>CM065432.1:12305000-22305000 GCA_033030585.1 Hippophae rhamnoides | reverse complement strand
CCAACAGGCCCAAGCTCTAAACAATCACTTTTATTCACCAATGGTGCAACAGGTGGCATTCTTCCAACAATAAATAGATTCTTCTTGTTCATTGACTTCAATACCTCTATTATATCTGACTTACAATCAACTAATTTTTCCTCATATAACATTGATGATGATCCTTCTTCTAATTTTGTATTAATCTTGCGTAAGTTCATGTACTCTGACAACATAGACTCATCTTCACACTTATCTTGACTATTATCTTCTTCATCCATAATTTTCTTGTCTTTGTTAACAGTTATACCAACCAACTTTGCACCAAATCTAAATGACTTACCTGTAAGGTTGAAATATCGATATCAATACATAACTTTTATAAATATATTAAAAATATTTTGGTTATCAATAAAAACAATGATAAAAATTCACTAAACATGTTAGACCGATAAAATTAGGAAAACTTTAATAAACTCTCGAATATATCAAAACAATCCATTATTTATTTTTTAAAATTAATGATCTTACTTTATATATATAAATATAAATACATTTAATATCTATTTTTACGAATAAATTAAAAAGTTATAAAATATGTTATTAAAACATTTATTCAAATTAATAAATTATAATACAAAGTAAATAAAGTTAATAAGGAAAGACATTTTTTTATAGAAATAGTAAAAAATATTTTATTGATATTTTTCGACATCAACATTTTGTCGCTTTATGACGTGTAACAATATCAAAATCTTTAGAATATAAATATCGTGGAGACATTAACGTCGAAGATATTTAAAAAATTATAAAAAATAACATCTATAATTTATAATAATAAAAGTAGTATTTTATTAACATTAAATAGAATTCAATTGTAAGTTTTTCATATTGAACAAATCAAATTAATATATCTAATTTTAATATAAAATGAATGTACCCTAATTTCTTTTAACCATCAAAATGTACGAATTAAAGATAAGAGAAGGTAAAAATAGATTTTTTTTTTCCATGGTATTTTGATGTTTGCTTACCTGGTGGTGTCTTAAACCTAACAACTGTGAGAACAATCCCCGGATGTTCAGCCATTCTCATCCCATAAGCAAGTGCCTCGTGATCATCACGTCCACCAAAAAAAGGCACTACTATAGAATATGACACGTCACTAGAAGAAATTTGAGTGGTCCCTCCAAGTCCTCGATCAATTAAAATTCCAACTGAACAAGGCGCGTGTCGAAGAACACGTTCATTAACAATGTGGAATGCTTTTCCAAGTGAATGATCCATTGATCCATCAACACGTTGATGTTTATGAAAAGGAAGTAGAATCATAGCCGTTCTTTTTTGATGAGCACTTGTGCATATGTCTTCATGTATATTATCAAAAGAAGATATAGCAGTCATTGGTCTAACTGAAACACTACTAAGTTGTTGATAAGCTTGAAAAGCAATAACCATTTGGTCAGCATTAATTTCACGTTTCTTATTCCAAAAGGGGACTCCATTGTTGCGTGCTTTATGAACCATTGATATGGCTGATGATCTCTCAGAGAGTTCCATAAGGTGCATGGCATATATACAAAGTCTTCCCTTCTTACGAGTTCCACGAGAACTTTCAATAAGATTAATCATTGTTGGGATGTTTCTTGTACTATGGAAACAAGCTAGCATTCGAAGTTCTGTGTCTGGATCTTTTCTTTTAATGCTTCGATGCTTGTATGGTTCTCCTCTTCTAGCGGGTTTATAAACTGCCATCACAATTGGAGTGGTGATAAAGGTAGTGAATAATGCCATTAGGACTAAGATTGCAAAAGTTTGGTCATTCAATACCTGTTTCACATTTGAAAATAGAAATAATTAATTTGAGTAAAGGCACCAAAATTAGGTAAAAATATAGATTTAGTATTATAATTATTACAAAGAAAAATGATAAATGCAGAAGTATTGTAGTACCCAGTGCACCGGTTGTTTCTTATATATGCATCAAATGTTATCAAAATACTAAAACAAATAATATAAGAAAGCTTTAAACATATGTTATCATCTCATTTTATTTAGATTATACTTTTAATGGATCTGATTTTAAACATATATTGTATCATTTTTTTATTAAATTTACATTAAATATAATTATATCATTTTTTTATTTTTTTTATTTTTATTTGTCTCATTTAAATTTATTAAAGACAAATAAGATATCTAAATTAAATATGTCTCGTTACCATCTCATCTCATTCAAAATTAAATGAGATGAGATGTCGGCTTTAAAAATTTATGAATTATAGTATAAATCTCGTTAACATTTTATCTCAATTTATATCTATGTATAAAAAAAAATATAATGAATTAATTAATGAATATAGAAGTTTGGATCATTTTTGCCTAGATAGTTTTATGACCTTTTTTTGGTCTATAAATTTTACTATTATGCCCTTAATTGTTTATTTCTAGACTCTTTTGTATCTTCTTCTTCTTCTCACCTCCCTCGACACACCATCTCTCTCACATTGGCTTGATGTTGGTGTTGACAAAATATTGGCCGTAGTTTTAATCTTTATTTTTTGATGGTTAGCTCTTTTATCTTCATTTTCTCTCTTTCTCTCTGTCTATGTTTAATCTTATTATTATTTTATTCATCTTTCTCACCGGAACTCCAACGAGGTTATCATCGTAACTCACCGTTCTTTTGATGAGGTTGTTGTTGATGTTGGTTGTCGAAGCTCCAGTGAATTCTAGTGTTACTTCTAATTTTTATTTTTATTTTTTATTTATTTTAAATGAAATTAAAATTTATATTTATTTTACTTAAATAAAATTAAAATTTATATTTATTTCAAGTGAAATTAAATACAAGAGTGTTTTAATCCTTTTAATATATGTTTTTATATTCAATAGTGTTATTTGAGTTAACTTGAATAATTTTACAAAATTTATTCTATTTTAATAGTTGACTAAAGTATAATTGACTACCCTATTCTAAATGGTTTAAATTTTTAAGAGAATTGATTATTTAATAATTTATAATATTATATACAGGTGGAACATTTTACTTATGGCTCATGAAGAAGCTTCGTACAAAAAGGTATATGTTATCTATACATAGAACACATATACTTGTCATTTTGGAATATCAAAATAAAAAAAATATTATTTTAAAATATTCATTTAGAAAAATAATTATCACATTTTTCAAATGTTAAAAGGGAAATAATAAATGTACTTACTTTTCTATCCTTGCCAATGTTGAGGACAATGAGCTCTACTAGACCCTTAGTGTTCATGAGGAATCCAAGTGCCAAAGATTCCCTAAAAGGAACTCTAAACATCATTGCTACAATAATTGTCCCCACAATCTTTCCAAAACAAGCAGTGAATATTACTAGTACTAACAAACCCCAAGAAAGTGCTCCTGATATTGTAGCAACATTGGTCTTTAATCCACTAGCAACAAAGTAAAGTGGCAAAAAAAGACTTGAAACAAGATCCTCAATTTTCTCAATCAACACTCCTGCAAAAGGCCCATCTTTGGGTACAATTATACCCACCACAAAAGCCCCAAAAAGAGCATGTATACCAATACTATCTGTAATAAAACTTGCAATAAGAACTAGTGATAATGATATGCATACATATAACTCCTTCACTGGCTCACCATTAAGTGAACGTTTAGCCATCATTGCAAGTATTGGTTTGAATACAAAAATAGAAAATGCAATAAAAGCAACACCACATAGTAAAACCCATAAAGCAACAAGAGGAGATGAGTTAGTGCCAGTGAGAGCTATAGCAAGAGCTAGTAGTATCCAAGCAGCAACATCATTAACAGCAGCTGCAGACATTGCTATGCGTCCGACATTAGTTGTAAGAAGTTTAAGTTCAGCTAGTATGCGTGCAAGTACTGGAAAAGCAGTTATTGAAAGAGCAACACCCATGAAGACAAGAAATGGACCTTGACTAACTCCTTTTGAAACAGTAGCACGAAGAACAAATGATGTCCCAATTCCCAATACAAATGGAAAAGTAATGCCTGCAAGGGCTATTCCTAAAGACCTTTTACCTGAACGGAGAATAGAACGAATGTCGAGCTCAAGACCAACAAGAAATAAGAAGAACAATAGGCCAATATTGGCAAGCGTTTCAAGTACTGTCATGCTTTTTTTTGGAAAAACTGTATCTAAATACTTGTTGCTTCTCCCTAATGCTGATGGACCAAGTAATATTCCTCCCTACATAGACATGTATTGTATTAAGTTAGTTCTAAACAAAAAGAAGAGAAATATGACATAAATAAACTTAATTTCATCACGTTTGATTAGTAAAAAAAAAACATAATAAGAATGTTAATAAAAATTGAAATTCAAGGGAAATAATAATATTATTATTATTATTATTATTATTATTGTTTCATCAATTAAATTAAAATAATGATAAATCTTAAAGTAAAATTTATAAAATTATAAATAAATTAAAATTAGAAAATAAATTTTTAATTTTTAAATTAAAAAAAATAAAATAAAATAATAATACGATTATACAAATGTATAAGAAAATAAAACTTTTTAATACATTCTCGAAATACACGGAAGAAATGAACATTTTAAATTAATAATTAAATCAAATAATATAAAAATATTCTGAACAAACATTACATTTGAACATGTTTGTTTTTGTAACTTATAATAACAAAAAAAAATACTTTTAAATCATACAATTTTTTTCCTATAAGTGATTTCAGTACTCATAAAATACATTCTGTGCTTATCGTATCACAAGCACAAATAATGTAGTGTTTCAAAGCTCTATTTTATTAAACCACATTTAATAATAAAATCACGAGAAAATACATACAACCTTATATACAATTAACAATGATAATAAGATAATGGTTAACTAATTACAATGATTTCTGCAATAACTCTCGGTTGCCTGAGAGGTTTGAGAAGAAATGCAAGTAATCTGGTAAAAACTACAACCAAAATTATCTGAAGGATTAGCAAAGGAAGTGCATAATCCAATGGATTTTCATTTTGAAAGAGACCATTGGATGTTGCCTTCATTGGCTTCAGGGAAGCTGTTGAATTACTAGGCAACATTGTTTCATACACACCAAGCTAATGGTAAATATATACGAACTTTATTGATTGATGAGAGAAGATAATAAGAAGAAAAAAAAATGTATATTAGCAATTACTGAAGTTGTAAGAAGAACATGCATGAATAGCTTATAAGATATTAAGAATGAAGATACTAGACTAGTAGTTACTAATAACAGAAAATACTGAAACACTCCCACATTGTTTGTTTTGCTTGTGCTTCTCCGCATTCTTTTGCACATACAAATATAGCCCACGTATGCTTTCTTCTCCTTTTTCTAATTATAGTTATATTTCCGACTACTAATCTAAGCCAAATGAGTGTCACTTTGAAATATTGTTCTTTTTGTTTCCTTCGTTTATCCTTAATTTAGAAATTATGAAAACTAAATAGCCAGTCCTCCCCTTATTTTACTCGAACTAGCCTGTTTTTCATAATTGTTAAGTTACACGGTATTTTCAAAAATCAATTGTTGATCTTGATGACTAAATCAAGGAGAAAGTTTACAAATAAAATATAAAAGGTAACATATGTCATTATTTAAAATTAGAAATGTATTTTTGTCCAAAATATATGTGTTTTATATATATATATATATATATATATATATATATATATATATATATAATTTCATTTGATATATGTTATTATTAATAATTTGTATAATTGGTAGTTTAGTATCTATAAAATTATTTTCTTAAATATAAATAAATAAAAAGTAGCAATAAATATCATTATCTTAAAATATATTTCAAAAAAATTGAGGCATGATTTAAACTTGTAACATGAAATATTATATTAGTGTTTTCATCATCATCATCATCATCTAGCAAGTTATATCCAATTTATCCTACCAAGGGCAAAGCATACACTATTACAATATGTACCTATGGCCTCAGTTATTAACCGTGACCATAGATCTATGATCACGGTTATAGGAACCGAGCCCTAAGTGAGAGAGACTAATGACTCTATTTTTGTAGAGTCATTAGTGTAATTTTTTAATTAATATTTACTTGTTTTATTCAATAAATAGTATTTTTATGGCTAAAAAATTAAAATATAAAACTTTTACGAAAAAAGGGTGAAAATATAATTTTTGGAATGTTTTTGGAATTTTTAACACAGGATCAATAAGAAGTTGCCATGTGGTATGCCACATAAACTAAGGAGATAACTGGGCAAGCCACGCGGACGCCACACAAGCATAGATAGCGAATCACGTTGCGTCGCATGGGAGGAGGACGAAACATGTGCAATATGTCAGCACAACATTCAATCTGAGTTTGGAAATCGGTCAATGCACCATGCCATGTGTCACCACTCCATTGCTCCTTGCGTTCCACTCGTGCTCACGCCATCCATTCGCGCTAATCACATCGCGCCACGTGTTGCTGACTCAGCCAGCTTTGACTCTGATCGGTCTCCCATGCCATGTGTCGCTCCCTGATTCACTCAATAAATTTCTAATGCCACGTGTCGCACTTTGATTGGCCAAAACTATCAATTTTGCTTGTTTTGATCGTACTCTTGATCTGAAGCTGATTGAACCGTCCAAATCGCACTTGAGCTTTATTTAAGCCCATAATCACTCCATAAACCCTAATTAGCCTCCATTAGCATAGTTTTGGTTAGTTTTTTAGAACTAAAAAGAGAGAAAAATACAGAAAAATTGAAGAAACGACACAATTTTAGTGGAGATTCAAGAGAAAATTAATTCTACAATTCAAGAGATTGATTGTATTTCGTTTTCTACTCTTTTCTTTATTAATTTTATGTCTTTTTTTATGAAAATATGAGCTTTATGAACACAATTATATGTAATTAATTTATTAATCTAGGGATCTTATGAACCCAATTTTCACCATGTGATGATCTAATATTTTTCCCAATTATAATATTAATTTAATTATATTATTTAATCTGATTTTTATGCTATTAATTGTTTGGCCAACAATTTATCTATAGAGGCAATTAAATAGATTTGAGAAAATTATTTAATTATTTGTCTTGATTAAATAACATGCATAGTTTCTAGGTAGAAATGTATGATTCTTATGTATGTGATCCATAATTGATGAACTTAATGAATAGTATGCAATTTAATTGGCATGAGAATGTGATTAAATTATTTACTATATGATGTGTAGTTTACTTGAGAGAGGAATACATGCTAGGTTAGATTTAATTGATCATGTAATTAATTGATATTATATTGAGGGGATTTTAGTGATTCGCATGTTTAGAAAATTGGGGGATTAAGTATTCCTAGATATTTTCTCATATATCTTTTTAGTCACAAAATCTGATTTAATTAATTATTGCTATTTACTTTTAGTTATTTTAATTTTGCTTTCTTAAGATATAAAAACACCAAAAAATTGATTTTTATTATTTTTAGTTTTAAAAATTAGTTTCTAAAAAAATAATCTCTACAGGAACGATCTTTACTTATCATTATATTACTTATTACGATACATATATTTGCATATTCATTGCACATACAATTTGTGTAGCGATCAAAGATCATAGGTAATGACCTATAGCCTCGGTTTTTTAATAACCGAGGCCATAAGTCATTACCTATGGCCTCGGTTTTCTAATAACTAAGGCCATAGGGGGTAACTATGGCCACGGTTTGGATGAAAATCGAGACCATATGTCGTTACCTATGATTTCAGTTTTTTAATAACCGAGGCCATAAGAGGTAACTATGGCCATGATTTTTTAATAACCATGGCCATAGATACACCTTATGGTCATGATTTTTTAATAACGGAGGCCATAGACTTGAAATCAAAATTATATATAAATTGTTTCGGTTACATTTAAACCTTGACTATATAAATCTCAATTAAGCTAAATTTCAAATATAAATTAAAAAAATTAGGATTAATTATATTAAATTTAAAACATATATTACATTAAGAGTTTAATAGTTCGATACAATAAAACACATATAATAAAAATTATTTAATTAAAGTATTCCAAAAATATAAAAATATACATGAAAAAACTTTAATGTTACTAACTAATCAAATTGTCTACGATGTAAATCAATCTAAAAATATTTTGTCCCAATGTAATGTCGTTCTTCAAAATCTTCATCCTTCATAGCATGCATTAATTTTCTCATAAAAAACATCCTCTAGTATGATCGAGCATACCAACATCTAGATTCCATTAATATAATTTTACATATACAAAATCTAGAACACAAGAGTCCTCTCTACGTTGCTAATTTTTATTTCAATTCATACTGCCACGTGTCGCGATCTGATTAGCTCAAAGAATAATCAAGACACATGGAAACGGTTTAAAGGCTGTGAGGAATGGGCTCACGAGGGACGCGACGCAGGGGATAATGGCATGCGAGACATGTGGTGGACACATGCATGGCTGGAAACGTGCATCATTTCTGTGTTTTTATTTTAATCAACACATGCCACGAGTCAGATCCTGATTTGCTAAAATAATATTCGAGACACGTGGCAATTCTTGATTAGTTGTCATATCCGGGCGCACGATATCCATCTGGACCGCGTAGCATGGGACAATTTGTTTGAGCAGACATGTGGGTCCCACCCTGCACGCTGGCCTGCACGAGTGGTCTCCTTTTCCTACGCAGAAAATAAATTTCCTTAATTACATTTTATCCCTCCAATTTAATTCAAATTAACTTTTAAAGTTTCTTTAATTGCAATTAAGCCCTTTTCCTAATTTAAATTAACTTGTAAACTTTTGTTAATTATAATTAAGCCATATTTTAATTTAAATTACATTTTAGACTTTTATTAATTGCAATTAAGCACTCTTTTATTTTAAATTATATTTTTAGACATAAATTAGCAATTAAGTACGTTACGTTTTCGATTCAAATTCTTTAATTTTCTTAAAAATATATTCCTTAAAAAATAAACAGTAAATATTAATTTATTCCACTAAAATTAACTAAAAATATCAAGAACATAGCAATTATAATTAATAAAATAGATGAAAATAACTATATAAAATACAGTTATCAAATATCCATATGAATTACGCACAACAGAGAGACAAAGAAAGGGTCCTTGACAGCGTTGGACAATACCTACAAATATAAGCATCTACTATATATGAGCATACCAACATCCAGATTATATGAATATAATCGTGCATATATGTTGTATGTTTTACAACACACAAAAAATCGTGCAAGCATACACGGTCACAAGTAATAAAGATTTGTAAGTAAAGATTGTTCCCGTGGAGATTTGTTACTATAGTTTGTTGAGTTCTAAAATTATATCTCTCTAATTTTATCCAAAATGATCGTTGATGGTAACAAGTTAAGAAAAAGGTTTAAAAATAAAATAAAAGAAATCTAGGATTGCAATTTTTCACTAAACTAATCCACTCAAATCGTGTTATTTTCTTTTGATTTATATTTTTTAGTACATTTAATTTGTCAACCGAAAACTTCTATTTTTATCCATACATCTTTTCCGAGCTCCGTATAGACACACCTCGTTAAATTAATTCACTATATCTCTATGAGAATTAAATTCACCAAGAATCATTACGTTCTAAGTTTTCAAAAGGCTACACATACAATTAGGGTATATTTCTATCCTTCATCATACATGTCATTCTATCTACGAGCAATATACACAAAAATGCCTCTCTCAAGTTTATTTTTATGCCACAAATCGTTTTGATAAAATTCGTAAATAATCAAAAAGCATTAAGAACAAGATAGAGTGAATAAATCGAATGTCTTATAAATCTATCAAACAAAATAATTAAAATCAAAGCTTCATAAATTCAGATCAAATGCAACCCTAGAAAAATTAAATTACTTCATAAATTTAAAATAAAAATTATAGCAGATGCAGAAAAATTAAAGGAAGAAGAAAGGAAATTAAAACATCAAGTAGCGAACATATTTGGCACACATGGAACACAACAGAAGCCAAAAATGGCTTCTGCGTGTTCCACCGTCCAACCCCTAATACCACAAAAATTCTAAACTGCAAAAAAAATCCTGGACTCTATCATAATATCACCTATTTATAGCACCAAAAAATACATCAAAAATATTAAAATATCATACATGTGTAACAATTTGTATTGAAAATAAAACCCCGAAATTCCCTTTAAAATCCACGATCATGGGAAAATCGAAACCTTATTTTAATTCACGAGTGAGACAAGGAGCCGTTTCTGCATTTTTTAATTCATTGTGCATGCCATGTGTCAATGTTTGATTCACTGAATAGATTGGTGGGACACGTGGCAGCAAATAACAGGAAAGCAAGGACGGGCTCACGGGGAATTGCCGCACCGGATTGCGGCGCGAGAAACGTGGGAGACAGCTCCTAATACGCGTTCGGGATTCTGCGCTTTTGCGTTCTCCGAAACTGGCCACGTGTCATAAACTTATTGGCTGATAGATATAGTGGGACACGGGGCAGATTCTGGTTGGTGGAATAACTGGGCACATATGGATCGACCATAAGGAAAAAGGGCGCGCAAAGGTGGGGAACATCGACTGCAACGCGTCAGACACGCGGGTCCCACTTGCACACCAGCCTACGTGGCAGGTGGGCCCCACTCGAAGCACCAAGCCACGTGATAGATAGAATCCTGCATCCACTCGCTCTAGTCGGGTGTGCTTGAAACGCGCACATCTGGCCATTTCTTCTCTGATCTAATGGTCCACGTTGGGCGAGTGTGATCTTGCGCGTGGACTTCGTCTGTCCTGCGCGAAAATTAAACTTTAATTAATTGTATTTTGACCCACAAATTTAATTCAAATTATATTTTGAACTTTTCTTAAATTACGGTTAAGCCCTTTGCTAATTTTAAATTAAATTTTTAAACTTTTAATAATTATAATTAAGCCCAAATTCAATTTAAATTATATTTTCGATTTTTATAAATTGTAATTAAAAACAATATTATTTGAAATTATATTTGTGGACATAAATATGAAATTAAGTACATTTTCGATAGAAATTATTTAATTTTATTAAAAATGTATTTCTTAACACATAAAAGGTAAATATTAATTTATTTAACTAAAATTAAACAAAAATGTAAAGAACATAGCAATTATCATTAATAAAATCGATGAAAATAACTATATAAAATACAGTTATCAATATACAACATCTAGAACACATAAGAGTCCTCTTTAATTGTTCTAAAAATGAAACAGGAATTCCAAATTTTTGTTTAAAAAACTAATCATAAACATCCCACATCATTCACCTTAGCATTTTATTTGACTATATGGTGAGTTATAAGTGTAAGAATCGATTTGTGAATTCTGCCCACTCATTCCGCATCTCATCAACTTCAATATCAATGTAAGTTCCTTCATGATTAAGCTGTAATGTACACACATTTTAACATATTGTTAGCTAATTAACCACCTATTTTGATTAATTAAAAATTGAAATCATGAATAAAATAAGAAATGAAAATGCACAAAATTACTTAAATTATTACCAAGTCAATAATAGAAACAAGTGGATTGAGAATAATTATCCTCATAAACATAAGGACATAATACCCACACGTTACCAAATCATTTTTCTTAGGACATTGTACATTAGAACAAAAATTGAGTTATAAGCTTAATATATATTATCTAATTAAAAATATATTACTTTACTAAACCATGCATTTATAACTTACTCTCATTCTATACCATATTGGTAAACCTTGATACCTTCGGTTTTGATGACCATTCAACATAATATGAACTCTATATAAAGAAGGAAAAATAAATAAGAGTTACTTGTGAAGATACATTGAACTTACTGTTTACAAGAACATCAAATTTTTTTTAAATATAACTTACTCATTCATGATGTTTTCAATATTAGAGAACACTTCACCCCACATTGAATCCAAATAATAAATGGTATTTATGAATGACTCGTACACAATTAAGACCCAATGGTACCTACATCAATTTATAGTAAGATATATATTGATAAATGCATTTGATTACATAACATATTTTTTTGTAAATGTTATACAACTAATATCCACTTACCCTCCATTATATGGAATAATCCACTTATCTCCCTCTTAAGTATTTTGCATCCTTTCAAACACTTGTCTCGCAATTTGAGTACGTGTTCTCTTTTCCTTAATGACATACAACCAATTTGGATCAATAAATTTAATCACATCATTCAAATGTTTCTTTTTCAACTCATCATAGCATCGCCTACGAAATAAGTTTTAAAAGGTTAATGATAAAATAACAATCAAAATAAAATATCAAGTGAGTAACTTTTAACTTATCATAAAATTAAAAATAAATAAAAATCAAATTAACTAACCGTATCCACAACTTGAAAACTGAATAGCCAATCTCCACCTTTGTGTCAAATTGTTCTACACACTCAATTGATAGAAAAATAGGCAGTTCACTGCCTAAGATTTGAACTTCCATTGGAAATTTAACAACAAGATCATTAACCAAAGATGCAGATAAGCATGAAACTATAAGAAATCTAACATGCTTAGGAAAACCACTAGTTTGGTCATATGTATATGAAATTGGTTTTTTTGTTGGTACCAAAGCAGGCATCTTAGAAGATATTTTGTCCATCGGTTTTTCCTTTGAGCTTCCTTTTTTGTTGCCAATGGTAATATGTAACTTTGATTTCTCCTTGCTCAAATCCTATTTATTCACAATATGAAGAAATCTAATAAAATTAGATTTGTATTTTTAAATTAATTAACAATGAAAACAATATATAAAAGGTAAAGAAAATATCCTTACTACATCCTTTCATAATATGATGAGATGTGGAGGCCAATCAACAAATGAATTGACTACTTCCGTAATTGTATTATGTTCCCTTTTTGGTATAGGTAAGGAGCAATTCTTTTCAATATCATCCACAATGGAAACCTTCCAACTCCCATTCAAAGGTTTTCCATGACAAACACAACTAGAGGCATCACCTACCCTCTCACGTGCCACAATACGAGATGGTGTCTCATATGCAAGCAAACAATATCTTCCATATATAGTATTAGAACAAACATATACAATATAACTTAAACACCACACAAATCAAAATTAAAATTACTATTGTGAAGGTATATTGAAGATAACTTACAACTAATCCCATATGAAACGTAGGCACATCAGAAGGAGTGGCAATTTGTTGGATGTGTGGTGTAGATGTAGGTGTAATAGTTTTTGTACAAGGAGTCACATTGGAACTATCAATTGGATTATTATGTTCTAGATAATTACTTGAATGTCCTACACTCCTATCTCCTTGTAACTCGGCTCTTAGTGCATCTATCTCTACCTTTATGGTATCAAAGCTTGCAAGCTTTTCCTTCATTTCCATAATCTCATATAAGATATTTACCATATCATTGGATGGATAATTATTGAACTTTCTAGGCATGCCAAAATATTCAGTAGATGTTGTATATTGGGAGCATCCTTTAAGAAGACCTGGATGATCCTTCCCCAATGCCATTACTATTGCATCTACACCCATCTCTTCGTCAATCTCACCACTATCAATCTTATCTTGCATTTTACTCTATATCAATTCACACATAAAATAATAAGCATAAATATAATCGATTAATCATAACATATTATCTAACATTTTGAATAATTACTACTTTTTCCAATTTATTTTGAACTTATTTATTTTTGAACTCTCCTTCTTTAGCAGTGTTAGCTGCGATAAATACATGAGATCGCTAAATTTGTATGCCACCACTTTTTGACTCCTATAGATATGTATAATGAGTTACATAAACATTGTATACCCAAATATCTAACTAATTATCATTCAAACTTAATTTAATAACTCACCAATTGAATTCTTAGGTTGAAAAAAGTCATTCTTCCTATATGATGATTATACTCATTATGCTTCCTCAACTCATCATGTTCGCAACTTGATTTCTAATAAGAGCATATATATGAATAGGGTTGTTAGGGCATATGACTTCAAAATATTAAATGATAATATTTATACTTTTGTATTCAATAATACCTTGAATTGCTCAGATCGTGTGTAATTCATAAACACGTGCCAATCATTGTGTACTCATTCATACTTCTTAGGTGGTGTGTAAAGCTTTTTCTCATTCAATGGGTTCAAATAAGGCTTAATGTATTTTTTCCTCATATTCTTTTTGAACGCTTCCATCCCGAAGCAATTGTCTTAAGGCACTTACGTTTGTATGCCTTTGTGTATTTTTCCTATAAATTCACATGAAAACTTAACAATAAAACTAAATAAGAAAGGACCAAAAATTACAAGTGTAATATATATATACTTACATTCAATGTCTCCCATAACATGTCTTTTTCTAATGCAGAAACTTCCTTCTGTCAATCATTATAAATAATCCTAATCATTGTTTTTCCTAATACACATATCCAACTAATCAATTTTGAACCCTTCTTTCCAATTAGATTGCATTCATTATCAAATTCAATTGTAATTTTTTCTGTGCACGTTGATTTAGAAATTTTCTTCATCATTGTTATACCTATTTTATTTTTAACTTTTTCTTTTTTTCCTCCTTTTAGATGGTCTTTCCATATTTGAAAAAGTATCATCATTCGTAAAACCCTCCTCATCAGTGGAATCGTGTTCGTTCATAACTCTTTCATCTTTGACACGATTGTCAAAAATCTCATTAGGATCGATATACCTATAAACAAATAATGAAAACACTATAAATGAATATATATATATATATCAATTTATAATAAAAAAGAAATAATAAAATTAGAATTATAGACGTAAGTTATAAATATAAACAAACACATAATATATTTTACGATGCATACCTAACAAAAACATTTCAAATAAAGAAAAAGTTATCTTCCTCGATCAATCCAAGTTGGCTCACAATCATTGTGCATATATATTGAATTATCATCTTCTAAATCATTAGCATCATTTGAGTTAGGTTTATTGCTCGCAAAAGATCCATATTCAGACAAAATTTCATTTAATTCTTCCTCTTTGTGATAAAACTCTCGCTTAGGCGGTATTAACACAACTGACTACTTTGTGTATGTAGGATCTTCTACATAGAATACTTGGTTAGCATGGGTGGCCATGATGAATGGGTCATCTCGATGACCTATCTTACCAAGGTTAACAAGAGTTAATCCTAATTCGCTCTTACAAATTACATTTTGATTATCCTCAACCCAATCACACAAGAATATTGGAACATGAAACATATGATATTCTAACTCCCAAACTTCTTAAATAACTCCATAATAAGTCCTTTCAGATAGTATTGGGTTATTATCCTTAGAACTTGCAAATTGCAAAGCTTGAGCATTTAACATAACCCAAATATTTTGATTAACACGAATTTCATCTCTTGCCTTTGTTGTAAATCGAAAACCATTTATAACATAATCAGGATACTTGATAACATCATACCACGGCACCTTTGCTAGCCACCTTATAGAAATTATGAAAATGTAGATTTAAATGAAACCTAGACTACCTCATGTATGGTTCAATCTCTTTATTGTTTGCAAGCACCAAACAATGACTTTGTTCCCATTGAACTTGCACGATGGTTTCAACTGAGCCTGAACTTATTGGTTCACCAATATTCTCTAAACCACCACCTAATGAAAACCTAGGCTGAGGGATTCCAATTATAGATACACCAGATAGATACTCAGAGCAAAACTCAATAGTTTCTTTTGTAATATAACACTCAACTATGCACCCCACTGGTTAATTACGGTTACGAACATAACCTTTCAAGAACTTCATAAATCTTTCAAAAGGATACTCCATCACATGTATATAGGACCACATAGCTGCACTTATCTAAAAAGGTAAACAATTAAGTGAACCATGATATCAAAAAATGAAGGTGGAAAATAATTTTCAAGTAAGCATAATGTCTCAACAAGTTCAACTTGTAGTTTATGTAACTCAGATCCTACAATTGTTTTCTTGCAAATGGAATTGAAGAAAAAACAAAGACGAGTGATTTCATGACGAACATGCTTTGGAAGAATTGATCTAATTGCCACCTGGAATAATTGTTGCATAAGAGCATGACAATCATGTGATTTTAAGGTATATAACTTTAAGTCTTGCATTGATACTAGGTTTTTAAGATTTGATGAGTAACCTTCGAGAACTTTCAATCCTAATAAACATTTGCAAAATTTTATCTTTTCATCCCTAGAAAGTGTAAAACAAGTAGGAGGCAACTTAACCCGTGATCCTTGTTTAATTGGAACCAGTTCTTTTCTAATACCCAATTCTTTTAGATCCATGCGGGTAGCAATACCATCCTTTGTTTTAAAAAGAATATCAAGAAGTGTTCCAATTAGAGTATCACATACATTCTTTTCTATGTGCATCACATCTAGTATATGGCGTACAAGCAATGTTTCCCAATAAGGAAACTTCTAAAAAATTGACATCTTCTTCAAACATTTGTCACTGTTGTTAGGTTTTACCTTTTTCTTTGCAATCATTTTGAATTTTCTTTTCCCTGGACTACCTTTTTCTTTTTGCATTTCTTTTCCTTTTCATGTTCCTCTTAATTTTTGTTGTAATTTATTCGTTTCTTTCAGAACTAAGTCCCATTTTCCCAACTTCTTGAAGATCATACCTTGTAATTTGTGTAAAACTTCTTCTCCCTACAAAGTCACTGGAGTATCTTCTTCTTCATTGTTACTTACACCTTTCTTTCGAGATCGAAACGTATGCCCTTTTCGCAAGAATCGGGTATATCCAACAAAATAAATCTTTTTTGAATGTAATAGATAGCACAAGTTTTCTCACTACATGCTGGACATGCATTGTACACCTTGGTCACATGTCCACACAAATTTCCATAACTCAGAAAATCATTTATTGTCCACAATACCACTGATGAGTGCTCAAAAAGCACTAAAATAACCATGATTTTATGCAAATTAATTGATTAAAAATATATATATTTATATGTTTTATCATATATTTATATAAATTTGTCTTTTTCGGAATCACGGGTATTTTTATTGTTTTTCAGGTATTTTGGCTTAAAAATGCAACTTAAAGACTCAAAGATGAATACTGGAAGCAATACATCACAAATATATTAATAAATAAATGCGTAAAGGTCGACAAATATGGAAAAATTGGACAAAATGGGTCAAAAATGTCAAATATGTCAAAAAGGAGCAAAATCACACGCCGCCTTGTCAATCGCCCACGCGCCTGAATCCGCCCCGAGCTGCTAGCGGGGTTATTGTTCATGCTACAGCTGCGCCATACGAGGTTCTTGTTACTTACGCGCAGCCGGCAACGTGCGAGAGGTTCTGTTCATGCGTCACGGGCATCGTTTTCACGACGCTGAAGCCCAGCGGCAATGACGGCTAGCGCCCGGCCAGTCAATACCCCTTCTCCGCAGCGCCCAACGCGTTTTCACCCCATTTTTCACGTGCAACTTCCCCTGTGACGTCATGCTAACGTTATTGATGACCTCAGCATTTCCATTACACGTTTTTTTAATTTTTTAATATTTTTTTTAACATTGTTTTACTCATTTTTTCTCTCCATCCTCACCTATAAATACCCCCCTTCCCTTCACTTCAAAATACACCTTCAAAACTCACTTCTATCTCTCTTTCTTTCTCTCTTTTCTTAGATTTTTAGTTTTTCTTATGTTTTCTTAGTTTTTAGCTTTTCTTAGTTAATTTCTCTTAGTTTTAGAGTTCTTCCCTTTTTAGGGAAGAACTAGTTATGTTTTTGTAATATTTTAGCTTTTTGATTCAATAAATGGGAGTGCAAATTCCGCTTGGAGTTTTTTCAAAGAACGGGGAATAGCGTCGAAGTTCTCAGTAAGGATTTTATTTTCTTTACGATTATTTTTATGCTTTATTCTTACATGTTATATTTAATTTGTCACTGCGGGTTAAATTTAAGCGTATAATTACTGCTTAGTAAACATGATGTAATAATGACGTTGTTATGCTTGCGAAATATTAAATAGGTAAAAATCTCTAAAATGAATTGATTTTATTTTTATTGAAGATTTTATATTAAGAATGTTAGAGAGAAATATATTATTTTTCATTACAAACCTAAATCTGAAAATAAGAATTTAAGAGTTTAGTTATCCCATTCGATTTAGAGTAGTGCTCTTTTATTTGTTGGTACAATCGCCCGGTAGTTAGAGTGAAGCTCTATTTCAAAAGTTTTTATAAGAATTATTATTTGAAAGTGTATTGATAACATGTTTTCAGTAGTGGTTTTAAAACTTGAAAGTTAGTACTCGGATAACTAAATTCTAAGGTTTAATTTGGACACCTTGAATAAAGTTTAAACTGTCTAACCCCACCAAAGGTGGCATTTAAATGGTTCATTTTCAATCTCTTAGAAAAAGGAATTAGTTTAATTAACCAAATTAGTTATCAACCCCACCCATAGGTGTTAATTGATTTGTTTAGTTAACAAAGAATATCTAACCCGACCAAAGGTGGTATTCATACAAAAAAGGGAGAATCAATAAATATCAATTCATATCTTTAATAACCTAAATAATACGAGCAAGCATAATTAACTTAGTTATTATATCCATAAATACTCCACCATTACAAAAGATAAAATTTGCATGAATGTTTATTGAATCTATGTTTATTTTTCTGTAATTAGATTAAAAACACAAAAAAACCAAAATATCGTGATAGGATGTTTAGGATTTAATTTCGTTTTTAAAAGTTTGAATAATAAATTAAAAACCACATACATTACTTCCTTAGATTGACCTTGAGAGTATACTTATCATTTTCTACGAAATGATTAGGTACAGACTAACGAGAAGTTTTACAAAATATTAAAACCAAAGTATTTGCGAGAATCGGCAATCTTAGGTTTAGATTCATCAAGTTTTGGCACCAGTTTAGAATGAATAGCGTTTTTAATTTATTTATAAAAAATTTTAAAAATATTTTTGTGCTGTAAATAATTGTGATTTTTTTTTGTAAAAAATATAAAAAAAATAAAACATTTAATCAAATTTCAAATTTCATAAGAAATAATAAAAATAAATTAAAAAAAATTAAAAAAATTAAAAAAAATTAAAAAAAATTAAAAATTAAAAAAAATTGTAGCGTGAATAGTACAATAATTTAGAAATTTGAAATTTGAAGTAAAAAGTTTTTACCGTTAATAATAAAATAATTTAGAAATTTAAAATTTGAATTAAAAAAAATTACGGTTCATGAATAGTAAAAAAAAATAAAAAAAAAAACATTTCAATAATTTTAAGTTAAAAAATAAAAAAAAAATAAATAAAAAAATAAAGAAAAAAAATTTAAAAAAAGAAGGAAAAAAATAAAAAATAAAAAAAATAAAAAAAATAAAAAAAATAAAAAAAATAAAAAATAAAAAATAAAAAACACCAAAATTTTAATTTTTTGAGTTTAGTTTTTACTATTTTTTATTTATTTTAAATCATAATTTTATTTTTTTATTTTCTTTTACCTTTTTCAATTTTATTTTATTTTATTATTTTTTATTTTTCTTTCTTTAGCTATTTTTTTTCTTCTTGATTTTTATTTAACTTACTTAACTTAGTTTTTTTTTACTAACTTAATTAACTTAGATTTTTTTAATATTAACTTAGTTTTTTTACTTCACTTAACTTAATTAACTTAGATTTTTTTTACTTTACTTAACTTAATTAACTTTTTTTTTTACCAACTTAATTAACTTAGATTTTTTTAACTTAACTTAATTAACTTTGATTTTTTAATTCACTTAACTTAATTAACCTTTTCTTTAAAACTTAATTAACTTAGATTTTCATTAACTTAAATTTTTATTTAATTTAACTTAATAACAGAAAAGTAAAAGATCTAAGGAGTTCACATCGTCTAGGAGACTAGTTCTTGGAAGCCTTTATGGCCACTAGTCTTTCCTGGGAATGTTGTTAAATACAGGAGGATGGTTTTAAGGAGCCTTTGCACCACCATTCTTTCCTGGGAGCACTCTTGGTTATATCTTGATATGTTATTTTTTTCTTAAACGTAAAAAAAAAACATAAATTCTGAAACTACCTCCAAAATTTTAAAGTTTTAATTATAATCTAAGGAGTTAGTTGCTTTGTTTAATCTAGGTACAATTATGTTTTTATGCCTTAATTATTTGATTTGTACCTAGTTGTGGGTTATCTAAAACTCAAAGTATGCCTCTAGTTTTAAGTACAAAAAGAAATTTGAAAATCAACAGGGCATGAGTGAAACAGGATAGGTAGACAACCTTGTCTTACCTGAAGGTTTGATTGACTAACGATGATGAGGGACATTGAGTTTACTTAAAATCTAATCCCTGCCACGTCTTGTAAGGCGTTAAACTAAGCGGCGGATGGGAATGACCCGTCATTTTAGGTAATTTTCTTTTGTTTCTTTTATTTACTTAATTATTTCATTTTAATTACATGTGAAAAATTTTTAAATTGTTAAAACTAAAAATATTTGTTGAGATGTTGAAGTTCTACAACGATCCGTCTGTATACATTTTAATGATGAATATGATGGATCTTCGCATTTTCCATTACTACTTGCACTTTCTCAAGAAATAGGTAATCTTTTCTTCTCTTTTCTCTTTATCTTTAATTTACGCTTGTTACATTGAGGACAATGTAAGTTCTAGGTCGGGGTGTTGAAAAGTTACCATGCTTAATTAAAAAAAGTTTTAACAATTTAAAAATAAAAAAAAATTTAAAAATAAAAAAAAATACTTTTTCATTTTTTGTGTTTTTGGTTTTATTTCTATTTTGTGTGATTTAGTAATTTTTGGAATAAAAAAAATTTCACAAAAATTTATCTTTTCTTTAAATCAAATTTAAGTAAATAGTTAAGTCTTTTGTATTGTTAGATTAATTTTTTGAAAACATATCATGAAATATTTTGTAATTATTTTTGATAATTAGTTAGTTTTTGTCATAACTAGTATTTCTTGATACGATGTGGAATTTATATTAAACCCAAAAATCGGTGTTTATGAATTTTTTAGTGGGTACTACCTTTATGAGATATAATTTGACCCTAATTTCTTTTATTCAGAGTGAAATATATATTTTTTGTACTCCAAACACATTTCTTATTTATTCAAATTTTTAGATGATCTCTATAGATATTAGCATTGAATGTATGAATTTTTTTTCTCATCTTAATAGGTATCATATATTTTTGATTATTATTTTCTTAGATTAAATGATTTGAGTAGAAATTGATAAGTATATGCTATATCTCATTTATGCATGAATACTACAAAAACAAAAGACATATATCGGGGTTACCTAAACCAAGATCAAACAGAAAAGTGCCCACAAAATTAACCACTCACTTAAAATCCAAAAAATGTATTAACTGTACAATTGGGTTGACTCTCTAAAAAATACACGTATTGAAAAATATCTACGAGAAAAAAATAGAGAGATAAAAAATAGTATCATCTATATACTATGGCCACGTTGCCATTTACAAAGTTGTAGTACGGGCTATTTACAAAAGAATGATATAGGAAGTAATTCCCTAAAAAGTCATTGCAATTTATTCATTTGTAAAAGCGTATATATCTTGAAATTCTTTCTTAATGAGTTTGATTTATGCATGAAAATAATTTTTATATATGATATCTTTATAATTTATACATTTGATTCCTTTCATGAGATCAATGTTAAAATAACACTTTGAGCCTTTATTCTTTATACATATGCGAACATATTAGTTCATTTCTATACATCAACTTCTTTCGCATATAAAATAGTATGAGTGTTTGAGAGTATTGACTTGTAGGAATAGAGTCGAAGCGATTGATTCATAACACTGAAATTAGGTGAAATTAAATTGATACATTTTTGACATGAAATATGAAAATGATTTTCGACTAATTATTATAATAAATCATGATTGTTTGAAGAGATTAAAATAACTTATGCTTGAGATTTTAATTATGATCTTAAAGGAGATTAAAAAGTATGAGACATTTTTGTGATATTTTGTTTTCTCTTATTCAAAAAAAAATTTAATTTTTGATTTTGTTGTAATTTTAGTTTTTGATTTCATTGTTTTTATTTTTTATTTTTTTTTTATTTTTACATTTAGTTCAATGTTTGTGGGTATCATTACTGAAAACCCTCACGAGACTCAAACTCATCCACTTGGGAAACCTAGGGGTTTAAAGGCTTGTTGCATAGGCTAAATGTAACCGTGTCAATAGACGGAAGTGATTTAGGATGGTTTAATTTTTATTTTTTATCGCTTCTCTTGCTAAGGGACTAGCGAAGAGTTGGGGTTGTGATAAGTGCTTTCAAAAGCACTAAAATAACCATGATTTTATGCAAATTAATTGATTAAAAATATATATATTTATATGTTTTATCATATATTTATATAAATATGTCTTTTCGGAATCAATCGTATTTTTATTGTTTTTCGTGTATTTTGGCTTAAAAATGCAACTTAAAGACTCAAAGATGAATACCGGAAGCAATACATCACAAATATATTAATAAATAAATGCATAAAGGTCGTGACATAAATATGGAAAAATTGGACAAAATGGGTCAAAAATGTCAAAAATGAGCAAAACGCTACAAGCCCGCCTTCAATCAGCCGCTTGCAGGCAAACTCCGCCCCAAAACTGCCTTGTGAGGTTATTGTTCATGCGCGTTGTGACTGCGCGCGAGCACTTGTTCACGTTTACGCGCTGGCAGCGGTGCCCGGGGCAGCCCGCCCTGCGCGCGCCCTAACGCGTTTTCACCCCATTTTTCACGTGCGAAGACCACGTTGACGTCACGCCGACGTCATTGATGACTTCTCGACATTTCCTTTACACGTTTTTTGATTTTTTAATATTGTTTTAACATTTTTTTACTCATTTTTTCTCTCCATCCTCACCTATAAATACCCCATTCCCTTCACTTCAAAATACACCTTCAAAACTCACTTCTCTCTCTTTCTTTCTCTCTTTTCTTAGATTTTTAGTTTTTCTTATGTTTTCTTAGTTTTTAGCTTTTCTTAGTTAATTTCTCTTAGTTTTAGAGTTCTTCCCTTTTTAGGCAAGAACTAGTTATGTTTTTGTAATATTTTAGCTTTTTTTGATTCAATAAATGGGAGTGCAAATTTACGGCTTGGAGTTTTTCTAGCAACGGAATAGCATCGAAGTTCCGTAAGGATTTTATTTTCTTCTGATTATTTTTATGCTTTTATTCTTACATGTTATATTTAATTTATGCATGGTTAAATTTAAGCTGTCTTAAGCTTTAGTAAACATGATGTAATAATGACGTTGTTATGCTTGCGAAAATATTAAATAGGTAAAAATCTCTAAAAATGAATTGATTTTATTTTTATTCAAGATTTTATATTAAGAATGTTAGAGAAATATATTATTTTTCATTACAAACTTAAATCTGAAAATTAGATTTTAAGGTTTAGTTATCCTCGATTTAGAGTAGTGCTCTTTTATTTGTTAGTACAATCAGGTAGTTAGAGTGAAAAGCTCTATTTCAAAAGTTTTTATAAGAATTATTATTTGAAAGTGTATTGACAACATGTTTTCGGTAGTGGTTTAAAACTTGAAAGTTAGTACTCGGATAACTAAATTCTAAGGTTTAATTTGGACACCTTGAATAAAGTTTAAAGTTGTCTAACCCACCAAAAAGTGGCATTTTAAATGGTTCATTTTCAATCTCTTAGAAAAAGGAATTAATTTAATTAACCAAATTAGTTATCAACCCCACCCATAGGTATTAATTGATTTGTTTAGTTAACAAAGAATATCTAACCCCACCAAAGGTGGTATTCATACAAAAAAGGGAGAATCAATAAATATCAATTCATATCTTTAATAACCTAAATAATACGAGCAAGCATAATTAACTTAGTTATTATATCCATAAATACTCCACCATTACAAAAGATAAAATTTGCATGAATGTTTATTGAATCTATGTTTATTTTTCTGTAATTAGATTAAAAACACAAAAAAACCAAAATATCGTGACAGGATGTTTAGGATTTAATTTCGTTTTTAAAAGTTTGAATAATAAATTAAAAACCACATACATTCCTTCCTTAGATCGACCTTGGGAGTATACTTATCATTTTCTACGAAATGATTCGTGCACTTGCGAGAGTTTTACAAATATTAAAACCAAAGTATTTGCGAGAATCGACAATGCCGGTTTTCGTTCATCAACCACTACTTTAAGATTGAAGTACTCTTTTTTGTATGAGCCATATGCATCAATTCCTTCATCCTAAAGTTTCTTCAAGTCATCAATAAGAGGCTCTAAGTAGACATCAATATCATTACTCAACTGTTTTGGTCCGGAAATTAACCTGAAAAGCATCATAAACTTTCTTTTCTTGCATAACCAAGGAGGAAGGTTATATGTGATAATAATCACTGGCCAACAACTGTATCTACTACTTAGATTGCTATAACGATTGATCCCATCAGTGGTAATAGCAAGACGTAAATTCCTAGGCTCCGACCCAAAATTTGGCCACTTTTCATCTACTACCTTCCAACACAGGGAATCTATTGGGTGATACAAAATACCATCCATGAATTTGTTATCTGCATGACATGTCAACATCTTTGATGTCTCTTTACTTTTAAACATTCTCTTAAAACGAGGTATTGGCAGAAAGTACCAAAGCACTTTAGCCGGCACTCCTTCTTTTACTTCATTACCATTTGATGTAGCCTTCCACCTTGAAGTACCACACTCCAGACATTGAGTAGCATTTTCATATTTTTTCCTATAAAGGATACAATCATTTGGACAAGCGTGAATCTTTACATAATCCATGAACTTACTCAATGTTTTTTTCATTTCATACATAGAAGTTGGCAATTCATTTATCTTTGGGAGCATTTCATGAGTTAACTTTAATATAATAGTGAACCCGACATCATAGAACCCATGTTTCGCTTTAAGGTTGTATAATTCCACCATTGCAGACAACTTGGTGAAATTTATGCAACCAGGATAAAGCAATTTTTCTGCATCTTATAACAACTTGTTAAATTCATCCTGATTTACGTTGAGTTCATTTTCTATTGCATTTACCATCCCAATAGTAGAATCCTCCATATCTATGGATTTGATCCGATGATTTAGTGATGTGTTTGTTTCATCATTATCTTGAATTAGGGGTTCTCCATGCATATACCAATTTACAAAAGTTCAAACAATCCCTTTACAAATAATATGATCTCGTATATCTTCATTTTTTGAAATTCTATGTTTATGCAATCTTTGCTAGGACATCGAATAGGCTTATCGTCTACAGTATTCACTCAATATATTATATTATTAATAAATTAAATAATTGATAGTTTAATGTCTAAAAAATTGTTTTCTTAAAGAAAAATAAATAAAAAAGACAATAAATATCATTATCTTATAAATTAAGAATATTATGTATTCTTAGTATATGATATCAATCCATAGACTACTCTTGACATTATAAACTCATTTTCATAAAGTTAACCCAAAAATATTATGAAATAACACTAGAGAAATAGTTGAAATTTGTAATTTGTCTAGTGATCTAATGATAAAACTCACATTTTCTCTATTTCAAGTTATAAGTTCGAATCACACAAAAAAAATATTGTTTCGTAAAAGCAAAAGAAATAGTTGGCATTTTGCAAGGAAATCTTTGATTTGATTCTCTTGCTCCTATGTATCGATCATCATTTGTATTTTTTTAAATGACTTTCATCATATCATTTTATGTCAATTAGTTGTTTTTCAAACCATGAAATAGGTTTACTAATTTCAAAGTGATAAATGAAATCAACCTATCTCCACACCATAATAAATGATCAATTAAACAATACAAATGATGGATAATGACAACACTTCAAAGCATAGTTGTAAGAGATTGTGAGTACATATGTGTTAGCATAAGCTAGTGTGTAGTTGAACATTTCATAGTAGTTGCAAGTAGTTTTGTGTATGTGATGATTCTATAAAAATTGAGTTATTAATGCACTTTTTTACTTAATATTTATTTGTTTTATTCAAAAAAAATAGTATTTTTGGGGCTAAAAATATTAAAATATAATTTTTTTAAAGAAAATTGGAGAAAATATAATTTTTGAGATTTTTTATGAATTTTTAACACATGGTTAATCAGAAGCTGCCACGTGGACTGCTACACAAGCATAGGAACTGACTAGGCAAGCCACACGAATCCTACACACGTAAGGACAATGAATTTTAGATCTCTGTGAGTGAGGAGCAATGAAACGCGTACCACATGTTGGCATGACCTTCAATCCGAGTTCGAAACGCAATCAAACCTTCATACCACGTGTCGTCATGCGATTGCTCCCTGCGTTCCACCTATGCACTATGCCATCTGTTACCATGAATCATGTTGTGCCGCGTGGCATTGACTCAAACCGATCTCCCCTACCACACGTTGCACTCTCATTCGCCCAGTGAATTCTATGTGCCATGTGTCGCGTTGTGATTGGCTAGCGTTATTGATTTTTCTTGTTTTGATCTCAACCCTTGATCTGAATTTGATCTAATGCTCCAGATTGTACCTGAGTTATATTTAAGCCCCTAATCACCGCATAAACCTGAATGAGCTCCCAATAACTTAATTTTGATCATTTTTTGGAGCTAAAAAGAGATAAAATTACAGAAAAATTCAAAAGGAGATACAATTTTGGTAGAGATTCAAAAGAAGATTAGCACTAAAATTGAAGAAATTGATTGTATTTCTTCTTTAACTCTTTTATTTATCAATTTTTATGTCTTTTTTTACAACAAATATGAACTTTATGGACAAAATTATGGCAAGTTAATTTATTAATCTAAGGATCTTATGATTATAATTATAATTTAATTATATTATTTAATCTAATTTTTATGCTATTAATTATTTGACCAACAATTTATCTATAGAGGCAATTAAATAGATTTGAGATAATTATTTAATTATTTGTTTTGATTAAATAACATGCATAGTTTCTAGCGAGAGATGTATGATTCTTATGTATGTGATCCATAATTGATGAACTTAATGATTAGTATGCAATTTAATTAGCATGAAGGTATGATTAAATTAATTACTATATGGTGTGTAGTTTACTTGAGAGAGGAATGCATGTTATGTTAGGTTCAATTGATCATGTAATTAATTGATAATCATATTGAGAAGATTTTAGCGATTCACATGTTTAGAAAATCGAGGGATTAAATATTCCAAATATTTTCTCGCATGTCTTTTTAGTGATTATTGCTATTTACTTTAGTTATTTTAATTTTTCTTCCTTAAAATATAAAAACACAAAAAAAATTATTTTTATTTTTTTAGTTTTAAAAATTAGTTTCTAATAAAATAATCTCCAAGGGAACGATATTTTTTATCATTATATTACTTGTTGCGATACGTATACTTGCATATTTGTTACACACACAATTTGTGTAAAAATCAAGTTTTTGGCTCCGTTGTTGGGGATTATAAATATTTGAAAGTAATTTATTTTATTTTATTTATTTAATTTTAATTTTAATTTACTGACTTGTTTATTTATTTTAGTTAATTTATTTTATTTATTTATTTTTTAGTTGTTTATTTTTTTAAAGTTTTATTTATTTGTAATTTAAACATATTCTTTAATGCTATTAGAAGCATAGTTGAGAAAATGGCTACCAATAATTATCAATGGTTAATGGACAGAATGACAACCACAAAATATTAGTTGGAATGCACGAGGAAAATGATATCACGGCACTTACAACTCAAGTGTCATCTTTGGTAAATCTTTTAAAGGTTCAAAATTTGTCAGCGAGTATAAACCAGGTCTAAGATTTACAAGTGTCTTGTGTGTTTTGTGGTGGAGCCCATTTGTTTGATAATTGTTCAAATAGTCCTGAATTAATATTCTATGTGGATAATGTGAATTGAAACAATAATCCATCCTCGAACACATATAACCTAGGATGGAGACAACATCCAAATGTCTCTTGGAATAATAACAACAATCAAGGTGGTAACCAATTCAACCATCAATCATTTCCATCACCTAGTTTCAAGCAACCACAATAATCACAAGCCCAAGAAAAGAAGCCACCTATTGAGGACACTACAAATTCTTTAATGAGGATGATGAAAGACTTTATCCAATCAGTAAATACAAAAGTGTCAACTCAAAAGGCTTCAATTAGGAATTTAGAGAACCAAATGGGACAAATTACTCAAGCTATAAGTCAAATGCCTCACGATAACCTTCAAAGTGAAATAATTGTAAACCCAAGAAGAGAAGGTAAGGATCGTTGTAAATTATTAGCCTTTAGGACTGGTAAGACTTTAGAGCAGTAAAGTAAGACTCAAAAGAATGAGAAGAAATAGGAAATTAACAAAGATGATGAGGAACTAGTTGATAAAGAGAGCATTGAAAAGGAAATAATTCAACCAAAGAAAAATGATCTCTACAAATCCATTATAACCTCAACTGGAGGTTGCAGTGCCATCCTTATTAGAAAATTACCCCAAAAATTCAAAGATCCAAGTAGTTTTAACATTCCTTGTACAATTAGGAACACCCACTTTGAGAAAGCATTATGTGATTTGGGTTCCAATATTAACTTCATACCATTGTCAGTCTACCAGAGATTAAGAGTTGATAAAGCAAAACCTACTTCAGTAACATTACAAATGGAAGATAGATCAATTAAGAGACCTCGGGGTGTAGGAGAAGATATGCTAGTAAAAGTATACAAATTCATCTTTTTGACAGACTTCATTGTGCTAGACATGGAAGAGGACCATGACATACCTATTATACTTGGTCATCTATTCCTAGCAACCAAAAGAGCCCTCATTGATGTACAAAAAGGTGAACTTACAATGAGAGTGCAAGATGAACAAGTATTGTTTAAAGTGTTTAAAGCATCTGAACCCCCTGATATTGAAAATATTGATAAATGTCACTGATTGTGAGGACAACGTAAAAGAATCTGTTGAGTCGCCTACACTTAAGACTGTTACACATGATGCTATAAAAAGAACATAAACTCACCAAAAATAACTCACCTTACTTTAAATTGAAAGTATGGAATCGAAGGTTGATATTGTAAATTGTGTGAACTTTTTGGAGGACGCGCCTCTCATATGTGTATCAAAAGTGATTATGGAAAATTTTGAGATGGGATCTAAGATCAAACCATTAATTGAAGGGCCAACAATTTTAGACCTCACACTTTTACCCTCCTATCTAAAAGTGAAAGAGTCCAATAGAGAGGTGAAAAAGATGCTAAAAATATATAAATTGGATGAGTTACAGTGGAGTGCTTATAAGAATGCCAAAAAGTTTAAAAAGAAAACAAAAATATGGCATGAGAAGAGAATTGAGCATGTGTTTGTAAACCAGAGTATAAGGTATCATTGAACAAATCAAGATTCAATTTTTTCCAAGCAAACTCAAAAGTAAATGGATACAAAGGGATGTGCCTTAGGACTTGATATGACCATCTAGTCAAGGACATTAAACGTGATGCTAGTTGGGAGGCAACCCAATGTTATTTTACTTATATTTTCATTGTTTTTGCTTTGCAGATGAATAAATATGGAGAGCAATGGCATAATAAGAACGAAAATTTCAACGACAGATGTGGTGTGCCATGATTTAGGGAGGTTTCTTTTCTTTTACCTTTTCATATTTATATATGCACATTGAGGAAAAAGTGTAATTTAAGTTTTGGGGCAACTTTATTCTCTACTTTAGTATTTACCGTGTATTTTAAATTTTTAAGGAATTTTTTAAATTTTTAGGTTTTTTTTAATAATGATTTGGGTAGAATTTGACAAATATATGAAAACTAAATGCATGCATGCTTGATGAGAAACAAATGAACTCAATGATAAAAGTTGGTTATCTTGACTATGATATGGAATGTAACATATTTGTTAAGATATTTACAATAATCATGTGATATACTTGTTAGTTTTGATTGAATTGATTCACATTTTTATGCACATGTTCATAATTGATCATCCCTTAAAGAAAAATTATGAATAGTATTTAGTAAGAGAAATGATTTAGGCCTTATTTGGATTGATTGAGTCTTTCAAGCTAATAATTGTTTATATCCAAAGTCACCCATTTGAACCTAACAAAGAATCATTCATATCTTTAAGCTACATTTTATGCCTAACCAATAAGCATTACTTTTATCATTACACCTTTAGCTTGTATGAAATGAAAAAAATGCAATTATGTGTTATGCTATAGAGTAAGGTGAAATGTAATGTACCCTATAAAAAAAGAAGCAAAACTCACAACACAGTTATCCCTCTAAGGAAAAAAATAAAATTTAAAATAAGATAAGGGGTGTTTTGAAATTACAAAAAGAAAGAAAAGGAAAGATGTGGAATAGAATAATATGAAAAGAATGACAAAAGATGGTGCATTGAAATATCAAGTTAAAGCTCAATTGTAATTAAAAAGTGCATGATAAACAAAAAGAAAGCTAAGGTATGGAAAGAGCCTAAATGTCTTCATTTATCGACCCCCCACCTAAGCCTTATATTACAACCATGTAAAGTCCTTATTGATCTTAAGTTAAGTGCATATTTATATTAGTGGAGAGGGATGTGAAAAATAGACTTATGAGACTTTTGCTAAGATTGAATTGATTAGCATAGTTTTATAGGTTGATTTCATGAGTGCATTGGATGATATCATGAGCAACACATACACACGAATCAATTTGTCAAAAACCTTACATATCCTTATATTGGTGGAATGTTTATTGATGAATATGTGAACCTCATTCTTATAGGATTGTATGACTTTTGAGATGGATAGTTTTCGTAAAATATGCATATACTAATAGAAGTATATTTATGAATATACTACCCATATCAATTTATTTAGTTATACTTGGCTTTACTTGAGGACAAACAAAATATTAAGTTTGGGGGTGTGATGACTCTATAAAAGTCATTAGTGCACTTTTTTACTTAATATTTACTTGTTTTATTTAATAAATAGTATTTTTGGGGCTAAATATATTAAAATATAATTTTTTTAGTGAAAATGGGGAAAATATAATTTTTGGGATTTTTTAACGTAGGGCCAATCAAAAGCTACCACGTGGCCTACCACGTAAGCATGGGAGTTAATTGGACAAGCCACGCAAATGCCTAGCAAGTAGGGACAATGAATTGAATATCGCTGCGTGTGAGGAGCAATGAACCGCATGCCACGTGTTGGCATGGTGTTCAATGTGAGTGTAGAGCACGGTCAAACATTCATACCACGTGTCGTCATGTGATTTCTCCCCGCATTCCACCAGTGTGCCATACCATCCATTATTGTGAATCATGCTGTCCTGCGTGATGCTAACTTATCAAGTGTTGACTCAGACTGGTCTCTCCTACCATACGTCACGCTATGATTTTCCTAGTGAATTTGTGTGCCACGTGTCGTGTTATGATTGGTTGGCCCTATTGATTTTGCTTGTTTGGATTTCAACCCTTGATTTGAAGCTTATCTAACAGTCTAAATTACACTTGAGCAATATTTAAGCCTCTAATAACCCTATAAACCCGAATGAGCCACCATTAGCATAATTTTAATCATTTTTGGAGCTAAAAAGAGAGAAAAATATAGAAAAATTCAAAAGGAGATACACTTTTGGTGGAGATTTAAGAGAAGATTAGCACTACAATTGAATAGATTTATTGTACTTCTTCTGAAGAGATTTATTGTACTTCTTCTGAAGAGATTCAGCATACTTCTTCTTCTACTCTTTTCTTTATCAAATTTTATGTCTTTCTTTATGACAAATATAAGTTTTATGGACAATTATCTCGAGTTAATTTATTAATCTAGGGATCTTATAAACCCAATTTTCACCATGTGATGATCTAATTTTAATTTAATTATATTATTTAATCTAATTTTTATGCTATTAATTGTTTGGCTAACAATTTATCTATAGTGGTAATTAAATAGATTTGAGAGAATTATTTAATTATTTGTCTTGATTAAATAACATGCATAATTTTTAGGTAGAGATATATGATTTTTATGTATGTGATCCATAATTGATGAACTTAATGAGTATTATGCAATTTAATTGGCATGAGAGTGTGATTAAATTAATTACTATATGGTGTGTAGTTTACTTGAGAGATGAATATATGTTAGGTTAGATTCAATTGATCATTTAATTAATTGATAATTATATTGAGAGGATTTTAGCGATTCACATGTTTAGAAAATTGGGAGATTAAGCATTATTAGATACTTTCTCATATATCTTCTTAATTATCAAATATGATTTAATTAATTATTGCAATTTACTTTTAGTTATTTTAAGTTTGCTTCCTTAAAATATAAAAACAAAGAAAAGTGATTTTTATTTTTTTAGTTTTAAAAATTAGTTTCTAATAAAATAATCTCCAAAAAAATGATATTTTCTTATCATTATATTGCTTGTTGTGATACGTATACTTGTGTATTCATTACACACAATTTGTGTGACGATCAGTATCCAATGCTAGCTTTACACGTGGCATGTTTGCTAGGAGTAATAGATATAAATAGCATGTGGATTGATCTGTGCGTAATTTTGATTACAAGAAAACACTTTCATAGACAAAAATAATATTTCATCGAGGAACACTTTCTATAATTGGGTTTTACCAATCAATAAACATTGGGATTAAAACTTTTGTCAATGAAAAGCTTTGACCAATTTTTTTATTTTTTTATTTTTGCAAATTTTTTGATGAAATTTATTTCTCTTATAGCATGATCTTTTCAATAATAGAATAATTATTCTTCATTCTTTCTTCTTGACACATTGTTAATATAACCTTGCAGTTTTTGAATGGTATCAAATTTATTGTTTGAGTGTGGCGACTTATAAGGAATTTATTGTTAGACCACAGTCTTACTTGCCTACTTTAGTTACTGTTGTTCCTACACTTGTAGTACCACCAGGGTTTACACCTCACAATTTTGCATTTTTTCCATCTTTCATTGGATCAAGTATGATTGATAATATTGCTTAGGGGTCGTCTTCTTCGCCCCTTATAAATGTAAATCTATCAATGAAATTGGATGATCACAATATATGGTTTAAATGATCAAATCATGACATATGTCACAATCTATGGTGTTGAGGGAGTCTTGGATGGTTCTTTGTGTTGTCCACCAAGATATATAGGCAATTTAACATCTAAAAATTCTACATTCATCGACCGGAATAGATTGAATTCCATTGAGAAAGGATATATCTAAATTTCGTTTCACCAAGCATGCTTGGTTATCTTAGTAGTGGCCTAACTATTTGTGAGCAATTGATTTCTTTGGAAGAGTCTTATTCAATTGATGTGCAATCTAGAATCATGAAACTTCATGAAAAACTTCAAGGCTTGTATAAGGATGCTTTGATTATTTCACAATATTTTATGAAGGCTAAAACAATTGTTGGTTAATTGGATATTGTTGGAGAGCCATTGATTGATAAAGACTTGTTTTTAGGGCCTCGATATAACTCATTTTTGAATAATATCAATAAGATAGATGTACATCTCTCAATCAATGCTATGTAGAATTATCTTGAAATCTATGAGAAGATGCTTCAGAAGTAATCCAATAGTGAACATAATCCTGAGTACCAAGCTAACATTGCAAGATTCCATGGCATGAATCATAGTGGAAATTCATGATTTAAGTCAGATGGATCTAAGAACTTCTCATATAATAGATCTAGATGTAATTTGAAGGAATTTATGTAGCTTAGTATTCAAGAACAGCATAAGTTGTCTTCAGGCTCATATGGTGGTTAGTTTAGCAAACATCAATCTAAAAAACCAAGTGGTGAAAAGCCATTCTGTCAAGTATGTGAAAAGGTTGGGTACACTACTCAATCTTGCTTTCTTTTACATGATTTTTTGATGGGAGAGACTAGCTCTCCTTCTGTTATGGTAGCTCAATGTCACAAGAATGAGCAAGCCTATGTTGATTATTATTGGGTGTTGGATACTGGTACTAGTCACCATATCATGTGTAATGTTGATCAATTGATTCAATATTCTCATTTTCTTGGTTCTGATGGAGTTCTTGGAAATGGTGAGAAGATTTCCATTGCTAGTATTCGTACTAATAAGTTGTTTGTTTCTAATGATTGTGTACTTTCTTTAGATAATGTTTTGTATACACCCAATGCCACTACTAATCTTATATCAATTAATAAACTTTGCACTAATAATTGTGTTTCTATCAAATTTAATATGTATGGTGTTTATGTTAAGGATTTGGTTTCCAAGGAGGTGAAGCTCATGGTTTGTACAAAGTGGTGGGCAATGCCCATCATGGTGTCTCGAGTGCTAGTGACCCTATTGGGTTTCATGTTTACTTAGACACCAATATAGAAGCTTGGATCATTCTTCTTATACTACTATTAAAAATGTTATCCATAGGTATAACCATGCATTTTTATTTTTGGTAGTAGTAGCATTAAAGATAAGTTTTGCTCCATTTATTATCTTGAAAAATATAATAAATTGCCTTTTGTTGGGTCTCGTACAAGGGTTGATATGGCCTGATAACTGTATTTTATACAGTTATTTTCATCAATTTTAGTAATAATAATTGCTATGTTCTTTTACTTTTTAGTTAATTTTTGTTAAATAAATTAATATTTTCCTTTTATGTGTTAAAAATACATTTTCAATAAAATTAAATAATTTGTATCGAAAATGTACTTAATTTCTTAATTTTTTTGTCCACAAATATAATTTCAAATATTATAGTTCTTAATTACAATTTATAAAAATTGAAAATATAATTTAAATTAAATTTCGGCTCAATTATAATTATTAAAAGTTTAAAAATTTAATTTAAAATTAGTAAAGGGCTAAACTGTAATTTAAGAAAGTTTAAAATGTAATTTGAAATATATTTGTGGGTGAAAATACAATTAATAAAAGTTTAATTTTCGTGCGGGGAGATGAGATGAAGTCCTTGTAGCCTAACTTGGCGTGGACGTCCGTCAAAGTATCAGTTTCTTTCGGATGCGCGCGTGTCCGTGAAACTCGACAAAGCGAATGGGGGCAGAGATATTCCTTTCCGCGGCTCGGCGTGCGGTGGGCCCAGCGTGTCGCGCGGCGGCGTCCAGTGGGCCCGCGTATCATTTCGGGAATTCCCAAGGCGATCTCGGCCGGATTGGATCGCATCGACCGGTCCCGGTGAGCGTGTCCGTGAAGGCTTGTCAGCGCCCCATATGCTTCGTGTAAAAATCACATGTGACGCGGATTATGGTAGCGGCGTCCACTCGGTTTTACAGAATACAATGCCTTACGTGTCCCGCTGTATTTAAGCTAATCAGGCGACACGTGGCTATTCATTTACAGCGGTAGCGACGGATCACGCCCGTTCGGCCGTTGTCTCATTTTTCGGCGCCCGATCACTGTGCGCCGTTCTACGTCTTGACGGTTTGTGCACCCGATGACGTCTTTGCCACGTGGCCTTAGAAAATCTTCAGTAGATCAATCGCCGACACGTGGCGTACTTGAATTTAAAAATGGACGGCCACTGTTTCGCGCGTAAATTAAATAAGATTTTCGATACAAAAATACGTCTGGCGTGATTTTAATATTTCGATAAAAAAATTATTCTGGCGTTTTCGATAAAAAAATAAAATAAAAATGTAATATTTTAGATGTATTTTTTAGCTATAAATAGGAGATAGTTTTTAGTTAAAAAAGTTTTTTTCCAGTTTAGAGTTTGGAGTTTTTTTTTAGTTTCTATTGTGTTCGGTTTTGGACTGCAGAACACGCAGAAGCCATTTTTTGGCTTTTGTTGTGTTCTGCGTGTGCCAAATATTTTCATTTCGTGATGTTTTAATTTTCCTTCTTCTTCCTTTAATTTTTCTGCGTATGTTGTAATTTTTATTTTGATTTTATGAAGTAATTTAATTTTTCTAGGGTTGCATTTGATCTAAATTTATGAATCTTTAATTTTAATTATTTTTGGTTATGGATTTATAAGACGTTCGATTTGTTCGTTCTATTTTGTGCTTAATGCTTTTTGATTATTTACGAATTTTATCAAAACGATTTGTGGCATAAAAATAAACTTGAGAAAGGCATTTTTGTGTATATTGCTCGTAAATAGAACGACATGTATGATGAAGGATAAGAATATACCCTAATTGTATGTGTGGCCATTTGAGAACTTAGAACTTAATGAATCTTATTGAATTTAATTCTCATAGAGATATAGTGAATTAATTTAACGAAGGTGTGTTTGTACGGAGCTCGGAAGAGATGTATGAATAAAAAAGAAGTTTTTCGGTTGACAAATTAAATGTACTAAAAAATATAAATCCAAAGGAAATAATATGATTGGAGTGGATTAGTTTGGTGAAAAATTCTGAATCTAGAGTTCTTTTATTTTTCTTATTACCTTTTTAAATCAACGATTATTTTGGATAAAATCGAGAGAGAAATAATTTTTAGTACTTCAATAACTATAGTAACAAATCTCCGTGGATCGATCTTTACTTATAAATGTTATTACTGCGGCCGTGTATACTTGCGAGTTAGGTAATGTGTTGAAAAGTACGCAACAAGTTTTGGTGTCGTTGCCGAGGATTTGTTTTACTATTTTCATTTGTTGATATTAATACCAAATCAATTTGATTTTAATTCAAAAAAAAAAAAAACAAAGAAAAATTTATTGTTATTTGTTCAATTTATTTTTCAATTTTCTCGTGGGTTTGAGATTTTGTTTGACACACAAATCTTACCTCACGTAAAGAAAAATAAATTTCTTTTTTATCGTTTTGATTTTTTTTTATTTAGTAAATTTCGTGGGTTGAGATTTTGTTTGACGCATGAAATCTTAATTCATAAAAAGAAAATAAAAAAAAAATAAAAAAAATTTATGATTATTGTTCCTTAATTTATTTTTCAATTTTTCGTAAGTTGAGATTTTGTTTGACAAATCTTAACTTATAAAAAAGAAAAACAAATTGAGAAGTCAAGTAGAACTATAAAACAAGCTGACTTCTTGGAGGCAACCCATGTGTTTTATTTTATTTTATTTATTTTTTTCTTATTTAGCATTTATTAGTTTTTGTATTTTGTTATGTTGTTATTTTATTTCATTTTTTTTCGTAGGTGCAAATATGAAGAAATGAAGCCATTTTGGAATTTAACCAATCAAACAAACCAGGAAGTCTCTTTAAACCCATCTCAAATGTTCTTTAATTTTCACACGTTGAGGGGCAATGTGTATATTAAGTTGGGGTGGTGGATATATTGAACATAATTAAAATACTTTACGGATGTTATTGCTTGTGAAATTTTTTTGTTTGTTTGGTTGATTGAAAATATGCTTATGAATAGTGATATATTTTGTTTCTTTGATTTAAATGATGCATGATTCTTTGAAAAATTTGAATATTGTGTAAGCGATGAATAATTTTTACGTATGTTTCATTTTTACAAGAATTAATATTCCTGAGCACTAGTCTTGATTTTGCAATTGCTATACTAATTTAGAGAATGTTTATGTGAGTATTAAATTCGATTTATTTTTGTGGTGCCACAGTTTTTAGAATCTATTTGATTTTCTCTCGAGGCTAAATTATAGATAACATTTAACTAAGAAAATGATTTAGGCCATCTTTGGATCGTTTGAGCCTTTCTATCTACCTTTATATGCATTATCCATAGTATACCCCTTTTGAGCTTAAAAGTTTATATATATATATATTTCTCATTTCAAAAAACATATTTAAAAAGTATATATATATATGTGTGTAGATATACCTAATGTTCTTATTCCACTAATATGTTACAATTGTTAGTAAATGTTGAAGGATATATCGGAAAAAGGGATTAATGAAAAAAAAGCGAGAAAAAAAAAAAAGAAAAAAAAGAAAAGAAAAGAAAAGAAATAAGAAAAGAAAAAAAAGACATAAAAAAAAACAAATATGTTGTATGTGATGAGAAACCCCAAATTGGGTTGGAATTATTGCGATGATAGAATTATCTTTTTCAATCCTGAAATGTTATGATCGGGAAAAGTTTTAAGCTAAATTTTATCCTTCATTCCTACCTTTGCCTAAGCCATACATTTCAAGCTTATTAAAGTCCTACTGATTTAGTGTTTTGTGTTTGTCTACATTAGTGGAGAGAGAAATGAAAAATAGACTATAAGATTTGTGATTTCATGATAATTTGTTTGGTTTGATATTTGTATAAACTGATCCGGATTGCATGTGAGGAAATTTGAAAAGACTACTTTACACTTTAAAGTTCATTGTAAAAAGGTTATATACTTTTAAATTGATTTTGATGCTTAGATAGAATTCTTTTATTTCTTTGAGTTATGTTATTTGTAATGTATAAAAGAAATATTTTGAAAATCACTATTTTAAGAAAGTTTAAAATGTAATTTGAAATATATTTGTGGGTGAAAATACAATTAATAAAAGTTTAATTTTCGTGCAGGGGAGATGAAGTCCGCAGCATGGCCATACTTCGCGAAACGTGGGCCGTCAGATCAAAGTATCCACGGCTCAGATGCGCGCGTGTCCATCAAACTCGAAAAAGGCGAATGGGGACAGAGATAGTCCTTTCACGCGGCTCGGCGTGCTGGTGGAGCCAACGTGTCGCGCGAGGCGGCGTCGAGTGGGCCCAGCATGTCCGCGTAGATTCCCCGAGGCGATCTCGGCCGTTGGATCGGATCGACGGTCCCGGATTGAGCGTGTCCGTGGTACATCGCGCGCCGGCGCTCGTGTAAAAATCTGTGTGGCGCGGATTATGGTAGCGGCGTGCGTCCTCGGTTTTACGGAATACAAATGCGCCACGTGTCCGCTAATATTTAAGCTAATCGAAGCGACACGTGGCTATTTACAATGTGCGCGACCGCGGCTGGATCACGCCCGTTTCCGGCCGTTGTCTCATTTTTCGGGCGCCCACCGTCACGTGCGGCCGTTCCTGCGTGCGGCCGTTTGTGCACGATGGCGTGTTTGCCACGTGGCCTTAGAAAATCTTTGTGGCGAATCAGATCTTGACCGCATGGCATGCTGAATTTAAAAAAATCGGGCAATGACCTGTTTCACGCGTAAATTAAATAAGATTTTCGATACAAAAATCGATACGCGTGATTTTAATATTTCGATAAAAAATTATTGCAGCGTTTTCGATAAAAAAATAAAATAAAAATGTAATATTTTAGATGTATTTTTTAGCTATAAATAGGAGATAGTTTTTAGTTAAAAAAGTTTTTTTCCAGTTTAGAGTTTGGAGTTTTTTTTTAGTTTCTATTGTGTTCGGTTTTGAATTTGCTTGAGAACACGCGAAGCCATTTTTGGCTTTTGTTGTGTTACTGCGTGTGCCAAATATTTTCATTTCGTGATGTTTTAATTTTCCTTCTTCTTCCTTTAATTTTTCTGCGTATGTTGTAATTTTTATTTTGATTTTATGAAGTAATTTAATTTTTCTAGGGTTGCATTTGATCTAAATTTATGAATCTTTAATTTTAATTATTTTTGGTTATGGATTTATAAGGCGTTCGATTTGTTCGTTCTATTTTGTGCTTAATGCTTTTTGATTATTTACGAATTTTATCAAAACGATTTGTGGCATAAAAATAAACTTGAAAGGCATTTTTGTGTATATTGCTCAAGTAAATAGACGACATGTATGATGAAGGATAAGAATATACCCTAATTGTATGTGTGGCCATTTGAGAACTTAGAACTTAATGAATCTTATTGAATTTAATTCTAAATAGAGATATAGTGAATTAATTTAACTTGAGGTGTGTTTGTACGGAGCTCGGAAGAGATGTATGAATAAAAAAGAAGTTTTCGGTTGACAAATTAAATGTACTAAAAAATATAAATCCAAAGGAAATAATATGATTGGAGTGGATTAGTTTGGTGAAAAATTGCAATCCTAGAGTTCTTTTATTTTCTTATTACCTTTTTAAATCAACGATTATTTTGGATAAAATCAGAGAGAAATAATTTTAGTACTCAACAAACTATAGTAACAAATCTCCGTGGGATCGATCTTTACTTATAAATGTTATTACTTGCGACCGTGTATACTTGCACGAGTTCGTGTGTTGAAAAGTACGCAACAAGTTTTTGGTGTCGTTGTCGGGGATTTGTTTTACTATTTTCATTGTTGATATTAATACCAATCAATTTGATTTTAATTCAAAAAAAAAAAAAACAAAGAAAAATTTATTGTTATTTGTTCAATTTATTTTTCAATTTTCTCGTGGGTTGAGATTTTGTTTGACACACAAATCTTACCTCACATAAAGAAAAATAAATTTCTTTTTTTTTATCGTTTTGATTTTTTTTTATTTAGTAAATTTCTCGTGGGTTGAGATTTTGTTTGACACGCAAATCTTAATTCATAAAAGAAAATAAAAAAAAAATAAAAAAAATTTATGATTATTGTTCCTTAATTTATTTTTCAATTTTCTCGTAAGTTGAGATTTTGTTTGACACACAAATCTTAACTTATAAAAAGAAAAACAAATTGAGAAGTCAAGCTGAAGACTATAAAACAAGCGCTTCTTGGGAGGCAACCCATGTGTTTTATTTTATTTTATTTATTTTTTTTCTTATTTGCGCATTTATTAGTTTTTGTATTTTGTTATGTTGTTATTTTATTTCATTTTTTTTTCGTAGGTGCAAATATGAAGAAATGAAGCCATTTTGGAATTTAACCAATCAAACAAACCAGGAAGTCTCTTTAAACCCATCTCAAATGTTCTTTAATTTTCACACATTGAGGGCAATGTGTATATTAAGTTTGGGGTGGTGGATATATTGAACATAATTAAAATACTTTCTGGATGTTATTGCTTGTGAAATTTTTTTTTTGTTTGTTTGGTTGATTGAAAATATGCTATGAATAGTGATATATTTTTGTTTCTTCGATTTAAATGATGCATGATTCTTTGAAAAATTTGAATATTGTGTAAGCGATGAATAATTTTTACGTATGTTTCATTTTTACAAGAATTAATATTCCTGAGCACTAGTCTTGATTTTGCAATTGCTATACTAATTTAGAGAATGTTTATGTGAGTATTAAATTCGATTTATTTTTGTGGTGCCACAGTTTTTAGAATCTATTTGATTTTCTCTCGAGGCTAAATTATAGATAACATTTAACTAAGAAAATGATTTAGGCCATCTTTGGATCGTTTGAGCCTTTCTATCTACCTTTATATGCATTATCCATAGTATACCCCTTTTGAGCTTAAAAGTTTATATATATATATATTTCTCATTTCAAAAAACATATCTAAAAAGTATATATATATATGTGTGTAGATATACCTAATGTTCTTATTCCACTAATATGTTACAATTGTTAGTAAATGTTGAAGGATATATCGGAAAAAGGGATTAATGAAAAAAAAAGCAGAAAAAAAAAGATTCTGAAAAAAAAAGAAAGAAAGAAAAGAAATCAGAAAAGAAAAAAAAGCAGACATAAAAAAAACAAATATGGTGTATGTGATGATAAACCCCAAATCGGGTTGTAATTATTGCGATGATAGAATTATCTTTTTCAATCCTGAAATGTTATGATCGGGAAAAGTTTTAAGCTAAATTTTATCCTTCATTCCTACCTTTGCCTAAGCCATACATTTCAAGCTTATTAAAGTCCTACTGATTTAGTGTTTTGTGTTTGTCTACATTAGTGGAGAGAGAAATGAAAAATAGACTATAAGATTTGTGATTTCATGATAATTTGTTTGGTTTGATATTTGTATAAACTGATCCGGATTGCATGTGATGAAATTTGAAAAGACTTCACACACACACTTTAAAGTTCATTGTAAAAAGGTTATATACTTTTAAATTGATTTTGATGCTTAGATAGAATTCTTTTATTTCTTTGAGTTATGTTATTTGTAATGTATAAAAGAAATATTTTGAAAATCACTATTTTAAGAAAGTTTAAAATGTAATTTGAAATATATTTGTGGGTGAAAATACAATTAATAAAAGTTTAATTTTCGTGCAGGGGAGATGAAGTCCACGCGCAAGAGCGCACTCGCCAAACGTGGACCGTCCGATCAAAGTATCCACTGCTCAGATGCGCGCGCGTGTCCATCGAGCCTCGACAAAGCGAATGGGAGCGAGAGATATTCCTTTCACGCGGCTCGGCGTGCGGTGGGCCCCACGTGTCGCGCGAGAGGCGGCGTCGGAGTGGGCCCACGCGTATCGGGCGCGCGAGATTCCCGGCGTCTCGGCCGTTGGATCGGATCGACGGTCCGGTCAGAGCGTGTCCATCGAAGGCGTCGCGCGCGGCCGCTCGTGTAAAAATCACGTGCGACGCGGATTATGGTAGCGGCGTGCATCCTCGGTTTTACGGAATACAAATGCGCCACGTGTCCCGCTAATATTTAGTTGTCGAAGCGACACGTGGCTATTTACAATACGCGCCGACATGACTGGATCACGCCCGTTTCCGGTAGTTGTCTCATTTTTTTTCGGCGCCCGATCACGTGCGCGTTCTACGTGCTTGACGGTTTGTGCGCGATGACGTCTTTGCCGCGTGGCCTTAGAAAATCTTTCGGCGAATCGGTGCGACACGTGGCGTCTGCTTTGAATTTAAAAAATCGGAGCGGCCTGTTTGCAGCGTAAATTAAATAAGATTTTCGATACAAAAATCGATACGCGTGATTTTAATATTTCGATAAAAAATTGTTACGCGTTTTCGATAAAAAAATAAAATAAAAATGTAATATTTTAGATGTATTTTTTAGCTATAAATAGGAGATAGTTTTTAGTTAAAAAAAAGTTTTTCCAGTTTAGAGTTTGGAGTTTTTTTTTAGTTTCTATTGTGTTCGGTTTTGGACTACAGAACACGCAGAAGCCATTTTTTGGCTTTTGTTGTGTTCTGCGTGTGCCAAATATTTTCATTTCGTGATGTTTTAATTTTCCTTCTTCTTCCTTTAATTTTTCTGCGTATGTTGTAATTTTTATTTTGATTTTATGAAGTAATTTAATTTTTCTAGGGTTGCATTTGATCTAAATTTATGAATCTTTAATTTTAATTATTTTTGGTTATGGATTTATAAGGCGTTCGATTTGTTCGTTCTATTTTGTGCTTAATGCTTTTTTGATTATTTACAATTTTATCAAAGCGATTTGTGAAACGTAAAAATAAACTTGAGAAAGGCATTTTTGTGTATATTGCTCGTAAATAGAACGACATGTATGATGAAGGATAGGAATATACCCTAATTGTATGTGTGGCCATTTGAGAACTTAGAACTTAATGAATCTTATTGAATTTAATTCTCATAGAGATATAGTGAATTAATTTAACGAGGTGTGTTTGTACGGAGCTCGAAAGAGATGTATGAATAAAAAAGAAGTTTTCGGTTGAAAAATTAAATGTACTAAAAAATATAAATCCAAAGGAAATAATATGATTGGAGTGGATTAGTTTGGTGAAAAATTGCAATCCTAGAGTTCTTTTATTTTCTTATTACCTTTTTAAATCAACGATTATTTTGGATAAAATCAGAGAGAAATAATTTTAGTACTCAACAAACTATAGTAACAAATCTCCGTGGGATCGATCTTTACTTATAAATGTTATTACTTGCGACCGTGTATACTTGCACGAGTTCGTGTGTTGAAAAACACGCAACATGGCCTTTGATTTGTTTTACTTAAATTTGTGGACTGCACCTAAGCATATCATGTCTAGTGAGAGATATCTTTTGTTTATTGTGGATGACCACTCTAGATTGACTTGGGTGTTTTCTCTTCATTCTATTTTTCTTTTGCTCAAGAGTATGGTGGAAAGATGATTGGATGTAAGATAGAGAGCTATTCAAATATATGGAAGTACTCAGTTTAAGTCTCTCATGACTAAACTTTAGAAAGAGAGTATTGCTCACAGATTGACATGCCTACAAATTTCTAATCAAAATGGTGTAGTTGAGTGCATGCATAAGAGAATCGTGTAATTGAGTGTGTTAATAGGAGAATTGTGTAGTTGAGTGTAGACATAAGAAAATTGTGGAATGTGGGTTAACATTGCTTCTTGCAACACATATGCCTTTGGTGTATTTTCCGTTTTCTATGAGAGTTATAACCTATTTTTTTGAAAAGGTTGCCAACTAAGGTGTTATATGGTACGCTCATCCCAAATTTTTTAGGCGTGAGTGCTTTCCTTATGTGAGAGCTTATAATAACAATAAGTTCAAGCCTAGAGCTAATGCTTATGTCTTTATGGGGTACTGTGCCAATCAAATTGGTAGTCTTTTTCTGCTAGCCACTTACCTACTACTTTATCGATTATGGTTCTTGATCTTATGAGTGTACCTCAGGCTAGTGGTTCTTTGTCTCATTTGTCTCAATCACAATCTAATATCCATCTTGGTGTTTCATCTAATGCTACGTCTAACTCTCCTATTTAAATTTTGCCTCAGTTGTCATTTTCTAAGCCATGTCCCTGATTTGTCTTCTAAAGATGTTACTTCTTTTCATGCTTTTCCTTTGCTTATTTCAGTGTTCATTTGTTATACATTATAATCTGTGTTTGACTCTTCTTTAAGTTCTTTAGCATTTGATTTACCTTAGTGTGCTCCTGGTAATGAATTGGTGGTTTATTCTCCATCAGTGGTTACTCTTGATGAGGTTCCAATCTCTCTATCTAATACTTTACATCTATTTTTCCAACTACATTATATGTTTGGTGCTCCATGTATTCCCTCTAATATACATACCATGATCACACGTTCCAAAGCTTTAAACCTAAGGTGTTAGTGTCCACGTTAACATCATATGTTATTCTTCTATAGCCTAGAAACTATAAGGAGGGTTTGAAAGTTCCAAAATGGAATAAGGTTATGCAACATGAAATTGATGTGCTTTTTGCTAATGAGACTTGGGAGCTTGTGGTGTTACCTATTGGTCATCAACTTATCACATGTAAATAGTTGTTTAATGTTAAGTTTCTAACTAATAACTCTTTGGCCAAATACTAGGAAACATTGGTGGTGAAAGGGCTTTTACAACAATATGGGGTAGACTTCACTGAGATATTCAGTAATGTGGTGAAAACTACAACTATAAGAATGGTTATTATTTTAGCCTTGTTCAAAGGTTGAAAAATTAGACAGATTGATATAAAAAATGCACTCCTCAATAGTTTGATGATGGTTCAAGCTTAGTATGTAGACTCCAAAAATCTCTTTATGGTATCAAACAAGCCCAACATGCTTGGTATCAAAAATTATGTGCCTACTTGCTTGGTTTGGGTTTTTCTAACTCTAAATCCGATAGCTCACTCTTTGTTCAGTCTATTCTACCTCATTTTTGATTGTTTTAGTTTATATAGATGATATTTTTCTAACTACTCAGCCCCTAGTAAGGTGGATAAGCTCATTATGGATTTAAATGTCAACTTTGCCTTGAAGGACTTAAAATTTCTTCATTATTTTTGAGTATAGAGGTTAACTATCATGATGGGTCCATCCATCTATCTCAACAAAAATATATTTGTGACTTACTTGATATAGCTGTTTTAGCTCATTCTAATCCATTCATTACTTCAATGAGTTCAAGTGTTCCGCTTGCCAAGACTGATGGTGTTGTGTTGAGTGAAGTTACTGAATACAGAAAATTGGTGTTTTCTTTGCAATATTTCACATTAATTAGACCTAACACCTCATTTTCTATAAACAAATTGTGCCAATTTGTGATGTCTCTAACTGATAGTCACTAACTTGCTCTCAAACGTCTTCTCATATGTTTTATGGATTAATATTAACTAAACCAAAGGGGTTGGATTTGGTAATGTATCGTGATGTAGATTATACTAGATGCCCTAAAGACAGACGTAGCACAAGTGCTTTTTGTTAAATTTTTGGAGGGCTTTTAATGTGCTAACAATCCTTTAAATTAAAGATAATGTCACTTTGTAGCACTGAAAATGAATACCATGCCATGACTATTGTACTCACTGCATTAATTTGGTGGCAGTCATTGCTAGTTTGTTTGCAAGTGGTCTATGTTTTCACTTTGTTGTTGACTGATAGTGTGAGTGCTAAACTATTTGCTCACAATCTAGTTTTTCATACCAGAACTAAGCACATTGAGATCGATAATCATTTTATTCAAGAAAGAGTTATTTAGAGCTAGCTTGGTATTGATTAATATGGTACAGTCATTCCTAGTTGATTTGCAAGTGGTGTGTGTTGTTCCTTTGTTATTGACTGATAGTGTGAGTGTTAAAGTACTTGCTCACAATATTGTTATCCATGCCAAAGCCAATCACATTGAGGTGGATAATAATTTTATTCAAAATAGAGTTACTTAGAGTCAGCTTGGTATTGATTAATTTGGTGGCACTCATTGTTAGTTGATTTGCAGGTGATGTGTGTTGTTGTTCATTTGTAGTTGATTGATAGTGTGAGTGCTAAAGCACTTTATCACATTTCTATTTTACATGCCAAAAATAAGTAAATTGTAATGGATCATCATTTTATTTAAGAGAGTCATTCAGAGTCAACTTGTTATTGATTATGTTCACTCTAATGATAAGGTGGCTAATTGTCACGACCTTAGATTTCAAGTAGCGATCGTGCGGCACTTAGCACCGTCCGTTGCACTAAGCCTGCCTTTGAATCCGAATGAAACTCCAAAGAGACTAGAAAGAGAGTTTGTAAAGAATGTTTTGTATTGCTCTAGAGAGAGTTTATCTTACAAGATGCTAAGAATTCCCAAGATTTCCCAAGATTTCCAAGGATGAATACAAATGAAGACCAACAGGTCTATTTATAGTGGGGCTCTAAGCTTAAGACTATGCCACATCCTTCTAGAGCCTTCCAAGTCTAGAATGTACAAGAGAGTTCTAGTTCTATGTACAATATGCCACAAGGTTCTAGGACCTTCTAGCCAACTCTAGAGTCTTCTAGGTTTGTCTAGTTTCTTCATGCACTTTCGGGGATGTTCCATAAGCTTCCAACGGCTTCTACATCCTTCATGAACCATCCGGCACGTTCTATAATATTCCAGCCCATTCTACCACCCTCTAGCGTGCTCTAGAACATTCTAGGATCTTCTAGCTTAAGTTGAGTCCATCCGACTCTAGCTCTTTCTAGACATCTCTAGGAAACTCTAGAACCTTCTTATGTAGAAAAGTCTAGATCCTTTAGGCAACCATCATTTATTTGGATTTATAGGGACATTTGAGCAAGACGTGACACCCTTCCCCACTCAAGTTCGTGACGCCCTCGTCGCGCCTTCAAGCTGAAACCACTCTATGTCATCTTTGAATTGCCACAAAGAATCCTTAGGTTCCCAGCTTGTCTCTACATCCGGGGCGTTCTTCCATTTGATCAAGTATTCCCGGTAACTTGGTACGCCCCTACGCTAGATCAAGCGGTCTACCAAAATTGAGTCCACTTCCTTGTCAAAGGAGGTTACCACTGCAATAGGTGCCCTCTTGGATTCTCCCCGACTTATATCATCCTCGTCTCCATTATAAGGTTTTAGCATGCTTACATGAAAAACATGATAGATTTTAAGCTTTGGAGGGAGTTGCAGTTTGTAAGACACCTTACCAACTTTCTTGAGGACAGGAAATGGTCCTTCATACTTCCGTACTAACCCCTTATGAACCTTCCGCAAGGACTTAAACTGTTGGGGCAATAGTTTGACAAGGACCAAATCACCTTCTTGAAATTCCACCAACCTCTTTTTCTTGTCAGCCCATTTCTTCATCTTCTTAGATGCCTTGTTCAGATAGGCTCGGGCCAACTCAGCTTGCTCATACCACACCTTGGCAAATTTGAAGGCAGTAGGACTCTTTCCTTCATAACTCGTGGCCAAGGCATGAGGAGTCATGGGTTGCTGCCCCATGACAATCTCAAAGTGACTCTTCGCGGTAGACTCGCTCCTTTGTAAATTGTATGAGAATTGGGCTACATCCAGCAACTTAGCCCAATCATATTGATTGGCACTCACAAAGTGCCTGAGATACACCTCCAGCAATGCATTGGCACGCTTTGTTCGCCCATCACTTTGGGGATGAAAGCTTGTAGAGAAGTTCAAGTCAGATCCCAACAACTTGAACAATTTCGTCCAAAATTTCCCGATGAATCGTGGGTCTCGATCACTCACGATATTGAATGGAATCCCCCAATGCTTCACAACATGTTTGAGGAACAAGCGTGCCGTCCCATCTGCCGTGCAATCCGTTGAGGTAGGTATGAATGTTGCATACTTGCTGAAACGATCAATTACTACAATAATGCTGCCAAAGCCCTCTGATTTTGGTAAGCAAGTGATGAAATCCATAGAGACACTTTCCCATGGTCTCTCTGGAATAGGCAGCGGCTCTAGCAAACCTCTGAGTGCATATTGCTCTAACTTATCCTTTCGACTCAACACATCAACCACCACGTTGCTTTCACTGTGCCACTCTGATTTTTACCCCTAATAAGGGCTCATTGTTGGTGGTCTTGTGTCAAGATCCAACTCAACTTTGTGGTCCACCTCCCTCCTTGGAGGTAACCATTTAGGCGAGGCCTCATGCATCACATCATGGGACTTATCTAAGACAACTTACACTTCCGTCGGCAAACTTGGCTTTGGCGACTCCTCGTCATCGTACTCTTTTGAGATGGTCGGGTAACTCTCTTTTTCTCTCCTCAATCCCTTCTTGAATTGAAGTGCCAAGAGAGCTTCGGTTGTACGTTTGGTGGTCTTGTCCGTCGGTACCACGCAAGCCTTCGAACCATCCATGATGCACATAGAGTTTGAACATGGCACTATGAAAGTTCTAACCTGGTCCAAGAACTCCATGCCAAATACTATCGAGTAGTCATCTATCGGCGCCACTGATAAGTCCACTTGGCTAGTCCAAGCACCAAGACTGACCTTAACTCCTCGAGCGAATCCATGCAATGGTAGTGCTACCGAGTTAACTACTTTAAGAGATCCCCCTCCATGGACAACCTTCATGCTGAGTCTTTTTGCTTCCTCCACTGAAACAAAATTATGAGATACACCTGTGTCCACCAAAGCTTTGGCGACCTTCCTATTGATGGTGACATCTACGTACATCAAGCCTTTAGGGGTCTTTAGGGCACTCTACAATGCACCAAATAGGCGCAAAGAACCAATCTTTGCACCTTCGTCCGACTCGCCTCCATTCTGATCATGAGTGGAAGCAACTAAGGCACTCAATGCCTTTCTTTTCAGACATTCACGTGCCTAATGCAGTCCATCGCAAATGAAGCACGTCACACGGGGCTTTGAGGCACCACGATCCTCCTTCTCCTTCCCCTTATCCCGTGGTTTGAATGAGGAGCCATCTTTATGATTTTTAGGTCCCTGACTTTTAGCATGGCCTCCACCACTCTTTCCTCCAACAAACTTTTTATCTATGGCTTTTGAACTGTCCTTGTTTGTGGAGTAGCAATAAAGCTTTCCGCAATCGCGATAGCCGAAGATAAGTCTTGGACACCACGTTGCTTGAGCTCGAGGTTAGCCCACGATTGGAGACCATCCATGAACAAGAATAGGGCATCCTTGTCTGATGTGTCAGAAACTTAAAGCAGCAAGGTTGTGAACTCCTTTACATAATCCCTTATGCTACTTGTATGCTTTAACCATCGCACTCGGCCTCTTGCCTCCTCTTCAGCATTTACGGGGAAGAACTACATTTTGAACTCCCTTTTGAAATCTTCAAAGGTATCAATTGTGCAAACCCCTCGTTGCACATCTCCATGCCTCCGTCTCCACCACAACATAGTAGTGTCAGACAAATACATGGCAGCAGTTCGGATCTTGCTGGCATGGTCCGTTATGCCAATAGCCTCAAAGTATTGTTCCAGGCCCCATAGGAAGTTTTCAACTTCCCTAGCATTCCTAACACCATTGAAGGTCTTAGGCTTGGGAGCATCCACCCTCTTAGCTTCAATGACAGTAGTTGTGCTAGTTCCCACGGCCATCACCCGCTTACATAGAGCTAGATCACCACTTATGTCCTCCACTCTAAGCAAGACATTAGCAAGTTCTCTTTGGACAAGATCTCTTACCTTGGCAAGTTCGGTTTTTAACCCATCAATCTCTTGCCTTAATCCGCCATCTAGCTCGTTAAGGGACATCTTGACCGCTGCATGGATCTCCACATCCTCGGCCTCCAAGCCATTGCAACGCTCCTCTAAGTTGTCCACTCGATCAAACAGCTTCCCTAAGCTGTCCTGCGTACTCCCCACACGTGGTTCTAAGCTAGAGAGTATGTCTTTCGACTTGGCTCGAGATTCCTTTGATGGTTTCTGGGTTTCCTCACGCCCCGTTCCATAGGTGGAACATCGACGCTTGGTGTAGATGGAGCAGCGTTCTTCATTATGCCAAAGGTAGAAATGTTTCAACCGAAAGCTCTGATACCAACTGTCACGACCTTAGATTTCAAGTAGCGATCGTGCGGCACTTAGCACCGTCCGTTGCACTAAGCCTGCCTTTGAATCCGAATGAAACTCCAAAGAGACTAGAAAGAGAGTTTGTAAAGAATGCTTTGTATTACTCTAGAGAGAGTTTATCTTATAAGATGCTAAGAATTCCCAAGATTTTCAAGGATGAAGACCAATAGGTCTATTGATAGTGTGGCTCTAAGCTTAAGACTATGCCACATACTTCTAGAGTCTTCCAAGTCTAGAATGTACAAGAGATTTCTAGTTCTATGTACAATATGCCACAAGGTACAAGAGATTTCTAGTTCTATGTACAATATGCCACAAGGTTCTAGGACCTTCTAGCCAACTCTAGAGTCTTCTAGGTTTGTCTAGTTCCTTCATGCACGTTCTGAGATGTTCCGTAAGCTTCCAGCGGCTTCTACATCCTTCATGAACCATCCGGCACGTTCTAGAATATTTAAGCCCATTCTAGCACCCTCCAACATGCTCTAGAACATTCTAGGGTCTTCTAACTTGAGTTGAGTCCATCCGACTCTAGCTCTTTCTAGACATCTTTAGGAAACTCTAGAACCTTCTCATGTAGAGAAGTTTAGATCCTTTAGGCAACCATCATTTATTTGGATTTTTAGGGACATTTGAGCAGGACGTGACATAATGCTCTCATCAAGCCATTACCTTGTGCTAGTTTCTTGTTTCTTAGACTCAAACTGTTGGTGTTGTTGTTGGAGATTGTGTGCATTTGTGTTAGCGTAAGCTGTGTAGTAGAGTATTTCATAGGCATAGTTATAACTAGTATTGTGTATCCAACGCTAGCTTTAAATGTGGCATGTATTAAGCGTATTAGATATAAATAGCATGTGGACTGATCTGTGTGTAATCATCTTTTCAATAACAGAATCAATCTTCTTCCTGCATTGTTAACAGAACCTTGAGATTCTTGAAATAGTCATTGTTTCAAACATCGACAAAGACAGTAAAATCACTATGTCCTGAAATCATACTCTATAGCAATAGAACTCAAACAATCTAACAAATTAACAATAGAGAGTTACCTCTCCTTGCAAATTTCTAATATAGTGATTGAGTATCACTTTGCATCTCAGGTTTCTGCCAATATGGATACGTTTGAGCCAATCACTATCCAATTCATAGGGAAAAATATTCGAATTTTATCCTAAATACTAAAATAGACAGGGAAAATAAGGTACAAAGACGGAAGAAAACACAAGAACAGATGCTAGAACTGAAGGCCATTTTCACGAGCTGCAGCAGCAAGAGCTTCCACACGTCCATGGTATGGGTATCCACCTCGATCAAAGGCCACCTTTGTGATCCCCTTCTCCAAACAGGTCTTGGCAATGACTTCCCCAATTTTCTTTGCTACTTCCTGAAGGAAAAACTTGCAAGCATGAGAACTTTTGTTTGACAAACACATAAGCAAAAACATTTTAATCAAATGAAAGCTATATAAATCAAAGTAGCAAAATTAAGACGTGTAAGAAACACATTATTTGCACTACTGTGAGAGGAAGCATATAGTGTGCCTTGTAATCCCCGAAAGCACTTGTGGCAAGTTTTTTATGGTTCAGAAGCACTTCTATAGGATTTCAAAAGCAAAACCATATGCTAAAGTTTTCAAAATCTGACCTTACACAAGTTGTATATGCTTTCAACAATTATCCGTCCAACACTAGGGTCAAAGCAATTACTTTTGGCATGATAGCTAGTGTAAGTTTGTAAAAAAATTTAATAGGATAAAGCCCTTTCAATTCTCTAAAACCGAAAGGTCTAAAACTGAATTAAGGAAATTCGTTCTGAACACAGCTCAAATTCCATTTCATGAGTGAATAATGTGCTCCTTGAAATGTACTACACAAATATCTTCAGAATAGTTTCAATTAGAGGGGGGGAAAAACTATTTCATACCAAATATTTCTATAGTAGCAGTTTTCCTCTGCTAGCAAATTACAGGATTAAAAAAATAACAACCACGACAGACAAATATGGTTTTGTATTGATAATTTTGACTCACAATGGTAGGACCAGAAGTGCAGTTAAACTCCTCTGCTATGAACTTCTGCATTGTTGATGCTGAAGCAAGGGTATGCATCTTAGTATCATCAATAACTTGAACGTAGAGATGTTTGTTCGAGCGGAAGACGCATAACCTTGGCCTATCTGTAGTCCCCTCTACCTGAGGAGGGAGAATATTTCATTGCGAAACAATAAAGCATAACATTTCATATGGGAAATATGCTTCATAAGATTGGAACTTTAGAAGTGTGAAGCATAATAAGGAACAATCTTGGTGTTTATGTTTTCAAAATAATCTAATAGTGTTTATGTTTTCAAAATAATCTAATAGAAGGAGGGCGGCAGATAGAGAGCGTGAGATGAAAATCAAAAATATAGTAAATGTTTACCATTTTTCATTTTTCTCTAAAATAACGTTTACACACTCACACACCCGCACACTTGTCAACAAGGTCCGAACCACATCGCTTAAGTACCTAGAAGGAGCAAATGTTATTGAATTACAAGGAAATTGTTACCATTTACTATTTTTAATCTTGCAGCTGTTTTTCCACCTAGTGAACTCAAAGCCTAGTCAACTCTCAAGGAAGATGGCACAAAAGTATGATGGTAGGCTTGTAGCTTCTCACCTGATGGAAGGATGTGATCAAAATTCTTCCTTGATGATAATATATCACATCACATAGAATAAGTAGGAATTAGGAACTGCAGATTCCTAGCACCACTTTTCTATGTTATAATAAAGATTTGAATTACTTCTTTACTTGATTCATCTTAACTATATACTTTCTAGTTTCTACTTCTTCATTGGAGATGCTCAAGCAGAAACCGAATACCACTTAAAATCCACCAAAAACGATAACCAAATACTAATTTCACCAAATCTAATACACTATGAAGGGGAAACAAATGAACAGAACATTCCAGTCATGCAAAATCCTTCCTACCAAATTGTTACAATTTATTAGAAAACCAACAATCTTAAAAGCTTAAATTATAAAGAGAAAACCAACTTTGCTTTTATACATCTATCACTCGTTCATAAATATTAGTTCTATGTATTATGCCAAACACCGAAAATTCATGAATTGAGGTGATAGGATAGCATGTTACTTGCTGTTGAAAACACTCATAAACTTAAGCTAAACTTAAGCTATTGGGTGGGAGGAGTACAACATTGCCTTTATACATCTAACACAAATAACCCATGGATTCTTAAATAACCCCTTCTCTTTCAGTGCCACAATTTTGGGTCAATATTGATTGATATTGTGGCATCTTGATAAGTTTTAAGATAATGAATTTAGAATTTTAGACAAATCTAGGATAACAGGTTGGTTTCAATAAAACTTCCCATAAATTGAATACCGATTGAAGTGCATAAAAAAGCAATATAAATGGCAAAACATGTCAAAGAACATTGTTATATAAACACCATTTCTGCTAAGCTCGTTCCAAACAAACCAATAAAAGTCTTGTTTTCCCAAACATCTTGAAATGGGTACCTTCTTTCTGATACGAGAATGACGAGCAGTTCTGTCTTCTCTTCGGGTTGTTGTTTTAGCTTGCACCATAACTAGAGATTGAGGTCGAGTTCCTGATGGGTTCAGCCTCGTCGTTGCGCCATCAAACCGAAGCTGATGAGAGGACCCAATTGTACTCTGTAAGAACGAAAGTGAAGCCACTGACATTTCTTCTTCTACTACTTGTTTTTCAACTCTTCTATATCTTCACTGCCTTATCGCGCTTAATTTATGCTTTTGATGCCTTATCCATTCGCAATTCCTTTTACTAACGACAGGCGGAGTGAGGAGTCATCGAGTTAGTAATCCTTGGCTTCGGCTAGGACTAATATTTCCTAATAACTTACCATTAAAGTTAAAATTGGTTGGAGTTGAAACCTAAAAAAAAAAAAAACTTAAGTTATTAGAAAAATATTTAAACATATTTACTCAAGGTAATTTAATTTCTAATTTTAAGAATGGTACGTTTAATCATTTATTTATAAAAATTATATTAAAAAGAAATATTTAAGAATTTTAAATCTATTTAAAAAATAAAACTATCAAAAATATATAGGATGTGTTTAAAAGACGATAATAATCTCACCATGTTTGTAATTTTTTTGTTTGATAGTTAAAGATAAATGATGAAAATATCATTATTAATATATATTTAAATTTATTTTATAAATAAAAATCTTTTTATAATTTATCTTTTTATAAATAAAAGAATTAGGGAACATTTTTATAATTAAAATAACTAATGAATACTTTATTAAAGTTAGATGCCTAAACAAAAAATTTATTCAAATAAAAAGAATATTCGTTATATTTTTTCATATTTTTTATACATTTATTATTTCTTTATTAGTGTTGATTCTATATATCTCAAATACTTTTATTCCAACAATTATTATTTGAATAATGAATCTTTATTTCGTATATATACTAAAAGTTTTCGAAAATTAATCCCTCCATCGTGATTTAAACAGTGAATCTTTATTTCTAATAAATGTTAAAAGTTCTTGAAAATTAATCCTTTCAAAAGATTTTTGTTCCCCTCCTTGTAAACTATCCAAATTTCTTTTCTCCCTAAATAAACATGTGCAAACTCGAATGGACATTCGTTTGCTCAAATTCACGCGAAATGCCCACAGATAATAAGGGTACGATGATGGCTTCAAATAGAAGAAATTTTACGACAAATAATTTAGAAAAGATTGCACGTATTGTGTTTTTGTTAGGAAGCAAAATAATGTATTTTTGAATCTTAAAAGTGCTGTTGACATTTTTTTTATTTGGTATGAAACATTTTTAATTAATCTTATAAGTCGAAAGAAACACCCTAAATTTCGTTATAGTGCATTTGGTAACAAAAGAAACGATAATAATGCATTTTTAAGCACACATTATTTATAGTATATCATATGTCAAATTTGTCTTCAAAATGACCTCAAATTATTCTACCTTATGTAAATTTACTTGTGTTAATGTATATCCGTTAATAGATATACATGTTATGAGTTTTAAGTACATCTAGTTTATACCTCTTATATATAGACACCGTGTATATTTTTTAAGATACAAAATAAAATACAATTATTAAGTATTTTTAAGATGGTATCAGAACCATTGCTCTGACCTTTCTTTTAGCAGTCTTGTCTCTTCAGGTGTTACTCTACCCTTCTCACTTCCATTGTCACAACAGCTGCTGTAGCCACTCATCGTTAAACCTCCGAAGTCTTTCAATCATTTTCCTTGGGTACCGAGCCTACAACCACCATCGTTGAGGAGTCCTGCACCATATAGATCACTACAATCACCGTCTCTGTTGTGCATCTTGCTCCAATAACCCTTTTACGGGTACCACAGTGATCAACTTGCCTTGATCTACACAACCATGGAAATCTCGCAACCATCAACGTCAGTACACGCCACTCATAGAAACCGTGCTCCGTCTTGCATCTTGTTTCGATAACATTTTTACACGTATCGCAGTGATCAGTTCACCCTAATCTACAGAACGTTGGAAGTCTCGCAACCATCGACATCTGCATGTGCCCTCACGCCCCGCATAAAGGAATCATGCCTCTTCCTCACGTGCCTCACATGCCACCCTCAAGTCTTGCTGATGTCATCACCACGTCACCTAGGACTAACATAATCACCACATGCAGTTGACATCATCGTTGACTGTTTACTTTTTTACAGATCAGGTTCTCCCTACCCATTTTTTCGTGTAGACCTTTTTTTTGCAATCTGTTTTTGCATATTGTGTTTCTAAATGGATAAAAATGATGTTTTCTTCCTCGCCCCATCAATATTGTATTGGAGGGGACCAAGAATTACTTATTTTGGTCTTAAGCTATGCGTAGTTTTTCTTAAGGGTCGCATGCTCTGGCATTACTGTAGTGGATCAATTACCATTCATGTCAAAGGAGCAAGTGAAGAAGATGCTACCTATCTTGGTCGCATGATTGAATGGGATAGCCACAACCACATGATCCTTACATGGATTCGGAATACTTCCATTCCCTCCATCTCCAATTTATTGGGCAGCTTTGATGATGCAAAATCAGCATGGGATATGTTGGCCAAAAGGTACTCTACTACTCACGGATCTATGAAATATCAGTTAGTAGTTGAATTGCATCAACTTCGACAAGAACCAAGGCAATCCATCAATGACTACTATGATCAGCTTCACTTTCCTTGGGACTAAATTGACCTTTGTGATCCAATTTGGGCATGCTCAAAGGATGCTTAGCAATATGTTGCAGTTAGAGATGAATTTCATCTCTATGAGTTTATGATGTCACTTTACAAGGACTTTGAGCCCATCTAGGGTTAGCTTCTCAATCGTAGTCCTCCTCCCTCTCTTGATACTTCTGTAAACGAGTTGGTTAGAAAGAAGCCCAGCTTGCAACCTTTCAAGCCTAGAATAAGTTCAATGTTTTTGGTTATTACTCCTTTTGCTCCTACCATTGAGCAACCTCAGCAGTCATGTGTTTCCTTTGACTCTAGCAATCATCGTAAGTAGACCAACAAGAGGTTCTGTAATTATTGCAAGTATCCTAGCCACACCATTGAGACTTATTATCGTCATAATAAATCTACTACTATTGTTGCTAATACTGAGCCTACTACGTTGATGCCTTCCATTTCAACTAAGTTATAGTCTTCTGGATTCACTATCAACCTATCCCCCAATGAACTACCAAAGATCATAACTCAGGCTATTCATATGGTTGGTAATGCATCTCTTTCCACTACAATCTTAGTTCTACCCGATAAGTCTCAAACTTGGCTTTTTTATTCTTCCTATTGTAATCACATGACACTTCACTCATCTTTATTCTCTAAACTTGACTTTACACCACATCCTCTTAATATTCATATAGCTTATGGTTCCACCATGCATGGGAATAGTCTAGGTTTTGTTTCGACATCTAACCTCTCTGCTCCTGGGGTCTTCCATGTACCTAACCTATCCTATAATTTGTGTTCTGTGTGACAATTAGCTGAACTAGGATATTGCCTTATTTTTTACTATTCTAGGTGTATTGTGCAGGATTTGAGAATGGGGCAAGAGCTTGGGATCGGTCCTAGGGTTGGGCATATGTTTCCCGTGAACAATTTTCATCTTCCACTTGTTGCTTCTGTCTCTTTTGCTGTTGCAACTGCTACAGTTTCTTCCTTACCTTCTCTCGCACTTTGGCATTCTCGTCTTAGTGATGCCCCATCTACTCAGGTATAAAAATTAGCTTCTAAAGGTCTATTGGGTTTTGTGTCCAAAGACAATTTTGATTGTACTTCATGCTAGTTAGGAAAACAACCAGCTTTACCTTTCAATAATAGTGAATCTATCTCTAATAGTATTTTTGAGTTAATTCATTCTGATGTTTGGGGACCTTCTGTTGTTACTAGTATTGGTGGATCTCGTTATTTTGTTGTTTTTATTGATGATTATTCTCATTATAGTTGCATTTTTCCTATGAAATCTCTTTCTAAAATCTTACCAATATACAATAACTTTGCAAAAATGGTTGAAACACAATTCTTTAAACATATCAAAACTTTTTGATCTAATAATGCTTTTAAATATACTCAATATGCTTTTCAAGCTCTGTTACATTCCTATGACACTGTACATCATCTAACATGTCTAAGTACCTTTCAACAAAATGATCAAGCCAAAAGAAAACTTGGTCATATTCTTGACACTATCCATGCTCTTCTTCTTTCTGCCAAAGTTCTTGCCCCATTTTAGGGTGAAGCCATTCTTCATATTTTTCGTGCCATTAATCACATTCCAAGCGCTGTTATTGATAACTAGACTCTATATGAGTTCCTTTTTGGGTCATCTCCTAACTATCATTACATTCGATCCTTCGAATATACCTATTTCATTCTTCTTCAACCTCATGAGTATAACAAACTTGAGCCTCGATCTAGACTTTATTGTTTTCTTGGTTATAGTGAAACTCAAAAAGGGAATCGGTGCTATGAGCCTATCTCTCATCATCTTCGTGCTTCCGTAATGTTTTCTTTTGGGAACATCACTTATTTGTAGAACTCTTTCACTTTTGTTCTTCCCTAACTAACTCTTCTATTTTAGAAATCCTTCCAGATGAGTCTTTTGTTCCTTCTACAGATACCCTTGATCCTCCTTTGGACTTCTCTATTCAATATTCATATATTTTTATGATTCTTTTAAACATGTTGTAGATGAACAGGTTGATGACGAGCTACCCTATCTTGAGTCTAGCTCCCCTACTCTTGCTCCGCCTGAAGATCCTCTACAAGACATTCCACCTCGCCACTCAATCAGGATAAGATCTATTCCTGTACATTTACTTGACTATCATTGTTACACTGCCCTTGCTATACTTCATGAGCCTCACACTTATTGTTAGGCATCTACTGACCCTTTATGGCATATTGCAATGAAAGAGAAAATTGATGCATTGACCAAAAACCATACGTAGGATCAGGTTACTATCCCTCCTAGTCATTCTGTGGTTGGTTGTAAGTGGATCTATAAGATTAAGACTCGCTCTAATGGGTCCATCGAGCGCTAAAAGGCTTGTCTTATTATAAAAGATTTTACACAAAAGTATAGATTGATTATGAAAAGACTTTTGCTCTAGTTGCATGTACTCTATTTGTGCCCTCTTAGTTGTTACCATTGCCAGTAAATGGGACCTTTTTCAAATGGATGTTAAAAATTTCTTCCTTAATGAGGATCTACATGAAAAAGTCTATATGCAACCTTCTCCTGGTCTTTCTGTTGAAACAAACAAGGTTTGTCGCCTTCAACCTGCACTTTATGGCCTTAAACAATCTCTAAGAGCGTGGTTTGTTAAGTTTAGCTCCACCATCTTTCGCTTGGGTTACACTATCAGTCCTTATTATTCTGCCTTATTTCTTCATCGCAATGATAAAGACATCATTTTTATTCTCCTATATATGGATGATATGATCATAACTGGTGATGACCTCAGTGACATTCAAGAACTCAAAGATTTTCTTAGTCAGCAGTTTGAGATGAAAGACCTTGGACATCTCAGTTATTTCTTAGGTCTTGAGATCACTCGTTCCATAGATGGTATTTATATTATTCAAGCCAAGTATGCATCTGACCTTTTATCTCGAGCTAGATTCACTAATAACAAGACTGTTGACACTCAAGTTGAACTTAATGCGCATCTGACACCCTTGAGGGAAAAACCATTATCTGATCCCTCTTTCTACAGATGATTGGTTGGCAGTATGATTTTTCTCAAAGTTACTCATTCAGACATTTCTTATGTTGTTCATTAGGTGAGCCATTATCTGTCTACTCCACGATCGACTCACTATGCTGCTATTCTACATAATCTACAATACTTGAAGGGCACTCTCTTCCATGGCCTTTTATACTCAACTTAGTATCCTCTTGTACTCTGTGCATTCTTTGATGTTGATTGTGTAAGAGATCCCATTGATCGCAGGTCCACTACAGGTTATTACTTTCTCCTTGGTTCTTCTTTGATTTCTTGGCGAAATAAGAAACAAACTTTCGTGGCCAGCTCCAGTACTAAAGTAGAATATTGTGCTCTTGCTGATGCCACATATGAGCTCATTTGGCTATGATGGCTTCTTAAGGATTTGAGTGTATTCACATCCTCTACTACTCCCCTTTATTGTGATAATCAGAGTGCCATTCATATTGGTCACAATGATTCTGATTGTCACAATGATGTCTTCCATGAACGGACTAAATACATCGAGATTGATTGTCACTTTATTCATTCTCATCTTGTCAATAATGTTCTCATGCATTTCCCCGTCTCTTCAAAGGATCAACTTACAGATATTTTCATCAAGGTACTTCCTAAAGGACGCACTGGTAATTTGGTTGATAACCTCAAGCTAGTCTAACATCCATCTTGAGTTTGAGGGGGGTTGTTAATATATATCTCTTAATGTATATCATATCTTTTAATAGATATACATGTTATGGACTTTAGGCACATCTAGTTTACTTGTACCTCCTATATAAAGGCCACATGTATATTCTTTAAGATTCAGAATAAAATATAATCATTAAGTATTTCTAACAACTTGATTCACTTTTCTATTTGATAAAAATATTTTTCACAATAGTGTGGGGGTACATTTTATCATCTCACTTAGAGTTTTTGGATTATATGACGGAGACCTAAATTTTTCAAATTATAACACTAGTGTTAGGGCATACACGGGTTGCAATTTTAATCAAAATATTTACAAAAAAAATTAATTACATATATGTTTTTAAATTAAATAAATATTTTATTTGTAATAATATATTGTATATAATTTTTTATGCATATTTTTGGTATATCGTTGTATATATAATAATGTTTAGCATATATACGAACAAAAATGATATAAATAAATTGTGAGTAAAATATCATTTTTTCACGTATTTATTAAACATTAATTAATTGATTGCATAGAATAGATGCATACAAAAGTGTTAAAATGATTGGACAGATATTTTTGTTCAGGTATTTGACAAATATTAATTAATTGTACACATAGATTTATAATAGTATATATTATGTACAAATATTTCTTAAATCGGTATGATGTAATCTAAAAAATATTTCATATATTTAAATTTAGTTTATGATAACAGAATACAAGTGTCAGAAATTATAAGAATTAAAATAAAATAAAAATCATTATGAGAAATCAAACGAAAGCTTTTAAGGTTTTTGTCATTCATATCGTCAAAATTTCTTATATTTTGTTTAACTTCAAGTTTTAATTTTATATAATATTATATTATTTTACATTTTATTTTAATAATTTTTTTATTTTATTTGAAATGTTTTAATATGAAAGTTTTAATATTTTCTCCAAAGTTTTTCATTCATTTTTATCACTATATAAAACTCGCTTATTTTTTTGCTACAAGAAAATTGATAAAACAAGCCCATACAAAAAATATGTATATTTATTAGTCTTTTATTTTTTAACAATATGTATTTTTAAATATACTCTCAAACTTATTTGTTTTTATTAATATATACTCTCAAGCTTAAAATCCTAAATGATATCTTACTTTTTATATTTTAATATGTTTATTTTAGTTTTAGTTTTTAACATTTATATATGTGTGATATTAATATTAATGAAATTATTATATTTATATTAGATAACTTTCGTTATAAGTTATAATGTTCTAACTCTATTTTTTTCATGTAACATGACTTGAAAATGATGTGAGGTGATATTTTTGTCACCTTTTCAAGAATAAAGAAAATAGAAATCTCAATCCAAAATGGCCGTTGTTGACATGATCTTTCTCTTTTATATGTTGGTTCTAGGTTTAAACCATGTGAGATGATATTTTTGTGCTAGCTCTCAAGTTTACCTATTAGAAAGTGAGTCTTTAATTGTCCATTTTTGTCTTTTATTGACCCAATTCCAACAATCATTTGTTTATACTCTTTTTTTCCTCGTTGTTCAATTCTTGGGTATGTTTGCTACAACAAAGCTATGATACATTGTAAACCACGCTAGTTTTTGTTCTTTTTATTCACTGTGATGACAACATGTGTAATTTTCATAAATAAGTTTTAAAATATAATTTTTTTTCAATGACATACAAGATAAATTCAGATTTTAAATTAAAGAGTTTAGTCAATTCTAAAAAGTCACAGTCAATAAGCATAATGTATAAATTTTCTCAAGTAATCGAGTAAGTTTTTAAGATATAAAAACTAATATTATTTTAATAAATTAGAGTTATTAGATTTTTACATTGCTAACCTAGGGATTTTTACACATGACAAAACAATCAGGGATAATTTTGTCATTTAATCTTTTGTCTATCTTTTTTCTTTCCTTTCCTTTCTTTTTTCTTCATCTTTCTTAGTTTTGTATTCAATTTTTTGTCATTTAATTTGAATCAAATTCTATAATATTTATTTATTTAGTTTCTCTTCCAACTCAATTTTTTCGTTGACACGTGAAATTCTCATCTAACTAAGTTTCTCTTCTAATCGAGAGAGAAATACTTTGATTAGGAGTCTTTTTTGCGAGAAATAATTTTTTTTATTATTTAAGATGATTGTACAAAACTGAAAAGGAAAGAAAAAAGATAAATAAATTCAATACAAAACTAAAGAACATGAAGAAAAAAGAAAGGTGAAGGAAAAAAAAGAGAAAAAAATTTAAATAAAATTACCCCAATTAATTTGTCAATATATGTAAAATTCCTTAAACTAAATGGGGTTAAGGTACTAACATGGTGTTACTAGATGCTTTTGATCAATAGAAGGAGGAGAAAAAAAAGGCTTATGATGAACATCTTTTTGAGTTAATCATTTATAAGATCTAATTCAAGTAGCCATCATAGATTTCATTACTTTTCTTCCATTTCATCCTCTTATAAGTAAAAGGATATTAAATGACTGATTCATCATTGAGATCATTAACCCCAAAGGATGAACAATATGGGGCTATAGTAGCGACAGATCAAACAAGAACTTGATGAATGAAATTTGATGACAAAAAAAGAGCATTTTTTTCAATTCTGAAGCCTACGGTCTCCTAATAACACTTTATCACCTTAATCCATTCTTTTGTTAAGAGTCTGGCACTTATTTTGACTTTCAATTTACATAGTAAAGAAAGGCAAAGACACTTGCTCGTATGCATGACTATGATGCGTCTATCACCAAGGAACGACACTAGAAAATGAATTTTGAGTTGAGCAAGAATATTACGACTAGGGTGATGAAGAATGGAATTGAAGGCATAGTCTCAACAAAAAAAATTGAACACTATCCAACGAGTGGTGGATTTTGATGGGGTCTTGTAGAAAAAGATCCTTATTCTATAGGGACACTAGCACGCTACAACTAGCAACCCCTTTCTTATTATCAATAAGATAGGGTTAGAACCCTTATTATTAGAGAGATGGAAAATGGGCACTTTTTAATCTTAAAGTCTATCTTTTTCAATGGAAGAGATTCAAAGGATTGATTGCACCTTGCTTCTATGCTTACGGAAAAATGTATCCAATGACTCTTTACTAATAGAATCTCATAGGGGACACTTCCTTGAATAAAGTCGTATTCCTATAAGCTTTCATGTAGATAAAGAAGTTCATGCCTGTGACATCATTGGCTATTAGCCTTTCCAAGCCTTCCTATTTTTTAATCATTATAGGTCACTCATGTCTTGTAGTTTGATACACTACTGTAAGGTCAAGTGCCTATACAACATCTTGAGTTTCGAGTACAGTCACCTTTGGTTATCGCTACATCCTCTCTAAACAAAAGATTTGATTCAAGTCACTCCAGTACTAGTATAGTAGCATTATGCCTTAATAACCGTATAGGTACATGAGAACCCTATTAGGTAAAGAGGAGAATTCCCTAAATGTGGCTGCTAGTTGGTATGGAGACACTCGCTTTGGTTGCTTCCTAGCCAAATATGTCATCTTCGTCTTACTTTAATATGAAAGGTAAAAGAAAAAAAGAAACTTCCTACAAATTGTTCGAATCACGTAACCTAATCAATGTACCTATTCCTCTAAATAAAGACAAAAGGGGTTCTTAAGGGAATTTTTAGCCTAAAAGGAACTCACTCTATTAGAAAAGAAAGTCAATTTTCAATCAATTGATAAATGTCGTCAATCTAATTCACTATCAATAAATCGATGACTACCCCTTTTCCATTCTTAACATCTTAAAGTGCACCATTCAAAAAAAGTAGGGTTATATGTCACTCGAGATTTAAAAAATAAAGGATTCCTAATTAATTAGTAGGGGAAAACCTTATTAAATAACTTTAGCTCAAATATTCAAAGCGAGATGATTAAACCATGCTATCCTTTTTAGCCTTACAAAATGTTAACCTATAATCTCAACTTCTTTTAAATTCCCAAAAGGTTTCTAGGCTTGGTAAGTTCATCCAAACCATAAAGAAAGTGAGCTATGCTTAGCTTAGCTTGGCCTATAAAATCTTCAATTCAAAAAGGAGCTTGGATTGATGACTTTTTTTTTTGTATAAAGTAAGTTAGTTCTAATATTGGTAGAGCTTATTTTCAAAGGATCATTTCTTGCTTGAATCTACCTACTCCAATCTATACAGTATAGCTATAAACCGAATGAATAAGTTGGAGGTAGTTTACCGCTTGTGAGAGCTTGCTGATAGTGAGGAAGCCATCATCTATACATTAGATTACCTATATGTCTAACCATCTGGTGAAGAGAAAATGGAAAAGACTCTCAATAAGACATGCACCTAATACCTCGTCAAGTACAAAACTCCAACTCAAGCAACTCACTACAAAAGAGAGATGTTTGGCCTTGGTTCTCACTCAAGCTAAAACTCAATCTGTTAGCTTAAGCTTAAGTTGCAAGTCAAGTAGTGAAAATCTAGTGAAAGATAGAAAGGATAGTTACACTAAAATGCAAGAAGGAACCTTAAAAAGGTTTGCTTCCACAATCATGATTGTTATTTTGTATATTTTCAATAAAAGTTATACCTTCAAATATGATTTGTTGTAACTCTATTTGTCAATGGGAGGGATTCGATGAAAATTTTCCTTTCTCCTGTTACGAGAATGGGGTGGTTAGACTTACATTGAACACTACAAATTGCTTATATTAGGGTGATATATTTCACTGTTAAAAACACAAGGATAATTGACATCAGCAATCTCGTCATTCAAGTCCTCGAACAAAGTTGCCAATAAATCACTATTCACAACAATATCGGTATCTTTAATAGTATAAAGTAACTGACAAAATATTATTCATTGAAAAATACAAGCATCTACGTATACCGCTTTCATTGCTTATATCTCTCAATCTCTTTCGTACCTAAGCAAGTTATCTGATACTATTTCCTTTTAATTTTGTAATCTAAATGTCAAGAAGTTTGTATCTATTTTCTTTTATCTTGTACTCCAACTATTATATATATTTTTTTTAAGGGGAAAGGAAAGAGAGAAAATCGAGAAGGGATTTGCTGTAAATCGAAGAAAAGTTGCGGGTCTTTCTACCTCCAATCGATCTTCTTTATTGCAAGGTGCAACTACTACGTTTCAATGGGTATAGCTTTTTGAAGGTTTTCGAGACTCATAAGGCAGCATATCTGAGGACCAACTGAAATATAGCCCCTTTGTTTGTTTCATTCAAATTCCATTTCTCTGCACAGATTGATCCTAAGCCATGTCAGAGTAAGACCTACTCGTGCACTTGCCTTCTACTTTCATTCAAATTCGATATTTAATTTCTTTTCTTTTTTTCTTCTTGTTCTTTTTTTCCAATTGGATTTTCGTTAATTATCTATGTGACTTCTAGGGCTATTGCTGATTGTCCGTACTCATCAATTTCTGTTTTTTCCCCTTCCCTTATAAAAATTGACATTGTAGAATATTTCGAGGTTAGTCAGTGTTTGGTATTTGTGGTTCAATAGCTCATAGCTTTAATTATTCTAAAAAACTATTGCAACCATTTGATTTAGCTTGGTTTGGTTTTCATGTAAACATATATTTTCTCAAAATTTAATCCTGATTTATTTTTGGTAAGTTTTTGGAATTTGGGTTTTAATACCTCACAACGCTGATTATTCAAAACACTATTTGCAGCCATTTAATTTAATTTAGTGTGGTGTTCTTGTTAACATACATGATTATCAAAATTTAATCCTCATTAATTTTGGCTTTCAGTTTTGTGATTAGAGAAAATCTAGAGCAAGATATTATCCCTGGGTTGCCTGATGACTTAGCATTGAGATGTTTGGCAAAGCTGTCTCATGGGTACCTTGGAATTCTTGAGGCTGTCTCAAAGAGATGGAGAGATGTAATTCGCAGTATAGAATATGGAAATTATAAAGCTAAAGAAGGGTGGTGTGGAGACTGGCTTTTTGTTCTTACTGAAGGGTCAAAGAATGAGTGGGTTGCCTATGATCCCCAAGCAAATAAATGGCATCCTCTGCCAAAGATTTCTATATCCCATGGGGACCTTAGACACTTTGGATTTGCTTCTGTAAGTGTTCGTAATCGATTTTATGTGATTGGTGGGGCATATGCTTCTAATGATCCACCTTTTGCTCATCGGAGACATATGTTTACGAGTGATGTCATGCAGTTTGATCCATTTAGAAAGCAATGGACCAAAGTAGCTAGTATGGTTAAACCACGTTCTCATTTTGCCTGTGCTGTAGTTTGTGGTAAAATTTATGTTGCTGGAGGACGCAATTTATCTTATCCTAGAGGACTTGCTTTGGCAGAGGTTTATGATCCACAGTTGGACAAGTATGGTCTTTTCTTAGCTCTTTAAACATGTATTCGGGCTGATTAGTACCTGCATAGGGATTTAAATATTTATAACAAATGCTTATTAGCTCATAACTATCATGTTTGCCTAGTTTGTGTGTTCTAGCAGCCGATGTTCCCCCACGATAAGCATGAATTTTCATATGAATATTCTATTCAACTGTGCATATAGTTAAGTTAGCATAATTAACATTATAACTAGAGCTGTCTTTAAAAAAGAGTCTTCTTGTGGGGGATAATATTTTTAGTCCTTCTGTAGGAGGAATGCCGTAATTAATTCTATTTGCAGTCGACTTCCAATTAAAGTGAAATCTCATTGATTTATATTCTAAACTACGTTGGTCTCTCTGTGCTGCATGTGGATCTAGGGATACCAAGTGGACAGAATATTGTTAGATTATCCATTTCTAAAATGTTCATTCAAGGTATGAGATCAGTTGGTAATATGTAAACACAGCCTCTCTCTCTCTCTCTCTCTCACACACACACACACACACACACACACATAAACACAGCTTCTCTCTCTCTGTTGATGATTCTTGATTTAAAAAGAAAACAAAAGAAATTTCAAATAGTATCATGTTGCATTTGTAAACAGCTAATGGAGGGTATAAAGCCTTAAATGACATAGTATGTAGACATATTTTATCCCTAATTCACTTTTTACAGTATGCTATATTTTTATTGAGGGTGCACAACACATTCTATAATTATCTAAAAGAAGTAGTTCAGTCCTAAAATTTGTGGGTTGGACATCTCAAGTCTCATAATTTATAGGAAAATGTATAATTAGGCCTATTTTAAACATTCCGTTTAAAAACTAACGGGAAAGATCATGTGATAACCATGTGATTTTCTTCTCAAAGATATATGCGAGATAAAATAAGTTTCTTGCACATCCAATGTTTTTCATTAGTTTCCTCCTATTTTAAGCCCTTATAAAACCACCCATAACACTCTTTCCTTATACCAATATTTATTCTAAAAATTCCCTAAAATTCCCCAAAAAAATCATTGCTTTTGCATTTTTCCCATCCCAATTTTCCATGTGTTGAAACTAACAATATTCCTTCACAAATTTCAGTTTATTAAATGTAACAACACTATTACAACAGAATTCCTCACTGATTATCAATACCTATAATGATACAAAACGGTTAATCCGTCTGCTTATAGTGAGATGAGATCCATTCCACGTGACACAAGATTGTCTGCTTTGGTCCATAATTGCAAGTTTAGCAGACCCATGGCCATGACTTAACAGTTCAATGTGATCTCACGGCTTTACTTTTAGGGAAAAACCCCAAAATGTGTCATGCCATTTAGAGAGTACTCACCCTTTATAAGTATATCACCACTTAGCTTCTTAAGTCATGTGGGACATTTGCAAACACACTGCATCATATAAATATGATAAATGCATGAATTTGATAGAGAAATTGAGAGTGAAAGTGATAAGCAAAATGAGTTTGTGATAGGAAAAATGAGTTTGTGAGAGAGGCAATGATAGAAAGAGGTAAACGCAAGAGAGATAGGGTTCTATGGTTTTTTTTATAAATTTTTTAAGGAATAAAAAGGCATAAATTCTCTTTATTTATCTCACACTTTAATCATTCATGGGATATGCGTTACTTTTAAAGGAATTATCTAATGTTGTTAGCCTCTTGGTACTAATTTAACCCATTAACAAAAATTATGGGACTTGTAGTGTCTAAGATAACAATTTTAAGATTCAGGTGTGTTGAATGATTGTATTGTCCCACATCGATTAGGCGTTCAGCTGTAGTGCAGTTTATAAGTGTGGACAATCCTTAACTCAATGAGATCTTATTGGATTGAGTTAGGTCTTGGGCTTATATAACATGGTATCAGAATTAGGCCTTGAGTTCATCGTGGTTTGTGGCCTTCGTTGCCCCTGTCCGATGTGAGGGGAGGTGTTGAAGGATTGTATTGTCCCACATCGACTAGGCGTTCAGTTGTAGTGCAGTTTATAAGTGTGGGCAATCCTTAACTCAATGAGATCTTATTTGGTTGAGTTAGGCCTTGGGCTTATATAACAAGATGTATTTTTAAACATAATTTCTGGAATAATTTGGCACGTGTCCCTTTTTTTATTGATTGTCTACAAGTTACTCAAAAGGCCAGCTAATATTGTACTATTGTTGTAGAATTGCATTATTCAATGTCTCCAATGACTCATTTTATTTATAAGATGTATGAGATGCATTCATATATCTCCATTTTATTATAGTCTATTTTTTTAGTTTTCTAAACTTCTTTAAATTACTGTCTTCTTTTATACTTATGTCTACGCTATTACTTCATGCATGAGGTATAATTTATATACTCGTGTCTTTCTACATTGAGTAGATTTTGATCTTTCATTTTATTTCAGTTTATTAATATATGAAGACATGATTATAGTGTCTCAAAATTGTTTAGTTTTCTTGTTTTTAAACTTACTTTGAATTGAGCAAAATTGGCAGATGGGAAGAGTTATCACCAATGGCCACTCCACAGGCGGATTGCATGGGCGTATCATATAGAGGCAAATTTCATGTTTTAAGCGATCAGGTAGGCATGCTAGATCATGACACGTCTGAGGTTTACGATCCATCCAGTGGAATATGGTGCATTTTTGAGGATAAGTGGCCTTTTTCGAGGGCAATGCAATTTGCAGTTCAGATAATAGAGGACCATCAAGTATATACTGTTGTAGATTGGGGTGAGAGCTTAATTAAAACAAGATATGATGAAAAGGGAGAGTGGCACACTGTAGGTTCTGTTCCACCAGTGAATCTTCATGATCACTCTAGGCCATTGGAGACCTTTGGTTATGGTTTTACTTCATTGAGGCATGAATTATATTTCATTGGAGGAAAAGTTCTGAAGTGGGATGATGATTCAGGCTGTGGGAGGTTTGATATTGTGAACTTGAATTTGGTGAGGGTTTGTGACCCCTTAGCCAAGCCTTTAACATGGAGAGAGACTCAAAGCATGTATGGGCCTGCTGGTGGTTCTATACTTGGAAGTGCATCCATGGCAGAAGAATCTTCAAAATGTTCAAGGTAAACAAAACTCTGAATGATGACGTGACGAACTGTGTTAAATTTTAAAACCCAATACCTGTATTTGGTTGTTGTATTTGAAGTATTATAGGGAAAACTCGAAGCAATTGTATAATTCCTTGTGCATTATCTCCAACAAAACATTGTCAAAGAATGATGCAGTCGTAGGGTATGTTTGCTTGTAGTCATGTTAAAATTGGTTATAGAAGTCAGTTCTTTTCAGGAAGAAGTGTTTAGTTTGTGCTTGTCAGAAAGCTTCGGTTCAAAAGCGCTTTTTCGTATAAGAAAAGCTTTTACATATCAAGCAGAAACAACATACCCCTAGATCTCTGTTACAAAGTTTCTGAACCATTCGAGTTTGGTGGATTAAGTGCATGCTGAGTTACTGAGACAGTTGTAACAAATGAGTTACTGAAGCTAACAGGAGTATCATTTGCTTAAAGATATGTCTTTACCTTATTGCCTGTGTATGCTAGGCCAGTAGACAATGTCTGTAAATCTGTATCTCAATGAGCCTTTCTCTAGCTAACAGTACTTGCTTTAATTGGTGTAGTTTGAATTGTGATGTGAAGCGAAACCCATTTTTTTTAAATGATACACGTGATTATAAACATACATATATATATTGTTCTTTGATTTTTTTTTTAAAAAGATTATACTTTCATGCACTTATTGAAAGATGTATTTAAACTTGATTAAGGATGATAGTAAAATAATTTAATGGATCGCCAATAAAAACCATTTAAATTATTTTTTAATGAAAAGTTATTCCTTGTCTACTAATAAGTTTGTCTTTTGTGATTTATGTAGGTCTAGCCATAAAATTTACTCTTTTTTCAACTTTGGTTTTAAGTAACATGTTTGAATTATATCAAGTATCATTTCTTCAATTTTTATTTTTAAATCTATAAGTACTTTAGTTATATTTTCTACCAATTTAAGTATAAGAAAAATACAGCTTAATTTTTGTCAAAACAAAAGAAAAAGAAATAATTTATTACATGCATTACAAATACAACTAAACAATTTAAAATCTCATGATATGTTCAAATTAAAAATAATTTTATTTCAAGGATAAATCATTATAATACAAAATTAATCAATTTAATAAGTGTCTTAAATTTTAAAAATGTATTATTTAGTATTCAAATTTTAAAAAATTTACATATAAATTTTTGAATTTTTAAATCATGCAATTTAATCATTAAAATTTTAAGACTTCATACATAGGTTTTAAAATTTTGATTCATAATTATATATTTTAGTAGTGAAGTTGTATTCTATTTGAAAATTTTTAAAAATTTGTGAACTAAAACTGTATGATTTTAAAGTTTAGAGATCTATATGTTTAAAATTTTAAATTATAGGGTTTGAAAATTTAATTATCTATGTGCAAATTTACTAACATAATAAGCCTAATGTTTCAACATTTTCATGAGAGTATAATTATTATTATATTAAAATATAAGAAACATTCAAACATTTATTTACAATAATGTGAATAAAAGATTTAATATAGGGGTATTTATATTTAGTAATTTAAAGAGATAGTTTAATATATATATTAAAAAGATTAAAATAACTCAAATTTAATTCATTTAAGGTTTGTGATTTAAGATTTAATTTTTATGGTTAAGGTTTAAGATTTATAGTTTAAAATATAGGATTTAAATACCAATAAAATATATTATTGATAAGTAGTAATTTTTTTCTTGTTTAAAATGTAATTTTTAATTTTTAATTCATTTTTTTATCAATTTTAGTTTTTACTATAAATAATCCATATATCAACAAGTCTAATAATGCCATATATGTGCGTCATAATTATATGCCTTATCGTTGATTAAGGGTCCGTATAAGGCCACAATAGTTTAATATATGTGGGCTTTCATCTCGATAAATGTATTTTATCAAATGTTTGATTATAGAGTAAGCTCCAACTAAGGATTTAGACACTTAGGTAGAAAATGATTTTCTATGCAAAAATTATATTCTTAACGGTTTAGTTGATAACTTGTATGATTATTATAACTGTGATAAGTTTGCTAAGGAAATTTGGGAAGCACATCAAAAGAAGTATGCCACTAAGGAAGCTGGAACTAAAAAGTATGATGTCAGTAGATACATGAAATTTCAAATGATTGATGGCAAATCAGTGGAAGCTCAATCACACGAATTACAGAAGATAGCACACGAAATAACTTCTGAAGGTATGACTTTAGATGAACAATTTCAAGTAGCTGTTATAATAGATAAATTACTCCCTGCTTGGAAAGATTTTAAGAATACACTTAGGCATAAAACTAAGGAATTTTCTTTAGAAAGTCTTATAACCCGTTTAAGAATAGAGGAAGAAGCCCGAAAGCAAGACCAAAGAGATGAAGTACTCGTAGTCTCAAATAACAGTACCAATAAGAAAACCTCCTCTGCAATATTGAAACCTAAAGGTAGAAATATGAAAACTCATAATCGTAATAATAACCAAAACCACAACCACCAAAATAGAAATAGAAACTATCCTCCCCATAATAGACCTCAACCCCCTTAAGGAATAACACATTCATGTGTTATAGTTGTAACAGACATAGCCACTTGGCTAGGAATTGTCGAAACAGGAATCGTCCTACCCCATAGGCGAACCTTACTGAAGATCAACTTATTGCTATGATATATGAAGTCAATTTTGTTGGTGGATCCGAGGGGTGGTGGGTGGACACCGGTGCTTCTCGCCATGTTTGCTATGATCGAGACATGTTCAAGTCCTATTCTGATTCTGAGGATAAGAAAGTGTTGCTGGGCGACTCCCACTCCACTAAAGTTGCTGGTACTGGTGAGGTGGTATTGAAGTTTACCTCTGGAAAGACTGTCATCTTGAAGGATGTCCTGCATACTCCAGAGATGAGAAAGAACTTAGTTTCAGGCTATCTTCTTAACAAAGCTGGGTTTACTCAAACTATAGGGGCTGATTTATATATTATAACTAAAAATAATATATTTGTTGGGAAAGGGTACGCCATTGATGGCATGTTTAAATTAAATGTTGAAATTAATAAAACCTCTTCTTCTACTTATATGTTGAGTTCTTTTAATATTTGGCATGCTAGACTTTGTCATGTTAATAAACGTATAATCAAGAACATGAGTACTTTAGAACTAATTCCTAAACTATCTTTGAATGATTTTGAAAAATGTGATTTTTGTAGTCAAGCTAAAATAACCAAAACTTCACATTAATCAGTAGTTAGAGAATCTGAACCTTTAGAATTAATACATTCTGACATATGTGAACTTGATGGAAATTTAACAAGAAATGGAAAACGTTATTTTATAACTTTTATAGATGATTGTTCATATTACACTTATGTATATCTAATGAAAAATAAAAGTGAAGCATTTGACATGTTTAAGATATTTATGACTGAGATTGAGAATCAACTTAACAGAAAAATAAAAAGGTTTCGAAGTGATAGAGGCACTGAATATGATTCCAATATCTTCAATGATTTTTATAAAACTCATGGAATCATTCATGAAAAAACTGCACCTTATTCTCCTAAAATGAATGGAAAAACTGAAAGAAAAAATAGAACTTTTACTGAATCAGTTGTTGCAATTTTATTAAACTCTAGTGCTGCTTACCATTGGTGGGGAGAAATTTTATTAACTATTTGTTATGTGCTAAATAGAGTGTCTAAATCTACAAATAAAATTTCACCATATGAAATTTTGAAAAATAAGAAACCTAATTTAACTTATTTTAAAACTTGGGGTTGTTTAGCCTATGTAAGGATCTCTGATCCTAAAAGAAATAAACTTTCTAGTAGAGCATATGAGTGTATATTCATAGGATACGCTGTAAATAGTAAAGCTTATAAATTCTATGACTTAAATGATCATGTAGTTAGAGAATCAAATGATGCTGACTTCTATGAACATAGGTTTCCTTTTAAATTTAAAAATAGTGGGGGCTCATCTTCTAGTAGTTTACCCATAACTAGAACTAGTGAACAAAATGAAGAATTACACTGAAATTAGAAGAAGTAAATTAGCTTGAACCCTTAAGGATTTTGGGTCTGATTTTTATGCTTATATCTTAGAGGAAGAACCCTAAACTCTTAAAGAAGCATTATCTTCTTTAGATGTCAACTTATGGGAAGAAGCTATAAATGATGAAATGGACTCACTTGAGTATAATAAGACTTGGAATTTAGTTGACTTACCTCCTGGTTGCAAAACCATTGGATGTAAATGGATACTAAAAAAGAAATTAAAACCCGATGGCACTATTGAAAAGTACAAAGCTCGTCTTGTAGTTAAAGGGTATAGGCAAAGGGAAAATGTATATTTCTTTGATACCTTTTCACCAGTCACACGAATAACTTCCATACGTGTACTTTTTTCTCTTGCTGCTATCCATGATTTAGTAGTACATCAAATGGATGTTAAAACTTCTTTCTTAAATGGTGATTTAGAAGAGGAAATTTATATGGATCAACCAGAAGGATTTGTTATCCTAGGTCAAGAAAATAAAGTTTGTAAACTAGATAAATCTCTTTATGGTCTAAAACAAACACCTAAGCAATGGCATGAAAATTTTGATAATCTAGTTATTTCACATGGATTCAAAATAAATGAAAGTGACAAATGCATTTATTATAAATTTGAAGATAATATTTGCACTATTATATGTTTATATGTGGATGACATGCTTATTTTTGGATCAAATATTTATGTTGTGAATAATGTCAAAACTTTGTTAAGTTCTAATTTTGATATGAAAGATCTCGGAGAGGCGAGTGTAATCTTTGGTATAAAGATAATTAGGTCTGAAAAGGGAATTTCTCTATATCAGTCTCACTATATTGAGAAGATCTTAAAGAAATATAATTAATTTAACTACAAACTTGCATGTTCTCCTTATGATTCTAGTGTAAAGTTGTTTAAGAACACCGGAGATGGTGTTAGACAAACTAAGTATGCGAGCATCATTGGTAGCTTACGTTACGCTACTGATTGCATTAGACCAGACATAGCTTATGTTGTGGGACTACTATTTAAGTTTACTAGTAGACCCAGTGTAGAGCATTGGAATGCTATTGAAAGGGTTATGAGATACCTTAAGAGAACTATGTACCTTGGGTTACATTATAAGAAGTTTCTCGGTGTTCTAGAAGGACACATCGATGCAGATTGGAACACTTTATCAAAAGACTCCAAAGCAACTAGTGGCTATATATTTAACATAGCTAGTGGGGTTGTTTCTTGGAAGTCTAAAAAATAGAAAATATTGGCTCAATCTACAATGGAGTCTGAAATGATAGCACTAGCCACTACTAGTGAAGAAGTAGGCTGGCTAAGAAGTCTGTTAGCTAAGATCCCATTATGGGAAAGATCGATACCAGCTATCTTGATCCACAGCGATAGTACCACGACTATTGCAAAGATTTAGAACCATTACTATAACGACAAGAGACGACAGATACGTCGTAAGCATAGTACGATTAGAGAATTTCTCTCTACAAGAGCTGTAAGAGTGGATCATGTATGTTCTAATGAAAATTTGGCAGATCCTTTGACGAAAGGATTATCGAGAGAAAAGGTTTTCAAAACCTCAAAAGGAATGGGATTAATGCCCTTGGAATGAAGAGTCACTTGTGATGGTAACCTAACTTATAGACTGGAGATCCCAAGAAATAATTTCAAAGGGTAATAACAAGTCATGAAGTGATATGAGATGTATCATACTATTTTTCAAATCCCATTCTATATTGTTAGAAGCATGAAGTCCTGAAGCGAGAGAAAAGGACGAGTTAATTGTTAAACTCTTAATGATTTCTATACTCTATGTGGAGTGGAGTACATAGCTACAAGAGTGCTCTTGATAGACTCACCTATGTGAATGTGGAAGTATGGCCGCTTCCTATGGAAATTTTTTGGGCAAAATTTACTAGAGCATTCACTATACTGGGATACACGTGTATGGCCATAAAGCACGGGCTTTTCGAACTACACCTTGAAAAGGTTGTGTGTGTGATGATTGTTAGAGATAGAGTTCAAAACTACGAGTTACTCTAGTATATTCTAAAACATCAACACTATGCAAAGGTTCAAGTCGATAGACACATTTTTTGCTTATGCACATTCTTATAATTTTAATTGATCGATTGCTCGATAAAAATTATTTTTATATAAAATTCAAGTGGGGGATTGTTGGAAAAGATGAAGTTTATAAAAAAAATTTAGTAAAGCCTTGTCCCACATTGCTTTTTTACAATATTTAAAAGATGTATAAATAGTGAATAGTTGGCTATTTGGATTGGGGTCCAAGGAGCACCCACTTTTGTGGAAGAGGAGAGGACTTAGGCAAATGTGATACCACATACGCGCACGCGCCGCCGCCACCGTCCGTCCGACCGACCGTCCATGCCGTGCCGAGCCGAGTCCGAGTCCGAGTGCGAGTGCGTGTGCGTGTGTGTGAGGTGAGGTGGCATTTTACTTTTTACAAAAAACTTTTCCAATCAAAAAATGGTTGTTATATATAATAACCGTTATTTCCTTTTACTCAGAATGTGGCTGTTGTTTTCTTTTATCAGAATATAACCGTAAATGACTGTTACTCTTCTTTATTCAGAAAAATGGTCGTTACTTGTCTTTACTCACAAAAATGTCAATTACTTGTCTTTACTCCAAAAATAACCATTACTCTTTATTACTCATAATGGCTGTTACGCTCTCCATCCCCAGACATTACCGTTTTTATCATAATGGCCACACGGTTTCTGAAACCTATAAATAGAGGGCATTAGCTCTCAATTTCTACACAACAATCTACAAACTCATCTCACTAAAAAAAAATTCTCTCTACAATTCTAAGTTACTTTTTAGTTTTTCGAGCAAAAGATTCTGGCCTGTTTTATCCTGGGGATGACGGGGTTGTGTTTGCTTGCACAAATTTGGACAGAGCCATGAAACATCTTAAAGAGAACGACCTAGTCCTCGACTCAACCCAAGCAGTTCATTTCAAGTTATCGGTAATATTATTCCAACACTATTTTACCAAACTTGTTTCAACATTTACATAAGGTGAACAAATGCAAAATGGGTAGAAATTTCCTTCCATGGGTAATGAACAACTCTAACTTTTATCACTATTTTAGTGCAAATTTTTCCTTCTTTCTAACTTACCATACCAAATAATAAGTTAAAAAGTATATTCTTTTAAAAAATATAATGTTTATTTTATTTTTTATTTTTTAATTAATTCCTTAAAAATTATTATATTCAACTAATTAATTAATAATAATAAATTTAAAAATTATAGTCTTAAGAAAAAATAAAAAATCACTAACTAGAATATTATATTTATTACATGAATTAAACATTACATTTATTTACTCCAATTGATTAAGTAAGAATTATGCAAAAAAAAAATATCTCAAGAACAAGGACATGGATCTCAACACAATGAGAAAGATCTCAAGGTTAAGACCACAGATCTTAAAGTAGCACGATCCAAAGTAACAAATATGTTTTTGGTCAATATTTTAATAATCTTGGAGGATTTGAAAATGATTCATCTTATTACTAAATCGTTATTTTAGTTTATATTATATTTTTAGCTCTATGTTGTATTTAGTAATTTCTTTTTACTATTTTTGTATAATATATTTAATTTTAATTTATTATACGTAATAAAAAATTAAACAATATTTTATAATTTTTCTTATTAAAAAAATAGCACATGAACAATATTGTGCCTATTAATTGCGCTATTTTTGGTGTGAAATTTGGTACTAAGTTGAGCAACCAAAAGTTGCACCATTTTGGTGAGATGATGTTGGTTTTTTTTTCCTTTTAGAAAATAGAGTTTCATTAAAGATCAAAAGTCACAATCTAGATAAGAAACCATCAATATAAATACATCAACAATCAAAATTATTAAACTAAAATTAAAAATCTTCTTAAACACGTAGAAAAACCTCGAGTTTTTTTTATTCTATTGTAATGTTCTTCAATCCATAGTTGGTGTTAGATTGGAGAGGCTCTAATAGATATGAAAAAAATAACATATTTTTATACCCTATAATGCAAAGATAAATCCGATAATCCAATCTCCTTCAATTTTTATATGACTTAGTTATTTATATGATTTTTAATTTTAAACTCTTAAAGTATATGATTTTTTATGTTATAAGATGACGGGAAAAAACATTTTTTTATTGCATTTTTGAACGTAGAAAAAAATATAGGTTTTTACATTATTAAAAAAATATGTGCACCATGTAAAATAAGTTAAAAATAAAACTTCCATTATAAAAGAGTACACTATGCAATTAAATTTAATTTAAAATATAACTTGTCAAAATTTACCCATAAATCTTAAAATGAAACCCTAGAATACAAACTATTATAATATTGCTTAGTATTGACATTTTTCACTGTTAAAGTCCCTCCGATTAATAATTGACATGTACATATGTGAAGTTGAAAAGGTATGTAACATGGATATATAACTATATATTGGCTGTTGGGATTGGTCTGACTTACAAAGAGAGAAATTAGAGAGAAGTCAGAGCAATTAATGGAATGTGTGGATCTCTTAAGGATCTCATGTATATATATAGTTTTACATGTACAGGTGTTGATTACATAATGCATACACGTCATAACGTGTCAGAGGGGTATAAGAGTAAAGCAAAATACAATTAAAACTCGGGCTGACGTCTTATGGCTTGGGCTGATGTCTTATGGCTTGGGCTGACGTCTTAAGGCTCGAGCTGACCCCAAGCCTCGGGTTGATATCTCAAGGCTAGGGTTGACATCAGGTCATTCCTTATACCCAAACACCAGTCCCCCTACTCTTTTAACTCAGTTTTATATCTAAGGTGGAAGAGTAGAAGGCTCTGTATTGGCATCCTACTGACTACAAGAATAGGATTAATGTCCTTACGCATAATATCCAACTCTTTATCAACATCCATATATGAAGGGTGATGCATACAATGGTTCATACTGTGTAAAGCCCTAACTTTTTGAGCTTAAGATGATCAACTCTCTGAGGGAAAGTGTTCTACCTTTTTTGAACTAGAGGTGATCAACTCTCTAAGGAAGAGCGCTCTACCTGATTTGAGGTCAAGGTGATCAACTCTCTTTGAAGAAAAGAGCTCTACCTTTTTTTAGCTATAGGTGATCAACTCTCTATGGGAGAGTGCTCTACCTAGTGTGAGATCGAGGTGATCAACTCTCTTTGAAGAAGAGCGCTCTACCTTTTTTGAGCTCAAGATGATCAACTCTCTAAGGGAGAGTGTTCTACCTTTTTCAGCTAGAGGTGATCAACTCTCTGAGAGAGAACGTTTTACCTAGTTGAGCTCGAGGTGATCAACTCTCTTTGAACAAGAGCGCTCTACCTTTTTTGAGAAAGAGGTGATCAACTCTTTGAGGGAGAGTGTTCTACCTTTTTTGAGCTAGAGGTGATCAACTCTTTGAGGGAGAGCGTTCTACCTTTTTTGAGTTAGAGGTGATCAACTCTTTGAGGGAGAGCGCTCTACCTGGTTTGAGGTCAATGTGATCAACTCTCTTTGAAGAAGAGCACTCTACCTGGTTTCAGGTCAAGGTGATCAACTCTCTTTGAAGAAGAACGCTCTACCTTTTTTGAGTTAGAGGTGATCAACTCTCTGAGGGAGATTGTTCTACCTTTTTTTGAGCTAGAAGTGATAAACTCTTTGAGGGAGAACGCTATACCTGGTCTCTTTAAAGAAGAGTGCTCTACCTTTTTTGATCTTGAGGTGATCAACTCTGTGAGGGAGAAGAGCGCTCTACCTTTTTTAAGCTAGATGTGATCAACTCTCTAAGAGAGAAGAGTATTCTACCTTTTTTGAGCTAGAGGTGATCAACTCTCTAAGGGAGAGCACTCTACCTAGTTTGAGATTGAGGTGATCAATTCTTTGAGGGTGAGCGTTCTACCTTTTTTGAGCTAGAGGTGATCAAATCTTTGAGGGAGAGCGCTCTACTTGGTTTGAGCTCGAGGTGATAAACTCTCTGAGGGAGAAGAGCGATCTACCTTTTTTAAGCTCGAGGTGATCAACTCTCTGAAGGAGAAGAGTGCTCTACCTTTTTTAAGCTAGAGGTGATCAACTCTTTGAGGGAGAAGAGTGTTTCTGCCTTTTTTGAGCTAGAGGTGATGAACTCTTTGAGGGAGAGTGTTCTACCTTTTTTGACCTAGAGGTGATCAACTCTTTGAGGGAGAGCGCTTTACCTTGTTTGACCTCGAGGTGATCAACTCTCTTTGAAGAAGAGCGCTCTACCTTTTTTGAGCTAGAGGTGATCAACTCTCTGAGGGAGAGTATTCTACCTTTTTTGAGCTCGAGATGATCAAACCTCTCAAAATCTTATCAGAAGGATGTTCAATTCTCTTATACCAAAGAGTGCCTAATTCTTCTTCTTTTTTAATATTGAAGTTGCATTTTTTTCACTCATATAAAGCCCATTTTCTAGAAAACCTTCACCAAAGATATTCTTCGTTATCAATTCCTGAAAAGTCATATTTTTGGATGTAAATATAATTTCACAATTTAAGTCTCATGTGATTTTACTAATGGATAACAAGTTAGATGTACAATTCTCCACATGCAAAACATTTGAAAGGAGACTAATTGAACCATTTCCTAAAATTTTCATTTTTCCACCATTTGCAATTATTACAAATTTTTTAGTCTCGATTTTTTGTAATTATTGAGTAAGTGTTTATTTCTAGTTATGTGATCAGTTGAACCTGAATCAAGAATCTATTTGGAACTTAAAGAATTTTTAGTAAGGTTTGTAATCATACCATAGGTTTTTTGAGTTTTTCCTTGAAACATCACGGATAATTGCGTATACAGTTGTCTCATCTGATCCATATCCACCTTACCCTTTATTTCTTTTTCTGTTTCATTTATACTCATATCCCTTTTTTCCTTTTGCGTAGAGTAACATGTTTTCTCTATGCTCTCTATGTGATTTTTTCGCCGATATCCCCCTCTGACGAAGCCACCTCCTTGCCTTCCCTTTGGCTAGAGATAAGGTTTAAGATACTAACACTCCTCACGCTTGTGTCATTCCTTCTTATAGTAATCACAGTGAGTTATTGCTTGGTATCCCCAACTTTCTGGCCTAAGGTTAGGTTTAGTGACGAATGCCTTGGCTTCGGGGTTATCAGGTAGCTAAGTATCCATCACGATTCTTCTTGCCTCTTCTCTTTCAACCATCTCTACAACCTCATCAACAGATGGTAGCTCACCCATGAGAAGAATTTGTGACCGTACCCTCTCATAGCTTGAATCGAGCTTGGAAAGAAGGGTGAAAATTCCATCTTGCTCCTCCTTTCTTTTGATTTCATCAAGATCGACTATGAGAGGTCGGTACACTCTAATCTCATCCTTATTTTTTTGGATTTGGCTGAATAGTTCGACGATATATTGGTTTTGTTGTTGTAACTATTGAAGTTCTTGCTGCAGTTGATAAATGAGGGAGTAATTAATTTTTATTTTTTCCAAATATCATCTCGGCTTTAACCCACATATCTCGAGTTGTATCTAGATATGTCATGAGATCAGAGATGTGGGGTTCCATGGTTACTAGTAACCAACTTATGACTAGATTGTCACTTTTTCTCCAGTTTAAAATTTCTTTTTATTCTTCAAGTATAGGTTGTGTTGGATCTTTGGCTTTTGGTTTTGATTTCTCACCAATGACATGCTCGAATTTGTCTCTTTTGATTAGACCAAAAGTCACTTGTCGTTCCCAAAGATGGTAATTTTTACCGTTTAGCAGCACACATGTAAGTCTCTCAATATGTTGTGACATTTTCTGGATTTTTTGGATTTTTTGTTAGATTTCTTGAACTGGTACAGTTCTTGTTTGTGAGATTGATTTGGAGCAAAATCAAGTCTGCTTTGATACCATGTTGATTTTCTCTGAATTTTTAAGAGATAGTCATAAGATTGATTTTTGGCTTAATATCAAATGTTATATTTATATAGTAAAAAGAAGAAACTAGCCATTAGAATTCTAATTATTCTTAACATAAAGACTGAATCATAACACTCAGGATATTGAGATTAAAGGGTAGGTCCCTAACATGAAGATTTCTTTTTAATTACATATATCAAAATATTTGGGGAAATAATAACAAAAGAAAGCCCATAATAAATGCATGAACATGAGCACAAAACTAGAATCGTAGAATCATAAATAAAGAAATTATAAATCTCAAGTAGCAAAATGTATTTAAATGACCAAAACAGTCATTGTACAAGGACTAAAAGGATGTATTTTGTGCAGTAAAGATCCAGTCACATATCAATAACCAAGAGAAACCGAACCCTAGTATTAAAATTGATGCTGACCCTCTAGGCAAACAATCCTAGAAACTCATGAACTCAAAGGAATAGGAACAATCGATTTGCTAGGGACGTGTTAAAGATGATTAGATTAGAACCCTAAGAAAAAAGAGTTCTTAAAACCCTAACCATGAAACACCACAAAAGATGACAACTCCTTTTGATTAGTTGAATTCAAGCATTCAATCAATGGCATAAGAAGGAAAACAAAAAGCTATCTAAAATTAACTTGATAAATGATAAATGGTTCTCTAAAAATTACATAGTTGCTCCTTTTTGTAAGCAACAAACCTAAAATAAAAACCTTAAACGAAATAGGCCTATTTAGTTGTATATTAGGCCCAATCAATCCTTAAAAAATAAAAGACTAAAAATATTTATGATAAATAAAACATAAAATGTCCATAATTAACTAAAACAAAAATTGTTTCTTAAATTAATCCTTGTATCCAACTTGAATTTTAAATTATATCCCTTGTATAAAAAGATAATAAACCATCATTGGTGAAGCTTTGAAATCCTTCAATTTAGTTTTAGATTCTTTTAGCACAACTCTTTGTATTTCAAAGGATCTTGAGAATATTTAGGAACATCAACTTGGTCAACACTTTGATTTCCATTATTTCCCTCCAATTTGAAAAGATTCATCCTCGAATCTTAGTTAAACCAAAAGGCATTACTAACCAATCATACAATCCATATTTACTCTAAAATGTAGTTTTTCATTCATCTCTCTCTCTCATGTGAATCGTTATCTTGTTAATAGCTCTACAATCCATACACATGCGCCATGTTCCATCTTTCTTTGGGAATAAGATGATAGGAACCAAATATGGGCTGACACTCTCCCTTGTAAATCCTTTTTGCAGCAACTCATCCACTTGCCTTTGTATCTCTTTCGTTTCCTTGGGATTAGCTATGTAAGTAGGTCAATTTGGTATTGCGGATCCAGGTGTGAAATTTATTTAATGCTTAATTCCCCTCAAATGAGGTAATTCATGCAGAATCTATTTAGAAAATAGGTCCACAAAATCCTACAATAAAGACACAATAAGATTGGACAAAGATGAGTTAAGACCATTAGTCAAAAGATAAACATCAGTGTACATAAGTATAAGTACTTGTTGCCTTGCTATCATTACACTCTTAATCTCGTATGTTTTAGCAATTACATTTATTCTTTTATTTTCCGCTCCTATTTGCTCACTTTTCTCTCCATTTTTCCTCTCAACCTTTCTTGTTATCTTTTTAATTTCCTTTTGCTCACACTTTTCTTTCTTCCTCATCTTGCACTCTCTTGATATCCTAATATGGTCCTCATAAGCTTGCAAAATTTTGAGATGAGCTAATACAATGTTTTGGTTGTTCATTACAAAAGAATAATTATTTTTATACCTATCATGTGACACCCTCCTATCAAATTTCCACGGTAGACCAAAACATATATGATTAGGATACATCGGTGCCACATCACAAAGAACCTTATCTTTATACTTTCCAATTGAAAAGGGAACCCGAACCTATTTTTTGACCTTCACTTCTCCGCAGCCATTTAGCCATTGTAGTTTGTACGGTTTAAGATGCTTCTGCCATTTCAATTTAAACTTTTCTACCAACAAAGTACTAGCAATATTAGTACAGCTCCCACTATCGATAATCAACGTACATAACTTATCCTTTATATGGCATCTTATGTGGAAAATATGCTCACATTTCTCCTCATCTCCTTCATCCTTAGGTTGTATATTCACATCTTTCCTTGTTACAAGTAAATCTCCATGCACGGGTTCTTCCACTTCAACATAAAAAAAAATCCTCCAATGGTGGCATCTCATCGTCACTTGAACTAGCAATTTCGATTTCTCCATTTTTCCGTACAACTATAACCTTTTTGTTTGGGCATTCAAAAGCAATATGTTCGAACCCTTGGCAGCTAAAACAATTAATATCACATGACTTAGTTAGATATTTAGTTTTGGGTTTACCATTAGGAACAACAATTGAATTCTTCGACTTTGGTTCATCTTTTGTTTTGAAGGCAGCTTTGTTTTCCTTCCAATTTGATCTCCATTGAGAGCTAGAGAATGAATAAGATCTGAACATCTTGGACTTAATTTACTTCTCCATTTTAATGACCTTATGCAGTAGTTTCTCTATTTCTATGTAATATTGCAACTCAATCACTTCAGCAACCTCCATATTCAATCTGGCAATAAATCTAGCCATTGCTTCTTTTCTATCTTCCTCTATGTTTTCTCTAATCATGGTGATTTTCATCTCCTTATAATACTCCTATACTAATGGAACCTTGAACTAGCACTTGCAACTTTTTATATAAACCCCTATAGTAAGGGCTAGGAATAAATCTCTAATGCATCACCAACTTCAACTATTCCTATGACCAAATAGGCCTTTCATCATTCCTTTTCCTATTGACCACCAATTGATCCCACCATGTACCTGTATAATCTGCAAACTCCACGGTTGATAGCTTTACTTTCTTCTCCTTGGAGTCATTATGACTATCAAATACGTGTTCAACCTTTCTTTCCGACTCTAAGTATAGCTCAGGATTATTCTATCATTGAAAAGTTGGAATTGTTATCTTTATACTGCCTATATTTCTATCTCCTTTATAGTCAACCTTCTTGTCCCATTTATAAATTGTTCTATCCAACACTTTGGATTTAACTTCTTCTTCTTTGTTGAACTCATGTCTTTTTCTATGTGACTCAGAACCGGAAGAGGATTCTAATTCATTTAACCTTGCATGCAACATCTTAAATTGGTCATTAACAACCTTGATGAATAATTTCATGTCAATCTCTTATGGTTCTCCTCCTTCATTACTCATATTTTCAACCTGTAAAATAAAATAAAATAAAAGGTGTTGTTCCTCACACACTCCTTCATGTGTTAATCTCAAAATAGGTTGTTATCACTCGTGTTTCACACTATTTTGGTTTTTTCTCAATGATGATTTCTCTTGCCTTTTATCACTCAAAGCCCAAGCCAGTCCCCTTTTATGTTCTTAACACAATAAAGCATTTAAAAAATCTCAAGAAGCAACCAGTTTGTTGGTGACAATCTCAAAAATTAGAATTTTAAAACTTAGTTGAGACAAATGGTGATAGAAAGAAAAGTCCAAAGATGACTCTAAAGAACCAAATATAAGAAAGAATATAAGAATATAAGGAAAGAAAAAAGAAAGGAAACTAAAAGAAAGATGGATAGAATATAAGAATATGGAAATGAGTAAATAATCAATTAAGGAAAGTTAAAATACGAAAGAAATAATCTCAAGCTGAAAATATTTTTAAGATCTTTTGTTTCCAAGAAAGGAAACTAAAGGGAAGATGAAAAAAAATAAGGATATGGAAAGGAGTAAATAATCAATTTAGGAAAGTTAAAAAAGGAAATAAATAATCTCAAGTTTAAAATCTTTTCAAGATCTTTATTTTTCCAAGAAAGGAAACTAAATGGAAGATGGAAAGAATAAAAGAATATGGAAATGAGTAAATAATAAATTTAGGAAAGTTAAAATAGGAAAGAAATAATCTCGAGCTAGAAATCTTTTCAAGATTTTTCTTTCTTATCTTGATTGACCAAAATATGATTCCTTTTTTCTTCTTTTTTAAATTTTTGATTTGGATAACAAGTTTGATGATTCTCTAAAATGAAATATACAAAAACTAGAACAAAATAAAGGAAACTTAATTTCAACAAGAATAAGAAACTCAAGCAAGAAAACAAGAATCAGAAACTTGAACAATCTGCTACTTTGTTCTCTCTTTTTTTTTTGTAATCAAGAACTCAAACAAAGATAGATGTAGATAGATAACATGTTTCCAGCAACCAAGGCTTTGATACCAAATGATGCCGATCCTCTAGGCGAACAATCCTAGGAACCCACAAACTCAAAGGAATAGGAACAATCGATTTGCTAGAAATGTGTTGAAGATGATCAGATTAGATACCTAAGGAAACAAATTCCTTAGAACCCTAACCTTGATACATCACAAAGGATGATTAATCCCTTTGATAAGTTGAATTCAAGCATTCAATCAAGAATACAAGAAGGAAAAGTAAAAATCTTTCTTAAATAAGTTTGATAAATGATAAAAGGTTCTCTGAAAATTATATAGTTGCTCATTTTTATAAGCAACAAACCCTAAAAAAAACCCTAAATGAAATGGGCCTATTTAGTTGTGGATTTGGCCTAATCAATCCTTAAAAAGTAAAGGACTAAAAATAATTATTATAAATAAAACATAAAAGGCCCACAATTAACTAAAATGTAAATTGCTTACTAAATTAATCCTTGCATCCAACTTGATTCTCCAAATCTATCCCTTGTATAAAAAGATAATAAACCATCATTGGTGAAGCTTTGGAATCCTTGAATTTAGTTTTAGATTATTCTAGCACAACCACTTTGTGTTGCAAAGGATCTTCAGAATATTTGGGAACATTAACTTGGTCAGTATCTCGATCTCCATTACAATTCGTGAGGAAAAAAGATATGGAAAAATGACTTAACAATAGGGATCTAAGACTAGGAGAACTCCGACCTTGCTTTGGAATGCTGCTATCCAAAATGACGAGCAATGTTAGGTTTCAAAGCCTCTCTTTAAGAATTGATGAGCAAAATCAACAATACTGATCCTACAAATACTTTGGTTTTATATTTGTAAAACTCTCGTAAGTGCACGAATTATTTTATAGAAAATTACAAGTATATTCTCAAGGTCGATATAAGGAAGGAATATATAAGGTTTTTAATTTATTATTTAAACTTTAAAAAAAATCATAACATCTTGTCACAATATTTTGGTTTTTTTGTTTCCTAATCTAATAACAAAAAAAACATAGATATGGATTCAATAAACATTTATTCAAATTTTTATTATTCATAACAGTGGAGTATTTATCGATATAATAATTAAGTTAATTATGCTTGTTCATATTATTTAGATTATTAAAGATATAAATTGATATTTATTGATTCTTTCTTTTTTATATGAATACTGCCTTTAGTGGGATTAGATATTTTTTGTTTATTAAACAAATCAATTAACACCTATGGATGTGGTCAATAATTAATTTGGTTAATTAAATTAATTCTTTTTTTTCTAAGAGATTGAAAGTAAACATTTAAATTCCACCTTTGGTAGGATAGACATTTTAAACTTTATTTAAGGTATCCAAATTAAACCTAAAAATTTAATTATACGAGTACTAACTTTCAAGTTTTAAAACCATTATTGAAAATATGTTATTAATACATTTTCAAATAATAGTTCTTAATAAAACTTTTGAAATAAAGTTTCACTTTAACTATCGAGTGATTGTACCAACAAATAAAAGAACATTACTCATAAATCAGATCAAATAATTAAACCTTAAAATATAATTTTCAGATTTAAGTTTGTAATGAAAAACAACATATTTCTCTCTAACATCCTTAATATAAAATCTTGAATAAAAACAAAATCAATTTATTTTATAGAAATGTTTACCTATTTAATATTTCGTAAGCATAACAACATTATTATTATATCATATTTATAAACAACCAACCATGTTAATTTTAATCACAGAAAAATTAAATATAACATATAAGAATAAAACATAAAAAATAACTATAAATAATTCATTTTAAAATTTATACCTTAAAAAAAATCCTTATAGTACTTTGATGCTAATTATGTTGCTCAAAAATCTCCAAACGGATTTTGATCTCCATTTATTGAATCAAAACCTAAAAATTTACCAAAACATAGCTATTTATTCTCAAAAGGAGAACTTTAAAACTAAAAACTAAAAAAAAATTCTAGAGAGAGAAAGATTTGAGAAAATTGTTTTTTAATGTGTGTTTTTTACAATGGGAGAGAGGCTTTTTATAGGTAAAGAAAAGGCTAAACAAATGGAAAAATATCATAAAAAATGATGATATACGTGTATTAGATAGGTTGGCATGTGTTTTGGGAGTTGAAATGCGTGACGGTAAGATTTGTGACCAAAAATATGCTGATGCGTGCGGGATTCTAGGCGTGACTAGGTGCTGACTCGGGCAGAATTTTGGCCTGATGCACGTGCGACTACGTGCAAAATTGTTGTGTGAATGTGAGCGACTGTGGGCATTCTTTCTGCATGATTAAGAGCGACTTCACGCATTGTTCCAGCGTGATATGCACATGGTTGGGCAGTTTTGTCCATTTTTTCATTTTTTTTCATTTTTTTTGACTTTTACTCATTTTTTCTCTCAACATATTTGTGTTGTATTACCTCCAGTATTATTCTTCAAGTCTTTAAATTATTTTTTAAGCGAAAATACTTAAAAAATAATAAAAATACTCCTGATTTCAAAAAAAATAAATTTATATAAAAATATAAATCTTTTTAATCAATTAAAGTATATTAAATCATGATAATTTTAATTCTTTTTAAGTACTCATTAAGAATCACCGCTCAATTACAGAATGTGTAGATTAGATCACAGAATGAGTACCATTTTGGGATAGTAAATTTTACTTTGGTTCTATTTTTTTATTTTAAATTTTGAATTTGATTTTAATTTTAAAAGTAGGAGTATTACGATTTTAAAATTAAAATTATAAATGTATATTTTATTGAATTTTATATTTTTATATAAAGCTCGTAACATTTACGATTTAATATTTATAAAAAATAAAATTAAATATATTAAATATATATAATATTACTTTAATTTAGAAACATTTTTAGTTACAATTTTATATTTAAATAATTTTAATTAAAATGATATTAAAATTTGATTTCAAAATTCTAAATAGATAACTATTATTCGATGGTGATTTTTATATTTATACTTCTTAATTTTGATTTTAATTTAAGGTATGATAAAATATTTTGATTTTAATTTTAGATAAAATATCATCTAATTTCACTTTATTTTGTTAATATTTTTATGTGGTTGATTTTAAAATATTTGAGTATAATTAAAATTATATTTTTTTTAGAATTATAGTTACGTATGTGTTAATCTTTTATTGTACTTTCATATTGAATAGAGATTCTATTTAAAGCGTATAGACAAGTTTTTATTTGATTAAAAATCCTTAATAGGCAGGATCGTATGTCGAGTAAAGTAAGCCTAACAATCACTTAGTCCATTAGGCCATCTAGTAGCACTCTGCTTCAAGGATACTTTTGATTAAATAATCAAATTTACTGCATAAAAAAAGGCAGCCACTAAGTAAAAGTAATATTTAAAAAAGAGAATCAATTTAGAAATCTAACTGTGATTTTCTAAGATGTTCATACGGAATAACTATTAAATTTCATTTAATCATACATCAATCAAGAGTTAGTTAAAAATATTGCTTAGTTTGGATAACCATTAATTCAAATATATCTTATTTGTTTAAGTTAGTTATAAGTTTTTAAAATAGTATTAAAGCTTTACTATAGTCTGTAAATCAAAGTGGTGCAACGTTAGTGAACCGTGGTGACGGTTCGGTTCGTCGGAACCGTACGTCGGTTCCGAAACCGAACGAGGTTCTTGATGGAAGAACCTTAATAAAGTATCGGGTCCTCTCACTATTAACTGCATAACAATTCAGATTACACCATCAATACGCAGAGAATAAGTGTGAGAAACAAGTGAAAGTATCGAATGTAAAAATCCATTGGAATTCCTGTAAGTCTTGAAATTTGATCAATGGCGGGAGGTATGTTTTCAATCCAATTTTGTTTCCGCCGCATTTAAATTATGAATTCATATGGTTTTATAATGTTTCGGATTGAATTGAGTTCTAACATTTGGTATCGAGCAATTTGAAAACAACTCTGCTTTTGCTCGTTTCACGAGAAGCTGAAATTTTGAGTTTTTTAATTTGATTGTTTTTTATGCATATGGAAATTATAAAGTGTTTGAATATTGATTTTTGAATGATTCTGTAAAATTAAACTTGAAAAACAATGAAGATAATAAATCCAATTTAATCAGGTATTTATTTCCTTCATTAATTAACTTTTTATTTAAAATGAAGTTTTTACTTAAAATTAAGATCATGAATCACTAAGAAATTGAATTCTGAAAATTTTGATAAAAAGAACGCTGGATTCCGTCACCGGAATAGAAAGATACTACGGTATCCTAAGATAAAACGGGTCGTATTGACCCGGCTAGAGGTTGAAGATGAAGTTTTATTAAAAAAAAAAAAAAACAAATTTGCTTAGTCGGGGAATCAAACCCAGATGACACGACAATTTTTGCAATAACCTGTCCACTTAACCACTGAGGTCGTTCTATTATTTTATGTAACAGAATATATCTATAGAATTAGAAGTTAGTTTTATTAAAAAAAAAAATCAAACATTCGTATTATCTAGGACTTGAACCTTGGTCCCAAGACTGAGAATTCAAGGACCAGACCAATAGGCTACAGCATATTATGTGTTTTATTTGTGTAATATTTTATATATATTAGATATTTAATTTTATTAAAACAAAATAAATATATATATATATTAATATATATAAAATAATTCTGAATATAATTTTAAATTATGTTTATCATATGTATAATATTTATTATACATATTATATTTATTTAAATAATTTTTGTACACATTAAAATTTTATTTAAATACATTATGCTTAAATTATTTGTTTTTGGTATTTATATGTATAAATTTTGTAATTAATTATACATATAAAATTAAGTTAAAAAAAATTTATGTATAATGAAATTAATTTTTAATGGCTCTTATGGATTTAATTAGTGCTTATATTATTTAATTTTGCTTGTATAATTTATTGTCATATATGCAATTTAAGATAAATAATACTTACACATTTGATATTAAATTAATATTGCTTATGGTTTTATGCAATAATTGAGCATAAGAATTTAATTAATATTTAAGTGATTCATATAGTTTGATTAATTAGGGAGTAGCCACAGCATCTTTAATTAATTAAAATTATAATAAAGTTTATTTAGGATCACATTTAGAAAATAAATATTAATTGTAATTAATCATATGTGATATAGTAAATCTTATCCCACAGGAATTTTTATTATATTTTTGTGTGATTAATTAGGATATAATATCAAATTATATTTTCTAATTTACCCACAGGGATTAGGAAAATGAACATAATTTGATAGTTTTATCGTAAAGTTAGGATGAATTTAATTGAATTAAAACTTTAGCCCACAGGCAAGTTTTATGTCACTAGATTCATATTATTCATTATTTACATTGGTAAAGAATGATTATAGTTTATGCCTCAAATTTTAATAAGCATATAATCTTTAATCGGCACTTTTCTCAACCTGTAAATTTCTCTCGATATCCGTGTGATATTCCCGATCTGACCAGGGGATAACTATAAAATATGGAAGGAAAGAATTCTCCTTCAATTAGGGTGGATGGATATTGATTATGCTATTAGGAAAAACAAACCACCTAAAATTACTCAAAACAAGGTACTCGAGAGAATATCATGCTTTATGAACAACGGGAACGATCTAATCGCTTAGTATGATGTTCATCAAGACTAAAATCTCTCTTTGGTATTCGTGGTTCCGCTGGATCGCGATACCAATGTTCAAGACTTGCTAAAGGCCATTGATGATCAATTCGTCACTTCGTATAAGGCTTTAGCAAGCACCCTTATTACGAAGTTCTCTTCTTTAAGACTCACCAACAGGATGTGAAAGGTGCGCGAGCACATTATGCAAATGAGGGACATTGCGGCTCAACTTAAGCATCTCGAGGTTGAGATGTCGAATCCTTCCCCGGTGCACTATATCCCACACTCTCCCACATCAAGGTATGGGCCATTCAAAATCTCGTACAATACACATAAAGATAAATGGTCAATCAATGAACTAATGACACGTGTGTGTTCAAGAGGAAGGAGGCTTGTTATGGAATTTGAAGTGAAAGTGCAATGTTGGCTACAACGTACGTGAAAGGAAAATCTCAATACAAGCATAAAGGAAAGGGAATAATTCCACCTCAGCCGATATTAAGAAAGAATCCAAGTGTTTCTTTTGTAAAAAGAAGGGACATATGAAGAAGGATTGTATCGAGATTCGAGAAATGGCTTGAGAATAAAGGTAATCCAACCTCGTTTGTTTGTTATGAATCTAATATGGTTAATGTTAATATTAACACCTGGTGGATTGATTCTCGGATCTACAATCCATGTTGCAAATTCCTTACAGGGTATGCAAAATCTAAGGAAGCCAGCTGGAAGTGGCCGAGCAATACATCTTATCCCAGAACAAGATGGGCTCACATGGAGGTCAGAGGACATGTAGTTTGATTTTAAGTAGTGGTTTTATTTTTAAAATTAGAAAAGACCTTTTATGTTCCAAGTTTCTCTAGAAACTTGATTTCAATTTCAAGACTTGTACCTTATGGTTATTCCTTTCACTTTTCGTAAACATCTTTCAATTTATTTAATAAATCTGATTGTGTTGGGAATGGTATTTTGTCCGATGGTCTTTACCGCATTAATTTACAAAATAATGCCACTCATAACGCGACGCATGTTCAAGCCGGCACTAAAAGGTGTATTATTGACGATGACTCTTCTACGTTATGGCATAGGAGATTAGGACATATCTACATAGAAAGAATTAAAAGATTAGTGAAAGATCGGGTACTTAGTACTCTAGATTTTATCGATTTTTGAGACACGTGGACTGCATTAAGGGAAAGCAGGACTAACAAGTCAAAGAAAGGTGCCAATAGAAGTTCAAACATATTAGAAATCATACATACGGATATATGTTGTCCAGACATGGACATTCAAGGTCAAAAATATTTTATCACCTTTATTGATGATTTTTCTCGATATATGTATCTCTATATGCTTCATAATAAGAGCGAAGCATTGGATGCCTTCAAAAGCTTTAAGGTTGAAGTAGAGAAACAATGTGGAAAGCAACAAAGATCGTGAGATCGACAGTGTGGTGAATATTATGGTAGATACACCGAGAATGGACAAGCGCCCGGTCCGTTTGCTAAATTTCTTCAAGAAACGTGGGATAGTTGCCCAATACACTATGCCTGGTTCACCAGACGAGAATGGTGTAGCGAGAAAGAAGAAACCGAACACTTTTGGACATGGGCGCGAGTACGTTGCAACTCCAATCTTCCTAAATCCTCGTGGATTGAAGCTTTAAAGACGGCCGTGTATATATTAAACCGAGTTCCAACCAAGGCGCCTCAAAGACACCATTTGAATTATGGAAAGGTTGGAAACCGAGTTTGCAACATATCTTGGCGTTTGGGGATGCCTATCCGCGAGGATATATAATCCACAAGAGAAAAAGCTGGACCCAAGAGGACCATTAGCTGGTATTTCATTGGATATGCCGAACGATCTAAAGGTTATAAATTTTATTGTCCATCTCACAACACTAGATTTGTGGAATCAAGAAATGCAAAATTTCTTGAGAATTACTTGATTAGTGGGAGCTGATCGATCCCAGTGGCATTGGTTCGAGAAAGATCATTCAGATGCTCAATGTACCACTTCAAGTAATGGACTGATCATTATTGCTAACAACACGCCGAGTACAAACACGTGTTGAAGAACCGGTCTTGGAAGTACCATTTGTTGATCCCGATCTAGTAGATGTTGAAGTTCAACAGATGCCTACAACTGTTGTTGAACAACTAGTTGAACAACATGATCCCGCTTCCTCGGATAATGTTGATACAACATTAAGAAGATCTACTAGAGTAAGGAAATTCCGGCGATACCTAATGATTATGTCAGTGTATCTACAAGAATGTGACTATAATGTCGGGAGCCGAAAATGATCCCGAGACGTTTTCACAGGCCATGAGTTCGAGGTTTCGAGCTTATGGTACGATGCCATGAAAGAAGAGATGGATTCTATGGCGTCTAACCGAGTCCGGGATCTCATCAAGTCAGCCGATGGTGTGAAAGCCATTGGATGTAAATGGGTCTTCAAAACAAAGAAAGACTCACAAGGCAACATTGAGAGACATAAAGGCAAGACTTCGTTGCCAAAGGATTCACTCAAAAGGAAGGAATCGACTACATAGAGACATTTTCTCCTGTATCTAAGAAAGATTCACTTCGTGTGGTCATGGCATTGGTTGCCCATTTTGATTTGGATTTGCAACAAATGGATGTGAAAACGGCTTTCCTTAATGGTAACCTAGAGGAAGAGGTTTATATGAAACAACCTGAAGGATTCTTCTCTAGCGATGGTGAGCATTTGGTTTGTAAGCTTAATAAATCCATATATGGATTAAAGCAAGCCTCCTGTCAATGGTATTTGAAATTCCATAACGTCATCACTTCATTTGGTTTTGAAGAGAATGTCATGGATCAATGTATATACCAGAAAGTTAGTGGGAGTAAGATTTGTTTCTTGGTGCTATATGTGGATGATATTTTGCTTGCAGCCAATGATAGAGGTTTGCTACACGAGGTAAAACAATTCCTCTCTAAAAATTTTGATACGAAGGATATGTGCGAGGCATCTTATGTCATTGGCATTAAGATCCATGTAGAGATAGACTTCGAGGTGTCTTGGTTTGTCTCGCAAAACCTATATCAATAAAGTTCTAGAGAGATTTCGGATGAAGGATTGTTCACCAAGTGTTGCTCCATTGCGAAGGGTGATAAGTTCAATTTGGACCAACGCCCAAAGAATGATTTTGAAAGAGAACAGATGAAAACCATTCCATATGCTTCAGGTGTTGGAAGTCTTTGATGTATGCTGTCTCGCACTGGACTGACATTGCATTTGTTGTTAGGATGCTAGTGGAGATATCGTAGTAATCCGATGTTGACCATTGGGAAAGCTGCAAAGAAAGTGATGAGGTACCTACAAGGAACCAAGGATTATATGCTTCATGCGTATAGACGAACCGATGAACTAGAAGTAATTGGCTACTCCGATGCGGACTTTCGGCCGTATTGATTCACGAAAATCAACATCTGGTTACATTTTTCATCGTCACGGTGGAGCCGTGTCTTGAGGAGTGCGAAATGTCATTGATCGCTACTTCCACTATGGAGGCCAAGTTCGTATCATGTTTTGAGGCCACATCGTACGGTGTATGGTTAAAGAGTTTCATTTCTCGGGCTTAGAGATAGTGACTTATTTCTAGGCCATTAAGATTATACTTGTGATAACTCAATGTCGTATTTATGGCTAAGAACAACAAAAGTGGTAGTCGTAGTAAGCACATCGACATTAAGGACTTGGCCATAAGAGAACGTGTTAAGGAAAAGAAAGAGGTCATTGAGCACGTAAGCACCGAGTTGATGATCGCCGATCCTTTGACTAAAGCGTACGCCACCAATGAAATTCAAGGATCATGTAGAGAAAATGGGAATTGGTTCCACTTTGTAAATGTATATATACAATTAATTAATGAAACTCTTATATATTGTGATATTTTCTCATATTCATGTGCACCTTAATTTATTTGAGAATATATATATATTTTATTGGACCAAGAATAAATATAGGATTTATTCATTAAGTTTAGTTACCACATAAAGTATAATACTTGAGAAACTAAATACATTGTAATACATGGAAGATAATACTCGCTCTTAGGACCTATCGCTATGATTCATGTGTTTTGTTACTCAAGAAATTTCGCTTAACGCTTGCACCAAGTGGGAGAATGTAAATCAAAGTGGTGCAACGTTAGTGAATCGGTGGCGACGGTTTCGGTTCGTCGGAATCCGTCGATTCCGTCTGAACCGAACGAGGTTCTTGATGGAAGAACCTTAATAAAGTATCGGGTCCTCTCACACTATTAACTGCATAACAATTCAGATTACACCATCAATACGCAGAGAATAAGTGTGAGAAACAAGTGAAAGCATCGAACAGAAAATCCATTGGAATTCCCGTGTAAGTGCTGAAATTTGATCAATGGCAGGAGGTATGTTTTCAATCCAATTTTGTTTCCGCTGCATTTAAATTATGAATTCATATGGTTTTATGAATGTTTCTGGATTGAATTGAGTATCTAACATAGTCTCATCGTAGCACTTATGTTCACCTATGTCCGCTATGTGGAGTAGAATTGTTATGTATCTTTGTCCCACATTAGTTAAGAACAAGTCAACAATACTACTTATAAGTTTTGACAACTCTTAACTTAATGAGATTTTATTAATTTAAGTTAAAATTGAGTTTCTAACAATAACAAAAACGTAAAAATAATTCTTTAAAGAATAAATACCATTTGTTTGGTAAAATTTATTGGAGTGAGGCAATATTAACATAATATAATTATTTTTTTCAATTTTACTTTGAAAAATATATTGTATAACTCTTAATTTTATATTCCTAAATATTAAAGTATCTTTAAATAATAAATTAAAAATAAAATAAAATCTTACAATATCTTAGCTATTAGTGGAGTTTCAGTTTCAATAATCGTTACCGATAATCCACCATAATTTCAACTATTTTTGCCAAAGATTCACCAAATGTAAGATATTATATCCATACATATATTTGTATATAACATATTACATCTACACATATATTTGTATGCAATCTATTATATCTACATTAATTATAATGATTCATCGAATATAACATGTTATATCCATATAAATCTTTATAAATAGTACTATGTTACATTTATTATAGTTTTAGTGACCCATTGGACGTAACATGTTATATCTACATGTATCTTTATTTGTAAGATGTTACATCTACATATATATTTATATATAACATGTTACATCTATTTCTATCTTTGTATGTAACATGTTCTGTATACCTCCGATAAGATCCAAATGGTTATTATTGAAGCACCAATAATGGCTACTAGAGCACTAGTGGGGTCATTAGACCTCCAATAGGTCGAGGGTTGAGATATAATAAGGTTGTTGATGGTGGCAGTAAAAGATGTGGTGGAGTGTGACCTTGTTCCTAATATGCCAGTCAATCAACCGTATGCCTATTCGTACCAAGAGTTTCATGCGCATCGTAAACTTTTGTAACCCTCCCATGATATATTATCATGTGTTCAGTTTCTTTAGTATATATAGAAGAATAATAGACCCAAGTAGGGATCTTTGGAACTATCTTATGTTATAATTCTTTTAGTGGGATTCTCTCAAACATTATTAATATCTCCGAGGTTCACCCAAATATCAAGGAGATCCAAATAGTTTCACTTCATATCAAGTGTATACTTTGAGATATGATTTAATATCAAAGAAATTCCTCTTTTAACCAAATATTATAATATATTTGTAAACAAAAAAAGAGTATAGGAAAAACAAAAAAATGCTAAAATAATAATAAAACAATGCAAATAAATATGAGAATTTTAAAAATAAATATAAAACCCAACTATAAATTTAAAAAATCTTAAAAAAATAATAATATAGCAATACAAAGGAAAAATTGGAACATATCAAGATTGAAATGTTTTATTTCTCTTTCAACCTGGCAAAGGCAATCAATTATAAACAAGGAAATGTTTTTAAGAGACTAATTTTATTTATGAATTTAATTAATATTTTATGAGTATCTATAAATTTTTTTATTTTTTCTTTTAATGATTAATTTTTATGATTGTTTTAATTTAAACAATAAATATGATCAAATTTATCACCGCTTCATTTCTTTTTTAAACATTTATTATTAGAATGAACTTTATTGATATTATTTTTAAACGTGGGATTAATATACTATTAGAAAAAACTTAGAAGACGTTATTGCTATTTACCCATTCTTTAAATCTCAATATCTCAATTTTGATTAGCTTTATGCTCTCTATCTCACTCCATTGACAACTTGATAATGTTCAGCTTCATCTTGATTAAGTATTACTTTATTACTTGTTGAAAGATAATTGTTCTTTTTTTAAATAATTATACTATTCACATCTCATAAATATAATAGAAAGAATAGACTTTCCACGTGTCTAAATGAGATACATGACATTGAATCACGAGCTCGTTGGTGAAAGATAATTGTTCCTAGATTGCACTTATGTAATACATATCCTTCCAAACAACCAATTAGGGCAAAAAAACCTTAAAATACAAATTCAACAAATAAAAATAAATTGTGCCATTCTCTAGGAATAATTCTAGCAGAGAATTTGAAAAAATTAATGCAGCTTTCTTTCTTCCTTCTAAAAGAAAATGTTCAAGTTTATTTTTACCTTCGTTACGTTCCAGTTGATTAATCTTGAAATGTATAAGCAAAAACTTAGAAAGAATGACACCTGAGGGTGTCAAATTTACTCTAATGTCTATCTCATTTTTTTACAAAGATAAACTTATTAGCAAAAGCTTGAGAATACGTACTTGAATTCAATTATTTATAAGAGTTAAAATAATACAAATATATAATTAATTAATTTATATAATATCTTATAGGAAATATTCTCTATTTATTCTTTCTATTCAAATTCAAATATATCTACTAATTATAAGTATGATTGTACGTTTGAGTTGTTGAATTCTCTTATTAAGCATGTACTTAAGTATGATTGAATTTGCTAATTCTTTGAAATTTGTGATTAATGATGGTTTTGAGAATTTGTTTTCAAAATCTGTTATTATGTTAGTTAAAGTTTTGTGGACACTTTGATTTAAATCTTTGTCTTTGAAAATAATTGAGCACATATATAGTAAATTTTTCTTACTTCATTTTACTTATGAAGAGAAGGAGTTGAATTAATTGGGTTAAGAAAGTTCAATCTTATTTTGCTCTAGAATCTGTTGATGAATCTTTGAGACAAAATCATAGTTGATAACAAATATTAGAGAAACGATATAAGTAATTTTTTTTCACAATCAAAAAGCTTTCCCAAGCATCCTAATTATCACGCCATCATTGCATAGTGTATTCTCATAGTTAATCTCTTTTAGCCTTATTTTACATAAGTCTTATTTGTTCTTTTAACTACATATGCTATCCTCATTCTAAGCCTGAAAAAACATAAATTTATCTTAAATTTTGAGAAAATACTTTGGTGAAAATTTACATTTATAAAAAAAAATTAGTTCAAATTAAATAATCCACATTATGTTTGCTATATTTGATCAAAGTGTGAAAAAAGAGAAAGTAAAAGGCAAGAATTGAAAAGGGGTTAAGTAGTTGAAATTAATAAAGACTATGAGTATCAAGGAAATCACACACAAAAAAAAAAAAAAAGAGCACAATCCTTATTGAGTATGACAACAATATTGTTATCGGTATGAGTATATTAACGAGAAAGAGATATGGTGTGTATCCTATGAATATTCTTTTTATTGTTTCTTTCTATCAAGTATTTTCCCATTTTGTTTTGATTTTTCATATCCATTTCTTTCTTATCCCTCACTGTGTGGCCTATCATTACAATCTTGATTGAAGACCTTTTGATATCTAATTTTGGTATTTGATTACATTAGTAGAGAGGATTTCTGAAAATTGGACTTATAGAGTTAAGTTTTGAGAGAATTTTTCTTATTTTAGTTGTTCTACTATTGTCTGAATTCGCTGGTGGTATAAAGTTAAATTGACTATTTCACACACACACTTAAGGACCTAGCTTTAGGTTGAAGTAAATACTTAACTCTTGCTTGATAAATTGTTAAATTTTTCTACTATCTTTGACGTAAAAAGAGTAAGTTATTTGTGATAAAATCTAAATCAAATCATGATTGTATCCTTTTTTATCGTTTAATGGTATGGTCCTCCCATTAGTGCCATTTGAAGGTTTTGGTCTTCTATTCTCAAAAATAACCTTAAGAAAATAACATTAGTTGTAAATAAGGTGTCGATTCATAAGACATAAGTTCACTTTAGTTAGAATAAATATAATTGGGAATGAAATTATTTATTTACATTTATATGTTTGACTGTGTTATAAATATGGAATGAAATTGATATAATTTTTAAAGACATGGAATTTTTATTCTACCATTCCATTTAGGAATTGTTATTTCATTCATTTCCTATTGTACAAAAATATATTATTCCAATTTTGTCTTTAAATCCTAAATCGTAAACTGTAAACTGTAAAAACCCTAAAACTTAAACCTAAAATCCCAAAAATCCTAACTCTTAACCCTTAACTTTAAAACTTTAAACCCTAAACTCAAAAAATTTAACTCTTAAACCCTTAAACTTTAAAATCCTAAAATGTTAAACCCAAAATCCTTTTTTTAATTTTTATTATGTGATATTCGGTATTGATATAGTGGATCAACAATAAAACTTTATTACCATATATTAATACTTGTGTGTTATTTTCTAAATAACATATAAGATAAAAATTATCAAAAATATTTTTTCTTATTTTTTAATTTTTTAATATTAAATAATATTTTTAAGTAATGATTATTTAGAAAAATAATAATGTTAAATAATATATTCTACGAAAAAATAAAAATTAAATGATATTATTTAAACTTAACTGAATATAGATATATTAAGATAATATATAATGTTTTTTATTTCATTTCAATTATAACTAAACACTATAATATTAATTTTTTCTTTTATTTCAGTTGTCAAAATAAACACGGCAACAATAATGTTGTTGTCTTTTCATAAAATTTGATTACCATTATCATTTTCGTTATTATTTTATTTTGCGAATCAAATATATACTAAATTAAAATAGGCTATTCAGATAATACGAAATCTCCTTGCTCATATTGAACCAGGGAAGCACACATACCATAGTCTATATATATATGCATTCAATCCCCAATGAAAAAATGAGAGAAAAGCCACATAATCCAATATCGATGGATTAATCAAGCCGATGTTGTCTACAGTGAAGTCACCCTTTTGCAATGAAGTTCTTTTGATCTTGCAAGAATTAGTCGGAATTAGTGTAAGATTTGCTAATTATTTAATGTTGGTTACTGCATTGTTTTGATGAGAATCTATTTGGGTGTACGTGGGGTTTTCTTCTTAAGGGGATTTTGAATATCGGTATTTTTACTCTTATTTCGATTATTAGTAAAAAACAATTCCATGTGTCATTGTTAGTATTTTTATATTGAAAGATCAAATTATTTAAATTTTTTTATGCTATTTATTTTCTTTTTGCCTATTCTTTTATCTTATTTATTAGGATTTTTGTTAGTTTTAAAAAAAGTTTAAGTGTGTTTTACTTTAAAAATGAACAAAATTTAACTTTAAATTTAAAAATCCAATTTTTAGTCGATTCTATTTTAAAAAACAATAAAAAAAGAAACGTAAGCAACATTTTGCAAAGAGTAGGTATTATAAACATAAAAAAATATTAACATCTTATAAATTTATAATTAAATCTAAATACACAAATCTCTTTTATCATATCATATATTAAAAAATTATTTTAAAAAATAAAAATAATTTATTTTATAATAAAATAAACATAAATTTATACGTATATTGAAAATGATATGCTAAGTATTTTGATAATTCATAAATAATATAATATATTATTATTATTAATAATAAATATAAATATAATTATATTTAATAAATAATTATAATATTAATCATAATTATGATAAAAAATAATATTCATAAAAATAATTAAATTATTAAAATAATTATGAAGTCTCTCAATCCAACTAGGGATGGGCAAAAAAACCGCGGATTCGGCTATCCGCGGTTATCCGAACCGACGGTTCGGTTTTTAACCGATAAATTTCAGGGACGGGGACGATTTTGGGGAAAAACCGAATATGAAACAACGGTTACGGTTCGGTTACGGTTATACTAAAAACCGCATCTACTGCATTCCGAAATTAATTATATTTAATTAATTAAATTATATATTAAATTATAAGTAAAAATTTAATTATATATATTTGATAAATTAAATTATATATATTTCCGTTTTTTTTGGGGGTTTTTTTCATAACTGCCCCGAACCGTTACTCAGGTAAAGCCCCGAACCGTAACGGTTTTCGGGCGGTTTCGGTTATAGGTTTTAAAATTCGGTTCTCATTCCTAAATCCAACATTCTACGAGATACAATACAAATATAGAACATTATATCATAAATTTTGCAGGAAAATATTATCTAATATAATATTTTTATAATTATTTTTATTATTAATATAATAAAATATATAAATTATATCTAATTAATTATATTTTAATACTTAAATAAAATTATTATTAATAAATATTTGTTGTCTTAGTAATAATTAAAATTATAATAACATTAGAGATATATGTTACAATGTAATCTATTTTTTAATTTTTACAAATACCCTATGATATTAATTGAATATCACAATACATTATGATTTTCAGTTTTTATAACTTCAAAAATTATTATAAAATTGTTTGATTAGAGACAATAATTGAAACAATAAAGAGAAAAAAGAATAAAAAATAATATATGTATTTTATAATATAAATCAAAATAATAATAAAAATTAAATTTTTATCTCATATTAATAAATATATAATTTATTTATATTTAAAAATTATAAACAATAATATTTTAAATTCAAATTAATCTTAAATAATTTATTTTTTAAAATGTTAATTTTTCATAGTTATTGTAACTATTTAGTAAAGTTTTTAATAATTTAAAATTTTATAATAATTTTATAATTTATTATTATTATTTTAAATTATTTTATAATGAAATTTTGATAAATTATTTGTTATAAAAAATTATATATTTATTATTAAATATATATTTTATTATATAAATATAAATTATTTTTATTATATTTTATGTATAATAAAAAGAATTATTATTTATTAAAAATTGGTGGATGATGATTTTTTTTTTTTGTAATCTTTTAGGAAATAAGGTGAGAGAGGAAGAAAATGGGGTGAGAATTAGAAAATAAGAGATAAAAATAAAATGGAATTGGGAGTTAAAAAATGAGAGAAGAAGAAATAAATTTTAATGAGAACTTGTTTAGTAAGTTATAATTTGTCTATTTTTAAACTAAATCATAATTCAACCTTTTTTAAAACTATTATATAGAATATTGTCATTATAGACAAAATCCCTTATTTATTTGTACAATATAAATTGGTTTCTGATTTTTGTTTTGTATTTGTTAATTTATAATAAATTGGATAAATTTCTAAGGTAAAAGTGGACCTATATAAACTGCACATATGACTTAAGCCTAAATGAAAGGTAGGCCCCTTTTAAGATTATAAGGGAATTTTGAGATGGAGTTATTGATTCATGGGACTCTTAAGATGCGATTAATTTAGATTTGTTTTTTGGCATTTTTTTACCATTTTAGTGAACTCGATAGAGTATGAATGTCCATTAAGGATGATACAACTAAATGGTCAATGCTTGGTATAAGGGACACAATTTAAGTCCAATGTGCTTAGATGTATTTTTGTTTGAGGGTGATTGTTGGGTGAACGAATGAGTCATATATTGAAATAATATAGAAAAAAATTGGATATATAATTGAGATAAATTATTCTTCCTAATATGTTAACTTTTTAGATTGAGATCTCAAACCTAATAACTAGTAATAGAGCATTCTATTATTTATTTGAAACTAATCAAATTTACTCTTTTAAATCTTTAGTTAAGTTTTTAATTATTTGATTGGTTTTCAAATTTTAGATTATACTCTCGTTGATTTAATTTTGAGTTTTTGTAGTATATACAAAATATGAAATTGAGAAATCAATTGCTATATTATGGGTTAAATTGAAGAATTTGATTCATTTGAAAATAACATTTTGTTTGCTTTTTAAGGCTATTTTAAGTACATCATTTTGTACCTAAGTTTGTAATCATACTTGTAAATTGATGAATTGTTCTTTTATTTGTATTGAATACTTCATTTTGAGAAATGGGAGCATCTTTAACACTGTTTTGACTTGATTGGTGTTTCACATCTTATTGCCTTTTGGGGCTATGGTTGAAAATCATTCTTATTTCGAGAAAATTTCTATTTGAAAAACCTATTTTCATTTTGAGCTAAATAAAGATTTGTTATTTAATTTACTTTAAATTGTTTTTGTATAATTAAAATTATATTTTTAATAAGATGATTATATTTTTCTACATCATTTTGGACATAAGCTTGTAATAGTATAAAAAAAGGGTTTTTATTTGGTTTGAAATTCATACTCATGTTGAATCATGTTGAAATTCATACTCATTTCTCCTTATGTTTTGAGGTAACATTTGATCAGTGTAAGATTTGTCAGTTATTATTTTTAGTTACTGTATTATTTGGTGAGAATATACTCAACTCAATGTACCTGGGATTTGGTTTTTAGTAGTTTTTGGTTATATATTAGTCTTTGTGGTCTTATTTTTTATAACTTATAAAATAATCTTTTCATATTGAAATATCGAATCACATAAATATTTTTATGTGTAGTTTATTTTCTTTATTGTTTATTCTTTTCCCTTAACCCATTACTCTTTAATTCCGTAATCTAAAATGGCTCCTATTTTTTCACTTTCGCATTCGTCAATTTGTGACAGTAGATGCGAAGTTGACTTGGAGTTAGTCTTGATCTAGGTATGATTTTAAAATTGCAGTAACGCCAATGATGGTGCTGAATTAAAACCACAATTTTTCTAGTTATTTCGATTTAAAAAAATAATTTTAAGGTCATTTTCTTTCGCAATTTAATTTTTAATTATTTTTTTAAATTAATTATACTATTTATACATTATTAATTATAGCTCAAACCTAAGACTTTTTTATATCCTAAAATCAGACTAATAAAGTTAAGCCACGACTAATTTGAAATTTAATCCCTAATATTTTTAAATCACATAAAGTTAGTTAATGATATCATTTAAAAGTATTATTTATTTTATAATTATAATTTTATTTTTAATCTATTCAAGTAATATATATATATATATATATATATATATATATAACATAAAAGATATAAATTTCATTACTCTTTAAAATTGGAGCTAATTGATTTTTTTTAAATGAGTAATTGATTTACTTTGTTGAGGGCCTGGCCTGACACTTCTTTTTTAAAATAATCAGATTCCGGTTGATTCATAAAGCTAATATGATCGTACAATAATGGTAATTTTACGTTAAAAACATGTTTTATTCTTATAAAAAACGTTTTGCGTAAAAGAAGAAATATTTAAATAATCATTTTATTTAAATTAAATTAAATATATTTTTTTTATTTTTTTTATTTTAAAAAAATATTTTTAATTTATTTATTTATAAAAAATATATCAATTAAGAAAAAAATTAATTTTTTTTTCTTTTTATTTTATTTTAAATATAACGAAATAAGATATGTAACTCTTGAAAATTAGTGTTGAGAACGCTAAGGCCAAAGGCTAAGGCTTAGGCCTAACCAAATAAAACAAGCTCTCTCAAAGTTTTATTCTTTCTTTCATATTTTCATTACAATTCTATAGCTATATATAAGGAGATTTACTCCTTGAATTACTCTTTGAATTAAACATTCCTTGATTTACTCCTTAAATTAAGGATTCATTGTTTTACTCCTTGAATTAATCCTTAAATTAAGGATCACAACTCCTTAATTTACTCCTTGAATTAAGGTCCTTGATTTACTCCTTAAATTAAAGAGTTGGCACTCCTTAATTTACTCCTTAATTTTATCTCCAATACTCTCCCTCAAGCTGGATCCATAAGGTTTATGGATCTAAGCTTGCACAGAAGTCATTGAAACTGATGAGAAGTCAAGGCATCAAAGGTAAAACTAACAAAAATGCTGATTACGATAGCAAAAAAAAAAATATATTGTTGTCGATGTGGGACCTTTCCTTTTACCACAATACTTCCCCTCCACATCGGGCAGGTAGGAGCTATAGGAGAGATTTAATCCATCATCACCAAGAGAATTTGGTTTGAAAAAACAAATAGAATAAGAAATCGCTCTGATAGAGTGTCAAACACACTTTGAGTAGAGGAATAACAATTTTTGTCCAAGAAGATCGACTTGCTCTGATACCATGTTGAAAATTAGTGTTGAGAACGCCAAGGCCAAAGGCTAAGGCTAAGGCCTAGGCCTAACCAAATAAAATAAGCTCTCTCAAAGTTGTATTCTTTCTTTCATATTTTCATTACAATTCTATAGCTATATATAAGGACATTTACTCCTTGAATTACTCTTTGAATTAAACATTTCTTGATTTACTCCTTGAATTAAGGATTCATTGTTTTACTCCTTGAATTAAGGATTCCTTGTTTTACTGGATGTGGAGGAGGAGTATTATGGTAAAAGGAAAGGTCCCACATTGAAACCAAGTTCTTGGCGATGATGGATTAAATCTCTCCTGCAGCTTCTACCTACCTGATGTGGAGGAGGAGTATTGTGGTAAAAGGAAAGGTCCCACATTGAAACCAAGCTCTTGGCGGTGATGGATTAAATCTCTCATGTAGCTCCTACCTGCCCGATGTGGAGGGAAAGTATTGTGGTAAAAGGAAAGGTCCCACATCGACAACAATATATTTTTTTTTTGCTATCGTAATTAGCATTTTTGTTAGTTTTTACCTTTGATGCCTAGGCTTCTCATCAGTTTCAACGACTTCTGTGCAAGCTTAGATCCATAAACCTTATGGATCCAGCTTGAGGGAGAGTATTGGAGATAAAATTAAGGAGTAAATTAAGGAGTGCCAACTCTTTAATTTAAGGAGTAAATCAATAACCTTAATTTAAGGAGTAAATCAAGAACCTTAATTCAAGGAGTAAATTAAGGAGTTGTGATCCTTAATTTAAGGATTAATTCAAGGAGTAAAACAATGAATCCTTAATTAAGGAGTAAAACAAGGAATCCTTAATTCAAGGAGTAAAACAATGAATCCTTAATTCAAGGAGTAAATCAAGGAATGTTTAATTCAAAGAGTAATTCAAGGAGTAAATGTCCTTATATATAGTTATAGAATTGTAATGAAAATATGAAAGAAAGAACACAACTTTGAGAGAGTTTGTTTTATTTGGTTAGGCCTAGGCCTTAGCCTTTGGCCTTGGCATTCTCAATACCAATTTTCAACAGTAACGTATATATGTTTATATTTTTTAATAGATATAAAAGATTTTTATTTAATTAAAAAATTCTTTAAATTTTTAAAAAATATTCTTTTAAAATTAAACAAAATTTTCAATAAAATTTAAATAAAATTTTCATTATCTAATATTTAAAGTTATACATTTAGATAATAAAAATTTAATTTAAATTTGATTGAAAGATTTATTTAAAAATTAATTAATTTTGAATTAAAAACTATTTAATTAGATATATTTATGGAAAAATAAAATTATATATATCATATGTATTATTTTATTATATTTTAACAAAAAAATAAATAAAAATTAATGATATATTTTTATAAATAAAAAAAATAAAAAATATATTTTTAAATAAAAAAAATATATAATTGTAATATTTAAAGAAAAAAGATATATGTTATCATCTTTTTTCCTTTCTCGGATGGACTACTTTAAAATGCAACAAACAATCATCTTGCATCGTTTTCAGTGACTCATATTATCCTACTGGTCCCTATATTCTGGCTTTTACGAATTCAATGCTAATTACATAGGCAGTATAAATTAGGGTCATCGATTTGGCACGTTGATATGGGTAAATTGGATTTTGCACCTGTTATTAGGAGTGTACATCGCTATGATCCGGTGAAAAAAAAAAATTTAATCAAATTGTATCGTTTCAAATAATTTTAATTAATACAAATCAAATTGTATCGTTTGATTTATAAAATCATTCGATCTGATCCGATTCTTGATTTGATTCGATTTTTGAACAACTCTAATGAGAAATAATATGAAAATTTTAATATATTATTAAACTGCTCCGGTTCGGTTCGACCGGTTTAAAAACTAATACAAACCAGATCAAACTGTTTGATTTATAAAACCGTTCAATCTGATCCAGTTCGATCCAATTTTTCAGTTTGGTCCAATCTGGATCGGTTTATGGGACACATCTACTTACTACGTCATCGATTCGACATGATATATGTGCGAATGGAAAGTTAATAATTAATTTTCTTAAAAATTTAACTTATTAAAAAGTAAATTAATTATTTTTTTATATTATTTATATCTTAATATTTTTGTTACTTGATGTACTTTTAAAAAAATAAAATAAAGAGTAAGAGTTTATTATCTATGATAAAAATATACTTTAAAATCATTCTTATTTAATAAGAAAATATATAAGTTTGTTAATTATTGTAAAATGATCATTGAAATTTTAGGCTAAATTTTTATGGAATAAAATTGATATTTTTTAAAAAATGATAAATTGTACTATTAGTTTTCAAATTTTAATTAAATTCACAAATAGGTTTACTGATTTTTAAAACATAGAATTTGGTCCTTATAATTTTAAAATTTTACACATATTTTCCTAAATTTTTAAATCTAACAATTTAGTCTACAAATTTTTAAAATTTCGCACATAGGTCCTTGCTTTGTTATTAAAATAAATATTTGTAAATTAAAATTTTAGGATCTATGTATAAAGTTTTTAAAATTTAGGAATTAAATTGTAGGATTCAAAAGTTTAAAAATCTGTGTGTGAAGTTTTAAAAGTTTAGAAATCAAATCATATATTTTAAAAATTTAAAGATCTATGTATGAATTTAATTAATGTTTGGGGATTAATGGTGCATTTTAACCTTAAAAATATTTAATTTATCAAAAATAATGCAATAAATATTTAAATAATAATTTTTATCAATAACTAGATTGTAGTTAATCTTCTTAGAATAAATTCTCTTAGTAAAACTTAATATTAACTTTCTATTTACACGTTATTTGAAATCACAAATTATTCACTTTTAATAACAAAATATTTAATATTTAACTATATTATTGATAAAAAAAATTCATAAAATAACCTAATCACAAATCATATATTCACATATGAGAGCATGTAATCATATATTATTACATTTTGAATTCCTTTATGTTATTGTCAAATTTCAATATCAAATTAAAAAAAATACCAATTAGAAACATAATTAAAACATATAACTAATAATAGTAAATATCATGATTTTTCTTAGTATAGTCTTGACAATATCAATAAATGGTACACTATTTTCTACTATATATTTTGTAATTGAAAAAAAAATTATAACTATTTTCAAGATTCATTATGAAAAAGAGAAATCTATATTAGAATTATAAAGAAAAACAATTCATGATAAAATGTACGTGAAGGCATAAAAAAAATAGTAAATAATCATCAAATTAAGCATCAAAAATCATCTTCAGTATTGAAAAAGAAAGTGTTCATACGAATAGAAATAAAATAATAACCATAAATTTATAAATTATTTATTTTTAAAAGAACACTCTACGATTTAATATAACTAGCAAATAAAAAATTAAATATTAAAAAGGTAATAGCTCTATTAGATGAGGAAAATGAATTACGATTTAATTACGAACAAATAATAATCATTTAAATATTTTTTTGTCATTTTTAGTAAGAAATAAATATTTTTATAAATATTAATTTTACCCCTTGCAAATTTAACTTAAAATTATAAAATGGACTTCATTAGCTCTTTTAAGAGAAGTAACAAACTTTTACTACCCAACCAAATAAAAACGGATCTAAAGTGTATTTTAGCCATAAATAGCAAATTCCTACTATCATTTATCTTTTTTTTAACTCTCTCAATTAATGAGATCTCACTTGTGGGCAAATTAAACAAGTGTGATGAGCTCTTACTTATAAATTAAGAAGATAGTTTCAATGGACCATCAAGTGGATATAGATTATAGGTCCTATCATTTTGGTGCTAGTATTTCTATGTGCAAAACACAGTATTCGTGTTTTATTTGATGTTTTTGTCAATTCTTTATAAGATATGTTACTGTGGCTCAATATCACATAGGATATAGTTTTTGTGTTTGCATGTTACACACACTCACTTTCTTAATTTACATATACTTTACATTATTGAGTGTTTGTTGTCATAGTGTCTCGTTGGAGACATTGTTTGTGTTGGGATATCTCGTTGGGGATGGGCCATTTCTCTTTGTTAGAAACACTATTCATTGTGATTTTTGATGAGCGATATTGCAAGCAAGCCGATATTGTTGCCATTGGATTTCTATGGCCTAACTAGGGTGCTCACCACCCCTTTACTAACCTTGGTCGACGAGTGTTTAACGATTAGTTTAGCTGTTAGATTCCTCGCTGACCTTGGGCTATGAGGGGTCAAAAAAGGTGGTCGATAAGGGTCCGAGAGGTTAGATTTTTTTTTATAAATTTCCATCTCTCTCTATTATTTTCTTGGCCAAAATGGGGGAAAGCTCTGTCTGTTTGGCACTTGACTTCCCTCATCCATTTGTGGTCTATTTTCCTTCTAAGTATCAAGTTTTGGAAATAGTATAGCATTTGTGTGATGTAAAACATCAAATAAGAGTCTTTCTCACATTTCTCAAACATCTAATTGAGTTTAAAAAATGTGAGATTAAGTGAGGCTTTGATTAGAGGTAAAATGTATGGTTGGCTTTTAGAGAGCTACGTCGTTTTGAAGAGTTACTTTTAGTGTTGAGTTGTCATATGTCATTTGTAGTTGTAAGAGTGTAATAGTTTCTATGGGAAATGAGATTATATGGTGGTGTGTTATGTGGGGGTTGGTAGTTGCAATAATGCAACAATTTTCATAAGTGATAAGCCTATGTGGTAGTGTGTTGTGTGTCAGTTGGATGTTGCAAAGTTGTAACGTAGTGCATAGGTGAAAAGCTTGTATGTTTATGTGTTGTGTGTCAGTTGGGTGTTGCGTAATTGAATGTGTAGGTATGATAGGAGTTTGTGTCATCGGTAGTCAATTACATCATATGGTGATGGAACTTTAAGAACGAGCTTGCATCTATTGAATCAGGTACGGTCTAGATAGAAAGCGAAAGTAGTATTGGTAGTTAGGATAGGTGTCCTAACTGATAGAGGTATTTACATTTATATTATCTATCGAGTTGTATATTGTTTATTTTGTTTATTGGATTGTTTGTTGCCGAGTGGCTAATGTTTTCACATAGGGAGGTACTCTATGTGGGTTTTCCTTATTTATGTTGTGTTATATATGATTGCATGTTATGAGAATAGAATAATCATTTACCGAATATGTTTGCATATATGAAGTCTTGAAGTGATTGAAATTTATAGCTTTTTTAGTATATTTTCTTGATTCACATACGGTGTAATGTTTGGCATGTATATGCATGTTGCTAGCCTGAGCAGGAGCTTATGAGGCACACTGTCACTAGTATGCAAATTTTTCTTTCTTATCTAATGGGTGTTTTTGTGGTGTATTGAATTAAGCATGATATTTTTGTTATAATTTTGTGTGATGTCTGCTTAATTCATGTTATGAGGTCTACTAGACTGACTTAGAATAGAGTTTGTGAAAAGATTCTATTGGTTGAAATTTTCACCCCTCATCTATGTCTAGAATGCCTATTTTAATTGAAAGTTCAATTGATCTATGTGCAATTCTTCAAACGTATTAAACAATTTAGCCATAGATATTAAACTCTTACTACCCTTTATCCTTTTTTCTAACTCCCCTGAATTAATGGAATATCACTTTTGGACTAACTAGATGAGTGTGACGAGCTATCATTTTTAGATTAAGTAGATAGATTTGATAGACCAATAGGTAGATATAGATGTTAAATGAGGTAAAATTAAATATACATTAAGGAAACTTTAGGAGTTAAGAAGGTTCGAATCCAAACACTGATATCATATTAGAAAAGAGTTAGTAATTAATTCTATCAAAAACTCATAAGTGAGCTAATATCCTTTTATTTGGGTCTCAATAGCTTGGATAGTAATAAATTTCACACATTTTTTCATTCAGTTATTTTATTTTTAGGCCTAGTAATGACTTCTTGAACGGTTTTTTTGGACTTAGGAACCAATTAAGTCTTCTTAATGATTGGTTGAGGAGTTTGTAAGCCATGTTTGTTTTGGTGTTATCATTCCCGTATGCAAAACTCGGTATCTATATTTTATTTTATGTTTATGTCTCTCATTTGTAAGGTTGATTACTAGTACCTCAGTATCACTTAGGACACAATTTTGTATATACTTGTTACACACACTCACTCTCTTATATGCATATAATTTGCATTATTGTTTGATTGTTGTTGTGTTGTCTCATTGGGGACAAAGTATTTCTTTATATCTAAAATGATTTTTGTGTGGTTTTGAGGAAGTGAGTTAGTAAACTTGCAGATGTTCTAGTTGTGGGCTCATCGATATGGTTGGTAAAGGTTCAAAAGTCTAAATTTTTCTATAAAATTTTCTCTCATTCTCTTGTTTCCTTGGCCAGAATTAGGAGGGAAGCTTTGCTTGTTTGACACCAAATTTCTTTGATTTTTTTCTACGTTAATTTTTCTTCTAAGTATCGAGTTTAGGAAGCAGTATGTCATATGTAAGATGTATAACATTAGAGAAGAGTTTCTCTTACATTTCTCAAATATGAAATTGAGTGTAAAAAATGTGAGATTGAATGAAATTTTGTTGAGAGTTAAAATAAATGGTTGGCTAGTGAAGAACTACATCATTTTTAAAAGTCTCTTAGGGTTAAATTATTGTCTGTTAACTTGTAGTTGTAAGAATACAATAGTTCTTATAGGCAAGGAGCCCCTACAGTAGTGTACAGTGTATCGATTGGATGTCACGAGGTCACAACATGGTGCATAAGTAAGGTACATATATGTTTGTGTGTTGGATGTTGTGGGTTCACAAACTATATGCATATTAAAATGTTGAGCCATTAGCAGTCAATTACATCACGTGGTGATGAAGCTTTAAAGATGAGTTTGGATCTACTTAAATTAGGTGCTATAAAGATAGTAGACAAAAGTAGTTTAGGTGTAATTAAGACAAGTATTTTGATTGGTATAAATATTTACGTTTATATTTTTATGCAGTTATATATTGTTAATTTACTTTTTGAATTTCCTGCTGCTAGGTGGTTGCTTAAATGTTAGCATATAGGAGATAAATCATATGTAAATTTACCTTGTTAAATGCTAGGTTATATATGATCGCTTATTATGATTGTACGATACAGATTTTATCCAAATATGCTTATGCATATAAGGGTTTGATTATGATTGGAATTTTTTTTATAACTTTTTCAATATATTTTCCTAATTCACTTGATGTATGGTGTTTTTCATATTAATGCATATTGTGAACCTATACAAGAACATGTGAGAAATGTCGTTATTAATGTGTATATATTATATCTTATTTTTTTATGTGTTGGTTGTTTTTATTATATATTGAATTAAATATGTTGTTATTATTATATTTTATAATATTTCTAATTTAATTCATATTATAAGATCTGTTTGATCGAATTAAAATAAAACTTGTAAAAAGATTTTATAAATTAGTGTATTCACTTTCCTCCTGGATCCCAAATGCATATTAAAATAGAAAATTCAATTTAACAATGTGAAAAATTTTCATCCTATGAGTGCATTATGATAGGTCACTATATTGCATTAATTTCATGATAAAATAAAAGTCAAATGTAGGCAGGGAGAAGCAGTTTTCAGTCTGTCTATTTACTTGGTTTGGGTCCTAGTGATGACATTGACATACATTGATTTTATGTCAAATAAGTGTCTGAGTCTGAGGGCTGTTATATACTTTGAGATTATCCACGCTTAAGACATATATTACCTTTGGATGGGAGGGATCGATGATAATCTGATTGTTACTTGGAAGATGTATTTTGGTATTGTTGTTGGACTTGATAGATACTGCAATAACAAGTATGCTTAAAAGCACTTTGGTGGAACTACTTTCAGGAGAGGGGAGAAGACTGCTCCTAAGTAGGTAAATATACTCCTAAGGTGTACAGCAATAATCTATATTTGGTACAAGACTATAATGTATAAATTATGATATGATGTTAGGTTAATTCACGGTATAATAAATTAATTTAAAAACTTATCATATTTTATCTTATTTATCTTTTGATAGTTCGAGATAGTAATATATAGTACAAGTTAACATATTTTATTTTTTCAAATAAAAGATAGAAATATAAAAATAAAAAATAAAATAAAACATGATTTATTATATAATATGAACTTTCTATATAAATAAAAGTTATGAGATATTATGTTGTTTAAAGCAAAACACGTTAAGATTATAATCTATATAATATAAGATGAGATATTTTAAAGGATACCCCGTTAAAAACCCGCTCTACATAATCTGGCAATCCACTTTAGATTCCTATTTAAAATGAGAGTAACCCATTCGATTTTTACTGTCATTTTTCTACATCTTTTGTGTTTAGAATGAATCTCAATGTCTAGAATATCTGCTTCTACACTACCATATTTGTAAACCCTTTTATTCCTTTTTGCATAAGGATAGACACAGCCACATTCTTATTACATAATGTCTGATTAGTCTTTTTAAAGCACACTTAGATCATATGTCATTGTATTATAATTAAAAGCAATAAAATGTCTTCTCATCTCAACTTAAGATGGATTCTCAAGATGTAACAAGATCCGCTTTTATCTTCCAAATTCCATCATGTTATGTTAGTTAATTGTGAATTCATATCAAATTTACACGAATAGAATTTCTCTATTAACACTTTGGTATCCGAAATAGTAATATAAATAAACTTAATTTCTATTAATTTGAAGTTGAAGAAGTAATTAGAATAATTCCAACTGAAATTGGGAAACATTTTAGGGGCTTTGAGATTACTGATATAAATAGAACATTAATTACATCTTCAAATGCATTGCCCAAGAAAAGAAGAAGAATTTATATCAGATCTTGCTTAACTTATCCTGCTTTGGCTCAATGCTATCATCTACTTTAGGCCTTGTGTTTATGAGAACCTGATAATTATTCATTCAATATATAATAATACATTATAATATTAGCACTTGCATGCATGTATAAAAACTACATAATATATGCTTAGAGAGAGTGATTTAAAAATGCTCACCTTCCTTAACATGTTATTTTCATTGATCAATGTAGAGATATTCTCTTCCAATTTTGAGTTTGCTTCTAGCAGTTCTTGAGCTCTTGATTCCAAATCATTTACATAGACCTTCTTTCTTTCTCTTGCCTGTTGTGCAGACACTCTGTTTCTCAACAGCCTGTTTAAATTCAAAGTTGGATTCTAAGTGTTAACATCTTAAACAAATATCTGTGACTCAACTGAATTAGACTATTTGATTACAGTAGAAGATTTGGGATTTAAGTAGCAGTTATTGGTGTATGAATAATATAGTTATTTAAAAAATATTTTAAATTGATAATTAAGGTATGTTTGGATGTGTGTAAATGCAACAAGAAATTTAAAAAAATGGTTTCAAATAAAGTACTTAAGTTACAAGTGATTTCAAGAAAATCTTTAAAGTGTTTGTCATTTTTTTTTTGGTTCCTAAAATACATTTTAGTTTTGATATTATTGGGTTCGACACTTTTAGTACAAATTTTTTATTAAAAATAAGGAAATCTAGTCTCCTAATTACGTAAACATAAACACATTTAGTCTTTATTTTATTAAAAGATTCATATTTTTAATCCAAAAAAATGGATTAAAAAAGCTAAATTTTAAGACTAATTCATTCATTTTTCAAAAAATGAGATTAGAAATATCCAATCTAATTATACGAGTTTTTTTATACCTATTTTTAATAAAATTACAAGAATAATTCAGCAGTGCTTTCTTGTATTATACTTATAATTCTAACTGTTAACATTTTAAACCGATAATTAAGGAACATTTGGATGTGTAAATGCAGCAAGTAATTTAAAAAAAAATGGTTTTAACTTAAAAGTGATTTCAAGAGAATGTATTTTTGCATGGAATTATTAAAAGTTCGTAATTATTTTAGAAAATAAACAAGAATGTAAATCTATTTTTCTCCAAAAGTTTATCAAAATTTTGAAATATTTATATATATATATGAATAATTATACTATTCACACGTAAAACTCCAAAAAATTTACGTTACTAAATAAATTATTATTTATAAATTGTTAAGACACAGTTTTTGGTGACATATTCCTTTTGAGTCTTAAATAACATAACAATTAAGCATATATAAACTTGTATACCTCTTGAGTCGCCTATACTCCTTGTCAATTGGGTTTCGTCCTCTGCGCCTTTTATTTCCAGAAAATCCAGTCTGGTTTTTTATGTTTAAGTTTTGGTCTTTATTATCCAATGTGATTCCAGAGGAGATACCTGGTTTAGCTTCAACATCTGGAACTGTAAACATATCTTCATCACTACTTGTGATCTCTTCTGCACAACAAATAAATCATATATATAAAGCGCATTTAATTGATCAGTGATTAGAGTTAAATCATTAATTATATAAAATTCAAAACTACTAACCTAATTAGTTAATAATAATATTATTAATTGTTGTTATGGTTCTTGAAGAAGATAATTAGGAAAAAAGAGGTTGGAAATGGAGCTAATATTCCAGGTGGAAGAAGAACCTGAAACCTTCTGCTGCTGCTGCTGCTGCTGCTGTTGTTGTTCTAATTCCAAAGTGGATGACAAAAGAAGTTCACGGGATGTTTTGCCATCAGAGTTGGGTTTGATTGGAGGCGACATTATTATTGTAATTTCTAAAGCTCCAGATACTATAGGAGCTATGATTATTGGGTTTACTAGCATGTCAGATTATTAAATATACAATTATGAAAAGATTGAGATGATGTATGTGTGATGTAGCTTTTGGGATTTTTGAAGTATCGGTGGAAATGACAAAGCTTAATTGGTTATAGAATGAACACGTTGATACATGCAAAGCCGCCACTTACATACAAACAAAAAACCAATATTTACCGCTTATACCAACAACTCACTAAAATAAAGTTTCAATGGCATATGTTAGATTGATTTAATAATGTAGAATTATACACTGTTTTAGAAAAATTGAAAATAAAATTAAGTATATAATTGTGTCATAAAAACTATAATTGATACGGTAAAACTAATACTATAATTTATTATAAATAAAATTTCTTTAATCTATATTCTTATCTAAAATTTTAATACGATATCAGAGACATTAAATAGATTATATATTTAATTTTATACTTAATTTAATGTTTTTAATGATTTCATGAATTAAGATTATCTCATCTTATTTAAATATAATCATATTTTATCTCACCTTGATTAAAATATACATTAATAGATTCATAGTTAGCATAAATAGTCATGTTTCTTTGTCTAATGTTATTATAATTTTAATAACATTTAAATTTATTTGAGACAATTAACATATCACATAATAATAACATCTTATTATCGATTGAACCCACCAAAAAATAATTAATATAATGTAAAATAGGCTCACAAAATTCATAAATTATACCATAAATTAATGAAACATCATAGACGAATGTATGTAGAGGTGAGGAAGGTTACATGCTCACCTCAACTTTCAACATATAATATTTTAGGTATAATATTATAAAATTATAAATAAACTAAATGTATAAAATATAATCGTGTTCTATTTGAATTTTAAATTTTAAATTTTAAAATTTTAACATAATATATCATAAAAACTTAATAACTTCAACATATTTTACTAAAATAAGATACATATAATACCATCATCTTATTTTTTTTCAATTAAAAATAAGTAATAACAAAAAATTAAAAATATTATTTTTTACTGTGTACAGTGTTTTTCTTAATATAAATCTCACAATAATCAAATCCTTTATAAATCTTACCAAATCGGTTGTAACTATGCGATATGATTATTTAGATAATCATGTTTTTTTTTACTCATCATTTAAGTAAATTTAAGAAAAATAAAATATTAAATTATAATAATATCTCGTTACCATATTAACCTACCAAATAATAAATGAAATAATAGTATCTCACAAAATTTATGAATTATACCATAAATTAATAATACATCCCATCAAAAGTGACAGTTCTAACGCGATTGACACTTCTAACAGGGGTTTGGTAAAGAAGACATAGACTTAACCATGGCCAAACCCTTTGTGAATCTTGTGCATTACTGTTCTTGCTTTTCTATTTTCTGCTATTTTTTTAATTGCTTGGTGTTTTTTTTATGGCAACCAAGTTATAATTATGAAGAGCAACCTTCAACGATTTAATAAAAGAAAAACATAAAAGAACATATATAAGAACAAATGATTCTTTAAAGTTATAATTTATATCAATATATTAAGCATCCAAACCTATTGATCGGAAACAAAACCTCAAATTAATTATCAAGTTCCAAAAAGATGTTTCAGATCAATCAAGACACGTACCATCTCTTATCATTAATAAAACGAAATGAATAACAACTTGATGAAAGAGTAGTGTGGCTTATAGGAAGAAGATGAAAGAAACTGAGAGAGCAACCGATTCTCATTTTAGCTTAATATTACAAATGAAAACAAGGCTCACTATTTATACCAAATTCCTTATAATTCAAGCTAAAAAATTGTTAAATTGTGGCCCAAAAACTTGAGGCCAAAAGTATTAACCCATTAAAACCCTATCACATTTTCCTATATAATGTTTCATTCATTTTCTCAGAAAAAAAAGGGGCGTTGATAATATTTCTCATCCCACGCCATTTCCCAGCTCTCTCTTCTCTACTATGTTGCTACACACTTAGCGACATAGCCCCTCCATCAAAGCTGCGTCTGTTTACAGATTCTACATCGTTGTTGGTCTCCACCTTCATCGTTGTTCAACAGTTCTCGTTTTTCCTCACCGAATAGAATAGAAGCTACTGACATATTCATATGTAATAAGTTTATTGTATGGTAATATTTGATTAAATATAAAGTTTGTTAACTTATCATACTATATATTACCGGTAAATTAGAGTGAGTTATTTTATGGGTGTATTTGAGCTTTGGTATATTTTATTGAAGTTCTTTGAAGATTGGTATTTGTATCTCTATTTGATATTAATGGATTTATAACAGATCATTGTGTGTCATTTTTTTCTTACTGTTTATTATTTTATTGTTACCCATAATTATATATTTGTGCAATCAAATTAGACCTACATTTCGCTTCCACTAGTGCTGATTTATAAAAATCGGTATCAAAGCATTGAGTTATTCTATTATTTATTGGAACTGATCAAGTTTTCTTTTTTGTATTTATTTTGAGCTTATGTTTATTTAATTGGTTTCATATTTTTTGGGTTATGTTTCTGTTTATTTAATATTGGGTTTTTTGTCATGGCGGCAAAATATAGAATTGAGAAATTTAATGGTAGAAATGATTTCAGTCTTTGAAAAATGAAGATGCGAGCCATATTAGTTAAAAAAGTTCTAGTTAAGACACTTGAAGGCAAGAATAAATTGTTAGACAAATGATTGATGAAGAAAAAAGATGCATTGATAGAAAATGCTCTTAGTTCAATTAAGTTATCCTTATCTGATAAGGCACTACGTAAGGTCGGCGGTGAGGAATCTCCAGCTAGGTTATGATTTAAATTAGAAAATTTGTATATGACCAAGTCTTTGACAAGTCGGTTGTATTTGAAACAATGTTTATATACATTCAAAATGTTAAAAGGTACACATTTACATGATTACCTCATTCATTTGAACATTTTGTTGAAGCCATGCTATATAGATGAGACACTATTTCTTTGGAAGATGTCAAAGCAGCTTTGAATTCCAGAGAGTTGAAGAAAAATGTGTTTATTAGCAACAATGATAATAACAGTGGTTTATTTTTCAAAGGAAGAAATCAAGAAAAAGGCTTAAGCAATAATAGAGGCATGTCTAGATCCAAATCTAGAAAAGGAAAGGATAAATGCAACTATTGCTGTCAAGAAGGGCACTAGAAAGTAAATTGTCTGAAACATAAAGGTAAAGGAAATATACCATTACGTCTTCTGGTACTAATGATGTTGCTGGTGTTGTAGATATTTCTAGTTTCGATGGTGAAAATTTTCTATCAGTATCTATTGGTTCTCCTGGAGATGTTTGAATTTTTTATTTAGGTTACACTCACCATATATGCCCTAATAAGGACTGCTTTTCTTTTTATCAGTCTATTGATGAGGGTGTTGTCTTGATGGGAAACAATGTGTCATGCAAGGTAGTTGGTATTAGTACTGTCCGAAATAAAATGCATGATGGTATTATTAGGACTTTGATGGATGTTTGCCCCGTTGTAGATTTGAAAAATAACTTGCTATATTTGGGTACTCTTGATTTACAAGGCTACATGTATATAGATGAAGGTGGATTTTTAAGAGTTCTTAATGGTGTTCTTGTTTTTATTAAAGGAAAATTTTCATGTGGTCTCTATATGCTTCATGGTAGCACTATTATTGGTAATTTTTCAATTTTATTCTTGTCAAATCAAGATTCAGATACTACTCAATTATGGCATATATGGCTGGGGCATATGAGTGAGGCATGGGTGTCTATTTTGAGTAAGCGGGATTTTATTGGTGGTCAGAAAGCTAGGAAGCTTGATTTTTGTGAGCATTGTGTCTATGGAAAGCATCGTAAGGTCAAGTTCATTACAACCATCCATAAAATGAAAGGTATTGTTGATTATATTCATTTAGATCTTTGGGGTCCTCGTGTTGTGTCTAAGGATGGTGCCAAGTATATGTTGACTTTTATTGATGACTTTTCCCATTATATTTGGGTGTATTTTCTGAAGAACAAGAATGAAGTATTCTCAAAATTTGTAAAATTCAAGGCTTGTATAGAAAATCAAGCATTTGAGAACTAATAAGGGTTTGGAATTTTTCTAAAGTCAATTTAATGAGTTATGTAAAAGAAATGGCATAGTGAGACACAACATTGTGCGTCATACATCACAGCAAAATGGAGTTGTAGAACGTATAAATAGGACTCTCTTAGAAATAGCTTGTTGTATGCTATTTCAAGCTAACTTGGATAAATCCTTTCGGGCTGAAGCTTGTAACCATACTTATTATTTGGTGAATCTATCTCCATTAACGGAAATTGAGTTGAAGACTCTGTTTGAGGTACTCTCTAGTACTCATACTAATTATTGTGTTTTGAAATTTTTTGGTTGTCCTACTTATGCTCATGTTAATGATGGTAAACTTAAGCCTAGGTCTTTAAAATACATATTTTTGGTGTATCCTTCTATGGTGAAGGGTTACAGATTATAGTGTGTTGAACCCAAGTCACCTAAATTTTTTATAAGTAGAGATGTTAAATTTGATGAGTTTTCCATGTTGGAAAAGAAAAAGGAGTCTATTGTTTTAGGTAAAGACTATGGTGCTAGTAAGTAGGTGGAGCTCCTAGTCAAGTGCAAGAGGACATTTCAGATCAGCCATTTGTGGATGAGATAGATTATTTTGCTCATGCAGCAACATAAGAGAAACATGAGCAATCATATAGTATTGCTAAGGTTAAAGGAATTAGATAGATTTGATGCCCTTAGAGGTATGCAAATACAGACTCAGTTTCTTTTGCATTGTCTGTGGCAGAGTCTATTGAGGTGCATGATCCTTTTAGTGGCTGGTTGCTATGAATGAAGAGATTGAATCACTTCATAAAAATCATACTTAGGAATTGGTGAAATTTCCCAAGAGCCATAAGATTGTTGGAAACAAATGGGTTTTTAATAAAAAAGGAAGGTATATATGAGGTTGTGAAACATAGTAAAACACATGTTGTGAAACATAGCTTTATTCGTGTGTTACTTGATATGGTTGTATTGTTTGACATGGAATTAGAACAACTGGATGTCAAGACAACCTTCTTAAATGGTAAGCTTCAAGAAAAAATATATATGCATCAACCAGAGGGGTTTATTGTTCCAGGTAAGGAAGATTATATTTGTTTATTGATAATTTCTTTATATGGGTTAAAGTAATACCCTAGGCAGTGTTATAAGTGGTTTGATTCCTTTATGATCGATCATGGTTACTCTAGGAGTTATTATGATAGTTGTGTTTATCATAACAGATTCTATGATAGTTCATATGTCTATTTATTGTTATATATTGATGATATGCTTATTGCTTTTAAGAATAAAATTGAGATTCATAAATTAAAGTCTCAACTTAGTTGTGAGTTTGAGATGAAATATTTAGGTACAACAAAGAAAATTTGGACATGAAAATTTACAAGGATAGACAAGCGGGCAAGCTTTATTTAACTCAGAAAAGTTATATTGAAAAAGTTCTTGAATATTTTGGTATGAAAGAGTCTAAACCTATGAGTACACCATTAGATGCACATTTAAGGCTTTCTACAAGCTTTATTTGACTCAAAAAAGTTATATTGAAAAAGTTCTTGAACATTTTGGTATGAAAGAGTCTAAACCTGTGAATACGCCATTAGTTACACATTTAAGGCTTTCTTTGGATTTTTTACCATAAGTAGAAGAAGAAAAGTAGTACATGTCTCAGGTTTCATATGCTAGTGTCGTTGGTAGTTTGATGTAGGCTATACTTTATACTCATCTAGACATTTCATAAGTAGTTAGTGTTGTCAGCAGATATATGGGTAATCCTGGCAAGGGTTATTGGCAAGCAATGAAATGGATACTTCATTATTTGAAAGGTACATCTAATTTTGGTTTGGTATATGATGAAAGTTCTAATACTAGTTGCAGTGTTATTAGTTATGTGGACTTCGATTATGTTGGTGATTTTAATAGAAAAAGATCTATGATAGGTTATGTATTTACCTTTTCTCATTGTGCCATTAGTTGGAAGGCTACTTTAGAGTATATAGTTGCTTTGTCTATGATAAATGTAGAATATATGGAAGCAGTAGAAGTAGAGAAAGAAGTCATTTGGCTTAGAGATTTGGTTTTTGATTTGGGTTTATAGTAGGATACTTCTGTTATATTTTGTGATAGTCAGAGTGTGATACACTTGACCAAAAATAATATGTATCATGAAAGAACTAAACATATTGATGTTAGATATCACTTTGTTTGTGACAATGTCTCTCAGAATGCTATTGTTGTCAATAAGATAGTCACTATAGAGAATCCAGCTACTATGTTAACCAAATCAGTTCCATTTAACAAGTTCAAGCATTGCTTGGACTTGATTGGTGTTTGCAGTAAATGATCACCCTTCGGGGCTTTGGATGATGCCTATTTAGTAATGAGAAGAATTTCATATTTGAAAAACTTGTTTCCATTTTGAGTCAAGGTGGATATTTGTTAAATTATGGCCCAAAATTTCAAGCCCAAAAATATTAACCCATTAAAACCCTACCCAATTTGCCTATATAATGTTTCATTCATTTTCTTAGCAAAAAAATGGGGCGTTGGTAATATTTCTCATCCCATGCCATTTCCCAGCTCCGTCTTCTTTACTCTATTATTGCAAACTTGGCGACACAGCCTCTCCATCAAATCTATGTCTATTTCCAAATTCTACATCATTTCTAGTCTCCACTTTCATTATTGTTCAACAGCCCTCGTTTCTTCTCGTTGAATAGAGTAGAAGCTACTAACATATGTAGTAATTTTATTGTATTATAATATTTGATTAAATAGAAAGTTTGTTAATTTATCTTGCTATATATTACCAGTAAATTAGAGGGAGTTATTTTATGGGTGTATTTGGGTTTTGGTATATTTTATTGAAGTTATCTGAAGATTGGTGTTTGTATCACTATTTGATTATTAGTGGATTTTCCTTGGTGTGCCGTTGTTAGTGGAATATACTTTTCACATTGAAAAGTTGAACCACTTAAAACATTGTATGCCATTCTCATTGTTTATTATTTTGCTATTACCCATAATTATATATTTTTGAAACCAAATTGGACTCGAATTTTGTTTCTGCTAGTGCTGATTTATAACAAAAATAAAGAAAAGAAAGTAAAGTAAAATCATGAGAAAATTTAAGAGAATGCATATGCTTGTTGATGAGCCAGATAACAAACTTGAGAACATATTACATACGTTGGGTTGCACTACATTTATCCTACACCAATATTGATAAGTGATTTGTTAGACACACGGAATCACTAGAATCTTTACATTGCTTAGTCTTTTCCTTGTAATTCTTACTAATAGTGCTAACATTTAAGCTGCAAGCTTTCACTGGAAGCAATTCCAATTGTACTAACTAAATGAACACCTTCATTACCCTCCCTTGAACTTATAGAACTTATGAATGTTGAATTTGAACCTATTATAAAGAAAAGGCAGAATAGAAAAGGGTTTGGTTAAAAGATCAGTTAGTTGTCCACTTGAGGGAATGTGTTGTATTGTATAAAATTTAGCTTAAATTTCTCGAGCAGAAAATGTATGTTAATCTTAAAATATCTTGGGTAGAAAATGCATGTTAATCTCAACATTTTTGTACGACCATAAATAATAGGATTAGTTGTAAGGGAAGTAGCACTCAAATTGTCACACCATGGATAGGAAAATGAGAACAAGGAATCCTCAACTCAAATAACAAAGACTGTAACCAAAGAACCTTAGTGGCTACATTTGTCAAGGCCCTATACTCTTCCTATGTGCTAGATCTCGAGACTACTTAAAACCAAACCATATGATTTTCTCCAAGATAGACATACACAAGTGAGATAGATCATCCGTCAATAAGACAAGCACCACACACACACCTGTGGTAGATGATCCATCAATAAAATGAGCACCCCAATTAGAATAAGAAAATCCAATAATCAATAACCTTCAAGGCTTGAACATAATTCCATTATGCATAGTACCTCTCAGATATCTTAAAACATGTTTAACAGTAAGCCAACATTTTTCTATCTGGTTTATGACTGATGTGATCAATTCTCACTTCGGTGTTAGATCATTCTACTTGGTTCCTAACCGAGGTGATCAGCTCCTAACATGCATTTTTGGGGGAAAATATTCTACCTCGTCTATGATCGAGATGATCAACTCTCACTTTGGTGTCAGAGCATTCTATCTGGTTCCTAATCGCGGTGATTAACTTGTGACATGCATTTTTGGGGGGAGAGCCACTTCTTGAAAGAAATTACTTCATATATATAGAGATGGTATATGAAAATAGTAAATGGTACATCACAAGTGGTATTTTTTTAAGTGTCAGGCATTCTAATTTGTGCCATATGTACCTCCTTCAATGCTCATCAATAAGTAAGCATCCCTGGTGTTCTCTCAACTATCTGATAGAGGCCTTCCCAATTTACACTCAACTTGCCAACCATCGATTGCTCTACTCTATATGTTCTGCTCCTCTGTTAGGGTTGATCTCATGGTAGGTATTGTAAACTTAATTGAGATCATAGCCTCAATCCTATATACTAGTGAGAAAGGTATCTCATTAGTTGTTCCTCGGGGACTAGTCCTAACAACTCATAATGCCCCCGGTAGCTCCCCAAGCCATATCCCTTTTGCACCATACAACCTTTTCTTTAGTAGATTGATTATTAACTTATTAGAAGAGTCTACTTAGCCATTGGCTTAGGGATAATATGGCATTGAATGAAACATCTTGATGTTATATTTGGTGGTAAAGTCCTTGATGTTATGACCTGTAAACCATCTTCTGTTATCAATGACGAGTTCCTTGGGTAGGTTGAAGTGACAAATTATAGATTTTAAAATAAATTGAATCACTTCCTCCTCCTGTATTCTTCTCAGAGGTTCTACCTTAATCCATTTAGAAAAATAATCGGTGGCCACTAATAAAAAAATCTTTTGGCCTTTATCTTGAGGTAAAGGTCCTACTATATCGAGTCCCCATTTATAAAAGGGTCGGGGGCTAACTACCCCCATCATGATGGTTGGATGTTTGTGTGACAATGGAGAAAACCTTTGACACTTATCACACTCTTAGGTGTACTTTGTGAAAGTTTCTAGCATAGTGGGCTAATAGTACCCTTACCTAATAATTAATTAGGATAGTATCCTTTCCCTCGAATGAGTACCGCACTCTTCTTCATGTGCTTCAAACATTACTCTATCAAATCCTTCCTTGGATATGCAAAAGAGCCTAGGTTCAAGTGTGGTCCTTCTGTACAATTTTTCACTTTCAATCAGGTATTGACCTTCCTTGGCCTTGATTTCCTTTGCAAGTTTATGATCCTAGGGTAGGTCTCTGTTGCGTGTTTTACAACACACAGAAATCATGCAAGTATACACGGTCACAAGTAATAAAGATTTATAAGTAGAGTATCGTTCCCACGAGGATTTGTTACTATAGTTTGTTGAGTACTAAAATTGTATCTTTCTGATTTTATCCAAAACAATCGTTGATATGGAAAAAAGGTAAAAAGAAAATAAGAGAACTCTAGGATTGCAATTTTTCACCAAACTAATCCACTCCAATCATATTATTTTCTTTGGATTTATATTTTTTAGTACATTTAATTTGTCAACCGAAAACTTCTTTTTTATTCATACATCTCTTCCGAGCTCCGTACAAACACACATCGTTAAATTAATTCACTATATCTCTATGAGAATTAAATTCACCAAGATTCATTAAGTTCTAAGTTTTCAAATGGTCACACATACAATTAGGGTATATTCCTATCCTTCATCATACATGTCATTCTATTTACGAGCAATATACACAAAAATGCCTTTCTCAAGTTTATTTTTATGCCACAAATCATTTTGATAAAATTCGTAAATAATCAAAAAGCATTAAGCACAAAATAGAATGAACAAATCGAACGTCTTATAAATCTATCAAAAATAGTTAAAATCAAAGCTTCATAAATTTAGATCAAATGCAACCCTAGAAAAATTAAATTACTTCATTAAATTAAAATAAAAATTACAACATATGCAGAAAAATTAGAAGAAGAAGGAAAATTAAAACATCGTATACGAAAATATTTGGCACACGCAGAACATAACAAAAGCCAAAAAATGGCTTCTGCGTGTTCTCCAGTCCAAAACCGAACACCACAAAAATTCTAAACTGAAAAAAAGTCCTAAACTCTATCACAATATCACCTATTTATAGCTAAAAAAATACATCTAAAATATTACATTTTTATTTTATTTTTTTATCAAAAACGTGTAATAATTTTTATCGAAAAACAAAAATCACGCGTATCGATTTTCATATCGAAAAATATTATTTAATTCACGCGTGAGATAGGGGCGCTGATTCTGCATTTTTTTAATTCTTTATGCATGCCACGTGTCAGCGTCTGATTCGCTGAAACAAAAGGTGGGACACGTGGCAGCATCTCATTCGTTGAAAGGAACGGGCGCACGCAGAGACTGAAGCACGGGATTGGGGCGCCGAGAAAGTGAGGCAACGGCTGGAACGAGGGCGAGATTCTGTGCATTCGCATTCATTGTAAATAGCCACGTGTCGGAACTTGATTTGCTTAAACATTAGTAGGACACGTGGCAGATTCTTATTATGTAAAAACTGAGGATGCACGCTGCTTCCATAACCCGCGTCACACACGATTGTTACACGAACGGTTCAGTGCGCGACATCTTGGTTCCACGCGCTTCAATCTGGACCGTTCAAGAGATCCAACGGTCAGCGATGTGCCTCGGGAAAATTTGCGCAGCCGACATGTGGGTCCCACTCTGACGCCGGCCTGCGCGACAGGTGGGGCCCACTGGCACGCCGAGCCGCGCGAAGGAAGATTTACGTACCCACTCTCCTTGGTCGGGCTTGATGAACACGCGCGAATCTGATCCGTTGATCCTTTGATCGGACGGTCCACGTTGAGCGAGTATAATCTTGCGCGTGGACTTCATCTCTCCTGCGCGAAAATTAAACTTTTATTAATTATATTTTCACCCACAAATATATTTCAAATTACATTTTAAACTTTCTTAAATTACAGTTAAGCCCTTTACTAATTTTAAATTAAATTTTTAAACTTTTAATAATTATAATTAAGCCCAAATTTAATTTAAATTATATTTTCAATTTTTATAAATTGTAATTAAGAACTATATTATTTGAAATTATATTTGTGGACAAAAAAAATATGAAATTAAGTACATTTTCGATACAAATTATTTAATTTTATTAAAAATGTATTTTTAGCACATAAAAGGAAAATATTAATTTATTTAACAAAAATTAACTAAATATTAAAAGACATAGCAATTATCATTACTAAAATTGATGAAAATAACTGTATAAAATACAATTATCAGTCTCCCTTTTTTAAGAAGTCAAAGATCGGGGTGAATCATGGGTTTGTAGGGGCATCCACACTCCTAACTACGTTTTTGGCCTCCTCCAAACTTACTTGGCCAGGATCGTTACTAACACTGCCCAAGTGTTGTTGGCTTCTCACACGGAGGCTAATGTGGCCAAAGTGTTTGCGTGACCATTCTTATACCTAGCTATTTTCTTGATCTCGAGGTTAGAAAATTTTGAGCACTCTTTCCTTAACTTCTCCAGATATTTCTTCATCTTGCTATCCTTAGCCTCGAACATCCTTAAGTATTGGTTGACCACTACCTGCAAGTATCCTTATACTCCGCAATGTTATTAATTACCTAAAAATCCATCCTGACATCATACTCGAAACAATTTTCATCATAATCAACTATAACCACCCTTAGCCTAGTGCTATTGAAGTTGTACTCATCGTCAATGAATACTTGATAGGTCAGCTTCTTTTTTTTATCCATGTCATATACCTCTTATTGTGCCTTATCATCAGTGACCTTTAGTGTCTCACTCAACTCAACCACTACTTGCCCTTTGATAGCATTTCTTTCTATGTATTTGATATCATACTCCCCCAACTCTATGTTAATTTATGCCAATCTCCCTATAACTTCTAGGCTAATCAGTATGCTTTTAAATGGTTGAGAGATGAGTATTATCACTGTGTGTGAGCTAAAATAATGCTTGAGCTTCCAAGCATTGATTTTCAAAGCAAAACCCAACTTGTCTATCATTAGGTATCTACTTTGGGCATCTATTAGGATTTGGATAATGTAATAGACAGGGTCTTAGACATTTTTTCTTTTAGTTAGGAGCATGACACTGCAAGTTTAGGGGCCACGACCAAATACAAGTAAAGTGTTTCTCCTAGGAGAGGGCTGACTAGGGAAAGAGGCTTGCTCAAGTATTGTTTGATTTCTTCAAATTCTTCAAAGGCTCTCTTACAATCCACATCTCAAAAAACTGATGTGTTTTTCCTTAGCATTTTAAAGAATGGAAGATCCTTGGAGTTCAATGCCACTATTCTTCCATTCAATTTCCCTTTCAAATTGGTAGTAGGCTTCATGCTCACCAGGCCTGTATCTTATTAGGGTTGGCCTCAATCCCTCAAGAAGATATAAGGTATCCAGAGAATTATCCTGAAACATGACCAAAACATATTTCTTAGATTAAGTCTCATGCCATACCTTTATATTACGAAAAATGTCTCCTCTAAGTCCATAACGTGGTTTATTGGTTATGCTGACTTTATTACCATGTCATTCACGTATGCTTCCAAGTTTTCTTCTAGCTCATCAACAAACATTTTATTGATTAGACATTGATATGTAGCCCTTGGATTCTTTAATCCAAACAACATTCTAGTATAGTAGAAGGTCCCTTCCTTGGTGATGAAGGATGTTTTATCCTCGTCATCTAGGTGCATTGTTATATGATGGTAACTATAATATACATCTAGGAAACTCATTAATCCAAAACTGATAGCAACATCAACCAGTTGATTGATTTTGTGAAGAGGAAACAATCTTTGGGGCATGCCTTGTTTAATTCTATAAAGGCCACACTTATATAGAGTGAGCCGCAAGCCTTTTTCACCAATACCACATTTGACAACCAAGTAGGGTAGTTCACTTCCCTTATAATCTCCATTTCTCTAAGGGTTTTGACCTGACTTTTTATCACCACATTATTTTCCCTAAAGAATTTCCTTTTTCTTTGTTGGACAGGTCTAACCTTTGGATATACATTTAACATATGGGTTATGATCTCCTGATCAATCCCAGGCATGTCTGCAAGGGTTTATGCAAAGATGTTAGAGTTTGCTTGCATGAATCAAGATAATTTCTCCTCCATCTCAACTTGTAAATCCTTACTCAACTTTAAAATGCGACTCTTCCCCTTGTCTTCTATCAAAAGGTCTCATACTTCATTTGAATTTACAAATTATGCTAGACATTTACCTCTTGGCTTCCTTTGAAAGAGGCCCTATTGTGATTGGTACTTGGGAGTGACCTCCTTCATAGTGGTGTTGTAGTAACCCTTAGCCTTCTTCTAGTTGCCCCTTATTTACTTTATACCCTCATCCGTCATGAATTTGATGACTTAGTGGAAGGTGGATGGGACTGCCTTCATCTTGTGTATCCATGGCCTACCTATAATGGCATTGTAGTGAGCTGGGACATCAATTACCACAAAATTGGTCATTACTATTGATCCATTAGCCATGATAGGTAGGACCATGGTTCCAACTACATAGTTGGTGCTACTGTTGAATCCTACCAAAAGAAGCTCCCTCTTTACGATGTCAACCTATTTTACACCTAAGGCTCTAGTTGTAGATATAAAAAAAGATCTACCAAGCTACCAATGTTAACCATGATCTGGCAAACATTGTAGAGTCCTATCCTTAAAGTGATCACCAAGGGACCTTCATGATGAGGAGAGGTCTCGTTCTTCTCCATTGAGATGATCTCCACATGGGGTCTTGCTATTTTCCAGATTGTATACATAAGGGAAGCCTTGCAAGTCTCTTGCATACCTCTTGCGTGAGTTACTGGTGGTTCCACTGATCCTAAGCCCTCCATGTATAGTATGGATGGTTCTGATGGTGGGTTCATTATGGGGCTCTCTCTCGCTACTTGATGAAACGGGTGACTTAGACGCTTCATATCCAATTTTTTCCCTCCTCTGCTATACTTGTTCCCTACAAGGTCCTTTAAATATCATCTAGACAATACATCCTCTATCTCTTTCTTGAGGTGTCTGCAATATCTAATATCATGGCCCATATCCTTATGAAAGGCACACCATTTAGTTGTGTCCTGAAGGGGAGCCATCATTTTTGGAGGCCACTTGACATTTGGCTCACGCTCAATGGTGGGCCCTTAAAAGGAGATAGTGACCTTCTTAAGGTCATTTTTTCCCCAGATCATTCGCTACTCGCCTTGTTATTTGGCGCGAAGCACTTGTTTTTGTTGATTATGTTATCTTGGTTGGCCCTATAAGAACTCATCTTTGTTTTTTTCTTTTTTAGATGCAACTTTTACAACTGCTTGGCCATTCCTAATCAGACCTAACTCTCTTTTGAGATTGGAAAACTTCCCTGCCTCTCAATATGCTTCCTCTAAAGTGTGAAGGACTGTCTTGGTTAGTTCTACAAACAAGTCAAAATCTCTTAGGAAACCTTGCTGAAAGGCTTATATCGCAATAAAGCTCGTGTAATTGGAGATCTCTAGCTTTTCTTTTCTAAATCTTTTCATATATCTTTGGATAGACTCACATCTTCTTTGAACAATTGAGAAAAAATGGTGCGACTCCTTCCTCAATGGCTTGTTGTAGACATAATTAGTGATAAACAACTTGGAAAATTGTGAGAAGAAGGTGATGATATGAGGTGTTAGGTTATTAAACCACTTCTGAATGTCATCGCAAAAGGTGGAAGTGAACATTTTACACTTCATGGCATATCTTTTACCCTGTGTGAAGCTCAAGGCCATGATTGTCTTGAAGTGTTGCATATAAGTAACCGGGTCTTTAGTCCCATGATAGTCCGAGCACTTGTGAGCACTGAACTTGGATGGTGGCTCGTCATTCTCTATCTTATCGAAAATAGGGGAAACACACAGTTGTTTGTACTCCCTATCCACATCATAGGGTACCTTACCCTTTTTCCTAGTTTTCATTTTCCTTTTTCAAGGCCTAGTCTTGCTTCCTGTTAACCTCTTCCAATACTTGAAACTATGCTTCCCAGCTTTTTCTTTCCTACAACCATTGCTCATCATTGGGTTCTATCGAACCCAAAGAGGGGTCACCCTCAACCTGGGTGGGCTAGAGCACAACATGATCTGGCATGTTTCCACAGAATAGGTTAGTAGTTTGACCTTTAGAAGCTCTCATACCCAACTGTGATCGTAGTGTCCTTTTTTCTCGCCTGGTCTCTTCGAGTTCCCTCCTTAGTTCAAGGAGTTGACGAGCTAACTCATGATGGGGGTCGGCTTCTATTCTGGTCTCATCACGAGTTGGCAAGATTTTGTCATGTGCTACCACTGCCTCCTCATTTACTAGTCTCAACTGTCCTTCAACTTGGGTTCCTACCATGATGATCGTGATTATGAGGTAAGTGGAGTAGGTGTTTTGTCTCTTTAAACCTCTCTCAATATTTGAGTTGAATTCTTAAAAGTATAGAGTTAAAAGCCAAAGCTCGACCTTAGAATATAAGTCCCACGATGGATGCTAAAATGTTGGGATTGATCCGATTTAAAGAGAAAATTTGAAGAGAAGTTTGAGAATTGTGTAAGAATGTGTGGCTCTCTCACGAGGTCTATGTATATATAGAGTATTACATGTACACGTGTCAATTACACAAAGTATATATGTTACAAGGTGTCAAAAGGATATAAATATAAAAAAAATACATTTACAGATCGAGATCGATCACCCATAACTCGGGCTTGAAGTCGACCTTACAACACTAAAGCTTGCAGGAATAGGTGGATCGTGCGAGAGTAGATGGATCGTTCCTAGGAGTGTGGCTATGAGCGTGGGTACAAACAAATCTTTCTCAGGCTGTAAGTTGGATTGATCGAGCATAGGATTTATCTATATATATATATAAAGAAAACTTATATACAATTGTTGATAATAGGCTTAGTTTCCTGCATCCATCAAAACACAGGCCGTACGGCAGAGACGTCCAATGAAAGAGGTATAGTTCAGCTTTCAATAAAAATTTGGAGCTTTCACTGGAACATCTGAAAACATTGCATCCCCTTGATATCTAAAAAAGCCAAATTTGGCATATTCAAAATTAATGTCCCTTTTTCCGACCCATGATGACCATAATGAAAAACATAATAATAATCTATGTCCAAGAAAAACCTTCTAGATTGTTGAATACAAATCTTAATATTGCATAAACCAGAGCAGAGTCTCAAACATAATCTCTCTAGTCCAGGTAGTTTAAGGCATATATCTTCTAAACATTGATCAGAAAATAACATTTCAGCTAGTAAGAGACTTGTTATAGAAACACAACCAAGGATAAGGTTTTGAAGAGAAACATCATCCAACTCAACATGTGTAAGTTTGAGAGTAGTCAACATGTGAAGTAAATAGTTGGAATTGAACGCCAAATTGGAGAAAGAAGATTCATCCGAACAACTTCACAGGTAGTAATATTGAAAGAAAGGATGTGATGTAGAATTGTATCTGGTAACACTGATAATCGATCTAATTCCTCCATTACTTAATTACCAACTTCTATGAAAGAGAAAAAAAAACTCATATATACAGAGGGAAATTTTGCTATATAAATTACAAGACATAACAAAAAAGTATAAATAGTGTCTTTCGGAAGAGGTGTTGTTTATTATTGTTGGAATTGGTGAGTCGGTACTCCCATCAGTGAAATTGTATGCTTTTTTAACTAAGTATTACGAATTTATGCTTTTAATGCACACAAATGATGTAAATTATGTTAGGTTTAATTATATTACATCATCTTTTTTATATATAGTTTTATTTTTAAAAATACATATTTATTTTTTTTATAACATAAATAAAATTATATTTGTTAATATATACGAAAATAAATATATATATTTTTTTCTTAAAAAAATTAAAAAATAAAATTATATTTAATAAGTGTATCATTTATACATTGGGTATATGTTATTCATTACTTATTTAATATATTCTTTACTAATTATAATAATTTCTCTCTCCATTTTTTATTTGTTATTTTTTAAAAACATAAAAATAAAAATAAAAACAAAAACAATTTAAATTTTTATCTACTTTATAAATAATGATTAATTTCTAGTAACACTGCAACGTGACACTCTAATAATTTTATTTGGGACACCAATGTATATAAATTAATTACTACCATAAGGTTTTTAAGAATTCAAAGAGACTTTTTTAAAAGTTAAAAATAAAAATATTCTCATAATACAGTTGGCTAGGGAACCAGCCTTTTTCTTTCTCTCGATATAGGAGAAATCTTTCAATGTTAATGCAGTAAATAAAATTTGAAATTAGTGTTTTTTTTTTTTTTTTGGAAGAATATAGATAACTGAATAACCAATGCTTTTATAGAAAAATAAATAATGTGATTCATGGGAGTACCACCTCACGTGAACAATTAGCAATGAATAACATCACTTTGATAGTGTTACCCAATTGTTCAAAATTCTGAGTAACAAATTGATAAGGTATCTAAGTTCATCCACCAACATATCCCTTTATTTTTATGAGCATCATAACAAAGAAAATGGAGAAATGAAAGAGAAGAGAAACAATAAAGTTAATGTTAAAAATACTTAATTGTATAGTATTGGGTAGCTTCATCATCAAAAAAAATTAATACCATCATATTTAGATATCATTTTCCCTACAACCATATGTGTGGACACAACTTTGGTATTATGAAGTTGCACTTTGTCCAATGATTTAGTGACATATTTGGTTTGTTTTCAATGAAAATATCTAATGTATGTTCAACCCCTATGCTAACAAAAAAATGGAGATCTCCAGGTTCCTTTAGAAAGAGTACATTGTTCATTTTTGTAATGAAAGTTTGAATGAGAAAAGAGTTGTTACAAGTGATTAAGATATCATCTATATAGATAAGAAGTATAATAATGTCTATTTAATAAGCATAGATCATCATATAGTTATCAACATTAGATTGTTTGAAACCCCACTGAAGAAGATAATCAGTTAGCTTCATATGTCATACCATAGATAGCCTTCTTGAGTTTTCATACATAATCAAAATGAATAGGATAAAAGAAATGACTTGGTTGTGCCATGTATTTACCTCATTAATACCTCCATTAAGGAAGGTTGTATTAATATCAATATATCGAACCAGCCAATTTTCAAAAAGAGCAAAAGCAAACATTATTCTTATGGTTGTAGGTTTAACTAATGGCCTGAATGTTTCTTTGTAGTCTATTCTTGCCTTTTGTTGGAAACCTTTTGGCCACAAATCGAACTCTATATTTATCTAGTGTTTTATCTTATCTGCGTTTTGTTCTAAAGATCGATTTGTTTCTAATGATCTTGCCATGCTTTGAGTAAGAAACCAACTCCTATAAGTTTTTTTACTCAAGCTTGGTACTTAGTATTCATTGCTTCTTTCCATTTTGGTGAAAAGAGGGCTTGTTTAATTGTTTTAGGTTCTGTTAAAATTATAGTGGTATGGAAAACTTTGGGTTTGAAAGTGCCTGTTTTGGCACAAGTATTCATAAGATGAATGTGCACAAGTATTCATAAGATGAACATTGTTAATATTAGGAATGGTGTGAATTATGGAAGGATAAGTATATGAAATGAAAGGAAAATCAATAGTGAGATGAAAACCTAATGAATCAAATACATCAGTTATATTGGATAATAAAGTTAGTGAAGGTGATAAGGTAGGAGGTGAGAGATTTGGATGAGGAAGACTGACTGATGAGGTAAAAGATGAAGATATGTGATTAGGCTCAGATGTTGAGGATGAAGACAAAATAGGACAGGACATGCCTTTACTAGTTAATGGACAAAAAAGAACATGTGAGTTAGTAGGTGCAAGAGATGGTGTAGAAAGGATTGCTAAATTATCAAAGCTTGGGGGCATTTGACTTGTTGTTTGTGTATAGGAAAAAGTTGAGGATAGTGCATTATATATTGGTCTAGAGCCAGTACGAATACTATGAATTGAAACATAAATTTAGGAAGGTGTCGACTAAGAGGGTGTATGTGTGTCAGATGGCAATTTAAGAAATAGAAATTCATTTTCATGAAACACTACATGAATAGACACATAGACTTTTTGTGAAAGAGGCTCAAGACACCAAAATCCTTTGTAGTGAATTGCATACTTAGAAAAACACAAGATAATGAGTGTGGGTCTAATTTAGAGTAAGTATAGGATCTGAAATATGGGTAACAAAGGTACCCAAATAATCTCACGTAGTCATAGATTGGTTTTGTTTTAAACAAAAGCTTATATCGATTGGTATTGTTAAGTATTCTAGATGGCATCCTATTTGTTAAATGCACAACTACTTTAAAGTTGTATTCCCAATAGGCCAAAGACATTCCAACTCGAATAAGCAAACCTAAACTAGTCTCAATAACATGGTGATTTTTTGTGCAACTACACCATTTTAGGAAGCTGTGTAAGGACAAGAAATCCTTCTATGATAACCACTTTAAAACAAGTGTATTTTCAATCCTTTTAGTTTAGTGTCACCATCACTTTGTAGTTGATATATTTTGGTATTAAATTGTCTTGCTACATATGATTCAAAGTGCAAGAAAATATGTGCTACTTGTGACTTGTTATGCATAGTATAAACCCATTGAAAACGTGTACAATCATCAACAAATAAGATAAAATATTTCATTCCATTGATAGAGATAACAGGTGCTAGACCTCAAAGGTCTACATGTATTATATCAAAAGAAAATTTAGATCTAGTAAGTGTGTGATTAAAGAGAAGCCTATGAGACTTGCTAAGTTGATAAGCTCTACCAATCTCTAGACAACTATTTGGTATCATTATTTTGTATAAAAAGTAGGCTATCTATCGTACCACAAAGATACGAGGATGCCCTAACCTCTCATACCATAATACTTCATGAAGAGAAACTTTGTTACACTGCACTTTATTTGAAGAAAATCCGAGGGGAGTCAATCTTATACAATCTATGCTCAATTCTTCTAGTGAGTTGAATAGTCTTAGATACTAAGTTCTTAACACAGAAACCATTAGCAAAAACTCAACTGATACTTTGTTATTTCATAGAGTTTCTTAACTCATATTAAATTTTTTAAAGTTAAGGAACAAGTAATATCTTATGTAAGTGTAGTGATTATGTACCATTGAATAAAGATGTTGAACCATATTGAGATATAGGCATTGTAGTTACATTACCTAGAATAAGAGCTACATCTCCAATATAAGCATTTGGGGTTAAATTAGTGTAGACTTATTTGTGAGATGGTGAATTACTCCAGTGTCCATGAACTAGGCATTATTTATGAATATTGTTAGTGTAGCAACTGGTGTTAGTAAGGCTTGAGATGGTGGTTGTGGATAGCAGTTTAGTGGAGGTAAGTTTTGATGTTGGATGTTTGGATGGTTAAAGACCGGTACATTAATGGGTTAATAAATCTAATCTATGTTAAGAGGTAGTTCATTGTTTTGAACTTGAGCTACATTAGCTCGTGGTCCCTCATTGCCTCTTAGTGGGGCATTTTGAGTGTTTTGAGCATTGTTTTTGGAACTAATATATCGTAAATAGCTTTTAGCTATGCCAAATTTGTTGCATATTTGACATTGCAATGAGTTATCTTCAAGTCCTTTTCCTCTTGCTTGATTGTAGTTTTTATTCTTTCTAACATTTTTGCTTTAAGAAGCATTAGTAACTCCCTGTGTGAATTGTGGTGGTGGTAGTGGTTTTATAACTAAATAATTAGCTTGAATCAATGAGCTATCAGTCATGTTCATGTGTTCCATTTGTCTCACATGTGTTATCATCCTAGTGAAGAGTTTATCAAGGCTGAGTTCTCATTTTTTGTTTGTTATAACAGTAACAAGTGATCACACCCTTGCAATACATATAGCATTTGATTTTGTGTATTTATATTGTCTCTAATAGTTAGGATGTGAAATATCAAATCTTTAGAATGATTGATGTATTGCTCCATGTTTCTAGATTATTTTCTTAGGGATTGAAGATTTCAACTAAGTTGCATTGGTCTAGCCTTAGAATCATCATTAAAAGCCTAGCTATGAGTTTTCACGTATTCATGTTCTGTGTTTTCGAATTAGATACTTTAGATAGCTTATAGAGACTGAAGAGTGAATCCAATTTTTTATTGTCGAGACTTATCTATCTCATAACTCATAGTCAGAAATTGGTTTAAAAATTTCTTGAGCATTGTTATCACCATCTAAGATTGAAATCTATTTCTTGATGAAACGTGATGGTATAGATGAAGAACCATAAATTTGAGCATGAAACCCATACATAGTGATGACATATGAAAGCTATTCTTTCCAAATAAAATAGTAATGTCTTCTAGTTTGATTAAAAAATCGGGATTGATAGAATAAATGGGTAAAGATGAAGAGTTCATAATACCTTAAGTTACAGATAATTTTCAAAACTGTGAAGGGGAAATAGTGTCTGAAATGGATTCATCATACACTCTTGGTGGATTATCTTTATCACTTTGATCATCAGAAGAATTAGCAACGAAAGCCATGAAAGGGAAACTCTGATACCATGAACATCATAGCAAAGGAAATGGAGAAATGAAAACGAAGAGAAACAATAAAGATGTTAAAAATAATTAATTATATAAGATAATAAATACATCACAAACAGTAGTGCTAGCTACACATGGAAATGGCTATAACAACTTACACAACAAGTAGTGCTACTTAAGGATGAGCAGCGGATCAAAATTTTTTTCTTTTGGTCAATCTGAATTCGATTCGATCCAAGCAAATTTAAAGATTTTCAATCAGAATTCAAATAGATTTTTTCAGATCGAATAAGGTCATATTATTATTAAAATTTATTTATGAATTATTGTAATTTATAAAGTATAACATACATAAATTAAAATTTTAAATTGAAACTTTTGTAACAAATGTTATTATTAATAGTCACAATTAAAAAAACAAAAGAATAAGGGATTTATTTGTACAATTATTAAATCGTTATAAACATTTATATTTATTTTTAAGTTAAAATAATAATATAATATAATTATGGTATGTATAACATTTAAATATAACATATTATAAAATAAAATATGTATTTATTTATAAATTAATAATAATTCGATCCAGATCGAATATATTGAATCATAAAATCTATCAATCCAAATGGATTGTATATTTTTCAATTCAAAACCAATCTAATTATAAAATTTATCAATTCAATCCGATCCGACAGATCTAATCAATTTTTTTAATTTAAACGAATTAATTAGATTGTTTGCTCACTCTTAATACTAGCTTAGGTATAAAGAGTAACAAACTCTTAATATAATAACAATATTTTATTTATTCTAACAATATAACAATAAAAAAATAATATAGTTAGTAATTAAAAGGCACAAAATATTTATATATATATATATATATCACACTAAAATAATCTTAAATCTAATCGACTTACAAATTAAAGTTTGAGATTTAAGAGATTTGTAATTTAGGATTAGAGGTTAAGGATTTCAAGCTTTTCAATTTGAAATTTGAAGTTTGAGTTTCACGTTTTCAGGATTTAAGGTTTAAAATTTAGAGTTTAATAACCAAAAGTTATTATTATCGATAAGTTAATATGATTTCTAATTACTAAACCCTGTATAACCCGTCGAAAAAACTATCAAGAAAACACTAAGTCTAAAAAACTATCAAGAAGACATTAATGAAACGCCAATAATTAACCACATCAAAGAGCCGCTACAAAATTGTGTTGAAGAGGCTTGTTGTTAAGTTAATACAACAGACAGAGTACAAGAGCTACAAAGTATCTAGAATCATGCGTCTGAAAAACAATGAATATTTTTGTTTGCTAACCCTAGATATTCAAGTGCTGAACACAATAAATCTAGTCCACTATACAGAAATAGTTAAAATCAAAATCAAAATCCGAATACTTGATCACAAGTTCATAACCATGAAATAGACGGAACTAGCAAAACATATGCTAATGGTCCAAATACTTGTTACTTTAAGCTATAAAAAAAAAGCCTCCAAATCTAAATCTTGATGTTAAAGTAATCTGGATCAAAATGGTGCAACCTTACATAACCATCTTCACCTCCACTTGAGAAGCTGAAAAGGTTTCAAATGCAAGGTATCAGAAAGCTATAAAACAAAGAATTCATGAATTTTCATAGTTATTAAAATGAGCAACATGACTACTTTTTCCAACAAGAAAGTTAAAGAGAATACGTGATCTATAGCTCAATTTTAGTGATAAATGGGCCGTATCACAAAGAAATGCTAAGGACACAAATGTACACACCACTTAATGGGTACCACATGAAAAAATTTCTAAAAAAATTATACTCTCCGATCACTAGTCTTGAACTTCACTGAAATGGAATACCACATCATCACATATTCTAAAAGTAATGAATAATTTCTCGTGGTGCAAGTACAAAAGTGTGTGCCCTTGCCATTCCCCTTCAACATAATTAGGGAAATATTTAAAGATTTATGTAAGACCCAAAAACTTAGTCTCTTATGTTTAATTTTCTTTTAGGAGTTGAAAAATACTCAAGTCAGTTATTGCCAGGAGCTGAAAGGCAATGAACAGCGCAGAGCACATTTAAGAAATGACAAGACTGCACCACATGAAAATATTTTAGAAAAAAAAAGTACCTTCAATTATGTAATCTACCCCTAATAATATTTGCACTTACTACCAACTCCATCATATGTAACACTTATAATCCATAATAAGAACCATAAAGGCTTGCACAATTTTAAATTAAATTAAAATAGGCCTTTAAATATACATTAACCAGTCAAAATATGTTATGCTAAACAATGCACTACTTTAATTCGTTTTCAATTCTAGACAACTCATCCGACCAAAAATAGCTAGTAAAATTAATAGTTTGGTGGCTTCTAAGTACAAATGTCAGCTCAATAAAGAAATTCAAATGCGAGAACATTTTACGCAAAAAACGTAACCTAAACAGTAACCAGCCAAGTATCAAATTATACAAATCATGAAAACCATACCTTCTACCATCAGGATTGAAAGCCAATGCGTTGATGGGTCCAAAGTGCCCTTTGACACCTCCAATTTCTTCTTGAAGAATCTAAGAGCATGAAATTAATAGAACATGCATTCAGGAAACAAAACAACGTGAGAATTTGCTATACATAAATCTAAATGAAATAATATACCTTGTCAAAAAATTTAGCTTCAAATTTCCCTGCACGATGATCAGTAGTTGTGACTGCCGATGCATCCTGACCACCTCCAAGCACCACCTAAGGTATAAAAGGCATGTGGACAATGAGTTACCAGCTAATATAATAAAATGTCAGCCGATAAAATGAATGAAAAATAAAGACCCATTTCTATGTTTCCTCCTTGTTGCAGGAAAATTGAGATCAATTAGAATACATACATGATCAAGAAGTGGAGACATTGTAACTGCATTTACTGGTCTCCCAGTCAGGTACGTCTTGATAAGAGCCAAGGTTCTCATATCCCAAAGCTAATACATTTGTAAAATTAGGCATAAAAATTAAGAAACTAGCCACAACCTAGTTAAGGGGAAAAGATATTAAATAATAAAAATCTACTAAGGCATCAGTACCTTGGCAGATTTATCAAGTGACCCAGTAATGAAATTGGAACCATCTGCAGATTTTGTAAGCGATGTAATAGTTTTCTTGTGACCAGTTTCCTTGTCCGACTCTTTGAGTAGTTTGCCTGTCTGCAAAAAATTTACTTACTTAATAACTCTTACCACTTTAACAAGCAACAAAACTTGATCAGACGACTTATCACAAGTCCGGCAATCCCTTACCTCTGTATCCCATATGCGAATAATAGCATCTTCTCCCCCACTTAAGATGGTCCTGTTAAGGGGTCCCCATACAGCTCGGTTTATTCTTCCTTGTGGACCCTTCAGAACCATAACCGATTCACTAGTCTCTGAAAATGCCACAAATAATTTATACATAACACAGCGTTTTGTCTTTCTGAAAGAAAAGAAAACTACTGTCTTCCTAAAAAAGCGCTTGGTTCTCGCTCCATTTTTCAATCAAGTATGTATTCTTTTCACCAAAAGACAGAATATTGCTACGGAGAGCACGTAAATTCACATAGAAGTCACACATATCTATAAGTTCTGATCATGCATCCTTTGGATCATGAATTTTCTTTCACAATAGTCAATACGACAATATTTTTCCGGTAAGAGAAATTTAAATTACTACCCATTTAACAACAAAGTTTAAAAATAATTTACCGAATATTTGCATAGAAGTCATAAATATTGAAGGACATAATGCCAAAATTACACCCTAATGATAGGAGCATATCCAAATAGACAAGCTTTATTCATTGATCACCAAAAGCTGAGTAAAAACAAAGGTAAGAAAATTTTCTTGCTTGTAGACTACAATAACAAAGTGGTTACGCCCAACTTCCAAAAAAATGTTTCAATTTCAATCCAATCACAACTACTTATCACTAAAGATATTAAAAAAAAACTCCTTAACCTGATAATATAACTAGTGTCTGTTTCCCATAACAATCACGTTTAAAGCTTAAAATATGACTGAAAGGAATTAATAAAATGAAGGCGGTATACAAGGTTCACTTCTGCTTATGAAAGATTTTCATAGTTTTAAGTCGCATTGCCAGTCTCTATGAAACATAAAACCCATTGTAATCTTAGGAATCAGGACTGAGAAACAGATAAAGATTGGATTATAGGGCTTACGATCCTCAGGGTCCCTAGCAATGCGCTTGACATGAATAGCTGAAGTGAGCTCCATAAAAGGATCAGTGGTAATAACAGCAAGCTTATCACCGATGGAAAAATCAACAGACCTTCCCGGAGAGTCAAAATTGAAGGTGAACAATTGCTGCCCAGTCTGAATATTCCAGAGCTTAGCGGTCTGGTCAGCACTGCCAGTGATAAGTCGCATGGAATCCCTCGAAACATCGCAGGACCAAACGGCGCCGTTGTGGCCGCGATAAGTTCCGAGTCGCTCACCATTGTCAGCGAACCAAACGGTCGGCGTGTGGTCCTTGGCACAAGAGAATAGAAGGTCACCGTCTCGATTGTACTTCAAGAACGTTAACGGCCTTTCGTGCCCTTTCATCAAAATTGGCCTCATCACTTCTCCTGATGAAGAGCTTTCCGATTCGGATTTGATTTTCCGAGTTGGGAGGGAAGCGGATGACCTAACTCTGGTTTTTTAGTTTTTATTTATTTTAAGAAAATTTATTAAAGTGCAGGTGGCGTTTGGTTCGTGGAATAGAATCGAAATCGGAATGGAATAGAATGAAAAAAAAACAATTTTATTTGGTTTGACCACTGGAATCAAGCTCAGAATTAGGATTATAATGTTTAGTTTACCACTGAAATAGAATGAAAAAAGCTGTAAATAACCTTAATATCCCTACATGTTGTAAAGTTTAAATAATGTTATTTAATTACTATTTTTTCGTCAGACAAAATATATTATTTAAATCATTATTTTTCTAAATAAGTGTTACTTAATTAAAAAGAAATATATTATTAAAATTATTATTTTTCTAAATAGGGTTTAGGGTTTTGAGGTTTGGGATGTGTGATTTATGGTTTAGGGATTTAGGATTTGGAGTTATATTTGTAGGTTAAGGTTTATGGTTAAAATTATTATTTTTCTAAAAATAGTTTAGGGTTTTAGAATTTTGGATTTAGGGTTTAGGGTTTTAGGGTTTTAAGGTTTAGGGTTTATGGTTTTAGGATTTGGAATTTGGGGTTTAGGGTTTTGGGATTTATGTTTTAGGGTTTTGGGTTTTGGGATTTATGTTTTAAGGTTTAGGATTTAGAGATTTGGAGATTTGGGGTTTATGGTTTTAGGGTTTAACGTTTAGGGATTTAGGGTTAGGGTTTTAGGATTTGGGATTTGGGATTTAGGGTTTAGGGTTTTGGGATTTATGTTTTAGGGTTTTGGGTTTTGGGATTTATGTTTTAAGGTTTAGGATTTAGGGATTGGGGTTTATGGTTTAGGGATTTGGAGTTTAGGAATTTAGGGATTTGGGGTTTAGGATTTAGGGTTTAGGGATTTGGGATTTATGTGTTTAGGGTTTTGGGATTTATGTTTTAAGGTTTAGGGTTTTAGGGTTTAGGATTTTAGTATTTGGATTTAGGGTTTTGAAATTTTGGGTTTAGGGTTTAAGGTTTTGGAATTTTGGGGTTGAGAATTTGGGATTTGAATTTAAGGTTATATTTTAGGTGAGGGTAAAATTGAAAAAAAAAAGTTTAGATGAGAATGGAATAATGATTACCAAAGGTGGGAGAAGGAATTGTGATTCCTTCTTTTTTAGTAATCAGATTACATTCCACCCTCCATTTCGTCCAACCAAACACATAAAATAGAAGGAATCGATTCTGATTCCATTCCATCCCCTCCAACCAAACGTGGGTAAGGGTTCCTCATGTATGACCTTTTTTTTAAAATCAAAATTAATTTAATATAATGGGTTTTTAAAAAATTATAATTAATCTAAATTAATAAATATAAAAAATAAACCAACATGGAACAAATTTATTTGTTTGATTTTGGTTGGTTAAAGGAAATTTTATGGATTTTGTTTATTAATCTTTTTTAATTCTTATATTATAATTTGTAATGTTTTAACATTAATTTTATTATAATTTTTGAATTTAAAAATTTACATTTCAATCACTTATCTAATATCATTATTCATACCAATCATAGAATATTCAAAGATATAAAAATAAGATAAATATACGATAATGAATATGAATGACTTACCTAGAAAAATTTACTAATTTTCATATTAAAATCATTTATAATAGTATTCATACGATGCAAACTTAAACATTATAAATATAAAATATAATGTAATTATAAATTATAGTAGATAAATAATTAAATAGTATATAATTAATATCTCATATAGATAATAAGAAAATGAAGGTAGAGTATATGGTATAGAAGTCCTTGCATAAATTTCACTTAAATAACCAATTTCTATTGGAAAAAATAAACAAAATTTGTTTATCTCACACTAACAAACTAGAAAAATAAAATCTGATTTTTAAATATTATCTTAAATGAAAAATGTTATCCTTTCGGATGGAATCAAAAACATAACAATAAAATAAGTCTAGAAATTGAAATCTCTAGTACATATTGTGTATTACAAAATAGATTATTAAGATTTACACCTTTAAATATGCAACGATGAATACTCTAAACATATTTTTTTTAGGAATGGAAAGGATTATAACATATAAGTGCTTTGTAAACATTACAGAGTATTATTTTGTATATATGGTTTTGACATTATAAAGAATGAGCACATTTTACAAAGTAAGGAAAACTAAGGATGCTACCATTAGGTCTTGGGGCTGTGGGTGAGAACTGAGGAGGCTATCGCTATTAGAATAGAACAGCTCATAGGTGAGAAAACTGAAATGCTAAGAAAGAAAATGATAGAGTAAAGAGCTTAGGGGCGAAAAGGAAACTCAAACATAAGAAGATAAAGATTAAACAAAATTAATTGTATGAAATTTATAAATTCTAAATAAGAATATAAAAATAAAAATAAATGGATTTGGTAGGTTTGGTATTTAATCGGTTAAAAAATGTAAAAACCAAACCAGCCTAATATTAATAGGTTATGTAAAAAGAAGAACCAACCTAAACAAACAAAAATCCTAAAATTGAAAATATTGGGTTGGTTGGGTTGGTTTAGATTTGTTGGCTTGGGTTGGTACTAGTGCATTTTGCGCACCCCTCCCCAATGGCATAAATAATTTTATAGTAAATTGAAAAGAGTGGATTCAAATTTAATTGATGTTAAATGAATACTTTAGTCTATTAATTTATAGGTAGTATTATAAAAGTTTATTAGGTTTCGAAAATATGATACTATCAATCATATAATCTATTTACTTGTTAATGATATAAAAACAACTAAAATTACATATGTAATTGATGAATATTAGACTATGTAAATATATTGTTAGGTTGTTATAATTGTGTGCACGTGATCTCTTCACGTGCATGAACGAGATCAATCAATAGTAACTATAGTATAGCTAACATTTACACATTGAATAATACAAATTTTCATCAGAGTTTCTTTTACATCATTTCCTTTATTTTCTTCATGAGACATGCATTGTGTGATTTAGTTTGGTATCAGAGCTTTCATCTTTATTGTTCTTTTCCATGGCAAACAAAGCTATTTTTTGTGAAGTTCTTAACTCGTCTCTGCCACCATAATTAGCCCTAAATCAGAGAAGTCCTGGCGATGTTTAGTATCAGACAAAAACTATATTTTCTATAATCAATCTCATTAATACTCTTTACTCTAGTAGAGGTATATTGTATGACATTCTTATTAGAAAGAGAGTAAAATTTCCAACTATTATGGCTATAAATGTGGATTCTTCTAATTCTACTAACCCATATGCATCACCTACTTGATTAGTGATACAGGTGCCAGCCACCACTTGACTTCAAATAGTGCTCAGGTTGCATATATTACTCCTTATCATGGTACTAATGGTGTAGCCTTATGTAATGGTGATTCAATTTCTATTTTCAATGTTAGTCATGGTTCTTTTTATCCTAAATATACTACATATCTATTGTGTCTTACTTATTTATTACATACTCCTAGTGCAACTACTAATTTACTTTATATTAATAAGCTTTGTTATAATAATCAAGTGCTTATTGAGTTCCATCCTTCTTCATTATTTGCCAAGGATTTGGCCACGAAGAGCAATGTACTTTATGGAGCATGTGATCATGGGTAGTACAAAGTGGATGATGTTGTCATTTCTCAACCTGTTAGTCAATCGAATCTTTAATTTTCATGTCACTTTCCAAAGGAATTTCATGCTATCACAGAGGAATGGCATCACAGGTTTGGTCATCCATCTCCAAATATTGTGCACAAAGTTATCCAACAAGCAATCTATGTGTTAAGTCATCTAGGTCCACTTTGTTTTCCTGTACATTTTGTAATTTTTCCAAGTCTAATAAACTTCTAGTTAAGCATATACATACTAGGAGTAACATTTCTTTTTTTGTTTTGTTTCTTGATTCGTGGACTTCACTTGTGAGGTTGTACTAGTGATAAATAATTTATTTCTATAGTTAATAGTTTTTCTTGTTTTACTTAGATATATTTGCTTAAAATAAAATATTATAATGCATCTATTTTTCTTACTTTTAAATCAATGGTAGAAAAACACTTTAACTCTATTTTTCTTACTTTTAAATCAATGGTGGAAAAACACTTTAAGACTATTATTAAGTCTATTCATACAGATGGTGTTTAAGTTATTGGATATTGTTTTGGAAAAAGAAGGCCTTTTACATCATTTCATATGTCCTTATATGTCTGAACAAAATACAATTATTGAATGTAGATATAGAAGAATTGTTGAAAGAGCATTAGCCATGCTTCTTAAAGCTAGTATTGATATTGAATTTTGGCCTTATCCTATTCGTACTGCAACTTTTTTGTAAAATTGTTTACCAACTAAAGTCTTAAATGACATCTCTCTTTTTAAAGTTCTATATTGTAGAAAGTTCTTTTTAAAGTTTTTGGTTGTCAATGTTTTCCTTGCCTTAGAGCTTATAACACAAATAAACTACAACCTTGATCTTTTGAATGTATTTTTCTTGGTTATGTAGCATAGCAAAATGGATACATTTTGCTTTGATTTTGTTAATGATTGGTTTTACACAAGTTAGAATGTTGTGTTTAATAAGTCTTTATTTCCCTTTCACAAAACTGATTCCTATTCTTAGTGAACAAATACACAATCTCCTAAGTTTGTTATCACATTACTTGTTCTTATTCATGTTTCATCGCCTATGATTACTGATGATTTATCCACTTTGTCAACTTTAATTAGACCCTATGCTAAGTTTGATTCTAGTATAACTGTGTCCCTTATAGTTTCTTATCACATTGCATTCGTTTGTGATAATTCACCATCATATGAATTGTCCATATCTCATCCTCCTATGTTACCTTGTCACGTAGCTTCCATTTCTACATCTGTTCCTTTTTGTGTTCCTCTACTTATAATGACATGTCACTATCCAATAGTACCAACAACTCTTTATTACTTAGTTCTCATCATTCTTTATCTACTTCAAATACATACATTCCTATTGTTACCTTTTGATACTTCTTTATCTCTTGACATTTGTTCTACTATCATACCCTATAACATTCATCCAATGAAAAATCATGCCAAGTCAAGCATTTTCAAACTTAAGGCTTATACTGCAACATGTATTCTATCTAAGCCAAAGCATTAGAAGGAAGCTATAAATATACTTGAGTATATGGATACAATGAGAAATGAGTTTGATGCATTAGTTGGTAATGGAACGTGGGAACTTGTTCCTCTACCTTCTAGTCATAAAAAAATTTCTTGTAAGTGGATATTTCATGTGAAATTTATTATCTTTGGTGATTTAGATAAATAGAAAGCACGATTAGTTGCTAAATATTTTCTACAATGGATTGATTAAATTACTCAAAAACTTTTAATTATATGGTAAAATTTACTACACTTAAAGTTGTTCTTACCTTAGCCTTATCTTGTGGTTGGTCATTTAGACAACTTGGCATAAATAATTCTTTTATCAATGGTGATATCTAAGAAGAGGTATTTATGATGCATCCCCTGTTTTGAATTTGGCTCTAATCTTATTTGAAAACTTGAGAAAGCCATTTATGACCATAAAAAAGCTCTTTATACCTGGTACAACAAGCTTGCTTCATGTTTGGTTCAAATGGGATACTTTTTAACACCAAGTTAGATGGATCTCTTTTTGTACAACACAACTCTACATCTATTTTTATTATATTGGTGTATCTTGATGACATAACGGTTAATGGTAGATCCTCTACACATATTGAATTTTTGAAAGATTAAATTACTTTTTTAGAATTGAAGTTACTCAATCTGTTGATAGTAATCATATCACTCAATCCAAGTATGTTAAGGATCTTCTTTCCAGGTATAGTATGATAGATTCAAAACCAAGTTCTTCTATAAGTTGGGTGTCATTTTAAGTTGTTATCAGGGTGTTGTTATTCATGATGATAGTGATTATAGGAAAGTGGTAGGGGCTCTTTAATATTGTACTCTGACCAGTCTTGATATTACCTTTAGTGTTTAACAAATTATGTTACTTTATGTCCACTTCAACTAATAAGCATTGGTAAGCGGTTAAACGATTGTTATGTTATCTTAAGGGATTTCAGCATTTCGGGATCACTCTTCTCAAGTCTGATTCAATTGATCTAGTTGGGTTCTATGATTCTGATTGAGTTGGTTTCTTTGATGATTGAAAAAGTATGAGCGGATATTGTATTTCTTTTGCAACAACCTTATAATTGTTTTCAAAAGTAGCACTGATACTATGTACCTTGCTTTAGCGTCTAGTGTAGCTAAGTTAATTAAACTTTAGATTCCTCTCAAAAAGTTACCATTATTGTTTTGTGATAATATTTTTACTAAAAGTTTGGTCCAGTATCATGTTTTTCATGCACATACTAAGCACATTGAAATATATCATCATTTTTTGGTGATTAGGTTACGACCAAAGAAACTTAAGATTGAGCATGTTTCATTTGATGAAAAAATTGTTCATACACTTATTAAACCTTTCCATGAAATTACACATAGGTAAAACTTTTGTATATTAAAAATGTAACTTCATATTCAAAGGGAGAAATAAACTATCTTGACAAATGCAATGTGAAAAAGTTAAATTTAAGAATATTTAAGGAGTCAATTGTTTGGTTAGGGTTAGATTTATACATAGTGATGATCTACTATAGGGATCCTAATGTTATTAACAATAATGGGTTACATAGAATTGACAATGAAGAAGATGATAATAATATAGAAAAGTGTATACCTACTAATAGTGAAAGAGTTATAGAAATTTATATTGACATATTAAGTGAAAATAATAAAGTTAAGCATAGGAAAAATCATGAGATTCAAGCTAAAATGAAGAATGTATAGAGGTAGAAGATGATTCAAGTGAGTCACATGATATTGATTTCATGATATTTGATAATGAGTATGAAGATTATGGACTTGATGATCATAAAATTATGAACATTAAAGATATTACAGTGAAAAAACTTAAGTTAAAAAATGGAATGATATTTGTCACTGTCCATGTATTAAGAAATTCTTTAAAATATTATGAGTTTAAGCATGCGAGAAATTGTGTAGGAGAAAATTACAAAACATAAAATTAAAGTTATATGTAACAATGTTTTTAGAGATGAATATAAGAATGCAAATGGGTTGCATATGAAAAAAATGAAAAATGTAATTAAAAATTGGTTGCAAATAAACAATTTGATTTAGAGTTATTCCTTGTTACATTATACAATAGTGAAGATAAGCACAAATGTTGAAGAAATCATTATTTGAAGGCCATAGACAATACATTTTTGGTAAGTGAGATTAATGACTACTTATTGAATGAGACAAAATAAAAATGAAGAAATGTGCAAGTTAGAGTGAGGGAAATAATTAATGTTGATATCACTATAAATCAAGTTAAGAGAGATAGAGCCAATACAAGGGAATTTACACATGACGAATTTGAATATCAATACTCAAGGCTTATATTGTATGCATATTAACTAACAAGGACAAATGTTGGTACAAGTCATTATTTTATTTTATTATAAAATTTATTATATATGATTGCATTTTTATTTTATTACATTGTAATATTTATATTTTGTCGTGGGATATAGATTTTAAAGATTCTATGTTTGCTTAAATGCAGTTGGGGAGGGATTTGCAATGAGATGTAGAAAATTTATTATATTAGATGAGTGTCATACAAGAGGTTAAAGTAGAAGAATGCATTAACGTGCTATTGGGGTATATGTAAATAATGACATATACCAAAAATTGTTTATTAGGTTGTTTATGAAGGACTTAAATATAGATAAAAAGGACCTTTATATCATAACATCAAATAAGATGACTAAATTGCCCAAGATGCTGAAGAAATTATTACCAAATTTTAAGTATAAATTTTATATCAGACACATGCTTCATAACTTTAGAAAATATTACAATGGTGATATAATTATTACATATTTTAATACTGATGCAAAAGCAACCATGAGAGTCATTACAATACATGGATTAACAAAATGAAAGTTGCAAATCCGCTAATATTTAAATGATTAGAGGACAAACCTAAGCATTCATAGAATAAGGTTTTTTTGTAGGTACAAATACTTTTGTCATTATTTGATGTTGTTTAATTAATGTATTTTTTATTAATCTATATGTGCAAATCTTGTATCTCACATTTTGTTAATAGGAATTACTCATTGTGTGATAATTAACAAAAGAACCTCAATGAGTGTTTTAATGGTAAATTATGGCCTACAAGAGGAAAACAATGCTTGAAATGTTAAAGACAATTAAGATTTACATTAGAGTTATGTTTATATCAAAGAGAAATGAAGTTTTGAGTTGAAAACACTTAATTATACCAAATATACATGATATTGTTAAGTGTAATATATCCTTATCAAGTAAATACAATGTAAGAAATAATGATGGGTATTGTAATGAAGTGACATGTAACCAAAATCAAAGATAATATAGTCCTATAAATACCCTATACCAAGTAAGGAGTTTTGTAGGTACTAGTGAGGAGACCATTACCTTAAAGCCTTCTATTATGAGGCCTTGACGTGATAGGCATAATAATAAATTGAAGAAAAAATTGAAAAAGATAACAACACCATCAAACATTGTTGAAGGGATAAGTGGAATGCCTTCAAGAATAAAAAGACTTAGTGATTGTGTCTTCTAGTTATTAGAGAAAATCCTACTACGATAAAAAAAAGAATATAAAAGGAAGGAGGATGAAGAAGCAACCACATAATAAGTGGAGGTACCAAATGAAAATGATACTGAAAATTCAAGTGATGCATTTTGCAATAGGTTTGATTTTGTAAGTTTATTTTATTATATCACGGTTGGTTTTGTAGGTATAAAATTATTTAGTTTATTATATTATAAGTTGAAAAATATAGTTTTTGATTATATGATCATACTGTAAGTTTATTAACATAGATATTAGATTGTCATATTAGGTGGCTCAATCAATCATATTTTTTTGAAATGAAATCAAATTATACTTGTAAACTAGTCCCATTTTTAAATAGTTTATATTTTTCATTCTTTATTTATTTTATCAATGAGTTTGTGATTTGTATTCACTACTCTTCAACTTATTTTAGCTAATGATATGAATCTTAACCAAAAACCAAAGTAGGGCTTTTGTAGAAACAAAAGTTGAGAAAAAGGCTCTATTCATCCAATACCTATATTTCTATATATCTCTCTGTTTGAAAAAAATTAATCAAATTATTAAAATTGAAGGGCTACTTGGGAGTTGATGTAGAAATAAGGTTGGTAATAAAAGTGTATTTTTACATTTAGATGGTTGGTAGGAAGAAAAAAATAAGTAAAATTATTTGAATTACCCTTCAATGTAATAGTAACAATATCTATGGGCTTCTAATGTACACTTTTATAACTTATAGGATTTGTAGAGTACTATTTAAAAACTTGTGAACTTAAATATCCAACTAACATGATCTATTGGACCAAACCAAGCCCTCATCCTAATTATTATTATTTGGTCTCCATTTTGTTTCTAAGGGACTCCGTACTCGAAAGCCCAATCGTAAGAGGAACCAAACATTTATTGAACTTAGATTTGATATTGGCTTAGGATTTATTAACATTTTCCTTTGGTCAATGACACAATGGCCCAATATACTATTATTTATTTTAAGAGTGCTTTTAAATGGTACGCATAACTTCTAAGTTAAGAATATTTTATCTTCTATCTTTTGTAAGACATATCCCCCCTTCATTGGGTGGTTACTAAATATATATTTTCTTCTTCAAATAAATTTTATAAATGAGATTAATTTAAAAATTCACATTTACTAGATGTAGCCACTTGATTTTTAGATTTTGCAACATTCCCTTTCACTAATGTCTTCTTCATCGACACTCTCTAGCATAATGAACCCTTTTTCACATACATAGCATGAGTAATTAATTTTCCATATCCTATACACTAATTTCCCTCATCATCTCATGATCACTTTGATTTTTCTTTGTACAAAAAATCTTTTTTATGCTTATTCTTCTTTAAATCCTTAGCTAGGTTTGCATTTTTTTTCTTTTATGTTTTGACCAGTAAAATGTGTCTCCTCTATACTCTTTACTCATTAGTGAGATATTAGTATATAAGAGGATTAATGTAAACTCCTTGAATAGAACATGCACATGTAGAAAATAAGACATTGTTGGAAAAACTTGAAAGCATGCTATGAGATACATTTTAAGTTCCAAAGAAGATCCATTAAGTTATGTGAATTCAATTTGCAAGAAGCCATTATTTCACCTATCATACAAGTACAATCTTGTTGTTTGTGTGGAATATTTTTTTATTTTTGAAATTCAAAATCTAACTTTTATCCAATGTATGTTTAACCATCAATGATGAATTATTAAAGTTAAGATCTTTAATTGAGTCACTAGTACAATCCATATTTTGAAATAATAGTTTATTAATTGAGAAATATAGTTAAATACACATTGTTTAATAGTTTATTATCTATAACTGTTATGTTGAGAAATATAGTTAAATGCATATTGTTTAATAGTTTATTATCTATGATTGGAAGAGACAAATTAAAAATACTATGTAATATTTGTTTACTTAAATAGTAGTTTCAATCATGTCACTTGATAGTCACATGTAAGGGTTAATATCATAAATACCCCAAGCTTCGAAGTATATTAAAAAATATTCCTAAGGTTTTAAAAAATTCAAAAATAGCTCTAAAACATAACAAAAGTTAAGTCTAATAGAAGTAAATAGTAACATTCCTAAAATGGAAAAAGAAAAAATAAGCCAAAAAATAATAGACATAGAAACATAAGATATCTTATGATGTTTTTCACAGGAAATGGTAATAAGTAAAAAGAATTTTGAAGAAATTAAAAAAAAATCTCAAACAAAGAGATGGATTTAAAGACCCATCATTCTTGTTAGGAAAATTATTTTCCAAGAAAAACATAATTTACTACAGCATAAGTAATAAAGAAATGAGTATTAAGATTACAGATGCAAAAGAAATATATAATATATCATTAATTGATAAATAAACTATATTGAACAAGCTATCCAAAATTTTCCATCAAGATAAAGAAAAAATTGGATACATCCATTTAGGAGGAATTCAAATATTTATAAAAGTTCATTTCAGAGAAGGCATAGATACACCAATAAAAAAAACATTACTAAATAAAAAAATTATAAATAGGAAAGATGTTTTATTATGAATGATCCATGGGAACTTAAGATACTAAAAGTTAAAATTTACAACATATCCTAGATTTGCTATTAATATCCATGATAAAAAACCTAAACCAAGTATTAAGTCTAGCTTATAAATTTGAAACAAGAGAATTTATGAGAAGAAAATAATTTATTTTCAATACATTACCTAGTAGCATATTTTTTTAACAAATAATCACAATAGTTTAATATAGGAACAAAATGAATTTATAAAAATAGACAAAAATTTAAAGGAATTTGAAAAATAATAAAATCAGAAATAGTAACAGATTTTAAATACCAGAAGAATGAAAAATTAGATATCAAAGAAAAATCCCCTGATAATGGGAAGAAAAAGTAATGTCATTAGTATTCCAAGGTTTACTTTCATAGACCATGAAAGAGAAAACTCTAACCAAGAAGTTAAAAAACTAAAAGATGAAGTCCAAATAATAAAAACATTAATTCATGATTAGGAAAATAATAATGTTTAAAGATAAAATAAAAAATATGTAAGAAGTAAATGGAAACCTAGTAGACGTAGCAAAAAATCAAGCAATATTATTTGAAATTGTGCAACTATTAATAGAGGAAATGAATTTAGTCCAAGAATCAAACATAAAATATCTATAGGAAATAATAAAAACACAAAAAAAAATTATTAAAAGAAATAAAAGAATGTGATTATAATAAACTACACCAAGATATACATGAGAAATTTTCAGAATTAAGAAAAGATGTATATAACATACATAGAAATAATGAAATTATAGATCATAAACATGATCTCATAAAAGGACTAATAGAAGAAAAACCTAGAAGATTAAATGCTCTGATTCCTAAAAATAAAAAATGAAGAAAGATTTGAGAAAAAATATATAATTTCAATTTGATGTAATATAGAAAGGAATCAGAAAGAAAATTCATGAACCTTGAAAATAAGGATATAGAAAAATTAGTTAGTTTAACACTAACTAATGAAGAAATAGAAGAGCATTATAATGAAAAACTGTGTACAAACAAAGAAGAAGAAGTTATGATAGTAATTAATGAGACTGATTTTGAACCATAAAACATAACCCCAAAAGGTCATATGAAACAAATTTCATTACTAGTTCCTTATCAAGAAGGAATATCTGACCCATATAGGGGAGAAATAAATAGGAAAAGAAAAAAACAACCTGACACCGCAGATAGAAGAAAACAACCACCTAAAATGGATGATAGTTTGCATTGGGGAACTGGAGGTAGTATTCCACCAGAATTCAAACTCTATGATAATTACAAGTTTGATTCTTGACTGTATGAAAGATAGGAAGAAAGCCTTATATGAATGGTTTAGTGATATGAGTATCCTCATACAAACCTCTTAAACTACCCAAACAAACCCTTCAATTTATAGGGTACTTGTAGCACATAAAATGAAAGGAAATGTTAATGTTTGGTTTTCAAACTTAACACATCAACAACTTTTTTTAATGGAAGGGAATGCTCCCACAGGAAGAAAATAGTTAGATACCATAATAAATAAAATATACAAGGAATTTATTAGAGAAGATAAAGGAAGAACTATAACTGAATCTAGTGAAAATGAAATCAATGAAGCTAAAGGACATCTAGTAAATATATAAATTTGTGACATGTGTTACATATATTCTTTTATTTGTGAATATGAAATGTACTACCATAAATTATCACCCTATATGCAAATAACTTATAAAGAATTGTTTTTCAAAAAATTACCTGGAACACTACATAAAATCTTAACAAAAAGTTGGGAACAGAGAAATAGAAAAACTATACTAGATACTCTAGGAGGAAGAATAAAAGGCCTTAAAAGTTGGATAATTATTAAATGTTAAAAAAGAAAGGAATATAAACAAATAAGAGGAAATGATAAAATATGCTGTAATACAAAAGATTTTAGAATACCACGAAAATATGGATGTAATATAAAACCTTACAAACAAAAATATAAAAAATATAAAAGATTTAAAAGATATAAATTTAGAAAACAAGATTTTCAAAAATATAAAAAGATATTTAATTGAGAAACCTATAAGAAAATATATTTTTGAAGGAATAGGTATAAACCTTCTGAAAATAGGAATTATTGTCCTTTGTAAAAGAAAAAATATAGATGTTGGATTTGTAATAAACAAGGACATTATGTCAACGAATGTCCAAGTAGACTTCAACTTAGAAATGAATTTCACAGAAAGCAAAAATCTTAGAGGAAGCTTTCAAAATGGAATTAGAACCAATCGAGGGATTTGATATAGATGATACTTATAGTATCTATCTATTGGAAGAAACAGAGGAAGAAATAACTCACCATTTGTCATCAGAAGATGAATTATTTATATAGTATTGCAAATCCAAATAGTACTTAAATTAAAGTATGACTAAAATTTAAATGCTCTGCCACTTATCATTTACATGCACATATAGATACAGTAGGTAGTATGTGTACAGCCAATAAATATTTATTTCCATAAGAACACTGAAAACAAGCACCAAAATATTTAATTATAAGAATTACTAATAATAATACAATAAATCTTAATAAGGTATTAAAAGATATAGATATAATGATCGGAGGAGAAAAGTTTCATATTCTTACCATATATCAATAAGAAACAAGATTTTATTTACTAATAAGAAATAACTTCCTAAACCTATATCAACCTTTCACATAATATTTAGACAAAATAAGTCTCACAACCCTAGAAAGCGATACCATTTATGTCTCAAAATCAGAAAAACTTTAGCCGCTTCCAACCCATCTTTTATGCAACAATATAAAAAGCAAAAACGTGGTGAGATTGACTAGCAAAAACCATATTTACAAAATATTTTATTAAATATAGAAGAGAAATAAAATTCTTTTCTTAACGAAATATAAGAAGATAAAGCCCTAACACGCATCATAAAACTATTAAAAATAGTTAGTTTATAAAATCATTTGGGTCCAAAAATAAATAAATCTAATACAATAGTCAACATAAAATTAAAAAATCCTAACAAGGTTATAAGAGTAAAAGCAATGATTTATACTCCAAAAGATAGAATTGAATTTGGAAAACAAATTCAGGAACTTTTGGAATTAAAAGTCATAATTCTAAGTAATTCACCTCACTCTGGTCCATCATTCTTAGTTGAAAAATAAGTTGAGAAAAGAAGAGGAAAAAAGAGAATGGTAATAAAATTTAAAACATTAAATAATAAAACCATTGACGATGGATACTTCATTCCAAAGAAAGAAGAACTATTATCATTAATAAAAGGAAAGACATACTTATCGAGTTTTTTTTTTGTAAAAGTGGATTTAAAAAAATAAGACTTGATAAAGAATCTTAAAAATTAACGACATTTAGTTACCTTCAATGAAAATTCCAATGGGCGATTATAATATTTGGACTCAAACAAGCTCCATGTATCTTTCAAAGATATATGGATAACATCTTCAAGAAATTACAAGATATTTGTTATGTTTACATAGATAATATTTTGGTTTTCAGTAATGAATTAAATAAAAATTATTTGGATATTATCAATATTTTATAAAAATGTAGAAAAGAAAGCATTGTACTCGTTGAAAAGAAATCATTACTTGCACAACAAAATATTAAATAATTAGGGTTGAAAATTGAAAATGGAAAACATAATCTACAATACCATATACTAAATAATATTCAAGGTTTTCCTAGTGAATTAAATGACAAAAAACAATTACAATTTTTTTTGAGGATATTTAACATATGCAAAAGCATATATCAAGAAACGTGTAGAAATGGAAAAACCTTTACAAGCAAAATTGAAGAAAGATCATATCTGGAAATGGACAAAAAAATATACTTGTATATTGATAAAGTAAAGGCAAAAGTAAAAAAATTTCCAACTTTATACCACTCGGAGCCAAATGATAAAATGATAATTGAAATAGATCTTTCACAAAAATATTTAGGAGTAGTTTTGAAAGCAATAGCAGATAACAAAAATAAATATCTTTGTAGATATACATCAGGGTCATTCCAAGGTCTAGAATTAAATTACCATAGTAATGAAAAAGAATATTTAACTGTCAAAAAATCCATTAAGAAATTTGCAATATATGTTATAAGCTCCAAATTCATTTTTAGAACATATAATAAGAATTTTAGTTATTTCTTAAGAACTAATATTGTAGATGATTACAAAAAAGAAAGATTAGTCAAATGGCAACAATGGTTACACCATTATAATTTTGATGTTGAACATCTTCCAGGAAATAAAAATAACTTAGCAAATGCTCTTACTAGAAAATTAGCACATTTAACTATTTTAATGCTTTCAAGAATGGAACATCTTGACATCAAGAACAAGATAAAGGAAAAAAAATAAAAAATCCTATAGGAACAACTTGAGTTGTTATACCTCAAGAAATATCTTATAGAGACGGGAAATAAAAAGTAAGAACTTAATTGTTCAAAACAACCTCTAGAACCCACAATCTCAAAAGAGGAATTTTCTTTAAAAATTCAAACTAAAGAAAGTGAAACTTCTAAAGAAAAAATTCAAAATGAAAAGGAAGAACCTAAAAATTCAAAAGAAAGAAAGATTTCTAAAATCAAAAGGCTCAACTGGGCATATGAGGCAAAAAAGAAGAAGAATAGATTAAGGTTTATGTGGTCTATAATATCCCAAAACTGGGAATCTATAACAACTGGGAAGAAGCTTGTAAATCTATTGAAGGGATTAGTGGAGCAACTCATAGAGCCTTTACCAATAGAATAAAAGATGAAGGCAGTTATACCAACTACAAAACACCAAAATTTATAACTTCATAGTAGATAGTAAGAAATTATTCTACAGCATTACAACAACAACCAACAGCTCCAAACAGATTGAAAAATCTAAGAAAGATAGCAAGGCCTCCAGCGTTGTTTAGGGTGAAATCCCCCAAAAATTCTCCAATCATTAAAGATGAGAAAGACCAATATAGAAACCTCAGGAAACCAAAATGGTTGAGTCTCTACAACTTGGCCAAGAAGTATGCCCATGAACATATTGAAGATATGAATTTTTATACCATAGACAAGGAATTTACTTTAGGAAGTAAATTCAATATATTAGAAGGAGTTGATCCAATATTTTTTTATAAAACTTTTCATGTAGGATTAATCAAAAATATATGTTCATGGATTAATTTAAGCGAATTAAATTATTTCCCATAAAATTTTAAAAGAGCAATTAAGAACTTAAGAAGGAAGATCGAAACAGGTGATGAGCCTATTTTTCTTAATTTTTTTAGTTCATTCATTAATGAACAAGAATGAGGAAGGATGTATCAATCCCTACCACTTCATCAAGATAGGGATTTCCAACATAAACAGAGATGTTCCTAAACCAAGGGCACTTTTAGAAAATGAATTCAACACAGAAAAACTCTATGTACTACGAGGTCAAATGTTAGGCCAAATTTACTATGAACTCAAAAAGATTGACATTTCTATTTAGATCAAAGTAAATTATTCAACTAGTAAATTCATCATCATTTTCCACAATAGCATAGCTCTGTCAAAAGAAGATGGTGAAAAAATTTCCAAATATGAAGCCAATTTTAACAGTAACAACCTGAAAATTGGTCAAGAAAGAAGAAAGGTATTCTACTTTTATGCCAGAAAAGCTACCAAAGACGATATATGTATTTTTTACATCAAAGATTGAGAAGATGAAGATGTGTCATCATCAATGTTATCAAAAGGACTGTCGATATAAAATGACAAAGAAGAATAAAGAAATAAACTGTCAGCAGAAAAAGATAAAGAAAATGAAGATGTAGACCTCACATCTTAGTCGGCAGCATGTGCCAAGGAAAAAAGAAGTGGCTATCATTTAAAGTGAAAAAATAATAATTCTAGTTTTGTAAACAAGGATTCCTTGTACTATAAAAGAAACCCTTATGCTCATTTCAAAACACACGAACACATAGAAATCTAGAGCTCTCTACTCTGAAAAACAAAAACTCTAGCATAGAAATCCACCTCTATTTAGAAATTCCAAAACTAGTAATGTTATACCTAGTAAGTATGAGTGGCTAAGAATACCTTCAAGGTTCTTAGTTGGCCTTAAGTTGTAATAATTATTATCTTATGAATAAAATGGAGTTCTGTTACTCTTTCCTAGTAAGTCAAATATTGGACACCATTTATGTACAAATGTAGAAGACTCGCCATTTTCAGAAAGGTGTTGAGGTTTGAGCAAAGCTGAAGCATAACCGGTGTAACAAAAGTAGACGAACAGAAGGGAAGACCGTGGTAGACCCATTAAATTAAGGTATAATAATTATAAATTTAAGCTAGTTAAGAATCTTGAATGTTTAAATATTTTCTTATATCAAGTCATAATACTGATAAACAAGAAAATAGAAACTGTTTTTAAAAATAAACAACTAATTCCAAATAAAATTAAAGATAAAAATCTAATTCTATTAGAAAAATTTGATAAAGGTTATGTCTATGAATATTTTAAAGATGAAGATTATGAAACTTGTCTTGAAAATTTTAAAAGATTTAACACTTTGTTAAACATCTATACATATTATATTAGACCTATCACAAGCATCATAGACCATTCTATTTGAAGGACATTAAGAGACTATTTTAGTAAAAAATATGTAAGAACAGAAGAAGAGGAATTCAATAACTTAATATTTGGATACTAATTCTTTAAAGATTATAAGTATATTGTATGTATACAAGAAAAACTTGTTTGTAAACTACGAATATTACAAAATAATGTGCATTCAACACATATGACTTATCAAGATAATACCCTATGAATATCAAATCATTAGTACATAAATTAGAATTATTAGATTTAACAAATGAAAGAATAATTTTAAATTTTAAAAGATAATTAATAGATTGCGGATTAGAAATAAGTAATCAACATAATGAAGAACATAATATACTCTTGCAATTGTAATGAATATAGAAGAAAATTAAATTTATACCAACAAATAATAAGTTTTTTAGATAAATTATTATCTTATACAAATAGACAAAGACTATCAACTAGGTCAATTCAGTCAATATTAACCCCCGATTAAAAAACATTTATATATGTAAAAATTGTTATCAAAGCCAAGGAATAGTACTATGAATAGTAATGGATGAAAAATTAACACTATTAGGTATTAAGGACACCAATGGTATTAACCATCAATTCTAGGAGCATTCTATATATTTTTATAAACCTCGAAGGCATAAGTGAAGATATGGTAAATCTCATAGACATTTGAGATATTATTCCCTACTTGCAAAGTGGTCCTATATCCTAAGTAATCTTATCACTTTTTATAGTATTATGACATTTAACTTATCTCGTGATGCCCAATTTGCACTGCTACAAAGAATGGTTTTTTTAACCGACTTAAAAGATATTTTAAAAAACAAGATGATTTAAAATTTAAAGTCGATTATAGGCTAGAATCAACTTTAATTTTTAAGTTGGTTATACCCGTGAACCGACTTTAAATTGTAAGTCAATCCTATGTGTCAACTGACTTAAAATTTTAAATCAATTCTAGCCTATAACCGGCTTAAAATGATATAACCATTTTAAACATATTTTGGTTATTTTCTTCTAGCCTCACTGCATCTTTTTGACACAAAATTATGAGTCGATTGACATGTACAATCAACGCTGATTGTCATATGTAGCGTTGGTTATGCACGTCAATCGATGCTATATTTTGATTTTTTTTACAATTTTTTAATTTTGAGTCTATTTCAAGTCAATTTTTAACATGAATCGACTTTAAGTTTTAAACCGGTTGATGAGTGCTCAAAAAGCACTAAAATTACCATGATTTTATGCACATTAATTGATTAAAAATATATATATTTATATGTTTTATCATATATTTATATAAATTTGTCTTTTTCGGAATCACGGGTATTTTTATTGTTTTTCAGGTATTTTCGCTTAAAAACGTCACTTAAAGACTCAAAAAGGAATACTGGAAGCAATACATCACAAATATATTAATAAATAAATGGGTAAAGATAAAAAAAATATGGAAAAATTGGACAAAATGAGTCAAAAATGTCAAAAAGGAGAAAATCGAGTCCGGAGCAGCCCACCCCGCGCGCGCTAGCCATGCCAGCACCAAGGCTGAGGCCGCTGCGGCGCATGGCCCACGTCCGCGTTGCCAGCTGCTAGACTGCACAGGCCAGCGCCGCTATCACTGCTCACGCGCTACCAGCGCGCCCACGCCCGCGCGTCGACGCCATTTTGCCCCATTTTTCACGTGCGTACCACTCCTACTGACGTCATGTTGACATCATCAATGACCTCACCATTTGCCTCTGCGTTTCACCATTTTTTTAACATTTTTTCACCCACTTTTTCTCTCCATTCTCACCTATAAATACCCCCCTTCTCTTCACTTCATACCACACCTCAAAACACACTTCTCTCTTCTTTCTTTCTCTCCATTTCTTAGTTTTTAATTTTTCTTATGTTTTAGCTAGTTTCTCTTAGTTTTAGAGTTCTTCCCTATTTGGGAAGAACTAGTTATGTTTTTGTAATTTATTAGCTTTTTGATTCAATAAATGGGAGTGCAAATTCCGTTTGGAGGTTTTCCAACTACGGGAATAGCATCGAAGTACTGTAAGGATTTTATTTTCTTTGCAGTTATTTTTTATGCTTATTTCTTACATGTTATATTTAATTTATCTGTGATTAAATTTAACTGTGATGGCTGTTTGTAAAAATGATATAATAATAACGTTGTTATGCTTGCGAAATATTAAATAGGTAAAAATCTCTAAAATGAATTGATTTTATTTTTATTCAAGATTTTATATTAAGAATGTTAGAGAGAAATATATTATTTTTCATTACAAACTTAAATCCAGAAAATTAGATTTTAAGGTTTAGTTATCCGTCTAATTTAGAGTAAGGTTTTTTATTTGTTGGTACAAATCGCCTAGAATTAGAGTGAAGCTACATTTCAAAAAATTTATAAGAATTATTATCTCGAAAATGTATTGACAACATGTTTTCGGTAGTAGTTTTAAAACTTGAAAGTTAGTACTTGGATAACTAAATTCTTAGGTTTAATTTGGACACCTTGAATAAAGTTTAAATCGTGTCTAACCTCACCAAAGGTGGCATTTTAAATAGTTCATTTTCAATCTCTTAGAAAAAGGAATTAATTTAATTAAACCAAATTAGTTATCAACCCCACCCATAGGTGTTAATTGATTTGTTTAGTTAACAAAGAATATCTAACCCCACCAAAATTGGTATTCATACAAAAGGGAGAATCAATAAATATCAATTCATATCTTTAATAACCTAAATAATATGAGCAAGCATAATTAACTTAGTTATTATATCCATAAATACTCCACTATTATAAATGATAAAATTTGCATAAATATTTATTGAATCTATGTTTATTTTTATGTTAGTAGATTAAAATAAAAAACCCAAAATATCGTGACAGGATGTTTAGGATTAATTTCGTTTTTAAAAGTTTAAATAATAAATTAAAAACCACATACATTCCTTCCTTAGATCGACCTTGGGAGTATACTTATCATTTTCTATGAAATGATTCGTGCACTTGCGAGAGTTTTATAAATATAAAACCAAAGTATTAATCGGCGTCTTGATTACGGCTACCATCAAGTTTTTGGTACCGTTGTCGGGAATGACTCCGTTGCGGAGATGGCATCAAAGTTTTTGGCAATCCCGATTCTGCTCATCACCGATTTATAAGCATACAGACTTAAAAGTCTTTCTTTGTAGTAGTGTTTGTAAGTTAAGGTGCTTTTTATTTATTTTATTATCATAGTGTTAATATTTTTGAAGATTATATCACAGTATGTAAAATTCATTCTATCTATTCTCCTATGCCAGAGAGTATTTCCTTTATTTGATTATTTAGAACTTGAGAAACTGTGCGTTATTCATGACTTAATCATTAATATTTTTTCATTAGAGGATCACATGCACACAAGGGAAATATGTAATCATAGAGGTAAAATAGCCTTGTGACCTAGTTCCAATGATAGAGTTACTATGAATGGTTGATCTGTAAGTACCGGATGTATTAATGAATTATTCACATGTTTTGAATTAGCTAAATCATTAGTATAATGTTTTAAGAGTAATATTATAGTAACTCTAAAATTAATAAAACTAATATTTAATTAAAAAATTTATTCAATTATCATTTTTTATTGAAACTTAAATCCATAATTCCATCGGTCATTAAATTTACTTCATAATAACAGTTGAAGTATGTTACATAAATCTTACGTATAATTAATTGTGAATTAACTGAATGATTAAAATACTTATCTATATGTAGAAATTTTAGGAAGATAATAAATGTTAAAAGTAAATATTTAAGGACATTTATGTAATTGTATTATTTATATATGATTGAATGGATTAAATAAATTTATATTTATTTAGTGATACTAGATTATTGGAAAATGAAATGAGAAAAAATTCAAATGGTTGACGTGTGAATGAGATGATATTTTAGTAAATATGTTATTTAATTTAATTTTAAATTAAACGTGATTTTATTTGAATTGTGAATTTAAATTAAATTGGATATCATTAGTCAAGATTTGACTTTCCTAAAGGAATAAAGAAAATGCGTACTAATTTGACGCAGATTTGCTGTATCTGAAGTTCAAAGCTAATTCAGTGTGAATGTGATTCTCAATAAACCTATACCTAATATATACTAATATATACTGTATATATAGTACGATCCTTTATGCACCAACAACCCTAATGCAATATAATTTAAAAGAAATTCATACCCTCAATTAAGAGTTGTAAACTTTTAATCTTTGATACTTAAATTAATAATAAGATCGCTTGATCTTTAAAGTGTAACATAGAGCAAGCCTATGCAATTTAACACAAAAATAATGATACGTTACAATTATATTTATTCTAATTAGAGTTAAATATATGAATTTTTTTTTGAAAAAACTCATTTTTGACAATAGTATTAACAAGAAGAAAATTTTGAGGAAAAATAAAATGGAGTGAAGGTTTTGCATTAATAAAGAAATCAAAACGTTTGTAACTCGAGCAAACCTTGAACACACCCAAAAACCAAATTTTCGTTTAGCTTGCAAGCGAACAAGCTAATTCTTAAGTAAATGGTGGAAATTGATCTTTAGCGATACTAAGTGGTTGAGATGGAAGAATAGGGGAAAAGAACTAATATGGACTGAGGGATAACGCTTGACCAAGATGGAGAATGAGAGATGTAAGTCTTATTGTTTTAGTGTTAGCATTTCTACGTATAAAATATGGAGTCTTCATTTTACCTAGTGTATTTTTTATCATCTGGTCAATTTTTAACGGTTTAGTATTTCACATATTCATAAAGATTATATTATGTTTACATGATACATGCACCACTTGAAGGATTGGGCAATTCAATTGGTATATTTAAGTTGTATGTTTACATTATTATTTTTATTGGTATTTTTGGTAAAGTACTTATCATTTTTCAAACAATAAAGACTGATTTTGTGTCCTCATCGTGGTGTTGGTCGAGCGATTAGGAAAAAAATTTGTATTTTGAAAACTCATAGTTTTGTGAAAAGTGATCGATGATACGTTGAGTGTGACTTCATATCTATTATACATGGAACAATTTTCTAAAAAAAAAATATTTTTAGGTGGATTTAATTAAAATAGATTAAACACCATGATATAATTGTAACTAAGTTTTTGTGCATAGAAGTTATCATATCCTAAGTTGTTCAATATACGAGCTGTTGGTAATTGTGTTACATCACGTAGTAGTTAAGTTTTAGAGGATAGCTTGATCTACTTGGATCGCAATTATTGTGGAGATAGTAGTGGAGATATTTTAGGCACAATTAAGTGTAGTGCTTCAATTGATAGAGATATAGGTATTATATTGTTTTAGTTGTAAATGGTTGATTTGTTTTTTATAGTGAATTACGTACTTGTTATCAATGGTTTTTCTATCAACTCTAGGATATTACCATATAGCAATTAGTTTTTATGTAGTTTTACCATGTTATACTATTATGTTATGCATACTTATATATGATTTTATCACAATCAAAATAATTACCAAATATGTTTACACGTAAGAGAAATTGATTGTGATTGGAAAACATTTTTCTTTCTTTAATAATTTCCTTATATGCTTAAGTGATATTTTGATTGTTTTCTTTCTACTACTTATTTATTACTTTATTATCATTGTTATTTATGTAGGTTTATCATGTTATACTATTATGTTATGCATACTTATATATGATTTTATCACAATCAAAATAATTACCAAATATGTTTACACCTAAGAGAAATTGATTGTGATTGGAAAACATTTTTCTTTCTTTAATAATTTCCTTATATGTTTAAGTGATATTTTGATTGTTTTCTTTCTACTACTTATTTATTACTTTATTATCATTGTTATTTATGTAGGTTTATCATGTTATACTATTATGTTATGCATACTTATATATGATTTTAGCATAATCAAAATAATTACCAAATATGTTTACACGTAAGAGAAATTGATTGTGATTGGAAAACATTTTTCTTTCTTTAATGATTTCCTTATATGCTTAAGTGATATTTTGATTGTTTTCTTTCTACTACTTATTTATTACTTTATTATCATTGTTATTTATGTAGGTTTACCATGTTATACTATGATGTTATGCATACTTATATATGATTTTAGCATAATCAAAATAATTACCAAATATGTTTACACGTAAGAGAAATTGATTGTGATTGGAAAACATTTTTCTTTCTTTACTGATTTCCTTATATGCTTAAGTGATATTTTGATTGTTTTCTTTCTACTACTTATTTATTACTTTATTACCATTGTTATTTGTTTTCGCAGCAAGTGAAAGTTGTTAAACTCCTTGAGTTGTCTACATTACCTCCCTTTTAGCTGTGCACATACTTTTACTTGATATACATACATTTATGGAGAATGTAACATGAGTTCAAGATGTGTTGTGTTTTTTATGACGTATGTTTGAGTGTGCTTAACTTATCTGGATTTTACCTATATATGCATTAACTTAATATCATTTGGTCAAACTATACTTAGTTTTGTATGATGCTTTTTACAATTATATGTTATGTCGTATGTGCAAGATACAAATATAGTTACAGATTGTGAAGCCTAATTAGGAGTTATTTGAAGTCTAACATGCAACATGGAATGGTTCATCTAGTTGGATGTATTGATAAATACATGGCATAACATGACAGATGTATTAGAGTTATGTTGAGGGTGTCTTTATGGTGTTCGAGTTTGTTCATGTTCTTAAAGGTCTCATTATTTTTTATCATTATAAATAGAGGATGTGAAAAAAATTTAGTGATTTTTTTCACGTGTTAATTATTATGTGAATACAATACAATTAATATACAAGCATGATACAATAATACAACCCAAATATAGCTAATACCACATGATTGCCACAATTACAAAATTATTTAAATTTTATAACAAATATTTAATAACAATTACTAATAGTATTTATCAATAAAAATATGTATATATTATTAATAATGCAATAAATATTATTAGTATTAGTATATTTGTGAGAAAAATATATTGGTGAATATGTATTAATAAAGAAATAAATTTTTTATAAACGAGGTTTTATTATAAAAAATATTATAAATTTATGATGAAGGTTTAGTTTTTACTAAATAAGTGGTATAAAAATAAAATATTTTCGTAGTACACTCTAGTTAGGAATAACCTTGGGTCCGAAAAAACATATTCAGCAAAAAAACAAATAATTTCTTAAGTTATTTATAAATATTTAAAAAAATGATAACTTATTACAAAATAAATACTTGACCATATTATTGAAAAAGATTATTTTTAGGCTTAAAAAGAAAAAAGAAAAAGAGTTCCTAAATTAAAGTTTATGTCTTTTTGAACGAGGCCTATACCTTAAGGCTTTTTACCTATCAATTAATTGAATCAATAAAATCCAGATCTAGTTTTACAAAATTGAAAAAAAATAGAAATAGAAAGTAATAGATAAGAAAAATAAAAATGAGAATATTATAATCTCATGAAAAAATGTGATTAGGGTTTCTTCTTTAACATTCTTCGATGTTTCTTCACTTATAACCCAAAGTTTGAAATTTTAATATCGGTGAAGATGTCAAGATATAGTTTTTACAAAAATGTCTAAAATATTACCATTTTCGATGAAAACTATGAAAAATCTATCAAAAATATGAAGTTTTTTTTATAGAACTTTATAAAATATCAAAATAATCAATTACTTATATTTTAAACTAATATATATATATATATATATAATATTTTAAAATACTTTAAAATATTTATATTAATCAATAAGTTAACCGATTAATTAAAATATTATATAAATTATATATTGTTTTTGTTAAATATTGTAGAATAAGTAATTAAATGTTTGAAATAATTAAGTAAATTATCTAATTGTATTAACTATTATAAATAGATAAATCTCGATAGTATCAAAATAAATTTCATTGATTTATCCATAAGTATTTGCTTCTCCTATATTAGAGTGACTTAGACATTTTATCGAGGTCTCAACCTTTCTATACTCTTTTATGATCGGTGCCATGGTTTCTTCTATACCAAATATTTCGTATGAGTCTCACAAATCTAATTTATAACCAACCACAATAACTGATACTTTTAACTATTTATTTTATATGTATAACAAACAGACTACAAAAAAAAAGATACAAAAGTGAGAAAAATTAAATTGAAATGATTGCTTAGAAAGAAGAAGAAAAAAGAGAAAAATAACTTAAAAATTTATATTTAGCAATAATTCAAGGACATTTTAGAGATAATATCCACAATATCTAAGATATTCTAATAAAAAAAGACATTTAAATGACATTTAAGCAACAATGATACTTAAGCGATATTTTAATGATATTATTGACTATTTTGTGATAATTATACCAAAAAATATGGATATCATATTTTATACCAAGATGTGTAAAATAGAGACATTGTCGTGACAATGTTATCAACATTTTCATCCTTGCTATTTTTGTTTGTTTATTACAACTCCAAATTTTATTAGTTATTAAATTGTAACATTGTTAGTTACATTACCCTTCATTTGATTATTTATATTTATATTTTCTTTTTACTCTAAATTAATATTTGAGTAATATAGTTACAACTTATATTATTTACTTTGCTATTTTATGGTTATTTTCATGATGAATTATTTATGTTAATATTTTAACATTATTTATAATTAAAATTTGAGTTATTTTATATGATATTTATTATTTATTAAATTAAAATTTTATTAATATTTAACATTATTTAACTTATGCATTATACCGTCTTGAGACTTAAGCCATTGATAAGCCTGGCGTCTCAATACTTAAAATATCTTTTTATAGTATTATTTTATCAATGAAATCCAATTTCACGTACCTAGAAGGTAGGAGTTTCTTAAGAAAATTCAAAAGCATAATTATGCAAGGAATGAGAAAAATTATAAGCAACTAAATGTTCTTTAGGTTCCTATACTTGAAGAATTTTTTATAAGATTCGTTAATGATGTAAATGTTAGGTGGAAAAACATGTTATCATGGATGAAAGCTCAAACCCCTTACAAATATGCATAACCTAGAATTTTCACTTACCTTGACGAGTTTTTTCTTGTTGCTTCTTACTTATTCATCTTCATCTCCAAATAAGTCAATCTATTAACCGTACAATCTAGAGACAACATCATTATAATTAACAACATGCATTTGAACCAAATACACATATAATTTTGTTTTTTTTTTTAATTTGGGTTGAAAATGTCAAAAATCACACTAGAATATGCTATATGTGTTTATCAAAGTTTATAATTTATCAAAATTTATAAGAATTATGAAACTTTTAATTCCAAAATTTTTAAACATCCACAATCTTTATAAATTTTAACATAGTATTACAATTGGTCAATTTGTGACATTATTTTAAACATCTTTTCTTAAAGTATGAATGTTTATCTCGTACAAAACCTATTATTTTATATTTTTAACATGTTTTATTATATTCTATTATATTTAAATCACTTATTCATTTTTATTTTTGTAAGAAATATTTCAATTTTTTTGTGAGATGAGGTCCAAAGTTTTTTGACAAAACAATTAAGATTCATGTCAAAATTTATAAGAAATATAAACATATCAAATCTAAAATATCAACCCATTATAAGCATACACCACAATTTTTATAAAATATATCACAATATTATACTTAATTAATATTAAACATTTATTCTTAATAACGGTACTACTTATCATTTTGGTGAAGTACATGTCATGGTATAGAATAATTTACGCGTTTGAAGCCCAAATACAATCTTAAAGTTTACCACTTTCTCTATTCTAAAAGAGTTTGGGTATCATAAGCACTATTTATATTGTCATTTCTTAATTAATTAATTTTGTTCTACATGCGGCTTCAACAGCCAAATAGATAGTACAACCGTACATGGCTACAACAGGAGGCTCAGCAAGATTGAACGAAAGTTCATTGCATGTGTCTGACAGGACAGGTTAGCATTAAAGCGTCCGAGTTTCACCAAAGCGATGAAAATATAGATGTGAAGAAAAGTAAAGAGTATGGTGGATTCGTACTTGGCAAAATAATCCTGATTTTTGGAGCATATAGTTTTTTATTTCTGGCTGCAAAGTTATTTCTGGAAGCCATGACAAGCTTTTTCGTCATAACTCTTCCAACCAACTAAGTATCAACATGGGCCTTACTAGACTCTTGAAACGTTTTCTTCATGTACTGCTTTTGATATTCAGGATGTGTTTGTTTAAAAAAAACTAAATTTATAATAAAACACATATTTATCACGATATAAAAAATGTATTTTCTCATCTTACATCATATTAAGATTATTTTTTTAATTTATTTTGTGAATAAGCGCTTTTACATTGAATTCTTTAATTTATTTTGTGTTATAATGACACTTGGAACAAAATGAGGAAAAAAACAAAAATGTATATTTATAGCTAAAATAGAATTAAAACACGCATTGCATTAAAGGAATACATACACTGCGTCACACTCCTCTCGGATCACTAGCTATTATGGAAATCACATAATGTGGGTCATAGCATGATTTTTTGTGCATCATAACACTGTTCTCTCTAATCTACATTATTTGCATAGTCTTTTTGGCATGGTCTTATGAACGTCGTGACTCGTGGTTCATAACTACAAGCTTGAATGCCAAATTTCATAGATTATTATATATATATATATATATGTCATTAGGGTTAATAAAAAGATGGGTACAAAGAATCATGAAATAATTAGACAATTGAAATAATGAATAAGATAGATCAAATAACACATTAAAACAAAACTATTAAAGGAGATTTACATGAAATGATTGTAGATTGAATATTGGGGTTCTTTTGACTTTATAATCTACTATTTTTAAGCTTTTTTTTATCATTTTTTCTCTTCTTAGTTTCCATGATTATAATAATGATTCATTTAAAATCTATGTTTAACTAAACTCTTATTGTGGTCAATTTGAAGCCCTAAAATATGATTTAAATTAATTTAATGTTATGATGAATTTTAGTTTCAATTATTGATTTTTCTTATATTCATATCTATGTTTAAATACCAAAATTATACATGTTGTAGATTAAATGGCTAATTAGTTTATTGTATGAGTATGTTTGTATTTAGTTTGAGATGTTAGTATGCAAATGTTAATACTCTTATTCAATGTTCTACCTTGTGGGTGCTATCACAAATAAAGTTGAATACCTTTGCTAAAAGGTAAATGACTATTATAATCTTGTCTAATTTAGTTATCTCATTTTTAGATTTTTATGCAATGACAAATCGAATATAGTAAATGAATCTCTATGCTTTTAGAATTTAGATTGGTTAACAAATTGTAACATTAATCATTATACAGTAAGAAAATGTGAGAAGTCTTAAGTGAATCTAGACTTCTGAAACTAAAGTTAATAATTCAAGAATGATTTTAGATTACGATAGTAATTCATGATTTAATAAATTAAATATCGATTCATGACATGATTAATTGAATTGTTGGCTAGTAGTGAGGATAATCACATGATCACATATATTTTTCATTCGTATTTAATTTACATTTATTTGCTTTCTATTATTTTCCTTAAACAATTTCAAAACCACATTTTGCTAATTTTAATTAACTCATTAATAAAATAATAAGCAATAGTAGCAATTGTCACCAATTCTTTTGGGTATGACAACCTTAATTCTTAAAATCACTTATCAAATGTATAATTGACCACATATACTGTATGTTTTCAAGCGTATTATTAGTATATATAGTTTATGTACCATGTGTACATAAATGAATGTATATTATATACAATGTATACAAATGATATATATATACTAAATATGTACACATGTATATAGTTATTTTAGGATCAAATTAATTATATATAATACATGTACATACTATTTACGGCTTAGGTCTGTGAAAATGCAAATTCTATTTAATTTCAACATTTATAAATGTAAGCATATATCTTAAGAAGTACCAACCATATCTTTATCTTAAATTTAATTTTGAAAATCTTAAGACTAAAATCAACACTCATATAATAATTGTTTGAAGGGTTTGGATCTAAGAGTTACAACTAGCTTATTTATAGAAGAAACATATACCGGAGAAAAGATCATAAAAGTTGAAGATTATTTTATATTGAAATATCCATATGTAGGATCAATTATATGAATGTTAATTATCCTTTCGACTCAAATAAGTAACATAGACCTAGATGATGGGTGAAGATTCCAAACCATAGAATCTTTTATCAACTCTATACCAATTTAGTCAAGTCGGCCTCACAAATGTGAATTAAACAAATAACACAGTGAAAACATAAAATAACATAGTCAATTCAACACACAACAAAAACTAATAATTGTAAGGAAGAACAAATTGCAGTAAACACACTAGTGATGATGTGACTCACACACACTTATCTAGGCTAGTAGCATACATAAATATAGTAAACATCACATAACATGTGAAACAATCATACATATTGAAAAGATATAAAGGATTTCTAATCACTTAAAGATTTCATATGTAGAAACATATTCAATAAATAATAATTATACTCTAAAGTATGCAATCAAACAAAAACACATCTTAATAAGAGAAAGAGTCTAACATCTGGTATACAACCAGATTTCTTTTAATCTTTGATACTTAAATTAATAATAAGATTTGATGATATAAAAGAGACGTTAGATTGTTATAAATATGAAAGAGAGTATTTGTGGTTACAATTATCTCTTATCTTAAAGAAATTAAGTTTTGATATAAGATATCTGTGTAAATATATAGAGGGAATATAAATAACATGATACGTATAATTTATCTACATACTTGTTGTAGCATAGTAGTTATCTCTTTGTATTTATATTTTTTGAACAATTATGGATAATTATTAATATCTATCTCTTTACAAAAATAATCACGTGGTCATACTTATATAATGATTCGTACTTATTAGAATTGTCATTAGGCTTTTTAATGATTTAGATCACTCTTTATTTACCACATAAAATGTATTAAATTACACACAAAATCATCCATCCAAACCTTTTGGGACTTGATCAAATAGATGAGAAGGTTTGATTGTAATTTCATTGATATTTGGGTTTTTAACTCTTCCAACCACATTGATGGCATTGAGCCCACTCTTATGTGATGTTTCACCTATCCAGGTTAGAATTTTGTGACCTTTTTAGCCATTTAAAACATGGACGGTGGCTTTTTCACTTGGGATATTTTTGGATTTTCAATTAAACTCCTGTTTAAGGAGTTATATTGAAGTAAATACTAGCACTTGTGAAGTTAACTTTTCCTCCCTTTTAGAGGTAAATTCAAATTTGGAGCCTTTAGGCTTGCTCAAGCGATTGACCTATTGGATGTAAAATTTAATGGATGAATGAGATTAAATCCCCACCTTTATATATACAAGCTCTTCCCATTTTTTTTCATTTCAACCAAGTTCCTTTCACTTTTCAGAGCTTTCACTTTTGAGAGAGAAAAAGGTTGAAAATAGGAGAATATTTTTTAAGATTTTTCCTTCATTCTTGTTTTATTTATTTTTCCTTCATTATGTTGCATAGAGTGTAAAATAATTATTTTTCCATTATCCAAATATTTTTCATCCCACAACATTCATACCCCACTGTTTTGTGCAAGAAATGATGGATACTAGATTGACAGATACTCAAGGCCACATCGGGCCACCATAGGTATGCATGAGACAAACATAGGTTAGAGTTGCCTATGCGAGTTGATAGCTGAATGAAGGTTAGGTGGAGATGCGACTAGTGGGATTTTGGACTGCGACAACGTGCGCAATAAAGCATTGTTTTGCTAGGCTCGGGCTAGCGGTAGTATGGATGGCTTCCCTTTTTCATCCAGTGATGTTTTTTCTAGCCATGGTATTTCCAATGATCCTTTGCAATCCTCTGGTTGATGATCTTCCAGCATGTGATCCTTTGGCCAATGGCCTTCTGATCGGTGATTCTCTAACTGGTAATAGGCTGGTCGACAATAGCAAGGTGTTGATTGTGATGGGCAATGGTCTCAAGCCATCCCAACATTAGGCTTCTTCCAATTCTATTCGAGGGGCTTATTCATGAGCTTGTTCAATGCAAGTTAAGTCTTCTAACAATGATGACTTAGATGCCATATGGGTTTGTATTTTTTTTGTACCAATAGGGTCGTAATGAGAATGATGATATTTTCTTTTATATGAACTATTGCGGCTCTCAAATGATAGATTAATACTTGGACAAGATGAGGGAAAGTTTTTAGATTCCAAAGCCTATAACCTTGATACCCCTGGTTTCGTGCACTGTTTGAAGCAACCTCATTCTTGGCAAAGTTACACTATTTGCCAATCGCTTGTTCTCTAGGTTGTGACTTCCTTTTCTACCTATAGTGAGAAAATCCTTAATTGATTTTTCTATAGCTTTGGGTCAATTTTCATCCCGACTATTGCAAGATATTTTTGCCAACTGCATCTTCATTGAAAAGTTATCAAATACTAATAAAGGGTGAAAAGATTCTATTTTCATGGCTGTGGGAAATTTTGATATTCCATCTCTGGATATTCCTCTTATGCCTACTTAATCATCAAGGAATGGTAGAATGTTTAAAACTTATCCCTTTTGTTGTATGTTTTACTTTGTTCTAACTTATTTCCATTTGTTTGTAGTGTATTAGTTACTAGTTGATAATTGACCTTAGCAAGAGAGATTTATCTATTCATACTTTTGTCTCCATAGAGGTGCTATAGTGACAAACTCATTCTCCCTAAGGATAATGATGAAGTAGGCGGTGGTACAGCTTAGAATGCCATGAGGTGTAGATACTGGCAAATTGTCTTTTACTTCTTATTATTTTAGCTTAAGTCCACACTTGATGTATTCTCCCATCAAAGTTCATGTACTTGGGCTTACTTTTATCATAGACTGTAATTTCTTATATGGAATTTATAAACATATATACACATTTTTTATTTATCCCATTTTTTGTACTTGTATTACTTTATACACTTTCTTTTTTACTTGTGATCGTATTATTGAGTTTGATCGTGGTCTCATTTGTCTATGAGATTATGGACTATTTTGGAGTATGTCTTGCATTGGGGACTGTGGTCCATCGATTCGATGTACGAGGATGGGAAAATGCAGTGGCAGGATATGGAGTACGAGTTAGGAAGTAAGGCAAGATGATGCATAGTGGAGGAGGCGTGATTGCTCAACTTGGTTTTTGACTTAAACATCCATATGATTGGATAGGTCATGGTTGGATGCCTAAGCGATCTTAAATTGCATATCCATAGCTTTGTTTTATGTCTAGACCTTGTTATGTTTGGGTGAAATTTTTATAAGTTAGGGTGATTCATTGAACTAGATGTTACCCGACGGAGCCCATAATCTATCAAGCTCCCTACTTGTAGTACTTGAAATTGTCGAGTGGTTCAAGCATGAGATATTTCAAAACTTTGAAAAATTATTGGTGTCAAGTTGATGAATTTTCCCATCTATAAGGGTGTTAATGTGTTCCATGTTCCTCACGATGTTTTATCAGTGATGTGTCAGAGACTTGTTGTGATCATAATTGATGTCAGAGACTTGATGTATATGAGTCATTCAAGTAATAAAATGTGTTAAATGCGAGTATCTTCCCATAGAGAATGATTGTCTTTTATAATTAAGTATCAACATGTAATAATATGAATCCTTTAATCACTCCACATACAATATCAAATATCATTGAATAGTTTCTCTATCTAATTGAATGGTTGCATGCTTTTATATACCTATGAATCTTTGTCAAGCATTCTTTTGCATTATGTGCAAATAATTACATTGTCATGCTATTTACACATCAATTATGATCACATGCAACATGCCACACATTCATCAATCATATTATCGTACTATTTCAATACATGTGATAATAATTTCATGACTAATTCATAAATCTACTTGTCAAGCGAAGGCATGAATCTTAAATGATATAATTATTGGCCAAACAATCAAAGCATTAAAATCAAAATTATTATAGCAATTAATAGTAGAGAAATTTATTCATCTAAATTAAAATCCGTCACATGGTTATGGCTAGGTTCATCAAAAATTCTAAATAAAAACCTAGTCACTCATAGTTACAAGAATAATAAAGAAAAGATGTAGATCCAAATTTGATGAAGAATCAAACTCCTTATTTTTGTCTCTTTTGCTAGTTATTAAATTATCTATTTTGTTTGATTTAATTTATCTCTCTTTGTACAATGAAATCTCTATGCCCCTCTTTTCTTAGTGGTTTTATTTATAGCTTCTTAATAGTGTTTTCAATAGGTTGAAATTGGTCCTAATTAATTTAGGATTCTTATTAGCTTTTATCTAATGGTTGAGATTGAAAGTTGGACTTCAAATCAAGGTTGATGTGTCAAAATTTTCTCCTATTGATCAATCAAAATGCTTGCTCAATCGATCTAACTATGTCATCATTTCAACCTGAGAGCAATCAATCAAAGTTCGATTGATTTAATTATGTCATCTATACCTCTACGATTTTGTTCACCAGCCTTATTTTTAGAGGAAACCTAAATTTTTCTATTGGTAACCATCTTCCATGTTGATGTATATGCTGACCAGTTGGTGGCCTCAGAATAAGTTATGTGAAAATCTTTTGACATGTTCCTTCTTAGGGTTCCCTAGTATAGGCCCTAGCATAAGGTTGTGATAGCCACTTGTATTTGTTTTTTAATTAAATATATCAAATAAATCTTTCAAGGATTCATCCCTTCCTTGAAGTAGAGTTAATAGATGTGCCATGGTCTTCGATCTCCTTCTTGTGGATGAGAAGTGTGAGAAATAATTTCCCAAATATTGAGAATATGCTAATTGTGTTGGGTTTTAGGGTACGGTACCAAGATTATCCTTTTTCCATCAATATGAGTTGAAATTCCCAACATCTGATCGCATTAGTATAGGCATAGAGATCCGTCCATCGCTTGAAGTTTTCAAGATGCTCTAGGGATATTTAATGCCATAATATGTCCCAATGTTGGGAAACTTAAATTTATCAAAAAGTGGGATAATCATGATTTTTGTCATGAATGGGGACCTGGTTGAGACTGCTAAGTCTATGAGTCTACCTTGGTTTAGTCTCTATTACTCCTCTTGCAATTTTCAACGAGTCAATCAATGGTCGAATGTAGGATAGTCGATAATTCATATGGATGATGATTTTAGGGGAGATAATTAGTTGTTGAGGTCATCTAGTCACCATAGTTTGGCTTAGATAAAGTGTCACTACTTTTGAGCCTCGAGATGGTAGTATAGATCATGATGGATAAAAGCTACTCAACATGGTCCTAACCTATCAAAGATTGATTGTTAGAGGGATGTTGTTTAGGTGTTTATGGTTAGACAGTTCTAAATTGTCAAAGTCAACTTTTTCTAGCCAACCCTAGGACTTTGGTTCTGCTATGGTTGGTCACCTCACTAGTTGGATCTTGTTTGGTTTCAAGGTATGATCCTATGCATTCAAGATATTTTAGTATGCAATAAGGACTTTTTCTAGGGTAAGGACTAGTTTAAGAGTTGATGGCTCTAGTAGGTGCTCTAGAATAGCCAAGAGTGTATTTCATCAAATCTCAATGAGCTTCAACTCGCGCTCTCTTCCTTTGGGTTGATCGGACCTAGTGTAGGTGAGCAAGCACAGGTGTAGGATCTATATTTCTAGTAGATCGTAGTGGAGTTAAAAGGACTGATGGATGGATGGATGGCTTGTTGGATGGTCTGTCAAACCTCATGGTTGTCAGTTGAGGCCTAAGTAATTGAACTAATTGACTGGTTCATGATTCCTCTTAGAAGCACAGAGGATTGAGTTTGATAGATGCAAAAGATTAGATAGATATAATGCATTCTCTTAGAAAACCTTGCAACAATTTCGGTCTCTTTTCAAAGACATATATAGATATATTTTTTGTAGATGAAGATTTGAAGAATGTTAAGAAAGTCCTAATGTTTTGATTTTTTTCATTCTATTAAAACAGACTTGTTTCCCACACGGTACCAGATGTTGATGTCAATTTTTGTCAACATTAAATAAGAATATTTTCTATGAATATGTGAGATGGAATAACTTGTTAGAACTATGTCAATTTTTGTCAACATTAAATAAGAATATTTTCTATGAATATGTGAGATGGAATAACTTGTTAGAACTTCATACCCCTGTAAAAGAATGGTGGCCTTTAATCCTCTGATACTTATGTCAGTAATAGATTCTGATAAGAGATCTAAGTCTCATTCTGTGATGCTTAAGTTACTAATAGGAAAAAGAGTGTTTGTGATTATATTTTTCTATTATCAAAGATAAGTTAAATTAAATTGTGATATGATATATATGTGTATGAATGTGTACAATGTTGAACATATATAAAGAATAGAAGTAACTTGATACATATTCTTTATTTATGTAGATATAATTGTAATAACATCGTAGTTATTTTTCTATAATTATATGTTTCATACAATTGGAGAATAATTATTAACCCTTAAATATTCTATTGAAATTATCTCATGGTTATATTTATACGATTACATGGAACTTATTTGACTTATAAAGTTTTTTGATAAATGTGATCATTTTTTAATGGTCATATAAGATGTATTAAATTGTACCCAATCCAATATTTGTGAAATAAAGTGACATACACGAATTGTTGAGTATGAAAGCATGAAAATTGCCTAACAATTTTGTGGTTTTGTTTCTCATTTAGTTCTTGGGTGAAGAATGAGCAATGGGCACATCCTCTTTACTTTAAACATAAGTTTTTATCGCTCCCAATCTGGCAAGAATGCTTATAAGGTCTGTTTGTAATCTGCTGGGAGGTAAACCTTTGAAGACCAATTCATGTTGTACGGTGCTTTAGGTAAAATCATTGTCATTGTTGTAATAATTATTTTATTCAATGGATTTTATTTATCATAAAATAATTATAAGTAAATATTTGTTATTTAATAGAAAGAACCGAAAGTTATATTTAAAATCTCATTTTTTATAAAATTAGAAATAATAAAAAAAAAATTTAACAACTAACACCAATGTCTACCAGTCAAAAACTACTTAGGTATTATTAATATAAGTTTGGCAATCATGTTTGACTTTGTCATTCTATTAATGTCGGTGCATACTTTTATTTATTTATTTTTTCTTATTACAGATTATATAGGAAAAAGTGATTCATTTATACGGTAAGAATTCTTCTTTTATTTTAAATTATAATTTTAAATCACAAAAAAAAAAATTATTTAATTTAAAAAAAATTATATAAAAAATAACAAATCACAGTGAAAAATAGCCCTTGGCATCGTTTTTTCTTCTTTTCCTTTAACGAAATTTAGACAATAAACTAATCCTTTCTATTCAAAGCACTTCCAACAATGAGTTCAAGTCATGTTATTTGTTAAATGTTTTTCATCATTTCATAATCGAATATAAGATTTTTCATCTAAAACTAATATAATTTACTTTAATTATTATACTATAATAATTAAATATAACATATTTTAAATTAAAATATATATTTATTAATAATTTTAAAAATAAATTTACTCATATCAAATTTGATATTGCAGATTATAATATCTAATCCAAATCCTATCTAAATTCCAATATTTTTTCCCATATAAATCCCACTATAAAATTTTGTAATCTATAATAAGTTGATTCGAATCTGAGTGATGCTCAATTTTTTTCATTTAGATAGATCTCACTACAAAATAAAAAGAAGAAGAATTTTCCATTTAGACACAGATGTCACTCCTTAATAGGAAGAAAGAAGAAAAGGAAAAGGAAAAGAAAAGAAAAAAGTTTAGACCTTGGTGATGCTTAAAGAAAATCACACCATTTGAATTAATTTTTTATTACACTATTTTTTTTTTCTTTTCTTATTTCTCAATATTTTGGTTAATGAGAAAGGTTAAATGTACAAATCTGCATACATATACCCCACATTAATTATATAATTGAGTCACGTGTAGAATAGTGGTAAAATTTTGTTAAAAAATAAAAAAAAAATTAAAATTAATTAATATACCTAATATATTATAAAATATATATATATATATATATAATATAATTTGTTTGCATTATCCTAGCCTTCTTCGCTGCCAATAAACAATCCCAAAGAAAGTCCCAAAATACCAATAATAGAGTAATTGTTATTTTTTTTAACATGTAGCGTTTGTTTTATTTATTTATTTATTCCCCTGCAAATGAAGGAAGATATTTTTTGATGCTTTTTTTTTTTGTGTGTGTGTTATGTAAGGAGATATTTTGTAAAGATATTATTAAGATTAGGTGGTGTCATGATGACCACTGATAAGAAGAGTATAGGTATTTCATTTTGACCCCTAAAATAAATGCAAATTCATATATAGTCCTATCCATTTTTACTCTCTAATCTAAGTAAATATATATGTAATAATATGAAAATTAAAGAAGAAAACTGATAATTAGAAGGAATTATGAGATATTAATTCCGATAATAATAACAATAATCTCACCGTGATTTTCATTCAATAAAAAATCATGGGGATTCCCTAAAAAAATGGACATTTTCTCTCTTCTTCAACAAAAGATCATAAACCCACCCAAAACACCAAAATATCTACAAAGCACATACATACCAGATCCAAGTAAATAACTATCCAAGTCTATATATGCTATTTGCCAAAGTGGGTTCATCTCTCTCTCTCTCTCTAAGATCATATCAAGAAGTGATTTTGTAGGCATCAGAAGATTTGGACTTATCAAGAATACTCCACATTACTTGAACATCTTCATATCCACAAGCCATTACTTCACCATGTAGATCCATAATTCTATTATCATCTTCTGCATTAGTCAAAAAAATCCAAACAATTGTTCAATACTAAATGAAAATTAATATTATGATATTATTAATTAAATATTATATTAAAACACAAACACAAACACAAACACACACATACCTTGTTGGGATTTCTTTTGATTAGGATCTCTGGGTTGTTGATTGAAAAAAGTGGCAGCTTTCTTGAATGGGGTAGCAATAGTTTTCTTCCATGAAGCCATATATTTGTATGTAGTTGTGAGGAGAGAAGAAAGTTTTTGAAGTTATAATTCTGGGCAAATGATTTATTAAGGTGTCATATATACTGATGGAGAGAGAAAAAGAGAGAGAGAGAGAAAAAGAGAGAGAGAGAGGGGCAAGATCCGTGAGATGAGCCTCAAAGTAGAGGAACATCACTTCTTTTGAAGATATTTTTTAGATAATAATTGAATAAAATAAATAAAAAATGTTTATCTTATTTGGAAATTGGAAGTGGATGGTTGCCGACCACAACGAGGCACATGGTGCACGCTCCAAAACACAACACCCGCACCCACGTGAAACCTCCTTACTTTTATCAATAGGACTTATATGGCATACCTTATGTTCCTCTTCTCTGACCTTCCCAATTTCTATTTTCTTATTTTTTTTAAATAAGTTAATATATTAATTTCTCACTACTTTTATTTTAATTTAAAAACTTTACTTATATATTAGGAGAAAAATACTTCTAAGCATATGTTTTTAGTATATTTTTATTGATATATTTTAGTTCATATATTTTAAAAATTTAAGATATTATTGTACAAAAATTAGATTCCTTAATTCTTAAATTTTATAATATCTTAAAGTTTATAAATGTAAGTGTAATTTATGAATATTTTTTTCTAAAAATATGAGCGTGTATTAATTAAAATTTCAATAATTATCTTTGTTTGTGTGTTTTGGATCAGAGTATCTAATGTTCACAAGGTACATTCACACAGAGTGTTACGAGACATATGTGAACGTGAATAGATTTACATAGAGTGATTTGAGTACACAAGATATATAATGTATATGAGGTGTGTCACACACGAGGTGTACTTATATATGAATAGTTTTACTTGTATAACCTCAATGGGGTACTTGAGGTATAAAAACTAGTAAGGGGACAAAAAGACATGAATTGTAGAGATACGTGGACGTGAACTTATTATGTGATAGTGATTTGATTACAGATCAGATACGATCGTTTCAGTGAGGTGCCGAGACTTAAGGGTGATGGTGTCTATATAGATGGATGTATGTGACCTATTACACTGATTTGACTCTTTCTCTATAATCTATCTAACCATGTAGCATTTGTAATTTTCCCCAAAAAAATTGGCACACATCATGAAACTTTAAATTTTTTAATCCATATCGAGCATTTGAGATATTTTATTTAAAAAATCAAGAGAATCACGATGTACAATATGAAAATTCAAACATATCTACCAGACTAATCATTACACTATCTCCATGAAACTCATTATTACAACATACCATGGATTGAGATAAAATTTCATTCAGCCATCAACCCCAGAAGTTACGAGGTTAAAGGTTAGAAAGAAGATTTCACGTACTATTAGTTCAATGAGCATGAGGATGCATCCTTAGAAAGAGACGCCATGGAAAAACTCAAATAAGTTTAGAAGTTGTAACAAAATTTCATCAAATTGCAAAATGACAAATAGGAAATTACACACAGAAGAGAGCTATTTAGAATGAGATACCTCCTACCATCGAAATACCTCTTATCAACAGGCACCTTATTCCAGTAAGGTACATTTTACCAATATGATACCTCATGTTAACAAGGTACCTTCTACTAACGAGACATGTTTTATTAGCGAAGTACCTCCAACTAATGAGGTATCTCTTATTAATGAGATACATCCTCCTAATGAGTACCTCTTATCAACGCAATATCACCTACCAACAAGATATCTTTTATTAACGAGTTACCTTCTCCCAATGAGGTATCTTTTATCAACAAGGTACCTCTCATCAATAAGTCATCTCTTATTAACAAGGTACCTCTTTCAGATAAGGTATCTCTTATTATTAAGAACATCATCCCAATGAGGTACTTCTTATTAGTGAAGTACCTCTTACCAATGAGGTGCTTATCACTAACAAGGTACCTCTTTCCAACAAGACACCTCTTATTTAAAAGGTACATATTTTCAATAAGTATTTCTTATCAATAAGGTACCTTCTACTAACAAGGTACCTCTTATTAGTGAAGTACCTTCTACCAACGAGGTATCTCTTATCAACATGGTACCTCTTCACAATGAGGTAACTTGTGTACATTTTATTAACAAAGTACTTCTTACTAATGAGGTACCTTTCATCAACAAAGTACTTTCTACCAATGTAGTATCTCATGCTAACAAGGTACCATTATCCAATGAAATACCTCTTATCAATATGATACATCCATTCAAGTTTGTGGGAGAAGGTCTAAGAGTAGAGGAATGTCTTCAACGTGCCTCTCCACCCCTTGCTTTTGGCAACCCTTGGTAGAAAGTATGTGAAAGTTGGAGAATTTACACTAAAAAAAGGTATGATCGATTGACTTCGGTAATGCTTTCACATATTTTTTTGTTAAACAAAAACAAACAGGTTACTTAGACTAATGACTACTTGAGGAATTATGTATTCATCGTTTGGAGTGAGAATACCAAATGTCCTTTGTCCACTCGGAATATAGGTGTAAAAGGTATATGACAAAAGCATAGCCTATGCAAGAAGAAGATACATTATTGAAGAATTAATCTCGTAAAAAAATAACGCAATAACCCTTAGTATGGAAAAGGAGACCAAATAGACCCTTCACTAGGAATGCAAGTATAAAAGATATATGGCACATCCTAAGAAAAGGTCATGAGTTTACAAATGTGAACCTTCTATTTCGATTGAAATGGATAAAGTGAAGAATTGATTTTCTCATTTATCCCTATCACATGTCTCATGAATAAAATAATGCAATTACTCCCTAGTACGGAGGAGTAGGCCAAATGACCCCCACTAGGGATGTAGATATAGGTGACATATGGCTCATCTTAAGGAAGGATCGTGAGTTTACAAATATGAACCTCCTCTTTTGGTGGAAAATGATAAGTGAAGAATTGATTTTTTTTTATTTATCACTATCACCTATTTTGTGAATAAAATAATGTGATAAACCCTAGTATCGTGGAGGAGTTCAATGGATCACTCACTAGGGATCTGGGTCTAAGAGGCATACAACCCATCTTAAAAAAAGATAGTGAATTTACAAATGTGAACATCCTCTTTAGGTCAAAAATGATAAGTGAAGAATTGATTTTATCACTTATCCTTGTCACTTATCTCATAAATAAAATAATACAATAACCCCTAGTGTGAAAAAGGAGGCTAAATGGATCTACCCACTATAGATGCATGTATAAGAAGCACATGTCCCGTTTGTGAGTTTATAAATATAAACTTCCTATTTAGGTTAAAAGGGATAAGTGAATAATTGTTTTTTTCAGTTATCCTTATCACATATATCACGAATGCAATAACCCCTAATATGAAAAAAGAGACAAAATGGACCTCTTAAGTATAAAAAGTGTGCTGTTTGTCTTAAATAAAAGTCTTGAGTTCACGTAAACCTCCTCTTCTCGGAAGAAAGAAAGTAAAAAAGCAATTACCCTAAGTGTGAAAAAAGAAAGAAAATGGTCTCCCAACTGGATATGAAAGTGTGTACGGCATGAATCAGGAAAGATAAAGCAAAGCATGGTTTAAAATTCCTAAAAAAATGACCAAATTTTCCTATTCAAAAGAATATCTCTTTTCTTCTTCATTCTAAACAAGAATGCATCAATAAAACTTCTATTCCATATAACTCGTCGCGACATGAATTCAGAAATTATTGGTCATCCGTACCCAAAATGGGCTTCCTTATATGTGCTTTAGCTTCATGGAGGATGTTACATACCAACGAACTAATTTAACAAGTAGAGTAGAAATTACAGGATGACAAGACAAGCAATATATATAAACTCTCTTTGTGATTTAATTTGTTCCCATGTCCCACCGAACTTAATAAATGCAAGTTATTATAAATTGTCCTTTCATTGGAGACCATACTCTGCCTTTTTTTTTTCTTTCTTAAATATAATGGAATTGTAGAGACCATGCTCTGCTTGTACGTATGGTTTTTTGGGTATAAAATGACAATACATAAAAAAAAATTAAAAGAAAAATCCATTGACATGATGTTCAACTCTAATGCCAATCAATTATTAAAAAACACAAAAAAAACCTCTAGTCCCCGTCTCTTTCAGACATATATAGTCGCCCATTGTAGGATGCCGCCATTAGCTACAACGTCATAGTCCGACTCAACTATTGCTTAAGCTGATTAAAATGATATTAGGACTTTAGGTCAAACCCGTGGGTAGAGGCAAAGTATACTAATTGAGTACAAACCTACCTAGTATATATATATATATATTTAAGTTTATTTTAAAATAGTAACATTTATTTATTTATTTTAATTTTTAATTTTAATTTTCTTAATAAAAATATAAATTTATTTTCTTATAACGTTAAAAAATACTTATTTATTTATATTATAAAAAAAATAAAAATATTTTTAAAAAAGTAATAAAAATAAAATTCTATATATAAAAAATAATTATGTTACTTAATAAACTTATACTTCAATACCATTTTAGAAATATTGCAAATACACCTAAGAGATAGTATCAAGATTTTGATCTACATATGGCCTTAGATAAAGAAATAAACACAAAAAGCTTAGATCTGTGCGTTTCACCCAGGTTATATCATTAATAACTAAACTTTGGTACAACAACTTTTTTTTCTTGTAATATTATGCAAGTATTTTTAAAAATTTAATATTTTTGATAAAAATATAAATTTAATAGATTAAATTTTAAAAATATCTTATTTAACAATAAAAATAAATCATTTAATATATTAATTGTGATTGTTACTATACAATTTAATATAATATGAGATACAAAAATACATTTTATTTAGTCCAAAAACCTGTGAATGAACGTAATATCATGGAAATAATGAGAGACCATGTCAAATTAAATGTAAAATTTGATAAAGTTTAAAGATTAATGATTTAATTCAATCTTTTATTTCTTCGGAGTAATCATAATTGAGTTAGGTTAAAACCACGTTTAATTACCAAGAGTTACATGTCAAATTTGCCACTTTCGGTAGGTAAGAATAGAAAAAAAAATTATTAAAGTTAAAATTTATGTTCATAAAATAGAAAATATTATTTATTATTTTTAAAATATAATACTTACCAATCAAATTTATTTATCTCTCTCAAGTATTGAATATTTGTTTTTTTAAGTTGCATTAATCTTGAATTGTATTGATCTATAGTACCATGTCATTACATAATAATAAAAATGAATTATTTCTCATAAATAATACTTTTTATGTTAATATTATATATTTTCACTAATAAAAGAAAGTACGACATATTATTTCACTTATAAATATTTTGTTAGAAAAATTGAATAAAAATTTTAATTTTTAGTTTCAATTCTTTTAAATTTTTCGTTACATTCCCTTTTGATGTCTTATGTTTCTCTACTTTAATTCCAATTGTTTCTCTATTTCAATTTCAGTTGTTTCTATGCATGTTTCTCTTCATCAATTCTCTCTTTTTTTATGTACGATTCTTTTATAAATAGATAAGAAGGTAGAGAAAGAAAACACGAAAAAGAGAAATTTTGAGAACGAAGAGAAAAAACAGAGAAAAGAGAAGGAGGGGGCGACGAGAAGAAGAAAATGAAAAGAAGATAGAGAAAAGAAAAGGAAGAAAAGGGAAAGAAAGAAAAAAAAAACAAGAAAGAGAGACCGAAAAGGTAAAATAAAAGAAAAATATATTTTATTTATTTATTTATTTATTATTATTATTATTATTATTGGTTATATATTTCTATCTAGAGTTAGGTTTTTTCAATAGAGTTCAAAAATTTTAAAGTTCATAGAATAATAAACTATAGTGTAAGTTTATTATTATTTAATCGTTGTATTTTAGGAGATAAATTTTTATCATTCCCAAACATCCACGATAAGGGAAAAAATTATCTTAAGGACACTATGTGATACACATGCCTCGATTATTATTTTTTATTTAATTAATTTATATATTTTTTAAATTTTAAATTTATATATTTATATATATATATATATATATATATATATATATATTTCTAATATTTTTTTAATAAAATAATTTCATTCTTAAATTGTTTGTCTTCTAAGATAATTTTTCCCTTACTTTTTAGACAAACAAATACAAAAAGTTTTTTTTAATAAATATTTTGAGACAAACATATTATTTATAATATGATATATTTATCTATTCTGTTATATATCTGTTATGTCATATATTCTATTATAATTACTATTCAATTTTTACATATTTATTAATTCCTTTCATTATATATTTAATATTAATTTTATTCTTATATTAAATTACTTGCACTTTATTTACTTGATTTCAATTGTTGCTATTTTTAATTATATTACATAATTGTAATTTTTTTAATGATATTTTATATTAAATATTTTGTTTTATTTATTTATTTTGTGTTATTAATATTAATATTCTTTACTTTATATTTATATTTTATTTTTACTATATATATATATATTATAATTTTATAAATAAATAAATTATTTTATTTTTACTATATATATTGCTTTATTTATATATATATATATATATATATATATATATATATATTATAATTTTATAAATAAATAAATTATTTAATCCCTATAATTAATCAAATTAAAAATATATATATATATAAATTAACATATTTCTATCACTTATTTATTAAATATATATATCCATGCCCCTTTTTAACTAAAAAGAGGGGGTCCTACCAGCGAAATATCTTCGTCACTTGATGCAAAAAACGCATAAACCCCAAGATTTTCGTAAAAGAGGGACGAGTGGTAAGAGCTGACAAATAGTAGTGTCGATTCAGTGGGATTATATTGCTCCTAATTTTTATGAAATACAAGATGCTCATTGAATAATTAGAAGTTTACTACAATTCCAAATATTTAAAGAATATTTGTACATTTTCTTATAGATAAGAAAGATAAAGTCTCATTCACATATTATAGATAGGTTAAAAAAAAGAAAATTTGAAGGGTTCATTAAGATTTTCAAATTTTGAAATAGAATTTTTTCGTATGAGTCGTGTCAATGTTATATATATATATATAATTTTTTTAATCTATAAACTTTATTTGATAATTTTTAAAACTTAAAATAATATTTTTTTTATTGAACAAAAAATATAAAGAAAAAATTATATAATTTGAAATGACAACTCCAGTGTCTCAAACTAAAAACCTAATTGTGAATGTTGTTAACTTTGCTGTGGGTGGTTCTACTGTGAACTAAATGATGAGACCTTCTGTGACTTATAGGGTAACCACAATGTTACTGATTTCTATTCTAATGATCCATGTTGTAGTAGAGAGATCAGAGAAATTTAATGGTTTGAACTTTAAGAGATAAAAGAGTAAGATGATGTTCTATCTTACCACCTTAAATTTAGTAAGGCTCTTGATTGAAAAAGCTCCCGATCAACCTGAGGGTGGACAAGATTTTTAGTCCATTAGTGATATTGAAGCATGGAAGCATTCTGATTATCTATGTCAGAACTATGTTCTGAATAGTTTTATCGATTCCTTGTACAATAAGGAAAAAGACAACCAAAGACTTGTGGGAATCATTGGACTAGAAGTATGAAACTGAAAATGCTGGTGCCAATAAATTTTTGGTTGGTCGCTTTATTGATTATAAGATAGTAGTCTTTAAATAGGTATGCAGTCAAGCACATGAAATCCAAGATATCATAATAGAGATGTATGATGAAGGGATGGTACTTAGTGAAACATTCCAAGTTGTAGTAGCTATTATTGAAAAGTTATCCTCTTTATGGATAGAGTTCAAGGCCTACCTTAAGCACAAGCGAATGAAAAATGTCTTTGAAAAACTTGCTAATAAGAGTCAAAGTGAAAGAAGACAACAAGACTTCTTCTAAAAGAGGTTATATCCCATCAGCACCCAAGGCTAATATGATGGAACATGGTCAAAGTTCCAAACACAATAATAATAAGGGCAAGGGCAAGCTGGGTAAAGGGTATAAATTAGGACCTAGAGAAAATTTTAAAAAGTCAAGCTTTAAAGGATTTGCTTTAAATGTCAGAGGATCGGGCACAAAGCCCCAGACTACAAGCTTCCAAAAAGAAACAAAAACCGTGAGATAAACATGGTTTATGAAATCACTTATGATATCTTTGACATTGACTTGTGTGTAGTCATTTCTTAGGTAAACTTGGTGGGATCAAACCCAAAAGAGTGTAGATTGACACTGGTGTAACAAGGCACATATGCTCAAATAAGGGGCTATTCATTACTTTTGAAGCAATGAAAGATAAAGAGAAGCTATTTATGGGAAATTTTGTCACATCAACAATTCAAGAGCAAGGCTAGGTCAAACTGAAGATGACTTCTAAGAAGGAGCTTACATTAAACAATGTACTCTATGTGCTTGACATCCATAAGAATCTTGTTTCTGGCTCATTCCTAAACAAGAATGGCTTTCAGGTGGTTTTTGAATCTGACAAGGTTGTTATGACAAAAAATGGGATGTTTGTTGGGAAAGGATATGTATCTGATGGGCTATTTAAGCTCAATGTAATGATTGTAAAAGCTAAGAATATTAATAAGATTAATTATTCTACTTATATGCTTGATTCTTCCAACTTGTGGCATGGTAGATTAGGTCATGTTAATTATTTAATTAACATAGAACATATATCTGCATTCCAAATAGATTCAAAGCATAAGTGTAAGACTTATATTGGGACAAAAATGACTAGGTCATCGTTTCATTCGAAAAGAATACTGAACCCCTTGACTTAATCCATAATGATCTATGTGATTTGAAATTTCTTCAAACAAGAGGTAGCAATAAGTATTTTATTACTTTTTTTGATGATAACACAAAATATTGTTATGTGTATTTGCTTAAAAGAAAAAATAAAGCTATAGAGAAATTTTTTCTATTTATGTATGATTTTTTTATAAATAGAGAAGAAAGTAGAGAAAGAAAACACGAAAAAGAGAAGAAGATCTGAGAATGAAAAGAAAAAAACAAAGAAAAGAGAAAGAGAGAGTGGCGAGAAGAAGAAGAAAAAGAAAAGAAAAAAGAAAAAGAAGAAAATGGAAAGAAAGAAATAAAAAAAAACAAGAAATAGAGAGGTAAAAGAAAAGAAAAATATATTTTATTTATTATTATTATTATTATTATTGGTTGTATATTTTTTTTTATCTAAAGTTAGATTTTTTTAATAGAGTTCAAACACTCTAAAATTTGTAGAATAATAAATTATGATGTAAATTTATTATTATTTAATTGTTACATCATGCGAGATAAATTTTTGTCATTTTTAAACTTTTATTGTGAACAGAAAAATTATCTTAAGAATATTGTATAATACACGGATCTTAATTATTATTTTTTATTTATTTAATTTATATATTATTTAAATTTTTTATTTATATATTTTTAACTTTTTTTAATAAAATAATTTCATTATTAAATTATTTATCTGTTTATTATTTTTAACTTATTTAAATTTAAATTTTTGCCATCAGATTGTCTATTTAAAGCAAACAATGTATAATTAAGCCTACAGTCTTCATTAAGTGGGAAATCTTTTGATCCCCACAAATACTTTCGAATCTAATATTTTGTACGGCAGGAGGATGTCAACTCTACATTTTTGTTACTATCTACCACTGCCAACAGTGCTTGTCCCTCCTACATATTCATGCCCAATCTACTTGCCACATCTTGTCTGATCATGTACGTGAATGTTAATTAATGTGTGTAATATGTATCCATTTAAACTAAAGTTACGTTGTACAAGAAAAAAATACTAATATTATATAAATATGTACACATTTTTCAGTTATATTACTTATATCATCTTTTTAAATTTACTTATGATACTGCATTGTAGAATCTGAATTCTCAAACATCAATCTCTATAAAATGAGATGGTATAAGCACCACACATTATTATTATTATTATTATTATTATTATATTTTCTATTTTCATACTTTACCAAGTCTAGTTTATGAAATATACTTGTTTTTGCTTTAGACTAGATGGCAACTAACTCTCTACCTTATTTGTTTCTATGCAAATGATATCATATAAAGCTATTTTGATAATAAAAAAAAAACGCTTAAGAAAAAAACATGAAAAAAGACATGGCATCACCACTACCACCTCTACTTTCAATGTGAAGCTTTTTCATCTTCAACTCTACTTCTCTCATTTTTACAAGAACTATTTTAAAAGAGATATAATCTCTTATTTATTGAAGACATGCCTTCACTTCTCCATAGAAATTTGATAGCTATGCAACAATAAGAGAGTGAGATTCTTATAGTTAAGACCCTTTCTAATGTTTGATAAATTATTGGATATTCACCAAAATTTTACTAAGTTTGATTTCAAATCCTTTGATGTATCTATTCTAAACACAAACAATTGTTATTTCAAATAAAACCTTTGAGGCATAGTCTTTTAGATATAAATCTTATCTGACTTCTTCCATAATATCTTAATGGGTTTTGCAATTTGTTCCTCACAAATAAGTGAGTCATGCAAATGCAAAAATATGAGGTATAAAATGACAACAAAAAATATTTTTTTAATCCTCTAAAAAATCTTCAAATACTCTGGAACCTCATTTAGAACTTTGTGTTCCACTATACTCATTTTTAATACAAAAGATTGTTTCTCCAATATGTTTTCTAACCACAATACCAAACTGAGCAAAGTAAAAATATCCTAGCATACACCCAATAAAAAATAATCCAATATACCACTTCCAAGCCCTATAAACAGACATAGTAAGAAAAAAAATGTAAAAATAATAAATAATAAAGGAAAAATACATTAATAATTTATAGTAGTTCAATTGAACTAATATGGTGAGTCTATTTCATTTCTTCATTCTTTCAGAATGAGTTCCACTAATTTCAAATGTGAGAATACAAGTTGAATATAATCGCTCGTACTAAGAAAAATACTCAAAAAGACAACTTCAAGTTCACAAATCCACAACAATAGTGAAAGCTTCATCTCCTTTTTTTTTATAGCATCTTTTAAGCACAATAATGATCTATCTTAACCTTAAGAGATAATTAAGAGAGCTTATATACTCCACTAGTCACTTTTACAAGTTAGTCAATCAAATTCATGGTCTCTTTTAACAGGGGCCTTCGATCACCAATCCAATACTACGGACAACAAATTTATGCAAAATGAGGGAAATTTAGGACAGTCGAATGCTCACGTAGTTGCTCGGGTGCCGGGCCAAATTCTTGGTGCCCATTTTCTTATTCTTCACCATACACAATCTTATTAGTCTAACTTTTTATGTTTGATAATCGACATTAATTTTCAAGTATTTTTATGAATTCGTATCACATTATTAGTATTTTTTACATAAAATATTATGTAAAATGGAATTAAATGACCCATCTTCATAGTTAGTCTAGATATTTCACAACTAATTTTTATTATTGATATAATAAAGTGTATAAATTGTTTATTATATTCTTACAATTAATTAATCTTAAGTATAATTGTTGTTATATAAAAATGTTATTAATGAATTACTTTTTTACAACTAATTTTTGTTATTGGTATAATAAAGAATATAAATTATCTATTATATTTTTAAAATTAATTAATCTTAAAAATTATTATTATTAAATAAAATTATAATAATAATTTGTATTATGAAAATATCCACGCTCTTAATCTATATTCTAATTTAAAAGTTTGTAAAATACAAAAAAAATAATCTATATTATAACACAAATAATTTAATAACTTACATTTTTAATTTATCATCAAATACAACAACCTAGATCTTTTTATGCCTATATATCATTACTTCTCCATTTGCGGCATGGGGCCGTTAATTTTTAATTTCTAATTATGAGTTGACGATTTAATGCATGACATGCACTATTTTCGAATAGGAACACATAATTTTATGATATATCACATTTCATTATCTATCATTTAGCGTCTCAAAGCAGCAATATTATTTTACATGATCACATGATATTTTTTCTTTGTTTCACGTGTTTTATAGTTTAAATATGGGCGCCCATTTCTTAACATCATTAAAAAGAAAAAAACTTCGAAGTCAAGGTTTTATCTTCATTGAACTCCAAAAATCCAATAATTTTTTATTTATTTAAAACTCAAACTCAACGAAGACTTCATACTAGGATGAAATTAGAGGTACATATCCAACACATACTATATAAATTATTTTTTTATTTAATATAGATTAATTAATTAATTAAAAATAATTTAATTTTTTTCATAATATAAAAAAATAAATGAATTAGGGTAAAAAAATGACGAACACAAACAACACTATCAAATTTACATCCCTACTTCACACTTCCTAAAAGCTTTGTAAATCTACACGCGTTATTCCTTTTCATTTTTCACATGTTAAATGTAAAACTTGCAGTATATATGAGTTAAATGATTATGATTGTTAGTTTTTTTTTTTCCTTTCTTTTTTTCTTCTAGGATGATTGTTAGTTGTTTATTTTTGGCATCATCCTTGTAGAGCATAAAGAACTTACAGAATTTATATAAGAAAAAATGACACTTTTTTATTTGAATGATTAAAGGAAGATGATTGGCAGTGGAATTTTCACATGTGATAGACAATTTGCTCATAAACATTGAATAATGTGAATTGGTTGTCGGTACATATTTAATGCTAGTTTGTGGATCTTTGTTCCTTTTCCACGATTTTCTTCTATTTTACTTGGAATTTTGCCTGTATAATGGTACCCACAGCCGTTCAATTATTGAATGGGGGACACATTATGACAATATCATCCTTTGCATTATCAATCTCTGACTTTACATATGAATAAAAATTAAAATTAAAACCTGTAGGAGTTTTTGGTCATTAGTTATATGGTGTAAAAATAAATTTTTATCTAAATATATAAAACTTTTATATAAATCATATTTATGACTTGATATTCGTGTAAAAATAATTTTTTATCTAAATATATAAAACTTTTATATAAATCATATTTATGAATGACTTGATATTCGTTACTTTATATTGATATATAGAGGAACACATTTTAGAGAATACACATAAATATTTACTCAAATACCAATCAATAATTCTTCAATATTGATTATATCAATTATTATGTATTATATGATAAAATAACTTTAAAAATACTAAATTTATTTTTTTAAAAATTTTAACAAATGTTGCGTAATTGTATTTAATGTAAATGTATGTAAAAATTTACATGTATTTAACATTTTTCCATCTTCATGATAGACTATTTACAACCTTTAACATCGTATACTTTTGTAAGTCAAGAGGATATATTTCTCACTTCGATATATAAATTTAGAGGTATCAAATGTAATGAGATGTTTCATTAGCTTATAGTATAATTTAAAAATATTTTATGAATCCATCTTATTTTGTCTCACTTATTTTTTGTTGGATGAGATGATAATAAATATTGTTGTGATATTTCATTTATCTAAAATGTGTCTATATAGTATAAATAAAATTATAAATATAATAGAAAATGAAAATATGATTATATATAATAATCATGATTATTATAACATGAACTCATTAGAGACTAGTATAAATTAGTGTTTCTATGAATTAAGAATGTAAATTTCTGCTATTCAATCAACAGATTATACATAAACTATTTATAAAGCTGAAACTGATAAACTTGAGTTGATCAATACTTAAGAGATAATTAAAATGAATATATCAATACAAAGACCACATTTTATTTAATTCTTACAAAAGAGAACTAATGTCATGTAAGACTTACAAGATTGAAATAAAAACAAATAACTAATAAAACTAACTGATATAAATCACAGTCTAGTACACCCCTAAAATTAAAGGTGGTGGAAGAACCATTAATTTGATTTTAAGAGAACACAAATAAGCCTCAAGTAAGGCCTTTATGAGAGCATCATCCAGTTGGTCTAGCATGGGAGTATACTACACATCAAGAATTCCTACATTTACCAAATCTCAAAGGAAATGCAAGTCAATTTTAATATGTTCCATGCGATCATACTGAATTGGATTGACAGTGAGGTGTTTTTCACTAACATTATCACCAAAATAGAATTGGAGTGTAAGGAGAAGGAATATGCAGTTCTTATAAGATGGATTAAACCACTAAAGTTCGAAGGGTGGCAAGGCAAGTGCATCATACTCAACTTTAGCATTGGATCATGTAACAACCTTCTATTTGGTGGAAGACCATGAAACTAAATTACCTCAAAAAAATGCATTAGGCTCTAGTACTCCTACGATCCTCACAACTACTTGCCCAATCACTGTTTGGAAACCAATGAAACCAAGCACTTGTGATTTTTGAAGTAAAATACCATGAGGTAAAGTGCCTTTGAGATATTTGAGGACTCTTTTCATAGTTGTTTAATGCATATTAGTTATGGCATATAAAAACTAATATAGTTTGTTCAAAGGAAAGGTTATGTCAGGTCAAGTAAATACATAATATTGTAGAGCACTAATAATACTACAAAATTGAGAAGAATTTGTAAGTCTTGTAGTCTTTTGAGTCATTGTTGGCTTCCCGTATGCAAAATATAGAGTTTGTTTATTTTACTTAATGTATCTATCTTTGTTTGTATAAAGTTAATTATTGATAATCAGTAATATACACACGTATATAGTTATAGAACTCAAATTTTTCACCTTGGCAACCACCTCACCAAGGGTGGTGGCGAGGTGCTAAAAGTCACATTTTTTGTTTCAAAAATTGATGAGTATTATCCATAAATAACTACACTAGAAACAAACTAAAAATGTAAGTGATGACATCGACTCTCTTGTATGTTCACTCACTGAAAAACATAACCCTTAACTTAGCATGCACACTATGAGAACTAATCATGTAGTGTGTGTAAACATGCTTGTATACAAAATGTACCTAATTATATACGTATGTGAATTACTAATCCAATGTAACCAACCTTACACAAAAGAAGACAAATATACTAAGTAAAGAGAAAACAAATACCGTATTTTAAACATGGGAAGCTAACACACAGACACAAGTACAACATGATTTATACCTTTAATATTTATTGCTTGATTTCTTATTGCCGATAATATATTTGTTGCTTATTTATTGTATGTTTGTACTTATTTGTACTACTGTTATGATTATCAATTAAGTGTTTATCTTTCTATTGAATGCATGTTTGTGTAAAGTCTTCAAAGAGTCGCTATCTCATTAACTTGATTTGTATTAGGTCTTGAACTTCTTCAATATTATTATGCATAATTAGATTGTTGTGTTTATATAATATGAGTTTCTATCGTGTATGTGTAAACATACTTGATCTAGACTATGATTAGAAAGCTTATTTATTTTGTGTAGTTGAATGTTTTCTTTCTTTTACTTGTAGCATGCCTATAGCTTTATCTTTATTGCTTTTGTAGTATAAAATTAATCTACCATCTTTCTAATTAATTTATATTACTTTTACTATATATATGCATGTGAGTTTGGTGCAACCCTCAAAGAAGTTAGTATCTTCTCACTCTATTTAGAGATTAGATGTCAAACTCTTTCTCTTAATAAGTAGTGTTTTGTTTGATTGCATGTTGTGAAATTACACTCATCATTTACCGAATATGTTCCCATGTATGAGGTCTTAAAGTGATTGAAAATCCTTTATAGCTTTTCAGTATGTATGATTGTTTCACATGCTATATATTGCTTGCTATGCTTATACATACTACTATCCTAGATAGGAGCCTATGAGGCACATCGTCACTAGTGTATTTACCACAATTTTTTCTTCCTTACTACTAGTTATTTTTGTTGTGTGTTGCATTGAACACGTTGTTTTGTACTTTCACTATGTTATTTGCTTAATTCACGTTTGTGTGGCATGCTTGGATAAATTGTTATAGAGCTCGCAAATAGATTTCATGGGTTAGCATCTTTACCCTTCATCTAGGTCTTTGTTACCTATTTGTGCTAAAAGAATAATTCACTTTTGTGTAATTATTTCTTCGTATAGAATTATTAGAATCCTATACTGGTATGCCATTATATTGTGAGAGATTAGTGCTTGTAATCATAGGAGTTTTAGCTAATTTAACACTAGCTATGCCAAACTTTTGAAGAAAACCATATACTTGTGTTAACTATGATGAATAAGATCATTTGTCCTTAAAATATGAATGCCAAGGAAAAAATTCATACCACCAAGATCTTTAAGAGAAAATCTAGCATAAAGCAAAATTAGAGGATCCTTGAGGTACCCGACATTACTCATTTTGAGGATGATATCATCAACATACATAAGTAAAATTGTAATTCTTGTTGCAACAAATTGCACAAAGAATGCAATATCAACTTTGGAGTTTAGGAAACCTAACTCAACTAAAGTTGTATAAAACTTCAAAAACCAAATTCTTGGAGCTTGATTAAGATCATAAAGTGAATTGTTTAGTTTACATAAAAAACTAGGTGACCATAAAGTGCCTTTTTTAGTTTACACACCAAACTAGGTGATGAAGTATCCCCAAACCCTTAGGATTGATACATGTAAACCTCCTCCTCCAAGTCCTCATTCAAGAAGGAATTATTCATGTATAATTACTTCAAATCCCAGTTGGAAGACAAGGCCAAAGTAAGAACAATCCTCACTATTTATGGCTCCACCACTAGGGAAATATTTTTTGAGTAATCGATTCCATAATTCTGCTTGTAACCCTTGGACATAACGCGATTTGTACTTGTCCAGAGTACAATCATTCTTGAGTTTAACTCTAAACCCCATTTGGAAGAGATAAGTTTAGAATGTTTTGGTTTTGGCACACGAGTATAGGTATGTTCCCACTTAGGAATACCTTTAACTTAAGTATAACAAGATGGTTATGAGAGGATTGCTTTAGCAGGGAAAACAAACAAGTTGGGTTTAGCAATTCTTGTTTTATACCTTGTTACCATGGGATGAATTTTATGTGGTAAAGGTGGAAAAACAAGTGTGATAGACAGTGGTAGTGGATCAAAAGAATGAGAAAAATCAGATGTAGTCATAGCATCAAGTGAAGAAAAAGACAAAGGCAAAAAGGAGGAAAAAAGGAGACTTTGGATAAGAAAATGCAGTAGAAACAAACAATATTATAGAATAGGAAACATGGTTAGAAAAGGAAACATTGGGAGTTAACACTAACATAGGATTAGATAGTGTAAGACTATCATTAGCTATATCAATGGAATTAGACACACTATCAATGATAGTGGAATGTAGGAAAGAAACATTACTTCATGGAAAATCACATGTCTAAAGGAGTAGAAATTTTTGACCATAGGATCATAGCGAAGATAACCAATTTTATATGGTCCATATCCCAAGAATACACAATGAATTAATCTAAGATCCATTTTATGTGCAATGTAAGTTCTAATGCAAGGAAAGCAATGTGAACCAAACATATGAAGAAAATCGTAATTAGGAATCTTGTTATAGAGGAGTTCATAAGGTGTTTTGAAATTAAGGAATTTAGAAGGTAACCTGCTCATTATAAAAACAGTTATTCTAAAAGCATTAATCCAAAATTTAGAAGGAACAAATGCTTGATACATAAGTGCAAGTACTTTTTCAACTACCTTTCTATTCATGGATTCTACCATTACATTTTGTTTAGAAGTATAGGAATAAGTGACTCTATGAATAATACCCTAGCTTTCCATTCTTGTTTAAAATGGGAAAATTCACCCTTGTTTGGATTTCTTTAACCAAAACATTAAAGTGTCCTTTTACCATAGCTATAAATATATCAAAAATTAAAGATAACTAATTCTTTACTTGTAAGATATAGATCCACATGTATCTACAATAGTCATTAACTATAAGTAGAAAGTATTTAGCACCAGTGGAAGAAATGACCCTTGAGGTTTAAAGATCCATATAAACCAAGGCAAAAGCATGAGAAGTAGAAATATGCTTGGAATGAAAAAGTTATTTATGTGCCTTTGCTAGAAGACAAACAATACAAGCACTCATATTATGCTTAGTAAATTAAATAAAACTAGTATAATGTCCTAACTTGTCAAATACAATATCATATGGATGAGCAAGTATCATATGCCAAACATCATGAGTAAGAGCTATATTATAAATATAACATAAAATATCATACCAGCTAGAAGAAGAAATAGATTTACCACCTTTATAAGAAGTAAGTTGGTATGAAGGTAGTGAGATATTTTGCAAGCGATAAAGGCCATCATGAACTAGACTCTAGAGGAGCACTTGTTGAGTGTATTCCTTTTTAACATAGAAAGAGTTATCAAAAAACTCAATAGCAACATCATTATCAACACACATTCTCTGTACATATATGAGATTACTAAGAACTTTAGGTGTGTGAAGAAAGTTTTGAAGAGAAGATGGAGCACCATTTACATATACAATACTAGATCCATAATGTTCAATTGGAAATAAAGTGCATTACCTACAATCATGGCTTCAGTGCTTGTATAAGGCTCATAAAACTACAAATTAGAGGTGCTTCCTATCAAATGATGTGTAGCTCTAATCTAGAAGCCAAATGTTCTATGTGAACAAAGGTGACATGTCAACTTATGAAGTTGTCAAGGAATCAACTAAAAAGCCTATACATGATCCATGCTTTCCAATAAGAAGATCTCTCACCTTAAAACATTTAGTTGTTGAGTGACCTGGTTTATTATAGATTTGACATTGAATTTTAGGTCTTGAATTGTTAGCTAGTTTCTTTCCTTTGTTTGGATTTGTGTTTCCAAGAGAGGTGTTCTATGCATTCTACTAAGCAATCACGTATATTCCAACTAGGTTGAATAGATGATGGTTGAGATGATCTAAAAGAATCACTTTTGAGTATGAAGTGTAATCATAGAAGCAAAATTAGCTTACATAAGATTGTTCTAATTAAAGAATGGTTGTTGATGCATTAACATTCTCTCATGAGAGAATAGATGAATTTGAAACTCATCAAAAGTAAGTGAACTAGATTGTATAGACAGTGAGAAGATGAAAATGGGATAGAGAGGATCCAAAACTTGCACAACACACATAATTAGATCTTGATAAGGAACTATTTATCTAATAGCTACTAAATGATTTGAAATTGACATGATCTTAAGAATATGTTCCTTAATTGAAGAATTCTTCTTTTTTATACTTTGTAACTACATGCATAAATCCATGACATGATTAAGAGAGAATCCAAAGTAAGCAATTTGAAGTGCATGCCAATACTGTGCAGTAGTTCCTTACTTCACAAGATGAGAAGACATGGAAAGACTAAGACAAAGATCCAACTTTTCCCAATGCCATTTAAAAGATTCCAAATCTCAAATTCATGATTAGGTATTTGAGTTCTAGTAAGAAATAGGAAAGGAATATGACTAGAAAGATTGATGATCCTCTACATTCCATACACGGAAATAAGAGAAATAAGCTACTTATGTAAAGAAAAAATTTGATCTATGTAATAAGATCGATAAACTCATATTCACTAGTGGAACTTAGATTGAAGTAGCTGAAGCAAAATTGTTGAACACAAGCAAGTTAGGACCACCAACATAAATTATTGTAGATTTTTCATCTGTAATTGGAGTTGCCATTAACACTTTCTTGTAAGAACTGAATGGCTTTAATACCATAGTACAAACCAGTGTTTATATGAATAAAGAACATAAAAATTAAGAGAGCATTATACTACTCAAAACGTGTCATTAGTAAGCATTTTTCACTAGAATAAAGAAATATTTAGGCAATTGGCAAAAGAAGTATTAAAAGTATTCTTATTTAGTGTAATCATTAAAAGAAAACATAATTTGTGAAATATGTGAATCCAATTATTTTAGAAAGAATAAGCTAATAAATGTACCAATAAATTATAATGTTTGTATAAATTTATCATTGAATTTTGGATCGTGATAAATCTATCATTGAACTCTTAATTAGTGTTAAAAATGTACTATTATCATTATCTATTTAATTGGACTAACATATCACCACATGAAAGGCATGTGCTTTAAGATTTAAGGAGGCACATGCCTTTAATATTTAAGGAGGTCTTGTGCCTTTCACGTGTTGGCATGAGCTGTTAGTAGAAGAGAGATCATACGGATCCTTGTTTACTCATTTGGTTTCCACTAATTATGGAATATCAATATTTAGCCTAGAATTTTGTATGGTGTTTAATACCTTCTTAGAATAGATTTATGTATATGTTATATAAGCATTTTTTTATTATGAAAAGATGATTGAGAAATACCATGTTATCATAGTATCAGAGCATAGATTCTAGGACCAATCCATTGTTTTCTTTTTCCTATGAAATAGAAGGGGAAAAAAGGAAAGATATTTAAAGCATTGGGAGAACATACTTCTTCCTTAAAAGATAATCTATAAGAGAATTCAACCATTACATATTTAACATCCAGAATATCATAAATGTTGAACTAAATACCATCCTTACCAAGTCATGAACCTACTACTTCACCAATTAGCATCAAGCTAGATAAAACTAATTATGGACTTTGGTCCCAAGTTGTTGAGATGTACATCTCAGGTAAAGATAAGTTAGGATATATAAATAGGGATCTTCTATAACTTAAGAGATATATCCTAATTTCAAAAAAATTGAGAATTGCAAATGCAGTGGTGAAGGGATAGCTAATTTACTCTATGGACCAAAATTGATCGACAACTACATAAGATTCTTTATGATGAAAACAATATGGAATGCTATTGCTACCACATATTATAATGGTACCAACACTTCATAAGTCTAGGATTTCAAGAGGAAGGTGACTAAGCTAAAACAAGGTCAAGGATTTATCAAAGCATATTACAACAATCTTCAAGGTCTATGGAGAAAAAACAATTTTCCACCCAAATATGAAGAAATGTGAAGGTGGCATAAAGAAGTATAACTCTATCTCATAGGAGGATAGAGTCTATACATTCTTGTGTGGATTAGATGACTATCTTGACAAGATTCAAAGAGATATGCTTTAGATTCAACCATTTCTGACAGTAGAGCAAGCTTATACACATGTCCGTGGGAAAGATTTAAGAAAAGCAATAGTTTTAGTAAAAGTAGATACCACATCTAGTGCTATTATGCATTCAAAAGGAGGATATAAATCATAGCACTAACCCTCACTTCAATTTTTATCTGGTGGAAAGCCTAACACAAGGTTGAACTCACAAGTAGAAGGAGAGGCTACACACACTATAATAATATGAAACATACCAAAGACACTTATTTCAAGCTACATGGATATGTAGAGTGGTAGCAAGAACTCAAGACAAAGAAGAAACATGAAGCTAGTACAAGTGAAAATCCTGGTTGAGCCGCACTGATAAGCATAGAACCTTAACTATCCCTTATACCGCAAGAGAGCTCTTTGGCTACTATGATACAACAAGGGAATTATTCTTATGTTGTTGCAAACAAATCAAATGATCTTAATGATTTAGATAATCATAGCTTGCTTGTTTATTTAAGAGCAAACGATCATATGGAATTTGATCCATACAACTTTGTCAAAGCCATTTAGCTGAAACATACATGCATTACCAATGCTAATGGAGTGGCATATCAGGTCATAATGGTTGGAAGACTAAAATTTTCACCCTCTTTTTCATTACCAAATACTCTACTAGTTCTATGTCTTTCAAATTAATTATTGTCTATAGGCCAAGATACTAAGGAACTAAATCATTATGCACCAATATATCTGAGGTTTTTTTTATTCCTTGATATTATCACCAAGGAGATTATTGGTCGTGGTACTAAAAGAGAGAGATTTTACTATATGGATGACTTCAATTTAGGAAAGACAAATAATGTGCATTATATTGATGGAAAATAACGATAAGTGTGGTTATGACATCAATAGTTAGGACATCCATTATTTTTTTACTTAAAGCATTTGTTTTCAAGTTTGTTTTCCAATTTACATGAATCTACTTTTATGTTTGAAACTTGCATTATAGCGAATAGTTATCGTGTCTCTTACCTAATGAGTTTGAAAAAATGTGTGACCCCATTTATGCTAGTTCACTCAGATGTTTAGGACCCAACTCCCATTTTGATTCCTTTGGGTATTAGATGGTTTGTGATTGTTATAGATGATTATAGACGTGTGACTTGGCTTTATTTGATGAAAATAAAAATGAGGTGTTTGGAATTTTTTGTTCATTTCATAATATGATCAAGACACAATTCTATGCCAAAATTCAAATTCTTTAATCTCATAATGGTGAATAATATGCTAATGATGAATTATAAGTATATTTCCAATCACATTGCCTTTATCATGAGATCATTTGTTCTCAAACTCTACAAAACAATATTACTATAGAGCGAAAGAATAGACATATTCTTGAGATAGATCGAGTACTCTTAATAGCAACACATGCACCATGACATTATTGGACATATGCAATTGCTACTACAGTTTACTTACTAAATCAAATGCCATCTCAAGTCTTGGCATTTAAAATTCCAGTTGAAACTCTTTCTCATCATGTCCCATTACCTTACATCTTATTGCTTTTGCAACAAATATTTGGTTGTGTTTCTTATGTTTATCTTCAAAAAAACCAATAAAAAAAGCTTGATCCTTATGATATTTGTTGCATTTTTTTGGGGTACACAACATATAAGAAAGGCTATTGGTGTTATGATACCATTAGAAAACATCTTTATACCACAATGGATGTCACTTTTCTTGAATTTGAAACTTTTTTCAAAAGCTAGATTTTCATTCCTTTCTTCCGATGGAGATACTATATGAAGAGTAGAATGTGGTTAATTGGGAAAATTAGCCAGGCTTTGAAGAAACAAATTTAAAAGTAAATCATAATGATGAATTGAATAAATCTGATAGAGGACAACCATTGTCTATTCTAGTTGAGGATCCATTATCTGTTGGGAGGCATGATGATACTCAAAGTAATTGAGATGAAACTAGGCCAAATGAAATTATAGAACCAATGATGATAATAATAGAATATGGAGAACAAAATGGTGATGCCAAGACTACAAGTTGCAAGTGCAACGAGAAGAACCCATCACTAATATTTTAGTGTCAAATGACCACTCTCCTGAGAATGCTCCTATGGTATAATCTATGAAATCCTCTCCTTATAATACTATAGATGAAGCTGTTAGCTACAGGTTACCTTTGAAACATAACCATGGGATTCTACCAAATTAATACTCACCATACCATGTAGAAAAATGTCAAAATATCCAATTACCAACCAAGTCTTTATTTAGAGATTATTTCAATCCCTTAAATATTTTGTACATATGATATGTTTTACTTATATTCCAAGTACACTAAAAGAGGCCTTGAATGACTTTAAGTGGGCTCAAGCAATAATTGAAGAACTGACAACATTGTAGAAGAATGATGCCATTGCCTAAAGGGAAGAAAATGGTGGGATGTAAATGGTTATTCTCTATTAAATACAAGGCAGATGGATCAATAGAGAGATATAAGATGAGACTTGTAGTGAAAGGATATACCCATCCATATGGTATAGAATATCATAAGACATTTTTACTAGTAGCAAAGTTGAATACTATCAAAGTACTACTTTCTCTTGCTGCAAACTTGGATTGGCCACTATATCAATTTAATGTAGAAAATGCATTTTTTTATGAAAATCTTACAAAAGAAGTGTACATGGATATTCCACCGAGCATTACTACCTCATCACAAACTAGAATTGTATGTATACTATAAAAGGCATTGTACAGACTAAAATAATCACCAAGAGTGTGGCTTGGATGATTTAGCTTGGCCATAAGGAAGTAAGGTTTCAAACTGATCATACTTTGTTCTTGAAGCATTGGCTAGGGATGGAAACCGTTCTAATAATTTATATTGATGATATGATAATTATAAGAAATGATAAATAAGAAATATTTAGTTCGTAGAAGCATCTGGAAATTGAATTTGAATTGATGAACCTAGAGGGTTTGAAGTATTTTTTGGGTATCGAAGTAGCTCGGTCTAGTCAAGGCATATTCCTATCACAAAGGAAATAGGTGCTTAATTTTCTTGCCAAAATGGGAATGCTTGATTATAAGCCTACAAACACGTCAATGGTTCAAAATCATGGATTGAAAGAATGCTCAAACCAAGTACCCATAAATAGAGAAACGTACTAATGGCTCATAGGAAAACTAGTGTACTTATCTCATACACGACTGGATATTACCTATGATGTGAGCTTGGTGAATCAATTCAAGAATAATCCAAGTGAGGATATCAAGAATGTAGTGCTCCGATACTTGAAATATATCATAGGAAAAGGACTCATGCTCAGGAAATATTATCATTTAAACATTGATGGTCACATAGATACTGATTGGGCTAGAAGTATTATCGGCAGAAAATCTACATTAGGATGTTTCACTTTCGTGGGAGAAAATATAATCACTTGGAGATGCAAGAAACAAAAAGTGGTTGCATTGTCTAGTGTAGAGGCTAAAATTAGATGCATGAAAAAAGGACTTTATGAACTCCTTTGGCTAAAGAGTTACTAAAATAAATTGGTTATTCATCTAACTCTACAATGAATCTATTTTGTAATAATAAAATGGGTATAGAGATTGCACAAAACCCAATCCAACATGATCGAACAAAACATGTTGAAGTAGACTGACATTTTATCAAGGAAAAGTTTGAAGCTAGCATATGGTCTATCTAATCAACATGTTGAAGTAGACTGACACAATACTTTGACATTTTATCAAAGTCAAAGTATTGTGTTCTAGCATATACAACTATTGAAATTCTTTGGATAAGGTCCTTTTGAGCGAAATGGTCTGTCTAATCAACATCCTCCTATGATTTTATATGATAATTTAAGCACCACATAACTTAATAGCAATCTTGTCTTCCATTTCCAAGTTAAACACATTGAGATTAACTTCCATTTTGTGTGTGATCAAGTGTCCATAAAGAAAATTGTGGTTGCCTGTGTCCCCGTTGAAGATCAACTCACGAATCTTCTCACCAAGGATGTTCCTATAGCTCAATTTTTATCTCTATGTACCAATCTCTTGGTTTTGCCAAAACTATTTGCTTGAGGAGGGCTAGTAAACAATACTTAATCATATGGTTGTTAGGTGGTTAATAGATATTTTCTATTAGTTAGTTACGAGATATTTTCTAATCTTTAGTTTCTCTATTTGTTTCGTACATCATCTTTGTAATTCATTCATTCAATAATATCAATTATTCATTCTTTCCTCTCAATTCTCTAACTTTAAGGATATTCAATTTTAATGTTTTTTAGATTTTTACATTTACTTAAATAGCAAATATTTAATTAATTATTATACATTTGTAGATAATTATTGCGTGATTTTTTTTTCAATTATCTCTCATGTTATTTTTCATTTATTATCTATGTAACTCTTATTTTTAAAAAATATTATTATGCTAGCATTATATGTATATCACATGTTCTATTTGCGTCAAAATTATATTGCTTATCAATTTAATTAATATATTAATATCTATTATAATATTTCATAATTCGGTTATAATTTTCATAATTTTTTAAATATTTATTAGTATCGATAATATATATATATATATATATATATATATATATATATGTATGTATTGTTTTTAATTTTTGTAAACACTAAGTAGGAATATTTTTTATAGATTGTTAGATGAAATAAATCATTAGGGTCTCGAACCGTCTTATGATGATTGACCCTTCGAAACTTAAGTGAGCAACAAAATGATCAATTTTAAAGGAGATATATTGTCTCCTTCTTTGATTAGGAGAAAAGGTCGTGTTTAGTTATGATTCTTTATAATATGAGAGTATCTCTATTTCATATGATTTTATAAGCTCAGATTCTATCCCTATGAATGTTACATATGTGAATATATATAGGAAGATGACAATGTAGTATTGATTTGTTATAGTACCTTAAACATTTATTCATAATCATCTATTTAAGATAATTAAAAAATAATTATTAATTATTAAATATTTATCTTTTTATTGATGTTATTTTATGGTTATACTTGTACATGACTCAATGTGTTTTGGGCTTGAACTATAAGAACTTTTATTGATTGAAATCACTCTTTATTTTTTATTTTTTATGTAAGAAACATTTAATTACATCCAATAATATCTAATTGTTAATAACGTTAATTGAATACAATTTTTTGTAAAATTATAAATTTAGAGTAAGGTTAATATAAGAATAGAGTGTTACGAGAATTTAACAAATAGTAATACTAATTATTATAAATGGGACAAAAAATATTTTTGTTTTCAAATTTGCTTTATTATGTGTGTGTATTAAGGGTCTCCAAAGTTAGGTTTATTTGATTTTGAACTAAAATTTAAACTATTAATTTAATTTTTTTTTAAAATTAAAATAAAACCAAATTAATTAAAGATGTAAAACTAATCCAAAATATTAGGATATATATATAATATCATAATTTTTAATATTTAAATTAAATGGTAATCTCTACACGTATATTAATTTGAATATTTCTATTTATATCATATACACAGGCATAACTAAAAGAAAAAATACTTAAGTTTGTAGACTAATATGATTATATTTTAGGGCCTTGGATTTTTAAATTAAAGAAAAGATTAACTATCTAAATATAAATAAATAAAAAAGAAAAAATAAATTAAATATAATATATATGGGTTGGTTCATATTTGATGTTATTTAAAATTTAACACCAAATTAACCCAATAGTTCTTTAAAATAAAAAAAAATTGGGTTAAGTGAGTTTGTATAGATTATATTAAGGTAATTTTTGCACAACTCTTATATGTACATCCACTTAAGTTGTCTACGATGAATTATTTAGGATCATTCTAAACATTAAGATTTTAATTGTTTTGTTCGTTAAGTTGTTTTTATGTTTTCCTTAATAAAATTTTTTTAATTTATTATCACATATTTTAATTTTATATTAATAATTAACGTGTAAAATTATAACAAGTTAAATGCAAATAGCACGCCATTTTAATGGTGATGCGGTCATTTTGTCCATCCCCTCGACCAAAAACAACGAGGGAAAAAGAAATAAATAAAAAAGAAAATATTAAAAATCTAAATGTACAAACAGAAAAAAAAAATGCAGCTCTAATGTTAAGGAGGCAATAGAGCTAAACATTTTAACAAGGAATTTTATAACTCAATGAGAAATATTTATGCACAAACTTAAGGAACGTTAACATGAGCTGCTAACAGAAAAGATGGTAAGAATCCTTATTTATTTATTTGATTAATGTAATACCAATCTCTAGAATTGTGTATAGAGTTTTATACCTTTCTAGAATATATTATATAAACATTATTTTTTGCATTATTAAAAAATGAAAGAGAAATACCTTGTTATCATTCTTTGTTAAAAAATGTTAACACAGATAACAATACTTATAGATTGCGTAACACTAATTAAAAATATCATTAATCAAAATTCAATAATAAATTTATTAATTTTATTCTTAATAACATAATTTGAAGCTTGAAGTATATGTATAATAGGACACATAACTTAACGAAAATGGAATCCAATCCCAGAATTTAAGGAGATAGATTTGAGCGAGGTGCAAAGGAAAGTACACGGACCTACGGCTAACTAACTAAAAACAAGCCACCGCCAATTTTGAGAAGACAAAGATTGAAGGAAAATTATTAAATGGAAAAGAGTAAGAGATGCGCCTCAACTTTTTAGAATAAGCTAGCCAGTCAACATAATTGTGCTTGTTGTGTCCAAAAGGAGATCGATTTAGTAGCCCCGCAAGATCCTTCTGCTATGCTTCCATTTTTCATTTTTATAAGTTCAACCCCTTCAATCACCAAACTATACTTCGTACCAAAAAAAAAAAAAAGCTACTTTTTTTATTAGGTTAAAACTCCTGATTCGGTGGCAAAATTTAATTGGGCTGGACAAACAATGGGATAGAAAGTCTATATCAAATGATCTCCTTAATCATAATTTCAAAACTAAGAATCTTTATTTAATCTTTTTCTATCTTTTTTTTACGTATTAGTAAAATTATTTTAAAATAATCCTTTATGTATTACTTAAAAACATACATATGGTCTCAGATCAAAAATCGAGGTAATAGAATTTTGGTCACGGTTTAATAAAAACCGAGACTATAGGATATGTTTATGGTCTCGGTTTTTATTAATAACTGTGACCATAAGTTATATTATTTTTTTTCTTTTTTTTTCTTTCCTTCTTTCTCTTTTTTTCCCACTCCCACTCCCACTCCCACGCCCACGCCCACGCCCACCCTCACGTCCACGTCCACGCCCTCTCTCTTTCTTTTTTCTATTTTTTTTCTTCCTTTTTCTCCCGGATCTGAAATTTCATTTTTCCAAATCTGATTCTTTCTCTTCCCCTCTCATGATTCTTCCTCCCTTTCACGTCTCTTCTTCATGTTCCTCCTCTTCCCAGCTCACTAGTTTGGTGGTCGTTGTTCGATGGGTCGTTGTTCGCTGGTTCGTTGGCTACTGGGTCGTTGTTCGTTGGTCGTTGGACGCTGGTCGTTGGTCGCTGGACACTGGTTACTGGTACTAGTGCGTTGTGATGATGCTCTGTCTTTGGTCTTGGTCTTCAGTCTTTCTTAGTCTTGGTCTTTGTGTTGGTGCATTGTCTTGCATGTGTGGTGTTAATCTTTGGTGCTAGTCGGTCCGTAGTGTCGGTGCACAGTGCACGATGTTGATGCTAATACAGGTATAAAAGGAGAGAAAATTCTAGAATCTGAAAGGGGTCTCTGACCTTATAATTGTTGTTCCTATCAGCAGACCCATTCTTCCTTTATCCCATTTTTGGGAAAGTTTGAAATCTAAAATTTCTTCTGCTCTTAATTTATCAAATCTTTTAAGTTTCTTGTTTAAGGTAGTTTTCAGCTCTCTTGCTTTTGTCTTGATCTATCTGTTGTTGTGATTATTTTAAGAGATCAGTTAATATTTTGTGTGATAACATTTGTGAAGCTGTTTTAAATTCATGATCTGAAACTGATTTGTAATCTGAAAACTTGCATGGGAACACTTGCAGCAGATAATCAGTTTTTATGATCTTCAGTTGTATCTAGCTGAAAATAGTTTAGCCTAGACATTCTCTTTTAGCATATTTTATCCATATTTTGGGAAAGAAAATAAATTTGAAAAATCAACCAAGGGTTTTTTCTTACCTACACTTATGACTAGTTTGAAAGCATAAATGACAACAATTTATGCTTTTGGATCTAAGTAATGTGTTGGCTAACGCTTTTTTGTCTTCTTTTCATTCCATTTCAACTGACTATGTATATTTTAGGAGTACTGTTATAGGCGGAAGCTTACATACTTATTTGTATGGTATTAACTGGTGGAGGATTTTTTATCTACATCACACGGGTACTCTTCTTTGTCTTTGTTTACATGTGTAGTTATGCATCTGTCTTTCTTTTCTGGCAAGCTTGACTTGTTATTGAAACAGTGTTGATCACAATATTAGTGTCCTAGTAGAATTGTTGGGATGCACCATTACAGGCCCTTAAAGCCTTCTTGTTTATGAATATGTTCCAAATCAAAGCCTACATGATTACTTTTTCAAAGGTACTATTGACTTTAAAATCTATCATCTTTTCATGTATGGCTACATTCTTTTCTTTTACTTATTCCTCTTTTGATTGTTGTTAAATTGATTATTGTTGGTACGATTGTTGTTAAATTGATTTAAATCTCCCTAATGCGATCTTTGGCGTTCTTCTTCTTTAGTCTTGATGGCAGGTTATTCTTGATGGTATTTGGTAGTGTTCTTGATGGAGCGGTGTTGTGCTATGCTACTAGTCTTTGTCTGTTGGTTCTAGTCTTTGCGTTGGTGCATTGGCACTCTTCTTCTTGGTGTTGGTAATATTAAGTTTTTTTCATGTTTTTAATTAATACTAAAAAGTTAATTTGTAATGCTAAGTTTTTTTGTGTGTATAATAAACTCTCAAATGTAATTATACTTTTAATTTTAATATAATATGATTTTTAATATTGTAATTAATAAATTTATTGTAATTTATATTGATTTTTAATGTTGTAATTACTAATTGTATTTTTTTTGTAATTTATGTATACCTTATGGTCTCGGTTATATGCACCGAGGCCATAGATACACCTTATGGCTTCGGTTTTCTAATAACTGAGGCCATAGGTCATTACTTATGGTCTCTCTCACTTAGGTCTCGGTTCTTATAACCGTGGCCATAGACCTACGACCACGATTAAAAACCGAGGCCGTATATATGTTTTGTAATAGTGATGGCTCAAAAATGCATTTAAATTTTCATATTCCACTCCATGGATGTTACAAAACTCATCCTTGTCTCCTACATTATCCACTTTTTCTTCATTTTCTTGAACTCAATTTCCCAATTGCCTAATAATTATTTGTTAAACTTAATTGGTCTACCTTAATTTCTAAAACATATAATTGCCTAATAACTATTTGCTGAAAGACATGCCTAACAAAGAAAATTAAGAGCTATATATTTCTAGGTTCACAACTCAGTCCATTTGTTAAAGCATGAGTGAAATGCAAACTACATGCAATCACACTTGTTTTGAACTCTTTCACTTCTAGTCTAAAAAAATTATTATTTAATTTATATAACATATATCGAAAGCAGAACATATCTAGAAAAAGAAAAAAATACAAGAAAATAGCATAATAAATGTATGAAAAGATCATGCAATAACTACTAACCATTATTTGCTTGGCGTCAGACAAGTCATGCCTTTTATCTATTAACCATTCACCTTGTTCAATTATAATGCAAATATTTAGAGGTGAGTAACAAATAAAAATTATTTATTTTTAATCGATTCAAATCTAATTCAATCCAAGTGAGTTTAAAAATTTTCTAACCAAATTTAATCCGATGATATAATCAATTCGAATCTGAACATATATGATTTTTTCGAATAGGATAAAGTCAGATTGATATTAAAATTTATTTATGAATTATTATTATATATAAAACACGATATACATAAATTTAAATTTTACGTTGCTATATTTTTGTAATAAATATTATTATTTATAATCATAATTAAAAAATCAAAAGAATAAAAAATAGGTACGTAAAATTATTAAATTATTATAAATATTTATATTTATTTTTAAGCTAAAATAATAATATAATATAATTATGATATGCATAATATTTAAATATAGTATATTATAAAATAAAATATGTATTTATTTATAATTTAATAGTAGCTCGATCTAAATTGGATACAATGGATTATAAAATTTGTTAATCTGAATCCCAACAGATTGTATAGTTTTCTATCCAAAACCAATCCGACTATAAAATTAATCAATCCAATCTTATCTTAATCTTATCGATCAAATCGAACTTCTCAATTTAAATTGATTAATTGGATTATTTGTTCACCCCTAGTAACAACATAGATTTTTGTGTGCAAATGATTTGATACAAATAGATTTAATAAAAAAACTAATAAATAATTACAAAAAATAACACCAATTTTAAAATAACAAAAACAGTTTTCAATAATTTTGAATGTAATCAAATTGAATAATGTTTAACATTTAACTAGTTTAAATAACCGTAATTTAATTTGAACAATATTAAATTAGACGATGTAAAATGTTATACCAATTTTTTTTATTAATCACTACAATAAAAAAAGAAAAATAGGATAAGTGACAATCCTATATGAATTTCATAAAAAACTGTCACCAATCGTCTTATTTTCTTGAAAAGGTAATCTAGTATATAAGACAATCATTATGTTTGTTTCTAATTTTGATATTTATTATTTCCTACTTTATTAATATTTTTATAAATAAAATCTCATATTACAAATTTCAAAATGTATATAAGTATCGTATTTAATTTTCAATTCATCACAACAAGTAATTCATCATTTATTCTCAATTCATCATCACAAGTAAAAAAGTTTATCATTTATTCTCAATTTTTTACAAGTTCATCTTTCAAACGAACACACATATATATATCCTTAAAAAACATATGCATACATATACATCATAAACTAATTAATACATGTACCATTTATGTCAAGTTAATTAAATATCACTATATAACTTATAATAATTATACAATAAGTCTTAAACCTTACATAAATAAATAAGTATTTACACAAAATGTTATAACTAGTAAGTGGATATATATTAATATATAACTTAATTATCTCGTTCATTTCCATCTCATCAATTGTTTCAGATAATCAAACATGTATATGCACTATTCTTGTTTTAATTGCTCCAACTCCATTGGTGTATATACACCCTTACTTGCAAATTATACAAAAAAAATTAATATTTTAAAGTTAGATAATCAAGAAATATTACATATACATGTAAACATATATATATATATATATATATATATATATATATATATATATATATAAATTTTGAATATGTATCCGAGGGTAAGACCACCCATTTCTCTCAAATTTATGTAAATCTCTAAAAAATTAGACTATTAATTACACAAACCTACATGGATGTTAGGTTTCTTGGACAGAGGTACTTAGGAGCGAGGTTTAAAATATCATTTTTGGTTACGATGTCGAGATATAATTTTTATAAAAATGTTAAAGATATTATCGTTATCGGTAAAAACTTTAAAAAAATTACAAAACTATAAAAATTTTATCAAAAATATGAAATTGTTTTTATAAAACTTTATAAAATATCAAAATAATCAATTAATTATATTTTAAACTAATTTTTTATTTAATACATGTATTTTTAAATACATAAAATATTTATATTAATCAATAAGTTGATTAATTAATTAAAATATTGTATAATAAAATATATATTCTTTTTTGCTAAATATTTTAGAATAAATAGTTAAAAGGTTTGAAATAATTAAGTAAATTATCTAATTGTAACTACTATAAATAAATAAATCTCGTTATTATGAAAATAAATTTCATTGATTATTTTTTTTAAAATACTTATATATATATAACAAACATGCTAAAAAAAAAAAGAGAAATGAGAGAATATATCATCTACTATAAAATTGAGAAAAATTTGAATTATAATGATTACTCAGAAAGAAGAACAAAAAGTGAAAAATAAATCAAGAATTGATATTTTGTTCGATATTTTAGCGACATGTTAACATATTAGAAATGATATCTAGTATATTTTAGTTAAAAGAAATATATTTAAGCGATATTTTAACGACAACAATATTTTATCGATATTTTAGCGATAACGTCGATATTTTTGTAATAATTTTACCAAAATATATAAACATTATGTTTTAACTAAAGAATGTATAAAAAAATGATATTGTCACCTATGTTACATTTTCATCACTGCTTAAAAGTCTATGTAACCTAATGTAAAGAAAGAAAAAAATCTCTTTCGGCTTAGGCGACACAAAAAACAATGACTATATATTTGGAACTAGAAAAATGTAATTTGTTGTTGTTAAGAACTACAACTCGTATCACAATGAAATTTAAAAAAAAAATGCAAATGCACATTATCTCGTTCATGTACGTACATGCACACTTCTTGCTTCAATTGCTGAATTCCATTTATGTGTATAGATCATTACTGGTGAATTATACAAAACAATTATATTTTAAAATTATATAATCAAAATATGTTATATATATATATATATATATATACGCACATAAATTTTTAATACATATCCGAGTGTAATATCACCCATTTATCTCAAATTTATGTAAATCTCTAACAAATTAGACTTTCAATTACACAAACCTACGTGGATGTTAGGTTTCTTGGACAGAGTTACTTAGGAGCGAGGTTTGAAATATCATCGTTGCAATGATTTCAAAATATATATTTTTATGAAAATGTTAAAATATTATCGTTATTGATGAAAATTTTATCAAAATTATAAAACTATAAAAATTTTATCAAAATTATGAATTTTTTTTATAAAACTTTATAAAATATCAAAACAATCAATTACTTATATTTTAAATTAATTTTTTATTTAATATATGTATTTTTAAATACATGAAATATTTATATTAATCAAAAAGTTGATTAATTAATTAAAATAATGTATAATAAAATATATATTCGTTTTTGTTAAATATTGTAGAATAAGAAATTAAAACATTTGAAATAATTAAGTAAACTATCTAATTGTAACTGTTATAAATAAATAAATCTCGACATTATGAAAATAAATTTCATCAATCATTTGTTTTTAAAAATACTTATATATATATATATATATATATATATATATATATATATATATATATATATATATATATATATATATATATATATATATATATATCAAACATGCTAAAAAAGATCGAGAGAATATATCATACTATAAAAATGAGAAGAAATTGAATTGAAATGATTATTCAGAAAGAAGAACAAAAAAGAGAAAAATAAATCAAAAATTGATATTTTTAATATTTTGTTCGATATTTTAGCAACATTTTAACATGTTAGAGACAATTTCCAAGACATTTTAGTAAAAAAAAGATATTTAAGCGATATTTTAACGACAATGATATTTTATCTATATTTTAACAACAATATCGATATTTTTGTAATAATTTAATCAAAATATATAAACATCGTGTTTTAACGTAAGCATGTGTAAAGAAGTCATATTGTCACCAAGGTAACATTTTTATCACCGCTTAGGAGTCCATGTAACCTAATGTAAAGGAAAAAAAATCTTTTTCAGCTTAGTGTCACGACCTTAATGTTTCGAGTATCGATCGTGCGGCACTTAGCACCGTTCGTTGCACTAAGCCTGCCTTTGAATCCGAAAATGTAACTCCAAAGAGAATAGAGAGAGTTTGCAAAGAATGCTTTGTATTTCTCTAGAGAGAGTTTATGATACAAATGCTAAGAATTCCCAAGGATGAATACAAATGAAGACCAATAGGTCTATTTATAGTGTGGCAACAAGCCTAGGAGTATGCCACATTTCTCTAGATCCTTCTAGCTCTAGAATATACAAGAGAGTTCTATGTACAATATGCCACAAGGTTCTAGGACCTTCTAGCCAACTCTAGAGTCTTCTAGGTTTGTCTAGCTCCTTCATGCACCTTCCGGGATGTTCCGTAAGCTTCCTGCAGCTTCTACCACCTTCCCGAACCATCCGGCACGTTCTAGAATATTCCAGCCCACTCTAGCACTCTCCAGTGTGCTCTAGAACATTCTAGGGTCTTCAAGCTTGAGTTGAGTCCGTCCAACTCTAGCCTTCTCTAGACTTCTCTAGGTAACTCTAGAACTTTCCATATGTCTTAGATCCTTTAGGCAACCAATATTTGGATTTTTAGGGGCAGTTTGGGCGGGACGTGACACCCTCCCCCACTCAAGTTCGCGACGCCCTCGGCGCGCCTTCAAGTTGAAACCTCTCTATAGCATCTTTAAATTGCCATAAGGAATCCTCAGGTTCCAACTTGTCTCTACATCTGGGGCGTTTTTCCATTTGACCAAGTACTCCTTATAACTTGGTACGCCCCTTCGTCGGATCAAGCGGTCCGCCAAAATTGAGTCCACTTCCCTGTCAAAGGAGGTTATCACTGCGGTAGGCGCTCTCTTTGATACTCCCCGACTTATGTCATCCTCGTCTCCATGGTAAGGTTTTAGCATGCTTACATGAAAAACATGATATATTTTAAGCTTCGGAGGGAGTTGTAGCTTGTACAACACCTTACCAACTTTCTTGAGGACGGGAAATGGTCCTTCGTACTTCCGCACCAACCCCTTATGAACCTTCCGCAATGACTTGAATTGTTGGGGCAATAGTTTCACCAGGACCAAATCACCTTCCTGAAACTCTATCATCCTCCTCTTCTTGTCAGCCCATTTCTTCATCTTCTTAGATGCCTTATGCAAATAGGCTCGGGCCAACTCCGCTTGCTCATGCCGGGCCTTGGAAAACTTGAAAGCACGGGCTCTTTCCTTCATAACTCGTGGCTAAGGTAGCATGGGAGTCAGCGGGTTGCCGCTCCATGACAATCTCAAAGCGGACTCTTCGCGGTGGACTCGCTTCTTTGCAGATTATACGAAAATCGGGCTACATCCAACAAATTTCGCCTTCGCCCAATCAGTTGATTGGCACTCACAAAGTACCCGAGATACAACTCCAAAGAATGCATTGGCACGCCCGTCTGGCCCATCACTTTGAGGATGAAAGCTTGCAGAAGTTCAAGTCGATCCCACTGAAATTGAAAAATTCCGTCCAAAAATTTCCCGTGAATCGAGTGGTCTCGATGGCCACTCATTTATGCTTGGATGGAATCCCACGTCTTCACAACATGTTTAAGGAACAAGCATGCCGTCTCATCCGCCGTGGCAGTCCGTTGAGGTAGGTATTAATGTTGCATATTTCTTGAAGCGGTTGATGATGACACGAATTATATCGCCAAAGCCCTCGATTTTGGCGTACGGTAATGAAGTCAGCGAGACACTCTCCCATGGTCTCTCTGGAATAGGCAACGGTTCTAGCAATCCTCCGGGTGCATGTTGCTCTATCTTGTCTTGTTGGCATACAAGACAAGTCTTCACATAAGCTTCGACATCATCCCGAAGTTGAGGCCAATAGTAGATGGATTTGATCAAAGCAAGGGTGCGCCTCATTCCTGGGTGTCCAGCCCATAAGGAATCGTGGCATTCCTTGATAAGCTCTTTCCTTAAGCTCCCCCATTTTGGCACGAAGATACGACTGCGGCAGCGTAGAGTAGTCCGTCACTCAACCAAAATCGTCTCGTCTTCCCTTCCTTGATGAGGGCAAGGAGGTTTTGAGCAAGGGCATCATGCTCTAACCCTTCTTTGATCCTTTCCAGTAAAGGGCTACTTGGCCTACTTAAGGCTGCTAGCTCCGTCTTCCGACTCAACGCATCAGCCACTACATTAGCTTTGCCAGGCTTGTACTCCAACCTGTATTCAAACTCAGCCAAGAAATCCTGCCATCGAGCTTGCTTAGGACTCAACTTCTTCTGAGTCTGGAAGTAGCTTGTTGCAATATTGTCCGTCATGATAACAAAATGAGAGCCCAATAAGTAGTGTCGCCACACCCTTAGACAATGAATGATGGCTGTCATTTCCTTTTCTTGCACAGTGTAGCAGCGTTCGGTGTCATTTAGCTTGCGGCTCTCATAAGCTATCGGACGCCCTTCCTACATCAATACTCCTCCAATGGCAAAATCCGATGCATCCGTATGCAGCTCGTAGCTCTTGGAAGGGTCTGGTAGGTAAAGCACCGGTTCTTCACTAACAGCTTTCTTCAAGTCTTCAAACGAGGCTTGGCATTCACTTGTCCATTCCCAAGCCTTGTTCTTTTTGAGCAAGTTAGTGAGTGAGGCTGCTTTCGCTGAGTAGGACTTGATAAACCTTCTATAGTAGTTCACAAGTCCAAGAAAAGATCTTAACTCGGGAACCTTGGTAGGAGGTTCCCATTCTTGGATGGCTTTCACCTTAGCTCCATCCATCATCAGTTTCCCTTCCTTTATCCTATGCCCTAGGAACATCACCTCATCTTGGGCAAAGGAACACTTCTCTTTCTTGACGTATAGCTCATTTTCCCTTAGGACCTCGAACACCTTCTTCAAATGCTCTAGATGTTCTTCCAAAGTCCGGCTATAGATCACAATGTCGTCAAGATAGACTACCACGAACCGATCGAGGTAGGGAAGGAAAATCTTGTTCATCAAAGTACAGAAGGTGGCTGGTGCATTTGTGAGACCGAATGGCATAACAAGGAACTTATAGGCACCATACCTGGTTACACAAGTAGTCTTGGGCTCATCTCCCTTGGCTATGCGTACCTGGTAGTATCCCGATCGTAGGTCCAATTTTGTGAAGTATCTTGCACTCCCTAGTTGATCAAACAAATCAGCAATAGGAAGGATAGGATACTTGTTCTTGACCGTGATCTTATTTAGAGCTCTATAGTCAATGCACATTCGCAACGAGCCATCCTTCTTCTTTTGAAACAGCACCGGGGCACCAAATGGGGCTTTGGAGGGCCTTATGAAGCCAGCATCCAGCAATTCGTCGAGTTACTTCCGCAATTCTACCAACTCTGAGTTTGCCATCCGATATGGGCTTATTGCTGGTGGCCCAGTGCGGTTCCGCCCTACATTTCATGGTACCTACCTCCTCGAGGTAGTCTGGGTAATGCTCCCATTACATCTTGGAACTTATCTAAGACAGTTTGCACCTCCGTTGGCAAGCTGGGCTTTGGGGATGCCTCTTCGTCGTCGTATTCTTTTAAGATTGCCAAGTAACTCTCTTTGTCCCTCTTCAATCCCTTCTTGAATTGAAGTGCTGAGAGAGCTTGGATAGTAGGTTTGCTGGTCCTTTCCGCCTAACCACACACGCCGTATCATCCATGATACACATGTAGCTCGAGTACGGCACTAAGAAAGCTCTTACCCGGTCCAAGAACTCCATGCCGAATACCGTGAAGTCATCCATAGTGCGCTACGAGATAAGTCCACTTGGCCGCCCATGCACCAAGACCGACCTTAACTCCACGAGCGACTCCGGTGCAGCGGTACATCTTGAGTTAATTGCTTGAGAGAACCCCCTCCATGACAATCTTCGGGGCCAAGTCTTTTGCTTCTTCCACCGAAACAAAGTTGTGAGATGCTCCTGTGTCGACCAATGCTTTGGCGACCTTCCCATTTATGGTGGCAGCCACGTACATCAAGCCTTTAGGGGTCTTCGGGCGCTCATTGCACCAAGTGCCAAGAAAGAGCCCATCTTTGCACCTCCGTCCGACTCGCCTCCCTCCTGCTCATGAGTGGAAGCAACTAAGGCACTCAAGGCCTTCCTCTTCGGACATTCTCGTGCCCAATGCGGTCCGTCGCAAATGAAGCACGTCACACGGGGCTTTGAGGCATTCCGATCCTCCTTCTCCTTCCCCTTATCCCGTGGCTTGAACGAGGAGCTGTCTTTGTGGTTTTTGGGTCCCTGACTTTTGGCATGACCTCCACCGTTCTTTCCCCCAACAAACTTCTTATCTGTGGCTTTGGAGCTCTCTTTGTTTGTGGAGTAATCAATAAAGCTTTCTGCAGTCGCAATGGCCGAAGACAAGTCTTGGACACCACGTCGCTTGAGCTCGAGGTTAGCCCATGATTGGAGACCGTCCATAAACAAGAATAAGGCATCCTTGTCGGACGTGTCAGGAACTTCAAGCAGCAAAGTTGTGAACTCCTTCACATAATCCCTTATGCTACCTGTTTGTTTTAACCGACGCAAACGGCCTCTTGCCTCCTCTTCAGCATTAACGGGGAAGAACTGCATTTTGAACTCCCTTTTGAAATCTTCAAAGGTTTCAATCGTGCAAACCCCTCGTTGCACATCTCCATGTCTCCTTCTCCACCACAATACGGGCAAAGGCGATCAAGTACGTAGCAGTGATTCGGATCTGGCCGCATGGTCCGTTACGCGCAGCCTCAGTGATTGTTCTAGCCCCCATAGAAGTTTTCCACACTTCCACAAGCATTCCTAACACCATTGAAGGTCTTAGGCTTGGGAACATCCACCCTCTTAGCCTCAATGACGGTGGCTGTGCTAGTTCCCGCGGCCATAGCCCGCTTACAAAGAGCTAGATCACCACCCATATCCTCAACTCTAAGCAAAACATTTGCGAGTTCTCTTTGGACGAGATCTCTTACCTTGGCAAGTTCAGATTTTAGCCCATCAATCTCTTGCCTTAACCCACCGTCTAGCTCATTGAGGGACATCTTAACCGCTGCATGGATCTCCACATCCTCGGCCTCCAAGCCATTGCAACGCTCTGTTGTCCACCTGGGTCGAACAGCCTCCCTTGCCCAGCCCCGTGCACCTCCCAACACGTGCTTCCAAGCTAGAAAGTATGTCTTTCGACTTGGCTCGAGCTTCTTTTGATGGCTTCCGTGTTTCCTCACGTCCACGTTCCATAGGTGGAACATCAACGCTTGGTGTAGATGGAGCAACGTTCTTCATTATGCCAAGAGTAAGATTGCTTCAACCTAATGCTCTGATACCAACTGTCACGACCTTAATGTTTCGAGTATCGATCGTGCGGCACTTAGCACCGTTCGTTGCACTAAGCCTGCCTTTGAATCCGAAAATGTAACTCCAAAGAGAATAGAGAGAGTTTGCAAAGAATGCTTTGTATTGCTCTAGAGAGAGTTTATGATACAAATGCTAAGAATTCCCAAGGATGAATACAAATGAAGACCAATAGGTCTATTTATAGTGTGGCAACAAGCCTAGGAGTATGCCACGTTTCTCTAGATCCTTCTAGCTCTAGAATATACAAGAGAGTTCTATGTACAATATGCCACAAGGTTCTAGGACCTTCTAGCCAACTCTAGAGTCTTCTAGGTTTGTCTAGCTCCTTCATGCACCTTCCGGGATGTTCCGTAAGCTTCCTACAGCTTCTACCACCTTTCTGAACCATCCGGCACGTTCTAGAATATTCCAGCCCACTCTAGCACTCTCTAGTGTGCTCTAGAACATTCTAGGGTCTTCAAACTTGAGTTGAGTCCGTCCAACTCTAGACTTCTCTAGATAACTCTAGAACTTTTCATATGTCTTAGATCCTTTAGGCAGTCAATATTTGAATTTTTAGGGGCAGTTTGAACGGGACGTGACATTAGGCCACGCAAAAAACAATGACTATATTTGGAACTAGAAAAGTGTAATTTGCTGTTGTTCCTTAAAGAACTACAACTCGTATGACAATAAATTTTTTTATTTTAAAAAAATGCAAATACACATCGTTAATGCATAACAAGACAGATATGGCTCATGTCTATAGCTTCGAGAATAGATTAATGATGTAAAAGTAAAGTTGTTTTCTGAGTAAAAAGTAAAAACCATACATCACTCTATCTGTGATCTACTCATCCTTAGAGGTACTATCAATCATAATATCAAATGTTTCTTGAATCCGTGAATTTGCTCAGTCTAACTTGTCAGCTTCCAATCACATCCTCACAAATGACAAACTAATTTGGAGGCTATGAAATAAGAATAAGTCATCAGTCAATGAACATCCATGACATGAATCACGGGGCTTAAATATCATATATATATATATATATATAACTGTACATATACCTCAAACACTAATTATAAGTTATTTTGAATACTGAAGTCACCACTAAATAATAAGCAAAATGGTACAAAGACCAAATGCAAAGATTGATAAATCATAAATACATCTTCTTTGAGAAAAGAGAAGTGGTCTTCCCATTCTCTACACAAAAAATTCGTATTGATTTTGGATGGCTTCCTCCTTCTTTGAGTTTGCAAAATTCGATCTAAACCAGTCTTCCTCGTCATCGTATACCCTGCTTTCTGCATTTAATCAATACCAAAATTTAAAAATCAAAGACTGATCATTTCTAGCTAAGAAAATAATAGGGAAAAACATTAGAATTTTCCGTGAATTTTAATTTTAAAAAAATTGCAATTTCAGTCTTTCATAATATTAATCCTCCAAAAAAAAGTGAAAAGCTTTCTAGCTTGGTAAGCAATCATCTATGAGAAATTTTTTAAAGTAATGCCAATCATCCAAGCAAATAACATCACAAGGCGTTGCACTAAAAATGGTTAATACAAACAGCTTCACGCCTTCACACCAACTTATAAACTAAATAAGATAATACTAATCAAGCTTCATGCGTTTTCTGGACTACCAAACAGATAAGAGAATGGGTAATAAAATAAGAAAAAGACCCGTTGAAGAAATTGGTGGAGAGATTAATGGAGGTCTGGAGGACCAATTTCTGAAAGAGATTGGTTTCGTCAATGGAAAGCGCCTCCGCTGGATCAACACCACTCCAACTCAACATTGGTAGCTGACAGCTAGAAGAAAAAGAATTTGATGAAAAAGAAGATAGTGTGTTGGGGGTGTAGACAATCTAGACACCTTAAAAGAAATTGTCCAAAGAGTGGAACTGATTTAACAAGAAGTTTAAATACCAACGATGATGTTAATAATATGTCTGCTTTCGAAGACTATGGTGATACTTTTTGAAAAGAGTATTTACATTCTCATGGCATGTTATTAGTATCCAAATATTGGCATAAAAGAGGGTGTGTTACTGCTAGCATGTCTACAAGTTTGCACACAGGCATTGACTTAGTATAAATGCAAGATGTGTGGTGGAAAGAATTTTGATGGCTGAGAACTCTCGGGAAAATCAAGTGTGAGAGTTGCACCATAAATTTCAGCAAGTTCTTCGATGTGAAATTCTTAGAATTGGTGATTAATTCTAAGTGAGTGTACTATTTATGGTGGAGTATAATAATTCTCGATGTAGAGAATTATGACCGTTGGAGTAGACAGTGTTATAGCAGTAACTATGTTTATTTTTAATCAAAGTAGAGATTGTTATAATTGATTAAAAATAATATTTAGTTTGTTAATCAAAATAAGAGGTGCCTAATTTAGAATAAAATTCATGAAAGGTAGTTTCCCATATTGTCAAAGATAGAGATACTTAACATTGTTTGATTAAAGGATGGGAAAATCAGGTAGCCTAATTTTGGTGAATGAAAAAATGTTTAGCATATGAAATGGAAACTTGAAGATTATAAATATGGCTACATTTCTTCATTGTTAATTATCAAAAAATAGAGAAAAACTTGTATGAGAAGTTTTTGAGTGAGAGAATTTTGTAGAAAAATTCTCTTAGGCTTGTAATTGCTTTTGTCTTTTGGGTGTGAGAAAATTACTAAAAGTGTAGTTGTAATAATTTTTCATATAGTAAATTTTTTCTCGGATTGTCTTTTGACAACGAAAGTAATTTTTCTCCAATTTGGAGTTTCCGTTATAATTTGTGTGTTGTATATTTTTTATTTCTCTATACTTTGATATTCTATTAAAGAAGATCTTGGGAGGGAGAATTTGTAATTATATAATCTGATCCAAAATTCCTAACAAAGTCGTGTAACCTATTGTTATCCTTTTTTCTTCTCTTTCTAATATTTGTCATATATATATACATATTTTCTTTAATCAATACATTTTCAAAATGATTACAATTGGATAAACATTAAAAATATTTTTAAACTTTGAGGTATCTTCAAAAATATCCTTAAGGTTTAAAATATTCAAAAATATCCCCCAAAAATAATGTAAGTTAAATTTTACAAAAATAAATAGTAATATTCCATAAATGAAAATGAAAGAAATAATAAAAAACTAAGAAATAATAAAAAATTAAAGAATATTAAAATTATAAATAGAAGACATCTCATGATGCTTTTCACATGAAATGTTAATAAGTAAAAAAATTGAAAAAATTCAAATAGTAAAATTAAATCTTAAAAAAATAGATAGATTTAAAGAACCATCATTTACATCTTTAAGAAATTATTCACAAGGAAATATATAATTTATTACGGAATAATAATAAAGAAACGAGTATTAATATTACAGATGCAAAATGATGGTATAATATATCATTAATTGAGAAGAAAGTTATAATGAATAAACTATCCAAATATTAATACAGACTCATTTTAGAAAAAGAATAGAAAGAACAATAAAAATAGCATTACTAGATAAAAAAATAATAAATAATAAATAGGAAATATTCTTTTTAAGAATGATCCATGGTAACTTAGGATATCAAAAACTAAAATTTACAGTATGCCCTAGGTTTGTTATTAATATTAATGATAAAAACTTAAACCAAGTATTAAGTCTAGCTTATGAATTTGAAAGAGGGGATGCAATGAAATAAGGATATCATACATTTTCAATACACTAGCTAGTAGGGTATTTTTTAACAAACAATCACAATAGTTCAATATATGGACAAAATGAATTAATAGAAATAGACAAAACCTTTCAAGAACTTGGAAAAATAATAAAACCAGAAATACTAATAGACTTTGAAATACCAAAGGAATGACACTTAAATTTCAAGGAAAAACCTTTGATAACAGGAAAAAAAACAATGTTGTTAAAAATAATAATATACCAAAATTTACTTTTATAGATCATTAAGGAGAAACCTTCAACCAAGAAGAAGTTAAAAAATTAAAAGGTGAAATCCAAGTAATGAAGGTATTAGTTCATAATGTCATATTAGGAAAATAATAATGTTTAAAGATAAATTAAAAACTATAGAGTTAGAAATAAATGAAAGTCTAGTAGGCATAACAAAAGAACAACAGTACTGGAAGTTTTGAAACTGTTAACAGCGGAAGTGAATTTAGTCGAGGAAGTAAACACAAAATACCTACAAAGTATAATAGAAATACAAAAGGAATTATTAAAAGAAATAAATGAATGTTGTTATAATAAACTTCAACAAGATATATATATATATATATATATATATATATATATATATATATATATATATATATATATGGAATTTACAGAACTAAGAAAATATATATATAAACAATGATAATATAGGTTATAAATATGATCCCCTAGAAGGACTAAAAATATAACTATCTAGGAGATCAGATGCTCTGATCCCTAAAAAGGAGAGAAGAAAAAATGAAAAAATATATAATGACAAAGATATAATTTCAATTTAATAAAATATAAAAAAGAATTGTAGAAACAATTTATGAACTTTGAAAAAAGAGAAATAGAAAAATTAGTTTGTTTGTTAACACTAACTAATGAAGAATTAGAAGAACAATAAAATGAAAAAAAATGTACAAATAAAGAAAAATACGATATGAAAATAGTTTCAGAAATTGATTTTGAACCAAAAATCATGACCCTTAAAGGTCATATGAAACCAATTTCACTACCAATCCCTTACCAAGAAGGAACATCTAATCTACATAAGGAGGAAATAAATAGGTAAAGGCCAGGAGAGCATGATACCACAGATAGAAGAAGACAATAACCCAAAATGAAAAAAAAGTTGTATTGGAGAATTAGAGGTAATATCCTACAAGAATTCAAACTTTATGATAGTTATAAGTCTAATCTATTAGATCTACACTGCATAAGAGATAGAAAAAGACTCTAAATGAATGAGCTAGTGGTGTAAGTGTACTCATATAAATCTTTCAAAATACACAAACAAACCCTTCATTCTCTAGGGTATTAGTAGCACATAAAATATCAGGAAATGTTAAAGTTTGGTTTTCAAATTTAACACACTAATAACATTTATTAATGCAAGGGAATGCTTCCACATGAAGATAATACTTAGATATATAAATAAATGAAATATACAAGGAATTTATTGGAGAAGATAAATGAAGAATTATCATTGATTCCAATGAAAATAAAATCAATTAAGCCAAATGGCATCTAAAAAATATAGAAATTTGTAATAAATGTTACATAGATTATTTTATTTGTGAATATGAAATGTATTACCATAAGTTACCACCCTCTATACAAACAACTTATAAGGAAATGTTTTTTTTCAAAAATTTCTTGGAACATTACATAAGACATTGAAAGAAAGTTAGAATGAGAGAAATAGAGAAACTATACCAAACACCCAAGGACGAAGAATAAGAAGCCTTAAAAGCTAGATAATTATTAAATGCCAAGAATAAAGGGAATATAAACAAATAAGAGGAAATGATAAAATCTATTATGATTTAAGAGATTTTAGAATACTAGGAAAAATATGGACGTAACATAAAACCATACAAACAAAAATATAAACAATATAAACAATACAAGAGATTTAAAAAATACAAAATTTAGAAATTAAGATTTTCAAAAATATAAAAGAAGATTTAATATGAAAACCTATAGGAAGATATATTTTAAAATAAAGAGATATAAACCTCCTAAAAACATAAATTATTGCCCTTTAGGAAAAATAATATAGATGTTGGATCGGTAATGAAGAAGGACATTATGCCAACGAATGTCCAAGAATACTTCAACATAAGAAAGAATTTAAAATGGAATTCCCACAAAAAGCAAAAATCTTAGAAGAAGCTTTTAAGATGCAATTGGAACCAATTTAAAACTCAAATATAGATGATACTTACAGTGTTTTTCTATTCGAGGAAACTGAGGAAATAACTGACTCAGAATATGAATACTTTTCAACATAAAATGGATGATTTGTATAGTATTACAAATCCAAATAGTACATATATCAAAGTAGGACTAAAATTTAAAGGTTAAGCCAACTATCATTTACATGCATATATAGATATAGAAGCTAGTATGTGTGTAGCAAGTAAATAAGTGTTTTCAAAATAACATTGAAAATAGGTACCTAAAGATTTAATTGTAATAATTGTTAATAATACTACAATAAATCTTAATAAGATTTTAAAAGATACAGATATAATGATAGGAGGAGAAAAGTTTCATATTGCTACCATATATCAACAGGAAACAGGAGTCGATTTATTAATAGGAAATAAAGCTCTAAACTTATATCAACCTTTTACACAACATCAGATAAAATAAGTCTAGCAACATTAGATGGTGATACCATTTATGTATCAAAAATAAGAAAAACTTTAATCGTATCAAACTCAATTTTTATACAACAACATAAAATGAAAAAAACATGGTGAGATAGAGCAGCAAAAACCTTATTTATAAAATATTTTATTAGATATAGAAGAGAAAAAAAGCTCTTTTCTTAATGAAATATAGGAAGATAAATCCCTAACAGGCATCATAAAATTATTAAAATAGTAAACTTATAAAATCCTTTGGATCAAAAAATAAACAAATCTAAGATGATTGTCAACATAATATTAAGAGACCCTAACAAGGTTATAAGAGTAAAACCAATGATTTACACTCCATAAAATAGGATTGAATTTGAAAAACAAATTCAAGAACTTTTGGAATTAAAAGTCATAATACCAAGTAATTCATCACACTCTAGTCCAATATGCCTGGTTGAAAAAAAAGCTGAAAAAAGAAGAGGAAAAAAGAAAATGGTAATAAAATTCAAAACATTTAATAAAGAAACCATTAATGATGGATACTTTATTCCAAAGAAAGAAGAGTTATTATCATTAATAAAAGGAAAGAAATACTTCTCAAGTTTTTATTACAAATGTGGATTTTGGTAAATAAGATTGGATGAAAACTCTCAAAATTTAACGGCATTTAGTTGATTCTAAGGACAATTCCAATGGATTATTATGTCATTTGGACTAAAATAAGCTCTAGTATCTTTCAAAGATATATGGATAAAATCTTCAAACAATTATAAAATATGTGTTGTCTATATAGATGATATTTTAGCTTTTAGTAATGAATTAAATAAACACTATTTAGATATTATTAATATTTTACAAGAATGTAGGAAAAAATGTTTTGTACTTTTTGAAAATAAAGTAGTACTTGCTCAGCCAAAAATTAAATATTTAGGGTTGAAAATTGAAGATGGAAAAAACAATCTACAACCCTATATACTAAACAACATTCAAAGATTTTCTAGTGAATTAAAAGACAAAAACCAATTACAAAGATTTTAAGGATGTTTGTCATATGAAGAAGCATATATAAGAAACTTGCATAAATGAGAAAACCTTTATAGGTAAAATTGAAAAAGATCATATATGAAATGAAAAGAATAAGATACTCTATATATGGATAAAGTAAAAGCAAAAGTAAAAATTTTCCAACTTTATACCATCCATGGCTAGATAATAAAATGATAATAGAAACAGATACTTTATAAGAATATTGGGGAGCAGTTCTGAAAGTAAGAGTAGATGACAAAGATAAATATCTTTCTAGAGTTAAATTATCATAGTAATAAAAAAAATTAACAGTTAAAAGAGCTATTAAGAAATCTACAATATATGTTATAAGTTCCATATTCATTATTAGAATACATATTAAGAATTTTGGTTATTTTTTAAGAACTAATATTGTAGGTAATTACAAATAAGAAAAAATAGTCAGATGGTAACAATGGTTCAACTACTACTATTTTGATGTTGAACATCTTTCAAGAAATAAGAATAGCTTAGCAAATCCACTTACTAGAGAATTAGCACGTCTAATTATTTTTATGCTTTTAGGAATTGAACATTTTGATATCAAGATCAAAATAAAGAAAAAAGATATCAAAATCTTACAGGAACAACTCGAGGTGTTATACTTCAAGAAATCTTTTATGGAGACAAAAAAATAAACATGAAGAAATTAAGTGTTCAAAACAACCCTTAGAGTCCAAAAACTCAAAAGATGAATCTTCATTAAAAATTCAGTCTAAACAAGATAAAACTTCTAAAGAAATAATTTAAAAGGTCAACTAGGTAGACAAAGCAGAAAAAGAAGAATAGAAAAATATTTCTGTGGTCTATAATGGCCCAAAACCAAAAATCTATAATAACTGGGTACAATTTAGTAAATCTATTCTATAAATTAGTTGAGTAACTCATAGATCCTTCACTAATAGAATAAAAGATTAAGGAAATTATGCCAATTAAAAAACACCAAAACTAATAACTCTAGAATATATAGTAATAAATTATTTTGCAGCATTACAACAACAACTAACAACACCAAGCAGATTTAAAAATCTGGGAAAAATAGTAAGGCCTCCAATACTAATTAAAGAAGCATTTATCCCAAAGACATCAAATATAGTAAAGCATTCAGTCTTATTCAAGGAAACATCCCCAGAAATTCACTAATAATTGAAGATGAGAATGATCAATATAGAAATCTCAACAAACCACAATGGTTGAGTATATACAACTTGACCAAAAAGTGTACTCAGGAACATGTTGAAGATATGAAGTTCTACACTACAGAAAATGAATTCCCTGTAAGAAGTAAATTCAATATCTTGGAAGGACCTTATCCAAAATTTGTTTACAAAGCTTTCTACGCATGATTAATAGAAAACATATATCTAAGAATTAATTTAAGTGAATTAAATTATTTTCCAAAAAACTTCAAAAGAGTAATCAAGAACTTCAGAAAAAGATTAAAGTAGGTGATAATCCTATTTATCTAAGATTTTTTAGTTTACTAATGAACTTGAATGAGGAATGATGTATTAGTCCCTACTACTTCATCAAGATAGGAACTTCCAATACAAACACAGAAGTTCCCAAACTAAGGACACTTCCAAAAAAGAATCCAATACATAAGAATTATGTGTACTAGGGGATCAAATGTTAGGCCAAATTTATTATAAACTTAGGAAGATTGATAACTCTATTGAGATCAAAGTAAATTATTCAATTATTAAAGTCATCATTATTTTTCATAGTAGCATGACTTTTTCAGAGGAAGATGGTGAAAAGATTACCAATTATGAAGCCAATTTTAATAGCAAAAACTTGAAAATTGGTCAAGAAATAAGAAAGATATTCTACTTCTATGCCAGAAAAGCCACCAAAGATCAAAGATGCCTCTATTGCATCAAAGATCAAGAAGATTAAGATGTGACATCATCAAAATCATCAAAAGGACTATCGATAGAAAATGATAACGAAGAATAAAATGGGAACTAGCGACATAAGAAAACAAAGTAAATAAAGATGTAGTCCCACATTTTAATCGGTAGTATGTGCCAAGGAAAAAATTAATGGCTACCATGTAAAGTAAATAAGCAAATGAATTATTAAAGCAAAGAGAAGATAGTAATTCTAGTCTTATAAACAAGGATTCCTTATGCTATAAAAGGAACTCTTATTTTCATTTTAATATATGGAAAAAACTAGAGCACACCACTCTTAAAAAATACAAACTCTAGCATAGAAAATCTCCTCTATCTAGAAATCCAAAACCAATAATGATATACCCAGTAATTATGAGTGGCTAAAGATATCTTCAAGGTTATTAGTTGACATTAACTTTGTAATAATTATTATTCAATAAATAAAATGAAGTTTAGTTACTCTTTCCTAGTAAGTCAAAAATTACACACCATCTATATACAGATGCAGAAGGTTCACCATTATTAGGAAGATGTTGAGGTTTAAGCAAAGCTAAGGCAACCAATGTAACAAAAGAAAACGAATAGAAGGAAAAAATATGGTGGATTTTGTAAATTCAGGTATAATAATTATAAATTTAAGCGAGTTAAGAATCATGAATGTTTATATATTTGCTTACATCAAGTTATAATCCTGATAAATAGAAAGATGGAAATAGAAAAAATAAATAAAAAATTATTTTTAATTACATGAATAAACAACTAGTTCCAAAAGAAATTAAAATGAAAGATAAAAATCTAATTCTATTGGAAAATTTTGATAAAGGCTATCTCTTAACCTTAAATGATTATTTCAAAGATGGAGACTATGAAACTTGTCTTGAAAATTTTAAAAGTTTTAACTTTTTATTAGATATATATACAGATTATATTAAAGTTATCACAAGTATAATAGACCATTATGTTTTAAGGACATCAAGAGACTATTTTAGTCAAAAATATGTAAGAATAGAATAAGAGGAATTCAACAATTTAATGTTTGTATATTACTTCTTTGAAGATTACAAATAGGAAAAAATGTGCATTCAACATATATGACTTATCAAGGTTCCAATAATTTAATGAGTACATTAAGATTAGATTGATCGAAATTCTGCCATAGTAGTCTCTTGCGATCAAAAACCCTAATTGATATTAGAGCCATATGAATAGGAATAAGAATGGATAGAAAAATTAATACCATTAGCTTTTAAGAACACCAATGGTATTAACCATAAAATCTAAGAGTAATAGAAATTTTACAAACTTCAAGGGTATAAGTAAAGATATCCTAAACCTCAGGGACATTTTAGATATTATCTTAACTACAATTACAAATTCATATGAACTAATGGCAAAAGAAACCAGGATTAAGGAAACTAAATTTCACTAAAATAGTTTCACTAGTAGATATAATTTTATTAAATAAGATCCATATTTGAGAATTGGTAAATTTGGATTACTCTATTTTTGTTTTGGTACTCATTTTAACCCATATTTAAGTTGATACATTTTTGTCTAAATTTAACAATATTCATAATGAATTGGGATAGTTTAGATATGCTAATTATTGTTAAAATTGATCAAAATGTGTATCAATAACCTAAATAAGAGTATTTGATGTATTTCAGTTGAATATATATGGATCAAAAAAGATACTAATGCAAAAATAAGAGTAGTATAAACATACCAACCTACATTCAAATGAAATCATTCAATTAATTAGTTGATTGTTTTTGAACTCTGCATCAATTCAACTAATTAGTTGATTCTTACAAGTTGTGATCTCTACCTTTTGCTTCTATTTGTTTGTGTTTGTGATGTGTATGTATGTGTGAACTCTTCAAGTACTACGATAGTGGAATTTCTTCGTAACATTCTCTACCATATCATTATAGGAATTACTCAATGGACTTCCATAATTTACTATTATTAGTAACTTCATTTTTTTTTCAACATTTTTTTCAATTGATAGTTTTATGAATTTATTGGTTGATTTTTATTGTGCATTGTAAGTGAAATTTAAATTTTTTTTTAGAAAATAGAATTTTATTAAAAATGAAAAGGTACAATCTAAATAAAAAAATCATCAATCTAAATACATTAACAATCAAAATTGTTAAACCAAAATTAAAACTTTCTTAAACACACAAATAAAACTTTGAGCTTTTATTCGCTTTATTGTAAGGTTCTTAAATCAACTTTTTGGCTACTCCAACTTAAATATTGGTAGTACATTAATAAAAATAAAATCTTAATTTCATATTATAATCTTCATGATATTTGACACTACAAATCTAGATTGACAATAAAACATAAAATTTACGGGTATGACATAGATCATCATAAATTAATATGATTTAGATGATAAAAAAATCACCATATAATAAGATCTAGGTAAAAACAACACAAATATGTATTTTTATTCAAAATAACTAATAACAAGAAGATAAATATATGCAAAACAAACCTATCAGAAAGGGATACTGGTAGAAAAAGATCCATCTCCGATAGAAAACAAATTAAATTCTTAAAGACTTTAGAGAAAAAGATAAAAAATAAAAGTGGTCAGGGTTTCTCTTATAAAAATCTTTGATAGTAGTTTCTCTATGTGAAATTTATAGTTGTAAATTAAATAAAGAAATATTTTTACTTATGATAATTTATTTGTATTATGATATAAATTATAAATAAATCATTACAATAATTTTAATTTTATAAACATATAATATGCAATTTATCTTTGTTAGTGAATTTTATTACTCTAACTAAATATTAATTCGAGTTTTTTTTGTTCTAGAAGGATATAGAAGTAACTTTGTAAAAAGTCAAATACAATTAGACAAATAATATAACTTTTTGGGGAATGCTTCATAAATAGACATAAAAAAATATATAACATACATATAAAAAAAATTAAGAAATACTCATAAATTCTAAAAGTACAAAAATTTATAGAGTAAATTATTATAAGAGTTAAGAAAATTTTCAATGACATCCATAAACATAAAGGTTTAATGAATTCAACTTTTTTTTGGAGTAATTTTGTTAAATAGTTTTTACTAATATTGTAAAAAAAAATAACCATAATAAATTTGATAACTTTATTATTTTTTGTAGCATTAGAAGTTATACGTTTTAAGGTGAATAAGAAACAATATTTAATTAAAAAAATTGGACTCAAATATATCTATGTTGCTTTTTTACATTTGCTTGTATCCTCCAAAAATCAAATAATCTATCCTTCTCTCGTTTAAATTCATATGTTAAAATCATATCTAGAATTGTTTGAGTTTTTTAAAAAAAATCATTATATAACCTTACATCAAATTTATGAAAATAAATATATAATCATATAGTCTAGTAAGCTAAATATATAATAACCAATGCGGTTATTGAGAGTAAAGATGTATCAAAATAATTATAAAAAATATTTAATTATTATAATTTTATAAAAAAAAGGTTAAGAAATAATGATTAAATAATCAAAACCTAAGAATTTTAAAATTTTAATTTTTTAAACCAAAGTTATTATGTATGTTTGAAGATTAAGCATTGAAGGTGTTTTAACGAAGAAACTACTCTCAATCTTACTCACGAAAAATCATACAAAAATTTGACAAAGAGTGGTGTGGTATAGCTGCTACTTATAACCTCAAGGCCTAACAGCCTAACTACCAGCTACTATGAGCATGAGCCATATCAGCAAAGGCAGCAAAGCTGCCTAACAACACTAGGAAACAGTTAGAATACATGATCTAGTACATTGCCAATGTAGCATAAAAGAGCAACCTCACTTATATATACATGTTATTTATTATTTTATGGATAATTAATTTTAATTAAAAATATTAAATTTTTAAAAAAATTAATCAAAATAACTATATACAATATGTAACTATTTTTATTTTATATAAATAAAATTTATGAAATTGTGACCATAAAATCTAAAAACTTTATATCTATAATTAAATAAGAATTAAATCAATTAAAATTTGTTTCACTTATTTAATTTAATATGTAAAAAGAATTAAAACCAATTATCTTATTACATGTCATAATTTTAAATATAAAGTTATCTTACAAGAATTATTGAGGGTATAATAGTAATATTCTTTCAAAAACATAAACTCAACCATTTATAATAATTATAATATATAAAATTTAATTATCATATTTTTTTATAATATTATAATTTTATTTTATTTTTAAATAATATGTTTGTAATATAATGCATGCAAAAGATCTAGTTACAATTAAATACTTACTATTATTATCCCTAAGAAATCATATAAAAAGTAATAGTTGAGAATGACAAAGACTTTGTTTGGTGGCTTTTATCAGTAAGAAATTTTACATTGCACCAAAGATTTGTCTTTTCTTGAGCTAGATAATTATATTGAGGATTATGAAATATGGTTTACTTTTGATCATGAAGGGTAATTATATGTGTAACTAAAATCTTACTTTGAAAATTACCTTTCATTCATATTCACATTTTAAAAAAATTCAAGATTTCAAGAAAAATATATACATGAAATGCTAATAGTTCATTTATGTCTTTTTAATAATGTGTACCTGCTGTTACTTTTATTAGGCCAAATTGTTAATTTTAATTTTAAAATTATATTATTATAATATTTTTTATTGATTATTAGATGAAGTGAATATTATAAATATTAACGCTGAAATGATCCAAATGAGTGATCATGTTGTAGTATATATATGTGTTCACTATAATTATTGAGGTAATTGAATTTCATTTATATCTTTAATTTAATGAATAAAAGTTTTTATTTAAAAAAAAATTAATTAGTTTTTTACCTGCAATAAATTATATTATTTTTAATTTATTTGTTCTTTCTTTAGGTTGAGAATTTCAAAGTATTATAAATGTTATTTTCACTTGTGTATTATGTCAGCATAGCTAGTTTACAAAATAAATAACAGTGCATTATATCAAGATTATTAGATTAAAATTTTTTATTTTGGTATTCATTCAACTTAATCATTATATTTTTCAATTTTACTCTAATCTAATACAATTTTTACAAAATCAAATAGCAAAAGTTTAACATGATTTTATAAATTTTAATAGTCAGATTTTTTCCGACCTTAAGTGTACTTTCTTAAAAACAAATCATGGTTTTTATATATTATATAATTTAATTATTATTTATTACATCACATATAATTATATAATTTTTATTTTTATTTATAATATATAATACCGCTTATATGATATAAATGATATCTATCTTTTTTGTTTATACTTATATTTTTTACATATTTATTATATTTTATATTATTTAAATTTTTTAATCCGATAAAATATACCTTTGATATAATATTCAAAAATATTAAAATTTATTAAATTTTTACTATATCTACCATGACTTTTTTTACTCATTGTTTGCAACAACTCAAATAGAAGAAGTCGTTCATTTTTAATGTTGTCATTTACAAGGTTCCAAATTCATCAATTTTAACTATTGAATTTACTTACAGTGCTCCTAACACTAATCCTAGTTTCTTCTTTAACATTTATCATTAATTCTAACCTATTATATTATATAAATTATCACAATATATTATATAGATTAATTATAATATAATTTAATTTAATCTAATTACACTTAACATAATATGAATTACAAACAAAATATTTATTTTTAGTATAAAAGTCTTATCATCTTTTAATTAAGTTGTGTTAAAATCAAAGGACAAAGACAATCAAAATGTCAAAATATATTTTTATTATTAATAAAAATTTGAAAAAAATCACAAAAACTATAAATTTTTTATCAAAAACATGGATTTGTTTTTATAAAAATTTATAAGATATTAAAACAATCAATTACTTATATTTTAAATTAATTTTTTTTATCTAATACATATATTTTTAAATATTTGTACTATTTATATTAATCAATAAATTTACCAATTAATTAAAAATTGTTTACAAAATATCGTAAAATAAGTAATTAAAATATTTAAAATAATTAAGTATATTATCTAATTTTATTAACTATTATAAATGGATAAATCTCGACGTATAAAAAAAATCCATTTATATTTTTGATATTTTTCAATTTTATTGATATTTTAAAAATATTTGGGCAACAATATCCACAATTTCTAAGATATTTTATCCAAAAAAGATATTTAAATGATAATTATATTTAAGCGATATTTGTCAACATTCTCAAAAATTTAATCAAAATATATGGATATCATATTTTTTAATCGGATGTGTAAAAAAAAATATTGACTATAATATTGACATTTTCATCCTCGATTAAAATAAGGTATCATGTAAAAAAAATGCAATTACAAATGAACATGGTTTATTTCACACTTCATTTAATTATGTTTGGAGAAATGGTCATACGTTAAGGTTTCTAGAGAGATATTAGAGAGAAGATAAATTCAAATCTTTCATTATTAATACTGAGGGGATATATATAGATATATACTAGGTTAGTGTCACTACTATAATAGTAGATGCTTTGTTCGAAGTGTCAAAGTTTGTCCATATGATAAAATTTTATAATAAAATATGCAGATTGCTATTTTCAAGCGTCATAGGTTAGTTACTTGATAAGAGGACAAGTAATACTTAAAAGGTAGGTTGCATAATGCTCAATATGATGACAAAAGACCAGATCTTCCCTCAAATCATAGGCCACTAAGTACCCAAGATCCTCTCAAAATTGGATCGATAGCTCCCCTTGACCAGATTGCTTTTGTATAGGTTGTAACATGCATGTATTATCCACTGTATGAATGAGATGTATCAAGTCACTAGGATCACGTACCTATCACTTGAATGATACAAAATATTAACTCCCTTGTTTTCTTGAGTGTGTGAAATTAAGAGAATAATTAAGACATATGCAAACCTTTCAACTTTTTCAATTAAACCAACTTTTCTCACCTTTTAACTTCTATTTACTCTCCTTATAAATGGTTAACTTTTTTTGTTACCATTTTACCACATCTTCTTAACTTAGTCAATTATTTAACTAGAAAATTTAAGTTCATTACTTCAAAATTCAATCCACACCTATGTCACTCTAGCTCGTTTTAACACAATTTTGTTTGAAATTTAGTTCAATTTTTGTATGACTTGGTTGTCATATCACTTTGTGCAACAATTGTAGGTCGATCTTTAACCTTCCATTAGTCATTTTCTAAGTAATTTCTCTACCTTTATTATTTTCTAGAATGTCTCGGTAGATAAGAGGAAAAATATAGATCGTCAGACCATCTATGGATCCTCCATCAAGTTGTACAATAAGTGCTCCCTAAGAATTGGGACATCATAAGAGCTTTCAAGGGATTTTGCCTATTCACAATCAGATCTTAATCAAACTAAACGACCTAAAAAACCCACAATAGATCATGGTAAGGAAATATGTTGCATCTTAGTAAGAGAAAGCGTTTTGAATCTCCCCGTCTCATACAACTCATGTCCAACCTCCACCTCATCATTATAAGGTCTAAGACCCATAATTAGGATTCTAGTGACTATGAAGAATGCATAACATCCAAAGAAAAAATATGACTCTAAGAGTGAGCCCACACACAGGAAGTGACTATGAAGAATGCATAACATCCAAAGAAAAAATATGACTCTAAGAGTGAGCCCACACACAAGAACAAAGATAAACACCGGATTCAAAAGATGCCCAACAAGTTAGACACTAATAACCTAGCTCAAAAACAGGGAGAATATAACATCACACCCCAGGTTAGGATGATGCTTATCCCATGTCATCTCTACAATAAAGATGATCCCTCTACGGGGTGGTGGATAATCCTCTCCATAGCATTAAAATTAGAACTCAGGTATATTTTTCCTTTAATAGTAGCTCGTGCCTTAAACACTTTCGACATCAACCTTGCCCAAGTCAAACCAAATGGATGGAAAACTCTATAATGCCTCTTTGTTGTTGTGGGAGAACATAGGCTAATGGGACATAATTACCAATTCATACCATGTCGAACCCAAATTTTAGGATGACCCGACCTCGTGCCAACTAGCTAATCAATAAATTAGGTGCTAATGGTAAAGAGAAGATAAAGTAAAATGAGCTCCAAAATACTAATAACGAGATTTATAAACACATTTGGACTCTAGATCATTTTAAGGACTCCGATGTATAAAGAGACTACAATGAAAAATACCCAGGTCATTTTTTATGGCAAAATAAAAAAATTTACGATTTGGATTATAGACTAATTGAGTGCATTTATTTCTTACCGATATAGACTATACAAATGTGGACTTGGAAGATTGATTTCCATATCAGGTGTTCATGACTTAGAGCCCACATATCCAGGGATTATCCACATCTAGACGATGAGCATGAAGATTCAATTTGCCTAGATGATGAGCCTAGTAAAGTTCTTCCTCCACCTCCAACTAACTTGTCAAGCATTCCTAGCTTGCCTACTTTTCTACCATTTAGTACAATCTCTAAGAAGAGTAAAATAGATGAAATCACAACTCCATCAATCCAAGCCACGAACCTGGACGACTTCAAATTTGACGAAGTCATTTTGAAGGATGACATGGTGCTAAACACACTAATAACATATTTTTGATAAGGGTGTCTTTGAACCGCTTGAGCTGTTACGAGACCTAAGGTCAAAAAAGCTCGTAAGGAGGAAAAGACCTCTAACGGAAAGATGATGATTGATAATCTTTTGGAGGTAAATTCTTATTATTTCTTTACTTTGTTACTTTACCCTACTTTTATTCTTCATTAGCTCACCTCGCTTATTTCCAATACTTGTGCTTTATTAGGTTCTGTCACTGGTAAGAGAAGACGAGCTCTCACTTATAGCGTACAATTGTGAAGTGTAAGAGAATTGCTTTTAAATAACAAAGTACTAGAAGGCTATAGAGGACAAAGATGCTCTATTGGTTAAGAACGAGGCCAAGATTTTAAGTCTTGAGGGAAATTTTCTTAATAAGTCCAAAAAACTAAAAAAAATGGGATAAGTACGCCTACAAGTAGAGTAAGATGGCAACCCGTTGTGAGAAGAAGGCCAAGGAGGCTAAGGTTATAACAGGCTCCTTTAAAGATCAGATAACATCACTAAAAAATAAAATGAGCTCGTTATTTGACTTAGTGAAGACTTTGAAAGTGGAGTGTACTAAATCTTACAAAAGTGGGTGAGCTTCATGATGCATAGCTTGAAAACTCAAGCTAAGAAGCTAGACTTAATTGTTTCTTACTTCACACCAATGCGAGCTTTTCAGAATAATAGGAGAAAAGCACCTTTGACCAGTACCTTGCAACCCTCACCTTGTTTAGAAGAGACTACTCAAGAAGGCCGTGTGGAAGGACATGTTGAAGAAGCCACCCCATAAGGGGTATTTTTTATTTCTTATTCTTGTAAACTTCTCTTAGTGTAGCCTTTTACTTTTGTGATATCACCATCAATAGCTTAGTGATTGATAGCCTTTTGTTTTAGGATTGCTTTTGTTTTCTATGTAATTGGTGGTTCTTTTGTAAATGTGCTTTATACACCGGTCACATGTTTTAAAGTGTGTACAATTAACATTAATGTTATATTTGAACAATATACATTTATCACTTTGAATTTTCTCATAATTGTTGACTACTATATTTAATGCACTTAGTATTATTTCTCCCCTATTTATATGTTGAATTATATCATTTTGATTTCCTTAGTCTTTGAAATTTCCTCGACAATTAATCTTGATTTTTAGTCTCTGGTTTGAAACCTGAGTCCAGTAATTGAAATCTAGTTTGTATTTGGCTAAAAAACCAACCCATACTAGTTAGAAATCAAGCCTAATAATCATATCTTATGGACTATTCATAGGTTGACCTTGATAATTTGATAAAAACAACGTCATGCTTTTCTTACACCCAGAACACTTTAAAACGATAATAAAGGTCACCCAACTTCATCCTTCTTTAGTGATGACGTGAATCAAATACCTCAACTACCCATCCCATTGATGGAACAAACTGTGGGCTCTCCTAACCTTTTTGCTTTCACGATGGAGTTAGATAAAGATGTAAACTTACACATTCACCCCACTTCCACCATTGAGTTGGGCAATGATGAGGGCTTACTTACCTACCCCGTTGTTTTCGAATAGAATGGTGCTACTGTTAAGGTAAATAGTGATCAACTAACGGGGTCTAGAAATTGGGATGAACTACTCCCATTGGTGGAACATATTAGCTCGAACATGGGTGCAATCTCTCTTCCTTCTAATTGGGATGAAGATAGTAGACTAGACAAAGTGTTTGCAAACGAGATGTTTGGCAAACCCATTGCCCAGGACAACCTCTATTGTCACTTTAAGGTTCTAATTAATTGTCCTATTATATATTCAACCCGTAAGAGAGAAAATGAGACTATATGGCACTTGATAGAGAGACGTGTTCTTGATGTAAGTAGTTTTTTCTCTCAATAGTTGTATTTTTATCCCATCCTTAATGTTTTTTTTTTGTATTATGTAATCCTTGTTCTTTGCCATTGATTCAAAATAAGAAACGAAGACTTCTCGAGAGACTTTTGAATTTTTTAGTCAAGAGCTTTGTGGACTTAAGACTTGCTATAAAGCTATTGAACAAAAGTTGAAGGATGTGTGCCATGATTTAACTAGAACAGTTGCTCAAAGAGATAAATAAAAAGAGGAGAGAGACAATCTCCATAAATTAGCTAAGTATTGAAAACAAAGAGTGCTGAAGAAAGGGACTCACAAAATACTTATTTCTAAGAGTACTGGTTAACATCTCTACCCATGAACATAATATGTAATAAAGTACGTTGCTTTTCTCTTTCCTTGTAATGCAATAAAGTATTATTTTGTATAAAGAAAAGATCCACATTATGAACTCATAATTATTTTTTAAGATAGACATCATGCCTCTTGTACCCACATCATAAATGGGGGATCTATTTGGTCACATCAATCCATACTTGGAAAGTTATCACATTGTCATTTTATAAGACATGAAACATACAAGAGTGAAATTGAACCTATATCTTGAATGTGCTTTCCCAAGAAGAATTTCAAATTTATGAACTCAAGACCCTTTCTTAGGATAAGTATCATGCCTCTTATATCTGCATTCCAAGTGAAGGGTTAGTTTGGCCACCTTAATTCGTGAGATAGGAAACATACAAGAGTGAATTGAATCCAACACTTGCATTTGTTTCCCAAAAGGAGTTCACATTTTTCAACTCAAGATACTTTCTTAGGATAGGCATCACGTCTCTTATACATCCCAAGAAAGGGATTTATTTGACCACCTCATTCCGTATTTAAGGGTTATTGCATTCTCTTTTCGTTAGACATGACTTATACAATGGTGAAATTGAATCCAATCCTTGCACGGAGAGTTTATATTTGTGAACTCAATACCATTTCTTGTGATAGATATCATACCTCTTTTATCCATATTCCAAGTAAAAAGGTCCACTTGACCACCTCATTCGGTACATAAGGGTTATCGTATTGCTTTTTAAGAGATAATTGTAGATACTCGAAAGATGGATTCAAAATGCACTCATTTATAATATAACATTGGACAATTCATGTATAATATTTCTTTAAATGCTCTCCATTTCATCTCAATTCTTCCTTTCTTTATTGACTTTCTATACAGTATGAACACCCTAGAGTGATTTTATATATATGATAAAGGCCTTCCCATCAAAATTTCCATAGGTGGTTTCCACCTAGTTTTTCATCACTTCTTGTAATCCCTTAAAGTTTTTGTGTTTCATGTATTTGTTGTATGATTTTTGGACCATCTTTTTTTGTGATTCAAATCGGTATCAAAGCATTCTTCCTTTTTTTCTTCGGCCAGGAGGTCTTCTTTTTGACACAAAGCGTTATTTGCTTCTTTAATTACGTTAAATGTCATATTTCAATTCATAGGCACCAAAACCATGTAAATGCAAGTTCAATAGTCCAATACTCGAAAAGTTGTGTAATGTTATTTCAATTAAAATAAAATAAATAAATCATAAAAAAAATAACCCAAACAACATGTACATACCTCTTATCCCTTTCTCCTATAGATTTTGTAATTTACAAAACCTCCTAAAAACACGTCAATAAGTTACTTGCATTAAAAATATTGCCAACATGATGGTGTGATCTGAGAGTACGTATATCTCCCTCAGTCGATAACTATTGCAAGTTATCAACTTGCTTTGATTCATGCTTCTCCTCGTGACCCATCTTTTGAATGCAATAAATGAAAAACAACAAAAAGTCCGATCAGATTAAGAAGATAGCAGAAAGAAACATAAGATCACAGCGTTTTACTGCTAATAGTGAAACCCTATGGTATGACTGAGAGACATCACTCTAGAAAAAAATATAATAATAATGATGATGATGATGATGATGATGATGATGATGATATTAAAAATAATAATAATAATAATAATAATAATTAGCTACAATAAGTAAACCTGATTTTCATTCCACGAAATCTACTAAGTTTCTTAATGAGACATTGGTTACTAGAAATTTACTAGAGACAAAAACAGAATGCAAAAGTACCTCTTGAGATTTGGAAACCAGTCTCATATATTGTTGGCGTGCTTCCGGGTGTCGAACCATTGACTTCACTCTTTCAAGAGCTTTCTCAACCCCAGCAGATTTTTGTTTCCTCCCAACCCTAAGGAATTCAAACTCATCACGTTTTTGGATCTCTGGAGAGACATCTTCACTTTCTGTTTCAACCCGAAAACCTCGCAAACCAACTCTTTTACGCCTCCAGCGAAGTATTACCTTTTCAAGTATGCTGACAGACCAAACCACCTTTTTATACATATTACGAACTTGATGTCCTCTAACATGAGCCTGAAAAAAGAAGCATAATTAATGGGGAATCTGACATGCTGCTTTACTTTATTGTTTCAAAATTGTCTAAGCTTTTCGAAAACAAGAGCATATATAGCATCCATAAAATGTGCTGTTGCTGATACTCTTAATGATACCATAATCTATTTTTCAAAATAATTGGTCAACATCTTTCTTTGCAAGTAAGATATTTTGTAGACTACAAAATGAGTTAAGAACTCCAAGCAAGTAGCAGCTAGCACTTCATTGCATCTTACTACCATTTCAGCAAGGAATTGCTTCAGAGCAAAAATTATATTATTATGTAAAATGGTAGGAATACAAGTCAATGAACATACATGCCCAAAAAAGTGGGTGATAGTTAAGGTAAAAAGCAGTCTAAACTTTCAAGTTTTCTAATTCAAAGATACCCTAAATATTGGGTGAAAGGCATAGCGTACCACTTAAAATAATCAAATGTAAATATAAAAATTTCAAATATTACTTTGAATGTCGCATTTGACATTTACTTCTATAAACTATGTTTGCTTTATCCTCTTCGAATTAAGTACAAAAGAAATTCAACTTAGGAATCATTGCAAAATAAAATTATAAACAAAATTATAAACTGTATTGACATTGTGAAATGAAAACAATAAAAGCACTCAAAAATACTATGGATCTTAATTGGAGGATTCTAGAGAGACCAAACGGAAATTGATAACTAAAGGCCATCTATAGTGGACCAAAACCAAATAAAAACAAACTCACAAATTGAAGGTGTTCTGGAGATATATGACATGGAAACTGACAGGATATATGGCTAAATCCTGGACAGGAGCCAATCCTTTAATTCTGTTCCCCTCAGATCAGCAAAAGATGCCCAATTTTTTTTCCAAAGATTATCAAGAACTATAATATCATATTATTTCGGGCTTGAGGTTTGGGCACATTCTCTCCATGATAAATGTTACTCCATTTTGGGTCTAATCAGCAAACTGATGCCAAATCCATCAAAAAAGTGCATAAATGTTTCGAAAGTACCTGAATTTTAACAATGCGGTTGCGTATCTTCAAAAATTCCCTTCTTCCCTTCCAGCCACGATACTTTCTTTGAATACTTACAGCGGAAGAATGCAAATAATCATCAAAATGACTCATCTTTGGAACCCTATTTAACGAACATGTTGGAGCAACTAGATGAACTGAAGCTACATCAATGTCATTATTACTCTTATTTATTTCTCTTAGACGGAAGGAGCGATTACGAAAATCAGCTTGAATCAGAGCAGCAGCACGGACTGAATTCCTAACAGCAGCAAGAGTACCTTTGAGGGAATGGTGCTCAACAGGCAAATCCGACATGGCAACATTGGCTTCTGTCTCCATCAACTTTTCAGCAACAAATGATGTAGCAACACTTTCGATGACATTTTCCTTGATGTCCATCAAAGAAAGGTGACTTGTCAGATCTGCTTCTGCCAAATAACCTGAAATCCCTTTATGCCCTTGGCTTGAGGCCAGATCAGCAGCTGTTTGTCCACCAGGAAATGTTGGAGTGGGATCATCTACAGCACCTGGGGCAGCACCCAACTTGACTAGAGCAACAACAGTTTCCTCTCTAAACAAACGAAAAATTACGAGTGTCAGCATTATAGATGTTCCTTTGGGTATAAGAATGAAGGCTTTGCCAAATCTTTTAACCAGCCCAAAGAAAAGATAAAAATAAGGTTTGTAGCTTATGTGGGTAAATAATAAGGTAGCATTATTCTAAGAGCAAGTTATTGCTATCTTTTCTCCGACAAAAAGGGCATCACTATCTTTTCCTTGTCCTTTCATACCTAAATTCCCTATCATATTAGCAACCCCCTGACGTGTAAACAAGTCTCAGAAAAAAGATTGCTTCTGAAAAGCAAACACTGACCATCCTGAAAAGCGATGGTTATATATATATATATATACACACACATATAAAAGAATAGAAAAACCCATACAATGAACTGTTGATGTTAGCTGAAAGTAGTTAATACCTTCATTTATGGGTACTTAAATTCTTATTGTTTTTGCATTATATATAAATATCATTAAATAAAATACTATAGTTATTGGTAAAATCAGATGACCCATTCAAATATAGTCTGTTTATGTATTTGAGGATATACAAAAATCATTTTTGCAGTTTCCCATTTCTTTTTTCTACAGTGGATGCATAAATAAACTAAAAGTTGATTTACAAATTTGCTCCTTTTAATTCTTTCTTCAGGATATTTGTATTTTCTAAACTGGAATGAAAGCCAACACTGAAGTATCATTGAATTGGGATTTCAAAAGAACAAAGGTAGCATTACTTTGGGGTATCAGTGACTCACCTTCCAAAATATGATGCCCAGTGTAGCCCAGTTCTACCACGTATATCTCTGAAATTAGCACTGACTCCAGCAGCAATGATGGGGTCCATGGCCCACTCATAACCAAGAGCAGCTGCCAAATGTATAACTCCTTGGCCTTCATGATCCAAAACGTTAGGTCCTCTACCTTCTTCTGCTTCATGAACTCTGCAAACTAGCCACTCACACAGTCTATCTTTTAGCAAATTTTGAATCAGAACATCACTAAGGGTCACTTTATCACTTTCAGAGGTCAATTTCTCTTCAAGTATTCCCCAGTCACTGTTTCCATCATTGCTTCTCATTGAATATATGGTACTTCTAAGGGTACATTTCTGACAATCCAAGACCGAGCAATCTAACCATCGCCTCTCAGGACCAGAAGTCAATAATTTTCCAAGACGTGTCTGAATGTGCAATTCATCTTCTGGTCTATTTCTAATAGCAAGTTCCACTGGCATTTCTCGATATTCAAATTCCCTCACCTCACTACAGGCCAACCTATTCCTGCAGGTTACATAGAAGGGAACATGTCCAGGGCCATGGGAAGGAGTTTGACATCGAATGACGCTATCAGTCAGGACTTCAGCAGAAACCTCAATTTCACCAAACATGCACCCCCATTTAGTCTCAGTAGCATGTATCTTGCTTCCTAAAAATTTACCTACTACTAAAACCTGAAATGATGAAAGATGAAGTCATCAAAGATCAACATAGTTTATTTCTGAAACTATCAGGTAAATAACTTAAATGAAATAAAAGCTTGATATTTTACTTTTTTGTTGTTCTCAATTAGCATGCGAACTATCCAAAAATAACTTCTATTACCAACATGTATACCTTCGTTGCAATCCCTGAATAGGCCCAATCTGGCGAGAAATCGTAGATACTAAATAACTGTTCCTGGGAAAGAGATGGCCCCAGAGAATTAATATCAAACTGCATATGGTGTGAAAAACTGGACACTTCCTTGTCATTATTTTCAGTGTCAAGTGAATTCCAATAATTAGTAGAGTCAGAGGCCATCAATGAATCATCACAGTCCAGAGCAATTTCTTTATCCATCCATCTCCCAAAGCTGTCAAGTTTCTTCAACTCTCCTACTTCATCATTTAGCATATGAGGATCTTTTGATTTGTTCTTACCTTGGTCAGTATAAATGCCTCCTGATGGAGAAAGAGAACTGTGCTGAAACGGGGAATAAATTAAATCTAGTGCATGTTCCTGTTGCAGCGTCAACAAGGCACAGTCACTTGACACAATTTAAGAAAATGTCCAACAACTGATTTTGAGTAAGGAAGCAAAATGATAAGATCAATTGCAGTCTCGTGAACAAAAATGTTTTCACCCTATAGTAAAACCTAATTTCTATTAGACAAAAATAATATAAGAGAGAGAAGGGCATAAAAGGCTTTTAATAGCTCGATGTAACATAAACAAATCAGGTTACCATAAAAAAAAATTACTCAGAATCCTTTTTTTCCCATAAAAGAATTAAGGAGTGACATATATAATACAAGACACGCAGATGACTGCAGATAGTATACCTGAACTTCTCTCTGGGAATCCATTGTTACTGCCGGGATATCAGGATCAGTAGTCAACCTATCTTTGCAAGTTACACCACCTTGAATTCTGCTACCCATGTCTAATTGAGAATCTGTCAGCTTATGAGTTATGAAGTCTGCAACATTAGATTGCTCAGCACGATATGTCTGGTTAAGTATGCTGCCTTCCTTTGTCACTCCATCCCAGTGGGCTGACCCAGCAGCAGAGAAGAATTTAGGTCCAGCATACCCAAAACCAAAAAGATTGTTGCTGCATAGCTCGGGTGACTGATGGAGAGGAGTTACTTGATCACTGTAGAAATCCCTGTTCTTAATTTCTGAAGATAATTTTCGCCCATTCCAGTCATCTTGGTTTAGAGTTGGTGTATAAGATGTCTGAACTGTAAGGGAAGGTGAATTTGCTTGTGCAGAGTAATTATGTGAACTTCCAACCTGTGATCCTGGATCTGCCAACAAACGAGAGACTCCAGACTTGTATCCCTGGAATGAATGCAGAATACCATATAAAAACCCACATAAAGATGAAATGAGACATTCAATTAGATTTTGAACAGATTGCATATTACGATGTCTGATAAAGGGCTCAAAAAAGTTTTTTTCCATCAAATTAAAATGTTTAGTCAGAGAAATTAAAGGACCAGATTTTTTGTTAAATACATACCTCTTTTACATCTCTGTAATGCACAAGAACAATGTGCTCTAGTTGACTGAAAAGTGAAACAAATGGTAGACATGAGGAAGTCAGGAGCAAAACTCGAGAAATAAGGACAAATTACTAATAACATGAAGGTTCATAATCTTTGAATCATCAATCATGAATTCCACATGTAAAGTGGGCAGGTAAGACGACAGGTAACAATTCAACAAATAAGTAAACAAGTTAGGTTGTGAGAAGTAAATGATGCACACCATCAAAAAGTTAACAAAATATTAATAACCTACACTGAATGACACATAAACCATACTTCCATCAAAGCACAACAATACTCACCCATCAAGCATCCAATAGCTTCGCCTCTGGAAGTTCTCATTATCCTCTCCATGAGCATAGTAACAGTGAAGAGCATCCACACTGCCAGCCTGCAAATAGCAGTTGATGACCAGTTTATTAGAGAACCAGCAGAGGCCATAATAACTTCAGTGTCTTTAAGCAAAAATTAGAACTTTGTCAAAGCATCAACAAAAAATATCTCAGAAGATCATTGATTATTTACTTTTACATTGTCTAATTGTATATCTTCTTCGGTCAAAGTTATGGAGGAATATGGGAATATAATGGACTATTCTAAGATCTTATCAATCTTTATTTTTGGAAACCCTTTACATGTGCAGGAGGAGTAGAAAGGCTTCCAAGGCAAGGAAGTTGTGGAACTGCGAAGTATGAGTATCTTATACGAATAAGAGAATTTTTAATGATAATAAGAATGATATCAATTTTCTGTGTGAGTTTTATTTTTAGCGTCATCTTGAGCGTTAGTTTCGTAAGAATTTAAAGATTATTTTAAATTTTTCATAAGTTTTAATTGAAAAACTTGTTTTTCCTAATTAGGTCTTGGATATGGCATATAGTTCTTATTTGGTATAGTTTGGTACTTCTTTTGTAAGTGGATTACTAGTACACTTTGTAATTTTGTAATTATTATTTATTTAATATAATATAATGTGTCTTAAAAAAAATAAGTAGCCGCTAAATATTGCAGTATGATACTTTAAACTGTGCTACTTTAGATGCATAGGAATAATAACTTGAACACTTGGTCTTTTTTACTTTATTTTTATTACAGGCGTCTATCTGGTCCATCTCTTATGTTTCCTGACAAAACAGTGATCACTAAAAAGGAAAGATGGCCTACAGGTAGGTGGCAAATACCCCAGCTAATGGTCAAAAACAAAGTGAACTTACTAATAACAGATTGAACAGCACACCTTCAACTTTTCATGCGCTTCTTTCACAGTTTTTCCATCTTTCTTTTTCCTCCATCTATGACCATCTTTACGAAAATACCGAAGTGCTTTCCGATCAAATAGGAACAAGGATCCAGCTGAAATTACATAATTTAGTAACTATTTGCATAATGCTAATATACTGGCAGCTTATTAAATCAAGAAACATTTTAAAAAACTATGCAAAAACATGAAAAAGAGTAAATTACTCATAAATATATTTGAACCCATAACAAGTTGTTCAGAGAGTAAGCACTTTGCCAACCTTACTCAGTAGAAACGGTATATTGAATATCCAATGAATTGAACAGGCAACAAAATCAAATGGCCAAATATGCATTGTAAAATATACTCATAAAAAGAGACAGTAATGCATCCAAACAAAACACAGTTGGGAAAACTGAATGTGACAAGAAAAATTTCAGATTCAAACCTGGAGGCGTGACAGGTGGATCTGGTGTTAGTTGAAACTTTTGGTAGTTGCGCAGTATTTCGCAGATTTCAGTTGGCCGGAGCCAACGATGTTTTGCTTCTTGCAGTATCTGAGAAAGGTCTGTCAAATTCCACGTAAATATGTTTTAAATGATTTGCTAAAGATCAAAACTAAGAGAGGGGGAGGGGGGAATCAAAACCAATTCAATTAGAAGGGCCCCATATCAAATTAGCTTAAACAACAGGACTGCTAATATTCAAATCCGGTTAAAAGATATTATTGGGCATCACCAATAATGAAATGATCAAAAGCGACGTACAAACAATATAGCCAGAAATACAGAATAAAATGCATGCGCTCAAATCGATCATTTTCAAGAGAGATTATTGAACAAAAACTAAATGCAAGAAAAAAGATAATTAAAAGACCTAATTGTTGATTGAGGAGGTATCTTCTAGTATCAGCCATGGGAGAGCAATACGAATATTCACATAAACCTAGATATATAATCAAATCGTGAAAACCATCAAAATCCAAAGCAAATGCGAAATACAAATGATAATTCAGGTAACCGATCGGTAACCACAAAGTTTAACAATAAAAAGAATTACGATCGAAAATATAGCGCGCGAGGTAAAGCAAAGCGTGTGAAAGCCATTACTAAAATTAATCTAAAGAATAAATTAAATAATTAGGAAAAAAAATGGGGAAAAAAATAGAAAGTGTCACTACTATTCGGACAAGGCTAGTCCTCGGCTGAGCTCCAGTCAACGCGTTCTGGGTTTGTGTTTTCTCGTGTTCACAATGTGAATACGTGATTGACAGTGGTGATTTTTTATTTTTATTTTTATTTTTACGATTAAGTTTTGCAAAAAATATTCATAATATAATTTTAATTAAACATTTTAAAATAAATATATATTTTTTTAAAAAAAAAATCTACATAAACGATAATACGAAATTTTTGCAAAACTAGTCAGAGTACCATGAGTTTTCCTTATTACACTCATCTTCCATATAATTATGTGATCTGATTACTTTGACTGTATTGTTAAATGACAATTGCGCGTGAGAACCGAAGTAATGAATTAAAATGGTATATGTTTAATTAGGTAACATAATTTATTTTATCTATAAACTTTTATTTTTAATTTTTTTAAAAAATATATTTATTTTTCTTATAATATATATATAATATAATACCGAAGAAAAATAAATATATATACATTTTAATATTAAAAATAAAATCAATTAAATAATTAAATTATTTATATAAAAAAATTAAATATATTCTCTTCTATCATTTTTATATATTATTAGAATGATAAATTTATTAAAATTTATAATAATAAAAATTAAAATAATTTCAAATAATATTGAATGAAGGGGATGTGTTTAATATTAAATAATTTAAATAATTATAATTTAATTAGATAATATTTAATATGAATCAATAAATTAAATTTATTTTAATTATAAAAATATATAAATTAAATATAAAATGTATTATTTTTATAATTATAAATTTTAAAATTTATTATATTTATTATTTTATATAATAATGAGTTTTACACCCTTATTAACCAATACATCAACGTAATTGACTAATGGGTTTTTATTACGATTTTTATTAGTTTATTAATGAATTGGATACCAATTTTATAACAAGTGGGGATCAATTTTTTTATTAGTTAATATTGTTCACTTTAAGGATTTGATAAATATTAAATGGATTAGTGATTTATTAAATAATATAATATTTTATTATTAATAAAAAAAATTGAAAAAAAATAATAAAATATATTTATTATAGATAAAAATTTATTTTAAATTTTTTTCTCCTTTATATCTCTCTTAGTTTCTTGTTTAATTTTAGTACTATTTTTTAACTATAAAATTAAAAAGATCGTTATTTTTTAAATATTCTTTTTATTTTTTATAGTTTTTAATAAAGTTTTTTATAATTAAAAAAATATATTATAGTATACCAACTATCCTACTAACTATCTTACCATTCTTGCTCCAAATTATTAATATATTCTAGTTCATTTTCATTTTAAGTTATTGATAAAAATAATTGACAAAATAAATTTATAAAAAAAAATGTAACAGAAAATTATTGATATTTTAAATTTTATTGATAAAACAATTGTCTTAAACTTGAACTAGAAAAGAATGAAAGGGTATAAAAAAGGGAAGAAAAAAAACTTTAAATTGAAAATTTTAACATATTAAGTATATTTTATTATTATATAAAACAAATTTATTGATAAAATGATACTATATTGTTTAAAAAATGATTATTTTTTTTTCATTTTTGATAAAAGAGTAATCTAATGTATCTAATTTTCTAGTATTACAAATAAAATAAAATGATTTTTCAAATAATTAATTATTTTATAATAACTAAGTTTGAGGCATGTATATGTTGGGTGATAATTTGTGCAAAGTGTGCATATTCTCTTTTGCTTTGTACATCCCAGATATATACATTTTTAGTTTTATGAAAAAATTAATTATTTTTAAATAATTTATTTATTTATAATGATAAATCTTTTTATATATTTATAAGTCTAAAAGAGTTAATAATTTATTCTAACTAAAAAGTGACTTGTATCTTTGAGTTTCTATTCTAATGCATGTAACCAGATATAAAATATAAATTTTCATTATGTTCAATGTTCTAACATTTATTAAAAAAACAAAAAAAACAAAAAAATTTCAAATTCATATTCTGATTTTTATTATTAGAGTTTAATATTTTCAGTCTTTATTCTACAAAAATTACTAATTTTTATTTTTATTTAATTTGATAAGTAATTGACTAAAATGAAAAAAAAATTACTAAATTGAAAAAAAAATTAAAAAATGATAAATATTAAAATAATTGAAATTTTTAGTATTGATACATATATTCAAAATAAAATAATATATATGTTAAATAAAATGGTTGATAACTATTTCACTCTTTTTATTTAATTATTTATTTATTTATTTTAAAAAATGTATAATATATTGTGTCATATAATATCCAATAATACTTAAACATCTAAATAATTCTATATTTTATTTATATTGTTGTTGTATGATTATTGTATATATAACTTTACACATCTTGCAATTTGTTAATTTATAATTGATGCATAAATAATGCATGAAACAAAATAATTCATGCATGCATGAATCATTATATCTAGAATAAGAAAAATATTTATCAATGACTTTGTAACCTAATGATAAATATATAAGATTAAGAAAAAATGTTGAAAGAAGAAAGAAAAGAAATAACTAAACAAAAATTGATAAAAACAAGAAGCAGTTGTTTTTTTGCAGATGACTCCTTTACTTTTCTGTAAAGCAAATACGGAAGAGATATCCTACATTCCCGCATTTATGATTTATTGCAACAATGACGAACATTTTTTTTTTAAATTAACATTAATTCAATAAATAACGTGATAAAAGTAGAAAAATAAAATAAAATCTTAGAAGGATTTAGAAAAAAAAATATGGAGTAGTCGAATGATGTAAAAAAATGGAATGATTGAAGGACTTAGAAAAATAAATAAAATGATCGAAGGATTTAGAAAAATAAATAGAGTGGCAGAAGGATTTAGAAAAATAAATAAAGTGGTCGAAAAAGGTAGAAAAATAAATGAAATGATTAAAGGACGTAGAATGTGATAATATTTATATAGTTAGAATTATTTCTTATTTTATATTTGTGTGATGTAAATTGCATAATTATGACTATAAATAACTTACATTTAATTATCCTATCAAAAACAAATAAGTTTTTGTATTCTTAATTTGAATATGAGTTAAGTGTTTTCTCTTTAAATGTATATATTTTTCATGAATTGTTTTTTGAAAGATATTATAATGTCTTTTATTGTGATTATAATACAATTAATTTTATTTTATTTTTATCCGATATTAGTTTCCCCGACATTCTTTTACTAATTTAAACTTGTTTTCTTCGGCAATATTAATTAACCAGTTTGTGCATTTATGTAGGTTAGCATTTGAAGAAATTAGCATAAGAAAGGTGTTAAAAATGAATTTAAATAAAAAATAATAATTTTATTATTTTATGACTATTATTTCATAAATTATGTAACTGTCATTTTCATAATTATATGGCCGTTATTTTTATGACTATTATTTTCATAATTATATGACCGTTACTTTTATGACCATTATTTTTATAATTATGTGTCTTTTGTTTTTGACCGTTATTTTCATAATTATGCGACCGTTACTTTTATGACCGTTATTTTCATAATTATGTGTCTATTATTTTCATAATTATATGATCGTTATACATATTTTTTCAACTATAAATAGGGGCAATAGCCCTCGGTTTAGAACATAACTTAACAACTCAAAAACAATTCTACGGTTTTCATAGCAAAATCAAAGGAAAGAAAATTTAGAATTATTTTCTCAGATTTTCGAGCAATATAAATATTTAAGAGGTCTAGTATTCCGGACTTCATCAATGTAGTGAAGATCCGAGACAGAAAAAAGATTCTGAGCTGTTTTATCTTGGTACGACGAGGTTGTGTTTGCTTGCATAAGTTTGGGCAGAGCCACGAAACGTCTTAAAGAGAGCGACATAATCCGCGACTCAACCCAAGCAATTCATTTCAAGTTATCAATAATATTATTCTTACATAGTTTTTCACGTATTTGTTTCAACAAAAGGAGAATCACTTTGTCATTTGATTATTTAGAATTATAATAATTATTTTTTCAATTTCTCTAAATTCAACTTTGTTTATATTGCATTCCTAATTTTTGATTTTCCATTTGGCCTTATTAGCCATTTCTATGATGTGAAAAATAATTATTGATGCGGAGGGGAAAAAAACTACTAAAGAACTATAGTGAGAGAATATATAAGAAATTCTCCTTACGAAATTTACTCGTTTAAACCAGTAGAAGCTATCACAATTTCATGAAAACTGAATTCCAATAATCGTAAATTAAAGGCTCTTTATGTAACGTGTTCTCTTTCAAACTCAAAGTAATCTTGTTTTAGCTTTCACAATTTTTTTAACATTAGAATACCTTTGATTGGGAAGTCCAAGAACGCAGTAGCTTTATAAAAAATGGGGATAAAAGCGTGAGGATTTCACATACTTTATGTAATTGGGTGGGATTTAGGAAAAAATCAAGCCATTAATGGCTTTATAGAATCCAAAACAAGTATATTCAATCGAACAAATTCTTGAGAAATGTATAGGAAATTTAATCGAAGACGTATAATAAATCAAAAAAGTTGAAAATGAAATTATTTTAATAACAATTAGGATGAGAATATATAAATCTTTCAAAGCAAAGAAAATTGTCATGCTTTTTGGTATTATCTTAGAACTATTTTGAAAATGTCTATAGCCGCACAACTATAATGTATCATGAAAACATAATTTAAGGTGTTGTTTTTCTTTTTAACTGGGGCTGAGGAAAGAGTTAACACTATGGATTATTAAAGTTTCTTAAAAGGGTTTTGATTTGAAAATTTTCAATCTTTTCACTATTATTGTTTAGCAGTATTTGTTGTGTGTGTTAATAGCGTGAATATCTAGACTGCCATGCATGCAAAGAGTGCACTTATACTCACTACAGGATGGAATAATCCATCAAGAATTACAAAAGTTTTCCATGTCTTAAGACCAAATGCTTTGATGACTTGATAAACTCATCACTAAGCAAGGGGACTAACATATTACAAATACCCTAATTCAAACAAATTACTCTCATTTAGACAAAATAAATACAAATCATAGGAAGGTCAATAAATCCAGACACATGATCAAACTAAAAATGACTAGCCTAGCAAATGGACACTTGACAAACTTGGCAGACATGAGCCCACCAAATGGCACATGGCCAGACACGACATATATGGCCTGATGCAACACATGTGGTCAGACATGACACACATGGTCAGACATGAAATACATGGCCAAACAAAGGGAGCATGGTTGGACGTGGCACATGTGCATGGATATGTAGCTATCTCGATCACTCTGGACTCACTTCCCAACAAGTACACATCATTACATACCAACGTAGTGGATTACATATCCTAGTAAGGGACATGCTCGAGGAGCACCCCTCACCTTGAAAAGACGATATCACTAATGGACTTCGTCAAAGAGTCACCATTGAAATATAAAAGTAAAGTGCAAAAATCAAAAGTACAAACATGATGAAGCAACAAAGTACATTGAAATTTTCCTTTTTAGTTACAGATTTAATTAGTTAGAGGGAGTGAATAGATAATTAATGAAATTATGACAAATTAAAATATTTGTAGATGGACAGGTATGCAATCAAGTGTAAATAAAGTAATACAAAAATATAAAGATTAAGACATGAGATTTTTGGGTAGAAACAACAAAGGTCACACCAATTACCTAAGAGGAAAACCATCTGTCTACCAAACCACTATAAAAAAGGTCAAATTACAAGACCAGGTCTTATACTACCCACTAAGATAAAATTCCCAAGTAATCTATTACAAATCGCTACTTTTATTATAGTCTCTACAAGTAAGGTGTTCGGATCCAAACCAATGTTTCAACAACTTGAGTCACCCAAGCAATCAAACTAGTTCTATCAGTACCTAAAACTTTAGCACAATAACACAAGTGCAAATGTGTGTCCTAGAGCAGATTCAATAATGAATAACCCTAACTAGGTGATTTAATAAATATATCAGATAAATCGAAATCAACTAGTAACCCTAGAACAATCAGTTTAAAGCACAATATCACAAATATCATAGGCTTATTAATCCATCAAACACAACCACAAATATTTGATAAATTAATTAAATGAAAAAGCCTACTTTGAATAGTTGTTGTAGAATAATATAATAGAGATTAAAATGAAGATAAGATTGCTCTTATGTGGTTGATTAAAGTTGTGCTTTTAGGTTTATGTATATAGAATATTTTGAAGCAATAGGTCAAAGTAAAATTACTATGTTGTCTATAAAATCAACTACAAGAGTTTTAAAGAAAAAATACAATACAATAAAAATTCAATTCAATCTGAGTTAAAAATAGATTTTAAAATGGTCATTTTATCGATTCAACATATTCTTGATCGACTGAGTACATAGTTCAATCGATCGAATTCTCTTATCAATCGATCCAATCAATTCTCGATTGATACAGTGTAATAAATAATTAATTTTGAACCAAGATTCATCGATCTAACTAATAAATCAATCGATATAATGCTCCATCAATCGACTATTAATTACTCGATCGATGTAGTCAATTAAATAATTAATTCATGACTTTTTAAACCAAGTAAATGGATTCTCAATTGATCAAGTAACCTACTCTTAAAATGTTCTTAGACATACCTGATGATCCTTTTGACATGGTCCAAATTTCTTAATTAAAATACATGCATACTTAGTTTGAGAAATAAATATTCTATTATTTAATTATTTAATTTGCAAAACAAGAAAATATGTGAGCTCATCTATCATGGGTATTTCAAATTCATTAGCGATTATGTTCACAAAATTATTAACAAGAGAATTAGATGTTGACCTGAAAATTATGTCATCGACATATATTTGAGCTATTAATATATCTTCTTTAGTACTTTTAATAAAAAGAGTCTAATCAACTCCCATTCAAACAAATCCCTTGTTTAAAAATAAGTTGTAAGTCTCCCATAACAAGCTCTAGAGGCTTGTTTCAAACAATGAAAGGCCTTATTGAGTTTATAAACATGTTCAAAAAATTGTGGATCAATAAAACCTTTTGATTGTTCAATGTAAACTTCTTCACTAAGTAATCCATTTAAGAAGGTAAACTTTACATTCATTTGAAAGAGTTTGAATTTCATAAAGCATATAATGATAAGTAAAATCCTAATTGATTCTAACCTAGCAAAAGAAGCAAATGTTTCATGAAAATCAATTCCTTCAACTTATTTATATGCTTATGCAACTAGCTTAGCTAATCACGACTTTATGTTCATCAGATTTATTTAATCCAAACTTTTCTAGTTTTTTGAATCATGTGCTTGTTTATGAAAACATGACTATTATTCCTTAAATATGATGCATGTAGATTATTAGCATAATTATAGGTCATCAAGAATCTATAACTAGGTCTAATATGTCCATTTCTATCACAATTATAACATACAGGAATAAACTTAGAAGCATATGTACGAGGTGTGCGTGTTATGTACAAAGAGTAGGGAATAGAAGATTTTATAAACACAGTTGATTTTGAAGAGGTTAGTGTAGTGTACTCATCTATATATCCTAATCCTCTCTTATCTCCAAAATGCTTTCCATAATCAAGAACATTGTTTAAACTTGAACTCCAATTGTTAGCCTTTCTATAGCTTCGATGGATTTTTTGAGCTCTTGCACCAATTATTCTTTATCAGCAACAAAATTTCTATTTTCTTTTTTCAAATCTTCAAGACTCAAATTTAAACCATTATTTTGTTCTTGAAAAATATTATTTTCAAAAAGAATATGAAATTTCAATTCCTCAACATCTTAGCTATCACCCTCAATAAGATAATCCATAACAAGGTCCTAAGTATACCGAGTGCATCTAGGAACGACTCTGATACCAGGTGAAAATTTCTTTTTTAGTTATGGATCTAATTATCAAGAGAGGGTGAATAGATAATTAGTAAAATTTGTAAATAAAGTAATGCAAAAAATATAAAGATTGAGACACAAGATTTTTAAGTGGAAACAACCTAAGTCATAGTAATAATCTAAGAGAAAAACCACATGTTCATTGGACCACCTAACTATCCACAATGAAAAATAAGGTCTAATTATAAAACTAGGTCTTATATTACCTACCAAGATAAAGCCCCCAAATAATCTACTTACAAACCGCTGCTTTCATTATAGCCTCTACAAGAAAGGTTTTCAGATCTAGACCAATGTTCCAACTACTCGAGTCATACAAGAAATCGAACCAGTTTTATCAGTTAATGAAATGTTAGCACAATAACATAACTGTAAATGTGTGTCCTAGAGTAGACTCAATAATGAATAACCCTAACTAAATGATTTAATAAATATATAAAATGAATCAAAATCAACTAAAAACCTTAGAACAATTTATTTAAATCACAATATCATAAATATTGTAGACTTGTTAATCCATCAAACACAACCATAAATATTTGATAAATTAACTCAATGAAAAAGACGACTTTAAATATTTTTACAAAAAAATATGAGAGAGATTAAGATGAAGAGAAAAATTTTCTTATATGATTGATTAAAGTTGTATGCTTAAGTTTATATTATAGAATATTTTCAAGCACTAGGTTAACATAAAATTACTGTGTTGCTCATAAAATAAGTTAAAAGAGTTTTAATGAAAAATGAAAATATAACAAAAAGTTAATTCAATTCAAGTTAGAAATAGGTTTTAAAATCAAAGTCTTGGTCATTCGATCGATCTAACATATTCTCGATCAATCGAGTACATAGTTCAATGGATCGAATGCCCTTATCGATCGATCTAATATAGTGATCAAAATATGTTCAATCGATTCAATCAATTCTCGATCAATATAGTATAATAAATAATTAGTTCTAAATTAAGGTCGATCGATATAACTAATAAATTGATCATTCATATAACTAATAAACTTATCATTCTTATGCTCAATCAATAGACTATTAATTACTCGATCGATCTAGTCGATTACATAATTAATTCATGACTTTTTAAATTTAGTAGATCGATGATGTGTTCGATAGATTAAGTAACCTACCCTCAAATTGTTCCTATGTGTTTAGTATGCAATCTAACATGTATAAGAACAAAGATATACCTGAATTATGATAGTTGAAGATTGATAGTTTTTTCAGCTTGAAAATATTCTTACAAAAAACATCTAGAAACTAAAATTACATTTGTATGATTTATTCACAAATATCACCATCACTCACATATACTTTACATATATGTATGTATATGTGTGTATGTGTGTGTGTCCGAAAGTTCCATACAAAAACTAAGTTTGCTACTAGAAAATAAAGCCACCAAATACATGCACTTTGGTGAGAACTAAAATCAAAAGAACTCAAAGAGGTGATCTACTGATCTCCAAATCTATTCTTGCTCTAAGAAGTATTATCTCCTACATCAACTTCCTTCTCAATCTCCTTAGAACCATCATTACTCGATCCATTTTAGCCCTTCACTTCCTAATCAAAAGTAATCACACCTTGAGAGGAAGCCTTCTCTTTCAAATCTAGAAAGATGATGGTAGAAAAGGTTATGTTAGGATAAACCTTCCAAAATCATTATTTTGTGGTTTCAAATATGTGAATCTATATGTCTAACATGTTTTGAGTATAATCATTAGAATCTTTATACTTTGCAATTGTACCTACTCGAAGTGTCCCCATCTTAATATTGAGCCTATGTACTCGTCCTTGAGACAAATGAAGGCTAGTAGATAACTCCTAAGTTAGCTCTTTCTCTTGGGCCAAACTGATCTCTCAAGTAGCTAAGACAACCTCCAATGATGTCGCATGAGTCTATTGGGCTACATGAGCTACATCATAAACTTTTCCTAACTCCCATTCTACCATATGGCAGGTAGTCTAAGCAAAGTCTCGAGCCTCAATCACCCTACGGTGCTCCTTCTCTATGGCTATCAAGAAACCCTTTGAATCAACCTGAACCTTAATAGCATTATACAAATCTAAGGCAAGTGTCTAAGCCATAGCAATAAGGTAATGTATATCTAAACCCCAACTTTTGTAGATTTTGGAAAGCTAAAAAAAATTTAGGGTGTATGTGAGATCACAAAAAGGAACATCTAAGTCAACAAGTTATGAACTTGTACCACTTATAATCGGCATCGATGGGTGTTGACTTAGACCACCTCCTTCTAAGAGGTGCTTCAATGATAGTCCTTCTGAAGTGGGGGCGATTTTCCCTTTTTGAACCCCCAAAGTTGCAAATCACTTTGCTTTGCAAATGAGCCTTCATTTAGTTGGACTTCTTGAGAAACCTAAATGCTCTCATGCTCCTATATTTCCTATCAGTTAGAAGATCATATGTTATACCTGTAAAAAGGACATAGTTTTTGACTAAGTGATCAAAATAAAAAAATAAAAGTAAAGAAAGGATGGGTGTAAGTGTCGTAGGGTGCAAAATGTTTGGATAGCAAAAAAAATAAAAATCTTATATTTTCTACAAAGTTCTAGGAAAATAAATAAATGGAAAATCTTGAAAAAATAAAGACTTATCAAACCTTAATGCCTAGCTCCCCCTCATTTCTCTCTCTCTCTCAAAAGTGAGCTTTGAAGGTCATAATGAAAAAGTGAAAAGGGGAGCTCTTTTATATAGAGGATAAAAAATGATCTCATCTATTCATCATTCAAATGTTCAAGACTCCTAGGTAGCCCATGGGCTTAAAAACCCACACATTTGGATCCATATCCTCTTTCCAAAAATGGGAAAGTAAATGAGTAGTGATTTTTACGTTGATATAACTCCCTAACCAGGAGTCCAATTGAGAATCTGTAAAAACCATAGATAACAAGACATCTCCGCACACATTTTGAGTTCTTGAAAAAAAAAAAAGAAATTTGTCATACATGCAAGTAATGACCACGTAAGAGTAGACTTGTTCAGAAAGTTGTGAACCTAGATAATGATAGAATGGAAAAAATACATCATAGCCTATGTATCCAAGCCTAGTAAGTCTAGAAGGCTATTATTGTGTGTAAAATAATTCACATCATATGATGCGATATAAGAGGTCCCAATCAGCAAGTAATTCCCAAGCCAATCTAATCAGTGTTGAGTTAGTAGATAAGCATCAATATCAGATAAATATCTAATAGAATAAATGAATAATATTAAATCTCTTAATTATTCGACAATGAGTTAATTAAGTTGATAAAGTTTCGACATTAAATATAGATGAGTCTATCACTATGGATAAATTTCGCCAATAGATATATTTTTTCTTATAAATATTCACTACTATTCACCATTAAATATAAATTTGAAATAACTTATCATAGCTACAGATATTGAGAGATTTATATTCTCTCCCTAAATATCTCTCTACATTATAAGGAGAGACACTAGTCTCCTTATTCTTCCCACTAGTCGGACTTACTTAAACATTGAAGGGTCAAAGGCTATCACACCCCGTAGTGGTCTAAGGTCCTAACGGTGTATTATCTGTTCTCAAGTCTACAGAAAGCAGAGGTACATTAAATCATTGGTATTGATTAAAATTGGTATCAATATATCTTACTATTGTTTTGTATCAATTGTTGTTTTGGTATTGATCAATTTTAATTCATAGCCCCACTTTAAGCCCGTTTTATATTGATGATCATTGATTATTTGTGAATGTTAAAAGTAAACACTTTTTAATTCTTAGGTAAGATGGATAGTTTAGTCTTTTTTTCTCAACGCATAAAGTGGATTTATAATAAAATTGTTCTATCATTAAAATTAAGGGCATTTTGAGTTTTTCTTTTCTCAAAGCCAAATTGGCTTATTTATAGTAGGAATAGATGTATTTTCTTGTACATAAGTAACTCGGTTATTTAACCGATTTTATTTTTAATCAAATAAGTGAAAAAATATATTCATTTTTTTTACAATATTAAAAAATATATATTCATTTACGTTGTAAGAAAATGAATATTGTTTTCTAAAGGGGTTAAAAAAGAAACTCCATGTATGAAAGGAGCTATGGCATGCAATTAAAGAAATATGTATTCAAATTTTTTTTAGCACAATAAGGAAATACTTTCATTGATAATAATGAGAAGTTTCAATATAAATTACAATTTAAAAAAATTATAAGAAAACACCGTAAACATTTACAAATGAAAATAAAATTTATATTTTAGAAGGCGAGTATAGATCCAATTAATTAGCAGCGATCAAGTTATTGATCTATTGAGTACTCAATCGAACACTTTAAAAGTATCATGCCAATTTATTTATATATCAAGAAATAATCTTAAAGAACTCTCTTTAGATTATGTAATGAGATTGTAACACTTCGTGAGACAAATTCTTATGATTTTAACTTAACCCATGCATGTTGATTAGAACCTACAACATATATAAATTGTCAATGTTAGCAAGAAAAATTTTCAATGCTAACAAGAAAAATTACACTAAGATAAAAAGGTGCATTAATACTTGCTTTTATGATAACAAAAAAAATCCTTAAAGATCGACTTTAAAAACAAAAAAATTTGAACATTGAGTATATATTAATTAGAGTTCAAAATAAAAAGCTTAAAAAAGAATACTGCTTGCAGCCTAGTCAAAACATACTTTGGTGCTAAGAAGCTTCGGATTATAAAATAAATTTAATTCTCTCTTTTTGAAAGAAACAATATAAAATATTACAATAAATTAAAATAATTACTTATAATTGTCTAAATACTCTGATACATTACCAATTGATTGGTAATACAAGACACACAAAGCAAAATAAATAAATTTCTTCCAATTTTATGAGCTTTATAATCTTCTTTTATAAATAAAAATTTTCTTCTTTACAATGGTGTAAACGTAGCAGTGAGATAACCTTATGACCTTTCCTGTTCAATATGGCACAGGCTTAATTTGTTGCCAAATCATCTTTATAATTAATATGACTACATTATTGATTAACGGGAGGCCAATGGTGTTATGTTCATAGTTTACATTGATTCTATTCATAACGAGTCTTTTATTTTATTTTATAAAATAGCTCCTTGGAGGATCACAACTACATAAAGATGTAAACAAGACACACAAATAGAGAAGGAAAAAAGAATACAAATGCAAATGTAGTTTAGAAAAGACAAAGATTTGATGGCAAATTGTCATTTTTGGAGTTTTTTCCATTAGCTCTTCTAACTTTCTTTCAACTTCAAGTGTGGCTTCATTAACTGACATCTTGATAAATCTTGTGTAGATAATGATATTGCATTAACATTAAACTCAAGACCACAATATTGCATAGAATCAGATCTAACATAACAAAGTATTAAATTCAGTAGAATCAGATTAAAGAGATATGGTTGAGATAAGGTGGAGATATGAAGTAACATTTCTTGGGAAATGCATACTGTTGATTCCATAACAAGTCTTAGTACCTTGATTATCAAAACTTATTTTGTACAATGTTTTACAGGTGATTCTTTTAAAAAAATTCCCTTGATCATCTCATAACTTTGATTTGTTAAATTTAATTTTGTTCTCATGTGAGGATACCATCAATCCTAAATATTTTCATACTCTAAAGTGGAGAATGTTTCCATAGTTCAAGGGCTAAAGTGTTAAGGACTATGCCAACACTGCTAGCACCTTCATGGATCAACTGTAATGATATCCTGCATGTACCAATGTGCAGGCTTGTTGTCATTCCCTTTAATCATGATACCCTGCATGTATTAATGCAGGTTTTGCTGTAAATGAATTGTCATTCTCTTTTAACCTTTTGATTACTCTATATATCTGTATGTAAGTTCATTTATTGATCAAGCATTAGAAAATGCAGAAGCTAAATATAACAACGCTCAGATTTCATTTGTTCTCAAATCCTATCTTGGTATCAGAGCATACCTGTCGAGAATTAAAAAGCCACCAGTCCGTCAGTTTTTCGTCACCAGTTACGCTACCAGTTCTATCAGTTTTCATACCCAAAACCGCCACCCAAAGCTGCTACTAGTTCCGTCAGTTTCCATACCTATAGCCGCCACCCAAAACCGCCACAAGTATCGTCAGTTTCCATACCCAAACCCGCGAGATCTTCCTCTCCCGGAGAAGGTTGAATCGCAGAGATAAACGACGCCCGTTCCAGTTCTGCCTGTTAGTTGTCTTACTGTCGATACCAACAGTGCCAGATCTTCCTCTCCCGGAGAAGGTTGAATCGTAGAGATGAACGACGCCCGTTCTAGTTCTTCCTGTTAGTTGTCTTACTGTTGATACCAACAACGCCAGATCTTCCTCTCTCGGAGAAGGTTGAATCGCAGAGATGAACGGTGCCCGTTCCAGTTCTTCTTCCTCTCTCGTCTCAGAGAGGACTGAATTGCAGAAATGAGCGGTGCAATTTTCCCTTTGATGAGAGGTTCCATTTCACGTGTAGATTTGTTTTGTTTTTTAATATATATTTGGCTGGTAGGTCGTTAAAGCCAAAAAACACAATGAGTACTAGTGAGTCCACCACCTCCGGGATTCCTTTAACATCCTTAAATAGTGTAAGAGTTGTGGTTCAACCATAAAATCAACTCATTTTTCTCAAATTAAATTATTCAAACTACCTTCTTTGAAAACACCAAGTGCTCACTACTATAAGAAGGTATGAACTCAAGCATTTTCTTTCTTATACCAACAAGGCTCCAAAAAAGTTTAAAGAGAACATAGAAACGGGAAAAGAAGAGATTAATCCAGATTTTTTAAGTTAGACAAAGCAAAATCAACTCCTTGCCTCATGGCTTCTATCCTCTCTATTTGGGAATCTTTTAGTGATGATGGTCGGTCTAGAATCATCTTTCCAAATCTAGGAAGCCCTAGAGATAAATTTCTCATCTCAATCTACAGCAAGGAAGATATAGTACAAGCTTAACTCTCATCTATCAAAAATGGCTCTTTACCTATGAGAGACTATCTGAACAAGATAAAGTCTTGCTTAATTTGCTAACATCGGCTGGTCAACCAATCTCAGATGATGATAAAAAAAATGCAAGTTCTTGCTGGACCAGGAAGTGAATTTGATCCTATTGTTGTTGCAGCCACCTCAAGGATAGAACCATGTAAACTCAAAGAAGTTTATGCTATGCTCCTAAGCTATGAAACTAGGCTGGAAAATACTGGACATCATTTTATCAACACTGAAGGCTCAAATCCCGCTGTGAATGCTGTCACTCAATCCAACTTTCAGAGAAGATTCAATAATAGTGGAAATGACTATCAAGGAGGTAGAGGGAGAAACAACTTTTAGAATTCAAGAGAAAGAGACAGGTCTTCTTATAGAGGAAAATGAGGAAGGAGTTTCAAAAGCTCAAACATGAATAGATGTCAGATCTGTAACTACACAAATCACACTACTGATAAGTGTTATTACAGATTTGATGCCAATTATGGCTCACTTTCAAATACTCAACCTATGACTTATAACTCTCAAAACTTCACAGCATATCCAATCACTAAAACAAGTTCTTCTGCTTTGAGCATTTCACCTGACTTAGAGATAGACATGTCTTGGTATGCAGATTCTGGAGCATCAACCATGGGATAAATGAGCTTGGCAATCTCAATATTGCTTTAGACTTTCAAAGCATCAACAAGGTTCAAGTAGGGAATGGATCATATTTGTGCATTACTCACATTGGTAGCTCACAAATCAAGTCTCATAATTTTTATAAAACATTTCTCTTAACTGATCTTCTTCATGTTTGTGAGATAACTAAGAATTTGATTAATGTCTCACAATTCTCCAAAGATAATTCTGTGTATTTTGAATTTCATCCCACTTTTTATTGTGTTAAGAATCAGGTCACACATCAAACACTTCTCAAAGGCACTCTTAAGGATGGACTCTACAAGTTTGATATTCAACCACTCAAGTCTCAAACTGTTTACTAAGCCACCACTCAATTACGTCTAAATGATAAGGTTCAGTGGACTTATTTACTTTCCTATGTTTCAACTCTTCTTGTTAAGAGAAATAATCAAGATATTCAACTTTGACACAATAGATTAGGTCATGCTTCAAATAATGCAGTAAGAACTGTTCTTGGCAAAATTCTGAAGAATTGTAATTTCTCTAATGTTTTAAATAAAAATATTTTATGTGATTCCTGTATGAAGTCTAAGAGTCATCAATTTCTTTTTCCTATGTCTGAAACTGAGTATCAACATCCCTTTGAACTTATTCATACTAATGTTTGGGGTCTTTCACCACAAAAATTCACTAATGGCTTTCAGTACTATGTTACTTTTGTTGACCATTATAGTAGATATACATGGTTGTATCTTTTTAAACAAAAATCTGAAGTTCAAAACGCTTTCATTCATTTACAAAACATTGTTTTCGCTCAATTTCAAACCAGAATTCAAATGGTTCAAAGTGATGGAGGATGTGAGTTCATAGGCCTTAAAAAATTTTCAATGACCATAACATTTTACATAGAATCTCTTGTCTCTATACACCTTAACAAAATGGTCTAGCTGAAAGAAAGCATAGACATGTTATAGAGATAAGATTGTCCTTGTTAACTCACTCAAACATGCCCACTCGATTATGGGATGATGCCTTCACTACCTCAGTCAATATCATTAATAGGCTTCCAACAAAGATCCTAAATCATAAAAGTCCCTATGAGATGCTTTTCAAATCCAAGCCTACCTATCTTCATTTAAGAACCTTTGGTTGTCTCTACTATCCTTATCTTAGACCTTTCAATAAGCACAAGTTGGAATACAGATTACAGCCAAGCACCTTTCTTAGGTACAACAACAAATACAAAGGCTATAAAACACTATTGTCAAATGGTAGAGTCATAATATCCAGAAGTGTGGTTTTTGATGAAAGCAGATTCCCTTTTGTTCAAGCTCCTAGATATCATAATCCTCACTCTCAATCATTCATTCTGACACCTCTACCAGTCATTACTTTCCCTTTACCTTCTCAATTACATTCCAACTCTACCTCATCCCAACATACCTCACCTGTTAAAACTTTCCCTTCTCATTCTACTCACTCTCACCAAATGTCTCCTCCATCTCATCACTCGCCTATTTCTATTCCTTTTTCAGCTTCTAATCATACCTATACTCCTCTTATTGATGAGCTACCGAGTCTAATGCATCTCCTTAGTCTATTGGTAATGCTAATGTGAATGATCCAGCTCTAGGTACTCTTAACAAGCATCCTATGGTCACAAGGTCAATAATTGGGAACTTAAAGCCAAGAGTCCTCAATGCAACAGTGACTGACACACGAGAACCCTTTTCCTACAAGGAGGCTCTTCTTAATCCACAATGGAAAAAGACCATGGAAGAGGAGTATAGAACTCTCATGAAGAATCATACATGGACCTTGTGTGACCTACCTGCTAGTAAGAAGGTTATTGGTTGTAAGTAGGTATTCAAGGTCAAGAGACACTCAGATGAGAGTATAACTAGGTATAAAGCTAGATTGGTAGCTAAAGGTTATGATCAAGTACTTGACTTTGATTTTTAAGAAACTTTCAACCTAATTATGAAGCCAACTACCATAAGAACAATGCTTTCTATCTTTATAAATCAAGGATGGACAGTAAGACAACTCGATGTAAACAATGTATTTTTAAATGGAGATTTGGACAAGGAAGTGTTTATGAGTCAACCACCAGGATTTTGAATACATGAATCTCAAATCCTATCTTAAAGCAAATAAAAATTTGATTATGATACAAGAGTTAAATTCCACAAGTTTTTTTCTGAAGCAAACAGTTAATTCAAAATTTCATCCAAACTTTGGCACTTGCTCTTTTTCGAACAGTAAAGATGTAGAGAAAATGAACTACATATTTTCCAAAGTAACAACCAAATTAAATGCTTCGTAACTTAATAATCAATCATTTGAGAGATGCTACAGAGTGAACCCATTTATTAGCAAGTATGAAATGTAATTACTGTAAGAGAATCAGCAGCGAATCACAGTATTTGAGGTTGAAGATGTATGGTTTCTCACCAAGTTGTTTTTGTGGACACTGACAGTCTTTAAGAATTATCCTGACCAACAGAAGGGAGAAAATTGCATGAGATATACTTGAGTAGTTCTATATATGTTAGGAGATCTAATAGAAATGGTTTCAAAATTTCAAGAAGTACTGTGTGCTTGTAAGGGAAATAGTTTTAAATGCATGTTGAAAACCACTTCTAATAATTTTTTTTTTCCAAACATTTAATTGCTTATCTTAAAACTACTTTCCTAAGAAACCATTTTTAAGAAAAGAGCATCCAAAAGGACCGGACCCTTAATATATGCAGGCTCACCAAAAACTCTTTCAATTCAAGTTAGTAGCATTTTCTTCCTAAATCATTGTTGTAATAGAACTATACATTTATCGCTTTAACATCTTAGCATAGAGGATGCAAAAACTGTTACAGTACCAAGATTAGAAATTGCTTCTACCAACCTTGATGCAAATATAAATGTAATGGACATCGGGGTTCTTTCCAAGAACTGCATCCACAGAGCTTCCACCTTCATCCAATGGAACGGGCTTTGTCAGCTCCCAAAGTGGTTGTTCACAGCTTTCTTCTGTCGCCATTTTCTCTGCATACAATTGGTGCATATATTTTGTCAGCTCCCAAAATAATTTTCTGACTTATTAAGCAATATAGAAATGCAGAAGCATTGCAGGATTATGATGAAAACCAAGCTATATAGATTTTTCATGGAGATAGACTTTAGCTTTCATTTGTAAACCGACTTTAACAAACCAATACAATTGAATAAGAAAACTTCTATTTAGAACCCTTCACTTCCTCAAGTTTGAGTGTGATAGTGTAACAAATAAGTAGTAATGCTACATATCATAAAACATAGCCACTTCAAAAATAAGCTACAAAAAATAAAAGTAACTGCACAAAAGAAATGTTTTTGAAAGAAGGTATTGATGTATGGTATCATGACTAAGCAGCAAAAATGCAAAAAGAATGAAACACAGAAATCAAAAAATAAAACCCATTTGAGCATATATCACGCATTGATGAAAGGACACAATAATAGATGAAACTTAAAGTAAAATCAACCTATGACATGAAGTTTTATGATCCAGGAGGATGAACCTCTCAACAAATGTAGTCGAAATGTTGGAGCTCCATATGTAACCTAAACTAAGCACTTGGAAGAATGGTTAGAACAATGAGTAAAGTAGTAAACGGACAAATAACTGAATGTTGACGAGAAAGAGTACAGGATAAGAAAAGGCAGTACCAGGATATAGACACCTCGATCCTTGAGAACCCTAAATAGTTTGTTCATCAACTGCTTCAATTATATATGGTAAGTAGATCAAGAGAATAAAGATAAAGAGAAACATTCCATATTCAAGTTAGTTGCAATTTTTTATTATAAGTTTGACATACCTCCAAACCTCCTCTAGCATCTTAGTAGCATTTTGGCGCGAATTACTCCCACACTGGAAAAAAGAAAAAACAATTCTTGAAGGTAAAGTTAGAAGCTTTCTTTAAAATTCAAGCGACAAAATGGAAGCAAAGCACTTACCAAGAGTGAGTCCAGGGTTCCTAAACCAAGCATAAGAATGAAAAAAAACATTAAAGAAATAAAGAAATATATAAGATCAGAAATTTGGTAAATGTAGTAGAGTTCTTTTTGTAACAATGATAAGCAACACAGTAGAAAAATTAAGAATCTTGCACCATCATTAAGTCATATACTTTTGATCGAGAAAAATTAGTCATTGATTTTATATTGTTCTCAACTTTTGGTCAAGTTGACCAAAAAATAATTACTATTAGCGAAAATAAAAAAAAAGGAGAAAAGAACACTTAAACTTGTTCCCTAACTATTAGCAAGAAGATAAACTAGAGTATTTATTTCTACTCTTATGTTTTTGGGACCGAGACCTTGTAAAAGTTTTATTCAAAAAAATTGCTTATGAACTAATTAGAGAAAAGCTTGCCACAAGTACTTTCAGACTTGAGAAATCATATTATGTGCCTCCTAACAGCTTCTAACACCTTTCAAAGAAACCGCTTCTAGCAAAAGAATAACATAAAGAGTTGCTTCTCTCTAAACATTGAAGGTTTTTAACCAGTCGACCCAATTTTGAGGAAATTATAAATTTCAGTGAAGAAATGTTATGGACACAAAATTGCACCTTTTTTACCCACATGTTATGTCACTTGCTAGTATTATGCAGAAAAATGAATCACTTTTCCTATTTTTAAAATATGGTGCTAATGAGGGATGCAAATTTATGGGTATTAATATTTCTCATTCCAACGACCAGGAACGTAGCCAAAATTGGTATTCAGGAAAGACACCTCGTGTAAACTTCATACGACTTTGATAGCGCGTGAATGAAAATAGTAAAAAATGTATGTACAGTCATTGCAAAATAATATGACTCTTGTCTTACATGTTGCAAAACTTTAACCAAAATTCAAACGGTTACATAGTATATTTGTATTTAATTTAAATAAAAGCTTAAAATAAATTAAAGTTGTAATAATATCGAATAATATAATTTAATATTTATTAAGAAAATTAAAAGAATTAAATGATAAGAAAATTAAATAGAAGATAAAAATTATAACTATTTTAATAAACCATATTTATGATAAGAAAATTTAGCTAGTAAACTTATAAAAGGATTTTAAGCCTTTATTATTATCCTGGAGTCCAGTAATAAAAATAGTATAATATTAAATTAAAAATTAAAAATATATGAGAAATATTAAATGAGTAAGTATGATAAAAGAAAAGAAAAATATATTTAAATAATAATCTTAAGAGGAAATACTGTTATTGTATTTAGACATTTGCAAATATAACGCATCAAAATTTTTTTTAATCAAAATGTTAAAGGATGACGTGCTCCCTATTAACCATGTGTGACTCCGTCCAACTTTCATCAACAAAAATACCATAATAGTGTTCGTCGGGATAATAATAAAATAATTATAATAAATAATCTCATAAATGAAAGAGGCAATAACCTTTGTCCATAACAGCATCAATGGAAGTTGATTGAAAACCACTCATATTTCGCACATCCATTTGCATATCTTCACATGTTCATTAATTTTGCAAATGCATGAACATTGACAAAACAGAGAGTCAGAGAAAAACAGAGTATTGAAAAAAATAAAGAAAAATAAATTTATCAGAAGGAAACAAAAAAAAAAGGATACATTTGAGTTGGGGACGATCAGAGTACTTGAGCCTCATAGCTTGAACCACAACAGAAGATATATCAATATTGACCAAATCGCCATAACCATCATCTGACATGCCTTCGCTAAATGCTGCAACAACAATTTTAACCCTAAAAAAATATAATCTAAATTTAAACAGTGAAAAAAGAAGAAGAAAAAATAGATCTGGGGAAGAAAAGGGAGGGGCAATTAGGGCAAAAATGAAAGACAACGCACAAGAATTTCCACATCCGACTATAAGAACTCGATTGTGGCGAGGGATGTAAAGATTGATAATCGGAGCCAATGCATGATATTTTTGGTACCAATCGAATGGACCCGAACAAGATTCGTTGGAGTATCGGTTTTCCCAGTACCATGCCTCGCCGTAGGCTTGTGTAGTCGACGGCGTCGATCCAATGGTCATTTTTTATATAGCAAAATATGGATTGTGTGTATTTGGTTAGTTAATTGTTTGTGGTCTTTTACTATCATTAAAAAACTTCTGTTTGCGAGTCTGTTCGTTAAATCCAGAGTGAGGATTGTTGTTGTTGTTGTTGTTGTTGCAGGCGTTCGTTAGTTTCGATTTGAGACGCAAGACAGGACATGGGGATCATAGTTATTTTCGTCTAGTGTCTGGATGTCCCGTGCCACGTGTTGATCGGAGATGTTTATTTTACACGATATTTTTAATCAAATTATCAAAAATATAGTGAAAATATTATTTAAATGTGTTAAAATATTTTAGTTACGGTTGATAATGGATATTGTTACTAAAAATTCAGAAAAAAATAAAAATAAATTATTTTTTATTTATTTTTATCCTTCTTTCTAATCAATTTTTTCATTTCAATTATTTTTTTAAACTATTTTCTTTTTTTAACTTGTTTCGTGTGCATATTTAACTTGTTTCGTGTGCATATAAAATGAATAGATAAAAGTATTAATTCTTATACTTATAAATTAGATTTATGAGATAAATACGAGATGGTTTTTATTTAGAAAATTAATTAATCAATTATAAAACATTATAAAATAGTTGAGAATTACATATAATGTTTTTCATTTTTGTAGAAGAGAATATATTATTTTTTTATTTATATCTTGTTCTATTATGAGCATTTTCAAAAATAAAAAAAATAAAAAAATTTATTTTTATACCGATCAAAATTTATCTATTTATAATAATTAATATAATTAAATAATTTATTTAATTATTTCAAAAAGTTTAACTACTTGTTATGCAATAATAACCAAAAATAATATATATTTTATTATAAAATATTTTAATTAATTGAAAAAATTACTAATTAATATAAATATTTTAAGTATTTAAAAATATATGTATTAAATAAAAATTATTTTAAAATATAAATAATTAATTGTTTTAATGTTTTATAAAGTTTTATAAAAAAAATTATATTTTTCATCCAAAAAAACAAAAAGAAAATTAAAATTGATAAAAAATGATTAAAGTATCTAAAAATATAAAAATAAAGTAATTAAAATACATTAATTTTAAGATATATTAGTCGATTAATGAAAATATAGATAGAAAAATATCATACACTTTATTTTCTCCTTTAGTAATTTTTATTGGCATGATTGACTTGCGTTGGCAGACATACCTCCTATAAAAATATATAAACAACATTGAATTGGTTATAATTCCTCTGTTGTACCTTTTTGGATCCAGATTTATGGGATCCCAAGGAATTTAATGTTTGTAGAGAATATTATCGAAGTGGAAAATAATATTGTTACTGTAATAGAATTAGAAAGAATGCCAGGAAATGAAATCATAAATTGGAAATTTGCTTGGGCACGCATAGAAATTCAAGTCCTTGTGTTTTTACCGGTTGGAAAACACTTGAAAAAGAAACATCCAAACGATCCACCTATTTGGATTCAACGAAAGAGTTAGTCATATTTTGGTAGAGTTTAATTTAGAATATTAACGGAATAATAAGATGATATTAAGAGAGAATATTTTGATTCTCATTATTTTTCTTTGAATTTCTTTACTCTTTATATAACCATATATATTAGAATTATTTTAAAAAAATTAAGAAATAACAAAAAATAGTGAGAATGATATGAGTAATTATCTCTGCACCCTTCATACATGTCAGATTCTTCTAACGATTTAAGTGATCCTTTTTAATGAATTGGAATAATCCTCCTCTTCTTCTGAGCTCAATCGTGGCTCTGGATTGAAACCACATGGCTACCTTCTTCTCTCTGCTTACGAGCGTGCCTCTCTGTGCGCAGCTCGGTGCGTTTAGCACCCATCAAGCGAGCATGCCTCTCAGCGCACAGCTCGGTGCGTTTAGCACCCATCACATTTGTTGCCTCATTACTCATGTCACAGTACAATGTCATGTGCGAGATGCAGCCCATTTTGAAATGAATGACGGTCATCAATTTCGATTGTATGGTAACTGGCTAAAAGCCAAAAAACATGTGACTAATTGCTTCAGTTGTTGAATTCATCAACAAGCACTATAAGGATTTTGTTAAGAAATCTCAATTTTCAGTGCGCACAGTACTCATCAGTTACATGCCTTCCAACACCTACAAATTGCAAGTCGACACTCAGAGAAAGAGTCTGAAATTCAATCAGATGCATCTACTAATCATCCTACTAATGCTATATTTTATGCAGGTGATTTTGAAGATTTAAGGCAACTCCCAGAAAATAATCAGCAACGTGGTGCTCACTTACAAGTAGACGCACAACCTAATGAGAAAGAAAATAACAGGCATGCAGATGGTCTTTTTACAGACAAAGACAAACAGATTGTCTCTCAAATTGAAACTACAAAGTTCTTTCAAATTGACATGCAAAACCAAAACACCAACAATAATCAGGCCTCGGATTTTATTTCAAACCAACATTGTTCTTTCCTTGACCTCTTGTCAGTTGTACATCGACAAACCCAAGATTTTGATTGGGACCTGCTAAAACAAAAAACACCGCACTCTTCACATGACTTACAAATGTCAGGTTCAACTCTTCTCACCAATGAAATCATCACTGATACCACCAAGGCCAGTTTTTCTCCAAGCTTGCCTTTACACATCCCAAAACCACCTATCAATCAATTATCTTTCAAACTTGATCAAATGGTTTTCAATACAAGGTCTTTAAACCCCAGAACAAGGGGAGTGGAAGCAATTCTTACTGAAGCATTAATTCAGAATCCAATACCTCTAAATTCTCCTAGCCTTCCTGAAAAAACAAGTAGTAAGCTGAACTCCTCGAATGATAAGAAATTCAAATAAAAACAATGAATTCATAGTTCTAGCCCTGGATCAAGTAATAGAAAAAGAAAAACTGAAGTTGATGGTGTGTTAACTGCAAAGAAGAAAAAGGCCTTGGGAGGTTTGGAATTACCTCATTAAGCGTTTGTCATTGATAAGGATATCAATAAAAACTCTAGAAGCTATTATCACAAGTAAAGATAGAGTTTCTTATGAAAACAAGAGTCATCTATAAAAATGAAGAGTTGCTGAAATTTGCACAAGACCAAACTGTTTTCCCTCTTGTTTGAAGGAGCACAAAAAGGTCCATGTGGTTTCATGGCCCATGGATAAAGAACGGGCAATTTTGTCTATTTGATTGCTTCATTAATCAATCCATTTAGGGTTTGTTGAGGAATCAAATCAGTAGGAAGCAGCAAGGGCAGCAGCTAGCAGGAAAAAGAAAAAGAAAAACAGAGAGCAGTTTTTCAGTTTTTTTTTCTCAAACAAGCCTTCATCAAGTGCTCCCATGGAAGGTTGTTTGAGGTCCGATTGAGTTGAAATTTTTCAGGAAGGTTCACGACTCAAGAATCTTCAATCTGAATGGTGGGATTTGGATTTGTCTTACCGGTTTGGGAATTTTTGGCCGTGAACAGTGACTATAAAATTGGGTTAGATTTTTCCATTTTCTTGAAATAATTGTTAGTTTTCAAGAAGTTCTATTCTTGATAATGTTGTTGATTGTTTGCCTCTAGTTTTATCTAGAGAGAAATTTTGTACAATTGTTTCTTGTAGTGAAAGTTTTGGAGATGGAGTACCATTGTTCTTTCCTTCCTATACAGGGAAGGTTTTTCCAAGTAAATTGGTTGTGTTAATTTTGTGTATGTTTCATTTTGAGCTCTATTTATTTGTTTCCTAAAAGATTCACACGAAGAAGTAGAATAGATTTATTCCGTTGTTTAAATCTTGATTAAGTTCGTATTATATTGTGATTCTCCTAATAAAGTGGTATCAGAGGTGTGGTTATTATTGTTGAATTTCTTGTGTTGAATAATGGAAGCAAATTTTAGTAGAATGATTACTTTGAATGTTTCTAATTATCACACTTGGAAAGGAAAAATGAAAGATTTACTTTATGTCAAACAATTTTATTTATCGATGTTTGCCTCTAAGAAGCCAGAAAAGTTTTCTAAAAAAGAATGGACTTTGTTACATCGACAAGTCTGTGGGTATATAAGAAAGTGGATAGATGATAATGTTTTGAATCATATTAGTAGGGAAACACATGCACGGTCGCTCTGGAATAAACTTGAAGAGTTGTATGCTTGGAAAATAGGAAATAATAAAATGTTTCTCGTAAAACAGTTAATGGCTTTAAGGTACCAAGATAGAACTTCGTTGATAGATCACTTAAATACGTTCCAAGGAATAATCAATCAGTTAGCTGGAATAGGTATCAAGTTTGATTATGAGATTTAGGTGTTGTGTTTATTGGGTACGTTCCCGGACTCTTGGGAAACATTTAGAATGTTATTAAGTAACTCAACTCCAAATGGTGTAACCAACATGGATCTGGCTAAGAGTAGTGTTTTGAATCAAGAAATGAGAAGAAAATCACATGGGTCTTCTCAGTAGTCAAATATTTTAGTTACAGAGAGAAGAGATAGGAGTAAAAGTAGAGGTTTCAAGAGCAAATAAAAAGGAAGAAGCAAGTCCAACATGTTTTCTAATGTTGAGTATCATCACTGTGGCATGAAAGGGCACATCAAGAAATATTGTACACAGTTGAAGCGGGATAACAAGAAGAAAGACAAAGAACAAGAGGGTGATGCTGGCAAGGAAAATGATCGAGTTGCCACCGCTAGTTCAAAAGACTTTCTTGTTGTTTATGATGAAGATGTTGTCAATGTTGCATGTCATGAGATCAGCTGGGTTATTGATAATGGAGTCTCCATTCATGTTATGTCTAGAGATGACTTCTTTACATCCTATACAGCAAGTGACTTTGGGATAGTGAAGTTATGTAATGATGGATTGGTTAAAGTCATTGGTATTGGAGATGTGTATTTAGAGATGAATAATAGCACGAGGCTACTTCTTAGAGGGGTAAAGCATATTCTTGAAATTTGTTTGAACTTGTCTCTGCAGGTAAACTTGATAATGAAGGATATTGTAATACCTTTAGTAATGATCAATGAAAACTTACTAAAGGTGTTATGGTTGTTGCTTGTGGGAACAAGCATTCTAGTTTGTATATACTGCATGTAAGACCCTTCAAAGGCGTTATTAATAATGTGACAGATGAGCGCACATTAGAATTATGGCATAAGAGACTTGCTCACATGAGTGAGAAAGGCTTGGCAGTACTGACTAAAAAAATCTTCTTTCCCGAATGAATGATGTTTTTTTAAGAAGATGTACTCATTGTTTGGTAGGGAAGCAAAATAGAGTTTCTTTCAAGAGTTTCCTTCCTTCAATAAAACAATACATACTTGATTTGGTACATTCAGATGTATGTGGTCCTATGAAGATAAAAACTTTGGGTAGTGCCAATTATTTTATGACCTTCATAGATGATTGTTCAAGAAAGTTATGGGTGTATATTTTGAAGAGCAAAAATCAAGTATTAGATGTGTTTAAACAGTTTCAAGCCTTGGTTGAGAGACAAACTGAGAATAAATTGTGGTGCATCAGAATAGTTAATGAGGGGGAGTATTCAGGTTCTTTTGATGAGTATTGCAGTTGTCAGGGTATTTAACATCAAAAGATACCTCCTCCCAAGACTCCTCAATTAAATGGGTTGGCTGAGAGAGTGAATAGGACATTAATTGAAAGAGTAAGATGTCTTTTTTCGTAGGCTCATTTTCCAAAATCTTTCCAGAGTAAGGATTTTAATAAAATTGTACATGTTCTTAATCTCACACCAAATGTTCCTTTTCATTTTGATGTACCAAATAGAGTTTGGAATGGCAAAGATGTTTCTTATGATCAACTCCGTGCTTTTGGCTGTAAGGAATTTGTGCATATACCAAAAGATGAAAGATCTAAGCTCGATGTGAAGACACGACATTGTATCTTTGTTGGTTATAGTCTGGATGAATTTGGCTAGATATTAAATGATCTAGTTGAGAAGAAACTGGTAAGGAGTCATGATGTTGTGTTTATAGAATCAAACTATGCAAGATGTTAAGAAGATAGAAAAAGGACTCCATCAGTATAACGATGATTTAATTGACCTAGATCTGGTTCCTTTATCAGTACAAATGGAACAAAATGTTCAAGATGATCAATAGGGTTCAGATGATGCAAATGATCTTATGCAAGCTGAAACAGATCACCGGACTACTAATCAGTTGCAAGAAACATAAATTCCACTCAGGAGGTTTATTAGAGACCGAAGTCCTTCCACACGATATGATACAGATGAGTATGTGTTATTGACAAATGAGGGAGAACCTCAATTTTATGTAGAATCGATGGAAGATGGAAACAAGGCACACTGGTTTAGTTCTATGGAAGATGAGATGCAATCATTGTATGATAATCACACATTTGAGTTGGTAAAGTTTCCTAAGGGTAAGATGGAAGATGGAAACAAGGCACACTAGGTTAGTTCTATGGAAGATGAGATGCAATCATTGTATGATAATCACACGTTTGAGTTGGTAAAGTTGCCTAAGGTGAAGCAAGAAGAACAGAGTTCATAACCACAATACAAAGCTAGACTAGTTGTCAAGGGATTCAATCAGAGAAAATGTATTGATTTTGATGATATTTTATCTCCTGTTATGAAGATGTCTTCCATACGTGTTGTTCTAGGTCTAATAGCAAACTTGGATTTAGAAATTGACCAAATGGATGTAAAAACTACCTTTCTTCATGGTGAGTTGGAGGAAGAGATTTATATGGAGCAGTCAGAGGGTTTTGAGGTAAAAGGAAAAGAGGATTATGTATGCCGATTAAAGAAAAACCTCTACGGGTTGAAGCAAGCACTTAGACAATGGTATAAGAAGTTTGAGTCAGTTATAGGGGAGCATGATTACAAGAAGACTACTTCTGATCATTGTGTTTTTGTGTAAAAATTCTCTAATAATGATTTTATCATTTTATTGCTCTATGTTGATGACATGTTGATTCTTGGCAAAGATTCTTCAAGGATTGATAATTTGAAGAAGCATTTGAGTAAGTCTTTTGCTATGAAGGACTTATGGCCAACAAAAAAAATTCTTGGTATTCAAATTTTTTGAGACAAGAAAGGAAAGAAGTTGTACATGTCACAAGAACAATACATTAACAAGGTACTTGAAAGATTTCATATGGATAAAGCTAAAGTGATTTCTTCTTCTATATCTAACCACTTTAAGTTGAGATCAAGTCAAGGCCCTTCAATAGATAAAGGGAAAGAAGATATGGAAAAGGTTCCATATGCCTCAGTTGTAGGAAGCTTAATGTATGCAATGGTGTGTACGAGCCTATACATAGCTCATGCAGTTGGAGTTGTTAGTCATTTTCTTTCGAATCCAGGAAGATAGCATTGAGATGTAGTAAAGTGGATTATGAGACATCTTCGAGGTACTTCCAAGTTAACACTTAGCTTTGGAAGTGGAAAACCAATGTTAGTTGGATACACTGATTCAAATTTGGCAAGAGATGAATATTATTGTAAGTCTACCTCAAGTTATCTAATTACTTTCTCCAGTGGATCAGTTTCTTGGCAATCAAGATTGCAAAAGTGTATTACACTTTCTATAGTAGCGATGAAGTTTATTGTAGCAACGAAAGCTTATAAGGAGTTGTTATGGATGAAACAGTTTTGGAGAGAACTTGGTTTTAAGTAGTAGAAATATGTGTTGTTTTGCGATAATCAGAGTTCTATTCACCTAGCGAAGAACTCGGCGTTTCACTCAAGATCAAAGCATATTAATGTGAGGTATCATTGGATAAAGGATACTCTTAACAGTAATTTGCTTGAACTTGAGAAAATCCATACTAATGAGAATGGATCAAACATGCTAATAAAAGCAGTGTCAAGGGAAAAATTGAAGTTTGTTATTCAATTGTCTGGATGGCAGATCCCTCCATCTAATCAAGAAAGGGGGAGATTTGTTGGGTTTTCCCTCTTGTTTGGAGGAGCCCAAAAAGACCCATGTGGTTTCATGGCCCATGGAAAAATAAGGATAAATTTTGTCCAATTGATTATTTCATTAATTAATCCATTTAGGGTTTGTTGAAGAATGAATTCAGTAGGCAATAGCTATCTGGAAAAAGAAAAAGCAAAATAGAGAGTAGTTTTTTCTGGTCCGATTGAGTTGAAATTTTGCAGGAAGGTTCATGACTCAAGACTCTTCAATCTCAATGGTGGGATTTGGATTTGGCCTATGATGAGTGCTCAAAAAGCACTAAAATAACCATGATTTTATGCACATTAATTGATTAAAAATATATATATTTATATGTTTTATCATATATTTATATAAATTTGTCTTTTTCGGAATCACGGGTATTTTTATTGTTTTTCAGGTATTTTGGCTTAAAAATGCAACTTAAAGACTCAAAGAGGAATACTGGAAGCAATACATCACAAAAATATTAATAAATAAATGCGTAAAGGTCCTAAAAAAATATGGAAAAATTGGACAAAATGGGTCAAAAAGGTCAAAAATGTCAAAAAGGAGAAAAACGCATGGCAAGCCGGCCTACTGGCACAAGGCCGCTTCAAAGACTCCAACATTTAAATCGCTGGTTATCGTTTTCACGTACAAAGATCAGTTATTGCTTCATGCCAAGAAGATCGCTAGGCGGTTATTGTTTCATGCGCGTTAAAGATCGCGCGCGTTATCGGTTATCGACTACGCAAGAAAGATCGCGCGCGCGAGGTGTTATCGCTCACGCCACAAGAAGACCGCGCGCTGGTTATCGGCTCACGCGCGCTAGCATTACCAAAGAAATGCTACCGCGCCCAACACGTTGACCCATTTTTCACGTGCAAGAAATTTCATGACGGCCACGCCGACGTCATCGATGACCTCAAAGATGTCCACTACACGTTTTTTATTTTTTTTATATTTTTTTTAACATTGTTTTTACTCATTTTTTCTCTCCATCCTCACCTATAAATACCCTCTTCCATTCACTTCAAAAGCACACCTTCAAACACCTCAAAACCTCACTTCTCTCTTTCTTTCTTTCTCTCATTTCTTAGTTTTTGAGTTTTCTTTAGTTTCTTTCTTAGTTTCTAAGCTTTTCTTAGTTTTTCTCTTAGTTTTTAGTTCAATTGTCTTAGGTTTAGAGTTCTTCTCTTTTTAGAGGAACTTGTAATGTTTTGTAATAATTTAGATTTTTGATTCAATAAATGGAAGTGCAAATTCCGCTGAGGTTTTCTAGCAATCTATGAATACACAAGACTGTAAGCGATTTTATTTTCTTTACGCTATTTTTATGCTTTTATTCTTACATGTTATATTTAATTATTCGCGATTAAATTTAACTCACAATTGCTTATAATCATGATATAATAATAACGTTGTTATGCTACAAATATTAAATAGTGAAAATTTCTAAAATGAATTGATTTTATTTTTATTCAAGATTTTATATTAAAGGATGTAGAGAAATATATTATTTTTCATTACAAACTTAAATCAAAAATTAGACTTTTAAGGTTTAGTTATCCGCCTAATTTAGAAAAATATTTTATTTGTCATACAATCGCCTCCTAGCTAGAAACAAGCTCTATTTCAAAAGTTTTTATAAGAATTATTATTAAAACGTATCGACAACACGCTTTCAATAATGGTTTTAAAACTCGAAAGCTAAGACTTGATAACTAAATTCTGCAGTTTAATTTGACACCTAATAAAAGTTTAAACTGCCTTTAACCCCACCAAAGTGACATTTAAATGGTTCATTTTCAATCTCTTAGAAAGCGAATTAATTTAATTAACCAAATTAATATCAACCCCACCCATATGTTAATTGATCTTTGCTTAACAAAGAATATCTAACCCCACCAAAGCGGTATTCATACAAAAAAGAGAGAATCAATAAAATATCAATTTATATCTTTAATAACCTAGATAATATGAAAGCAATCATAATTAACTTAGTTATTATATCCATAAATACTCCACTAATATAAATGATAAAATTCTGTACGAATATTTATCAATCAGATTTATATTTATTTATCAATTTGTATCTATGTTTATTCTTTTTAGATTATATTTAATTAATCAGTATATATGTTTATTTTATGTTATTAGATTAGAACACAAAAACCAAAACTATCGCGATGACAGATGTTTGTGATTTAATTTCGCTTTTAAAAGCCAATAATAAATTAAAACCACATACATTCCTTCCTTAGATCGACTCGAAAGTATACTTATCATTTTCTATTTTAAATGATTCGCAAGACTACTTGGTAGTTTTACAAATATTAAAACCAGAAAGATTTATGAACGGCCACGCTTGCTACCATCAAGTTTTTTGGCGCTCATATGAATGGGGCGCTTTTTAATTTATTTATCAAAATTTTAAAAATATTTTCGCGGTGTAAACAATTGTGATTTTCTCGTTTTTCTAAAAAAAAAATAAATCAAATAAAACATTTAATCAAATTTCAAATTTCATAAGAAATAATAAAAAAAATTAAAAAAATTAAAAAAAAAATTAAAAAAAATAAAAAAAATAAAAAAAATAAAAAAAATAAAAAAAAAACTTAAAAAAAATTTAAAAAATTTGTAGCGTGAATAGTACAATAATTTAGAAATTTGAAATTTGAAGTAAAAAGTTTTTAATTGCTCATTAATAAGAAAAAAATTAAAAAAAAACATTTTTAAATAAAAATTTTACCGTGAATAATAAAATAATTTAGAAATTTAAAATTTGAATAAAAAAATTACCGCTCATGAATAGTAAAAAAATTAAAAAAAACATTTGAAAATTTTAAGTTAAAAAATAAACAAACAAGCAAATAAATAAAAAAAAATAAAAAAAAATAAAAAAAAATAAAAAAATAAAAATAAAATAAAAAAAAACCAAAATTTTAATTTTTTTTAGTTTAATTTTTACTATTTTTTTATTTATTTTAAATCATAATTTTATTTTTTTATTTTCTTTTACCTTTTTCATTTTTTTTTTTTATATTTTTTTTTTTTTTTCTTTCTTTAGTTATTTATTTATTTTTTTTATTCTTGATTTTTAGTTAACTTACTTAACTTAGTTTTTCTTTTACTGACTTAATTAACTTAGATTTTTTTTTTAACATGAACTTAGGTTTTTACACCGAGAAGTTTTTTTCATGTAAATTGATTGTGTTGATTTTGTGCATGCTTCATTTTGAGCTCTATTTATTTGTTTCCTAAAAGATTCACACAAAAAGGAGAATAAGTTTCATTCTGTTGTTTAGAGCTTGATTAAGGTCACATTGAAGACAAGAATCAGAACAAACTCATAAAAGCTCCCAACTCAATGAAGGTCAGGTTGGTAGTTCTACTGCAAATGAAAGAAATAAACAACATGGTAAGGAGGTGGTAATCATTTCTGAGGGTGAGTGTTAAAGAACTCGAGAACTATCTAGAGGTAGTTGGAGGCAACCAACACTGAAAGTAAATGGGGTAACAAGGATCCAAGATCATTTCCACCATAATTATATCTATTTTTAATCATTACAATTTTTCTTTTATTTTGTATAAATTAGATTGTAAACATTCATTTATTAAGTAAATTAAACCATTTCTTACATGGTATCATAGCTTAGCAATAAGCACTCCGAAAACCTAGCTTACACAGAAAACCCATACAGTTTTTTTCCTTCCAAATTTTGTTTCTTTTCAAAATTATTTTCGAACCATATCCACATCGTTAGCCAGTTCAGTCTTTCAACAGGTGATTCAGTCATTCTAGACACTGGTTCACCCACTTTTCGACCGGTTCCCGAACAGAAATTTCTGGTTCTAGAATCCTTGATCCATTTCCTATACAATACAGCCTATTTCAATTCATTATTTTTCCATCAACAGTCATTATCGTCTAAAACACACTAAACTTTATCCTGTTTTCAATTTTCACTCAACAATCATGTCTGAAACTACCAATACTAGCCTCATTGTACCAAAATGGTATGATGATCCTAGCCATTCATTATACCTGCACCACTCAGACCAACCAGGCATGATTCTAGTGGCTCAATCCATAAATCAAGAAAATTATCATATTTGGAGTCATGTGATGCTCATGGTTTTCACCACCAAAAACAAAGATGGATTTATTGACGACATATTCAATTGACCATTAGAAAACTCTGAGGTAGAAACCAAACAATAGACTTGCTGCAACATTCTTGTCAAAGGATGGATTCTCAATACCATATTGCCTAAAATTACGAAAAGTGTCATGTATAATGATACTGCATATGAGCTATGGGAAGAATTGAAGGAATGTTTTTCACATACTAATAATGTGCACCTATTTCAAATTGAGCAAGAGATCCATGACTGCATATAAGAAGATATGAGCATTAGAGAATACTACACCAAGTTGAAAAGCCTTTGGGATACTCGAGATACACTATATCCCCTTCCATATTGTGGAGGAAATGCTATAAAGGAACTATATGAATACCAACAAAAGCAATGAACCATAAAGTTCCTTATGAGGCTTAACACAGTTTAGACAGTAGCACGAGGACAAATCTTGCTCATGAAACCTTTACCTATAGTAAATAAGGTATACTTACACATTGTTCAAGATAAAAAGCATAGAGTTGTCTCCATGCAAATCATAGGAAGGATGCCAAACGCTACCGCACTTGTCACCAAGGATAGTCATCCATAATATTGTCCACAATATCCTTACAAGAATTACCCACCAAGGAACTCACATCTCACGTCAAATGTAATTTTTGTGGTTTCAATGGACATACTATTAACATATGTTGAAAGAAAAAGGTGATTCAAGACAATAAAAATGCAAGTTATGGCTTCCTCTCCAAAGCTCACCATATTGACTTTCAAGCAAGCAGCTCCGACACAAGGACACCATTCTACAACCTTATATTCGCCCAATATCATGATCTCCTTACACTTCTCAATCAAGCCAAATTAGGTAGCATGGTAAGTCAAGTGACCACTCCTTCAGGTGACATATCATGTGCAAGTGTTTTCCATTTAGAAACCCATTGGATTTTTGATATAGGGGAAACTGATCACATGGTCTGTTCCCAAAGCCTTATGAGCTCCAACATTCTAGTCATTAATCGGTATGTGCATTTACCTTATCACTCACTTGCCTGCATCACACATATCAGGACTGTACATTTCTCTAATAATTTCATACTCCATAATGTCTTATGTGTTCCCTCTTTCAAATTAAACTTGATTTTAGTAGCCAAACTCACTTAAACTTTATTTTGTCATGCCACCTTAACTAATAATGCATGCTTTGTTCAAAACAAACTCTTAGAGAAGACGATTGGGATGGAAACTGAGAAAGTAGGACTCTACTACCTGATTATTTCAAAAAAAGGCTGGATGTTTCTCCGTTTTAAATACCGCTCCAACCAACCCTCATCTCTAGCATCAATGACTTGGTCATTTATCTGATAAAAGTTTACCTGTACTTTCTCTTTCCATCAATATACCCTTTTGTCCTATTAATGATTGTTCTATTTTTCCACTAGCTAAGCAAATTCGTAATCCATTTTCTTTAAGTTCTATCAATACAAGAGCACATTTTGAACTAATTCATGTTGATATTTGGGGGGATATCACATTCCAGCACTTAATGGAGCACATTATTTTCTCACTGTTGTTGATTACTAATCAAGATGCACATGGGTTTATCTCGTAAACACTAAATCTAATACACATATATTTCTCACCACTTTCATTAATCTTTTTAAAACACAATTTGTATCACGAGTTAAAATCATTCGTAGCGATAATGGACCAAAATTTTCTATGACCTAGTTTTTCTACCAAAGGAATCCTACATCACACCATTTGTGTCTCTACCTCTCAAAAAAATGGTGTTTCTAAATGCAAACACCATCACTTTCTCAATATAGCTCATGCATTGCTCTTCCAAGCCAACCTCCTTAAAATATTCTAGGGAGATTCCATTCTTACAGTCACATACCTCATAAATCATACTCCAACACCTTCCTCAATGCTAAAACACCATTTGAAATCCTTTTTCACAAAGTTCCTAGGTATGAACATCTTCGTGTCTTTAGTTCTCTTTGCTTTGCACATCATAATCGACCCACCAAGTTTGATGCTAGATCACATTAATGCATATTCATTGGGTATACATCTAGGATAAAAGGTTACCAAGTCTACAATCTAGAAATAGGAAAAACTTTTGTGTCTTGTGTTGTAATCTTTTATGAATATGTGTTTCCTTATTACACTTACCCTGTCAACACTTTAACTCTATTCTCTCTATCAGAAACTACTATTTATGATGACATGCTTGATATTCGCCAATCAACCACTCCAAATACATCGCTTAATTATACACCATATTTCCTTCCAACAATCGACTCACATAACCCTAATCTTCAAGATACACCTCCTGAAACACCATCATGAACTTATGCACCGCATGTGACTCCTTTAACACCAGTTATATAGAAACTTCACCGATCCATTCATGTTCCTAGCTACCTTCAAAAGTATCATGTAGAAGATTCATTGCCTTCTCAGTCCTTCCCATCATCTAACTCAGCATCGTCCGATAATAAAGGTACTTCTCATTCCTTATCTTATGTACTTACCTATGACCGACTATCACTTGCACATCATGCCATTACTACTTCTCTTTCCATTTTCAGGGAACCAACCACCTTTGCTGAAGCTTTCAACGATCCAAAATGGAGGCTTGCCATGAAACAAGAGCTTTATACTCTTGAAACTAATGGCACTTGGACACTCCATTATCTTCCTCCAAACAAGAAACCCGTTTGTTGTAAATGGGTCTACAAAATCAAGTATAATCCTAATGTCTTTGTGGAATGATACAAGACTCAATTAGTGGCCAAAGAATACAGTCAGATTAAAGGTTTTGACTACCAAAAAACCTTTGCACCAGTATCCAAACTTGTCACCATTCTCCTCCTTCTTTTTGTTATTGTTGTTCAAAATTGGCATCTTTGCCAACTCAATGTCAACAATGCCTTTCCCTATGATGATCTCTACAAAGATGTCTACATGTCTCTTCCACCCGGATTCAGATGAAAAAGGGGAAATATGAGTATGTAAACTACACAAATCTTTGTATGGACTCAAACAAGTCTCACGATAATGGTTCATCAAGCTATCAACAACACTTAAGCTAGCCAATTTTAACCAATCCAAGTATGATCACTCACTATTCATCCAAACCCGTGGTAATTCTTTTTCTGCTCTCATTCTCTATGTAGATGATGTAATCATAATAGGAAAAAATATACAAGACATTGAAGAAACTAAGAATCATCTCATATGATAATTCAAGCTAAAGAATCTCGGCAAATTAAAGTATTTTTTGGGCATAGAAGTTTTGTGATCCAAGAAGGGAATTGTTCTATCACAACAAAAGTACGCATTTGAAATATTGGAGGACATAGGTTATCTTGGTGCCAAATATTCCAATTCACCTATGGAACAAAGTTTATCCTTCAACAAGGTTGAAGGAGAATTCATCAATGACCCTACATCCTATCAAAGACCTGTTGGGAGATTAATATACTTGACCATCACACAGCTCGACTTAATGTATATTGTGCACATTTTCAGTCAATACATGGACAAACCATGACAACCACATTTGGAAGCAGCTTAACGAGTGCTACAATATGTTAAGAACACACCATGTCAAGGTCTCTTTTTTTCAACAACTAGTTTACTACAGCTAAATGCTTCCTGTGACACAGATTGGGCTAGATGCACAGATACACACCGATAAACCATAGGATAATGTATGTTTCTTGGAACACTAAGAAGCAAAACAAAGTCTCACGATCGAGTACAGAAGTAGAATACCATTCTATGGCAGCAGGGATAAGTCACAAGACTAGCATTATAAATACTGATCTTGCGAAATACTTTGTGATTTTATTATTTGTAAAACTCTCGCTAATGCACGAATCATTTCATAGCAAATGATAAGTATACTCCTAAGATTGATCTAAGGAAGGAATATATGTGATTTTTAACTTATTATTCAAAATCCTAAAAACAAAATTAAATCATAAACATCCTATCACGATATTTTTGTTTTTGTTTTCTAATCTAATAACATAAATAAAAATTAAACATAGATATAGATTTAATAAACAATAATGCAAATTTTTATCAATAATAAAAGTGGAATATTTAAGGATATAATAGTTAAGTTAATTATGCTTTCTCATAATATTTATGTTATTAAATATATAAATTGATATTTATTGATTTTCTCTTTTTGGTATAAAATTGTCCTTAGGTGGGGCCCAAATGTTTTTTTGTTTAATATTAACTAACTAATATCTTTAGACGGGGCCTATTAATTAATTAAATATTAAAATTTAGCATTATTTCTAAGAAAATAGCAAACCATCTAATCACAGCTTTAGACGGAATCAAATAATTAGACTTTATTCAAGGTATCTAAATTAAACCTAAGAATTTAATTATCCAAGTACTAACTTTCAAGTTTTAAAATCATTACTAAAAATATGTCGTCAATACATTTTTGAATAATAGTTCTTCTAAAAACCTTTTGAAATAGAGTTTCACTCTAACTACCGGGCGATTGTAGCAACAAATAAAAATGCACTATTTTAAATCAAATCGGATAATTAAACCATAAAATCTAATTTTTAGATTTAAGTTTGTAATGAAAAATAATATATTTCTCTCTAACATTCTTAATTCAAAATCTTGAATAAAAACAAAATTAATTTATTTTATAAAAATGTTTTACCTATGTAATATTTCGCAAGCATAACAACGTTATTATTATATAATATTTACAAAAAACTAGTCATATTAAAGTTAATCATACAAAAATTAAATATAACATATAAGAATAAATTATGAAAAGAAAATTGTAAAGAATTCATTAAAATTATACCTTAATAGAATCCTTACAACACTTTAATGTTAATTTTGTTGCTGAAAAACCTCCAAACGAATTTGCGTCTTGGCTTATTGAATCAAATACTAAGAATCTATAAAAACATAGCTAGTTCTTCTCAAAAAGAGAAGAACTTTAAAAATAAAAACTAAAAAAAAGAAAATTTTCTAGAGAGAAAGAGCTCAAAATATTATGTGTTTTACAATGGGGGAAAAGATCTTTTTATAGGTGAAGAAAAGGCAAAAAAAAAAAGAGGGGGGGAATATTTCACAATATGAATTTGGATACGTTTGGATAGGTTGACACGCGTATAGGGCGAGAAAATTTCGGTAGACGGGCGGTTGGCATGTGTGGGCACACGCGGGACACGGCGAAGAGTGTGCTGGCATGCGCGGGACAAGGTGCGGAGTGTGCTGGCATGCACAACACGGTGTGGACCAGATAGGCTACTACGCACATGATTTAAGCCTTTTTGAGTGTTTTCCCCCATTTTGTTCTATTATTCCATTTTTTTGACTTTTCTTCATATTTGTTCTCAATATATTTGTGATGTATTGCCTTTTGTATTTTTCTTTGAGTTTTTTTAAGTTATTTTTGAACGAAAATACTTGAAAACAATAAAAATAACCATGATTTTGAAAAAAATGATTTATATAAAAAAATGATAAAATCATACAAATATGAATCTATTTAATCAATTAAAGTATATTAAATCATGGTAATTTTAGTGCTTTGTAAGCACTCATCAAGTAGCCTATTGCGAAGTAACTTGGTTACGATACATTTTGGATAATTTGGGTATCAAACACTCCCAACTGGCCAAGTTATATTGCAGCAATTGATAACTGTATTTTATATAGTTATTTTCATCAATTTTAGTAATGATAATTGCTATGTTCTTTTAATATTTAGTTAATTTTTGTTAAATAAATTAATATTTTCCTTTTATGCATTAAAAATATATTTTTAATAAAATTAAATAATTTGTATAAAAAATGTACTTAATTTCATATTTTTTCGTCCACAAATATAATTTCAAATAATATAGTTCTTAATTACAATTTATAAAAATCGAAAATATAATTTAAATTAAATTTGGGCTTAATTATAATTATTTAAAGTTTAAAAATTTAATTTAAAATTAGCAAAGGGCTTAACTGTAATTTAAGAAAGTTTAAAATGTAATTTGAATTAAATTTGTGGGTCAAAATACAATTAATTGAAGTTAATTTTCGAGCAGGAGAGACGAAGTCCACGCGCAAGATCACACTCGCCCAACATGGACCGTCCGATCAAACACGCAACGGCTCAGATTCGCGCGTGTTCATCAAACCCAACCAAAACGACTAGGTGCAGGCTCTGCGCTTTCACGTGGCTCGGCGCCCGAGTGGGGCCCACCTGCCGCGCAGGCCGACATGCAACGTGGGACCCACATGTCTGACGCATCCATCTGCTGTCCCCCATATACGCTCTGATCCCGTGCGTTGATCTCTTTGTGCAACCAAAGTTTCAACGAATCATAAGATGCCACGTGTCCACCTGAATTCATTCCTGAAATCAGAAATTGGCACGTGTCCCACTCTATTTTTCAACCAATCATGTGATGACACGTGGCATGTTATCATGAGCGCGAAAGCGCAGGATCAAGCCCGTGTGTAGCCGTTGCTCCGTGCTCTGATGTTTCCTGCGCACGTTCCCAGAAGCCAATCAGAAGCTGCCACGTGTCCGCATTAATTCCTTTCAGTGAATCAGACGCTGACACGTGGCATGCATAAAGAATTTAAAAAATGCAGAATCGGCGCCCCTAGTTCACGTGTGATTTAATTAATAAAATCGATACACGTGATTTTTGTTTTTCGATACAAATTATTACGCGTTTTTTATAAAAAAAATAAAATAAAAAATGTTATATTTTAGATGTATTATTTTTAGCTATAAATAGGAGATAAGATGATAGTTTTAGGAGGTTTTCGGAGTTTAGTTTTGGAGATTATTTTGTCTTCGGTTTTGGACTGCAGAACACGTAGAATCCATTTTTTGGCTTTTGTTGTGTTATGTGTGTGCCAAATAGTGTATGCTTGCACGTTTTATGTGTGTTCCAAAACACACAACAGCAATCAAGCTGCCCTTTACATTGTATCAAATCCAGTGTTTCATGAATAAACTAAACACATAGAGATCGATTCCCATATAGTGAGAGAAAAGATTTAAGTTGGAATGGTCAGGACTTATCATATCTCTACATTGAAGCAACTAGTAGATATCTTTACCAAATCCTTAAGTTTTCCCCAATTCTCGACCTTACTTAGCAAGTTAGGAATAATTAACATATATTCCAAATTGAGGGGGAATGTTGAAGAACTTGAAAACTAGCTAGAGGCAGCTAAAGGTAACCAACACCGAAAGTAAAAGGGGGCAATAATGATCCAAGACCATTTCCACCATAATTATGTCTATTTTTAATCATTAAAATTTTCCTTTTATTTTGTATAAATTAGATTGTAAAAATTCATGCATTAAGTAAATTAAACCATTTCTTATAGTGAAAAGGCGGCCCAAAACTTGCCTCTATAGGGGCCATGAGATTCCTAGCCTAGAACACTCGAGACATAGTTAGGAAGACTACAAAAACAAAGCTATGGAGACTTGTAACAAGCTTGAATCCTGAATGCATTTGGTTGATGGAATCTACTGCCTTGAGTGAACATTTGTATAACCTAGATACTAGCTAGGTTATAGGTATTCTGTAATTTTTCCTTCTTATAACTTAGTTAGGGGTATGCATTATACATCAAGTAGGTTATTGTTTGAATTTGTGTTTTCACATTTTAAGGATATTTGTATACTTCCAACAGATGGTACCAACTCCTTTCCTATAAGGTCTTAAGTGGTCAGAGCCGGGTTTGAAAGTTGAGGAGAGCGAAAGAAATGTGTTACCTTTCCTAAGGTTGATCTTTTGTGTATATTAACCAAGTGGAACCATAATACCTCACACAAGGGGCCTACGTAAATATCCTTCAAATGTGTGACCTATGTTCAAACATGTATCACTTTTGATGAAGTAGAAACTTATCCAAATCTAGTAGTGGTATAATTTATGGATATGTAAGGTCAATTAGATAAATGGCACCTTACATGAATTAAAAAAAAAAATCTATTTTGGGTGTACTTGTATAGTGTTGTGACTGCTTACAATGGTGATTTTAATGATATCATATCAATGAATAAGAAAGATGGAGGCAAATCATTTAATCCACGAAAAAGTTATCTTAAGGATTTGTTGGATAATTATGGAGGGATGGATTTGGGTGATATAAATTCACAAGGAAAAAAGGCCAAAGCTATCTCACTAGAATAATAAAAATACTTGATAGAATAGTTTCCAGCATAGATTGGTTTCTCAACTATCAAAAATCCAATGTGATTAATAAGCCTTTTATGGTTTTTGATCACAACTCTATCTTACTAGATACATTTTTATCTAGTACTTTTTTGCCTATATCATTTAGATTTTTAGAAGATTGGTATAGAGATCCTACAAGTAGTTTAGTAATTAAAAAATCTTGGAGTCAATAGGTAAAAGGGAATCCAATACTCCTATTATGAAAACAATAAATCAATTATAGTTGATGGACTGAAATTTTGAAATAAAAGCTACTTTGGTTTTTGCCATGAGAAAATCAAACTACTTGAAAGCAAAATAAGTTCCTTACAATAAGGTGATATGAATGAACTCTAACAAAAGGATTTAGATGCCATGAGTAGCTAACAAGACAAGATATTATTTGGAGAAAACAATCAAGACACATTTGGTTTCAAGATGGAGATAGAAATACAAGGTATTTTCACCTTTCTACCTTGTTGAAAAGAAGACAAAAGATGATTATTTTCTTGCTATACAATCAAGGTAAATGGATGAATGAGAGGAAAAACATAGCAAATCACATAATTTAACATTTCTACATCACATTTCAAACTTGTAGCCCAAATGACTTCTCTTGATTGGATGATCTTTATAGTAACTACTTAAATGAACAAGAAAATAATGATCTACGTAAAATCACTAGCCCAGGTGCACTTTGGAGTATTCATAATTTAAAGTCACATAGCCCATATGGAATGTCAACAATATTCTATAGAAAATACTAGAGAATTGTGGGAAATATAGTCAACAACTTTGTACATGACTTATTTAGTAAGGAGATAATGAACAAGGAAATTAACTCTACAACAATAGTGCCTTCACAATAAAAAAATAAGAAGAAGAAGCCAAACACTATCAATCAATATCATCCTATTAGCCACTATAGTGTATCTTATAAAATCATAGCAAAAATTTTGGTAGGACGATTGAGACCATTATTGAAAAGTTATCTTCTCTTACCAAGGTGCATTTGTAATTGGAAGATGGATTGTAGAAAACATAATCTTGGCTCAGGAATTGCTACATACAATGGAAAAGAAAAGAGGAAAATGAGCCTTAATGGGATTAAAATAGATATGAGCAATGCCAACGATAGAATGTAATGATATTTAATTTTACAAATATTGAATAAGCTTGGTTTCTTCTCAAAGTTATGTCATTTGATAGTCCAATGTCTTTCCTCAATCACATAGTCAATACTATTGAATGACTCCAAGTTTAGGGAAATAATACCAATCAGAGGGTTGGGACAAGGAGATCCTCTCTAACAATATCTATTTATAATTCCAATTGAAGCTTTCTTAAGAATGATTACTGAATTAGAGCATAACTAAGCCATTCATGGAATCAAAATAGCAAGGAACTCACTACTCATAAGCCTTTTATTTTATGCTGATGATGTCCTATTATTTTGCAGGGCCAATGAGCAAGAAGTGAACAATTTTAGATATATCCTACATTGTTACAGTGGTATTTATGGATGATAACTGTATTTTATAAAGTTATTTTCATCGATTTTATTAATGATAATTGCTATGTTCTTTACATTTTTGTTTAATTTTAGTTAAATAAATTAATATTTACCTTTTATGTGTTAAGAAATACATTTTTAATAAAATTAAATAATTTGTATCGAAAATGTACTTAATTTCATATTTATGTCCACAAATATAATTTCAAATAATATAGTTCTTAATTACAATTTATCAAAATCGAAAATATAATTTAAATTGAATTTGGGCTTAATTATAATGATTAAAAGTTTAAAAATTTAATTTAAAATTAGCAAAGGGCTTAACTATAATTTAAGAAAGTTCAAAATGTAATTTGAATTAAATTTGTGGGTCAAAATGCAATTAATTAAAGTTTGATTTTCTACGCGGAGTGAGAAGAATCCACGTTAATCGCATATGCTGCGTGAAACATGGACCGTCAGATCAAAGAAGAAACGGCTGAGATTCGCGCGTCCTTATTACACCCGACCAAAGCTAGTGGGTGCAGGTCTTTATTCTTCACGCGGCTCGGCACCAGTGGGACCCACGTGTTTGTTACGGGTTTGCCAAAGGTTGTAATCTCGTGCGGCTGAACCACGTGCAATCGTTCCCTCCAACCATTTAATGTATGCCACGTGTTCAACGTCTCCCTTGCACGAATCAAGAGCGGACGCGTGGTATGTTTCGAGGCATGAAAAATCTTGAATCCCGCGCCGTTCCCGTAGTTGTCCCCACGTTTAGCGACTTTCATCCCGATGCAGCAGTCTGCGTCGCCATTCGTTGCAACCAATGATTCACGCACATGTCCCACGGCTTTAAGCTTTCAACCAATCATATCTCGACACGTGGCATTACTGATGAATTAAAAATGCAGAAATGGCTCTTCTTTCACGCGTGAATTAAAATAAGGTTTCGATTTTCACGTTACCGTGGATTTTAAGGAGAATGTTGGGGTTTTATTTTCAATACAAATTGTTACGCGTGTATGTATCTTAATATTTTTAATGTATTTTTTTGGTGCTATAAATAGGTGATATTATGATAGAGTAAAGAATTTTTTTTCGGAGTTTAGTTTTGGAGATTATTTTGTGTTCGGTTTTGGACTGCAGAACACGCAGAAGCCATTTTTTGGCTTTGTTGTTTTCTGCGTGTGCCAAATATTAATGAAACATTGATGTTTTAATTTTCCATCTTCTTCATCTTATTTGTCTATATGTGTTGTAATTTTTATTTTAATTTTATGAAGTAATTTAATTTTTCTAGGGTTGCATTTGATCTAAATTTATGAAGCTTTGATTTTAATTATTTTTGATAGATTTATAAGACGTTGGATTTGTTCATTCTATTTTGTGCTTAATGCTTTTTGATTATTTACGAATCTTATCAAAACGATCCGTGGCACATAAATAAACTTGGAATAGGCATTTGTGTGTGTATTGCTCGTAAATAGAATGACATGTATGATGAATGATAGGAATATACCTTAATTGTATGTGTGGCCTTTTGAAAACTTAGAATGTAATGAATCTTGGTGAATTTAATTCTCATAGAGATATAGTGAATTAATTTAACGAGGTGTCTCTATACGGAGCTAGGAAGAGATGTATGGATAAAAATAGAAGTTTTCGGTTGACAAATTAAATGTACTAAAAAATATAAATCAAAAGAAAATAACATGATTTGAGTGGATTAGTTTAGTGAAAAATTGCAATCCTAGATTTCTTTTATTTTATTTTTAAACATTTTTCTTAACTTGTTACCAACAACGATTATTTTGGATAAAATTAGAGAGATACAATTTTAGTATAATTCATTGTTGATATTAATACCAATCAATCTGATTTTAATTCAAAAAAAAATTATTGTTACGTGTTTAATTTATTTTTCAATTTTCTCGTGGGTTGAGATTTTGTTTGACACACAAATCTTACCTCACAAAAAGAAAAATAAATCTTGTTTTTGCTTATTGTTTGTTGTTTTTTTTTATTTTGCAATTTTCTCGTGGGTTGAGATTTTGTTTGACACGCAAATCTTAATTCACAAAAGAAAAAAAAATAAAAAAAATAAATAAAAAAATTTATGGTTATTGTTTCTTAATTTTTTTTTCAATTTTCTCGTAAGTTGAGATTTTGTTTGAAACAAAAATCTTAACTTATAAAAAGAAAAACAAATTGAGAAGTCAAGCTGAAGACTATAAATCAAGCGCTTCTTGGGAGGCAACCCTTGTATTTTATATTTATTTTTTATATTTCGCATGTATTAGTTTTTATATTTTGTTATGTTATTTGTTTTCCTTCGTAGGTGCAAAGTGGAGGTAATGAAGCAATTTTGGCTTAACCAATCAAACAAACCAGGAAGTTTCTTTAAACCCATCTCATATGTTCTTTAATTTTCACACATTGAGGACAATGTGTATATTAAGTTTGGGGGTGGTGGATATATTGAAACAAATTGAAATACTTTCTGGATGTTATTGCTTGTGAAATTGTTTTTTTGGTTGATGGAAGATATTTTGCTATGAATAGTGATTATTTTTATTTCTTTGATTTAAATGATGCATAATTCTTTGAAAAATTTGAATATTGTCTAAGTGATAAATAATTTTTAGTTATGTTTCGTTTTTACAAGAATAAATATTCATGTGCACTAGTCTTGATTTTTGAGTTGCTATGATAATTTAGAGAAGGTTTATGTGAGTATGAAATTTGATTGATTAATATAGTGTCACAGTTCTTAGAATTTGTTTGATTTTCTCTCGAGGCGAAATTATAGATAACATTTAACTAAGAAAATGATTTAGGCCATCTTTGGATCGTTTGAGCCTTTCTATCTACCTTCACATGCATTATCCACAGTATACCCCTTTTGAGCCTCAAAGTTTATATATATATATTTATCTCATTTCAAAAACCTTCTAAAATATATATATATATGTGTGTGTGTGTGTGTGTGTGTGTGTTCAGATATATCTGTGTTCATTATCCCACTAACATGTGACAACTGTTAGTAAATATTTAAAGTTAATCGGAGAAAAAAAAGGGATACTAAAAAAAATGAAAAAAAGAGAAAAAGAAAAGAAAAGAAAAAAAATGAAAAATGAAAAAAAAGAGAAAAAAAAGTATTGTATGTGATGAGAAATCCCAAATTGGGAAGTAATTATTGTGATGATAGAATTATCTTTTTCAATCCTGAAATGTTATGCTTGGGAAATGTTTTAAGCTTAATATTATCCTTTACCCTTCCTTTATCTAAGCCATACATTACAAGCTTAATAAAGTCCAATTGATTTTGTGTTTTGTGTTTGTCTATATTAGTGGAGAGAGAAATGAAAAATAAACTTATGAGATTTGTGATTTCATGAAAAATTGTTTGATTTTATATTTGTATAAACTGATCCGGATTTCTTGTGATGAAATAAAAAAAAAGACTTCACACACACACTGAAATTCATTGTGAAAATGTAATATACTTTTAAATTGATTTTGATACTTAGATAAAATTCTTTTATTTCTTTGAGTTATGTTATTTGGAATATTTAAAAAGAAATATATTGAAAATCACTATTTTAAATGCAATTATCTTTGTTTTATTTCCTTCCTTTTGCTCGAGGACTAGAAAAAACTTAAGTTTGGGGGTGTTGATAACTGTATTTTATATAGTTATTTTCATCGATTTTATTAATGATAATTGCTATGTTCTTTACATTTTTGTTTAATTTTAGTTAAATAAATTAATATTTACCTTTTATGTGTTAAGAAATACATTTTTAATAAAATTAAATAATTTGTATCAAAAATGTACTTAATTTCATATTTATGTCCACAAATATAATTTCAAATAATATAGTTCTTAATTACAATTTATCAAAATCGAAAATATAATTTAAATTGAATTTGGGCTTAATTATAATTATTAAAAGTTTATAAATTTAATTTAAAATTAGCAAAGGGCTTAACTGTAATTTAAGAAAGTTCAAAATGTAATTTGAATTAAATTTGTGGGTCAAAATGAAATTAATTAAAGTTTTATTTTCTACCGCGGAGAGAGAAGAATCACCTTGGCCCAATGCACGCACGCGTGAAACGTGGACCGTCCGTCAGAAGCGAAAAGGCTGAGATTCACGCGTCCTTGCACCCGACCAAAGCTAGTGGGTGCGTATACGTATTCTTCCACGTGGCTCGGCACCGGTGGGGCCCGCTGCCGCGCGAGCCGGTGTGTAGGGTGGGACCCCGCGTATACGTGTACGCCAAGGTTGTAATCTCGTGTGGCTGAACCACGTGCAATCGTTCCCTCTAACCATTTAATGTATGCCACGTGTTGAACGTTTCCCTTGCACGAATCAAGAGCGAACGCATGGTACGTTTCGAGGCATGAAAAAGTGCCGAATCCTGCACCCGTTCCAACCGCTGTCCCCCACGTTTTGCGCTCTTATCCCGTGCGACAGGTCTACGTGCGGCCACATGTCCCACTTTAAGCTTTCAACCAATCATATCTCGACACGTGGCATGCATAATGAATTAAAAAATGCAGAAACAACTCTTCTTTCACGCATGAATTAAAATAAGGTTTCGATTTTCACGTTACCGCGGATTTTAAGGAGAATGTTGGGGTTTATTTTCGATACAAATTGTTACGTGTGTATGTATCTTAATATTTTTAATATATTTTTTTGGTGCTATAAATAGGTGATATTATGATAGAGTAAAGAAGTTTTTTTCGGAGTTTAGTTTTGGAGATTATTTTGTGTTCGGTTTTGGATTGCAGAACACGGAGAAGCCATTTTTTTGGCTTTTGTTGTGTTATGCGTGTACCAAATATTAATGAAACATTGATGTTTTAATTTTCCATCTTCTTCATCTTATTTTTCTGTATGTGTTGTAATTTTTATTTTAATTTTATGAAGTAATTAAATTTTTCTAGGGTTGTATTTGATCTAAATTTATGAAGCTTTGATTTTAATTATTTTTGATAGATTTATAAGACGTTGGATTTGTTCATTCTATTTTGTGCTTAATGCTTTTTGATTATTTACGAATCTTATCAAAACGATCTGTGGCATATAAATAAACTTAGAAGAGGCATTTGTGTATGTATTGCTCGTAAATAGAATAACATGTATGATGAAAGATAGGAATATACCCTAATTGTATGTGTGGCCTTTTGAAAACTTAGAACGTAATGAATCTTGGTGAATTTAATTCTCATAGAGATATAGTGAATTAATTTAACGAGGTGTGTATATACAGAGCTCGGAAGAGATGTATGGATAAAAATAGAAGTTTTCGGTTGACAAATTAAATGTACTAAAAAATATAAATCAAAAGAAAATAACAAGATTTGAGTGGATTAGTTTGGTGAAAAATTACAATCCTAGATTTCTTTTATTTTAGTTTTAAACCTTTTTCTTAACTTGTTACCGTCAACGATTATTTTGGATAAAATTAGAGAGATACAATTTTTGTACTCAACAAACTGTAGTAACAAATCTCTGTGGGAACGATCTTTACTTACAAATCTTATTACTTGTGACCATGTATACTTGCATGATTTTATGTTCTGCATAACAGATAACAATGGACAAACTCCAAACTATCAAAAGTTAGAGATTTTGTTTTTGATAATGCTTCAAGAGAACTTAAAAGCACCTTATCGACCAATGTTGATATAAATATTGCATGAAATAACATAAGATATTTGAGGAACCCTTTGTTTATATAGAATAATAATATAAAAGAATTCCAATATATTATAGATAAAGTGGCTCATGTGATAGAAAGATGGGGATCAAATTTGTTCTCTAATGGAGGAAAAGCGATATTGATAATGCCAAGTTTACAATCCATACCTATTTACACAATGATTTCTTTTAAAGTATGCCAAGTTTACAATCCATACCTATTTACACAATGATTTCTTTTAAAGTATGCCAAGTTTACAATCCATACCTATTTACACAATGATTTCTTTTAAAGTATCAATCTTTGTATGTAATAAGGTAGATTCATTGATAAAAAAGTTATGGTGGAGCTCGAAAAATGATACAAATAGATATATTTCCTTGAAGAAGTGGAATGAGATTTGTAGACCAAAAGAATTAGAGGACTTGGGCTCAACATCATTTGAAAATTTAAATATAGCTTTGTTAACTAAGATCAGATGAAATCTGGCATCAAATGTTGATAAATTATGGGTTAAATTATTACTAAGTAAATACTATAATAAGAAAAACTACTTGATCACAACAATAAGGTAAGGTTATTCTTATATATGGAAAGGAATTTGCAACACTATCCATTTGTTAAAGATGCATAGCTGCTATCTAATTGGCAATGGTGAAACTATTACTGTAAGTCTGATTGTTCTTTATGTTTGTGTTGGCTTTCTGTGTACAAAACATGGAGTCTATTTATTATACTCAGTACTTCTGTCTTTCTCTATGTGAGGTTGCTTACTGCGGATCAGTAATGTGCACAGGCACATAGTTAGGTACACAATGATTGAAAGTATGTTATACACACACCACAAGGTTTTTTTCTTAGTATACGTGCTAGGTTATGAGTGATGATTTTGTTTTATTTTGGGTATGGGTATTTATGAAAACTACTTGGTAATTTTTGAATAAAAAAATTAAAATTTTGGGCACCTTAACGAGGTCTTTGACAAGGGCCTTACCAAACTCCTCATCAGACCCTCAGTGAGGCAATTGGTGAAAAACTTCAAGGAAGGTTGCTGTTAATGTACCCCATCTTTTGGCTCTTATCAACCATCTTTTATGCACCAAAATTATGCCAAAATTTTCTCTACAAATTACTATGAGTGTATTTCAATATTTATGCTATATCTGTGTGGGTAAAATGGTGTGCTTGAGTTTGGAGAACTCTTGAGTATTTTATAATCTATATGAGAAAAAATTTGTGAGATTGAGGTTGATAGTTTTGGTTGCGTTGGATGTGTGAGGTACATGGTTGAATATATTTCCTATGTTGATAGTTTGTAGGTTGAACGTGTTTCCCACGTTGGTTGTTCCCATGATTGCTTGTTCACTTTCCATTACACTTTATTGATCTTTGGTTATTGTTCATACTACATTAAGTGGTGTTGGTTCTGGAGGAAAGTTGGATTCGTATGTCAAACCAAGTCATTGTAAGGGCAGCAAGAGAGGGCAGTAATAAACAGTTCTGATAAAGGTATTTTGTGATTTTATTTTTGTCAAAGTTGTATTGGTTTTATTACTTTGTATATTTATTTGTTTCCAAGTGGTTTCTATAAGTAAATGATGTTACCAATTTGGTTTTTCCTCATATATAGGAGTTCTATGTGATTTTACCTCATTACATCTTGTGTTGTGCATGCTCTAGTGTTTGGTTAATACAATCTACGTTTAAATTGTATATGTTACAACATACTAAGATTTAAACTCTGATTAGAAAACTATCTTTATTTATTGCATGCTTTTTGAGTTTTGAATATTATATATGCTTTATAATACTATATGTTTATAATTTTTATATAATGTTGTTGTGATTATCTATTACGTGCTTATCTTTATGTTGTTAGTGAGTTTAGATGAGTCCATAACTAATTAGTATATCCTTACCCTAGTTACACCTTTTTTGGGCTTAACCGATCTAGTGTTGATTCGTTACACTCACTTACCACACACGCACATCTCTCTTTGATGGACTTAGGATAAGGATATAAAGTAGGTAGACCTCTACTATTCAATGGGCTTAACTATGCCTATTGGAAATCTTATATGTGAGCCTTATTATGGTATCTTAGATCTTGTTTATGGTTAAGAATGACTAGATGTATCCAACCAAAACCCTACCTAATAATATTGTTATTCCTAAACCTATGATTGAGTGGAAAAAAAGAGAAAATAAAGGAATATAAATGGAATAGCAAGGAATTATATGCTTTCATTAGGATTGTCATGCCCGATGAATATAGAAGAATTCAAAGTTGTACAACTTCTAAGCAAGCATAGGATATTCTAAAGACTACTAATGAAGGTACTTTTTTAGTGAAGAGATCTTGAATTCTAAAGTTGAACAGAGACTTTGAACTCTATATTTTGCAAGAAGATGAAACGTTTGACAAGTTCTACGCTCGGTTTTCAAACATTGTTAATTTCTCTTACAATTTGGGTAGCTTGATCAGCGAGGAAAAAAAATTGAAAATATTATCACTAGTATCCCTTATCAATTTCATGCCAAAGTAATTGTGATCAAATCAATGTACAAACTTAGTGAACAACACTGTAAATGAATTGATTGGTGATTTGCACATCTTTGAACTTTATCACTTATTACCTAGACAAGATTAAATTACTCCTAAAAAGGGAAAGAGACTAGCGTTCAAAACCACCAAAGGTAGTGGTCCCAACAAAGAAGTGAACACTACTATGTTAAATAATAATGATTCTGACCTTAGCAAAGAAGAAATGGGGTTACTTTCCAAAAGGTACACTAGATTCTTAAAAAAAACCCCTTATGGTGGAGTTGGAAGAGAAATTTCAAGTATTAATGGCTCAAAATCAATAAAGATTGATGAAGAATCAGAGAATGAGATTGAGAAACCTAGCAAAATCCATATCAACAAAATCAAGTACTTTGAGTTGCCTGATCATATTGCTACAATTTTCTTTTTAAACAAAAATTCACAAACAAAAATGCTATGAAGGGTGAGGTTACTATTTTGGATAGTACTAGCTATGATGATAGGGATGCCACTAACTTTTTAACCTTTTTGGCTTTAAGTAATGTTGTAGATCCTCTAACTTTCACCTCAGATGCTTAAGAGGTTCCTACTAAAGATGATGAAGCTAAGTAAGAATTTGCTCCATTCTTACCATTGGCTTTTATTGGAGCATATTAAATCAGAGAAAACAAAGAAAAAGGCTTTAGAGAGCCTAAAGAAAAAGGAGTGCAACATAAGCACTTTGAAGGTTTCCTTTAAGAAGAAGTCCTTGATCAACAATAAACACATGATATCACTAATATATGTGAGTTCATTTAAAAGAGATATTATGATTTGTACGGAAATTTTAATGCAAATTAAGAGAAGATGAAGAAACTTAAGGAATAGTAAAGTGTTTCACTTCTAGTAAAGCTATTCCTTTGTATGCCAATCATGATCCATCATCTTATCAGAATGCTAAAATCAATCAATTGAAGAAGTAGATAATTATCCTTGAAAGTGCCCAAGAGTATCTAGCTTATATTCTCATTGAAAAAGAAGACGAAATTGCATGAGATAGTTGCAATCCTCAACAATTTTATGGCTTACCTAGAATCTTTCTTTAAATAAAAGGAAGATTTAATTAAAGCTTTAAAGAATACGCTTTGTGTGAGTAAGAAAGAGCTCATTTAGTATTCTTCCACATTCAACAAATTGATGATACATTCTCAAAAGTTAAATGAAATCATCAGTAGCACCAAGTCTTTTGGTGATAAACATGGTATTGGGTATGATGAATGAGTATCTACTTCAACAAAGGTAGCACCAAAGTTTGATCACTATTTTTGGGTGATTTATATAGGGTTGAGTAATTTATTTCTTTTCTCCTTTATGATTTGTAGTCCTTATGTACTTATTCTATGTACTCATTCTCTTTATCTGTTTGTTATTTGTTAATGTTATTTTTTTTCTCTTTCTATTTCTTTAAAAAGTAAAAAATATTTGGTAGTTTTTCACTCTCTTTCTCTATCTTTTGGAACTTTTTGCATGTTTTTGATGCATCTTAGCACACCTCTTGCCTAGGTGGCTTATTAGAATAGTTTTACACTCTTGTTAAGGTGGTTGCCAAGTATTCTAGTGAGGAGGTCGATGAGGATTATGATGAGGTGTACCGAACCCTATACATAGACCCCTAGTACCTATTTTATCACACCTTAGAATTGTATCCTTCTCTTCTTACTATACTAGTACAATTTACACTCACTTTATTACTAAAAATGGCCATAAAGCGTACCAACATTATGAAAAAGTCAAAGATTCTAAGCTTGCTCTCCCCTCAAGTAGTGCACCCATTCTCTTGAGCATCCTATTGATATCCATAACTTTCCTACTATTGGGGAAAGGTTTGCTTACTTTTATTGAATGTCTCTCTATTCTCATACTTATTCTTATAATGATAATTTTGTTAAGGGGTTCTATGCTGCCTTACCTTCTATTGTCTATACTAACTTTTCTCTCACTCTTATCTTTAGAGGGTGTAAAATCACTTTTTCTAGAGATGTTATTGCTATTGTTAGTTTATTATCTCATCTTAATATTAAGGACCCTTATTTCCTCATCATCCATTTTGAATTTAAAAATATAGCTTCTACTTATCTTCCTAATGAATACGAACTTATGATGAATGTAACTTAGTTGAGATGGAAAACCAATTGGTTGGGTGTGCCCACAATTATAATGGTGGTGCTCTTATTCTTAACAAAGATGCCCATGGTCGTCATTTTAATGATGTTCTTAGTGTTGCAATTCATCCCCGTTCTCATCACCATATTTTCACTCCTTACAAAGGACACTTTCTTTACGTTATTCTAAATAGTGAAACTATAAATCTCTCTAGCATGATTTACAAGACCATCTTTTTGTTTGATTGCTTCTCTTTAGTCTTTGCTATACTATCCCTCTTTGATTTTCAACCACAAGTATATGGGTCATGTGATTAATATAATTTAAATAAGTATAAATATTGATTCCACAGGATGTTGTGTAACTTATAACTGAGTATAAGTATGACTATTATGAATACTATTTAGACAATAACAAATTATAAAAACACAAAAATAAATGACAATTAATTACTCAAATGAAAACTTAACAACTACAAAAATATATGAGAAAATGACTTAGGAATCTTTAATCCTCCAATTTCCTAAGCATGTGAATCCTTAAAATTTTTCTCAAAAAAATTACCAACTAATTATATGATTAATTGAATCTAACCTAGCATGCATTACTCTCTCAAGTAAACTACACACGATATAGTAATTAATCTAATCATACTCTTATGCCTATTAGATTGTATACTAATCATTAAGTTCATTAATTATAGATCACAAATATAAGAATCATACATCTTTACCTAGAAACTATGCATGTTATTAAATCAAGACAAATAATTGAAGAATTCTTTCAAATTTATTTAATTGTCTATATAGATAAATTGTTAGCCAAATAATTTATAGCATAAAAATTAGATTAAGTAATATAATCGAATTGCAATCACAATTGGGGTTTCAACACATGTAGAAAATTTAATTCATAAAACCCTTAGATTAATAAAATTAGCTAGACACAATTAAGTTCATAAAGCTCAGAATTTTCATAAAGAAAGACATAAAAATTGTAATATTTATGAGTATTAATAATATTTGTGAACAAAACATCTAAATGTATTTTTAGTTTCTAATTATGTCTTTAAAGATATTTTCAAGCCAAAGAAATCCAAAAGTTTAAATGAACACATATTAGGTATATCTATGTTCTTGTGCATGTTATATTTCATATTATACACATAATAATATTTTTCATATAGGTGACTTGATCGATCAAGTCATCTCTAGATCAATCGAGCTTAATTAAACCCGATTGAATTAAGTTTTAATTTGACTAGATCAATCAAGGTATTAATACTTGATTGATTGAGCACTAGATTGATCGAGATTAATGAGTAGATCGATCTATTTGTTTTAGAATTAATTATTTATTTTACTAGATTGATTGAGGATTGATTAGATCAATCAAACTTTTCAAGATCGATCGATTGAATGGCCATGCTTGATCGATCAAACTTAGTCTAGATTGATTGAACGGCCAAGTTTTCAATTAATATTTCAATTTTTAATTGAGCCAATTTGTTTCATTACCATATTGTCCTTGCTTTTTAAAGCTTTTTTATAATGTTTGTAAGGATAGAACTGTAATAGGCCTTTGACCTAGGGCTTCAACTCATTCTATTTAAACAAACATTTGGCTCATAACTTTCTTAACTACAACTAAATCTAATTTTGCATCTAAGATTTCTCTAAAAATCTACTTTGCAAAAACCTTTCTTGTAGGCTTTTTTCTTTAGTTAATTTATCAAATATTGGTGGTTATGTTTGATTGATTAACAAGCTCATAATATTTGTGATATTGTGCTTAAACATCTATTTTAGGATTGCTAGTGATTTTAATTTATCTTCTAATCTATTAAATCATCTAGTTAGAATTCTTCATTATTTAATCCACTCTAGGATACACATTTTCACTCATGTTATTATGCTAACTTTTCAGGTACTAGCTATACGAGCTTGATTAACTCATATGACTCGAGTTCATGGGATCATTAGTCTAGATTTGAACACCTTGCTTATAGAGATTACGAAAGAAAGTATGAGGCTTGTAAGTAGAATACTTAGAGATATTATCTTGGTGGGTACTTTGAGTCCTAGCCTTATAATTAAACATTATATTCATAATGGATAGTTATATGTTCCTGTGAAATGATGGTTTTCCTCTAAGTCATTGGTGTGACTTAGGTTATTTCCATCTAAATACATTGTGTATCAATCTTTATTTATTTCAACTTTATTTTATTTACACATGATTGAATGTTGGACCATCTGCAAAAAATTTAATTTTTCATAATTTTGCTAAGTATCAATTCATCCACTTTAGCTAATTAGGACTACAACTAAAAAAAGAAACTTTCAAAAATTGATAAGAAAGGAGAAGAAGATAAGGTATACTTAATCTTTTGATTTATAGAATTAATCTTCTTTTGTATTTTTTACAAAATTGTCTTATTTAATTTTCTCTTGAACATTGTTTCTCTTTTCTTAGCAGTTGATGTAGGCCTTTATTCTTAAATATTTATTTAACTAATGCCTTATTATGATTAATTAAAGGAGAAATGACCTAATACGATCCATTAGATCAACTCTTAAATGATCTAAGAATTGAATGTGAAAGCAAGACTAAAAATGGATATGTTGTGGTAAAATTCAACTAAAAAAACAATGCCTTTTGGGGCATAGGAAAATGCCCATCGAGGCATGGATCTTGCTAATCACTAGTGGAAATAGGTGTGCCAAGGCATATATTTTTGCCCGCCTTAGCATGGAGCTCTTTGAGTGCATACTGGAAAGCACGCCAAGGCATAGAAAAATTCTTGTTGCGGCATGGACTAATTTTTCCTATTTTTGTCTCTTTTTCACTTTGTTTTCCATCATTCCACCTATTTTGAAATAATTAAATACAAATTAAGCATTTTCATAATATTTGGCACAAAACAAGATAAAATAGTAGGCTTAGAAATGGCTAAATTACTCTATTTTCATAGAGTTATTATACTCTCAAACTTAACTATTTGCTTTTCCTTATGTAAAGCCAAAATCTAACTAAATTAACATGATATGGGATGTACATTCATAGAAACATGTCTATTAACACATGCATACTTAGCAAATATTATCCCCCTCAAAGATTGTACAATTCTATGGCATGAAGGTTTATATATCCATCAATCAACATTCCATTAGTACAAGAGTATGCAAGATTTTTGACCAATTGATTCACGTGTGCATATTGCACTTAATTCCATCCAATGTACTCATGAAATCAACTTTAAGTTTTGGAACAAGTTTCATAAGTCTATTTTTCACACCCTCTCTACCAATGTAAATTATGCATTTAGCTAAAGATCAAAAGGGGCTTTGCATGCTTGTAATGTAAGGTTTACATGGGGTAGATAAATGGAGACATTTAGGATTTTTTTTACACTTAAGCTTTCCTTTTATTCATTATGCAATGCTTAACTACATTTGAGTTTTCACTTGATGTTCTAATACATCCTATCTTATCGTTTTTCATTATTTTCTTCCACATCATTTTTATAACTTCATAATACCCCCCAAACTTATCTTGTTTATTATTTTTATTTATAGAGATAATTATGTTATGGGTTTTTTTAATAGGGTACATTACATTTTACCTTACTCTACAACATAATACATGATTAGATTTTTCATAAAATATAGCCTAAAGATATGAATGGTTCTTAGTTATGCTCAAATTAGTGACTAAGGGTATAAACAATGATTAGCTTAAAAGGCTTAATCAATATAATTAAGGCCTAAATCATTTCTCATGCTAAATACTATTTAGGATTTCCCTTCAAGGGATGATCAAATAGATTCTAAAATATGGTAGATCTAATCGACTAGCATAACTCACCCCCAAAATTTTCCAATAAGAATGCTAAAATTAATCTTGAGCATGTGCATAAAAAAAAGGAATCAATACATTCAAAACTAGCAAGTACATCACATGATTAATGTATCTTAATGAGTATGTTACATTCCTTATCCTAGCCATGATAACCAATTGTATCATTGGGTTCATATATTTTGTATCAAGTATAAATGCATTTATTCTTCATGTATTCATAAATTTCTAACCAAATCATGATTAAAAAATCCTTAAAATATATAAAATAGCTACTAAACATTAAAGTAGAGAACGAAGTTTCTTCCCCTATACTTAGGTTGCACATTGTCCTCAATGTGTAAGGATGAATATGAAAGAGCGAAAGAAAAGAAAACTCTCTTAGACTTGGCACTCCACATTCTATCACCAAAGCTGTCTAATTTTGTTGTGCCATTTCCCTCTATATTTATTCACCAATAAAAAAAATAAATATAAGTAAAATAATGTTGGGTTTCCTTGCAAAACAAGCGCCAGGTTTAACGTTCTTGGCTAGGCGATCATATCAAATCCTATAGTGCATCCCAAGGCCATCACAGTTTTTTAATTTGGTAGTGGATCTTCATGATAATGCTTCATTTGTGCCTATTAACCATGAACCATTATTTGTTTTTATTCTCTAATTCAATGGTTCCATAGTTGGTTACCTTAGTGAGAGTGAATGAACTTGACCATCTACTTGAGTTTGCTTGGAATTAGTTTAAGTCTTGAGTTGTTAAGTAATACTTTCTGTCATAGTTTAAAAATATGGTACATAATTTTCTTGTCATGCCATCTTTTTATTTTCTCATTGTACATCTTGAAATTCTTATAAGCATTCCATTGTATCTTATCTAGTTTATTTATTTGCAACATCCTTTTCATCTCTCTATTATGCATTCTTGCTTGCCCACTTGTTTGGGGATGGTAGGGAAAAAGTTTGAGTTCTAATTTGGATGGCTCTTTAATGGATGGTTTGATTTTAGAACTTGTGTCAATCCACTACCACATTAGATACATACATGAGAGGCATAGCCTTCAAAAAGTTCACACAGTCAATAATATCAACTTGCATAAAAGATTCTATAGTTTTAGAATTAAAACAGGTTAAGTTATTTCATGTTGAATTTATCTTATTGTTCACAACATCATATGTAATAGTCTTAAGTGTGTGCATGTCAACATATTTTGTTAATTTATCAACATTATCAATAATATTTATCTTAAAACAATCACTAGAATTATTAGTGTCAGAAAATTCAATTACTTTAAAAACTTTAAATGTTACTTTCTCATCTTACACTCTCATTGTAAGCTCACATTTTTAACATCAATAAGTGTTTTCCTGGTTGCAAAGAATGGATGACCAAGTACGATAGGAATGTCACGATCTTCTTCTATGTCTAGTATAATAAAATCTGCCAAAAATATGAACTTGCCTACTTTTATTAACACATAATCTACCACTCCTCAGGGTCGTTTGATTGACCTATCTATCATTTGCAATGTTACTGATGTAGGTTTGGCTTTATCAGCCCCTAATCTCTTGAAAATTGATAATAACATGAGGTTAATGTTGGAACCCATTTCATAGAATGCCTTGCCAACATGTATGTTCCTAATAGTGTAAGGGATGTTAAAGCTATCAAGATCTTTTAGTTTTTGTGGTATTTTTCTATCAAGAATTACACTATAAACTCCAATTAAGGTTATTGTCTTATGATCTCCAAGCCTTTATTTCTTAGACAATATGTCATTCATGAATTTGGCATATGAAGGCATTCATTCAAATGCATCTGCAATGGTATATTTATATGCAACTTTTTAAAGATATCCAAGATTTTGGAAAATTGCTTGTATAAATTTTGTTTTTACAATCTTTGAGGAAAGGTATGGTGGATGTGTAAAGGTTACTCTTCTTCAGTTAAATCACTTCCTTTTTAATACTCTCTCTATCCACTTTATCCTCTTCATCTTTTTGAGCTTCCTATTTCTCCTCTAAAATTTTACCACTTCTCAAGGCTATAGCTTTGCAATGCGCTTTAACCTTTCCTTTTTGGATTAACTTATGTGTTACTTGGAAGGTCACCTTGATGCCTTTTATTTATGGCTTGGACATGTTACCCTGTTTGGATCTTTAAATTCCAAATAGAAGTTCCATGAGTTGACTCTAGGCGATCCACTTTTATATGTATGAATGGATGAAGTCTTTGATCATCCCCATTAAGGAACTTATGTTGTCCTCACTAGATGGCTTCTTTTCTTAGGCTTGTGGTTATTTTGATTGTTGAAAACCTGATAATGGGAAGGGTTGACGATTGAATTGATCACCACCTTGATTGTTGTTATTATTTCAAGAGAAATTTGGGTGAGTTCTCTATCATGGGTTATATATGTTTAAGTATGGGTTTCCTTAGTGGTTTTGATTTTTGACATAGTTTATTACTTCAGGAAGGTTCCCACATGTCTTAGTAGAATAAGATATATTGCAATAATCACACAACATGAATGGATTTTGTACCTTATTTATGCCCACAGGGCCACCATCCAACTTCTTAGTTAAACCTAATAGCAAAACATTTGTTTGAGCTTGTAATGCTATTACGGTGTATATATTTACAAATCTTGCCATTTTCTTTAGGTTGAGCCTTTTCACAAGCCATTGGAAATTTTTGGATGTCATCTCATCAAGTAATGCAAAGGCTTCCTTTTCTATTTTACTCATTGAATCTCCCCTAACTCAACATCAATTATGATCCTTGGCTGTCCATTAACCCATTATATAATGTTTGTACTTGTAGCCAAATGGGAAGACCATGGTGTGGGCATATTTTTAACAGATCCTTGAAGCATTCACAAGTTTCATAGATGATTCCCCTTCAAATTGTTGAAAACATGTGATGTCATTTCTAAGCTTAGTTGTTTTTGAAAGTGAGAAATACTTTGCTAAGAATTTTGAGCCAATTGATCCTATGTAGTGATTTACCTATCACGTAGTGACTATCACCAAGTCTTAGACTTGTCCCTTAGTGAGAAAGGAAATAAGAAAGGGTGAGTTGATTCATTCGAGACCCTATTCATCTTGAAGGTATCATAGATTTCCAAAAATAAAACCAAATGAAGATTCAGGTCATCATTGACTAACCCTCTAAACTAGTTCGCGTATACCATCTGAATAACACCTAGCTTGAGTATAAAATTATTAGTGTTGATGCCCGATCTATTGATAGATGATTAGGCTCCATCTACTTATGGGACTATAAAATCCCTTAAAGGTTTATGGACAATTATAACTCATTGATCCCTGTGTTCTTCCATAACCCCTGATTGGTGTTATTCTAACCATTCCCTTCTTAAGTGGAGTAAGGTTCTCTATATTTTCATATCAAAAGGTACAAAATCTTTACCTATCAACCTGGGCATATAACAAAAACACTAAAACAAAAATTAAAAGATCCAAACTAGTATGGTAGCAACTGTTATTAATATTTGTTACAAGTAATAAGTTTATCGACAATGACACCAAAACTTTGACATGCTAACTTCAAGTATATGGATTAAGTAATATAATTGAATTGCAATCATAATTGGGTTTCAACACATGTAGAAAATTAGGTTCATAAGACCCCCTAGATTAATAAATTAGCTACATATAATAAAATTTGTGAAGCTCATAATTTTCATAATGAAAGACACAAAATTAATAAAGAAAGGATAAGAAGAGCACTAATCTTCTTTTGAACTTTTCACAAAGTTATATCTTCTTTAATTTTCCCTTGAATTTTTTTTTCTCTTTTCTCTTCTTAGTAGTTGTTCTAGACCTTTTGATTCTTAATTGTGTATTTAACATATGTCTCGTTAGGGTTAATTAAAGGAAAAATGACCTAATATGGCCATCAAATCAACTCTTAAAAGATCTAAGAACTGAGGGTGAAAACAGGATTAAAAACAAATATGTTGTATCAAAATTTGACCAAAAAAACAACATGCATCGAGACATAAAAAAGTGTCTGCTAAGGTATAGATCTTGTTGATCACTAGTAGAAATAGGCACACTAAAGCATGGAATTCTCTATATGCATACTATAAATACGCATTGAGGTACCAAAGAATGCCAGTTGTGGCATGGAATGATTTTTCCTGTTTTTGTCTTGTTTTCATTCCATGTTCCATTATGTTGAAATAATTAAACATAAATTAAGTATTTTCATGATATTTAGTACAAAATAAGACAAATAGTAGATTTAGAAGTGGCTAAATAATTTTACTTTTGTTGAGTTATCACAGTGTTTTGACATAGAAAGCCAAACATGAAGTTTGTAAGTTTTGTTGTCCTTTGTGTTTGTGCTAGCCTCTTGTGTACAAAACACAGAGTCTTTTTATTTTACTCAATATTTCTATCTTCCACTATGTAAGTTTGGTTTATGTAGATAAGTAATGCATATACGTATATAGTTAGGTACACTGTGATTGAGAGCATATTATACACACACACACACCACGAGACTGGTTTCTTAGTATGTATGCTAGGTTGTAAGTGGCAGTTTTCATTTAATTTCGGGTACGAGTATTTATGAAAACTACTCAATGATTTTTGAATCAAAAAGTTATAATTTTTGGCACCATGATAAGGTCTTCGACAAAGGCCTTGCTGGACCCCTGACAAGATAATCGATAAAGACCCTTGACAAGGCCTTAATGAGGTGGTCGTTGGTAGCTGGTTTCTTTTATACATACCCCTTTTATTTTGGCTCTTTTCACCTATATTTTATACACCAAAACTTTGCCAAACTTTGCTCTAAAATTTTTTTTTGTATCATAAGTTACTTTAAGTGTATTTCAATATTTGTGCTATATCTATATTGGTAAAATAATGTGCTTAAGTGTTGAGAACTCTTGACTATTTTACAATCTGTGTGAGAAAAACTTTGTGAGTTCTATGTCAATTTATCTCGTTATATTTTGTGTTGTGCATGCTCTAGTGTTTGGCTAGTATAATCTAAATTTAAAATATGTATACTACAACATATAAATGCTTAAACTCTAATTAAAAAGCTTTATTTATTTATTGCCTGTTTTTTGAGTTTTGAATATTATATCTACTTTATAATACTGCATGTTTGTAATTATTTATATACTGCTATTATGATTATATGTTAAGTGTTTACATTTCTATTGTTTGAATATCTAGAACGAGTTCTTAAAGAGTCAGTATCCTCTTACCCTATTTGTGTATCGAGTCTTGGAATTTTTCAATTACTATTTGGAAGGACCTATAGATTCCATTCATTAGAGGACACATACCAAATGATCAACAATATCATGATACTCTTTAGTAAAAGACATTGCACCATTGGAAGGTGGATGGAACTAGAAAGTCATTGCCAATTTATTTGATGAAAAGACTAGAGCTAAAATCAATATGCTTAGAGGTACTAGTCAAACTTTGAATGATAAGTTGATATGGACATTCAATAAGTCGGGGAATATCTCCGTCAAATTTGCTTATATATTAAGCATAATAACTGAAGTAGATTTAGTATAAGATCATATATGGAAACTTCCATGGAAAAACAAAGTACATGAAAGACATAAATTTTTCTTATAGAAAGTTTTTGCCAATACTTTACCGATTAGAAATAAACTATGAAGATTCTTGCTTGAGATTTCTGAATGGTGTCCTTTGTGTCAACAAGAAACATAAATATTTCAACACTTGATGCAACAATGTTGGAAGAGAGGGATCAATTTGTATGCTTTTAGAAATGATAGCTTTATTCTTTTGAAAATAATTTTGGATCCATCTTACTCACTGTTACTAGAGAAACATGATAAAAGAGAATTCACACTAGTTATAACTTTAACAAGGTTAGGAATATGGAGGATGAGAAATCAAGCTATTTTCCAAGGATTGACTCCTTTCAATGACACATTGAAGTGGATAATAAAGTTTTTTAATGAATACTTGCAACAAAACCAAACTACAATAATGGAGAATGGAAGAGAACCAGCCCTAATGATAGCAAGTGATACTCATTGGATTAAGCCTCCTACTCAAATTATCAAATTTAATGTAGATGCTAGCTTCAAACATAATATGCCTGGATTAATTGTTAGAAATAATTATGGTGATTTAATTGGGACAGGTGGAAGATACTTGAAGCATATTCAATAAAGGTAGTAGAAGCAAGGGATTTATCCATAGAAATAGCAACGCGGTAAAAATGAACAATAAATTTAAATATCATTTTGAATTATTTAAAATATTATGAACAATAAATTTAAATCTCATTTTGAATTACTTAAAATGTTATAAATTACTATACAACAAATAAGGGTTTTTGTCATAGAAGATTTTAAAAACTAACTTTTATTTATGAAAAAAAAATATTTTTGATTTTGTAAATTAAAAACTAAATCAACAATTAAAAATTAATAAAGATAAAAATAAAATAAGATTATGATAAAGATTCAAGTAAAATAATAATTATATGATCATTCTCCACCACTAACATATATTATAAATCAATAAAAATAGATCATATTCTTCTAATCTTTGATATTCACAGACACACAAATCTCAACTCCTTATAGATTCGGTGAATTAAATAAACTTTTAATTCAAACTCTTTTTAATAAACAATCTATAATAATCCCTCTAAATTTATTCTATCAAAAACATTAATTTTTAAATAAACAAATTGGATTGAGGTTAAACACACAATTTCGATTTAATTGTCATAAATTTTAATTCTAAATTACTAATTATTAAAATTGATTAAGTGATTATGTATTTAATCAATTAAATTGATTAACGATGAATTAATTTGATTATTTTATTATATACTTAAATAATCAAACAAATTCATACAAACAATTAAAACTAAGGATTAATATATAATCAAAAAAATAATTAAATAAAATATTATAGATTTTATTAAGTATTACAATCTATGTATAGGATTTTGAAAGCACGCATAATCAATTATAAAATTAACTATTCCATGATAAACAATAAATTCAAAAAATTATTAAATAAAATAATTAAAAAAATGGAAAGAAATTTTAAGATTTTTGTTCTTATATATATATATATATATATATGATATTTTACTCCTTTAATTATTATTTAAATTCTTTTATTTTCAATTGTTATTTCTAATTTAATTATAAATTTTATATCTTCGTCTCTCTCAACTATATTTTAATATTTTACTATCTTTTTATAAGATATTGTTTTGTATTTATATTGGTAAAATTAATATGTTTTAAAGTTATATTAGAATTTGTAGGCTGAAAATAACGCTCTTAAGCGAGATTCACATTGCTTCTTAGATTTGGAAATAAAACTAACCTAAAAAGATACACTTGGCGATGTATTAGATAAGAAGAGATGATGCTAATTCAGTTATCTAACATGTGGTGGCACGAATGAAAGTTAGATTACACATTCTAAGTAAATTTAGCTACTTCTTTAAATATATTTATTGTTAAATAAAAATCATAAAAATTTAAAAAATTAATATTTTTTAATAAATATAAAATAAATTATTACATAATATATATATATATATAATAATTAATATATAAAAATGTACATAAAATTATATTTATCAAATTTTCAAAACTAGGAGAATGAGTTTTCTAATATTTTATCCTATGGTTTAACAATATTAAACTTTTAAATTTTAATAAATATTAGATATTATTTTTAATCATTTTTTTTTGCTATTGGACAATAATCATGTTCAATTAATAATAATCAAATTATCTAACATTGAAAAATTATTCTTTTCATAAAATATAGTTACTTTTTTTAAAATTTAAATCAGATATTATACATTTTTTTATTTTGATTATAATATATGATGATGTTTGTAAACTAGAAAAAAGAGAAATAAAGTTCACAATCTATAAAATAAAAGAATTTTTTTTATACGTAATTTATTATATATATATATATATATACATACATAGTTAATGAGCTAGGCTAGCCCAAGCCATAGACGGTGCGTTTTGTGTGAAAGAAAGTCAAAGAAGTTTCCAACGACCTCTCGTTGCAGGATTGCAGCTTGTAATTTCAAACTGCCAAGGTAGTTCTTGCCGGCAAAGATCGATCCCAATTCCAAGCCGTGGGAGTGCTTCAACTAACAAAAGTAACAAAAAACAAAGGAATTAGCAAGGAGCTGAAAGTTCGAATCCGAAATACTATATTTTGGAAGGAGAGAGAGCGATATGAAGAATCGAAACTGAGGAGAGCTCTCATCAATGGAAGAGCAAAGGTGCTTCGATTGCCTCCAGCGGCGAATTCATTCCGATTTCTCAGACCGACTTATTTTCTCCCATGGCCTTACCAATTCTCCCTTTCCCTTTGGTTCCACGGCCGTCGTTCAGGTTCGAAACTTATTCTCTCTCTCTTTCTCTTTCTCTCTGTATATACGAGTCATTTTGCGAAGTTAAAATTATAATTGATTACTTTTGGTACAATCTTTATCTGATTTTAGATGCCCAATTCCAGTGGAGAAACTGAATCTGCTGCTCCTCAGTTCTTATTATCGTATTTGGCTAGTCATGAACATCCATGCTTGGTCAATTACGTGTAAGCTCATTTTCATTCGTCTTTTAATTATTAATTATATAAATACTCTATAAACAAAAATGTATGCAGAAAATTATTGGAATAGATCTAATCTATAATGTTGAATTTTGGTTTTCTACAGTAATGAATATGTCGAAAGTTGTGAGAGTAATAGTAAGGATCAAAATCGTTCGCTGAAGAAGAGTTGTGTGGGTGTTCATTCTTGTGGGTTTTATTGTTCAAAGACGATATCTGCATTGGCGCCTATTGCTCATGTTGCCTCTTCTTCATATTCTGTTATTGAAGATGTGATTTCAGATTTCTTATCTGGGTCTCTTGAAGATCATGTACTGTGTTCACTTAGTCTCTTCCTTGAAGGGAAAGCTTCGGGGAGAGATAGCATCAATTTTTTAGCTCTGCTTGGGTTACCCACTTTCCAGGAGAATTACCTCCCTGGTTCCTTGAGGCACCCCAACATAGCTCCTATTCTTTCTATGCTCAAATCTTCTGATCATATAAATATAATACTTCCTAAAGCTCCCTACACTTTGGAAAATATCCTGCATTACAGTCCAGATGTATTCAATTCTGAGTGGCGCATAAACTTTCTTGTTTATCAGTTATTTTCGGCTTTAGCTTACATGCATGGTTTAGGGGTTTCCCATGGCCATATATGCCCTTCCAATGTGATGTTGACTGATTTATGCTGGATTTTGCTGAAACCTACTTATAGGCCGGGCTTAGGATTCAATTCTAGCTCAACAGGTGATGAATATGCCACTACTGCTCTGACCAAGGTTGGTTGCTGTGTAGAGGATTGCACTTGTCGTGGTATTTTTGCCGACTTAAAACTTTCACCATCTCTGGATTGGCACCGTGATTTTAATTTATGGTGGAGAGGAGAGATGAGTAATTTTGAGTATCTGCTTGTCTTGAATAAATTAGCTGGCAGAAGGTGGGGTGACCACACGTTTCACACAGTAATGCCATGGGTAGTAGATTTCAGTTCAAAACCTGATGAGAATTCTGATGTGGGATGGAGGGATTTGGGAAAGAGTAAATGGCGGTTAGCTAAAGGTGATGAACAGTTGGACTTTACATATTCAACGTCTGAGGTCCCGCACCATATTTCTGACGAGTGTCTTTCTGAATTGGCTGTATGCAGTTACAAAGCAAGGAGGCTACCTTTGAGTGTTCTACGTATGGCTGTTCGATCAGTGTATGAACCTAATGAATATCCTTCTACCATGCAAAGACTCTATCAGTGGACCCCTGATGAATGCATTCCGGAGTTTTATTGTGATCCCCAAATATTTAAGTCACAACATTCTGGTATGATGGATTTGGCTGTACCTTCTTGGGCAGGTAGTTCAGAGGAGTTTATCCAATTGCATCGTGATGCTTTGGAAAGTGATCGAGTGTCATGTCAACTACATCGCTGGATTGATATCACATTTGGTTACAAAATGTCTGGCCAGGCAGCTGTTTCTGCCAAGAATGTGATGCTTCATTCGTCAGAGCCCAAAATGCCAAGGTCAGCAGGGCGTCGTCAGCTTTTTATTCGACCGCACCCTGTACGTCGTGCTCCAATGAGGAAAAGTAGTGATAAGACAAATGATATGCGTAGGTGTAATGTGAATGGAGTTGGGAGTGAAAGCTCCCTTTTGTCTGAAACTGTTCATTTACTAGAATTTGAAGAAGCATCTGCCTTTTCAGAACATGCTAGTTATTTGAGTGCTAATTATGATAACCATCAAGGACATCTTGCCAAAGAGATTTCTTCTTTAGAAGAGATGGCAGAAAGAAACTTTAAGAAACAAATTAATTCCAGCAAACATTATGGAGTTCCCTTTCATATTGATGCAAATTATATTCTTGAGCAAATTGAGGCTAGCAGTGAGGGTTCAGCAGGATATCAAGATCTAATGCTTTGGAGACAGAAATCATCATCTACAATGAGTATTTCCGAAGATACTGCAGATGACATCTTTTTTGTTGGTTGCATCTTAGCAGAACTTCATTTGAAAAGGCCACTCTTTGATTCAATCTCCATGGATGCTTACATGCAAAGTGGCACTCTACCTGGATTGATGCAGGAGCTTCCTCCTCACACTAGAGTAACTGTTGAAGCATGCGTTGAGAGGAATTGGATGAGGTATTGGTTGTCATTTTCATGTCCTTTATATTTCTCTAATGAAATTTATGTCTTTTAGATATGATGCTATGTGTTAGGTGACCATACATTTACTCATTTTTGTCCACATCTTTGAAAGCCTTTTTGGTTGTTTATTTTATATTTTAATGTTTTGAGCTCCTATCTCTCTCTCTCTCTCTCTAAATAAGTAGGAGGCCATCAGCCAGATGTCTTCTAGAATCTCCATATTTTACCTCAACGGTGAAGGCATCCTACTTGTTTCTTGCTCCTCTGCAGCTGCTAGCAAAAAATAGATCTCGCCTTCAGTACACTGCAAATTTTGCAAGGCAAGGAGCTCTCAAAGCAATGGGAACATATGCAGCTGAAATGTGTGCTCCTTATTGCTTACCGCTTGTTTTGACACCTCTATCAGATGCTGAAGCAGAATGGGCTTACACACTTTTGAAAGAATTCATCAAAAGCTTAAGTCCAAAAGCAGTGAAGACAGCTATCTTGCCTACCATCCAGAAGATTTTACAGGCTAGTTCTGAGATTTGGTTTTAGAATTTCATTTGACATTTCTTCATCACATGTTTGCTCATGGAATCATTTGTTTCAGGCTACAGGTTATTCACATTTGAAGGTTTCTCTCCTTCAAGATTCCTTTGTGCGGGAGATATGGAATCATGTTGGAAAACAAGCATATCTGGACATGATACATCCTTTGGTCATATCGAATTTGCATGCATCTGCTCACAGGAGTTCTGCAGCAGCTGCTTCTGTGCTGCTGATTGGGTCCAGTGAAGAGCTTGGTGTACCCATCACCATTCATCAGGTCTAATTGGTCCTAGGTTCTCAATTCTGTCACACAATAGTTTATATAATTGCATAGGTTTGACTTTCAGAGCAAAAAATTATATAGATTTGACATCTTTTTTCATTGACAGAAATGCCACTTATCTTTACTGATATTACAGCATACTAACCATTACGAATGACCCAGACAATATTGCCTATAATTCAATGCTTTGGGAAAGGACTCTGTAACGATGGAATTGACGTGCTAGTCAGAATTGGTATTCTTAGTTTATCACCTTATACAATCACATCTTTGTACTCATTGTATGTTCTGGTTTTAAGCTAATTTTTGGTCTTTACACTCCAGGTGGTCTTTTAGGGGAGACTTTCATTGTCAAACAAATGGTACCGCTACTCAAACATGTGGTTCTTTCCTGCATCGGTATTTCATATGTGAAAAAGCCTGACCCTGTACAAAGCTGGAGTGCTTTGGCTCTTATTGATTGTTTAGTTGTTATAGATGGTCTCACTGCTTACTTGCCGAAGGAGGTGGTCGTTAAGGAGCTAATTGAAGTATGGTTTTCATATTATTTTTTAGGAAGTGGGGACGTAGGGGTCCCTTTTATTAGGTCATTGATGTCATTTGATTTCTTAGATTAAAAGTAATGTCACTTAATCCCATTATTTTAGAAAGGGGACCAATTAAGGACAAAACATATTATTTTAATGATTTTTTAAATTAATATTTTAATATAAAAACATTAAAATATTGTATTTTGTCCTTAGTTGATCCCTTTTTTCAAAACTAAAGGACTAAATGACACCACTTATAATCTAATGGACCAAATGATATAATCTAGGGGATCTCTATGATATTTTTCTCTATTTTTTATTTGATTCTTGGATGCAAAAATAATTGAGCATTTCTATAACTATGCAGGATGAAAGTTGCTTGCACGTTATGATTCTTGTGCAGAAGAGTTTGGAAATTGGAGTACTTCAGGTCTCTTAAATTTTCCTGTTGCCTTGTTCTTGCATATCCTTTAGTTTTAGCCTTTTTGATAAAACATTGTGCATCAACCTTTAGCTCTGTCTTCCCCCGGCCCTGGTGTTTAATTTTCATGGTTTGCTACGTTTATCTTGAGGGTTTATCATAACTTATACATTCTAGCGTTAGTTCTGGCCCCATCTCATAGGCCAGCAGTTGTCTTGTAAAGAAATAGTTTTGTAATAATGCCTCTGGTCTCTAGGTTGCCGCAAATACCCTGATGGCAGTTTCTCAGAGGATTGGATCAGAGTTGACTGCAGTACATGTCTTGCCACAGCTTAAGGAGCTTTTTGATGAGCTTGCTTTCTCACAGGAAACAGCCCACAAATCTTCTTTTCGCAGAAGCTCCAAAGTTCCCGAGTCCAATGATCATGAGGAGGCTCAGATAGAAAGTCGCATGGACCTTGTGTAAGTTGTGTTAGTCTTACTTCTTGTACTGCTGTTTTAAATTACTAATTTTCTAGACTATGGTGGAATTTCCAATGCATGTTTTACATTCTTATCATCGAGTAATATGTGCTGATTTTGATAAATGGTTGGCAGGTTGCTTCTGTATCCTTCTTTTGCATCCCTTCTTGGTATAGAAAGGCTTCGACAATGTTGTGCTACATGGTTGCTTCTGGAGCAATATCTTCTGCGTTATCATAATTGGAAGGTGAGAATATTGTGATTCTTAATACATTGTGATAAGAAGCTTTGTTCCATTTTTCTCTTCCTTCTCCCATTTATCTATTTTCTCTCTTCATTTACATGTCCTCATCCCTCATCTTTCCCCTCTCTCTTACACAAGTGTAATACACTTCATTACATGGGCATATGTATGCATCTGTAAAGAGACACACACCTTTGCATAGAAACAGTGAAACACTCACCTTTTGCACTTCATATTTCTGAACCTGTCATGATTCAGTGGGAATATACAGGAGAATCATTTCAATGTGGCTCAGAAACTATAATCACCAAGGGGCTCATATTCAGCACAGGCTCAACTTCTGAATACCATCCTGCTAAGCTGCTACTTAATGGCGTTGGATGGTCAATTCCACAATCTCAAGGAGGTAGAGGTGCCAAAAATTTGATGCCTAAAAGGATCAGTGACATTCCCAAAAGCCCAGTCGAAATACATGCAGCAGCATCAAACTTTATGAAGTTTGAGCCCTGGTTTTGGTTTCCCAGTGCATCTGCTGGCTGGGATGGGCCTGATTTCCTAGGGCGTGTTGGGGGTCTAAAGGATGAACATCCATGGAAGATAAGAGCATCTGTTATATCCTCAGTTCGTGCACACCATGGAGTTGTAAGATCTTTAGCTGTTGGTGAAGATGAGTGTACAATTTACACGGCAGGGAATGGTCCCGGGTTTAAAGGAACTGTTCAGAAATGGGAATTGGCAAGAATCAATTCTGTATCCAGCTATTATGGTCACGAGGAGGTTTAGTTTACTATTATTTTGTATAAAAATTGAGATTTCCTGTACCACGTAAAAGTTGCATCCATGTCTAGAACTTCAACTTTCTAATTTCTGTTATTTCATTTTCTTCATTTATGACTTTGGTCATGTTCGTCGTTATTTATTAATTTATTTGAAACTTTTAGGTTGTAAACAACATTTGTGTCCTGCAATCTAGTGGGAGAATAGCTTCTTGTGATGGAACCGTGCATGTTTGGAATAGCCGAAGTGGAAAACTAATATCATTATTCACTGAACAATCGGTGGATTCTGCAAATACTGGTAGCTCCTTTTCTTCTGCCTCAAAGATTAGTGGTGACCAGGCTAATATGTTGAATTCCAATGCTTTGTCTGGTGGATTATTGACTGGTGCATTTGATGGGAGCTTGTATACTTGTATGCATCAGATGGAGTTTCTTCAAATGCTTGTAGTTGGAACTGGAAATGGTTCTCTCAGGTGAGAAATGCATGTAGATGTATATTTATGCACAAGCATATTAAAATATTTGGGAAAACCACAAAACTAGCACCTATAAAATTTCTAACAACAAAAATAGCACCTTCTAGCACTAAATAATACCCATTTCAATTCAAGATAAGAGTGTTATTTTTGTTATGAGTTTTAGGTGTGTTATTTTAGGTAATTTCCTAAAATATTTCAATGCAATTCAGTATTAATTTTATATTTGTTCTCTATCTTATTTGTTTGTTGATGATTCTCTTGTAATAGATTCATTGATGTTGCCCAAGGTCAAAAGCTTCATCTGTGGAAAGGGGAATCTACAGAGTCTGGTTTTCCTTCTCTTGTGTCTTCCATTTGCTCCTGTGGGTCTGATAAAATGCAAAAAGATGGAGCTTCTGCATCACCATCTTGGATTGCAGCTGGATTAAGTTCTGGAAATTGTAGGTTATTTGATGCAAGGAGTGGAAATATAATAACTTCTTGGCGTGCTCATGATGGATATGTGACAAAAGTATGTTAGTCAAGATAAAGTAAATCACCGTCATTTTAATTGAGTTCTGACTAATCCTCAATGTCTGCAGTTAGCTGCTCCAGAAGACCATTTACTGGTTTCAAGTTCTCTTGACAAGACTTTGAGAATTTGGGACTTGAGAAGGTAATTACAGAAATTTTCTAATGGATGGTGTAGTCACCATATATTCTCATATTGTTGATGTTCCCCAATGCATCTGCTTTGTGATTACATGCTTGCTCAGCCATCATGCCACTCTAATTCTCATGTTTACCTTTCTCAACATTAGTCACCTAATTTTCTTCTTCTCATCTATATTATGATATATATGTCAAAGGAATATGGGATGAATCTATGATGCTTATGCATTTGTTCTAGTTGAAGGCTGGTCAAAATGACACTATTTTAACTGCAATAGTTTGGTTATTTTTTATTTTTTACTTTTGGCTAACCTCCCTCAACATTTTGCACGTGTCTTGAAAGATCATAAACTCAAAAGTTTACACATCATGCATGCATCATTAAAAGGTTTTGCATGTCATGATCCTAAATGGTATTCTTCTTTTTCCCCTTGCCCTTTTTATCCGCCTTCTCTTTTTGCAGGAACATGCCATCCCAGCCAATGATATTCAAAGGCCACACAGATGGCATATCTAGTTTTTCTTTTTGGGGCCAAGATATAATTTCAATTTCTAGAAATAAGATTGGACTTTCTTCCTTATCTAAATCCGCCGAAGAGGTACATAGTTAACATTTTGTTTCAGACCATATCTTTAAAGCTACTATAATTAATCAACAGGTTTCTTGACCAACCAATTTTTCTTTGCCCCTTCAACACCCAACAAACCAACTTAAGACAGGAAGAACAGACTAGATGCAACAAATTAACAAAGTTTAAAGGAAGAGGAACATAGTATTGTTCCATTTCTTTATCTTGCATTATAGCTACAAAGAAAAAAAATTGAAAAACAATATTTATAACCTCTCAAAATCTGTAACTTTATGTTCAACACATATTTTTACCATTGAAAAAGTCCAGCTTAAACATTTCATGTTGAACGCCTTCTAGTCGAATACTGTTAAGTTGAACTTAACTATTTAGATATGTTCAATGTTAAACTCCATTCAATTCGATCTCATTTAATATTATTATTAGAGTGTTATCTTTGTTATTATAAGTTTTAAGATGGTTGTTGTATATAATTTTCCAAAAATATAGTACATATTTGGTTCTTGGGGACTACTAATTGCACACATTTTTGTATCCCGACCAATACTTGCATGTTACATAATTTCTCAATTTTCTTTTTAGTGTCAGGTGACATGCCAGTATTGGTGGGGGTACATGGTGCAAATATGTGCCTAAATATGTGTGCCACCTGTTATGTACTCATCCACAATATCCATAATATAGGTTTCAGCTTGGTTATATTTTGATATGTACATCTTTATTTTATTGCTTACATCTTTGTTACTTCAAATGTGATAGGATACACAACATCGGATTATTCCTCAAAAACTATACTCGGCTGATCAGGGGACAAGAAATCTATCAGTGTTATCAAGTATATGTATCTTACCGTTTTCACGTTTGTTCCTCGTTGGAACCGAAGATGGTTACTTAAGAATATGTTGTTGATGGTCTTACCTCGTTTTACCATCGAGAGTATCCCATTTTCATTCTGTATTTTGTTTTATTATTTCTTTTTAATATTTAAGCCAAGTTATTTAAAGTAGGGAAGCATCTTTTTTAGGTAAAATATATAATTTATCTAATTCTTTGAAGGTAAGCTTTTATATAATACAGTTATTGCTGCTTGGCATAAGTTGGTAATTTTAGCATTTTGTTTGAAAAAAAAGTGGGTAATTTCAGCTTTTACCAAAAGTATGTAATTTTATCATCATGCCTAGCACGGGATCTCGTGGACGCTTTCTCATTGAAATAGAAGTATAGAAGTTTGATGCGAGCCCTAGAAGACCATCTGTATTATATATACTAACATGCAAAATGCTTATAATTATAAAAATTCATTCCACACAGTTGAAATCGACCTGTATTGAATCAATTTTCTTATTTAATAGATTTAAATAGGTTGATTTTGATTTGAAAAATGTAACATTTGACTTGTATCAGGTAAAGGTTTTTAAAGTTTTTGAAGTCAACCTTAATTGAAGTGGTTTATATATTGTTAATACATATATTTATGATTTAATTTTGTATATTTATAATACATATATGATGTATGTTTGTGATGATATAATTTTAGTTAAATGTTATGTCAATTTATAGGATGAAACAATTTATGTTGTTAATCTTTAATGTTCATGTCTAAATAATTGTTATAATTAATAAAAAAATTAAAATGACTTTGTTAGTAAATTCTCAATGCTTTATTTATTTTATGTAGTTATTATTTACTTGAAAATTGGTGTATAATTTTAATTTAAATATTAATATGTAATTTTTTTAAATTAAATTGATAACTAAACATTATATTTTATTTATTAATTTAACAATAACATAAAAATAAAATAATTAAATTTATTTTTTAAATAAGTAGTTCGAGACTACAATCATAAGTATCAAAAACATAAATAGTGGTATAAAATTCTTTAACTAAGATTTGTTTTAGTTTTTTATTTAATAAACTAATATATGTTTGATCGGTTAACATTTTATACAGAAATTAAGCATAATTGAACGGGATTCATCCATACTTGTATAATTCTAGCAGCTAATAATTTGCTCGCATAAAATACAAGAATTAGCTAGTGGTGGGCTTTTTTACCCAAAAAATGCCTAAAAGATTGAATTTAAGTGTAAATTAACTTAATGTTTTTTACAGGTTTTTAGTGTACGTCTTGAAATTTAAAAAATGATGTAATTGGATTAGTTAGAGATTTTTATTTATAAAATTGGCAAAAATCATCACATATTTGTAATATAAATATATTTTAATTTTATTATATTTATATATATTAATTAATATATTTAAAAAAATTAGTATTTCACATCTTTTTTAACTTTAAATTTCTTAGTGTAATATGGATGAATTGAATTTTTTTATTTTCTCAAAATAATATTTATGCAAAATAAAGAAGAAAAATGAGTGGGATATATTTATGAAAATTCTAAGCTTTTTAGATCCCGTCAGCTATCTTACCAACCATTCGATGAACATCTTATAGGCTACTTGTCCATTAGAGTGGCAAGGGTAATAACCGTTATACACTTGTTAACCACGTTAGCAAGAGGGTAGCGAGCACCCTAACGAGCCAACAATGAGAAAGTCTACACAAGTCCCGATTCTCCGTTGTGACAACTAAACCAATAAACAAAATATAATGGGATACCATGACAATAAACAAAATCTCCAACAAGACAACATAATAACAAACACTCAATATGTAATTTAAGAGAATGAGTGTTATATAATAGGTAAACATGAAAGCTATATCTTAAGGGATACTAAGTCATCTATAACTAATTTTATAAATGACAAATATAAACATCAAATAAAATACAAACACTATTTTTTTGTACACGATAATGCCAACACAAAAATAACTAGGCTTATAAAAGCAATAATTAAACTGAAGTAATAAATCGTACACTTGACAACATGATTCGTTGTCTTTGTAATGACAAACCAAAAAGTGAGGCCGTGCTTTGCTCTTGAACAAGTTGATTTTGCCTTGTGCACACTTTAATAAAAAAAGGTTCCATTTGAGATTGTGCATGTGAAATTCTCTAAAATACCTTGGATGTGGTTATCTTTCGAAGATCCATGGAAAATGAAAATTTTCTAAAGAAATGGTTAATAAGATTCAAATTATTCAAAGCAAAGCAAAAATTTATAGAATTCATTATGAAGTATAAAGTAGTAACCGACAAACATAATAGAAATAAAATATATCAAGAAGGAAACTTAGTGATACTATTTTTATGAAACGAGTGCTTTCTTGTTAGCACGTATAACAATATGAAGGACAAGAAATATTGGTGGTGGTGAATGTTAAAAAAGATCAATAATAATGCTTACATAGTGGACTTTTCCAAAGATATATATAACCATCTTATTAATATTCAATGTGTTAGATATTTATAACTACTATTCACTAAAACCACTTTATCTAAAAGAGAACTTAAGACGAGTTTAAAACAAATAGAGGAGACTAATGTCGAATAGGAGTTAACAATGAGAAAAGTTTTGTTATATCACTTATGTTGCACATTGGTTTTCTATAAGAACCTTAGGGATATTTTTGACCTATTATACAAGTCCATTGCCTATAAGAATCACGAAAGAAATACACTTCTATATTTAAGAAGTTTTTCTCTTATTTATTTATTTATATATATTTCTAATTGTTTGAAAAATGTCTTCAATGACATAAAATTCTCTTATCAATGAGATAAAGAATATAAATAGGTTAATCTATCTGTATAATTTATAGAATACTAGGCCAGAGATAGATATATTACAACTAGACTAACCTAACTCCAAAATTGTTATAATGTTTGTCTACTTGATATTACTAAATTTATCTTAATATAAGCATCTCTAGTTAACTAGTTGTTTTGTGTTTGTTAAAAATAAGAGTTCATATTATTAGATAGTGAGTCTTTAAAATTTTTGTTCACATATTTCATATTTCATAAATACTTTCATATTTTAGTAAGTTTGTATTAAGTCATATTATGTTTTCATTTTATTGATTAAACATGACTTAAAAGCATAGATCAACTTCACTTTTGTTTTTATTGTATATAAGGATGGTATTGTCTGACACGATATGATAAGGTTAAATTTAGTTAGACTTAATCAATTATTTTTTATATATTTAAATGTCTTGTTATTTTTTACTATCCTACTATTATTATAAATAAACGATACGAAAAAATTAAAGTAAATATTTTTATGTGTCAACTAAAACGTGAACACGATTTTATTAATACCAAAATACAATATAATAACACAATATAAAAATGATAACATTATTAGATTTAAATCGAATTAAATTGATATATATGATAATTTTAGCTTAATCGTTTTTAAGATATTTGAGTTTAGGTTGTGTTCAAATAGTCTTCACTTGTAAACTTCCCACCTGTTAGAAGCATTTTTTTTTAAATGTAATATAATAACAGTAGTTTGAAGTCGCATCTTCTAAGAAAGAAATGAAAGAAACATTAAGTAAATTTATAAAATCAAAACACAATAAGCTATAGAGACTACTTATTTGAGTTCATGTATATTATAATTTACATTCCCCTTTATTCCCAATTTGGTAAAGTACATAACATCCTGAAGAACCAGAAACATTACTAACTTATGAGCATTTAGGTATAGCATGAAAGATAACATTGGTTACAATACCTACATCGACAAAATTGGATTCCAACTTAATAAGAAAGGCAAAACAAAGTAAAACCCAAGAAACCAAAGTAAAACGTAAGCTTTTGAATTTAACCCTTTCATCAAATATCACATTTTTATTTGTTTAGATATGGTTCGTTCTAAGAAATTAGAAAAGAAAAAGAAGGAAGACATATGAACAAAGTACAAGTTGTCGGAGATATAGATGGATGACTACAAAAAATGAGACAGTGTAAAAAATCATAGAATATTATAAGAAAGGAATAAAGGAAGAATTTAATTTGGGAAAATAATTTAAATTTATTTACCACAAAACAATGCTTTTAGGATGATTAGCCAAGTAATATGACAGTTACGTTCAAATTATAAATTTAAATCACCTACACATATTTGTATAAAAAAAATAACATAATATATATAAAATTATAATTATTACATTATTTTCACAACCGTATTTATTATTTCAATAATATATTCAGGATAATGCTATTATCTTGATAAAAGTGTATATGAAATATTAATTATAATTTAATATCATTATTATTAAATAATATTATTTTTTTTTGATAGTAACAAAATTGATTGTGTTAATATCATTAAGGCTAATTTTTTAGGTCGACAGAAATTTTATTTCTTCCTCACTTATACATTTACCTTTTAGGTTCTTTTTAATAATTTTTAAAACTGATATTAAATAAGTTATAGAATTATGCCAATAAATCACATTTTTAAATTATTATTTTTATTATTTAAAATCTTAAAGTTAATCTTTTAACTAGAAATTTTATATACAAAAAAATAATGAATAATTTTTTGTATAAACATAACATTATTTTTTATACTAAAAATCTTAAAATTAATATTTTAAATTAAAATTTCGTATTAAAAAATAATGAATAATTTTTTTATATTTACTTGACGTTATGTATTTATATTTATCATTGAAAATAACCAAATGTCGTACTCCTAAAATATTTAAATAATTTTGAATAAAGTTAGTAAGTAAGGAGAGGTTAATTATTAGTGTAACCATAAATTATTTATTGTTATTAAAATATATAGTATTTTAGTATAATAAAATTTAAGATTGCTATAATTTTTCTTTTTAAAAAATAACATTCAAGAAAAAAAGTTAAGAAAAAAATAATGTAATTGGATAGGAGTTAATAAAGAATAATTTATCGGGAATTAATTAAGATAATAAATCATGATTCGTGTAGAGAGAGAATTTTTAAAAATTGAAAAGTCTTTTCTTTTTGAAATGGAAAACTGGAAAAAGGAGATGAGTCTTATTTTTGCCTCATTTAAAAGGAGGAAACTCATGCACTATTACAAGAAAATCTTTGTAGCACCATGGCCATTATCAGTTCTAGGGACTCAGACGGTATATCTCAACTTTATTCAATTTTTTTATTTTATTTTATTATAAGTTTTGTTTTATTATTTATTATTTTTTATTTTTTCTAACTTCCATTATAGTTGGTTAATTTCTAAAGTAGAGTCATTTTCATTGCTGGCCAACAGTTACTTGGGAAAATATGAATCAAGGGAATTCGAAGGCATTTTTTTTTATTATTCTTTTATGAATAATTTTAAATTATAATGAAGAGAAAAAATACTGCAAAGAGGTACATTGCATTAAGTTAAATGTGTCCCTAAAAAAAGTATTATTTAGTAAAAATTATTTTTTATTAATATTACTAATAAAATAATATTATTTTCTTAATACTTTATTTTATTTTATTGATAAATAAAGAAATGATAAAAATAACTTTTTGATAAGATATTTTATCATAAAAGCTATAAAAGTAATTAATAAAAGAATAGTAAGTGATTAATTTTCACAAATTTTCTAATATAAGTGCACCTCAACCTGTAATTAAATGCAAATGTATTTATTTATTTCTGCTCATAGGATGTTGGTTTTATATCCAAATGGAAACAGAAGCAAGAGTGTGAATGATCACATATCCCTCTACTTGTCCTTGGCTGAAACCAAATCTCTAAGGCCTGGTTGGGAAGTTTATGCTTTTTTCAAACTATTATTGTACGATCAAAACATGGACAATTATATGACTCTTCAAGGTACAGATTCTTACTTCTTTATGGCCTATTGCTTTATAACATATCCTTCGTTTGGACAATGAGCGTGGGTTTGAGCTTCCGAATGTATATATATTGTTTGTACCCGAGAAGTCACAAATTATCTCGAGTTATCCATATCAATATTGATGTTCAAACTAATTTTTGACTAATAGAATGATTATATCTTTATAAGTGTTTATTTCATTTTCACCCGTTTTTGAACCCAAGATCCAACCTTTAAATAAATTTTGTAAATTAAGCTAAATATCATCTATGATTCAAACATATATATATATATATAATACTATTGTATATGTCAGATTGTTTAACTTATGTACTCTTCGGGGAAAGAAAGGAGGTTTCACAGTATGAAGCCTGAATGGGGATTCAACGAATTTATTTCTTTAGAAGAATTTAAAGATCCTTCCAATGGATATTTGGTACAAGTCACTTGTGTATTTTGAGCAGAGGTTTCTGTTTGAAGCAAAGAAATCACAGACAATGGGGAGAACCCGTTTATACGAAGTAAAAAAAAACATATATTTTACATATATTCAAAATTATTGTCTCTTAGGGGATTAAAAACAGTTGAACAGTTGGGTAAGTTGGTAATATAAAAAAATATAATCTTTTAATTATCTTTTGGTTCTCATTAATATCCTGTATAAAGTGTACACAACAGTAGGGTTTGTAGATGGATAATTAAAGACCTTTGGGCCGAACTTATTAGAATGGTTACCCACTTAATTTAGAATTAATTAAGCTCATCACATATGGTAAATATGTTTATAATATTCTCTCTACTGACATTGTGATTGATGTAGGAAGATATGGCTCTATTAATCCAATGGAATTTTTGATAAATTGGGCATTCATCTTTCTGTTTACTTGGTTTTGGACGAATATGCATGCTTCCCATTTCCCTGGCTATAGAGTTTATGTAGAAATCACTTTGCGCATTGTTAACCAATTGGGTGACAAGAAGAATGCTTATACAAAAATGCTTACAAGAAGAATCACTTAATGATGGTGTACGAATGAATTTTATAATAAAAAATTATATATAACAAATTGAATATATAATTGAGATCCTTTTGCGTTTAACCCCTTTACCCAGTACTTCAAATATGTTTTCTCCATTTTCTAATTAGTGTTAAACTTGAGAGATCGAGTGACTTGTACAAAGTTATTCTTATTAAAAGAATGCACGCGTGTGTAAGGACAAAAAATCTGTTAGGTTTTCCTCTTGATTTGTAGGAGCCCAAGTGAAGTCCATGTAGCTTAAAAATCCATGGAGTAAGAAGTGACAATTATGTCATTTCATTGTCTTAATTAATAACTCCATTTAGGGTTTGTTGTGTGAAAAATCAGTAGAGAAAAACGTGTGCAGAAAAACTGCTCTCAATTTTTTAGTTTTCTCTCTCCAGCCAATCTTCATCAAGTGCTCTGATCGAAGGCCGTTTGTGGTCCGATTAAGCTTAAATTTTTCAGGTAGGTTCATGACTCAAGACTCTTTAATCTGTACAGTGGGATTTGGATTTGGATCACCGGTTTGAGAAATTATAAGCAGTGAACAGTAACTACGAATTGGGTTAGATTTCTCCATTTTTCTTGAAATAATTGTTAGTTTCCAAGAAATGTATTCTTGATGATGTTGTTGATTGTTTGCCTTTAGTTTTACCTAGAGAGAACTGTTGTACAATTGTTTCTTGATAGTGGAAGTTTTGGAAAAGAGTGCCGTGGTTGTTTCCTTCCTACACCGAGAAGCTTTTTCCACGTAAATTGCTTGTGTTGATTTTGTGCATGTTTCATTTTAAGCTCTATTTATTTGTTTCCTAAAAGATTCACACAAAGAAGGAGAATAGGTTTAATTCCGCTGTTTAGAACTTGATTAAGTTCGAATTGAAATTGTGATTCTCCCAACAAAATGGTATCAGAGCTGTGGTTATTATTGTGGAATTTCTTATGTTGAATAATGGAAGCAAATTTGAGTAGAATGATTACTTTGAATGGTTCTAATTATCATACTTGGAAAGGAAAAATGAAAGATCTCCTTTATGTCAAACAGTTTCATTTATCGGTGTTTGCCTCTAAGAAGCCAGAAAAGTTATCTGAAGAAGAATGGACTTTGTTACATCGACAAGTCTGCGGGTATATAAGGAAATGGGTAGATGATAATGTTTTGAATCACATTAGTGGAGAAATACATGCACGATCACTATGGAATAAACTTGAAGAGTTGTATGCTCGAAAAACAGGAAATAATAAAATGTTTCTTATAAAGCAATTGATGGCTTTAAGGTACCAAGATGGAACTCCGTTGATAGATCACTTGAATATGTTACAAGGAATAATCAATTAGTTAGCTGGAATGGGTATCAAGTCTGATGATGAGATTCAGGGGTTGTGTTTATTGGGTATATTGTTGGACTCTTGGGAAGCATTTAGAATGTCATTAAGTAACTCGGCTCCAAATGGTGTAATCAACATGGATCTGACTAAAAGTAGTGTTTTGAATGAAGAAATGAGAAGAAAATCACATAGGTCTTCTCAACAGTCAGAGATTTTGGTTACATAAAGAAGATAGAGGAGTAAAAGCAGAGGTTTCAAGAACAAAGAAAAAGGAAGAAGAAAGTCTAGGTTTTCTAATATTGAGTGTCATCACTGTGGCATGAAAGGGCACATCAAGAAATATTGTAGAAAGCTGAAGCAAGATAACAAGAAGAAAGACAAAGAACAAGAGGGTGATGTTGGTAAAGAAAATGATCGAGTTGCCACCGCTAGTTCAGAAGACTTTCTCGTTGTTTATAATGAAGATGTTGTCAATGTTGCATGTCACGAGGTCAGTTGGGTTATTGATAGTGGAGCCTCCATTCATGGTACGTCTCGAGAGGACTTCTTTACATCCTATATAGTAGGTGACTTTGGGATAGTGAAGTTAGGTAATGATAGCTTGGTTAAAGTCATTGGTATTGGAGATGTGTGTTTGGAGATGAATAATGGCACGAGGCTACTTCTTAGAGGGGTAAAGCATATTCCTGAAATTCGTTTGAACTTGATCTCTGCAGGTAAACTTGATGATGAAGGATATTGCAATACCTTTAGTAATGGTCAATGGAAACTTACTAAAGGTGTTATGGTTGTTGCTCGTGGGAACAAGCATTCCAGTTTGTATATACTGCAGGCGAGACTCTTCAAAGGCGTTATTAATGCTGTGACAGATGATCTCACATCAGAATTGTGGCATAAGAGACTTGCTCACATGAGTGAGAAAGACTTGGCAGTATTGACTAAAAATAATCTTCTCTCTGGAATGAATGATGTTTGTTTAAGAAGATGTACTCATGCTTGGCAGGGAAGCAAAATAGAGTTTCTTTCAAGAGTTCCCCTCCTTCAAGAAAACAATACATACTTGATTTGGTACATTCAGATGTATGTGGTCCTATGAAGACAAAAACTTTGGGTGGTGCCAGTTATTTTGTGACCTTCATAGATGATTGTTCAAGAAAGTTATGGGTGTACACTTTGAAGAGCAAAGATCAAGTATTAGATGTGTTTAAACAATTTCAAGCCTTAGTTGAGAGACAAACTGGGAAGAAATTGCGGTGCATCAGAACAGATAATGGGGGAGAGTATTCAGGTCCTTTTGATGAGTATTGTAGGCATCAGGGCATTCGACATCAAAAGACACCTCCCAAGACTCCTCAGTTAAATGGGTTGGCTGAGAGAATGAACAGGACATTGGTTGAAAGAGTAAGATGTCTTCTTTCGCAGGCTCAGTTGCCAAGATCTTTCTGGGGTGAGGCTTTGAATACAGTTGTACATGTTCTTAATCTCACACCATGTGTTCCTCTTCAGTTTGATGTACCAAACAGAGTTTGGACTGGCAAAGATGTTTCTTATGATCATCTTCGCGTTTTTGGTTGCAAGGCATTTGTGCATATACCAAAAGATGAGAGATCTAAGCTCGATGTGAAGACACGACAGTGTATCTTTGTTGGTTATGGTCTGGATGAATTTGGCTACAAATTTTATGATCCAGTTGAAAAGAAACTAGTAAGGAGTCATGATGTTGTGTTTATAGAAGATCAAACTATACAAGATGTTGAGAAGATAGAAAAAGGAGTCCATCAGTATAGCGATGATTTGATTGACCTAGATCTGGTTCCTTTATCAGTACAGATGGAACAAAATGTTCAAGATGATCAACATGGTTCAAATGATGCAGATATGCAAGCTGAAATAGATCATCAAACTACTGATCAGTTACCAGAACCAGAAATTCCACCCAGGAGGTCTACCTGAGACCGACGTCCTTCCATACGGTATGATACAGATGAGTATGTGTTATTGACAGATGAGGGAGAACCTCAATGTTATGTAGAAGCGATGAAAGATGGAAACAGAGCACACTGGCTTGGTGCTATGGAAGATGAGATGCAATCACTGTATGACAATCACACGTTTGAGCTGGTAAAGTTGCCTAAGGGTAAGAGAGCTTTGAAGAACAAGTGGGTCTACAGGGTGAAGCAAGAAGAACAAAATTCACAACCACGATACAAAGCTAGACTGGTCGTCAAGGGATTCAGTTAGAGAAAAGGTATTGATTTTGATGATATTTTCTCTCATGTTGTGAAGATGTCTTCCATACGTGTTGTTCTAGGTCTAGCAACAAGCTTGGATTTAGAAATTGAGCAAATGGATGTGAAAACTGCCTTTCTTCATGGTGAGTTAGAGGAAGAGATTTATATGGAACAACCAGAGGGTTTTGAGGTTAAAGGAAAAGAGGATTATGTATGCCGGTTAAAGAAAAGCCTCTACGGGTTGAAGCAAGCACCTAGACAATGGTATAAGAAGTTTGAGTCAGTTATGGGGGAGCATGGTTACAAGAAGACTACTTCTGATCATTGTGTTTTTGTACAGAAATTCTCTGATGATGACTTTATCATTTTATTGCTCTATGTTGATGACATGTTGATTGTTGGCAAAAATTCTTCAAGAATTGATAATTTGAAGAAGCAGTTGAGTAAGTCCTTTTCCATGAAGGACTTGGGGCCAGCAAAACAAATTCTTGGTATTCGAATTCGTCGAGACAAGAAAAGAAAAAAGTTGTACATGTCACAGAAACGATACATCAACAAAGTACTTGAAAGGTTTCATATGGATAAAGCTAAAGTGGTTTCTTCTCCTTTATCTAATCACTTTAAGTTGAGATCAAGTCAAGGCCCTTCAATAGATAAAGAGAAGGAAGATATGGAAAAGGTTCCATATGCCTCTACAGTAGGAATTTTAATGTATGCAATGGTGTGTACGAGGCCAGACATAGCTCATGCAGTTGAAGTTGTTAGTCGTTTTCTTTCAAATCCAAGAAGAGAGCATTGGGATGCAGTAAAGTGGATTATGAGATATCTTCGAGGTACTTCCAAGTTAACACTTAGCTTTGGAAGTGGAAAACCAGTGTTAGTTGGATACACTGATTCAGATTTAGCAGGAGATGAAGATTCTCGTAAGTCTACTTCAGGTTATCTAATTACTTTCTCTGGTGGAGCAGTTTCTTGGCAGTCAAGATTGCAAAAGTGTGTTGCACTTTCTACAGCAGAGGCGGAGTTTATTGCAGCAACGGAAGCTTGTAAAGAGTTGTTGTGGATGAAACAGTTCTTGAGAGAACTTGGTTTCAAGCAGCAAAAATATGTGTTATTCTGCGATAATCAGAGTTCTATTCACCTAGCGAAGAACTCGGCATTTCACTCAAGATCAAAGCATATTGATGTGAGGTATCATTGGATAAGGGATACCCTTAACAATAAGTTGCTTGAACTTGAGAAAATCCATACTGATGAGAATGGATCTGACATGCTGACAAAAGCAGTGTCAAGAGAAAAACTTGAAGTTTGTTGTTCAATTGCCGGGATGGCGGATCCCTCCATCTAATCGGAAAAGGGGGAGATTTGTTGGGTTTTCCTCTTGATTTGGAGGAGCCCAAGGGAAGCCCATGTGGCTTAAAAGCCCATGGAGTAAGAAGGGGCAATTATGTCATTTCATTGCCTTAATTAATAAACCCATTTAGGGTTTGTTGTGTGAAAAATCAGTAGAGAAAAACGTGTGCAGAAAAAGCAAATAGCTGTAGAAAGTAAAACCGCTTCTCGCTTTTTCGCTTTCCCTCTCCAGCCAGTCTTCATCAAGTGCTCCGATCGAAGGCCTTTTGTGGTCCGATTAAGCTTAAAGTTTTCAGGAAGGTTCACGACTCAAGACTCTTTAATCTGTGCGGTGTGATTTGGATTTGGCTCACCGGTTTGAGAAATTCTGAGCAGTGAACATTGACTATGAATTGGGTTAGATTTCTCCATTTTTCTTGAAATAATTGTTAGTTTCCAAGAAATGTATTCTTGATGATGTTGTTGATTGTTTGCCTCTAATTTTACCTAGAGATAATTGTTGTACAATTTTTTCTTGATAGTGGAAGTTTTGGAGAGGAGTGCTGTGGTTGTTTCCTTCCTACACCGAGAAGATTTTTCCACGTAAATTGCTTGTGTTGATTTTGTGCATGTTTCATTTTAAGCTCTATTTATTTTTTTCCTAAAAGATTCACACAAAGAAGGAGAATATGTTTAATTCCGGTGTTTAGAACTTGATTAAGTTCGAATTGAAATTATGATTCTCCTAACAAAATCATCGTTTATGTTTGTGTTTATTTATTTTAATTGTCATAAAAAATGTCTACTGTAGTTAAAATGAAAAAAAAATCAATCGGATAGTTACATTTTAATAAATTAAACTGTGTAAAAAAATGGGTTAATAATTATATTGGTCCCTAATCTTTACCTTAAAATATGCTTTAGTCTTTAAAAAAAATTTGTTATGAAAAATTATCAGGTTAAAACTAACACATAATTAAAGTAAAATTGAAGATATTGAAAATAAAACGAACACAAATATTTTACCTGAAAAAATCCCGAATAAATTGGGGTAAAAAATCACAGACAAGTGTAAGAAGATTTAACTATTATAAAATATGGATTATAACACGTTCTCTTTAGTTATAATAAGATAAAAATTCTAATCACTATTGTAATAAGAAAAATAACTCTTTCACAAAATAGAGAAAATATTACTTACAAAGAATGAACAAATTTTCCTCTCTAAATAATAACTCACAAGATAACTCTTACAAAAAAATGTCTATCTTTCTTATGGATACTCTCTAATTCGTTTTCTCTTATATCTTGCACAAATGAAATAAGTTATTTATAGACAATATCGTTGAAGAACTTGTGGTAGTAAAGACTCCATATTTATCTCCATATTTAATAAATAAGAAATTAGTGCTCCAATAACAATCTTAATTAAATGAAGTGATAACAAAGACTTCATGTTCATCTTCACATTTAATGAACAAGAAATTAGTGCTCCAATAATAACCTTAATTAAATATTTTTCATGTTTTCCATTTCATCAATTACCAAAATATAATATTAAATCAAGAAAGTAGCTTACCACTAAACAAGTTCATCAATTATCACATTTTTAATACATTTTAGTTTCTAATTTTTTAAAATTTAATAGTTTTAGTCAAATTTAACTTGGTCTCTAACCTTTTTGCGAAAACAAATTTGATGCATAACGTTTCTATGAAAATTGTTAAATTAAATTGAAATGGTTTAATTTTAAAAAGTTAGTGAATAGATTGTATGCAAAAAAGTTGAAGATTAAGTATATTTTAAGATAAATGTTAGTACCAATAGAGTACAAAATCCTAAAAAAGTTATTTATAAAATAGAATTGTCATTTTTGCACTTAGTAGAGAATCTAATTTTGTTTTTCGTTCAAACATATTTTTGGGTGATTCGAATTTATAAATTCAAATATAAAAGGTATCACAACTTTTGTTTCCTTAGTTCAATTAATATTGGTATTTTAATTATGTGCAGACAAATGCTGGTTCGATGAGTCAAGAAATAGTTGGGGTTTGTCTAAATTTATGTCATTCAAAGATTTAGCAGCGCCAAACATGGGTTTCTTGGTGAATGACACAATAATTTTGCAGGTAGCTAGATGTTATTGTCCATGCAATGACTGATACGCTTTCATGAATTTGTCGTTTAACTCTCTCTATTAGTTATCAGGAGAAAGTTTTATATGAAAATTGAAATACTGTTACCAAATTAAGCGTCAAGCTTATGTTGATCAGCCGTTCCATTCAACATAAGACTTTTGTACTACAATTGCTATTTATCTCTACAATTAAAGTGTCTTTTCAATTAATTTTACTTTTTCTCACACACATATATATATTCCTCATCTCTTCCTTTTAACCTGTAATTTATTATTATGTTTTTGGGATTTCTTCATTTAAATTTTTAGATTATTGGAGTACGGTTTTGATTGAATTGATTGATTACAAATAGCTAGAGGAACATCTTTTCTTAGTTACAATCATAACAGAAAATTGGACAAATTGTTATGATTGATTAAAAATAATATTAGGTTTGTTAGTCAAAATAGGAGGTGCTTAATTTAGAAGAAAATTCATGGAAGGTGGCTTACCATATTATCAAAGATGGAGGTGCCTAACCTTGTTTGAATAAAGAATAGGAAAATTAGGTAGCCTAATTTTGTTGAATGAAGAAATGTTTGGCATGTGAAATAAGAACTTGAAGGCTATAAATATGGCTTCATTTCTTCATTGACAATCATCCCAAAAATAGAGAAAAGCTTGTATGAGAAGTTCTTAAGTGAGAGAATTTTGTGGGAAAATTCTCTTGGGCTTGTAATTGTTCTTGTCTTTTGGGTGTGTGAGAAAATTACTGAGAGTGTGGTTGTAACAATTTTCCACATAGTGAATTCTTCTCTGGTTGTCTTTTGACAACGAAAGTGGTTTTTCTCTAATTTGGAGTTTCCACTATAATTCTTGTGTTGTGTATTATCTATTTCTCTGTTATTTGATATTCTTCTAAGGAAGATCTTGGGAGGGAGAATTTGTGATTATACCATTTTATCCAAATTTTCTAACAACTGGTATCAGAGCCAATTTCAAAGAAAGAAGGAGAAATGTCAGGAGTCAAGATTGACATTGAGAAATTTGATGGGAGAATCAATTTTGGCTTGTGGCAAGTACAAGTCAAAGATTTGTTGATCCAATATGGGTTACACAAGGCGTTAAAGGGGAAACCAGCCCTTGTTACTGGTATTGAGTCCAGTAAAACCAATATAAGTGATGAAGATTGGGAAGATCTTGATCTAAGAGCTGCAAGTGCAATTCGGCTTTGTTTGGCCAAAAATATTCTTGCAAATGTGCATGGAATATCTATGGCCAAAGAACTCTGGGAAAAGCTTGAAGAATTGTATCAGGCAAAAGGCGTTTCAAATCCGGTGTATTTGAAAGAGCAGTTTCATACTTTGCGTATGAATGAAGGAACTATTATGTCTGACCATCTAAGTGTTCTCAATGGTATTGTCTCTGAACTGGAAACCATTGGAGTTAAACTTGATGATGAAGATATAGCTTTAAGGCTCATCTGGTCTCTTCCATCTTCTTATGATCACATGAAACCTATCTTGATTCATGGAAAGGAGAAAATAATTTTTTCAGAAGTTACTAGCAAGTTGTTTTCTGAAGAAAAAAGGCTGAGTGGTGAAAGAAATGTTTCGCCTGAAAACTTAGCATTGGTAGCTGACAACCGAAAGAAAAACAATTTCATGAAAAAGAAGATAGTGTGCTGGGGGTGTGGACAATCTGGGCACCTCAAAAGAAATTGTCCAAAGGGTGGAGCTGATCCTGCAAGAAGCTCAAATACCGACGGTGACGCTAATAGTATGTCTGTTTTCAAAGACTATAGTGATGCTCTTTGAAAAAAGCGTGTACATCCTCATGGCATGCCGCTAGTCTCTAAATATTGCCATGAAAGAGGGTGTGTTACTGGTAGCGGGTCCACAAGTTTGCACACGAGCATTGGCTTGGTATAGATGCAAGGTGTGTGGTGGAAAGGATGTCGATGGCTGATGAACTCTCAGGAAAACCAAGTGTGAGAGTTGCACCATAAATTTCAGCAAGTTTTTTTTTTCGACATGAGCCGATGTGAAATTCTTAGAATTGGTGATTAATTCTAAGTGGGTGTACTCTTTATGGTGGAGTATGATAATTCTCGGTGTAGAGAATTATGACTGTTGGAATAGACAGTGTTGTAGTGGTAACCATGTTTATTTTTAATCAAGGTGGAGATTGTTATGATTGATTAAAAATAATATTAGATTTGTTAGTCAAAATAGGAGGTGCTTAATTTAGAAGAAAATTCATGGAAGGTGGCTTACCATATTGTCAAAGATGGAGGTGCCTAACTGATGAGTGCTCAAAAAGCACTAAAATTACCATGATTTTATGCTCATTAATTGATTAAAAATATATATATTTATATGTTTTATCATATATTTATATAAATTTGTCTTTTTCGGAATCACGGGTATTTTTATTGTTTTTCAGGTATTTTTGCTTAAAAACGTAACTTAAAGACTCAAAGAGGAATACTGGAAGCAATACATCACAATTATATTACTAAATAAATGGGGCAAGGTCAACAAATATGGAAAAATTGGACAAAATGGGTCGAAAAGGTCAAAAATGTCAAAAAGGAGAAAATCGCGCCCGAAAGGCTTATCCCGCTACAAGGCTACGCTACCGCGCCAGCTACGCGCTGGTATCGTTTCATCCGCTACAGAAGTCAGCTGGTATCGTTTCATCCGCGCAGAAGTCAAGGCTACCGGTATCGTTCATCCACGCAGTAGCCGCGCGCAGATCGTTTCATCCGTGCCCATCCGCTCGCCGCGTGCCGACGCCATTTTGCCCCATTTTTCACGTGCAGCCGCCCCCATGACGTCATGCTGACGTCATTAATGATCTCAGCATTTCCATTACGCGTTTTTTCATTTTTTAACATTTTTTTACTCTTTTTTTCTCTCCATCCTCACCTATAAATATCCCCCTTCCCTTCACTTCAAAACACACCTCAAAACACACTTCTCTCTTCTTTCTTTCTCTCATTTCTTAGTTTTTTGAGTTTTTCTTAGTTTTTAGTTAATTTTTCTTAGTTTTAGAGTTCTTCCCCTTTTGGGAAGAACTAGTTATGTTTTTGTAATTTATTAGCTTTTTGATTCAATAAATGGGAGTGCAAATTCCGTTTGGAGGTTTTCTAGCAACGGGAATGGCATCGAAGTACTGTAAGGATTTTATTTTCTTTGCAGTTATTTTTTATGCTTTATTCTTACATGTTATATTTAATTTGTCTGTGATTAAATTTAACTGTGCTAGCTATTTGTAAACATGATATAATAATAACGTTGTTATGCTTGCGAAATATTAAATAGGTAAAAATCTCTAAAATGAATTGATTTTATTTTTATTCAAGATTTTATATTAAGAATGTTAGAAAGAAATATATTATTTTTCATTACAAACTTAAATCTGAAAATTAGATTTTAAGGTTTAGTTATCCGGTCTGATTTAGAGTAGTGCTCTTTTATTTGTTGGTACAATCGCCCGGTAGTTAGAGTGAAGCTCTATTTCAAAAGTTTTTATAAAAATTATTATCTGAAAATGTATTGACAACATGTTTTCAGTAGTGGTTTTAAAACTTGAAAGTTAGTACTCGGATAACTAAATTCTTAGGTTTAATTTGGACACCTTGGATAAAGTTTAAACTGTCTAACCCCACCAAAGGTGGCATTTAAATGGTTCATTTTCAATCTCTTAGAAAAAAGGAATTAATTTAATTAACCAAATTAGTTATCAACCCCACCCATAGGTGTTAATTGATTTGTTTAGTTAACAAAGAATATCTAACCCCACCAAAGGTGGTATTCATACAAAAAAGGGAGAATCAATAAATATCAATTCATATCTTTAATAACCTAAATAATACGAGCAAGCATAATTAACTTAGTTATTATATCCATAAATACTCCACCATTATAAAAGATAAAATTTGAATGAATGTTTATTGAATCTATGTTTATTTTTATGTTATTAGATTAAAAACACAAAACCCCAAAATATCGTGACAGGATGTTTAGGATTTAATTTCGTTTTTAAAAGTTTGAATAATAAATTAAAAACCACATACATTCCTTCCTTAGATCGACCTTGGGAGTATACTTATCATTTTCTACGAAATGATTCATGCACTTGCGAGAGTTTTATAAATATAAAACCAAAGTATTGGCAGGATCGGCGATGCCGGTTTTCGCTCATCAAAGTTTTTGACAATCCCGATTCTGCTCATCACTAACCTTGTTTGAATAAAGAATAGGAAAATTAGGTAGCCTAATTTTGTTGAATGAAGAAATGTTTGGCATGTGAAATGAGAACTTGAAGGCTATAAATATGGCTTCATTTCTTCATTGACAATCATCCCAAAATTAGAGAAAAGCTTGTATGAGAAGTTCTTAAGTGAGAGAATTTTGTGGGAAAATTCTCTTGGGCTTGTAATTGTTCTTGTCTTTTGGGTGTGTGAGAAAATTACTGAGAGTGTGGTTGTAACAATTTTCCACATAGTGAATTCTTCTCTGGTTGTCTTTTGACAACGAAAGTGGTTTTTCTCTAATTTGGAGTTTCCACTATAATTCTTGTGTTGTGTATTATCTATTTCTCTGTTATTTGATATTCTTCTAAGGAAGATCTTGGGAGGGAGAATTTGTGATTATACCATTTCATCCAAATTTCCTAACACAAATGTATGTTAAAACATAATCTAAATCTAACAAAAACAATCCAGATTAACTCATGGAAGATAAAAACAGACTTCGGATGATTTTTTGTTTTGCAAATTGAATAATTACAAAATTGCTTGTCTTTAAATCAAAATATGAAATTAATACATAAGCAATCGACATGTAGAAACAAAAAGTATTCCAAATATTTCTTTTTTGAAATAGGAATATTCATATTTTTCCTAAATTTTAAGGATTATAGTATTTTTGTTGTTTTAAATTTTAAGAGTAAATATTTGTATAAATTTTTCAAACATATAACTTTATAAGCATGAGAGTTACGGTGCCAAACTCTTTCTATAGCACACATATTGAAATTTTACAATAGATTAAATAACCTTTGAAAAGGTAAATATGTTATTTTAAAATTTATCAAACTATAATTTTGTAACTTAAACAAAGCACTTAGAATGTAAACGTGTGTAAATAGTAAAGTACTTAAAATAAAAATAATACATGATATTTTTAGGTGGAAACAATCTAAGTTATAACTAGGGATGAACATCGGTTCAAAATCGCAAGTTTTAGGTCAATCCGAAACCGATCTTATCCGAAGCAAATTATGAATTAGTCAATCCGAATCTGATCCGAAAATTATTCAATCTGATCCGAAAATTATTCAATTTGAATCCGCTTTAAATGGCAATCCGAATCCGATCCGTTCTACATACCAATCCAAATCCGCCAATTTTAAGTCAATCCGAATCCGATCCGTTCTACATACCAATCTGAATCCGCTTTAAATTCCAATCCAATCGGATAGGGTCAAAATTGTAATTTAAATCTATTAAAAAAATTACATAAATAAGCAAATTATGAAATATCAATCTGATCCGAACTGTTATAAATGTCAATCCGAATAAATCCAAATCTGATATAATTTCAACATATAAAATGAAAAATTACATAAAATAAAAAAAATCTAAAATAAAAATATTTTTCATACAAATTAAAAAGTAGGTGACAACATGATTAAAAATAATTCAATAAAAATAATCAAAAAGAAAAAATTCAACATCAATTACATAATTTAACTCCAAAAAATTAAATATCAATTACATAATTAACTTCACCCTCCAAAATTAATAATAACAATAACTCTTTGTAATAATCATTAAAGGTTTAAGTCACCAATACCATCAAGAACATCTGCATGAAAAATTAAAAAGTTAAAAATATACATAAATAATGAGCTAATAAACATAATAATATATATTTGATAACAAATAAATCTATATATATTCAAAATATATATTTGAAAGTTTTATGCAATATACCTGATTCTAGAGCCTCAATTTCATCAAGTAATTCTTGGATATTAATGATTAGAGATGAATGAATCCAATTTTGAGTGCAAATCAAAGATTGTACGGTTTTAGAAGATATGGAACTCCTGTATGGACTAATTGTACGACCACCAGTAGAAAATGTAGATTCAGATGCTACAGTAGATACCAGTATGGCCAATACATCTCGAGCTATCAAAGACAAAATCTTAAATCTTAAGGAATGAATATTCCACCAACTTAAAAGATCAAATTTATTATCATCCATATCAACCAATGCTTCTTGTAAGTATTTTTCCAACTCAGATTTGTTTTTCATAGTATGAACTTCTTTTAAATGTTTTCTCTTATGAGAAGCATAAAGTTGGAATGCATCTGCTTCTAAACCAAAACCTTTTGTACCCATTTCTAAAGGTTGAGAAGATTCTTCTGTGTTTGATGTAAAATAGGTTTTATGATGCTCCTCGTACATATTTTCCAAAGTTTTTTTCACCCTTTTTGAACTCATTGATGCCTCAATCTCATCCCCATTACACAATTCTAGTAAACTTAGATGTAAAGAACACTCTTTATGCCTATGATCAAGTAAAACAACCACAAATAACATCATATTCATTTTAGATATTCCTCCCCAATATTTGTCAAACTTTACCTTCATATCACTAGTCATCTTCATCATAATGTAATCCTCACATTTACTCCACATATCCAGTTAATCATGAATAAAACAAATACGATCCAAGAAGAAATTAGAAGTCACATACAAAGATCCAGAAAACAATAATGTTGCTTCATAAAAACTTTCAAAAATTGGACAAAATATCTAGCATTATCCCAATCCATTATAGTCGGAGCTTGTTTAATTTTACCTCGACAAAACTCTTGATAGTACCCCAAATAAGTGATCTCTAACCTTTCAAATGCTTTTTGAAAATAAGTTGCAGAATCCAACATCAAATAAGTTGAATTCCATATTGTCGTAACATCTAAACAAACAAGTTTTTGAGTAGAGAGTTTTTTCATTTCAACAGCACTCTTAAATTTTTGCAGTCTAATTGGTAATCTTCTCACGTATCTTACAATAGGACGAATCCTATTTATTGATATTTTATACTCTTTCAAACCTTGCTCAACAATTAAATTCAGAATATGTGCACCACATCGCATGTGCAAGTGTTTTGATTTTAAAATTGCATTACCCTAACCATTAACACATTTTTTCAAATAAGTAATTACAGTATCATTAGAACTTGCATTATCAACTGTAATACATAATATCCTATCAATGCCCCAATCTAACAAACATGTTTAATTCACTCTACCAAGTGTATCACCTTTATGATTTGGAACTTGACAAAAGTTCAAGATTCTCTTTTGTAAATTCCAATCATTATCAACAAAATGAACAGTTAAACACATATAACATAAATTCTGATAAGATGTCCATGTATCAGTGGTAAGACATATTCTTTTACTAGTTCTATTCAACAACTCTTTCAATTTTACTCTTTCAGTAACGTACAAATTCAAGCAATCTCTTGCAATAGTCCACCGAGAAGGGATTTTAAACAAAGGTTGTAGTTCTTCAATAAACTCCTTAAATCCTTCACCTTCTACGATAATAAATGGCAATTCATCTTTTATTATCATCTTTACCAATTTTTCTCTACATCTTTCAACATTAAAACTATGAGGTACAAGACTTCCTTCCTTATGGAAAGCTAAAGTTTTTTGTTTCTTAAGAACTCTACCGGGAAACTTATCACATCTAATGGCAATGTGTGCAAGAAAATTTGAAGTGCCAGATTTACTTGACACATACTTATATTGTTTCTTACAATATTTGCATATAGCTTTGCGATGTTACCCTACCCATTCTATGGTAAAATGAGTCCATGCTTCACTACTAGATCTAGAGGAAACTTTTTTACCTTCTTCTTTAGAATCAATGCAAAGGTCAGTAATTGGAGTACTTATAGAATCTTCTTCTTGAGTTGGTTATGTTGCACTTTCATCCTTATTTACTTCTTCAATCACATAAAGTGTATCCTTATCTTTATCTAAAGCCATATGTATAGTTGTAGAAAAAAATATTAGACATTTGCAATAAATAATTGTAAAAATGTGCACATAGATATGGGGTGATGTTGGAAATGATTGTTCAATATTAATAGACCTCAATATTTTAAAAGTAGCTTAAAATGTTTTGTAACTCAATTAAAGCATGAAAAATAGCGTTTTTTGGGGCAAAATTCTGGACAAACCTCCCAGTACAAAGTTATGACCGTTCAAAGTTTTCTTATAATGTTACCCAATTTTTGTTCTACAATACCATCACATTTCCACTCAGACTCGCAATTTCATCTCATAGCTTTTGAAAATTACTATAAGAAAATAGTAAATCACACAATATGTTCTAAATAGCTTCTTGCTTCATACATTCATTTGAAACAAAAGTAATAACTATCAATAACAACCAAAACAGAGCATTTGAATATTAGATCTGAAATCAAAATTCAGAAAAAGAAAAAAGTTCAAACAAATATAACCTTCTGTGCAGGATGATGAAGAACAATGAAAAGTGATAGGAAGGAACAACGAACAAGGACATATTACAGGCGAACACCGAACAACAAACAACGATCGGCAATCAGCGACTGTCGAGCTATGACTGGCGACAGTAGAGGTGCGACAGTAGAGCGGTGACAATAGAGCGGTGACAGTAGAGCAGCAACAACAGAGTGGCGAGTAGCAGAGTGGTGAGCAGCAGAACGACGAGCAATAGAACCTAAAACCAACAATGGAGGCAGAGAGTGAGATAGAGGCATAGAGAAAGATGGAAGCAGCTAGAAAAAATATTAGGTTTTGTGTTAAGACTTAAGAGATGGCTGGCGACTATAATAGGTTTAATAAGTTAGGTTAGATAATTAGGTTTATTAATTATTATATATATTTTTTAAAATAATATATATATGTATCGGATCAGATTGGATTATTCGGATTTGAATATTTTCAATCCGAATCCGAGTGGATTGATAAAATCCAATCCAAATTCGATCCAACTTCGGATCGAAACCACTCAATTTTTTCGGATTTGATCGGATTTTTTGGATTGATCGGATATTTTTCTCACTCCTAGCTACAACCATGACCTAAGAGGAAAACCAATGTTCAATGGACCATATAACTTTCCAGTGCGAAAATCAAATGTACAAGTACAAACTCAGTCTTATGCTACCTTTCCAAGAATACAGCTCCAATGTACTTTACCTACAAGCACCTAATCTATTTTCACAGTTTTTAAGATTAGGGTAAGTGATATCTAGACCAACATTTCAATTAACTCTAAATGGATTTTAATAAGAAACAAATCCTAACCCTAGTTCAAAACATATATCAACAAGCATGAAATTAAAATTTATAGAACATATAATAAATCATTAATTTATGCAATGATTTGTGAATTAAATGGAAATTAAAATACATAGAATCATTCTGGCCAAAATAACTGCAAAGTGAAGAAGCACAAAGAAGACGACAATGTCTCTCAAAAATTATATATTATGTGTGTTCCTAAAGTGAAGGTTTGTATATATATAGAACTTTGGAATGACAAACCTAGGTCCCAATGGAAAAAAATTAAAATATCATAGGCTTTTTAAAGCATTTAATTAAAACAAATGTATTATGTAATTTCAAATAGGGGTCAATTTAAAAAAGATTCTTAAGTCATGTTAACTGCTTGCTCGATCAAGAAGAATTAAGAACTTGACCTGAGAGCACTTGATAGAATTCAATCAAAGTCCAATCAACTAAGTAAATGCATAAACAACTAGAAGAAACTCAACAAAAGTTGATCGAAGCTCATTCGATCTAACCATTTGATGAAATCCCTTAGTCGATTAATCGACCAAAACAAACTTTAGCACCAAAAGTAATTCTAAGTGTTGTAAAAATGTGCTAGTAAATGCATGAGTGCAACACTATGTGTGTGAGTTATGAAGGATATACATGAAATACGACTATCGAAAACTCTAGTATTTCTTCGGCTTAGCTTGATTAACTTGATAACGAGCCTAATCTTGTTTACAAATAAACATTTTATCTACAAAAATTACAAACACTCGTAAATCTTTACACATATTTTGATTTGTTTTTATAATAGTTTTAATAACTAATGAAATATTTATTCATTTTCTACTATAAAAAAAAAGAGTTACAGTGCCAAACACCTCAAAAAATAAAAAATAAAACTCTATATCTAAGGACTAATGTCATTACATTTACATAAACCTAACCAAATTAAATAAAAAAATATATATTTAAAAAGAAGAAGAGAAAAACAATATAGTTTTGTATTTTTTAAAATAAAAACAAACATCATTAATTCAAAATATGCTGAAACATTACGGTTCTAAACGTAAGAAATTATGAGTATTAGTGATTTTTATGGATAAAAAGTTTATTTATAAATTAGATTTTAAACTCGTTTTTAAGTTTATCAAGTTATGCTTTAAAAATACTCGAGTTTTGAATATTTATATTTCACGTATATTCTTCATAACTATCATACATATTGTTACACTCATGCATTAACTACCACATATTCAATATACTTAGAATTATTGTTTGATTCCTATTAAACTTTAGCCACCATTGGTCTCTAGTTACAAGTGAAAAAAATGAAGAACTAAGAATTTGTTATCTTACTCAATGTATATAATTTAAGAAAAGAAACGCGATTTCACAAAATGAAGCTTGCTTGGAGATTTGATTAATTTATTTCAGTTGAAAATCTTTTAATGATCCTTCTAATCGATATTTGATTGGAGACAGTTATGTGCTTAGAGTTGAGGTTTCTGTTTGCAACTAGCAAAGAAGTGACAGGAAAAGAGCACGTGTATGTGTGTGTGTTTTAGGGTCTCATTTTGTCTCACTTTTCCCAATCTCAAAGCCCTAGCTTATGCAGTGTAAAAGGAAATTGATCTACCAACTAATCTTCATGGGTAGAACTACTAACCAGCCTCAACGGCCAATACCACCAACATCAGCTTCCACTAGCACCAGCCTCACATCCAACAGTACCAACATGCGCACTCTACCAGCCTTTACTAGCCTTCGAGAGCTTTTTCTTTGACTCTCTGAAATTCCTCTTCCAACTTAATGTTGATTTTCTTTAGGACTTGTCCTTTTAATAGGTTTCTAGTTACAGTTTTACTATTTGATCTCTGGTTGTGTTTTCTTTGCTTTGTTGAGTTTTTGGATTCCTGTTAGGATTTATTATTTCTACTTAATCTACTGTTTCTATTTGATATGTTCTTTCTGTTTTGATTTGCTCTTTGTGATAATGAAAAATCTGATATGGAATTGCCAATGAATCGATAAAAGGGACACATTAAGTACTCTCAAGCAAGCTTGTTTTGAGAATTTTCTAGCTATAGTTAAGAGCTTTATGATTTTGATAGTTAATGCTAGTAATGAGGAAAAGGTGTAGGATCTTGGCAAATTTATTTGAACAAGGGCTAAGTTTGGAAGGATAAGTATACTGATTTTGGTTTGATCTTACTTAATACTGATTTTTGTTAAGATGAATCTCATTTATAACCATAGCTTATAACTAGATAGTTGGGTGTTAGTTATGATATATTTGTTGAGTTTCATGTTCGACGATAATACTTTTGTTAATTTGAAGTTTTTGAAAGTTGTTTACTTATGTTCTATGCGATGTTAGATTACGCCGGTGAGTTTTGTGTACTTCTTTTAGAGCTTCTCCCGCTAGTTCTCACTACTAGAAATCTTGTTCTTGGAATCCTTGGATGGCCACGGTGATTACTAAAGATGAAGTCCTTATTGGTATTTTGTTTTAGTTTGATAGAAGTCTTTATTGGTTTTTTGTTTTAGTTTGATATCTTATGTTTATGTTTCTTTTGATATGTTTTATGAAGATGAACTAAATTTGTACTGTTTTAATTTTGTTTAATGAAAGTTATATCTCCTTTGAACAAAAAAAAAGTAGTGTGTGCTTGGATGATTAAGAATGCTATTTCTTACAAACATGTTTGGAAAGTTGACAAACTTTTAAAACTTAAACTAGCTTTTCTCCTGCTAGTTCTCACTACTAGAAATCTTGTTCTTGGAATCCTTGGATGGCCATGGTGATTACTAAAGATGAAGTCTTTATTGGTTTTTTTGTTTTAGTTTGATATCTTATGTTTATGTTTCTTTTGTTATGTTTTATGTGTATGAACTAAATTTGTACTGTTCTAATTTTGTTTAATGAAAGTTATATCTCCTTTGAACAAAAAAAAAAGTAGCTTGTGCTTGGATAATTAAAAATGCTATTTCTTACAAAAATGTTTAGAAGGTTGAAAAACTTTTCAAACTTAAAGTTTATGAATCTGCTATAGGAGTTTTTATGTTAGAGTTCTAATTAAATAGAGGGCTAAATATGTAATTAATAAAATCATGTAATTAAAATTTCACGAGCAGACATAAATACAATAATGTGTAAATAATATAGAAATAAATAGAGTTGACACACGATATTTTAGGTATAAACAACCTAAAGCATAATAATCACCTATGAAGAAATCAACCTATCTACCGGACAACCTAACTATCTAATATGAAAATAAATTTCAATTATAAGGCCATGACTTACACTACACTTCAAGATAACATTCCCAAATAATCTACTTACAAGTCGTTGCTTTCCTTCATAGTCTTCACAAGAAAAATGTTTGGATACAGACCAACGTTCTGATAACTTTAATCACATAAGCAATCAAACCAGTTCAACCAGTACCATAAAATCAGGAATATATCATTTAATATAAAATCATCTAGCAACCTAAGAATAAGCAGATTAAGTAAAAGTTCAATCAAGATAGTTTCTTTAAAGATAAATAATCAAACCAAGTAATTACGATATTACATACATAATTATTTGATCCAAGATTTAAGAAAAAAATAAAGAAGAAGTTATATGAACATAAAAATGTCATAAATTAATTAGGCTTATTAAGCAAACAAAAATTAATTAAAGAAAGATTCTTAAAGAAATGTGATCTTGTTTTTGCAAAGTAATTTGAAAAGGAGAACTTAAGATGAAAAGATCGATGCTCTTTTTGTTGAAGAAAACAAGAAGAATTAGGTTATTTAAATATAAAATATTGAAACCCTAATGGTAGTTAAAATCCACTTACAAATATGTCCATTAAACAATTCATCGAGTACTAAATAATAAGGGCAATATTATAATTAATAACATTGACTCAACTAAATAATTAGGTTATAATTTGAAGCCATTACTACTTGATTGATCTAGATCAAACTTAGTTGATCAAACCAATAAAGTCAATTAATCGAAACCTTTTTTGATTGATCCAAGCAATGATTAACTTGAGACTAAGTAGATCGAACTTGATCGTAACTCAATCAATTTAGTCCTCAATCAATCGAACCCAAAACTTCGATCGATCTACTCCCTACTAAAACTAATTCCAAGAGGATTTAGATCATAGTAGATTGAAGCCTTATTAATATATCTCTTCAATGATCTATTCATTGCTTGATCGATCTACCTCTTTGATCGATTTAGTCATTGCTCGATTGATCGAGCATAAATATACCAAAAGTTCATATGTATCTAATATGAAATATATCGTATATAATAACATAAGTATACTTAAAATATATTCATTTGAAGCTTAGTAGCTTGTTTGGCTCGAATAGTGATCTTGAAAAAAGCACTTCGAAAATAAATTTTATATAGTGAAACTATCCTATAATTCTGTGAAATCATCTTTACTTGAATCTTGATAGCTCACACGTACACTAAAAAACGAAAACACAAATAGGCATACAACTTGTCTCGAAAGACTCATTGTTTATTAGTTCAGTTTATATAATAAAAAAAGTAAAGAGACATACATAAGTGATGCGTAACAATAGATAGAACATTTAAGGATTACTACTCCTATGTGAATAAGTTTGAACATTCAATGTGAGCACTTGATGTGTTCTCCCCCTAAGTGTAATCTTTCCCAAAGAAAATTTTGTAATTAATACTCAACAACTCCTTTCCTTTTTTTGTTATACGAATAAGTAATATAATCATGACGTAATGAAAAATATAAAATAAAATAAAAAACATAGAGGTAGAAATAATATGTTTTCCAAAAAATATTGAACTCACATTAAGTTCTACAACTAAACTAAATAAACTAGAATAAAAACATTTATAAAAATTGATATATATATATATATTTTAAATTGGGAGTAGTAGACTTATTTAAACATGACTAGAACATAATACTCAATTGAAAAATTAATCTTTTTCGAATTTTGACTATCCATTGAAAGCATAAGTGTATAGACAAGACACACAGACATACTGACACATATGGTGACATATCGACAATACCCAAAAGTAAGATACATTTTTGAGCTACAATATTATGTCAATTTATGCATTTATGATGGAAGGTTCAAAGGAAAAAGTATTACCTATCATAGTAAAATGCGATTGAGCCCTTACTTTCACAATATAAAATTTTCTATTAAGAGTGATCTTAATTTTTTCTTATTCTCCCTTTTTTTGGACATAAGAGAAATGTTATTTACTTATTTTTTTTTTGTATAATCACTTTTGACTCTTTTTTTGTGTGTATGCAATTTCTTTTGTATTTTACTTTTTTCTTTATTATTATTTTTTTTGCTAATGAAATATGCATGAGTTAGAAACCTAGTATAATGACTTTCACACTAGTTGTAAGGTAACTATTTCTGCTCATTACGATAGCTTCACACATCACAATAGGTAGTCCTTTCAAAATCAAGTGCCTTACAAAATCCAAGTGCCTTATAATATGTAAAGTTCATGTCAACTTTAAAATAGGTCTATACCTCATATATATATATATATATATATATATATATATATTGAAACTAAAGAAAATCAATAATAAAAAGAAATAGACAAACAAACTAAAAATGTTCACCTAAGGTTAATTAAGCACTTAAATAAAAGTACATAGGTGAACATTAAACAACGGTCAAGTGATCGAAAAGAGACAATCTTTCCTAACCCAAACTTGAATTTTGTTTTTTTATATCTTTAGATAGGAAATCAACTATCTTAGTTGTCATAGGTATTTTCTTGGACTTACCTTTGGATTTCACATTCATCCTAAATGAAGATGCAGCAAGCATAGTAGGATGATGGTAATTAGTTTGAAATTCACTTGTCTCTTTGGACCTACAACTTCATGCTTTCTTATAGAGTTATTGGATATACTATGCATAGATGGATGATAATACTGAGTCTTACAACTAGAAGCATGGAAGGAATTATTAAATTTAAGAGCATTCATCAAAAATCTACATTTTTATCTTATATGACTTTTCCTACCACAATGATGATAGATAGACACAAACTTAATAGTTTTTTCTACTATAAGAACAATAGTTATTTGTGCATAATTAATAATAGTAAGAGTAGAGTTAGAATCCATTACATATAATTAATAATAGTAGGAGTAGAGCTAGAATCCCTTACAAGTGTAGTATTTGATGTTGGAGGTGAATGTGTAGCTTATGAAGAAGAGTTGTAAGGTTTTACAAACTCGATTGTATTTGAAGATGATAGCATAGAGGGATCCTCTACTTATCCTAGCTCTCTTTTGTCTCCAAAAGATTTTCCAAAGTCAAGGACTCTATTTATCCTTTCAGCTCCAATAGTTAGTCTCTTTATAGCTTCCTTTGATTCTTTCAATTCCTATACAACATTCTTATTTTCTTGTTTAAGATCTACAAGACTTGAATTCAAAACATTAGCATTTATAGACAATTCAATTTTTTTCTTTTTCTATAATTGAGGACGTTATTTCAAAGGATTTAAGTTTGTCATTTAGTTTAGTTACTTTTGCAAGTAACTTATCCTCTTGTCTCTTACTACCAACTAAGTCTATAAACAATTCATCAAAATTATTTGCATTAAATTTATTGAGTAGGAATTCAGAATAACTTTCCTCATAGTTTGAATCAATATTAAAATTACTAAAGTGTCCATCAACAATTGAAGTAAATCCTTAGTATTGATGCCATAATTTTCTGAGTCATTAAGATTGTTGTTGCCACTTTATGTGTCAGTAAGGGTAGCATTGAAAGCCCTTCTAGTTCTCTTATTTTTGTTAGTACACTTAGCTATAATATGACCAATCCTATTGCATTCAGAACATTTAGGTCTAGTGGGTTTGGTTTTCTTACCTTCTGAAATCTTAAGTTTGAGTTATCTTGAATTTTGATCCCTTGAACGATTTGGTTGCTAGTTACTTTATGGATTTTTCTATTTGAAGAGTTTCTTGAGTCTTTTGACTAAGAGTTTTAATTGTTAATCATTCTTGTCATTGTCATTTCACTATCATCAATCATGATAGTTTTGAAAATGACACCTTTGTTCTTTGTAGTTGTTTGAAAGCTCATATCAAAGGTTTGAAGTGAGCAATAAGTTCCTCAATTTTGATAGTGTCTACATTCTTGCTTTCATCAATGACAATGACCTTTGCATGGAAGTGATCTGGTAATGAGCAAAGAATATTCTAAACTATCCTGAAATCATTAATTTTCTCTCCAAGATTAGAAGAGGTGTTATTAATATCATAAAATTTAACATAGAATTTAGAAAAAGTCTCATCTTCTTCCATCCTAAGGTTTTCAAATTGAGTACCAAGCATGTGAACTGCTATCATGGGAAACCTCTAAAATATCTCAAGCATGCTTATCAGTATCAATATTAGAGATACAATGGAACTCTTCTACAGACAAAACATCAAAGATAGCATTAATACTTTTTGGTTCCAATTATTACCAATTTTATCTTTAGTGGTCCATTCGATCTTAGGTTTAAGAGTGACAATATTATATTTGATAACCATTGGTGGTTTCCAACCATAAATATCAGAGTTCAAAACACTTTCATTTATAAAACATAGAAGGCCCTCATAGAACCTTCTAATATGGGTAGTTAGACCCATCAAAGAAAAGAGCACGGGTTATAGACAAACCTTCTTTCAAATGATCCATAACAAAGTCCTAGGCACACACTAAGTATATCTAGTGACCCGTTTTGATACCAAATGAGATTTTTTATTTTACAGACCTAATTAACTAGAGGGATGAATAGGTAATTAATCAAATTATACCAATTAAAATTTCACAAATGGACAGACATGAAATCTTATGTAAATAATGCAAAAATAAATAAGAAGTTGACAGACGATATTTTAATGAAAGAAACTTAGGTCACAATAATGATCTAAGAGAAAAATTATCGGTCTATCGGACCACCTAACTATCCATAATGAAAATAAGTTTCAATTATAAGGCCAAGACTTAAATTACCTTTCGAGATAATACCCCCAAGTAATCTACTTACAAGCTACTACTTTCTTTCACAGTCTTCAAAAGAAAGGTTTTTAGATCTAAAACAACATTCCGATAACTCGAGTCATACAAGCAATCCAATCCGTAGCACAATAGCACATGGAAAAAGTATCTCATAGAGGAGATTTAACAATGAATAACCCTAACTAGAAGATCCAAGAATATATCAGTTAATATTAAACCATCTAGCAACCCTAGAAAAAGTAGATTAAGCTCAAGTTCAATAAAGATAACTTTTTTAAAGATAAATAATTAAACCAAATAATTATGATATTACATTTACTATTAGTTGATCCAATAATTCAAGATAAAAATAAAAAATAAGTTATATGAACATTTAATAAAAATATGATAAACTAATTAGGCTTATTAACCAATCAAACACAACCATCAATATTTGATAAATTAATTAAAGAAAAAATCCTAAAGAAATTTGATTTTGTTTTTGTAAAGCAATTTGAAAGAGAGAGCTTAAGATGAAAAGATTGATGCTCTTATGGTTGAAGAAAAAAAGAGGCATTAGGCTGTTTAAATAGAAAATATAGAAATCCTAATGCTAGGTTAAAGTTCAATTACAAATATGTCCATTAAACAATTCATAGAATAGTAAATAATAGAGACAATATTATAATTGACATGTTTGGTTCGAATAAACAATTATGTTATAAGTTGAACCCCTCAAATCTAGATTAAGCTCAATCAATTGAACCAATAAGGTCGATTGATCAAAACCATTTTTGATTGATTTAGGTAATGGTTAATTAAACCTAATACTAGGTAGATTGAATTCAATTATAACTCGATCAAACCTAAAACTTCAATCAATCTATCACATATTAAAAGTAATTCCAAGAGGACTTAGATCACAGTATATTGATGCTCAATTGATCTACCTCCTCGATCGATCTAGTCATTGCCCTATCGATCTACCTCCTCAATCAATCTAGTCATTCCTTGATCGATTGACCTCCTCGATCGATCGAGCATATATATACCAAAAGTTTTTATGTGTTTAATATCAAATATAATGTGTATAAAAATAGTGGTTTACCTGAAATATGTTTATTTGAACCTTGTTAGTTTCTTCGACTTCAATAGGGATTTTGAAAAAAAACACTTATAAACTAAAATATATTTAAATATTTTTTTTTACGAATATCATCAACACTCATAAATCTTACATCTTACATTCAACACAGATGGTGAAAAATGGTACTATATTCCTTTTTTAGTTACTGCAACTAAAAATATATTATAGAACTAGTTTAAGTTTTCTAAGGCTATAAAAATATTCATTTAATTTGAAAAATAGGCAACACATCTATTCTATTATTATTTTATTACAATATTATTTTTTAAATTTCATCACTTTTATTAATTTTATTACAAATAACTCTCTTAAAAAGTTAAGAAATAATAACAATATAAAGGATATAGTTGTCATTTTTCAATCCTATGAAATCTTTTTGTTATTTTAAAAAACTTAAGAGAAGGTATTTGTTATTAATCCTTCCTCCAATTCTTCTCAACTCAAGAGTAAATTAATAATAATAATAATAATAATAATAATAATGTAGATATTTAATAATAAAATTTTAGGAAAAATAATAGTTGACAAACAAGAATTATACATGAAATATAATTTAAAAAGGTCAACAATTACATAATAATATAAACTGTGAATTTACAATCAAAGAAACAAAAAGGTTAAAGGAAGATCGAGCACCATGTTTATGAATTCAACATAAAACTAATAATGATAAGCATAAGAAGAATATGGCCAAGAAGAAGTGTAATTGCATTGATAGTTTTGATATGCTCGTACACATAATTAGGCTAAGCAACAATAAAGAAAAAGATAAAATAAAAGTAATATTTGTAAGTGTGACTCATCTAGTTTGTTATAACAAATTGTGTATTGCTATAAGGAAACTAACAAATTGAATATTCCAAGATAATATCTCACGTTACAAGCTTCAATATATAAAAGCATTTTTTATTTTTCTTTTATAGTCTTAACATGCCCCTGTTACGCTCATGGTCTACTCAAAACCGTGAGCTTAGACCTCAGCTCTGAAAAATGCTAGGTACTTAGAGACTTAGTCATGATGTCTATTATTTGTTCTTGAGATGGTGTGTACTATACACTTATCTCACAAGTTAAAACTTTTTCCACGATGAAATGAAAGTCAATAACAACATGTTTGAATTTTTAGCTATAAATCCAATACTAATGTTGTCACAAAATATCACATGTGTCTTTGGTATATCAATGCATAATTTAGCCATTTAAATCCATATTACCTCTATTATAGTTATTACTATTCTTTGTTTACCTAAGTTTCATGAAACTAAAGAATACACAAAAATTCATGTGCTACGCCTATCATCTAGGTTTGTAACCCAATCAGCATCAATGAAAACCTTAATTTCTAGATGTTGTGATTTGTGCAAAACCAATCCAACTTATTCACACTATAGGCTATATTTGGTCTTATTAAGGTGTAATAATGCAATGCCCTAATAACAGTCCTATAAAGGGTTGCAACTTTCATTATCTCACCATCATATTTGTAAAGAACTTTCCCTTGCTATATAGGTGTGTCATAAGCCTAGTTTCATGCAATTCTACTTTCTCAAGAAATTCAAAGATATCCTTAATTTGAGTAAGATAAAAGTATTTGAAATCCTTGCTACTTCTATGCCCAAGAAATATTTAATAGTACAAGTTCTTTAAGGCAAAAGTAGAGTGTAATTTGTTAATAATATGTTGAATAAGAGAAGTATTGTTGCATGTCATAAGGATGTCATCTAAAAATATCAGGAAAACCATAAAACCATATTTAATGTACACCATCATATATGTATTTGAGTTTGAGGAATTAAAATCCATGTGTTTAAGACATTGGCTTAGCTTAAAGAACCATGCTTTGGTTTCCTACTTTAGCCCATATAAATCCTTGTTGAGCTTGTAAGCATGATTAGGAAATGTAGGATTACAAATCCCTCAAGTTGTGTCATGTAAACTTCTTCCTCCAACTCCTCTTTGAGGAAGGTATTGTTGACATCTAGTTGCCTTACACACCAGTCTCTTAATAAGGCCAAAGTAAGCACAATCCTGATTGTGGTTGGCTTAAAAGCAAGGCTAAAGGTTTCCTTGTAGTCTATACCCTTTATTTGATCATACTCATTTTCCACTACTCTTGATTTGTACTTGTCAAGTGTTTTATCAACCCTAAGTTTGACTATATGCACCCATTTATTTCAAATCACCTTTTTATACTTAGGAGTTGGAACTAAAGTCCAATTCTTATTTTTCACCAGAGAACTATATTCTAATGTCATTGCATCGACCCACTCTTTGTGTTGAAATGCCTTTGCAATAGATATGGGTTTAGGCAAAAGTTTTATAGCATCAAAAATTTTGGTTTAGAAATTCCATCTTTGGAGCTTGTAAGCATAGGATGCATATTGGTAAGAGAAGGAGGTTCAATGGTATCAATGGGAAATAAAACAAGTAGATTAATACCCCTAGGGTCAAAGATATCATATGAAGGAACCAAAGCTTGTGATGAAAAGGGAATAGACTGAGTTGAAGGTAAAGGGCTAGAATTAGGAGATGATAAAGTAGTTATGTCATGAGAGGATGAAGAGTTTGAAATAGGAGATATCATAGATGAAAGATTAGATTCAGTAGAGATGTGTGCCAATGGTAAGAATGTAGAGATAAGGGATAAGGGTGAAAAATAAGAGCTACTTAAAGTTGATACAGATAAAGATTGGTGAAAGACAGACCGTGATAAAACAGTTTCTGTAAAAGGGGTATTAGGAATAGAAAAGGTATTAAAGACATTTCATGGTGTACCAAAAGTAGTGGGGTAGATTAAGAGTCCAAGGAGTATATTATGTGAGAGGCTCAGATTTATTAGATGCTTTTGTGACAGGATCCATGGTCTAGTATTTTTTGTATTATGGAGGATACTTCAAGAAGACATATGGAATTGACCTAGCCTCAAGGTTGTTTATGTTATAGGAACGTATATGGGGAAAACATGAGCAACCTAGCACCGTTAGTAGTGAATAATCAAGACGAAGTCCAAATAGTATCTAGAAAGGGGATTTTTTCATTTGTTGTTTTTAAAGGCATTCAATTTATTAAAAACACAGCACTTAAAAAACAATATTACTATAGCTATAAGGGTAAACCCACTCTTATCATCATAGATAAGCCAATTTTAACAACATGTATGTTCTTTCTCTCTACTACCCCATTTTTTTGAGAGGGATTATATGTGCAGGATATCTTTAACAAATAGCCACCAGTAAACAAAAATGGTTCAAGGCTTTTGAATTTAGTTCCTATATCTCATTGTAATTGTTTAATTTTATTTTTAAACTATCTACTGACAACAACATCAAAATGGTAAAAAAATATGAGCAACCTGAGGTTTATGATGCATAACATACATACATTAGTGTCGAGTAAAGTTATCAACAAAGATAATGAAGTATTTCATGCCATTGCTACTCACTATAGGGGAAGGTCTCTAAATATCTACATGGACTATGTCAAAAAGATGTAGAAAGCATGAGTGCATATTGGAAATGTATAAACTATGAAATTTACCCATTTGACAAGCTCTACAAAGATTATAAGCACTGTTTTTAGTTGAAATAAGACCAATATCTTTGAGAACCAGATTCAAACCTGTTGATGAGGGTGTCTAAGCTTGTCATACTATAGTGCAACATGCATAGTGATCTTGCCTACAAGGTAGTGAGAACTTAGGAAAAGTCTCTCTTACCAAGAGAAAGAGTAGTTGGAAATTTGTACAAGCCATCTTCAATACCTCTAACCAAGAGTTAAGATCCATTAGTGAGATCTTTTACAAAAAAAGAATGTGGGAAAAGCACTATTGAGACCCTATTGTCTGTACAAAGTTTTCTCACTAAAATGATATTTTTGGCTAGGTGTGGTATATGAAGTAGATCATTGAGTTGCAGATTATGACCTCTAATATGAAGTTCACCACTACCCACATGAGCTGTTGGAATTGTATGCCCATTTCCTAGCATCACTTGTTCTTTCCCTTTGTAGAGAGTTGGATTAAGTAGATGAGATGTATGAGAGGTGAGATGATGGCTAGCACTTGTATCCATAAAGCAGGGTGGGCTAAAGCACTGGGAGTTTGGGTTTGAGCAATGAAAGTTGTAGGTGGATAAGAACATGGGGCTAGTGGACCTAATGATGAAGGAGTTGTTAAAGAAAAATTGCTAGGTTTAAGTGTAGATTTATAGATCAGGGAAGATAAAGATGATGGTGGAATAGATTATGGTGATTGTGTAGGGTAAGAAGTAGGAAAGGATGATAAGGTGCTTGTTGAGCCATTTGTGGTAGTTGTGTTAGTGATGGAAGTGTTGGAGATTGTTATAAAGCTCCTTAATTTAAGGAGCAAATTAAGGAGCAAAACATGGAGCAAAACAAGGAGTAAAATATAGAGCAAAACAAGGAGTAAAATATGGAGCAAAACAAGGAGCAATTCATGGAGCAAAACAAGGAACTTAATTCAATGAGCAATTTAAGGAACCATTAATTTAAGGAGTAATTAAAGGAGTGAATTTTCCTATAAATAGATGTGTAATTGTAATGAATTAATCATCCAAAAGTGTTCATTCCAATTGAGAGAAAAGCTTTTGTGAGAGAAAATTGAGAGTAATTTTTTTGGGTGTAATTGGGTTGTGGGTTGTGAGTTGTGAGTGTTGTAAACACATTGTGTAATTTCTCCCATTTTAGTAAAAAGATCTGCAGCAGGTCCGGAGACGTAAGTAAGATTGGTCGAACTCCGTTATCAAATTTGTGTGTTATTTTTCTATTCTTGCTTTCTCATAAATCTGACTTATCGGAAATTTGCGTAATTTCTCAACAAAAAGAAAGTGTAAAAAAGATGGTTGAGGTTGTAAAATGCTAAGATCAACAACATAAGTGGAGTTGGCTTGAGGACGAGGTGGTAGTGGTATGAAGTTATTAGATTGAGTATATCTAAAATAGCAACGGATTGTAGGGTGACCATTTTTTTTTTTTTTTTTGCATATTTGGCACCATGGTTTTTATCAATTAACCTGCATACTAGTGGTGATCTACCTAAATATATTGTATACGAATGTGGTTGAGATGATATACTATATGGTGTGAAATAAAGTTTTTATGGTTGTTGAGATAAAGGGTAGGGAAACTGAGGTGATGGATAAGGTGATTGTTGTGGATTTGGTAGCATATAAGGTGTTTGAGGTGAAGATCCATATGGAGAAGGGTATAAGGGTGATGTTGGCTGAAGTAAAGATGGAGATGACTATTGTGAGACTAATAAGGTAGTCTTTGTTTGATCTGGTATAGGTGATGTAAATTGAAAGGGATGCTGTGTGACTGGTTAAGTAAATGAATTAGCAAAATTAGCTTGCACTGGCTGTGGATATGGAAAATTCGTTCTTTCTTGTTGTTTTTCGTGAGTTTTCATAATTGAGAATAGCTCATCTAAACTTATCTCTTTTTCATAGCTAATAATTGTTACCAGAGAAAAGTAATTGTGGTCTAAACCACCAATGACATATAACACCTGCCTTTTGAGACTTATACTATCCCTAATTTCTATTAAATAGTTAATCAAATCTCTTCAATTATTGATGCATACCTCCACAGATTGAGTCATATGTAAATGCTTTTTGTAAAGAAATGCAATACTCATTAGCAGTATGAAGATTTACAAGGTGCTTTAGGTAGCTGGGTGACAAGGATGAATATATCCAAATTGTCACAGTGCTATAACGTTTATCCCATTCTTCAAACCCTGGATTTTCTTTAAGCACTTCACTGTAATTTGTCTCACCAGTGTCCTTGTTCATAAGTTCAACAATTTTCTTGAATAGTTTAGAAGGGGAAGCTACTGTGCCATCAACAAATGACTGTAAACCATACACCGTTATTAAATGTTTTAATTATTCTTTCTAAATAAGATAGTTTGTATTATCTAACTTAACATTAAAGGTAGGATTGATAGAGAAATTAACAGAAGATCAATTTTCCATAGATAAGGCTTAGAAATTGAACTTTGTTTTAGAATTGGAAAGATTTATGACAACTGGTTACAATTGACAATCTCAATCGCCATTAAAGAAACTCTAAAGAGCTTTGATACCATGTGAATTCAACAAAAAACTAAGAGTGATAAGCATGAGAAGACTATGACCAAGAAGAAGTGTAATTTTATTGACAGTTTTGAGATGCTTACATAGGCTAAGAAACAATAAAGAAAAAAAACAAAATGAAAGGAATATTTGTAAGTGTGATTCAGCTAGTTTGTTATAAGGAAACTAACAAATTTAATATTCCAAGCTACTACCTCATGTTATAAGCTTTCAACAGATAAAAGCATTTTCTGATTTTCTTTTATAGTCTTACCAATGTTACGTGGTCTTCTTATGATAAAAGAATTTCCCTAACATAAGTGTTAAAGACCGAAGGAAAAAATATCTTTCAAAAAAACAATGAAATGGCAATCGTTGAACACAACTAAATATTACTCTGACGAACTGTTTTCTACTAGTACTCTACCACGCTAAAACCTAAGCTCTAGAATATGAAGAGAGAGTGGACCAATTTTTTTTCTTTACAGGTTCTAACATTATATAGAACTTAGGATCTAATAAAAATTTATTATCTTAATATCATTCATGTAGGAAACGATTTTTTTTTAGATATCTTAATAGCTTTCAATGCTAAAGTGAATAGTCAAAGAAACTGTTTTGTTTTTGAGGTAAAAACATTTCCAATAAAAATTTATTATCTAATAAAATATTTTTCATTTATTATTATAGGAAAACTTAGAAGTAAGAATATATTTTCATAAGTTTGGAATTTTTTTGAAAAAGGAAAGTATTTTCATTAAGTTTTACATATAAATATAATATTTAAAATAGTAATCTAGGCTTTTTAGATATAATAGATATACATATAAATTCAAACTTTATATCTGATTTCATATTTTGATTGGTTATCAAGTACATTAGCCTATGTAGATTTTCTTTGACATTTTTGTAATTGAAAAAATAACTAGATAAATAATATAATTTTTGAAAAAGTATGTTTGTTTCATTAACTTTTTAGTATATTTTACAAAAATTGAATATTTTAAAATTTGAAATTGGGATTTAATTAAAATAAATAAAAACATTAGTAGTTGATATAGTTATTGACCAATAATTATGATAATATATAATTTTTCTCCCCGATTATGTGTGAAAAAAAAATTCATGATGCTAATATTATTGATCTCATGACCGAAACAACCCAAAATTGATATTGATGTATATTTAGAGTCTATGATAGATGATTTAAAGACGTTGTGGAATGATGGTGTAAATGTTTGTGATACACATAAAGAAGAGTACTTTAACTTTGAAAGGGTCCTTTTATGAACAATTAATAATTTTCTTACTTGTGTGAATTTATCAAAACATATAACAAAAGGTTACGTAGGATTCTCTATTTGTAGTGATGAAACTTCTACAACTTATCTTGTTTACGGATGGAAGATGTCTTATAGAAGATATAGAATATTTTTACCATTTGGACACAAGTTTAGATACCAAAAGAAATCTTTCAATGGTGAAGAAGATTATGATCATACACCGAGACCTTTGCAAGGTGTTGAGATATTAAGACAATTGAATGGTATGACATTCAAACGATATGAATAAATGAAAAAAAATACTCACTAATGGAGGGAGACAAAAGAGGTCAACTAATAAAAAAGCTAAAAATGAAAATGTTAATTAGTAGATCATGATTGTTGGAATAAAAAATCAATATTTTGGGAATTACATTATTATAAGGACCTACACATTCTTCACATCTTAGATTTCATGTACATTGAGAAAATGTATGTGAGAGCTTGATTGATACATTGCTTAATATACCTGAAAAAAATGAAAGATGGAATTAAAGCAAGATTGGATTTAAAGAAATTGGGCATATAAACTAAATTGGTACCAAGGGTAGAAAATGATAACAATCGAACATACTTATCACCAGCATCATATATAATGTCAACAAAAGAGAATGATGTGTTTTGTAAATGTTTAGCGAGAGAGAAGATTCATGTTGGTTACTCATCGAACTTAAAAAATTTTGTGTCTATGACCAATAAGAAACTTTATAGATTGAAATCACATGATTGTCATATCTTAATGCAACAGTTATTATCAGTTGCTATTAGATCAATTCTTCCAAAACATGGTTGATTGTCAATAATTTGTCTTTTTTCATTCTTCAATACAATATGCAAAAAATCTATATTAATTGACGAGTTAAACTCTTTATAGAAAAATATTGTGAAGAATTTGTGTCTACGTGAAAAATATTTTCCTTCTTTTTTTGATATAATGATTCATTTGTGTTCATTTAGTTCGAGATATTCAATTGTGTTATCCTACTTACTTAAGGTGGATGTATCGTTTTGAGAAATACATGTAAGTCTTTAAAGGATATATAAATAATAGAAATTATCTTGAAGAATGCATAGTGAAATGTTACATTACTAAAGAGGCCACTGAGTTTTTTTCTAAATATTTTAGTGGTTGTATTGAAGTTGGGAATCATACACACAAGTTGTTCTTAGAATGTGACATGATCCAAGTAGGTAACCATATGCTCGATGGAAGTAAGAAATTTTTCATTGATCGTACTCAATGGAAAAAAGTACATTGAATCATTTTGGTAAATAATAATGAGGCACAACCGTACATAGAGTAAGTAATGACAGGTTCAACCTTTTCATATAAAATAAATCTATTATTTATTTAACTATTAACTATGAATATTTGATACACCTTACATAATATCACAAAATACATTTAAACTTACTGAAGATCAATCCTCGTTATAAAAAAAGGAGGAGAAAAATGATTATATAATGAGCATAAGCAAGAGCTTATTAATTGGTTTCACAACTATATAAGTGTCACATACAAGAATTCATTAGTACTTCTATATAATGTTTTAAAACTTTATTTTAAACACATTTCATGTTTTTATATGTATAGATTTGAGTTGAACTCAACAAACTGAATTATAAAATAACAGAAACTTTAGAATGATTTACACATGGTCCAAAATTTGATGTCAAATCATATTCTAGTTTCACAATTAATGGTTCAAGGTTTATGACTCAAGTAAGGGACAAAATCCATTTAAATCAAAATAGTGGTGTGAAGATGGTGGCACAAAGTAGGAAATTTGCTAGAATAAAGTAGTTCTTTACTTTATGATAGAACATATTATAATATAATTCTAGAAATTTGGAAACTTGATTATGAGGTCTTTTATGAAATAATATTCTTGTATGATTGGGTTGAAGATGCTATCAATGTTGGATATAAAATAAATGATATTGGATTTACCTTTGTAAATTTATTCAATATAAGTCAAATTGATGATCTTTTCATATTAACACTTCATGTAAAATAAGTTTTGACATGATTGATAAGTTATCTAATATTAGTTATTTATCAAATAAATTTCTTATTGTATGTGATAATCTAGTTGATAACGATAATTTTCTGTTGTAGATTCAAAATAATTGTGAAAGAATATATACATGATTAACAACTTAAAATTAAATATAATTTATATTTTATATTATTTTTATAACTTTTGTTTATATGTTTGGTGTTAAAATTATAAATTAATTTTTATTTTTATCGTTATTTATGGATACTAAGGTGTTAGATATAGTAGATTCAAATGGGGTATGTCCAAATTACCATACGGTGGTTAGACACGTCGAAATTAGCATAAATAGAGTGTTTTAGTTGGAAAAAGATGGTTGGTGGTCAATAGTGATTATTGTTGTATAAAAGCTCATCAACAAACGATTTTCAAAACATAAATTTCATGTCTTGTTAAATTAAAACTTGAAAAAACAGCGAGATGGATGTAGTTGGTGGGGGTAGTCACATCACACAAAGTCAATTTTTATTAAATTAGAATTTTTGAATTTATTTATTTATTTTAATTAAATTTTAATTTTATTTCATAAAATCAATTCTTATTAAATTAGAATTTTTAAAAGAATGACAAAAAAAAAAGTTTAACTAAACAGCTTTTACACTAAATTGTAATTTTTATAAAGTTACCATACTTTTTTTTTTGTTAGTTTTATCGATTTCTCTTGAAAGATAGGTAATAGCAAAGAATACCCAATTTTCATACCGATGGAAAAAAAATGTCTTTAGGAGATGTGATTAAAATTAAGAGTGATAATTTATATGATAATTAGATTGATCGAATAAAATACTGATAGTAGAATCTGAATTGAATATGAATTAAATTAAATTTGAATCAAAATCAAGCTAACTTAAATAATTTGAAAAAATTAAGTTGATTTAGAATTAAGATTGAGCCAACCAGTTAGTCCAAAATAAAAAATAAAAAAGCTATAACACATTATAACTTACACTATGGTTTAAAAATTTAAAATGAATAAACATATTTATTCTCATATCATATTGTAATTCTTACGAGAAACATCTTTTTCTTTCAAAATAAAACAAAATATCATTATCTCAAAATTCAATTAGGTTCTTTTGATAAGTCATAACTTATTTATTTTGACAAAGGAGTGTATTAGTAACTATTATATTATATTCATAACTTGTAAGCTGGTGTTAATAAATCTTCATTTACTAAGAGAAAGTTAGTTGTTAACTTGTTCAATTTCAATCTAAGAAATAATATTAAAGTAAATGGAGATAACATAATTGAAGTAATAAAAATACAATAGAGAGAGACGAAAAAAGCCATTGAGGTCCTTCCGAATTCAAAGAAGTAATAAAAGATCAAGAATATGAGCACACTTTAAAACTCTTCTTTTAACTTTTCATAATACTCTACGATATAAATGTTAATATTATGGTCAAATATATTAAAATGGATTTGATAAGGGAATAAATAATTTCACACTAATTATAGTAAATGTGTTATGAGAGACATATGCGATGTTGGTTAGATGTTTGTTAATTAGTTATTGAAATATAACAGTTATGTGAAAAAATATATTATCTTCGTGAACTTTTTTGTTTGCTTGAGTTGTTCATATACTCTTGATTTATCATTTGTTCAAAATGCTAGCTATTATAATATTGTTTTCTCAATTTTAGTATTTCATGTAATGTTGTTTGAGTTAACGAACTTTAATCATTAAACATAATTTTTTATTTATAAAAAAAATACAATTAACAATTATAATTAATGTGTGTCATTTTGGACTAGTTCGTTTGTATTTGATTTAAGTTTAAATTTAGACTTATTTTTATTAACTCGAATTAAATTTGAATTGAATTAAGAATTGATCAATTTATAACGGAACAACACGCACTTGTGAAATAATTGACACCATACTTCCTTTCCCACTTCCTTTCCGACCTGTCCCGTAACCCCATTTTCTTATAATTATATAAATTTTGTTATATATTTTCTAATAAAGGTAATTATTTTTAACTAAAAATAATGCTTTATTGTAATAAGTTAACTATTTTATTATGAAAATTTGATATTTAAAAAAATACATTTTATTTTAACTTTTTAATGACAAAAATATGAAAAATATATTATTGGTATCTAAAGTATTACATTTTATTAAACTTAATTACAAAATCTTTTTTATTAAATTTTAATTATTTTATTCATATAATTATAAATAAATAGTAGCTTATTATTATAGTATAAATTATTATAATCAAAAAATTAATTTATTAATAACTTATGTAATAATAATATTAAAATATAATTAATAACAGAAAATTTATTCCTTTTCTTAAGAAAATAACAAAAATTTATTATCAAAATATCATTAAGGTGGCGACGCTGCCTCACCAATTATTGACAAATGACAACACAGTTGGTGGGAATTTCTTTGACGTTATTTTGTAAAATCACAAACTTACGATAATTAGTAATTAGAAACTGAAAAGTCTCTTATTTCTAATTCAGATGGAAAACTGTAGAGTTTATTGAAAAACTTAAAAAAGTAAAATTTTATTTACCATTAAAGTTGATGATAAATTATAATTAATGTATTATAGTATTGTTTGTGACCATTAAATTAATTGTCAATATTATATAATTGTGATAAATACAAAAAGATATGAATTTTGTCTCATATTTAACGAGTAATTATATGTGACATTATTTTGGTACCAAAATCAATTAGTTATATAAATTTATTATCATTGATTATATTTTATTAAAATTCAAAATAATGTTAAATTTGTTACATATAAGTGATATTGTTTTTAATAATGACTAAAATTTTTATTGAATAAGAATCAAAATTATAATACGAAATAATAATCAAAATATCAAATACATCATGCATCTCGATGTAAATTAAAAACTAGTAAATTGATGTATCACTTAAATGAGTATTAAACAATAGCTTCAAATTATAACTTACCTTAATCCTTGATCGTAGTAAATGAAGGGATGATTTTCCAATATCAATGGATAATGAAACTTCATTGCAATAATTCACAAGATAAACAAGAAATCATTTCAGAGACACTTTAATAAAAATACCTAAACCTCAAAAAAAAAAAAAAATCACAATACTTAAAAGTTTTTAAACAACCCAAAAACTACATGACAATAATCACAAAAGCATGAAACGAACCACCCACTCAATTGAAACAACCACCCAACATTGAGGAAAAACACAACCCTGAGCAAACGAAAATTCATTGCAATACCAAGCATTGACAGCGAGCCACCTAGAACTGTTTTTCAAGGATTTTACTAGATGAACAAAAGTTCGAATTTTTTGAAAAATAAATAATTTTTTTAATTTTCAAAGTTATTTATTTACATTCAACACTATAATTAAAATATGTATAAATTTACATGTCATTAACTTTCTTTTTATGTATAATTACTCAAATTTTAGATAAACACTAACTGATCACTTTAAATATATCAAACATTTATGTAAATTCTTATATCTGACTTATTTAAAGGGTATTTATATTGCTATCAATGAGATTAAACGAGATTAGATGATGTTATACCCTAAATCAAAACCAAAAAATTATACTCAAAACTGAAACCAATATTAAAAATCATTATTGGGTATTGGGTACCGGTACTCATTTAGAGTTCAAAAAAATGAATTTTAACATCTTTTTAAATTAAAATTGTTTTTAAACATGAAATTTCAACAAAAAAAATTAAAAATAATATGTGTTGTATACTAAATATATTTTATTTTATTTTTTATAAATATTAAACTATAAATATTTTTATATTCTATATGTAAAAATATAATATTCAATCAAATATAAATTCATAATTTCGAATATTGTGGTAAGATTACCTTACCTCCAAAAATAAAACTGAACCAAAATATTTACATAAAATAATAACTAAATAAATAAGTCGAACAAAAATTTACCACTTAAAATCAAATATTTTCGATTATTACTCGAAGTTATCCAAATTTAACGAGAATTTTAACATCCCTAATTGTCCCAAAAAAATTTATTAATGATAAATTTATTTAAAAATAATGACATTAAAATTTAATTAATTATAAAGATAAAACATATATTTCACATATTTTTATTATAATAATAAAAAAAATAAATGTAAAAATTCCATTATCCTATTAATAATTATAAATTTTATACTCACCACTTGAATGGATTAAACTAACAAATACATTATTGAATTAAGAGTATTTGTAAAAATATATCACTTAATTTTTAATTATGAAAAATCTACTATTAAACACTTATACGTATTATAAATCTATCACTTTACCAACAAATCTACCACTGAATCCATTATTATTAGTGTAAATTTACCACCAAAATATACAATAATAATGATAGATTTGTAACAATTATAAGAAATTTGGTAGTTAATTTTTTATAAAAATTATAGATTTGTAATACTTATAAGAGTTTGGTAGTAGATTTGTCACATCTTAAAATAAATTGATAGATTTATGCAAACGTTATAAGTTTGATGATACATTTATTAATTTATAGTAAATTTTATGTATCTCTACTACAATTACATCTCCATTGTACCTCACTCGAAAATAAACTATATACTTTATATATACTTGTAAGTTCTGTATAATTTAATATTGTATAGCCTAATAAAATTTTAATATATAGATATAAATATTTTTCCAATAAAATCAAATAGAATTACGCTAGTTGCCCTATAAAATAACATACGCACAAGGATCACGTAAGTTATAGCTAAGTTATTAATTTATTTAATAATAATAAATATCATTTTACTAACCAAAATATTTTTTGTTAAGCCCAAAGAAAAATTAAAAAGAATTAATACTAAATTATATTTTATTATTGTTATAATAAAAAATTAATTTAAAATATTAGTAAAAAATTTAAATTTAAATTTTTATAGTATTATATAAAATTAATTATATTATAATAGTAATATTAATAAATAAAACTTTCATTAATAATATTACCGTCCAAAATTATAAGTTACAATATCCATTAATTTATTAATAATTAGTTTTGAATCTAAGTGAATGCACGGGTAAATAACTTAAATTTAATAAATAAATAATAATATTATTTGATCAATAATAATAATTTTTATTTTAAAAATAAAAAAATTCCTGAACTATGACAAGATGAAAAATTAATATTAAAATTTTATATAAATATGTGAATATATTCTTAAAATAAATAAATAATTAATTTGTTACTTTAATAGAGAATAAATATACAATAATAATTATTTTATTAACAAAAAATTAATTAATTTAATAAAAATTATATACACAATAATAATTAACTTACAAACAATAAGTATGATAATTTATAACAATTACATACAACCTTAATATAAATGATACTTTATTTAATAAATAAATCAAATATATTAAGATAATACATATAAATAACATAATAGACAAAATCAGAACACACTTAAATATGTATTTTTTAAAATATTTTTTACCTAAAACTAATATAAGTTAGTTGATTATTTATTAATTGATATTAAAATAACATGATATTGATATAAAAAAATATGATTATATATTTCAACATAATAATGAACCTAAATATGATAATTAAAGGTTAATATATAATAAAATTATCAAATATAAATTATATAATTATTATATTTTGATATTTATTAATATATAATATTAAAAAAGCATTAAACTTAAAATAAAATTAAAAAAAGCATAAAAAGGAGAAAGAGCAAAGCAGATTTTCATATATAAGGTAAAAGATGTTTTTGATCTGATAGTACTAAATTAGTATTATTTTATAGTATTATTTATTATTTATAGAATATATTTTTTATTAATTATATTAATTTTTTTATTTTTATTAAATATTTATTTTAAAAAAATTATATTTATTTTAGATTTTATTTACATGAAATATTATGATTTATACTTCACGAATCTCTATTTTATTGTTAAAATAATAATTTATTAATAAAAATTTAATTGAATAATAATAACAAGAAATTTTAATTAATATTAATAATAAAATAAACATTTAATATATTTATATTTTATCAATAACAAAAACTACTTTGTAAATATCATTACTATTCAAACAGTGTAACTTCACCTTTGGATGAAGAATGTGGAGCTTGTTAATCAGTTTTGGCATACCCCCTATAGTGAGACAGAATCTTGAAATTAAACAACTGAAAAACCTCTTTTATTTTTCATGGAAAACTGAAAAGTTTGATATACGTGACAATCTAGAAGTTTTTTAGCCTCATTTAAAAGAGTTAAAACTAAGAAAAATAATACATTACTTCAAAAATAATTACTATGATATTCATTCTTACAATATAATTGTGTATCTTGTATTTTATCGTGGGAGAGTCCGTGTTGAGTAAAATTTAGAATATACAATTCTAAATTTATTAATATTATATCCAAATAAATAAATAAACTACTTGTATTATACTTACGATAATACATTTCAAAGGCAACTCGCAAATTGAAGAGAAATACAAACACTCAAAGAGAAAGCTCTCAACTCACACTTAAACTAAGAATACAAAGACTTATTTGTTTTTGATAGAATGATTAAACCAAATGCAAGGTAGGTTATTTATAGTCATCATCATGCAATCTACACCACACAAATATAAAACTAATAAATAATCATAGTCACCCAAATATTATCTATATACTTCTCTTTTCTACAACCTTCAACTACCCTATTTATTCATCCTTCAATCACTTTATTTATTTCTACATCCTTTAACCACTTCATTTATTTCTCTACATCCTTCAACCACTTCATTTATTTTTCTACTTTTTCAACTATTTCATTTATTTCTCTATATCTTTTAATTATTATGTTAGTATTGATTTTCAACACTCCCCCTCAACAACAACTCTTACTATTTTTACTGTGTCAAGCTGACAGCAAAACATTTCGAACTTGCCAACGCTTAAGCTTTTTGTGAACAAGTTTGCAACTTGATCATCTGTCTTGATTTGCCTCATTTCAATTTCTTCTTGTAGAACCTTTTCTCCGATAAAGTAATAGTGTACTTCAACATGCTTAGTTCTTGCATGAAAGACCGGATTTTCTGCCAAACGAATTGCCGATTGATTGTCACAGTACAATGGTACTGCATAATCTACTGGTTGATGTAGATTATTCATTAGCTGTATCAACCATGTACACTCTTGAGCTACCATTGTCGTTGCTCGATACTCAGCTTCAGTGGTTGATAATGATATTGTTGGTTGTCTCTTGCTACACCAAGAAATTGTTTCAGAACCCAGCTTAAACACATACCCAATTGTTGATCTCCTGGTGTCATGATCTTATGCATAGTCTACATCACAGTAACTAACTAACTTGCAGTCTCCACGTTTCTTGTACAAAAGACCATAGTCAATTGTACTATTAACATATCTCAATATTCGTTGAACTGCATCCAAATGACTCTTCTTTGGATTTTGCATGTACCGACTCATCACACTAACTATATAAGAAATGCCAGGTCGAGTCAAGGTTAAGTAGATCAGATTGCCTATTAATTGTCGATACATCGTTGCATCTTCCAAATCTTTTCCTTCACGTGTACACAATTTGGAATTTGGTTCTATCGGTGTCAAAATCGGCTTGCATTCAAGCATTCCGAACCTCTTCAACAAATCTTTGGAATATTTTCACTAACAAAGAAATGTTCCTTCTTGTGTGCGATCAACCTCTAAACTAAGGAAGTGCTTGAGCTGGCCAAGTTCTTTCATCTGGAAACGGACTGACAAATTCTCCTTCGTTCGAAGAATTTCTACCTCATCATCACCAGTTATGATTAAGTCATCCATATACAATAGTACAATAGCTAGCTTTCCTTCATTGGCTTTAACAAACAAGCTGGAATCTACAGGTGTTACTAAATAACCACTTTGTGTTAGAAGTTCAGCAATCTTACCATACCATGCCCTGAGTGCTTGTTTCAATCCGTGGAGTGCTTTCATCATCTTACACACATATTCAAGATGATCTTGGCTTTGAAAACCCATTGGTTGGATCATGTAGTTCTCCCGATTCATCTATCTGTGAAGAAAAGCATTCTTCACATCCATCTGCCATAACTTCCAATCTTTGTTGGTTGCAAGTGCAAGTTGGACTCGAACAGTTGTAAGTTTCACCACTGGACTAAATGTTTCATCATAGTCTAGTCCATACTGTTGAGAGAAACGACGAGCTACCAATTGTGCCTTGTACCTCTCGATTGACCCATATGGTCTGCGCTTTATCTTGTAAACCCACTTACAGGATATGGGTTTCACATCTCTTGGCTTTCCCACCAGATCCCAAGTTTAATTGTGCTAAAGTGCATCGATCTCTTCTTTCATAGCTGTCATCCACTCATATCTTTATGATGCTTCTTCAAACGTCTCAGGTTCTATTACTTCTTCAATTATGGCTGCATTGGCATATTTGGGATTTGGCCTTCGTGTTCTTGTTGACCTACGAAGTTGAGATTGTGGAGTTGATTCTTCTATTTCACTAGGCACACCTTCTTCATTTAGTTGTTGATATATGCCAGTTTGCCAAAGATTATGAGTTACTCTTTGTTTGGCACCATCATCGTCTAGATCTCTGGATTCATCTAAACTTGGATGAAATTGAATAGTATGCTCCCCCATCTTTTGTTGCATCTTATCTCCAAATTCTCTCGAGTCTGGCAATGCTTCCTTCTCTGATGACCACCAAGAAGATGCTTCATTGAACACCACATTTTGTGAAGTGTAGCATCTTCCACTCGTTAGATCACAACATTTCCACCCTTTTCTTTGGATGTCGTATCCCACAAAGATACATCTAATAGCTTTCTTGTCAAATTTGCTTCGTAAATGATCAGGAACAAATACATAACACACAGCCAAATACTCGAAAGTAGCTAACTGTAGGTTTCATGTTCATAGTTTTTCAAAGGGTGAAAGAATTCTAACCTCGGTTGAGGAAGTCTGTTGATCATAAAGGTGATGAGTGCTCAAAAAGCACTAAAATTACCATGATTTTATGCTCATTAATTGATTAAGAATATATATATTTATATGTTTTATCATATATTTATATAATTTGTCTTTTTCGGAATCACGGGTATTTTTATTGTTTTTCAGGTATTTTGGCTTAAAAACGCAATTTAAAGACTCAAAGAGGAATACTTGAAGCAATACATCACAAAAATATCAATAAATAAATGGGGAAAGGTCAACAAATATGGAAAAACTGGACAAAATGGGTCAAAAAGGTCAAAAATGTCAAAAATGTCAAAAACGAGAAAAACGCGCCGCCGTGCCGCCCAGCCGCCGCGTCCAGCACCAAGCTCCGCCCCAAACTGCGCGCGCGGTACTGTTCATGCGCGCAACACTGCGCGCGGGTTACTGTTCATGCGCACAGCACTGCGCGCGGAGGTACTGTTCATGCGCGCAGCACTGCGCGCGGGGTTACTATTCATGCGCGCAGCACTGCGCGCGCGAGATTACTGTTCACGCGCGCAGTGACAGCCCAGCGCGCGCGCGCAACGCCCAGCAGCCGCCCCTCCGCGCGCCCAACGCGTTTTCACCCCATTTTTCACATGCAGCAGCCCCTGTGACGTCAAGATGACGTCATTGATGACCTCAGCATGTCCATTACACGTTTTTTAATTTTTTAATATTTTTTTTAACATTTTTTTACTCATTTTTTCTCTCCATCCTCACCTATAAATACCCCCCTTCCATTCACTTCAAGGCACAGCTTCAAAACCTCCAAATACATTCTTTTCTCTCTTTCTTTCTCTCTTTTCTTAGATTTTTAGTTTTTGTTATGTTTTCTTAGTTTTTAGCTTTTCTTAGTTAATTTCTCTTAGTTTTAGAGTTCTTCCCTTTTTAGGGAAGAACTAGTTATGTTTTTGTAATATTTTAGCTTTTTGATTAAATAAATGGAAGTGCAAATTTCGCTTGGAGGTTTTCTAGCAACGGGAATAGCGTCGAAGTTCTGTAAGGATTTTATTTTCTTTACAGTTATTTTTATGCTTTATTCTTACATGTTATATTTAATTTCGTGATTAAATTTAATCATTGCTTATAATCATGATATAATAATAACGTTGTTATGAAATATTAAATAGGTGAAAATTTCTAAAATGAATTGATTTTATTTTTATTCAAGATTTTATATTAAGGATGTTAGAGAAATATATTATTTTTCATTACAAACTTAAATCTGAAAATTAGATTTTAAGGTTTAGTTATCCTGGTCGATTTAGAGTAGTCTTTTTATTTGATGGTACAATCGCCCAGTTAGAGTGAAGCTCTATTTCAAAAGTTTTTATAAATTATTATCGAAAATGTATTGACAACATGTTTTCAGGTAGTTTTAAAACTTGAAAGTTAAGACTTCGGATAACTAAATTCTGGGCTTTAATTTGGACACCTTGAATAAAGTTTAAATCGCTAACCTCACCAAAGGTGGCATTTAAATGGTTCATTTTCAATCTCTGTAAAAAAGGAATTAATTTAATTAACCAAATTAGTTATCAACCCCACCCATAAAAGGTGTTAATTGATTTGTTTAGTTAACAAAGAATATCTAACCCACCAAAGCCAGATTCATACAAAAAAAGAGAATCAATAAAATATCAATTTATATCTTTATTAGCCTAGATAATATGAGCAAGCACAATTACTTTAGTTATTATATCCATAAATACTCCACTAATATAAATGATAAAATTTGCATAAATATTTATTGAATCTGTATATATATTTAGATAAATATTTATTGAATTTGTATCTATGTTTATTTTTTTTTAGATTATATTTAATTAATATGTATAAATGTTTATTTTATGTTATTAGATTAGAACACAAAACCAAACTATCGTGACGGGATGTTTAGGATTTAATTTCGTTTTTAAAAGTTTGAATAATAAATTAAAAACCACATACATTCCTTAGATCGACCGGGAGTATACTTATCATTTTCTACGAAATGATTCGTGCACTTGCGAGAGTTTTACAAATATTAAAACCAAAGTATTTGCGAGAATCGGCGACGGGTTTGCTCATCAAGTTTTGGCGGATTCTTGGGATGGTATCAAGTTTTGGCGCGATTCTTAGGGAAGACTACATTGAGGATGTCATCAAGTTTTGGATTCTTGAAGGAATAGCGTTTTTAATTTATTTATCAAAATTTTAAAAATATTTTTGTGTTGTAAATGATTGTGATTTTTAAAAAAAAAAATAATAATAATAAATAAAAAAAAAATAATAATAAAAAAAATTAATCAAATTTAAAATTTCATAAGAAATAAAAATAAAAAAATAAAAAATAAAAAAAAATAATTATAGCATAAATAGTAAAATAATTTAGAAATTTGAAATTTGAAGTAAAAAGTTTTTACCGTTAATGAATAGTAAAAAAAAATTAATTAAAAAAAAAAAATTTAAGTTAATAAGAAATAAGATAGCGTGAATAGTAAAATAAAATTACCGTTCGTAAAAAAAAAATTAAGTTAATAAGAAATAAGATAGCGTGAATAGTAAAATAAAATTACCGTTCGTAAAAAAAAAATTAGCGTGAATAGTAAAATAAAATTACCGTTCGTAAAAAAATAAAAAAAAAATAAAACAAAAAATAAAACAAAAAATAAAACAAAAAATAAAACAAAAATAAAAAAAAATAAAAAAAAATAAAAAACCAAAATTTTAATTTTTTTTAGTTTAATTTTTACTTTTTTTTTTACCTTTTTCAATTTTTTTTTATATTATTTTTTATTTTTCTTTTTTTTAGCTATTTTTTTATTTTTTTTTCTTCTTGATTTTTAGTTAACTTACTTAACTTAATTTTTCTTTTACTAACTTAATTAACTTAGATATTTTTTTAACATGAACTTAGGTTTTTACTTAAATTTTCATTAACTTAATTAACTTAGATTTTTTTACTTCACTTAGCTTAATTAACTTTTTACTAACTTAATTAACTTAGATTTTTTTTAACTTAACTTAATTAACTTAGATTTTTTTTTAATTCACTTAACTTAATTAACCTTTTCTTTAAACTTAATTAACTTAGATTTTCATTAACTTAAATTTTTTTTAACTTAACTTAATAACATGAAAAGTAAAGATCTAAGGGAGTTAAATACGGAGGAAGTTCTTGCGCTAATTTAGTCTTTCCTGGGAACGTTGTTCTGCAGGAGGATGGTTTTTAAGGAGCGACCACCATTCTTTCGCAGGGACTTTGGTTAATATCTTGATTATGTTATTTTTTTAAAAAAACAAAAAAAAAAAACAAAAAAAAAAACAAAAAAACAAAAAAAAAACAAAAAAAAACAAAAACTTTTTAACTATCTCCAAAATTTTAAAGTTTTAATTACAATCTAAGGAGCTAGTTTCTTTGTTTAATCTAGGTACAATTGTGTTTTTATGCCTTAATTATTTGATTTGTACAGATGTGGGTTATCTAAAACTCAAAATACGCTACAGTTTTAAGTAGAAAGAAATCAAAATCAATAGGCGTAGAAAAAGTATAGGTAGACAACCTTATCTTACCTGGCAGGTTTGATTGACTGATGATGAGGGACATTGAGTTTACTTAAAATGCAATCCCCAAATTACGTCTTACTAAGACGTTAAACTAAGCGCTGGATGGGAGGCAACCCATCATTTTAGGTAATTTTCTTTTATTTCTTTTATTTACATGTGAATAATTTTTAAATTGTTAAAACTAAAAATATCTGTTGAGATGTTAGAAGTTCACAGCGATCTGTCTGTATACACTTTAATGATGAATATGATGGATGCACCTGCATTTTCCATTACTACTTGCACTTTCTCAAGAAATAGGTAATCTTTCTTCTCTTTTCTCTTTATCTTTAATTTACAGTTGTTACATTGAGGACAATGTAAGTTCTAGGTTGGGGGTGGTGAAAAGTTACCATGCTTAAAAAAAAAGTTTTAACAATTTAAAAAAATAAAAAAATATACTTTTCATTTTTTGTGTGTTTGGTTTTATTTCTATTTTGTGTGATTTAGTAATTTTTGGAATAAAAAAAAAACAAAACAAAAATTCACAAAAATCTATCTTTTCTTTAAATCAAATTTAAGTAAATAGTTAAGTCTTTTGTACTGTTAGATTAATTTTTTGAAAACATATCATGAAATATTTTGTAATTATTTTTGATAATTAGTTAGTTTTTGTCATAATTAGTATTTCTTGATAAGATGTAGAAATTATATTAAACCCAAAATTGGTGTTTATGAGTTTTTTTAGTGGAAACCACATTTGTGAGATATAATTTGAGCCTAATTTCCTTTATTCAGAGTGAAATATATATTTTTTCTACTCCAAACACATTTCTTATTTCTTCAAATTTTTAGATGATCTCTATAGGTATTAGCATTGAATGTATGAATTTTTTTCTCATTTTAATAGAGTATCATATATTTTTGATTATTATTTTTGCTTAGATTAAATGATTTGAGTAGAAGTTGATAGTATATGCTTATATCTCATTTATGCATGACTACTACAAAAACAAAAAGACATATCTGGGGTTACCTAAACCAAGATCAAACAGAAAAGCCACAAAATTAACCACTCACCAAAATCCAAAATATGTACAATCTGCATTGGGTTGACTCTCTAAAATACATATATTGAGAAATATCTTCAGAAAAAAAAATAGAGAGATAAAGAATATATAGTATAATCTACATACTATAACCCACATTGCCTACAAAGTTGTGAGTAAAGGCTAATTACAAAAGAAGGATATAGGAAATAATTCCCTAAAAAGTCATTGCACTCTCTTCATTTGTAAAAGGCATATATCTTGAAATTCTTTCTTAATGAGTTTGATTTATGCATGAAAATAATTTTTATATATGATATCTTTATAATTTATACATTTGATTCCTTTCATGAGATCAATGTTAAAATAAAACTTTGAGCCTTTATTCTTTATACATATGCGAACATATTAGTTCATTTCTATACATCAACTCTTTCGCATATAAATTAGTATGAGTGTTTGAACCCATAGGATTGATGTTTTGAGAGTATTGACTTGTGAGGAATAGAGTGGCGAATTCGATTCATGACATTGAAATTGGGTGAAATTAAATTGATACATTTTTGATATGAAATATGAAAATGATTTTCGACTAATTATTATAATAAATCATGATTGTTTAAAGAGATTAAAATAACTTATGCTTGAGATTTTAATTATGATCTTAAAGGAGATTAAAAAGTATGAGACATTTTTGTGAGATATTGTTAATTTGTGATTTTGTTGTAAATTTAATTTTTAAGTTGTTTGTTTTTATTGTTTCTTTTGTTTTTAAATTTAGTACAATGTTTGTGGGTATCATTACTGAAAACCCTCACGAGACTCAAACTCGTCCACTAGGGCAACCTAGTGGTTTAAAGGCTTGTTGCATAGGCTAAATGCAACCGTGTCAATCCACGGAAGTGATTTAGGATAGTTTAATTTTTCGTTTTTACCGCTTCGCTAAGGGACTAGCAAGCGGTTGGGGGTTGTGATGAGTGCTCAAAAGCACTAAAATTACCATGATTTTATGCTCGTTAATTGATTAAGAATATATATATTTATATGTTTTATCATATATTTATATAATTTGTCTTTTTCGAATCACGGGTATTTTTATTGTTTTTCGGTATTTTGGCTTAAAAACGCATAATTTAAAGACTCAAAGAGTAATACTTGAAGCAATACATCACAAAAATATCAATAAATAAATGGGGAAAGGTCAACAAATATGGAAAAAGCCCGGACAAAATGGGTCAAAAAGGTCAAAAATGTCAAAACGAGAAAAACGCGCGGCCGTGCCGCCCGCCGCGTCGGCCTGAAGCTCCGCCAAATCGCGCGGAAGCTGTTCATGCGCGCGGCAACGCGCGGTGCTGTTCGTACGCGCGGATCGCGCGGGTTCGTTTCATGCACGCGCGCTAACGCGCGAGATCTGCATGCGCGCAACACCGCACGCGGTTATCGTTCACGCGCGCGGTGCCCAACTAGCGCGCCAACGCGTTTTCACCCCATTTTTCACGCAAAGACCCTATGACGTCAAGATGACGTCATTGATGATTCTCGACATTTCCGTTACTCGTTTTTTAATTTTTTAATTTTTTTTTTAACATTGTTTTACTCATTTTTTCTCTCCATCCTCACCTATAAATACCCCCCTTCCATTCACTTCAAGGCACACCTTCAAAACCTCCAAATACATTCTTTTCTCTCTTTCTTTCTCTCTTTTCTTATATTTTTAGTTTTTGTTATGTTTTCTTAGTTTTTAGCTTTTCTTAGTTAATTTCTCTTAGTTTTAGAGTTCTTCCCTTTTTAGGGAAGAACTAGTTATGTTTTTGTAATATTTTAGCTTTTTGATTAAATAAATGGAAGTGCAAATTCCGCTTGGAGGTTTTCTAGCAACGGGAATTGCGTAGAAGTTCTGTAATGATTTTATTTTCTTTACAGTTATTTTTATGCTTTATTCTTACATATTATATTTAATTTATCTGTGATTAAATTTAACTGTGCTAGTGTTTATAATCATGATATAATAATAACGTTGTTATGCTTGCGAAATATTAAATAGGTGAAAATCTCTAAAATGAATTGATTTTATTTTTATTCAAGATTTTATATTAAGGATGTTAGAGAGAAATATATTATTTTTCATTACAAACTTAAATCTGAAAATTAGATTTTAAGGTTTAGTTATCCGGTCTGATTTGGAGTAGTGCTCTTTTATTTGATGGTACAATCGCCCGGTAGTTAGAGTGAAGCTCTATTTCAAAAGTTTTTATAAGAATTATTATCTGAAAATGTATTGACAACATGTTTTCAGTAGTAGTTTTAAAACTTGAAAGTTAGTACTCGGATAACTAAATTCTTAGGTTTAATTTGGACACCTTGAATAAAGTTTAAACTGTCTAACCCCAAAGGTGGCATTTAAATGGTTCATTTTCAATCTCTTAGAAAAAGGAATTAATTTAATTAACCAAATTAGTTATCAACCCCACCCATATGTGTTAATTGATTTGTTTAGTTAACAAAGAATATCTAACCCCACCAAAGGTGGTATTCATACAAAAAAGAGAGAATCAATAAAATATCAATTTATATCTTTAATAACCTAGATAATATGAGCAAGCATAATTAATTTAGTTATTATATCCATAAATACTCCACTAATATAAATGATAAAATTTGCATGAATATTTATTGAATCTGTATATATATTTAGATAAATATTTATTGAATTTGTATCTATGTTTATTTTTTTTTAGATTATATTTAATTAATATGTATATATGTTTATTTTATGTTATTAGATTAGGAACACAAAAACCAAACTATCGTGACAGGATGTTTAGGATTTAATTTCGTTTTTAAAAGTTTGAATAATAAATTAAAAACACATACATTCCTTCCTTAGATCGACCTTGGGAGTATACTTATCATTTTCTACGAAATGATTCGTGCACTTGCGAGAGTTTTACAAATATTAAAACCAAAGTATTTGCGAGAATCGGCGATGCCGGTTTTCGTTCATCAAGTTTTTGGAAAAAACTTGATGAGCAGAATCGTGATCGCCAAATACTTTGATGAACAAAAACTTGATGAACGAAAACCGGCATCGCTGATCCTACCAATACTTTGGTTTTATATTTATAAAACTCTCGCAAGTGCACGAATCATTTCGTAGAAAATGATAAGTATACTCCCAAGGTCGATCTAAGGAAGGAATGTATGTGGTTTTTAATTTATTATTCAAACTTTTAAAAACGAAATTAAATCCTAAACATCCTGTCACGTTATTTTGGGGTTTTGTGTTTTTAATCTAATAACAGAAAATTAAACATAGATTCAATAAACATTCATGCAAATTTTATCTTTTATAAATAGTGGAGTATTTATGGATATAATAACTAAGTTAATTATGCTTGCTCGTATTATCTAGGTTATTAAAGATATGAATTGATATTTATTGATTCTCCCTTTTTTTATGAATACCACCTTTGGCGGGTTAGATATTCTTTGTTAACTAAACAAATCAATTAACACCTATGGGGTTGATAACTAATTTGGTTAATTAAATTAATTCCTTTTTCTAAGAGATTGAAAATGAACCATTTAAATGCCACCTTTTGGGTTAGAGCTTTAAACTTTATTCAAGGTGTCCAAATTAAACCTAAGAATTTAGTTATCCGAGTACTAACTTTCAAGTTTTAAAACTACTACCGAAAACATGTTGTCAATACATTTTCAGATAATAATTCTTATAAAAACTTTTGAAATAGAGCTTCACTCTAACTACCAAGGCGATTGTACCATCAAATAAAAGAGCACTACTCTAAATCGACGGATAACTAAACCTTAAAATCTAATTTTCAGATTTAAGTTTATAATGAAAAATAATATATTTCTCTCTAACATTCTTAATATAAAATCTTGAATAAAAATAAAATCAATTCATTTTAGAAATTTTCACCTATTTAATATTTCGCAAGCATAACAACGTTATTATTATATCATGATTATAAATACTAGCGCTTAAATTTAATCACGACAAATTAAATATAACATGTAAGAATAAAGCATAAAAATAACTCAGAAGAAAATAAAATCCTTACAGAACTTCAACGCTATTCCCGTTGCTAGAAAACCTCTGCCGAATTTGCACTTCCATTTATTGAATCAAAAATCTAAATTATTACAAAACATTACAAGTTCCTCTCAAAAAGAGAAGAACTCTAAACCTAAGAGAATTGAACTAAAAACTAAGAGAAAAAGTAAGAAAAGCTTAGAAACTAAGAAAGAAACTAAGAAAAAGCCAAAAAATAAGAAATGAGAGAAAGAAAGAAGAGAGAAGTGTGGTTTTGAGGTGTGATTTGAAGTGAAGGGAAGGGGGGTATTTATAGGTGAGGATGGAGAGAAAAAATGAGTAAAAAAAATATTAAAAAATTTAAAAAACGTGTAATGGAGATGCTGAGGTCATCAATGACGTCAGCATGACGTCATGGGGGCGGCTGCACGTGGAAAATGGGGCAAAAACGCGGTGGGCGCGCGGAGGGGCTGTTACGCCGTGCGCGCGCGCCGGGCCGTCGTTGCGCTCGTGAACAGAACCCGCGCGTAAGGCCGCGCGCATGAAAAGTAACCTCGCGCGCATGAACAGAACCCACGCGCAAGGCCGCGCGCATGAACAAGATAACACACGCGCAAGGCCGCGCACGAACAGAACCCGCGCGCAAGGTCGCGCGCATTTAACGCACTGCGCGCGAGGGGCCGAGTCAGGCCGGTACATGCGGCGGCGCGTTTTTCTCCTTTTTGACATTTTTGACCCATTTTGTCCAATTTTTCCATATTTGTCGACCTTTACGCATTTATTTATTAATATATTTGTGATGTATTGCTTCCAGTATTTCTCTTTGAGTCTTTAAGTTGCATTTTTAAGCCAAAATACCTGAAAAACAATAAAAATACCCGTGATTCCGAAAAAGACAAATTTATATAAATATATGATAAAACATATAAATATATATATTTTTAATCAATTAATTTGCATAAAATCATGGTTATTTTAGTGCTTTTTGAGCACTCATCAAAAGGTTGCAATCCTCATCGCTTCAGCCCAAAACCTCTCAGGTACATTCTTTTCATGTAGCATACTCTAACAAATTTCTACAAGATGTCGGTTCTTTCTCTCTGCTACACCATTTGGTTATGGCATGTTGGCACAAGTATATTGATGACGTATTTGACATTACCTTAGGTATTAAGATAACTTTCTTGAGCTATATTCTCCGCCGTTGTCTGTGCGCAAGCATCAGATCTTCTTTCCAACTTCTCCTTCAGTTGACTCTCTAAACTCTTTAAACTTTGAGAATATGTTAGATTTTTCTTTCATAAAGAAAACCCACACATATCTTGAGAAGTCATCAATGAATGTCACCATATATTGTATACCGCCAATTGATGGTTTCTTAACAAGACCGAATACATCAGAGTGAACTAACTCCAATGGTTCTTTTACTTTAAACTTTGATTCCTCATATGGAAATTGGTAAGCTTTACCATATTGGCATCCTGCATAGACCGTGTCTATTCGCACGTCTAGTTAAGGAAGCCCTTTAAGCATCGACTTCTTCACCAACATACTTAGCTTGGAATAGCTAACATGACCTAACCGCATATGCCATAGATCTGTTGTCTCGTTTCTTCTTGTCTTGTCTACATATGCAGATTCTGCTAACATTATGTAGACTGATTCCAATCGTTGCCCCTCCATTGTCGGTGTTTCTGAGATTTTGAGATCATGATACACCTTCACATATTGGGGACCGAACAAGATATAGTGGCCTGATGATGTTAACTGAGCCACAGATAGCAAGTTTTTCTTCATTCCTAGGACATGATAAACATCTTGAAGTGGTACTTGGTTAATACTATATCGAGGCGTAACTATCATATTATTGATGTGGGCTATCGGTAACCTTGAGTTATCAGTTGTCACCACTACACGACCTCCCTTGTACTCAGACATGCTTTCTAACTTCTATTTATCACCTGTCATATTTTTTGAGCAGCCCGAATATACGATCCAGTCATTCTTGTAGTCAATCTGTTTTGATGTTGTCATCATAAGAGCCAATTCTTCTTCATCTGTAGTGAATAATGCTTCAGCATCCCAACCATCTTCGCTATGCTCCTTAGAACTGGAAGTAGTTGTATTGTTTTCAACAGGCTTTTTCTTACTCCAACAATCTTTTGCCATGTGACCCATCTTCCCAAAGTTGTAACATTCACCGTCAAATTTTCTATTGTTATTATTACGAAAGAGAAGAAGAAGTAAAGAAGAGGAAACAATCTGATTAATCTCTTAGAAAGAGTACAAGAAGGCTCTTATATACAAGAAGCCTAAACCAATGAAAATAAGCCACATGGATGGCTATATACTAGAAATACTCTGTTTTAACACTCCCTCTCAAGATGGAGAGTAGATGTTAATCAGTCCCATCTTGTCCAGTAAACCTTTGAAAAGAGAAGGATGAAGGACCTTAGTGAATACATCAGCCAACTGATTCCGAGTAGAAACATGTAAGGTCTTCAAAACTCCTACCTGAATTTTATCACGAACCAAATGACAATCTATCTCGATGTGTTTTGTTCACTCATGGAAAATAGGATTCGCTGCAATGTGTAAAGCAGCTTGATTATCACAATATAGCAAGGTAGGCCTAGAATGGCTTACCCCAAGCTCTTTCAACAACGACAACAACCAAGTCAGCTCGCAGGTGGCATTAGCCATGGACCTGTACTCAGCCTCTGCTGAAGACCGAGAGACTGTAGCTTGTTTCTTAGACTTCCAGGAGATCAACGAGTCTCCTAAAAATACACAATAGCCTGATATGGAACGCCTACTGTCAGCACAACCAGCCCAATCAGCATCAGAGAAAACTTTGAATTGAGCTTCAGCTGTTGTAGATAGATCACTTTCAGCATAAGCTCTAAGTTCTACTTCAGACTTAGAAGGAAGAAAAAGACCTTGTCCAGGAGTCCCTTTCACATATTGCAAAACTCTTTGCACAGCCTTGAAGTGAGGAAGTCTTGCTTGAGACAAGAATTGGCTAAGTCTATTAACAGCATATGATAGATCTGGCCTAGTGATGGTGAGGTATAATAACTTCCCAATTATCCTCCTATAGAGAGAAGCATCTGGCAATAAATCCCATTCATCTTGACTTAATTTCAAATTTGGTTCCATAGGTGTAACCGATGGTTTACAACCTAGGTACCCTGTGTTAGCCAAAAGTTACAATGCATAAGACCTTTGTGAAACCGATATGCCCTTCTCTGTTATGCCCACTTCTAAACCAAGAAAGTAACGCAAAGTTCCAAGATCTCTCAACTTGAATCTAGCATTAATCCTACTCTTCAAGTGTTGAACAGCCACATCATCACTGCTAGCTATAATAATGTCATCAACATAGACAAGAATAACCATGAAAGTTGACCCCTTGCTGCTGATAAATAAAGAATGATCAGTTGCTGACTGACGAAAGCCTTCTTCAATCAAGGCACTAGAAAATTTTGCATACCACTGCCTTGATACTTGTTTCAAACCATACAAGGACTTGCTGAGTTTGCAAACAGCGTTAGAAGGTAATAAGTACAAACTTGTTCACCTTCTCCAATCTCTCTTTTATTAGCCATAAGTACAAACTGATAACGGTATATGGTCAACTTGTTCACCTTCTTTGATCTCTCTTTTACTTAGAATTTTTACTTAGAAGGTAATAAGTAAAAATCCTGAGTTTGCAAACAGCGTTATATGGTCAACTTGTTCACCTTCTCCGATCTCTCTTTTATTAGCCATAAGTACAAACTAATAACAGAAATTTTGCACTTACAACTTAAAATAGTGTTTTTCCAAATTTTATACCTTATTTGAAAAAAACGAAGTCCGTAGTTGAATCCGGAATGGTCCAATTAGTTAGAAATAGATCCAACTCAGCTGAAAACGGATGAAAAACGGACAAACTCAATCCAAATATCACTAGTGACTGAGTAGACTCGGTCCAACTAGGTGAGTTGACTCAGTTGCTGGAAGCAGCACTCCGGCAGCTTCTGGCAGTGATTCTGACTTCAGATTTGAGTGATTCTTTCACCGTTGTGTTCATCTCGTCGAGAGCTTCGATTTGATATATAATACTACTATATTTGGCTCTGATACCGATTTGTTATGGGCGAAAGCAATAAATAGCGGTATATGAATATATCAAAGCGATAAAATGAACACATAGAATTTACATGGTTCGACAATTCACCTAGGTCCATGGGAGGTAGCAGATATGATTGAACTGAGGAGGAAATATCCAGAATACAGATACAGATTTCCTCACTGATAAATCTCTGAAGTGTTTCCCAAACTCATAGAAAAAACTCTCAATCTCACTAAGTATTTTCTCTCTTTGAGTTTACTTATGTTCTCTCTGATTTTTTTTTATTTTTGTCTTATTCTTCAATGCATAAACTCTTCCCTATTTATAGATGAATCAAGACTCCCTTTTCCTAAATTGTGTCATAATTTAAGCTTTAAATTATGCCACTAATTTCCTTAAATTATGCCACTAATTTTCTTAAATCATGCTACAAATTAGGCCACCAATTTCCTTAAATTATGCCACTAATTTTCTTAAATCATGCTACAAATTAGGCCACCAATTTTCCTAAATTATGCCACTAATTTTTTACTTTTAGAGCCAATATTCAACACACTCATCTTTCTCTTTACTTATGTTTGGATACACTGCATCCTCTTACCCTGGCTATAAAGTAAAGTTTGTGTAAAATTCAAGCTTCGTGTTGTTGACCAATTGCATAACATACATATTTCATGCAAAGGTAATTTTAGTAGGTTCTCTCTTTTGTTCATGGGAAAGGTCATGATGTTTTACCTTCTTTTTTTTTTCCTATTGCTATAACATCTGTTTCGTTGGGCTGGGTTTCCAGCAACGTTTAGAGGTTTCAATTTAGATGGAAAATGCTATAAGCCTTTGATACAATTCATCGATTTTATGAACCTATTTTATCTTATACTGTTTATTTTTTGATGGGTTGAAATGGTTATAAGATGTATTATAATAAAACAATAAGTTTATCATTTTTTAAAAAAAAATTATTAAAAATTATTTTATATTAGTCAAACTTTTAAACTAGATTAAACTTATATTTTTATGATATTTTTTATTAAATTGTACAATTTTTAAAATAAAAAAACTTGACATATCCATAAAAATATAATAATTTTACTTAACTTTTTTAAAAGATTATTTATAATAACTATATCGACAACTTAAATAGAATATGATTGAATGTTATGGGATAATAAACATGCGATGAGATAGCATGAAACAACTTATTTAATTTTTTGATTTTTGTGTATTTCTTAATTTCAATGCAAAAAAAAAAATAATAATAAACTATTAGAACTATTCGTTCCAATTATATTTCACAATTCAATGTCGGTATTGTTTCTCGTAATATATATATTACAATTACTTTCAATTCCTCTTTGTATTTTGATGTTTGCAGAAAAAATTTGGTTCAGTTTCTCAACAGAGGATTGGGGTTTCCACAAATTTATGTTGTTGGAGAAATTAACAGAGCCGAACTAGGGTTTCTTGGTGAAAGATACTTTAGTTTTGGAAGCCGAAGTTACTGTGCTTGGAGTTGTTAATGGGCTGTCATGAATTTATTATTACTGTCCTTCACTAGTATTGACATCTTTCTTCTATTTATATCTCTTTGTTAAGAATCAAATGTTGGATTTCATCGCATTTTTAACATTTAAGATTGTAGTTGTTTGACAAATTTGAATGAACTTGAATTACATAGAACAAATCTCCATCTTTTAAGCGTGAATTTATGATATTAAGGCAATTTGCTTTAGAGGGTATTAACATATTCAATGGCTCTTAAATGCCAAACGAATTTGTAAAAAGTTAAGTTTTGATTTTTGTTTTTTTCATTAATTAAAGCTCAATGTCCATTTTTGTCATTATGTGAAATTTTTGTGTAGGAACTTTTAGATACCTAATCAAAATAATTGGTACATTTATAGCATCTATTTACTATTACTTGTGAATAAATAATATTTATTTATTCTTTTAAGCTATCGCCCTATCTTTTTTTCTCATTCGTCATTTTTTTACCTAGGGTTTTTACACAAACAGCTATACGTCGAACTAGATATCTCTCACTTTTGTAGCAATTTTGTTTTCCTTAATGAATTATCATGTTTTTATTTCAAATTTTTGAAATATTATAAAATTTATTGGTTTATTAAAGTTTTTTTTTAAGTAAACCTAGGGATAATTAAAGTTGCTTTTCGAAAAAGAAATATTATTTTTTAAAAAATGATAAATTAAGGCTATAAATATAGGTGGTCAAATATACCCTTTAAAATGGATCATTACTAACAATTTTTCAAAACAATTAAATTAATTAGAAAACACTTTAAATTAGCTCAAAAGATACTAGTGATTTAAATTTGGGTATACTAAAAAAAATAAGGTAAGAAATATGGGTGGACAAAATTACCCTTTAAAATGGGTCATTACTACTAATTTTTGAAAACATTTAATTTAATTAAAAAAACATTTTCAATTTAGCTCAAAAGATACGTAACTTAAATTTGTATATATGAAATATTCCAATTGAAAACTAGTGTGATTTGAAATATTAAAGTAAAAGCTTGTGGGTAGCTGAAAGATACTAACATATTTTTTTAAAAGTAGACAATAAATTAATGTAATTTATATCTATATTTATATTATATATAAAAATCTAAATAATATTTTAAAAAAATTTGAATAAAAATACCCTTATATTTAACTAATATGACAACCTATGTTCTTTAATCGTATGCCAGGTCTTATGATAAAACGTTTAATAGTTACAATTTTTTGAAAAATTTCTTATTTAATTTGATTTCTATTACAAATCAAATTTAATCAAATAATAAATTTGTTCTCATGTGTACGATGTTAACTAGGAATGGGATAAATGATTTTTTTTTCTAAACCTATATTTACGTATATTATATATAAAAATATAAATCATGCTTAAAATAATTTTAGAAAACATTTTCTTATACTTTTAAGCGATAACATATCTTATCCTTTATAAAAACCATTCACATAACTGGCTAATTCAATATAAGAAAAAATAATCAATTCATAAATTATCCTTAATCACGTAAAGTATAATGGTTACCTATAAATACGTAGAAAATAATAAACAATTAAAAAAATAAATTAAAAAGGAATAACAAGTTTAGGATGATGATAGATGATTGCTAAGGTGTTGTTTGGTTTACAGAATGAGATTAGAATGAGAATGAGAATGCGAATTGAATGGAATAAAAAAAACAGTATTATTTGATTTGACCACTGAAATCAAAGTATGAATCAGTATCATAGTATTTAGTTTACAACTGTAATGGAATAGAAAACATTGTATATTACCTTAATACTTCTATATTTAGTAAATTTTAAATAATATCATTTAATTATTATTTTTTCATCAAATAAAATAAATTATTGAAATCGTTATTTTTTTAAATAATTATTACTAAAAAATAAAATATATTATTAAAACTATTATTTTTCTAAGTAGGGTTTAAGGTTTTGAGGTTTGGGATTTAGGATTTAAGATTTAGTGTTTAGGTTTAGGGTTTTAGGTTTTAGGGTTAAAGTTATTATTTTTTAAATAGGGTTTAGGATTTAAGGTTTTGGGTTTTGGGATTTAGGTTATAGGGTGTAAGGTGTAAGGTTAAGGGTTTAGTGTTTAAGGTTATATTTGTGGGGTAAAATTTAGGGGGAGAATTTTTATTTTTTAAATAGGCCTTAGGGTTTTGAATTTTGGGGTTTAGGGTTTAGGGTTAATCCTTTTGGATTAATGTGTAGGATTAAATTTATTATTTTTTAAATAGGGTTCAAGGTTTTGGGTTTTGGGGTTTAGGTTTTTAGATTTAGGGTATAAGATATATGGTATAAGGTATATGGTTTAGGGCTTAGAATTTAAGTTTTATGGTTTAGGTATATTTGAGGTTGAAGTAAAATTGAAACAAAATTTTAGGATGAGAATGAAATCATGATTACTAAGGAGGAGAGAAGGAATTCTCATTCTTTCTCATTTAGGAATTGATTCCATTACATTCCCACTTTTTAGCACAACCAAACATAAAATTGAAAGGAATCAATTCCAATTTTATTTCATTCCAATGAATCAAACATCACCTAAATGTCAATCTTTTTCTTTGTCTTCAACTTCTCTACTTAAAATTTGCATAGAGTTCTTGCTTCTCCTTGATTTATTCTAAGTTACTCTCCTTTTATGACTTAATTATGATGCATAACTAATATATTTTGAATTAATCTTATGCTCCAATTGATTTCTCACCATCTAGCGGTTGTGATATACAATATAAGGTAGAAAAGATAGTATTTTACAATTTTGGGGAGGTCTTGATGAGCGAGAATATTTGATAGATCAATCGAGCCCATCAAAAAAATGTACCTTACGATACTCGATTGAAATCAGTTAGGTGCAGATCGAGCAATAACTAAATTAATTGAGCAAGTGTAGGGTTAGTTCCAATTTTTGATACAAGGGTTCTTGATTGATTTCGATCGACGTTTGATCGGTTGAGTACCACTAATTGTATTCCAAACACATTTTTTTTTCTCTTTTCACTCCTTAATAATTGGAAGATACAAAATAAATAAATAAAATTATAAGATCTCTAATGCTTCTCCTTGATTTTTTTCTAAGTTACTCTCACTTAATTATGATGTATAACTAGTACATTTTGAATTAATCTTGTGCTCGAATTGATTTCTCACCATCTAGCGATTGTAATATACAATATAAGGTAGAAAAGATAGTATTTTATAATTTTAGGGAGGTCTTTATGAGAGAGAATATTTGATAGATCAATCAAGTCCATCAAAAAGTGTTCCTTACGATGCTCGATTGAAATCAGTTAGGTGCAGATAGAACAATAACTAAATTAATCGAGCAAGTGTAGGGTTAGTTTCAATTTTTGATACGAGGGTTCTCAATTAATTTTGATCGACGTTTGATCGGTTGAGTACTACTAATTATATTCCAAACACGTGTTTTTCTCTCTCTCTTTTCACTCCTTTATAATTGTAAGATACAAAATAAATAAATAAAACTATAAAATCCCTAATTTCATTTATTTTTCTCAAAAGTATTCTTATCATTTAACTTATTAAAAGTTGACATCGTGAACATCTTAAAAAAAACGCATGTTATTAAACAAAATTATTTTTAAAGAAAGATGGAATGGCAATGAAATAATAATGAATACATTTAAGATTTTCCATTTATAAAAGAAAAACTCTAACGGCACTTGCGCAAGTGTACGGTTCTATTAGTTTTTTTTTTTTAATTTCCTTTCCTTTTAGGTTTGATAAAACAAATACAAAAGTAAGGATATTCGAGATGTACTCTCAGCACTCGGTTAAATAGGACTGTTATTTATGAAAGGAGCAAGTCTTCTCTACTTGGTAGTTTCTACTGTGATTGTATTGCAGGACTGATGTATAACAAAATTTACAATATGAACCACAAGTTCTATTAAATATTTTTACAACAAGCGAATATGTTGTTGTTGGGTAGTTCTACTACATGCTAAGTAAATTGTTAATTAGTAATTCTACAGTGATAAATATTATGTTTATGATAATTATCATATATATTTCATATTATTTTTATTCTGTTTCTGTACAAGAGTTTAGGTATATGTATACAAAGAAAAACAAAAACTAAGCAATAACCCTAGTTGGTGCACATCCATGTTTTATGACTCCACTAATATTATTGTCTATTCTATGTTTTGCTCCACTAAACATTGGTGTCTGCCACTATTATAGCATGCACCACAACATACACCAACACTCCCCCTCAAGTTGGTGCATATATGTCTCTTATGCCCAACTTGTCAAGTGAGTTGTAAAAGTTCTTTGTAGACACAGATTTTGTGAGTATATCAGCCAGTTGATCTTCTGATTTAACAAATGGAAGCTGAATAATCTTTTCTTCAAGATTCTGTTTGATGAAGTTCCGATCCACTTCAACGTGCTTCGTGCGATCATGTTGAACTGGATTGTGAGAGATGGAAATGGATGCTTTGTTATCACAAAATAAGTTCATTTTAGAGTTAGGAGCAACACCAATCTCAGTTAGAAGTTTTTTCAACCAAAAGAGCTCACATATTCCCTTGACCATCCTCAAAATTTCAGCTTCAACACTAGATAAGGCAACTACCTTTTGCTTCTTGCTCCTCCATGCAACAAGATTGCCCCCCACAAAAGTAAAGTACCCAGTAGTAGATTTCCTATCCTTCATATTCCCTGCCCAGTCTAAATCTGTATATCCAACGACTTCCAATTGACCATTCTTTGAAAACATAAGTCCTTTCCCAGGGGAGGATTTTAAATAACGGAGTATTCGCATGACGGAATCCATATGGTCTTCACTTGGGCAGTGCATAAACTGACTCACGACACTCACAACATAAGCAATATCATGCCGAGTATGAGATAAGTATATGAGTTTACCTACTAACCGTTGATATCTCTATTTATCTGCTGGTATTTGGTCCACATATTCTCTAAGTTTATGATTTTGAACCATCGGAATATCGACAGGTTTACAATCTAGTAATCCTACTTCTGCTAGTAGGTCTAGAGTATATTTCCTTTGGGAAAGACATATACCTTGTTTTGATCTTATTACCTCAATGCCTAAGAAGTATTTGAGCCCTCCCAAGTCCTTCATTTCAAACTCATTTGATAGTTGTTCTTGAAGCCTAGAGATTTCTTCTTTATCATCCCCTGTAATGATCATGTCTTCTACATAGACTATAAGGGCTGTTATTTTTCCCAATCGATGTTTTAGGAAAAGAGTGTGGTCAGATTTGCTTTGTTGAAACCCATATTTTCTCATTGCTGAACTCAATCTGCCAAACCATGCTCGAGGTGATTGTTTTAGTCCATACAATGCTCGTTGTAATCTACATGCATTTTCTTTTCCTGATGTAACAATATATCCTGGTGGAATATCCATGTAAATCTCTTCTTCAAGGTCACCATGAAGGAAGGCATTCTTCACGTCAAGTTGGTGCAATAGTCAATCTAAATTTGCTGCAAGAGATAACAAAACTCTTAAAAAATTTAGTTTAGCCACAGGTGAGAAGGTTTCTTGATAATCTATACCATGTTTCTGTGTATATCCTTTTGCTACTAGCCTCGCCTTGTATTGATCAACTGACCCATCTTCTTTATACTTAATGGATAAAATCCACTTGCATCCTACCATCTTCCTCCCTTGAGGCAACTTTCTTAACACCCATGTGTTATTCTTCTACAGTGCCTCAAATTCTTCTTTTATAGCTTAAGCCCAATTTGGATCAGATAAGGATTCTTTAACACTACTTGAAATTTGACATGAGGAGAGTGTTTGTGCAAAATCCCTGATAGGTTCTGGTAACCCTTGAGTAGATACATAATTGGCTATTGGATACTTGGATTGTCGTTCCTCTTTGTCTGGAGAGTATCGGTTCAGAGGTTTTCCTCGATTGTGTCTGAAAGGTAGAACATAACCAATAGATGTATCTATAGCATTAGTTTGTAAAGGTGTGATAGGATAATTTACCTCAGGAGTATTCTCAGCAGGAGGATCATTGGGTACTAGAGAGTGGATGGGTACATCAAGCATACATCTTCTAGAGATTCAGTCACTAGTTCATATTCAGTTCTTAGAAGTTCAAGTTCGAGTCTAGGTACTGGCTCATCCATATTGTTGGCATTATTTGAGTATGTCGGATTGTTACTAATGTCTAATACTTCAACATCAAGCCAATTCTGTTCTTCACCATAACTCCCCCCCTGAAGAGGGTAATTGGATACTAATGATGGAAAAAAACCATTCAGATTCTAGGAAAGTAATGTAGGTTCTTTTAGCAATAGGATTGTAGCATCGGTATCCCTTTTTTTGTACGCTATACCCCTAGAAAACACATCGGACAGCACATGGATCCAACTTAGTTCGTTGATTTTTATGGAGGTGGACAAAAGCAACACATCAAAAATTCGGGGCAGAAGCATCAAAATAGTAGGCAAGGGAACATTATCAGATAGTACCTTTAATAGAGTCTAAAATTGTAAGGTTTTTGTGGGCATACGGTTTAGTAGATACACATCTGTAGTAACAACATCACTCCAATATCTACTAGGCATATGTGCACCAATTAGTAAGGCCCGAGCAGTTTCTAGAATATGTCTATTCTTCCTCTCTGCAGTCCCATTCTGTTATGGGGTTTGTGAACACGAGGTTTCATGGAGAATACCATGGTTGTCCAAGTATATTCGAAATTGTTGATTAACATACTCCCCTCTATTATCAGACCTAAGAATCTTAACTTTTTCAGAAAATTGTGTCTGAACCATGGTGTGAAACAAGTGAAACATAGAAAATACTTCATCTTTATGTTTGAGAAGGTAAAGCCATGTCATTCATGTACAATCATCAACAAAAATTACAAACCAACGATGACCCGATGACGTAGTGACCGGGGAAGGTCCCCAAACATCAGAATGTACTAAAGCAAAAGGAGTCATACTTTTATTCATGCTTATAGGATAAGACACCCTATGAATTTTTGCTAAGATACAAGTATCACATTTTAAATCTGAGTGTGTGATATTTGAAAATAAACTAGGGAGTAGGTGCTTTAAATACCCAAATGATGGATGCCCAAATCGACGATGACATAACCAAATCTCACGTTCCTTGTTACCAACAGTGTGTTGCATATGATTGGCTCTTCCTGAACTGAGGTCATCCACATAATATAACCCCCATCTTTTAGTACCACACCTAATGATCTCCTTGGTGAGAATATCCTGTAGAAGACAAAAGGTAGAATACATCAATACTACACAGTTAAGATCTGAAGTGACTTGACTTACAGACATTAGTCTGTTTGAAAGAGAGGGTACAAGTAATGTATTAGATAGTGATAATGAAGGAGATAAAATCATTGTTCCAGCCCTGTAACTGGATAAGTGACCCCATTGGCATTGGCAATAGGACTCCGTCTCGGTTGGGTTGTATTGGAGAGATCTTTTGGGTCAAATGTCATATGATCTGTAGCTCCAGAGTCTAGAATCCAATCCTCATTATCACTGCAAGTAGAGATGTGTTATGCTTTACTTGAAATACCTGGATCTTGGGAAGATTCGGCCTGAGGAATAAGGGATAGTGATGAAATATTGGTAGCCACAGCGGCACGCCTAGTGGTTTCCCATTTCTTCCATGCTTGAAGATCATTCCACCATTCTAGATACCCATGTAGTTTGAAGCAGTTTTCAAGGGTGTGTTTGGAGTTTCCACAATGGCCACATTTCATGTCAATAGACGGTGGATTTCCCGTGGATTTCTTGCTACCCAAAAAAGTTCCTGGTTTGGGTGGCAATGGATTATAGTGTCCCTTGATCCCTTTGAAAGCCATAATTACTCTGGGTGTCGTATCTACACCTGTGATCATCACGGTCTGCCGGACCTCTTCCCTACGGATAAATCCATAGGCTTGTTCCACCGTAGGGAATGGTTTGATTTGAAGCACATCACTTCGAGTTTTATCTAGTCTATCATCAAGCCAATCGAGGAAGGTATACACTCGATCTTCCTGTACGATAGAGTTGTATTTTTGTATGTCAGTTGCACACTCCATTAGATTAGGACGACAGAAATCAATTTCTTGCCACAACCCTTGAAGGTCATTGTAGTATTTTTCAATAGATCCACTCGCATGCTTCATATGAGTAACTCGACGGCGAAGATCATACACTTGAGACGTGTCTATCCCATCATAATAGGTGGTAGCAGCAGAATCCCAAACCTATTTCGCAGTTAGGTATCGAATAAAATTTGCAATCAAGAAGGGGTCCATCGAATTGATCAACCATCATTTGACAATGGCATTTTCAGTGCGCCATCTCCTGAATTAGTGGTCGGTTTCAGCAGGTTGAGGAAAATCCCCATTAATATATCCCAGTTTGTCTTTGCCAGAGATATACATCTCCACAACCTGGGACCATAAGGCATAGTTGGATCCTCACAACTTGATACTAATGGGAGTATTCGACGCTTCAGTTAGCGAAGGTTGTGAGGTGATCTGAGCTCTAGTTAGAACTCCCGTCATTTTTGTAGTCAAATCTTCCAATATGAAATTAGTGGTTAAATCTCTAGATTCTGCCATAAAATCTAAAAAAATATTCTTCCTTTTTTCCTTTTTTTCCTTTCGTACAGCTAACATATATATATTTATAACATTTAAAACTGTAACCCTAAAAAAAGTTTCATTCACGCAACCCTCATGTGAAGTGGTGCTCTTCTTCTACTGCGTTCCAAGTTTTCTCCAAGGCTTCCCACGACGGTAACACCACCCAATACTTAGAGAGACTGCAACGACCCCAACGAGCAAGCGACGTTGGGAAACTACGATGGCTCAAACGAGTAGAAATGGCATGAAACACAAGGAGGCTGCAACGGCTCCCTGAAGGGTTCTGTTGAGGTCGCAACGGTGGAACTGACGCTGAGCAGAAATGGAAACTCTGGATACTAGATCGTCCTCTCTGTCTTTTCTTCTTCTTCTTGTTCGTTTCGATTCAAATTTCCAAAACACGAAAATGCTTTTTTTTTCCTTTTTTTTCAATATTGCAACTGATCGGTTTTTTTTCAGCCAACTATACACACAAACAAGGTACACGGTGACGTCAAGGGGCCTCTCGCCTAAAAGACGTTCACTTTGAATTTTTCTAGAACCACTTCTATGGCGCGGCACTGTTCATCTCTGCAATTCACGTTTCTTCGAGAAAATAGAATTGGTACAGTTTCACGAGTAAACCAAAATGGCCATACCAAAAATCAGAGATAAAAAACAGAGGGTAAGTGTAAACCAGAATGGTCACACCAGAAATCAGAAATCAAATGGTCTGAGAACAGAAATCAGCGTAGCAGGTAATTCCATTAGTAAGCAATAACTTGCTTTGATACCCTGACAAATATTGTGTTTCTGATAATTATCATATATATTTCATATTATTTTTGTTCTGTTTCTATACAAGAGTTTAGGTATATGTATACAAGGAAAAACGAAAACTAAACAATAACCCTAGCTACTGTACATCCATGTTTTATGGTTCAACTAATATTATTGTTTGCTCCATGTTTTGCTCGACTAAACATTGGTGTCTGTCACTGTTACAACATGCACCATAACACACACCAACATACAATATATACTGTCTATTATGATTTAGTTGTTCTAAAATAAACCGTACATGTTGTCAATATATTATTCTACAATCGACCCATATATTGTTATTATACATCTTCTACTATATATATATATATAAATATTATTATTTAGCATTTTTGTAAATATTAAAATAGAGTGCTTTCTATCAAATATACCCAGAGACCATAGTATAGATCAACCTATGATGTGTATATATATATATGCTTCAGGTAAAGAAAGGCGGTTTCACAAGATGAAGTTTGAATGGGGATTTGATGAATTTATTTCACTTTAAGAGTTTAGTAATTCTTCCGATGGATATTTGGTTGGAGACACTTGTGTGTTTGTGTGTTTGGTGCTGAGGTTTATGTTTGTAGCATAGAAATGACAGGCAAAGAAGAATTTTACTTATTACAAACATACGTGGGAGGTATTATTCATTACTTACAGAATATATTACTTATCAATCAGATTGTTCTTTTCTTTCAATTTTTTTTTTTGAATATTTTTTTAAATTTTTTTTTTTACTAATCTAGAATTACGTTATAACATACTTATAGTTGATAATTTTTCAAACTTAAGGTCTGAAGTTTATGAATCCGTGAAATTCACAACAGGTGGTAAGAAATAGTACTATTCTTTTTTTATTTCCTGCAATTTATGTGAAATCAAGAGTAATTAATTAATGTGGAGAATTAAGGTCTCATGCATATTAATGTTTTTTTTACTGATATGGTGGGGTTACCTTAGGAAGGTAAGTCTCTATCCCAATGGAAATGGCGAGGGATTGGGCAATCTTAATTTCTTGGTTTTGGATGTATCTTCAACAACTTCACCAATATGTATAAAGTTTATGCAGAATTCATTTTGCGCATTATTGACCAAGTTGGTGACGAGCATGATTCTTGGCAAAGTAATTAATGTTTTATTATGTTCTTCTTTCTCCATTAGAAAAAGTTAGTATTCAACTTTTTTATTCTCTTTCTAGTAACTTTTCTTTTCTTATTTCAATTATTGTTGATATTTTGATTTTTGCAGCAAACCACTGGTTTAGTGATTCCAGAACCGGTTGGGGCTTGAATACATTTAAGTCTTTGCCTAAGTTGGCAAAGCCAAACTCAAGGTTTTTGATGAAGGATTGTTTAATTTTGGAGGCTGAGTGACCTTAGTCAGTATTAATAAACACAATTTAATATAACAGTACTCTTGAATTTTTCTAATTCATGAAAGGTTTTGAATTATTTTGGTTAGTAATGTTTTATTGGAGATAAAATTAAGGAACGTCAACTCTTTAATTCAATGAGTAAGTCAAGGATCTTAATTCAAGGTGTAAATTAAGGAATAAATCAAGAAATTGTCCTCCTTAATTTAAGGTGTAATTTAAGGAGAGAAACAAAAAATACTTAATTAAAAGAGTAAAAACAAGGAATTTTTAATTAAAAATGTAAACGAAGAAATGTTTAATTCAAAGAGTAAATCGTCTTATATATAACTATAGAATTGTAATGAAAATATATGAAATGAATAATATAATTTTGAAATATCTTGTTTTATTTAAAAAGATATTTAAATTTTTTCGTTTTAAAAACCAGATTTTCAACATGCTTAGACATCAGTATATATATGACAATTCCCAGACAGTTTTTCAGTCAACCAAGTTAGTAAAAGAAGACCAGACAAACCACCAAAGATTGAAATCTTAGGCTGCTATGTAAAAAACTGTAGAAATTTTATCAAACTCAATCGGAGAGTCAAGCGGGTATTCTTATCCATCATTGTTGATGAAATTATCCAATTATAACAAATTCTTATTAAAAGATTGGTTCATTTACATGATATAGTTACTTCAGGTAAAGAATTTTATTTTTAAACCTTTAGAAAAAAAATATATGTTATTTTTGGTAAAAAAACATGTTTTACATAAAATAAACATGTATTATCTGTCTTTTTATATAACTTAAATAATATATGTTTTTTAAAATGATTAAAAGTGAAAACAATAATTATGTTATATATAAAATAAAGTGTACAAAATTTCAAGTACAAAATAATAAAACAATAGTAAGATTTTTTGAAGAAAAATTTTTCATTTCAAAGTAAAATTTAAACATGATACCTTTACTTTATCACAATATTAGTTATGTTAATTGGGCTACAAGGCCATGGGTGATTGTCTTTGATTGGCTACCTAGCTCTATGAAACTATATATATATATATATAATTTTAATAGTATATAAAAAATGAAAATGATTAAGTTAACCGGAAAAGAAATAATTTAAACCAATTTTCTATTTAATCCAATTAATATTTGTGAGAACTATGAGTGTTGGCTATTTTCGTGGACAAAATATTTATCTGTAAATTTGTTTTTAGGCCTATTATCAAGTCTATCAAGAAAGGTCAAACAAATACTCGAGTTCCAGATAATTGTACTTCAGGTATATCTTTGATAACTACGACACATAGGATTATATTTATGCATTTAATAGCACATGCTTATAAATCTAAAATTATTTTTAGTGCTAAAATATAGAATAAGATATGCTAAAATATATTAAATAATATATACTCTAAAATAAGATATGTTAAAAGATATTAGATAAGATATATATACTCTAAAATAAGATATGCTAAAAGATATTAGATAATATATACTTTAAATTATATTTGAAATCCTTATCATAAAAGATAGCATAAAATCTATTTTAAAAGAAATCTATTTTAAACGAGAGTTATCCTAATTAATGAGAATTACTAATCCTATTTGTAATAGAAAATATATTTATCAATTACATAGGATTAAGGGTTTTAATTTTTCCTATAAATAAAACTCATTGCTCATTGTTTCTATTAACCACACAAGAGTATTATTTTAATCTTCTTAATTTCTCTCTCTTGTTTTGCAAATATAAGATTATAATTTTTTAAGCTTCTTTATTTAGTTAATATATCAAATATTGGTGGTTATGTTTGATTGATTAATAAGCCTAATTATTTTATGATATTTTGATAATATGTTATTATGGCTTCTTCTTTATTTTTGTTCTTAAATTGTTAGATCAAATAATTGTTTTTGTCATATCATAATTATTTGATTTGATTATTAATCTTTAAAGAAGCTATTTTTATTGAACTTGTATTTGATATTTTTGCTCTAGGATTTGCTAGTTGATTTAATTTAAATGACATATGTTTTGAATCATCTAGTTAGGATTATTCATTATTAAATCTGTTCTAGAACACACACGGGCACTTGTGTTTTTGTGCTAACTATTTTGCAGTTGATTTGTGAACGATCTGATTTGCGGGGAGCTTATTGGAACGTTGGTCTGAAAACCGTTCACGCTAATATTGGAAACTGTGAAAACAGAGCAGGGGCTCGTAAGTAAAGTACATTGGGGCAGTATCCTAGGGAGGGTAGCATAAGACCGAGTTTGTACTTGAACATTTGATTTTCATAGTGGAAAGTTAGGTGGTCCGGTGGACCGGTGGTTTTCCTCTTAGGCCATGGTTGTGGCCTAGGTTGTTTCCACCTAAAAATATCGTGTGTTATTATTTTATTTTCGCACTTATATTTACACACGATTGAATGCCTCGCTTGTTTGTTTAGATTATTAAATTATAAATCGATAAAAATTAAAAATAACCTATTCACCCACTCTAGGTTAATTAGGTCCATAATTTATAAACTTTCAATATTGATCAAGGATAAGCCTACTAGGTAAAAAAAAGAAGAAGTTTTATCTAGGTTTTTTTTTAAAAAAAAATTGCATGTTAAAAAAGGATTATTGAGTTAAATCATTTATAAATTGCACTTCAAATCATTTTTTTCCATATGGATCTTTAGTTACTTACCACACTCCAAATTATTTTATTTAAAAAAAATTACTTAAATTTATATTATTATATTTAAATTAGAAAAAAAATCTTAACTAAGAATAGATATTATTGGAATCAATTAATCTCTTTCATATTATATGCAAGTTTTTATACTTTCAATTTTAATTTATATTAAATGTTACCATAAGGATTCAATCTTAGAATCTTATTATTTTAATACCATAAAAATGTAAAAATATTGGATATTAATTCTTCCAAAAATTGAAGCTTAAAAGTTAAAGTTCTTGAAAGGTTGGTCTAACAATTCTTTTATATTCTTTAATATTTTTTGTTAAGTGTGAGCTACTTTGTCTTTGTAAATGCTCATTACTTAAATTTTTAAATTTTTTTATCTTTTTTGAAGATCTATCAAACTTAAGATTTTTAATTAAAATTAAAAATTATCACAGTGATTCGATACCAAAATCTTACTGTTTTGATATCATGTATAAGTATCAAGTACTAATTTTTTCAAAAGGTTAAGCTTGTAAGAAATATAGCTAACAATTCATTTATATTTTTTAATAAAAAAAACGTGAATCTGTGTTTTATAACAGAACACTTATACTCTTCTAAGTTCAGAAAAGTTAACAATTTATGGGACATAACATAATCGGATGCTTTTTGAGAAAAGTTAACAATTTATGGGAAATAACATAATTGGATGCTAAAAGCATGATCATCTACTTCATCCTATTATAAACTGTCACCTAAGTTGATAATTTGTAACTTGAAATGAAAAAAAATATTTTCATTTATAATATGAGATTGGGTAAGGAAGTTGATTGTATTCCCATCCGGTTTTTCAAAACAATATATCTCATTTTATTAAATACAAAAAAATTATAAATTTAATTTTATATTCAAATTTAAAAATATTTTTAAATAATTTATGATATTTATAATATTTCGTTTTTAAGTTATCATTTAAAACATAAAATAACTTTTTTTATAAGAATTTTTTGTTTACTTAAATTCTAAAAAGTTAAAATGTAAGTATCACTGTTACAAAAGTGATCATTTAAATCGAGATTTAAAGTCAATTTTTGGTTAAAATCTACTTATAATTAATTTAAAGTCGGTTCGTTGAATAACTTACTTTAAAAGTCATTTTTAGCTTAGTGTATTATATAACTTATTTTTATTATTTCAAACTAGCGTGTAAGAAAATTATATCAAACTTATTTAATATAAAAATTATGTATTTCTTGTTACATATATTTATTTTTATTCTTCTCATATAAATATTGTTTATTTTTTATTCTTTATTTATCAAAGTTTTCTTTTGATTATTATCATAAAATATTTATCATTGAATTAATTTTTTTAAGTTATACCTTTAAAATTAAAATAAAAAATTACTAATTTTTTTAAAAATAATATTTAAGATAATCCACTTATGACAAGTTTTCACCTTTAAATCCTTAAAAAAAATTATGTTTTTAACATAAGCTTCGTATATAAAAGATAGTTATCTAATACAATTAAAACTTTTTCGAGTGGCTCTCCTTTCTCCGTTAGAAAATAGGTGTTGAATTTTTTGTTTACTAGTTTTTATTACAATTATGATAACTTTTTGTTTTCCTTCCTATTTCAATTAGTGATCTTGATATTTTTATTTTTTGCAGCTAGCTACTCCTTCAGGCGCTTAGAGTGGTTTGGTTAGCCTACATTTATGTCGTTGGCTGAGTTGGAAGGACCCAAGCCTTCCATGAATTATCCATAACAGTTACCATATGTTAATCTCCAGTTGAATTTTAAATATATTACTATTTTAATTGCAATTGACATGAGAGCATCACTTTTACGTACCCACTATTAATTTGATTCCATTATACAACTTTTTTGCACTACATACCTACACTTGGCTTCCTTTTTTTTTTTTTTTTTTTGGTATTCAACTTTCTAATTTTAACAAATTAAGTTCAAAAAGAATTGAAGGCATGTTCTAGACAAATGAATAAAGAAACTATTCATATATTTTTTGTTCGTGCGTTTGTAACTTTTATTAATGTCAAGAATTGTACATTCATGGAATACCAATTCCTTTGCAATAAGAAGTATGTATTCATGCTGACTGTTGTTAGCGAAGAGCCATATTATGGTCTCTCATTCATTTAAAAGCAAAATAGCATGCATAGTTTCATATATTGCTATTATTCTAAGTGGTTGTGTAGGGAATCTCAGTATCATAATTCTCATTCTCAGTTCTGAAAATTCAGATGGTATATCTTTCTCACTATCTTCGCATTTTATTACCTCTCACTATTCAGTATTATAATGTTTATATATATATATATATATATATATATATTAACTTTGATACATTATATTGTCACATGTTAGTTTATTACATGCAGAGATATTTATAAGATCATTTTCTGAAGCGTAACCAACTCATTACACTCTCAGAGTAAAATCATTTTCGGTACTAGTCAAGAATGAGATAATAAAATATAAATCGACAATTTTCAAGCTGTAGGATACAAATGGTACGTACCTTTAATTTCTCCATATTAATTTAATATGCTAAATGGTGAAATGGTGATGTGATTATGAGTTGTGAGTATTTTTTAAATAGTATGACGTGTTTTGTAGTTTTTTTCTTAGAAGCAAAACCATGAGGTTTCGTTAAACTGTCAAGTTATAACTGTGGATCCATTGAACTTAAAGTTATGAAATAAAGTAAACAATAGCGTGCCATGTGGAATGGATCATGCCCCGCTATCTTGGATGGAATAACATCATGTATCAGGTGGTATCAAAATCAAGTTTAGTTTAAGAGAACGGAGTATAATCAAGTGACGTGAGAAGAATATCAGTAATTTCGTGAAAAGATTCGATACCAAATAGATAATCTTACTGTAGTCGTTGCTCAACTGACTAATAATGTCCAAGAATTAGAGGGTGCACATAGAGATAGGATTCAGACAATAATGCCTAGAGGATAAGTTGAAGGATTACTCCTAAGAACACTTGTTGACCCAACACCCCTAAGAAAACATGATGCCCTCACTGATAGTTCTAGTGATGAAGATTTGAAAGAAAAATATTTCAGAGGTCAAACCAGAAAAGGACGTCATCAAAAAGACCAAGAACCATAAGATTATTGTCTTAAATTTGCCTTTTCTGTTTTCTATAAAGACATGAATATGGAGGATTTTCTTAATTAGATCTCAGATTCGTTCCCAAGGAAAGACAAGTCAAGGTAACAACCTACTGACTCAAATGAGGAGCTTTATCATAGTAGGATCAATTCAAAAAAAATATAAATTAAGACAAAGGAAAGCTCCGATCAGAACCATTCATAATTAGGACTCAAATTTGAAATTTTTTACATGTTCAAATGAACTACATCTCGCTAAACCACAAGCTCATTGACCTATATATCATCATTCTTAACACTGATTGGAGAAGAAACTAATCGTGCTCCAAAGTCACGTGCATCTTAGAATTTTCTGTTTTGAAAACTTAAAAGTCTTATGTCACAAGGGTGCAAGAGCTTGAAACTAACCCCTCTATTGGATTGAAGAGTCTTAACTTTGCTTCTTGTTTGAAGTTTCGCTTGTGCTTTGAACATGATAAAAGCATCTTTAACCCTTGATTTCTCTTTAAGAAAGAAAATCCAAGAGTATCTTATAAAATCATCTATGAAATGTACATACCCTTTATAGCCATTAAATGATAAAACTAGTGCAGAACTTGAAACATTTGTATGAATTGCCAACTGTAGCAGTTATATGAATTATGGAAAATAAAAGTTTATGACTCTTTATCAATTGGCAAGCTTCACATACATTTGGAAAATCATTAACATGAAAATCACATAAAGCCTTTTTAAGAATAGAATGCACAATCTCAGAGGAGGGATGGCCTAACCTCATGCCAAAGAAAAACTGTTTCATAGCCTACTACATGTGAAGGCTAACCGTTTTGAAGCAAAAAATTTAATATTTTTATCTGAAATACACATCTTATTTATATCACACATATAGCTACATCTTTTATGTAAACTTAACTTACTATGAGAAGATTTTTCAACGACATTATTAGTCTTGATCTGAAAGGCAAAGGCATATAATCCATAATCAAGCTTGCTTTCCAGCAAAACTGTTCTTTTCATCTTGCCCTTTAAAAAATAAACAAGAGGATGAATCTCAAAGTAAGCATCATTATTTCTTGTGAATTTATAGACACCAAGTAGATTTTTTGTTATAATAGGCACGTGAAGCATATCTTTGAGTGTAAAGATGTGTCTAGTATGTGCTCTACTAGTAACAAAACAATTACCAATATTAGCAATATGCATACCAAAACCATTACCAATCTGCAATTGCTCGGTTCCTTTGTAGTCTATCTTGGCAACAAGAAAGCTAGGATCTGTAGTAACATGATGTGTGACCCCTAATTCCAAATACCATCGGAAATTTGAAACAGTGTTAGGAGTTGTTACAAAGGCTTGTGCTAAGGCAGGTGTAGAGAACTGAGTTTGAGACCGTGCTTGACTATCATTAGGCACTGTTGTAGAGGTTTGATTGTGAGTTTGAGGTTGAAAAGAGTTATCACGTCTAAAAAATGTGGGAGCAAAAATGAATATAAATTTATTCATCCTAGTATTCTTTTCAAAAAAATATTGATCATTGTAACTTAGTGATTCGTCTCTAAAGAGTTATCACATCTAAAAAATGTGGGAGCAAAAATGAGTATAAATTTATTTATCCTAGTATTCATTTCAAAAAATTATTGATCATTGTAACTTAGTGATTCATCTCTCTTATATATATATTCCACATTTATACTATTTTGTAGTTTTCAACTAATCCAAAGATTTCCTTATTAGAAAATGGAAAACGCTTTATAGCACTATTAAACTACTAAATACTACTATGTGTCACAAATACTATAGATTTATTATCATTTGTTAATTTTATGACACTATGATAAATGGGACTATTAAGGAAACATTTGTTTGTCATGTATGTTGATAAGTGCTTAAAATTATTTAAAATAACATGATTTTATGCACTTTAAATTTTAAAATAGATTTGTATTTGTATAATTTTATTATTATTTTAGAAAATTTATCTTTTTGAAATCATGGGTATATTTTATTGTATTTCAGGTATTTATAGCTTCAAATTGATTCAATTGATAAATACTTGAAAAATAGTACCTGAAAACACTCCATTGCAACCATGAAGAATTGAACTTCCAAACCATTGTAAGATGATGAAATACAAAAGGGCTTCCAAAAGTGCAGAAATATACCGTGGCACGGGACAGATCCATATTCAAACGTATTACAGACTGGCTCATGTCGTAGTGCCTTACTATAGGATCCATAATTTTCTCTCTTTTGCAATGTTTTTTAACCTATAAAAATGACTCATTTCTATTGTAATAACCATCCTTAAGCTCTTAATTCTTTCTAATTTCTTGTTTCTTAATATTTATTTTCTTAGTTTCAAAGTTCTTCTCAATTCAATAAACAATGTTAGTAATACTCTTTAAAGGTTTTCCAGATACAAAAACAATGCTAAAATTTTGTACTTGAAAGCATACACTTAATTTATAATTTAAATGTATTCTTTTATTTTCAAATTAATTTCATGTGTTGCTCTTAATGCTATGTTAAATTTACTGATCATTTATTAAATTAAGTATGTTTGGTTGAAAATGCTATAGGATATTAGCAATGTTGTTATGACATAATGTTTAGGTTCAGTTTTATTTTTAAAAATTTGTTGAATTATTTAAAAATCATGTGATTCCTCTTTAGACTGGCATTGAAAGTGTATTTATCATTTCGTACAAAGTGATTTATGCACTTGCACGCTATTTTAAAATATACAAAATTTGCGTATTAAGTTTTTGTGCATCAAGTTTTTGCACTCTATTTCGATAATTTAAATTTTAAATTTTATTTTAAAAAAAAATTAATTTATTATTAATTTTCTTTTCTTTAATGTTATTATTTGGTCAATTCTTTTTCTTTTAGTTTTTCTTTTAGTTTTTTTCTTTTATCTATTTACTTTCTTTTATTTATTATTCTAATTTTTTTATTTCTTTTAATTATTTTATGTTTAGTATTTTTATATACAAATATGTATTGTTTAATATAATTGATGTAATTATTGCATAAATTGTCTCATAAATTCCTTCTATCATAAATTATTTGTAACATATTTTTATATTCATTTTATCTTTTTATTTTTTTTACTTGACAAGTGATTTCAATTTTTGTTTTCATAAGTTTATGTGAGGTAGGATGTCCTTAAGTTACCCTTTTCACAACTTACAAATATAACATTAATTGATAAAATAAACTGTCAAGATAGCTAGACGTTGAGATCCAACAACCTTTTATTGAGCAACACATTGAACCAAATTAAGACCTACCCTTTGAACATTTAAATATGAGTAAAAACCAACAACGTAGGAGGACTACCATCAAAGAGTATGCAAGGCCAATCATTGGCATTGCTACTACCTTAAATCAATTGAGTGATGCTACTCATAATTATGAATTGAGAAATATTCATTTTTTTGTTACATCTTTTAATGGACTACCTAATGAAGGCTCTTTGTCTTTCATTAGGGACTTTTATTCCATAGTCCAAATATTCTTTCTTGATGTACTCACCGAGGACTAACTTAAAATACAATGTTTTCACTATATTCTAAAAGATAGAGCCAAGACTTGGCTGATGTCACTCCCCTCAGGTTCTTTGATAACTTGGGAGGATGTTTCTGATAAATTCATAGAAAAATTCTATTCCTATCAAAAAACAGCAAAGTTGAGAGCAAAGATTACTACTTTCTCTCAGATAGAGGGAAAACCTTTCCAGGAAACTTAGATAGGTTTCAACTCTTCTTCACTCATTATCCCATCATAACTATCCTCTATAGGTATAAAACCAATTTTTCTACAATGGATTTACACAATAATATCATTTCATCATTGACAATGTTGTGGGAAGAGCGATAAGAGAAAAGACTACCTTGGAGACTTATAATTTCTTGGAGACTTATAATTTCTTTGAGATGTTGGGTGCTAATTTCCAACATAAAAGCTTATAAGTGAGAAGGGCTAGAATCTATGAAATTGAATCCGATAGAGAAGTATAGATGCAACTTTCACAATTAACCAAGCAATTTGCACTTCTCACCATACATGCCACACATAATAAAGAAAAATTTGGATTGTGTAGTACTTTAGGACACGATTCTGATATCTATCCTTATCAATGAGAAGTAATTACTATACCTGAATAGGCCAATGCATTAGAAGGTTACCAACCAAGACCCAGGTATGATCCCAATGCAAATACATATAACCAGGGTGGAAGAATCATTATAATTTCTCATAAAGGTAGAATAACCCTCATTTTTCCCATATCTCAAATCAACGAGGCTAGCAATACCACTAACTCTTGAGGATAACTTGAATACTTTTATTCGAGTGAACAGGGATAAACAATCAAGAACAAATCAAAGGTTAGACTCTATGGAGGTTTCTATCAAAAAGGGAAAGTACAAGTTCAGCAACTTACTACACACTAGCAGAAGTAAGGAAAAGAATAGTTGCTAAGTCAAAACAATAATTGAACTCAATGATATGGGAACATAGATTTTATTTAATGATGAAGTCCTCACGCAATGTCTCGCTAAAAACAATAAAATGTAGTCATAGGTGTGAGGTAGCCCATTATTTTCTTTTAATTTTTTTATTTAATTTTGTTTAATTTTATATTTATAATTTTTCTGTTTAAGCATAGATAAATTTAATTTTTGTGATTATTTTGTTAAATTTTAATAAGATTAGTTTTCATAAACATTTTTTATTTAGTAGTAAGATAATTATAAATATTTGTTTTGTTATAATTTTTTCTATTTAATTAGGTATGCTTTTATTAAGTAAATATAACATAATATATATATATATAAGGAGTCTCATAAAAATTAGGGTGAAGAATAGAGTTACGCGTTCCAAGGCATAAACTTTACCTTGTCAAGACACAAGTGTTTCTACTTTTTTTATGATTGAAGTTCAAAGGCTCGTGGCCTACGTATATTTTTTGTCTTGAAATACCAGCCCTAACATGTTTTCACCCATTTTCTCATCTTCTTCAACAAACTTAATATTTTCTCTCCCTCCAAACACCAAAAATCCAATTTTTAACTATTTTCTAGTCTTTTCATTGAAATATTTTGGAAAAATTATCAACTTATCAACAAATCTTCATCTTTTTTAAAAGAGTGTTCTTCAAATTCTTCATCCTCAACAATACAAATAAGTAATAAATTTTTTTTAGAATTTAAGTCTTAAATTAAATTCTTTGAGTGAATTATTTTTGGATTAAAAAGAGTTCCGAATCCTAATTTGGACAAACTAGGGTAAGGAAAATGATTTGAAATAATTTATTTTATGTTGTTTTATTTGGATTACCTGTGAACCTTTGAATTTAGATATTGTGAATTTTTATAAATGGCATAAAAAGGGTAGAACACCGAAAAAACCTAATTCAGCTCCACGCCAAGAATCAGAAAAGTCACCCCTTTCCTTTCAAATGGCTTTTAATTGATAGAGAAAAAGGGCTATCAACTTTGGAGGATTATGATAAGGTCAAATTCTCTAGTTATAAGACCAAATTAAGATTTAATAAAGCTACGTAGAATTTATGATGTGATGGTAGCTTTAGGATGGAGAAGGTTTCTTAAGGAACCCAAAGCTATTATAGAATCAATTGTTCAAAAATTCTATGCAAATGTTCCCAACTCTATTGATAACTTGGTTAAAGTATGGGGTGTACTAGTCGGGCCCGTTCATATTAATGCTCATTATTATTTAATCAATATTGGCTAGGGTGAATATGTGGCATACTTGGAAAATATTTACTACGCTACACTAATAGAAAGCTTAGCAATAAAAGGGGCTAAGTAGGGATATGTAGGTAGGAAACCTAAGGGCTTTGAAGCTAAGTATTTAAATAAGATTTCCCGCATATGGTAATACTTTATTTGTTCATGAATAATTCTCACCACACATTACAACTTTGTTAATAAAGAGCAGGTAATATTACTAAATACTATAACATTCAAAATGTTTATGGTTGTTGGAAATATAATTTATCATAGGGTTAAATTAACTACAAACAACCACCGATTGAGTTACTTTTTTCCTCAGCTCGTTACTACATTATATGCAAAAGCAGGAGTGGCTTATTTAAAAGGTTTCTTTTTACTTCAATTTGGTTGGTTATAAAGTATGACATGTACAATGAACTTACCTCTGGCACAAACATTGCACAAAGGGATAAAAGGGCCACTTCTTCATCTAGGATGACTATGAAAGATGAAGTTCATCATTTAGGTGAAAAAATGACCAACATGAAAGATTATCAGTAAGCCTACATTGCCCAATATGCTACATTTATAAATCTACAACATCGTGATCAAGTGAATCATAATCGTTTAATGTATAAAATGAATTGGTTACAATTTGACCATCTCATGGTAGATTCAAGCCATTTAGTAGCATTTGAGTATCAAGATTATGATTTCACCTTTACACCATCTGAATGATCATGACAATAGCATGAAGAATAAGGACCGGATGACATGGGGGACTGAGCTCCACATTTGTTCCAAAATCTTATGAGTTTTTATTTTTGTTTTATGAACTTTAGTTAATTATTTTTGGATATTATGTTTATTTTTGTTTCATGTTATTTATTTGATTTTATTTCATGTCATGTGAATAAATATTTATTATATTTAGAATTATTAAATTTATAACTGTTTGTTTAGATGTGTAAAAAGTACACAATATTATATGTGTGATTAAAATGTTTGGAATAATGGAAACACCTACATTTTCACATCAAAATACTTGAGCACGTTAAGCAAATGGATAATTTCTCTTCTTTACTATTTATTTTAATTTACAATTGTTACATTGAGGGAAATATAAGTTCTAGTTTGAGGTGGAAAAAGTTAATCTATATAAAATTAAGCAATTTTAATTTTTTTTATTAAAAATTGTTTACATGTTCATTTACTTTTTATTTGCTTACATTTTCATCTTTTTTATTTTCCTGTTTTTATATATTTTTATTGGTTTAGGAATTTTAGGTTTGATTTAAAAAACATTTGTAAATTTATTACATCTTTTAGTTAATTTTAAGTAAATAATTAAGTATTTTAACTAATAGACTAATTTCTTAAACATATCATGGAATAAAGTGATAATTAGTTAGTTTTCAACAAAAATTGTATTTCATGATAAAGTGTTGAAATTGCAATAAATTTAAAATTAGTGTTTAGGAATCAAATAATAGAGATTACTTTGTAAGAATATTTTGAGCCTTTATCTTTTCATTATGGGTGATAATATTTTTTTCTACTATTTTAACTACTCTAATATCTATAGGTTTTTGCATTGAAAGCTAGGATTTTTACATCTGATAAAATATCATATATTTATTTTTATTCTTAAATTAAATTACTTAAATGAAAATTGAAAGTATATTCCCTTTTTCATTTATGCACGACTTTAAAAAAGAGAGACATATATGAGGTTATTTAAGCAATACAAAAGAAGCCAAAATTAGCCACTTATCAAATCATACAAAATATGTACAAATTGTATAGTGAGTCATCTCTCTAAAAAAGAAAAGAATATCTCTTAAAAGAGAGAGAAAGAGAAAATAAGAATAAGAGGGAAAAATAAATAGTATAAACTAATTACTATGATCCAAAAATCTTACAAAAGTTGTGAGAAATGGATACAACAAAAGAAATATAAGAAATAAATCCCCTATAAGTTATTACATTTTTTTCATCTCTAAAAAGAATATATCTTATAATTTTTATTTGATGATTTTAATTGATGCATAAGGATCATATGTAATTCCTTTATAAATCCTTTTATTCGATTCCTTTTATAAGATGATGTTATGTACTATTTTGAGCCTTTTTTCTTATTTGAATATACGAGAATCAATTAGTTCATTTTTTACATAACTTATATTTACATATACCTTTGAATAAGTAATTGAACTCATAGGATCAGTGTGATATTAAGAATATGACTTGTGAGATTTAGAGTCAAAGCGAATTTGGATTCCAAACATTAAAATTAGGAAAATTAATATTGATGCATTTATTGATGTAGATATGAATATGATTTTCAACTAATTATTATAATAAATTATGAATGTTTAGGATATTAAATTAACTTATACTTTGGATTTTAGATGTGAAATTAAAAGAGATTAAAAGTATGAGAAAGATTTTTTACTTTATTTTTTTATCTATAATTTTAAATTTTTACTTTGTTATTTGTTTATTTTTGTTAAATTTTTTTATTTTAGTTTGATGTTTGTGGGTATTATCTCTGAAAGCTCTTATGAGACTTAAACTCTTTCATAAGGATAACCTAGGTGTTTAAAGGCTTCTTGCATACGCTAAATGTAATCGTGCTAATCTATGGAAATGATTTACGATAGTTTAAGTTTTATTTTTTTTTCTTTTCTTACTAGAAACTAGTAAAAAGTTGATTGGTGGTTATGATGAGCACTTAAAGGCACTAAATATAACAAGATTTTATGAACTTTAAATGATAAAATAGATTTGTATTTGCATAATTTTATCATCATTTTAGAAAATTTATCTTTTCAGAATCACATTTATGTTTCATTATCTTTTAGGTATTTATAGCTTCAAATTGATTTAATTGATAAAAACTTGAAGAATGATAATTGGAAGCACTCCATTGAAACCATGATAAATTAAAGACTAACATATATAAGCCTTACATATGTTCCAAACCAATGTAAGGGGTGAAATACAAAAGAGCTTTAGAAGTGTAGAAACACATTAGTCACAATGGTCTTTTATGTGTGCTGCTATAGGGACAATCAGACCCATGTTTCATTATTGGCTCATGTCGTGGTGCTAAGAAATGCATACTATGGCTCCTTACTATATAAAAAAGGTCCATCCCCATTGAAATAATCATCCTTCACCTCTCAATTCTATCTAGTTTCTTGTTTCTTAGTATCTCTTTTCTTAGTTTCAAAGTTCTTCTCTCAACTTTAAGAGTTAATCATAGTTTAGTTTATGCAATAGTTTTCTTTCAATTCAATAAACATTGTTGGTATTTCTATTTGAAGGTTTTTCTAATATAAAAACAAAGCTAAAATTCTATACTTGGAATGATATATTTGAAATATAATTTAAATGTATTTTTTTATTTTCAGATTGATTTTATGTGTTGTTCTAAATGCTATGTTTAATTTGTTAATCATTTATTAAATTAAGTATGTCTGGTTGAAAATACTATGGGATATTAATAATATTGTTATGTTTATGAAATATTAAAGTAGGTAAAAAATTTTACAAAATAAATTAAGTTTTATTTATTTATCAAGATTATACTAAGTTTGTTAAATAAAAATATATTAACGATGTATTTTTCTTAATAAACATGAAAATTAGATTTAGAGTAAATTCTTCAATTTTGAATTTGAATATTTGGATCTTTAGAGTACTTTATTTCAAAAACAATTCGCAGAGATTTATTGTTGGAAAATACATTAACATGTTTTTTATAATAGATTTAAAATCTAAAAGTTAATTTTTAGATACTTAAATCGTAAGCCTAACTTTAACACCTTTAAAAAGAATTTAATTATTTGATTTCGTCTAAAGATGTAATTAGATAATTTGCTATTTTCTTGTAAATAAATCATAATTTAATAATAATCAAATGGTAGATCCATCCTAAGGACATTTTCTTATTAAAAATGTAAAATTATTAATTTAATTTATATTTTTACAACCTAATTATTATTGAGCAAGTATGATCAATTAATTTGATTGAGTTTAAATGTTTATTTGTTTGATGTTTGTTGAATCTATATTTAATATTATATCTTTAGTTTAGATATTTTACAATAAAACTTTGTGACTGAATGTTCATATTTAAATTTTATTTTTAAGAATTTGTTGAATTATTTAAAATAATGTGATTTCTCTTTAAACCGTCCTTGGAAGTATAGATATCATTTCTTAAATTGTTACGCTTATGAGCTATTTTAAAATATAAAAAATTTAATCAAGTTTTTGTGCATCATATGCTTATGTATATTCATTGTGTTTATGCGATATTAAGACGTCATTAATTGTTATTTAATTGTGAATTGGACCTTGGGCTTTTTAAGTGTGTCCAGTTGTTGTTATAGATTCATTTTTCAGCTCATTTCTCAAGATGGAATATTAAAGGACTCAAAGGTAGTTTGGTCATTTCATGGATTTATATATATATATATACTCTAGAGTGTTTTTGGAGATAAGCTCATTCATTCTTGGTCCTTTTCTCTCTAAAGTGCTATCTTTCTTCTTTTTCTACCTTTCTTTGTTCTTCTCTATGTATTTTAGTTTTGTTTCTTTTGTTAATGTTTAAGAGTTGTTTAGTTAAGGTTCTTTGAGGGTGTTCTCTTAATTTCATCTTTATAAAAACATTGGTTCATTATAGATATGAGTATTACCTTTTTTAGGGATTAGATCGTGTAGTTTAGGGGTATAACCACTTTATCTCGTGTGTTATTTTGTTTCTTGCAATTTATATTTCTTTATTTTTTTATATTTTATTCAATCTTGCACTAAATTTATACAAAGAATCTTTTATAGTAAGTTATGAGTTTGAAATCGTAATAAAGTGATATCAGAGCGAGGTTTTTATGTTGTTTGGCCTTTGATTTGCTATCGGAGTGTATCAAACTCACATGATCCTCATATTTGGTTTTTTGGGTTGTGTTCTTGAGTGGTTTAGTAACCTTTAGGTTTACTCAGTCCTATGAATAATGTCACTCTTCGATTTCCTTAGATAAAAAGGGGCTTTCTCATCTTTATTTTTTTCTTCCCTTTGTTTATATTATTATTTACTTACTATTACTACATAGTATAACATATTTGATTTCGATGTCATAGGTTACTATGTGTTATGAAAACATAAAATGAAAACACTCTTGGTTTAACAATAAGTGCATGGTATTATTAATGTGAAAGATTTTCCTAAAAAGGCATCCGACTATGACAAGAAAAATATTGAGAAAAAGGATTACGCTTTTATATTGTTAAATCTCTATGATAAATTTTTTAAAGAAGTTTCTAAAGAAAATATCTTTGAGAATGTATTCTCTAAACTCTACTCTATTTATCTTCAAAAGTCTCTATTTGGTAAAGTTCATCTAAAACATTATTTTTACTCTTTTAAAATAGATTTGTCAAAGGATCTTGAACAAAACCATGATGATTCTAAAAGACTCATAACTTAATTTAATGACATTAATCATAAGGTTGATAATGATACTCAAGCTATTACTCTCTTAAATTCTCTCCTTGTTAAATATAAAGATGTTAAATCTAGTATTATATATATATATATATATATATATATATATATATATATATATATATATATATGAGATAGGACTAATAAAAGGAAAAACGGTTCTAATAGAGGTAAAAGTAAGAATATATTAAAATCAAGATTAAACAAAGATGTTAGATATTATTTCTGTAAGAAAAAAGGTTACTATAGGAATTAGTATCATCTTGGAAAAGGTAAAAAAATGATAAAATGGAGTGTAATATTGATATGTGTCAAATCTAGTCTAATAAGGGCATGGGAGTTCGAAAGTGCTAGTTGTGAGCTCCATTAGATTCAAGTTGTTCCTTTCACAAGGCATTGATTTAGTGATTTGAAAGAAGTTGATGGTGGTAGAGTTCTTCTAGAGCCTTAAATTGTGTTAGGCTTGTCCTTGAACGTAATAGAAACTTGATTTCACTTGGTACCTTAGACGTCACTGGATACTCAGTTAAGATCAATGATTGTATCATGAAAGTAATGAAGGGATCTTTGGTTTCTTTTAAAGTAGAATGGTTAGATGATTTTTATTTGTTGCAAGATTCTACATTAGACCTTCATGGAAACATCAGTGTAGCATAATCCTTAGATAATGCAATGCTTTGATATAAGAGATTAGGACATGTAAGTAAAAAGATTTAAGGGAATTGTCTTAGGTTTTTTTGAATGTTATCTTTGGTAAGCAGACTAGGGTTAAGTTCTTTAAAGGTTAGTATACTACCACACATGCACTTGATTATATTCACTCTAACTTGTGAGAACATATTCCTATCCAACCCTTAGATGGAAATTAGTACCTTTTTTTTCCTTAATTGATGACCACATTAAGAGAGTTTGAACTTTCACCATAAGAATAAAAATGAGCCTTTGTAACCTTTAAACAGTGGAAAACACATGTTGAGAACCAAAAGGGTAATAAGGTCAAAGTCTTTAGAATTAGTAATGGTTTGGAGTTCTGTAATGAAGACTTTGACAATTATTGTTAGGACCAGAGATTGGTAGACATAAGAATGTTGTAGGTATACCCCAACAAAATGAACTAACTGATAGAATAAATAGGATCATTTTAGAGAAAGTAAGGTGTACGATGTCCCTTTTTAGCATGCCTAAATTTTTTTGGGTAGAAGCTATTAACACAACCACTTTCCTAATCAATAGATTCTTCTCCATAACTTTAGAGCTTAAGACACCTGAGGAACTTTGGACTAGTAAACCTTTTGACTATAGTAACCTTTGGATTTTTTTTTACATTGCATATAGTCAAATAAATCAAGGTAAAATATAGGCTAGATCTTTGAAATGTGTTTTTATTGATTATCCCTTGGGTGTTAAAGGATTTAGATTATGGTGTTTATCTCTTAATAAATGTATTTCAGGCAGAAATATAATGTTTAATAAATCCCAATTTTATTATGACTTAAACTCTTCTTCTTCCTCTTATAATACCAGTGACACCTCAATTGAGGTGAATATAGGTGTCACACCCTCTTTGTATAACAATTTTGAGAATGAGGGGGAGATACCAACAATTCCTCATCCTCATGATTATAAAACTAATAAAACAAATTCCAAGGATGATGATAGATCTGCTGAGGACTCTTCCAGTCCTCCTGGTAGTTCCCCTAAATTGATTGACTACCTTTTAGCTAGAGATAGGTCTAAAAGATCCATTTTTATACTAAAGAGGTCATTTGATTCTTTATTTACTTCTAAATGTGTATGTGATGATTTGATTTGTTGGTTGTAGTTGTACAATATGATTTAAAACTAGTTCAACTTGATATTAAAATAGCATTTTTGCACAATAATTTGGATAAGGAAATCTATATGACTCAGTCCAATGGATTCAAAACACCAATAAAAGGAAATTGGATTTACAAGCTAAAAAAATAGCTTCTACAAATAAAGACGAGATTAAATTGTTGAATCTACAACAAAATCAAGAATTTGAAATGAAAGATCTTGGTAAAGCTAGCAAGATTTTTGGTATAGAGATTGATAGAGATAGAAGAATAGGCATAATTCATTTATCTCAGAAAAAATATATAAAGAAGGTACCACATCGTGTTGGCATGAATGAATAGTCAAAACCTATTAGTACACCATTTTTCTCTCATTTCAAGCTTAGTGATTCTTTGTCTCTAACCACTGATGAGGAACATAAGTATATGTTACAAGTCCTTAATCAAACAAAATTTGCAAGTTGATGTATACTATAGTGTGTACAAGATCCAACATTTCATAGGCCCTTAGTATTGTAAGTAGATGTTCACAATCATAGAAAATGACATTGGAAAGCTATGAAATAGATTCTTCAGTACATTTTGGATACCGTAGATGTTGGTTTGGTGCTTGAGTAGGATGAAAAATTGGCGATCGATTATGTCGATTCCTATTACACTGGTTGTTTGGGTAAGCATCAGTCAACTACTAATTATGTGTTTACTTTTAGTGAAAAACCTATAAATTGAAAGTCTACATGACAACCTAGAATGGCTCCATCAACAACAGAGGTAGAGTATATGGTAGTTGTTGAGGCTATTAAAGAAGCTATATCATTACAAGGATTGATTGAAAAACTTAGGGTTGCATAGGAACATCTTAATATCTACTGTAATAGTCAAAGTGCAATTTATTTAACAAAGAATTAGGTATATCTTGCAAGGATAAAACACATAGATGTTTGCTTCGATTTTATGACCGATTAGGACCAAGAACAAGTATTGCCAACCAAAACCAAGTGTGACTAGCTAGGACCAAGTATGAACAACCAAGGTATATCTCGCCAAGATATGGTTAACCAAAGATATGATCGCACAGATTGGTGGTAGGCCAAACAAGCTTGAGCCGTAAGCCAACCATCGTACCATTTCTTCTATACACCATCTCATGTTGGGTCCTTGACCCAAACTATGCCCTCCATCAATACATCCTTATGTCCTCAAGCATATACTCAAAGGTCTAGGTTATCACAAATAGATGAGACCACTATATGATTCAGAAATAAAACTATAAGTAAAAAGAAAATATGGAAATCATAGTTAAGGATATATTAGCATTTATGTCCAGAACATCCGTACCAAAAAGTGAAGCCTATAGTAAAAGTAAGCCCTACCACATACATGCACTTTAGTGGGTGACGAGTCCATGAAAGTAGAGTCATCAATGCACTTTTTTACTTAATATTTTGCTCGTTTAAATCAATAAGTAGTATTTTTAGGATTAAAAATATTAAAATATAAATATTTTAGTTAAAAATGGTGAAAATATAAATTTTGGGATTTTTTGAGATTTTTAGGGAATTTTTAAAGTAGGACTAATCAAAAGTTTCCATGTGGATGCCACACAAGTAGGAGAGCTAACGGAGCAAGCCATATGGACACCATGCAATTGTATCCGAAGAATCACGAAAATTTGTTTTTATAGAGTAACATAGTGTTATGCCATGTGTTAGCACGACATTCATTCCAACTTTATCTAGCTTGGTAAACACGTATACCATGCGTCTTTACCTGATTCGTCTAATCATTCCATCCATGCACTACACCATCCATAACCACAAATCACATTGCATCGTGTGACGCTAACTCAACATGCATTTACCAAACTAGTCTTCCCTTGCCATGAGTCATGCTCTGATTCGCCCAATGAATTCCATATGCCACGTGTCACGTTTTTATTGACTAACGTTGTTAATTTTTCTTGTTTTAATCTCAGTCCTTGATCTAAAGTTGATCTGATGATCTAGATTCGACCTAAGCTATATTTAACCCATATGCACCTCATAAATCCTAAGAAGTCATAATTAACATAATTTTTATCAACTTTTGGAGCCAAGAATAGAGAAAAATACAGAAAAATTTAAAAGAGACATAATTTTGATAAAGATTCAAGAGGAGATTTGTATTACAATTTAAGAGATTGATTATATTTCCACTTTTACACCTTTCTTTATCAATTTTTATGTCTTTCTTTATGAAAAATATGAGTTTTATGAATATATTTGTGTCTAGTTAATTTATTAATCTAGGAATCTTATAAACCCAATTTTCACCATGTGATGATGTAATATTTTACCCCAATTAGAAATTTAATTTTAATTATATTATTTAATCTGATTTTTATGCTATTAATTGTTTGGCTAACAATTTATCTATAGAGGCAATTAAATAGATTTGAGAGAATTATTTAATTGTTTATCTTGATTAAATAACATGCATAGTTTCTAGGAAAAGATGCATAATTCTTATACATGTGATCTATAATTTATAAACTTAATAAGTAGTATGTAATTTAATTGACATGATAGTGTGATTTATTTGATTATTATATGATGTATAGTTTACTTGAGAGAGGGATACACGTTAGGTTAGATTCAATTGATCATTTAATTGATTGATAATTAAATTGGGGAGATTTCAATGATTCACATGTTTAGAAAATTTAGAGATTAATTATTCCTATATATTTTATCATATATCTTCTTAGTTACCAAATCTGATTTAATTAATTATTGTTATTCATTTTTACTTTTTTTAATTGCTTTCTAAAAATATAAAAACACTAAAAAAGTTAATTTTTTTATTTTAAAAATTAGTTTCTAATAACATAATATTCGTGAAAACGATCTTTTCTTATCATTAGATTACTTTTTATAATACATATACTTACGTATTCATTGAACACAATTCATGTCCAATCAGTGAAAAAGATATGTTAAGTCTTTAACATGTTTCATCTCCTTCTAGATTATTGAGATTCACACAGTGCACAGAAGGCACACTTTTAAGAGGTAAATACGAGCCAAAAAGGTCTACAATAAAAGTTCTAAAAGTTTGTTACTATACACAACTAAGGTCGTTGCCCCTATGTATCATCCTATCCGAAAGCTCCAAAGATAATAGTAGCCTTGGATAGAAAATAGTGCTTTACCAACACTTTTATTCCAATAATAATTATGTTTGTAGGTACTTAGGTCAAATATGGCCACACTAGGAAGATTCGATAGGACAAAAAGTTTGACAATAAATCAACAAGTAGGTTTGAGATGCTCTAACTATAGAAAATCTAAGGTCCTGAATGCGACATCGCTAGGGATTAAGCAGCATGAACTCTTTAATGCCCCAATAGGGGATAAACTACTACTAAGTCAATGAATAAGAAGTATCCTTAAAGCTGAGCTCTACGCTTTTAAGAGCCATGCCAACAAATTATCGATTATAGTTAAGCCAGTTTCATTACATATAGGATGCATCTAACCATATGCTTTTCACTCATAAATAAAACTAATAAGGATAATAACTTAACAATATTTCTATCATCCCTTAATAGGCTATAGATTCTAAAAGAGGGCCATGGTTTGAACGCCATGCCACCTAGGTCTAGGAATCGTCTCAACTTCATACACTATATCAAAAATGAAAACTTAGATTTACGGGGTTTTGGTAATCAGACCACATGTCTCCAATAAAGATATGAAGAAACACCGCGTGGAAAGAATATGTATTGCACCAACATTTCAAGACAAGTCACATAGGACACTTTCACCTTATCGGCCACAGAACCCTACTGCCTTTTAGAATGTGTTATAATCTGTCTTTCTAAAGAATGGATTGATGAGGACTTAATATCACTAAATATTATGTTATTTATTTGCACTTTAATATAAAAAAAATTGTATTTGTATAATTTTATTATTATTTTAACAAATCTATGTTTTCAAAATCATGAGTATATTTTATTATTTTTTAGGTATTTATAGCTTCAAATTGATCAAAAAGATCAATACTAAAATATCAATACATGAAGAATCTTGCTTAAAAGCACTCAATTGCAACCCAAAGGAATAAAAGAATAATATATGTAGGTCTTATATATGTACCAACTAAATGTAAGGGGTAAAATATAAAGAAATTTAGAGACAAATAATACAACGCGGGTTGTAGTAGTGATTAAACTTCGCTACGGTGCAACCTTCTTAAATCGTAATGGAATGCGTACAAGAATTCATATAGGCCACGCTGGTGGAAAATGTGTGCCATGACATGCGACCCCACGATCTATTTTTTCTCATTTTCTCAACTTTTTCTAACATATAAAAAATCTCTCATCCTATTGTAATTCATATCACATCTCTACTGAATACAATATTCTTCATCTAAGTTTTGTAGTTTTTTAGTTTCTTTCAAGTTTCTCTCAATTTTGAGAGTTACAAGTTTTATATTTATGTTTAGTTTATAAACAATTTAAATTAGGTTATCACAAATAAATGACAATAAAATAGGAGATTTTCAAGATAACGGATCAATGTAGAAGTTATCTATAGGAATACAGATTTAACTTTATGTATTATTCTATATGTTATTTTTAATATATCAATCATTTATGAAATTGAGCATATCTAATTGATTATAATAATAAAATTTTACTTATGTTAATATGTTTGTATAAATTATTTAGGTAAATATTTTGAATAATTACTAAACATGAGTTATTTTCTAATCAAGAATTTTATAAAGTTTATTATTAAAAAATGTATTAACACATATTTTTCGTAATATATTTAAAATATGAAAATTAGATTTTAGAAACATGAATCTATATCTAATTTAGAATTATATTATATTTCAAAGTTTTTATAAGATTTATTCTTAAAAAATATATCGACGATATATTTTTTGTAATAGATTTAAAATTCAAAAGTTAGATTTCAAATATATGGATTTAAAATCTAATTTAGACAGCTTGAATAGAAGTTTAACTTGTTAGTCCTCACTGAAGGTGACAAGTTAAATATTTTGTTAATTTCTTAGAAAATAAGCATAATTTAATTAAATTAATTAATAGATCCAATTGAAAAAGTTGCATGTTTAATTAATAATAAATAGTATAACCAACTAAATACTCTATTTTTTTATATAAGAAAGAATAAATAAATTTTATATTTCATAAACCTATTTAATTTTATCAAATATAGTTAACTAACTAAATATCCCATTAATTATTTATCGATTTATTAGTTGTATATCTGTCTTTAATTTGTGTGAACTAATTTATTTCCAATTATTTTATTATTTTTATCATTTAGATTAATATTTCAAAACAAAATAATTGTGATTTAGGTTTATTTTTCATCTTTAAGAGTTTTGTTGAATTATTTAAAAAACACGTAATTCTTCTTTATTTTCAACTTTGAAAGTATACTTATCATTTCTTACAAAGTGATCCATGCACTTATGAGCTATTTAAAATTATACAAAATTTATGTATCAAGCTTTTGTACATCAAGTATTAAAAACATTTAAAACATTTATCAGTTGACTTCTTTTTTGTTAAAAATTACAATTTAAAATCTTAAAATATTTAGAACATTTAAAACATTTACAATTTTATTTATTTTTAACTTTCTTTACTTTTAGTTAATAAATAATTTAAATAAAAAATACATTTGATTAATTGACTAAGATATTTCCTAAAAATATTATTTTTATTTTTATTTTTTAACTTAATTTCTTTTTAGTATTTTTGTGTAATAATTTAAAATTTAAAATTTAAAATTAATTTTTTTCTTTATTTATTTACTTTTATTTATTTAATTACTTTTATTTATTTAATTACTAATTTTCAATTTTTATTTTTATTTCTTTTATTTATTTTGTGTTTAGTATTTCTATGTACTAACTTATTTTTGGTATAATTTATTTTCTTTTTCTAACTTGTGTGTAGTGTTTATTTTACTTTTTTATGTTTTTGTTTATACTTCTAATGGTACTTATTTTAGTATTTAGTTCTCGGTGACCTTGTTTATGTTTTATAATATTAATATATAAGAAGTAAGCAATATTAGATAAATAAATGTGTACTTTTTATTGTTAATATCTACAGGTTCAATACATTTTTCAAGAAAAAAAGACATTTATAATCAAGATGAAGAGGAATAACTTCAAGTGCAAGTAGGCATGAATGATGCTAGAGATAAGCAGAAAATGATGAAGAAGTTTGCATTTCCAATAATTGGCAATACTATTTCTTGCATACACTAAGGAGAGCTATAAGTAATTGTGAACTAAAAAAATTTCATTATTTCTTGTTACCTTCATTTCATGGTATCCCTAATGAAGATCATTTATATTTTATTAGAAAATTTTATGCTACTGAGTAAAAAATTTGATGAAGACCAACTTAGGATGAGTTTTTTTTATTATACACTCAAGGATAGAGCTAAGTCTTAGTTCATAACTGTATAACTGAGTTCATTAACTACTTAGGAGGCATTCTATAACCAATTTATGGTAGGTTCTATTCCCTTCAAAGACTACTGATTTGAGGGAAAAAATAGCAACATTTTTCTAAATGGATGGAAATTCCTTCTATGAATCTTGGGATAGATTTAAACTCCTTTTAATTCAATGCTCACACCATTGCTATTCACCATAGTTACATAACCAGCTCTTTTATGATGGACTGACACAACACAATAAACGATTGATATTGATATAAGAAGATAAGTTAATCTTGTTCATATGATACTAAAAAAATGAGGTATGATCTTAATGAGAGAGTTATGATATCAGAGGTATCTAGTGCTATGCTTCAGCACTAACTACCCTTAGAAATCCAGGAAGTTTTATTATAGACATCGTTATGGGGGATAAAAAGGTAGCTAAAGCAATACTTGATTTAGGTACTAGCATAAATTTGATGCCATAATCTATTTTCTTACATCTAAGTTTGGGAGATTTAAAACTTAAAACTACGTTTCTTCAACTTGCGGATATCTCTCTCAAATATACTAAGGGAATGGTTGAAGATGTGCTAGTATAGGTAGATAAACTAATAATATCTATTGATTTTGTGATTCTAGATATGAAAATAAAACCCGACCTTGGATAAAGAAGATATAATACTTCTTAGTAGACTATTCATGGCCACTACCAAGACTATTATTGATGTCTAAGATAAGAATTTAACAATGACAGCCTTAGAAGAGGCTAACCATTTTAATCATCGTTTCCTTCTATCTATGCCTTTGATTAATGTTTTAATATTGATTCTAAGGATAGACTTTTTCATAATACATTTTTCATCATAAATTGAAGGACAAGCTAGAAGTAGCTCTTATTGTTAAAAAGGTAGATGAGAACATAGATGAGGAAACTGAGGGATATTATGATCTATTAGATATTGATAAACCATTAGAACAATCCAGTACACCATTAGATCTACCTAGAACCTTGCTTGGAGAAGAGATCTCTCCACCTATCCTAGAACTAAAAGATTTTCCTAAGCACCTAAGATATGTGTTTTTGATAAGAAAAAAAGGGAAACATATCTAGCTATTATTTCTTCTACTTTGACTAAAATCCAAGAAAAAATAACTTATTAAGGTGCTTAAGAAATTCAATAAGGCATTAGGTTAGAGTATCGGGGATATTAGAAGCATTAGTCCATCTATATGTATGTATAAGATCAATCTTAAGAATGATGCTAAACCTATTAGAGAGACCTAAAGAAGACTAAACCTAATCACACAAGAGGTGATTAAAGGAAAATTCTAAAAGTTCTACAAGTAGGAGTCATTTATCATATTGTTGATAGCAGATGAGTTAATCTTGTTCATATGATACCAAATAAATCCAAAATAATAGTTTTTAAGAATGATAATAATGAATTGGTGCTAACTAGGACAATCATCGGATGGAAAATATGTATAGATTTTAGGAAACTAAATTTATATGTTAAAAATGATCACTTTTCTCTTCCATTCATTCACCAGATGTTAAAAGGACTAGTTGGACAAGAATTTTTATTTTTTCTAGATGGCATTTTAGGTTATTATAAGATACTTATTGCACGAGAGGATTATAAAAAGACTACTTTTACATGTCCTTTTGGAACATTCGTTTTCAAAAGGATGTCATTCGGGTTATGCAATATCTCTATCACATTTCAAAGATGTATAATGTCAATCTTCTCATACATGGAAGAAAAATTCATTGGGGATTCAATATTTAGTAGGATTGAGATGCTAGAGCAATAATTAGTGATAGATGGATCTATTTTTGTAATAACGTTTTGAAAGGTTACTGAATAAGTATAATATCACACAAAAATGGCTACTACATATTATCCACAAACTTTCAATTAAGTGAAAGTAAGTAATAGAAAAATCAAAGGAGTTTTGGAATATATTGTGCACCCTTCAAGGAAAGAATAGGCAACCAAGTTGAATAATTCCTTATAGGCATACTGCACATCATGCAAAACACCCATTAGGTTGAGCCATTATTGATTAATCTTTAGGAAAACATGCTACTTATCGGTTGAACTCGACATAAGGCTTATTGGAAAATTAAAGAGTTAAATATGGATCTAGATAAAGTAAGAGAGAAGCAATTACTCCAACTAAGTATGCTTGAAGAAATTAGGGATGAAGGCTATGAAAATGAAAAGTTATGTAAAGATCTTACTAAATGGTAGCATGACAATAAGCTAGTTCATAATTCTTTTTTTCCTAGAGCAAAAGTTTATTTTACTCTTGTCTGAGATTATATCTAGGAAAAATACAATCAAGGTGGAACATTTACAATTACCTAAGTTTTTCCACATAAAAGTCGTAGAGTTGATGGATCCTAAGACTCAAGAAATGTTTAAGGTAAATGGGCATCATGTGTAGCCTTATTTAGAAAGAGAACACAACAGAACATAAATTGATTGCATATGGATATGTAATCTTAGCATCATAATGGTGAAGTGTCTTGCTAAGATGTTAAGCTAATCACTTGATAAGAAACAATCTATCATTATAAGTAATATTATTTTCTTTATTTTAATTTAATAGTTTTTTATTTTAATTTGTTTTATGTTATTATAATTTGTTTTGTTTCCTATTTATGTGAATCATGTTATTTATAATTGTTGAAATTTAGAATTGTTTCTTGAGATGTATAAGAAGTATGTAGCATTCAATTTGTGTGAATTAAAATGTTTGAAATGATGTACCTGAATCTCCACAATCAATACTTGATCATGTAAAATAAATGGTTAATTATTCTCTTCTTTATTTTTTATCTTTAATTTGCATTTGTTACATTGAGGATAATACATATTCTAGGTTGAGTTGGAGAAAACTTTACAACAAATTTAGGCAATTTTAATTTTTTTTATTAAACTTACATTTACATTTACACTTATTTTCATTTGTTTTCTTTTCTTTTAGTTTATTTATTGGTTTAGGGATAGTCTAGTTCATTTTTAATTTTTTGCAAAATTATCATACTTTCAATTGATTTTAAGTAAATGTTGAGTCTTCGCACTGTTAGATTAATTTCTTGAACATATCATAAATTAATATGATAATTAGTTTGCTTTTGTCATGTTTGTATTTCATGATAAAATGTTGAGATTGAAATAAATCCAAAATTAGTATTTAAGAATCAAATAGTGGAGATTACCTTGTGAGAATATTTTGAGCTTTTATCGTTCCATTATGAGTGATAATATTTTTTTTACTTCTTTAAACACTCTTCTTATCAATTCAAATTATTAAATGATATCTATAGGTTTTTTATTGAATATTAGGATCTTTAAGAATTGATATAGTATCATGTACTTATTTCATTGCTTAGATTAAATGATTTGAGTAAAAAATAAAAATGTATCTCTATTTCATTCATCCATGACTTCAAAAAAAATATATATATATATATATATATATATATATATATATAGGGTTTCCTAAGTCAATTACCACTCATCGTATTGTACAATAAGTACAAAATGTACATGAATTCCCTATCTAAAAAAAGAAAGAAAGAATATATATAAAAAAATGAGAAAAAAAATAAATAGTATAAACTAAATACTTTGACTCAAAAGTCTTCAAATTTGTAAAAAATGACTATTACAAAAGAAAAATAAGAAATAAACTCCTTCAAAATCATTACATTTTCATTCATCTCTAAATGAATATACTTGATAATTTTAATAAATGGATGAAAATAGTATTTTATTTCTTTTTAAATCCTATCATTTGATTCGTTTCATAATATCAAATGACACACTAAGCCTTTTCTTCCCTAAATATATGTGAATACATGAGTTCATTTCTTTACATAAATTATATTCACATATTTTTATTGAGTTCTTGAATCGATACATCAATGTAATATTGAGAGTATGACTTATAAGGATTTGAATAAGTGAATTCAGATTCTTAATTTTAAAATTGGATAAATCATTATTGATATATTTTTGATATAGAATATAAATTTGTGACTTTTTAATTAATTTTTACAATAAACTATAATCCTTTGATATGTAAATTTAACTTATATTTTAGATATTAATTATAAAATTAAAAGAGATAAAAGCTTGAGAAGTTTTATATTTTTATTAAGTTTTGTATTTTTACTTTTACTTTGTTATTTTTTTTGGTTAATTTTTACTTTGTTGATTTTAATTCTTATTTTATTATGTTATTTGTTTATTTTTTTTCAATTAATTTAATGTTTATGAGTATCATTATACAAACTTTAATAGTATTATTAATATTTTTTCCTATTTTTCAAAAAGTTCAACCACAAATCTTTATTATGGACAAAGTCTAGGTATAAGTCAAATACAAAATTTATTAAGTATACCAGGATATTGGTCCTACCAGAATGTGAACTATTTCCTAAACTTCTCAAAAGTGTCTAGAACTTTATTGACAGAACTTCGTTGATTAGAATTTCGTTAGTTAGGATTTTGTTGGCTAAGACTTCGCTTGCTAGGACATCGTTGACCAAAACCTCGTCAACCAGAACCTCATTTGCTAGGACTTTGTTAGTTAAGACTTTATCAACACACACCCATAGTTGATAGATCCATCATTATGGTAGAAAAAATATCTAAATACAACTTTCATTTTTTAGGAGGAAAGAAGACAATTAAGGATGAGACTTTAGAGGCGTAGAAAATTCTCCTAACTCGTACATTTTCTACCTATACTTGAAGAATCCAATAGGCATGATCAACAATAAAGAAGGTGAAAGATACCATTCAACCCTAGGTTTGACTTTATAAGTTCCAATGTAAACTTTGACATAACTCCCCAACTAGGAGTTCGATTGAAAATTCAAAACACCGTTAACAATAGGAAGCCATCGCACATGTTTCGAAAGGTCATGCATGACACAAAATCCTTCACATGGACATGTAAGATAGCATACAAAAGTAGGCCTAGTGCCACTAAAAAAATCACGAACCTATATGCTAACAAGAACTATAATTAGACATTTTTTTCCCATTTGATGAAGGCCTAGAAGGTTTGAAAGGTTAATGTTAGGTGTAATTTAATACATCTAATGGGGTAAGTAAAGAATATTCTCATTCAACAAAAATCTTATAGGCCAAGCCCATTAAGTGTTGAGTTGTCATATAAATATGACCACATAATAATCTTAATAAATATATAAAAGCCTTATATTTATCCCTTAATTGTCTTAAAGAGATAATTAAAGAGAATGACTCACGATACTACAAAAAATATATCTACATGACTAAAAGATATGTATCAAATTAACTCTTCTTTCTTATATATTCACAACTTTACACATTCATAGATAAATTATATTTCATTTCATAGAATCATAACCAAAACTATATTTCCTCCTAATAATAGAGAGACCTAAATACATTCTAAACTTCATAATCACATTTCTGACTTAATTAGCAAAGGGTCAAATGACAATACGTATTACGGTAGTACGAGGTCATAATAGTTTGTATTATATTGTACATTTACGGATAACAGTTTTATTTAATATTTACAAATTTTAACATCAATATTTATATTATAAGAAAAATAAATAAATATTTTTTAGATAATTAAAAATAAATTTTTTATATAAATAAAATTAGGTTATATAATTAAACTTAAATAAATTCATATAATTAATCTTAAATAATAATTTATTATTATATTTCGGTAAAAAAAATAATAGTAGAAAACTCATGGTATATTGTTTTGACTTTTGACCGAGGACTCAAAATGTATATTTCTTCCCATATAGGTTATATTCTAAAGTTCTATTTCGGAATTTCCCTACAGTTGCCCATCAATATATCTTTACTATAAAAGCCTAGAGATCGAGTTTCCTTTTCTTCTGAATCATCGTACATTTTAAGCAGTGGTGCAAGAAATCTTAGTAAGCACAATGTCCATTCTCATCGGTAAAAAAACAGATGGTATATCGCTTTCACTATCTTCTCATTTTGTTAATTTTATCTGATACCATTCTACAATATATACCTCGCGAAAATGAGAGTCGGCCAAATCCTTGGGTTTTGGCTATTCTTCTTCCCCTTTCCATTTCTCCCTCCATAATTCACCAAATCATCTGCTCCTCTGCAAGTCCCGTGAAATTCTACCTCCTCTTTAACCCAATCTCATTCATCTCCACAAATTTCAGAGTTTTGGATCTTGTTAGGTTTAGTTTGCACCAGAAAGAGAAGCAGTATCGTTAAATTGGGGCTTGTTAGGTTGTAGTTTTTTTCTTCTGGTCTTCATCGAAATTCCACCCTCTGCTTCTATGCCGATTCCTTTTCTTTCTACAGGGTATCTTGTCTAGTTTTTGTTTTGTTTCAAAATAAAGAGTTGTAATGCTATCGATTTAGGGCTCGAGATTTAGTGGTGATCTTCATAATATCAAGTTTGATCTACATTGTTCCTCTCTGTATGATCATCTGATGCAGTGTATCTACCCATATTTTATATTGTTTAGGAAGTTAAGTGGTGATGTGTTTAAAGAGGATGAATACTCTCTAAATGATATGATATGTTTTAGAGTGTATTCTTAGAAATAAAAATGTTAGGTCCAATGAACCGTTAAGTTATATGATACAATATACCTGTATATGTCTTATATTGCTTAGGAAATTAAATGGTGATGTACTTATAAGAGTGAGCATTCTCTAAATGACATGAAGCGTTTTGAGATTTCTTTCTATAAATAAAGCTATAAGATCCTATTGAATTGTCAAGTTATAACCATGGATTCGTTGAACTTACAATTATGGATCAAAGCGGAGAATTTCGTGTCACATGGAATGGATCATGTCCCGTTGTCAGTGGACAGATTAATTGTCTTGCATCAGTTGGTATCAAAGCCATAACTCTACTGGGCCATGTGAGCTTACATTCTTACGAGTACGTAAGACTCCATAAGTGGAGGTGTACGATGCAATGTATCTGCACATGTCTCACGCTGCTTAGAAAGTTAAGTATTGATGTGTTTATAAGAGGTAAATACTTTCTAAATGACATGACGTATTTTGGGGTTTTTCTTTAGAAGCTATGAATTCCTACTGAACTGTCAACTCATGATCGTGAGTTTATTGAACTTAAAATTATGGACTAAAACGGACAATTTTGTATCACGTGGAATGAGACCTGTTATGTTATAAATAGAGGAATTAATTCTCATGTATCATCTTTTGCACACCACTAACACTTCTATAGCTTTGGATATTGGTATTGCTAACTCATTTTCATTCCTGGTTCATTTGTGTTTCTATGTCAACGTTTCTCCGAGGGACTGTTACCCTTCGGACTCGACTTCCTATCTAGATTTGATATAGGAGAGCGTTGTTTTGAAGCATGAACTGCTGGAGGTTGGTATGCTTTGTTCTGGGATGATGGTGCTATGGTTGGTATTTCTGCTGGAATAGAGTTGTTCTTAGTTGTTTTGAGTTTTAAAAATTAATTAGTTTTTTTCTGGCTTTCATTTGCTTTATATTGTTTTGTGGTTTCTATTGCTAATTGCAGCTTTTAATTTGTGTTTAGGTATGCCAGGTTTTGTGTCATGTTAGAAGTTGTTAAAAACCAACTCTTTCAAAAGCTTGAACTATCGGAAGAAAGACGAACTATATTTTTATACATTTATTATGTTTGTTCTTGTCAATTCCTAGTTTCTGTTTTGGAAGTGTTTTTCCTTTATGTTTGCTTTGTTGATGTGGTTGCTGCTGGGTTTGTTGTGTTTGTGTGCTTGGAGGTATTTTTTGCTCTTGCCTAGATGGAAAACGCCCCTGGGCTAATGGATTCTTCTCTTGTACACTTGCTTCCAGCTTTATTGCTCGATACTGGTAGAAGCTGATTCCTGGGGGTAGCTGCTCATGCTGCTGAAGATGGAATTCATAGTTGTTTTAGGGCTTGTGTTTGTTATGTTTGTCACGTGTTAGTGGGTCTTCTGCTCTTAGTTTGTAATGTGTGCTGTTATTGAAATGAAATTTTCCTCTATCTTTGACCAAAAAAAAATCTACAATATATGCCACATTCACAGTACGTGGGTTTTCTTTGCTATCTAAAGCATTTTACTCGTAGAACGGTAGAAGTATATAATACAAGTAAGAGAAAGAAATACACATTTTAGGTCATTATTCATAGAGTAACGCTGTTAAGAAACTAGACATCTAACATGTATGTAATATTTTTGACAACTTCGACAGTATTATTGGCGTCTCATATATTTGGTATTGTATGACAGAGATATTAAGAACATTTTCTGATGCACCACCAACTCATTACAAACTCAAAATAGAGTCATTTTCATTGCTCTTGCACAATTCCATTGAAAAATATGAATCGGGTCATTCATTTGAAGTTGGAGGGTACAAATGGTACATTTCTTAATTTCTATGTTTTAAATTTCTCATTGCTTTATAATGTTGTAATATTGGAAGTGTTGTTGCTAGGAGATTGGTTCTATATCCAAATGGAAACAAGAAGAAAAATGTCGAAAAACATATCTCTCTCTACTTGGCCATTGCTGAAACCAAGTTATTCCAGCCTGATTGGGAAGTTTATGCACTTTTCAAACTTTTTTTGTATGATCCAAACAAAGACAATTATATGGTTCTTCAAGGTAATTATTTTCTTTCTTTCTTTTAAATTACATCGGACAATTCACATATCAAACCCTAGACTTTACATTTATACTCTTGACCACTGACAGATGTAGCATTAATTCAGTGTAGCATTAATTTTCAAGAAGGTCGCCATAAAAGCAATAATATTATTACTCACTTCTAAATTACTATTTGTTTTTCATTGAAAAAAGATACTATGTGTATCTCATTTAAAATGTAAATATGATTAAATTATTGAGTTTGGGGTGAGTTCTTGAGTAATAAAACTTAAAAATTAAAATCCAGGGAGACAGTTTTATTTTATACACGTAATTTGTTTATAATTTTATAAATATTACATCTAAAATTTTCTATGTTAAGATTTGAGAGGGGGCACGTGCCCCTCTTAAATGCAATGTAAATCTGCCTTTGCTATTGATAAAGAGTCTTTGAAAAACATCTCTCTCTACTTCGCCATTGCTGAAACCAAGTCATTCCAGCCTGATTGGAAAGTTCATGCATTTTTCGGACTTTTTTTGTATGATCCAAATTAAGACGATTATATGGTTCTTCGAGGTAATTATTGTTTTTTTTCTCTTTTTTAAATTACATCGGACAATTCACTTACACTGGATCAAATCCTAGATGTTACATTTATACTCTTGACAAAGAGTCTTTGGTGTCACTATGCTGCAATCACTTGTAGTTTCTTGTTTCTCTCGTATGCATTAACTTATTTTTAATTTATTATCTTAAGTTTTTTTCTAGCTATTATTTTGGTACTTATATTGTTATTTCTATTTAATAAGATTTTTTGGTTCATATTGGCTAAATTTTGTTGGAGCAAATTAATATTTTTTGTTGAATTGGGAGGAGGGAGGTTGTTCTCTTGTTGCAATTAATCTTGGGACATATTTTCTGAATTTAATGTGAATATATATTAAAGATGAATGCTAAGGACACTTTGTTATACACTCCTTTGACATTTTATTAAACTTTCTAAGAATGTAATTTTTATATTAATAAAATTTAATTTCAAAAACAAATGGCACATGTCCAATAAAGAAGTTGAATGTATTGTGGAGTGTTATTAGCACTCATTTATTTAAATAGTCGAATGATATAGAATTGAAGTTGGAAAATAAACTTTACCCAAAAAGTGTTGATATTTTTATGCAAGATCACTGAATCTAACTATCTACCTATTATGCTACAGGGAAAGAAAGACGCTTTCATGAAATGAAACTTGATTGGGGATTCCATGAATTTATTTCTCTTGACGCTTTCAATGATCCATACAATGGATATTTGGTTGACGACACTTGTGTTTTTGGAGCTGAGGTTTTTGTTCATAACAGACAAGTTACTGGCAAAAGGGAGCGTCTATCTTTGATTAAGGATGCTGTTTTTTGCAAACATGTTTGGAAGGTTGAGAATTTTTCCAAGTTAAATGTAGGAGCTGTTCAATCTGAAGCATTTAAAGCAGGAGACCAGAAATGGTAGTGCTTTCAACTTTTTGAACCTCCTATGATCTGTATAATTTAATCATCCTTTTGAACTAAATGTTGTGATTATTCTTAGGAAAATGTTCTTTATTTCAATTATATGCGTAATTTATGTGTTTCAATATAATTGTCACATGTTACTAAGCGGTCCATAATTGATGCATATAACATTGTGTTTATTCTTGTTAGAAATACTTAATGATTGTATTTTATTCTGTGTTTAAAGGAATATACATGGTGTCTTTATATAAGAGTTACAAGTAAATTATATATACCTAAAGTAGTTAGATATACATTAGCATATATATAAATTAACAAATATACATTAACAATTTTTACTGTGGATGGCCGTATACTTTGTTTCTCTTTTGAATTAAATTTTTTATTTTTTATTATTCTGATACATGGTGGCTTTTCCAGGTTAATAAAACTGAACCCCAAAGGAATTGGTAGGGGATTGGGCACTCACCTTTCTGTTACTTTAAGTTTATATGAACCAGCATTCCAAATATATGCACAATTTTGTCTTCGCATTCTTAATCAACGAGATGATAAGAAACACGAGTTTTTCGAAGGTATAACTATTCTTTCTGTTGCTAGTCCCTGTAATCCAATGTACAAGGTGTTTTTAATCATTATTTACTTTTATTTCTTTTGCTGTGTACGTAATATTCTTTCTTTCTTTTTTTACCTCTCAGACAAAGACTGGTTCAGTGCACCATCATATGGTTGGTGTTTCTATAAATTTACGTCGTTGGCTGAATTGGCTAAGCCAGAATCAGGCTTCTTAGTGGATGATACTTTAATTGTGGAAGCAGAAGTTACTGTCCTTGGAGTTTCTAATATCTTGTCATGATGCTTGTATGAAGAATCTCTCAAATATCATTTTCAAACAATGTTGGTATTCATTTTTTCTGTTGCTCTCTTCTCCATTAGAAAATGTTGGTGGTATTGAACATATTCTTTTCTTTTACTAATTTTTATTCTCATTCTAGAACTATTTTTTCCCCTTTATTTTAATTATTGTTGGTATTTTAATTTTTGCAGCAAACTACTGATTTGGGGATTCAGGAAGGAGTTGGGGTACACGCAGATTTATGTCTTTGGCTAAGTTGGCGGAGCCAAACTTAAGTTTCTACTTTAATTTTAGAGGCTGTATGTTGTTAAAATTGTGCCATTATAATATATAGCACTATAATACTGAGAGCATTTAGGAGATGTAGGATACATGAATAGACGGTGTAATGTATGCATTGTTTATACTTTGGTGTTATGTATTTAATGTGACTAATTGTTTTGCCACATATTGGGCCGAAATGTGGGCTTTGTTGCTGTAGACATTTTTGGCCCAGTTAGCTTTTAAAGTGTTGATGGACCGAAGCACATAAAGGACATTTCACCGGGCTGAGTATATATACCTTTTTCTAGGGTTTGGATATGCAGCTCTATCAATTCTTCTATGTTTTCGCTATGTGGCCTCTTTTATCCCCTTCCATTCTCTCTGTAACTCGATGTACATATGAGTGTGTGCATACAAGAACAAAGTGTACTAGGGTTGCTCAAGTATTTGATTGTGCTTGGTGTCATCCTCTGTAATTTGTTACTTTTATTGTTGTAACTCATAGTGGATACAATCTTCCCTTTTCAGTGGATTAAGCTTATAGTTTTTAGGTGTCAAACTCCTTAAATCTGTCGTCTTTGTTTTTGCTTGTTTTTTATTCTGGTTATTTTGTTAGTATTTTGCTTATTTTTTAATCTGGTTATTCTGTTGGTATGGTTTCAAAGCTTCATTGAATCGTTATTTTTGTGTTAAGTGTGAGGTTATTGAGGGTGAAATCCTTAGGTATGTCTTTAAACATTTAATTGTTGAATTCTTCATTTCAAATATCACGTCTGATCTCAGTTAAGTATTACTCTTACCAGAAAAAAAGGTTTTGAAACATTAGGTTGGTTGGTTCGTGCGTGGCATGAGTTTACATTCATATATTTGATAAAGTAATAATATGTGATATATTTACGTAAATATATAATATAAAGGATAAATTTTAAAATTGTTACATTATTTAATATTTACAAATAAAATATATTGTATTATATACATATATGTATGTATATATGTATGATGTTGTGAGTAAAAAAAAATAAAGAGTGAATTTATAAGTTAATTTATATAATTTATTTTTAGATAATTATTTAATAAATGATAAATTAATATAAATATAAAATTTAGAATAATATTATAATTTGTTTAAGAAAAAACATAACATTATAAATTTTGTTATATAATATTTTTTTTGAAATTATATGTATAAAGTGTGTACGTAAATATTTATTTATTTAAAGAAATATCAAAACAATAAATCCTTAATTTTTAAAAAAGAACTATTTACTTAAATAATAATATTATAAAAATAAATTTAAATATAATTTAATTGATGCATGAATTAGATAAAAGAAACATAATCATAATGAAGTAATGAAGTAATAAATGTAGAGTGTTTTATATAAAGTTTAAATTTAAGTCATAGTATTATCATTATACATATTACATTTTAAAATCATATTTTTAAATTTATATTATAAATTTAAGAGTATTAGTATTATCACTGTATAAATGGTACTTTAAAATTTAATTTTCTAGATTTATTAAGTTATTTTTAAAAAGGAAATGTTCTAAAAATTTATTTTTTCAAATCACACTATAAATTTGACTTGATAATTAAAAAAAAATTTGTTTATGAATTGACAAATAATATATTTATAAGCATATAAATCTAGTGGTAAATATAAATTGTCTTATATAAAAAAGAAAAAATGTCAAGTATTAGTATTACGATAATGTATAATTTTGACGTTATTATTCATATAATATAATGGTAAGTATAAAATATCATATATAAAAAGTAAAAGTTTAAATATTAGTACTATCGTAGTGTATAATTTTGAGATTATTATTGTGTATTTTTATTAAAAAATAATGTTTTAAAAATCTACTTACAAGTATCTTGTATAAAAAAATCAAAAGTTTAAATATTTGTATTAGTATAATACATAATTTTGATATTATTATTTACATAATTATAACTACATAATCTTATAGTAATTATAAAGTACTCATATACAAGAAAATAAAAATTTAAATATTAGTATTATCATAATAGATAATTTTAATATTATTATTGTGTGCATTTTTAATAGAAAATTGTTCTTTAAACATCTATTAATAAGTGTAAATTGACCTATACAAGGAAATAAAATTCAAGTATTAGTATTATCATAATATATGATTTTGATATTGTTATTGTTATTATGTATATTTTTATTAAAAATTGATGCTTTAAAAATATATTTTTAAATGATATAGACATAACCATCTTATCTTATACAAGTGTAAAGTAACTTATAAAAAATAAAAATTCAAGTATTGTTATTATCACAATACATATTTTTATATTATTATTATGTATATTTTTATTATAAAATGATATTTTAAAAATCTACAAATAAGTATAAAGTATTCTATAAAAAAAATAAAAATAAAAATTTTTATATTATTATAATACGTAATTTTGATATTATTATTTGTATATAAATTGATAAATGATATAATCATAATTATATAATCTCATGATAAGTGTAAATAATCATAAAAGTTAATATTTTCGTATATATAATTTTGATATTATTATTGTGTATATTTTTTATTAAAAATGATTTAAAATTTTACTTTTTTATATTAAATATAAATTTAATTATATAATTTAAAAAAAAAGTGCCAAAACACGACGTACAACCACTTTTAATATAGATTATATTTGAAGTTGTTGAAAGGGAAGTTAATAATTTTTTCTTTCTTTCTTTTCGTAATCATTGTTTATGCATGAACATATATACGATTCCAAGGCAGTTTTTTATTCGAAAAAGTCAGCATAAGAAACGCTTAACAAAGAAAAGCAGAGAAACTGAGGGGTTATTTACTAGTGACTTGGGTATTAAAAAAAACTGTAATTAATCTTTATTTATTAAATAGGGTGTTATAAATTTATTATTTTTATAAAAAAATTATATAAATTTATTTTACAACTTAATAAATTTGTGTTATCTAATTTAATTTAAAAGTAAAAAATAGGATAATGTAAATCTATTATTTTAAAAAAACAAAATTATGTGATTTTTTTGTGGGAAAGAATCGTATCTATAATATCTTACCTAATAAGAATAAAATTATTGGTTTAAATTATATTTTTATGACAACCTATGCCTTTTTATCGTATTTATATTTTAGTAATAAAGATAATTTAAGTTAGTTATTTTTAACAAAAATGTATTTAATTTTCTATTTATTAGGTGAGTAGCATAAATCCTTTACTTCTATTAAAATGAAAACACGATTTCATTTTGTAAATTAATTAACTTGTACCGTCACAGTTTTAAAATGAATAAATAAAGTAGTACAAATCTATTATTTTAAAAAATAAATTTTTACTATTTATTGTATAAAAATAATAAATTTATAGTGACTCATTTAATAAATACAAATCTAAAATATATTTTCTTTATAAATAATATATTTGAGATACCCTCGGTCCTATATTTTATACTAAAGATTATGATAAAACTTTTAATAGTTGCAGTGAAAAATCTCTTATTTAATTTGATTTCTATTACAAATCAAATTTAACCAAATAATAAATTTGTTTTGTAACTTGTACGTGGTTAACTAGGAGTAGGACCTTTATAAAAAAACAATAAACAATGGGTAAGAATATATATATATCATGCTTAAAATAATATTAAACAAAATGATTTTATACTTTTTAAATAATTACATTTCTTATTTTTTATGAAAAAAATAATTAATTCATTATAAGACTTAAAAATTTCCTTTAATTATATAAAATATAAGTGTGTCTATAAACATGATAAAAAAACAAGAATATACACATATATATATGTATTATATATTATGCTTAAAATAATTTTAAACAAAATGATTTCTTCTTTGATAAATATAATATTTTACAATTTTAATAATCTCAATTGATTAAAAACATTTGTTAAATCAATTAAGCCAATTTAAAAAGAATACTTAACATGGTGGATAGATTTCAATTGAAGCTTGGTTGATTGATTGAGTGGGGACTCAATTGACCTAGCAATAATTAGATCAATTAAACAAGTATAAGGTTAGTTTCAATTTTTAATCAAAAGGTTTTTGATCGATCTCGATATCTATAAGATACAAAGTAAATAATAAAGTGCAATAAAAACATAAAATAAATATAGATACAATAAAATTTAGTAAGAAAAATATGTATAAATTAAGACTTATAAAATAACATTTTGATTATCAAATTTGTAAAAATTTTAAAAAATCTTAATTTAATACACCTAAATTTTTATAGAATTTTAAAATCATAATTCATAACTCTAATTTTTGTTTTAAAAGAAAAGATGCGGTCATAAAATGTTTCAATTCAATACACACATCTTACATCTACTTTTTATAAGGTGTTGTTATCATCATAAGTTATTTTTAATGTAGCAATTCGGTTTTTATATGAGAGTTATTTATATGTTTCAACATTTATCTCTTTGTTTTAAAATATATTATTTACTTATGAAAAAATATTTATACCATATTTTTATAATTGTGCGAAAAATATTATATTTTTTAAGTTATATAAGAAAAATATATGTTTATTAAGCGGATGAAGTTTAAAAATGAAACTTTATAGGGTTATATCATGCAATTTAACATGTAAATGTTAACCATAGAACATTGTCATTTTATTGGAATTATCATTAAATGAAGTGTGGCATCAATAAAATGAGTTAATAGGACAATATCAGCTTCTGATTTTGCATATATTTTAATTGGATTATTCATTGTTTTTGAAGGTAGAGTAAGTGATTATGCCATATTTTATATCAATAAAATACATATTTAATGCATTTACTTTTTTGAAAAACAGAAATGCCAAATGCATAATTAAAAAACAAAATTGTTATTTTTGAAAAACAGAAATGCCAAATGCATAATTAAAAAACAAAATTGTTATTTTTAGAGTAATAAACACTATTATAAGAACAAATTATCTAGTTTTATAAATATTTATTACTTTACTTTGAAAATTTTGCTTTAATAATAGTGATTAATGTTCTGACAATAGTACTACTTCTTAAGGAATAATGGTTAATTTACTTTTAATAGGAGTATCGCTTTAGCCAATATGTTGATTTTCTATGACATGGATTTATGTTTTTGATGGGATTTTCTTTGAAGTTATCTCGATAAGTATGTAGAGTTTACAAATTGGAAAATGAAAAACCTCATATCTTGTTTTCATGGAAAACTGAAAAGTCTCTTAAAAAACTTAAAAAATATATTACATAAATCGATATAAAATTTGTCTAATTTGTTGGTCCAACTAATGTGGGCCATCCACAAAGGAAAAAAAAAAGAGAGAAGAAGAAAGTCTCTGGCGCGCCGAAAGAAAAGGAAGAAAAGAAAGAAAAGGAAGAAAAGAAAAAAAAAAGAAAAGAAAGAAAAAAAAAAGTCAAAAATCTCTCCGTGTAATCCGGAGAGAGATGATGAAGTTTTGGCTATATAAAGCCTTAGCTTCAATCTCAAAATGATCAGAAGCGGAAAAAACAAAAAGAGAGTGAGAGAGAGTTTTCCGAGAAATTTTGAGAGAGAAATTAAGAGAGCGATTTGTGAAGTTTTATCCACAAAATTGAAGATACATATTTGTTGTATTTTTGTAGAGACCAACGAAGGTGAAGTATGTAATCCCATCTTATTATAGTGGAAGTTTAAGTGGCCTTTCACTGGTCCGTGGTTGTTACTTTCATTTTGAAAGGTTTTTCCACGCTAAAATCTTGGTGTCATTTTTATTCTATTTTGATTTGGGAAATTATCCTGGGTGTGTGTGGAATTTATTTCTTTAAAACCATCCATTTTCCCAACAAAGTGGTATCAGAGCCAAGTTATTTTTAGTAAGAGAGTGTACACATATACAGTACTATTCATATATACTGTATTGTACTATTCACGGGTACTATTCACGGATACTATTCACGGGTACTATTCACGAGTACTATTCACGGGTACTATTCACGAGTACTATTCACGGGTACTATTCATTGTCAGAAAAGTATCAAGTTATTAAACCCGCGGTACGATTCAAATGGAGGAAAGCACAGGTAATATGATAAAATTAACCGCATTTAATTATGCAATTTGGAAGTTTAAGATGGAGGATCTTTTATACATTAAAGATCTATGGAAGCCAATTATAATGCCGGAAGGAGAAAGAAGTAACCGATGCAGATATTGAATGGGCAAGTTTCGAACCGAAAGTGTGTCGTCAAATCGTACAATGGATCGACAAAGCATTTTCAAAAATTTTGCTAATGAACACGACGCTATGTTCTTTGGCAAAAGTTGGAGAAAATGTATGCGAGGACAACCATACAGTAATAAAGCAACTGATGCGACGATTAGTCAATTTGAAGTATAAAGACGCAACAGACGTATCGGAGCATATGAGTGAGTTTCAAGGCATTGTAGATCAACTCAACTCTATGAAAATGACTGTAGAAGACGAGCTACAAGCGTTGTTGATGTTGAGCTCTCTACCAAAAAGTTGGATACTCTAGTTGTGTGGCCGCTTAGCAACTCGCCTGCGACGGTAAGCTTACCATGGATATGGTAAAAGACGAATGTTAAACGAAGAGTCTCGACGAAAAGATGAAGGCTATACTCCCGACATCGAAGCGCTTGTCATGCAGAACAAGGCAAAGAAGAATGGCGGGGAGAAGTAAAAGTAAAAATCCCCGTAACCAAAGTCAACAAGAGGGGACGGTCGAAGTCTAGATCAAGGTATGACATGAAGTGTCATCATTGTAGCTCGGACACTTCATTCGAGAATGTAGAAGGTTAAAGGCGGAACAATCCAGAATCAGCGTAAACCCGAAGACAAATGACACCACAACCTGTCATCGAAGAAGTTGTCATCATTCGAGATGCCGATTATGTCAATCTTGCATGCCAAGACACTTTACTGCAGGTAGTTGACTCGGTGCCTCTCATCATGTTACCTCCTACGACGGAATTCTTCTCAACCTACACTGAAGGTGATTTTGGACGATGTGAGGATGGGAAATGATGATGCATCAAAAATTGTTGGCATTGGAAATATTTATCTAGAGACTAATCTTGACGCAGATTACTTCCGAAAGATGTGAGGCATTTCACGATATCCGCCTCAATTTAATCTCTACCTGTATGTCTTGATGATGATGGATACAATAATTATTTTGGTGGAGGAAAGTGGAAGCTCACCAAAGGAAATCCGGGTAATAGCTAAAGGCAAGAAAGATACATCACTCTACATCACGAAGCCAACCGTGTGTAGAGGGAGAAGTAAATGCCATAAGGAAAGAAGTTCCTACCGAGCTATGGCATAAGCCGACTCGACGGCCACGAGTGAAAAGGTCTCGAAATTCTTTCCAAAAATGAGGTCTTGCCAGGGAATGAAAGGTACACCCTGCAAACTTGTGTTGACTGTATTATGGGAAAACAACATAGAGTTCATTTCGTAGTCTCACACCATCTAGAAAGGAAAATATTCTAGATTTAATACACGAGATATGTCTGGTAGACAATGAGTTGTAAGTCATGTCAGGAGGTGCTCACTATTTTGTGACCTTTATTGATGACCATTCAAGAAAAGTATGGGCTTTTGCTTTGAAAACTAAAGATCAAGTGCATGAAATTTTCAAGGCCCATGTAAAAGTGGAGAGAGAAACCTGCAGACGTGCAGTGTACGTGCGTGCGATAATGGTGGTGAGTATCGTGGACCATTCGAAGAGCATCACAGGTTTTGGCATCAGGTGGAAAATCGCACAAAGACACCTCAACACAACGGTGTCGCAGAATGAACAGAACCATCCGTGAAAGAGTCGGATGTACGCTTCTCAAATGCAAACCGCCAAACACGCGGGGGGGAGGCAATGCGGGACAAGTAATCGATTTAATCAACCTTTCTCCATCGAAGTTCTGACTACGACGCACGGAAAGAGTTTGGACGGGGAGATCACGTTTCTTACAAACACTTGAAAGTATTAATTTGTAGAGCATTTGCTCACATCTGAGATGGCGGTCCAAGTTGGATGGAAAAGCGAAACAATGTATCTTTATGGGATACGCCATGAAGAATTTGGCCAGACTTTGGGATCCTATTAACAAAAGGATTGTCGAAGCAGAGACGTGATATTTCTTGAAGACCAAACAATCGAGGACTTTGAGAAATCCGAGAAACTCTGATCAGATGAAATTCGTTAATGCGGACCCGGCCCTCTCCACCAATAAACTCGATGACGGGAGTCACACCAGACACCGATGATGTCAATCCACCTCGATTGGCGATTCGAACTGCAAGTCTACGAACAAGTCCAACCGTAAGGACAAGGAGATCTACCCGAAAGTACGACAACCTAGTCGTATATATTCTCCTAACGAGTATGTGATGCACCGAAGGGAGAACCAGCAGACTTATGACAAAGCTATCACCGATCAACATAAGGCCGAGTGGCTTAAAGCCATGCAGGAAGAAATGAAATCTGCGTACGAGAACCACACATTTGACCCGATGAAACTACCACAGTGGAAGAAAAGCTCTCAAGAACAAGTGGGTGTACAATCAAAAGTGAAGAAGGCTGCGCCGCAACCACGCTATAAAGCAAGATTGGTTGTGAAAAGGATTCGACGAGAAGAAAGGCGTTGACTTTCGATGAAATATTCTACGATTAGGTTAAAATGTCTTCAATCCGAGTTGTTCTTGGTTTAGCAAATTAGTCTTAATACGGAAGTTGAACAACTTGATGTAAAAGATGCATTCTTACATGGTGATCTTGATGAAGAAATCTATATGGAAAGCACCGAAGGTTTCAAGTCAAAAGCAAAGAAACGTTGGTACGTAGACTAAAGAAAAGCTTGTATGGTCAAGCAAGCACCAAGGCAAAGGTACAAAAGTTCGACTCATTCACGGAGAAAAATGAATACAATGTAACGACGGTGATCACCTGCCTTCATCAAGAAATTCTCCGATGGTGATTTTATTATTCTTTTGCTTTATGTTGATGATATGTTAATCAGGTCAAAATATTGACAAGATTAACAAGTTAAAGGAGTTGAGCAAAGTCCTTTGCAACGATGAAGGACTTAGGACCTCGCCATGATTCTTGGTACGACGATTACACCGTAGCAGGCAAAAGCAAAAGATCGGCTTTCCCAAAACGGTATGTTGAAAAAGTTCTTGAAAGATTCAACACGAAAGCAAAGCTAAAACTGTTAGTTGTCCACTTTGCAAGCCACTTCAAACTTAATGTGAGTCAATGTCCCTCGAGTGAGGAGGATAAATCGAGAGATGAGCAAGCGTGTTTTACGCATGCATCGGCGGGCCTAATGCACGGCGGTATGTACTAGACCGGACATTGCACACGCCGTTGGCGTTGTGAGCGATTCCTATCAAATCCTGGAAAGGAACATCGGCATTTGTCAAATGGATACTCAGGGTATCTCAAAGGAACCTCAGTCATTGTTTATGCTTTGGTAATAATAAACTGTATTAGAAGGATATCTGATTGAGGATACGGCCGCGACGTAGATACGAGGAAATCTATATCCAGGTACTTAATAACATTCGAGGGGGAGGCTGTTTCACGGCAATCACGATTACAAAAAGTGTATTGCTTTAAGTACCACGTAAGCGAGTACATTGCAATCACTGAAGGTTGTAAGGAGATCCTTGTGGATGAAAAAGTTCCTACAAGAATTGCATCGAGAACCAAGAAAATTATGTTTCTTTATCATGCGACGGTCGAGTGCAATTCATCTTAGCAAGAACCCAACCTTCCACTCAAGGTCCAAACACATTGACGTAAGGTATCATTGGATTCGTGATGTGTTGGAACATAAACTGCGAAAGTTGAAAAGGTTCATACCAATGATACTTCCGGAGATATGATGACAAAGACCGTGACTAGAGAAAAACTTGTTATGCGTAGATCAGTTGCAGGAATGGAAGAGCCATGTCCCACATAAGGTGGAGGGGGAGATTTGTTGGTCCAACTAATGTGGGCCATCCACAAAGAAAAAAAAAGGAGGGAAGAAGAAAGTCTCTGGCGCGCCGAAAGAAAAGGAAGAAAAGAAAGAAAAGGAAGAAAAGAAAAAAAAAAGAAAAGAAAGAAAAAAAAAAGTCAAAAGTCTCTCCGTGTAATCTGGAGAGAGATGATGAAGATTTGGCTATATAAAGCCTTAGCTTCAATCTCAAATTGATCAAGGCTTAAAACAAAAAAGAGAGTGAGAGAGAGTTTCAGAAATTTTGAGAGAGAAATTAAGAGAAAGCAATTTGTGAAGTTTTATCCACAAAATTGAAGATACATATTTGTTGTATTTTTGTGAGAGATCCACCTGAAGGTGAAGTGTGTAATCCCATCTTATTATAGTGGAAGTTTAAGTGGCCTACGGGTCCCGTGGTTGTTACTTTCATTTTGAAAGGTTTTTCCACGCTAAAATCTTGGTGTCATTTTTATTCTATTTTGATTTGGGAAATTATCCTGGGTGTGTGTGGAATTTATTTCTTTAAAACCATCCATTTTTCCCAACATAATTTAATAGCAGATTGAGAACTGATACTAATTAATTGTTGACTTATGAGAGTGAAAATTCATATTATGATCTCTCTTTCATTTAAAAGAAGAGGTTTTGCTCTTCTATTAAGTACAAATGTTGGTGTTGACATAATTGCATAGAACATCATCGAACACTTTATGAAAACAAAATTTACAAAGAGAAAATTAGAAAATCTGAATGCAATGCTCTCCAAGTGTTCAAGACTTCTGTTTTGCTCAAATGCTTCATTCTGTATGTTTCTTTTCCCAGTATGTTCATGTTTAGGAATTTGACTAACACTTTTGTAGCCATATTATTCCTGGATCACACATAATGAGTGGTGTCATTTTTGGATGTTCATATCACATTGTGAATGCAATTTTCTAGACATTCTCTCTTTTTAGAAATATCTTGCGAACTTCTTTCCGGACGAAACACGCCTGAAAGAGGCTATTGACTTCCTAGGTGAAGATGGAGAATTGATCAACCAATGCAGATGGAGAATTGATTAACCAATATGTAGCTTTTCAAAGTTCCCCAAGTGTAAACTAAGATGAATTTTCTAAATACACACTTATTGTATCTTTTACTTCTCACATTGTTTTTGGATGTCTTTTGGTCAATCTAATTGAAATCTTATGGTTGAAACATGGTCAGGTTGGCTCTTCTTAGATGTACTCTAGGTAGTCGATGCTGACTTCCTGAATGCATTTGACTTTTAGTGGATGTTTTCGTAAGTTTTGCTTATTAGGAGTTGAGATGGCTTCCAATCTTCTAAAGTGGACGATGGTAGTCTATAAAGTGACAATTTGAAGTTAATATTGTTTTTCAAACTTTTTAAGTTTTTAATTGCAAGATATTTTAAGTTGTGAGGTTCTAGATCTCTCGATTCCAAGAACATCTAGAATAGTTGTTTAGAAAAAACTTACTTCTAAATTTCACTTTTAGTCGTGGACTTCCATGTGAAGTTTTATCTTGATCTGAATGTGAAGGTACTTTGGTTACCAGGACACCAATTTGATGTGCTCTTGAGGCAATATTTGTTCATGTTTATTGGATGAACATTTCTGGGTCTAAGTTATTTTATCGTTGGTGAATAGCCCTTCTTATTTGTTGGAAAGATAAAGTTAAATTACTAGTTATTTATCTTTTAATCAATAGTTGATTTCTTGGAGGATTGGTCAATCATTTCTTTGGAACTCCATAGTCTAGTGTGCTTAACTTGGAAAAATTTAGGGATGGGCTACCCCTTTTGAAAGTGTCTTCATCTTTCATTTTTTCATTGACTTATATTATGGATGCAATTGGTCACATCTTTAGATTCATAGCATGAAGTTTCTTCTAGTTTAGCATAACCTAGATGGTTACAACTTAGAATACTCATCCTGGAAGTGATGGTAGGATGCTTATTTGGATAGAATTTCCTAAAAGATGGCAATCCATTAAGAATGGCATGACTCGAGTGGCAATATTATATATGCATGGCTTAGAAGGAGGTGTTTTGGAATGCACAACCTTGAGTGTGGTAATCTTGAAATTATAACCTTATGGGTTTTGTCCTACTAAGGCTTGATCTTGTGTGAATCTTAGTACTCATAGAGTGATGCTTGACTGCTCTACCTGGCCCTTTGTAGCTAGCTACTCTTCTTCAAATTTTGGTCTACCCAACTGATCTACTTGGCTAGTCTACCTAGCTAGTTTCCTAGTTGTATTGCATACTAAAGTGTGCCTTCTAAGTGGATTACTATGTGCCTATTTTGGATGAAATTTTCCAAAGCAGGTTGATCAAGCTCCTTTTAGGTGGCCATGTCATCTTGGTTTGTAGGAGGTGTATGTGTGTTTTTGGGTTCCATCCAGCTCTTTCACATGGGAAGGAGGTGGGATATCTATGGAAACATATATTTACTTTGTCATAGGAAATCATCTAGTATGTTTTGGAATTCTTAAGGTAGGAGGGTTCCAACTCGTATGGTCCTGTAAGGTTCCTCTTTTAATAAGATAAGAAGTCTGATCTTTTCTACTAGCTCAATCACAGAAATATGCCTTATTATGGGGTCAAGCTCTTACCCGAGCACTTTGAAAAGCCTTTTGTAGGGATTTTCTAGTTCTCTTGTGATATGGGTGGTCATAGTTGGTGGTTTAGAGGTGGAGAGATTGAGATATTCTTGAGGGAAATTATCAACCTAGAGCACGTAAGGAGTGAGCACTTATTTTTGAGAATTGGTTGGCTTTTTGTGCACAATGGTAACAAGTTGTCAAAAACATGTTAAGAGCTGATCTTGAGATTTCAACAAATTAAACGTGATTAATAGGAGAATAGGGTCACAAACATGAATGAACACAACATAGAACATGATGAATGTTCCTCATTCATTTTTTGCTTGAGTTGGTTATAATACCAAATTTCTTTCCAACAAACGATGCTAGATTTTAAATTCGATTTCTACCTTTATTGTGTTTGCCACTTGGCCTGTTGATCTTGATCTTGAAATAGATGAGAAAATGATTAGAGGAATGACACCTAGGATTTAACTGAATAGTCGGAGGGTAATATATAGTTGTGACTTAGAAAGCGTATTGATGAGCAAAATCGGCATCACTGACCCTGCCAATACTTTGGTTTTATATTTATAAAACTCTCGCAAATGTATGAATCATTTCATAAAAAATGATAAGTATACTCCCGAGGTCGAACTAAAGAAAAAATATATGTGGTTTTTAATTTATTATTCAAACTTTTAAAAACAAAATTAAATCTTAAACATCCTTTCACGATATTTTGAGTTTTGTATTTCTAATCTAATAGCATAAAAATAAATATAGATATAGATATGGATTCAATAAACATTTATGCAAATTTTATCATTTATAATAGTGGAGTATTTATGAATATAATAAGTAAGTTAATTATGCTTGCTTATATTATTTAGATTATTAAAGATATAAATTGATTTTCTCTTTTTTATATGAATACCACCTTTGATGGGGTTAGATATTCTTTGTTAACTAAACAAATCAATTAACACCTATGGATAGGGTTGATGATTAAATTTGGTTAATTAAATTAATTTATTTTTTCTAAGAGATTGAAAATAAACCATTTAAATGTTACCTTTGGTGGGGTTAGACAGTTTAAACTTTATTCAAGATGCCCAAATTAAACTTAAGAATTTAATCATCCGAGTACTAACTTTAAAGTTTTAAAACTACTACTAAAAACATATTGTCAATACATTTTCAGATAATAATTCTTATAAAAACTTTTGAAATAAAGTTTCACTCTAACTACCAGACGATTGTACCAATAAATTAAAGAACACTACTCTAAATCATACCGGATAAATAAACCTTAAAATCTAATTTTCAGATTTAAGTTTGTAATGAAAAATAATTATTTATATCTAACATTCTTAATATAAAATCTTGAATAAAAACAAAATTAATTCATTTTAGAGATTTTTACCTTTTAATATTTCGCAAGCATAACAATGTTATTATTATATCATGTTTACAAATAGCCAGCAATGTTAAATTTAATTACAGAAAAATTAAATATAACATATAAGAATAAAACATAAAAAATAACTGTAAAGAAAATAAGATCTTTACAATCCTTTAATGCTAATCTTGTTGCTGGAAAACCTCCAAATGGAATTGCATTTTTCATTTATTGAATCAAAAAGTTAATAAATTATAAAAAATATAATTAGTTCTTCTCAAAAAGAGAAGAACTCTAAAACTAAGAACTCTAAAACTAAGAAATGGAGAGAAAGAAAGAGAGAAGAAGATTTTTTTGAGGTGTGTTTTGGTGTGAAGAGAATGAAGGTATTTATAGGTGAGAGAGGAAGAAAAAATGAGGAAAATGATAAAAATGGAGAAAATGCGTGTTAGGTGAATGATGATGTCATTGGTAGGTGAGGGGTAACGGCGGGCGCTGATGGGACAGATGGGAACAGCAGCGGGCGAGGATTGGCCGTAGATGGAAGCACGCGACTTCGGCATTGTGCGCACGTAGACTTTGGCATGGTTCGAGAACTATGAGCAGAATTTGGCGTTTCTTCGACTAGCGCTCGACGTGGTTGGCACTACTGTGCACGTTTCTCAGCACAGTTAGGTAGCTGGGTGCACAATTTCATCATTTTTGACATTTTTTACACTTTTGACTCATTTTGTCCAATTGTTCTATCTTTTTTGATTTTTTCTCATTTATTTTATCAATATATTTGTAATGTATTGCCTCCATTATTTTTTTTTTAGTCTTTAAGTTACTTTTTTAATAAAAAATACTTGAAAAACAATAAAAATATCCGTGATTCTGAAAAAAAATGTTTATATAAAAATATGATAAAATCATATAAATATATATCTTTTTAATCAATTAAAGTGTATAAAATCATGTTAAATATATATCTTTTTAAGCCTTAGTTGATTGGGCATTGATTGTGTACTGATTGTACCCATTTGACTATTCACGTGTACGAATCAAATGATACCACTCGTACACGGTGAATTTTCCCTCAATAATTTATTTACGAATCCAATCACCAATAAAGCTATCAATGTATTTTTACTCGAAACTTTTTAATGCACAAGTTTTCGATGCTTGATAGCTTTTCCTAGTGTGGTATTCCTAATCCAAGCGGGTCGCGAATTAACACTTCCTCTCCACCACTCGAGATCCATGTTCTTTAGCCAAATTATGCATGTATTCACATAATGTTTTAACTATTCACATTACATTTAAAGTAAATGCAATATCCTTATAATAATAACAATTTGCATTGTAGTATTATCATTACATAAAAATAATCCTCCGACTTGTAAATGATCTTGATCATATCATATTTTTTCTTTTAAAAATTTATTATTTCCATAACATTAATTATTTTTTAAATTATATGTGTGACCAATGTACTCAAAAGTATGAAGACATATAGCAGAGAAAAAAGTCCCAAACTGTTACATAATCATGATCCAATAGAGATTTTTTTTAGTATTTTTCCTTTATTTTTTAATGCACGTTTTAAAAAAACACAAACATCCTTGCATTACTTGATGATGTATTTTTATAGAAACAAATAACACTGCTCACATAGCATAATTCTATATGTTATTAGAGTATATGCCATATTTATTATTTGATTTATGCTTTAATCAATCAAAAATTCATTTCATCCATATGTGATAGCATATGTCACTACTTATTTAAGCAGTGCTACCTTGCATTACTCACATTACTACAAAATGTAGTATTTGAGTTAATATGTAAAGTCGGTTTTCGGATAAAAACTAACTTATAAGAAATTTAAAGTCGGTTTAGTGGAAACCCGACACTACACACGTGGATAGCGACAGTTGACACGTATAATCGACACTATACACATGGATAGAGTTGATTGATGCGTAAAACTGACGATATTCACGTGTGTAGCGTCGTTTCAATACGTTAATGGACGCTACGTCTTACGTGTATTTTTTTTAGTTTAAAATTATAGTTTAAAATTAAAATTAAATAGTACAATGTGTTTTAATTTTGTTGGTCAATTATTATTTTATTTGATTTTAACTATAAATCTTTTATATTTTTTTGAAAACTTTTTCTGTATTGTGCAAATATTTTTCATGCTAACCAGTTAAATAACTAGTATGAAAGACATGTACATACATACATAAAATTAACTATCCAAACAAATACACAAAATTATATAATTTTAAAAATCAATTTACTAAAAAAAAAGAATTATACTATATATATATATATCCAAATTTAATTTTAAAGAGTTCAAATAAAATAATAATTGACCAAAAAAATAAAAAAAAATTGTACTATATAATTTCAATTTTAAACTACATTTTAAAAATAAAAAAATATACATAGGACGTAATGTCGATTGAAATGTTGAATCGATGCTACATACATAGATATCGTCGGTTTTACGTGTCAACCAACGCTACCCACGTGTGTACCATCGGTTGACACGTAGAACCGACGCTATCCATATGTATTAATCTATTTCTCTTCTCTCTTCTTCATTAGAATGTTTTTTTTAAATTTGCATAGTACTAAAAAACCTCAAAACCAAGCTCACCTCCTTCACTCTTTCAGATCCCACGTTTTTTTAGAGAAATACTCAAATTTTTTATACTCATTTTCTCATTTATTCTCACTTACAAAACATCCATTTTTATTCATTTCCTTCATTTAATCACTTTATTTACTCTTATAAGTATTTCTATTAATCATACGCACTTATTATTCAATTTTCTTTATTTTTGTATAATTTTGTATGTATGTATGTTTTGTATTATGCTTGTTATTATATGTTTGGCTGATTTTCTATGGAAATAATATCTGGATGTTGTGGGTTTAAAGGACTAAATAATATTTACCATATGTGGATAAATTTATTTACATATAAATAATTATATTTTATAAAATAAAAGTAATACAATTTTAAAATAATTAAAATGATAATTTTTTGTATTATGTATGTTTTGGTATATATTCTAATAATTAATGAATTCATATATAATAATACTTGAAATATATTGATTGGATACATAATTAATATGCTTAATTAATGTCATTAATAGAAAATGGACAAATCTTGAATGTCAAAGTGTAGAATTGAGTAGGACTACATTTTTGGAGTTGAAAGTTTCACGGAATTTGCTTGTAGAAATAGTAATAATGAAATTAGTATGATTTGATGCCCATGTGTTAAATGTAAAAATGAGCGATTTCATGAAATTGATGAGGTTAAGTATCACCTTATCCATAATGTTATTCTTTTGAGCTATAAATGTTGGTATTATTATGGAGAAAATATTGATAATAATCATGGGAAAGAGATAAATAAGAATGTGAGTGGATTACATATATCTTATCATAATGTATAGATAGAAAATATATTTCATGGTGTTGAAGATGAACTACGTGAGGATGATCCCTAAACCTTTAAAAAACTTCTAGAAGATTCCAAAAAACTGTTGTATTCAAAATGCAAAAAATACACTAAAATGTCAAGATTGATTCATTTGTATAATATGAAGACAAAACATGGTTTTTCTGACAAGGGATTCACATAATTACTAAATCTACTAATCGATATGTTTCCTGAGGGTATTAAATTGCTATCTTTAATGTATGAAGTGAAGAAATATCTTAGTCGATTTGGCATGGAATATCATAAGATCCATGCTTGTCCAAATGATTGCATTCTTTATAGAAAAGAATATGAGACATTAGATGATTGTTCGATGTGTAAAGAATCAAGATGGAAGCATGCTACAAATGAGACAACACCTAAAAAAAGCATGCCTACAAAGGTTCTTTGATACTTTCCTCTAATTCTTCGCTTTCAGAGGTTGTTCAAAAGTAAAGAGACATCAAAGATGTTGACTTGGTATTCAGATAATCAATCTGATGATGGGGTGCTACGTCATCCTTGTGATTCTCTAAATTGGAAAGTAGTAGATAATTTATCCCCTCAATTTGCATCTGATTCGTGCAATCTTTGTCTTGCTATTGCTACTGATGGAATTAATCCACATAGTTCCCTTAGTAGTAGATATAACTGTTGGCCAGTAATAATGGTAACATACAACCTTCCTCCCTAATTGTATATTAAAAGAAAATTCATGATTTTAACATTATTGATCATAGGACTGAAACAACCCAGTGTTAATATTGATGTATATTTGCAATTTTTGATAGATGATTTAAAGACGTTGTACAATGATGGTGTAAATGTTTATGATGCACATAAAGAAGAATCCTTTAACTTGAGTGGGGTCTTTTTATGGACAATTAATGATTTTCCTACCTATGGAAACTTATCAGGACATGCAACAAAAGGTTACAAGGGATGCCCTATATGTAGTGATGGAACTTCTACAACTTATCTTGTTCATGGACAAAAGATGTCTCATAGAAGACATGAAAGATTTTTTCCATCTAGACACAAGTTTAGATACCAAAAGAAACCGTTTGATGGTGAAGAAAATCGTGATGGTGAAGAAGATTTAATAGTCTATTTTGTAGTAGTGTCATTTTTAGATATTATTTTTTTCTTATATAGCATTAACTAAAAAGTTATTTAGAAGAGCTAGGAACATATAAATTTATATCCATACCACTTTGATTTTGTCATGTGTTAACAATATCTTGAAAATTGAATCATTTCTCAAATTTTTAAAATGATTATAATACATGACAAAATATAAAAGTTATGGTTGCAAAAGTATGTTCAAAATTAGCTGATATAAGAATTTTTATTATTTATAAAAAGAGCAAGTCTTTTCTACGAGGTGTTATTTACTAATCTGGTAGTATATGTCTCACAAATTAGATTGTTTTCATTCTCCATCTCTTATTGGGTATTTATTTTTTAAAAAGGTTATACTAATCTCTAATTTCAATGGCTTAGAGAAAGGGCAAACTCAAAAGAATTTTTAAAGATAAGAATAAAAAACCTAAATAAAGTGCACTCTAGACATTCGAGACTTCTGTCATATGCTCCGTTCTTTATATTCCTTTTCAGAGTATTTCATGTTCATTCATGGATTTTACTAAACTTTTTCTAGCCAACCTGATCTAAAAACTCTTCCTATATCAGACATTCTAAGTGTTGTCATATTTGTATGTTCATATCACATTATGGATGCAGCTTTTTGAACATTTTCTTTTTCATGAAAATTTCTTGCCAACTTGTTTTTGTATGAAACATGCCTGGAAGAGCCTATTAAATTCCTAGGTCCAGATGGAGAATTAGTCAACTAATATGGCTATTCGAAGTCCCTAATTGAGGACTAGAATGAATTTTTTGAATACACTCCCAATGTACCCTTTATTTCTCACATTCTTTTTGGATGTCTTTTGAATAGTCTAGTTGAACTATTGTGGATGAACCTTGGTCAAGTTGGCTCTTCTCGGATGTGCTCTAGGTAGTTGGTGCTGATTTCATAAGTGCATTTGACTTGTACTGTAAGTTTTTATAAGTTATACTCATTTAGATTTGACATGGCTTCCAGCTTTCTAGGATTGGAGATGGTAGCTGGCAAAGTGACAACCTAAAGTTAATATTTCTCTTCAACCTTCTTGAGTTTATATTGCAAGATTTTTTGTATGTGGTGAGATTTTAGATCTCTATATTTCAAGAAAGTTTGGAATCAGTTGTGTAGCAAACACTTGCTTTTGGATTTCACTTTTAGTTATGTACTTTTAGGTAAAGTGTTGCCTTGATTAAGGGTATGCGAATACGAATGTAAAAGTACTCTAGTTGCTTAGGAAAAAAATGTGATGTGCTTTGGAGGCAATATTTTTTCATGTATAGGATGAACATTTCTAGGTCTATAATGCTTCGTTGTTGGTAAAGAGCTCATTTATTTGTTGGAAGAATGAAGATAAATTACTTGTTATTTGTCTTTTAATCAATAGTTAATTTTTAAGAGGATTGATCAATCATTTCTTTAGAACTCCATAGTTATTCATGCTTAACATGGAGAAATTTAGGGATGTGTGGCCCTTTTGAGAAGTATCTTCATATTTCATTTTTGCATCAACTTGTGCTCTAGATGCAATATTGGTCACATATCTAGAGTCATGGCAAGAAATGGCCACCTAAATGGTTACAACCTAAAATACTCATCCTAGAAGTGATTATCTGGATGTTGTCACTCGATAAGTAACAATCTGGATCTATAATTTGGAGTGTGGAAAGCTAGTTAGTATGACCTAGTAGGACGCTTATTTGGATTGAACATCTTGGAAGATAGCTATCTATCAAGGCTAGCATGACCTGAGTGGCAACAACCTAGATGTATGGCTTGGAAGGCAATTCTTTAGAATGCATAACCTTAAAGGTGGCGAGATGGAAATCAAAGCTTTTTAGGATGCAACCTGTCTTACTAAGGCGTGAATTGATAACTATATTTTATATAGTTATTTTCATCTATTTTATCAATTATAATTGCTATGTTCTTTACATTTTTGGTTAATTTTAGTTAAATAAATTAATATTCACCTTTTATAGGTCATGGAATACATTTTGAAGAAAATTAAATAATTTGTATCGAAAATGTACTTTATTGCAAGTTTTTGTCCAAAAATATAATTTCAAATATATGAGTGCTTAATTGCAATTTTTAAAAGTCAAAAATACAATTAAAATTAAAATTGGGCTTGATTGTAATTTAAGAAAGATTAAAATCTAATTTGAAATATATTTGTGGGTGAAAATGAAATTAATAAAAATTGAATTTTCTGCGCAGGAGAAGAATGTCACTCGCATCACTTAACGTGCCCATCACCCACCGTTCGATCATCAAATCAACGGTCCAGATTTGGCGAGTACATTCCAGACGAGACAATCGCGTGTATAGTTCTCGCACGGCTCAGCGTGCCCATGGGGCCCACCTGCCACGCAGGCCGGCGTGCAGAGTGGGACCCACATGTCGGCTGCGCAAAGTTTCCCCGAGGCATATCGCCCATTGTTGGATCGTCTAAACGGTCCAGATTGAAGCGCGTGGAACCAAGCTATCGCGCACCGAATGGCTTGCCTAAAAATCTTGTGCAACGCGGGACATCCAAGAGGCATGCACCCTCTCGTTTTACAGAATAAGAAGAAGCGACGTGTCTCCTAAATCTTCCAGCGAATAATATAACGACACGTGGCATACATCTAGTAAACCAGAACGCACGGAAAAAGGCACACGTTTTCAGGCGGGCCGTTGTTTGCCACATGCTTGCCATGCTTGCGTGTGGCGCATTTCCATACACCCTTTTTGCTCTCACCAGTTGAGGGATGCCACGTGTCCCACTATATTTTTCAACAAATGAGATCGCGAAACGCATTAGCAGTATATTGAAAGCAAAATCGAAGCGCGCCGTATCTCCCGCTCGATTTAAAATAATATTTTTGTTGTAGCGGTTTGTCCCGTACAGCGTTTTATTTTTATTTTCGATACAAATATTATACGCGTGTCTGCGTAATTAAAGAAAAATGTATATTTTTTTAGTTGTATTTTTGTTGCTATAAATAGGTGATAAGATGATAGAGTTAAAAAAAAGTTTTTTTTTTCAGTTTAGAATTTTCTGTAGTGTTTAGGGCTGGACAGTGGAACACGCAGAAGCCATTTTTGGCTTCTGTTGTGTTCTACATGTACCAAATATTTTCGCTACATGATGTTTTAATTTCCTTTATTCTGCTTTTAATTTTTCTGAATATGTTGTAATTTTTATTTTAATTTAATGAAGTAATTTAATTTTTCTTGGGTTGCATTTGATCTAAATTTATAAAGCTTTGATTTTAACTATTTTTGAAAGATTTATAAGACGTTCAATTTGTTCATTCTATTTTGTGCTTAATGCTTTTTGATTATTTACGAATCTTATCAAAACGATCTGTGGCACATAAATAAACTTGAGATAGGCATTTGTGTGTGTATTGCTTGTAAATAGAATGGCATGTATGATGAAGGATAGGAATATACCCTAATTGTATGTGTGACCTTTTGAAAACTTAGAACGTAATGAATCTTGGTGAATTTAATTCTCATAGAAATATAGTGAATTAATTTAACGAGGTGTGTCTATACGGAGCTCGGAAGAGATGTATGGATAAAAATAGAAGTTTTCGGTTGACAAATTAAATGTACTAAAAAATATAAATCAAAAGAAAATAACAAGATTTGAGTGGATTAGTTTGGTGAAAAATAACAATCCTAGATTTCTTTTTATTTTTAAACCTTTTTCTTAACTTGTTACCAACAACGATTATTTTGGATAAAATTAGAGAGATATAATTTTAGTACTCAACAAACTATAGTAACAAATCTCCGTGGGAACGATCTTTACTTACAAATCTTTATTACTTGTGACCGTGTATGCTTGCACGTTTTTATGTGTGTTGTAAAACACACAACATGAATCTTAGTACTTTTAAAGTGATACTTGACTAGTCTGCATGACTGCTCTACCTGGCCAATCTATCTAGCTGGCTTTTCTTTTGAGGATGTTGGTCTACTTGACTAATCTACTTGGTTGGTCTACCTAGCTAGCTACTAAGTTGTATTGCATACTAGAGTGCATCTTCTAGGTGGATGTCCATGTGTCTATTTTGTTAGGTTGATTAAGATCTTTTTGGGTGGTTATGTTATCCTACTTTCCAATAGGTGTATGTGTATTTCTGGGTTTGACCTAGCTCTTTTACATGGGGAGTAAGTAGGACATCCCTAGAAACACATATTTACTTTGTCATATGAACTTATATAGTACGTTCTGGACCTCTTAAGGTAGAAAGGTGCCAACTCACATGGTCTTGTGAGGTTCCTCTTCGGATAAGATACAAAGTCTGATTTTCTCCACTAGTTCAATCACTAAAAAGTGCCTCATTATGGGGTTAAGCTCTTGCTCGGGCACTTTGGAGAACCTTCTGTATGGATCTTCTCGTTCTCTCATGATCTTTGGGGCCATAGTTAGTGGTATAGTGGTAGAGATATTGAGATATTTATAAGGGACTTTGTCATCCTAAAGCACGTGGGAGTGAAAACTTGTGTTTTAATATTAGTTGGCTTGCTTGTGCTCGATGGCAACAAAAAATTGTCAAAAACATGTTGAGAGCTCATCTTTAGATTTCAACAAATCGAACATGATCTATAGGAGAAAGAGGTGACAAACACGAATGAACGCAACAAAGGACACAATGAATGTTCTTCGTTTATTTGTCGCTTGAATTAATTGTAATCAATTTTTTTCCGACAGATGACACTCAAAGTTGAATCTAATTTTCATGCTAACCGTGTTTGCCACTCTGCTTACTTATCTAGATCTTGAAACAAACGATCAAACGATGAGAGGAATGATCTGTATCATTGTAGGATTTAACCAAAAAATCATAGAGTAATTTATAATTGTAACTTAGAAAGTGTACCTTGAATCATGAATGGAATGAATATTAATAAGCTTGGATCAATGATAATATGGTAATATTGTATGGATTTAAGCCCATATCACTTTGATATAATGGATTATAGTTATGATTTTTCATATCATGAGAACTCAAATCATAAATATTTATTTAAATTAAGGATAATTGTTATATTTGACTTGCTATTTGAAATTTAAGTCTCTACTAACTGCATTAATTATGTGTTGGTAGTAACTATTTGACTATTTAAAAGTTACGTGAACCAATTAAATTTGTATGAATCAATCACCAACAGAGTTGTCAATATAGTCTTACTCTAAGCTTTTTAATACACTATAAGTCTTCCGCGCCTGATAGCCCTTTCCATTGTGGTATTCCTAATCCTTTGCTCACCATCACTTGAGATCCATGTTCTTTAGCCAAATTATGTGAATCTCCCAAACGGTAAATGATCTTGATCCTATCATATTTTTTTCTTTAATTTTTTTTGCATTAATTATTGTTGAAGCAAGTTTATAAAAACAGTGTAGGAACAATATTACCGATAACTTCAAAGTAACTGCTTGGGTTGAGTCGCGGACTAGGTCGCTCTCTTTAAAACGTTTCGCGGCTCTGCCCAATTTGTGCAAGCAAACACAGCCTCGTCGTCCCCGGGATCGCTTGACCCAGTCGTAATCTGTCTAGAACTTCCTTCTTATTTGATGAAGCCCGGAATGCTTACACCAGAGAAAATTTGTTGCTCGAAAAACTAAAGAATACTTAAAATTGTAGAAATTGTAGAGAATTGTTTTCGTAGGAGATGAGATGCTTGATTGATATGTAAAAATGAGAGCTGAAGCCTTCTTTTGATAGGCTTTAGAAAACGTGTAGCAATTATGAATAAAACGCGGTAATGTCTAGGAATTAAGAATGTAACGGCCTTCGTCTGAGTAATGAAAGTAACGGCCATTTTCGGATTAAAGGCAGTAACGGATATTTTTGTGAATAAATACGAGCAACGGCTCTTTATTTTTCTGAATTAAGAAGACAACGGCCATATTCTTAATAAAAGAACATAACGGTTATTTTTTTTTTCTGAAAAAAAATATATATATATATATATAACAACCATTTTGTAAGTGGAAAAAAATTTCCTTAAAAAGAATATTTTACCAAAAAATAAAATACCACCTCTCACCTCGCTGCAGCACGCACGCGCACGCACTCGGACTCGGACTCGCTCGGCTCGGCACGGCACGGCCGGTCGGTCGGACGGCCAGCGGCGGCGGCGCGCGCGCGTGTGTGGTATCACGTTGCCTAGGTCCTGCTCCCTTGCACAAAGTGGGTGCCGCGGGGCCCCGATCCAGATAACAAACTCTTTACTTTATTTATACCTCTTTAAAATATTATAAAAGAGCAATGTGGGACAAGAGCACAATTCCCAACATCTATTTTTTAATAAATTTCATTTTTTTTCAACAATCCCCACTTGAATTTTATATAAAAAATAATTTTCATCGACGACGATCAATTAAAAATTATAAGATTGTGCGTAAGCAAAAAAGGTGTCTGTCGACTTGAACCTTTGCATAGTGTTGATGCTTTAGAATATACTAGAGTAACTCAAGTAGTTTTGAACTACATCTCTAACAATCATCACACACTGTGACCTTTCCAAGGTGTAGTTCGAAAAAGCCCGTGCTACGGCCGTACACGTGTATCAGTATAGTGAGCAGCCTACAGTAAATTTTGCCCAAAAAAATTTCCATAGGAAGCGGCCACGCTTCCACGTTCACGTAGGTGAGTCTATCAAGAGTACTCGCAGCAGCTATGTACTCAGCTCCACGTAGAGTATAGAACTCATTAAGAGTTTAACAAATAACTCATCCTTTTCTATCGCTTCGGGACTTACGTGCTTATAACAATATAGAATGAGATTTGATTAATAGCATGATACATCTCGTATCACTTCATGACTTGTTATTACCCTTTGAACTTATTTCTTGGGATCTCCGGTCTATAAGTTGGGTTACCATCATAAGTGACTCTTGTTCTAAGAGCGTTAATCCCATTCCTTTTGAGGTTTTGAAAACCTTCTCTCTGGTAATCGCTTTCGTCGAAAGGATCTGCCAAATTTTCATCGAGCGACGTACATGATCACTCTTCTGCTCCGTTGAGAAAATTCTCTAACGGTACTATGCTTACGTACGTGTCTGTCTCTTGCCCATTAACGGTTACGAATCTTTGCGATAGACAGCGGTACTATCGCGTGGATCAAGACAATTTGGTATCGGTCTTTCCCGCTAAAGGGATCTCGGCTAACAAACTTAGCGGCCTGCTTCTTCACTAGCGGTGGCTAGTGCTATCTATCTTTGAGACTCCGTTGTAGATTGAGCCAATATTGTTTGTTTCTTAGACTTAAGGAAACGACTCCTGGTATGTTAAAAATATAGCCTTTAGTTGCTTTGGAGTCTTGATAAAGTGTTCCAATCTGCGTATTTGTATCCTTCTAAAAACAGCGGAAACTTATTATAATGTAATCCAAGGTTCCATAGTTCTCTTAAGGTATCTCATAACCGCTCAATAGCATTCCAATGCTCTACGCTAGGTCTCTTGGTAAACCTACGTAGTAGTCCCATGACATAAGCTATATGTACGGTCTAGTGCGATCGATGGCGTAACGTAAGCTACCAATGATGCTCGCGTACTCGGTTGTCTAACACCGTCTCCGGTGTTCTTGAACAACTTTACACTAGGATCATAAGGAGTACATGCGGGTTCTGAGTTAAAGTAATTATATTTCTTTAAGATCTTACCGATGTAGTGAGATTGATCTAGAGTAATTCCGCACCCGGACCTAGTTATTTTTATACCAAGGATTACACTACCTTACTCCAAGATCTTTCATATCAAAATTAGCTCTTAACAACATTTTGACATTATTCACAACATAAATATTTGATCCAAAAATAAGCATGTCATCCACGTATAAACATATAATAGTGCAAATATTATCTTCTAATTTATAATAAATGCATTTGTCACTTTCATTTATTTTTGAATCCATGTGAGATAACTAGATTATCAAATTTTCATACCATTGCTTAGGTGCTTGTTTTAGACCATAAAGAGATTTATTTAATTTACAAACTTTATTTTCTTGCCACAGGATAACAAAACCTTGAGGTTGATCCATATAAATTTCTTCTTCTAAATCACCATTTAAGAAAGCGGTTTTAACATCCATTTGATGTACTACTAAATCATAGATAGCGGCGAGAGAAAAGTACACGTATAGAAGTTATTCGTGTATGGCGGTGAAAAAGGTATCAAAGAAATCTACATTTTCCCTTTGCCTATATCCTTTAACTTCAAGACGAGGCTTTATATTTTTCAATAGTACCATCGAGGTTTCAATTTCTTTTTAGTATCCATTTACATCCAATGGTTGTGCTGCCAGCAGGTAAGTCAACTAAATGTCAAGTCTTATTATACACAAGTGAGTCCATTTCATCATTTATGGCTTCTTCCCTTAAGTTGGCATCTAAAGAAGATAATGCTTCTTTAATAGTTTGGGGATCTTCCTCTAAGGTATAAGCATAAAAATCGGACCCAAAATCCTTGGGTTCGAGAACTCGTTTACTTAACCCCAATTTCGGTGTTTAATTCTTGATTTGATCACTAGTTCTAGTTATAGGTAAACTCTAGAAGACGAGCCCCCACTATTCTTAATTTTAAAAGGAAACCTATGTTCGTAAAAAGTCGACATCATTTGATTCTATAACTACTTGATTTTTAAGTCATAGAATTTATAAGCTTTACTATTCAAGCGTATCCTATGAATACACATTCATATACTCTACTTGCAAAGTTTATTTCTTTTAGGATTAGGGATCCTAACATAGGGCTAAACAACCCCAAGTTTTAAAATAAGTTAAATTAGGTTTCTTATTTTTCAAAATTTCATATGGTGAAATTTTATTTGTAGACCCAAACCTTCTGTATACATGTAGCAGGTTAATAAAATTTCTCCCCCGATGGGAGGCAGCACACAGAGTTTAATAAAATTGCAACAGCGGATTCGGTAAAAGTTCTATTTTTTCTTTCGGCTTTGCCATTCATTTCGGGAGAATAAGGTGCGGTTTTTTCATGAATGATTCCATGAGTTTTATAAAAATCATTAAAGATATTGGAATCATATTCGGTCCTCATCAACCTTGAAACCTCTTTATTTTTCTATTAAGTTGATTTTCAATCTCGTCATAAATATTTTAAACATGTCAAACGCTTCACTTTTATTTTTCATTAGATATACATAAGTGTAATCCCCGAGCAGGTCATCTATAAAAGTTATAAAATAGCGTTTTCCATTTCTTATTAAATTTCCATCAAGTTCACGTATATCAGAATGAATTAATTCTAAAGGTTCAGATTCTCTAACTACGGTTATGTGAAGTTTTGGTTATTTTACAACTTGACTACAAAAATCACATTTTTGAAATCATTTAAAGATAGTTTAGGAATTAGTTCTAAACTACTACGTATTCTTGATTATGCGTTTATTAACATGACATAGTCTAGCATGCAAATATTAAAGAACTGACATGTAGCGGAAGAAGAAGTTTTATTGATTTCAACATTTAATTTAAACATGCCATCGGTGGCGTCTCCTTTCCCAACAAATATATTATTTTTAGTTATAGTATATAAATCATTTTATGGTTTGAGTAAATCTGACTTTGTTAAGAAGATAGGCACGAAACTAAGTTCTTTCTCATCCTGCAGGTATACGGGACATCCTTGAGATGGCAGTCTTTCCAGGTAAACTTTAAAACCACACTGCAGTTCCGACAACTTTGGTGGAGTGGGAGTCACCCGTGACACTTTCTTATCCTCGAATCGAGGAATAGGATTTGAACATGTCTCGATCATAGCAAACATGGCGAGAAGCACGGTGTCTGCACCCCTGGGATCCACCAACAAAATTGACTTGGATATCATAGCAATAAGTTGATCTTGGTAAGGTTCGCGCGGCGGGGCGATTCTATTCTGGGTTCTAGCCAAGTGGCGGGTGCTATTACAGCTATAACACATGAATGTGTTATTCGCTTAAGGGGGTTGATGTCCGTTACGGGAGGATAGCTTCTATTTCTATTTTGGTGGTGGCGGTTTGATTATTACTACGATTATGAGTTTTCATATTTCTACCTTTAGGTTTAAATTGTAGAGGAAGGTTTCTTATTGAATCTTATTATTTGAGACTGAAGTACTTCATCTCTTTGGTCTTGTTTTCTAGCTTCTTCTTACTATTCTTAAACGTGTTATAAGACTTTCTAAAAGAAAAATTCCTTAGTTTTATGCCTAAGTGTATTCTTAAAATCTTTCCAAGCGGGGGTAATTTATCTATTATAAATGACTACTTGAAATTGTTCATCTAAAGTCATTACCTTGATTATTTAGGTGTGCTATCTACATGCGATTCATGTGATTGAGCTTCCACTTGATTTTCCATCAATCATACGAAACTTCATGTATCTCTTGACGTACTTTTTGGTTCCGAGCTTCACTCGGTGTCGTATTTCTTTTGAAGTGCTTCCCAATTTCCTTAGCGGACTTATCACGGTTATAATAATCGTACAAGTCATCATTTAAACCATTAAGAATATAGTTTTTGCATAGAAAATCATTTTCAATCCGGCGTCTAAATCTTTAGTTTCGGCTTGGAAGGAGGATTAGATTTGTATTGGTTTCCCGTGATTAGGCGAGAAACGACTTTTTTCATGGTTAAGAAAAACAACATTTTTGTCTCCCGTCTTTTAAAGTGTAATCCTCAAAACGGAATGGTTTGTTTAGATCGAGTTAGCATTTCGGTAGACATAGCTGATTAATTCGTCTTAAAATTGTTGAAGCAAGTTTATAAAAGCGATTAATAGGAACAATATTACCGATAACTTCAAAGTAGCTTGCTTGGGTTGAGTCGCGGACTAGGTATTTCTTTAAAAGCGTTCGGCTCTTGCCTTGATTTGTGCAAGCAAACCATGACCTCGTCCCAGGATAAAACGAGCCAGAATCGTAATCTGCAATGCCGAGAACTTCTCTGTTGATGAGAAGCCGGAATGCTACGAGGAAAATTTGTTGCTCGAAAAACAAAAAAGAATACTTAAAATTGTAGAAATTGTAGAGAGAATTGTTTTCGTAGGGAGATGAGATTCTTGATTGATATGTAAAAATGAGTGAAGCCTTCTTTTTTATAGGCTTTAGAAAACGCGTAGCAATTATGAATAAAACGGTAATGTCTAGGAATTAAGAATGTAACGGCCATTCTGAGTAATGAAAAGTAACGGCACAATTCCCAACATCTATTTTTTAATAAATTTCATTTTTTTTTCAACAATTATTTCTTAAATAATATGTGTGTACTCAAAAGTGTGAAGACATATATCATAAAAAAGTTTCTCTGTATTGACCGGTACATAATCATGATCCAATACAGATTTTAGTTTTAGTTTTTTTCTTTATTTTTGAATGCATCTTTAAAAAAAAAACACCATGTGAATTGTGATGCATTTTTATCTAGACAAATAGCACTGCTCGTATAGCATAATGCTATATGTTATTTGAGTTTGTGCCATATTTATTACTTGATTTATGCTTTGATTAATCAGAAATTTATACATAGTACGTGTCATTATTTATTTAAGTAGTTTTACCTTACATTATGCATTCATTAGATTTTTTCTTTCATTATATAGCATTAATTGAACTATTTATTTATAAGAGCTAGGAAAACATAAATTAGACCCGTGACATTTTGATTTTGTAACATGTTAATATTATTTTATAAATTGAATCATTTCTCAAATTTTCATAATAATTATAATATATGATAAAATGTAAAGATTATATTTGTAAAAATGTATTCAAAATTGGTTGATATTAGCCTTTTTCTTATTTGTAAAAGAATTAAATCTTCTTTATGAACTTTTATTCGTTACTTATAAAGTATAGAATTTATTAATTAGATTGATTTCTTTTTTCGATTTTTATCGGATATTTAAAAAAAAAGTTATATTAATATTGAATTTTATTGACTTAGAGTAAAAATAAAGCTTGAAAGATTAACGAAAGATTATTATTTTTATATCATATCTCAATGTAAAACTTAAAATTATTTACAAATAAAAAGTAAAATACAATAAAATTTATACATAAACATACAAGTAATTAATTACAATGTTATAACTTAAAATAAAATAAACATAATAAAGTCTTAAATATAAGATATAATTTAAGTATTCAAATTAAAGATATATCTCGATGAAGTCTAAAATTGATAAAGAAATTTGAAGAAGAAAAATCTAATAATAGCAACAACAAAAAAATAATTAAAATTTTCATAATACTTCAAATAAAATAAAATTATCAAAATAAGATGTTAAATAATATAATCCGATGTAATGTTAAAATTAAAAGAGAAAAATATCTTAAAAACTTTGATATGAGAAAAGAACAATAAGGTGAAGTTTTATTGTTATAGATTGACCAAAGTTATATATTTAAACTAATTTTTAGTTTTACTATATTATCAGTTAAGAATTAAGAAATATTATAACATGATATATATTTATGAGTGAAATACTTGTATTTAAAGATAAAAGATGATAAAATATTTTATGTTACATGTTGTATACCCCTATTAGTAGCATCAATGATTTAGTCATTAATTATTACACTTTTCTTTTATTATAAAAATGAATAGTTAAGATAAATGGTTATACTAAGTAACAATACCATATTTCATGATCTTCAAGAAATACCATGTCTATGCTTTTAACAATCCTTTTGCTAACAAGATCTTAAAATCTGTAGTCGAATTCTTCATAGGCATATCCCATAAATATACACTACTTTGCTTTTCCATCCAATTTGGACCACTCATCTTTTGGGATGTGACCAAATGCTCTACAGCCAAATACTTTCAAGTGTTTGTAAGAAACGTCTTTCTCCATCCAAACTTTTTCTGGTACGTCGTAGTTTGGTGGAACTGATGCAGAAAGGTTGATTAAGTCGACTGTTGTCCTCATTGCCTCCCCCCAATAAGAGTTTGGTAGTTTTTCATTTGAGAGCATACATCTGACTCTTTCACAGATGATTCTGTTCATCCTCTCCGCAACACCGTTGTGTTGAGGTGTCTTTGGTACTGATTTTTCCAGCTTGATGCCAAAACTTCTACAGTACTCCTCGAATGGTCCACGATACTTACCACCATTATTTGTACGTACACACTTCAAACATCTGCTAGTTTCTCTCTCCACTTTTACATGAAATTGCTTGAAAACTTCATACACTTGATCTTTAGTTTTCAAAACAAAAGTTCACACTCTTCTATAATGATCATCAATAAAAGTCACAAAATAATGAGAACCTATTAGTGACTTACAACTCATTGTACAAACATCTGTGTGCATTAAATCTAATATATTTGTCATCTTAGATGGTGCAAGACTATGAAATGCAACTCTATGTTGTTTTCCCATAATACAGTCAACACAAGTTCGCAAGGGTATACCTTTCATTCCTGGCAAGAGCTCCTTCTTGGAAAGAATTCTAAAACCTTTTTTCACTCATGTGGTCGAGTCGCTTATGTCATAGCTCGGTGGGAAGTTCTTTCCAAGTGGTGTTTACTTCTCTTATATACAATCTGGCTTCTGTGAGGTAGAGTGATATATCTTTCTTGCCTTTCGCTACTACCAAATTGCCTTTGGTGAGCTTCCACTTTCCTTCACCAAAATAATTATTATAACCATCATCATCAAGTGTACCAGTAGAGATCAAATTAAAGCGGTTATCAGGAATATGTCTCACATCTTTCAAAAGTAATCTACATCCAAGATTAGTCTCTCGATAAATGCTGCCAATGCCTACAATTTTTGATGCATCATCATTTCCCATCCTTACATGTCCAAAATCACCTTGAGTGTAGGTTGAGAAGAATTCCCATCGTGAGGTGACATGATAAGAGGTACCTGAGTCAGCTATCTAAGTAGTGTCTTGACATGCAAGATTGACATAATAAGCATCTCGAACAATGACAACTTCTTCAGTGACAGTTGTGGTTTTATTTGTTTGGGATTTTGATTCCTGATTTCTAGATTTTTTCGCCTTTAAATTTTGAAATTCTCGATTAAAGTGTCCAGGCTTAGCACAGTGTTGACACTTCTTGTCATGCCTTGATCTAGACTTTGATTCTTCAACATAGTCACAAGAAGGTGATCTACGACCATTAGACCCCTAGAAAGAGAAACTACTAATAAGAGAGGGATATAAAAGAATGGAATGTCTTTGATCTGGCTATTGTTCCCTGTAGGTTTATAGCACGCTAGGCTAGCTAATAATGGTATTCTATCTTTCTCTTCTTGTTGTTCCGCTCGATAGAATTGTTTAGAATCCTCTCATAGCTTCCTCTTTACCTAGAAATGCATACTATAAAACATCGATTAGAAAGCAGGGTTGTTCTAAGATATCTAGGTAGTTAAGGGCTTTACTAAGTAGTAGATATGGGATTGAGGGGCATCGTCATCTTTGTTGGCTATGGTTATGAGGATTTCTACTTTAAATTCTTCCGTGAAATTCTTACTTTCCTGGTTTCTCCATGACAAGCGCTTCAGTGTGAGGGGTATATCCTTCATCTTTTTGTCAAAACTATTCGTTTAGCATTCTATCTTTTACCATATCCAAGGTAAGCTTGCCGTTAGGAGCTGAGTTGCTAACTAACACAATTAGAGTATCCCAACTTTTTGGTAGAGAACTCAACATCAACAACGATTATAGCTCGTCATCTACGGTCATCTTCATAGAGTTGAGTTCATCTACAATGCCTCGGAACTCACTCATATGTTCTGATACGCTACTTCTGTCTTCATACTTCAAATTAATTAATCGTCGCAACAGATTAGTTTTATTCTGTGCGATTGTCCTCGCATACATTTTCTCCAACTTTTGCCAAAAAACGTAAGCATCATGTTCATTAGAATTTTTTTGAAAAATGCTCTTATCAATCCATTGTCTGATTTGAGTAGCACACTTTCGGTTCAGCATGAACCAATCAACGTCTACGATGGTTATTTTTGGTGTCTACGATAGTTATTTTTGGTATCTTTTCGTCAATTTTCTCATCCGTTGAAGTTGTAGACATTGCTTTCTCTTTTAGCATTATAATTGGCTTTCACAGATATTTAATGTGTAAAAGATCCTCCATCTTCGGCTTCCAAATTGCATAATTAAATGCGGTTAATTTTATTATATTGACTATGCTCTCCTCCATTTGAATCGTCAGTCAATAGGTTTCGCCGAACTTGGTACTTTTCCAATAATGAATAGTACTGATAAATATTACACTGTGAATATTACTAATGAATAGTGTCTGCTGACATAATAGTACCGTATATGTGAATAGTGCTTTCCGACAGAACAATACTGAATGTGTGTAAAGAAATTGATGGTTGTAAAGAAAAATTTCACAAACCGAGAATAATTTCTCAAACCAAAATGTAACAAAAATAACAGCAAAGGATTTTAGCGTGTAAAACCTTCCAAAAATAAAAGTAATAACCATGGAACCCGTAGGCCACTTAAAACTTTCAATATAATAAAATGGGATTACAAACTTTACTTTTAGGTGGATATCTCACAAAAATACAATAAATATGTATCTTCAATTTGTGGGTAAAACTTCACAAATTTTCTCTACTCTCTATAATTTTCTTTCTCTCAACTTGATATGTATTAAGATTGAGGCAAAGACCTTTTATAAAGGTAAAGCATCACTCCTTCCACTCTTCAAGCCAAAATCTAATGAAACAAACAACCCAATTTTTTTACCTTTCTTTTCACCGTAAGTACCTTCATTGTTGAATGCCTTTAATTTACTTGTTGTTGGCCCACGTGAGATGAACTAACACTTATAAACTTGGGTAACCCTTAACTCAATGAGATCTTATTAGGTTGAGTTAATCTTGAGTTTTTAACACTAATAAATTCATTCGCGTGAAAAAAGGAATTAATAAAGGTGAACGAATATGATTGAGGTTATATGAACGACTATCAACAACAATGCTTAGCCAAAGAACAAAAACAAATCATAACAAGATCCCAAAATGATACTAGGAGAGAGCCCAAAAACAACAGGCAATGAGTAGGCTCCTATTTCACATTGTTGTCTTCGTAATCAAATAAATGAACAAGAAAGGTGGAAAAGGGAATGATCAAGAAGTTTGATAGAAAATGGCAAAAACGATCGAGAAAAAAGAGGGTTGGAACCCTAAAATGTGATCCCACCATAGTGTCACGACCTTAATTTCTCAAGTAGCGATCGTGCGGCACTTAGCTCGGTCCGTCGCACTAAGCCTGCCTTTCAATCCGAAAATGGAACTCCAAAGAGAATAGAAAGAGAGTTTGCAAAGAATGCTTTGTATTGCTCTAGAGAGAGTTTATGATACAATTGCTAAGAATTCCCAAGGATCTTCCAAGATGATTACAAATGAAGACCAAGTGGTCTATTTATAGGGTGGCTTCTAAGCTTAAGAATATGCCACCACATTCTAGAGTCTTCCTATGCCTAGAATATACAAGAAGGTTCTAGGTTTATGTACAATGTGCCACAAGGCTCTAGGACCTTCTACCAAACTCTAGAGTCTTCTAGGTTTGTCTAGCTCCTTCATGCACCTTCCGGGATGTTCCGTAAGCTTCCAGCAGCTTCTACATCCTTCCGGGATCTTCCGTGAGCTTCCAGCAGCTTCTACATCCTTCCGGGATGTTCCGTAAGCTTCCAGCGGCTTCTACATCCTTCCCGAACCATCCGGCGCATTCTAGAACGTTCCAGCCCATTCTAGCACCCTCCAGTGTGCTCTGGAACATTCTAGGGTCTTCAAGCTTGAGTTGAGTCGGTCCAACCCTAGCCCTTTCTAGACTTCTCTAGGCAACTCTAGAACTTTCCACGTAGAAAAGCCTAGATCCTTTAGGCAATCACTATTTATTTGGATTTTCAGTGACAAGCCAAGGGACGTGACACCCTCCCCCCCACTTGCCCGCGACGCCCTCGTCGCGCCCTTCAAGCTTCGAACCTCTCGATGTCGTCTTTGAACTGCCACAAAGATCCCTTAGGTTCCCAGCTCGTTTCTTCATCCGAGGCGTTCTTCCATTTGACCAAGTATTCCTTATAACCTGGTACGCCCCTTCGTCGGATCAAGCGGTCCGCCCAAATTGAGTCCACTTCTTTATTGAAGGAGGTTTCTGCTGCGGTAGGCGCCCTCTTGGATTCTCCTCTACTTATGTCTTCCTTATCTCCATGAAAGGATTTTAGCATGCTTACATGAAAAACAGGATAGATTTTAAGCTTCGGAGGGAGTTGTAGCTTATATGACACCTTACCGACTTTCTTAAGGACAGGAAATGGTCCCTCATACTTCCGTACCAACCCCTTATGAACCTTCCACAAGGACTTGAATTGTTGGGGCAATAGTTTTACCAGGACCAAATCACCTTCGTGAAACTCTACCATCATCCTCTTCTTGTTAGCCCAATTTTTCATCTTCTTAGACGCCATATGCAAATAGGCTCGGGCCAACTCCACTTGTTCATGCCACGCCTTGGCAAACTTGAAAGCAGCAGGGTTCTTCCCTTCATAACTCAGGGCTAGACTGGGGAGTCGGGTCACGCCCCATGACGATCTCGGCGGACTCTTCGGGGTGCAGACTCGGCTCCTTTGTAAATTGTAGGAAAATTGGGCTACATCCAAAGAATCCTAGCCCAATCACGTTGATCGCACCGACAAAGTGCCTAAGATACAACTCCAAGAATGCATTGGCACGTTTCGTCATTCGTCGCTGGGGGGGTGGAAATCGGCAGAGAAATTCAAGTCCGATCCCAATAGCTTGAATAGTTCACCCAAAATTTCCCATGAATCGTGGTCCTTGGCCACTCACAATATTAGACGGGATCCCCAATGCTTCACAACATTCTCGAGGAACAAGCGTGCCGTCTCATCCGCCGTGGCAAATTGGCCGAGGCGGTGTATGAATGTTGCATACTTGCCGAAGCGATCAATCACCACAATAATGTTGCCAAAGCCCTCTCGATTTTGGCAAGCAGCGAGAGAAATCCATGAGACACTCTCCCACGGTCTCTCCGGAACGGGGCACGGGCCCAGCGCACCGGTGTACGCCGCTTTGTCTTCCCTTCGACTCGCCGCATCACCACCATGCTTCCGCCGCAACTCGATTTTTCCACCGCCGTGGCTCATTATCGTGGTCTCGTGTCGAGATCCGACTCGACTTCATGGTTCACCTCCCTTCTCGGGAGGTAACCGCTTGGGCGAGGCCCCCATGCATCACCCTACGGGATTTATTCTGGGGTAGCTCGCACTTCCGTTGGCAAGCTTGGCTTGGTGACGCCTCAAACATCACCTCGCGGGACTTGCACCGAGGTAGCTTGCACTTCCGTTGGCAAGCTTGACTTCGTGTCGCCTCAAACATCACCTCGCGGGACTTATTCTAGACAACTCGCACGTCCGTCTGCAAGCTTCGCTGGCGACTCCTCCGTCGCTGACTCTTTTGAGATGGTCAGTAACTCTCTTCGTCCCTCTTCAATCCCCTTTGATTTGAAGTGCCGAGAGCTTCGTCAGGCCGTGGTCCCGTCCGGCCGGTACCACGCAAGCCTTCGAACCATCCACGACGCACACGTGAGTTCGAGTACGGAACCAAGAAAGCTCTTACCGGTCCAAGAACTCCACGCCGAATACCATCGAGTAGTCATCTATGTGCGCCACCGATAAATCCACTTGGCCGATCCATGCACCAAGACGACCTTAACTCCGCGAGCGACTCCGTGTAATGGCAAGGTTGCCTTGAGTTAACCGCTTTGAGAGAGCCCTCCATCGACAACCTTCTGCCGAGTCCTTGCTTCCTCCACCGAAACAAAGCATGAGACGCACCCGTGTCACCAAGGCTTGGCGACCTTCCCATCGATGGTTGCATCTACATACACGTCCGGTCTTCGGGCACTCGCAATGCACGCAGGCGCAAAGAACCCATCTTTGCACCATCGTCCGACTCACCTCCATCTTGACCACGTGCGCGAGGCAACTAAGGCACTCAATGCCTTCCTCTTCGACACTCACGTGCCCAATGCGGTCCGTCGCAAATGAAGCCACGTTACACGGGCTTCGAGGTATTCCGATCCTCCTTCTCCTTCCCTTTGTCTCGTGGCTTGAATGAGGAGCTGCCTTTATGATTTTTGAGCCTCCGACTTTTTGGCATGGCCTCCATTACTCTTCTCTCCACCAAACTTCGTCCGTGGCTTTGGAGCCCTCCTTGTGTGGAGTAGTCAAGCTTTCTGCCGCAATGGCCGAAGATAAATCTTGGACACCACGTCGCTCGAGCTCAAGGTTAGCCCCACGATTGGAGACCGCTCCATGAACAAGAATAAGGCATCCTTTGCCTGTGCCAGGGTTGCTGGGACTTCACAGCAAGGTTGGTGAACTCCTTCACATAATCCCTAATGCTACTCGTCCGTTTACCGTCGCAGCCGGCCCCTTGCCTCCTCTTCGGCTGCCACAGGAAGAATCGCATCTTGAACTCCCTTTTAAAGTCTTCAAAGGTGTCAATCAGTGCAAACCCCACGTTGCACATCTCCATTGCCTCCGTCTCCACCACAACATCGCAAAGGCTGTCGATAAGTACACGGCCGCAGGTTCGGATCTTGCCGGTACATGGTCCGTTATGCCGCAGCCTCAAAGTATTGTTCTAGCCCCCATAGGAAGTCGTTCACTCCCCACTCGGCGTTCCTAACGCCATTAAACGTCTCGGGCTCGGGAACGCTCCACCCTCTTAGCCCCTTACTACGGCGTGGTTGCACTAGTTCCCGCGGCCACGGCCCGCCAGCATGTGGCCAGATCACCACCCATATCCTCCATTCTACGCAATACATCGGTGAGTTCTCTTGACGAGATCTCTTACCTTGACAAGTTCCGCCTTCAACCCATCAATCTCGCTTGCCTTAGCCCACCGTCTAGCTCGTTGAGCGACATCTTTACCGCCGCACGGATCTCCACATCCTCGGCCTCCAAGGCCATTGCGTAACGTTCCTCAAGTTGTCTACTCGGTCAAATTCCTCCCCTAAGCCGTCCCGCGCGCTCCCAACACGTGCTTCCAAGCTAGAAAGATGTCTTTCGACTTGGCTCAGCTTCTTTTGATGGTTTCCTTTCCTCACGTCCACGTTCCATAGGTGGAACATCAACGCCGAGAGATGGACCAACGTTCTTTCATTATGCCAAGAGTAAGATTGCTTCAACCTAATGCTCGATACCAACCGTCACGACCTTAATTTCTCAAGGTAGCGATCGTGCGGCACTTAGTTCTCATTCGTCGCACTAAGCCCGCTTTCAATCCGAAAATGGAACTCCAAAGAGAATAGAAAGAGAGTTTGCAAAGAATGCTTTGTATTGCTCTAGTAGAGTTTATGGCGATACAATTGCAAAGACTTCCCAAGATTTTCCAAGATGATTACAAATGAAGACCAAGTGGTCTATTTATAGGGTGGCTTCTAAGGTTAAGAATATGCCACCACATTCTAGAGTCTTCCTATGCCTAGAATATACAAGGTTCTGTGTTTACGTACAATGTGCCACAAGGCTCTGTGGACCTTCTACCAAACTCTGTAGTCTTCTAGGTTTGTCTAGCTCCTTCACGCACCTTCCGGATGTTCCGTAAGTTTCCAAGAGCCTTCTACATCCTTCCGGATCTTCCGTGAGCTTCCACAGCCTTCTACATCCTTCCTGGGATGTTCCGTAAGCTTCCAGCGGCTTCTACATCCTTCCCGAACCATCCGGCGCATTCTAGAACGTTCCAGCCCATTCTAGCACCCTCCAGTGTGCTCTGGAACATTCTAGGGTCTTCAAGCTTGAGTTAAGTCCGTCCAACTCTAGCCCTTTCTAGACTTCTCTAGGCAACTCTAGAACTTTCCATGTAGAAAAGCCTAGATCCTTTAGGCAACCACTATTTATTTGGATTTTCAGGGACAGTTTGGGCGGGACGTGACAATAGGCTCTCAAAATGGTGCTCCACTATTAAAAAAAATTTATTTAATCATGTAATTTATTTTTTTAATATTAAACTTAGTTTTTTTTTCATTTCAAATGTTGAATCATTTAAAATGTTATTTATTATTTGAAGAAATATTATATGAAAATGTATGCACCATTTTGATCAAGTTAGATAAATTCTATTATTTCTATTGAGTTGTTATTCATTATTTTGTAGAGTATATTTCTCACTAATTATATTCATTTATCTCTTATGTATAGGTTATTTTTTGTTTTTTTACTAATTTTAAATTTAATTAACTTGAGTTACTATGTCATCACATGCTAAATAGTAATAAATAATTCTCGTTACTAAAAATACTCCACTAACTCACATAAAATATGTGATACATTTCTAACAAATGACAGGCCACGGTATATTAGGATACAAACATATTTTAATTATGTTATAATTCTATCATATTTATTCAAATTACTATATAGAAAGTAAAATGTAAAATAAATATAGAAATATAAAGGTTGATTTTGTGTTCCAAGCATTTTTTCTTTTCTTTAGTATATTAGATTGGGATATAATGAGTAATTAAGTGGTTTTATATTCAAAACTTCTTAAAATTTATTCATTATTTTTAAAATGTATAATAAAATGTTATTTTAATTTAATTAAATTTGATATTAATGTAAAAAAATTTCTTAAAAAAAACATAATGGAAGAGAGAGTGAAAAAATAATCTAATAGATAAATAATATACTTAAAAAGTACATAACAATATTTCTTAATAATATTAATAGATTTTGTTAAATAATTTTATAAATAAAAAAGTTCAAATCGAAGAAAACATGACTATATATTAATATGAATTTAAGTATAGGTGCAAATTCAAATAATCATATCCTTACTTTAGTATAAGAAGTACATGTATTAAATGAATATTAATGAGGTGAGATAATATAATAAGTTTTTCAATCTTGAAAATTGCAACTTTACCTTTTCATCTCAGTTTTGACATATATAAGAATTCAAACTTAATGCCAATTTGGCATACAGGTGCAGATTATTAGCGTCTAAAACTGAAAAGCCTTCTCATTTATCAATGGAAAACTGCAGTGTTTAATAAATTTTAAATTTGGCATACAGGTACCGATTATTAGCATCGAAAACTGAAAAGCATTCTCATTTATCAATGCAAAATTACAGTATTTAATAAACTTTTTTATACATCATGTGTAATAATTTTTTTTTAAATTATATAAATAATTTAATTTTTTAAATAATTTTAACCTGTATAAAAATAATTACAAATTTATATGTTTATAGCATTTCTCATACATGTATATATGTTTATATATATAGGAATGGCAAAAAAAAAAAAAAACGCGGAATCAATTATCTCCACGATAAGTTCGATTTTAATCTAATAAATTTTAGAAATGAATACGATATCGAGTATTAACCGAATATGAAATAACGGATACGATGATACATTATACTGATAATTATATCTGTCTGTATCTAAAATTAATTATATTTATTTAATTAATTTATATATTAATTTATTTTAATTAATATTGATTTCTCATTTACCATAAAGATTTAACAAATGTATGATTTTTTTTGTATTTTTTAATAACTCCTTCTGTTATCTACAGATAAAAAATCATCTCTAAATTATAATAATTTTCGAACGATTTCGATTACAAATTTATAATTCGATTCAGAGAAAATTATATTAAAAATCATTTTCGCATGTACCCATATCCATTGTTATATATGTTGCAATAAACTCTTATACGTTATCAGATAAATTATTCTTTATTTTTGGATCATATAATTGTGTTATTTTAAGTTAAAAAAATTAAAGATTAATGCAGTTTTTTTTATAAATAAATAACTAATAAGAGGTATAGATAGAATGCAATATAATCGATAAATAATATAAAAACACATCATATTCGTGTGATCAAAGAGCCATAAGGTGTCTCTCGTATAAAAGCAGACAAGAATTTCATTTACATTTTAAGCATTTATGTTATGGACATTCTCAGCTCTAACAACTCTGGTGCATCATCTCTCTCTCTCTCTATATATATTATATAATAATAATAAGTCACTTTTCCTGTATACATGAGAATCTTCTCTAAATTATTATAACAAAAATAAAAAAAACGATAAGCTAGTTATCATATCATTGTTATATTAATACTATGTAAAAATATAGCTTTTAAGTTAATTATTAACAGATTTATAAATAGTTTAAAGTTAATCATGTGAACTAATATAAAAAGATAAAATTTAATATTTAAAATCGGTTAATATTTTAAATCATCTTTAAACTTAAAGTCTAATTAGGGAGTAAGTTGACTTTTAATTTTATATTTTTTTTATCTATTTTTGTATATTTTACTTTTTTATCTTTTGTTATTCTAACCAATCACATAATAACAAAAAAAAATTAAAATTTGTTTAAATTTTTTTTAAATAAATACTACACATAATTTAAAAATTAAATTTATTATAAAAATAATAATTTATATACAATATATATATATATATATAATTTAAATTATAAATAAAAAAGTTCATTTTGAAGAAAACTTAACTATATATTAATATGAATTTAATTATATTTGCAAATTCAAATAATCATATCCTTCCTTTGGTACACGATTGTAAGAAGTCCATATATTAAATGAATATTAAAGAGGTGAGATAAATATAATTTATTTATAAATATTTCTTGGATTGAAACCCAACCGTGAGATAATATAATAAGTTTTTCAATCTTGAAAATTGCAACTTTACCTTTTCATCATCTCAGTTTTGACACTTAAGAATTCAAACTTGATGCCAATTTGGCATACAGGTACAGATTATTACATTTTTATAATCATCTAATCCTGTGTTTGTTGATTAATAACAGAGATGTCAAGATCATTTTCTGATAACCCATCACCTGAATTCACTCTCAAAATAGAATCATTGTCCTTACTCCTCAAGAATTCCATAGAAAAATACGAATCTGGCGTATTTGAAGCTGTAGGATACAAATGGTACATTTCATGATTTTTATTTGTTAAAATTGTATGTTTTATATTTATAATTTTTAAATAAATAAATAAATTGAAGTATTTTGTTCTTGTGATTTACAGGAAGTTGGTTCTATATCCAAATGGAAATAAGAGCAAGAATGTTAATAAGCACCTCTCTTTATACCTGGTCATAGTAGAAACTAAATCATTCCAGGCTGGTTGGGATGTTTATGCCTTTTATAGGCTGTTTTTGTATGATCAGCACAAAGACAATTACTTCATTCTGCAGGGTAATCAATTTTTTCTTAATTACGTACACTAGATTATTAATTAAAGATATAAGCTATTTTATGTAGTTATTGGTTTTGAGTACAGGTAATGGAAGGCGGTTTAATGAATTAAAGCTTGAATGGGGATTTGATGAGTTCATTTCTCTTGAAGCTTTTAATGATGTTACCAATGGATATTTGGTTGGTGATACTTGTGTGTTTGGAGCTGAGGTTTCTGTTTGCAGCAAAAGAATCACAGGCCAAGGAGAGTGTCTATTGATGAGGAACAACCCTATTTCTTACAAGCATGTTTGGAAAGTTGAGAATTTTTCCAAGTTAAAGGATGTGCTTAACGAATCAGAACCATTCACAGCAGGCGATCATAAATGGTATCAAATTTTAACCCCTTTAATTTGTCTTTTATTCCATGTTCTAACCCTATGTCTTGTAATTAAATATTGGTTTGAATAATATTTATTTAATTTATATTTTTTAAAAAAGTTGAAGGGAATCCCCAAAAGTCATACATTCTTACACACCAATGATTCTCATCCATGCGTTGGTTGCTGTAGGAAGATATGGCTCTATCCTAATGGAACGGACGCTGGATTGGGCACTCATATTTCTCTTTACTTGCGTTTGGATAAGACTGCATCCATTTACTCTGGCTATAAAGTGTGTGCAGACTTTGAGTTTAGTGTTGTTGACCAATTGCATAGCAAACATGTTTCATTTAAATGTAATTTTAGTAGCTTCTCTCTTTTGTTCATGAATAAGGTGTTGATTTTTTACTCCAACATTTGTTTCAATGACTTTCAACTACTCGTGTTTTTATTCTGTCAGGTGGCGAAGTCTGGTTCAGTGGCTCAACATTTAGTTGGGGTTTTAAAAAATTTATGTTGTTGGACCAATTAACAGGACCGAACACGGGTTTCTTGGTGAAGGATACTTTAATTTTGGAGGCAGAAGTTACAGTGATTGGAGTTGTTAATGGGCTGTCATGAACTTAAGTACCTATCCTAAGATTGCTGTCCTTTTCTTATTTTTCTGTCTTTTTTTTTTTTTTTTGGGTCAGTAAGGTAAACAGAGGCCATACTATTTCAATTTATCAGCTAAACTGTATGAGTTTAGACACATGATGTAACCACCATGATTTTTTTGTAAGAAAGGGAACACCCACACAGGGTGTAAATCGAGCCCTTTGTGTGTTTGCTATGAATGAAATGTTGGATCTCAGTTCATTATCAGTTACCATATTTAGGGAGCGTCACGTTATTAATTGTTGTAGCCAAATTTGAAGGTCGAACATCAAGGCTATTAGCTCGTATCACTATGAACATATAATATATATATATATTTTTTTTGTTGCTTGTAAAAAGTTTTATTGGAAGAAGGTCCATGAATAGAATATTCAGTAAATGTATGGCGTTTTCAAAAATTGAACTACTTTATCAGCATCCAACAAGTATCTGGAACCCTAATTACTTCATTCGGGTTAAAAAAAAAAATAGGAATTAAAAGGTTGCAAATTTATTTTTTAATTTTAAATATTCAAAGAACAACCCACACTGGCCAAAGTGTAAAAAAGGTGAACGGATATGAATGACTCTATCAGCAGCAATACACAACCGAAGAACAGAAACCAACCACACATCAATATCCCAAAATGATTACTTAGCCCAAAAACAACATGCAATGAGTAGTCGCCTATTGCACGTTGTTGTCTTCGTAACCAGATAAATGAACAAGAAAGGTGGAAAAGGGAAGGATCGAGAAGTTTGATAGAAAATGGCAAAAACGATTGAGAAAAAAGAGGGGTTGGAACCCTAAAATGTGTTCCCACAAGAGGGCTCTCAAAACGGCACCTCTATTAAAAAAAAAGTTGCTATTTAAATCATGCAATTTATATTTTTTTAACATTAAACTTAGGTTTTTTCTTTTTAAACGCTTGAATCATTTAAGATGTTATTTATTATTTCGAAAAATATTATATGAAAATATATGAACCATTTTGATATAAATTCCATTATTCTTATTTAATTGTTATTTATTATTTTTGGGTATATTTTTTTTTACCAATTATAATCATTTATCCCTTTATCAAGTATGGGTATTTATTTATCTTTTTAATTTTTGTTTTATTAATCATAAATTTAATTATCTTGAAGTAATACGTCACCACAAGCTAAATAACAATGAATAATTCTCATTTCTAAAATTACTCTGCTGGTTTATAATATATGTGATACATTTCTAACAAATGAGAGGCCACACTATATTAGGGTACAAACATATTTTAAATGTTTCATAATTTTATGGTATCTATTCAAATTACTAATTACAGATAGAAAGTAGAAATTAAAATAAATATAGAAATATAAAAATTAGGATAGAATAATGAAACAAAATCATGTTACCAAGCATTTTTTCCTTTTCTTAACTATACATTGGATTTGTATAACCAGTAATAACATGTAAAGTATCACTTAGTTTTGTTTTCATAATTCATGTTAATTATTAAAAATTATTGATTATTATTGAAATACATAACGTTATATTTTAAGTTAATAAAATTTAAGATTAATATAATTTTTTTTAAATCTAATAAAAGAGAAAAATAAAAAATATTTCAAAAATAATGAATAATATATCTTAATAATAATATTACGGACATTTTACTTAACGTCAATTTGGTATACATTTACAAGTTATTAGCGTCGAAAACCGAAAAGCCTTCTCATTAATCAATGAAAAACTGCTGTGTTTAATAAATTTTAATATATATAATATGTAAGCTAATAATATTATATAACAATAGCTTTTCTCGTGCTCTCCTTTTTTTTTAATTTTTTTTTCTCGTCTTCCCTTTCTTTTCCACTTTCTCTTCCTTTCTCTTTATTCTCTCTTCCTTCCTTTCTTCTTCTTTCTCAACTGTTCTGTTTTTCTTTTTTCCTTTCTCTGTTTTCTTCTTTGTTTCCTCCTTCTTCTCCTCAGCTTTCTTTTTATAAAGAAATAATATTGTAACTGAAAAAGATTAAAATGGACGAGAGAAAGAAAGAAAACTGAAAAAATATTAAACAATATGAATTAAAATAATGAAGTTTTTGATTAACAATTTTAACTTGTTTAAAAGATATGTATATTTATTATAATTATATTAAGTATTAATTAATAAATAATTAGTACTTATTTGTTTAGTCTTATTTAAAAAAATTAATTTAAAATAATATATATACGTATTAAATTGAATTTGGCTTTTTTAATGTATTTTTATTTATTTACGTGTTTTTGTAATAGTTGAAACTTAAATAATAAAATGCACTGCTTTTTACATGAATTAAAATATGCTTGACAAGAACATATGGGTTAGCTCAATGCAAGAAGGAGATATGAACTCTGGTACGAGCCATTACAGTTGTAAATATTATCATTTTTAACGTGCTACTTAATTTAGATAATATAAATAGAAAATTATTTAGATACTCAATATTTATAAAAAAAATATTCTACGTAATTTGATTCATACATGATTAAATATATTACAAAAAGATAAATAACATGGAAAAGATTTATCGTGTGTTAATAATCGTAGATTTTAACAAGTTGTTTAACGAATCTTAGTAGCATAATTACCATTCTCAGCTCTCAATTCTCATAATTAAGATGTTATAGATTAATCCAACAAATACTGTAATTCATTTAACAAATATTGTATAGACGATAAACGCCTTTTAATATACACGACGACTACTAAACATATGTAAATAATGTAATTCAATAATGTTGGTTGTTGAAATAGTAATTAATATTTGTCTATATAAACAATGAATATACCCGACACAAAATAAAGAAAATATATTTCTTCAAATATTGATTTCTTCGTAGTATCAGAACCAAGTCGTTGCTTTATACAAATTTGAAACCCTTGTTCTCTAAAACATAGATTTCTTTCTTTGAAAATATTTGTTTCGAGAAAAAAAAATTATCATTCAAACATCCGTACAAATATTAATTACAAACATCATTTTTGAAGCGTTTTTTATCCCACCTAATTTTACCAGATTACTCTAAACACAATTCTAAGCATTTTGTTAAAAATAGGGTTAAAGAAAAGCAACCACGTGCCTCTATGCACCGTCTTAAGGAAAGAAAAAAATTTCATGCGCGACACACTCCGCCACCCGCCATTTGGAGGTTGAAGACGATGACATGGCATATGGCTCGGCTCGGCTCAGCTGGTTTGGCTTGAATCGGCGAGGGCGTGGTCGGCACTTTCCGTTGCTCGTGCACTGTAGTGGTCCCGCGTCTCGGTTCGACTCACGACAACTAGCAGGTCCCGCGTCTCGGTTCGACTCAGGTTTGGTTCGGTTTACACAAAGGTTCGGTCTGAACCCGGTTTTCTCTGTTTTTCACAGTTTTCCCTTTTTTGGCCAATTTGGTCAATTTTAAAGGTCTAAACCCGGTTTTTTTTTCGATTCTGACTTTTAAAAACCGATTTGGTCCAGTTTTTAAGGTTTTTAAACAAAGTTTTTATCCAGTTTTGTGTTTTTTATCCGGTTTAGTCTATTTCTTCCTTTAAAAAAAACATTGGTTCAATATTCTTTATACCAGTTCTTACAGTTTTATTTCCAGTTCTAAAATTATTATACCATTTTCTAGTTATTTTACCATAAAATCACGTATGATAGGGAATTACAATTTCATTACACATAGAGCAATCAACTCAGGTTATTGTACCATTACAAGGTGTTTTTAATCTGGAATTATTCTTACCGAGACTAATTATGATATTTGGTCTCAAATAATAGGAATGCATATTTGAGAGAGAGCTTCTCTTTATATTCATAACAAAAATTTGCAACGAAAAAAATCAGAAAATTATAACAAGTGGTATCACGAGAAAATCAAAAAGTAAAGAGATGGTTACTTATGTCAATGTGAGTCGAGAAATCATGAGCGTTATTTACGCATACCTACTTGCTCTTGAAATTTGGGGTGCTTTGGCAAAAGCATTTTATGATGGAAGTGACAATTACAAGTATTTGTTTTAAACCAAAAAACAGCTTTACTGAAACAAAATGGAAAATCACTTTCGGAGTATTATGGAGAGTTGGTAAATTTTTCGTAGGAGCTGAACCCATCGTGATAAGGTGGTCATGAAAGACTCTCGTGATCTAATATCATATCGAGTGTTGAAAGACTAAGGGTACATATTTTTCTTGCTAGATTAGATGATGAATTTAGACAGGATTAGAGTGGAGAAATTTTGCAAAAAGAAACCATCCCAGATTTAGAAGGTTGTTATTCCTTGATTTGTGAGAGGTAGATACGTCGAATCTCGTTGGAAGGAAAAATCGCAATGTTGATGCTTCCGTCATGATATCTAAAAATCGTTATTTTTCAATTCGGCCAAGAGCGAAGAAGGTGGCTAATAAATCGTCATTTAAATGTACCCGTTGTCGTAAAAGGTCATACAAAAGAACGATGTTTTGAACTTGTGGGATATCCTGGTGGGATCCTGGCAAGTAACTCTCGGAAGAAAAATCCACGACAGATGTCTACTGTCACCATTACTGAAACAACAAAGGATCATGTTGCAAACTCCTCAGCAAATGTTGGTAATATGCTTAAATCTTGTTCTCCTGTGTTTTAATAATACATGGATAATTGATTCTGGTGCAACTGATCATATGACATTCGATTCTAGACAAATCTCAAAACCAACTTCACACAAAACTGTTTGCACTGCCAATGGTAACACTGATTTCTCAAATAACACTGTTTGCACTGCCAACTAGTATAACCTTATATCTATTTCTCAAATAACCACTGATTTATCTTGTTTTGTTATTTTTTGGCCTGACTTTTGTGTGTTCAAGGACATCCAAACAAAGCAAAAGATTGGTCGTGGTGTTAGGCAAGGAAACCTGTATTATTTGGATTTGGATTCAACAAATCATGCACTGGTAGCGACTGGATCTAAAAAGGATGCATCAAATATATGGTTGTGGCATAGGAGATAGGGTCATGTTTCTTTTGGATATTTAAAGAAATTATTTCCAAGTTTATTTTTTAACTTAGATCTTTCTATTTTAAAGTGTGATGTCTGTGAACTAGCAAAAAGTCATCATTCCTCATTTCCTATAACCTTAAATAAAAGTCCATTTCCATTTATGGTTATACATTCTGATGTATGGAGTCCTTCCAAAGTCTCTATTTTGGGAGGATCACATTGGTTTGTTACATTTATTGATGATTTTAGTAGAATGACTTGGGTATGTTTAATGAGATCTAAAAGTGAGGTAAACATATTATTTAAAAAATTTCATAAAATGGTTTGTACTCAGTATAAAACACAGATTCAAGGTCTACATAGTGACAATAGAGGAGAATATAAAAGTTTTGAGCTTCAAGAATATCTTAAATCAGAAGAGATTAGTCATCAAACTACTTGTGTTGATACACCTCAGCAAAATGGAATTGCAGAAAGAAAAAATCGACACTTGTTGGAAGTTGTCCGTGCCTCATTAATCGAAGCTCATATGCCTTTATCTTATTAGGGAGAAGCACTTACTTCTACTGCATATTTGATCAATTGGGTACCTTCTAGTCCCAATAACTTCCAAACACCACTACAAGCCATCACTGAAGCAATTATTGCACCAAGTGTACCCAACTTACCTCCTCATGTCTTTGGGTGTGTGGCATTTGTACACCTACATAAACAACAACGTAGCAATTTGGATCCACGAGCAATACGTTGTGTTTTTATGGGATATGCCACACAACAAAAAGGGTATCGTTGTTATTATCCTCCTACAAAACAAATGATTACCACCATGGATGTTATTTTTCATGAAGATACAATATATTTCTATTCTACACCTGAATTTCAGGGGGAGTACAACCATGCTGAAATTCAAATCCTTACATATAAATTGTTTCCTTATGAAGAAAGAAAAATTATATGTGAGGAAAATAAAAATAACTTGAATACAGATGGTAATAACTCCCAATATAGAGAAGACTCAAGAGAAATGGAATCAAGTCCTCATCTGACTTTCAAGATCATCAAGCAAGTTTATTACTACCACAAAGTGAGTACGAGTTTCCTTCTCTACAAGTTGCTGATATACCTAACCAATCGTTTGTAGAGGATGCTCCAACTATTGAACCAACCAGAAAAATACTTCCATCATGTCCTAACAGAGGTATTCCTAAAGCCATGTATGAACCTACGATTTCTAGTAAAGTCAAATATCCCATGAGTAACTATATGTCTAAACATCGTTTGTCAAAATCAAACGTGTCATTTGTGAATCAATTATCTGCTGTATCTATTCCTAACAGTGTGCAGGAAGCTTTAGCTGACAAAAAGTGGAAAGATGCTAGGAATGATGAATTAAGATCCTTAGAAATAAATAGAACTTGGGAACTTGTCGATCGTCCACCAACAAAGAAAATTGTTGGATGTCGATGGATTTTTTCAGTAAAGTATCAAGCAGATGGTATGATTGAACGCTATAAAGCAAGATTAGTGGCAAAAGGATACACTCAGACATATGGGATCGACTATACAGAAACATTTGCGCTTGTAGTCAAAATTAACACTGTTCGAGTCTTGGTATCTATAGCTGCAAATTTAGATTGGCCATTATATCAGTTTGATGTAAAAAATTCCTTTCTACATGGAGATTTAATTGAAGAAGTCTACATGGATTTACCACCAGGAATCAAGAAATCCAAAATCCATGATGAAAAGGTGTGTAAATTTAAAAAATCACTGTATGGATTGAAATAATCCCCAAGAGCATGGATTGGCAGGTTCACAAAGTCAATGAAGGCATTTGGTTACAAGCAAAAACAATTCAGACCATACTTTATTTACGAAAAAAAAGGTATGGTAAGATCAATACACTATTGTATATGTTGATGATATGATAGTAACAGTGAAATGATCTTGAATAAAGGAAAGCTACAGAAGTTATTTGTCCAAGGAATTTGAAATGAAAGACCTTGGTTCCTTAAAAAAATATTTTCTTGGGATTGAGGTTTCTTGATCAAAAGAAGGAATCCCTCTTATCTCGAAAGAAAGTATGCCTTAGATTTATTAAAAGAAAGCTGGTATGTCGGCATGTCGACCCATTAATACACCGATATAGGAAGGATCAAAGTTATGTATCAAGGTTAATCAAGTTCCAACAAATAAAGAAAAGATACCAAATGCTTGTTGGAAGGTTGATGTATTTGGCAAAATTGCGCACGACTAGATCTTCGGCTTACATGCTTTAAGTATTGTCGGTAATTTACCTAGAGAACAACATATGAATGTAGTTATTCGTATTTTGAAGTATTTAAAGTCACTTGCTCACTTGGAAAGGAGTATTGTTCACTAAAAACTCGAGTTCGAAGAATAGAAGTATATATTGATGCTAATTGAAATTTGGATCAATAAATGATAAAGCGATCTATTGCTCCAGAGCTCTTCACTTTTGGTGGAAACCTTGTAACGTAGAAGTAAGAAACAACGTGTTATTGCGTTCAAGTGGGAGAGGTTGAATACTGGAGGCGTGACACTTGGGTTTGTGAGGCCTTGTGGTTCTGATCTCTCTTGAAAGATTTGGGATATTTTGCTAAAAAATCAATTAAGTTATTTTGTGACAATAAAGCGATGTGATATTGCTGCGTAATCAGGTTCAACCTGATCGTACAAAACATGTGTTGAAGTTGACTAGTTCTTTATTAAGGAAAAGTTAGAAGAAAATTCATTGGAATTACCAAAAAATTAAGTCGAGGAAGATCAATTGGTTGACATCTTCATAAAAAGCGATCTCGTATCAAGTATTCCGCGAGAAGTTTTAGTCAAGTTGGACATTAAAGACATCTGCACCATGACTTGAGGGGAGTATTGAATTCAACAACATTACGCAACTCATTCAACAAATACTACAACGGCCTTGTGACGCTTCAACACTCTACCGATATACACGCGCCTACTACAAGCAAGCAATAAATCATGTAATTCAATAATGATGGTTGTTGAAATAGTAATTAATATTTGTCTATATAAACAATATACATACCCGATACAAAATTAAGAAAATATATTGAAGGAAACGTTTATTTCTTCTTCTGATTATTTCTTCAAATATTGATTTCTTCAGTTATGCCTCTTGTTTCTTATACAACTTAGATTTATGTTAACAATGAAAGCCCTTTTGACTATTTATATGCTATAACAGGTAAAGAAAGAAGCCTTCCTGAGATGAAGCTTGAATAGGGATTCCATGAATTTATTTCTCTAGAAGCTTTCAATTATCCATCGAATGGATATTTGGTTGATGACACTTGTGTGTTCTGAGCAGAGGTTTCTGTTTGCAGCGAAACCATCACACACAAAATAGATCGTCTATTGATAATGAAGGATGCTACATCTTACAAACATGTTTGGAAGATTGATAATTTTCAAAGTTAAAGGAAGCATCTATACAATCTAAAGCATTCAGTGAGGGGATCATAATTGATATCTCTTTAAATCCTTATTTTCAGTAGCGACTCATTCCTTTTTATTTCAAGTCACTTGTTTGAATCGTATTAAATAATATAATAACAAGAAGTTGCAGAACTATTCAAGTGCTAGGAAATTTGGACCAAATAGTATAATCATAAATTTTTTCTCCCAAGATCCTCCTTAATAGAATATCAAATAACAGAGAATACATAACACAAGAATTATAGTGGAAACTCTAAATTGAAGAAAAATCACTTTCGTTGTCAAAAGACAACCAGAGAAAAAATTCACTATCTGAAAAATTGTTACAACCACACTCTCAATGATTTTCTCACACACCCAAAAGACAAGAGCAATTACAAGTCCAAGAGAATTTTTTCACAAAATTTTTTCACTCAAAAACTTCTTATATAAGTTTTTCTTTATTTTTGGGATGATTAACAATGAAAAAATGAAGCCATATTTATAGCCTTCAAGTTTTCATTTTATATGTCAAACATTTCTTCATTCAACAAAATTAAGTTACCTGATTTTTTTATTCTTTATTCAAACAAAGTTAGATACCTACATCTTTGACAATATGATAAATCATTTTTCATGAATTTTCTTCTAAATTAAGTACCTCCTATTTTGACTAACAAATCTAATATTATTTTTAATCAATCACAACATCAAGTAACTTTTTTGTTTTCGTAGTGTTCTTGGAGTTTCTAATCCATTGTTACGACTTGCATGGGTCAAAAACTTTTGTTGAATGATAATTTATATGGGTGCTTTTCTTACAAGCATATGATAACTTTTGTCTCATTCATTTGTAATTCTTGAAATATAATCTGTCTTAGATTTATGAAGGTCAATTGTTTAAACATGAACATACAGTTTCAAAGTTAGCCTTATAGGCTTCTTTTCTTGTGTCATACTACTTTATTGCATTTACTTACAAGATAAAAAAAAGTAACGCTTAATTGACAATATACAACAACAAATTAGCCAAATGTTTTCTCAGTGCTGTAACACATGTACAGAAATCCATCGTCGTCCTTGTAATTTTCATAAACAGAATCGAAATGGCTAGCTGTAGTTGAAGGTTATAAATAACACCAATTAGCATAATATTCCAAACATATGAGTCTGAAAAACTAAATTAGAAAGATGTAAAATATAATAGGATCAATTACTAATATCTCTCTAAAAGTTTTTTGAAATAGCAAAAAACTCTAAAGTTTTTTGGACCTAAAGGGGTTTTGTAGTAATGTTCTTCTTACCTGTTTGAGGTAATGTGTTCTTCACAAATACAAACAGGGCTTTCCCGGGGGTCAACTTAAGCCTGCTGCTTAACATATGTATAAATTGTCCAACTAGCATGTCTCTTGGAACTAGGTATCTATAGCAAATATGAAAAAACAAAATTTGTCATTATCCTTTACAGCGGTAAAAAACAGTAAGGACTAAATTGGAAGCATGTTCACTATGTTAAGCCTCGTGTATGTCTTCCTAGTTTTTGTTCAATCATAATTCAATATAAATAGAGAAGTAAAATTGATAACTTTATTTTTAATAAAAGTATACTTTAATTTATTAACTATTTGATGATGTAATATAAGTATATTTTTTTTACAAAATGGATTTCAACTAAGAGTGAACTTGTGTTATCTCATTTAATAAGTACAGATTTAAAATGCACTTTGGTTAAAAATAACAAAGACAACCTTTCATCCGAAAATATCATGTGAGAACCTATATGCTACTAAAATGTAACTGAAATTTGTTGTTAAGACACCTTATATAACGCTATGAAATGCTAAATTATGAATAAATAGTATGAGCATGCAAGTTTCTTCGGTAGGACAAAACATTGCTCTAAATAATTCAAAATAAAAAATAAAAAAACTAGATATACTTTTTCTTTTCCAATTTAGGCAGATCTGTCTTTGAGTATCTTTCTATTATCACCTGCAAAATGATAGGAATAAAAAACTCAGAAGCTGAACATGTCTAATTAAAACAAAGCCTTAGTATATTCGTCTACAGTGTATGGTAGATCTTTTTTTATTAAAAAACCTAGGCCTAACTTATAATACAAAAGATTGCTTGTGAGTTAGAGGGTTACTCAAGCTTATAAGTTGACGTTAGTCTTTTTTTGTTAAAGAACTTAGGCCTAACTCATAATCCAAAAGACAACTTGTGAGTTAGAGAGTTGTTTAGGTTTATAAATTAACGTTGTATTCCTAACCGATGTGAAACTTTCTTAACACTCCTCCTCATATCGACAATGATTGTGTCTTGAGTACCGACGAAAATAATAAGATTCAAGGATTGCAATCGTATTAAGAGCCTGCTTTGATAACATATTAAAGAACCCAAATTTAATTTCTAATTCAAAAATTAACTTACGAGAATTATCCATATTTATATCCATATTGTTGAAGTCTTTGTCTTTAACACAAGAGTAGCGACCCAGATCTTTGTAAGGAAAATAACAGCATGAGATAACATTTCATAACTCAAAACACAAAAGTCATTAGATCATAATCAAGGATTCAAAGGTGACAATTTTTGACCATGTGAACACGATTACTACACGATAAAAAAAACGTATAAAGTAATTATCCAAAGCTCCAACTATTCCTTATATTATACCCAAAAGGGGAAAGAAGTTACCGAATTTTGTTTGTCAACTGTCAACAAATATAATGACACATCTTAATATGACCTATTTGGTGCAGGAAACATAAAAGCATAATCGAAAGAACAACATAAATTTTTAGATGCAGAAACTTCTAACCAAAAATGATATCTATCTAATTTACTATCTTCTCCTAGTTAGCATTACTTGTATATTTTTTTTTTCAATTCAACATAGTAAGATCCATCATCTCCTCTCCCTTCTTGTTTTCTATGAATATATCCAAATGTAATTCCTAAGAAACAAACACAACTACTTCACGTCATATTTGACCAACAAATGTTGAATATGGGTTAGGATTCAGAATTCAATGACTATGGTTTAGGATTAAGAGATCAATGAACTTAATCAATAATGAATCCTAATCCATAATCCATAATTATTATCATTGAATTACTTCCATTTAGTATTGAATATATAGTTACTTTGGAAGTTATTAACTAATTTAAATTTTCGAATTGTATTAGCATTCTATTTATTTAATTTATTCTATGGATAGAATGATTAGATTTATGGGTTTGAGGACTTGAAATTGCTCTTCATCCCCTTTATCTCCCCTGTATAGTCCGTTTAAGTTTCAATCTACCCAAAATTATAAAGGAACAATCTTCACAAAATTGAATCCCAAATTCTCATTTTTATTATTAAACAAAGCTGAAAAACAAATAAAAGTAAAACGAGAATGCCGTAAAAATTGAAAACATACAGGAACTCGATCTGGGTATTTGTTAATTATGCTCATTGATTCTTTAACTCGTTCTTCTGCACTCACAATCAAAAATAATAATTATTATAAATTATAATACATACTAAATGCAACAAATTATCGTAATTTTCCTATAGATTGAACCAGAAATAGAAGGTGATCAAATAGATTCCAAATTTCACTGAGAAGAAAGAAAAAACAAAGAGAAACAAACCGAAAGAGTAGTCATTCTTGAAAGATTTGACCTTCCCCATGGAAATGTGTTACTTTCTTTTTTTTTTTGAGTTGATTAATTTATGGGATGAAAAGTTTGGGTTTGAGGAAGGGAGAGAGAAAAGAGAAAAGAGAAAAGAGAGAGAGAAAGGGAATGAGAGACAGCTATGGCAGTTGGCGTAATCGGTTACAAAAGAGACAGGTCGGACACAAATAGACTCATCACAATTTTAGAAAAATACGTTCTGTTTGTAAATTTAAGCTTCTTGTTTTTTAAGGATTGACTGACCGCGCTTCTTAGTTACGTTAACATTGCTTGTTTTTGATCAAGTTACGTTCTGCCTTTCTGTCTTTAAAGTCTTCATTTTTTGCTGCAAAATTACAGGTGACCCATTAAAAAAATTTCTAAGCTATCGCAAACTTTATTGTTTATAAAAGAAATACTATGATTTATTTATTTAAATAATTTTATTTTTAATCAAAATATATATATTATTTTTTAAAAAATTTAAAACAATATATGAACAACATATATATTTAAAAAAAAAACATGTTTTTTAAAAGAAAATATTTTCCATAAAAAAACATACGTTGTTTTACTTGTTTTATATTTTAAGAAAAACAACATATATTTTTTTTCCTAGAGGAGTTAAGTAAAATTTCATTTATGAAAAGAATTATGCAGTATAATTAAATTTAAAAAAAAAATTCCTATGAGCTATGAAAATGGAAATTCTCAATTGCAATCCATACATGTATATTGTTTATATGATATAAAAAATATGTTTTTTGTATGTCTAAAAATACAATATATATTTTGTTTTAATAATATAAAAAATAATTTTTTAAAGAGATTAAAAGCAAAAATATATGAATAATTAGATCATGTAAACTAAAAACAAAAAATAAATTGATTGTGAAAACTTAAAGTTGCTTATTATTAATAAGAATGGGGATACTACAACTCAAACTAAAAAAACAAAAAGAATTGTTGGATCAAATAAAGAATTTTATGATTCTAATGAAAATCCCTATTTTCTGCAAAGTTCAGATAATCTTAAAATGGTGCTTGTAACGACACCTTTAACTGGAGGTAATTATCTCACTTGGAGCAGATCTACGAAGATTGCTCTTAGAGCCAAGTTGAAGTTGGGTTTTGTTGATGGTAACCTTCTTATGCCTAATGAAGAAAATATAGAGTATGAATTCTAGACAAGAGCTAACTACATGGTAACTTCTTAGATATTTAATTTTATATCCAAGGACCTTGTTGATAGTTTTCTTTATACAACTTCAGCCAAAGAGTTGTGGGATGAGATAGTTGAAAGATATGGTGAAAACAATGGGCTTTTGATTTATCAGATTCAAAGAGACATTACTTCAATATCTCAAGGTAATGATTCTATTGCAAAATATTATGGCAAACTGAAGCGCTTGTGGGATGAATTTGCTTGCCTTATGTCTTTACCTCCCTACACATGTGGAGCTGCAAAGGTAATTTCAGATTTCTACTCTATGAATAGACTGATGCAATTCCTTATGGGATTAAATGAACTATACGACCTTACTAGAAATCAAATTCTGGTCATGGATCCATTACCAACTATGAATCTTGCTTATTCAATGCTTCTTAATATTGAAAAGCAAAAAAAGGTTCATGTTAATTTTAATGAAAGCATTGAAGTTGTTGGATTACTAGCCAGAACTCAAGTGAGAATGAATCAATTTAAGAAAAAAACTTCTATGAAATGAGCTGCAGCTAAGAAGAAAGAAAATGAGAATAAGGTCTGTGAATATTGCAGAATGAAAGGGCTTGGAAAAGATACTTGTTTTAAAATTCATGAAGTTCCATACTGGTACAAGGAATTAAAGGGTCAATAGAAGAAAGGTACTAACAAAACTATGATAAATATGACTAATAGTCCACTTGATTATGAAGATATGAATGAAGCCAGAAGAGAGAAACAAGGTGATTTAGTTGATCTGATTCACCAATTATATAGGTAACACTTTCTCCCTTCTACTACTAGTATTATTGAGTTATTAAAAAATTGTACTTGGTAGTGGACTCAGGGGCTACCAATCACATGTTAGGTATTAGAATTTTTTTAGCAATCAAAGAAAGCCTAAAAGACTTTCACTAGTTTATTTATCAAATGGATTTGTGAAATATGTTCATAGTATAAGAGACATTAATCTTCCTAATAAAATTTGCCTGAAAAAATGTCTTATACATACCAAGTTTTAAATTTAATCTTATATCTGTTCAAAAACTTACTCACATTTTCCAAATGGAATTTTATTTTACACCAACTACTTGTATTCTACAGGACCTACAGACTAAAGAAATTCTCACAGTAGAAAAAGCTCAAGGAAGCCTCTATATTTTAGATACTACTAGTTTTCAAGATTTCAATTGTAATAACTTTATTAAAAATGTTGAGTTTCTAAAATCAAATCCTCATGGTTTGAATTGTAGTGATGAAGTTTCTATCAATGAAAAAAAAAAGATTTCTTAAAACTCAATTGTGGCATAACCGATTGGGACACTATTCTATAGATGTTTTGAAACGTAATGTTTTTTTAAGAACAAGATTTAAATTTCTTTTATCAATGTGAAGTTTGTCACAAGTCTAAATAGCAAAGATTACCTTTTTCCATTAGTCATATTAGAGCCTCACAACCTTTTGAACTGATTCACTTAGACTTATGGGGTCTTTATGGCCAAGTCTCTGTTGAAGAAGCCAAATATGTTCTGACTATTGTTGATGACCACACAAGGGCCACCTGGACTTACCTTATGATCCAAAAAAGGCAGACTAGTTCCTTTTTTACCATCTTCGTCAACATGATTCATACATAGTATGAGAAATAGATTAAATTCATAAGGAGTGACAATGGTACAAATTCACAAATTCATAATTTCAATAATTTATTTTTAGTAAAGGAATAATTCATCAAAAATTATCTCCTCATACTCCTTAACAAAATGGGATAGTAGAAAGGAAACACAAACATCTCTTGCAAATAGCTAGAGCTCTAATATTTCAGGCAAGTTTACCAAATTTTTTTTTAGGTTCTTCAATCCTTATGGCTCCTGATGACTATGAAAGTAGAGTCATTATCACATTTTTTTACTTAATATTTACTTGTTTTATTTAATAAATAGTATTTTTATTGCCAAAAATATTAAAATATAATCTTTTTAGTAAAAGGAGGTGAAAATATAATTTTATGAATATTTTGTGATTTTTCTAGATTTTTTATGAATTTTTAATGTATAACCAATCAGAAGATGCCACATGGCATGCTACGCAAGTAGATGAGCTGATTGTGTATGCCATGCAGACCCAACACAAGCACAGAGAGCGAATCACATTACGCCGCTTGTGAGGAGGCGATGAGTGCTCAAAAAGTACTAAAATTACCATGATTTTATGCACATTAATTGATTAAAAAATATATATATTTATATGTTTTATCATATATTTATATAAATTTGTCTTTTTCGGAATCACGGGTATTTTTATTGTTTTACAGGTATTTTCGCTTAAAAACGTAAATTAAAGACTCAAAGAAGAATACCGGAAGCAATACATCACAAATATATTAATAAATAAATGGGGAAATGTCAACAAATATGGAAAAATTGGACAAAATGCGTCAAAAAGGTCAAAAAGGAGAAAATCGTGCCACCTCGCCGAGCCGCGCGCAGCACGCCCGACGTCTACGCACGGCCTAGCGCGCTATTACTGTTCCCGCGCACGCTGTGCCTGCCTTTCGCGTACGCCGCTGCCATTTCGCCCCATTTTCGCACGTAGCCAGCCCTCATGACGTCATCAATGACCTTGCACTACACGTTTTCACAATTTTTTAACATTTTCACTCACTTTTTCTACCCATTCTCACCTATAAATACCCCCATTCTCTTCACTTCATACCACACCTCAAAACACATTCTCTTCTCTCTTTCTTTCTTCAATTTCTTAGTTTTTAGTTTTTCTTAGTTTTTAGTTAATTTTTCTTAGTTTTAGAGTTCTTCTCTTTTTGAGAAGAACTAATTATGTTTTTGTAATTTATTTGCTTTTCGATTCAATAAATGGGAGTGCAAATTCTGCTTGGAGGTTTTCTAGCAACGGGAATAGCATCGAAGTTCTGTAAGGATTTTATTTTCTTTACAGTTATTTTTTATGCTTTATTCTTACATATTATATTTAATTTGTATGTGATTAAATTTAACTGTGCTGTCTGTTTGTAAACATGATATAATAATAACGTTGTTATGCTTGCGAAATATTAAATAGGTGAAAATCTCTAAAATGAATTGATTTTATTTTTATTCAAGATTTTATATTAAGAATGTTAGAGAGAAATATATTATTTTTCATTACAAACTTAAATATGAAAATTAGATTTTAAGGTTTAGTTATCCGGTCTGATTTAGAGTAGTGCTCTTTTATTTGTTGGTACAATCGCGCGGTAGTTAGAGTGAAGCTCTATTTCAAAAGTTTTTATAAGAATTATTATCTGAAAATGTATTGACAACATGTTTTCAATAGTGGTTTTAAAACTTGAAAGTTAGTACTCGGATAATTAAATTCTTAGGTTTAATTTGGACACCTTGAATAAAGTTTAAACTGTCTAACCACCCAAAGGTGGCATTTAAATGGTTCATTTTCAATCTCTTAGAAAAAGGAATTAATTTAATTAACCAAATTAGTTATCAACCCCACCCATAGGTGTTAATTGATTTGTTTAGTTAACAAAGAATATCTAACCCCACCAAAGGTGGTATTCATACAAAAAATGGAGAATCAATAAATATCAATTCATATCTTTAATAACCTAAATAATATAAGCAAGCATAATTAACGTAGTTATTATATCCATAAATTCTCCACTATTTTAACTGATAAAATTTGCATAAATATTTATTGAATCTATGTTTATTTTTATGTTAGTAGATTAAAAACACAAAACCCAAAATATCGTGACAGGATGTTTAGGATTTAATTTCGTTTTAAAAAGTTTGAATAATAAATTAAAAACCACATATATTCCTTCCTTAGATCGACCTTGGGAGTATACTTATCATTTTCTATGAAATGATTCATGCACTTGTGAGAGTTTTATAAATATAAAACAAAAGTATTAGTAGGATCGGCGATGCCGGTTTTCGCTCATCAGGAGAACGAAACGTGTGCCACGTGTCAACATGACATTCAATCCGAGCTCAGAAATTGGTCAACCCTTGTCACCACGTGTCATCACACCATTGCTCTGTGTGCCATGCTAACGGTTTCTACGTGTCGCTGACTCAGCAAGTGTTGACTTTGACCGGTCTCCTCTATCACATGTCACTTCCTGATTCACCTAGTGAATTTTCGATGCCATGTGTTGCGCTGTGATTGGCTAGAACTATTAGTTTTGCTTGTTTTGATCGTAGCCCTTGATTTGACGGTTTAGATCGCACCTGAGCATTATTTAAGCCCCTAATCACTCAATAAACCGTAAGTGGCCTCTATTAGCATAATTTTGGTCAATTTGTGGAGCTAAAAAGAGAGAAAAATACAGAAAAATTCAAGAGAGGACATAATTTTGGTGGAGATTCAAGAGGAGATTAACATTATAATTCAAGAGATTAATTGTATTTCTTCTTCTACTCTTTTCTTTATCAAATTTTATGTCTTTATTTATAAAAAATATGAGTTTTATGGACACAATTATGTGTAATTAATTTATTAATCTAGGGATCTTAAGAACTCAATTTTTATCATGTGATGATTTGATATTTTATCCCAATTATAATTATAATTATAATTAAATTAAATTATTTAATTTAATTTGTATGCTATTAATTGTTTGGTCACTAATTTTTCTATAGAGGCAATTAAATAGATTTGAGAGAATTATTTAATTGTTTGTTTTGATTAAATAACATGTATAGTTTCTAGGCAGAGATGTATGAGATCCATAATTGATGAATTTAATGAGTAATATGCAATTTAATTGGTATGAGAGTGTGATTAAATTAATTACTATATGATGTGTAGTTTACTTGAGAGAGAAATACATGTTAGGTTAGATTCAATTGATCATATAATTTAATTGATAATTATATTGGGGGATTTTAGCGATTTGCATGTTTAGAAAATTGGGGGATTAAGTATTTCTAGATATTTTTTCATATATATTTTTAGTTAACAAATTTGATTTACTTAATTCTGATTGTTACTTTTAGTTATTTTAATTTTCTCTCCTTAAAATATAAAAACACAAAAAAAATTGATTTTTATTTTTTTCGTTTTAAAATTTAATTTCTAATAAAATAATCTCCATATGAATGATATTTTCTTATCTTATATTACTTGTTGCAATATGTATACTTGCATATTCATTGCATACACTTTGTGTGTAGCGATCAACCACTTACATTATAAATAGACTTCCATCATCAATTTTAAATTGAAAAAACCCCATAGAAATACTTCTCTAAAAACCACCATATTATTCAAACCTTAGAGTCTTTAGATGCTTGTGCTATGTGACAAATGTTTTACCAAATAAAGACAAATTTACTGAAAGAGCTTTCAAATGTATATTTCTTGGATACGTTTTAGCTCAAAAGGCCTTTAGAGTTTATGATTTGAAAAAACATAAATTATATGTTTTAAGAGATGTAAAATTTTATGAACAAATTTTTCCTTATAAAATTGAAAATGGAAGTATCGAAAAGATAGAACAAGATGTCTTACCTCTTCCTATAAGTGAAAATGACACTAAACCAATCATCTTAAGAATAGACCAATCGCCTTCTATACCCATAACTAATCAAAATATTTCAGATGATTCATTTGCTTCTAATGATGATCATGATTTTCCTAATTCCATAGAAGAATATCCAGATAAAATCCAAATAACCAATGAAGTTCAAAAACACAATATTAGAATTAGAAGTAAGCCAACATGAATAGCATATTATGTTCTTAATTTAGTTATCAAGTCCTTAGATAGAATCTCTTGTCAATCATAAGATCTCAGAATATATACTCCACAAACTTTCCCTTTTACAAAATCTTCTATTTTTTTAATACTTACATGTCCTTTTTAGCAAATATGTCTAATGTTCAAGAACCAAATTCTTACAAATAAGCTAGTACTAGTGTAGAATGGATAGAAACCATGAATCAAAAGATGAATGCTCTTGAAAAGAACAATACATAAGAGTTAACATACTTTCCAGAATGTAAGAAAGCAATAGGATCAAAATGGATTTACAAAATGAAGCTAAAACTTGATGGAAGTGTGGATAGGCAAGGCAAGATTGGTTGCAAAGGGATTTAATAAAGTTGAAGGAATAGATTATTTTGAAAGTTTTTTTCATGTAGCCAAAATTGTTACGGTTTGAATTCTACTTGCTGTTGCAACTTCTAAAGGGTGACCAATTCATCAATTAGATATAAACAATGCTTTCTTACATGGCTTCTTGAATGAAGATGTATATATATTATCACCTGAAGGATATAACAAGGCTAAAATTAATGAAATTTGCACATTAAAAAGATCACTGTATGGACTCAAGCAAGCCTCAAGATAGTGGAATGTTGAATTCTGTACAAAAATTACTTATTTTGGATTCATACAATCAACTAATGACAACTGTTTGTTTATCAAGGAAACTGAATCTTCTTTTATAGCTTTGCTTATTTATGTAGATGATGTTCTTCTAATAGGAACTTCATATAAGTTCAGAGAAGGAGATCGAATTGGTTAAGAAATATTTGGATCATCAATTCACTATTAAAGATTTTGGTTATGCAAAATATTTTCTTGGATTAGAAATTGCAAGAAGAGGCCTATGGAACTGTCATAAACTAATGAAAATATATGCTAGATATTTTTTTTGATTTAGGTCTTCTTAGAGTTAAACCAACAAGGACACCTTTTCCCAAAGGTCAGAAATTGGTTACTGAAAAGGTCTTTCCTCTTTTTGAGCCAAAGAAATACAGGTGTTTAATTGACAGGTTGTTGTATTTGAACATCAGTTGACCAGATATAAGTTATTCGGTACAACAATTGAGTCAATTTTTCAATACCTCTTGCAAGACTCATTGGGATGCAGCCATGCATTTACTAAGATACCTAAAAGGGTGCCCATCCAAAGGGCTATTTTATCCTAGTCACAATGGTCTTCATTTGCAAGCTTACAGTGATGATAATTGGGAATTCTGTCTCGATACTAGAAAGTCTTTAACAGGTTTTGCATCTTCTTAGGTCCATCTCTCATCTCTTGGAAAACTAAGAAGTAGACTATCGTTTCTCGATATTCTGCTTCAGTAGAATATCGTAGCTTAGCTACAACAATCTATAAGGTGCAATGGATTTCATATATTTTGAAAGACTTCAAGATTGATTTCACTACTCTTATCCCACTCTAATGCAACAACAAAGCTACCATTCACATCACAGAAAATCCAGTGTTCTATGTAATAACAAAGCACCTGGATATTGACTATCACTTGGTTAGAAATCATTACAAAGAAGGTTTCATTAAACCGCAACATGTGTCCTCACAAGAATAAGTAGCAGACATGTTCACCAAACCCTTATCAGCTCCTCAATTTAGCAAGTTAATGTTCAAGTTAGGTTTGTATGATATCCATCAAACTACAACTTGAGGAGGGGATGAAGAATTTTGGCATAATGATGTTTTTTTTATTGTTTCAAAATTCCTTATGTTAGTATGAAGATAGATCAAAATAAATATAAGGTTTTTTGTACATTGTAAATCATAAGAATAATAAACATCATAGAAAATTCTCTTTTGACATTTATTTTTCTCAATGTGTAATATCTGATAATTTAAATATTATCTTAAAATGATGATAAAATCGACAAAAAAATGATTTTTTAACTGGTATTTGTGAGTTGTGATAGATGATGAACACTAGTTTGCTGAAAAATTGGTGATGTGCAGGAAGGAAAATTCAGAAAATAGTGAAAAACACAACTCACATAATAGTGATAATAGTGATAATAGCAATGTGTAACATTAAATTAAAATAAGGCAAATGTGCAATACATATATATCAAAAGTAAATTGGTAAAGTTTACCAACAAATGTTCTTACAATTCTAATAGCATAAATATCTTAATCAAAAACAAAGAGAAAAAAAAACCAAAGATAGATTTCTTCTAAAACAAAAGGCACAAAGAAATCATACTAATTTTTCTTGAGGTAATACAAATTTTTCTTAAGGCTGACTTTAATATCAGCTGAGACAATGCCATCTCCAACTTCAATCTTGTGGGTACCAGACGGCACAAGGTTGTAGCCTGACTCGTCCACAATGTTTAAGCTCTTGCAAGGTTCAAATTCAAAGTTAACCTTCTCACTTGCACCTGCTTTAACAAACACTCTTTGGAATCCAATCAATTGCTTGATTTGAGTCCCAACTATTCCCTTAGGAGGCTTAGAGTAAACCATAACAACTTCATTACCATCTTTTTTACCCACATTCTTCACCTTCACTTGCAATTTGATTTTATCTTTAGAACAATTCAATTCATCAACCACAACTGCTTGACAAGGTGCGACAGAGTCACTCTTTTCGTATGTCACGTTGCGACAAAGTTGATGCTTGCTTAATTCCATGGTGAGTGATATTGTGGATGATACTATATAATAATTGAATTGTGTATAGCTCAATCCAAATCCAAATGGAAAAACTGTTGAACCATTATAGAATTTGTATGTTCTTCCTGGATAACCAAGGCTTTTCACTGGCCTTAATGGCATGGATGTCATTGGTAGTTGGTTAACATAATCGGATTCGTACCATGTAATTGGCAATCTTCCACCTAATCATACCATATACAAAATGAGATTATGTTGACAATGTATTAAAAAAACAAGAATATACAAATATCAAATTGTAATTGCAGTGATTAGAATATGTTTGTACGTAACTCGAATTAGTACTAACCGGGATTGTATTTTCCAAAAACAACATCAGCAATGGCCCTTCCACCTTCTTGTCCTGGAAATCCAGCCCACAAAATGGCTTTAATTTTAGGATTCACCCTAGCAAAAGAGATATCAAGTCCTCCGGCAGACATGACCACAAGAACTACAGGACCTTTTGAAGCTTCTGCTATTTGCTTGATCAATGTTGTTTGTAGACCTGGAAGTAGAAGATCAGCTCTATCCAATCCCTCAGCTTCAATTGACAAAGCTGAACCAACAAATAACAATGTAGCATCTGCATTCGAAGCAGCTTTTACGGCACTGAAAAATGCAGTGTCATTAGGACACTTAACATCACAACCAATTTCATATGTCACATTTTTTTTAACTTTAGAAAAGGCATCTAGTGGAGAAACTGTACGGCATGGAACACCTGTATGTAAACAATCAACAAATGATTAGACATTAGTTATATAATTAACAATCTTAATTTCATTATTCAAATACTTAACCAAAAAAAAAATGGTACTATATATACCACCATAATTTCCCAACATCTCATTTGTAATATTAGCATGTGGTCCAATTAGGGCAATATGACCAAGTTTCTTAGATTTGAGAGGCAAAGTTTCGTTATCATTCTTGAGGAGTACAATTCCTTCTCTCGCTGCTTCAACTGCCAATTCAATGTGTTCATCATTGCATATATGTTTCTTTCCAAGTTTCTCATAACCAGTATTTCCATCAAAAAATCCAAGTCTCATGAGCACAACATAAAGATACTTCAATGATTTGTCAAGTTGTGTTTCTTTCACTTTTCCTTGCCTTACTGCATTTCCTAGAGATTTGGGATAAAAGTCTCCACAATCCAGATCCAAACCTGATCATTCCAAAACATTCAAACCACTAATTATTAAAATAGTAATAGTAATTAACAAAGTTTTAATTGTTATTATTTTTCATTTATTTATGTGTAATAATACTATAGTGTTGAAAGAATAATTAACCTGCTTTTAGAACTTGAGAAACTGCTTCTTCATTAGTGTCACCAAGCCATTTCTTATGATCCACCATTACTTCAATAGAATCACAATCAGAGACTATATATCTGATTAAAAAAGAATTAATTAGCAGGTTATATATATAATTAATGATACATTAAATATAAAAACTGATATAAATAATTAATTTATATAATGTTTTTTGTTATTTTAGTTACCCGTGGATGTTCCATTCATCTCTAATGATGCCTTTAAGAAGATTTGAATCAGCACAAGTTGGGATACCATTGACACGGTTATAAGAACACATAATACTACTAACATCTCCATCTTTAACACACATTTCGAAAGGTCGAAGAAATGTCTCCACCATGTCTTGTTCACTCACCTTATTCAAGAAATTTTTAAAAAATTATTAATTATAAATACATACAAATAATTAAAATGATTAATTAAAGAAGAATATTTATACAAAATACCTTAGCATCAAAATGAAAACGATCAACTCCTAGCCAATTATCAAGATCATAAGCAGTGAAATGCTTACAACAAGCGGAAACTTTAAGAGGTCTTGAGTTCAAATCGGTGGAATTGAAGTTTGATCCTTCAACATCTTGAAGTCCCCTAACATAATTGGTAGCATAAAGTCCAACGGTAAAAGGGTCTTCCCCTGGTGTCTCAGTAATTCTTCCCCATCTAGGATCCCTTACTACATTCATAGTTGGACTCCAAAATGTCAATCCTGCCCTCCCTAAATTGTACATTGCTCTTGCTTCTGTTGAGACAGCCTATAAAATCAAATTATTAATTTTTTGTTTCCTTTAATTAATCATTTATTTGATTCCCAATATGTTTACAAACATATATAACTGTTTGATATTAACTCAAGAAAGACACATGTTTTTTAAAAATAAAATTAGTATCTATATTAAAATAATAAAAAAAATTATTTAGATTATATACCTGACCAATTGTTTTCCGTAGGGTGGAATTGAAGGAAGCAGTGGTGAGGATAACAGTAGGGAAACTTGTAGCACTTGGAACAACATCATCGAAAAAACTTCCATAACCAACATTAGAGACACCATGAAGAGCTTCAGACCACCATTGATATTTAGGTAATCCAAGACGAAGAACTCCTTCAGCTTTGTTCCCGACTTGCTTTGTTTTCTCATCAAGTGTCATTCTATCTGTTTGAAAAAATAGATGGTTTTAAAGAAATAAATTCCACACACCCAAGATAATTTTCCAAATCAAAATAGAATAAAAATGACACCAAAATTTAGCGTAGAAAAACCTTTCAAAATGAAAGTAACAACCACAGGACCCGTAGGCCACTTAAACTTCCACTATAATAAGATGAGATTACACACTTCACCTTCAGGTGGATCTCTCACAAAAATACAACAAATATGTATCTTTAATTTGTGGATAAAACTTCACAAATTGGCTCTCTTAATTTCTCTCTCAAAATCTCTCTCTCTCTCTCTTTTGTTTTCTCTGCTTCTGATATCAATTTTGAGATTGAAGCTAAGGCTTTATAAAGCCAAAACTCCAATCTTATCCATTCTTCACGCATGAATTGATGGAGACAAAGTAGAAACTTTTGACTTTGTTTTTTTTCTTTTTTCTTTTCTTTTCTTCCTTTTCTTCCTTTTCTTTCGGTGCCACACCAACCTTATTCTTCAACTCTGCTGGCCCACATTAGTTGACCAAAAAATCTCCCCCTCCAACTTATGTGGGACATGGTTCTTCCACACCTGCAATCTTTCTACAGATAACAAGTTTTTCTCTAGTCACGGTCTTTATCATCATATCTGTCCCGTTATCATTGGTGTGAACTTTTTCAACTTCCAGTAGTTTATGTTCCAACACATCACGAATCCAATGATACCTTACGTCGATGTGCTTGGACCTTGAGTGGAAGGTTGGGTTCTTGCTAAGATGAATTGCACTCTGACTGTCGCAATAAAGAACATAGTTTTCTTGGTTCTTATGCAATTCTTGTAGGAACTTTTTCATCCACAGGATCTCCTTACAACCTTCAGTGATTGCAATGTACTCTGCTTCTGTGGTACTTAAGGCAATACATTTTTGTAATCGTGATTGCCATGAAATAACTCCCCCTCCAAATGTTATTAGGTACCCAGATATAGATTTTCTCGTATCTACGTCGCCAGTTATATCTGAATCTGTATATCCTTCTAATACAAGTTTATTATTACCAAAGCATAAACAATGACTGGAGGTTCCTCTGAGATACCTGAGTATCCATTTGACAGTTGCTCAATGTTCCTTTCCAGGATTTGATAGGAATCGGCTCAAACGCCAACAGCGTATGCGATATGCGGTCTAGTCGCATACCATGGCGTACATTAGGCGCCAATTGCCGATCACGTAAGGCACCTTTCATCTCGGTTTATCCTCGCTTTACTTGAGGGACATTGACTCATATTAAGTTTGAAGTGGCTTGCAAGTGGACAACTAACAGGTTTAGCTTTGCTCATGTTGAATCTTTCAAGAACTTTTTCAACATACCGTTTTTGGGAAAGCCAGATCTTTTGCTTTTGCCTGTTGCGGGTAATCGTCATGCCAAGAATTTGCTTGGCAAGTCCTAAGTCCTTCATTGCAAAGGACTTGCTCAACTCTTTCTTTAACTTGTTAATCTTGTTAATATTTTGACCCACAATTAACATATCATCAACATAAAGCAAAAGAATAATAAAATCACCATCAGAGAATTTCTTGATGAAAACGTAGTGATCAACCATCATTCTACTGTATTCATTTTTCTCCATGAATGAGTCAAACTTTTTGTACCACTGCCTTGATGCTTGCTTCAGACCATACAAGCTTTTCTAGGTATCAAGTGTTGGGAAAAATGGATGGTTTTAAAGAAATAAATTTCACACACTCAGGATAATTTCCCAAATCAAAATAGAATAAAAATGACACCAAGATTTTAGCGTGGAAAAACCTTTCAAAATGAAAGTAACAACCACGGGACCCGTAGGCCACTTAAACTTCCACTATAATAAGATGGGATTACACACTTCACCTTTAGGTGGATCTCTCACAAAAATACAACAAATATGTATCTTCAATTTGTGGATAAAACTTCACAAATTGGCTCTCTTAATTTCTCTCTCAAAATCTCTCTCTCTCTCTCTCTCTCTTTTGTTTTCTCCGCTTCTGATATCAAATTTGAGATTGAAGCTAAGGCTTTATAAAGCCAAAAACTCCAATCTTTCCAATTCTTCACGCATGAATTGATGGAGACAAAGCAGAAACTTTGGATATAGTGATTGGTTACTAAATCCATATTTGCATGATTAAAATATCAATAATCTAATAATAATAATACTAATAATAATAATAATAATAATAATAAAGTAGAGAATTTATATTTTTATACGAAAGTGATCATTATATTATGACATGTTATATTTGATTGATAAGATATACAATAAATAATAATATATGTCATCATATAACATAATATAACATAATATAATTATAATTTAATTTAATTTAATTTATTTTTAAATTATATTGAATATAAAAAATAATTTATTATATGTGTTAATTACGCTTTAATGAAAGAATTAAAAAAATAAATTAAAATATTCCTATTATAACTGATTATATATAAATAAATTTAAAACTTATAAATTATTAATTATCAAACAATTCATTATCATTATAATAACTTTGTGTTAAATTTTAATTTATTTTAAATTGCGTTTAGTATTAAAATAATTAATTATATGCAATTATCTTTTAATTGAAGAATAAAATAGAAAATCAAAAGAGTTAATGTATTTATTTTTTATTAAATTTTTCATTATATTTGAAAGTTTTAATGAAATTCATACTTAGAAAAATAAAAATTACTCATTAATATTATAATAATTTTCTATTATTACAGTATTAAAAAATAAAAAATAAAATTTCTATTATATATTTACTAAATTAGTATATTTACAAAAATAAATATTATAAATATCAATGGATTTCTTCATATGATATAACTTGTAATTTAATTTTAGATAATTTATTTTTAAAATTAGATTTAGTATAAAAACTAATTGATTATATATGTTAATTATCTTTTTGTGGGTGAATTAAAAATAAAAACCAAAATATTTCTAAAATAATTGATTATATATGAGTAAATTAAAAAATAAAAAATAAAAAGGCTCATAATTATTATAATAATTTTATATTATCTCATAAATATTTATTAAATGTAAGTCTATTTTAAAATTGTATTTAGTGTAAAAATTATACATATTAATAATTATTTTTTACTATAAGAATAAAATGAAAATTCAAAATACTATTAAAATATTTGATTATATTAATGAAATTGAAAATTGAAAAGAAAAGGGAAAAAACTTATGAATGTTATAATAATTGTATATTAAAAAAGAAAATCAATTTTTTTCTATATACGTGCAAAATTAGTATTCTTAAAAAGAGATATAGATAAGTATCAAAATATTTTTCATAAAACATAATCCAATTTTAATTTAATATAATTTATTTTCTAAATTATATTTAACATAAAAGATAATTTATTATATGTATTAATTATCTTTTAGCAAATAAATTGAAAGACAATACAAACACTTTTAAAATAATTAATTCTATGTGAATAAATTAATGTTTATAAATTATCTTTTAGTGAAAATTTAAAAATAAAAAATCAAAAGATTCATTGTTATTATAATAATTGTATATTGTTACAGGATTAAAAGAGAAAACTAAAAGTCTCATAAATATATGTTAAATCATAATTTATTTTTTAAATTATATTTAATATAAAAATAATTAATTATATATATTAATAACTATCTTTTACTAAAATAATAAAAAAACAAAAAACTTCTAAATGTTTGATTATATGTTAAAGAGTTAATGTAATTGAAAATTAAAAAGAAAATAAAAAGACTCATAAAATTATAAAATTATTTAATATCATAGAATTAAAAAAGAAAATTAAATTTATACGTGATAAATTAATATATTTTAAAAAGGTATAGGTAAATATCAATGTCTTTACTCAAATAACATAATCCAATCATAATTTAATTTAAATAATTTATTTTATAAATTATATTAAGTGAAAAATAATTTATTATTGTATTAATAATCTTTTTGTGGAAATAAAAGAAAAAAAAGACTTTTAAAATAATTAATTTTATGTGAATAAATTTAAAATTAAAAATTTTATCTTATTATAAATTTAAAAGGGAAAATCAAAGGACTTAATCATTATAAAAATTATCTATTATTAAGGAATTAAAATAGAAAATAAAAAGTCTCGTATCAATTTTAATTTATTTTTTAAATTATATTTAGTATAAAAATAATTAGGTATTAATAATTATTTTTTAGTGGAAGAATGAAAAAGAAAAATCCAAAGGCTCATAAAATATTCTATTTTATACGAAAACATTAATAAAATTGTCAATTAAAAAGAAATTAAAAAACTCATAAATATTATAATAATTATTTATTATTACAAAATTAAAAGAAAAAATCAAAATTCAAATTAATATACTTAAAAAAATTAAAACAAATGATTATAAAAATTATTAAAAAATTTCACTCATTTTACTTACTTCTATAAGTTATAGAAGTAAAAGATACACGTTACATTTCAATATTTTGATGGCTTTAATACTTAACTTTCATATATTATTTTTCTAATTTTGAGTGTAATGTATCGTTATATTAATACATGTATTGCATTGTATACTTAAGCACCAAATATATAATTTCTTTAATAAGTGTGAAATTTAACTTCATTTATTTAATTTAAAGTTATAAAAATCATAAAATATTATCATGATTTTATATTGTAGGAGATTAATCATTGTACATAATTTCTTTTTAACTTATTTTTAATTCACTAATTTTAAAGTTTTGTAAAATCTCATACTTCAAAGAAAAAAAACTAAATGATATTAAACTCTATGTATTTAAAAATTAAATTTATATATATATATATTTTAAGTCGGTAATTAATATTATATATATATATATTACTTATATATTAGCTAGTTGGGGAATTAATGTTATTAATTATATATATATATATATATTACTTAATTAGTGTAATATTAAAATTAGAAAAAAATGTAAAAAAAAAGGAAAAAAGAAAGAGAGGAAAAAAAAAAAATAAGAGTGCAAAAAATTTTGATGTAAAAATTTAATATATATATGTATGATAAAAGAAAAAAAAGATTAAAAATAGAGAAAAATAAAAAAATTATAAAATAATTTTTTTTATTTTTTTAAATGAATTACATAGTATTTTAATATTGAAAACTCTATATTATTTTAAATTTAATCATAGTTATTTAATAATTTTGCTATATAAATGTTTATATATATATATATATATATATATATATATTTAAATATAATTTTTGTAAATTAACTTATAGCCACGGTTATTGATAAAACCGAGGCTATATGTATACACTATAGCCGAGGCTAAAACCCTATAACCTCGGTTTTTAAAATAACCGAGGCTAAAATTTCGAGACCAAAAGCATACATTGTAGTAGTGAGGAGATTAATCATTGTATATATTTTCTTTTTAACTTATTTTTAATTCACTAATTTTAAAGTTTTGTAAAATCTCATACTTCAAAGAAAAAAAATTAAATGATATTAAAATCTATGTATTTAAAAATTAAATTTTTATATATTATTTAAATTAATTATAATACATTATAATACATTATAATAATTTAAATTAAATTTAACGTGTGCTAGTTCTCCCAACGCGTTTGCCATTAATAAGCCTAATAATTTATTTATAATATTTAAATTGATTAAGAAGATAATTTAAAAAATCCAAAAAAATCCCATCATCTTCTAATATGAATTATTATAATTTAATAAGGAAATGGATGAAATTAACATGTTTACCATAAAAAAAAATTGAGAAGTAATTGATAAAATGATACTAAAGATAATATATATATATAATCTTAATATCGTATTTGTGATTTATACGATAAATACTGTTCATTTGCTCAACAATTAGTGACGTACGTTCAAGGAAAATAATAAATGGATGAAAACTTACCATGTTTAAAAAATACTCATCATCCTCTAAAATATGAGGGATCATCTGAAAGACAATTATTATTTCAAAAAGAAATGGACGAAAACTAACATGTTTTATCTTATCTTATAAATTGATAATAAAATCCAAAATTGGAAATATAATTGATAAAATTAAAATAATAAAGAATATATATTATCCTAAAAAGATTAACGGAAAAGAAAAAAAAAGATAAATTAACATCAATATATAAAAAGTAATAAAAATAATGGAAATGTTATTTTATTAGTTATTAACAGCACAATGGTAGAGTTACACATGACATTACTGTCAATTGCCTAAATCTCTGATCTCTGCTAAAAATTAATTACTAAGATATTAACCAAAATCCCACTACTAATTTTTCTCAAGGCTGACTACAATTTCATCTGAGATAATGCCATCTCCAACTTCAACTTTGTGAATACCGGACGGCACCAGGTTGTAGCCTGACGTATCCACAATGTTTAAGCTCTTGCAAGGATCAAATTCAAAGTTAACATTCTCACTAGCACCTACTTTAACAAACACTCTTTGGAATCCAATCAATTGCTTGATGTGAGTTCCAACTATACCCTTAGGAGGCTTAGAGTAAATCATTACTACTTCACTTCCATCTTTTTTACCAACATTATTAACTGACACTTGTAATTTGATTTTATCCTTTGAACAATTCAATTCGTCCACCACAGCTGATGGGCAAGACGATTTCGAGACACCATCTTCGTATGTCACGTTGCGGCAAAGTTGGTGTTTGCCCATTTCAATGATGATCAATTTTGTTGAAGAAATCAATTCATAATTGAACTTGGTATAGCTAAGTCCATAACCAAATGGAAAAACTCTTGTACCATTGTAAAATTTGTATGTTCTTCCTGGATAACCAAGACTTTCAATTGGCCTTAGTTGCATAGATGTCATCGGTAATTTCTTAATATAATCTGATTCATACCATGTAATTGGTAATCTTCCACCTAATAATCATATGAAAAGCACAAAAAAGGTCACAAATTTGTGATAATCTGATCAAATGATGCAGTTAAAAGTTGTTAGGCTCTTTAAATACAAGGGCACACATGGTTTTAAGCATAAATCATCATTATATTTTCAAGGAGCCAACTTTCTGACAAATTTGTGATACTCACAATTTATATGGGTTTTAAAAACCCACACATAATTTGTAAATCGAATTAATTAGTACTAACCGGGATTGTAATTTCCAAAAATAACATCAGAAATGGCCCTTCCACCTTCTTGTCCTGGAAATCCAGCCCACAAAATTGCTTTGATCTTTGGATTTTTCTTAGCAAAAGAGATATCAAATCCTCCAGCAGTCAAAATCAGGAGAATAACAGGACCTTTAGAAGCTTCTGCTATTTGGTTAATCAATGTAGTTTGTAAACCTGGAAGTTGAAGATCAGTTCTATCCAAGCTCTCAGCTTCAATTGATAAATTTGAACCCACAAATAACAATGTAGCATCTGCGATGGCAGAAACTTTTACGGCTCTGAAAAATGCAGTGTCATTATGACACTTAACATCACACCCAATTTCATAAGTCACATTTTTAATGATCTTAGAAACAGCATCTAGTGGAGAAATTTTACGGCATGGAGAACCTGTATGTAAACAATTAATAAATAATATTGTTCCATTATGCATGCAAATAATAATTCAAAAGTTAATTTTTTTTTTAATAAAAAAAGGGTATACTATATATACCAGCATAATTGCCCAACATGTCATCTTTAATATTAGCATGTGGTCCAATTAAGGCAATTTGACTAATATTTTTAGAGTTAAGAGGCAAAGTTTCGTTGTCGTTCTTGAGGAGTACAATTCCTTCTCTTGCTGCTTCGGCTGCCAATTCCATGTGTTCATCACTGCATATATGTGTCGTTCCAAGTTTCTCATAACCAGTATTTCCATCAAAAAATCCAAGTCTCATAAGCACAACATAAAGATATTTCAATGATTTGTCAAGTTGAGCCTCTTTCACTTTTCCTTGTCTCACTGCTTTTGCTAGAGAATCTGGATAGACGCTTCCACAATCCAAATCCAAACCTGATAATTCAAAAATAATGAAAACCTTATCCCTAAAAACATAGATTTATTTCCGTGTAAAACAACACATATGTTTATTTTTTATGTTCATTTATGTTGTAAGAAAAATGTTCATATGTTATTAAAATTAAAACCCAATATACGAAGGATTTATATTAGATAATTAAATTAAATATTAATTAATAAAATATTAAATATAAAATTTTTATTTATTTATTTCTGTATTTATTAATATTAGAAGATTAATTAATTAATTAACCTGCTTTTAGTGCTTGAGAAACAGCATCCTCATTAGAGTCACCAAGCCATTGGTGTTTATCCACCATTACTTCAATGGAATCACAATCGGAAACTATATAACTGTTTAAAAAAAAATCATAAGGTGGTATCATTATTTTCACATTAAAATTAAAAAAAAAAGAATCTAAATGTTTAATAACTTTTTTTTATTTAAAAAAAAAAAGTAAATTTAGTTACCCGTGGAGGTCCCAATCTTGTCTAAGAATGCCTTTGAGAAGATTTGGATCAGCACAGGTTGGAAAACCATTGACACGATTATAAGAACACATAACACTACTAACATCTCCATCTTTAACACACATTTCAAAAGGTCGAAGAAATGTCTCCACCATATCTTGTTCGGTCACCTTCATAAAAAAAAATTAAAATTAATGATGATAAATATGTACAAATTAATAAATGAATAATTAATTAATTAAAGATATAGTACCTTAGCATTGAAATGTAATCGATCAATGCCAAGCCAATTATCAAGATCATATGCAGCAAAATGTTTACAACAAGCGGAAACTTTAAGAGGTCTTGAATTCAAATCCGTAGAATTGAATTTTGATCCTTCGACATCTTGAAGTCCCCTAACATAATTAGAAGCATAGACTCCAACTGTTAAAGGATCTTCACCTGGTGTTTCAGTTGTTCTTCCCCATCTAGGGTCTCTTACTAGATTCATGGTTGGACTCCAAAATGTCAATCCTGCTTTCCCTAGATTGTACATTGCTCTTGCTTCTGTTGACACAGCCTGCAAAAATTTAATTATTTTAAATATTTCATTTCATTTAATTCTCCATAAATTCACATGTATATATACATATATTCAAAAAAATAAAACTTATTTAGATTTCATACCTGACCAATTGTTTTCCATAATGTGGAATTGAAAGAAGCAGTGGTGAGAATAACAGTAGGGAAACTTGTAGCATGTGGAACAACATCATCGAAGAAAGTCCCAGGACCAACATTAGAGATACCATGAAGAGCTTCAGACCACCATTCATATTTAGGTAATCCAATGCGAAGAACTCCTTGAGCTGTGTTCCCCACTTGCTTTGCTTTCTCATCCAATGTCATTCTATCAGTCAAATCTTTTGCTCTAACGTCAAATGGAAGAGACTTGTCACAATAAGCAAAATCAGACATGTTCAAACCAATAAGAGAGAACCGTTCAGGATCACAGACATGCTCCCTGGCATTAGAAATGGTGATAAGAACAGAAAGTAAAAGGAACAAAAACGAAATGAGATATCTAACCATGTTTAATGAGAGGACTAAGAATGTGAAAAAGAGTAGAATGGTGAATATCTATTTATAGATGTGAATATATATTTATGAAATAAAAAAAAATTAATTTAAGAAATAAGGTGGTTAAGATATAGTTGATTTTATATTGATAACAGAATATCTTATATGGGATTATTACTAAAAACTGGATTATTTTTTAAATAATTAAATAAACAGTAAAAAGAGAAGAAGTATATAATGGATTGTTGGGTGAAGTAAATTTAAAAATTATTATGGTTTCGGCAAAAATGGTTTACATTTTTATTACTCAATCTATTAGGTAATAGATATAAAAAAATAAGAATCAAGATAGTTAAAAAAAATTGATAATTATTTATGTTATATTAGATAAATAACTTTGTACAATAAAAGATAAATAATGTCAATATTTTTTCTACTAATAATTTATTACTCAATAGATAAAAAAAATAAAACATAGATAATAAACCTTAAAAAATTGTACTTAATATAAGTAATTTTGCATATAAAAAAAGAAGATAGGTAATTATAATCTAAACTTTTTTTAATATTTTAACTCCTAATAATTTATAATTTAATTTATGTTACTTATAAAAAAATAAGACTTAATATAGTTAACAGAAAAATTATTATAATTATTTATGTTAATTAAGATAAATAATCTTACATAAAAAAATATAAATAATTTTAATTTAAAAATTAGCAATCTTTTAACTACTAATGATAGTATATTACTTAAATAAAAATATAAATTAAGTTAATTATCTGAAAAATAATGATAATCGTTTATATTACTTAAAATAAATAACATAACAAAAAAAGATAAATAATTATAATCTAGAAAATTTTAAATATTTATTATTTAATTTATATTACTTAATTGATAAAAAGTATGAAAAAAATAATTAACAATAACTATTTATATTATTTAAAATAAATAATATTATATAAAAATGATAATAATTATAACCTATATCATGATTAATATTTTAGCAACTAATAATTTATTAGTTAATTGATAAAAAAATTAAGATAATTAATTAAAACTTATCCATTTTTACACATTTTTTTAATTTATTTTTTTAATTTTTGTAGTATATTGATGGGTTCATAGCAAAGTACCTATTAAAAAAGAGGAATGAAATGGCACACCCATTATTTGATTAAAGAATAGAATGTTAAAAAATTAAATAAAATATGGTGTTAAGATATATTTGATTTTATACTAAAATATATGCAATAATATTATTAGGGTCAACTATTTTAAATTAAAATAGAATATGAAATGGATTGGATGTGTACTATATCGAAGTAATAAATTTTCAATTATTAAAAATGGTTTATGAAAAACGAAGCTTGTTATAAAAAAAAATCACAACACATCGATAAACATATATAATCAAAAATATATTTGTATTATTAAAATTGGTATATTTTAATATTAAATATATAAGTATATGTTTAATAAATATAATAAATTTTTTTATTTATATTTATATCAATTAATAAAAAATAATTATTTATTACTAAATACGTATTATTTTATTTTATTTTATTTTTTTGTGTTTAACAATTTAATGGATGATAGCTAATATGAATATGGTAGTTGTCATGCCTCAACCACAGTTTCAGCTGAATGCATAAAATTTATAACACTAGTAAAGTATGATGTACATATGTTATTATTATTATTATTATTAAACACTTGCAAAATATTAACTAAGAATGTGGAAAAAAGTAGAATGGTGGATATCTACTTACAGATGTGAGTATATATTTATGAAATAAAAAAAAGTTAATTTAAGAAATAAAGTGGTTAAGATATACTTGATTTTATATTGATAACAGAATATCTAATATAGGATTATTACAAAAAAAAAAACTGAATTATTTTTAAATAATTAAATAAATAGTTAAAAAACAGAAGTATATAATGGATTATTGGGTGAAGTAAATTTAAAAAAATTATAAATGACTTAGTAAAAAAAAAGAAGAGCTTATTAATTTTTATATATAATCACTCATAAATATAATATTACTCTTAATTTATACAAATATAAATTTGAGTAAATGGAAAGGTATTAGGTGATTTTTTTTTTAATTTGATCCAAGATCAAACTATCTTTATCTGTCAATTATCTATATTACCTATATTCCGTTAACAATCAATTATCTATTATCCATTTGTGACATTTTTATCACTTAATTGATTAAAAAATACTTAAAGATAATAAATTAGAAAAACAGTATTTATGTTACTTAATATACAAAACTTTGTGTAAAAAAAATAATTCTAAAAAATAATTCATATTTTAACTACTAATATTTTATTACTTAATTTAAATTACTTAATAAATATAAAAAATAAGAGTTAATATGATAAATCAAAATTGATAATTGTTTATGTTATATTAGATAAATAACTTTCTATAATAAAATATAAATAATTTCAATATTTTAACAATTAATAATTTATTTCTTAATTGATAAAAAAATAAAACATATATAATTAACCATAAAAATGGTAATTTTTTTTAAGATAAATAACTTTGTATAAAAAAAAGATAGATAATTGTAATCTAATTCTTTTTAATAATTTAAGTACTCATAATTTATTACTTAATTTATAACACTTATAAAAAAATTAAGACTTAATATAATTAATCAAAAAAGCATAATAATTATTTATGTTACTAAATAATTTTAATTTAAAAATTATTAATATTTTAGCTACTAATTATAATATAATACTTAATTGGAAAATATAAATTAAATTAATTTAAAAAATAATGATAATTTTTTTATGCTGATTAAGATAAATAATAAATCATAAAAGATAAATAGTTATAATCTAGAATTTTTTTAATATTTTAGGATGAAAAATAAGAAAAGATAATTAACCAAAAATTATAATTGTTTATCTTATTTAAAATAAATAACCTTATATTAGAATATAATAATTATAATATATATAATGGTTAACTAATAATTTATTAATTAATTGATAAAAAATTAAAATTATTTTAACATGTAGTATTGGTTTCTCACCGAACCAACTTTAAATTGATTATAAGTAGTTTTTCTACAAAAACAAACTTTACATATCGATTTAAATGTCACATTTTATAGTAGTGACTTAATTCCTAACTATTTCTCTATCTACACTAATTCATTATCAAATATAATAAAAATAAAAATAATATATAATAAATGGATTAAGATAAAATAGATATCATAATAAATGGAACATTTAGTAGGTTATTTGGTTGTTTATTCTTGCATATTTTTTAATTTATTTTATTAACTTTTTTAGTATATTGATGGGTTCATAGCAAAGTATATAATTAAAAAAAATAATGAAATGGCTCAGCTACTATTCCTTGAGAGTTGGGAGGGGAAAGAAAGTAAAAGAGCGGGTATCTATTTATAGAATGGATATATAATTTAAAGAATAAAAAGTTCAAATATTAAATAAAATATGGTGGTTAAGATATATTTGATTTTGTAGCAATAAGATTATTAGGGTCAACTATTTTAAACTAAAATAGAATATGAAATGGAGTGGATGTGCCCTCTATCAAAGTAATAAATTTTCAATAATAAAAAATAGCTTCTAAAAAAGAAGTTTGTTATAAAAAATAATCACAACATAACGGTAAATATATATAATCAAAAATATATTTGCATTACTAAAATTTGTATATTTTAATATTAAGTATATAAGTATATGTTTAATAAATATATTAACAATTTTTTATTAATAATTATATCAATCAATAAAAAATAATTATCTATTACTAAATATGTGTTAAGTATTTTTTTTTTTGGTGTTTAACAAATTAATGGATGCTAGCTAATATGAATACAGTAACACTACTAAAGTATGATATCCATGTTTTTATTGTTATTATTATTAAAATTTCTAAGACTTGCAAAGTATGATATCCATGTTTACTATTATTATTATTATTAGTATTGTTAATGTTTTAGATGAACTTTTCAAAAAGTTAAAATACATTGAGAGAGTTACGAAAGATTTTAGAAGGAAATAAATTTATTATTGTTATTATTATTTTATTTTTAATAAAAGAAACTTAAAAAAGTTACCTGCATTTTAATTATCTATTAACATTTGCTTATGTGAAAACATAAGATCGTGCTCGAAATATCTGCTTAAGAATGTTTATGATTATTTTTAAATTGTTTAATATTCAGTATTATTTTATATATTTGTCAAATAAGGTTATGCATTATTTAAATTTGAAATGATTTTATTTAAGACAAAGTAAGTAATATTATCAATTATAACATACATATATATTATAAGACAAGCACCATTATGAATAATTATGTGTATAGGATACAAGTGTTTGCTTAAATAAGTGTTTTCAAGAAACAAAATGTCATGTGACCAACCATCAATGGTCATGTGAAATCGCTTGACCATAAGATGCAAAAAGTGAATATATTTATTTTTGGCGAAAAGAAGATAAGCAAAACACTTAATTTTTGCTTCATAATCAACCAATGTAAAAAGAAATCCAACTTATGGTAAGTAAGAAATCTAGTTTTAAGTACTTTTAGTTGTTTTTGGCACAAAAAAGAACTCTTAATGCAGAAAAATTCAAGAAGGAGAAAGAAATAAATAAGATCTTTTATTAAAATTTAATCGGCTAGAAGATCACATCATGGTTAAAATAATGCTGCAGAATTTTGGGATGAAAATATTATTTTTAAAAGTTATTTCAATTAATAAAATAATCACTAACCAAATAAAAAAGAGTTAATGTAAAAATCAAAAGGCGATCACCTCATGCGAAATATAAATACTTCTATTTTCCATCTCAAGAAAAACAACCCAATTTCAAAAACTACATCAAAATTATGGTAATGTCAAAAACAATTAGCAACCAATTCTCCTAAAAGTTCAAGTTATTAAGAGGTGAGACAACTATTTTCCTATATGTTTATATCTTATTACTCTGATTCACCTAATGGGCATTTTTTAACATTCCCATTTCCCATCGAATTAATTAGCTCTCAATTGTGAGCTAAGTATACGAGTGCGAGGGGCTCTCACATGTAGGTTTAGTAGATAGTTAAAATTTAATTTTTTGGAATTGAGGAGGTTTAAACCTAAGACCTTACACTCTAATGTCATGTTAGAGGAGAGTTAGCAACCAATTCTTGTAAAAGCTCAAGCTGTTAAGAGTTAGACTAACTATTATCTAATATATTATATTTGGGTCTTAACATAATAATTATAATTTATCTTCAATATTTTCAATTAAAATAGTTTTTCTTCCTCAATGAGACCATACTTATTATCATGATCCGCGTTAGGGGCACTTGGATAATTAGAAAAATAATTATTAATGAATTATTTTAGGCTTATGTTTCATCGTGCAAAGTGACGTTTTCTCTAGAAAAATAAAAATTCTCTAAAAGCTCTTCAAGGGGAGCCACGGTGTCAAGCTCTCCACCACCCCCAACAATTGTGGGTATGATGTACTAATTGAGCTACCTGTGATCTATAGAATGCTTATGGGATAGGCATTGGTTTTGCCATAAGGGCATGTCAATGTCTCCTTGAGGTGAGAGTCTTAGGGACAATATTGGTGATGTAGAAGGATCGATTTTGTGCATCTTTCTTATGCAAGAGACTACACGAGAGGGAATGTCTATGCTAGATGGTTTACTTGATATGAGCGTGTGAAGGTAGATTTGTGTAAGAGAAATATGCCTTATGGATGGGGTTACAAAAGTGATGATGCACTAATGAATAGCAACATGCTAGTAAGGCAATGTTTCTCTATAAAACACACATTATGAGTGTGATGACACTTATATAATGATGTCAAGTAAGGATGTACATTGGCTAAAGGTTTAGCCAAGCACTAAAGATCCATATGCTGGTAAGTCATGGAAGTGGCTGACAACATGCTAAGATGATGGCATCATTTGTAGGCTTCATATTAATGATTTGATTACTTAGGCAACATATGAGTTTATCTAGATAGAAATTATTTACATGTAAGCTACATTTACCTAGTTGACTTGAGGATAAGTTGGCATATGAGTTAGTTTGAGTATAAGTATGCTAAGGAGACTTAAGCATACATACACGAGAGGCACAAGATGATGTTGGACTTTGGGTAAAGATTTAGCCCTTAGTTTCAAGTTTCTTATTTGAGGGTGTGTATAAAGAGATCCAACAAAAGGATTAGGAATTCAACTAAGGTTTGGTACATTTTTGTACTACTTGCTACCAATATGAATGACTTGCATGAATGGGCGAATAGTTGTGCGATACTTTAATTTAATGATAAGGAATCTTACGATGGGATAAGCATCTCAATTATGTAACCTTGATGCTTAGAAGTAATCATTATATCGCATGTGTGCGAGACTTAGTCGAGAGTATTTCTCATTAGTATTCTTTTATGGAGTAGCAAAGTATTTATACTAGAGTCATAATTTAGACTCAAAAGGTGATAGATTGGCCTTGACTTGGCTTGCCATCGAATGATCCAATTTCTATTACTCGAACTCACGTACTATTACACCTAACTAGTTATGATTGTTTTGGTATTCATTTAGTTTCTCATAAAAAAACTAAAAATTTTCAATTTATAAGTTATCTTATATTGTTCATAATTATTGAAATGTTTGAGATTTATAATGTTATTTTATTTTTATATTTAGCTCATAAATGATTTATACATTTTAAAAACCATTTTTCATCTTAAATAAAAAAACTATATTTTCATATATAGGAACTTCTTTGCATGTCTTAACTATAATTGTTTTGCAGTTTATCACCAAAGACCTGAAAGATTTAGATATATATATATATATTCGGTTAAGTTTGATTCGTACAAAACGAGGATAGTTAAAGTTAAATCTGATCATTTAAAGTGTTATAACATACATGCATATTATAATATAAGTATCATTTTGAATTGTTCTGATATTTGCACAAACAATATTCACCTAACACTTTTTAGTGTTAATAGAATTCTACAATCTATATGCATGTGTCAAACAATGACAAGGACACAAATGACTTAAATGAGAGTCTTTAAGCAAATAGCAAAATGCCATATGATCAGCAATCAATGCTTAGGTGATTGTGATTCTTTAATGTACAAAATAGTTTGTTGGAGTAGTATTTGATGGTGTTCAACTATTGATATTTGATCGTTATATTTTGAAAGATTTTTTTTTCTCAAACACCTTTGTAAGGAATTTGTTTTTATCTTAAAGACACTGTTTAACATGAACCCCAATCATATTGTTTTTTTCTTTATCATTCTGTTGTAATTTACATCTTTCTATATTTTATGTATTTTATGTAATTTTGAAATTTTTATTCTTTTATTTTGATCATATATAGTTTATTTACAAAGTTGATTTATGGTTTGTTTCCTCCTGTGGTAACCAAGAAAATCTAGTTTTAACTAATTGTAGTTATTTTGTGTTCAAAAAGGAGAAATAATACAAATAAGTTGTTGTTTTTCTTAAATCTAGATGGTTAAAATATCACATGATGGTTAAAATTGTGAAGTGTCAAAGCTGACCTAGATATCAAGTGGGCTTGGTCTTTGTTTTCTATTGGAAATAATCTCTCCTTCTTTAAAGGAAGTACAACTAGAGCTATTAGTGTTTTGAATTTTTTAGCTTGGATTTAGGTCTCAAAAATCCACGTTTAGAAGTTTGTCAAAATGTGGAGTCTTAGTGTTTATATTTCCTTTTAAAAGACCTATATAAAGGCTATTTTTTTTCAATTCAATAATAGAAGAAAATTCAATCCCAAATTTGTGTTTGTATTATAGAGTATTAGTTGGTACCATAACAAGTGGTATGAGAGTCCAATCATAGGGGCCTGATTGTGAAGAGTGTGTAAAGATTTTGAGTGACAAAGATGGAAAGCTGTGCATTCCCAAGTTCGATGGAAATTATGAGCATTACCAAATGCTCATGGAAAATTTGCTGCACTCCAAGGAGTGGTGGCACCTGGCGGAGATAGACTTCACAGAACCAGGAATGGGAGACATGCTGAATGGAATGCAGTGCATAGAGTTAGCTAATTTGAGGTTGAAAGACCTCAAGGTGAAGAACTACCCATTTGTAGCGATTGAGAAACCTATTCTAAAGACCATCCTTTAGAAGAACACCAAAAAAGAGTTATGGGATTCTATGAAGAACAAGTATCAAGGAAACGTGCATGTTTAACGTGCTCATTTATAGCGGCTGTGGAGAGAATTTGAAGTGCTGGAGATGAAGGAAAGAGAGTTCATGATTGATTACTTTCCCAGGGCGATGATGGTAGAAAACAACATGTGGAACCTTAGAGAAGACATGCCACACTCCAAGGTTATGGAGAAGTTTCTACGAACGCTCCATGAGAAATACAATCATATTGTATGTTAAATTGAATAGTCGAAAGATATCAACACACTTTTGATAGATGCATTGCAAAGGTCTCTTCTGGTGCATGAACAAAAGCCTCAAAAGCATAGTAGGGATGAAAAAGCACTGAAAGCTGCAGATGGAGTCGAGAGAGGCAGAGGTGACAGAGGATGAGAAGTAGGAGGATACTAAGGAAGGGGTAGAGACAGAGGACTCGACAAAGCTCTTATGGAACACTCTAAGTGTCATAAGTTAGGACATTTCAAGTATGAGTGTCCTAGTTGGGAAAAGGGCACGAACTACGCGAAGCTAGATAAAGGGGAGGAAATGTTGTTGATGTCCTATAGTACAATGAATAATGCAAGTAGAGAGCATGTGTGGTTTTTGGATTCAGGGTGTAGTAACCACATATGTGGTACAAAAGAATGGTTCTCTAATTTTGGTGGTGAATTTTGAAAATTAGTGAGGCTTGGAGATAATTCGAGGATGATGGTGGAAGGGAAGGGCAACATCAGACTTCAAATTGATGGCTTGGTATAGGTAATCACCTATGTTTACATTATGCTAGAATTGAAGAATAGTTTTCTTAGTGTGGGGAAATTACAATAGAGAGGATTAACAATTTTAATAAGAGATGATGTGTTTAAGATTAATCATTTGGTAAGAGGGTTAATTATGAAGTCAATCATGTCAGCAAATAAAATGTTTGTTGTATTAGCATTGGTTAAAGCTCAAGCTACAGGTTCACACAATACTTCGTGGTTACAAGCAATCACAAAAGATCAAATGCAATTGTAGCACCACAGATTTGGTCATATCAATATGAAGAGCATAAGAACTTTCTATTACAAGAATATAGTACTCGAAATGCCAAAATTTAGTGTCTAAACAAAGGTGTGTGAGATGTGCATGAAAGGAAAGTAGCACATAGAGGTAGTAAACTATGCAATTCACATTCTAAATCGGATTCCATCAGTAGCAGTGAAGGAAGTAACTCCGAAGGAAGCTTGAAGTGGTTACATGCCTTTGGTTGATCACCTTAGAGTCTTTGGAAGCATTAGTTATGTTCATATGCCAGATGTGAAGAGATCAAAGCTAGATGAAAAAATCATGAAGTGTATTCTATTGGGTTTGAGTGGAGAGTCGAAAGCATATCGACTATACAATCTCTAGACAAAAAAGATTATGATTAGTAGAGATGTGAAGTTTGTAGAGAATGAAGAATGGAAATGGAAGAGAAGTGAATAAGAAGTGGAACATGATGTGTTGGAGTAGGGAAATGACAAAGATCAACCAATTCAAGTAGATGAGAACGAGAATGAGAGTCAAAATAATGATGAATATGTCATAGAAAATGCAACAGCAAGTCTATCTCAAGGCACAATGGGCAGTGAAGAGGCTGAGAGTATAGTTCAAGGGAGGAATATGTGTGAACCAGTATGGATGCATGGTTATGTGTCAAGGGAATGATTTTCCAAAGGAGAGCATGAAGAGCAGGGGTTTGTGATGTTTATGGCCTCTGAAAATCTTGAAACATTTGAAGAGGATGTGAAATGTTCCAAGTGGAAGAAAGCTATGAAGAAAGAGATATAAGCTATTAAAGATAATGAGACATGGGAGCTGATAATTCTACCAATTGGAGAAAAAATAATAGGTGTGAAATGGGTGTTCAAAATGAAGCTCAATGAGAAGGGAAAGGCCGACGGTGAAATAATCTTGCCGATGGCGAGATTTGCATCTGCCAAAACCCGTGCTCTCGGTAAGATTTTCGTTTGGTTTCTCTGATTCTCACCAGCGGCAAGATGAATTTGGCCGGTGGTGAGATTTGTATCTGCCAAAACCTACGCTCTCTGTAAGATTTTTTCCGTGTTCTCTTTAAGATTTTCACCGGCGGCGAGAATCTTCTCGCTGGTGGCAGGATTTCCAAATTTTGAAACTTTCTTTTTTTTATTCTCACTCAATCCCGATCATTGAAATTTGTCCCAAACTTCTCCAAAATCATGATTTTACCTGAAATTGCACTTTAAACACAAAATACCCGTGAAATGACATTTGTGGATTAAATAATCAAATAAACACAATTTTCACACAAATATCAACATTTAAATCATAACAAAAATGCAATAATTTGACTCTTATCATTTACCACTCTCAAGAATCTATTACGAAGGGATAGAACCTTGATACTCATTTTGACCATAAGAATCATCATAGGAATAATTTTGGTCAATGTAATAAGCCTCAAATTCATCAAGACTCTTAGAACCTAAAGCAAGATAGGCTACATAACTCATTTGAGACTCAATTTGGTTGTTATATGAGCATTTGACCTAAAATTTCCATTGTTTCTTGCAAAACTTCCATCAATCAGGTTTTTTTTATAGAAAAACACTCTATAGTAATGTGACCATGCTTATGGAAAAAATAGCATTGTACATTTCTTCAAGGCCCTTTACCATGTCCTCTATCAAGACTAATAACTCCTCTACCAGTATTAGGGTAATAATTGGAATTTTTAGAACCCCTTGGTTTATCTACTCCAATAGGTCCTCTAACAAGATATTTCTAGGCTACTTAACTTTCTAAGACTTTTTTTCTTTTTTTCAAGAAGATTTTCATATGTCAGAAGTTGGCTATGAACTTTTTCCATAGAAATTTCATCTCCACCATTTTTCAAAGAACAAATACATGGATTAAAATCGGAACCAAGAAGACCATTTAAGACATACATGATCATATCTCTATTAGAAACACTTTCTCCAATAGCATTTAATTCAACCCCAAGAGACTTCACTTTAGACACATAATCACTAATCAACTAATTGCTTTTCAAAATTGTTTGTAACATACTCTATAGCTCTATTGTTCTTGATCTTGAAAAAGAGGGCAACTCAATTGCTAAAGCAAGCCACTGTTCTTGAGCAGTGGCTTTCCCAACCATATTATTGTGCATGGATTCTGACACTGAATTGTATATCTAGCTCTTTTGTACACATTCATCCAACTCCACACAAGAAACTCACGATAAATCTCTAAATTTTTAGTCAAAATCCGATCAAGTTCTATATAAGTACCATTTATATATTCAACAATTTCATAGGCATGCATTATGCTCATCAACTGTTCTTTCCAAACAAGGAAATTGCTTCAATCAAGCTTCACTGAGAAGGACATGTTTGCAGGTGGAATTGAGATGGAATTCTAACCAAGAAAGGTCAAGAACTCATTGGTACTTCTACTGGCTATTGGCGCAATCTCTTTCTCAACACTAAGATTCATTATTCACAAGAAGATTATGATTAATATGAAAGAAAATGAAGAACATAAGAAAATAAATAAAGAAACATAATAGATTGACACCAAGATAGAAAAGGAGAAATTCTCATATTGAGATATTTTCTCTGGTACCATGTAAACTTTTGATAAAAGAATCAATTGATGAATAATTCCTTGAATGTACTTCACTCTAAGTGAGTGCTTATATAACCTCGCTAATATGACAATAATAAGTTAGTTATAACTAGCTATACAAGTGTAAGTAATACACTACATAATAATACATGATAGCTAGCATACATCTAATGTTAAAGTATATATTGCAACAATAATGAGATTCGAATTTGATAGGATTTGTTGCAATTGTAAGTATTATATTTTTCAATTGCATTACTTGATTTAGATAATAGAAATAAAAAGTATTTAGATAATCAATAAAAAAGTATTTAAGTATAATTTGATTCATATCTAAGTTAAAAAAATGATAATAATAATCTTATGATCTAGTGGTAAGTGTAGAGTCACTCATACAAAATGTGTAAATTCAAATTTTGGTATTATTATTATATGCATTTCTTCGTTACAAAGCGATACTTTATATACTTTTATAACAACATTATAATTGTTTATGTACCTTTTTAACAACATTATAGTTGTCATGAGATTATAATTAAAAAAATAAATTACAACTCTTTTACATAAATTAGATGTGCTTCACAAGATGACACGTGAGTTTTCTTCATGGGTAAATCCATATTTGCAAAATACAATAGCCAAAATTGAACTTGACAGGTATATTTCAATTGTAAGTATTATCCTTATTACTTGATTTAGATAATAAAAATAAAATTTATTTAAATAGTCAAAAAAAATTATTTAAATATAATTTTTTCGTATATAAAATAGAAAAATGATTTACCCATAATCTCATAATCTAATAAGCGTAGAGTCACTCCTATAAAGTGTAAATTTAAATCTTAATATTATTATTGTATATATTCTTATATTATAAAGTGATGTTTTAAAATATAATTTTAATTTTTAAGAAGAAAAAAGAAGGAGAAAAAAAAGGAGAATTATTGATTGTTGGATAGAGTAGATAAAGATATCTAATTAAATGTGAGAGCTTTTTTTTTGTCTTAATTTGAACTAATATCTCAATTAAGATATCTATAAAATGGGTCTAATTGTTTTGATAAATTAAAATATGTTACCTCATTTTAAATTTCATATTAAATTGAAATAAAAATATTATTTTCTAAATACAATATCAGTGAAATAATTTTTAAATGCATAAATACATGATACATAGGAATGAGCATGGATACAGGTAGGGACGGTTTTTGATATAACCTTCCCTAAACCAAATTATAAAAATTGTACTCAAAAACTATTATGGTTCGGAAACATTTTTTTATCCATGGGTAATAGTTCGAGATGGTTATTAAAAATATCCAAAAAACATATAATTTAATTAATTAAATATATATATTTATTTATCGGTTTATAATTTAATTTATTAAATATATTAATTAAATAAATAAATATAATTAATTTTGAGTACGGACGAGTACAGTTTGTAGTATAACCGTAACCGAACTGTACCCATTACTTCATGTTTGATTTATACCTAAAATTGTACCTATTCTTAAAATTTATATGATAAAAATTGAACCAACAGTTCTGATAACCGTAAATAACCAAACCAGTGATTTTTTTACTTATTCCTAATGATATATATTAAAAAGTAAGTATTGTTATTAATAAGAAGTATGAATTTATCTAGTTTAAAAGTAGATAGTTATTATTTTCACAATAATACAAATTATTATTGGAGAAAATTATTTATTTTTAAAAATAAATTATTTATTAGGATAATAGTGGTTATTGCCTTGAAAATAAGGTTACGCTCAAAGTACCTAAAAACAATGTCTTTGTGTACAAAGTAAGTTTTATAATTAATTGTAGGTGTATGATATTATCAAAATTTAAATTATTATCACTATAAAAAATATTTAATGATAACTTTATTTACGATAATGGCATATGTAAGAGTAGTTCAGTGAGGTTGTATCCTAATAATGTGCCTATTTTTTTATTAATTATCATATTTAAATTTTCTATTAAATTAAGAAAAATCTATAATAACTAATGAATGATTTAATTTATTTGTAAGTGATGGAAATAAAGATAAGATAATACTAAAAATATTTTATTTTTTTAGACTATAATATAACTAATTATAAAAATAGAATGAACAATTCAAATATTTTTGTTATGAAAATAATATAATTAATTGTTAAAATATTATTATATGCTATTAAATAATAAAACGTTTAAGAAAAGTAACACATTGATTTTGGGTTAAGGAATATTTTTAGTTCCTATTTCTTAATTTAATTTTAAAATAATTTTGTCCCTATTTTTAAATGAAATAATTTAGCACATATTTTTACTAAATAAAGTGATTTTTAAGGTAATTTTTCATTCTTTTAAATGATATAATTTAGTATTTATTCTTTTAAATGGTATAATTTAGAAAATAAGAGTTTGTTTAGTTATGAATCTAATTATCTAGTTAATGGAAGTATGGTAAATTAAAATTTTGTAAACAGAAAAATAAACCAATCACATGTACATAAAGTAATGCATAAGATTTTTAGGTGGAAATAACTTAGGCCACACAATTGACCTAAGAGGAAAACCACTAATCCACCGAACCACCTTACTATTCATTATGAAAAATAAGTATTCAATTACAAGACTAGGACTTAAATTATCCTCCCAGGTAATGGCGCTAAGTAACCTACTTACAAGTTGCTGCTTTAATCATAATCTTTACAAGATAGGAGCTCAGATTTAAATCAGCATTCCAACAAACTCGAGTCTCACGAGTTAATCAAACCTGTATCGTTTTCACCTAAAAAGTTAGCACATAAACAAAAGTGCAAGTATATGTCCTATAGTAGATTCAATAATGAACAACCCTAACTAGTTTATATAAATAATATATCATATAAATTGAAAACAACTAGTAATTCTAGACAATTAGTTTAAGTACAAATTCAATAAAAATAGCTTCTTTAATGATTGATAATCAAACCAAATAATTATGATATGATATACACAATTATTTGATCCAACAATTCAAGAATTAAAATAAAGAAGAAGTCATATAAACATATAACCAAAATATCATAAATCAATTAGGCTTATTAATCAATCAAACACAATCACCAATGTTTGATAGATTAACTAAATAAAGAAGCCTAAAGAATTATAATTCTATATATGCAAAACAAAAGAGAGAATAAAAGATGAAGATAATAAGCAAAATTGCTCTTGTATAGTTAATTTCAAATGTATGTTTAGGTTTGTATTTAGAGAATATTTTGAAGCATTTAGGTCAAAGTAAAATTATCGTCTTATCCATAAAATCAGTTAAATGTTTTCTAAAAAATAAAAACAATATAGTAAAAAGTCAATCCAATTCATATTAAAAATACGTTTTAAAATCATATAATTGACTGCTTGATTAATATAACCAAGTGTTCGATCGATTGAGTATATTAGTCGATCAATATAGGTCAATCGATCAAACATCCTCTCAATCGATCTAGTGATCATTTAATTAATATTTAAAAAATATGGATCAATCTAGTGATTAAACTTGATCGATTGAGTAAATCCCTTAATCGGTTTAATGATGCATTAAAATCAATTTAATCAGGTATTGTTGCTCGATCAATCTAATCACTACTCGATTGATTGAGCCTATTTTCCCATTTTTTTATTGTGTCTAATATGCAATCTAATATATACGGGAACAAAACTATACTTGATATGTGATCGTTGAGGGTCGATAATTTATTCTACTTGAAAATATTCTTCTAAAATATATCTAGAAACTAAAATTACAATTATATGTTTTGTTAATGAATATCGTCAATACTAACACAAACCTTATATAAAATATTCCATTAGATATAGAAGAAAAAAAACTTTTTTCTTAATGAAATACAAGAAGATAAAGCCGTAGCAGATATCAAAAAATTATTAAAAGTAGTAAACTTATAAAATGCTTTGGATCTAAAAATTAATAAATCTAAAATAATTGTCAACATAAAATTAAGAGACCCTAACAAAGTTATAAGCGTAAAACCAATAATTTATACTCTAAAAGATATAATTGAATTTGAAAAATAAATTTAAGAACTTTTGAAACTAATAGTCATAATACCAAGTGATTCATCTTACTCTATTGTGGAATTCTTAGTTAAAAAAGAAACTGAAAAAGAAGAGAAAAAAGATAATGATAATAAACTTCAAAACATTGAATATAATAAAGTAATAAAAGTAAAATTAATGATTTACACTCTAAAAGACAGAATTGATTTGAAAAATAAATTCAAAAACTTTTAAAACTAAAAATTATAATATCAAGTTATTCATCTCACTCTATTATGTAATTCTTAGTAAAAAAGAAAAAGGCTAAAAAATAAGAGAAAAAAGAGAATGATAATAAACTTCAAAATATTGAATACATAAACATTTGATGATGAATAATTTATTCCAAAGAAAGAAAAACTACTATAATTAATAAAAGAAAAACAATACTTCTCAAGTTTTGATTGAAAAAGTAGATTTTGAAAAATAAATCTAGATCAAAAATATCAAAAATTAACTTCATTTAGTTGCCACAAGGATAGGTCACTGTTGTATTATTTGGATTAAAACAAGCTTCAATTATCTTTCAAAGATATATGGATAACATCTTTATGAAATTACAAAATATTTGTTGTATTTACATAGATGATATTTTGGTTTTTAGTAATGAATTAAATAAATATTATTTGGATATTATTAATATTTTTCAAGAATACATGAAAGAATGCATTGTACTTTTTGAAATGAAAGCAGTAATTACTCAATAGAAAATTAAGTATTTAGGGTTGAAAATTAAATATGAAAAACATAATCTACAACCTCATATACTAAATAACATTTAAGGATTATCCTAGTGAATTAAAAAACAAAAATCAATTACAAATATTTCTAGGATGTTTAACATATGTTGAAGTATACACCAAGGAACTTGTAGTAAATGTGAAAACCCTTACAAGAAAAATTGAAAAAAGATTATGTCTGGATGTGGAAAGAAAAAGATACTATGTGTATGGATAAGGTAAAAAAACAAGTAAAGAATTTACCAACTTTATACCATCTAGGTCAAAATGATAAAATGCAATTAAAAATGATGTTTCATAAGAATATTGAAGAACATTATTAAAACCAAAAATAAATGACAAAGATGAATATCTTTATAGGAATACTTCAAGATCTTTCCATGGTCTATAATTAAATTATTACAGTAATAAAAATAATATTTAGTTGTTAAAAAAGTACTAAAAAATTTACCATATATGTCATAAGTTTTAGATTCATTGTTAGGACTAATAACAAGAATTTTAGTTATTTCTTAAGAAGTAATATTGCAGGTGATTATAAACAAGGAAAATTATTTACATGGTAATAGTAATTTAATCACTACAATTTTGTTATCGAACATCTCCCAAAAAATAAGAATAGTTTAGTAGATGCTCTTACTAGATAATTAACACCTTTAACTATTTTTATGCTTACAAGAATTGAAAATCTTGATATCAAAATCAAGATAAAGGAAAATGAGATAAAAATACTTCATGAACAACTTGAGTTTTTTTACTTTAAGAAGTCTCGTATAGAGATAGGAAATAAATAGAAAGAAATGAATTGTTCAAAACAACTTTTAAAGTCCAAAAACTCCAAAGAGGAATATTTATCAAAAATTCAATCTAAATAAGGTAAAAGTTCTAAAGAAAAAATTCAAGATGAAAAGAAAGAACCTAATAGTTCAAAAGAAAGTAACATCTCTGAAATAAAAAATCTCAATTAGGTTGATAAAGTAGAAAAAAGAGGAACAGAAAAAAAAACTTATGTGATCTTTAATGGCCTAAAACCAAGAATCTATAACAAATATACAGAAGAAAGTAAATTTATTCTTAGGTTTAATGTAGTAACTCATAGAGCATTCACTAATAGAATAGAGGTTGAAGGCAGTTATATCAATTATAAAGTACCAAAACTAATAACTCTAGAGGAGATAGTAGGAAATTATTCTACACTACTACAAAAAAACAACCAACAATACCTAGCAGGTTGACAACTATAGAAAAAATAGTAAGACCTTCAGTACTATTTAGATAGGTATTTCTTCCAAAAACATCAAAGATAGTAAGGCATCCAGTGCTATTTAGGGAAATATCCACCAGAAATTCATTAGTCATTAAAAATGAAAAGGATCAATATAGAAATATCATCGAATCAAAATGGTTAAGTCTTTACAACATTGCCAGAAAATCTTCCCAACAGCACATAGTATATATGAAGTTCTATATTATAGAAAAAGAATTCCTTATAGTGAGAAAATTTAACTTTACATGTAAGACTAATAGAAAACATATATCCAAGAATTAATTTAACTTATAATGCAATAAAGAACTTTATGAAGAAGATAAGAGTAGGTGACAAGCCTATTTATCTTAGATTTTTTTTAGTTCATTAATGCACTGGAAGAAGGAATGATGTATCAGTCCCTACCACTTATCAAGATAGGGATTTCCAACACAAATAGAGAAATTTCCAAAACAAAGGTACGTCTAGAAAAGGAATTCAACACATATAAACTCTATGTATTAAGAGGTCAAATGTTAGGCCAAATTTATTATAAGCTCAGAAAAATTAATAATTGTAATGAGATCAAAATAAATTACTTAACCAGTAAAGTCGTCACTTCCCACAATAGTATGGCTCTCAATGAAGATGATGGTGAAAAAATCACAAAAAATGAGACAAATTTTAATAGTAACAACTTGAAAATTGGTCAAAAAATAAGAAAGGTATTTTGCTTCTATGCCAAAAAAGCCACCAAAGATCACAGATGTATTTATTGCATTAAGGATCAAGATGACGAAGATGTGTCATTATTAATGTCATCCAAAGGACTGTCGGCATAAAATGACATAGAAGAATAAAGAGGAAGAATTGTCAATAGAATACGACAAAGAAATAAAAATGTAGTACCTACATATTTAGTTGGTAGTATGTGCCAAGAAAAAACTATGATTGAAATCGATAAGCCAATAAACAGTAAAACAAATAAATTATTAAAGTAAGGATAAAATAATAATTCCCTTTTTATAAGTAAGGATTCCTTGTGCTATAAAACGAACCTCTATTTTCATTTGAGTACATGAAAAAAAAGAGCACACGACTCAAAAATACACATAGCTTCTAGCATAACAACCCCCTCTATTCAAAAATCTCAACCAACAATTATGTACCTAGTAATTATGAATAGTTAAGAATCTCTTTAAAGTTTTTAATTGGTCTTAGAATTGTACTAATTATTACATTATGAATAAAGTGTAATATCCTTACTCTTTTTCTAGTAAATTTAAATTAGACACTATCTATGTAACAAGGGGGTATTAAGGCTTGAACAAAACTGATGTATAATCCATGTAACAAGATGTAACAGGAGAAGATGAATAGAATGAAAGACTATGATAGAATCATTAAATTAAGGTATAATAATTATAATTTTTAAGTTGATTAAGGATATTAAATGTCTAAATATTTATTTATGTCAATTTATAATAAAAAAATGGAGATAAAAATAAGACAATGTTATGATAAAAAAATTATCTTTAATCAATAATATATAAAAATTATAAGAATTAACAATTAGTGTTATACAATTTTACACAATTTCATATTTGAGTGATAAATTAAAAGATATTAATATAATATAGATGAAAAGTTAACAACATTACATCTAAAAATAACAATAACATTGTATTTTTTTTAACTTGGAAGATATTAATAAATATATATTAGGCCACGTGGATATTTAAGATAATTTTGTCTAGTATCACGTATACCTGATGTATTTAGCCCATTGATTTTTATCATGGGTAGGTGGATGGGCTTTTCGCACTAGTCAAGTGTGACAACCGACTTCCGACAGCGTGTTCTCGGTTGGTGGGGTTCCACTATCTAGCGAGGGAAAGCGCGTTAATCTCTAAATCTAAACACTGAATTTCAATATAAACCCCCATCATATTTATTCATTATCTACTAACTCAATAAACGGTTCAGATCCAACATAGTTAGGTGAAAGCTTTACATTAGCCATAGATCTATTTGACTGAAGAGGAATGAATCTAACCCGATTTCCGATGTTTAGGGGCTCACCTCCATTTTCTTGTTCCTATATATTCCCACTTCCTACTTTAACACAACTCGCCATTTCCATTCATCATCTTTATTACACAAAGCAGTGCCAAAGACTCTCTCTTTTCTTTAAGGTATTTTATTATTATTATTATTATTATTATTATTATTATTATTATTATTATTATTATTATTATTATTATCGGCTTCTTCTAAGCCATTCGGTTTTTGGGTTTCTTCCTTTTTTATCTTCAAATTGAAGGATTGTGTTACCAAGATCTGAACTTTGTTCGGTTTTGATGGGTTTTATGGCTCTCAAATCTTAGAAATTGGTTTTAGTTAGTTCTCTCAAAATATCATCTTTTGCGTATGATTTTAGTTTTTGTACTTGAAGAAGAAATGTTCATGTGGGTGTTGTTTTTGGTCAGCATTCATTTTGTTTGTGGTATTGCTTTACCTATTGTGAATCTAGAGACATGCTTGCTACTATAAAGAGCTCGATCTCTTGGTTTTAGTATGCAAATTTTTGTAGTTGAAGAAGAAATTCGTGTTTTATTATGTCCTGTTTGTTCTGATTATGTTTTGTAACTAAAATTTGATGAGTTTGTAGGTTTTGGTGGCTTTAAGCAGTATACAGATACGGTTCTTAGGAATTCTCCAAAAAATAATTTATATGGGTTGGTTTGTATAGATCCAATGCTAAGACAGCTTTCTGAATGGTGCATCTAGATCTGTATAGTTCCATCGTTTGCAAAAAAAATTAATAATTTATTCAAAATATATACAATTCCTCACGTGTATGTGTTTGTGCCTGTCTTATGCATTATTGGCTTTTAGTAAGCAAGTTTTTGAAGTTGAAGAAGACATTTGTATTACATCTTGTTCTGTTTGACGTGATTATGTTCTGTATTTCTAAATGGGTTCATGTGTTAAATTCCATAAATTAAAAACTTCTATGGGTTTGTTTTGTAAGTTGTGTAGGCCTTTTTTAAAAAAATAAAAAATAAACAAGTATAAGTGGTGTATCCATTATTATTAATGAGCATTTTAGTTCAGCTGATTACTTGCTTTATTATACATGTTTATGTTTCCATTTTGCTTCTTAATTTACTCAAAAATATATAATTCTCCTTAAGAATGTGCTTGTTTCTGTCTTATGCAGCTTTTAAAAAAGAAATGGAGACCTTTTTGTTCACGTCCGAATCCGTAAACGAGGGACACCCAGACAAGCTCTGTGATCAAGTATCCGATGCAGTGCTAGATGCCTGCCTTGAACAAGACCCAGACAGCAAAGTTGCTTGTGAGACCTGCACCAAAACCAACATGGTTATGGTGTTTGGTGAAGTCACAACCAAAGCCAATATCGACTACGAAAAGATCGTCCGTGATACATGCCGTAACATTGGCTTTGTGTCCGACGATGTTGGTCTTGATGCTGATAACTGCAAGGTCCTTGTCAACATCGAGCAACAAAGCCCTGACATTGCCCAAGGTGTTCATGGACATCTCTCTAAACGTCCCGAGGAGATTGGTGCTGGTGATCAAGGTCACATGTTTGGTTATGCAACTGATGAGACCCCAGAGTTAATGCCCCTTAGCCATGTCCTAGCAACCAAGCTTGGTGCTAAACTGACCGAGGTTCGAAAGAATGGAACTTGCCCATGGTTAAGACCAGATGGAAAAACCCAAGTAACTGTTGAATATTACAATGACAAAGGTGCTATGGTTCCAATTAGAGTCCACACTGTTCTAATTTCCACCCAACATGATGAGACAGTTACTAATGATGAGATTGCTACTGATCTGAAAGAGCATGTGATTAAGCCAGTGGTTCCTGAGAAGTACCTTGATGAGAAGACTATTTTTCACCTTAACCCATCTGGTCGTTTTGTGATTGGAGGTCCACATGGAGATGCTGGTTTAACTGGTAGAAAGATCATAATTGACACTTATGGTGGATGTGGTGCTCATGGTGGTGGTGCATTTTCTGGTAAAGACCCAACAAAGGTTGACAGGAGTGGAGCTTATATTGTTAGACAAGCTGCTAAGAGCATTGTGGCTAGTGATCTTGCCAAGAGGTGTATTGTGCAAGTGTCTTATGCAATTGGTGTACCAGAGCCTTTGTCTGTTTTTGTTGATACTTATGGAACTGGAAGTATTCCTGATAAGGAGATACTTAAGATTGTGAAGGAGAGCTTTGATTTTAGGCCTGGAATGATCGCTATTAATCTTGATTTGAAGAGGGGTGGAAATGGAAGGTTTTTGAAGACTGCTGCTTATGGTCATTTTGGTAGAGATGACTCTGACTTCACTTGGGAGGTTGTTAAGCCTCTTAAGTGGGACAAGGTTCAAGCTTAAAAAGTTGAAGAACCTAATTTGTCAACTTTTGAATCTGCTGCTGTGCTCCGTGAGTCAGCAATTTTGCCTTTTGGCTCATATTACTACTACATGTCAATTCTGTTATTTACTTTTTTTTTCTTTGATAATTTTTTAATAATGCATTTATGAGTTTCATGGGCATGGTTATTAAGTCATTAACTATTAAGTCAGACAGATTGAATGTACTTTTTATATAATATGCATCAAGAGATGAATAACATTCGTTTTAAGAAAATCTTTGGCTTTAATGTTCAGAATTTTGATACTGTGGTTAATGTTGCAGAAAATTGTAGTTCATCCTTTTTTGTAAACTTCATGAAACTCTATTTGTTCGAGTAGTGGTGTCTTTATGTTTTGTTATGTAAAAGCCTTACTACTTTATACGGCATCTACGATAAAGTTAGAATAATGCCAGACGTGTGTCTTGTCACATAATTCGTGACTGAGTCATTACTAAATATAGTAGTGATAATGTTATCTTTCTTTTGTTTGAAAGATGACTAACTTCAAAGCAGCCTCTTATATAAGTTACTGATCATTAAAGCCAATTAATATGGCACCAGCCACCAACATCCCTACAATTAAAGGAAACCCAAGCTTTGAAATTTTCCCCTAATAAAGGAGAGGTGTCAGGTGAGCTGAGTTTGCCAACTAGCTACAAGTTCTTGGTGAAGTATCTTATCATACAATATTAAACATGGATCCATCTTTTGTGGTTTTGTTCTGACCATTACATTAAGCTTTTGTTTCCATAACCACTAAAAAAACTACCCACCACTCTCTTTTACTGCGTGATTTACAGTGATAATTAAGATTTGTGGTGTGAAATGATTAGCTAAAGGTGGTCATAATTTTTCAAAAATCATGTAACGGACTGAATCAAAGAGTAAATGAAAATTTCATTTTTGTTATGGACTGGTTGATCTATACTGTAAGTCTTAAATTTAAAAAATCGACTTACTCGTGATTGGTTAGAAGTTATATAAAATCGAAAAAATTGAACTTGATTACTTTTATTATATATATAATTTAATATTATTATATTTATAATGTTAATTAATATATTTATCTTTTTTCATGCATTTTAATTTATTTCTAAAATATAGTCATGTGTAAAATAAATATTTTTCTTTTCTTTTTTGTTTGGAAGGGGGAGATTAAAAAGTTTTAGCAAATTTTTCTTTGTAGTTTTGCATGAGCTTTATCTCTTATTTATTTTTAAATTCTAACAGTTTTTACGATCTTTTTTTATAGTATTTTACTCGATTATGATTATTATTTTAAATTCTTTATTAAGCAACTTTAATTTTTAATAAATTTGAATATTTTTTTAAATAACAACGTACATAGAACATATAACATGTTATGAATTCTTCTTTTGTGTTAGTTATTTTTTTTTTGTAAAAAAATAAGTAGAAAATAATACATGTATAAAAAGTTAAGAATAAAATTATTTTATTAAAATTAAAAAATATACAAATATATATATATTATAAATATAAAATTTAAATAACATGAAATTAAATAGAGTAAATAATCGAAACATGTGTATCATATAATATCTATAAAATAATTTTAAAACCTATAAATCATTTAAGGTTTTGGTTTTTAAAAAATACTAAGTTAATTTCGATTAGTAAAATAAACTAATAACTAATCAAATTAATTTCGCTTATTTAAGTTTGATCTAATAAGATATAAGAGGTAATTTTTTAACTCATAAAATCAAATAAATTAACTTAATAATAAGGATATATCTTAGATTTATATGTATTGTGGAATTTTGCATTAAACGTCCTTTTGTTTTTCCTTGGTTTTACCAGAAAAGCAGAGAAGCTCCTTTGTAGTCCTTCCTTCCCATGCATGTTACCTACATTTTCTCGTCTTGCATGTCGGTGTCAGTAACTAAACCCTATTTTTGAAACTGACATTTGATCTGAGGTGGGTGGCTTGGGCATAAAACTTTTCTTGCACTGAAAGGAAACTGGACCATTCTATCTCAAGAATTATAAGGAAATCAAAACCTTCTTATTTAGAGTGTTGCATTTAGATGCCAACGTGGCCGTGGGTCAGGATGCTATCTTCATTAAATATTCGGATTTTTAGCAAATTCCCCACAAATGAAAACTTAAGATCAATTGTGTATCAAACTCTTTGTTTTGTTATTAAAATAATATTATTTTATATATTATAATGTTATATTTTTATAATTAAAGTATTAATTTAGTGATAAAAATATTATTTTCAATCAAATTTTCATTAATCAAAATCAGAATTTAAGTATTCCTCCTCCACGGATCAAAGGCATCTCTATTGTGGCACTGTTCATATTTTCCGATCGTTGTAAATTCACATGTTGATGTTCTTTTGAGGTGAGTAGACCAAAGAATTTATAACATGAGACCAATTAAGAGCAGAAAAATATGAAAATGATAATAAAATGCATGGATTCATTTTTATAATATTAAATTTTGATTACAAAGCTAGTATGGCTCATGTAATAATAATTAATATACTTCTGCTCTTCATATCACCATTTATTCCTTATCATACTTCTGATATTGCTATTTTCAATTAGCAGGGTAGACACATTTTCCCACGGCTGCATAACAATAAAACAAAATTGATTATACTCCTCTTCTAATCTATAACTTGGAGGTTTAGAGAAATTATAAAATATAATTTTTTTTTCGGAAACGACAATTTTACTTATCCATATATATATATATATATACTTCGTGTTGTTGAGTTACGTTGGTTTTCAACAGAAAGATTCTTAAAGTTTAAAAAATATACATATACTTTCATTTGACCAACACTATTGATAATAATGATAATTTAATCGTATTAGAGGTTACTAGTATCCCTATCGATACGCATTATAATATTACTATAAAAAAAGATATTTAAGTCGATATGTAAAGTTAATTTTTTAAAAAATTAATTTATAATAAATTTAAAATCGATTAAGTGTAGAACCGATGCTATCTACGTAGGACGTAACGTCGGTTGACGTGGTGAACCTATGCTATCTACGATTGACATTTGGAACCGACATTACGTTCATGTGTAGCGTCGATTCAACACGTCAACCGACGCTACGTCCTACGTGGATAGTATCGATTAACACGTAAAACCGACGCTACACACGTGGATAAATTCTTTTCTCTTCTTTCTTCCCTAGATATAAACTATTCCAAGAGCTGCATAACTCTCAAAAACTCAAAACCTCCTCCACTTCTCCTCTACTCTTTCTCATTTTTGGGCCACCTACGACCACCAATTTCAGCGTCGGTTAGTGGGTTTTCTTTCTCTCTAACTAATCTTTTAAATCTCCTATTTTTTGAACAAAATACTCAAAATATTTATACCCATTTTTCACTTACAAAACACTATTTATTCTTCATTTCTTTCATTTTGTCACTTCATTTACTCTTGTAAGTATTTCTATTAATTCTACGCACTTATTATTCATATTTTTTTGTTATTATTTATATATATAAATTTTTGTATTATATATATAGGTTTGTATTATAACATCGGGAGAAGAATATGATGATCTTGAATAACATATGACAACACTATGATAATTTTTCTGATATTAATTAATATTTTATTTTTTAATTATTTGTATTATTTAAACTATTTGTTAAAAAAAAATTGTTTTTTTTCTGTTATTATTTAGTAATCGAATACAGGTTTTAATTTGAATATAATAGAAAATAAGTAAATTTTGTAAAAAAAATAATAATTAAAAATTTAAAGTCAATTCACCGTTTGAACTGACTTTAAATTTTAAGTAATTTCATTTAAAGTCGGTTCAGTAAATCGACTTTAAATTAGTTTAAAGTTAATTTTTAATCTACTTAAATACTCCTTTTGTAATAGTATAACTTATTGATAAGTTTATTGGTAACTTAGATCCATATTTTCATATAGATATTTCAAAGTATATATTAAGTGTTTATTTAAGTCTCTCACCTTTAATAAAAGAACACTAAACCTGCACTTATTAAATGAAGTAACACAAGTTCATTACCTTTATAAAAAGAATCGTAAAAGTTTATTTTGTAAAAATAATATGTTTATATTATCTCATTTTTTATAAAGATAATAAATTTCTAATACTTTTTTGAACTTATATTTTTCCACCTAATAGATATAGGATTAAAATGTACTTTCGTTAAAAATAATGAACTTGAGCTACCATTTTTCGTTTCGAAATCACAAAGAATATGCATTAATTAATTAATTTTACGAAAGAGTTAAAACATACATGGATCATAATAGATAACGAGACCACTAGAATTGAAGTTGCAAGCATGTTGCTGTTTTCCAGTAGCTTGGAAGTAGAGATTCATAACCACAGATGCATAGGAAACTTTGTTAGTTGGATTGTTGCAAGCTCCCTCAAGTTGAATGATTGAACAATCAATTGGAGGATTGCCTCCTGTACAAACATACTCTATGTTTAATTCTAGTCGAATGTCTGAGCTTGATGGCTTTGCTATGCACCACCTTCTCGAACCTTCTACACTAACCTGAAATATTAAACCCATCATTTTTATTGGGTAGGACTATTGACAGAGCACATTTTTTTAATATCAGATTAATATTTCTTTTATTTTTAGGAAATATGGAGCATTAAATTAAGAGATAAAATATTTAATTGTTATGGAATTAGTGTTTTATATTTTGAAAATATTAATTCCTTTTTCATTTAAAAAAATATTAAATAATTTTCAAAAATTATTATTTTCTTTTTCAGATATTATATATATTTTTTAAGTTGTTGATTAATTACCTTTCCAGCAGGTCTAGAATTAATTAACTCCGAGCTAGTACCGGTTTCATACAGAAAGGTCCCTGCCCCTGAAAAAAAAAGAGATTTCATTTAATTAATGTTAATAAAGAGTATTTACCTTTAAATAAATATAGATAGATGTAGCCTAAATTGTAATAATTATTATATAAAATCAAATGATAAATAAGAATAATCAGTTTCACTTAAATATATGAATATGTAATTAATTGGACCTGTGCTCAAGGTGAAACATAGGAGAAAAGCAAACGTAAAGAGAAGGAAAGAGGATTTCTCCATTGTTACAATTGATTAATTTCAAAGCTGAATTTTATTAGTAAAATTAAAAGAAAATGGAAGTTGATAGATATTCTTAGAGAAAGTAAATCAATTGAGAACCAGAGCTTTAATAGTGAGAAGCTTGATGTTACATTAAGCAGTAATCTTGTTTATATAGGGCTGCATGCATGTGGTTGTATTATGTTCTGGGTAAAGCGAAAAAGTTAATTAAATGGGTGGAGAAATTCATAATTTTTATAAACTCGTATATTTATGAGTTTTATCACTTTATATATTTAATCTATTTCATTTACATTTTATCTATTTGGTCATTTGTCTTTTTTTTTTTTACCATGTCTATATTTTTTTAAATGAAAATCATAGACTTTTTTTAGCTCATTAATCAAGTGAAGCTCTCATGCATACCTTTTCAAAAGTAGTATAGGAACCCTAAATCCCAAAAAATAAATTTAAGAAATGGTAATGTTCATAATTACCTGTAAACCTATCATTCTTAAACAATGTAGACACACTCATAATGGATGGTCCTCTCATATTTCCCTTTTTAGTGGTAAGTAGTAATATCTAGTTTGTAGTTTTATTTGATGTGTGTGACTAAATAGCTTCACTAACTTTTTTAAATGAAATATTTAGGTCATTTAGTTTTTTTATTATTTTTAAAAAATTTACATTACAAATCCAATCGAGTAATTTTTATGTTTTTCATTTTTTTTAATTTAAAATTTTTTTTTTAAAAATTATTTTAGTAATTATTTATATTAAAATTTTCTTTAGAATACAATTAAATCGTAAATAATAATAATAATAATAATATTGATTTAAGTGTAATAACACATGTGTTTTCTTTTTGTAAATTTAATGAAACAGAAAGCATATGAATCAAAATTAAAATTAAGTTGGATATTTTATTCCGTCATTAAACAATGAGGACTATCGAGATGAGAAAATTATAACATTTTATAACATTCTAAACAAATAACCCTAAGCCCTTACCTAGACTTAATCTTCCTTTTGCATTTTTGTCAATATGTAGTTATCCATTTAAGCAACAACATGTTCATCTTACAAAAGTTGTGGAATTTGTTTTTAAGTATTACAAAGATAAATAGTGTTGTTATAAAGTCACATAAAAGTTAAGAAACTTAATTTTTATTTGTATTACATTCAAATTTTTAATTTTTAATTTTCAATTTTTAAAATTAGGTATGGATAAAAAACTAATGTTGACTATTCTATCGACAACTTAAATTTAAAATTGTTGATTTCTTAACAATTTTTAATCAATAAGTAAATACAAGTAATATTGATATTTTCTCCCTAGTTTAAATTTTTTATAAAATTATTATGGATATTAGTATTGGAGGTTCTATTTTCAAACATTATTAACCATGATGTCAAATTATGTATTTAATCATATATACCCTCACGAAATAATAAATATATAAAAGTAATATTGTTAATTCTTTTCTTATTGATAATAATTGGTTTTCAAAAACTTCTAACTAGTATAATTGATAATTCATTTTGAATTTTTTTTTTCTAAATTTTGATGTTACGATAAAATTTGTAATTAAAAAGGAATTATTTTTGGAATTGAATTTCTCTTTTTTTTTATTTCTTGAAAAAAAATTAATAAAAAAATCATGTACGTTACTTAAAATGATTAAAGAGTCACATTTAATAAAAAATTATCAAAATAAATTTAAAATTGAATTTTAGAGTTTAGAAAATATAAAATTGAAAATTAAAATTGTTTATCAAATAAGAAAATCTAATTTTCAATTTCAATTTTTCAAAATTGAAACTAGAAATTAATTATTACACTGTTTTTATTTTTTCCAAAAAAATTAAAAATTAAAATGTAATTTCAAAACTTTAGAATTAAAAATTAAAAATTGATATGATTATAAAACATAACCTATATTAAAAAATATTGATAACATAAAATTATTTATTTATAACTTAATCACATGATAAAATTCTAATTTTTATTTTGAAGTTAAATTATTTTTAAAAATGTAACATTTAAAATATAAAAATAAACATATACATCATTTAACCCAGTGGCTAATTTTTACAAAAATATATTTTTTCTTTATTATTTTAATATTATAAGCTTCTTTTTTATAAATTAGTGTTTTAATTTTATTGGTATAGTTTTAAATTTTATTTCTTTTAAACAACTAAGTATTTACATATATGAGCATATATTTATACATATAATTTAAATAAACGAATATACATATAGAAGCAGTATTTTAGTTTTATTTTAAAAATTCATTAATGATATGTTTGCTTTTGCAACAAGAGCTCTCGTATTCCAACTTAATTAAGGATGATAAAGTATATTTTAAATTGAATAAAGAATTATATTTAAATATTCAAGAATAAAAAATATATCATTATATAGATTTAGTGAAAGGTTAAAAGTTATGATGTTTTTTTTCAATTATAGATAAAACTTTTATGTTATGTTACAAGAGAGACACGAAATTAATAAATTATAATTTATAATAAAAATTATCTAACATAAATAAAAATATAAAAATATAATAATTTAATAAGTTTTAATATCATACATGTATAATTGTTAAGAACTAAAACTAAAAGAAATACCTTTATTAAAATATAAATAATAAGATTCGATTTAAGATTTTGAATTTAAGAGTATATTTAAAAATATATATTGTTAAAAAATAAAAAATTAACAAATATAATTTTTTTTTGTTTATACTTGTTGCATCTGTTTTCTTTAACATATAAATGAATTAGTTTAGTAGTAGTCACAAAAATGAACAAAAACTATTGAAAAAATATTAAAATTTTTATATTAAATTTTCTAAATAAAATAAAATTAATAAAATAAAATGTGAAATAATGTAATATTAGAGAAAATAAAAATTTAAAATTAAATAAAATATGAGAAACTTTAAATATACAAATGAAATCTTAATAGTTTATTTTTAAGTTTATCAATATGTTTTTCTAATTTTTGTAATGTTTGACATTAGTATTTTATTATCATAAATTAAAGTTAAATATATAATAAATACGTGAATATAAATATCTATGTTGATAATTTTATTCATAATTTATTTATATCATATTTGTTTATATGTTTGCTAATTATTGTTGATATAAAAAGCGATATGTAAAAATATACAAACAAAATATATTATTATAAATAAATTACGTATTTAATATTAAATATATAAATATATATAATTATTTTTTTATAAATTTTTTGAACAGTTTCTTGCCGAGCACGATAAATCTCAGCATAAATCGAGATGTGATACATAAAAATTACTCAAACATTTAAAAAAAAATCTCTTTCAAAATTTAATAAAGTTTACAAAAAATTCATTTTCTAATACACAAATTAACACATTACATAATGAAAATTTTATTTAAACTTAATGCAAATAATTTTAAAAAACATTTGAGTAATTTTTAATCAAAATTTACTTCATTAAATATATCAAAAAATACAAACATATATACGTTACATGTACTATTTTATTATATTTAATAAAAAAATTATTTTTTTCTTAAAAAATAAACTTAAAAATATATTATCTAAATAAATAGATTAAATAATTCCTTACACAAAAATAAATAAACTTATGCAATACTTTTACTATGACATATACTATTTAAAATTAGGATCATGTTACTAGCTCTCATACCTTTTCTTTATATGTGTTTATATTTATTTAAAAAAAAATAGGATTATGACTGTTGAAAAAAAGGAAAGTATGTAGCGTTATTCTCAAAATATTGCTTTTACTTTCTTTGGCGGTAACAAAGTCAGATTTTCATTCAGAAGGGCACCACATAAATAACAAACATAAAAAATAAATTATTATATTAAATAAAATATTTTTATTTAGAAGGGCACAATGGACTTTTCATAATATTCATAGAAAAAGGTTCTCTCTATGATGATAGTTACAGCAGATAAAACAAGTAACAATTTGAAAAAGTAAATAAACCAAACTTAATTTTTTTTCTACCATTTTCTTGACAAGATCAACAATTCCTTTCAAAATTATAAAATCAATACTAGATCATATGTTAATAATTTAATTTTAAAGTTCATCTTTAATGGCATAATCTCAATATCATTAAATTTTTTATTATAAATATGAGCAAGATGAATCAATTTTTGTTTAATGTAATTCTCAAGTTAATCTTGAAAATGAATATAATTTTTATTTAGATTTGAATCTACTTTATTGATAATAATCAATTCAATTATCATTGATACCAGCAAACTGGATTTTTTTAAATTAGATATGGTATTTGATATTAAATTTTATTTATAAATTATTATTATATATTTAATATTTAAATATAATATATTATAAAATAAAATATATATTGATTTATATCCCTCTTATTCTACGAATCCAATCAAATTTCTCGATATTTATATCTCTTTACAATAAGACGGTATACGTCCTTGAACTCTGCTTATGACCTCGGCAAAATAAGTAAAAAGAATCATTATTTAATTTAATTATGAATCCGAATGCTTTGTTTCAAATTGTATATCCTTTTCTCTATCTCTTCCACCAAAAATCTATTCATTTATTATTATTATTTTTATATCAATATTTTTTTGTTATCCATCAACTCGTTCCTCGAACATTTATTAGTTAAAAACGAAAAAAAAATATATGAAAAAATTGAGTTGATGGATATGAACATCTAAATTTTTTTTAGCTAATAGATATTTAAAGTTAAGGAAATCGTCTCGTCGCATTGCATTATCGATAACAGCTCATTCTTATAGAAGTTGTAATCTTGTATCATTTTTCTTTAAAAAGAATGCAACAAAATTGTCTTATGTTTCCTTCGGTGTTTTGGCATCTCGAATGTCCTCTAATATTTCTTCTTCAATTTTGTTCATTAAATAAAACATAGTTTTGTCTGCTTTAATTTTTCATTTTCACAAGATGTTATTTTCATCTTTCGATGTTGGTTGTGTATCACCACCACCGACTACTCCCTAAAGGTCTTGACCTTGTAGGTAAGACTCTATACATGTTGCGTTCACGTATTGTAGTTTTTGTTTTTAAACTTCATAATTCCTCTAATTAACTACTTGAAGGCTACATATCGTGTTGACAAGACTTCGACAATACTGAACAAGCTTGACTAACAAACTTACAAAGTACTAAACTCCTTACGACTCAAGATGACTCTACTAATAACGATCTCTGATCGTCCCGCTCTGATACCAATTATTGAATAAAATTTAGAGTACATAACTCTAAGCTTACTAATATTAGACCCAAACAATAAAACAAATTATTTGTATTATATCCATAATAAAAGATAACTTTTCAAAAACCACTCACAATTTGAAGAGAAATATAAACTCAAAAAGAAAACTCACAATTCACACTCAAACTAAGAATATAAAAACTTATTTTTTAGGAATAACTAGCCCAAGTGTAAAGGAAACTATTTATAGTTCTCACTATGTAATTTACGTCACTCAAACATAAAATTAAGAAATAATTCTAACAACACATTATTACCATATTATACGTACTTTTCCTAAAAAAGCTTCTTTTTATATCTTTTTAGAATTTTCTCTTAAAAAATCTTTCTTTTTACATTTGAAAAACTTCTATTATATTGGACTTAAATAAAATGGATTGAGTATTTATTTTCCTTAGGTTTTGTAATCGGTTGGCGTCGATATTATGTAACCATGTAACCGCACATGTCCCACATGTTTATATACATTACATGGGTATACAAACACATCTCCATATACATCCATAAAAACTAGAAATGTTGAATCATAACCTGACTCCGGCCAACAAGAAAACTGTCTGGCTTGATATTACGATGTAGACATGACTTAGAATGAATAAATTGATAATATAAATCTGAATCAATTGTCAAGAAATGCCAACCTTGGTAACATTAGTTCGGCTCTATCCTCTTTTGAAAGATTTGACATCCTCTTTTGAAAGATTTGGCCAAAAATATACATATATGTTCATGGTTTTTTTTTTGACATTTTCTATCCCCAACATGTTAGGAATTATTTTACGTGAATTAGCATAATTATTAACAAATTTAAGTTATATCAAATAAATAATAAAACATGTTAGGTTAAAATCTGAATAATGAGCTAAATATTAAATAAACATCAATTTATTAGTTTTGATTCATAATGGGATGTACCTTGTTTGATTGTATGCGATAAACCTGTGGGCTCACCATACTTAAAGTCTAAACTGGCACATGCTCTAGAGCTCTACGATTGTGTAACACAAATACAACATATTCATGATGGACACACAACCATATTTCATAAAAATAGTGGGGTTGTTCCCAAAAACCCTACACATATACTAATCCTTTTACAGGTTTATTTTCGTAATAGATACAAACAAAGATTAATGGCTTTCACACTAAACATATCTCATGGTATGTGTTTTTATATGTTATTATTTAACTGTTTATGTTTTAAATATTTCAACGATCTGTATCATAGCTCCTTGTTTTCGACATATAACAGTATTATGTTTTGTTATAATCGATATAGCTAGTTTCAGTCAAATTTGAAATCATGAAAAATGGATATTGATTTTGTTGTGAATAGTGGATACGGTACTGGAATATATTTGTGTATATAATCAAGTGTATTGCCCTGAAAACTTGGTATATATATTTGATGTTGTGGGACTATTTTACATACCCCTACAAACAAAATTTTTGGGCATCACAAGAAATCTTGTTTTTTTGTATAAGATTGATGCCATATATCCTTTATCATGTGCATATGATTATTTTGATGTATTTTTCGTTGTATTTTGTTGCATATTTGGGTTGTTTGTGAAATATTTTTTAAATGTGAAGGGTTTGTTTGGTAGCATAAGTTAAAAAATATTTTCTGTATTTAAAAATAAATTAAGGTGTTTGAATATATTTTTAAGTTATTGTTTTTTAAAATATATTATTTTATAAAAAAAGAAATTCAGAATATAAGACCTCATTGCTACAAAAGGTGATCATTTAAATCGAGATTTAAAGTCAATTTATAGTGAAAATTGACTTATATAATGAATTTAAACTTAGTTTGTTGAAAATTTGACTTAAAAAACATAGATTGTAGCATCGGTTGACATGTTGAACCGATGATACACGTAGGATCGATGTTACGTCCTACATGTAGCGTCGGTTAAACATGCCAAACGATGCCAGGACAACCAAATTTTAAATTTGAAAGCCAAATCTATTTTTGTTATTATACATTTTAATAGTATTATTTTTTGCAATTTTTCTATCATTCATGTGTAGCATCGGTTGACATGTAGGACCGATGCTACGTCCTACGTGTAGCATCGGTGTAACACGTCAACCGACGCTAAAACATCCAAATTTTAAATTTGACATCCAAATCTATTTTTGTTATTATAAATTTTAATAGTATTATTTTTTGTAATTTTTTTATCATTTTTTACTTCTAAACTTTTACTAAAAATACATATGTTAATTTTATTATAATATTATGCATATGTTTTTATGGGATTAAAACTAAAATTTTATAAATAAAAAATTATATTACACAATTAAATTTATAAGAATTAATTTATAATATAAATTTGTTTTGATATAAATAAGAAAAATAAATAATATAATTAATAAATGATATATTTTAAAAATAATGAGTAATAATTTCTTATGAGAAGATTCTTTTCTATCAAAGTATCATTCGTTAAGGTTGATTATTCGTTAATTAGCAAATATTTATTTTAAAATAGATTTTAATATAAGGATTAGTTGTATATTATTAGATTTATATATAGGTTTCAAATTTTTAAAATGCATGATGTGTTTTTAATTTTTTTAAACTTTATACATAAATTTCTTAACTTATAAATTGTATATTTGATCTCAAATTTTCAAATCTCCACATAAATTATAATTTTACTAATAAAATACATATTTATAATTTAAAATTGTATATATTTGATCACATGTTATTTATACACTATATAAAATTTATATAATATCAAAGATCATTTTATCAATAAGCGCATATCTCACACAAAAAAATATATAAATCTTAAAAAAATAATCTAAATATAATAAAAATAATTAAGAAAATATCCACGTCGGTCCTACGTGTCAACCGATGCTACACAAGTGGATATTTTCCTTTTCTCTCTTTCTTCCCCAATATTAGACAAAAACCAGTGTTGCATGTGTTTACTCTCAAATACCCAAAACCGACCTCCACTCAACCCCTATTATTTCTCATTTTTGGCCACCAACGACCACCAATTCTAGCGCCGTTTAGTGGGTTTTTTTCCTCTCCAATACCTTCTAGATCCTCTATTTTTTTAATGAAATACTCAAATTTTTTATACTCATTTTCTCACTTACAAAACACTATTTTTTCTTCATTTCCTTTATTTTGTCACTTCATTTACTATTGTAAGTATTTATATTAATCATACGCACTTATTATTCATATTTCTTTATTTTTTTTATATAATATGTGTTATTATTAATGTGTATAATTTTTTGTATTATGTAGGCTTTGTGTTATATGTATGTTATTATTTTTATTATGTAGGTTTTGTATAAATTTTTGTAATGAAATAAATTTATATATTTATAACTGTGATTTAAGGTTGGTTTTTTATTTATTTATTTTTGTTAATATGAAATGAGAAAGACATGATTCAAGAATATGATACTCATTAAAAATTTAGGTTTAAAGTAGTGTAGTTATTTAAAAAATATATTAATCATCACAAAATTGTTATATAAATTTTGTTTTATATATCTTAAATTTGAAATCAACTCAAATGATATGACATATTATTATTAGTTATTATAATTAATCTCATATAATTTATATTTATATGTATATATTTGTTATATTTGGTTTTTATGTATGTATTTTTATATGATGTTTTGATAGATATTCTAATAATTAGGAAATTCATATATAATAATATCTGAAATATATTGATTGGATACATATTTAATATGCTTAATGTTATTAATAGAAAATGGACAAATCTTTGATATCAAAGGATAGAATTAAGTAGGACTACATTTCTAGAGTTGAAAGTTTCTTGGAATATACTTGTACAAATAGTAATAATGAAATTAATATGATTTGATGCTCATGTGTTAAATGTAAAAAATGAGAGATTTCATGATTTTAACAAGGTTTAGTGTTACCTTATCCGTAGTGGTATTCTTTTGAGTTATAAATGTTGTTATTATCATGGAGAAAATATTGATAATGCTCATTGGGAAGAGATAAATTAGAATGTGAGTGGATTATATACATCTTATCACAATGTACAAACATAAAATATGTTTCAGGGTATTGAATATGAACTACACGAGGATGATCCCGAAACCTTTATAAAATTTCTAGAAGATGCCGAAAATTGTTGTATCCAGAATGTAAGAAATACACTAAAATGTCGAGATTGGTTCATTTGTACAAGGGATTCACAAAATTACTAAATATACTAATAGATATGTTTCCTGGGGGTATCGAATAGCCATATTCAATGTATGAAATGAAGAAATTTCTTAGTCGATTTGGCATGGAATATCATAAGATTAATGTTTTTCCAAATGATTACATTATTTATAGAAAAGAATATGAGATATTAGATGATTATCTGATGTGTAAAGAATCAAGATGGAAGCATGCTATAAATAAGACAACACCTAAGAAAGGCGTGCCTGCAAAGGTTTTTTGGTACTTTCCTCCGATTCCTTGCTTTCAAAGGTTGTTCAAAAGTAAATAGACATCAAAGATGTTGACTTGGCATTCAAATAATTGATCTGATGATGGGGTGCGATGTCATCCTTATGATTCTCCAAATTGGAAAGTAGTAGATAATTTATCCCCTCAATTTGCATTTGATCCACGCAATCTTCGTCTTGCCATTGTTGTTGATGGAATTAATCCACACAGTTCCCTTAGTAGTAGATATATAATTGGCCAATAATTATGGTAACATACAGCCTTCCTCCCTGGTTGTGTATGAAAAGAAAATTCATAACGTTAACATTATTGATCTCAGGATCAAAATAACCTAGTGTTGATATTGATGTATATTTGCAACCTCTGATAGATGATTTAAAGACATTGTGGAATAATGGTGTAAATTTTTACGATGCACATAAAGAATAACACTTTAACTTGAGGGGGGTCCTTTTATGGATAATTAATGATTTTCCTGCCTATAGGAACTTATCAGGACATGCAACAGGTTATATAGGATGCCCTATATGTAGTGATGGCACTTCTGCAACTTATCTTGTTCATAGACGAAAAATGTCTTATATAAGACATAGAAGATTTTTTCCATTTGGACACAAGTTTAGATATCAAAAGAAATCATTTGATGGTGAAAAAGATTATGATCCTACACCCCGACCTTTGTGAGGTGTTGAGATATTAAGGCAATTGAATGGTATGACATTCAAGCGATATGGAAAAATGAAAAAAAGAATACTCACTAATGGAGGGAAACGAAAAAGGTCAACTAATAAAAGGGGTGAAAATGAAAATGTTACTAAATTAGTAGATCATGGTTGTTGGAATAAAAAATCAATATTTTAGGAATTACCTTATTGGAAAGTCCTACACATTCATCACATCTTAGATGTCATGCACATTTATAAAAAATGTATGTGAAAACTTTATTGGTACATTATTTAATACACCTGGAAAAACGAAGGATGAAATTAAAGTAAGACTGGATTTAAAGAAACTAGGCATACGACCTGAATTGGCACCAAGGGTAGAAAATGGTAAGAATAAAACATACTTGCCACCAGCATCATATACAATGTCAACAAAAGAGAAGGATGTGTTTTGTAAATATTTGGCAGGTGTGAAAGTTCCTAATAGTTACTCATCCAACTTAAGAAATTTCGTGTCTATCACCGATAAGAAACTTTATGGATTGAAATCACATGACTGTCATATCTTAATGCAACAGTTATTACCTGTTGCTATTAGATCAATTCTTTCAAAACATGTTTGATTATCAATAATTTTTCTTTGTTCATTCTTCAATACAATATGCAAGAAATTTATATCAATTGGCAAGTTAAAATCTTTACAAAAAGATGTTGTAGAGAATTTTTGTCTAATTAAAAAATATTTTCCTCCCTCTTTCTTTATATAATGATTCACTTGTGTGTTTATTTAGTTTAAGAGGTTCAATTGTGTGGTCCTACTTACTTAAGGTGGATTTATCCTTTTGAGAAATACATACACATCCTTAAAGGATATGTAAATAATAGAAATCGACCTGAAGGATGCATGGTGGAATATTACATTGCTGAAGAGGCCATTGAGTTTTGTTCTGAATACTTTAGTGGTTGCACTAAAATTGGGAATCCTATGCATAATTTATTCTTAGAACGTCACATGATCCAAGTAGGTAACCCTATGCTTGGTGGAAGTAAGAAATTTTTTATTGATCACAGTCGATGGAAAAAAGCATATCGAACCATTTTGGTAAATAATAAGGAGGCACAACCGTATATAGAGTAAGTGATGACATGTTCAACCTTTTCATTTAAAATAAAATTATTTTATATTTAACTATTAATGATATCTAATTGATATATCTTTAATAACATTACATAATACATATAAACTTACTAAAGATCGATCCTTGTTATATAAAAAAGTAGGAGAAAAATGGTTGTACAATGAAAATAAGTGAGAGCTTATTAATTGGTTTTGCAACCATATAAGTGTCACCTACAAGAATTCATTAGTACTTTTATGTAATGTCTTAAAACTTTGTTTTAAACACATTTCATATTTTTGTATGCATAAATTTAAGTTGAACTCAACAAACTCAATCATAAAATAACATAAAGTTTAGAATGGCTTGCACATGGTCCAAAATTTCATGTCAAATCATATTCTAGTTTCACAATTAATGGATTGAGGTTTAAGACTCAAGGGAGGGACAAAGTCTGAGTAAATTAGAATATTGGTGCGAAGATGGTTGTTCAAACTATGAAATTTTCCAGTTCAAAATATGGTAATCCTGTACTTTTTAATAGAACATATTATGGTATAATTTGAGAAATTTAAGAACTCGATTATGAGGTCTTCCATGAAACAACATTCTTGTGTGATTAGGTTAAATATGTTATCAATGTTGGATATAAAATAAATGATTTTGGATTTACCCTTGTAAATTTATGTAAGATAAGTCACACTCATGATCCTTTCACGTTAGCACTTCATGCAAAACAAGTATTTTATGTGAGTGATCAAATTGACACAAGATGGTTTGTTATGTTAATGCCTCCACAAAAAGAGTTATACCATTGTGATGCTTTAGAATATGATGACATGATTGATACATTATCCAATATTACTCATTTCTCAAACAAAATGCCTAATGTATGTGATGATCTAGTTGATGTCGATAATTCTTCTTCATGGAATCAAAGTGATTGTGAAGGAATATATATATATATATATATATATGATCAATAACCTAATTAAACATAATGTATGTTCTAGGGTACCAGAGATTGTAGATCCAAATGATCCATTGGGGAATTCAAAACGAATGGGTTGTGCGAATATACATGATGCTCCACTTAACCCAAATGATAAAGTAACCGTTCTATTTTTTGCTACTGGTAATCCATTGGAGGAAAATGGCTAACAATTGAAATCCTCTATTGGTAGACTTGTGAAGTCAAGTATACCAATCAATATAAATGATTGGACTAAGGTTGACGAAGCTAAAAAGTTCAAAATATGAAAAACCATTTGTGTAAGTCTCTTTTATTTTATAACTAATTACATATATTATATCTTTTTTGTATTATATCTCATCTTTTGTAGTTTGTTTTTCTAGAATCGTTATAAAATCCCTCACACTTGGATGAACAAGTGTTATAAAATTGCAAATAAGGCATGGAAGGAATACAAAACTTCCAAATTGGCTAGAAATTATGTGTTTTCATATTTAGAACCACTTGATGAAGTACAACTATACAAAATCCTTGAAGAACACCCCTAAATTGAACCCCAAGTTTGAAAAGACTTCGTGGATTATAGATGTATGGATGAATTTCAAATTATTAGGGACGAAAATTAGAATATACAAATGCATAATATTCTTCCTAACAGTACTGAGAGGTCTTCAAATCCTGAAATTAGACAAAGAATGGTATTATTAAGTTGTTAATTTATAAAAAAAATTATATTTATTTTCCTCAAATTTAAGTTGATGTCCTGGTTAATAAATTTATTTAATTTATGGAGGAAACTGAATTGGGTAGACCGATTACCCGATCTAAATTATATATAGAAACAAAAAACCTCTCAAAACGAAGAAGTCGACACCAATGACTAAACAAGGAGAATAATAACTAAATAATTTGGTTAGTAATTTAACTTGATAAAAATTCCTTATGATTTTTTCTAATTGATGTAATAATGTATGATATGTTGGTTTGCTTTATTATTTGTAGAGAGTTATTCAAGAACAAATAGTCAGGGCTGAAATAATAGAATAACTAGGGATAGATGTTATATATCATGCATTTGGACTTGAGCATCCTGGTTGTGTTAGCAAAGAAATCCAATAGGATGGTTATATGTAGTTTTTTTAACATTCCAAAACAAAGTCCTCAAATGGTCAGTAAGGAGAAGTAGTGTAAAATTGAAGAAGAACTTAAGGCCTCAATGTTAACTAAGATTGCCACTTTAAAAGAATATCAATCACAACACATGTCAGACATGGTAGCATACTACAATCAGTGCATTCTTACCATCCATCACATCACGATGAATGTTTTGATGAGAATGAACTTCCAATAGCTACCCTGCATGAGAGTTCTCCTCTATTTTTTACAGAATATGAAATATTTTTTGAAACATCATTCATCAACGAACTTTGTTGCTATTGGAACGGTATACCAATTGAGTGATGATCGAATGATTTATAATCAATATTTGCCAAATTATTGGCCAATAATAATTGATCAATCATTTCTCTATGATTGTCCATTACATGTGCCTTATGATGTTACCATAGTCCAAGAAGTAGTTGGACAATATGTGGCTTGGTCGTCAAGTCAAGTTGTGATTAATTTTGACATGGTACTATTTTTTTACTTAAAATAACACTTTTTTTACTACTATTATAATATTATTCTTTTATTGTTACTAACATATATAATACTTATTCTTTATTCTATTATACCAGAATTAGTAAGTGTGGCATTTTAAGAGATACAAAGCAAGTATCTTATGGTAAATCTATGTCTAGTGGAAAATCACCACACACTAAGTCATTCAAGAAGAAGCCATGAAAAAAGTATAGTTATGATTATGCTATAAACTTCAGCAAAAATCTTGGCACTTTGATGAATATTGTTGCGAGGGCATCTAGCATAAATAATGGATGGACTATGCCGCTTCCTATAGAAATTTCTTGTGTAGAAATTGGCCAAACCTATATATCGATCGAGTGCATATTGTAGCTATTTGAATATATATATATGATCGATTTAAGTATAGTTCAAGTATGGACAAGATGAGTCATCAATCGGTAAATAACTTTCATTTATGTAGAACATATATAATTATATTTATATTATCTAATTATTTATATATATTTCTTTTATATAGAGCATGTTATTATTGAATTCAAGCTAATTACTCATCACATTTATTAATGTTCTATGACTCTTCATTTGTCAATCAAAATCAAGAGAATGATGTTAGCATGAAAGCTAAACAATTATGTGATAGGGCATTAACACTTAACAGAAATCAAAAGTTGATAATCCATTGGCCACTAAAGTTTGAACAAGGCCAAGATCATTCGATGTTGGTAATCCTTGATCTATATGGAAATCATGTTTGGTACTGTGACTCAACTTTCATAGAATTGAGTAAAGATACAAAAGAAGTTGTTGAAATGTAAGAGTTATAGTTAGTTATTTTCTTCTATTATTCTTTGTCATATTTAATAAAAGATTATATGTTTCAAACTTTGATAAGGCATGGAAGCTATGGAACAAGAGTAGGGCCATCACCCTTAAAAACTCTCATAAGCTTATATGGGACAAAGTTATGGTATGTACAAGCGAATATTAATAATTTAATTAATTTTACTATTGAATAATAAAGATATTCTAATATGAAAAAAAATGTACACTAGTTTTTTGTAGGTTCCACAACAAAATGGAGTCATGTTTGGTTACTATGTCATGAAGTTTATGAGCGAAATCATCACAAATATCAAAATTTGAATTAAAGATGTGGTGATCTCTTTTACCAATATACTTTTTTAACATATATGAGTTATTTTTTGTGAATTCATGAAATTACATTTTTATTTTGAATTTAAATACATGTAGTTCTTTGGTTGGAACAAGTCGGGCTATGACCCGTAAATTTTGATGATTTACGAGAGGAATGGGAAGAACACATGGTTCAAATTATATCATCACAAGAAGAATCAAGACAATATTTTGATGATCTTGAATAGCATATGACAACATCATGTTAATTTTTATAATGATTTAATTTCTCTATTCATGTGTCTGAAGTTTAGGCAGTTTATTTGATGGATGCTTTGTTTGATAGATATTTCTGTGCTCATGTATTTAGGGGAATGAATTGTTATATGGACCTATTTTTCCCCAAACTTCATCTCATCTATCTTGCCTAGTTCCCTTGTATGACAACATCATAGTAATCACTAGCCCGCCAAGTACATGAAAACCACCAAGAATCATCATTCCAATGTAATATCATGAATTCACAAAAACAAATAACTTATATATGTTAAAAGATTAGTAAAAGAGATTAACACATCAACACCAGAGTGATATAATAATAACCTCATCCCTTCAAAATCATATTAGTACTATATTAATCTTTTGTCTATAAATATAAAGCTATATGGAATCAAGCTGGTATTTTTAATGTTATAATGAGTTCTAAATATGAAGTCAAGTGTAACTCTGATTTGTTACTTGGGTTGGTTGGGCAAAATATAGTTGTTCTATATGTTTATAAGCACCAAAACTAAACCAACCTAAGTAACAAATCGGAGTTACACTTAACTTCATATTTAGAGCTCATTATAGCATTAAAAATACCAACTTGTTTCCAAATAGCTTCATATTTATAGATAAAAGATTAATACAATAATAATATGATTTCAAAGGGATAAGATTATTATTATATCACTCCGGTGTTGATGTGGTAATCTCTTTTACTAATCTTTTAACATATATAAGTTATTTTTTGTGAATTCATGATATTACATTCTTATTTTGAATTTAATTACATATAATTCTTTGGTTGAAACAAATGGGGCTATGATATACAATTTTTTGATGATTTACAAGAAGAATGGACAGAACACTTGGTTCAAATTATAACATCAGGAGAAGAATCTGATGATCTTGAATAACATAGGACAACACCATGGTAATTTTTATAATGCTTTAATTTCTTAATTCATATTTCTTTGAAGTTTTAACTGCTTGTTTGATTGATGTTTATGTGCTCATGTATTTAAAGGAATGAATTGTTATATGGACCAACTATTTTTTGCCAAAACACCATCTCATCTCTCTTGCCTAGTTTCCTGGTCACTATGTTGGTGATTTTAAGCAAACCAAACTTCCTCTCCTTAATATAAAGTGGGAATATCACAAAATCCATAACAAAAGAGACGACATCATTTTATTTGTAATTTAAGTTATATATATATATATATATATATATATATATATATGTATGTATTGTATATAAATTATTTTTTATAATAAATTTAATTCTCAAGTAATTAATTAATATTTAATTTTTTAATTATTTAATTATTTTTTAAACAAATTTTGGTTTTTTTCTGTTACTATGTGATCGAAAACAAGTTTTGAGTATAATAGAAAATGAGTAAATTTTGTAAAAAAAAAAGCTAAATATTTAAAGTCGGTTCAACGTGTGAATCGACTTAAAATTTTTAAATTGCAATATTTAAAGTAGGTTATTAACTGACTTTAAAGGTCGTGTTTGGAGTAGTGCATGTTTGGCCATGTGACCAAAAAATTGTTCTTAAAAACAATACTCTTGTTTGTCCATTATTTTTAAGTTAAAAATTTGAAAAATTGGGTGATTATAAAACATGAAAACAACAAATATGTGTTTTAATTTTGCATTCCTTTAAAAGATAACAATAAATATATTGCTTTTAACTTTCAAGAACAATTTGTAAAAATAATGTCCAAATAATTTATTATTTTTAAAGTTGTTGAAAATTATTTTTTAATTATGATTTAAAAAAATATTTTGATAACTATTTTCAAGATAAGCAGCCAAACATGCCCTTAATGATAATATTTTTCTTGTATATTTCATTTACTACAATATGTACATATTCTCTACATATGAGAGCATTCCCCTACATTTGTAAATATTATTGTTCTGTTAAATTTGTAAACTAAATTTTAATATTTTCTATCATTTTGTGATCTAGTAAAACATTATAAGTTGAAAGATTTGATTGTGTGGTTAGAGAGGTAGGTATTATTACACTCATATCACTATAACATTCATCTAAAGTTTTTTTCCTATCTCTTATATATTCTAAATCTAAAAGATCATATTTATAATTTTCAAGAAGTTTGAATTTTGCTAGGATATTACCTCTAGTTCTCTAGTGTAATCTGTTGAAACAAGTTTGTAATAACAGTAAAGGAACAATATTACCGACAACTTGAAAGGAACTGCTTGGGATGAGTCACGGACTAGGTCGCTCTCTTTAAGACGTTTTGCGGCTCTGCCCAAATTTGTGCAAGCAAAAACAGCCTCGTCTTCCCCAGGATAAAACAACCCATAATCTTTTTTTTCTCTGTCTTGGAACTTCACTGCACTGATGAAGACCGGAATGCTACACGTGAAAAATTTGTTGCTTGGAAAACTGAAAAATAACTTGAATTGTAGAGAGAATTGTTTGTAGTGAGATGACTTTGCAGAGATAGTTGTGTTTAAAACTGAGAGTTGAAGCCATTTTTTTATAGGTTTTAGAAACCGTGTGGCAATTATGATAATAACGGTAATGTCTGGAAATTAATAGCGTAACAGCCATTCTGAGTAATGAAGAGTAACGGCCATTTTTCAGAGTAAAGACAAGTAACGGACATTTTTAGGAGTAAATACGAGCAACGGCTATTTTTCTGAATAAAGAAGAGAAACGACCATTTAACGGTCATATTATGATAAAAGAAATTAAGGGTTGTTTTTCTGAGAAGAAATATATATATATATATATATATATATATATATATATATAACAACCATTTTTCTAAGTGGAAAAGTTTCCCTTGTAAAAAATATTTTTCCAAAAAATAAAGTGGTATCACATTTGCCTAAGTCCTCTCCCCTTCCACAAAAGTGAGTGCCCCTTGGGGCCCAATCCCAATAGACAAGTATTCACTATTTATACATCTTTTAAATATTGTAAAAAAGCAATGTGGGACAAGCCAAGGCTGTACAAAAATATTTTTTAATAAAACTTCATCTTTTTCCAACAATCCCCAACTTGAATTTTATATAAAAATAATTTTCATCGAGCAACCGATCAATTAAAATTATAAGATTATTCATAAGCGAAAAGGTGTCTATAGACTTAAACCTTTGCATAGTGTTGATGCTTTAGAATATACTAGAGTAACTCGTAGTTTTGAACTCTATCTCTAACAATCATCACACATACAACCTTTCCAAGGTGTAGTTCAAAAAGGCCGTACTTTACGGCCATACACGTGTATCCCAGTATAGTGAACGCTCTAGTAAATTTTTTCCCAAGAAATTTCCATAGGAAGCGGCCACACTTCCATATTCACATAGGTGAGTCTATCAAGAGTACTCCTGTAGCTATGTACTTCACTCCACATAGAGTATAGAACTCATTAAGAGTTTAATAATTAACTCATCATTTTCTATCGCTTCAGGACATCATGCTTCTAACAATATAGAATGGGATTTGAAAATAGCATGATACCACTCATATCACTTCATGATTTGTTATTACCCTTTGAACTTATTTCTTGGGATCTCCAGTCTATAAGTTGGATTACCATCACAAGTGACTCTTCATTCTAAGGGCATTAATCCCATTCCTTTTGAGGTTTTGAAAACCTTTTCTCTTGGTAATCCTTTCATCAAAGGATCTGCCAGATTTTCATCAGAATGTACATGATCCACTCTTATAGCTCCCGTAGAGAGAAATTCTCTAACAGTACTATGCTTACGATGTATCTGTCGTCTCTTGCCATTGTAGTAATGGTTTTGAATCTTTGCAATAGCCGTGGTACTATCGATGTGGATCAAGACAGCTGGTATCGGTCTTTCCCATAAAGGGATCTCAGCTAACAGACTTCTTAGCCAGCCTGCTTCTTCACTAGTAGTGGCTAGTGCTATCATTTCAGACTCTTTTGTATATTGAGATAATATTGTTTGTTTCTTAGACTTCCAAGAAATAGCTCCACTAGCTATGTTAAAAATATAGCCACTAGTTGCTTTGGAGTCTTTTGATAAAGTGTTCCAATCTGCATCATTGTATCCTTCTAGAACAGCGGGAAACTTTTTATAATGTAATCCAAGGTTCATAGTTCTCTTAAGGTATCTCATAACCCTTTCAATAACATTCCAATGCTCTACACTAGGTCTACTGGTAAACCTACATAGTAGTCTCACAACATAGTTCTCTTAAGCTACCAATGATGCTTGCATATTCAGTTTGTCTAACACCATCTCCGGTGTTCTTGAACAACTTTACACTAGGATCATAAGGAGTACATGCAGGTTTGTAGTTAAAGTAATTATATTTCTTTAAGATCTTTTCAACGTAGTGAGACTGATCTAGAGAAATTCCCTTTTCAGACCTAGTTATCTTTATACCAAGGATTACACTCGCTTCTCCGAGATCTTTCATATCAAAATTAACACTTAACAAAGTTTTCACATTGTTCACAACATGAATATTTGACCCAAAAATAAGCATCTCATCCACATATAAACATATAATAGTGAAAATGTTATCTTCTAATTAATAATAAATGCATTTGTCACTTTCATTTATTTTGAATCCATGTGAGATAACTAGATTATCAAATTTTTCATGTCATTACTTAGGTGCTTGTTTTAGACTATAAAGGGATTTATCTAGTTTACAAACTTTATTTTCTTGACCTGGGATAACAAAACCTTCAGGTTGATCCATATAAATTTCTTCTTCTAAATCACCATTTAAGAAAACAGTTTTAACATCCATTTGGTGTACTACTGATGAGCAGAATCGGGATTGCCAAAAACTTTGATGCCATCCCCGCAACGGAGTCATCCCCGGCAACGGCGCCAAAAACTTGATAAGCGAAAACCGGCATCGCCGATCCTGCCAATACTTTGGTTTTATATTTATAAAACTCTCACAAGTGCACGAATCATTTCGTAGAAAATGATAAGTATACTCCCAAGGTCGATCTAAGGAAGGAATGTATGTGGTTTTTAATTTATTATTCAAACTTTTAAAAATGAAATTACATCCTAAACATCCTGTCACAATATTTTGGGTTTTGTGTTTTTAATCTACTTACATAAAAATAAACATAGATTCAATAAACATTTATGCAAATTTTATCTTTTATAAATAGTGGAGTATTTATGGATATAATAACTAAGTTAATTATGCTTGCTCGTATTATTTAGGTTATTAAAGATATGAATTGATATTTATTGATTCTCCCTTTTTGTATGAATACCACCTTTGGTGGGGTTAGATATTCTTTGTTAACTAAACAAATCAATTAACACCTATGGGTGGGGTTGATACCTAATTTGGTTAATTAAATTAATTCCTTTTTCTAAGAGATTGAAAATGAACCATTTAAATGCCACCTTTGGTGGGGTTACACAGTTTAAACTTTATTCAAGGTGTCCAACTTAAACCTAAGAATTTAATTATCCGAGTACTAACTTTCAAGTTTTAAAAGTACTACTGAAAATGTGTTGTCAATAAATTTTCAGATAATAATTCTTATAAAAACTTTTGAAATAGAGCTTCACTCTAACTACCGGGCGATTGTACCAACAAATAAAAGAGCACTACTCTAAATCAGACCGGATAACTAAGCCTTAAAATCTAATTTTCAGATTTAAGTTTGTAAAGAAAAATAATATATTTCTCTCTAACATCCTTAATATAAAATCTTGAATAAAAATAAAATCAATTCATTTTAGAGATTTTTACCTATTTAATATTTCGCAAGCATAACAACGTTATTATTATATCATGTTTACAACATTAGCTTAAATTTAATCACAGACAAATTAAATATAACATGTAAGAATAAAGCATAAAAAATAACTGCAAAAAAATAAAATCCTTACAGTACTTCAATGCCATTCCCGTTGCTAGAAAACCTCCAAACGGAATTTGCACTCCCATTTATTGAATCAAAAAGCTAATAAATTACAAAAAACATAACTAGTTCTTCCCTCTTTGGGAAGAACTCTAAAACTAAGAGAAACTAGCTAAAACATAAGAAAAACTAGCTAAAACATAAGAAAACTAAAAACTAAGAAATGGAGAGAAAGAAAGAAGAGAGAAGTGTGTTTTTAGGTGTATTTTTGAAGTGAAGGGAAGGGGGTATTTATAGGTGAGGATGGAGAGAAAAAATGAGTAAAAAAATGTTAAAAAAAATGTTAAAAAATGAAAAAACGTGTAATGGAAATGCTAAGGTCATCAATGACGTCAGCATGACGTCATGGGGGCGGCTGCACGTGGAAAATGGGCAGCAGCGTTGGGCGCGGAGGGCTCGGAGCGTGCGCACGGCTCGGTGTGCGTGAATGCTGCGCGGCATGGGCGCGCGCGTGGCGCCAGAGTAGGGCACGCGATCGGTGACGGGGGCACGATTTCCGTCTTTTTGACATTTTTGACCTTTTTGACCCATTTTGTCCAATTTTTCCATGTTTGTTGACCTTTTCCCACTTATTTATTAATATATTTGTGATGTATTGCTTCAAGTATTCCTCTTTGAGTCTTTAAATTGCGTTTTTAAGCCAAAATACCTGAAAAACAATAAAAATACCTGTGATTACGAAAAAGACAAATTTATATAAATATATGATAAAACATATAGATATATATTTTTAATCAATTAATGTGCATAAAATCATGGTAATTTTAGTGCTTTTTGAGCACTCATCAACTACTAAATCATGGATAGCAGCAAGAGAAAAAAGTACACGTATGGAAGTTATTCGTGTGACTAGTGAAAAGGTATCAAAGAAATCTATATTTTTCCCTTTTCCTATACCCCTTTAACTACAGGACGAGCTTTGTACTTTTCAATAGTACCATCGGGTTTTAATTTCTTCTTTAGTATCCATTTACAACCAATGGTTTTGCAACCAGGAGGTAAGTCAACTAAATGTCAAGTCTTATTATACTTAAGAGATTCCATTTCATCATTTATGGCTTCTTCCCATAAGTTGGCATCTAAAGAAGATAATGCTTCTTTAATAGTTTGAGGATCTTCCTCTAAGGTATAAGCATAAAAATCAGACCCAAAATCCTAAAGGGTTCGAGCTCGTTTACTTCTTCTAATTTCAATGTTTAATTCTTCATTTTTTTCACTAGTTCTAGTTATGGGTAAACTACTAGAAGACGAGCCCCCACTATTTTTAAATTTAAAGGGAGACCTATGTTCATAGAAGTCAGCATCATTTGATTCTATAACTACATGATCATTTAAGTCATAGAATTTATAACCTTTACTATTAATAGCGTATCCTATGAATACACACTCATATGCTCTACTAGCAAATTTATTTCTTTTAGGATCAGGGATCCTAACATAGGCTAAACAACCCAAAGTTTTAAAATAAGTTAAATTAGGTTTCTTATTTTTCAAAATTTCATATGGTGAAATTTTATTTGTAAATTTGGGCACTCTATTTAGCACATAGCAAACAGTTAAGAGAATTCCTCCCCACCAATGGGAAGCTGCACCAGAGTTTAATAAAATTGCAACAATTGATTCAGTAAAAGTTCTATTTTTTCTTTCAGCTTTTCCATTCATTTCAGGAGAATAAGGTGCAGTTTTTTCATGAATGATTCCATGAGTTTTATAAAAATCATTGAAGATATTAGAATCATATTTAGTGCCTCTATCACTTCGAAACCTTTTTATTTTTCTATTAAGTTGATTTTCAATCTCAGTCATAAATATTTTAAACATGTCAAATGCTTTACTTTTATTTTAAGGTTATAAAATAGTGTTTTCCATTTCTTGTTAAATTTCCATCAAGTTCGCATATATCAGAATGAATTAATTCTAAAGGTTCAGTTTCTCCAACTATTGATTTATGTGAAGTTTTGGTTATTTTAGCTTGACTACAAAAATCACATTTTTCAAAATCATTCAAAGATAGTTTAGGAATTAGTTCTAAAGTACTCATGTTCTTGATTATACGTTTATTAACATGACAAAGTCTAGCATGCCAAATATTAAAAGAACTCAACATATAAGTAGAAGAAGAGGTTTTATTGATTTAAACATGCCATCAGTGGCGTACCCTTTCCCAACAAATATATTATTTTTAGTTATAGTATATAAATCAGTCCTTATAGTTTGAGTAAACCTAGCTTTGTTAAGAAGATAGCCTGAAACTAAGTTCTTTCTTATCTCTGGAGTATGCAGGACATCCTTCAAGATGACACTCTTTCCAGAGATAAATTTCAATACCACCTCACAAGTACCAGCAACTTTAGTGGAGTGGGAGTCACCCATTAGCACTTTCTTATCCTCAAAATCAGAATAGGACTTGAACATGTCTCGATCATAGCAAACATGGTGAGAAGCACCAGTATCCACCCACCACTCCTCAGATCCACCAACAAAATTGACTTCAGATATCATAGCAATAAGTTGATCTTCGGTAAGGTTCGCTTATGGGGTAGGACGATTCCTGTTCCGGCAGTTCCTAGCCAAGTGGCCAGGTCTGTTACAACTATAACACATGAATGTGTTATTATTAAGGGGGGTTGAGGTCCATTCTGGAAAGGATAGTTTCTATTTCTATTTCGGTGGTTGTCGTTTTGGTTATTATTACGATTCTGAGTTTTCATATTTCTACCTTTAGGTTTAAAAATTGTAGAGAAGAGTTTCTTATTGGTACTGTTATTTGAGACTACGAGTATTTCATCTCTTTGGTCTTGTTTTCGAGTTTCTTCTTCTATTCTTAAATGGGTTATAAGACTTTCTAAAGAAAATTCCTTAGTTTTATGTCTAAGTGTATTTTTAAAATCTTTCCAAGCAGAGGGTAATTTATCTATAATAACAGCTACTTGAAATTGTTCATCTAGAGTCATACCTTCAGAGGTTATTTCATGTGCTATCTTTTGCAGTTCATCTGATTGAGCTTTCACTGATTTGACATCAATCATTTGAAACTTCATGTATCTATTGACAACATACTTCTTATTTCCAGCTTCTTCAGTGTCGTACTTCTTTTGAAGTGCTTCCTAAATTTCCTTAGCAGACTTATCATAGTTATAATAATCATACAAATCATCAGCTAAACCATTAATAATATAATTTTTTCACAGAAAATCATTTTGCATACAAGTGTCTAAATCCTTAGTTGCATCTTCAGTAGGAGGACTAGACTGTATTGGTTTTTTTGTACTAAGAGCATAAACGACTTTTTTCATGGTTAAGAAAAATAACATTTTTTGTCTCCATCTTTTAAAGTGTAGTCCCTCAAAACGGAATGGTTTGTTTAGATCAGCAGTTAGCATTTCAATAGATATGGTAGATTGAATACATCTTAAAATTGTTGAAACAAGTTTGTTATAACAGTGAAGGAAAAATATTACTGACAGCTTGAAAGGAACTGCTTGGAATGATTCGCGGACTAGGTCGTTCTCTTTAAGACATTTCGCGGCTCTGCCCAAATTTGTGCAAGCAAAAACAGCCCCGTCTTCCCCAGGATAAAACAACCCATAATCTTTTTTTCTCTATCTCGGAACTTCACTGCACTGATGAAGACCGGAATGCTACACGTGAAAAATTTGTTGCTTGGAAAACTGAAAAATAACTTGAATTGTAGAGAGAATTGTTTGTAGTGAGATGACTTTGCAGAGATAGTTGTGTTTAAAACTGAGAGTTGAAGCCATTTTTTATAGGTTTTAGAATCCGTGTGGCAATTATGATAATAACGGTAATGTCTGGAAATTAAGAGCGTAATAGCCATTCTAAGTAATGAAGAGTAACGGCCATTTTTCAGAGTAAAGACAAGTAACGGATATTTTTAGGAGTAAATACGAGCAATGGCTATTTTTCTGAATAAAGAAGAGAAACGGCCATTTAACGGTCATATTATGATAAAAGAAATTAAGGGTTGTTTTTCTGAGAAGAAGAAAAAAAAATATATATATATATAACAACCATTTTTCTAAGTGGAAAAGTTTCCCTTGTAAAAAATATTTTTCCAAAAAATAAAATACCACCTCACACACACGCGCGCACTCGGCTCGGCTCGGCACGGCACATCCGGTCGGTCGATCGGACTAACGGCAGTGCGCGCGCTTGTGTGGTATCACATTTGCCTAGGTCCCCTCCTCTTCCACAAAAGTGGGTGCCCCTTGGGGCCCAATCCCAATAGCCAAGTATTCACTATTTATACATCTTTTAAAATTTGTAAAAAAGCAATGTGGGACAAGGCAAGGCTTTACAAATTTTTTTTTAATAAAACTTCATCTTTTTCCAACATAATCTTTCTTTTATTTTGAGTTGTTGTTTTCTTCTATAAAGAATGTCAAGTTCTTTTGACCTTTACCTATTTATTTATTCTCCATGTGAGTCAAATGTTCCTTCTTGATAAGAAACTGGTAATGAAATTGGTTTCATATGATTTTTGAGATTATAATTTCTTACTAATTCTTCATCTGTTAGGGTTAACAAATTGACTAACTTTTCTATGTCCTTATTCTCAAGGTCCATAAACTATTTTTCTAATTCTTTTCCATATTCTATTGAACTGGCATTATTGCTTCTTCTTTATCTTTGGGTTTTTTATCTTCTTTTTTTCTCATTCTTAGTTATCAATGCATCTGATCTCTTAAGTTGTTCTACTTTTAATCCTACAAATGGATCAAATTTGTAACTTATGATTTCATTGTCCATAAGTATGTTATTTACATCCTTTTTTAATACTGTAAATTTCTTATGTATGTCTTGTTGTAGTTTTTTATTATAGCCATATTCTTTTATTTTTTTTTAGGATTTCTTTTTGTATTTCATTTATGCTTGTAAGGACTTGATGTTTCATTCTTGTGCTATATCAAGTTCTTTTGCTAAAAGAATTAAAGTTTTCATTATTATTATTTAGTTTTTTGATATGCTTATTAAACTTCCATCAAAATCTAATTTTATATTATGTAGTTTATTTTTTAACATTATTAGGATAACAATAATATCATTTTTTTAATATGCCGTCATGAATTGATACTTTCATTGTTTTGATTTTTTATTTTAAATCTATAACCTCTTTTTTCTTTATTAGAGGTTTCTCCTTCAGGATTTTTAAACATAAATCTTGATATATTATTATTTCTTGTTACATTATTTTTTCTTCCTAATAAAAGAGATTTTTCTTTAATATCTAAGTTCAATTATTTTGATATTTCAAAGTCTGTTAATATTTTTTATTTTATTATTTATCTAATTTCTTGAATTTTTTATCTACTTTTATGAATTTATTTTGTCGAAATATTAAACTATTATAAATGTTTGTTAATAAATATATTACTATGTAGTGTACTAAAAATGGATGATATTCTTCTTTCATTAAATCTCTTATTCTGAATTCATAGACTAAATTTAACACTTGATTCAAGTTCTTATCATTAATATTAATAAAAAAACCTAAGACATGTTGGGAGTTTTAATTTTTGATATCATAAATTTTCATAGATCATTCCCAATAGAGCATATTTTCTATTTATTATTTTATTATCTAGCAGTACTAGTTTTATTGGTATATCAATTTGTTCTCTAAAATGTGTTTTATTGGTATATCAATTCATTCTCTAAAATGTGTTTTTATTAATATTTGGATTCCTCTTGAAGGGATGTATCCAATTTTTTTTATCATTTTGAGGAATTTTTGATAGTCTATACATAGTGGTTTTATTTCTCTATAATGCTAATACTCATTTGTTTACTTATTTCATAATAAACCATATATTTTCTTGCAAATATTCTTCTTATTCTTGATAATAATGAATCTCTAAATCCCTCCTTCCTTAAGACTTAATCTTTTTTTTTAATTTCTGCAAATTTCTTTTTACTATTTATCATTTCTTACGAGAAACATACAGAAATGTTTTGTATTTTTATTTATATTATTGCTTGATTTTTTATTATTTCTATCATTTTTAATGTATAAAAATCACTATTTACTGTCATTAATTTTAACTTCCGTTAAGTTAGAATATTTGTGATATTTTTGAAAGCTCGAAGATATTTGTGATATTACTTCAAAGCTTAAGGGTATATATTTATAAATTAGAGTAATTTCGTACATCTCATGTGACAGTCAAAGAGTGATCATAATCATTGTATAAATGTAAAAGCAATATAATTTTCCTAAATAATAGGGGCCTAATAATTGTCCTTTAATTATCTTAAATAAATAAATTCCCTAAGATTATCTTATTTATTTGAAGTGATAATCTAGCATATAATAAATAATTGATATCTACAAGCAATAGATCTCTACAACAAATAATTATCTAATAAGATAATTGTCTACAAGAGATGGTTATCTATAACACTACAACAAATTAATCTTAATCAGACAAGGATAAGCTATCTAATTTATTATTTTCCCTATATATAGTCACATATACATAATATAATATCATAACTAACATAATCAAATATTATACATTTCATAACAGAAAATCACAGCTAAGTACTTTCTTTTCATATAAATACTAGAGTGAGATTTAAATCTCCTTTATCCTACATCTTATAGTTATTAGCTTAAGGATCATATGGTCGAAGACCATCCTCCCATAAGTTGGTCCAAGGTCTTAACAGTTTATTCAACTTGTAGATTCTACGGAGAACAATCTTATCTGATATTGGAAAAAATTAGTATCAACATCTGATGCTATCTATGGGAAAAAAGTGTGTTCTATATGGCTAAAAAATTTCAAAATTATAGTACTCTCAAAAAAATTCTCCAAGTTCTCGATCTACTAAGAAAAAAATAAAACAAAAATATATTTGAAAAAGAGATATCGTGGACCTTAGCAGCAGTGTTTTCTGAAAAGAAAACACCAAAATCTTCTCATATACTATTTTCATCTTTTTTGGACTTGCAAAAAGATTTATGGACCAAACAGATAGCTCTACCTCTCAGACCCTAAAAAATAGTCAATAGGTCCAATTTGTTAACTAGTAGGCATCCTTCCAACTCCATCATAGCTTTGCAGAAATATGGACGCTACACTTGGACATATCCACTTATAACGAGCTAAGCATGCCAAAAAATCAAGGCGAGATCAAACTTGATCCTATCTAGACATGATAAAAAATAAAATTTAGGTCATCCTGGAACATCTATTAGGACCATAGATTCATGTACCAATTGTGATCCCAGAAGATATTCCTGAAGGATCTTTCATCCTCAAAGTGCTCAAGGCTAGACCCACAGCCATCTAGGGCTTGGCTGGCAAGCTGACTGTCCATAGAAGGATCCTAGTCCCATGGCTAGCCATACTATATTTATTCATCATATCCATCTAGCCTTGGATGTTATATCACAATCCCACCAACTATTTAGGACCAGCTCAAGATGCTTCTATGCATTGTGACCTATGTGACCATCTTAAGGCACGGTGATAAGGACATTTTTTCCAAGCTAGCCATGCTAACAGATCAACCTTTGCAGTAAATAACTACCCAAAGGTCTAGGTAAGGTACCAACTATGCCTTATCTTACCAATGAAAAACTTGTTGAACAATTGCAAGAGGTTGACCCTAGGCAGGCTCCCAAAATTGACAATCTTTATTGAGTCCCTATTCACCCCAAAAATCATGGCCATCCTTCTTTTTGATAAATTCAAATTTCCTAACATAAGTAGATATGATGGCACCAAAGACCCCTTGGAACATCTTGGAAATTTCAAGGGTTGGATGGATCTTTATACCTATAATGATGCCAAAAGGTGTCGAGCTTTCCAAATCACTTTGATAGATAAGGCTAGAGCTTGGTACTAAAATTTGAAGCCTAACACTATTTTTTCTTTCATAAAATTTGGGAAATATTTCTCATCTCACTTCTCAACCTAGAGAAGAAGGACAAAGACATTGGCACACTTACTGAATCTACAATAGGGAAAATATGGGTCTTTGAAATATATCTTTAACGTATTTAATATAGAGAAAATACAAGTGGTAGATTGCCCAAATTCTATTGCCATTATTGCTTTACATCATGCTCTGCTCTAGGGGCCTCTATGGAGGGACTTGGCAAGGATCTTCCAATGAAATATTCTAGGGTTTCTCAATTGAATAATACTTATATTAATATGGATGAAATGATCTCCACTAGAAAAAATCAAGAACCTTTTAGGAAAGAACTACCAGAACAGAAGCATGGAAGGAGAAGATGAACCTATATGCCATGAAAACAAGAAGTTCAAGCCAAACCAAAGAAATGATAGAAAGGCCATGAATGGAAATCTTTTCTATACTGGACAGAGTTTCAGAAGTTACTCTCCTTTTCAAGAAAATAAGAGCGGTTATTCAAATGCAAGTTGATCATATAGTGGCCCAAGAATATGAAAAATATTGGCTAGAATAAACCTCAATATTATAGGTTCCACAAAAACACAGGCTACTCAACTAAAAATTGACATGAACTTAAAGATGAAATTGAACAACTAAGTAGGAAAGAGTCCTTTGATGAATTTATTCACAATCAAAGGCCACAACAATAGTGGAAACAATAATAGTCACATGCACAGTAGCTACGATCGGCCTCCCCACCTAGAGAAAGAAATCAACCTCAAGAAAAATAAGTTTATGAAACCAGAGTTATTATGAGAGGTCCCGCCAGGGGTTGTTCTAACAACCCACGTAAGGAACTTATTCATGAGACCATCTCTGGCCTAGAAATTTTAAAGGTTATTGCTTCACGAAATCCAAGGAAAGATCCTTAAGCCAGGGATTGTTCTAACAACCCACGTAAGGAACTTATTCATGAGACCATCTCTGGCCTAGAAATTTTAAAGGTTATTGCTTCACGAAATCCAAGGAAAGATCCTTAACTTATAAGATTAAACATAACATTTTCTAAAAGAAAATCCCTTAGGTTGATCCACCATTATGTGGATGCTTTGGTAATCACCTTTTAGGTGGCTAACATCACTTTGCATCATATCCTAATAGATACTAGTAGCCTAATCGAAATCCTATTGATTTGACATGCAAATTGTATGCAATAAATATATAAGTATACATATAGCAACAAGTAACATAATGATAAGAAAATATCATTCCCACATAGATATGTTATTAGAAATTAATTTTTAAAAAATACATAAAAATCAATTTTTTTTGTTTTTATATTTTAAGAAAGAAAAATTAAAATAAATTAAAATAATTAATTATCTCAAATTTGAAAACTAATAAGATATATAAGAAAATATATAAGATTAATACTTAATCCCCCAATTTTTTAAACATGTGAATTACTAAAATTCTTCCAATATAATTATCAATTAATTATATGATTAATTAAATGTAACTTAATATATATTCATCTCTCAAGTAAACTACACATCATATAGTAATTAACTTAATCACAATATCATGTCAATTAAATTGTATATTACTCATTAATTTCATAAATTATAGATCACATTCATAAGAATCATACATCTCTACCTAGAAACTATGTATATTATTTAATCGAGACAAACAATTAAATAATTTTCTCAAATCTATTTAATTGCTTCTATAGATAAATTGTTGGCCAAATAATTAATAACATAAAAATCAAATTAAATAATATAATTAAATTAAAATCATATTTAGGGTAAAATATTACCACATGATGAAAATTGAGTTCATAAGATCCCTACATTAATAAATCAACTAGATATAATTTTATTCATAAAGCTCATAATTTTCATAAAAAAATACATAAAAATTGATAAAAAAAAATGAAAAGAAGAAGAAATACAATCAATCTCTTGAATTATAGTACTAATTCCCTTTTAAACTCCACTAAAATTCTATCTCATTTTGAATTTTTCTGTATTTTTCTCTCTTTTTTGCTCCAAAAACTGATAAAAATTGTGCTAATTATAGCTCATTACTATTTATAGGGTGATTAAGGGGTTAAATATAGCTCAGGAAGAATCTAAACCATCAAATCAACTTCAGATCAAGCCTGAGATTAAAACAAGCAAAATTAGCAGTGTCATCCAATAATAGCGTGATGCGTGGTATGGGAAGACATGTCTTGTCAATGCATGCTAATTCATCATCATACAATGCAACGTGATATGTGGTAATGGATAATGTGGCACACTGGTGAAACGGCTTGACTAATCAGGTGATGATGTGTGGCGGGGTGGGTTGACCAAGCACCGAACTCGAATTGAATGTCATGCTAAAACGTGGCATAGCGTTACATCACACTACATATGTGGTGATCTGTGATTAGGAATTTGCACTGGCGTGGCATATGTGTGGCTTGCTTAGTCAACTCTTCTGCTTGCGTGGCATCCACGTGGTAACTTCTGATTGGTCATGTGTTAAAAATTCATAAAAATCCTTAAAATTTCCAAAAACAAATTCTAAAAATTATGTTTTCACCTCTTTTCACTAAAATATTTATATTTTAATATTTTTAACCTCAAAAATACTATTTATTGAATAAAACAAGAAAATGTTAAGATAAAAAGTGCATTGATGACTCTACTTTCATAGTGTCATCACTTATTCTCTAAGGTATGGAAGTAAATGAAGCTTTCCCATCTTGTCAAGCTAGTAACTACTCCCCTAGTAGGATTTTCTAGACTCTCACTCATCCAAGAAGGCAGTGTGACCCTCCTAGTCACAATTGGGCAGGGCACCATCACTAGAACAATTATGGTGGATTTCCTTGTTATGGGTTGTCCATCCTCTTATAATTGTATCCTAGGCAAGCCTTACCTACATGGGGCCAAGGTTGTAGCCTCAATCTACCACCTTGCCCTGAAGTTTCCAAAAAATATGGGAATAAGAATAGTAATGAGATAGTAAAAGGTAGCCAGAGAATGCTATGCCATAAGAATTTGAATGAGCTAGAAATAGAGATGCTACCAAGCCATAATTTGAAAGTGTTCACCCCACTGAATTTGTTTTTACTTAACAAGTTTTCAATTTTCATTGTTACAAAGCTGAGTAAAGTAAATAACTTTATATGGTTATATTTCAAATTTTGCTCCTAAGTTAATTTTAATTACTTTGCAATTTAAATTTATTATTATCAATAAAGGTAGAAATTAGGATATCTACATCTTTCTACATATCAAATATCTACACTTAGAATATTTGAAAGTATAGAAAGTCCACAATTAGATAAAAGTAGGGCTGAGCTATCTGGGCCTAAAATGTCTAGAGCCATCAGTGCCTTGCACTTAACCAGAGCTTGTACCCCTGCCATGGACAATGAATAAGAAATAACCTTACAGATGAGTACAGAACCTTTAGGACCAAACCACCAAACGGAAAATAGAAGCTTGGTGTGACTAAGTAACCCTAAAGGATGCATCTTACTCCTAGGTAGTGTCGTTTGGGTCTTAGCTTACATAGAGAACATCTTAACTTGATCTAATGGTCACTTAATTAAGCCTTAGACCTTGAAAGATGGGTCATGGCTCGAGAGTTGTACCACCCTAGTATTGAGTAGTCTTTAGTATCTCTTCAAAAATGTACCCATATCATGGGAAATGAATAAGAAACAATCCTATAGATGGGCTTGAGCTACCTCTGGACTTCAAGAATCTAGAACCGTTAGTGCACCATAGGTGAGTACTACGCCTTAAAGTCTAGACCACCAGAAGATAAGTGAAAGCTGAACATATTTAGTAAACCTGGAGAACACACCATGATAATAGGTAGTGCCATCTGAGTCAAAGCTAATATGAATAAGCATCCCAACCTATGATTCTTATGCCCTAGCACCCAAACTACTACACAATGGAACTAAGTGCGATAAAAGCCTCATTATCCAGCTAGGGCATACACCCTTGTAAGGTAATGAATAAGAGGTATCCCAACACGTGAGCTTGTCATTTTTAGGGCCAAACCAAAAAATTATTTTTAGAAGATCAACATTTTATTCATATAGTCCAGGCCATAACTAATACCAAGAATGGCCTATTGGGTTTCCTATTGACCTAAATTTGGCCAAAGACCCTAAAAAAAGAGCTATGGCTTATAAGCCACACCATCTCAGGTCTAGGAACTATATTTAAATTCATGCACTATACTTAGGCCTACAAGGCTTCAATAAGCGAGATGATAAGTCTCCAACAAAATAGTAACTAAACATTTCCTAAGTTGAAAACTATCTCATGCTTGTACCACTTGAATAAGTTTAAGTCATCCAAACAAGGGGTTGATGGACCGAGTGGCTTAACTAAGCAATACTTAGATCAATAAGTCTCCCCAAACTTAGAAAAATTTCAAACAAACACAACAAGGCCTGAATAGAAAAGTAAGGCCACATCTTCACAACCTCAAGTTTAGGATCTGCATTTCATTTTATGCTAGTATATCCTTCTACACTTGCATGTCAACTCAAAGGTCCACGGCCTATCCAAATATATGGGGTGATAGTTGGGTCTATAAATAATATTACAAGTACAATTAAGATAAATTGTATAAAGTAATACGAGGATAAGTCCAAGGCGTTTCTAAGCCATGCTACAGTATATGTCCTCTCAGGAAATATACACCCATTGAGACACATCTCAGCCCATCCTTCCTCATCAAGTATTTTGTGAAAGGTTCAACTACCTACCTACATTCTGGACAAAGTCCAAGCATAATCTAAGGGTATAATTTATTAAAGTATAACAGGATATTGATCCTACTAGAACTTGAGGTAATCAAGATATGATCCTTACCTCTTAAACTTCCTAAAAGTATCCAACCGTACATAACTTCATGTCACTTCATTATAATGATAAATGGTAAGCACGAATTGAGAAAATGTTACAATTAAGTGTCCAAGTGTTAGAGAATGGATGTACCTACAAGAACAATATCAGGGTTCTACACACATATGCAAATCCTTAAGGAAAGAAAGGAGTTATCTAATTGACGCATCTTGCAATGATCCTAGAAATATCTTCATAGGCATAGCCAAAAAAACATTGCATTGATTGGAAGGAACAAACCCATCATTCAATCTAGGCCTCCTAATTGGAACATCACTAGCTAGAGGACCATCAACCATAGACTAACCAAGAATGTGCCAACCAGAATGTCACCATTAAAGATTTCACTCGCCAAGATGTTACTGGCTAGGATATCGTTAGCCAGAACGTAGTTGGCTACAATTTTGTTGGCCAAGACTTGTTTGGCTAGAACTTTAGTAGCTAGGACCTAGTTCTCCAAAACTTTAGTGGCCAAGACTTGGTTAGCCAGAACTGCATTACCCATGACCTAGTTGGCCACAACTTCATTTGTCAAGACTTAGTTTATTATAACTTTGTTCACCAAGACTGCACTAACGAAGGGCCTGCCATCGAAGGGGTTATCACCTAAAAGATCGTCAACCAGAACTTCGTCGATCAGGAAGGTGCCACGTAGAGATCCGTTTAGACTACCATCGACTAGATCATTACTATCCAGGTTAATGCCGACTAGAGGTGGATTGACCATTCCTTTGCCCAATTTTCATCTGTTTGTCAATGTTCATCACTATGCTAATCCTTATCGGTGTTAGCATGCACCCATAATGGCCAGATCTAATCCTATACATCCATAGATATGGTATCCATCACTTCTTATACAGGAAAGTGTTGTACGAGGGTTCTTGGGTGTAAAGTGTTTGGGTGACGAAGAATAATTATCCTACACTACATAAAGAAAAATAAATGGCCAAGATTATTTAACTAACCCTACAATGATTTGACTTAACAAATTTGACTTCCTTAATGAGAATGTTGACTTCAACATAACTTTCTAACCAAAAGTTTGATTGGAAAACTGAAGATCGACATCGGAACGTCATCATGCACGTTTCAAATGGCTAAACATGATGTACAATTTTTTACTTAGATGGGTAAAAATCGCTAAAGTGTAAGCTTAAAACCGTCAACTAAATTAGAAGAAATATTTAATATAAATATTGAAAAAAAATACAATCAAACCTTCTAGCCCAATGGTCAAAAAATCTAGAAAGATAATATTAATGATGTCATACACTGTATGTGGTAGTCAAAGAGTGATCATAATTATCATACAAGTGCGAAAACAATATAATTATCCTAAAAGATAAGCTCAATAATATCTTTTAGTTATCTTTAAAATATAACCCAAAGATTATTTTTATCTATTTAAAAAAATAATCTAACAGATAATAAAAGATAAATATCTATATATAATAGATCTCTACAATGGTTAACTTCTAACAAAATAATTATCTACAATCTTACAATAACTTAATCACAAAATTAGGTTTATTCTTACTCCTACAATGCCACTTTATAGATTATTTTGGCACATTCACACTACTGGCCTATGCCCAAATTGTTTATACTAATTGTTTACACCAAGTGGGAGCAAAACATAGCTTAAAATTATCCAAAAATATACATTTGGCCTATTTATTTGGTTAACAATTATTTAGGATTTACTTGTATACCTAAGGTGAGGTACAATTATTACATACATTATATTACCTACTAGCTCTGTTGAAATCTAACAATCCTCACTAGGGACTCCACACATATGTCTTTTAACATAAAGGTCGGGGAAAAGACTGACGAAAAAAAGGGGGAGAGGGAGTCCTAAGAAATCTACTACAAAATACACATAGTCAACTACATTACATGGACCCATACTTCAACCGTTCCCATCTGAAGGGCTCTATCACGTAAAGGACTTGAGGTGAGCTTTTGAAGAGCAAAGCCACACAGACACACACAGTAGCAATGGCAACCATTGAGACCATTGCTGGTCTGTAAAGCAGAGAAGTCCTACTTCCATATACTACCTTCTTTAAACAGACTTTGCAATGTTGTGTTGATTTAGTTTCAAACCTCTCGCTCTCCAAACTGGAAACCTTTGATGATCTATTCCAATCCGGTTGCCTCAGCTTGCTGCTGTAGTCTAAGATGGTGCCAGGGATATTAAGCACCACATGCACACTTTCTGATGATTTATTGACTTTCCTCTTTACAAGATTCACATAGGAGTAGTGGCCTCGTAGGCATGCGTAATCATTTGGTGTCAACCCTGTGCTGTCCTGAGCATTTTTCCATGCTTCAATTCCTACCTGAAGAGCACAGACATATCAGTATTATCTACAATCTATGAATAAAAGGGGGCAAGAATTACAAATAGGACTTGAAAACAGAGAACTTGGTTACAAAAATGGAACTAGAGAAGAAAAATTACATGCAATGTAGTAGACAGCTCAAAATCCAAACTGTAATTAGGTTTTCCAAACTGCAATTTAATAATCACTGTCGAAGTACTAGAATTTGTAACCAGCATAAATGAAAAAAAAAATCAAATGAAACACATGCATGTAGATAGCAGAGAGATCTTAAACAAACAATGAGTCATGGTAGAGTTAGGATTGTTTTGCTTTTGCTTTTGAGGCCCTCTAGAAGCATTTTTGAAGAGAATTTTGCCATAAGGGCTTTCAGTGCTTACTTATACAACACATTTTATGCTTTCTTACAGAGGCACAAATTATTTGTTTCTTCTTAAAGAACTTTTGTCTCAATCCACTTTTAATAAAAACACAAGCAAACGGACCCTTAGTAGTTTAAACCATATACAATGTATTCATGAAGTGGAATAGCATATGATCAAGAAAAACAGAAGCACAAAATTGATTGAAGGAAGAAAAAGGACAATTACGCAAAAAAGGAAAAAGAAAAAGAGAGAGAGAAATAAAGAAGCCAAAAAACTAGTATCATCAGAGCGCAAAATCAGTCGGTTATGTCCAGGGAATCGAAATTAACACCAAGATACATGAAGAGGAAAATACCTTTCCAGGATCATCAGTCAAGGCATCTAATACATCCTCACAGCCATCCATACTGGCTGCAATATGAAGAGGAGTCAAACCCATGGGCCCTGCAGAATTGGGTTTAAACAAGAAGCTCTTCTCGCCTCTCTCAGCCTGTTGACTCTCATTAGATCCTGCTTTATCTAAAACTGTAACTGGAATGAACTTTAACAAGAGTTCAACCATGAGCCTAGAATTTCTCCGCACAGCTCCGTGGAGGAGGCCCATATCTAAAATGGCAACCACAATTGAAGGATGCTCTCCAGAATCAACAGTTCCCTCAAATAGAATGCCTAAGAGTTTTTTCACAACTGCACACCAATTGCGATCCAAAGAGAACTCCATTAGACACCTGAACCGTCTGAAAGGGAACAGATCCAGGTTGTGTTCCACATGACCTAACCTAAGCTTGGCACTACTTCTATGAAGCAACCAACCCATTTCATGTATAAACTCGAGTGCTTGATTCTTTGCTTCCATTTTTTCAGGTTTGCATGGAATGCCATCTGCAGTCTCAACCAAATCTAGTGCCTCCTCCAGAGTACATATCTCAGAACATACTTCCTGCTCTGCAACTATAATTGGATAGAAACTGCTGCTGAGACCATTATCTTCAACCTGATAGAAAGCATTAAAACTTTATGAGAGAGAAAAGTTGTATGCAAGTAACAAGATACAATCGTTTAGTCCTTGTAGAGTACTCTTCCCACGTCAATGAATTTCAATTATCTAAAGCAATTTACACAAGTCTTCTTTGAAGTACAATTTTCATGTGTAAGGTTTTAAAAGGCAGTTTTAAACCTCAGTGTGTTTTTCTCACATGAGGCGAGGCATAAGCCTCAAGATGGTATCATGTGAACCTTAATATAGAGAATCATAATATTTTATCCCAATGAAAGTTAGAAGCTTATTTTTTACCAAGGAATAAGAAAACAATATTAGTTAAAATTCTTAAAATAAAAAAATTATAACGTATTCATAATTTAAGATTGAAATGCTCATGAAAACAATTAAAAATGTGATTTTAGGAATGTTAGTAGAGGAGAAGTTCCTACTCTTTCACGCAGAATATGAATAAGGTATGACCGTTTAACTCAAAGATACTGAAAAATATGATAAAAACAGATGATGGGCAGAATTGAGATATTTGAGGACAAACACAATTTTGCAGTGGTTATTGACTCTAAAAACTAGTTTTTTTGCCTAGTATGGGTTGTTTATTGTGTCATCAAGGATTTTCAACCTACACATGAGAAGACAATCCTAGAAATAGAGAATTTTTAGACATATAGCCTTCATTGCACACCATCTAATTGCATAAGCCTCAACCAAAAAAAGACACAAAGCCTTCAAATAAACCATTTGAGACTAAACCTTAACTCGTTAGATAGATGATTTATAATTTACACACCCCTCTTGATTGCACTTCAGAATTTAGTTTAAATTAACAAGCAAGGCTCTTTTCTTAGTATTGATAAAAATAAAAATAAAAAGTTCTTAAGACAAGTCTGGATATCTTCTAAATTCTGTGAATAATGACTAGCTCATAGTATATAAATTCTAAAGCTAGAAGACTGTTCCAGAATAATCCAAGTTACTTATTTATAAGCAATGGTACAAATGACGATCGTCAAAAAGAAATTAAGGTATAGCCGCACTGGAAATAATGAACTCCCATTAAAGAAAAAAATTTCTGTCAGTTAAAAAAACCCAGAGCTAGCAATTTCAAAAATAATTTAACTTCAGAAGGAGATTTTTAGTTCTGACAGATTCAATACTAGCCAAAGGCTGTTAAACGCACTGGAAGCACTTAATAAAAAAAATGGCATGTGTGAGGAGGAAGAGGAAAATAAGGGGAGTTAAAGCACCTCTATGAATCCTCGCCCAGTAACACCTGGCATAGAACACGAGAACTTGATACAATGGACTTCATCATGATCAATAGTTGTATTGGTGCTCTCCATAAACTCATAACAAGATTCCTGGACGAGATACTTCCCTTCTAGTGCACATAGTATCCTATCAAATGGTAGGAAATTCAGCATTTACAAGATATTGTGACTAATCAAACAGGTAAGTTTGGCATAAATAAAGTAGATTAGTAGAAAAAAAGCTAAACGATACCTAGCACTAGAATGTAAGTTAGAGCCTTTTACTACAAAGTGTACTCTCTCAGATAATGGAACTGCAACGGGTTTGATAATTGATACCCTGCATTTTTTATTGATGTTCAGTGGTAAAGGTGTATCTAACACGACCTGGCCTGTGTAACAGACAAAAAGAAAACAATTAATAGAATTCCCCTTCACATCATCATTGTCCTCGGTGAACCCACTAAATGTCAAACCATAAGTTAAAGAGTATAATACATAGAGATATCGCAATTCATGAGTTGAGTTTGAATGTAGACACACCCATCCATATGTGCGTGCACACACACACATAGAGAAAGAGAGAACAAACCGTTGTATAAGAACGCTACAAAATGCTGCACCCTAGTATATACCCATCCTGTTCTCCAAAATGGATCATTTGTCGTATCCAACAGCCTTTTCAAGCTGGTTCCAAGATGCCAGCATAGCTGTATGTAAAAATAAACAAGAGAATATAAAACAACAAGATAAAGAAATAAAGTCTCTGGAATAGCAAAGTAAGAGGGGTAAGGAATAAATTGAACCTGCTCCCACATAGACTTTTCTAGACGAATATATATTGTCAGAATGATACAGCCTGGCCTTATGTAGCTTTCTATATCAGTAGGACTGTGGGATAGCCAGTCAAGGATCTGCAAAGTTAAATGTGTTTGAAAAGTTAAAACATCTATGCAGGAAAAGATACAGGAAAGGTTATAAAAATCAAGCATAACTAATTACCTGTTTTCTCAAAAGAAGGGGAAGATCATTTGGATCTTTTCCAAAAAGCTTAAAAACGATCCGATCTGTGCGACTCTGAAGAATTAGCAGGAAAACGAATAAGTTATAAGACAACAATCTCAGCTCCACAGAGTCATAGTTTCAAAAAGAAAAGCATCTTCCATCTACTTTCTTATATATGCCTGTGACTAACCACGGCATTAAAACAGTGTGCTTGCAGCAACACTCTATCCCTTGTCTCAGTGAAAGTAATATTTCGATTAACTATAGGTTCCACTACACAGGCATGAGAAACCAAGCAGTGAATAGAAAGGTCAGGCTGTTGAATGTGAATAGAAAGATCAGGCTGTTGAATATTAAACTTATGACTGCTATACCAGCGTGTTAGATTAATTAGTGAAACCAGCTCGGCACCATCCATGTAATACTAAGCAGTTATAATAGGAAACAGTTATAAAAGCAGTGTACCTGAGCCTCTCCACAAGAACTTGAGGGCGATGGTGCAGAAGTTGAGTCCGAGTTCCCACTTTGGTGGGGTGGACTTGTCTTTTGAGACTCACATTGTGTCCGCAAAGGATTATACGAGACCACATTCCTTGAATTTACAGGTAAATGAGAATTTGCTAGGTTCCCTACATGGTCCTGTGAATCATCATATACATTATTCAAGTCAATATTTTTAATGCTGCTCCTTTCACTTGCCATATCTGATGTGTTGAATTCAGATGGTAATCTATTTCCTGTGAGATTTGCTTTTGTAGACCCTGGAGCCGAAGGAGCATGTAGACTACCATCAGCAGCTACTCTCTCTTGAGTCATATCTGATGCAGGTAGTCTTATTCCACGTCCTACGAACTCTGATGGCTCTTTTAATTTACTGAAATCATCCACTTTAGAGGCTGAACCAAAGAGCTGGTTTCCTTTTGGAGCATTTGAAGTCACATCTACTGCTTTTTGTGAAGCCTCGGCAGATGTTTGAGCATTAGATGGACCTTGAGATCCCTGCAGCAACGCAGATATATTTCTTCCATCAACTGTACCAGAAAAAGTAGCAAGGTTCCTCAAAAGATGAGTTATTAGGTCCTGATCCTTCATTTGACTTGAGCTGTTTGCTGCATATTACAAAAGGGATAATCCACAAATTTAACAGGTATTCCAGTGATGATGACACTAAAAACATGAAGCAGAAAATGCTCATAAGAGCCACATATGCAACATGCTTTCCCTTTTTTATATGTTGATTCAACCATATAGGAAACAAATATATAAAAGCCCTCAACTGCCTAGACTTATTAACAACAGTTTGTCATCTTGAAACAACTTAGCAGCCTTAACCAGATGAGTCTTGTCAATTAGTCAACCATCCCCTATTAATTAGAGCTAGATATATAAACTCGGGAGACACAAGAATGAGATTATTAAGAAAACTGTTTCCTTAAAATCCTGAAGAACAAATGGCAAAGAATGAGATAAGAACATTAATAAAGCTAGAGCAAGGTCATGATTGGGAAATTGTGGTAACATAAGCAACACTTACAAGGCAAGCTTGACAGTATCCTCAACAAACTTATTAGCAAATAATTGCTACCCCTTTCATCATTCAGAGAGATTCCATTAACTGCCGTTTCAGGATGTGTTTTCCTCCTCCTCCTATTATGTCCGGCCAAACGCCTACGACAACTCCTCCTACCTTCGTCAAACTCTTGAAGAACATGGAACCTGCCCACAAGTATAAGCAAGCTGAATCTAATTGGATACAAAAGAATTCAACCACACTCAACTGTTTTTATCAACGAATTTAACAGCTTTTCACCAAAACGTTTATTACGAAACTAACACAAACCAACCTCTATAATCCATATTCATCTTTCACAAGTATTGAATAATACATTGACTAGAATAACTGTAACGTTTTTACAGAATTCCTAGAAAATGTAAGAACACGCAAAGATAAATATAGAACAAAAACTACAACTAACCTGCTACATTGTTGACAAAAGCGCTGCATAACATTTCCCACCAGTGCTTCACTGGCTTTAGAATGCACATTGCAAACTTTGTGCCTTCTGTGGTAATCCTTGGCATTGCTTAGATCAACTCTACAATCATCAACTTGACAAATTGCACGGTTGAAAGCGTTTCCAACTATCTTTGTCTTCTTTCCACCCTTTACCTCACCATCCATTATAGCATAAGCTTGATCACCAAGTTTTAAGATGAGGGACCCAGATTCCTGATTCAAACCTTGATCACCAACAAACAAATCCCTCCTCCTTTTCTCTAATTCCCTTTTTCCTTTCTCATTTCCCAGATTGATATCTTCTGAAGCAGAAGAAGAATTATTCGACACACCAGCATTAGCTGAAGTCTCAAGCCCAACAGGAAATAACTGTCTGCTTCTACAATCCGATGGAAAAGAATTTAAAGAACTAGCTGTAAAAAGATCACCATCCCACTTATAATCATTTAAATCCCATTCGAAACTCTTTTTCCCAATTGCCTTCAGATCTGGCACCATAGGACCATAGATATCACGAGCCTTTTCTCCAATTTTAGCTTCCATTTTCAATACTCAAGAAAAATTACAATACACACATTCCAATTCCACCGAATACAAGTGCCCAAACGAAGAAAGATACAAATTCAGGATTTAAATTTCAATCTCACAGAAAAAATTCACTATTTTGGAAACCCAAAAAGCTATATCGCTAGAATGACGAACAACTATCAAAATCTACAGCTATAATAATATATCCAAAAACAGTACACCAACCAACACATGAATCGAAACAAGCACAGGCTACTTGCACAAGGCCCTCTATTTTACCCACTTGTTTGCTCAAAATCATCAGCAACAACAGAACAATTAAAAGCCCCCAATTCCATGGCTTATATAAAGTTAAGGCAAGAAAAAAGAAAAAATATATAAAAAAAAGAGAAATAAAACAAAGTTGAACTAAAGAGCAGCAAAAACAACAATCCTGAGTTGATGAAAGGATAAAAAAACAAGTTGGTGAGTTGAGGAAGACTGGTAATATCGTAGAGAGAATATAGGGGCTGGCCTTGAAAAAAGGGAAAGCGAAACAGAGCAACGGAGAAAATTAGGAAAAGGTTAGGAAAAAAAAGGGTGTTAGTGATACAAATTCGGTTTTCAATGGTAAGAGAGAGAGAAATGAAAGACACGAATAAGGATGCACGTACCATGGGTTTATTTGAATTTAAGTTAAAATCAAAATCAAATCAATAAAATCGACTTTTAAAAATTAAAAATAGTTTTTATTTAATAGATTTTTAAAATCAATATAAATCAAACTCTTTAAATTAAATTATATCAGATGGAGTGGATTAACTCTTTTTTTAAGTTTTTTTTTTCACAATCGTCAATGTTTTAAAAAATATTATTACTTAATAACTAAATAATTATTATATTAAATTTTATATTTTAATAATTAATTAAAATTATAACTTAAAAAAAATTATAAATAATAAATAATTAAAGATGATGTATTGTAATTTTAAATTATATTAAATACATAAAAAATTATAACTTAATTTCGTATTAATTTAAACATAAATAACATATATAAATAAAAATTAAATATAAAAATTAATATATAATTAAATAAATAATAAAATAATTTACCTGCCTTTACCTAAAATTTATAATAAATATTAAATAATTTAAAGATTAATTAAAAAATAATGAAACTTAAATTTATAAGACTATTAGTTTTTAAATATAAAATTTATTATACTAATAATATTGATATAATAATTCATACAATTTTTGTATATTTATTTAATAAATAAATTATATTTAATTAATTCATTTATAAAGGTGTGTAAATTTATTATTTTTGTGTTAACATCATGTCGTAATAATTAAAAATAATTAATTAATATATATTTTTTAATAAAAAATCTCTTATCAAATTCGTTAAATTTATGTATCTTATATTTACGTGGATTAACTTTTTAATATTATTGTTATTTTTATTTTTGAATATGTTTTCTTAGTTAGTTAAAAGAAATAATAGATTATTTAATTAAATATAACTCCTTTTATATTTATTAATTATTGATACATTAAGAAAGTTTAAAAGTATAAATTTATATTAATTTAAAAAAATTAATAAATTTAAATAAAATAAATAAAAATTATATTGTTTATTTATTATTATTAAAATTTAAAATTAATTAATAAATTATATTTTAAAAAGGAAAATAAAATTTAATTATTAATTATAAGATATTTATTATTTATAATTAATAATTTATTGATGGATAATTATATAATAAATTATTTATTTAATTTAATAAAATAACTTTTAATAGTCAACATAGGAACGTGTGTAAGACACGGACCCAAAACTAGGAGAGTAACAAATTTTAAAACCCTCCTTGTATTGACAAATCTGTATGGGAGAAATATTCCGACTAAGATTTCTGTTTGTTTTTTTATTTATTTATTTGTATTTATTTTTAAATTAAATGTAAAATTTTATATCAAATATGTAATAATTTAAAATTATTAATAAAAATAATATTTTAATCTTTATATAAAAAATATATAACTTAAATTTAAAAAGTAAAATAAACAATTACATGATTTTATTTGAAATAAAATATATTAATACACATATTTTTTGAAGATAAAAATTTATATGACGGTGACAACGGGACAACGGTACATTTTATATCATAATAATTTAAAGTGATTAATAAAAAATTAATTTTTACATTAAAAATACATTATTCAAATTTAAAAAGTGAAATAATAAAAAATAAATTATCTTATTTGAAATAAAGTATACCATACATATGATATGGGTAATAAAAAATTTCATGATGGTGCAATTGTAAGAGGTATTTAAAAATTAATTAATATATTTTAAGTTGTACAATTTTTCATTTTAATGTAAATGAATTTGTTTAGATCCAAAAATTACATAATCAACTTATTATGGTTTGATTTATTTTTGTAATTAAAATTTTTACAAAAATTAATCCAACTCATACTTATATTATTATTATTTTGATATAATAATTTTATTTTAATAAAAAAAATAAAAATATATATAATAAATTAATATTTTTTTCTCTTCTCACTTTGGACCAATGTACTTCACCTTCTTAAATTCTAATTAATATTTCTTTACATTCTTACCTTAACTAGTAAATTTATCAAATTTCTTAACACGAAAGTCCCTAATATAGAGAAGGGTAGGAAGCCTCAAACCTAATATGCTGATCATCTAATTTTTAATTTTTTATTGTTTAAATTAAATGATTGTTTATATATACAATATGTGTTTAAATTATACAAAATTATATAGTAAATATATGTGTTAATTTATGTGATATTTAAAATTTAAAATTGAGTACATGATCTTTATTTATTTATTATTTGAAAAAAATAAAAATCATTTTGAGATTCAAACTTTAATCAATTATTAAAATATAAAATCTAATACAATATTTATTTAGTTATTAAAAATAAATATTTTAAAAAATTTTACAGATCGGAAATAAAAAATACACTAATGTTATGCGACAAGATTTATATTTTGTATCAAAGAAAAAGTAATAAGAAATAAAATATGCACATTAAATCTTAAAATAATAGTATGACTTAGAAAATTTGTGTTTGGGGAATTTTTCTCTGAGAAAAAAAAAAGTATTTTTTTATCAAGTTATTGATTATCACTGCAATAATTTGATAATATAATTAAACTTATTTTTTAATTATTTTTAACAATAATTTAATGGAAATAAACTTTTTTGAAAATTATTATAAATAATCTTCATTAATTTACAATTACCGCTATATCGAAACCAGAGCAGGGTTCGGTAGGAAAAAACAGAGGAGTTAATTAGCCACAAGAGGTTTAAAAATGAAAGGGTCCAGATCGTTACTAGTTCAATGATTAGATAAGCCTGTCTTACGTGAAGATAATGTTTAGTAGGTAGAATGAAAATATAATAAGCATAAAAATGACAATAGAAAAATGAAAATAATATATTATCATTATGTTTATTTAAGTAGTATAATTAAAATAATAATAAATATTAAAATAAGATTTATTAAATTATAAATGAAATAAAATTAAAAAAATAAAAGTTTTATGATTTTTAAATGAGATAAGTGATAAAAATAAGAAATAATTATATAAATGTGTGAAAAAAATAAAACATTAGAGTATATTCATGATAGATGTAAGAGGAATGAATATTTATATTACTCTTAGAATAGTTTATTTTTCATTTAATATTAATAATCAAATCAAATTATTCTAAATCATTCTTATTACTATTAATTAAACATTATCGAAAATGTCAATTCTATTTTTTAAAAGAATAAAACAACACCATATTACATATTTAAGAATAATGATGTCATTGTTGGATTAAATATTAAATTAAAAATATAAACTATTAAAATAATTATAAAACTATTTATTAATAATGATATAATTATATTATGAAATGTGTACTTAGCTTTTATGTTCATGCAAAAAGGGGTAGGTATCAATTGATATCTTATCTTTAAAAAATGTATATAAAAATATTGTATTTATTAAGATATATCACAAGTAACTTTATTTTGAAAAAGAGTACAATTTAATTCAAAATGATTATTTATAAAAATAAAAATATCATTAATGATCATAACATTTAGCATATATTTATTGATGCTCCTCACTGGTTAATAGAGTTAATTATCCATCTAATGATATATTTTTTCTTTTTATAGTTCTCATATAAAATTGAAGTTAGTTGTATTATAACACTAGTTGTTATTTCTTATAGATGATTATTTAAATATAAATCTTTAAATTTTTTATTGTTGTTTTACAACTCTAATTGTTGTTTCTTACATATTATTATTTAAAGACAAACCTTTAAATTTTTATTAAAATATTTTCTAGCTTTATATTTTTCTTATGTTTATTCTCATGCATATTTCTTGCTAGTTTTTTTATCTTTATTTTCTTATTTATTAATTTTATAAATGTTACAAACAAATATTTAATCATTCAAGATCCTTAATTAGTTTAGAATTATAACTATTATACCTAAATTTAATAGATCCACCATGATCTTTCCTTCCATTGTTCGTCTTCTTTTGTTACACTTAATAAGCCCAAGTTTGCTCAATTATGAATACCCTCTTAATAACCGTGAAACATTTGCATCCATACATAGTATAGTGTCCAAATTAGAAAAGAATGATTGTACTTTATTTATTCATAATATTACTAACTATTACAATTCTTAAAACCAATTAAGAATCTTGAAGATATTTTTAGGTGTTCATAGTTTTTAGATACCTAACTGCTACGTGAATATTCTTTTAGAGTACATAGATTACTCTTTTTGAAATTGTGTTCAACTAATTGAAATAAAGATTTCTTTTATAGAACAAGGTATCTCTCTTTATAATAGTAAAAAATCACTATTTTATCCCTACTTTAATAATTCATCTAACTTGTGGCTTTTGAATCTAAGCCTTTTTATTTCCTTGGCATAATATGTCGATCGAATATGCAAGTTCTACATCTTTATTTCTCTTTATCATTTTCTACCTACATTACTTTTGATGACATAGATAATGATGCATATTCATCTTATTGATCTCTAATGAAATAAATATGTTTGTGATCCTTAGTGATTTTCTCGGCGTAAAGGAAAATACTTTTCTTATTTTTTGATAAATTTTTAGGTTATTACTATTAAAATTTATCTCAAACTTACTGATTTTCTCACAATCTTATTCAGTGAGGGCCACATTGTTATAGGAAATGATTATGACATTACTAGTCAAATAATTTACTTTGATTTCAAAATAATTATCATTTTTTTAGAGTTTTATGATAAATTTGATTACATATGTCATCTTAGTATACATAGTTCATCTATATTAAATTCATTTTCTAGAAGTGTCCTTGGTTTTGGAACGTCTCTATTAATGTTGAAAATCCCTAATTTGATAAAATGATAGAGATTAATACAACCCTATTCGTTCCAGTTCATAAGTGAACTAAAAATCTAAGATAGGATTTTAACTTACTTTGATCTTTTTCCTAAAGCTCTTGATAGCCTTGTTGAAATTTTCAAGAAAATAATTTTATTCACTAAAATTAATTCTTATATATTTGTTCTTAATTAAACCTACATAAAAAGCTTTATAAACAAAAATTCGATACAACTCCTTCAAGAATATTAAATTTACTACCTATAAGGAATTCTTTTTTTGTGGTGTAAAATTTTATATCTTCGTAATGTTCCTGGGTAGATTTTCATATTAAGTTATAGAGACTCAACCATTGTGGTTTACTTAAATTCTTATATTAATATTTTTCATCTTCAATGACTAATGTATTCTTGGAGGATGTTTCCCTAAATAGTACTAGTGGTCTTACTATATTTTCTTTTTCTGTGATAGGTGTTTCTCTAAATAGTATCAATGGTCTTACTATCTTTCTAGGGTCTTCAACCTGCTTGGTGGCGATAGTTTTTGTTACAATGTTGTAGATTAATTTTTAACAAAATCTTTTTAAGTTATTAGTTTTGGTACTTTATAGTTGGCATAAATACCTTCAACTTATATTCTATTAATAAAAGCTCTATGATTAATTCCACTAAATTTTATAGTAGTTTTGCTTGCTTCTACCCATTGTTTTTGTAATTTTTTGGTTTTGGACTACAAGTCCCGTTATTCTTGTGTCCATGCATTGGCCTCCCATGTATAAAATATGGTGTTTGTTTTATTTTACTCAGTGTTTTATCATCCTCTGTGTAAAAATTTATTATTGCAAATCAATAATATGTATACATATAGTTAGCAACACTTTGTATACAAGCATGTTTACATATACCACAATTTTAGTTTTCATAATATGCATCCTAAGTGGAGTGTTGATTTTTGGCGAATGAGCAAACCAATATTGTCACTTGTATTTTTGGTTCATTTTGAGTGTTAGTATTTATGAAAAATAGTTGACAATTTTTAGAATAAAAAAATGTGACTTTTTACTACCTTGCCACCAAGCTTGCCACGAACCTTACGAGTGACCTTGCCATAGGTGGTGGCAAGATGGCTGGCGAGATAACTAGCAAGGTGACAAATCTGAGTTCTATAAATACTCTTCATTTCCTCTTATTTTAAATCCAGAAAATATAACAAAGATATGTCAAATTGACATCTCATTTATCTATTTTTGGATCACTAGTACCTTGAGTGTTGTTCGATATTAGTGATACGTGATTTTGTGAGCAAAATCGCACTTGTGAGTGTTGAGTACTCGAGATGAAGTTTGCAAATGGATTATATGTGAGTGGTGTGTTGATTGGGAGTTTATTGGATATGACTATTTATTTGTGAGAACCTCATTGTGAGAGTGATCTAAGTTAAATGCTTTGGGTTCTCATATCTCTTATTGTTTACAATAAGAGGTATGTTGTTTAAGTTTGAGGGTGGTCTTCAAGATTGAGAGTAGTTACACTTATAGTTACTAATTTGTAATCATTGATCACACCACATTAGGTAGTATGGGCTTTGGATAAGAGTCGGGTTCGTGTGTAAAACCAGGTTGTTACGGGAGCAGCAAACAAGAGAAGCAATAGGTAGTTAGGATAGAGCTCTTAACTAATAGAGGTAATGGTGATTTTATTTCTCTTAGAGTATAGCTATTTTATTGTTTAGTATATTGTTTGCTACTGAATAGTTGTCTTAAGCAACCCGAAGATGTTACTACATAGATAAGGTTTCTATGTAGGTTTACCTAATTATATTTGCTACTATACATGATCAAATTCTATGTTAGTATGATCTGAGTTTCTATTATGTATGTTCCATCGTATTAGATTTAAACTCTATTTAGAAAGCTTATTTGTTTGCATAGTTGCATGCTTTCTTTCCTTTCATTGTATCATGTCTATAGTTTTCTAATTATTACTTCTACTTTTTGATCATGCATTTTTAGGGTGAGTTTCTAAGGAGTCTATATCCCCTTCCCTTGGTAATGTACCAAGTGTTCAACTATTTATTATGATTTGTTATGTAATGTATGATTGCATGCTATGAAAGTACAATTATCATTTATCAAATATGTTTTCATATATGAGGTCATAAAGAGATTAAAAATCTCTTATAACTTTTTAATATGTATGACTATTTTGCATACTGTGTAATGTTTGCTATATTTATACATATTTCTAGCCTAGACAAGAACTTGTGAGGTACACTGTCACTAGTGTATTTATTGCATTTTCTTCTTTCTTACTATAGATTATTTTTTTATGTATTGAATTGAGAATGTTGTTTTGTACTTCTGTCGTATTAATTGCTCAACTCACGTTGTGAGGTCTACTTGGCCAAATTGTTATAGAGCTCACAAAAAGATTTCATGGGTTGACATTTTCACCTCTCATCTAGGTTCTAGTTACCTATTTGAGTTAGGAGAATAATTAATCTTCGTGTAATTGTTCATACATATGAAAATCTTTAATTGGTATCAAAGCGGGTCACCTCTTTTTAGGCTTAACTACCTGGGTGATCTTCATCACTTTCTTCCATAAGAAGTTCTTTGATCCAAAAACAACAAGATAATAAGTTTATAAGGTGTTAATATAATTTGGCTACAAGTTAGTCCAACAAGGAAAACTCTGAGAAAGCACAACTCTCACCCAAAGTGGAGAAGAAGACTAGGAATATGAAGCAAAAATCAAAGAAGCCTAGTGTAGGCACTAGAGTGACTCACCTGGAAAAAAAATTTCTAAGAAACACTCTAAAGACTTCCTTCACTCTAAGAGGAATCACTCTTCCTAGAAACTTCACTTGCGACATCTGCCAAAGCCTAGCATTCTCGTAACAACGTGACAACCAACCTATAAACCCTAGTGAGAGCCACCACACTGACTAGACATCCACGTCCCAACTAGTACATAGTCACCTAGGACTTTCTATCACCATCCATCTAAGTGCTACCAACCCTGATGACGATGTTTACCCAAGACTTGGCTCTTGTTCTACATGCAGTCATCACACCAAGATTCATCCTAACAAGAGCAGTCCAGACTTAAAGGAACACTTTGAGGCTAGACGTTGGGTGCAATCAAGTCGTGACAACCACATTGATGACATCGTAGATTATGCTATGGAGATGCACAATAATGTCTGCCATGAAGCTAATGCACTAGAAACCCAACATCCACTAAATATACTTAAATTATGAATCATATAGATGGAAATGAAGATGAAAAGCATGATCAATGATTGAAAGAAGTCAATAACAAACCAATTCACTCCAAAAGTGATAACTGTGCAAATCAATGGAAAGTTCAAGGTGTCCACCATTTCTAATTATAATGGGAGTAAAGATCCACTACACCATCTTGAAGCCTTTAGATGTATAATGGATCTACACATTTACAATGATGTAATCAAGTACAGAGCCTTCCTTATGACTTTTAAGGATAAGGTTAGCCTCTACTATATAACTTTAAAGCTAGGAGCTATCATCAAATTCATTGAGTCTACCAGACAATTCCTAGCACACTTTTCTACGAAAAGAAGGTTTCCAAAGACTATAGCCCATCTTATGATCGTCAAGTAGAGAAAAGATGAGTTCCTTAGAGACTTATTCGATAAATTAAACATGAGAATTTTATCAGATACGTAATGTGAAGTTTCATTGGTTCATGTCACAATGTAATTGGTCAATGATCGATAGTCAGTGTATAATCAACACCTAGTCAACACACATTAAACGTATGGTTTAAATTAAATCAGAACATATTTAGGAAATATTCTCTTAATATAATAAATATCTTATTTATTTAATATTAATAAGAGATATTATCAAATAGGGAATATCATTCAATAATTGAATAATATTCCATAAAGAGATAACATCTTTTATCATATATTCATGAATATCATCAAATAAATATGCTTGATATCCCATCATCTCATGTACGTCCTCAATTCTTTTACTGAGTTTCTGTTTTCTTTGTCAATTATAAGAAAAATGATTTAGGTATCAAAGTGAATTTGATAACACTTATTTCTATGTCCCTTGTTTTGTAAGATCTAAAATTCAATAAAAATGAATAACACAACGAATAGAAATTAAATTATATATATTCATTGCCTTAAATACCAAGATTTTTTAAAATTATCATGGCAAAATGTATGCAATAATCCTTTTATTATAATGTAATAAGAGTTATTTTATATAGACTCGTTGAGATACAAACAATACGGATAAATATTTAATCATTAATTAAAATTCATAAAAATATATGGTATTGAATAGTATATTAATATTATTAAGTATTTTTTATGTAATAATCATATCATTGAATTTTTTTTATTTTTTAACTTCCTGATTTAATATAGATTTTGTGTTAAATCTTAACTCTTAAGTTCCAACAATGTGAAATTAGATTTTTAAAAATAATAAAAATAAGGATATCGTTTGCCAGTAGCTTTGAGTAAAAGAGTGTTTTAATTCTGTATATTTTAACTAAAATGTTTTAGTTATATAACTTAAAAAAAATATGTATTTTAATTGTAAAAAGATTACACACAAATTTTATAATTTTAAAATTTTAATATAAAAGCTATGTACATCTCGTCTCCCCTCGCTAGAAAAAAGTTTACTAATATATGTATTTTTTTAATAATATAATCACATGCATGTCGGTGAATTACCTTAGAAGCTATTGTATATATAAAAAGTCACGTAACTCAAACACTACAAAAAAAGTACTACAAGTTTATATTTTTCCTAAAAGAAAACTAGCATCATCCTATTATTAATATTTTCATTTTTATTTTAGTATATTTTTTATTCTTATTTTTAACTTATATTTTTAAAATATTTCTATTTAAATTATTGATATTTATTTTAATTAATTTTAACAATAACTTTAATTAATTAATATATTTTAGAGATATCATTATTAATAAAATTAATTAATATAAATATCAATAATTTAAATAAAAATAATATGAAAATATTAATCTAGACTAAAAATAAAATAAAGTAACTCAGAAAGTACCAACTCTACAATATTTCACCTTCTTTTTTCGTTATAATTATATAACTTAAAAGTAATAATGATTTGTCAAAAAGGCTAATATCTTTACTTAAAATTTTCTTTTTTAATTTAATTACAAATTTACAATTTACAGGGACACTCGTCCACGTTCCCACATTCCACATTCCACGTTCCACATTCCACATCATGCACAATGCACATGTGTGTGAGGAGAAGAGCATCGGATAAGAAATGTCATACGACAAGACAATTGCAATTGAAGGCCAATTGAAATGGGTTGAAAAAGTTAAAAGGGACAAATGCTTAGTATAACTCAAAATTATTAAATAACCTTTGAATTTAGTCTATTTTTTTAAGAAAGATTTTATTGTTATATTAATCTAATTGGTGGATAAAAAATTAGATGAAAGTCAAAAAACTATTATAAAATGTGTGGATATCTTATGAGTTTCATGTATATATAGAACATTATGTATATACATATTAATTACATAATAGATATACGTCACAGCGTGTGAGAGGAGTATAAAAATAAAAAAAATACATTCAAAACTTGAGGTCGACTATATCATTGCTCGGTTTGGAGGTCGATTTTCAACACCAAAGCTCCCATGTGTAAGTAGGCTTATCATATGAGTGTCGTTGAAGGTGTGAATAAGTCTTCCTAGATTGGCTCGTATGATGGTGCATGTCGTTAGTTGGATCAGACTCAAGGTCGATCCATATATTTAAACAATTAGTATTATCAAATTATAAATTTAAAATTATATATAATACAAATAACAATAAGATATCATACTTTATTTTTTTTATTCTAATTTTATAGTAGTATAAACAAATTTGCAAAGGCCTACTATGTCTTTTTAAAAGACAAGTAAATTTTTTTTTAAAATATAGAAAATTTTACACTAAATTCAAACTTAGGTCTATGATAGTAAAATAGAAAATCATACCACCTGACCACAAACCAATCTTAAAATAAGTTACTGATTACGAATAAGACTAGCACTCATGGTAATAAAATTCTTTGTAAAAAACTCACTCATTATACGTGGATAATATCAATAATATCTCCAAATTTTGAAATACTATCACAAATACTCTTAAAGTTTTAAAAATACCATAAATACTCACAATTTGGGAAGCTAAAGTTAACAAATGTAAATAGTAATCTTTTATATATAAAAAACAACATAAATAATAGAAAAAAAATACAATATAATCATTCAATGTATGGACTAAATAAATTCATAGAAATAGATAAAAAAATTCAAGAAATTAGATAAATAATAAAACCAAAAATATTAACAAACTTTGAAATATTTGAAAGAATGAAACTGATATCTAAAAAAAACATCCAATACCAAAAATAAAAAGTAATGTATCATGAATTGAATTTACAAATTATCAAACAAAAATAAATTAACAAGAATAGGAACAAGAAGAGAAAATAAAAGAATTAAAACAAGAAATTAGAGAATTCAAAAATCTTATTTATGAAGTAATAGATCAATAAGAAGTAATTAATAAACTATAAAATAAAAATTTCTTAAAAATGTCAAAATACGGATTACAAGGTATAGAATTAAAAAATAATGATACCCTAATAAGCATATCAAATAATCAAAAAGATATCATGAAAACCTTAGTTCTTTTAGAAAAAAATAGAATCTTTATAAAATATAAATAAAACTCAAGAAGATATCCTTAAAAAAATAAAAAAATTAGTTATGACAAAATATTAGAATTAAACATTCGAAAAAGAGATCCATTAAAAGAATTAAAAGAAGAACCACCAAAAAGAACTGATAAAATGATTTCCTCATAATAAAAAAATAAAAAATGAAGAAAAATATATAATTCTAACCTAATGGAATATAAAAAAACTAAAAGAATAATTAATAGATCCTAAAAATAAGGATATAGAAACATTAACAAGTGAGTTAACACTAACGGATGAAGAATTAAAAAGAATTATGAAGAAAAAATATGTTCTAATAAAAAATAAGATTATATGACAATAATTAATGAAATAGATTATAAATACAAAAATTTCAAAATTATTATAAAAAGAAACAAAACAATGCTCTTTATAATTTAGGAAAAAACTTATGAACCTTACAGAAAATGAAAAGAATAGGCAAAAACCAAAGGAACATAATCCTCTAAATAGGAGAAGGCAACAACCAAAATTATAAGAAGGATTATATAGGATACAAATGGATTTATACAATCATAATTTAAACTTTATGAAAATAATAATAAAATTAACTATCTTGACTTAGATTATATTAAAGATAGAAAAAATACATTAGATAAATGGGCTAGTGCAATAAGTGTACTAATCCAGATATTTGGAACTATTAATACAAATCCATAAATCTATAGAGTATTATTAAACTATAAAATGACTAAAAATGTTAAAGTATAGTTTAGTAATCTACCAGATTATATACATCTTATGATGCAAAGAGATACCGCAATAGGAAGACAATATTTAGATAAAATAGTAAATGAAATATATAAAGAGTTTATAGGAGAATGTAAAGGAAACTATATTACTGAAATAAAAAATAAGTAAAGTACAACTATATGAGGATAAATATCATTTAACAAATATGAAAATATGTGATATGTGCTATATAGATTTTTTTTATATATATGAATGTGAAATGTATTACCACAAGATATCTAAAATACAACAAAAATAATTTAAGGAAATGTTTCATCAAAAGTTACCATAAACTCTATATTAAACTCTTGAAAAAACAATTAGAGAAATAAAAACACTATACTGATACCAGATATTTTAAGAGGAAGAATAAAGGAACTAAAGGCTTGGATAATTTTTCAATATCAAAGAAGAAGTGAATATAATTATGCTAAAAGAAATTCTAAAATATGTTGTGATAGTAATAATTTTCATATGACAGGAAAATATGGATGTCGTATAAAGCCTTCCAAATGAAAATATAAAAAATATAAATTTAGAAAACAAGATTTTTCTAAATATAAAAGAAGATATAACTAAGAAACTTATAAGAAAATATATTTTAGAAAAAGAAAGTTTCATAGAAAAAAATATTGTCCATCAAGAAAACTTGCGGGTGTTGGATATATAATGAAGAAGATCATTATGTTGATGAATGTCTTAATAAGTTAACTCATAAAACGGAATATAAAATAATTTAAAGATATAAGAACAAGCCTATAAGATAGAATTATAACTCATATCAGAATCAGACATTGATGAAACATAATCAATATACTTAATGAGTGAAACTAAAGAAAAAAAAACAGATTCAGATGAAACATCTCATAATGAATAACCTATATCGCATAACTAATCCTTATAGTACTTACATAAAAATATTATGTAATTCAATGGATACAGTATATACCACTTATATGCTTATATGTTTATATGTTTATATGTTTATATATACTAGTATGTATATAACAAGAAAATATGTATTTTTATAAGAATTTTGGACTGCAACCCCAAATGACTTAATACTAAGAATAGTAATAATACAACAATTAACCTTAACAGGGTTATAAAAGATATTGATTTTATAATAGGAGGAAAAAAATTTCATATCTCTACTATATATCAGCATAAAATGAGAGTTTATTTCTTGATAGGAAATAACTTTTTAAACTTATATCAATCATTTACACAATATATAGATAAGATAAATATAACAACATTAGAAGAATAATCAATATACATTTCAAAATTTAGAAATGTCAATAGTGTGTCATCATAAAAGTTTATTGAACAGCATAAAAAGAAAAAACATGATGAGATGTACCAAAAATAGAAGCCACATTTAGAAACTATAACATAGAAAGAAGAATTATTAGATGAAAATGATCTAGAATTTAATTAAAAAAATACATTCTTAAAAGAAATACAAGAAGACAAGAGGTTACTGAAAATAAGAAAATTACTTAAGATAGTAAGCTCAAAAAATATTTTAGATTCAAATATTAATAAGCTTGATTACATAGCAAGTATAAAACTAAAATTACCCTAATAAGATTATAATAGCAAAACCTATGGGTTACACCTTAGAATATCGAGAAAAATTCAGTAGAAAAATTCAAGAATTTTTAGAACTAATACTAATTAAACCAAGCATAAGTCCACCCTTAAGCTAATCATTATTAGTAGAAAAAGAAGATGAGAAAATACGAGGAAAGAAAATAATTGTGATAAATTTTAAATTATTAAATAAAGAAACAAAAGATGATGGATACTTTATCCCTAAAATGGAAGAGTTATTTTTCTTGGTCAAAGAAAAAAATATTTTTCAAGTTTTGATTACAAGAGTAGATTCTGAAAAATCAAATTATATGAATTTCAATTATTAACAACCTTTAGCTATCTACAAGGACAACTTTAATAGACTATTGTACCATTTGAATTAAAATAAGTATCATGAATATCAACTCTATATGGAATTTTTTAAAAGAATATTACCCTTTTGTTATGTCTATATTAATGATACATTATTCTTCAGTAATGATATCAACCAACATTATCTTAATTTTCTAAAAATCCTAACAAAATGTAAGAAATAAGGAATAATATTGTCTGAGAAAAACAATATTAGTCTATCAAAAGATCAAGTATTTAGGACTTGAAATAAAAGATAAGAAACAACACCTTTAACCTTATGTGCTAAATAATGTACAAGGATTTTTTAGTGTCATCACTAACAAAAACTCGTTACAAAGATTTTATAAACAAAACTTAAGAAAGATTGTCTGAAAATGGATTGATTTAGATGGTAAAGTACTAGTAAATTTTTTACCTATGCTTTTACATGTGATAATATCAAGTAACATTATCTTGTTTTTCTAAAAATCCTAACAAAATGTAAGAAATAAGGAATAATATTGTTTGAGAAAAATAGTATTAATCTATCAAAAAATCAAGTTTTTAGGACTTGAAATAGAATATAAGAAACAACACCTTTAAACTTATATGTTAAACAATATACAAGGATTTTTCAGTGTCATCACTGACAAAAACCAATTACAAAAGTTTTTAGGATGTTTGACATATGAAAAAACATACACTACTACAAAACAGACTTTTAAAGTCGGTTCAGTGAACCGATTTAAATACGATGACTTAAAAATATAAAGTCAGTTCACGCGTTGGACCAACTTTAAATGTAAAGTTGGTTCACGCATTGAACCGACTTTAAATTTTTAATTTTATTTTTTTTACAAAATTTACTCATTTTCTATTATACTCAAATTAAAACCTATATTCGATCACTACATAATAGCAGAAAAAAAACTAAAATCTATTTAACAAATAGTTTAAATAATACAAATAATTGAAAAATTAAATATTAATTAATAGTAGAAAAATTATTATGGTGTTGTCCTATGTTATTCAAGATCATCATATTCTTCTCCTGATGTTATAATACAAAACCTACATATATAATACAAAAATTTATACACATAAATAATAACATATAATATACAAAAATAAATACAAATAATAAATGCGTATGATTAATAGAAATACTTACAAGAGTAAATGAAGTGACAAAATGAAGAAAATGAAGAAAATGTGGTGTTTTGTTAATGAGAAATGAGTATAAAAAATTTGAGTATTTTGCTCAAAAAAATAGAGGATCTAAAAGACAAGTTAGAGAGAAGAAAACACACTAAATGGCGTTGGAATTGGTGGTCGTCGGTGACCGAAAAATGAGAAAGAGTGGAGGAGAAGTGGAAGAAGTTTTGGGTTTTTGAGAGTTATGCAGTATTTGGAATAGTTTCTGTTTGGGGAAGGAAGAAGAGAAAAGAATTTATCCATGTGTGTAGCGTTGGTTTTTTACCGAACCGACTTTAAATACATTATAAGTTGATTTTTTCCAAAAATCGACTTTACATATTAACTTAAATACCACATTTTGTAGTAATGATATTTTAAGAAATTAGCATAAATGAGAAAACTTTTACAAACGAAACTTAAGAAAGACTATGTTTGAAAATTGACTCATTAAGATACTTAATACATTAAAAAGGTAAAAACATAGGTAAAAACTTTACTAGTGTTTTACCATCTAAGACTAAATGAAAAAATGATAATAGAAACCGATGGGCATGGATAAAAAATTTGCTAACACTTTACCATTTAAGACCAAATGACAACATGATAATAGAAATAGATGTTTCACATGAATATTGGGGAGTCATATTAAAAGCAAGAGTAGATGAAAAGAATGAATGTTTATAGAGGTTTACTTCAAGAGTTTTTCAAGAAGATGAACTAAACTACTATAGTAATGAAAAATAATATTTTGTTGTAAAAAAGGACAAAAAAAAGTTTGTTATATATGTAATATCCTTAAGATTTATTATTAGAACATAAAATAATTTTTTTGGATATTTTTTAAGAACTAATATTGTAAAATATTTAAACAAGGAAGATTAATCTGTTGACAACAATGGTTTAGCATTATAAATTTGATGTTGAATATCTATAAAGAAAAAATAATAATTTAATTGATACTTTAACTAGAGAATTAGTCCCATTAAAGTTTTTTACAATTACAAGAAAGATGTACAACTTTAACATAGAATTCTAAAATATCAATTAGATATTTTATATCTCAAAAAGTCACTCATATGTAAAAAGTAGAAAGAGTCTAGTTCTCCAACAAAGAAAGATATTAAAATCTCAAAGGAAGATGATAAAACATTAGAATTAACCAAAAGAGAAAATGGTAACTCCTCAAAAGCTTTATGGTCTTAAATCAAATATGAGTAAGAGCTTAAATAAAAGAATCAAGAAGAAAAAAAAGTATTATTCTATCTACAATAGACTAGCTCCAAAAGTATATAAGACACGGTAAGAAACAAGTAAAGCAATAATTGGATTCTTTATTGTAATATACAAAGCATTCACTAATAGGATTAAAATAGAAGAAAGTTTTTCCAATTTCAAAACCCTTAAACTTCTTAGACTCAGTGATGTAGTAGCTATTTTAGTAGGCAACTATGTACAAACACTCAAAACCAAACAACTATAAAAGGAAAGATGACAATGTTAAGAAAGATATTAAAATCAGTAATCTTTAAGGAAATAAATAATACATTCCTTATTCTTGAGGAAAAAAGAAACATAAATGCATACCAATTGCTAAATCTTTATAGTTTGACAAGAAAATTAGGAAAAGATCAACTTAAAATAATGAAATTTTTCACAACAAGAAAAGTTCATACATCAAGGAGAAAACCAATCACGTATAGTAGATTCAACATTACTAAAGAAGCATATCTAAAACTTGTTTATCAATTATTTTATTGTGGGCTTATTGAAAATATTAACCCAAGCAACAATTTGATGTAATTAAATAATTTTTCGAAAGTATTAAAAAATCAATTAAAAGTTTTAGGAAAAAAGAAAAAGCAAATGATATTCGTCCAGTTTTTTTAAGATTTTTCAGTTTCATAATGGATTAGTATAAAGGAAAGCCAATAATTCCTTATCATTTTATTAAAATAGGAACGACATATTTAGCAAGAATAGTAGACCAACCCAAGGTTCTATTAGAAGAAACGTTTGATGAACAAGCTCTTAACCATGAAAAAGCAATAATGTTGAGTCAAATATATCATGAAAACAAAAAAAAATAAGAACGTCCTTTGAAATTAGGGTAAATTGCTCCACAAGCAAGGTCAAAATGATCTCACATAATAACTTGAATATAATTAAAGAAATTGTCAATTATGATCACCATTCAACTGCAATGACTTGAACGTCGCTGAATGGATCAAATAAGATTTTTGCCAATTGTCAAAAAAGCAAATTGAGGACCACAAGTGTCATTATTGTATAGAGGATAGAAATAGAACCACATTTTTAGTATTAAAAGGAAGTATGTCGATAAGTGGTTTTTAATAAATAAGTGTCGACATAAATTTTAAAAGAAAGGAAGAGATAAGATACAATATATTCTTTATCCTTCAACGTGTCTTTATTTAAAAAAAGAAGGAAGAAACACATAAAGATAAGATGTAATCTTTATCCTTCCATATGTCTTTAGGTTAGCTATGTAAAATAATTGTTCTTATGTCCATAAAAGAGCTCTTGTAAAAGAAAAAAAAGGGTATAACAAGTTCTAACCACAAAACCCAAACATCCATCTCTACTTATAAAATGTATAAGTAAACTTTTATGGAGTAATTAGTAGAAAACTAGAGTTGTAATGATCTTACTTCCTTAATGAATAAAAGTTATATTTTCACCAAAACCTAGTGTATTTCTTATATCTTAAATAGAAGTACGTATTCTATCATTAATTGAAGATAGAAAGTAATTGCTCTAAATCTAGAAGGTGAAGCCTTTAACAAAGTAACTAAAGATCAGACGCAAAGCAGAGAAAGATGGAGGTCAAACCATATTCAATAAAATAAGGTAAGATCGAGCACAACTCTAGAATCCATTTGTTAAAAATGATATTTATTTATTCAAAATTCTAAAACAAGAAAATTAATCAATATTTGTATGTTATAAATTTTTAAATCAAAAAATTAATAAGAGCTTAAAACTATTTGGTATTAGATTAATAGTAAAGAAAATATATTATTGGATGAAAAATTAACGCCATTAACTATTTAAGAACATTAATGATATTAAATATAAAAATCGATGATATTAGAACTATTTTTATAAAAATAAGGGATATATGTAAAAATATGATAAAGTTCAAAAACATCATTATAATTTTCCCATTATAACGGATAGCAATTCTGTGTGAAAATTTCTCATTAACAATAAATCCTAACTAGTTTAACCCTTTTTTCATGATAATGGTTGCACTTGTAGTCATTTAATTTTACAAAATTAAGTTTTAATACATCTTTTACTTTTAATTTATATCTAGACGATATTATTTATAGTAATAAATATCAAAATATTTATACTAATAAATATAATTTTTACTCTTTTGTTAATTTTTATAACAATAAATATTAAAATATCTATATAATAAATAATTTTTATGATTAGTTATTTTATATAATGCATTGTTTTTATTACATTAAAAGTAAAAATTTATATAGTTTATGATTACACGTTTAGTTATTATTGATTAATTTACTTATGAACCAAACTTTAATAATTTTTATATCGATATCATATCATATCTTATATTAATAAATAAAAAATTAGTTAATATAAATGATTTTTAAATAAAAATATTTATTAAATTCAATCAAATTATGTATATAATTGATTTGTTAGATAATAAAAATATTAATTGAATAAATTATATATTATTTTGTTGTAATTAAATTATTTATTAAATAAAATTATGATTTTTTTCATTATATATATTATGGAATATTTACGCACCTGAATAGAACGGGAAAGAGCCATGCTCTGCTTTTTGTTTTTACTATGAGTTGTTTTTGTTTAGCTTTGGGTATGGGACATGCAAATTAATTAAGTTTCGTCTCCGACAATGACACTAACTTCTCCAAGTATCCTACGACTCTCACATTTTTATTGAAATAAATCTCTTTTTTTTTTTGGATAAGGATAAAAATTGTCTATATCACTAACTGCATCTCCATTACGTTGGATTTGTGGATGACAGTGTTTGGGTAAAAACATTCCACTATCCGTAAAACTTGATAAACCCAAAACACTTGTTAAATTTTAAGAGAATTTGTTAAGTTGTATAAATAAAAATTAAATAATATATATATATATATATATTTAAAAAAAAATCATTTTCATCCCTTTATCTTTATAACTATATAATAATATTATTTCATTAAAAAGTAATTAAAAATATGAGAAGCTTTAATTAATAAAAGTAACCATATAACAAGAGTGATGTGACCAGGGACTTAGGATCCAATAGATTTTGCTGGCCAATAAAATAGTGACAATTTATTTACGATGGAAAAGCATTTTCCCAATAAATGATTATGCAATCCAACGTAATAATCATAACGAAAAAAATGAACAAAACTATGATATCACGTGGAATGTTTGCGAGCAGTGAATTGATAAAAGATACAAAATTTTAAAGTTGGTTTAGTATAGTTTAGTTTTTAAGATCATAAAATTTGATTTTTGTTTTTTAATTTTTAAAAAATAATTAATTAAAAATAAATTATATTATTTTAATAATTTTTTTTATGATCTATAAAGTGATTAAAATATAAGTCATGAAATTTAATATTAAATTATTGAAAAAACAAAAAGAATAATATTTTAATAAAACATTATTTAAATATATTATTCTTTTTTTTTAAATAAATTATAACAATTAATAAATATTAAAATAAATATTTTGTTAAAAATATTCATATCATAGTAATTTTATCATTATTAAAATCAAGTAATTTTAATCACATTATAATTTTAATAAAAATTATTAAAATCATATTATTTATTTTTAATTGATATTTTTCACTAAAATTAAAAGATTGAAAAATATTTTTTTATAATATAAACGAATAAATATATAAAATATATTTTACCTTCCAAAATAATTTAATAGGAGGACTTAAGCAACCTTTTCACTTATTAATAACTGATACAATAGAGAGACTCTCCTATTAAATGACACCTCTATTATAAGTGAATTATACCTAGATTTTATTCTAATATGACTTTTCTTTTATATTTGCATTTATGGGTAAGATTTGTTTATAAACTTATAAGTGCTGTGGTTTTTTTTTTTTTGTAAAAATATGTTATTTGTTTTTCAAGTCAAGATGTTCGTTAAAATTCATATAAGAAGGTTTTTTACTTGTTTTGTAAATCGTTCCAACAATATTAATTCAAATAACATTATTATTAAAAAATCACTATTTTAATTACTACAATCAAACGTTAATTTAAATTATAATATGAAACTATTATTTAAAGTTCATATATGTACGCTCACATATATATATTAAAGCTACAAGAGTCTACAAGTTTTGGCTTCATATTTAGATATATCATGTATTTAATATTAAGTTTTTTGGTTTGAATTGTAATTTTCATTAGTATTCAATGAAATTATTAATGCTTACTATAAAAAATGGTAATTTTAATTTTATCTAGATTTTATGTTTTTTATTTAGATATATTTCTACGGTTAAAAACATAAAAATCTCAAAATATTAATAATTAGATTATATTGAAGATTTGTCATATCTTATTGATGAAAAGATTTATATGTATATGGTTGGAGAACTCAAATAACAAAAGAAAAAATACTTGAATACATTTTGTTATGGTGTAAATAATGAATTTTATGGTCATTTTATATATTTTATTATATTTTTATTTTTTTAAAAGAAGGAATGAAATTTAGATATACAATTCTTAAAAAATATATCACTTGTCACTTTCCATTTCATTTATAAGTTAACAAAAATAAAAAATATTATAATTAATTGTACCATTTACTAATGGTTAAAGAATATTTTTTGTTTAATCAAACGCTAAGTACTAACTTAAATGTTAAAAAGAAGCTGAATGATTAATAAAGTTAGCATTATGATCATCATGTAAAAAATAACATAATAATTAATCAATATAGCAATCAAATTTTAATAAAGTCATGCTTAAATTATTAAATTTATAATAAGATATTAAGTATTTAAGTATAAAATTTAAAATTTAAATGTGATATAATTTTATTTTATATATGTAGTTTATATATAATTTTTTAATTTTATAAAAATTAGACATAAAATTTTATTTATAAGGTTTTAAAATCAAACAAATATCTCTTCTCATCACTGTGTATATCCCATCTTACTACTAACATATATACCAATCATGTTAGTTAAAAGGTAAATCAAAATAAAATCGAGACTGATTTTGAAAATTAAATTTTAAATAATGGTGGAAGGAGACATAATCTAGAAGAGTTTGAATAATAATTGATGGAAATATCGAAGTATCATATTCTAATAAGACATGCATCGACATAATACAAGAATCTAGGGCAGGCATTTTTGAGAATTTTTATACTAAAAAGATCCCTCCAATGGTGTTAGATACAATGGTTCCTAAAAAGAAGTAATAAAATATTGAAAATTTGAAATAAAAGGTCAGTTCCTTCCCCTCCTCAGAAAGCTACAATATTTATATTTATTTAAAAGGTTTATATATTTTAAAGTTTAATTTTGTTAATCTATCATCTAAACTCAAAAAGAGACAGATTAATGTTATTATAATTAAATTCATGGGTAAACCAATACATCATTAAAAGTAAAACCCTAGCATGACTTTGATCTGGCTTTGGTCTTTTGACAATCCCATCTAAATTTTGCGCACACACACATATATATATATATATATATATATATAACTTGACTTTTTTATATTATTTATTCGGTTTATTTAATTGTAACTTGTAATAATGTAATTCTTCAGGTTATAATGTCTTTAGTTGAAGGTCAAAAAGGTGATTCTACTAACAAATTGTTAAAGTTAATTAGATATTGTATGATTTTGTTAACTTAATAAATTGTTAAGTTAATTAGATATTGTATGATTTTTCCATCTTATAAATTTGAATCTTATTTGTATAATATTATTTTTTTGATAAAAATTAAAACTTTATTATCTTAAAAAATTGTAACTATCATGTGTTTTGCTCTCATTAATTGAGTATAAACCCTCAATTTGAATATCTATAGCTTAAATTAGAGGATGTGTGCATTAGTATCTAAGACCTTTGAACTTATGGGTCATTGTTATGTATTCATTTTCTAATTGTATTTTATAAAGCCACCAGCTTTATAATACAATTACTAAACACATAATATTTTTTTTTTCAAGTACTTACTATTTGGACTATCCCACCTTGAAAAAAAATTTAAAAACTGTTCTTGAAAACAAATCTTGGTAATTCCAGTCTTTCAAATTAAGCTCTGCTATTTCTCTCTCTTTTTTTAAGTGCTAAGTAATATCTCAAATATAAAATTTTAGATCACATCATTTTAAAGCTTTTAGATGATTGACGAAAAAATCAAATAGGTGAAGGCTTTATTCATAGCCAAACATGTCATTAAATTAAGTGTGGGTTAGAACACAAGCATAAATCTTTTAATAATATTGAATTTGGGACTTCGGTGTTTTAGTACATGAATATATCCATCTAACTCATAATATTTAAAAAAAAATTTATAATAATTTAATATGTATATTTTGATAAAAGATATATTAAAGAGTTAAACTTTTGAAAGTTAAATAATATTTTTTATGACTATATTGATGAATGACGATGATTTTTGATGAGTTGTGATTCCCCGTAAAAATTTATAACTATTAGTGGAGGATCGTAACTCTTGGTAATAAAAAATACTGAGAAAAGTTTATGATTTTTTTTTCTTTACTCTACCAAAGACAAAGACAAAATAAAAAATAGACTTTTAGATTGTGAATATATAAGTTTTAATCCTTTTTCCATTAGAATTTTTTCCTTTGATTATGTTAGGAAGAATATTGAGTATACGATAGTCTTTATTCGTTTTTGAAAGTCATTCATTAAATATTGAAATACAATTGTCATTATTATATTATTAATTATTCTACATTGGTATCCGAGATAGGTTATGAGTTTTTCGTGGTTATTTATATTTTGAATGTGTGAAATGTGAATAATTTAAAAAAATGTAAACTTTAATTAAATGAGTTGTTTAGTTTTTAAAGAATCGGAAGTTATATCATTAGAATTCACATTTTATAAGCTTTCTAGAATTATATTATTTGAAATTTTTTATTAAATCATGAGTAGTAAGAAAAATTTAATTTCTTAGCATTTTATCTACGAAACATAATTATGAATATAAAAGTCTTCATAAATAAATTTTCTTATATATGTTCATATTATTGGTTCCTTTTATTTATATAGTCTTGAATTTAAGATATGTATATATGTTATTTAATGAAAAACTTAATATTAAATATCAAAATAAAGCATATCATGTATTTATATTTGAATTTATGCACCAGATCAAATTGTAAGAAATTTATTAAAATTATAAAGTAATTATTCTATATTACAATTGGTGCATAATATACATGTAATATGCATTTAGAGATTGTCATAACTATGGTGAAGTCCTAATCCTTAATAAAATATTATAAAAATTAATGACATATGTTAAAGAGTCTTGACCTATGATGAAAAGTCATAACTTGGTTGTGATTCTATGTGAAGAGTCATGATTTTTGATGAAAAATTATGATTCTTACCGAAGGATCATGATTGTTAGTGAAGGATTATGGTCATGAGTCTTGGTGAAGGATTATGACTCTTGAAAAAATGTGACAGTTGATGAGTACATTAACTCTTGGTGAATAGTCACGACTCTTAAGGGTTGTGATTCTTAGTGAAAATTCATGATTGTTGATGAAGGGTCGTAATTCTTAGTGAAAAGTTATAACTCTAGGTGAAAGGTTGTAAACTCTTGATGAAAATTGTGACTCTTGTTTCTTGAATTTTGACTTCAACCCATCTCATTTGTCTATGGTTTCAAAGTCATCCAAGTTTAACTTCTAAAACGGACTTACACCATAATAAAGTTAAGAGAATTTCATTTCAAATTTAACCAAGCCCATATTTTAACAATTAGTCTAAGACAAAAACTATAGAATTTGATATCATTTGATAAACCTAATAACTAACACGAGTTTTCATAAGACAATAAGCTTCTATTTCAAAAATATTAACCAATTTGGTTTGATTTATGTATTTAATAAACTCATGCTTTCATTAACATGAAACTTGTTTACTCTTTACTTTCCAATAATTTAAAATAACTTTACCTTGTACAAAATAAAAATTGAAGTAACAATATTTATATAAATATAATTATTTTAATCCTCGTTTAATACCGGGTCCTAAACTCACAATTAAAAAATCGTTTTAAGAAATTTCATGGGCCAGAAAGTGTACAAAAAAGAAGGCGGCCCAATCTGTAAATCCAAAAACACAAGGCTCGTATGAATGACTATCGATTTTCTTCAACGCTGTAGGTTATTCGCAGAATCGCCCCACTTCTGATTTTCAAATTACACAGGTTTTGATTACGTATAAACGGGGTTGGTAAAGATAATAAAATAGAATGACATGGCTTAGGGTTGAAACATATTTTGACACATTGACTGTTTTGCTCAATTGGGTCTGTTTTTCCTTTGGTTTATGCTATTACTTTCTTCTAGTTTATTTGATTATTTCTTGGTAGCCTTCTTGCCTGAACGCAAGATTGGTTTGTTATTTGGACGCTGGACCTTCGGTTCCAGTTTTGGTCATACTTTAGTCCCTTGGTTCTTACCTTTTAAACATATACGAGACTGAAGTGTTCTCATATTTAGGCTTAGGTGATTAACTATAAGATAAGTGATTAAAGTTTCGTATTAGGGACTAAAGTGTCTCTGAAAAGTTAAGAACTAATAGATTACATTTTGGTTTATTAGAGAAGAGAGAGTTTAGATTGAGATATTTCTCTATATTACATAACAAGGAGAGCATGTACAAATATATATAGCTAAGATCGTTAGAGCTTAACCACCCACATAGGTGTGTCTACCAAGCCGAGAATAATAATCAAATGTGATGTAGCACACTACATTACAATGCATATGATCCTGTGTAGTGTAGTACACCTTAGTACAATGCATACAATGATATCTATTACCCCTATAGGTTTGTTTTTAATGGAACAAAACTACTACTCAGGAAGTGGTTTGGTAAAAATATCTGCTAACTACTTAGTGGTAAGGGTATACCTAATGTCTAAATCCTACCATGCAACACAGGATTGGTGGTAAGTTTTTGGGCACTTACATTATCACATAAAAGAACTAGTATGTAAGACATGTTTACATGTAAATCAGTTAGCAAATATCTTAACCATGTCACCTTCGAATTAGCCATGGCGAGGGCTTTGTACTCGGCTTCAACACTGCTACAAGCTACCACCTTTTGCTTCCCAGCCATCTAAGACACCAATGAATCCCCAATGAAAATGCAGAAACCACTAGTGCTTCTTCTGTTATTAACAGAGTTGGCTTAATTTAAATCAAAGAAAACAACTAGGCCAAGAGACAATTACTTCGATAAGATAATGCCAGATGAGAAGAGCCTGCTAGATATCCCAATAACCTCTTGAGGCATTGCCAATAGATAGTGATTGATGCCTGTTAAAATTGACACAATTTTTCAATAGTGAAGGCAATTTCAGGATGAGTAATGACATCGTATTGCAAACCCCTAACAAGTTTCCTATAAGTGGTTGGATCATCTAATAATTCACCATCAAACTTAGATAACCTTGTATGGGAGGACATAGGAGTGGGAAGATGCTTAGAGGAATTGAGTCTTGCATTGTTCTCGTAGAAACCTCATCAACAAGTTCACCATTAAAAAATGCAGTGTTGACATCAATTTGCTTTATGACCCAATCAAATGTGAGTATAAGGTTAGCACAACATGCACTGTTCGGGGCTTTACGACAGGGAGAATGTCTCTAAGTAATCAATACCATGTCTCTACCTTTAATCCTTTACAACTACACATGCCTTATACTTGTCAAGAGAACTGTCACTTTTGAGTTTCACCCTGAATAGTCATTTATAGCCAATAACCATCTTACCAGGTGGAAGAGGAACCAAACCCTATGTGTTATTGTCTAAAAGAACCTGAAACTCCTTTTGCATTGCCTCTTTCCACTTAGGGATACATTTGGTTTCTTCATGACATAAGATTATGGTAAGATGAGAGAGGAGTTGCTAGCAAGATAGAGCTGTTTGAGCTAAGTCAATAGGTAAGTCAACATATGGTTCAATAGGTCTATAGGAACCTATAATGTCAATACAAGGGGGATGTGACATATGTTGTGACTAAACATGGGTTGAAGAGACAGGTTTCGGTGAAGGGTCAGAAAAGGATTGAGCACCATCAAGCATTGGCAAAGGTGAGGAAGGAGACAAAATAGGACTAGTTGGAAGAGAAAGTGTTGTTGTGGGACAAGTAGCTTGAGCACTATCAGATATCACATGATCAATGCTAGACACAGGTTGAACACTAAGAGATTGAGTAGGCACATGATGCTCATTTTCAATAGTGGCTAGTGTTTGGCTAGGGACACGAGAGGGAAAAAGTAAATGTTTACGGTCCAAAAAGGTGTAGTAGCTATCAACAGTAGCAAATTGAGGATTAAGGGAATGAAAGCATTGTTCATCGAATAAAACATGCCTGCTAATATATAATTTCCCAACGATTGGTTCTAAGGATAGGTATCCTATCTTTTGATGGGCATATTCTAAGAAGATGCAGTTGAGTGATAGAGGTTGAAGTTTATAAGAGTTAAAAGGTCTAAAGCAATGAAAGCACTGATAGCCAAATACACGCTAGAAGACATAGTCAAGTTGTTTGGAATACAATGTCATATAAAAGGAGATGCAAACTCAACAGTCTTAGATGGGAGTTTGTTAGACATAAAGATAGCAGTTCTACAGGCATACATCTGATACCTTACATAGAGATGAAATAGTAAAGCATGGCCCTTTTTTACAACTCTTCTTAATTGAGACTCAATAGCCCTATTTTGTTCAGAAGTGTAAGGGCATGTGATGCGATGGATCAGACCTAAGTGTGCGAGCTTGCTATCCAAAAACATAAACTCACCACCCTCATTAGTTTGGATAAAATTCAACTTAGTTGTAAAGTTTCTCTTAATCGTGGCCATAAAAAAACTAAATGCTTGTTGTGCTTGATCTTTGAAAGTAAAAAAATAAATCCACATATATTTATTGAAATCATTGACAATAAGGAGGTAGTAGTTGGCATCAATATTAGCAAGCACTGGTGATGTCCAAAGATCCATGTAGATGAGATCAAAAGGTTGTGAGGATTTCATGTGCCTAGACACAAGTGACCGTTTATGAGATTTGGTCATAGGATAAACGAAACAAAAAGTTTTTTTATTATTGAAATTTGTACAAGAAGGCAACAATGCACGATGTACAAGCTTACTTATTATAAAATCAGAAGGGTGAGCTAACCTTTGATGCCAACCATTTATATCTATAATATGATTACTAGAGAAAACAGAAGGCATACCAAAAAAATTACTACCTAGTTGGTGAGCACCAATCAAGCCATATTGAGCTTCATCCTATGCCAAAACCTTTTATGCCTTTTTGATACAAAAAGAGGCAACATTAAACTCCACACTAACACCATTATTAGAACATGCTATGGAAACAAAGACGGTTATTGAAAACATAAGGTGTGTGAAGAAAATTGGAAAGATGTAGGTTATGAGGATGTACATTTTAAGTTGTTGTGGCCATGATGAAGAATAGATAAAGAAGATTCATTACCTACTGTAACTTTATCATGTCCAGTGTATGTCTCAGGCTACTCAATGTTGTTAGCATCACTAATTAGGTGATGTGTTGCACTAGAATTCAATAATTAAGGTGTAGATGTTGGTGTAGGGCAATTTGCTATGGAGGATGAGGCAAAATTTACTAAGGCATTTTGTGATTGACCATGAAGCAAATCTCTCAACTTGAAGCACTTGTTGGCTAGGTAGCCAAACTTGTTGCAAATTTAACAAGTGACCTTAGGTGCATTAGGATTGCTTGGTCTATTCTTTTTTCCTTTGTAACCTTCATCTTTATCACCACTCGAAGGATTGATCTGGTTGGATTGACTTTGTTTGAGATTGTTTGAGAAAGTCATGAATGTTCTAACTAGACCTTGAGGTACCTGAGTTATTTTGCTTGGAGTCTAAGATGAATTCTTCAATTGCAAACTAGAAAGACCAGCAACATTAGCCTAAAATAAGGCTTGGTTCTCCAGTTGTCGAGATTGATGCCCAAGCATCCTCTCATATGAGAGAAGCAAGCTATGAACCTTATCAAATTTCATAAGGCCAGATTGCATAGATAGTGATGAAATAAAAGAATTGTACGAGGAATCCAAATCACGCACAACACATAGAATTAGATCTTTCTCAGAAACAAATTCACTTATAGCATTTAGTTGATTTGATATGTTCTTGATATGCAGAAGAAAATCTTCAATTGTTGAACCTTCTTTGCAAAGAGTCTGCAATTGAAGTTTCAGATCCATTACTTGAGTAGGAGAAAGGAACAGCAAATTGTTTTGTCAGTGCAATCCAGTACTTAATGGCTGTGGATTTGACAATTTTATTAAGTCTAGACCATTCAAAATGATCTGGATTTGATAGACTTGTTCCAGGAAGAACAGGTGGTGGAATTGGATAAGAAAGACCTATCATCATTTCAAGACCATAGACAGTGGCAATTGCCATGATGTGTTCACGCCAAAGTAGGTAATTTCCACGATCAAATTTGAACGGGAAATTGAGACTAACTGGAGGAGCTGAGTATGAAGGCTTGGAGCATTTCTGTAGAAACTGTATTGTTGGAACTGTTAGCCTCCATTGTTGTAGTTTGTTGAGGAGTGTTGATCAAGCCTTGCTCTGATAGCATAGTTGATTAGAGAAGAGAAAGTTTAGATTGAGATATTTCTCTATATTACTTAATGAGAGAGCATGTACAAATATATATAGCTAAGATTGTTAGAGCCTAACCACCCAAACGGGTGCCTAACTGCCTAGCTAAGAATAATACTCAAATGTGGTGTAGCACACTACATTACAATGCATATGATCATGTGTAGTGCAGTTTACCTTAGTACAATGTATACAATGCATACAATAATATCTATTACATTTCCCTTGTTATTTACTTAAATATATATTGTGTGACTCTTACCTATTCACTGACCATATTTGTTAAGTAGGTTTGACATACCAGCTGCAATATCACTCCAGAGTTGCAGAAAGATCTTCAGTTATTAAAGGTGTGGTAGACTTTACCTTGCTGTTACATAAAACCTTATATCAAGTCTTTTATTTTATTTTTTCTTATACATTGTGCATTTCATATGCTGTTTAAATGTAATATTCTGCACCATTGTTTACGAAACATTGAAATATAGAAAATTTTATGAACGATTGTGTTTTGTCGTTGTGAGTTGGGATACCTTATATAGTCTTGTGTCTTAAACAGAAGGAACAAAACATTGTTGTTTTTACTTAAATTATCACAATTTTTTGACATTATTGTAACTATGATTAATTATTTTGTGATTTTGGAATTGGTTTCAGTTGCAAGGAATGCAATGGATCCAAAGAGGCACTACAACAAGGGCGACTTAAGATCAACCAAGTATTTCCAGGCAAGTGTAGAGTTTCATAGTTATTTAGTGGCATAAAGGTCATGTTTAGTTATTTATGAAAATCGTCCTCAAAATTATGACAATGGTTATTTTCTTTATAAATCAGACGGGCACAGTGATAGAATCTTCATTTGATTTCTTCTGGGGAAGATTAACAAAGAAGGAGAGAAAGGCAACACTTGCAGATGAGCTTCCTTCTAATCATATGCTTCATGAGTACAGGTTAGATTAGCTTAAAAACAAGTATTAGGTGTCAACAATATCATTTGAATAAATCAAAGAAAAAAGAACTACATTTTATTGGCTGCTGCTGCTGCTGCTTAGTCTCAAATTATATAAGTCCATTACCAACATTAATTAGTTGTTACTTGTTAGTTATCTATTTCTCTCTCTTCTTTACATGGTGATGAAATTCCATGACATGCTTTGGATTATATAATGGAGTAGGAGTTAGGAAATGTTGTTTAATTAAGGGTCCATTTTGAATTTCTTGAGTTATTATTTAAGTGTTTATGCTGTTAAAATTCTATTTCTATTAAAATATTATTACTCTGGCATGTATATCGAGATCATTTGAGGCTTTGAGCTACACCTACACCTTCATTTGAGGCTTTAAAGGTAAAGTTTGAGACTTATGTCTCTTCTCATTAGAAGAAAACACTTTGGTACTTAAAATAGCCTTGGACACTATTAAATTATGAGCCGATTGTTACATGATAGATGAATATATTAAGTGGTTCTGTAAGTGGCTTAACATTGTTAACATTAGCTATTGAGTTCTGTTAGAAAAAGAATTGATTTATTGGAAAATTAGATGTGTATTTTAGAGCTTCCCTTTCCACCATGGAAAGAAGAAACCCTAGGATTATTTACGAATCTCATTCTCTTTTTGAACGTCCAAATTTCCAATAAGCGCAAGGTGTGGGAAATAGAAGAGACAAATCTACCAGCTGATAACGCAAAATGGAAGAGAAAGGGTAAACACTTCAATAAGCTTACAAAACACAGGAGAGCTATATATATATAGTATCTAGATAAATGATTTCCAGAAATTGATATTCTTTCTAACAAAGCACTCACTAACAGCTGGAGTTTTAGTCTCAGAAACATCATGTGTCTTGCTTGTATTTTCAACTTTATAGATATTACAGAGCTCTAACGATAGTAATCAAAAAGGTCATATTTTCTTTGGGGAAAAATCACACAAATTTGATGTCAAAATTTGTTATTTATAGGTACAATTAGAGGCAAAATTATATTAAAATACAAAATATCACCTCATAATAAATTTATGATGTAAAGTTGTACACATTGTTTGACGAATCTCTTTGTATTGTTACTGTTTACAAAGCCAACCCAACTTAACTTCTTCCATGAACATCATTACAACGAAACTACTGGTGTTTATGGCTATTTACCCATATTATTATTTATTTCTCTAGTATCTTTATCTATAATAATTTAAATTTTAATTAAATTTATTATTAAATTCTCAAACTTTTAATATGTATAATTAGGTGTTTAAATTTTTAAATCATAAAATTTATTCTTAAACTTTTAAACTTATTATTTATGAGTTAATTTTTTAAAAAATTAAAATTAAATTATAAGTTTTATAAATTTTAAATTTTAAATATTTATGTTTTCCTACATGAGAAACTAAACGAAACAATGACGTTTGTAAGATTTCTATGGTAATGAAAAACGAGACCAGATTCCAAGTTCGAAAAACATTTCAGACTCAAGGGTCAATCATCGTATCTTTATTGGTGACTAACATATTATTTCACATCAATAACACAACACAACACAACACAACATGAGAGATAATATTGAGAGTGGAAGGACGTGTTTTCTCTCTACATTCTACCTCTTACTGTTCTACACTAATTTTAGATAGTGATATTGCATATATCTTTTTTATAGTAATATATATTTTATTTATTATATTAACTATTATTAATATCATTATTTAATTATGATAGTAACGTTTATATATATATATATATATATATATATATTTTAAATTCGCTTTCTAAAGCAAATCAAGGTATTATGATGCTCAACTCTGAAAGTCTGGACCATATATTAAAGAACTGTACAGAATATTCTCACTTATCTCTTCTTCCTTCTTTTTTTCAACAGATTTTATCTCTTTTTGAAAATAAAGTACATATATGGCCATTTCACTTGTCCCATATCCCATTAATTTTATTCATTTGGGCAGCTTTTAAGTATATGGCCGAATCCCAATACAATACTGTATAGTTGGCTCATGACAAAGGTTCTTGTGAATCCCCCAAACGTGACAAATGGAGGTATGCATCAGTCCCTGCATACAAACAACGCAAGCCTGAAAATCTGTGAGAAAACTCACTACCATGTGTATATGTTGTAGTATAACAAAAGCAATATCAAAGTCAGAAAAATCTAAGGTTTTGTTTGCTTGCATTTTAGTCAAAAGTGCTCTTAGAGCCTTAAAAGCACTTCTGGAGAATCTCTTTTGTTTGATTCAGAAGTACGTTTTTAGTATATAAAAAAGCTTTTAATAGAGTCGACAGACTCTAAATAAATAATATGAGCAAACAATCAAACCCTCCAACAATAACACTTGTGTCCTGTGTCAAGTACAGCATCCAGAAAATAATCAAACCTTACCATATCCCTCCATAGAGATAATCTGCAAGTCCCCTCCAAAATACCGAGCATACAAACGGCTGATTGGGAGCCCATATCCATATCCAGCCATTGTTACTGCATTGGTTGTTCCAAGATCTGCGTTCTCGTTCAGAGGGTTTTGAGCAGTACTGTAGAGATATGTGAAAATTTTGTTCAGACCACTTCTTGCTATACCACCACCTTCATCAGAGACCTGCGAAGAAACAGGCCCAACTGACTGAATTAGTATTAGATCGTTTAGGAGGCAATATATTGGAACATATATCCACAGAAAAAACAATAGAACATGTAGCATTTAGGAACCTTGATAGTAACATCCTCAATTCCATCAGCAACTATTATTCTAACCGGAGGGGAGACTCTGTCCGAGTCTATATAACGCTCTTGAACAGCACGCAACGAGTTCTTAACCAACTCAAACACCATTAGATGTAAATGTGATGGAACATATCTGTCAAAGAAACAAGTGCTCACCCATGTGAAATAATGAACTAGCAGAAAAAGGAGCAAATCAAAACTAGGAAAGAGGAAATCTACGTGATATCAATTCAACCAAGTAATTAGAGAACATATTGTGGTTCATCTAGTGGTATGACATATAAGACTCTACCTCTATGTTTGAAGTTATGTTACTTGAATCATGTATGCCAAAAGAAGAGTAGAGAATAAACTTACGGGAAGGTAAAATCAGGATCCCCGTATATGTTCACATCAGGAGCACTGCCATATTCACATAAGCAAATTGATCGTGCATCTTCGCTGGCATTTCGTGCTATCTCAACCGGGGACATTCTGGTATGGATGTAACCAACGCAGTTAGGAGGAGGATTGGGATTATGCAACTCAACATGTTGACCTGGTATGCATTCACATGTTCAGAGTTCAACCAAAATCTATCAAATTACAGTAGCGTGGGAAGCAAGAAATATAGCTGACCAATTAGCATGCGAATTCCAATTCTTGACATATAGAAGCGATCCAGAAATTGATGGATAGCATCAAGATCCTCATAAGCAGTTCTAGGACTCAATGTTTTCTTCAACTGTTGCACACCCAAAGCCATCATAGGGACCACGTTGTTGTGTCTCACCTTAATTGCTTTGATCATATTTGTGAATTCCTTTTCATCACTTGTATCCTTAATGTCTGGGAATGATCTGAGGTCACGGAACGAATCCAAATACCAATCACGAACCTAAGCAAAATTGCTTATGCAATGTTAGTACCTCATTCAGATATTTAAAATTAAATTCTGAGCTTATCAACTAAGATATATACTACAAATTGATAACATTTGCCTAGCAATTTCAAATACTTAACTCAAATAATACAATCCCTCATCTACAATGTAAATAACCCTGAAACAGAGGATTACACTAAATCGAAGAGACTGCCAAACTAGTACATACAAAATAGATGATCAAAGCAAAAACATTGAAACCACAGAAACAAAAACGTACTCCAATTCAGACTCAACCAAGCTTCACAAAGCCCAGGCAAATCCAGTTCGTCCATGGATATTTCTATGAGATCCAGACAAAGAGGATCGATGTCTCAGATTCATATTTTATCCACCAGAAACAAACAATATGTAATAAAATAAAATTTAGGCCCAGAAACCAGAAATTTCTTTACCATATTAATAAAATATTACCAGAAAGGGAAATAATCAAATAATAGCCAAATTAAATTAACTATAAATCAAATTCAGTATGGCCCGACACAAAAAACAAAGAACCCAGAACAAAAATCGAAAATCCATACCGAAATTATCGAAAGTTAACAGAAAATGAAGTGTTACCTTCAAAACGGTGGGCGTCTCAGACAAGCCATAAGGGAGACTCTCGAGTTCAATAGCTCTTCTGGCAATTCTAATGGGAAGTTCTTTGTGAAGAAATTGAGCAGAAATAAGCAAATTCTTGTCATTGGGTTCGGATCCAAATTCCATCATATACCTTAAACTCACCCCAGTTTGCTTTAAACAACCCCATTTGTGAACCTCATCAAGCAAACTCTTCGAAAACGATTCACATGCCTTCTTAGCCGCCATGGCTAAACTATATTTAAGCAAAACTTGAAAGAAGACCCGTGAGGAGGTGGAAGAGGAAGAGAAAGAAGACGAAATGAAAAAATAAAATTTTTTTTATAATACTAACTTACAAACCGACCTCCTCGTAACGAAACCAAGAAAGAGATTATAGCAACAAGAAGAACAACATTCCAACGTCCCTCCTCTGAAATTCAAAACAAATTCAGAGAGTAGAAAAACAGAGGAGACAGAGAGGAAAGAAATAAGAAGGATGGTTGAATTGGGTTTTCTGAAAACGGGTTAAATTATTATTTTAGAGATTTTTTAGATATCGAGGAGAAAGTGACAATTTACAGATTTTTTTCGTTATTGCAATTTTTTTTCTTTAAAAAGAATGTTATTATTATTATTAATAAAGAGTTTCTACCATATTTAAATTACATATATTAAAAGGTATATTTAAAAGATTAAAATTGCTTTTCTTAGAGTTTCTTAAGAACCAAAAAGAACTACACCATTAACATTTTTAGGTACCTAACAAAAGATTGAGTGTAAAAATTAATATAAAATGAGAGATTTTTTTTAAAACTGTTTTGCTTTTCAAGATAATGGGTTAGCTTAATTATTCCAATAATTTATAATTAAATGTAAATCATTTTTAGTTTTTATTTTATCGAATAAAATTGGAATTAGAATTAGAATAGAATTAGAATGAAAATGGAATTAGAATGAGAATAAAAAGGAAAATATATTGTTTAGTTTAACTACTGAAATTAAAGAAAAAATCAATATTACACTATTTGGTCTACAATTGGAATAAAATAAAATCTATATATTATCTTAATGTCCTTACATTCAATAAAATTTAAATAATATCATTTAATTATTATTTTTTCATCAAACAAAATATACTATTGAAATTATAATTTTTCAAAATAATTATTACTTAAAAATAAAATATATTATTAAAATTATTTTTTTAAAAAGGGGTTTAGTGTTAAAATTATTATATTTTTTAAATAAGATTTAGGGTTTTAGGTTTTTTGATTTAGGATATTGGGTATAGAGTGTTGGGTATAATGTTTAGGGTTTAAGGTTATATTTGTGAATTAAGATTTAGGGTTAAAATTATTATTTTTTAAATATGGTTTAGGATTTTAGAGTTTAGAGTTATATTCGTGGGTTTATATTCACGGTTAAAATTGTTATTATTTTAAATAAAGTTTAAGGTTTTGGGATTTAAAATTTAGGATTTAGGATTTTGTGATTATGATTTAGGGTTTAGGGTATAAGATGTAAGGTTTATGGTTATATTTAGAGTTGGGGTAAAATTAGAACAAAAAATTAATATGAAAATGAAATCATGATTCATTAAGAGGAGGAAAAAAAATTCTTTTTTAGTAATTAGTTTTATTACATTCTTACTTTTTAGTTCAGTCATACATAAAATTGAAAAGAATAAATTCTAATTACGTTACAATCTAATCAACCAAATACTTAATTATATTTTTAATTAAAAAATTATTTCAATTATTAAAATAACATCTTGAACTTGTACTTCTTTGTCATTTATTAAACTATCTATATTTATTTTGTTTATATTATCAAATTATTTTTTATATATTTTATATTATTTAATTATTATATTTATATCATTTCATTAATTTTTATATAATCACGTCATATATTAATAATATATTTAAAATAATTCAAATAATTACGTAAGAGATCTCAAACAAGTAGATAATAAAGTAATATATTTAAAATAAATTATTATTTTAAATAAAAAAATTAATAATTAAGTGATATGAAAGAGTTAAAAAATATTTCAATAATAAAAATGAAATAAATACAATAATTTAATGATATATTTGTAATTCTTTTAATATTTAATTGTTTCAATATTAATTTTTACTATAAAAATATCAATTTTTTAATTTTTTAATTATGGTTATGAAATTTATGGATGTCGTGTGTTCGGAGGAAAACTTCCACGCATTACTACGATGATATTATACGTAAATTAATATATTACATGATAGATGCTGAGTGTACATTGTCTTCTAATATATTTTAGTATATCACGATTTGATTGATTTGTTTATATATACTTACCTTGTTTCAAGAGTTACTAAGTACTAGTAATTATAAAAATACTAATAATAAAACACTACTTAAGAAGAAATAGCCAGCAGAGAATTTTTTTAAGGTTGAGACTTAAGCCTTTCAGGCTCCAAAAAGTTTATTCAAGTTCTATTAAAAAAATTAATTTTAGATCTTTTTTTTCCACCAATTTAGCAAAGCTTTTTTAGCATAATTATAAAAATATAATATTTATAATTAATAAAAATATTACACTTAAAATTTATAATCATAAAAATATTATTTTTTATGAATATTATAAAAATCTCAATATTAAAAATAATTTAATATATAATTTCACGTTATATATTCTTTAAATTAAATTATTATCATTTAGATTTATTTACTATTAAATATCGTCAAATTAAATTATGATCAATAATATTAGAATGCTATTTTATTTATATAAATTTTAGGGGTGATATGTTTAGAAATTTTTCTAAAATATTTCTTAAGACGTTCAAATTCAAGATAATTAGTTTAATTAAATGTATTAGAGTTAGATACACATAAATATATATATATATATATATATATACACACACGCAAGTAAGTAGCTATAAGTATATATGTAATATACATTAAGTTTAAATCAAACCTAATTTTTGATAAAAATATCTTTGTATTTTTAGATATAACGTACCTTATCCTTTATATTTTATTATTACCTTAATTTTTGTAAAAACTTTAAGATAAGAACATCTAAAACAATGATTCTAATAGTATTAAGAAACTTAATTTTTAATAAATATTTATTATGTATAATTTAATACATTTTGCATGATAAAATAAAGAGTGATTTTAGTCGATCAAATGTCTTATGATTCAAGCCTTATAATTAAGTTATCAGATAAGCATGATTCCAGAATATTCTCAATAAAAAGATAAAAGTGTAACGATGATCCCCTAATTAGTAATTACTATAAAGAAATAATTACAGATAAATGTCCACGATATTGCAATAAGTCTATCTATATAGATTAATAATATGTATCAAGTTAACTTTTTTTTCATATATATACTCATATATGTATATATTCATTATATCTGAGATCTTAAACAGAGAATCACAATTAAATATTATCTTTCATATCAATCACAGAACGAGATCTAGATCTTCTCTAATCTTCATTATTTTGTTACTAATTTAAGCATTGGAGGGTTAAATATCACACCTATATTATGAATTAAGGTGATGTTTAGTTGAAGGGAATAGAAAAGAGTTAGATTTGATTCCTTCCATTTGTGTGTTTGGTTGGGCTGAATGGAGGGGATGAAGTGAAATCGATTACTAAAAGAGAAGGAATTACAATTCCTTCTCTCCCTTTAGGAATCATGATTCCATTCCCATCTTAAATTTTATTCCCAATTTTACTCTCATCTTAAATACAACCCTAAACTCAAATCCTAAATCCCCAAACCTAAAACCCAAAACCCTAAATCCAAAACCTAAAACCTAAAACCCTAAACCCTAAACCCTAAATCTCAAAACCCAAAACCCCAAATCTCTAAACCCCAAATCCCAAAACCTAAAACCCTAAAACCTAAAACCTCAAATCTCAAAAAACTAAACCCTAAACCCTAAAACCTAAACTACAAAATCCTAAACCCTAAACCCTAAATCCCAAATCCCAAAACCCAAAGCCCTAAAACCCTAAACCCTAAATCTAAAATCCCAAATTCTAAAACCCTAAACCTTTTTTAGAAAAATAATAATTTTAACCCTAAACCTTAACCCACAAATATAGTCCTAAATCCTAAATCCCTAAACCCTAAATCCCAAATCTTAAAACCCTATTTAGAAAAATAATAATTTTAATAATATATTTTCTTTTTAATTAAGTAATAATTATTTAGAAAAATAATGATTTCAATAATTTATTTTGTTTAACAAAAAAATAATAATTATATGACATTATTTGAAATTTACTGAATGTAAGGGTATTAAGGTAATTTACAATTTTTTTCATTCCACTCTAGTGGCAAACCAAACACTGTAATCATGATTCCAAACTTGATTTCAGTAGTCAAACAAAATGACATTGTTTCATTTCCATTCCATTCCTATTCTCATTCCAATTCCGATTCTATTATGCGAACCAAACGCCACCTAAGGTTTTAATAATTTGTTTAATCTTGTAGATTCAAAGAGAATAGGCTTACTTGATGTAAATAAGCATCAATAATATCTTATACTTATTTAAAAAAAGATGTATGCATATTTTAAAAAAAATTTAAAATTTAAGAAATCAATGCTTATTATATATATATATGTACATCTTGATTAAGAAGTTTTTAACCTAATAAATCTTCAATTGAATATAAAAAATGTTATTTTTGTTATTTTTTTATATTTTTTGTTCAACCATTATAGTCCACTTAAAAAAATGCTCACTAACAATTAAACTACGAAAAGACTTGAAATTACATCTCATTATTATTTAAAAGATAAAAAGAATTTTAATTTTTTAAAAATAAATTATAAAAAATATAAATAAAAAATATTGATTTAAACAAACAATAAATATGAAAGAATATTTCATTTTATCTCTTTCTATATTCCTAATCTTTTACATTTTTTTCTTTATTTAATTTTTCTTATTTTTTAATTTATTTAAATAAAATCGCAATTATCTTTATTATTTTATTATTATTTTTTCTCATATATTATGAGTTTTTAGTAGTTTCATACTTCATGTGTTCCTTGTGCATTCCTTAATCTCATTTGCTTTCAAAATTTGTCTAATAACCTTGCATTTGAAAAATAAATGCAAAGTGGTTTAGTAAGATTACATAAAGGACAAAAGGAGGGAAAATCCATACCTTTCTTTACAAATTAGAAATGAACAGAAAGAATATCGTGCGAGCATTGCCACAAAAAAACTCTTCAACTTATTAGGTAGTTTCATATTTCATATTAGTTTCCAACATCTTGAGTCATTCTCATTAGTCTTGGTATCAAAATTTGAAGCTTTTGTTACCTAATCGAAGACATCGATTCTGAAGCCTAACAACTAACTTATATCTAGATTGAACTAAGTAAGTCTATTTAGATTCAAACTCTAAACTAGTCTATCTTTTTTCTTCTGAAATAAAAGTATTAGGAATTGCTTGTACATCTACTTGTTAAAAGACACTTTGAATTTTTTGCACATTTTAGTCATTTCTTTCAGAATTAATTAAACTTTTACCGATAAAGCTTCACTATTTGGTTTGGTTATTGACTTGAGTGAACCTGAATCTACTAACCATGACTCCTCTCAGATTTTGATAAGGTTGTTTTTAACAATTGATGACTTAATTCCTTCTTTTAATAGAGCCCTCGACTCTATAATACTTATCCACCCTTAAGATGGCATATGGCCTAGATTAGCCTCCAAAAAAGATGAGTTGTTGAAATATTTTTCCCAAAGCACTTTATAGAGAAGTGAATCGAATTATGTACACAATGTCCATGCTTGTTCTACTAGCAAGGCCAAGTTGAAAAGTTTGATATCTTTGAATCCTAGATTTCCCAAGGACTTGGGTTACTATAACTTGTTTCAAGATAACCAATGTATTTTATTTTTCTTGTTTGTAGCTCCCTACTAATATCTTTTCACGATTTTTGTAATTTCATCATAGATAAAGTGTGAGAGTTGGAAGAAAAGCATCGACTAATTTGGAATATGATTTATGCCAACCATGGGCCTGCACCTTAAGGATGCTTGTGTGTGCAGAGTGGTTACTTATTTGGTAGAGTTGCTTAGGCATGGGTTGGAGCGCACACATATGGGCACGAAGTTGGTTATGTTGGTGCATATTAGTGCATAACTAGGCAGTCGTGTGGCATGTACTAGGTACCATATAGGTTGTTAGGAAATCACAGTTTGTTAAACTTTTTTTTTATTTTTCCTTTCCTTTGTAAGGTTATATATAGCCTCAATGAGATCAATAAAATACATAGAAGAATTTATCAATTCAGCTTTTCATCTCTCTCTTGGTTTCTTCTATCAAATTACATATAACATTGATATCAGAGTCATGGATACCCTAGGAAAGTCCAACATCGAGTTTTGCAATGAGGTCTTGGAAACTCTCGCACGACACGAGACTAGTTTTGATCAAGTTAGTATTACCTTACAGGCTATGCTCACCAAGCTGCAAGCCCTGCACACATCTCGTATCCCACTTGAGGTCAATCCATTTGTAAGGGATGAGCCCTCACATCCCCATCCACACATTTCTCGTTCTAACCATGACATCTCTTATTCATACCTTAAATTGTCTTTTCCAAAATTTGCTGGTGAGGACCTAACCAATTGGATTTATAAGGCATAACAATAATTTGAATTCACCAACATCGTACTTAACCAACAAGTGCCGCTAGCTTCCTTCCATATAGAAGGTATTGCCTTGCAATGGCACTGGTGGCTTACCAAATTTAGTGGAACACTCACCTGGGATGAGTTCACCAAGGTTGCACAATGCGATCTGGACCAACTGATTATGAGGATTCTTTCAAGTCCCTGACCTTCCTTAAAAAGACTACGAGTATAACCACTTATTAGGAAGCTTTTGAGAAGCTTTCTTATAGAGTTGGTGGCTTGCCAAAAGAGTTCTTGATTGGCTGCTTTATTGCTGGATTTAGAGATGAAGTTCGCATTGATGTCAAAATCAAAAATCCTGAACATTGGTAAATTCCATTGGAGTAGCAAGATTGGTCAAAGAAAGGAATAAACTACAGAAGAAATCCACCTAGCTTCCTCATTTGCAACCCATATTAGTGCCATAAAGGAATCCATCCAATTCCACTGCTAGTGTGTTAGGACCTCCACCCAACCTTGCCCCTTTATCGAATCACCAACCAAGAAGCACGTGAAAGGAAATACAAGGGACTTTGTTATTACTATGATGAGAAGTTTCTTACTGGCTATCACTGTGCATGGCCTTAGCTATTTATGATTGAGGATTCACCTCAAGATCTCACAGATGATATGGAAAAAAACCCTTATTGAATAAGAACCTCAAGAAATAATACCAGAAATTTATTTCCATGCCATAGTAGGCATTGTACATCCATAAACCATCCAGGTTATGGGTAATATGAAAAATAAAAAAAAGAGCTAGTGTTGATAGATGGAGGTAGTACCTATAACTTTATTAATCAAGCCTTAACCTCTCAGTTTGGTTAACCATAGTAAAAAATAAGAAACTTGAAGTCATAGTGGATAATCGTGAGAAGATAGAATGTGATAAATAGTGTAGCAGTCTCACCTTTACCATTCAAGGGTATCCAATTACAACAAATTACTATGTGCCCCCAGTTACAACATGTCAATTGGTCTTAAGGGTTCAATGGCTTGAAACTCTTGGCCTCATTAAGATGGATTATAAGAAGCTCACCATAAGCTTCATGATAAAATGAACCTCTCATACGTTCCAAGGGTTAGGACGAACCAGCATTGTAGCTCTAACTAACAAGGAATTCAATGGATTGCAAGGCACATGGCTATTTTTCCAAATCATCCCTTCAAGTAGCCAAAGCAACCCTCAAACCAATTCATACCCCCCAGAGATAAGTCATTTACTCACAGAATTCTCACATGTATTTGAACCTATCACCAACTTACCACCTAGGCAATTGCATGACCACTGAATCCTATTGTAGCCTAGTGTAGAACCAGTGAATGTGAGGCCTTATCATTATCCATATTACTAGAAAATAGAAATAGAAAAGATAGTCAAGGAACTTTTTCAATCTAATTTGGTGAGGCCTAGCAACAACTCTTTTTCCTTTCCATTTCTACTAGTTAAGAAAATTGATGGAATATGAAGGTTCTGTGTGGACTATAGGGATCTAAATGACAACACAATTAAATATAAATACCCCATCCTTATTATCGATGAACTATTAGATGAACTCCATGGAGCTCAAGTCTATTCCAAATTGGATTTTCGTTTAGAGTATCATTAAATATGAGTCCATGAAGAAGACGTTCCTAAAACAGCCTTCCGAACACATAAGGGCCATTATGAGTTCCTAGTGATGTCATTTGGTCTCACTAACGTCCTAACCATCTTCCAAAGTCTCATGAATGATTTCTTCAGACCCTACCTTAGGAAATTCATCTTGATTTTCTTTGATGATATCCTAATATACTCTAGATCATGGAAAGACCATAACATCAATTTACAAACTATTCTTTAAATAATAGCAGCCAACAATTTGTTTGTAAAATAATCTAAATATCAATTTGGTATGTTACAGGTGGATTACTTGGCCTACATTATTTTATAATATGGAGTCTCAGTTGATCTAACAAAAATTTGTGCTATTGTTGAGTGGCCAACACCAACCACAACCAAAGGATTTAGAGGGTTCCTCAGGTTAGTAGGCTATTGTAGAAAATTTATTCGTCAGTTTGGTGGAATAGCAGCTCCTTTGACACGTCTATTAAGTAAGGATAGATTTTGATGGAATGAAGCTGCAGAGATGGCCTTCAAATAGTTAAAAGAAACCTTAACCTCCTCTCCTATATTATGTCTTCCAAATTTCACTTAATGATTTGTGATCGAATGTGATGCTAGTGGAATTAATTGGTCTTGGGGCCATCCTTACCCAAGACAATAAACTCGTGGCCTATTTTAGGGTAGCACTAAAGGGGTTAGCCTTAGCATTATCCACTATGAGAAAGAAATGCTGGCCATTTTCAAAACCATCAAGATATGACGCCCGTACTTACTGGGAAGACCATTCACAATTCGTACTAATTAGAGAAGTTTCAAGTACTTGCTTGAGCAATGGATCATAACATTAGTGCAAACACGTTGGCTGCCAAAAATCCTTGTTATGGCTATGAAATTGATTACAATCGTGGACCAAAAAATCAAGGTGCATATTCCTTATTACGTGTAGTGGAGTTTCAATTTCTATCTATTTCTCAACCCAAGGCAGATTGGTGGCCCGTGCTTTAAAAAGAAGTCCAACAAGACTCTTTTTATGAAAGGTTTTTAGCCAGAACCCCTTCTTCAACTGCCCATAAGTTATGTCAATGTGATGGGGTTTGGTTCAAAGGGTACAACATGTATTTGAGCTCCTATTCATCCTTAATTCCACAGATATTAGTTGATTTCCACTCATCACCTATTAAGGGGAACTTTGGGTTTCACAAAACCCTCACTTGTATCAAACAAACTTTTGTTGGTCTAACATGCGCAAAAGGGGAAGGAATTCCCACACCTATGTGATATATGCCAATGATTCAAAACTGAGTGTATGGAACCAATATGATTGCTTCAACCATTACCAGTTCCTATCCAAATATGGACTGAAATCTCAATGGATTTCATTGAAGGGTTACCATCCTCTAAGGGGAACACCATGATCATGGTAGTTATGGATTACTTGACAAAATATGCCTAATTCATTGCCATGAAACACCCTTTTATTACAATGATTTTAGCTAAGTCATTTATGGATAATGTGGTTTGCCTACACGATATTCCAACGTCCATAATTAGTGATCATGATAAAGTATTTATCAGTTCATTTTGACAAGTTTTGTTCCAACTACAAGGGACCAAATTGTACATAAGTTCCAACTACCACCCTCAAATAGATAGCCAAAAAGAGGTTGTCAACTGCATTTTGGAACAATATTTACGCAGTTTCACTAGTGATCAACCAAGGTAGTGGGTTGAATGGCTTCCTTAGGATGAATTCAACTACAACACCTTAACTCACTCTTCTACCAACATGACACCATTTGAGGCAGTTTATGGCATTCCACCTCCACTTTTACTAGCCTATGTCCTAGGAACTTCCCACGTTCCAACAGTGGATGAATACTTGCGTGATCGAGACACTATTGTAAGTAACCTACGCCATAACCTTATGCATGCTCAGAATCACATGAATTCCAAGATGATCAATACTAGTACAAGATCTCTTTTATGGAGAGGGATTATGTGTACCTGAAACTCCAATCGTATAGACAAATTTCAGTGGCTTTTCGCTCTTGTATGGAGCTTGCTCCATGTTTCTATGGTCCATACAAAGTAGTTGCCCAAGTTGGTGCAGTAGTCTATAAGTTGACTCTACCTCTTTACTCCCAAATTCACAATGTCTTTTATGTCACTTATTAAAGAAGCACTTGGGATCCTTCATTCCAATCTTTTCCCAGCTTCCTCCATTCTCGGACAACTTTACTATGCTTCTCCGACCAAAAGTCATCTTGGCTCGACATGTGATCCAAAAAGGGAAGTATCGACCCAAGTTTGAAATCCTTGTGAAATGGACAGGTGCACTGGCAGAAGAGGCCATATAGGAAAATAAGTGACATTTCACCAAAACTTATCCTAATTTTTTCCCTGTGAACAAGGATCCTTAGACGGGGGAGAACTGATACGTGCTAGCCATGGGCATGCGCCTTGAGACTACTCGTGTGTGCAAAGTGGTTACTTGTGGTGCAAAATTGGTTAGGCGGGGGTTGGAGCACACATACGTGGAAACGGAGTTGGTTATGTTGGCATATATTAGTGCGCAACGTTTCAGCTCTTCATCTCTCTCTCTCAGTTTCTTCTCTCAAATTACACTTAATAGAATAGTTGCAGACCATGAATAAATTCGCTTCTTAACTTTCTCACAAATGAAATTAAAGAACTTCACCTACCTTTGCAAATTAAGAGAGAAGACCTAAGTATTTGTTTACTACTTCTAAAGTGGGTATTGTTAGGATATCTGTGAGCTCTCTCTCTCATCCTTTTTATGTTAAATCGTATATATAAAATAAATAATGTTTCATATGTTATTTTATATATTTCTTAATCTAAAATTGAAATATAACTTATTTATATATATATATGTAGTGTAGCTTATGTTAGATCAACTTATTGTAATTCAAAATATTAATAAATATAAAAAATGAATGGATGACTCTTGATAAAAAAATTAACGATAGTAAAAGTTCATTAAGATTAATAATAAAATAATTAGATAATTTTAGATTTTTAAAACAACTTATAAAAAAAGTTATAGATATTTTAAAAGAATAAAAATAATTATATATTTAATTTTAACATAATTAAATATATAAATTAATATTTTTATTAAAATGAGATATATGAATTTGTGGAGTATGACAGATAATAAAAATTCTGATACTTGTCCCATGCTGTGTTATAAATTAAAATGAATTTTTATTCCCCTATGTAAATCCTAATTTTGTTGTCTACATAATTATTTTCAATAAAGGAATTCCTAAATTTGGTTATTGTGAGAAAATTAACAACTTTATTCAAAAGTTGGATTGTGTTGTAATGAAAAAATATTTTTACTTTCATTTACCTTGTGTTAAAGAGACATATAAGTTACTTTATATTCATCCAACATATTTAAGCCAATTTTTTTTAAAAATAAGGTAAATTTTATTCACATAGTTTTAACTAAAATATTATTCCTATTTATTAATATATATATATATATATATATTAAATAAAAATTACTTAACATAAAGTGTTTTCCAATTTCCAAGTCTCGGGGTTGAAAGTTGGTTGGGTTGGGCTGTTTTAGAGCCTAAGACCAGGTCCGTTAATTTTGAATGAGGGACGACCTGGAGGTCAAAGGTGTGAAGTTTTACAAAATTGGTCCCCTTATACTTTTTCATAAATGGACCTACCTTTCTGCCCATCAATCATTCACGAAGGTGGAGGAGTCTGGTGGACCTTCGCATCTGGACAAGAAAATGATTATAAGATTGTTTTTCCAATAAGATTGTTTATTCTCCACGTATAATATATTAAGTTTGGGGCTAAGGTTTCTAATATATATATATAAATATAATTTAATATTAAATATATATTTTTAATTTTATGAAATAATTATTAATTTAAATTTTTTTATTTATTAATATCTATATCTTTAAATAATTTTATCTAAATATCATTATAATTTATCAATATTATTTATTCAAATCATTTATTATCTAACTATATATATATAAATTATATCTTATAATTTTTAATATATATTTTAAAGAAATGATTATTATTATAATTAAGTATGAATTCTTGTAATAAATTATTAAATTATTGTCAATCAGAGTAAATGCATATTTAATTTTTTAATTCATTTAAATGAGTTATCCATATATTTAATTCTTTAAAAAAAATTAATTTTAAATATTATTTTCAAAAAGGTGAATTTGAAATTTTAAAAAATAAAATATAGAAATTACTAAAAGCATTAAAATTTATATTGGGAATGAATTGTTTTATAATGAAGACTTTTTATGTTTGAATATCTCCATATACAGATTAATGTAGAAGAAATGAATCAATGGAGTCAGCCAGCTAGGATTTCCTTTAGTGACAGTAACAAAACATAGACTTTTAAACGAAGTATACGCAACAATTAGTGTGACCTTTTAACTATATGTAATAGAGAAATGCCATAAAGATTAAAAAAGTCTTCTTTAAATGTTCACTTAATATGTCACATTCAGTATAGGTTTAAAGAGTTATTCTACACGTATATTATATGGTATATGAAGTAATTGAATAATAATGTTAAAAAATAATACAATTTTATTTATTTTTATATTTATAAGTTATTTATATTACATTACATGTTAGTATTATTTATAAAAATGATTCAATTTTTTTTTTAATTTTTAAAATAATTTTAATATATTATGTGATGTTGATATAAAACTTGTGCAATATTTTTTTATTATAAGCATTTCTCACATGGAAATTACTTAATATATGGCTTGCCACTCAATCCAATCGAATATCTTTCCCCATTCTGGCAATTTAATTAATTAATGAAGGGGGTAAACGTATACGTTTATACTTGTAATTACGTTAAAATTTATCTCATATAAATACCATAAAAAATTGATAATTAAAGATAAAATTAAATTACTTTAATAATATTTTATATTAAAATATTATTTTTATATATTAAATTATTCAAATGTAATTGATAAAGAAGTTTAATAAAAATAAGAATAAAATTTAATATTAAATTATTTTAAAAAAATTATAATACATTCTCACGTAATATTATTTAAATATATATTTTATTTTAAAAAAAATTAATATTAATAATATGTTAAAATAAAAAGCTAAGATTAATAAATAATAAGCATATATTTTATGAAAACATTTCATATTATTTGTAATTTTACCTTTTTAAAGGCCTGAGTTTTAGTTATTTGATAAAAAATAATAGGTTAAAGTATACCATTGGTATCAAATTTTAAATAAATTCATATATAAGTCTTCAAATATTTAAAACATATGATTTAGTCCTCAAATTTTTAAAATTTTACACATAAATCTATAAAATTTTCAATCATACAATTTAGTCTCTAAAATTTTAAAATTTCACATATATATCTTAGCTTTATTACTAAAATATATATTTGTGAATAAAAAATTGAATCTATGTGTGAATTTTTAAATTTTTTGGAATAAATTGTAGGATCGAAAAATTTAAAGACCTATGTATGAAGTTTTAAAAGTTTGAGGATCAAATTATATATTTTGAAAATTTAGAGATCAATGTGTGAATTTAGTTAAAGTTTGTGAATCAATGATGCACTTTAGTTAAAATAATATTTAAAAATTATTAAATTTAATAATTAATTTGTTATTAATTAACCCAATTTTTCAAAGATATGAGACAAAATGATAATGTAACACTTGGATTTTATTTAGTGTTAAGTGGAAAAGGTTGGATTAATATTACAAATACTCTTAAGATTTCAAAAATATCTTTAAATTCAATGAAAGTTAAAGTTAACGAAAATAAATACTAATCTTTTATACATAATGATAGGATAACAAAGAATTGGTTATGATTGGTTTGTTGTTGTATATTGCTTGTATGAGTAACTAGACATTGTGTTTAGCCAAGCATTGGCCATTATCAATGCAGGTGTCATTTCAAGAAAACTTTGATTCCTTCTATTAGTTAATAGTATATGCTAACTAATCTATATATACTAGTTTTACATTAATGAAAATATCAAGAATCATTTTTATCAATTACCTTCCTCTATTGTCTCATTTACATCCATTTCTATCTCTATCTTCATCTTTGTCATTTCTGCTCATAAAGCTCTTCATAATATCAAAGCCATAGCTATTACTACTGATGATAGTTTCACACAATGATATAGAGTCACCTATTTCCACCAACAATACTCGCACCAATTCTATCATACATTAAATACTTCAAACACTCACTCTGATGAACATTATCATTAACCTACCAAATTTCCAAGTAAAACTAGATGAAATAAATTATCTTATATAGAAATAACAATTGAAACATATGATTACCTTGTATGTCGTTGATTGATGGTTTTGCACCAATACCCTTAAGACTCGGGAAGAAACAAATCACGATTGAGATTGATGAAATTCAAAATAGCATTGAAGATAACTCTGAATATTATCTATGGGACAAATAGTATAGTGTCCTCAAAATTTGGATTTATTTCTCAGTATCTCTAAGCTATTTGATACCTCTCATTGGAAAGACCACTACATATGATTATTAGACAGTTTTGGAAAAAAACCTTCAATGATGACACACAAACAAGGTTTATGTAGTTGCATTGGAAACTACAATCTCTCAAAAAGGGGGTCACAAAGTATGGAGAAATATATTAGTCACTAAAAGGATCTCATTGATCATATACTAGCAACTAGAGACAATTTGAGTTACAAAAAACAAATGTTATATACGCTAGGTGATCTTAATGTTGGACATGAATCACTTGTCAATACTATCACCAATAAAAAAAGAGTGCTAAGTCTTGATAAGCTTTTCACTAGAATGAGAACTCATGATAGATAAATGGAATGCATGAACCAACCTGATACATAACTTGTCTAAGCAAACTATACTACGAACAAAAAAAATTTCCAAACACTTAAAAAATTCATTTGTACAATTTATTCATCAAAATAATCAACATGTTCCATCTTTAACCAATCAACCTAAAAAATCATATGTCTCACCTAAAGAAAAGTTATTACCAAAAGACAATACTATCCAATGTCAAATTTACAAAAAATTTGGGAAAATAGTAGCTAAATGCTACTTCCTTACAGAATCCAAAAACAACTCACATAACAATCAGCAAAGACCACTAAAAGGACATGGTCCTCGAAGAGCCAATGTATCCCATATTAACCTTGAGCATATGCACCAGATACCATTAATCATCCCATTCTTGGACCTATATTTCATCATCCATAGTCATAATCTATCCCTTGGAATGATTAGAATTACTATTCTTCACCATTACCTCAAGCACACAGTTGCAACTCTAACTACCCTTACAGATAGAACCTAGTTTATAGATACTAGAGCCACTCATCATGTCACTAATGACAGTACTCAAATTCAGCATCCTAGTCCATATACAGGAAATTCATCAGTCATGCTACGTAATGGATTCACTATTTCCATCTCTAAATCAAGATCCTTTATCTTTCCCTACTATACTCAAAACCTATACATAAATTAGTTGTTGTTAGTATCGTAACTAGAAAAGAACTTAATCTCAGTATAAGGACTCTACTCTGTGAAAACAACATTGTATCTATTAGTTCCATCCTAACAATTTATTTATGAAGGATCTAGCCATAAACACTAATCTTTTTACTAGGGGAACTGAACAAGGCATTTACAAGGTTGGAAATGGAGCTCTATCTTAGAAACTATCCAATGCAATAAAGGTGTCTTTAAATGACCTCTCTTACATGAATGGTTATGTCATCCTAATGTGTCAATTGTGCATTAGGTAGCTCAATTACTCAAACAACCCATCTTATCTAATGGTAAATTAGAAATATACGGAGGATGTCAATTAGGTAAAGCTCATAAGTTACCTTTCACTCATCCTTATATTAGATATACAAAACCATTTGCTATGGTTCATATAGACCTCTGGGTCTAGCATATGTTAACATCTTATCTAATGGTAACTTAGAAATATGTGGAACATGTCAATTAGGTAAGGCTCATAAGTTACCTTTCACTCATTCTTATATTAGATATACAAAACCATTTCTTATGGTTCATATAAACCTTTAGGGTCTAGCATATGTTAACTTAGTGAATGGAATGAAATAATTTTTCTTGTTTGTTGATGATTTTACAAGATTTCAAGGGACGTATATGTTAACTAACAAAACATAAGTTGCAAATATTTTCTTGCATTTTGTGGCCTTGGTGTCTAGACACTTACAAACACAAATCGAATAACTCCAAAGTGATGAAGGCATTGAACTTAAAATCTTGAAAAATTATTTATTTCAAGTAGGATACAATCACAGAATTTCATGCCTGTACATACCCTCTCAGAATGGGGTTGTATAGAGGAAAAATAGGCATATGGTAGAGATAGGGCTGACATTTTTTATTTGAATAGGTTTGCCTTTGATTTATTAGGGGTATGCCTTCTAAACAACAATTCATATCATTAACAAAATGCCTTTTAAAACTCTTAACAATGTTAGTTCATATGAGATGGTCTTTAATCAACCACCATCTTATAACTATCTTAAAATATTTATGTGCCTTTATTATACCTACCTTAGGTCATACACTAAGAGCAAACTTGAACTAAGATCACTACCATGTGTCTTCTTGGGTATGTTGTCCATCATAAAGGTTTTTAGTGTCTTGAACCTACAAGTCAAAGAGTATATGTCTTTACTTATATGGTGTTCAAGAAAAAAAATTTCCATTTCTCAAACCTGTTACATCCTATACTCAGTCCACTCAGGACTCTACTCAACTATTTTTGTGACTATTCCCTCTCATATGAATACCAAGTCTACATTCCAAATGGTAACCCACAATCCCACACCTATAAATACATTTCATAATTTGGAACCATTAGGTACATTGACATACCAGACATAAATGCTCAGTCATCAATCCCTATCTCACTTGAGATTTCTTGTCCTATTCCCACCTTTTCTAGACCTTCTCAAATTTGTTTGTTTCTTACTGCCCCACTATCTATACCAAGTCAATATATACCTTTATCAGATTCAATCAATGCCTATGCATTACCTCTAGTCCATACCCAGCCAATCACAATCTTTGATCCAATAGGTATAGATCTAGGTGTTGAATTACCCATGGCACCACCTATTTCTACCACTAATATTCACTCAATGGTCATAAGAGCCAAAGATGGCATTGTTAAATCCAAACTTTGCAATACTAGTGTTATACTGGGAAAACAAAAAAATGTCAATGAGGCTCTCAAAAGTCCACAATGAAAAGAAGCCATAGATAGTTAGATAATGATACATCATTTCTTAATGAGGATGTTGAAAATGAGGTTTATATGGCACAACCATGAGGCTTTATTGATCCTTCTTACCCTGAGTATATATGCAAAATCAAGAAGGCTATATATGGATTGAAGTATGCCTTATTGGTATGGTACATGAAATTAATAAGTTGTCTTTTGCAATGGGGATTTCATCATTCTAATGATAATTTTTCTATGATGATTTACTCTCAAAAGGGTGCATTAATTGTCATATTAATTTATGTTGATGATACATTAATTATAGGAAACAACATAACTTTGTTTTAGTAATCCATAGACTAGCTTAACAATCACTTTTCACTTAAAAACTTGGGGCACTTGGCTTACTTTCTTGACATTGATGTTTAGAGAACACCTACGGCTATTCATATGCACCAGTCCAAATATATAAGTGATCTAGTTGACAAAGAAAACTATCAAACTCTAAGCTAAATTCAACACTAGCTGCCACTAGAAAATCCTATAAAAATTTGATGGATAATAATTCAATGAGATAGAAGCTACATAATATTGTTCCCTTGTAGATGGGCTACAATATTACACATTCACTAGACTAGACATAAGCTTCACTGTTAATAAACTCTTTATGGTCCAACCTCAATTCATATGATTACTACAAAGAGACTCATTCATTACTTAAAAGGAATTCAAGGGCATGAAGTCATGATTATTAAATCTAGTTGTTTAGCTTTCATAGTGTATGCTGATGTTGATTGGGCATCAAGCACAAATGACAGACATTCTATCAGTGATCACTGCATTTACATGGGGAATTCATTGTTTCATAGAATTCTAGCAAGCATAAGGTAGTCTCTCGATCATCTACAAAGGTAGAATTTTGAGTACTAACATTTGGCATCATGGAACTCTTATGTATATAAAAATTAATATAAGAACTTAGGATTATTCTTAATGTTTCTTCCATAGTTTATTGTGATGATGTCAATGCTTGTTATCTGGTAAAAAATGTAGTCCTTCATTCTAGAGCCAAACATATTGAAATGGATTTTCACTTTATACGGGAAACAATTCTCTCAAGAGTGTTTTCAATTAAATATACTCCAACTCAGGAAAAATGGCATACATTATGACAAACCATTGCCTTCTCAACGCTTTCAAGAATTAAAGACTAAGCTCACTATCTTAAATCGCCCATGAGCTTAATGGGAGATGATAGCATAACAGAGAATTGGTTATGATTGGTTTGTTGCTTGTACGAGTGACAAAGCATTATGTCAAGCCAATCATAAGCACTATCAATGCAATGCATATGCCTTTTCTAACAAACTTTGATTCTTTCTATTAGTTAGTAGCATATACTTACTAATCTATATATACTAATTTTACATTAATGAAAATATCAATAATCATTTTTATCAATGCCTTCTTCTATTTGTCTTCTCTGCATCCATTTTTATTTCTATCTTCATGTTCACGATTTTTTCTTATAAAGCTCTTCACATAAAAATGGCAAACAAATAATAATAAGAAAATCAAAAAATAATAAGAAATAAAAAAATAATAAGAAATAAAAAAATAATAGAAATAGAAGCATAAAATATCTAAGGATGTTTCTCACAAGAAATGATAATTTGTAGAAAGAAATTTGAAGAAATACAAAAAAGATTAAATTTTAAGAAAAAAGATGGAGGCTAAGCTAGACAAGATATAAACCCTGGTCAACATGAAGCCTCCTACTAGTCTAAAGAGGATTCTATAGTTGAACGAAAGAATATTGGCATTGAAAAAATTCATTTCTAAATGCACAGACAAGTGTTTTCCATTCTTCAAAATTCTGAGGAAGAACACATTAGTTTTATAGAATGAGGATTTCAATAAAGCCTTTCAAGGAATTAAACAGTACTTAAGAAAACCTCTTATCCTAGTCAGCCCACTCTAAGGAGAAACACTTTTTTTTTATTTGGTTGTAACCCATCAGACTTGTAGTGTTGTACTCCTAGCTAAAAGAAACAAGGTCCAACCCATCTACTACATCATCCAAATCCTAATAGATTCCCAAAGTAGGTACCCAAAAATTGAAAAGTTGGCCTTTTCCCTAAAGATGATGGCACGAAAGCTCATACATTACTTTGGCTTGCATACACTAGTAGTACTTACCTCTCAACCACTTAAGAGTGTATTGACGAGGCTACAAGTCACTGGAAGACTGGCACAAATTTCCATAGAGTTGGGAGAGTATGATATTAAGTATATATCTAGAACCACCGTTAAGGGACAAGTGATGGATGAGTTTGTTACTGAGTTTAGTGAATTACCAGAGGTTACCAGTGATGAGCTAAAAGAAGAAGTACGTGGTATGGATTAAATAGAGAGGTCAACTTGGAAGGTATTTGTTGATGGCACATACAACTTCAATGGTACTAGGCTAAGGGTGGTCATAGTTGGCCATGATAAAAATTGTTTTGAGTATACTATCAGGTTGGACTTTCAGGAAACTAATATCATCGCAGAGTATGAGGCAACTATATTTAGAGCCATGATGATAAAGAAGCTTGAAATAGATAACATTACCTTGCACAGTGACTCATGACTAGTGGTCAATGAATACTTGGGCACATTTATGGCTAAGGATAGCAAGATGAGGAGATATCTAGAGAGGCTAAGAAAAGAGTGCTAGAAATTTATCGATTTTAAGATCAAGCAAATAGCTCAGAATGAGAATGGTTATGCCGATGCTTTGGCCACACTAGCCTCCGTACATAAGGCCAACCGCACTCGGGTGGTATGAATGACAATCTTGATAGAATCTAGTTTGGAGGAGGCCAAAAAATAGTCTAGAGCGTACATGCTACCACAAGCCCACAATTTACCCCAGTCTTTGACTTCTTGAAAAAGGGAGACCTACCTTAGGACCAGAAACTCACGAAGGAAATTAAGGTTAAAGAAAGTCAAAACATGATTGAAAATGATTAATTAGATAGAAGGACTGCATTTAGACTTGGGCTCTTGTGCATGCTAGGATGGGGTTCGACAGAATGATGTTTGTAGCCTATTAGGGAGAGTGTGGCTCTCATTTAGGTGGAAAGATGATATCCTAGAAAATTATGAGACAAGGGTATTACTGGCCCACTATACTAGTAGATTTCACAGGGTACACCTAGGTGTGTGATAAATTTCAAAGTTTTTCTTTATTGTCACACGCATTGCCAACCACCATGATAAGGGTAGTTAGCCCATGACCCTTCTACAAGTGAGGGCTTGATATAGTAGAACCTTTACCCTAAGCAAGGGGCCAAAAGAAGTGTTAGTCTCCACATATTATTTTTTCAAGTGAATTGAGGCAAAACCTCTAGGAAGGATACATGAAGAGGAAGTGATTCGGTTTATATGAAAATCTATAATTTTCCACTTTAGCCTGCTTAAGGACCTTGTTATTGATAATGGAAGATAGTTTATGGGCTATAACATCAAAGATTTTACCATCAAGTATATTACCAAGATGTGCCATTCAATTCCATATTATCCATAAGCCAACAGTTAGGAAAAATCTCTTAACAAGTTGATAATCACCCTACTAAAGAAAAGGTTGTAAGGTTCTAAAGAAAGATGGGTTAAGAAGCTACCTAGTGTGTTATGGGCCATCAGAACTAGTCCTAGAGGGAGCAGCAACACGACACCTTTCTAGCTAGTATATGGGACTAATGTTGTGATACCAACTGATATCACATTCCCCATTATGAGATAATCCCTAATTGAGGATCATAATGCCATAAGTAAAGCATTTGAACTAACCCTCATATAAGAAAAAATGGATGAAGCCTTGAGAAGGATGGTTGACTAAAAAATGAAAGTAATAGACTACTACCAAATAGTTGAGATGACTCTAAGAGGGGCCTAGCTATTATTGAAGGGATTGAGGATAGCACAATTTGGAATGCTCAACACTTAAAAGTATCACTTCTAATGAAATTTATTTATCACCCTCATGTATCATCCCTATATACATGAGGTGACTATTTCCAAGTAATGACTCTCTTCCAATATTATATGTCATGAGTTGATCACCTTGGTTAAGATATAGGTAGAATGATCTAACACTCAAAGAGAAAGTTGATCACCTCAGTCATAGACCAGGTAGAATATTCTCCCTTAATATTACATGTCATGAGTTGATCACCTCAATCAAGAACTAGGTAGAGCATTCTAACACTTAAAGAGAGATTTGATCATCTTGGTCATAGATTAGGTAGAATTCTATCCCTCGATATTACATGTCATGAGTCAATCACCTTGGTTAAGAACCATGTAGAGCACTTTAACACTCAAAGAGAGAGTTGATCACCTCAATCACAAACTAGGTAGAATGCTCTCTCTCCATATTACATGTCACGAGTTTCTCACATTGGTTAAGAATCATGTATAGTTCCTTAACAATTAAGAGAGATTTGATCACCTTGATTACTGACCAGGTAGAATGCTCTCCCTCCATATTACATGTCATAAGCTGATCACCTCGGTTAAGAAAAAAGTAAAGAACTTTGAAACTCAAAAAGAGTTTATCACTTCAATGAAAAAAAAGTAAAGAATGTTTACACTCAAAAAGAGTTGATCACCTCGGTTACAAACTAGGTAGAACATTCTCCTTCAATATTATATGTCACGAGTTGATCACCTAAGTTAAAAACTAGGTATAGTGCTATGACACTTGATAAGAGCTAAATTATTGCATTTTTGTTATGATTTAAATGTTGATATTTGTGTGAAAATTTGTGTTTATTTGATTTCTTAATCCACAAATGTCATTTCACGGGTATTTCGTGTTTAAAGTGAAATTTCAGGTAAAATCATGATTTTGGAGAAGTTAGGGACAAAGTATAATGATCGGGATTGAATGAAATTAAAAAGAAAACAAAGTTTCAAAATTTAGAATCTCGTCGCCAGCCAAAGTATTGTCGCCGCCGGCCAAAGTATCTCGCCGCCGGCCATATTAATCTCGCTGCTTGCGAAACTCTTCCCGAGAGCACAAACTTTGGTAAACTCATCTCGCCGCCGGCCAAAGTTTCTCGCCACCGGCCACATTAATTTGGCCGCCTGCCAAAGCATCTCACCGTCGGCCATATTAATTTGGCTGCCGGCCAAAATCAGAAAAACAAAAATTTAATTTTCCAGAAATTTCGCCGCAACGAGAATAATATCGCCACCGCCGAGTTTCATCCGAAAACACATTTTTTATGTTTTTTTGTTCCAAAATTGCCCCCCAAACCCTAGATCTATATATACATTATGATGGAGAAAGAGGGGGATGGTAGAGGGAGTAGATTTGAGTTATTTTTGGAGGAGAAAAAGAAATTTTGGAGAGAAAGGTTGGAGAAGCTTGAAGGATCATCACCATTGTTGCTACCAAGTCTTCATCTTCAAGAGTTTTTCATCTCTTCTCCTTAGCTTTTATTTAGTGCATTTTATTTAGGTTTTTTTATTCATGGATTCAATAGAGAATATGTTTGTTCTCATTTCTCTTATGAACTAATTTGTTTTTGCTAAGGCTATGATGTAGTTAAATCAAGAAAATCTGATTTCTTGTGTTATCGTTATATGAATTCATTATTTTCAAGTTGATAATTTATTTCCATGCTTAATGCTTTTAAATTTCTAATCAAGATTTAGATGATTTGTTGCATTATATTGAGACCGAGAGGAGATGTGTAATGAATGCTTCTTGTGATGAATACCGTATGTTGAATGCGAGTTTGACACCTAATGCATGATGTATGTGGTTATTCTAGAAATTCCATAAATCATAATGTGCTTATTTGTGATTAAATCTTCATAGAAATATAGTTGGTTTTCATAGATAAGTAATTCTAATATAACTCGAGAGAGAGTATTAGATAAGTTTGGGGTTTTCAACCATTATTTCTAACTTTGATTCTCATATAATGTGATTTGAAATCGGATTCAATTGATTTAGCAAAATCAAATGCCTTAGCGTTTTTAATCATTTGTGAACAACATTAAATTTTGTTATTTGCGTTTAGTTTTAAGTTAATTTACTTTTAAACAAATTCAAAAATTCGATTTTCAAATAAAATTAGGATTAGTCAATTTCGGTACTTAGTAACGTCATTCCTTGTGGGTTCGATATCCGTACTTTTGTACACTTTATTACTTGAACGATTCGTACACTTGTGAATTTATGCATCAAGTTTTTGGTGCCATTGCCGGGGAGTGGTTTGATTTTATTAATATCGATACTACCTAATCTTAGTTTTAATTTGAAGTTAATTTGCTTTATCATTGTTTCATTTTTAATTTTGTTTATTTTGATCTTTTATTTTATTTATCATAAAAAGGTAACTTTGTGTTGTTTTTGTGCTAGTTAATTTTTTGGTTATAGGATTGTTCTATGAGACATACAAGAAGTCTTAACCATTTTCCATTTGATCCGAAGATTGATAGAACATATAGGCGTCTAAACTGAGAGAGAAGGCTTTCAACCTCACCTCCTAATAGACAATCAGCTATGGATCCACCATTTGTTGAGGGAGGTGGAAATCATAGAGCTTGGAGGGATTATGTTGCGCCTAATGTTGCTAGAACTACTTTGGGTATAAGGAGGCCAACTATTGAAGCAAATAATTTTGAGATAAAACCATCCTTTATCCAAATGGTTCAATCAAATCAGTTTGGGGGAATGTCAAAGGATGATCCAAATGCACATATTGCTTACTTTCTTGAGGGTTTTTCCTTTTTCACTTCAACATAAAGCCAAGGAGTGGCTAAACTCATTACCATCGGGATCAATTACAACATGGATTGAGTTGGTTAAGAAATTCTTGTCCAAGTTCTTTCCTCCTACTAAGACGACAAAATTGAGGAATGAAATCACATCTTTTACATAGTATGACCAATGATCATTGTATGAAGCTTGGGAAAGATTCAAAGAAATGTTGAGGAAGTGCCCACATCATGATAAACCAATTTGGCTGCAAGTCTCTACATTTTATAATAGGTTGGTTTCAAACTATCGTGCAATGATTGATGTTGCAGCTGGAGGGTCTTTAATGGGAAAAACACCGGAGGATGCTCATGAGTTGTTAGAGATTATGGCAGAAAACAACAATCAGTGACATTTAGAGCGGGTAATTGCAAAAAGACCAGCAGTAGTACATGAAATTGATTAAGTGAATGCTTTATCGGCTCAAGTTGCTGCTCTTTCAAGAAAGATGGATTCTTTGTCATCCAAATTCGAATCCAAACCAAATGCACAATGTGATTTATGTGGTGGAAATCATGCTAGTATCGAGTGCTAAGCTGGAAATCCATTTGCTTCACCAAATGCTGAGCAAGCAAATTATGCTTCAAATTTCCAAAAACATCAACATAACCCATATTCTAACACCTACAATCCAGGTTGGAAAAATCATCCAAATTTGTCATGGGGAAATAACCAAGGGGGATTCAAACCGTCATCATCTTCCTACCAACCCCAAGAGAAGAAACAAACAGATTTGGAAGGAATTTTGGAAAAGTTCATTGAGGAGTCAAGAACAAATTTCAGAAATCAAGAGGCAATCAATAGGGACATCCAAAACCAACTGAGGTAACTTTCAAAGTAGATTGCAGAAAGGTCTAAAGGATCGTTGCCCATTGACACAATAAATCCCAAAGAGCATGTAAAGGCTATCACATTGAGAAGCGGTAAAGAACTTGAAATGCAGGGGAAATCGGAGAAAAAGATGGAAGAATCTAAAGATAAGCCATCAACATCCCAAGATGTTCAACCTTCCCCAAATGTGAAATATGAGCCTCCTATCCCATATCCTCAAAGATTGAATAAGAAAAAGCTTGATAATCAATTTGATAAATTTTTGGATATTTTTAAGAAATTGCATATTAACATTCCTTTTGCAGAGATGTTGGAACAAATGCCCAAGTATGCAAAATTCATGAAAGAAATTCTATCAAAGAAGAGGAAGCTGGGAGATTATGAAACTATCATGCTAAATGAGGAGTGCAGTGCAGTTCTTCAAAAAAACGGCCACAAAAATTGAAAGACCCAGGGAGTTTTACTATACCTTGTACTATAGGAAGTTGCAATTTTGATAAAGTCCTATGTGATTTAGGAGCAAGCATTAATTTGATGCCACTTTCTATTTTCAGAAAACTAGGCTTGGGAGAAGTAAAACCCACTTCAATCTCTCTACAATTGGCAGATCGATCGGTCAAATATCCTCGAGGGGTAATTGAGGATGTTTTAATTAAAGTTGACAAATTTATTTTCCCTATAGATTTCGTGGTGCTTGACATGGAGGAAGATAGAGAGGTACCCTTGATATTGGGGAGACCATTCCTTGCAACTGGAAGGACATTGATTAATGTTCAGCAAGGAAAGCTCATTCTACGGGTGCAAGATGAACAAGTGACTTTTGATGTTTTTGAAGCAATGAAATTTCCAAGTGAGGTACATTCTGGTTTTCAAATTAACACTCTTGATAGGATAATCTCGGAAAATTTTGAAGAGAGAATTCCATTGCTACCACTAGAAGCTTGCCTTGTAAAATCTGCAACAATTGAGGAGGAAGATGAGGGAGTGAGACAATGTTCCGAATTACTGGCAGCACTTGATGAATATTTGTTCAGTGATGAAACATTCAAGGAGTTGGGAACAAATGAAACTCCAACCTCAGTGGTAAAGAAGGAAGCCAATAAGATTGAGCTAAAGCCACTACTGTCCCATCTAAGGTATTCCTATCTTGGAGACTCAGAATCCTTCTCTGTTATTATTAACAATTCTTTGAATGATGAAGAGGAAAACAAGCTATTAGGAGTTCTTCGGACTCACAAAATGGCAATTGGATGGACAATGGCGGACATCAAAGGGATTAGCAACTCTGTTTGCATGCATAAAATCTTGATGAATGAGGATTACAAGCCCACAATTCAGCCACAAAGATGCTTAAACCCAACAATGCAAAAAGTGGTAAAGGATGAGGTGATTAAGCTTTTGGATACCGGGGTAATTTATCTGATTTCCGATAGTGCTTGGGTAAGCCCAATTCATTGTGTACCAAAGAAATAGGAATCACAATTGTAGAAAATGAAAACAATGAGCTTATTCCAACAAGGATAGTGACTGGGTGGAGAGTATGTATTGATTATCGAAAGTTGAACGACGCCACCCGAAAAGATCATTTTCCTTTGCCATTTATTGATCATATGTTGGAAAGATTGGCTGGACATGCTTATTATTGTTTCCTTGATGGATATTCGGGGTACAATCAAATTGCAATTGTACAAGAGGATCAAGATAAGACAACATTTACATGCCCTTATGGTACTTTTTCATATAGAAGGATGGCATTCGGTTTATGTAATGCACCTACAACTTTCCAAAGATGCATGATAGCGATTTTCTCTGATATGGTCGAAAAGTTTATTGAGGTTTTTATGGATGATTTTTCTGTTTTTGGCCAATCTTTTGATATTTGCTTGCATAATCTCTCTTTAGTCTTGCAGCGTTGTAAAGACACAAATTTAGTGCTATATTGGGAGAAATGTCACTTCATGGTTCAAGAAGGAATTGTTCTTGGGCATTGGATTTCATCAAAGGGGATGGAAGTGGACCGTGCAAAGGTGGAGGTGATCAAAAAATTACCACCTCCAACAACTGTAAAGGGCATTAGAAGTTTCTTTGGACATGCTGGGTTTTATAGAAGATTTATTAAGGATTTTTCAAAAATAACAAAACCTCTTTGTAGTTTGTTAGTTAAAAATACACAGTTTGATTTTTCTCCTGACTATTTGAAGGCTTTTAACCTTTTGAAGGAAAAGCTCACTTCGGCCCCTATAATTTGTGCACCGGATTGGAGTCTCCCATTTGAGGTAATGTGTGATGCTAGTGACTATGCTATAGGTGCTGTTTTGGGCCAAAGGAAAAATAAGTTGCTTCATGTGATTTATTATGCAAGCAGGACATTGACAGATGCACAACTTAATTATGTGACAACTGAGAAAGAGCTTTTGGCAGTAGTGTTTGCATTTGATAAGTTTAGATCTTATTTAATTGGGGGTAAAATCATTGTTTATATTGATCATTCTACTCTTAAGTATTTGCTATCCAAGAAAGATGCCAAACCGTGATTACTAAGATGGATTCTTCTCTTGCAAGAATTTGACATAGAAATCCGTGACAAAAAGGGGACCGAAAATTTGGTTACTGACCATTTTTATAGGTTGGAGGAAGATTACTTTGAGGTTGAAGGACAAATTAATGAAACATTTCTTGATGAGCAATTGCTTGCTATCCGAACGGCTCCATGGTTTGCTGATTATGCAAATTATTTGGTTAAGAAAATTTTACCTCCTCACATGTCTTATCAACAAAGAAGGAAATTCTTTTTTGATTTGAAACAATATTTTTGGGATGAACCTTACTTGTATAAACATTGTGCTGATCAAATTATTAGAAGATGTGTACCGGAGGAAGAAATGGAAAGCATTCTTTGTCATTTCCATTCAAAGGAAGTTGGAGGACATTTTGGTGGAACAAAAACTGCAGTAAAAATTTTGCAATCTGGATTCTATTGGCCTTCATTATTTAAAGATGCTTTCAAGTTTGTTTCAATGTGTGATGATTGCCAAAGGAGCGGAAATATTTCACGGAGACATGAAATGCCCTTAAATAATATTTTAATAATTGATTTATTTGATGTTTGGGGTATTGATTTTATGGGGCCTTTTCCTTCATCTCATTCTAATAAATACATTTTGGTTAGTGTAGATTATGTCTCTAAATGGGTGGAAGCAGTTGCCTTGCCTACCAATGATGCTAGGGTTGTGATCAATTTTCTTAAGAAGAACATATTTTCCAGATTGGGCACACCTAGAGCAATTATAAGTGATGGAGGTAAGAATTTTTGCAATAACCAATTTGAGGCTTTGTTGCAGAAATATGGAGTAACACACCGGATAGCAACACCTTACCATCCTCAAACTAGTGGACAAGTTGAAGTGTCAAACCAAGAGTTGAAGAGGATCCTTGAAAAGACCGTAAATAACTCACGCAAGGATTGGTCAAGGAAACTAGATGATGCACTTTGGGCCTATAGGACAGCTTTCAAGACACCTATCGGTATGTCTCCATACCGATTGGTGTATGGAAAAGCTTGTCACCTTCCAGTTGAATTTGAACATCAGGCATATTGGGCAATTAAAATTCTGAATTTTGATCTTAAGGCAGCAGGTGAAAGAGGGTGTTGCAATTGAATGAGATGGATGAAATGAGGAATAATGATTATGAGAATTCCCGAATATACAAGGATAAGACGAAGGTTTGGCATGATAAGAACATTTTGAGGCGAAACTTTGAGGTGGGACAGAAAGGCTTGCTTTATAATTCCCATCTTAGACTTTTTCCAAGAAAGCTTAAATCTCGTTGGTCAGGACCTTTTCTAGTAACCAAGGTGTTTCCTTATGGAGCAGTTGAGATCATTCATGAAACAAAGGGAACTTTCAAGGTGAATGGACAACGGTTGAAGCTATATTTTGACGGTGATTTCAACAAGCATAAGGATTCTCTAGAGTTACAACAACCACAGTAAAAATAAATTGACAGAAAGTCTAGCTAATAACTATAACTTAAAGTGCTTAATGGGAGGCAACCCATCAGATTTGTTTTCTCATCTTTTATCTCATTTTATTTTAGAAATTTTAAATTCTACACGTCATTTTATGATAATTTTATTTTTAATTAAATTTTCTTATTTTATTTGTCTTGCAGCAAAAAAAAAAAAATTCGCCGCCGGCCAATATGAATCTCGCTGCCGGCGAGAATCAATTTAAATAGTTTTTTTAGCCACGGCCAGGTTTGTTTTCACGCAATGTTTTTTTCTTTTCCTCTCTAGTCTCTCCATTTTCTCTCATCCCAACTCCAAACCTTCATCACCATTCATCATTAAAACACAAATCCATCACCATAAACTTGTTTCTATCGAGATTTGCTGCAAGATTCATCCATTTTAGGAGCGATTTTGGAGTTGTTTCTGGGCAGATTTTGGAACTGTTTTTGAAGCAGATTTTTTATGTTTTGGAGCAGTTTTATGGTCATTTGTAGCTTGATTTTTCCTCTAACAAGTGATTAATTTTGGTATAAAGTTTTGTTTATTTTCATTTCTCTTATATTGCAAAGGATTGTTGAAAAAAAAAATTTGGATTGTGCTAAGGAATTGCAAGCTAGGGTTTTGAATTTGAATTTGATTTGGTAATTTGGGGCTTTTTGAATTTGAGGATATTTTGATTAAATTGCTGCATTTCTTGCTTTGATTTCTGATATATTGAGGCATTGTAATATTGAGAATTGTCTGGATTGTCTAGATTGAAATATATTGTGAAAATGCCTAAGAAAACCAAAGCCCAGAAGGCTCGTTCTTCTTCATTTAACATGATTTTGTTTATATATGAGGATGTTGTGAAGAATTTTGAGGAAAAAGTTGTTAAGAGGGCAATCATACCTCAGAGGTGGTTTTTGATCGATAAGACTTCTTGTTGGAGTGATTATGTCTTACATCTTCAGGCTAGGAAGTGGGAGATTTTCTGTCACCCTATTGAGGGGGGCTACCTCTCTTTGGTAAGGGAATTCTATGCTAATGCTCAAGAGCTGATGGATTATAAGGTTTTTGTGCGTGGATAGTGGGTACTTTTTACCAAAGAGGTAATTAACAGCTATTATGGTTTGCCAACAATGGGGGATGATGAGGATTTTCTCATATTACTTTCAGATATTGACATGGCGACAGTTAGTGCTTCGGTCTGCAAGCTAGGAACAGTATGGAAGATGTCGGGGATGTGTTTAAAAATTTCCCCCGAAGTTCTTTATTGGATGTGGTGCGGCCCTAGTATGCCTTCATTTGTGCAAATTTATTGCCTACTGCACACCTTAGTGATGTCACTAGAGAGTGGGCAATCCTACTTTATGCCATTGTGTCTGGGGCCTCTATTGATGTTGGTAAGGTTATCTTTGATTATATCATGCAGAGTGCAAGGGTTGCATCTGGAGGTATTGGGTTCCCATCTTTAATTTCTGCTATCTGTGCAAGACAAGGAGTAACTTGGGACAAAAATGAGGAAATAAGTGGTGTGATGAAGCCTATTGATGGGCCAAAGCTTGCTGAGTTTTTGGGCATAGCATCACCTCCCAAGAAACGCCCTCGTTCTACTGTTGGGGCCAGTGGGAGTTCCTCCCAGCCTAGGGTTAAGACTGTTGATCACCGTTTGGGCAGGATTGAGCATATGTTGGATTACCATGGTAAATATCTTGCTTATCGGAGTCAGTTACTCATACAGCAGCAAAATTTCCAAACCGAGAGTACATAGTTCCTTCATGACTACCTTCAGAGAATGTCTATACAGTTTGGGCATGATATGGGTGGTTATCCTACAATGCCGACTTTCCCCCTATGCCCAATGTACCTGCTTACATTGGGACTGATGATGATGATGAGGAGGAGGAGTGATATTTTATTTTGCTTTCAGTTGTCTTCAGTACTTTTTGTTATTTATTTTCATATTTTCTCTTCAGTACTTCGTTTTATTTATTTATTTTATTTTTATGATTGATTTTCTGTGTTAACCCTATGATTTAACAAATTACTGTGACTGTGATGGTGCACCTAACTCTTTTTCTCTTCGTGATGACGATAGCCATTTGCAGTTTCTCTTTCTTACATTAGGGACAATGTAAGGTTTTGATTGAGGGTACGGTAAACGGTAAATATTTCCTTCATTTTTTTAGTAGTTTTGTTTGTGTGTTTATTTGTGTTTAATTTTGATTTTCCATTTATTTTTCTGCATCTTTATTTAATTTTTTTTATTTGTTTATTATCTTATTTTTATTTATTTATATTTTATTTTATTTTATTTTATTTTTCTCTCAATTGCAATTTTACTTGTTTTAATTTACACGTTGATGATAATAATGTGATTGTGATAACAAGTAGCTTTTAGAAGACATTAAATTTTTCTTCGATTCAAAGATAATTTCAAATGTTGATTTTACCAAGTTGGCGACTCTTTTGGTATGTGGTATGATTTGATTGATTAGTCTAAATTCTTAGAGAAGTCTTATGTGCGAATTTTTCATGGACATTTTTGTGATCTCAACAAACTCTAGAACTCATTTGAAAACTTATTGAGGCGAAATAATTTGGAATTATACTGTTTAGGATATGATGTAGGCCATTTTAAGCCTACCTTGTTATCCTTATATCACTAGTTACCTCTTTGAGCCTATTTAAATATATTGTTAGCCTAAATTTTCTTTCTTTATGCCTTCTATAACCTACCTATTTTTGAGCAAATATATATATATATATATATATATATATATATATATATATATATATAATTCCTACCTTATTTGTTAAGAGCACTTAATTTTGAACACAAACTTTTCAAGAGCAATTGGAGTAAGGATGGAATAAAAAAAAGACATATTCCACATATATTGGAAGAAATTGGTTGGGGGTTGTGTTAAAAAAAAGAAAAAAAGGGCCTTCACACTCTAGTAAATAAAAGAGTGTTAGTGATGGATGTACTAAGGTGAAAGATTGAGGAATAATTTTGTTTATCTTTGGAAAAATGGGTTATGATCGGAAGAAACAATTTGGGTTAAATGGTGTTACTCTTTTACTTAATTGGTTGTGTTTAATCTAATAAGTGATATTATTTGTATTTTGACACTTCCCATTCTTTCTTAACCAAATACCTAAGCCTAACATTACAAGCCTCATAAAGTCCTATTGATCCGAAGTGGTGTATTTTCCTTCATTAGTGGAGAGAGTTTTGAAGAGTGAGCCTATGGAGTTTGAGATTTCACCTTTTTGTTTGTGGATGTTCTGCATAATATTATCCGGGCATTATGGCTATTGGTTTGTGGTTTGATGGATGTTTAAGAGTCAATAACAAAAGTGAAATTTTCATTTGAGATTTCTTAAAGCTTAGGTGACATTTAATTATTCTATGTGTTGTGTGTTATTTACAATTTTGAGACATTTGTGCAAATTAATTTTTGTGTGATTTTATTGATTTGAGTTAGAATAGTTATAGGTAAGATGTTTATGGGTATCATCACTGGAAGCCCTCGTGAGACTACAACTCGTCCTACTAGGGCCGCCTAGGGGTTTAAAGGCTTATTGCATACGCTTAATGTAATTTTGTAAATAGAATAAAATTTTCTTTGAAATTTCTCTTAATGTCTCCTTTGAATTTATTAAATAGATCGATTTTTTTGCTAAACACTAGCAAGAATCTAGTTGGGGGTTGTTGATAAGAGCTAAATTATTGCATTTTTGTTATGATTTAAATGTTGATATTTGTGTGAAAATTTGTGTTTGTTTGATTGTTTAATCCACAAATGTCATTTCACGGGTATTTCGTATTTAAAGTGCAATTTCAGGTAAAATCATGATTTTGTAGAAGTTAGGGACAAAGTACAATGATTGGGATTGAATGAAATTAAAAAGAAAACAAAGTTTCAAAATTTAGAATCTCGCCGCTGGCCAAAGTATCTTGCCGCCGACGAAAATCCTACAGAAATCACGGTGAAACTCTTCCCGAGAGCACAAATTTTGGTAAACTCATCTTGCCGTCGGCCAAAATCAGAAAAACAAAAATTTAATTTTCCAGAAATCTAGCCGTAGCGAGAATAATGTCACCACCGATGAGTTTCGTCCGAAAACACATTTTTTATGTTTTTTTGTTCCAAAATTTCCCCCCAAACCCTAGATCTATATATACATTATGATGGAGAAAGAGGGGGACGGCAGAGAGAGTATATCTGAGTTATTTTTGGAGGAGAAAAGGAAATTTTGGAGATAAAGGTTGGAGAAGCTTGAAGGATCATCACCATTGTTGCTACCAAGTCTTCATCTTCAAGAGTTTTTCATCTCTTCTCCTTAGCTTTTATTTTCTGCATTTTATTTAGATTTGTTATTTATGGATTCAATTTAGAATATGTTTGTTCTTATTTCCGTTATGAACTAATTCGTTTTTGCTAAGGCTATGATGTAATTGAATCAAGAAAATCTGATTTCTTTTGTTATCGTTATATGAATTCATTGTTTTCAAGTTGAGTATTTATTTCCATGCTTAATGCTTTTAAATTTCTGATCAAGATTTAGATGATTTGTTTCATTATATTGAGACCGAGAGGAGATCTCTAATGAATGCTTCTTGTGATAAATACCGTATGTTGAATGCGAGTTTGACACCTAATGCATGATATATGTGGTTATTCTAGAAATTCCATAAATAGTAATGTGCTTATTTGTGATTAAATCTTCATAGAAATATAGTTGGTTTTCATAGATAAGTAATTCTAATATAACTCGAGAGAGAGTATTAGATAAGTTTGGATTTTTCAACCATTACTTCTAACTTTGATTCTCATATAATGTGATTTGAAATCGGATTCAATTGATTTAGTGAAATCAAATGCCTTAGCATTTTTAATCATTTGTGAACAACATTGAATTTTGTTATTTGCGTTTAGTTTTAAGTTAATTTACTTTTTAAACAAATTCAAAAATTTGGTTTTCAAATAAAATTAGGATTAGTTAATTTCGGTACTTAGTAACACCATTCCTTGTGGGTTCGATATCCATACTTTTGTACACTTTATTACTTGAACGATTCGTACACTTGCGAATTTACGCATCAACACTCAAAGAGAGAGTTGATTCCCTTGGTTATAGACCAGGTAGAATGCTCTCCTTCAATATTACATGTCAAGAGTTTATCACCTCGGTCAAGAATTAGGTAAGGCACTCTAACACTTAAAGAGAGAGTTGATCACCTAGGTCATAGATCAGATAGAATACTCTCCCTCCATATTACATTTAACGAGTTGATCACCTTGATCAAGAACTAGGTAGAGTGCTCTTATACTCAGAGAGAGTTTATAACCTCAATTAAGAACTAGGTAGATTGCTCTAACACTTAAAGAGAGAGTTGATCATCTTAGTCATAGACCAAGTAAAACACTCTCCCTCAATATTACATGTCACAAGTTGATCACCTCCGTCGAGAACCAGGTAGAGCCCTCATCCTACCAAAAATAAAGTACATTAATTGAGCATCATTTCATTTTATTAAAATACAAAGTTTATTGTTCGAGCTTACAAAGCTTTCAAAATTCATCAAAGGAGAGCTCAACCTCCTAAAAAATTAAAACTTCTTTAAACATTTGGACACATGACCAATGTCTGGGTAGTCTGTCTCCTCCACTAAGGGTAACAACTTGGCTTGAATCTTGACAGCTTTCTTGTAGATATTGACCCCCGTTTCGATAGGGGCTAAGCTCGAATTAAGTACAGAATGTTCCAATTCCTCATAAATACCCATCATTTTGAGGAAGACTCCCTCATATCATTTTATATAGAAATTTTTTCATTGGTATTCCTTTTCATTGTCCTTCTCTCTTGAGATCCATTTTGGGATAGTTGTTCATAGAAAGAAGCAAGCTCACACTTGTCTACTGCTCCAAACAAAAACGGATGTCTGAATTTTATAGCATCTCTAACCCCTTTTTATAGAGAATGATAGTGGGGAAAATTTAAAGACACATGTCCTTAAAAGTACATAAATGGGTCAACATCACAAATAAATACTATAAATGCTATAAATACACAATCATGCAAGTAATACAAGTTGTTCTCAAAATCAATTGTTTCTCATTAATAATAATGGGTTACAAGTGCAAGCTCGCGACCACATATCAAACTACTTAATTAAGAGGCTTGGTCCAGTGCCAATATTAGAGGTCCTTAGTTCCACTCTCTTCATCTCCCACCCTAATCCCATCATCACCTGTACAAGATTTTGAGTCTTGTTCCTCACCCTTGTCTTTGGTTTGAGTGGGAAAATACTATGGGGTGACCGAGGATATCCAGGATATAATGGTAGTATTCCCGCATGCCCTTCTACTTGGCCTTATCCTTGAAGAAGTCCATGGACAGGCTATTATCCAATCTCGATGATTTGAGAGAGATGTTTAGTCACCATATCAAGATCGTACTTAACCTTTCCTTGATCTTAGGAATATTTCTATTTGGTTTTGGTTCGCTCGCGCCTATAGGCTTCTACCTTAACATTGGCCTTTCTCTAGGCCTCTTCAAGCTCCTTAAAATTCCTTGCATTATCATTTAGTCCATGAAAGAGCTAGTCCTATAAACAACAAAAAAATGTGAGGTCAATAAATACAAATTCAAAGAAAGACCATGGCTCAATCATAAGTAGGGATAAACTAACACTTGCTTGGTACAAAAGCTGGTTGAGTATCACCCTAGATTCCATATCCTTGCACATGGAATTAAGTTGTATCTCATTTACCATGTAAGGGAGATAGTTCACAAATTGGTTAAACCTCTACGGTGTCATACACTTGTATAGGGCCACTCCCTCAACATCTATTATGAAGTCATCGATGACACATTTCCCCTTTCTCGAGTCCCTCATAGGGGGAGTAAATGATTATTGACCCAAGTTTACAAGTGTTAAGGTATGTTTACCCAGACTGGTGGATGATGAGGTATGTTAACTCGATGATGCTGGTGATGGCTCGACAATATTCAAAGGCGTCATCCTGAGCATAGTATTATCGATGGTCACCTTATTCTTCCTCTTCGATAGGTTTGGGATGGCCTCTTAACCATAGAACTTATTCCTTTTCTTTCCTTTGGAATTCATTCCATGCAAGAGAGGTGTAGCTTTTTGAGAGCATGCCTCATGTTTAGAAAGCCTACTATAAAGCCACGTCAATAACTCAGAAGTAGTGAACTTCATGCTATCTACAAAAACAAAAAATGGTGTTAGTTTTACAAGCATAAGCTAAATAAAAAGTAAGATATTTTTGGTCTTAGGGCCAATTTACCATCATCAGGAAGCACCTCGAATATGTGGTAGAGGTCTGACACTTAGGGAGTGCTTAGGGCTTATAAACAATACGGTATTGGGGATCTACTAAGCCCTACCTTATCAACCCACATGTAACAAATCGTAAAGTGTTTAGTAGTTGCTTCTATGGAGTCTTCTCAAGTAGATAGTTCTATATATCAACCAATCATTACTTAGCCTTGTGGCTCAATTTTATGATAAAGGAGATCATATTCCTTATCATAACCTTAGTGTTAACCCAGATCCTCCTTAGCAGCCTAGAATCATTGTCTGGGGTCTTTTACCAACCAAAAATATAGAAGAAATACTCCTTCTAGTTCTTTTCATTCTTGGGAAGGGTCAAATTTATGCCATGATCTTGTTTCATAAACATATAGACTCTCTTCATGTTTGTAGGATCATACTTTAGTACATATGCCTCATTGAACTTGACCATCTCTAGTTTGACCCCAAGCTTTCTATATATTAGTGTGAGGAAAAACAGATACCTCTATCCATTTGGCATCAACTGACATGGCATGAGTTGAGTCCTTACCAAAAATTTCCTTATAAAAGTGTATAGAGGAAATCTGATCCCCAACTATAAGGCCATCTCATGGAAGACTATCCATTCAACTAAAGATAGGTTATTGTCAAGAAAGCCCAGCTCGTGGAGCACTATCTAAACCAAGAAGGGAATGTCTTATGTTTTCCTTATCCTTTCCTCGTCCTGAGGAGATAACCTACTGGTCTTGACCTTGGCTACCTAACCTTTGGTATGGCTTATGGGTTCACTAGTTCCTTTCTTTGTTGTCTTCTTCCTTTATGACCTTTGGATGGATATTTAAGTATAAGGCACATTTAACCAAATTATAGGTATGGCATGTGGACAAGGCATATAGGTAGAAGGTCAAGGCTTAGATATCTCCTCTTTACTCAAAGTTCTTGTCTCATTAGTAGACCCCATGATGTCACTTTTTGCTTGGCCTAAGAAAGCGTGATATTGTGGGCTCTCCCAGAAGGATGAGCTCGAAGTACTTTATCTATACACGGTCTTTATAAAATATCATGAAATATAAAAAGGGTAAGGCACAAGAAGTAGAAATTACCTAGGTTGAGTGTGAAAGTAAAAAAAATGGTGATTCTATAAACGAACTTAAAAAGAAAGTAGAAAACTAGTAGACTTGAGGAGTTTTTCCTTTAAAACCCAAGCAAATAGTTTATGTGCCATATTAATTTTCTTACCACAAAGCTAAGAACCTATACGGTTCGAGTTGAGGTGAGAGAGCATTTTTTGTTCCAATTTTTGTCTGATATGAAGGAAATGATGAAATGAATAGAAGTTTAGGATCACCTTATATAGAGGTCTATATTTATCTCTACAATCATCTGACAAGCATTTATTAGGGGAGTTGAATGGTTCATATTTGTTTTCTCTATATTACTCTTCCACCCTTGTTGAGGACACGAGCTGAAAGAGTAGAAGGACTGGATGTTTGCACATATGGATTAACCTATAGTCCGATCTAGCTAATAGCTTGAGCCATCAGACAAGTCATCCCAGAAGGACCTACGTGTTCCCATGCCTACAATGATACAAGCAGTATGGGTCTGCCTACACATAGAATCTTTGGTGTTCGAAGGTCGACCTCAAGATCGAGCCATAGTATGGTCGACCTCAAATTTTAAATGTATTTTCTTTTACTCTTGTACCCCTCTAACATGGTGTGGTCTGTACCCCCTATATAATCGATATGTGTACATGAAACTCAATATATATACATGGACCTAATAAGAGATCCAGATATTTTATAAAATTCTTTGACTTCTCTCTAGTCTCTCTCTCTAAAAATCAGACCAATCCCAACAAATATTATAATAAATCTTAATAAAGTCTTAAAAGATACAGATATAATGATAGGAGGAGATATATTTTATATTTCTTCCATATATCAATAAGAATTAGGAGTTGATTTATTAATAGGAAATAATTTTCTTAACTGTATTAACTTTTTATATAATATTTAGACAAAATAAGTCTAAACATTTATGTGTCAAAAATGAGAAAAGCTTAGACAGTATCAAACCCAGCTTTTATAAAATAACATAAAAAGAAAACAAAAATGCGGTATGATAAACTCAAAGCATCAATGAAGACCTTATTAGAAAACATTTTATTAGATAAAGAAGAAAAAAACTCTTTTCTTAATGCAATATAGGAAGCTAAAGCCTTAATAGATATCAGAAAATTATTAAAAATAGTAAGTTTAGAAAATCCTTTAGATCTAAAAGTAAATAAATCTAAAATGATTGCTAACATAAAACTAAGATATCTTAACAAAGTCAATAAAGTAAAACCCATGGTTTTTTCTTTAGAAGACATGATTGAAATTAAAAAACAAATTCAAGAAATTTTGGAGCTAAAAGTCATAATACCAACTAATCCACCCCTTTTTAGTCTAACATTCTTAGTTGAAAAAGAAAAGGAAAAAATAAAATGGTAATAAACTTCAAAGAATTGAATAAATAAACTATTAATGATTAATACTTTATTCTAAAGAAAAAATAAGTATTACTACTAATAAAAGAAAGGAAATACTTTTTATGTTTTGATTGCAAAAGTGGATTTGAAAAATAAGACTACGACGAGAAATCTCAAAAACTAATGGCATTTAGTTCTCACAAGATCAAATCCAATGGACTATTGTTTTATTCAGATTAAAACAAGCTCCAGTTATCTTTTAAAAATATATGAATAATATCTTTAAAAAATTACAAAATATTTGATACATTTACATAGATGATATTTTGATTTTCAATAATAAATAAAATAAATATTATTTGTATATTATTAATATTATATAAGAATTGTGGAAAGAAAGCCTTGTACTTTTTGAAAAGGAATCTTTAATTGTTTGGCAAAAAAATAAGTTTTTAGGGTTAAAAATTTAAGATGATGATCGCCACACACAAAGTGTATGCAATGAATACACAAATATATGTATCGTAAAAAGTAATATAATGATAAAAAAGATCATTTTCACGGAAATTATTTTATTAGAAACTAATTTTTAAAACTAAAAATAATAAAAATCAATTTTGTTTTTGTGTTTTTATATTTTAAGGAAGTAAAATTAAAATAACTAAAATTACATGACAATAATTAATTAAATCAGATTTTGTGACTAAAAAGATATATGACTAAAATTATATTTCTAAACATGTGAATCGTTAAAATCTCCCAAATATAATTATCAATTAATTACACGATTAATTGAATCTAACCTAGTATATATTCATTTCTCAAGTAAACTACACATCATATAATAATTAATTTAATCACACTCTCATGCCAATTAAATTGCATACTATTCATTAAGTTCATCAATTATGAATCATATATACAAGAATCATATATCTCTGCCTATAAACTATGTATGTTATTTAGTCAATACAAACAATTAAATAATTCTCTCAAATCTATTTAATTGTCTCTATAGATAACTTGTTGGCCAAACAATTAATAGCATACAAATCAGATGAAATAATATAATTAAATTATAATTATAATTAGGGTAATATTAAATTATCACATGGTGAAAAATGGGTTCATAAGATCCCTAGATTAATAAATTAATTACACATAATTGTGTTTATAAATCTCATATTTTTCATAAATATAAAGCTCATATTTTTCATAAAAAAAGACATAAAATTAATAAAGAAAAGAATAGAAAAAGAAATACAATCAATATCTTGAATTGTAGTATTAATTTCTTCTTGAATCTCCATCAAAATTATGTCTTCTCTTCAATTTTTTTGTATTTTTCTCTCTTTTTAGCTCATAAAAATGACCAAAATTATGCTAATGGAGGCCAATTAAGGTTTATAGAGTGATTAGAGGTTTAAATAAAGCTCAGGTGTAATCTAGACTGTCCTATCAACTTCAAATCAAAGGTTATGATCAAAACAAGCAAAACCAGTAGTTTCAGCCAATTACAGTGCGACACGTGGTAGGGTAAATTCATTGGGCAAATCAGGGAGTGACACGTGATAGAAGAGACCCGTCAGAGTCAACGCTCACTGAGTCAACAACACGTGGTGTGACATGATTTGTAGAAACGGATGGCATAGGGAAAGGATGGAACGCACGGAGCAATGGCATAGTGACACGTTGCATGGAACATTGATCGATTTTTGAACTCAGATTGAATGTTGTGTTGACATGTGGCATGTGTTTCATCCTCCTTACATGTGATGCGACGTGATTCGCTCTCTATGCTTGCGTGGCTTGCCCAATCAACTCCTATGCTTGCGTGGTATGCCATGTGGTAGCTCCGATTGGTTCTGCGTTAAAAATTCATAAAAAATCCCAAAAATTATATTTTCACCCCTTTTCATTAAAAAGTTTATATTTTAATATTTTGACCCAAAAATACTATTTATTGAATAAAACAAGTAAATATTAAGTAAAAAAGTACTCTAATGACTCTATTTTTATAGAGTCATTAGATGAAAAACATAATATACAACCTGATATACTAAATAACATTCAAGGATTTCCTAGTGAATTAAAAGACAAAAATCAATTACAAATATTTTTAAGATATTTAACATATATTGAAGCATACATTAAGAAACTTCCAAAAATGCGAAAACCTTTACAAACAAAATTAAAAAAAGATCATGTTTGGAAATGACAGAACAAGATACTTTGCACATGGATAAGGTAAAAGCACATGTAAAAATATTTATCAACTTTATATCATCCAGGTATAGATGATAAAATAATAATTGAAACATATGCTTCATATAAATAATGAGAATAGTTTTAAGAGCAAAAGTAGATAACAAATATGAATATCTTTATATATATACATCAGGATCTATCCGTAGTCTTGAATTAAATTATAATAGTAATGAAAAGAATACTTAGCTATCAAAAAAGCTATTAAGAAATTTACAATATATGTAATAAGTTCTAGATTCATTGTCTGATAATAAGAATATTGGTTATTTTTTAAGGCCTAATATTCTAGGTGATTATAAATAAGAAAAATTAATCAGATGGCTATAATAGTTTAATCATTACAATTTTGATGTCAAACATTTTTCAAAAAATAAGAATATTTTAGCAGATGTCCTTACAAGAGAATTAACACCTTTAATTATTTTTGTTCTTACATGAATGAAACATCTTGATATCAAGATCAAGATAAAAGTAAAGGAGATAAGAATCATTCAGGAAAAATTCAATGTTTTATACTTAGAGAAGTCTATTTTGGAGATAGAAATTGAACAAGAAGAACTTAATAGTTCAAAACCAACATTAGTGTCCAAAAACTCTAAAGAAGAATCCACCTCAGAGATTCATTCTAAAGAAGGTAAAACTTCTAAGGATGGAATTCAAATGAGAAGGAAGAACCTAATAGTACAAAAGAGAGTAACCACGTTGAAAAGAAAAAAAAATCTCAAATAAACTAAAGAAGCAAAAAACGAATACTACAAAAAGATTTATATGATCTATAATACTCCAAAATTAGAAATTTACAACAATTGGAATGAAGTAAAGTTATTATCGGATTTAGGGTAACTCACAGAGCTTTCATTAATAGAATAAAAGTTGAAGGCATTTATGCCTATTTAGAGTACTAAAACTATTAACTCAAAAGGATATAGTTAAAAATTATTCTCTAGTTTTGTCATAAAATTTACTCAGGAACATATTAAAGATATGAAATTTTACACCACAAAAAAATAATTTCCTATAGGTAGTAAATTTAATATTTTTGACTGAACTAATCTAATTTTGTTTATAAAGCTTTCCATGTAGGTTTAATTGAGAATCTATATCCAAAAATTAATTTAAATAAATTAAATTTTTTCTTGAAAATTTCAAGATAGCTATCATGGACTTCAAGAAGAATACTAGAGTAGGTAACAAGCCTATTTATCTCAAATTATTAAGTTCACTTATAGACTAAAATGAAGAAGGTTGTGTTAGTCCCTACCATTTTACCAAATTAGGGATTTCTAATACTAATAGAGAAGTTTCAAAACCTAGGGTGCTTTCAGAAAAGAAATTCAATACAGATGAACTATTTATTCTAAGAGGATAGATGCTAAGTCAAATTTTTCATGAACTTAGGAAAATTGATAATTGTTCTAAAGTCATGGTAAATTACTCAGCTAGTAAAGTTATAATAACTTCACATAGTAATATGACTCTCACTGAAAAAGATAGTTATAAAATCGATAAGTTTGAAACATATTTTACATTACTAGCCTCAAAATTTGTTAAGAAATAAGAAATGTGTTTTGTTTTTATGCCGAGAAAACCACTAAGGATCGCAAATGCATTTATTGCATTAGTGATCGACAAAATAAAGATGTGTCATCATCTACATCTTCAAAATAACTATTAGTAGAATATGACAAAGATGAATAAAGATGTAGAACTCACATTTTCAGTTGGCAGATCATGTCAAGAAAATGAAAGGCTTAAATTCAAAAGTAGAAAGTCAAGATAAATTATTCAACTAGTAAAGTCATAATTACTTTTCATAATAACATGGCTCTCACTAAAGAAGATGGTGAGAATATTTGTGAGTTTGAGGCAAATTTTAACAGTAATAACCTAAAAATTTGTCAAGAAAACCATTATGAATCACAAATGCATTTATTGTATTAGAGATCGAGAAGATGAATATGTGTCATCCTTCATGTCATCATAAGGACTCTCGATATAAAACGAAAAAGAGGAATAAAAATGTAAAACCCACATCTTCAGTAGGTAAGTCACGACAAGGAAATAAAAGGCTTAAATTTAAAAGCTAAAAGTAAAAATTTAAGTGAATTATTAAAGTGAGGATAAATAGTGATTTTCAACTATTGTAAATAGAGATTCGTTACCTTATAGAAGTTACCCTTATTTCCATTAGTTGGACACAACTTGAGCAACAACAATCTCTCTACTCTAAAAATTATTCATTTAGCAATTATGTATTTGTAAATTATGAGTGGCTAAGAACCTCTTCAAGGTTCTTAGTTGGCTTTTAGAATTATAATAATTATTAATATTATGAATAAAATAGAGTGTAGTTATTCTTTTATATTCTCCAGTAAGTTTAATTTAGACACCATATCATGTATGTATGTAAAAGTTCTATCATTACCAGAAGGTTATTAAGGCTTGAACAAGCTAAGGCATATCAAGTGTAACAAAAGAAGATGAACAGTGAAATGGAAGACCATGGTAGACCTATTAAATTTATGTATAATAATTAAAATTATAAGTCAATTAAGGATCTTGGATGATTAAATATTTGTTTATCACATTTATAAAACTAATAAATAATAAAATGAAGATAAAGAAACTAGCCATAAGTTTGTATGAAAATAGACAAAAAAAAATTATAAAGTTAAAACTATGTTTTAATAAGAAACTTAAAGATTTACATTTGAATAATAATTGATAAGAAGTAACAATTACCGTTCTAAAATAGCTAGTCATAATTTAGTATCAAAGATGTATTTGATAAGAAAGGCTATAAACAATCGAATCTATGATCAAGGATTCTCACAATGTGATATGTAGCAAAACATTGGCTCTTATCTTAACATGGATGGACGGTTAGTCACTGTGTAGGTTGCACAGTCTAGAGGATGTTGCTTAAAATAAGTTTTGAGGTTATCTTTATGGCCACCACTATGCTAAAGATGTAACCCCATGAAGTAGTGTCTAATGGAAGGTTAACGCGAACAATCATTCAAGAGTATTAGTGATATTAACTATAAAAGTTGAGGGCATTAGAACTCTTTTTATAAACTTTAAAGAATGATAATTTTTCTAAGTGGAATTGGAATGTATTTATTTATTTTTATTCAAGAGATATTTAATTGTAAAATAGTTAAGTTAAATTTAATTATCAAACATTTGTCAATTTGTTTTTGGAAAATTACAAAAAATAACACCCCTAAAATTATAACAACATACATAACACCTTAATAATATTGAACAAAGTCTAATTGAATAGTTTCAATATTGAACGAGTCTAAATAGTCATAGTTTAATTTAAATTGTATTCAAAATGAAATTATGTGTTAGAATTTTTTTAAATAGTGAAAATGTGTGAGGTAGACATAAATAGTATTATTTTCATGGTTATAAATTTTAATAGTATTATCTTATTGCTTTCTACTTTTTTCCTACAAATAAAATTTTGGATATAAATCAACAAAACAAGAATGATTGTTGTGATATGCCTTGTCTAGGGATGGAGTCACACTTAAACGAGAGGGGAACACATGCCTCCTCAATTTTTCTATAAAGATTTTTTCTTTGTTGTATTTATAATTCTGCTTCTTTATTTTATAAAAACACATAGTAGTGCCCTTAAGTTATTATTTGAATATTATTTTTTCTTTCCAAACTTATTCATTTACATTTTCCTCGAACTTTTACTTTTACTCCTAACTGAATTCTCGTAGAGTGATAAATATTTAAAATTTTCTCATAAATTTTAGAAAAATTACATCAAATAACACTTAAAACTATATGTAATAACAAAAATAGCACTCTAATGATATTGAATAAGTTTAATTGGATGGAGTTAAACATTGAACAAATTTATTTGACCATAGTTCAACTTGAACGGCATCAAATTGGATGAAGTTCAATGTGAAATGATAGATCAAACTTTTTTAATAATAAAAATATATGAATTAGACATAAGGGGTGTTATTTTTGTGTGTCCAATTTTTAAAGGTTTAATTTTATTATTTTTCTTAAATTTTACTAGTTTATTATCTTAACATTTTCTTAAAAAAATAATGTATTTTTTCTCATATACAATTAATCCATTATGTATTACACCATATATAATTATATAAATATTTATTGTTATTTATATCATGTAGTATCGATCTTATTAATCTTTTTCACATATTTGAATTTTTTTACATACTTATTATATTTTATGTTGTTTAATTTAATTTTTTTATCTGTCTGCATAGATATTAAGCTATATTATTTAGTGTTATTATAACTTAATTTACGTAATTTTGAATTTTTAGTTTAATTAGATAAAAATATACATTTAAAATATAATAATTATGGTGTAATATTTAAAAATATTGAAATATATAAATTTTTGGAATATCAATTATAATCTTTTTTTTTCATTATATTTTATGATTAAAAAATTTATAAATTTTACTACAGTGATTCAAGTAGTATTGATATTATTTATTTTTATTATTAAGTTTATGCATGTTACCTCAAAACATTAATCCTGACTAAGTACTTGGCCTTGCTTCTTGTTTTTTTTTTTTTTTTTTGGGGTTGAAACAATTCTTTTGGTTGGATTTTGAATTAGGTTCTTTTATTGCACAACTAATTGTTGTTTGGGAAAAGGTTGAAATGAAGCAATTCTTTCTAAAAACCCTACGTTAAACCTGAGGTGACATAGGCCAACCTATACAAATAGTTATTTCTAAGAGATATTAAATCTTGTGTAATATAATTAGATTATTTGGTTTTACGGTTGTTAAATATTCAAAAAGAAAAATATATTTTTAATTATAATATTTTTTTTTGTAGTAAAATATTTCATTTACTAAGAATAATTTTCATTTTCAATTAAAAATACTTAATTTCATAAGTAAATACATAATTAATTTATATAAGAGGGTAAGAAAAATCAAGTTTGGTAATTTGATAGGAAATAATGGGTAATCTCGTAACTTATCTTACAAAGATATTTTTTTAACCGCTGAAAAAAATAGATTTTTTCTTGATTAATCACCGTAGTGTGAGAAAATTTACCACACTAGTCTAGACTATAGTGGCCGTATAGGTATTTGAACGGTCTAGACGACTCTGCTCTTTTGGCATCACATTCTTCATATTAAACTATATGTTATAGCTCTGAGTCATTTTATCCATCCATTGAAATGTATGGTAACAATTATTTTATTGCAATTGGAAGTAATTTAACTCAATTTTTAAGCATTGGTGTTTTCATTCTATCCCCAATTTCTAACGTGTCATTTTCTCTTCCTTTTTAACTTTCTTAATTGTATGATAAGATGTAAGAGAGTGGAGTGCAATATCCATCCATTCACGACATATGTACAATACAAGAAATCTAAGTATTATTTAATTTTGATAAAATTGATTATTTACTAATTTTTAATGTTTTATGTATTATAATAAAAAAATTCATATTTATTAACTAGAAATAAAATATGACCCAATATACAAATACTACGAGCACACTAAAGATGATTGGACCAAGATGATTTTTAATATAATTATTCTTGAATTGAATTATAAAAAATGTATCCAAAATATCTCGAAAATCGTTATGATTTAGAGAAGAATTTTTACTTTCGGGTAACAGTTCGGACAGTTATTAAAAAATATCCGAAAAATTTGTTTTTTAAAAATTTTTAATTTTTTTTAATAAATTTTAATTATTAATTAATATATAATTTAATTAAATAAATATGTACATTAATTAAATAAATATAATTAATTTAGGGTACGGACGTGTACGATTATCGGTATAACCGTACTCGATGTTTCATATTTGACTTTTACCTGATAATCGAACCTGTAATTTTTTTACACATTCTTAGATTACACCACAAAAACAAACACAATTATTATAACACAAGTGATTGTTTAAAATAAATTAATATTATAAATAATTTAATTTGTAAAAAATGTTTAATAATTTTTATTTTATCAACAAAAATGCAAGCACAAACACGCCATTAAAATATTTTCTAAACGGAATTTTTAAGGCTAGGAATGGTGTCAAAAATTAATCCACGGGGGAAAATTAAAATTTTGAAAAAGTGGAATATATTTTAGAGTACCTTGTACATAATTATAATAAGATTATAAAATTATATATAAATGTTATAAGTATGACCTGGCCGAATGCAAATGGCATGTAATACTTATCATATAAGATATATGTAAAATATTTATTGTAATAAAATTGTTATAATTATAAATAAATAAATAAATAAAAATAAAATAATTAATATAATCTTTTTTGTATTTTAAAAAATATTTTACATATATTTATCATATAAGATATAACTTTATTATTTACTATCAAATAGTTTATACCATAAAATTTGATTTACTATGATTCACCATATGAAATAAATTTTAACTTTGTACCAACTTAATTCCTGAAAAATTTAGTGGCATTTAATGTTGTTAATATTGGCAGAAGAACTAGTTTCTATTCTTACGTGAAGAAGCAGGTTCTTCTTATATGTATTTTGAACACTTGGTAGTCCAATTAATATGTTTTGTGATGCGGTTGTTTAAAGCTTCAAAGTTAAAATTCTAACGTTACTTACTATAAACATAGACGAAAATAGCAAAAAAAAAAAAGAAAACAAGGTATAGCAGACATTAATTTCTACACAGCCATAATAATTTTATTCTTCTATGGGCCTCAAATAATTCAGCCCAATAAGTTATTAACTATAGGGCTGATTTCGGTTATTAATTTTGGTGCTCACTGAAGTCTAAAACTCTCCATTTTTTTGTATTTACGTAGTAGCATAGAGTGTGGTCTGTAATTGTCATTTGAAATGGAAAGAGAGGTGAAACACTAAACTATTCAATAGACAAACCAAATCTAATCAAACTTGAAAACGTTTGGCATTTCAACTTAGACAATAGTTCAAAAATCAAATGTCATATAACTTCTATGGCAGCAAGATTAGTTAAAGCCAGCATTATGGATTGAAATGGAGCAACTTCAACAAGTGCCGGTATTGTTACTAGGGTTGTGTGTAATTCGGTTAACCTCAACTTATTTGGATATATAAAACAAAAAAAAAACATTTGGTTCACTGAATCTCAATTACGATTTTAATTGATTTATCGATTATTATATCACTCTAATTGTTAGATTAGATTAATTAAGAACACCTGAAAAATTTAAGATATCTCATATTTTAATTAATTTTAAAATTTAATTTGTACGTGAAATAACATTTGGGCTCAACTTATAACCAATAATGTAAACTTCTTTTATAAATTTATTATACACTTTTTATTAATCTCTTAACCTATTAATCTTGGCAAGTTTATCTTATTCTTTTCCATCCTAGCTTCTTCTCCTACTATTTGATTCATATACCTATAGGAAGCTCAATAATTAATCTTAAGTCAATTTGTGACATAATCTCTTAATATAACTTTGCTCGTGATAGGAACACAAGCAATTCAACATGAAAATAAAGTGAATTTATATATTGTGTTTAATAAATAGATCAAATATAATATAAAAATTTGAATAAAACTTCTTTAATTAATATTTTATTATAAATAAATAAATTAACTTTACATGGTGTGATGATAAGACCAACATGAATTTAACAACTCTTTTTGTTATAAGTAATGTATTTTGGTGGACTTATTTGAGCAGGCAAATTATGAATTCGACACAAATATGTTAAATCAAACACAAATATAATCTCAATCATAGATGTATTAACCCAAACAAGCCATTTACTTTTGCAAAGCCATCTACTTGTGGTTGATCTTTTTCTCCATCAAAGGCATCATTATGAATATCTATGTTGACTAATTTGTTTTGACGACAATAATAAGAGTTTTCTCTATTGTCTACAGTGTTAACAATTGTTTCCCCGAAGTACCACACAAGGGTTGTTGGAAGAAGTTTGATCGGTGGATGATCCTCGTTCCAGTTGTGTAACTAGTTGATTATTGGTTTATCTTAGTTTTGGTGCATTCATACGTGTTCTTTCAAGTACTTTTCCCACATAAAATTGGAAGAAGTTTGATTAGTGGATAATTTTCGTTTTGGTTGTGTAGCTAGTTGACTATTGGTTTATTGTAGTTTTGGTAGATCCATATGTGTTCTTTCAACTACTTTTCTCTTGTTTGGTGGAGGGCTTTGGTGTCCATGCGAAAAACTTGGAATATATTGGATAATGCAACATTATTTTGTTGAATTGTGCATCTATATCCTAAGTTGAGTGCACAATGTGATCTCTTATAGACTTATCTTGTATGATATCATGTATACCATTACTAATTTAGTGTCCATGTTTATTAATGGTTTTAAAATTAAAATTTTAAAAAGTACGTGAGTTTAATTTGGAAAGTTTAGTTAGTATATTTCACTTTAAATGGTTCCAACCTCACATGAAAGGATGAAAATGCCATTATCTTTTAAGTCATATGTGATGCACCAGTTGAATTCTTTAAATTAAACTCATGTATTGTTTAAGTCGTTAATTTTGAAAACATTTAATAAACAGAGATATTAAATTGAATTTCTTCAAAAACATGAACAAAAATAAGAATCAATTTTTAAACATGAATACCTATATGATACTAAAACCCCATTATAACTAACTATATCGTAATATTGATGTTTATATGTTTGCATTTTTAATGTTTGAATCCAAACCATTATTCATATTGCCAAAGTTTCTATAAATTAAAAATATTAAATAAAAAATTAATAATATAATCCTTTTGTTGAAAACATATCATCTCTTATTTTTTTATAAATTCTTTCATATTATGGATATGTAGTAAGAAATAGATATAGATTGATAAATTTAGAGTTTGTTTTGTATAATAATGATTTTGATTTTTAATTAAATAATTTTTTAATTACATATGTTTGATAATGATTTTTGATTAATGTAGTTGGCATAACTCTCTTCATATGTTGAGTTTCAATTTTAATATTACTTAAAAAAACATATATTTATTTTTCTTAAAAATGTAAATAAACATATATTTTTTACTAGGGGTTAAAAGTCAAATCAATTAAATAATTTAATTATTTATGTATAAAAGGTTATTTATTTATTTATTTTCACATTTTTAAAGAATCAATACCAAATTATGGATTCATTCATAGGTCTTTGAAAAAATATTTTTTAATCACATTTATGATTTATGATTTTTTTCATTTTCACCAAAAACTTTTGAAAAAAACATATCTTATGAATTTTACATGTATAAATATTAGAAGAAAATATTAAATACTTAAAATTTCGTAAAGAATAACCAAAATTTTCTTTGACCTTTTAATTTTTTAAGAGAAAATAAAAAATTTTATCAAACAATGTATAAGTGATTTTTAAATTTTTTTTCCTTGAAATTCACTAAATATAAATTGTTATTAAATTATTTTTACAAAAGAATAATAAATCACAAAATAATTTTAATCATGAATCAAAATTGCTATCAAATATTACTTTTAATTAATTTAAATATTTGTTTGTGACTAATTATATTGATTTTTTACTCTTCATATTTTTTTCCAAACAAAAAAATAAATAATATTTTCTTTTATTTTCTAAGATAAGATAATTTTGGTTAATTGTACTAATATTTTTTTTAATGTTTAATAGCAACAGATAACTCCCTAGCTCATAGTTTCATTTTCAACACCCTTTTTTTTTCTTTTTCTTATAAGTTTTTTTTAAAAAAAACTATTTCTTCCTTCTTATTTTTTTAATTACTTTTAGGGTTATTTTTTAATTTTTTATATACTCATTTTATATGCATATATTTTAAGAAAATATTATTTAATTAAGTCCCTTTATTTTGTTCATCTACGAAACCCTCCGTTTTTTGTTTCTTAAATCTTTCACTCATTCAAGAAGTTTTAAAAATAACCTCCTTCTCTATATAAACAATATATATTTAAGATATTAAAAAAATACATGTTTAAAATAATTAGTCATAACATGCACAAAAAATATGTGTATTCTTTCCATCCCAATGAAACCAACTGATGATACATGAATATGTTTTTTTTAAATAAAGGTTAACTATGCATTTCTAAGCTAATTAATTATTGGATGATAAGTCGCACAAATTTATTATCTTTAAAAAAATTACATTATAAATTCGTACTTATTAAATAAGATAATACAAATATAATATCTTTATAAAATGGAATTTTATGATCTTTGATAACGATAACAAAATGAGATATTAAAGTACATTTTTATTAAAAATAACATACTTAGATAATCATTTTATCTTATAATATATATCATTATATAGTCATGTTTAGAATATAATACATAATAACATGAAAACTCATTCATCTTAAGTTACTCGTAAATGTATCGAAAGATCAATTTTCTCTATATATTTATATTACTATTTATTTATCAATTTATTTTTCACATTTAGAAGTAAAAAAATTATTTTATTTATAATTTTTATAAATTTAATTTTCAATTTTATGAATATTTTGATTTCAATACTTAAATGATCATAATAATAGTAGAACTGCTTTCTCTTGAAATTTAATTTCTGTTATTATCATTTAAGCTTCCATTCAACCGAATCCTTGGAGTAGATTTTGGTTAAACAACGGTCAATCTTTATTGTTAATTAAATTTACATCTACATTTTACAAAACTAGAATCTCAAACTTCTATCTTATATCATGGCATATGCCATAAAGCTACAAATCACTGTTAATTTACCCAACATAAACCTCAAATTTAAAGAATTTATAGTTGTTAATTAATTTTTTCAATTCAATTAGAAACTGGAATGTTTTAAAAAAATTGCAAAAAAAAGAAAGAAATTGTACTGTTATTGTACAAATAATTATGTCACGTATTTTACACAACACAAAGTATATTAAGGCATCATATTTTTAATATAAACATTGCAATTTTAACAAAATTAGGAAAGTTAACCTATGTGTAAAATCATTAAGTACCTAAAGATTGGAGATTTTTTGATGTAATAAAAATTAATGTAAAAAAAAAACTATATAAATAAAATTTATTAGATATTATCGTGGTAAAGATTTACATTGTCTGTTTATTACAATATAAAGAGATTATATTTTATATATATATATATAGTGAAATTTTACAAATTACTATAAAATATTATCATAATTTGATTTATTATTTTTATAACATTAAATTTTATAATCGTTACAAAATACCATCAATTTTTTTATTACTTTCGTACCATTAACTTTTATAAAATGTTACAAAAATAACATTAAGATGTTAATCAATTAGCGGTAAGTTACACATATGTCGATCATATTTTTGTTATATTCGTAAAGTTTAATGATAAAAAAATAAGAAAAAAATTCTATGATATTTTTATAATATTTATAAAATTTAATGTTATAAAATTAACAAATCAAAATTTAATAATATTATTGTAATAATCATTAAATTTGGACATCCGCGGACAAATGTTTTAAGCGAAAAACATTAGATTGTTCCCTAATGCAAGTTGTAATATAGAATGCTTTTGATAAGTTGTTGTTCGAATTAGAAGCAAAGCGATAGCATGTTATATAGTGTGCTCTACGTACAAAAATATAGATTTTTGCTCTCATTATTAATGTCTTAATTATTAGTGTTAATAAATTATTATTAGTGATATATTAGTTATATAAGCACTTTTTCTAAAAAGCATATTCTTATCTTCCTATATTAATATTTGTATTATCATTCATTGTAATTAAGATTAATAAACATATTTTTCAGTATATTTAATTTGGTATCAGAGCAGGAAAGAAAAGGAAAAAAAAATTTCCGATTTCTGAGTTTCTGAGCAGCGCCGCCTATACCGGAGCGCCGCCGTCAGAGTCACTGCCTTAATCTGAGCAGCGCTGCCAATACAGGAGCGCCACCATCAGTATTAGTGCCATTAACTGCGCTGTTCAGCTCTGCGCCGTTCACTGCGCCGCTCACTGCGCCATTCAACTGCGCGCGGATTCGGCTACTGTGCGTTCTCGGCTGTGACATCAGCTCTGCAGTTACTTAAACGCGCCGGATTCACTACATTTGTCCCGTGTACCTGCGGCCGTCCCGACGACGCGGCTCGACACTGCGGGTCGACTCGCGCGGCTCCTAAAATACTGCGTCCAGGCTCGCGCGGCGGCTTCGACCACTGCGAGTCCGGCCCAGCGTAGTAACTCGACCTGCGCCATCCGGCCCGCGCGGCTCGGCCCTGCGCTCTGATCCATTTCATGTGACGACTCACTGCGTGCGCCGTCCCAGCTCCGAAACGACACGCACGCAATTTGTGAGTCCACGGTTCATTTTTGTGTCCGTGGTTAACGAAAAATTTCGGCTTGTATCCTAAAAATTTTCGACCTTTAGTTTATTTTTAATCACATTTTGACTGCCGTCGGCCACGGCCCGTCGGCTCGAGCCCAATCTGTCTTAGTCAGCCAATGACCCGTGACCCAGCAGAGGTTTAAGTTTACGTCACATGACCCCAAGCCAGCGGCCACAGAGTTTTTAATTTTAGCCCATGTGACCCGTGACTTTCGAAGCCCGTTTTCGGCACAAAAAAAAAAAAACCAAAATTTTTTATTCATTGCCTGATATATTTTTTATTATTATTTCAATGGAAGATTCAAGACAACGTCAAGTTTCCCGAGTCGCTGAGGTTCCAAATTTTGAAGTTTATGTTAAGAGTTCGAGAAATTGGTTCTTTCGAAGTCTTAAACTTAATGGTACAAATTTTCGAACATGGAAAAAAGTTATTATACATTTTATCTTCGTGGGATGCATAAGATGGGACATGTATACCGGATCAATCGGGGCTCATAGTCAAGATGATATAGAAGCTTATACTAGGTGGGAAGATGATGATGGCTTTGTAATGTCAATTCTATTTAGAGCCGTCAACGATGATATATTACAAATGGTGGAAGAATGTGAAAGCTAGCTTGAGTCCATATGGAATACCTTAAGCGATCTTTATATAAATGAGTCGACTTTATTCAAGTTCGCTGAACTCGTGCAAAGGCTATTTGGCGTACGACGAGAATGGGCGACCGGTATCTACATTTTTACAGTGAAAAATGTATGGTAGAAATTGATCAAACCTATGCAAAATTAAAATCCGGCGGATTACGTGGTACCGGAAGGAGAAGGAGCTTGAGCAGTACATTGCCTTTTTAAGAGGCCTTGATACCAAACATAATAGTGCTAAAGGCGAATTGCTTGAATGTCGGACCTCGACTTGACTGCGCTACATACATTCGTAAAGACGAATCTCGGCGGGAAAGTCTTCGTCGGGCCTGAGTTGAGGTATCGAGTCCCAGCCATTCAAGCCAAATCAAAGGCACGCTTGTCTCCGTGACAAAATTCGGTTCCACTTGCATCGGTAGGGACCTCGCGAGCTTTCCCAATCGCCGTCATTCTCACTTGCTCTTGTGCAGATGGACATGGGCATCTTCGTGAGATTTGTTGGAAAGCGTATCCACCTTGAAACCAAAACGACAACGGAGGTATCATTCCCAAAGCAAAAAGCGGTACGGTGCAACTTGTCCAAGAACCGGACTACTATGGACGGAATCATCCTATGGAATGTGGAGGTATCCTACGGACTTCCATGGGCGACAATTCGTGGTAAGATTGGTATGATCTTAAATGTATCTCAGCTCTGTTGGGTCTAATACTTGGATTATTGATTGGTGCATCGATCATATGACCGTTGATAAATCTTATTTTCTTGTTATCTCCCCACTTTGGGTGTCTTATGTTACAAATGCTAATGGTGAGGCCTTTCTGTCTTAGGAAAGGGGTGGGATTAATATCAACTCCGTCTTTCTGACTCCGTAATGTTTTATATGTACACGACTTATCTGTATTAATATCATCCCACAGATTAAATATTGAGTCTAAATGTTCTGTAACCTTTTTATCCTATGTATGTGATTTTCGGGACCTTAACTTACCGGGAAAATAATTGGTCGAGGGTATACGAGGGCGAGGTTGTTCCGTTTAGATCGGAAGCTACGGAGGAGAAACGGGAAGCGAAACACGCATGACATTGACTTCTAGTTCGATAAGCTAAGTGAAATTTGGTTGTGGCATCGCGCTTAGGGCATCCATCTTTTAATCTTATGAAAAAACCATGCCTACTTTATTTATTGGTGTTAGTGAGAATGTTTTACATTGTGAGACTTGTGTTTTTGGCACGAGCCATCGTGTTATTACTTATTCTCATAGTATTTATAATAAAAGTACTATTCCTTTTGAATTAATTCATTCGATGTTTGGGGACCATCCCAAAGAGCCAGCTATATCGGGTATGAGATATTTTGTTTAAGTTTATCGATGATTGTACAAGGTTATCGTGGATATCCTTCTTAGAACAAAAGATGAAGTTTTTTCGGTTTTGAAAATTTTCATAGCCTCGTTCAAACCTGATACAATGGCATCATTCGAATCTCGGATTACGACGATGGGGGAGAATATGTTAATCATGTTTTTCAAGATTTTTTCAAAACACGTGGGATTATTCACCAAACTACTTGTCCCTGAGCAGGAACAAAATGGAGTGTCGAAAGAAAAAATCGTCATTTACTTGATATGGCTCGTGTGGCTCTTATTTGGTGCTTATATGCCAAAAAACCTTTGGGGTGATCGTACAAGCTTCCGCGTACATCGTCGATAATCGTCTAACAATGTCCTTAACGGAAAAATCCCATTCAAATTCTCGCATCTTACGTCTCCTTATCATCGTCCTTCCATAATCTTATAGTGTATTTGGTTGTGTTGTTTTTGTGCATGTTCCTAAAAAATCAAAGGTCTAAATTAGATGCTCGGGCGATTAAATGTGTGTTTGTTGGTTATGGAAGTTATCAAAAAGTCTGAAGTGCTTCGTCCACTCAACCCGGAAAGTACTATGTCACTTATGGATGTTACCTTCTTTGAGGACCACGAGTTATTTTTCCTACTTTGATCTTTGCTCGTCGGGGGAGAATACATATTTCGAAGAAGCTGTATCATAGTGAGGGAAGGCATTAGAAGAATCTGATCATTGCGAGAAGCGAGATGCTCAGTAGTCGAGCACGCAATTAAACTACGGAATGAAGTGGAAGACCTGTTGTTCCCTCGAGGCATTACTCCTACCCGTGATCGACAGCTCACAGTGCGAAGGTCACTCATCGAGGTATGTATACCCATTGATACTAATAACATTGAGTCTAATGTTGGACAATATGTGTTACCCAGCGAGTCTGCTCGAGGTCGACCGACCAAAAGGTATAGACGAATATTCATGCAAAATCAAAATACCAGTGGCGATTACATGTCCCTAAAATATTATCTAAGTCGTATGAATCATTTATGAATCAAATATCTAGTGTATCGGTACCTAACAAAGTGCGGGATGCGTTGGGAGATCAATATGGAGAAAGGTAATGGGTGAAGAGATGGAGCGTTACGGAAGAAGAATGATACTTGGCAAGCGGGTGCCACGCGAGGAAAAAAGGCAATTGGTTGTCGATGGGTGTTTCTTGTAAAACATAATGGTGATGGATCTGTAAATCGGTATAAAGCTCATCTTGTAGCAAAGGGTTTACTCGAAGCGTATGGTGTAGACTACGATGAGACCTTTGCTCACATTTGCCAAAATGAACACCATTCGGGTCTTCTTTCTCACTAGTTAATCTAAGGCGGTCCCTTTGCGGCGGTTTGATGTCAGAATGCGTTTCTTCATGGAGAATTAGCCGAGGAAGTATACATGAGTCTTCCCTTGGGTATGTAGTTGATTCTCACGGTAATTTTGTATGCAAGCGAGGAAGTCTTTGTATGGTCTCGGCAATCCTCGAGCCTGGTTTGGAAGATTCTCCGATTCATGCAAGGTTGGTTCTGAGACAGAGTAATTCGAGACCACGCTCTGTTCTCAAACATCGACGAGGAAGGTACTTGACCACAATAATTTATGTTGATGATATGGTAATCCTTGGTGATGATCTGTTGAGATGGATAAATTACAAAGACAACTAGCCTCTGAATTCAAGATGAAGAACTTAGGTGAACTAAAGTACTTCTTAGGAATTGAAGTGGTAGGGGAAGAGAAGGAATATATTTGTGTCAAAGGAAGTACATTATTGATCTGCTAACGAGAGACGGTATGTTGGATTGCAAACCTATTGACACTCTTTTATTGAGAAAACCATTGTTTAGCGAGTATCCGGATCGAGATACCAGCGGTCGAGCTCATTATCGAGAGATTGGTTGGGCGTTTGATTTACTTGGCTCGTACTAGACCCGGATGTTGCATATGCGGTAAGTGTGGTGAGTCGGTTAATGCATGTAACCCCAGTGAGAACCATATGAATCTTTGTTTTGAGAATTTTAAGGTATTTGAAATCGGCTCAGGGAAGGGAGTAATGTTCTCTAAACACGACAATCATCTTGAAGTACGTGGCTTCTGATGCGGTGGGCGAAGTATTACTGAGATAGAAAGTCAACATCGGGCTATTTCACATTTTGTGGGTGGAAATTTAGTTACATGGAAAAGTAAGCGAGAAAGTAGTGGTAGCGATCTAGTCTTTGAAGTGAGTATAGAGGTATGGCTCGTGGGGTTTGTGAATTACTATGGATAAGAACTTTGTTATCGATTTGGGTTTCGAACTCAAAAATACTATGCAATTGTATTGCGACAATCAATGATCATTGATATATCACAAAATCGATTACAACTTGTGATCGCCTTTAAGCATGTAGAGGTTGATCGTCACTTTATAAAAGAAAATCTAGATGCCAAACTGATTAGTTTTCCTTTTGTTCCCACTGAAGAACAACTTGCAGATATGCTTACCAAAGGAGTTTCTAAGAAAGCACTATATGGTTCATTAAGCAAGTTGGGCATGATCGATATCTATGCACCAACTTGAGTGGGAGTGTTAATAAATTATTATTAGTGCTATATTAGTTGTATATAACTAATATAAGCACTTTTCCTAAAAAGCAGATTCCTATCTTCCTGTATTTATACTTGTATTATCATTCATTGTAATTAAGATTAAAAACATATTTTTCAGTATATTTAATTATTAGCTGGAGAAATTAGATAAGAGACAGCTATATCATTTTGAATATGCGTTGTTTTTGTATTTGTACGGTGAATTATAATGTTAATGTCGTCTTCCATCGTCTTTAAAACCATAATCATATTATTTCTATTTATAGAAGTTGTAAAATAATCGACATTTGGTCTATTTTGCATGTCTTTAAGAGTTCATGCTTGAAATGAAAGTCGTAAATTTATTTATCTAAATATGCATAATTGAAATGGAGGAAAATATTGATCGTAATTTTATCAATTATTTGCTTTAATTTGCTCTGAAGAACTAATTATTCTTTAAGGAAACTTTCTCAAGTCTACTTACAAAATAGCTAATTATGACATCATTTAAAGATTGCATAAGGAAATTTTCCAAAATATATTAGTTATAAATGTGAGATTTGTTACCAAAATAAAACCCACGTTTGTATCCCATGTTATTTTATTCGGTGGGTCAAATTAAGATTGTAATGTTTATGGATGATAGTAATATTCGTGAATAAAACATGTAATTTAGTTTTGAATTAAGTCTTTCAAGAATAATATTCAAGTTGAAGATTACCAAGCTCCAAACAAATACATCTCACGAATATCTCTGTTTTTATGCATGTTAAATTTCATATTAGATATATAAGAATATTTTACATATAAGTTACTCGATCGATCGAGTAATATCTGGATCAATCGCGTAAGTAAATCAATCGAGAATCAATTTATGTTGATTAAAAATCCTCTTGGAATTAATTTTTAAATATGATAGATCGATCGAAATTTAGGGCTACATCAATCGAGGACTGGATTGATCAAGAATTGATCACATTCGATCTACTTGATCTTGGGTTTTATTTTTTTGATATCTTAGATTCATCAAAATTTGGTTGGAATGATTGATCATCTTTTGATTGATTTTTGGATAAATTGAAAATGGTTTTGATCGATAGACCTCATCAGTTCAATCAATCAAGCTTGAATTAGATTGATCAAGTAAGGATGGTTTCATCTTTAAACCTAATTTTTACTCGAGTCAATTTTTTTTATTACTATATATTTCTTACTTTTTAAAGCTCTTTTAAATTATTTATGGACATACTAGTAATAAGCCTTCAACCTAGGGCTTCAACAAATTCTATTTAAACAAACTTATATCATACAATTCTTTCTACTACAATTGCTTTAACTTTTACAACTTATACTCTATCTTTAAATATGTTTTACCCGAACTATCCTATTAGGGTTCTTTCTTTAGTTAGTCTATCAAACACTTTATGATTATGTTTGATTGATTAATAAGTCTATATTATATATGATTATATGCTTAATCATTTATTCTGGTGTTTGTTAGTGATTTTTTTATCTGTAAATTTATTAAATCATTTAGTTAGGATTGTTCATTATTTAATTCATTCTAAGATATACCTAACACTTGTGTTTTTGTGTTAACTTTTTAGGTGTCAGTTGAACGAGTTCAATAACTTGTGTGACTCGAGCTTATTAGAACCTTGATCTAGATCCTAACACTTTGCTTGTGGAGATTATGAAAGAAAGAAAAAGCTTGTAAATAGGTTACTTAAGACATTATCTATGATGGTTAGTCGTTGTTGTAGCCTAGTTTGTTTCCACCTAAAAATATCATGTATCAATCTTTATTTATGCATTATTTTATTTACACACGATTTTATGTTTGATGCTCGTAAAATTTTAATTTAATATAATTTTATCAATTACCTATTCACCCCTCTAGTTTATTAAATTCGAAACATAAAAACTTTTATTTAGTATTAATGCAGGTTACTAGATTCACTTAATGTTGTTTAAGATCTTGTTATGGATCATATGGTAGAGGTTTTGTCTATAACCCGTGCTCCATTCTTTGTTGGGTCTAACTACCCATATTGAAAAGCTTGTATGAGAAACTTTGTATGATCTATAAATGAGAGTTTATGAAACATTGTTATTTATAGGTTGAAATCACGTACGGTTACCAAAGATAATATAATTACTTTTAAACTTATGAACGAATGGATCACTGAAGATAAGCCTCGTAGTAACCGTAATCAAAAAGGTATAAATGCTATCCAATATTTTTCTATCTTTATAAAAAAAAATTAGATAATTTTTTTATAGTGATTTTTTTATCGATTAATGATATTTTATATATTTATTTTACATTTATTATTATAATACTCATTTTCTTATTACATATTCTATAATAAGTTATATCTTTTCGTAGAAATATATTTCTTATCTAGGAGAAAAATAATTATTTGAATCCATATCTTTTTAAGATTTAGTTTTTATTTTTGAATTGATTTAACTTTTTGTTAAATATTATCTAATGTGAAAAACATCATAAAATATTTTTTTTATATTTTCATTATATATTAATTTTTTATTATTTATATTATTTTTAAACATGTATAAAAGGTTATTATTAATTTTTATTACCTTTAATTTTTGTTATTTTTAATTTTTATTAAATTTAAAATACATTAATAATATTTTAAAAATTTTAAAAAAAATTGTGACATATCAAACATTAAGTATATTATTGACATTCATGAATTTTAGTTAAGAAATAAATTAAATAATTTAATTACCAGACAGCGATTATTTCTCCGGTCAGTGCCCAACTGCCCACAGTCTTTGCTTTCTCTTTCTTTTCTAATAATTTTTGGCTTCACTTTGTCTTTAAAATTCTCTAACAATTAAATAATACTGAAAGAACCAAAAATACCTTCTCAGTTCTTTACCCGCAAATATTTCTCAATGTTATTCTAAATTATTATTTTTTCAATATTTCTTCTCAAGAATTTGAATTTTGTTCAACGAGAATCGGAGTTTTGGTTAGGGTTTCGGGGTTGTTTGACGGATAACTGTGAAAACGTTTGCTTCTGGAAGGTGAATCGAAAGCTTGTAGATGTGGTAAAGAGTGAAAATCACAGTAATATTAGGGTTAAAAAGTTATCGAATTTACTGAGGGATTTATCTTCGGCTACAATGACGAGCGACTTGCCGATGAGCCCTCAGTTGGAGCAGATCCATGGTGAAATTCGCGACAATTTTCGAGCCCTCACGTATGTCCTCTTTTTATATTACTTTCTCCTCTTGATCTTTCTATTTTTTTTCCTTGAATGCGAAGTCGTCTTTTTATTTTTTTTGCTTTATCTTTTTGTGAATATGATGACCTGGGATGAGGTGAACTGGTAAGATTTATTCGGCACAGAAGATTACGAGTATGTATCAAATGTGGATGGTGTTTTGATGCTGACACTTTCACGATCGCATAGATGTTGTATGAGACTTTTTAAGGTTAGGGGAAGTCAAATTTGAAACGATGACAGCTTTTCAGAAGTTGTCTGTTTGACTCTCTTTGATTACGATTAATATGGCAGCTTGCTCTTTAGAAATTTGTAATTTAGTGAATTCTTTGATTGAAGAAGTTTAGAGCATGTTTAAAAGATGCTGATTGATCGATGAAGCTTCAATGCTATTTTGTTTTGGACTGAATACGTATGTTTTTATCATTTTGTTTGTGAGTTATTATTATCTCTTATATAGTTCTAGTGGATGGCAATAATATAACCAAAAGCACATCGTTGTTTTCTCATCGCAGCATTACTCTTGAGTTCCTTATAGTTGATTTTGTAACTTGTATTTTGCTTCCACTTGATGGTGTCTTGAGTAATTGGTTAACCTCTAATTCATGTTTCTATTACGGTTAATAATTATATTCCTACCTGCGTGTGATTGGCTGCACTTTTGCATACCATGAATTGGGTGATGTAAAGTTCAGCACTTTTAGAATTCTTATATTTATGCTGTCTGACTGTCATTTACATTCTATTACTGCACACTATCCTAGTGTCTTTGTACTTAACTTTTGCAAACAGATGTAATTACTGATCTTGAGTTGGCTGCTAAACAAGAGTAACATTCTTTTTGTGGTCTTTTGGATTTGGGGGTAGGGGGGGAGTGAATGATGGTTACGTATTAATTTCTCTTTTCATTTTTAGCATATTAAGTTATACTTTGATCACTTAGCCCTGTTTTCTTTTTCTCAGGAATGGCTTCCAGAGGTTGGACAAAATCAAGGATTCCAATAGGCAGAATAAACAGCTGGAGGAACTTACAGCAAAAATGAGAGAATGTAAAAGGTACTTTTAAATTTTTATACTCTTAATATCATTGTATTGTTAGTAACTAGCAATCTCTTTCACTTCCATACACCATAATCCAAAAAGGAGACAACAGCAGATAATAAGTATATTACCACCTCAATTTGACCTTTAAACTTCTTTTTTCCTTTTAATTTTAGTATTTCTATGTGATATCTTCTATCTTCACTTACCTCATATCATAAGATTTAAAAATTTGGCTAATGTAGAGGACAAATTACGTGAGTGTGTTTTCTGTTTATACACGCTTCGAAGTTCAATTTGCTAGCCATACATACCATATTGGATCTCCATGCATTTTTCGTTTCTATGCTGAATTTTGTTCTGATAATTGGATAATGCACCTGTGGACTAATGGTTATGGGGGGAAGAAAACCAAGAAGAACAAGACTCCTTGATATGTATTGATATTGGCCCTCTATATTTTTTTTACTATCAATTTGTGCCTATATATTTGTTAACCCTTCGGACTCCAATAATTGTTTATATAATCATCTTAGGCTAATCAAAGAATTCGATCGTGAATTGAAAGATGAAGAGGGTCGAAATCCTCCTGATGTTAATAAACAGCTCAATGATGAGAAGCAATCTATGGTCAGTTTTCCTATACCTTTAACTTCTCCTTATTTGATACATGAAAATGACATGCAGAATGGGGATGTCCCTGCCTTCAAAATATGTACATTGAATAGCCAGTTTAGCTCAGTTCATCCTGAGTTTCAGGCATTATTGACTTTTAGGAGTTTTATTTACATCCTTGGAGAAAGTCAGTGCAAAATTGGACTTTTAAGCTTCTTATGTATTCTTTAGTTGGGAGGATCTTGTCTGTCATAACTGGGGGTAATTTGTATGTCATGGAAGCAGATTTGTTGGCCAGAGAAGTTTTATATCTTAATGTGCCCCCCCCCCTTTCTTTTCCCTTTTAGATGTCTTTAATATCAATGTTCTAAACCTTGATTCTTGTGTATGTTTTTTTAACATGTAATATCTGTGGATTATTGTAATATTTTGCAGATCAAAGAGCTCAATTCTTATGTTGCGTTGAGAAAAACGTAAGTTATATGCATTTGTTGCTCTGGATATGAAGGTCTATAGTATGTCCATCGGTTCTGAGAAATAATATTATTTATTCATCTTTTGTTACATTCTGGTTTGACTGCAGGTACATGAATAGCCTTGGCAACAAGAAAGTTGAACTTTTTGATATGGGATCAGGAGTTAATGAACCTACAGCTGATGAAAATGTTCAATTAGCATCATGTGAGACCCTTTCTTCTTTTTTGCACATTTTCTGATCAATTCAAACTTTCTATTTTAACACTTGGAGAGGAAACAATTGAAAATCTGTTAATATGTCGTCATTTGCTATCCATTAGTTTTTATTATGCTTGTTATTTCTTTGAGTTGTTACCGCTATACCACAGAGACCTCTCTCTTCCCCCACTTTATTTTTAATCATACACTATAACATATTTTTGTTTAGCTTAAGACTTGTTGGCAAAAGGCATGATCATCTGGTCCTGCACAGAAGACACTTCTGTTGTTTGAACTTAAATTGTCCTCACTCCATGGCAAAAATATGTGTCAACTTGTGTTGAGTTAGTTGCAAACTTTGATGGAAATAAGAAGATAGCCATGTGTGTTAACTAAATCAAGCTGCCCGATTAAGCCTAAAGAATGTGCAAAGCTTTGCAGCTTGATGGTCGTCTGTATGTTACTAAATGCTCTGGGATGCTTGTACCTATGTACATGGTTTGCTTTCAGTGTGATTTTGAAAAGAGGAGTGTTGTCTGATCACGTTATTTGGTTGATATATCTTGCATTGTAGCAATGTCAAATCAAGAACTAGTCAATGCTGGGATGAAAACAATAGATGAGACTGATCAGGCCATTGAACGCTCTAAACAGGTTAGATTAGATGAACTTGAAATAGCAATTAGCAGTTCTTCATTATTTATCTTTTTCCTAACAATTGAAAACATCTGTGGGCTCGTTGTTGTGTTAACAGTTTCTGAAATCTTTTCCTTTTTCTCCTAGGTTGTGGAACAAACAGTTGAAGTGGGAACTCAAACGGCTGCCACCTTGAAGGGCCAGGTCAGTTTGTTGCGTTATCATTTTGGCTGGTATTCTTTTCATGAATGAGGAGTTAGCCATCTTACCTTCAACTGAAATCTGTAGACTGATCAAATGGGTCGCATTGTTAACGAGCTGGACACTATTCATTTCTCAATTAAGAAAGCCTCCCAGCTAGTTAAGGAGATTGGTAGGCAGGTTAGTAGCCATCTGCCCCCTAAGGATGGATTCGTTCAAGCAACTGTTATTCTTTTTGTTTCTGTTTTGTTCTTCAGAAAATAATGTTTTCTTTTTATTCGGCTTTTTATTCAGGTCGCAACGGATAAATGCATCATGATGTTTCTATTCCTTATTGTCTGCGGTGTGATAGCAATTATTGTTGTGAAGGTGTGTGCTTTAAGCTCATCTTGTTGAAATTTACATTGTGGTAAAACTTTTATATGCAATTGTACCTGTAAAATGATAAAATTAAAAACTGTCACTCTGTTAGATACTCGTTGAGAAAAATCTCTCTAGATAAGATTGTCGCACTGGGATTTAGCTTTTTATTGTGCTGGAAAAATTAATAACTCACTCACTCTGTTAGATACTTGTAGAAATATGTATACATAGACAAAACTCTTGGCCTAGGGTGGTAATTTTCTAATGGCCTTTGTTGGTTCTCTCTCTCTCTCTCTCTCTCTCACACACACACACACACACACACACATTCACATGCATTTTGCAGATTGTCCGTGCATTTAAATTTGCAGTTCCTGTCTAACTTGGCATTGTTTCTGTTTATTTTCAGATCGTGAACCCCAATAATAAAGACATTAGGGACATCCCTGGCTTAGCTCCTCCTGCGCCGGCAAGGAGGCTTTTATATCTGAGGAGTACAGAAAGCTTCCAGTATAATCGAAGGCCCGTTTTGAAATTTTTCTGATCAATTATTCACGTGGAGTAAGCCCAAAGGCATGTCCTATGTGGGTTATATAAGTGTCGTTTTCTTTTCACAATTATTTTTTACTTCAATTTATTCTTTCCCGAGTTGTGCATATCCCGTTTGTTTTGTATAAATCGCATTGGAGACCAAGTTTCTTTTTATGTTCCATATGATATAAGCACATGTATGAACAATTAAAAACTTTCTTTTTGGTGATTACGGTTGTGGCTTGTGTAGAATTGGTTTCATTGCACTGAATTTCATCAATTATCTTTTATGTCACTGAAACGTTGAAAGAATTTAACAAGTAGTTACTCTTTGATGGGTTGAGTGTTGCACGGTCAGGAAACATGAGTTGATCAGTTCATTAGCTTTGAAAAGGGTTTCTAGTCGGCTTTAGTCATTTTAGTCGAAGCTTAGAAAAATGAGATAATCAGTTGAAGTAAATATGTGATGAAACAAAATCATTCTCGACTCTTCATTTTTGTAAAGGAAAAAATGTTAAATAAGATAGATGATTGATATTAATAAAAATATACTACATTTATATGTAAGATTTTTCTCTAAAAAGAGGATATCTAAAGTACAAATTAAAAACCAAATTTTCAAATGTACAACACTGAAAGACCTTTTTGTAATTTTAGGACTAAAATGGCCCATCTTTCAATTCTCAAAGACTTAAAGACCACGTCCAATGACTAGGAATATCTAATTTGTGGCACACTAATTCTGGTTTTCTTTCGGTGTTATAGCTTAAACTAAAAGGTGGTCACCAAATGAGCAACAAGAAAACGAAAACATGATCTCCACTTATAAACATGAAAATATAAATCCATGGCCAGCCTCAATTATACTTCTCATTCAAGAATAAACAACACCGCAAGATCACATTGAGAGATTGAGGTATCATTTTAGAACAAAAGCTTGGAACAGATAGTGTCTGGATGATTTCAAGTTTCGGCACGTTCATTTGTTAACTTACAGGCATAAGTTACCGTATTAAAAACGCAAGATCGTGAAGATGCCTCTAGCTAATATTAAAAAATATGACGAATTGGCCTACGTTTTGCAGCATGAAAATCTACTTTTAAAAGAATATAGGGTCTAGATTTGCCTGATCCAACCTGCCTTCAAATCCTTTGGTGGTAAACGTAAACCTTGTGTCTGTTCTAAAGAATCAGGCAGCATGATTACTGAATTGTGTCCGTCCAAGATATGATAACCTTGCCATTGGAATTAGAGATGCTTCTTCATCGGCATATGTATCAGAGGTGGCAACAGCTCCTCCGCTGCCATCATTGCTACTTGGCACGAAAATATCAGATGACCTTTTCTCAATCTTCCAGTCCTGAACCAGTATGGAAACTACTATTAAACCATGTGATAAGAGAGGCACTAAAGCAATTTTGAAAAAAAGAGGAAGAGATCTCTGAGAAACCTCCCTAGTTTCCCCATGGCAGAGAGGTTTCACCAAATGAACCTCCACTGATAAACCTTGTAGTAATGATCAGGCAAAAAGATTTGTCTATTATGAGGTCTCCTAAATGCGAACCATTTTTAAGGCAGAAATGATGTCGAACTTGAACGAAAAAGCAGATTTCATTTCACAAGAGACTTAACTTCATTGCAATATATACGTTCAAATTGCAAACCAGCCTAATGAAATATAGAAGAATCCAGAAATTTAACCTTCACGATTCTCTCTGGTAAGCTTTCAGCAGGTGATTGTGATGCACGAACATCCTTAACTTTTATGTAGTTGTACATAACAACACCACATAGAGCTGCAAAGAAGAAATAGTTGCAGGATAGTACTTCAGTTAAGATAATTTAAGGCTCAAAGAATGTGGTTGGAATTAAAAATTTGCTATTTATCCAAGAAATTTACCAATTGCATAGCCAATTATGTTCAACCCTGTTATCGTAGACTCCGGAAATATAACAGTTGAAAGTGCAATGAGTATCCAATCTTTTAAAACACCAGCAACCCGGATGGTAACTGCTCCAGTTCTACCAATTACTAAGAAGATGGAGAAGTTCAAGGCCAAAGCACACAGAGCATTGGTTAAAAAGATCCATAAATTGAACTGGATCTGTGAAACTTCCATAACAGGCTTCTCCAGTAGATACCAAGGTACAAACAAAAAGAGAAAACTGCACCCAGAAAAATGGGAGTGGGGAATGAGCGGATAATGCAACAAAAGCCTTTTTTTTTTTTACTCCATTTTTACTATATCAAATTGCATGATCTATGGGTAGAAAAGTAAGTGTTGCACGCACTAAATTTTTTATGGATGATTAATAGAAATGGCTGACCAAGAGTGCCATAATTAATGTTTCATCCACTAAATATGTACCTTAATTGATGAAGTATATGATAAATTGCACCGTTAGTCCCACATTATTCACACAAGTCCACAAACTTTTAAAATATAGAATTTGGTTCTCAAAACTATTAAAACTTCACACATAGGTCCCTAAATTTTAAAGCATACAATTTAGTCCCAAAATTTTAAAACTTCATACATAAATTCTAAATTTCTGATTTAAAATATATATTTTAGTAGCTAAATTAGGAGCTACATGTAAAATTTTAAAAATTTAGGGACTAAATTGTAGGATTTAAAAGTTTAGGTATCTATATGTGAAGTTTTTAAAAACTTAGGAACAAATCGAACATTTTAAAAGTATGGAAACCTAGGTGTAAATTTAGCCTAAAGTATATATTGTGTGCCTTAAAAGAACAACAGACTTAATTGAATACAAGTACACCACTATTGTATCACTTTAAAGAGATAATCATATCAACCGTTTCATGTCACTTAAATGTCTACCATCATTCTGCTCAACATACAGATTTCGTAGAAACACGATGGAAACAAGTTTAACTAGTTCCGTGCACATACCCCAAAAGCATCAAAACATTACCTGCATGGAGCAATGTAATATAAGCTGGTAATTGGATTTAAAGTCAACCCCTTTTTCTGCAAAAGAACTTGTGTTAAGACCAGCCTAAGAGCTTCTGCAAAGATACCCGTAACCTGGTAAAGTGTACCAACTACATTGAAGTGAATTTCCCCATATGAAGAAACAACAACTCCAACACTGACCAGCACCATGTTCCAGAAAATGTCGCACCTTGGTTTGTCAGTGCCACACATAATAGCCACAACAAATGTAGCCACCGGCACTAACATAATGAAAATTAATATAAGCAGCCATTACTTACAGATACAGTTAAAGAGAAATATCAACATAGTGTGATTAAAATGTAAAACTCTTGAGACATACTTAGAGCTTTGAGCATCTGAATAAAGGCAACGGATATGTGCAAGTATGCAGTATTTCCAAACCTGTACAAACCATGATAAGAAAAGTTAACAGATTACTCATTTAAAAACTATCACTAATATTCATAAGGAATTGAGCATTGATATAGAACATAACTATCAAATTTGTACAAAGGCCAAAGGGGCCTTCAGCCATAGGGTAATTTTTAGAAATATGACATGTGGAACAGCCACACATGTATGCAAGATTGTATACACAAAACGCATGATCATCTTCAGTACTTATATCTAAATATTACTTGTGAAATATATGATGAAACAGTCCAAGTTGAATTTCTCAGAAACAAATGTAAATTTGAGAGTTAAGAACCAAATCGGGAAGGAAAAAAAAAGAGTTTAAACAAATATAAAGCTGCCAAAGTAGAGTAATGGGCATATTACAAATATCTCCTTCTGAGTTTTCTTTAAGTGACCAAGAAATCCGACAAATGAAAATGTTCAAATAACATGTTACAAATCCTTAAAATGACTTTTACAGGGGAGGTATTTTCACAAAATAAGAAAGAATCAAGGAATTCAAGGGGAAATATTGAAATGAAACAATAGCTTAGGCAGGGTAATTGCCTATTTTAAAAGTTATGGTAATATGTTATTTCACCAAACATTGGAAAAACAAACACAGATTTGAGATTGTTTGAGCTTCCCAGTAACAATTCCTCCAGATTATATTGAAAGCAAATAGCCAAAGGTGAACATAATGACAAGGATTAAATACCCTAAGAGTCACTTTGTTTGTGTCAATAGGTCACTTTAATCACTTTGATTTCAAAAGGAACATTTAGGTCACTCTCTGTAAAAATGGGACACCTTAGTGACTTTTTAAATAATAAATTATTATTTTATTAATAAATAATTTTGAAATTCAATTTAATGGGAATAAAATTATCATTTTATGTTCACTATTTAAAACTGAATTTGAAAAATATATTTTTTTCTTTTATTTTTTTGGTCACCTATTTTTTAAAATTTTATATTTTATAGAATTTTTCTATGTTTTTTCAGGTGCTTTATGTATTGCATATTTTGTAGGTACAATGCTTGGATCACAAAACATAATACAGAAAAGTGTCCCAAAAAATTCCATAAAATATAAAATTTTAAAAAATAATTGACCAAAAAAATAAAAGAAAATATTGTACTGTTCCAATTAAGTTTTAAACTGTTAAAATAAAATGACAATTTTACCCCATTAAATTCACTAAAATAATATTATACTATTTTATAAGTGATTAAACTCCATTTTTTTTAGAGTGACCCTAGTGTCTCTTGTGAAAACAAAGTGATTAAAATGTCCACTTGATACAAATAAAGTAACTTGGAGAGCCCCTCACCCTAATGACAATATGAAAACTTGGAGAGAGAGAGAGAGAAAAAAAACATTCACTTCACTTGGGGGAATTCAACTAAAACATCAAATTTTAACCATAAAGGCCAATTAAAAATTCCAAGCAGAATTTTTTTGAATAAAATGTTCGATTGAAAGGACACAAAATTCTACAACACTGCTTTTTGCGTATAATACAAGTCTAAAGAATCTAGCATAATCCAGTTCCAGATCTAACAAGAGCTGTCAAAGTTTATCTCATAATATTAAGTAGTTGCAGATACAAATGTAATAGAAACATACAGATTTCTTCTTTATGATAGAACCATACATCAAACCAAGAAGAGCAGCTCTCAAGCGTTTTAATGCTTACCAAAGACTTGATGCAAAGAAGGCACTTATTGGTATTACACATGTTGCATATCTGTCACGAGAAAAATTATTTTAAAAATTTGAGATCGCACATCAAGGGAAAAACTAAAAACAAACATAAAAACCAGGGGAGGGTCACAGCAAGAGAAGGAAGCTATCACTCACATTTCAAAAGTCATTTTGACTGGAGTTACAACCTGTAGGTTGAAAACATAAAATGAAAAACAAACATTTCATCGTAAAACAAGTCAACAATATAACACTAACTTGTATGTAACATAGGAAACACCAAAGAAATACTATTTTGAATGGTTTAAGACAATTAATCACTCAAAATGCAACGATGAGTACTCAAGTGCTTCAAAAACCTTTGGAGTATTGGTTTTTGGAGCTTATTGCAAGTATATTATAACTGGCCGTGAATGTTATCTTACTCGCCATAACTAGGGCCAAGAATCAACACGTTCCTCGATCCAAGGACTCGATCCCATTCACAAATCTGATCATCTCTGTTCATGCTAATTTGGCAGATCTTAATTTATAATAGGACAGTAATTTGAACGTGTACGTTTTAAACTACTGGATAACATATGCCTCAGCATGCTGAATAATTAACCAATAAATAGAACATGGTACACATGAAAAGAAAGATGCCAAACATACCTTGAAAACACGAACAAGAAAAAATGCCACAGCTCCAGAAAATCCCATATGAATCATAGTAAGCGTAATGGGCAAAGGAAAGTTGAAGTATTTGGGAGAGAGAACCCACTGCAAGGAAAATTTAGCCAGATATACTTCACTCTTACTCAATAAACAAACTGGAAGACTAATGTTTAAATATATTAATACATAGTCCAATATTGAACAATTGATCACTAACAAAATTATCCATACGCAGATCATTCAGAAATTGAATAACAGTGTATAAGCATTTCACAACCCCAAAGAACATACCTTATTGTACAATATTACCCCGGATGAAAGTATAATGTAGATCAATAGGTAGAAATAAGTCAAAACAAGTGGTTTGTTGATCATCTTGGCTACTCTTTGCTTACACTAACAGATCTCAATCTTCAATATTTTAAATTGTAGATCATATTAAGTAAAAGCCGCCGCTCGATATCTATATGCTGGAGGACCCATTTCCTTAAAAGCAACGAGTCTCTGAATGGTTCAAATTTTCCAATAGCTGCTCTAATTTTGGCATCCACAAATGCGGTTATAATGAAAACCTCAAATGAAGACTAAAATAGCAGAATATATAACAGAAGCTGAAACCTAGCAAGAAGAAAAGCACAACCCTTTTGTTATAAAACAAAAGACAAGAGTACAATTAGCAGAGACGCACAAGAAGCAACAAAATTGGAGAAATGGAATCATAAGAAAATGTTGGGCATAAATCAACATCGTGAGTATGAAGCTTTAAATAAAGTTTAATTTGAAGAATCTCAAAATATTTAAACAACAATAAAAGTATCTAACTAGAAAAAAACCAAGCTTTGCTTAAGTAGTGAAAGAAAGTACTCGATCTAAAGAACATAAATCAACAAGCTGAATAATGGGTTTGATTCACTATTCGCAAAGCCCAAATCTAAAACAAGATTGAAATAAGTCACCTCGAGAACAACTGGGTAAAACTCAAACCTGATAAGAACCCTTTAAATTACACCAAAACTCATAGATCCCCTGTTTTTTTCAACCGAAAAATAAGCAATTAGCCTGCTTTAACCCGGACAAACGAGAGTCCAAGAGACAATTAGAGAGAGAAACAAGATTGGGTAGAAGGGGATTTAGAGAATGGTGTGCAGAAGTAATTAATGCACATCCAAAACAAAGAAGGTTGTGGGGAAATCGATGAATCAGAGAAGGTGGGGTTGCTCCAAAGAAGAAATTACTGTAACAGAGATTATTGGGAACTGTGTACAGAACATGTATAAAATATGATATAAATAGAGTGCCTACATAGAAATAACCAAAGGTCCAAACTCCAAAGTCCAAACCCAGCACTATGTTGACTCCACTCGGGTAGTAACTAGGATGGGTTATACTTGTTTCGGGTAGGGTTGTTAAGTTTTTTATGGGTTATGTTTGTTTCCGGTAGGGTTGTTAAATTCTTTTACAGCGAAAATTCTTGATAAACTTATCTGATTTAAAGTAAAATAAATTAAAATAAATATCTATATTTTATAATATAAGATGGAATAAAAATAAAAAATTATTTTTTATCATATTTTTTTAAATTTTATATCTTATTATAATAAATATATATTGTTTTATAGATTTAATTACATTTAAAATTGAATAATTAATCATAAGTAATATATTTTATATTTTCTATTTAAGTTATATTTTTATTCTATTAAAATATAATTAATTTTTTTATAAAAATTATTTAAATTCTAAAAATTTAAAATATTAAATTTTATTTTTATTCTACTAAAACATAAATAATTTTCCTTTTATAAAAATAATTTAAATTCTAAAAATATCAAATCTTATTAACTTTTTATAATTTATTCTTATTATTTCAAGATTCTATCAATATTATTTAATATAAAACGATTATGTAATTATTATTACATATATTTTATTCTTCTCAATTTTACATAAATATTATTTATTTTTAATATTTATTGGCTCAAAAAGTTATATTATCGCCGTAAAATATTTATTATCGTATTAATTTTTTTTATAATTTTTTATTTATAATAAAAATAAAAAATTACAAAATAATAATAAATATCATTTAAATCTTCTTTCTCTATTTGGGGTCCCTTTTTTCACTAAATTTTTTTGATATATCTTCTTAAGGATGTTAAGTGTGAATGAAAAAATAATTAAGTTGAAGACAAGATAGAAAATAAGAAAAGAATCTCCAATTCCGTCTAATCTAGTCTAGTCCCATTAGTGATCAAGGACAAACAAAATTTAGCAAAGAAATCTTACCCATATTATTTGAATTTAATCAACTTAAATTTTTTAAATTTTAGGTTCTTATTGATTTAAGTTTATTCTCGTTTTTATAAAATCAACTTTAGTTATGATTTTATTTTTAAAATCTTATAAAAAATCAAAACAATTCATATATATTTATTTTTATTTTTTATTTTACATTTTTAATTTATAGAATTATATAATATTTTTTTATTTAATTAGGGTTTATTTCCCTTCTTTATCATTTTTTTCTTTTTATGTTTTGTTATGTTCCATTTCATTTAAAATAACATTTTTTGTTCAATTATTTTAAATGATATTTTTTAATTGATTTTTGCTTTCTAGTTTGTTAGTGTAATATAAACATTTTTTTTTTACTTTTGCTATTAGAATTTGGATATTTAAGCATAATTTATGGGAAAAAAATTATTCTAACTTCTCTCTTCTTTTCCTTCTTATTAGTGAGATACTAATTCTATATTATTATCTATTATAATTATATCTTTTATATAATTAAGGGATTAATATTTTATATGAATAACATTATGGATAATTTGCATACGAAAATTAATACATTTTATTGGATAAATCATTATGTTTGTATTATCTATTTATTTTATTTTTAAATATTTCTTACACTTTATAATCGATATGAATAATACATCAATACTATTATTTGTCAATCTTTTTTATTTTTTTAAGTATTTAGAATTATATTTTGATTTTAAAACTTTAAATTTTAATCACTTAAACACTAAGTTATTAAGTAAATGATTTAAATCTAAAAATTTTAATTTTAGAGACTATAATCAAATTTAAGTTGAAATATTAGAAAATACAATACAAGAGTTAAAAAAAAAACTAATAAACAAAACTCATTAGCAAAAAGTGAAAAAAAATCATAAAACTACTTAACTTAATACAAACGAAACCAAAAACATTGTTTTTGATTATATGCGTTTTTTAAATTTATTTTTACTTTTTAAAAATAAATCATAGATTCGATTTCAATTTTAATATAAAACTAAATCAAACTTGTAAATTGATATGTATTTATACTAATTAGTAATTCTTAATCACGTACATGTATACGTAACTCAGTCTTAAAATTACATAAATTCTATAACAGAATCTCTGATCGAACTATGTCATGGAAAATATCAATACAATTTATAAAGAATTTATTATAAAATTTATAAAATCAATTATAATGAAAAAATATATATAATTTAAATTAAATATGTTTAAATTATTTAGGTTAAATATGATTAATTTAATTTTAGAAACCCATAATATCTACTATTAAACGACTTGAGAAGAACGCATGAAGGAAGATTTATCAAAGTTAAAGTTTTAGGTCTAAGATGGATCGTCTCTTGCAAATTAAAATCCAAATCAAAACCAACAAAAAAAAATGTTGCGTTGGATCGGCTTGACGGTTCGGATTGAGTCGGTTATTTTTTCACCCGATGAGGCCATGACATTTGAAAAATCGGATTCAATGTTTGTAATTTGTTTGCATTTTACTATTACTAGTTGTAGGGTCACAGTTACAGTTATATCTTATTTTTGTTAAGCACCACGTGTGTATTCGTACACATGCATAATCACAGTTATATCATGCTCCCGTCCCGTGCTTTACACTTTTATTTTATGTTGATATTATTTATCGTAAATATAAGTTACAGCTACAAATCATATAAATAAAAAACTGCATGGCCGACTTTCTAAATTAAATAAAATACTATAAATATAAATATTCATTAAAAATTATAAGATAGTATTAATTTTTTTATATTATTTAAGATAAATAAATAATAAGTAAATATTTTAGTTATTAATAATTTATTATTTAATTAATAAAAATATTTATGATAATTAATAGTAAAAATAAATAATATTTATGTGAGTTAAAATAAATAATATTTTATAAAAAATGATAAAAAAACCTATATAATTATCGATGTTTTTATTATTAATAATTTATTAATTAAAAAATAAAAATTTAAATAAATTATATAATAATTAAGTAAAATAATATCCATTATTTTAAAATATGTAGATAATTTTGTTAAAAAATTTATAAAACATGATTTAGACCTTATACATAGATATAGATATAAATTAATGTGTTTATTGACATTAAAAAATAAATATAGTTAATTGGATTAATTTTTTACTAGTAATACGAAAACCCAATAATATAGACATAAATTTAACCTAACTCTATGTACATTTGAATGATTTTTTATTTAATGTGACTCAAAATCCAATTAGGCTGGAATAAGTTTAGTTTGACTCTAATCATGCAACTTTACTTAGGGTAAAATATTTATACTACAAGTTTAGTCTAAATTTAGATTGAATTGAAGTTATATTTAAATTTTATAAAATATATGTATTTTTGAATATGAGTCATTGGTTTAAATAACTTTAATTTTATTAAATTAATCAATTTTTTTAATTAGTAACAAATTATCTTAAAACTTATAGTTTTATAACAAGGTAAATAATAAAAAGACCAAAACTCTTAATTTATAAATTTAATAAAATGATATCAATGTCATACCTACGGTATCTCTAACATCCATGTCATTCATTAATCTCATTAGAAAATATATAGAACAATCTGAAACTTAAATGCTAGAAAATCATCTATATGTAAATTTTACTCTCATACATGTAAATTTACTCACATATGTTTTTGTCTTTATATTTTGTTAATATATACTCTTTACATGTCATTATTTTGTATTATTCAAACTCATGTATTAACTTGAGTCATTTTAAAGTTAAAAACGTAAGGTTTAAACCTATTCTAATCATGTTTTAAGATTAGATTTTGAAATTATATTTAATTTGAAAAATCCGATATGATCCGGGAATCCAAAATTATAATTATTTGAATTTTCTCATCTCTCTGATTTTTTGCTTTATTGAGAATTTGTTTTTGAATGTGAAGTTACAAATAGTGAATTTACGCTAGTGTGACCCCAAAACGATAAACAAATGAATTTGAACCAATAAAACTAAAAACAAACACAGCTGGTTTGTCAAATGAGAACTAACTTTCCAAACCCATAACAATAAATCAATTAATCAAAGAGATATTACAATTATAATCAAACACTTCAACCTACAATAAGAGCACTAATTACTCCAATTTAAGTAGTGAGAAGTCACTTTTCTAGATGTTTAGTAAAAAAAAAAAATACCCAAAACTCAAAATTAATAATTATCATAAAGTTGGTAATTGTTTTGTATTTCAATTGAAATAAGAGAAAAATACTACTATAATTCTTTATTTATTGTAAAAATAAAAATTAAATTATATATTTATTTTTTATAAAAATTTAATCTTATTATTATTAAAAAGTTAATTTTTTATTTTTTTCATTATTTTGAATTGAATAATTTATAACCCAAAAAATTTAAAAAAAATAATTATTTATCATCATACTATCATTTTTAAATAATAATATAATTAAATTATAAAAAGAATAAATATAATACTTAACTATTATTTTTAAAATAAGTATATTTTTTTAAAAAAAACTAAAAGGTGATTCAATATTTTTTTTGGTGAAAAAAACGTGATTCTATAATATTGGTTGTCTTTCGTTGTTTCATTTTGTTTTTTTGGCTTTTAATGAATTTTGATCGTGCTTCGGTTCTTGTTGTTTCCACTTGTGACAATCAAGTCTCATTCTCACGAACCATACAAACACGTCAAGAATATAATTTTTTTTATAAAAATTAATTAAAAATACAGAAATATACTATTGCAATGTTCATTGATATTTCATTAATGTTTTGAATAATTCTTGTATTAGGAACAGTAGAAGATGACTACTTAACCAATTTATTATTTATATAATCATATGATTAACTTAAGCTTGATAGATGACTCGTCCTAATAAAAAAAATCCCTTATGTATAATATAATCGAAATTTGTCAATTTGTTAAGGAAACTTGTTTGGTTTATTTTCGGTGCATATATAAAATTATGAAACTTTGTAGCTTAATTATTAAAAATATTTAATAAGATAAATAACTACAAAATATTATATATTTTTTACTTTTACATCAACTTTGGTTTTTAAAGAATTAAATAAAAATAAAAATAAAAAACAATTAAATGCTAGACATACTAGCGTTAATTATTTATTATTTTTAAAATAAGTAAACAGTGTAGTATTAAATGTTAATAAAATGTAACATTAGTATAATTATTTTAAAAAATATAAGTTCTTAATACAATGTGATTGGTGAAAAATACATTTTCAATTGAACGAATCCATAACCCGATATACAACTAGGGTAAGGAAATATCGACGACTTAAAAACTTAATACTAACTCGTAGAAACAAGAAATCAAACACTTACGTAATATACGTAGTAAAAACATAAATAATATAATATTAGATAAATAAATAATTTTAAACGACAAGTATTATATAAATTTAACATAAAGTAGGCAAGAATATAAAGACTTTCTAATTAGAGCTTTAAGCTTTTAATATGTTGTAATTAATATACACACTTTAAACTCATATTGTACTAATACAATAGCAAATCATACATAACAAACGTTACAACAAGATAAACTCACATAAAAATCATTTTACATGAAATAAAATAGCAAAGAGAAAAGCCGTCAGTCTCATGAAACTCAAAATAGATCAACACCTAAAAAGAAAGGAATGTGTCTTGAAAGAGATAAACAACAATACTAACATCATTTCTAGTTAAAAAAAAGAAGAAGAAAGAAACTGACTAATTAATAAGTAGCATAAAAAACATCCTTAAAATAAGAAAGAAACAAAAGATGCTATTAGAACTACTAAACATATGAGAAGGAAAAAAGTTCTAACACAAAAACACAAGACATGCTTAAATAGAGACAACATCACAAACAATACGAGTGTACATAAAGATACAAGCAAGAAAGATATCTCAATTAATTTCAAAGAAATATCTGAAGCAAAACAAAAGGATGAGAATGATAAAAAGGAAAAAAGATAGGTAAAAGAAAAACAAAAGTCAACAAAAGACAAACAGATAATCAACACACAATATACTCGGTGCAAGGATGTAGAACCTAGTAAGATAGACAAAAGAATTCTAAATGTCATGTCATAAGAAACGATCACAGATAGAGAATTATACTATAATGACACTATTTAATGAAAATATGTGACGTGATGTACATACAAAAGGTCATAGAAGAAGAAACAAGTAGTATGTAAGATAAATACATATAAAGAACATGTCAAAGCAACTAGTATGTGAGAAAATTAGTAAAAGATCACTCATAAAGGTGAAGTTACAACTATGAAAATTAATATATTGTGCACGACCCAAAAAAGTAAGCAATATACAAGAAGTGTCAAATAGATGAACACAAACAAAATAACATAATTTCATATACAAAAAATGACAATTATAGAGAGAAATGAATGTAAGCAACTCTATCCCAATAGATCACTTGAAAATAATGATTAAATTGTATCCCTCTGTTTAACGAATTTGTAATGGGTAACAAAACTTAGAGATAGTCTCTGATTCATATGATCATAAGGTGTATATGAGACTCGTGATCTATTTTGTTTAAAATTTTAAGAAAATTTAGTCGAGTCATCCGTATGAGTCAAACGAGGCATAATTTTTTAGGCAGATTTATTTCTTTCTACTTTATGCCTCAAGTGCATAATGCAACTTACATGAATCTACTATAATGAGCCACATTAGCTACATCTAGACATAGAAGATGGGGTAGAATGAGGTGGAGGACTTTGAATTATACTCCTCATAAATCTAGGACATTGCTAACAATATGGCCAATAATGCCACAATAATAACAAGTGTAAACAATAAAGATGAAAAAATGGGGTCCCTAACTCTAAGGAAAAGGATCACCCACACTTATAACCAGCACATTGCTGACTTCCCTGGTCGATGTGGGACTCAACACTCCCCCTCACATCGGATGGGGACACTATAAAGACCGATTCCACCGGTCGAAAGAACTCAACTTAACCAGACACCAGGGAACTGTGCCAGAGGGGACTCATCGCAACAGGGACCTGCTTTGATACCAAATTGAAAGTTGGGTAGCCCAATGTTTCCCTCAAAACACGCTTATCAAGAAAAAGGGTCACCCACACTTCACATTGCTGGCTTCCCTGGTCGATGTGAGACTCAACACTCTCCCTCACATCAGACAGGGACACCGTAAAGACCAATTCCACCGGCCGGAAGAACTCAGCTTAACCAGACACCGGGAAACTGTGCCAGAGGAGCCAGATGGGACTCATTGCACTAGGGATTTGATTTGATACCAAATTGAAAGCTGGGTAGCCCAATGTTTTCCTCAAACTCAGGTATTAACTTGAGTCATTTTAAAGTTAAAAAACGTAAGTTTCAAACATATTCTTATGTTTTAAGATTAGATTTTGAAATTACATTTAATTTGAAAAATCTGATATGATCCAGGAATCCAAAATTATAATTATTTGAATTTTCTCTCTATGATTTTTTGCTTTATTGAAAATTTGTTTGTGAATGTGAAGTTACAAATGGTGAATTTACGCTAGTGTGACCCCAAAACCCCAAATTCTCATATCTCATTTGAATGACCTCACACCTTCTTGTGAGATCATGTTGTTGTTCATCTATAGAGGATTTACTTTCTTCTAGAATTCTTTTCATCAAGGCTCTTTATAACTTTTCTCGTATCCTTTTTAGACTTGATATGCTTCAACATGAGAGCATTGTAGGAATCAATTAATTCATCTTGTTCATCTTTTTCATCAACAATAATGATCTCTTGATCATCTGAGGTAGTAGTCAAAGGATCAACGACACTATTAGAAGTAACAAAGGCCAAAACATTGGTGTCATCCTCATTATCACCAGATAGCACCCTCAACCTTCATTGAACACTTATTTGTGTGTGTTTTGTTTCTGAAAGTAATTGGCAACAACATGTCCTGGCTTACTACATTTGAAATATTTGATCTTATTTAAGTGACCTTTGTTGAGTTTCTCAAATTCTTGATTTGAGTTATCATTAATTTTAGTTGATTTTGAGATTTTAGATCTAAATCTTTATTTTCAAACACTTTCAGATGAAGATTTAATCTTTCTAAAAAAATTGGTGAATTTTTAGGCAAGCAATGCTAATTTCTCCTTATCAAGATTAGAGTCATCATCATCCACAACTGGTACATTAACATCTTTATTGGTACCACTACCTTGGGTTGTCTTTAGAGCCAAACTATGTTCCTTTTTGAAGCAAATTGTTCTTGTCTTAGTAATATATGGTTTAGTTCAAAGACTTGTAAGCTACTGACTAACTCATTTACCGTAAGCTCTCTAAGCTTATACATAGATTTAATCACTGTGACTTTTGTCACAAAACTTGTAAGGTAGACTCGTGACAATCTTCTCAATCTATTTTTTTCACTCATCATTCGACCTAAGTTGTATAAACTGTTGACAATATTTAAAAATCGGGCATAGAACTTGTCAAAGATCTCATGCTTCTACATAATACAAAGTTTAAAATCTCTATTCAACTTAAGAATTATGGATATTTTTACAGCTAAAGTACCTTTATGAGTAGTGTTCAAAATGTCCTATGCTTGTTTTGAATAAGTACAACTCTAAATTCTTCTAAACTCATCGGGCGTCACAAACTTGATAATTGCACATAAACCCTTACTATTCCATTTAGACTCTTTGCTTTCTTACTTCATCCATTCAATCATTGGTTTAAGAATCACAAAATTATCAAGTACAGTTTTAGTTGGATAAGTCCAACTATTTTCAACAAAGAACCAAACATGGTAACCTTAGGACCACAAAAGGCCTTCATTTGTGATTTCCAATAAGCATAGTTTAGCCCATCAAAAGGTGGAGGTCTACTTATGTTATATCCTTCTTTGGAATCCATTAGAGAGAATGTGTGTGTGTGAAGAAACGAGTTAACAAAATCAATACCGGGCCAGTTAAGCCCAAAAGGGTGCATCAGCTCTGATACTAATTGATAGAATCCACAACATGGTACACAATCAGGGTACAAAGATGTAGAATTTTTAAAGACTCAACCCTAACTCGTACATATAGGAAATTAAACACTTACATAATATACATAGTAAAAGAAAAAATAATATAATATCAGATAAATAGATAACTTTGAACAATAGATATTATATAAATTCAATAGAAAGCATGCAATAATATAAAGGCTTTCTAATCAGAGTTTAACCTTTTAGTATGTTGTAACATATATGCTTTAAACTCAGATTGTATTAATACAATGATACATAACAAGTGATATAACGAGATAAACCCACACAAAGACATATCTGTGGTAACATCCTTAAGTTGCTTAAGACAATCACTCAGGATCAAATAATTTACTAAATAATAAAACAATTACAACTATGATAGACAATAAAATCATTATTATATCTATTAGCTGGGACCTCTATCCTAATTGCCAACTGCTACTTCTGCAATGATTTGGTTCAACTCTCGAACCCAACTGTCCTCCACAACCCATATCACCCAAAGTAGTGTGATTGATTATTAATTATTAGTAACAAGAAGTGTAACTATTCACATTCTCAACGAACACACAATCTACTACAAATATCAAATCTTGTATAGAAGACTACATTCAAACCACGTACGCACATGGTTTAAGATTTGATTTCTAAACTCATTGAATGACCCACACTCAAATGTAAGCTCTCTAAAATAATTTCAAAAACAAATATAAATCTTGATATGAATTTTGCCAGAGTTTCTACAATGTAGATAATGGGTAAAGAGAAGAGAAATGAGTGAGGTATTTATAGGTCTCAGAATACACATCTCGCCAATCACTGCGCCAACACCTTGCCAAGGGTGGTGGTGAAGATGGTGAAGAGGTGCTAAAAAGTTACATTTTTTCATTTTCAAAAATAATAAGTACTATCCATAAATACACACATGAAACACGCCAAAAACCACAAGCAAAAATATCGACAAGTGAGAGTGTACACTATGAAAACCAACCCCATTGTATGTGTAAATATACTTGCATACAAAGTATATTTAACTGTATGCGTATTTGAATTACTAATATACAGTAATGAATCTTCTATAAAGGAAGAGAAAATGCATTAAGTAAAATAAAATATACACATATTTTATACAAAGAAAACCAACATACAAAAACAATTACAACGAAACTTAGAGTCTATAATAAATATCATTCTTAATTAAGATGATTAGCATTTATTATCGTTATTTATATTATCTCTCACAAAAACACGAAGTTAATTAAAAATTGCAAAATGTTTGTTAAATAATAATCCAGTATCTAAAAATTAAAAGGATCACAGCTTATATAGTATAAGTAAATGTACCTTAAGAAGATGCTTATGATTCTATAAACGCATCCAAGAATCAGCTTAGATGTGATTCGTCCAACCCTAAACCGACCCTTGCGTTACTAAAGCAGCCTTTCCAATAATTTTATTAGGAAAAAAATTTATGCGAGATAAATGTGTAATTAAATAGTATATTTTGATATTTTTAAGATTTATTTGTATTTTAATTAAAATATGTGTCTTAAATGTATAAAAATCAAATCCAATGAAGAAAAGAATTGCCATGTCATCAACGGCCTTGTTTCATGTAAAACTTTATAGATGTGTTGGGGATTGTTTCCAATATAAATAGTTTTGTAAAATAATCTAAATTTTTGAGTAAATATAATATAATAATATATATATATATATATATTTAATTAAAATTATATATATATATATTTAATTAAAATTATATATATATATATATAGTTTAGATGATATGATTTTTCTTACTCTATTATCATCTATCTAATTTTAAATCCAATTATATAATATTTATTTTATTTAATAAAAAAATAAAAGATTTTAGTGCTTTTTTATAAAAAAAAAGAGTTTTATATTTATCAATATTTATATTTTTAAATATTTTCGATTAAAAATCATTATAATTTATCAATATTATTAAGCTAGAAACCAAAGAATAATTAATTATTTAAATTGATTGATTTAGATATGTAATTAATATATTAGGTACTAAATGTACCATAATATTTGAAAAATAATTACAATAATATTATAATTATATATAAATATGAATTTTAATTTTATAATTTTTAAATTATTTATAATTATGTTATTTATAAAAATTGAATAATGGATTAAAAGTGATTATTTTAATAAATTATACGATAAAAATAATTATTTTTTACGATAACAAGATTTATGATATCGAATTATAAATTATAAAATTAAAATATTTATTTTAAAAAAATTATAAATTTTTTAATATCTAATTTAATAATTATAAAATTGAAATATTTATTTGATAAAAATTATATAACATCGAACACATTTTGTACAATTATTTATCATCGGAAATCCTTAGTCACGGCATCAACTATTTAATAAACATACAAGATATGTATTTCCAAATGTCTTTTTCTCATCCATTTATGTCTGCGTTCAATATGCCTTTTACTAAATAGAAACATGTGTCCCGTTTGGCTTCAATATTGATAGCGTTACCAGTCCCTATCTAATAACGTCACGTTCTTAACGACTGAAACTTAGAATCTGAACAGAGTAAAAGTTCATTTTTGAAAAAAAATATTTATTGCTCTTGTCAACATTAAAAATGTAAAATCGGGTATTAAACTAAATTTTCTTACATTAACTTAAAAGATATTATTTAAAATAAATCAATGGATAAAAAAAATTATTATTTTATTAAAATTTTAAATAAAATAATTTTATTTTTCTAATAATTTTATTTTATTAATAAATAAGTAACGTATAAAAATGATTTATATTATGATATTTTTTCATAAAAATTATTAAAATATAGATTGAATATATAAATTTTTATATTGAGTAAATATTAACATTTATCATTCTTTAATACTTTTTATAAAATGTAAAAATTTAAATGATAAATTTTATGATATAAAGAATTAGTTAATATAAATATCCTAATATAAGAAAATTTTATTATAGAAACTAACCGTACATTAAATATCTATTTATCTAATAATATCAACAAAGATTATTATTTTACAGTCCATTATTACAAGCAACCATGTTTTATAACTTTATTATTATTATTTGTATTTCATTATCTAATTTAAAATAAAAATTAATTAAATTATAACTTTTATTTAAATAATTATTTTGTTAGTGGGAGTTAAGTTGAGGTAAAACTCCATTCATACCTATTTTTTAGATAATGGGTTGTTTATTATTCATATAATATTCTGTATAAATATATATTAAATATGAATGAAAAGATATATTAATTTTTTGTTAAAATATTGTCTTTATTATGTTAAATTAAAAGATAGATTTTTCTCAAATTAAACTATTAGAGGTCTAAGTTTTCTTGAATGAAACTAACATTTTTCTAAATTTCTTTTGCTATTTTTAATTTTAAATAAAATTTTGTTTGTATCAATATGCAATGAAGAATTAATAAATGTTTGTCCGCTATTTACGCTCTGTATGTAGCAAATGTTTGTGTATAGTTGCCTGAATGTGCAAGTTAGACAATAAAATGAAAGATTGTGTTATTTACAACTCAAAGATTAGGTTATTGATGTTTATTTGAGTTTTCAACTCACCTCTTAATTTATATCTCTTTTATTATAGATAAATCCAAACTTTTTTTTTTGTATATTATTTGTGAATTTTACTTATATTTAGTGAAGAAAAAAATATAGAATAATAAATTAATAGTTGGTAAAAATATATGTACTTAAATATATATAACATGGATTTCAAAAAAAAAAATTAAAATTCAAATATTAAATAACACTAAATTAAGATGTGAAGAAAGCTTACTTAAAAAAAGAAAAAGGAAAAAAAATATGTGAGCAAATTGGAATATTTATCTTTCCATATGTACGGATGTATCTCTTCGAAAAATGAGAAGAAAAAAAATGAAATTATTCAATAAAATGTTTTTTTTTATTTTCTTTTTAAAGTTATTTGTTTTATTTTATTTTATAATGTTTTAATTTATTTATTTTAACTTTGAATTGATGCAATATAATATTTTTTTTATCCCTTTTTAGAATTTTTTTTTGAAATAAATTAATGCTAGAATGGACATTAATTATTTTATTTTCAAATTTTAAGACCCTCTTAATAATTAAACAAACCTCGGTAAATCATATTTACTCATCAAAATTATTTTGTCTTTTTGAAGAAATTTTCCAACAGATATATTATTTTAGTAATATCATAATTTAATTTTTGTATCATGTTTTATTTTTAGTGGTATTTTTATTTAAAAATAGGTACTAATTTAATATATTTTTTTCAATTTAATGTTAAAATTGTATCAATTTAATATTTAAAGTGTGATAAATTTTCAAATTAATAAAGAAATTGCATTACATTGATACTTATTTTTAAATAGAAGTCCTATTAAAGTACTACTTTTAACAATAAGAACAAAAAATATATATCAAAAATTTAACTGTGATAATACTAGCTACCCACAAATACTCTCCTATTTCTTTATTCTTTATTTTTGATATTTTTTTTATTTGGATAAAAAAAATACTCTTCTATATTTCTATAAAGCACTTTCGCCATTTATCTAGCTTTTTTTTCTTCCTTCCTTATTATTCCCTTTTTATCATATTCCAGTTTAGGGAATTTCTTCTATGCAGTATGCAGAAAATTCTACAATACCAAATCTAAAGAGGATTACTAAAGGGAGTCTAATTAGAGAATTGATATTTTTAGAGAAAAAAATAATATTAATTTTAGAACTTGAAGAATTTTCAGCAATTCCATAATTGAAATTATGTTTGCTTGTAGTAAGTAGCAACTCTTAAAAAAAAAAATACACAAATAAGAAATTTTTCATTTAGAATATGAGTGTTGATTAGAAAATATATCAAAAACTTGGAAACTTTTATAAGTATACTAAGCTAAAATATAAATTTTAATAATGACAAAATAAGGTTGTGGTTTGGTATTGAATTTGTAATTATTTTTGTTTTAAAAAATAAAGATATATATTTGATAAAATTGTTTTGAAAAATCAAATACAAACTTAAATTTTTTAATAATTTTCAAATTATATCTGTTTTAAAATTTGTTTTTTTAACTATAAACTAAAGGGCCACCAGTATAAATTACATTTTCTTAATCTAGGAATCTTATAGTGAGCACAAGTTTAAATATTTATTTAGAATAACGATAATTTTAGTATTTTAGGTAGTAAAATAGTTTTAAAAAAATTTTGAAATATAATGTATTTTAATAAGAAATATTAACTTCGATTAATTTTTTTTAATTCTTATACTTAATATCTTTTATATCTTTACTATATGTACTTAACTTTTTTTTAAAAAATTAATAAATGATTTAATTTTTTAAATAAACTTAACACGTAATAAAATTTAAGTGATATGAGTGTAAAAATAAAAGATAAATTATTCATTAATCTAAACTAATGCTAATGTGGTGATCTAGATAATAATTTTTTCTAATTTTATACTTTTAACTTTTATTATTTCACCTCTTATATCTTCTTAACATTTTTTTTATCATGATTATACAAATAGAAATATATTTATAATTTAAGTGTATTTAGTTTCTTTTTTTTTTCTCTCTATCATCGTGCAAGGATAAGTAACATCACAACAAAACACACAAGTTCTTTTATGGTATTTCTCAAAAAAGATAATGAAAAAAAGAAAGGTTCTTTTATGGTAATTAGTACATGTGAGGAGAAGATACTTATCCTTGTTTATTGCTCCAAATCAGCTGCAGCTGCACAGCCCCGTGGTACTTGTGATTTTATTCAAGGAAAGGTGTATTAACAGAGAAAAAAAAGCAAATCTATTTAAAATAAAGTGTTTTTATGGATAGATGAATGTGTGACATGTATATTTTAGGTGGACTTAAAAAATAGAAAAATTAATAACAAGTACGAATAAGACATACCTATAAATAAAACCCTTCATACGATTACAATAAGATTAATTAATTAGATTATGAGTAATTTTATTTAAATTTTTGAGTATAAATGAAACAAAATTTATACTAAAATAAAACAAAATGAGTTTTGTTGAATGGATGACATTTTGATATTCCCAAAACATGATAAAATCATCCGGCATTATTAATGCAAGGTTGACACATAATTTTGAAATTAAATTGTAAGGCAAAAAATAGAAAATAATAATATAAGTATTTCACCTTATTCATCATAATTTTCTTGATAAAATTTGGTTCAACAACCAAGAATATAACCATTACAATCTCTAATAATAAACATAATGATAATATTATGATTATGTGCAGCTGTATCCAAGTTCATTTGAATATAACCTCTAGGTGGTTTCTTAATAGAATAAGGTATGGAATAGAAAAATCTTGAATATATCTTCTAAATTCTTAAAATATGGAATTTAATTTGAAAACAACAAAATTGAGATATGGAGATTTAGAGTTAAAAATAATAACAATTTTACTTTTTCAATTTTGTTGAAAAGAGATGCACATAGATAAAATGAACTTAAGATGTGAAAGTATTATGTTTATCAAAGATTATACCAAGGATAGTTTCAAAATAAAGGATATTTGAATTAGTCAATAGGGAAGTGAGATATCAAATTGACCAAAGAGAAATAATAAAATGAGTAAAAAGATGCTTAATAGTTTAAGTATTATAACTACAAAAAATGATTATTTGATTAATGTTATCTCGAGTAAGGAAGCAATTAGAAAAAGTCTCTAACAAGAACCTTTCATTTTTTTTATAAATTTTTTGTTTCCAAAAGAATTCCACAAAAAAATCCAAAAAGAGAGAAAAATCCTTGAAAATATAATAAAAATATTTTTTCTTTAAGCAAATTTAGAATTAAATTGACATTTTTGAGTTGTGAATCCAAAATCAAGAATCGAGTTTGTTTACTGTACATAAGAAAAATTTAAAAATATAAGAACACATTAAAAAATCTCAAATGGTAAAACCTTATTTAAAATTCCAACCATTTTCATGAACATTAAGAAGATTATACACTTTGACAGAATATTACTAAGAAGATTTAAATCAAAGAAGAAGTACAAATAAAATTAATAAACAAAGGAGTCTAATGATCATTCCAAATATCAATAGATTTTTCATCTATAATTTGACAATAAACATTAGTTTTAAAGAAAGATCTATATTATTGAGAAAATTTAAATCAATTAGAGGAGAAGTACAAATAAAATTAATAAACAAAGAAATCTAATGATCCTTCCAAATATTAATAGATTTTTTATCTCTAATTTAAGTATCAGTTTTAAAGAAAGATCTTAAAGAACAAATACCTTTCCAAATACAAGAATCAGAATATCTGATATTATAATCAAAGAAATCTTTAGAAGTATCATACTTATGTTTAAACAGTTGAACCCAATTTCTACTATTAATATTTAAGAATTGTCAACCAAGTTTAGAAAGAAGATTGAGATTAATATCTTTAAATTTATAAAAATTTAAAATTCCAACTTCCTTAGTTAAACAAATTTGATCCCAACTTTTGAAAGCCATATACCTTGAACCAAAACTCTCCTTATTAGAGCTAAAATTCCACCAAAATTTTCTTAAAATTCAATCTTCTTTTTCACAAATTAAACTCAAATATTTGAAAGTATTCATAGAATAAGTGAGTAAAGAAAGTAGGACATATTTAATGTACACAATTTTACTAGCTTTGAAAAGAAGGAAAGATCTCCGACTACTAATTTTCAAAATCAAATTGTCAACAACTTTTTTGAATTTCCTATTTTTCTATCTGTGTAAAAATAAACGTTGACTCAAATATTTAACACCATTAATAACAACAAGAACACTTAAAATATTTGGATTTGGGATTTTAGAGGAGATAAGATATTACCAGAATAAAAAAATGTAGGATTTAGATAAAATTTATTTTTGTTTAGACCATAAAAAATAACATTGTAAATTCTAGTGGATCACATTAATCTCATTCAACTTAGCCTAGAAAAAAAGATTAAATCATCAGCATAAATAAGATGGCTAATAGTAGGATCATTTCTAGCAATTTTGATACCATAAAGATCAAAAGAATTTTCAACATGAAGAAGAAGTCTTGAAAGAATTCAACCCCAATAGTAAACAAATAGGAAGAAACATGATCACCTTGTATAAGACCTTTTTGAGGAATAATATTATAAAAGGAAATACTATTTAATAGCAGAGAATAAGTAATAGAATTTAAGCAAGGCAATATCATATTGCAAAATTGTTCAAAGAAACCTAAATGTTCCATAATTTTAAAGAAGAAGTTTAATTTCATACTACCATAAACCTTTTGTATATCCAGTTTGACTCCAAGTAAACTACATTTATCTAATTTCCTTTTAATAGTTTGGATAATTTCTTGAGCAACGATAACATTGTCAAATATTTATCTATTAGGTATAAAGGTAGATTGAAAAGGAAAAATAAAATCTGTAAGTTTACCTTTAAGTCAATTGGAGAGAATCTTGGAAATAACTTTCTAGATGATATTACACAAGCTGATGAGTCTAAATTGATGAACCAAAGAAGAATTACTCACTTTTTCAATAAGAGTAATAAAAGTCTTCTTTAACACATGATTTAGGTAGCTAGTTTTGAAAAAAATTCTATACAACATCCATTAAATTTTTAACAAGAATTTTCCCATAATTTTTATACACAAAAGCAAGAATATCATCAAGACTAAGTGCTTTGAAAGAACTCATATCAAATACAATATTTTTGATTTTTTTTAACAAGGATACTACAAAGAAAATCATTATCTTTCGAAACAAATTGAGATAATTCAAACTCTAAATTATTCGTATTATAATGAGAAGAGGAAAGAAAAATCTTATTGTAATGATTAATGAAACAAAATCCTATATCATTTTTTTAGAGTCACCTCCCATTGGGATCTTTGATATTATAAATGGTATTATGTCTTCTTCTAATTACGATGAAAGTATGAAAATATTTTGTATTACAATCACCTTCTAACATTTATAATATCAATGTTTTAAAGTAAAAAGTTTTCATAAGTTTCATCTTTACTAAGGATTAAACTACTTTGAACTTTACATAAAATATCTTCAAAAAAATTCAATCTATTTCCGCTGTAACTAAAATAATGTTTATTTTACTAAGTAAAATCTTTAGCCAACTTAATAGAATTAAAATGAAAATTTAATTGTACATAACAAGGATATTTGAGTTTCCAAGCTTGTGTAACTATATCCTTACTAGAAGGATCTTTGTACCAAGTAACAATAAAATGAAAAGGCTTATAAAGAGGAGTGGTATGTATGTAATATTTTAAGAGGATATGAGCAAAATTAGAAGCTCTTATTTGCATATTCCACACAAAACCATTTGGAAATAGGGAAAACCAATATGTAGATACCAAAATTCTGTCAATTCTTTGTTTGATATTATATCTACCTTTTTTATATTGTTCCAAGTAAAAGATAAATAAAAAGAACCAAGATCAATAGCTTGAACATAATCCAAGAAATCTCTCAATCTATTTGGCTATACCAAAACATGTAAACCCTTTTTTCATTTTGAAAAAAGAACTTCAATGAAATCTCTGTAATTCTTGGAGCCTTTTGTATCTGTATTGGCTTCATATGTGCAAAACATAGGGTCTATTATTTTACTCAATTTTTTGTCTTTCTTTTTGTAAGGTTGGTTACTATAGATCAATAATACACACATGCATATAGTTAGGTACACTGTATTTAAAAGCATGTTTACACACACTATGAGGTTGGTTTTCGTAATTGGCATTTTTACTTATATTTTTGTTTCATTTTGGTTATGAGTATTTATGAAAATTACTTGACAATTTTGGAAACAAAAATGGGATTTTTTGGCACCTTGACGAGCCCCTCTTCGAACCCTCAACAAAGTGGACGTCAAGGACACTCAACCAGGGTAGTTGTGAGTTTAGGTGATTTCTATAAATATCCTATATCTTCTTATTTCTTATCTAGAAAATATGTAGTGAAGCTCTATCAAATTGACATCTTGTTTTTCTACTTTTGGATCACTATTACCTTGAGTGTTGTTAGGTATTAGTGATTCATGACTGTGTGAGCAAAACCATGCTCTTGAGTGGTGAGTACTCAAGGTAGTATGTACAAGTGGATTTATAAGAGGAGCCTCTGTGACCGTGAGCTCTATGTCGATTGCTAGTTATCCCCATACAACTTTTTTATGGAAGAAGCTTGTGTGGCAGTGAGTCATGTGTCAGCTCGTCATTGCCTTCATGCAACTTTTTTTTATGTGAGAACAACTCAATGAGAGTAAGTTGAGCTGAATTATTAAGTTCTCATATCTTTGGTTGTGTGCGATAAGTGGTGGACTGTGTGTCCCATTTTAACTGTATGTAATTCGTTGATTGTGTCCTAAGATGGTTATTAGTTATTTGTGACGAGGATGGTCCTCATGGTAGATTGTTCCTATTACACTTTATTGATCGTTGGTAGCTAATGGTGCTATATTGAGTAAGTTGGCTTTGGAGGAAAGCTAGGTTCATATTTCGAACCAAGTCGTTACAAAGGAAAAAAAGTAAGGACGGTATTAGGCAGTTCGAAAAGTGATATCAAATAATAGAAATAATTGAGGTTTTATTTCTATCAGGGTTATAATTGTTTTATTTCTTAGTAGATTTTTTTGCTACCAAATGGTTGCCATAAGTTACCCGAAGATGTTACCACATAGACAGTAGTCTACGTGGGTTTACCTCATTATATATATTGTTATATCTATTGTTATGCATATCTATTATTATGTTAGTATAATATAAATTTATATCGTATATGTACCACCATATTAGATTTAGACTATAATTAAAAAGCTTATTTGATTTGTGTAGTTACATTAATATATTTCCTTTCCTTGTTACATTTTTATAGTTTTTTAATTATTACTTATATTTTATGATCATGTATTTTTGGTGTGAGTCTCTAAAGAGTCTGTATTTCTTTACCTTGATTGTGTATTAGGTATCGAACTCTTTCTTGTGATATGATATGTTATGTATGATTTCATGTTATGATAATACAATCATTATTTATCAAATATGTTCTTATATATAAGGTCTTAAAGTGATTAGAAATCTTTTATAGTTTCTAGTGTGTATGATTTAATCGGTACATGATAGTTCTAAGCAATGATCCCCCATTTAAAATTTGGGAGTTTGATAAGGGTCATTTTCTCTTCGATATGGATTGACAGGGTAGTTAAAATCGAAGTAGAGATGTCGGGTGGTTATGATATAAGAGAACAGTATTCCGCTCTTGAGATTGTAGTACATATAGTATCCGAGAGGATGGACTGCGCAGCAGTAAAAGCAACACCAGATTGAGGAATCCTAAAATTAGCAGCAGGTAAACGAATCCCTCAGAGGAAGTATTAACAACACTAGTAGCTTCATCATAAATAATCCTTCTATTTCTTGAACCAACATTAGGTAATTGTTCTCTTTTTTGCTGCACTCTCGGAGGAAGTGGCATTAGAATTCTATTGATTTTTGGGCCCCTAATGACTTTGATACTTCCTTTTTGGTTTGCCATAAAGTTGTCGAGTGTTAAGTCAATAGGGATTTTACCTTCTTTTATAGAAGAGAAATTGTTGGGGTCAGCTGAGCAAGGGGTCAAAAAAGGTATTAAAGTTGGCAATCAGAAATTGAAATAAGGTAGGTTGTAGTGGAGTGAGTGTTAGCTGAGGATGAATGTGAGTTAAGGAACAAGATAGGAAAGTTCATCAGTAGCATGAAAAGACGGTAAGGAAGTGGATAATGAGTTAAACATGGTTGTGGATAGAGATGGAGCAATATTGTTTATCATAAAGTGAGGATTATGTGAAGGTAAAAGAGAGAGAAGATTAAGACAGTAAGCTGGTAAGTGAGGAATTTTGGGTATTGAGGTTATACCAATTCAAAGTGTCATGAAAATATTGCGCTGAGGAAGACGTAAAAATAGAGGCCATGTCTGCAGTTGAGAAGATCAGTTTAGAGAATCTTCTGCATCTGAAGATATCATGTTAAAATTACGAGTTGGTAAATCTGCATCCAAAGACAAAGTTAGAAAGCAATTTTTTTAGCCGACAGTTCAAAATTAAATAAGGGATTTGAGGTTTCAATGACATGTCTAATAGGGGTAGCTTAAGGAGGTTTGAGAAAAGCTAAATTGATGGAAGGAATCTCTAAAGGAAAACCCCGAACAAGTGTTTTGTTTCTCATGTAAGCAAGAATAAGAGCTTCCTTATTTAAGTTAGCTTTCAACCAGTTTTCAAAAACAGGAATTTTCAAACCATTATCAAAAAGGAAAAGTTTTTGGATATCAGAGCAAGTATCTTCTTTGTGTAGGAGAGAACCACACTTGAAGCAAAAATCATGTATCCTTTAATACCTATACTAAAGGCAAGACAAACTATCTCAGTGATTAGTGCCTACCAAGTCTCCTAAACACATTATTAGCTCTATCAACCACTTAAACTGTTGAAAATTGGTGTTGAAAACGCCAAGGCCAAAGACTAAAGGCCTAAAGGCCTTGCCAAATAAAAAAAGCTCTCTCAAAAATTGTATTCTTTCTTTCATAGTTTCATTACAATTCTATAGCTATATATAAGGAGATTTAATCCTTGAATTACTATTTGAATTAAACATTTCTTGATTTACTCATTGAGTTAAGGATTCCTTATTTTACTCTTTGAATTAAGGATTTCTTGTTTTACTCATTTAATTAAGGATTTCTTGTTTTACTCCTTTAATTAAAGATTCTTTGTTTTTCTCATTGAATTAATCCTTAAATTAAGGATGATAACTCATTTATTTACTCCTTAATTTACTCCTTGAATTAAGGTTCTTGATTTACTCCTTAAATTAAGAAGTTAACACTCCTTAATTTACTCATTAAATTACTCATTAATTTTATCTTTCATATGTTCATTACAATTCTATAGCTATATATAAGTAGATTTACTCCTTGAATTACTATTTGAATTAAACATTTTTTGATTTACTCATTGAATTAAGGATTCCTTATTTTACTCCTTGAATTAAGGATTTCTTGTTTTACTCATTTAATTAAGGATTTCTTGTTTTACTCCTTTAATTAAAGATTCCTTGTTTTTCTCATTGAATTAATCCTTAAATTAAGGATGATAACTCTTTTATTTACTCCTTAATTTACTTCTTGAATTAAGGTTCTTGATTTACTCCTTAAATTAAGAAGTTAACACTCCTTAATTTACTCATTAATTTTATCTCCAATACTCCCCCTCAAGCTGGATCCATAAGGTTTATGGATCTAGCTTCTGTCGTTAAGTCGATGAGAAATCAAGGCGACAAAGAAATGTAAAACTAACAAAAAAAATGTTGATTACGATAGCAAAAAAAAAATTATTGTTGTCGATATGTGACCTTTTCTTTTACCACAATACTTCCTCTCCACATCGGGCAGGTAGGAGCTGCAGGAGAGATTTAATCCATCATCGCCAAGAGCTTAGTTTCAATGTGGGACCTTTCCTTTTACCATAATACTCCTCCACGTCAGGTAGGTAGAAGCTACATGAGAGATTTAATCCATCATTGCCAAGAGCTTGATTTCAATGTGGGACCTTTCCTTTTACCTGATACTCCTCCTCGCGTCAAGTCGGTAGAAGGCGTAGGAGAGATTTAATCCATCATCGCCAAGAGCTTGGTTTCAATGGGTCCTTTCCTTTTACCACAATACTCCTCCTCCACATCAAGTCGGTAGAAGCTGCAGGAGAGATTTAATCCATCATCACCAAGAGCTTGGTTTCAATGTTGGACTTTTCCTTTTACCACAATACTCCTCCTCCACATCAAGTCGGTAGAAGCTGCAGGAGAGATTTAATTCATCATCGCCAAGAGCTTGGTTTCAATGTGGGACCTTTCCTTTTACCATAATACTTCCCCTCCAAATCGTGCAGGTAGGAGCTATAGGAGAGATTTAATCCATCATCGCCAAAAAATTTGGTTTGAAAAAGCAAAAAAATAAGAAATCGCTTTGATAGAGTGTCAAACGCACTTTGAGCAAAGGAATAACAATTTTTTTAAGAAGATCGACTTGCTTTGATACCATGTTGAAAATTGGTGTTGAAAACGCCAAGGCCAAAGACCAAAGGCTTAAAGGCCTTGCCAAATAAAAAAAAGCTCTCTCAAAGTTGTATTCTTTCTTTCATATTTTCATTACAATTCTATAGCTATATATAAGGAGATTTACTCCTTGAATTACTATTTGAATTAAACATTTCTTGATTTACTCATTGAATTAAGGATTCCTTATTTTACTCCTTGAATTAAGGATTTCTTGTTTTACTCATTTAATTAAGGATTTCTTGTTTTACTCCTTTAATTAAAGATTCCTTGTTTTTCTCATTGAATTAATTCTTAAATTAAGGATGATAACTCCTTTATTTACTCCTTAATTTACTCATTGAATTAAGGTTCTTGATTTACTCCTTAATTTACTCATTAATTTTATCTCCAATAGAAACATTTGCAACAAAAGAAAGATTTTCAACTAAATCAAAAGTGGATTGGACAAAAAAAAAATTTCTCTCTATTGGCTAAAAAGCTTACTCAAAAGAGTTAAAGAAGTGGCATGCACAACTTTGGAGATAGTGAAGTCATTAAGGTTATTAAACAACCTTTGAGTTTGAGAGATCATGTATGGCAACATACGATGAACTTTCTACGTTTTCTTCAACATTTTTTTCAAGGGCATGCGTGATAGAGTCTATTATGAGACAAACAAAGAAAAAAAAATAGAAAACCAATTACATAAAATAATAACATTTAGTTTACTAGGAATTTTGATGAACAATACTAGCTGTTTTAGAGAAGGATAGAGTATGATAAAAATTATTTGAAAAGAAGGAAGAAAACACATAAACTGTTTAAGATTCATGTGGTAGTTCATACATTTTCGGAACAAATCAAAGAAATCAGGTATATTACTTAAATGCATGTTTATGATAACTTTCATGGAAGGGAAAAAGTACCAGATGTACGAGTTAAAACCAGTAGACTTAAAGCCATGCAAGAAAAAAACAATAAATAGATGTTGAAGCTATGCAATAATGTAAAGCTTAAAACCTTTTAGAAAATGATTGGAATTGAATAAACAAAGAACTTGTAATAAAGATCAAGCAGACAAAAATGGTATGAAGAAGAGGATGATAGATGCTAACTTTTATAGCTTAGAATAAGAGTTGTGCAATCATCAGAAATCTTGGAGATTGAAAGACTTATAGGGAAAACAATTAGTTTCAAAATTCTTAGAAGAATAAATGTTAAAATTTTCTGTCTGAGAAGAGAGCTGCATCAATGCAAGTTGAACCACGTGTATGAGAGGAGTTGATATGTAATAACATGCGTGATGGATAGGAAACGTTTTCTGGTTTTCGAGGAGCTTGCAAAGGAATTGTATCAAATTAAAGATCTGTAACAAATAATAAGATATGTAGAGTTAGAAATGGGAAGTTAAAGGGGTCTGAAATGGAAGAAAGAAAAAAAAAAGAGATGAACAAAAGGAAGCTGAGAAAGATTAATGAAACATAGGAGATGAAACTGAGAAAGCTTAATGAAAGATAGGAAATTAGAGATGAAACAAAACCAGATATGCAAAGAAACATGAAAAGGAAGATTCTATACAGTTTAAAAAAACCGAGAAGATTTTTCACTGCATTGTTCGCATGGAAATTGCTTAATTAATCTGTACAAGTGTAGTATCTATATATGAAGTTATAAAACGTACATTTCGTTGCCTATAACCGTATAGAAAAACTAATTTAAATTTAAAAGTTTTGTTTATTACTTCTAGAATATTATTAATGCCATACTCCAAATAATAATATGCATTGTATGTACAAATATTTTTTTTAAGAAAATAGAGCTTTCTCTAAAAAAAAAAAAATGATAAAACTACGTTATTGTTTTATACAACCAACAATGAATAATGTTACGGAGTATCATGCCATAGAGTAATAAATAACACTTATCTTGATCCTTACACTTTTTATATATTTTCCTCACATTTCTAAGGTTAACAATAAATATCCGTTTACTTACTAAAAAAATAATTAATTAGAATCATAAATCACTAAAAATGGGATTTCCTAAAGTTTTTAAGTAAATCCATTTTTTCAATATTTATTTCTTTGGTATTGTACATGTAACAGGTACACGACTTAATTAATGATGATACCTTGCTACTATACATCAAGGTGATAAAGAAAAAGGCTTGGTGAAGATTAAGGCCTAATGAGTTCGAAAATATATGGCCTAGCAAATCATGACACACTGTTGTTTTATTGCGAGATCATGGAGATCAAGGCCTGATGGTTGAGAGCTCTACATCCTAGGACGACTTCGATCCCAACATCATACTAGCAACCTAGGCTACCTACTTAGGAGTCTTAAGTGATCTGAAAACAACAACCTATCTATGTAAACGCTTATAACGACCTACTTAGTATAAATTAGATTATATGTAATCATCATATGGTGTTGAGAAAATTACACGACGGCCATTCTGGAGGCAGTGCTCTTTTACAGAGAATTATCCAAAAAAATTATTATTGGCCTAGCCTTCTTAAAGATTGTACAGCTTATGTCAAAAGGTGTGATAGATGCCAAAGGCATGCTAACATGCCACACCAATCAGCTAATGACCGGAAATCCATTATTAGCCTATGGATGTTTTAGAAGTGGGGATTAGATATTGTTGGATCATTACCGATCGCCACATGCCAAAGAAAATTCTTCTTAGTGGAAACTGATTATTTTTCTAAATGGATAGAGGCAGTACCTTTAACGCGAATTCAAGAAACAGACGTGGAAAAATTTATATGGCACAACATCATATGCGTATATGGGTTGCCTCGTGAACTAGTTGCCAATAATGGAAGGCAGTTCACGGGTCAAAGGATAATATCTTTTTGTGATGAAAAAGGCATCAAGTTATCTCATTCCACTTCTTATAGACCACAAGCGAATGGTCAAGCTGAGTCGTCTAACAAAACGCTTATCAACATATTACAGAAATGTTTAGAGGGAGCCAAAGGTAAATGGGTGAATGAATTTCTCAGTGTTCTTTGGGCTACGAGGACTACTCCTAGAGTGTCAACTAGGGAAAGTATTTTCTCCTTCATTTATGGCACCAAAGCAGTCATAACCCTTGAGATACAAGAGCCCACTCTTAGATCTAGCATCACACAAGATGATAATGATCACCTAAGGAGTGAGGATCTTCTCTTAGTTGAAGAGAAATGAGAGGAAGCTTTGATATCACTTAAGTCACAGAAGAGATAACTTCAAAAGTCATATAATAAGTTCGTCAAACATAAGAGTTTCAATATAAAGGAATGGGTTTTGCAAAGATCATTAGAAAAAAAAATTGAAACTAGTGTCAAAAAATTTGCTACAACATGGGAAGGTCCATATCAAATATACGATATTACCCTAGGAGGATCATACTTGATAGAATGTGATGGTATAAAGGAAACGTTGAGTTAGAATGTAGAACACCAAGAAACATCATGTATAAAGTCTTATATATTTGATATATTGAGAAATACAATATATTTTGATAGTTATCTCGTGTTGTAGAATTCATTTAATGACCTCTCAAGTTGGAAGGAGTCAGCTGACCCTCTCACTTAGGATGTTGGATTGGTCTCATGCCTTACAATTGGAGGTGGAGTCCATTGACTCCCCATTTAAGATGTGGGATACATCCCAAGGAACACATGCAAGGGATTGGAATTTCACCCTCGTATGTCGCCTACCTTGTGGAATTTATTTAATGACCCCTTAAGTTGGAAGTAGTCAACTGACCTTCTCAGTTAGGATGCAAGATTTATCCTATGCCTCATGATTGAAGGTGAAGTCCACTAACTCTCCACTCGAGATGTGTGATACGTCCCAAGATAGAGCTTTGCGTTCCATATAGAACCTCCTCTTTAGGACACATTTAAGAGTTGAAGTTATTTTCACTTTTAAGTGTCTCCTATCCCGTGGATAGTTTACACGACACCACCCCATGATAGGAGGAAGGATTTCATTGACCCCCCCACTTGAAACGCTAGTTGCATTTTCCATCACTTTGCAACGTAGATATTAATACATGATCTATTCAAACATACTTCTTAATAAGATTCACACGACATGTAATAATTTATTATTTCAACAATTCGTAATTTATATATATAAATGGAGTTTAAATGATTCTCAGATGAATTAGACTCACCAAGCAAATCCATAAACATCATTACAAACATAACAATAGAGCCCTCTCAAACACTGGGTCATTTTCTAGTAGAAGGCGCTTCCCAATCTTTTACAATAGGAACTTTATGAGTGTTTTTCTAAAGCGCCTTATGTTTCCAATACTCTACCAATTTACGCAATCCATCTTGCTCCTTATATATCTCTCGTTCGAGTTATGTAAGCTTTAATTCTTTGTGAATATTTGCTAGCTCCTATTCTATAGCTCCACAATGAGTTTTCAGCACATATAACTTTTCATCTACAAATCTGACTGTTTCTTGACACATTTTAGCCTCTTTTTCTGAATCTCTCACCAGCGTTATGGCCTATGTTCAAGTCATACCACAGAGATAAAAAATAAAAATAATCATAATGAATCTACAATTGTCATAATAATAATAATAGGTTACTTACGTTAAGCACACACTTGGATATCATATGCCAGATCGTTCATTTCTCTCTCTTGTGATTGCGTAGATAGACGACTGATCTTTAGGCATCCCAAAATGGTGATACAGTTCATCCTAAGCATTTAGAGTGTTAAACATCCCATCTTTGAAAAGGTCATTGATACGACTAGCTTCACCCTTTTCTCTCTTCATAGGATATATACTTTGCAATGGACTAATATCTTCCCTCAACAAAGACATTCCCTCATCCAGGGTTAATTTCTCATATTGTAATATGTTCAATGGTAAGAGTGCATTTACACTACTATTTAGTGTCTTAATGTCAAAATGACTTGGTTTAATCAGAGACCCATTGGTCATCAACTGAGTTAGATCATGGATTTTTTTGGATTTCTTACTATTCCCTTCCACCTGGGTCTTGGGGAAAACTTGATTAACTTCTTTGCTAAAGAAGGGAGAGGTAGCTCGTTTTCTTGTATCATGTATGACTTGCATAATGAGAAAATTTTTCTAGTTCACCTCCTCATTGTGAGTAGGAAAAGCAGGTCGTTTCCTCGTAACATAGAGTATTCTCGCAACTGGAGATAACACCTCGGGAGTACAAGAAAAACATGATCCCATTTCGAATGTCATCCAAATTCACTTTGCTATAATCCATCCTTATATACCCAAGGCCTTAGACAAACTTGTGAATTTTATTAGGTCGCACGTGGTGTTATTATCAATTATAATTATCAAGCACGACCTTAGACAATCAGAGCTAAACTTTTGTAATTAGATAAATCATACAAATATCAATGAGGGAGACATTAAATATAAACAAAACTACATTTAATGAAGTCAAAATTCAAAATTTCAAAATATTCTTTATACAATTTTTTTCTATCCTTACATTACAAAATATTAGAATAAAGCCTTTCTTACGGAGTGGCTTATTACACCACGCTCTCAAACTGATTACTATGAGTAGCCTTATTACTGCGGGGTGAAGGTTGTGGGGTATCGGTCAGAGGCACCTTGGACCAGCTACTTTGAAAATCTCGCATTAGAGTAAAATAAGACACGATTAGGTCTAACTTTTCAGCTTAGGTTTTACGACTACTCACCACAAAACTTACACCGTTTCGGTAAGCTTTGGTGCACTTCGCTTTGAAGGTATCTACCAAAGTAGAAAATGAGTTAATATGGTTTGATATCGCACACACTTGACCTTGTAAAGTGCAAGCTCTATCCTCAACTTCTTTAGCAAGCTATTCAAAATGTTTGGCTTGTTATCCCTGTTTGAAATAATAGCTGTTGGCTTTTCTTAGTTTTTTAGTCTTATCAATTAAATCGCTCTTCACCTTTAACATTTTAGCCTTATATTTTCCCATTAGGGAATCCTTTTCCTTGGGGACCTTTTCATATTTGGCAATTTTTAAGAAATTGGCCTGCACCTTGTGCTTATAATCGTTGAGGGACACCTCACCTTCTATAGCCAAACACATCACTTGCAATGATACGATACGTAAGTTGGTCATTATTTATTTTTAATTATGGGTAGAAATAATGTAGAAATTTACCTCAAGCATGCAATCAACCATTAATTCTACATTCGATCCCTCTTTCCTTTATGTAGGTTGCTCTAACCTGAGACATCTCATTGTCAGTATCAAAATGTTGGAACATATCCCTTTTGAGATCTGTTTGCCCAAATATCCCATCATTGAAGTATATGACGAGGGTGTCCAATACCACGACATCTTTCAAAATGAATTTGTCAAATTTGAAGTCATTCATGTCAATGGCTTCCATACCTGGGGTATATTCCTCCTCGACCTTCCTTTTGTTAATGGCCTTGTTTCTACGAGGAGAGGAAGAACCAGGATTACCATACATCACTTGAGGTGTAATGAGCTCTATAGTAGGCATGACCTCCATTTTTTAGTGAGAGGAATGTCATCCCGGGTTCGTGAAGGGGACATAGGTTCCAAGCAATGATATGTAGGAACCAGTTCTTGGACACTAGAAGTGTTGATCAAGTCCTCTAGGTCAATATGTGAATAATCCATACCTGTAAATGGAAAATAAAAAATTAACAACTTGATGATGCGTATTTTTGCAAGTGTACGAATCGTTCAAGTAATAAAGTGTACAAAAGTACGGATATCGAACCCATAAGGAATGGCGTTACTAAGTACCGAAATTGACTAACCCTAATTTTATTTGAAAACCAAATTTTTGAATTTGTTTAAAAAGTAAATTAACTTAAAACTAAACGCAAATAACAAAATTTAATGTTGTTCACAAATGATTTAAAATGCTAAGGCATTTGATTTCGCTAAATCAATTCAATCCGATTTCAAGTTATGTTATATGAGAATCAAAGTTAAAAGTGATGGTTGAAAAACCCAAACTTATCTAATACTCTTTCTCAAGTTATATTAGAATTACTTATATATGAAAACCGACTATATTTCTATGAAGATTTAATCACAAATAAGCACATTACGATTTATGGAATTTCTAGAATAACCATATACATCATACATTAGGTGTCAAACTCGCATTCAACATACGGTATTTATCACAAGAAGCGTTCATTACACATCTCCTCTCGGTCTCAATATAATGAAACAAATCATTTAAATCTTGATCAGAAATTTAAAAGCATTAATCATGGAAATAAATACTCAACTTGAAAACAATGAATTCATATAACGATAACACAATAAATCAGATTTTCATGATCTAACTACATCATAGCCTTAGCAAAAACGAATTAGTTCATAACGAAAATAAGAACAAACATATTCTTAATTGAATCCATGAACAAACAATCTGAATAAAATGCAGAAAATAAAAGCTAAGGAGAAGAGATGAAAAACTCTTGAAGAGGAAGACTTGGTAGCACAATGGTGATGATCCTTCAAGCTTATCCAACCTTTCTCTCCAAAATTTCCTTTTCTCTTGCAAAAATAACTCAATTCTACTCTCTCTGCCGTGGCCTCCTTCTCCATCATAATGTATATATAGGTCTAGGGTTTTGGAGGGCAATTTTGGAACAAAACAGCATAAAAAAATGTTTTCGAACGAAACTCGCCGGCGGTGAAGTTATTCTCGCCGCGGCGAGATTTCTGGAAAACTTACGATTTTGGTTCCGCTAAATCTCACCGGCGGCGGGATTATTATGGCCGGTGGCGAGATGCACTTGGCCGGCGGTGAGATGCACTTGGCCGGCGGCGAGATGTATTTGGCCGGCGGTGAGATGTACTTGGCCGGCGGCGAGATTGCTTTGCCAAAATCCGTGCTCTCGGGAAGATTTTCAACATTTTCTCCGTAAGGTTTTCGCCGGCGGCGATAATATGCTCGCCGACGGCGAAATTCCAAATTTTGTTTTCTTTTTCTTTGATTTAATCCCGATCATTGTACTTTGTCCCTAACTTCTCCAAAATCATGATTTTACCTGAAATTGCACTATAAACACGAAATACCCGTGAAATGACATTTGTGGATTAAATAATCAAATAAACACAATTTTCACACAAATATCAACATTTAAATCATAACAAAAATGCAATAATTTAGCTCTTATCACTTGATACAAACCACGAACTGAAAATTACCTCTTAAATAAAATACGATCTTGATATTCATTTGTATATTCCTTCCACACCCCGGATTTTTTCAAACGAGCTATAGTTAGAATATTTTGATAGTTTTCACAAGAAGTATTTTGTAGCTTCATTCTGGTAATTTTCTCCTTACCACTTGGATCCACTTTGCTCATTAGTTCCCTAGCATGAGATTGTGTTGTACTAAAGTTATGATTCTAGGTATAATGAATAGGAAAATATACCTCGTTATTCCAAATATCCAAGTAATATAAAAGTATTTGTCCTTACAGCCTAAACTACTATCGGGGAGTTTAAGATGAAGCTCATGGTCAATGACACAAGATATATATGCACTTCCCTTATCCAGGCCATTTTTCTTCAGACAGTACAAGCTCATCAGCTCATCATTCGTAAGGTCTATCCTGTGTTCACCAACAACCATGGAAAGACACCTAACGTTTGGCCACCCGTTTGGATTTACTTGGGCAAATTTTATATTGAAGGTGTTCAGAGCACAAGCTACCAGCCTAAGGAAGGGGCAATGAAGTCATCTCTTAATGGGTGCTAAATGAATTACCTACCACCCCTGTGGGGGATCATAAGCATCACACAGATGGGGAGGCATCGCCATTATACCTACGTGAGTAGGAATGTCATATTTTTGCCTAATCTCTTCCAAGTTGTTTGCTATCAGGACACTAGGAATCTTTTCGATATGATGTTTGTCCTTAGTCCTATGGGTAGGTTCATCTCAAATTTCCTGTTACTTTTTAGGGCGAGGTACTTTGGTAGTCATCGACACAATAATTATAATAACGGGCACATGACCCCGTGAAGACGAGGTAGAGATTGCTTGGGATCCCAAAGAGGTGAGGAAAGCAAGAATGCTCTCCTTAATGATCCCCCTTGTAATAGGCCTATTATCACTACTTTATGATATTTCAGGTCGTTTGGTTCATAATGACCTCATAGGTAAATGACCTGAGTTATGGGATATTTCTTTGGATGGATCTCTTTTCGAAGACATATCCTTAACAGGGATTTCCTCGAGAAGAGGAGGAACCATTTCTTTTCCCTTATGAGACATAGAAAATAAGATAAGAGGTCAAGAAAGTACCTAAGTTATGTGAAGGTCAATTGAATCGTGAGTTAAGAATATAATAATGGCCTGACTCCTAACTAATATTGTTAGATGAACGAGCTGAAACTCAAACCAAGTGTTTTTCTAACGATCTAATTGAGAATATGGTAATATCGAAGTAATTAACGTGCTGAAACTCTTTAAAAACAAATTTAACTAAGTTAAAACAAGTAGGGTAAAAGTGAATTTCCCTATAATTTATAAAAGGGGAGAGGGAAGTTGAAAGGTTTACCTAGTAAATAAAATTAATCAAGGGAATATTATTCATAATTAATAACCTCACAACTGAGAGAATTGTATTCTGCCTAAGAGGTCGTAATCCATTTAAATGCGCTCAATCATTATTTAATATAACCTAATTATATGAAAATCAAACGACCAAGTATTATTCCTTTGACTTCTCAAAATCAAGAGAATAGGGGAGTTAATGTTTGATATTATACATATAACAGGTACACGGCCTAATCAATGATGATATCTTGCTACTATATAACGAGGTGATAAAGATAAAAGCTTAGTGAAGATCAATGTCTGATGAGTTTGAAAATACACGACCAAGCAAATCACGACACCATGTTGTTTTATTACGAGGTCATGGAGATCAAGACTTGATGGTTAGGAGTCTTAAGCGATATGAAAACAACAACCTATTTATGTAAACGCCTATGTTGACCTATTTAATATAAATTAGATTATATATAATCATCATGTATTCAGGTCGTTGAGTTCCTATCCTTGTTACCTATACTATGTCTAAGATGTTATATATATACCTCTTTAACGAGGATAATACATGATTTATTTAAGATATCAATTTTCTCTATTTCTCTCTAAAATCACTAAAATCTCTAACATAAAAAATTCTCTCCAAACATTATCTATTATCTAGCTTTTAAGTAGTAATTACATTTAGAATAAAAAATAGTAACTAAGTAATAAGTAAAATAAATAAATAAAGAATTCATAATGTTATAAGAAAATCACTAAAGTAAAATTAAAATAAAGAATTTCTTATAAATCACTAAAAAGGTATTTGTTATGAATGTGTTTGATAACAATTTTGATTTATGATTAAATAATTAATTTTATGATTTTTATTTTTTTGTAAAAACTAATCACCAATATGTTTGAAAATAATTTATAATTAGTTATTTTGAGGAAAATAAAATAAAAATTACATACATGTTGTTTGGTAAGGGTATGTTAAATAACAATTTTAATTCTAGATTTTTGATTTTATAATTATGTATGCTTGATAATGATTTTTGATTTTTGTTTTCACATTTTTTATGAATCATGCATTACCAAAATATTAAGTGATTCATAAATATTTAAAAAGAATTTTAAATTTGATTTTTGATTTTTGATTTTTTCATTTTCACCGAACATTTTTCCTAAAGAGTAAATAAAGTTTTATAATTTTTTTATATAAATATTAGAATAAAATAATTAAAAATTTACGATTTGTAAATAATAACTAAAATAACTCATAACTTTTTAAAATTTTTGAAAACAAAAATCATAAAATAGAAAGTATTATTAAACAATTTATAGGTGATTTTTGATTTTTTTTCTTGAAAATCACTAAGTAGAAATTGTTATCAAATATATTGATAATTATTTTTATAAAAGAATCAAAAATTATAAAATCAGTTATTTGATTTTAAATCATAAATTAGTTATTATATAATTAAGAAAAAAATTGTTATTATTTAGAAATTTATTTTTAATCATTTTATCCCAACATTTAAACATATAAAAGTTATAAGATATGATTTACTCTTTAGAAAAATGTTCGATTAAAATTGAAAAATTAAAAATTAAAAATTAAAAATGTGTTTGAAAAATATTACTTTTAAAGATTTTTGTATCATTTTATATTTTGAGAGTGATTCATTAAAAATTTAAAAATCAAATTATAAATTCTTACCAAATATAATTAAAAAAACGTTTACTAATTTTATTTTTGAATCTTAGTTAATTTACACTCAAAATTGAAACTCATTTGTGAAAGTCTTCACTTGATTTATAATACAGAAAGAGATGATACAAACACTTCAAAAATTGAAAAAATCTTGCACCAATAAACACAAATAACAACAATAATAAACCAGCAAGCAAGAAGAAGAACGAACATAACTATAATATCACAGAAGTATTTAAGTAAGGAAATTAGTAAAGAAGAAAATATTTTTCAATAACATTGGTAATAACCTTGATTATATTAATAACACATATGAGCATGCATAAATGGCAATATAACGGGGTAAATTCTCATAAGAATCATATCCTACATGGCAACATCCATAGATTTTTAGGGCAACTATCGATAACAAGCAATTCATTATGAAAAGTAAATCAATAGTTGATAACTAAAAGAAATATAAAACATATACCTCTATCAGTTGAAAAACCATGTTCAATTGTGTCTAAACTGCCTCCATTGCTATCTCAATAACAATTGCGATCCAAGCAAATCATGCTTTCCTTTAAAGCTTTACCACTACCTGATGTGACACCAGAACAACAACTTTTGTACTGAACAACCTAGGGTATGACAACTCTTATACACATAAATCGATATAAAATTATATCTTGATATTTAATCTATTTTAATTAAACTTAGGCAAAAACAAGTTTTCATAAGTTACTCAATGTATCATTAATATGGAGTCATAGTCAATGTATACTACTACAAAACTAGAAAACTAATTTTCAAATAATTTAAGCTTTTGTAGGCTTTGCCAAGGGTAATATCCATCCTGAGAAAGAGTAATGCTCACAATTTTTTGTTGACCATAAAGAGCTCACAAAACTAGTCATTTTTTTAAAAATGATGAGTAATTTGTTTTACAAATATTTACCAAAACAACAATACAAACATTTAACATAAAAAGTATAGCCTATATGATGTATGAAATACAGAACCGTTAGTAATTGACCTTATATAAAGAATGTCAAATACACTAAGTAAAACAGACACCATATTTTAGACACAATAATGCAAACACTAAAACAACATGACTTGTAATTTAATTACATGCTCAAATGTAGTATTCATTGTTCAAAATATTTCTTGAAGATATAATGTGATTTATTAGGTTTCAGTGGTTGTCGATCACTAAAATTGTTGGAGCTTTGACAACATTTATGCTTTTGAATACATGTATAAATTTTTTTTTGAGCATGTATTAAAAAATAGAGAGAGTTTGCAAATAAAAAAAAATGAATTATCTCATGTAATATCCTCTTTAAAAATAATAATATGCACTATAATTATAAAAATGTTGTTTTAATTATGTCTTCGGATATCTTCCGATGAAGTTTGAACACATCATGTTGAGCAATAACATCCCGTCTTTAAATTGAGTTGGGCTTTAAGTATATATTAGACTTTTAAAAGACTATAAGCCCATATCATATATTGGGTCAAATATTTATTGAGTTTGATATTTATAATGTGTACATTTTAAATGAAAAAACTATGGATTCATTCTATTTGGAGGCGGAGCTAAATATTTGATTAATCAAATATTTCAAAGTATTGTTTACTTATACTTATATTGAAAGTAATTTTAAAAAATTTGGTTTCTATTATCAATTACAAAATGTTCTTTCTTTGTATTGAAACACTTATGACAATTTATGGTCATGCTTGGTCATAAAACATTTATTTTGCTATTAAGAGTTCTTTTATAGCATTCCAAAAACAAAAAAAAACCCTTAATTAATTCAACGAGTATAAATTTTGATTACTTCTTCATTAGATTAAATGAATTAATTGGTATGATTTTAGTAAGGATGAAATTAAAAGATAAATTTTTATTCATCATCGTACAAAAACTGAACCACAATAGAATATATACTAAATCCAAAGGAAACAAATATACGACCTCTAAATAAAAACCTTAAACAAAATACACCACTATAAATAAGTATATAAATTTGCTTCTTAAGAGACTATATCTATAGATAAACTCCAATTTTAACATCAATATGGGATACTTTGTTAAAACATGGGGACATGGGGACATGATAGTAAGGGATCACCCAATTCTTCACTTACAGTACACAATAGATGGTTGCAAAAGAATTAAAGTAAAAAACATTACTGAGAGAAAAATGAAAAATAAAAAATAAAACATAAACTAACACAACATATATGGAGGATCAAATATCACCTAGAAAAAGTGTTGTCTCATTTACTTTTGTAGTGAAAATAAAGCTCAAAACATCATCAGGTCCATCACATTAGATTTCTCTATTGCTATATGACAAACAAAGAATCAAGTAAAATGCCACTAGAACAAAGTTGTTTTTTTGTTAAAAAAATTTCACTATGGTAAACAGTTGTCCATAATATCTGAGATCATTAACATAACAGTTTATAATTTTTCACTCATCTACAAAGACTGAAATGATTTTGAGCAAAAAAATATTGAAAAAGATAAATAATCAAGACGCAAAAGAAGAGATAAGACAAAGACTAAGAAATAGCTCATTTTCATTAATTATTAATTTACAATAATACTTTGCATTTATATAAGCAACAATGTAGAGAGATAATTGTGATTTCTAATGAAGATATTTTCAATTATGTTACAAGTAATAATTATTTAATTTCAAATTTATTTTGACATACTATTTTCACTTCCTCATTTCATGCTTCTTGATTTATCATCATTTGACATACCATTTTTACATCATAATTTCATGCTTTCTGATTTATCAATCACATCCCCCTTCAAACTTAGTGGCATATTAATGACACTAAGTTTGGTGTGCAAACAATTGAACTGTGAAATGGAAAAAGGCTTGGTGAAGATATCAATTGGTTGCTCAACCAAGTGTATATGTAGCATAAGTAGTTTGGATGCCAAAACTCTATCACACACAAAATATAAATCTTGTTCAAAATGATTTTTTATTGCATGAAAAATTGGATTTGCACCGAGAGCAATAGTGCTTAAGTTATTACACTAAATGGTTAGGCAATGATAAATATGAATTTTGATTTCATTTAGTAAGGATTGAATCCATAAAATTTTAGTGTAGTATTGACAAAAGCTCTTTATTCTACCTCAGTTCTCAATCTATAAACATTAGTTTCCTTTTTGCAAGACCATTGAATTAGATTTGCTCTATGGTACACTAGTCCAATTTTTGATCTTCTATCATCATAAGAACCTCCCCAATTTGATTTAGCAAATCCTTGGAGCAAGAGATGGCTTGATGATCTCAATACTAAGTCATGCATGATATTTCTCTTTTGATATCTAAGAATATGTTTGATTGCATACCAGTGAGGTATTATAAGTTTTGCATTGAATTGGCTAACTATATTGACTACATAGAATAGATCTAGTCTCGTTATTGTGAGGTACTGTAATGTGCCAACAATACTTCGAAAATAAGTTGGATTTTCATAAAGCACTCTTCCATAGGCTGATAAATTACTATATGTGAACATATGTATAACACTTGGTTTGGAATTATCCATACCTATCTTAACAAGAAGTTCTCGAGCATATTTTGATTGTGTTAAGAGTAAATCTCTATGTTGTAAATATGAGATCCCAATGTCGAGAAAAAAACTAAGTAAACTAATACATTTAAGGGCAAACCTGTTGTTGAGAGTATGAACTTCATATTCATCACTACCAATGATGATAATGTCATCAACATACACTAATAAATAAATAGTGGAAGTGCTAGTCTTCTTAAAAAATAGTGATAAATTAACTTTAGATTGAGTAAAACCTATGAGTTTAAGGGCTGAAGTTAAAGTGTTAAACCAAGTCATTAGTACTTATTTAAAACCATACATAGCTTTATTGAGTTTGAATACATAATTTGGTTATGTAGGATCTTTAAAACCTTTTGGTTGAGTCATGAAAACCCTTTTTTGAAGCTCACTAATGAGAAAAGTATTGTTGATATCTAGTTGGTGCAATTTCCATTTTGAAAAGAGAGAACTTGTGAGGATAATTCTAATGGTGGCTTATTTAACAACTAGATTGAAAGTTTTTGAAAAATCAAATCCAGTAGTTTGATCATACCCTTTGGCCACAACTTGTGATTTCCTTTAGTCCAAAGTGTTGTCTGAAAATTTCTTGATTCTAAAAATCCATTTGCTGCCTATTTTCTTCCAGTCCTTTGGTAGAGGAACTAAAATCCAAGTGTTATTTCTAATTAGAGCATTGAACTCCTGTTACATTGATTCTTTCTAGATCTCATTAGCTAGAGCTTTCTTGATAGAGTATGATTTAGTCATGGTAAGATCAGTAGCCACTATAAGGCCTGTAGGCTTATAGATGCTAATTTTTGATCTTATAATCATAAGATTATTATCATGTGAGACATGTTTTTTGTGCTCAAATAAGATTTCATTTGGTGAAAGGAAAAGGGAAGTTGTGTTTCTGACTATTGGAAGAGAAAGTGTAGAAGATGAAGAGGTAGAAGTTGTAGGAATTGGAGAAACTGAATTGGTTGGTGATAAGGAGACATGGAAAGTGCCAATTGTTATAAGTGAATCAGGTTGAGCGTATAATGACTGATGAAATGATGTTTTGGTAAATGGAATAATGGCGGGAAAAATTATTTCAGTTGGTGACATTTGTTCATTGATTGGTGTAGATGAACTAGAAATAGTAAAAGGGAATTGGTATTTATAAAAAATAACATCACAATTGACATAGAGTCTACCTTCTTTGGAAAGACACTTATATCCCTTATGTCTTAGACTGTAACCAAGAAAGATGCATAGGGTAGATTTAGGTTGTAACTTATAATTATTGTAGGGTCAAAGGCAAGGGTAACATAAACATCCAAACACTTGTAAATGATGATAATCCAGCTTGGTATTAAAAAGGGTCTCAAGAGACAAACACTTGAAAAAAAATTTCATCCCAAAATTTTATAGGTAAAGAAGCATGAGCCATCGTAGCCATAGATAGCTCAATAATGTGTTTATGTTTTCTTTCTAGCATGCCATTTTGTTGGTGGGTATAAGGGAGTATGATGCACAATGCTATGAATGACAAGAAATGAAGTGAGTTCTTGAAACCTCACCTTCCTCGTCACTTTAAAAGACTTGATTTTGTAGTTTAATTAAAGTTCTGATTTAGATTTTAAATCAATAAATGCATGAAATACATCACTCTTTTTTTTAAGAAAATAAATCCATGAAAACTGAGATAACTAATCAAAAAAATTAACATAAAATTAATATCCATTAAATGAAGTAATGAGTGCAACCCATACATTAGAGTGAACAAATTGAAGAGGAGAAGTAACATAATAAACTCTAGATTGATAAGGTGAGCTATGACTCTTACTCACTTGACAAGTTGAGCATAACAGTTGTGAATTATTATTAGAAATAAAACCTATATTTGATTTAGTTAAAGCTTTCTTTACAACTGAAGAAGTTGCATGACCTAATCTTTGGTGCCATCGATTAAGAATAGTTGAAGAAGATAACACTAAATTAGCATAAACAAAACTAATGGATTTGTTTGGAATATATGAAAAAATAGAGCTTGAACTTGGAAGATTAACAGATGACTTTGACAAGTTCAAATTGAAGACATAGAGACCATTATAAAAGTGACCCTAGAGTAGAACAATGCCCTCTACCTTATCCTTAACATAACAATGTGTGGAATGAAATTCGAAGAAAACATTGTTGTCAGAGGTATTTAGACACACTTATTAAGTTCATAGCTATTGATGAGACATGCAAACTATTATGAAGTTTTAAATTTTTACACATAGGCATATCAGTTGAAAAAGTTGAGTGACTAATTGATTGAATAGGGATGTTCTTACCATCACTAATCACCAGATTTTCATTACCAGTATACGAATGAGAAGAAGCCCATGAGGTGTTAGAGTAGGAAATGGTAAGTGAGCTTGTGACTATGTTATTGATGGATTAAATTGAGTGAGATTGGTAACAAGGGGTAAAATTATGGTTATTTTTAAGTAGGAATGGATATGCAGAAAATAGTTGTAAAGAGTAGGGTGATTGAAAAGGTTGAGATATGGCATAGTATGATTGCATTTGTGGTTTTGGGGATGGATAGGATCGAGGTGAGTGTAGTGCTCAATATGTTTGAAATATGGAGGTATTGGTGTTTGTCTTTGTGAGTTAGCTTGTATAGTAATTGACACAAAATTTGTGTGATAATGATGACAACAATTAACTACAAGATGTCCCAATTTTCCACAAATTTGGCATTGAGATCTTCCTCTTCCTCTACAACTGTTTGGATTGAAAGGCATGTACAAGTTGTATGATTAGATTTATTGGTCTGGTGTGGATTAATAATTTGAAGATGGGTTAGTGTTTATGTCAAACACCTTATGATCTCTTGAATTTTTGACAGTGAAATTGATAGATGGTAGAGGTGAGACTTGTATTATTATGTACTTATTAAGCTTACTTTCATAACTCAATAAAAATGCCTTAGCATCATCATCTATTACAGATTCAGATAGTATTCTCTCTATCGAGGTAGATAACACATTATCATAGGACTTATCTAGCCCACTAAGAATACTCATAAGCTTTTCTTCGTACTGAGATTATCTCTCTTGATTGATTAGATTTCTTCTTTTATTTGTATCACACAAGCTCTTGATCGTAAGGCATATGATTTTTCTAGTTTTGACCAAGCATCCTTTGTTATATTTAAACTAGAAACTTGCTTAAGTGCTTCATTAGTCATGCAAGACATCAAATAGTATCCTAACATTTCTTCTTGCTTTTTCCATTATTAAACAAGGGATTTGTGGAACCATTAGTGATAGTTTCATTTGGTGGATCATGTAGCACATAGCTATCGAATTCAAGACTTCTATGTATCTTCAGAATTTGATGTTTCTAGATAATATAGTTATTATAATCTAATATTATTGAAACTAAAATATTATGGAAAGTAAAGAGATCTCGATCCAATGGATGTGAGTTTGAGTTTTCTTATGCATTTATTGCTACTAAAGGATCAGTTATTGTTGGAATTTAAAACAAGTTAATTAAACTTGCAAGCTCTGATATCATGAAATGATTTTGAGTAGAAAGACATTGAAGAAGATAAAGAAGGAAGATTGAGAAGAAGAGAAAAAACAAAGATAAGAAAATAGCTCATTTGTATTAATTATTATTTAACAATGTAACCTTATATTTATATAAGCAACAATATAAAAGAGATAATTGTAATCTATAATGAAAATATTTTTAATTATGTTTCGAGTAATAACTATTAATTTCAAATTTAATTTGATGTAAGATTTTCACTTCATAAGTTCATGCTTCTTGACTTATCATCACTTGACATACCATTTTCATTTCCTACTTTCACGCTTCTTGATTTATCATTATTTGATATACAATTTTTACTTCCTAATTTCTTGCTTCTTAATTTCATGTTTTCTTATTTATCATTCACAAAGGCTTCTCTTTCATGGTTGCACACATAGACATAATAGGAATGCTATCACCTAATACATGTGTGTCAAAGTTAAATCCCAAATCAATACTCAAGACAATGCTCGATCTTGTACCCTGTACATTTGTCAAATGTAGAGCCAATTGGATTGACATATGTGGGTTCCACTAAAACATAGTTGTTTGTTATATTATCATATTTATTCTAATCTAAACACAAAGAACACACTTGTTAGTTAGTTGTTACGTAGATTAATACTTGTATGTGACTTATTGATGGATGCTACAACTTGCCTAGCACAAATGTCAAAATTAACAGAAAACGCTATCTAAACAAACACCTAAAATTAAAATTTATACTTACAAAAATCAGACCAATTGCCTCCTTTAGAGCTAATTAATTTCCAACAATCGATAATCAAAGATTCTTATTGAAATTAAAATCTATTAAGATTATATAAATAGAGTTTTCGGGATTCAGATTCCTTATCTAATTAGAAACAAATATATACCTTTAATTTGATATTAACATAAAATCAATGCCAAGCTGTATGGTTTTGTATTTTTTTTTTCCCATTAGCAGACAAGTAGAAGATTTTTTGAGCTTTTGTCTAACGTATTAATTGGACTTCAAATATTTTTCTAGGTAGGAGTTTGGGTCCCAATTGCAATGTTGTTTACTCTCACAACATAAGACATGGAGGTCCCTTTAAGGAAGGGTAGAGGCAGGTGAGGAATCTATATATCTAGCATATTTTTTCTAATCCTATAATAATTTTATATAATAAATATGATCAAAACACAAGGAAGCTAATGTTATTTGAAAGTTGACATTGGTTTCGCTTTGAGTTTGGACCGTGTATGCACCGTGAAAAGTGCTTTTAGTGCACTTTTTTAAGCATTTGTTAATAAAATCAGAAGCATTTTTAATATGTATTGAATCATATATATAACATAGAAGTGTTTTTATCATAAGTATTCAAAGAGACCAAAGCAGCATTTCTTTATACGGAAATCAACTCGTTTGGGATTTAGTTTAAACATATTTTAAGAATAATAAGTTAAAAGTAGATTTTTTTTTAATTTAGAGTTGTGTCTTAGGTTAACTAAATTAATAAAGATATTCATGTTTTTTTTAGGTTCTAATTAAATTATTCACGAGGGTGTATATGTTATTTCAAAAATTAATTTTAAATTAATAAACTTCTCATAATAACAAGATATTTAATCGTGTATCAAAATTAAATATAAAATATAAAATATTGATTAAAGATATTTAACTTAAAACAACATATACAAACACGACTTAAAGATGAAAATAACTAATCTTCAGACCATATGACCTATTCACTATAAAAATAAAGCTCAATATAAAATAGGTATTAAACTATCATTACATGCACGAATAAAACCTCAATGTACTTTACTAATTAGTCATTATTCTTTTTACTTTTTGATAACATATTTGATCCGAACTAACACTATTAGATTTGAGTCACGATTTATCAAACACATTAACTTTAACACCTAAAAAGTTAATACAAGAAGCAAAAATGTAATGCGCCTCTTAAAAACATATGAAGTTAGTTATGTTTTATGTCTAACATATTAAATTTGTTACAAACATGTTTATAAGGTTTATAAAATTACAAACATATTCATAATATATTTAAAACTATAAAATTATAGACATATTTGTTTCTATCATACCTATAACATTTATAAACTCTAAAGTATATTATACCAAATATGTTAATAGTTTTAGAGTTTTAACTTTATAAATATTACGAAGATATTTATAACAAATATAATATATTGAGATTAATCTTATTTTTAACTAATTGTATTATTTGTTTTTTTATCAAATATTAATTACTTATATTTTTTTTAAATAATTTAACTAATTTTATGAAAGAATACATTATCACATATATTTAATAACAATAACTAATTTGTGTTATCTAATGGTCATTTATAAAAAAAATGAATATTAAAGATATATAAATTTATATTTTTTTATCCATGTTACTTAACTTTTATCATGTATTATTATTATTTAAAAAATTAAATTATTTTTTAATTTTCAAAACAATTGTATCTAATGATAGGTTATAAAATTGATGTGTGTAAAAAATATGTGTAAAATTAAATGATATTATTATTTTTCAAAAATTATAACAAGAATAGTAATATATTACTAAGTATTGAAAAATTATTTATTATTTATAGATTACGTGATATTATAATATTTTAAGTTAATAAAATTTAAAATTAATATAATTTTTTAAAACAAATATACTTAATAGGAAAAAAAAAATAACGTGATAAAGAATATAAATAATGAATAGCAAATTAACAAGTATCTATGTACTAATCGGTCAAAAGCTCTGTTTCCTTTAAGCTATCTGGTCTGTCTGTTTCTTTGACCTGATCCTCTAGCTTACCAATTGCACCACAATGAAATGTCTTTTACCTGAACACTAAAATTGTTTGGGTTTGAATTAGGTGTGTGATTATTTTTGTTAACTTGTTAATTAACATTATTGATAAAAAAAAGATAATTCACATCGCACCAAGCGAAGAAGAAAGTTAGCAAGTATGATCGATGAGATGAATATGTAAATACTCGTACTGTAATCGTCGCATTGGATTCTGGTGAATTTGCTGTCCAGTCTTTTCATTTAATTTGATCCCCTACCTTTTCTCCTTTTCATGATTAGCACTAAATACAATTTTTTTTTTCATCATCAAACTCATTAATTTTTCATCATTATTATTTTTTTCCCAAAAAATTAGAATATTATAAATAAATTATTATTTATTATTTTTAAAATATATTTTTTATTAATAATATAATTTTTTATTTTTATTGAGATATTTTTTATATTAATTTTAAATTTTAATGACTTAAATTATCACGTTATTATAAACTAAATAATGAATTATTTCTCGTTACAAAGAAGATATGTATTAGAGATAAAATTAAGAAGTAATTTAAAGAGTATCAACTCTTTAATTGAAAGAGTAAATCAAGATATTGTCATCAATGCAACATTGTAATGAAAAATATGAAAAAAATAATACAATTTTAAAAGAATTTGTTTTATTTGTAAAGAACTTTAAGTCCTTTGGACTTTGACATTAACGTTTTTCAACACCAATTTATTTATTACAACTTTTACACTAAAATTTGTTTTGAATATACTTTAAATTTTCATATTAAAATAGAACAATTAGTAGTATCCTAACATATTTATTGTGATATTATTTTTTACATATCATTTATTAAAATTATATATTTTTTATTAAAAATTATATTATTTTTATTTATTAACAATATTATTTATTTATTTTATAAATAAATTAAAATTAAGGATAAAGAAGTTTATATTGTAATTTAAAATATATTAATTGAACATTTACATTAATTTAAATGTTCTAAATTAATGTACGTAGTTATGTAATTTTAATTATAAGTATTTTTAATTAAATGTAATATTTATTTTTTAGTAATGTAATGTTAGTTCACATAATAAATATAGCATTTGAGTTAATATATTTTTTTCCTTAATAAAAATATAATTTTTAAATTTGTTATAATTAATTAAATAATAATAATATATAATTAGTCATTTGGTTCATTATAGTAATAGTTAGAAATTAATTAATAAAAAAAGTAAAAAAAAAATATTTATGATATTTAATATAGTAGATTGGAGATGAGAAAGACAATGCAAAGTTGCACGAAAATAGAGTTTTTGGTTAGAGATATCACTATCACTCATTCATTCACTCGTACCTTTTATATAATGTTATGTATAAAAATTATTATTCATTTTTATAGATAATATTAACACATATTGTAATATAAGTAATATAAATAAAAAAATATTTATAAATTTGTCTATTTTTATCATTCATCCACGGTTACTTCTTTTATATATAAGACCAAACCTTAAAAGTTTAGTCTGCCTCCCTTTATTTTCTTTTTTTCTTTAGTTTTCTTGTTTGTCAATAAATACAAGATGTAATAAATATATTTTTACCAATAATTATTTTATTAGTTTTATTATATATTAATTATACTTAGATTATTATTTTAATCACGTTAATGGTTACACATTTAGTAAATGAATCAGATTTGATAATTTATTCGTGAATAGATTATATTTATATTAAATTAATTATTTTTATATCTCATATCTCATATCTCATATTAATTAAAACAATTAACAAATATACATTATTTTTATGCAAAGATGCTTATAAAAACTCTTAATAAATTCTATTAGTTCATGACAATTGTATCTTAGGTAATAATAAAAATATTAATTAAAAAGTTTCGTATTTATTGTCATGTTATATTTTATTTTATTTTATTTAGTAAAGTTTTGAAAGTTTTGTTACTATTATGTCAAATCATTCATATTTATATCATTTTTAAATTGTATATTATTATCATAAATTATCAAACATATTCTTCTTAAAATAGTTGAATAATGCTATATGATCAAGTTGTTATATATGAATCAATGTTAGATTTAATATTAAAATAATTGTGAGACCATTTAGTAACATGGATCAATTATATTATATTATGTAGAATAATGCATGTATCAAGTTAGTATTAATTTTTTTAAAATTATTATTATTTTAAAATTATTTTTCACTAAAATAATAAATTAATTAAATATTTATTTTAAAAATATTTTTTCAAACATTTCTATATAATTATAACATCTATATTTTAATAATATATATATATATAATTATTTTTTAAAAACAATATAAATTATTACTTAAAAGTCAATCCTATAATATATTTATTAAAATTTAGAAACCCTAGAAATAATTTGTTTGAATACTTTAATAATATATTTTTTTATAAGAAACACATAAATCATTCAATTTTTAAATTTATGATATTTTAGTCAGATAATTTTAAAATTATGCGATTAAAATATCTATTTTTTACCGTAAAAAATAGATACTTTAACAACATAACTATAAAATTATGTTTATAGTTATGTTAATAAAGTATCACAATATTATCACAGTTTTAAAAATTAAGTAAATTGTGTATTTTTTTTATCAAAATTATATCACTATCTTAATATTATAAATAAAATAACTTCAAAATTAATTACTCTTAAGTTTAAATCATACACTTGCAGCTGTGCAATGCTTTTCAGTTTCACATCCCATTGTTGACCAGGATATAAAATTCTTTAAAACTAACGCTTGTATTCCTAAAATTTTAGCTCCATTTTGTATATAACATGTGCAGTTATTATTGGGATTTTATCTGCATAAGATTTCTGAAATGTTCATTTTTATTTTTTTTATTTAAGATCTTTAACAAATTATTAACCTTTTTTTTATAAGAACAAGTTATTAATCTTTGTTGACGTATTTTAACCCCTTTTTTGGCCTTTGTATACAGTGGAGCAATATGTTTTTTTAGCATTTTTTTCTAGTCTTTGTTATTGAAAATATATAGGCGAACAAATAATGCATAAACAAAAAAAAAGTTAATAACTTGGTAAGATTTTAGAGTTTTAAAATAGAAATTACCCCATCTATATAAAATCAACTTATTATTATATTTTACCTTAATTATCAATTACCCACGTTAGTTAGGATGAACTTTTTTTATATATTTTTAAGAAAAAATATATATTTATTTTTTATATAATATAAATGAATATATGTTTTCTAACGTTATATAAAAATAAATATATTTTTTTACTATAAGAATTAAAAATGAAATCATATTGAATAATTAAATTATTTACGTACTAAAAGAAAATTTGAAATTCTCTTTATAATTGAAAATGTAATTTTATAATATTATCATAATTAATGTAATAATTACATTAATTATAGATTAAAAAAATTATGATATTTTATCTAATAATTATATGTTCTATAAATTATAATTATATTATAACATATAATATAATAAAGTGATCAAACAAATATTAAATGCTTAAACTTATTAGAGGTACTAAGATTACATTTTATAACCACAAAAGAGAGATTAAAATTTTGTCAAATCCGTAGGGCATTTGATAATTACCTATATTTTAATCATGAATTTTTATATATAAATATTCGATACCTTTATAAGAAGTATCATGGATTTTTCACCGCTGTTCATGTTCTCAATATATACATTACATAAATTTAATGCATTTTAATTTTTTTTTTGAGAAATTTAATATATATTTAGTACATCTATTTTACATGTTTATAATTAAGGGTTTGCACAGTAGATGTTTATAATTAAGGGTTTGCACAGTAGAGATTTATGCATATTTGAAATATAAATCATTATCCAATCAATAATATTGTTTCTTAAAAATAAGAATCGATATGATTCGATAAAATTTATAAAATCAATTCAAATTGAACCTTCCGAATTGAATGGATTTAATTTTATGTTTTTGTATTTATTTTTTATTTTTAACAATTGGCAAATTTTTTAAAAATTTATTTTTAATAATTAAACAACTATTACATTAAATTTTATGCTTTAATAATCGATAAAATTAAGACCTAAAAAGATTTTAATTTTTTTAAACAATAAATAAATAAATAAATATCATGTAATCAATTCTAAATTTTAAATAGCAAATAAAACAACACAAATATTTACTATTTAATTTTGTATCAATTTAAGTGTAAATTATATGTACAAATGAGTGTTTAATATAAAAATAAAAATAAAAATATAATTAAATAAATAATAACATGATTTATGTATATGATATCTCAAAACAACAAAAATTGTTCATTAATATTCCATGTTAAATATTCTTGTATTATTGAACAAACTTGAGAGGAAAAAGAAAAATATTAATATTATTCCATTATAATATAAAACAACACATTTTAAATGAGAGAAATGCATAACCGACAATGAAAATTGGAAGGTTGTAGCTTGATATTAGGTTTAGAGTCTCCTATTATCCTCTATATTTGGAAGTTAGTGTTGTAAAATTAGATAGAGTTATTAGGTTAAGTAAAAAGTAAGGAAGAATTAATCAAAATTTTAAAAAGTAGATGTGTTATTGGGATACGCATAGAAAAAATTAATAAGTTTTATTATATTTTTTTACATTTTATTAAATAAAATTATTATATTAAAATAAAAATATATAATATATAATATATAATATAATATAAGTATAAATTGGATCGATTTTTACGAAAACTTTTAGTTTCAAGAACCAATCTAACCATAGTGGATTGATTCTACAATTTTTATATCTAAATTAATCCAATATATAAAAAAACACTATATAATTAGAGTTGAATTGGACGGAGTTGTTTTGAATTAGATTGGATGGTTACTTCTAAACAACCCTATTTATAACAATATTAAATTTGAATGAGTACTGCTATTAATTTCAAGTAAGAATATAAAACTATTAAAGATTAATATATTTAGTAATTTAAAGATAAGATTTATTCTCCTTTTATATCAAATCTTATGTTTAATTTATCTATATATATAAAAAAAAGTAAGAATGTAAAGCTACTAAGAATTAGAGAATGATATGAACAGACAAATTATTAAGTAAGATTAAAAATATTTTGATACTTGTAATTAATATGGATAATTATGTTTTATTTTTATAATTTATAGGATAAATTATAAAAATATTTAAGTAGTTGTAATTATGCTATAACATTATGTATAACAAAATAAACATATCTAATAGATAACTACCATGTAATTTTTTAACATAATTATATCAAGTGTATTTCAAAAATACTTTTTTGAAAATATTATGATAAAATATTACATAGATTAATTACGTTTTAAGCCTACAATATCTGAAATGGGTTATAAAAATATCTAAAACATTATGATAAATGGTTGAACATGTTTTTACCATTACAGACAACATTGTAGGTATAATTACAACTATTTAAACATTGTAAGTATTTTTGCAATTCATCTCTTACAGTATGAACATAAAACACATTTAATTTATTAAATGTAAATACTTATTATATTTTATTTAAATATGTTCAAAATTTAGATAAAAATAAAAATTGTTCAAAAAAATGAAATAATCATAAAGATACATTTAACCTAATTAGTTTTTGGATCCATATTGATGTACATATTGGTTATTCAAATTTAATAAATATATAGTAGTATTAATTTTTAAACAATAATTTTTATTTTTTTAAATTCTTTATTTTATAAAATAAAATAAAAAAGTAAATTTTGAATATAAATTTTTTTAGTTATTTTTATTATAATTGAGAAATTGATGTTAAAATATTTTGTAAAGTAGTTTGTAGAAATACTCTTAAAATAAATAGTTAATTAATTTTTATTTTAGTAATGAATAAATATATGATAATAACTATTTTATGAGAAATAGAATCCAAACATAATATAAAAAAGAGTAATTTATCATGATATTGATAATAATTACATAATTTTATTTAATGAATAAATCAAATATAACGTAACAATATATGAATTTATTTAATTAATATTTTTATTATCTAAGAATTTAATTTTATATGAATGATAGATATAACTTGATTGAATTTAATAAGTATTTTTACTTTAAAAAATTTATATTAGCGTACTATTATTTTTTAATTAATATGATATATGATATTATCTCAATATAAAATTATTAATTCAACAATAATATGATCTATTCATAATTGTATTGATCAAACATTTATTAAATAATTAATCATTAACTGTATATATTGTTATACTTAATGTAATAAAAACAATTACATTACATAAAATAAATATTCATCAAAATGTATATATTATATAGACATTTAACAAAATTATGATATGCTCGCAAGTAAATCGATCAAATATTAATTAAATAGGTGTGAATTGTTACCCTTAATGTAATAAAAAAATAATTAAATTATATAAAAAAATATTCATAAAAATGAATTTATTATACTAATATTTTGGTATTTATGGGTATAAAACTAATAAAAAAACATAAGATGTATTTATTATATGCATATTTTATTATTTATTAGTGTAAAAATAATAAAAAGTAAAAAAAAATATAATATGTTCAAAATTGAATTAATCGAGTAATCATTAAATGTATGAATTATTATCTTATGTAATAAAAAAACTTTATTATACAAAATAACTATTCATTAAAATATATTTATTATATAAATATTTTTATATTTATTAGTGTAAAAAAATTAAAAAAATATATAAAAATGTATTTATTAAATAAAAAATAATAAAAAGTGAAAAAATTGTTAAACATTCACTTTATATTTATATAAAGATAAAGTTGTGATTAGGTACTAAAACTCAATTTTCTTTATTTCAATTTAGATTAACATTACATTAAAAAGGCTAACGAGTTTTACGAGAAAAATATGAAATTTATTTGGATAAGTAAAATAAAGTTTTTTCAGATATATAAAATATTTAAATTTAAGTTTTAATTAAAAATATGTGATTATTAATGTAGTATATATTTAAATATAATTTTTTTGAAATAAAATTGAAAAGAGTATATTAAAAGTTATGATATAAACATAAATTAATATAATAAATAATTATTAATTAAAATAATAAAATTTATTTTATTTTAATTTATAATCAATTAATATATCAATTACTTGTGATAAATACTTTGTGTCAATTTAAAAGCATCAAGAAGAAGTTTTAATTTTTAAAATGTCTGATTATCCATCACTCTCAGAATAGCATTTAAGGCATCAGTCACTATTAAAGTATTAAGATAGAAGAATAAAGAAAAAAGAAGAAGATGAGAATGAGTACTGATATTAATTTCTTGGTAAGAATATAAAACACAATAATAAGATTTTTTTCTCTTCTTATTTCAAAGTCATACTGCCGGATATATCAATTTATCTATTAAGAAAGAGTATGAAGGTAAAACTACTAAGAATTATAGAATGATGTCAGCATATATAAATTATTAAGTAGGAGTAAAAATATTTTGATACTCAATTAATGTTGGCAATTAAACATAAATATTTGGTATATTTTAATTTAATTATATACTCAAATTTAGCTAAAAATAAGACTTATCTCAAAAATGAGATAATCATAAATATACATTTAATTTAACGTGATTGGATACTAAAACTCAATTTACTTTATTTCAATTGTAATTGACATTATTTCAAAAGGCTTAACAAGTTTTTATATGAAAGATATAAAATTTATTTAAATATATAAAATATTTAAATTTGAGTTTATATATAAATACGTGGTTAATGTAATATAATTATTTAAAATAATACTGATTTAAATGTAAATTTTTGGTAATGAAATTGGAAAACACCAAGAAGAAGTTTTAATTTTTAAGATGTCTGGTTACCTATCCCTCTCAGAACAGCATTTAAGGCATCAGTCGCTATTAAAGTAATAAGATAGTGGAATAAAGAAAAAGAAAAAGAAAAAAGAAAATTTGAAGAAACAGCAAACACAGCTTCCAAGTTCAATTTTTTCATGCTTCTCTTTTACTGTATGTAATGTTATGTGAGGGATGCTTCTCTTCATCATCTACCACTGAGAACTCCATCCCTTCTTTCTTATTAACCCCACCACCACCATTTTCCCTTCTCAGAATTCCATGTGACTTTTCTGTCCTTCAATACCCTGAAATTGCACTACCCATTCCTGTGCAGTGACTTTGCTTCAGAAGGGGCAAGTTTGGCGGGGACTTGTGAGATTTTGCTTTATCTAAACTTGGCTTTAGAGTCCCATTTTACCAATTGAGAAAACCCAGAAAGCAAACCCAAAAAAAATTCCGTGAACAACTGTACATTTTCACAATGGGTTTGTTTTTGGCTTGTGGTAATGGCGTCTTTTCTTAGTGGGGTTTTTTAATTTTTCCAAGAAGAGATCCACGGCTTGGTTTGGGTTGTTTTCTGCTGGAGAGCACAAGAGGTTGAAGGAAGCAGTACAAATTAGTTTTAAGGAAAGGCAGGCTCAGAAACATTACAGAAATTTAAACCTTTTTGTGTAATGGTTGTTTACTTCTGTGATCTGTGTGTTTATCTTGAACTGAAGAAAATATATAATGAATTGGAACTTTTTGTTTCATTTGGAAATCACGGGTCCAATTATTTTTCGGAATGTAAAAACCCGAATCCGAAAATCACAGGTTCCCAGCTGAACAAGGGCTTGTACTGTTCTCTCCCTCTTATAAAAATATTCCCCTATGTCGGTACATATGAATCATAACATGTATCTGTTGGTAATAGTTGTTTTTTTTTCCTTCCTGATTGTGATAGAATATGGTGTATACAAGGAACCTGAAAATTTTGTTTGCTTTATTCTTTTGTTCCTTCTGATTTATAGTTCCATGGGTTGTTCTCTGTTAGGAGATTGAATATTGGCTTCTCTCATATTTTACAAGCCCAACTTTTCTCTTTATAAGTTCTATATGTTGTTTAATTGCTAGAAAACAAATTTGTTTAGACATTGTTTGTTGAAGACTTGTCTCTATGGTTAAGTTGTGACAGTCAGTGACATCCGAAAACATGTCATAAGTTTACATATTTCATTCTTTGCATTGAATTTTTCAGGACATATTTCATTGAGAACATGGCATCGGATCTTAATCAGGGATTATCCAGAAAGACATTTGTTTTTGGTTTGAAGGTATGGGTTTTATTAGGAATCATAGTGGGAGTGTTTATTGTGATAATCCTCCTGGTGTTGTCAATCTGTCTCACTTCAAGAAAGCGATCTAGAAGAGCTAGTGATGTGCTTCCACTTAGCCAAATCCCAAATGTTTCAAAGGAAATCAAAGAGTATAGTGATGATCAAGCTTCAGCAAACACCTATAATCACCATAATGGAACTTTTATAACACTTAATGATAAATTTTGTGACAGAGAATCAGAGAAAGTTCTAATCAATTCAAAGGTTGGAGATAGTAGCAGTCGGTCTGGCTCATTTAATCACACAGAGAAGGAATGTTTTGGTTCTCAATCTGGAGATGAGGCTGTTGTTGGGGCAGGTTCTGTTTTCAAACCTTCCCCAAATGCTGCGAGTGCCTCTTCACCTCTCTCCGGCCTGCCCGAGTTCTCTCAGCTTGGTTGGGGTCACTGGTTTACGTTAAGGGATCTAGAACTTGCAACAAACTGGTTTTCAAAGGAAAATATTATTGGTGAGGGTGGATATGGAGTTGTTTACAAGGGTGGTCTGGTTAACGGGAATCCTGTGGCTGTCAAGAGGCTCCTCAATAATATGTATGTCACATATTGTTTCTTCTGATTTAAAGCTTCCACTTTTTTGTCTTTTTGCTTCATCACAATTCACAATTTATAAGTTCTCATGATACTTTCTGATAACCATGTAGGGGACAAGCTGAAAAGGAATTTAGAGTGGAGGTTGACGCTATTGGTCATGTGCGACATAAGAACTTGGTTAGACTTTTGGGATATTGCATTGAAGGCACCCACAGGTAAAATATTTGACTTCTTTCTATTATATATAACATTCACATACAGTTAATTTGGTTTGCATGCTCTGCATTAGCGTTTATTTCTGCAGAGGCTTGATATAAAATTTCTTGAATGTTTAGTGTTAAACATGAACTAGTATTCATATGACTAATGTTGATTTTAAAGGAATTTATTCATTGACTAGAAGTGCATAAAAATTATCTTCCATTTCGGTTGGGTATGTGTTGAACAAAGTCCCATATTGCCTAGACTTGGGATGATTCATGTGGCTTGGGCTACTCCATCTAACTTGTTAACTTTTTGGGATGTAACAAGTTCCGTACAATGGCTTGTATAGTAATGTTATAACTGCCCGATTCATTTGATCCACAATTTATTTGTAGAAAAGATAAAAATAATTTTTTGACTTCCAATAAATTATAAGGCTAATTTAGATATATATTTTTACCATTGCATATACAGGATATTTATGGCTATACGTACTTACGAATCAAGTTCCAGATGCTTAGTGTTTACATGATATTTAATTTCAGGTTATTGGTATATGAATATGTCAATAATGGAAATTTGGAGCAATGGCTACATGGGGCGATGAGGCAACGTGGATATCTTACTTGGGAAGCACGCATGAAAGTTCTGCTTGGCACTGCCAAGGCGTAAGTCCACCTAGACCTTAACTCTAGTTGCTTAGCCTTATTTTTCATTTACATTAGCATAATGTTATTGTTTTGCAGGCTGGCTTATCTGCATGAAGCAATTGAGCCAAAAGTTGTGCACCGAGACATCAAATCAAGCAATATCTTGCTTGACAATGATTTTAATGCCAAGATATCTGATTTTGGTCTGGCGAAATTGCTAGGTGCTGGAAAGAGCTTTATAACAACTAGAGTTATGGGTACCTTTGGGTTAGTAATCTTTCCAAGGATAAGTTGCTTGCACTTTCAGTTGTTCAATGGTTTATTATTAGCTGCTCTGTGCTTTTTCTTTCTTTTTTAATAATAATCTTTTGTTACTCTTTTCAATATTTTTTTCCCCAGATATGTGGCTCCAGAATATGCCAATTCTGGTCTTCTAAATGAAAAAAGTGATGTATATAGCTTTGGTGTCGTGGTCTTGGAAGCACTTACTGGAAGAGACCCGGTGGATTACACTCGACCAGCAGATGAGGTATGCAATTGATCTTAGTCGTTGCTGCTGTGCCTTTACTGATAGGTGGTTTTATTTTAAGTTCCATGTTATATTGTGCAACTTAATGTAGATTATTTGACTTGCTTAGCAGCTTTATGTGTCTTTCCCTTCTTAAAATGGCAGAACATAGTGATCATTACCTTAGATACTGATCAAATGGTTCGTGCAGGTAAACCTGGTTGATTGGCTCAAGATGATGGTTGGAAAGAGACGATTTGAGGAGGTAGTAGATCCAAACATTGATCCAAGGCCATCAACAAGTGCCCTCAAAAGATTGCTTTTGACTGCTTTGAGATGTGTTGATCCTCAGGCCGTGAGACGGCCTAAGATGGGTCAGGTTGCTCGAATGCTTGAATCAGAGGAATATCCCGTACCTCGTGAGGTTTGTTTCTGAAATAACTTTTGAAGGATTAAATTAGGTTCCTTTTCATGCAGCTGTAAACTCCTATGAAAATATTAGTAAAATTATGGTGAATGAACTCTATATTTTTTCTCAAACAATATATAGTTCAATTCCAAATTTTGGCCCAAATTGTGTTTTATTTTATTTTATATATATTATTTTTATGCCTGTTTTTCTTTACAGGTAGAAGTTTAACCATTAGACCCTTCTAATCTTATCTGGTTAATTTTCAGGACCGTAGACGCCGGGGAAGTCAAGCTGGGATTTCAGAAGTTGAGTCTCAGGTGGAAAATTCTGAGACAGATTGGAGCAAGAATCCCGATATAAGGTCAGATCAAAGAAGAAATCAACAACGATAGCCAACCTGGCAAAACAATTATACAGTCCAATGAATACGGAGGTGGATTAAAGACAGGAAGCTGAAATGAGTGAGAAAGCTTTATATTTTCTTTTTCTTTTGTATTTCCATACATACTTGTAGATTATAGGTAGAAGGCATTTCCATATAAAAAGTGTCATTTGGATTGATGCCACTGTCACTAGTTTAAGTTAATGTAAACCGTGAGGCTTACCAATAGGACACTTCCTTTATGGAAAAGAAGAAAAAGAATGACAGAAAAAGGATTAGTAAAAGAGCAGTTTAATCCCTTTATTATTTTTTGTACCAGTTAAGTCATTTTGATTTGAAAAAGTGATAGCACAAAAATAAATGATTAATTTTTTCATTTTATTTTTATTTTTCTCATATTTTTCAATTATTATTGAGATATTAATTTCATATTATGTCTTTAACATGGACAAAAGAACTACAAAATTGATAAAAAAATAAAATAAAATAAAAGTAAAAAAATTTAAAATTTGATAATTTATTCTCGTGTTTTCATTACTTCATAACAAAATGATTAAACTGTTAAAAAAAAATATAAACTGTCTAAAGTGTTCAAAGGATTCATTTGTCTCTCTTTGCATTATTTGAAGGAAGTTGTACCAAGGGAAAAGGCTGAGATCCAAGTAATAAATCAATGCCACTCTTCCCGTCACTGATGAACATATATTGTATAAAGTTGGTAGGTTTGGTTTTAAACTAAAATTCAAATCAACCCGATCTGGATTCTTAAAAAATAGAAATCGAATCATACCGATTAAATGTGTAAAATCAATCTAATTCAAACCAAAAAAGTTAGGTTGGTTTAGGTATTTTGTATTGATTTTTGAAATTTTTATTTTTTTCATATATTCTATTTGAATATCTCTATTCGTATTCTATTTGAATATCTATATTCATATTCTATATCATGTACATGAGTATAACTAAAGAAAATTCTATTTGAATATCTCTATTCATATTCTATATCATGTACATGAGTATAACTAAAGAAAAAAAGATTTATGATTATAAATTTTTAAACTGAAAAAAAGATGAATCTAAAAACAAATAAATAAAAAAATAAAAAAAAATTAAATATCATAAAATTAATATAATATATATTGATTGATTTTCAAAATTTAAAACGAAAAAAACCCATAATTGATTGGTTTATTTTTAAAACTAAACTAACTTAATAATCTTTTAAAATTGACAAAATTGGATTAGTTTGGTTCGGATTGAATGTATTAATTTGATTATGGTAATTTTTACACACCCATAAATAATGATAATACACACTTAACAACACCATGTTTACAAAATGAATGCATCTAAACATGTTTGGCAAGTACTTTTTGAGAAGAGAATTCACAAGTTCATGTGTTTCATTGTGGAGCAATAGATCGAGCATTTAAAAGAGGCCGCGAAGCTTTCACCACGGTGCTCATATTTGGCCGAAAATCAGCTTCATATTGCATGCACAATGCAGCTGATTCTCATAGGAGAGAGATGCGACACTCTCAACCTTGGTTTTGCAACTTTGCGCATTATAATTTAGTGATTTACCATATTGTTTTAGGGTATTGATATTTGTCCAATCATGTTCGTTATTATTATAATATAATTAATTATATTTATGTCAAATATTAACAAATAAAGTTATTCTTAATAAAAAGTAATTGTAGTAATAATATAGTAATAATAATTTACATTGTGTTAATATATTTTATATTGTAATTATTGAATTAGGTAGATGAAATCTCTTAATTTAATAAAAAAATCAAATTGATTCGATTAATATAATGTCATCAAAATTAGACATATATAATAAAAAATTCTTTTTTCTAAGACTAATTTACTATTTTCAAGTTACAATAAATAAAAAATTTTGCAGAAAAAAAGATTCATACGTAACAAAAATTTTGGCATCTATTTTTTCAACAATAAAAACAAACAAAAAAGCTTCGATTTGAAAATGTCAAAATTTAAGAACATTATTGTTTTATTTGATGTTAAAATGGTTAAAATATATCCATGAAAAAGAAGATTGCGTAATGTGTATTTTTTTTGTTTTATTTTAAAAAATTATGATTTAAATTTAATTGAATTTTTTTTAATATTTGAGGTTAATTAAACCCGTTTTAAAAATAATGAGATTCAACTACTTAATTTAAAAAATAACGAGCCTAATTTTCCCTTGTACATTCCCTTAAAAGAAATTGTCCCAAATTCAAGTTGAAATAAAATATAACCTAATGTGGCACAATGCGAATGAATGAAATATTTGGTCCACTTTTAACATTCCTTCACATTCTACCTCTTAAGTTATATCTATTACTCTTCTTAAAATAAAGCAAAGAAGTGATCATATGCATTGCCTAATATCTACATTACCTTTGCAACAGCCTTGGGATGATACTCACCATTGAGTCCACCAACACACTGATTCACTTTATTTTCACTCAAGTTTGGTGTAGTGTAGCCTAAAGAAGAAATAAGAATATTACAAGATTAGTATTATAAAATATCCACATTTTTCTTTCTCATGCAAATCAGAAATAGCCACCAACCTCTCATAAGATTTGTCATTTCTTTCATTAAGCTCTAACAAAATGAAGAAAAGAAAAACAACACAATCAAAAAGACATGAAATGTAAGCTTTTGGAGTCTATGAAAAATAAGTAGTACCAATGCGACAAGACTTTGTTGTCCACGTGTAGGCGCTCGATCAACATTCTAGCAAGATGATACAAAAATTCTAAGAAAAAATCTATATATTTTAAAATTTGAGATGAATTATAAATAATGTGTCATAAAATAATTAGTAAATACATTTGTATACACATAACTATATTCAATAAAAAGCCATTACATCAATTATGATTATAATATATTTATAATATATAATAGTATTCAAACTATAATCTCCCTTTTTGAACTCAGCCATCCGGTCATTGCCACACAAAATCAAAAATCTTAGATCACGTGTATCTCACTGGTGTTGACTCCAAAACAAGTTACTGCAAGCCATTGACATATAACACTTAAAAGTATATGGTTTATAGATTGTTCAAAAACTTGGTCTAGATTGTTCAAAAACTTGGTCTCACACTTAATTTCGCTCTCCTTATTTCGTGCTATATATCTTTTTTTTCCTATTGTTTTCTTAGTGTAAGTATAGATAATCTTTACAATTGTTCAACAAGATGAGAAATAAGAATCAAACTATTGTGTGATTGACTCATGTAAGGTTTATGAGTGTAGGCGATATTCTTAAACAAAAAATTATGTAATATTTGTTTCTAGGTGTGTCTTTCAAGAATATTTTCAAGCGGAAGAAACTATCGAATCTCAATAATAACATCTTAGGTATATCTCTATTTTTGTGCACGTTAGATTTCATATTAGACACATAGGAATATTGTGCATATAGGTTACTCTATTAATCGAGCCAAATTTAGATTGATCGAGATTAATTACCTGGTTGAATTAATTTTATATGACTAGATCGATCAAGATTAATGAGTAGGTCAATCCATTTAATTCAAATTTAATTAATTGTTTTACTAGGTCGATCGATCGAGCTAATTCTAGATCAATTGAGCGGTCAAGTTTTCAAATTTGACCTAATTTTTACTCGAGTCAATTTTTTTATTACTATATTGTTCTTATGTTTTTAAGCTCTTCTAAATACCTTTACAGACATTTTTGTAACTAACCTTTGACCTAGGGTTTTAACTTATGCTATTTAATCATACTATTAGCTCACAATTTTGAAAATCATACAAGAGCATCATTATCTTCATCTTAATCTCTCTCTTGTTTTGAAAATATAAGATCATAATTATTTAGGATATTTTATTTAGTTAAGTTAAATATTAGTAGTTGTATTTAATTGATTAAAAAGCCTAATTGATTTATGATATTTTGATCATATGTTCTTATAGCTTCTTCTTTATTCTTGTTCTTGAATTGTTGGATCAAATAATTGGTTTGATTGTTAATCTTTAAAGAGGTTACCATTATTGAACTTGTGATTTAACATATATTCTAGGGTTTCTAGTAGATTTTGACTGAATAATTTATTAAATCATCTAGTTAGGGACTATATTGTATGACACATATTTGTACTCGTGTTATTGTGCTAGCTTTTTAGGTGCCAACTATATGGACTCGATTAACTCATGTGACTCGAGTTCTTCGGAACATTGGTCTGGATCCAAACATATTTCTTATAGAGACTATGATGAAAGTAGGGACTTGTAAGTAGATTACTTGCGAGTGTTACCTTAGTGGGTAGTTTGAGTCCTAGCCTTGTAATTAGACCATTATTTTCATAATGGATAGTTAGGTGGTCTGGTAAACTAATGATTTTCCTTTTAGGTCATTGGTGCTGCTCAGGTTATTTTCACTTAAAAATCTCGTGTGTTAATATTTATATTTTCATATTACTTTATTTACATGCGATTACATATTTGACCATTCTGTAAAATTTTAATTTGGTATACTTCTATTGATATTCTATTCACTCACCTTCTAACTAATATGTCCATAACTAAAAAGGTAACTTCTCATTTAGTATCAGAGTTATCACTATATACACTTAGTATGCCTAGGACCTTGTTATGGTTATCTTATTAGGGTGATAGCTCAAATCTTGAGTAAATTAAAATTCCTATTCCTTTTGAAAATAAGATTTTGTAAGAACAAAATAATGCTTTGAATTTGACTATTGCAAATTTGAAAGAAGAAAATAACAAGCTTGCTATTGATAAATAAAAATTGGTGTAAGAGCTAAAATAATCCATAGAAGCAAAAGGCTAAAAAGTGGAGCTAAAAGGTTGAACACGATTCTCGATTATTGAAAGCCTTTTGAAAACATGAAGGGGCTAGGATATGTAGATGAGTGCACTACACCAACTTCTTCAAAATCAAATGTGTTTGTAAAAACTTTTGATTCCAACCATTTGCATATCAATTGCATCTATTTCTAAGTTTATTCTTATGTATTAAAACTGTGGCAAAAATGGATATATTAGACCTAGATATAGATTATTGATGATCTATAATTATCCTGATAATTTGTATGCATCCTATTCAAGAGACAACAATCATATTTTTAAAAATAAGCATATGATTAAAAAAATAAGAAATTAGAAAATCTAATTTAAATTATTGTGTAATCCATACTACATTTCAAGTTAAATCTTCTTAGTGGTTTTTCTAGACAAATGACTAGTAATCATTCTCTTTTCAAAACTTTTAAAAAATATAATGAAGGAATGTTGTGGGTTTTTCAACACACGAACTCGTGCAAGTATACACGGTCGCAAGTAATAACATTTATAAGTAAAGATCGATCCCACGGAGATTTGTTACTATAGTTTGTTGAGTACTAAAATTATTTCTCTCTGATTTTATCCAAAATAATCGTTTATATGAAAAAAAAAAGGTAAAAAGAAAATAAAAGAACTCTAGGATTGCAATTCTTCACCAAACTAATCCACTACAATCATATTATTTTCTTTGGATTTATATTTTTTAGTACATTTAATTTGTCAACCGAAAACTTCTTTTTATTCATACATCTCTTAGAACTCCATGAAACACACTCGTTAAATTAATTCACTATATCTCTATGAGAATTAAATTCACCAAGATTCATTAAGTTCTAAGTTCTCAAATGGCCACCTGAAATACAATTAGGGTATATTCCTATCCTTCATCATACATGTCATTCTATTTACGAGCAATATACACAAAAATGCCTTTCTCGAGTTTATTTTTATGCCACAGATCGTTTGATAAAATTCGTAAATAATCAAAAAGCATTAAGCACAAAATAGAACAGAACAAATCGAACGTCTTATAAATCTATCAAAAAAATAATTAAAATTAAAGCTTCGTAAATTTAGATCAAATGCAACCACTAGAAAAATTAAATTACTTCATAAAATTAAAATTAAAATTACAACTGATTCGGAAAAATAAGATGAAGAATAAGGAAAATTAAAACATCAAGAAACGAAAATATTTGGCACATGTCTGACAAAAGCCAAAAAAAATGGCTTACTGCGTGTTAACATTCAAGCCGAACACTACAAAATTTCTAAACTACCAAAAACTTCTTCTACAACCAAAAAACTTTTTTTTACAACTAAATACTATTTGCTATTTATAGCAAAAAAATACATGTAAAATATTACATTTTTATTTTATTTTTTTTATCGAAAGCGCGTAATTAATTTTTATGGAAAAAATAAAATCACGGGTATGGATTTTTGTATCCAAAAATATAAATTATTATCACGCGTAAGGCAGGGCGCCGTGCGTTCTTTTAATTCAAAGTGCATGCCACGTGTCGACTTTCGATTCGCGGAAACAATTAGTGGGACAGCATGGCATCTCGTTCGTTGAAGCGGATGGGTGCTGTGAACTTTGTCGCACGGGATTGGGCGCGCGCTGACGGACGCAACGGTGGGAAACGGGACGATCCAGCGCGCGGTCGCGCGTGTTGTAAATAGCCACGTGTCGGACTTTGATTGGCTTAAATATTCTTCCGGACACGTGGCGGTCGGTCTGTAAAGTGAAGATGCACGCGGCAGCTTGTATGGGCCAGCGTCTGCACGGGATTGTAACATTGGCGGCTCGGTGCGCGGCACCGGCGGCTTGGATGGACGCGCGTCTGGGCCGTCGATCGATCCCGGACGGTCGAGAGATCGCCTCGAGGAATACGCGGCCGACATGTGGGGCCAGTACGACGGCCGGCACACGCGACACGTGGGGGCCCGGCACGCGGGCCGCGTGAAAGTAATATCTACGTCCCCAATCGCCTTTGTCGAGCTTGATGGACACGCGCATTTGAGCGTGGATGCTTTGATCGGACGGTACGATTAGCGAGTGCAAGTCTGTTAACGCGTGGACTTCGTCTCCTGCGGAGAATATTCAAACTTTTGTTAATTATATTTTGACCCACAAATTTAATCCAAATTACATTTTTGTACTTTCTTAAATTACACTCTAGCACTTTTACAATTTTTAAATTAAATTTTTAACTTTTAATAATTATAATTAAGCCCAATTTAATTTAAATTATATTTCGATTTGTATAAATTGTAATTAAGAAACTATATTATCATAAATTATATTTGTGGACAAAAATATGAAATTAAGTACATTTTCGATACAAATTATTTAATTTTATTAAAAATGTATTTTTAGCAAATAAAAGGAAAAAATTAATTTATTTAACAAAAATTAATAATTATTAAACGAACATGTAATTATCATTATTAAAATTGATGCAAATAAGCGTATAAAATACTGATTATCAACACCGAAACTTAAGTTTTTGCTAGTCCTCGAGCAAAAGGAAGAAAATAAAACAACGATAACTGCATTTAAAATAGTGATTTTCAAAATATTTCTTTTTAAACATTCCATATAACATAACTCAAAGAAATAAAAGAATTTTATTTAAGCATCAAAATCAATTTAAAAGTATATAACCTTTTTACAATGAACTTTTAAGTGTGTGTGTGAAGTCTTTTCAAATTTTATCACATGCAATCCGGATCAGTTTATACAAATATAAAATCAAACAAATTATCATGAAATCACAAATCTCATAAGTTTATTTTTCATTTCTCTCCATTTAATGTAGACAAACACAACACACCAAATCAATAGGACTTTATAAAGCTTGTAATGTATGGCTTAGGTAAAGGAAGGAATGAAGGACAATATTTAGCTTAAAACTTTTCCCGAGCATAACATTTCAGGATTGAAAACGAGATCTTATCACCCTGATAAATACTTCCCAATTTGGGACTTATCATCGCATTATTCCTTTTTTTTCTTTTTTTAGACTCTATTTTTTTCTTTTTTTTCTTTTTTCGAATCGTTTTTTTCTTTTCTGCTCTTTTTTTTTTGTAACCCTTTTTTTCGATATATCCTTCAACATTTACTAACAATTATAACATGCTAGTGAAATAAGAACAATAGGTATATCTAAACACATATATATATATATACTTTTTAGATAGGCTTTTGAAATGAGACATATATATATATAAAAACTTTGAAGCTCAAATGGGGTATACTATGGATAATGCATGTGAGGTAGATAGAAAGGCTCAAACGATCAAAAGATGGCCTAAATCATTTTCTTAGTTAAATGTTATCTATAATTTCGCCTCGAGAGAAAATCAAACAAATTCTAAGAACTGTAACACCACAAAATCAATCGAATTTCATACTACGTAAACATTCTCTAAATTAGCATAACAATTTAAAAGTCAAGAGTAGGGCTCATGAATATTAATTGTTGTAAAAATAAAATATACGTAAAAATTAATCATCACTTAGACAACATTCAGATTTTTCAAAGAGATATGCATCATTTAAATCGAAGAAACAAAAATAAATCACTACTCATAGCAAAATATCTTCAAATAACCAAACAAAAAAAAATTTCACAAGCAATCACATCCAGAAAGTATTTTAATTCGATCAAGTATATACACCACCCCCAAACTTAATATACACATTGTCCTCAATGTGTGAAAATTAAAGAACATTTGGGATGGGTTTAAAGAGACTTCCTGGTTTAGTTTGATTGGTTAAGCCAAAATAGCTTTATTACCTCCACTTTGCACCTACGAAAAAGAAAGATTTTAAAATAACAACATAGCAAAATATAAAAAACAACACATCCGAAAAATAAAAAAATAAATATAAAACACATGGGTTGCCTCCCAAGAAGCGCTTGATTTATAGTCTTCAGCTTGACTTCTCAATTTATTTTTCTTTATGCGAGATAAGATTTGTGTGTCAAACAAAATCTCAACCCACGAGAAAATTGAAAAATAAATTAAACAAGCAACAAATAAAAAAAAAACGAAATTTTTTTTTTTTGAATTAAAACCAGATTGATTGGTATTAATATCAACAATGAAAATAGTAAAACAAGTCCCCGGCAACGGCGCCAAAAACTTGTTGTGTGTTTTTCAACACACGAACTCGTGCAAGTATACTGATCGCATAAGTAATAACATTTATAAGTAAAGATCGATCCCACGGAGATTTGTTACTATAGTTTGTTGAAATCTTAAAATTATTTCTCTCGATTTTATCCAAAATAATCGTTTATATGAAAAAAAAGGTAAAAAAGAAAATAAAAGAACTACAGGATTGCAATTCTTCACCAAACTAATCACTACAATCATATTATTTTCTTTGGATTTATATTTTTTAGTACATTTAATTTGTCAACCGAAAACTTCTTTTTATTCATACATCTCTTAGAACTCGATACAAACACACCTCGTTAAATTAATTCACTATATCTCTATGAGAATTAAATTCACCAAGAATTCATTAAGTTCTAAGTTCTCGAATGGCCACAATACAATTAGGGTATATTCCTATCCTTCCCGTCAATACATGTCATTCTATTTACGAAGCAATATACCTGAAAATGCCTTTCTCAAGTTTATTTTTATGCCACAAATCGTTTTGATAAAATTAGTAAATAATCAAAAAAGCATTAAGCACAAAATAGAGCGAACAAATCGAGCATCTTATAAATCTATCAAAAAATAATTAAAATTAAAGCTTAATAAATTTAGATCAAATGCAACCACTAGAAAAATTAAATTACTTCATAAAATTAAAATTAAAATTACAACAGATTGAGAAAAATAAGATGAAGAATAAGGAAAATTAAAACATCAAGAACTTGAAAATATTTGGCACACGCATGAACACAACAAAAGCCAAAAAAAATGAAGCCTGCGTGTTTGTCCAAAACCGAACACTTTACAAAATTTCTAAACTACCACAAAAACTCTTCTCTAACCAAAAAACTTTTTTTTACAACTAAAAACTATCTCTATTTATAGCTAAAAAATACATCTAAAATATTACATTTTTATTTTATTTTTTATCAGCTGTAATTAATTTTTATCGAAAAAAATAAAATCACGTATCGATTTTTGTATCGAAAAATATAAATTATTATCACGCGTAGACAGGGCGCCGATTCTGCGTTCTTTTTAATTCAAAGTGCATGCCACGTGTCGCTTTCTGATTCGCGGAAACAATTAGTGGGACACAAATTGTAATGTACAATTTACCAACAATCATTGTATTATAACAGATCCAAAAGGTGAATGTGTGGCTAGAGGAACTAGGTCTTAGGATAATTTCTACTGCATTGATACTTTTACTACTACTTGTAACTTAGCTAATGATCATTTTATTTCATTGTAGCATCAAAATATGGGATATATCAACTTTAAAAATCTTGTTAACTTGATCAAAAAAGAAATTGTGTGTGGTTTACCTATGCTTTCTAAAATTGAAAAAACTTTTTGTGAACCATGTCAACTTGGAAAACAAACTCACTCTTCTCATATGAAAATCAAAGAATTTAATATAAGCAGAACATTTGAGCTAATTCACATTGACCTTATGGGTCCTATGAGAAATGTGAGTTTGGATGACAAGAAATATATTATTGTTGTTATTGGCAATTTTCTCGTTTTACATGGGTTGGATTCCTGAAACAAACAACATGGTATAGCTTATAAGTTCTTAGCACCAATTATCCCACAACAAATGGGATATCAAAAAGGAAGAATTGGGTGTTACAAGAGATGAAAAGAGTCCTATTACATACAAAGGATATTCTTAAGAAGTTTTTAGCTGAGACAATAAGAACTTCATACTATATAATGAACCGTGTCTACCTAGGTCTAGGTACAAACCAAACTCCCTATGAGTTATGGAAAGGTAAGAAACCTAATCTTAAACATCTACATGTGTTTGGAAGTAAATGTTACATCCTTAGAGATCATGAAAATCTAGGAAAATTTGACTCTAGAAGTGATGAAGGTATCTTTCTATGTTACTCATTAACAAGTTTCACCTTTAAAGTATTCAACTTGAGAACTAATATTGTGATGAAATCCATCAATGTTGTTATAAATGATGCAGGTACTAGTACTCCAATGATTGATGAAAAAATTGAAAATTTAAGCACAGGTTTGCCAACTGAGGAATAGATTGAAAAAACTCTTAACATTGAAAAGGCAGATGAAACGTTATCCTTGGATGACAAGATCATCATACCTAACACTCAAATTTGGAGGCCAACATGTACTACCAAAATCCACCCAACTAAAAATATCATTGGTGATCCAAATGTAAGTGTGGAAACAAGAAGGATATAGGTAAGTAAGATAACTCATCTCTATTATATTTTTTAAACAGAACTAAAAATGTTAAAAGAAGTTTTAAAAGATGAATTTTGGATGAATGTTGAGCAAGATGAGCTAGCATAATTCACTAGGAATAATGTTTGGACTTTAGTTTCTTTGAGATGTTCTTTATATGGGTTTGCCTTGCTTAATACTTACTCATTCTTTTGTAGATATTTATACGAGCATTACGTCATATGTTTTCTTTTGTAGTCTTGTCATTCATAATCCATGTCATATATAATATATACCTATTTTACTAGGTTCTTCCTTATCATACCTAGATGTATCTTTGGAGAATACTGAGGTGTTGGAACAAGCTTGCACTCTAGATTGTTTGTTTGCATTATGCTTATTCTGTTTTCCCATGTACTTCTACATGTCATATAAATTATTTATATGTCCTTAAGACTCTTGTCTTACATGTATTATTGTGACTAGACTTGTATGTTTAGTTGGCATTCTCGATATTTTAGGTGTTTACACTATCTAAGCATATTTCTTATTTTCAATGTTAGAACTTGTGTCCTCTTCACCTATTTAGATGTTTTAATAGTATCTCTTGTTTCATCTCTCTCTTAGGGCTATTACTTATGTTGCTTCCTAGTCAGTTAGTTTCTTTTCTTCTCTTGACTAGCACTAAGATGAGTGTTGTCGATTATCTTATTTGAGGTAACTGTGTATAGTTCTTTTCCATTTGTCTCTCTGGTGGAAATACTTTATGGTTTGTACTGATGATTTCTCTTGAGACACATCCTTGTATTTTTGATTTATGATATCCTCTAAAGTCGTCGGTTTCTTCTTTTTTTTTGTTGACTACTACTTGTTTTATCTCTCTTTAATGCTTTAATAAAAAATAAAAAAATATTGTATTTTCTATTTAGGAACTCTATTTTCCTCCCTTTTATCTTTCTAAGATTTCTCTAAATATTTCTTTGTTCAACTTACTTACTACATAGAAAATCATTTTTAGAAGGACCATTGTTGATATATGTTGGACATGCATTTGACTTGAATTGAAGTGTGACTATTTTCACATGTGTATTCTTAGAGCATTTGTATGGTAAATTTTGTATCTTATTTGAAATAAAAAATTTCATATGCATATGCTATAACTTTGTGAATTTTTATGGTTATTTTGAGAAGTTTGTATGGATCTTATGCTTTGATGATTCGTATGTCTCTAACAAGCTTTTGAATCCACTTTAGTATTTCTTGAGACGAAATCCTAGGTGCACTGAGATACAGAAAGCATTTAGGCATTCTTTGGACCATTTAAAATTTTTAAGCCACCAATGTTTACTTGTCCTTAGCCCTTTTGAGCAATTATGTTCTTCCTTCATTTATTTGCACCCTAAAAATTGGCTTAGCACAAATGATTAATCCATCTTACTTTGCATACCTTTAGTCGAGTTTCTTTATTATATATGTAGAGATTATTTTCTCTTGGAATGTCTGCCTACCCACTTGATTAAAGAAAAAAAGGAAGTTAAAGAGGAGAAAGGCATAAAAAGATGGAAAAAGAAAAAAAGGAAGTGTGTCAGTGAATGAAATATAAGTAGTGAAGGGAAAAGAAACAAAATTTGAGAAAAAAGGAAAAAAGAATCTAAGTTTGAGGGTTTACTGTATGGTGTTTTTATGCCTAAAAATATCTTTTCTTTACTTCCTATTCCTTAGTACATCATCATAAGCTTTGAAAGACCTATTGATTTCTATTTAAGTAAACACTTACATTAGTGGAAAGAGAGGCTAAATGTGAATTTATGAAAATCGGTGCTATTTGAATATATATATTTGTATTTGCTTGGCTCACATAAACATATCTTGATGACATATTGAGTAATAAAGTTTAGCATAACACACAGAGCATGTCATCAAAAATCTAGTTATACCCTTTCATAAATGCATCATGGATTGATGGACATGTGGATATTTACGTTGATTATATTGGCTATTATTTAAAGACCCTCTTGTTCTTTGAACGTGCTTAGTTTGCTTCCCTTTTTCTATATTACTTATTTCCTACTATGTATAGATGCTTTTATTTTAGAAGATTTTTTAGGGTAGAATGCAAAACATATTTATTATCTCACACGTATACATTTAGGAGGAGAGATATGTGTTAATTGTAATTTTTTAGGGGAAATGTTGTGTTTGTTTTACTTCATGTTGTTGTTATATTTATAAGTTATTGTTTCTATCTTGTTCTTGTGGTGCTTCCTTATTTTAGACATCACTTTGTTATAACCACGTATAAATAGGATTGTAGGTATGGCATGTTGCATTCATTGTATGCAATCTCTTATTTCACATGTCTACCTATGTGTTTACCTACTTCTCTGTTATAGTGAGTTATTGCATGTTTCTTGTATTGCATGCTTTTACCTTGCCATTGTCTCGGTGTTATTTTGGGTTTTTTTGCATGACTGCATATGTTGCTTATTATTTTATTTGTTCTAATCTTATTGATAGTGTTGCATTTTTATTAGAATTATTTCATATTTGTATGTCTTCTTTCCCTCATATAGAGGTATTTCTTTGACCTTTTATGTCAAAAAAAGAGAGAAGTTTTTGTGCACAATTGTATATTTTTACCATATCATGTGTTGCATGGATGATGAGTGTAGCATTGCACTGTATCATTTTTCCTACCATGCATACACTTAAGGGGAGTTGTGTATTATTCTTATGCTAGTTGCCTATCGGTGTTTAATTGTGTAGGGTTAACATGGTAAGATGTGGTTAGACTACATGTTGTTTATGCATGATACATTCATAGGGTGTGTTTGTATTTTTATTATTTTTATTTGATAGATTAAGTAACTTAGAAATAAAATGGATATATTTTACAACTTATCATATCATTTTAACCATTGTAGCTTATCCTATCCTTTTGACATGTGATGCACACTAATCCTATCTCTACTAGAATATCAGTAATCCTAGTTACATTTTGATTTGATTTTTATCTATTATAAATACAAAATAACACCATATAAAATAAGGGAAATAATATAAGAATATAGATTTAGAGAGATAAAGATACGAAAATTATAAAGTCAAGTTAGAAGCAAGAACTAATAACAAGATTCAAGAGACAATCAAAGGAGTTGAAGTTCAGAATTAAAGACAAAAATCCTAAGATTTCTTATCCTTTCTTTTATTGTTTTAATGAATAATATTCTTGATTTATTTTTTTTCCATTAATAGAAAATTTTATATTTGATTGTGGGAAATTTCAAAGCCCTATACATGAATTTCAACATTTAATAAGATCTGTAACATTCTATTCAACTATTTTTTTAATTATATATTAATACTCAATTTTAATTATTATATGAATTTATTTGATTATTTAAGTGTATAATTAAATAATATAATTAATTCATCATCAATCAATTTATTTGATTGGATATGTAATCCCTTGATTAATTTAAATAATTATTGATAAATTACATGCAATGAGAATTAATACCCAAGATAATTAAATAGAACTTGTGTGTTTAATGTTAATCCAATTTTCTTCTTCAAATATTAATTATTTTAATAGATTATATTTAGAGAGCTTATTTTAAGTTGTTTATTAAAAAGAATTAGATTAAGAGCTTATTTAATTCAACGAATCTGTAAAAAGAGGTGGAAATTTTTACTTTTGTGAATTTCTTTAAGTTGGTATCATCAATGATTATGAGAATAATATATGCTTTTTTATTTGTAATACATACTAGTAGTGAAAAATGATCCTATAATCATTCTTTTACTCGAATCTTTATCATAGTATTTATATTTTCTTTTTATCTTTATTAATCTTTAGTTTTTAGATTTGTTTTTTCAATTTACAAAACAAAATTCCCATATTTAATAAATAGAAGTTAGGTTTCAAAATCCTTTGTAGGAAAGACCTTTACTTGCTATATATTAAATAAAATTATCTTAAGTAATTTAAAGTCAGGTTTAAATTGATTGTTCATCTAAACATGCATCACACTTAGTTTAGGAGTGTCTTTAAGGGTTGGATTTGCATCCATGTTTTGTTCTTAGGATCAAACAACTTTAGGTCAACTTCATAATCATCTCATGATAGATGTGAGTATGTATTTAGTTGTATAGTGTTTTGACATGAAAAATAAAAGGGGAAGAATATAAGTCTCATTGTACTATATTTTTTTGTGTTGGCTTTCTATGTATAAAATAAGATGTCTCTTTATTTTACTTAGTATTTTGTCTTCCTTTGTGTAAGGTTAGTTACTATGAATCAGTAATATACACATGTACATAGTTAGGTACACTTTGTATATGAACATGTTTACACACATCATAGGGGATGGTTTTCATAATGTGCATATTAAGTTGAGAGCTGTGGTTTTCATCGAGTGAATGTACGAGTAAGCCAACATTTTCGCTCATGTTTTTGGTTTGTTTTGGGTGTGGATATTTGTGAAATTTTCTCGGTATTTTGGAAATGAAACAAAATCTTTTTTAGTACCTTGCCACTATCCTTTTTGAGGTGGTTGGCAAAGTGACTGACGAGGTGGCCATCCGAATTTTATAAATTCTCCCTCTTTTCTCATTTCTTTACCTAAGTTTTTAGTAGTGAAACTCTGTCAAAATTTATATTGAGATTTATCTCTATTTTTTAAATAATTTTCGAGAGCTTACATTTAAGTATGCGTCTTTTAGTTAGTTAAGTGATCAAATCATTATCTATGTGTACATAGTTTGACTATGTGTCTCCCGTGCACGATTTGAGATCTGTGGAGGACCATGTGTCCTTTAAAGTTATTAGTTTCTACACTTTTTGATACTAATTTGTAGTTAGCAATCTCACCAAATTGAGTGATATTGGCTATAGAGGATAGTTGAGGTTCGTGTGTCAAATAAAGTCATTGCAAAAGCAGCAAATAAAAGCAATAGTATGTAGTTTGGACAACGGTTCTGACTAATAGAAATAATAGTGATTTTTTTCTATCAAAGTTGTAACTGTTTTATTGTTTAGTAGATTATTTACTATTGAGAGGTTTCCTTAAGCAAACTTAGGATATTACCATATAGATATGATCTTTATGTGGGTTTACCTTGTTATATCACTTGTTATGCATGATCTATTGTTGAGTTAGTATAATTTGAGTTTAAAATGTGTCTGTTACAACATACTAAAATCTTAAACTCTAATTAGAAAGCTTTTATATTCTTGCTTGCTTTCTTTTGAATATATATATATATATATATAAAAGTTATATGCTTATATGATATTATATTATTTATGTTTCTGTTATGTTTCTTGCTTGAGTGTTTATTATTACGTTCGTGCGAGTTAGGACTGAGTCCTTAAGGAGTCTATATCTTCTTATCCTGGTTGTGTAATGGGTTACATAATTTTTCAAGGTTGTAGGAAAAATTGATAGTTTTCATAATTCCAATCTAAAAGACATTCATTAATTGCTTAAAAAAATGTAATTACTTGAAGGAAAACCAGTGAGTACTCATCTTCCAGGTAGGAAAACAATCTCCAAAGTTGATGGGAAACCATTAGATGATTGCACCCAATACATGTCAGTTGTAGGTTCATTACAATACTGCAATCATACCAAGCTTGACATCTCCTACTCAATTAATAAGTTGTGCCAATTTTTTTAGGCTCCCTCAGATATGCATTGGTCTTTTGTTAAGAGAATGCTTAGGTATCTAGCTAGTCACTTTAAGCTATGTTATCTTCTTGCACAAAAAGTAGCATTCTCCCCTGAGTGGTTATAGTGATGCTAATTAGGTAGCATGACTAGATGACAAACGAAACACTAGTGACTTTTGTGTATTCTTGGAAATTTCTTGATTTCATAGTCTTTAGAAAAGCAATATATAGTGTCTCGATCATCAAATGAACCAGAGCGTAGATCGTTGCCTTGTGTAATAATTGAAGTTGCTTGGCTGGTAAAGCTTCTTAAAGAATTGTTTCGTTGTTTTCCATAAACACCAACACTATTTTGTGATAACATCAACAGTGTATATTTAGCTAAAAACCTAATGGTGCACTCTAGAACTAAACACATGTAAATTGATTTTCTTTTTATTAGAGAAAAGATATAGACATGTGACATTTTTGTAGAGTATGTGCCAAGTAAAGCTTAGATTATAAATTTAATAACCAAGTCATTGCATACATCACAATTTTAGAATTTGAGAGTTTAGCTTACACTTCTTGATATAATGTCAAGGAAGGTGTTAAAAAATGTTAAAAGTAGTTGGGAATATGTTTAGTATATAAATTTAGTTTGTGCGTGTGATGTAGGGTATAAAATCTTAAAATGGATCCATGTGAGTTTGTTACAATGCAATTAGCATTGGTAATAAAATGAGCTCAATAATGTATAATAAAAGCAATCATATACTTGTGTAAATGGTATGAAAATACACACTAATATTCTTCATCGTCTTCCTCATTTCTTTCTAGAATTTCTTGTTTTCATTTTCTGCATTTTCTTGTTTCTATTTCTTTCAAAAAAATACTTAAAATATTATTGATTTTTTTATTACATATAATAAATTAAAATTAAATATACGATACAAAATGATTAAAAAATTACTAATACAATATAGAGTTAAAAATTTATTATAATCTAAAACAATGATTTAGAAAAATATTAAAAAAATTATTAAATTTTTATTATATATAATAAATTAAAATTAAGTACATAATAAAAAATAACTAAAAAATAATACGAAGCTAAAAAATAATATAAACTAAAACAAAGATTCAATAATTTATCGAATTAATATCTATTCATATGTAGGAATGGAAAAAACATTGTGGGTTCGGTTATCCACGGATAACCGCACCAACGGTTCGGTTTTTATTTGTTTAATTTCGGAGATGGGTTCAATTTCGGGTAAAAACCAAACATAAAGGAGTAGGTACGGTTCGGTTATGGTTATACTCAAAACGGTACCCGCCCATACCCGAAATTAGTTATATTTATTTAAATAAATTATATATTAATTAGGGTTTACTTATTTTTAATATAGTATATAAACGAACCTAAACTTTTTTTTATTTCACTGCGTCTCTACTCTCTCGCCTCTCATTTTTTCTTAATCTTGGTTTCTCAAAAACTGCTCAGTTCTCTCAAACTACTCAATTTTCTCACATCTGCTTAGTTCTCTCGACAGCTGCCAACCACAGTCGACAGTCGCTAGTCACCGAGTCCAGTAGCCAGTCGTCAGTCACTACATCATCACTATCGCTGAGTCGCATTAGTTGCTGAGTCGAGTCGTCAATCGTCGAGTCCAGTCGCCATTCGTTGCGTTGTCACTGCATCATCGCCAGTCTCTACGTCTCGTCGCCAATCACTGCATCACGTCGCTGATTCATCTCTGCCACTCTCGGTTGTACGCTTGTCGTTGACTTGCTATCCCTTCTTCTTCGTGGTCTCATCAAGTAAATGTTTCCTTTTCTCGTATGAAGTAGATCTCTTGGTGGCTATCTGGCTGATACATGGTTACTCTATTTTGTGTATGGATCTCACTACTATGAGATTTTTGCCACTCTATTTCTTGAGCAAAATGGGTTAAATCTAACATATATTTAAATTCCTGAAGTCATCTAGAGTCTGGACAATGTATTAATGATTCATAGTGTATATGGAATAAATTGACTATTCTATTTTGTGTATAAACCTTCCTGTTATGAAACATGGCTATTGGCTATTCTGTTTTTATCACAAAAATTTATGGCATTTTAAGTGATCATGGTAAAATCTTATTTGATTTGTGCTTTGATAGATTTAGTCAAGAGACGCAGCACAGTTTTGGCATAACATATTTAAATGCCTGAACTCATCTGGATAATGTATTATCGATTCATAATGTATATGAAATAAAGTGACTACTTTGTTTTGTGTATGGACCTCCCTGTTATGAGATTAGTGCTATTTTTTTTTATCGATTCATAGTGTATATGGTAAAATTTTATTATCAATTCATATTGAATATGGAATATAGTATGATGATAATTTTTTTATCATGTCTTGTAGAGTTAGAGATTTGTGAAGAAGATAGACTTTAAACATCATGACAAGTGAATATGTTGAAAAGGTATAAGTCTATATATTTAATACTTGTACATATTATATTTTATTAACACTTGTTTTATGTACTATATATTAATTATTTAATTATGTATTCAAATATTTTTTAATTTATTCAGATATGTTAACTCCTCATTCATTCGCTTCTACTATTAATATTACAGAAGATGATGTTGAGGTAAAAAATCTACATTATTAATTAATCAATTTATTATTTTGGTTTATAAAAGTGATTTTATATGTTTGATTTTGTAGGATACACATGTTGTTGATGAATAATTAGAAGAGAGAAGTTTTGATTTATTGGACTTAAAGTTTTCTTAAATTTATTTAATTAGTTTTCAATATTTGTATTAGTTTAAAATATTTTATTTATATCTTGTGTTTCTTATTTATATGTATTTAATTTTATCTAGATTCATAGAAATATATATTATTAAATGTTAATTTTTTTTATCCTAAACTTAAACTAACAAATTAAGATAACAAGTTCAATAGACTTGTACAATTTCTTTAGGTTGATTGCATAGACAAATGAGCTCAATTGAATAAGATATTGAAAAATAATTTTTTTTTAGATTTTTTTAATAATTGTCCTCAACTCTTATCTGTGGTTAAAAAACCATCCCTAAACTACAACGGGTTTCGTCCGATTTCAGGAACAGATTTTATAATTCGATTGAGAGACGATTATATTAAAATCTATACCCGCTCGTCCCCGTACCATCCCTATTCATATGTATTTTTAATAGTATTTTTTATAATAAAATATGAATTACAAAATTTGTATAATAAATATAATATTTATTTAGTCGATTTCTTTAGTAGTACAATCTTTCAAATAATTAATTAATAATAATATATAATTATTTAATTACTTAAATATATAATAATCTATAAAAGAGAAATAAAAGACATTTTAATTTAAAAAAATATACTTTTTAGTATAATATGTGGTGTTGTGGTGAGAGGAGTACAAATTTAATGTAAAATGGTGTAAAATAAAGTAATGGATTGAAGATTTTTTAATTTATTGATATTATTTTTAAAATTTATCAAAATATATATCAATAATATAAATAAGATTATTTGATGTATCTAGTTTAAAAATAAAATTAAAAAAGAATAATAAAATAAAAATTACATATTTTCAATATATAAATGAATACTGAGTTATACAGATTATACAGGGAACAAGAAACAGAGGGCCAGGACTGGTCTTCATTTTGCGGTAAGAAGGAGCATTTTTTAAGGCTTTAATTTGTACTTTTTTCTTTTCAAATTGTTGTAAACTTCAAAGTTCAATTTAGAAAGGCAATAAAAGTCATATTTTATATTTCACACATGAGGTTTTTTAAAAAAATTGGGTGAATATAAAAGGTTATTTAGTTATTAAAATCAACGATTTAATTTATTTATTATTTTTTGAGTAGATTATTTAGAAAGAAAAGGTATTTTGTTATTATATTATTATTTTTTGTTAACAAAATAATAAAATATTATAAAAATAATAAATAAATTAAATTATACTATTTAATATAGTTAAATGATCTTGTATGCTTTTTCTAGTAAAAAAATCATCAATTTTATTTCGTGGGTGGATTAATTAATTTTTAAACAATAAGTTATTTGAATTATACATGAATTATTATTGATAAACTTAATAAAACACATAAACGAATAATAAAAATCTCACTAAAAACTAAATAAACTTTTTCTACACCAAATTTTTTTTTCAAAGGTATTTTGAACGTAGACTTTGAAACGGAGAAATTGTTGGAAAAAATTGATGGTCGTAAAGAAATATATTTCACAAACACAGGATAATTTTTCAAATTAAAATAAAACAAAAATATCACCAAAAATTTTTATCGTGAAAAATCTTCCAAAATGAAAGTAACAATCACGGAACCCGTAGGTCACTTAAAACTTCCACTATAATAAAGTAAGATTACAAATTTTACCTTTAGGTGAATCTCTCACAAAATTACAATAAATATGTATCTTCAATTTGTGGGTAAAATTTTACAAATTGGTTCTCAATTTTCTTCTCTCAGAAAACTCTCTCTGCTAAGCCTCTTTGTAATTTCCTTTCTCTCAGCTTGTTCTATATTCCAAAATAGAGGCCAAAGCTCTATTTATAGAGCCAAAGCTCTACCCCATAAGTTATTCACGCCAGATTGTTCGGAGACAAACAACACACATTTTTGACTTCTTTTTTCTTTCTTTCTTCTCACCACATTCCTTCATTGTTGAATGCCTTTTTATTTTTCTTTGTTTACTGTCCCACATGAGTTGGACCAACAAATCTCCCCCTCCATCTTATGTGGGATAGGGCTCATCCACACTTGCAATCTGTCTACATATAAATTTTTTTCTTTAGTCAGGGTCTTTGTCATCATATCTGTCCCGTTATCATTGGTGTATCATTGGTGTGAATGTTCTCAACTTGCAGTAGTTTATGTTCCAACACATCACGAATCCAATGATATCATATGTCGATATGTTTAGACCTTAAGTGAAAGGTTAGGTTTTTGCTAAGGTGAATTTCACTCTAACAGTCCCAATAAAGAACATAATTTTCTTGGTTCTGATGCAATTCTCGTAGGAACTTTTTCTTCTACAGGATCTCCTTACAACCTTCAGTGATTGCAATGTACTCTACTTTTGTGATACTTCACTTTTGTAATCATGATTTCCATGAAATAACTCCCCCTTCAAATGTTATTAAGTACTCGGATATAGACTTTCTCATATCCACGTCACTAACCATATCTGAATCTATATATCCTTCTAATATAGGTTTATTATTACCAAAGCATAAACAATGACTGCATGTTCCTCTAAGATACCTGAGTATCCATTTGACAGCTGCCCAATATTCCTTTCCAAGATTTGATAGGAATCGGCTCACAACACCAATAGCATATGCAATGTTTGGTCTGGTGCATACTATATCGTACATTAGACTACCAACCACCGATGCATAAGGCACCTTACCCATCTCCGATTTCTCCTCATCACATAAGGAAAATTGAATCACATTAAGCTTGAAATGGCTTGCAAGTGGACAACTAACAGGTTTAACTTTGCTCATGTTGAATCTTTCAATAACTTTTTCAACATACCATTATTGGGAAAGCCAGATCATTCGCTTTTGCCTGTTGTGGGTAATCGTCATGCCAAGAATATGCTTGGTAGGTCCTAAGTCCTTCATTGAAAAGGACTTGCTCAACTCCTTCTTCAACTTATTAATCTTGTCAATATTTTGACCCACAATTAACATGTCATCAACATAAAGCAGAAGAATAATAAAATCACCATTAGATAATTTCTTGATGAAGATGCAGTGATTAGCTGTTGTTTTATTGTATTCATTTTTCTCCATGAATGAGTCGAGCTTTTTGTACCACTACCTTGGTGCTTACTTCAGACCTTATAAGTTATTCTTTCGTCTACATACCAACTTCTCTTTTCTTTTGACTTGGAAACCTTCGGGCTATTCCATATAGATTTCCTCATCAAGATCACCATGTAAGAATGTGGTCTTTACATCAAGTTATTCGACTTCCAAATTAAGGCTAGCTAGCAAACCAAGAACAACTCAAATTAAAGACATTTTAACTACTGGTGAGAATATTTCATCGAAGTTAACACCCTTCTTCTGCTCAAATCCTTTCACAACCAATCTTGATTTGTAACGTGGTTGTGAGTTGCCTTCTTCACTTTTGATTATGTACACCCACCTATTCTTCTGAAATTTCCTTCCATGTGGTAGTTTCATCAAGTTAAATGTGTGGTTCTTATGTAGAGATTTCATTTCTTTCTGCATGGCTTTTAACCACTCAGTCTTATGCTGCTTAGTGATAAATTTTCCATAACTCTCTGGTTCTTCCCCTTCAGTGAGCATCACATACTCGTTAGGAGAATATCTACGACTTGGTTTTCGTACTCGGGTGGATCTCCTTATCTATACTTCTGATTGGACTTGTTAAGAAACTTTTTCTAGTTCTGAACTGCCAACTAGTGGATTAACATCATCAGTATCTAGTGTAACTCCCCTATCATCAGAATTTATTGGTGGAAAGATTGGTTCCAGATTAACTGGAATTTCATCTAACTGTAATTTCTCAGATTTTTCAAAATCCTCGATTATTTGATCTTCAAGAAACACAATGTCTCTACTTTTGACAATCCTTTTCCTAATAGGATCCCAAAATTTGTAGCCGAATTCTGTATGGGCAAATCGAATAAAGATACACTGCTTCTCTTTTCCATCCAATTTGGACTGTTCATCTTTTGGGATGTGAACAAATGCTCTGTAGCCGAATACATTCAAGTGTTTGTAAGAAACGTCTTTACCTACCCAAACTCTTTCTGGTACATCGTAGTTTAGTGAAACTGATGGAGAAAGGTTGATTAAGTCGACTGCTGTCCTCATTGCCTCCCCAGAAAAGGAGTTTGGCAGTTTTGCATTTGATAGCATACATCTGACTCTTTCATAAATGGTTTTGTTCATCCTTTCTACGACACCGTTGTGTTGAGGTATCTTTGGTATTGATTTTTCTAGCCTGATGCCGAAACTCCTACAGTACTCCTCGAAAGGTCCATGATACTCACCACCATTATCTTCATGTACACACGTCAAATGACTACTAGTTTCTCTCTCCACTTTTACATGAAATTGCTTGAAAACTTTATGTACTTGATCTTTAGTTTTCAAAGCAAAATTCCAGACTTTTCTAGAGTGATCATCAATAAAAAGTCACAAAATAATGAGCACCTCCAAGTGACTTAAAACTCATTGTACATACATCTGTGTTTATTAAATCTAGAATATTTTCCTTTTTAGATAGTGTGAGACTACAAAATGCAACTCTATGTTGTTTTTTCATAATACAGTCAACACAAGTTCATAAGGGTGCGCCTTTCATTCCTGGAAAGAGCTCATTTTTGGAAAGAATTCGGAGACCTTTTTCACTCATGTGGTCGAGTCGCTTATGCCATAGCTCAGTGGGAATTTCTTTCCAAGTGGTAGAGTGATGTATCTTTCTTGCCTTTAGCTACTACCAAATTGCCTTTGTTGAGCTTCCATTTTCCTTCACCAAAATAATTATTGTATCCATCATCATCAAGCGTACCAGTAGAGATCAAATTGAGGCAGATATCAAGAACATACCTCACATCTTTTAGAATTAATCTGAATATAAGATTAGTCACTATATAAATGTTGCCAATGTTGACAATTTTTGATGCATCATCATTTCCTATCCTCACACGTCCAAAATCACCTTGAGTATAGGCTGAGAAGAATTCCCGTCGTGAGGTGACATGATAGGAAGTGACTGATTCAACTACCCAAGTAGTGTCTTGACATGCAAGATTGGCATAATTAGCATCTCGAACAATGAAAACTTCTTCAGTTATAGTTATGGTGTCATTTGTTTGGGTTTCTGCTTCATGATTTCTGGATTGTTCTACCGTTAACCTTTTACATTCTCGAATGAAGTGTCCAGGCTTGCCACAGTGATGACACTTCTTGTCAAGCCTTGATCTAGACTTCGACCATCCTCTTTGTTGACTTTGGTTACAGGGATTTCTACTTATATTTCTTCCGTGCCATTCTTGTTTGTCTTATTTCTGCATGATAAGCGCTTCAGTGTCATAAGTATATCCTTCATATTTTTGTAGAGACTCTTCGTTTAGCATTTTTCTTTTACCATATCTATGGTAAGCTTATCGTCAAGAGTTGAGTTTCTAATTGATACAACAAGAGTATCCTGAATTTTTGGTAGAGAATTCAGCATCAACAACGCTTGTAGATCATCATCCACGGTCATCTTCATAGATTTGAGTTGATCTAAAATGCCTTGAAACTCGCTCATATGTTATGATACGCTACTTTTGTCTTTATACTTCAAATTGACTAATCATCTAGGAGAACGAGGCAGCTAACCTCAAAAACATAGTTACTCAAAAGAACTTTACTAATATCAGCCTAAGTACCTTAGGTAAACAACTTACTAGAATAGAGAAAAATCAAAAGACTTATTTTCCCTCTTCTTCCTACCAAGCCATAGATAGTAAAGTTAAGAACCCTATCTCTAAACTCTTCCAGGTTTCCAAACCATCCCAGGAAGAAATAACATCAAAATTTGAAAACTTCAAAATTGGAATCATACCCTCAAGTCCCAATTAGAAGATCAAAACTCAAAAATAGGATTAGTTGTACCTGAGTCACCAGTGACTTCAAAATCAACATCAAAACCAACATAGGATCTTAGTGTTCTTAGAAAACTAGGGTCTAGTATTTCATCTGAGTATAGTTCCGAGGAAACCTTTTCTAAACCTCTTCTATCTATGATGTTTGGAACATTGATGGAATGACTCATCAAGAGATATTAAATATCTTATAGAAAATATCCATGGCGTCAAATGCTTATAAAACACAAATTAGTACAACTGATAAAACAATTGTTGAATTATTAATAGTTGGCTTTTCAGGCCAACTAAAAGGATGGTGGAATCATCGTCAATTTAGTAAGAAGCATTTTTTTTTACATGATCATTACTTTTTCCTTTGACAGTCTAATTTTTTTTATGGAGGCATATGATGGTTTGTCAACACTCTAGTAGTTGTTCGTCGTTTAAGTTATTGAAGCCTAGTTTTAATAAATTTTGTATTTTTTAAACGCATGTAAAAAAATAAATTTAAAATGTGTAATAAAAAGGTTAAAAAAAACAGGTTGAACATGATTCTAAGTGATAGTTATAAATATAATTATTGGATGCTGTAATTTGGTTTGGTTATGAAAAGTATTTTATTTACTACTTAGTTGTAAAGTTGCAATCCGTCCATGACTTGCTCTCTTTTAGGATAAACTTAAAAAGAAAAAAATAGAGAAAATGAAGCTAGTAGTATTCCCATTTTTTTGTATTTTTGGTTACCTATTTAAATGATAATAGTTATTTTGTTAATTGCTAGATACAAAAATAATAACAGTTATTTTGTTTGATACAAAGTTTAATTATAAAAACTCAGCCTGATATGTTAGATTTCATGGTTATTGATTATAAGCACCAGAGGTACTAACCTGTGTTTCAATTTGGATGATTATATAATATTCCATTTCTTTTATCTATCTTCACGAGAATAACATATAACTTACAAAGTTTTGTGTATTATCCTTGGCTCTAAAATCAATTATATTAATCATCTTATTTTTAGCTTAACTTCGTTTATAAATATGAAGGAATCAAAATCATCAAAATTAGAAAAATCAAAGACGGTTTAGGGAAAACTAAAAAGAGCATAGGTAAACTTAAAGAGAAAAAAATACTACGTGGTGAATTTTTTTTGTCAGTTTAGGAAAATATTTGAGCAATATTATTGGTGGAAAAATATGTATATATATTATGTAACATCATAGTGGTGCAACGTAATGGTGAACCGTGGTAATAGTTCGATTTCGTCAGAACCGTACGTCGGTTACGAAACCGAGCGAGGTTCTTGATGGGAGAACCTTTATAAAGAATCGGGTTCTCTCACTATTTACTGTTTTAATTCAAATACACCATCAAAATGCAAAGAATAAGTATGAGAAACTAATGAGAGCATCAAATCGAAAATCCATTGAAATTCTCATATAAGTGCTGAAATTTGATCAATGGTAAGATATATGTTTTCAATCCATTTTGTTTCCGCTGTATTTAAATTTTACATTCATATGGCTTTTTGAACGTTTTTGGATTAAATTGTGATCTAACATTTGGCATCAAAGCCATTTTTTGAAAACATCCTTGTTTTGCTCTCTTTCACGAGGAATTGAGATTTTAGGTTTTTTATTTTACTTATTTTTTATGCATATGAAAATTATAAATTTTTCAATATTGATTTTAGAGTGATTTTGTGAATTTAAACTTGAAAAATAATGAAGAAAATAAATCCAATTTATCGTAGGAATTTATTTGAATCATTAATTAACTTTTTATTTAAAATCATATTTTTTATTCAAACTGAGATCATGAATCACTCAGAAATTAAATTCTGGGAATTTTGTTAAAAATAACGTCAAATTTTATCGTCGGAATAGAAAGATATAACCGGATATCCATTAGGGTAAAAAACAAGTGGAGTTGACCCGACTCGAGGTTAAAGATGAAGTTTTAAAAAAATTGCTTCATTGAGAATTGAACCCAAATTACATTACTGGGTTTGTAATGTTCTGGCCACTCAACCACGAGGCATTATATGTTTTTACATATAACAACATATTTTTATATAGATACAAAATTTAATTTTATTAAAAAAAATAAACATTTCCAAAACTCTAACCACTATACTACATCAGATTTTGTGTTACATTGTATATCTTATTTAAATTTATATATATTGAAAGTTTGATTTTTTAAATAAAAAAATACTTCAACTGGGAATTGAACCCGCATTCTATGGCTAGGAAGGCGGAACACATTTTATGTTATAATATGTTTCTGGCATATTTTTATATGCATTTAAAATTCAACATAAAAAAATTTTGAATATAATTTGAATTAATTATTTAATTTATATTTGTCATATGTATAATATTTATTATATATGTGATATTTATTTAAATAATTTTTGGGCACATTAAAAGAAATTATTTAAATAAATTATGCTTAAATTATTTGTTTTGGTATTTGTATGTGTAAATTTTGTAATTAATTATACATATGAAAATTTGGTTAAATAATTTATGCATAATAAAATTAATCGTTAATGGTTCTTTATGGATTTAATTAGTGCTTGTATTATTTATTGTCATATATGCAATCTTAAGATAGATAATATTTGCACATTTGAAATTAAATTAATATTTCTTATGATTTTATGCAATAATTGAGGCTAAGGGTTTAATTAATATTTAAGTGATTCATATAGTTTAATTAATTAGTGAGTAGCCATAGTATCTTTAATTAATTACAACTATAATAAGGTTTATTCAGGATCACATTTAGAAAATAAACATTAATTGTAATTAATCATATGTAATATAATAAATCTTAACCCAAGTGAATTTTTATTATATTTTTGTGTGATTAATTAAGATATAATATCAATTAAATTTCTAATTTACCCATAGGAATTAGGAAAGGAACATAATTTGATAGTTTTATCGTAAAGTTATGATGAATCTAATTGAATTAAAACTTTAGCCCATAGGCAAGTTTTATGTCACTAGATTCATAATTTTCATTATTTATATTGGTAAAGTATGACTATAATTTAGGTCTCAATTGCAGCTTCTCAACTTGTAAATTTCTCTTATATTCGTTGTGACATTCCCGATCTGAAAAGAGATAATTATAAAATATGGAAAGAAAGAATTCTCCTTTAACTAGGGTGGATGTATATTGATTATGCCATTAGGAAAAATGAACCACCTAAAATTACTCAAACCAGCACTCCAGAGAATATCATGCTTTATGAACAATGAGAGCTATCTAATCACCTTAGTGTAATGTTCATTAAGACTAAGATCTATGCTGGTATTTATGGTTCTGTTGATCAGCATAAAAATGTTCAAGACTTGCGAAAGGCCATTGATGATCAATTTTTCACTTCAGATAAGGCTTTAGCAAGCACCCTTATTATGAAGTTCTCTTCTTTAAAACTCCCTAGTGTGAAAGGTGTGCGCGAGCACATTATGCAAATGAGGGACATTGAGGCTCAACTTAAGCATCTCGAGGTTGAGATGTGAGAAATCCTTCCTGGTGCACTATATCCTTAACACTCTTCCCATCAGTATGAGTCATTCAAAATCTCATACAATACACATAAGGATAAATGGTCAATCAATGAACTAATGATCATGTGTGTTCAAGAGGAAGAGAGACTTGTTATGAAATTTGGTGAAAGTACAATATTGGCTACAATGTACATGAAAAGAGAATCTCAATACAAGCATAAAGGAAAAGGGATAATTCCACCTCAGGCTGATATTAAGAAAGAATCCAAGTGTTTCTTCTATAAAAAGAAGGGACATATGAAGAAGGATTGTATCAGATTCCAAAAATGGCTTGAGAATAAAGGTAATCCAACCTCGTTTGTTTGTTATTAATCTAATATGGTTAATGTTAATATTAACACCTGGTGGATTGATTTTGGATTTACAATCCATGTTGCAAACTCCTTACAGGGTATGCAAAATCTAAGGAAGCAAATGGGAAGTGAGCAATACATATTATCTGGTAACAAGATGGGTTCACATGTGAAGGTTGTAGGGACATGCAGTTTGATTTTAAGTAGTGGTTTTATCTTAGAATTAGAAAAGATCTTTTTATGTTCGAAGTTTCTCTAGAAACTTGATTTCAATTTCAAGACTTGTACCTTTTGGTTATTCCTTTCATTTTTCAAAAACATCTTTCGGTTTATTTAATAAATCTGATTGTGTTAGGAATGATATTTTGTCTTATGGTCTTTACTGCATTAATTTACGAAATAATGCCACTCATAACACTATGCATGTTCAAGCTGGAACTAAAAAGTGTATATTGACGAAGACTCTTCTACGTTATAACATAGGAGATTAGGACATATCTCCATAGAAATAATTAAAATATTAGTGAAAGATTGGGTACTTAGTACTCTAGATTTTATTAATTTTGAGATATGTGTGGACTGCATTAAGGGAAAGTAGACTAACAAGTCAAAGAAAGGTGTCAATAGGAGTTCAAACATATTAGAAATCATACATATAGATACATGTTGTCCAAACATGAACATTCAAGGTCAAAAATATTTTATCACATTTATTGATATTTTTCTCGATATATGTATCTCTACATGCTTCATAATAATAGCAAAGCATTAAATTCCTTCAAGAGCTTTAAGGTTGAAGTAGAGAAACAATGTGGAAATCAAATAAATATTGTGAGATCAGATAGAGATGGTGAATATTATGGTAGATACACTCAGAATGGATAAATGCTTGGTCTATTTACTAAGTTTCTTCAAGAACATGGGATAGTTACCCAATACACTATGCCTGGTTCACCAGACCATAATGGTGTAGCAAAAAGAAGAAATCGAACATTATTGGGCATGGTGCAGAGTATGCTTAACAACTCCAATATTCCTAAATCCTTGTGGATTGAAGCTTTAAAGATGGTTGTGTATATATTAAACTGAGTTTTAACCAATGCCATTTGAATTATGAAAAGGTTGGAAACTGATTTTTCAACATATGCACTTTTGGGGATGCCCGTCTGAAGTGAGGATTTATAATCTATAAGAGAAGAAGGTAGATACAAGGACCATTAGTAGGTATTTCATTGGATATACAGAAAAATATAGGTGTTATAGATTTTACTATCCATCTCAAAACACTAGGTTTGGGGAATCAAGAAATGAAAATTTTCTTGAGCATTACTTGATTAGTGGGAGTGATCTATCCCATGGCATTGGTTTTGAGAAAGATCATTTAGATGTTCAATATGCCACTTCAAGTAATGGACTGATCGTTATTGTTAACAACACTCCTCGAGTACAAATGTGTGTTGAAGAACCAGTCATAGAAGTACCATAAGTTGTTGATCCTAATCCATTAGATGTTGAAGTTCAACAGATGCCTACAACTATTGAACAACCAACTAAATAACATGATCCTGCTCCTTAGGATAATGTTGATGCATCATTAAGAATATCTACTAGAGTAAGAAAATCATCGATTCCTAGTGATTATGTTATGTATCTACAAGAATGTGACTATAATGTTGGAGTTGAAAATGATCCTGAGACGTTTCACAGTCCATGAGTTTTGAGGTTTCAAACTTATAGTACAATGCTATGAAAGAAAAGATGGATTCTATGGCGTCTAATCAAGTCTGGGATCTCATCAAGTTGCCTGATAGTGTGAAATACATTAGATGTAAATGGGCCTTCAAAACAAAGAAAGACTCATAAGGAAACATTGATAGATATAAGGTAATACTCTTTGCCAAAGGATTCACTCAAAGGGAGGGAATTGACTACATAAAGGCATTTTCTCCTATATCTAAGAAAGATTCACTTCGTGTAATCATGGCATTGGTTGCCCATTTGATTTAGATTTGCATCCAATGGATGTGAAAATGGTTTTGCTTAATGGTAACCTAGAGGAAGAGGTTTATATGAAACAACCTGAAAGATTCTTCTTTAATGATAGTGAGTATTTGGTTTGTAAGCTTAATAAATCCATATATAGATTAAAACAAGCTTCCCGTCAATGGTATTTGAAATTCCATAATGTGATCACTTCATTTGGTTTTGAAGAGAATGACATGGATCAATATATATACCAGAAGGTTAATGGGAGTAAGATTTATGTTTTGGTGCTATATGTGGATGATATTTTTCTTGCAGCCAATGATAAGGGTTTGATAAACGAGGTAAAACAATTCCTCTAAAAAACATTTGATATGAAGGATATGGGTGAGGCTTCTTATATCATTGGCATTAAGATCCATAGAGATAGACTTCGAGGAATCTTGAGTTTATCTCAGGAAACCTATATCAATAAATTTTTAGAGAGATTTTGGATAAAATATTATTCACCAAGTATTACTCCCATTGTGAAAGGTGATAAGTGATAACTGTATTTTATATAGTTATTTCCAGCCATTTTATTAATTATAATTGCTATGTTCTTGATTTTTAAGTTAATTTTAATGGAATAAATTAATATGTACTGTTTATTTTTTAAGGAATATATTTTTAATAAAATTAAAAAATTTGAATCGAAAATATACTTAATTGCTAATTTATGTCTAAAAGTATAATTTAAAATAAAAGAGTGTTTAATTGTAATTAATAAAAGTCTAAAATATAATTTGGATTAAAATAGGATTTAATTGTAATTAACAAAAGTTTAAAAGTTAATTTAAATTAGAAAAGGGCTTAATTGCAATTAAAGAAAGTTTAAAAGTTAATTTGAATTAAATTGGAGGGCTAAACTATAATTAAGGGAATTTATTTTCTGCGTAGGAATAGAGGCCACTCGTACCATCACCAACGCGTAACACGCACTGTTCGATCAGGAAAGTAACGGCTATGATCAGGCGAGTGCACCCAGACGTGACAATATCGAGTAGACACGGTTTTTCTAGTTGCACACTACTCGGTGCACTGTGTGGGGCCCACCTGCCACGCAGGCTGGCATGCAGAGTGGGACCGACATGTCTCACGTGTGTTGATCCCGTGCGGCGCAACCACATACAAGCTCTCCCTCGAACCATTTAAAGTCTGCCACGTGTCCCACCATTTCTTGCATCCAATCATGTATTGACACGTGGTACGTTTTGGTGAACACCAAAATGTGGAACCACACACGCATTCCCAGTAGCTTTTTGTCCCCCATATTTCTCGGTGTTGTTTATCCCGTGCAACACATTCCGCGTGCACCCATTCTTGCACTGTATGAGATGCTACCACGTGTCCCACTATTTCTTGCAACGAATCAAATGCTGACATATGGTATGTGTAAATTGAAATGAAAAATCCAACAACGCGCACGCTTGTCTCCCACTTAGTTTTAAATAATGTTTTCAATGTACCGGTTTGTTTTCCACATAGGTTTTTATTTTCGATGTAAAATGTCTCACGTGTGTCTAAAAAATGTATTTTTTTAATGTATTTTTCTAGCTATAAATAGGGCATTTATTGCTAAAAAATAGGAGTTTTTGTTTTGAGGTTGTTTTTGGGGTTCGGTTGAAGACTTGGACTATGCAACACGCAGAAGCCATTTTTGGCTTCTGTTGTGGTCTGCGTGTGCCAAAAATTTAGAGAGCATAAATGTTTTAATTTTGTTTGTGTTCTGTAATTGATATTCCTTAAATTCTGTAATTTTAATTTTTATTTATTAAGTGATTTAATTTTTCTAGGGTTGCGTTTTATCTAAATTTATGAAACTTGGATTTAATTATTTTTGAAAGATTTATAAGACTTTTAATTTATTTATTCTATTTGTGCTTAATGCTTTTGATTATTGGAAAATTTATCAATTGATCTGTGGCACTTAAATAAACTTGGAAGAAGCATTTTTGTGTATATTGCTCATGGATAGAATAACATATATATATGAAGGATAGAAATATACCTTTATCGTATGTGTGGTCATTTGAGAACTTAGAACGTAATGAATCTTGGTGAATTTACTTCTCATAGGAATATAGTGAATTAATTTAGCGAGGTGTGTCTATATGGAGCTCGGAAGAGATGTATGGATAAAATTAGAAGTTCTTAGTTGACAAATTAAATTTACTAAAAAAATATAAATCAAGAGAAAATAGTATGATTCGAGTGGACTAATTTGGTGAAAAACTACAATCCTAGAATTTTCTTTTATTTTGTTATAAAACTCTTAATTAGTTAAAACTTGTTCCAACTTTTCGATCGTTTGAATAAAATTAGAGTGAAACAATTTTAGTACTTAACAAATTATAGTAACAAATCTCCGTGGGAACGATAATTTACTTATCAAATTTTATTACTTGTGACCATGTATACTTGCACATTTTATGTTCTCCAAAAGAGACAACAATAAGTTCAATTTGGACCAATGCCCAAAGAATTGTTTTGAAAGAAAACATATGAAAGCCATTCCATATGCTTCAGCCGTTAGAAGCTTGATGTATGCTCAGGTCTGTACCAGACCTGACATTGCATTTGTTGTTGGGATGCTAGGGAGATATTAGAGTAACCCAGGTGTTGACCATTGGAAAGCTGCAAATAAAGTGATGAGGTATCTGCAAGGAACCAAGGATTATATGCTCATGTATAGAAGAACCGATGAATTGGAAGTAATTGGCTACTCCGATGCGAACTTTGTTAGTTGTGTTGATTCACACAAATCAACATCTGGTTACATTTCCATGCTTGCCAGTGGAGTTGTCTTGGAAGAGTGCGAAATAGTCCTTGACTGCTACTTCCACTATAGAGGCCGAATTCGTGTCATGTTTTGAGGTCACATAGCATGGTGTATGGTTGAAGAGTTTCATTTTCAGGCTTGAGTAGTTGACTCTATTTCTAGGCCATTAAGATTGTACTGTGACAACTCAACTGTTGTATTTATGGCTAAGAACAACAAAAGTGGTAGTCATAGTAAGCACATCGACATTAAATACTTGGCTATAAGAGAACGTGTTAAGGAAAAGAAAGTGGTCATTGAGCACGTAAGCACTAAGTTAATGATTGTTGATCTTTGACTAAAGGCATGCCACCAATGAAATTTAAGGATCATGTAGAGAAAACGGGAATTGGTTCCACTTTGTAAATATATATATACAATTTATTAATGAAACTCTTATATATTTTGATATTTTCTCATATTCATATGAACCTTAATTTATTTGAGAAAATATATATTTTATTAGACCAAGAATAAATACAGGATTTATTCATTAAGTTTTGTTACCATATAAAGTATAGTATTTGAGAAACTAAATACATTGTAATATATGGAAGATAATACTCGCTCTTAGAGAACATATCGCTATGATTCATGTATTTTGTTACTCAAGATAATTTCACTTAATGTTTGCACTAAGTGGGAGAATGTAACATAAGAGTGGTCCAACGTAATGGTGAACCGTGGTGACGATTCGGAGAACCTTTATAAAGCATTGGGTTCTCTCATTATTGACTATTTTAATTCAAATACACCATTAAAATGCAGAGAATAAGTGTGAGAAACAATGAAAGCATCAAATAGAAAATCCATTGGAATTTTCGTGTAAATGCTAAAATTTGATCAATAGTAGGAGATATGTTTTCAATCCATTTTGTTTCCACTGTATTTAAATTTTACGTTCATATGATTTTCTAAACATTTCTGGATTGAATTATAATCTAATATATTATGTATATTTCTTACTCAATTCTATAATATAAGCTACCTTCCGTAGACCTAGGAAAATTACCGAACCATATAAATTTTATGTTTTCTTTTACCGATTTCATATATTCGTATATCGTTATTTATTTCTTCTACGCACAACATTATCCATATTATGAATTATGGGTGTCCACAGTCTAGGTCGGTTCGATTTTGAGTAAAAAAATTAACTGGATCAGACCGTTCATATTGTTAAAATTGGACTGGATCGGATCGTTTTGTTATTAAGAATATTATAGCAGAATGATTTAGTTCGGTTTGTGTAACAGTTTTCAACGATTCGGAGGATTGAAAGCATTTAACAAATATTGTCCTTTTCTTCAATCTTCACATCAACTCAAACCAGAAAGGGCATTTTCACTCCAAGCCTTAATCTCGACCATACCTAAGATTTTGAGAACTAAAATGAGTAATAAATAAAAAAAATCTCCAGTGATTTAGAGCTTGTAAAAAATAACAAAGAAATAAAAGGAATTTTACCAAAGTAAGTCGGTGTCGTGAGCAACGTAATAAGGAATGGTAACTTCGTGAGATAATCCTTTAGAACTTGTAGAATCACCGTAAAGAAACTACATGGTCTATTTTGTGAGATTTAGAAAAACAAAAACCAATTAACAACACAAAAAAAATCAAAATCGTTCATGAGTTTTAGAAGACAAATCTCAAGCAATCTAAGTATTAAGGCATCAATGTAAAAGAAGAAAATCCATACCTAAACAATAAGTTGTATGTTTTCCCATTGAAATTGACTCTGAAACAAGAGTTGATAAGAGGAGAAAAAAATGAAAAAAAAGCAAGGTGAGGATGAAGAAGGGGTCAATGGCAAGGATGTATGGTTTCAAAATTTTGAACACTCCTTGTAGAATAAATTTATATTATATAATATATTTTTTTAAAATAATTTGTTCGAACTGAATCGTTTGAAAAATAGTTTTAATTAATACAAATCGAATAGATCATATAATTTATAAAATTATTTGTCTCATTCAGTCCGATTTTTAGACACACTTATTATCAATATTCACGTCAATTAGTATTTATATTCTCACATTCATATCGTAAAGAAGTATATTTACATTTATAAATTAATATTATTTCCTTCCTCTTGTTAAAAAATTGTACTCTTTTAATCCAATTTTATTAAGATAATTAAAATTTATCAAGCATGTGGAATGTATGTGAGGTAATTACAATTCATGAAACACGTGGGATTTATGTGAGGGCATTTCTAGTCATTAATATAATTGTTTTCTTCTCGTTCCCGCCAACCTCGTATGTTTTCCCAGCAAGTGACTATGTTGTGTTGTGTGCCGAAACATCTTTGTATAAAAAATAATTTCAACTCTATATTAGTCTTTCCATTTGTATTGCAGTAAATAACACTCAACCCTAAACCCAACCTCCATAACCTTACCGAGTAACGTAATCTCCATCACCGAGACCCAACTGCTCTGTTTCGGATGAAAAATAAGAAAGATAGAATGATGCCGAAGCTGAAGTCAAAACCTAATTCGAAGTTCAAGCTAAAGCAGGTGCTTATATTGATGCTAAAGTAATATGTTTTTTTTCTTTTTCAAAATACAATTAGTCTTTCCTTTATATAAAAATGCATTTTAATCGTATTTTGCATATTAAATTGAATTAAAATGCAACTTTTTCTATAATTGTACATAAATTCATAACTAAAATGTTGTTATTATTGTAAGATAGCAGGTAAATCACTTCTTAAGCTAGAAGTACATAATGAACACTTTATAGTACATAATAAAAATTGAAATTATTCATAAATTTTTGATTTTTTTTATTTAAAATTAATCGTAATTGTTTAAACGTGATGTCGTGATAAATATTATATTTTTGAAAATATTATTAATTGAAATTAAATATATATTGATATTATATATTTTATAAATAGTAGTAAATAAAAATAAATATTAATATTTTAAATAATTAATAATATTTTTAACTTCTTATTTTTTTAAATAGTAAGAAGATTATTATCAATTTATAATCGTTACCGCACCCATCCCCAACTAGACCTTTTATATTTTTTCCTCGTGGGATTTTTCCCAAAATATCACAAAATTTGACTAAACCATCATTTTAGCCTTACCGTCAACACGGTCTACATAAGTCACAACAAGCCGATAGTAGTTCATAACTACTTAATATGTTCAGATTAGAAGTTATAAACTGAAATTCGACTGACATTTGGATATATTTTTTTAAAAAATTGAAACATTTAAACTATTAGAATGTGTTGTTACTTTGTGAAAGAAAAAAATAACTTCATACAATTTTTATGATATTTTAGTATACTATTTTTTTTTTCGTTATGATCAAACTCTCTAAAAGATATTAAATAATTTCAATTTATATTGTTTCTTTGAAATATCAGGAAAAACCATATCCTATAAAAGTATAATTAAAAATGACTCATCGTGTCGTCTTTCAATATATACATTTAACTACATTGTACACGATCATCATAGTATATTAATAATAAACATGTATCAATGAAAGTAAATAATGAGTGATAATGAGAGAAAAGAATAAAAACACTATTATATATATATATATATATATATATATATATATATATATATATATATATATATATATATATATATATTACAGAAATATCACAAATATAATTAATTTAATACAATTTTATATAATACACTTTTGTTAATCCAAATGTACTATCTAATTAAATTCTACCACATCTGTCACAAATTAGCAAGATTTAGACTTTATTTTAAGATAAAATATCCAGATTGCCTACCCTTACAATATCAGGTATGTGAATTAAAACATTATTTTCAACATTAGTGAATTATATATAGTTGCTGCTCAGGTATGAAGGTTACTTTCAAATTGGTTGTTTTTTATTTCTAAGCAAATCGACCAAGAAGACTACTTCAACACTGATCCTAATTCTTCAACAATTGATTTTGAAAGCATTGTTAGTATCACTATCGTACTTGCGATGTTAGTTGAATTTTACAAATAGATCAATAGCTTAACTCGTCGTCTAAAAAGTTCATATCATCTTCACCTCCACCGTCGTCATCTTTGTCATCCTCCTCCACCTCCTCAAAGGTTGCATCAGGATTGGAAGGCTCAACATTTCCAGCTGAAAATGACAACATATCAACAGATACCTTCCTGGAAACCATAGTTCCACTTCCATAATCAATCATGTCATTCTCAAATGAGTGAATGAATGTCTTCCATTTCATTGGAATAGGTTTCCTGCATATAAAAACAGTTATAAATTCAGTTGACTTGCAATCAGCAGAAATATTTCAGTATTGATGCTGTTTGCGGTGGGAGGAATAATATTATAATTGCAAATAATAGCTTTAATTCATCGATAACTTAGGATCTGATTGCTTGTGTTTATGTTAAAAGTGGTTTCTTTCAAATATTTTATTAGGAAAAAGTGCTTTTAGGAAGAAACTCTATCAAGAAGCACAAAAGGTGTCTTCTAAGCTTTGAAATATATATATAATTCAGGAACACTTTTACATCGTCTAAGCATAAGCAAATATCCCATTAGTTGGAAAACACCCATTTGTTTGCTACAGAAAACCTCTTTTTCAGGTAAAATAAAATAACGAGAGCTTTCATTACCTCTTCTTCTAGCAAGGAGTTTCTATCCTCTTCTGCAATCCAGTCATCAAGAAATTGTTCATGCAGTACATCATGAGAGACTGAATTGTTTGACCTTTTCTTAAGTTGGCGTTCTCGTAGTAGTAGGTTGTAATGTACGTAGATTACGTTATTCCATCTTTTCTGAGCTAAACGATTGTTTCTTTGGCCATGTAATTGATCAAATAAACTCCAGACATGCTCAAACCCAAAAGAATAGCAAGTCTGACTTAGAATTCGCACAGCTATTATGCTGCAGCTCTAAGCAACTTATCCCATGTTGTTGCAACCATGCAGCTAATAATGAGCATATATTCATATTCAGAATTCTCAATGAGTTATACAGCATTCTATTTCTCTCACCTGGATTGAGTTCTGTTCTCGTACTAATTGCCAATTCCGTTCCAAAATCAGCTTTGGCAGAACTATAATCGGAAATCTGAATTGTACAGAAAACACATGAGAAATTAACATTCAAAAAGGAAAATCACATATCCAATAAGGGAATACTACCTGCATGGATGCAGAAATCCTTCTTCCATTGTCTGGCTCCAGCCGAACAATGCACTTATTAAGTCCACGGACTACTTCTGCATGCTGTAATTTTACATATGATGTCAAACTTAGAAGGAGAAACTCAGCACAGAAACAACGTCAACTAACAGTCATTACTTTTTCTACCGCCACAAAATCGGGATAATAGAGATATGATGGGGTTAAGAAATAGGCAGCCATATAAAGAGGGTGGCAGAACAATGAGTTCCAGTGACTGTCGAGGACATTACAGAACACTTACGATCATCATCACGGTGAATAGACTTAAAAGCAAGCTTGGCTCTGTACATATCGTTATATATAGAAGACATTGAGAAGGTGTCACCACTATCAACCTTTTGAAGCACTTGTATTATCGGATCAACTGATTTCATAACAAACTCAACCTTCTTCCAGAATGTAGCATTTAATACAATCTTTTCCACCTCTTTCCCCTGGCATGTTTTGCAGCACCTAGACGAAACCCATTTGCTAGATTGAAACAATCTTCTAAGAGAAACTCTATGGTCCAGCAAACTTTGTAAGGTAGAAAAGCTAGAGGCATTTCGAGTAACAGCTGGTCTCAAAAGTTCTTGACCCTGAGTATAATCAGCCTTCATGAGATTTAATAACCAAGTCTGGTAGTAAATGAATTTTGTAATCTTTTGGCCTTTCTCCATGCATTCTCCCACACATCTTTTCTTCAAGAAATCTTCGAGAATCCAATCAATACAATCAGTAGCGCATGGAGTCCAGAATAAATTATTTCTCTTCTCCTCGAGCATTTTTCCAGCAGTTCTATAAGAGGGAGTGTTCCGAGTGATAACCTGCCACCAGAAAAAATAATGAAAGTTAAGATTCAATACGTGTTACTTTAGGATGTGAGTGAAAAAACAAAACAATTACCTGCACAACATTTTCTTCGCCTATCTCTTCGACGACTTTGTCGAGCAGCTTAAACAAACTAAGGGCATTTTCTTTTATTTCAGAGGCATCAACTGAAGAAATAAAGTACAAACCATTTGGTCCAAAAGACAAAAAGTTAATTAATGTCCTACCCATTGTATATCTCTAACTGTCTGCTAATACAGAACAACCAGTAATTTCCCAAGAAGCTTTACACTCAGTCAGGTAGCTTTTAAAAGTTGCAATTTCCTCTGCCAGAAATCGACCAGATATAAGTTGACTTGAAGGCCCGGCCAGACCTTGTCCATACTGACCAACCACTTCCAACATCTTGTGGAAGTATATGGAATTTGCAGCTTGTAAAGGAACTCCTGCATAATAAAAATTTTACAAATTGCAGAAATGACTTCCTTTCCGGATTTTTTACTGGACATTGTTTTAGCTTTTACTGGCTTGAATGGTTCTGTTGTCTGTTTGTATGCATTCAGAAAAATGGAATCCAGTCTTGACCTTTTAAATAATAATTCAGAACAGCAACTTGAAGACATCCCTTTGAAAATTTTCTTGGGATCTTTACCCAATCTTCCATCACAATCATTTAGTCGTTTCATTGTTAAATGATGCAAATCAACTTCTACTTGCACATCATCCTCTTCATCGTCATTCTCTGATCGCACATAAAAATTCGACGGTTCCTTAGTATCTGGTTGTCTTTGTTTCCTCCCACTAAGATGTCATTTCATATTATCTTTCATCTTAAGATACACTTCCTCTGGAGCATGTTTACAGGGTGCTACTTCTCCTGGTATTCTAGCTAAATGTTGCTTAAATCAATTAATACCTCCACTAACTATGTTTTGACGGTAATTGCATTTTACTTTTTTCTTCCTTTCATCCTGAGCAATGCAATGTTCCCACCCCGGGTCAACATATCTTAGTGAGCAAAGAGGAGTCAACTTAATTGCTTGCCTTTGCTACTATACCCTGCATGCAACTCTTGCTCTTCATCATCATTAGAATGGAAGTTTAAATATGTTTGTCCATCATCTCTAGAATGCTTTGGTTTCTTATTTGATCGACAACCTTCCAAATTTTCTTTCATTCTAAGATACACTTCCTCAGGAGCCTTATCGCACTATGTCACTTCTCCAGAAACCCGAGCTAAGTGTTGCTTTAGTCTATATATTCCACCACTTACTACTTTCCCACAGTAATTGCATTTAAGCCTCTTCTTCTTCTCATCTTGAGCAGTGCCATGCTCCCACCCAGGGTCAACAAGGCCAGAGGAACGCATTGGGGCCATCAGTTCTAACCAATCAGGATTATGACTGATTGTCTTATCTTATCGCATCCTGTGTGAAAGCACCTTCATGTTAAAAAGAAGAAAAATAAAATCAACGTTTCACTAATGCTATGATAATTGGTGATAAATGGTTATCAGAACCTTTAATGCTTCGTTAGTGCATGATTATATAGCACTAGCAAATATGTGCCATACCCAATCCAATCTTACATGATATGTTGAACCTAGTCACATTTTCACCAACCAAACATCTTAAAAACTAGAGAAGAGTTTTGTTGAGATTCCTTAAAATAGGTTAGTAATATCATTTAATCTCTTCCTTTGTAATGATGTTTTTTATTCCGCTTAATTTTATAAAAGGTAATTATGGACATAAATTATTATTTTAATATATTAAGTCAAAAAATATTATTATTTTCAAATAAGGAGATTTGGTGTGGGGGTAAACTTGGAATGAATGTATTGAACAAAAATGAAGCTACTCAGTTTACTCTTCGTATGCAATGGAGGGAATATGAAAATTAAAAAAAATAATCATACTAAAATTAATATAAAAATATAAAATTTTATATACATTATTAAATATTAAAATATTACCATAATATTATTATTTGTCTTCATTTACAATTTTTGAAAAAATAAAGAGATTCAAAATACCAGTGATAAGCAAAAAATATCACTACTTGCCTAATGCAAGGAACCTTAGTAACTCAACTTCCTAAAAACTATCTAAAAGTACCGATATCAATTTAACAAAGAAAAATTTGACCCAAAAATATTTAACTAAGAAAATAACGAGATTATGGTCCAAATAATCCTTTAATTTTTTGATAAGGGCACTTTAGTCATGTTTCTTTTAAAGTATGCAAGTTTAGTCCTATAATTTTTAAAAAAAATCGATCCAGTCTAAATTTTTAAAAAATAGTAACTCAATGCTTTTACAATGTCACATGAGAAAAAGAAAAATCAGATGAACTTATGTTCATCATTGCCACTGTTTTTCTGTCTTTGTATAAGAAGCTCAGCTCATGGTCAAAGTCTGTTCCTTGTAGGTAGTTGAAATTGAACAAGACTCGGCAGAAACTCAGACAAGTAGAGAAGTCACCATTAAGCACTATTAACCAATAGAAAGCACAATTTTTAATTTACAAAAACCCAAAACCAAAATACAGACCAAAAATATTTCCCAATTTAACTAAAATGCTCTAAATCTTTCCCTAAATAAATGATAGTAAATGTACGCAATTGTTGGATCGTGAAGCTGTAAAAGTGAATGCTTCAAGAAAATTTTCATACCTGAATTCGACATACCCAGTACCCAAAATACTATTTTGAAATTTCTGAGAAATATCCATTTGAAGTCACCGGCATTTTGATTTTGGATTCATGTCTGAAAGAAATTGCTGATCATTGAGTCTAATAAAGAATAATCCTAGGGTTTTTCCGGTCAAATTGGTGGGTAAAAGATTGAAATTAGGGGATTGAAGCAAAATGAGCTGGAATCGCTTGGAATCGTGTAAATCGAGAGTGGGATGGCTGGGTTGCAGAGAGAGCCAACTCGACTACATGACCCGGCGATTCTTCTTCGAATCATAATCAAAACATTAATATATAAATATATATATATATATATATATATATATATATATATATATATTTCTCATTTATTTGTTAGAGGAGAAATATTAAAAAAATTAATAATAAAAATAATATTTTTTATATTACTTTACAAAATTTTATTATTTAATATTAAATTTTTTTATTGTTATAATTATTAAAATTGTTATTTTTTATAATTTTTAAAATATTAATGAAAGAGTAATTTTATGTTTGAATATTTTTAAAAATAAAAAATATTATTTTAATAATTAGTAAAAATTTCTCGAAAAATAGTGCTACTCTTATTTTATCATATTTTTCATTTATAATTAATACTTTTCTAAAATGCTATTTTTAATTAATAAAAAAGTTATAATAAATTAAACAAAAATATTGGTATCTATTCTCATGATATAAATGAAAATTTAAAAACATGAAATTTAATTTAAAAATTATAATTTTAAATAAAATTCTATGATAAATTAAACTAATAACATTATTCGTATTTATATCACAAGTTAAATAATATATTATAAATATAAGTAAAAGTAAAATGTAAGATTTTTCATGGTTAATTATGTATCATGCAAATTAGTCAGCATTTTCTTTGAATTGTACTTGTAATATATTGATAAATAATTTTATTTTTAAATCTATAAAAAAATATTCGCATTTTTAATCTAAAAAGCTATACCTGAATAATAAATTATTGTTGTTATTTTCGTAATGAAATAAGATATAATAGAAATTCAAGTTTATGAGTTGAGATACTGAATTGATAAAAAAGCCTTACGAGTTGAGATGGATCGAGAGGAGTTTTATTTCTCGTATCATTGGTGAAACCATGCTTAAAATAACTTAAATTTTAAGACTAATGTTTGATTTATCTCAAATTATGAACAATTTATTCTAAATGTATTATTAATATTTTATATGATAAAGAAAATAAATACTAATATTAAAATATATATCTATTATTAGTATATTTTTTTATAACATATTTTTAAAATTAAATAAATCATACTCATATATATTGTTATATTTTTTACGTTTTTTTATATAAAAATGTCAATAGTTGTTAAAACCAAACTATTTTTTTTATTTTTTTGTTATTTTTATACTAATAAATATAAAAATATTTATATAATAAATATATTTTAATTTTTAATTTTTAGTTTTTTTATAACAAACATTCTATTCGTTATTTTTTATTCTAAATAAATAGATTTTTTTATTACCAAAGTTTAAGAGTTATTATAAAAATATCATTGAATTTTTTTTAACTTTATATCATTAAATTTTATAAATTTTAAAAATATCATCAATTTTTTTTGTTAATTCTATATTATTAAACTTTATAAATATTATAAAAATATCATTGACGTACATGTACCATGTTGCTAATTCCTATTAACTAATTGATATTGATTATATTTTTGTAATATTTATAAAATTTAATGGTATAAAAATAAAAAAAAGAGGTTTATGATATTTTTGTAACATTTGTAAAGTTTAATTTTAAGATGAACAAATAATTAGATCAATTCATTTAAATTGAGAAATCTGATTTAATGTGTCAGATTTAGATCGTATTAGATTGATAAATTTTATATTCATATCAATTTTGGATTGAAAAATCTACGATCTATTCGGACTCTAATTGACAAATTTTATAATCAATTATATTCGATCCAAACTAAATTATTATTAAATTATAAATAAATACATATTCTATTTTATAATGTTTTATATTTCAATATTATATATACTATAATTATATTAGATTACGATTTCAAGTTTAAAAAAAAATATAAATGTTTTTAATAATTTAATAATTGTATATACATATTTCTTATTCTTTTGATTTTATTAGTTGTAATTATAAATAATAATTTTTGTTATAAATACATAAATTTAACAATTTAAATGTTGTGTATATTGTGTATATTATATATATTATGTTTTATATGTGACAATAATTCATAAATAACTTTAAAATCAATATGATTTTATCCAAACCGAAAAAATCTGATATGTTCGAATTTAGATTGGTTTGCATTAATTGATTATATCATTAGATTGAATTCAGATTGAAAATTTTCAAATTCGATTTGAATCGACAAAAAATAGACAGTTTTAATCTGCTACTTACCCCTAATTTAATTATATGAAATGATTTAATTTGATTACATCATCATATTTAATTCTGATTGAAAATCTTAACTTTAATTTTAATGGACCAAAAACGAACAATAAATTTGTAATATTTACTCTTTATTATATATAAAATAGATTTGGTGGCAGGCATGTGCTTGCAACTACCAAATTCTATATTTTCACAAAAGTAATTATGGTCAAAGTTACGACCAAAGAACATTTTAATGAATTTTTAATTCATTCAAAAGTTCAGATATATATTCACATTGATCCAATTTAAAAAAATAAATACATAAAAAGCTTTTGGAAAATCTCTTATATACATCTTAAAAAGTAATAGCAAACTAAAACTTGAGAAAAAGAAGAAAAAAAATAACACTGCAGCAACTGAGCGATACACATATATCAAGATTACATGACAGACTAATATTTTTCATTGAGTGGAACCAAATTTTTCCACATCAATTATACCAAGTAACACTTCATTTTTTAGCACAAAGCACCCATGTGACATTCTTTGTAAAGATCTTAAAAAAAATAGCTAGATAACCTTTTTTTATTATCAAGATCTGTTTGCATTTGTTGTATGTAATATTTGATTGATGATGTAATTAACCCTAGAAATTTGGTTAGCTGACCAAGCTTTTATATAAATATAGAAGCAATTTGTTTCTCTAATTTTAGGATGTAATTATAATTTTTCCCTACTTTTAGGAAGTATTTGTAAGTATATACGAACTCTGATTTGAAGAACATGAATGTTAGGAAATTTGTGAATAAAATGGTATAATCACAAATTCTTCCTCCCAAGATCTTCCTTAGCAGAATATCAAATAATAGAGAAATAGATAATACACAACACAATAATTATAGTGGAAACTCCAAATTAGAGAAAAACCACTTTCGTTGTCAAAAGACAATCAGAGAAAAATTCACTATGTGGAAAATTGTTACAACCACACTCTCAGTAATTTTCTCACACACCCAAAAGACAAGAGCAATTACAAGCCCAAGAGAATTTTCCCACAAAATTCTCTCACTTAAGAACTTCTCTTACTAGCTTTTCTCTATTTTTGGGATGATTATCAATGAAGAAATGAAGCCATATTTATAGCCTTCAAGTTCTCATTTCATATGCCAAACATTTCTTCATTCAACAAAATTAGGCTACCTAATTTTCCTATTCTTTATTCAAACAAGGTTAGGCACCTCCATCTTTGACAATATGGTAAGCCACCTTCCATGAATTTTCTTCTAAATTAGGCACCTCCTATTTTGACTAACAAACCTAATATTATTTTTAATCAATAATAACAATGAATTGAAATTTTTCTACAGAAACTTAGTTGTATGACATGTATCAGAGTAGGCTTGATTCCAAAGAAGTCTACAATAAACAATCATACTCTTATTTTTTCTCGAAGTTCATATTCTTAAAATCACCTTCGTAGAGCCTATGTAAGTCTGATGACTACCATTACAGGCACATCAATTGAGCTTACCCAACGCAAACACAGTTGATTATTAGGGGTGAGCATCGGCTCAAAACTGCAAATTTTAGATCAATTTGAATCCGATCCGATCCGAAGTAAATTATGAATTATTCAATCCGAATTCGATCCGATCTGAAAATTATTCAATCCGAATCCAATCCATTGTACATGCTAATCCAAACAAATCTAACTTTGCTAATTTTAAGTCAATCTGAATCCGATCCAATCCGAAAATTATTCAATCCGAAATTTTAATTTAAATATATTAAAAAAATTACATAAATAAGTAAATTATGAAATATCAATCCGATCTGAACCGCTATAAATATCAATCCAAACAAATCCAAATCTTATATAATTTTAACATATAAAATGAAAAATTACATAAAATAAAAAAAATCTAAAATAAAAATATTTTTCATACAAATTAAAAAAGTAGGTGATAACATGATTAAAAATAATTCAACAAAAATAATAAAAAAAACATCAATTACATAATTTAAATCCAAATATAAATAGTAATAATTTAACTCCAAAAAATTAAATATCAATTACATAAATTAACTTCATTCTACGAATATTAATAACAACTCTTTTTGATAATCATTCAAGGTTTAAGTCACCAATACCATCAAGAATATCTGCATGATGAAAAATTAAAAAGTTAAAAATATACATAAATAATGAGCTAATAAACACAATAATATATATTTGATAACAAATAAATCTATATATATTTGAAAGTTTTATGCAATATACCTGATTCTAGAGCTTCAATTTCATCAAGTGACTCTTGGATATTAATGATTGGAGATGAACGAATCCAATTTTGAGTGCAAATCAAAGATTGTACAGTTTTATAAGATAAGGAACTCATGTATGGACTAATTGTACGACCACCAGTAAAGAATGCAAATTCAGATGCTACGGTAGATACCAGTATAGCCAATACATCTCGAGCTATCAAAGAAAAAATCTTAAATTTTGAGGAATGAACATTCCACCAACTTAAAAGATCAAATTTCTCATCATCCATATCAACCAATGCTTCTTGTAAGTATTTTTCACTTCATATTTGTTTTCCATAGTATGAACTTCTTTTAAATGCTTTCTCTTACGAGAAGCATAAAGTTGGAATGCATCTACTTCTAAACCAAAACTTTTTGTACCCATTTCTAAAGGTTGAGAAGATTCTTCTGTGTTTGAGGGAAAATATGTTTTATAATACTCCTCGTACATATCTTCCAAAGTTTTTTTTACCCTTTTTGAACTCATTGACGTCTCAATCTCATCCCTATTACACAATTCTAGCAAACTTAGATATAAAGAACACTCTTTATGCCTAAGATCAAGTAAAATAGACACAAATAACATCATATTCATTTTAGATATTCCTCCCCGATATTTTTCAAACTTTACCTTCATATCACTAGCCATCTTCATCATAATGTAATCCTCACATGTACTCCACATATCAAGTTAATCATGAATAAAACAAATACGATCCAAGAATAAATTAGACGTCATATATAAAGATCCAGAAAACATTAATGTAGCTTCATAAAAAACTTTCAAAAATTAGATAAAATGTTTAGCATTGTCCCAATCCATTATAGTCGGAGCTTGTTTAATTTCACCTCGACAAAACTCTTAATAGTACCCCAAATCAGTGATCTCTGACCTTTCAAATGCTTTTTGAAAAGTTGTAGAATCCAACATCAAATAAGTTGAATTCCAACTTGTCATAACATCTAAACAAACGAGTTTTTAAGTAGAGAGTTTTTCCATTTCAGCAGCACTCTTAAATTTTTGTAGTCTAATTGGTGATCCTCTCACGTATCTTACAACAGCACGAATCCTATTTTTTGATATGTTATACTCTTTCAAGCCCTGCTCAATAATTAAATTCAGAATATGTGCACCACATCACATGTGCAAAATTTTTTGATTCTAAAATTGCATTACCCCAACCATTAACACATTTTTTTCAAATAAGTAAGTGTAGTATCATTAGAACTTGCATTATCAACTATAATACATAATATCCTATCAATGCCCCAATCTAACAAACATGTTTCGATCGCTTTACCAAGTGTATCACCTTTATGATTTGGAACTTGACAAAAGTTCAAGATTCTCTTTTGTAAATTCCAACCATTATCAACAAAATGAGCAGTTAGACACATATAACATAAATTCTGACAAGATGTCCATGTATCAGTGGTAAGACATTCTTTTACTAGTTCTATTCAACAACTCTTTTAATTTTACTCTTTTAGTAATGTACAAATTCAAGCAATCTCTTGCAACAGTCCACCGATAAGGGATTTTAAACAAAGTTTATAACTCTTCAATAAAATCCTTAAATCCTTCACCTTTTACGATAATAAATGACAATTCATATTTTATTATCATCTTTACCAATTTTTCTCTACATCTTCCAGCATTAAAACTGTGAGGTATAAGACTTCCTTTCTTATGAAAATCTAAAGTTTTTTGTTTCTTAAGAATTCTACGGGGAAACTTATCACATCCAATGACAATATGTGCAAAAATATTTGACGTGCCAGATTTTCTTGACACATACTTATATTGTTTCTTACAATATTTGCATATAACTTTGTGATGTTGTCCTACCCCTTCTATAGTAAAATGAGCCCATGCTTCACTACGAGATCTAGAGGAAACTTTTTTACATTCTTCTTTAGAAGCAATGCATAGGTCAGGAATTGGAGTACTTACAGAATCTTCTTCTTGAGTTGGTTGTGTTGCACTTTCATCTTTATTTACTTCTTCAATCACATAAAGTGTATCATTATCTTTATCTAAATCCATCTGTATAGTTATAGAAAAAAATATTAGACATTTGCAATAAATAATTGTAAAAATGTACACATAGACGTAGGGTGATGTTGGACATGTTTGCTTTCATGTGATTTAAAATATGTATTGAACATTTATATATAATATAACTAAAAATTTAATAATACGAATGAAATGTTCAATTAACATGCACCATTTATAAAACAATGTTTTATGATATTGATTTTTATAATTATGTAAATAACCATAATGTACTACAATGTTGACATTTGTTCCACTAAGCCACGATAGACCTCAATATTTTAAAAGTAGTTTAAAAAACTTTGTAACTCAATTAAACCATAAAAAATAACGTTTTTTGGGGAAAAACTCTGGACAAACCGCCTTTGATAGTTTGGCGTGCCTAGTTATTGAAAAGTTACATGGAATCATAAAAAAATTCATCCAAAACAGACCTCTCAACACAAATTTATAACCCTTCAAAGTTTTCTTATAATGTCATCCAATTTTTGTTCTACAATACAATTACATTTTCACTCAGACTCGTAATTTCATCTCATACCTCTTAAAAATTACTATAAGAAAACAGTAAATCACACAATATGTTCTAGATAGCTTATTGCTTCACATATCCATTTGAAACAAAAGAAATAACTAGCAATAGCAGCCAAAACAGAGCATTTGAATATTATATATGAAATCAAAATTCAGGAAAAAGAAAAAAGTTCAAACAAATATAACCTTCTTGTTCAAGATGATGAAGAACAACAAACAGCGAGCAATGAGTAGCAACAGCAGCGAGCGAGCTAGCAGAGAAGCACGAGCAACTGCAAAGTAGAGAAGCACGAGCAACTACAAAGTAGAGAAGCACGAGCAATTGGGAAGTAGAGAAGAACGAGCAATAGTAGCAGAGAAGCAACAGTAGAAAAGCACGATTGAAAGTTTGAAACCAGCAATGGAGGTAGGGAGAGAGATAAAGGCAGTTGGAAAAATATATTAGGTTTTGTGTTAAGAATAATAGATACAACAGCTGGTTTAATAGGTTAGGTTAAATAATTAGGTTTATTAATTATTATAAATATATATATTAAATAATATATTGGATCGGATCGGATTATACGGATTTGAATATTTCTAATTCGAATCTGAATTCAAATTCGAGCGGATTGATAAGATCCAATCCAAATCTGATCCGACTTCGAATCAAAACCACTCAATTTTAAATGATTTAATCGGATTTTTTGGATTGATCGGATATTTTTCTCACTCCTACTAATTATCATACACCAAGATAATTCTGTGTTTCCAAATGGAGTTACTCTCGATGAGACCAATTACCCATTATGGTCTCAACTAATAGAGATGCGTATTTTAGAAAACTTGAATAAAAATTTCCTCTTCTTTTAATTTTATGTTACCTTTTATTCCGATTCCTTTCCATTTCTGAATTAAATATTTTCTTTCGTTTTTTTCTAATTCGTTTATGAAATTTTTCGTTCTACTTCCGTTCTTTTCTGATTCATTTACATTTCTGAAGTAAAAAATTTCTTTTATTTTTCTCCATTATGTTTTCGATTTAATTCTTCAAACTCTACTTCATTTTCTTATGGGTATATATACCCATTCGTTAAGGAAGAAAAGAAGTAGAAAAAATTATAGCTGAGAAAACAGAGAAGAAAGAAACATGAAAAAAAAAGAAAAAAGAAGAAAGAGAAAAAGGAAAAGGAGACAGAGAGGGGAAACGTAAGGAATTTTTTTTATTATATATGTTTTATTTAAAATTAGTTTCTTTTAATAATAAAATTTATGAAATAATAAATTGTGATATAAGTTTATTATTGTTTAATCATTTTATATTACGATATAAGTTTTCATGATTTTCAAACACGCACAGTTAATAAAAAAATCATCTTAATGACACTATGTGATATACAAACCTCATTATTATTTATTTAAATTATATATATTATTTAAATTTTGTATTTATATTTATATTTATATATATATATATATATATTTAATTTTAATAAAATAATTTTATTTTTAAATTTTTTTATCTTGTATTATTTCTTATAATCTTAAATAATTTTCTACCCTTATTTTTTGAACAAACAATTATTTATAATATGTTATATTTATCCGTTCTATTATATATCTATTCTACTATATATATTTTATTATAATTATCGTTCAATTTTTACATATTTATTAATTTCTTTTATCATTTATTTAAAATTAATTTTTATTAATTTTTATTAATTTTATTCTTATAGTAAATTACTTCCACTTTATTTTACTTTATTTTATCACTTTATATATTATTGTTATCATTAATTATTTTATATAATTATAATTTTTTTACACTATTATTTTTATATTAATAACATTTATTTATTTTATGTTATTAATCTTAAATTTTTTTACTTTATATTTGTATTTTATTTTTACTATATATATTATAATTTTATAAATAAATAAATTATTTTATTTTTAAAATTATTTAATCACTATAATTAATGAAATAAAAAATACATATGTAAATTAATATATTTCTATCATTTATTTGTTAAATATATTTTTAAAAAAAATCTATAACTTTATTTGGTGATTTTTAAAACTTGTATTGTTATTTATGTATTTAAAAGAAAAAAATCAAAGAAAAAATTATGGAATGTGAAATGACCACTCTAGTGTCTCGAATTGAAAATCTAACTGTAAATGTTGATGACCCTACTGTGGGTGGTTCTACTATGAACCAAATGATGAGGTCTTCTGTGGTTAATTGGATAACCCCAATGTTACCAATTTCTATTTCAATGAACTATGTTGTGGTAGAAAAATTAGAGAAGTTTAATAGCTTGAACTTCAAGAGATGGAAGAGTAAGATGATGTTCTATCTCACCACCTTGAATTTAGCAAGGTTCTTGACTGAAAAATCTCTCGATCAACCTAAGGGTGAAAAATATTTTTGGTCTACTAGTGCTATTAAAGCATGGAAGCATTCTGATTATCTATGTCAGAACTATGTACAATGAGTACAATAAGAAAAGGACAACCAAAGACTTGTGGGAATCATTGGAATGGAAGTATGAAACTGAAATACCGATGCCAAGAAATTTTTGGTTGGTCGATTTCTTGATTATAAGATGGTGGACTCTAAATCTATATGCAATCAAGCACATAAAATCCAAGATATCATAACAGAGATGTATGATGAAGAAATGGTACTTAGTGAAACCTTCCAAATTGCAACTATTATTAAAAAGTTGCCCCCTTTATGGATAGGGTTTAAGGCCTACCTTAAGCACAAGTGGATGGAAATGTCTTTGAAAGGCTTATTGATAAGATTCAAAGTGAAAGAAGACAAGACTTATTCTAAAAAAGGTTATATCCCATCAGCACCCAAAGCTAATGTGATGGAACATGGTCAAAGTTCCAAACACAATAAGAGCAAGGGCGAGGAAAGCTAGGTAAATGGTCTAAATTGAGACCTAGATAAGTAAATTTTAAGAAGTCGAGCTTCAGAGGGATTTTTTTAACTGTCAGAGGACAAGGCATAAAGCCCCAGACTGTAGGTTTCCAAAAAGAAACAGAAACTGTGAGGCAAACATGGTTAATGACATACTTATGATATCTCTAACATTGACTTGTATGCAATCATTTCTAAGGTAAACTTGGTAGGATCAAACCTAAAGGAGTAGTGGATTGACACTGGTGCAACAAGGCACATATGCTCAAATAAGAGGCTATTCACTACTTTTGAAGCAATGAAAAATGGAGAGAAACTCGTCATGGGAAATTCTGCTACATCAACTATTCAAGGGCAAGGCCAGGTCAAACTGAAGATGACCTTTGAGAATGAGCTTACATTAAACATTGTACTCTATGTGCCTGACATTCGTAAGAACTTTTTTTTTTTGCTCATTACTAAACAAGCATGGCTTTCGAATGGTGTTTGAATCTGATAAGGTCGTTGTGACCAAAAATGGGATGTTTGTGGAAAATTGATATGTATCTAATGAGTTATTTAAGCTAAATGTAATGATTGTAAAAGCTAAGTATATTAATAAGATTAATTCTTTTGCTTATTTTCTTGAGTCTTCCAACTTGTGGCGTGGTAGACTAGGTCATTTAATTATGATACATTGCATAGACTAATTAACATGAAACACATACTCACATTTCAAATAGATTCAAAGCATAAGTGTGAGACTTATGTTGAGACAAAAATGAGTAGGCCATCAGTTCATTGGATTGAAAGGAACAATGAACCTCTTGACTTAATCCATAGTGATCTATGTGATTTAAAATTTCTCCAAACAAAAGGTGGCAATAAGTATTTCATTACTTTTATTGATGATATCATGAAATATTGTTATATGTATTTGCTTAAAAGCAAAGATGAAGCAATAGAGAAATTTATTCTTTATAAAACAAAAATTGAGAATCAACTCAACAAGAAGATCAAGGTACTGTGTAGTGATCGTGGTGGTGAATATGAGGCACCATTTGGTGAATTATGTGCACAACATAGAGTTATTTATGAAACCACAACGCTTTATTCACCTCAACAAAATGAAGTTGTTGAACACAATAATCATACTTCAAAAGAAATGATTAATGCAATGTTATTAAGTATTTAAAGGAATGATACCTTTTAAATAAGATACCCTAAAAAAATACACTTAAGACATCGTATAAATTATTTAAAGGAAGGATAACTTTATATAAATATTCATGAGTGTGGGGTGTTTTACAAAAATAATTGTACCTATAATTAAGAAGGTGAATATAGGTAAAAAAAATAGATTACATCTTTATTGGATATGCACAAAATAACATTGCTTATCGATTTCGTATGCATGATTCAAAAATCCCAGACATACACAAGAACACGATAATGGAATTAAAAAAATGCATCATTCTTTATATACGCAACATATTTTAATTTGTTAAGACGTTTAAATCAACTTTATATATAGTTTTTTTTTAATAATAAATTTTAAATTTTAAAAATAATAATAATATCAAATTATAATAAAAAAATTATAAAAAAATATTTTTAAAATTTGTAATAATAAAAGTAATAATTTATTAATATTAAATATTAAATAATGTAGGATAATAAAAATATATAAATAATTTAAAAAAAAACTAATGAAAAATGTTTCTTTTATTTTTCTCCGTCAAGGAGACGACAAGATGCTATTTTTAGAGAGACCGTTACACGTCATATCAACAGAGTATGGACATCGACGTAAGTGCGCCTATATAATATTTTCTAAAAGTACTCATGAAACCAATTATTTAAAATTATATCCTCAAATTTAGGTAATTCTACTTTCTGAACTATTCTGAATATCATCTGAATATAATATTATATATATTAAAATCATAATATTTTGAAAATTAATAAAATATTAAACTAGTAAGGAGAGTATCAAATATCCAATATCAAAGCGCCACAAAAAATTATATATATGGAAGACAAATGCATTTTATATATCAAACACTTTATTTATGAAACATTTTATATATCTAACAGTTAAACACTATACTATTTATTAAATTTTATCTAAGTTTATAATTAGATACTCAAATTTTTTTTAAAAAAATTGGTAACTAAACTTTTTAATTTTTATAATTAGATTTTTAAATTTTTTTAACAATTTAATCTCTAAATGTTTAAATTTTACACTCAGTTCTAAATTTTTATTTTATTTTTAAATTTAAAATACTAAGTTTACAATTTGACTATAAATGAAAATAAAAATTTAGAAGTTAGATAAAAAAAAATTAAAAACTAAATGGTTAAAAAGAATTAAAAATTTATGTATAAAAATTAAATTATTAAAACAAAAAGTTTAACTTTTCCATTTTGAAGAAATACCGACCTTTCCAAAGAAACCTTTCCACAGAACTGTTACGACAAGCCAATTGCATGCGTACGCGTATTGTATTACATTTGGTTAAATTCTTGTAAATGATAATAATAATATATAAAAAACAGGGATATCGACCGACCCGAAGAAGCCTGTCCAAATGGCTGTTAAGACATAAGCTTATATAGGAAAATAACTTCTATCCTAAGTATGTCAAAATCTTATATTATTTATTTGTCTTTATAATATTAATCTTACTTCATATTTTACCTATACATTTAAATATAAAAATATCTTATTAATATTATATAACATTACTCTCTTATAAATTATTAAGATGTTAAATTTATTAATTATTTTAAATACAATATAATAATAACGTAGAATAATAGATATAAAGATAGAATAAATATTAAAAAAATAAAAAAATAATAATAAGTAAATTAGAATTAGAGATTTAAACTAATATAAAAGAAGAGAAACAAAATGATAATTAGGAGATAAACTAATAAATGTAATTAAATTTATTTTTATAAGAAAATTAAATATCTTACTATGTCATATTTATAGGACTTAAATAATAAATTAAATAATCATAAAATAATTATTAATAATTCTAATAATATTTTAAATAACTAAATAATAAATTTAAATATAAAATTTAAAATTTAATTTAAATAATTATTATCTCAAAAAAAATTTCATGCATGTCTCATAAATTAATTCATTTATATTATTTAATCCTTTAGATTATAATTTGTATTATTTAATCCTTTAGATTTGAAAAATTGTTCAGAAAAATTATATTATTTTAATAATTTTACATTAGAATATTATTTTAATAAATAATATTTTAATTAAAAAATTATTAAAAGAATATGTATTATCCTGCTTCTCGTTTTAAAACAAAGTTAGACAGTTTACGGTGACCTAACTTTTATCGTATTATCTCTTTATTTATATACCAAAATATATAATAGTAGATTATGATAATAAGTATAATTTGATATAATTTATTATTTTAAAATTTTAATTTTAATATAATTTTATTTATTTATTATTAAATTTTATTATTATTATTTAAATTTTATTATATATTTAATGATAACGAACATTTAAAATTTTAAAAATATATAATTTAAGTATTCTCAAATTTAATGTAAATTTATATAAATCAAATTAAAATTAAAATTTAGGTAAATATATATATATATAAAGCGGCGAAAAAGGAAACTCATATATATAAGAGGAAACTGTGAGGTTACGCGCATATATATATATATATATATATATATATATATATATATATAGAGAGAGAGAGAGAGAGAGAGAGAGAAGAAAAAAACAGGGAAAACGAAAAGGAGGAAACGGGCAAAAGAGGTAGCCCCCATAATAGAGACCCAAAATTAAAGAGAAAACATCTTTTTTTACGATTGAATTTCTTTCCGTTCTTCTAAAAAAATGACAGTAAATTTGTCTATATTAACATAAACTAATTTTTCTTTATTTCAAAAAATATATATAATTTAATTTTGAATTATGTTTGATTTTTTTGTATTAATTTAAATTATTTTTCTTTATATTTATTTTATCTATGTTAAAATATTTCGGATTTATTTTATAATTAATTAGAAATATTAAATTCAAAATAAATCAAACATAAATTAATTTTTAAATACTAACTTGATCACGTTACAATATGAAAAATACTACCATTCAATTTATTAACGGTAATATCTCACTTTGAGCATATATGTAAGTTTATTTTGGATCGTGTAGAAAACAAGCATACACCGTACTCTTATTTTAGGGGGAAAATATATTATAACTTTAAAAATGATAAAAATATATTATTTTAATAATTTATTTTATTTTTAAAAATAAACAAATTTAATTCTTATGTTATTATATTTAAATGAGAGTTTGTTGTATATCACATATAATAATTTAGAAAATGGTTGAATTGTGTTTTAGTTTAAAAATGGAAATTAAAATTTAAAAAAACTTAAATTATTGAATGATTTTAATTTAGTCAATTTTTAAACTTTAAAATTAAATAAAAATGAGGGGATATACTTTACAAAATATAATTATTATAAACATAAAAAATATTAATATCTTATAAATTTATAATTAATTTTAAATATAATATAATACATTATTATTATTAATAATAAATATAATTATAATGTTAATTATAATTATGATATAAAAAATAATATTCATATATATCCAACTTTATATAAGATACAATACAAACTTAGAAAATTATATCACAAATTTTTGCGTGAAAATATTAACTAATATAATATTTATTATTATTAATATAATAAAATATATAAATTATATCTAATTAATTATATTTTAATACTAAAATAAAATTATTATTAATAAATATTTGTTATTTTAGTAACAATTAAAATTATAATAATATTAGAGATATGTGTTACAATGTAATTTATTTTTAATTTTTTTAATCTTAAATAATTTATTTTTTTAAAATGTTAATAATTTTTAAGAAAAATTATTGTAACTATTTAGTAGTTTTTAATAATTTAAAATTTTATAATTTATTATTATTATTTTAAATTATTTTATAATAAAATTTTAATAAGTTATTTATTATAAAAATATTTTATTATTATTATATAAATATAATTTTTTTTATTTTTTTTATAATATAAATAAATTATTATTTATTAAAAATTGATTTACGAGGATATATTATTTTTGGTTTTCTTTTAGAAAATAAGAAGAGAGAAATAAAATGAAGCTCGGAATTAAGGAATGATAGAAAAGAAAGAGTGGGATGGTGAGTTGATAAAAAGAAAGTAAAATGATGAGTTTAAAAAAAAATTTAAATTATTGAATGAGTTTTAATTTAGTTATTTTTAAACTAAAATTAAATACTTTTTTAAACTATGATAGGGGATATACTTTATAAAGATAAAACCATTATTTAAATTAGATGAAAGAGTAATTTTTAATTTTAAAAGATAATTAATAGAATCAGGATTAGAATTAAGTAACCAACATAATGAAGAACATAACATACTATGCAATTGTAAGGAATACAGAAGAAAATTAGGTTTATATAGTAAAATAATAAGTTTTTTAAATAATTTACTACCAACAATAAATACACAAAGACCTTCATCTATGTCAATTTTAACTCCAGATTAAGATTATAAAGATCCTCAAAAAATGGTATCAGAGTCAAAGAATAGTAATTTAAATAGTAATTTAAATAGTAATGGATGGAGAATTAACACTATTAAAACACAAGGGCATTTGTGACATTTTATAAACCCCAGGGGCATAACTAAAGATATAACAAACCTCAAGGTCAATTTAGAAAATGATCCCATTATGAGAAATATAAGTCACCTTATTTTACAAACCCACAAAAACCCACGAACTCACAAACTCACAAACTCACAAACTCACAAAACCCACAAAACATATACGCGCACGCATCAAAAGTTAGCTGCTAGCGGAAAGATTAGTGACAACGTTACAAACATTGCATTGTTCACAGCAAGGTTTGATGTGGTTGAGTAAGTTGGGGTTTTTACTAAGGAGTAGATATGCCAAGAAACATATCATAAAAAGTGCTGACAGAAATACCACCGCAAACACAAACATTGAAAATTTGGTAGGGTTGGTCTTCTTTCTGCTGTTATTATCTTCATCCAGATTATACCTGCATGCAGTATTAATTAATTCACATTATTATTGTGTGTAATTGTTTTGCAAATATTTTCTGATATCTCACTATGAAAATTAATACACTTTTAACACATCCTAATTATGCATGTCACTTCTAAAAAAAAGTAAATAATAGATTACCTTAATTATTAAAAAAGAAATTGGTCAATTAAACGAATTTCTGAAAAACATATTACAGAAAAAAAAATTAATTAAATACTCCCAGCCGAATTAAGAAAATATGATCGATTGGTCTTTATTTACAAAATATCAGAATATAGATGAGGAAACAAGATGAAGTTGCACGTGAAACCAATCTTGGCGGCCCCCACATTTGCTTAAAGTACTTCAACGAAGAAAAAAAATAGTTAATTAAAATTAAAAACTACAAAAATCATACAAATTTGAATCAAGAATGGAAAAATTATTATAGAATTATTGAAGTTTTCTAAAATTACAAAAAAATAGACAATTTTATCCACGAATTAAAAATGTTGAGTTGTCCATTAATTAAGAATAAAAATAAAAATTTAGGATCTAAGTGTAGAAATTAAAAATTTTAACTACTTGATTGTTGAAAAAAAATTGAATATCTAAATGCAGAAATTAAAAAGTAGTTGAAGAACTTAATTGTATTAAAAAAAAGTTGGGAGAATTTAAGAATTTATGGTGCACCTAAACCTAAAAAACTATTGCTCACAAAACCGAGGAGGAGAAACCAAATGAATAAAAATTGCTAGCTTATAACAAGTTAGTATCATTCAAAAGAATACCCTAAAATATTGGTATATTCATCTTAGTTTTTTCGTCAATTATATTACAAGTACAATAAGTAATTAATTTTTGAAAGTAAATAAATACGTACCCAGTAGAAGGATCATTTGGACAGAAGATGACACTGTAATTGTCAGATGCACACGTAAAGTTCGAAGTTGGACATTGGGTCTCGAAGAAGTTGGAGTGAACATAAGGGGGCTTATTTTGACATCCAACAACATGACCTTGATTGATAACTCTAAGCTCCAAAGGACAAACTGTATTAAGATCCTTAAAACAACCAGCAGAGTTACAATCCCCTTGGGTTGGAATCACTGCCATGGGTAGGTTAAAGCCGTGTAATAGGCTAACACCATACTCATCTTCGTCAGACGAGTTTAGCTTGAAAGCTGCCACCGTTGTTGCTGGAACTGGGACCTGATCATAATCACCTTTGGATTTTCCGTTGTCTTCCAAACATAGGATGGAATTGGTACCCCATAAGAAACCTGACCAATTATTGGGTACGCGTATAGACATGGACTCTCTAGTCTGAAGGCAAAACATGGCGATGCCGCCTACTATGACTGGCCTTACCATTTGGCGGCACTCATTAATGATAGTGAATGTCTTTGTGTCATAAGCACCTGTTGGTTGGTATATATATACATAGAGTGTTAAGTTTTACATTAGTTAAGAGTAAGTCAACAATACTGTATATAAGTCTGGGTAATCTTTTAATTAATAAGTTAGTTTTTAGGTTAAGAATTAGGTCTGGGTTTTTAAGTTGGTATCAGAGTTACGTTATTAGTTTCTTTATACTCCCATTGATACTCGTACCGTAAATCCAAACTCTAGCCGATGTAGAGGGGATGTTAAGTCCTACATTGACTAAGAATAAGACAATATTGTTATTTATAAGTTTGGACAACTCTCTAACTAATAAATTGACTTTTAAATTAAAAGTTAGGCCTGAGTTTTTAAGTTTAAGTATTGATTATATAACAATTCATGTATATATATACATAGTAAAAAATATGTAATTATTAATTAAATATAAAACTAATTCTAGTAAACAAGTATCTATGTATAGAAACAAATACTTCATTGAATCTAATACATATATATATATATATATACACTAATTTGGGAATATAACTGAAAGGATTTGCACAGCAGAAAGAGAAGAAAAAAAAAGAAAAAAGGTTGGGAATAGACGAACCTGAAATGATTTGCAAAAGTAAAGTGCAGAGAAAAACTAGCACCATTTTTGCATTTCTAAAGAAGGACATTTCCTCTTGCTTAGAAACCACTGCAACTTCAGTGAATCAAATACGAACTGAGGTCAAGGCTAGCCTTTTAAGTATTTGTATGAGTTAAATATATAAGATCGAATTGGAACCAATAGAAAGGACTGAAAGAGCTAGAGTTCTATATATAAAAGAATTAATAGAAAAGTTCTGTTTATCTTTATTGATTATCATACCCCCAAACAATAATTCCCTAATAAATTTTTTAAACGTCGTAGTATAGTTTTTAATCTTTTTAATATTAATTTATTATAATTTTTAAATTTAAAAATTTCAATTTCAATTACTTATTTAATATCTTTAAGTTCAAGTAATTAAAATTTAAAATTTAAAAATTAATATATTGTTCAAAGCATAAAAAAGATTGACAAATACTACTAATGATTTATTATATTAGTCATAAAGTGCAAAAAAAATTAAAAATAAGATAAAGAATAACAATAACTTATCGAAAATTTTTTAATTCTCATATCCATGTTATCTATAAAAGTTGTTCATGGTATGCAAATTGATTTCTTATTTAACAATAAGATAAAAAATAACAATAACTTATCAAATTTTTTTTGTTAATTCTCAAATCCATGTTATCTATAAAGTTGTTAATGATATGCAAATTGATTTCTTAAAAGGGAAAAAAATGTAAAAAATCTTAAATAAAATTAAAAAATTATATAAAATAAAAGTAAATGGGGTTCAATTCTTATAAGATTTTAATAAATGAAAACTAAATCAAATTAATATAAGTTGATTCCATACAAATAAAAACAAGTACATAATTAGAGCCATATTAACAAACTAGTCTAACAAAAGGTGGTTCAATTTAAAATAAAACCTAATTTATAAAAGGGTAAATTTATCTTTATAAAAACATTTACTATTTTATGCAATCACTTATTTATTTTTTCCAATTCTTTACAAAAATAATTATGTTCACCTCCACCATTCTCTTTGTTTAATCTCTAACATTATCAATCAATCTTCACTATTTGTTACAAAATAATCTAAAAATATTTTTTTATTGAAAATAAAATTAAGAAATCATCAATTCATTTGAAGCATTATTTTTTCCAACAATCGTCTCATTCATTTCGATCTTCTTAACCCCTTATTAACTTTTGACTATCTTATGTTAGATCAAAATTGCTTTTATCTTAAGTTTTATCTAATATAAGGTAGACAAAAATGATGAAATGGTTAGTGAAATCAAAGAAAATAAATTGATAGTGGCGACTAGTGACAGCAATGAATATTACAAATAAGTTGTTAGTGGTCTAAATATATTTTTGATAAAAAATACAACTTTAGATTATTCTATAATAAATAGTGAAAATTGAATGGCCAATAAATGAAACGACATTAATGGTAGGAAGGAAATGATGATGAAAGTTGATGGTAATTGTAAGGATAGTATAAGATGTTTTGTATTAAAATAAAAAAAGAATATATAAATCTATAAATGTTTTTATAAAGACAATAATACCCTTTTATAAATTAATTTTTTTAATTATATCATTGTTTCATTTTTTATTAAATGGAAGATTTTTAGTGTATTTATTTAATAATATAAATTTAAATATATACTTTTTATTTAGTAAAAATATTATCAAAATATGAAACCAAAAATAAAAACCATGCAATGAATATGGCCGGAATTTAGATGTAGCTAAGTGGCAATTAATTCTGTTGATTTGTGAAATGGTATAATTGTATATATATATATATATATATATTAACATTTTCGTAATTTTTTAATGTGAATATTCAAAATAAAGGAACTGAAATATAAAGGTACATGTGATTTTTTAAAAATTGATAATTAATGTATTGTAAAAACATACTGAAACAATATCATTTTTCTTTATAAAAACAAAATATTATTAATATAAAAAAATTATAGTCCCATGCACTCAGAAACGATTAGAAGCCTTGCCCATCTAGAAGCCTTGCATAAGTGTAATCATGAATTGCATAAGTTCAATTTCCCATTCTCTTTCTATTAATGGTTTAACCTTGGATTTGTTTAAACCTATTAGGTGTTTGAGACCATGGGACCCTCTATCTCAATATTTATTTATATTTGTACAGAGGGGCTTTTAGGTTTACTTAAAAAAGTAGAGAGAGATGATCTTATTAGGGGTGCTGCTTTTGCTAGAACATATGTTTTTTTGCATAAGTGTTTATCCATGGTAGATAAAAAGGTGCTACTTAAGTCAGTGGCATAAGCTATTCTCACTTATGTAATGAGCTATTTGAAATTTTCCTTAAGTTTGTGTACTGAAATGTAAAGCTTGATGGCAAAGTTTTGGTAGAGGTATATATGACTATGATAAGAAAACCATCCATTGGATGGCTTAGGAGAAACTCTATAACCAAAGGCTTCGAGTGGGATTGATTTTAGAAATCTTACTTCCTTTAATCAAGGTCTTGTCTCATAGCATTGTTGGAGGTTCTTACAAGGCTATTAGAGTTTAATGGCTATAGTTACGAGAGGTAACTATTTTCCCAATGAAGATGTTTTGAATGCTGTTGTATTTAAATTTCCTCCTATTTATGATATATTTTTTTTAAATTTTAAAGATATTTATGATATTACTTCAAAATTTATAAATGTTATTAATATTATCCCAATATAGTGGTTACCTTCATCCTCATACATAAAATACACTTCTTGAATTAGGATTAAAAAATGAAAATAGCCAATAATATCACTCACCAAGGAAGTTATCCGCCAATCAGGGAAGAGTATTTTTTAAATTTTTAACTCCATAGAAAATGATGGAATGATTTGTAATAAAAAATTAATGATACATTCGTAATATATAATTAAACTCATTATTTTGGTGTATTTTTAGGTTTACTCCAACCCCTATGTCATTGATAAAAGTTCATACAATTTTGGATAAATATGAACAGAAATTTTCCAAAAGTTTCATGTATATTCTCGATGGAAGATTAATTTCAGCTCCTAATTAAAAGAAACAAATAATAAAATTTATTATTATTATTATTATTATTTTGTGATTTAACATTCGAAGAGTTGACTCGATGAGTTACACACGGATTATATTAACATTATGATTTATTTCAAACCTACCAACATTATGTTAGAATTTTTTTTAAAAAAAAACTAACATATATAATGATTTGAATATTGGTATATGTAAGATTATTTATTAATAAAAGATTATTTAAATTATATTAAGTGAATTAATGTATTTCATAAAAATAAAATAAAAAACATTTTTGTTTATGATTTAGTTCATCCGGCGAGTTCATAACTTCCTATTTTTATTGATTTTTTTGTTTGACATTTATTGTGACTAAACACTTTCCGCACACTTATATAAAATATATGTATATAGTTTAAATTCTTGTAACTTTCTGTTTGGTTTATTTATATATACAAGAATTTAAGTTATATATACATTTTTCTAATAAGTTATATTAAAAATATAAGCATGAGATATCTTGTTAATATTAGTTTTTTTTATTTAAAAATGTTAATAGCTTAATTTTTTTTCAAAAATTAATATAAAATATAATTCATAATTGACGTAGATTTTAAATATATTCATAAAGCATTCGTTATTTTATTTTAAAATTTCTTATTTATATATAGAGATTAAAAAATTAACTTAAGGTATTAATAAATTGTATTTTAATATTTTTTATTTATATATAGAGATTTTAAAAACTAACTTATGGCTAGAGTACAAAAAAATTGTATTTTAATATTATTTATAAAATTATAAAACTAACTTATGCTTAGGCTACACATAAATTACATTTTAATATTTTTTATTTATATATTGAGATTATAAAATAACTTATACATAGGGTAAGTAAAAATCTTATTTTAATATTTTTTATTTAAAAAACTAAATAACTCATATATATAGTATAATTTTTATTTAAGTTAATTATTATTTTATTTAACTTTTTAAAATTTAAGTTGGATATATATATATATATATTATAATTTTTTTTGACACAATTAGTTTTTAAAATTATATAATTTTATGTATTTGTTTGGATAATTAATTTTATGTACATACATATAGTACATCTTTATTTAATAAGTGATATTTTTAGGTTAAATTGCCTGCAGATATGATATAATAAAAGACTAATAATAATACATGATTTGGGTTGAATAAATAAATATTGGCTTCAACAATAACAATTAATCTAAAGGGTATTAGGCAGCTAATATATAAATACATTTGTTGACAGGTCACAACGCAAGGCAATATAAACGTCAGCTAATACGTACATTCATCACCTTGTTTCCTAAATGTGATTCTATATATCATAATTCGTAGTAATTAAGGGGCTAGCTGGATACATTTAAGTAATATACCTCTATTCATCAAATATGTAACAATATATTTGTAATCTTTAAAATTAAATTTATATATATATATATACATATTAATAATTCAATATTAAATTTTAATTAAAAAAATATTATATGTCATATAAATGAACAAAAAATATAAGACAAATTCGTGCTTAAAATAATCAAAATACAAAATTTTTTTAATCATTATTAAACGGGAATATTACTACATACCAAGCCATTAAAATTTTCATTTGGTCAAGTATATCCAACCAACCCCTAATTAAAAGAACTATATGTATAACATTTCAAAAAGATATATAGAGTGTTAAAAAAAGACGTTTTTATATAATATGTGTAATGATAAAATCAAAATTCCTATATATTTACCATAAATAAAACTAGATTTGCCCTGAGTGGAGGGACTACAAGTGTATGGAACACGGAAAGACACGGATAAGGAGTGTTGATAAAATAATAAATACTTGTTAATTATAGAACCTAATATAGAAACAAACCCATTAATTAGTTAAGAACCAAAGGTGTATTTTTCAATTGAGAAAAAAAAAGGAAATAACTTTATTCTTCATATTTACTTAACAAAAAATATATAAGAAAGGGAAATAATTAAATGATTCCTAGAACCCTTCAAATTTCACTCTCAAGCCCTCGTACCATTCATTCTCATTCCAACTTTTTTTTTAATACAAATATTGGGACAATTTTACTATCTAAAAAATTATAATATTTCAAAAATATCTTTAGGATAAGATTTAAAATTATGATATATCTTTAGTTTAGATTTAAAATTTATTTAATTAAATTTTTATTATTTAATTTTTTATAGAAAATGATGATTACTTAAATAAAAGTTAATTTTTGATTAAAATTATAGATATTATTATGTTAATTATTTTTTTAAAAATAAAAAATAATATATTAATTATAAATAATAATTTATTTATAAGTGTAATTTTTTAAAATGCAAACACATCCTAATATTTATCCTAAATAGATCTACTTACAAAAGTTCTTCGTGCTAAAAGCTTAATATATATATATATATAATGAGTTTCTAAATAGTTTTTAACCTGATATTAAAGTTATAAGTTATGGTTCAGAGTTCAATAAATCAATTATTAAATTATAAGTATTTTATTTCTATGAAAAGTATTATATTTATAAAAAAAATTATTTTTTTTTCTCACATTAGTTTATATTTTTAAAGAGTTGATTTTCAATAACTTTTAAATAATATTTATTAGAAATTTTCTTCTTTCTAAGGTATTAAATATTTGATTTTTTTTTTCATTTTGAAAAAAGGTTCATTAAAACAGTTGCTTGGGAAGTAGAGGAACATGCAAACAAATTCTAACTCCTTACTCCGCATTCATCCCTTATTAAATTGTCTTATTTGGGTGCTCTTTTTTTTTTGGATGATGGATATTTATAAACTATATTGAAGAGAGAACCAATGAAAATTTATGGTTCACTAAAATATATTTTCAGATTAATATAAAATAGTATTCTTTTACATTTTAAAAGTATCACATTCACCCCATTTCTCCCAACCCATAACAATGATAAAAATATCTTTAACATTGTTCATAATGTGTTGATAATATACATATTTTAAAGGTTTTGATATCAATCATTACACATTGTTTGCAACAATTTAGACAAAATTAAATATCTACGTCAAAATATTATTCATAGATTAATATTATAAATATGTAAATAAAATATTATTTATTATTAATTTTATTTATTTTTTAAAATAATTTATCATTAAATAATTTTATTTAATTTTATTAATCATAAGATATATTAATTCGAATAATTATTTTAAGTATCCAATAACTTATTATATAACATTTTGATTTAATGTTAAAAACAAATATAGAATTTATTTATAAATATATATATGTAAGAGCAATTAATTTATTATTTTTACATTTTTAAACATTTAATAAAAAAAAATTTCATTTGTACAATTTTCGCAAATTGTTTTCGATATGTTTCCGTCAATAATAACGAAATCTTCATCATATCTTAAATGTCTAATATTTAACGACGTAATTACAGATTAGTAATCAATAACAATCAATTGCAGCCTTATTTCATTATTACAAATTAAACTTATTGTTAAGATGAATAGCATTTGACACTGTTAGTTTCTTAGAGATATTATGTTGAGTCAATAAAATTTACTAGTAATACATATGCTAATGCTATATAAAAGCACTGTATAAGAACCCTTGGCATGAGCTATAAATGCTGAAGTGGAACAGCAGGGTATGGACATAGAAATAAGGTATAAGTGCAACAGTTTTTCAAAAAAACATGTACAGTAGAATAATTTGAGTTGCGAAAAATTATGAATAACAAATAAAAATACTATAATTTGTCGTGGTATCAAAACAATGGTTAATTCTAACCTAATAGAATAAAATAGCTATCTACTCATTAATGCTGGGCTACTAATTACTCTTCGATACAAGTTTACTTCGGTGTGGTTGTTGGGATCCGAGCCCAAATCGTCACGGTTGAAGAGATCTGGTGTGGCTGATTTGGTTATTCCGTTGTCTCCTCAGCATAGTGTTTTTTATGTGTTTCTTGTCTTTGTGCTTGTGTTGCTGTCACCTTTTTTTCCTGGATAGTGACTACTGGTTGGAACCATACGATGGGATAGTGCTTGCTGCCGTTGTAGCGTAATTGGAGCCATATCGTTCTAGTTGATCGTTGGGGCCATCGTAGTCGGTTCCATAACAGTTGATTCCATCGCAGTCTTTCTATGCTCCAATTCTAGCGGCCGAAGTAGTTGGGTCTAACGTCGTAGAGATGAACAACACCAGGTTTTTTTAGGGGAGAGGCCCCTCTGAACAACACTATGCATCTATTTGTGTGCATATTTGGTTGATTTGTGAAAAAAAGGGTTATGCATTAAGTGATTGGTGTACGAAAGGAAAAAAGTTATACTTACTTATTGGTGTACGAAAAAAAACAGAATTGATAGATTTCATGACAAAATCTAGAGATTTAACCACCAATTCCATACTGAAAGATCTGACTACAAAAATGACTGAGGTTTTGACTAGGGCTTAGATCGTCTCACAACCACCGCTAACTGAAGCATCGAGTACCTCTATTAGTATCAAGTTGGGCGGATCCAATTATGCCTTATGGTCCTAGGTGGTGGATATGTATATCTCTGGAAAGGACAAACTGGGATATATTAATGGAGACTTTTCTCAAACTCCTGAAATCGATCTTTCATTCAAGAGATGGCGCACTGAAAATTCCATTGTCAAGGGATGGTTGATCAATTTAATGGACCCTTTCTTGATTGCCAATTTTATTAGATTCCCAACTACAAAACATGTTTGAGATTCTACTGCTACAACCTACTTTGATGGGACAGACACATCTCAAGTGTATGATCTCCGCCCTCGAGTTACTCGTATGAAGCAAACAGGTGGATCCATTGAACAATACTACAATGACCTTTAATGGTTGTGGCGAGAAATTGATTTCCATCATCCTAACCCAATGGAGTGTGCGACTGACACACAAAATACAACTTCATCGTACAAGAAGATCGAGTTTATAGCTTCCTTGATGGACTCGATGATAGACTAGATAAAACTCGAAGTGATGTGCTTCAAATTAAACCATTCTCTACGGTGGAACAAACCTATGGATTCATCCGTAGGGAAGAGGTGAGGCAGACCATGATGATCACGGGTGCAAATGAAACTCCAGGGGTAGTTATGGCTTTCAAAGGGATCAAAGGACACCATAATTCGATGCCACCAAAACCAGGAACTCCTTCCTTGGGTAGCAGGAAAACCATGGGAAATCCACCTTCTATTGATATAAAATGTACCCATTGTAGCAATTCCAAACACACCCGTGAAAAATGCTTCCAACTATATGGGTATCCAGATTGGTGGAATGATCTTCAAACATGGAAGAAAAGGGAAACCACTGAGAGAGCTACTGTGGCTACCAATAATGCATCATTATCCATTATTCCTCAAGCCGAATCTTCCCAGGATCCAGGTACTTCAAGTAAAGCATTTCATATCTCTACTCATAATGATAATGAGGATTGGATTCTCAACTTTGAAGCTACATACCATATGACATTTGACCCAAAGGATCTCTCCAATACAACCCAGCCGAGATGGAGTCATGTTGCCAATGCCAATGAGGTCACTTATCCAGTTACAGGGGCTAGAACAGTGACTTTATCTTATCTAATACGTTACATGTACCTTCTTTTTCAAACATACTAATTTCTATAAGTCAAGTTACTTCAGTTCTTAACTGTGTAGTATTGATGTATTCTACTTTTTGTCTTCTTTAGGATATTCTCACCAAGGAGTTCATTGGGCATGGTACTAAGAGATGAGGCTTATATTACGTGGATGACCTCAATTCAGGAAGAACCAATCACATGCAACACACAATTAGTAATAAGGAGTGGTAGATTTGGTTATGTCATCGTCGATTTGGGCATCCATCATTTGGGTATTTGAGGCACTTACTACCTAGTTTATTTTCAAATTTCACACACTTATACTTCAAATGTGATACTTGTATCTTAGCCAAAATTCATAGGGCATCTTATCCCATGAGCATGCATAAAAGTATGATTCTTTTGCTTTAGTACATTCTGATGTTTGGGAACCTTCCTCGGTTACTACGTCCTCAGAACATCGTTTTTTTGTAATTTTTGTTGATGATTGTACACGAATGACATGGATTTATCTTCTCAAACACAATGATGAAGTTTTTACTACGTTTCACTCATTTCATACCATGATCCAGACACAAATTTCTAAAAAACTTAAGATCATTAGGTCTGATAATGGGAGGAAATATGTTAATCAACAATTTCGGACATACTTGGACAATCATGGGATTCTTCATGAAACCTCATATTCACAAACCCTATAACAGAATGGTATTGCAGAGAGGAAGAATAGACATATTTTAGAAACTGCATGTGCCTTACTAATCAATGCACATATGTCTAGTAGATACTGAAGTGATGTTGTTACTATAGCTGTGTATCTACTGAACTGTATGCCCACAAAACCTTACAATTTCAAACTCCATTAAAGTATTATCTAATCATGTCCCCTTACCTACTATTTTGATGCTTCGGCCCTCAATTTTTGGATGTGTTGTTTTTGTCCACCTCCATAAAAATTAACAAACTAATTTGGATCCATGTGTTGTCCGATGTGTATTCTTGGGGTATAGCATACAAAAAAAAGGATACTGATGCTACGATCCTATTACTAAAACTACATTACCATGGATGTCACTTTCCTAGAATTTGAATGTTTTTTCCTATCACCAATATCCAATTTCCCTCCTCAAGGGGAGATTTATGGTGAAGAATGAAATTGGTTTGATGTTAAAGTGTTAGATGTTAGTAACAATCCAACATATTCAGATGATGCTAACAATATGGCAGAGCCAGTACCTAGACCTGAACTTGAAATTTTAAGAACTAAAGATGAATTAGTGACTGAATCTCCAAAAAATGTAGTGGTTGATGCACCCTTACACTCTTTAGTACCTAATGATCCTCTTGTTGAGAATACTCCTAAGGTAAGCTATCCTATCACACCTTTACAAACTAATGCTATAGATACATCTATTGGTTATGTTCTACCTTTCATACATAATCGGGACAAACCTCCAAATCGATACTCTCCAGACAGAAGAAAAAAAAACAAAAATCCAAGTATCTAATAGCCAATTATGTATCTACTCAAGGGTTATCAAAACCTATCAGGGATTTTGCACAAACACTCTCCTCGTGTCAAATTCCAAGTAGTATTAAAGAAGCCTTATCTGATCCAAACTGGGATCAAGCTATAAAGGAAGAATTTGAGGCATTGTAGAAGAATAATACTTGGGTGTTGAGAGTATTGTCTCAAGGGAGGAAGACAGTGGGGTACAAGTGAATTTTATCCATTAAGTATAAAGTAAATGGGTTAATTGATCGATACAAGGTGAGACTAGTAGCAAAAGGGTACACACAAAAACATGGTATAGATTATCAGGAAACTTTCTCACCTGTGGTTAAACTAAAAAATGTTAGCGTTCTGTTATCTATTGCAGTAAATTTAGATTGGCCATTACACCAACTTGACGTAAAATATTCCTTCCTCTATGGTGATCTTGAAGAGGAGATTTACATGGATATCCCACTAGGATATATTGTTACATCAAGAAAAGAAACTACATGTAGGTTACAACGAGCATTGTATGGACTAAAACAATCATCTCGAGCATGGTTTGGCAGGTTGACTTCAGCAATGAGGAAATATGGGTTTCGACAAAGCAACTCTGATCACACTCTCTTCCTAAAACATCAATTGGGAAAGACAATAGCTCTCATAGTTTATGTAGATGACATGATTATTACAAGGGATGATGAAGAAGAAATCTCTAGGCTTCAAGAACAACTATCAAATGAGTTTGAAATAAAGAACTTATGAGGGCTTAAATATCTCTTGGGTATTGAGGTAGTAAGATCAAAACAAGGTATACTTCTTTCCCAAAGGAAATATATTCTAGACTTGTTGGCAGAGGTAGGATTACTAGAATGCAAACTTACTGATATCCCAATTGTCCAAAATCACAAACTTGGAGAATATGTGGACCAAGTACCAGTAGACAAACATAGATATCAACGGTTAGTGGGTAAACTTATCTATTTATCTCATACTCGGCCAAATATTGCTTATGATGTGAGTGTAGCAAGTCAGTTCATGCACTATCCAAGTGAAGACCATATGGATGCTATAATACGAATACTTCGATATTTAAAATCCTTCCCTGGGAAAGGACTTATGTTTTCAAAGAATGGTCGATTGAAAGTTGTTGGATATACAGATGCAGAATGGGTAGGGAATATCAAGGATAGGAAATCTACTACTATGTACTTTACTTTTGTGGGAGGTAATTTTGTTACATAGAAGAGCAAGAAACATAAGGTAGTTGCCTTGTCTATCGCTGAAGTAGTATTTTGAGGAATGGTCAAGGAAATATGTGAGCTCCTTTGGCTGAAAAAAGTTTTAATTGAGATTGGTGTTACTCCCAACTATGAAATGAACTTGTTCAATGATAACAAGGTAGCCATTTCCATCTCTTACAATCCAGTTCAACATGATCGTACAAAGCACGTTGAAGTGAATCAGAACTTCATCAAACAAAACCTTGAAGTAAAGATTATTCAACTTCTATTTGTTAAATCAGAAGATCAATTGGCTGATATTCTCACAAAATCTGTGTTTGCAAAAACTTCTACAACTCACTTGATAAGTTTAACATGAGAAAAATCTATGCACCAACTTGAGGAAAAGCGTAGGCGTGAACTGTAAATGCAGAAGTGGAGCAGCAGGATATGTGCATAAAAATAAGGTATGACTGCAGTAGTTTTCCAGAGAACATGGACAGTAGAATAGTTTGAATGGAGCAAAAACAACATATTTTCTTATTTTTTTATAAATGTACGATGAGTCTTTAAATGAAAAAGAAAACAAAAAAATTATGAATAACAAATAAAAATACTACAATTTGTCAAGAACAACGTATCAATACATACACATTAATTATAATATCACACTTCAGATTCATTCGTGGCTCTACTTCTCTTCTTCTCACCGCTCTCTTCGTTGCTCACATTATCACTTTTGGTTTCCAAAAAGAGAGAATGACCCATTAGGGAAATAAAATATATAGTAATAATTAACCAAAAATTTATTGGGCATAATGGAAAAAAAAAACAAATAAAGCAAATAATAACAATTAAGGTGATTTGATCAATTTATTTAATCCACATGCAAAGTATTAATTCTTGATTACGTAGTCTTTTCCCAATAATTAAAATCACAATCTATATTTCAATAAAAATATTAAAAATAAAAAATAACATTCAAATACAAATCCTCGTTAAACACAAAAATCTCACATACACGTGCTTAAAACAACAAAAAAAATCCTAAAAGTACGAATATTATTTTTTGTGCTTTTGATGCTCCAAAAAATAACTCTCATTTTAATGAATATATTTAGCAAATAAAAAAAATTGACTTTCATCTTCATACAACCCATGAGAAACAAAGAGACACACATATTGATTAAATTAATCAATATGCTTTCAACATTCTTTTTTACTCCATACATGCAGCAACACAAGAAAAACAAATGCATACATTAATTTAATCAATATGCTTCCAAATTCAAACTTTTTATCTTCATTTGTTTTAATGTTTAATTAACATTAGTTAGACTCTTTGGTTTGTTTCCATCAATAAGCTAAAAGAAAAAAAATTATTACTTTTTTTTTAAGATTACTCCAACATTCACATTGACTTAATCAACATCAAGTAACCCATCTCATGTCCACACACCCTTATACCCCATTTATTGGCAAGGTGTACCTACCACAACTTTATTCAAATTTGTTTCATAGAATAATCTTTCAATATTATATTTTTATCACAAAAATGGTAACCTCTTCATTTAACATTAAATATATCAACTCCACCTTAAATATGATCTCTAATCATCTTGTATATATTACTCTCTTTTTTTCTCCCTTTTATGATAACTAAGGAACCGTTACTGACCTCCAGAAATTGATTCTTTTTCGAAAAATCACAACCTAATATATCCAATCTATTCATTGAAACAAAATTTCTCCTAAAGTTGGGTACGTCTTTTACATCATAGACAACTCCATCAAATATTTTCACCTTTATAGTACCCATACCAACAACCTTGCTCCTTGAATCATTAGTCGTTACAACATCACCCACATCACAAAGAATATTACCTATCAAATAACTTATTTTTTGCACACATGAGAAATAATCAAACAAAATTCAAAATCAAATTGTCTTAAAATTCATTAATACTTTTGTCACACAAATTATATCATTTTTTGTACCATAAGTTTCAATTACATTTTCCTATTTAACACTTATTTTTTCTTCTCATTAAGGTCTTTGATGATCTTTAACCTTTCTTTGTAGTACCTTTTGATGTCCTTTTTCTTGTAGCAATATAAACACTAAATATCACATATTTGACAACGCTTGAACTAATTTCTATTCATTCTTGGATATCTTTTGTCTCTTTTATTATTTAAGCTTGCTATTGAATTATCATCTATAGCAAGATGATCTCCAAAACTCAATAAACCAAACAACTACTTCTTATTACTAGTTTTCAAAATAGTTGTTAGCAACTCATATATAGTTAATTTCTTTAAGTTGTGAAAACACCAATACATCATATAAATCAGACAGTAAAATTGAAAAAAAATTATTGTCTAATTGTCATCTTGTATCTTCGAATTAACATATAATAATTTAAAAATACATCGTCTACTTTATTTACATCACCACCACTAGGGGTGTCCATGGTCCGGTCCGGTCCGGTTTTTCTTAAAAAATATTAAACCAGACCGGACCGTTCATATCATTCGGATCGGATCGGACCGGATCGGATCGGACCGGATCGGAACATTTGAAACGGTTTTAAGAAATAAAAACCGAACCGGACCGTTTGACTTATAAAACCGTTCGGTCCGGTTTGGTTTAATTTTTTTATAATTTAATGAAAAATAATGTAAAATTTTTAATATATTATTAAATCGGTCCGGTCCGGTTCGAACGGTTTAAAATTAATACAAACCGGACCGGACCGTTTGATTAACAAAACCGTTCGATTTGGTCCGATCCGATCCGATTTTACGGTTTGGTCCGATCCGGACCGGTTTATGGACACCCCTAACCACCACCACCTTCATCTTTTTTAAGGTATATAATTACTTCTTCAAGTTCACCTTAAAAAGCACTTTTTGTACTCATATGCTTTTAATGTTTTCATTTTAAATCTCAAATTTTCCGATTATGGTCATATCTTACTTAAATCAAGATTTTCATTAATTTTGATATTACTTATTAGGTATAATGAAAAATTAAAAATAAACAAAGCAAATAATAACACAAAAAAATTAAAGTGTTTTGATCAATTGTTTAATTCATATATAACAAATTTTTAATATTTTATTAATATTAATTCTTGAATACAGATCATTTTCCTAATAAAATTTAGAATTATTAGATTTATTTATACCTAATCATACCATCGTGAACTCAAATATACAAATAGGACAACAAACTAAGAAAACACAAATAATTGAATAGGGTATGGGTACAGTGAAACGGGATCACTTTGATCTTTTATTTTTATTAAAGAAAAATATATAAAATTAATAACTAATATTAAATGGACATGCATGAAAACCCAGTAAGCCCATATGACTTACCAGTTACCACATACGCTACATGCATGTGCAAACTTCGTACCCGTCATAATCCTCAAATGTGTATCAGATTCCCTTGTGTGGAACTGTTTGAATCATTAGGGAAAGAACAAAAAATGAACTTCCGTACACATAAGCTTGAAACTCTTTACCTTATAATTTTTTTTATCTTCAAAGTTGCTCTTAATTATTAATTTGCTCGCCTACTAGAATAAAAAAAAAACACATCTTTAGTTTCTGAGATATATACATCATAATACAAGGAAATTCATACTGAGCATGTACTTGTGATCAATTGAAATAGTGATATATTAGTGTCTTAAATGAAAAGCATAATTATTCACACTTTGATAGAATTTGTTGGAAAACTATGAATCAAAACTCTCAAAACTTAAGAACAATTTTCCAGAAACACTGAAATTATTGAATTTTCATTTCTAATTTCTTTAACTTGATTATTACATTGCTAATGAGAGGTATTTATAGAAACAACAAATAAATCTAAACCATACAATATAAACCTATCAAAACAATCTAAACCATACACTTATCTCCTTACCTAACCCATTGATTTTCTTCTTCCAACCAACCATGAGCTGTATCCTTATCAATCAAGATCATCATCTTAGAAGCTTCCATGAGCTGGACTTCAAATGGGTTAGAATTTTTCAAAGTTTATTTTGATTTCTTTGGGCTTGTAAACAAGTTTACAAACCAACACTCCCCCTTAAACTTGTTTTATGATGCCGAGCAAATTTCTCAATCTGACAAAGTCTTCTTGCTTGAGCGGTTTAGTGAAGATGTCGGCAATTTGATCTTGTGATTTTACATACTCGAGTTGTACATCCTTTCTTGTGATGCACTCACTGATGTAATGATATAGAGTATCTATGTGTTTTCTTCGATCATGGAAAATAGGATTTTTGGCTAAGGCAATGGTTGACTTGTTATCGACACATATTTTGGTTGGCTCTTCTTATGTCATACTTAACTCTTTTAACAAGTTTCTCAACCAAATTACATGGCAAACACATGAGGTAGCTGCTACATATTCTGCTTCACAACTAGACAAGGTAACAATCGGTTGCTTTTTCGACATCCATGTAAAAGCAGTATCTCCCATGAAAAACACAAATCCGGAGGTGCTTTTTCGATCGTCTATATCTCCACCAAAATCGCTATCACTATATCTAACAAGCTTATAATTATTAGAAGCTGAATAGAACAAGCTAAAATTAATTGTACCTTTTAGATAGCGTAGGATTCTTTTTGCAGCTTTGAAATGGGTGATTGTCGGTTTCTCCATATAGTGAATAATCAATCCAACGGCATACAGGATGTCAGGCCTTGTACATGTGAGATAACGCAGACTTCCAACTAAACTTTTGAAAAATGTTGGATCCACATTTTCACCATCTTCATGCTTGGATAGTTTGATTCCACATTCCACTGGTGTGTTGATCGGCTTGCAATCGTTCATCTTGAACTTCTTTAGTATCTCATTTGCATAGCTTTCTTGAGAGATGAAAATGCCTTTTTTTTTGCTTTACTTCAATTCCAAGGTAGTATGTCATTAACCCGATATCTGTCATTTCGAACTCTCGGGTCATCACCTTCTTAAAATCTTCAAATAGCTTTGGATTACTTCCGGTGAAGATGAGATCATCTACGTATACACAAAAAATTAGAATATCTCCATCTTCAATCTTGACATAGAGTGAATGTTCATAGGGACACTTGGTGAAGTTGTTCTCCAAAAAGTACTTGTAAATGCGGTTATTCCATGCTCTTGGTGCTTGCTTTAACCCATAAAGAGCTTTCTTCAACTTCAACACCTTGTCTTTGTGACCTTTTACTTCATAGCCTGATGGTTGCTTAATATAGACTTCTTCTTCAAGGATTCCATTTAGAAAAGCATTTTTTACATCCATTTGATGTATCTTCCACTTATTTTGAGCTACCAAAGAAATAACTAGTCTTATAGTTTCTAATCGAGCAACAGGAGCAAATACCTCATCATAATCAATTCCAGCCTTTTGACTATATCCTTTTGCTACTAGCCTCACCTTGTGCCTTTCAATCTCTCCTTTAGCATTCCTCTTTGTTTTGTACACCCATTTGACACCTATTGCCTTATGCCCTTTGGGAAGTGAAACAGGTTCCCATGTGTCGTTCTTCTCAATTGCATTGATTTCTTCGTCCATTGCATCTCTCCACTTCTTCTCTTGTACAACTTCTTGAAAACTCACTGGTTCACAATCAGCAAAGAGAAAAAATAAGGTAAGATTATCTTGTCGTTCTGTTACCTCATAAAGATCTTGGAGATTTCGTGTACGTGTCATGGCTCTTTCACTTCCACTCGAAGATGATGACGAATCTTCATGAGTGGTTGGCATTGGTGAAGTAGGTGGAGTCATTGGCTCTTGTTGAATTTCTACAGATTGCTCCCTCATTATCTGCTCATCTTTTTTAAACTGAGGAAAGAAATTAAAGTTATCTGCATGGGAGTTAAAATCCCATTCTCCTTCTTCGTCGAATACCACATCTCGAGTAATCACAATCTTCTTATTGTGTGAGTTGTACAACTTATAACCCTTTGAATTAGCATCATAACCGATAAAGATAAAACTCTCGCTTTTATCATCAAGCTTCGTTCTTCTCTCATCCGGTACATGAACATGGGCTATACTTCCAAAGACTCTTAGGTGGGAAATACCAGGCTTTCTTCCACTCCATGCCTCTTATGGTGTCTTTCCCCATACGCTTCTTGTTAGAGATCGATTTGACAAGTAAACTGCATATGCTACTGCTTCTGCCCAAAACTCATTGGGTAGTTTCTTGATTTTGAGCATACTTCGTGCCATATTGAGGATTGTTCGGTTCTTTCTTTCAGCTACACCATTCTGTTGGGAGGGATCTTAGCACTGTTAAAGATCTATGAATTCCATTTTCTTCACAGAACTCTTGAAACTCCTTGGATGTAAATTCTCCACCTCGGTCTGATCTCATGGCTTTGATTTTTCTACCGCTTTCCCTCTCCACTGTAGCTTTGAACCTTTTGAATACTTCAAAAACTTCTGATTTCTGTTTCAAGAAATATACCCAAGTTTTTCTTGAAAAATCATCAATAAAAAGAAGAAAATAGTTACTGTTATCGAGAGAACTAGGCTTGATCGGTCCACACAAATCAGTATGGATTAGCTCGAGTGTCTTCTTGGCTCTTGAGTTTGACTATTTTGGAAAGCTTTTTTCTGAATTGCTTCCCGAGTAGGCACCCTTCACAAATTTGATTAGGATGGTTAATGCAAGGTAGTCCCTTCACCGTCTCCTTCTTAGACAACAGCTCCAATCCTCAAAAATTGAGATGTCCGAATCGAAGATACCATAGCCACGATGCATCTTTATAGCAGGCTTTCAGACACTTTGCAATGTCATTTTGTATGTTGATCAAGAACATTCTATTCTTTGACATTGGCACGTTAGCAATGAGGTTATTCTTATCATCTTTTATAGAAAGATTACAATCCTTCATATGAATATCATAACCTTTCTCTAATAGTTGTCCTAAACTTAAGATGTTACTTTTCATATTTGGGACATAGTAAACATTGAAAATAAATTGATGTTACCCATCTTTTAAACGAATAAGAATGTTACCTTTTCCTTTCACTGCAACGTTTGAATCATCTCCAAATGAAACATTTCCACTTACTGACTCATCTAGTTCCACGAACATGTCTTTCCTTCCACACATATGGTTGCTTGCTCCGCTGTCAAGATACCAGGCATTTGGTTGACTACTATTACCCTCCTTTCGTGCTAGAAAAAGAGTTTCTTTCTCATCGGTCTTCTCCTCTATATAGTTGATTTTCTCATCTACTCTATTATTGGGAGCTCTACATTCTAAAGCATAATGTCCAAATTTCTGACAATTATAGCATTGAACTTGAGATTTGTCATACCTTGAGTTCATATTACCTCTTCCTCGACTTTGTGTTGAGCTTTCTACTCTTTCAAAGTTCTTGGAATTGTTGTTGTAATTCCAACCTTGTCCACAGCCTCTACCTCGGCCACGTTGGTTTCTGTCATTTCCTTGGACTTCATGCTTATCCTTGAATTGCATCTTGAAGAGTTGCTCAGTGATCCCTTGCTTCTTTTTATGCTTTTCTTCATATGCTTGTAATGACCCATTGAGTTCATCAATGGTCATTTCTTCCAAATCTTTTGTTTTCTCAATCGTCACGACGATGTGTTCAAATTTGGAATCTAATGAATGAAGTATCTTCTCCATTATTCTAACATCTCCTAACATCTCACCGTTTCTTTTTAATTGATTAGAAACAACTGCGACTCTCAAGAAATAGTCGGAAATAGATTCGGAAGCTTTCATATGTAGAGATTCAAACTCACCTCTTAGTGTTTGGAGACGAACCTTCTTCACTTTCTTGGCTCCTTTGAAAGAAATTTGAAGCTTATTCCACGTTGTTTTGGAAGATGTTGCATCTGAATCTTCTCAAACCCATCATCATTTAAGGCTTGATAGATAAGAAAAAGAGCTTTCTTGTCTCTCTTTCTCAAATCTTTCAAAGATTCTTTTTGCACTTGCGTTAGAGTAGCTTCATCGTCTGGATCACTTAAGCCTTTCTCTACGACTTCCCACACATCATGTGCACCCAAAAAATCCTTCATCTTGATACTCCAATTATCATAGTTGTCGTTGTTGAGTGTCGGGACTTGAAACGATGACATACCTCCATTTGACATAACTCTCAATATAGTGAGAATTTGTAAATTCTGATCGCACAGATGGATTCAGAACGTCAAAAAACCTTAGGAGGAACTCCGGGAAAAAATCTAATTTTTGGTCAACGGTCAAAGTCAACTTTTTGGTCAACTGTCTCGGCTGCTCGGTCAAACGGCTTGGTGGCTCGGTCAACAGGCTTCATGGCTCGGTCAACTCGGCTGACTCAGTGAGTTAACTCACTTTCTGGCAGAAACTTTCAGAGGATCGTGGCGGTGCGTCCGAACTCCGATCTGGATGATTCTAGCAGCGTCGGATTTGTCTCGTTGAGAGCTTCGATTTGATATACAATAGTGTATATTTATATGTGCAACTACAGCTCTGATACCACTTTATTGGAAAATTATGGATCAAAACTCAAGAACACTCAAGAACAATTTTACAGAAACACTCAGAAATTATTGAATTTTCGTTTCTGATTTCTTTAACTTTATTACATTGCTAATGAGAGATATTTATAAAAATAACAAATACATATAAGCCATACAATATAAACCTACCAAAATAATCTAAACCATAGACTTATCTCCTTACCTAACCCATTGATTTTCTTTTTCTCACAAACCATGAGATGTATCCTTATCAATCCAAATCATCATCTTAGAAGCTTCCATGAGCTGGACTTCAAATGGACTAGAATTTTTCAAAGTTTATTTTGATTTCTCTAGGCTTGTAAACAAGTTTACAAACCAACAAGAATATCATAAGAGAATATACGAGCATAATCTATATTATCTATAAAATTTTAAATAACACGTTATAAAGTTTTTGATAAAAAAATCATTTATTTTAAAATAATAATTACTCTTATCCTTAACCCTTTAATTATTGTATAATTTATTTAAGATTCTTATTTTCTATCAATTAAATAATAAATTATTAATATTTAAAATACTAACAATTATCTTTATTAAAAATATTAATTTTTTTGATCAATATTTTCTTAAATATTTTAGTAACCATACTATATAGTTTCAATTAAAACAAAAATTAGTAGTAAATATTTTTAATATTTTAATAAATTACCTTTTTATGATAAATATTTTTAAATATGCACATATTTTTTAATAATTTCTCAAAAACAAATATCATGAGATATCTATTAAAAAATTAAAATCTTTAATTTATAAATACCTTTTATTTGTTTAAGGATATTCACTTAATTTTGTTTTTAAATTTAAAATAAAATATAAAGATAAAATATTTCATTGTTTCAAAATATAACTACATTTTTGTCTTATATTATTTTAAGTATAATTCAAGATATATATATATAAACTTGTGCATACATTCTTTTTGCTAAAATTTCTATAAAAAAAATAAGCTTGATATATCTACTAGAAAATAAATAAATTAATATTTTAAAAAATATTTTTTTTATTCAAGGCTATTAGCTTAAATATTTCCCGAAGTTTAAAATAAAATATTAATAGTAAAATATATCATTATTTTAAAATATAAGATAATTTTATCTAAAATTATTTAACTATGATTCATACTTTTATATAATAGAGTATAAATTTTTATAAGTTTAAATGATTTATTTTTTATTATAGGTTTTAGTTTATTTTCAATTTACTATCTTAAGCCTTTTTCATATTAATTTATTAATTTATATTATCATTTTTATATTAATAAACATTGAAACTTAATGTAATAAGTCATTCGAGCAATTAAATTAAGTGTTAAGAACGTTATGATAATTTCATAACTTATTTTATTCAAACGTGAATATTAACTAAAATTGATATGAAAACTTAAAGCAATAAATTGAAAGTAAATCAAAACTTTTACCATTAAATAAGATGTTTCCTTTAGTATAATATATATTAATATTTTTAAAAATTGTATAATATGTTATTATAAAGTATAAATATACTTTCAGCAAAACCTTAAGTATATATACAAATTTTATTATATTTTACCAAAAAAATCATATTAATATGTAAAATTATTTATTTGTTACTAAGTATATATTGGAAAAGGAAAATATTTTTGTTACATAAGAAAATATTTATATTAAAAAAGAGAAAAAGAGTTTAGGATTTTTAACATAGCAAGCTATATATGAGGCTAATCTTTGTACGGTATAATTTACTTAAACAAAATAGGAAGAAATATTCCAAGCAGGAATTCATTATGGACAATAGTGATCGAGATTGAAAAAATTAGTAAAATGTTCAAATATAGTACGTACTTCTTTAACTTCATAAGATATCAATCATTATTGACTCTTTCAAGTTTTAACTATTCTTAACCTACCTATAAGAATCCTCTTCCTACACCGCTCAAAGTTGCACACAAGAATTTTGTAAGCATTTCACTAAATTAGGGCAGCCCAAATCTAGCTTTTGGTATTCTTATAAAACTCTCTTTCTTTACACCTTCACCTAAACCTGAACTACAATGGCAATAGGGAAAGTTATTGTAATTGCAATCTCAGTTATCCTTGTGGTTGGAGTATTGGTTGGAACAATAGTTGGTGTCACTCACAAAACCCAGAACAACGACGAGCTTTCGACCTCGTCAAAGGCAGTAGCTGCCATTTGTGGCCCAACAGATTACAAGGAAGCATGTGTTAAAAGCCTTGGTCCCCTTGCCAATGACAAAAATGCAACTCCAAAAGAGCTTATCCAAGCTGCAATAGAATCCACCATTAACCAAGTCAAATCAGGCTTAGAAAAGTCAAGTTACATAGCTAAATCCACAAACAATGCTACCCAAAAAATGTCTATGGATGATTGCCAAGAGTTATTGCATTTTGCTATTGATGAATTGCAAGCTTCATTAACGATGGTAGGAGATAATGAATTGCATACAGTTAATAATAAAGTTTCTGAGCTAAAAAATTGGTTAACTGCAGTAATTTCATACCAACAAAGCTGCCTTGATGGGATTACTCATCCGGACATGTATAAAGATATGTCAAATGGGCTTCTCAATGCCACAGAGCTAACCAGCAATGCATTGGCCATTGTGTCTGCCATGTCTACCATTTTAACATCCTTCAAAATCCCCGTGAACACGTCAGCGAGCTCTCGAAAACTTCTAGAGGCCACAGAAGAACGTGTTCGTGTTGGTAGTGGAAAATATCCGAAATGGTTTCCACCGGCGGATAGAAAGCTATTGGCAAAGCATAGGGAGGGAGCATTACCTCCAAATGCAGTAGTGGCCAAGGATGGGAGCGGACAATTTAAAACCATTGGTGAAGCTTTGGCTGCATATCCAAAGAATCTCCAAGGAAGGTATGTTATATATGTGAAAGCTGGGAAGTATGATGAGTATATTACTGTGACAAAGAATCAGATCAATGTATTCATGTACGGAGATGGATCTCGAAAGACATTGGTCACTGGTAGTAAGAGCTTTGCTGGTGGTGTCTCTACAATGCAGACTGCCACATTTGGTGAGTTTCCTTATTTGCTCCATTGGTAGGAAATGGTCTCCATGGAACAACCAACCTACAAGTATATTAGCTCTCAGACACATTAAAATAGCATGACCACCGTATGTAGTTATATATTCGATTCCAGCTCTCTCTCTTCAAACTTTATATCTTCTTCCTTTTTTTCTCGGTGCATATACCACTATATACAGTGTTGCATACATATACAATATACATCACTTTTGTATACACAATGATATGTGGTCAAAAGTAAAGAGGGTCAACAATGAATCGTTGCAATAAAGAAACTCAACATAGAAATTAAATATTGGTTCATGTCCTACGGAAAAAAAAAAAACTCCAAATCCTCGTCGTTTCTAATTTAACCTTACGTAAGCTAACAAAGATGAAGTAAAAATTGGGTTCTAATTAATACCTGTTTTGTATTCTGATCATAACAGCTGCAGTTGGAAATGGATTTATAGCCAAGTCAATAGGATTTCAGAACACAGCTGGTCCACAGGGACACCAAGCTGTGGCACTTCGAGTCCAATCAGACATGTCAGCGTTCTTCAATTGTAGAATGGATGGCTACCAAGACACCTTGTACACACAAGCTCATCGTCAATTCTACCGCAACTGTGTGATATCTGGCACTGTTGATTTCATATTTGGGGATGCACCAGTTGTCATACAGAACACATTGATTATCATTAGAAGGCCAATGGAAGGTCAAAAGAATGCGGTGACAGCTCAAGGGAGATCTGACAAGCGTGAAATTTCAGGTATAGTTATCCAAAACTGCAGAATTGTACCTGAAGTGAAACTGGAACCAGTAAAGCTACAGATACCATCATACTTAGGCAGGCCATGGAAGATGTACTCTAGAACTGTGATCATGGAATCATTGATCGGGGACTTGATCAATCCGGCAGGTTGGCTGGAATGGGACAAAAATAACTTTGCTTTGGACACATTATACTATGGAGAGTATGCAAATAGGGGCCCTGGTGCTTCGACTGATAGAAGAGTGAAATGGAAGGGATACAAGGTGATCACAGATAGAAATGAGGCTCTTCAGTTCACTGCCGGAGCTTTCCTACAAGGAGATATGTGGTTGAGATTCATTGGTGCCCCACATTACCTTGGCTTCAAAGTGTGATTGATTTGCTTAATCAAAGTGTTAGATACCTGCAGATTACTACTTTTTATGCAATAAACTTATAAAAAATGGGTTTTTCAGAAATTATCTGCAATAATACATAAAAATATAAGAGAACGATGAAATAAAAAAAAATTGTACCTCATACTTTTTGGAGAAAAAATAATAACTTAACTTTAAAAACTAGACAATCATTAAATATCAATAAAAATAAGAATATAAACAACAAAGAAGAAATAATAAAATCTCTTGTGATATAATAGATTTTGGAAAATATAAATATAACATAATCTCTTACAAACAAATGTATAAAATGTACAAAAATTCAAAAGACATAAATCTAGAAAATAAGACTTTCAAAAATATAAGAAAATGTATTACCAAGAATTTTTTAGAAAATGATACTTTAAGAGAAAAAAAGGTATAAGCCACCATAAGAGAACAATTATTACCTATAAAGGGGAAAATACAGATGTTGGATTTACAATGAGAAAAATAATTATGCTAATAAATGTCATAACCAGCTTCAACATAGAAGAGAATTTAAAAAGTAATTTTCACATAAAGAAAAATTCTTAGAAGCTTTTAAAATAAAATTAAAATCAATAGATAAGATAATACTTGTAGTTCTAATCTATTAGAAAAAATTCTGACTTAGAGTTCAAATATTCTTCATCATATGATGAATAATTTGTATAACATTACAAATCCAAACAATACTTACTTTAAAATAGGATTAGAATTTAAAGGCTATACAAGTTATCACTTACACTTGTATATAAATACAAAAGCGAGTATGTGTGTAGCCAATAATGTATTTTTGAATGAATTTTAAAAATAAGCACCAAAATACTTAATTGTAATAATTACTAACAATACTACAATAAATCTTAATAAAGTCTTGAAGGATACATATATAATGATAGGAGGAGAGAAACTTTATATTCTTATTATATATTAACAAGAAACATGAGTTAATTTAGTAATAAAAAATAAAGTCTCGAAGGATACATATATAATGATAGAAGGAGAAATTTTTTTATTCCTATCATATATAAGCAAGAAATAGGAGTTGATTTATTAATAAAAAATAACTTTCAAAAATTATATCAATCATTTAGACAATATTTAAACAAAATAAATCTAACAATATTAGATGGTGAAATCATCTATGTGTAAAAAGTAAGAAAAACTTTGGGTGTATCAAACTCAACTTTTATGCAACAATATAAAAAGCATGAGATAGACAAAGCAACAACAAAATCATATTTAGAAAACATTTCATTAGACATAAAAAGGAAACAAATTTTTTTCTTAATGAAATCCAAGAAGAAAAAATCTTAATAGGTATCAGGAAATTATTAAAAACAATAAGCTCAGAAAATCCTTTATATCTAAAAATAAATAAGTTTAAAATGATTGCTAACATAAAACTTAAATACTCTAACAAAGTCCTTAGCGTAAAACCGATAATTCATACTCCAAAAAACATAATTGAATTTGAAAAACAAACTCAAGAACTTTTAAAACTAAAATTCATAATACCAATTAATTGACATCACTATAGTTCAACATTTTTAGTTGAAAAAAAAGCTCAAAAAATAAAGAAAAAAAGAATAGTAATAAACTTAAAAGCATTGAATAAATAAACTATTGATGTTGGATACTATGTTATAAAGAAAGAAGAATTATTATCATTAATAAAAGAAAGATATATTTATCAATTTTTGGTTACAAAAGTAGATTTTGACAAATAAGACTTAATGAATGATCTCAAAAACTAAAAACTTTTAGCTACCCCAAAGACAATTCTAATAGAATATTATACCATTTGGATTAAATCAAGCTCAAGTATCTTTCAAAATTATATGGACAATATTTTTAATAAATTACAAAATATTTCTATATTTACATAATTAATATTTTGTTTTTCAATGATAAATTAAATAAATATTATTTAGATATTTTAATATTCTATAAGAATGTAAGAAATAAGTCACTGTACTTTCTTAGAAGAAGAAGTAATTGTTTAACAAGAAAATGAGTATTTAGGTCTATAAATTAAAGATGAAAAAAATCATCTATTGTCCCATATATTAAATAACATTCAAGGATTATTTAGGGAATTTAAAAACAAAAAATGAATTATAAAGATTTTTAGGATGTTTAACATATAATAAAGCATATACAAAAAAAACTTGAAAAAATACAAAAATCTTTACAAACAAAATTGAAAAAAGATTATTTTGGAAATGGAAAGAGCAAGATAGTTTATACATGGACAAGATAAAAACATATGTAAATAATTTACCAACTTTATACCATCTAAGTCCATATGATAAAATTATAATTAAAATAGATTTTCACATGAATATTGGGAAGAATTTTAAAAGCAAAAGTAAATAACAAAGATAAATATCTTTGTAGATGATACACATAAGGATTTTTCCATGGTGTAGAAGTAAATTATCACAGTAACGAAAAATAATATTTAGTTGTCAAAAAAACTATTAATTTTTTTGTAATATATGTAAAAAGTTTTAGATTCATTATCACAACTAATAATAAGAATTTTAGTTATTTTTAAGAACTACTATTACAAGTAATTATAATTAAGAAAGATTAACCAGATAATAATAGTGGTTTAAGCACGGTAATTTTGATGTTGAATGTTTTTGAAGAAATAATAATAGTTTAGTAGATGTCTCAATAAGAAAATTAATATATTTAACTATTTTTATTCTTACACGAATAAAACATCTTGATATTAAGATCAAGATACACTACTATAAAAGGGCCATTAAAGTTGGTTCAATTGATTGACTTCAAATTTAAAGTCGATTCATGCGTTGAATCAATTTTAAAATATATATTGATTTTTTTTTCATATTTGTATTCATTTTCTACTCTACTAATAACCTTTATTCATTTTCTACTCTAATAATAACATGTATTCGATCACATATAGTATAGAAAAACCAAAATCTGTTTAACAAAGTGTAAATAATAATACAAATAATTGAAAATTTAAATATAATTAATTATTTGATTATTAAATTCATTACAAAAAAATAATGTATATATAATACATATATACTTAACTTAAATTACAAATAAAATGATGTCGTCAAAGTGTAATGGATTTTGCGAGCAAGCTTAGTTGGCTTAGAATAACCAGCATATTGACAAGAAACTAGGCAAAAAGTAGCTGGTCCATATAACAATCCATTCCTTTACATATATGAGTACGTAAATATCCATCAAACAAGCTGTATAAACTTCAAAGACATATGAATGGAGAAATTAAAGCATTATAAATATTACTATGATGTTTTCTTATGTTATTCAAGATTATATTCTTCTCTTGAAGTTATAATTTGAACAAAGTGTTTTGTCTATTATTCTTGTAAATTATCAAAAATATGCATATCATAGCCCTACTTATTCCAACCAAAGAAATATATGTAATTAATTAAATTCAAAATAATAATGTAATATCATGAATTTGCAAAATATAACTTATACATGTTAAAAGATTAGTCAAAGAGAATATCACATCGACATCCGAGTGATATAATAATAACCTTATTCCTTCGAACTCATATTACCATTTTATTAATCCTTTGTATATAAATATGAAGCTATCTAAAATCAAGTTGATATTTTTAATGCTATAATGAGCTCTAATATGAAGTCAAGTGTAACTTTTATTTGTTACTTGGCTTGGTTGAGTTTTGGTGCCCATAAACGTATTACGCAATTGTTTCATACATTTAAGGGCACCAAAACTCAACCAAGCCAAGTAACAAATCATAGTTACACTTGACTTCATATTAGAGTTCATTACAACATTAAAAATACCAACTTGATTTCATATTTATAGACAAAAGATTAATAAAGTGCTAATATGATGTTGTCCTAAGGAAAGTAGGCAAGAGAGATGACATGGAGTTTGAAAAAAAAATAGGTCCATAAAATAATGCATTCTCCTAAATATATGAGCACATAAACATCCATCAAACAAGAGACTTCAGACACAGGAATAGAGAAATTAAATCATTATAGAAATTACTGTTATGTTGTCACATGCTATTCAAGATCATTAGAATCTTCTCCTGATTCTTCTTGTAATGATATAATTTGAACCATGTGTTCTGCCCATTCCTCTCTTAAATCATCAAAAATTTGCTAGTCATAGCCCGTCTTGTTCCAACCAAAGAACTACATGTATTTAAAATCAAAATAAGAATGTAATTTCATGAATTTACAAAAATAACTCATATATGTTAAAAAACATTGTATATTGGTAAAAGATATTACCACATCAACAATTGGAATTTTGATATTTACGATGATTTCGCTTATAAACGTCATGACATAATAGCTACACATTACTCCATTATTTTTGTTGTGAAACCTACAAAAACAAGTGTACATGATTTTCCACATTCGAACATCTTTATTATTAAATAGTAAAATTAATAAAATTATTAATATTCACTTGTACATACCATAACTTTATGTCATATAAGCTTATGAGAGTTTTTAAGAGTAATGCCCCTAAACTTGTTCCACAGCTTCCATGCCCTATCAAGATTTAAAATGATTAGTTTTTTTATTAAATATTACAAAGAACAATAGAAGAAAAATAGCTAGCTATAACTCTTACATTTCAACAACTTTTTTTGTATCTTTACTCAGTTTTATGGAAGCTGAGTTACAGTACCAAGCATGATTATTGAATAGATAAAAGATTACCAACATCCAATGATCTTGGCCTTGTTAAACCTTAGTGGCCAAGAGATTATCAACTTTTGATTTTTGTTAAGCGTTAATGCCCTATCACATAATTGTTTAGCTCTGATGCTAACATCCTTTTCTTGATATTGATTGACATATGAAGAATCATAGAACATTACTAAATGTGATGAGTGATTATGTTGAAGTCGATAATAACATTCCCTATATAAAAGAAATATATATAAGTAATTAGATAATATAAATATAATTATATATGTTCTACACAAATAAAAGAAATTTACTGATTGAGGAATCACCTTGTCCATGCATGACTTATACTTTAATATGCATTCGATCAATATATAAGTTTAGCCGAGGTCTACACCAGAACATTCTATGGGAAGTGGCACAGTCCATCCATCATTTTATGCTAGATTCCTCGCAACAATAGTCATCAAATCGCCAAGATTTCTGATGAAGTTTAAAGCATAATCATAACTATACTTTTTCCAAACATAGATTTAGCACAAAATTGGCCACTAGACATAGATTTAGCATGAGATACTTGCTTCGTATCTTTTAAATGTATCGCATTTAAGAGTTCTAGTATAATAGACTAAAGAAGAAGTATTATGTATGTTAGTAACAATAAAAGATATAATAAAATAATAGTAGTAAACAAGTGTTATCTTTTAAGTAAAAAAATAGTACCACGTCAAAATTTAGAATAACTTGAATCGATGGCCAAGCCACATATTGTCCAACTGCCTCTTGGACCGTGGGTAGCATCATAAGGCACAGGTAGTGGACAATCGTGGAGTAATGATTGATCAATTACTATTCGCCAATGATTTGGAAAATATTGATTATAAATCATCTGATCATCGCTCAATTGTTGTACTGTTCCAATAGCAACAAAGTCTGTTGATGAAGGATGTTTCAACAAACATTTCATATTCTGTAAAAAATTTAGTTGTTCTTCTCCTCGCTTAGTCATCAGTCTTAACTTCGTCATTTCAGGAGTCTTTGTTTCTATGTACAATTCATATCGAGTAACCAATCTACCCAATTTAGCTTCCTATATAAATTATGAAAAATTTATTAACCATGACATCAACTAAAATTAAGGAAAATAAATATAAAAATATTTATAAATTAACACAAATTAATAATACCAATTCAGGATTTGAATACCTCCCAATATGGTTAGGAGGAATATTATGCATTTGTATATTCTAATGTTCTTCCCTAATAATTTGAAATTCATCCGTACATCTATAATCCACGAAGTCTTTCCAAACTTATGGTGTAATCCAGTGGTGTTCTTCAGGGATTTTGTAGAGCTCCACTTCATCAAGTGGTTCCAAATATGAAAACACATAATTTCTTGCCAATATGGAAGTTGTGTATTCCTTTCACGCCTTATTTGCAATCTTATAACACTTGCTCTTCCAAGTGTCATCGACTTTGTAATGATTCTGTAAAGAAACACTACAAAAGATTAGATATATATAATACAAAAAAGATATAATATATGTAATTAGTTATAAAATATAAGATACTTACACAAATGGTTTTCCATATTTTTACCTTTTCAGCTTTGTCAACCCGAGTCCAATCATTTATATTGATTGGTATACTGGACTTCACAAGTCTACCAATAGAGGATTTCAATTGTTGGCCATTTTCCCCTATTGGATTACCAGTAGGATCAAATAGAACGGGTACTCTATCATCTGCATTAAGTGGAACATCATGTATATTCACCTAACTCCTTTTTAAATGTTCTAATGGATCATTTGGATCTATGATAACTGTATTTTATATAGTTATTTTCACCTATTTTATTAATTATAATTGTTATGTTCTCTCTATTTTTAGTTAATTTTAGTTTAATAAATTAGTATTTACTGTTTGTTATATATTTTAACAAAATTAAATAAATTGTATCGAAAATTTACTTAAATATAAATTTGTACCCAAAATATAATTTCAAATAAAAGAGTGATTAATTACAATTTATAAAAGTTGAAAATATAATTTAAATTAAAATCGGGCTTAATTTCAATTATTAAAAGTTTAAAATTTAATTTCAATTATTAAAAGTTTAAAATTTAATTTCAATTAACAAAAGGGCTGTATTGTAATTAAACAAAGTTAAAAATGTAATTTGAAATATATTTGTGGGTCAAAAAATAATTAAGAAAATTGAATTTTCTGCGTAGGAAAAGAATGACACTCGCACCAATCATGACGTCCATCACCCACCGTTCGATCATAAAATCAACGGTCCAGATTTGGCGAGTGCAATCCAGACGAGACAGAAGCGCATGCCCTATATTTCTCGCACGGCTCGGTGTGCCCGTGGGGCCCACCTGTCGCGTAGGCCATCGTGCAGAGTGGGACCCACATGTCGGCTACATAGAAATTCCCCCTAGGCCCATCGCTGACCGCTGGATCAGATGAACGGTCCAGATTGAAGCGCGTGGAACCAAGCTGTCGCGCACCGAACCGTTTGTCTAAAAATCGTGTGCGACGCGGTTCATCCAAGCTGCGTGCACCCTCGAGGTTTACTGAATACGAAGAAGCCACGTGTCTACTTGATATCCTATCCAATAATATAATGACATGTGGCATGTTGCAATGTGCGCGACCATGCTGGATCACGTCCGTGTTGTAGCCGTTGGCCCCCGTGCATCAATTCATCGTGCGCCCGTTTCCCGAAGCCAATGAAATGCTGCCACATGTCCACACTAATCACTGCAGCGAATCAGATGCTAACACGTGGCATGCACTTTGAATTTAAAATATCAGAACGACGCCTCTGTTTTAACCTTTTAAATATCGAAAATCGATACGCGTGATTTTTTATTTTCGATACAAATATTTTACGCATGTGAAAAAAAATTTATTTTTTAGCTATAAATAAGGGATGTTATGTTAAAGTTAAAAAAGTTTTTTTTTGGGAGTGTTTGAAACTTTTAGAGTAGTTATAATTTTTGTGATGTTCAGTTCTGGAAAATAGAACACACAGAAGCCATTTTTGGCTTCTGTTGTGTGCTATGTGTGCCAAATATCTGTGTTTTCATTTTTATTCTTTTTCATCTAATGTTTTTGTATTTGTTGTTATTTTTATTTTAATTTAATGAAGTAATTTAATTTTTCTAGGGTTGCATTTGATCTAAATTTATGAAGCTTTTATTTTAATTATTTTTGATAGATTTATAAGACCTTCGATTTGTTCATTCTATCTTGTGCTTAATGCTTTTTGATTATTTATGAATTTTATCAAAACGATTTATGGCACATAAATAAACTTGGAAGAGACATTTGTGTGTATATTGCTCGTAGATAGAATGGCATGTATGATGAAGGATAGGAATATACCCTAATTGTATGTGTGACTATTTGAGAACTTAGAACGTAATGAATCTTGGTGAATTTAATTCTCATAGAGATATAGGGAATTAATTTAATGAGGTGTGTTTGTACGGAGCTAGGAAGAGATGTATGAATAAAATTAGGAGTTTTCGGTTGACAAATTAAATGTACTAAAAAATATAAATCAAAAGAAAATAACATGATTTGAGTGGACTAATTTGGTGAAAAATTGCAATCCTAGATTTCTTTTATTTTCTTATTACCTTTGTTTTAAATCCACGGTTATTTTGGATAAAATCAGAGAGAGATAATTTTAGTACTTAACAAACTATAGTAACAAATCCTCATAGGAATGATACTTTACTTACAAATCTTTATTACTTGTGACCGTGTATACTTACACTATTTTATGTTCTCCTAGAGAGACAACAAGTTTTTAGCGATGTTGTCGGGGATATGTTTTACTATTTTTATTGTTGATATTAATACCAATCAATTTGATTTTATTTCAAAAAAATAAAAAATAAAAAAATAAAAAAAATTATTATTTTTATGTTGCGTGTTTAATTTATTTTTCAATTTTCTCGTGGGTTGAGATTTTGTTTGACACATAAGTCTTACCTCACAAAAAGAAAAATAATATATATATATATATATATTGCTTATTGTTTTTTTTATTTTACAATTTTCTCATGAGTTGAGATTTTGTTTGACACATAAATCTTAATTCACAAAAAAAAAAAAATAACACAAAATTTTTTTTATGGTTATTGTTTCTTACTTTATTTTTCAATTTTCTCGTAAGATGAGATTTTGTTTGACACACAAATCTTAACTTATAAAAAGAAAAACAAATTGAGAAGTCAAGTTGAAGACTATAAATCAAGCGCTTCTTGGGAGGCAACCCATATGTTTTATTTTATTTTCGCATGTATTAGTTTTTATATTTTGTTATGTTACTTTTTTGTTTCTTTCGTAGGTGCAAATTGGAAGAAATGAAGCTATTTTGGATTTTAACCAATCAAACGAAACAGGAAGTTTCTTTAAACCCATCTCATATGTTCTTTAACTTTCACACATTAGGGACAATTTGTATTTTAAGTTTGGGGGTGGTTGATATTTTGAACGTAATTGAAATACTTTCTGGATGTTATTGCTTGTGAAATTTTTTTTGTTTGGTTAAGTGAAGATAGTTTGCTATGAATAGTGATTTATTTTTATTTCATCTATTTAAATGGTGCATGTGTCCTTGAAAATTTGAATATTGTCTAAGCGATGAATAATTTTTACATATGTTTCATTTTTACAAGGATAAATATTTATGTGCACTATTCATGATTTTTGAGTTGCTATGGTAATTTAGAAAAGGTTTATCTGAGTATGGAATTCGATGGATGTTTGTGGTGTCACAATTTTCACAATTTGTTTGATTTTCTCTCGAGGCGAAATTATAGACAACATTTAACTAAGAAAATGATTTAGGCCATCTTTGGATCGTTTGAGCCTTTCTATCTACCTTGACATGCATTAACCATAGTATACCCCTTTTGAGCTTCAAAGTTTTTATATATATATTTTTCTCATTTCAAAAGCCTATCCAAATATATATATATTTGTGTAGATATACCTATTGTTCTTATCTCACTAACATTTGACAATTGTTAGTAAATATTAAAAGATATATCGGGAAAGAAAGGGATGTTGAAAAAAAAAGAAAAAAAGATTCTGAAAAGAAAAAAATAGAATCTGAGAAAAAAATATAGTTATTATATGTGATGATAAATCCTAAATTGGGAAGTAATTATTCTGATGATAGAATTATCTTTTTCAATCCTGAAATGTTATGCTCGGGAAAAGTTTTAAGCTAAATATTATCCTTTATCCTACCTTTACCTAAGCAATACATTACAAGTTTAACTAAGTCCTATTGATTTTGTGTTTTGTGTTTGTCTACGTTAGTGGAGAGAGAAATGAAAAATAAACTTATGAGATTTGTGATTTCATTAAAAATTGTTTGATTTTATATTTGTATAAACTAATCCGGATTGCATGTGATGAAATATGAAAAGATTTCACACACGGACTAAAATTCATTGTGAAAATGTAATATACTTTTAAATTGATTTTGATGCTTAGATAAAATTCTTTTATTTCTTTGAGTTATGTAATTTAAAAAAGAAAAAAAAAGAAATATTTTGAAAATCACTATTTTAAATGCATTTATCTTTGTTTTGTTTCCTTTCTTTTGCTCGAGGATTAGCAAAAACTTAAGTTTGGGGGTGTTGATAACTGTATTTTATATAGTTATTTTCACCTATTTTATTAATTATAATTGTTATGTGCTCCCTATTTTTAGTTAATTTTAGTTTAATAAATTAGTATTTACTATTTATTATATATTTTAAGAAAATTAAATAAATTTTATCGAAAACGTACTTAAATACAAATTTGTACCCAAAAATATAATTTCAAATAAAAGAGTGATTAATTACAATTTATAAAAGTTGAAAATATAATTTAAATTAAAATCGGGCTTAATTTCAATTATTAAAAGTTTAAAATTTAATTTAAATTAACAAAAGGGTTGTATTGCAATTAAACAAAGTTGAAAATGTAATTTGAAATATATTTGTGGGTCAAAAAATAATTAAGAAAATTGAATTTTCTGCGCAGGAAAAGAATGACACTCGCACCAATCACGACGTCCATCACCCACCATTCGATCGTCAAATCAACGGTCCAGATTTGGCGAGTGCAATCCAGAAGAGACAGGAGCGTGTGCCTTGTATTTCTCGCACAGCTCGGCGTGCCCGTGGGGCCCACCTACCGCACAGGCCGTCGTGCAGAGTGGGACCCACATGTCGGCTGCGCAGCAATTCCCCCTAGGCGCATCGCTGACCGCTGGATCAGATGAACGGTCCAGATTGAAGCGCGTGGAACCAAGTTGTCGCGCACCGAACCGTTTGTCTAAAAATTGTGTGCTGCGTGCACCCTCGAGGTTTACTGAATACGAAGAAGTCACGTGTCTACTTGATATCCTATCCAATAATATAATGACATGTGGCATGTTACAACGTGCGCGACCGTGCTGGATCACGTCCGTGTTGTAGCCGTTGGCTCCCGTGTGACAATTCATCGTGCGCCCGTTTCCCCAAGCCAATGAAATGCTGCCACGTGTCCACACTAATCACTGCAGCGAATCAGACACTGACACGTGGCATGCACTTTGAATTTAAAATATCAGAACGATGCCTCTATTTTAACATTTTAAATATCGAACATCGATACGCATGATTTTTTATTTTCGATACAAATATTTTATGCGTGTGGAAAAAATGTATTTTTTTTAGCTATAAATAATGGATGTTATGTTAGAGTTAAAAAAGTTTTTTTTCGGAGTGTTTTTCAAGTTTTAGAGTAGTTATAATTTTTGTGATGTTCAGTTCTGGACAATAGAACACGCATAAGCCATTTTTGGCTTCTGTTGTGTGCTATGTGTGCCAAATATTTGTGTTTTCATTTTTCTTCTTTTTCATCTAATGTTTCTGTATTTTTTGTTATTTTTATTTTAATTTAATGAAGTAATTTAATTTTTCTAGGGTTGCATTTGATCTAAATTTATGAAGCTTTTATTTTAATTATTTTTGATAGATTTATAAGACGTTCGATTTGTTCATTCTATCTTGTGCTTAATGCTTTTTGATTATTTACGAATTTTATCAAAACGATTTGTAGCACATAAATAAACTTGGAAGAGACATTTGTGTGTATATTGCTCGTAGATAGAATGACATGTATGATGAAGGATAGGAATATACCCTAATTGTATGTGTGACCATTTGAGAACTTAGAACGTAATGAATCTTGGTGAATTTAATTCTCATAGAGATATAGGGAATTAATTTAACGAGGTGTGTTTGTACGGAGCTCGGAAGAGATGTATGAATAAAATTAGGAGTTTTCGGTTGACAAATTAAATGTACTAAAAAATATAAATCAAAAGAAAATAACATGATTTGAGTGGATTAATTTGGTGAAAAATTGCAATCTTAGATTTCTTTTATTTTCTTATTACCTTTGTTTTAAATCCACGGTTATTTTGGATAAAATCAGAGAGAGATAATTTTAGTACTCAACAAACTATAGTAACAAATCCTCGTGAGAACGATACTTTACTTACAAATCTTTATTACTTGTGACCGTGTATACTTGCACGATTTTATGTTCTCCTAGAGAGACAACAATCTACAAGCTCTATTACCCGAGGATCCATGAAATATCTGCAAACAATGAAGAAAACATACATATATATGAACATACATATATATAAACATCCAAGAGTTATTACAACAGTATAGAACATACATTATGTTTAATTAGGTTTTTGATCCTATACATATATTCCTTCACAATCACTTCGAGTCCATGACGAAGAATCATCGTCATCAACTAGATCATCACAAACATTAGGCAATTTGTTTGAGAAGTTACTAATATTGCTTAATGTATCGAGCATAGGGTTGTCATCTTCAAAAGCATCACAATGGTAAAACTCTTTTTATGGAGACATTAACACAATAGACCATCTTGTGTCGATTTGATCACTCACGTAAAATACTTGTTTTGTATGAAATGCTAACATGAAAGGATCATCAATGTGACTTATTTTGGATAAATTTACAAGGGTAAATGCACAATCATCTATTTTATATCCAACATTGATAACATCTTCGACCCAATCACACAAGAAAACTGTTGCATGGAAGACCTCATAATCCAATTCCCAAATTTCTTGAATTCTACCATAATATGTTCTATTAGAAAGTACAAGATAATCATCTTTTGAACTAGAAAATTGCATAGTTTGTGCAACCATATTCACACCACTATTCTAATTTACTCAGACTTTGTCCCTAGCTTAGGTCGTAAACCTCGATTCATTAATTGTGAAACTAGAAAATGATTTGAAATCGAATTTTGGACCATGTGCAAGCCATTCTAAACTTTATGTTATTTTATGATTAGGTTTCTTGAGTTCATCTCGAATCTATGTAGACAAAAACATGAAATGTTTTTAAAGCAAAGTTTTAAAACATTGCATAGAAGTACTAATGAATTCTTGTATGTGACATTTACATGGTTGCAAAACCAATTAATAAGCTCTTGCTTATGTTCATCATACAACCATTTTTCTCCTTTTTTTATAACGAGGATTGATCTTCAATAAGTTTAAATGCATCTTGTAATGTTATTAAAGATATATCAAGTAGATATCATCATTAATAGTTAAATAAAAAATAGTTTTTGCATAAAAGGAAAAGTTAAACATCACTTACTCTATGTACAGTTATGCCTCATTATTATTTACCAAAATGATACGGTGTGCTTTTTCCCATTGAGTGTGATCAATAAACAATTTCTTACTTCCACCAAGCATAGGGTTACCTACTTGGATCATGTGACATTCTAAGAATAACTTGTGCGTAGGATTCCCAATTTCAGTACAACCACTAAAATATTCAGAACAAAACTCAATGGCCTCTTCAGTAATGTAACGTTCTATCATGCATCCTTCAGGTTGATTTCTATTATTTACATATCCTTTATTGACTTGCATATATCTCTCAAAAGAATACATCCACCTTAAGTAAGTAGGACCACACAATTTAACCTCTCGAACTAAATGAACACACAAGTGAATCATTATATCGAAGAAAGAAGGAGGAAAATATTTTTCAATTAGACACAAAGTCTCTACAACATCTTTCTATAAAGAGTTTAACTCGCCAATTGATATAGATTTTTTGCATATTGTATTGAAGAATGAACAAAGACGAATTATTGATAATGGAACATGTTTTGGAAGAATTGATCTGATAGCAACTGATTATAACTGTTGCATTAAGATATGACAGTCATTTAATTTCAATCCATAAAGTTTCTTATCGGTCATAGACACAAAATTTATTAAGTTGGATGAGTAATCATTAGGAACTTTAATACCCACCAAAGATTTACAAAACACATCCTTCTCTTTTGTGGACATTTTATATGATGCTGATGGCAAATATGTTTGATTCTTATCACTTTCCACCCTTGGTGCCAATTCAGGTCATATGCCTAGTTTCTTTAAATCCAGTCTTGCTTTAATTTCATCCTTCATTTTTCTAGGTATATTAAGAAATGTACCAATCAAGCTCTCACAAACATTTTTCTCAATGTGACGGATATGTAGGTATTTCCAATAAGGTAATTCCCAAAATATTGATTTTTTTATTCCAACAACCATGGTCTATTGATTGTATTTCTTTTTCATTTTCACCCATTTCATTAGTTGACCTCTTTCGTTTCCCTACCTTAGTGAGTATTCTTTTTTTTTTCATATTTTCATATCGTTTGAATGTCATACCATTCAATTGCCTTAATATCTCAACACCTCACAAAGGTTGGGATGCATGATCATGATCTTCATCATCGGATTGTTTCTTTTGGTATCTAAAAATGTGTCAAGATGGAAAAAATCTTCTATGTATTCTATAAGTAATCTTTTATCCATGAACAAAATAAGTTACAAAAGTGCCATCACTACATATAGGGCATTCCTTGTAACCTTTTGTTGTATGTCCTGATAAGTTCCCATAGTAGGAAAATAATTAATTTTCCATAAAAGAACCCCCTCAAGTTAAAGTGTTCTTCTTTATGTGCATCGTAAATATTTATACCATCATTCCACAATGTCTTTAAATCATCTATCAGAGGTTGCAAATATACATCAATGTCAACACCGGGTTATTTCCGTCCTGAGATCAATAATATTGACATCGTGAATTTTCTTTTTATACACAACTGGGGAGAAAGTTTGTATGTTACCATAATTACTGGCCAATAGTTATATCTACTACTAAGGAAACTATGTGGATTAATTCCATCAGTAGCAATGGCAAGACGAAGATTGCACGGATCAGATGCAAATTGAGGGGATAAATTATCTACTACTTTCCAATTTGGAGAATCACAAGGATGACATAACACCCCATCATTAGATCGATTATTTGAATGCCAAGTCAACATCTTTGATATCTCTTTACTTTTGAACAACCTTTGAAAACGAGGAATCGAAGGAAAGTACAAAGAACCTTTGCGGGCACGCCTTTCTTAGGTATTGTCTCACTTGTAGCATGCTTCCATCTAGATTCTTTACACATCGGAAAATCATCTAATGTCTCATAATCTTTTCTATAAATAATGCAATCATTTGGACAAGCATGAATCTTATGATATTCCATGCCAAATTGACTAAGAGATTTCTTCACTTCATACATTGAAGATGGAAATTCAATACTCTTAGGAAACATATCTATTAGTAGATTTAGTAATTTTGTGAATACCTTTTCAGAAAAACCATGTTTTGCCTTCACATTGTACAAATGAACCAATCTTAACATTTTAGTGTATTTCTTGCATTTTAGATACAACGGTTTTTCGGCATCTTCTAGAAGTTTTTAAAGGTTTCGGGATCATCCTCACGTAGTTCATATTCAACATCATGAAACATATTTTATGTCTGTACATTATAATAAGATGTATGTAATCCACTTACATTCTTATTTATCTCTTTCCCATGAGTATTATCAATATTTTCTTCATGATAATACCAAAATTTATAGCTCAAAGGAATACCACTACGGATAAGGTGATACTTAATCTTGTCAACTGCATGAAATCGCACATTTTTACATTTAACACATGGATATAGAATCATACTAATTTCATTATTACTATTTCTACAAGCAAATTCCATGAAACTTTTAATTACAAAAATGTAGTAATGCTCAATTCTACACTTTGATATCCAAGATTTGTCCATTTTATATCAATGACATAATTAAAAATATTAATTAATTATGTATCCAATCAATATATTTAAGTATTATTATACCAAAACATACATAATACAAAAAATTATCATTTTAATCATTTTTAATTGTATTACTTTTACTTAATAAAATTTAATTATTTATATGTAAATAAATTTATCCACGTATGGTAAATACTATAGTCACTCAAACCCACAATATCCAGATATTATTTCCATAAAAAATCAGCCAAATATATAATAACAAGCATAATACAAAACATACATAAATAAAAAATTTATACAAAAAATAAAGCAAACTAAATAATAAGTGCATAGAATTAATAGAAATACTTACAAGAATAAATGAAGTGACTAAATAAAGGAAATGAAAACAAAATGAGTGTTTGTAAGTGAGACAATGAGTACAAATTATTTGAGTATTTTGCTCAAAAAAAATAGGCGATCTGAAAGATAATATGAAGAGGAAGATAACCTACTAAACGACGTTGGAAATGGTGACCGAAGGTTAAAAAATGAGAAAGAGTGGAGAAGGGGAGCTCGGTTTTTGAGTTTTTTTTGTGGTAGCTGCACGCAAAAATGATGTTATGATGGAGAAGAGAAAAAAGAAATGGAAATATACACGTGAATAGTATCGGTTAACGTGTTGAACCGATGCTACACACGTGTATTATTTTTATTTTAATTAACTGTTTTTAAAATTGAAATTAATTAAACAATACAAATTTTTTTATTTTTTTGATCAATTATTTTTTAAGATTTTAATTAACTATATACGTACTTTTTTATAGTTTTTGGAAAACTTTTTTGTATTGTGTTTTCATGCTATCCAAATTCGATAACTACATAAGAAATGTATGTACATAAAATTAATTACGTATGCATGTAGTTCATTTTTTTTATTTTAATAGTTTTTTAAATTAAAATTAAACAATATAATTTTTTTTATGTTTTTTCGTCAATTATTTTTAAAACATTTAATTACCTATAGACTTTTTATATTTTTAAATTTTTTTTTGTATATTATGTTTTTCATGGTGTATCTAAATTCGATAACTACGTATGAAAAATATGCACATAAAATTAAGTACATATCGAAGTGCATTTTTTTATTTTAATAGTTTTTAAAATTGAAATTAAAAAATAATTTTTTTAATTTTTTTGTCAATTATTTTTTAAGATTTTAATTAACTATATATAAACTTTTCTATATTGTAGTGTTTTTCATGCTATCCAAATTCGATAAATACATATGAAAAACATATACATAAAATTAAGTATGTATCCAAATAAATACATAAAATTCTATAAATTCTATAATTTTAAAAATCAATTGACTAAATAAAAGAAAAAAAATTATACTATATATATATATATATATATATCCAAATTCAATTTTAAATAGTTTAAATAAAATAATAATTAACAAAAAAAATTAATTACGTGGATAGTGTTGATACTACGCGTCAACCGATGCTATCCACGTATGTAGCGTCAGTTTTTTGCCGAACTGACTTTCATATCGACTTAAATACTACATTTTATAATAGTGATAAAGAATGATATAAAAATCATTTAAGAACAACTCAAAGCTTTATACTTAGAGAAATCTCTCATAGAGACATGAATTAACACAAGAAGAACTTAATATTTCAAAACCAACATTAGAGTTTAAAAACTTTTAAGAGAAATTCACCTTAAAAATTCATTTTAAGAAAGGTAAAATTTCTAAAGAAAGAATACAAAATAAAAATGATTCAAGGTTATCAGAATCAAAGGAAAGTAACACATCTGAAAAAGAAAAAAAAACAAAAAAACTCAATTACGTTGAAGATACAGAAAAAGAAGATTAGAAAAAGAATTATGTGATCTATAATGATCCAAATCAAGAATTTACAATAATTGACCTAAAGCAGCAAGATTATTATCGAATTTATAAAATAACTTATATATTTTTTACTAATATAATAGAAGTCGAAGATAGTTATGCAAACTATAGAGTACCAAAATTATTAACTCCAAAAGATATTGTTAAAAATTATTCTGTAACATTACAACAACAATTATAGCCATTAAACAGGTTGAATACACTAAGAAAGATAGTACGATCACTAATACTATTTAAAGAAATGTCTCTTAGAGTGATAGGAAAGATAGTACGACTACTAGTACTATTTAGGAAAACATCCCCCAATAATACATTGGTTGTTAAAGACGAAAAAACCAATGCAGGAACTTAAATAATCACAATGTTTGAGTCTTTATAAGTCAGCCAAAAAACCTATAGAAAAGAAATTTATGCATGAAATAAATTTAATATTCTTGAAGAAACTAATTTAATTTTCATTTATAAATCCTTACATATAAGTTTAATTGGGAACCTATATCTAGGAATTAATTTAAATGAATTAAATTAATTTAAATGAGTAAATTATTTTCCATCAAATTTTAAGAAGTTTATCAAAAACTTTAGGAAGAAGATTAGAGCATGTGATAATTATGTCTATCTTAGATTTTTCAGTTCACTCGTGGATTGGAACGGAGAAAATTGCATTAGTCCATATTGTTTTATCAAATTAGTAATTTCTAACATTAGTAGAGAAGTCATAAAACCAAAGGCGCTTTCCAAAAAGGAATTTAATACAGAAGAATTTTGTATTCTAAATTTATCATAAACTCAATAAAATTGATAACTCTTACGAAATAAAGGTAAATTATTTGAGTAATGAAGTTATAATCACTTCACATAATAATATGGCCATCCCCGAAGAAGATGGCGAGAAAATCTTTAATTTTAAAATAAATTTTAACAGTAATAATCTAAAAAATTGTCAAAAAATAAGAAAATTTGTTTTGTTTTTATGCCAAGAAAATCAATAAAGATCACAAAAGCATTTATTATATTGTAGATTGAGAAAATGAAGATGTATTATTAGTTACGTAATCAAAAAGACTATCGGTAGAAAACGATAAAGAAGAATAAATATATAGAATCCACATCTTTAGTTGACAGATTATGTCAAAGAAATGTAAGGCATCAATTTAAATGCAAAAACCAAAAAGGTTAGTAGGAGAATTATTAAAGTAAGGTAAACAATAATTTATGATTTTACACTATTATAAAAAGATTCTTTATTATATTAAAAGAACTATTATTTTTATTAATTGGACACACACCTTCATTAATAATAAACTCTTTACTTTAGAAGTTATTCGTCTAACAACTATGTATCTATAAATTATAAGCGGCTAAAAATATTTTCAAAGTTCTTAATTAACTTTAAAAGTTGTAATAATTATTAATATTATGAATAAATTGAATGAAATCAATATATATTTTCTAATAACTCTATATTGGGTACCTTACATATGCAAGAGGTTCATCAATCATTATTAGGAGGATATTAAACCTAGAAGAAGTTTATGCATATTAGATATAATAAGAGAAGACAAACAATTAAATAAAAGAGTGATAAATCTATAAAATTCAAGCATGATAATTAAAATTTTAAGTTAATTAAAAATTTTAAATAATAAAATATTTGTTTAGAATATTTATAAAACAAATAAGAAAATAAAGAAAAATAAACTAGAATCAAATTTGTCTAAAAATAAATATAAAAAATTATAAAGTTAAATCAATATTTTAATAAATAACTTAAATATTTATCTTTAAATAATAAATAATATCACAGTTATAGTAAAAAAATACAATGAAACATTTAATACTTTAATCATTCAAAAAAATTATCCTTAATATTAAACATAGGACTCGAAAATATTAAAAATATTTTTATAAAATCAGAAATAAAGGTGAGTTTATGCTAAAGTTAATGGCATCGATAATAATTTCACCCCAATCATGCCCCAAATAAAAGGATTTGCTCAAATCTGCGTGTCAGCTGAGCTCATATCTTCCCTGTGAATATGGCGAGCAACAGAGCAATGGAACTCATCTTCTATGGCTCCAATTACCACCACCATGAATTCCCTATTCTTCAACTCCTACATCCCACTGGAACAACATTCCGATTATCTCCGGCGAAGAATCATAGTCGCCGAAGATTGTTTACGGCGGCGAGTCTAAGAGCAGACGCGGATACGAAGACGATGGCATTGGAGTTACAGCAAGCAGCTGGGTCGTCGTCCGGAGGAAAGATGGTGGTAGAACTCATCGGAGCTTTCAATCAATTGACGGAGAGGATGAGCTTCGCAGCCGAACAAGCTCCGTCGACGAGTTCCTCTAGCATTCTTTTCCAGACTTTGAAATTATCTATCCCTTTGCTCCACGCCTTGCCTCTCGCTGCCGATGGCCGGTCTCCTCTATCCAAGGCCTTGTCAGTAGCTGTTATCCTTGCTGACCTTCAGGTACGCCAAATGCTCCACTATCCATTGGTCCGAATTGGCAGATAGAAAAATCTTGTAAAGTTGAACTTTTAGTTGGATATTGGAAACGGAAAATCTAAACTTTCAATTTTGATTCAATTTACTATCTAACTTTATTTTGATTCAATTTGTTGCTGCCCAAACTTTCAGATTTCACGATTTGATTCAATTTTCTCCTTTAGTGTTATTTAGATTCAATTTGCCACTCAAACTGGATTTACTTCTTTTTATTAGGCAAGTTATATGACTTTTTTAACATTGTTTTAAAAGTAGTAAATTGAATCAAATTGATTAAAAAAAAATGTTTAGAGCATTACTTTCATTAAATTATGCTTAGTAAAGTGAATGCTTACATATTGAAAATATACAACTCTTTGGGCATCTGTTATGGTTTATATGAAAACCTCTTTGTTTCTGTATTCTTTTTCTTTTGGGCATCTGTTATGGTTTATATGAAAACCTCTTTGTTTCTGTATTCTTTTTCTTTCTTTGGAATCTGTGATATCTGGTGTGACTTCTTTTACTATTTGGTTACTGGATCTAGCCTCTGGACTTCTTTAAATTTTTCTGTACTACTTTGTTTTTCAAAGAATTCATGAACTTAAGTTTTCCCAGATGGATGCTGAAGTTATCTCAGCTGGAATTTTGAGGCAAGTGGTGGAGGCACGAGCATTATCTATAACCCAAGTGAGGAATCGGATAGGAATAGGAACTGCCCATCTCTTGCATGAGAGCTTGAGGGTCAACAAATTTCCATGGAAAGTTGATTTCTTGGATGATGAAGCGGCTTCTGCATTAAGGAAGTTTTGCCTTACTTATTATGATATCAGGGCAGTGATTCTAGAGCTTGCTCTTAAACTTGACACTATGAGGCACCTGCATTACTTGCCAAGGTATCAGCAGCAAATTCTTTCTTTGGAAGTAATGAAGATTCATGCTCCATTAGCTCATGCTGTGGTTGGAACTCACTTGATGTCGTTGGAGCTCGATGATCTTTCATTTCGTTATTTGTTTCCATATTCCTACCTTTATGTGGATACATGGTTGCGTAGTCACCACGATTATGACCATGAGACTGGTAGTAAACCTTTGATAGATATGTATAGAGAGCAACTATTGGGAACTTTGAAAGATGATTCTCTGTTAGCTGAAATGGTTGATGATATTTCTGTAAAGGGTCGATATAAGAGTCGTTATAGCACGATGAAGAAGCTCCTTAAAGATGGTCGGAGACCAGAAGAGGTAAATGATGTATTGGCTTTGCGAATAATATTGAAATCAAGGTCTGCAGAGGTTGACAAGGATGATTTGAATGTGGGTGAAAGAGCATGCTATAGAGCGCATCAAGTTATACAATCTATGTGGAAAGAAATGCCTCACAGGACAAAGGATTATATTGCTAACCCTAAGGCCAATGGATATAGGAGTTTGCATATGGCAGTTGATGTGAGTGATGTTGGCAGGAAAAGGCCGCTAATGGAGATACAGATAAGGACTACTGAGATGGATGCCTTGGCGGATGCTGGAACTGCATCACATTCACTGTACAAGGGTGGTCTTACTAACCCAGAAGAGGTAATTTAGTAGCGTATTGAAGGTAAAATCACAGGTTCTTGGAGTTTAAAATCCCAAAGTTGTAGATTTTGACTATGTACATTTTGTACATGAATTATGCAAAGATTGTACCTGAATTAGGTAAGACTGTACATGAGTCATGTACTGCATGTACATGAATTATGTATCGAATTTTGGGACATTTTTCAACAAATCTCCAAAACCCATATATTTAGGGTCCAAACTGTTTCAAGAGCTCTGATATTGTTAGGAGCAGATCGTGAATTCAGTTTATTGTTGGTAGGAATGTAGTTAATCTTTCAAGAGCTCTATTACTGTTGCTTTTTGAGTTTCTCATTTTGTTGTTATATGAATAAATGGTTTTATTTAGTTTAGTTTATTATGAGAAAGGGGCAAGGAAAGAGATTTGAATGGTTTCTTTTGAATTTCAACGGTGTATCTTGCATTAGGCTGATACATGTAGTTACTTGTTGCTACTTAGGCAAAGCGGCTTAAGGCCATAATGATGGCTGCAGCAGAACTTGCAGCATTGCGTCTTAAAGATCTTCCATCCATGAATCATAAAGGCATTGAAATCAACCAGACAAATCGAGTATTCCAACTTCTTGATAAGAATGGAGACGGGAGGATTAGTATTGAGGAACTAATGGAAGTAATGGAAGAGCTTGGTGCTCCTGGAGAAGATGCACGTGTGATGATGCAGCTGCTTGATTCAAACAGCGATGGTTCTCTAAGCTCAGATGAGTTTGATACATTTGAAAAGCAGGTAAATATCCACTTAACAGTAGTAATCATAGGATCATAAATCAGAAGCAACTCACTTTTTTCACTGTTTTGCCTTTACTGGCTTCTTTTTGTGGCCAGAAAGGTTGTCCAGAAAAACTTGTTTCATATCAATTGATATTATCTTCATCTGCAATCCTTTCTTATATTTACTTATCTATCAAACTTTTAGAACTATTCATTACTCTGGAGTTAGATGATGTGTTTACTCTAACTAGTGGCAGATTTAGGATTAGAGTTTAGGAGAGACTATAAAAGCAAGAAAAAATATTACTACTTATTTTTCAGTTAGTACTTATTTTCGTTGAATAAATATGATGTATGTGTCCCATTTAAGTATAAATATGTTAAAACTATTCAATTTATAATGAGATTTTAAGTGGTAAAAATCTAAAATTTAAAATTTAAGGAGGATATAGTTCAATTTTATACTGAAATTTGTTTATAATTCTATAGATATTGCACCTAAAATGTTTTTTTTGTCAAAAAAATGAAAGAGTACACTTATCCCTCCTAAACTCTTAATAGATCCGCCCCTGACTCTCACCAAATACTGCACATTGGTTGTTGTTTTGACCTTTAATGTAAAAGTAACACTTTCTAAGAAAATCCATGCACTTGCCCAAGCATGTGTAGCCCAGTGGCACATTCTTCACTTGTAGAAGTTATAAGAGATGTAGGCTTAAGTTTCGAATCCTGTGCATGAGTAAAGTAATTATTGAAAGATAAATTGAATTCTTTTTGGATAATTGTTACTTGATTACCGTTAATTTGAAGGATTTAGATTCGCATATGTGATCCTTTTCTCTTTCCTTTACTTTTCACATTGAACAATGTCTGCTTCTGTCTTTTAGGTTGAATTTATGAGGGGTTTAGAAGACAGAGACGATCAGTTCAAGACAATGCTAAATGAGAAGCTTCAAATCACTGACAATAGTAGCATAATTCAGATATATAATGAAGAGACTGGTGAGAGCCTTGATATATAGACAGGATTGCAAAATTGTATCAGTATTAACTTATAATTTGTCCGAATTATTGTAATTTGCAGCTAATTATGAGCATTGTAAATAGATTTAATCTGTTGGATATTTAGATAAAAAGTGTATAGTGTGTTCTCCATTACCAATATGTATGATATATAGCTGTGACTTTGTTTATAAAAACCTTGATGTGGAACTGGAGGTTATAACTAATGCTCAATTTTGCAATGCCCTTGTGCAAATTCAGGCCGTTCTTTGAATTTTTTTTATTTATATTGCCCCTGAAGATATTTAACTCAGCTATTTTGGTTTCAGATATGAAAAAGAAGAAGCTATTTACATAAAATTGAATCCTATGTTCATTTGTCTCAGGCTTGTATCTGCTATGGCTGCTTAAACATTTAAAAACAGCCGGCTTCAACTTCCGTCGTCAGCATCTCTCGGGTTGACGGAACGCCCAAATCATTTGATAGCTTTTTACACAACTGCATAGACCATAATTTGGTTAAATAACTGAAATGTGTGTTTAAGATGAACAAACACAATTGTACTATACCTGTCTATAAACTGCAGCATCTCCATATGATTTTCTTAATTCCACGAAAAATAAAGATGTGCTAATCTCGAACACCTTTAACAACAAAAGAACAATATTGACTGATTAGTTTGTGAACAAATGATTTAAAACAGTAAATCAGTTAAAAACACAAGTGAATTGAACACCATATTAGAAAAATCTAGAAATTAAATACCTCTACTGCAACAGAGAGACAACCCATGTTTTTCTTCCCCTTATTTTCTTGAGTCACTTTCAACTAAATATGAACAAAACTACGTCAGTTCCTAAGTTAATATAGTAGTACATTACATGATTTGCAGAACATCTTTAGTATATCATTAGAAAATGAAGAGTTTGGTCATAAAATGTCCCAAAATTGTGGGTAGAGTATGTTTCTGCACATAGCAAAAGTTCGCAATTTTGGGACGTTTTTTTCTATTTGGGTCAATAATCTCAAATAAGAGATTTTGGAAGTTTGATACCAAAATGAGAATATAAAACTGTATGAATGTTGTTTTGAGGAGCAGTTTGAAAATACCACTAACCTTTCCATTTTTCTTTTGAACAAAATATCCCATCTCTGTAACAATATTCTCAATCCTCTCAAGCAACTCTTTTGCAGAATGGTTGGATGTAAATCTTATCTTCCTTTCAGATACATCCTACATGAACTCAAACACCATTAGAACATATACCAATGAGATATGATGAGAAACTTGTGAAGTTCTTAAATGTTATTTGATTTTGATTCTCACCTCCTTCTCAAAAAAGCCAGAGAGATCTAGGCACGACGACATTCCAATCAATTGAAATGCATTAATTAAAACAGGTGATTCTGAACTCTTCTCTACGTCAGAGGGCTGTACATAAAACAATCAAGTATTTGTTATAGCACCAATATATCTATCTATTCATAAAAAGGAGGACTAAACATCTCAAATAATTTGATGCATCTTAAATGATATGTCAGATTGTGATTGGATATTACAGTTGGTCAGAGTTGCATCCAATGACATTATCCCAAGTCAATTGAGCTTATAATATATAGTAGTGTCGGAAAAAAAATGCTTACCACTTCATGTATGGAAAAGGCTTCGTCATCAATTCGTGGTACACCTTCTTCGTCATCATGAGGATTTGCACGGATATAACTTTGCTTAAACCATTCATCAGATTTGATATTTTCCACTGTTATCCTAGTAATAGGATTGGGATCAAGAATTTTCCTTATCATGTTCTGTGCACCAGAGGATAACCACTTAGGCATCTGAAAATCTCCCTTCAATATCTGAAGTCCTCAAGATACAAGCATCAAAGTCATTATGAAGTTTGACAAAAAAAAAACACTATTTATTCTTTAGTCCAAAGTAAGGATTGGAAATTTTTATTTTTCTATTACCTTCTGATAAAGAACAGCAAGGTTTCTATCATCAAAAGGAAGATACCCTGTAAGCATAACATAAAGCATAACACCACATGACCATACATCTGAGGTGGCTCCGTCATAGCCTCTATTGGCAAGAACCTCTGGAGCAACATAGTTGGGACTTCCACAAGTTGTATGCAGTAACCCATCATCCTAATAATCGAGCAAAAAAAGAAGTACAAGGAAAATTAACACAAGATCACGGGAATTTTGCTATGCACAACAATACTTTATGCAAGAATGCACGTTACTCGTGTACAAGTTGTACAAAACATATTCGACTCAATGAACTTTGGTATGGAAAGATGGAGTATGTACCCTCAAATGTTGTGGCAAAGCACTTAGACCAAAATCAGAAATCTTTATGTTCCCTTTAGCATCAACAAGGATATTCTCAAGCTGCAAGAAATTGATAGTAAACTCTAATCACTTTTGGCTTGTCATATTTCAACACTGTTCCAAATTTTGGTAGAGAAGAAGAAATTAACCTTAAGATCCCGATGAAAAACGCCTTTGTTATGGCAGTAGCTTACACCATCAATTAACTGTTGAAAAAGCTTCTTGCCTTGAGCTTCTGTAAGTCTTCCTTTAGTTGCCTGTGATACCAATAATTAAATAATTAAATAATGTGTCATAATTGATATTAGACAATAACACAAACAACTTTAGCTTTTGAAAAGGAAGGAAAAAAAAATCGTCCTTACAATTCTGTCAAACAACTCTCCTCCAGTAACATATTCTAACACCATGTAAATCTTAGTTTTGCTGGCCAAAACCTGCATAATTAACAATCAACTTAGAGAGCATTCATAGGTTCACTATGTAGTTTAGAGGAATTATTCATTAATCTTATTAATGATTTAGGCCAATAACATGTCACAATCATGGAGGAGAAGAATAAAAAAAATGAGGAATCATTCATTAGTTTTAAACCAATGGTCCAAACTAATAACATGACACAATCATCGTAGGAGAGAGAATAAGAAAACTTAAAAATGACTCAACTTTTCTTTCTTTTACACATTTGATTTTGTATATCTACGTTATCATTCTAAAGGAATAACATATTATTATTGATATAGAACTAGTGTATAATTTTTTCTAAATAGACTTAAAAAAGACCTCACTTTTTCTCTTTGATATACACATTTGAATTTATAATTTTAAATTATTATTGGTATAAACAAACACAACAACAATCAATATATATTTTTTCATGCACTTTAATAATTATAAAGTAAATACTTAAAATGTTCAAAATAAATGTTTTACATTAAAATAATGTATAAGATAGAGACAAGGTCAAGATAGACTTATAATAAAAAAGACCAAACTTTTTCTTTAATATACACATTTGAATTTGTACTTTTAGATTATCATTGATATAGACAAACACAACAATATTCATTCAAGATCAATATATATTTTTTCATGCACTTTAATAGTTTATAAAGGATATAGGTTTATTATATATGTTTTACATTATTTATTAAAATAATGTACGTTAAAAAGTCTTACATATTGTTTCACGTTAAAAGTCATTAAAATTATTTAGATTTATTCAAGTCGTTTAATTAAATTTCGTTTAATGTTATTAAAATATTTTTTTATTATTATAAATCTTAAACATGTTAGTATATTTTTTTAAAATTTTTGAAGAATGAAAATAGAGAAAACTTGGTCCCGTGTAGCATGTGCATTATATTACTACAAAATCACCTTCTGTGATTAGTAAAGTTTTAAATAAGATGACTGATTTGGAAAGAGTCAACTATTCGGTGCTGAATATATAAGAAAATAAACTATTTGCTGAATCCAATGACAGCCAAAAGTTGAAAGATGGGTCATAATCATGAGCATATGAGCCCACAGGCCCATTCTAGAACTCCAACTCACATGTACGAGACATGTATGTAAAATGATACAAACGTGGCAGGTAATAATTGGTGGTCAAGCCCGCCCCATGATCATGATGTCATTTGTCAGTATCTGTATAGTGTTTACCACCGCGTTTTCGCTTCTTGCATTTTTGACAAAACAGGGGAGTTTTTGTGTTAAATCATTGGGATGACTTTTTTACCGATGATTTCCAAAGAAGTTTACTGATAAAGCTAAAACGGTAAATGACCATTTTAATGATGGAAGTAGAGGCACTAATATCACTTTTACATTAATATTTTTTTTATGTTGTTTTACGAATTAGTATTATTAAAAAAGTAAATCACTTTTTTAAAAATAATTCTAATATATAAAAGATATAAAAAAATATATATATGGATAAATGATATATATTTAGAGAGAAGGACAGATAAAAAGGTTATGAAAAATATATATATATATTTATACACACAAAAATAAAATGGCTTTAATTTTTTTTTTTTTTGAATTAAATAAATAAATGAGTAGTAGAAGTTTTAATTTATGTATATTTCTTATAGAGAGAATACTATTTAAATACTGAAAAAATCTGATCCTGATAATGGTACGGAGTATGGGTCTCTCTGGATTTTTTTTTTTTTTTTTTTGAATATTTTTTGAGGATCAGGGTAGGTAAAGAATTTAAAATATTTTTTAAATATTATTGTATTTTGATTATCTTAGTGTAAATACTTAATCATTTCATATCAATTCTAATTACTTTGTTTTTTATATTTTAATTTTTTGAAACATTTTCTTAACATCTATTTAGTCTTTTTTTTAATAACCTTGAATTCAAATTAATTTAAATTTTTTCAAAAATATTAAAATTAGTAAAAAATGATTAAAGTATTCAAAAATACAACACAAATATAATTAATATAATTAAATTATAAAAATAAAATAATTAAATATCATGTTACTTAATCAGAGTATTGAAAAATAAATATTTTTGGGAAGAAATATAGACTCGTAATTATAAATTTAATTCGATTGTTTTTATTTTTATTTTTACTTTATTTATGTCTTTTCTTTCCTTTCCTTGCATATCTAAGCTTTTAAAAAAGAAGATATAAACTCATAATCTAAATGTGATTTAGATATGTCACATTTGGCTATAGAAAAATATGTACTCTAAAAAAAATAGATATAAACTCAAGACTCCAAAATCATATAGATGTCACATTATTTACTCTTGTGACTCTTTACTTGTATTTTTTGCTTTGTTTCTATCACACGCCCTTTTACGAATACTCTTTTTGGTGGGTTTGTACAATTTAGGGAAGATGATAGAAGAGAAGAAGGAGGTGACATATCTTCTGCAAAATTTTAAAATTGGGATTCCATAATTGATGCAAAAAAAAAAAAAAACTAACTTCAGCATTTTATTTTTCTCTTCAATTGTATATCAGCCACAGAAGATCATGAGATATTTTCATTTGAAAATAAAAATAGAAAAACAAAAACAAAAACAAAAAGAAATTGAAAATCGAATCATACCTCAAACAATCTGACCACATTTGGATGTTTGAGTAATTTCAAAGTCGCTATCTCCCTCTTTATCTGCAATTTTATTAACGAAAATTGAAGATGAATTTCAAAATCTTTTTTTATTTATCATTTTACATTTTCATAAGTACTATAGAAACTATGCAATATTCAAATTCAAAGAAATCTAAAAAAAAAAAACACAAACAATTTGAGATGAGTTTTATAAAAGGATAACGAATCATCTCAAAAAGTGATTACAAACCGTATAAACAAGAAACGAATTATCCTAATAACTATTAAAAGAAATCAAATTAAATTTCTAACTACTCTCAACAAACAAAGTCCATCTCCAGAAACACTAAGAACAGAGCAGTCATGTTAACAATAAACCAAAAAGAAAACCCACATAAACCTTAACTCAAAAAGCTAAATTCTTAAATTAAAATCTTAGAATCTGTATAAGAAAATGAAAAAGGAGCAAAACCTGATCAGTGATTTTGAGATTAATGATCTTTTCCTTCTCAAGAATCTTAACAGCAAAAGGTTGTCCAGATTCAACGTGTCGAGCGAGCTTGACTTTTCCAAAATTGCCTTCGCCGAGAGTTCTTCCCAGCTCGTATTTACCTAATTGCATTCCCTTATTCTTCCCAGAGATACTAATTCCCTTATTCACCATGAAATTGATAAACCCACCAAAATCAAAACAGAGACAGACCACGAGCTACACAAATGATAAATCTCTGTTTCTATCTCAACTCAATCGATCAATTCCAAACTTTGTTCACAAGATCATAGGATTTTATAAAATAAAATAAAAAAAGGGTTTTTGTTTCCTTAATCCAAAACAAAGGAATTAATGAATTTGATATCCAAGTTTTAACAGAAAATCTGCTTGATCTCTTCTGTCTTGAGTTATGAGTTATTCTAGTTTCTCCTTCTTCTTCTTTTTATAGAAACTAAAATGATAATAATAAGTATTAACTTATAAGGAGAAGTTGCTGTCTTCAATTCCGTTGAAACAGTATTTGATAAATTTGATAAGAAGCGTAACGCAAAACTTTAATGGAAACAAAATCCAGAGATCAAGTTTGAATAATAATAATAATAATAATAATGATGATAATTAAAGAAAGAAAGAAAGTCTGAGATGGCCAAAAGAGAGAGACGTGTACTCTGTATTATTAATAGTTCAACGCACAGGACTATACACCACCTTGGACCTCTCTGTTTTTTTTTTTTTTTTTTTTTGTTTGGATCTCCTTAGCTTCCAATCCTACTATATATAAAGAACAAAGCCTCTTGCCTTTTGCATCTGTTTGGATCTGGATTTGTAGAAATACGTGTACATATTCTTATTACTATATTAATTTATTTTTCTACTTATAATTTATTTCCCATCCAGATATAGATATATTACACATTATTTTTTTTACAAAAATATCCTTTATTTTTAAAATAATGATATTTATTGTATTTTATTTATTTATATTTAATAAAAGAATTCTATAAAATTAAATCATCAATAATATCATATGAGGTAGAGACCTATTTTATATTTTTGTATGTATTCTAATGCATAATAAATACATTTTATATTAAAATATTAATTAAATTAGAGTTATAAATATTTTATATATTATTTTTATTTCTTAGTTGTTGTGAAAAATATTAAAGTAAATTATAATTTTTTTTATTTGTATATAAAATGTGTTATATGTGTATATATTTATATTTTAAATGTATTTTAATGCATAATACATGTACATATATTTTACGTTAAGATAATAATTTAATTAGAATTATAAATAATTTTCATATTATTTAATTTTTTTAGTTATTGGAAAATATTAAAGTAAATTATAAATTTTATTGACTTTTATAGGATGTGTGCTATGCATATGCATCCATCACAAGTATATTAAAATTAAAAAAAAAACTATATATATAAAAAATGTGAATATTTGGTTGAAAATCAAACTCTAGTCTTTTAATTTATATTAATTTTTCATACCAATAAATTTTAAAATATTCATATAATAAGTACATTTTTAAGCACTCTTTTTTTGAATTTGTTTGTTAATTTCTTTAACACCAATAAATAAAAAATATCTATATAATAAATATAATTTTATGAATAATTATTTTTTATAATATAATTATTTTTTTACATTAAGAGTGATAATTTATATATTTCATGATTACCCATTTAATATATTTGATAATTCACTTATAATCATATTATAATTTTGTTTTATTCCACGAATAAATACCAAAAACTATCTATATAATATACATTTTGTATGCTTTTTTTTTAATTTTTATTAGTTTTTTTATTAATAAATATCAAAATATCTATATAATAAATTCATTTTTAAGAATAATTATTTTGTATAATACAATTATTTTTATTAAATTATATAGTTCATAAAATTCATAATTATCTATTTAATAAATATTCGATCGATTTACTTATATAATTGTTGTCAATATCTTTATAAATCACTCATGTTTATATTATATTACTAATAAAATAATTACTATATGACGTATTTATTCATTATTAAAATAAAAAATTAATTAAATATTTATTTTAAAAATATTTTTACAAACCAATTTGTAAAATATTTTAACGTTAATTTTTAAATTATAATTAAAATAACTTAAAATTTTATATTAAATATTTTTTTTATTTTATAAAATACAAAATTTAAAATTATTATTATTTTTATTATTCGATAATGAATACTATTATATTTTTATTAAGTATAAATCATTAACAAAAACTAATAATAATAAATAAATCTTGTAGGAAGCGTACTTCACAACATAACTTTACCGTTGGCTTTTAGTATGCGTGAATATAGTTTTAATAAAGACTCAAAATGAGTTGTTTAATTTTATCACCATACGCAAAATATCCATGTCATGAATAGGTTGACCTAGATAACACATTAATCATTTAGGAATTTTAATCTTTTATGACAGAATTTTCAATATTTATGATTTGATTACAAATACTTTAATTTTTTTATATTATTATTAATACCTTTAATTTATAAATTATATTAATATTTACGATTTATTTCTTAATTTTTTATGCATTTTTTACTAATGAGATTTCTTAAATTAATATAATCTCGTTTTATGAAAAATTAAATATGACAATAAAAAATGAACTATAAAAATTAATAAATAATAACATAAATTTTATTAATATAAGAATATGAATATTGAAAAACGATATTAACACAATATCATCGTATTCATGTCATTGACATAGATAATATATTAAGTATTTATGAATTTTAATGGACAAAGATAACATATTATTTATAAATTTTAATCTTTTATAATAAATTTTCGTAATATTTTATATTTTATTATTGATATCTTTAATTTATAAATTTTGTTAATATTTACTTTTAGTTTCTTAATTTTTCATGTAATTTTTATACAAAGTATATAATTTATAATTAATAAAGCTAAAAATTACTATATTTATTAAATTATTTTCTATTATACTAGGTTGTTTTTTTTAATTCAATTGTTTACCAAAAATGGTAAGACTTTGATTATTTTTGCCTCAAGTATCATTACATCTTCTATGTTATTGAAAAGACAAAAAAAAAGAAGAAAAAAAAATCATGGTATCAAATTGCAAATAAAGTTGGACAAAAAATGAGGTTGGGATAACTATGTGTAAAATCAAAAAGAAAATAATTGATTTTTATTTAAAAAAATTATTAACGGGTTAATATTAATATCATATATAAAATTAATTATCTTAAATAATTTAGATTAAAAATTTAATATAAATCATTAATTAGAGTATTCAAACTTAAACAAAAATTTCAAATAAAAAAATCACTATTTCATTAAATTTATCATTAATATAACATGTTTTATCCTTAGATATCACGTCTAATATAATGATATTAGTGTCATAGATATCTATAATATTTTAAAAATATTGTTATATCTTTGAAAAAAGATGAAAATTTAAAAATATTTGTAATATTTCCCGAGGTGATATATCAAGTTTTGTGTCGACCCAATATAACATGTTTTCACCTTAAAATAATCATTTTTTTTATTTTTTTATTTAAAGTTTTTAATAGTAGAACATATAATTAAATAACTCTAATAGAAATATATAAAAATAAAATAAAATACTACTTTAATAATTATTTTATTTTGTATTTGATATATTATATTATGAAATGACAAAAAAATTAAATGATTAAATATATAAATTGATCCTGTGGTATCGTGATAACAAGGTTAAGAACCATCTTGTGTTTGTATTAGCATTTTATAATATGTTACAAGTTGTATAGTTCATTTTGGCTTTATATTTATAGTTTATTTTGATGGAAAGGAACTTAATTTCATGGATTTTCTCAAATATAAAAAATATTTAATTGTAAAATGATCCATACTTTGAATTTAATTTTCTATTTTTTATTATTAAATAAAAAAATATTTTAATAAATTAATATTCTTATTCTTATTCATTGCAATTTTAATGTCCGAATAACTTATATACTTACTTTTAACAAATACACGTGCTAACTTTATACCTAATTATATAGTTTACAACTAATGTATACTTGTAATTAGGTGGGCAAATGTGGACGCATGAAATAAATTTTTTGTCTTTTAATGTAATTATATATGCTTTTCATATAAATTAAGAGGCATGAGTTCCAATCTCGTCAGTATATATGTGTGTATGAATGTGAAAATATTTTTTTAAATAAATTATTGTTAAAAATAATTAGGGTATTGGATGATAGATGCATCTATATGTACGAGACTTAGTGTACCATATTATGTACACTTTAGAGATAATAAACTATGTAACTAATTTGGTAGAGTTTGTTATCACTCATGTGCTAGCTATAAATACTAGATCACTTTATTGATAGTTTAAGAAATATAATCTCACTTCTTCATTTATATGCTATGGTATCAGAACTTAGAACCTTTTTTTTGAAGTTTTTGAAGGTGTTTCAATGACTTCAACTTTAAATAATTCACGTGCAATAATATTGAAAATAGAGGTGTCTTTACACTTAATCTTGGTAGAGATCAATCTCGTATATTGGTAATGGTTATTAATTATCTGGAAAAGGATTGGTTTCTCTAATATTACTATGCCTCAAGTGAGTTTGGGTTTTTCCATTAAACTTGATAATATAAACTACTTGATATAGAGTAATTACTTTCGATTATCATAATTTATGGATTAGATGATGTAATCGATGAAACAACTTTACCTTGTGCACAATTTTTGAGTTCTTCTTTATATGTCAATCCTAAGTACATCTACTAAAATTATCTCAATAACTTTGTCAAAAGTTAGTTTTATGTATCAGTATTTCCATCAATCTAGACTTATCTACCAAGAGGAGCATCAACTTCTCAACAGTATAAATCTCTTCAACAAGTTTTTTCCTCATCTTCTTAGGCTAGAATTATGAACTTGCATCTTGAACTTCATACCCTTGCCAAGAATGATTTGTTTGTTAAGTAATATACAATACGTCTTAAAGTCATTTCTAATAACCTATCTACAGTTGGCCAGTTAGTTTCTAAGATATATTTTGTTATATGGACTTAATGGTCATGATGTATCTTACAATGCCTTTATATCCTCTATGATAATGCTTATGAGAAAATACAGTGATACCTTTGAAGAATTCCAAATTTAGTTAATAACTTATGACATGATGTTTTAATCTTAATGTGGGCAAAGTGTCAATGATTATGAAAATCATCTTAAGAAAATGTTTCTCGTTTTGTGTCCAATGGTAGCCATCATGGCTCTAAGAAATTAGCTAGCAATAATGTTGGTAAAGATCTTATTGTCAAAATTTACAAGATTTCCTTCAAAACTACTTTTTATTTCAATCCTCTAAACGTGATGATGAGAGTGTCCAGTCCATGAATAAAAAGGATAGTTGTGCTTCTTTTAATAAGATTTAATGTTATATTTGCAATTAATTAGGTTATTCATCCAATAAGTGCTTTCAACTAAAAGACATATTAACTATATAAGGTCAATCCATCTTAGTGAGCCATTAGTTATGTTGGTTGCTAATTCATTTGCAAGTTATAATGCATAGTTGTTGGATTTCGGTACTACTCATTATCTCACTAATGATGAAAGTAAATTGGTTCATCCCAAAGCATACAACGGTATTGAAAACTGTTGGTTTAGGTAATGGATTCACCTTTTCTATTAAAAATCATAGTTCTTGTCTTATGAAGGCTTCTTGTAGTTCCTCAATTTTGTATCTATTTGATTTTCTTTATACCCATGTGTGTAGTAATCTTGTTTTTTGTGAACTAATTATACAAATACAATGATTTTGTTGAGTTTCATCATGAACATTTTTTGTGAATGATGCAACAACGCAGATAATTCTTACTTAAGGTAATGCTAAGGGTGGTTTGTTAAAGATTAGATGCAACATTTTTTTCTTCTAGTCTTGTAAATCTTGCACCGCCTATCTTTATTGTTATCGATTCATTTGTTTGGCATAGCTATTTAGCTCATCCATATGTGGATAGAATTATTGATTCAAAACTCATATTGTACTCGTCTTGATAAATCTATATGTACTCATTGTGCTATGGCTAAGTTCCACAAGCTTCCCTTTAAGCATATACATGTACTAGATTTCTCTTTTTGAGTTAGTGTTTATTGATCGTTCGTGTTAATCTATTGTTGCTTGTACTAGTGTAAAATACTTCATACTTGTCGTAGATTATTATTCTAGGTTCATGTGGATTTTTTTTCTTAAGACAAAGGATTAGGCTTATGCTTTTTTATGAACTTTCTTTACATAGTTAATAGAATTTTTTTATACAAGCTTAAAGTTGTGCAATCTGATGAGGGTGGAAAATTTTTCTTTTTACTACTGCTCTCTCTTCAATTGCTATCATTTATAGGAAAACTTGTGCTCAAACCTTGATAAAAAATAGGGTTGTTGAGACTAGGAATTGAAGGTTATTAAGAGAGATTTAGCTTTACTCTTGCAATATGGTCTTTCTTTAAAATATTGGTTATATATTTTTAGGGTTACTATTTTTACAATGAATAAACTTCCCTTAAAAGCTTTAAACTATCAAATATCTAATGAAATTCTCTACTATAAGAATCTTGATTTTGAGTTTTGAAAGCTTTTGATTCTCTCTACTTTCCCAACCTTATGGCCTTATAATGTACACAAGCTCTAACCAAGGTCTTTATCTTGTGTTTTTCTTGGATATATGCTCCCAATAAGGGAATCTTTGTCTTGACACCTTTCGTGGTTACATTTACACTAGTAGGCATTTATTATTTGATAAAACATTTTTTCCTATGTCACAAAGTGCTTCATCAACTCCTATGTTAGTTTCTGAGTATGTTTCCACTTTATGTGAATCATTTCATTCTCTTCCATCTATTAAAGCACCATGACATAGTTCTAGTTACTTGGTCCCAATGTCAAATACTATTTCTAGTCCTATACATAGTATGTCTCATAAGTAACATGTGTATGTTCCTACATATATGGCACCTGCATCATTTACAGTGTATCAATATGTTTTATCACCAAACATTGTTACAATGCCAGAGTATTCCATAGAGTCTCCAATCACCTCAATTCACACTCCTTTAATTATTATTTTCTATTCACTTTAGGCCTATTATTTCTAACGAGTCTTTTCAATGTTAGATACTATTATTCTCTATGTCTCTACCTATGACTCCTCATTTCTACCCTTAGACTTAGGTATTGGTCAACTAGTTATTGAAATTCCTCTTTTAGATACATTACATGGTACCAATTGTCACTCAATGGTAACAAGATCAAAATTAGGCTTTCCTAAACCTAAGGTTGTTTTCAATGTCTCGATTGGTATTTTACTTGAGCCAAGTTACTACACTGAGGCTAGAGGTATTTAAGAATGGGATAAGGCAATGAAGAAGGATTTTAATGCTTTGTTTTCTAATGACATATATGATCTGGTTCTCTATCCTATTGATGCAAACCCTATCTAGATTAAAAGGGTATATAGACGTAAACTTAAAAGTGATAGTACCTTAGATAAACAAAAAGCTTGTGTTGTGGTAAAAGGCTATGACCAAGTGGAAGATACATATTATTCTGAGACCTTTTTCTTAGTTTTAAAGCCTCAAATATTGAGAATTGTGCTTACCTTTGCTCTTACTATGAGTTGGGAAATAAAACACTTGATGTTAACAATGCATTTCTCAATGGATGTTTGCAAGAAACTGTCTAGATGATGCAACCACAGGAGTTTAAGAATAAAGCTCATCCATCTTGGGTATGTAAATTAGATATAGCCTTATATGAGCTTAAATAAGCACCTAGGATATGGTATCAAAAAACTTTTGTAGCTTGGTTCACTTGGCATTATAAATTCAAAGGTAAACACCTTCATGTTTGTCAGATTCACTAAGGAACATCTTACCATTATACTTTTTATGTTGATTACATTATAGTACCATGAAGTGATATAAATTACACTTATTGGCTGATTGTTTTTACTCATCAGTAAGTTTCATTAAAAGATTTAAGTGAGTTGCATTTTCCTTGGTATTCAAGTTCAAAGGTCATCTAATTAAATTCGTTTATCACAACACAAGTATATTACTTCTCTCATTCACAAAATTGATATTGTTATATTAAAGCCTTTACAAACACATATGAACTATTCTTCAGATTTATCTAAGCATGCTAGTGTAGAGTTTAGGATGGTTCATTGTTTAGAAGTGCAGTTGGGGATTATAGTACTATGTTATTACAAGACTTGAGATTGCTTATGCATTTAACATGTTGTGAAAATTTTTGCACTCACTTATTAATAGTAATTGCTTGCAACCAAATGAATCTTAAGGTACCTAAAGCAAATAGCTTCAGATGGCATTACCTTACAGAAAAAAGGGTTCTTAGATTTGTTGGCTTTGTTGATAGTGATCGGGCTAGCTTTTCCTATGACAGAAGAAGCACTAGGGGATATTGTATATACTTTGGTGACAACATTATTTCTTGGTCTTTTTCAAAATAGAAGATGGTAACACGTTCTAGTGTTGAAGTAGAATATATTGTTCTAGCTTTTGTTGAAATCCTTTGATTGCAATCCTTAATGAAAGAATTATAGTTTGTTGAGCCTCACAAATCAATCTTATTTATTGACCCTATTAGTGCTAAGTATTTTGTTTCTAATTCTACAATACATGTTAGAATGAATCATATTGAAATTATTTTTTTATTTTATTAAAAATCTTGTAATTAAAGGCATATTAGATATAATGTTTGCACTATAAGAAAAACAAGTGGAAGATGTGACTATAGAAACTTTTGGTAAAACCAAATTTTCACCTTTAAAAACTAAAATCGTGATATTGCATCTACCATAAAGTTGAGGAGTAATATTGGATGATATATGCATATGTGTGTACTTGGTATACTAGATTATGTACACTTCAATGATGACAAACTATGTAAATGATTTGGTAGCATCTCACAATTTATTTTCATTGAGTTTATGTGCTAGCTATAAGTACTACCTCATTGTATTGATAGTTGAAGAAATATTATATCAAATCTTCATTTTTGTTCTATGAGATAGGTAAGTTAATTTTTTCATTAATTAGTAAATTTAAAGAAGGTTAAATAATTTTTCGTACTTAATTTTTATAAATAAATAAACCCTTAATGATATTTTTAAAAAATATATATTATTTGATTTTCAATATTAATGAGATTCGATCATGTTCTAATATGAGAGTAATGACTCAATTAATTGAGCTACTTAGAGAAATTATATAAATACACTTAGAATTGGTTTTTGATAAATGCTAATATCATACAATTATATATTTATATTTTACATTGTCAAGATTATTTTAAAAATTAAAGAATTTATAATTTATTTTTTAGATAATACCAATACATTGCATGACATTAGAATTGTCAACGGGGTAAGATAGGGCCAGAGATCCCACCTTCATTCTCCGTTCATAATTTAGAATTTATCATTTATCTTTACTTAAAATCTTTGCGATGACATATCAAAGATATATAGTAGGAAATAATGACCTTTAAATGAAAAATGGAGATCCAAATCATATTTCAAATATTATTTTTTTTGTTTTTATATTTTTTTATTAAAGAAAATTTATAAAAATAATAATTCTAGTATATATTTTGTAATTAACAATAAAATTTTGAGTTAATAAATAATTAAAAGATTAAAATATTTATATGAAAGGAATAATGTATAGAATATATAATAATAAATACATAATCTCTTTATATTAAATCGATAGAATTTTGTTACAAAATAATTTAAAATATTAACAATAAATTATAAAATGATTATAAGGTTTTTCATTTTTGATATTTAAATATATAATTTATATAATTGTTATAATATAAAAATTATGAATAGTTTGTGTTTAAATATAATTAAATCTATAAAATTATAAAAAATTATTTTTTTATATATTTATTAAAATATGATATATATAGTTTTTGGGTGGAAGTAACCGATCTCGTATTTAAAATATGGATTTCTATTTTCGTTCTTTATTTTCTATTTTATTATCCACATATTTATTTCCAATCAAATAATTTTCATAAGAATATAATAATAGGAGAAAATAGATATGGATATAAATTTTTGTGTTATCAATATTTTCTATTACTTTTTCATAGAGGTTGAATATGGTTATAATTTTTTATTTAAAATTATAAATATTTATTTTAAATATGGGATGTGATGTTGGGATTTATAACTTAAACTGTAAGCCATTAACTCTAAAACGTTATATTATCTATTAATTTAAGTATAAGTGATAATGATATTTTTTATTAATCTCATTGGCAGTTATTTAAAAAAAAACTGAAAATAATTTTAGTTTTTAATAAAAGTTATTATATTTATCTTTTATCCTATTGGCATGTACTATTACATTAGCAATGATTCAAGACCAATTAATGAATAATTTTCATTAAAAAGAAATGCGAAGAATATTCCTTAATTAAAGAGTAAATAATATAGTATATTTTACTAATTTTATTGATTTTTATTTTAATAAAATAGTACTTAGGTTGTATTTTTCAATAAAATATTATTACATTGATATTTTTTTTATTGATTTTGAATACCATATCAACAATATTTGAAACCCGATGAATAATTTCTCATGAACAATAAATACTTATAATTGTTAAAATGTCAGGAGTTGTCAAACTAAACAAATGGATCTTATATTACATATATTCTTTTGCATACTTGTTGTAGTGTTAGTATTTATTACTACTAGGAAAGTTTAAAAGTAAAATAAGGGAAGTTTGTATTTCTAAGGGTGATTTTTGGGTTATTGTGGTTGTCCAGAAGAGTAATTCTGTTAGGATTTATCTATTTATTTTTTTAACTTAAGAAAGTTATATATATATATATTTCGTATAACTTTAAAATTATATTAGTAATAAATATTATCTGAATTATTAGCTCGACTTTCAAGATTTAATCGTTTAATAAAATAATTTTTGGCCAAATTTAGTTTTGGAGAAGTGATTTGGACGGTTACAAAGCTCTTAGATGTTCAGCAATTGCAACTTTTAAAACTAATTTTCTACTGTTTTTTGGCCCCGTTTCCTTGACGTGTATTACTTGTATTTTTCGAAAACAATTGTTAAAATGGTATTAAGAGTAGTCCCACATTGCTGATGAGTAAGTATTGATAGATTATATAATTACATCCATGCCTTTGAAAATTAGTCCATCTTTGGAGTATATAGTATAATTACATCCAATTATGATTTTTAAGGATTTTATAGTAGTTTTAAAATATATATGTATTCAATTAAACTTCAATGTCTCCATACAAGTTTGAGTGCATAACAGCATTCAGTTATGATTTTATAATTTTTTTTAAAAAAGATTTGAGTGTATTATTCAATAAATCATAAATTTTTAAAAATTATTAAATTTCATAGACTTTTTTAGAGTTTTAAGTTAAAAATATAAATGATAAAATCTTTTACCAATTCTTATTAGATTTTTATGAATTTCTAAAAATTTAATTTTTTTTCCTTTATCTCTAACATTTTCTCTCTCTCTACTAAATTTCATACACTCCTGCCAATATTTAATAAACATATATTTTAATTCTTTGAATTTTAAAATATTCATCGAGTATCTATAATTCATTTTAATATACACTTTAATCTTATATCTTTTAAAATATACATTTTAGGTCTTATAATTCTTTGAAAGTTTTGATCAATTCTAAATGTTCTTTTTTAAAGAAAAATTCATAAAGTTAAGAAATAAAATAAAATAAAAACATATTCAATTTATATTTAAAATAAAAATTGAAAAAAATTACACATAAAAAGATGTTGATTTTATAAATTTTAATATTTTTAATATTTTTTATTTTTAAAAATTATAATTTTTAGACTTTTACCAGTATAAAAATTAGATTTTTTTTTTCATTTCAAAATCTAAATTATTATCGTTTTTTACTTCTTCTATTTTTAATATCCCTTCATAATTTTTTAAAGTTATTTTTTTATTATTTTTTGATTTTATTTTTCAATATTTGAACTTATCTTCTTATAAAAAAACTATTTAGAATTTTTTAAATAACATATCTTATATAATTATTTATACTTAATAAATAATTTACGTGTTTATTTGTAACATATATCATTCAATTATAAATCAATTTTATAGAATTATCAAAATTATATTAATAAAACACTCAATTTACACACATATATATATATATATATATATAATCATACTTTTTACACAAACATAAAGTAGTACATAGTATGAGAAATAACAATTCTTTTTTGTGTAAAATAACGAAGAATGTGATAAAGGAAGCAAGAACTTCTTAACTCCCATCAAAATCACGTGCGCTCTTACATTTGACTCCGCGTTTCTCTGTTCTCTCTACCTGATTTGGGACCCGTTTGCCAACTACTCTCTATTCTCTGAATAATATTATTCGATAAAATCTAGTATATTTTATACAGAGATTTTTTCCCTTTTATAAGTATCTCATAATATCATATTTTAATTAATAAAATTATATTTTTTTTTAAAATACAAATGTTAAAGAATAATTTTAAGTAATATCACTTATTTAAATAGTAATATATATAACCATCTAAGTGTAAAATTGATGCCATAATCATTATAATTCATAAATAAAACTTTTTCCTAAAGGTTACAATATATTTATAACTTTTACAAAAATAAATATTTTCTTAATTTTCAATTAGAATATTTTAGTTCAATAACTTTAAAAAATTAACATTTTAGTTTTAAATATTTAAAATTATAAGACTTATATGCAACATATTTAAGATTAAAATCAATTATTTTTAAGATTAAAATGTATATTTTTAAAATTACAAAGATTAAAATATTCTAGGTGAAAGTAAAAATATTAACTGAGTTATCTAATCTCATTTCATATTGCATTTAATATTATTAAAGAATTCATGAGTTAAAGTCATCTTATCACTTTTAAATCTAATTCTATCTCATTTAAAGTTTTCCTCGATAATCTTATTATTATTATATATTATTTATCTTATTTAAAGTTATATATAATGTCTTTATTAGTATTATTATTATAAATAATCATTGTTATTATAGATAAATATATTTTATTATTTTTATAATTTTACTTATCATTTTAATCTATTAAAAATAAATAAGATATTTATCTTATTAATGTGGAAAAAAGACAGAGATGAAATAGGATCAAAAAATTAATGAGTTATAATATTAATTAATGGTATATTTTAATTTAATTAACATAATTATTGGTTAAAAAACTACTAGATTAATATACTCATTAATGGACCGTTAATGTCCTTACTAAAAAAAAGAGTAGTATTCTTTTCTGACTTATTGTCTTCTTCTAAGTATATTTAATTAGAAGAAATTGAGGTTTGTGGCGGTAAAACAATCACGTTTTATGATATTTTTTTTTTTCAAATACATGTATCTTTTAAATTTTCCTTAATATTTTACTCATCACCTGTTAGCTTCTCACGATTTTATTAGTGCAGCGACAAAAGTAAAATATTTTTTCTATATTTTTAAAATTTCTAACCTCGGTCGGGCAAAAACAATCACGTATAAAACATGGCCGGCTTAGAAATAATATCCAAGTTGTTTCATTTGATAAATTGATTAGATATTAATAAATTTACGATATAATTAATAAATTTTTAAAATACTTCTCATCATATTTTATTTAATTTTTAATAAGATAAAATAATATTTAAATGATATTAATTGATATATCTTATTTATTTGATAGAGCTAATGAAACAAGTAACAATAGAAAAAATAATAAATAATGATTTATAATATAAATTTAATAAAAAAATTATACAATATATATTTAAAATTTAACATATAACTTAAATTAGATAAAATAAGATAAGTGATATTTAAATAAAATTTGACAATATTATACCATAAATTTATTATATATATTAAATAAGATATAAGATAAAATGAGACAATCTATTTTATATATTTAACTAATATATAATATTTAAGAAGGTAAATATATCAAAAAACTAAGTATTAGGTGACTAGTTCTTCATGTTATTTTATTGATGTCATTAGAATACTTTAGTTACCTAGCTTTTGCAAGTAACACATAAGTTATTTTATTTTCAAAATAGAGTATCAATTTTAAAAATTGAGTGACTTATGTGTCCCTTGTAAAAGCTACATGATTAAAGTATTCAAATGATATATTTTTAGAGATTTTAGGGTAATTTTTCCAAAGATATTTGTACGTATACTTTTCTCCTTTATCGAAATGACAAAAAATAAAAGTAAAATAACAAGTTGTAGCTTAATCACATTAAATTTAAGATGAATAGTCTTCTAAGTTAGTTACTTTTAAGGAAAATATATTTTAAATCTATACATATTAAGTAGGACAACACAAATCCATTATCTTTGCAAAAAAGGTTGCATAAGTCCATTTTGTAAAGATAAATATAATGGATTTATATTGTCCAAGTTTTTGTAAATGTAATATACTTTTGCTATCTTTTTTGAACTTATGTTGCCCCATCTAATAGGCACGTGATTAAATTACCTTTTCATTAAAAATAGTAAACTTAAACTACCATTTTTTTCTAAATTTTATTTAAATATATAAAGCATTTAGGATATGAATCACACTTAGAAGTTTATAAGTCATACACTAAAATTAAAATATATATATAAAGAAATCAATTTTATATTAATTTTAGGTTTGTAGAATTTAGTGTGTCCATCTTGTTTTTTCTTTCTACATAGCTAGTTAGCATTTTTTTATAGCACTTTCATTTTTCTTTGACCTTCCAATGCTTAGATAGGTTTGGATAGTTAGCGATAAATGATAAGATTAATATATCTCCTTGTGATCTAGAGAAGTGAAGAAAGATGTATGGAGATATTGTTTATCTACAAATATTAGGTGATTATGTGTGAAGTGTACAAATGTAACACTACTACAATACATATATATGGTCTCAGAGATTTAACCTTGGTTCTTTTAAAAACCAAGGCAATAGGGTTTTGGCCTTGGTTATTTAAAAAGTCAAGGTCATAGACATACCCAATAGTCTCGATTATTTAAAAATAGAGATCATAGATATACCTTATCAATTTTCTACACTACATATCAATTTTTTTTATTTTTCTCTCCCAATCATTTCTTTTCCCTTTTTTTTCCCTCATTTTCCCAACTGATCTCTTTTTCTTTTTTTTTTCTTTCCCCTTCCCTCTCTTTTTCTTTTCCTTTCTACCCGAACCTCTTCCTTCCTTTTCCTTTCTCTACCCCAACTCGCACCATTCCTTTTCGTGACCTAGCTCTAGTTGTACCACTCACCCTCTCTACCGCTTCACATGTGTTGTTGTTAATGAAAATGACATCAACCTTTCACTTCTGGAAGTAGTTAAGAAATCCCAAATCGCAGTGGAGATTCTTGACCTACTAACCCTAAAGAAGCTCATGCTCTCCTTCGAATCTGTTGCAAGCTATTGTCGAAGAAGTTGCAAATATGGAGATAAATGAAGGAGGTTACGGGTTGTACCAGAACAGAAACCTAATGGGTCTTCCAGTAAAACCTTATCATGGCCTTTGCATTGCCAATAATCTTCCTCGAAGAATTATCTAGGTGTGTCTCTCTATTTTATTTACGATCCCTCTTAATTTCCTCTTGTCATTTTTGTTTGGATCCCTAAAAAAGGGACTGATTTTCATATTCATGTAAGTTTCTTTTTTTTCTTCTAGTTGTTCAAATTGGTATCCGTAGTGGAAATTGGGACATTTTCTAGAATTTATTCTTGGTGTTTCTACTTGATCATTAGTTAGTTTCAATCGAAGAAAAACTTTTACCTTTTGTTGGCTTGATATTTGCCTTTTCAAATATGTTACTATTTTGATCATTTTTGTTTCTTCCACTTATAGGAAACTTAACTTCTACTTAGTGAACCAGATTAGTGATTCATTATTTTCTCTCATGAGTTAGATTTTTTTCTTAAATTTAATTTTGCATTGTTGCTTTAACCATTTTTGTATATCTTTTTTTTGTATGTGATCTAAGATTTTTGAAAATGTAGTAATTGGAATCATCTCGTTGTAAGTATTTTGAAACTGATTTTATTTTTTTGAGAAGTGATCTAAAAGTAGGTAAATTGGCCTCGAATCAGATTATATGCCTATAGGGTGAACCAAATTGGTTTTCCCCTATTTCTGCCCAGAACTAGCATTAGTCACTTCCACTAATGCTAGTGGTATGTGAGGGCACATATCACTTCATCCGGCATCCATTTGCCACTAAAGTTTGGTAGATGGCATATCAGTATGCAATCTTTTCGATAGTTGTCTCAGTTTTTTAAGGCAACATATAAATTTTACGATCTATACAATAGCCACTAGACATGCAAGAAAATAGGAAAGTATGACCCTTTTCAAGTTAAGCCTCCATAAAAAGCAACTAGGCTTTTCTTTTTGATGGCAAAGAAATCCTTACTTGTAAGAGATTTTGAAAATTGAGCCAACATTTGGTGGTAATGACTATAGGGGTTGTCACCTTTTTTTCGTTATACAACCATTGTGTGGTTGGCCGATAGAGCTATCCATCCAACATTCTCTATTTGACCATCTCCTGGTTGGTGGTGGCTAGTTTATACGAAAACTCTTGTCCAGCCATACCTTGGTCGACATGATGGGGGTATTCGGTTGGGAGACTAATTAGTGGAGTGGAAATTTGAATAGACCATCCTTCTCTTTCCTTTTTGGGACTAAGGTCTTGGGTCTAATAAGTTGTTCTATCATTTTCTTAGAATCACATAATTTTTAGACCTTATAGTTTATATGGATAGAAGTTTGGTCTCACAAATACCGTGTATAATGTCAACTTTTTTTAGAGAGTTGTTCTTTTTAGACTTTTAGGTTTCTTTTTCAAAGATAACGTAAATCACGATATATAAAACACTACATATAAGTTTTTTAAGAGTATTTTTTTTAATTAATTGATAATATACAATCATTTTTCATAGATAACATCATATATTGATGTCAATTTTTTTAACATTAATGATTGATTGATCCTCTCTTTATTATGGAATTGAAAAAAAAATCATATTGTTAAAACCTGGAATTACCACTAAGTAAAGCAATCTTTGGTCCTTGGTTGTTTAAATAAATTTAGATAATTAGCTATAAAAGATAAGCCTAGTGTTTGTTCTTGTAAACTAAAAAGGTAAAAGGAAATCTAAGGAAAGATTGTTTATTTATAATATTTGTCAAATATAAAGTGATTATGTATGAATTATACCGAGTGAATATAAAAAAGTTCTTTTATATTTGCTTATTATGATAGATTTATTTTTATATTAGAATTTATATGACTATAATTATCTATTTATTAAATAATTATTGATTAATTATTCTATTGTATATTTATATAATATCATATTTCTTTACATGTTGAGCTAATTTATGATTCAGTACGTCCAATAATTTTACAATATATATTACTATATGAGTTTGATATATATATATATATATATCATGTTAAACATGTTGTACTCTTTCTTATTCATATTTTATACGTGGTTACCGGTCTACCTTTGATGGGGTCATATTACTCCATAAATTCAATAGAAGGTTACCGAAAACGTCAAATCACTTTTTATTTTTGTTAAAAAAAGAGGACAATTTCTTTCAATTTTGAATTAAAAGAGTATTAAATTAAATCTGGTAGAATTTTCACAATCTGAAAATATTAATACGAAAGGGAGTTTTTATTAAATAAGATAAGGATAATAATAGTTTTACTATTTTTTAAAAATAATAGCACGAAAATATCATCTTTTCAATATAGATCAAATAACTTGTATCAATTTTACTAATTTCAACATCTAATTATTATATATGATAATAATAATAATTAAATTAAATTAAATTAAATTAATTAATTTTTGTAAATTATAAAACCTAATATACATTAATTACTTAATAATTATGTAAATAATCTATCCTTTATCACATTATTATAATAGTACTTATGGCGGCTTTTTTTTCCTTTATTAATAATATACATTAATTACTTAATAATTATGTAAATAATCTATTGGAAACGAAGAACATAATATAATAATATATATTATTAATTCATAGACGTGGGATGTGCTCTCTCTTTCTACACGCAATTAACGTAATGATATATGACCATGGATTTATCAAGCTTAATAAGTCTTAGATTTAATATTCTTATCTTATTTTAATTAAATTTGTTCAACTAATATAATTATCTATCCACGAGATCGAGGTCCCTATATATAATTGCCTAATTAATTATCTCAAAAATAGTCATTGTACGTATATAGGAAATAAAGTTCAAAACTGCCAATTGTTTTACTGATTTCTTTTAAATAACATTAACATATTTTATACACTCATATATACACATGCATTAATTATCTGGAACTAATCTTTCAATTTTTTAAAATATTTGAGATATAATATATTGTATATCTCTTCTATTAATAACAATGATATTTTAATTTTTTTAAAAAAAAATTAAAATTCAATAAAATATTAACAATGTTATTTGGAGTATTTTCCAACAGCTTTTTAATTGTTTAAATATCCTTTACTTTTTTGGGCTTAATTTGATAAAAATTACCCTAGTAAAGGTATTTAGTATTTTTAAGAGTTTAATTCACTTGTTTTATTTTTATTGTTATATTATATGTGCTATCAATAAGCCATAAAATATTTAAAATATGTACATGTTTGTTAATTTTTATTTATTTGTATATCGTAATTAAATTTTTTAATATAATGTAATTTCAATAAATCAATATAAATTTTCCTTTTTATCAAATGATAAAAAAAAAATCATGCATCTTTTGATGCGTGTATACATGTGAAACACGGGTGTACATAACTAGCAATAAAAAAAAAGAAGAAGAAGAAGAAGAAGAAGAATTGTCTGTCTTAATAATGCAATCGTTAATTTGTAAAATTAATTAACGTATTAAAAAGGTCAAAGTTAAAATGCATCTGCGTTGCACGATATAACTATTTGAAAAAATAGCTTTCATATTTTCTTCCCCTAATCTAGATTATCCTGTACTCATAACCTAGAAAGTGGAGATTTGGTCGAAAATTTTGATTTAAAAATTATAGGATTATTATTAAAAAAATGTGCTATATATAAATTAATTAGTCCAACTTTAATTATGTAGAAGGATTAAGCTAATTAAGGCAGAGAATAGTCTACGATCGAACCGTATATTAATATACCATCTACTTTTCATTTTCATGGCTAAACATACATACATCACTTGTTAAAACATTATTGACTTATCCTCATAAAAAAAGTAGTACATGTTGTAACTCCTAAAGCTTTGGCCTCCATGTTATTCATGAAAATTTTTAAATACTCACGTTGTATCAAAAATGTGAATATTATAAGATATAAATTCTATCGTAAATACAAGTTCGTAAGCTTAATAATTTATTTATATTATTTAATATTTTTCTTCAACGTAGGTTATTTTATTGTTAAAAAGACTCGTATTTGAACGTTATTTTTTTTTATATTTTTACAATGTCATTAAAATAGAAAATTATAATTAACGTTCAAAATTAACATAAAGATTCGATATCAAAATCTTAATATTATGTATAAATTTTATATAATATAAAAATAACTTAATACAGCTAAGCATAGTTGTAAAATAATAATTTAGATTCATTTATATATTACCGGCCCACCATCTTTTCGCTACTGTTTTTTATTTTTATTTTGTTAATATCTATGGTTAACTTGAAAAAAGAATTATGATTAATCAAAGTAACAAAAAGAAAGCTAACTAATATTATTTATCATTTTTTAGAGAATATTTTTCATTAATTAAATTATTATTATTTTTTAATTAAATATTTATAATATTTTAAAAAAAAATATATTAATCTTAAATTTTATTAATTTATAATAGTACAGTAAATATTTTTTCTTAAAATTAACACCACCACATGCTTAAAATAAGAAACCAATAAGGTAGCCGAAACATGGTGACATTTTCGCAAGAATATATAGTAAGTCAATAGCCCCAAGAATTAGGAGATTAATGAAAACTTTTCACACATGCTGAGTGGTTCCTTAATTAGTGGGCAGTTAATTAACCTAACCTTTTATTATTAATTCTTGTCTTATATATCTGTCCACCTAAGCCTCTTTTTCTATGACAGCGACACTATTTTGGCGACCATAGTTTTTAAAAATTGCTTAGGTATTATCGGATCACTCCGAATATTAAATATTAACCTCATTCATAAGTTTTCTAAGTTCTTAATTATTTTTTTTTAAATAAATATATGTATTAATTTTAAATTTTATTAACTTGATATATATGAAGTGATTATATATTTTAGAAATAATAAATAATATTTCATCTTATGTATTATTTTATTTCTTTGAATCAAACATAATTTCCTTTTAAAAATTAACATTCTTGAAATTAAAAATATTCTATTTTTTTATATATTAATCTAATTATTCAACTAATTTTACTTTAAAATTATAAAAATATATATTTGTATTATTAAAAATATATGTGTGTGCACCGTATTTTTTAATGTGTATAAAATATGTGTTTTTTATGTTATAAAAACAAAATATATGTATAATATATAAAGTAATATTAAAAATAAAATTTTATTTACAAAAGAATTATACAGCACAATTAAATGAATTAAAAATCAATCTTTTAATTCATTTACACGCCAATAAAGTAGATAGTTAGATTTACACGCCAATAAGTCATAACTAATTTTGTATCTCTCTTATAAAGGAATAGAAATTCATGGAGTACCAAATATACTCTCTTTTGCAACCATTTTTTATTTTCTTTAAAATAACCTTTACTTAGACTACTACTACTTCTAAACTATATATTTCTAATATTAATTATGCATTTAAATGCCCTTCAAGATTAATTTTAAATTCAAAACTCTATAAGCATTTTTTTTACATATCAAAATCAAGTTTCACGCATATATTTTTTGGTGAGGCTTTATTCCGCAAGCTTAAATACATAGTTTAGTGAGCTAGAATATTGACTAGGTTACAAGCCAGATAAAGCTCTAAAATGTGTTAAACACAACTATAAAAGATATTGATTGAATTATCAAGCTATTAGGAATTTTATAACTAATTTTTTTTAATGAAAATCATGTCATTATGTATTTCACATACAATATTAATAGAAAAATGTCCCTATACCATAGAGTCATTAATGGAGCTCCAACTACCATTGGTGGCCTCTAAAAAGTAGCGTGCGAATGCTTTGGTCCAACGTGAGAAGACATTTACGATGATAAGATAATACCTTATCATAAAAGTGTTTTCTCTTTAAGCGATTTTGGTAAAAAAGAAATAGAACATGAGAAAACCATTAGCCTAACATTGAAAGGCATTGACCTAATAGGAGAGAAAATTGGAAAGCCATTCTAGCCTTATTAGTATCATGATAATGTTTACCATAGTAAGATAATACCTTATTGTAACAATGATAGCTTTAAATCTGAACGATTTTGGTAAATATATATATAACCATTATTTTGTGTAATTTGGATAAAGATACTCATGTATTGCATGATGCAAATTACAAATAATAATGATTGATGTATAGTGTTTGATGATTATCCAAAGCCAAGATCAAAGAAAAATACAAAAGATGAGAAGAAAGAAAGAAAAATAAGGGTAAGGTTTCTTACAAAATTTAAGAATGTAAAAGTAAGTAATACAAAATACAAGTTAAGCATTTAAGGGAAAATAAAGAAAAAGACTAATATAATCTTAAAATAAAGAAAAAATTAAAATAACCTTATAAGAAAATATTAATTACTCTAATAATATTCTTAATATTATTCATTTCTTTGTAGTCATTAATATTGATATTTAAATGAAGAGAAAAAATATGAGGAATTGCATTCCATATATAGGAATTATTTGTAATCTTAATTGATTGACCCTATATTTATCAAATAAGATAGACATTATAGAATTTTATCATTCTCTTCCTATAAGATTAGAGAAGAGTGCCCAAAGGACACCCATTCTAATGCCTAAGTTAAACATAGAAGAAGAAGAAGATAAACATATTAATAGGAAGAAGATGAAGGCTCGAAGAAGAGAAGAAGATTAACCATGAAGGTGTTGGATAATCTAGACAATCCAAAAGATCCTCTTCTCAAAGCCACCCTCTATTCCTTTTGGGTAATAGGTGATGGGATCATATTTGCATGATGGATTGGGCTTTAGACCCAATGTATAAATTACCCAAAAGTTAAGTCTCATACTCTTGAGTTCGAAGCATAAGGATGAAAAAAGTAGTTGTATCCTATCATATCAATTAAACTGTCATAATTATAACTAAAATACAAGATTAATCAAGTATAAATTTAGAATAAATATGTTTAAAGTTACAGTATAATAACAAATTGCTACATCTCAAAAATTCATGCAAGATAATAAACTTAAGAACTGAGGATGTTAGACAAGATAATCAATTAATAAAATACCAAATTGAAATCTAAATAAAATAATATATTCAAAAATTTAAAAGTGACATTTTAATAAATAGATAAGCATACTTAATGTTTGTGAAACAAAACCAAAGTCATGATAATTCAAAAAAGTAGCTTATAAAATGTATATAAGTTGAGACATGCTTGACTTGTCATAATACTACCGGAGAATTCTCAAATGATGCTACGTTAGAGAAATCTACTAAAAAAAAGATAATAAATCTAAGGAAAAGTCTATGCTACATTGGTGCAAGCAATCAGAACTTATAAATTTTTTTTCAATAAGATATAAACCAAAGATAAGCTTAATGACCTTTCATGTCACACCTAGATAAGTAGCCTAAGCTTTAAGATAAATCCATTGAAAATATAATAAAAAATCCAAGAGGCTCAATGACCTTTTATGCCACACCAAGACAAGTAGCTCAAGCTTGAAGATAAATTCATTTAAAATATAATAATAAATCCAAGAAGCTCAATGAATTTTTATGCCATACCAGGATAAGTAGCTTGGGCCTTAAAAATATCCATCAATATGAAAACTTAATAGTATTTAATATCATGATAGTAAAAAAAGTGTAAACTTTTATGATAATTCCATTAAGATAGAAACTCCATAGTCTTCTAAATTCCTCCTCTCTCGAGTTCGAAGAATAAGAACATAGAGAGTAGTTGTATGAAAACCATGTCATTCGGATTATTTATTTACCAAGGTAATTAGCTCTTACTCTTACCCCATGTGCCCTACTTAGTTTTTTACAAAGGTGATCAACTTATATTTCACAATAATTCTCATATGAGTGAGTGGCTTTAATTACCTAATTGTTCCTTGATTGGGTTAAGCCTTAGTTGATGACCTATTAGATATGTGTGAGTTGGATGAGGCTCATATGCCTCCTCCCTTCAACTAAAAGTATGTGTTATTTTATTCGCATGATGGGGGTATTGTCAGGCCAATCAAAACTTGTCGCTCGAGGTGCTTACCCTAAAGGGATGGTCAGGCATCCCAAACTAAATACACATTCCTTCGATTGAGTGTTTGATGAGTGTCGAGTATTTTACAATGGTATCCATTTGGATGAGGGCTCATATTCTTCCTCGCTCCAACCGAGGTTTGTGTATTATTTTATTCCCACGGTGGGGTTAAAAATGGACTTATTTTAGCTTGTTACCCACAGTGATTAATCGAAGAAGAGGATGAGCATCCTATTCTCTAGGATTTTTCCTTGGGTTGGGTGTTTGACAAGTGATGAGCGTCTTACACCCTCATCTTGAATGGATGGGTGCTTAGATGTCTCTTTACTTCCAAAGAGGAAGTACGTTATTTTATTCACACGATCGTTAGTGATGAAAAGTTTTTGTTGATTATCATAGATATAATAATATTTTAATCAATATTTTAATCAATCTCAAGATGATAAATTAGATAATATATGCAATAACCTTTTATGCCATGCCAGGGTAAATATGCCAAACTTTAAGATAATTCTACGAATATCAAGGGAATAGATCAGAGAAGAGACCAACAACCTTTCATGCAATGTCTAAATAAATGATCTAGACTTCGATAATCTTTCATGTCATGTCGGTACAAATAGTCCTAACTTCATAGTAACTTCATTGATATCAAGATAATAAATCAAAGAAAAGGCTCAATGACATTATATGCAAGCTTGTAGACATGTTCCACAATTAAGCAATATGGGAGGAACATTGAGACCTTTAATCTGCATAATTAACAAATCCCTCCGATAGCGAGAATATCGATAAGAGTACCCATAATTCCATAACACATATAGGTAGGAAGACAAAAGGCCTATATGGCGTCAATCGAGATACTAATGCACAAATTTTTTCTTTTGAAGGTTAGGTTGTAGCAAGGTATAACTTCTTAGCAGGTACTAAGTGTGTACTTGGATGCTCGATCAAATGAGAATGATTTAGTGAGTGAAGACATTAGACATTTGAGTAGCTTTTCATGCCAACAACCCATATACAGTCTTTCCATAGTTGAGCAAGTTATCACACGCACTATAATAATGTGAAAATAGAAATTATATGATATTCAAATCAACGATAATAGAAGCAAGATACTAGAAACACCATTAATAATATTCTTGAATTTAATAAATTATTTAATTAATGTAATATTATAATATTGCCCTTACCTTAAGCCTATAAAGAGGCCTCATATTTTGTAGTACACTATTTATTTTATTTTGCTACCAATTGTTTTTGTCAAGTACAAAAAAGTTATCATAGATATTGAAGTGAATTTGACATCATCTAGTATTTTTGTCCCTTGTGTTTTGTAGGATCTAAACTTAAAGAAATTGAAGAATACGAGGTGCAAAAATTGGATTTAAGAACTGGAAGTTTATAATATTATAAACCTAATTAATCTAGAGGGGGTGAATAGGTTATTTTTAATTTTTACGAATTTATAACTTAATAACGTAAACAAAGCGGTTAGACATGCAATCACGTGTAAGAATAAGGTACAAAAGTAAAATAATAACAAACGATATTTTTAGGTGGAAACAACCTAGGCCACAACCATGACCTAAGAGGAAAACCACCGGTCCACCGGATCACCTAACTTTCCACTATGAAAATCAAATGTTCAAGTACAAACTCGGTCTTATGCTACCCTTCCTAGGATACTTCCCCACAGTACTTTACTTACGAACCCTTGCTCTGTTTTCATAATTTCCAATATTAGCGTGAGCAGTTTCTAGACCAACATTTTAATAAGCTTTCCACCAATCAGATACATTCTCGAATTAACTACAAAATAGTTAGCACAAAAAATACAAGTGCCTGTGTGTGTTCTAGAACAGATTTAATAATGAATAATCTTAACTAGATGATTCAAAACATATATCACTTAAGTCAAATCAACTAGTAAATCTTAGAGCAAAAAGATCAAGAACAAGTTCAATAAAAATAATTTTTTTAAAGATTAATAAATAAATGAAATAATTATGATATGACAAAAACAATTATTTGATCTAACAATTTAAGAAAAAAAATAAAGATAAATCCATAAGAACATATTATCAAAATATCATAAAATAATTAGGCTTATTAATCAATCAAACATAACCATCAATATTTGATAAATTAACTAAATAAAGAAGACTAAAGAATTATGATCTTATATTTGTAAAGCAAGAGAGAAATTAAGAAGATTAGAATAATGCCCTTGTGTGGTTAATTGAAACAATGAGCAATGAGTTTTATTTATAGAAAAAATTAAAACTTTTAATCCTATGTAATTGATACATATCTTTATATTACAAATAGGATTAGTAATACTCATTAATTAAGAAAACTTATATATAATTGATAAATGTTTTTTTCTATTTTAAATAGGATTAGTAATACTCACTAATTAAGAAGAATTTTATTTAAAGAAAAGTTCTTTTAAAATAGATTTTATGTTATCTTTTATGCTAAAGATTTTCACTATAATTTAGAGTATATCTTATCTAATAGATTTTAAAATAGATTTTATCCTATCTTTCATGCTAAAGATTTCCACTATAATTTAGAGTATATCTTATCTAATATCTTTTAGCATTTCTTATTTTAGAATATATATTATCTAATATATTTTAGCATATCTTATTCCATATTTTAGCACTAAAAATAATTTCAGATTTATAAGAATGTGTCATTAAATGCATAAATGTAATTCTATATATCGTAGTTATCAAAGATATACATGAAGTATAATTATCTGAAATTCGAGCATTTGTTTGAATTTTCTTGATAGACTTGATAACAGACATAAAAACAAATTTACAGATAAATATTTTATCAACGAAAATAACTAACACTCATAGTCCTTACAAAAACTTACATACATACTCTAAAAATGGGTGAAAAGTATAGGCTTCATGATAATTACGTATTTTTTTGGATATAAATGCTAAAGCACACACGCATAAAATTGTATATGTAGTTATATACGTACGGAATTTGAAGTCACATCTTTGAAATGCATACAAGGAAATTTAGAAAACCTTATATATGTATTTACCATAATATGTACCGATTTTTGGGATTTAAGAAAATATATATATATATTAGTCAAAGTAATTTAAAATCAAAATCGATGTCCACTTGTATTATTCAAATATTAATGTTTTAGCAATGATTAATATGACCAATTCAGATTACATTAATGGTAGGTTGCTTAACCAAAAAAAGAAGAAGATTGAGAATGGTAGGTTAATTTGTTCATTAAGCAACCATGCATTGCTTTTTGGACCCCATAAGTTTTGATAAGATCACACGCTACAATCATTTAATAATGAATGAGGTACCAACAAAATTATTTGTGTTTGTATTTGTAATTATATATATATATATATATATATATATATATATATATATATATATATATATATATATTTGTATTTGTATTTAATATTAGTATGTCAAATTGCCAATACGAGTCTCTTTTAACTAGCATCATATTCTTTCATAAAAAAAAAAACATCTTCTTTTGCTTCTAAGAGAAATCCTTTTTACGTATGCCATGTGACAAAGTCTATCTTCTTTAATTTGTACACGCATGTATATAATTTTCTATTTTTTTTCTATGAACAATTGAGAGAAACAAGTCTTCTGTGTATTATTTCCCTCAAATTTGGTCAATGTCCAATGACATATTATATACTTTTGAGAAGTTATAAGTGATGTAGATTTCAAAATTTAATGGGTGTGTAATTAGTATAATTATTTAAATAATAATAATAATTCAATTACTTAGAAATTTAAATTAAGATGATGTTTTGATTTTTTTTAGTTTTATTTGCAACAGAAATATAAAATCAAAATTTCATACAATTTTGTGCACGCAATAATTATATATAGATAAAAATAATAATTATTTTTTCATTGTCTAAAGTTATTTTGTAATATTTTTCGTCGTAATTATGCATGTAAAAATACTTGTAAATTTGTATATTATTAACATTTTTTCATTTTTAAAAATGTGATGATTATAATATTTGTTATTATTTCAAGATCACGATATTATCATAGCTATTTTTTATTATTATAACAAAAACATATGTTACATCTATTGTATATTTATAATTAATTGAATTTTAATATTTAGATAAAATGGTGAAAACTAACGAATAATTATAAATTGTATCAATAAACTTCTTTATTTTTAAGTGGCAATTGTAAATTTGGAAACATTTATTCATTAGGAAAGAGAAAGTTGATCATCGCGGCAAAACTAGTAACGAGTTAATATGAATAATTTCTTAATTAAAAGGAGAAATTATTTTGTAAAACAGGAAATGAAGTTATTAAAGTATAAATAAAAATAAAATATATTTTTTGTAATTAATTAAAAATAAAATTTGTTGTTTTTGGCCGGAAGATGCGGAGTAAATTAAAATTTTAAGATTGATTTAAAAAAAAAATAATAACTTCCACAGTTAAACACAAAAAAATTCATCCCACCATGCACCCAAACATCACCATCCATTTGCAAGTTTTATATCTTCAAAATTTTAGAGATTATTAAAAAAAAAGAAAAAGTATTTCACAATCAAGTTTGTATATTTTCAATTGAAAGTAAAAAAAAAAAAATCTTATATTTATTGATGTTCTTGCTAAATGATGATAAAATACAAAATTTATATTCAAATGTAATAGCATATGACATAATTTATCATTTTGTTGTCGGAGGGATTTAATATTTTATAGATAAAAGAGATAGAGCAGATCCCGAATGCCAATAAATTTTTGTTTATATCTGATTATTTAAATAATTTTATTTTTATAACACTAAAAAATATATATTTATTACGGTATAAGAAAAAATAAATATATATTATTTTTATAAAAAAAATTAAAAATTAAATTTTATATACGAAGAAAGTTACGAAATATAGTATAATTAGTTCCTTAATGTTATCCATTTTAAATCCAATAAATAATTATTTTACGAATTACAAAATATCATATTTATTATGATAAATGCATCAACTTGTGATGTTTAGCATTTATCTATCCACTCTCTAACTTAGTTTTGATCAAATTATCATAAATATAATATTAGTTAGAGTTTAATATAAAATGTATAAAATTTACATATAGTATAATGTGGAATTTTTGGATTAATTTTTTTTAATAAAAATATATAAATTAACATAAAATTTATTATTTTGTAATTGTAAATTTTAAAAAATATTATAAATATTATTTTCTCTTCAGTTCTTGGTAGATTCGTATTATGTTGGAGAATTCATTTTGACCGTATAAAATGATAGTATTATTGCAAATTGGATATATAATTTTAAATTTCTAATGTTAATAAATAACCTTTAAAACTTATTTTTTATGAGAATATTGTACTGGATGACTTTTTATAAAAATATACTTTTATTTTTACTTTTAGTTATTTTTAAATACATATTTAATAATATTTTTATTTATTTATTCATGTGTTGTTTGAAAGCATTAAAATAAATTATAATTATAATTCAATATTATTTTACATATTATTAATTAATTAAAAAATAAACCTTACATGCTCTCTACTTCACTCTTAGTTTTCTTATTTAAGAAAAAATAAAGAATATATGTTAAACAATTTAATACTTTAAGTAATAACTTTTATAGAATTTTTTTTCCCTTTTTTAATTTCTTAATATTGTTTTATTTTTTTAAATTAATTTAAATTATAAAAAATAAGAACTCATATATCATTAAATATATCTTTTAATTTTTGAATTTTATCTTATATACATGTGTTTGTTTTATTTTAAAATTTTTATTTCCAATAGAGTAATTTAGCACTATTTAGGTTTACTTTACGTTGGTTTTAAAGAAAATTAATATAATCTTTAGTTATATAACAAAGAATTATTTAATAATTAAATTGAATCGGATTAAATTTAAATATAATATTTTATTTTGTTCGACTCGTATCTAATGTCCCAAATTTGCTAAACTTTGTAATTTATTTTTCTTTAACCTTTGAAGGAAAAAAGAAGAAGCATTTAGTAGGATTAATTATCAAACATCGACCATAATAAATAATAGGTTTTTTATTTGTATTTTGATCGATAATAATATTATATGTATGCTGGTTGGTAGATATATGTCAGGTCAGTGACAGAGATTCATTCAAGAGATAATCAAAATAAAGGTGCATGTGATTCATGTAGTTTCAAATAAATAAATATTTTTAATTTCAATAGTATATTTTTAAAAGAAAATAAAATATTTATTTGTATATTTTAATTTCAAAAGAATTTATATAAATTTTTTTAATTTTTAATTTTTAATTTTTAATAGTATATTTTCCTAAATTATAAAATTAAAATAATTTAAAAATAAAAAATTCATTTTATTAAAATTATCTACTTCTCACTCCTCTCACACAACCTAAAATTATCGAGAGATCAGAGCAAAGAATCTTAAGGTTGATGATAATATATATATATATATATATATATATATATTAAGTATTGAGACAGAGATACAGTGTGTAAAAGACAAACACCCACGTAGTTTAGTTGGATAATTTTGATGCACGCACGTGACATCAAAGGCAGGTTGATATCATGCACGAGTTCAACAACGACCCATTATTATTATTATTATTATTATTATTATTATTATTATTATTATTATTATTATTATTATTATTATTAAATTTCCACGAGTAGCCCAACACCGACCATTAACTAATTCGTTAGCTATAACTATTTTAAAGAAACAAGTCATTATCACTATCATTATCATTATCATTAGTATATTTAGCATCACTATTTATAGCCACTTTATTATTTCTTTTATAATTTTCATTTTATTTGTTTTTTTAATTTCCCTTTTTTTTATCATCACTTCTTTTGTTTCTTTTGCAGTTTACATTTTAATTTGTTTTTCAATATTTTTTTAGCTTCACATTTATATATCCACATACTAAATAATTTTGTAATTTTATTTTTAGGCTTTTATTACATTATGTTGATTTTAAATAAACGTTTACGTATACACTCATACGAAGCTTTGTATGAAAATGAAAGCCACCAACATACTTATGAAGAAACAAACAAGAAAATTTCATAAAGAAAAGTAGTGATAGGCAGTGATCTTTTTTTTTTTTTAGTAATTTCTTAACATTATTAAGTTTCTTTATATCAACATATTAACTTCTTTTCTCTAAGATTATTTTTTTCTTGCTAAATTTTTTAATATAATGAATTTATATTTTTGATTTTCTTAATAAATGAAACTTAATTATAGGAATATGATCACTAATATTACATGTATCAAGATTTGATGTTAAATTGAGGGTATATATAAGATGCTGAACTAACTGTTGGACTATTTATTAAAATGTTATCAGTTATATTATCATATATAAACAATTAATGCATGCATTGAATTATACATGACAAAAAGCATTTTTCAATAAATATTAGTAATTTATGGGTCCAAACCTAGTTATTAGATAAATTGAAACACACATGAAATGAGATAGTTATTTTTATTAATTTAATTTAATTTTTTATAGTAAGCGAGAGAAAAGTTTTAATTAAAGAGAATTTTTTATGTTTTTTATTTAAATTATCATGATCTCCTTTTAAGATATTATTTGCGTAGATTTTTTTTATAATAATAGAGTACCATCTTCGAAGCAGAAACAAGCTTGACAAAACACAAGCCAAACTACAAATTCATTGTGAGAACGAAGAACTCAAACAACTTAAAAAAATAAAACAAAATAAATAACGATAGTAAGACAAATAATTTTGGGATTAGTAACCTAAAGATATCTTAATTATTATATTAGTATATTTTAGGTTAATTGATATTAAATGTAAATTAGCTCATGTGATGTGATGTGATGCTATATCAAAGGTCTTAGTTAGCAAATAACTTAGAAACTAGTTCAATAAATGTTAAGTCAGTTAATGAATATCAATACTAGATATATTCAACAAGATAAACAATCATATTATAATATCTTAATTATCTAAAGATAATAACTTGAATATTACTTTACAAGATAAAAACACAAGTATCTATATTATCTTCCTATATCTTTCCTTATCTCTTTAGATCATAAGAAAAGACATTAGTCTCATCCTTTTTTTCATACTATCCAGATTTATTTAAGTATCGCATGATTAAAGGCCATCACACTTCATGGTAATATGAGATCTTAACGGTGTGTACTATGAACTATATTAACAAAATGTTGTTATCATAGACCTACATTGACTGTTTAAAACCGAGATCATATATATGTATTGTAGTAATGACTTTTACTAATATAATTTATATTGTGAATTTGTGATCTAATACTTAATTCTCTTTTATTTTCAACTTCAAATTAAAATTACATGTTCAAACCATCTTAAATTTATCACTTTACTTAAAAAAAATCAAGACTACAAGAATTATAAAATTTCAAAAAGTACAAAAGTAATAAGACAAAAGAAAAATCTAATCCGTTTTTTTTTCTTTTAAATTTTTTGGTATGAAAATTTAACCTTTACTTTTATTATATTTTTTTTCTAAATGAAACCATTATTTGATGTGATTTAAACAATGAATCGAAATTATAACAGAGTTGAATATGACATGGTTTAATTAATTGGATTTTAACTTAAACAATTTCCAATGAGTCAAAATTTAATGCGAAATATTTATTTCATGCTTTTTAATTCTTTGCACTTGAAACATATAAGCTTAATATAAAATATTTTATTTTAATAGATAGAAGTTTTAAGACTTGTTATAATTTGTTTTCCTAAATAATAGATTTAATATCACAATATTATTTTTAAAGGATATATATATATATATAAAAGAGACTTATGGTGTAAATAAGCTTTTTCAATCTAATCCAAATCTCTTTACAGTGGTTTGTAGTACTGACCAATAAGTTATGAGTTATTCCAAATCCAATCCACTAATCTATTTTAGTTTTTTTCTTCTATTTTTATTTAAAAAACTAACTTTAATGTGTATTATATATTATTTAAAATTTTAATTGCTTTAAATAAGAAAACAAAAAATTAAGATGATAGAAAGTTTATGATAATTTTTAATCTTTATATCACTACAAAATTATTTTAATATTAAAAAAGTAAACAAATAAGTATATCTATAAAATTATTTTAGCATTTATTTATCATCTTTTCTATTAAAAAAACCTATTAAGGAAATTATTTTTTATTTTTTTTATCTAAAGTCATTTTTAGAAAAAAAATAATATAAAGTCATTTGTTTCTTTCATTTTTTATTAAAAATATTTAACTTCAGAATTTACCATTTTTCTTATATAAAAACAATAAATACAAAAAAGAATAAAAATCTATTCTTATAACTTATAAGATAGATTCTTATATTAAAAGTTAAAATAAATTTATATATAAAAATACATAAATATAAATTTAAATGTAATAAATAAAAAAAATTATATTATGAATTATATTTTTTAGAAAGAACCAAATTAAAAAAGATGGCAGGCTAAATAATCTACTTCAAAAGATAAGTTGATGATAGAACTTGAAATGAATTATTAATAGATAATTTAAATAACTTGCTATACTAAAAAAGTTAAAATAGAATTAATCTTTCGAATAAATATAATTTCGAAAAATCTAACAAATTTTTGAAAAAAGTGCTGGCTAGCTATGTATCCCTTTTTGTATTATCACAATCTCTTTGATAAATAATTAAAATATCATAATTTGGAGGGGGACAAATCGGCCATAGGATTGAGTACTATGCATGTGGCTAAAGCTAATTGGTGTTTGTTTATGTCTAATCTGCAGACGTTGAATTTTTGATAAATGTACTGACCACATATTTCAGGATTAATGTCAATTGTTATAACAATTTTTCACAATACATCACTTGCGTAAATTGTTTAGACAAATAATTTTATTTAGATCTTTTGGAAAACAATAATTTTGTTTAGATCTTTAGGATGTTGGTATATTCTTCTCTTCTTCTTTAATAGTGATAAATAATTACACATCAAGATAAAATTAGCACGAAAAAGAACACCAACATAGAATGATGCGCATGGAGATTAACTAGAAAAATTATATTAATAATTATAATTATTTTATATTAATTTTAAATAATAAATAATAACGGACATTAACATGAATTAAAAAAATTATACTAATAATCATAACCATATAAATACGTAACAGTTTTCACATACTTTAATTACTATTCTTATTTTTAATATTTATTTTAAATTATATTTAATTAAAAAAATTAAAAATTTAATTTCTTAAATTATTTCAAATATTTACATTATTTTTTATTAATTAACTATTTAAAGTATGTTTTAAAAATAAAATAAAAAATATATATAAGAGTAATGAATTTAATTTTATTATTCATAATATTTTGTACGTTACATTAAAAACATGTATATAAAACATATAATATTAATATATATTCATTAATCACAATTCTAAAATTATTATAACCATTTTTGCATCTCGCTCAATTGATTACGATTATTTTAAAAAAACATTCAATTTTTATAGAGAATCACATTTTGATCATTCGTATATAAAATACTCATTCAGTTGTATATTTTACATTAGATGTATTCAAACCCACATCTTTTTAGTACCAATCATAATGGAGTAGCCTTGAAGTGGTATTATTTATTGAAATTTAAAAATATGATTAATCGAAATTAAACATATATTAATAGATATTTTTTATATTTACATTGGTAAAAAACACTTTTAATATTAAATACAAAATATTTTCAATAATTAAATTGAATTTTCTTTATTCTTAACATTTTTAATAACTTAAAATATATGCTATATAGCTAAATCAAATATAAAATAATCTTAATATTATAAATAATTGAGTTGACTAAATATTATGTTAATTTTTTAAAAATTTAAATTAATTATATTTTTAAATAGATATTAAAAATAAAAATCATGAAAAAATTGTTACAAGTTTGTACTCAATATTTATTCTCTAAATCTAACCAAAATTGATACAAAATTATAATTATTAGCATAATTATTCCCTAAAACAATTTTTGGTTAATATAATAGAAAATAAATAGAAATGAAAATGGTAATAGAATTAAATGTAAATGAAACAATATTACTATTACAGTATTTGGTTTGACAAATGTAATTAAATGATGAATTAGTATTGCAATATTTGTTTTATAACTGAAATGGAATAAAAAACACTATATATTACCTTAATATCCTTATGTTCAATAAAATTTAAATAATATTATTTAATTATTATTTTTTCGTCAGATAAATTATCTTATTAAAATTATTACTTTTTTAAATAATTATTAATTAAAAATATTATTTAATCTTATAAAAAGATTAAAAACAAGAAAAATATTTTTAATAATTTTTTTAGATTAAGGTTTATTTGTGTTTTTAAGGGTAAGTTGGAATAAAAATGGATATAAGAATGAAATAAAGATTATGAAACGGGACACCAGAATTGTTATTACTTCTTTTTTAAGAATGTATTCAATTTCATTTATAATCTATACCACAACTAAACATAAAAATACATATAACTAATTTCATTACCATTCTTATTCTTACTAACCAAAAGTATTATCCCGCTCGTACCTAATATAAATTATGCAAGTTAAATCATGGTAGCCTTGTAATTACTTATGCGTAAGAGATCTTGAGATTTCTTTTAAGCTTGCTATCGCACAATGATAACAAAATTCCCTATGATGCGTATAAATTTCAAGTTAGAAGTTTAATTCTTAATATATAGTTGTATAATATTATTTAATCATAAAATCTTAAGTTTTCCTCCACCACTCTTACCAACATAATAATAACAATAGCAATCACCACCACTATCTATATTTATAGAGTAATTTTATATGGCATAATTGAAACAAAAAACTATTTAAACAGATAGATTTATGATAATTAATTAAAATTTAAAGAAATATTATATTTGTGACGAAAAACAATAGTTGTATGTGGTGTAGTAATATTTTACTATGCTTTTCATGTCTATACTAATATAATAAGGCCAAACTATATTTTATGTTTTAATTTATTAGGTTACTTGTAAATTTGTCACTGATTTTTGATTTATTGGAAACATGTCTCAAATCTAATGGCTGTGTTACATTTATGGACTTTTATTTTGTTAAAGTTTTACGTAACAAGTATCATTTTCTATTCTCTTTGCAAACAAAATAAAAAATTATAGAAAAGTCCATAGATACAACATGTAACATTACGTTGGGGATATATATATATTGACAAATTAAAGATTGTAAATAAATTTACAACTCATAAAACACAATCTACGCATAAATAATAATAGCAACAACAACCATCTATATCTATATTATAAAAGTATAAATTACACTTACAATAATTATAAAAGAAATGTTCATATATTTTAAAATAATGACATATCTTATTTTTTTTATTTTTTATATAAATTTTGAAAAAAAGTTTAAACTTAAGTGATTAACACATTAAAAAATACTTTTATAATACTAAGGAGTTTATATTTTTAATAGATATCTCACACCTTTCTTTAAATTTTTAGAAAAAACAATACGTGATTGCTTTTTCCTTAGTTTATTTTTTATTATATTAAATAAATTTTAAATATATTACAAAAACTAAAAATAAGAATTAAAAAAACATATAAATCTTTAATTGATAATAATAATAATAATAATAAATTTATAGTTAAAATTTCATATTAATTATAATATTATGCTATTAGGTGTAATATTTGTGTGAACTTAGAAACTAGAATTAATGGAAGCAAGAAGTTAAAGATAATAAAAAGAGAAATAAGAGAAAAAATGATCATTTGATTGCTATTTATTATCTCCAATTTAGAATTATATAATAGTCGTGAATGCTTTTATACACGTAAATAAGATACTACAAACAAAATACACTTGCATATATTTGAATATTACAAAAATTGATAAGTAAGCAAATGTTAACAAACTATTTGATAAAAACAACATTAGCATCAATACTTCTCAACCTTAGTTGGAGCTCACACGTGGTTAGGGTAGAGTGATCATCGTGAGAGTCTTTATGGTTTGGCTCATATGGTAACAAGTGAATTGAAACTGCACCATTGCTAACACGCTTGGCACATACTTTAGCTTGGTTTGGTTGACAAATTGGAACTATAATATCACCAATACCTCCCCTCAAATTTAATGGCTGAATCATAACATTGAGTTTGCCTCCAAGCACACAAAACTATGAGGTAGGTAGGGATTTTATGAATCAATCAATAGTTGTTTAGTGGAAGGGATATGATTAACAAGAAGTTATTTAACCAAGACATGTTTGTGAATAAAATGAATATCAAGCTCCAAATGCTTGATTTTATTATGAAGGATAAGATTGGTAGCCTATTGTACAATACTCAAGTTGTCACACCACACAATGGGAAGATCAAGTCAAGGAGCACACAATTCAACTAGAATAGACTTGATCCAACCAACCTTTAAATTAGCATTAGCCAATGATCTATACTCAATCTCTTTGCTATGATATAACGAGACACAGAGGCTTGCTTTCGAGAGCACCAAGTGATATGATTACCACCCAAGTACAAAGCCATACTTGAAGTGAATTGTCTATCATTTGGATTAGACTTCTAATCTAGATTAGCATATGTTTGCAACACAAGTTGAAAAAAATGCTTAAAAACCAACCCATGACATAGAGTACCCTTTGCATAGCGTAAGATACGCATTATAGCCAGCTAGTGAACCATCCGAGGTTTGCTCATGAATTAAGAGATATTGTTAAGTAAGAAGGTAGTATCAAGCCTAGTGGTTGTTATATAATATAGAGCCCTAATATTGCTCCTATAAAGAGTGAGGTTATGAAGAAACTCACCATCAAAGGCAATCAAAGAAGTATAGGCTTGCATTGGAGTGGCAATAGGTTTGGCATCAAAAGTTTTAGAATTATGCAACAATTCCATGATATATATGGATTGAGTAAGAATGATGTCCCTATTGCTAAGAGAATTAACCTTAATTCCAAAAAGTAACTCAAGTAAATAAGATACTTCAAGGAAAATTTCTTATTGAGAGTATCAATAACAAATTTAATAGTAGCTTCATAGTTTCCAATGATGATGATATCATCAACATAAACCAGAGGTTAAGGATAGTGGTAGAATTGAATAGAAAAAATAAGGAATGATTAACCTTTGATTGAGTGAAGCCTAAAGTAGATAAGAAGGCACTCAATGTAAGAAAACATGCTAATTTGAGGCCATAGATACCCTTATTCAACTTGTAAAAATAATTGGAAAAGTTAGGATCAGTACAGCCTTTGGGCTGAGACATATAAACTTCTTCCTCAAGAATGCCATTTAGGAAGGCATTATTGATCAAGCTGATGGTTGAAAAATCAATACCTTGCTTTTAAGCAAAGCCTTTGGCCATAACTCGAGACTTCTTCCTAGTAGTAGCCTTAGATGGCAATATTTTAATTTTAAAAATCCATTTATTTCTAATTAAATTCTTATTAGTAGATGTAGGAACAAGAGTCCATGATTTATTTTGAATAAATGCATCAAACTCTAATTGCGTAGAGTATTTCCATTTTGGATCAGAAAGAGCCTGCTTAATAGTGGTGGGTTCATGTAAGGATAGATTAAGAATAGATGAAACAAAGGATTTTGGAATAAAGATACATCCTTAGACCTAGTGGTGATAGAATGAGAGTTTATAATAACAATAGATTGGTTCTGAGAAGATACAGGTGAAGTATTGTGAGGTACAATAGAAGATTCTTGATGTAAAGATGAAATAATAGAAATAGAAGGAAGATCGGTTGAAGTAGGAACATGTAACGAAGAAGTAGGTAGAGTTTGAGGTGAAACATTATAAGGTGATGGAGAAGATAAAACTGACTCAGACGTCATAAAGGAACTTTGAATAGGTGAGGGTGACAACATAGCTAGGCAAATAGCTGTGGAAAGGCTGTAAAGTTTCTACAAAGCAAGTACAATGGAGACACGTTTTAACTGAGGACACAAAGGTAAAACTGTATGTATAGATGTAGAGATTAAAGATGATTGAGTGAAAGGCTTATGATCAAAAGGAAACTGATCTCAACAAAAGATACGTGCCTATTACTATATAATTGACCATTTTAAGAGAAACAATTATACCCTTTGTGTGTATGATTGTATCCTAGAAAAGTACAAGGAGTTGATTGAGGCTCTATTTTATGAAAGGTGTGAGGTTTGATACATGGATAGAAAAGAAATCAAAAGACCTTTAACATAGAATAATCAGGTGGAGTAGAAAAAAGACACTTAAAAAGACTCTTGTTATTTAAAGAAATAGTAGGCAATGTGTTAATGATATAAACACTAGTAAAGAAAACCTAATCCCTATGCTTACATTCAGTAAAGCCATTTTGTTGATGAAAAATTTCGATGAATAATACCATGTTGAAGTAAAACGAAGGTAAGATCTTGAAATTTACCACTTTAATCACATTGTAGGGTTTTTAATTTGCAATCAGGCTAAAGTTCAGTTTGAGCTTTAAATTTTAGAAAAGCTTGATTGACACCAGATTTGTTGGATAAAAAAGAGATTCAAGTGTATTTAGTAAAAGCAACAGTAAAGTATACATAATAATTGTATCTATTGAGAGAATAAATGGGTGAAATCCAAACATCTGAATGTATAATTTATAATGACTAACTAAAAATAATACTAAATAAGAGTAAGGTAACTTGTGAATCTTCTTAAGCTGACAAGCATGATAAATAAGAACAATGTCAAAATTATAGCTAGTATAAAGGATATTTTGGTGTGCTTTACAACCTTCTTAATAACCAAAAACTAGGCATGGCCAAGTCTCTTGTGCTAGAGAAGTAAATCAAGGAATGCTAGTAAAGGCCAGAGGCTTAGCATGAAGAATACTAGCATCAAGCACCAAAGAAAAAAGAGGAACATAGACTACGGTTGAGTTGAACTCGTATAGTCATTCACAGATAATGCTATGAAGTAAAACCTTCTATGTGGCTTGATCCTCAACAAAACAAGAGAAAAGGTGAAATTCAAAAAAAAAACTTTATTGTCTTAAGCAAATTTGGAAACACTTAATAGATTTTATGCTATCTGAGGAGCCAAAAGAATATTACGAAGTTCTAATGTCTTTTAGTTATCAGTGTGTGAATGAAAAGAATTAGAATCTATATGGGAAATAGGTAGAGATATACCACCACTAACCAATAATTTTTCAAGGCCACCAAAATCATGTGAAGTAACAAGATTGTTAAGATATGTTATAACATGATGAGTAGCTCCTGAGTCAGGATACCAAATAGGTCTAGGTATAGGTGAAAGAGGTGCAACAAAATATTGAGATTGAGGTTGAGACATATAAGGATAAGACCAATACGAAGACATCATACTAGAAGCCATAGAAATTATAGGAAGAGTAGAGGCAACATATAAGGAATTCATCAAAAAATTAGCATTGAGAGTAAGTAATTGAAAATTATTAAAGTGTGAAGACTGACCAAAGAAACCATTAGGTGGATGGGAAGAACTACTCAATAAACCATGAGAAGAACTATTAGAATTATTCTAATTTGGAACAGGCATAAATTCTTGTCAAACTTGAACCAATAATTGGTGACTATATACTCTAACATTCCACAGAGATGGCACTAAGGTTTATTACCAAATTTTACTCTACCTTTTCTTCTTCGTGATTTATAAAAAGAGCTATAGAATTTTTGTTGAGATTGAGTATTATGATCATCGCCAAGAGAAACTATATTCAAAGCATAAACACTATTGTCAAGTTTCTTGCTAAGAATCTTCTAATATAAGATTTGTGAAGTAGAAAAGGATCTTGAGTTTTTAAGAGTCAAGTTGACACTAGTTTTTCTTCTCTCTAACCTATTCTCATGATTGAGTAATAAGGCTTTTGCATTACCAATAATGAATTTTTTAGTCAGCATTTTTTCAATAATAGTAGAGAAAACATTATCAAAGTTTTCATCAAGACGACTAAGAATAAACATTAGTTTTACGTTATCACTAATAGCATATCCTATAAAAGCTAACTCATCAAAGAGAGTTTTAATTTTCAAGACATAATCTCCAATAGAAAGACCACATTTCTTGAAATTTTGCAACTCTTTTTTGAGTTGAATGGATTTAGCACAAGATCGAGATGAAAAATTAGTTTCAAGTATAAACCATGTCTTTCTAGATGTATCAAATCTAGAGGCATGTTGTAGCATATCATTGTTCATGCAACTCATGAGCTAACAATCGAGCATTTGGTCTTGTTTCTTCTAGTTCTTGTAATTGAGATTAAGTACGCATTGAAGAACTCTTTTGGTTCTTTAAGAATGTAAATTTCCGGCTCAAGACTTCAAAGAATCTTATGAATATGGTGTTTCTAGATTATAAAATTATGATTATTAAGCTTGACTGTTACTACTATTTTATGAAAAGAAAAAAATTGAGCGATTTGTTAGAGCCATCATTGGAGGTACAACAATATGTATTGTATCAAGAGTTTATGTAGAATCCTCCATGACCAAGATTGATGAAGAATAAAGCTTACTGAGCTAAGAAAGCTTTGATACCATGTGTGAGTGCAAAAACTAAAACTACTAGAGGAAGAAGTTGTAAAGAAGAAAAAGAGAAAAAAAGAGAAAATAATCATTTTATTGCTATTCATTATCTCTAGTTTAGAATTATACAATACATGCTAAGTGTTTTTTTTACACGTAAATGAGATACTACACTAAGCAAAATATATTTGCATATACTCGAATATTACAAGAATTGACAACTAAGAAAATGCTAACAAACTATAACAAACTATTTGACAAAAGCAACATTATAGCACCAAAACTTCTCAACCTTGGTTGGAGCTCACGCGTGGTTAGGATAGAGTGATTATCATGAGAGTCATTGTAGCTTGAATCACATAATGGCAAGTGAATTGATCTTGCACCATTGCTAACACCCTTGGTACACATGTTAGTTTGATTTGGGTGACAAATTGGAACTATAATGTCACCAACTAATATCACCAATATTGTTAACCAATCGTTCAACTTATAAAATACTTGTTTGAAATTCTTTACGTGAAGTATTGTCTAAATTAGGATATGAGCATATAAATATAAGAATCAAAATTATTAATTATTGGTCTAGAGCTATAATATTATTTGAAGAATCTAGAGCTTATATAATTTGAGAAGATAATTGCACAAATCATATATTTATTTTAAAAATAAGATTTAAATTTTGTATTTTTTTAACAATTTATTATTATTATTATTAAAAAGTAATTGTATAGAAAAAATAATAATTTTTTATGTTTCTATTTATTTTTAATGTTTTCTTCAATTATATAAGATATAACTTATTTAAACAATGTCTATCCAATGATGTTAAAAAAAATAAAAATATTAAATTTATTTTTGTACGATCACTACTAAGACTAAATTATTATATGGGACCTAAAATCGAACTAGACAATATCTTTCTCTACAATTTTTTTTAACAAAATTTTCCTTGCCATTAAGAAATCTTATACAAAGATAGTACTCTAACTATTAAGATTAGGTATTTTAATATTTCAAAGCAAGATAACTCTTATTCATGAATGTTTTTAGCTATCTTTATTCATCACTACTTATTACTTAGTGAAATTATTATTAATCTTTGTGTTTCAACACTTACATACTAAAATTATCATTAAAACATCACTCAAAGTTAATTATACACGTAATCCATTTAATATATAAGTTGGATTTGGAAGTCCAATAAAAATTTAAATACATTAGTAAAACAAAAACTCTTATCACACATGGGAAGGAAAATATCTAACATATATATAATATGGTATTTTATCATGTTCATCACTCATTTTTAATAAAAATGAAGAGTAAAAATGAATGAATTACACCATGTGTCTATACTCTTAATATATGTAAGATTTTTTTTTATAAAAAAAAGAGGTATATATAATTTTAGAAGAATTTTTCTTATATTGTTTTTTAATTATTTTAAGAATAATTAAGTTATTTCATGAAACAATTATTATACTCGTGTATTTGGAAACTCGGGCTATTTAGCATTTGTTATTGCCAACAACTTATTGGCAAAAAGAGTAAATCGAAGCTGTATATAATTATCAATACAAGACATCCAACCATACGGCTAATTTCGGAAAACTTAATTTGCATTCCTTTAGAAGTTTTATATTAATTCACGTGAATTCGTTGTTCATAAGAAAAAGAAATTATCATAATTGATAACCAACTGTAAATATTTTAAGAAATGATATCCCCTTTTAAATAAATATAATTTAATAATATATATTTTTTTTAATTTTAAAAATCATTCATTAATTTAAATTTTTATATTTATCAACATCTATATTTTTAAAATTTCATCCAAAAATTAATTTATCATTTATCTAAATTATTTATGATAATATATATATATATATATATATATATACACACACGAGACTTTCACACGTGATAACAAAAACCAACCATGATCACTAAATCGATTTTTCTTAGAAATAAAAGAAATCACAAGAATCAATTTTCAGCTTCTTCTTTTTTTCCCCAATCGTCAGCCACAAACGGCTAGTTTTGGTATTACATACGTGGTTTGATATGTATATCTAATAAATGTATTAAGGCCGACCATACATTAATTGGTAGACCTATGTGTGCGACGTGGTTTAATATATTTGGCCAAATTAGTCGCTGTCTCTAATTGTGATCTTCTTCATATGTGCTCCTTATATTTCATACCCTCATTTTCTATTAATTTAGTGCTTTGCCAGCTTGCTTTATCCACTTGTCCATATCATTTTTTTTAAATAAAGAAATTATCTAATTAATATAAAACTATTAATTTCACAACCCATATTTTTTTTATTGCTAAATAAGTTTAATATTATCTATAATATAAAAAACGAGTACATATATACATTGCTTCATTTCTAATTATATTACAAAAGATATATAAAAGAAAGTTGTTTAAAACTAAAATATCATTCTATTATTTGTATGTGGGTTACCCATTTGACCAAATTCATCAACAGATGTGTTACAATATTTTGGAATCCATGACAATTGAGATACACATTTAATTCTTTAAGATATATATGTGTAATTTCATACAGGAATTGTGTTGCTTGTCAAGAAATATAAGTAATATCCCTTGAGTAATATAATTGATTACGTTTAAGCAATCTTCTTCAATATATAATAACAATTTTTAATGCCCATTGCATTTGAAAGCCCAAATGCTAGAGATATAGCTCTTGCTTTTTGTTTATGCTTCTTCAACTGAATTAACTTGTTTGTAAGGATATGAAATTGTGTTAAAAACCACTATGTGAAATAATTAACATAATTCTATACAATTAAAATTTGAAATTTCAAACCTCTATTCTAATTTTTTTTTTTTGAAGAAATTAAGTATTTGGCATTATTGAATATGTTCTGCTAAAATAATTTTTTTTACTTTTCATTTTTTTTTTGCTAAGTATAATTGGATAGGAATTTCATTTTGTCACTACCCATAGGAAAATATTGGTTTTGGCACCGGTGAAGAATAATCTCGTGGGAAATTAATTGGCTGGTTATAAGAACACCCATATCATGCATGTTTTCCTAAAACATTTTAAAATCTTATATATTTGTATAAATTTATAGCTAAAATTTTATTAAAAATATTTTCCACAACTAAATTGATAATTTGATTATAAGAACATAAGATTATGACACACAAAACATTATAAGCAATATAATTGAGATTTGTTTTTGCTTGATTTAGTGTATTTGAGATATTATTGTTGTTCAAGTTTTTGTATCAGTAGGGATCATGAGGCTGCAAAAATCATGAATCTTCTGGATGAAAATCTTTTGTGTTGCTCACATGACTATTTAAACGAGAGATGAGAATAATCTCCTCCATCCCACCCCTCACTAGGACATGTTATGCTACAATTAGTATAGTAGTATCTTTTTTGTATCCGGCCATAAACAAGAAAGTTTATAGAACATGTTATATAGTTTCCTTGTCTGCATATTACTTGACAACTCTGGCCTCGAATAGAGCTTATTATAACCCCATATATTTCATGTTTCTAATTTGATATTATAAATATATTAATGATCTATTATCTTAATTTATTAATTGTTGATCTTCTTGAAGAATCTTCAATGTTAAGTCTATAAGATCTTCTAGTGTGACCATGCAAATATCATGTTTGCAATGTTGAATTTGGATTTGTCTTTTATTCAAATTTGTTTTTCAATTTGATTATATATTAAGTTCAACAAATATGCTTTCATGATATATAATAAAGCTTCTATTTATCTGCTTAAGTATTAATAAAGAAAACCAATGAAAACCAATAATACTTTTTGGTTTTTTTATTTCTCTCTACAAATTGCATGTCTATGTCCTAATTATAGACTTTAATTACACTCAACAAACACTTCATAGGTAGTTAATTTTCTATGGAATTATATATCTTTTACATACCTTTTCATCCATAATCATATGATTTTAAATCAATAGTTACGTCCAAAGATTATTTCTTTCTAGAATCAATATAATTATTATCGACAATTGTAATACATCCAAAAATTAAGTGATCTCTTTACAAAAAGGTTATTAACTATCTTTATATAAAAATATGTCATTCAATTTTCAAAAATTATCTATTTAATATGTTTTGTACTAAATATAAAGTGATGGTATAAATCTCATATTTATTTTAAAAATAATATTTAGATCTTATATTTATTTTGTATGATAATTTAATTTTATTATTACTAAAAATTTATCACACAAGGATAAATGTCCATTTTTTTATTTTTTATTTTTTCAATTATAGTTTATTCAAGTTAAAACAATTTCTATCTAATGCAATTGAAAAATAAATAAAATAAAATAAAAAATTAACTTTATCATTGTGCAAACACTTTTTAACAATAATACAACTAAACTCTAACAAAAAATAATTACATATCCTAAAAGTTATATTTATCATATAAAAAGAACATGATAATATTTTTACCTTTACTAAAAGTCACCTACTAACATTTTTTTGATAATGTTCCAACATAATATTATTCAAAAGATTATACATGTGCATTATCTTTCATCATAAAATCGAGTTTTGTGTCATACAATCTACTCCTATCTATACAAGTACATTTAAAGTTCTTAAAGCAGCTTGCAAAAAGAAAGGCTCACTCATTAGGAAATTCTGGTGGAATTCAAAAGATTACAATACACATTTTTGTGCATGTCAAGAGTTGGAAAACTATATGCAAGCCTAAGGGTGGGACCGAGAAGACCTGGATTTAGAATATTTCATGAGATGAACCTAGCCTTATTAACTAAGCTGGGATGGAATTTAGCAACCAATTTGAATAAAATGTGGGTTAAAGTTATGAGTCAAAAGTATTGCAGAGATAGTGGATTTATGAAGGTGAGGATTAAACTTACAATTTATAGCTAAGTGCATTTGTGAAACTAGGAATGTGTTAAGCAAGGGTCTATGCATTCAAGTTGGATATGAGAACTTCTCAGCTACAAAATATCTATGGATACCAGAAGCCCAATCATTCCTACCTCAAGTCTTACTAGGAAAATAACAAGAGGTATATGTGGAGTAAATGTTAAGGATCTTATTGATGATAATTGGTGGAATTTGTTGTTACTAGATCATCTATTTGATAGGAATATTGTCTCTTTTATCAGTAAATTAGGTAGTTCAAATGAAGGGATTCAAGATAAGTTCATTTGGTCAGCAAAGATGTTGGAGATTGTTATTTATAAAGCTCCTTAATTTAAGGAGCAAATTAAGGAGCAAAACATGGAGCAAAATAAGGAGTAAAACATGGAGCTTAATTCAAGGAGCAATTTAAGGAACCATTAATTTAAGGAGTAATTCAAGGAGTGAATTTTCCTATAAATAGATGTGTAATTGTAATGAATTAATAATCCAAAGTGTTCATTCCAATTGAGAGAAAAACTTAGAGAGAAAAGCTTTTGTGAGAGAAAATTGAGAGTAATTTTCTTAGGTGTAATCGTCATGAGTCAGGAGTGTTGTAAACACCTCAGTGTAATTTCTCCCTTTCAAAGAAAAAGATCTCAGAAGCAGTCCCGAGACGTAAGCAAGATTGGCCAAACTCTGTTATCAAATTTATGTGTTATTTTTCTATTCTTGCTTTCTCATAAATCTAGCTCATCGGAAATTTGCGTAATTTTCCAACAACTGGTATCAGAGCTATTGGTGGTGACTTCTGTCAATTTTCTGCAACGTTACTATTTATGTGAATAGTGAAATTTATTGACGATATTTGTTCGTTGACGGAGGTGTTCTAATACACGGTGGTTTACAGAAATAGTCAGAAACGATCCCAGGAAGTCGATTGGAGCTGGAAGAATGGCCGTAGATGACGGCATGGTGAAACTCGAGAAATTTGATGGCACAGATTTCGGTTTTGAAAAATGTAGACAGAGGATTATCAGTATCAAATAAATCTATATCAACCTCTCTCAGGAAGGTTGCCGTAGTCTATAAAGGAAGAAGATTGGAATCTTCGTACGTAAAAGCCTTCGTAGTTATTCGATTGATGCTATCTTTGTAATGTTGCTTTCAACATAGCAAAGGAAAAGACCACTGGTCTTGTACAGCAGCTCTCTCCAATATGTAATGGTATTACCGCCTCAAACAAAGTTCACTTGATGAGGCGTTTGTTCAATTGGGGATGACAAAGGTGCATCAAGAGCTCTACATCTCAATGAACTTAATACCACAACCCAACAGTTTAGTGGAAATTGAATTCGATGAAGAAGACAGCATTGATACTTTTGTCTTCTATACCTGAAAGCTAGAATGCTACTGTCACTACCGCGAGAGCTCATCGTAGCTAGCAATAAGTTGAAATTTGACGATGTTCGTGATTTGGTTCTCAGTCAAGAGATCCCACGTAGAAGTTAGTGTGAATCGTCAACTTCTTCGCTTTTGCATACAGAGTCAAGAGGAAGAAATTCAACCAAAGTGGAACGGACGTGGCAAAACGTATCATCGAGGTAGATCAAAGGATGTGAGGTCCAAATCCAGGGAATCCTAATAATTCTATAATTTCAAATACTATCGAGTGTTAAAATTGTGGAAGAACCAGGCACTACAAAAATCAAAAGAGTTGCACCAAAGGACAAACAAGCGAAGGTAGAGGCAAATTTTACTTCCACCTGCAGAGTGGACGATGCTTTGATACGCTCTTGGGAGAGCAAGGAAGAATTCGGTGTTAGACTCCTGAAAGATCGTTCCACGCCACTTCACGTAAAGAATTCTTCGAGAAATATGTCCCTTAAACCTTGGAAAGGTATATCTTAAAGCGATGATCAACCATGCGTGTTATTATTGGCAAAGGTGTAGCGAAGATTAAGTTGAACGGGTCCTGTTTGGGAACTCAAGGATGTCGTGCATATTCCCGACCTCGTATGAACTTAATCTCAATAGGGAAATTGGCCAATGAAGGCGTTACACTACGATCTTCCATCGTGATGATTGGAAGATTTCAAAGTGGTGCAACGGCAAATGTTGCTCGAGGAAAGAAAAGTGGCACTCTTTACACGACAAGAGGCACGTTGTTCAATCACAATTGCAATGTGCAATGAAACACCAAATCGGTGGCACCTTATAGTACTAGGCCACGAGCGGAATGGGATGACAATTATGCACTCAAAAGGAAAACTTCCAAGTCTACAACTGTAGAGATAGACACGTGCGAAGATTGCATACTTGGAAAGCAAAACAGTCATCTTTCGCATAAAGTGGCGTAACCCCAAAGTATGAAAGGCTAAAGCTTATTCACTCGATGTTCGGGAGCACCAACGACCATCTCATCTATCGGGAACATTACTTCATGACTTTCATCGATGATCACTCTTGAAAGGTATGTAGTTTACCATTTCTAAAGCATAAGTTCCAAGATTTGAGGCTTTCAAAAGATGGAAAGCTATGGTGGAAAATGAGACGGTTTAAAGATCAAAAAGCTCGAACCGATAATGGGTGCGAATACGAAGATACCGTATTCAAAAAATTTATACTATGAAAGCACCTGGATCGTAATGGAAAGAATCAGGTCGCGTACATGCCTCAACACAACGCAGTGTGTGGGCCGAGCATATGAACCGAACGTTGATAGAAAGAGCCGAAGCATTCGTGATACGGTCAAGTCTACCGAAGCTGGCTCAGGTACACCAACATGGCAGCCTACTTGATCACCGACGCCCATCCGCTCTATCGAGCATAGAATACCAGAGGAGGTATGGAGCGAAAAAGAGGTGAAACTATCACATCTAAAAGTTTTCGACTGTGTAGCATTTGTGTATAACGGGGATCAAGTTAAGAATAAGCTTGATCCCAAATCCAGGAAATGCACATTCATCGGCTATGGTGAGGATGAGTTTGGCTACTGCATTTGGGATGGCGAAAAGAGTGATGTATAAGGACATGCATAAAATAGACGCCAATGACTCAGAGTAGAATGAGTCAGTATTTGCAGATGCAGATGATGTCCCAGATAGTTCCATAATAGAACCAATTGTAACAAGTCCTCATCCGCAGGAACTTGTCGGGACAAGAGCAAGACACAACATTTCGACACACCGCAACCTCTTTACTCTAGCTTTGTATCAGAAGTCTTCTCCACCTCACGTGCCTAACAGGAGATACATGAACCATATATATGTCGACTAATGGAGGAGCCCGAATGCTATAACGAAGCTTTGTCACTCGAGATTCCAACAAGTGGGAGCTCATGAAAGAAAGAAATGAAATCTCTCATCTCCAACTAGACAATGGGAACTACCGAGTTACCCATGTGGGAAAGAAGGAAATTCACAACAAATGGGTGTACCGGGTGAAAGAGGAGTATGATAGTTCCAAGAGATACAAAGCCTGCCTAGTTGTCAAAGGGTTTCAATAGAAGGAAGGAGTTGACTACACTGACATTTTCGCTCCCGTTATGAAGCTCAATACTATCAGATCGCATCGAGTATCAGGTAGCCATCAAGATTTTCATCTTGAACAGTTGGACGTGTAGACTATATTCCTTCACGGAGATTTAGATGAAGAGATATACATGTACCAAATGTAAGGTTTCTCAAAAAGAGGAAAGAAAGAAATACTGGGTGTGCGTACTTAAGAAGAGTTTGTATGGCTCGAAACAAGCCCCGAGACAAATGGTACAGAAAGTTTGACCTTCACGCACAAGAAGGTTTCCAAGTGCAACGGTGACCATTATTGCTACTTCAAGAGATATAGGTCCAATTATATCATTTTACTACTTTACGTTGATGATATGTTAGTAGCAAAGGTTTAGATATGGATAATATTAAAAGGTTAGAAAGAATTGTCAAAGGAGTTCGACATGAAAGATTCAACATACGTGATGCTGCCAAGCCAAGACACCCTGGCTACCATTTTCGCCTATCTAAGGATCAGTCCCCTCGTACGTGAGGAAGAGAGAGAATTCATGGCTAAGGTTCCTTATGCCTCATCCATTGGAAGTTCGATGTATGCAATGGTTTGTACGAGACCGCATATCGTCACGCAGATGGGAGTTGTTAGTGCATTTATGTCAAATCCAAAGGGAAAACTCATTGGGAAGTAGTCAAGTGGATTTTGAGGTATCTCAGAGGCACCACAAAAAAAGTGTCAGATTTTTAGTAAAGGAGAGTTAAAAGTACGCGGTACGCAGACACGTACTTCAGAAGTGAAGTTGATCACCGGGTTAAGCACCACCGGTTATATATTTACTATCGGAACTACACCGTTAGTCGATGTCACAAATACAAAAATTGTCACTCTATCCACTATGTAGGCCGAGTACGTAGTAGTAATGCCGAAGCTAGTAAAAGAGATGATACGACTTCAAGGTTTGTTAACCGAAATTTGGGATTCAAACAGAAAAGAATGTTTCCGATAGTCATAGTCAAAGTTAATACACTTGGCGAAGAATTCAAAGATTTCATTCTGTGAACCAAGAATATTGGACTTCGTTATCACTTCATTAGATCTCTATTGGAAGATGATGTGTTAATACTGGAGAAGATTCAAGGAAGCAAAAATCCACCAGCTATGTAAACAAAGGTGGTGACTATTGACAAACTGAAGTTGTGCTCAACTTCAATTAGTCTGCTAGAGTAATAAAGACTAGAAAAGCTGCTGCATTGATCGAGGTGTGAAGACAAATTGAAATCAATCTTCAAGTGGGAGATTGTTATAAAGCTCCTTAATTTAAGGAGCAAATTAAGGAGCAAAACATGGAGCAAAATATGGAGTAAAACATGGAGCTTAATTCAAGGAACAATTTCAGGAATGATTAATTTAAGGAGTAATTCAAGGAGTGAATTTTCTTATAAATATATGTGTAATTTTAATGAATTAATCATTCAAAGTGTTCATTTCAATTGAGAGAAAAGCTTTTGTGAGAGAAAATTGAGAGTAATTTTCTTGGGTGTAATTGGGTCGCGAGTCATGGGAAATCAGGAGTGCAGTGTTGTAAACACCTTATGTAATTTCTCCCCTTTCAGTAAAAAGATCTGCAGCATGTCCGGAGACGTAAGCAAGATTGACTGAACTCCGTTATCAAATTTATGTGTTATTTTTCTATTCTTACTTTCTCATAAATCTAGCTCATCGGAAATTTGCGTAATTTCCTAACAAAAGATTCATGAAAGACAGAAGGTGTTCTTATAGAATATTTCTTCAAATGCAATAGCTATTAAACACAACCTAAGAAGTAATATTATTCCAAATTTGGATGAAATGTGCTTCTTTGTAGACAAGAAGAAGAAACGGTACTACATATTTTATAAGATGTGGATTTTTGCATATATTGTGGCTATGGAAGGGGGCATAAGGATACAAAATTTCAACAGATTGGACATTATCTCATTTCTAGACCTATGTCTTAATCCCCCAAATGCTCTTATTATGGTTGATAAAAAAGTAACCCTTGGCACCACATTGACCTTGATGGTTGTTTGGAGGTTAAGAAATGATAAGATTTTTAAAAATGAAGAGCCGAATTTTCATAAGTCTACTTTGTTTCTGAGAACTAATTTTCTTGAATACTCTAAATTAATTATTCAATAAGAATGATCAAGATAGTTCTCTAACCCAGCAGAACCAAGTCATAAGAACTAACAAATGAAGGAAACCGCCTTAAGGGGTCATTGCATTTAATTTTGATGCTACCTTTAAAGACAATAAGGGTTCTTTAGCAGTTATTGCAAGGGACTCTGTTGCTAATGTGGTTGAAATTTTGTGCAAATTGCTAATAGTTTACAGTGTAGAGGTTGCTGAGGCTAGAGCTATATTCTTAGTTGTTGTTTTGGCTACAGCTGTGCAGATTCAATCTGTGTTCATAAGAGACTGTAAATCTATGATAAATTATATTATGGAAACTTTTACCCAAACTTCTTTGAAAAGCTAAGCAATATTTAGATGAAGTCTCAGTTCTTGTTGATTTATTCTCATGTTTTTCAGATCTTGGATACCTAAATATTGTAATATTATAGCTCATAATATAGTAAAATGTCATTTCATGGTCAAAAGGAAGGAAGGTAATTTTTTAGATTCTGATATACCTCTTGAGTTCATGTAACTTATAGTTGTACAAGCTAACTCTAATCAATAAACAAATTAGTAAGTGTTTACCAAAAAAAAAAGAAGATTTTTGCTATGAGACACTTCACATTATGAAATTGAGAAGAAGAATCGAAATTAAAATTTTTTGTTGTATTAAATAATATTATTTTGGAATCAGGACAAAATTGTTATTTTTGAAAGAGATTAATTTAAGAATATAAGGTTTATATTTTTGTGTAGAAACTTAGTTATGGACCCCTCATAGCTAATATTTCTCTGGTAATATAATTTCTTAAATTTGAACACTTATTTTTGGTGTCCCATTATATGTTACTAATATGCACTAAATATGTAAACAAAAATGATTAAAAGTATATGCATTATTGTATAATAAAATATTAAAAGTGAGATAAATGAATTTCATTTCTTAATTTTTTATTTTGTAAATAGAAAAAGGAAAGAAAATCATAATTTGGTTCCATCATTTTCTTTTCAAGATAAATTTTTATTTTTATTTATAATTTTAAGTAACAAATTATGTTTTAAAGAGCCCAATCAACACTTATTAATGTGAGTTTAGTAACGACAAAGATGTCATTTAAATCAAGAATAAAATAAATAAAAATAGAGGATAAATAATTTCAAGACGTTTTAAACAATAAGAAAAATATTAACTTATCAATAATACTCATTTATTGATCACTAAATTCTAAATCATAAATTCTTAACCCTAAATTCTAAACTCTAACTCTTAAATAATAAACCTTAAACCCTAAAACATAAATAATAAACCTTAAACCCTAAATCTTAAATTATAGACCTTAAAAATTAAATCATAAACTTCAAACTTTAAACTCTAAATCATAAACTAATTAGATTTAAAGTTATTTTAGTCTTTCTAATATATACATATATTTTAAACTATGTATTTTAATTATTAAATATGCTATTTTTATCCGTAATATTTATTTATTAAACATATTATTTTTGTCCCTTTTTGCTTATTAAACATACTACTTTTATACATTTTTACTTATTAAATATACTACTTTTATCAATTTTACTGTTATTTATAATACCTATTATATTAGATCTTTTACTTTATTATTATGGATGCTCAAGTTCGTCCCTTTTGTATGTTTTTAATTTGATAGTTAAGATTCCAATAGCAAAAAATATAATCTTTTTGTTATAATTCAAAATGATGTTGCTCAATGTTTAAAGGCTTACTTCAAAGATATATCTTGGATTTGGCATTTAAGGTTTTAACATGTAAATTTTGGTGATCTAACTTGTTTTCTTCCACGAATATAATAAAGGGATTGCTTACCATCAATTTGCTTAACAAACTTTGTAAAGGATGTTTACTTGAAAAAAAGATTCAACTTCAAGAGCAAGAAGATTGCTTCAACTAATTCATAATGATTTGTGTGGTCTAATCATTCCAAATTCATTTGATAAGAATAAATACTTTCTTCTCTTCATTGATGATTTTTCAAGAAAAAATTAGATATATTTTTTGAAGAAAAAATTGAAAGTTTTTGGAGTCTTTTGGAAGTTCAAAGCATTTGTTGAGAAATAAAGTTGGTATAAAATTATGTCCATAAGATCTTATTGAGGAGGTGAATTCTTGTCAAAATAATTATGTGACAACAATGGAACTTATCAACCTTTAACTGCTCCAAGAATTCCTCAACAAAATAGAATGGCCAAATGAAAGAATAGAACCATACTTGACATGACTCAAAGCATTTTGAAAAGAAAGAAGGCGCCTAAAGAATTTTGGGCCGAAGTTTTAGCAAGTGCAATGTATTTATCCAACCGTTATCTTTTAAGAAGTGTTTGGGGAAAAACTCCTCAAAAAACTTGGAGTGGTTGACAATCAGATGTTTCTCATTTGGGAGTATTTAAAAGCATCACTTATATTCATGTTCTTGAAGGAAAAAGAACCAAACTTGATGATAGAAGAGATAAGCATATCTTTATTGTCTATGATACAAGTTCCAAAGGTTATAAGCCTTACAATCTAACAAATGAAAAGACTGTCATTAATCAAGATGTAAAGTTTGACGAAGAAGGCATGTGGTATTGGAATTCCCAAGATGAAGATTATGACACTGCTTTTCTTTGAAGAAGAAGAAGAAGATCTAAGAAGAGAAGATAGAGATAAAGATGAAGGGTCACACATCCCAATTCACTCACCAATGCCACTTAAAAGCTCATCTTTTTCAAGTGAAAGTTCAAGCATGCATGGAGCATCAAATGAAGCACTAAGTCAAATTATGAATTCAATTGAAAGAACTCCAAGAATAAGAGACCTAGAAGAGATTTATGAGGTAGCCCAACCTCTAAACAATCTTGATGTAACCCTTTTTTATCTTCTTGTCGAATGTGAACATATAGTTTTTGAAGAAGCAATCCAAAACAAGAAGTGGAAAGATGTCATAGATTAAGAAATGAAGTAAATCAGAAAGAATGACTCATGTGAACATTCTAATCTTTCACAAAGACAAAGAACTATAAGAATGAGTATGTATACATAGAAAAGAAGAACACACAAAAACTAATTGAAAGATATAATGTACGATTGGTTGCTAAAGGTTATAATCAAAAGCTTGTCGCTCACTTAGAAACTATAAAATTAATTATTCCTTTAACAACAAATAAATGGAGCATTTACCAAATGGATGTAAAATCTACATTCCTTAATGGATATCTTGAAGAAGAGGTTTGTGGTGAACAATCTCTATGCTATATGGTGAAAGGATAAGAAGATAAGGTCCTGAAATTGAAAAAGGCTCTTTATGGATTAAAGCAAGCACCAAGAGTATGGAATGGTAGGATTGATAAATATTTTCAAGAAAATGATTTCATAAAATGTCCTCATAAACATGCTCTTTATATAAAAGTGAAAAGTGAAAATGTTATGATTATTTGTTTGTATATAGATGATTAAATCTTTACAAGTAACAATCCAAGATTGTTTGAAGAATTCAAGAAAACTATGACCAAAGAGTTTGAGATGACTGACATTGAACTCATGTCATATTATCTTGGCATTGAGGTCAAGCAAGGAGATAATGGAACTTTCATCTCTCAAGAAATATATGCAAAGGAAGTACTCCAGAAGTTCAATGTGAATGATTCCAAGCTCATAAATACACCTATAAAGTGTGGAGTTAAATTATCCAGGTTTGATGAATAAAAAAAGAGTAGATATAACTTGTAACTATGTGCTACTTAACATGCATAATGCCATATATTCTCTACTTAGTTTGAATTGTTAGTCGTTACATGGAGTCTCCAACACATATCACTTGAAGGTTGAAAAGGAAGATTCTTTCATGTGTCAAAGGTACTATCAACCTTGGTTTATTTTACTATTCTTCTTACGGTTCTAAGCTTATTGGGTACAGTGACAAAAATTGGGTTGTAGATTATGACAACATAAAAAGTACAAGTGGATTTGTATTTTTCATGAGAGATATTGCTTTTACATATATGTTAAAAGAAGTAACCAATTGTGACATTTTTCACTTGTGAAGCAGAATAAACAGTTGATACGTCATGTGTTTTCCATGTAATATAGCTTAGAAACTAGTTGAAAGAATTGAAAATGCCACCACCAACAACAATAGAAATTTATGTTGATAAATAGTCTACTCTTGCTTTGGCAAACAATCTAGTGTTTTATGATAAAAGCAAGCATATAGATATGTGTTACCACATCATAAGATAATGCATCACAAAGAAGCAAGTTGAAGTAAAAAATGTGAACACTCAAGATCAAGTGGCATACATCTTTACCAAGCCACTCAACTCAAACAAGAAGTTTTTCTCAAGCTAAGAAGATATCTTGGAGTTTCACTAAATCAAGTTTAAGGGGGAGTATTAAAATTAAACTTGATTTATTATTTTCTACAAGTCGATATTTCTAAATTGTCTTAGACTTGCTTATTATATATGTTAATAAATGCTAGTAGTTGTAGAAGATGATTTAATAAAAGTCACCCTAATAAATGTAAGTAAATATAGTTGGTATTTTGTTGGGGTGAGACTAGTTAATGTAAGTATTTATTGAAGTAATTTAATAAGTGATTGTAAGGTGTAGATAAATGTTTTTAGAAGCCTATAAATAGAATTTCTCTATGACGACTTATAATCAAACCATTAAGTAATTTCATAAGCAAGTTTGAGAAAAATAACTTGAGTAACTCTTATTCTAAATCTCTTCCTCTTTAGTTAGTTTATAATTTTTTTTCCTAAAATCATCTCTTTCAAAAGTCTACAATATAATAGATACGTCAATTTCAAATACAAAAATATAAAAGAGTTTGGTAGAGTGATATGATTTTTTATGCTTTGATAAAATTATTTAGTTTTAGTAATATAAATGGTTGTAAGTTAAGCCCTAGCAAGGTTTTCCAAGTCAATAATAATCTATTTTTGGGTGTGTAAAGATAGGATTAATGGGATTTGAGATGTTCTCTCTACTTTTATATCAAAGAAAGTAGTTTCTTTTTTTATATTCAAACCATTTTTGTTGTTTGTTGAAACTTAATTATGTTTAAGAAAGGTAACTATCTTTTGTTTTGTAGCTTGTTAGAATAATTTTAGTAAGATTATGAATTTGGTTTCTCTATTTGTTATATACATAAGTTTCATTGAAAGGGATCACATAGATTAGTAGGTATTGAACATTCCGGAAATCTAGGAAAAAAAATTGGTAAAGGAAAAATCATGGAAGATAGAAAACACCTAAAGAAAAATGGAGTATTAAACAAAATTGTTGACATTCTTTATTGAGAAAATAATGAGAAAGAAAGCAATTAATAATAAGTTATTCCCTAACAAACATCAAAGACACCTCATGTAAATTTCTAAAGTTCACTACTACAAATTTATTTTATTTGGCTACTTAAATTTCTTCAATTTATTAAAAATCAGTGAAAAATGTGAAAATCTTCGATTTAGAAAAACTAACCCAAAATATTTTATCAATTCTTCAAAAAATCAGCCCTTTTTTGTAAAACAATTGGTTGATTCTAAAAAATCTACCATTTTTATAAAATATTTTGCCGGCTCTAAAAACCGACCCTCTGTCTTCATTTCAATTTTTGAGTGTTCCCTCTGTCTTCTCTCTTTATCCCCTTTGTTCTTTTCCTATATACTTCTCTTCCCTCCCTATCCAACGATCATCATCGGTGCCTATAGTAAATAATGGATTTGGAAGTTGTATAGAATTTGTGAAAAAATTAAAAAGTTTACAAATTCGTCGTTAATAGTTGCCGGACTTCCGATGAGATCATTAAGGTTGGCCATCGTCGGTTTCCTTTAGAATTCCAATGAAAATGCCAATAATTTCTGTAAATTAATTTTGTTTCTAGCCCATTTGATTCAGTAACAGAGAGAGAGGGGCACTTTAGTAAATTCAGGTTTATAACATTCATTAAACTCTACGTTTTGCAGGAGTTGCCTGCTATTTCTGTCAAATTCTCTCTTTTTTCTATTTATGCGCTATATATGTACTCAACTCATATTTCGACTGTTCTAAAAAACCGATCCTTTTAAATTGGCCCAATTTTTCACTGGTTTTTTTAAAACCGGCCCAATGTAAAGACGATATTGCACGCATTTTTAGTTTCTTTTCCCCTGGCTTCCTTACTTCAAGAGCTTAGGATGAATCAGGTAAACAACTTGCACCTGATCGTTAAGGAAACATAAGAAGATGCATCAATTATGCCGCCATACATTTCAGGCTGATGCAAATATTAGTGGTTGCATCGTGACAAACCGTTGGCGCACGTGAATGCAGGACGGGGTGCAAGGAACAACAAGGCAGGCGAGCACAAAAATGGGAGAGACCATGGATGTTGTTAGAAAGTAACCGAATCAGTTAGCTTAATTTCCTTGTAATGCATGTGTGGTGTAAGCCTATATCTAGCCCGAAGGAATGAAAGAAATGATATCAGAAATTATATGAAATCAGCTTCCTTTACCTCTGTCTTCTTCTTCCCCAACCCCTCTGAAATTTTATTCATAACAATGGTATCAAAGCCGGTTTCAACTATAGACAACCAGAACCAATCCAACACAGAGACCTCGGTTGAGGAATCTGATACCCTTGAGCGAATAAACACCATCTTACAACTGGTGCTAATTGAGCTGTGAGCTCTTCGCGCCACCCACAGATCACCATCGGCTCCCAATCTTGGCAATTAGAGGAGTAAATCGTCTGAAACCTTCGAGTTGAGAGCTCTTCGTACCTCCCACAACACACCTCCAAATCCAAAACTCATACCTAGATCTGTATTAAATCCATACCTGGCAATAATCGTTCAAGCTGATATTTCTAACTTCAAAAACACAGTTCAAATGTTCACTCCATCTTCAGAAAATTTCGAACACCAATCATCACCTTCACTTAAAACCCACCCTCGTGCCTCACCTGAGATCGACGAGAAATTTGTAACTCAACCCATTGGTTCCCTCGCAATAAGAGAACCCCAAACCATAGAAACCAGAGGCACTAAGAACTGCGTTTCTGGGTTACAAGAAGAGAGAACGAGGACTTATACAAAATGCAAGGCGATCTCTGGTGGATCACGGGGATTGCCAACGCCCGGGCTTCTAGTAATGGTCCATAAGCCACCCCAAGAAACCACCTTATCTCTTAAGCGTATTTCCTCTCTCGATGAATCCGCTCACAACGGGCTCGGATTTGGCCCATCGGGCTTGGCCCTATAGCCCTTACACCAATGTAGACCCATAACCCTTTTTCTTCTTCGTCCAAAACTCGATAGGAATCAAAGTAATGGTTCATTGGTCAATCGAGGTACTCAAGGCAGAAGAAGGAAATTATATCACTACGGTGATTTGGAATCATTGATAGCCAAAGATCGCACACAACCAAAGCCACTACGAGGAGAAAGGTTCAATCGCAGAAACCCGAGACTGGCCATACGAGAAGCTTCATCTGACTAATTGGCACTACAAAGGCATTTTCTACCAATTTCGACAAAAACAAAAGTGGCACATCTAGGAAAGAGGTCCCTCAACCACTAACAGAGAGACGAATCTTCAAAGCGTGAGGTTAGAAATTCGAATACTTACCAGTAATGTAAGAATTGTGTTTGAGTCGTACCTTTGGCATCGATGGTACCGTAAATATATTATTATCCAAAAACGATATGCTCGGGCACTGATTATAGCTTCTATGTTTTCCTTAATATACTTTGTGATCAAAGTAATAAGATGGCTAGGGTTAATTCATGATGTTGAATACAATGATCACTATATTCTAAATTTTTATTCATTCTCAAATAACAAATCAATCGATTCAACAAATAGAAAGGATATACCTAATAGGAGACAAATTCTAGTTTTAACTCATTATGCAGAAAAGCCATTGAGAGAAATTAAAAGGTGTGTAGGAAAGGCATTGCAAGACTCCACACTATCCATCAACAGGGAATATGGGGATAATGGTGAAGCACACAAAATGGATGGAAAATCGATTAAGAGAATTCAAGACTAAAGTAGAAAGCCGAGTCTGTCAGCTTATCCAACAACCTCATATTCTACCATTGGTGTTGGTCTTTGGACACAATTCAGTGGACTAATCGAGGAGAAAATCGGGGAGAGTATCAAGCGAAGAGTATTCTATCTACTATGAGAATCTCACCAACAATTATGAAAAGAACCTTGTCAGAAGCCCTTATCATTGGAAGAACAACTCGAGTTTAAGATTGTTTTTTTTGTTCTCCGAAAAGGCTCCTCCATATCTTTGATGCAAAGGAAAACCCCACAACATCAAGTTATATTATCACCACGCTTCCATCACGGATAACCCACAGGAACTAGTTCTCGAATATCTTAGTCGTGTGAATAGTATCATGGCTCATGACCTTTCCTCAAAGATTTCAAGAGCCGACACTACAACAGTAACCTCGATAATTAAAGTTAGTCACGTAAACCGGTCCGGTAAGAGTATCGAGTTTTCCTTTAAGAAAATAGACAACATACGAGATCGACTCACTCTGTCGAGCTTGCTTTTTAACGCTCATCGCTATCCTTAGAAATATAAATAGTCAAGTTAAATTGGAAGAGAATAAGACAGGCTCATCGACACCCATTTTAAAGCCCGACGCAACACTAGTTCAAATTGTTGTTATGTATTGTTTACTACGATTGTACAAGACATAACTCTCTTGTGGTGTCGTTTTATGGCGATCGCCTTCATATTAAGGGCATACCGCAAAAGTGGGTCATGTTTCTCTTCCTTACTCACTGAGCTAACATTGTCCGAACCGGTTACTACAAGGATTCGGGAAAGACTACCACAATACGTACTCAAAGGAAAACCATTTGGCATCAGAGGTGATCTTTTTGGTGTAAAAGATAGATGCTCCATTCAAATTGTCCCTCAACTAAACCAACCAAAAAGGGATCATTCATAAGCGGTCAGATATCAACGTTTGGCTATGGAATGACACAACTTGCCTTTTTTCCTTATACATTTGGCGTAAGCTATGCATCGCTTTAATCAAGGCAGAAAGGGAATCTAGGGATATCAGGAAATCCTTGCGATATTGACAATCCCGCAATGGCATTAGCCGAAACTCTTGTTCTCGCCCCAAGAATCAGAAAAGATCCCAAGCATTGGGGACGCTTTTTGGTATTTCCCAAAGGAAAGCAACTATCGATCCTAATGACTCAAATCCGATGTGGTTACCACTATCGAAGAGATATACAATCTAGGAATGTCAATTCCTCTCACCCTACAAGGTCTAATATAACTATTTTTGAACACTTAAATTGGAAGGCCACAACCGAAATAGTCTTACAAATAAAGGGGATCAAGGAGGTCGAAAAAGCAGGTGCCAGTGGATTGTTCTGATAAAGAGATTTTATGAAATTGATATTGGTTCGCCATAAAAATGGGCGCTCATGTTTTGTCATACTTCCAACTTCATCCTCGAGGACAAGGATTCTAAAAGGGAAAAGGAATGACGCGAGTACAAGCTGGTTGCATCGCGATAAACCGTTGGCGCACGGACGCAGGATTGGTGCAAGCGAGCAAAGAAGGTAAAGTAGCACACAAAAACGGGGGACCATGGATGCTATTAGAAAATAACCGAATCAGTTAGCTTAATTTCCTTGTAATGTATGTATGGTGTGAGGCTATATCTATCCCGAAGGAATTGAAGAAATGATATCAGAAATTATATGAAATCAGCCTCATTTACCTCTGTCTTCTTCTTCCCCAACCCCTCTGAAATTTTATTCTTAACACAAGCACAATGACTAAAAGCTTTGATGATAAACTAATTAAATTTGAGAAATCGAGAGATGGAATCAAACCATATACTAGTTCACAAGGGGAAAGATCCAATGTCTATAGCACAATTAGAGTCCCAATGAAAAAATTTCAATTTTCAATTGCCACCACTCTCACTTTTTCTCAATTCTCTTGAGTTGGCTTCTTTAAGTTTTAGTTGCTGTATTTTGACAACTCTTAGGCACCTTTGTTTATCATATTTTGACATCCTTGATTGTTGTTAATGTTTTGCAAGATGTTTAATTCTTGAAATGGTTTAATTTACTTAATGAATGAATGTTTATAATATAATTTATACAAAACAAAGGAAAATTATAATGATTAAAAGTAGACATAATTATGGTAGAAATGGTTTTGGATTCTTGTTGCCCCCTTTATTTTCGGTGTTGGTTGCCTCTAGTTAGTTCTCAAGTTCTTCAACATTTTTCCTCAAGTTGAAATATATGTTAATTATTTCTAACTTACTAAGTAAGCTCAAGAACTATGAAAAACTTAGAGATTTGGTAAAGATATTTGCTGGTTGCTTCGATGTAGAGATATGATAAGTTTTTATCATTCTAGCTTGAATCTTTTCTCTCACTAGATGACAATCAATCTCTATGTGTTTTGTTCATTCATGAAACACTGGATTTGATGCAATGTGAAGGACAACTTGATTGTCCCAATATACTTGGCTAATTGGGAATGTTTGATACCCAAATCATCCAAAATGTATCGTAACCAAGTTAATTTGCAACAGGCTACCGCCATAGAATGGTATTATGTTTCTACACTCAATCGTGAGATTGTGTTTTGCTTCTTAGTTTTCAAGAAATTAGTGAGTTTTCAAGAAACATACAATATCCCGTAGTTGATCATCGTGTGTCTGTGCATCTAGCCCAATCTGCCTCATAGAAAGCATTTAGCTGTAGCAAACTAGCTATTAAGAAAAAAGACTTTAATGTGGTGTGTTCTTGACATATCTTAGCACTCGTTGAGTTGCTTCCAAATGTGGTTCTCGTGGTTTATCCATATATTAATTAAGAATTTGCACAAAATACACTAAGTCGGGTCGTGTGATGGTCAAGTATATTAATCTTCCAACAAGTCTTCGATAGGATGTGTATCTAAAATAATAGTATTTGTTCTTTTTGTATAGATTTAGACAACATGTTTATGAATTGCTACAGGTTGATGTGAAGATACAAGATGAAGATCAAGCAATGATTTTGGTGTTTTCATTATGACTCTCTTGGAAACTAATAATAAGAATCAATTAGCTAGTGATGCTTGAGGAGATCATCTTTTTACGAAGGGTAAATCAAGAGCAAGCTTAAATATTGGAATAAGTAGATCAATGATGAGATATTAAAGTAGGGATGGAATTTGGTTCAAGTCTCGTTAAAGATATGATATTGAGTATTTTTAATATAACAAGAATATACACATTATAAGATATTGTAGAGAACGATTAAAGGCCATAAGAGACCTTGACGAGAAGAAAAAAATAAGATACTAAAGGGCAAAGGTGTCTAGATCTTGCAATATTAAGTCTAATGTGATTTGTGTGTCTACTAGTGATTATGGTTCTCTAGATGATTTAATTCTTGATTTTTTTTTTCGTTTTATATGTGTGTAACAAGGAGTTTGATAGATACAAGCCTTTAGTGGTTGTGTTGGCTAATGATTCAAAGAACAAGGTTGTTGGTATTTGTACCGTGATGGTGAAGATGTTTGATGGAGTTGTCCGAATATTAGGTGATGTGAAACACGTACTCGACTTAAGGAGAAAATTGGTTTCTTTGATAAGATTGGAGACATTAGGTTATGGTTTTTTTTTTGCAAGAAACATGTTTATGGAAGTTGTTAAGGTTCGTTAGTTATTACGAAAGGTAAAATGATAAATACTTTATATAACTTGATTGGGGATCTTCTTTGAGATAGATTTGTAGTCTCCATTAATAGTAAGATGAATGTTCGTGAAAAATTAAACATGAAATATTGCATTAGTGATGGTAATTTGAGAAAAGGAAAACACATTAATTTCAATAAAGTGGTTTATCTTTTTTGTGATAAAAATATGGTATTAAGAGGATGCTCTCAAAGTGAAACAAACTTAAATAAAATTATTTTTGGTAAAGTATTTAGTAATGGATGCACTCTACCTGTGAATAGAGTGCATTGAGAATATTTATGGACATGTTCTAATTGATACTTTATTTTGGTATCTTTTTAAGTTAAAGTAGAGATTGTTAGAATAAATAATATTAAAAAAATTATGGGAGGGAAGCTAAAGGTCCTTTAGGTTAGACTTGGCCGATTGCTTAATAGATGAAGGCAAAAGTTAATACGTTGGTGTGATAGAAACATTAGTTCATGGGAGGGAAGCTAAAGGTCCTTTAGGTTAGACTTGGCCGATCACTTAATAGATGAAGGCAAAAGTTAATACGTTGGTGTGATAGAAACATTAGTTACAAAGATCTCCTATTTATGGTGAAGTGGAAGCCTATGTATTTAATCAGGCTATATATAATTAGCATTCATTCTTTCCTTATAGAGTTAGAAGTCAATGAGATTTTATGTGTGCTCCATACATATGATTTTGTGCGTAGAAATAAGAGAGAGTACCCATGACATAGGGGGGAAATCGATGGTTTGTTATTTTGTGTATGTATGGGATGATCTATAGTAAAAAGTAAAGAATATTTTATATATTTTTAGATTTTTTATTTTAAAACTGTGATATTTGAGTATAAAAGAAGCGTTAAGTTTAGGTGTTATTTTGAGTTCTTAATATTATTATTGAAACACTATTTTATTGATTATTAGTTTAAGACTATTGTATCAAGAAATGATATTAATGGATTTATTTTTAATTTTGGGTATAGATTAGATTAATTTACTAAATCACGTAAATTTTTTGTGCTCTTATTTTTTATTATTTTTCATTTCCGCATTCACTTTGTTACATTCCATTCCTTAAATTATGCTTCAGTTGTACCAAACAGTTTTCTTATAAGAAAGAAGCTTAAAGCTCCTCATCACGACCTCGACAGGTTGTTTTATGTTTTCCAGCTTCATAGTTGGACTCAATAGTGTTCTTAGCATACTCCACAATATCTCTAAGTCTAATAATATAGGCTCTCATTTTTTTAGTTTATATTTTGTTTAAATTAAAAGGTTTATATTTAAACACTTTGTATGGTGTTAATTTATTTTCTATTTTAGATTGGTTGGTGTATGTAGCTATTCACCTAGTATAAATATATTATTTTTGAAACTTTGTAATCATTAAGAAATATGAGTTGAATAATAAGCTACTAAGCTTTTGATCTTTTAGGGATTTTGTGACTTGATTGTCTCTAACGATTTAAGTTTAAAGTTGTATACTTTTTATAATACTTTTAATAATTGGTATCAAAGCAGGACAATCAACTAATGATTATTTGGTAGGGTTAGCTTGAGTCGTGACGAGTTTAATACTCAAAGTTTGTTAGACATGCTCGTATAACATAGTCAAAGCCTTGCTAGTATGATGGGAGATTTAAGGTAGTTGGAGGAACAAAAAAGCTCAACAACCAAAATTAAAATACGTGAGAAACATATAGAGAGTCTTAGCTTCAAAGTCAAGACCTTTTGGAGATTATCGGTGGTAGTGAAGTTGCGTAACCGCTTGAAGAAGATACTAATGAAATCTTAACAAAATGGAAGATTAAAGCAAGTAAATCGATGCTTACTTTAAAGATTACAATTGAAGAGGAAATGTTGGAGCACATTCAAGATACCAAAACACCAAAATCTTGGGCACTTTTACTATACTCTTTTCGAAAAAGAATGATATGAAACTATAATTTCTTGAGAAGAAATTATTGTTAATGACATAACACAACATGGCGATCGCTCAATATTTTCATAAGATAAAGTCAATATGCCATGAATGATAACTTCTATTGGGGAATCCAAGAAAAAAAATAATTATCCATGATTTGAGACCCAAATACCAAGGCTTTTTGCCATAGTATAAGAATGGCCGACCCAACCATTACTTGTTGAGTTTGAAAATTTGCTTGCTAGTCAAGTAGTTATGGCTAAGCAAATAGAAGGAGCCTCATGAAATAATGAGGAAGTATCACTTTATACAAACAAAAGTAAAGGAAACTTCAATCAATATGAAAGGTCTATAAATGATGGTGACAAAATAAAAATTCATGAAGGAGAAGGAGGTTATCGTCAAGGGGGAGCTTCAAAGAATCAGGATAGTAGTAGAATGTTTGATGATAATTGTTAAAACTTTGGGATAAAAGGCCATATGGTGAAATATTGTTCGTTAAAAAAAGCATGTTAAAAGTAATGATGCCACTTCTTGATCTAAGGAGGAAAGTGGAGATGATTAGGATGTTGAAACATGTTTTTCCATGGATGAAGTAGAGTTAGCATTCATAGTTACAACCAAACAAATTGACCAATAGAATTATTGGATTGTCGATTCAGGCTGCTCAAATCATACAACAAGTGATAAATGAAGTTACGGACCATGTAAGAATATAAGGGAAATTGGGTTGTGATAACAGTTGATAATTCAAGATTATTGATTACTTACATCTGTAAGATGATAATTGCACCCCGATATAGTCCTAATCAAATTATGCTCCAAGATGTTTATCATGTTCTTCGCATGAAGAAAAATCTACTTTTAGTGGCTCAATTAACGCCATTAGGTCACCATGTCTTGTTTGGTCCACGAGATGTAAATGTGTATAAAGACCTTAAGATCTCAAAAAAGTCAACAATGGAGGGACGATGAGATATGCTTCAAACATCTTCTAAGGATGCATAACAGGTATAAAAGGTACGCCTTCAAACTCGATTAGTGAGTTTGAATTCTTACACATGAAAGAATCCGAAATAGTTTCAGAATATTTCTCTAGAGTTCTAACTGTTTCTAATCAACTAAAAAGAAATGGTGAAACTTTGGTTGATGTGAGAATTATGGAGAAAATTGTCCATTCTGTAGTTAAATTTTTTTGAGCATATTGTAGTCATCGTTAAAGAGATAAAGAATTTATAAAAAATAAAAATTGAGCAACTTTTGGATTTTTTACAAGAATATGAAGAGAGAAATAAGAGAAAAGAAGAGATCTTAGAACAAGTCCTTCAAACATGGTTCATGCTAAAGGAGGAAGAATAATGGTTTGTCAATGAGAAAAGCCAAAATAGAAGATGTCATAGTTGTGGCCATGGCCATAGATGAGAAAGAGGTGGTCTCAAAATCTCTAACCATGATAAAATTAAGGATAGAAGAAACAAGTTCATCAAGAGATAATGGAAGAAATAACCATGGCATAATAAGTTATAACTTCAAATTAAATGTTATAATTGTTAAAGATTTTGGCAGTATACTTCCGATTGTAGAGCTCCAAAAAGAAATGAAGAAAGAACAAATTTTATCAAAAACAAATCTCAAGAAGCCACCACCTTACTTCTAGTATACAAAGGAGAAGAAGAAGAAAGACAGAAGAGCACATGGTACCTTGATACTAGTGCAAGCAACCATATGTGTGAAAATAAAAGCATGTTCATGGAGCTTAACAAAGTAGTATATAGTGAAATCACCTTTGGGGATGAATCCATAATTCTTGTAAGAGACAAAGGTAAAATCCATATTTGCTTTTAGAATAAAAGATATCAATTTATTTCAAATGTTTATTACGTGTCAAAAATAAAGAGTAATATTTTGAGCTTGTACCAACTCTTAAAAAATGGTTATGATGTGTACAAGAGAAATACTAGCTTTTTTCTAATGCTTCGGACACCTTCTCAAAGCCATCATCATCCAAAGCTTGAAAGATGAGAAAGAGATCCTTCTTTTCTTTCTTTCTTAAATACTTTAAAACATCTTTTTGTACTTGAGAAAGAGTAGTCTCATATTGTGATTCAACATATCAATTCTCTACAAATCCCAAGTATCATTGGCACCTAATAATTCCTTTATCTTAATGCTTTAATTATCATATTTATCCTTTATGAGAAATGGAAATTGGAAGTGAGACATGACATTGTTTGCCATCTTCTTGAACTAAAGTCTTCACTACCTAAGATCTTATATCACTTTGTTGTACTGTAAGTTTTTGAAAAAGATGATTTTAGGAGGAAATTTTGTGAACTAGTTAAAGAAGAAGAGATTTAAAGAAGAGTTACTCAAGTTCTTTTGTTCAAACTTGCTTATGAAATTACTTAATGGCTTGATTACAAATAATCTTAGAGAAGTTTCATTTATAGGATTTTAAAAACATCTCTCTATGTCTCACAACCTTTCATTAAATTACTTTACTAACTATTTATATTAATTAATATTATGAAACTTTGTCAGAATAATAATTTTTTTTTAATTACTAGTCAAATTTTCAAATGATACATTAATCAATTTATTATTCAAACATTTATTTCATTTGATTTTGTATTTAAACTTCTCTATTTGATTTCTAACTTTTTTCTTCCAATTTAATATGTTTTCAAACTTTATAACTTGATTTAATTTACACATTTTGCAAACATAACTTGCTATATATATATATATATATATTTATATTTATATGTATGCACGCGCTATACAAGTTTATTAAATTAGATTATTTGTGTCGATTAATCCTTAGATTATAAATGTATTATTTATGAAAAAAGACAAATAAATGATAAATTCTATTATTTTAATGCATTTTCTATTAAAATTTTATTATTTTTCTAATATAAGATTAAAAACGATTAAAATACAAATCTTTAACAATAATAAAATGATAATTAATATAAAAAAATTCAAAAAATATTTATTTTAATATTTGCTAGTCATTGTTTTATGTTAATATTTTATTAACTTTTTAAGTTTTATTAAGAATTAAAATATATATTTAAATAATTTTCAAATTGATATTGTTGATTTTTTTAAATAATTTCATATTAAATTTTACTTTTATCATTATTAAATATTTATATTTCTATCACGTTTTAATTATTTGATAAAAAATACTATTATTTTAATATAAAATTATTAAAATAATATATTTTTTTCTTAATTAATATTTTTTTATAAATTAAATAATAATATTTATAATTAAAGAATTAAAGAATTAAAGAATTAAATATATACAAATAACGTGATCTAATAGTAATTTAAATCAAATCTTAAATTTGAGTACCAAATTTAAGTAAATTAAATATAAATCATTAAAATAGTAATCCGAGAGGGAACCTTGATCCAAAAGGCATCTCCAAAGAAGAGATGTATAGATAGTCTTACCTTTTTAGTAAGAAATTTTTTCAAAACTCTTGAATATTTGATATTTTAAGACATGTATAGATTTATAATCTCAAATATATATATATATTTATTGTTTGTGTTGGAATAAGTATGTTAAAAATAGTCTAAGAATAATATTATCCATATATTGAAATGTATTACTTGAGTTGAGTTATAGAATAGATCGTTTTCTTTAAAACATTTCATGGCTCTGTCTAAACTTGTACAAACAAACACAACCTCGTCGTCTACAAGATAAAACAACATAGAATCTTTGTTTTCTATCTTAGAACTTTACTATACTAATGGCTCTGTCTAAACTTGTACAAACAAACACAACCTCGTCGTCTCCAAGATAAAACAACACAAAATATTTGTTTTCTATCTCAGAACTTTATTATACTAATGAATTCCGGAAAGTTACACCTCTAAAGTTTATATTGCTTGGAATATTTTAAAAATAATTTAGTATCTTTTTCTTTTCTTTCTAAGAGCTATTTCTTATATAATTTGTGAGAGAATTGATGTGTCTAAACTGAGAACTAAGATCCTCTATTTATAGTTTGAGAAAAAGTGAGACAATTATGATAAATAACGGTTATGTTTAGGTGGAAAGAGTAATGATCATTTCTGAGTGAAAAAGTAACGATTATTTTTGAATGAAAAAGTAACGGTCAATTCTGAGTGAAAAAATAACGGCCATTTTTCTGAGTGAAAAGATAATGGCTATTTTCTTAATAAAAAAGTAATGACCATTTTTTCTAAGTAGAAAAGTAATTTTAATAAAAATAAATTTCAAAAAATAAAATGTCACCTCACCTCACATACACACACACGCACACACACGCACACACACATGGACTTGGCTCAGCTTGACTCAGCTCGACATGGCACGGCACGACTGGTCTGATGGACGATGGTGGCAACGACGTGTTGATGAGTGCTCAAAAAGTACTAAAATTACCATGATTTTATGCACGTTAATTGATTAAAAATATATACATTTATATGATTTTATCATATATTTATATAAATCTGTCTTTTCGGAATCACATGTATTTTTATTGTTTTTCAGGTATTTTCGCTTAAAAAAGTAACTTAAAGACTAAAAGAAAAATAACAAAGGCAATACATCGCAAATATATTCATAAATTAAATGAGGAAATGTCAACAAATATGGAAAAATTGGACAAAATGGGTAAAAAATTTCAAAAATCTCAAAAATGAGGAAATCGTGCACGCAGCTGTGCCGAGCAACGCACGCACCGTCGTGCCCTGTGTTAGCATGACGTCAACAATGATGTCATCGTTCACTACTCTGCGTTTCCACAATTTTTAATCATTTTTTCACTCACTTTTTCTTCCTCTCCTCACCTATAAATACCCTCATTCTTCTCACTTCAAATCACACCTCAAAACACATATTCTCTTCTCTTTCTTTCTCTCTATTTCTTAGTTTTTAGCTTTTCTTAGTTAGTTTTTCTTAGTTTTAGAGTTCTTCTCTTTTTGATAAGAACTAATTATGTTTTTTTAATTTATTTGCTTTTTGATTCAATAAATGGAAGTGCAAATTTCGTTTGGAGGTTTTCCAGCAACTGAAATAGCATCAAAGTACTGTAATGATTTTATTTTCTTTATAGTTATTTTTATGTTTTATTCTTACATGTTATATTTAATTTGTCTGTGATTAAATTTAACTTTGCTTGCTATTTGTAAACATGATATAATAATAACGTTTTATGCTTACGAAATATTAAATAGGTAAAAATCTCTAAAATGAATTGATTTTATTTTTATAAAGATTTTATATTAAGAATATTAGAGAGAAATATATTATTTTTCATTACAAACTTAAATCTGAAAATTAGATTTTAAGGTTTACTTGTCCGGTCTAATTTAGAGTTGTGCTATTTTATTTATTGGTACAATCGTCCGGTAGTTAGAGTGAAGTTCTATTTCAAAAGTTTTTATAAGAATTATTATCTAAAAATGTATTGACAACATGTTTTCAGTAGTTGTTTTAAAACATGAAAGTTAGTATTCGGATAATTAAATTCTTAGGTTTAATTTGGACACATTGAATAAAGTTTAAACTGTCTAACCCCACCAAATGTGGCATTTAAATGGTTCATTTTCAATCTCTTAGAAAAAAAGAATTAATTTAATTAATTAAATTAGTTATCAACCCTACACATAGGTGTTAATTGATTTGTTTAGTTAACAAATAATATCTAACCCCACCAAATGTGATATTCATATAAAAAAGAGAGAATCAATAAATATCAATTTATATCTTTAATAACCTAAATAATATGAGCAAGCATAATTAACTTAGTTATTATATCCATAAATACTCCACTATTATAAATGATAAAATTTGCATCAATATTTATTGAATCTGTATCTATGATTATTTTTATGTTATTAGATTAAAAACACAAAAACCCAAATATCATGACATGATGTTTAAGATTTAATTTCGTTTTTAAAAGTTTGAATAATAAATTAAAAACCACATATATTCCTTTCTTAGATCGACTTTGGTAGTATACTTATCATTTTCTACAAAATGATTCGTGTACTTGCGAGAGTTTTATAAATATAAAACCAAAGTATTGGTAGGATTGGCGATGCCGATTATGCCTATCATGTGCGCACATGTGTGAAATCATATTTATCTAGGCACTCTTTCTTTCCACAAAAGTGAGTGCCTCCTAATAACCAATCATTTTCTATTTATACATCTCTTAAATGATGTAAATAGTAATGTAAAACAAGATACAAATTGACAAATTTTGTTTTTATTAAAATTCACATTTCGAACCGTTCGAGTCTACCTACTTCTTACTTTTATCTTATTATTTTTTTATTCGTATCTCTCTCTAACAAAGTAAATACTCCCAAAGTATAGACAAAATAATGAACTATATTTTTCATCCACTAATATTATTACTTTTAATACGTTTACCCCTTAATAAAGTTTTTGTAACTTTTCGTCAACCAATTTTTCATATTTAACACACTTAACATAAATATAAAAGTTAGATTAAATTGTAACATTTTTTAAATTATTTAATTCTTTAATTTTTATCCGCTATCTTTAAATTAGATTAAGTGTATTAAATATGAAAGGTGTGTAGACGAAAAGATGTAAATTTTTTATTAAGAACTAAAGTATTAAAAGTGAATAAATTAGTTGAGTAAAGGTGTAATTCATCCTAAAAAAAATTATCCTTCAATATAGTAAAAAAAACCTTAAATTTTGAAAAGATGAAATCACTTAAAATGACAATTGTTGCACTCTTTAGAAAGTTTTGGAAAAAACAATAATAATAGTGCTCTTATTATGTATAACCATAAAAATAATATTTTATATCCAATTCATATAATTTGATGATTAGAAGAGATTATGACAAATGATTTCACATTGAACGCTATCTAATGAAACATAATTCAAGTTAAAAATGATCATTTTAATTTGTTCAATAATGAACGTCATCCATTTAAACCATATTTAATGTTATTATGGTATTATTTATATTGTTTTAAGTTTTAATGATTTTATTTTAATATTTTAAAGATTTTTCAAATACAATATGCAATTCAAGGTTGATGAAATTCCTTGAAATTTTATTCTAAAACTTTTCATTACTACATTTTTGTTTTATTTTAAAATTTTCATTACTATATTTTAGTCTTATATACGTGATTTTGTTTATAAAAGGCATATCCCATGTAATAGTTTAGAAAAGAGTTGAATTGTGTTTTAGTTTAAAAATGGGTAAAATTTAACCTTAAACTTGAAAACCTATTTTTTAATCAATTTTATTTTAAAAAAATAAAAAAGAGTCTCATTTTACAAAACATAATTATTATAAATATAAAAATATTAATATCTTATAAATTTATAATTAATTTTAAATATAATATAATACATTATTATTATTAAAAATAAATATAAATATAATTATATTTAATAAATAATTATAATATTAATTATAATTATGATATAAAAAATAATATTAATATATATCCAACTTTAGACAAGATACAATACAAACATAGAACATTATATCGTAAATTTTGCATGAAAATATTATCTAATATATTATTATTATTATTATTATTATTAATATAATAAAATATATAAATTATATCTAATTAATTATATTTTAATACTTAAATAAAATTATTATTAATAAATATTTGTTATCTTAGTAATAATTAAAATTATAATAATATTAGAGATATATGTTACAATGTAATTTATTTTAAATTTTTTTAATCTTAAATAATTTATTTTTTTAACATGTCAATAATATTTTATAAATGTTTTGTAACAATTTAGTAAAGCTTTTAATAATTTAAAATTTTATAATTTATTATTATTATTTTAAATTATTTTATAATAAAATTTTGATAAGTTATTTGTTATAAAAAATATATTTTTATTATTATATAAATATAAATTAATTTTATTATTTTTTAGTTATAATAAAAATAAATTATTATTTATTAAAAATTAGTGGACGAGGATATTTTATTTTTGGTTTTCTTTTAGAAAACAAGAAGAGCCAGAAAAAAATGGAGTTGAGAATTAAGGAAGGAAAGAGAAGTACATTGAGTTGAAAAAAGAAGAAGCAGAGAGAAGAAGAAAGTGGAACGATGAGTTAAAATTTTTTTTTCGACAAATGGTTGAATGAGTTTTAATTTGCTCATTTTTAAACTAAAATATATTGAATTCTTTTTTAACTATGATGGGAGATATGTCTTTTATAGAAAAAAAACCCGTATATATATATATATATAAAAGCAAGATTAACATAAAAAAAATAAACAATTTTAACATGCTTGTAAGAATAACCTTACTTAAATTTATAATTTTGAGCATTTATTTATAAAGTTAAGATAATAGAATTATCAATTGATTAAAGATAAATATTATATTAATATAATTTTAAAGTTCAATCAAAATAAATAACAGTCATAGATATAAAGAAGAAATAAATAATTAAAAAAAATAAAATAAATAAAATCATAAAAAAATAAGTAAATAAAATCATTTTTTAAAAGAAATTTAAAATTTATTTATATAATTTAACCTTTTAAATATATTATGAATTAATTTTTTAATATATCATCGAGTTAATTTATGTCTCACTTTTCTTCTCTTTTTTTTTCATTTTTTAGGCCTTACCTTATCAATTTTTTTTAAGAGGAGCTTTTACTACGACAAATAAATAGTTACTTATTTCTTCAAAGAATAGTGTATTTTTTGTGGTTTAAAAAATTAAAAGAACTTAAATTAAGTTATCAAATATTAACTTACTTGACTCCAAGACCCATTTTTGTTCTAAATTCTAAATTAAAAGGCATAATAAATAAGTACTTTATCACGTAGAATTTACTAATCGTTTATGATAATAGAACGTAGGAGAATGTAGATGAATTGGATCGGTCAAATATAAAAAGTCGAATAAATTAACCATTTTAAATACAGGCCGCGATTGATAATAGTATAACCAGAAGAGAAGAGGGGTACGAGAGATAAGGTTACGCGTTGGATAGCGTAAAGCATCTGTTTCGAGTACAGAAGCGAGGAGGGGTGCTAACCCGACCACCTAACCCAGTTTATTCACCTTGGTTCATCCTACTATGTCTTGGGCCTTTTGATCTTCTTACATAAAGAGTGGTAGGTCATTCCTCAAGGTTCAGGAATCCATTGGACGTCTCACCGGATTTCATCAATGAGTATTTTTTATTTATTTTTAGTTTGATTGTGGTTTAAAAAAATCAAAGAAGTTAAATTAAGTTATCAAATACTAAACTTTTTAAAGATTTATTATAATGTGAATTAAAAATTGTGAAACTTAGAGATGAATATTAGAAAGAGTTAAAAACTTCGTTTGTCATCTCTAACCCTCCTGAGAACCCGGCACAAACGAAAAGGAACCAAGCAAATTAAGCTTTGTGCTTTTCGGTGAGCAGATGAGTCATGCAGTAATCCGTCTTCCAGGTCCTCCAAATCTTAGTGGGATATCTAGCAGTGCGGTAAACTACATTTTTTATTTATCATTATCAAATTTTTTTTTTGGGTGTTGATTGTGAGGTTAGGTCGGAGCTTTTAGATAAGAAAATGGATAACTTTGACAGAGCACATATGGCAATGGCGGTAGCACAGATGACACTGATCAATTGGGAATGAAACAAACTGTTTCTGGGCATAAGTGGCGTTTGGTTATCTCATATGACGGAACAAATTATGCTGGTATTTTTCTCAATATCTTCTCTTTTTTTGCTTCTTATGGATTGGTATCTAAACTGGACCCTTATGTGGAAGTATGTTTCTTTTCTTGAAATTAAGCTTAAATGTTGAGAGTTCGACCACTACTACTGAAAGCTTTTGCTTCTTTCTTGTTTGATGTTTTTTCTTTCATTTTTTTTTATTGTACATTAGGTGTTTGATGTTTGGTACTTGTAGGAGCTCGGTGATATTTTTTTGCTCTAATCTCCTTGAATAACACAGTTCAGAGGCTTAACTTCCCTTCTATGTTACTCACATCCTTTTAGGACACGAGAGTTCTAAATTTTTGAATAGGTGTCGGAATTTTTCTGATGTTTTTTTATAAATTTATACTGAATCTAATGTTTTTTATAAATTTATATTAAATTAGAGTGTTTGAGTACTCACACCTATATCAATGTCATGTCGATTGAATACAAGTATTTCACGAAATATAAAGAGTCCGAGTAACATAAGTTCCCTGTGGCTATTGTTGGAAAAATTATGCATAGGTGTAATAAGATTGACCATAGTTGAGTATCAAGATGTCAACTATTGTCCTATCATTTCCCTTAAAATTATTATTAAACACATTTCAATGTTATGGTGAGAATACGGGATGAAGTGGTGTCATTCAAACTGAAATCCCCACTTGCTCTTTGAAGAAATAAGTAATGTTATTCTTGTGAATTTTGTAATGAACGTGTTTTTTTATCAGTAATGAGAATTAAGTTACCAGCAACAATTCCCTTGCACTTGTTTTCTTACAAAATAATTCCTCAAGACCCTGCACAAATATAGGTAATTAAGTTACTGATTTTCTAGTAACTTGATTAGCATGGGAGGATTCGGAATTAAATTCCTAGAAATAATAAGAAACTTATTTTCCCTAATTAACCTCTTTAAAAGTAGTTACTTTAGCATTAAAAAAAAAGTTTAGTAAAACAATTTTTTTTAATTCTGATTCCACAATAATATAAGTAATTACAATAAAAAATTTAAGTTCAATTCTTCTTATTTCCAATTTTGATTCATTATTTTTTTATTCCTTTCAAATTCCAATACAAATTAGCAAGCATGTCTTATGTTTCTATGGCGTATGGAAATATTTGATGTAAGCAGTACTTATTGTTAAGTTCCTTCGATTTCTATTATTGTATTAAATAAGATGTTGGTCTGGACTAATTGATGGTTTTGGACGTTGTCTGGAACCCTAAGAAATGATACAAGATTTTGGAGTATGAGTTACCTTGAATTTTGTGACCTGATTCCACACTATTCAAAAACTTTGGTTATTGTCTGAACAATTTCGGCTGCATTAATACGTTTATTGAGAATATCGAAGAAGAAATTGTTACTGGCTGAAAATCCATCTTACTGTCATTCTCATTTTTTTTAGATCAAATGATACTTGAGTGTGGTTTGAACTTGTGATTGAAGCGGAAACAAGAGGGTTTTATACAACCCTAGTGTACTGTAATTAATAAGGAAAAACAATATTGTGACAGAATAATAATTAATTATGTCATATCAGGTTGGCAATTTCAGCAGTCGCCACCAACCATACAGTTCCTTGTGGAAGATGCTTTAATGCGGATAACAAAGTTGGATAGGAAGGATCTTCGCTTGGTTGGTTCAGGTAGGACGGACAAGGGAGTTCATGCCTGGGGTCAGGTCTGACTTTCTTCCTCTTATGAAATCCAACAACAATCCATCAAACGCTCACAAACTTACTGGTAGTGAGGCTTTCAGGTGGCACACTTTATGACACCTTTCAACTATGACAGCTTGGATAGAATTCATGCTGCACTTAATGGCATTCTTCCTGCTGACATCAGAGTTAGAGAGACTTGCCCTGCAGTGCCTGAATTCCATGCTCGATTCTCAGTAACAAGCAAGACTTATCATTACAAGATATATAATGAAGCTGTCATGGATCCATTTCAGCACCGCTATGCTTATCATAATGTTTATAGGCTCAATACTGATGTGATAAGAGAAGCTGTAAAGCATTTAATCGGAAAGCATGATTTCTCTGCTTTTGCTAATACATCCAACAATGATGGAGTGCCAAATCCAGTAAAGACTATATTCCGTTTTGATGTCAATGAAATGGTAAATGGTCATACCTTGCAATGAGACAAGTTCGTTCACTTTTTTTTTTGTTCTGAATATTATGTATTGATGAAGTTTCTGTTTTCAGTCTTGTGGTATGAGAAAAGTACTGGCTTTTAACTACATTACATTTTTTAGGGACCTCTTTTACAACTCGAAGTTGAAGGCTCTGGTTTCTTATATAGACAAGTACGCAACATGGTAATTAATCCATCTTAACGAAATGCATCCAAATCATAAATAATTCATCCAAAGGTCATGTTTGTCTTCTGACAAAAAAGGTAGTATTGGCCAGTCAAATTAGGTTTGTACAGTTTTAACAAATTTACGTGTACTGAGTATTGAGATTTGCAGGTGGCTTTGCTGCTGCAGATTGGGAAAGAAGCAATTCCTCCGGATATTGTACCCAAGATTTTGGCATCAAGAGATCGCAAGGAGCTTGCTAAGTATGCCTTTTTTGCTCCACCACATGGCCTTTGTCTTGTAAATGTCAAGTATAATGAAGAGTATCTGCGACTCCCGTTAGATTGCCCCAATGCCAGTTATGGTAGGCATCACAGTGTAAGCAAATGCAAGGTTCCATTCTACTAAAATTTTCACTAGAGCAAAGTATTGTCTTGCATTTAAATGATGGTTTTAGTTATGGTGACTTAAGTTGACATCATTTTTGGGTAACATTTTAAGATGATCAAGGGGCCAGAAAATGAGCCTCAAGAATAGCTTCTATCCAGCGTTCAAAAGAGTGATCAAAAGATCGTTAGAAGCTTATCCTAGTAGATCAAATCTGGTTTTAACTTTTGAGTATTACCTTTAAGTAGACTATGCATTTCAATTATCCATGCAAATATTTTCCTTCATCTAGGCTTATGCTAATAGAAAGGTAATAGAAACAATAAGGGTCGATGTTTTTACCAGTTTTTTAAAATGTATCTTTAATTCTCTATCTTTAAAGATTCATCTAGTATTATGTTATTTATCAAAATGTATACTTTAAGGAAAAATGATAATGTTATTTCCTTGGGAAGTTATAGAACATTGGAAAATTTCCTTTGAACTGTAACCGGAAGTTATTTCTTTTCCCTTCTCTGATAAATATCAAACCAAATAAATAAAAAATACAAAATTTGATTCCACTTTTACCAACCATGACCTACTTTCATTTCTATGACAATAAGTTGTCAAGTACGAAGTTATTCGAGTGATTAAAATTTGAGGAAGAATTGTTTTCACTAATGGAACCGCCATTACTCGCATGTCATAGTATTTGATATTTATAATTAAACTATATAAACATTAAAAAAATAATATTATTTATTTATTATATTAAAAGTTTAAAATTTAAAATTTAAGAATAAAATAAAATAATTTTATATTTTTAATTTATTTATAACTTTATAAATATTATATTTATAAAAAAATAAGAGGGGATATATTTAGACCCTACATGCTTCCACTGAGTAATAATTGCTTTTGATATCCCATGATTTAGGGACATGATTAATTACTGTAACTTTTACACTTTAATGTTGCAATGATTGATATTTATAAAAATGTAAAGGCAAAATTATTGATAGTAATGGAGATATTATATTGTAAAAACTAAAAGTTAGTGTAATATAAATATATTTATCATGATAATATATACTAGTTGCTTTTGGTATTTACTGAAACTGCCACATAAAAGTCCAAGTTACAAAAGCCAAGATCTGAACAGAAACAGCTGATGTAATTTGGTTTATAATTGATGTGTCTCATTTTCACCGTCACTTTCTAAAACTTTCAATCTAAAAATAAAGGGAATTTTAAGAGTTTTTCCCCCTTCATTTCTATTCTATAAACCCGTGGGTACGATCTCTAGTTTTTTTTTAATATAAATTAATTATTTTAATTATTTTGTTAAGAGATAACTTAATTTATATTTAAATTTATATTATTATATTTAAAACTATTTTAATATAACGTGTATACATAACGCATGTATACTTTATACATAATTTATTGAATGAATATAAATTAAATAATTTTATTTATACAATCAATTTAATTATATATAAATTAATATATTATCATATATTTCAAATCAGGTTCGTTATCTTATTAGTATTATTATTTTATTTTTATTACTCTTTTTTATCTAAATTTTTGAGGCGATATCTTAATAATATATTTATTTAGAAAATTATATTAATTTAATATAATTTATCATTTAATTTAGGATTTTTTAAATGTATAATAATGTATATATAATATTCAGATGACGTTTTCAGATAATAAATTAATTAAACGATAATATGAATGTATTTTGAGATAATCAATTAATTGATTATTTAAAAATGTTTTTTAAATATCGTAAATATATTATTACTTATGTAAAAAATATCCAATTAAATGACAAATTGTATCAATATTACTAAGATACCACCACAAAATCCTAATTAAAAAAAATTACAAAAATAAAATAAAATAAAATGATGATAATATTAAGTAAGTAACACTAGATTTGGTAGATTTCCTTTACATATTTTATTCATTTGTAATCCATGTGAGTTTTGTATGAGTAGATTCTTACCCAACTTCACAACAAGTGGACTGCTAAAATGATTAGATGGTCTTATACAGGAGTTATATAAAGAGACAGATATAGCCTTAGAGTAATGCAATTGAATAATTGAGAGAGGGGAAAATTAAAACAACAATGGAAGAGTTATTCAATGGTGAGAAAGTGATAGAAGAATTCGAAACAATGACAAAGGATGCTGAGAGAGTACAGAGAGAGACTCTTAAAAAGATATTGGAAGAAAATGAAACAGCTGAGTACTTGAGAAAGTTAAACCTCAATGGTAGGACTGATCCTCAAAGTTTCAAGACTTGTGTTCCAGTGGTTAGTCACGAAGACATAGAACCTTATATCCTCAGAATAGCAAATAAGGAAGATAACTCCAACATTCTCACTGCTAAACCATTCAGCTCCATCACAACAAGGTATTATATGTACTTGTTAGACACTCTTTTTCCAGAAGCGCTTTCATAGCTTAGAATTAAAACACGTACCGTTATATATGCTAGTATATAAAAAAGATATCCCACTTGTTATTAAGAAAAATAATAGTGTTTTATTTATAAGTAATATGAGATTTGATTTTTTTTGAAATTTTTTAGGATTCAATACAAAATTTACTATATATAAATTTGTGTGTTTTCTTTAGTTTTATTCGAATTTGGGTCTTAAATAACGTGAATATATTATACACAATCAAATTTGCTCCGGAATAACATCTCAATTATAGAGTCCAAGCTTTTAAATAGCATGAATAAGTTTTATAAAATCAAATTTTCATAAAAATAGATATCATTTGTGCATAGTGTATGCATAAGCTAGATATATACATATTTAAATGCTATATACATGTTAACATATTTCTAATCGATTGTTTATGATATATACGTACTATTTTGAGTTTTAAATTATCAATTATATATACCCGTGACATACATAATATATATTTATTTATGTACAAAGTGTATATAAACTAGATATTTATATATGTATAATTATTATGTTGTTTTAAAGATTAGGTATAATATTTACATAATATTATTGGTTTCAATACGGTGGGATTCTAACTTTAGTTGTATGATCACAGTTCTGGCACTACTCAAGGTAAAAAGAAGCTTATACCTTTCAATGAACAATATTTAGAAGCTAAATGCCAGATAGTTAAGACTTATTTTGCCTACAGAAACAGGTATTGCAATTTCCATTATTTGTTTGTTAATATAAATTTACGAGTTTGTTACTTTAAATAGCACTTAAATATTACATATAATCAATTTAGTCACAAAATATTATATCAATTATACATAGTATTTACATATGTAATATATATAATTTACATTTATTTATGTATAAGTAGATATGTACACATGTTATTTTAGAACCAATTTAATATTATATATATAATACATCTTCGATACTTAGAGCTATTATTTATTTAATTTACTTTTCTTTGTTTAGAGAGTTTCCCATTGAGGCTAATAAGAAGGTTTTGGAGTTTTCATATGGAAGTATACCATTCAAAACAAAAGGTGGTCTGAATGCATCACCTGTAACTTCACATATTTGTCGCAGTTCGCAATACAAAAATACAATGAAGGCAATTCAGTACCAAAGTTGTAGTCCTGATGAAGTTATAAGTAGTCCTGATTTTAATCAAGCTTTGTATTGCCATCTCTTATGTGGTGTTATCTTTTATGATGAAGTTCAATTTGTTTCTTCAGCATTTGCATATTGCATAGTTCAAGGACTCAGAACTTTTGAAGAAATATGGCAAGAACTATGCACTGACATTCGAAATGGCACGCTGAGCAACAAAATTAGTATTCAGAATATCAGAGATACCATGTCAAAATTGCTGAAACCAAACCCTGAATTGGCAGATTTGATTCATAAGAAATGTTCAGGATTGGCTAAGAGTAATTGGTATGGTTTAGTACCAACCCTTTTTCCTAACGTGAAATACATTTCTGGTGTTATGACAGGTTCAATGGAGCCTTTCTTGAAAAAGTTGAGACATTATGTTGCTGATAAACTGCCTTTATTGAATACTAATTATGGATCTTCAGAAGGTTGGATTGGAGTATTTATTGATCCAAAATCGCCTCCTGAAATGGCTACTTATGTTGTTCCCCCAAATGTTTGTTACTATGAGTTTATTCCATTGACATTAAAAGAGACAAAATCAGACAAGCTTGAGCAAATTGATTCTAATACTGTTGGCCTTTCTGAGGTTAAGGTTGGTCAAGAATACGAGATCTTAATAACTAGTTTTGCAGGTGCTTTCCTTATTCTAAACTTACAAGTATCTTTTTAATTTATACGGGTAATTTTCACTTTTGACCTCATATTCGTGTATGTATGAAAATATGTTTTTTTTTTATAATTGTATGCATATATAAGAAGATATATATAAGAATATGTAAAACATAAGAATTAAGAGGTAGTATGAGAGAGAATTTACAAAAGGTGAGAAGATGAGGAAAATAGAAAGATAATAGGAAAGAAGTTCATACTGTACTCAACAATTGAAGTTAAAGTTAAAAAAATGAGTCTATTTATAAGCAAATTAAATTGAGAAAGTTTAAAAAAATAACTAATAATAATTGAATTTCAGGTTACAATAACAAATTAATTAGTCGATTTTTTTTAGGTTTGTACAGGTATAGGTTGGGAGATGTGGTAAAGGTTATGGAGTTCCATAACTCAACTCCAAAGCTAAAATTCATGTCAAGGAAAAATGTTTTGCTTAGTATCAACACTGAGAAGACAACTGAGAAAGATTTGCAGATAGTTGTGGAAGAAGCTTGCAAACTCTTACCAACTGATGATATAAAACTTGAACTTATTGATTTCACAAGTTATGCTGATTTATCAACAGCACCAGCTCACTATGTTATCTTTTGGGAATTGAGTTGTGATTATGAAAAGGTGATCAATTATGATGATATTATTAGTGAATGCTGCAATTGTATGGACAAATCATTAATTGATTACGGTTATACCCTTGGACGCAATAGCAATAATATTGGTCCACTTGAATTGTGTATTGTTAAGACTGGAACCTTTCAGAAAATCCAAGACCATACTGTTGCTTCAGGAACCTCTATTTCTCAGTTTAAGTCACCTCGTTGTGTAAGTTCAACAAACCATGGTGTTTTGGAGATATTGTACAACAATGCTGTTAAGAGCTATTATAGTACTGCTTTCTAGTTGGTAGAGAACAGAGATCTCAGTCTACATGTCTTCTAAAATTGGTCCCTTAGATGGGACCATGTGTGCCCTACAACTAGCAAACAATAGTTTGCCATAATAAAACTACTATTGATCTAGTTATATTCAAGTTGTGTTGTGTAATAAAGTTAGAAGACAAGAGAGAGATGGAAAAAAACTTATGTTTATTACTATTTAAAGTAATCTTCTGCATTACTTAAATATGATATTAATTTAAGTTTATAAGAAAATATGAATATTATTGTTATTAGAGTTTGCTTTTTAAGATTGAGATATTAGTTAAATATGTTATAAATGTAAGATTATAAGTAAATACGAGTATTATTATCGTTGGAATTAACTTTATAACATTGGTTGGTTCGTATAGGTTAAGAAAAAAATTGATTAGCTTCCTCAACAAATAATATATATAAAATTTCTATAAAAATAAAATAAAAAAGTAACTAAAATATAAGTTAAATATAATAAAAATAGAATTTGAGACTGATTTAGTAACTAAATGATTAAAATTATAAAAATGATAAAACAAATAGTTTCAATTAGTAATAGATTATCAAAATATCTTCACTAGATGTCCGATGACCATTGTTAGTAGCCTTGCAGTAAGTCTGATGATCACTACTAACAGCCTCATCGAAGGTCTGATAATCACCCTCGACAATCTTGTTGGAGTTCCGGTGATCATTATCGGTAAATTTATAATGTTTACTAATTTTTCTTCGGATTATGTATGACTTACAAATAACAATACATTTTTGTAATATTTTTGTAATGCGTATAAAATTATGTAAAATTTATATACAACTTACAAAATTATCCTAGAACATGAAAATCTTATGTAATATTTTTAATTCAAAACTCATATATCTTAAAATTCGTGTACGTAAAGCTTACATAATTATGTAGGGTGTATATACATTTTACAAAATGATTCTAAAATATAATATTGTTATTGTCAACTAGTATATATGATTTAAAACTTATTTATTTTAAAATTTAATTTTAGTTTAATGCGACACTCTAAATTTTTTATCACGTAAATCAATATAAATTTTTTATATATCTTACAAAATTATGTGATTGATGTACGGCCTATAAAATATCATTTCTATAAAGCTCATATATTTATGTACAATTTTTGTACATCTTCAAAATAACCTAAAACATCAAAATATTTATAATTAGTATTTTTTAATTTAAAACTTGTCTATTTTAAGACTCATTTTTTTAATTTATTGTGATAGTTTAAATTTATTCTTATTATTCGAATATAAATATATTTTTATTATATATTTGTGAAGGAAAATATAAAGCTTTTGTAAAGCTTACAAAATTATTTACAATATATAAAATAACTTAGAACATGAATTCAAAAATTTCTCAAAAATAAGAAACTAAAATACAGCAGCATTCAATAAGTATTTAAAAAGATTACAACAATCTTTGATTTCCTCTATTCAATATAAAGAAACCAAAATGATAATAAAAAACTATTATAATCTAATTACAAACTTAGAATTCATGTATACAATAATATATAAACTATACATAAAGTTTATATATATTTATCTAATATAAACAGTATAAAATTTATGTAAAAGTATATACACCTTACAAAAATTAAAAAAAATATATATTAAAAAAATAATATATATATATATATATATTAGTATTATAAATTGATATAAGCAAATAATTGAACATTCAATATCTTTAATTGGCTTAAGAACTATAATTATTATATCTAAATTTAATAGGTCCACTATGGTATTTTCTTCTTTTCATATTATCTTGTTATATCAGTTATGCCTTAGCTCTACTCAAATCTTAATACCCCATAATAATTGTGAGGCTTCTAATCTATACATAAATAGTGTCCAATTTAAATTTACTAAAAAAAATAATTACATTCCATTTTATTCATAATATAATAATTATTATAATTTTAAGGCCAACTAAGAATCTAGAAGAGATACTTAGACACACATAATTACTAGATATATAATTACTGGTTGGAATTTTTGGATAGAGGAAGTTGCTATGCTTAAGAGTTGTGTGTTTTTTTGAACAATGTACTCCATTTTTTCTGTGTCCTTAAATGAAAATAAGAGTTTCTTTTATAATAAAAGGAATCTCTATTTATAAGATATGAATTAGTATTTTATTCTTACTTTAATAATTCATATATTTTACTATGAATTACTATTTTGACTTATCAATTTCAACCATTGCTTTTTATTGGCACATATTTCCTACTAAATATATGGGTACTATACCTTTATTTTTTTTGTCGTCTTTACCGATATTTTTTTCTCTTTATTCTACCTTATCATTTTATGTCGATAGTCTTTTGAATGACGTTGATGATAATGTATCTTTGTCTTCTCGATCTTTGATGCAGTAAATGCATCTTTAATCTTCGCTGGATTTTTTGGCATAGAAGCATAACACTTTACTTATTTCTTGACCAATTTTCAAGTTATTTCTATTAAAATTTATCTCAAATTTGGACATTTTTTCCATCCTCTTCAGTGTGAGCTATGCTACTATAAGAAGTGATTATGTCATTATAGATTGAGTAATTTACTTTGATCTCAGTATAATTATCAATTTTCCTAAGCTTATAGTAAATTTGGCCTAACATTTAACCTCTTAATATGCAAAGTTCTTTTGTGTTGAATTCCTTTTTTGGAAGCACTCTTAGTTTGTGAACTTCTCTGTTTATGTTGGAAATCCCTAGTTTGATGAAATGGTAGAGACTGATACATCCTTCTTCATTTCAGTCTAATAGTGAACTGAAAAATCTAAGATAAACAAGTTTGTCACTTGTTTTTTTTTTCTTTTTCCTAAAGTTCTTGATCGCTTTTATGAATTTTTTCAGAAAACATTTTAATTCATTTAAATTAATTCCTTGATATATGTTTTCTACCATTCTTGTATAGAAAACTTTGCAAAACAATATTGGATCAGCTCCTTTCAAAATGTTGAATTTACTCCCAATAGGGAATTCCTTTTCTATAGTATAGAACTTCATATCTTCTATGTGTTATTGGGTAGATTTTTTGGCTAAGTTCTAGAGACTCAACCATTGTAGTTTGTTGAGATTTCTATATTTGTCATTTTCATCTTCAATGACTAATAAATTTCTAGAAATGTTTCCCTAGATAACACTGGATACCTTACTATCTTTGATATTTCTAGGAGAGATGTCTTTCTAAATAGTACTAGACATCTTACTAATTTTTCTAGAGTTGGAAACTTTCTAGGTGTTGTTGGTTGTTATTGTAGTAATGTAGAGTAATTCCTTACTATCTCCTTTAGAGTTATTAGTTTTTGTACTTTTAATTGGCATAACTACTTTTAGTCTCTATTCTATTGTAGATTCTTGATTTTAGGCCACTATAGACCACATAAGTCTTTTTATGTTTTTTTCTCTACTTTATCAGCCCAATTGAACTTTTTTATTTCAAAGATGTTACTTTCTTTTAAACTGTTAGGTTCTTCCTTTTCATCTTGATTTATTTCTTTAGAATTTTTATCTTCTTTATATTGAATTTTAGATAAAGATTCCTTTTTAGAATTTTTGAACTCTAAGAGTTGTTTTGAACAATCAAATTCATCTTGTTTATTTCCTATCTCCATTAGAAACCTTTCGAGGGATAAAAGCTCGAATTGTTCCTATAGGATTTTTATCTCTTTTTTCTTTATCTTGATCTTGATATCAAGATGTTCCATTTCTGTAAGCATAAAAATAGTTAGGGATTATAATTCTTTAGTAAGAGCATCTGTTAAACTATTATTATTTCTTAAGAGATATTCGACATCAAAATTTTAATGGTTGAACCACTATTTCCATCTAACTAATCTTCCTTATTTATAATCATCTGCAATATTAATTCTTAACAAATAACTAAAATATTTGTTATCGGTTCTAACAATGAATCTAAAACTTATGACATATATTGAAAATTTCTCAATAACTTTTTATCAGCTAGTTATTCTTTTTCATTACTATGAAAGTTTAATTCTGGATTATGGAAAGATCTTCATGTATATCTACAAATGTATTCATCTTTGTTATGTACTTTTGATTTCAATATTCTTGTGAAGCATTTATTTCAATTATCATTTTATCATCTCGCCCTAGATGGTATAAAGTTAGTAAATGTTTTATTTGTGCTTTTAATTTATCCATATACAAATTATCTTTTTATGTTCATTTCCAGATATAGTCTTTTTTCAATTTTGCTTGTTAGCATTTTTGTATTTCTACAAGTTTCTTAATATATGCTTTAGCATATGTCAAACATTCTAAAATTCTTTGTAATTGGTTTTTGTCCTCTACTTCACTAGAAAAACCTTGAATGTTATTTAGTATATGAAGTTGTAGATTATATTTTCCATCTTCAATTTTCAACCCTAAATACTTAATTTTCTGCTAAGTAATTACTGCTTTTCTATTAGAGAGTACAATGCCTTTTGTTTTCTACAATTTTGTAGAATATTAATAATATCTAAATATTGTTTATTTAATTCACTACTAAAAACCAAAATTTCATCTATTTATACATAATAAATATTTTATAATGTTTTAAAGATGTTATCCATATATCTTTGAAAGATACCCAGAGCTTGTTTTAATCCAAATAGTACAAAGTTCATTAGAATTTTCCTTAAGGGTAACTAAATTCCGTTAATTTTTGAGATTCTTCATCTAATCTTATTTGCCAAAATCAATTTTTGTAATTAAAACTCAAAAAGTATTTATTTCATTTTATTAATGATAATAGTTTTTATTTCTTTAGAATAAAGTATCCATCATTAATGATTTCTTTATTTAATGCTTTGAATTTTATTATCAGTCTTTTTTCCTCTTCTTTTTTAGCTTCTTTTTCGATTAAGAATGTTGGATTAGAGTTAGGTGAATTACTTGGTATTATGACTTTTAGTTCCAAAAGCTCTTGAATTTGTTTTTCAAATTCAATCATGTCTTTTAGAGTATAAATCATTAGTTTTACTCCAATAACCTTATTAGGGTTTCTTAATTTTATGTTGGTAATCATTTTAGATTTATTAATTTTTAGATCTAAAGAATTTTCTGAGCTTACTACTTTTAATAATTTTCTGATACCTACTAGGGCTTTATGTTCCTATACTTCATTAAAAAAATAGTTTTGTTTCTCTTTTATATTTAATAAAATATTTTTAAAATAAGACTTTTGTTGCTTTGTGTCTATCTCGCCACGTTTTCATTTTTTATATTGTTGCATAAAAGTTAGGTTTGATACAGTCAAAACTTTTCTTATTTTTGATACATAAATGGTTTCACCATCTAATGTTGTTAAACTTATTTTGTCTAAACATTGTGTAAAAAGTTAATATAAGTTTAAGAAATTATTTCCTAGTATTAAATTAAATCCTATTTCTTATTGATATATGATAGGAATATAGAATTTTTCTCCTCATATCATTATATCTGTATCTTTTAAAACCTTATTAAGATTTATTGTAGTATCATTAACAATTCTTACAATTATATATTTTGGTGGTTATTTCCACTATTTTTTTGGAAACATATACTTACTTGCTACACACATACTAGCTTATTTATTTATATATACATGTAAATGATAGTTGACATAGCCTTTAAATGTGAGTCCTACCTTAATATAAGTACTATTTGAATACCTATATTATAAGTTTTCATATTTTGAGTCGGTTATTTCCTCTTTAGTTCTCTCTAATAGATAAATATTGTAAGTATTATCTATATCTGATATCTCAATTGGTTTTAATTTCACCTTAAAAGTTTTTTCCAAGATTTTTGTTTTCTGTGAAAATTCATTTTTAAATTCTTTCTTATGTTGAAGCCTACTAGGACATTCATTGGTATAATGTCCTTCTTTATTACATATCCAACATCTGCATTTCCTTTTACTCGAAGGGACATAATTTTTTTTTCAGGAGGTTTATTCATTTTTCTTCTAAAATATCTTTTTCTATAGGTTTTCTTATTAAATCTTATTTTTATATTTTTGAAAATCTTGTTTTATGAATTTATATATTTTAAATTTCTTGCATTTTTTATATTTTTATATTTTTGTTTGTAAGATTTTATATTACATTCATATTTTTCTGGTATTTTAAAATCTTTTATTTCATAACAGATTTTGTCATTTCTTTTTATTTATTTATATTTCTTTTTTTCTTGGCATTTAATGATTATCTAGCTTTTAAGGCTATTTATTCTTCTTGTTAAGATGTATGGTATGGTTTCCTTATTTCTCTAAATCCAACCTTCTATTAAGGTCTTATGCAATGTTCGAGATAATTTTTGGAAAAATATTTCCTTATAAGTTGTTTGCATAAAGGATGATAATTTATAGTAATAAATTTCATATTCACAAATAAAAAAATCTATGTAATACATGTTACAAATTTTCATTTTTGTTAAATACCATTTGACTTCATTGATTTCCTTTTCATTGGATTCAATGATAGTTCTTCCTTTTATCTTCTCTAATAAATTCCTTGTATATTTCATTTACTACTATATTTAAATATTATCTTATGGTGGGAGAGTTTCCTTGCATTAATAAATATTATTGGTTTGTTAAATTTGAAAATCAAACTTGACATTTCTTGTCATTTTATGAGCTACTAGTTCCTACAGATTAAAGGGTTTGTTTGTGTATTTTAAGAGGTTTGCATGAGCACACTCATACCATTAGCCCATTTATCTAAGACTTTTTTTATTATCTCTTATACAATCTAGATCTAAGAGATAAGATCTATAATTTTCATGGAGCTTGAATTGGTGACATACTACCTCTAGCTTCCCAATGTAACATTTCTTCCATTTTGGATGGTTGTCTTCTTCTATTGGATGTATCAAGTTCTCCTGACTTTTGTCATTTACTTTTTTTCCTATATATGTCAAATGTTTCTTCTTGGTAAGGAATCAATAATGAAATTTATTTTATTTGACCATTTGGGGTCATGATTTCTAGTTTTGAATTAGTCTCGTTGATTATTGTTATATCATCTTCCTCTCTATTTGTATAATGTTTTTCTAGTTCTTCATTAGTTAGTGTTAACAAAGTAATTTATTTTTCTATATCCTTATTTTCAGGATTCATGAATTTTTCTTCTAATTCTTTTCTATATTCCATTAAATTGGAATTATATCTTTTTCTTTAGATTTCTCTTCATTTTTTCTTCTCTTCATTTTGGTAGTTTATTCATTATAATTTCTTTGTCAACTAATAGTGTATTATACATTCTTTTTACATCTATAATATTAATGTTCATTTTTTATTACTTATTTCATAATAAATTATGTCTTTTTTTGAAAATAATTTCCTTATTGATGAAAATGATGGATTTTTTTAATCCATCTCTTTCTTTTAGATTTAATTTTACCTTTTAAATTTCTTTAATTTTTTTTACTAATTACTATTTCATGTTAAAAACCTTCTAAGACATATTCTATTTTTAATTATATTATTCTATTATTTCTTATTATTTATTTTTTCTTTATTATTTTTTCTTCTATTTTTATTTATGAAATATTATTATTCACTTTCGTTAAATTTAACTTTCGTTATATTTAAGGGATATTTTTGAGTGTTTTAAAACTTTTAGAATATTTTCGAAAATACGTCAAAATTTTGAGATATTTTTGATAATATTTCGCAGATAAGGGATGGATAAGCAATATGATATCATTAAAGACTTAGGTATCTCTAATAATTTTTTTTTATAAATTTTTTTTGTATCAAATTTTATTTTATTTTACATCAAAAATTACATTAAATTTTTACTTTTTTTCAACAAAAAAAATTAAATATTATACTAAAAATATATTCTTTTATAAAATAAAATATTTCTTTTATTTTTCTTTTACTAATTATCATATTCAATTAATTAAAAAAATTATATATTATTATTAGTTAATTAATAATAATGAATTAAAAATCACATTCATTTTCAATTATCACTTTGGCATAATAATGCATGCAAGCATATCATGTAATACATTTTTAGAATATTTTTAAAACATTGTTTTAATATAATTAAATATTTAACCTTATGTTATATTAGAAATATTTTTAATCATTTTGTATTATATATTTTAATTTTAATTTTGTATATATAATAAAAATTTAACAATATTTTTAAAACTAAAAAAATAGTATTTGGTAGGATGAATAATAGTATTTGCTGGATACTTCAGAGAAGTAAAGAGCCCTTAAGGGAGATATGACAGCGCATTGGATCTGGTTGGTGTGTTGTTCTCCAAATGATCTGTACCTAAAACAATACATATTGACCGATCTAATGCATCAAGTGCCATATTCTGTAAATTTTGGAACATAATATTGTTCTAATATTAAACGACGGAGAGACGTAGAGCTATGAGATGAGGAAGGAGATTACCTTCGTCGACGACAAGGCTAGGTCTTCATACCAACATGTTTGTTGATGGAGACAATAAAAACTTCAACACAAAAAGAGAATAATTGTTGATCATCGATACTTCGCTGGTAGAATACCATAAGTTAAAAACGAATTAAGAACTAAAAGGTCTTTATAACGAGTCTTTTATTAATAAGAAATAAGTTAAAAATATACAATAATAGATTTTATAAGGGATAGATAGAGATATTAAAGATGATATCCTTATTTTATTTAAATATATATTAATATAAGATTTATAAATAAATATTAGCATTATTATGCTTGAGCTTAATCTTTTGATTATGAAAGTTTCATGATTATTATGAAATTTAATTTAATTGATTGACAATTACTCAGTTTTTGCACCCAAATTTTTACAATTAGCTGTTCTTTCTATAGAACAAATACCAAACGATCATATGCATGAAAATAGCCCATAACATACGAAAAAGGGTTAGAGTATATGAAAAGGAATTAATTACCTAGAATAAACCCACATTCTAGTTTTCTTGCATTTGGATAAGTGATTTCCATATTTGATGGTGCATTGGTATGAAAATCACTCAAGTTAATATTAGAAATTGCGAAAATAGAGTAAAGACTCGTAAGTAAAGTATATTGGGTCAGTATCTTAAGGAGAGTAGCATAAGACTGAATTTGTTCTTGAACATTTGATTTTCTTAATGGAAAGTTAGGTGGTTCGGTATACCAGTGGTTTTTCTCTTAGGTCATGATTGTGGTATCGTTTGTTTCCACCTAAAAATTTCAGGTGTTATTCTTTTATTTTTGCACTTTTACTTACACGTGATTGCAAAATAAATGTGTATTTTAAATTATGTATTGTTCATGATTTTGAATATTATGTATTCTTGTTCCTTAAGTTTAACATGTTATCCTTTGGAAGTGTTCAAGAAGATGCACTTGGTCTTGAACCATAGAACTCTTAAAATGAGAAACATGTAATCCTAAATATATTCACAATTGTCGTAATTAAGCAGAAACATTAATTACCATTAAAGATTGTCATGTCGATTAAAAGTATATTGTAGTTCTATAAATATTGATAAGGGGTTATCATTTGATGACATGAGTGTATAAAATGTGTATTTTATATATGGAACATGACCTAACTAGATGAAACATTATATGGATTGTGTTTTGTGTCATTAATGTTTCCATTGTGTCTTTAGAATCTTAGATATGAGATGTGTAGGTTTTTCACATGAGAAGTATATAATGTGATTGCTATTTAAATACTATCTTATGATAGGAATGAAATAGTAGTTCGTTGTGTACAACTTGTGTAGGAAAAATCTATATGTTAATATTATCATTGTCCCTCGATTTTGAGTTATGATATTACTGGTCCCCTTAGTAAAGTGAAATTATATCGCATGCAATATAACTGATATAGTTATAATTATAATTCACTTGAGAGATCAAGAAAATGAATATAATGCATAAGTGACGCTATCTTATTTTGCATATTATTCATAATATCATGTGACAAGGATAGACATAAAATTAGTGGATCGAGTAAATAGTTACTATGTCATTTGGAAAACTATAATGTAATGATAGAACTTCTTATAGTCAATAATATAAAGTTTTATGTTATTACCAAGATGATATAGATCCTCTATACGGTCACACAAACTGAAGAGAAATAACGAGTATTTTACATTTTATGATGATGTATAAGATAAAATACATAAGATGAAATACTAAAATAAAATGTCATAATATGACATGCTTAGACCATAAGTAAATTTATGAAGTTATGCAAATATTATTTGGCATAATGTTTGAATTCATTATAAGAATAATAGAAACATTGTATAATAAAATAATATGAATAATATTAATTTTTCATAAATTAATTTATTAAACCAATCACAAGTTGAGATTAAAAAGAACATAAGATAGATAAACAAGGCTAGTGACATTTGTGTAATTGATTCAAACCTTACATAAAGAGTTGACCTAACTCATGCCTATTTAAGGAGGCATAATTAAGGAAAATGTGTGACAATTGAGATGACTCTAACCCTAGCCGAAATTTTTCATTTTCAGTAGCCACATTTTCCCTTCTTTTAGGCCAAAACTTGGAAATACTTGCTTAAGGCCAAAACCTAGGTGATTCAACCCTAGGTCGAAAGTCTCTTCTCTCATATATTCTTGCTAGGTGGTTGGATCTAAGCCTTAAACTTTACATCCATCTATCTAAGAGGTGTGGTAGTTTTTTGTTTAGATTCAAGGTGAACCAAAAGGTACTCCTGAAAGAAAGGTGGTTTTCAAGAGATCTAGAAGGGAAATAGACTTCCCTCTACTCAAGATATTTGACAATATCTTAGGTAAAGATAATCTTCTTCATCTCTAGCAATAAGGTAGATGCAATGTTTTTTTTATTTTATTTAGTGTATATTAGGTGTTTGTTGAAATACTTAAGAGAAAATCTTGCTTTCAATTGTCATACAAATGAGATCCTTTGTGTATTGAGCCAAGTAGCAATAGGAAAATTTTAAATTCTAACCATATAGGCATACAAATGAAATTCTAACAATTACATGCCTATTCACTTTGTTTAAGTTATTAAATTATAAATTAATAAAAATTCAAAATAACCTATTCACCTCTCTAGGTTATTCAATTCCGTATCTTATAAACTTTCATGTGTTTATACTATAGTTTTATAAAATGCAAGTATTATATAGCCCAATGAGATGCTAGAAAAGAAAGGAGTTAAATATGTATATAACCTTAACATACTCTTCCAAAACATATAAGTAATGAGTACATATTCTTTTAAAAATATGTATGTGAGTCTTACATATTTTATGTAAGGCCTTACATGTACTTTGACAAGATTGCCTTAGTTAGACGTTAGATGTTGGAGTTCCAATATTAGTTAATTTTATAGTGTTTTGTACTGTTAATTTTATATTTCATTTATAGTACGTAATTTTTGTTAAAGATTGTCTCAAAAGTTTGAGAACAACTACACCAATAGTAAAGAAATTATCAGAAACAAAAGTTCAATAGATAACACAATCAAGTTCTTATGTGGTTTAACACTCAATATGAGTGTCTAATCCATGGGAGAGAATAGCCCAAAAAATCCATTATGATCTTGAAATGTTTACACCCTCAAGCAACTCTTCTTGATGAAGATTACATTATCATGCCAAGTACACTAGACTACAATTCACTTAGTTATGCAAAATAAACTCTCAACCCTAATAATCATAACTCAAGTCACTAGAGAGAACCACTTCTTCTACACTGCATAAAAGCCTCTATTGGTAGGCTTAGTTAGGCTATGTTACATAAAAAGATAATTGGCTATGTAAGCCTTACAAATATTTCTTCTAACTAACAAATAACTAACTCCATGTGAACTACTGACTTGGTTCATCTACTATATGAACTACATGTTATCTTCTTGAGCCACTTTTCTACAATGCCCCACCTTGGCTCCACAAGATCGTTAAGCATCATAGCGTGATTTTTCCCTACCTCTTCTTATACCTCTACATCCTTTACCTACTCGAAATTTTTCAAAACATAACTTAAACTTGCTCCATGGCACCACTTTGGTAAGTATGTCAACTGAGTTCTCTGCTAAAGGAACTTTAACCACTTAACCTAGCCATTTTATATAATTCCTTGAATTAAATGAAACTTGACATCAATGTGTTTAGTCCTTTTATGATGCATGGAAATTTTGGTAATCCAAGATGCACAAGCATTGCCTCCACATTAAGTCGAAGTCTTCCAACAATACTAAACAACCAAAAAGCCTTCTTTACAACTTCCATTAAGTCTATATATTTAGATTTTGTGGTTTACAAAGCCATTACATGTTGCAATTTTGAATTTCAACTCATAGTATTCCAAATATAGTGAACACATACCTAGACTAAGACTTTCTTTTATCTAGATCCCCAACATAATTTCGATCAAAATAGCCACACACTACATCTAAATTCTTCATTGATATTCCATATTCCAACTCCATGTCTAGAGTACCCTGCATATATTTGAGAATATATTTAACAATTTTCCAATGTTTATACCTTAGATCAAACATAAGCTTGCTCACTATACTCACTACTTATGACAAATCAGGGCGAGTGAAAATCATGAAAAATATCAAACTCCCTACTATAATAGCATAGGGTGTCATACTCATAACATTCCTTTCTTCTTCATTTACTATGATGAGAGAATTGGATAGCTTAAAATGTAAGCCTAAAGGTCCAACCCTTAGTTTGTATCCAACATGCCATACTTCTCAGGTACCTTAACTAGATAACTCATTTGTATTACAAATAGTTTACCAATAGTTCTATCTCTCCTAATTTTCATTCTCATAATTTTCTTTACAACCCTTGAATTGTTCATTTCAAATTTTGAAGTTAGAAGCTTCTTTACTCATGATATCTCATTCATATCCATGCATGCAATGAGCATATCATTTACATACAATAAAAGATACACATATGGCTTACTAGACTCCACCTTCATGTAGACATAGGGATAAAATTCACATCTTTGAAATCCCAATTTTAAGATAAACCCATAAAACCTTTTATGCCACTATCTTGGTGATTATTTGAGACCTTACAAATCTCTTCAAAAGACACACATGGTTTTCTTTGTTTTTGCATCTAGAACCTTTAGGTTGCTTCTTTAGAATCTTTTCTTTTGTTTCACCATAAATAAAAATTATTTTTACGTCCATCTATTCAAGATGAGTATAGTAATAACCTAATAGAGGTATACTTAACCATAAGGGAAAATACTTCATCATAATATATCCCTTCAACTTGTGAGAATGCTTGAGCTATCAACCTTGCTTTAAATTTACTTTCTTCTACATTTGATTTTCCTTCTTTCACTTAATACATCCATCTACATCCAATAACTTTTGCATCACGTGGTTTTGGCAATAGTACCTAAGTATCATTTTTAACAAGAGATTGAAATTTGATAAGTAATATTTTATACACATTTTTAGATATCAATTTCTCTATATTTATACAAATTTTATTTATATAATTAGCTAAGATTACTTATTTTGTACTTATTTAAAAAATATAAAATTTCTTAGTTTTTGGTGCTTTTTCTAGAATTTTTCTAGATTTTTAGTTTTTGGTGCTTTTTCTAGAATTTTTATAGATTTTTATTTTAATTTTTTGGATTAGATGGATGAACTTAGAAATGCCTATACCTTAAAAATATCTAGCCAAATTAGCATCCATATGCCTGAATGTGGCGTGTGTCTTCTAGAGAGCACACCACATGGTGCCACGTCCTCTACAACTCCATCCAAGCACGTTCTGTCGCCTATAACGTGCACCATATGTGTGTGTAATGCACCACCTTTCCAGCAACTACCTCTTTTGGTGTGTTTTTATCACTCTCTTCAAGAGCGCGTGTTTTTGGACCTTGAATGCATTCTCACATGTTTTGATTTCTTTTACCACACTAATGTTTTCTCCATTATGACTTCAACACTTATATTTACATCATGACTCGATTTTTTTCTTATAAATACAAAACAACATCCTATTAAATAAAATATGTATCAAAATTGTACGAAAATTAAGAGAAAAATTCATATTTAACATAATATTGCAAGAGCTTTTAAGGAAAATTCAAGAACAAGTGAAGATTGATATTTTGTTCATTTGCCTCCAATAATTTATCCAATTAGTATTCTTTTCTCTACCCATTCTCTTCTTTATTCTGAAATATTTAGTTATTGTTATAAATTTGATAATTCAATGTTATTATGGGAAATTCCAAGCCCTAAACTATAGTTTAATTAAATTTAATGTCATGAATAATTTGAATTTCAATTCTTAATTTTTGAAGTATTGAATTCTATGTTTAAATGTCATGATTATGCATGTTATGAATTATGATGATAAACTAGATTATTACATGAATATGTTTATATCTACTCTAATAAGTTCGTACGTAGTCCTCAACGTTCTTATTCAAAGTGGTAGCTTCTTTCACAAGTAGGGCTAAATACATACGATAAATGTTATATGATTGTTCTAATCTTGTCTAATTTAGTTATCATCTTTTTATATCTTAATGCAATGAATGAATTAATTGTAATAAGCATACTTCTAGGTTATTTAAGATTTAAGTTGGTTAATAAGCAGACCTTTAATAAATTACAGGGTAAAAAAGATGAAAATTTTTAAGCCAAGCTAATTTTCAAAAGCTAAAGTTAAGAACTTAATAATGATTTTTAAATTATGAAAGTAATTTAGAATTAAATAATTTAATTTACATTCATAACAAGTTTAATAAAATTGTAAGTTAGTGGTGAAGACAATCCCATAATCACATATCTCTTGTAATCCTTTTATAACTTATTTTATTGTTTTATATTATTTTTTGCAAAAATAATTCAAAAACCTAATTTGTTAATTTAATTAACTCTCTAATAAAGTAATAAGTTGTAGTAAAATTTGTTACCAATCCCTATGTGTGTGACAACCCTAGTTCTTAAATTTACTTATTACTTGTACATGATCACGTATACTTGCCTTTTAACATGTTACTATTTTTATTTTTTATGCTTTATTAGTTTAGCATGTTTTAGGAAACATGTTTAAGATTATTATGCTCTAGGTAGAATAAATTTCTTTCTTTTTAGTATTATTTATTGCATTTCTTAAGATAGTTAGAATTAATAGATAATCTTGAAACCACATGTTCTTTTTTATTTTCTAGTATCTGTGATAAAATTAGCTAAACAATGTTAGGTTAAAAAGGATAATAAATGTTGATAGTCTTGACTTTGTTACTAAGTGAAGGTAACTTTATGATAATTTTGCTAAAAACTTGCATGTACTATAGCTAAATTGGTGATAGAATAATTTATATGCATTAACTTGTGAAAAAAATTGTAAATTTCTTGAAACCTTAAGATGATTTTAATGAATAAAAATATGTTGCTAGAACTTTTCATTAAGTCTATCAAGGAAAATTCTAAATATATTTCTTGAAAAATAATTAGGACAATAGGATTAATTTTTTTTATAAATTATTCTACCCTTAATATCATTGTCCTTTTAAGGCAACCCTTTTAGATAACTAATTTGAGCATACATGATCCTATTATTTATACCCATTCCTCGTATCCTTTGAACCAAACATATTAGCCATACCCTATAGTTCAAGAATGAGTGAAGTTGCATAAAAGGATAGGAGATTCTATGAATTATAGAATAATATTTAAGAGTGTCAATTGTGCTATAATTGATTACATGTCTAATATATATAAAACAACCCCTATTGCAATATTTACACCACATATAAAAAATAAAAATAAATCTAAAAATTAATAATAATAATAATAATAAGGGGATAACTTGAAAAGAATTACAAAAAGGACCGTGTATTGAAAAAGAGAGGTAAAAATAAAAGAAAATAAACCAATAAGGATGTTTAGGTCCAAAATAATGAAATTTAACCTTATTTTGTTGGCATGATTGGTCTTAAGATAATACTATTTATAAGTTTCTTTCTCTTACTTCCTGGACTCATAAACTTTTGTTTGTCTTTTTCCCTTTCATTTGCTTCAAAAGTCATATTACAACCAAATGAAATACCTTTTGATTTTAAGGAATCTTTTTGGTAAGTGGAGATACAATTTTAAAGAAAGATCTATGGTATCCAATTCAACTTTAAAAAGAGTAATGATGCATTATAGGAAGGAATGAGGTTCCAACTTGTTTAAGTTACATGATTTGACTATTACTAATTAATGATACATCAAGCATACACTTTGATCATGATTATTATATAATATAGTAGTTAAAGCAAAGGTATAATTAGAGGCAATAACTAACATTTATTAAAATCTAAAACCATAATATTGTTAAGCCCTTAAGATTTAATGTCAAGAAACTTATTCTTTCTACTATGGGTGTTGACTTTACTCGAGGACTAGCAAAAAGTATACTTAGGGGAGTTTAATAAGTGATAATTTACACATTTTAAGATATCAGTTCCTCTATAGTTACATATTTTATTATTATAATAAGTTAAAATTATTTATTTTTTATTTATTTAAAAAATATAAAATTTCTTAATTTTTTTCAATTTTTTTGAATTTTTTTGGATCAGATGGATGAACTTATAAATATCTATGGATGGTCTTAGAAAGATCTAGAAAAGTTAGCATCCTCATGGTTAAGCGTGCCATGTGTCTTCCAAAGACTATGCCATATGGTGCCAAATCCTCCGCAACTCCTAGCAAGCACATTTTGTCATCCCTAACTCGCACCACCAATGTGTGTAGTAAATTGCTCTTCCAAAGCCTGCCTCATCTGGTATGTCATTGTCACTCTCTTCTAGAGTACATGTATTTTAACCCTGAACACATTCTGAATTATTCATTTTTACACACTAATTCTCTCTTTATTATGATTCTAGAACTATTATTTACATCATGATTAGATTTGTCTCTTATAAATACAAAACAACACCCCATACAATAAAATCAATATCAAAATTGTATGAAAATTGACAGAAAAAAATTCATATTCAATACAATATTGCAAGAGCTTTAAATAAAAATTCATGAACAAGTGATAATTGATATTTTTGGTTCATTTGGCCCCAATAATTTATCCAATTCAAATTCTTTTCTTTACGCTTTCTCTTCTTTATTATGAAATATTTAGTTATTGTTATAAATTTAATAAATTCTATGTCTAGCTAAATATTCAATGTAATTGTGGGCAATTTCAAGTCCTAGATTATGGTTTAATTAAATTTAATGTCATAAACAATTTTAATTTCAATTCTTGATTTTTGATGTGCTCAATTCTATGTCTAGATGCCATAACTATACATGCTATGAATTATGATGATCAACTAGTTTTGATGTATGAATATATTTATATGCAGTCTAAGATGTTAGTACGTAATCACTAATATTCTTATTCAAAGTGGTACCTTGTGGATGCTATCACAAGTATGGTTAAATACTTTTGCTAAAAGTTAAACGATTATTCTAATTTTACCTAGTTTTGGTTATCACCTTTTTATATCTTAATACAATGAATGAACTAAATCTAATAAGTGTACCTCTAAGTTATTCAGGATTTAGGTTGGTTAATAAGCAAACCTTTAATCAATTATACGGTAAGAAAAGATGAAAAATCTTAAACAAACCTAGATTTCTAAATCCAAAGTTAAGAACTCAAGAATAATTTTAAATTTTAAATGTAATTTAGAACTTAAGAAATTAATTTACATTCATGGCATGTTTAATAAAATTGTAGGTTAATGGTAAGGATAGTTCTATAATCACATATCTTTCATAATCCTTCTGTAACTTATTTTATTGTTTTAAGTTATTTTTCCCTAAAACAATTAAAAATCACATTTTTTTAATTTAATTAATTCACTAATAAACTAATAAGTAATTGTAGAACTTTTCATCAATACCTATGGCTACGACAAGCCTAGTTCTTAAATTACTCATCACTTAAACTCGATTACATATACTTGTGTGTTTTAAATCATGTTTGTATTCATCAACCATTATAACTTCTTTGTAAGTAGTTGGTTAATTATAACATAGATCTCGAAGCTAAGGCATATTTAATTCAATCAACTTCTACAAACTTCACAGATTTTCTACTACTAATTCTTTTATATCTATCTCTAACAAGTTGATAATCATTCAAATGGTTATCTATTTCACTGTCAAAGATTACTTCTTGTCCAACTTTACAGTCTCAGCGGAATGTCACCATCATTAATATCATCAACTTCAATTCTATCACAACTATTATTGAATTCATACACATCATTTGACTCTATCTAAATTGAGAGACTCTTCCTTTTATTCAACATACTTTTCTCAATTTCATTCACACCATCATAGACATCAATTTTTCCAAAAATCACGTCATGACTGATGATTGTTCTTTTCAAATTAGTAACCCAAAACTTATATATATGCCTTAACTCCCTCAGGATATCCTAAAAAAATGCACTTCTTACTCCTAGGTTAAAATTTTCCCTCATTAACATGAATATATCTCACAAAGTCAAAAATTCTTAAATGATAAAATTCTTAAATGATAATAGCTTGAAGGTTTACCATACTATACCTCATTAGGTGTTTTGAAGTCGATAGAACTTGCATGAAATTTGTTAAACAATTGAGATGTTATCTAAACTACTTATCCCTAAAAAGAACTCTGGTAAATGGACATTAGATAGTAGGAACCTTATAACTTCAAGTAGTGTTTTATTCAAACATTATGCTATCCCATTTTTCTGTGGTGTGTGTCTAACAGTACAATGCCTCTCAATGGCATTGTTCTTGTATTCATTAAACTCTTAACTACATAACTCCATTCCATTATTTATTCTTAATCTTTTTATTCTTAATCTTTTTATTCTTTTTCCAGCATGATTCTCAATTAATTCCTTCTACTATTTAAACCTTGAAAACACTTCATCTTTTCTATAATGATGTACCCCAAATTATTTGTAGAAAATTTATTAATAAATGTCAAAAAATACATGTTATTTCCAAGGGTTGTTATAGTGGTAGGACCCTATAAATATTAGTGGACATATTCCAAAACCTCATTTGTGGTATGGACAACATTGCTAAAATTTACTCTTTTTTGCTTACCTATAATACAATATTCACAAAGATCTATTCCATTTACCTTATACCTACACATTAATCCATTTTTTCACAATTCAAGAAGTCTATTATCATTTAAGTGACCTAGGCATTTATGCCATAATTAAATCCTATCTACATCTCCTCTTATAGTAGCAACATTGTTATCATTGGTGTGACCTTGTAACACATAAATGATGCAATTCTTGACTACTATGAACTAAATCAGAGATCCATTTAACACCCTCATATTTCCTTGTTCAATTTTAATAGAATACCCTAAGTTCTCTAACATTCCAAGGGAGATTAGCTTCTTTTAAATTTATGGTACATATCTAACAACAATTAAGAAACTTTTTGAACCATCTTTCAAACTCAATCTGACTTTAACAATGTGTTTCACCCTACATTCTGAATTATCCCCAAGGAGAACCTTACCAAGATCACTCTCTTGAAGGTCAATAAACCATTTCTTGATTGTACAAATGTGAAATGTGCAATAAGAGTCTAGTATCCATTCTCTATCAAATTTTATAGTAGAAATTGTCAATGTCGCAGGTGCTTCATACTTATCAAACACTACATCACTTTCACCATCACTTTTGCTTTGAAATCCCTTTTTCAATATTGGATAATGATGTTTATAATGGCCTTCCCTTTGACATGCCCAACATTTAGTACTTCTCTTTTTGTATTTTGATCCATCTTTGGATTGAGATTTTCCTTTCTTCTTGAACCCACTTTCCCCTTTAATAGATCTACCTCTAGTAAAGAAAGAATCACCATGTGAACTTTCTTTCTTGTCAACTCTTCCCATATATTTCCTTTCTTATTTTATCTCTACATCTCTGACTCTTAGGTAAGACTCCATAATTTCAAATTTAAATTCATATCTCCTAAATTGGAAAGCATTCTTCACTTCACAAAATATAGCTAGGACATAATTAAGCAATATAATTTATTGATTTTCATCTAATAGATCCTTTCCAAAATCAACAATTTCTATCACCATACATTTAAGTTCATCTGAATTGCTTTCTAAACTCTTTGAAACATCCATCTTGAACCTAAATAATTGCACTTTGAGGCTTATTCTTTTGGATAAAGATTTGACGAGGTCCAATTTGGGATAGATATTTTAATTATAGATAATTAAAATTGTGATTATCTGTAAAAATCTTATGGTTTTTTACTGAAAGGAACCATAGCCGATAAATCATGAGGTGAGAATAGTTATTGTAATATCGAAATTGTGGTTAACCGAAATCAAACATATATTAATATTATTATTTTATATACTTATAATTATATAGAAAAATAAAATTTTAATAATAAAACATATAATACTTTGTATAATTAAATTAAATTTTATTTATTCTTGCTTTGTATTTTTTATTTTACTTAAAAAATATGTGCTAAATAGTTAGAAAATGAAAATAAATGTCAATATTTTAAATAATATAATAAATTAAGAATTAGGTTAACATATAATTTTTTTAAACTAAATATATTTTTGAATAAATGTTAAAAAATAATAAATGTGGTTAAACCGTGGGAAAGCTACTACTGCTTCATAATCTATGGTTATTAACCGAATGTACCCAAAATTGATGTCAAATGGTTATGGTTATTAGCATAAATGTCCCTACCCATCCCATTCCCATTCTTAGGTACAATTCATCCAACTTATTACAAACCTCCAATACAATAAATTGTTTATTAAGTTGCCTGATTATGTTGTTAGCTAGGTTCAAGTTTAACTTGTATAAGAATTTTTGAGTAACTTCTTCTTTTGAGGTGCAATGATCATCTCTAGTATTTTAGATCTTTTGTGAATCATTTAGAAACATATTGTTGAATTATAAGGGAATACATTTTCTGTTTCCACAAGCTATAATCATCAGTTCCATCAAATTTGTCCATGTCAAACTTTGAGTAACTTATTGTGCTATTGCTTTTAATCCTCCACAAGATATAATGCTATGAGAAGGAACAACCCAACCAATCCATTATGATCTTCAAATGTTTACATCTTCAAGCAACTATTCTTGATGAATATGGAATTTTCATACCAAGCACACCAGAATACAATTCACCCAGTTATGCAAAATCAACTCTAAACCCTAATGATCATAATATAAATCACTAGAGAGAACCATATCTTTTGCATTGTAAATAAGCCTATATTTTTAGGCTTACTTATGCTACCCTACATACAAAGATAATTGGCTATGTGAGCCCTATAAGGAGTCCTTCTAACTAACAAATAACTAACTCCATATGCACTGTTGACTTGGCTTATCAAATACATGAAGTGTATGCTATCTTCTTGAGTCATTTTTCTACAACTTTTTTACTTTGATTTAAGTTTGTTCTTATGTTTATTCCAACATATGCAAGGGATTATACATATATATTTTTTAAAATATTGTATGTAATGGATTACACATGCTTTCAAAAGATTAGTTATTTGGCATATTGAATAGTGAAATGATTGTAATACTCTTAATAATTTTATTTTATTTTAAAATAAATTTAAAGCTACTAAATGTCTATTTTTGGCACTATTATTATAAGTAAAATGACTAAATGTCATTTTTTCAAAATTAATAAACTAAATAACATCTTTTGTATAAGTAAAAAAATATCAAATTGGCCTTCCACCCTTTATACAATTATGTTAATTTCCATCTAACAATATCACAAGTCGCAATACAAATTGTTTTTTCAAATATATCACCTAATTATTTAAATTATTCTAAATTCACCATTGACATGTTACATTATTAGATGAAGACTAATAATATGGTATACACTAAACTTTTTATAAGTTCAGTCATATAAAAGAGGTGAAAAATCATTCGGTGGTATGAATGAAATAAATACAATAATTTTGTAGTATTTTTGTATGATTACTCTATAAAATATTATTCAACAATGGTAGTGTTAATCTCAATTACATACACACATTTCCAAATAAAAATTTAACTAAAAAATAGTATACCTCAAAGACTCACACTCATTCAAATATGAACTAAGAGCTTTCTATATGAGAGTCAGTATAGCTCTTTGGACTCTTCTCTGACCTATTGCCACTATTGGGTTCTTCTTAAGTCAATACCTTTTACTCCTTTTATTCCTCTACTTCATTGATTTTTCAATTCTAATTCTTCATCCTTCTAGCGTGTTATTCTATTTTTCGATTGTTTTGTTATTTTTTTGTGCAAAAGAGGGCTTAGTGGCTAATTTCGAAGATTGTAATCTTGTTATTGACATGGAAGAGTTGTTTGAGAAGGATAATTTCACTAAGGTTGTTTTTGGGAGGTTAATTAATCCAGGTACCATGCTAGGTTTTTTTTTCAGAGTTGGGTACAAGCCGGTAGTTCAGAATTAAAATTTTTGGATTAGAGTTCCTTTGTTTTTTACTTTCAAAAGTCATCTTAGTTGCAGGGATCATGAAAAAGGAATCTTAATGTTTTGATAACAATTTTATGGCGCTCAAGATGGTTGAGTTTCATAGGTATTATTTTATGCACATTTTTAAATGTTAATTCTCATATATGTATATTTATTTATTATTCACAAAGCATTTTATTGGTTTATTTATATCTTATAGGTATTTAGGAGGGGACCAAGAAAAAATAGTGAATAAGAGACAAAAACAAAACATGTTGAAAATTGGGAATGCTTCTCTATAAGGTTTACACCTATTTTCTGTATACTTGGTAAGGTTACGCCAATTGTTTGTAAGCTCCGTAAGGGTACAATTTCCTTTCCCTCTTTGTTATGCTTACGATAGTTTAATGAAATAGTGAGATTTTATCTATCTATTTTTCAAGATCCAATAGTTTAGATCACTCCTTGGTCGATTCATATTATATGTATATATTTTTATGCACAAAAAATACCTAATTCAATTCATAATTTTCAAATTAAAGGTCAAATCGAGAGAAAACGAACTTTCTGTAATCATAAAATGAGAAGTTTAATATCAAGAATAGGATTGAAGGTTCGGACATTATCTTCATCACCAACAACCTAGAATTTAATCCTTAAGTTTTATTCTTCTCTTTTCTATTTATTTTTATGGACAAAGATTTTGTTTTAATCAACTTTATGTATACCTACATTTTTATATGTGATTAAAGGAAATTTAAAACCCTAGATAATGATTGAAGTATGATTAGGTCTTTCAATTGATTATTTTCCCATATGATCTGTTGGAGATGTGGTTAATTTTATGTTTAGATATCATGATTTTGTGTGTTATTGATTAGGTGTACAACTAGTCAATGATATGTTTGAATCTATAGCTAATTTAGTAAGTTTTTACATAATAACTAATTGATGCATACAATTAAAATCAAACACATAGATTAAAGATGATAAGAGTACCTTAACCTAGTTTAGTTATTATTTTTTAGAGCTTAATGAATTAAATCTAGTAAATATATCTATAAGTTATTTAATGATTAGAATTAATTAATTAATTAATGACTATATGATTGGTTAATTACAAAGTAACAAAATGTAAGGAATTTTAATTATATTTAAGTTTCTAAAACTAGAGTTTTCAATATAATAGAGTTCTAAATGTAGTAATAAATTTTGGATTTAAGAAATAATTAATTCATAGCTTGGTTAACTAATTCATAATTTAGTAGTGATAATGTCCCTTAATGAGAGCAAGGTCATTGTAGTGAGAATTGTTTTGATGCTCTGTCTTGAGAAGTGGGTGAATTTGGTTTCCAGGCAAATGAGGAGGGACAAAGCTTTGATGTCATGAAAAAGATGGCTAAGTTGTTGGAAATGAAATAATCACACAAATAAATTTTATTCAAACTCAAGGAAATATTACAAGAGCATTCTCACTCAATATACAAGATACAACTCATTCTTATTTAGGTTTTGCTTCTTCACTCTCTTAGAAGCTCTTAATTTTTCTTGATTCTAAATGGTCCTAGAGAAGTTTTATTTATTGGCTTCCAAAAACACTTCTCTACATCTCATAACCACTCATTAAATTATTTCTCCAACTACTTACATTAATTAGTCTCACACCTACAAAATACTAACTATACATGATTGCATTTATTAGTCTCACTCTTACTACTTCTTTAACTATTTACATTAATTAGTTTCACACATACAAAATACTAAGATAATCTAAAAGTAATAATAAGTGACTTGTAAAAGATAATAAATCAAATTTATGATCAAACATAAGTTTTGTAAGAAGAAGAAAGTGAATGTTCTGTTGCGTGTAAAGTGCAGGGAAATAATCTAGAAAGGTGGAGGCGACTGATGAACTTGCAAATCTGATGGTATAGAATTCAATTGAGATGTGATCTCATTATCATATGATATGCCTATGAATTTTATGATTATATTTCATCTTGTCTCATTTATTTTTTGATACCTTGAGATGGTACATAGTGAGATATTCATCTTGTCCCAAATAGACTTAAATAGGACAAGTAAAATTATAAAAAAATTAAAAAATTAAACATGATTATTTAAATAATAACCATGATTACCTAATTCAACAAAAAATTAAAAAATTTAAAAATATATAATTAATTATCTATAATAATCATGAGGTTATTGGAGAACGCTTTAAATAAGATGAGATGAGATGTGATGATATTTCAATAGAATAGAACAACTTTAACCCATGAATCTATTAGCGAAATTAAATGAGATATGAAATGGAATGGAACTATCTATCTTTGATTGTGCTTAATTTCTAAAAATCTTGAATACCTAGATGTGTTGGTTAAAAGGACTGAGGGTAATGCGTCTGCTCCAGTTGTGAAGGAAGTCATTGCTAAAATGTTTAGAATGGAAGCACTTGAATTTTGTGGATTGTTCTTCATGATTCAAGTAAGGTCTAGTTTGCTAAGTTTTGATGTTTTGATTTCATTTATGGTTTGGTTGTGTTTGTATCTCTAGTTTATGAATTTTATTCCTTGATATTGTTGCTGGATTTTGCAAGTATGTTGGTTAATTTATTTATTGCTTGTTATTTTTCTAGTTTTGGAAACTGGCAATTTTTGCGTTAAGCTCTTCGAGTGGTCTATGGCTGCTCCTTGGGTAGTTTTTGGCTATTGTTGTAGAAGGTATGGTGTTTTGTTATGTCCAAGGCTTGGTACTGGTGTGTGTTGGTAGTTTTCATTGTTGTTTGCTCGTGCTTTTAGTTATTAATACAATTGTATGTTTTGACCATAAAAATTATTCACATTCAGATACATAACCCAGAAGACAAACAATAATTCAATTTTATATATAAACTAAAATGATAAAATGATATAATTGAAATAAACTGTAAATAATAAATAAAATGATAATAAAATAAAATTAATGGAAGATCGATGCTCGTGTTATAGGGTGTTATTTTGTTTTCCTTATATTGGTGTTTGAGAAAAAAAAATCTCAAAATACAACCATCACTGAATACCAACAAAAAAACAACAATCAAATAGAAGTTTCTGAATAGGGGTGCCAAATAAATCTGCCTAATACATCACGGTCGATTAAGTACTCTACATGTTGGTCCATTGGGTTGGCACAACATGAAACACGAGCAAAAAAAAAGTTGCATAGCATGGTTCGTGGCTAGTGGTCCATATTTGTTGAGCCGTGTTAATACATTAGTCCAAAATTGAATTTTATGTAAATGAATATTAAATATATCTATATATTATTAAAAATGAGCATAACCTATTGGATAGAGTTAAGATTGTTACGTGTGAAAATTTGACTCCTACTAACAATTTTTTTTAAAAACAAAAAGTTAAACGGATCACAGGTACAAGTTAATTGATTGGCCATGGACTAACAGGACATGCTAATTAATAGATTTGGTCATACCATTCTAGGTTAGGTTGATCTCTTTTACACTTATAATAGATACTAACAAAAATTAACAAAATTGGAATTTTAAATTTTTTAGCAAACTATTTGAGAATTTGTACCATGCGTCCATGCTCTTACAAAAAAATCTTTTTATTATACTAATTTATTAGGAAATCAAATGTTAAATAAAACCTAAAATATGTTAATTTTTTTATGTGAGATAAATCCAAACAACTACATTTTCTCTATTGATTAAGTGAACATTGAGACTTGATTTTTCATCTATTCCAATATATTTTTTATTATATAAATATTATGATTTCAATGTTGTGGGCGGAAGCAATAAATAGCGGTATATGAATATATCAAAGCGATAAAATAAACACACAGAATTTACGTGGTTCGGTAATTCGCCTAGGTCAACAGGAGGCAGCAGATATTATTTGAACTGAGTAGGAAATATACAGAATATAGATCTGATTTCACTAATAATATCTACCAGTATTTCCCCGAACTCAAAAGTATTTTCTCTCTTTGAGTTTCGCTTTATACTCTCTTTGATTTTTCGATTTTTGCCTTGTATTTCAATGCATGAACTCTTCCCTATTTTTAGATGAAGCAGGCTCCCTTTCCACTAAATTGTGCCATAATTTAAGCCTTAGATTAGGCCACTAATTTCCTTAAATTATGCCATTAATTTCCTTAAATCATGCCAAATTAGTCAAATTAATTTCCCTAAATTATGCCACTAATTTGTTACTAGAGCGATATTCAACAATCTCCACCTTGGCGAAAAAGTTCATCAGCTGCCTCGATAATACTAGGCGGCTCTAAGCTCGAGAGATGTTGATCAAGTTCAAGCATGTTGAAACTTGATCCTGTAACCACCTTTGTAAGCGTATCTGCGATTCAGGCTACGGAGTATAACATTCCCTTCATTGACGATTTCCCGAACAAAATGAAATTAAACATCGATGTGCTTGGTGCGACCATGATGAACTTGGTTCTTTGCCAAACAAATGGCACTCTAGCTATCGTAGAAAACCTCTACGTTCTTCTAAACAATACCCAAATCCTTAGTCGGTAGAAGCCATATGGCTTCTTTGAATGTTACATACCATATACTGCGTAGTAGACAAAGCTGATTGAAGCGCAATATTGATCTCAAACAAAATGGTCCTCCCGCCGTTGTGAACACATAACAGGTTGTAGATCGGCGCTTATCCAGATCTCCATCATAGTCAGAATCCACATATCCAACTAGGTGTTTGCCTTCAATCTTGTCTCTCTCAAACTTCAAACCAATATCCACAGTACCATAGATGTACCTTAGAATCCACTTTACTGCTTGCCAGTGTCCTTTACCAGGATTATGCATGTACCGAATCACCATACTAACATCAAGGCACCAACGGCATTTGCATATGGAACACGTTCCATTTGATTCTTCTCATCGGTGGTGCTAGGTGACATCAATGCACTCCATTCTGATGTGGTGTACGAGGAACAGAAAAATGTCTGATTATCCCTTCATCTTGACAAATTTTGAAGAAGGGATCTAATTTGTACTCGCCACCATTATCAGATCTGAGCCTCTTAATTTTCCTACCTGTCTGAGTCTCGATCATTTTCTTCCATTTAAGAAAGATATCTAGAACTTCATCTTTGTGACTCACGGTGTATATCCAGACATATCTAGAGAAATCATCAATAGAAGTCACAAATCAGCATTTACCTCCAAGTGAAGCATTCTTGGAAGGTCCCCAAACATCCGTGTGAATATAATCAAGAGATCCCTTAGTACGATGAATGGAAGTGCCGAACTTGACTCTTGTTTGTTTTCCCATTACACAATGCTCACCGAAATCAACCTTTCCAGTCTTGGCACCTTTCAAAAGACCTTGCTTCATTAAGCCTTGCAAAGCCTTTTCACCGACATGCCCTAAGCGCATGTGCCACAGGCGGGAAGAATCATTTGTCTTTTCTTCAGAACTACTTGAGGCAATTTTCTCTTCACGTAGCGTACTCCCATCTAAAATACAAATTCACCTTAGTACGCCGTATCGCTACAAATGCACCTCATACAACTTTCAAGACTCCATTTTCCAATGTTACCCTTGTAACCATCAGAATCTAGAACACCTAAAGAAATAAGGTTTTTCTTTAGGTCAGGAATATACCTTACATTTGTAAGTCGTTTGATTGTACCATCGTGCATCTTTAGTCGTACTGTTCCGATCCCTTTTGTCTAATAGGCATTGCCGTTGCCCATAAGCACAACTCCTCCATCGAGCTCTTTAAAACTCGAAAAACAATGTCTGTTTGGACACATATGATAAGAACATCCAGAATCAAGGATCCACTTATCTGTGTAGGTTTTTGATGATGAAACCTGAAAAAGTGATTCTTGTCTTCATCGCCTTACATGCAACATTTGCATTTAACTTGTCCTTGTTTGGACAAAGTACTTGATCTTTTCTAAACGGTCGTTATTGCCACAAGCTTGTCGGTTTGACATAATTCCAATCTTCATTTGAATAATCTCACGGCTGGTCTCGAGGCTATATTAGATCCTTCTGAACAATAGATCTAATACTTCACATTACCCACATGCCAAAGTTATTGGTGGTCAATTTCTCCACCTCAAACTTTGCGTTGGACAACATAGTTCTTCGAGTAGAACTTGGTTTGCCATAAATTCAATGGTCAACTTGTTCACCTTCTTCGATCTCTCCTTTATCAGCCATAAGTACAAACTGATAATAGAAATTTTGCACTTACAACTTTCCAAATTTTATACCTTATTTGAAAAAACGGAGTCCGTAGTTGAATCCGGAATGGTCCAATTAGCTAGAAATAGATCCAACTCAGTTGAAAACGGATGAAAAATAGACCAACTCGGTCCAACTATCACTAGTGACTGAGTTGACTCGGTCCAACTCGGCGAGTTGACTTCGGTGCTTGTAGCCAGACTTCGGCAAGCAAGCGGTGGTTCTCGACTTCCGATTTGAGCGATTCTTTCACCGTTGCGTTCGTCTCGTCGAGAGCTTCAATTTGATATATAATACTGCTATATTTGGCTCTGATACCAATTTATTGTGGACGAAAACAATAAATAGCGGTATATGAATATATCAAAGCGATAAAATAAACACACAGAATTTACGTGGTTCGGCAATTCGCCTAGGTCCACAGGAGGTAGCAGATATTATTTGAATTGAATAGGAAATATACAGAATACAGATATAGATTTCCTCACTAATAATATCTCTCAAGTGTTTCCCCAAACTCACAAGTATTTTCTCTCTTTGATTTTGCTTATACTCTCTTTGATTTTTTCTGATTTTTGCCTTGTATTTCAATGCATAAACTCTTCCCTATTTATAGATGAAGCAAGGCTCCCTTTTCCTAAATTGTACCATAATTTAAGCCTTAAATTAGGCCACTAATTTCCTTAAATTATGCCACTAATTTTCTTAAATCATGCCACAAATTAGACCACTAATTTCCCTAAATTATGCCACTAATTTGTTACTTTTAAAACCAATATTCAACATTCAAAGCAAGAGAACTCAAATAAATAAATATTACAGACTTGTACCAAATCTAGTCCCATTCAAAATAATGCCTCAAAAGTGACATTTTACCATGATCCAAAATCCCATTTTTACAATACAACAAAACAAAAACTTTCGTACATAATGCCCACATACATATTTTCATGTTACATAAGGCTCTAAGTCTCAAACAACACGATCAAAATCCATACTTTTGAAGGATCAAAACAAGGCCAAAATTAACAAATATTTAAAATGGAGAAATTTAAGAAGAATACAAAATATAATCTGAAATATCCACGTTCATAATACTCTAAAGTCTAAACAAGGAATCTGACTAATTAATGGTAATAGCAACGAATTATGTTTAAATGACATTTTGACATCATTAGCTCTACGACAATGTTGTAGTGTAAGTTTTTACAATTTTATCCTCGATTGTTTTTCTATTTGCCTAGAATTTAGATTAGTTTATCATATGATACAGGTTAAATATACATGAAATTTTATATATAACTGTTATATTTATCGTAGTTATAACAATCTACTAGATGTAACATGTTGTATCCATATATATCTTTACATATAAAAAATTACCTTCTTTACCTTGTAATAACACATGATTTATTATAGGAAAACAAGATGACAAACGTCTAAGAAACAAACAACTAATGCAAATAAAAAAGTTAGCTCAATAAGACCATTAAGCTAGAGTGAATCCTTGGGTATAATAAGCCAAGGTAGAGTGGCTTTTAACGTAAAGAAACTTATATAAATGAAGTTTTCTCTTCTTATTTTTTTGAAGATATAAGAAGACTAGTGAAGATGTAGATAGCAAATGATCATATGACACTACTAATGGGATGGAGGTAGTCGACTATAAATGGCTCCCAACTGCTTAATGATCATTAGTTGGAACTGTCAAGTTGTGGGGAATCTCGTGATAATTCAACAGTTTAAATAATTTCATAAATTCCATTCCCCAAAAATTGTAGTGCCCCTTGATACAAGAAATGCAGGTGCCGAGTTGCAACATCTTCACGAAGTGATAAATTTTCCCAATATGTTTAATGTTGAACCTAATGGTCAGAATGGAGGTATTTGTATTTTTGAAGTTTCTAATACAAAAATAATAAACATGCCTTCATTTAAATAAATCATTTCATCAACAAGCTAATACAAAAATAATACCATTCATTTAAACAAATCATTTCATTAACAAGCTAATACAAAAATATACTAAAAATAAAAAGTTTTCAAATTTTGTTTATCTAATATTTATAAAAATAGAAAACCCTCCAAACTTTCTAAAAATAAAAAAAATGGTTTAAAGTTTCTAAAAGTGGAAATTTTTTCTAAAAATATAAAATTGTTCAAATTTTCTTAAAATATGAAACATTTCAAACTTTCTAACAATATATAAAAAAAAAATTGGCCCAAAAATTTGTAGAAATAGAAAATTTGGTCTAAAATCAAAATCCTCCAAAGTTTCTAAAACTAGAAAATTTATAAATTATTTCAGTTTACACTAAAAATAAAAACGTTCCCAAAACTTTTTAAAAATTATGTTGTCAAAACTTTCTATCTCATTTGATTAATGTGTTCCAACAATATGTGTAAGATAATGTGTAATTTTAAGCTATATATATTTCCTGCATGTGATGCAAGTCCACTAGGCTCTTTTCTTTTGTAGTTTCTCATTATAATATTGTTTTATTTACAGACTTAATTAACATTAAAACTTTCTTTCATATTGATTTATGAAATACAATATTTGTGCATCTCAACCCTACAATATTTAATAATATTGTAAATTGGGTTGTGTTTTTATGGACAGCTAATATTAAGGACAGGTAGATAATCTTATCCATTATAAAAGTATGATTTCGACAACCAGTTCCACCTATAGACTATATTGCTATATACCTAGGGCACCAAAAAAACAAAATATATCATTGACCAAATAATATATATATATATATATATATATATATATATATATATATATATATATATATATATATATATATATATATATATATATATATCATTAGTACCTAATATTATTACGTATATAGGTATGAGATTGCAAGAATGAAATTCTTGAGTCACACTATTAATTTGTGATCAATTGCCTTATTTGTAGTAAAAATATCAATCACCACATATGATTCAAATAGACAGTAAAAAAATATGTGTTCAAATCCGGATTATGGGTGTATGAGTTTATAAAATGTTATTTCAAAAGTTCACCATATTTGTTTTGAATTTGTGTTACATATATGGATATTCTTTAGACTATTATATTTGTTTAGTGACTGTTGTAACTTTGTATGGCGTTTAGTGACAATTTTTATAATGTAGCAGCATAAATTATATAATGTTTTATGATTCAATATTTTTAGTGAACTAGTTATTTTTAAATAATTATTATTTTACTTTACCAAAATAATTTTAATTAAAATTATTTATTTTATATTTTTGTTATATTTTAATAATAATTTTTTAATCTAATACAGAAGAAAAATCAAATTACATAATTTTATATTAAAAAATTAAGACATGTAAAGTTACGTTACATTTTAGATCATCTCCAATGCTACCTCAAATCTCTATATTTGGTAGAGTTACACTAATCCTACACCAAATACTATTCGTATTGTATTATTTCTTTTAAAATTTTAAAAATATTGTTAAATTTTTTTATTATATACAAAAAAATTAAAATTAAATATATGATATAAAATAACTAAATAAATAACTATAATACAACATAGAGCTAAAAAATTAATATAAACTAAAACAATAATTTAACAAAATTTTAAAAATATTGTTAATTTTTTTATTAAATATAATAAAAAAATTAAATACATAATACAAAAAAAATAAAATAAATACTAATACAATATAGAGCTAAAATTTAATATAAATTAAAACAAAAATTTAGTATTTGGATAAATCATTTATGGATGCTCCAATATTATTAAAATATTGACTAAAAGTATCTTAGCTATTTTGATATCTTGAGTCCTGAACTTTTAGATTCTCCTATTTGTTTAGATCAATGTCCTTGTTCTTGAGATATTTTTTTCATAATTTTTACTTGTTAACTTCGAATAAATTCACATATTCTTGGATTAGATATGAAATTTAAATATGTGAATAATATTTATGAATTTATACTTTTAATTATATTTTTTAATTAAATGTAATTTTTAATTCATATAATAAATATAATATTTTATTTAGTGAATTATTAATTTTTTTAATAATATAATTTTTTAATTAATTATTATTAATTATCTAATAGTAATATATAATTGTTTAATTAATTGAATGTAATAATTGGTGAAAGAAAAATAAAAATAATATTATATTTTATAAAGAACTATACTTTTTAGTATAATATTTGATATGGTGGGTTGGAGAGGAGTAAATTTTTGAAATAAAATGTAATAAAATTTGGTGTAAAATAAAGTTTAGAGTCGGAGATACTCTTAATATGTTAAAAACTTTTAGTACAATTTTTATGCTCTAAAATAGAGTTGGACTTTACTACAAAACAAAAGAATTCATGCCCTATATTTCTAAAGTTTTTGCATATATCTTTATGAGATGAAGAGTTGTTTAAGTCTGTTATCTTTAATGAAAATATACTTTAAAATTGTATTTATTAGGTAAGACAACACTAGTATATCACCTTTATACAAAGAATCTATTGAAAATCAACACAAACCTAATAAATGAAGTGGTTGAAGGATGTAGAAAAATAAATGGAGTGGTTGAAGGATGTAGAAAAATAAATGGAGTGGTTGAAGGATGTAGAAAAATAAATGGAGTGGTTGAAGGATGTAGAAAAATAAATAAAATGGTTGAAAGATGTAAGAAAAATAAATAGAATGATTGAAAGCTGTAAAAAAGAGAAGTGTGTAAATAATATTTATGTGATTAGAATTATTTCTTAGTTTTATATTTGTGTGGTGTAGATTGCATGGTGAGGACTATAAATAGCCTACCTCACATTTGGTTTTATTATTCCATCAAAAATAAATAAGTTTTTATATTCTTAATTTGAGTGTGAGTTGAGAGTTTTCTCTTTAAATGTTACTATTTTTCTTCAATTTGTGAGTTGTTTTTGAAAGATATAATATTGTCTTTTATTGTGGGTATAATACAAGTAATTTATTTACTTGTTTGAATCTAATATTAATAAAATTTACACAACTCTAAATTTTACTCAATAGAATCGCAGAAGCCCATTTCGTAAAGGTAATAGACTTATGTTACTTCATTTTTTGTAAAGGCAATGGACTTTGAATACCCTTTTTAGACTTGTGTTGTTCTACATAACAGATATGAGACTAAATTTGCCTTTCGTTAAACACAATGATCTTAAATCACTCTTTTTCTCTTATTTTATTTTCTTTTCTTTTTTAAATATATTTAACATGTTTATATGTTATATGTATTTAGATTTTAGATCGAATACTTATATTATTTTTCATTAAATATTAAATAACCATCCTAATAGAGTTTAAAATAATTCACACAGATTAAAACCACTATGAATGATAAGCATTGAGACTATGGATGATAAGCATTGAGATTTAATGTATGTATAAATTATTCATTTCCACTTAATTTTGTGATTTGTCTTATATTATTTTTCATTAAATATTAGATAAACAGAATTTAAAATAATTCATACAAATTAAAAAAAACACTTTGAATGGTGAGTATTGAGATTTAGTATATGCTTAAATTGTTCATTTTCATTTAATTTTGTGATACATTAAGATGGTATTAGGATTAGATGAGGTTAAATATCTTATTTGTTTTAAATGATTAAATGAAAAAATAAAAAAAAACGTAATTATTTATAATATAAAAACTTAATAGAAAGAAAAATAATATGAAAAAAACTATGATAAAGACATTAGGTTTAAAATAAGACTTATTAAGTCTCCAGTTGACGTCCAATAAGATGAATTTTATTTTGAATTGACAACTTTGAAGCACTACACTATTATAAATAACTTTATTTTCAGTTGACAACTTTGAAGCACTACACTATTATAAATATTGAGTGTAACATAAGATTGGCATGCTACAACCGATTCACGTCTCTAAAATTGAGTAGAGAATCTTCTTAATAATAGAATTATTTTTTTTATTAAACTAAATAATCTATATATCAAATATTTTAATATAATCATTGTTAATATTTGTTTCAAATTATAAGTTTCAATTACATAAAAATATGTTTTTGATATAAAAAAGAGAGAAAGAGAAAAAAAAAAACTATTGAACCTGACATTGATTAATAAGTCTATAACACTATCTAATAGACTAGGTAGCTAAATTTTTATTAATTTAATTTTAATTTGATGCGTTGCATGTGAACCACCAGAAGTAGCTTGTAGAGGCTAGGTAAACTTAAAATGATATTCCAAAGGTTTGGTATTGTTCTTAAGGTATAGCGTATGGGAAGAATTAATATATATACAAAGTGAGAGGTCCAATAATTAGATACTTATTCATATGCTATTTTGATCGACATAAGCCATTCCCTGGCACAAAAGCAAAGTGAACATAATAATATTATTATTTTTTTATTAATTTTATAATTTTCCTTTTGAGAAATCGAAGCAGTAGAATACAACGGCTAATGATCCATAATAATAATTTTTTTTATTTTGATTGATTTAACATATTTTTTAATTATATACAAACATTTCTAGTTTAATTTTATTTAATTTTATTTAACGGAATCATTTTTTAATATAAAATAATATTTTTAGTGTTATTATAATCTATAACTTGAAAAAGGGGTTTATGTCGTATTATTGTGTAGTATTTTGATATTAATTGTGTTGTGATCACATATTAGTTGACAAATGAAATTTTTTACTTAATTTTTTTCGTGTTAACTATTTATAATATGTTAACTATTTATAATAAAAATAATGAGATTTTTTAAGATATGAAAAAATTGTTCGATCAATTATGATTAAATTTTTTTATCTATATAATATTATCTTTTATCTTTAAATTAAATTAGTTTGTTCATTTACTTATTTACTTTTTTTTTAATTTATTAATTATGTGATTTCAATGCTATTCACGTTAAAATTGAGAAAACCAAATCACTCGAACTTGGGTATATTTTACTAATTTCAAATGAAAAAAAAACCTTAAAAAACAGGAGTAGTACGTTATCATAATATATATATATATATATTGCACAATTTATTACACTCCCTTATTATCTAATTGGTTGAGATTTAAAATATGTGTTTTTTTTTCTATTCATTTTGTTATAGATCTGAATAGTTGATGAGATATAAAGGTATAATAAATTCTACAAAAATTAGTATCATTGATACTATCCCAAACTCAAAAATTATAAATATGTGAATCTTTTCGATTTTGGTAAAGGAGAAAACACCAAAGGTTTGATGAATAATTGGTCCAATAAAAAGAACTTGTAAAATTAAAAGTTTGAGATTAAAATTAATATTTACCCAAGTAAAAGAAAGAAGCTAAAATTAATCATATTAGAATGCCTAAAATCATCCAGTAACTCAGCTGGCTCATATCAATACCCTCTCATTTTCAAATGATATCTTTGGTTGTGATCGATAAAGATTATATATTTAATAATATTTATACAATTAAAAACTTTTTTTTAAGATTAAATAATACTAGATATTATTCGAATTTGTAACTTGAATAAGAGAAGAATAAATCTTAATATCAAATCACTAGTTTAACTATCAAAAACTTAATATTTATAAACAGGTATACTTGTCCGGAATAAACCTAGTAATTTTGTTTTCAAGTATTTTCTTTAGTAAAGACAACGTGATGAGCACACAACTGGCTGTATTCCTGCCATTAAAGCATAATTAAGAGGATGATTTAGATTAAAGATGGATTTTGGAATCCATAAAGGCAAAAACTAAAACCCATTTTTCTAAAACGTGGTAAGCTGATATTTGAAATCTCTCTTTTTTTTTTTTACTAGAATTATATGTTTCTTGAATCACTTTAAATTTGAGTTTTCTATGTTCTGTGCTTAATTTATTTTCTGTTGTCTTTTGAATTTGTGTTAGCTGGCTAAGTGCATATCGTTTTCTTCCACTCAAGGTCATTTGATTCCTTAATTTCATGTTAGTTTTGTTTTGTTTTTTGTGAGGATTTAGAATTGTTTACTTTGCTGAGGTTGTAATGCTTTTATTTTCGTAGTTTTCTATTTGGCTTTTGTACGGAAGACCAACAAGATGGATTAAATCTTTGGCATTTACCAATTCTTTTGCTAATCTGTTAATTTTTTTTAATATTTAATTTTCTGAATTTGAAGTAGCTTTATGTGACATTTTAATCATGCTTGCTTTCGTGACTGCATGTTTGAAGCTTCTAGAAAATTGATTTTTCCCTTTTTTTTCTGCCTTTTATATTCTTGCTAGTGGATTCTTGATAAAATCATAACACTTATAAATAACATATTTACGATTTATAACAATAAAAATAACATTTTTTATATTAATTTAATATATTTTCATTATTAAAAAAGATCGGACATCTTATTTCATATTGAACATCGTCCAATTAAATGTTATTCAAATTAAAGGACGATCATTTAGATCTTTTTAATATTAAATGTCGTCTAATTGAACATAGTTTAATGTTATTGGAGAACTATTTTGTTGTTATAAATTTTAGGTTTTTATTTTTTGTAATTTCTTGAAACAATGTAAGTTGATTTGAAAAATGACATTTATCTTATAGAACACTATTAAAGCTCTTTTTACATGGAAAAAAGAGAGCAAATTATCTATCCTATTTTTGGTATGTCATTTCATGTACCACTATGGTTGTAAAATACATGTAAAGAAAGTTCACTTTTTATTCAACAAGAATCCACTTTTTATTTATATGTTGTAGTATTAGAGTTTGATGTACCGAATATGTGACACATAAAATCTCAAACAAAAAGTTAGATACAAGAAATAGAATTTAAAAAAAATGCTTTATACCAAAAAAGAAAAAAAAATTGTCACAAGAGACTCGTATGCAAATTTTAACGAACTGTTGTCTTCTATTAACCAAAAAAAAAAATCTAAATGTGATTTCCTCTCGGTCATTTTCAACTGAATGACCAACTCATATTTTTCAACACCAACAAATTATTAGAGCCTTAGCTCACATACACATCTCTATAATTTTCTATGTAAATAAATAATCATAAAGCAATTTATTAGAGTACTATCATTTTCAATATAATTTTTTAAGCCACGATATTATTCTGTGCTTTGCTCTTGTAGCTATATATATTTCATTTGTACATCCAAGTTCTCATATTGAGGTGCTTGTTTTCAAGTATAGCCAGACATGACTGAGGAAAAGAGCACAAATGGAGACTTGAAAGCACAGCATACTACTGCAACAAATGAAGAAAGTTCAGTAAAAATGAAAGAGCGACACAATACGAGGAAGAACAAGCAGAAAAACACAAAGACAGTGCCGTACTATAAGCTCTATTCATTTGCTGACACAATGGATTACCTGCTAATGTTTGTAGGCACAGTAAGTGCTGTTGGAAATGGATTCTGTATGCCTATCATGGCTATTATCTTTGGAAGTTTAGTTAATTCTTTTGGAGATAACGGAAACAACAGAGAAACAGTTCATAAAGTTTCTAAGGTACCCTTTGAACTTATTCTATGTTTGGTGTCAAAATTAGGTTCCAAGTTCACTTTCAAATCATATTTTGGTTGTTTTCTGTTTCTAATGTTCTCACTCAACTATAGTACATCAAGCAGGCATAATGTTCTTTAGTACTAAACTAGTCAATTCTATAATTAGGTATGCCTGGAGTTCCTCTACTTGGCTTTTGGATCTTGTGTTGCTTCATTCTTACGTAAGTACATTAATTTTCTGTTGCTATAAAATTTACCATTTGAGCAAAAATTGCAGTTTTTTTTTAGTTTGAGTGAAAAAAATTTTAGTCTTACAAAATTTATGTTTGCTTGAAAGATCACCATATAGAGCCCAAGCTGAAAATTTACAATGGAATTCAATCAAGTTATAGTTTTAGCTTATAATTGCTTTATGGCAGAGGTGGCTTGTTGGATGGTCACAGGAGAAAGACAGGCTGCAAGAATAAGAAGTCTTTACTTGAAAACAATATTGAGGCAAGATATTAGCTTCTTTGATAAAGAAACTAATACCGGTGAAATTATTGAGAGGATGTCAGGTGATACTGTGCTTATTCAAGATGCTATGGGTGAAAAGGTACTTAATAAGTCATTAATTAATTTTTACTTTTTATTTTTTTCTGTAATGAAAAATGAAGTTGAAATGTGAGTTTTACTATTTCTTTCATTTACCTTTTTTCAGGTTGGAAAGTTCATTCAGTTAGTGGCAACATTTGTAGGAGGCTTCATTATAGCATTGGCCAAAGGTTGGCTTCTCACTCTTGTCCTGCTATCTTCACTTCCTGCCCTCGTCATATCCGGTGCAGTTATGAGCATTGTGTTAGTGAAAATGGCAGCCCGTGGACAAGTTGCTTATTCAGGGGCTTCAACTGTGGTGGAGCAAACAATTAGTTCAATCAGAACTGTAGGCACACATATGACACCAAATTGAATCCAAAACTTTCTTATTTCATTGTAAAGCATAATATGATCACCACTCTTAATATGCAGGTTGCGTCATTCACGGGAGAAAAGCAAGCCATTGCTAACTATGACAAGTCTCTAGTGAAAGCTTATGAAGCTGGCGTGCAAGGGGGCTTGGTATCAGGCATAGGAATTGGTTCTGTTCTTTTTATTGTATTCTGCGGTTATGGTTTAGCTGTTTGGTTTGGAGGAAAAATGATAATTGAGAAAGGATATAGTGGAGGAGATGTCATTAATGTAATTATGGCTATGATGACTGGCTCCATGTAAGTTTAGACTCTTCGTTTTCACTTCTTTTTAAACTCCATTCTAATATGCTTGTAGAAGTTTCAAAGAAAAAGTGGTTTCAAATGATGTAATTTTTTCATAAGTGAATACAAGAGAAGCATTTAGCTTAGATGCTTAGTATGAAATTGTTACAAGTGATTTTGAGAGGTACTACATTATTTGAAGCATGCATAAAATGTGCGTCATGAGTTGTGAAAGTACTTTTGAACATTTTTCTTTTTGGTACAAAGAGCGCTTTGTGCTATCATACACACTTTTGCAATCTCAAAAGCATATGCAAATAGACCTTAGTAATTATATTAGGAGGTATCATGCATCATAAACTACTCTCAAAATTAAGTATTATTTTCCTTAAAATCACTAATAATCCTTCTCAAAATTTTAAAATACTACACGTAGAGATTACCAAACATAACTACAAGTGTTTCTGTTCATTTGAAAGCACTTTCAACTCAAAAGATAAGCAATTTCTAAGGGTCTTGTTTGTGTGTGCTTCAAGGATTGTGATAAATACCCTTAAAAAGTAGCCTATGGTATGTGATTTATTGGGAAGTGATTATTATTTTACCGTTTAAATTTTCAGATCCCTTGGGCAGGCATCACCATGCATGAGTGCATTTGCAGCAGGACAAGCTGCAGCTTTCAAGATGTTTGAGACAATAAATAGGAAATCACAGATTGATGCTTATGACAACAATGGGATACAATTAAATGATATTCATGGGGATATAGAATTAAAGAATGTTTATTTTAGTTATCCTGCTAGACCAGATGAACAAATATTTAATGCATTTTCACTCTTAATACCTAGTGGTACAACAACAGCTCTAGTTGGACAGAGTGGAAGTGGTAAATCTACAGTTATTAGTTTGATTGAAAGATTTTATGACCCTCAGGCCGGTGAAGTTCTTATTGATGGTGTTAATGTCAAAGAATTCCAACTGAAATGGATTAGACAGAAAATAGCACTTGTTAGCCAAGAACCGGTCTTGTTTACCTCTAGCATTAGAGACAATATTGCATATGGAAAGGACGATGCGACTACTGAAGAGATAATTGCTGCTGCTAAACTTGCCAATGCTGCTAAGTTTATAGATAAACTACCACAGGTTAAGGGTGTAAAATTTTCTTTGATATTGAAAATATCTCTCACACATTTTTACCTGTTATATGGTCCTATGATTTGTGCATTCAGGGACTAGACACCATGGCAGGAGAGCATGGAACTCAATTATCAGGTGGACAAAAGCAGAGAATTGCTATTGCAAGAGCAATTCTAAAAGACCCACGAATTTTACTTCTAGATGAAGCAACAAGTGCTCTTGATGCAGAATCTGAGAAAATTGTGCAAGAAGCACTTGACAGAATAATGATCAACAGAACTACTGTTGTTGTAGCTCATCGCTTGACAACTGTAAGAAATGCTGATGCCATTGCTGTTATACATCAAGGAAAAATTGTTGAAAAAGGTCAAACAATTTTCACGTACTTCTTTCAAGTTTCAAATATAACAATGTTCATATGTATATGAATTGTGTAAGAACATAAAATTCTCATGTACATGTTGTTATTGCAATTTTGAGACATTTTTAGCCCACTCCAAGGACCTACGATATAGGTCCGGACTGATAGGACCTTTTATTTAATAATATTGTTTTCCCAATTGAGCAGGTCCTCACTCAGAGCTAATCAAAGATCCTAATGGAGCATATAGACAGCTTATACATTTGCAAGAAATCAAAACAGTGATAGAAAAAGATTATGTAAGTAATCAGGACGGAAATGAAAGTGACCTAGATTCTGCAAGGCCTCAAAGTCAAAATTTCACTTTCTTAAGATCAGTAAGTCCAGGATCCTCTGGGAGTGGAAATAGTAGCTGCCACTCTATTTCAGTCCCATTTGGTGTGCAGACTTCAATTGGTGTTCTTGACAAAGAACATGGAAATCTCAATGCTACAGCTTCTGTACAATCAAAAGTTCCTCAAAACATCTCACTTATCCGACTAGCAATTCTTAATAAACCCGAAATCTCAGTGTTACTCCTAGGCATAGTGGCTGCCACAGGATCTGGTCTAATTTTACCTACTTTTGGAGTGTTAATGTCTAGTATGGTCAAAACTTTCTTAGAGCCACCACACGAACTCCGTAAGGATTCGAAGATTTGGGCATTAGTATTTGTAGGTCTTGGAACAGCATCTTTGTTCACTAATCCATCAAAGGGATATTTCTTTTCTGTAGCAGGTTGTAAGTTAATAAGAAGAATAAGATCAATGTGTTTTGAGAAAGTGGTTTACATGGAAGTAAGTTGGTTTGACGAAGGTGAACACTCAAGTGGCACAATTGGTGCAAGGCTTTCTTCTGATGCAGCTTCTTTACGAGGTTTGGTTGGTGATGCTCTTAGTTTGATAGTTCAAAATACGACAACTGCAATTGCTGGTTTGGTTATTGCTTTTGAGGCAAATTGGCAATTGGCTCTTATAGTTCTTTTTTTGTTACCTCTAGTAGCTGCAAATGGATATGTTCAAATGAAGTTCATGACCGGATTTAGTGCTGATGCAAAGGTTGGTTTTAATGTCCTTCTTCTTCTTCCTCCTCATCCTTTATATAGTCTTATTTTTCGGCATTCTTGTTATGCATTGTAATCTTAGTGTTGATACCTAAGTAAAATAGCTACATTGCTAATACAAACCCGAATTTGTAATTTCTTGTAGAAAATGTATGAGGAGGCGAGTCAAGTAGTAACTGATGCAGTTGGAACTATTAGAACAATTGCTTCCTTTGGTGCTGAAGATAAAGTGATGGAGTTATATGAGAAGAAATGTGAAGGTCCTATAAAGGCAGGGATAAGACAAGGGTTAATCAGTGGGATAGGATTTGGTGTATCATTCTTTCTGCTTTTTTCTGTGTATGCATGCAGTTTTTATGCTGGAGCTAGACTTGTTGCCGATGGAAAAACACACTTCTCTAATGTTTTTCGCGTAAGTACACACTTTAATGTCCACCGTTTAATTTCAATTAGTTCAATCAATTTCATTTCTTCAGTTGATAGGGTGTAAACCGTTGTTCTGCTTATTTGTTATGATATTGGGAGGGTAATGAAGAGTTACAACCCACTCTCTACCAGGGACACAATAACTACAATAGTTGTCCAACCAAAATTATATTTTCATTGTTCTTTGTGCGTGAATTTCATTTACAATTTTTGCATAAGAATTATATTTAACTCTATCTTATGTTTGCTTTAAGAATTTCTTTCTAACTCAAGAAGAAGAGATATTAACTGGTTTCATTATAATAAAAAGTACTTGTCTGTACTGGATAGGTTTTCTTTGCTCTTACAATGTCAGCAGTGGGAATGTCTCAATCAATTACCTTGGCTCCTGATGCAACTAAGGCAAAGGCTGCTGCGGCTTCTATATTTGCAATTCTTGACAGGAAATCAAAGATAGACTGCAGTGACACATCTGGAACTATAATAGAAAGAGTTAAAGGAGACATTGAGTTTCACCATATAAGTTTTAAGTATCCTACTAGACCTGATGTTCAAATATTTCAAAACCTTTGCTTGACTATTCGTTCTGGCAAGGTAATTGGGTTTCAATTATGTCCTTTACCTTAAATTTTAATAGATGGTTTTGGAATTTAACTGAAAAGTTTGCTAAAATTGCTGGTTTTGGCAATATACTGACACAGGTTGTACCTGAATTATATATACTATTCTTGGACATTTTTCACTAATCCCTAAAAACTCATCTATTTAGGGCCCAAACTGCATTTTAGCATATCTCATGCTTACATATTGAGTTACTTCTATCAGACAGTTGCTCTTGTTGGCGAAAGTGGGAGTGGAAAATCAACAATAATTTCACTGCTGCAAAGATTTTATAATCTTGATTCTGGCAGCATAACACTAGATGGAATTGAATTACAAAAACTACAATTGAAGTGGTTGAGGCAGCAGATGGGGCTTGTGAGCCAGGAGCCTATGTTATTCAATGACACTCTCCGAGCTAACATTGCGTATGGAAAAGAAGGGAATGCAACAGAAGCAGAAATTATAGCTGCAGCAAAACTGGCAAATGCTCACAATTTCATTAGTAGTCTACAGCAGGTAGACTGCTACTATTACTTCACTCATTTCATTTTGTTGTTAAATAAGTTAAACACAAAGAAGCTGCAATATCTTCTTTTAAGAACTGAGAAGGTATGGTCTGTTTGATATTGCTTTTCAGGCCTTTTAAAAGCACTTATGACAAGCAAGATTTCTCATAAGTGTTTTCATGGATTACAAAGCACAAGTTATGTTTCTTCCTAAAAATATTTCTTCTAAAACAACTTTTTTCATAAACCACTTTTAATAGCTATACAAACAAATACACCCTAAGAAATATAACAAAACAGTACATGTTTAATGCCAAGTTTGGGGAAAAAATGCAGGGTTATGACACAACAGTAGGAGAGCGAGGGGTTCAATTGTCAGGTGGACAGAAGCAAAGGGTTGCGATTGCAAGAGCAATAGTAAAGGCACCAAAAATATTACTGCTAGATGAAGCTACCAGTGCACTTGATGCTGAATCTGAGAGAGTGGTTCAAGATGCATTGGATCGAGTAATGGTGAACCGGACCACAGTGGTGGTGGCTCATCGTTTGTGCACAATTAAGGGTGCGGATTTAATTGCAGTGGTGAAAAATGGAGTAATTGCAGAGAAGGGAAAGCATGAGAGTTTGATTGGTATCAAGGATGGCATTTATGATTCTTTGGTAGCTTTACATACAAGTCCTGCATCTTAGGAATCTTTGTGTCCTTGAAACTTAATTACAACCTCAAGTTTGTTTTCCTTTATTGTCTCATAAAAAAAAGAAAAAAAGAGTGCATGTTTCAATATACTGCGAATTTCTGCTGAAAGTAACCGATGAACAACCAAAAGATTATAGCTGATAAACAACCAAAAGATAAGACATTCTGTACTTTAATATTTCCTTTATTGAATGTATTGCAATATGACCAATTTTAACCTTTTGGCTTGTATATTATACCTTCCATGTGACTTGAGAAAATATGTTCCAATAATTCTACTTTGGAATCTGTTTATGAAATGTATTTGCTTGTGTCTATGTCCCTGTTCAAACTGAATGTTTTACTTATGAAAGAAATTTCAATATATAATGCTCTTTTTTTTTCATTTTATTTTGCCTGCCTACATTACTATATATTTTATACAACTCAAACTCATGCACTCATAATGGACTCAAAATCCAAACTTTCAACATACTCAAGTGGGCTTCGTATTGTTGAGCCGCATGTCACGACCTTATTTTTCAAGTATCGATCATGCGGCACTTAACACCGTCCATTGTACTAAGCCTTCCTTTTGAATCCGAATGAAACTCCAAAGAGAATAGAAAGAGTTTGCAAAGAATGCTTTGTATTGCTCTAGAGAGAGTTTATGTTACAAATGCTATGAATTCCCAATGATGAATCCAAATGAAGACCAATGGGTCTTATTTATAGTGTGGCTCTAAGCTTAAGAATAAGCCACCACTTTCTAGATTCTTTTAGCTCTAGAATTTACAAGGGTGTTCTAGATTTATGTACAATGTGGCACAAGGCTCTAGGACCTTCTAGCCAACTCTAGAGTCTTCTAGGTTAGTCTAGTTCCTTCATGTGCGTTCCGGGATGTTCCATAAGCTTCCAGCGGCTTCTACATCCTTCTTGAACCATCCGGCATGCTCTAGAATATTCTAGTCCATTCTAGCACTCTCCAGCGTGCTCTAGAATATTCTAGGATCTTCAAGCTTGAGTTGAGTCCGTCCAACTCTAGCCCTTTCTAGACATCTCTAGTCAACTCTAGAACTTTCCATGTAGAATAGTCTAGATCTTTTAGGCAAACACCATTTATTTTGGATTTTTAGGGACAGTTTGGCCGGGACGTGACAACCTCCCCCACTCAAGTTCGCAACACCCTCGTCGCGCCTTCAAGTTGAAACCTCTCTATAGCATCTCTGAATTTCCACAAGGAATCCTCAGGTTCCCAACTTGTTTCTTCGTCCGAGGCGTTCTTCCATTTGACCAAGTATTCCCTATAACTTGGTACGCCCCTTCGTCAGATCAAGCGGTTTGCCAAAATTGAGTCCACTTCCCTATCAAAGAAGGTTACCACTACGGTAGGCGCCCTCTTGGATTCTCCTCTACTCATGTCTTCCTTGTCTCCATGAAAAGGTTTTAGCATACTTACATGAAAGACAGGATAGATTTTAAGCTTTGGAGGGAGTTGTAGTTTGTATGACACCTTACCGACTTTCTTGAGGATAGGAAACGGCCTTTCATACTTTCGCACCAACCCCTTATGAACCTTCCGCAAGGACTTAAACTGTTGGGGCAATAGTTTGACAAGGACTAAATCTCCTTCCTGGAATTCTACCATCCTCCTCTTCTTGTCAGCCCATTTCTTCATCTTTTTAGACGCCTTATTCAGGTAGGCTCGGGCCAACTCCGCTTGTTCATGCCACGCCTTGGCAAACTTGAAGGCAGCAGGGCTCTTCCCTTCATAACTCGTGGCCAAGGCATGAGGAGTCATGGGTTGCTGCCCCATGACAATCTCAAAGGGACTCTTTGCGGTGGACTCACTTCTCTGCAGATTATATGAAAATTGGGCTACATCCAACAGCTTCGCCCAATCCCGTTGATTGGCACTAACAAAGTGCCTGAGATACAACTCCAGCAATGCGTTGGCGCGCTCTGTTTGTCCATCACTTTGAGGATGAAAGCTTGTAGAGAAGTTCAAGTCTGATCCAAACAACTTGAACAATTTCGTCCAGAATTTCCCTGTGAATCGTGGGTCTCGATCACTCACGATATTGGATGTAATCCCCCAATGCTTCACAACATGTTCAAGGAACAAGCGTGCCGTCTCATCTGCCGTGCAATCCGTTGAGGTAGATATGAATGTTGCATATTTGCTGAAGCGATCAATCACCACAATAATGCTGCCAAAGCCCTCTGATTTTGGCAAGCAAGTGATGAAATCCATAGAGACACTCTCCCATGGTCTCTCTGGAATCGGCAGCGGCTCTAGCAAGCCTCTGGGTGCATGCTGCTCTATCTTGTCTTGTTGGCATACAAGACAAGTCCTTACATAAGCTTCAACATTGTCCCGTAGTTGAGGCCAGTAGTAGATTGATTTGATCAAAGCAAGGGTGAGCCTCATTTCTGGGTGTCCAGCCCATAAGGAATCATGGCACTCCTTGATAAGCTCTTTCCTTAAGCTCCCCCATTTTGGTACGAAGATACGATTCTGCTTGGCATAGAGTAGTCTGTCACTCAGCCAAAATCGTCTTGTCTTTCCTTCCATGAAGAGGGCAAGGAGGTTTTGAGCAAAGGCATCATGCTCCAACCATTCTTCGATCCTTTCTAGCAAAGGACTACTTGGCCTGCTCAAGGCTGCTAACTCCGCCTTTCGAATTAGCACATCAGCCACCACGCTTCCGCTGCGCGACTCTGATTTTTCTCCCTGATAAGGGCTCATTGTTGGTAGTCTTGTGTCAAGATCCAACTCATCTTTGTGGTCCACCTCCTTCCTTGGAGGTAACCGTTTGGACGATGCTTCAGGCATCACATCATGGGACTTATCTGAGACAACTTGCATGTCCGTCGGCAAGCTTGGTTTTGGCGACGCCTCCTCCTCATCGTATTCTTTTGAGATGGTCATGTAACTCTCCTTTTCTCTCTTCAATCCCTTTTTGAATTGAAGTGCCGAGAGAGTTTGGGTCGTACGTTTGGTGGTCCTGTCCGTCGGTACCACGCAAACCTTCGAACCATCCATGATACACATAGAGTTTGAGCATGGCACCAAGAAAGCTAAAACCTGGTCCAAGAACTCCATGCCGAATACCATCGAGTAGTCATCTATATGCGCCACTGATAAGTCCACTTGGCCAATCCAAGCACCAAGACTGACCTTAACTCCTTGAGCGACTCCAATGCGGTAAGGCTGCTGAGTTAACCGCTGGAGAACCCCTCCATCGACAACCTTCGTGCCAAGTCTCTTTGCTTCTTCCACCGAAACAAAGTGTGCGAGATGCACCCGTGTCAACCAATGCTTTGCGACCTTCCCATTGGCGGTGGCATCTACGTACATCAAGCCTTGTGGTCTTTGCAGGGCGCTCCAGACAGACTCGCAGGTGCAGTAATGTTAATCCCATTCGCACTCGTCCGACTCGCCTCCATCCTGGTCATGAGTGGAAGTAACTAAGGCACTCAAGGCCTTCCTTTTCGGACATTGCCGTGCCCAATGCGGTACATCGCAAATGAAGCACGTCACATGGGGCTTTGAGGTACCACGATCATCCTTATTCAAATATTAACAGGGATGTGTCAGGAACGATTGGGGATGTGTCTACATTAACCACGTCGCTTGAGCTCAAGGTTAGCCCACGATTGGAGACCATCCATGAACAAGAATAGCGCATCCTTGTCGGATGTGTCAGGAACTTTAAGCAGCAAAGTTTTGAACTCTTTCACATAATCCCTTATGCTACCTGTCTGCTTTAACCGTCACAGTCGACCTCTTGCCTCCTCTTCAACATTAACGGGGAAGAACTGTATTTTGAATTCCCTTTTGAAGTCTTCAAAGGTTTCAATTATGCAAACCCCTCGTTGCACATCACCATGTCTCCGCCTCCACCACAGCATAGCAATGTCGGTCAAATACATAGCAGCGGTTCGGATCTTGCTAGCATGGTCCGTTATGCGAGTAGTCTCAAAGTATTGTTCTAGCCCCCATAGGAAGTTCTCAACTTCCCTAGCATTCCTAACACCATTGAAAGTCTTAGGCTTGGGAACATCCACCCTCTTAGCTTCAATGACAATGGTTGTGCTGGGCCTCACTCGCCATCGCCCGCTACATGTAGCTAGATCACCACCTACGCCCTCAACTCTAAGCAACACATACGAAGTTCTCTGGACAAGATCTCTTACCTTGGCAAGTTCACTTTTTAACCCATCAATCTATTGCCTTAACCCACCGTCTAGCTCGTTGAGGGACATCTTAACCGCTGCGTGGATTTCCACATCCTCGGCCTCCAAGCCATTGCAACGTTCCTCTAAGTTGTCCACCCTGTCGAAAAGCTCCCCTAAGCTGTCCTGCGCACTCCCCACTCGTGCTTCTAAGCTAGAAAGTATGTCCTTTAACTTAGCTCGAGATTCTTTTGATGGTTTCCAGGTTTCCTCACGACCACGTTCCATAGGTGGAACATCGACGCTTGGTGTAGATGGAGCAACGTTCTTCATTATACCAAAGGTAGAAATGCTTCAACCAAAAGCTTTGATACCAACTGTCACGACCTTATTTTTCAAGTATCGATCGTGCGGCACTTAGCACCGTCCGTTGTACTAAGCCTGCCTTTTGAATCCGAATGAAACTCCAAAGAGAATAGAAAGAGTTTGCAAAGAATGCTTTGTATTGCTCTAGAGAGAGTTTATGTTACAAATGCTATGAATTCCCAAGGATGAATCCAAATGAAGACCAATGTGTCTTATTTATATTGTGGCTCTAAGCTTAAGAATAAGCTACCACTTTCTAGATTCTTCTAGCTCTAGAATTTACAAGGGTGTTCTAGATTTATGTACAATGTGCCATAAGGCTCTAGGACCTTCTAGCCAACTCTAGAGTCTTCAGTTAGTCTAGTTCCTTCCACGTATGCTCCTGGATGTTCCATAAGCTTTCCACGCTTCTACATCCTTCTTGAACCATCCTAAGATGCCCTAGAATATTCTAGTCCATTCTAGCATTCTCCAAAGGCGCTCTAGAATATTCTAAGGCCTTCAAGCTCGAAATAGCCCCGTCCAACTCTAAATTTTTCTAGACATCTCTAGGCAACTCTAGAACTTTCCATGTAAAATAATCTAGATCCTTTAAGCAACCACCATTTATTTTGGATTTTCAGGGACAGTTTGGGCTGGACGTGACACGCAGTTAATTACCATCTGCATTACTACGTGTATTTCCATGAAATATGTTAAAGAAATTAATTTAATAATTTTATTAATTTTTCTATCACTATAAGTGAAATTCTCACTTTTTATTGTCCTTTATCACACTTGTCAAGACCTAAAGTAGTTCCCTTAATATATGAAAGCCTGCCGGTTACGTCCTTATTGGAAGTTGGTTTTTTATATTCATGCAGATCAATATGAAGAAATAGTCACATGAACATTAATTTGAACCAAGTGTCTTTTTCTCTGTTTGAATGTCTAATATAAAATACGTCAATATTTGGCATGTTATGTATTAATCGATAATTCCAAAGTTTCTTAGTCATCTGAATCATTATGAAACCAGACAATGGAAAAAATCATAATATAGTTGATCTCTATAATCATCTTAGTTTTTGAAAGGAAAAAAGAAAAAATATATATATATGGTCAAAACTCAATTATGCATGTATCAACGGTTTCTTATTCTCTTTCTACTTATGTAAAAGCCTTGTCGTCACTACTGAAAAATAAACACTACAGAACATAAGATGTCAGAGAAAAGAAGTGGAGATGAATAAAAATACACAGTAAGCTCTATTCATTTGCTGACTCTCTGGATTACCAAAGAAGTGGTTAATGAAGTATCTAAAGGTACTTTGCAGCTAAATTATAATAACTATTCATCTTTATCTTATTGTTAGATCTTTGTTTTAATTGACTATATCAGAGTTCAAGTTTAGTTAATTGATTTATTAAGCATACTTTCTTTTCTATGTTTAACTATTAAATAGTTTTTTTAGTGAAAATTGTGCTAAATACCCACTTTCTAGCTAAACATGTATTTTTCATGTTATAAATTAACACCATTAGAAACAAAATTCGTATCCAATATGGTTGCACAAATATATAATTATAGGTAACAACAAAATAATAAGCAATGAAAAAAATAAATAATACACAATGATTTAAGTGATTCAACTTTTAAATGTGAAAAATCTACTGATGATGACACACCGAGAAAATTCTACTAATAATCAAATGGAGATACAAATACTAATATTCAAAAAACTTCACCAAATATATCAAAATCTAAAATACACAGAAAATAACTCTCTCTAATTTACTAGTAATATACAACAAAATAAATTAACAAAATAAATTAACAAACTTTTTATTTAATTAAATATTACCATACAAATAAGCTTACTACTTATGACCTCTCTTTTAACCTGTTTGTAAAATTTGAGAAGAAAAATGAGAGATTTCTTGACTGAAAATGGAATTTGGCACCACTCTTTTCTCTATTTTCTTTTGTTTAGTAACTGCTAACTTTTTTTTCTTCTCACCTTTCACAGGCGGCTGTGGAAGGAAACAAATATGTATCCGCTAAGGTGCACAAGCTGAAAAACAATTGGGCTTTTGAGCCTGAAGTTTTGGGCCAATAAAAAATAACATTTTTCATATGCTCACTTTTGCCCCATCGTACACTAAGTAAAATACCCTACATGTATAGTTGTTGAATCGAGTATGAAGCAGACATTTGTAGAATTTTTCGTGTTAATGCTAAAATTTGCATAGGTCACAATATCAACCACTGAAAATTCAAACACAGAATATCCCTAAGCCAAACAAATCTTTGACGTTATGTAAAATGTGAATTTCTAGATATTGTAAATGTTCCATAATACTAAGAATATAAAGTTCACATGCCACAAAATCCATTGAAAAAAATTCAACAAAACATATAGTCTTCATTTATGAAAAATATGAGTTTTATGAACACAATTATGTGTAGTTAATTTATCAATCTAGGGATCTTATGAACCCAATTTTCATCATGTGATGATTTAATATTTTACCTTAATTATAATTATAATTTAATTATATTATTTAATCTGATTTTTATGCTATTAATTGTTTGGTCAACAATTTATCTATAGAGACAATTAAATAGATTTGAGAGAATTATTTAATTATTTGTCTTGATTAAATAACATGCATAGTTTCTAGACAGAGATGTATGATTTTTATGTATGTGATTCATAATTGATGAACTTAATGAGTAGTATGCAATTTAATTGGCACAAGAGTGTGATTAAATTAATTGATATATGGTGTGTAGTTTACTTGAGAGAGGAATACATGCTAAGTTAGATTCAATTGATCATGTAATTAATTGATAATTATATTGAGAGAATTTTAGCAATTCGCATGTTAAGAAAATTGGGGATTAAGTATTCTTAGATATTTTCTCATATATATTTTTAGTTACCAAATCTGATTTAAATTCATTATTGTTGTTTACATTTTGTTATTTTCATTTTTCTTCCTTAAAATATAAAAACACAAAAAAAATTGATTTTAATTTTTTTAGTTTTAAAAATTAATTTCTAATAAAATAATCACCGTGAGAATAATTTTTTCTTATCATTATATTACTTATTGTGATACGTATATTTGTGTATTCATTGCACACACTTCATGTGTGGCGATCATCCACCGAAAAGCGACCTGAGCCTCTTAAGACATTTTCACATGGGCTCTCTAGATGTCATGTTCCCACTATAGTTTAGGAAGCATTAATGGATCCCAAGTGGACTAAAGCGATAGAAGAAATGCGAGCACTACTAAAAAAATCAAACATAGACCTTGGTTCCATTACTCTAAGGGAAGAAGACAGTCAGGTACATGTGGGTCTTTTCTGTTAAACACAAGCTAGATAAATCTATAGAAAGATACATGGAGAGGCTAGTTGCAAAAGGATACATTCAGACATATGGTGTGGATTATCAAGAAACCTTTTCACCAGTAGCTAAACTAATATAGTGAGAGTTTTGCTATCTCTCGTAGCCAACCTGGACTGGCCATTGCACCAATTAGATGTGAAGAACGCATTTCTCCATATTGACCTTGAAGAGGAAGTCTACATGGATATCCATTCAGGCTACACAACATCTTTAAAAACAAGAGTTATGTGCAAAGAAGAAGTATGGCTTCTGCCAAAGTAATTCAGATCATACATTATTTCTGAAGCACCAAAAGAGCAAGGTAATAGTTTTAATTATATATGTCGATGATATAATCATCATAGGAGATGATACGAAGGAAATCGTTAAGCTTCATAAACAATTGGCAACTGAATTTGAGATGAAAAAATTGGGAGGACTTAATTATTTCCTAGGAATAGAGGTTGCTAGATAAGAACGAGGTATATTTCTTTCCCAGCAAAAATATATATTAGATTTACTATGTGAAGTTGGAATGCCAGAGTGTAAGCCAACAGACACTCCAATTGTCCAGAATCACAAGCTTAAAGAGTATCCAAGAAAAATGCCAGCAGACAAGGGAAGATACGAGAGGTTAGTTGGGAAACTTATTTACCTCTCACATACTCTTCTTGATATGGCTTATGTAATGAGTGTAATAAGTCAATTTATGCACCACCCTAGTAAGGATCATATGGAAACAGTGATCCAGGTTTTACGATACTTAAAATCCTTCCCAGAAAAAAGGCTTATGTTTTCAAAAAATAATCATCTCAAAGTTAATGGTTATACAGACACAGATTGGGTGGGGAACACCATAGATAAAAGATCCACCTCAGGATACTTCATGTGTGTTGGATGGAATCTTGTTACATGGAGAAGTAAGAAGAAAAAGGTGGTGGCATTGTCAAGTGTTGAAGCAAAGTTCCGTGGAATGGTTAAAGGACTGTGTGAGCTGCTATGGCTTAGAAGACTTCTAATCGAAATTGGATTTGCCCCAACCTCTGAGATGGACCTTTTTTGCGATAACAAGGCGGCTATTGTTATTGCTCACAATCTTATCCAGCATGATCGCACTAAACATATAGAGATTGATAGACACTTCATTATTATTTTTTAGGTATTTTCGTTTAAAAAAGTAACTTAAAGACTCAAAGAAAAATACCGAAGGCAATATATCTCAAATATATTCATAAATTAAATGAGGATAGGTCAACAAATATGGAAAAATTGGACAAAATGGGTCAAAAAAGGTCAAAAATGTCAAAAAGGGGGAAATCACGCACACAGCTGCCCCGGCCAACGCGAGCAGCACGCCCAGCCGTGCTGAGCAACGCGCGCGTCACTTCAGCACAACACCTAGTCCACACGAGCCCCTGCTCCATTCTGTGTGTGCCTGCGCCTAGTCTGCGCCCATTTTCCCCATCTGCGCATGTCGCCGCGCCTACACCACCATGACATTAGTAGTATGATGTCATCATTCACTACTCCACGTTTTCTCCATTTTTAATCATTTTTTCACCCACTTTTTCTTCCTCTCCTCACCTATAAATACCCTCATTCTCTTCACTTCATACCACACCTCAAAAACATCTTTTTTTTCCTTTCTTTCTCTCCATTTCTTATTTTTTTAGTTTTTCTTAGTTTTTCTAGCATTTCTTAGTTTTAGAGTTCTCTTTTTGAGAAGAACTAATTATGTTTTTGTAATTTATTTGTTTTTTGATTCAATAAATGCGAGTTCAAATTTCATTTGGAGGTTTTCCAGCAACAAGAATAAGGTCAAAGTACTCTAAGGATTTTATTTTCTTTACAGTTATTTTTTATGCTTTATTCTTACATGTTATATTTAATTTATCTGTGATTAAATTTAACTTTACTGACTGTTTGTAAACATGATATAATAGTAACGTTGTTATGCTCGCGAAATATTAAATAGGTAAAAATCTCTAAAATGAATTGATTTTATTTTTATTCAAGATTTTATATTAAGAATGTTAGAGAGAAATATATTATTTTTTATGACAAACTTAAATCTGAAAATTAAATTTTAAGGTTTAGTTATCTGGTCTGATTTAGAGTAGTGTTCTTTTATTTGTTGGTACAATCCCCCGATAGTTAAAGAGAAGCTCTATTTCAAAAGTTTTTATAAGAATTATTATCTAAAAATGTATTGACAACATGTTTTCAGTAGTAGTTTTAAAGCTTGAAAATTAGTACTCGGATAACTAAATTCTTAGGTTTAATTTGGACACCTTGAATAAAGTTTAAACTGTCTAACCCCACCAAATGTGGTATTCATATAAAAAAGAAAGAATCAGTAAATATCAATTTATATTTTTAATAACCTAAATAATATGAGAAAGCATAATTAACTTAGTTATTATATCCATAAATACTCCATTATTATAAATGATAAAATTTGCATAATTTTTTATTGAATCTATATATATGTTTATTTGTATGTTATTAGATTAGAAACAACAAAAACCCAAATATCGTGACAGGATGTTTAGGATTTAATTTCGTTTTTAAAAGTTTGAATAATAAATTAAAAACCACATATATTTTTTGCTTAGATCGACCTTGTGAGTATACTTATCATTTTCTACGAAATTATTCGTACACTTGCGAGAGTTTTATAAATATAAAACCAAAGTATTGAGAGGATCGACAATGCCGATTTTGCTCATCAATTAGCGTGATAGAAGTTTCCTAAACACAAAGGTAATCAACCAACCAAACATATGGCTTACGAGACAGACATATGGCCTGCAAGACAAAAGTTACCTATAAAAAATTACCTAATAGAAAGGTGACCAATAAGAAAGACATGTGGCCTACCAGATACACATGGTTTGCCATCCAGAAAGAGGTTACGAGATAGAAAGATGGCCAACCATATAGGATTGGTCAGACATAATATGTGTCCACTAAACAAAGTTAGGCTACAAGGTTTATGCCACAAGCTGGTCAACTCTACTTTGTCCCCCACACAAATAGAAGTTAATTAACATTAATGTGGCTAGCCAAATAGAAATATTTCAGGCCAAACAAGAATATGGACAAATAGATAAGATTGGTCAGACATGATAGGTGCTCGCCAGACAGAGTCAGGCTATAAGGTTTATGCCATGAGCTAGTCAACCATACTCCCTCCCCCATATAAATATAAGTTAATTAGCATTAATGTGGCTAGCCAAATAGACATATTTTCGGTTAGAAAGAGGTGACCAAATAGGAATATAGCTAACTGGTTTGGATTGGTCATACATGATAAGTGTTCGCCAGATAAGGTCAGGTTATAAGGTTTATGCCACAAGTTGATCAGCTCTACTTCGTCCCCCAAATAACGCTTCACCAAGGGTACTCAACCTATTTCATATCTTCCACAAATGTTCTCTTTCACCCTTACATACTGACATAATAGACCAAAAGCCCTAATGAAGGATAGAATTCAAAAGAGCTTATGATCTTACAAACTGATAAGACCATGGAATGACATATGAAAAAAATTCTACAGTAAATGGGATCTACAGTCTTCAAAATTAAATGTGATAAAAATTTCTACTTACAGATGTATTATGTGTAAGAGTAAGACAACACATATGTTTTCTCACCTACTAGAGGTCCATAAAAAATTTTTAACTCCTACTAAATTATAAAAGTTCACACAATGCCTGGAAAGCACACATGTAACAGAATTTCAGAAAGGTCGCTTCTACTCACGACAAGGATAAGTATTGTCCCACTATCATGTATTTACTTTTGTAGGTAGCAAGATTACTAGAGGGTTACCCAAACTTTGAAAATTCTACCAAGCATGACACCCTAAAAATAAAAAGTGTAATTGCCAAAGGCTTCTTATACTTTGAAAAGTCTACTTGGTATGACACCCAAAAAGAACAAAGCTGTAACTTTGTCCCACGAAGGATGGAGAACGACATAACTATAAGTCGTGCTCCTCCCACATACTAGTGGAGGAAAAAATTACCCAAACTTACTTAATTTGAGTAACATTTTATTTTTTACTAAAATCACTTAAAGGTAAGGTTTGCTATAACAGTGATAGACCATACCACAATAATGGTAAGCCTTACCTTAGAGCGATTTTGGTAAAAAAAATTTTGTGGTAAGACATTGGCCTATTATAGGGCTTATAAGTGAAATCCATTATCATGGTAAGGCTTACCATGATAAGGTAATTTCTTACCACAACAGTGGTATCCCTTACCTTGATAGCGATTTTGGAAAAAAATTAAATATAACCCAAATTTTCTACTAGTTTGGTAAATCACTCCTAACAAAGGGGTGGCCAACCTAGTGCGCTTCAAATGGATGTCATCCTTACCATAGGCTCTACAACCCACAAATGGCATGCAACAAAACGTGGCTACATATATGTAAAGGACTAAACTTCCCCTATATGCAGGGATGCAGTAGTCAAGCTTGTGCGCTATGGATGGATCACACCCTATTAATTAACTCTATAACCCTCTATATAGCATGTGACAAGCACAACTTTCACAAGCTCTCTATCTCGCTTTAATTGACCATAGATCCTAACACAAACATCGACTGACTTACAGAACATGCAGTTTTCTCCAACCCAGGACCATTACCTGCCCAAAAAAAGTTTGCCCTAATAAAATGACCACAAGTCCCCACCAAGATGGTGAAAAAAACTACATCATAAACAACAACAAAGAAAATGTATGCTCCTCATAAAAGAAAGTAATCGTCAACTAGAAACTTATAAATTTTTCTAAGTAAAATTTTCATACTTGGACCACTTGATTAGACCTTAATGTCACGACCTTAATCTATCAAGTAGCGATCGTGCGGCACTTAGCACCATCCGTTGCACTAAGCCTGCCTTTGAATCTGAATGAAACTCCAAAGAGAATAGAAAGAGTTTGCAAAGAATGCTTTGTATTGCTCTAGAGAGAGCTTATGTTACAAATGCTAAGAATACCCAAGGATGATTACAAATGAAGACCAATTGGTCTATTTTTAGTGTGGCTTCTAAGCTTAAGAATATGCCACCACTTTCTAGATAATTCTAAGCCTAGAATATACAAGAGTGTTCTAGGTTTATGTACAATGTGCCACAAGGCTTTAGGACCTTCTAGCCAACTCTAGAGTCTTCTAGGTTTGTCTAGCTCCTTCATGCACGTTCTGGGATGTTCCGTAAGCTTCCAGCGGCTTCTACATCCTTCCCGAACCATCCGGTACGTTCTAGAACATTCCAGCCCATTCTAGCACCCTCTAACGTGCTCTAGAACATTCTAGGGTCTTCAAGCTTGAGTTGAGTCCGTCCAACTCTAGCCCTTTCTAGACTTCTCTAGGAAACTCTAGAACTTTCCATGTGTCTAGATCCTTTAGGCAGCCAACATTTGGATTTTTAGGGACATTCTGAGCGGGACGTGACACCCTCCCCCACTGAAGTTCGCAACGCCCTCGTCGCGCCTTCAAGCTCAAACCTCTCTATGGCATCTTTGAATTTCCATAAAGACTCCTCGGGTTCCCAGCTTGCCCCTACATCTGGGCGTTTTTCCATTTGACCAAGTATTCCTTATAACTTGGTACGCCCCTTCGTCGGATCAAGCGGTCCGCCAACATCGAGTCCACTTCCCAGTCAAAGGAAGTTACCACTATGGTAGGCGCCCTCTTGGATTCCCCTCTACTCATGTCTTCCTTGTCTCCATGAAAAGGTTTTAGCATACTTACATGAAAGACCGGATAGATTTTAAGCTTTGGAGGGAGTTGCAGTTTGTATGACACCTTACCGACTTTCTTGAGGATAGGAAACGGTCCCTCATATTTCCGCACCAACCCCTTATGAACCTTCCGTAAGGACTTGAATTGTTGGGGCAATAGTTTAACCAAGACCATATCTCCTTCCTGAAACTCTACCATCCTCCTCTTCTTGTCAGCCCATTTCTTCATCTTTTTAGACGCTTTGTTTAGATAGGCTCGGGCCAACTCCGCTTGTTCATGCCAGGCCTTTGCAAACTTGAAGGCAGCAGGGCTCTTCCCTTCATAACTCGTGGCCATGGCATGGGGAGTCATGGGTTTCTGCCCCATGACGATCTCAAAGGGACTCTTTGCGGTGGACTCGCTTCTCTACAGATTATATAAAAATTGGGCTACATCTAACAGCTTTGCCCAATCCCGTGATTGGCACTCACAAAGTGCCTGAGATACAACTCTAGCAATGCGTTGGCGTGCTCTGTTTTTCCATCACTTTGAGGATGAAAGCTTGTAGAGAAGTTCAAGTCTGATCCCAACAACTTGAACAATTCCGTCCAAAATTTCCCTATGAATCGTGGGTCTCGATCACTCACTATATTGGATGGAATCCCCCAATGCTTCGCAACATGTTTAAGGAACAAGCGTGCCATCTCATCTGCTGTGCAATCTGTTGAGGCATGGATGAATGTTGCATACTTGCTGAAGCGATCAATCATCACAATAATGCTGTCAAAGCCCTATAATTTTGGCAAGCAGGTGATGAAATCCATAGAGACACTCTCCCATGGTCTCCCTGGAATGGGCAGCGGTTCTAGAAATCCTCCTGGTGCATGCTTCTCTATCTTTTCTTGTTGGCATACAAGGCAAGTTTTCACATAAGCTTCGACATCGTCCCGAAGTTGAGGCCAATAGTAGATGGATTTTATCAAAGCAAGGGTACGCCTCATTCCTGGGTGTCCAGCCCATAAGGAATCATGGCATTCCTTGATAAGCTCCTTCCTTAAGCTTCCCCATTTTGGCACGAAGATACGATTCTGTTTGGCATAGAGTAGTCCGTCACTCAGCCAAAATCATCTCATCTTCCCTTCCTTGATGAGGGCAAGGAGATTTTGAGCAAGGGCATCATGCTCTAACCCTTCTTTGATCCTTTCTAACAAAGGGCTATTTGGCCTACTTAAAGCTGCTAGCTTCGTCTTTCGGCTCAATGCATCAACCACAACATTAGCCTTACCGGGTTTGTACTCCAACCTGTAGTCAAACTCTGCCAAGAAATCTTGCCACCGAGCTTTCTTGGGACTTAACTTCTTTTGAGTCTGGAAGTAGCTTGTTGCAACATTGTCCGTCATGATAACAAAATGAGAACCCAATAAGTAGTGTCGCCACACCCTTAGACAATGAATGACAACGGTCATTTCCTTCTCTTGTACGGTGTAACGGCATTCGGTGTCATTTAGCTTGCGGCTCTCATAAGCTATCGGACGCCCCTCCTACATCAATACTCCACCAATGGAAAAATTTGATGCATCTGTATGAAGCTCGTACCTCTTGGAAGGGTCTGGTAGGCAAAGCATCGGTTCTTCACTAACGGCCTTCTTCAAGTCTTCAAACGAGGCTTGGCATTCACTTGCCCATTCCTAAGCCTTGTTCTCTTTGAGCAGGTTAGTGAGTGGGGCTGCTCTCGCTGAGTAGGACTTGATAAACCTTCTATAGTAGTTCACAAGTCCTAGGAAAGATCTTAACTCGGGAACCTTGGTAGGAGGTTCCCATTCTTGGATGACTTTCACCTTGGCTCCATCCATCATCAATTTTCCATCCTTTATTCTATGCCCTAGGAACATTACCTCATCTTGGGCAAAGGAACATTTCTCTTTCTTGACGTATAGCTCATTTTCCCTTAGGACCTCGAACACCTTCTTCAAATGCTCTAGATGTTCTTCCAAAGTCCGGCTATAGATCACAATGTCGTCAAGATAGACTACCACGAACCGATCGATGTAGGGATGGAAAATCTTGTTCATCAAAGTACAGAAGGTGGCTGGTGTATTTGTGAGGCCAAACGGCATAACAAGGAACTCATAGGCACCATACCTGGTCACACAAGTAGTCTTGGGTCATCTCCCTTGGCTATGCGTACCTGGTAGTATCCCAATCGCAAGTCCAATTTTGTGAAGTATCTAGCATTCCCCAGTTGATCGAACAAATCAGCAATAAGGGGGATAGGATACTTGTTCTTGACTGTGATCTTATTTAGAGCTCGATAGTCTATGCACATTCGTAACGAGCCATCCTTCTTCTTTTGAAAGAGCACCGGGGCACCAAATGGGGCTTTGGAGGGCCTTATGAAGCCAGCATCCAGCAATTCGTCGAGTTGCTTCCGCAATTCTGCCAACTCTAAGTTTACCATCCGATACGGGCTCATTGCTGGTGGCCTGGTGCCGGGTTCCAACTCTATTCCATGGTCTACCTCCCTCCTTAGAGGTAACCGTTTGGGTAATGCTTCCGACATTATATCTTGGAACTTATCTAAGACAGCTTGCACTTCCGTTGGCAAGCTTGGCTTTGGTGATGTCTCCTTATCGTCGTATTCTTTTAAGATGGCCAAGTAACTCCCTTTGTCCCTCTTCAATCCCTTCTTGAATTGAAGTTCTGAGAGAGCCTGGGTAGTTGATCTGGTGGTCATTTCCGTCTGTACCACACACGCCTTCATACCATCCATGATACACATAGAGTTTTAGCATGGCACCAAGAAAGCTCTTACCTCATCCAAGAACTCCATGCCGAATACAACTGTGAAGTCATCTATAGGCGCTACAGATAAGTCCACTTGGCCAGTCTAAGCACCAAGACTGACCTTAACTCCTCAAGCGACTCCATGCAATGGTAGTGCTGCTAAGTTAACTGCTTTGAGAGAACCCCCTCCGTTGACAACCTTCAGGCCGAGTCTTTTTGCTTCCTCCACTGAAACAAAGTTATGAGATACACCTGTGTCGACCAAGGCTTTGGCGAACTTCCCATTGATGGTGGCATCCACTTACATAAAACCTTTAAGGGTCTTTGGGGTGCTCTGCATTGCACCAAGTAGGCGCAAAGAATCCATCTTTGCACCTGCGTCCGACTCACCTCCATCTTGGTCATGAGTGGAAGCAACTAAGGCACTCAAGGCCTTTCTTTTCAGACATTCACGTGCCCAATGCGGTCCATCGCAAATGAAGCACGTTACACGGGGCTTTGAGGCACCACGATCCTCATTTTCCTTCCCCTTGTCTCGTGGTTTGAATGAGGAGTTGTCTTTGTGGTTCTTAGGTCCCTGACTTTTACCATAGCTTCCTCCACTCTTTCCTCCAACAAACTTCTTATCTGTGGCTTTGGAGCTCTCTTTGTTTGGGGAGTAATCAATAAAGCTTTCTGCAGTCGCAATGGTCAAAGATAAGTTTTGGACACCACGTCGCTTGAGCTCAAGGTTAGCCCACAATTGGAGACCGTCCATGAACAAGAATAGGGCATCCTTGTCGGACGTGTCAGGAACTTCAAGCAGCAAAGTTGTGAACTCCTTCACATAATCCCTTATGTTACCCGTCTGCTTTAACCGTCGTAGTCGGCCTCTTGCTTCCTCTTCAGCATTTACGGGGAAGAACTACATTTTGAATTCCCTTTTGAAGTCTTCAAAGGTTTCAATTGTGCAAACCCCTCATTGCACATCACCATGTCTCCGCCTCCACCACAGCATAGCAGTGTCAGAAAAATACATAGCAGCAATTCGAATCATGCTGGCATGGTCCGTTATGCCAGTAGCCTTAAAATGTTGTTCCAGCCCCCATAGGAAGTTCTCCACTTCCCTAGCATTCCTAACACCATTGAAGGTCTTAGGCTTGGGAACATCCACCCTCTTAGCTTCGATTACGGTGGTTGTGCTAGTTCCCGCGGCCATAGCCCGCTTACAAAGAGCTAGATCACCACCCATGTCCTCAACTCTATGCAACATGTTAGCGAGTTCTCTTTGGACAAGATCTCTTACCTTGGCAAGTTTAGCTTTCAACCCATCAATCTCTTGCCTTAGCCCACCATCTAGCTCATTGAGTGACATCTTAACCGCTACATGGATCTCCACATCCTCGGCCTCCAAGCCATTGCAACGCTCATCTAAGTTGTCCACTCGGTCAAACAACTCCCCTAAGCTGTCCTACGCACTCCCAACTCATGCCTCCAAGCTAGAAAGCATGTCTTTCGACTTGGCTCGAGCTTCTTTTGATGGTTTTCTAACTTCCTCACATCCACGTTCCATAGGTGGAACATCAACGCTTGGAGTGGATGGAGCAACGTTCTTCATTATGCCCAGAGTAAGAAATGTTTCAACCGAAAGCTCTGATACCAACTGTCACGACCTTAATCTTTCAAGTAGCGATCGTTCGACACTTAGCACCGTCCGTTGCAGTAAGCCTGCCTTTGAATCCAAATGAAACTCAAAGAGAATATAAAGAGTTTGCAAAGAATGCTTTGTATTGCTCTAGAGAGATTTTATGTTACAAATGCTAAGATTCCCAAGGATGATTACAAATGAAGACCAATTGGTCTATTTATAGTGTGGCTTCTAAGCTTAAGAATATGCCACCACTTTCTAGATAATTCTAAGCCTAGAATATACAAGAGTGTTCTAGGTTTATGTACAATGTGCCACAAGGCTCTAGGACCTTCTACCCAACTCTAGAGTCTTCTAGGTTTGTCTAGCTCCTTCATGCACGTTCCGGGATGTTCCATAAGCTTCTAGTGGCTTCTACATTCTTCCCGAACCATCCGGCACGTTCTAAAACATTCCAGCCCATTCTAGCACCCTCCAACGTGCTCTTGAACATTCTAGGGTCTTCAAGCTTGAGTTGAGTCCGTCCAACTCTTGCCCTTTCTAGACTTCTCTAGGAAACTCTAGAACTTTCCATGTGTCTAGATCCTTTAGGCAACCAACATTTGGATTTTTAGGGACATTCTGAGCAGGATGTGACATTAAGCACCCCAAGTAGAGGGCTAATAGTACAGAGATCCTAATAGGTCACTTTGACTTAGAAAAATTTTGCCAACTTACAAAAATAAACAACACATATATGCACAATAGAGGAAGCAAAAAAATGTAGGCATGCATGCCCAAAATTAAAATGGCCAAATTGAGACTAATCGAACAAAATTTTGCCAAACATAGGCGAGTAGAATAGAGCCCAACCAAAAAGAAGCTAGCCAGACAAAGGACAATTGATCGAAAGTGGTTGAATATAATTTTTCAAACATAGTTGGTCAAACATGCTTAGGTTGTAAACTAGTTAACCATGCTCTGCCTTACTATCCCCATCAATTGTGTCCTTTTACTTTTGCCACCACTTTTTATGACAAATGGGCTCTAAAAGAAATCACAATCTCACAAACTAACAATGTACCAACCAACCATGTATTGCACAACCAAGTACACCCTTTGCCTTAAGAAAAAAATGAAGTGTTCACATTTAGACAAAAGCTAAGCAAGAAACACCCTCATACGTTAACTTAGCGAGAGTGAACAATATGGTGCAAAAGGAAAAAATAAACAACCTGGTAGCAAAAAATGTGCCAAGTCAACTCCAATCCCTAAGGCTAGTTCAAGATACACTATTAATAGCCTAGACTTCCACTATTCCTACCACAAAGTCCAGAGTTCTACCTTAATAAGGTAAAAAGTACATACTTTTATCTAATAGGCCAAAAATCTTGATCCATCTCTTTTCCAAGCCAAATTATTACATGTGTCCTTCCAAAGAATAGTCACCTCACGCAATTCATCTTTGTGCATCTCGGACATCAAGTACCTTCCTAAGGGTTCAGCTATATATCTACATCCTATACAAAATCTTGACATAAGTCAAGCAAAAAATCTATTGGGTGGACTAAGATACTAATCCTACCAAAACTTGAAATAATTAGGATTTGATCCCCCACTACATGAACTTCTCCAAAGTATCCATCCTTTTATGCATTAATAAAACTTCACTCCAATAAGAGATAGAAGTGTAAATCAAAAAAAGAGTTATAACAAGAAAATGTCGAAGTATTAGTAAGTAGGGGTACATGTAAGAATTGTATCAAGACTCCTCATACTTACAAAATTCTCATGTAAATAAGGAGCCATATCATCATCGTATCTTGCCAAAATCTCATTATTTCCATCGTAGACAACTAAAAAGTTCATATCCCCTATAGGACAAGACCCTTCATTTGAGCTGGGACCCTTAGCTAAAATTGTGCCTAATAGAGGTACATCAGACAGTCTCACCAAACAAACTCATCAAACAGCACCTTGCTACATAAATTACCACCGGCTAAGACGTCGCTAGATAGAAAGCTACTAGACAAGGAGTCATCGAACAGAGCCTTCTCGGATGACCATTGTAGGACAGAGCCACTCCAGACTTTTATCTTATCGAACAGTCTCTCGCTAAATAATCATTTTCCAAAAGGAGCCCCTCTGGATGGAAATTTTTGGACATACCTCAGCTTGATAGACTTTCATTCCTCCACTAAGCCACAACCGACATTATGTCATCCTAGTTTCCCCCTATGCATACCTACGGTGACCAAACTCGAATGTGTCTTTCTATCACTCTGGTATTCATGAAACCATTATGGGTGCAAGTGTAATATGCATTGCATTTGGATGACTAGAAAATAATAAAATTATACTCCACACACAAGAATGTGATAGACACCAATGAAAAATATATTAAAAGAAAGGAAGTGCAAAGGCTCAAAAAGGGTCTTAACACATAGATTTATCTCCATAAACTTGAAGAGTCTGCGTGGCATGTCTTGTAGTACTTAGGGTGAAAAAAACCTTGGGACTTTAGAATCAAAATTTTAAAGTAACTTTGACCATAACATAACTCCCTTACTAAAGGCACGATTGGAAATTCAGAAACATCACCAATGAAAGAAAATCACCATGCACATCTAAACAATCAAAGAGAGTTCAAATCTCTACAAGTGTAAGAGCGGGTTAGTGTATAAAGGCTAGATAAGAGCTAACTATGTGACTAAAAGGTCGAGATGCCCAAATATCGATAAAGCTTCAAGGCAAACCTTTTGACCCATGTATCTAGACCCAAGAGTCTTGGAGGGACAAATGTTGGTGTAAAATAAACACATCTTACATGGCATAATATAAATAGGCCTACTTAGCATTATGACTTACGAACTTTGCCCAATAAACATTAAGTCATCAAATGAGCATAATTGTTATATAAATAGCCAAAGACATAAATAACTCATAAATATTTCCTAATTATCCAAAAGAGATAAGTTCTATTCTAAATTAAAATACAACTCTATGAGTAAGTGATCGACATCAAGTAAATCTTCTCCTTTATATATATTTATATTGTATACTTCAAATAATAAGTTAATAAGTACATAGATACACAACAAAATCTATGAGTTCTTTCTATCTCCACTTTTTTTACCTAGTTAAATCATAGAGAGATTGTGGTCTCCTTTTTTATTGTCCTTACTTGAGTTAATTTAAGCATTTGATGATCAAGTATCATTATATCGAAATGGTAAGAAAAGTGTTTAAGTATAATTGTTTTTACAAATAGAAAATTCATGAACAAGTTTAATTAGAGGAGGGCGACAAGCACCAAACCTACTAATTATTCCTTTAGGGCTTAGGCCAATAAGAGTTGCTGGACATTCTTACTGCTGATAAGGCATTTAGGTTATATCGATGCATATTGCAATCAAAGAGCAAATATGAGCTTGAAAGACAATTCGCACAAAGCAAATAATGATTTGACCGTACCTTCAAGAAATAAAAATATGATTGCAAATGAATTTATTTAAAGTTGTAACGGTGATACAATTTAAATATTATAATAATTTATCAATAATAATTTTATTTAATAATAATAAAATTAATATATGATTAATTAATAAAAAATTTATAATTATGAAAATAGCTTTTGTCGAATCATTATTTATTTATTTTGCACTCTTTAAATTTGATTGTTGTCTACTTCAAATCATTGTCATATGAATATGTGAATGTCCTCTTGACATTTCATGTCACGGACCCATTTTTCACATATAATAAGCCGTCCGACAACTGACAATGATGTCTATACCCTTTAAGTACTAGGATTGATCATTAGCCGTTAGGGAATATTTTCAGTTCTATAATTGTAAAAAGTAATATCTTAAGATTGCCCTTAATTTAATATATATATATATTTTGTTACAACAGTTTTTATTATTAATATCTATTTTATTTTTAATATTAATTATAATTTAATTTTATTATTATTGAATAAAATTTTCTAAATAATTATTTTTATTATTATCACAATAAAAATATATAAAATATTTATTTTATCTATCATATTATTTATACTTAAATGTTAACATTATTGAATAAAATTATAATTAATAAATTATTTTTATGAGAATATCAATTTTTATATTTAAGTGTTAACATTATTAGATAAAATTATCAATAATAAATTATTTTTAAGAGAAATTTTTTTTTTGAGTGAAAACTCTTTTGTAGGATATACGATGAAAATATTATAATTTCCTACGTTCACTGAAGAAGTTGTTCAAGAAAAGAAATATCAAAAGTATGTTTTGACAAATATGAATTACCCTGCCAAGGTTAATCAACTATCAGTCTATTAGAAAATAATATTTTCATAAATTAATTATCTCAAAAGTATATAAAATATTTTAAAAAAATTTACTATTAACAATATTACTTATGAAATATCAAATTTACCAACAAAATAATCCTATCTTGTCTTTTATGGAAAAATTAATCAAATTTAAAAAGTTTATTGATATTTACCCTTATTATGCTAAGTAGAAAATCGCCGTGTCATCTCTCAACAAGACATTTTGTTGCTTTTGAAGTAACTTAAAATCTCAGCATTATCTTTTAAATCGAAGTTTAGTACCGAAATTTTTTTTTCAAAAAATAAAAGTAGTATTTTTTTTTAAATATATATAATAATAAAAATAATATACTTTATATTTATTTTATATATTTTATTAAAAAACTATTAATTATTTTATTTTAAATATCATTTAAATTATAATTATAATTATTTAAATTTATTTAATATTAAAAATTATTTAATTAAATTTCATTTGACACACATAATATATTAATTCTTATATATTTTAAGGATGTTATTTTTTATAATTTTTCAAAATTTTTTAAAATACAAATAATCTTTATAAAATGGTGAAAGTAAAAAAATAGTATTTTAAAACAAACAATATGATCCGACACTAATTTCTTTTATCTGATATTATATCATAATTATAATTAAAATAATAATTTTTATTAAATATAGTTATATTAAATCAATTTTACTTACTAATAACATATTGGTTTGGAGTTACAACCCACAAATATTAACATATTAAGAGGAGTATCACATTTTAATTATATATTCAATTTATTATTCATATATTTTTTAATGTGAGACTGTTCATATTAGGGGTGTCCATAAACCGACCCAACCGTAAAATTAGACTGAACGGTTTTACAAATCAAATGGTCCGGTCCGGTTTGTATTTATTAAAATCGTTTTTCAAACGGTCTGATCCGGTCCGATTTAAACCGGTCGAACCGGACCGGACCGGTTTAATAAATATATTAAAATTTTCACATTATTTTTCATTAAAGATGTCCAAAAAATCAAACAAAATCGAAAATCGAATCAGACTGGATCAGACCGAACAGTTTTATAAATCAAACGGTCTGATCCGAGTAATATAAACGGTCAGGTTCGGTTAAATATTTTTTTCCAAAATTGAATCGGATCGGACCGTTGGATACCCCTAGTTCAGACAATTAACAATCTCGCTCGAACAGACACACATTACTCCTTTATACTCTAACTATGTTCCAATACTAAGAACGAGCCATTTAAGTGCATTTTCAAGATAAAGAGTCATACTCTATTTAGTTCACACTGTTGGTAAGAAATAGCCAAAAAAACTCATACCAATGTTCGAACCTCGATAGTTCAAATAAATCTAGAAAAACATCGAATAATTCTTATCGTGAACTAATAATGGCCTATTATGGATTGCCTACACAAATACACTTTTACTTTGAAGGTCCATCCTGTGTGTTTTAAACTAAAAAAAATCAATGAAAAGTATCATATCTTAATTATATACTCAATTTATTATACTTATTTTTTTACTATACGATTTATTTATACAACTAACATAATATTACATAATATAAATTAAAATTTAACTTAAATTTAAATATATAGAATTTTTTATCTTTAAGATTTCCATAATCTCAATGGCTATGCTCCAAATACGTGACCGTACAAAAGGGGATTCTTACAATTAAACAAGTGCAAAAATATTATTATAATTATCTTTTTTATTATTTTTTTTGTTGTTATTTTTGTCAAATAAAATTAGATAATATGTTTTTTTTATTAATTACATTAATTATTATTATTTTTATTTCTTCTTAATTAAATTAATTATTATTATTTTTAATGAATAAAGTTTTCATTATTAAATTATTTTTATACTAATAATGGCCACCTAAAACTAAAACAAAATAAAATAATATACTATTAGTTTTGGGTTGCTTACTAATTTGCTTAGGACTAACCCCATGTTTAGTTGGAGAGAATAAAAAGAAATCAGAATTGATCCCTTCCATTTTGTGTGTTTAGTTAGACGGAATGAAATCGATTACTAAAGGAAAATGAATCACAATTTTTTTCTCCCTTCTGGTAATCATAATTTTATTCCCATCTAAACTTCTTTTTTTCAATTTTAACCTCACTTAAAATATAACCTTAAACTCAAATCTCAAATTTTCAAACCCAAAATTTCAAATCCCTAAACCCTAAACTCTAAACCTTAAATCCCTAAACCCCAAATCCCTAAACCCTAAACCCTAAAACCTAAAACCTAAAACCTAAAACCTAAATCCCAAAACCCTAAACCCTAAACCCTAAAACATAAATCCCAAAACCCAAAACCCTATAGCCTAAAACATAAATCCCAAAACCTAAAACCCTAAATCCCAAATTCGAAATCCTAAAACCCTAAACCCTAAATCTAAAATCCCAAATTCTAAAACCCTATACCCTTTTTAGAAAAATAATAATTTTAACCCTAAACCTTAACCCACAAATATAACCCTAAATCCTAAATCCCACATCCCAAACCTCAAAACCCTAAACCCTATTTAGAAAAATAATATTTTTTTTAATTAAGTAATAATTATTTAGAAAAATAATTATTTCAATAATGTATTTTGTCTAACGAATAAATAATAATTAAATGACATTATTTAAACTTTACTGAATGTAAGGGTATTAAGGTAATTTATAGTTTTTTTTCACTCCATTCCAACGGCAAACCAAACACTGTAATCTTGATTCTGAGCTTGATTCCAGTGATCAAACCAAACAATATTGTTTCCTTTCCATTCCATTCTATTCCGATTCTGATTTTATTCCATGAACCAAACGCCAACTAAGATAGTAAGTTTTGGATTTACAAGCTTCTTGATTTTGGCATATTATTTGTAGGTTTAAGCCTCCCTCTTTGTTTGTAAAGTTATATTATTGTAATAAAGGTTGTTTTCATTATTTTTAGTTGGAGTATGATTTTTCACTCTTATATTTAAATTTGAAAATATATCATTTATTTAATAAAAAGTACAAAGCAGTTTAAAAAAATTAAAAACGCAGCGGTGGCTTATATAAGAATTTTTAAACCTTTACTTAATTTCTTTTCTGATAGTAATACGATATGCTCAATGAAATGAAGAAGAGGCAGAACTTGGTCTTTTGTGAGTTCTTGAAAGGTCATGGAGGATAAAAACATTTAATTAAAATCAAACAACAACCGCAAAAAAGTATCTCTATCTTTCTGCATCAAATTTTGAGACAAATCTTTTAGAAGAAAAACCCATTAATTCTCCGTTATAACATTTCTTTTCCCCTTCCTTTCTTGAAAAAGCAGAGATTTTTATCAACTCTCTGTTACATTTTTGCTTCTTTGTTAAAAAAAAAAGATTATTAACCCATGAAGCAAGGAAGACCAAAACCAACATCAACATCAACAACAACAAGAGCGGAAGGCAAAGCCAGTAACATGTCTAATCCAACAACCCCATTTCGCCTAAGAGCTTCCACTAAAGTCAAGGAAAACAACACACCAATGACTTCAAGAGCAAAGGCAGAACCTTCACAAATGAGTGAGATTTCCAAGACTCGAAGGACGGTTGTGATGATGAGTAGACCTAAGTCTGAAGAACTTCCATTGGGATCTCAAATGGGTAGAGAGGTAGAACAGAAGAAAGTCATGGGTCGATCAGGAAATCACTCAATTGTGGAGCAATTCGCTAAGTCACGCCGGCAAAGCCCTGTGGATAATAATGGTTGTAGGAAAATTGAGAATGACCCAGATAGGAAAATTGAGAATGACCCAGATAGGAAAATGAAGGAATTGGAGGACAAGCTTGAAAAGAGTGAAACTTTGGTTAAGAGTTTGCAGTCTGAGGTTTTAGGTTTGAAAGAAGAGTTGGATAAAGCTCAAGGATTGTATTTGGATCTACAGTCACAGAACAAGAAGCTCACTAAGGACCTTGAGGCTACTGAAGCAAAGATAGAAGCTTTAAGCACTCAAGAGCAGGTAAGAACTCTTAGTTTAATAAAATTACGTCGCACTAACCTTTTGCTTAACAGGATTGTGTGTTATAAAGAGCTCTGATCATTCACTAATCTTTGATTACTCCTTTCTTGTCATTTGAGTTTTGAGAGGTAAAAGAAAAGCATTTTACAGCTAATTCACTCAAAAATATAGTTTTTTTTTCCTTCCTTGCCTTAATTACAACTCTAAGATCTTTAACAAATTTCAAATTTTAATCTTTTATAAAGAGGGAATCAATTGGACAGCACCAGAGTCCTAAATTCAAAGACATTCAGAAACTCATTGCCAATAAGTTAGAAAGGTCAGTTATTAGGAAGGAGAAAATCAATAAGACAAGCTTAATCAAAGCACCCTCCTCTTCTTCTTCTTCTTCTCTGCTGGCACCACCATTCATTGGTAATGGCACTATTTCCACAATTGCTGTTGTGAAAAAGAAGGATCCATCATTGTCACAACTGTCACCGCCTCCACCACCGCCACCATTGCCACCACTAATCCCACCTCCAGCTCACTCCTCAACCAAAGCACGAACCATTCCAAAAGCTCCGGTTGTTGCTGAACCGTATGGCCCATTGACAATGCAAGAGGGAAAAAGTGACACTGCGGGATCAAAACATGTTCACAAACACACGGCTAATAATGCACATAGTAGCATAGTTGGAGAAATACAAAATCGTTCTGCTCATCTATTAGCTGTAAGCTTTATTGTTTCAACAATTGATTGCTTCTTATTTATCTACTACATCTTTCCAAATAGTATTTTGAATCATATTAAATGATAACTATTGCAGGTAAAAGCAGATATTGAAACAAAAGGAACATTCATTGATGGCCTTATTGAAAAGGTGATGGGTGCAGCATATAATGATATAGAAGAAGTTCTAAAGTTTGTGGATTGGCTTGATGGAGAACTTTCATCATTGGTAATTTTTATTTTTTCTACATGCTTTGAGGTAATAGGAAGGCAACAAAGGGTATATCATATACAATTGAGGTTCCGTCTGCAAATTCCTCTTTTTCAATTAACTTATTCGCCGGTAATCCTTGGTTAAGGAAGGTTGTTTAAGGAGATTTGAAATACAATTATTACTCAAAGTTTTACTTTCGTAGAAATAGACGTTGGATGGTCAAAATGTAATTTACGTTTGTTCCATATTTGATAATTATTCTAATTTTTAATTTCTAATTCCTTATTTTTGGAATTGATTTTTTTGAAAGAAATAATAAAAGTTGTTTGTTAAGCAATTTTTAGTTTCAATTTTAAAATGTAGATTGAAAATTGGATATTGGTGTTTGATAATCAATTCTTAATTTTCAATTTTCATCTTTTTAAACTCTAATATTTAATTTTAAACTTATTTTTGGAAACATTTCATCAAATTTTGTTTCCTTGATCATTTTAAGTAAGGTTTATGGTTAAATATGTTTGGGTATTAATTTTTCTTATCAAGAAATAAAAAAGAAAAATAGAAATTCAATTTCAAAATTGACGTTTTTTGAATTTTTGAAGTTGGTCAAATTCAAAAAATGTATTTTAAAATTTTTAAAATTTTAAAATCAAAATTGAGAATTATGAACTGAAATGATAATCAGACGAGCTCTTAAGCTTATGTAATTTTGGCAGCATTAGTGAGGACTGACGGCATACTCTAACAATAAGAATAGATTCACAGCTTAAATTCCCCAACGAAGAATCCCTGAGAATTCTTATTTAAGATGCAGCAATTTAGTAGTTTGTGTATAGGATTTATGTTAGTTATGTCAGTCATTACTAACTCTATCTCATGTATTTGCCGATTGTGTCCTTTCTTCTTCGGCAGGCTGATGAACGTGCTGTTTTAAAGCATTTCAAGTGGCCTGAGAAGAAAGCTGATGCCATGAGAGAAGCAGCAGTCGAATATCGTGAGCTTAAACTGTTGGAAAGTGAGATTTCTTCATACAAGGATGATGCCGAAGTTGCATGTGTGTTTGCATTGAAGAAGATTGATAGCTTATTAGACAAGTAACAACTCATCTTTTATACAAAAGAATTTTATGGTTTATATTTTATAAGGTTAATAAACTTACCATGTCATATTCTCAATCTCTACTTATTATGCTAAGCTTGTGCTCTCATATCTCCCTATGCAAGGTCTGAGAGAAGCATACAAAGGCTAATTAAGCTACGGAACACGGTTTTACGTTCTTATCAGGAATACAAAATTCCAACTGATTGGATGCTCGAGTCTGGAATCATTACTAAGGTATGCTCGTTTAAAATCGTAAATAATGGAAATATAATTACAAATTTACGCAGTAATAATGTTGGTCCTGAATAAATGTGAAATTGGTAAAATATATGTTCTTTTCAGGTGCAGTACTTGTATATACTGCTAACCAAGTAGTTTCTCATTAAGAAGTTTAAAAGCCAAATGAAACTTTGGCATATATAATCTTCATTTGACCCATAAAAAAAAATTGAAACTTGACAGAATCTTAATTTATTTGGATATTTTAATTACCACTTATGCATGTTTTTATTAATGAAGGCTATGAAACAGTTCAATCAGGTGAACGAGTGAACTAAAGCATAATTTGGATATTTTTACAGATAAAACAGGCTGCAATGAATCTAGCAAAGATGTATATGATGCGAGTGACAATGGAGCTTAAATCTGTTCAGAATTCGGATAGAGAATCCAGTCAAGAATCTCTTATGCTCCAGGGTGTGAACTTTGCATATAGGGCTCACAAGGTAATAACTCTCTATGACAAAGGATACTTGTTATAAATTTTAAGCCCAAAAACGAAATGGCTTTATTTTTCATGAGGAAAAAAAGAAAAAAGATGTTAAACATGGTGTTAAGTAAGATCACTTTAGTCTAAAACTATAGTGAACTTGAGCTTATGTTTAGTACAGAGAGACTGCATTTAATTTTTGGATATGCATCAAGTCTCGAACATACCTATTTCTCCGAATTTTGAAAGTTTACACCATTTTAGAGTACCCACATCAATGTCTATTTCATGTAACATGGTATAGAACTTAATAAATTTACGAAAGGCTAGTAATTTAGGTATATATGAGCCGCTCTTCTACATGCCATGGAAATTCATTTTTAATCCTATTTGCTGATATTTAATTCTGCAGTTTGCAGGAGGACTTGATCCAGAAACATTATGTGCTTTCGAAGAAATAAGACAGCGTTTTCCAGGAAACATTGGAGGCTCCCGAGAATTATTGGCCGGCATACTATCATCATAGGATTCAGAACTACACACAGCATGTGAAATTTCTTGCAGATGTTAATCAGCAACTAACCATATGCCTCATTTTCATCACATAACATGCATCTCATTCACTTTTTTGTTTTTGTTTTTTTTTTTTTTTTGGGGGGGGTGATTTTTCTAGTAGCTTATTTGTACTATTAGAATACAAATTACAGATCTTTAGCATCCTTAGATTGCTCTTTAGGTTAACATGCTTGAAGCCCCATGAAATTAACAGCATAACAATGTAAAAGCTGTGAAGATTGTGACTCAATGTTTTTACACCAGTTAGTTTTTTCAGTAACACAGTTTTTCGGCAAATCACTGTAAATAAGATGGGAAGTTCTTTGATGCCTCGAAATAAAGGTTACGACCGATACTGTTTTAGTTGTGAGGAGTATCGGGCCTATTGTGAAAATGGGCATTGAAGAATAATAATTATATCATTTACATAATTAGAAAAAAAATTAATCAACAGAACTCAACCGCTTTAAATTCGTTTTCAGTTATTGCAATGAAATTTGAACTTGATTGGTGGGGTGCGCCAGGCCCTTGCAGTAGTGCAACACATGAGCGACACATGAGAGCCCCAGTAGCAAGCTACTGAATTGGACTCTCCCCCTAAAAAAATTAATTTAATATCGAGTGGGACATGTCCCACGTATCAGATATTAAACTGATAAGAACAGATACTACACTTGATCTTAGCCAAAAGGCCGAGAAAGGTATGATTTGGAATAAGGCAGGCTTTGCCTTCTATACCTGCAGAAGCTCTGAATTTTGAGTCCCTAGACGATGTGGGACTTGTAAACATTACATATTTCTTTTTCTTTTTTGCTCTGTACATTACAAATACATGGATATTATGCCTATCGTAAGTGACACTAAAAGTACCGAACACCAAACACATATAAAATTGTTAAGCTGCGAGTCTTGCAAAGATACGAGAAAGTGGTGGTGTGATGTCTGTCTCTAAATTAATCAGCTTACGCTTTTGTGATAAATAAAACTTCAGCTATAGCCTGAGAATTCTTTTCTACACTGTCGGATTTTTCATTGAACTTACTATGACAAGTTAGTTCTGCTGACAATCTCAGGTTAAATGTCAAGAAGGTCCATTTAGGATGTACATGCAATAGGAATTTTGTTTTTTTAGCTATAATATACTGGTCAAGCTTTTTTATATATTTCAGATAAGATACATTTCAATAGGTTTTCCAGTGAACAATACATGAAGAATTCATGTAATTAGATGGAAGTAATTTAGTGGGTTGAGTAATGGAATAACACTAATGAAAAGCTTTTTTATATATTTCAGATAAGATACATTTCAATAGGTTTTCCAGTGAACAATACATGAAGAATTCATGTAATTAGATGGAAGTAATTTAGTGGGTTGAGTAATGGAATAACACTAATGAAATTATTCAATAGTCATGATGGTATCCTTGGTCCTATAGCTACAATTATGATTCAGGGTTTTTTTGTTTTTCTTATATTGTAAAAGAGTTTCTGAACAAAAAAAAAACAAATATGAGGTGTTATAAACAAACAAGAAAAAGATCGGGAAAATATAAAAAAAATATATCTTAAAATTTATAAGAATAAAAATAGAATCTTAATAATATTGAATGTGTTTTAAGTAGATGGTGTTAAACATTAAATATATCTAAATATATCATAACTAAATTTGAACGTAATTCAAATTGAATTATTAAAACTCATTTAATCTTTAACACTATACAATTGAATATCATTCAATATTATTGAATGTTATTTTAGTGTTACAAGTTTTAGAGGTATTATTTTATTTAGTTTTAAAAAAAAAATCATAATTTCGGTTCAAAAAACAGATATTTTTTTAGCCACTTTTTCCTTAAATCACTTTTGATTGAAACAACTTTTAGCATAAGCTAAAATAAACAAACAAACCTTGTCTTCTATGTTGTTTCGCTAGCTGTTTTAGTTAACCAAATTCAGTTGTTTTCAGTTTTAATATCAATCCCGCCTTATGTAAATTCTGTTAGAGTCTTAGTGTCTATGCACATTTTAACAGTTACAAAACGTCTATTTTGAAAATAAGGTGTATTGAAGAGTAAATCAATTATCTATGAGATACCTGCTTAGATGGTAGGATTCTCTTATTCTTCGAGTTGTTAACTTTGCCTATAAGAGCTGATGATCAGGTAAATTATTAATCTCGTTGTTTTTCTCTTTCTTTCTTTCTTTCTATTAAGACACTTAGTAAAATGGATTCTTCAGTACTTACCCTATGGTAGGTGGAGATATTTTTTTGACTCATAAATGATATCCATAAACTCTCTTGACTGATTTACATTAATACATTTATTTTCATATAAACGAATTTGTTTTACGTAATCACGAATAATATCTTCTTGAAATTATCAAGACATATCACGTAATCATGCACTTGTCTTGTAAAAGTTTTTCATGGTAGGTGATACGCCTAAGAGTTCATATGTATTTCCACGAAACAATGAATTCTCATTTCAAAAAATTAATCTATTGGGTAGAATTGACTCATCTTTATTGAAACATTTTCATAAAAGAAATGGTTATATATAATATTTCCATAAAAAATTACAATAATTTAATATATGAGTGGACATCAACTAAATTCTACACATATTTTAACCCAATCAGTAGTTCTCAGGTTAAGAATTGTTGAAGCAAAAATTGATCTATACATATTTTAATCCAATCAAACCCAACACATGGCTGGATTAGGTTGGTTTCATTAAGTTGTATTAAAAAAATGTGTATTCAATTAAGCATAAAAAATGCAATGTTATACATAAAATATTTTCTATCATTTATTTAAAAAATTATTTTAATTTAACAACAATGTGTGATAAAAACAATAATGATAATAATATTTAAAAATATCAATAAATTTATTAATAAGAATAGCATTTTATTCATATAAAACATATTTTTTAAATAGATTTTTAATTATATAATATACACAGTTGGGTTGGAGACAACAAGTTGCAAATTTTATAACCGAAAATCAATTAAATAGATTTTTTGTTGTCGGGTTATAGGTCAAGCTAACCCATGAACCTATAATGGTTAGGTTGGTTTTGATGAGTTTGATGGGTTAGTTTGGGTTTTTTCTACCTTAATTCATTATGTCTTTTGATAATGAAATCTTAAAAAGTTAACTTTTTAAAATAAAATGATGTAATGGAAGATTCTAGCTTTATTAAAGGATATTACTACAAGATGGATTGTTATTGTATATGAACAATTACATATGTTTTAAAAGATATTATTTTTGGAAAAGTCACTTATCAAAGATTTATAACCCAGTTTGAATGGATGCATATCATTTTATAAATAGATCATTCATTTAGGCCATTTGAAAGCAAAATAAAAAAAAACAATGAATATTTTTGAATAGTTCTCGCTACATTTATATACAAATAAAATTACTAGTTTAAATATTACAAATTTAAAATAATTATTATTTGAGTTGTCTTTGTGAATCTATACCATAAACCACAATTGGATTTTCATTATATTCTTGAGACATATTTGTTGAATCTTAATACATCACCAATTTGATGGGGCTAAGTAGTGTTTTATTTTACACTATCAAATTTGAAGACTTTGAACACTTAATTTGAAGATCGTAAAAATCAATAATTAATAATAAACTCAAGAATTTTCTAACAATTACTTATAAACTACGTTCCTATTTTTATTTTTTCAACATGTAACTTTTTTTTTCATCTCAAACAATAGGCAGTCATTTTTGAGAGTTCATAAAACAGATCTAATAAGCTTAAAGAGGATGAATAAGTTATTTTGAGCCATAAAATTTCTCTATTCTAACATAAGCTAGGCACTTCATGAGTAGTATCGTTTTAATTAATTTCTTACCAATAAGATACATTCACGGATCAATGTGCGAAAGGGTTAGCATAGAAACACAAGTGTCTGTGTATCCTAGATGAATTTCAATAGTGAATAAACCCTAAGTTAATAGATTCAACAAATATTTCAATGAATAAAAATCTATTGCAAACCTATAACAACAATTTAAGAACATGATCAATAAACATAACTTCTATTAATTTAAATTATCAATTCAATAAACTATGGACATATATGTGAAGAATTGATTCAAGCAATAAAAAGTCTTAAAGAAGAAGAAACTATGATAAAATATAAATTGAAAACCTAGAGATTTGTTCTCTTAAAAATTATATGTTGTATGGCAATTGAATTTATAGGCAATGAGTTTATTTAAAAGAAACAATAAAACTCATAATCCTATTTACATATAAATAAGTTTTTTTTTATTTCAAATAAGATTAATAATAATATTAAAGAAGAATACTCATAATTAAATCCTAGGCTATATAACAAATATTTTAGATTATATTTATTTTAGCTTATAATTTAGGCTATATATTAGTCTATACTTAATTTAGGCAAGAATTTTATCACTACTTGATTTTTTTCATATTTCTTTGACATTTACGTTTAACTTTGCTAGCAGTTTCGGTTGGAAAAATTACTTGTTTTCCAGAATTATTGGCCTGAGAATTTTCTTGTGCGCAGTTGTGTATTATAAAAGAAAATTAATGATTAGTGACTTAGTGGTTTAACATTTTCATAGTCTAGATTTTCAAGAGTACGGTCTCTCCAAAGGTGAAGAAGACTTTAAATTATTAGAAGAAAGGATACAAATACAAACATGAAATAATAATAATAAAAGTATTGAAATTAAAATCCAACATTCAAACATGATGAACCATTCTATAAATAAATAAATAATAACCTACAAATATATCATATTAAGGATTGAATCATGAAAACAGATTGAACTAATTTGGTGGGGTGAGCCAGGCCCTTGCAGTGGTGCAACGCATGGGCAACACACGAGAGCCCCAATAGCAAGCTACTGAATCGGACTCTCCCCCTAAAAAAATTAATTTAATATCGAGTGGGACATGTCCCACGTATCAGATATTAAACTGATAAGAACAGATACTACACTTGATCTTAGCCAAAAGGCCGAGAAAGGTATGATTTGGAACTTGGCAGGCTTTGCCTTTTATACCTGTAGAAGCTTTCAATGGTCAGTCTATAAACGATGTGGGTCTAAAAACTCTCTTTTGATCTTTTCTACCAAACTTTCTTTTTTGGTTTTTACATTACAAATATATTGATATCTTATTAACTTAGAGATATTACAAGTACTAAAAACCAACCCATAATAAAATGGATCATCACTCTAAATAACTGCAGTTGTAGGTCTCACAAAGAAAGGAGAAAGTGGTGATGTTCTGTTTAGCTATTATTAAGCTTATAATTGATAGGATAGTTGCTTGTAAATAGCTAGCGTGTATCTTTGTGTCCACTTCTATAGCTTTCGAAGAACTTACCGGCCTGTAGATGAGGAAATACATGGTCTCATAAATTGTTATATTGGGTGTACATGTTGGAGAGGAATTACCATTTTGCCTGTTCTATTCTTATCCTCGTGCTACCAATTGATGTGTTTTTGTCCTCGATACTCAGCCTTAGAATTTGTAGCAATTCCCAAGTTTTTGCCCGAGAATTCCTTTATTCTCAGTTGTTACCTATATTACTAGGATTCTTTTGTAACACCAAAAATTGTAAATTTTGAATACATATATGGGAGTACTCATACTCATATTCATGTCATTTCGTTTAAACACGGTTACTTCACAAAATATGAAGAGTCTAAGTAACATAAGTTACCACTACTACAAAATAGGTCATTTTTATCGGTTTTTAATCAACTAAAAGAAAGGTTTTTTCGGTTTAGGAAAAAAGTTGAAATAAGCGTTGAAAGACCGGCTAAAATTATTTTGAAAAAAAAATAAATTTGAGAACCGTTTAGTCGAATTACTACTTATTCAAACTAGTTCAACTAATACTCTCAGGCATATTATTGGCTACTAAATATGAGAATTTGTTTTGCTACTCGTGTACTTCTTTTTAAGATAGATACTTGAAGTGTGGTTCGAATCTGACTTGCAATATTGGATGGTCTTATCTACTAGACCACAAGTGAACCACTCTTTACTCTTGTATATACATGTTTTAAAAATAATTGACATTTTGAATGTTTTAATTGTTGCCTCATAATTTTGTTTTCATAGAAATTCAAGATATAGCTTGAGAATTCCTTTTATGTTCATGGTAGATTTTTTATTAATTTATTATTCCAAAAGAGTTTTCTTGTAACAGAGCAATGTTTCTGGAGGTCTAGTTGGGTGATAAAATTAAATGTATCAAGAACTATGCAAATAATTATAGGAAAAACTTACAAAATAAACTAATTTAAGTTATTCATATATTATAATATGTTTTGGTGCATTATTTACTTTTTTCTCTCAAAATTTGTTATGCACTCATCTAACAATAAAAGTTTAGTTACATATACATGTAAATTTTCTACACAACTTCATAAATTGATTTATTTTTCCTTCTCACATGCCATACTTGTATTGCTTTTCACAACTTTATCAAATGTTTATCAATTGTTTATTATGAAGTTGTCTCAACTTAAACTACATTATAAAATAATGTAACCACTTTTACATTCACTTGACCTTAATTTATAACTTAACTCTTTCTCGAGGTTATAAATGTGTTAAAGCGTGTTTCAATTGGCTTGAGATAAAAGTTGATTTCAGGCAAGAAGCAACGAAAAGTAGGATTTCTTAGTACAAGGATGATGTTAACTTTCTATATGCAGTTGCATTGAGAGTTTGTCACATTACTTAACAACTTAGAACTGTGTGGAATGCATTTAGATGCACTATTAAAAAGTCATTTCTTCAGTGCATAGGAGTGAAATAGAAAGTGTTTCTTTTTTAAAACGAAAGTGCTACTTTAGAAAATAATGTGCTATTGTTTACCAATGCATTGCATCCAAAGGAGATTACATTTTAATAAACTATGTAATATTCATTTTCTCATTCTATACTTGCACTCCTTTTATCTTCTCATGTAATGTCAAAGTGAAACAAAGACTTTTCATAAAAAATTCAAATTGAAAGACAAACGATTCATCTCTTCCTTCCACGATGGGATGCATATTAGCCATATGGCTCAATAAAACATTAATATAGCTAAAATATGGGATATTGTAAACAACTTGAAATGTTTGAAGTAAAGTAATAGTTATTTCGACCATAACTAATAAAAAACTTGTACATCAGGAAGGGTTAAGAGTTATAACAAAGTAGTGAGTCCAAATCTTGCTCTATGAGTCCAAGGGTGACGTTGAAATAATAATATACGAACACAACATGAACAAAATTAACACTATAAGAAATTTATTCATAATTGATCAATAATTTTTTTCGTATTCTTACTCAACACAAAAAAATTAAGTAATTTTTTTAATATATCAACTAATATGTGAATATGATACAACTAATGCCAAAACCTAACACTAAAGGTGGCAAAACGTGTATGTTAATAGGTTTCGTACCGACTCATTCAATAAGTGTGTTGTGTCATGTCAACCCATTTATGATTGTGTCATACCCATGTTTGAGCCATCGTTTGTGTCGTATCCATGTGTTAGTCAACTTAAAAATTAGTCAACAAGAATATACTATTTTAAGTAAAAAACATTTATTAAATTTATTCTCATCGTGTCATATTGTTTTAGTGTCGATTTATTATGTAAAATAATAATAAGGCATAAAATATCTTTTTTTTGTGAGTTTCATGAGTATTCCCATTCATAGGTCTCTTCACGAGTTAGAGATAAGTGGACTCGAACCGTTGACATCCGCCACAAGATAAACCGACCAAATTGTTTCAAGCACTAACAAAATTACCTCTTTTTTGGGATAGCTAATGCTTGTTCATTATTTTGGTTTGACACTACTTCTTCTGGTTTGATAATCATGAGTGTAATAAGTCAATTTATAATCTTTAACACTCCCTGAGTCTTTCAATAGCATATTTTGGTTCTCTTCCCCATTACTTAGAAATAATGAGTCAAGCAAATCAAGGTAGTGGATTGTGAATCCACCATGCATGGGTTCAATTCCCGTCATTCAAATGAGAAAGTAATGGAATGAGAATTTATTTTTATAAAGGGGAAATCAAAAAATGCCAACGAGCCCTATAATAGGCTTTAGGAACTTTGAATAGTTGTTTAAACAATGAGTTACAATTACATACCATTAATACTAGTATTGGCATGTTTGGAACGGTGAAACATCAAAAGATGGCTGGAAATAGAGACATAAATCTTTATGATTGTTTTGTTCCTTCGAAGTATTCGCCTTATTGGATAGAATGCCAACGTAGCAAATTCAAATATGCTAGCCTCTTAAGGGTTCTTCAAGCTCTATTAAATGGTACAAAGCTCGTAAGAAGTCATATTTAAACCAAGAAATATAGGCCTACCTTCCATCCACACCAGAATAAATGAAGTTTTCCAAAAAAATCTTACTAGTGGAGGAAGGGTCAACGGATCTTCTCGATTGAATGATCCCCTATATGGATAATGCACATTCAATTTGACTAACAAATTTGACGTTTATTCATTCTATTTTCATGCATTATAGAATGATTATTCGAATATTTTTCATCTTTGGATGGCATCAACCCATAGGACTTATCTTTCTTTTTTTTAATTTCCTCCCTAGTAAAATGTGAGAGATTATCTTTTGATAAACTTATTCAATGGTTACTCACAACCACTTATGGTACCAAATCTTTAGGGTTGCTTGATTTTTCCATTCTAATACTCCATCTGATAGTTATCAATATTTATCAAAGTTATTCTGACACAAGTAGGTAGGTAGAGAATACCTAGGGGTGTGAGGAAACTCCCTCTAAGTAAATCGACAAAATAGCCCTGTAATTTTGGGATCAACCAACATTTATCAAACTTGAAAAAGAGTTAGAAGAAATGGTTCGATCCTAGCCGTTTTCATTTTCAAGTAGTGCTCAATAGGAACTCCCAATTCTCTGGCAAATACTGCCCTTTTGATCATTTCTTCGCATGTACCTGCAGTAGATTCAAATAATGTCATTTTATATTTGTTTGTATTGTATTTGATCTCATCACAATCTATTTTGCGATATTTTAGAATCACCTTTAATACTGCTTTTGTATTATTTCTATATATTTTTTATTTTTCTCTTTTTTGATCTTGATCTAACATAACTTTTAGTTTAAGGGGTCATTGGTTTAATTAATATTGGTCTCTGACAAAAAAAAATTTCTTAAAGTCATTTTCTCCTTTACCTTTCAATGAAAAATTCGAGGAAGAATATACATTCTTGTGATTTATATCCAAGAGTTAATTAGCAATTGTCGTTAGGTATTAGACCAAATAGGATAATCTAGTTTCTATAGAACTTATCACTAAAATACCCCTAGAGAGGGATAGAGTTAAGTAAAGCCTTAACAAATAACAAGAATGGAATCATGCTCTGTAGGACTTGAACCTACAACATTGAGTATTGGAGACACACATTCAATTGAGCTGATAAATGTTCAACTTTATAAATAAATTCACTGTAATTTGAATTAAAAAAATGAAAATTTACTTCCATTATGGGTAATATGTTGGGATTCAAGACCCTGCGTGCTCCAAATCGTAAATGCATGAATATGATGTACCAAAAAATCTGCGGTTCTTAATAGAATAGGTAATAAAGAAACATTGACGCTTACTGCCACTAAATCACCACCTCCCTAAACAAGCTATAGTGCTTACTCCTTATAATTATATTGAAGCACAAAATTGGTTAAAGATCTTTACATTTTCTCTTTCACTTGTAGTATTGGGAAGAAGTGGGCTACAAACAATTTGAAATGCCTCAATTTTTTTAGAACAGGTTTGAGTTAAATAGCAAATTGAGAGGCTTATTACTTCAAATAGTTTTCGTGTTCCTCGAATAGATCTCTTAGTTGTTGAAAGGGTTTCCCAAAAGAAGTAGTTTTCTTGATGATCTTGTCTTCTTTACTTTTTCATTTATCAGCATTTCAATATAGCTTTTTGTAGTGTAGCCTTTCTACTTTAACAGTTTTTTAAATTAAATTATAGAAATTTGTTTCATTTGAAGACATGTTTTTAGATGGAAAATTGAGTGAGGGTGTGAACAGGGAAGGAATTAATCACTATAACAACATGATCAATGAACTTTTAACCAACAGTGATTATCTAATTTTAAGGACCATGAGTGTTGGCTATTTTCGTGAACAAAATATTTACTTGTAAATTTGTTTTTCGGCCTATTATCAAGTCTATCAAGAAAAACCGAACAAATGCTCGAGTTTCAGATAATCGTACTCCAAGTATATCGTTTATAACTACGACACATAGAATTGCATTTATACATTTAATGGTATATGTTCATAAATCTGAAATTATTTTTTGAGCTTAAATATTTTTTTATGTGTCTTAATATTTTTACGATATGACTTAAAAATAATTTGTTATTAAGGTTTTGAATGGAACTTGAATAATGAAGCCCAAAATATTCTAACCTTAATGCTAATAGGTTATCATTATCTATATATATATATATATATAGATAGATAATTTGAGTGAGAAAAGAAAAGAAAACCTGAATCGGTCGAACTATTAAAAAAAAGGGCAACCAGAGTTGGTGAATCTGAGAGATAGAAAGTCTACATCATTATCAGCCATTAAGTTTGAGTGATCAAATATGACATATATGATACTAATATTACATATAGGTATAAAACCTTTTGTGACATTATTTCACTGGGATCTTCCCTAAGCATTAAAAGACGAGTATGGTGGTTTCTTAAGTCCTCGCATTGTGTAAATAGCTCTTCTACACTTTATCCCTAGAAGAACTTTTCTACTGTTAACTCTCATTATTCTAATGTTCTTTCTTTGATTTTCTTCTTTTTAATGCGTAAAATACATGAATGATTTTAGAGATTATGCAGGATTATATTCATGGAATCTAGATGTTTGTATGCTTATAGTAGATGTTGTCAAGGAATAAGATTTTGAAGAAAAACATTACAATAGGACATGTTAAATATTTTAAGATTAATTTAGATTGTAGACAATTTGATTAGTTATATTAGTAAATTTTTTTCATGTATATTTTTATGAGTATTGTAACACTTTAATTAGCAAGTTATATTAAGGTTTTATTATGTTTAGTGTATCAATTAAACTCTTAATTAAAGTAATATCCTTCTTAAGTTTAATATAATGACTCTTAATTTTCTCAATTTATTTTAACTTATATTGAAAAATGAGGCTAATTGAGATGTATATGGTCATGGTATAAGTGTAACCAAGATAATAAATATCATTTTGATTACAAGTCTATGGTCTCGGTTATTAGATAACCTAGGTCATAGATACACCCTATGGCCTCAGTTAAAAAACCGAGGCCAAAGGTAATAGTCCATGGTCTCTCACACTTAGGCCTTAGTTCTTATAACCATGATCATAGACTTACGTCCATGGTTAAAAACTGAGACCATATGTATGTATTGTAGTAGTGAATGTATTTGGATGCACTATTAAAAGTCTTTTTTTCCACGTTTAGAAGTCAAATAGAAATCATTTTTAATACTTCTTAGACAACTTTTAAAGAGTACTGCATGCTATTCTTATAGACATTTATATTCTAGATTGGACATAATCTCTTTCTAATTTCTAAAGAAATAATTGGAAAATAAAAGAAAAATTATAATAATTTTGTTTATTAGATCGAGATTACATCTGAGTCGGTGCAAAGAGTATTTTATTAAGGGACTAACGTATATATATAGTATATTCGTAATAACTTTTGACAATTTAAGATGAAATATGTTACGAACGGTCATAAAAATGGATAATTAGTAATATGTATATAATGACCGTAAAAATACTTAAGATATGTTATGATTTCACACTCAATTTATTCTCAGTTACTCTATTTAAAGATTCAATGAAGATTGAATCAAATAAGAAGACTTTAAGAATTGTAAATCAAGAAACAAATGAACACACAATGTAAATTTGCTCAATCCCTATTCTACACAACCTAATCCACTGAAAGGGTTATATTCATATCCAATATATGTAACAATTTTTATACAAAGAAGAACACTAAAAAGATTAACGAGGTAAAACTTTAACACAAATCAAAAGGAAAACAACCCTCGCACCTTTTATAGTAATCCTCTTACAAAAAGATACTACTCATAAAACACATAGAAATTGGAAATGAAGAGAAGAGAGACTATCGGAAACTAGAGAGAAAATATTAAGAGAAAAGAATAAAACGACATGCCTCTTCCAAACCTTAACGAGGGTAATTATAATATAGCTATAAAATGAAAATAATGCCCTAGAGGCCCATGCGCTTAACAAATTAAATGGGTCAGCTCTAATCTACTAACAAGCACAAGTCTAAGCTCAAATAACAATCAAGGCCCACGCAACATTAAAATAATAATCATAAATGTTATAATGTAACATGTCTTAATAAATCATTTCTAAAATAAATGTGAAGATGTGATACATTATGCAATCCTAGATGCCTAATTATGTCTAAATAATGTCTAAACTTAATTAAAGGAACTGGTTTAGTGAGAACATTAGAAGATTTATCCTTTGTTGAGACTTTAGCTAGTTTAATCAATGCTTGTGAAAATTATGACTATAGGAAAGTGGAGTCATCAATACAAATTTCTTCTTAATATTTGTTCATTTTATTTAATAAGTAGTACTGTTGGGGTTAAAAATATTGGGATATGAACTAGTGAAAAGGGGTGAAAATATTTTTTTTTAGAATTTTCTAAAATTTTTATGGATTTTTTTTAATTTCTTAATGCAAGACCAATCAAAATAGAACACGTTCATGCCACGTAAGTAAGGAGAGTCAATTGGAGTGCACTTTGTGTAAATTTGACCACTTGTCGCCATAGGGATGCCACACAAGCATAAATGAGCCAATTGGAATGTGCCAAGTACCCATACTCATGTTCATGTCATTTTGTTTAGACAAGATTACTTCATAAAATATGAAGAGTCCAAGTAACATAAGTTTCCATTACTACAAAATGGGTCATTTTATCTATTTTTAATCGACTAAAAGAAAGGTTTTTGTCGGTTCATGAAAAACATTGAAATAAGCACAGACGAAAACTCTTTCACTAGTTTTTAAAATGAGTTAAATTTGTTCACCGATTTATTGAAAGATTGGCTAAAATTATTTTAAAAAAAACCAAATTTTGGAACCGTTCATTTGAATTACTACTTATTCAAATTAGTTCTACTGATGATCTCAAGCGTATTTTAGGCTACTAAATATGAGAATTTGTTTTTCCACTCATGTACTTCTTTTTAAGATCATTATTTGAAATGTGGTTTGAATCTGACTTGCAATATTGGATGGTCTTATCTACTGGATCACAACTGAACCACTATTTACTCTTGTATATACATGTTTTAAAGATAATTGACATTTTGAATGTTTTAATTGTTGCCTCATAATTTTGTTGTCATAGAAATTCAAGATATAACTTGAGAATTCCTTTTTTATGTTCATGGTAGATTTTTTTAGTTAACTTACTATTCCAAAAGAGTTGTCTTGTAATAGAGCAATGTTTCTGAATGCCAAATTTGGGTGATAAAATTAAATGTATCAAGGTCTATACAAATAATTATAGGAAAAACTTACAAAATAAATTTGAATTATACCAATATTTATAATTTAATTTGAGTTATGCATATATTATAATATGTTTTGGTGCATCATTTACTTTTCTCTCTCAAAATTTGTTAGGTACTCATATAACAATAAAATTTTAGTTATATGTACATGTAAAGTTTTTTACACAACTTGGTAAATTTATTTATTTTTCCTTCTCACATGCCATACTTGTATTTCTTTTCACAACTTTATCAAATGTTTATTGTCGTTATCACAACTGGGTTGCCTCCCAACTAGTTTCATGTTTAACGTTCTTGACTAGATGGTCATATCAAGTTCTAAGTTACATCCCGTTGTGCCCATTTACTTTTGAGTTTTCCTATAAACAAGTTAAGTCTTGATTTGATCAATAATACTTTATGTTTCGGTTTGCAAACATGGTGCTCAATGTTCTTTATCATACTATATTTTTGTTTTCTTTTTGAACTTTTTGGCATTATTATATGCCATCTACCGTAGTTAATCCAATTTATGTATTTCTAGCATATTTTTCACTACTCTCTTGAACTCTTTCACTTGCCTACTTGATTGGAGATGGGAGGGTAAAAGTATGAGGTCTAAACTTGGTGGCCCTTCAATTGATGGTTTGAGCTTAGATCACATCTCAAAAAATTTCATAATTTCCTTTGATACACACATGAGAGGTGCGTTCTCCAAAAAGTTCAGATAGTCCACAGTATCAACCTTTGATTCCATACTTTTAAAGTTAAAACAGGTTGAGTTTTTTTTTGTGAGTTTATGTCCTTGTTCATAGTATCATGTGTAACAGTCTTAAGTATGGGCAACTAAACAGATTATTTTAAGTTATCCCTACAATCAATAACATTTATCCTTAAGCATTCATCAACATTGTCAATATCAAGGGGTTTAAATGCTTTAAAAACTTTAAATATTACTTGTTCATCTTGCACTATCATTGTAAGTTCACATTGTTTTACATCAATGAGTTCTTTTTCGGTTGCTAAGAATGGACGACCAATTATGATAGAAATGTCATGGTCCTCCTCCATGTCTAGCACAATGAAGTGTGTCAGAAAGATGAATTTGTCTACTTTCACTAGCACATCTCTTACCACACCTCGAGGTCTCTCAATTGATATATCTTCCATTTGTAATGTTACTAAAGTGGGTTTAGCTTTACCAACCCCCAATCTCTAGAAGACCGATAATGGCATGAAGTTAATTCTAGAATCCAAATCCCATAATGCTTTCTCAAAGTGGATGTTCCTAATTGTATAAGTAATTTCAAAACCATCTAGATCTTTAAATTTTTGGGGTTACTTTCTAGTAAGGACGGCACTATAACCTTTAGTCAAGGTTATAGTGGGTTTATAGAGGTTGTTTTCCTTGGTTGAATTATTTCTTTTTCAGTGCTTTCTTTATCCACTAGTTCATCCTTATCCTTTTTATTTTCCTATTTCTCCTCATATGTTTCGATCCCATATTCCTCCTCCACAGTTCTACCATCTTCAAGTCTATGGCGTTATAATGGTCCTTACCTTATCTTCTTGGGTTTAAAATTGTGTCACTTGGAAGGTTATCTCGAGACCTTTGACTTATGGCCTAGGAAAATTGCCCCATTTAAGTCTCTAAACTTCGAATTGAAGCCTCTTGAGTTGAAATGTTTGTATTAAATGATTGGATGAAGTCTTTCATCATCCCCATTAAATCATTTGTATTGTCCTCAGTAGATAGCTTTTAGGCTTGTGATTACAGGGGTTGTTGAAAACCAAGTAGGGGAAATTATTGACGATTCAATTGATTACCACCCTAATTGTTTTTTATTCCAAGAGAAATTTGGATGTTGTCTCCATCTTGGGTTATATGTGTTTGAGTATGGATTATTATTTTGGTTTATATTACCCACATAAAATGCATATTCAAAATTATCTAGACAATTATCAAATAAATTGGCTCCACCACAAAACACATATGACGCCCCAAAGTTTGGACCTGTTTTATACTACCTGACGAGTTTTGAGCCTTCAAAAGATTAACCAAAGATGATAGTTGAGTTGTAAATGCTATGATATCATTTACCCTATGCACTTCTGCTACTCTTCTTATGGATGTTATTCTATCTATTGGCCATTGATAATTATTGGTAGCCATTTCTCAAGTAAATCATAAGCTTGATTGTAAGATTTGGCTAGCCGAGCTCCATTAACATATGCATTAACAATAGTTCTTGTTTGAGCATTGAGACCATTGTAAAAAGTCTCCATTTGAATCTAAGAAGGAATACCATGATGAGAAAAATTCTTTAGCAATTCCATAAATCTTTCTCATATTTCATATAAAGATTCTCTTTCATATTGTTGGTATGAGGTAATGTCATTCCTAAGCTTGACATTATTTATTGGTGGGAATTATTTCATCAAGAATTTCTCTGCCAAAACTTTCCAAGTTGTAATGGAATTTGGTGGCAAGGAGTTTGTCCAAGCTCGAGCACAGTCTTGTAAAGAATAAGGGAATAATCTAAGCCTAAGTGTCTCTTCGGTCACGTCACTAAATTTGAATGAATCTCCAACTTCAATAGACAATCTGATATGCAGATGAAGATCATCTGTTGATAATCCGCTGAATTGTCCAACTGTTTATAGCATTTGTAGGTATTTCATATTCATTCATATCTCTATCCCTATCATCCATAAAAAATATCTGATTATTCAAGTTTAACTCATTATTGTTTATTTCTAATGGATTAGTCATTTTTTCATCTTGGGTGACAACTTGCTCTTTCTTCATTGATCTCAAAGTATGCTCAATTTTGAGATCTAAAGGTAACATTTCTCTCTCACGAACTCTACTCATACACTAGACTCAACTATATTTCTACAATACTAAATGAGATGTTTACATCAAAAATAAATATAAATAAATAAAATTAACTAACATAAATAAATAAATAAGTCGGTAAAAAATAAGTAAATTAAAGTAAAAAAATAAATTAATTGTTTTTATATTTAATAGAAGTAAAATTAAAATAAATAACAATAAATAACAATAATTAATTAAATTAGATTTGGTAACTAAGAAGATATATGAGAAAATATATAGGAATATTTAATCCTCCAATTTTCTAAACATATGAATCATTAATATCCCCTCAATATAATTATCAATTATTTACATGATCAATTGAATCTAACTTAACATATATTCATCTCTCAAGCAAAACTACACACCATATAGTAATTATTTTAATCATACTCTCATGTCAATTAAATTACATATTACTCATTGAGTTCATCAATTATGGATCACATACATAGGAATCATACATCTCTGCCTAAAAACTATGCATGTTATTTAATCAAGACAAACAATTAAATAATTCTCTCAAATATATTTAATTGTCTCTATAGATGAATTATCGGCCAAACAATTAATAGCATAAAAATGAAATTAAATAATATAATTAAATTAAAATCATAATTAGGGTAAAATATTAGATCATCACATGGTAAAAATTAGGTTCATAAGATCCTTAGATTAATAAATTAACTAGACATAATTTTGTTCATAAAACTCGTATTTTTTATAAAGGAAAACATAAAAATTGATAAAGAAAGTAGAATAAAAAATACAATCAATCTCTTCAATTGTGCTACTAATCTCCTCTTGAGTCTCCACCAAAATTGTATCTTTTTTTGATTTTTTCTGTATTTTTCTCTCTTCTTAGCTTCAAAAACTGATCAAAATTATGCTACTAATGACTTGTTAGGGTTTATGGGTGATTAATGGGTTAAATATAGCTCAGGTGGGTTTTGGAATGTTGAATCAGCTTCATATCAAAGATTGAGATTAAAACAAGCAAAATTAACAATGCTAGCCAATAAAAATCAAACACGTGGCGCGCACAATTTATAGGGTGAATTAGAGCACAACATGTGGCAAGAGAGACCAGTTTGGGTCAACGGTTACTGAGTCATTTCCAGTTGGCACAACATGATTCATGAAAATAGCTGGCATGGCGCATGGGTGGAACAACCTGAATGAATTAGTTTGAGATGCATGATGAGTTGACCAAGCGGAATGAATGTCGTACGGACATGTGGTGAGGCACTATGCCACTCTTCACACGCTGTGATCCATGATTTATTGTCTCTACTGTCGTGGTGTCTTTGTGGCTTGCCCAGTCAGCTCTTCTACTTGTGTATCACCACCTGACAACTCTTGATTGGTTATACGTTAAAAATCCAAAAAAAAATTCAAAAAAATCCATATATTATATTTTCACTAAAAAGTTTTATTTTAATATTTTTAACCCCAAAATACTATTTGTTGAATAAAATAAATAAATATTAAATAAAAAATACATTAACGACTCTATTTTCATAGAATCATCAATTATCAAGTTGAGTGATGAGTCTATTGAAATCATTAAGATTCTATTCAAGATCCTTTGCCATATCAATTTAAAAGAGTAAAAATAGTGTTTCAATTGAACTTTTTCAAAGAGATATTTATCATGATCAATGGAATCAAGTTTAGAAAATACCTTCTCAGAGGTAGTTTCCTTATAAACTTCTCTGAAAACTTTATCAAAGATGTTTAGCAAAATAAAAGCATAGGCCTTTTCTCAATTTTTTCTTATCACAATGAGAAACCTTTTCACACAAATCCTCCACATCAATAGCACCATACACTTCTTATTGTACAGGAGTGCTTTCATTTTATTTGTCCATAAAACATAACACATGTGCCATAAAAATCAAAAATTTATACAAAGTAGATATATTAAAGAAAATAATCAAATAGATTGATAAGAAAAGAAAAGAGATTATAAAACTCCTCTTTTGTGTTTGAGGAAACCTAAGAGTCATGTTTTTCGAAAATCCCAAGGATTATTGAATCACCAAGAACAAAACTCAAAAAGCCAAATGTAAAGACCTTGTGAGTCAGATACACTCTGATAGCAAATCGAAGGCCAAAAAATACAAAAGCCTTGCTATGATACCACTTTGTTGTGATTTCACACCCAAAACTCACTCTGTCACTATTTAAAGATTCAATGAAAGATTGAATCAAAGAAGAAAACTTTATGAAACGTAAATCAAGAAACAAAGAAACACATGATATGAAGTGGTTTGGATCCTATTCTACAGGCCTAATCCACTGAAAGAGTTATACTTGTATCCAATATATGTGACAATGTTTGTACAAAGAAGAAAAACACTAAAAAGATTATAGATGTGAAAACCTAATACAAAATCAGAGGAAAAAACAACCTTTAAACCTTTTATAGTAATCCTTTCACAAACATACATAGAAAATATACAAGATATTAATAAGAAAACATGAAGAAAAGAAAGATAAAAGAGAAGAGAGACTCTAAGAACTAGAGAGAAACAAAACCAAAGGAAATCCTAAGAGAAAAGAATGAAACGATGCACCTCTTCCAAACCCTAACGAGGATATTTATAATGCAAGTATGAAATAACAATAATGCCCTTAAGGCTCATGGCATAGCAAATGAAATGGGCCAACTCTAGTCCATTAACCAACACAAATCCAAGCTCAAATAAAGATCTAAGACCTAAACAATAACCAACACAAATCCAAGCTCAAATAAAGATCTAAGACCTAAACAACATTACAACGTTAATCACAAATGCAATAATGTAACATATCTTAATAAATCATAGCTAAAATAAATATGAAGATGCAATATGTTATGCAATCTTAAATATGTCCATAACATTCTCAATGTGTTATAAATAAATATAAATATAGTGTTAAAAATTAACAAGATAAAATACTATAAAAAATAATTTTGGTAGACAAGTACCTACACATTTTGAGTTGTAAACTGTGATCATGTACTTTGCACCGTTCCCGCCGCCCTAGATGAGTGTTTTTGTTCAATTATTTTTGTTTTTTCTTTTAAAAAATATAATGAAGAGTTTTAAGTGTTTTATAATTGATATTTATGTTCCACTTAATGTCATTTTCTATCACAAATAAGTAATATATTTAGTGAGATATATAAATACAGAAGCATCCGTGTACAATAATATATTCAATGTTTAAGTGCATAGCATAATTTTTATTTAAATAGAGTTTCATTTTTAATACTCATTCACATAGTGTTTATATAATTTTATGGTGTAAAAAATAAATTTAACACGTATTCAAAATGCAATACACATATTTTATTTATAACATAAAAAATATATTTTTTAGAGGTTACAACTGAAATCAATTGCATAAATGAAACTTAAAAATCGCAGGGCATATTCAAACTCAACAATATTTTATTAATAACCCAGCAAAGTTTTACAAAATTATAACAAGGTGTATTTAAACATAAAAGCACGTTCAATAAATCAATATGAAACAGATAGCCTATATTGAAATTAATTTTAATCAGTAATTTTTGCACAAGTAAAAACAAACAAATTTATGCAAATATATAGTGAAAATTTAACAAATAAATAATGTCTTAAATATATATATATATATATTGCTAATAATAAAAAATTAAAGAAGATATAAGTATGAAATTTTGGAACTTGGCACAAAAATTTGCCATGGGAAACAAATTTTTTTTTTTTTTTTGGAATTACTTTTTGCCCTTTTTTTGGGCTGTATGTTGATTAAAAGGGATCACTTTCTTTACTATTTAATTTAGTTGGGCTTCTAGGTTTATAATTTTAAGTAGGCACGGTTTGAGAGAGGCAAAATTAATATAAATGGTGTCAAAAATATATTAATATTAGATACTAATATTAATTTACTTTAATAAAAAATACTAATTAAATTTTTTTAAAAAGAAAATGTGACTCTCATGTGAAAATTTCAGACCCATACATGAGTCCGCCATTGGATGTGATGCATATTGGTCATATATGGCTCAACAGAACAATATTATATAGCTAACGTGAATGGTTTACTGTCAACAGCTTCCAATGCTGGAATTATATTACTATGGATTTTCCTCTATTTTTAATCTACCTAATAACAACTCGTACCTCAGGAGGGTTTAAGACTTACAACAGTGTAAGCATGAGCACATTAACTAAAATTTACTAAATGGGTCTGTCTATAGAACTCGTGCTCTATTTAAACATTATATTATAAATAAATTTGTCAATTGTCAATTAAAATTAGTCAGGTCGGTATTCTCAATTTTACACCAGTAGAAACGTTCACAAATATTTTATCGTAGAGGCAACAAGTTAAGGTAAATTCAGAGTTCATACGTAAAAATTGAACTGATTTGATGGGATGCGCCAGGCCCTTGCAGTAGTGCAACGCATGGGCGACACTTGAGATCCCCAGTAGCAAGCTACTGATTTGGGCTCTCCCCCTAAAAAAATTAATTTAATATCGAGTGGGACATGTCCCACGTATCAGATATTAAACTGATAAGAACAGATACTACACTTGATCTTAGCCAAAAGGCCGAGAAAGGTATGATTTGTACGGTGGCAAGTTTTGTTTTTTATAGCACCAAAAGCTTTTACTTTTAAGACTTTAAACGATGTGGGACGAAAAAACACCAAAGCAGAGACTCAACAAATACTGAACAAAACCACAGAGTTTTTTCTCACCCCATTTGAGCCATTCATATACGTAAACAAAAACTAAGCTAGCGATTCCATTGGATATTAAAAACAGATCATTGGACAACGTTGTCTTTAGAATCTAATCGGAGCTTATTCTGTGATTCTACATCTTTCTATTTGAAGATTTTCCCGGTTGCACACGCTAAAGGCTACTCGAAGATTATGGTGATTATTAGTTAGAGGCCAAAACACTGCATAAGATTGATAGACGAGTACTGATCTTGATTACACTATTTTATGTAGAGGCGGAGGAGGATTATTGGCTTATTTTAGAAGGTAACCCTTAAGTTCTCAAACACCAATATTCACACCAATCTATAATGTCATTTTAAGTTCATTTTAAGTGCAATCAGTTTGAAGGTTTTTTATCTACAATATTTTATCAAAAATTCCTTTAAAAAACATAACTTAAAATTAATAAAAATTCTTAACATGATATATTTTTATGTTACTATTTAAAAATATTTAACTTTATTAAAAACTGAAGTTATCTAAGATAGATTTTGAAATATGCATCATATTTTAAATAAATATGAAGTTAAAAATAATAATAAAGATCGTCAAAAGATGTTAATCACCCTTCCAAAAATATATTTATTTTATATTCACATTATTTAAGTAGAATAATATAATTTCTAAAAAATAATACATATTTGTTATTATGTAAAATATTATAAATATAATAAAATTAAAATTTATTTATAAATAGAAATACGTTGTTGTTTTTTCTCAATTTTAAATAAGATTTTAAAGGAATAAAATAATTAAAACAAGAAACTTGATTAGCTCTTTATAAGGAGATAGAAACCAAATATATCAAGAAGAAAAAAAGTTAGATGTCACGCTAAAGAGTATAAGAAGGTCGTGAGTAATAAGTCTAGTTTGAACGTATTAATAAATTTGAATAAAGTTCTCAAATAAAGTTCTCAAAAGAATCAACTAGAAAACTCTCAAAAAAGTTATAATCAAAGTGTTGATTGATTTTTTTAGAGTTACATAGGTTATATAAAAATATAAAACCCTAATTATTAAAATAAATATAAATCCATAAGGTAATTAATTTGATGAAAATAAAAACCTAAAATCTACAGAGTGTCACCAAGGATAAATAAAAATAGAAATTGTTCTATTATTTTTCATATTTTTGACCATTGTGATCTCATTTTGATCTGATAATAATTAGAATTAGAAAAAATATATATCTTTAAGGAATATAGTCTATTGAGTCAGTTATCTAACACAATTTGAATCACACTAATTAGATATCAAATGTCAAATATATGACAATAATAATGACAGTTATTTAATGAAACTTTCAAAATTAAGATTTTACTTAACAATTCCTTTCGTTTCACTCATAAGTATCTCAAACCCTTGAAGCACATACCCTTATACATTAATCATTTAAGTGTTACTTAGAATAATATGTTCAATTGAAACATATCTCTTAATTGATGTTCCTTAATTTTTATTATTATATTGGTTTTTTTTAATTTTAAGACCTATATTAAAGATCAATCAGCCTATAACAAAGTATAGATTTGATGTAGTCTTGAATTCGATGGTTAGACGATTTTTGAAACAACATGCCTACTGTTGGAGATTGTTATAAAGCTCCTTAATTTAAGGAGCAAAACATGAAGTAAACACATGGAGCAAAACAATGAGCTTAATTCAAGGAGTAATTAAAGGAACTATTAATTTAATGAATAATTCAAGGAGTAAATTTTCCTATAAATAGATGTGTAATTGTAATGATTTAATCAACCAAGTGTTCATTCCAATTGAGAAAAAAGCTTTTGTAATTATCTTGGGTGTAATTGTGAGTTGTGAGTGTTGTAAACACTTTGTATAATTTCTCTCATTTCAGTAAAAAAATCTACAACATGTTCGAAGACGTCAGCAAGATTAGCTGAACTTCATTATCAAATTTGTGTGTTATTTTGTCTATTTTTTTTTCATAAATCTAACTTATCAAGAATTTGCGTAATTTTCCAACAACTGGTATCAGAGCTTTTGGTGGTGATTTCTATCATTTTCTTGCAATGATACTATTCATATGAATAATGAATTATGTGAATAGTGAAATTTTTTCGACGATATTTGTTCATTGATGGAGGTGTTCTAATACACGATGGTTTGTAAAAATAGTCAGAAACGATATAGAGGAAGTCAGATTTGAGTAAGAGCAATGGCCACAGATGAAGGAAAGGTGAAACTCAAGAAATTCGGTGTCATAGATTTCAGGTTTTGGAAAATGCAGATAAAATATTATCTACATCAAAGAAATATGTATCAATCTCTCTTAGGGACGAAACCAGAGGCTATGAAGGAAGAATATTAGAATTTTCTAGACAGAAAAGCCCTAAGAGTTATTCGATTGACATTATCCCGTAATGTTGCTTTCAACATAGCAAAGGAAAAGACCACGACGGGTCTTATGGAAACTCTATTCAATATGTATGAAAAGCCATCAACCTTAAACAAAGTACACTTAATGATGCATTTGTTCAATTTGCAGATGACGAAAGGTGCATTGGTAGCTCAGCACAATCACAACCCAATTGAGTTAAGTGGAAATTGGATGAAGAAGTACGAGCATTGATATTTTTGTCTTCTTTACCAGAAAGTTGGAATGCTACTGTCACGGCTGTGAGTAGCTCACCAGAAAGCAATAAGTTGAAATTTGACGATATTCGTGATCTGGTTCTCAATGAAGAGATTCGACGTAGTGAGTCAGGTGAATCGTCAACTTTTTCAGTTTTTCATACAGAATCAAGAGGAAGAAATTCAACCAGAGGGAATGGACGTGACAAAATAGACTATTGAGGTAGATCAAAGGACAGGAGGTCCAAATCCAGGAATCCTAATAATTCCTATAGCTCGAAGACTATTGAGTGTTGGAATTGTGGGAGAACCGAGCATTACAAAAATCAGTGCAAGAGTGCGCCGAAGGACAAATAAGTGAAGACATAGACAAATGTTATTTTCACCTCAGGAGAAGATGATGCATTGATACGCTCTTTAGAGAGCAAGGAAGAATCCTAGGTGTTAGACTCTAGAGCATTGTTCCATGATACTTCACAGAAAGAATTCTTAGAGAAATGTCCCCGGAAACCTTGGAAAGGTATATCTTGGTGATGACCAACCATGTGCTATTATTGGCAAAAGTGTAGTAAAGATTAAGTTGAAGGGGTCTGTTTGGGAGCTAAAGAATGTTAGGCATATTCTCGACCTAAGAAGGAACTTAATCTCAGTAGGGCAATTGGCTAGTGAAGGCTACACTACGATCTTCCATGGTGCCACGTCGCCACACGGGAGGGACATGGGGACGTAAAAAAGGAAAGAGAGGGATGGGGCTTCTCTCGCTTTTGGCATAGCGGGCCCCCAGCGGGAGGCCCGCACGACGTGCTATTAGCTCAGTGGTAGAGCGCGCCTCTGATGATTGGAAGATTTCAAAAGGCGCAATGACAGTTGCTCGAGGCAAGAAGAGTGACACTCTTTACATGACAGTAGGGGCACGTTGTTCAATCACAGTTGCAGCAGGCAATGAAACACCAAATCTGTGGCACCAGAGACTAGGCCACATAAGTGAGAATGGGATGAAGATTATGCACTAAAATGGAAAACTTCCAAGTCTAGAGTCAGCGGAGATAGACATGTGTAAAGATTGCATACTTGGAAAACAAAAGAGAGTCAGATTTCAGACAAGTGGTAAAACCCCAAAAAAGGAAAGGTTAGAGCTTATCCACTCTAATGTTTGGAGACCAACGACCATCTCATCCATTGGTGGGAAACACTACTTTGTAACTTTCATCGATGATCACTCTTGGAAGGTATAAGTTTACTTTCTAAAGCATAAGTCTAAAGTATTTGAGGCTTTTAGAAGATGGAAAGCTATGGTGAAAAATGAGACGGGTTTGAAGATTAAAAAACTCAGAATCGATAATGGTGGTGAATATGAAGACACCATATTCAAAATTTTCTGCTATGAGCATGGGATTAGAATGGAAAGAACTGTGCGAGGCACGCCTTAACACAATGGTGTAGCTGAACTTATGAACCGAACGTTGATAGAAAGAGCCAAAAGCATTCATATACAATAAAGTCTACCAAAGTAGTTCTGGGCAAAAGCAGTCAACACGATAGCTTATTTAATCAATCAAGGTCCATCTGTTCCATTATAGCATAAAATACCATAGGAGGTATGAAGCAAAAAAGAGGTAAAACTATCACATCTAAAAGTTTTCCACTGTGTAGCATTTATGCATATTAGTGATCGAGGTAGGAATAAGCTTGATCCTAAATCTAAGAAATGCACATTCATCGGCTATGGTAAGGATAAGTTTGTCTACTGCATTTGGGATGACAAAAACAAGAAAGTGATCTGTAGCAAATATGTGATTTTCAATGAAATAATGATGTATAAGGACATGCATAAAATAGACACCAATGATTTAAAGTAGAATGAATCAATATTAGTAGATGCAGATGATGTCCCAGATAGTTTCGTGAAGGAACCAATTGTAGCAAGTCCTCAGCCAGAGGAACTCGTTGGACAGAGCAATGCACAACAGTCCGACACACCATAGCCTCCTATTACGCCTCTTATATTGAGAAGGTCTTCTCGACCTCATGTGCCTAACAGGAGATACATAAACTATATGTTGCTGACTGATGGTAGAGAGCCTGAATGCTATGATGAAGCTTGTCAGACTCGAGATGCCAGCAGGTGGGAGCTTGCCATAAAATTGAAGTTGTGTTAAACTTCAATTGGTCTGCTAGAGTAACAAGACTAGAAAAGCTACTGCATTGATCGAGGTGTAAAAACATATTGAAATCAGTCTTCAAGTGGAAGATTGTTGGAGATTGTTATAAAGCTCCTGCAAAATATGGAGCAAACATAATGAGCAAAACATGGAGCTTAATTTAAGGAGCAATTCAAGGAACCATTAATTTAAGGAGTGAATTTTCCTATAAATATATATGTAATTGTAATGAATTAATCAACCAAGTATTCATTCCAATTGAGAGAAAAGCTTTTGTGAGAGAAAATTGAGAGTAATTTTCTTAGGTGTAATTGTGAGTTGTGAGTGTTGTAAATACTTTGTATAATTTCTCCCCTTTCAGTAAAAAGATATGCACTAGGTCTGGAGACGTAAGCAAGATTGACTGAACTCTATTATCAAATTTGTGTGTTATTTTATTTATTTTGTTTTTTCATAAATATGACTTATCAAGAATTTGTATAATTTTTCAACACCCACAACATAACTACAAACAATAACAGCAACTTCAGGCTTTGCCTTCTAAATTTTATCACATTATCGTGTGCTTGGGAGACCATATCTCAATATTTGAAGTAAATTCTCAATGATATTTTTATTAACTTGTTCTTGTTTACTTGGATTTGTAAGTACTACATTTTAATATTTCAATTTTAATTAATTAATTTTTTTTATTAAATTAAAATAAAATTCTATAATGTATATGCTACATTTCAACTACAATTCTTAAAATTATCTTTGATGGACAAGTTACGATAGGGTTATAACAAGTTCTTAGAGATGCTCAAGATTTTGTCTTATATATTTGTCATGCTTGCTAATTGTTTGAGAATTCATAACAAGATTCTTAAATTGGCATGGTGTGTGAATCACTTGGTCTATCTAACTTTCTGTTCTTCTTTTGACTTCTTTTTAGTTGTAACTCGTAAGCCATAAGCAAATTTAGGTACTTTGAATTTTAGATATGTACTATCCTTCTCAACCAACAAAAACTAATACGGAAAGGTAGTTGCGAAGGGAAAAAAACATGAAACAAAAAAAAAATCTGCTATTGCAGGATCATTTGAGGGTATTTTTGTCCATTGCTATTATTATTTATATAAATATAAATAAATTATTTATTAGTTTTAAATTAAGATAATTTAAAATTATTTTTATAGTCAAGGAGAAAATAGCATATACATTTAACCTATTAGGACTTTAATTGTATTTTTGGTTTTTTACCCTTTTTATTGATCGTTATGTTAGCCTATGTACAGTTTTTTCATATCACCCACTTATCTAATTTGAACATTTTTGTCTTTTTTTTCTTATAATATAAATAATTTTTATTCATTTTTAAGTTCTTAAATATATATATATTTATTCATTTTATTTCTTTAATCTCTCGTATTCTTTAAAATACCGTATAAATTATTATTAATTTATGGAAGAAATTCAATTTAAATTTAAATTAAATATTTAAATATTTAAATTAAATAAACGAGTCATAAATAAATATCGAAGAAAATTTAATATTTATAAAAAGTATAAAAAGAATATAGTTTTATCTTTTATATATATGTTTGATTTTGAAGCATAGAAAGATTAGGAAGATTAGAAAAAAAAATATCCTTTAAAAAATCAAGCAAGTATTAAAATTTTTAATTTGAATTTAATTTTAAATTAAATTAATAATTATTAAAATATTAATTAATAATAATGATAAAATATTACGGGAAAAATAATTATGATACGAATCCATTATTGCTCTCTTCGTATATCTCTTTAAATATATTATCGTTTATTGTTGGTTACGACTAATGAATACTTTTTCAAATATTTTTATATAACACCAGTGAATGCAAATCTGTTGTATAGTGATAAATGTATGGCAATGTTAGCCTCACGGAATAAATAATATTGTACAGCATAGTATGTGATAAAGTATATTTAAAATTATCATTTTTTTTAAATAAATTATGTAAATTATTTTCTTTTAAATAGTTTATAAAATTAATTTATTTTAACTTATATTATTATATTTAAATTAAAAAAAATATTAATGAGAAAGTATATTATTAAAAATCAACTTATCTCTTTTAGTCAATTTTTTAATAGAATATTCCTCTTAAATATTTTATATTATATATAAGTTTTTTAATAAAAAATAAATTTCATAAAATTATATAAACTTATAGAAAGAATGTTTTGAAAAATTGGTAAAAAATAAAAAATTAATTAATATTTAATAATATGTATTACTGTGTAATTATTATTAAATATAATAATATAAATTAATTTGAGGTTAGTGAATTTTTTTTAAAAGTGAATTTATTTGATATAACTTAAATAATTGGCTGAATAGTTCATTTATAAAATAGATACCCACTTGGCAATCTACTTGTCAATAGTCTGCGTAGATATCCACCGTAGAATCCCATCGTACGGCTAAGATAAATTCAAGTCGTATGTTGTAAGCGGGAAAGAGCGTGCCCGACTGAAAACTGACACAAGCCTCACGTTCGGGTTTCCCACGTCATGTAAACCCCAAAACAACCAATCACGTTTCGCCACGTCGTTACGTTCCCTCCTAATCCTATAAGAATTGATTTCGCTTTTGTTTTCGTCAAGAGAAAATCTCCTCAGATATCAACCTGAAGAGCGATGGAAGTTTCCGGCGTCGTTTTGTCCCGGCAGGTTCCGAGCTTCTTTTCCATTGTAGGACTCGATACCCACTTATCATCATCATCTAAGATGACATCGCTAAACGGAATGTCAGGTTCTGGGTCTGTCGGCGAAATTAGGCTTGTCGGTGGTCCAGATTGTGGTGTTCGTTTCGGACACAAAAGGGTCCGATCGGCGAAAAGTAACTTTTTTTACGATAAAGGGAATTTAGAATACTATTATGTTAATCCAAGGTGTGGTGGGAAGAAGACCGAAAAGGATAAGATAAAGAACAAGGTTTTTTCTGGTGATTTGACGACAGAGAAGAAGTTGAAGTTGATAAAAGGATTGATGGAGAACTCTTCAGCATTTTCGGATATGGGTTTACAGTTGGAATCTCCGGGGGATTTGGGATCACAAGTTGAGGTATGAATTCTATTCTGTAGATTCAATTTTCCATTATTGGTATGAATTCTATTCTGTAGATTCAATTTTCCATTATTTTTCTCGAGTCCTGGAATATCTTTTGTATTATGAATAACAATCCGACTTTCAAATTTTATACCCGAGCGTAATGGTTGATGACTTGAATCTTGGAAAAAGTGGAACTTTAAATTATTATTTTTTCCCAATTTTCTGTTTTGTTTTTAATTTTCGTTTGTCCTGGTAATTTTGCTTTTGTTCGCTTATGAGCTAATTCAATTCTCCATTTTTTTTAAGAAATTACCTTAAATAATACCTTAAAACTTATAAGAACAAAAATAAAAATGTCATTTAACTGATATAAATGGTTGGAGCTCAAAATTAATTCAACTTGAATTGCTTCCAAGTAGAGTTCAATGTGTAATATTTGGGCTGCTTTTCTGTTTGTACTGTTTCTCATTTTTGTAGTTACAAGTTTTAAGGTTGCTATAATTGTTGTTTAACTTGTTTTTCTATTTTGTCTTGATTTTAAATTTCCTCCATGATGGCCCATAGCATATTAGAGTTCATAGCATACCTTGGATTAAATGCTTCTGTAATATCTTTTCTATTGTGAATAGCAGTGACTTCCAATTTTTATTTATCTGATTGTAATGGTTAATGAATTATCTTGGAAAAAGTATAACTTTTGAATTTTTACTCAATTTTGAAGTCCATTATGATTTTTCTTCCCTGTTTTTGATTTTGATTTTTTGATTTTTTGCTTTGATCTTTTATTCTTGTTCTTAATATATCAACCCTTATAGCATAGAGTGTGTAAAAGCATATAAGTATGCTTTTTGGACAATAGTTACAAACAAAACCGTGAGAGATATGTCATTGTTGCTCAAAATTCCATTAAAGATCTGATTTTAAAGTGTTTGTCTAACTTGGCTGGCAGGAAGCTTCAGGATTACTTCTGAAACAGTTCCAACAGTTAAAAGCAGAGAAGAAGGAATTAAAGAGGATGAAGAAACAAGAAAAGGCCAAGCTAAAAGCCATAAAGAGGTCAGCAAATATGCATAATAGTTCATCATCGTCTTCATCTTCGTCATCGGAATCAAGTGATAGTGAACGTGAAGAGGACATATACATGAACAGCTTAAGAAACAGCCTAGCCACTATCCAACCCAAATTAAAAGAAGGCTCCCTTTCTTTTCCTCAAGAGATAGCAACATTATCTCTCCCTAGCTTAATGACTCCATGTCAAGATGTCCCAACTAAGAATCATGGTATTGAAGAAGGCAGATTAAAGAATCAACAACAAGAAGAAGAGTTTCTCAACAGGAGTAGTAGTCATAGTTGTTGCAGCACTAATGGCATTGACCGTGTTAACCATTCAATAACAAGATCATCATCGACAAGAATTGAGGTTTGCATGGGAAATAAATGTAAGAAGGCAGGAGCTGTTGCATTATTGGAAGAATTTGAGAGGGTGATGGGAGTAGAAGGAAGTGTTGTTGGGTGCAAATGTATGGGAAAGTGTAAAAAAGGTCCAAATGTGAGAGTTTCAAACTTTGTTGATGAGACTGAAGCAGAGGCACCAATAAATGGTTCTCTAAAGAGGGTGGACACTAGTCCTTTGTGCATTGGAGTTGGATTGGAGGATGTGGGTGCAATTGTATCTAATTTATGTGGAGGAGATAAGAAAGATTTAGGGCTGATTATTTCTTCTTAGATGGGTCTGTATTTTGATCTACAAGTCCAATTAGTCTTGGTTTCTTATTTGGAGAAAGCTGCGTGTTTATGACCATATGCATACATGGATACACAAATGACTTGACAGTTATTTTATTAGAACATTCCATTTCACTCTTCAAATTATATTCAACAAGATATACATAATAGAATAAAACGACCCTTCAAATTTCTTATTAATTCTTTTTACAGTTGTATTTAGTACTTATAATTGTATAAATAAGAATGAAAACTCAGAAATTGTGAACTAACTCAAGATTTATTGAACCCTTTTAGCAATCTAGAACTCTTATTAATTCCTTTTAAATGGTAAATACAGAAAATTTGATTTGCATTCAAGTTTGGAATTTCATCCGATTTATGTTATTAAATTTTACAATTATTACAAAAAATATTATTAAATTTTTTTATTGTTATTAAATTTTGCAAAATACTACAAAAGTATAATCTATGTCTATTAGTCCAGGGCTGAACGAAAAGTTACATGTACATTCATAATATAATATATGTAAAGTTTTATGTATAAAAGTATAAAAAAAATTCGATTATATTTTTATATTATTTATAAAATTTAATGGTACTAAAATAATAAACTAAAATTCAATAATATATGTAAGGTTTTAGGGTGAAAAAGTCTATTTACTATAAAACTATAAAAAAATTTAAGTTGATGCTGACACGTTTCATATAACTTCAACACATGGATTAAATAAGCTTAATCACTCAAAACACTTTCGGATTCTCACACGATAAATTCAAGAAATCACTTCTAATTCAAAAGAAATGATCTTAAACACGGGGATGAAATAACGCTTTGTAACAGAACCAACGAAATAAGAAAGAAATTATCAGTAAGATCAATATTTGGTCGTTGCAAACGAGAAAATACTCTTGTATTAAATATATAATTGGTATTTTTGTCTCGGCGTACATAAATAAGGGTGATAACACATTAATTTCTAGTCATTCTTTGCATCTACTTAACTACTTTAGAGGATAAGCATATATTTAAACTACTACTACTACTTATAGCTGAGATAGGGACTTCAACTTCATTGAAGTTTGAAAATGTGTCAACTTTAGTGTGTTCTTGTCTAGCTGCTTCCTCAACCATACAATAGAGACGTACTTTCTCGGGAAACTACCTCATGCTTTCATAGATAAAGTCTCTCTCTCCCTCTCTCCCTCTCTCCCAACCATCATAGCTCCTCATTTAACAGAGCTTAAGTTATTTCCCTCTTAAAATACATACTACGATTCACCACCTTAAGCAATGTCACTTGAAGCCTAAATAGCTGCTTTAAGGTATGTATTTCTCGTCTTTCTATTGTAACTTCACATCAATATCCATGAGTGTAACTTTTGCTTGGCCACTTTTTAAACAACCCATAAATTACTTTTGAGTTGTTGTCTTTAATTGCAATTCCATTTTAGTCAAAGCATAAATCAAACGAGTTAAAAAAAGGCATGGATCAGATGCCAAGAATTTTTGTCTGAAATGTGCTTGTTAAAAGGTCTCAATTACATGACTCTGTATAAAAAATATATTGAACTTTCTCTTAAAAAAGGCCGTGTAACTGTTATAAAGCTCCTTAATTTAAGGAGCAAACGTGAAACAACGTAGAAGCGGTTAATGGAGGAAGCAAGGAGGCAATTGGAAGCGATTTAAAGGCTATTAATTTAAGGAGTAATTGAGTGAATTTTCTTATAAATAGATGTGTAATTGTAATGAATTAATCATCCAAAGTGTTAAATTCACGATTGAGAGAAAAGCTTAGAGAAAAGGCTTTTGTGAGAGAAAATTGAGAGTAATTTTCTTGGGTGTAATTGGGTTGTGAGTTGTGAGTGTTGTAAACACGCGTGTAATTTCTAAAAACTTTCGGTAAAAGATCTGCAGCTTGGTCAGGAGGCGTAAGCGAGATTGGCCGGCTTCCTAGTTATCAAATTTTGTGTGTTATTTTTACATTCTTGCTTTACCGTAAATGCGGCTTATCGGGAATTTGCGTTATTTCCCACCAGGCGGTATCGAGCTATTGGTAGTGATTTACGATTTTACGAGAAATAATCGAAGCTTGATCAGAGGAAGTCATATTTTAGTGGGAGCGATGGCGCGAGATGAAGGAAGGGTGAAACTCGAGAAATTTGATGGCCTGATTTCGGGTTTTGGAAAATGCGAGATAGAGGATTATACGTATCAAAGAAATCTATATTAACCTCTCTCGGGGGAAGAAGCGGAGGAACATGAAGGAAGAAGATTGGAATCTTACAGGCAGAATGAGCCGAGGTTATTCGATTGGCGTTATCCGTAATGTTGCTTTCCAGCATCGCAAAGGAGAAAAGACCACGGCGGGTGCTTATGGCGGCTCTCTCCAATATGTATGAGAAGCCGTGCCCTCAAACAAAGTGCGAACGATGAGGCGCTTGTTCAATTCGCACGGATGACGGAAGGCGCGTCGGTAGCTCGACATCTCGATAGACTCGACACGGTTACAGCCGAGTTGAGTTCGGTGGAAGTGGTCGATGAAGAAGTACGAGCCGTTGATACTTTTGTCTACTGCAGAGAAATTTGGAATGCTCTTGTCACGGTGTGAGTAGCTCGTCGGGAAAAGCAATAAGTTGGGGGTGGCGATGTTCGTGATTTGGTTCTCGGTGAAGAGATCAGAGCGTAGAGAGACGGGTGAATCATCGGCCTCTTCGGTTTGCATACGAGAGTCGAGAGGAAGAAATTGACCAAAGGAAATGGACGTGGTAGAGCCCGACTCTGGGTAGATCGAAAAGACGGGAGGTCGAATCCGGGAATCTAATAATTCCCGCATGGCTCGAAGACTATCGAGTGTTGGAATTGTGGAAGAAGCAGGAGCCTTCTAAAAATCGGTGCGAGAATGCCAGAAGGACAAAGCAGTGAAGGCGGAGGCAAAATGTTACTTCCCTTATAGGGAGGAGATGATGCATTGATATGCTCTTTGGAGAGCAAGGAAGAATCTTGGGTGTTAGACTTCTGGAGCATCGTTCCGTGCTACTTCTGAAAAAGAATTCTTCGAGAAATATGTCACAGGAAACCTTGGAAAGGTATATCTTGGTGATGATCAACCATGTTCTATTATTGTAAAGGTGTAGTGAAGATTAAGTTGAGCAGTTTGTTTGGGAGCGAAGGATGTCGAGCGTATTCCCGATCTCGGAAGGAACTTAATCTCGGTGGGGTAGTTGGCCGGTGAAGAGGCTACCTTACGATCTTCAGTAGTGATGATTGGAAGATTTCAAAGAGGTCTGATAATGAGTTACTCGAGGCAAGAAAAGTGGCCTTCTTTACATGTGACGGAGGCACGTTGTTGATTACGGTCGCGTGAAGCAATGGAAACACACAAATACGTGGCACCGAGAGACTAGGCCCGTATATGAGTGAAGGGGATGAAGATTATACGGCTTTCAAAGGGAAAACTTCAGTCTGGTCTGCGGAGATAGACATGTGCGAAGATGCATACTTGGAAAGCAAAGAGTCGACTTTCGGACAAGTTCTGAGAATCCCAGAAGAAGAAAAGGCTAGAGCTTATTAGCTACGATGTTTGGGGACAGCCGCCGTCTCATTGGTGGGAAACCTTTACTTCGTGACTTTCATCGATGATCGGCTCTCGGAAGGTATGGGTTTACTTTCTAAAGCGTAAGTACGAAGTATTTGAGGCTTTCGGAAGATGGAAAGCTATGGTGGAAAATGAGGCGGGTTTAAAGATCAGCTCGAGCAGATAATGGTGGTGAATATGAAGACACCCGATTCAAAAATTTACTGCTATGAGCACGGGATTAGAATGGAAAGAGCTGTGCCGGGCACGCCTCCAGCGATGGTGTAGGCGGGCGTATGAGCCAGAACGTTGACGGAAGAGCCGGGAAGCATTCGTATACGGTCGGTCTGCAGAAGCAGTGCAGGCGGGAAAGCGGTCGACACGCGCGACACTTGATCAGCGAGGCCCGTACATTCCATTGGAGCGTAGAATCTGGGAGGAGGTATGGAGGCGGAAAAGAGGTGAAACTATCACATCTAAAAGTTTTCGGTTGTGTAGCATTTGTGCGTCATCGGTGATCGAGGTAGGAATAAGCTTGATCCCAAAATCCAAAAAATGCACGTTCATTGGCTATGGTGAGGATGAGTTTGGCTACGCATTTGGGATGACGAAGAAGAAGAAAGTTATCCGTAGCTTGAGAGATGTGATTTTCCAACGAAAGGGTGATGTATAAGGACATGCATAAAATAGCGCCAATGCCTCGGAGCGAGAATGAGTCGGTATTTGCGAGATGCGAGATGATGTCCCAGATACTTACTTGTGAGAACCAATTGTAATAAGTCCTCGAGAAAGGAACTTGTTGGACAAAGCGGTACCTGGCATTAGCCACGACCATGCAACCTCCGGCTCCACTTGTGTTGAGAAGGTCTTACCGACCTCGTGTGCCTAACGGGAGATCACATGAACATATGTTGTTCTTTGATGGAGGGCACGAATGCTATGATGAAGCTTGTCGGACTCGAGATTCCAACAAGTGGGAGAACTTGCTATGAAAGAAGAAATGAAATCTCTCATCTCGACCAGACGTGGGAAATTTGTGAGTTACGCTATGGGAAAGAAGGCACTTCCACTGACAAATGGGTGTCTGGGAGTGAAAGAGGCGTGATGGTTCCCGAAGATACAAAGCCCGCCTAGTTGTCAAGGGTTTGTGAAGGAAGGAGTTGACTTCTGGCGACATTTTTGCTCCGTTGTGGCTGAATCTTATCGGTCGGTATTGAGTATTGTAGCCATTGAAGATCTTAAATGTCTTGAACGGTTGGATGTGAAAGGCGCATTCCTTGTGGAGATTTAGATGAAGAGATTTACATGTACCCGACGGAAGGTTTCTCGAGAAAGGAGGAAGAAGAATATGGTGTGCGAGACTTAAGAAGAGTTTGTATGGCACAGAAACAAGCCAGAGACAATGGTAAAAAAATTTGTGACTTCGTACCTGAGGAAGGTTTCCCGAAGTGCAATCTTGATCATTGTTGCTACTTGAGATATAGGTCAGTTATATCATTTTACTACTTTATGTTGATGATATGTTAGTAGCGAGTTCGAGATATGGATGATATTAAAGGTTAGGCAATGACGGTGTCGAAAGGAATTTGACATGAAAAGACTTGAGTCCGGCAAAGAAAGATTCTTGGAATGCAAATCCGAGAAATAAGAAGAAAGGATCCTTGCCGGTTATCTCGAGGCGGAAAGTACATCAATCGTGTTTTGCAAAGATTGACATGGGCGATGCCAAGCCGGTTCAGCACACCGCTTGGCAGTCATTTTCGCCTATCGAGGATCGGTCCCACTCGAGACGAGAAGAAGAGAGAATTCATGGCTAAGGTTCCTTATGCCTCGGCCATTGGAAGTTTAATGCGCACTTGTAGTGCACGTACGAGACAGGACATTGGCCGTACGGTGGGAGTTGTTAGCAGTTATGTCAAATCCAGGAAAAACTCATTGGGAAGCGATCAAGTGGATTTTGAGGTATCTGCGAGCACGCATGAGAAAAGTGCTTGTACTTTAGTAAAGGAGGGAGTTAAAAGTACAAGGAGTACGTGAAGCGCGGACTTTGGAGGTGAAGTTGATCATAGAAGAAGCACCAGGTTATATATTCTGGATTGGAACTACGGTACATTGTTAGTTGGATGTCACAATCTGAGGAAAAATTGTCACTCACATCCCTTCTGGTGAGTATGTAGCGATGGCGAAGCTAGTAAAGAGATGATATGGCTTGAGGTTTGTTAATTGAAATTTGGGATTCAAACATGAGAAGAATGTTACATTGCGTAGTGATAGTGAAAGTGCAATACACTTGGCGAAGAATTGACATTTCATTCTAGAACAAAACATATTGGACTTCGTTATCACTTCATGGATCTACATTGGAAGATGATGTGTTATCTTGGAGAAGATTCGAGGAAGCAAAAATCCGGCGGATATGTTAACAAAGGTGGTGACTATTGACAAAGCTGAAGTTGTGCTCAACCGGTTGAGTACTAAATAACAAAGACTAGAAAATGCTGCATTGATCAAGAGTGTGAAGGCAGTTAAATCGATCTTAGTGGGAGATTGCTATAAAGCTCCTTAATTTAAGGAGCAAAACATGGAGCAAAACAAAGAGCAAAACATGGAGCAAAACAAGGAGCTTAATTCAAGGAGCAATTTAAGGAGTAATTCAAGGAGTGAATTTTCCTATAAATAGATGTGTAATTGTAATGAATTAATCATCCAAAGTGTTCATTCCAATTGAGAGAAAACTAGAGAAAAGCTTTTGTGAGAGAAAATTGAGGAGTAATTTTCTTGGGTGTAATTAGGGTTGTGAGTTGTGAGTGTTGTAAATACCTTGTGTAATTTCTCCCACTTTCGGTAAAAAGATCTGCAGTCGGGAGGCGTAAGCAAGATTGGCCGAACTCCGTTATCAAATTTTGTGTGTTATTTTTCTATTCTTGCTTTCTCATAAATCTGGCTTATCGGGAATTTGCGTTATTTCTCAACAGTAACAAGCCACAGTAGAAAGTTAATATTTTGTAATCTTAAGCATCAAATATGTATTCTTTCTTGAGTTTTTCTGTTTTTTATCAGGAAGAGAAAATCATGAGATTCATGAGGTTTCAGTATATTCTGGTTGCGATTTTTATTTGCGTTTATTCAAACTTCTTTGCTTTTGCCACATCCGATGATCGACTACTTAGAATTGGCTTAAAAAAGAGGCCTTTGAACCTTAATAGAGTGAATGCTGCAAGAATCACCACAGCAGAAGTTGTTCATTCCAATTCAGGAGGTCTGAGGAATAAATATAACAATTTGAATAATAGGACAGCTGAAGTTTTATACTTAAAGAATTATCTAGATACCCAATATTTTGGAGAGATTGGCATTGGTTCACCCCCACAAAGCTTTTCTGTTGTGTTTGACACTGGAAGCTCCAACCTTTGGGTTCCATCTTCAAAATGCATTTTATCTGTAAGTTTGTCATTTGGCCCTTTACTTTTAAGAGTGGTGATGATTTGAGGCCAAAGTCTCATGTTTTTTGAGTTTGACCTAAAATTTACCCAAAATTGTGGGTTTTCATGAGGTACAACATAGTCTATGTTGATTACATGGGTTGATTACTCATTTCATGTACTGTATCTGCGATTTTGGAACATTTTGGGCTCAAATTCCATAATTGCGTATTTTAGGACCGAACTGAGTTATGATATTCCCTCAGTACCTTAAGTACTTTCCAACGGCTACTTGCAGATTGCTTGCTACTTTCATTCCAAGTACAGGGCAAGAATATCTAGCACCTACACCAAGATTGGTAATTTCTTCTTTTAGTTCTTTCCCTGATTACAAATTTGTTTGATTTGAAGAGAATTGCAATTTTTTCTTTAAATCAGGAATACCTTGCAAAATTCCTTATGGTTCGGGATACATTTCCGGCTTCTTAAGTCAGGATGATACTAAAATTGGACATATTATCATCAAAGATCAGGTTCTTCCAGAAATTGGGTTTACTTTGTTCTTCTTATAATCTTGCCTTCTTAGAATGATCCAATATCTAATGAATTCATGGCATATCTATTTGTCTTGTACTTCAGGAATTTGTGGAAATCACAAGGGAAGGATTTTTAGAGCTACTTGCTTTGCCTTTTGATGGGATTCTCGGACTTGGATTTCAGGATATTGCCATTGGCCAAGCCACACCTGTTTGGTATGTCTTTGATGCAGACAACTTTAAAGTTTTGCTTAACAATTCTCCGCACTTTTCTTCTATATATAATCTTTCTATGTTATTGTTTTTACTTATTTGGTGAAGAGAGGACTATTTTTCTGTTTTTTCCTTAACCTTAGATTATGATTTCTGTGATAGGTATAATATGATCCAGCAAGGTTATATGAGCAAGCAAATTTTCTCCTACTGGATAAATCGAGATCCAAATGCAAAGGTGGGAGGTGAGATTGTCTTTGGAGGTATTGACTGGAGACACTTTAGAGGAGATCATACTTATACCCCAATTACTAAAGAGGGTTTCTGGCAGGTCTGCCATATGTTACTAATGTTCTATTTTGTTGTTTTCTTCTTCTTTCGAACAAGCTGATGCTTAACTCACATATATTTATCTGTTTAGATTGAGGTTGGAGATGTTCTTATTGCAGACAATTCCACAGGTGCCATTAAGCTGTATAACTTTCATTTGCTTCTATTCTTGTAGTTTGTGTTCTAGATGAACTAAAACTCCTTTGTAGTGGAATATGAACCATTCAAAATAAAATCTCAATTTTTCCGATATGTAATCACTTGGTAGACTAGTTGGGTAATTATATCTCTCTTATTTCCTCTTTTGGAGCAGGATTGAATCTCAGTTTTCTCCTTTCCTTCCCCAATAATATCGTTATTATGGAATAAATAAAACAATATGTTTTATTGTTTTCTGAATTGATATCAAATATGTACACTCCTAGAGTTTATATAATACACGCAGAGAATCAAAACATAAATAAAAAATCTAAATTATTATTTACAGTTGATAATTTTCCTGTTACTGATTTATTCTCTATTATTTGAACTTTGAATCCCTGATAGTTCGAGATTTCCACAGTTATGCCAAAAAATAAACTTGCCCGGACTATTGTTCAATAATATCCACAACATAAAAGTTATTTATACATAGTTAAGGCATGAAGAGCAAATGACTTCATTATAGATAAGTTCCATTTTTCTAGCACATAAAGAATGACACATAATTAATTTAAATTTTCAGGTCTTTGCGAAAGTGGCTGCGGTGCCATTGTGGACTCAGGAACATCCTTACTTGCTGGTCCAACTGTATTACTTCATCCATTAATGCTTTGAATTATTCTTTCTTGTTTTCTTTTCCTTATGCTCCAGTGATAATTTCTATTACATCATTGTTTATCTTTTGTAATCAGGCCATTGTGGCTCAAATTAACCATGCCATAGGAGCTGATGGACTTGTGAGCTTGGAATGTAAAAGTGTGGTTTCTAATTATGGAAACTCAATATGGGAATATTTAATATCAGGGGTGTGTATATTTCCCTCTTCTGGATTTTTTAAATACCTTCCACAATTATTTGTATAATTTCTTAAGCTCTGCAGTTGCAGCCTGAGATAATATGTGTTGATATTGGGCTCTGTTCAGACAATGGTTCTCAATATGTCAGGTTATTTTTTTCTCACCCCTCTCCACTTGTTCTTCTGTATTTTCTATTATGATGATTTCTTTGTCCTTGTCTTTGTAATAAACATAAGAAAAACCATGCTTCAAATTATGCAGCAATAACATTAAAACAGTAATTCAAAACGAGACTCAAGAGGGACCATCAGTTGATGAGAGAGCTTTTTGTACTTTATGTGAGATGATTGTTCTATGGTTTCAAGTACAGCTTAAACATAAAAAAGAGAGGGCTAAAGTATTTCAATTTGCAAATAAGGTATATTTTCAGAAATTTCATGAGATTAATGATAGAGTAAACTAATAAATGTACTATCGAACTTAAGGTATTTGTATAAATCTACTCGTTAATTTTGAGACATGACAAATCTATCACTAAACTTCTTGTTACGATTTACCTTACACACTCAGGGACAGTGAAGAGTCACATATAAATTAGAAAAGGAGATGAAGAGCCTTATGGTTCAAGAGAAGAAAAAACTAGTTTTTGTCACTGTTACAAACCCTAATAGGGTTATTTATATTAGCATGTCAAAGTACCAAATTGCCCCTCGGTGAGTCCAGCAACAAAATGGCCCATGGGCCTCATTTAGGCTAGCACAATAGCCCATCAAGTTCCAACACAGTCCAAGAAGCCAAATATGTGAAAAAAAACAATACAATATATATTGGTAACAATATACAAAATATAAATCATGCAATGAACTTAATCAACATTTTAATATCTCCTAAATGTTCCTAATACCATAGTGACACTATTTTATCACTTTTTATTATTATTACAAATCTACCATTTTTTCTAATAAAGATTTATCACTAAATTTTTTATAAGTGTCACAAACTACTAGTACATATTATATGTTTTTATGGTAGATTCGTACCACCAATAAGGAATTAAGTGATAGATTTGTCATAGTACAAAGTTAATTGGTAAACGTGTACAAATTCATTAAGTTTAGTGGTATATTTGTTAGTTTACTATTGATATTTATATAAAACAAGTATCGAGAATTATCTATTCCTGTCTTTTCACTGAAATTTCCTTTGTGAAAGCTGTGTGAGGGGCTCCCAAATCCTGTAGGAAAATCATTTGTTAACTGCAATAAAGTTCCGACCATGCCAAATGTTTCGTTTACGATGGGAAACAAACAATTCCCGCTCACTCCAGAACAGGTGCAGTCCATGTTTCCATTTGTTCCTTCACTTTTATTCAAATTCATGTGAATATGATAAACTTGTCCTGGTATTTAAATTAATCGTCAAATTAAAGTTGCATAGGCTAATGAAGATCTCATCTGTTACTCTATAATTTGCATACTTTCATACTTTCTCATTGCATAATAGCTTAGATTAGTCAAATTCTCATTTTCCACTGATAACGTCTTGCTCATTTTTATCTCCTCGTCATCAGTTTGGACCCTAAATCACGCATTTTTAGAGTTTGAGCCGAATATGTCCCCGACTCACGGGTATAGTTTGTTTACAACTTTTACATAACTCAGGTACATCCTATACGTGAGTATACGTAATATACAATCTTACATACTCATACATAGAAAACCTGTGATATGAGCCAATTTCTGCTCTAACTCAAAAAAATCCACGTCCTGCATTAAATCCCCAACCGGCAACCAAAATAGTGTTCTCTAGATAGAGTTAGATGATAAAAATGTAACAGAAATGAACCACAGTTTCTCTGCCCTCAAATGTTTCTAACATCTTTTTTGGCTTTCCAGTACATAGTTAGGATTGAGGGAAGATGTTCTACATTATGCCTTAGTGGGTTTGTTGGTTTGGATGTGCCTCCTCCACAAGGTCCCCTCTGGTAAGTTTTATGAATCTCTCCATCTCAAAACAAGTTACTTAGTTTAGAGGCTTAAGTTCTTGTCACATATATTCAAAAAATGTGCATCTAATTTGTTGAGTTCTGTAGATGGAATTTAAAGATTAAAATATATTGCAGGGTTCTTGGAGATATATTCTTGGGAGCATACCACACAGTATTTGATTTTGGTAATATGCGGATAGGATTTGCAGAAGCTGCTTAGTCAACTTTGAAATTCCTCTTTTATCTTTAATATCAAGCCATATCCTTCTTAGCTTTCTTGGGTGTATTAAGTAGGGTATGAACAAGTTGCAATATATTTAGGTGTGTAGCCTTGAGATTTTACGTAGTGTTATTTAATCCATTTGTTTATAATGATTGTTTTTTAGTTCCTTTGTTTGCCAAATGATGACAAATAGTACTATTGAGATAATATTTTAATACTTTGATATTAATTTTAGTAGGGTTATTTTTGTCATTTTCTTATTCCTTTTATATTAGCTTAAGAGCAAGATGAGTAATCCCCACCGAATCACATAATTTTAAAATAATAATTTTTTTTACTTAATATATTAAAATAGTAATTTTTTTTTACTAATAGTGTCATTTAGTTTATTTTGTAATTGGTGTTGCTCAATACTCTTAACTTAATAAAATGTGCTTTTATAAAACAAAAAATTATAACTTTCTTTAGAAACAAAAATGTTAATATAAAGATTACATTTTGATTATATTTTTGTAAAATTAGGAAAAAAATAAAAATAATATCTTTTAATTGTGTTTTTATGATATTATTTTTATAATTATTAAATTGTTATCATTAATAATATATTTTGTTAAATAAACTTAGTTTATTTGAGAGGTTTTTGAAATTCAATATAAATAATATTATTATTAATACGTTTGTTTAAATAGTAGAAGTAAAATAATAATAAATATTAAAATAAAATTAAAAAAAATAATTTTTTGATTTTTAAATGAAAATAATAATAAATGAGTTGACTAACTTGGTTACATAAAAATTAAATTATTTGAGTTGAGTTATAATTTAACTTATCTAAGTCAACTTAATGATTTCAAATCATTTGATACCTCTTAATATAAAGTTTTTATCATTAATATTTAATATAAAGTTTTTCTCATTAATATTAAAAAAAGAAGAAAGAAAGTAAAGAACTCTGAAACGGTTAATTGTGACAAATTGAGTGATTTCAAATTTTGATCAATGAATAAAAGGGGTAAAGAAGATGAAAATCTTCATTATTTGGATCAAAGCGATTGCAACTTTAAAGCAATTGCATACAAACAATGACTAATTCAAGTGAAGTTCAATACATTTGGAACTTTGCCTTCGTTTTCTCAAAGACTTGTTCAGCAAAAATAGCTTCATGACCATCCGCTCTCTTGATCTCCAAGTGAGCTTTTTGATAGAAGCCAGTACCTCTTAATGCATCTGCTATAAAATCATCAAACCCTATAGCAATAGCAGCTTCAGCCTTGGCTCCATATACCAGTCTCTGTTTTGTTTGAAAGCTAAACATGTTATGTCCAAAATCTAGACCAAAAATGAAAGACGAAATAAAAAAAAGAGAGAAAACTAATTAGACCTTAATTCTTGAAAGGTGTATAGCACCAAAGCACATAGGGCAAGGCTCACAAGAAGCATATATTTCACAGTCAGATAGCTCAATCTTTTTCATTTTCTTGCATGCCTGGTAAAGAAGATGATTTGTTTAAGTGATTCAAATGTCAAATACATAAGCACGATACAAAATAACAAACATTTAAAGATATGAAAAAAGGAGAAAAAATTTTGATGTATCAATTATGACATGAGCACGATACGATTAACGTCGAAACACGATACAATAATATGACACGATTGCAACCCCTAGCTTGTTCGGGTCCTGTATCCTGCGTTTTTGGAGTTTAGTAAAAACCTTCGATTTGGGATCAATTTTTGCTCAAACTCGAAAAACCCACGAAACAGACTTAGTAGTAAACTAACTGGTAAAACAATTGCATATCCACGAGATTCGATATTGCCCAAAATAAAAGGAAGAACTATATCAACCTAACCTCTCTTATTGCTGTCACCTCAGCATGTGCTGTTGGATCTGTGTGCCTCACAACCATGTTGTGACAACTCGCAACTACTTCATCATTATATAAGACAACGGCACCAAATGGACCACCATCTCCACAATCTACCCCTTTATATGCTTCTCCAACTGCCTTTCTTAGGAATTTGTAGTCTCTATTCTGTACAACTAAATGGAAAATAACCCATAAAAAGTTTAGTTATAATAAATTCATAACAACAACAAGAAACACATGTTCTATGTCCAGTACTAGTTCAGAAGTGATAGTAACATTTTTTCTTTAACCCAAAAAAATAAAAATAAAAACACTATTATAAATTATAAATTTATCAAAATCTCAATGTCTGTTTATCATTATTGGATGAAAATTTGATTAGTTTCAATAATAACATAATAATATGTCATGTAAATTTTGATTTATCTTAAATACGTAGCATTATTTAAAAGATAATAATAATTATAGAATATATATGATAAGGAAGATCGACTCTGTGATATTACCTTCCTGGTGACCAGCAAATGTAGAAGCTACAGAAAGAGTTCCATCGTTAGTTTCTGAAAACGGATTAAAAGCATCAATGAATGACTTATTAAATAGATGAAATTTAAGATTACCAAAAAAAAAAAAAAAAAAAAGATTACATTGTTAATAACTACCCACCAACAGATGTAATCAATTAAATTAAATTTAAGTATATAAATCGTCGAGTTATTACGTATAGTTTCATTTTTAACTATTAATAAAATAATATATATATATATTTATTTACGTGATAAAAAAAATATGTATTTTTTTCTAAAAAATAATATAAGAAAGAGATTATTACATGCAATTGAATCTTAAATAATTAGAAAATGTTCATTAAAAAAAAACTTATTTTTTGGTTTATATCTACATAGAACCATTGACATTGACATTTTCGTTTCTAAGCCCAATTGAAATTTATTTATTTATTTGGGTACCTTTTTAAGTATCTTACCATCCATAACACGTCCTTTTTTTTCTTTTTCACCATATATCAATGTACTTTCTAACAACTAAAAAAGCTTAACTTTTCCTACTTAGTAAAAGTGATTTTATAGATGCAAGAAGCAGAAACATGAAAAAGTCCTAACTTGAATGAATTCTAAATTGGAGAGATGAGAAATGAAAACAGACCCGGTCAAAGGCTATACGTATACAAGTCATTGTTTTCTAAATAAAAAGAAAGATTAATTATCCATATATTTTTATATATTTTGCATTTTAGTTTCTTTTATTTGTTATTTATTTTTTATGATTTTTATCTTCTATTTTTAATTTCACATTTTGTTTTTTTTTTCTTCTTACAAATCTTTTTATTTTTTATTTTTACACTTTAATTTCGAGAACTTTTATACTTTTAAAATTTAATTTTAAGTTGATTTCAAATTTTAGATTAAATATATGAAAATTAAAAAGTGAATTAATCAAATAATAAAAAATAAAAAATAAGAGGATTAAAATATAAAAATAAAAAATAAAGAACAAGAAAGAGAGATACCAAACTATAAAATATGGAAAAATATATGAATTATTTGCATAGTTGAAAAAAGAATAGAAAATTGAAAACAGCTCAAATCAATTTCCTAACATTTTATAAAAGCTTGAAGTCATAGATCAGTATGGGGTTTGGGAAGGTAAAGAAGTAGATACTGATTAATATCTATCTATACTTAGCACATCATTTAAGAAAATTTCAAAAGACTTTGATATAAGAGACCAAATTTGAGTGTAAGAAAGCTAACAAAAACAAGAGCATGATAATTAACAATGAACAGAAAACAAAGATTGTATAACAAATTACAGAGAGAGAGAGAGAGAGAGAGTCTTTCACCTTTTACTTCCTCCATACTCGTAAGTTTTGTGACTTTGAAGAAGATTGGGCTGATTTAAATAACAAACAAACCAATCAAAGAAAACCACAAAGAAAATAAAACTCAGTAATCCCAAGCCTTTTATTTTTCAATACATATCCTCTTATATATATCCTTCATGTAATACTAAAATATATACATACCATCTCGGTTATGATCACGGTCATAAGAACTGAGACTTAAGTGAGAGAGATAATACGATATACATAAATTAAAAAATTACAATATTAAAAATAAATATAAATTATAATAAATTTATTAATTATAATATTAAAAATCATATTATATTAAAATTAAAAGTATAATTACATTTGAGAGTTTATTATATATACACAAAAAAGCTTAGTACTAAAAACTAACATTTTAGTATTAATTACAAACATGAAAAAAAAACTTAGTATTATCGACACCAGTAAAGGTGCCTTAGCGCCAATGCCTAGCAAATAGCACTGTAACCAACACCAAGATACAGAATAGCCGCTTAATGCACCAACACAACGCACTGTAACCAACACCAAAGACAACGCAACACCAACACAGTGCCATCAGCAACACCAGTGCACAACACCTACAGCATTAGCAATACCAGCTTAGAGCCAGTAATACCAGCGCACAACACTAACAGCACAACGCAGCACCACCATAGCGCCATCAGCAACACCAACGCACATCACCAATAGCACCAGCACAACACCAACAACGCATCACCAACGTCACGCAGCAACGCCAACAGCAACAGAACCAACAGCGCTGCACCAGTAGCAGGGAGATTTAAATCAATTTAACAACAATAGTACCAACAATAATCAATTTAACAACAATCAAAAGAGGAATAAGTAAAAGAAAAGATTGTAGCCATACATGAAAACATGACAGATTTTAAAGTCAATAGTACCTTTAAAAAAGTAATCATGTAGGCTTTGATTTGGAACATATTCATAAACAAGAAGGCTTTCAGGGCCTGTAATGGTGCATCCCAACAATTCTACCAGGACACTGATATTTTGATCAACACTATTTCAATAACAAGTCAAGCTTGCCAGAAAAGAGAGACAGATGCATAAATACACATGTAAACAGAGACAAAGAAGAGTCAGCTAAAATGGAATGAAAAGAAGACAAAAAAGCGTTAGCCAGCACATTACTTAGATCCAAAAGCATAAATTGTTGTCATTTATGCTTTCAAACTAGTCATAAGTGTAGGTAAGAAAAAACCCTTGGCTGATTTTTCAAAGTTACTTTCTTTCCCAAAATATGGATAAAATATGTTAAAAGAGAATGTCTAGGCTAACTATTTTCAGCTAGATGCAGCCGAAGATCACAAAAACCGATTATCCGCTACAAATAAAACCCTAAATCTCACCTAACAAATTACAAATCAACTTCAGATCATGAACTTAAAACATCAACCCAAATGTTATCACACAAAATATTAACTGTCTGTTAAAATAATCACATCAATAGATAGATCAAGACAAAAGTAAGAGAGCTGAAAACTACCTTAAACAAGAAACTACAAAGATTTGATAAATTAAGAGCAGAAGAAGTTTCAGATTTCAGACTTTTCCAAAGAGGGGATAAAGGAAGAATGGGTCTGCTGATACGAACAACAATTATAAGGTCAGAGACCCCTTTCAGATTCTAGATTTTTCTCTCCTTTTATACCTGTATCAGCATCAACACCTGGCACTAGGGACATGACCAAAGATAGCAGACCAAAGACTAGCACACCGCAGATCGCACCAAGCAGAAGTTGTACCAAAGACCACTGCAACACACCAATACCGACGCATCGCACCTGCGTAGAGCACCAGTGTAGTGCACCAGCACCAGCGTAGTGAACCAGTGCCAGCACAGCGCACCACACCAGTGCAGAATTATAACATTTGCATCTAATGCTAATAAAAGAAAATTGAAGCATGAGCATTAACTTACCCCTACCAATATATGGCCAGAGAATACATCAATTGCTGGCAAAATGTCACTACAATAGTATAAGCAAAAAAAATTATAATCAACAACAGAAAAAAATGCCACTACAATAGTATAAACAAAAAAAACTATAATCAACAACAGAACTTATATTTTTTTTATCATAACAGAAGAATTTATATAAGAATTTAAATAGTAAAATGACTTTACTTCTCTCAGGTCTATTCTGGTTTATTTTCAAACACTTGATATGCGTAAAAAGCATATCAAGTGTTTGTAAGTGATATTCATCAGGAAAGGCTTGAATTATGCATTCCATCAAATAACATTCGGCCAGTTGATCTTTACAGGATGCCAAGGAAAATTGAAGTGTTGTTTAAACCAAAAGTATCAAATCCATCGATTCATTAAACTAATATTGGTTGATGTTCATCCAAACATGTGTAGGAACTGAACGACAAATAACAATCAAACTAGTCCTTTTAGCATAAAAGGAAAATAAATATAATTAAAAATAAAACAACAGTAATAAAAACAAAAAGTTAGGCCTCCCTTTCATTCCCATCTCAAGCGTTATAAATATGATGAGGGAGTGTTTTTGTCTCTTATATTTTCTTTGCAAAAAAAAAAACGAGTCAAAGATTTCACCAGAAAAATGAAAAGCTGGTTAAAAAATTAATGAAAGCGAAATACATCAATAGTCACATATTCAATGGATATGGATGTTACCTTCACAACTTTGGCTCCACAATCTGTAGCAAGTATAGAAGCCCCTGTTGATATGTAAATTGTGTTTGCACCATCACCACTTGTTCCAACTATATCTACTACATCATGCAAGCCTTCTACCTTCACGCTATGATCAATCATTGCTCCTGCCAAGCCAACAATTTTCTAGGTTACAAAATCTCACAAATGATCTCTTTCACTAACTCTAAACATCTCTCTGCATAATACTGACCACAATTCATATTAATCTCTAAATGGGGTTTACTTAATGTGAGGATAATAACAATAAAAATAAATATAAGTATATCATGAAAAAATAGAAAAAAATGACTCACTTCCTCGTAAGTCTCTCCTTTGGCTCTCAACAACATAAGAAAAGCATTGATTAATGCCTCATTAGCATCATTCAGTAAGAAATTCACACGATTGACCAAAAAATCAATCAGTTGCCAAAACCTACCATAGAAAAATAACAAATACATATTAAATTTCCCAGAAAACCAAATATTCAAAACGGGTAAATAATAAACTCAAACCTCATTGAAAGATGTCACAGGTGGGATTGTTCTTAAAGGATGATACAAAAACAAACCAAAACTGAACCAAAGACTGGAGTTTTACTCAGAGATAATTTTTGGGCTTGTTCTTAAAGGATGATACAATAAGAACGGAGCATAAAACATAGAAAGAATCTAACCTGATGGTTTAGGATGGCGAGATGAAGACTACGAGATGAAGACGATGAGACGAAGATGGTGAGACAAAGACGGTGAGACGAAGATGGCAAGTCGAAAACGACGAGACAAGGACAGCAAGGTGAGACGTAGAGTTGTAGAGAGGGTCGATTACTCCCTTCTCTAAAAAGGATTTATATATATGCTAGCTACGTACATGTACAAAAACCCTAACATATCAGTGCGAGGAGGGTCAAGGAGAAAGGGAAAAAAAGGAAGAAAAAAGGAGAGGGAAAAAGAGAAAAAAAGAGAGAAAGAGGAAAAAATTGATTTTAATTTGGTGTAAATGAGAAAAAATTAATAAGTTATATATATGGTCTCGATTTTTCAATAACTGAGACCATATGGTATGTCTATGGCCTCGGTTTTTCAATAACCGAGACTATAAGGTATGTCTATAGCCTCGGTTTTTAAATAACTGAGACTATAAGGTATATCTATAGCCTCGATTTTTAAATAATTGATACCAAAACCTTATAGTCTCAGTTTTTAAAAAAACCGAGGCTAAATGTCCGAGACCAAAAACATATATTGTAGTAGTGATGACTTCTATATATAGTTCCATGTTCATGGCATGGACCAGAATAAAATAAAGTGTAAACTCAAAAAATAGAGTTGAATGATACTACTAATTTTATAATCTATCTCACGTTATCTTTATTTTATGGTGTTAAATAGAAAAATCATCAAATATACATGGTACCATTTGATTGACTCACAATGATTAAAGTCAAATGAATATAGACGGTGCACAATCATATATATCTTTTGTTATCTAAATTCAAAAATCAATATCAATGATACTATTCTATTATTAAAGGTCATTAGTATCATAAATAATTATATATTAATTAATTAAATATTTAAATATTATAAATTTAAATATTAATTAATCGATATTAATTATTTACGGTTATACCATCCGCCAAACCTTTAAATAGGTTTTCACAACTTGAAAAGGTATACATAAGTTCATGCCACAAAATCTCTCAAATTCCCTTTGATCTTAGTCTTTCCCTTCAAAAATTGACTTAAGTATCGAAGTGGATACGATACCCCCTGGTGTCGTACCCTTTGACATGGTTTTTCTAGTGATTTATTGGTCTATTTGTTCAGAGAAAGTGACCAAATAGAAATTGGCTTCAACATCTAGTGTTGTCTGTGGGAAAAAGTTTTGGTGTTGAACCGATTGAGCTAGTGAAAACTCAAGAACATTCATCGTGTTTTTGCTCTGTTTGTCGCATTCTTCGTTCATTTTTTCTCCTAACAAATCATTAGATTTAAAAAATCACTAGAATGAGTTCTCAAAATTCTCCATAACTCCCATTGAATGAAGAGTAAGTGGAGGATCAAGTGAGTGACCATTCATCACCAAAAAGGACTAGAAGAAACAAGAAGGGTGCCAAGCCCAAGAAACCAACCATGGATTAAAATTTGGGAAAAATGGAGCTCATGATGGAGCAACTGATGCAACTTTAAATGAACTCACAAGCATACCCCATTACCTTAATGAGTCACTCAAGGTCTTTACGACCATCAAGATTCGGTGCCTAAAGAGAATAGGATCAAGCACCTAGCGCCAACAACAATTCAAAGAGCCGAGCCCATAATAGATTTGGTACCTATATTCAAGATCCATAAGAGCTAGGTATGAACTTTTGGAATGGCGATGATGCCCTAACCCTAATACACTTAGCCATCATTGGCTAGACTATTGCAATCAATGTTGAAGATATGGCTAGCCACTATAGAAGTGGAGCTAAGAACCACATTCAGAAAAAGGAAGACACAAAAAGAGCCTAGGAACTTTCTAACTAAGAAATATAAAATTGGGGATAGGAAATAAGATCATTTAAGGAAAACTATAGCATCACCTACAAACAACTTCCAAAAGTTTGTTCCTTTGAAATTTTCTCGAGAACAAGTGTTGATACAGGTCCAAGATTTAAGACTTTTCAAACCCCCTAGGAAGATTAAAGGTAACCTATCTAGCAAGAACTAGAATCTTTACTGCAAGCTCCATCGGGACTGATGAGTGCTTAAAAAGCACTAAAATCGTCATGATTTAATATACTTTAATTGATTAAATTGATTTATATTTGTATGATTTTATCATAATTTTATATAAATTTATCTTTTCAAAATCACGGATATTTTATTATTTCTCAAGTATTTTTGTTTAAATAAAAATTAAAGACTTGAAGAAAAATATTATTTCATCATAAATATGTTGAGAAAAAATGAGGAAAATACAAAAAAATGAAAAATTGGACAAAATGGGTAGAAAATGTCAAAAGGCCTAATCATGTGCACATGTCTCACGCATAGCTAACACACACCCGCATCGAGTCCCGCATGCGTCAACATATGCACATGCTTGTCCCGAGCACGTCAACGCCCATTTGTCGCAAATCTCGCCCCCACATGCCTACCAACCTATCCAAACACATTGAAAATCAATTTTTGAGATATTTTCTCACCTTTTTTGGCCTTTTTTCATCTATAAAAGGACCATCTCCACCATTGTAAAAGTCATCTCTCCAAATGCCTAAAATGACACAATATCTCTTTTCTTTCTCTCTCTCTCTCTTACTTTTTTAATTTTAAAGTTCTTCTCAGTTTAATAACTAATTATGCTTTTATAGATTTCTATTTTTGTATTCAATAAATAGATATGCAAATCCATTTGGAAGTTTTCCAAAAATGGAATTAGTATAAAAGTTCCATGAGTATTCTTTTGAGGTATAATTTTAAATGAATTCTTTAATTTTATTTTTATGTTTTATTCTTATATATTATATTTAATTTGTTTGTGATTAAATTTAATATGACTGGCTGTTTGTAAATATGATATAATGATAAAGTTATTTATGCTTGCGAAATACTAAATAAGTAAAACATTTTTATAAAATAAATTGATTTTGTTTTTATTCAAGATTTTATATTAAGGATGTTAAAGAGAAATATATATTTTTTCATTACAAACTTAAATCTGAAAATTAGATTTTAAGGATGTTAACACAATCACCCTGTAGTTAGAGTGAAGCTCTATTTCAAAAGTTTTTATAAGATTTATTATTCGAAAATGTATTGACAACATATTTTCAGTAATTTTTTTAAAACATGAAAGTTAATACTCGGATAATTAAATTCTTAGGTTTAATTTGGATTCCTTGAATAAAGTTTAAAATGTCTAACCCTACTATAGGTGTCATTTAAATGGTTCATTTTTGATTTCTTAGAAAAAAAGAATTAGTTTAATTAACCAAATTAATTATCGACCACATCCATAAGTGTTAATTGATTTGTTTAATTAACGAAGAATATATAACTCACCAAATATGATATTTGTATAAAAAAGAGAGAATTAATAAATATCAATTTATATGTTTAATAACCAAAATAATATGAGCAAATATAATTAACTTAATTATTATATCCATAAATACTCCACTATTATAAATGATAAAAATTTGCATTATTGTTCATTGAATCTATATCTATGTTTATTTTTTTTATGTTATTAGATTAGGAAACGCAAATTAAAATATCATGACAGGATGTTTAGGATTTAATTTTTTTAAGAGTTTGAATAATAAATAAAAAACCCGCATATATTCCTTCATTAGATTAACCTTGGAAGTATACTTTTCATTTTCTATAAAATGATTAGTACACTTGTGAGAGTTTTACATATATAAAATCAAAGTATCTGCAACATTTATGTCTCATGAGTGAAATTGGCCACAAAATCGATGATTGTTGGGAGCTCTAAAGAGAAATAGAGCACTGGATATAGAAGGATTATCTGAAGAAATTTATGGTAGTTAGGCATGAGAAATCTCTAGTAGCCCTAGGTAACCAAGTAGAGGATGAAGGACTTTCAACCTTGAATAAAGTCCATATTATCTTGGAGGCCCAATTGGTTGGGATACCAATCATGCCAGAAAAATGCATGCTAGAGGATTGGCAACTAGCCAAAAGGTTTTCCATAGCATACAGAACCATAGCAAGGGTAAGAAGCCTAGAATGTTTAAATAAGATGTGGTATTCACTAAGAAAGAAGCAGCACGACTAGTGCATCCCTATTATGATGCTCTAGTTGTAACCTTATAGATTACCAACAATAAGATTTATCAAATATTGGTAGATAGTGGTAGCTTAATGAACATCTTATTTAATGGTGCTTAGAAGCAGATGAAGTACAACACCCCCTCAGGCTAATCAATACTCCTTTGTATGGCTATTTCAAAAAGCCTCTCATCCAAAATAGAAGGTTGGAACTTCCGGTCACTATTGGGAAGGGTAGTGCCACTAGGACCATTATGATCAACTTTCTTGTAATAGATTGTCCTTAAGCTTACAACGACATCCTATGATGACCTTTCCTATATTCTACTAGGGTAGTATCATAAAATTATCACTTGGAACACTAAAGTTTTCAATAGAAATGGGAATTGAGATCACCATGGGAGAGTAGAGAGTAGCACAAGAAGGCTACAATATAGGGATTCGCCAAGGAAAAAGATGTGATTAGGGTTCGACTTGAAAATGTTGGAACAATATTATATATTACTTTGTGCTTGCATTTTATTTTCTTATAAAGTGCTAGGTAGGGTCCTGCTGTGCCATGTCAATACCAACACCAAAAAAATATTATGAATAAATAAATAGTCTAGCTAGCTTGTCATTCATATAACCTCTGTAACTCAACTCTTCAAGTACCCAACATATCCTTGGCATCCAGGAATGCTATAACATCAAAATGAGCATAAACCACTCATCCGTAGCAACACTAACTTTGCATCAAGGCAGGACTAACATTATGCACTACTATGACTTGGGAGAGATCACACTCTTCCCTCGGACTTAGTAACTACACCAGGTCAAAATGAAGAGTTAGACTTATCCTATACTATATTAGGAAGGACACTCCTTTTACAAAACCATATAACGAATATCCTTCTTAGGACTTAGATAATGTCTTAGTGGAAAAATTCTTGTGCAGACAGTAAAGCGATAACACACTCTTTCCACCCACAACGACTGCATTCCAAGATCCAGACTGGATCTATAAGACCATTGTCTTAATGGATCACATCCTATAATAAAGGAAGAAAATCTCAATACCCATTCCACCCTTATAGTGACCGGGATCCAAGATAATGATAAAAGCAACCATTACCTCAATGGCTTACTTCCTATTCGAAAAAGGATGTAGGCTCAACTCCCATTCCATACCTATAGCGATAGTAACCCATAATAAAGGTAGTGGTAAAAGAGCATAAGACCATTGTCTCAATGGATCATATCTTATAAGAAAGGAAGTATTGCTAAACACCTATTCCACACCCGTAATGATTGTAATCTAGGATCATGATTGGCTACCATTACCTTTATAGATTACTTTATGTATTTGGAAAATAAATCGGGCCTAATGCTTATTCTATGCCTACAATAGCAATATTTCAAGACCAAGGTAGTGGCCTATATATCATCAAATCATTGTCTCAATGGATTGCATCTTATGGAAAAGGAAGTAGGTTTCAATTCCTATTCCACACCCATAATGACAAAGATCCTGGATTAAGATAGTGTAAACCATTATCTCAATGGATCACATCATGTGGAAAAGAAATCAGGGCTTAACGTCCATTCCACACTCATAGCTAACAAGATTCATTATCAAGACAATGTATTCCATCATCTTAATGGACCACTTCCTGTGGGAAATGAAATGAGGTTTAATGCCAAGATCAAGGTTATGACACTAACTTGTTGTCTTAATGGACTTAGTCTTGTGTGAAAAATGGTTCCATGACATAACCCCTCCAACACTCGTAATGATAATAATCCAAGATCCAAATACAAGGGACATGAAAGGTATGTTATGGAATGAAGCGAGGCATAACCTCCTTCATATTAGGATTCTCTTTTCCAAAATTCAACAACCTTCATAAAATTCCAAGGAAAAGGTAGAGGCCATACCTCCACAAAAATTGGGGTCCATAAATTGGTCATTACTTACCGCACTCAAAAAGCCGGCCAAGCAAGAGGCTGGGAGAATGGGAGAATGGGAGTCTATATCAATCATTTTCAAATAACTTCCTAAGGAACTTGGGAGAACTAGTAAAATATCCTAATAACTAGGGAGTCTAGAAGAAAAGTGAGAGTTCAAAAAAGATAGAGTCCAGACCACCCACTTTCAAAATATATCTTAAAGCACCTAAGAGAATAAAAAAAACCTCTCATGGACTTTAGAAGTATGAAAAGGATGAAGTTGAAAGAAAAAGATGGAGGCCAAAAAAGATAGAGTCCAAAGAAAAAGTTGAGTTCATAAAAAATGGATTCAGGGAAAATAGATTCAGAGAAAATGAATTTAGAAATAGTGGACTTAGGGAAAAGATGGAATTGGAAGAAAATTTTGAGAATTTCAGAGTTTGGGTAAGTTATGCTAGGAAGTATCACAACACTTATAAGACAGGATTATCGTTCATCAGATCCTATCCTAGGATCCGCTAGCTACCAGAAATTGCTCGCCTTGGTCACAATTGATAATTAGAAATGGTGATCCCTTCCAATGGAGATTATTAGGGATCACACCTTGCCATGAAGAATAATTACAATGTCATTAGGATTTCAAATATCTCCTTAAGCTTGTCCACCACAGGTTTCTTAGTGAATATAAAAGTAGAATCAATTTCATATGTACCTTTACACTCGAATTCAAAATTCAATATGTTTTTAGGAATATCTTTGATGAGTGCTCAAAAAGCACTAAAATTACCATGATTTTATGCACATTAATTGATTAAAAATATATATATTTATATGTTTTATCATATATTTATATAAATTTGTCTTTTTCGGAATCACGGGTATTTTTATTGTTTTTCAGGTATTTTCGCTTAAAAACGTCACTTAAAGACTCAAAAAGGAATACTGGAAGCAATACATCACAATTATATTACTAAATAAATGGGGAAAGGTCAACAAATATGGAAAAATTGGACAAAATGGGTCAAAAATGTCAAAAAAAGAAAAATCGCGCTGGGGCAACCCATCCCGTCGCGCGCCAGTAGCCGCGGCGCCTACTGTTTATCCGCGCAAAGCTGCGCACGGATACTATTCATCTGCGCAAAGCTGCGCACGGATACTATTCATCCGCGAGACGCCCTTAGCGCGCCTTGACGCCATTTCGCCCCATTTTTCACGTGCGGCCCAGCCTCGTAGCGTCGCACGACGTCATTAATGACCTCGGCATTTCCATTACAGCGTTTTTCATTTTTTAACATTTTTTTTAACATTTTTTTACTCATTTTTTTCTCTCCATCCTCACCTATAAATACCCCTTCCTACTTCACTTCAAAAACACACCTCAAAACACACTTCTCTCTTCAACTTTCTCTCCATTTCTTAGTTTTTAGTTTTTTTTAGTTTTTCTTAGTTTTTAGTTAATTTTTCTTTGTTTTTAGAGTTCTTCTCTTTTTTGGGAAGAACTAGTTATGTTTTGTAATTTATTAGCTTTTTTGATTCAATAAATGGGAATGCAAATTCCGTTTGGAGGTTTTCTAGCAATGGAAATGGCATCAATCTTGTAAGGATTTTATTTTCTTGCAGTTATTTTTTATGTTTTATTCTTACATGTTATATTTAATTTTTACGTGATTAAATTTAAGCTGTGCTAAATTGTTGTAAACATGATATAATAATAACGTTGTTATACTTGCGAAATATTAAATAGGTAAAAATCTCTAAAATGAATTGATTTTATTTTTATTCAAGAATTTTATATTAAGAATTTTAGAGAGAAATATATTATTTTTCATTACAAACTTAAATCACGAAAATTAGATTTTAAGGTTTAGTTATCCTATTCGATTTAGAGTATTGCTCTTTTATTTGTTGAGTACAATCGTCCAGGTAGTTAGAGTGAAGCTCTATTTCAAAAGTTTTATAAGAATTATTATCACGAAAATGTATTGACAACATGTTTTCGGTAGTAGTTTTAAAACTTGAAAGTTAGTACTTTCGGATTACTAAATTCTTAGGTTTAATTTGGGACACCTTGAATAAAGTTTAAACGTCTAACCTCACCAAAAGGTGGCATTTAAATAGTTCATTTTCAATCTCTTAGAAAAAGGAATTAATTTAATTAACCAAATTAGTTATCAACCCCACCCATTAGGTGTTAATTGATTTGTTTAGTTAACAAATAATATCTAACCTCACTTAAAGGTGGTATTCATACAAAAAGGGAGAATCAATAAATATCAGTTCATATCTTTAATAACCTAAATAATATGAGCAAGCATAATTAAATTAGTTATTATATCCATAAATACTCCACTATTTATAAAAGATAAAATTTGCATGAATGTTTATTGAATCTATGTTTAATTTTCTGTAATTAGATTAAAAACACAAAACCCAAAATATCAGGATGTTTAGGATTTAATTTCGTTTTTAAAAGTTTGAATAATAAATTAAAAACCACATACATTCCTTCCTTAGATGGAAGCCTTGGGAATATACTTATCATTTTCTACTTAAATGATTCGTGCACTTCTTGAGAGTTTTATAAATATAAAACCAAAGTATTGGCAGCATCGGCGATGCCGGTTTTCGTTCATCAAGTTTTTGGCACCGTTGCCGGGGATGACTCCGTTGCGGGGATGGCATCAAAGTTTTTGGCGATCTCGATTCTGCTCATCAACCTTCACCAAAAAAGTGCTAGAAATGTCAAAGGGATCAGCAAGGTCACGCCAAAAGGGGAGTAAGAATGAAGTATTTAGTCAAAACCATTGTTGCAAGCATCACGAAGCCACCACTATTGCCGAAGGAGGATAAACTCATCGATACCACACCATTTGCCCAATCGATCTACTAGTTGGCTAATTGATTGGACATTTTGACTACCAATTATGGTAAGGTATGGCTCACCAGTTTCATCCCTTCCCAATCAATGGTATAGTCATCCCTCATGGTCAACTTGTTGTCTTAATTTCCACTGGTTTGGTCATTTCGTCCCGTCCTAGCATGCCTACATGTCCCTTCTATCCTATCTTGCACGGTACAATTCATTTCTATCTGGGTGTCTACTCTTGATTATAGATTTATTGGCATCTCAATTTTTCCTAGATCCATTTTTATAGTAATGTTGTTTGTGGGTCTTGCTACTAGAAGTAGGTTTATCAATACTGAAGCAGTAGGACATATCCTTTATTCTAGATTGAGAATTATGAGTGAGGTTGATAGCAACCAGATGTTTATATAGAAAGTGAAGCCAAATATCAATCTCCCATCAACCCAAAACTCAAGGGCCTAGATTGAGAAAAGATCAAACAGAATCAGGCTACAAATATATAATAGTTGAGAAAGTCAAGCCAACGAACCCTTGTTAATTTTAACCAACCATAACTTTCCAATCAAGACTCAAATTGACACATGACAATAGAAATTGGAAAGCTTCTAACCTCAGGTTCATGATGGAATAAATATATATGGGTTATCAGCTACATAATTCAACTAAGATGATGCAGAACCAACTATTATTGAGTCACTGTACCTAGACGAGATAACTACACTACCTACCCTAAAATCTAACAATGGCCTAAGCAACCTAGGACACTTATGTTGAATAAGAAATCACTAGGTATGTATGACACTATTTGATTGGTCCACGATGACATTAAAAAGACGAATGGGCATAGTCAGCGCACAATCAAGTATATTTTTTATTATTTAAATTCAAAAATCAATATTAATGACACCATTATATTATAGAAGGTCATTAATACCATAAATAATTATAAGTTAATTAATTGATATTAATTATTTACGGTTATGCCATCCATCATAACCTTTAAATAGGTTCTCTCAAACTTTTTCTGATCTTAATTTTTTATCTTAGAAATTGATTTAAACATCAGAGTGGATACTACACCCCAAATATCATACCTTCTAACATAGTGTTCTAGTAATTTATAAATCTACATGTCTAGAGAATGCGATCAAATAGGAATTGACTTCAACATATTGTATGTTTCGATTACTATTTATTTTACTACTCATTTTAACAATTTTTTTCACATAACTGATACATATATGTGTGAGAATTCCACACACTTATAACATATCCAAACTCTTTATTAAAAAACATATTTAACACGTCATTCTTTTTGAAATAGACCAAAATTGAACCCTAAATGGATGATTTCCATAAAATGAATAAATAATGCTAGACTACATGTCACATATCGTTGGAATTATGTCATATATCATAATTAAATTTGGAAAAAGGGAGAAAAAAGAAGCTAAAAACTAATAAGTTAGATAAATTTAACACTTAAGTCCACTACCTTTTAGATAGTACTCTAAGCTTGCAAATTAGGACACTGGAACTTCGTGAAGATATCTGATGTCCTAATTTTCAAGTTTCATGGACATCTGTTGTCTCATTTTTTAAACTTAACATATTTCTATTGTATTACTTATGGTATAGTAAAAGTCTATTAGGTTTGAAAAATTTGACACAATAAGTCCATTAGGAATTATAGTATCCTAATTTGCAAAATTAATGCACTTTTAAGGTACTACCTACAAGTTAGTGGATAAAATGTACAACATGCCAAAGCTAGTCGGCCAATTTGGCATCACACCCTTGGAAAAAATATGAAGAGAATTAAATAAAAACTTAGTATTGACGGATACTAAATGTATAAGATGAGTCAATATGACATCAGAGGGTTTAATACCCTAGAGTTACCCATATTAATACATTGGTATCATTTATGTTATATGTTATTAAAAAAAATTGTTTTAGTAACCCAATTAAAAAATTACCATCCCTTTTGAATGATATTTTTTGGTCAAAATATACCACATGAGTCCTATACGGTAAATTAATTTACGAGGTAATTGTGGGAATTTAAGAAGAAAAATACACACAAAAAATGGTTGGACTTAGATATTTATCTCTCAAAATTTTCTTGGTAAGATAGTCATATTGAATTCTTACAAAGGAATTAACTTTTGGCCAAGTGAAATTAATTTAGGTATTACGAACATGAGAAAAGGAATCAAGTTTGGGTTTCTAATTATGACCAAATATTAGAAATTAACCCCAAAATTTGTAAGATGTTAGGAAATTTCCAACTTTGTTGTCGGTTGATGATGTAGTATTTTTGGTAACATAATTGGCGATGGAAAGGATGACCTTGAAAGCCATAAATACAATATTGATTATTGTCTTTCTTAAAGTTTTACAATGTCTTTGTAAAATTTTCACATAGAATATATGTAACATACTTTGACAAAAAGACTATTCAAAATGACTAAAAATGTATAAATATGTGAATTGAGATACTAAAATAGAATTATTTTTAATAACATAAGACATAGAGAATACCAATGCATTAACATAGGTACCTTTAGATGATATATGGTTGTACATCATTTACTATAGGACATGTGGATTAATAATACATTGACACAAGGATCGTATTGTGTTCACCTGACCTAACATAAAGCATGATTAGGCCCAAAGAAATCCAACATTGAGTTCATATTTTTCCAACATATCACATAATAAAATTTCATAATGAACATTTATTTAAAGCTTAAATTTTTTTTAACAACTATATGTTTACTTTCATAAGATTATAAAAATTGAGTTGTGACAAGATAAAATAGAAATGATAATTTAAAAAAGAAAAAAAATGATAAAAAAATAAAAAAATGAAAAAATAGGGATTAGGGTGAGAGGATTGGGGACTTGGGGTTGAAAAGTTTAAAATTGTTGTTCAAACATTTAGAAATAGACTCATTAAAACGATTACTTGCTCACAACTAGATATGCGTTATCATCGATTTTGGTCGATTTTGTTGCAAAAAGAATTTGACACTATTGCGAGTTTATATTACAATTTTGATCAATTTTAGTTGAATTTAATCTTTTTGGTCATTTTTTATTGATTTTGATCCAAAATGAACTTTACCTCATCGTAAATTTGAATTATAATTTTGATCGATTTTAGTTTATATTGGTATTTTTGGTCGATTTTATTGCCAAAATAGATTTAACACCATTATTTATTACGTCGTCATCATATGCTCAAAATAAAAATAGGTGGTCTGGTTGGATTGCGGTGGCCGATGGGAACAATGAAGAAAATAACGACATTGGTGATAATGGTGAATGATGGTGACCATATTAATGGTTATAAAAGTAAAAGGCTATACTTGTTTGAAAAGATTGAAATAATAGGAAAAGAAAACAACCAATGATATTTTCCATCAAATGGGAGCATATTTGTAAATTTTTCCACCCATTTGGACATTAACTCTAGCAATTAAATTTGCCTATTGTTGATAAAATTAAGTTCATAAGTGCGGTAAAAAGTGAAATTTAGGTACGTCATGAGGTTATATGATGTTATTACATCATAACAATTTTTAATAAGAAATAAGATATATTTTAAATTTATATTCATTAGTATTTATACAATTATACAATGCGCAAAACTTTGTTCTCTTGAAAAAAAAAAGAATAAAAATTTGTTCTCTTTTCAAATATAATTTTAAAATACAGATATTTTTGTTCATGTATTTAGCAAACATAAAATTGTAGTATATGTATATAAAAATATTTTTTAAATGAATATGGTATAATTTAAAAATATTTCATATATTTAAATTTAATTCATAATAATAAAATATCAGTACCAAATATTTAAAAAAAAAGAAAAAAGAAGTACGATGAAAAACTTAAAACTAAAATTTTAAAATTTTTTCATTCATATCATCAAAGATTCTCATATTTTGTTTAGTTCTAAATTTTAATTTTATCTAATAATATATTATTTCATATTTTATTTTAATAATTTTGATTTTATTTAAAAAAATTTAATATGAAAATTTCACTATTTTTTTAATAATTTTAGTTCATTTTTATCAATACTAAAAAATATGCTTATTTTTTTGATACAAGGAAACGGATGCCACGAGCTCAGACAAAAAGAAAATATTTATTAGTTTTTTTATTTTTTAACAATATATTTTTTTAAATATATTCTCATGCTTAAAATCTTAAATCATGTTTTATTTTTTATATTTTAATACGTTTATTTTAATTTTAGTTTTTAATACTTATTGAATTATTATATTATTATATTTTATTTATGTTAGATAACTTTTGTTATAAGTTATAATTTATTAATATTATGTCTCTCTTGGAACTTGATATAAATTTTTTGTCTTCAATTGAGTAGAGTCTAGCATAGCTCTTAACCTTTTCTTAGATTTATATCATGATATATTTTTTATTCTTAAATATTTAAATATAATTTTTTATTTTATATAATAAAAATTTATACTTTATTCTCCTCAAAATATATTCCAAACTTTTCACATATCCAAATAAACTATATGCCACTAAAATTCATGCTCTCTAGCTTAAAAATATTATTTTTGTAACAGGAAGATCAATTCATAGTTATTTTGGAGAAAAACCACTTCTTTTTAATTATGATCATATTTGGAATGACAAAAAAATGGTAGATATACATTGAGTTTTTTGTTTTTCAAAAAAACTTTTAATCCGTCGATGTATAAATAATCATCATATTATTTAATATAATTTAATTTTAACATCCCTTGGTAAAAAATGTGCATTCATTTTCATAAAATATTAAAAAAATTATGTTTATTCTTATGTTTATTTACGTTGTAAGAAAAATAAAAATATGTGTTTTTTTATGAAGGGAGTTGAAAATAAAATTTTATGTATAAAAGAGAGTTATATCATATAATTAATTTTTTTTATTTCATCCTTTTTATTGATATAGAATTTTACTACAAAGGGATATTTGTTTATGTTCTCCTTGTGTTATTTTTTTTTTGACTCATTCACTTTGTATTTTTGCTCTAAGTATTATTGTAGAGGGAAATTTATTTAATTTCTATTGTCCAATTTTTTTAATTCATATTGCTTGTATGATGCGAAACTTTGTACATTTTTATTTTGAAATGCTAATAAAATGTATAATTATTTTTAAAAAAGTACTATATAAATAATTATCCATTTTAACGTATAAATGATATTTTTATTTAAAAGATTTTACTTTTAACTTCTCTAATAAAAATATATATATTTATTTATGTATACATTAAAAAATATATGTTTATTTTTAAAATAAACATATCTTTTTTGAGGGGTTAAAAATAAAATTTAATGTATAAAATAGAGTTATTTTGTATAATTAATTTTTTTTTAATTTGATCCTTTTTATTGATGAGTCTCAATTGGGAATTGGGTGTGGTGGCAAGAGAGATTTTACACAATTAAATTTTACTACAAAAAAGTGATATTTGTTTATGTTCTCGCTGGGTTAATGTTTTGACTCATTCACTTTATATTGAGTATTATTGTAGAGAGATTTTTTTTAATTCATACTGCTTGTATGGATGTGAAACTTTGTAAATTTTTATAATGAAATGATATTATCATGTTTTAATTATTTAAAAAAAATCAATAAATAATATTATTTTTATTAAAATAATATAGTTATTATTTTACAAACATGTCAAGTCAAATCAATAAATAATATTATTTTTATTAAAATTAGTTTAGTATAATTTGAATTTGGATAATTGAAATTTTGACAATATAAAGATTAAAATGAATGCAGTAGTATTTCAAGAAAAATGAATGGGCAAGAAAAATGAATGCATAATAATAATATGATTGCATAATAATACATTTAATCCTTCGTTCCCAGACGTTATATGTAACACAAGCTGACTATATATTATAAGTCGATGAATAAAACCACTTATCAATGACCCAAAACACAAACCCAATATGCTATGTTACGAATTATATTTTAATTAAAATTACTTATTAATATTTTTTTATTATAAAGATAATAAATTTTTTAATCATTATGAATAAATAAATTAATTAAAAATAATATTAAAAAATAAGTGGATAAAAATCTCGAGAGAAAAACACATACATGCATAAATTGCCACTATGTGCCGCCACTCGATGGAAACCCAAAACAATATAGAAAATGTACAAACTATAAACAAATAATTACTCATTAATAGTTGTACTTTTATTATTATTACACTTATTCCTTATTTATTGAAATAAATAAAGAGTTGAAAACAACTGAAATAATAACAAAATTATTAAAATATCAAGATATCATCACATGCATAACAAAAAGTTTAAAAGAAATAGAAGAATCAAAATCAAAATATAAAATGGCCCAAGACATACAAGCACGTAGCAATACATATATATAATCTCTCTCACTTTGAAATACTAAAATGGAATTTTATATGTAAACCATTTCATGACCACAATAAGAGATTTGATCATCTTCAAAGAAAATCTCAATCATACCATTCACACACCCACAACACTTGTGCATGCAATCCAGCACCTGCCTGCAATATTATTTCCAACCAAATAATAAAATAAAAAAAATTACCTCATATAATTAAGACTATATATATGATAAATATAAAATTTAATTTCATAAATAATAAAAAAATAAATAGTAAAATGGACTAGCCCAACAATCCAAACAATAACACCAATAAGGGAAATAAAAAGTGAACAGAAGGCAAATATTAAGCCTAACGTAAATCCCAGGCCTGCATTTAATTCCAAAGCAACGGAAGCATTGCATTATTCTCAAATAATTAATAGTGTCTTTCTTTTATTTTCTTTATTTTGGTATATTTTAAGAAATATATGATACTTATATAGAAGAGAATATATGCATGGGTTGCTAGCTAGCTGCTTATAGAATTATAGTAAAGCTCAATGAGAATATCTGTTTCGTACTTTACTGTTCTTCTTGTTTCGCTTTATTCGGCGTGGCAACGCAAGTTGGAATCTATCCCTTATTTATTTATTACTATTCACAACTCACAAATACTTACATCACATTCAATTTGTTAAAATATTATCAATAATTACAGCTTATTTTATTTTAATTAAAACGATATTATCAGTATTATTCAATAATTATTATTATTTTAAATTATGTGAATAATATTATTTTAAATTTATACAATATAATTTAAATTTTTATATATAATATAAATTATTTACTATTATTATTATTATTATTATTATTATTATTATTATTATTTGTTAAAAAGTTGGCATTGATGGTTTTTTAATACAAAGAAAGATGACATAAATATTAGTTATCTCTAAAATCATCTCTTAAAATGGGATAATATCTGAAATGTTCTTGAGATTTATAATATCTTCACTTATATTCTTAAGGTTTATAAAAATAATCAGAATATCGTTAGACTTTATGGTTAATAACGTTAGTGTTCTTAAAAACTAATTATATTAGCTTTTTCATTCATTCTTACTCATATTTATTGGCTCTAATACCAATTTAGATTTTGATAGCTAGAAACTACTAAGGTAGAATTTCAATCAATCTCACCTTAATGTACTAACTAGATTATTACAACCTTGGTAAATCATATATGTTGAATGCACATTTTTTCCTATTAGTAATACACAAATTTGTTTTTCTTGTGTACATACAGTGTATTTGTAATCTTCAAAGAAATAGTATCCAAATATTGAATTGTTAAATTCTTCTTCTTTTATTCTTACATATTTTTTTACTAAAAGAGTCTCTTAATGTCTTTGAAATAAGATGGTCTATTATGCATGTGATAGCTTTGATACAATCTGTATAGATATCTAATAATGAGTTGAACTATCTAAAATTTTCAAGACAAGTTTTATAATCCTCATATTTGAAATAATAATTTAAGGCTAAGAGATAGCATTTATAAAATTTTTCTTATATAATTATATTTTTATCTTTTATTTTAATTTCTTTTTGGAACTAGTTGTTTAATCCTATAATTAATTTTTTTTCTTTCTATTTTCATATTTATGTTAATTAGTATCTAAACATTCAAGATTCTTAACATGTTTAAATTTATAATTATTATACTTGAATTTAATGGGTCCACCAGGGTCTTCCCTTCCGTTCATCTCCTTTTGTTACATTTGTTATGTCTCAACTTTGTTCAAACCTCAATGCCCTCTTGACAATGTCGAGCCTTCTACATTCGTACATAGATAATGTCCAATTTTTGACTTACTAGAAAAGAGTAACTGAACTCTATTTTATTCATAAGATGATAATTATTGTAAACTTAAGGCCAACTAAGAACTTGGAAGGGATTCTTAGCCACTCATAATTACTGAGTATATCATTATTGGTTTTGGATTTTCTAGATAGATGAGATTTCTATGCTAGAGTTTGTGTTTTTCAGAGTAGAGTGCTCTAGTTTTTTCTATGTATTAAAATAAAAATAAAGGGTTCCTTTTATAGCACAAAGAATATCTATTTACAAGACTAAAATTACTATTTTATCCTTGCTTTAACAATTTGTCTTCTTTTCTGCTTTACATGATAACCACTACTTTTTTTTCTTTGCATATGCTGTCGATTAAGATGTGGGACTATATCTTTATTTTTTTGTCTTCTGCCGACAGTTCCTCTCTTTATTTGTTGACAATCCTTTTGATGATGTTGATGATGATATATCTTCGTCTTCTCAATCTTTGATGCAATAGATTCATCTGTGATCTTGGGTGGCTTTTTTTGGCATAGAAGCAAAATACTTTCCTTATTTCTTGACCAATTTCTAGGTTGTTGTTGTTAAAATTGGCTTCATATTTGGAAAAAATTTCACCATCTTCCTCTAAAAGAGCCATATTACTATGAGAAATAATGGTGATTTTATTAGTTAAGTAATTTACTTTGATCCGAGTAGAGTTTTCAATATTCCTGAGTTCATAATAAATTTGACCTAACATTTGACCCCTTAGTACACATAGTTTTTCTGTGTTAAATTCCTTTTCTGGAAGTACCCTTGGTTTGTGAACTTCTCTGTTTGTATTGAAAATACCTATCTTGATGAAGTAATAGAGACTGATACATCCTTCCTCATTCGAGTCTATTAGTGAATTGAAAAATTTGAGATAAACAAGCTTATTACCTACTTTAATCTTTTTTCTGAAGTTCTTGATTTCTCCTTTGAATTTTTCTAGAAAATAATTTAATTAACTTAAATTAATCACTAAGTATATGTTTTCTATTAATCCTACATAGAAAGCTTTGTACAAAAATTTTGGATAAGCTCCTTCTAAGATATTGAATTTACTTCTTATAGGAATATTCCTTTTGAGTTTTTGGACTTGAAGGATTGTTTTGAACAATTGAGTTCTTCCTATTTATTTCCTATCTTTATAAGAGATTTCTCAAGGTATAATAACTTGAGTTGTTCTTATATGATTTTTATCTCTCTTTTTTCTTTATCTTGATCTTGATGTGAAGATGTTCTATTCCTGAAAGCATAAAAATAGTTAGAGGTACTAATTCTCTAATAAGATCATTTGCTAAAATATTCTTATTTCTTGGAAGATGTTCAATATCATAATTATAGTGGTTGAACCACTGTTTCCATTTTACTAATCTTCCTTGTTTGTAATCACTTGTAATATTATTTCTTAAGAAATAACCAAAATTCTTGTTATCTGTTCTAACAATGAATATGGAACTTATAAAATATATTGCAATTTCTTAATAGCTTTTTTAACTGCTAAATATTCTTTTTCATTACTATAATAATTTAACTCTAGACCTTGAAAAGATTCTGATGTATATCTAAAAATATATTCATCTTTGTCATCTGCTCTTGCTTTCAGAATTGCTCTTAGATATTCTTGTGAAACATTTATGTCAATTATCTTTTTATCATCTGGTTCTAGATGGTATAAAGTTAGAAATTTTTTTACCTTTGCTTTTACTTTATCCATATATAGAGTATCTTGTTCTGTCAATTTCCAAATATAATCTTTCTTCAATTTTTCCTATAAAGGTTTTCTTATCTCTGCAAGTTTCTTGATATATGCTCTTACATATGTCAAATATCCTAAAAATATTTATAATTGATTTTTGTATTTTAATTTACTAGGAAAACCCTGAATGTTGTTTAGTATATGAGGTTGTAGATTATATTTTCCATCTTCAATTTTCAATTCTAAATACTTAATTTTTTATTGAATGAGTACTACTTTCTTTTTAAAAAGTATAATGCCTTCTTTCCTACATTCTTGTATAATATTAATAATATCAAAATAGTGCTTATTTAATTCATTACTAAAAAGCAAAATATCATCTATATAGACACAACAAAAATTTTGTAATTTTTTGTAGATGTTATCTATATATCTTTGAAAAATACCCGGAGCTTGTTTTAGTCTAAATAGTACAACAATCTATTGGAATTATCCTTGGGGCAACTGAATACCATTAGTTTTTGAGATTATTCATCCAATCTTATTTACCAAAATCTAATTTTGCAATCAAAACTTGAGAAATATTTCTTTCTTTTTATTAATGATAATAATTCTTCTTTCGGTGGAATAAAATATCCATCATCAATGGTTTCTTTAGTCAATGCTTTGAAGTTTATTACCATTCTCTTTTTTCCTTTTCTTTTCTCAACATCTTTTTCAACTAAGAATGTTGGACTTGAATGAGATGAATTATTTGGTATTATGACTTTTAGTTATAAAAATTCTTGAATTTGTATTTCAAATTCAATCTTGTCTTCTGGAGTATAAATCATTGGTTTTATTCTTATAACCTTATTAGGGTCTCTTAATTTTATGTTGTCAATTATCTTAGATTTATTTATTTTTTGATCCAAAGGATTTTCTAAGATTACTACTTTTATTAGTTTTTTGATGGCTGTTAGAGCTTTATTTTCCTATATTTCATTGAAAAAAAAGTTTTATTTATCTTCTAAATCTAATGAAATATTTTATATATAAGGTTTTTACTTCTTTATCTCACCACGTTTTCTCGTTTTATATGTTGTATAAAAGTTGAGTTTGATACAATTAAAGCCTTTCTTATTTTTGATACATAAATAGTATCTCTATCTAATGTTATTAGACTTATTTTGTCTAAATATTGTGTAAAAGGTTGATATAATTTTAGAAAATTATTTTCTATTAATAAATCAACTATTATTTCATGTTGATATATGGTATGAATGTGAAATTTTTCTCCTCCTATCATTATATTTGTATCTTTTAAAACTTTATTAAGATTTATTGTAGTATTATTAATAATTCCTATAATTAAATCTTTTGGTGCGTGTTTCTAGTTCTAGAAACTAATATTTACTTGCTATACACATACTAGCTCTTGTATTTATATATGTATGTAGATGATAGTTGGCATAACTTTTGAATTTTAGTCCTACTTTGATATAGGTACTATTTGTATTTATAATACTATACAATCATTCATCTTCTTATGAAGAGTATCCATAATCTCAGTGTTCATATTCTGAGTAAGTTATTTTCTACTCAGTTTCTTCTAATAGATAAATACTGTAAGTATCATCTATATCCAATTCTTCTATTGGTTCTAATTCCATCTTAAAATCTTATTCTAAGAATTTTACTTTTTGTGAAAATTTCTTTTTAAATTCTTTCCTATATTGAAGCTTTTTTGAATATTCATTGGCATAATGTCCTTCTTCATTACAAATTTAACATCTATATTTTTTCTTTCCTAAAGGGCAACGGTTTTTGTTTTCAAAAATTTTATATCTCTTCCTTTCTAAAATATCTTTTCTTATAGGTTTCCCTATTAAATCTTATTTTATATTTTTGAAAATCTTATTTTTTAAATTTACATTTTTTAAATATCTTGTATTTTTTATATTTTTGTTTGTAAGGTTTTCTATTACATCTATGCTTTCATTCTTTCTTGGCATTTAATAATTATCCAACTTTTAAGGCTTCTTATTCTTCCTCTTATGATGTCTTGTATAGTTTCCCTAGTTCTATGATTCCAACTTTCTATTAAGGTTTTATGTAATGTTCCAGGTAATTTTCGAAAAAAAACATTTCGTTATAAGTTGTTTGCATAAAGGGTGGTAATTTATGATAATGAATTTTATATTCACAAATAAAAGAATCTATGTAACACATGTCACACATTTTCATATTTATTAGATGTCATTTGGTTTTATTATTTTCATTTTCACTAAACATTCTTTTCCTGTGGGAGCATTCCCTTGTATTAAAAAAATACAAGAGATTTAAAAAAATATAAATTTAAAAAAATATATTTTCAAAAATATAAAATAAGATTTAATAGAGAAACCTATAAGAAAAAATATTTTAGAAGGAAGAGATATAAAAATTCTGAAAACAAAAACTATGGCCCTGTAGGAAAGAAAAAATATAGATATTGGATCTATAATGAAAGAAATTATGCCAACGAATGTATAAAAAGAATTTAAAAAGGAATTTCTAAAGAAAGAAGAAATCTTAGAAGAAGCTTTTAAGATAGAATTAGAACCAATAAAAGAATCTGATTTAGGTGATACCAGTAGTATTTATCTATTAGAATAAATTGAGAAAAAAATAACTAACTTAGGATATAAATGCCTAGAATATGAATACTCTTTAATAAAAGATGAATGATTTGTATAGTATTATAAATCCAAACACTACTTATATTAAAATAGAAATGAAATTTAAAGGTTAAATAAGTTACCATCTGCATATATATGTAGATACATGAGATAATATATGTGTAACTAGTAAATATTTATTTTTAGACAAACTCTGAAAATAAGGATCAAAAGATTTAATTGTTAAAATTGCTAATAATATTAATATAGATCTTAATAAAATCTTAAAATATACAGATATAATGATAAGATGAGAAAATTTTCATAATATCATATATCAACATGAAACACGAGTTGATTTATTAATAAGGAATAATTATATGAACTTATAAATGCCATTTACACAATATTTAAACGACATAAGTTGAACAATATTAGATAGTGAAACCATTTATGTGTTAAAAATAAAAATAAAAATTTGACGGTATCAAACCCAACTTTTATGCAACATCGTAAAAAGCAAAAAGTGGTGAGATAAACACAAAGTAGCAACAAAAATCTCATTTAAAAAAGATTTCATTATATATAGAAGAGAAAAAAATTCTTTTCTTAATGAAATACAAGAAAATAAAACCTTAACTAGTATCAAAAAATTAATAAAAATAGTAAGCTTAGAAAATCCTTTAGATCTAAGAGTAAATAAATTCAAAATGATTGCTAATATAAAACTAAGAGACCTTAACAAAGTCATTTGAGTAAAACTAAGAGACCCTAACAAAGTCAGCCCTTTAGTCGAGCATTCTTAGTTGAAAAAAAAGAAGTTGAAAAAAGAAGAGGGAAAAAGAGAGTGGTTATAAACTTCAAAACAATGAATAAAAAAATAATTAATGATAGATATTTTACTCTAAATAAAGAAGAATTATTATCATTAATAAAAGGAAAGAAATACTTTTCAAGCTTTTTTTTCGCAAAAGTGGATTTTCACAAATAAAACTAGATGAAGAATCTAAAAAACTAACAACATTTAGTTGTCCCTAAGAAAAAATTCCAATGGATAGAACAAGATAAAAGTATAAGTAAAAAATTTATCAACTTTAAACTATCCAAGTCTAGATGATAAAATGATAATTAAAATAGATGCTTCAAATGAATATTAATTTTAAAAGCAAAAATTGATAATAAAGATGAATATCTTTGTAGATATACATCAAAAAATTTCCATGGTCCATAATTAAATTATCACAATAATGAAAAGCAATACTTAGTTATCAAAAAAACTATTAAAAAATTTGTAATATATGTAATAAGTTCATATTCATTGTTAGAATAGATAACAAGAATTTTGGTTATTTTTTAAGAATTAATATTGTAGATGATTATAAACAAGAAAGATTAGTTATATGACAACAATGATTTAACCATTACGATTTTTATATAGAACATCTTCTAGAAAATAAGAATTATTTAGCAGATGCCTTTACCAGAGAAGTAGCACCTTTAACTATTTTTGTTCTTGCAGGAATGTAACATTATGATATCAATATCAAGATAAATGAAAAGGAGATAAGAATTCTTCAAGAATAACTTGAGGTTTTGTACCTAGAAAAGTCTCTTTTGGAGATATGAATTAAACAGGAAGAACCTAATAGTTCAAAATGACAATTAGAGTCCTAAAAATCTAAAAAAGAATCTTTATCAAAGATTCATTCCAAGGAAGGTAAAACTTTTGAAGAAAGAATTTAAAAATGAGAAGGAAAAACCTATAGTTCAAAAGAGAGTAACATCTCTGAAAAAGAAAAAGAAAAAGCTCAATTGGGCTAAAGAAGCAAAAAAGACTTATGTGATTTATAATGGTCCAAAACTAGGAATTTACAACAACTGGCCTGAAGAAAGTAAAGCTATTATTAAATTTAGTGGAATAAATCACAGAGCTTTTACCAATAGAATAGAAGCTGAAGGTAGTTATGTTAATTATAAGTACTAAAACTAATAACTTAAAGAATATAGTTAGAAATTACTTTGTAGCATTACAACAACAACAACTATCACAAGCAAGTAGGTTTAAAACCCTAGAAAAGATAGTATGACCACCAATATTATTTAGAGAAATTGCTCTCATAGAGACAATAAAGATAGTATAAATACCAATACTATTCAAGGAAAAATCCCCGAAATGCATTGGTTATTGAAAACAAAAATACCAATATAGGAATTGAAGTAAACCACAATAGTTGAATCTTTATAACTTAGCCATAAAATATACTCAAGAACATTTTAAACTGGCTTTCCATGACGATTTAATTGAGAACCTACATCTAAGAATTAATTTAAATAAATTAAATTATTTTCCTAAAAATTTTAAGAAGGCTATCCATGAACTTTAGTAAGAAGATCAAAGCAGGTGACAAACATGTCTATCTAAGATTTTTCAGTTCACTTATGGGTTGCAATAAAGAATGTTGTGTTAATCCCTACCATTTTATCAAATTAGAGATTTCCAACATTAATAGAAAATTCACAAAAATAAGGGTACTTTTAGAAAATGAATTTAATATAAATAAATTTTGTATTCTAAGAGGACAAATGCTAAGTGAAATTTACTATAAATTCAGAAAAGTTAATAATTCTTCTGAAGTCAAAGTAAATTACTCAACTAATAAAGTTATAATCACTTCTCATACAATATAACTCTTATTAAAGAAAATTGTGAAGAAATTAGCAAATTTGAAACAAATTTTAATAGAAATAATCTAATTTTTTTCAAGAAATAAGAAAGATATTTTGTTTTTATGTCAACAAAATCACTAAGGATTACAAATGTATTTACTGCATTAGAGATCAAGAAGATGAAGATGCGTTATCGACAAAGAAAAATAAAGATGTAGAACCTACATCTTTAGTCAGAATATCATGCCAAGGAAATGAAAGACTTACATTTAAAAGCCAAAAGTAGAAAGTTATATTAAAGTATGTGTAAAATAGTGATTTCTTACTTTGTAAATAGGGATTTCTTGTCCTATAAAAGGAAACCTTATTTTCATTAGTTGGATACAGCTTCAACAATAGAAACCTCTCAACTTTAAAAATTATTCATCTAGCAACAACGTATCTAGAAACTATGAGTGGCTAAGAATCTCTTCAAGGTTCTTAGTTGGTTTTTAAAATTCTAATAATTATTAATATTATGAATAAAATAGAATGTAATCACTTTTATTTTAATATTATGAATAAAATAGAATGTAATCACTTTTATTTTTATTTTTAGTAAGTCTAATTTGGACACTATATTATGTACATATGCAAAAGTTTCACTATTACCATAAGGGTATTAAGGTTTAAGTAAGTTGAGGCATATTAGGTGTAACAAAAGAAGATGAACAACGAAAGGAAAAGATCGCGATGGACCCATTAAATCAAAGTATAATAATCATGATTCTAAATCAATTAAGAATATTGAATGATTAAATATTTGTTTATAATATTTATAATATTTATAAAATTGATAAATAAGAAAATGAATACAAAGAAACCAGTTACAAGTCTACATGAAACTAAATATAAGAAAATTATAAAAACAAAATAATGTTTTGGTAAGAAACTTAAATGTTTGACTTTAAATAATAGTATGTAGGAAATAACAACTAATATTATCAAATAGCTAGCCACTATTTGATATCAGAGCCATATAAAAGAAAATACATCATTAGATGAAAAATTAACATCATTAACTATTCATAGATGTTACTAATATTAACTATAAATCACATGAGACCTTAGGAATATAAGTGAAGATGTAATAACTCCATGGGCATTAGTGATAAATTTTTGGTTAATTTTTAGGATTGTTGAATGAAGTTGTTGCAATGACATTAGATGAATGACCGATGGGAGCTTGGACTATATGTAACTTATGGAAAAAATTTATATATATTTATTATAAAAATAATATTTAAATTTTATATTTATTTTTATAACAATTTAATCAAAATATTATTAATAAGTGACCATTCAAACAATAATAATTTTTTTCATTTTTTTTATTTTTTTTAACTACATGAAATATAGATTATATTAACTTAAATAAACTATAACTAAAAGAATGGAAGAAAATATTAAATGTAAATAGAAAATAAATAAATAAAAACATAAAAATAATTATTTATCTTTATACCATCATTTTTTTAAATAATAAAATTAAACTATAATAAAAAATAAATATAAAATCTAAATATTATTTTTATATCAGGATATATATATAATCTTCCTCACAAAAAACAATTAGTAGATATACATAAATTAATAATATGGGAACGTGCAGTAGGGGATCAATAGTATTATTTGATACTTAGATAATAAATAATATTACTTAATATTTTAACTTTAAAAAAATAAATTAATTAAAGAAAATATATTAGTGGTTACTTAATTATAACATTATTTTAAAATAATATTATAATATTAAAAATATTAAAATAATATAATTTATTCATTAAAAAATAATATTTTTTAAAAATTATTAAAATAATATATTTTATTTTTAGTTAGAACATTTTTAAAAAATCAAATGATTAAATGACACCACTTATAATATAAAACAATCAAATGATATAAATTATATAATTTAAGAGATTAAATAAAACAAAATAATATAATCTAATAAATTTTTGTAATAGTTTTTTTATTATTTAAAAATATGAAAGAAGAAAAGAATAAAGGGTGTGATGTCCTCTAATAATAATTAAAAATATAAAAGAAGAAAAGATTAAAGGATGTGATGTTCCTCCTCTAAGAAATGTTTCATTTAATAATATTTATTGGCATTAGATTGTACAAAGTTATTTTGTAAATTTGATGGTATCCACGGAAATAAAAATAAATAAATAAAACGTAACAGCCTCCTATAATAAAGATTTCATATTATCTTTTTTTTTTAATATTTATCTTTCATTTTTTGGATAATATATTAAACTGAATCCCCACAGCTTATAGCCTTCAACGACGATATTATATATATTTTTTGTCTCAATTTAAAACACAGAAGAAATTAAAGAAAGACTTCTACTACAATTGATAGCTTTTCCTAAATTTCTTTTCTTTTATGTGTTTTTTTATAAGAATAATTTATTATAAAATATAATAATCAAACATCAAACTTACATGTTAATAGGCCAAAGTTTACTGTCTCAATGTTAAAGTTCTTCTTATTTATTTAAAGCTAATAAATTACAGTTTTTTTTATCCTGTTTGTATTAATAATTGAGTTTTATTAAAATAAATAAGGTATTTACTAAGAGTTATATTTTTATATTATTTTAATTTTTTTATATGTATAACATGAGTGAGACAAATAAAAAGTATAATAAGATAGAGAATTAAAAAATAGTCATAGTTAAGATTATACTAGAATTTATACTTATTAAGATTTTTTTTTTAATTTGCTCAAATTTTATTTCATTCTTGATGAAAATTGATGATATTTTTAAAAAAATTCCATAAAATCTTAAAGCTAATACTATTTGAAAAAAATAAAATAACAAGAGTTAAATAGAAAATTACAATGAACTTGCTAAAAAATATATAATATTTTCCACTATATGTTGACTATATATGAAAATACAAAATAATCTCACAAAAAATATGGTTTATACTCTCTTAAATTTTTATCTCAAGATGATATATTTCTCTTACATGCAATAAGAATTTATTTCTATAAACTACTTAATTTTAACTTCTCTCATTCTTTCTAATATATATAAATATATATTATTTTTCTTTAGGATTAATCAAATGAATTAATAATACTTTTTTATAATATTAGTTTTACTAATAGTATAAAATGATGTAACATAAATTGAGGTTCCTTAATTTTCTATCATCTCTTTTGTTTTTGACCTTTATCTTCTCTTTTTCTTTCTATTATCTCATCTCATATCCTTTAATGAGTATACCTTTTAAATCTACCGCTTCTAATTTATGTGGAGGTTTTCATCATATCTACTAAATTTTTATATAGTTTAAATTTGTCTTTAGGTAAAGACTTTGTCATTATATTCGAGTTGTTGTCTTTAATATGAATCTTCTCAGATTATAATTATTTGGATTTTAACATATCATGTATTCAATGATATCGTATCTTAACGTGCTTCGACTTCGAATGGAAACTCTAATTCTTGTTTAAGTGCATAGTACTTGGACTATCATAATTCACAACATATTTTTATTGTTGCTATCCCAATTCTTGTAAGAATATTTTAATACAGATAATTTTTTTACATGCTTCAGTAGTTGGAATGACCTCTGTTTATATAAGTAATAAAGTGACATTTTTGTAGCTTTGATTACCACGAGATAGCTCCCCCTGAAAATGTAACCAAGTATCAAGAAGTATACTTTCAATAATCACTATCTTCATACATATCTATATCTATGTATCCAATCAATTCAGGTTTACTACTTCCAAAGCATAAACTTATTTTTGAAGTACCCTCGAGGTATCTCAGAATCCACTTCACTGCATTATAGTGTTCATTGCCTAGATTTGACAAGTATCTACTAACAATACAGCTATATGTGTTATGTCAAGTCTAGTACACATCATAGCATACATTAAACTACCAACGACAGAAGAATATGACACCTTAACCATTTCTTGTTTTTTCTTCTCACATATAGGGCTCTTGTTTGAGCTAAGCATGAAGTGGCTATAAAGTGGAGTAGCAACTAGCTTTTCTTTATCCATGTTGAATCACGCCAATACATTCTCCATTTAATTTTGTTATGATAATCATAACGTCCCTTTATTTTGATTGTAAGTGATTGTCATACCAATAATTGATGGATCCTCAAGTCTTTCATGGTAAAAGATTTACTAAGTTCTTTCTTTAACTTGTCAATCTTGTCACTATTCAACCATACAATCAATATATCATCAATATAGAGAAGTATAATAAATTCACCATAATTGAATTTTTTTACAAATACACAATAGTCAAAAGTCATCCTTTGGTATCCATGCTCAATCATGAAGGAGTCAAACTTTTTATATTATTGTTGTGGCGCCTACTTAAGTCCATATAGACTCTTCTTTAGTCATCATACCAAATGTGCTTTTCCTTTGAGTTTGAATCATTATGGTCGCTTCATTTAGATCTCTTCCTTTATATCATCGTGAAGAAACACAATATTCACATCTAGTTGTTCAACCTTTAGATTTGAACTTGCAACCAAGCTAAGTACTACTCAGATAGATGACAGATTTACCGTGAGTGAGAAAATTCTATCAAAGCCAATTCCTTTTTCCTAATTGAATTCTATCACAACTAATGAGCTATTTTCTTAAGTCTTTAATTTGTACACCTATTTTTTTCTAAGTTCCTTTCTAGTTTTGTATAATTCCACCAAAACATATGTGTGGTTCTCATGTAAGGATTTTATTTCCTCTAACATGGATTTTAACTACTCTCCTTTGTGCTCATGTGTCAAAGCTTCTTCATAGTACTCTAATTCTTGCATGCCAATAAGTAATACAAACTCAATTGGAGAGTATCAACCAAGGTACCTAAATCGAAACTAGATACTCTCCAACTAAGTGTGTTTCTTCATTGAACATACTATCTTTTACGATGTCCAATGTAAGAACACCTTAAAGAGTTGAGTTGCTTAATGATATCATCAATGTATCTCAACTATCCGGTAAGAAGTTGATTAACAATAATACTTTTAATTTATCATTAAGCATCATTTTCATATTTTTCAATTGGTTTACCTATCCTTGAAAGTCACGTAAATGTATAGAAATACTTTGAATGTATTTATACTTTAATTCAAATAGTCATTGGATAAGAGATGATTTATTCTTAGTAGTCTTTCTCTCATACATGAACTTCAACTTTATCCATAACATGTAGGCAATAGTTTGTTGTATTACATGATGAAAAATGCAATGATCCATCCATTGTTGAATTTGTCTAACAATTTTTTATGTTCATCAAGGTTCAAGTGGTATCAAATTTTCTTTCTAGCTTCACTTTTTTCATTTAGAAGCAAACCACACAAATCTTTGCAATAAAGGATGTCCTCCATCCTTGGGTTTCAAATTGAATATTTTGATACCGTTAATTTAATTATCGTAACAAATGAAGTTATTGGTATCTCCCCCGTTTAAAAGTACACAAGATTATTATAATGAATAATCAACCAATAATAATATTTATTGGGAAATATAACAAATAAAATAATAAGAATCAAATAGAAAATTACAATTGTTATTGGATTTAACTTTCATCACTCTTGTGTAAATAAAATGGGCTAATAAAATATATAATATTTTTCATTATATATTGCCTATAAATGAAAATATAAAATAATCTCACAAAAATGTGGCTTAGATATATTTCTCTCATATATAACCACTTAAGTTTGGCTTCTATCTTTTTTATAATATATATAAATATATATTTTTGGCAAAGGGATCAATCAAATGAATTAAGAATACCTATTATAATAATATTGGATTTACTAATATTATAAAATGTCCTACCATGGATTGAGGCTACACAATTTCCTCTCATGTCTTCTCTTTTTGGTTTTTGACCTTCTTCTTTTTTCTTTCCCTATTTATCTCTTTAACTCTCCCCTCCTAAGAGGGGATACCTTTTTCAAATGCATCATTACCAATATTTGATGTTGATACATCTATATCATAAAGTCATCTTATGAAATCTCTCATAATCAAAATCAGTTATGATTTTAATAATTTGGAGCTCGATTTTTGAAAAACGACCACATATTTGAGAATATCATGTTAATCAATGTGATCAAATTTGAAAATCTTACATAAAGGATGGCCCATGTCAACCTAGTGGTCAGTTAAGGAAAGAAAATCAATAATGCAAGATTCAAAAGAACATCATGTTATATTTTGACTTAAAGACTTAAAGTCTATGCTTAAGAGTTAGTTAGACATATTTTTCAATTAACATATTAGTTGGTTTAGTTATTTTTCTCTTATTATTAATTTTGAGATATAATAATAATAATTATTATTATTATTATAACACCTTCCTCTACATGCTAAAAATGGTTCCGTCCATGCTCACCTACTTGAATGTTTAGTTATTACAACTACTTTTGTTAGGAAAATTTAATATTTTTGAAAATGATAATTATATAATTACAACTACTTTTGTTAATGTCATAAAAAAAGTGTATAAAATAATTTTTTAATTCTATAAATAATTATATTTTAGTGTTATTATTATTATTAGATAAAATTATCATTAATTAAATAATTATGACAATAATAATTTTAATTGTAAAAATATTGGCATCCTTTGAAAATTCAATAATATTAATTTATATATACTTGTAATAAGTTTTGAATATTGATAAATACATGAGTAAATATGTTTTATATGTATATATACGATACAATATTTGCATGGAAGCTATTTTTGTAAGAAAAATGGTAGATTTCTCATCAAATGGATTTTTTTTTTCTTGACTCCAAAATTACTTTACATTTGAGAATAAATTTATATCCAAAATTTATTGAGTTTAACTATTGAATGATTTGTTTCCTGCTATTCTTGTAATAATCTACGCTTATTTTGCGTCCCCAGGAAAAAAAAAAGGCATTCTTGTGAAGGTTGCTATTGTTTTGCCATTTTTAGTTTATATTATTTATTATTAATTATTAATTTTTTTATTATGTAATATTAAGGATATGCCAGTTTACAAATCCTTTTGCAAAAACTAATAGATCCAAATAGGATCCAACTACTGGTCCAGTCCATGTTTCTTTACAATGATCATAGTCCAGTCTGCTTATTTTTCTGGGTTGAAGTGCAGAATGAAGTCTCAATAGTTTAATAAACGCCTGTTGTTTATTTATTTATGAGAAATTCTACTCACATCCACCACCTAAAATTAAATACCTTTGTCATATCTTTTAAATTCTTATAAAATAAAAGTAATAATATATAAGCACTTATAAAATAAAAGGCAAGAATTTGTAAGTCTTAAATAAACTATTTTTCACATTATCATTAAAATGACAAATAATATAAAATTATGAAATAATAGAAATAGAAACATAAGTTATCTTATGATGTTTTTTACAATAAATAATCATTAGTAAAAATATATTTTAAAAAATACAATCTTAACGAAAGAAATATATTCAAAATTTATCATTTTCAAGAATAAGAAAAACATTTACAAAGAAAAATAAAATTTATTATGAAAGAAATAATAAATGAATGAATATTAATATAGCATATATAAAAAGAAGACATAATATACTGTTAATTGACAAAGAAAACATTGTAGATAAATCGTCAAAAATCACTCAAAATAACAAAGAAAATTTTGATACATCCATTTAGGTGGAATCCAAATACTAATATAACACATTTTAGAGAAAAAATTAATATACAAATAAAACTAATACTGTTGAACAAATGAAAATAAATAGGAGATATATTTTATTAAAAATTATCCATGAAAATCTAAGATATCTAAAATTAAAATTCACAACATACTCTAAGTTAGTATTAAGTTAAGTTTATAAATTTCAAAGAAAAGTAAGGTTTGAAATGTCGATATTGGTCAAGATATTGAGATATAATTTTTAAGAAAATATTAAAGATAATATTGTTGTCGATGGAAATTTAAAAAACAATCCCGAAAATTTTGAAAACTCTACCAAAATATGGAACTTTTTTTTTATAAAATTTTATATAAAAAAGCAAAACAATCAATCACTTATATTTGAAACTAATTTTTTATTTAATACATATATTTTTAAATGCTTATAACTTTTATATTAATCAATAAATTAACTAATTAATTAAAATACTGTATAATAAAATATATTCTTTTTTATAAAATATTATAGAATAAATAATTAAATTTTTTAAAATAATTAAGTAGACTATCTAATTATTATAAATAGATAATTCTGAATAATATAAAAAAAATTCATTCATATTTTTGATATTTTGTTGATTTCTGTCGACATTTTAACGATTTTTTAGCGACAATATCCACAATATCAATGATATTTTAGTAAAAAAAATATTTAAATGATAATTTACAAATATCAATATTTAAGTGATAATTTTTTGATATTCACAATCATTTCACGAAAATTTAGCTAAAAAATATAGATATCATGTTTCGATATTCGGGTGTGTAAAATAACGATATTGTTCCAATGATGACATCAACATTTTCATCATTGAAAAGGAGATTTAATGAAAGAATTAATTTTTTTTCAATACATTATATAATACGATATTCATTAACCAATATCCATATTAGTTCAAAATATGGATAAAATGAATTCATAGAAATAGATAAAAAATTTCAAAAAGTTGTACAAATAATAAAACCATAAATATTAAAGAAAAATCTATGATATTTAGAAGAAAAAGTAATACAACAAGAAAAAAAAATAATGCATTAAGGTTTAGATTTATAGATACTCAAGAAGAAACATCTAAAAAAGAAAGAGAGATAACATAACTCAAACAAAAAGTTAAACAAATGAAAAGTTTAGTCCATGACATAATATTAAGAAGACAATAATACCATTATTATTCCAATAATATTCAAAAATAAACTTCAAGACATAGAATTAGATTGTAATGTAAACCTAAGAAGTATATCAAAAAACCAAATAGACATAATATAGACTTTAATTCTCTTAGTAGAAGAAATAGACATAACACAATAATAAAACATCAAGTCCTCACAAGACACAAGGAAATACAAAAAAAACTTCTAAAAGAAATAAAAAAATAAAAAAATATGATTATAATAAGAAATTACACCAAGACATATATAAGAAATTTAAAAGAATAATCTTTTAGGAGATTAGATACATTGATACCTAGAAATGAGAAGAAAAATAATGAAGAAAACCCAGTGATAAAGAAGAGATTATAATCTCAGTTTAATGAAATATAGAAAAGAATTAGAAGAATAATTTGTAAATACTGAGAATAGAGACATAGAAAAATTAATTAGCCTGTTAACCCTAATAAATAAAGAACTAGGAAAACATTATGATAAAAAAAATTGTACAAATAAAGAGGAAGATGATGTGACAATAGTTAGTGAAACTGATTCTGAACCAGAAATTAAAATAAAAAAACCATATAAAACTATTTCATTATTGATCACTTATCAAGAAAGAACATCTTACCCATATAGGGAATAAAAAAGTAGGCAAAAATTAGAAGAACCTGATTTTCCTTATAGAAGGAAACAATAATCCAAAATAGAAGAAGGATTACATTGTGGAGCTAGATATCGTGTTTCACTAGAATTCAAACTTCATAAAAATTACATATATGAACTTTTTAGATTTAGATTGCATAAGAGATGGATTGGATCCAACTACTGGTCCAATCCATGTTTCTTTACAATGATCATAGTCCAATCTGTTTATTTTTTTGGGTTGAAGTGTAGAATGAAGTCTCAAAAGTTTAGTAAACGCATGTTGTTTATTCATTTATGAGAAATTCTACTCACATCCACCACCTAAAATTAAATACATATATCATATCTTTTAAATTCTTATAAAATAAAAGTAATAATTTATAAGCCCTTACAAAATAAAAGCATGGATTTGTAAGTCTTAAATAAACTATTTTTCACATTCTCAATAAAATGATAAAAATAATAGAAAATTAAGAAATAATAAAAATAGAAATACAAGACATCTCATTATGTTTTTCAAAAGAAATGATAATTAGTAAAACGATATTTAAAGAAATACAATCTTAATGAAGGAAATAAATTCAACAATTCATCATTCTCGAGAATAAGAAAAACATTTCCAAAGAAAAATATAGTTTATTATGAAAGAAATAATAAAAAAATTAATATTAATATAACATATATAAAAGGAAGGTACAGTATACTAGTAATTGACAAAGAAATCATTATAGATAAACTGTTAATTGATAAAGAAATCATTATAGATAAACTGTTAAAAATCCCTAGGAATAATAAAAGAAAATTTTGATATATCCATTTAGGTGGAATCCAAATACTAATATAACACATTTTAGATAATTAATTAATATACCAATAAAAAAAGTACTACTGGACAAAGAAAAATAAATAAGAAATATGCTTTATTAGTAATGATCCATAAAAATCTAAGATCTATTAAATTAAAATTCACAATATACTCTAAGTTATTATTAAGTTTAGTTTATAATTTAAAAGAAAAACAAGGTTTGAAATATCGATATTGGTCAAGATATTGAGATATAATTTTTAAGAAAATATTGAAGATAATACTGTTGTTGATGGAAATTTAAAAAACAATCCCGAAATCTTTGAAAACTCTATCAAAATATGAAACTTTTTTTAATAAAATTTTATATAAAAAATCAAAACAATCAATCACATATATTTTAAACTAATTTTTTATTTAATACATATATTTTTAAATACTTATAACTTTTACATTAATCAATAAATTGATTAGTTAATTAAAATACTTATAAAAATATATATTTTTGTTAAATATTGTAGAATAAGTAATTAAAATGAATAAAATAATTAAGTATATTATCTAATTATTTTAATTATTATAAATAGATAAATTTAAACAATATACAAAAATTGCATTGATATTTTTGATATTTTTTCGATTTCTATCGACATTTGAACAATTTTTTAATGACAATACTTACAATAACAACATTTAAACGCTAATTTGTCAACATTTTTGATAATTTTACGACAATTTAACCAAAATATATAGATATCATGTTTCGATATTAGGGTGTGTAAAATAGAGATATTGTTCTGATAATAACATCGAAATTTTCATCCTTGAAGAGGGTATTGAATGAAAGAATGAAATTATTTATTTTCATTACATTATATAGTACGATATTCATTAACCAACATCCATAATAGTTAAATATATGGATAAAATGAATTCAAAGAAATAGATAAAAAATTTAAAAAATTGCACAATTAATAAAACCATAAATATTAATAGATTTTAAAATACTTGAAGAATTAAACTTAGATGTTAAAGAAAAATCTATGATATCTAGAAGAAAAATTAATATATCAAGGTTTAGATTTATAGATACTCAAGAAAAAATATCTAAAAAAGAAAAAAGAGATAACATAAATCAAACAAAAAAGTTAAACAAATAAAAAGTTTAGTCCATGACGTAAAATTAGGAAGACAATAATACCACCAATATTCCAATAATATTCAAAAATAAACTTCAAAATGTAGAATTAAGAAGTATATCAAAAATCCAAATAGCCATAATAAAAACTTTAATTCTCTTAATAGAAGAAATAAATATAACACAACAATAAAAAATCAATTCCTTACAAGGCACAATGAAATACAAAAAGAACTTCTAAAAGAAATGAGAGAATATGACTATAATGAGACATTACAACAATATATACATAATGAATTTATAAATTTAGGAAGAGATATAAATAACATACTAGTGATAATGAAATCATAGGTTACAAGTTTGATTCATTTGTAAAATTAAAAGAATAATTTTTTAGGAGATCAGATACATTGATACCTAAGAATGAGAAGAAAAATAATGAAGAAAATCCAAAAGATAAAGAAGAGATATAATCACAGTTTAATAAAATATAAAAAAGAATTAGAAGAACAATTTATAAATCTTGAGAACAGAGACATAGAAAAATTAATTAACCTATTAATCCTAGTAGATAAATAACTAGAAAAACATTATGATAAAAAACTTTGTACAAACAAAGAGGAATATGATATGACAATAGTTAGTGAAACTGATTCTGAACCAGAAAATAAAATCCAAAACAATCATATGAAAGTATTTCATTATTGATCCTTCATCAAGAAAGAACATTTGACCCATATAGAGAAGAAATAAATAGATAAATATCATAAGAACATGATCTTCCTTATATAAGGAAACAATAACGCAAAATAGAAGAAAGATTACATTGGGAAGCTAGATGTAGTGTTTCACTAGAATTCAAACTTCATGAAAATTACAAATCTGAACTTTTAGATTTAGATTGTATAAGAAAGAGAAAAGAACTTTAGATGAATGTTCTAGTGATATTAGTATAATCACATAAACTTTTTCAACCATACATTCAAACCTTCAACCTCTACGCCTTAATAGCTCACAAAATAATAGAAAATGTTAAAATTAGTAGGAAAATTCTCTCATATGTGGATAATACTTAGATAATGTAGTAAATGAAATATATAAGAAAATTATTGGAGAAGACAAAGACAAACATATCATTAGGTCGAGTGAATATGAAATTGAGGATGCCACATGGCATTTAACAAATATGAAAATATATGATATGTGTTATATAGATTCTTTTATTTATAAATATGAAATGTATTATTCCAAATTACCACCCTTTATACAAGAAACTTATAAGAAAATATTTTTTTCCATAAATTTATATGAATTATTACATAAAACTATAACTTAAAAATGTAATTAAAAATATAAAGAAACTATACCAGACATCTTAGGATGAATGATACAAACTTTTAAGAATTGGATAATCATTAAATGTGACAAGAATATAAACAAATAAGAGAAAATGATAAAATCTATTATAATTCAAGAGATTTTAGGATGCTAAAAAATATAAATATTACATAAAATCTTATAAATAAAAATCAAAAAATCAAAAGATATAAATTTGAAAAACAAATTTACAAAATTATAAGAGGATGTGTAACAAAGAACTGTATAGAAAAATATATTTTAGGAAAAAATATAAGCCACTATAAAATAAAAAATATTGTCCATCAGGAAAAGAAGAAATACAAATGTTAGATTTGTAACGAGAAATATCATTATTCCAATAAATATCCTAACAAGCTTTAATATAAATGAGCATTTAGAAAGGAATTTTAATAGAAAACAAAAATATTAGAAGAAGCTTTTAAAATGAAATTAGAACTAATAGAAGAACCATAAATAGATAATACTTGTAGTATTTATCAATTAGAAGAAATTGAAGAACAAATAACTTATTCAAAATTCAAATGTTCTTCATCAAATGATACATGATTTTACAGTATTACAAATCCAAACAATAAGTACATTAAGATAGGATTAAAATTTAAAGATTATACAAATTATCATTTATATGTATATCTATAAATATATAAGCTAGTATACATGTACTTAGTACACATGTATCCAAAAGAATGCTAGAAACAAGTACCAAAAGATTTAATAGTAATAATTGTTAATAATAATATAATAAATCTTAACAAAGTGTTAATATATATATATATATACGAGAGAAATTTCATATTCCTACTATATATAAATAAGAAACAAGAGTTGATTTATTAATATGAAATAACTTCTTAAACCTTTACCAATTCTTTACTCAATATTTATACAAAATAAGTTTAACAATACTAGATGGTGAAATTATTAATGTGTCAAAAATAAGAAAAACTTTGACAGTATCAAACTCAACTTTTATAGAACAATATAAAAACCGAAAACTTGGTGAAAAAGATACAAAACAACCTTATTTAGAAAAACATTCATTAGACATAGAAGAGAAACAAAATTTTTTTCTTAATAAAACACAAGAAGATAAATTATTAATAGTAATAAGAAAATTGTTACAAATAGTAATTTCATAAAATTCTTTATATCCTAAAATCAATAGGTCTAAAATAATAATAAACATAAAACTTAAAGACCCTAACAAAGTCATAAAAGTAAAACCAATAATTTATATCCTAGAAGAAATAGATGAATTTGAAAAATAAATTCAAGAACTTTTGAAATTAAAATAATAATACTTAGTAATTTATCTCATTCAAGCCCTACATTTTTTATTGAAAAAGAAGTAAAAAGAGAATTGTAATAAACTTTAAAATCTTGAATAAAGAAACCATTGATGATGAATATTATATTTCAAATAAAGAAGAATTATCATCATGAATAAAAGAAAAATAAATATTTTTCAAGTTTAGATTGTAAAAGTGGATTTTAAAAAATAAGACTTAACGAAGAATCATAGAAATTAATAGTATTTAATTTCCCATAAGGTCAATTCAATATACAGTTGTATAGTTTAGATTAAAACAAGCATAAGGTATTTTTCAAAGACATGAATAATATCATTAAAAAGCTACATAACATTTGTTGTAAATGTATAGATGATATATTTAGTATTTAATAATGACTTGAATAAATATCGCTTAGATATTATTAATGTCTTACAAGATTGCATAAAAGAATGACTTATTCTATAAAAAAAAAGACTATACTAACTCAACAAAAAATTAAGTATTTAAGATTGAAAATAGAAAATGAAAAACAACATCTTGAACCTTATATATTAAACAGTATACAAGGATTTTCTAATGAAATCGAACATAAAAGTTTGTTATAAAATGTTTTAGCCTGTTTGACTTATGTAGAAGTATACATCAAAAAATTAGCAAAAATGCAAAAATCAAACTAAAAAAAGATTATATTTGAAAATGGATAGAATATGATTCACAATATATGAACAAGGTGAAAGCACAAATAAAAAAAACTTACCAACTTTGTACCTCCTAAGTGTAGATGATAAATGATAATATAAGTAGATGGTTCACATGAATATTATCGAACAGTTTTAAAAGCAAATGTAGATAGCAAAGATGAATATCTTTGCAAATACATATTAGAATCTTTTCAGGCTCCGTAATTAAATTATCATGTTAATGAAAAAGAATATTTAACTATTAAAAAGTTTATAAAAAATTTACAATGTATGTTATCAATTTAATATTTATTGTTAGAACAAATAATAAAAACTTTGGATATTTCTTAAGGACTAATATTATAGGTGATTATAAGTAAGATCAATTAATCAACTCGAAAAAATATTTGAATTTATAACTTTGATGTTGAATATTTACCAAGAAATAAAAACAATTTAGCTAATATATTAACTAAAAAATTAACATCTTTAATCATTTTTTATTTATCAAGAATGATCCTAACATAGATATCAAGATCAAAGAAAATAAAATCAAAATTCTATAGGACTAACTTGAAATATTATATCGTAAGAAATCCTTAAAAGATAATGTCAAAGGTGTTAACACTTTAACTAAGCAAGAAGAACTTAAAAGGAACACACAGTTACTATAGATCATCATGTGTCAAGAAAAAGATATAGGTTTGGATCTAATTGAGGTGCTACCTTAAGGAAAAAGAATGAAACATCACGAAGCAAAAGATCGAGATGTACCCATATTTATTAAGTCCGTTACAATTATATTATATAGGAATACTAAGTATCTTGAATGTTTATTAATTTGTTTATCACTCATTTAATAATTTGTATAAAATATGAAGAAAAAAATATCGAAGAAAAGAAATCAAGAATTAATTTATATAGAAGTAAAATAAAAGGAAAATAAGAAATATAAATGATGTTATACATCTTAAAACATCTTTGCTACATTTTAAGAAATCTATAAAAGAAAAATTTACTTTTAACGTAACAAGATCAAAAGTAATTGAAAAATAACAAGAATTAATTGATTATTTTTCAAAAATAAAAAATAGATATATTCTAGTAAAAGGATTTGATGAAGATTTTTTAAATCTAGAAGTTAGTTTGGATATAATCATAATAATATGAAAGAATTAAGTCATTAATTAGAAAATAAATTTAATCCAAAAAATATTGAATTAAATTCAATATACGATCAAATAGAATTGGAAGAATCTAACCATAATTTAGTATTAGAATCATTTTTATTATAATAAACAAAATATTAATTAAGAAATTATCATTATTTTTGTAATTCTTACAAAAATTAATAAAGACTTGTAAGTCTTATATCAAGAAAAATAAAAGAAATGATATGTATAAAAAGATATATACGGGATGGTATTATAATTTCCTTTTATTTATTTATTTTTTAGCAAACAACCTTTGTTTAAGTTAGCCACCACTTTTAAATTAGTCTGCACTCTTAGTAGGTTTATTTATTATTTTTTTATGAACAAAAAAAACTCAATAGTTTTAGTTGAAAATTTAGAATAATAAAAAAACATAATATTAAGTTAATGTACTTTTTTATTAATTACGTTTTATGCCTATAACATATGAGATAATTTATAAAAATATTCAAAATATTTATTTTATTACAATTATATATATAACATATAGATAACAATAAAACAATACACAATTTTGAGAATAATTGCATCATTATCCATACGTTTTAGATATTATTATAACTTTAAAAATGAATATAATTAGACATATTTTTATCGTTACCTATACGTTATAAGTATAATTGAAACAAAGTAAATGTTTTGATCATTTTTGTAATTTGCTTCATACTTTGTGACATAAAACATAATTAACTTTTTTAATACACATAATTTAAAAATATAAATAGAAAATTTAGAATATTAAATGTAATCCCATAACAACAAACAAAAAATTAAAAGAAATGCATAGAAAAAGGAGCCAATAATCTTGTAGCTAAACAATATATATCATCATAGTATAAGGAAAAAGTCTCGGGTCTGAGACTTGAAAATGTGGACATTAAAATCCATTTGAATTTTTTTTTTATTTTTTTCATATCTAGATTATGATTGTTATTATATAGAATATTTTATTTATATTTTAAATATTTTTATTTATTATTTAAATTATTAGATAGATTATTTAATATTATCTCATTAATTATTTCAATATTATAAATATAACACATTGTTGCAATTACTTTTATTATTATTGTAGTTCAATTATTAAATAAAATATTAATTTCTCACTCATATATCTCTATTTTCTCCTCTAATATACATTCATCTAAATTTTTAATTATTTTTTTTTCTATTATTCTCTAGTGACTTTTTTATATCATCAAATGATATATAATACTATTAAGTAAAATAATAACTCTACAACAACTTACTTATCCGTGTATTATAATAATTAAATACATGTTGTTGGATTATGTAACATATTTATTATTTAATATATATTTTAGTCATTCAAAATTTTACATATAAATGATAATATATACATATAATTATTTATTTAGATAATGATACCTATGATTACTCTTCTACATAGCAGCAGTCAGCTTTCACACTTTCTATTGAAACACAAAAGGAAATCAAAACATAACCAACGAAAATTGGCGAGCAAATTTAATTGAAACATATAATTTTCCTAAAAATTAATAAAGATAATCACAAACTTTATAGTTCAAAACTTTTAAATTAAAAGTGAATAGTTTTCAAGGTGAAATTGACCCTCCAAAGAAATCAGATCCCTTCGTTGGAAGGTAATTATTGTATAAACTAGAAAGACTACTTTGTCATACCTGCTGCCTTTTGTGCAATAAACATTTGACATGCACGCGTTAAAAGAATACTATATATATATATATATATCTTCAATATAATATAATAATTTCTTTCTTAATCATGAATCATGATCAACCTAACTTTATCTGCTTCTTCTTTAGTTAATTTAATTAATGAGATTTTTATTTGTACATAGAACAAAAGGGAAATAATTTAGCAGATTTGGGTACATCAAAAAATCATTATGATATGATTTTATAAAATAAATTATATGCAAAAGAGAGATTTTGTACTCTGTACTGTATTCCTATTGAAATACAAAATATGTACACCATATTAATAGACCAAATTTTAGCTCTTAATTTTAGTTCAAAAACATTAATATATATTACAAATATAATCAAGTATCTACTTTTTATTAAATATAATTAAGTAAAAATAACACTGAGTTGTAGTTATTTGATATGTAATTTATAATAAGATGCCTACTAAGTATACAGCTTGAAGGCACTGTATGTTGTGAAAAAGGGATGGGAACTTTCAAAGAAACTCTCAAGCCCTTAAAAGCCAATGCATTCAGCAACAAGTTTTAAAAGGGAATTATATAAAAACATTTAAAAACAAAACAAAGAAAGAGAACACCTATACACTAAGGCTTTGCTTTTTTTGAAATTTCTTCTTGATTTGATTTTTTTAAACTATCACTTTTGCTTTTTCAAATTGAATAACATAGAATGGACTCTAACTTTATCTGTCAAAGTATTGAACATGTAATAGTTGTCTTCAACTTGTACATTGTATCTAGTTTTGCAGCTAATTTGAGTACCTAATTTCTGCTCAAAACTTTTACTTGTTTATTACTAATACTACAAATTCCAGTTGCTTAAGGTCTAAGGTCTACTATTAATTTTACTTTAGTCTTAATTTTAAAATCAGCTGAAGTCCTCAATGGAATTCTGTTTTCTATTTTTATTTTTTATGCTAAAAAAAAAAAAATTTGTTTAATTTAGATTCTAGAAATTAAGAAATGAATGCATGAAAAGACATATATTATGTAACAATGTAACAAATTATTTAAGAAATAAATCCAGAATAATAATATTATAATAAAAAATAATTTAAATATATATATTTTTCAAACAAAATAAAAATCAATTAAATATTGAAAATCAACAAAAAAGACATATTATGGGAAAAAAATCATTTTAATTATCACTTTGTAATTGTTATAGGTTAAAATTTTAATCGTATAATTTTTTCAAAATTAAAAATTAAAAAATACATTTTATAATTTAAAACGCAAAATAAAATTTAATACTGGGGAACTAGACACTTTTCTCAACCTTCTATTATATTACTTAACTCACTAATAATATTGTTCCTTCCACACAGCTCCCAGGGTAAAAAAGTAACAAAAAGTGAAAAATTATTGTAGAAAGCCAGTTAAAGTCCAGAGAAATAAAGATCCATTTCAACCAGGAGTACAAGCAACCTAGTCTTCTAGGCATTATTATATAGAGTACTTAGAAGGCATCTTTTGGTAGAAGAATAAAAAAGTGATAGGAACCCAGAAAAGGTAAGAAAAAAAAAGTTGGGTACAGTAGCACATGACGAACAGTACTACTGTACTTGTACTAATGCTGTAGAGGTCGACATTTTGGTGAGTTTTCTTGTTTTTTTTTTGTTAAAAATCATCAATCAAAAGTGATTTTAAATAAAGCACTTTTAAGAAGAAAATTATTTGTCATTTTTCAGGAAGCACTTCTAGTATAAAAAAATTAAAGAGGAATTCACCTAAGTTCCCTTAGTTATGTATATTAGAGCATTTTAATTATTTTTTATAACAATTTATTTCTTTATTACCAAAAACGAGAATAAATGACCAAATTATATTACTAATGGTGTAGAGGAGGATACTTTAGCGCATTTTCTTTTGATTCTATTAAAAATCATTTAAGTGAAAAGTGATTTCAAAATAAATCACTTCTAAGAAGAAGAACATTATTTTTCATTTTTTTTGGAAGCACTTCTGATGAAAAAATTCTAAACAAATGTACCAAGTTCCTTTAGTTATGACTGTTAATACAAATTATCAAATTTTAAAATTATTTTATTTTTATATTATTTTTAAATCAAATATAGTTATTGTTATATATTATTAAAAACAATTTATAAAAATTATATCTTTGAAAAAATATAATAAGCAAATAAAATGAAAAAATTAATAATTTTTACTACTATTTTTCACTGTTACAAAACAAGAGGGAATAAAAAGTCTAAATTATTACTTTTGATATAACTAAAGGAATTGCTATCACCTTCCCAAAAAAATTCTAAACCATTTACAGCGTCTCAAAAATTCAGAAACAAAGGTCAGAAAGTCAGAAAACAAAGGTACCCTAAGAATTTTTTTGGTTATTTTGGAAGCATTTACAGCGTCTCAAAAAGTCAGAAACAAAGGTACCCTAAGAATTATGCCTTTTACTATTACCACCTTGATGCTATCTTTATGAATCCCAGCCATCCAATATTATAATACAGAGAAAAGAAACACTAACCAAACTGGCTGGATCCACACTGTCCTTTGGTGCAAAGCAAGTGATTGATGTCCTCTATAAATACCATGAGATATTAACTTGCTGCCATTGCAAACTCATCAATTGAATTAAAACATTACATACACAACAAAGGCCAATTAAAGCTCTCTTTCTAAGCTCAAGTAGTACTCTAACTAGTCTTTAAAGAGCAAAGCAAGAACAAGGTAGTAATTAAATAAAAGAAGATGGGCAAGCATGGAAAATCATCATCACTGTTTTCTTTCTGCAACATTTTCTCAACATGTTTTCAAAGCAACAATATTGATGCATATTCAGATGAAGGTTACTATGTTAGAAGAAGAATATGTGCAAGTGATGAAGATAGAGGTGGATGGATTGCTGAACCTGGTATTGACAACAAAGCTTCTGCATTCATTGCTAGATTCTACGCAAGCCGTGTTTCAGACCCAGAATGCCAAAGTTTAGCAGCTTGATCAGTACAACTTTACTGAGGAAAAATGCATCTTCGATCTGTTCTCCATTTGCATGATCATCACTCACATGTTTCCAACTTTTTTCTCACCATTCTTCTTTACTCCCAACTAGAAACTCTAAGATAATATTCACACCAACTCATATTATCAATTTTCCTTAAATTTCTCTTTTGATCTCCCATCCTTTCTTTTTCTTGTAATTTATTTGGAAGTGTGAATCTTCGCTTGTCATGAGTCAAAATAATACAGTGATCAATAATATATTTATTCCTTCAAACCCCCCGCCCTTTCCTGTTTTTTATTTTTATTTTGTAAACGTATATCTTCGCTTGTCATGAGTCAAAATAATAATACAGAGATCATATATAAATTACCATATCAGTTGCTTGGGTTTGAATCTTAATGAACCTCACTATTAGTGAAAAGGAAAATAGTACGTACTTAGCCTCATTCTTCTTTTAGTTCTTTTTGGAAGTACATATATTTTACTAAATCTTCAAAACCTGAGGTGATAATTTGAAATCATAAGTCATGAGGAAAAAAGATTACTACTTGTTTGAGATTATAAAACGAACTTATCATTAATCTATAACATGTTAATTTTCTTTTTCTTTTTTTCTTTATTTAATGCTTTAATATGTTGTGAAGATTACCTGTAGGTAGGGATTGTAATTCGGGCTACGATCCACAACACGAATAGATCATAACACTGCACAAATTATTTTTTAATTACAATTATTTATTCATTAATTTTTTATACTTATAAAGATAATGAATTTTCTTATCATTATGGATAAATAAATTAGTTAAAAATAACTTAATTTTTTTATAATATTAAAAAATAGGTGAATTTAGATCGATAAATACGAATACAAATACGCACAATACAAATAAACACGACATAAACATGTACGAATTATCACCCTTAACTATAGGCTTATCAGCTTGAAGATGGTACAGAAGACCTCAGATCACTAAGAGGTCAGAGCATCCTGAAACTTAATGAAATTTTTTGTTAGTAATACATGTTATGTTATGTTGATAAATTAACATCATTGCCAAAGTGACATTTACAAATTTTCAAATTAACAAGTTAGTAGTATGTATGATACTTGAAAGGCTTAATTATTATCAGTGCTCTTTGAAACATGATATTAAATCACCCGAAGTCACAGAATTACTGCATTTTATCTTCAAAACTCAATACTAGTTCAGCAGTTGAAATCTATTTCCATCCAATTTTTTTAATAATAGTAGAGGAATAGACTTATAAAGTGTTTTGTTTTCAGTTTTCTAAGTTTAAACTTAATTTTGAAATTAGCGTTTTTTTTATAACTAGTTTGTTTTCCGTTTTCACTTTAATTGAAAATGAGTTACATTTTTTAACCTAATTATATAACTTGAAAAAAGTAACTTACAAATTAACCATTTTTCTATTTTTCAAATTTCAAAACTTTCGGGAACAAATTTCCAACCCTACTTTACGTAGACAACCAACAACAACAAAGAAATAAAATTATGAAACAGATCATTTCCTCGTTTTGTTTTGTAAACAAAAAATAGAACTCATTACCAAAAAAGAGTTGTTTTCTTAAGACGAATTAACTAGAAAACATAGAACACTTTTAAATGCATGAAAAATAAGTCGTTATAAAATGAAACTTAAAATTAACAAGTTAATATGGTTTTAAATTGATTTTAGTGTATATCATAATTTCATTTTGTTAGGAGAATCACAATTTTAATTCGAACTTAATCAAGCTCTAAACAGCGGAATTAAACATATTCTCCTTCTTTGTGTGAATCTTTTAGGAAAAAAATAACTAGAGCTTAAAATGAAACATGCACAAAATCAACACAAGTAATTTACGTGGAAAAACCTTCCCAGTGTAGGAAGGAAACAACCACGGCACTCCTCTCCAAAACTTTCACTATCAAGAAACAATTGTACAACAGTTCTCTCTAGGTAAAACTAGAGGCTAATAATCAACAACATCATCAATAATACACTTATGGGAAACTAACAATTATTTCAAGAAGAATGGAGAGATCTAACCCAATTCGTAGTCACTGTTCACTGCTCAGAATTTCTCAAACCGGTGAGCCAAATCGAAATCCCACCGCACAGAGTAAAGATTCTTGAGTCGTAAACCTTCCTGCAAAATTTCAGATTAATCGGATCACAAACGGTCTTCGATCGGAGCACTTGATGAAGACTGGCTCGAGAGGGAAAAAGCACTCGCTTTTTCTCATGAATACGCCGCTTTGCCGTAATTTTGAAATTCTGCAGAATACTATCTCATCAAACCCTAAATGGGTTTATTAATGAAGCAATGTAATGACATAATTTCCCCCTTCTTACTCCATGGGCTTTTAAGCCACATGGGCTTCATTTTGGCTCCTCCAAATAAGAGGAAAACCCAACAAATCTCCCCATTTTTCGATTAGATGGATGGATCCGCCATCCCGGAAATTGAACAACAAACTTCAAGTTTTTCTCTTGACACTGCTTTTGTCAGTATGTCAGATCCATTATCATTAGTATGGATTTTCTCAAGTTCAAGTAACTTATTGTTAAGAGTATCCCTTATCCAATGATACCTCACATCAATATGTTTTGATCTTGAGTGAAATGTTGAGTTCTTCGCTAGGTGAATAGAACTCTGATTATCGCAGAATAGTACATATTTTCGTTTGAAACCAAGTTCTCTCAAGAACTGCTTTCATCCATAACAACTCCTTACAAGCTTCCATTGCTGCAATAAACTCCGCCTTCTGTGTAGAAAGTAACACACTTTTGCAATCTGATTGCCAAGAAACCGCCTCCACGAGAAAGTAATTAGATAACTCAAGTAGACTTACGAGAATCTTCATCTCTTGCCAAATCTAAATCGGTGTATCCAACTAACATCGGTTTTCCACTTCCAAAGCTAAGTGTTAACTTGGAAGTACCTCGAAGATATCTCATAATCCACTTCATCGCATCCCAATGCTCTCTTCCCGGATTCGAAAGAAAACAACTAACAACTCCAACTGCACGAGCTATGTATGGCCTCGTACACACCATTGCATACATTAAACTTCCTATCGCCGAGGCATATGGAACCTTTTCCATATCTTCCTTCTCTTTATCTGTTGAAGGGCCTTGACTCGATCTCAACTTAAAGTGATTAGATAAAGGAGAAGAAACCAATTTAGCTTTATCCATATGAAACCTTTCAAGTACTTTGTTGATGTACCGTTCCTGTGACATGTATACCTTCTTTCTTTTCTTCTCTCGCCAACTTCCAACACCAAGAATTTGTTTTGCTGGCCCCAAGTCCTTCATGGCAAAGGACTTCCTCAACTGCTTCTTCAAATTATCAATTCTTGAAGAATTTCTGCCAACAATCAACATGTCATCAACATAGAGCAATAAAATGATAAAGTCATCGTTAGAGAATTTTTGAACAAAAACACAATGATCAGAAGTAGTCTTCTTGTAACCATACTCCCCCATAACTGACTCAAACTTCTTATACCATTGTCTAGGTGCTTGCTTCAACCCGTAGAGGCTTTTCTTTAACCGGCATACATAATCCTCTTTTCCTTTAACCTCAAAACCCTCTAGCTGCTCCATATAAATCTCTTCCTCCAACTCACCATGAAAAAATGCAGTTTTCACATCCATTTGCTCAATTTCTAAATCCAAGCTTGATGCTAGACCTAGAACAACACGTATGGAAGACATCTTCACAACAGGAGAGAAAATATCATCAAAATCAATACCTTTTCTCTGACTGAATCCCTTGATGACTAGTCTAGCTTTGTATCGTGGTTTTGAATTGTGTTCTTCTTGCTTCACCCTGTAGACCCACTTGTTCTTCAAAGCCTATAACACCTTAGGCAACTTTACTTAGCTCAAACGTGTGATTGTCATATAGTGATTGCATCTCATCTTCCATAGCACCAACCCAATGTGCGTACTGTTTCCATCTTCCATCGCTTCGCATAACATCGAGGTTCTCCCTCATCCGTCAATAACACATACTCATCAGATCATTACCGTGGAAGGACGTCCTCTCGGTAGATCTCCGGGTGGAATTTACTGCCTGCAACCGATCGCAGTCCGTGATCCGTTTCTACCGCATATCTACATCATCTAAACCCCGTTGGTCATCTTGAACATTTTGTTCCATCTGCACCGATAAAGGAACTGGATCTAGGTCAATCAAATCATCGCTATACCGATGGACTCCTTTTCTATCTTCTCAACATCTTGTATAGTTTGATCTTCTATAAACACAATATCACGACTCCTTACCGCTTCTTCTCAACCGGATCATAAAAATCTGTAGCCAAATTCATCCAAACCATAATCAAAAAAGATACATTGTCGTGTCTTCACATCGAGCTTAGATCTCTCATCTTTTGGTATATGCACAAATGCCTTGCAACCAAAAACGCGAAGATGATCATAAGAAACATCTTTGCTAGTCCAAACACTGTTTGGTACATCAAATTGAAGAGGAACACATGGTGTGAGATTAAGAACATGTACAACTGTATTCAAAGCCTCATCCCAGAAAGATCTTGGCAACCGAGCTCATAAAGAAGACATCTTACTCTTTCAACCAATGTCCTTTCATTCTCTCGCCCAACCCATTTAATCGAGGAGTTCTTGGGAGGTGTCTTTTGATGTCGAATGCCACACGATGCCTACAATACTCATCAAAAGGACTCGAATACTCTCCCCCATTATACGTTCCGATGCACCGCAATTTCTTCCCGCTTGTCTCTCAACTAAGGCTTGATACTGTTTAAACACACCTAATACTTGATCTTTGCTATTCAAAGTGTACACCCATAACTTTCTTGAACAATCATCTATAAAGGTCACAAAATAACTAGCACCACCCAAAGTTTTTGTCTTCATAGGACCACATAAATCTGAATGTACCAAATCAAGTATGTATTGTTTTCTTGAAGGAGGGGAACTCTTGAAAGAAACTATATTTTGCTTCCCTGCCAAACAATGAGTACAACTTCTTAGACAAACATCATTCATTCCAAAAAGAAGATTCTTTTTAGTTAATACTGCCAAGCCTTTCTCACTCATGTGAGCAAGTCTCTTATGCCACAATTCTGATGTGAGCTCATCTGTCACAGCATTAATAACGCCTTTAAAGAGTCTCGCCTGTAGTATATACAAACTGGAATGCTTGTTCCCACGAGCAACAACCATAGCACCTTTAGTAAATTTACATTGACCATTACTAAAGGTATTGCAATATCCTTCATCATCAAGTTTACCTGTAGAGATCAAATTCAAACGAATTTCAGGAATATGCTTTACCCCTCTAAGAAGTAGTCTCGTGCCATTATTCATCTCCAAACACACATCTCCAATACCAATGACTTTAACCAAGCCATCATTACCCAACTTCACTGTCCCATAGTCACCTGCTGTATAGGATGTAAAGAAGTCCTCTCGAGACGTAGCATGAATGGAGGCTCCACTATCAATAACCCAACTGACCTCGTGACATGTATTTCTCCACTAATATGATTCAAAACATTATCATCTACCCACTGCCTTATATACCCACAGACTTGTCGATGTAACAAAGTCTATTCTTCTTCAGATAACTTTTCTGGCTTTTCAGAGGCAAACACCGGTAAATGAAATTGTTTGACATAAAGGAGATCTTCCATTTTTCCTTTCCAAGTAGGATAATTAGAACCATTCAAAGTAATCATTCTACTCAAATTTGCTTCCATTATTCAACACAAGAAATTCCACAATAATAACCACAGCTTTGATACCACTTTGTTAGGAGAATCACAATTTCAATTCGAACTTAATCAAGCTCTAAACAGCGGAATTAAATCTATTCTCCTTCTTTGTGTGAATCTTTTAGGAAACAAATAAATAGAGCTTAAAATGAAACATGCACAAAATCAACACAAGTAATTTACGTGGAAAAACCTTCCCAGTGTAGGAAGGAAACAACCACTTCAAGACTCCTTCCAAAAGTTCCACTATCAAGACACATTTGTACAAAAGTTCTCTCTAGGTAAAACTAGAGGCTAATAATCAACAACATCATCAAGAATACACTTCTTGGAAACTAACAATTATTTCAAGAAGAATAGAGAGATCTAACCCAATTCGTAGTCACTGTTCACTGCTCAGAATATCTAAAACCGGTGAGCCAAATCGAAATCCCACCGCACAGATTAAAGATTCTTGAGTCGTGAACCTTCCTGCAAAATTTCAGCTTAATCGGACTACAAACGGTCTTCGATCGGAGCACTTGATTTAAGACTGGGAGAGGAAAAAGCTGCTTTCGCTTTTAATGCTACCGTCTTTGTCGCCGCACTCAAATTCTGCAGAATACTATCTCATCAAACCCTAAATGGGTTTATTAATGAAGCAATGTAATGACATAATTATCCACTTCTTACTCCATGGGCTTTTAAGCCACATGGGCTTCATTTGGGCTCCTCCAAATAAGAGAAAAACTCAACACATTTCATATGTACAGTTTCATTTTTAACCCACTCTTACGTATTAAATATATGTTTTTTATATTAACACGATGAATATATATTTAATGTATTTTCATAAATGCAATAAATATATATATATATATATATTTTTAATATGATAAACATTTTTTTGTAGAGAAGTTGAAAATAAAATCAATTGAATAAATATATTATATATAAAACGAAAGTTTTTGAATTATAAAATTGATGGTTAATATAAAACATGAGCAATAATTAAAAATATTGGTGTAATTAGCTAAAGTTAAAGAGATACCATATAATACAATGCAACTTGGTTGCTTATAAGCATCGTATCAATTCAAATTATTTATCTTCTTTTTGGCTATATTATTTAGAATAGCAAGTTAGTAGGCACACTGCTACTAAAACTAAACAATGAAAAGTTGAGTTAGAAAGTAATCGTAGGTTATTTATATCAGATGCCAAATTAATAATGAATATCAATTCCTTTATTTGAAGGTAGAATAGAAACTCCCACAATTGAAAGTATCTGTGTTAATGTAAAAGAATGGTAATAGGGAACCTAATGCTTATAGTGTCCAACTAAGGCTAGTGACTCCAAACAAAGAAAACACCTTAAGGCTAGTGATCAATTCAAAGGAATAAGTAGACCAGTAGTGATGATTGATGAAGGAAGATACCTTAAAGCTAGTTTGTCCTTTCTTCTTAACTTGTGGTTATTGTGAAGTTGCATTCCAGGCTACAAATAATTCTTACTTGGACGAGAAATTATTATTCAATCTAATAAAATTCAATATATGTTAAAAAAAAAAGAGGTTGGATTTTGTGTTGAAATATTCATGTAATTTTAAGTAAATTTGATCATGTAATTTTTACGATAGTTTAAATTAATCCTATAATTTAAAAAATATCAATGAAATCTAAATTTTTAAAAATTAAGATATTTTGAAAAATTAAATAGAAAATTTTAAAAATAATAAACTAATAAATTAATTTAAAAAACCCTCTATCTTTATTCTCCTCAAATTTTTAATTATTTAGTTTTGTTATTTAAATCGATGAATAAAACATATTATTTTACTCATTTTATAGACTAGAATGAATTAAATACAGTATAAATTTATCTTCAATTATTTGTTATTTATCTCATTTTTTATTCACGTAAATTCTTAACCTTAATTTGTCTATTATTTTTCCTCTTTTGTCTATTTCTTCTTCATGCTCTACATCAATTTAGTGTCACATTAAACCGACAAGATTTTATTTTCTTAAAAGAAACTTCATATCCAAATTTTTCCTAACTAAAAAAATCCACTCAAGAAAAAAAATGATCTTAATAAAATGGAAGAGGGAAGAAATATAGAGCTTTTTTTTTATTTTTTCAATTTTTTTAAGAATTTCCTATTTCACCCTAAAAAAATCTCAAATTTTAAAATTCAAATTTGATTGATAATTTTTTTAAATTACAAAACTAAATTAATCAATCAAGCTAATGTGTTACTAAGTTATAAAAACATTTCAACTTATTTAATAAATTATCTAATAATTTGATACAGATTAGCAATAAATTATTCCTCCAACTTTGAAGTTTTTTTTTTTTGTGTCTTCATACAGCTGTTTGGAATAGGAGGACCATCTAAATGAACTCTCTTTTTCCTGCTGAGATCCCCCTTTCCCAGTTCCTTTTAAACTCATTAATTTATCTATTCCACTAAGCTAAACCTAACTTTCTCGGGTTTTGTTTTCAGAACTAGCTTTAATTTGAAAGTAGGCAGGGTATCAGGGTTTGAGTCCCTGCATAACAATCCACACCAAAAAGCCCATGTAGAGACTAGCAACCAATATAAGCCAATGGTTGTTCACCAATCAGTCGGCTACGTTTGTGTAAAATAGCAGACAATCTTTTGCTCTGCTATTATACTCCAAAATTTAGGCTAATACAAAATGAAAATACGTATGTACCGACGTGGCTTTTGATAGAGGTGTTAATTGGAATATTATTTCTCATTATTCTATACTATAATTTATAAATTTTGTAATTTTATATATCTTATTTATGTTAAATAGATTTAAATAAAACAAATAAAATTATTAAAATAACAAAAAAAAAGAAACTTACTTATATAATTTTAAATAAAATGAGATGTGATAACTTTAATTATATACTCATTAAAGTTATTAAAAAAGTATAAAATGAAATAATTCATTTTATATCTCTATCTTTATATTCTCCGAGTACAAAGCTCGGTGCTGCTGCTACTGCATTAAATTTCGGTATCAAGCTATAGAATCTAGAATGACATTTCAATCATAATAAAAGGTAGAGGTTAAGTGGTGTAAAACAAATACAGCATAACTTAATATCTTTTCAAGAACACCAAGTTTTCATCGCAAGAAACCATAGAATTTGATAAGTAGCAATATGTTAGAAGAAATTATTGTATCATTAGCATAAGTAAGACCTTGTTAGATCTACGATCTGCCCACCCTTGGGTCTTATTTTGTGACTTGCACTTCAATCCTAAAAGTAAATATATTAGGAGAATAACTCATCCAAATATATACTCAATTTATTTTTCCAATAGCTTCAATATGAGATTCATTCGCATACCAACAAAATCCATTATGAATCATGGATTGAAGGTGATATTTTATTTCAAACCTTTGAAAGGGAAACTAATGAGTAAAATTTAGAATACATAACTTTAAATTTACTAATATTATATCTAAACAAGTAAACAAACTATTTGTATTATAACCACTATAACACTTTTCAAAGGCAACTCACAAATTGAAAAGAAATACAAACACTTAAAAAGAAATACAAACACTTAAAAAGAAAGCTCTCAATTCACACTCAAACTAAGAATACAAAGATTTATTTGTTTTTTTGATGGAATGATTAAACCAAATGCAAGGTAAGCTATTTATAGTTTTCACTATGCAATCTACACCACACAAATATAAAACTAAGAAATAATTCTAACCACACAAATATTATCTACACACTTCTCTTTTCTACAACCTTCAATCACCATATTTATTCATCCTTCAACCACCCTATTTATTTTCCTACCACTTTATTTATTATGTTGGTGTTGATTTTCAACAAGAACAAGTTCTTTTGAACTGATTTTAGCTAATATTACACCATCACTAATAGAATAATCGAAATAAATACCATATCATCAATTTCATAATTAGAATTATAATACTTGGGGGAAAAATTGTCACTATGTTATACAAAAAATTAAATGTTAAAGTCAATTTATGTTAGATCTTGTTCTCTAGACACATAAATTTGTAAATTCACTATTACAATAGTATCCTATGGTCTAAAAAATTTAGCTTCGATTATTTTAAAAACCAAGATCATAGGGTTTTGGTCACAATCTTATGAAAACCAAAACTATAGTGAATACATATAGTCTCGGTATTATGAGTAACTGTGACCATAAGTTAAGCTATAAAAAATATTTAAATATAAATAAACTTATATAGTCACGATCATTAAATAAGCGTGATCATAATTAAAATAATAGAGTTTTCAATCTTTTTAAAACCAAAATCAAATAATATATTATATTCATTTTTAAAAAATATAAAAATTACTTTACAATTTTTTAGTTTTCTATTAATTTAATTCATATATTTTATCTCTTTTATACTACACACCAAATTAAATATATATCCCGAAATTAATTATATTTAATTAATTAATTTATATATTTAATAAATTAAATTATATAGTTAATCAATATATACTATTTACATGTTAGCTAAGGTTTTTTCAATTTCACATTTTCACTTTCGTTGTTTCGTAGAATGGTAGCTCTTCATCTCGGCTTCGGCGCTCGCCTTCGCCTCTCTCATTCTCTAGTCTCTCTGTCGTCTATTATGTAGATCTCAACTATCAGCCCTCTGCCTTCTACCCTTGACTGCTCTCAGCTCTCTGGTGCTTAGCTCTCCTCTAGGTTAGTCCTCAATCCTCAACTTCTTACCTTCTTTTTCTTGATCTTATTAGCTTTCCCTAGTTATAACTCTCAATTCTCTAACTCTGTTTGTCACTTTGTGTATGGGTATTTGGTTATTTTTTGTTATCCTTTATAATGAATGGAAAGGTAAGCATCAAGTTTCACCACACATTGGTGGTACTTGGAGCGAGACACCATTTTTTGATACATCAACACAAGAAATATTTAGTAAATGTGACCAAATTTCAACAACTTAACTCATAGAAATATCAACCATTGGAAGAAATTTGTAATGAAAGAGTTATGATAGATTTGAGAATCTGAATAATGAAAAAGAGCATGTCTTCAAGAACAATTTAATTTTAGATTTAGAATTAAAATTGTTCATTTTTATTTATGTGTTTGTTGTATCATGTTTAATATAATATTTTAAAAAAATTAAGTCATTTGAAAATTCTGATTTCACTCTCTGTTTGTATTACTTTGTTCATTGCTTATAGCTTCTATCAAGTAGTTATTATCTTTAATTTCTTATATTAAATATTTTGTTATTTCTCAAACATTAATTTTTGTCTTCTTTCTTTGCCTAAGTAATTAGTTAAGGAGTATTCTCCATTATGATATTGTTGCATACAGATCTTCCAACCCTGGATTCAAAAGAGAAAACTAGCTTATGTAAAGTATAAGCATGTAATGTCAAGTTTGCTCAAGTATTTTGATATTGATGATGAATATACACTAGCTTTTATATGATGACAGATTATTCAGTACAAGTATTATTGTTTTTTAGTAGTTTGTTAGTACTAGTATTATTGTTTTTAGTAGTTTGTTAGTACTGGTGCTGGCATGCTGGTGTCTGGCGTTGGTGCTAGTGCATAGGCACTGGTGCCTAGTCCTAGCGTTGTGCTTGTGTTGGTGCCTGGTGTTGGTGCTAGGTGCCGATACCGGTGCCGGTGCTTGTTAGGGACTAATTGCAATGCTTATGATTTACTCTATTAGTCATATTTTTTATGCTCACTTTAATCCTACTGTCATCATTACTTTTGCTATTTTTCTCAAATTTCCTCTCAAACAGGTACACAATATTTAGTCATTTGTTTTTGAGATCATCATTTCATTCCTATTAATGTTTATTATTACTAGGGTGGCTTAATCTAATTCTGTTCATGTATGGTAGCTCAATAATAATGGCTATACATTTAATCTAATTCTATTATTACCAGGATGTCCTTGTTGAGGACACCATTCTCCACTAGTTCCGCAAAGGAACAAACCCAAAGGGAAGGCATGTTGTTTTATAGACCCTTTTTTAATTTTATTTCTATAGAACTGTTTTTGACTTAGATATGTATTGTAATATGTAATAGGCAAACTTTTGTACCTCTTATGAAGTGGTTGGAAGAGGAAGAAGAAGAAGAAGAATAAAGAATATAGAGTTTCATTAAATTATTTATACACTGGATTGAAAGGGAATTTTGTTGTAGTTGGACTCTTCTGATTTATATATTGGAGTTACTTACCAAAAGGAATGCAACATTGGGATAGAGAACTCATGCTTGGCAACATCTTTGTCCTATTATAAAGTTTTAGGGTGAGCTTTGAACTTTTCACAATACGTACGTACCTTTTCTTTGATCATTCATGATCTTCACTCGATATATATTCATGGTCAACCTCGCTGGATGTTTGTATTCATGTTTTCTTCTGGTATTAGAATCATGAAACATGATAATCTCTTGTATTTTGGTTAGAAATCAAAGAAAGCTAGTCCCTAGTTTAGTCACATCTGGCTTTATAACGAGCATATGTTTTATTTTTGTGTAGTGAGCATGGTCCTATGGTTTTTTTCTATTGTTCTCCTGACAGTTCTATGGGCATTCGCCTTTGCTCTTTTAGGTACTCTACTTTTTTTTATATCTATAATTAGAACTCATTCAAAAAAATAAAGCATCTACTTTACATTTATATTTTGCTGCTGTAAATAACATTCTTTAGAAGATGTGCACTATTATTGGTTTACTCAAGGAATATCTATTGATAGAGGTAAAAATGAGCTTTACAACATTCTTGATGGACAATATTTAGATTTTGCAACTAAAGGCAATCAGTTTATGAAAACTTGTATATATTATGCTTTCAGCACTTGTATACATATAAATATGTTACTCTATATTATCATTGTGAATTCAAACCCCTGGCATCTTCAACATCATGTTGGAAGTTCCGCTTGCTGACTACACTAAGCCTCCCTGAATATCCTACTTCAGCTCCTATTTTGGAGGTAAAGTATTTGTAATATATTTACCATTATTTTCTAATGTTTCGTTGTTTTTATACTAAGATAGAATAACTTGCAAGTTTTCTGCGTCTTACTTATGTAGAATGCATGACTAAAATCTAAAGACATTAGTGTTCGTTCGATGGCCATTGATATTCTTGGTCCTATAGCTACTAGGTTGAAGTAGGATATTGTTCTTTGCAGGAAAAACACATTATGGATATTGTAAGATTTGGTCACTTGAAATGTGATGAGCGAAAACCGGCATCGTCGATTCTTGCTAATACTTTGGTTTTATATTTATAAAACTCTCGCAAGTGCACGAATCATTTCGTAGAAAATGATAAGTATACTCCCAAGGTCGATCTAAGGAAGGAATGTATGTGGTTTTTAATTTATTATTCAAACTTTTAAAAACGAAATTAAATCCTAAACATCCTGTCACGATATTTGGTTTTTTTATCTTTTTTAATCTAAGAACATAAAAATAAACATAGATATGGATTCAATAAACATTTATGCAAATTTTATCAGTTAAAATTGTAGAGTATTTATGGATATAATAAATAAGTTAATTATGCTTGCTCATATTATTTAGGTTATTAAAGATATGAATTAATTTTATTGATTCTCCCTTTTTTGTATGAATACCACCTTTGGTGGGGTTAGATATTCTTTGTTAACTAAACAAATCAATTAACACCTATGGGTGGGGTTGATAACTAATTTGGTTAATTAAATTAATTCCTTTTTTAAGAGATTGAAAATGAACCATTTAAATGCCACCTTTGGTGGGGTTAGACAGTTTAGACTTTATTCAAGGTGTCCAAATTAAACCTAAGAATTTAGTTATCCGAGTACTAACTTTCAAGTTTTAAAACCACTACTGAAAACATATTGTCAATACATTTTCAGATAATAATTCTTATAAAAACTTTTGTAATAGAGCTTTACTCTAACTACCGGGCGATTGTACCAACAAATAAAAGAGCACTACTTTAAATTAGACCGGATAACTAAACCTTAAAATCTAATTTTCAGATTTAAGTTTGTAAAGAAAAATAATATATTTTTCTCTAACATTCTTAATATAAAATCTTGAATAAAAATAAAATCAATTCATTTTAGAGATTTTTACCTATTTAATATTTCGCAAGCATAACAACGTTATTATTATATCATGTTTACAAACAGTCAGCATAGTTAAATTTAATCACAGACAAATTAAATATAACATGTAAGAATAAAGCATAAAAAATAACTACAAAGAAAATAAAATCCTTACAGTACTTTGATGCTATTCTCATTGCTAGAAAACTTCCAAACGGAATTTGCACTCCCATTTATTGAATCGAAAGCAAATAAATTACAAAAACATAACTAGTTCTTCCCAAAAAGGGAAGAACTCTAAAACTAAGAGAAACTAGCTAAAAAATAAGAAAAACTAAAAACTAAGAAATGGAGAGAAAGAAAGAAGATAGAAGTGTGTTTTGAGGTGTGGTATGAAGTGAAGAGAATGGGGTATTTATAGGTGAGAATGGGGAGAAAAAGTGAGTGAAAAAATGTTAAAAAATTGTGAAAACGTGGAGTGCAATTGCTGAGCTCATTGATGACGTCATGGGGGCGGCTGTGCGCGAAAATATGGCGAAATGGCAGCGGCGTGCGTGGGAACAGTAACAGCGCGCTGGGGCGCGCGCGGATCTGGAGCAAGGCGCGTGCTGATGCGCGCACGGTTGGGCACTGGCGGCGCGATTTTCTCCTTTTTGACCTTTTTGACCCATTTTGTCCAATTTTTCCATATTTGTTGACCTTTCCCCATTTATTTATTAATATATTTGTGATGTATTGCTTCCAGTATTCCTCTTTGAGTCTTTAAGTTACGTTTTTAAGCGAAAATACCTGAAAAAATAATAAAAATACCGTGATTCTGAAAAGACAAATTTATATAAATATATGATAAAACATATAAATATATATATTTTAAATCAATTAATGTGCATAAAATCATGGTAATTTTAGTGCTTTTTGAGCACTCATCAAAATGGCAATGAGAATCATAAGAAAGATGCATTACAAAGTGACATGTTGAAATTTTCAGATTGATTTAGATTGTAGACAATTTGATTAGTTATATTAGTAAATATTTTCATGTATATTTTATATTTTTGGAACACTTTAATTATCTAGTTATATTAAGGTTTTATTATATTTAATGTATTTATTAAACTCTTAATTAATGCAATATCTTTCTTAAGTTTAATACAATGCATCTTAATTTTCTTAATTTATTTTAATTTATATTTAAAAATAAGGTTAATTGATATGTATATGGTTACATTTGAAGTGTAACTAAGACAATATATATTATTTTGATTACAAGTCTATGGTCTCGATTTTTCTAATAACCAAGGCCATAGATACAACTTATGAACTCAGTTTTCCAATAATTGAGGCCATAGGTAATGACCTATGGTCTCTTAATTAGGTCTCGGTTCTTATAACCGTGACCATAGACCTACGATTACGGTTAAAAATCGAGACTATTAGTATCAATCTATGCGTACCTGTTCTATTTGTAATAACCTATTCAAAGATTTTGGTGAATGATAATAGTAAATAACTAATATCGATTAATTAATATTTAAATATTAAATTAATAAATATGTAATATTTAGATTATTAATGACCTTCCATAAATGTGTATTTTGTCATTAATATACATTTTGAATTTAAATAATAAAAGATATACTTGATTATGTGCTGATTATAGCCATTTGATTTTATGTGCTGATTAAATAATATGAATGCTTAAAAAACACTAATATTTAGTAGTTTTATTACACTTAAATATAATAAATAGATTTGACTATGCATGTTATTATCATTATTTATGAAAATATTTATTCATGTGAGCCTAAACCTTACATGAAGAACTAATTAGTATGTAACCAGTGTAAGGCAAGAATTCAAGTAAAGCAATTCATGTTACGGCGAGGATTATTATGGCCAACGACGCACTCCTCTTTGCATAGATTCATAAGGCACGTTATTCATTTTGTACAGTAGTGTGACATGTTCATGGTAGCATTTGACAAAACTTTACATGTCTTGGTCGCGATATGGGAAATGTTGAGCCACGATGCGCATTCATTTAAATAGCTGAAGACCATTTACGCCAGCCTCAATTAATATATTAAATTTTTTTCTTTAGGTTTTCATAAGCAATCAAAGATAAATTATAATATAGAATTTTGTTTTCTTTGATGTTCTTATTATTTTATGTTCTTAGTTTAGGTGTAGTTTATATAGAATTTAGATTAGACAATAACAAATAAGAGGCAACAACATTGAGATTTTTCAGATCCAATGATATCGAAAAGTTATTGAAAATTAAGGATTATTGTGAAGATCAAAATCACAAATGTAGAGCAAGACACATCCATCTATTGGGTATTAAAATCTAATATGTAATCTTACTTCTTTTCAGTAAAATCTTTTATATTTCTTGAATTTATTGAAATTAATTTATTAGGCACTTATTAATTTTGAGCATTTGAGTTGATTATGATAATGAAAATTAGTTTCGTTGCTATGTTTATATAGATTATTTATGCAAATGTTTTTAATAATTAATAAATACAGATTATTTTCTATTTCAAGATTTTTATAAAGTTTATGATTGATTAATATATTAATGATATATTTTCATAATAAATTTAAAATATGAAAATCAGGTTCTAGATACATCATCTAGATTTAATTTAGACATCTTGAATATAAGTTTAAATTAATAACCCGATTGAAAGTATCGAATTAAATGATTTGTTAATTCCTTAGACATTATATGTAATTTAATCAAATTAATTAATAATCTGATTGAATGCATTAAGTGTTTTGATTAATAATGAATAGTAATCTAATTGATGACATTATTTATACATATATGGGAGAATAAATAATCTTGATTTATATTTTATTATCTTAAATAATTCTAATGAGCATAGCTAACTCGCTAATTTTTTCATTAATTCTCTATTGATGGTTATATTCATATATGCCTTGAGTTTATTTGAGCCAAATCTACCTTTTATTATTTTAATTATTTTTTCATTACTTTAATCTTTAAAAAAATTAAAAAATTATGATAGAATGTTTAGATTTTATTTCTATGCTTGTTTTTAAGAAAATTGATGAATTGTTTAAAACCACATAATTTATATTTAGACTGAATTTGAGAATATACTAATCGCTTATTATAAGTTATTCATTCGCTTACGAGCTTTTTATAAAATACATAATTTGACTATCAAGTTTTTGGTGCCTTTATCGTAGAAGAATAACATTTTAAATTTTTATTATCAAAATTCTTAAAATTTTTGTAAGTATTTGTGATTATTTCTTGATGTTTTTATGAATACTTTTTCATTATTTAAATTAAAAATTAAAAACTAAAAAAAAATAGAAAAATTAAACATTTTAAAATTTTTTAAAAGTATTTTAACTTATTTTTATTTTAACGTTATTTTGGTTTTATAAACCTGTTTTTATTTATTAATTCACTAACTAACTCAATTTATTTTTGCATTAATTTTTATATTAAATTTATTTTATTTTATTTTATTTTTATATATTAATTTTTAATTCATTTATTTTTCTTAATTATTTTTATTTCTTTTTTTATTATTTTTTATTGTTTAGTATTTTTGTGAATTAACTTTTATTTCTTATATGATTTATTTTCTTTTCTTTTATTAACTTATACGTAGTTGTTTATTTATTTGCTTGTATCTGTATTTTTTTTTTTGTTATTTACTTTTATTTGTTTTTTTTATTTTTATTTGTTTTTGTTACTTCTTTTTGTTATTTATTTGTTTATTTTTATTTATTTTATTTTATTTTTTTACCTTTTTATTTTATTTTATTTTTTATTTTACTTTATTTTTTTCTTTTACTTTTATCTTATTATAATTATTTAATATTTATTACTTAGTATTATATTAGTTGGAAAAATTACTAAGTCGTAGCATGGCCTTTTTTTCGCTTGCGAAATAGGGTTTATAAGATGAACTTAGCGAGTGAAGAATAAGACTTCGTGTCGGAGTATGAAGTTTTGTGTGCTGTGGCCCTATATTGATTGAATGTTTAGCCTCAATGAATTAAGGCTTGCACTGCGGCATGAATAAACTTGTGTCGAGGTTGGCGGTCAAAACTTTCACTAAAACCACCAATCTTACGCATTTTACACCATTTTTTCTCACATTTTCTTTTCTTTTTTAACACAACCCTAATTTTCTCTCTCCTTAAATACACCAAATCCCTTAAAAAACTACCTTCCTTAAATCCTTCCTATTTCTTTACACATTTTTCAACCCTAATTACACTCTATTCATTCCTTTAGAGATTGTTTTTTCAAATGTCCATAATAGTTCTTCAAGGGTTCATCTTCTAAAAGGAGTACTCTTCAATCATAATCTTTTTCACAACAACACAAATAAGTAACCAAAAAAATTTCTTGAATAATTCTTAGATTATTTTTTTCTAATTTTTATGAATTATTTATGAGATTTTTGGAATAAAGTGTACCAAACCTTAAATTGGTCTAAGTGAGTGTAAAAGAAATATTTTGAATTAATTTATAGTATTGTGTTATTTAAATTTTTAGAATTTTTATAAAAACCCATTTTTTTAAGAACTTGATTCAATGGCTCCTAAAAAAACACAAGTGATACAAGAAAGGAAAAAAGAGATCCCTATAGAATACAATAGAGCCAAATTTGCTAATGCAGCAACTAAACTTAGATTTAAAAAGGCTGTTAAAATTAACAAAAACTTTATTGTAGAAAGGGGAATGGAATTTCAAGTTTGAAAAGATAATCATTTTGAGATGATTAAAGACATAATAGTGACACTTGGATGGAGAAGATTCATTAAAAGCTTAGAAGCCGTTATTGAGTCCATCATTTGGGAATTCTATGCTAATGTTCTCAACGTTATTGACAATAGTATAAAGGTTCATGAAGTACAAGTTCCATTTGACCCATCAGATATAAATTCTTATTATGGTTTAATGGATGTGAGCACAGGTGAGTACAAAAATTATTTGAACAATGTAGACTATACAAAGATAACAGAAATTCTAGCTATAAAGAGGGTTGATTACGAATATTTCAATAGAAAACACAAAGGTTTTGAAGCCAAAAATTTAACTAAGATTTCCCACATTTGATAATATTTTGTTTGCTTTAGACTTAAGCCCACCATACACTACAATTATGTGGAAAAAGAACAGGTAATAACGTCCAGCGTAAGTATGGATATTAGAGCAATAATTAACCAACGAATAAGAATATCTACAAAAAATCACCATTTGAATAATTCCTTCTTCCAACTTATTATTGTTTTGTATGCTAAAGAGGGGTGAACTATCCAAATGATAAGGTGCTATTACAACCGAGTGAATTATTGACTCTAACGTACATGAGTGAACACAACTCAGGTACTAAAGACGCCCAAAAAGACAAAATGTAGCCTTTTTTTCTTTCTATAAAATGTTCATAAAAGATGAAATTTATCATTTAAGAGAATATGTGACTTATACGAAGAATTATGTCCAAGAATACACTACCCAACATATTGGATATACAAGTAGGAAACATCACGTTTAAGGTAAATATATGCATAATATTCATGAGATGCAACATTAACTCTCTCTCATCTCAAAGGTGATTTTAGTCATTTGAGAGAGCATGAGAATTTAGGATATGAGTTCATTTTTAGACTACCCAATCACTCACATGGTTATGACCAATGTTGTGTGTTTTGCAACACACAGAAAATCGTGCAAGTATACACGGTCACAAGTAATAAAGATTTGTAAGTAGAGTATCGTTCCCACGAGGATTTGTTACTATAGTTTGTTGAGTACTAAAATTATATCTTTTTGATTTTATCCAAAACAACCGTTGATTTAGAAAAAGAAGAAAAAGGTTTAATAAGAAAATAAAAGAAATCTAGGATTGCAATTTTTCACTAAACTAATCCACTCAAATCATGTTATTTTCTTTTGATTTATATTTTTTAGTACATTTAATTTGTCAACCGAAAACTTCTTTTTTATTCATACATCTCTTCCGAGCTTCGTATAAACACACCTCGTTAAATTAATTCACTATATCTCTATGAGAATTAAATTTAATAAGATTCATTAAGTTCTAAGTTCTCAAATGGTCACACATACAATTAGGGTATATTCCTATCCTTCATCATACATGTCATTCTATTTATGAGCAATACACACACAAATGCCTCTTCCAAGTTTATTCACGTACAATGGATCAAGCTTTGATAAGATTCATAAATAATAAAAAAGCATTAAGCACAAAATAGAACGAACAAATCGAACGTCTTATAAATCTATCAAAAATAGTTAAAATCAAAGCTTCATAAATTTAGATCAAATGCAACCCTAGAAAAATTAAATTACTTCATTAATTAAAAATTAAAATTACAACAGATGCATAAAAATTAGAAGAACAAGAAGGAAAATTAAAACATGAAGAAACGAAAATATTTGGCACACGCAGAACACAACAAAAGCCAAAAAATGGCTTTTGCGTGTTCTGCAGTCCAAAACCGAACAACACAAAAATTCTAAACTAAAAAAAACTTCTTTTAAAACTAAAAACTATCTCCTATTTATAGCTAAAAAATACATCCAAAAATAATACATTTCTTTTTTTTAACGCGTAAGGAATTTGTATCGAAAATATAATCGACGCGTATCGATATTTGTTATAATATTATTTTAATTTACGAGTAAAACAGGGCCGCCGTTCTAATTTTTTGAAATTCATAGTGCATGCCACGTGTCAGCGTCTGATTCGTTGCGAGGATTTAATGCGGACACGTGGCAGAATTTCATTGGTCGCGGGAAACGGGCGCGGGGCTGGATTGTCGCACGGAGACAACGCCGAAACGCGGCGTAATCCTCGCGCTCTCGCGCTCATGATAACATACCACGTGTCGGAATATGATTTGCTTAAATATTAAAATGGGACACGTGGCATATTCTTATTCCAGTAAAACTAAGGATGAACGCTGCCTCCATAACCCGCGTACACAAACGATTGTTACACGAACGTTTAAGACGCGACAATTGCTTCCACGCGCTCAACTGACCGTTCAAGAGATCCAACGCCGCCGATGTACCTCGGGAGAATTTCTCAGTGTACCGACATGTGGGTCCCACTCTTACACGCCGGCCTCGCACGACAAAGGGCCCCACGGACACCCGCAAACCGCGTAAAGGGAATCTCAGCCCACTCGCTATTGTCCTGGTGTGACCCACACGCGCGACCGAGCCGCTGTTGCCTTTGATCTGGGACGGTCCATGCGCAAGCAATAGTGATCTTGCGCGTGGACTTCATCTCTCCTTTGCGAAAATTAAACTTCCATTAATTATATTTTGACCCACAAATTTAATCCAAATCACATTTTGAACTTTCTTAAATTATATTTAAGCCCTTTGCTAATTTTAAATTAAATTTTTAAACTTTTAATAATTATAATTAAGCCCAAATTTAATTTAAATTATATTTTTGATTTTTATAAATTGTAATTAAGAACTATAATATCTGAAATTATATTTGTGGACAAAAATATGAAATTAAGTACATTTTCGATACAAATTATTTAATTTTATTAAAAATGTATTTTTTGCACATAAAAGGAAAATATTAATTTATTTAACAAAAATTAACTAAATATTAAAAGAACATAGCAATTATCATTACTAAAATTGATGAAAATAACTATATAAAATACAGTTATCAACCAAGCATTGGATTCATAGAGTATTGATCTTTAATTTTGCTATGAACTATTATTATTTTTATTTAATTTCATATATTTTATTTTTTATATATTTTGTTTTTATGAACTTTTAGTTAAGTTGTTTAATTTATTTCTAATTTTTATTTTATATTATTTTACATTTAACGTAATTTATTTTAATTCCTGGTAATGTGAATCACTATTTTTTAATATATGTTTTACAAGAAGTACACATTATTCTTTCTGTGTGATAAAAATGTTTAGATGATGGATACACCATGACTTATCACATCACTACTTGATCACATTGAGCTAAAGTAAATGTGCAACTTTACTTTTCTTCTTTATCTTTGATTTACATTTTATACATTAAGAATAAAATAGATTTTAGATTTGGGGTGAAGAAATGTTACACATGAAATTAGACATTTATTTTTTTTATTAAACATGTGTTTACTTGTTTTGCACTTATTTAATTTCTTTAGTTATTTAGGGGTATTATGATTCATTTTTAAAAAAATTAATTATCATGCCTTTAATTGGTTTAAAATAAATTATTGATCTTTGCATTATTTGATTATATCATAAATATAACATGGAATATTATAAAAATTAATTTTTTACTCATATTTTGTATTTCATGTTTAAATGTTGAGATTGAGATAAAATAGAAATTAATGTTTATGAATTAAATAGTGAGAATATTTTGAGCCTGTAAACATATTATTTCGAGTAATAATATTTTTTCTACTCTTTTAAACATTTTTTCTATTATTTCAAATTATTAGATGATCTTTATAAGTTTTGTGTTGAATGTTTGGATTTTTAACATCTGAAAAAAATCATGTACTTATTTTCATTATTTATATTGAATTATTTAAGTATAAATTGAAAGTTTGTGTCTATTTCACTCATGCTTGACTTATTAAAAAGAGATATATATGAGATTCCTTAAACCAACACAAAAGAGCCAAAAATTAGCTACTTATATACCAAATATAAATTTGTATATGAGTTCACACTCTAAAACAAAGATAAAGAAAAAAAGGAAGTATTTAAAAAAAAAAAGAAAAATAAATAATATAACTAAATACTGACCATAAAGTTCTTCAAGTAATGAGATTGTTATTACAAAAGAAAAATAGGAAATAAATCTTCTTGAAGTCAATACATTTTTATTCCTAATTTTTTGTTTTATACTTTTAATTGAAGTATGAGATTAGTAATTTGATTTCTTTATAAATCATATCATTTGATTTCTTTCATGAATCAACATTATGCACTTTTTGAACCTTTTTTGTTTAATCATATGCGAACATATTAGGTAATTTATTTACATAACCTTTACTCATATATATCTTTATTGAGTGCTTGAACTTATAAGGATCAATGTGATATTAAGAGTACAAGGATTAGAGTCAAATCGAATTCAAATTCCTAACACTAAGATTGGTTAAATCAAAGTTGATATATTTTTGCAACAGAATATGAATTTGTGATTTGTAACTTATTTGAACAATAAACCATGAACCTTTAGGATATTGATCTAATTTATGCTTGAGATTTTGATCATGAATTGAAAAGAAACTAAAGCATGAGAAGTTTTGTTATTTTAATATTTAATTTTAATTTTTAGTTTTAGTTTTGTTAATTTACTTTTATTTTCCTATTTTTTATTTCTTTTTAGTTTTAATTTTATATTTTAGGATGTTTGTGGGTATCATCACTGAAAGCCATCACGAGGCTTAAACTTGTCCATTAGGGTAACTTAGAGGTTTAAATGTGTAAGAATTATGAGTATTGGTTATTTTCGTGGACAAAATATTTTTCTGTAAATTTATTTTTAGGTTTGTTATCAAGTCTATTAAAAAAACCAAACAAATGCTCGAGTTCTAGATAATCGTACTTCGGGTATATCTTTTATAACTACGACACATATGATTGTATTCATGCAGTTAATAGCACATGTTCATAAATCTGAAATTATTTTTAGTGCTAAAATATTTATTTAAACTTGAATCAATTTGTGAAATTATTAATTAAATATTTTTAGATGTGTTTTAATATTTTTAAGATGTATTTTAAAAAAATTATTTTTTATAATATTAATATTTTTATGATGTATTTTAAAAAAAATGATTTTTTATAATATTAATATTTTTAATAGGTTTTGAAAAGTTAAGCACAAAATACATTATACTACTATATATTAGTATTATATATAAATATGGATACATCATGGTTGAAATGGGTGTAGTGTCCGGATAAAAAAAATTGATTAATGTGTCGAATTGTGCATAAACAACCGCCGTAAATAGCCTAAATAAAAGAATTGTATATCAGATCAAAATTCCAGCTCTTCATCATACAGATTACTTATATCAACTGTCGTAAATTGCTTAAATAAAAGAATTGTATGTCAGATTAGAAGCTCTTCGTCATACAGGTATTATAAAATTAATATATATATATATAAGATGTTGCAGCCAACTTTTTATTTTTACAATTACAAAATTTTTTTAATTAATGAATTTTTATTAACAGAAAGACAAGGGATTAAATATGTTGATTAATGTTAAATTGATATTATATCATATATATTTATTAATAAATTTATTTGGTATTTTTATATTTATATAGCTTTTTTTAATTAGATTTTTACATGTTTAGATTAAATAATTTTATGTATAATCATAATTATTTGATTTGATGATTAAATTTTAAAGAAGTTATTTTTGTTGAATTTATAACTAATTGTTTTGCTCTAGTTATAATTATTTATTATTAAATCTGTTCTAAAACATACACTGATACTTATGTTTTTGGGTTAACTCTTTTTTGCAGTTGATTTGTGAACATATCTGATAAACGAGAAGATTATTAAAACGTTGGTATGAAAACTACTCATGCTAATATTAGAAACTGTGAAAACAGAGTATGGACTTGTAAGTAAAATACATTGTGACAGTATCTTAGAGAGAGTAGCATAAGACCGAGTTTGTACTTAAACATTTGTTTTTCATAATGGAAAGTTAAGTGATCCGGTGAACCGATAGTTTTCCTCTTAGGTCATGATTGTAACCTAGGTTATTTCCACCTTAAAATATCGTATGTTATTATTTTATTTCCACATTTTATTCTTACAAGTGATTGCATATACCTTATCATTTTGTTTAGGTTATTAAGTTATAAATTGATAAAAATTAAAAATAATCTATTCACCTTTTATATGTTAATTAGATTCATATCTTATAAACTTTCAAAATGCTTCTTGCATGTACTAAATGCAACCATGTCAATCTATAAAAATGATTTAGGTTAATTTAATTTAGTTTATTTTTTATTTTTTTTATTTTTTTTATCACTTTCTTTGCTAAGGGTTAACAAGAAGTCGATTGGAATTGTGATAAGTGCTTGAAAAACACTAATATTTCGAAATTTTATTGCACTTAAATGTGATAAATATATTTGATTATGTATATTTTTTTCATCATTTATGCATCTATATGTTCAAAATCACAATTATTTTTGGTTGTATTTTTGGTGTTTTTAGCATCAAATATATATATATATATATATATTTTAATCAACACATGAAAAATAACACTTAGCACTCAAATTGCACCTTAAAAACTTGAAGGAATAAGATATGTAAGTTTTACATGAATAACCAACTCATATATAAGGGTGTAAGGCAAGAATTCAAATAAAGTATTTTGTGTCACGAAGAGGATTATTGCGAGCCATAACATACTTTTCTCTGCATAGATTTACTGGACACATTATTCATTCTATGTTACAATATGGAAGTAGTGTGCTGGAGCATGACTTGTTTAGGGTAACATTTGGTAAATCTTTACATGTCTCGAATCATGACATGTGTTCATTTATTTGGCCAAAGTGCTTCTATGCCTACCCAACCTTAGTTTAGGTGTAATTTATACACAATTTAAATTAAGTAATAACAAATAAGAGGTATTTTATATCAAGTGATACTAAAAGGTTACTTAAAATTTATGGATTATTGGATTATTGTGAATATCAATATCACAACTGTAAAGCAAGGCACATCTGTTTAGTTACTTTTAAGTATTAAAATCTAATCTATAATCTTTTTTTTCTTTTCAACGAAATTTTTGTATTTCTTAAATTTATTGAAATTCATTTATTGACTATTTATTAATTTAGAACATATTTAACTAATTGTGATAATGAGAATTTAGTTTTGTTGTTATGTTTATATAGATTATTTAGGTAAATATTTTTAAAAATTAATAAATATATATTATTTTCTATTTGAAGATTTTTACAAATTTATTATTGATTAATATATTGACAACATATTTTTTCTTAATAAAATTAAAAATATAAAGATTAAGTTTCAGATATATCATTTAGAGTATCAAATTAAATGGTTTCTAATTCCCTAAACATTAGTCGTGATTTAATCAAATTAACTAATGAGTCGACAAAAAGCATTAAGTTGTTTGATTAATAATGAATAATGACATGACCAAAAACATTATTTATATATATAAAAGGAAAAATCAATAATTTGAATTTATACTTCATAAGTCTAAATAATTTTAACAAGTATGATTAACTAATTAAATTTTTCATTAATATTCCATTAATTGTTAAATTCATATATGTTTTGAATTTTTTTCAATCAAATCTATCTTTTATCATTTTAATTATTTTATCATTAGTTTAATCTTTGCAAAAATCAAAATACTATGATAGAATGTTCAGATTTTATTTTCGTGTTTACTTTTTAGAAATGAACGAATTATTTAAAATCATGTAATTTTTCTTTTAAAACAACTTCGGAAGTATATTTATCGTTTATTTTAAGTGATTCATACACTCGTGTACTTTTTATAAAATATAAAATTTAACTATCAATTTTTTATGCATCACATACCTTGTGATTTTCCTATCCAATATTAACTAAAATGCGAATAGAATTGAAGAATTGCAAGAAAATTCTAAACACCATCTGTATAATAACAGTTTCCAGTAGCATTACACATCTAACAAATTGCATATGTACTTTCAATAATCACGTACATATGAAGAAACAATGATAGAAGGTGCAGGTTAGATCATCCGTTCTAATTTTACTGTCAGTGTCACCAATGACAAATATATACTACTGAAAATGGATAGGAGAATTGCGCACATCCTTCGTATCGGCTTCTAATTCAGAAACAATTTTATTTAATTTTTCCTATTTTAAAATGTATAGCATTTCTTTTTTTTAATATAAAATGTATAGCATTTCTTTTTTTTTAATATAAAATGTCATTTCTTTTTTTAATATAGAAGGTGCAGGTTAGATCATTTCTTTTTTTTAATATAAAATGTATAGCATTTCTATTAGTAAAGTTAATAGCAGTACTATTGGACGAATCCATTGTTTGGTGTTGCTGTTAGACTGGGTTCAATAATCCATTTACATAAAAAATTCTTCCTTATAAACGCGAAATACGACTCAATGGGAGACGCAGTTCGAATTTGTACAGGTTAAAAGGAATAAAGAATGATGGATAAATAAACAAAATATTTTAATTTTTAAATATTTTTTTAAAAAATAAAATAAATTGTGTAAAAATATTGCATTACATGTATTTTAAATTTTATAAAAATATATAATCTCATTAATTAATATAAATTATAACAAATACTTGACATGTTTTACTATTTTCAATCCATTGCAGCACCGAGCACTATATTAAATTAATACAATACTCTTTAATAGAATACAATTTAATATGGCTACAATTATCCTATACAATACGGCGCACTAGACTACCCTAAATGCTCAAATTATATTGAATTTTTTTTATCACAATTTATATGCATCCGTTCACGTTAGGTTATATAATTGATCATCTGTTAATAAATGACAACCCATTACTATTACTTCTCACTTTTCAATTTAAAATCAATAAAACACTAATATATTAATTTATGCATATAATAAGACTCAATTTTATTAACATTCTATTAGTAAAGTTAGAGTATTAGAACCATAACTGTCGGAAAATAACGCAAATTCCTAATAAGTCAGATTTATGAGAAAGCAATAATATAAAAATAACACACAAATTTGATAACGGAGTTCGGCCAATCTTGCTTACGTCTCCGGACTTGCTGCAGATCTTTTTACTGAAAGGGGAGAAACTATACAAGGTGTTTACAACACTCACAACTCACAACCCAATTACACCCAAGAAAATTACTCTCAATTTTCTCTCACAAAAGCTTTTCTCTCTAAGCTTTTCTCTCAATTGGAATGAACACTTTGGATGATTAATTCATTACAATTACACATCTATTTATAGGAAAATTCACTCCTTGAATTACTCCTTAAATTAATGGTTCCTTAAATTCTCCTTGAATTAAGCTCCTTGTTTTACTCCATGAATTGCACCATATTTTGTTCCTTGTTTTGCTCCATGTTTTACTCCATGTGTTTGCTTCATGTTTTGCTCCTTAATTTTCTCCTTAAATTAAGGAGCTTTATAACAATCTCCAACAATCTCCCACTTGAAGACTGATTTCAATTTGTCTTCACACCTCGATCAATGCAGCAGCTCTTCTAGTCTTTGTTACTCTAGCAGACCAACTGAAGTTGAGCATAACTTCAGTTTGTCAATAGTCACCACCTTTGTTAACATATCTGCTGGATTTTTGCTTCATTGAATCTTCTCCATTATTAACACATCATCTTCCAATAGAGATCTGATGAAGTGATAACGAAGTCCAATATGCTTGGTTCTAGAATGAAATGCTGAATTCTTTGCCAAGTGTATTGCACTTTGACTATCACTATGCAGAACATTCTTCTCCTGTTTGAATCCCAGCTCAGTTAACAAACCTTGAAGCCATATCATCTCTTTACTAACTTCAGTTACTGCTACATACTCAGCCTCTGTAGTAGATAGAGTGACAATTTTCTGTATTTGTGACATCCAACTAACAGCTGTAGTTCCAACAATAAATATATAACCGGTGGTGCTTCTTCGGTGATCAACTTCACCTCTAAAGTCTGCGTCTACGTACCCTTGTACTTTTAACTCTCCTTTACTAAAGTACAAGCACTTTTCTATGGTGCCTCTCAGATACCTCAAAATCCACTTGACTGCTTTCCAATAAGTTTTCCCTGGATTTGACATAAATCTGCTAACAACTCCCATTGCATGGCCAATGTCTGGTCTCGTACAGACCATTGCGTACATCAAACTTCCAATGGCTGAGGCATAAGGAACCTTAGCCATGAATTCTCTCTCTTTCTCTGTCTGAGAGGACTGATCCTTGGATAGGCGAAAATGACTGGCCAAGGGTGTGCTAACTGACTTGGCATCACCCATGTTGAATCTCTTCAAAACACGATTGATGTACTCTGCCTGAGATAACTGCAAGGATCCTTTCTTCTTATTTCTTATGATTTGCATTCCAAGAATCTTCTTTGTTGGACCCAAGTCTTTCATGTCAAACTCCTTTGACAATTGCTGCTTCAACCTTTTAATATCATCCATATTTGAACCTGCTACTAACATATCATCAACATAAAGTAGTAAAATGATATAACTGGACCTATATCTCTTGAAGTAGCAACAATGGTCAGCATTGCACTTCTGGAAACCTTCCTTGTGCATGAAGCTATCAAACTTTATGTACCATTGTCTCGGGGCTTGTTTCAGGCCATACAAACTCTTCTTAAGTCTGCACACCATGTTCTTCTTCCCTCTTTCTGAGAAACCTTCTGGTTGGTACATGTATATCTCTTCATCTAAATCTCCATGAAGGAATGCAGTCTTCACATCCAACTATTCAAGATGAAGATCTTCGATGGCTACAATACTCAATACTGATATGATAGTATTAAGCTTCACAACGGGAGCAAAAATGTCAGTGTAGTCAACTCCTTCCTTCTGTTGAAACCCTTTGACAACTAGGCGGGCTTTGTATCTCTTGGAACCATCATGCTCCTCTTTCACCCGGTACACCCATTTGTTGTGAAGTGCCTTCTTTCCCATAGGTAACTCAACTAGTTCCCATGTCTGGTTGGAGATGAGAGATTTCATTTCTTCTTTCATAGCAAGCTCCCACTTGTTGGAATCTAAAGTCTGACAAGCTTCATCATAGCATTCAGGCTCCCCTCCATCAGTCAACAACATATAGTTCATGTATCTCCTGTTAGGCACATGAGGTCGAGAAGACCTTCTCAATACAGGAGCTGGAGTAAGAGGTTGTGGTGTGTCGGAATGCTGTGTATTGCTTTGTCCAACAAGTTCCTCTGGCTGAGGACTTGTTACAATTGGTTCTGTTGCGGAAGTATCTGGGACATCATCTGCATCTACAAATACTGACTCATTCTGCTCTGAGTCATTGGCGTCTATTTTATGCATGTCCTTATACATCACCCTTTCGTTGAAAATCACATCTCTGCTACGGATAACTTTCTTCTTTTTGTCATCCTAAATGCGGTATCCAAACTCATCCTCACCATAGCTAATGAATTTTCATTTCTTGGATTTGGGATCAAGCTTATTCCTGCCTTGATCACTGTTATGCACAAATGCTACACAACCGAAAACTTTTAGATGTGATAGTTTCACCTCTTTTCCGCTCCATACCTCCTCTGGTATTCTATGCTCCAATGGAACAGATGGACCTCGGTTGATCAAGTAAGCTGCCGTGTTGACTGCTTCTGCCCAGAATTGCTTCGGTAGACCTGACTGTATACGAATGATTCTGGCTCTTTCTGTCAACGTTCGGTTCATACGCTCAGCTACACCATTGTGTTGAGGCGTTCCTGGCACAGTTCTTTCCATTCTGATCCCGTGCTCATAGCAGAAATTTTTGAATATGGTGTCTTCATATTCACCACCATTATCGGTTCTGAGCTTTTTGATCTTTAAACCCGTCTCATTTTCCACCATAGCTTTCCATGTTCTGAAAGCCTCAAATACTTCAGACTTATGCTTTAGAAAGTAAACCCATACCTTCCGAGAGTGATCATCAATGAAATTCACGAAGTAGTGTTTCCCACTAATAGATGAGACGGTCGTTGGTCCCCAAACATCAGAGTGAATAAGCTCTAGTCTTTCCTTCTTTGGGATTCTGCAACTTGTCTGAAAGCTGACTCTCTTTTTCTTTCCAAGTATGCAATCTTCGCACATGTCTATCTCAGTAGACTGTAGACCTAGAAGTTTTCCCTTTGAGTGAATAATCTTCATCTCCTTCTCACTCATATGGCCTAGTTTCTGGTGCCACATATTTGGTGTTTCATTGCTTACTGCAACTATAATTGAACAACGTGCCTCTGCTGTCATGTAAAGAGTGCCACTTTTCTTGCCTCGAGCAACTATCATTGCACCCTTTGAAATCTTCCAATCATCACCATGAAAGATCGTAGTGTAGCCTTCACTGGCCAACTGCCCCACTAAGATTAAGTTCCTTCTGAGATCGGGAATATGCCTAACATCCTTCAGTTCCCAAACAGATCCGTTCAACTTAATCTTCACTACACCTTTGCCAATAATAGCACATGGTGGATCATCATCAAGACTGTATACCTTGGTAGCTTACTTGATCTGCTCTGAGTCATTGGCGTCTATTTTATGCATGTCCTTATACATCACCCTTTCGTTGAAAATCACATCTCTGCTACGGATAACTTTCTTCTTTTCGTCATCCCAAATGCGGTAGCCAAACTCATCCTCACCATAGCCAATGAATGTGCATTTCTTGGATTTGGGATCAAGCTTATTCCTGCCTTGATCACTGATATGCAAATGCTACACAACCGAAAAATTTTAGATGTGATAGTTTCACCTCTTTTCCGTTCCATACCTCCTCTGGTATTCTATGCTCCAATGGAATAGATGGACCTCCGTTGATCAAGTAAGCTGCCGTGTTGATTTCTTCTACCCAGAATTGCTTCGGTAGACCTGACTGTATACGAATGCTTCTGGTAGACCTGACTGTATCCGGGGACATATTTCTCGAAGAATTCTTTTTGTGAAGTAGCATGGAACGATGCTCCAAAGTCTAACACCCAAGATTCTTCTTTGCTCTCCAAAGAGCATATCAATGCATCGTCTCTTCCTGAGGTGGAAGTAACATTTGCCTCTACCTTTACTTGTTTTTCCTTCGGTGCACTCTTGCACTGATTTTTGTAGTACCCGGTTCTTCCACAATTCCAACATTCGATAGTCTTCGAGCTATAAGAATTATTAGGATTCCTGGATTTGGACCTCATGTCCTTTGATCTACCTCGGTAGTCTATTCTGTCACGTCCATTCCATTTGGTTGAATTTCTTCCTCTTGACTCTGTATGCAAAACAAAAGAAGTTGACGATTCACCTGACTCTCTACGTCGGATTTCTTCACTGAGAACCAGATCACGAACATCATCAAATTTCAACTTATTGCTTCCTGACGAGCTACTCACAGCCGTGACAGTAGCATTCCAACTTTCTGGTAAAGAAGAAAAAAGTATTAATGCTCGTACTTCTTCATCGAATTCAATTTCCACTGAACTCAACTGAGTTGTGACTATGTTGAGTTCATTGAGATGTTGAGCTACCGATGCACCTTCATTCATCCGCAAATTGAACAAACGCCTCATCAAGTGCACTTTGTTTGAGGCTGATGGCTTCTCATACATATTGGAGAGAGCTACCATAAGACCCACCGTGGTCTTTTCCTTTGCTATGTTGAAGGTAACATTACGGGATAGCGTCAATTGAATAACTCCGAGGGCTTGTCTGTCTAGAAGATTCCAATCTTCTTCCTTCATAACTTCTGGTTTCTTCCCTGAGAGAGGTTGATATAGATTTCTTTGATACAGATAATCCTCTATCTGCATTTTCCAAAACCCGAAATATGTGCCATCAAATTTCTCGAGTTTCACCCTTCCTTCATCTGCGGCCATTGCTCCCACTCAAATCTGACTTCCTCCGGATCGTTTCTGACTATTTCTGTAAACCACCGTGTATTAGAACACCTCCGTAAACGAACAAATATCGTCGACAAAATTTCACTATTCACGTAATTCACTATTCACGTAAATTGTAACCTTGCAGAAAATTGACAGAAATGACCACCAATAGCTCTGATACCAGTTGTTAGGAAATAACGCAAATTCCCGATAAGCTAGATTTATGAGAAAGCAAGAATAGAAAAATAACACACAAATTTGATAACGGAGTTCGGCCAATCTTGCTTACGTCTCTGGACCTGCTGTAGATCTTTTTACTGAAAGGGGAGAAACTATACAAGGTGTTTACAACACTCATAACTCACAACCCAATTACACCCAAGAATATTACTCTCAATTTTCTCTCACAAAAGCTTTTCTCTCAATTGGAATGAACACTTTGGATGATTAATTCATTACAACTACACATCTATTTATAGGAAAATTCACTCCTTGAATTACTCCTTAAATTAATGGTTCCTTAAATTGCTCCTTGAATTAAGCTCCTTGTTTTGCTCCATGAATTGCACCATATTTTGCTCCTTGTTTTGCTCCATGTTTTACTCCATGTGTTTGCTCCATGTTTTGCTCCTTAAATTAAGGAGCTTTATAACAATCTCCAACAATAACAACAATCGGGAAAGTTTTGACTTTTAAATAGCCATATAATGTAATGGGTGGAAATTCATGCATATTGTGTACGTTTTGTTTTGTGTTTGTTTCGTGTTAGTGTTTGGATATTATCTACAAATTCAAGTATTTTTTAATATCAAGAAAAATATAAAATTATTTTAAGGTAATTTATTTATTTAAAATAATAAAAATATCTAATATATTTTCAAGTACAAAAGAATTAGTAATTATTTCTAATTAAAAAATAATCCGTGTCATGTCGATTTAGATTCTTATTTTGGGATTTGTCCGAATTGTTATACAACTTATGCATACCAAATTGATCGTCTGTCACAAAAAAACCTTTAAATCTCATCTATTAACCTATCACTATTTGAATGCATAACATGATCTTTATCCATACATTATGATGCTCTGATGAGAACTATCAATATGAAATACTTTATGATAAATGTATAAAAATATAATTAGTCTTTCTATTAATAGTTTTCATTTTTGAAAGAGTTGGTCAACAAACTTTTAACATGGTATCAAAGCTAGATGTCCTATGTTCAAACCAAAATATCCAATTATTGAATTGAAGTGTTTTGCCTACATAGTGTATAGAACCAATTTTTGCAGGGAGAGTGATAAATGTATAAAGTATAGGTTTTCTTCTAATAGATTAAATTTTTGAGAAAATTGTTGACAATAAACTTTGTATTAATTACGTTTTATACCTATAATATATGAAGCAATTTGTAAAAATATCTAAAATATTTATTTTGTCATAGTTATGCACACGATATATGGATAACAATAAAAACATGCTCAACTTTGAGCATAATTGTATCATTGTTCATACGTTATGGGCTTAATTGCAACTTTAAAAATGTACATTATTGGGTATGTTTTTATCATTACTCATATGCTGTGGATATAATTATAACAAAGTAAATATTTTGAGTATTTTTACAAATTATCTCATACGTTGTGAGTATAAAATGTTATTAACCCATATAATTTTAACAAGTACCAAGACTTAGTTAACTTCAAACTAAACGATTAATGATTAAATTATTTACTTACCTTAAAGCTACTCATCCCATTATAAGGTCCTCAAAATCAAGGCTAATCCCTAATGAATTCTAATACAATCATGTAAGTTTCAAATATCGATAAATAGTATTATATGTACCAAGACTTAATTAGCTTCTCATTCCTCTTGTCGAGCCACCCTTGAATAGCAAATATAGCACCAAAGACTAACTCATTACCTATAGGACAACCTCTTTTGGCACCCTATGTGCATTTCTAATCATTTAACTGTGGCATGCTTTACTTGTATTAAAACAATGTCAACTTATTCTTACATCCTCCATGCAACCATGTCTTGCATGTAAGAAAATTTCATCTACCCATACTCAAATGTTGCCCAAGTGAGAAATTTTTGATACAAAGCACACACATTTGATGCTCTTCATTCTAACATACTTTCACATCTTTCAATGCACACTAATATACATATATCTCAAGCTTGGATGAACCCTAGCCAACAAAATTATCCAAAATAACACCACTATTATGAGTGTTTCCACCCTTGCAACACTGAACAGAAGTTAGGTTACTAACCTATGAGGCTTCCTTCACTTGGCCACTGTAAATCGTTGGTATAGTCCTTGCCTTAGGAGTGATGCACAATATTAATCTTTTCTACTTCATTACTACTAGGAGACATTATTTAATTCTCATTGCACAATCAATGCCCACCCTATCAGCACTCTTGTCTACTATGACTTAATACTTCATGTTTGTAATATGTGATGCAAATTAATGTGAGTGATCAAGCATCAAAGATTAAACTAGGAGCATTACATGTGCGATTTTTTAATAGATTTTGTGTAGCTCAATCGATAGAGAATAAGCCGATCAATCAAGCATGGTCGATCAATCTATAATTAATCATGCATTAATTAAGGATTTTTGTCAAATTTTTTGATTCCCAATTTTGAAGGGGTCGATTGATTGAGCTTGTAACTTTTCATGCAAAATGTCGAAAAGAGGTACATAAATCTGTACATGTGGTTATAAACTGGATGTGCATTTTGGTAAATTTCCTAAGGGTGTGTATAAACATTCCTTTTTCCCTATAATTCATTAGTAAGAGTCTTGGATGCTTGTAGAGCCTGAGAGAAAGAGAGACAAGTGGGAAAAATGGTTTTTTTCATTTAAGGTGGGAAATAAAGCTTAATGTTTCTTAGGAAACTCTTTGAGTATAAACTCTTATAAGTATTGTTCTCTCCTATATAATCCATGGTAAGCATTAGAATCTATGTATATCTCTATTAGAGGAGTGTGAAGCTTACATGTATTCTTGAAGCTTAAATAGGTTGGGTGATGCTTGTATGATGGCAAATGTATATGATTATAATACTATTGAGTACCATAAATTATAATTCTCTTTGATTCATAATGAAATATTGATTAGGTACTTGGATTGTGGATGTATGGTTCATTATTATAGAGAAGAACCATGCTAAATCTTATGTGTTGATTTATTGATTTCTTTGTTCATTTTATTCTTTATCGATATTTTTGGTGTGGTTGCATTTATGGTTTGTTATTTATCGGTTGGTTTCCATTTGGTTTTCCTTATTCTTAATGTTTGATTGGGTAACAACCAGTTCATGAGATAACTGATATGAACCAAGGGGATAGGATCTAGCTAATTTCAGATTATATAGCAAAGGGTTTCTCCACAAATCAATGGATATTACTCACCATTTTTCTGAGGAGAAAAGACGCCACAAGGAGCTGCTATTTCCTTGATAAGTCTAGCACAAATGACACCCTAACAAGTATGGATATTACTCACCACAAATGCTTGGATGCTAAACAACGCCACAAAGGTTGCCAATCCCTTGATAAGTTGCTTGAAGAGGAACAAAGAGCAAGAATGAGCTCTCAAATGATCTGAATATTCAAACTTCATTCAAAAATTATGTTTTACAGTAGCTGAGCTGCTCTTAATAGGATACAAACCAACCCTAAGCTCTACTACATCATATCCCTTGATCTCATCCAAGGGTTCAAAATAAACACAGCCAAAAAGCAGAAAAGTTAGCAGAAAACATTGACCAAAACATGGAAAAAATGGGGCAGCTGACCACAAAGGAATCCTATAAAATATTACATCTTAACCCTTGATTTCATCCAAGGGTTGCAAAGAAAGCTGCCCAAAAAAAGTCCAAATGGCACATGGAAATTGGATCAAAATATGGAGCAGCTGAGAACAAAATAAAACCCTATAAAATATTACATCTTAACCCTTGTTTCCATCTAAGTGAAACGGTTCGCTGCCAAAAAGTCCAAATGGCACAACAATGTGCCTAGTTTTATTTTGCCAATTTTGCCCTAATTTCCATCCTAGGATTGTCCCAATCCTTGCACTCCCAATTTAGGTCCCCTTGATTATGCATGACCTCTTGAATGAGCCCATTTAAAGCCTTTTCGAACAGTTGTGCCTTCCTAGACCTTGTGATTGGTCCACTTGGAATTTGTGAGCTCGATTATTCTCATCATTCCCCTCTCTTCTTCAAGAGGATTCGTCCACGAATCATCACCCGTATAATCAAAAGGAGAAAGATCGAGACATTAAAAAAAGAGGTACTAACATTATACTCACCAGGAAGATCAATTTTGTAGGCATTGTCATTGATTCGCTCAATCACTTGGAAAGGTCTATCTCCCCGAGGTTGCAACTTGGACCGTCTTTTTTCAGGAAACCGTTCCTTCCTCATATGCACCCAAACCCAATCACCAGGCTCAAAAATGACTCTTTGCCTCCCTTTGTTGACTCTGTAAGCATAATCCTTATTTCTCTTCTCAATTTGCTCATGAATGTGTTCATGGAGAATCTTCACCGTTTCAGCCTTCCTAGCACCATCTAGGTTAGTTTTCTCTGAAATAGGAATAGGTAATAAGTCTAAAGGAGTTAGTGGATTGAAACCATAAACAATTTCGAATGGAGAATGATCAGTAGTTGAATGCACACTCTGGTTATAAGAAAATTCAACAAAAGGTAAACAATCCTCCCAATTTTTCAAATTCCTTTTTATTACCGCCTGGCAACGTGGACAGAGTCCCATTGACTACCTCGGTTACCCATCTATTTGAGGGTGACAAGTAGTCGAAAATAAGAGTTTAGTGCCCATTTTAGCCCAAAGAGTTTTCCAAAAATAACTAAGGAATTTAACATCTCTATTAGAACCAATGCTCCCAGGAACTCCATGAAGCTTCCAACAACCTCCCTAAAGAACAACTTTCTGCTACATTAGTGGTGCATCATCAATTTTATGACATGCTATAAAGTGTGCCATTTTAGAAAACCTATCTACAACCACAAAAATGTAGTCTACCCTTCTTAGACCTAGGTAACCCTAAAACAAAATCCATGGAAATATCTACCCAAGGTGTGCTTGGTACCTGGCGATGGAGTATCGCCCTTGTGGTAGGACTTTGGATTTGGCTTGCTTAAAGTGATGCATCTAGAACATATTCTCCCGACATCCTTCCTTATTGTTGGCCAATAAAAATGCTCACGCAAAACATCTTAAGTCTTCTTAATTCCAAAATGCCCCATTAATCCCCCCATGGGCCTCCTTAATTAACAACTCACGCATGGAACATTTGGGTATACACAATTGATTTTCTTTAAATAAATACCCATCTAATTTATAAAACTTTTCAAAAGAAGTTTTTCACATGCATGGTAAATGGCAGAGAAGTCATCATCATTAGCATACATTTCCTTAACATATTCAAATCCTAGCAGTCTAGCATTTAAAGTTGAGAGTAAGGCATACCTCCATGATAAAGCATCGGCCACAACATTCTCCTTACCTTTCTTATATTGAACAATATAAGGAAAAGTCTCAATGAATTCCATCCATCTAGCATGCCTCCTATTCAATTTACCTTGGCGCTTCAGATGTTTTAGAGATTCATGATCTGTGTGGATGACAAATTCTCTTGGCCAAAGGTAATGTTGCCATGTCTCCAGGGTCCTAACCAAGGCATATATCTCCTTATCATACGTTGGATAATTAAGGGCTTATCCATGAAGTTTCTCGCTGAAATAAGCGATAGGTCGCCGTTCCTACATCAAAACAGCTCATATACCTATTCCTGATGCATCACACTCAACTTCACAGGTTTTAGTAAAATCAAGTAAAGATAAAACAAGTGCAGAACACAAACTATCCTTCAATGCTTTAAAGGCTCTCTCCTGATTCTCGCCCCATTTGAAACCAACAGAATTTTTAATGACCTCGGTTAGAGGTGCAGCTAGTGTACTAAAATCTTTGACAAACCTTCGATAAAAACTAGCTAAGCCGTGAAAACTTCTAACCTCGGTTACAGATTTAGGTGTAGGCCATTCTCAAATAGCCTTAACCTTTTCCTCATCTACCCCTACCCCTTTAGAACTAACAACAAAACCAAGAAAAACTAACTTGTCCATGCAAAAAACACACTTTTTGAAGTTCGCATACAATTGTTCTTTTCTCAAAATTTCAAGCACATACCTAAGATGTAAGACATGTTCTTCAAGATTTTTAGTGTAAATGAGAATATCATCAAAATAGACAACAACAAATTTTCCAATAAATGCACACAGAACATGATTCGTAAGCCTCATAAAAGTGCTAGGTGCATTTGTTAGACCAAAGGGCATGACTAACCACTCATACAATCCATGTTTAGTTTTAAAAGCGGTTTTCCATTCATCTCCCTCTTTCATCCTAATTTGATGGTATCCACTTCTCAAATCAATTTTTGAAAAAAATGCAAGAACCATGCACAACTCATCTAACATGTCATCTAGATCTAGGGATTAGGATGTCGATATTTTACCGTAATGTTGTTGATGGCTCAAGACGATCAACACACATCTGTGATCCATCCTTCTTTGGGAGCAGTAGCATGGGAATAACACATGGACTCAAGCTCTCCCTAACTTGACCTTTGATCAAGTACTCTTCAACTTTGTCTTTGAATCTCCTTAGTTTCTTCGGGGTTGGTCCTATAGGCAGGTCGGTTTGGAAGAGAATCCCCGGTATAAAGTCAATTTGATGCTCAATCCTAATTGGTGGTGGCACCCCATCCGGAATCTCTTCAGTGGAACACGTCTTCAAATTCGTAAAAGAGAAATAGTGGTACTAGGCAAAGATTGGTTAAGATCGTTAATAGAAAAATTTTCCTCCTTGTACAAAAGTACAAGTATGGGCTGTTTGAATAAAAAGCTCTTCGACCTCACTTGCCTTTGCATAAAAATTCACATTTTTTTCTCTAGTATTTTTCCACTCTCCTCTCCTTTTTCTTCACTCTTTTTTTTTTTCACTCTTTTTTCTTTTTCATTCTTTTCTTTTTGTTCTTTTTCCCTAACCATCCTCAATTGATCTTCAAAGACTTGCTTGGGTGAAAGGGGTACAAGTGTGATGTTTCTACCATTCTTCACAAAAGAATACTTGTTTCTATATCCGTCATGTGTAACCCTCCTATCATATTGCCAAGGCCTACCTAGCAAGATGTGTCCGGCTTGCATGGGTACCACATCACACAAGACCTCATCCTTGTACTTTCCAATGGATAAGCTCACTAATACTTGCTTATTAACCTTCACTTCCCCACTATCATTTAACCATTGCAACTTGTAAGGCTTAGGGTGTTCAAACGTGGGCAACCCTAATTTCTCAACTAAGGTAGTACTAATCACATTGGTGCAACTTCCCCCATCTATGATAACACTACAAACTTTGTTACTCACATGACATCTTGTGTGAAAGATGTTATCTCTTTGTTGTTCAAGGTCATCCTCCTTGACTTGAGTGCTCAAAGATCGCCTTATTACAAGTGCTTCCCCATCCACGGGTCCTATATCCTCTTCACTAGCTTCCCCTGCAGATGGCATCTCATCTTCTTCACTTTCATTATCGGTACCAACCTCTCCACTCGCTAAGGTGATCATTGCCTTCTTGTTGGGACATTGAGAGGCTATATGACCATTACCAAGACACCGAAAACACTTAAAGTCACGATTACGAGTTGGGGTGTCGATTTTACCTTTGTCCTTGCTAGCCCCCATCTCTTTTGGTTTTGTAAGGCTCAAATCTTGGTTTGGATGTAGCTATTTCATCTTTTTCTCATTGGACTTCCAAGGACTAGTAAGGTTTGGTTTTTGAGTAATAGGACTAGACCTTAATGGTTGGGATCGAAAAATCCGTTTCTTTAATTTCCTTTCCACCTTGATTGCCATGTGGACCATGTCCTCCATCTCCACATAATGATGAAGTTCCACAATGTTGGCAATGTCCGGATTCAACCCACTAAGAAACCTAGCCATGGTTGCCTCTCTATCTTCCTCGACGTTAGCTCTTGTCATAGCCACTTCCATTTCCTTGTACTACTCATCAACACATTTATATCCTTGAGTCAATCTTTGTAAGCGTTGGTGTAACTCTCTATAGTAGTAGCTAGGCACAAACCTCTTTCTCATGATAGCCTTCATGTCCTCCCAATTATCTATGGGCCTTTCACGGTTTCTCCTCCTACTAATGACCAATTGATCCACCAATTTAATACATAGTCAGAAAACTCAATTACAAAGAAGTTTTACTTTTTTTACGTGGAGTAGTTGTGACATTCAAAAATATGCTCCACTTTCTTCTCCCACTCCAAATACAACTCCGGGTCATTCTTTCCGGAATTGTGGTATCTTCATTTTTATACTACTTAAATCTCATCAACTCCATCTTGAGCTCTAGGTGGGGGTCTTCACATACCTCTCTACCATTTCTTCCTCCTCTATTCCCATTTATTCCTCCTCTAGGCATTCTTCCTTCTTCTTCCTCCACTTCTTCTTCCCAATCTTCTTCCTCTATATCATCCCCAACACGTAGTTTGCCTATTAACCCTCCTAACATTGGGGTGGAAGTGTTTCTCGTTGTAAAGGCGCTAAGGAATTTTCTTGCCTTTCCAATCTTTCATTCATATCAACTACCAAGTTGTTCATCCTTTCAAAAGATTGTCAAGCATATGCACTCATCATGAACATCATATCCGGTCTTCCTTCGGGACTACTGTTTGACATTTTTTTTTGCAATTCTACACAACAATAGGTTAGTGTAATAAAATAGAACTAATGTAAATTCACACAATACCTCACGTGTTTAGCACTCGGATTGATCGCTCAAACCCTCTTAGTTCCTAATCAAAGCAACCAAATCCAAGAATTCCAACCAATTTGTATAATTATCAAACACCAAGAAAAAATATAGTTCACAATATCCCACTTGTTAAAGCACAAAGGAAACTAACTCAAAGTGTTTAGAGTAGTAAGCACAAGGAAAAACAATAGATCAACACGATTGGAAAACAACAATTTTCCCAAAGGAACTAAGCACACAATGGGAGATTTATAATCAAAGTGTGAAATTCTTGAAACTATGAGTTCTAATAATCACTAAAAATTAGCAAATGTAATTTGGCCTCTCTTTTTTTCTATCCTTTTTTTCAATTAATTCTGGCCACTTTTTTTTGCTTTTTTTTTTGGATCAAGTATGCTAATAACTCAAGAGTCAATCAATACAACACTTTCAATATGAGTTTGAGGAATTTTTAAGATAGATAAAATAGCACATAAATTACGACATGAAGGGAAAACGAAATTTCTACAGGAACTACAACAGAAATACTAGAAAACAACCAAAAACTGCACAATATTTAAGATTTTGTAGAATAACCAAGGAAAATGCAGAATATGAAAGAAAATTTCAGAATACTTTCAGAAACAACAAGATATGCAAGGTTACTACTAAAAAACTTTAGACACAATAGAATTTGAAGAGAAAATGCAGAAAAAAACGTGGAAACAAAGAAGAGCAATATTTTTAGGGTATGGAGAATAAATTTCAGCAAGAACACAACAGAATGATATTTTTTTCGTTTTTTATGTGTCAGATTTACAACAAGAACACAAGGACAAGAACAATTATAAAGGATAGGATTCTAAAAATTAGCACCAAAAAAGCTCTGATACCAAATGATATGAACCAAGGGGATAGGATCTAGCTAATTTCAGATTATATAGCAAAGGGTTTCTCCACAAATCAATAGATATTACTCACCATTTTTCTGAGGAGAAAAGACGCTACAAGGAGCTGCTATTTCCTTGATAAGTCTAGCACAAATGACACCCTAACAAGTATGGATATTACTCACCACAAATGCTTGGATGCTAAACAACGCCACAAAGGTTGCCAATCCCTTGATAAGTTGCTTGAAGAGGAACAAAGAGCAAGAATGAGCTCTCAAATGATCTGAATATTCAAACTTCATTCAAAAATTATGTTTTACAGTAGCTGAGCTGCTCTTAATAGGATACAAACCAACCCTAAGCTCTACTACATCATATCCCTTGATCTCATCCAAGGGTTCAAAATAAACACAGCCAAAAAGCAGAAAAGCTAGCAGAAAACATTGACCAAAACATGGAAAAAAATGGGGCAGCTGACCACAAAGGAATCCTATAAAATATTACATCTTAACCCTTGATTTCATCCAAGGGTTGCAAAGAAAGCTGCCCAAAAAAAGTCCAAATGGCACATGGAAATTGGAGCAAAATATGGAGCAGCTGAGAACAAAAGAAAACCCTATAAAATATTACATCTTAACCCTTGTTTCCATCTAAGGGCTGAAAATGAAGCTGCCCAAAAAAGTCCAAATGGCACAACAATGTGCCTAGTTTTATTTTGCCAATTTTGCCCTAATTTCCATCCTAGTATTGTCCCAATCCTTGCACTCCCAATTTAGGTCTCCTTGATTATGCATGACCTCTTGAATGAGCCCATTTTAAGGCTTTTTGAGTTGTGCCTTCCTAGACCTTGTGATTGGTCCACTTGGAATTTGTAGAGCTCGATTATTCTCATCAATAACTCTATTTTTCATGGACCTTAACAAGTCTCTATAAAATCACAACAAAGTAATATTAGTGCTTAAGGTTTTAACTTTGGGTTGGTTTGTGTATGTTAAATTATATGGTTTGTTGTGGAGTCTTGTTGGTGGGAGTTTTGTGAAGGTTATTAAAAATTCGTTTGAAGATAGTTTTTGATGTAATCAATTATGAGTAAAGTTAAGATAGGGAAATAAAATGGTTTCGGTGACTTCCACGTATGGAAGGTAAAGATGAAGATCATCTTTATTCAATAAAAAGTAGCGTAAGCCTTAAAAAGTGATATGAAGTTTCTGGATGGTTTCACCAATTTTAAAAAGAAGGAATTGGAAGAGACCTCTTATACCTAAATTTATTTACACTTACATGATGATATGACTTGTGAGGAGTAAGATGAGGTGACTGTAAAGAGTATATAGAAGAATTCGGATGAGATATACATGCAAAGACGATGTCTAAGAGGTTCCATTTGAAAAAACATTTGTTTGGGTTTCGAAGGGATATGTCAAAGGGTTTGGAGCTTAACTTGGTACAGTTTTGGAGAACCACCAATGACTTTTCAAACATTGGAAAGGGTTTTAGTGATGAGAATCTTTTCCCATTTTCTCTTACAAAATCTACAATAGTCGTATCGTGAAGTGAAGATGGGGTTCAAGTATGGAAGATATAAAATCTATTTAGAGCAAGTGATCTCTCACTTGAGAACATGATATTTGGAGGTAAGACAAAAGGTTTGCATGTAAAGGTGAAGTATTGTTTATTCGTGGTAAAGGAAGTGATACAAGAAAAGAGTTGAATGATAAAACTCACACTCGATCTAAGTTGCAAGGAACAAAGAGGAATATGAGGTGTTATCATTGTCAAAAATAGGGTCACATAGAAGAGATTTCCCAGATAGGGTAGTACATAAGAAAAAAAGCATCAAATAGTGGAAGAACTTCAATGGTAGATGAGGAGAAAAGTTATGGATTTACCAAAGCACTTGTAATTTTGGTGAATAGTAAAAATTATGGCATATAGGTTTCAGAATTGGGGTGCATATACCATTTTACACGTCATAGGAATTGGTTTGTTGAGTACAATTCACTGAAGGGTGGTGTTACAAATTTACTGAATAATAGTAAGTGTGAAATTATGGGTATTGGCAACATACATCTTCGACTAGATGATGGTTTGATGTTCATTCTTAGCATTGTGTTACTTGTTTTAGAGTTGAAGAATAAATTTATCTCCTTGGGTATGTTGGATAGCATGGGCTTTAGTTTCAAAAGGGAATGCGGTCAAATTAAGGTGTACAAGGGCGTGTTGCTTCCTTTTTGTGGTAAGTAGAGAAACGAGTTGTATATTATAAATGGTGTTACGGAGATTGAAAATGCTATGGGTACCCACACTGAAGTGGATGTGAACCAATGGCATAAGAGGTTAGGCCATATTAGTGCTCGAGGGTTGAAGGAACTAGAAAAGAGGAAATCTCTTAGTGACGGATTAGTTAATGAGATGAGTTTCTATGATCATTGTATAATTAGTAATGACAAGAAGGTGTCATTATCTTTGGCAATGTGCAAAGGATATACTGTTATAATTTCATGTGTATGCCTATATGGTGAGAATTTAAAATTTTCTTATCATCACTTGGCTTAATACACAAAGGACCTCATTTGTATGATAATTGCAAGCAAGATTTTATCTTAAGCATTTCAAAAAATACCTAATGTGCTCTAAATAAAATAAATAAATCTTATCTACCTTATTGCTAGAGATGAAGAATATTATCTTTACCTAAAGAGATTGTCAAATCTCTTGAGTAGAGGGAAGTCAATTTCCCTTCTAGATCTCTTGGAAACTACCTCTCTTTCGGGAGCACCTCTTGGTTCACCTTGAACATAAACAATGATTACCACAACTCTTATATAGATGGATGTAGAGTTCAAGGCTTAAATCTAACCACATATCAAGAAGAGATGAGAGAAGAGACTTTCGGCCTAGGGTTGAACCACCTAGCACTACTACAATACATACATATGGTCTCAGACCTATGGCCTCTGTTTTTTTAAAAACCAAGGCCATAAGGTTTTGGTTACGGTCTAATAAAAACCGAGGATATAGGGTATGTCTATGGCCTCAGCTTTAATCAATAACCGTGGCCATAAGTTATATCAAACTTTTTTCATTTTTCATTTTTCCTTTCTTTTTTTTTCTTTTTCTTTTTCCTTTTTTCCATTTTCCACTCTTTTTTTTTTCCTTCTCCCTTTTTTTTTTCTTTTTACCCTTCTCCTTCTCCCTCTCTTTTTTTCTTTTTTCCTTTTTCTCCCAACTTTATTTTCTTTTATATATCTATCTCTCAACTCCTTTATTAATTTGCTATATTCAATTTTCCAAATCTGAAATTTTTCTTCCCCTATCGATCTTCTTCCACTTCCCATCTGGCGTCCTCTTCCCTTCTCTTCTTCCTCTTCCCAGCTCTCTAGTTCGCTGGTTCATTGGTCGTTATTCGCTGGTCATTGGTGTTGGTACGTTGTGCTGGTGCCCTGAGCTAGTGCTGATGCATTGTTCTATGGTGCCTGGTGTTGATGTTGATACAGGTATTAACTGGTGGAGAATTTTTTATCTATATCACACGAAGAAAGAGTGTTTTTTATTGGCTATCAAGGTAAGAAGTTAAGCTTTAAATTACTTCTAAACTGTGATAGTTTTCTTAACAATTTTCCTATTCCAAACTATGACATTTTCTTGCTGAAATTGTGATACTTTATTTGCTGAAACTATTGTGATTTTCATGCTGAAACTGTTATGATTTTCATGCTGAAGTTGGGATAAAATTTTGGCAAAAATTGTGACAGTTTTGGAGTAAAAATAAATGCTGGGTTTTTTTGGGCTTGATGTTGGTACGCTGTGCTGGTGCTAATGCGCTACGCTGCGTTGGTGTTGGTGCTGGTCCTAAGTAACTAGTTTGTGATAACTGTTGGTGCATCATCACTAATGGTTTGTACTCTTGAGCTTTGCATATGCTAAGGAAGATGCACACATGTATAATTGTTTATTTTGTTTTAATATAAAATGTGCAGTCTTGTGAGGCATGAAAGTTGGGCATGCTTGGACCTATAGTGACTAAATGTTTCAAACCTACCTTATCTATCTCCCAGTAGTTTATTTACCACATAGTTTTTATTTTTATTTTTACTCTAATTTTTGTGCGTTTACTCTAGGAATATTCTGAGGATAGCACTCTAAAAATTTGAGATTTAAGGTAAACCCTTTAACAATTACATAGTTGTTTTTATACTTGTCAAAAAGTATATTTATATTATATTTGAGTTATTACTTGATTACCATGTTGCACCAGACGCACCAACACTAACCTCAGTGCCTCAACCCCAGCGTAGCACCCCAACACACTACCACAATGTACCAGCACCAGTGTACCAATAGTAAAAAGTGAGTTTGTGCACTTATAAATGCTTGTAATTAATAGTAAAATTCAGTTTGTAATAATAAGGTTTTATTATGTTTTAGGGTATAATAAACTCTCAAATGTAATTATAATTATAATTTTAATATAATATAATTTTTAATATTGTAATTAATAAATTTATTGTAATTTATATTGATTTTTAATATTATAATTAATAATTATATTTTTTTTAAATTTATGCATATCCTATGGCCTCGGTTATTGAAAAATCGGGGCCATAGACATACCTTATGGGCTCGGTCTTCTAATAACCGAGGCCATAGGTAATGACCTACGGTCTCTTTCACTTAGGCCTTGGTTCTTATAACTGTGGCATAGACCTACGGTCACGGTTAAAAACCAAGGCCATAAGTATGTTTTGTAGTAGTTTAGGTTTTAGGCTTTAACAAACCTTTCTAAGTTTTGGCCCAGGAGAAGGGAAAACGTGGTTGCACAATAGGGAAGATATCGGCTAGGGTAAGAGGAAGAAAATTGGATCCAATTTTCCTTAATTATGCCTCCTTAAATAAACAAGGGTTAGGGAAACACTTTGTGTAAGGTTTGAATCAATTACACAAATGCCACTAGTCTTGTTTAGCCATCTCATGCTCTCTTTAATCTCAACTTGTGATTAGTTTAATAAATTAATTTATGAACAAATAATATTATTCATATTATTCTATTATACAATGTCTCTGTTATTTTTATAATGCATTCAAACATTATACCAAGTAATATTTACATAATTTCACAAATTTATTTATGGTCTAAGCATGTCATATTATGACATTTTATTTTAGCATTTCATCTAATGTATTTTATCTTATACATCATTATAAAATGTAAAATAGTCGTTGTTTCTCTTCAGTTGGTGTGACCATATAGAGGATCTATATCATCTTGACAATAATATAAAACTTTATATTATTAACTATAAGAGGTTCTATCATTACATTATATTTTTCCAAATGACATAATAATTATTTACTCGATCCACTAATTTTGTGTCTATCCTTATCACATGATATTATGAATAATATGTAAAATAGGATCGTGTCACTTTTGCATTATATTGGTTTTCTTGGTCTCTCAAGTGAATTATAATTATAACTACATGAGTTAAATTGCATGCGATATAATTTCACTTTATTAATGGGCCTAGTAATATCATAACTAAAAATCGACGGACAATGATAATATTAACATATAGATTTCTCCCGCACAGATTGTACACAATGAACTACTATTTTATTCCTATCATAAGATAATATTTAAATATCAATCACATTATATATTTCTCATGTGAAAAACCTACACATCTCATATCTAAGATTCTAAAGACACAATGGAAACATTAATGATACAAAACACAATCCATATAACATTCCATCTAGTTAGGTCATGTTCAATTATAAAATACACACTTTATATACTCATGTCATTAAACGATAATCCCTTATCAACATTTATAGAACTATAATGTACTTTTAATCGACATGATAATATTTCACGATAATTAATGTTCCTTCTAAATTACAACAATTGTGAACATATTGAGGATTACATGTTTCTCATTTTAAGAGATTTATGGTTCAAGACCAAGTGCATCTTCTTGAACACTTCTGAAATATAACATGTCATTCTCAAGGAACAATAATACATAATATTCAAAATCATGAACAATACATAAATCTTTATCAAAAAGAATAACTTTTAAAGCACACATCCTTCAGATACCATATTCAAGTATGTGCATATAGACTTACATGGGTCAGATGAGATACCATCAATGGGTGGTGCAAGGTCAATTCTTTCTATTGTTAACTAATCTAGGAAGCTTTTGCTATATTTATTGAAAAGTAAATATGAAGCTTTAGAGAAGTTTGAAGGGAAGAGGTTTATAGTTGAGAACCATACCAGGATAAAGGTGAAGAACCTTATAATAGAATATAGTTTGGAGGTTTGTTGTAAAGTTTTTACTGGTTTATGAACTCAATAATTTGGGTTGGTAGGAAGGTTAAAGATGAATCTTTTGAACAAAGTTGAATGTATGCTTTATGGTGCCAACTTACCCCTAAGATGTTTTTGTGAAGCTATTTTTTAAAACGGGGTATCTTATTAATAGTTGCCTCTCAGTGCCTCTTGACTTCAAGGCACTCAAAGAAGTGTAGATTGGATGTATAGTGAAATACAACCATTTGAGAGTGTTGGTTGTGTTGCTTATTCATGGGTTAATTAGAAGTGAAAAGTTAGAGAAAAAGGTACTAAAATGTTTGTTCTTAGGTTATCCTAGTGGTAGTTATGGTTACAAGTTCTAATGTCATGATAACAAGAAGTGCTTCATCAATAAGGATATAACATTTAAAAAGGATGTTTTCACATGATAGTTCCAAGGATTTCATTAGCTTACCAAGTCTGGCCAGACGAATTTATAGTGAGGTGGAGCAATTATAATATGCATAGAGAAATTTGATGAAGATGTATAAGGAATCGGAAGAGTGACTAGTGAGGATAAAGAACATTCTCAAAAGAATAGAGAAATAGTAATTGACATTGTGCTATTCGAGCCATTTGGGCTGGTTGGTAATTTCTCTATAACAAGAAAACGAGTTTTTCGTAACAAGTAACTCCTGGGAGGTTAGACCTCGCCTATGTATTATATATAGAGTCGGTGATTTCTAGAGATGCTATGAATATGAAGCATACCCACATATGGCATAAGGTCATAGATGAAAAAGAGAGTTATCTGTAAGATAACAAAGCATAATTACTTATTCTTAAACATGCAACCAATAGTGAAGACTATATGGAAAGCATGTTAGATGATGTTGTATCTGAGTTTGATTTGGTGGGATACAAGGTCAGTATTAATATAATAGAATTTGTATAATAAAAAGGTATTACGATTCAACACTTTGACTTGTTTATTGCATTAAATCTTGTTACTGTTGATGTGCATGTAGAGATGGTACAGTTTTTGGATTCATTTAATGTGATAAACTTAAGATATGCAATGAGTATAGTGTTGATGTGCCTTAAAACTACAGTTGGAATTGGTCATGTGTGTGGTTAACTTGTTTGTGTGATGTTTGATATGTTAGATTGTGTGGTCTTTAACTTTATAGTTGTATTTGATTCAATACGTTATGAGATCATAATAATTGAGGCTTGATATTTTACAGTGATAAAATGGGTTACTGGGTTGGTAGATGTGAATGAAGTTTCATGGTTAATGTATTTGATTCAGGAAGCTATTAAAGAATACTTTGAGGTAGAGTTGGAATTAAATCACATAGTTGAAGATTCAATGGATATTAAACTTGTTATCTTGGCTAAGTGGTGTGAATATGTAGAGGTGACTACCTATTCATGGTAATTGAAAGGTGGTGGTAGACCTAAGCAATGGAAATTTCCAAGGATTGGAATCAAGGTGGAGAATTGTAATGTGTGATGCAAATCTATGAAAGATGCTTGAAAACCAATGTGGGTGATCAAGCATCGAAGATTGGACTAGGAGCATTGCATGTGTAGTTTTAGAATGGATTATGGATAGCTCGATCGATTAAGCATGGTTAATCAATCAATAATTGATAGTGCATTGATCGAGGAGTTTTTATCCAATTTTTTTATTCTAGTTTTGAAGATTCAATCGATCGATCAAGCCTATAAGTGTTCACGTTAAATGATGAAAGGGGAATAAGAATCTACACTTGGGGTTATAGAACTCGATGGGCATTTTGATAAATGTTGTAGGCGATGTGTATAAGCACCATTTTGTGTCCTAGAATTCATTAATGAGAGTATTGGATGCTTGGAGAGCTTGAGAGAAAGTGAGGAATAAGGATTTTCTCCATTGAAGATAGGGAAGTAAGCTTAGTCCTTCTTGGAAAATTCTTTGAGTTTAATCTCTTTTATAGTATTGTTCTTTCCATTAGAGAAGTGTGAAGCTTAGGGGTATTCTTAGGGCTTATATAGGTTGGGTATGCTTGTATGATTATAAGAGTAGATAATTGTAATGCTATTGAGTATCATATGTTGTAATCCTATTTACTTCATATTGAAATATTGCTCGGGTGTTTGTGTTATGGATGTAAGCTCCATTATTTTAATAAAAAACCATGCTAAATCTTGTATGTTGATTTATTACTTTCTTTGCTAGTTTTATTCCTTGTTGATATTTTTGGGGTGGTTGCGTTTGTGGTTTGTTGTTTATTGGTTGGTTTCCATATAGTTCTCATTGTGCTCAATATTTGATTGGGTAATAATTAGTTCACACGATAATCCTATTTTTCACGAGCCTTAACAAGACTCGATAAAATCATAATAACGTCCATTGGTGTCAGGATTGGAGGTGTCAATTGAAATATGATATCTCATTAGTACATGATACAACTCATACATTTTATGAGTTTATTCCATCTTATTTCACTTATATTTTGGTGGTTTATGATGATATTAGACTGGTTAATAATGAAATATCTTATTTGTTCAAAATGAGTTTAAAAAAACAAGTAAAATTACAAAAATTACGAAGAAAAAAAAATATGGTTATTTATAATAACCATGAACTCATTAAGTAGAATGTTAAAGAAGACATATTTATAATATAGAAGATTTTGAGCCCACTAACACCAAAAAAAAAATGGTAAGAAATCATTTTCTTACCTTACAAACAATTTCATCAAGGCATAGACATATTCTTCCATACTTATCCAGAAAACGACGCTCACTTGGAGGTTTAGTACAAACATTCTTCACTCTGTATACAATGTGAACTGACCTGTAAAAGAAATAACAATTAAAAAAAACAGAAAAACAGAGATTTTGGATTTACTCTGATTAAGTTAAGCAAATATTACAAAGTTTATGCAACTTCTTATGGAGATTGGGCTGAAATGTTTGGACCTAAATCACAATTTTTGAATTGGGCCCAAAATGTTGGGTACATCTAGTAGTGTAAAATGGACCGGAAGCCAGGCCCAATATACCCCACCCTTTTTAAACCCAGTCCGACCTGACCCGTTTAGCTTACATGTCAGGCTTTTTTAGTGCATTACCTATTAACTATTATGCTAAAATTGGGTCAATCCATCCAACTCCGAAGTACAGTACATGTTAAAGTGTGTACCCAATTTGTGAAGAATGAATACCAGCAAAGTGTATTTAGCACAGAATAACCTCCATTGTTTCCTTCATTTTTATTTATTTAAATTTGAATTTAGTTATTTTTTTTTATTTCTAGATTTACTTTAAAACAATATTTTTTCTAATAGTTGGTCAAAAAAATAATAAATTCAAAAATATATTAATGGTCTTTTTGTACATAATGAGGAGAACAAAGGAGTAGAGAAAAGAGGGGAAAAAATTATTGTACTGGGCTGGACCGGACTGGCCTATTTTACACCACTCCGTACATCCAAGTTTTTGGAATTAAAATTTTCATTTTTTTTTTATAATTTTGATCAAACATGACTTCCGCATGGATAAATATAAGAAAAATAAATTATTAATTGCAACAAAATAATATTTTTTTTTATTTTGAAAATAAAAACATAAATAATAAAATATTATCAAAATGTGTTATTTTTATTTTTCCATAAAAAATTACTTAATAAAAATTGTTATAAAAAAAATATTAGTAATTAATTTTTATAAAATCATCCACAATCACAAAATCGATGTTTAATAAAAAAAAAATCAAAATCTTATTCGAAATTCAAGTTTTTATCATTGTTTTTATCAGTTAAACATGCCTTAACTAAGAAATTGGAGTTTGTATAAATCCATATATGCATGTAAAGATGAGAACACATACTTATGGCAAGCAACTAGAAGCTCTTCATTTCTGACACCTCTAAGATTATCTGCTTCCAGTTTAACTAGGAATGAACGCCAATGAAGCCGTTCCTCTGCAGGAACTCCATTGAATCTGCAAGAGTTCAACATTAAACCTCTCATTAATTGCTTCTGTCAATATCATTATTCTTTAAGACCTAAACATAAGAAGCACACCCTGTTAATAACTTCAAATCTTTAGCAAAATTAGTTGTTAGTAATTTTATAATATCAAAGTGGAAAATTCTGGATTCAAATCTCTCAAACACAATACTTTCACTTGAATTAGTTAATGTTAAATCTTTAGATCTTTCTAGCTCCTTCTTTTGTACCATCATCTTATGTTTAAATCCTTCAAAATAAAGAGAAAATTATTCTACTTCCTAACACGTTAAGCCTTAACAAAACTCAAATTTTACAAATGAAACTCACTCAAAGTATTTTTGCCACAAGCGCCTAGAGACCAATCCAAAGAATCATCCCATCATTTTGTAAGTCCCTCCTACATTTAAGAGGAAGAAAACACAAATGATAGGTGCAACCATAAATGGTAGGTGCAACCACAAATGGTAGTTACAACCACAATTGTAGACGCATCTAACATTGATATGCAATTTTGCCTATAAATAGTCAATGTCTTTGCCTTAGAGAAACATCAACACAACAAACAAGAATAGAAGCTAAGCAAAGCCAAAGGAACAATTTCATTTGAAGAAAAATAGTGTTGTGTGAGAAAGTGGGAGAGAATATCTTAGAAAAATATTGGGATATTTTTCTAAAAGGGGAGTGACAAAATAATGAGTTTGGGAAACACTTGTGTGACACTATTTTGGGTTTATCTCAATTTGTTGTATTGCCTCTCACTTTGTACCCATTAATCTTATTAGTGGAAGAAATATTTTCGGAGTTTGTCCAGTGGACTTAGCCCAAATTAAAGGGTGAACCACGTTAAATTTCCGGTGTCATTATTCTACTCTGTTGAATTCATTTTATCTTTAACCGATGTGCCCAACAACTGGTATCAGAGCTGGTCTAGTAAAATTCTTAATATGCTCTGTGGTTGCAGCATAGACTGATCTTCCACATCAGAAAATATTTTATTAGGTCTAGGGTGTATTGATTTACAGAAAAAGAAACACAACGAAAAAAAAATGTCAAGCCAAAAGGTAGATATTGAGAAATTTAATGGCAATAATAATTTCTCTTTATGGTAAAGGAGGATGAAAGATATTCTCATTCAACAGAAGGTCCATAAGGCATTGTTGGGAAAAGAAAAGAAGGTAGCAACCGTCACCGAGGAACAATGGGAGGAAATAGATGAGATTGTAGCTAGTACAATTCGTCTAAATCTCTCAGACAGTGTCTTGCAAAATATTGAATCAAAAAATTGCAAGACTGCTAAAGAAACATGGGAGACTCTAGAAAACGTGTACATGTCAAATAACCTTGCAATACATTCATTACCCCTATTGGTTTAACAAGTCCCTTTGCTATGTTAAAACATGCACTTAAGTCCTTGTTTCCAATTTTGTCCCATCTAATTCTTGATCGGGGAGTTCATCAGCTTGAATCCATTAAATTTAAGCTCATTCAGTTCAAATATTGCAGAATTTTTTATATGTTTTGATATGTTTATTAATTGAAAATATCATATCTAATCAAGCAAATCTATAATGTTTTTAATACTCTTTTCGTTTTTCTTTTAACTTTATATTCTAATTGTTTCATCCACTGTCAATATATATAAATATTTAAGATATAATAAATTCATAAATATCATACAATATAAGTTCTACAGCTTAATAATATATTAATCACAAAATTTAACATATTAGTATTGATTTATTGGGTTCCTGAAATTATCAAAAATTTTAAGCACCCTTAATTTTTTTGTTTCAATTGTTACTTGTACAATCATTAGTTACTATTTTTCGTTACAATGTGACTAAAAATGTACCTTTTAATAAGAAAGGCTAATTTTTTAAGCTCATGTTCACTTTATTCCAATAATTTTGTGATGTTAAAAGGGACTTAAAGTTCTAATATTTTTCGATTACTACTATACTTAATCTACCTAACCACATCATTTTTGAAATAAGGTACTGTTGGGAAATAACGCAAATTCCCGATAAGCTAGATTTATGAGAAAGCAAGAATAGAAAAAATAACACACAAAATTTGATAACGGAGTTCGGCCAATCTTGCTTACTGCCTCCTGACCAACAGATTTTTTTAACGGGAAAGGGAGAAATTATAAAAGGTGTTTCCACCACTCACACCTCCCACCCCAATTACACCCAAGAAAATTACTCTCAATTTTCTCTCACAAAAGCTTTTCTCTCTAAGCTTTTCTCTCAATTGGAATGAACACTTTGGATGGATAATTCATTACAATTACACATCTATTTATAGGAAAATTCACTCCTTGAATTACTCCTTAAATTAATGGTTCCTTGAATTGCTCTTAGAATTAAGCTCCATGTTTACCTCCTTGTTTTGTTCCATGTTTTGCCCCATGTTTTTCTCCTTGTTTGGTTCCATGTTTTGCTCCATGTTTTACTCCTTGTTTTGTTTCATGTTTTGCTTTAATTTGCTCCTTAAATTAAGGAGCTTTATAACATAATCTCTAACAATCTCCCACTTGAAGACCGATTTCAATCATGTCTTCACACCTCGATCAATGCAGCCTTTTCTAGTCTTTGTTACTTTCCACACCAACCGAAGTTGAGCACAACTTGATTTGTCAATAATCACCACCTTTGTTAACATATCCGCCGGATTTTTGCTTCCTTGAATCTTCTCCAAGTATTAACACATCATCTTCTAATAGAGATCCGATGAAGTGATAACTAAGTCCAATATGTTTGGTTCTAGAATGAAATGTCAATTCTTCGCCAAGGTATTGACTTCGACTATCACTACGCAGTAACATTCTTCCTGCTTGAATCCTAACTCGCTAACAAACTGAAGCCATATCATCTCTTTACTAGCTTCGCCATCGCTACATACTACCAGAAGGGATAGAGTGACAATTTTCTGTATTTGTGACATCCAACTAACATTAGTAGTTCCAATAGTAAATATATAACCAGTGGTGCTTCTTCTGCAGAATCAACTTCACCTCCAAAGTTCCGCATCTACGTATCCTTGTACTTTTAACTCTCCTTTACTAAAGTACAAACACTTTTTCTGTGGTGCCTCGCAGATACCTCAAAATCCACTGATCGCTTCCCAACGAGTTTTCCCTGATTTGACATAAATCCGCTAACAACTCCCACCGTACGGCGATATGCGGTCTTGTACTGCATTCACACATCAAACTTCCAATGGCCGAGGGGCATAAGGAACCAGCCATGAATTCTCTCTTCCTCGTCTGGGGGACCGATCCTCGGATAGGCGAAAATCAGCCTGCGCGCTAAGAACCCGGCTTCGCATCGCTCATGTTGAATCATGCAAAACACACGATTGATCGCCCCTGAGATAACCGCAAGGATCCTTTCTTCTTATTTCTTGTGATTTGCATTCCAAGAATCCTTTTTCTTTGACCTAAGTCTTTCACTCCAAACTCCTTGACAATTGATGCTTCAAACCTTTTAATATCATCCATATTTGAACCTCGCTACTAACATATCATCAACATAAAGTAGTAAAATGATATAATCGACCTATATCTCTTTAAGTAGCAACAATGGTCGCATTGCACTCTCGGAAACCTTCCCTTGTGTACGAAGCTATCAAACTTTGTGTACCATTGTCTCTGGGCTTTGTTTCGTGCCATACAACTCTTCTTAAGTCTGCACACCATGGTTTTTCTTCCCTCTTTCCGAGAAACCTCTCGTCGGTACAGTATATCTCTTCATCTAAATCTCCATGAAGGAATGCGGTCTTCACATCCAACTGTTCAAGATGAAGATCTTCGATGCTACAATGCTCAATCTTGATCCGATAGTATTAAGCTTCACAACGGGAGCAAAAATGTCGCCAGAAATAACTCCTTCCTTCGTCGAAACCCTTTCGACAACTAGGGCTTTGTATCTCGCTTGGAACCATCACGCTCTCTTCACCCCAGTACACCCATTTGTTGTGAAGTTCTCTTCTTTCCCAGGTAACTCCGGCTAGTTCCCATGTCTGGTTGGAGATGAGAGATTTCATTTCTTCTTTCATAAGAAGCTCACTGTTGGAATCTCGAGTCCGACAAGCTTCATCATAGCATCTGTGCTCCCTCCATCAACAAAGAACATATAGTTCGTATCTCCGGTTAGGGCACACGAGGTCGAAGACCTCTCAACAATCAGGAGCCGGAGTAAGAGGGTCGCGTGCGTGTGTCGAATGCCGTGTACCGCTTTGTCCAACAAGTTCCTTCCTGGGCCGAGGACTTATTACAATTGGGTTCTGGAAGTATCTCGAGACATCATCCGCATCCGCAATACCGACTCATTCCTGGCCTCCGAGGCATTGGCGCGTCTATTTTATGCATGTCCTTATACATCACCCTTTCGTTGAAAATCACATCTCTGCTACGATAACTTTCTTCTTTTAGTCATCCCAAAACGCGGTAGCCAAACTATCCTCACCATAGCCAATGAACGTGTGCATTTCTTGGATTTGGGATCAAGCTTATTCCCGCTTGATCACCGATACGCACAAATGCAACACAACCGAAAACTTTTAGATGTGATAGTTTCACCTCTTTCCGCTCCATACCTCCTCCGGTATTCTATGCTCCAATGGAACAGACGGGCCTCGCTGATCAAGTAAGCCGCCGTGGTTGACCGCTTCGCCCAAAATTGCTTCTAGAGACCCGACACGTACAGCTTCGGGTTTCTTTCTCGTCAACGTCGGTCATACGCCGCCCACACTATTGTGTGGTGCGTGTGCTCGGCAGCTGATTCTTTCCATTTGATCCCGTGCTCATCAGCGTAAATTTTTGAATCTGGTGTCTTCATATTCACCACCATTATCGCTTCCGAGCTTTTTAATCTTTAAACCCGTCTCATTTTCCACCATAGCTTTCCATCTTCACGAAAGCCTCAAATACTTCAGACTTATGCTTTAGAAAGTAAACCCATACCTTCCGAGAATGATCATCGATGAAAGTCAAGTATTGTTTCCCACCAATGGACGGTACGGTTGTCGGTCCCCAAACATCCGAGTGAATAAGCTCTAGCTTTTCCTTCTTTGGGGTTCTACCACTTGTCCGAAAGCCGACTCTCTTTTGCTTTCCAAGTATACAATCTTCGCACATGTCCATCTCTACACCGTAGCCGGAAGTTTTCCTTTTAGCATAATCTTTATCCCCTTCTCACTCAGCGTGGCCTAATCTCCGTGCCACATGTTTCGTGTTTCATTGCCTACAATTGTGATTGAACAACGTGCTTTTGTCATGTGGAAAGGTGCCACTTTTCTTGCCTCGAGCAATCTCATCAGACCCTTGAAATCTTCCAATCATCACCATGGAAGATCGTAGCTGCAGCCTTCACTAGCCAACGCCCCACCGAGATTAAGTTCCTTCCGAGGTGAATATGCGACATCCTTCAGCCCCAAACAGCTGCTTAACTTAATCTTCACTACACCTTTTCCAATAATATGCACATGGTTGATCATCACCAAGATATACCTTTCCAAGGTTTCCTGGGGACATATTTCTCAAGAATTCTTTCTGTGAAGTAGTACGGAACGATGCTCCAGTAGTCTAGCACCCAAGATTCTTCCTTGCTTCCAAAAGAGCATATCAATGCATCATCTCTCCCGAGGTGGAAGTAACATTTGCCTCCGCCTTCACTTGTTTGTCCTTCTGCATTCTTGCACCGATTTTCAGAAGGTTCTGCGGTTCTTCCACAATTCCAACACTCGAGTCTTCGAGCTATGGGAATTATTAGGATTCCTGATTTGGACCTCCCGTCGCTTTGATCTACCTCGGTAGTCGGGCTCTACCACGTCCATTTCCTTTAGTTGAATTTCTTCCTCTCGACTCGTATGCAAAATCGAAGAGGCCGACGATTCAATTGCCTCTCACGTCGGATCTCTTCACCGAGAACCAAATCACGAACATCACAAATTTCAACTTATTGCTTCCCGATGAGCTACTCACTACCGTGACAAGAGCATTCATTTCTGGGTAGAAGACAAAAGTATCAATGCTCGTACTTCTTCATCGAATTCAATTTCCACCGAACCCACCGGGCTGTAACCGTGTTGAGTCTATCGAGATGTTAGCTACCGACGCGCCTTCCGTCATCCGCATGCACTTGAACAAGCGCCACGTGCACTTTGTTCGAGGCCGTGGCTTCTCACATATCGGGAGAGAGGCCGCCATAAGACCCGCCGTGGTCTTTTCCTTTGCTATGTTGAAAGCAACATTACGGATAACGTCAATCGAATAACTCGAGTGGCTTATCCGTCTGTAAGATTCCACCTTCTTCCTTCATAGCCTCGGCTTCTTCCCCTGAGAGGTTGATATAGATTTCTTTGATACGTATAATCCTCTATCCGCATTTTCCAAAACCCGAAATCAGTGCCATCAAATTTCTCGAGTTTCACCTTCCTTCATCTCGCGGCCTTGCTCCCACTAAAATCCGACTTCCTTTGGATCGTTTCTCGACTCATTTCTTGAAAATTGACAAATCCCTACCAATAGCTCTGATACCGGTTGTCGGGAAATAACGCAAATTCCGATAAGCTAGATTTATGAGAAAGCAAGAATAGAAAAAATAACACACAAAATTTGGATAACTAGAGTTCTACTAATCTGCTTACGCCTCTGACCGCAGATTTTTTTTACCGAAAGGGAGAAATTACACAAGGTGTTTACAACACTCACAACTCATAACCCAATTACACCCAAGAAAATTACTCTCAATTTTCTCTCACAAAAGCTTTTCTCTCAAGCTTTTCTCTCAATTGGAATGAACACTTTGGATGGATAATTCATTACAATTCCACATCTATTTATGGGAAAATTCACTCGTTGAATTACTCCTTAAATTAATGGTTCCTTGAATCGCTTCCTGCACTAAGCTCAATGTTTTACTCCTTGTTTTGTTCCATGTTTTGCTCCATGTTTTACTCCTTGTTTTGTTCCATGTTTTGCTCATTAATTTGCTCCTTAAATTAAGGAGCTTTATAACAATAATCTCTAACAGGTACTTATTTTACAATAATTACATAACTAATTCTATTAGGGTTCAAAATTTTCAATAAGCCTACCAATTTTATCCACTTTGTTGAATTTTAACAATTTTAAATTGATTATTATATTAGATTAGATTAAAAATCTTACAATCTACTAATCTTGTTATTTGAATCAATGATCTTATATTTCTTATTTACATGCCTAACTATTTTATTGAGTTATACTTATTAGTACCTATTAATATATATCTTAAACTTTTTCTTCTTCTAAAATTTATTTACTTAGTTATCGTAATAAATTAAAAAAAGACTTTATTTTATGCCAAATATAGATTATAATTAAAAAAATGAATAAAAAGTATTAAAAACTTAACAATTATATAATATAGGTTATTTTGATCTAATTAAAGAGTCATATTTAACTTGTGATTGGATTTAACTAATGTATAATGGATTAGATTAACCTTAAATAAGTTTCTTAATGTTTACGTAATCTCATCTTTGGATCAATTTAGAGTTATTGGATTGAACTAATGTATAATGGATTAGATTAACCTTAAACAAGCTTATTAATGCTCACGTAATCTCACGTTCGGATCAATTTAGAGTTGTGTATCTCACCTTAATTTTCGACAAATAAAATTTTAAGTATAATTTTTAAAAAATTATATGTATAAAATAGAATTATAATTTTAAATTATAATTTATTTTAATAAAATGTGATAGATATAACATATTTTTTTAATTACAAATAAGTAACGATCTAAAAGTAATTAATATTATTTTTTATTATATAAATTATGAATTGACACACGTAAGGAAGGAAGAAAAACTAACACAATCAAAATACAACTGACGTAAGCAATCAAAATATGAAATAAAGAAATCTATAGATGTTGTATTTATAACGATAGACAAACAAAATGATGTCAAGGGGAATGCTTTGAATTGAAATAATCTTTGATGCAGTCGAAAGTTACTTTGTAAAAATCCACTGTACGGTTCGATTAGAATGTTAGCTTCTGGATTCACAAATTGGACTGCCAATATAATATCATAGTTTCAGGCAGCTTTTCTTCAATCTCTTTATTCAGTATGTCAAATTGATCCGGTTAACTAGATTTGCCAATATCCTTTTCGGTAGAAAAAAATAATAATAAATGTAGAATTCTCTCTAATGGAATCTATGAATTATAATTATTTTAGCTAAGTATGCTAATACAAAAATATCCAAAATATTATCGTTATAGTTAAAAAATTTAAAAACTATCGTGAAAATTATGAAAATTTTATAAAAAATATGAAAAAAAATTATAAAACTTTATAAAAAATCAAAACAATCAATACTTATATTTTAGATTATTATTTTTATTTATTACATATATTTTTAAATACATAAAATATTTATACTAATCAATAAATTAATTAATTAATTAAAATATTATATAATATATATATATATATATACACGTATGTACGTATATATTGTTAATTATCGTAAGATAATTAATTAAATGTTTGAAATAATTAAGTAAGTTATCTAATTGTGACTAATATAAATAGATAAATCTCGATAATATGATAATAAATTCCATTGATTATTTATGTTTAAAATTGTTTCTATATATAACAAACATGTTAAGAAAAAAAAATATTATCTTCAACAAAAATGAAAAATAAAATAAAATGTTCACTTAGAAAAAAGATAAAAATAAATTAAGAATTGATGTTTTGAATATTTTGGACTGTTTTAATGACATTTTAACTATAATATCTATAATATCTAATACATTTTAATCAGAAAAATATTTAAGTAATATTTTAGTTACATTATAGACATTTTTACAAAAAATTAACTAAAAGAAATGAAATCACTTTTCTATATAAGTTGTATAAAAAAACAACATTATAAACTTGTGAGCAGAGGCATTTTCTTCGCTGATACCAAATTACCGATATGTCGATTTTTATTCTTTTTCTTTATCTGGTCAAACGTTGATTTGCCACTATTAGTTACGAGTTCAATGTACAAAATTTCAAAGGAAAAACCCAATACTCACAGTGCAATGGAAAGGAAGAGGAACTGTTAGTCAAGAGTTCAATATACAAAATTTCAAAGGAAAACCCAATACTCACGTCGCTATGAAAAGGAAGAGGAATTATTGGATGTTCTTATACCAAGTGCGGGTTCAAGCATAATATTCTACGGATTTAAATTTGATTGATAAATTTTATAATCATATTGTATTCGAATTAAAAATTATACAATTCGTTTGAATTTAGATCTAATACGAATTGACAGATTTTATAATCCGTTGTATCCGATCCGAATCGAATTACTATTAAATTATAAATAAATACATATTTTTATTTTATATTATGTTATTTTTAAATATTATGCATACTGATGAACACAAGATCGACAAGCAATGTCATACCGATCTTGCAGATACTTTATTTTTATATTTGTAAAACTCTCGCAAGTTCACGAATCATTTTATAGAAAATGATAAGTATATTCTGAAGGTTAATCTAAGTAAAAAATGGTTTTTAATTTATTATTCAAAATCTTAAAAACGAAATTAAATCCTAAATATTCTGTCACGATATTTTGGTTTGTTTGTGTTATCTAATCTAATAATAAAAAAATAAACATAGATATAGATTCAATAAACAATAATACAAATTTTTATCATTCATAACATTAAAGTATTTAAAGATATGATAATTAAGTTTATTATGTATTAAAGATATAAATTGATATTTGTTATTTTTTTCTTTTTGGTATGAAATTGTCCTTAGGTGGGGTCCAATTTTTTTGTTTAATATTAATTAACTAATATCCTTAAACGTGGGTTCATTAATTAATTAAGTATTAAATTTTAGCTTTATTTATAAGAAAATAACAAACCATCTAATCACAGTGGACAAAATTAGTTAATTAGACTTTATTCAAGGTGTCCAAATTAAATTTAAGAATTTAATTATCTGAGTACTGATTTTCAAGTTTTAAAACTATTACTGAAAATAGGTCGTCAATACATTTTCAAATAATAGTTCTTATAAAAAACTTTTAAAATAGAGATTTATTCTAATTACGCGACGATTGTACCAACATATAAAAGAACGCTACTTTAAATTAGAACGAACAATTAAACCTTAAAATCTAATTTTTAGATTTAAATTTGTAATGAAAACTAATATATTTCTCTCTAACATTCTTAATATAAAATTTTGAATAAAAACAAAATTTATTTTATAGAAATGTTTTACCTATTTAATATTTCGCAAGCATAATAACATTATTATTATATCATATTTACAAACAGTCAGTCATGTTAAATTCAATCACAGACAAATTAAATATAACATATAGAAATAAAACATAAAAAATAACTGTAAATAATTCATTTTAAAATTATACCTTAAAAGAATCCTTATAATACATTGATGATAATTTTGTTGCTTGAAAACCTACAAATAGATTTGCATTTTTATTTATTTAATTAAAAACTAAAAATCTATAAAAACATAGCTAGTTCTTCTTAAGAATAGAAAAACTTTTAAACTAAAAACTAAAAAAAAAACTTTCTAGAAAAAAAAGAGCTCAGAAAATTGTGTTTTACAATGGGGGAAAATGTCCTATTATAAGTGTTAAAAAGACCAAAAAATGTGAGAAAATATTTCAAAATTTAAATTTAGATGCATTTAGACAGGCTAGCACGCATTTGGGGTGCAAAAATGACAACAGATGGGTGTTTGGCATGTGCATGTGTGTGCTAGCGGGTGTAAAAATTGGAGAGGCATGTGTCGAGTATATGATGGGCGTGTGTCGATGTGTGTTGGGCGTGGGCCAATGGGCATGCGCACGATATTCGACTTTTTTGACATTTTTGATCTATTTTGTCCAAATTTTTCATTTTTTTGACTTTTCCTCCGTTTCTTTTCTCAATATATTTGTGATGTATTGCCTCCAATATTTTTATTTGAGTCTTTAAGTTATTTTTGAACAAAAATACCTAAAAAATAATAAAAATACTAATTATTCTGAAAAAATAAATTTATATAAAATATATCATAAAATCATACAAATATAAATATATTTAATCAATTAAAGTACATTAAATCATGATAATTTTAGTACTTTTTAAACACTCATCACATACCATAATCATATTATATTTTTATTCTAACTTAAAAATAAATATAAATACTTATAATAATTTAATAATTTTACAAACATATTTATTATTCTTTTGATTTTTTTAATTATAACTATAAATAATAATATTTGTTATAAAATATAAATTTGTATATATCATGTTTTATTTATGATAATTTATAAATAAATTTCAACATCAATATGTCCATATCTAATTCAAATCCGATCTATATATTGATTATGATTGATTATATTATCGAATTGAATTTAGATTAAAATTCTTCAAATCTATTTAGATTGAATCATATTCGAATCGGATAAAAATACACAATTTCAATAAAATGGTCATTCCTAATTCTATTCAAAAATTATAAATTATTTTTGTTACAATTTAACTTGTTGGTTGGTTTAGGGAATGAGAGATAATAAATATATATATATATATATATATATATATATATATATATATATAGCATGAGCCAACATGTATGTTTAGTCTAGGATTAATGAATGATTCATCTATTATACCTCGACGGGGATTAATGAATGATTCATCTATTATACCTCAACCATCGGGTCAGCTTTGACCGTGGCCAAAAACAATTATTAATATTATTTAAAAAGTACATATTCTAGTTCATGTTGATTATGATATTATATAGAGTTAAAAATATTTTCTGATTAAACAATTTTAAAAGACAAAAAAGATACCCTTTCATTTTTAAATGACTGAGTCATTTAACTGGGTTCAAACATAAACCCTTTCACCTCTAACCCACAGCAGATACTAGAAAAAAGAAAAAGATATACAACAAAATCTTAACAAACAAATCAATTTCCTTCCAAATGCTTAAGGGGTGATTTGTGAAACCCAATTCGCAAAAGGATGTTAACTCTTGCGATTCAGTCATAAGGAAATGAAGATTAGCTTTAATAGTATCCACAAACCAAGACTGTTGTTATAACCAACCTGCTGATCATAATATCATGCTTGCTTCACGGATAATCTCTCTGATAAAATTGAACCACAAAAACAAAAGTAGTCAGCAAATATACTGCAAAAAAAAAATATATACAAAATAAAAAAAAGTGTTTTTTTTTTGTATATCTAATTTTCTATCAAAAAGAACAAAACCAACTTCAATTGTCAATCGAGAAACTAGAATCTTATCAAACGCATGATTCAAAAACTTCTCAGGAAATGCGTTAAACATGTCATCCAAAAACTTTAATGTCCAGTTGAAAAGGTAGAACCTTCTGTATAAACGTGTAAATTTAAGTTTGCTTTAAACTAATGAACCAAGCTATAAAAATATTTCTTTTACTATAAGCAGATTCTATATTTTTAACAAGAAAAGAGATTGCAGAGTCAACTTACTTATCAATTCATAAGTAACTATCATTGTAGTTCCATACAGTGTCATATTTAAAAACCGAGGTCCGAATCCTCTATAGAATCCCCACCATCCATCTTCTTTGAGGAGAGCCTTTGTTGTTTTCAGTACTGATGGTCTTCCAATGCCATAATCATCCATGACCTTCGTGGTAGGGAAAAGACCAAAAAAAAAAACAATTGCCAGAATTTTTGATGAATACTAGGGATCTGTTTGCTTGTACTTCTTTTAAGTGGTTTCAAACAGAAGTAATTTCATAACAAATCAGTTTTAAGAAGAAGCACAAATATGTGTTTTCTAAGCCCTGAAAGTACTTATGACAAAATATTTTACCTTTTAGTTCTGAAGCACTTTTTATTGTTACAAAAGCTTTTTGTAAGGTCACAGAAGTAGAAACAGACTCACATGTCCTAACATTAGCCAAAAGATATTTTTTCTCCATTGTATCATAGAATAATTTGAACAGTGAAAAGAGAAAATATGCATTCTCATAATCTCATTTACCTGAAGTCTTGTCTTTACTGTGTCTATTGGTGTAGTGAGAATAGAGGAACAAGCACCAGCTACCATTCCTGCCGTAGCCTGAACTGTCACCATCTCCATATGAGATGGTTTTCTTTCCATGTCATCTCTATACCCCAAACTCCTGGAAGGGTAATGATTTTTTGTAAAAATAAGAACGTTCATTTTACAAGTTACCACAAATATAAAACTCTAAAATGGTTTATGGGAACAAAAATGCACCTCCAGATGATGTGTTGGGCAGCACCATATGCACCCCACCAAAGTGCTGATGCTGGGGAATTGGTCACAGCACTTAATCCAAATCCTCTATACATACCACGAAGTCCTTCAGCCTTTAACACTTTCCTTATGACATCAAAGGGACCGCTGCAATATGTCGCACCAGGTAGTCCTTGAACCATCAGCCTCTGACAAGTCTGAGGTTGCAGCATAAAAGTTATAATGAAACATTGCAAGAGTCACATTTCAGCAACATAGTTCTACAAACGTAACAGTTTTTGTTGCAATAGAGGGAGATCAAGATTCCAAGACATTAACTTATAAAATCAAGGAAAAATTTGTATAATGCATGATGTAATTCTTATGTCTAAGAAGGCTGTAACAACCAAGCTCAATTTCTGTGACCAGCAAGTCTTTCTTGGGTTTAAACCATACGTTAAGTTTCACCTTAAACACAACATGCTATAAGCACATATTATTGAACCGGTTCTATCACTTTTTTGATTATGTGCATCATAAGCTAATGGTATGATGAAATCATCACAAATCTGGCTAAATGACCAGCAAATGAAGGACTCTCAACTACTAACGGAAAAGCCAAGCAAGCTGTAGGCTACCATCCATTTGATTTTTTCCAATTCAGACCCAAAATAGCACATTTTTGGAGATTTGGCCGTAAATCTCCCAAACGATGTGCAATTATTACTTGTACATGAGTCATGTACAAACCTTACATAGGATGTACCTGTTTTGTTCATAGAAAAAATAAGCTATTTTAGAATAACTTTCACCCATAATCAAAACACCCTTGAATTTTGGGGCCTCGATACAATTTAGTAACTCTTACTTTATCTTTTTGAGTAGTGTTTTCCTCTAAGATTACTGACAGGCATTATGTTGGGGAAGTTAGGATAAATACCGTACCACATCCAAGGGCACAAAATACACACATGAAACTAAATTAGACACCAGTCCCGCCAGTCCATTGGCAATGCCAACACGGGTTGCTTCAGGCATACTGAGCTCCTGCATGTATTTCAAGGTCATATCCTTTGATACCTCAAGTGATGTCAAAGCCAGGACCCTCCCAGGAAGTGACCCTATTGCAGAGGTGCCAAAGCCCCTGAAGATGCCTGAAATGCCATCAGTCTTTAGTATTTGCTTGAAGATAGTATACCCACGCATATGAGCGAAGCCACTATTAGCTACTTGAATTCTAGTCTTCAAGACTGTCGTTGGGTGCAATAAGGCTGATTGAGCCGTAAACAAGATCGCCCCAATAACATGAAACTTCATCTTGTCCAATCTAATGTTCAAAATTCACCCAAAACAAGTAACAAATTAACAGGACTTAACTTACTTCCCCACAAATTCAAAATACCATACATCAAAATGCAATATACCCCCAATACCATGAAACTTCATCTTGTCCAATCTAATATTAAAAATTCACCCAAAACAGGTAACAAACAGCAAAAATGCAAAATGAGATGTAATCGAACACCACCGTACAAAGTACCTCTTTTTTTATGATAAATAGGCAATCTATAAAATGACCCGAACTTCCAATATGAGAGAAAGAATATAATCTTTTTGATGAAATTGTTTTACATAAAACATGTCATATATACTCTGATAATAATATTAGTTGTTGATATTGTTCTTATTTCATATTTTTTTTCATTTTTATAAAAACAAAAAGTTAAAATTAATATATTGCACGTGTTCATACTATTATAGTTCTTATAGTAACAAAGATTCTCTCCTTTTTCATTTTTTTACACTTAATGTACATATATCATAAAAATATATTTTTATGTTTTTTAACAAGTTAGAAAATGCAGTGCACATATTTTTTTGTTATATAAAAACTAACGAGACTTTAAAAGGAAAAAAAAAATCGTACCTATCCCAATTGATTTCGGTATCAGAAAGAGCCAGCTCTGTTGGAGCAGTGGAAGCCTCAGTTTCCATAGTTTCAGCTTTTGCTTGCGTCATAATCCGTCCGGATCCTTGCTATTTGCAAGTACAAATCTCAGGGGGATGGAGATGGAGGAAATAAATCTATTAGAGAATTACCATTTTTAATATCAGAAATTATAAGACGGTGGAATATCTTGGAAAGTTCGAGTCGGTTAGGGAACGAAAATGTATGCACGCTTCTTTTTCCAAACTTTTAATCCTAAGCGAGCAAGGTAACGATATATTAAAAGAAGTGAAGTCTGGTATACTGAAATTTTTTGTTATAACCGGCTATGATCACCGCTCAAAAAACGATAAAGGTCAATAAGGTCAAATATTTGAAGGAAAATACTTTTTTTTTTAAAGCAACTCTACACAATTGAAAAAAAAATGCTAAATATTTATACTTGAATTAAGATTTAAACTAATAAAACTATGTTATATATTCTTATAAGTGATATGTTTTTAATTTTTTTTTTTTTTGAGTAATATTCATAAATAAGGTAAAATTATGATTTAAGTAAAAACATTGTATTTAATAATTTTATATTTAACAGTTTGTTTTTAACGTAATTTTTTCAAGTTTTAATTACTTTACGAATACAAAACAATTTTTTAATTTAAGTATAAAATATACCAATTTTATAATTGAAAGCAATAGTCCCTTCTTTCAATAATATTGATAAGTAATGTATAATTATTGACGTAAGTGAAAAATTATATGTAATGTTATCATATTAATTTCAACTCTTAATCGTTCAAATAATTCGTATAAAACGATCACGTATTTTTAAGAGTTTTATTATAATTTATAATTTATTAAAAGTGAACACAATCTAATTTAAATATCATAAATTTTAAATAAATTAGATCAAATTGTTTATAGGTGTAAAATTAAATTGTATAGTATCTTTAAAAACCAATTCTCCATTTAAAAACATTTAAAATAATAACACAATTATTTAATAAAAATGGTTTTTAATATTATGAACTAAAGTTGTGATGTGTTGGTTTAGTATTCTATTAAGAATGAATGATTTTAATATAATAAAATGGTTTTTAATATTTGAATCAGACCACTCAAATGGTTTAGTTGTATTTACTCGAAGGAATAAGAATAGATCATCAACATGCATGAGGTGTGAGATTGCAATAGCTTGTCTAGCAATTTTTATCCCATATATCAAGCCATTTGCTTTAGCTTTGGAAATCATTCTTTAGAAACATTCGGAGATAATAAGAAAGAGATAAGATAACAGGGATATATCCTCCTTATCTGATTCCTCTTGTAAGTTAGAAACATCCAAAAGGTATCCCATTTCAAAGGATTGAGAATGAAGCTGTTGATATACATTAATAAATCAAATTAATTGCATAATATGTCCAAGAAATCCCAAAGTTTCATTAACAAGAAATTCCATTCTACCATGTCATAGGCTTCTTGTATATCTACCTTTGTGCACATAAGTCTACTTTTTCCAGATCTTTTCTTTGAAATTGTATAAGATACCTCATGTGCTAATAAAGTGTTTTCTGCTATCCGTCTTTCAAGTAAGACGGTAGCTTGAAAAGGCTACATGTTTTCTTGTAGAATGAGTATTAATCTTTTGACTATAATTCTCGCAATGATTTTGTATATATAATACCATATTACATAGACTTATGGCTTTGTAATCACCATTGCTAGTTGGATTTGAAAATTTTAGTATTATAGTGATGAAATGTTTGATTCTAATTTTCTTTCATCTGTCCTTGTATGAAAAACTAATGTATCTCAAAGATTATCCTTTCCCCTAGTATATGCCAACACTTTTTGTAGAATCCTACTGGAATACCATCTGGGACATGGGCTTTGAAATCACTCATTTCTCATAAAGCTTCTTTTATTTCCTTTGGAGAGAGAATGCTGGTGATCAGTATCACATTATACTCTAGACTTACGATAATTGGAAATAAATTACTCAATTTTAAATTCAACTCAGGTTTATCACACTAGAACAAATGTTAAAGATGTCGAACATTTTCATTCCCAATTTGTTTTATGTTCCAAGTAAGCTGTCCAAAGACTTTTGTTTCCATATGAAGTTGTTGAGAATAATAATAACGGCTAGTTAGTAACGGCTAGTTTAATAACGGCTAGTTTAGTAACGGCTAGTTTAATAACGGCTAGTTTCTTCCTTTCAATGTATAAATATAACATTAGACATTAAGCCAAAATCAATTCAATAACTCTCTCAACAAAAATCAGAGAAAATCAATACGGTATCGTGAGCAGTTGATCTCGCTCCAAATCAATCCCACAAACAAGAATCAGTATAAGTTCAAGAAATCTAGAAAATGTCACAACATATAGAGACTTACGTGGTGTCGCTAAATGGTAAAAATTACCATCTTTGGGCACGCCAAGTAACTTTTGGTCTAATCTACAGAGACAAATTTAAGCATTTCCACCGCGAGAAATCAAAACCAAAAGCCGAAGATCCAACACACCCAACAATAAGAAAGAAAGGAAATTTTAATGGAGAAAGAGGACAATCTCGGCTACGAGTTGGTTATTGGCAAACTACGGAACCCCATATCTCTCGATCTCATGACATATCTAGATACAAATTTCCGAGATACGTGGGTTAAAGCCGGTAGACAATGTTCGAAAGAAGAAAAATTACTCTCTTATTTATCAACTTCAAAGAAGAACTTCAAATGGGGCTTACAACAACAAAATCAATCACACCGAACTATTCAAAGAAAATCCAAAAAAAGAATGACGAGATTAGAGGTATCGACCTCTCACAAATTGATCTTGATGAAATCAAAGAAGTTAAGAAAGCAGATGGAATTTTCACCTTCCTCTCCAAGCTCGATTCAAGCCATGGCGGGTACGTTCACAAATTCTTCTCACGGGCGAGCCGCCATCCGTTGACGAGGTTGTCATGGGATGGTTGAAAGAGAAGAGACAAGAAGAATAGTAACGGGTACTCAACTACCCGACAACCCCGGCTTCAAGGCTTTCATCACCGTATCTAACCCTAGGCCGAACGTCGGGAGACCAAACACTCACTGCCGCGATTATTGTGAAGGGAAGGACATAAGCGCGAGGAATGCCAGTCACTCACTCGTTGCGATTATTGTAAGAAGGAAGGACACAAGCGCGAGGAACGTCAGGTCTCAACCTCATCTCCCAAGTAAAAGGGAAGTGCGGCGTGGGAGGAAAGCCGTCGTAGGGGAGATCGCCGACAAAATCGTGCAGAGAGCAGAGTAAAAATGGGTTACTTCCGCACAAAAGGAAAAGAGGATATGAGTACAAACTGAGCTGAAAAAGAAATAAAAGGTGAGGTGGATACGGATCAAATGAGGCAGTACCAGATACACAATTATCCGTGATGTTTCAAGGAAAATCTCAAAAACCTCTCGGTATGATTACAAACCTTACTCAAAATTCTTTAAATTCCAAATGGATTCTTGATTCAGTTCAACTGATCACATAATCGAAATAAAAACTTACTCAATAATTACAAAAAATCGAGACTAAACAATTTGTAATCGCCAAGCAAATGGTGAAAAAATGGAAATTTTAGAAATGGTTCAATTAGTCTCCTTTCAAGAAAAATTTCAAATGTTTTGCATGTGAATAATTGTACATCTAACTTGTTATCCATTAGTAAAATCACACGAGACTTAAATTGTGAAATTACATTTACATCCAAAAATGTGATTTTTCGTGAATTGATAACGAAGAATATCATTGGTGAAGGTTTTCTAGAAAATGGGCTTTATATTCTAAGTGAAGAAAAGTGCAACTTCAATATTAAAAAGAAGAAGAATTAGGCACTCTTTGGCATAAAGAGAATTGGTCATCCTTCCGATAAGATTTTAAATGTATTTTTGATTTCAAACAACTAGATTGTAGTAGTTGTGAAATTTGCAAATTAGGAAAGCACACAAGGTTACCATTTAGTTTATCCAATTGTAAAAGCAAAAACCTTTTCGAGATAATACATTCTCGATGTTTGGGGCCCCGCTTCCAATTGAGTCATTTAATGGTTATAAATACTTTGTTATATTTATAGATGATTTTTCAAGAACTACATGGTTACACTTGTTAAAAAATAAAAGTGAAGTGTTTTCTTCAATTTCAAGAATTTTATAATTTTGTAGAAAATCAATATGATGCAAAGATTAAAACTTTGTAGTGATAATGGAACTAAATTTGTAAATCAAAATTTTACAAATTTTTTCAAGCAAAAAGGAATTTTACATCAAACAACTTTGTATTTACACACCCCAACAAAATGGTGTGTCGAAAGAAAATCGACATTTACTTGAAGTAACAAGAGTACTTTTGTTTCAAAATAATGTTCCAATAATTTTTTGGCCTGGATACGTTTCTCACCGCAACATATTTAATTAATAGATTGCCAAGTGCCAATTTGAATTTCAAAAGCCCACTAGAAATCCTCTACCAAGAAAAACTCAATATCTATCATTTAAGAGTATTTGATGTACATACATGTTACGTACAAAAATAAACAACACAAGTTAGATTATACATCAATCAAAGCTATTTTCTTGGGTATTCATCTCAAAAAAAGGGTTATAAATGCTATGATCCGATTAACAAAAAACATTACATTTCAAGAGATGTGACATTCCAAGAAAATGAGCCATATTACAAAACACTAGAAAAGGAGACTAATAACCAAGAGGAACCAAATGAATTTACATTTCCATTTTTTTATTCTGAAGAAGGAAATATAGTAGTAGAAAATGAAATAATCAATGAGAATGAAGAGGAAGAAACTTCTCAAAATGAGGGGAAGATGGTACTACCGAAATAATACCATGGTATGTCTAATCGGACTCACAACCTACAACTAGATTACGGGATTTTGTAACATACATGAGGTAAAATATCCTATCCAAAATTATTTATCTTATGAAAATGTTACACCATTAATATAGGACTTATTTGACCTCACTTCCAAAGAAAATGAGCCAAATAACTACGAGAAGCAATAGGCCAACTTGTATGGGTGCAAAGCAATGGAAGAAGAACTTCAAGCACTTGAAAAAATGAAACAATGGGTAGTCGACAACTACCCGAAGGAAAGAAACCCGTAGGATGCAAATGGGTCTATAAGATTAAGTTTAATAGTGATGGTACTATTGAAAGGTACAAAGCACGATTAAGTGGCAAAAGGTTACACTCAAACCTATGGTGTAGATTATCAAGAAAACATTTGCACCGTGGCTAAAAATGAATACCGTTAGTATTTTACTTTCCATAGCGGTAAACCAAAATTGGATCTTACATCAAATGGATGTGAAGAATGCTTTTCTCCAAGGAACACTTGAAGAAGAGGTATATATGACACTTCCACCTGGTCATAAAAAAGAAAACAATTCTAGTCTAGCGTGGAGGATAAAAAATCTATTTACTGACTAAAGCAATCTCCACGAGCATGGTATGGAAAACTAAGCTCTTATTTAATTTCTTGTGATTTTAAAATTAGTAATGCCGATCACTCATTATTTTCCAAAAATTATGGTACATTCACAACCATAATTCTAATATATGTAGATGATATAATAATTACCGGAAATAATTTGGAAGAAATTAAAAAAGTGAAAATGAAATTAAAGGAGAATTTTGATATCAAAGACTTAGGTTTATTAAAATATTTTCTAGAATAGAAATAGCACATTCACCTTGGGACTCTTATTTCACAAAGAAAATATACACTTGACCTATTGAAAGAAACTGCAAATTGTGGAGTAAACCAACATCTATACCAATAGATAGTAAATGCAAATTAAATATCGAGGATGGCGAATCCTTAGAAGACATAAGCCAATTTCAAAGACTTGTAGGAAAATTAATTTATTTAATCTGCAATCTGACCAGATATTTCTTTTTCAAGAAGCCAAATTAGTAAATTTATGCATACACCTAGAACACCACATTTAGAGGCTATACATAGAATTTTAAAATATTTAAAAGGGACACCTAGTAAAGGAATTCTCATGAAATGTAATAATTCTAATGAAGCTGTGGCTACTCCGATCAGATTGGGTAGCTTTGATAGAAAATCAACCACCGGTTTTTCGCACGTCAGAAGGCGGAAATTTAGTCACATGGAAAAGCAAGAAACAAAATGTTGTGGCACGATCGTGCGGAAGGAATATCGAGCCATGGCATCAACCTCAAGCGAAGCATCTTGATCAAACAACTTCTTTTGGATATTGGAATTAAAATTCAAGAACCAATGAAGATGTTTTGTAATAACCAAGCTAGCGACATATAGCATCAAATCCGGTGTTTCACGAGAGAACAAAACACATCGTTGGATTGCCACTTCATTCGAGAAAAATTCAAGCAAAGGAAATTGAAACTCCATTTGTGAGAAGTGAAAAACAATTGGCGGACATCTTCACCAAAGGTTTAGATTTAAAATCATTTGAAGAAAATTCTAAGCAAGTTAGTGGTTGACCGATATCTACACACCTAACTCGGCGGGAGACAGAATAATAATAACGGCTAGTTAGTAACGGCTAGTTTAATAACGGCTAGTTAGTAACGGCTAGTTTAATAACGGCTAGTTTAGTAACGGCTAGTTTAATAACGGCTAGTTTCTTCCTTTCAATGTATAAATATAACATTAGACATTAAGCCAAAATCAATTCAATAACTCTCTCAACAAAAATCAAAGAAAATCAACAGAAGTCCCATCTATTGTATTTCTTATTTCTCTTCTAGCAACGTGGAAATCATCTGCTCTTTAATTGCAATTCTGTTATCAAAGGGTCTTGATTGGATATCTAGGAGTTGAGCTTCGAGTCTTAGCTTCTTATTTTTTCTGTATAAACCCAAAATGAGATTTGTTCCAATCAAATAGTTTTTTTTTTGCTAGTATTCCCAGAGAACCAAGTAGACTGTTATTTGTTGCATCGTAAAAAATCCAATGTTCCTTTATTAGTTTTAACAGTGAATGTCACTAAACCATATTTCATATCTTTTGAGAAAATGTTCTCTAAACCCATGCAAGTGCAAAATAATATGATTGTGGTCTGATGTGTAATTGGGTTAGTTTGAGACTATGGCTTTCAGGAAACAAATTAGCCAGAGGTCAAGACTCTACCTAATCCCTTGTAAATCCTATCTTCAGCTTTCCTTTTATTACACCAAGTGAAATTTGTACCATTACTTCAAATATCCATAGCCCTTACGTGGGAGATGAAAGTTTTTAAAGCATTTGTGGTATGCATGTAGAAGGGAATTCCATCGACTCTTTCAGAATCATGGGTGATGTCATTTAAATCCCCAATTACACACCAAAAATCTTGAAAGTTTGAAATATGGTCTGTTAAATCTTGCCACGTTTTGTATCGATGAATCTTTTTTCAAACAAACATATATGACTTTTCATAAACAATTATATTCTCATGCTATTGGTTGAATGTGTAGATCTCTCAAGAGATTCATCTATTTATAGAACATTATACATACAGGTGTCGATTACATAGTATGTATACATATATGAATGTCAGAGGGATAAAAACGATGAAAGGTACCACATTTTATGATTTGAGGTCGACTTTAGCTCGAGTTGGTGGTCGACCCTATAGGCAGCATGGCTTTCTCAGACTAGTCTCTTTCTCATTGGTGAGTTGTGAGAACGAGGGTCACTTGGGATGTCTCATCTTACGGCTCGAACTGCTTATTAGGCTTGAACAGTTGAGTGGACCAAGTACCAGGTACCAGGTCGGTCCATATGTCCAAACATCTAGTCCCCTACTCTTTCAACTCAAACTCTGGACTGAGGTGGAAGAATAATTCTCGAGCAATGGATACGAACCGTTCAACTCTCCTAATAAATGCATGTTAATTGATTGGATAGAGAAAAATGGGAGCCTCTATATAAAGAGGTGCTTGGGCTGAGACTGTTTCCTACACAACAAACAAAAAGTAAGAGAAAAAACGCTTTGTCGTATCATCTCGAGCCATCAAAATATTTTGAGTTCGATGGTAAGAAACTTATCTCGACACCTAGCTTATTTTCTCATGTTTTAAAGTACAAGTTTTTTCAAGACTAACACTTATCTCTCCTTTTTCTTTTCAGGTGAGTTTTATAAAGAATCATTTCCTTTTACTTTCAACTCGACCCTAGGTTATCTCTTTATCTTGCGCCTTACCTCTTTTTTATGTTTTGTGGTATTTTATAGACACTATGCATAGAGAAGAAACTTCAAGCTCGGGCTCTTAGGAGAGCCCACAATACCTCAACGCTAGTGATGACTCAAGGTCTTCTAGGATGAGTTCCTCTAGCGAGGATAGTCATTCTCTACCTCAGTCCTCTACCTCCACCATCCACCCTCAGGCCACTCCGACCATTAGGTTGAATATGCTCCAGACTCAAATATTAGTAGCTAGGACGTGGAGGAAGAAAACGAGGAACCTAAGATCTGGGGAATCTATAGGTCGTACCAAGGGTTGGTCGGCCAAGATTAAGACTAGTGGGCTAGCATCCTATGATGAGGAGAGGTTAAGGAAAACCTACGACATCCCATCCTTGGTTTAAATAATGATCCCACCAGAGGGGGCCCATGAAAACGATCAATCTCCAATGATAGAGATTTCCCATGTATCCTTTTATAAGGAGGTTTTTGGCTATGACTCAACTCACGTCAGGCAGCTGATGCCTAATGGCTAGAGGTATCTGCTCTACCTCGCATTGATATGCTAGGAGCTCAGTATGGTTTTAGATATGCCCGAGTTTAACAAGGCCTATGTCCTGAAATAGAACCCAATAGACCCAAGGCAGGTGTTCATGTCTATGAAGTAGAATAAAGGTATAAATGTGGCCCTTCTTGAGAACGAGAAGAATTGAAAGGAATATTTCTTCTATGTCTCAGGTCGGTGAGAATCTCTAACCAATGACATCGGGTTGGTTAGGAGTACCTGGAATGGTACTAAGGTCATGATAAGGAACATAGGTTTCTTCATCATAACCTTGATGTTAGATGCAAAGCAACATCTAACTAATAGCTAGAACTATCTACCTAAGAAGACTCCATGGAGGCATCTACTGAATACCCCAGACTTTGTTGCATGCGGGCTGATGAGGCATGTCTTAGTGGAGCCCTTTCTTAGAATTATTCGCAAGCCTCGAGCTTCTCCCAACAGCATAACCCATCCCACGAACTATAGAGGTAGGTTTGAGATGGTCCCTGATAATGTTGAACTAGTCCTTAGCCTTGAACATTTCTTTCTCTTTTTCTCTTTTTTTATTGGAACTACCTTGTTATACTAAAACCTCATCCCTTCTTGTTTTTATAGATACTATGGAGTTTTACGCTAATGCTCTCCTGACTCGGCTTAAGAGCGTGGATTTTAAAAGGACTAGCTCTAAAAAATCCACACCCCCATCAAAGGGAGAAAGACCTCTAAAGGGAGGAAAGGAGGGCCTTCCCACCTCCTAAAAAATGTTTTGTGGATGAGCCTGTGCTCAAGCCTGAGCTGCTAAACATCTTTGAGCCCTCATCAACCTCTCTGGGCCGACACATATCTCCCACTCCCAACTCGGCTCCCCTATCATCTACTCAGCCTGTAAGGGACTCTTAAAAAGGGAAAAACATAATCAATTATCTAATGAGAAATGTGGATGGGGTGGCTCTATGTTGAAGTATGGAACTATAGAAGCTTGACCATTATGTCATCATCTTCTTGTTTTTCCGCATGAGGAGCAGTTCGATGCCATATGTGAGGAAGAGAATGTGGAGGCCGTGATCAATCACCTAATGTAACAGGTATGCCCCTATCTTTTGTTCTATGCATGTTGAGATTCATTATAGATGTATATTTGTAATGTTTGACTTTGCGTCATCTGAATTATTCAAGCACTGTTGCTCATTGAGTTGAACATGACCCGAGAGGTAGAGAGGTTGAAGCATGAACTTGCTTAGGATAAAGTGAAGCATGCCTCAACCTGGCCCAAGTACACAATGTTGCTAACCAAGGCCATAAAATGGAAGGGCGAGGCTATAGGTAAGTTAGAGAAACTGATCAAGGCTGTGTCTGAGTTAAACGACTATGCGAGTCGTGTGGTTGAGCTCGAGGAGGCTAAGGAAAATACTAAGGCCGATCTTGAGGACAGTAATCGCAAGGTATCCAAACTCAATGAGGCTAATGAAAAGGTTAAGTGTGATCTTAGTGCTATGGTTGAGCAGCTCACCTCGAGCATGGAAATTGGGTATGGATTAGAGATGGACTCTTTTAAAAAGGAGGCCAAGAAATGAGGCCTGGATGAGTATTATTACCAAATTTTAGACATTCCAGTCATCCTTAGTGTGAGCCTACCCAGTCTCCAAGTGGAGATGAGGAAGAGGATTTAGACACGAGCTATAGTGGTGAAGGTACCGAACTTGCTGGTGTAGAGGGTGAGGCTGGGGACTCTTGATGTGGTGATAACTTCAAGGCCCGAGTAGAGTTTAAGTCTTGCCCCCCTTTGTTGTTTTGAGCTCGACGCCACTCATGCTTATGTGGTCACGGGTTTTACCTTGTAATTGTTTCTTTTCAATCCTTAATGAAAATCAGCTTAATTTTGGGAACTATGTTGATTTCTTGGTAATGTATTTATATCATCATTTTTTTGTATCTATTTACGACGTTGACCTACCTTCCTACTTTTGAGACTTGTGTCATTTAAACCCTTTTGGACACCATCTCATATAAAAAGGGGTTAGAGGTATTGTTGAATTTAGACAACTTTTTTGAAACATTTTTCAACAAATTTCTCATCTTTTTTGCTTGAAGATTATAGGATCTGATCGCACTAACATGCATTTAGCTTGGGCGTTAAAAATGGAAAACGTGAGACTTAAAACAGAGGTGTAAAAATTGAAAATCAAGCTATTGAGATTCGAGGCTAAACTAAAGCTTTCTGAAAAAACCAAGTATGAGCTTACTTCTTATAAGGAGTAGTTATCTCATACCCGAGCTAGGGAGAGGGGGTCCATGGCCGAAATGACTATTCTTATGGAAAAGGAGTCCTATTAAGCAAACTTCTACATAAAGAGATCTAAGGGGGTCTTCTTCAAGGTGATTGGAGTTACTGAAGAACTGGAACGTTCTATGCTCATGTTGAGCTCAATCCCTCCTGAGATAATGATCGATGTTCAAGAGAAAATTATCAAGATTCTAGCCAAACTATTACCTTTGGCAGAGGAGACATACGAGATGGACTCCAATCGGGTGTTTAAGCACATGAAGCTTTTATAATTGTTCCAGGAGACTGAGTTATGTAATGACAAAATCATTTTGGGTTTAAACAATAAATTGTTTTTAATAAAATTTATTTATGATGCTCAACATTTCATTTTTTCATGTATATTCTAGTTGTTTGTTAGGGAGAAAGCTCTGTAAGTGTTCGAGCATTCTACATGGTTCTTAATTGAGGTGATCAACTCTTTCTTTAATATCACAATGCCAAGCTGGTTCCTAACTAAGCTTAACTACTCGTGACTTCTTTGCGAGTGTCAAGGTGATCTATATGGTTCTTAATCGACGTGATTAACCCATAACCCGTAATAGTGGAAGATGGAGCTATATCTGGTTCTTGATTGAGGTTCTCAACTCTTCCTATAATGTTACAGTGCCAACTTGGTTCTTGACCGAGGTGAAAAACTTGTGACAGTGTCAAGGTAGTCTATCTGATTCTTAACCGAGGTGGTCAACCGGTGACCTGTAACAGTGGAAAAAAGAGTTATACCTGGTTCCCGACCGAAATGCTCATCTCTTCCTTTAATGTTAGAATTCCAACTTAGTTCTTGACCGAGGTGAAAAACTTGTGATAGTGTCAGGGCAGTCTACCTAGTTCTTAACCGAAGTGATCAACGAATGACATATAATAGTATGGGGCTTCTAGAAAAGAACCATTTGTTTGAAGGAAGCTTCTTCATAAGTGTGCATATAATGATGGTACATGAAAATATTAAATTGAGATACATCAAAATTAATATTTCTTTAATTTATGGCATTCCAACTAGTGTCATCCTCAACTTTGTCATTGTTTCTTAACAAGTAGGGTCATCCTGGTGTTGTTTTAATTATTTGGTAAGGTCTTTCCCAATTAGCACCCATTTTATTGGCCATACATTCCTTCTTGTTAAAAACCCTTTTGAGGACCCAATCACCAATGGAAAATTATTTGAAGCGCACAGCCTTGTATTAATAATCTGACACTTTTCTTTTCTATTCAATCATCTTTCTTAAAGCTTCATTCTTTTTTTCTTCGGCTAAGGTCAATTTGATTATTCTACTCACCCCGTTTTTTCCCTCTGTCAGGACTGATATGGTAGTGGGTATTCTAAATTTAGTTGGTATTAATGCTTCAGTCCCATAGACCATGGAAAATAGGGTCTTGTTAGTACTTTCCTAAGGGCTAGTCCTGGTAGCCCACAATGTAATAGGTATCTCTTCAACCCATATTTCCTTTTCACTTTCCAACCTTTTCTTTAGTAGGTTAATAATTAACTTGTTGAAATATTCTTCTTGACCATTTTCATGGGGATAGTATGGTCTTGGGTGCTACTTGCATTCCATATGTGTTTCCTACATTATTAAATGAATCATTAGAGATTTCAGGAAAATCTTTATTCAGAACCTTACCACTCCTTAGAGTTGTCATAGTTTGAGTTTGCTGAGATTGACTGTAAAGCTTCCCTTTTTATTTTCTTTGCATTTTCTTAGCTATTTTACCAACTCTTCGTTCCACCTTCTTCACAGATGCTTCAATAAAGTTCAACTTTTGATTATTTTTCATTTCCTTATCTCGACTTACTTGAATAAAGGCATTCAACTTATCCTCAAAGGTTGGTTATTTAGGTGGATAGTGTGGCATGTCTTGGTTTAGGATTAGGTCTTGCATTTGGTTTTGGACATATGTTGGGTTAGTGTTTGCTTCTTAGAAAAAAATTAGAGTGATTTATCCATCTATAATTATAGGTGTTGGTGTAAGGATCACTCATGGGTCTAGATTGGTACCTCTACATAAAATAAACTTCTTGACATGTGCTTGCATAGGGATCACCTACAAAAGATAAAATATTAGCTCCATGCCCATACATATCACAAACTCTATTTACCTCTGGGTTACGTGTGTTCTTTGTAATTAAGAGTTAAACTTGCTTTTCAATTTTGCAAGTTGCATGGCCATTTCATTCTCGAAGCCTATCTCATTGACTCTAACTCTCTAAAATTATTTTTTTGGGAATTAGTACCCAATATCTTCTAGAGATTATAAGTCTTTAAGGGAGTTATTTCTCCCATAACTCCACCTACAACATTGTCAACTTTGAATTGACACCATTGTGCCAATCCATCATAGAAAAATTGATTTTGCAACTATAATGGAAAACTGTAGTATGGACCTTGAGTGAAAAGTAGTTTGAACCTATCCTAAGTTTCATAGAATGATTCTCCTTCCATTTGAGATAATGTAGCAATTTTTGCTCTTAAATCAAAAAATTTCTATTAGGATTAGTATCTTCTATAAATTTATTAATTATAGATTTTCTCCCAAGTTATCAGAGAACTTGTTGGGAGATTCATTAGCCAAACCTTAGCCTTATCGTTAAGGAGGTATGTGAAACACCTCATTTTTAATTGCTCCTCAATAAGCCCACACAGAGGAAATGTTTGCATTGTTGAGTAAAATTCTTAACAAAAATCAATGCATTTTCATTATGCATTCCTTAAAAGGTTGGAAACATGAAAAAATGAATATGTTTTAATTCATAATTCTGTATATAAAAGAAGTAGTAGTGACAATGGTTGGCATTGTATGCTATTTCATTAATATTCCCCTTGATAAAGCATTTTTCATTTTAAATGACTCTAATCTTGGCTCAAATTATTACTCAAGAAAATAAATAAAAATAAAATTAACAAATAAATCAAATAAAATAAATAAATAACAACAAGAACTAGAAATAAACAAATAAAAATAGAAAAGGAAATAGTAATAAAAATAAATAAATGATAAAAAAGAAGTGAAAATAAAAATAAAGAAAAAAAACTTTTTTTAGTTATATATATATATATATATATATATTATTTGTTTTAAAACTAAACAATAAATAACAAAAATAACAAATAACAAATAGATAAAAATAACAAAACAAATCATAAATATTCACAAAATCACGTAAATAAAAAAATCATAGAACAAAAAAAATTACGAAAATGATTAATTAAAATACAACTAAATAATTTAAAACATCAATCCTACAAAATATTGTCAAAATTTTTGATGCACAAAAACTTAATTATCAAATTTTGTATTTATAAAAAGTTTGTAAGTGTACGAATCACTTATAATAAATAATATGTAAACTCTTAAAATCGTTTATCAAAGAATTGCAGTGGCTTTAAAAGATAAACTAATTTTCTAATTTAGTTAAGAAAAAACAAGTCCATAACATTCTAACAATTTATTGTTTGGTAAAACAAAATTCTAATTTCTAAATAAAATTATATATAAAGAAAGTAAGTAAATTAAAGTAGATAAATGACTTACAACTAGTTGGTTCTTTATACAAGGCTTAGATGAATTTTTCTTTTAAACTCCTAGGATGCGAAATAAGTGCTCCAAGTATTATTATTCGTGTGTTGACAAATTTATCTATTTTAAAACTAAAAATACTTAAAATACAATAAAACATACACGTGATTTTTAACATATAGATTTGTATAAATTATCGCATAAATATGATATAATCAAATATATTTATCACATTTAAACATAATAAAATTATGAAATACTAGTATTTTCAAACACTTAACTAAATTAATCAATAAATAATTCAGACTCCACTTTTTAAGCTAGAAAATAAATCTCATGATCATGCAATTAATCTCTCTAAATATAATCAATAATTAAATTGATGATTTTATGGAAAGAAATTAAATCAATGAAGAAAGAATTATAGAATTCTGTAAGAAAATTTGGGCTCTATAAATGATCAATCTTTAACTTTTTTCAATGGCTTTGAATTGTTATGTTCCAAACTACTACTAATAAGTTCAAAAATTGTCCTAATTTATTTAGGAAATGTATTAGCTTAGACAAATAGCTGAGATCGATAGTTGGATGCAAAAATAGTATTGATGTATCAATTTTCACTCTGTTTGATCTATCAAATCCCTTGGTATATCCTTTTAAGTATCACATCATTCCAACCTAAGAGCACTTTGTCGATGCTCAAGCAAAGCTCAATCGATCAAGCTTCATTTGGATATATCAAAACCCTTATGGATCAATCAAGATAAAATAAGGAAATCGACTTGAGAACCCTGCATCAAAGTCAAGTAATGCTTAGTTTGAAACCACAAAAATTCGTTATAAATTATTATAGTACCTTAAAAATTAATTTTTGAAAATATTTTAAAGTGTAAGGACGTATCGGAAAATTTTGTTTGAAAAATCAGCTTCACACGAAAAAAAATTAGAAATTTTTATGCAACTTGTCTAGGCCTCGTCGTTTGATGACTCTATGAAAATAGAGCCATCAATATAATTTTTACTTAATATTTATTCATTTTATTTAATAAGTAGTATTTTTGGTTTAAAAATATTTAAATATAAACTTTCTAATTAAAAGAGGTAAAAATATAATTTTTGGGCATTTTTGGAATTTTCTAACAATTTTATGAATTATTTAATGCAAAACTAATCAGAAGACACCACATGGATGCCAAGCAAGTAAGAAAGCTAACCAGGCAAGCCACATGGATGCGACACAAGCAAAGAGGCCCAATCACGTAACATCATGTGTACCACATGATGTAAGGCCATGTCACATGTCATTACAATGTTTATTCTAAGTTTTATGGTGCAATCAACGGCCATGCCATGCATCGTCACTTGATTCATTCATTCTTCCCACTAGGGCACCACGCAAGTCGTATCTACGCATCACATCAAGCCACTTGGCACAGACTTAATGGCATTGACCATGACCGGTCCACCTATGCCACGTGACGTGCACTAATTTGCCCAATAAATCCCTTATGCCACGTGTCATGTTTCTATTGGATAGTATGATAAATTTTCATTTTTTCATTTTGGCCTTTGATCTGAAGTTGATGTGACAGTCTAGATTCCACCTGAGCTTAATTTAACCCCTTAATTACCATAGAAATCCTAATAAGTCAAAAATTACATATTTTTTTATCAGTTTTGGGAGCTAAGAAGAGATAAAAATATAGAAAAATTAAAAATAATATATAATTTTGGTGAAGATTCAAGAGGAGATTGGTGTTATAATTCAAGAGATTGGTTGCATTTCTTTTTCTTCTCCTTTCTTATCAACTTTTATATCTTTCTTTATAAAAAATATGAGCATTATGAACAAAATTATTTCTAGCTAATTTATTAATCTAAGAGTCATATGAACCCAATTTTTAACAAGTGATGATCTTATATTTTAACCCAATTATAATTTAAATTTAATAATATTATTTAATCTAATTTTTATGTAATTAATTATTTGGCCAACAATTGATCTATAGAAGCAATTAAATAGATTTGAGAGAATTATTTAATTGTTTGTCTTGATTAAATAACATGCATAATTTCTTTGAAGAGATGTATAATTCTTATGTATGTGATCCATAATTGATGAATTTAATGAGTAATATGTAATTTAATTGACATGAGAGTGTGATTAGGCTAATTACTATATAGTATGTAGTTTACTTGAGAGAGAAATACATGTTAGGTTATATTCAATTGATCATGTAATTGATTCATAATTATATTGAGAGAATTTTAGTGATTGACATGTTAAGAAAATTAGAGGATTGAGTATTCTTAGATATTTTTTCATAAATCTTCTTAGCTGTCAATTCTGAGTTAATTAATTTTTGTTATTTACTTTTAATTCTTTTAATTTTGCTTTCTTAAAACATAAAAAAAATGATTTTTATTTTTTTTAGTTTAAGAATTAGTTTTTAATAACATAATCTCCGTAGGAACAATATTTTTTTATCATAATATTACATGTTACAATACGTATACTTACATATTCATTGCACACAAATCATGTTTGATTAAGTTTTTGGCATCATTGCAAGGGATTATAAACATTAGAAATTATTTATTTTATTTTATTTTAATTATTTTCCTTTATTTTTTCGTAATTTTAATTTATTTAGTTATTTAGTCATTTACTTTTATATATTTATTTTATTTTAGTTATTTTTTATTTATTTATTTTATTTATTTATTTTTCATAATTTATTTAGTTATTTATTTTTAATTTTGACATGTCTTTTAGTGCTATTAGAATTAAATTTGAGAAAATGGCTAGCAATAATTATCAATGGCTAATGAACAGAATGACAGCCACAAGAAGAGTAATCAAAATGCATGAGATAAATGATGTCACGACACTTACAACTCAACTGTCATCTTTGTTGAATCTTTTGAAGGCTCAAAACTTGCTAGCAAGTATAAACTAGGTCCAAGATTCAGAGGTGTTCTATGTCTTTTGTGGTGGAGCTCATTTATTTCTAATTGTCCAAATAATACTAAATTAGAATACTATGTGGGTAATGTGAATTGGAACAATAATCCATAGTCAAACACATATAACCCAGGATAGAGACAACATCCAAACTTCTCTTAGATCAATAACAATAGTCAAGGTGGTAATAAATTCAACCATCAATCATTTATACTGCCCAGCTTTTAACAACCACAAGTCCAAGAGAAGAAGTCATATATTGAGGAAAATACAAATACTTTAATGGGAATGATGAAAGACTTCATCCAGTTAGTAAATTCAAAAGTGTCCACTAAAGAGGCTTTAATTTAGAATTTAGAGACTTAAATAGGAAAATTTTCCCTGGCCATAAGTCAATGGCATCAAGGTAACCTTCCATGTGACACAAGTGTAAATCCAAGAAGAGAAGGTAAGGAGAATTGCAATGTGATAGCCTTAAGATGTAGTAGACCTTTAAAGGAGGAACATAAGACGCAAAAGGATGAGAAAAAATAGGAAGTTAAAAAGGATAAGGAGAAACTAGTGGATAAATAAAATACCAAAAAGGAAATAATTTAGTCAAACAAAAGCAACCACCAAAAATCCACCATTTCTTTCCCTCAAAAACTGTAAAAGCAAAAGTTAGATATGCAATTTTTAAAATTATTAGATGTCTTCAAAAAGCTACAAATAAATTTACTATTTGTAGATGCACTTGAACAAACGCTTTCTTATACCAAATTTCTAAAAGACATCCTGTCTAAGAAAATGATGCTTTGAGATAATGAAACAATAACCTTGATTGAAGGTTGTAGTGCCACCATTTCTAGAAAACTATCCCAAAAACTAAAAGATCTGGGTAGCTTTGACATTCCTTGCATAATTAGGAATATGATTTTTGGCAAAGCGCTATATGACTTAGGTTCCAACATTAACCTTATACCATTATCTGTCTTCAAGAGATTAGGGATTGATAAAGCCAAATCCACTTCATTAACATTACAAATGATAGATATATCAATTAAGTGACCCTAAGGTGTGGTAGAAGATGTGCTAGTAAAAGTAGACAAGTTTATCTTTCCAACGGATTTCATTGTACTAAATATATAGGAGGATTGTGATATTCCTATCATACTTGGTCATCCATTCTTAACAATCGAAAGAGCACCCATTGATGTATAAAAAGGTGAGTTGAAAATAAGAATGCAAGATGAACAAGTAACATTTAAAGTTTTTAAGGCATACGAACAACCTGATATTGATAATGCTAATGAATGCTTAAGGATAGATGTTACTGAGCATAAAGAGAACTAAAGAATCTATTGAGTCATCAACACTTAAAACTATTACCCATGATGTTATGAACAATGAAGTAAACTTACCAAGAAATAACTCAATCTCTTTTAATTTTAAAAGTATGAAATCTATAATTGATATTATTAATTGTATGAACTATTTGGAGGCTACATCTCTCGTGTGTATACAAAATATGGTTATGGAGAATTTTGAGATTAGGTCTAAGTTCAAATCATCTATTGAAGGGCCATCAAGGTTAGACCTCATAACATTATCCTACCATCCCCAATCGAGTGGGCAAGCAGAAGAGTCCAATAGATATGTGAAAAAGATGCTATAAATACATAAATTAGATGAGCTATGATGGAGTGCTTATAATAATGCTAAAAAACACAAAAAATATGGCATGATAAAAGAATTAAACACCATGTTTTTAAACTAGAACATAAAGTACTATTGAACAAATCAAGACTCAAACTATTTTCAGAAAAACTTAACAACAAATGGACACAGATGGATGTACCTTAGGACTTGATAAGCTCATCTAGTCAAGGAAATTAAACATGATATTGTTAGAAGGCAAACCAATGTTATTTTATTTTTATTTTTATTTTTTTGTAGGTGAATAAATGTAGAGAGCAATGGTGCAACAAGATTTAGCAATTTTAACAACAGATGTGGTGTGCCAAAGCTAAAAGAGTTTTCTTTCTTTTTACCCTTTCCATATTTATATGTGCACATTGGGGACATTGTGAAATTTAAGTTTGGGGGAGAAAAATTCATTCTCTACTTTAGTATTTAGTACATATTTTCAATTTTTAGAAAAAAAAATTTAAGGATGTTTTTAACCATGATTTGGTAGAAATTGATAAATATATGAAAACTCAATGCATGCATGCTTGATATGAAACATATATATACTCAATGATAAAAATTAGTTATCATGACTAGGAAAAGGAATGTAACATACTTGTTAAGATACTTACATTAATCATGTGATATGCTCGCTAGTTTTGATTGGATTGATTCAAATTTTTATGCACATATTCATGAGTAATTTTGGTGTTCTTATTAAGATAAAAAATTTGTAATGAGTTACACGAGTTGATGAGATCTATCATGTTTTAGAATCTATTTTATCATCCCTTGAGGCAAAATTCTAAATAGTATTTAACAAGATAAGTGATTTAGGCTTTATTTGGATCGATTGAGCATTTCAAGCTAACCATTATTAATATTTGTAGTCACTCATTTGTGTCTAACAAAGAACCTTTCATATCCTTAAGCCAAATTTTATGCCTAACCAATAATCTTGATCCTTGTACCTCTAACTTGTATGAAAATAAAATAAAAATGCAAATTGTGTTATGCTATAGAGTAAAGTGAAATGTAATGCACCCTATAAAAAAGAGAAAAGAAAAAAAAACTCACAAAACAATTATCCCTCTATAGCAAAAAAAATTGAAAATAAGTTCGGAGGTATTGTGATGTTATAAAAAAAGATATAGAATAAAATAATATGAAAATAATGATAAGATTGTAGTTAAAATATCAATTAAAGTCCAATTGTAGTTAAAAAGTGCATGATAAAAAAAGAAAGAAAGCTAAGGTATGAAAATAGCCTAAATGTCTTCATTTATCGACCCTCATCTAAGCCTTACATTACAAGCATGTAAAGTTCATATTAATCTTTAGCTAAGTGAATATTTATATTAGTGGAGAGAGATATGAAAAATTGATTTATGAGACTTGTTCTAAGATTGAATTGATTAGTATGCTCATATAAGTTATTTCATGTGTACATTGGATGACATCATGTGCAACACATACACGAAACAATTCATCAAAAACCTTGCATATCCTTGTATTGATAAAACATTGATTGATGAATATGTGAACCTTTTTGTCATAGAATTACAAAACTTTCAAAGGAGATAATTTTCGCTAAATATGTATGTATTAATAGAAATATATTTATGACTATATTACCTATGTCAGTTTATCTAGTTAGACTTAGCTTTACTTGATGACAAGAAAAGAGTTAAGTTTGGGAGTGTGATGACCCTATGAAAGTAGTCATTAGTGCACTTTTCTACTTAATATTTTCTCGTTTTATTCAATAAGTAGTATTTTTGGAGTTAAAAATATTAAAATATCAACTTTCTATTGAAAATGGGTGAAAATATAATTTTTAATTTTTTTTAGAATTTTTTGGATTTTTCAAGAATTTTCTAATAAATGATCAATCAGAAGATGCCACGTGGATGCCATATGTACCATATGATGTAAGGCCATGCCAAGTGTCATTACAATGTTTATTCTGAGTTTCACCGCATGGTCAACAGGCGTGCCATGCATTATCACTTGATTCGTTCATTCTTCCCACTGGGACGCCACGCAAGTAGTATATTCAAATCACAACACACCACGCGGTGCTTTCTCAACCGCATTGACCACAACCAGTCCACCCATGACACACATTGTGTGTTGATTTTCCTAATAAATCCCCCATGCCATGCATCACGTTTATATTGGGTAGTGCAGTTAATTTTCTTTTTCTTCGTCTCAACCCTTGATTTGAAGTCGATCTGATAGTCTAGATTACACCTTACTATATAAACCCTAATGAGTCAAAAATTACATAATTTTTTATCAATTTTGGAGCCAAGAAGAAAGAAAAATTCAAAAGAATATAAAATTTTGGTGGAGATTCAAGAGAAGATTGTGTTATAATTCAATAGATTGATTGTATTTCTTTTTCTTCTCCTTTATTATCAATTTTTATATCTTTCTTTATGAAAAATATGAGCTTTATGAACAAAATTATGTCTAGCTAATTTATTAATCTAGGATTCTTATGAACCCAATTTTTAACATGTGATGATATAATATTTTACCCCAATTATAATTTCAATTTAATTATATTATTTAATTTAATTATTATGCTATTATTTATTTGGCTAATAATTGATCTATAAAGACAATTAAATAGATTTAACAAAATTATTTAATTATTTGTCTATATTAAATAATATGCATAGTTTCTAGGTAGAGATATATAATTCTTATGTATGTAATCCATAATTGATTAATTTAATGAGATTAATTTAATGAGTAGTATGCAATTTAATTGATAGAAGAGTGTGATTAGGCTAATTACTATATAGTATGTAGTTTACTTGAGAGAAGATTACATGCTATGCTAGATTCTTTTAATTTTGCTTTCTTAAAACATAAAAAACACAAAAAAAAATTGATTTTTTTTAGTTTTAAAATTTAGTTTCTAATAACATAATTTCTATGAAAATTATATTTTTTATCATTATATTACTTATTACAATACGTATACTTGCGTATTTGTTTAACACAAATCATGTTCAACCACCGTCGTCGCATCGAACCCATATTGGACCACTCACCGTGGCATCATTGATCCTCATCGAGCGATCGATGAGGGTGGTTGGCAAGGTACAATTTGGCTTATAAATAGGCCAAAAGCCCTCCCTATGTTTCACACAAAATTTTCCCTTCTCTCATTCCTTATCTAAAACTTTTTGGAGCACGTTTCAAAGATAAATATATGAGAGTTTGGATCAAGTTTTCACGTAGGGATTTTCTACTCTAAAATTTTTATTTCATATATTGTTTTTCATAAAATTATCATGTATCATATATCATGAATAGAAAAGAAAATCACATGCCATGATTTCTATAATACATTTTATAAATATTGTTTAAACGAAATACTTATCGTGATCATTTTTAAATATTAATGTATGAAATAAATATTAAAATGAGTATTAAATGTTGTCTTGAAGTATTACGGCATGAGATTTTTATATATGCTTTATTAAAATGACTTTATTAGTGGAGAATTTGCATACATGTGAGTTTTGCGAAGTATTACGAACAAAACAAGGTCATTGAATCAGGTAATCCAAACCTTAGGAGTCTAGGCAAATACGATCCTCTACTTACATGGTCACTTAACACATTGAATTTCCTTGGTCTGTGACGCAATAATAATAGAGATCAATTGCCTTGTTTTGTTATTTTTTTTTTCGATCAATAGTAAGCCTAACAAATTATGGGGTCTTCTTTAAGCAAATAATTTATATAAAAATCCGTAACACTTACTAACAAAAACTTTTGAGATATACACTTCGGTTCAAACATGGATTATGTTTATGCATGCTCACAACATACTCCAATTGTATCACACTCTGTGGTTACAAGCTTAATATAATACATACTTTTTTTTCTCAAGACAAGTGATCATAGAAATCTATTAACTTTTTAAAATTGATCACTTAAATTTATTAGGTTTTTATGACATTTTAATCCACCAATTTTTAAAATATGACATGTTCAATTTGTCAATTTTTATGTTTTTCTTCGTCTTTTCTATTTTTAAAAATTATTTTAAAAATTATTCATGTTCAAACTTTTCTTTTCAAATGCAAAAATAAAATAAAAAAATTCAAAAAAACCTAAAAATTAACTATTTAGATTTGTAGTCACTTTTTTAAATTTTATGGATTAAACTGATAAAAAAATCTACAAAATCTCAATACTCAAATTACAATAACTAATAAACTGATGCGACATTTATCTTCTTTTTTATCAAAGGATGCATGGTATTATTCAAATTTATTTGAAACAAAAAATAATCTCTTACCGACAGACACTAATTGCAATGCTTTAAAGAAGAACCAACTCCAACCTAGTTGAGAATAGGGGAATGGAGGATTCAACAAAATGGTACAACAGAGATACAAAGAACATTGCTTCATATTGATATACCACCTTATTTCACTTTAATTTTCGTATATATGTTTGATGTACATATGTTTGAAAATGGGGTAGGATGGTAGAGTCGGAGAGGGGGGTGGGGGGAACTTGATTACACTCAAAAATAAAACCATAATACAACGAAAGGAACCCCTCTCACAAATCTTTCTTGTTACGGTTATGGAGATGATTTAACAAAACAGAGAAAGAAAGAATGCAAAGAGCAAACTGTAATGGTGGCCTCAAGGTCATGGAGATCTTTGAGATCTCTAAAGAAAACCTTCTACTCCACCACCAGTTTTGACATTTTTGTAAATGATTAGTGCTTCTTCCATGACCTTAGCCTGAGAAAGTAATTGAGCCCTCTTCTTTCCAGATGGATGAGTAGAAAGATAATCTCGCAGTGCAGAATCACCTGTGATCTTGCCCAACTTCTCGTACACCTTTGGAGCCACTCTAGGATTGTAACCGGCAGATGCAATCAACAAAAGCCCAATGTAATCAGCTTCCATTTCCATCCTAGTCAAAAAGGGAAACAAAAGATAATATGAAATAACAAGAAGTATTGACCTCAGAGTGATAGTATTTCTGTTGCAGCTTAACAGTCAAAGACATGCTCTATAGTTTACTATTATAGGAATATCAAGAACTTAAAACAAGTTTGCATTCAAAACATGAGAACATCATCTATAATCGTTCTGCTGCTGGGGCAAAAGAACGACCGGTGGCATTTATAAATCGCCTCAAGATGCAGGGAGTTGTTTTTCTCATCAACAAACAATCAGACCATCTCAAGATTAGTTTTGATCACTAAGGGAAAGACATTCCCATTGGTAAGCAGAAACTAGGGTGTAAACAACTCAGCTTCCGTAATTCTATGAAATATGCACGGTAATAACCAATTCATGATGAAGGCATTAATAACCCAGGGAACCAGCTAGGAATACCAAGGAAGAGCAATAACAACATATATCTAGTTCAGACTTGATTAAAATCTAAAGCAAATTACTGAAAAAATACAGGGAGGCTTGTGGGCATATGAATCATTTAAGGATTGTTTTAAATGGACCTACACATTACTACTGTTCCTTTAATACAAAACTACATATTTCCCTTATATAAGAATCCGCAACTGTAAGCAGTAGCAATACTGAAAGTCTCTTCCATTTCTAGTTAAGCAATTCAGCAATTCAGCAATTCAGCAGTTCACCATGCATGAAAGAGATGATCAAGTAATTTTACTTCAACTCGCAGAGCAGAACTTCAAATTAAACATAATAAACAGAAAAAGGATAAATGAAATCTGGATAAATGAAACCTATGTGTAAGGATCGCATTATGCAATGCTGTTACATGCAATCTTGGTCTCTAAATGAATATGATGCGGCACTACTGAAAGTCTCTTCCATTTCTAGTTAAGCAATTCAGCAGTTCGGCAGTTCACCATGCATGAAAGTGATGATCAAGTAAATTTACTTCAACTCGCTGAGCAGAACTTCAAATTAAAGATAATAAACAGAAAGAGGATAAATGAAACCTACGTGTAAGAATCACATTATGCAATGCTGTTATATGCACTTTTGGTCTCTAAATGAATATGATGCGGCACTACTGAAAGTCTCTTCCATTTCTAGTTAAGCAATTCAGCAGTTCGGCAGTTCACCATGCATGAAAGTGATGATCAAGTAAAGTTACTTCAACTCGCAGAACAGAACTTCAAATTAAAGATAATAAACAGAAAGAGGATAAATGAAACCTATATGTAAGGATCACATTGTGCAATGCTGTTATATGCACTTTTGGTCTCTAAATGAAAATGAAAGTTATGAAGGTGGTTTCTTAAAACCTACCATTTTAATGATCAAAATAGAGAAAATATATATTAGTCACAAAAGTTGGTTTCTTAACCAAGAAAAAACAAAAAAATAGCAATAACTCTTGCAATGCCAATGTATAAATGGCCCCGAGAATCAGGTCAATAAAATGAAGGATGATTAGTAAAACCAATACAACAATGAAGAATTCGAAAATTCCATTTACCTCCGTGAAAAAGGAAGCCTCAAGAACAGAGTTGACATTGTGTTTACAAGATCAGGCATGACGAACTGATATAGAATCAATTGCAAAATAGCAAGCCAGAGATTTTTAGTCATACCCTCAGCTGAATGTCTAGCCACCGCATGTCCAACCTATTATTTAATCAACACAATCCATTAAAAAAAGACACATTGAAATAAATTCGTCCAAATTTACACACACATTGAAATATCTTTAACAAAACAAGAGAGCTAAAGACTAAATATTCATACCTCATGACCAATAATAGTAGCTATCTCATCATCACTTCTAAAATGATCAAGAAGACCCGTAAAGACGACAATCTTACCACCAGGTAAGCAAAATGCATTAACAACAGGTTCATTCACCACTACGACTTCCCAATTCAATCCCTCTAAATGAGATGTGGCAGATTGTGCCCCTCTCTGCTGACCTTTTTTCCTAGTCTCCTGAATCCACTTATCATCAAGAATCTCTTCCTCACCGAACCACTTGCCTTCCACCTTATCCTTTCCTTCAATCTCCTTAAGCGCCATCAATGTGTCATGACTACCCCTCTCATGTTTAGAACTAACACTCTCAGAAGCATACCCCAAGTCACTCCACATATGCTCATGCCTTAAACCTTTTTGCAATGCCTTTACAATATCGTTGGCAATCAACCTAACCCGAATGCTTTCGGGGTGTATTGCAGGCAATGTTTTTCCCTTAAATGCAGCCTTCATTTGCTCAAATTGGGTCTCTCCAAGCCTTCTCTCCATAGCTTTTGACAACAGCACAAAATGCGTCCTTTTGGTATACGGAACAGTTTCTAAATTCCCAAAATATACAGTGATAATAACTCCAGAACTCACCAGAACCACAATCAATATATTTCTTGGATTTTGAATCCACCTACGTGGCCCTCGAGGCCTGAAATGTTGAACATTGTACCGATCAACGTAGTAATATCTCTTTGCCCCATCATTAAACGGACTGTTTTGGGGTCTTGAGGGTCTAAAGCTTGAAAAATATTTTCGTGAAATTGCAGAGTATGAAGAAAACCCATTAACTGTATATCTACTTGGGACTAAAATTGATGACCCAATTGGCGAAATTTCTGAATTATAGCGTTGAATTGAAACTTTGGAGAAAATTTTGGGAGAAAAGCTAAGAAACCCCTCTAAAGCAGGCTTTGCTCTTCTGTAGCAACCCATGATAACGAACTTTTTATGAACCAAGCTCAACGAAAGGAAAATTTTTGAAGCTTTCCCAAATTAAAAAAAATTAAAATTTTCAAGTAAGAAAGAAAAAGAGATTGAACCTCTACCGAATAAGAATCTTAGTCATCAAGTTGAAATGTTCTTGCCTCAATCACATGTTATGCAATACAAGTGTTTGAGAAGATATCGGCATTGGACTGAGCTAGCAATAGTGAATAAGACGCTGATTTGGCTTCCATAGTCTACGGTTTTTGAGTCCTCGTCCAGTTCGATCCTTATAGCTTTGAGATACAGCCTCCACTGATTTGAAAAATCTCAGAGTAAAATGAAGAAATGATTCGCCAACCGCCACCAGTTCGATTCTTTTCTGCTTGGAATAGAATGGAAAGCTGTAGACGATCTAAGAAAGTTCAGTTGGTTTGGTTGCTCGTTTGAATAGGGTGCTACTTGCTACGCCCTTTTCTCTTGTCTTTTTTATTAATTTAATTTTAAGTAATAATATTTTTTTTTCAAAAGTACAAAAGAAAATTACAAATTTAATCTTATTATTTTATAATTTATAAATTTATAATTTTAATTTATTAAAATGACATTAAAGATATTTAACCAATATTTAATACATAATATAATATATATTAAAATATTAAAATTTTATTTAATATATATATTCACTTGTAAACATAAATAGATTGAGTGTGATTTAATTTATTATTATTTTTTAAGTTATATATTTAAATCATATAAAATATCATTTTATAAAAATAATTGAGTGGAATTCAAAAATTCAAATGATATTATTATTTTTAAAATAAAAAAAATTAAATTAAACAATAATTTTTGAAGGAAAATAATTTACACTAATACATAACTTTTAAACCGTAAGTCATTAATATAATATTAATTTTTAAATAAATGATATTTTCTTAAAATTAAAAAAATTATTTAATGAATGAAAAAATTAAATTAAACAATAATTTTTGAAGGAAAATAATTTACACTAATACATAACTTTTAAACTCCAAGTCATTAATATAATATTAATTTTTAAATAAATAATATTTTCTTGAAATTAAAAATTAAAATTAAAGAAATTGTTTAATGAAAAATAATTTAGTCTCTTACTATAACTTCCAAATTACCTCTTCAAAATTTTATTTTCTTTATAGATTAAAGTGATAGAAAAAATAATATGTTATATATTATTTATTAATATTAATTGTTAATGTCGTACATATTTTAAATATATTTTATGTTGGTGTGTGTTATGGTGCATGCTGCAACAGTGGCATACACCAATGCTCAGTGGAGCAAAACATGGAACAGACAATTATTAGTGGAGCCATAAAACATGGATGTGCAAGAATTATGGTTATTGTTTAATCTTGGTTTTCATTGTATACATATAGTTAAACACTTGTATAGAAATCATAACAGAAAGAATAAGGAAATATATCAGAGAAACACAATATTTATCATGGTATCAGAGCAAGTTATTGTTGATTAATGGAATTACCTACTGATTTCTGATTCTGATTCTGATTATGTTCTTGATTCTGTTTTGTTGATTGTGGTACATTGATTTACGGTTTTCTTGATTGTGTTTGCTAATTTACTGTTTCTTGATTGTAGTTCTTGGTTTTTGTTTTCTTGATTGTAGTTCTTTGATCTCTGAATCTGTTTTTGGGGTGGCCATTTTGATTTCTAGAGTGGCCATTTCTGATCTCTCGACACTTTCCACCATCAGTTTCTTTTCTGGAAAAAAAACAGAACACAACGAGAAGGAACTGCAGTTGGAGTCACAGATTGTTCGCAGTCTATCTACGTAGCCGTGGGCAAACTGCACCGGTTTCCTGACTATATGAAACTTGAAAAACAACAACATATAATTTGTGGTTTGTCTATATACGTGTAGTTGGTAGGTTTATCTGCAGTTGTGGGTAACCATACTGTTCTTCTAAGCTCGGACAAGCTTGGAACGAGATGGAACTGCACAGAGGCTGCGTGAAGGAAAATTTGTTGTGAAACCACGCAGAAGAAGAAGCTGCGCTGAGGAACGCAGAAGAAGTTGGCTGAGGAACGTAGAAGAAGCTGCGTGAATCTAGCTGAGAAGAAGCACAGAGGTTGCATGAAGGAAGAGTTGCTGTGAAACCATGCAGAAGAAGAAGCTGCGCTGAGGAACGAAGAAGAAGTTGGCTGAGGAACGCAGAAGAAGCTGTGTGAATCTGGCTGAGAAGAAGCTGCGCGAATCTTGGCTGAGAAGAAGCTGCGCGAATCTTGGCTGAGAAGAAGCTGCGCGAACTTGGAACTGGTTAGGGTTAGAAACGCGCAGAAGAAGCTGCGCTAATTTGTAAAATTTTTTTTAGGGTTACGTATTTTTCTTTATATAGTGTACGAACGAAGTGTAAAAAAAAAGGAAAAACGGAAGGAAAAAAAATTTAGAATTCATGGCGGAATCTAGAGATTTAACCACCAATTTCATATTGGAAGATTTGACGACGAAAATGATGGAAGTTCTAACTAGAGCTCAAACCGTCTCATAACCTCCGCTAACTGAAGCGTCGACTGCCCCCATTAGTATCAAGTTGGGAGGATCCAACTATACCTTGTGGTCCCAGGTGGTGGAGATGTATATCTCTGGCAAAGACAAACTGGGATATATTAATGGGGAATTTCCTCAACCTGCTGAAACCGACCCCTCCTTCAGGAGATGGCGCACTGAAAATGCCATTGTGAAAGGATGGTTGATCAATTCAATGGACCCCTCCTTGATTACAAATTTTATTCGATTCCCAACTGCGAAACAAGTTTGGGACTCTGCTGCTACCACCTTCTATGATGGGACAGATACGTCCCAAGTATATGATCTTCGCCGTCGAGTTACTCGTATGAAGCAGGCGGGTGGATCTATTGAAAAATACTACAATGACCTTCAAGGGTTGTGGCGAGAAATTGATTTCCGTCGTCCTAATCCAATGGAGTGTGTGAATGACATACAAAGATACAACTCCATCGTACAAGAAGATCGAGTGTATACCTTTCTTGATGGACTTGATGACAGACTCGACAAAACTCGAAGTGATGTGCTTCAAATCAAACCATTCCCTACGGTAGAACAAGCCTATGGATTCATTCGTAGGGAAGAAGTACGGCAGACCGTGATGATCACGGGTATAGATACGACACCCGGAGCAGTTATGGCTTTTAAAGGGGTCAAAGGACACCATAATCTGATGCCACCAAAAACAGGACCTTCCTTGGGTAGCAAGAAATTCACGGGAAATCCACCATCTCTTGACATGAAATGTGGCCATTGCGGAAACTCTAAACACACCCGTGAAAACTGCTTCAAACTCCACGGGTATCCAGAATGGTGGAATGATCTTCAAGCAAGGAAGAAACGGGACACCACTGGGCGAGCTGCTGTGGCTACCAATAATGCCTCACTATCCCTTACTCATCAGGCCGAATCATCCTAGGATCCAGATATTTCAAGTAAAGCATTTCACATCTCTACTTGTAATGATAATGAAGATTGGATTTTGGACTCTGGAGCTACAGATCACATGACATTCGACCCAAAAGATCTCTCCAATACAACCCAGCCAAGACGGAGCCGTGTTGCCAATGCCAATGGCGTCACTTATCCAGTTATAGGAGCTGGAACAGTGACCTTATCTCCTTCATTATCATTATCTAATACTTTACTTGTACCATCTCTGTCAAACCAACTAATGTCTGTAAGTCAGGTCACTTCAGATCTTAATTGTGTAGTATTGATGTATTCCACTTTTTGCCTTCTACATGATATTCTCACCAAGGAGATCATTGGGCGTGGTACTAGGAGAGGAGGACTATATTATGTGGATGACCTCAGTTCAGGGAAAGCCAATCACATGCAAAACACTGTTAGTAACAAGGAACGATAGATTTGGCTATGTCATCGTAGATTTGGGCATCCATCATTCGGGTATTTAAAGCACCTACTCCCTAGTTTATTTTCAAATATCACACATTCAGATTTCAAATGTGATACTTGTATCCTAGCAAAAAGTCATAGGGCATCGTACCCTATGAGCATGAATAAAAGTTTGACTCATTTTGCTTTGGTACATTCTAATGTTTGGGGACCTTCCCCGGTCATTACGTCATCAGGTCATCGTTGGTTCGTTATTTTTGTTGATGATTGTACACGAATGACATGGCTTTACCTTCTCAAACATAAAGATGAAGTATTTTCTACATTTCACCTGTTTCACACCATGGTTCAGACACAATTTTCTAAAAAAATTAAGATACTTAGGTCTGATAATGGAGGGGAGTATGTTAATCAACAATTTCGGACATACTTGAACACCCATGGTATTCTCCATGAAACCTCGTGTTCACAAACCCCGCAACAGAATGGGACTGCGGAGAGGAAGAATCGGCATATTTTGGAAACGGCTCGGGCCTTACTAATCGGTGCACATATGCCTAATAAATATTGGAGTGATGCGGTTACTACAGCTGTGTATCTACTGAATCGTATGCCCACAAAAACCTTACAATTTCAGACTCCATTAAAGGTGCTATCTGGTCATCTTCCCTTGCCTACTATTTTGATGCTTCCGCCCCGAATTTTTGGATGTGTTGCTTTTGTCCACCTCCATAAAAATCAACGAACTAAGTTGGATCCATGTGCTGTCCGATGTGTATTCTTGGGGTATGGCGTACAAAAAAAGGGTTACCGATGCTATGATCCAATTGCTAAAAGAACCTATATTACCATGGATGTCACTTTCCTCGAATCCGAATGTTTTTTCCCATCACCGATATCCAATTACACTCTTCAGGAGGAGAGTTATGGTGAAGAACGAAATTGGCTTGATATTGACATATTAGACACTAGTCCAACATACTCGGATCGTGCCAATAATATGGAGGAGCCAGTATCTAGACCCAAGCTTGAACTTCCAAGAATTGAAGCTGAAGTAGTAATTGAATCTCCAGAAGATGAAGTGGTTGATGTACCCCTCCACTCTCTAGTACCCAGTGATCCTCCTGCTGAGAATACTCCTGAGGTAAGCTATCCTATCACACATTTACAAACTAATGCTATAGATACATCTGTTGGTTATGTTTTACCTTTCAGACACAATCGAGGCAAACCCCCAAATCGATACTCTCCAGAAAGAGAAGAACGACAATCCAAGTATCCAATAGCAAATTATGTATCTACTCAAAGGTTATCAGAACCTATAAGGGCATTTACACAAACACTCTCCTCGTGTCAAATTCCAAGTAGCATTGAAGAAGCCTTATCTGATCCAAAATGGGCTCAAGCTATAAAAAAGGAATTTGAGGCATTGCAAAAGAATAACACATGGGTGTTAAGCGAGTTACCTCAAGGGAGGAAGATGGTAGGATGCAAGTGAATTTTCTCCATTAAGTATAAAGCAGATGGGTTAGTTGATCGATACAAGGCGAGGCTTGTAGCGAAAGGATATACACAGAAACACGGGATATATTTATCAAGAAACCTTCTCACCTGTGGCTAAACTAAAAACTGTTAGAGTCTTGTTATATCTTGCGGCAAATTTAGATTGGCCATTGCACCAACTTGACGTAAAAAATGCCTTCCTTCATGGTGATCTTGAAGAAGAGATTTACATGGATATCCCACCAGGATATACTGTTATATCAGGAAAAGAAATTGCATGTAGATTACAACGAGCATTGTATGGACTAAAACAATCACCTCGAGTATGGTTTGGTAGGTTGAGTTCAGCAATGAAGAAATATGGGTTCCAACACAGCAACTCTGATCATACTCTTTTCCTAAAACATCGATTAGGGAAGATAATAGCCCTTATAGTCTATGTAGACGACATGATCATTACAGGGGATGATAAAGAAGAAATCTCTAAGCTTCAAGAACAACTGTCAAATGAGTTTGAAATGAAGAATTTGGAAGGGCTCAAATACTTCTTAGGTATTGAGGTAACAAGATCAAAACAAGGCATATGTCTTTCCCAAAGGAAATATACTATGGACCTGCTAACAGAGGCAGGACTACTAGATTGTAAACCGGTCGATATTCCAATGGTTCAAAATCATAAACTCGAAGAATATGTGGACCAAGTACCAGCAGATAAACAGAGATATCAACGGTTAGTAGGTAAACTCATATATTTATCTCATACTCGACCTGATATTGCTTATGCTGTGAGTATCGTGAGTCAGTTCATGCACTGCCCAAGTGAAGACCATATGGATGCGGTCATGCGAATACTTCGTTATTTAAAATCCTCCCCTGGGAAAGGACTTATGTTTTCAAAGAATGGTCAATTGGGAGTCCTTGGATATACAGATTCAGATTGGGCAGGGAATATGAAGGATAGGAAATCTACTGCTGGTTACTTTACGTTTGTGGGGGCAATCTTGTTACATGGAAGAGCAAGAAGCAAAAGGTGCCTTATCTAGTGCTGAAGCTGAATTTCGAGGAATGGTCAAAGGAATATGTGAGCTCCTTTGGTTGAAAAAACTTCTAACGGAGATTGGTTTGCTCCTAACTCTGAAATGAACTTATTTTTTTATAACAAAGCAGCCATTGCCATCTCTCACAATCCAGTTCAACATGATCGCACAAAACACGTTGAAGTGGATCGGAACTTCATCAAACAGAATCTTGAAGAAAAGATTATTAAGCTTCCATTTGTTAAATCAGAAGATTAATTGGCTTATATACTCACAAAATCTGTGTGTACAAGGAACTTTTACAACTCCCTTGACAAGTTGGCATAAGAGACATATATGCACCAACTTGAGGAGGAGTATTGGTGTGTGTTGTGGTGCATGCTACAACAGTGACATACACCAATGCTCAGTGGAGCAAAACATGGAGCACACAATTATTAGTGGAGCCATAAAACATGGATGTGCATGAATTATGGTTATTGTTTAATCTTTGTTTTCATTGTAAACATATAGTTAAACATTTGTATAGAAATCAGAACAAAAAGAATAAGGAAATATATCAGAAAAACACAATATTTATCATTTTATTTTTATAAAAATAAAAATTATTTTATTTTATCATATATCTATACTCTCGTTATATAAGAGATTCTTTCGTCGTAACCCCATTTCGTTACCGTTTATAATTTCAATCTCATTATATAAGAGATTCTTTCCTCGTAACCCCATTTCGTTACCGTTTATAATTTCAAAGTTTTAACATTTATGTTTGGAAAACTTTATTTTTATAGAAAATAATAGTTAATTTACTATTATAAGAAATTAATAATAAAGTAAAGCTATGCTTTAAAATAAACTTTAATTCCAAAACAAACGTTAAAAATAATAATTGAATTTCAAGTAATAGCATTTCTAATTGACAATAATACATTAACATGACCATCAATAAAAACGTCTTAATAATTAATGAAGGCAATGAATTAGTTTATATATATATAAACAAATCCAGATCTTTATCAAAAAAAATTCTCAATAGCAGATATTTTTAAAATTGACCATGTACAATCAAATGATGATATAAGAATTGGGTTTTGTAATAGATTATTTTAGCTTTGAACTCGGTTCATATTGTTTAAATTTTGAATTGTTTTTTCCCGAGACTAATTTTTCAATTGTTTAAATATTTAATTAATTTATTATTTAAAAATAAATAAATATATAATAATATTATTTATGAGTAATATATAAAATTTAAATATAATATAAGATTAGTGATTTATTATGATATTTACCATAATTTTAAAAATATATTAAATATAACAAAACAAATTAATATTTTTATCATGTAATATAAACTTGATTGAATTTAATATATATTTTTGTTTAAAAATAATTTTTATTAATTAGATGTTTTTTTTAATTGACATGAGATATTATATGATCTAGATATAAAAGTTAGTAGTTGAACGAAAATATAATATGTTCATAAGTACGTTAACTGAACACTTATTAAATATGTAATCTTGAATCGTATGAATTGTTACTCTTAATTTAATAAAAGTATTGTATTATATAAAAGAATTATTTGTAAAAAAATTATTATATAGAAATTTTGTTATTTATTAATTAAGAACTAACAAAAAGTTAAAAAAATATAAAAAAAATATTTATTTTATAAATATTTTGATATTTATTGACATAAAAAACTAAAAAAAAATTATTTATAAGTAAATTGATCAAACATTAACTAAATGAGTAATCATAAACTATATGAATTATCATCGTTAATGTAATAAAAAAAATTACATTAAATAAAATAACATTTAATAAAAAATATTTATTACATAAATATTTTGATATTTATTAATGTAAAAAATAAAAAAAATGAATTGACATTGTTAATGTAATAAAAATAATTACATTATATAAAATAATTATTCATAAATAAATATTTATTATATATATATTTTGATATTTATTGGTATAAAAAATTAATAAAAGATAAAATAATAAGTAAAAATTATATTTATTATAAGAATATTTTGGTGATATTAGTGATAGTTAATTACATGTTGTTTTTGTTTCCATTATTTGATATACAACAGATTTATTTACTATTTGAATTGATATTTTATTTCAGACCATAAAATGCTTGGCCGAAGAAACTCTCTTGCAACTTGCAGAAGAAGATTAGTTGGATAATTCTTCATTCGCTACACTCCTACAACCATTTGGCCAAATAATTGAGAATAAATTCGGAGTCCGTCATTTGTTAGTTTTGTTTTAAGGTTATTTATGATATTCTTCGTCTTTCATCCTTCATCTTACTTAGTTTAACTATATGAAGAAAAAATTTCTAACATTGTATTTAGAATTATATATGTAGATGTATATAGTATATGTTTTTCTATTTTTTTTTTTTTTTTTTGCAAGAATTAACATTATCTATCTTTTCGTAGTATTTTTTTAAGCGTGTCATGTAAATGGCTAACCAAGTTATGTGGCTAATCTTTTATTACACTTCTTGACTTCTTACATAACTTTTAATAGAATTAAATTTTAAAAGTGGCAAAATTTGAAAACAATTAATTAATTGTACGTTTTATTACATGTTTCAAAACAATTAATTAATTTATATTTTGTTGGTATCAATTTTTTTTCTATAATTTCAAAACTATTACCGGAAAATAATTTCAAATTTAAGATCAAAGTCATATAATAAATATCATTCTTATAAAAATTATATAATACATCTTGTAAAGTTTATATGAATGTTGATGATATTCGTGAATAAAACATACATATATAGTTTTAATTTCTATATGTATCTTTCAAGAATATTTTCAAATCGGATAAATTGTTAAGCTCCAAGGATTATAATTCAAGTATATATTTACTCTTATGCACGTTAGATTTCATATTAGACATATAAGAACATTTTAATATTAGACTACTCGATCGATCGAGATATGTCTAGATTGATCAACCATGTAAATTGATTAAGAATCAATCTACTCAATTTAAAAAATCTTTAATTAATTATTTAATTAACTAGATCAATCAAATTTATTAGTTAGATCGATCGATCCTAGTTTAGAATTAATTATTTATTACACTAGATCAATCAAGAATTGATTGGATTGATATAACAGGTTTTGATCATTGTATTGGATTGATCGATAAAGGTATTCGATTAATCGAGAATATATTAGATCGATCAAGTAGTCACGACTTTAATTTCAAATCCTATTTTTAACTCGAATTAAATCGATTTATCAATATATTCTCCTCATTCTTTAAAGCTCTTTTAATTGATTTATGGACAAAAGGATAATATTACTTTGATCTAGTACTTCAAAATATTCTATATATACAAACCTAAGCACACAAATTTAACCAACTAAACAATAGCATTCTTTTATTCATCTTAATCTCTATCATATTGTTTTGGAAAAACTATTCAAATAGGCTTTTTTATTGAGTTAATTTATCAAATATTTATGGTTTTGTTTGATGGCTTAATAAGCCTATAATATTTGTGATATTCTACTTTAAACTGATTATTCTAAAGTTGCTAGTTGATTTCAATTTATCTGATATATTTATTAAATTATATAGTTAAGGTTATTCATTATTGAATCTGCTCTGATATCAAGTGAAATTTTTTTGTTTAATTATGGACCTAATTATCTAGAGATGGGTGAATAGATAATCAATAGAATTCCTACTGTTACCATAGAAAATATAATAATTCTTAAACTTGGGAATGAATGGACCAATCAAGACTAGCAATTAGAATCAAAATGTTATTAATGTTATTTTTAGTGCTGTGTCTGTTGATAAGTTGTGTCGTATTTCTAATGTTGATATTGCTAAGTATGCTTGGGATATTTTAGAGATTACCCACAAGAGCACCACAATGAAGTAAGATTTGCATGCTTAGTAGTCATTTTAAAAATCTTTAGTAGTCACTTTAAAAATCTTAGGATAAAAGAAGATGAAATTTCTCTAAATTTTCTATTTGTTTATGTGATATTATTAACACCTCTCCTAATTTTGGAGAGAAAATTGATAATTTCAAAATATTTTGAAAAATTATCTACCCATTACTATATTTTTTTCATGAAAAGGCCACTACCATTGATGAAAGCAAAGATGTGGACACCATCAAAATAAAGGAACTCGTTGGCTCGCTTCAAATCTTTGAGATGAGCTTTCGAAAACCTCCAAAACAAAGGTATTGCTTTCAAAATTGTTATGATTAAAGACAAAAAAAATGATGATGAAGAATTGATACTATTAACTAGAAGATTGAACAAAATTCTTGAAATAAAGGAAATCAAATTGTTAAAAGGATCAAAATATAAGGAACTTAAATTTGTGAGTTTTGATGGTAAGAAATATAGACCCACTGGAATTCAATGTTTTGAATGTATGAGTTTTAGTCACTTCGTAGCTAACTGTACAAACAAGAAAAACCCAACTAGAAGAACTTTCAATACTACATTTACTAACTCTAAAAGTGATAATGACAATCCAATTGAATCAAAAAATTAAGACAAAAACTATTTAACATTTACTTCAACTTCTAGTGGATACTCCAGTAAGTTTAAAATTAATTCAGATGAGAAGGAAAATGATGTTGAATTTCTACTCAATAAATTTAATGTTACTAGTATTAAAGAAGTATTCATAGAGTATATAAGATGCAAAAGTAAAAAAGGTGGTTGCTTATAAAAGTAACTAAACTAGATGATAAACTAAAATCCTATGAAATAAATTTCTCAATACAAAAAATAAAAACATGATTTTTTTAGCATATTAATTATCTGAATTCGAGTATTGCAGGCTTAAAATAAGAAAACAAAATTGGTGTTGGTGCTATAACTTGAACAATCCAAAATTTGTAAAAAGGCTAACCATTGGAGTTGAAATGCTATACAAAATTTTGGATTATGGAAAACTTATTAGAGATAAGAAAGGACTAAGCTATGTAAATGAGGATTTTACATCATCATCTTTAAATATAACTGAGTTTGTAAGATCCTCCAACCCTTCTTCTTCATATGCTACACATACAACTTCAACATCAAAAACTACATCTGTAAGGCCTTCTAACTCTCCCCCTAATGTTACTTATTTTATACAAAAGAATAATTGTACCTGTGATTGAAAAATCTATTAAGTTTACACCTATCTGTCATCATTATGGTAGGAAAGATCATATTAGGTAAAAGTGTAGATTTTTAATGAATACTCTTAAATTTAATAATACTTTTCATGATTTACATAATATGACTCATAACCATCATCTATCTATGTATATTGCATCATATTCTAGGATGAATGTAAATTATAATAATATATTCAAAACATTTATTAGAAAGTATAAAGTTCTTAATTCAAAGAGGCATATAAAATTCAACATTTGTAATTCTATGACTAATTACCATCATCCTATCATGCATAATGCATTTTCATTTAGGATGAATGTCAAATCTAAAGATAAAATCCAAGAAAATGCGTATGATAATTAAGGCATTTGATTTCCAATCCAAAGATATAAAAAAATAAAAATTCAAGAAAGCTTGTATTAAGAAATATTTTTCTTTTTTCCATCATCGGACCGTCATTTATTGTTCGCCTAAATACTTTTATTTGAGTGTTTAATTGATCATAGGTGAGTATTTTTAGTTAGTTTTTTTATTGATAATTTTTTAATTTTCCAAAAAAAAAGTAGACGTGTTTTAACATTGACGTGATCATTACATACTTCATTCATATTTATTTTGATTAGCTGTACATCATAAAAATGGATATCTTGACTTATGAATTTACATATTTTTTACATCTAGCGATCATTATTGACATGAACCTATTCCCACACTAACTAGACATATGTGTATATTATGTTTTAAGTTTATGATTGATTTTGTGGAATTCTAGAGAATAAGTTAACCTTGACTACAAAGTTATTATTGAGATTTATCTTTCACTTTCTAAAATGCTACTATAGAAATATCTACTATGATATGTGAAGTTACTACAGTGGTGAAGCCTCACAACTAGTGTGAAAGTCATCATACTAGGTTTTTAACTCGTGCATATTTTTTTAAATAATAATAATAATAATAATAATAATAATAATATAGAAAAAAAAGAAAAACATTAAAGCTTTTATATGCACAAAAAGAAAGAGACAAATGGTAACACAAAAAGAATATAAATAACCAATCTTTTACACAAAAATTTAATACAAGAGAAAATTACTAAAAAATATAGATTAAAGTTCTCTCTTGGTAAATAAATTTTATTTTTTGAAAGTATGAATTCAACTGTAATTTTTTATGATAGACCATACTCCTTCCTTTAAATTCTTTATAACTAATCATAACTGAATAAATTGAAATACTTTAAAGTTTCAATATTTATCTCACTTTTGGTGACTATCGATATGTTGCTATATGTGTTAGTATGCTTGTGTGATTTATCTACATAAATTTATATGTTGTCAATGAATAATTACACTTTGAACAAAATTAATTTCATCATTTTTGTGTATTATTGTAGTCATATTAAACTAAGTTTACTACACTCGATTTAATATATATATATATATATATATATATATATCAATTTTCACAAATTTTTGTTTTATCATAAATATTCTAATATATTTATAGGAGTCATAGAACTTGGAGCTCATTCATAACATATATCTTCTTATTCCTCATATTGGATTTAAGCATCAATATTATATTATTTATTTGTATGATAAAGAGGAGTAAAAAAAATTAGAATATTAAATTTAGGAAGAGAATCCAACTTTGAATTTTTTTTTGAAATATTACACCCAGAATGAGTAATGCCTTTTAATTTCTATTTTATGATTACTCACTCTTATGAATATTCTTCGTTTTTTATATGGTTATATACACTGAATTAACAAACAATGCATCTTTCGGAATAAGTTGTTTGAGTATTTATGTTTTTGACTTTCAATGTAACACATAAGGTTTTAAGATTCAAGAGAATATGGTTTCACTAGATCATAAGATATTACCATTATATAAAAATTTATTTTTCTTATGAGCGTTATGTAGTGAAAGAGAGATTTTGTCACATGAATATATCAAATGGAGAGATTGTAAAGTCTATTTGAGAGTTATCAAAATTTGTAAACAAAACACATAAATGTAATTTTAGTTTTTAGGTGTACCCTTCAAGAATATTTTCAAACTGAAGAAACTAGTGAGCTCCAATGATCACAATTCAGGTGTATCTCTACTCTTATGCAAATTAGATTTCATATTAGACAAGAACATTTTGATATTAGATTACTCAATCGATCAAGATATTTATAGATCAATTGAGTCATATAGATCGACCGAGAATTGATCTACTCAGTTTAAAAAGTCATGAATTAATTAGTTAATTGACTAGATCAATTGAGTAATGAATAATTGATCAATCGATTTATTAGTTAGATCGATAATAAATCGATCGACCCTAGTTGAAATTAATTATTTATTACATTAGATCGATCAAACATGTTTTCATCATTGTATTGGGTCAATCAATAAGGGTATTCGATTGATCGAACTATATACTCGATCAATAGAGAATATGTTAGATCGATCGAGTAGCTAGAGCTTTAATTTTAAATCATATTTCTAAATAGAAATGAATTGATTTATTACTATATTATTCTCATTCTTTAAAACTCTTTTAACAGATTTTATGGATAAAATAATAATATTTCTTTGACTTAGTGCTTCAAAATATTCTATATATACAAACTTAAGCACACAACTTTAACCAATGATACAAAAACATTCTTCTCTTCATCTTAATCTCTCTCATATTGTTTTACAAAAACTATTCAAGTATGCATTTCATTCAATTAACCTATTAAATATTTATGGTTGTGTTTGATGGATTAACAAACCTACAATATTTGTGATATTGTGTTTTAAATTGATTTTTTTAAGGTTGCTAGTTGATTTTGATTTATCTGATATATTTATTAAATCATCTAAATGAGATAATTCATTATTAAATCTACTCTAGAACACACATTTGTATTTATGTATTTGTGCTAACATTTAAGGTATTGGTAGAACAGATTCAATTACTTATATGACTCAAGTTGTCAGAACGTTAGCCTAGATTCGAACATCTTTCTTGTAGAGACTATGATAAAAGCAACGGTTTATAAGCAAATTATTTGGGGGTTTTATCTTGGTGGATAATATAAGACATGTCTTTGTAATTGAACCTTATTTTTCATGGTAAATAATTAGTTGGTCCAGTAGACTGGTGACTTTTCTCTTAAGTCATTAATATGGTTTAGTTTGTTTTCATCTAAAAATATTATGTTTTAATTTTTATATTTTCGTAATTATTTTATTTACATGTAATTGTATGTTTAAATGCCTACAAAATGTTTAATTTATCATAATTTCATTGATTATCTAATCACTTATATTTAACTAATTAGTTCCATAAAATAACCTTTTATATCTTGTTATTTACTAAACATTCATGGCATATAAAATATAATTTGGATTTCTTATATATGTTAATATCCCAAATTTATATAATGTACGTAGCACGTGCACATATGCTAATTTATAAACTTTTTATTGCTTTGGTTAAAAGTAAAAAATAAATTGTATTGCTTTTGTATTCATTGTAAACAATAAAATCCCTATCAAAGAAAAATTGTATCAAGTTATTCTCTGTTCAGCCACCGAATACCTCTGTTCAGCCATTTTTATTTTGATAAAACGTAGCACTTAAAAAACAAATTCACTGATTGTAACCCCCAAATTACCTTTTTAAAAACATTATTTATGAGTGATTGATTATTTTAATTTTATTATTAAATATTTAAATCATGTAAATTAATCCTTGAATTAGAACATGGTTATGTGTGCTATAGCTTACAGGAAGCATGGGAGAACACTAACAAATACAATTCATAAATTGATTTTAGTTTTAGAAAGTTATATCGAATAACTTGAGACTTAATTACAAAAAGAGTCATTGTACTGTCCAACAAGGGATTATGATAGTACGTCTAATTTAAAAAACAAATTGAGATTAATAAAGTAAAAATTAAGTTAATTGTTAAACTATTATCCAACATCTATCAAGGAGATTATGAGCTTTTTAGAACATACATGTTTCTATGTGCGATTTATTAATATTTTTTCTAAAATAAGTCATCATTTATGTAAGTTGTTGTCAAAAGATGTATATATTTTGATTTTAATAATAAATGTCTTGATGCCTTTAATACTTTGAAAGAAAAATTAATTTATACTCTTATTATTTTGGCATCTAATTTGACTCTCTTTTGAAATAATATATGATGCTTTTGATTATGCTATAAGAGCTGTGTTGGATCATAGAGTAGATAAGAATTTATATGTCATATATTATGCTAGTAAAACACTTAATCATGTTCAAATTAATTACTCCACCATTGAAAAAGAATTGTTGATTGTTGTGTTTTCTTTACATAAATTTAGTTTTTACTTGGTAGGGTTAAAAGTAATTGTGTATCTTGATCATGATGTTTCAAGATATCTATTAAGTAAGTTAAATGCTAAGTTAAGATTAATCTGGTGGGTTTTACTCTTGTAAGAATTTGGCCTAGAGATTAAAGATAAGAAAGCTAATGAAAATATATTAGTTGATCATTTATCTAGGTTAATATATGAATTTAATTCTCTTGAAGATGAGAGTAAAGAAGAAATTGTTGAAACCTTTCATGATGGACAATTATTTTTAGTAGGTCCAAACCCATAGCATGTTGGCATAGTTAATTATCTTACTATTAGTGTTTTGAGACCTAACATTTTTTTCAGGAAAAGAAAATATTTTTACATTCTTCTAGGTAATATTTTTGGGATGATCCTTATCTGTATGAGGGTCATTTTGGTGATAAGAATAACCCTTAATTTATTATAGTTTAGTTTATTTGCCAACTCTATTTGAGGATGCTCATGTGTTTTTCATGCATTGTGATAGATGTTAAAGGACAAGTAATATAGGAAAACATGATGAAATGTCTTTGACATCTAATTTAGTTATTGAATTGTTTAATGCATGATGGTTGAATTTATGGGCCCCTTTTACATCTTTTGATAATGAATATATTCTAATCATTGTTGATTACATGTTCAAGTAGGTAGTAGTTATACCCACTAAATCGAATGATGTTAAAGTTGTTGTCAAATTCTTGAAGGATTTAATATTTAGTAGATTCGAGACACCTGTAGCAATAATTGGGGATATAGGAGCCATTTTTACAATAAACTTAGTGATGTGGTATTGAAGAAGTATAACATCACACACTGAGTGCGACTACATACCATCTACAAACTTCCAATCAAGTGAAGGTGAGTAATAGGCAATTCAAAGGGATTCTGGAATGCATTGTACGACTTTCAAGGAAGAATTATGCAATCAAGTTGAATGATGCCTTATGGGCATGCCATATAGCTTACAAAACATCCACTTACCTGTTGAATTCAAGCATAAGGCTTATTAGACAATTACAGAGCTAAATATGGATTTAGATAAAGTAAGAAAGAAAAAATTACTCCAACTTAGTGAGCTTGAAAATATTATAGACGAAGCTTATGAAAATGCAAAGATATACAAAAAGTGCACTAAGCACTATCGTGACAAAGGCCTAGTTCATAGGTATTTTCTTCTTAGAATGAAAGTTCTTTTATTTAACTCTCATTTAAGATTGTTTTCAAGAAAATTACAATCAAGGTGGTATGAATCATTCATATTTACCCAAGTAACTCCATATGGAATAGTTGAGTTGTTGAATTCTAAAACACAAACAATGTTCAGAGTAAATGGATATCGTGTAAAGCCCTATTTGGAAAGATGACAAAATTTAGCAATCATTGAGTCAATACTGATGTACAATCCTTAGCATTATGATAGCAACCACATCTTTCTAAGATGTTAAACTAGAACTCGATGTAAGGCAACCATCATTTTAGGTAATATGTTTTTCTTTTATTTTAATATTGTTATAGTTATTTTTAATTTATTTTATATTATTTTACATTTAATGTATTTTATTTTATTTTATTTCCTATTAATATGAACCCATGATTATTTTATTTAAAAGTATTGAATTTATAACAGTTTGTTAAAGATGTGGTTTATAAGAAGTACACATCATTTTGTCTATGTGATATAATTGTGTAAGATGATGGATGCACCATAACTTATCACATCACTATTTGATGGTAACTTTTTTTTCTTTTTCTTCTTTATCTTTTATTTACATTTTATACATTAAGAACAATATGGATTCTAGATTGGGGTGGAAGCAAAATTACACATGACTTTAAGAATTTTTAATTTTTTTTATTAAACATATATTTACTTGTGTTTGTATTTATTTAGTTTATTTTGTTGTTTAGTGATATTTAGGTTCTTTTTTAATTTTTTTTACGAAATTATCATGCTTTTAGTTTATTTAAAGTGAATGATTGAATCTTTGTAGTATTTGATTGATTTCTTAAACATGTTATAGAATATTGTAAAAATTAATTTTTTTATTCATAGTTTGTGTTTTATGTTGAGATTAAGATAAACCTAAAAGTGATGTTAGTACTGAAATAGTAGAGACTATCTTATGAGAATATTTTGAGCTTATATCATTTTATTAAGAATGATAATGTTTTTTCTACTCTTTTAAACATTTTTTACTATTATTCAAATTGTTAGATGATCTATAGATTTTCTATTGAATTTTAGAATTTTTAACATATGATAAAGAATCATATACTTTTTTTCATTGCATGCTGATTTCATTAATGCTTGACTTTTAATATATATATATATATATACATACTTGTGTGTGGGTTCCATAAATCCAACACAAAAGAGTCAAAAATTAGTCACTCACTAAATATACTTATGTATATTTGTCTACTCTAAAAAATGATTATACATAAAAAGAGAGAGAAAAATAAATAGTATAACTACATACTATAACCCTAATGTTCTTCAAGTGGTGAGATGGTTAAAAGGAAATATAAAATAAATCTTCTCGAAATCAATGCATTTTCATTCATCTTAAGGCACATAGTTGAAATATTTGCTTGATGATTTTAATTGATGCAAGAGAATAGTAATGTGATTTCTTCATAAATCATATCATCTACTTCATTTCATGAGATCAATGTTATACACTTTTTTGAATCTTTCTTGTTTAACCATTTGTAAACCTTTTAGTTCATTTCTTTACATAACTTTTATTCGCATATATCTTTGTAGACTGCATGAACCCATAGGATCATTGTGATATTGAGAATATGACTTGTGAAGATCAGAGTGAAAGCAAATTCAGATTCCTAACACCAAGATTGAGTTAATCAAAGTTGATATATTTTTGTAATGAAATATGAATTTATGACAAGTGCTAATTTGAATAATAAACTGTGAACCTTTGGGATACTAATTTGAATTATACTTATGATTTTGATCAGGAGTTGAAAAGAGGTTAAAGTATGAGAAATTTTGTTATTTTAATTTTTTACTTTGTTATTTTTTAGTTTCAATTTTTATTTTGTTAATTTGCTATTTTTTTTATTTTTGTTGTTTGTTTTAGTTATAATTTTGCATTTTATGATGTTTATGGGTATCATCATTGAAAGTTCTCACAAGACTTAAACTCGTTCACTAAGGCAACATATGGGTTTAAAGGTTTGTTGCATATGTTAAATGCAACTATATAAATCTATGAAAATGATTTAGGTTAGTTTAATTTAGTTTATTTTTTTTAGTTTTTATTGCTTTCATTACTAGAAGCTACTAAGAAGTTGATTAACGGTTGTGATAAATGCTTGAAAACCAATAATATTTTGTAATTTTATTGAGGTTAAATATAACAAATAGGTTTTATTATAACATTTTTATATCAATATTTATGCAAATCTATATGTTTGGAATCACAATTATTTTTTGTTATATTTCATGTATTTTTAGCTTTAAATATATACATTGATCAACACATAAATAAAAACCCCTAAAGCACTCAAATTGCACTTTAAAAACTTAAAGGAATAAGCCATGTAAGACTTACATGAAGAACTAGTCATTATGTAAGGGATGTAAGGTAAAAATTGAAGTAAAACATTTCGTGTTGCAGTGAGGATTGTTGTGGGTCTCAATGTACTCCTCTTTGTTTAGATTCATTGCACATATTGTTCATTTTATACCACGGAATGGAAATAGTGTGTTGTAATGTGACCTATTTGGGGTACCATTTAGCGAAGCTTTACATGTCTCAGACTGCAGCATGGGAAATGTTGGGTCACAGTGCACGTTCATAAAATCGGTCGAAGACCTTTTACGCCAACCTTAACTTATATATTAAACTACTTTCTTTAGATTTAGTTGTCAAAATAGTATAGTTAGATTATAATTATTTTTTAGTTTTCTGAACATCCATCAATTGTTATTGTTTTATCTTCTTAATATTTAGTTTTAGTTAATACATAATTTATATTAGACAATAACAAATAAAAAGCAACAGAGAGATTTTTCAAAACAAATGATACAAAAAAGGATGCTAGAAATAAAGAATTACTATAAAGATCAAAATTAGAATCGTGGAACAAGAAATATCCATATATATATACTTGAGTATTAAGATGTAATCTACATTCTTATTTCATTTCAATAAACTCTTTATATATTTTGAATTTGTTGAAATTAATTTACTAGTTATTTATTAATTTTGAGCATATTTGATTGATTGTTATAATGTAAATTTAGTTTTGTTATTATGTTTTTGTAAATTATTTATTAGAATATTTTTAATAATTAATAAATTCAAAATAGTTTTTATTTCAATATTTATACAAAAATTATTATTAATTAATGTACTGATAACATAGTTTTCAAAATAATTTTAAATTATGAAAATTAGGTTTCAGATATATCATCTAAATCTAATTAGACAACCTAAATGAGAGTCTAAATTGATAAATTGATTGAAAGTATTAAATTAAATGGTTTGTTAATTCCTTAGATAATAAGTATAATTTAATCAAATTAACTAGTGACCGGACCGAAGGCTTTACGTGGTTTGATTAATAATAAATAGTGATCCAACTGAAGGTATCATTTATACATAAAAGTTATAATCAATAATCTTATTTTATACTTCATTAACATGAATAATTCTATCAAGCATAGTTAACTAGCTAAATTTTCCATTAATTCTCTACTGATTTTTTAATTTTATATACGCTTAAAATTTGTTTGAGTTAAATCTATCTTTCTTCGTTTTATTATTTTTGTCATTAGTTTAATCTTTTCAAAACCCTAAATATTGTGATAGGATGTTTAGGCTTTGTTTTAGTATTTATTTTTAAGAAAATTGATGACTTATTTTAAACAACATATTTCATCTTATAACAGACATTAGGAATATATTTATTGCTTATTATAAGTTATTCGTGCATTTACGAGTTTTTATAACTTTTATTAAAATACAAAATTTGACTATCAAGTTTTTGTAAATTAATAGCAAGGCAGATGCACAGAACTTTGTTGGAAAGGACTAGGAAATGTTAAAAACTACAGGTTTACCAAAGTCATCTTAGGTAGAAGAAGTGAGATATGCCTATTATATTATTAATAGATCTCCATCTTTGACAATTGGCATGAAAACGCTAATGAAGATGTGGAATGGAAAGTCAACTGATTATTCTTCCTTACGGTGACGTTTGGTTCACAAAATGGAATCAGAATGAGAATGAGAATGGAATGGAATGAAAATGAAACAATTTTATTTGGTTTGATCACTGGAATCAAAGAGGGAATTAGTATAACAGTGTTTGGTTTACAACTGTAATTGAATGAAAAATACTATATATTACTTTAATACCCCTATATTTTGTAAAGTTTAAATAATATCATTTAATTATTATTTTTTCATTAGACAAAATACATTATTGAAATCATTATTTTTTTAAATAATTATTACTTAAAAATAAATTATATTATTAAAATTATTATTTTTCTAAATAGGGTTTAGGATTTTGAGGTTTGGGATTTGAGATTTGGGGTTTAAGGTTTAGGGTTATATTTATGGGTTAAGGTTTAGGGTTAAAATTATTATTATTTAAATAGGGTTTAGGGTTAAAATTATTATTTTTTAAATAGGGTTTAGGGTTAAAATTATTATTTTTTAAATAGGGTTTAGAGTTATATTTATAGGTTAAGGTTTATAGTTAAAATTATTATTTTTCTAAATAGGGTTTTGAATTTTGGAATTTAAGATTTAGGGTTTAGGATTTAAGGCTTAGGATTATATTTAGGGTTGGGGTAAACTTAGAAAATAAAATTGAGATGGGAATGAAATTATGATTTCTTAAGGAGGAGAAGGAATTCTGATTCTTTCTCTTTTAAGAATCGATTCCCACTTTTTAGTCCAACCAAACATAAAATTAGAAAGAACTAATTCTTATTTCATTCTATTTCAATCAAGCAAACATGGGGTACAAGTTTTTGAATGTTCTGCATACATGATGTACAACACTCAAGAAAGAACAAAAACAAAATTAGATCCAAAATCTAAAAAATGCATATTCTTGGGACATATTGATGGAGTAAAATGGTGTTGCATGTGGGGTCCCATTATTCACAAGGTTGTCATTAGCGTAGATGTAATTTTTTTCTTTCTAAAAGTGAGATTAAAATACATGAAAATAACATAGAAAATAAGTCTATCAGGTCTATCAAAGTTCACATGGAAAAGCTATTAAAAGAAGATTCTTTTGAAGCAGCATCAGAGCATGGAAAATAAGAATTAAATGAATTTCAAACCTTCAAAGACTGGAAGTTAACTCATCTGAGAAGCACACCAACTTAGAATTATGATTGTATCATTTAAAGTAATGTTGCATATTGTATTTTAATAGAAGATGATGAATCATCAACTTTTCATGAAGCCACAAACAACATAGATGCGTCCTTATAGATGGAAGAAATGTAAGTAGAAATTGAAGCTCTTTATAAAAAAAACTTGGGAACTTGTTCCACTACCATATGAAAGAAATTCCATTGGAAATAAATAGGTCCATAACATCAAAAGAGATCTCAATGACTAAGTAAAGTGATAATGTGCTAGATTAATGGTGAAAGGATATGCGCAAAAAGAATGTATTGATTTTAACAAGATATTTTCTCTCGTTATTCAACTAACAACAATAAGACTTTAGGTCACAACTCAATAATTTATGAAAAGTATAGATTGTTTATGTCATCTCGGTAATATTGATAGCTAGAAATGATTGTTGTTTTGGGAATAAATAGACAGCTATGAGTTTTGCTTTTGCCACAATTTGGCGTTTTATTCATAAGTCAGGTCTTTCATGGGGTGGTACTATATGAAATATAGTAAATGATTTAAAGTGCTTAGATGTCTACATATACTAGGTGACAAATGAAAGGCTCCATATATTGTAGAGGTGATATAGAGGGTGCCACCTTCATGATGAATAAAGGTTAATGTAGATGGTACTGATTTTGGATCACTAGGCTCGTTTGGATGTGTTTTTCAAACCTCATGATCATTTGTTAAAAGATGTTTCTACATCTCACTTAGGATCTAATATGCTTTTGAGGTAGAACTTGTAATGGCCATTCACATGGTGATGTATGCTGTCAACTTTGTGTAGAGGAAACTTTGGTTGGAGTTAAACTTGATTTATGTTGTTACTCTTTTTCATACCGGGTCACTTTCGGTGCCATAGATGTGGTACTCTGCTTGGGCTGACTCCTTAGAGAAAGTTGGTTGCCTCGAGTTTTTCTCTCTCATATTTATAGAGAGGTTAATGTTACAACTGATAGTATAGATTCTTGGGCCCTTGGTATTTATATAGCAACTTAGCGGTATAATGCTCCATCATTTACTAGTTCTTTTATTTATTCATATGCTAAACGCAAACCTAATCATAGGTTTTGCTGAGATTTACTTTGTATCTTTTTTTATATATATTTAATAATACTTGCAGTTGAGAAGCTAAATGATGAGAATGCAAATGAGGTACCAACCTAGTTGGGATGTCCTAATGCACCTACTGATGTCTATTAGCTACAACCTTTCATAAAAACAATAAGGATAGTTTTAGCTATGTGTGTTGTGTTCAACTTACATCTAGATTAGTTAGATGTAAAAACTACATTTCTTCATGGTAAACTTAAACAAGAAATATATATGTTCCAACCAAAAGGTTTTAAAGAAAGAAAAAAGAAGACTTAGTTTGTAGGTTAATAAAATATCTATATGGCTTAAAACAGGTGTCACGGTATTGGTACAAGAGATTTGATTTCTTCATTATTAGCCTTAGTTACAATAGATTCAATTCATACCATTGTATGTATTACAAAAGGTTTAAGGAAAATGATTTTATCATCTTGCTATTGTATATAGATGACATGTTAGTAGAAGACCATAATATCATCAAAGTAAAAGAATTAAAGGCACAATTAGCTAGGGAGTTTGATATGAAAGACTTAGAACCAACAAACATGCAAATTTATATAGACAAAAAATATGGGAAGATATAGCTTTCTCAAAAGAACTATCTAAAGAAAGTCTTATGATGCATCAACAAGAAAGATTGTAAGCCAATCTCTAACCCACTTTCTTTCTACTACAAATTATCTTCAAGTATGTGTCCTAGTAATGAAGTGGAGATGATAGAAATGTCTTAAGTTCCATGTGTATAAATAGTAGAAAGTTTAGTGTTTGTTATGATATGTACAAGACTTGACATTATGGGAATGGTAAGTTGATATATGAAAAATCCTAGTTAGGAGCATCATAATGCAACTAAGAGGATCGTTAGATACATTAAAGGAATCTCTGATGCTGCATTAGATTATAGAGGATCGAAATTTATCCTTAGGGGATATATTGATCTAGATTTCGCAGGTGATTTGGATAAAAGACATCCACTATAGGTTATATGTTCACACTTGCAATATAGGAGTTGTAAGTTTGGTTTTAAAACTGCAAACAGTTGTAGCATTATCCACAATAGGTGCAGAATATATGGCGCAACACAAGCTTGCATAGAAGTAATTTGGATACAAAGAATGATGGAAGAGCTTGGAATTATGCAACAAAATATCACTTTATTTTATGATAGTCAAAGTGCTTTATATATTGTCAATAATCCAATCTTTCATTCAAGAACCAAATATATAAGCACATGTTTAGTTGATTAGAATGGAATGAAATTAGAATTGATTCTTTCCAATTTTATGTTTGGTTGGGTTAAAAAGTGAAAATGTAATGGAATCCTAAAAGAGAAGGAATCAAAATTTTTTCTCCCCCTTAGTGCATGTTTGGTTGACTGGAATGAAATAAAATCAGAATTGATACTTTCAATTTTATGTTTAGTTTGGCTAAAAAGTGAGAATAGAATGAAATCGATTCCTAAAAGAGAAGGAATCATAATTCTTTCTCCCCTCTTAAGGAATCATAATTCCATTCCCATCTTAATATTTTTCAATTTTATCCCAACCCTAACCCCTAACCCCTAAATCTTAAATCTTAAATCCTAAAACCCTAAACCCTAAACTCTATTTAGAAAAATAATAATTAATCCTAAACGGTAAACGCTAAACCCTAAACCCCAAATGCCAAATGCCTATTTAGAAAAATAATAATTGTAAGCTTAAAGCTTAACCTACAAATATAACCATAAACCCTATTAAAAAGTAATTTCAACCCTAAACCTTAACCCATAAATATAACCCTAAACTCTAAACCCTATTTATCAAAATAATAATTTTAATCCTAAACCTTAATCCACAAATATAATCCAAAATCTTAAATCCCTAATAACAAAACCCAAAATCCTATTTAGAAAAATAATAATTTTAACCCTAAACCATAAATATAACCATAAACCCTAAACCTCAAATCCCAAATCCAAAAACCCTATTTAGAAAAATAATAATTTTAACCCTAAACCTTAACCCACAAATATAATCCTAAACCCTAAACCCCAAATCCTAAATCCCAAACCTTAAAACCCTAAACCCATTTAGAAAAATAATAATTTTAATCCTAAACCTTAATCCACAAATATAATCCAAAACCCTAAATCCCAAATTTCAAAACCCTAAACCCTATTTAGAAAAATAATAATTTTAACCCTAAACCGCAACCCATAAATATAACCATAAACCCTAAACCTCAAATCCCAAAACCCAAAATCCTATTTAGAAAATAATAATTTTAATCATAAACCTTAACCCACAAATATAACCTTAAACCCTAAACCCCAAATCCCAAATCCCAAACCTTAAAACCCTAAACCCTATTTAGAAAAATAATAATTTTAATAATATATTTTATTTTTAAGTAATAATTATTTAGAAAAATAATGGTTTTAATAATGTATTTTGTTTGACGAAAAAATAATAATTAAATGATATTGTTTAAATTTACTGAATATAGAGATATTAAGGTAATATGTAGTGTTTTCTATTTCATTCTAATTGTAAACCATATACTGCAATACTGATTTCTTCTTTGATTTCAGTGATTAAACCAAACAAAACTGTTTCTTTTTTATTCCATTCTATTCTCATTTTTATCTCGATTTTATTCTATGAATCAAACAACATCTAAAAATACAATATCACTTTTTTTTTTGAGAAATAATGGAGTAAGACACTGTTAATATACAAAAGATTCACACAAGAAAGAATCTACTAGAATATTTTGTCAAAACCAATAAGGAAGTAAATACTAAAAGGTTTGAGTGGTGTCGATCTTCTTTCGACCTAGCATAAATATTAACAACATAAAATTATAGAATCTTCAAAACTTAACTTTAATTGGAAGAATAATAAATTATTAAATTTTACTTCTCTTTGTGTAAAGAATTAGTAGTTATATTAATTATATTATAATATTAATAAAATTAATAATATTATAATATTATAAATTAAAGAGAGCTTTGTGGAAAAATGGTAAAAGAATATAAAGAAAATGAAAGAGAAAAAAAAACGAGAAAAAATAATTAATGGGTTGACGCTAATTTTATTATGTTTTCTATATAAATTTGATAGCATAGAAAAACAGCATGTAAATCATAAAAAATGATGTTATTATATTTCTTTTAATATATTAAATTCTTTTGAATTCGTTTTGCTACTATCTTTAGTTTAATTAAAATTTATGTCTATCTTATTATAGAGTTATATTGAAACAATATCCCAACATGCATCACTTGATTGTGGTTTTTTTTATTTCTGTTCCAAGAATATTAATATTTTTTATCATGATTTATGGATCCTTAATTAAGTATTTTAATACTTTTTGATTCATTAAAAACATATAATGAGGAGATAAAATAAGTTAAAAAGTATTAAAATATATTTTTTGATTTATTAAAAACATATAATGAGAAAATAAAATAAGTTAAAAAGTATTAAAATATATATTTAAAGATTTAAAAATAATGAAAAAAACTGTTAAAGTAAATATACATGCATAAATGTGAAAAATTATAATAAAGTAAAAATTATATTAAATTAATATTTTTTTAAATATCATTTAAAAATTAATAATAAAAAAATAATAAAAATAAAATCAGAATATTACTAAATACCAAATCCTAATTTATTCGTTACCATATCGCCCATAATTTAATGCAGATCAAAATTTATCAAAAATTTCCATCGTACTGAAATTTGTCAGGAGTGCTGGTAATTTGGATTTTTCAGCTATTGGCTTTTGTACCACTAAAAGCCAATCGATACGCATAACGCATTGCGAATTCGATACTCATTTAAATGATATTATATAATAAAAATTATTATTATTATAATTATTTTTTATTAATGTTAATTTTATTTAAAAAATTTATTAACGTAATAAATATTTTATTATGATGATAATAAAATTTATTATGTTAATATTATTATTTATTTTTTTGTATTTAGTAATATTGATATAATATAAATTATTATTATTATAAAAATAAGTTTATTTAACAATAATTAAGATAAAATATAATTAATAATAAAAATAAAATAAATATTTTATATATTTTTATTAAGTAAGTAAGAATATTACGACTATTTTTAATGTTGTATTAGATTTGGAGAATTTTTAAAAAATTAATGGAGGATAATTTTTTTAAATTTATAATTATAAAAATAATATTTTAATAATATTAAAAATTATTTAATATTAAAATAATTTAAATAAAAAATATCATTTAATCAAATTATACTATTTAATACAAAGTATTATAATATTATAAATCTTTTTTTATTATTGTAAACTCATTCAAAATATTTATTGTATAATTAAATATATAAATATCTTATTAATATTAATATAATATAATTTAAATAATATTTGTAATAAAATGACGTGTATAATGTTTTTTTTTTAAGTCCAAAAGGTTCAAAGCCACCGCTTTGTTTTTTTTTAGCTCTTTATATTTCTATGTTAGGGTTTCTTAAGCGAGTCTACTTTCTTAAATATTCAAATTTTCTTCCCACAAATTAAAAAAATGTTGATGAGAATCCCTTATTCTTTCTGTGGATTTTTTAATTCTTACCTCGATCGATTTTCGAGGTCAACATTCAGCTTCAAATTTTTATAATAATATAATATAAATTTTTATTATTATAAAAATAAATTTATTTAATAATAATTAAGATAAAATATAATTAATAATAAAATTATAAAATATTTTAAAATTTATTAAAAAATATTTTATATATTTTTATTAAATAATTAAGAAGGTTACTATCATTTTTAGCATTGTATTAGTTTTGGGGAAGTTTTCTTTTAAAAAAATTACAGGAGAATAATTTTTTCAAAATCTATAATTATAAATTAATATTTTAATAATATTAAACTTTTTTAATATTATAAAAAATTAAATAAAAAATATATTTTAATCTAATTACACTATTCAATACACTTAAGTATCAAAATATTGTAAATCTTTTTTTTTCTTATTATATTAAACTTACTTAATATATTTACTATATTATTGTATTATTAAGTATATAAACATTCTATTGATATTAATATAATTTAATTTAAATAATATTTATAATAAAATGACGTGACTAATTTTTTTTTTCGTCTAACGTCTTGCTTCTCTCACGTAAACCAAAAGTCCAAAAGGTTCAAAGCCACGGTCTTTTTTTGTTGGCTCTTTATATTTCTATATTAGGGTTTCTTAAGCGCTTCTAATTTCTTATAAAATTCAAATTTTCTTCTCACTGATTAAAAAATGTTGATGATAATCCCTTTTTCATTCTGTGGATTTTTGAATTCTTACCTCGATCGATTTTCGAGGTCAACCATGGCTTGATTCAGCTTCATATTTATTGGTAACAACTCTACCTCCACCAACTTTTGTTTTTAGTTTATATTCTCTCTTTTTGCTCTAGAGGTTCTTTTTACTTTAATTCGGGTTCACCGTTTTATTGGTTTTCTTCAAGTTCAATAGGTTTTATCCTTTTGTATGTCTTTTCAGTTGTGAACATATTTGAATTTATTGGTATTGAAAGGTCATTTGATTGGAAATATATTGTTCTTGGATTCACGCAAATTTTGTATTTTCAACTTTTGATTTTTTTTTTCTTTTTTTCCTCTTTTCTTTTCCGGTTATTGTAGTAATTTCATTTTGGGAAGTGGGTTATTGTTCTATTTGTCGGTATGAACTCTTCGAGCTTTTCAATCAGATCTGTTTATGTTCTATATACTGAATGATATGGCTTGAAGTGTTAAGTTCTACTGCTGGCTTGATAGTTTCATAAAAGAATACCCAATACGAAGGGTTGCATTACATTCATTTTAACTAGATTGTATGGATCTCTTGGTTGTGCTTGTTCTACTACAGCAGCAGTTGGGTTCCAATTCCAGCCTGGATATTACTTGTAAGTTCTTATTTAATTTTCCATGGCTGTTACAGAATTTAAGACATTTTCTGGCTACCACGAAAATTTAAAATCTTATTTGTGTGTTGTTTGAAGTTTGAACTTATTTGGCTGTAGATTTATATTCACGGAGCTGTATGATCTGAGTCTAAGTAATACTCTTATTGTGGATAGCTTGTTATCTTCAAGTCTTTGTTGCATTTATTTCCATATCTGCCCTTCTTTTTGGTGTATATATTTATTGACTCCACAGAGATTATAGTCTCCAGTCAAATCAATGTCTTTTGTTAATGTTGCAAGTATTCTCACATTCTGTGTTTGGATTCTGTAGTGGTGGCAGTCTTGGAATGGAAATGTATAATGTCCCAAAGCATGGAAATGGTGAACCTTATATGGTATTTTGGATCTTGCTATTTGGCTGCTATAATGTATTTGTTTGATTTTAGTGTTAATCAAGGCATATGTTAATTTCCCTTATCATAAACTTTAGATCGGAGATATGGGCACTAACCTACATCTGACAAGTCCATTTGAACAAGTTGAAACCATGTACAATGAACAAGCCACGGAGTATTTTGTTGACCATGGCTTGTATCATCCCTCTGCCACCAACTATGGTTATTACTGTACAGGTAGATCTTAAGGCATTTGTCATGCTAATAATTTATATAATACAAAATACAAAGCTGATTTTTATCTTTTGTTATTTAATATGTCAATTGTGTGTTTTCAGGATTTGAATCGCCTGGTGAGTGGGAGGATCACCATAAGAGTTTTGGAGTTGATGTTCCTGATATACGGTATACGGTAAGCTTTGCCCTCCCTGCACCTTTAAGATATTTGTCCATATTGTCACAATATATTCCTGAACACATGTGATTGTTCGTCTGTTCTCAATGTTTGTTTTTCTATTACAGGGTGCACAAAATGAAAGTTTTCCGTATGTATATTATACACCTACCTATGGATATGCAGAGTCTCCATACAACCCATATAATACTTACATGCATGGTGCTTTTATACGAGTTAATGGCCAGTTTATAGGGGATCAAGCACAACAGTACTATTCCTTTCCTCATTATCAAAATGTTGCTTCGTCATCACCTGCTTATGCACCTATTGTTGTTCAACCGGATATAGTTCCCCATAGTTCACCCGAAGCCATGTTAGATACTGAATCTTTGATTAATAGATCTGATAGAAGAGGGTTAAAGAATAACCTTGGTTTCACCGCTGGGGTCTTTCAGAGTTCAACTAAACCTGCTTCATATCAGAAGTATTCTTTGACAAGGGTGCCAGAAGGCACAAGAAGTGCTGGAACAAACAGGCAAGTTTCATTACATGGAAATGTTTCTTCTGGGAGTTTATCCAGTCCAGTTCCATCTCATGTTCATCAGGTAATGCATTTTTGCTTCATCTATTTTGTCACTTGTTTTTTTTTTGGTGTGGATAAAGTCCTTTACTTGTTGAGGATGCTCTCTTGCTGAAATATTACTCTTAGGATTTGTTACTGGCTTCTTATGGCTACAAGGGGTGATTGCTTAGGATGTTTTAATCAAGTCATACATCCTCAATTGGTATTTGTTGGAATTACAAACCGTAAAGGGTATCAAATCAAGTTGACCGTGATTTTACCCTTCAGTGACATTCTCTAACCAAAGTAATATTACGATAACCATCTTTTTTGTTTGTGATTGTGATGTTGGGGCTTTATCCAATTTGATGCAGAAGGAAATTTTATAGTTCTAACTTGTTCCTTTTTTTTCTGCCAGGGTAAAAGTTCACTCTTCCTTCCCAATGAGAAGGTACCCACTCACTATAACCAGTTGAAAGTACCTCTAGGCAGTAATAGCTTGTCTGAACTTGGATCAAGTACCCTTGGGCGTGTTGGACCAGGAAAGATTAGACCGAAGTTAAATGGCAGCAGAGCATTGGATGACATTAATAGCAACTCAGATGCATTGGGTGAGCAAAATCGTGGTCCTAGAACAAACGGATCAAGGAATGAATTAGCTGTAACAGCTTGTGCAACCAAGGCAGGTGATAGTAATGCACATGGAAGCATCATCATTTATACCGATCAGTACAACAAAGATGATTTCCCAAATGACTATGTGGATGCAAAGTTTTTCGTGATAAAGTCATACAGTGAGGATGATGTTCATAAAAGCATCAAATATAATGTTTGGTCATCTACACCCCATGGAAACAGGAAATTGAATAGTGCTTATGAAGATGCCAATAGAAGAGCTGCTAGGAATCCTAAAGGCTGCCCCGTCTTTCTTTTCTTTTCTGTATGTTCTATTTTTCCAGTTCCCTGTCACTTAGTTAACACGATTTAACTGATTTTATTCTACCTATTTAGGTTTTGATAACCACAACCCACTTGATTGCAGCCTCTCAAACAATTTATCAGCTTTTTTGGCAAATTTTGGCTGACGTGGTTTGTAGGTTTCAGCGGCTGTTTGAAACACTTGGGACACTCATGGATTTTATTCAAGTTTCTCTCTGGATAAATGATTTTCTTACTGGTTCTTTAAATCTTACTGACATCAATATTATACTTCTAGGTTAACATGAGTGGTCAATTTTGCGGTGTTGCGGAAATAATCGGTCCAGCTGACTTCAACAAGGATATGGATTTTTGGCAGCAGGATAAATGGAGTGGGAGCTTCCCAGTGAAGTGGCACTTCATTAAAGATGTACCAAACACCAGTTTAAGGCACATCATATTAGAGAACAATGAAAACAAGCCAGTGACAAACAGTCGAGATACACAAGAGGTATATTTGAATTATATTATTTTGGTAAGCCAGCTACAAATGGTTCCCTATTTAATTAAACTAGAGCCTGCGATCATTGCTTAATGGTGGTTATTTTTAACGAATAGAATTATATGGCTTCAAAATGATACATGTAAAATGCATAAATCATGCTTTGAATTTACTGTCTCAAATATGGCTATGCCATTTCCTCGAGGCTGGAAGGTTATTTTTCTTATTTTCTATTTTCAAAGTCTCTGCTTGATCTCTAGCCGAGAAAGCTGATATAAGAATTTAATAGTTGGGCCTTTATTTGTATCAATCTACATCGCCTGTTGATACAAGGATTTAGATAATGAATGAGGATAGTTAGAAGTTCTGACTGCTTTATTATCTGGACCTGTTGTCACTCCGAATGAATGTTTGTGAAGGCTTTCAATAGTTAATTTGTTGAGGTGTGCTTGTTTTTGTGCAGGTCACGTGTAAGAAAGGCCTGGAGATGTTGAAGATATTCAAGAAACACCCATTAAAGACTTCTTTACTTGATGACTTTATGTACTATGAAAATCGTCAGAAAATTATGCTGGAGGAAAAAGCAAGGTTACGGTTAAGAAATTTACAAAGCCCATTTCTCGTGCCAGTCTTGGGCTCTCCTTGCAAGCTAAGTCATGCTATTGTGCTGCCATCTGCCGACACTGTAAGCTTGAACAACCTCAATGGCGATTTAAACAGCTCAAGAGAGATTTCTGACTCAAAATATGTGCAAGTTGACTCTAAGTTGAACATAGATAAAACAAGTGTGGCAAATGAAAATTCTGAGCAAGCAGTTGCTGCCGAAGATTTGTCTAACTTGAAAATTGGTTCTCTGACCATTGATCCAAAAATGGCTGATTCAAAAACTTCAGCTACCACCAAGGCCAATTCTAATACTGGATCTTTTGATGTTGTCACAATCGGTTCAGTTCCTCTTAAGATTAATGGGATTTCTGCATCTTCTGAAATTTTAACAATTGGGAGCATTCTGCTTGATCCGAAGGCCTTAAAGTGCTGTAAACCCGACAAAAATGCTTCCAAGGATTGAAGTTGGAAGTATTGGAAAGATGCTTGTAACTTGCAAGTGTTATTAGGCAAGTTTCTTAATGTTTTGCTGTGGGTAGGGTCAGTGTATACTCATGGTTAGCGAGTTCAAATGTCTGTCATTTCCTTGTGTTCCTTATTCAGTTTATTGGTCAAGACTGAATGTAATGATTGATGGATTTTGTAGTGACTTTGTCAAAAGCTAAATAGGAAAAGAAAATTCAAGTGTGAAAAATGTTATTTTGTAATTGTCCCTTGACAATGTTCAAGACTTGAATACTGAAATTCCTTAGGTGGAATAACATCATGATGTATAAAGAAACGTTGATTGATTTTGTCTATTAAAATGAGTATCTTTTTGCTCAAAGGATGGAATATAACCAATCTGATGCTAGTTTAATCCTGGAAGTATATCTTTTTTAACGAAATTAAATAGTTAGAAGATGATGCACAAATAATTAGTATAATTATGATAAATTAATTTTTTTTACAAATAATCAGATATATAATTACATGTAAATAAAATAAAGATAAATAAGATATTTTTGGGTAGAAATAACTTAAGTAGTGTCAATAACTTAAAAGAGAAAAATTAATTATTTATCGAACTATTTAACTATCCATTATGAAAAATAAGATTTAATTACAAGATCATGTTTTATATTATCTATCAAGATAAATCCCTCCATATAACATATTTACAAATTTTTGCTTTCATCATAGCATCTATAAGAAAATTCTTTGAAACCAAATCAATGTTCTTATAATTAAAGTGACACAAGAAATCATTCTATCGGTACTTAAAGCATTAGTACAATAACATAAATTTAAATGTGTGTTTTAGAGAATATTCAATAATGAATAATCTTAATTAAATGATTTAATAAATTTATCAGATAAATCGAAATTGTTTAAATAATTTTTGTAAAACAAAAGAGAATAAGATGAAGATAATAATATTCAATAATGTTCTTGTATGGTTAAATAAAGTTGTATGTTAGGTTTGTATATACGGTATATTTTGAAGCACTAGGTCAAAATAAAATTATCATGTTGTCTATAAAATCAACTAAAAGAGTTTTAGAAAAAAAAACGACAATATAGTAAAAAGTCAACCCAATTCAAGTTAGAAATAGGTTTTAAAATCAAAGACATGATCGCTAGATCGATCTAACATATGTTCGATCAATTGAGTACTTAGTTTGATCGATTCAGTCAATTATCGATTGAACTAGTTAATGAAAAAATTAATTTGGATTTTTTAAAATTGAGTAGATCGATTTTCGATTGATTTAGATGTGTCTAGATAGATCGAGTAGCCTAATCTCAAAATGTTCCTACGTGTATAACATGTAATGAAACGTGCATAAGAACAGAAATATACCTGAATTGTGATTGCTGAAGCTTGATAGTTTCTTCAGCTTAAAAATATTTTTGAAGGATACACCTAGAAAGTAACTCTCATAGGAAAAATAAAATTTTACATGGTGATACTATCCTATGATCCAATGAAAGCATCTTCGCTTAAATCTTAACAGCTCACGTTTACACTGAAAGTCAAAAGCATAAATACCTAAACATCTTATCTCAAAAGACTCATTATTTATTATTTCAGTAAATAAAACAATATAAAAAGCGAAGAATATTCATGAGAGTGTGTAGTCATTAGATGGAATTTAAAAAGATAACTTTCCTATGTGTAATACTTCAAAAAGAATTTTCAAAATTGATTCTTCTCTAACTTTAATATTTCAAATTTTCTTCTCCTTTTTTTCATACGAATAAATCAAAAAATAAATGTTACATTTTCAATTAAAAAGCATGGATGTGAAATCTCATTGCAAGCTCAAGAAAATAAGTAACATATAGATAAACATAAACTATCAAATGTAACAAATGTAGTATATTGATTAATATGATTCAAGTACAGTCTAAGAGAATATCAATTACTATTTAAAATATGAAAAACAACAAAATATATTGACTTCCAATCACAATAATAAAAATAGGAGAACATAGCAAAATAAAAAAATAAATCAATGTCATGAAAGAGGAAACCCGAATGTAAATGAATGCCTTTAATCATATAAACCATTTCTTCTTTACATTAGTTCATAGTATTCATTTGTTGTTCCAACGTTCCCATTCTCATCCGCATCTTAGTTTCAAATGAATCCTGACAAGATGGTTCAGAAGCATGTATATTTTTCATTTTCTCATCTCCAAAAATATCATCTCAAGCTCTTCTACAATTTCTTCCTGAAGAATGTGTTTTAAAAGTTATTATTTTTTATAAAGATTTATGTATTTTTCATGATTTTGAATATTATGTATTTTTATTCCTTGAGATTAGCATGTTATATTTTGGAAGTGCTCAAGAAGATGTACTTGGTCTTAAACCACAAAACTCTTAAAATGAGAAACATGTAATCTTGGATATGTTCACAATTGTGGTAATTAAAAAGGAACATTAATTACCGTTAAAGATTGTCATGTCGATTAAAAATACATTGTAGTTCTATAAATGTTGATAAGGGATTATCATTTAATGACATGAGTATATAAAATGTGTATTTTATATATTGAACATGACCTAACTAGATGGAACATTATATGGATTGTGTTTTGTGTCATTAATGTTTTCATTATGTCTTTAGAATCTTAGATATAAGATGTGTAGGTTTTTCACATAAGAAGTATATAATGTGATTACTATTTAAATACTATCTTATGATAGGAATGAAATAGTAGTTTGTTGTGTACAACCTGTGTGGGAGAAATCTATATGTTAATATTATCATTGTCCCTCGATTTTGAGTTATGATATTACTAGGCCCCTTGGTTAAGTGGAATTATATTGCATACAATATAACTGATATAGTTATAATTATAATTCACTTGAGAGACCAAGAAAACGAATATAATGCAAGAGTGACATGATCCTATTTTGCATATTATTCATAATATCATGTGACAAGAATAGACACAAAATTAGTGGATCGAGTAAATAATTACTATGTTATTTGGAAAACTATAATGTAATGATAGAAGCTCTTATAGTCAATAATATAAAGTTTTATATTATTGCCAAGATGATATATATCCTCTATACGGTCACACCAAATGAAGAGAAATAACAAGTATTTTACATTTCATAATGGTGTATAATACATGAGATGAAATGCTAAAATAAAATGTCATAATATGATATGCTTAGACCATAAATAAATTTGTAAAGTTATGCAAATATTATTTGGTATAATGTTTGAATGCATTATAAGAATAATAGAGACATTGTATAATAGAATAATATGAATAATATTATTTGTTCATAAATTAATTTATTAAACCAAACACAAGTTGAGATGGCTAAACAAGGCTAGTGGCATTTGTGTAATTGATTCAAACCTTACACAAAGAGTTGCCCTAACCCTAACCTATTTAAGGAGGCATAATTGAGGAAAATGTTATCAAAATGTGCTGCCTCTAACCCTAGCCGAAATCCTCCATTTTCAACAGCCACATTTTTCCTTCTCCTTGGCCAAAACTTGGAAAGGCTTGCTTAAGGACAAAACCTAGGTGGTTCAATCCTAGGAAGAAAGTCTCTTCTCTCATTTATTCTTTCTAGGTGGTTGGATCTAAGCCTTCACCTCTACATCCATCTATCTAAGAGGTGTAGTAGTTTGTTGTTTAGGTTCAAGGTGAACTAAGAGGTGCTCCCAAAAGAAAGATGGTTTCCAAGAAATCTACAAGGGAAATCAACTTCCCTCTATTCAAGAGATTTGACAATCTCTTTAGGTAAAGGTAATCTTCTTCATTTCTAGCAATAAGGTAGATAAGATTTGTTTATTTTATTTAGTGCACATTAGGTGTTTGTTGAAATGCTTAAGAGAAAATCTTGCTTGTAATTGTCCTAAATTGAGGTCCTTTGTGTATTGAGCCAAGTAGTGATAGGAAAATTTTAAATTCTCACCATATAAGTATACACATGAAATCCAAATAGTTCCAACATCGACAAATCTTTGTCTCTTTGATGTCTGAGCAGATGATCTTGAGATGGTTGACTTTTCAATGTCACCCATCAAGCGCGAAAGTTCATTTAGTTATGGATCTTAATATCTAGTCAGTGGAAGTATAGTAAATTAAATATTCATAAGTGGTCAAACAACCAATCACATGTACGTAAAATAATGCAAAAATAAAAAGATGAACATACAAGATTTTTAGGTGGAAACAACCTAGGTCACATCAATGACCTAAAGGAAAACCATAGGTCCATCAGACCATCTAACTATCCACTATGAAAAATAAGTATCCATTTACAAGGTTAGGACTCAAACCACCCACCTAGGTAATGCCCTCGATTAGCCTACTTACAAGCTAGTACTTTTATCAGAGTCTCTACAAGATAAGCATTCGGATCCAAACCAACATTTTCAAAAAACTCGAGTCCCATGAGTTAATCAAATTCATACTGTTATCACCTAAAAGTTATCACATAAACACAAGTGCAAGTGTGTGCCCTAGAGCATATTCAATAATGAAAAACCATAACTAGTTGATTTAAACAATATATAAGATAAATCGAAAAGAACTAGCAACACGAAAACAATAAGTTAAAAGCACATTAACTCAATTATTATTGTAGGCTTGTTAATCCATCAAACATAACCAAAAATGTTTGATAAATTAACTTAATGAAAAAGCCTACTTGAATTTTTTTAGCAAAACAAGAGAGAATAAAAGATGAAGAGAGTAAGCACAATTAAGTTTCTTTGTGGTTAGTTTCAAATGTGTGCTTAGGTGTGTATTTATAGAATATTTTGAAGCACCTATGTTAAATTGGAATTACCATATTTTCCATCAAATAAGTTAAAATACTTTTAAGAAATAAGGACAATATAGTAAAAACCCAATCTAATTTTTATAAGAAATACATTTTAAAATCATATAATTGGATGCTCGGTCGATCGATCTTACCAAGTGCTTGATTGATCGAACATCCTCTCGATCGATCTAGTAATTATTTAAGTAGTATTCAAAAAGATGAATCAATCCAATGAATTAACTAGATCAATCTAGTCCTCAATCGATCAAGTAAATTATCAATCGATCTAGTAAACTTTATAATCAATTTAATAAGGTATTATTACTCAATCGATCTACTCACTACTCGATTGATCGAGTAGCCTATTTTTATATTGTTTCTATTGTGTCTAATATACAATCTAACATTTATGTGAATAGAAATTTTCCTGATATTTGATCGTGAGTCTCGATAGTTTCTTCGGCTTGAAAATATTCTTCTTAGACACACATAAAAACTGAAATTATAGTTATAACTAATAAATATTACCTTTACCCTTGCACCTTTAGCTTGTATGAAAAGAAAAAAAATTGCAATCATGTGTTGTGCTTTTTAATAAGGTGAAATGTAATGTACCCCATAAAAAGAGCAAAAAAAAAAAAAAGAAAAGAAAAGAAGAAGAAGCAAAACTCACAACACAATTATCCCTCTAAAGAAAATAATATAAAATAAGTTTGGCGGTGTTGTGAAGTTACAAAAAAGAAGAAGAGAAGATGTGAAAAAAGGAATATGAAATATCAAGTTAAACCTTAATTGTAGTTAAAAATTGCATGATGAACAAAAAGAAAGCTAAGGTGTGGAAAGAGCCTAAGTGTCTTCATTTATCGACCCTCACCTAAGCCTTACATTACAACCATGTAAAGCCCTTATTGATCTTAAGCTACGTGCATATTTATATTAGTGGGGAGGGATGTGATAAATAGACTTATAATACTTGTTCTAAGATTGAATTGATTAGCATGCTTATATAGGTTGATTTTATGAGTGCATTGGATGATATCATGTGCAGCATACACACACACATATAAATCCATTTGTCAAAAACCTTCCATATTCTTGTATTGATGGAACGTTGATTGATGAATATGTGAACCTCCTTATCATAGAATATATGACTTTTGAGAGGGATAGTTTTCTTGAAATATGCATGTACTAATAGAAGTATATTTATGAATATGTCACCCATGTCATTTTATTTTATTATACTTGGTTTTACTTAAGGACAAGTAAAGATTTTAAGTTTGGGGGTGTGACGACTCTATGAAAATAGAGTCATTAGTGCACTTTTTTACTTAATATTTACTTTTTTTATTTAATAAATAGTATTTTTGGGGCAAAAATTATTAAAATATAAAAAATTTAGTGAAAAGGGGTGAAAATATAATTTTTGAAATTTTTGAAATTTTTATGGATTTTTTATAAATTTTTAATGCAAGACCAAATTAGGAGTTGCCACTTGGCATGCCATGCAAGCAGAGAGCTGATTGGGCAACCCATGCGGACTCCATGCAAGCATAGAGAGTGAATCACGTTACGCTGCATGTGAAGAAGATGAAACGTGTGCCACGTGTCAACACAATGTTCAATTCGAGTTTGAAAATTGGTCAACGAGTATGCCACATGTCGCAACACCATTTCTCTACGCGTTCTGCCCATGCGCCACGCTATCCGTTTCCTTGAATTGTATCATGCCATGTGTCATTGACTCAACGAGCTGTGATTGGTTGACGTTGTCATTTTTGCTTGTTTTGATCGTAGCTCTTGATCTAAAGCTAATCTAACAGTCCAGATTACACCTGAGAAATATTTAAGCCCCTAATCACTCCATAAACCCTAAGTGGCCTCCATTAGCATAATTTTGGTCAGTTTTTGGAGCTAAAAAGAGAAAAATTCAAGAGAAGACACAATTTTGGTGGAAATTTAAGGGAAGATTAATTTTATAATTTAAGAGATTGATTGTATTTCTTTTTCTAGTCTTTCCTTTACCAATTTTTATGTCCTTCTTTATGAAAAATATGAGTTTTATGAACACAATTATGTGTAATTAATTTATTAATTTAAGGATCTTATGAACCCAATTTTCACCATGTGATGATTTAATATTTTACCCCAATTATAATTATAATTTAATTATATTATTTAATGTGATTTGTATGCTATTAATTGTTTAGCCAACAATTTATCTATAGAGGCAATTGAATATATTTGAGAGAATTATTTAATTGTTTGTCTTGATTAAATAACATGCATAGTTTCTAAGCATAAAAGTATGATTCTTATGTATGTGATCTATAATTGATGAACTTAATAAGTAGTATGCAATTTAATTGGCATAAGAGTTTGAATAAATTAATTACTATATGGTGTGTAGTTTACTTAAGAGAGTAATACATCCTAGGTTAGATTCAATTGATCATGTAATTAATTGATAATTATATTGGAGGATTTTAGCGATTTATATGTTTAGAAAATTGGAGAATTAAGTATTCTTAGATATTTTCTCGTATATCTTTTTAGTTACCAAATTTGATTTAATTAATTATTGCTATTCAATTTTAATTATTTTAATTTTTCTTCCTTAAAATATAAAAACACAAAATTATTAATTTTTAATTTAAAAATTAGTTTCTTATAAAATAATCTTCGTGTGAACGATATTTTCTTATCATTATATTATTTGTTGCGATACATATACTTGCATATTCATTGCACACACTTTGTGTGTGACGATCAAGCCCTATGAGCTAATTAAACCCGTACCACTATCACCTGAAAGTTATCACATAAAAACAATAACAGGTATGTGTTCTAGGGTATATTCAATAATGAAAAACCCTACCTAGTTGATTTAAACATTATATCAAATAAAGAAAAAAAACAATTAGCAACTCTAGGACAATTACTTAAAATCACAATAACTCAATTATTATTGTAGGCTTATTAATCCATCAAACATAACCATAAATGTTAATGAAAAATTTTACTTGAAACCTTTTAGCAAACAAGATGAAGAGTATAAGCACAATTAAGCTCTTGTATAGTTAGTTTCAAATGTGTGCTTAGGTTTGTATTGATAGAATATTTTGAACTACTTAAGTCGAAGTGGAATTACCATATTGTTCATAAAATCAGTTAAAACAGTTTAACAAAATAAGGACAACATAGTAACAAGACAATTCAATTCGTATTAAAAATATGTTTTAAAATCAGATAACTGATTATTCGATTGATCTAACCAAGTGCTCGATCGATTGAACATTCTCTTGATCGACCCAGTGATTATTTAATTAATATTCAAAATGGTGAATCGATTCATTAATTTAACTCAATCAATCTAGTCCTTGATCGATTGAGTAAATCCCTCAATCGATCTAGTAATGCACTAAAATCAATTTAATAAGGTATTATTGCTCGATTGATTTAATCACTACTCGATCAGTCGAGTAGCTTATTTTTCACATTATTTCTATTATATCTAATATGAAATCTAATATGTATGAAAACATAAATATACCTGATATGTGATCGTTGATACTCGGTAGTTTCTCTTTTTTGAAAATATTCTTCTAAAACACACCTAAAATCTAAAATTACAATTATACGTTTTTTTTTCATGAATATCCCCAATACTAGCATAAAAATTACAATCTCCCCCTTTGGTATATTCATATGAAAAAACCTCTCTCATTACATAACGCTCATAAGAAAAATATTTTTTTATATAATGATATTATCTTATGATCCGGTGAACCATTTTCACTCAAATCTTGAAAGCCCATGTTTACATTGAAAAAAAAACATAAACAACCAAACAACTTTTCCCGAAAGATTCATTGTTAATTAGTTCATTAGTTCAATGTATATAACAATATAAAAGCAAAGAATATTAAAAAAAATAAACAAATGATAGTAATTAAAAAAAGTTCTATATGTCAAATATCCCAAAAAAATTCAAAAGTAAATAACTCCCCCTGAAGTAACCATCCCTTATATTCAATTATCGTATTTTCAATTTTTAACCATATTTTTTGATTGAAATACACCAAATTTATTACATCAAATTTTATCTCTCCTTTTTTATCATATGAATAAGCATTCAAATAATGATAAATAGACAAAAATTTAAAAAATTCTTTTTATTTTAAGTTTTTTAAATAAAGGTATTAGATTTATTCAAACATGAAAATCTTTCAAATAATAAATTTTGGAATATAAATCATTCTTAAAAAAATTGGATTATTCAATGTATAAATATTTTGATAAAGTACACATATATTTCTCAACACATGTGGTGACATATTAACAATTGCCCAAGTTGAAATAAATATTGAACTATAACCGTATATAAATTTTTTCATTTATAATTAGTTATGATAAATTTTAAATTAAAAAGCATCACCAATCATGTAAAAAATTCAGTTGAATTTATACTTACACATAATAAAATTTTCTTACTAAGAGAGGACTATATTAATTTGTTTTTTTGAATTCTGTCTTATTATTTTTATGAGGGATTGATTATTTATTTTTCTTTTTACATAACCATTTGTAGCTCTTTCTTTTTTCATTCAATTATTTATATATATATATAACTATTTATTTTACAAAGGAAATATACATGAGCCAATATCTTTAGTATGATGACTTTCATACTAGTTGTAAAGTAGCCATCTCCGTTCATTGCAACAAATTTCACATATCAAAGTAGATAGCTTGAAAATCTCACATAATTAATTAGAAACTTTAAGTATGACATACTTATGTATTCTTTGAGTATGTAAGTAAGTTCTTATTAACGTCGATCACCATATGTAATGAAAAATATAAGTCGAATAAGATAATCAATTAATTAATGAATAATTAATCAAAATAAGTCAGGCTATATAAAATATTTATTTTCTTGATCCAAAATAATATTTGAGTTTATTGCATTGTTAGAAAAATTCTACTCTCTTTATTACCTTTTGATTTTTTGATTTTTTTATCTTAACAAGAAATTTTAAATAAAAAATACAAAATCAATAATCAAATAACTAAATTCAAAATTCAAAATAATTAAATTAATCAAACTAGCATGCTCACTTAGGATCAATCAAGCATAAAATAAATAATGCCTAGGTGAAAGAGAGACAGTTAATGGACAAAAAATAGACCATCTTTCTTAACTCAAATTTTTATGAATTTTGATTTCATAATATTTGTGTTTGGAATAAATTGATTTTAATTATTTTTGAATTGATCTTGAATTTATCCTTATTTTTGCCTTTATTACTTTTGTTTTTATCATTGGCAGAGATTTAGTAAACCTGAAAGGGATCATGAAAATTAATTCCTAAATATCTAGCATGAAAGGTATTGTTAAAACAAGGATATTTCATAAGAAATCTACAATGTGATTTAATGTGATCTTCCTACCACAATTATGTAAAACTAGCATAAATTTAATTTGTTTTTCAATTACATGTGCAACTATTCTTTGAGTATAATGAGTAATAGTAGAGGAAGAATTAAAATGTTGTATTAATTCAGCTCCTAATGTTGAAGGTATAGAAAATGAGGAAGACATATATAAAGGCTTTACAAATTCAATTGCTTTTGAAGAAGATGACGTAGTGTGCTCATCTACATGTCCTAACCCTCTCTTATGTTTAGTTGGCTTTCCATGATCAAGAACTTTATTTAACCTTTTAATTTTAATTAATAGCCTTTTTATAGCTTCTTTGGATTGTTCAAGTTTTTGTATCAGATTTTGTTTCTCATGTTCTAAACCTGCAAGAATTGAACTCAAAATATTAGAACGTTCAGACAGGTCAAGATTTTTTCCAGCATTGATGAATTTATTCATAAGATTTCAGTTTTTCATTGAGTTTAGTTACTTTTACAAGAAACTTATCTTTATTTTTTTTATATATTACAAACTCTCGGAATACTTCATTAATACCAATGACATTAAAATATTTAAGTAAAAATTCAGTGTCACTTTTCTCATTATTTAAATCAATATCAGACTAGTTGGAATATCTACCAATTTTTGTAACAAATGCTAGAAAATTGGTGTCACTGTTTTCTGATTCAACTAGATTATCGTTATCACTTTTAGAGTTATTAAGTGTAGTGTTAAAAGCTCTTCTAATGTTGTTTTTCTTATTTTCACAGTCAACTACATAGTAACCAAAATCCATACATTCAAAGCATTGAGGTCTAGTGGGTTTTAGAGTTTCTTACCATCGAAAATCACATATTTGAGTTCTCTTAGATTCTGGATCCTTTTGATCATTTGTTTGTCCTTTGGTCTGGAGATTGCTTTTGTTTAAGATTTTGTTCAATGTTCTGGTCAAGAGTGACGGTTTTGCTTCTTTATTGTCATTTTCTTCAATCATAGTAGTTTTGAAGGTAACACCTTTATTCTTTGTAGGAGGGTAAAAACTAATCTTAAAGGTTTGAAGTGAGCAAATGAGTTCCCCTATTTTGATAGTGTCATCCTTGCTTTCATCAATGGTAGTGACCTTTATATAGAAGCGATCTAGTAGCAAGTAAAGAATCTTTCTAACTATCCTGAAATCATCAATTTTCTATCCAAGATTGGCAGAGATGCTAGTAATATCACATAATTTAACATAGAATTTAGAAAAAATCACATCTTCTTTCATCGTAATATTCTAAAATTGAGTAGTAAGCATTCTTAGCATATTCGACATGAGAAATACGAAGAAACTCTTTAGAAATTGATGAACAAAATCGGGCATAATATCGATTTTATAAATACTTATCTATTTTAAATTTTATTAATTCTTTCAAGTTTACGAATCATTTGTAGAAATAATAAGTATACTTTCAAGGTTGATTCAAGGAAGTTATATTGTATGGTTTTTAAATATTATTCAAATTTAAAAAAAAAATTAAACCTAAACATTTTCTCACAATGATTTGGTTTTTGAAAAAACTAATATATTGCATAAAGATAAATATAAACATGGATTCAACAAATACTCATGCAATTTAATACATTCATAAACAATAGAGAATATTGGATATAATAATTCAGTAATGATGTTTGCTCATATTATTTAGGTTATTAAAAATATAAATTGATATTTATTGATTTTCTCTTTTTGGTAAGAAAGTATCATTCGGTGGGGCCCAAATTCTTTTGTTTCGTATTAGTTAACAAATATCATTAGGTGGGGCCTATTAATTACTTAAGTATTAAATTTTAGCTTTATTTATAAGAAAATAGCAAACCATATAATCACAAATTTAAAAGAGTTAGTTAGTTAGTTAAACTTTATTTAGATGTCCAAATTAAACTTAAGAATTTAACTATCTAAAAAATAACTTTCAGGTTTTAAAACTATTTAAAAAAATATATTGTTAATATATTTTCAAATAATAATTGTTTGTAAAAAATTTTGAAATAGAGCTTCGCTCTAAATATCCAAATAATTATATCTAAAATAAAAGAGTATTATGCCAAATTAAGTCCGGGTAATTAAATCTTAATTTTAACACTTATATTATGTTTTTTTATTAAGAGTAATGTACTCCTTCAAATAACATGCTTTTTAAAATTCTTGAATAAAAATAAAATCAATTTATTTTAAGAATTTTTTTTCCTATTCAATATTTTCCAAGTATAACAATATTATTATTATATCATATTTACTATTAGCCAAACATACTATAATTGATTATAGAAAAATCAAGAATGACATAGAAAAAGCAACATAGATATATGGACTGCAAAATGAATATAATTAATACTTAACAATATCCTTATAAAACTTTGAAGAGTTTATTCTAATACTGAAAAAACTTTGATAGTAATTGCACTCCAGAATTTGTTGAATCGAAAACTAGAAACTACTAAAACATAAATATGTTTTTTCTCAAAATTTAGGGAATAGTTAAATAAATTCTAAAAGCTAAAAATATAAAAATCTACAAAAAATGGGGAGAAAAAGTTACTGAAAACGCAACTTGGAAGCTTATTTTCTTGGTATACAAGGAGTCCTATTTATGGGAAAGAATGTGAGAAAAACTTGTGTTTTCGTTACGGTGCGATCGAATTGTAACTAAATTTTTAACTAGTTCAAACTTCCTTGTTTTACGGCATACAATTTTTTTTCTTTATTTTCCATTATCTCTTTTCTTCACTTTGGATAATATCAAATAAATGATATTTATTTAAACTCTAAAAAATGTGATAAACATGTTTCAAGTATGTTTTCTTTATTTTAATATTTATATATATTAAAATACATCAAAACATTACAATTATATATATATATATATATATATTTAATAAATAAATGATAAAATTATGTTAATTTACATATATATTTATAATTTCATTAATTATAGTGATTAAATATTTTTAAAATAAAAAACTTTATTTTTTTATAAAATTATATATATACTGAAATAAAATATAAATATAAAGTAAAGAAAATTAAGATTAGTAACCTAAAATAAATAAAGAAAATAAATATACTTAATATAAAAATAACAGTATAAAAAATTATAATTATAAAAATAATTAATGATAACAATAATACAAAAAGTGATGAAATCAAGTAAAATAAAGTGGAAGTAATTTAATATAAGAGTAAATTGATAAAAAAATAATATTAAATAAATGATGAAATGAATTAATAAAGATGTAAAAATTGTAAGGTAATTATAACAAAATATATACAGCAGAATATATATATATAACAGAAAAGATAAATATAACATATTATAAAAAATCTGTTTGTCTCAAAATATTTGTTAAATTTGTTTTGTATTTTTTTGTCCAAAAAATAAAAGGGAAACAATTAACTTAATATTGTAGGAAATAATATACAGACAAACAATTTAAGAATAAAATTATTTTATTAAAATTAGAAATATATATAAATATAAATATATATAATTTAAATAAATAATAATCGAGGCCTGTGTATCACGTAGTGTCCTTAAGATAATTTTTTCGCTAAGTGTGGGTATTTGAGAATGACGAAAACTTATCTCTTAGGATACAACGATTAAACAATAATAAACTTATACTATAGTTTATTATTCCACAAACTTTAAAGTGTCTGAACTCAAGGAACCGAACTCTATATAGAAAATATACAATAAATAAAAAATAAAAATAAATTTTATTTTACCTCTTCCGTCTCTCTCTCTTCTTTTTTCTTCTTTCCTTTTTCCCTTTTCTCTTTTCTTTTCTTTTCTTTTTTTTTTTCCTTTTTTTTCTCAGCCTCTTCTTCTTCTCTGTTCTTGAACTTTAATTTTCTACTCCTTTTTCTTCTTAGATTTCTTCTATATTTACTATATTTATAGAAGAATTATCAAAAAAGAAAGGTGAGAATTGGTGTAGAGAAACGACCAGAGTTGGAAGAATTAATTCAGAAACGGAAGCAGAAAGGGTGGAGAGTAGAACGAAAAATTTCAAAAATAGATAGGAGAAAAAGGGAAGTAAATCTTTAATTCATATACAAAAGGTAACGAAAAAATTAAAAGAAGAGGAAATTTTTATTTAAGTTTTCTAACAATTCGCACCCCACAACAAAACCCAGACCATTATTGACAATTTCCTTTCATTTCGTGATAGATTGATTCTACTCACATCCACCATGCCCTACTAAAAACATACCCCCAATTATAAAAAAACATTAAAATTACCTTATACATCCCACACATGTGTCTTCCTTACCCACACCCACGATGAGCTTCTTCACCCACTCTGAGTTCACTTCGTCATTGCCACTCTCGTTGCCTTAAGTTGTTGTCACCTTCAATTGCTTCCACTGTTGCCCCATCAACCATTCCTCGCTTCATAAATTTATTTTCTTCCCACCCACTCACTTATTCTCTCCCTTCTTTTCTGTAATTATGTATAATGTGTTCATGGTAGGAACACTCAGAGATATACATGTTTGAACTACACTTTTGTTCGAGACATTGGTTTGAATATCATACATATATATGGATTATCCATTTGAACATTTTACATATGTTTGGCATATCCATATGAACATTTTACTTATGTTCGACAAACCCATTTGAACATTTTGCATATATTCAGCAAGCATGATTGAACATTTGTCATATGTTTGGCAAGCCTAATCAAACATTTAATATTTATATACACTAGGTCTGCCGAACATACCCAAAAGTGTATGGAGATGGTGATGCCGACATCAAAGTTTTTGTTGGTGAGGAAAACATGTATGCAGGATCATGAAAGCTCAAATGTCACTCATAGCCCAAATATCTCTTGGTATAAACCACGTACCCTTTACGACCATCCCAAAATGGTTTCCATATTTCCAGAATACTAACTATTTGGTATTATATATGACACATGTACATAACCTACCAAACATTAGTACCTCACTGTTATATAGTGAGGTGATGAAAATGAAGACTTGATAAGTTTAGAGCGACCTCGATGCATAGCGAGATGATGAAGATGAAGACCTGATAAGTCTAGATCTTTTCTCCATAGAGCAACCTCGATGCATAGCAAGGTGATGAAGATTAAGACCTAATGATTCTAGAGATCTACTCTATAGAATGACCTCGATGCATAGCGAGGTGATGAAGATGAAGACCTAATGATTATGGAGCACTGCATCATAAAACGACCTAGTTAGCAAGTTGTATTGTATGTATTTTAATAAGTATTCTGATTTCTTGTATGATAGCTTCTACCCATGTAACCCATACACTTGTCTAGGTGCTATATATACCTCTTCAATTGAGAGAATACAGGATCTGTTCATTTATCAATATATTCTTATTCTCCCTAAAAATCACTAAAATCCCTAACACTTAAAAATTCTCTCCAAAACATTTGTGATGTATGTGGGAACTTAAATCTTTCTAGTCCATAGTTAGAATTTGAGACCTGATATCTTATCCTCAAGAGAATTTAACTTGTGTTTCAAAGACCTCCATACCACATAACATAAATAGCTCGCTAGTATCTATCGAACATGTTGATATTGTTTCCTGTCCAGCTTAAGAATTTGATCTTAACGACCAGACGCATGTCTATTCTCTTATTAGGTCGTTACCAAATCACGAACTAGGTAGCAATCATTCCTTAGTTAGCGAACCCCTTAGGATAAATCCAACTTAACATCCCACTAGTTCGTTGAATTATAGTTTTGAAAGTGCTTCCCTAAAAAAGGATGCAATGATGAAGAGTCTTTAGAGACAAATAAATGAGTTAAAATAAGCTTTCGATGAATTTCAAAAGGAGAATAACAATTTGAGGTCCCAATTGGAATGGGAAGAATATTCGAAGGTGGAGAGCTCATTTCATACGCCTAGCCCACTGATATTGGATAATCTTCCATATATAAGGGGACTCTTATCAAACACTCCCTACCTACAACAATATGCAGGTGTTGTAGAATAATATCCCTGGGTAACCCCAAACCCTAACTTTACTCCGGGCCTTCCCAGATGAATCCACCAATTAACGAGCACGTAAGGCAGCATACATCCTTTCCAAATACCCTATTTGATTCTAATGATGTCTTAGACCAAAAATTAAAAGAAATGGAGGAAAAGATGTTGGCCAAAATGAATGATAAACTTAAAGGATGGGAAAAGCTTAGGTCTTGGGATGACATTGAATTTTTTTGCAATTAGTTGTCAACATCGCCTTTTTAAAATGCCTTGGAATTAACCTACCCCTACCAAAATTTAATGCTCCTTAATACACAGCTTGTAAGGAACCAAAAGATCTGATGTCTTATGTTCTCCAGTTCAAGATGGCCATGGCTGAAATTTATTCGATGTATTGCAAGTTATTTACTACAACTCTCCAAGAAACGGCACAACAATGGTTTGTCGAATTACCTCCCAAAAGCATAAATAGCTTTGATGCTTTCATCAAGGTATTTATTACATATTATGCATACAATAAGCCTATAAGAAAGGAATTTCATCACCTATTTTCGATAATCCAAGAGAAGGAGGAGACAATTCAAGCTTATATGAGGAGGTTTAAGACAAAAAAGATGGAAATTTCTCAATGTCCTGACTCTATAACAATCGAGGTTTTTCGTAAAGGAATCAAACGTGATATTGGTCTTTTCATCGATTTAACAAAAATCACACCTCTATCTTTAGACATGGTCTATGAAGAAACCTAAACATTTGTAAACATGGAAAGGGAAATGAAATCCACTAAAGGAGTGATTAATAGAAGTGTGAACAAACCTACCTCGAGCAAAAGGGAAGAAAATAGGAGGCTTATAAGGAAGAGACGTCCATACCCTCCATGCTTTAAACCTATGATATCACCGAGGGTAGGCTCAGGGACTTGGGGTCGGGCATTATCCCCTTTCCAAGGTCCACTTTTATGGGTCTCGTTGACAAAAGTAGTGCAACAAATAGAGCATCTTAACAATGTTAAATGGCCACCAACCATGAAGGATCTGCTCAGAAATCCTAACAAATATTATGTATTCCACAAAGACACTGAACATTGGACCATAGATTGTTGACATCTTAAATGGGAGATTGAACATTTGCTTTCAAAAAGATATCTACGAAATATTTTTGATAGGGTAGGGGTTCCATAAGAAGGAAACCTAGGAGGTAACAACCCCATTCAAAGAGGTAGAACACCCCCAAATCCATCACCTAAAGACATAAACATAACTAATCATGCTACACTAGGGGATGTTCGAATACATCATACCATACATGATGGACCTACTATGGCCGATCATTCTAACAATTCCTGGAAAATATATGTTCAAGAAGCCAAAGACATAAATTGATGGGTCTATAGTTTGGGACCTGAGGGACCTATTTACCCTATCACTTTTGATGGACAAGAAGTTCTCCCATCTCATGATGACCCTCTAGTCATCACAGTCAAGATAGTATATTGTGAAGTGGACAATGGTAGTTCTTTGAATTTACTGTACTTGTCCACCTTATTAGATATGGGTATTGACCCTAAGGAAATTACGCAACAATAAATGCCATTAGTGGGTTTCAATGGCAGCATAACCATGTTAGTAGGGACTATATGCTTATCATTCTTTGTGGAAGGAGGCATAAATCTCACAAATTTTGTGGTTTTAAACACCCCCACATCTTATAATGCAATTTTGGGTCAACCATGGATTCATAAAATAAAGGCAGTACCTTCCACATACAATCAGCTTATTAAATATCCAATTGTTGAAGGGATTAAAGAAATCAAGGGAGAATAAGACAATGCGAGGAGTTGTTATAATGCTGCCATAAAAGACGCATTGTTTCCACCATCAAAATAGAAATTAAAGAATAAAAATTGTTTGAGTGAAAGGAGAATGCCATGAATGAGGGGACATATTATGACAATAAACCCCAATGATTATGAAGTGATTCATATAGGAGATTTAGGGGATGACAAATCTATGAAGATCAACTCTAAGCTATCCCCTTTGTTGAAAACTACGTTTGTTGATTTTTGGTGGAATAACATCGACCTCTTTACATGGAAGCCTGAAGACATTCATGGCATCAATCTTGATATTATTTTTCATGAATTATGCATCGACCACACTAAAAAACTGGTTCAACAAAGAAAATGTAAGTTTTCCCGAGATAAGAGCGATGTCATAAAAAAGAAAGTTAATTCTTTGAAAAATGCAGACAGGGTTCGCAAGGTCACTTACCCAACTTGGTTATCAAATATGGTGTTAGTGAATAAACCAAGGGGAGAACATCGAATATGAGTTGATTTCGTAGACTTGAATAAGGCAACACCAAAGGAATTTTCCCATTGCATAGTATTGATCAATTAGTTGATGCCACAGCTGATTTTGAATCAATAAGTTTTATGGATGCTTATTTGGGTTACCATCAAAACTGAATGCACTCCAAAGATGAAGATAAAATAGCATTCATCTCGGAAGAAGGCACCTTCTATTATACTAGTATGTCCTTCGGCTTGAAAAATGCAGGGGCAACTTACTAAAGAATGGTCAACAAAATGTTTGAAGACCAAATTGGCCGAAACATAGAGGCCTATGTTGATGACATAATTGTAAAAACCAATTGTGCCAAGGACTAAATTTTTGATCTAGAGGATGTCTTTGCTATAATCAAAAATTATAAGATGCGGCTAAGCCCAAAGAAATGCGTCTTTAGGGTAACCTTAGGAAAATTCCTCTGGTATTTGGTATAATCTAGAGGTATAGAGGCTAATCCCAAAAAAAAAATTTCCTTGGTAAATATGAGGTCCTAAGTTGCCTTAAGGAAAACAACAATTGAACGATCATATAGCTGCACTTAGTCACTTTATCTCTAAATGTACCAAAAAATGTTTGCCTTTTCTTCAATTATTGAAGAAAAACAAGGAGTATGTTTGTGATAATGATTTTGAATAAGCTTTTCAATCCACTAAAGACTATTTGGGGAGAGTACCTCTTTTGACCAATCCTATGGTAGGCGAGGTGATATACATATATATGTCTTTCACGGATAAGGCCGTCAGTGCCATCTTGATAGTTGATAGAGAGGGGAAACAACACACTGTGTGTTATGTAAGTCACTCCTTAATAGGAGTGCAATAGCTATATCCCTCATTAGATAAGGCAATATTTATGGTACGAATGATGGCACGTAAACTAAGGCACTATTTTGGTGCCCACAAAATAGTGGTCCACTTTATACCCTTTAAATAACATCTTCGGTAAGCCAGATTAGTCTGGTCGCCTATCTTAAATAGCCATTGAATTAAGTGAGTTTGAGATACACTATAAGTCATTATCGGCAATTAAGGGACAAGCTCTAGCATATTTTGTCAATGAATGGACTCAAGAGTGCACTCCAATATCAAAGACCATAGAACCAGCATTTGTGGTAGTAATACTTGCCCCCATGTATGATGTATGAAAGGTATATGTTGATGGGGAGAGCAACTTGAGAGGAGCAGAAATTGAAATTATAATATTCACTCTAATAGGGGGATTGATATAGCAATGTTTTTGTATCACTTTTTGGGAAACCAATAATGTGGCTGAATATGAGATGTTACTCCTAGCCTTACACCAATTAATAACCTTAGGAGTTAAAAGAGTGTTGATCCATAGCGACTCATGGTTGGTAGTAAACCAAGTAAATGAGAAGTTTGAGGCTAAGGAAGAAAATATGAAACTTTATATGCAAAAGGTAAAACAATTGAGGGTCACCTTTGAAGTATTTGAGATTAAATAAATTCCTTAAAGGGGAAATGCACATGCTGGCTCCTTAGCCACATTGGCATCACCAGTGAACTCAGACTTAAAGTAGGTGATCCCAATATTATGTTTATTGAGTCCTAGTATCTAGGAAGATGGTAAGAAGGATAAAACTCAACTAGACATCAATTTTACAACTCATACTTCTTGGATGACCCTATACTTAGAATAACTCATCAATGATACCATGCCAAAGGACAAGGACTAAGCTCGCAAAATTACAACAAAGGAAAAAAACTATACCACTATCTAGGGGTATTGTATGGAAAAATTTATGGTGGATTGTGGCTGAAATGCTTGCCCTCTTCGAAAGCTCAAATGGTGTTGAATGAATTACATAAGGGACAATGTAGTGCCCACTTTAAAGGAACAACCCTTTCTCAAAGAATCATCTGACAGGGTTATTAATTTCCTACCTTTCTCAAAGATTGCATCGCTCGTGTCAAAAGATGTGATAGATGACAAAGGCATGCCAATGTACCACATCAACCAACCAATGATTTGAAGTCCATAGTTAGTCCATAGCCATTTCAAAAATGGGGATTAGATATTGTCAGGCCCTTACCTTTCATCATTGGCCAAAGAATTTTTTTAATTATTGCAACTGATTATTATTCTAAGTGGATAGAGGGAGAACCATTGACAAGAATCTAGGAGGTGGACTTGCAAAAATTTATTTAGCGAAGTCTCATTTGTAAATATGGCCAACCTTGAGAGTTAGTCACTGATAATGGCTGACAGTTCACAGGCCAAAAGTTAGTATCTTTTTGCATTAAAATGGGTGTCAAACTGTCCCATTCCACCCCTTATAGACCACAAGAAAATGGTCAAGCCAAGTCGTCCAATAAAACACTTGTCAACATATTGCAAAAATGTTTAGAAGGAGCAAAAGGTAAATGGATAGATGAATTACTTGTCGTTCTTTGGGCCATAAGAACTACTCCCAGAATATCAACGAGAAAAAGTCCTTTTTCTCTCGTCTATGGTATGAAAGTAGTTATACCTTTGGAAATACATGATCCTACTCTCAGATCAAGAATCACGTAACAATATAATGACCACCTCAAAAATGAGGACCCTTATTGGCTAAAGAGAGAAGAGAAGAAGATTTAATACGTATCAAATATATGATATTACTCTATGAGGGTCTTATTTGATTGAACGTGACAACATAAATGAGGAATTGAGTTGGAATAGAGAGTACCTCAAGAAATATTATGTATGAAATATTTTGATCCATATATTGAAAAAACATGATGTACTCGGAGTTCACCCCTCTGTTGTGTTATAACGTTAACAAATCATTTAATGGCCCCTCAAGTTGGAGGAAGGAGTTAACTAACCTCTCCACTTGGAATGCAGGATGGGTCCTTTGCCTCATGATTGGAGGAAGGAGTCCACTGACCCCCCACTTGAGATGTAGGATACGTCTCATGAAATAGCTTTGAGTTCCATGACGAACCTCCTCTTTTGAACCACATTTAGAGGTTGAATTCAATTTTGCTCTTACTTGTATCCTGTCTTGTGAAAAATAAACGTGGTGACCCACCATGATTGGAAGAAGGAGTCAACTGACCCCCCCACTTGAGATGAGGGAGACATCCCATGAAATATCTTTAAGTTCCACAACAAACCTCCTTTTTAGGAATATATTGAGGGATTGAATTCAAATTTGCTCTTACTTGTCTTCTATCGAGTGAAAATAAACGCGGCAACCCCCATGATTGGAGGAAGGAGTCAACTGACCCTCCTACTTGGGATGCAAGATACGTCCCATGCCTCATGATTAGAGGAAGGAGTCCACTGACTCCCTCACTTGAGATGTCAAATATGTCTTGAGAACATAACTAAGACATCGATAAAACTTTTGTTCCAACAATATAACATCAATATTGGTAAATCAAATGTTCAAATGTTATTACATTATTTCGTGAAACAAATTACAAAATCTCATTCTTATAGCCGACAAATACATTTATTAAAAACAAGATATTCGAGTTACATTATGTAGATCGTCACTTATGTGTGGGATATGCTTCGAGGTTCTCTGATACCGAAGCCTTTCGGGTCTTATTATTGAGTGCCCTTTGTTTCTAATACTCTTCCAATCTTTGTAAATCATCTCACTCCTCCTTATATATATCTTGTTTGTGATAGGTATCCTTTAATTTTATTACGCATATCTATTAGTTCCTATTCTATGACCCCATAGCATATATTTCAACCTTTTCTTCTAAATATTTGGCAAGAGTTATGGTTTGCATTAAAACAATACACAAAGCAATATGGGTGGAAACAAAACTAATAATATAATAGTAATAATAAAACTTCACTTACATCAAGCACACATCTGGATATCATATGCCAAATCGTCTCTTTTTTCTGTTTACAAGCTGCATAAACAAGAGGTCATTCTTCGAGAACCCTGAAGTGATGATACAATTCAACTTACACATCAGAATTATTAAACATCCCCCCTTTAAACAGGTTGTTTATACCACTTCCTTCACTCTAATCTCTTCTTAGGGGGTATATGCTCTACAATGGGCCTCTACCATCCCTTAACAAAGACAAGCCCTTACCAAGCCCTAAACTATCATATCATTGTCCACTTAGAGGAGGGTTTTTACCTTATCATCCTTTTTGCCATGAATTCTGACCTAATCTAGCTTCGCAATTGATCCCTAATTTAGGGAGTGAGGTGAGACAAGGATTACTTTGGATATTTTCATTGGCCCACCCATTAGGATGTTAGGAAGGATCTAATTCAGCTCTTTGCTAAGGGTGGGAGAGGTAGCTCACTTTCTCACAATAAGAAGCACATTAGTGGTCCATAAGGCCATTTGATTCACCTCTTCGCTAATGGTAGGTGAATAAGGTCGTTCTCCCTTAACGAGGATTTCTCTAGTGATTGGAAAAAGATACTTCGGGGGTACAAGAAAAACATGACCCCATTTCAATTAGATAGTCTAAATTCACTTAACTATAATCCATTGTAAACACACAGCCTTAAACATAATTATGGTTTCCTTATGTCGTTTATTACTTTATAATTAACCTTAATTCTAAGACACGACCTCATACACTTAAGAAAAACCAAATTTTATGATTATAGATAAATCACACAAATGCTAGGAAAGACATTAAATAGAAATAAAAGCATGCATTTAATGGCCATAAAAATCCAAACTTTCAAAATATTTCTTACAATTAATTGTACAACAAAAATTACATCTTAAACGAATAAATATGAGTAGGCATCCTTTAGGGAGTAGCCTCCTTATTCGTCCCTTCAGGTCGGTGGGTAGGTTGTGGAGTATTAGATGGAGGTGTCTTCGACTTGCTACTTTGAAAATCTCGCATCAAAGTAAAATAAGGAACTGTTAGCTCCAACTTTTCAGCTTAAGTTTGGAGGCTACTAACCACAAAACTCATGACGTTCCTATAGGCTTTGTTACACTCCGCTTTCAAATTTTCCACCAGCGTTGAAAGTAAGCTCACTTGACCTAATAAAGCGTATACTTGACTTTGCATTGTGTGAGCTTTTTCTTTACCCTTTGGCCATTTGTTCAAAGTGGGTAGCCCGTTATCTTTGTTCAAAATAGTAGCTATCCGCTTTTATCCAACTAGTCTGCACATCATGCTTGTAACCTCGATGGGACAACTTGTCCTATCTTGCTAAACCTAGGAGCTACATATATTAACAAATAGGTTAGGCATAATAAGGATAAGTACAAATAATGAAAAGATGATATAGAAACTCACTTTGATCATGCGATATGCTATTAGCTCAGCATTTGTCCTACCCTTCATCCTATGGGCAGCCCTACCTTGGGACCTCTCTACATCAGTGAAAAAAATAGTGAAACAGGTCCCTCTTTAAGTCAGTTGGCCTAAATATACCTTTATTGAAATAGGTTACCAAGGTGTCTAACCCAGCGACGTTCTTTAGAATGACCTCGTCAAACTCGAAATTATCCATATTCATGGCCTCTATGCCTGAAGTGTCCTCTTCCCTAAAATTTTTCTTTTTAGTAGCCTCCTAACTGGAAAAGGGATAGAACTTGGTTGACCAGGTTATACAAGAGAGGGTATGACCTTTATTATAGGTGCAACTTCCATAGATTCCATTAAGGGAACCTAATCCCTGGTGAAAGAAGGAAACATAGGTTCTAGATATGGCGATATAGACCCCAAATACGACGATATGGATTCCAGACGTGGATAAGTGGGTACCAAGTCTTGGACATCATAAGTGTCTATTAAATCTTCTAGGTCGATATACAAGTAATCTATACTTGTATGGGGAAAGTAAGAAATCAATAAAATGGTACAAATAATGAACTAAAGTAGTTACCACATTAAAAACAACCTAAATACTTGTCTGTGTATTCCCTCCACACATCAAACTTTTTAGATGAGCTATAGTCAAAATTTTCTAATAGCCTTCTTACGAGATATTTTGTAGCTTGATCCTCATAATCTTTTACTTCCCACTTGGATCTAATTTTTTAATCAATTCTCATGCATGAGATTGGGAGGTATTAAATGATGATTCCAAGTGTAATGAATAGGAAAGTCTATCGCGCTACCCCAAATATCCCCAGTAAAATAAAAACACTTGTCCTTCCAGCCTGAACTACTGTCGAGGAGTTTGAGATGAATCCTTTGTCCAATAACACAGAATATATAGACTCTTCCTTTATCTAGGACATTATTCTTTAAATAATACAAGCTCCTAAGGTTATCGCTTGTAAGGTTTATACCATGTTCATTAGTAACCACAGAGAGACACATAATAGTTTGTCACCCATTAAGATTTATTTAGGCGAAATTTATATCAAAAGTATTAAGGGAACGAGCTACCAACCTAGGGAAGGGACATCAAAGTCCAATTTTAAAGGCCACTAAATGTATTACCCACCACCCTATAGGGGGATCATCAACATCACACAGATGAGGAGGTACATGCATTAAACCTATGTGGGAAGGGAGGTTGAATTTTGGCCTAATCTCAATCAAATTGTTCGCTATGAGAACGCTAGGAATTTTTTCAATCTGATGTTTGTCTTTAGTCTTATGAGTGGGTTCCCCTTAAATCTCATGCCTTTTCTTAGGGCGAGGATCTTGGTGGTCGTTGATACTAGAATCCTAATAATTCGTATAGAACGCCGGGAAGACGAGGAAAAGATCGCTTAGGATCCTAACGAGGAATACTCTTCTTGATTGGTGCCACTGAAGTAGGCCTTTTATCGCCACTCCCAATAATTTTATAATGTCACCTAGTTCCTAATGACCTAGTCACTAAATGACCTTAATTATGTGATATTTCTTTGTAAGGATCCCTTTTTGAAGGCATGTTCTTAACAGGGATTTCCTCAGGAAGAGGATGAACCACCTATTTTTCTTTATGAAACATGAAAAATAAAATTAAAATGAAGAAATTACCTAAATAATATGATGTACGTCATTCGAGTCACGATCTAAATATAAAATAACAAGTTGATTCCCAATTGATATCATTAACCAAATGAGTTGAAATTCCAACCAATTGTTTTTCTAACAGACTAATAAAGAATAGGGTAATAAGAAGAAAATTAACGGGTTGAAATTCTCCGAAAACAAATTTAACTAAGTTAAAACAGGTAGGGTAAAAATAAAATTCTCTACTATTTATAAAGGGAAGAAGGAATTTGAAGAATTTATTCAGTAAATAAAATTAATTAGAGGAATATAATTCATATTGGTTTGTTAACCTTATAATTAGGTGAGCTCGCACCAGGCCGTTATCTCAATGATTATATAAGCTCGTTCGTGTTGAATTTTCCACTTTATGACAAACTAAATATTATAAAAAGAAGTAATATTCCCTTGACTTCTCAAAATCAAGGGAATAAAAGAGTTAATATTTGGTATTGTGCAAGATACAAGTACATGACTTAGCAAACATTAGTATATCGTTTTTATATAGCGAGGTGATGAAGAAGAAGACCTAATAAGTTTGGAGCTCTGCGCCATAGAGCGACCTCAATGCATAGTGAGGTAATGAAGATGAAGACTTGATAAGTCTGGAGCTCTATTCTATAGAACGACCTCAATGTATAGCGAGGTGATGAAGATAAAGACCTAATGAGTCTAGAGCTCTGATCCATAGAGCAATTTCGATGCATAGCAAGGTGATAAAGACGATGATTCTAATGAGTATGGAGCACTACGCCATAGAGTGACCTAGTTAGCAAAATTTGTATTGTATGTATTTTAATAAGTATTATGATTGATTGTATGATAGCTTCTATGCATATAACCCATAAACTTGTCTTTGTGCTATATATACCTCTTCAATGGAAATAATACAAGATCTGTTCCTTTATCAATGTATTCTACTTCTCACAAAAAATCACTAGATTCCATAACACTAAAAAAATTCTCCAAACGCTAACCAACTTTCATGGGAAATTAGCAATTAATTCATGGGAAATGATGAAAAGATTAATGTACAAGTAGTTTTTCCCACCTGATTACCAGCAAACTTATTCATGTTATATCATAATTCTTAACAAGGAATTAAAACTGTTGCTCAATATGTTGATGAACTTTAGGAGTTACGAGCTAGGAATTATTTGAATGAGATAGAGTCTTAAGAAGTTCTCAGATTTTTCATGGGTTGAAAGAGCCTTAAAGGAGTCAATTACATGTACAAAATGTACTCGATCTTCAAGAAGTAGTTTTTGGAAACTAAATTTGAAATTCAATCGAATAAATAGTCTAGAACTTCTTTTTTGAAAAAAGCTTGCTAGAGACTATCATCTTGATAAAATTTCAAATCTAAACAACTTTTTAGACCATCCAAGCACCAATACCTATTTCTTATTCGAATAACCCTGGAAAACAACTTGTTACCACATAAGAGCCCAATCTTAATTTCAAATAGGGATTGCCAATTATTTTAAATGCAATTAGCCTTGTCATCAATCTAGTGAGTGTCTTTTAAGGAAAGTTTTTCACATGATAGAAGGTGTAGAGAAGGTAGAGGAAGGGTTTGGTGATATTAATCAAGAGATTTTGATGAAATTGAATATACTGGTAGAGATGAGGGAGAAAATTTGGGGTAATTGTTTGAAGGATTCTTCTTGCATTTAGAGAATCCATACTTTCTCAATGGTAACCAATTTTTAGAACAAGGTGTACCATTAATGAGAAGGTATGCTATGTGATCATTGATAGTAGAAGTTTTGAAAATGTAGTGTCAAAGAGACTTCTAAAGGGTATGAGTTTAAGAACCTTGAAGCATCCTAAGCCTTATAAAGTGAGCTGGATCAAAAGAAGGGTTGAAACTCAAGTTAGTGAAATAGCAAAAGTTCCCTTGTCCATTGGTAAATATTATCAGGATGAAGTTGAATGTGATGTTTTTCACATGGATAGTTGTCATGTGTATGCTCCTGCCCATATGGAAGGAGAAGAAAATAAAAATTTTATGTGCAACCATATTTGACAAATTCATCAAATAAAAAAATTATTTTTATGGCTAAAATTTGGCCAGCTACTTGGCCAATTTCTGGGCACATAAGGGATATGAAATTTTGTTTATAAATAGACAATATTCCTTCTTTAGAGAGACACATTAAAAGAAGAGAAGCAAAGATAATGGAACAATTTCCTTTGATGAAAAATAGTATTTTTTGTGTGAGAAAGTGGGAAACAATATTTTTAAAAAAAAATTTAGGATATTTTTCTAAAAGGAGAGTAACAAAATAGTGAGTTTTGGAAACACTTATATGTCACTATTTTGATTTTACCCACTGTGACTCAACAACTAGCATCAGAGCTGGTCTAATGAAATTCTTAGTATGCTTTGTGGTTGCAACATAGATTGATCTGCCACATTAGAAAAGGTTTTATTAGGTCTATGGCATATTTATTTGCAGAAAAAGAAACACATTGAAAAAAATGTCAAGCCAAAAGCTAGATATTGATAAATTTGATGGAAATAATAATTTCTCTTTATGAAAAAGGAGGATGAAGGATATTTTTATTTAATAGAAGGTCCATAAGACGTTGATGGGAAACAAAAGAAGTCAGCAACCGTAATCGAGGAACAATAGGAGGAGATAAATGAGATTAAAGCTATTACAATCCGTCTAAATCTCTCAGACAGTGTCTTACAAAATATTGAATCAAAAAATTGCAAGACTACAAAAGAAACATGGGAGACTTTAGAAAATGTGTACATATCAAAGAACCTTGCCAATAAATTTTATTTATGGAAGAAGCTATATCAGATGATGAAGGAAGATAATGTGAGCATGATACAACAAGTTAGCGATTTCAACAGCAAGCTTTCTCACTTATCAAGATTAAATGTAAGTTTCAATGATGAAGGGAAAGTTTTGATGTTGTTGGCATCACTACCCTTATAATATAATCATCTCATAACAACTTGACTTATGCGAAAGACAAGATGGAGTTTAAATTTGTTGTAGAAGCCCTATTTTCATATGAGAAATAGAACATGGAGAGAGATTTAGAAGCACAAGCCCTTATCATAAAGTCCAGAGGAAGGAGACAGTGCAGAGAATAGAAATTGAGAGGCAAGAGTAAAGGAAAATAAAAAAAATATTCCAATGTTAAATGCCAACACTGTAAGAAGAAGGGTCATATCAAGAAATTTTGTTGGGTGTTCAAGAAGGAACATAAAATGACTAAAGGAAAAGTAGTAAAGAAAGATGACAATAGTGATTATGATCAAACAAATACCATAGACAAGTTCAATATCATTTATGATGAATATTTTGTCAATCTTGCATCACATGAGACCAGTTGAGTGATTGATAATGGTGCTACAATTCACACTACATTACGTAGAGAATTTTTTTCATCATACACACCTGGAAGTTTTGGTATTATTAGAATGGGAAATGAAGGCCTGTCAAAGGTTGTTGATTGAGGAAATGTTTGCTTGGAAATAGAGAATGGAACCAAACTATTTCTGAAGGATGTCAAGCATATTCTAGATATGCACCTGAATTTTATCTTTGTACCCAAACTTGCAAATGAAGGATATTACAGCTCCTTCATTTATGATAAATGGAAACTTACAAAAGGCTCCTTAGTAGTGGCTAGAGGTGAGAAGTATACAACTCTATATATAATGTAAATGAAGCTTTCCACCAATACAGTAAATACCGTAAAGAAAGACAATACAATTGAATTATGGTATATGAGACTCAGTCATATAGATGAAGTGCATTTGGAGAAATGTGTTGATTGTCTAGCAGAAAAGTAAAACATAGTTGCTTTCAAGAGTTTCCCTCCTTCCAAAATGAATAATATTTTAGATCTGATTCATTCATATTTGTGTGAACCAATGCGAGAATCACTTAGTGGTGCTCAATACTTTATGACTTTCATTGATGATCATTCAAGGAAGACATGTGTATATCTTCTAAAGTGCATTCAGACAGACAATGGTGAAGAATACACATGACCTTTTCATGCTTACTATAAAAGGTATGGTATTCGGTATCAGATGACACTTCCAAAGACACTAAAATTGAATGGTTTAGTTGAGAGGATGAATAGAACTTTGATAGAAAGAGACAGATGTCTAATCTCACATGCAAAGTTGCCTAAAATTTTTGGGTATAAAAGGTATGGTATTCGGTATCAGACAGACAATGGTGCATTCAGATGAGATGAAGTTCTTGTATAAGAATAGAACATTTGAGCTTATGAAGCTGCCTAAAGAGAAGAAGGCTTTGAAAATTAAATAGGTGTTCAGGATGAAGCATAAAGAACACACTTCCAATCCATAATACAAAGCCAGACTGGTTGTCAAGGGATTTAGCCAAAGAAAATGAGTTAACTTTGACGATATTTTCTCACTAGTAGTGAAAATGAAATCCATCCATATACTTGGAGGTTGAGCAACTGGATATCAAAATTACCTTCCTACATGGTGACTTGGAAGAAGAGATATACATGGAGAAGAAAAAAGGTTTCAAGCAAAAAGGGAAAATAGGATTATGTTTGTGAATTGAAGAAAAACCTTTATAACTTAAAATAGACACCAAGACAATGGTACAAGAAGTTTGAGTTTGTTATATGGTAGCAACGCTACAAAAAGACTACTTCATACCATTGTATTTTTGTACATAAATTCTTTGATGATGATTTCATTATTCTTTTGCTCTATGTGGATGATTTGTTGATTGTTAGCCAAAATATTTCCAGAATCAATAACTTGAAAAAGCAGTTGAGTAAGTCTTTTTCCATGAAAAAATTGGAGCCAACAAAATAGATTCTTGGCATGAGTATCATTAGAGACAGAGGCGCCAAGAAATTAGGGTTGTCATAGGAGAAGTACAATGAGAAAGTACTTCATATATTTCATATGGACAAGGCTAAAGTGATTAGTTGTCCTCTTGTTAATCATTTTAAGCTAAGTTCTCAACAGAGCCCTTCTATAGACAAAAAGAAGGAAGAGATGGAAAGGTTCCATATGCTTCATTAGTTGGAAGTCTGATGTATGCCATGGTTTGTACATGGCTAGATATCGCTCATGTAGTTAGAGTTGTGAGTAGATTCCTTTCAAATTCTGGAAAGGAACATTGGGTGGTAGTGAAATGGATTTTCAGGTATCTTTGAGGTTCTTCCAAAATATGTCTATATTTTGGAAATGACAAACTTGTGTTAGTTGGATACACAGATGCAGATATGGATGGCGATGTGGATTCTAGAAAATCCACTTCATGTTGCCTAATTACATTTGCAAGGGAAGCTATGTCATGGCAGTCAAAGTTACCAAATTATGTTGCATTGTCCACTATAGAAGTAGAGTTTATAGTAACAACGTAATCATGTAAAGAGTTGCTATGGATAAAAAACTTCTTGAAAGAACTTAGGTTGCAGCAAGATAGTTACCAGTTACTTTGTGATAGTCAAAATGTTATCCACCTTGGAAAGAATGCCTCATTTCATTCGAAATCAAAATATATTGATGTGAGATCACTAGATTAGGGATGTAATGAGAAGAAGCTACAATAGCTTGAAAAGATCCATACAGAGGAAAATGGATCATACATGTTGTCAAAAGTTCTTCCAAGATAGAATTTTGAATACTATTGTTTACCTGTTGGATTAATGGAGCCATCCATGTAGTTGGAAGGGGGAGATTTGTAGGTCCTGCTCACATGGAAAGGGAAGAAAATAAAAATTGTAGGTGCAACCACATTTGACAAATTCATCAAATAAAAAAAATTTTATGGCTAAAATTAGGCCAATTTTTGGTCATATAAGTGATGAACAATTTTTTTTTGCCTTGGAATGACAAAATAGTGAGTTTGGGAAACACTTGTGTGTCACTATTTTGGATTTATCTTAATTTGTTGTATTACCTCTTACTTTGTACCCATTAATTTTATTAGTGGAAGAAATATTTTTCAAAATTTATCCCGTGGACGTAGCCCAAATTAAAGAGTGAACCACGTTAAATTTCCAATGTCATTATTTTACTTTATTGAATTTATTTTATTTTTAACCGTTGTGATACAACAATTTGCTTTTAGGAAGACCCTTGTCGTTTGATAGGAAAACTACTCACATGGTTTTGAAAACACTTATTCCTTCATATGGAGAAAAAAAGAAATTGGTATTGATGCCTTAAGAAGATAATATCACCTTAGTGAAGCCTTCTAATGAGAAAAGACTTGTTTTACTTAATGTAATAGGGTTTGAAATTCAAAAGAAATTTAAAATTTAGAAATCCATACTTGCTTTAATCATTAAGGAGATGTTACCAAATAAGGATTATACTAAGGGATGAATGGAAAATATCCTTCAAGACTAAAGAAGGATTGTATGAATGATTGGTTATGCCATTTAGTTTGTGCAATGCTGCAAGTACCTTCATGTGACTTATAAATCAAGTGTTGAAACCTTTTACCAATCCCTTTGTAATCATTTACTTTAATGATATTTTCATATATATAACAAATGTTTTAAAGAATATTTAACTCATTTGAAAGAAGTTCTAGAAGTTTTAAGGGAGAATAAGTTGTTTTTAAATTTAAAAAAATGTCTATTCATGTCAAGCAGTTTGATGTTTTTAGGATAATGTATATGAGGTTAGAAGTTTCCACAAATTGGCCACATTTTCTAGAAGATTCATCAAGGACTTTAGTGCCCTTATTGCTTATCTCATTCACAAAAAAAGAAAAATTTAGTGGGGTGATGAACAAAAATAATGTTTTGAATTGATTAAGAATAAGTTCTATAGTGTACCAGTATTGGCCGTTTTGAATTTTGTTTTGGTATTTGAGATAGAGACTGATGATTTAGGTATTGGCATTGGGGTTGTTCTTATTCAAGAATTTCAGGTAATTGACTTTTTAATGAGAAGTTGAATGAAGTAATAAAAGAAATGGTCCATTTATGAACATGAGTTTTATTCTGTGGTGAAAGCTTTCAAACATTTGGAGCATTATTTGATTTAAAAACAATTTTTTTTGCATTCAAACCATCAATCATTCCAATTTATTTATTCCCAAAATCCTTTTAAGTATAATGAATTCAAGGTGGCCTTTATTTTTACAAAATTTTACTTTCATTTTCCAACAAAAAAAGTACAAGAAGAATGTAATAGATGATACCTTAAGTAGGAGGGTTCAATTGCCCACCATAGTGAAAACTAAAATTACTAGTTTTGACACTTTCTAAGAGTGTTGTGAAGAGGATTCAGATTTTGGAAAGATTTGGAGTCACTATAAACAATTTAAATCTATGAGAGACTATTGTCTTGATAAAGGGTATCTATTCAAAGGAATCTAGTTATGCATCACAAACACTTCCTTAAGGGAATTCTTTATTAAGGAATACCACGATGGTGGTTTAGCTACTCATATGGGAAGAGACAAGACTATTTTGGCCTCAGAAGATAATTTTTATTGGCCTCAATTCAACAAGTGACCACGTATGTGGAGAGGTGTTCTATATGTGAAGCATCTAAAGGTACCTCTCCAAACACTAGCCTTTATTTTCCTCTCTTTATTCCTAAGAATACGTGGGTAGATTTGGGTTTAGATTTTGTTTTTGGTCTTTCTATAACTCCAAAGAATGTGGATTCAATCATGGTGGTAATTGACTGAATTTAAAAAATGGTTCACTTTGTTCCATGTAGAAAGACTTACAATGCTAGTCATATTGCTCAATTATTTTCCAAAGAGATAGTTAAGTTACATTGAATTCCAAAGTCATTAGTCTTGGATAGGGATGTGAAATTCATGAGTCATATTTAGAAGGATATTTGGAAGAGGATTGACATTATTTTAAAATTCGATTCTACTTGGAATCCTCAAATGAAAGGACAAACTGAAGTTATGAATATGTCCTTTGGAAATATGCTCATGTGCTTATCAAGTAGTAAACCCAAACATTGGGATTTGGTATTAGGACAAGTTGAATTTTCTTTCAATAAGAATGTTAACAAATTAACATGGAAATCACTTTTATAATGGTTTATAATAAGAGCCATCTTTTACTACCGATTTGGTGCCTCTTGTAGCCACTAAGAGTCCAATTACTTCTAAATACAGCTTTTGAGATCATGCACGCTAGAAATAGTTTAGAAGAAGCCAATCTTAAATATAAGGCTCAGGATGATAAGAAAAGAATAGTGAAGGAGTTTGAAGTGGATGATCAAGTTATGGCTCATTTAGGTCGAGATAAAACTCCAGTAGGGAGTTACTCCAAGTTACAAGATAGAAAATAAGCTCTTTTAGGATCAATCAAAAAATATGACCTAATGCCTATGTCCTTAACCTACTTGATACTTTGAAAATTTCATCTACTTTTAACGTTTCTAATTTGTTTGAATATCATTGATAACTGTATTTTATATAGTTATTTTCATCAATTTTAGTAATGATAATTGCTATGTTCTTTTAATATTTAGTTAATTTTTGTTAAATAAATTAATATTTTCCTTTTATGTGCTAAAAATACATTTTTAATAAAATTAAATAATTTGTATCGAAAATGTACTTAATTTCATATTTTTTTTGTCCAAAAATATAATTTCAAATAAAAGAGTTATTAATTGCAATTTAAGAAAGTTGAAAATATAATTTAAATTAAAATCGGGCTTAATTTCAATTATTAAAAGTTTAAAATTTAATTTAAATTACCAAAAGGGCTGTATTGCAATTAAACAAAGTTGAAAATGTAAATTGAAATATATTTGTGGGTCAAAATATAATTAATAAAAGTTTAAATTTCGCAGAGTAGAAGGCAGGCGCGCCCTATTCCAAATGCGAAACGTGGACCGTCCGATCAAAGCATCAACGGATCGATTCGCGCGTTGCTCATCAAGCTCCGACCAAGGAGAGTGGGTACAGAGATCTTCCTTTGCGCTTCGGCGTGGGTGGGCCCCACCTATCGTGCGTGCCGTGGGACCCAACGTCGATCGCGTAGATTTCTCCGAGGCGCACGGCCGTTGGATCTCTTGAACGGTCCATATCGCGTGGAACCAAGCCGACGCGCACCGAACCGTTCGTGTAACAATCGTGTGTGACGCGGTTATGGTGCCAAGCGCGCATCCTCGGTTTTGCACAAGAATCCGCCACGTGTCCCACTAATATTTAAGCAAATCATGTTTCGACACGTGGCTATTTACAATGAATGCGAATGCACACGTAATCTCGCCTCGTTCTCCACGTTGCCTCACTTTCTGGGCGCCCCAATCCCGTGCTTCGTCACAGTGCGCCCGTTCCTCTAAACCAATGAGATGCGGCCACGTGTCCCACTATTTGTTTCAGCGAATCATACGCTGACACGTGGCATGCATAAAGAATTAAAAAAATGCAGAATCGGCGCCCCTGTCTCACGCGTGAATTAATTGACATTTTTCGATACGAAAATCGATACGCCTGATTTTTGTTTTTCGATAAAAATTATTACGCGTTTTTTATAAAAAATTAAAATAAAAATGTAATATTTTAGATGTATTTTTTTAGCTATAAATAGGTGATATTATGATAGAGTTGAAAAGTTTTTTTTAATTTAGAATTTTTGTGGTGTTCGGTTTTGGACTGCAGAACACGCAGAAGCCATTTTTGGCTTTTGTTGTGTTCTGCGTGTGCCAAATATTTTCACTATGTGATGTTTTAATTTTCCTTCTTGTTCTTCTAATTTTTCTGAATCTGTTGTAATTTTTATTTTAAATTTATGAAGTAATTTAATTTTTTTATGGTTGCATTTGATTCAAATATATGAAGCTTTGATTTTAATTATTTTTGATAGATTTATAAGACGTTCGATTTGTTCGTTCTATTTTGTGCTTAATGTTTTTTGATTATTTACGAATTTTATCAAAACGATTTGTGGCATAAAAATAAACTTGAGAAATGCATTTTTGTGTATATTGCTCGTAAATAGAATGACATGTATGATGAAGGATAGGAATATACCCTAATTGTATGTGTGGCCATTTGAAAACTTAGAACTTAATGAATCTTGGTGAATTTAATTTCAGAGATATAGTGAATTAATTTAACGAGGTGTGTTTGTACGGAGCTCGGAAGAGATGTATGAATAAAAAAAGAAGTTTTCGGTTGACAAATTAAATGTACTAAAAAATATAAATCCAAAGAAAATAATATGATTGGAGTGGATTAGTTTGGTGAAAAATTGCAATCCTAGAGTTCTCTTATTTTCTTTTTACCTTTTTCTTAATCATCGATTGTTTTGGATAAAATCAGAGAGATATAATTTTAGTACTCAACAAACTATAGTAGCAAATCCTCGTGGGAACGATACTCTACTTACAAATCTTTATTACTTGTGACCGTGTATACTTGCACGTTTTCTGTGTGTTGCAAAACACACAACAATAGGTAACATTTATACCGAACCTCGTTAAATTTATGGTGTTTTTATTTATCTACTTTAATATTTGCTTTAGTTTCTTTTAGCATTATATTTCTAATAGCATTAATTTGTTAGGCTAGTTTGAGTTTTATTCATTTAAATCATAAGTGAATAATAACTACTTAGAATAGGAAACATATACCCAATTTTCCCAACAATTGGTTTCAGAGTTGAAGGTTTCTACCTAGACATTTGTTTGTATTTTGTTTGTTTGCTATTGGAATATAGTTTCTAGTTGTTTTAATCTGAAGAAATGTTGGAAGAAAAGTCTCCCTCAAACAAAGGCCAACCATCCATCTCAAGCAAAACAATGGTTATGAATGCAAGGTTGGAAGTGGAAAATTTTGATAGAACCGTTCATTTTGGCATGTGGCAAGGAAAAGTTATAGATGCTTTGTTTCAACAAGGTCTAGACGAAATGAAGCAGATGAAGTCAAGTGGAAAATATCAACTGATTGGCATGTGATACAATATGTTTGTATCTCTTAAGAGAACAAAAGTACATATTCATAAAGGAGACATCCACAAGTAAGTTGTGGAAGGTATTGAAGAAAAGTTCATGAGGAAGAGCAGACATTACCAACTTTATTTAAAGAAGAAGTTGTTCCATTTTTTAATACTTTTCATGTACCATAATAAACAACCACATTACTGCTTTTAATCGATTAGTAGCAAATTTGTTAAATATGGATGAAACTTTTAAAGATGAAGATTTAGCCTTGATGTTGTTAGCCTCCCTTCTTGATGAGTTTGATCACCTTATTAAGAGTTTACTTATTGGGAAAGATAAAGTTTCTTTTGAGGAATTTTGCATTATTTTGTATAGTTATGAAATTAGAAAAAAAGATAACAAAAAAGAAAGAAAGTAGGAATGAAGCAGCAGAGGCACTATCTGTAAGAGGGCATCCACAAACTAAATAGAAAGGAAGGAGAGGTAGATCTCATTCAAAAGGAAGGCTTGGTAAAAAATGAATGTGTCTTTTGTCATGAAAAAGGCCATTGGAAGAAAAACAATCTGAAGCTTATGAAAAAAGGAAAAGTTGAGCCATTTGATGAATGTGTAGCTGAAAGCAATTCAAATTCAGATTTTGCATTGGTTGGTTTGTCAAAAGCATCTCATCCTCATGATTGGATTTTTGATTCAGCGTGTACCTTCCATATGTTTTCTAATAAGGAGTGGTTCTTTAACTGTGAAGAACTAGAAAATGGAGTTGTTTTCACGGGTAATGATTATCTATGCAAAGTTTTGGGAATCGATACAATTCATTTGAAGAATCAAGATGGTTCAACCCGAGTCTTGAAAGAGGTTCATTATGTCGTAGATATGAAGAAGAGTCTCATTGTTGTGGGATTCTTAAAATCAAAAGGCTTCATTATGGCCATGCAAAATGAGGCATTGAAGGTTACTAGGACATCATCAGTAGTAGTTTCGGAGGAGTAAAAATATTCAGAAACTACCATATAATGCTAGTGAAAAAGCTTTATAGATTCTTGTAAAGCAAGGCCTGTTAAAAGGCGTGAGAATCGACAAGTTGGAATTCTGTGAGCATTGTGTATTGGGGAAGCAGAAAAGACTAAGCTTCGGCATTGCACTCCATAATAAAAAATTCATTTTGGATTACATCCATATTGATGTATGGGGGCCAACAAGAACTCCATCCATAAGTGGCAAACATTATTATGTCACTTTCATTGATGACTTTTCTAGAAAAGTTTAGGTGTATCTCATGAAGAAGAAGGATGAAGTGCTAGGAATTTTTCTCAAATGGAAGAAGATGTTTGAGAGTTAGACTGGTAGAAAGATCAAGCATTTGAGGTATGATAATGGCATTGAGTACACAAGCAATCCATTTATGAAAGTTTGTGAAGAAGAAGGGATAGTGCGACACTTCACTATTTGAAAAACACCATAACAAAACGGAGTTGCAGAACGTATGAATCAGAATTTATTGGAGATGGTTCAGTGTGTATTGTCAAATGCTAGGTTAGGCAAGCACTATTGGGCTGAGGTTGTGATGTATGCATGTCATCTTGTCAACCGTCTACTATCGTCTGCTCTTGAAGGAAAAATGCCTATGAAGGTATGGTTTGGAAAACTTGCTAGAGATTACGATTTCTTACATGTATTTGGTTCTATTGCATATTACCATATAATGAAATCAAAGTTGGATCTAAGAGCCAAGAAAGCTATTTTTTGGGGATCCCTTCTAGTTCTAAGGGATATCGACTATGGTGCCTTGAAACGAAAAAGATAATCTTCAGCGGAGATGTTACCTTTGATGAATCTACCTTGCTGAGAAAGGTAACTGAGAAGATTGATGGCATTTTGAAGTAGGTGGAGCAAACTCCAAAGCAAGTGGAATTTGAAAGCATAATTGTTAATCCAGTTGGTGGAGATAAGACAGAAGATGATCCTTCATTCGCAGAAGATGAATTAGATGAAGAAGAGGTTTTAACCCAAGAACCTCCATAACAATAAGAAGAAACTGCAATTGATAGGCCACAATGACAAAATGTCAAGGTGCCTACTCGATATAAAGATATGGAAGATCTACCTCTTCAGTTTAAGAATATGGTAGCCTGTACACTTTCATTTATACATGATGATGTTCCTTTCATATATAATGAAGCAATCAAAAGCCTTGAAGTTGAATGATGGAAGGTATCCATAGATGAAGAACTTATGTCCCTTTAGAAGAATAAGACATGGAAGTTAACACAACTACCTAAGAGCAAGAAGGAAATCGGCTACAAAAGAGTGTATGCAAAGAAAGAAGGATTTCCTAACAAAGATGATGTTCATTACAAGGCAAGGTTGGTGGCTAAGGGCTAAGCTCAAAAGAAGGAAATTGATTATAATGAGGTATTTTCTCCAGTTGTAAAACATTCCTCCATTAGAATTTTGTTGGCCTTGGTAGCACATTTGGATTTGGAACTAGTTCAACTTGATGTGAAAATCGCATTTCTACATGGTAACTTAGAAGAGGAAATCTATATGTCTCAGCCATAAAGGTTTAATGTTGCTGGTAAAGAGAATTGGGTTTGCAATCTAAACAAATCATTGTATGGATTGAAGCAATCTCTGAGGCAGTGGTACAAACGATTTGATCAGTTTATGTTGCAACAGAAGTATACTAGAAGTACACATAATCATTGTGTGTATTTTTGTAAGCTACAAGATGAGTATATCATCTATCTCCTATTGTACGTCGATGATATATTGATTGCATCAAAGAGTCAAGACGAAATTAAGAGGTTGAAGGCTCAACTAAGTTAGGAGTTTGAGATGAAAGATCTGATAAAAACTAAGAAGATTCTCGACATGGAGATAAACAGAGACAGGAAAAAAGGAAGCTTTGTTTGACCCAGAGTCAATATTTGAAGAAGGTGCTACAACATTTTGGTATGAATGAACAGAAAAAACCTGTAAGTACCCCACATGTTCCTCATTTCAAGCTTAGTGCTCAATTGTCTCCTAAGAATGATGCAGAACGAGAATACATGGCAAAGATATTATATGCTAATGCGGTTGGTAGCTTGATGTATGCAATGATGTGTACGAGACTTGACATTTCACATACAGTTGGTATTGTAAGCAAGTACATGCATGATCCTGGTAAAGGACATTGATTGGCTGTGAAATGGATTTTATGGTATATTTTAAATATTATAGATGTTGGTTTAGTATTTCAACAGGATAATAATGTTGGTTAATGTGCAGTCAAATATTGTGATTCTGACTATGTTAGAGATTTAGATAATCGTCGATCAACTACTTGTTATGTCTTTACTCTTGTTAGAGCATCATTCAGTTGGAAGTCTACCTTGTAGTCCATGGTTGCTTTGTCTACTATAGAGGTAGAGTATATGGTAGTTATAGAGGCTGTGAATGAAGCTATTTGGTTATGAGGTTTGCTTAAAGACTTAAGAATTGGTCAAAAACATATTAAGGTGTTTTGTAACAGTCAGAATGTTATTCATTTAGCAAAAAACCAAGTATACTATGCACGTACAAAACACATTGACGTTCGTTACCATTTCCTGCGAGAGATTATTGAATAAGGTGGAGTATTAGTTCAGAAGATCAATACTACAGAGAATCATGCAGATATGATGACCAAGGTGGTAACGGCAATCAAGTTCAAACATTGTCTGGATTTGTTGTATAGATCTTTAGTGAACAAATTGAAAAGGTCTCACATTGATTAGGAATGAATGTGAGTGTTATATTTTGTAATATAAATAAAGCTCACTCCTCCACCTCTAAAATATCCCAAAATTTGTAAATATTCATCTATTTTGTAAGGGTAATTGATTAGCTCAATTTTGCTCAATTAGTTGTAATTTTAGAGTTAATCCATTTAGAGATAGTAGAAATGGTCAACGACGCCCGATGATATAAGTAACATTTATACTGAACCTCATTAAATTTTTGGTGTTTTTATTTATATACTTTAGTTTCTTTTAATATTATATTTCCAATAATATTATTTTATCGAGTTAGTTTGGGTTTTATTAATTTAAATCATAAGTGAATAGTAATTAATTAGAATAGGAAAAATATATTCGATTATCTTAATTAGTATCTTTTATTTTTTGTTAATTATTTATGTTATTTACTATTTTATTGTCTTTTTATTTAGAATCTGTTATTCTATTTTGGTTTGTAGTGTTAGGTGGCAAGTTGTGTCAAAATAACAAAGCAGTGCTTGGTAGTGAGAGCAATACTACGTTAAGCAGTGGGGGAATGAATTAAGAGTCAATTGATGATTTATAGAAATTGCTAGTTTTCTCTAAGGGTTGTTTTCGCTCTATATATTTTCTTTGTAAGGTCTCGCATTGAACTATGGCTATTCTTTTATGAACCGAAGTTGGCATTCCTTCATGGTTGAATTAAAGGCTTTTATGCCATACAATTTCTATGAAAATATTTATTTTTTATTAGAAATTGTTGCAATTATAATCTATGTGACAAAATTAATAATTGTCAAATAAGTTCGAATATTACATAATTTATGAATATTAAAAAAAATAAAATTTAAATTTATGTTTATAAAATTAAACCAGTCCCATGAATGATGTATAGTGACAAAAATGAAGGCAAAAAAGATTGAAGATGGCCTTTTTACTAATTATCTAAACATAAAAATTTAATTCAAATTCTATAAATAAAACTATTTTGGAAAAAAATTAATCACTAAGTTGTTGGATGTATTAAGGCCAAATGATATTTTTATAAAAAATGATTGAATTGTATTAATATTCACAATTTAATTTAAAATAACTTTATTTTATAATATGTTTTTTTGTCATTATGATTTCACCGTTCACTTTTATGATTTTTTTTTCATAAAATTTTCACTTACATATGTTAAAAATGCACACACACACTTATGAAAAGTTTTATATACTCATTTAACTTACTTTATATATATATATATAAACATTTTACACACTTAAATTTTACATTAAAAAATTTGTTTAACTCATATTTGAAATACTAAAATTAAATCCAAATGAAAGAAATTATTAAATACGTGTTATATGATCTCTTATTAATAAGTTATTGATATCCCATATCTATTACTTCTTATTTTGTTGGGGCTAAATTTATTTTATGCATACAATATATGGAATGACTTGAAAAAATGACAAAAATGTTTCGGTAGTTGTAGTTATACAAATAACATTTTGTGTAATGATAAAAATATAAAAATCAATAAGTGTTGTTTTAGTTTTTAATAGAATTGTATCACATGTATTTTTTGAGAATATTATGGTCAAATATTTAGTAGGTTATTTTCATTTTATGTCTATAAGTTAACTAATATGTTACAAAAATACTCAAAACTTTAAATAGTTAGAATTATGCTAACAAGAAAATGCATGTTTAATATATGTGATATAATTCAGTTAAAAAATAAAACGATAATTATCGATTAGAAATATTTTATCATCACATATTATGAATATAATTGTAACTATTTAAATATTGTATAAAAAATTCTCTCAAGATAAATAGAATTGTATGCATAAACCTATATTTTTAGGTTAATAATAATAATAACATAATTATTTTTGTTATTATTACAATAAAAATATGTGAGTTATTTATTTTACTAAAATTTACTAATAAAAAATAATTACATAGTTATTATTTTTTCAATATGATCATAGGAAAATTATACATAATAAATAATATGATATAATTTTAAAATTACAGATGTTATTATTTATTTTATTTTTAAATTAATAAAGTAACAATATATAATTTCTCTATCATTATATTATTGGGACAATGACACGTACAAGTCATGCGTCGCATAAGCTAGTTCGAGGTTGGAAAGTTCATGATCTAATATTCTCGGTAATGGGACCAAATGGGAGAACACTGGTCAGTTAGGGTGAGTTTAATTCAATCTCTCGCCTCTTTCCAATTCGACGTTTTTCGTAGACTCGGTTCTTATTTCCCAACCCACAGTTCACTTCCACTGACACACTGACCGAATCTTGTGTTCTTGCCCGAAAGAAGCGGGTGTAACCAACGCGCCTCGGCTGTGCGGCGCGTGGATTAGAAATTTTCCAGTCGACTTCTCGATCAGCTTCGTTACTGGAGGCTTGCACCGCCTTTGTCTAGTGGTAAGTCAAATTCGTTTCTAGTTGCCAACGAGGACGACGAAGATGTCGTAGTTTGTTCGGTTTTGCTTCGTGCATGGATATCAATGCCTCCAATAGCTCATTCTCCCCATTGTTTGTCAATTTACTCGCTCTTTTTTTTTTTTGGTTTGTTTGTAAATAAAAGAAAACTACAAAGCTGGTTAATTATTTTCGATTAAATGCGATGTTGGTTTTTTTTCAAACTCCTAGGAATATTTTTCTCTGAACAATTTATTGCAACACTTGAAATTTGTGAAAAAAAATTGTGTTGTTATATTTGTATCATCATTTCTGTTTAAAAGAGCTTAATTTTCTAGTGATTTCCCCCCCTTTTTTGTGGTTTGTTTATAACATGTTCAATTATGTCATTGATTGTTGAAATACGACATTTTGTCTGTTCTTTATTTACATAAATTTGTTATTTCCTTGATGCAGTAGGAGTCTTTTGTCGCTTCTGTTCAGTTCAAAATGCTAAAATTCGATAATCGTGTTGCACGGAGTAGTGGAGGGTTATATCGTCTTGTTTGACGTGTTAGCTGAACCAGTTTCTATCTTGGGAGATCTATTTATTTTCGAAATGGTATTTATCTCTAGATTGTGGAAACCTTTGGTGTTGTAATTCGAGATTTTGAATGCATTTCTATCTCTATGAGTTTTGTTTCTGTTATGTAGGATGATGTACCAAATTGTTCAAATAGTAAACAATTGTCAGATCAAGAGGGTTTAGATGTAATACAACCCAAGGAAGAGATGTTGGATTTTGAGATGCCTTCTCCGTCCATCTTTTTAAGGAATTATGGGGTATGCCTCTCAAATCATCATGCTTAATGGTTGGTTATAGATGCTGAGAGTGATGTACTGTTTTGTTTAAATCCTCAGTAGGTAGATGTTTGAGATTTGTGGTGGTTCACTTGCTAGCTTTCTAATTTGACAGAGTTGTTCAAAGGAAATTCCCTCCCCCCCCCCCCAAAAAAAAGCATCTTTCTCTTATCATATTTCTTGCTATAATTCCAGGATAATATTGCAAGTTCATCTGGAAGCAGTATGAGATCATCTCTTATTGGGATGGGATTCTTACCTTCTCTTGTGGACAAAGTGATTGAAGAAAAGGGTATGTTTGAGATTGCATTTGGATACAGATTATAGGAATAAGAAATTTGTCGGCATTAAGAAAAGAAAACTGGTACCTTATTCTTTGCCACCATCAGATCCTTCGAATTTAAACCATTTAAAAAATAATTGGTTAAATATATGGTAAGCCAATGCCATTATTGGAATCTTAATGGCTTCATATCTTTTATAAATCTAGGTGAAGACAACATTGATCTGTTAGTGGAGGCACTCTTAACACATTCAGTAAGTCGATATGTATTGTTTTCTTAAACTTTCTTTACTTATGAGATGATCTCAGAAAGTGTAAGCTTTTACCTGAATCTATGTGGAATAGTGGAAAGGCTTTAAAGAAAAATTGCCCCAAATGAATAGATGTTGATTTAATATTATGCTTATTATTGATCTGATAAGAAGGATAACTTTTGACCTGTTTTGAATGAATAGTTGCCTCAAAATCCAAATGATGAATCCTCGGATTCTCTAGATAGTTTATTTGATGACAAGGATGTAAGCAGTCATGTGGATGTTTCGAATGTCGTTGAACCGAAAGAGGTAACCTGTGATACACTTTCATCTTCTTTGCCAATCTTTTATATCTTAAATCTATTCTAGAAACTTGAACAAGGAGGAATTCTATTCTTAATAAGTTTTTATCTTCATAAGTTTTGAACATAACTTTGGCGAGGTGCATCCAGCATATTATTTGAACTAGAGTTGAATTGCAGAGCTTATTATTAACAAAGGCTAGAAGTTTGAGAAACCAATAGAACTAAATCTCACTTGAAGATCTTATTAAATTGCAAAACAAACTTATATTGTAGGAATTCAAACTAGCTACGTATGGAAATTGTTAACTTTCTATAATTATGGATTTATATTTTAGGGATATTAATCTTATGTAAATAGCTGTGATTTATTTTCCTTAACTAGTGTAAATCAGTTCCTAGAAATCAGGATCATTTTTTTTACAGATCCTTGTGTATAGATATGTATCCAAATTGTATTTAAGAAATAATACAAAATAATTCCCATTCCATTTTGCTTTATGGTATCAGAGTATGGATTCTAAAACCTAATTTTTTTTCCCAGATTTTTTGCATTTCTGTGTTAGTTCTCTGTAATATGTTTCCTATATTTTTCAGCATTATCGATCTTTGTAATCTGTTCAGTATTATCTCTCTCTCTCTCTCTTTCAAACTCGTATCCACCATGGTCGACTTGGAGCAGACTTGCAAGGAATCATCTTCGCCTACCCATCCGTCTCCCAATACATCTATCAATTCTCAGATCACTCAGACCACTCTCGAAAACAATTTTACCCCTATAATCAATCAAAAACTCAATGGTCATAACTATTTTCAATGGTCTCAATCCATAGTGATGTTTATCGGTGGACGAAATCGAGATGATTATCTTACAGGTGTTGTTGTCCAACCAAGTTCAAGTGATCTTAGATTCAAAGTTTGGAGGGCAGAAAACAACCTAGTCTTGTCCTGGCTAATCACTTTAATGACTACTGAGATAGGTGAAAACTTCATTCTCTACACTATAGCCAAAGAAATATGGGATGCAGTTTGTGACCTAGCAATGAGAATATTGTTGAAATCTTCCATGTAGAAAGTATCCTACATGATCTAAGGCAAGGAGAAAACACAATCATCGTCTACTTCGCCACTCTGACGCTATATTGGCAACAGTTGGACCTCTTTGAATCTTACAAATGGCAATATCCTGATAATAGTACCTATTTCAAGAGAATAGTGGAGCTCAAACGCATCTTCAAGTTTTTGATAGGTTTTGATAAGTCACTTGATGGGTTTTGATAAGCCAAAGACCATGTGCCCATGTTCGAACTTGCTGCTTGTGCCGCTTGCAGGATGTCTCAAACTCCTGGTGAAAATCAACCACGAAGGGAAGCCACCAAATTGGAGGCCAAATAGGACAGTTGGCGATCGTGAGAGTCGGGTAAATGTAGTCTCCATAGATGCTAACCAAATCCCAAATCCCAAATCCCTTTTTCGAAGGATTAGTTGGAGCTACTTCAGCACTAGATTAGCAAGGAAATTTGTCAGCCAGTCCATTAACAACTGGGACAGGGAACGGTTCTAGGCTCGGCAATGAAAATCAAGCACTTCATGTGGTTCAGTCACCTTCAACATCTTGGATAGTAGATTCAGGTGCATCAGATTACATGACATCAACTTATACTCCATGTCATGATTATCACACAGTGCGTATTGCCAATGGTTCACGCTCAAGAATTGTTGGAATAGGAACTATATATCTCTCACGCAATCTCATTCTACTCTCAGTATTCTTTGTACCTGATTTTGAGTGTAATCTAATCTCTGTAAGTAAATTAACTCATGATCTTTATTGTGAGAATTTTTTTTGGCAAATTTTGTGTTTTTTAGGACTTGAGTTCGGAGAAGATGATTGACAATGCTGACATTTGTGTACTGAACTTTGTGCAGGCTTGTATCTCTATAAAGTAGACTCCTCTTTTGTCCCAACTCAGAGTAATAATAATAAGAATAGTATCAGACCCCAGTGTTGGATAGTTCAGAGTCATACGTCAATAGGTTAGTCCAATAAAATAAGTGCAATGATGTTGTGGCACTATCGTCTAAGTTGTCCAAATTTCTTGTATTTGAATTGTTTATTTCTATCATTATTCATTAATAAAGATGCAAAGTTATTTCAATGTGATGTATGCCAATTATCAAAGCACACTCGAAGTACATATGACCCACGATCATACAAACCAACTCTCTCTTTTTTTCTCTTATCCATGGTGATATCTAGGGGCCAATCAAAATTCCTAATATTTTTGGAGCTAGGTGGTTTCTATTGTTGGTCGATGATCATACACAATTAAGCTAGACCTTCCTCACGAAAGATAAATTTGAAACCAGCCAAATCTTCAAAACCTTTCATACCATGATTCAAACTCAATTTCAAGCCAAAATTCAAGTCCTTAAAACCGATAATGCTCGAGATTTCTTCAACTCCATTCTCAGTCCTTATCTCCAATCTTATGGAATTATCCATCAAAGCTCATGTGTAGACACACCTTAACAAAATAGTGTGGAAGAGTGCAAAAATCGTCATGTATTTGAGGTTTCTCGTTCATTACTCTTCTAGTCTAATGTACCTAAGAAATTCTAGGGCGAGGTTGTCATTACAGCCACCTATCTCATTAATAGAATGTCCTCACGTGTTCTCAAATTCAAAATTCTAGTACAATCACTCCTTGATCTCTATCCAAACTCAACAATTCCTGTAATAGCACAAGGTAATGTTAAACCTAACACAAAATACAGTGTTGAAAAGGTGGTAGAATATGATTCAGACTTATCTCCACCTATTGTTCAAGGAAAGGGAGTTCGCTCATGTACACAACATCTTATCTGCAACTATATGTCCTACTCCAAACTTTCTCAGAAATTCAGAACATTTGTGATTACTCTAGACAAAATCTAGATTCTCAGAACAGTTCATGATGCATTAGAAGTCCCCGAATTGAGAGTTGCTACTCTAGAAGAATTCCATGCCCTTGAGAAGAATGGCATATAGATCCTAACAACTCTACCACCTGTAAAACAACAGTTGGGTGCAAGTGGATTTTCTTAGTAAAACAAAGGCTAATGGTAGTATTGAACGATTCAAAGCTTGCTTGGTAGTTAAGGGATACACTCAATCATATGGAATTAACTACCAGGGAACATTTGCTCTTGTAGCCAAACTCATTACAATACGTGTTTTGTTGTCCATTGTTGTGAACCAAGATTGACCTTTATTTCAACTTGATGTAAAAATGCTTTTTTGAATGGAAACTTAGTAGGAGAAGTATATATGGATATACCTCCTGAGTTCGAAACTAATTGTACATGAGGTCAAGTCTGTAGGCTTCAAAAGTCGTTGTACGGGCTCAAACAATTACCCTGTGCATGGTTTGACAAATTTACAAGGGTGCTAAAACAAGATGGTTACTTACAAACTCAAGTTGATCATACTCTTTTCATCAAATACTTCACAAACGGTAAGATTATTGTTTTAATAGTATATGTTGATGATATAGTTTTCACGAAGAATTATGAAGAGGAAATGAGGAGACTTAAGCTTCTCTTATCCAAAAAGTTTGAAATCAAAGATGTGGGACATATGAGGTATTTTTTGGGAATGGAAGTGACTACATCAAGTAAGGGAATTTTAGTTTCCCAATGAAAGTATGTCTTGGATCCCTTAAAAGAAACAGATATGAATGGGTGTAGGCCAGTGGACACTCCCCTAGACCCTAACACAAAGTTGAAGCCTCGAACTAAAGAAATGGTTGTGGATAAAGGACAATATCAATGCTTAGTAGGGAAGTTGATCTATTTGATTCACATGTGTTCGGATATAAGTTTTGTAGTAAGTCTTGTTAGTCAATTTTTAAGTAATCTTTTAGAAACATACATGAAGGCAGTTTACTGTATTCTTAGATATCTTAAGAGGGGTTCTGGGAAGGGACTAATGTTAAAAGAGATGCTTAATCGCTCCTTAGAGGTCTACACGGATGTCGATTGAGTTGGATCCTCCATTGATCGAAAATCAACTTCAGGGTGTTGCTCCTATGCGGAAAAAATTTAGTGATATGGCGGAGTAAGAAGCAACAAGTGGTGGTACATAGTAGTGCTGAGGCAGAATTTCGAGCCTTAGTTCAGGAAATTTGTGAAGAAATTTGGTTAAAACAACTATTGGATGAACTTAAAGTAAGCATTTCTAGTCTTATAGATATGATGTGTGACAACCAATTAGCTGCCAAGATCCCTGTCCATCATGATAGGACAAAGTATGTTGAGATCGACTGACACTTCATTAGCAAAAAGATAGAAAGCAATGTTATATCACTGAAATATGTTTCATTTTGACTTCAAGCAGCAGACATCCACACAAAAGCACTCTTTTATCCAAACTTCATTGAGCTAAGTTCTAAACTTGGTTTAATGAGTATTCACCGCCTAGTTTGAGGGGAGTGTAGGAATTCAAACTAACTACATATGGAAATTGTTAGTTTCCTATAACTGTGGATTAATCTTGTATATATAGTTGTGATTTACTGTGATTTATTTTTCTTAACTAGTGTAAATTAGTTCCTAGAAATCATTATCAAATCAGGATCTTTTTTTTTTACAGATCCTTGTGTATATATTCAAATTGTACGTAAGAAATAACAGAAAAATAATTGCCATTCCATTCTGCTTCAGTTTTCCAGAAGAAAAAGGGAAACCATATAACTTTCTATTTTTTATTAAAATGTGTGCCAAATAATTATTAGGATATGCTACTGCTCTGATATTTTCTCTTATCAAGTGTTTCTTTGCCTTTGAGTTTGTTGTGTTGTTGGCTAAAATGACTCTTTGCATTCTAGTCTCGCTATCATTGTTGAGATAATTTTTTCATCGTATGCATCTGTTTTATTTTGAACTGTATGTGATCTAAATCCCTAATTTTTGGCAGGAGCCTGACATATATAATGCTTCTGATGGGGTTAATGATGAAAAGAGAGCATCCTTACTTATGATGAACTTCTCAAAAAATGAAGTTGAGTTTGCAATTGATAAACTTGGTATGTAGATATTATACCTTCTTTTATTAATATTACATCATCGTTATTTTGATTTTCTAATGATTTATGTGAGTGATGTTATCTATATGACTATATTATCAGAAGTGTCTAGCTTACGAATAAATATCAAAATTTGAATCTTGGGTTTCCACGTTGCATTGACTAGTTTAGAAATAGATATGTAAAAGATTTGGGAAAAAAAAATGTGCAAGAGAAGAATGTGGCATGCATGCCTTGGAAGGTTGAAACTTACCATAAACTGGATGGTGGGTACTATTGTAAAAAGAGAAGCATACAATTAATAACATATGGCATGTTTAAGAACTAGGATTCAGATGTAGATTCAAGTACCAGAGATATATTTGAACCAGAGAAAAGGTTTCTCATGAGTTGAGAAGTAGTTGATCTTATTTAATATTTGGCTGATTGGCTCTAAAACATTACAGTGAAAACAATGCGAAGTATGTGTTATATTACTTGCCCAGGTATACTCTAGTACTCAAGTAGTGTTTTTGAATAATGTATTTTAGTCTTCTCCGGCAGATCAAAGAGATATAATTTTGTCCTAGTTTCCAGGGCAACATCTGTGTATTTTCCTGGCTGGTGAAGTTCATATCCGAGTTGCATTTATGCTTACTATACCTGCCTAACATGCACATAGATCTTTTTTGATGTGTTGGTTGATGTAAACTACAAATTGTATATAAGATAGCTTTTCTCGTAAGTAATACTTATAATAATTTAATATGATTTAGTTCATCTTATTATGATGCTATTAGGTGAGGATGCTCCGATTAGTGACTTGGTGGACCTCATTGTTGCTGCTCAGATAGCTGTAAAAATTGAGAAGGATACAGATGATGTGGTTCATGATGGCGAAGTGAAAAACGAGGTATTGCATTACCTATTTAAATTGCATATATCAGTCCACCTTTGGTGAGATTATGTGTTTGCCAGGGAATGATTATGGGTAAATTCCTCGGTGAAAGATCATTAACTGCATGCACTAGAAGTTTGCAAAATTATGATCTGGGCATAATTATGATCTTAGCTCTATTGTCCCATTAAGCTTCATTGGTTTTCGAAGATTCCGCTTCTTACTATTCTATTTTCTTGCCTCCTGCTACCTTGGATATTAATATAATTCAATTGTAGTTGGTATATATGTTTGTAAATAGTTATTTAATTATATATGTTAATGTCCCTACAAAATAGAGTTTTTTAGGATTTCAAGAAAATATTGCTTTATTTTCCTCCTGTGGTCTTTTGTTTTGTATACAATTATTTTCTGTGGTGTACTTATAGATCAGTAGCTATAGTTTACCTGCAATTTAAGAAAGGATAATTTTTGTCACATTCCATTTGATCCGCATTTAGTCCGTGAGAAATTGGTAAAAAGAAATTTACTTTTCTCGTTCAATTGTGGAGCATTTTTTTCATTCCTTGTTATGCGTTTGATTCTTAGGATGTCAATGATGAAACCTTGTTTGGGACTATGGAGAAAACTCTTCGATTGCTTGAAATGGGTTTCTCTGAGAATCAAGTTTCTTGGGCGATGGAAAATTTTGGTAAGTTTTATTCAAATATTGTTAAATGTACTCCGATTGATATGATGGAGATATGATGGAGTATGTATTCTCTGTTTTCTCTTATTCTTTACAACACTATAATATAATCTATATATAGAAATACAAAGTGTCCACTAATTCTAAGAATAGAACAGTTGGTAACAATAATGAAAATATAGCTTGATTTACACTAACTCTACAGCCTGTACAACACTAATAATATTCTCTAAAAATCTACACTCCCCATTAAGTTGGGTAATAGATATTAATCATTCTTAACTTGCAACTCAATTCTTCGAAGATTGTTCGAGGTAATGCTTTGGTGAGGATATCTGCAATTTGATGTTTAGTAGATGTATATAGTAGGTCCACAATTTTTCCATCTATCTTTTCTTTAATGAAATGACGATCAATTTCTACATGTTTGGTTCGATCATGATGAACTGGATTTTTCGCAATTCTTATTGCAGCTTGATTGTCACAATGCATGCTGATAGGTTCGAGAGTTGTGAAGTCCAGTTCATTGAGTAGCCTTCTTAACCACATTCCTTCACAAACCCATGAGCCATGGCTCTAAATTCAGCTTCTGCACTGCTTCGAACGACTACTGACTGTTTTTTACTTCGCCAAGTTACAAGGTTTCCCCATACGAATGTACAATATTCAATGGTAGATCTTCGATCCACTATAGAGCCTGCCTAGTCAACATCTGTAAAGACTTCAATTTTTCTAGTGAGATTCTTACTGAAATATAATCCTTTTCTTGGTGTCATCTTGAGATACTTGAGTATACGATAGACTGTTTCCATGTGTTCTTCAGTAGGACTGTTCATAAATTGACTTACAACACTTACTGAAAAGCCAATATCAGGTCTAGTGTGAGATAGGTAAATGAGTTTTCCCACTAATCTTTGATAACGACCTTTGTCCACAGGTGTACTATTTTCTTTGATTCTGAGTTTTATTGTAGAATCCATCGGCGTTTCTGCTGGTTTATACCCCATCATTCCAGTTTCCTTAAGAAGATCAAGTACATACTTCCTTTGAGATATAGATATGCTCCTTTTTGTTCGTGCTACTTCCATCCCTAGAAAATATTTGAGATTTCCTAGATCTTTGATCTCAAATTCCTTGACAAGGAATTCTTTGAGTTTATCCATCTTAATTGTAGAATTATCTGTTAGAACAATATCATCTACGTACACAATTAGGATAACTATTCTGTCATTGGAGAAGTGTTTGACAAATAGTGTGTGATCTGATTGACATTGATTGTACCCATATCTCTTCAGAACTTTAGAGAACTTATCAAACCAAGCACGTGGAGACTGTTTCAATCCATATAAGGATTTCTTAAGTTTGCAGACTCTATTGGTTGGAACATGAGATTCAATTCTAGTAGGAATGTCCATGTAGACTTCTTCTTCGAGATCACCATTAAGGAATGCATTCTTGACATCTAATTGGTAGAGAGGTCAATCCAAGTTAGATGCTATGGAGAGAAGAACACGAATAGTGTTGAGTTTTGCTACAGGTGCAAAAGTCTCCTGATAATCAAGCCCATATGTCTGAGTGAATCCTTTAGCCACAAGGCGAGCTTTGAGTCTTTCTACACTACCGTCTGCTTTGTGTTTGATTGTAAAGATCCATTTACACCCAAAAGTTTGTTTTCCCGATGGTAGTTCTGTGATCTCCCAAGTCTTGTTTTTCTCTAGGGTACTGAGTTCTTCACGAATAGCTGTCTTCCATTCAGGTATCTGAAATGCTTCATGAACAGAATTTGGAACCTCTATTTGATCGAGGTTGCTGATAAATGCCTTATACCCTGGTGAGAGATTTTTATAGGAAATAAAGTTGTAGATGGGGTGGTTTGTGCATGATCTTACACCTTTCCTTATAGTAATTGGCAAATTCAAATCATTAGAAGGTAATTCAATAATATGAGGTTCAGTGGTGTTACCTTGTGAATTGTCGGAGTGGCCTGTATTCGGGTTGGATTCCTAGAATGGCTCAAGATATGCTCGGTTCTCTGCTCTTTCTTGAGTTGTTTTCCTTCTAGAGTAGACAATGAGATCATTGTTTGGGACAAAGAAGTTTGGATCTGTTGGTAGAGAAGTTGAGAGTTCATTGGGAGTAGTAAGAGTATTTATTTGAGATATTGATTCACTTTCTAGAGGTTGCGGAAAAGGATTTGTGGGAGACTGAGTACTTATGATATTCGAAAGCTGGTATTCATTGCCTATGTTCTCCCCCTGAATGACAGATTTATAATAGTACGGATATTGTTCAAAAAATGTGACATCCATTGTATTATAGAATCGTTTTTGTGATAGGAGAAAAATATTTGTATCCTTTCTGGTATGATGAATATCCTAGGAATATGCATTTGATGGCTCGAGGATCAAGTTTGCCACTATGATGTACATGGACATAAGCAGAACATCCGAAAATTTTAAAGGGAACATGGGACACGATTTTGGTGTGTGGGTATGACTCAAGTAGAGTATTGATAGGTGTTTTAAACAAGAGGACACGAGATGGCATCCTATTGATAAGATAGGTAGCTGTAAGAACAACATCCCCCCAAAAATGTTGAGGGACATGAGTTGTGAACATGAGGGATCTAGCTACCTCGAGAAGATGCCTATTCTTTCTTTCAGCCACCCCATTTTGTTGAGGTGTGTCAACACATGAGCTTAGATGGACAATCCCTTGACTTAACAGATAATCAGTAAGGGTGGAAGTGAAGTATTCTTTAGCATTGTCGGATTTCAATACCTGGATTTTTGTTTGAAATTGGGTTTGAATCATGGTATTAAAATTTTTAAAAATTTGACATGCTTCAGATTTTTCTTTCATTAGGAATAACCAAGTGGTTTGAGTATGATCATCCACAAATGAAATGAACCAACGTGTCCCTGTGATGTTTTTGATTCGAGAAGGTCCCCATATATCAGTGTGAATTAATGAGAAATGATGTGATTTTTTATGTGGAAGATGAGGATATGAAGTTCTAACATGTTTTGAAAATTGGCATACTTCATACTGAAAAACTTTTGAATTTTTATTTCTAAATGATGAAGGAAAAAGTTTCTGTAAATACTTGAAATTAGGATGACCTAAACGATAGTGATTCAACATGATTTCACCATCTTTATTGGACTTAAGGTTTAACAAAGCTTTATTCTGATTAGAAACTTTGGATACAACTTGGTGGGCTTGTCTTGTTGAAGGTTCTTCACTGCTGAGGAGATAGAGTCTCGAGCATTCCTTAGTATTGCCAATCATCTTCCTCGAATGCAGTTCCTGAAATTCACATAGGTTATGAACAAATTTAGCCATACAATTTTTATCACATGTGAGTTTAGTAATTGATACAAGATTATAATCAAGTGTAGGAACAAGGACATAATCTAGAATAAAGGAGTTTGAAATTTTGGCTGAACCAATTCCTGTTACTTTGGATACTGAACCGTCGGCAATTCGGACCGTGTGTCCAGTCTGGTAGAATTTAAGATTCATGAGAAGAGAAGCATCACCCGTCATGTGGTCTGAAGCATCGGAATCAACAATCCATGGTCTCATAACCTGTTTCACATTAAGAGCATTGAGGGTGTTACCTGATTAAGCTATAGTGGCAGATGATGTGGTCAAGGATTGTCCAAATAATTTCTGGAGGAGATCAATCTGTTCCTTGCTAAACAGAGCAGATTCAGGTGACTCATTGCCTTGAGATTTAGAGGCAATTTTTCCATGACTTTTTTTGTTGATGTGCTGTGTGAACGGTGGTTTCCAATCAGTTGGCTTACCATGAATTTTCCAACAGGTTTCCTTAGTATGACCAGGTTTACGACAATGATCACACCAAGGTCTTCCACGACGAGGACGGTTGTCTGTATTATAAGAGTGCTGATGGCCTCGAATGGCAAGTGCAGATCCTTCTCCAGTCACGGAAATGGTAGATTGAGGACCCATCATTACTTTCTTTCGACTCTCCTCTTGACGGACTTCAGAGAAGGCTTCACGAATACTGGGCAAAGGTTTTGTGCCGAGAATTCTGCCGCGCACATCATCAAGATCTTTATGGAGTCCCAGTAAAAATTTGAAAACCCGTTTCTTGTCAATAATCTGTTTGTACAAGATGCTGTCTGCTGGACAAGTCCATTCGTGAACCTCAAAGAGATCTAATTGTTGCCAACATCGAGTGAGAGAGTTAAAGTATTGTGTAATTGACAACTCTCCTTGGCGAAGAACATGGAGGATGCTCTCGATCTCAAAGAGTTCGGACATATTATCAGAATTGGAATAAGTGTCTTTGGCGGCATCCCATATTCCTTTTGCGGTTTTGTAGAGAAGAAAATTCTCTCCAATTTTGTTTGTCATGGAATTGATCAACCAAGACATCACCATATTGTTTTCAGATTTCCATGTTCTGTATTGTAGATCGTCTTTGTTTGGAGCTGCGTCATCGCCAGAAGGTAATCATCTTTCTTTTTTTCACATATAAACATCATGACGGATTGGGACCACTGAAGATAATTGTGCCAATTTAATTTGTGACTGGTGATGGGCATAAGACTATTGTCTGTGGAACCAAGAATTATAGGTTTTCCCGTGCCATTTGTTGCAATTGTAGATTATACGTGGATTGAAATTTGTGGGCTGTTTTTTTTTTTTTTTTTGAATAATCTGTTGGACCGGGTCGGGTAGATATATATTAAAACAGCTTATTCCTACGGGAAACAAAAAAAAAACAAAGCAGAATGTGACTGCGAGACTGAGACTTACTGATTGAAGTAGACGGCGATGATGATGATTGGTGCCGACGATGAGGAGATTGTCGGCGACGATGACTGAGATGGAATGCAAGCTGCTGTAGAAAATGGATTTCTGCTTTCTGGATTTTTGGATTTCTGGATTTTTGAATTTCTGAATTTCTAAATTTCAGAAATGATGAGGACAGAAATCAGTGTTCCTTGGACAGAATTGATATAACACAAAATTGGATTTCTGGATTTCAGAAAAGCTCTGATACCATGTTAAATGTACTTCGAGAGATATGATGGAGATAATATTGAGTATGTATTCTCTGTTTTCTCTTATTCTTTACAACACTATAATACAATCTATATATAGAAATACAAAGTGTCCACTAATTCTAGGAATAGAACAGCTGGTAACAATAATGGAAATACAGCTTGATTTACACTAACTCTACAGCATGTACAACACTAATAATATTCTCTGAAAATCTACAAATATTGATAAACTTCGCTTGACATTGGAAAAAATTTGCTCTAGGTATCTAAAACTTATTTGAATTTCTTGTGTTACGGAACAAGTGATAAAATGGAAATAAGTTTTTGATATTTTTGCTTATAATAATTGAGAACTTATGGAACTGTACTCAAATACTTATTGCTTAAAATAATGACACATCTTGTACTAAAATTCTATATTTTGGATATTGATAAGTGAAATTTGTTGCTTGTTAGTATGATAATGGTATTGGATGTAAGTTTTCATATGTACCTAAATCGCCTCCAAATATTTTCACAATTGAAAGTTTTTTTTTAGTTAGAAACCTAATTAGTTAGAGGGGGTAAATAGATAATCAATAGAATTATGATTAATCAAAATTTTCGTAGACGATCAAGTATGCAATCACGTGTAAATAAAGTAATGCGGAAATATAAAAATAACACATGAGATTTTTAGGTGGAAACAACCTAAGTTACACCAATGACTTAAGAAGAAAATCACCGGTCTACTGGACTACTTTACTATTCACTATGAAAAATAAAGTCTAATTACAAGACCAGGTCTTATACTATCAACCAAGATAAAAACTCCTAAGTAATCTAATTATAAGTTGCTGCTTTCATCATAGTCTCTATAAAAAAAGTATTTGGACCCATACCAATGTTTTGAAAACTTGATTCACATAAATAATCGAACCCATTTTACCAGTACTTGAAACTATAGCACAATAACACAAGTGCAAATGTGTATCTTAGGACATATTTAATGATAAATAACCCTAATTAGATAATTTAATATATATATATATTAGATAAATCGAAATCAACTAACCATTCTAAAACAATCAATTTAAAGTATAATATTACAAATATTATAGACTTGTTAATCCATCAAACACTACAAAAAATGTTAGATAAATCAACTCAATGAAAAAAATCTACTTGAATAGTTTTTGCAAAACAGTAGAGAGAGACTAAGATGAAAAGAATAATGTTCTTGTGTGATTGATTAAAGTTGTATGCTTAAGTTTTTATATATAAAATATTTTGAAGCAGTAGGTCAAAGTAAAATTACTATGTTGTCTATAAAATCAGTTAAAAGAGTTTTTTAAAAAAGGCCAATTCAATTCAAGATAAAAATAGGTTTTAAAATCAAAGTTCTGACCGTTCGATCGATCGAGTAAATAATTCAATCGATCAAATGCCCTTAACGATCAATTTAATAAAGCTATCAAAATATGTTCAATCGATCTATATAGCTCGATCGATTGAGTAGCTTAATCTCAAAATATTACTACGTGTCTAGTATGAAATCTAACGTGCATAAGAAGTGAAATATATCTAAATTGTGATCATTAGAGTTTGGTAGTTTTTTTAGCTTGAAAATATTCTTGAAGGATATATCTAGAAACTAAAATTACATTTGTATTTTTTGTTCATAAATATCGTCAACACTCACTTAGATCTTACAACAATAATGAATAAATTTTGGGTTTTGGGAAATTCCATTAAGGGGAAGTTATTATGGAGAAATTCAGTTTTGGCTTTTGTTAGGTTGATATGGCTAGAAAGAAACAAAGAAACTCAGTTTTGGCTTTTCTTTTTTATTCCCGCTGAGGTTAGCTTCATCTAATATGCTCAAGGGGTATTTATATCAACTATGTTTTCAAATATCCAATAGCTTTGTCTAGGGCTTTTCTCCCTTTGGTGTGTAATGGCTATAGTTTGTCTGCTGGATCCTATTCCATCTTTCTTCTAATACAATTCATCGTATTAACAAAAGAAGAAAATATAAACTTATCATCTTTAATCAAAAGAGTTAATAGTTTTTTTAATAAAGAAGAGGAGTGAAAGATTGATACTCTTAGAAATATGCTTTAACATTCTGGAAACTGTTGCAAGTTAAATTAACAGAGCTTTAAACATTGCTTCTTGGGGATTAAATTTATGGTTTACTTATTGAGTTCTAGTATGCTTCAACTTAGTGAACCTGTGTCGGTAGAGGTCTGGGCAATGGCACCAGTAGCCTAAGAATGTATCTTGTTCACTACTAACTTCCAAAGGTTCCATAGTTTTATTTTGGTCCACTGAAAAATAGAGATCCTGCAACCCTTATTTTTGGTTTATTTATTTCCTTGTAACAACTGACGATGTAGTTTCTTTGTTTCTCACACTTTGAATTTAAAATGAAAAATATTTTCTTTTTCATGACCCTTCTAATAGTAATATATTTTCAATTCATTTTGTGCTATAACTCTTTTAATCTTTCGTTCTATTTTTTACTTTTCACTTCACATTTTTTATGCTCTGACTTTGACAAAGCTAAAACTGATTGAATTTTCTGTTTTAATAGCAAATACTACAAGTTTTGCTTGTTGACATTTTGAATCATTACGAAGCCAATTACATTTTTCAGCTCCAGAAGCTCCAATATCTGAGGTAGCTGAAGCAATTTTTGCAGACCAAACTGGCTACAAATGTTCTGGAAAATATAAGGTTACAATTTAACTTCATTCGTTCATTATTGCTTTCTCTTTATAGGAACATTTCCAAAATCTTGATTTGGACCATGATTTGGAAGATGATAAGTGGAGTAATTGACCATTGGAAGGATCTCTTGTGCTCCAACTTTTTAAATCAGTTACTAGGGGCTTATTTTTTGTCAGAAGTTTTCAGCTTCTCACAGGCCCAATGTTAATTTTATTACTGCTCTTTGGTCTCATGATGCCCTATAGACTTTGTATTTTTATAAGAATCTATAAATCCATAAATATAAGTAGGTTTTGCATGTGGTGTAGTTGATAAATTTAACATTAACTCTTTCTTGTTGTTTCAAATTTAACATGTGTTTCATATTTTCGCTCAGCTGACATATAAGACCTTAAATTTGGAGATGTAGACCGTGGAACCATTTTCTCTCTAATGATTTATAGTCGAGTAAATCTATTGAAACTCTTAGTTCTCTAACCAGAAGAATATTATTCTACCTTTTAAATTTACTATTTGACTCACCTATATATTTGATTTTCCAATTGGTGAAGGGAACTCATTCACACACCTCATCAAAAACAAAAGGTGTTTATATTAGTTTCTTTCCTTGCTTTGCGTGCAGTACAACTCTGCTGGTGTGAAGATTGAATATGGTGAGGATCATCCATCGTACTTTTCAGCACAAGTAAAGGTGGAGAATTTTGACTCATATACTGCTTCACAATCAACAAATATCAACAATGAAGGAACTCGTTTAGGGAAAAGACCCAAACAGGAATATGCTGATGATTCTTATAATGTTACTCCTCAGTTCAGACACTCTGCTTATGAGGGAGATCTTAAAGGGAAAAGGCCAAAACAAGAGAAATTTGATGATTCAAGTGATTACTTGGGCTCAGCATGGCTAGAAGAAAAGGTTAACCCTAATCTTGCCAAACTTGGAATGCCTCAAGCTGTTAGCTACAAACCATGTAAGAGTCTTAATCAAATGGTAGCTAAACCTCCATATTTCTTTTACGGAAATGTTGCAAATGTATCTAAAGAATCTTGGGCAAAAGTTTCACAATACTTGTATGCAATGGAGCCTGAATTTGTAAATACTCGGCTCTTCTCAGCTTTAAATAGGACAGAAGGTTACATCCACAACCTTCCAAGTGGGAATAGGTTTCACATCCTTCCAAAGCCACCAATGACCATTGAAGATACAATACCGCATACCAAGAAATGGTGGCCATCATGGGATACTAGGAAGCAGTTGAGCTGCATTAATTCTGAAACTAATGGAATAAGTCAGCAGTGTGATCGGCTTGGAAAGATGCTTTCTGATTATCGTGAATTGCTCTCTTCTAGTCAGCAAAGAGACATACTTCATCATTGTGAGTTGTTTAATCTTGTGTGGCTTGGCAAGTACAAGCTTGGACCCATGGAGCCTGAGTATCTAGAGCGTATTCTTGGTTACCCAGCAAATCACACTGATACAGCTGACACTAGTCTGACAGACAGACTTCAATCGCTCAGATATTGCTTCCAGACAGACACATTGGGATACCATCTTTCGGTGTTGAAGTCTATGTACCCAGCTGGTTTGACGATGTTAACAATTTTTAGTGGGATTGGTGGGGCAGAAATTGCTGTGCAACGACTTGATATTCGTTTGAAAGCTGTTGTGTCTGTTGAGTCTTCGGAACTGAAAAGGAGGATTCTGAATAGATGGTGGGAGAAAACTGGGCAAACTGGGGATTTGATGCAGATAGAAGACATTCAGAAGCTATCAGGAAACAAGATTGCAAGCTTGTTTGAGAAATTTGGGGGATTTGATCTAATTGTTTGTCAGAACCCAAATTCTTCATCTTCATGTTCAATGATGGAACCAGATAATGGCAGAATCTTTGGTTTTGACTTTTCCTTTTTTTGTGAATTTTATCGCATTTTGCGACATGTGCAGACCATGACTGATAGAAAGAGATGAAACTTTCTTCTCCTGTAATGCATTTTATTTATGATGAAGATGGACTCTCTTTCTCTTCTTTTTTGTGTTGTTGGGTTAGGAATTCTTTCTTTATTGAGACTAGATAATTTCATTATTATCTCGTGTTATGTCTGCCATAAAAACTTTAACCTTCAAGCTCAAGTACGGAAGAAAGGGAACAAAAACATGATTTAAAAATTAATTGAATTCCAAATATTAATGATTTACAATTGTGCTTCACCTCTACCATCGTGATGTTCTACTAATCTTAGTTTGTTGCTTCTTGAGCATTAATCCTAGATAGATGGTAGTAAGAACTGTCTGGAATCTGGCTTTGGACCCTTTTTAGCGATCGACCCATCTCATGACACTGAAGTTCGCTGAGGTAATGAATCTCCCAATCTCTTAGCTCGGGTGAATGCCCATAAAGCTATTTATCCGGGAGATGGTTTCTTTTCCTTTTTCTATATTTTTTTATATATAAAAAAATAGCATTCACACATTTTGAAAAGAGCTGTTAAAAGTTCTCATTTAGGTGAAGTATGTTTGCTTTACCTATAGTTGAGACTCAGTGGGAGATTATAGACTTGTATTCATGTAATTTCTAGTATATTATTTTAATGAGACGCTACAGGCAATATTTAAACACCCTGATCGTAACTAGTTATTTTTCGCTATAATTTAGACCTTAACTGCCACTAATAAACATTGTCTAATCTGATAATTCAAAAAAAATTGTTACGAGAACTTGTAACTACATTATAATACTCTAAATAGCAGATTTTTGAAAATTTGGATTAAAATGTCCCAAATTTGCTGGTTAATATACAGTAACTGTTAGAATTCGATAGTAAATCAACTCTTTAAAAAATGAACTAATAAAACTTTAATACATTTATCACTTCTTTATGAGTGTTTGACTTTATCCAATAATTACAATTTAACAATAGCATATTACTAAACTTCTAATACAAGAACTCAAGTTTTGATACAGTATTAAAAATTATTAAGAAATCAACCTCTTAAAAGCTCAAACTATTAGAAAAAATATCAATTATATTTTTATATATTTATCTATAACTCATGTACCTTATATTGGTAAAGTTGGGATAGTTTCTCTTTAAAAAGTGGTATTTTAAAATAATAAACATTAATATTAGAGCAATTCAATAGTTTATTTAACAATTTACCACTAAAATGTTTCTGCATATTGAAAGTTTGCTCTAGATTAGTCTTTATTACTCTGGTAATAGGACTAACATTTTTCTCTAACTCAAATAACCCGCAATTTATGTCTTCAAATCGAAACAATCAATTTCTCCAAAAATAAAAAAATAAAATAAAATAAGATCAACACAATCCGGAAAAATATAGCATACACAATCCCAATTTTCACTCCGTCCATTAAATTTAGTTTTGCTCACGCTATATGAGTCAAACATTTACTCTTTTGGGAAGTCGTAAATTGGAACTGTTAAGTAATAATAGTTTGCTGAAAGGGACCAAGTTCTGGATCAAAATGCCACAGATGTGATACAACACCAAACCAAACAGAAAAGCATCACAATGTTCTAAACCAGCTTTATAGCTTTTCAAGATAAACAGATCAATACTGAAAAACTTCCACCTTGTACATTTCACTTAACACATCAATTTCAGCATCCCCGACATTGAAATGAAAAGTGCACCATTCACATCATTATTATCCTGCTCACCGGCAAAAAACCATATATGTAGAGCTGGAACGTGAGAGAAACAAAAGCATTAAGCAGTGTTGTTACTAAATTTACGACCGGATAGTTTCTCAGACTCTAAAAGCATGTGATTAATAAGCCCCCTTGCTGCGCTGCAAATCAAGGAACAAATTGTATAAATCCATCTGCACTACGTGTGGACATCTAACGACCTCCCTTACTAAATCCAGGAAATGAATAATGGAAAGTATCATCAAAATACGGAAAATAAAACATAGGCATGCATAAACTGTCAGGGTCTGGTATTAATGACACATACATCAAACAATGATTTTTTTTTTATTGACGCATTTCCACTAAAGATGTACACAGAAAATACTGGGCGGAAGCTCAAACTTACTCATCCTTCATTTTTTGAATTTTCTCTGGATCTTTCTCGTGCTTGTTTTTCTTGAACTGCTGCCTCACCATTTCAACCAGAAGTTGTGTATTATGTTGCTGTAACATTTTTTTTTTTGTATAGTTTAGTTATATGAACAAGACATTTATACAAGAATAAGTGATAATGCAACACAAGCTATGCTTTAAACCCTTCACTAGGAAATTACATCAAACACAGCCGAGCCACAAAGATTTTAATATTATTTCTATAGTTACTATTTTCTGTTGACATATCTCAGAGAACCAATCAAATATACATCATTTTGGTGTTCTTCTCCAGCCAAGAAGAGCAAAGTTTATCATCTAATGTTAAGATAGAGTGAACCACACTCAAGCTATGTTACATAAACTATTTAACACAACATGGACATGGATGTAGTACTAGAAATTTTACAGAAAATTGAAGAAAATGTGTGTCCAACACCTAGGCACTACCTATGTTGGACACTTTCAGCCAAGTCCATATAGCACAGCACTTAGGGAAGGGGGGAGTGATCAGTAGCACTTGAGCTCATACATGCAAGTCAACCAAGCATCTTACATGCAAGCAAGCTCTATTCGGCTAAACTCACATGTCGCCCGAGTGAGCAACTCATTGATATGAAGTTCACACAAGATGTCATCACCTTAGCACATTGTTGTCCACTTTCGTGCCTATCAACATATGGATCCTTAGTACTTGGCCGAACTCTTAGAAAGTAGATATCCCTACTTAACATTACCGTCATGAGTGTTATCACGCTTGCAATTTACTTCCATAGGGCAATGTTTCCTTCTTAGTATGCTGCTACTCATCGATACACCATCATTTGTGTAACCCTGCTCACAAGGCGAGTCGCTCTCCCACGAAGCTACCATCACATGCCCACATCAAGTAAACTGTCGGGCATAAAATTTTCCTCTCGTGTAGCCTCCCATGTGAAAAAGATGCACAATATCAACCATTCGGCATCACCAATACTGTCCAAAAGACTCCTTGTTTTAGAGAGACATTGTCATGCCTTCGTGGCACAACTAATGCCCACCCCATGAGCATTCTCTAGCTCATTGGTAGCTCACTTTACAGACTGTGCCAATAGGTGTGCTAGAGGTGGTAGAAAGCTTGACACCACACCTCTCCTTGAAGAACTTATGGAGCATTTTTCCTTCTTTTAAGAAAAAACATTACTTTGCACGAGACATAAGCCTAAAATAATTTAAAGATAATTATTTTCAATTATCAAATGGCCCCTCATGTAGATCATGACACGTAGCATAACGCTCAGGGAGATGGGGTACTTATTAGTAGCACTTGTACTCACTTAACCTTACGCTCATTTAAATACAGCCTAGCTAGCACTCGTGAAAAAATATAGAACATTTTGAGAACACCACCAATGGTACATATCTAATAATGCTCTTCATATTTAGAGACAAATATTGTAGGAGTTCCATAACTTTCATCAAAAGTGACTTAGTGATTTTCTTTAAACATGTGCACTTAGGTCCCATACATTATATAAAAGTACATCACAGGTCCTAAAAAAGGAGGAGTGCACCATAATGTAATATATTGATAAGAAATCATTTAGATAGAGGAAGAGGGACAAAAAATAGATTTCGCGCTTCTCTTTATACCATCAAACATGACCTTTTGACATACCAAGGGTATGAATCTATGAATGTGTGCTTTTGATATTAGTTCAAGGATGGTCAGTCACACTTTCTGAATAAAAGGGAACAGGAAAGAACCGAAGAACAAGCAACAACTAATTAACAATGCCATCACTTGCATGTTGTAAATGGACCGAATTCATGTTAAAGTTTCCAAATGAAAAATGCTATGTAACACGACTTTTAAAGTAATGCTCCAAGTCATTCCTCTATTATGACCATTGATTTGATTATTTCATTTTTATTTTTATTTCTCTCTCTTGATTTTAATGATTCATACTAAGTGCTGGTACGAGACATTACTCTGTAATCATGCTCCACACATAACCCTTTCAAAATATATCAACATATAATGATGTAAAAAAAGAAATAAACTTCAAATGAAAAGCAATGTAAAACAAACAAAGGAAGAAAAATAATACCCTATGACCAATATACTTGGCTCTTCGAAGGCACTCACGATATAGCTACAACAAGGAACATGTATCAGGCGACTGGCACTTATAAACTTCAAAAAAAACATTGTAACATAAATCACATCTTTTCAAATAAATAAATAAATACACAAAAAATGCATTTGAAAATGAATATGTCCTCCAAATTTTTATAAAAGTCCATAAGAACCATGAACTTTCAAATCCCAAAAGGTTAATTCAATGGGTAGAGACACTCATAATCCTTATAAACTCTATCATAATGTTATCTTTAATTAATGTGTTATATTACCTCCAACATTTCCCTCAAAGTGTGAGTCTTTGTCTCTTGCAAAGCTAATCACTTCATATTTTTAACATATTTACTATATTATATTCAATATATGTCACTTGTCTTTTTTTCTTTTGTAAGTCCCATTTCATTTTATTTAGGGGAGGCTCAAAGTTTATTTATTTAGTTTTTTGCTCAATCGATTGAAACTCTGATGCCATATAAAAGTCTATAGGAATCATGGACCTTTCAATCCTATAAGGTTAACCTAATGAGTGGAGATACCATAATCTTTATAAACTCAACCATGGTGTTATCTTTAATTAATTTAGGATATTAACAGTTTCACCACAAAAACTGAATCTAAAATTTTCTGTTACCAAATCTCTTTTTTAGCAGCGAAATGTAGACATCAAATTGAGAAAAAGAAGGGGAAAAAAAGTATAACTCTGATCGCATTATTGGCGAGTTCAGGAGGCAACGCAGTTTGAAGTGATGGCATCTTTTTCTGCTCTTTTTAAGCTTATTCTGCTAAACTCCTTTCGAATGAACTGCATCAGCAACATTTGAAAAAAAAAACTTAGAAATTTGTAATTCAATTACAAAGGTACTCAAGGTGAAAAACTAAAACATTATACATAAAACATTAACATCAATCTGCAATGAGATACATATATTCACCCCAAAGTATTTGAAACATTTTATCGAACACTTAGAGGGTGGAAGTGAAACTTATGTGAGAAAAGTGGAACCAAGTATGTTAATTAGATAAAATAACAAATTACAAGAGCTAATGCTAAGTTTCACAAGCATTTGTAGCAATAACAGAGGGACAAACAATTTTCTGTTTTGTTACCTTCAAATCGCAGTCGCAAGCAGATTACGATTCTTCAACAACTATAGCCCACTTCGGTTAGAAAAAGGCCTTTTAGTACCGAGTAAATTTATTAAACGACATGTCGTTATTTATTGATTACCATTTTCTTAGGGGTTAATTAAGTTTTGAGAAATTATCTAAAAATCACGAAAAACGAGATATTCCGTTAATTATAAAATAAATAAAAATTAATTTTATTGTATTGAAAAGAGAAATTTACCCTAGAGATTTAAAAAAAATATTAAAATATCACACATTTCATTCACTCTTTTTTCTACCCTTCTACATCCCACTGCTACATTCTACATCCCACCCCTTTTTCTTCATCTCTACCTCTATTTTTACCACTAATCACACACTAATCTCTACGTTCTGATTCTCAAAATATTAGAAATATTAAAAATAAAAAAAGGAAGAAAAACTCTAAAAAAATTAAGCCACAAATCAATTAGAATATGTATTTGGTTAAAAAAAAATTTCTACAAATGGTACATTGATTTGTTACTAACACTATTGAAAGATTCCATATTCATTAACGAGCATATCATGAGTGTTCGATACACCTTACCGAATCAAATAAAAAATTTAAATTTTGTTCAATATATCCCTTAACGAACATTCATGAAATGTTCAATAATGATAAATGAGCATCTCATTAATATTCCGTACATCCCTACCAAACTTATGTCTTTTTGAAATTTTTTTATTTCTATTTTTTTACCGAATGATTGAGCATTCGAATTACAAGATAGATAAAGTATCAATTGTAGTAATTTATTCAAGACAAATAGAGTGAGATATCTTATATGTTTATAATAAATAATATGTATTATCTTATTTGAATGTATTAATATATGTTCTTTTAATATAGGTGTTTATTTCAAAATAATATTTAATAGCATGGACGAAGTCGACTAAGACAAATAATAGAATGGTGATTGTGATAAATAAAAAGTCTGACACAGGTTTGAATGATAGAAGACCTATGATTGATTTTGCATATGAAAGAAGTGTTTATCATTCTAAAGCAAAACCAAAAGACTTGAAGGATAAAAAAGAAGGATGAAAAGGAGAAGCAAATCGAAACAAGAAAATGTAATTATCCATTTTTTTTAAAGGAGGAGTGATAGAAAATAGTTCTAATTGGAAGTTGATGATGACTTATAGTACACATAATCACCGATTAGCACGATATCTTGAAGATTATCAATATGTAAGAAAACTCATTAATGATGAGATGAATTTGCTAGTTAATATAACAAAGTGTAACATTAGGATCAAACACATTTTGTATAGGATGAAGCAACATAATAAACAAAATTGTAGCAAAATGAAACATATTTATAATATTCATCAAAAGCATAGATTCAAAGAACAATATGGAAGATAAATTTTTCAATACTTGATGCGTTTGTTGGTTCTTCACAATTATATAGGATGACATAGGAGCAATGATGTTGATAAAGCTATTACCGACCTATTTTTTGCTTATCTAGTATCCATTAATTTATTAAGAGCTTTTCCTCGTGTGAGTATTGATGAGTGCTTAAAAAGTACTAAAATTACCATGATTTAATGTACTTTAATTAATTAAATAGATTTATATTTGTATGATTTTATCATATTTTTATATAAATTTGTCTTTTCGGAATCATGAGTATTTTTTTATTATTTTTCAGGTATTTTAGTTCAAAAATAACTTAAAGACTCAAAGGAAAAAATACTGGAGGCAATACATCACAAATATATTGAGAAAATAAATGAAAAAAAGTCAAAAGGATGGAAAAACGTGCGTACAGCATGCCCAGCCGCCCAACGTGTCGAGTTCCAAGCGCACATTAGTCCTTCCACGCTGAGTCCCACGTGTAGTGTTGTGTGTTTTACAACACACAGAAAATCGTGCAAGTATACACGGTCACAAGTAATAATATGATAAGTAAAATATCGTTTCCACATAGATTTGTTACTAGTATTCGTTAATTATTAAAATTATTTCAACCTAATTTTATCCAAACAGTCGATAATTTGATGCAGTTTGACTAACTAACTTTTATAACAGATTGCATTTCACTAAATTAATCCACTTGAATCATTATATTTTATCTTGGTTTATGTTATCGTATTTTAAGTTGTTAACCAAGAACTCCTAATTTATCCATATATCTATTCCGAGCTCTATACAGACACATCCAGTTAAAATGATTCACTATATTCCTATGCGAATTAAATTCAACCAGATTTATTAAGTTCTGAGTTCTCAAACAGTTACACATACAATAAAAGTATATTTCTATCTCTTAGATATATACGCTTACTTCATCACGAAAGCAAAGACACAAAAATGCCTTTTTCAAGTTTATTTAAGTGTCACAAATAAGTTAATTAATCTTCCGATAATTAAAAGCACTAAACACAGATAAAATAAACAACTTAAAACAGTTCCATAAATCATTCAAAAATACTTAATTCAAGTTTCATAATTTACGCTACACTACAATCCTAGAACAAATAAATTAGTTCATGGCAGAAATTAAAATTACAACACAACAAAAATAAAACATTGCAGAGAAACAAAAATTAAGAGAAAATAGATTAGAGAAACTCTTTCACGATTCCTCGATGAAAATAAATTCTTCCCTTTCTTTCTTCTTAGTTGTCTTTCTCTGTAATTTCCCAAGAAAATACGATACAAAATGTCAATAAACATTCTCGCGTGTTTTGTGTAAATACGTAGGAGGAAAAGAAATGAAAATGGTGAAGAGAAAAAAATAAGAAGAACTGTGAGTCCAAAAACGAAAGAAAAAAAAACAAAAGAAGAAGAAGACCAACTAATTCCTCGCGTACAGAACATATCCCCTTTCAATTATTCTTTTTTATTATTATTATTTTTATTTTATGTGGGGGACAAAAATGTATGGGGAGCAGCACGCGTGAAAACACTCTGCATATTTTTTATACTTTTTTCGCATGCCAGGTGTCACCATGTGATTCGCTGAGAGAAATACAGTGACACGTGACCGCTTTCCATTGGGTGGTAAGGCCGGGCGCATGTAGAACACGTCGCACATGATTTCCTCGCATTGGAAGTGATCAACGGCTGGAAGTGGGCACGGTTTCTGCGTTTTTATTTCACCAAATACATGCCACGTGTCATCATTTTATTCGCCGGAATATTTAGAAGACACGCGGTCGGCCATTTTCCATTTGAAACGCGAGGGTGCACACGGGCTTGATGGACCGCGTCACACAGGATTTGTACACGAGCGGGGCCGCTGGCGCGATAGCTTGGTTCAACACGCCTCAATCTCGGACCGGCTTCAACTCATCCAACGGCGATCACGCGCCGAGGGAATCGCACATCCGACACGTGGGTCCCACCGCTGGGCCCGGCCTCCGCGGCCGAGCCGTGCGAGAAATACTTGAACGCGCTTCTACTTCGTCCGGAATGCACTCGCTACATCGCCGCTTGATTCGATGATCGAATCCAGGTGACGGGCGCCGTGACGCGCGAGTTGTCATTCTTTTCCTCGCGCGTAAAATTCAATTTTTTTAATTCTATTTTGACCCACAAATATGTTTCAAATTACATGTTCGACTTTATTTAATTGCAATATAGCCCATTTAATAATTTAAATTAAATTTTAAACTTTTACTAACTGAAATTAAGCCCGATTTTAATTTAAATTATATTTTTGACTTTTATAAATTGTAATTAAAAACTCTTTTATTTGAAATTCTATTTTTGGGTACAAATTTGGAATTAAGTACGTTTTCGACATAATTTACTTAACTTTATTAAAAATAATAAACACTACTTTATTAAACTAAAATTAACTAAAAATACAGAGAACATAGCAATTATAATTAATAAAATAGGTACAAATAACTATATAAAATACAGTTATCATGCAGCATCCCCCCTCCTTCCCCATGCGTACCAGTCTCGCGTGCACCCATGCGCGCTAATTGCCCATCTGCCACACCAACAGCTTGTCTGTCGAGATTTTCATGCCCCATACGCACGCCAACCCATCCAAATGCGTCCAAATTTAAATTTTGAAATATTTCTCCCCTTTTTTTGGCCTTATCTATAAAAGGACCATTTTCCCCCGTTCCAAAACACAAAAAAATATTCTGAACTTTTTCTCTCTCTAGAAAATTTTCTTTTTTATTTTTAAAGTTTTTCTTTTTTTGAGAGGAACTAGTTATGTTTTTATAAATTTTTAATTTTTGATTCAATAAGCAGATATGTAAATCCATTTGGAGGTTTTCAAGTAACAAAATTAACATCAAACTATTGTAATGATTCTTTTAAGGTATTATTTAAATAGATTCTTTACAGTTATCATTTTATGTTTTATTCTTATATATTATATTTAATTTGTTTGTGATTAAATTTAACATGGTTGACTGTTTGTAAATATGATATAATTATAACGTTGTTGTGCTTATGAAATATTAAATAGGTAAAACATTTTTATAAAATAAATTGATTTTATTTTTATTCAAGATTTTATATTAAGGATGTTAGAGAGAAATACATTATTTTTCATTATAAACTTAAATCTAAAAATTAGATTTTAAGATTTAATCATCCAATCTGATTTAGAGTAGTGCTCTTTTATTTATTGGTACAATCGTCCAGTAGTTAGAGTTAAACTTTATTTCAAAAGTTTTTTATAAGAACTATTATTCGAAAATGTATCGACGATATATTTTTAATAATGGTTTTAAAACTTGAAAGATATTACTTGGATAGTTAAATTCTTAAGTTTAATTTGGACACCTTGAATAAAGTCTAATTATTTGACTCCGCCTAAAACTGTGATTAGATGGTTTGCTAATTTCTTATAAATAAAGCTAAAATTTAATATTTAATTAATTAATAGGACCACGTCTAAGGATATTAGTTAGTTAATATTAAACAAAGAATTTGAGCCCCACCTAAAGACACTTTCCTACCAAAAATAGAAAAATAAAAAATATTAATTTATATCTTTAATAACCTAAATAATATGAGCAAACATAATTAACTTAATTATTATATCATTAAATACTTCACTGTTATAAATGATAAATATTTGCATTATTGTTTATTGAATCTATATCTATGTTTATATTTATTTTTAGGTTATTAGATTAGAAAACAAACAAACTAAAATATCGTGACACGATGTTTAAGATTTAATTTTATTTTTAAGATTTTGAATAATAAATTCAAAAACTACGTATATTCCTTTCTTAGATCGGCTTTGAGAGTATACTTATCATTTTCTATAAAATGATTCTTGCACTTGCAAGAGTTTTACAAATAATAAAACCATAAAAAGGGTAAATTTTCGTAAGATCGGTATTTGTAATACCGATCTTACGATTCATTCATCATCCATCAAGTTTTTGGCGCCATTGTCGAGTAAGGAATAATATTTTTAAATTATGTATCAAAATTTTGAAAACTTTTTGTATTATAAATAATTGTGATTTTTATTTATTTATTTATTTTGAGTTCAAAAGAAAAAAATTTAAATATCCAAAATTAAATTTTAAAAATTATTATAACAAAAATATTCTTCAACAATAAAAACATTAAATTTAAAATTAAAAGTTAAGATTTGAAAATTTAAATTCCAAAATAATAATAATAATAAAAAATAAATCAATTCTTCAAAAACAATTAATTAAATTTAAAACTAAAATTTAAATTTAAAAATAATAATAATAATAATAATTAAAAATAAAAAATATATTCTTCAATAATAAAACAAAAAAAATTTAATTAAATTTAAAACTAAAATTTAAATTTCAAAAATAAATAAATAAATAAATAAAAGCATTAAAAAAGTAAATTTCAAATTTCAAATTTCAAATTAGAAAACAAAATTTAAAAAATTATAGAACAAAAAAAATCAAAATTAAAATTTAAAAAAAAAAGTAGTTATTGTTCGTGAACAGTATCTATAATACTCATCATCAAAAGCATAGGTAAATTTTCCATTAATTGACGCATTTTTTGGTTTTTCACAATTATATAGAATGACATAGGAGCAATGATGTTGATAAGGCTATTACATACCTATTTTTTGCTTATCCAATATCCATTAATTTATTAAGAGCTTTCCATCGTGTGAGTATTGATGAGTGCTTAAAAAACACTAAAATTATCATGATTTAATTTAATTAATTAAATAAATTTATATTTGTATGATTTTATCATATTTTTATATAAATTTGTATTTTCGGAATCACGAGTATTTTTTTATTATTTTTCAGGTATTTTAGTTTTAAAAAAACTTAAAGATTCAAAGAAAAAAATACTGGAGGTAATACATCACAAATATATTGAGAAAATAAATGAGGAAAAATCAAAATGATGAAAAAATTGGACAAAATGGGTCAAAAATGCCAAAATTGCATGCGAAGCTGCACCGAGAAACATGCCCAGCCCCGCACGCGTAGTCGCCCAACGCGCCGAGTTCCCCGTGCGCATTAGTCCTTCCACGCTGAGTCTCGCTCACAGCATCACGCCCGCGCGTGCGCCAATACACTCCTTGCCCAATCTCGCACGTGTTAGCCACCCGTATGCCACACCAACAGCCCGTCTGTCAAGAATTTTGTGCCCCATACGTGCACCAACTTGGCTAAACCAATCTAAACGCATCCAAATTCAAATTTTGAAATATTTTCCTCCCTTTTTTGGCCTTTTCCTCATCTATGAAAAGACCATCTTCCCCCATTCCAAAACACAAAAAAATTCTGAGCTCTTTTTCTCTCTAGAAAGTTTTCTTTTTTTAGTTTTTGGTGCATTAGGCGGCTGCGTGCGCGGGACTGGGCATGTTTCTTGGCGTGGTTGGGCGAAAATGAGTGCGATTTTGGCATTTTTGACATTTTTGATACATTTTGTCCAATTTTTTCATCATTTTGACATTTTCTCATTTATTTTCTCAATATATTTGTAATGTATTGCCTCCAGTATTTTTTTCATCAAGTCTTTAAGTTATTTTTGAACTAAAATACTTAAAAAAACAATAAAAAAATACCTGTGATTCCGAAAAGATAAATTTATATAAAAATTTGATAAAATCATACAAATATAGGTCTATTTAATCAATTAAAGTATATTAAATTATGATATTTTTAGTGTTTTTTAAGCACTCATCAATTATCATAGATTGTACCTATAAGAATTACAAATCCAAACAGTCACTTCTTGAGATTGTTGGGGTTAGATCTACAAACATGAAATTTTTCATTGCTTGTAAATATTTACAATTTAAAAAGGAGGGTAATTATCATTGGGTATTGAAAAAATTGAAATCTTTGATGAATGAAAATGTTACACCTAGTATCATTATAACCGATACAAAGAAAGCTCTTATGAATGCAATCGCAAGTATTTATCACATATACTCACCATCTTTATAGATGGCATATTTCTAAAAATGTACTAGAAAATACGAAGAATTTTTTCAAAGATACGAAAAGATGGAAAACTTTCAATAGGGCTAAAAGTGTATTTACAACATTGAAATGACAATTAAAGACATCACAAGGAAATTTGGTGTCAAATTAGGATAACATTCACCAGTTATTGAAGCTACAACATACAAAGATTAAAGCTTCATTTTAGATGAGCTTGAATAAAATCCAAATTAATTTTAAGTCAGAGTGGTTATTTAAGGAGTTTAGAGGATTTGTTTTACGAACTACATTAGAGCTTATTTTGAAAGAATCTAAGAGAGAAGATAAAGTATCATTTGATTTTACCAATTATGGATGTACAAAGGTTTAAACTTATAGACTATCATATGCGCATGCCACTGATCAATACAAATGATTAAGTTGTCCTATTGAGTTGTCTTCACTTCATGCCTATTGGAGGAAACTCAGTTTTGGACCCAAATTACAAGAAAATGATTTAGAAGTAGATTGCACCCATTTGATTAAGAAGTTTATGAAATGATTTCACAGTGGTAATAAGCATGTGAAAACCAAGATGTACAGGACATTAAGTATCTTAGTAGATCCAAGTACAACTTATTTTGATGAGCCGCTTGTAAAACGAAGAAATCATGGTCATCCTTCTAAGGCTGAATCTTCAACAAGGTGAGATCCTTCATTTTTTAAGTATGCATTAGCTGAGAAGTCATCTGATACATCTATGCCTAATTTTGATGTAATTATTTCTTCAAATAGGATACAATTCTCAAGAAAACAAAAGTTACCAATGAAAAGATCTCAATCAAATCAATAGAATCTTCAATATACTTAAGTCAAATGCCTATTGGATTCAAACCATATGTAAGGCATTTTAATGATGTATTGGGCGATGGTAATTATGGGTTTAAAGCTATGGTTGTTAGACTTGGATTGGGGGAGGAAGCATGGCTTCAAGTTAGGGTTGATGTACTTAGTGAGTTACAAAATCATCACAAAGATTACATTTTTTTGTATGATATTCTTGAAGGGACGATGGAGCTTGTTCATAAAATGTCTCATTTTGATAGTAGTTATTGTCTTGAAAAATATATGACATTATCGAACATGGGACATATCATTGCTTCTATATACAAAATAGTGATTACCACATTCAGTTTACACAGATTATAGACTTTTCTCTCTCTTTGGTCTGCAACGCCTACTAAGCATAAAATATGTGTTATTTGCTTTGTTGATGGAAATCATTTTGAACAAATAAAACAAACCTATTACAATGTTATTATTTATATTTGAATTGTATAATTATGGTTAATATGTTAGTTTATTAATTCTCTGACAATGCATATAGATTTATAGTCAGGAGCTTCATTGCCACCTATACACTCAAATTGGTATGCATTTCATAAATCATGTGCAAATAGTTGTGTAGTATATGATAGTGATTGTCTAGGTTAATGAAAGTCGTGTTTTCTTGTTTATTTTAATTGTGGTTGTAATGAACAGATTATTTGATTGAAATTATGTGTAATCTTGTAAAATATTAAGTTATCGATTGTATTCTTACAATTTTAAAGTTTTTCTTATTAGTTGCTAGGCTCATCAACTTTAATATATTTTTTTATTTCTATTTTGTTAATAAATAGTATATTTTTTTGTTTTTACTTTTTAATTTTAAGATGTCATCTTCACAAAGTTTTACCTCAATAAATTGAAGTCTTTGATAGAATAAAAGATTTTGAACAACAACATTAGATGAAAAATTAGTTGAGTGTCTTTTAGAGTTACACAATCAAGGTTCATATAGAACTGATAATGGTTTCAAACCTGGTTATTTAAATGCTATTGAGAAATTACTACTTCAAAAACTACCAAACTACACTATGAAAGCTAAACCTCATATAGAGTCTCGATTGAAAACATTGAAGACTCAATTTACTACTATATATGACATGCTAACCGGTCATAATAGTAGTGGATTTTGGTGGGATCCTGTGAATAAACTTATAGTTGTTGAGGCACCTGTTTAAGATGCATATGTAGAGGTAATCTTTTTGTTGTTCTCGTTTGTTATAAACAAATACATTATTTATGTTTAGAAATTAATCTCTTTGATTTTTAATATTTTGAATTTTATATATTTTAATTTTTGTTAGAGTCACAAAGAAGCTGCTCATTTTAGACATAGGTTATTTCCTCATTATGAGGACTTGGCTATTGTATTTGGTAAAGATAGAGCCACAAGAATATATTCAGAGACTCCAGATGATGTTGTTTTAGAACTTGATAATGAATGGGATCAAGAGACAGTAAATGAAACTGACCCATTACAACAACACATAGATGCTACTGACCATCAAAGCTCAAATGTTTCATCTAAAAAAAGAAAGAGAGCTATTGGAGTTAATGACTATAAAAATTCTATTAAGAGGGCAGCTTTGATACTTACAGAAGAGATGAAGAATATTAGCAGCCTTTTAATCCGATCTATCACAAAAGAAGAAGAACGAGAAAAACAAATAGTTATACAATGAATTACAAAGGACCGCATCATTTAGCAACGAAGAGCTTGATGTTGCTACAATTCTTCTTGTTGAAAAACCCGCAAGAGTGAATGTATTTTTCGGCATTTTGAACACTTTTCTTGTAATTTCATATTTAATAGACTCTACACCATTAGGAAAATCCAACTTCATGTTTACTCTGTATTTTGATATCAACCATGTTTACTTTGTTTGCTAATAGTTGATGTTGCTTGGAAAACTGTAGAGTACGAGACTGTTGTGGCTAAAACATACGTCGTGTTAGTCATGTTCTCATTTTGCAGGTGAATATTTGGAGCTGATATTTTAGTGTTGTTTTTTCTTTTTGGATCAATTGTGTTGCGTTTTTGCTGATTAGGGAGAAAAATTGAATAGTTGATAAGTTGTTTTATGGAATTTGCTAATTTTTGTAATTTTAAATTTTCTTTCTATAATTTTGCAATTGAATGACTCTGATCAATTAATAACTAAACCATTTCCTTATTATCTTATTATTGTTTCCCTTTTTTTGCAAAAGATGGTAACATGAGGTTCCATATTGCATCTTGATTTTTAATCCTATGGTTTCTTTTTTTTAACCTTTTGATACATATATTCTCATTTTTAATTCTCAAAAAAGACATATATTTACTTTATAATTCTCAAAAAAGACATATATTTACTTTTTTATGATATAAAAAAGTAAATATATATTTTTTACTTAAAAAATTAAAAATGAAAACTGTTATTTAATTTGTCTGACAAAAAAATAATAATTAAATAACATTATTTAAACTTTACTAAGGGATATAAAGTTAATTTACAGTGTTTTTCATTTCACTCTAATAGTAAATCAAACACTGTAATAATGATTCTTTCTTTGATTTGAGTGGTCAAACCAAACAATACTATTTTCTTTCCATTTCGATTTCGATTATGATTTTATTCCATGAACAAAATGCCACCTAAGATCTCACAATTCACGACTACAAAACACAATCATTCACAAATTTTCAAAATTCCAATGTTTCACAAGTTTTTAAATAGATGATGTAATTATGTACTCGAAGTTTCATCTTTGGTCTCTCAATCTCCTATTAAAATAATTAAGCTATGTTTAATTAGCTTTTAAATATGTTATTTTTGAAATGTAATTTATAGATATATTGAGACAATCACAAACAAATTTTATTTGGCGAATGAATGAAGATATAAAATAAAAGAAATTTGTTACCGAAGATAGAGTAAGAATATAAGTACTATAGAAATACCACCTCAAGATCAAAAAGTGATTGAGAATTCACAAGAAGTACCTAAAGCATTGAGCTTAGTTCAATGCACATTATCAACATTTGAAAGTAAATCAAAAAAGAAATTGTTTAAAAGGTTTAAAAAGGTTGAAGAAATATTTTTATGGTGTAGAAGTAGTTCTTCAACAAATGCAGCGTAGCCTTCTAATAGTAGGAGATGTAGTCCACATTGTACTTAGTTTTAAGTTTTTTAACGTTGTACTTGACATTATACTTGATTTTTTTAAAATTTTGTATGGTTTAAATATATGGCTAGTTTGTATCTTTTTATGAGACTTTCATTTCAAATAGATTGATTATTCTATACACCTAAAATTTTATTTGTCAATAAATGAAACGGGACATGTTCCTCTTCTAATCCCTATGCATATCCACATTTACCATTTAGACACTCACCAATAGGGACATATGAACATATGAACATTTATTCTCCTTGTCTTTTGTCAGTTTACGATTATAAAGATAAAAGAGTGTTTATTGTCTTCTAGACTTTTCACAAAGTTGTTCAGTGATAGATTCATTGCTTTTTTATTGGAAACTTGTGATCGAAATTATAGATGAGTGAATGTTTGGTACCATCTTTTATCTCTATTTTGGTGGCATGTTCTTGTTTCTTTTTAGTCCCAATATTGAAAACTTTTATTGTATAGTCTACTTGATTCTCGAGTTCCAATCTTTAAGCATGCAAATATTTCTTTTTTAATCTTATAGCTTGATCATGGATTTCTCTTTTGAACATTTTGGAATGTTTGACACACTTGTTTTAATGCATGTTTACATTTGCCTTTACTATCACATCAAATATCTGTTCTAATATAACATTTTTTGAAAGCCTCTAACAAAGGTGTGCAATTTATCCTTGGTCTTGTATTTATTTGATGGTTCTGAAGGTTTTTTTTTCATTAGTCTACAAGACTCACTTCTTTCAAAACTAAAATCTATTCTTGGTTTTCTATATTTTGAACTTAATTATAACTTTTTCATTACAATAATCATTATATTTTTTCCGATTAACTTTTAACAATCCGATTAAGTCTTCTTTTGATGAGAAAGAAAACCCATAACAAATAAATATATTAATAAAATTGTTAATAAAACTAATTTAGTTTAATTTAAATGAAAGATATACTCACCCTATGTTTCAAATAAATTACCAAAATAAATATTTAAGATTGATGATCATTATAAAAAGAGATTATCTATGTAAAAAATAACAAATCATGTGAAGAGCTCATTAGTGAAAAACAACACATTTGGCAAAGGTGTGCTGTATAAGAAGATATTATAAATATTATTTTTTATTATATAAATATTTTAAAATATTTAACGGTGTTAGTTATATATGGGATGAAAGTAGTAAAAGCCATAAGTAATTTCATGACTGTGATATACATTATAAGCAAACAATCCAATCCATAATAATGATATTGGGTCAGGAAACAGACCCATTTACACATTCTCATCACACAATAAGGGAAGCTAGAGGCCCAAATAGGGATGGAACTCAATTAATAATGAACAAGTACCATAGTACCACACGATATCATGCTCCATTAAACTCTCTCTCTCTCTCTCTATATATATATATATATATATTTATACAGTATTTTATATTAATAGTTTAATACCTCTCTCTCTCTCTCCAAAAAAAAAAAAAGACAGCAATAACTAACAACCAAATTGAGAAGTCTCTGCTATAGTCTGAGGCAAACCTTGTTGTAAACAATTAATAGGAGGAATAGTCAGAGTCTCTTGAGTTCCATAAGCATTCCAACAAAAAGGATCATCAAGCAATTGTCCTTCATATGGTAGAAGCTCAACTTCTGAAAGTGTTATATTTGTGCAAGCCACAGTATCACTACAAGCAAAATGAATTGGTGGATTTCTAACGTCGTATGTTCCCTTTATTGACCTATACGACAAGTCGGTTACATAAACTGCTGAAGTTTGATTTAAACAAGCCTTTGACATACAGTAATATTGGTCTACTATTATGCAATTCCTCACATTCTCCATTTGAATGTTCTCAAATAATATCCCGTAAACGGACCCCGTTCCACCTTGCCATGTTTTTATTCTTAGTCCGTTATCTGATTCTCTTATTATTGTGTTTTTAACTGTTATGTTTGAAACACATGCTTGTGAATTGTGGACTCCTAGGCTCCCAATACTGCAATCATAAAAAAATAATAATAATAATAATAATAATAATAATCAAGAGTTTTATCAATCAAATCGGTACGCGAAATTATCAAATTCAACTTTTATGTTTGGAAATGTGAATTTACACCATCGAAAGTGTCACTAGTACCTTAAATGAGCGTGTTTATGTAATAACAACGAATGAAACCGAAATATACTAGACACTAAAAAAAGAAGACATATAGTCACATAAAACTGTCCTATGAAAGTAAGCCACCTAATCCACTTTTTGTTTTTTCTTTTTTTCTTTTTAAGATTAAATGGTATTTTATGTGATTCACACTAAGCGAACCATCATCTAACTCGTTTATTTTGATAAAAATCACAAAATTTTATGAAAAAAATTACAAATAGTAACTTTACTTTCGTAAATTAGACGCATTAATTACATTATTTTAAATTAGTATATTTTAGTAAATTTAATATTATATTAGTAGATATTTTATTCATTTTAGATCAATTTAATCATTTATCACTTTATTTTTCAATTTTTTAAATCTATAAGACATTTTTATCTTCGAACATGTATAAATAAGGGTATCATAGAAAACAGTTAGTCTGTCGTGCCGGCCCATGGCACGTGGACTATTAGTTGGGGTCGTGTTGACATGCAGCTTATACATGAACCATAATGTGCCTCAACTCTTAGCACATAGGCTTAGTAGTATCGTGTTGTGCTTGATTAGTTGGACTGTGTGTAATGGGCCGACACGACACATGATCCATTTAATCTATCATTTTCATAAAAATTACTTTTTTTCGAAAGTTAGACTCTCTACCTCAAGGTTATATCAACCAAATCAAGAGTTTACTAGACACTAAAAAAATGACATATAGTCTTAGAAAAGTATCCTATGAAAATAAACCACTTAATTCACTTTTTTTTTAAGATTAAATAGTAATTTTTATGATTCTCATGTGTGACTTGAAGATGAAAAATAAGTCTTAACACTATACCACTAAGTGAACCACCATCTACCTCACTTAGTTCGGTATGAATCACAAAATTTTATTAAAAAAATTGCACATAAGTCACTTTATTTTCACAAATTAGATACATTAATTACATTGCTTTAAATTAGTATATTTTAGTCACCTTAATGTTATATTAGTGGATATTTTAGTTATTTTAGATCAATTTAATCATTTTTTTAATTTTTTTTTCAATTTATAAGATATTTTTATTTTTAAATATCTATAAGTAAAGGTGTCAAAGAGAATGATTAGTGTCTCGTGTCGGCCTATAACACGTGGCCCGTTAGTTGGAGTTGTGCTGACTTATATAACCTATACATGAGCTATATTGTGCCTTTACTCTTAGTCAATAAGCTTAGTTGTATCGTGTGTTAGACTGTACTTAATTGACCGACAAGACACATGATCCATTTAACCCATTATTTTTATAAAAAATTACTTGTTTTGAAACTCTTCATCTCAAAGTTATAGATATACTACATATTTATTGCCTTACACCATCAATTAGTAATATATTGACACATTTATATATTTAGTATTATTTTAACATATTTCAATTTTAAAAATATAAGACTCTACAAGTCAGACCGTGCCGTGCTGTGATCATTTAGATTCACATGTCGTACTATGTTAGAATTTTAGTGGGTCATATTGTGCCGCCCAAATGGGTCAATGGGATCCATGATTAAGAGGGTTTATTTGATACCACCTTCTTATAAGTTTATTATCTATAAAATTCAATGCGATTCAATTAAGTTTTTTTAATAAAAAATATCTAAAAGTATTACTCAGAAATGATTAAAGTGTAAAAAAAAATATCAATAAGTTAATTAAAAAATATTAATTTAAAAAAAATATTAGTATTATGTAATTTATAAAAATAAAATTAACAAACATACTTATTCTGTTCATGTGGTTCACGTATAAGTTTTTTATCTTTTACGTTTCAACTTTTAAAGTGGCTATAAATCAAGACAATTGCGGCCGACCAGCCGTACTCGAAGAAATGAACAGTAGTAAAAAAAAAAACAATAGCGTCTTCTCCAGTTATGTTTACCCGTGACTTCTTTATTTTTGAACTTAAATTAAGAGAAATACTTATTCTCATACTACGTTGGTTATACTGTGATTGACAAGTACTATTTCTTTTTAAAATTTTACTTCAAATAAAAATGCATCTTTGGAAAATATAATATCACAGAAGTGCAAATTGTACAACAGAGTGTCCATTAATGAAATAAAAGCTCCTTATTTTGATATTAAAGTTAGAATGTTTACCTTATCCCGTGACTAGGTCCACAAGTAACACTATCTATCTCAACGTTGGCACAACCTGGTCCTATTGAGATGCAATCATCACCTGTTAAAAATCATTTAAGATGTTAACTAGGATCTAATAATGAAGAATAATGGTATGTTAACATTTATGCTTTTAATATTATATAAAAACGCTTATGACAATAACAGACTTACTCTCGCGTTCTAAAATCTTTTTTTTTTTTTTTGCTTTGCTTATGATAGAAGCACATATTTATAAAAAGCACTTTTTTTTTTACTGAAATATATAAATTTGTTAATAAAGATTAAAGTTTTCTTACCGTTGCTTATCATGGAGTTATATATCCCCACCGACTTTGTGTTTTCAATGTGAATCCCATCTGTATTGGGACTGAGTTTGGGTGAAGAAATTGAGATCTCATCAATAAGTACTCCTTCACAGCCGTCAAATTTCATGTGAAACATAGGACTATTTTTTATTCTTAGACCTTTTACTGCCAAGTTAGAGCTCATGAAGAACCGAATTAACTGTAATAATTAACCGAAAATTAACAGATATTAGAATGAAAATCAAATTAATTACACTAATTAAAAATATTCAAATGGGTTTTAGAGGAACTTTATAATTAATTACTTACTGCAGGACTCTCACATGGTCCTGATTTTGTTGATCCACTTGGACCCTGAATTTACATAATAACAAAAATTTAATAAATGTTTGGTTTTTTAAATAATATAAATTGAAGTTAATTGAAGAAATATGAAATACCCTATGAGGCTTGCATGGGAGATCCCACCATTTCTGACCATTCCCTTCAATAGTTCCACTTCCTGTGAAAGTCATTTGGTCTAGTTTGTAAAACACAAGCCATTGCTGACGACTATCTGCTTTTGGCCACACATCTGGGCCTTCTGGTGGCATTAGTACCCCATCTACCTGTTATCATTTGAATATGTATTTATGTGTTTAAGATTAACTCAATTTAAGGAGTTTATTTGGATGTGATATTTTTTTTTAGAAGTGATTACAAGAGAAGTCATTTAAAATGAAGAATTTTGATCAAAAATAGTTCTAAGATAAATATTTAGACATGAAAATATTATAAGTGATTTTAAGTGATATTTTGATAATTATTTTATGACTGAGAGTATTCGTTTAAAAAAAGGGTGATTGTTAAAATTTATAAGGGAAATATACAATCCAACTAAAGCAACTTTTGGTAAAAATTACTTTTTACACAAAAACAGAGTAAGAAGAACTCACAATTAGAGCTCTGTACATAAAATACAGAGCAAATGCAATTAAGCTAATGTTCTATTTTAAAGCTACTTTTAGTAAAAATTACTTTTTAACAGAGAAAGAAGAACTTACAATTAGAACTCCGTACATAAAATACAGAGCAAAAAAGTGCTTACTTGAAATGTAAGTCCTGGTTTACAAGGGCCTGAGAAGATTGAAGACGTGATTTTGAAAGAATAATCTGATGGAGCCAAAACAACACCTGATTCTACAGCACAAGCTGCTTTCCAAGCTTCTCTAAAGGCAGAAGTATCATCGGCAACACCGTCGCCGGTTGCTCCATGAGACATTACATTAAAAACACTATCTGAAGCAGGACCCTTTGGATAAGGGTCTGATGGTATAGAAGGCGAATTTGCTGGGGTTGAAGGAGAAGGGTCTTTAGAAACAGGGGGTGTTTTATTTTGCTTGTTTCTATGGTAGTGATGTCTTCCTTCTACCTTGTTTAAATGTAGCAAAATCAAACTAATTATAATTAATATAAGTAAAAAACCACGAAATAACTCCATGAAAAATGACTTTTTTTTTTTGAGGTCTCAAGGGTTTTAACTTGGAGATTTTTGAAGATTGTGAAAAATGTCACAGTTCTAGAGATGAACCAGAGAATACTACTAGTCTTGTTTCTCTTGAAAAATGACAAAAGTTGCACCTTTTACAGACCTTGTTGCAAACAATATTAAATGGAGAACGATGAGAAACAAGAGAGAGAAAAATAATGAAGAATATTGAGAGAGTTTGTGATAGATAAATAACACAGGTCTATCAAGGATTATTAATGCAATGCATCATGTTGATGCATAATATAAATAATTTTACATTATAATTTTTTTTTTATTTTTATTGAATGTAAAATTTAAATAATATTATACTAAATAAAAATTATCCTTATAAAATTTTATCCATTGTGGGTATAAGCTATCCTCACACTAACTTCAGTCTCTGTTGCCTTTCAATTCTAAAATCATATCTACTTCTCAAGGTTAAAATACAAAAAAATATTTATTTTAATAAACTTTATTAAATTATCTTAAAAATTTATATAAAATAAATTTTGTAAGTTAAACCAAATATTATATGGTTTATCTAATTATATTTTATCCATTAATATTATATATTATATAAATTAATTATAATATAATTGAATACTATTTAGGAATTATTAATACAAAGCACTAAACATACTTCTAGTATTATGATAACAAAATTTACGATAAAATTAGATTATTTTAATCAAATGATTAATTTAAATAGATAATTTGAATTAATAATAAGATCCTAGTCCTGTGTAAGCTTGACACGTATTGAGTTTTGATCGATTAAAATAATCTTTTCCTTTTAGAAAAACGGCTGGAGGCTTCTTGGTAACCTCTCCTACTCCTTCTCTCTTTATTTTTTTTCTTTCTCCCTCTAAGATAATTCCAATAAATTTTATTAATATCAAAACAATATTTTTATTTTTAAAAATTTTAAAATATTAAATCATCAAATAAAATATTTAATTATTTTAATATTAATTATTTTATTTAATTACTCTAATATTAATTATTTCTATTCTTAAAATATCATTTCCTTTCTTTTATTTATAAATAATTATTTATTTTATTAATTATTTAGTTGTTCAAATAATTTTTCAAATGATTTTATTAATATATTAAAAAAGATATTTTCATTTACGTTATAATAACATTAAAAGAATATATGTTTATTTTCTTACTACGTTATAAAATATATATTTATTTACGCTTATAAATTAAGACGTTAAAAATAAAATTTAATATATAAAATGAATTATGTTAAGTAAATAAACCAAATTATTTTAGAGTAGCCTATTCCTATAGCAGATTTTGATAATATTAGAACAATATTTTCATTTTCTAACACAGATAGAGGCTTTCTTCAGCATTGATAGTAGTTTCAGTAAGAACAAAATGCCACGTGAATAGTTTTTATTTTTTAAAATAATCACAAACAAAAATATATTTTGTGATTATTGACTTATTAACGGCACTTAATTTAAAAAAAAACGATTTTGAATGAATTAATTCACACTAAACATTAATATAATGAAGCTAAGAAAACAAATCTCTTGCAACGTTTATGAGCTAGTGAAATGTTTTAAAGATTTTGTAAAAATAAATTATAATTTTTTTGGAAATCAGAAAATATTAATGTCAAAATAATTAATTTTTTTATTAAATAACTTTATGTTCTAAAATTTTTAAAAATAAAAATATTAATCTCACATTAATAAAATTTACTTAGTTAATATCACAACCCTTCCTTTTTTTTTCACGAGTGTTTTTCACAAATCGGAGCTCATATATTTGGCAACAAACTTTCTCCCATTTCGTATACCTGGTGAGTTGGTGTGAACATTATAGCAAATAGAAGACTCTATTAACAGTACGGCGGTTCACGTGGGTTAAATTTTAATTTGGTGGGGGGGCATAATTGATATCATATCAAACAATCTATTCAGAGTATATATGCGGTTAAATATCCAAATTAAGATATACTAATTTCAGCTCTCGATAGTTTTCATGAAAAAGATATTTGGAACAAATATAAGATAATTTTTAAATTACGTATTCAAATAATATTAAATATGACTAAATCTAAGAAAAACTTATATAAATATCTATTTACATATAAAAAAAGAGGTTTAATGCCTTTCAATTATAGCTACATTTATATTTGTTTTGCTTCTTTTTCCTTCTAAACTCTATTTGTTTTCTTTTTTCCTTTTCTAATAATACTCTTTTAAAATCGTCTTAACCACAAAGTGATTAAATAAATAAAAAATACAATATTTTTTTGTTGATTATTTTATTTCTAAAATTTATGTTTTTATTTTACTTTCTAATAATACACTTTTTAAATCTTCTTAACTACAGAGTGAGTAACTCAAAAAACGCCAAATGCAAAACCAATATTTTTTAAGATAGTACTCTTCCTTTTTCTTCCAAATTATGGTTACACATACAAACTCACGTGAGCACGTAAAATTGTCATAGTTATAACCCACGTTGATTTAGTGCTCACAATGACATCTATTATTACGTTAAAAGATAATAATTAACAATACATTTTAATATCTTTAAATATGTGTTTAAAGTGTTTGGACATGTATTACGTATATTCGTCGAATAGAAGACTTATTAATGTATGTACTATCGGGGTAAAAACTTAATATATTTATTAATTTATATTTATTTAATATGTATTTTAAGGTTGATTCTTATAAACCCATGTGAATCCTCTAAACAATTGTCACATGTATGTATCCTTATATATATACATTCAATGCAATACTAAGAAGCATCCTCATTTATTGTACATTTATTATGTTTCTTTATTTTCTCTATCTAAACTAGATACGTTCTCCAACATTTTAGTTCTCACTATATGGCTTAGATTTCAAGACACGATTAATAAAGTCTGACGCCTCTTACCCTCGGGTTTATTAGAAGTTTGGATTGAGCTAACCTACCAGGAAAAACGCTAAACTCATGGTCGAAATGAGGGCTTTTGAAAGATCCATACTTATCGATCCTTAGGTCAAGATTGATGCTAATAATGCCTTTGCTCCCATAGAAAGAGGTGGAGAAAACGTGAACAATGTTGCTATTGAGTCATTATATACGAATCAAAAATTGTTATCTTAATTGCAAGATATGAGGAGATCTATGGAGGAGATGCAAAATGAAATGAGGAGGAAAAATCAGGAACTAAGAAGATAGGTCGAAGAAATGAACCACAAACTCCCTACAAGACCCACACTTGGGCTTGCTTGCTAGAATGTCTAGATGAAAAACGATGAAGATGATGAAATTAATAGAATATTAAACGAGCATGAGAGGAATAGAAAGTTGCATGACTAAGTTAGCATGGCTCGCGATCGAGCATATCAAAGATAAATTCCAACTCAAAGGGCAAAAATAGTAAGTGTACGTTCCTTATAGCAGCTTGACTTGGCACGGGAAGAAAAGTTGTTATGGCAGAGTAAGGTGTTGGCCTTGGAGGAGCAAATAAGAGTAAGGTGTTGGCCTTGGAGGAGAAAATAAAGAAACAAAATATAGCAAAGGCTTAAACTGACCTTGACATTGTGTGCAAGCAATTGGTAGGTTCCCTTTTTTCAAAGAGAAGGAGCAAATTGAACCCCTGCAAAATTTGTATCTCCCATATGTCTAGGCTACAAAGGAGTGAAAGACCATGTCACTTACGTGCTCCTTTTTAAAATCATCATGTCTCCCTTCAACATGCCTTGAGACAAAAGAGATACAATGTTATGCAAATCCTTCTCGACTACCCTATATGATTCAGCCAGTAAGAGGTTCAGTGACCAAAAGCCCAGTAGCATTAATTCTTTACGGAATTGATTAGACTATTTGTTATTTATTATGCCAGCAACAAGCCCCTAAAGAAAGAGCCTCATCACCTATTTTCCATAGTTTATAATGCGGATGAATCTTTCGAAGCGTTTATGAAAAGATTTCATGAAGAGAAAAAAAAATATTTGATTGTTTGGATTCCATTATCGTTCAGGCATTTAGAAGAGAAGTGTTAAGTTCAGATATCTTCACTAAACAAACCAAGATGGTACCTTGAACCATGCAAGAGGCCTACGATAAAGCACAATATTTTATTAACTTGGAAAAGAAGTTGAAGCCAATCAAGAAAGAGACCTTGACCACACCTATAATGGTGATATGGAAGGAAAAAAAAGGGAGTTGAACCCCAAGAGGCCTAGGCAAATGGATTTAAAAAACAATAAGATATTTTTAGGATAAAAATCCATACGAGGAAACTCATGGGACAGGAACCCGAGATTGTGGGGAAAATCACTTTTGCCCTTCAGAAGGCCCACCTCTGAGATTTAGTCTAGCTGAAGCGGTTTTAAAAATGGAAGAAGAACAAAAGGTTAGGTGGCCTCCTCAAATGAAGGCACTGAATAGAGACACCACCAAATGGTGTGCATTTTATAAAGACATCGAGCATAAGACTAGAGATTGTAGGAACTTAAAAAAGGAAATCAAAGAATTGCTATCAAAGAGTTACCTCAGTAAATTAGTAGGCGGAGGAAATCAAAGAAACAATGTAAGGCCAATAAGAAAAGCACCCCAAATAGGTGTCGTTCCGTATGGAAGGAAAATTGAACAGTTAGATGAGAATGTCTATATAATACACTCCATCTATAGTGAACCTAACTTGAATGACACGTCTAATAATGTACAGCCTACATAGAAAGAATGACGTAATCCCAATAACGTTGAACGAAGAGGACAAAATGAAATGCCACTATGAGGACCTTCTGGTCATGACCTTGAGAGTTGGACCATATGATGTTTGTTGTATATTGGTAGATATAGGAATTTTAATTGACCTTCTATTCTTTTCCACGCTCTACACTTTGGGAGTGCATAAAGAAGACATCATAAAAAAGGAAATTCCCCTAGTGGGGATCAATAGTAGTACAACATATGCCTTGGGAACCATCAAGTTGCCTATAATGAACAAAGGAATAGTCATGATGATAAAATTTGTTGTGGTCGACACACCTACCTATTACAACTTGATTCTAGGGAGACCATGGATACATAAAATGAAGGTTGTTCCATCTACTTATCATAAAGTAATCAAATATCCTACTGAGGGTGGTGTCATAGAAATTCAAGGAGACCAAGTAAAGATATGTACTTGCTACAACATGGTCATGAAACAAGTAAACAAAAAATAGAAATTGAAAGTTGCTTGGCATGATTGAGGATAACCTAGAGCGTCACTCATGAGGAAGATATGCATAAGAGGTTGAGTTGATAGAATTCAAAGAAGGAGAAGGTTGGGTACTCAAGTTGAATTTGAATCTTGATGATGTGAGCAAAAGGGCTCTCATCAAATTCCTCTAAACCAACCTAGATGTTTTTGCTTGGAAGCCTGAAGACATGCCAGAAGTTAACCGTAAGCTAATATCATATAGACTAAACATCGTATCTACCAAGAATCTAGGGCAACAAAGGAAAAGGAAATTCTCAAGGGGGGAAAACAAAATCATTCAAACACAAGTCAATTCATTAAAATAAATCAAAATTATAAGAAAGGTGGATTACTCAACCTAGTTTTCAAATGTGGTCTTGGTCATAAAGTCAAGTAGTGCTCCTCGAATGTGTGTTGGTTTAAGACACTTGAAAGATGCATGCACGAAAGACTATTATCTCCTTCCAAGCATTGAATAGCTTGTAAATGCAACAGCTAGATATGATGTCATGAGTTTCTTTGATGCCTATTTAGGTTATCACCAAATATGCATGAGTCTCAAGAATGAAGAAAAGATAGCCTCCATAATGGAATGTGAAACCTTTTGATACAAAAGGATGTCATTTGGCCTCAAAAATGAGAGGAAGACCTACCAAAGATTGGTGAATAAAGTGTTTGAGGGTCTCCTTAGAAGAAAATAGAAGTATATGTAGATGATATAATAGTAAAAACTAAGAAATATTTGAGCCATGTTTTTGACCTCGATGAGGTATTTGGAGTGATAATGAATTGTAAAATAAGGTTGAATCCAGAGAAGTATGTGTTCAATATAAACTTGGATAAATTCTTGGGATGTCTCATTTTTGCTTTAGAAATCAAAGCAAATCTCGATAAGATCAAAGCACTAGTAAATATGAAATCCTTTTCTAACCTAAAGGGCATCCAACAAATGAATGGATGAATCATCACCTTAAACAGATTTATATCAAGGTGTACTAACAAATGCCTCCCCTTTCCAACTTTGAAGGAAAAATACCTCGATCTTTTGTAATAGGGAGTGTGAACATGTTTTAAAAACATAAATGCCTACCTCGATCGATCTCTCATCCTTCTATGCCTACTACTGGGAAATTTGGTGTATATGTACCTTACTGTCACCCCTTGAACTATCAGCGCTGTGTTATTGGTAGAAAGAGAGAAGATCCAACACCTCATATTCTATATTAGCCAAGTTCTCGTATATACTCAAGGAAGGTACTCAATGATTGACAAGTCGATGTTTGCACTCAAGGTTATAGATCGTAAGTTGAGACATTATTTTGGATCTCATAATATCATTATCTTGAATTCATACCTATTGAAGAATGTTCTCGGGAGGCCAAAAGTTTCCAAAAGGCTTTCTCAAATATCCATCGAGCTCAGTGAGTATGATATAAAATTTCAACTTTGAATGGAAGTTAAGGAACAGGCTATGGCAGATTTTGTTATAGAATGCACTAAACATGAGCACCTCTGAGTCCATCAATTGTGTCGTTATACTGGATAAAGATGAGATATAGAAAGCATTTGAAGATGGATCTAGTAATTTTAAGGGGGCCAAAATTGGTGTAGTTATAATGAATAAGCAAATCATCCAAGAGTGTTTGGTTTGGATCACCTTTCTAACAACAAATAATGTTACTGAGTATGAGGCTACGATTTTTAAGGAAATGATATCTACAAAATTGGGCACACATGACCTTAATTTGTTTAATGACTCGAGGTTAATGGTCAATGATGAGTGCTTAAAAAGCACTAAAATTACCATGATTTTATGCACATTAATTGATTAAATATATATATATATATATATTTATATGTTTTATCATATATTTATATAAATTTGTCTTTTTCGGAATCACGGGTATTTTTATTGTTTTTTAGGTATTTTCGCTTAAAAATGTAACTTAAAGACTCAAAGAGGAATACTGGAAGCAATACATCACAAATATATTAATAAATAAATGGGGAAAGGTCAACAAATATGGAAAAATTGGACAAAATGGGTCAAAAATATCAAAAAGGAGAAAATTGCGCCGCCGCGCCAGTGGCCGCCGCGTTGAATGCCCCACGTCCGCGTGCGTTCTATCGTTCATCGCGCAAGGCCGCTTTTCGCGACGCACGCGTGCGTTCTAACTACCCTCCGCACGCGCCACTGCCATTTCGCCCCATTTTCGCGCGCAGCCGCCCTCATGACGTCATGCTGATGTCATCAATAACCTCAGCAATTTCACTCCACGTTTTCACAATTTTTTAACATTTTTTCACTCACTTTTTTCTCCCCATCCTCACCTATAAATACCCCCTTTCTCTTCACTTCATACCACACCTAAAAAACACACTTATCTCAAAATGAATTGCATCGAAGTTCTGTAAGGATTTTATTTTCTTTACAGTTATTTTTTATGCTTTATTCTTACATGTTATATTTAATTTGTTTGTGATTAAATTTAACTGTAATGGCTGTTTGTAAACATGATATAATAATAACGTTGTTATGCTTGCGAAATATTAAATAGGTGAAAATCTCTAAAATGAATTGATTTTATTTTTATTCAAGATTTTATATCAAGAATGTTAGAGAGAAATATATTATTTTTCATTACAAACTTAAATCTGAAAATTAGATTTTAAGGTTTAGTTATCCGGTCTGATTTAGAGTAGTGATATTTTATTTGTTGGTACAATCGCCCGGTAGTTAGAGGGAAGCTCTATTTCAAAAGTTTTTATAAGAATTATTATCTGAAAAATGTATTGATAACATGTTTTCAATAGTGGTTTTAAAACTTGAAAGTTAGTACTCGGATAATTAAATTCTTAGGTTTAATTTGGACACCTTGAATAAAGTTTAAACTATCTAACCCCACCAAAGGTGGCATTTAAATGGTTCATTTTCAATCTCTTAGAAAAAGGAATTAATTTAATTAACCAAATTAGTTATCAACCCCACCCATAGGTGTTAATTGATTTGTTTAGTTAACAAAGAATATCTAACCCCACCAAAGGTGGTATTCATACAAAAAAGGGAGAATCAATAAAATTAATTCATATCTTTAATAACCTAAATAATATGAGCAAGCATAATTAACTTATTTATTATATCCATAAATACTCCACAATTTTAACTGATAAATTTGCATAAATGTTTATTGAATCCATATCAATGTTTATTTTTATGTTCTTAGATTAAAAAAGATAAAAAAACCAAATATCGTGACAAGATGTTTAGGATTTAATTTCGTTTTTAAAAGTTTGAATAATAAATTAAAAACCACATACATTCCTTCCTTAGATCGACCTTGGGAGTATACTTATCATTTTCTACGAAATGATTCGTGCACTTGCGAGAGTTTTATAAATATAAAACTAAAGTATTGGCAAGAATCGGCGATGCCGATTTTCGTTCATCAAGTTTTTGGCGCCGTAGCCGGGGATGGCATCAAAGTTTTTAGCAATCCCGATTCTACTCATCAGTCAACTAATATTCTTAAATTTTATAGATGAAAGATGACAAGATGATAAAATACCTATAAAGGTTTAGACATGAATGTTCATTACTAAGAAGTGACAAGATTCACCAAATTTTCTATAATAACAACTATTATGTCGACGCATTGGCAACGCTCGATTCCATACATAACACAAAGAATTAACAATAGATCAAAATTATAGTCCTATTCTGAGCTAGTTTGTCTGAGGTTGAGAGAGTCATAAACCAAGTAGAGGACCTAATGAACTCATGGTTCAACCTTATTATGAGGTATCTTAGCAACAAGATTATCCCTAAAGACAAAAAGAAGGCGTATGCCATGGTCAAAAAAACCAAAGAACTATTTCTTGGTAGAAAGCAAACTGTATAGAAAAATATCATTGGATCCTAGACTCCTTTGTGTTACTAGTGACATTAGTTGAATGTAATCAAAGAGGCTCACAAGGGTAAATATGGGTTTTACTTTGACAGTAGAAAGTTATCACAATGAATGATGCAACAAGAATACTACTGGCCTACCATGTTAGCAGACAACATAAAACACTCTCAATTGTGTGACAAATGTCAAAAGTTCAACCCATTCATACATGCCCCCTTCGTACCTATGACTAGAGTGGTTAATGCTTATCAATTTTGAAAATGGGGTTGGACATAGTCGATCTGATGCCATTAGTAGTTAACCATAAGGAATTCCTGCTTATAGTAATTGACTATTTCACCAAGTGGATTAAGGTTGAAGCATTGAGTAGAATATGAAAGGATGAGGTTGCTAATTTTTTATGGAAGAACATTGTGTGCAGTTTTAGCCTGCCCAAAAGATAGTCACGAACAATGGTAAACAATTCACTGGTAGAAAAGTAAAGGAATTTGTGGTAAAGTACAAAGTAAAGCTCTCTTATTCTTCATTATATTACCTATATGCCAACGAACAAGTGGAATTGTTGAACAAGTTAGTTCTCAATTTACTCAAAAGGAAGCACAAATTTACAAAAGGCAAGTGGGTCGGAGAACTACTTGTAGTACTTTGGGCCATTAGGACTAACTCGAGAGGCACAACAAAGAGACCCTATTTACTCTAGTCTACAACATGAAGGTAATTAACCTAATAGAAATAATCACACCAACTCAGCATGCCTCAATTAAAGAGTTTAAGAATAACTCTGAAATACCTCTAGATTTGGTACTATCAGAGAGGATCCATACCAAGTCGAGAATCTAGGTGGAAGACCAAAAAAAAAGTGGGAGCTTACTTCGCAAATCTTTTTGGTTCAAAGCCTTTTTGATTGGACAATGGGTTCTATGGTGGATGTTCCCGAACAAAAAAAATGGATGGTTGGGAAACTAGGAGCCAACTAGGAAGGACCATATCAAGTCACCTAAGTTACACAAGACTGAGCTAACTTTCTAACAAACATGTATGGATACATCTAAGAAATAAGTTAGGATGCTTGCTATCTAAAAAAGTATCACTTTTAAGGCCAAAATTGTAGCCGATAAGACAAAAATACATTATGTAATACAATTGGACATTAAATGATTCAAATTTTGATAACAAAACATTGTGTCACACCACATACAATTTAAAGAGTTTGATTTCCTAGGTAAGGAATCAAGCAGATCACTCAGGAAAAATCCCAAGTACCTTAGGAAGTTGGCATCGTACTTGCTCTAGATTGAAGGGGAGCCCACTATTAAAGGGTTCAATCACCTACGTAAGAAACCAGGAAGATGGCTTTAGAGAAGCTAGCATCATACCAATTCCAAGTCAAAGGAGAGTACATAATAAAATAGTTTGATCACCTAGGTAAAGAACTGTGTATATCACTCGAGAAAAACCATAGAAGCCTCGAGAATTTGGAATCATACTAGATCCAAGTTGAAGGGGAGCCCACGATTAAAGAGTTCGATCACCTAGCTAAGGAATCATACATATCACTCGAGAAAAACCCTAAGAACCTTAAAAAGCTTACATTGTACCAACTCTAGGCTAAAAGGGAGCCCATGATAAAAGAGTTTGATTCCCGAGGTAAGGAAGTAGACATATCACTCAGGTAAAACCTTAAGAGCCTTGGGAAGGTGGCATTGTACCATTCCTTGGCCGAATGAGAGCCTACGATGAAAGAGTTCGCTTGCATATGTAAAGAACTAGGTAAATCCCTTAGGAAAAACCCTAGGTGCCTTGGAAAGTTGGCATTTTACCAGCTCAGGGCTGAAGAGGAGCCCACGATTAAAAATATACAAACCACTTAAAACTAAGATGAATATTGGCTTAAGAATAATAACACGAGTAGAAACTAAGAACGAGAAACCACCAAAAATGTGATTGTATATTCTATTGACTAGAAATGAGAATAAATGATGAGATATATAAACATACAAGTCTTGGGAAAGCATATATAAATGAACATACAAATTTCATTTTATGAAAGTATGAGCTTATAGTAACATTTACTAAAAGTAAAAGGTAGTAATGAGGGAACACTCTTCAAATGCTTGGCTTTCCGATGACTATTATTGTCAAACACTTCAGGATGAACAAGTAGAAAAATCTCAATCTGAATCTTGTTAACAAACAAGGTGAATTTTTGTTGAATTTCACAAGGGAAAAAGTCAGGATTTTTGAGCTACTTTTCAAGACCCTGAGTGACTCTCCTCACATCCAAAAACACTGCCTCTCTATGTCTCAAATAAGTTTTGGCCTAGTATTTTTTTCGTATTTGAGATGTCTAGTCAATTATCTTACCATGAACAAGGTCATTTTCTTCAAGTCGAGCTCGTAAAGCGCTAACCTCATCCTTGAGGAGTTTCACAGATGTCTTGTGCTCGTTAACCTCAATCCTTAAAGTTTTAACCTCACTCTTAAGATTCAAGCTAGCTCTTTTAAGCAAACAAGCTTGAAGATGAGATGAACTTTTTGTTGCCATAATAAACGAGCAAAAAAGCATAACAACCTATGAATATAAGAAGAGATCATGTTTCCAAACATATTTGCTACATGGAACATAAACACATTTTATAGCCAATAATGGGTCCTATATGTCTTCACATTTTCTCAAAATTGTGAAAATTTTGTCATTTTCATATAAAGAAATTTCAATTTCAACATGTATGGAATAATGAGAAAATATATTCATTAAATTTCCAAAAAGAGGCACTGATTTTTCCTTACATAAAAAAATCCAAATAGAAAGACAAACAAATTTGCATAAATAAAATAAGAGGCAATGCTAGATTACAAAACTACTGGTTGTCTTCAAGCTAGAAGTACAAAAAGTCAGTCTCCTCCTTATCACTACCTTTGAGCTCTTGATCATTGCTTCCACTACTATCCTTGGAGATTTAAGTTGGGATGGATGAAGATTGAGAATTTCCTAGTAATGACTAACCTTTCCCTTAGTCATGAACTTCACTTTGAAAGACTCCATGGTCTTTTTAAAACCAGTTTAGAGTACCTCCATTGATTGCATCTGCACTGTTCCACCTCTAGTCAAGCCTTCTCTTCAACCACCTTCAGCCTCTTGAATTCCTCATGAAGCTCTAGAGTGATCTATTAGACTTCTCCTTAATGTTTAAAGCATCTTCTTATTGGTATTCTAGCTCGCAATTTTAAGCATACAGAGTCATAACTTTGGAGAGAACAACTAAGTAATCCTTCTTTTCCTCTTTTAGCTCCTCATTTATTTGCTCTGCTTCTCTCAGCTTGTATTAATGGATGAGGGTCATCACCTACCATTTTAAAAAATGGTTTGAAAAAAGGTTGGAAAATAAATGATAAGGTCTTCCTTAATCACTTAAGAATAAAAATTCAATAATAAAATTACATTAGAAAACTCACCTTGAGAGCTTTTGGTTGGCCAGCATAAGAGCATTAAACTCTTTAAACATGTCTGCCAAGATGGGTTCAATCAGGCATGTCTTTATCAAGTTAGTAAAATAATCTTGGGAAACTAAGTTACCCATTATGGCTAGTTAAAATTAAGAAAGTCCAAAAAATTCATGGACTCCCCTTCTTCGTAAAGGTTAAGGGAGAAGTTGTGGAAGAAACTATAACGGAGCTCCAAGTGGGGGATCACCCCGGTATAAATAGAAGGAGTTAGTGGATCTTTGGAGCTAGCCTATTTGTACCATTGCTCTTGGGTACAAATTTCCTCCTTTAGGTTTTCGAGACGTCAACAAAAGTTGCTTGGGTAGTTGTAGAATTGTTCAATAGGTTGTCTAAAGATACTGATCTAAAGTCCATGTCTATACAACATAAATAAATCATGATTAGTCAAGTAATAACTTGAAAAGAAAATAGAATTCCTAAAAAGTTCACGACCTTCAGGTATCAACTTAAAATTAGAGCCGAACTCAGAAGGACTTCACTTACGCTTCAAACTCTTTTTCTTTGACACCAAGTGTGGCTTGTGAACTACAATTTACAACATTCCCGACCCTAAAAGTATCATCCCGATAGCAACCAATCTATTCTTTGATAAAAAGGCATCCCAAGGGACTCGTTTAAGTAAATAATTTTGTAGTTTGGAAAGCCTGCTCTTCGCCTCATTTCTCAAAAAGGACACATGAAAGTACAATCTTTTTAAAATAGATTTTACATTGCCCAAAATGAGGTATATCAAATTACTTTCATCCTCCAACTCCCATCTAATGGAAACATAAAAAAAGAACTGCTTCTAATTTCTATCGTTGTGTAGAAGCATGGCATTCACACCCCATCCTATTTAGAAGACATATATATGCGTCATGGATTTCAAGGATTTTGTCTAAGATTGTATGCCTTGTTAAACTTGAGTAGCCTGATAGTTACATCAATCCTTTTTCCGAGAAGGGTGATACAAAGTAAATACCTCTACCCATTAGGAAGTAACTGATCGGGACTTATCTGGGTCGATCTCAAGAAATCCCTGATAAAGTTTGAAAGAGGGAAACATTGGCCTAAGAAAAGTGACTTCTCATGGAAAATAGTCCACCCTTCTAGGGGAATGTTGCTATTAGGATCTATTGAATTAGGAACTCCAACACTTAGTCTTATAAGTTGGTTTTCCTTTACCTTTACCTTTACCTTTACCTTTACCTTTACCAACTCGAGTTTTCTTATGCCAAACTCGAGAAACTATAATACTGGTCAAAGTAGGTATATGGATTGAAATGCTGGTCAATGGTAAGGCTTTGCTTACTAATGGTATAGCTACAGTCACATCTGGGGGGTTACCTAAGTCGTTTGATGAGCTCATCTCAAGAGTCGAGCCTAAAACTTGTAGAAATTCAGATCCTTTGGAGCCTATAGACTTTTCCTCGCTCTTACAAATTATGACATTATATGCTTTGAAGATATTCTTAAGTTTCTTACCAGCCATATTTATTTAAGAATCCTAAAATTTGGTGTTAACCTATATAAAAAAGGAGGTGAAATAATAAGGAGACAAGTTCAAAAGGAAAGTACTTCATTATGATATGTAATGATGTTAGGTAATATGAAAATCGACTTGAAATAAAATGAATCTATCATATCTCATCTAAAAGGAAGAAACCTGAACTATCTTAAGCCATGTTAATTAGACAATAAATTCTTATCGTTGGGCTAGAAAGAATAAGATTCGTACAGAAGATGAAAATAACGAGGGTAACATGATCAAAATTTGGATAGAAGCGATAGAGAAATTTTTGCATAATTTTTTTCATCTCCCGCCTGATGTTTCATATTCAAAGATCAAATAGACACATACATACCAGGATGTGAAATTTTAGTATAACTACGAGGGCTACGAACTGGACATGTTGGACACTCTTTCATCCCAATCTTGCATCTAAACTAAAAGGGTGGGAACTCAATAATTGGATGTGTCCTACGTGTATTTGTTGAAGAGAAGACCATATTAATGTATTTACTATTAGGTAGGCTCCCTAAACTATTTCCATTGGTATGTATCTCTATATATACATTTAATGCAATAATTAGTATTATCCTTATTTATTGCATCTCTCCACTCTATCTCTAAACTAGATTCATCCTTCAACATTAAGATTACTAGAAACTTTCAACCACTGTCATATTTGGATGACATTTATATACATATTAATTATAAAGGATTATTAGGTCTGTTAGGACAAGTGGGGATGGGGTGGGGACCTCTTCCTACTTTCTCTCTGATTTAAAATTGGTTTCTCATTTTCACTTAAAATCATTACAATAACATATTAGAGATACTTAGTGGGCAATGGGACCCTCAAATAAAGAACAAGGATCAAATAATTTTTTAAATAATATTTTTTAATTTTTAATTTTTATTATAAAGGATAAGTTTTGAAAAAGTTAAGTCAATGATAAATATTTTGTGATAAGAATGAAAAGAAAATTTCGAGTCAATAAAAAACGTAAATAAATAAATAAATAAATAAATAATTTTTATATGATAAGAAAAAATAAAATGTCTATAACAAGAAATACGTAATCTTTTTATACTAAACAAATTTGATATAATCATGTTACAAACTAGTTTAAAATCATAAGAATATTATAAAATAACTATAAGATTTATATTTTTAAAATTTAACTAAATAGTTAAATAATTTTTATAAAATAAAAATTTAGTAACCCTAAAATATAATTGTTTTATATATTTATTCAAATGAGTTATATAGTTTCGGAGAAAGTAACATTGCGGGAAATGAGCGGGAAATGCAACCCACTCCTTGGCCTACCTTGTACTATAAAATGTCACCATTTTTCATTTTCTTATTTCTGCCCTTGCCTTCAACCTAATAATTTCCTAGGAATTTATCCTATTAGAAGAAATACAATCCCAAAGATTATGCATATTTTTGTATTTGTTTTGGATGTCAAAATAGAATTACATTAAATTCATTCCACAATTAGCATAAAAGTCCTTTCTCTCATAGTCCCACTAACAAGACTTAGATAACAACTCAGAAAGTTATATTCTCATTAGTAATGAAAGTGTGTGTTACATATCTATTCATATACAATACTGAACTGATTTTGCTACACACTATCCTATGGCACCATTACACATGTATGACAATTATAACAAACCTATACTATTTAAGTTACTGTATAATAGTTTCTCTAATACTCTCCTTCAAACTTGAGGTTGTTGACATACCAAAAGTTTGTTTTTCAACTAATGAAATCATGTTGCTCCTAATGATTTTGTAAGAATATCTACAAGCTGTTGTTGTGATGTACAATAAAGAATTTCTAGTTTCTTTCTTAAAACTTGATCCTTTATAAAATGTAAATCTATTTCTATATAACTTTTTCATTGATATTGAACTAGATTTTGAGCCAAATTCTTAGCATTTTTATTATCATACATAATCACAAGCATACCTTCTGTCTTTACTTGCAACTCTTTCAACAAAGACCACATCCATATTAACTCTTCTGAAGCTTGAGCCAAGCCTTGCATTCTAATTCTATGGCTCTGATATCAAAATATGGTTAACTATTTTAAAATGTTATTTTTTATTTGCTAGAGTTTATTATTTAAAGGCAAACCTTTAAGTTTCTTATCAAACCATTATTTTATTTTTACAATTTTCTTGTGTTTATTCTCATTCAGACTTATGAATTTTTTTTTGTATTCATTTTCTTATTTATTAGTTTTATAAATGTTAAAAATAAATATTTAATTATTCAATATCTTTAATTGACTTAGAATTATAATTATTATACCTGAATTTAATAGGTTTACCACTATCTTTCCTTCTGTTATTCATCTTCTTTTGTTACATATGATATACCTCAGCTTGCTTAAACCTTAATACCATCTTGGTAATGGTGAAACCTTTGCATATATACATATTATATGTCCAAATTAGACTTACTAGAAAATAGAAAAATAGTTGTTATACTCCATTTTATTCATAATATTAATAATTATTACAATTTTAAAATCTAACTAAAAACCTTGAAGAGATTATTAGCCGCTCATATTTTCTAGATGCATAGTTGATAAATGAATAATTTTTTTTAGTATAGAGGTTGCTAATGCTAAAGCTTTCCAACTAGTAAAAATAATGATTCATTTTATAAGACAAGGAATCCTTGTTTATAATAGTAAGAAATTACTTTTTTATCTCCACATTAATAATTTTCCTAACTTTCTACTTTTGTATTTTGAATCCAAGCATTTTATTTCTTTGGCATGATATGCCAACTAAAGATGTGGGTTTTACATCTTTATTCTTTTTTTTTCTATTGATGGTCTTTTTGATGACATAGAAGATGATACATCTTCATCTTCTCGATCTTTATATACTAAATGCATTTGTGATTCTTAGTTATTTTCTTCGCATAAAATTTACAATTTTTTAGATTATTACTATTAAAAATTGTTTCAAACTTAATAATTTTCTTACCATCTTCTTCAATGAGGGTCATATTGCTATGGGAAGTGATTAACTTTACTAGTTAAGTAATTTACTTTGATTTCAGAATAATTATTAATTATTAATTTGACTTAACATTTGTTCTCTTTGGATACAAATTTCCTCTATATTGAATTCTTTTTCTAGAAGTACCCTTGGTTTTTTAAATTTCTTATTAGTGATAGAAATCCTTAATTTGATAAAATGGTAGGGACTAACCCAACCTTATTCATTCCAGTCTATAAATGAACTAAAAAGTGTGAGATAGACAATCTTGTCACCTACTCTTATCTTCTTAATGAAATTCTTGATAGCCTTCTTGAAATTTTCAAGAAAATAGTTTTAATTCATTTAAATTAATTTTTTGATATAGGTTCTCAGTTAAACCTACATGGAAAGCTTTATAAACAAAAATTGGATTAGCTCATTCAAGAATATTATATTTACTTCTTGCATGGAATTCTTTTTTTGTAGTGTAAAATTTCATATCTTCTATATTTTTTTGAGTGGATTTTCTCACTAAGTTATAGAGACTTAACCATTGTAATTTACTTTAATTCATGTATTTTTCTTTCTCGTCTTCAATGACCAATGTAATCTTGGGGGATGTTTCCCTAAATAGTGTTAGTGGTCGTACTATCATTACTGTCTATGTGAGAGGCATTCTTTTAATAGTACTAGTGATCGTACTATCTTTCCTAGGGTCTTCAACCTTCTTGGTAGTGATGGTTGTTATTGTAATGCTATGGAGTTATTTTGAACTATATCCTCTAGAGTTATTAGCTTTGGTACTCTATAGTGCATAATTGCCTTCCATTTCTATTATATTAGTGAAAACTCTATGAGTTACTCCACTAAATCCAATAATAATTTTACTTTGTTTCAAACCAGTAGTTGTAAATTCCTGGTTTTAGACTATTATAGACCAGAAAGTCTTTTTTTAGTCTTCTTTTTCTACTTCTTCAACCGATTTGAGCTTTTCTTTTTTTCTTTTCAAAGGTGTTACTCTTGTTTGGACTGTTAGTTTCTTCATTCTCATTTTGATTCTATCTTTAGAAGTTTTACCTTCCTTGGAATGAATCTCTTAGGTGGATTCCTTTGTAGAGTATTTATACTTTAATGTTGGTTTTTAACTATTAAGTTCTTCCTCTTTGATTCATGTCTCTGAAATAAATTTCTCTATGTCTAAAACCTCGAGTAGTTCCTAAAGTATTCTTATCTCTTTTTCCTTTATCTTAATCTTTATATCAAGACATTTCATTCCTACAAAAACAAAAATAGTTAAAGGTGTTAATTCTCTTGTAAGGGCATCTGCTAAACTATTCTTATTTTCTAGAAGATGTTCGACTTCAAAATTGTAGTGGTTAAATCATTGTTGTCATTTGACTAATCTTACTTATTTATAATCACATGCAATATTAGTTCTTAAAAAATAACCAAAATTATTGTTATCAATTTTGACAATGAATTTGAAACTTATTACATATATGTAGATTTTAATAGCTTTTTTGACAGCTAAGTATTCATTTTTATTACTCTAATGATTTAATTTTAGGCAATGGAAAGATCTTGATGTATATCTACAAATATATTTATCTTTGTCATCTACTTTTATTTTTAAAACTATTCCCCTATATTCATTTGAAGTATATGTTTCAATTATCATTTTATCATCTGGTTCTGGAAGGTATAAAGTTTGAAATTTTTTTACTTGTGCTTTTACCTTATTTATATACAAAGTATCATATTCTATCCATTTCCAAACATGATATTTTTTCATGTTTATAAAATTTTTTGCATTTCTGTAAGTTTCTTGATGTATGCTTCAACATACTTTAAACATCCTAGAAATCTTTATAATTGATTTTTTTTAATTCACTAGGAAATCTTTGAATGATATTTAGTATATGGGGTAGTTGATTATGTTTTTTTCTTTAATTTTTAAACCTAAATACTTAATTTTTTGTTGAGAAATTATTACTTTATTCTTTTTGATTTTTGTGTGTTATTGTGTTGTTTATAGGAACATATAACTTTAGGACACCTTTATGATATTCTCATGGTTCATGAGTGCTTGTACCTAGTTCTGCAATGTTTTAACATGAAAATCCAAAGGAAGAGATTGTAAGTCCCTTTGTACTTGTCTTTTGTGTGTTGACTTCTAGAATACAAAACATGATGTCTGTTATTTTGCATAGTGTTTTTATATTTCTCTATGTAAGGTTGGTTATTGCAGGTCAGTAATTCACACATACATATAGTTAGATACACTTTCTATGTGAGCATATTTACACATACCATAGGGTTAGTTTTTGTAGTATGCATGCTAGGTTTAGAGTGTTGGTTTTGATGAGTGAGACAACTTTTTTACTTGTGGTTTTTGGCATGTTTTGAGTGTAGGTATGTATGGATAGTACTAAACATTTTTAGAAACAAAAAATGAAACTTTTTAACACATTACCACTGAGATTTATATTTATTTTAGAAATCATTTTGGTGAGATTATATTTGAGTAAGGGTCATTTATTTTGGTTTGTGATCAAATCGTTTTCGGTGTGAGTACATAGTTTGACTCTGTGCCTCACATACACGATCTATCTTTAATAGTGGACTATGTTCCGTGAGGTTATAAGTTGATACATTTCTAATTATTAATCCTTCATTAACAATCATATTATTATGGGTAGTGTTGGCTATGGAGGACAATCAAGTTCAAGTATTGAACCAAAAAGTTGCAGAAGCAACAAGTGAAGAGTAACAATAGGCAGTTAGGAAGTCAGTTGCAACTAATAGGGGGTAGTAGTGGTTTTATTGTCTATTAGAGTTATAATTGTTTATTGCTAAGTTAGTTATATGCTGTTTAATGGTTGCCTCACCAACCTGAGGATTTTACAATATAGATACAGTATTAATATGGATTTACCTTGTTATAACAAGTGTTATACATGATTTGATATTGTGTTAGTATAATCCAAGTTTAAGGTGTGCATGTATCAACTTACTAAAAGTTGAAACTTAGATTAGAAATTTTTTACATTCTTGCTTGCTTTCTATTTGATATATATAATATCTGTTGTTACTGTTCTATTTTTACAAGTTAGGGCAGTCTTTTAAAAATCTATATCTTCTTACATTAATCGTATACAAAATCTATTTCAATAGTCCATGTTTTCATGAGTCGAGTGTTCCATGTTTTCCTGATGAAGTATTCCATGTTTTCATTATGAAGTGTTCCATGTTTTCATGATGAAGTGTTCCATGTTTTCATGAGTGGTGTGAGCATGAGTTCTTAGTTTTCAAGAGTGGTGTTCTCCACTCCTAAAATTCTGAAAAACTGCTTAAATTTTAATAGTTTGTTTCTATATAAAAGCATCTAATCTAAAGCAAAAATGAATAAGAGAAAAACTGTTATTAGTCTCCAAAATATGTGAACTCAATCTTCAAAATTGAGATGAAAAAGAGAAGGGTTTAGAAAACTTACCCAACATATGGTATCCGAGCTGTGTAGGGGTCTGAAAAATAAATCACAGCACCTAAAGCCTTGTAGCAGCAAAATGGCTACATAAAATGGAAGTTTTGTCAAACCAGCTATTCCCAGATTCGATAATCACTACGATCACTAGAATATGCTGATGAAAAATTTCTTAAGATCCAAGGAATTTTGGGATCTTATAGAAACTGGGCTTGGAGAAACTAATGTGGACAGTTAAGAGGTTTTTGCTCAATAGAAGCAGAAAAATGATGTACTGAAATTGAAAGACCTGAAGGTAAAGAAATACCTATTTCAAGAAATTGAAAGGTCCATTTTGGAGACAATACTTAAGAAGGAAACGACTAAGCACATCTAGGACTCCATGAAAAAGAAGTACCATGGCTCTAACAAAGTGAAGCAGGCACAACTTCAAACTCTTAGAAGAGATTTTGAAAATCTTCAGATGAAGAAAGGAGAAACAATAACTGATTACTTTGGAAAAGTGATGACAGTGACAAACAAGATGCATCTTCATGGTGAGAAAACCATATATGACATTTTGGTTGAGAAAATACTAAAGTCTTTGACTCCTAAGTTTGACTATGTGGTATGCTCAATTGAGGAATCTAATATAGTTGAAGATATGTCCATTGATGAACTACAGAGTTCCTTGCTCATACATGAGCAAATAATTACCAGGACCAATGGAGTTGAAGAAATGTAGGCACTGAAGGTTTTCACCTTCGATGAGTCTTCAAACAAAAGAGGAAGAGGTAGATGTCGTGGTAGATGTGGAAGAGGTCGAGGACATTACTCTTACAATAGAAACTACATAAAATATGAAGGTTGGGAGTGGAGTAGAGAACAAACTAAATCATTTTCTCATACTCAAAGGAATTATGATCAAAACAAGAAGAAGGGACATTTCAACAAATCAAAGGTCAAATGTTACAGATGTGGAAACTTAGTCCATTAAAAAAATTAGTGTTACACAAAAATGACCAAGGAGAAGAGTGAGAGATCCAACTTTGTAGAAAAGGGAAAGGAGAAAGAAGTGGAGACTTTGTTGATGGCCTTCCATGCAATGGAAGACAAATGAAGACACATGATACATGGACACAGGTTGTAGCAACCATATGAGCGGTTGTAAGTCATCCTTCTCTAATCTAGATGAGAGTTTCACCACTTTTGTTAGTTTTAGTGATCGATCAACTATGAAGGTTGAAAGAAATGGTGATATTTAGATAAGAACAAAGAATGAGTTCATTAATTGAATATCTAATTCATTTTACGTACCTGCCCTAAAAAAAATATTCTAAGTGCTGGCCAATTGTAAAACAAGGGTTACATGATCACAATTAAAAAGGGAGGGTGTGAGATTTATGATCCCAAACGTGGATCAATTGCAATGGTATAGATGACAAGAAATCGACTCTTCCCTCTCAAAATTAAATTAGTGCAAACATGTTTGTTGGCCAAAGAAAATGATTCAGTGTGGAGATGGCATGAGAGATATGGGCATCTTCATTTAAATGGCCTTAGGACTCTAAAATAGAAGCACATGGTGGAAGGACTACCCGAAATCAAAATGCCTTCCTCGACAACATGTGAGAACTGCATCACAAGGAAACATGATCGTGATATTTTTCTTACAAGAAAATCAACAAGAGATCACAAGATCCTTGAACTAATTCACTTATATCTTTGTGGTCCAATGTCCCCTACATCTAATGGAGGTAAAATATTCTTCGTAACCTTCATAGATCATTGCAATTGAAATTTTTTTGTGTATTTCTTGCAAGAAAAGTCATAAGCTTTTGAAGCTTTCAAAAAATTCACTTCTCTAGTGGAGACACAAACAGAAAAAAGGATCAAATGTATAAGAACAAATCGAGGAAGAGAATTATGTTCTATGGAGTTTTTGAGTTCTGTAATGAGAAGGGAATTAGGAGATAGCTGACCATAGCTTATACAATACAACAAAATGGTGTATATGAGAGGAAGAATTGTACCATAGTCAATATGGTAAGGAATTTACACGCAATAAGACAAGTTCCCAAAGCTTTCTGGCTTGAAGCTATTTGTTGGACAATTCACATTCTTAATAGAAATCCAACATTTTATGTTAAGAACATGACTCCACAAGAAGCATGGAATGGAAAGAATCCTATTGTATATCACTTCAAGGTATTTGGTTTCATAGAATATGCATACATACCTGACTAGAAAAGGAAAAGGCTGGATAACAAGACTGAGAAATGTATGTTCTTAGGGGTAAATGAATTTTCAAAGGCTTATAAATTGTTTAACCCAATTTTAGGAAAGGTAGTGATAAGCCGTGACATGATGTTTGATGAGGACAAAAGGTGGAATTGGGGAGAACACCCAGAAACACCAAAGAATATGCCAATGGAAAGTGAAGCAGATGATGAAAGGACAACTAAGGTGACTGAGACTCAAATCCCTCAGCCACTAACATCACCATAGGAGCTTCAAGCTCACACATCAGCTCAAAGTGACCAGCAATCTAAAGAAGGGAGGTTTTACAATATGAGAAACCCTCAAACATAGACTATGAGATAACTTTTAGTGGTTCAAATGAAGACACTGCCAACTTTGCCTCATTTTTTTGTAGTGATCCCATCACCTTTAATGAAGCCATGAAGGAAGATAAATGGAAGGAGGTAATTCACAGTGAAATACTGTCAATTAAGAAGAATAACACTTGGAAGCTCACTAATTTTCCTAAAGGGTAGAAGTAGATAGAGGTAAGGTGGGTGTTCAAAATAAAAGTGAATGAAAGAGGAGAGGTTGACAATTATAAAGCCTGTTTTGTGGCTAAAGGATACAAACAAAAACAAAGCATAAACTATAATGAAGTCTTCGCAACTATAGCAAGGCATGAAACCATAAGGATTCTCATATCCTTGGCTGCCAAGAAATCCTGGAAGATTCTATAAATAGATGTAAAGTCTGATTTTCTCTATAGAGAATTGCAAGAAGAGGTTTACGTTGAGCAACCTCCTGGTTTTTTTCAAAAGGGAAAAGAAGAAAACGTGCTAAAGGTGAAGAAAGCACTCTATGGCTTGAAGTAGGCTCCACGAGTATGGTACAGTAGAATCGACACCTATTTTTCCAAGTTAGATTTTGGGAAATGTCCCTCAGAATATGCACTATACACTAAGGCTGGAATTGAAGGTAAACTTTTAATCATGTCACTCTATGTTGATAACCTAATCTATACGGGAAATAATAAGGGAATGCTGGATGAGTTCAAAAACTCAACGATGAAAGAATTCGAGATGATAAATCTAGGATTGCTGCACTACTTCCTGGGGATATAAATAATTTAAAACTCTTTTGGTAAATTTATTTACCAAAATAAATATGAAAATAAGTTTCTTGAAAGATTTTAGATGGTATAATGTCAAGTCATTGGGACTCCAGTTGAACCTGGAATAAAAATAGACAAGGATGAAGGAGGAAGAGAGGTTGATAACACTTTCTTCAAACAAATCATTGGAAGTCTCATGTATTTTACTTCAACTAGACCAGACATCGTGTATGGTGTAAGCTTGATAAGTAGATAAATGGAAAATCCAACATAGTTGCACCTGAATGTAGTAAGAAGAATTCTAACATACGTGAAGGGACACTAGACTATGGAGTGTTCTATAAGAAAGGTGACAACTCAAATTTCTATGGTTACATTGATAGTGATTATGCAATAGATCTAAATGATAGAAAGAGCACATCAGCCCATGCTTATGTGTTAAGCTCAAGAGTTATCTCATGGTCCTCAAAGAAGCAACCTATAGTCACTCTGTCAACTATTGAGTTTAAAATTAAGATAAACAAAATAAGAGTTTAAAAAACTTACTCAACAAATTGAAGGTTATATAAATCAATTAACATATCATTTATATAATAAATCAACAAATAATTAACTTGTAAAATTAAACAATTTCGAAATTCAAAATGCAAGTTAGCCCGCATAAATAGTTTCTATGTAGATAAAGAGTGAGAAAAGAAACTACATACTCAAAGAGGGGGAAAATGATTTGACTTTTATATATATTTTAATTTTTAATGAATAAAAAATATGTTTATTTATTTTATAAAAGATATTTTATAAAGACTTTACTTTACCACCATTTATGAAAATGAAACTAAGATATATAAAAGAAGGTTCGTTTCAAACATTATTGACATAAGTCACAAAGAAAATGAAATCTGACATCTATGTGCTTGCTCCTTCTATGCATTACTGGATTTTTGGACAGGTTGATAGTAGACATGTTATCACAGTAGAGTAGATTATCATAGGGATATCTTGCTTCATTTCTAGGACTTTAAATATTTTCTTCATCCAGATCCCTTGGTAGGAGCTTGAAGTTGCTGTTACATACTCAACCTCAGTAGTTGACAGAGTGACTATAGGTTGCTTCTTTGAGGACCATGAGATAGCTCCTGAGCTTAACACATAAGCATGGCCTGATGTGCTCTTTCTATCATTTAGATCTCCTGTATAATCACTATCAATGTAACCATAGAAATTTGAGTTGTCACCTTTCTTATAGAACACTCCATAGTCTAGTGTCCCCTTCACGTATGTTAGAATTCTTCTTACTACATCCAGGTGCAACTATGTTGGATTTTCCATGTATCTACTTATCAAGCTTACGCCATACATGATGTCTGGTCTAGTTGAAGTAAAATACATGAGACTTCCAACGATTTGTTTGAAGAAAGTGTTATCAACCTCTTTTCCTCCTTCATCCTTGTCTATTTTTATTCCAGGTTCAACTGGAGTCCCAATGACTCGACATTCTACCATCTAAAATCTTTCAAGCACCCTATGTTCATATTTCTTTTGGTAAATAAAGTTACCAAAAGAGTTTTAAATTATTTATATCCCCAGGAAGTAGTGCAGCAATCCTAGATTTATCATCTCGAATTCTTTCATCGTTGAGTTTTTGAACTCATCTAGCATTCCCTGATTATTTCCTGTATAGATTAGGTTATCAAAATAGAGTGACATGATTAAAATTTTACCTTCAATTCCAACCTTAGTGTATAATGCATGTTCTGAGGGACATTTCCTAAAATCTAACTTCGTAAAGTTTACCTTAAAAGTTTATCTTTCTTTCAAAGAAAGATAACTAATAAATGCAAGTAACATTATCAATAATGTTAATTACATTGTTATTTTTACTTATATTATTTTTTAAATAATATATATAAATTTTAATTTCTTTTATATCTTAACTTTCATTAAAAATATGAAAAAAATTATAAGATAAAGTAAAATTTAAAAATATTACTTGAAAAATAATGTAAATAAAAACAAGAGTGTAATTAATAGTATTTTTGCATTGTTGTTAATAGATGATATGAAGAGCAAAAACGAGGAGGGAATTAAATAAGGAAGAAAAAGGAGATATAATCATAGTTTTAATTGAAATATTTTAATAGTACAATTTTGTAAAATGTCTAATTTAGTATTATACTTTAAGCGTAAAACATACCTTTTAATCCTATTTTTGGGAAAAAGATAAAAAATACCTTCAAGGTTTAAGTAATCTTTAGAAATATTCCTAAAATGGAAGAAGAAAAAATAAATCAAGAAATAATAGACATAAAAACAGAAGACATCTCAGGATTTTTTTCACAAGAAATGGTAATAAGTAAAAAAAATTTGAAGAAATTCAAAAAGTAAAGTTAAATCTTAAAAAAGGATATGAATTTAAAGACCTATCATTTTTATTAATAAAATTATTCCCTAGGAAAAATATAATCTATTATGACATAAATAATAAAGAAATGAGTATTAAGATTACAGAGGCAAAAGAAAGATATAATATATCATTAATTGATAAAGAAACTATATTAAACAAGCTATCAAAAATTCCTCATAAAGATAAAGAAAAAATTGGATAAATCCATTTAGTAGAAATTCAAATATTAATAAAAGCTCATTTTAAAGAAGGAATAGATACACCAATAAAAATAACATTATTAGATAATAGAATAATAAATAGGCAAGATGCCTTATTAGGAATGATCCATGGTAATTTAAGATACCAAAAATTAAAATTTACAACATATCCTAGATTTGCTATAAATATACATGATAAAAATTTAAAATAAGTATTAAATCTAGCTTATGAATTTGAAAGAAGTGATTTAATGAAAGAATAAAATCATTCATTTTCAATACATTATCTAGTAGCATATTCTTTAACAAATAGTCATAATAGTTTAATATATGGACAAAATGAATTTATAGAAATAGATAAAACTTTTAAGGAACTTGGACAAATAATAAAACCAAAAATACTAACAGACTTTGAAATACCAGAATAATGAAAATTAGATATTAAAGAAAAACTCTTGATAACAGGAAGAAAAAGTAATGTTGTTAAAACTAATATCATACCAAGATTTACTTTTATAGACCATGAAGGAGAAACTTCAAACAAAAAAGTTAAAAAACTAGAAAATGAAGTTAAAATAATGAAGACATTAGTTCATGATTGTATATTAGGGGAAAATAATGTTTAAAGATACAATAAAAAATATGCATTTATAAGTAAATGGAAGCCTAGTAAGTGTAGCAAAAAATTAAGTAATATGATTTGAAACTGTACAATTATTAATAGAGGAAATAGAGTTAGTCCAAGAATCAAACATAAAATATTTATAGGAAATAATAGATATATAAAAAGAATTACTAAAGAAAATAAAGGAATGTGGTTATAATAAACTACAATAAGATATGCACACAAAAATTTCAAAACTAAGAAAAGATGTATACAATATACATAGGAATAATGAAAATAATTGGTTATAAATATGATCCCTTAGAAGGACTAAAAGAAGAACTACCTAGGAGATCAGATTCCTTGATTCCTAAAAATGAGAAAAGGAAAAATGAGGTACAATCTAAGAACAAATAGATAATTCCGATTTAATGGAATATATAAAAGAATTAGAAAGAAAATTCATGGACCATGAAAATAGGGATATATAAACATTAGTTAGTTTATTGACATTAACAAATGAAGAAATAGGAGAATATTATAATGAAAAAATTTGTACTAACAAAGAAGATGATGATATGACAATAATTAGTGAAACTGATTCTGAACCAAAAAACATGACCTCAAAAGGTCATATGAAACCAATTTCACTACCAATACCTTACCAAGAATGAACATCTGACCCACATAAGGGAAAAACAAATAGGTAAAGAAATGAACAACATGATACTATGTATAGAAGAAGACAACCACCTAAAATGGAGGAAGAGTTGCATTGGGGAACTAGAGGTAGTATTCCACCAGAGTTCAAACTCCATGATAATTATAAATCTGAACTTTTAGATTTAGATTGTATAAGATAGGAAAAAAGCCTTAGATGAATGGGCTAGTGAAATGAATGTACTCGTACAAATTTCTCAAACTACCCAAACAAATCCTTCAACTTGTAGAGTGCTTATAGCACATAAAATAACAGAAATGTTAAAGTTTAGTTTTCAAACTTAATAGATCAACAACATTTGTTAATGCAAGGAAATGCTTCCACAGGAAGAGAATACAAAGATACCGTAATAAATGAAATATACAAAGAATTTATTGGAGAAGATAAAGGAAGGACTATCACTGAATCCATTGAAAATAAAATCAATGAAGCTAAATGACATATAAAAAATATGGAAATTTGTAACATGTGTTACCTAGATTCATTTATTTGTGAATATGAAATGTATTACCATAAATTACCACCTTCTATGCAAATAACTTATAAAGAAATGTTTTTTCATAAGTTACCTTGAACATTATATAAAACCTTAATAGAAAATTAGGAACAAAGGAATATAGAAACTATACTAGATACCATAGGAGGAAGAATAAGAAACCTTAAAGATTGAATCATTATAAAATATCAAGAAAAAAAGAATATAAACAAATAAGAAGAAATTATAAAAATATGTTGTGATATAAGAGATTTTAAAATACTAAGGAAATATGGATGTAATATAAAATCTTATAAAAAAATATAAATATAAAAAATATAAATTTAGAAAACAAAATTTTCAAAAATATAAAAAGATATTTAATAGAAAAAACTACAATAAAAGATATTTTAATATTATAAATTAGATATATTAGTAACTTTACTTTAAATTTGTATACTTTAATTACATTTATTGACACTTCATTTATTTTAAGCAAATTTGGATTATTTTAATTTAATTTATTTTTTTAAAAGTTTTGAGATATTTTTATCTTTAAACATCTACTTGTGAGGCCCTTACTAGTAAGATTTATTTTAATTAACTTAAGTTTTAGCAATAAAAAAATATCCTAAAAACCAAAATCGACAAGAAATGACTAAAACATTCAAAATGTAACAATAACGTGACTAAAATGTACCAATTTTAAGAAATGTGTCTAATTTATCAAATTTGTGAAAGTAAAATCACCAAAGCATCATGTTATTCTATTCATTCATTCCATTCATTATGTTAAAAACAACTTCAACTTATTTTGGTATGTTTAAGGATAAGGAAGTGATTGCTCACATTTTACACTTGTATTCTTTGATTAAATAAATATAATATAATTTTTTTTCAAAAAAACTCATACACTTATAAATAAGATTTAAACTTTAGAATTTCAACGTGTTAAATTGAGATACATTTTATTGAGTTATAATTAGTCTTTCTAATTTATGAATTTTATATTTGATATTTAATATATTAAAATATATATGTCAAGGCTAAATTTTTTCCCTACCTACGTCACTATGTGTGATCATATTTACATATCACCTTCTTACAATTATTTGAAATCGAAAAGAAACATAGAAAGCCAAAGGGAACAAAGGGGACAGCAATTCATGAATATAAGAAAAATGTAAAGTAATTATCTTTGTTTACGTTTAAGGAACTATTTAGTAATATGTGTTTTGAAATTCTTTTGTTAGTAAAAATACATGAAGAAGGATAAAATTAACTTTATATCTAATTTTTATTAAATATAATTGAATATCACATGTGATACATATATATTTTTATTGTTTTATAGATATATATTTAATTAAAAAATTATTTAAATTTTTAACAATAAAACTTTCATCGTTTATTGTATTACCTTTTCTATTAGATAATAAATATTTTGTTTAAATTTTATTGATTTTTTTTTTAATTTGAAAGAAAAATTTTACTTAAAAAGTATAACTAATATTTTTTAATTAATTATTAATTATTTTTTACATATATATCTATAAAAAAATATAAACATGCATGTGACACATGTGCTATATCATTTTATTTAATGAAAAATTTGATGAAAAGTTAACTTTATTTTTATCTACCAAATTTTCACAAACAAATAAATTTTAATGATACTTCTTTAATAAATAAATATACTTAAAAACACCTTATCTAAACTAAACATAATAAACAACTATGATCCCCGAGCACTTCATCTTGTTTATAGAAGGGATAAGTAAATATTTTGATCGATTTATTTAAATTAATAAATTCAATTAAATTTGTAGAATTTGGATTGGATTATATCGATAAATTTTATATTTTGATCGAATTTAGATTGAAAAATATATAATCTATTAGGATTAAAATCGGATTTGAATTGACAGATTTTATAATCTGACGTATCCGATCCGAATTAAACTACTATTAAATTATGAATAAATTTATATTTTATTTTATAATGTATTATATTTAAATATTATACGTAACATAGTTTCATTATATTATTATTTTAACTTAAAAATAAAAATAAATATTTATTATAATTTAATAATTGTACATATATTTTTATTATTTTTTTGACTTTTTTAATTGTAGCTACAAAAAATAATTTTTTTACAAATACATTAATTTAAATATTATATATGTTGTGTTTTACATACGATAATAATTTATAAATAAATTTTAATAATAATTTAACTTTATTTAATTCAAAAAAATCATATCTATTCAAATTTAAATTAGTTCTGATTAATTACAACTTGAGATAAGTTTAAATTAAAAATATTTATATCCAATTCACTTACTATCTTATTCAAATTTATCAAAATAAACATTTTTATCCACTACCGAACTTTAATGTATAGTACTCTAGTTATAAAATACATATATATGTGGGGTCATTATATAAGTGAGAGGAGGATCATGATATACAAAGAGAGAATTATTAAATCTTGAAGAAAGTACGGTCCTTTTATTAGGCTTTGGATTATCGAGTATGGAGTTGGTATTGTTGTTGTTGTTATATGGACCATAGGAAGTGGGACACGGACACATAAACACCCGTGACTGGGTTAATTCCTTTGTCGACGACGTCCTAAGCTATAAATTTCATGCTTCCTACTTTTCTGGGTGCTAGCTAAACAACAACCAAAATTCACGAGACTTTTTGTCCTTTACATCAAAACCACATTCGGCTAATGGTTTTCTTCTTCGTTATTTAATTGGTGATGGGTGTTATACAAAATAAACAGTTTAATTTTTTAATTTTTTAATAAAAATATTTTAATATTATAATTAAAAAATACATGTCTTAAAAGCTCAAAATAAGGAATATTATTTCAAATATTCCTAAGATTTGACATATTTTCAATTATATCCTCGAGGTTTATAAAATATCAAAAATACTCTTAGATTTTAACGGTGTTAATTTTTTATCAATTACTATTTAGATTATTATTCCTTCTATATTCATTACAATTGCATAGTATATTGTGTTCTTCATTATATTAGTTGCTTAATTCTAATCCTTAATTTATTAATTTTCTTTTAAAATTAAAAATTACTCTTTTATTTGTTAAATCTAATAGTTCTAATTATGTACTAATGATTCGATGTTCATAGAGTATTATCTTGATAAATCATATGTGTTGAATGTATATTATTTTGTCTTATTCGTAGTATACAAACAGGTTTTTCTTGAGTGCATACAATATATTTATAATCTTCAAAGAAGTAATATCCAAATATTAAGTTGTTAAATTCTTTTACTTTTATTCTCACATATTTTTGACTAAAATAGTCTTTTAATGTCCTTGAAACAGAATGGTATATAATGCTTGTAATAGCTTTAATACAATCTATATAGATATCTAATAAAGTGTTAAATCTTTTAAAATTTTCAAGACAAGTTTCATAATCTTTATTTTTAAAATATTCATTTAAATGATAGAAATAACCTTTATCAAATGTTTATAATAGAATTAGATTTTTATCTTTAATTTTTGTTTGGTATTAAATATGTAACAGACATACGACCTAAAAAGTATAGGCACCTCGCTAGGGTAAAGTGAGGACATAAAGCCAGCTCAACAAAAGGCTTGCGTCAAATGAACTTGGAAAAGCACACCAACCCAATCTACAAAGTATCTTGTCATCAAACAACAAGGTTTTGGATGTCAAGACTTGGTAAAGTTATGATATCCTTGGTATCGAGGTCGTCATTGATGAACGACATGTATATAAATATCCTTCCTTTATTTGTAAATATTTGTAACGAATGATCTAAATTCTGTAAACTAGTTTGTATTAATCAGGTCGCTAATATGCACTCCGCTATGTTATACATCCCACTATATACGTAAAGATACATATATATACCCCTTAAATGAGGAGAATATGAAGGAGATATTCAGTCAATATCATTTCTTACTTCTCACTAAAAATCACTAAAGTCAGATACCTAAATTCTTTCCAAACAATTTCCATTGGAATTATTAGTTGTTTATTTCTAAAAACAATTTCTATTTTCCTGTTTTAACAATATTATGTCTTGTTGTAAGCAAATATTTAAATATTCAAGATTCTTAACTACCTTAAATTTATAATTATTATACTTGAATTTGATGGGTCTATCACGGTCTTCTTTTCTGTTCGTCTTCTTTTGTTACACTTGTTATACCTCAACTTTGCTCAAACCTCAACGCCCTCCTGACAATGGTGAGCCTTCTGCATCTGCATATAAATGGTGTCCAGTAGTTGACTTACTAAAGAAGAGTAACTGAACTCTATTTTATTCATAGAATAATAATTATTATAACTTAAGGCCAACTAAGAACCTTGAAAGGGGTGCTTAGCCGCTCATAATTATTAGGTATAACATTATTGGTTTTGAGATTTATAGATAGAGAGGTTTTCTAGATTGTTTCATAGTAGAGAGCTCTAAATTTCTATGTATTCGTGTGTATTTTGAAATGATAATAAGGGTTCCTTTTATAGAACAAGGAATCCTTATTTACAAGACTAAAAATATTATTTTACCCTTACTTTAATAATTCATCTATTTTTTTTACTTTAAAGTATAGCCATTATTTTTTTCCTTAGCACATGTTGTTGACTAAGATGTAGGGTCTACATCTTTATTTCTTTTGTAGTCTTCTACTTACAATTTCTTTTCTTATTTTTCTTTATCATTCTCTACCGACGGTTCCTTTAATGACATTGATGATGATGCATCTTCATCTTCTCAGTCTTTTATGGCTTTTTGGCATAGAAGTAGAATACCTTTCTTGTTTCTTGACCAATTTCTAGATTGTTGCAATTAAAATTGGTTTCATATTTGGTGATTTTTTTTGCCATCTTCTTTTGACAGAGCCATGCTAGTTCAATAATTTACTTTAATCTGAGTATAATTGTCAATCTTCCTGCATTCATAGTAAATTTGGCTTAGCATTTGACTTCTCAATACACAAAATTCTTCTATGTTGCATTCCTTTTCTAGAAGTGCCCTTGTTTGGGAACTTCTCTATTTGTGTTTGAAATATCTATCTTGATGAAGTGGTAGGAACTAATACTTCCTTCATCATTCCAGTTCATTAATGAACTAAAAAATCTAAGATAAATAGGTTTATCACCTGTTTTAATTTTTATTTTGAAATTCTTAATTGCTCTTTTAAAAAAATTGGGAAATAATTTAATTCATTTAAATTAATTCCTGGATATATATTTTCTATTAATCCTGCATGAAATGCATTATACACAAATATTGGATCAGATCCTTCCAATATATTGAATTTACTTCCTGTAGGAAATTCCTTATCTATAGTATAGAATTTCATATCTTCAATATGTTCTTGGGTAGATTTTTTGGCCAAATTATAGAGATTCAACCATTGTGGTTTGCTGAGGTTTCTATATTGGTCATTTTCATTTTCAATGATTGGAGTAGTTCTAGGAGATGTCTCCCTGAATAGTACTGAATGATTTACTATTTTTTATGTCTCTGAAGGAGTTATTTCTCTAAATAGCACTGGAGGCCTTACTATCTTTCCAAGATTTGTCAATCTGCTTAGAGCTATTGGTTGTTGTTGTAGTGCTGCAGAATAATTTCTTACTATCTCCTCTAGAGTTATTAGTTTTGGTGCTTTATAGTTGGCATAACTACCAACAACTTCTATTATGTTGGTGAAAGTTCTATGAGTTACTCCATTAATTCCTAGAATAGATTTGCTACCTTCTGCCCAGTTGTTATAAATTCTTGGTTTTGGGCCATTATAGACCACATAAACTTTTTTATGTTCTTCTTTTTCTGCCTCATCTACCCAATTGAGCTTTGTGGTTTCATAAGTTTTTTTTGAACTATTTGGTTCTTCCTTTTTCAACGAAGGTTCCTCATTTGAGCTTTTGATCTCTAGAGGTTGTTTTGAACAATTAAGTTCTTCCAATTTCTTTTCTGTCTCCATAAGATATTTATTTAGATATAATAGCTTGAGTTCTTCCTGTAGGATTTTTATCTCCTTTTCCTTTATTTTGATTTTGATATCAAGATGTTACATTCTTGAAAGCATAAAAATAGTTAGAGGTGTTAATTCTCTGGTAAGAGCATCAACTAAGCTATTTTTATGTCCTGGAAGATGTTCAACATCAAAATTGTAATGTTGAACCATTGTTTCCATCTAACTAGTTTTCCTTGTTTGTAATCACTTGCAATATTAGTTCTTAAGAAATAATCAAAATTCTTATTATCTGTTCTAACAATAAATCTAGAGCTTATAACATATATTGAAAATTTTTTAATAGTTTTTTAATAGCTAAATATTATTTTTCATTACTATGATAATTTAATTCTGAATCTTAGAAAGATCCTGATGTATATCTAGAAAGATATTCATCTTTGTCATCTACTCTTGCTTTAAGAACTGATCCCCAATATTCTTGTGAAACATCTGTTTCAATTATCATCTTATCATCTGGTCCTAGATGGTATAAAGTTGGTAAATTTTTTACCTTTGCTTTTACTCTATCCATATATAGAGTATCTTCTTCTGTCCATTTCTAGATATGATCTTTTTTTCAATTTTGCTTGTAATGGTTTTCTCATTTCTACAAGTTTCTTGATATATGCTTCTACATATGTTAAACATCCTAAAAATCTTTGTAATTGGTTTTTATCTTTTAATTCACTAGGAAAACCTTAAATATTATTTAGTATATGGGGTTGTAGATTATGTTTTCCATCTTCAATTTCCAACCCTAAGTATTTAATTTTTTGTTGAGCAAGTACTACTTTCTTTTCAGAGAGTACAATGCCTTCTCTTCTATATTCTTGTAAAATATTGATAATATCCAAATAATGTTTATTTAATTCATTACTAAAAACCAAAATATCATCTATATAAACACAACAAATATCTTGTAATTTCTTAAAAATGTTATCCATATATCTTTGAAAAATACATTGAGCTTATTTTAATCCAAATGGTATAACTGTCCATTGGATTTGTCCTTGTGAGCAACTAAATTCTATTACTTTTTGGGATTCTTCATGCAGTCTTATTTGCCAAAATCCACTTTTGCAATCAAAACTCAAGAAGTATTTCTTTTCTTTTATTAATGATAGTAGTTATTTTTTTTTTTGGAATGAAGTATCCATCATCAATGGTTTCTTTATTAAGTGTTTTAAAGTTTATTACCATTCTCTTTTTTCCTCTTCTTTTCTCTACTTCTTTTTCAACTAAAAATGCTGGACTAGAGTGAGGTGAATTACTTGGTATTATGACTTCTAATTCCAAAAGTTGTTGAATTTGTTTCCAAATTCAATCCTATATTCTAGAGTATAAATAATTGGTTTTACTCTTATGATCTTGTTAGGATCTCTTAATTTTATGTTGACTATTGTTTTATATATATATATATATTATCCAAAGGATTTTCTGAACTGATTATTTTTAATAATTTCCTAATGCCTGTTAAGGCTTTGTCTTCTTGTATTTCATTGAGAAAAGAGTTTTGTTTTTCTTCTATATCTAATGAAATATTTTCTAAATAAGGTTTTTGTTGGTCTTCTATCTCACCACGTTTTTGTTTTTTATGTTGTTACATAAAAGTTGGGTTTGAGACAGTTTAATCTTTTCTTACTATAGAAACATAGATGGTATCTCCTTCTAAGGTTGTGAGACTTATTTTGTTAGAATCTTGTGTGAAAGGTTGATATAAGTTTAGGAAATTATTTCCTATTAACAAATCTACTCTTATTTCCTGTTGATATATGGTAAGAATGTGAAAGTTTTCTCCTCCTATCATTATATCAGTATTTTTTTAATACCTTATTGAGTTTTATTGTAGTATTATTAGGAATTCTTACAATTAAATCTTTTGATGCTTGTTTCCAATTTTCTTCTAGAAATACATATCTACTGGCTACACACATACTAGCTCATATATATATATATGCATGTAAATGATAAGTGTTATAACCTTTAAATTTTAGTCCTACTTTAATGTAAGTACTATTTAGATTTGTAATACTATACATATCATTCATCTTCTGATGAAGAATATCCATAATTTAAGTGTTCATATTCTGAGTCTATATCAGATTTCTCGATTGCTTCTAATTCCATTTTGAAAGCTTCTTCTAAGATTTTTGTTTTTTGTGCAAATTCCTTTTAAATTTTTTTTTGTTGAATTTTCCTTAGACATTCATTAGCATAATGTTGTTCTTCATTACAAATCCAACAACTGTATTTTTTCTCTTGAAGGGCAATAATTCTTTTTTTTAATTTTTTTAATGAATATCTTTAAATTTTATTAAAAATAAGGAAAAATATAATTTATAAGTAGATTATAAGCTAATAAATTTTAGACAAATTATTTACTAAGAGTGACCTATCCTTTCATAAGGCTCCACCACTTACCACACGTAATCGAAAACATCAAGCTTAAAAAAATTTCAAAATTTAATAATTAATTATAATTCCAAATGTTTATACTATTATGAATTGATAGATTATGATTAAAATGTTGTATATACAAATTGTTACGTGTTGTTAACATGTAAAAATGACATACATAATATGAAAAAGGTTAACATGTTGAGAATGCTTAAGAATGCTATGATTTTATGTAGTATTTGTAATATGGTTATATATGCTATCATCCTTAGTGAAGCTATAATTTTATGTGCTATAATTTTTTTGTATGTCACCCACCAATGTAACTCAATTGATTGCTATTATACTGTGTTGCATCACAGTGTGCAAGCTTTTCACAATGAGCTCCACTATATGATAATCTATAAGTATTAACTATTTTTTATTACAAAAATAATCATCAACTTTCATCATCCTCATCTTTGTGCCTCATTTCTTTCATCTTTTTTTATGTTTGGCTTAACTTTTATTGTATTAGAGCCTATCAATGGCAAATCAAGTTCCTTTCACTACTCACACAACTTTCAATACTGGTATTGATATAATATTTACACTTACAATAACTCAACAACATTTGAATAGATTTAACAATGGTGATACCTTAATAAAAATTTCAAGCACAATTTCAAATTTTCCTATTCATCCTATTAATCCTACTTTCTCAGTTAAATTGAATGAATTAAATTATCTCATTTGATGTGAGTAATTGAAGCAAGTAATTGTTGTGTTTGGACTACAATCACTCATCGATGAATCAAGGACAACACCTCCAAAATTAATCAAGAAATCAATTATAGTGTTGAATGATGAAGGTACAACTCAAGTCTATGAAATGTTTGATACAAATATAGACTACATCTTGTGGGATAGACAGAGCAACATAGAAAAAAATTGGATCTATATCTCTTTAACTCAAAGTTTATTCAAGCACATGATTAGTAAAGTAACACTAGCTCAATATTGGTCCACACTAGCAAAGGTGTTTAATGATGAACCTTAAGATCGACTCATGGATTTAAGATGGAGGTTACAGAGACTACAAAAAGAAACATAGACTATAAAACAATACATCGACATAGTAAGAATCTTATTAATCATCTCTTAGTAGCTGATGATCAAATCAATGATTATGAGCAAATCTTGGATATTTGATGAGCGAAAATCTGCATAGTCGATTCTCGCAAATACTTTGGTTTTAATATTTGTAAAACTCTCGTAAGTGCACGAATCATTTCGTAGAAAATGATAAGTATACTCCCAAGGTCGATCTAAGGAAGGAATGTATGTGGTTTTTAATTTATTATTCAAATTTTTAAAAACGAAATTAAATCCTAAACATCCTGTCACGATAGTTTGGTTTTTGTGTTCCTAATCTAATAACATAAAATAAACATATATACAAATTAATTAAATATAATCTAAAAAATAAACATAGATACAAATTCAATAAATAAAAAAATAAATATAAATACAGATTCAATAAATAAAAAAATAAATATAAATACAGATTCAATAAATATTCATGCAAATTTTATCATTTATATTAGTGGAGTATTTATGGATATAATAACTAAATTAATTATGCTTGCTCATATTATCTAGGTTATTAAAGATATAAATTGATATTTTATTGATTCTCTCTTTTTTGTATGAATACCACCTTTGGTGGGGTTAGATATTCTTTGTTAACTAAACAAATCAATTAATACTTTTATATGGGTGGGGTTGATAACAAATTTGGTTAATTAAATTAATTCCTTTTCTAAGAGATTGAAAATGAACCATTTAAATGCCACCTTTGGTGGGGTTAGACATTTTCAACTTTATTCAAGGTGTCCAAATTAAACCTAAGAATTTAGTTATTCGAGTACTAACTTTCAAGTTTTAAAACCCTCTTTGAAAACATGTTGTCAATACATTTTAGGATAATAATTCTTATAAAAACTTTTGAAATAGAGCTTCACTCTTCTAGAGGCGATTGTACCAACAAATAAAGAGCACTACTCTACAAGTGTTGGATAACTAAACCTTAAAATCTAATTTTGATTTAAGTTTGTAATGAAAAATAATATATTTCTCAACTCTCGCCTCCTTAATATAAAATCTTGAATAAAAATAAAATCAATTCATTTTAGAAATTTTCACCTATTTAATATTTTGCAAGCATAACAACGTTATTATTATATCATGATTATGACTATGTACAGTTAAATTTAATCACGAGACAAATTAAATATAACATGTAAGAATAAAGCATAAAAATAAGCGTAAAGAAAATAAAATCCCTTCTGAGAACTTGATATTCAGTTGCTAGAAAACCTCAATGCGAATTTGCACTTCCATTTATTGAATCAAAAATCTAAATTATTACAAAAACATTACAAGTTCCTCTCAAAAGAAGAACTCTAAACCTAAGAGAATTGAACTAAAAACTAAGAAAAACTAAGAAAAGCTTAGAAGCTAAGAAAGAAACTAAGAAAAACTCAAAAACTAAGAAATGAGAGAAAGAAAGAAGAGAAGTGTGGTTTTGAGGTGTCTTTGAAGTGAATGGAGGGGTATTTATAGGTGAGGATGGAGAGAAAAAATGAGTAAAAAAATGTTAAAAAAATATTAAAAAATTAAAAAAGCGTGTAGTGGACATGATGAGGTCATCAATGATGTCGCATGGCGTCCGATTCTTACCGCGTGAAAAATGGGGTAATAGCGTTGAAGCAGCGGTTGAAGCGGCAATTGTTATGACCCTTTGTAGCGAATGAAACACGTCGTCGTATGTAACGTAAATATTGAAATTATGTGTAGCCCAAATTTGTGTATGGAAACTAAATTTCTGTATGTGATTTTCGATCTTTGACATTTTTGACCTTTTCGACCCATTTTGTCCAATTTTTGCATGTTTGTTGACCTTGTCCCACTTATTTATTAATTTATTTGTGATGTATTGCTTCAAGTATTCTTCTTTGAGTCTTTAAATTGCGTTTTTAAGCCAAAATACACGAAAAACAATAAAAATACCGTGATTCGAAAAAAAAGACAAATTTATATAAATATGTGATAAAACAATATAAACATATATATTTTTAATCAATTAATGTGCATAAAATCATGGTTATTTTAGTGCTTTTTGAGGACTAAATCATCCTGAACCCGACGAACTTCTTGCTAGTCACGCTTGAGAAGCGATAAAAACTAAAAATTAAACTATCCTAAATCACTTGGTGGATTGACACGGTTGCATTTAACCTATGCAACAAGCCTTTAAACCCCTAGGTTGCCCTAGTGGACGAGTTTGAGGTCTGCGTGAGGGTTTTCGGTAATGATACCCACAAAACGTTGAACTAAATGTAAAAATCAAAAGCTTGATAAAAACAAACAAATTAAAAATTAAATTTACAACGAAAATCACAAATTAACAACATCTCTAAAAATGTCTCATACTTTTTAATCTCCTTTAAGATCATAATTAAAATCTCAAGCATAAGTTATTTTAATCTCTTTTATGATCATGATTTATTATAATAATTAGTCGAAAATCATTTTCATATTTCATATCAAAAATGTATCAATTTAATTTCACCCAATTTGATTAATCATGAATCAGAATTAAACGACTCTATTCCTCTTAAGTCAATACTCTCAAAACAACTTGAATCCTATGGGTTCAAACACTCGTACTAATTTATATGCGAAAGAGTTGATGTATAGAAATGAACTAATATGTTCGTATGTATAAAGAATAAAGGCTGAAAGTGTTATTTTAACATTGATCTCGTGAAAGGAATCAAATGTATAAATTATAAAGATATCATATATAAAAATTATTTTCATGCATAAATCAAACTTCATTAAGAAAGAATTTCAAGATATATGCCTTTTACAAATGAAGAAATTGCAATGACTTTTAGGAAATTACTTCTTATATCTTTCTTTTGTAATTAGCCTTTACTCCTGCGACTTTGTAGGCAATGCGGGTTATAGTATGTAGATGATACTATTTTTATCTCTCTCTTTTTACTGTAGATATTTTTCAATATGTGTATTTTTTAGAAAGTCAAACCCGTATGCGATTGTACATTTTTGGATTTTGGTGAGTGGTTAATTTTGTGGCTTTTACATTTTGATCTTGGTTTAGGTAACCCAGGATATGTCTTTTTGTTTTTGTAGTAATTAAATGCATAAATGAGATATAAGCGTATACTATCAATTTCTACTCAAATCATTTAATCTAAGCAAAAAATAATAATAAAAAATATATGATACTACTATTAAGATGAAAAAAAAAAAATTCATACATTGAAATACTAATACCTATAGAGATCATCTAAAAATTTGAAGAAATAAGAAATGTGTTTGGAGTAGAAAAAAATATATATTTCACTCTGAATAAAGGAAATTAGGCTCAAATTATATCTGAAAGGTAGTCTCCACTAAAAAACTCATAAACACCGATTTTGGGTTTAATATAATTTCTTCAAATCTTATCGAAGAAATACTAATTATGACAAAAACTAACTAATTATCAAACATAATTACAAAATATTTCATGATATGTTTTCAAAAAATTAATCTAAGCAGTACAAAAGACTTAACTATTTACTTAAATTTGATTTAAAGAAATGATAAATTTTTGTGAGAAAAAGTTTTTTATTTTTTTTTTTATTTTATTTTTTTAATTAAGTATGGTAACTTTTCACCACGATCTAGAACTTACATTGTCTCGATGTAACAAGCTGTAAATTAAAGATAAAGAGAAGAGAAGAAAGATTACCTATTTTTAGAGAATGTGCAAGTAGTAATGGAAAATGCGGTCATGCATCATATTAAATCATTAAAGTGTATCTAGACGGTCGTTGTAAACAAAAAATCTCAATAAATATTTTTAGTTTTAACAATTTAAAAATTATTCACATGTAATTAAAATGAAATAAACAATAAAATTAAGTAAATAAAACAAATAACAAACAAAAATTTTTTATTTTTTATTTTTTTTATTTTTTTATTTTTTTTATTTTTTTTATTTTTTTTATTTTTTATTTTTTTTTTGTTTTTTTTTTACTTTTTTTTTATTGTTTTTTACCTAAAATGATGGGTTGCCTCGTCCAGCGCTTAGTTTAACTTGTCTTGTAAAGGCGTATCTTTTTGGTCTTGGGTTCTCTGAATCTGAATCCATTTACGATATGTTGTTTGGATTCTTCTAAATAAGGCTTGACCGCGATGGCATTGACTTTGAGCGTTTTTGTGTCTTGGAGGTCAATAGTTCCACTACTCCCGTGTTCAAATACTTGAACTATTTTGAATGGTCATCCCGTCTTGATCTCGGCTTTCACCGGAAACAATCTCGGCGAGAGTTAAATAAAAGAACTTTCATTCCGGGTGAAGAGTCTTAGGAACTAGCCTCTTTGTCGTGATAGCGCTTAAATGCGCTCCTTGTATAATTTGGCATTCTCGTAGGCTTCGTTCCTAATTTCTTCCAACTGTGAAATTTAGATAATCATTTTTCACTGCTTTATCTAAATCCATGTTTAACTTTCTTTAATTGCCCGATAAGCTTTGTGTTGAAGTTCAATTTGGAAGGTGGTACTGACTTTCCCAGATTAGCAGGTAAGAGGCTCGTCCCCGATAGGTGTTTTGTAAGCGGTGCGGTATGCCCGTAAGGCATCATTTAGCTTAAATGCCCGATCCTTCCTTGGCGGATGCAGTCGTTCGGTATTCCCTTAATTTGCCTATTGCTCGCTTCAGCTTAGGAAGTTTGAGGATGATATGGAGTAGCTACTTTATGTGTGATGTTGTACTTGTTTAGTACTCATCAAAGAGTTTGTTACAAAAATGGCTACCTCGTCATATTATAGCTACAGGCGTTACGAACCTCTTGAATATGAAATCTTTCAAGAATTTCACAACAACGTTAGCTGTCATTGGTTTTGGTGGGGATAGCTTACACCTTGGACCATAATCCACAGCAAGACAAAATGTATTGAAAACCATTAGATGGGGGGAAAAGGACGTGAAGTCGATCCATTACATCGAAAAGAGTTGACAACTAAATTAGATGTCAAAGGCATTTCATCTCTTTTGCTTATGTTTAGTGTTCTTTGACATACATCACATTGTGCACAAAATATATGAGCATCTTTAAAAAGAGTGGGCCAAAAGAATCGGAGGCGTAATATCTTAAATTTTTTCCTACCTCAAAAATGACCACATGATAGGATTCATGACAAAAGTCGGAATGCTCTTTATGTTCTTACCTGGTACACATCTCAGGATGACTTGATCTTGACCAATCTTGTATAAATAAGGGTCGTCAGAAATAGTCCTTAATAGTTTTAAAAAACCTTTTCTTGTCTGATATGAAGTGTTAGTGTAGCTCTGAAGTGGCAAGATAGTTTACAATATCAATACCATGGGTTCGGACTATGAAAAATAGCATTCATCGAGGAAAGGTTTCAACTATATCGTCATTACTCTCATCTTTAAGAGAATTGAAGTCAATCAACCTAGACAAATGGTGACTACTAAGTTTTCACTTGCCTTTCTTATCCTTGATTTCTAGGTCAAATTCTTGTAAGAGTAAGACATTTTGATTAACCTTGGCTTGGAATTTGGTTTACTTAATAGGTATCTTAAAGCGTATGATCAGAATGTCTGAATCACTTTAGATCACTAAATAAGACGAAATTTGTCTAAAGAGAATACTATAGCCAAGAATTCCTTTTCGATGGTGGTGTAATTCATTTGGGCATCGTTGAGTGTTTTGCTAGCATAGTAGATGACATGTAAGCGGCTTATCCTTTCTTTGTCCCAATGCTCTATTGCATAATCGAGCGTCGCACCGCGTTATCTCGAAAAGGTAAAGACCAGTTTGGTGCCATTATAAGAGGGGTAGATGTTAGTTTCTCTTTCAAGGTATTAAAGGAAATAAAATGGAGTCATTGTTGAAGTCAAATTCAGACATCTTTGGATAGTAAGTTACATAAGGGCGACTTATTTTAGAGAAATCTTTAATAAATGGTACGTAAAATCCTGCATGTCCCGAGAAGCTTCTTATCCCTTCACGGATGTAGGGGAGGTAGTTTGGATATCAATTCAACTTTTGCCTTATCAAGCTTCAATACCCTTGTTTGAAATTATATGTCTAGCTTATCCCTTGTTGAACCATAAAATGACTTTTCTCCCGACTAAGGGTTAGGGTGCATTCAATGCATCTTTAAAACCAAAGTCAATTTATGTAAGCAATCATCAAATGAGTTCCCAAAACAGAGAAATGCGTCCGTGAAAATTTCAATGAATTTCTCCACCGTGTCGAGAAAATAGATATCATGCATCTCTTGAAAGTGGCGAGGCATTGCATAACGAAATGGCGTGCGAAAAGCAAAATGTCGAGGACATGTAAATGTAGTGCTTTTCACGATCTTTTGGTAGTCTATGGGTACTTGATAATATCCAGGCAGTCCATCAAAAAGCGATTAAAATTAGGTGCCGACTAATCTTTCCAACATTTGATCAATGAATGGAAGAGGAAAGTGATCCTTTTAGGTATATAAATTTAGTTTCCTAAAATCTATACATTCTCCATCCGATGATTATTCTAGTGGGCACGCTAATTCACTTTTATCATTTTTAACAAGCGTGTTATCCCAGTTTCTTTGGTACCGTATGCCTTTGGACTAACCGCTTCTTATCCATGATAGGATAGATAATCCGCTTCTTCAATAATTTAAGGATTTCCTTTTTAACTACCTCTTGCGTGTTTGGGTTTAGTCTTCTTTGGGCACTGCAAATACGGGTTTAGCACCATCGCCAAGTTGATCTTGTGCGTACACATTGTTGGACTAATGCCTCTTTATATCCACATACTCAACTTTATAGATTTCTTAAAGCTGTTTAAGCAACTTTGATGAGTTCTTTTCTTGTGATTTGGTCAAGGTTGAAGAAATTATCCTTTGGAATATGTTTCTCCTTCTCCAAAAATACGTATTTTAAGTGCTGGGTAAGTCTTTGAGTTCAAGTTCGAATTGGATTGGCCTCTTTGAGATGAAGAAGCTGGGTAGATTTAAAAGTATACTAGATTTTGTCATCAACTTCATTATTGTCTAGTTGTTGAGGTACCCTTAATTTCTTCATCTAAATCTTCTTCATCTAAATCTTCTTGACCTTTTCAAGTGTAAGAATGGTTTCAAAGCTTGTCTTGATACGGTTTGGAAAAAGGTGTTGTGGACAAGATTATCGAAGGATCAACTTGAATATTTCATCGATGGCGAGAAATAGAAGGGAAAGGTGAAGAATCAAAAACTTTGAAATGAGCAGTCTCTCTAAAACTGTCATGTTGTCAAATTTCCATCTTGGACATCAATAATAGTTTTAGTAGTTGCCGTAAATGGTCTACGAGCAATATTGTATGCTCTCTGTCCAATCTTGGGATTTTCTTGCATATCGAACCTGAAAGTCACTTAATTATTATCGGTTTGTCTACTGTACCAAAACATCCTCAACTATTCCTACGGATATTTAAGAGATCTATCTGCAAGTTGCGGGAGACGTAGTTGTGGGTTTTAAATCCACAGATTGAAATTTGTGAGAATATAGAGTAGAGCGTCAATTTATACTAACCTTTTAAATCAAGCATTGCTTTAGCACCTATATCCACGTAGTTATGTTTATAATAAAACTTCCGAGGGTCTTTCAACTTAGGGGTAGTTTGTCTTTGAAATCTGTAGAAATTTACGATACTCTACTAGATTCATTCGATTCGTACCTCGCTTTTCTTAGTGTTGACTCTTTGAAAAACTTGGCATATGAGAACATTCATGATCACTTCTAATAATGGTAAATTGATATTTACTTTAGAGAGCATATTAAAAAGATCATTGAATTGCTTATCTTGTTTGGATTCTTTCAGGTGGGGAAAAGGTACTTGCATCTGGTGTGGTTACATTTGTCTTTTGAATTTTGGGAGTGTCGGATGACCCACGATGAGTTTTAGAAGGCTTGTTAAGTTTAACACTTGTTTCTCCTTTTGCGAGATTAGAATATCGCCTTGTTACATGAACTACAAGGTAGTTTAGAGATTTGAGTAAGCGGTATTGACTACCTTACCACTTGAAGAGTTAACATCTTTTGCTTGTTACGGTTGGTAGAAGCTGACTTTCTGGTTCTTTCTTTTGCATTTGTTGACGGTTACCTGACTTTAGATTCAATTCTTTTAGCGAAGCCTCGTGGTGTTCAACCTTTGATTAGTCATCAGTTGGTTGTCGCGACTAACTTGAATAAAAGCATTCAAGCTATCTTCTAAGGTTGGTTTAAAGATTGGCTTGGTAGGTAAGGGTGGTTGTAGGTTGTGTGATTATAGGTGTTTGGATGATACTTTTGAAAAAGATTGGACTTCTACATGGCATCGATCGCTAGAATCGCAAGTATTTGAACAATTATGAGTACCGTACCCAATTGAACAACACACCACATACCTCTTGATTTGAAATTTGGTGAGGCGTGAGAATTTCACTTGTTTAGTCAATTGACAAGTTGCGAGGTTATCTCGTTATCAAAGCCGACTTCGTTGACCTTTGCTTTCCTTACCACTCATTTTGTTGGGAATTAGAACCCGATAGCTCATAGAGATTATAGGGTTTCCTCTGCGGTCTTTTCTCTGCGCCTGCACCTCGACATTATCAACCATGTATTGACTCGTAGTGTCAATCCATTAAAAGAATTGGTTTTGTAGGCTGTAATGGAAAGCTATGATTTTGACATTGAATGAAAAGGAGTTTGAATCGTTCCCGAGCTTCGTAGAAGGGCTCTTCATTCATTTGAGAAAATGTAGCTATCTTTGTTCTTAGATCAGCGGTCTTTTGATGGGAATAGAACCTACCCATTAAAAATTTCATAGTGCCTCCCCGAAGTTTTAAGAGAACCTTTGTGGAGAGTAATGAACCATGACGAGCTTTATCTTTGAGGTGTAAGGAAAACACCTCGTCCCTAAGTTGATCTTCGTTAATTGCATGTAGTGGAAAGGTTTGGACAATAGCATAGAATTCTCGAATGAAATGAGAAAGGGTCTTCGTTAGGGATCACATTAAAGGAAGGTAACAAAGAATAATGAATCTTTTTCAATTCATAATTCCTTGCAGCCTCTTGTAATTGGATCTGCGGAAGTTACATTGCCAATGATTGGCATTGTATAGTCTTTCATCTTTTTCCGCCTATCTTGACATCTCCATGGTTGTTTGTAGTTGAAAATGATCCTCACTCTGTGTGAACCAACATTTTGCTCTTAAAAATAATAGTAGATATCTCTAAAAAAAAGTGCAAGGAACCTAAAATATATTTTTTTTTTAATTTTAATTTAAACGAAGGGACACAATTTTTGAAACAAATAAATTTATTTCATTTGAATTTTTTTTTATTATTACCCATGGCGAAACAAGGAAAATACAATAATGGATGACCTCCCATGTAGGACTAAAATTTATCGTCTTACTAGTAAGGCGTTGCTTGAGAGAATTGCGGAATGAAAAACTCGATGTCTCATAACTTGTTGAATTCATTTAAGTTTCAAATTAGTCTTTGCCTTTTTGCAAATGTTCAACTAAGCTGTTCAACTTGAACTTCCACCTTTTGATAGAAGCTTCCACAGAGTCCAACAGTTGATTGGTTTTAGATTGATTATCCCTACAAACTTGAATAAAAGAATTCAAGTTGTCCTCGAGGAGTTGGTTTATTTGGAATGCTTCTTGGAATAGGTGGGTGGAATTCTTGGCTTTGCCTAGTTTGAGCTTTGAGGGAAAGGAGGGTTGTTTTGCCTCGAGAAATTTGGATGACTTACCAGGATTATAGGTATTTGAATTGGGATCAAACCTTGGTCTCTGTTGATATGCTCCCGACACGTTAACTGCTCGGGTCGGTTGTATCTCCTTGATATGGGCCAGAACTGATACCATGTCAGTATTCTTGTCTGAAACCATATTGTTCATTATTGGTGTTGGTTTGTGTAGCGAGAAGAACACTTGCTTAGTCGAGTTGAACAAGTTGTTGTTGAACTTCTTGGAGTCGATTTCATGAACACCGGCTTTTCTCACTCGGGAGCTTTTACGGTGGAATTAGACATCTCAAAAGAGGTTATACGTTTCGATGCTGATCTTTTCTCCTGTGCTCCTCTTACAGTTGTCGACAATGAGCCCGACATTGTTGTGTAAGTCCATCGTAAAAAGAATTGGATTTACGCAAGCTGTAGGGAAAGCTATGATGGAGCACGTTGAGTGAGAAACATTTTGAACCTATCGAAGCTTCGTGGAATGGTTCTCGGCTTCCATCGAGAGAAAGTAGCAATCTTTCCCTCTCGGCACGATGTTTTTGATGGGAATAGAATTTTCCCGTGAATTTGTGTAAATGTTACCCGTGTCATCGAGAGCACGGGGAAGTGACATCGACAAAAGCTTTGGCCTTATCCTTTAAGGTGTAGGGAAAACATCTCATTCTAAGTTGATCCTCGTTTAGAATCTGAGGGGAATGTTTGGACCAGTAGCATAGAAATCTCTCGCCAAAGGAAAGAGAATCTTCGTTAGGTAGCCCGCTAAAAGGAAGGAAGCGTAGAAAAATGAATATTTTTAAGGTGTAATTCAGCGACCTCTCCCAATTTGGATAGCGGCGATTCTTAGTGCCAATCAGGTCTTACAGCTCAAGCCATCGTGGTTTCCACTAACATGTTGGTTTTCCTCCATTTCTTTTGGTTCTAGTAAAGGATTAAGACTTGGTTCTATGTTTGGCTCAAAATCAGGTTGATGGGTAGGATCCAGTGTTGTTGACACTTGTTTAAATTTATGAATATTATTTACATATGGTGTAAGGGGGTTTCTTAAGGATCTCCTACCACGCATAGACTATTTTTAAACGTAAAATAAAAAAATTAGAGAAAATTTCCATGGCATTTAATACAAAACAATAGACAAAACTAGTTAAATATTTTTTTTTAATTAAAATTTTTTTTTAATAACATAATCAGTATTAACCAAGAGTGTTCCCAGGAAAGAATGGTGGTGCAATTGCTCCTTAAAAACCATTCTCCTAGCCAGAACAACGTTCCCAAGAGAATAGTGGCCTGAGAAGGCTGAAGTAGTCTCTGACGCATAACTCCCTTAGATTTTTACTTTTCATGCCTTTTTGTTTTTTTTTTATTCATTAACGGTAAAAACTTTTTACTTCAAATTTCAAATTTCTAAATTTTACTATTTATGCTATAGTTAAAATTTTTTTTTTATTATATTTTTTATATTTTTTATATATTTTTTATATATTTTTTATATATTTTTTATATTTTATTTTTTTATTATTTCTTATGAAATTTGAAATTTGATTAAATTTTATTTATTTATTTATTTATTTATTTATTTTTATTTTTATTTTTTAAAAAAAATCACAATTATTTACAACACAAAAAAATTTTTAAAATTTTGATAAATAAATTAAAAACGCTATTCCTTCACGTATTGCGCAAAACTTGATGGTAGCGGCGAGCATCGTCGATTCTACATAATACTTTGGTTTTTAATATTTGTAAAACTCTATGAAGTGCACGAATCATTTCGTAGAAAATGATAAGTATACTACATGGTCGATCTAAGGAAGGAATGTATGTGGTTTTTAATTTATTATTCAAATTTTTAAAAAGCGAAATTAAATCTAGCGTCTGTCCGCGATAGTTTGGTTTTTGTGTTCCTAATCTAATAACATAAAATAAACATATATACAAATTAATTAAATATAATCTAAAAAATAAACATAGATACAAATTCAATAAATAAAAAAATAAATATAAATACGATTCAATAAATAAAAAATAAATATAAATACAGTTCAATAAATATTCATGCAAATTTTATCATTTATATTAGTGGAGTATTTATGGATATAATAACTAAATTAATTATCTTTATCGTATTATCTAGGTTATTAAAGATATAAATTGATATTTTATTGATTCTCTCTTTTTTGTATGAATACCACGCTTTGGTGAGTTAGATATTCTTTGTTAACTAAACAAATCAATTAACACTTTTATGGGTGGGGTTGATAACTAATTTGGTTAATTAAATTAATTCCTTTTTCTAAGAGATTGAAAATGAACCATTTAAATGCCACCTTTGGTGAGGTTAAACGATTTAAACTTTATTCAAGGTGTCCAAAATTAAACCTAAGAATTTAGTTATCCGAGTACTAACTTTCAGAGTTTTAAAACCCATTCTTGAAAGCAATGTTGTCATTGATACATTTGAGATAATAATTCTTATAAAAACTTTTGAAATAGAGCTTCGGCTTTCTAACTCTTAGAGGCGATTGTACGACAAATAAAGAAACCTTCTCTAGAATTAAGCCGGATAACTAAACCTTAAAATCTAATTTTGATTTAAGTTTGTAATGAAAAATAATATATTTCTCTAACATCCTTAATATAAAATCTTGAATAAAAATAAAATCAATTCATTTTAGAAATTTTCACCTATTTAATATTTACATGTAAGCATAGCGTTATTATTATATCATGATTATAAGCAGACTAGCCTGCAGTTAAATTTAATCACAGACAAATTAAATATAACATGTAAGAATAAAGCATAAAAATAAGCGTAAAGAAAATAAAATCCTTACGAGAACTTCGCTATTCAAGATTTGCTAGAAAACCTCAAAGCGGAATTTGCACTTCCATTTATTGAATCAAAAATCTAAATTATTACAAAAAAACATTACAAGTTCCTCTCAAAAGAGAAGAACTCTAAACCTAAGAGAATTGAACTAAAAACTAAAGAAAAAACTAAGAAAAGCTTAGAAACTAAGAAAGAAACTAAGAAAAACTCAAAAACTAAGAAATGAGAGAAAGAAAGAAGAAGAGAGAAGTGTGGTTTTGAGGTGTCTTTGAAGTGAATGGAGGGGGTATTTATAGGTGAGGATGGAGAGAAAAAAATGAGTAAAAAAATGTTAAAAAAAATATTAAAAAATTAAAAGCGATGTAGTGGACATGATGAGGTCATCAATGATGTCAGCGTGGCGTCCACAGTGCTGCACGTGAAAAAATGGGGTGGCAACGTTAGTAGCGTTGGCGGGCATTCTTGGTATGATTGCGGCCGCCCTTGAGAATGAGCCAACGTCGTGAAGCCTTATGGTAGCGGCCAGATTTATGACCCAAGCGTCTTGGTAAATGTGAAGCTGAATTTGAAATTTCTTGTAGCGATTTTCCGTCTTTTGACATTTTTGACCTTTTCGACCCATTTTGTCCAATTTTTCCATGTTTGTTGACCTTTTCCCACTTATTTATTAATTTATTTGTGATGTATTGCTTCAAGTATTCTTCTTTGAGTCTTTAAATTGCGTTTTTAAGCCAAAATACGAAAAAACAATAAAAATACCCGTGATTCCGAAAAAGACAAATTTATATAAATATATGATAAAACATATAAATATATATATTTTTAATCAATTAATGTGCATAAAATCATGGTTATTTTAGTGCTTTTTGAGCACTCATCAATATTCTAGGAGAAATGGATCAAAATTATACTTCATTGATCACAACCATTACAAGCAAGAAGAGAGTCTTTCCATTGGATAAAGTGTTCACAAGGATGTGAATGCATGAAAGGTTGTAAGAGAGGATAAACTTTCCAAATCTAGACTTGATTTATGCTAATTATGCCAATTACTCCAAGAATACTCGTTCTTCTAGAAATAACTCTAGTAATAAACCAAATACTAGTGATCAAACTGTATCACACAATAAAAAATTAAAATTCTAAGAATCAAGGAAGTGATGCAAATAAAACTCAGAATCATAGATTTGTAAATGTCGAGAATTAAGAAAGTGATGCAGATAAAACTCAGAATTCTAAATTTGCAAATTTTTAATGCCAAATCTATACAAAGATTGGCCATACGGTAGCTTGTTGCTATTTTAGGCACACTCCATCTAAGAATAATGGTTCTATTAATCAATAAGATTCTCGAGATAGTCCTCCACAATCACATTTGTCTTAACTTCAAATACCTTACAAAAATGAAGTTACAATAACTGAGTTATGTGATGAAAACATCATTATTTATCCTTAAAACTCACAACCTCAAACATTTATTGCTTCTACTGTGACATATTTGAATCTCCACAATCAGTGATTTATCGACATGGGAGAAACACATGATCTCACCTCAAATCAAAGTGTACTTCAACAAAGGGAGTCTTACACTAGAGATGCTTCTATAATTCTAGGTAATGGCTTACAAATACCTATTACAAATATAGGTCATGATGCTATTAATTGTCATCTATGTGATTTATGATTAAGAGGATTATTATGTGCACCTCAACTTAAGAAAAACTTCATTTCAGTCTAAAAATTTTGTGAAGATAATCAAGCTAGTGTGGAATTTTTTCCGTAATACCTTTTATGTAAAAGAACTCCATACTAGGACTATTAATTTGAAGGGGATGTTAAGGATGGCTTATATCAGATACCTCGTGACATCAACACTTTAATTAGCTATAATAAAGATGAGGTGAATGGAGAATTATGGTATGACAGGCTTGGACTTCTGTATTTACTAATGGTAAAACAAGTTATACTTAGTATGAATAAAGCTATAAAACCTAGTAGATATTATGAATTGTGTAGTACCTACTAGTTAGGCAAGTCTCACAGATTGCCTTTTAGTAATGTTCAAAACATATCACATAAGCCATTTGACACTGGTCATGTGGACTTATGAGGTCCTTCACTTGTTAATTCAATACATAATATGAGATACTTTTTGCTTTTTGTTGATGATTGCACACATTTCCAATGGATTTATATGTTAACTAACAAAGGCCAAGTTGCCACTATCTTCTTGCATTTTGAAGTAATGGTTAGTAAGAAATTTGGTGTTCCTATTAAGCACTGCAAAGGGATGGTGGAATGGAGCTAAAATCACTTGAAACACACATGTTCTAAGGAGGATATATGAGAATAATCTATTTTCCACATATTCCTTCACAAAATGGAGTAGTTGAAAGAAAAAAAACATGTTTGTGGAAACAGGATTGGCTATGCCTATTAGATAGGGTGTACCTATTTCCTATTGGGATTATGCCTTCAAAACTTCAATCCATTTGATCAATAAATTTCCCTTCATAACTTTAGATTTATCTAGTCCTCATGAACTGCTATTCAAAATTTTACCTGATTATTCTTATCTCAAGATATTTTTATGCCGTTATTTCCCCTTCTTATGACCATATAATAGCAATAAGTCAACACCAAGATCATTACCCTGTTTCTTATTAGAGTATACTACTCAACACAAAGGCTATTTGTGGTTGGAACAAGTTTTAGGAAAGGTTTATGTATCCACATATGTAAGATTCAGTGAAACTGACTCTCCTTTCCTATTTCATCATAAAACACTACCTCTCAACCACCAACCATGTCAAACATTATAAACCATCAAATATACAAAATTTAGTTTTAATACCAGTGGGATCATCTCACAAACCTATCTATAACTCCTTCCAAACTTCAAATAGCACAAACATTGCACCAACATCAAGTATCTTGTCATATATTGCACCTTTAACCATTGATACAACATTAAAGTCACATGTGACAACTACTAACACCTATATTGATCATTATGTAGCTTCTATTAACAATTGTGAATCACCTGTCTTAACTAGTGATAAGTCACTTATAGCTTACACAAAACCAATTGACCCATCTAATCATAACTCAATTACTAAACAACAATTTATTTCCAACTCTTCTTCATTTGTGTTTGATTGTGTTAACTCATAAACAATCACATGTTCAATTTTCACTATACCCTTAACTTCAAATACACCGTCAGCTTATCCCATTTCATTGACCAGTCATAGTTCATCTTTTGAACAAACTAGTACATCTTATCCCAAATCTAATGTTCCTATATATGTTTTTGATCTAGCTGGTATATCTTTATCTATTGATCTACCAATATCTTTAGAGCCTCACCAAACTATAAATAGACTATCAACAACATCAAATACACACAAGATGCTCACAAGATCTAAATAAGGCATTTACAAGCCAAAGGCTTTGCTGGCTTCATTGGTTTTCTCTAAATCTACCACCATACAAGATGCTTTGATTACTCCTGAGTGGAAAACAATAAAGTAAAATGAGTATAATTCACTCATTTCAAATAACACATGGGATCTTATATCACACCCTCCAAATAGCAAGATAATTGAAAATAAATGGGTGTTTAAAACTAAACTAAAGTCTAATAGATCTTTCGACAAGTACAAATCAAGAGTTGTGGCTAAATGGTTTCAAAAAACTCAAGGAATAGACTCTATTGAGACATTTAGTCCAGTACTTAAACCAACCACAATTCGAATTGTCCTCTCCTTGTCTTTGTCTCATTACTCACCCATCAAACAATTGGATGTGAATATCGCATTCCTTAATGGTGACATTGAAGATGAGGTTTATATGACATAACCTAAGGGATTTGTAAATCCTTAGTATCCATACCATGTATGTAAGCTAAATATACATACATATATATATATATATAGCCTTATACGTGACCCTAGAGCTTGGTATCTAAAGCTCAGTGCATGCCTAGTTGATTGGGGCTTTCATTACTCCAATAATAATCCATCCATGATGATATATAACAAAGATAAATATTTTTAGGTGCCATTAATCTATGTTCATAATATGCTGATAACATACAATAATACCAGACTTATTCAATCATATGTTAAAAGGTTAAATTCTATGTTTTCTTTGAAAGATCTTGGTGAGCTTAGATATTTATTGGGTTACTAAGACTTGTGATGGACTACATTTTAGTCAAGGTAAATACATCAAAGAAGTTTTAGACAAAGTACATCTCGGTGAATCCAAACCAGTGTCTACTCCTATGATTTCCACTCAAAATCTCAACAAGCAAGACATGTACACTTACACAACCTGAAATAAGTTTTCTTCTAAATGAATTATGTCAATTTCTACATTCACCCACTAATATGCATTTGATAGCTGTAAAAAGACTCCTAAGATATCTTAAAGGAACACCTAACTATAGACTCATGCTGTATCATTTCAAGCATCTCACTTTGACAGGCTATATTGATACCGACTGAGCCTCTTGTTATGATGACAAGAGATCCATGCTAGGGTATTGTATATACTTTGTTCACTTTTTGTTTTCATGGAATTCAAGTAAATAAAAGGTTATGTCTAGATCTTCCATAGAATCTAAATTTAGAGCAATGGCTTTAACGGTTTGTGAAGTTGTTTGGATCCAAAAAGTTCTCTCAAAACTAGGTGTTGATGTATTTGATGCATCTATGATGTTCTATGATAACATAAGTTCCAATTATCTTGCAAAGCATCCGATTTACCATGCTAGAACAAATCATATTGAAGTATATTTCCATGTCCTAAGGGAAAAGGTATTGTTGGTTTGTTGCATATAAAGTATACCTAACGCAGGAACAAATCACAAACATTATGACCAAAGCCTTGGACAATGCTATAATTTGTGAATTGTGAAACAAGCTTGAGTTTAAGGGAGGGTGTTGAGAATGCTTTAAAATGCTATGATTATATGTAGTATTTGTAATATGGTTATATGTGCTGTCTAGCTCGGTGAAGTTATGATTTTATGTACTGTAATTTTTCTATGTGTCACCACACCAGTGTAACTCAATTTCTTGCTGTTATATTGTGTTGCATCACAATGTGCAAGCTTTGCACAACTAACTCCATTACAAAAATATCTGTAAGTACTAACTGTATTCTATTAGAACAATAATCAGCAACTTTCGTCATCCTCCTCTCTTTCTCTTTTCCTTCATCTTATGTTATTTTTAGCTTAATTTTCATAACAATACCATTGCCACGTTACTACACTAGTATAACAATATATAGTAATATTTTTAAAATAAAGTTGCATGTAAAGTAATATAGTCTATAGAATAAAGTAGGATATTACAAAATTAATGTTGTTCAAGTTCAAATTATCTTATATTGTAATGTTATATGATCTAAGTAAAACACTATATGAGTTCAAATTCTGTTGAAAATTTGTGTTGAAAACGCCAAGGCTTAAGGCCAAGGCCTAAAGACCTTTCTAAATAAAAAAAGCTCTCTCAAAATTGTATTCTTTCTTTCATATTTTCATTACAATTCTATAGCTATATATAAGTAGATTTACTCCTTGAATTACTATTTGAATTAAATATTCCTTGTTTTACTCCTTGAATTAAGGATTCCTTGTTTTACTCCTTGAATTAAGGATTCCTTGTTTTACTCCTTGAATTAATGATTCCTTGTTTTACTCCTTTAATTAAGGATTCCTTATTTTACTCCTTAAATTAAGGATGATAACTACTTGATTTACTCCTTAATTTACTCCTTGAATTAAGGTTCTTGATTTACTCCTTAAATTAAGTAGTTAGCACTCCTTAATTTACTCCTTAAATTACTCCTTAATTTTATCTCCAATATATTGGAGATAAAATTAAGGATTCCTTATTTTTCTCCTTAAATTAAGGATGATAACTCCTTGATTTACTCATTAATTTACTCCTTGAATTAAGGTTCTTTATTTACTCCTTAAATTAAGAAGTTAGCACTCCTTAATTTACTCCTTAAATTACTCCTTAATTTTATCTCCAATAAATTCAATTCAATATCAGTATAAGCAGGACCGACCCAAGGCCAAGACCGTGTAGGCAATCGCCTATAACTCCTGGTTAAAGGAAGGATACGATGAAATGATTTTTTATTTAATTTTAAATAAATTATAATACTTTTTTTAACCATTTCTATTAAAGTGTAGGGGTATCGATCTTAACACAATATTTCAATACCAACTAATATTATTATTATATAAATAAAATTTAATTTAATACAATTTATTATTAATTATTAAATTTAAACTTATATTTTTTTTATTATAAATAATTTATTTAAAAAATATTATCATTTATAATTATTTCAATTAACAATTGAATACAAACACGATTCAACACGATTATGGAACCTAATATAATCTAATAGAATAGAAAGTATGAGTATTTCTTGATAACACATGCATGTCTATATCAGCTTGTATAAAGTAAAATTTAGTAAATTATAAAATTTAATTTGTCTCCTTTTAAGTCATAATCTCTCTTTGTGAAATACTATCTTTATCTTAAATGATTTTATATATATCATACTAATTTTATATTATTATTTTTATGTTTCAATAATTTTTTAATAGATAATATTCAATTAATTTCTCACAATAATTTCAATAGTAATGGTTTATCATTATATGTCTACGATAAAATGTACATATTTTTATGTACAAACAGAATGTTTTATCAATTTAAATTTAAAGAATTTATTAAAGTATATAGAATCAAATTTTAAAAATAGAATTAGAGGAATTAGAGACCAATAATAAAAATAACTAAAGTATTCTTTAAAAAGAGATGTATCAAGTGCTTTAACAAATTACAAATCGCAGTTAATTAAAAAAAGTATTATTTAATTTACATAATTAAGATAATAACAATTAAAATAAGGGCTTAACCTTATTGAAAATACAAAATAGCTACAGTACACATATAATTGGATTTTTAATGGATGAGGGTAAAATAGCTTCCTAGTTTTTATAAAATAAGTATTTATTTCTGTTGTTTTTAATTCAAATATTTTAATTTTTTAACTTTAAAAAAACATATTTTTTAATTTTAAAAAATAAACTGCATAATTTATATGCACATTTGTTGTATTAAAATATATATTTTTAAAAATTATAAAATTAAATTAATGTAATTAAAAGCTATAAAATTAATACGCATATTTATTAAAAGCTAAATCTATAGAATCACTCGTGACATTCTTTATATATATAGGTTTAATAACAAAATTATATGTACAATTGCAACAGAAATCCACCTAATAACTTGGTGTCATAAATACTAAAAATTTCTAATTAGTTCATTTATCATTAAAAAATTAAATGATATAATTTATATGACTAAATATCACCTTTAATGAAAACCAAAAAACCAAGATATTTTTTCCTATATTAATTCGAGAAATTATTAATCCATGCACAAGTTGTATTATATATATTAATCTTATTAATGATTATTTTAAAAAAGTAATGAATAATTATATATTTTAACCAAAAAAAAACTATTACATTTATCTTATATCTATTAAATTAGAGTATTGTCACAACTCGTGATAATATCTCAAATGATCTTGATGTTTAATATATTTTTATTTATATTCTTAAAATTTATAAAAATATTTAGAATGTTCGTAGACTTTATGGTTAATATAATTGGTGTTCTTAATACCTAATAGTGTTAATTTTTTATCTAGTACTATTCTTAGACTTATTTCTAATCTTGAATCTATTAATTGTCTTTTAAAATTTAAAATTATTATTTCATTTGTTAAATCTAATAACTTTAATTTATGTACTAATAATTCGATATTCATAGAGTATTATCCTGATAAATCATATGTAATGCATATTATTTTGTCCTATTCGTAGTATACAAATAGGTCTTTCTTCTGTACATACAGTATACTTATAATTTTCAAAGAATTAGTATACATGCATTAAGTTGTTAAATTCTTCTTCTTCTATTCTTACATATTTTTTACTAAAATAGTCTTTTAATGTCCTTGAAACATAATAGTTTTAATATAGTATGTATAGATGTCTATCAAAGTGTTAAATCTTTTAAAATTTTCAAAAAAAGTTTCATAATCCTCATCTTTAAATATTCATTTAAATGATAGAGATGGTCTTTATCAAATTTTTCTAATAGATTTAGATTTTTATCTTTAATTTCTTTTTGAACTAGTTGTTTATTAAGATTAAAAACAATATCCATTTTCTTGTTTATTAGTATTGTCACTTTAATGTAAAAAAATATTTAAACATTTAAGATTCTTAACTAGCTTAAATTTATAATTATTATACATGAATTTAATGGGTCCACTATAGTCTTCCCTTATGTTTGTCTTTTTTTGTTACACCTATTATGCCTCAGCTTTGCTCAAACCTTAACATCATCCATGAATATTATTTAGTATATGAGGTTGTAGATTATGTTTTTCATCTTCAATTTCCAATCCTAAATATTTAATTTTTTGTTGTACAAGTACTGCTTTCTTTTCAGAGAGTATAATGTCTTATTTTCTACATTCTTGAAAAATATTGATAATATCCAAATAATGTTTATTTAATTCATTGCTAAAAATCAAAATATCATCTATGTGAACACATAAAATATCTTGTAATTTCTTGAAGATGTTATTCATATATCTTTGAAAGATACATGAAGCTTGTTTTAATCCAAATGGTATAACAGTCCATTGAAATTGTCCTTGGAGGCAACTAAATGCCGTTAATTTTTTATATTCTTCATCTAGTCTTATTTGCCAAAATTTTCTTTTGCAAACAAAACTTAAGAAGTATTTATTTCCTTTTATTAATGATAATAGTTCTTCTTTATTTGGAATGAAGTATCCATCATTAATGGTTTCTTTATTTAATATTTTAAAGTTTATTACAATTCTCTCTTTTTTCTCTTCTTTTCTCAGTTTTTTTGTCAACTAAGAATATTGAACTAGAGTGAGGGGAATTATTTGGTATTATGACTTTTAATTTCAAAAGTTCTTGAAGTTGTTTTCCAAATTCAATCCTGTCTTATAGAGTATAAATCATTGATTTTACTCTTATGACTTTGTTAGGATCTCTTAATTTTATGTTGACTATTGTCTTAGATTTATTTATTTTTGGATCCAAAAGATTTTCTGAACTAACTATATTTAATAGTTTTCTGATGTCTCTTAGGGCTTTGTCTTACGATATTTCATTGAGAAAAAAGTTTTATTTTTCTTCTATATCTAATAAAATATTTTTTAAATAAGGTTTTTGTTGGTCTATCTCACCACATTTTCACTTTTTATATTGTTGCATAAAGGTGGGGTTTGAGACAGCTAAGAATTTTCTTATTTTTGAGACATAGATGGTATCTCCTTCTAGGGTTGTGAGACTTATTTTGTCTAAATATTGTGTGAAAGGTTAATATAGGTTTAGGAAATTATTTTTTAATAATAAATCAACTCATGTTTACTGTTCATATATGGTAAGAATGTGAAACCTTTCTCTTCCTATCATTATATATGTATCCTATAATACTTTATTAAAATTTATTATAGTATTATTAGCAATTTTTATAATTAAATCTTTTGGCATTTGTTTCCAGTGTTCTTTTGAAAATACATATTTACTAGCTACACACATATTAGCTCCTATATCTATATATGCATGTAAATATTAAGTGGCATAGCCTTTAAATTTTAGTCCTACTTTAATGTAAGTACTATTTAGATTTGTAATACTATACAAATCATTTATCTTCTGATGATGAATACCCATAATTATAGTGTTCATATTCTAAGTTAGTTATTTCTTTTTTAGTTTCTTCCAATAGATAGATACTATAAGTATCATCTGTATCAGATTCCTTGATTGGTTCTAATTCCATTTTGAAAACTTCCTCTAAGATTTTTACTTTAGTAGTTCCTTTCTATGTTAAAGTCTGCTTGAAAATTCATTGGCATAATGTCATTCTTCATTATAGATCCAACATCTACATTTTTTCTTTCTTAAAAGGGCAATAATTCCTATTTTTAGAATGTTTATACCTCTTCCTTCTAAAACATATTTTCTTATAGGTTTCTCTATTAAATCTATTTTTATATTTTTGGAAATCTTGTTTTCTGAATTTATATCATTTAATTTTTTTATATTTATATTTATATTTATAAGATTTTATATTACATCCATATTTTGCTAGTATTCTAAAATCTTTTGTATCATAATAGATTTTATCATTTCCTCTTACTTGTTTATATTCTTTTCTTTCTTGGCATTTAATAATTATCCAATTTTTAAGGCTTCTTAGTCTTCCTCCTAGAGTATTTGGTATAATTTCTCTATTTCTCTGTTCCCAACTTTCTGTTAGGGTTTTATGTAGAGTTCTAGGTAATTTTTGGAAAAAATATTTCTTTATAAGTTGTTTGTATAGAGAGTGGTAATTTATGATAATACATTTCATATTCATAAATAAAAGAATCTATGTAACACATGTCACAAATTTCCATATTTGTTAGATGCCATTTAGCTTCATTGATTTCATTTTCACTGGATTCAATGATAGTTCTTCCTTTATCTTCTCCAATAAATTCCTTGTATATTTCATTTATTACTGTATCCAAGTATTCTCTTCCTGTGGGAGCATTCCCTTATAATAACAAATGTTGTTGATATATTAAGTTTGAAAACCAAAATTTAACATTTTTTTGTCATTTTATGTGCTACAAGTACCCTACAGATTGAAGAGTTTGTTTGGGTAGTTTGAGAAGTTCGTATGAGCATACTCATAGTATTAGCCCATTCATCTAAGGCTTTCTCCATATCTCTTATACAGTCTAAATGTAAAATATCAAACTTATAATTATCATGGAATTTGAATTATGGTGGAATACTACCTCTAGTTCCCCAATGCAAACCATCCTCCATCTTAGGTGGTTGTCTTCTTCTATATGTGGCATCAAGTTGTTCAGTTCTTTGCCTATTTATTTCTCCCCTATATGGGTCAGATGTTTCTTCTTGGTAATGAAATTGGTTTTATATGACCTTTTATGGTCATGTTTTCTAATTCAAAATCAGTCTCACTGATTATTATCATATCATCTTCTTCTTTTTTTATACAAATTTTTTCATTATAATCTTCTTATATTTCTTCATTAGTTAGTGTTAATAAACTAACTAATTTTTCTATATCCCTATTTTTAGGGTTTATGAATTTTCTCTCTAATTCCTTTCTATATTTCATTAAATTGAAATTATATATTTTTTCTCATATTTTTTTTTCATTTTTTATTTTTTCATTTTTAAGAATGAGAGCATATGATCTCGTAGACAGTTCTTCTTATAGTCCTTCTAAGGGATCATATTTAGGACCTATAATTTCATTATTTTTATGTATGTTGTATACATCTTTTCTTAATTTTAAAAATTTCTTGTATATATTTTGTGTTTGATTCTTAAACTAAATCCACATCCTTTGTTATTGCACAATTTCAAATATTGCTTGATTTTTTGCTACTCCTGCTAGGCTTTCATTTACTTCTAAATACATACATTTTATTTTATCTTTAAACATTATTATTTTCCTAATATACAATCATGAGCTAATGTTTTCATTATTTGCACTTCATCTTTTAGTTTTTTAACTTCATTTTGGTTAAAGTTTTCTCCTTCATGGTTTAGGAAAGTAAAGCATGGCATATTATTATTCCTAACTATTAAAGATGATTAGTTGTGTGTGTATTAGGTGTCTAACACTAGGTGAATATATTAATTGTGTATTAGGTGTATGTCACCTAAGATTGTCTCTAACTTTGTATATAAATAGGTAGTGTCTTTGAATGAGAAAATAAGAGAGTTAATTCTGAGTTTTACATGGTATCAGAGCATTTTGGTTACAAAATTTTGGAAATTTTTTTTCCGTTCAAATTGGGGGCTGATTTTGGGTAAACAAAAATTAGGATTTGGTGAATTTTTGAGTTCCGACTGAGAACACCCTTTTGGAATGCAATTTTTTTCTCACCGCCGGCATAGGGAAGAAGACTAGCCACTGATAAGCCAAACCCCGAAGTCTGGTCACCAGACGAGCCATGAGTGAGCCACACGCGCCATCGTGACTTTCTGTCAAATTTCCACACGTCTCACCGCCGGCACAGGGAGGAAGAAAATCCCCCGACCGACTAAACCCCGAAGTCCGGTCACCAGATGAGCTGTGAGTGAGCCATACGCGCCACCGCGACTTTCTGTCATCTTTCTACACACCGATGGGTGACAGCGCGTCAGTGTAGAATTCTTCTCCGGTCGACCTCGTGTTGCTCTCCACCGTTCCCCTGCGTCATCTGTGGTGGTTTGGCACTCATCGCTTGTGATTGTTCAGGTTTGAGTTCTTCCAATTTTGTGTTCTTGTTCGTTGCGTGTTTGGTCACTGTTGTTGTTGGATTTTGTTTGATCGTTTGCTCACTACCTTGTCATTTGTAAGAGTTATGGCTGAAAAGAAATCTAATGTTGTAACGGATATGGTGCCTGTGATGTCTAAAATCACGGACCATAAGCTCAATGGCTTGGAGTAAGACCATTCGAATTTATTTGAGAAGTATCGACAAAGATACTCATTTGAATAATGATCCTCCTAAAGATGATTCAAAGCAGACATGGTTTAGAGATGATGCTCGCTTATTTCTACAGATTCAGAATTCTATTGAAAGCAATGTAATTGACTTGATCAATCATTATGAATTTGTTAAGGAATTGATGGATTATTTGGATTTCTTATATTCTGGTAAAGGAAATATTTCTCCCATATATGAGGTATGCAAAGCATTTTACCGTGCAGACAAATAAGATCAGTCACTCACAAATTATTTTATAGAATTTAAAAGGACTTATGAGGAGCTCAATAGTTTGATGCCTTTTAGCCTTGATGTAAAGGTTCAATAAAGCCAACGGGAACAAATGGTGGTCATGAGTTTTCTTGCCGGTCTTTGATGAGTGCTCAAAAAGCACTAAAATAACCATGATTTTATGCAAATTAATTGATTAAAAATATATATATTTATATGTTTTATCATATATTTATATAAATTTATCTTTTTCGGAATCACGGTATTTTTATTGTTTTTCAGGTATTTTGGCTTAAAAATGCAACTTAAAGACTTCAAGAGAATCTGCTGTAAGCAATACATCCGCAAATATATTAATAAATAAATGCGTAAAGGTCGTAGCAAATATGGAAAAATTGGACAAAATGGAGTGAAAAAAGGTCAAAAATGTCAAAAAGGAGAAAAGCAGCGCGCGCGTATGGCTTTGGCTTAGCCCCATGGCGAGTACTGTTCATGTGCAGCGACAACTGGCGGGGGTCTTCTTGTTCGCGCGGCCTTTATGTCGCGGATTCTTGTTAAATGTCTGTAGGCGCCTATTTACGCGCCAGAGTCTGTTAAATGCGGCGTAGCAACTGCCAGGCAGATTCGTTAGCCTTGTATCAGCGGCCCAGTAGCGCAGCGCCAGCTGACCACCCCTCCGTAGCCCAGCCAGGCGTTTCACCCGTTTTTCACGTCGTGACCGCTTTGTGACGTCATCGGCGTCATTGATATTCCTCAAACATTTCCATTACCGTTTTTTAATTTTTTAATATTTTTTTAACATTTTTTACTCATTTTTTCTCTCCATCCTCACCTATAAATACCCACGATTCCTTCACTTCAAAGAACACCTTGAAAACTCACTCTCTTCTTTCTTTCTCTCCATTTCTTAGTTTTTAGTTTTTCTTATGTTTTAGGTAGTTTTTCTTATGTTTTAGTTAATTTCTCTTAGATTTAGAGTTCTTCCCTTTTTAGGGAAGAACTAGTTATGTTTTTGTAATATTTTAGATTTTTGATTCAATAAATGGGAGTGCAAATTCCGCTTGGAGTTTTTCAAACGGGAATAGCGTCGAAGGATTGTAAGGATTTTATTTTCTTCTGATTATTTTATCTTTATTAACTTACATGTTATATTTAATTTATGCTGTGGTTATATTTAAGTCTTTGTTTGTTTAGTAAACATGATGTAATAATGATGTTGTTATCAACTGCGAAATATTAAATAGGTAAAAATCTCTAAAATGAATTGATTTTATTTTTATTCAAGATTTTATATTAAGAATGTTAGAGAAATATATTATTTTTTCATTACAAACTTAAATCTGAAAATTAGATTTTAAGGTTTAGTTATCCGATCGATTTAGAGTAGTGCTCTTTTATTTGATGAATGCAAATCGCCGGTAGTTAGAGTGAAGCTCTATTTCAAAAGTTTTATATAAATTATTATCACGAAAATGTATTGACATGACGTATGTTTTCGGTAGTGGTTTAAAACTTGAAAGTTAGTACTCGGATAACTAAATTCTTAGGTTTAATTTGGACACGAATAAAGTTTAAAGCTGTCTAACCCTTTGAAAAGGTTAGCATTTAAATGATTCATTTTCAATCTTAGAAAAAGGAATTAATTTAATTAACCAAATTAGTTATCAACCCGCTGTAGGTGTTAATTGATTTGTTTAGTTAACAAGAATATCTAACACTTCAAAGGTGGTATTCAAATACAAAAAGGGAGAATCAATAAATATCAATTCATATCTTTAATAACCATAGATAATGTCGACAAGCGTAATTAACTTAGTTATTATATCCATAAATACTCACTTTATTTATAAAAGATAAAATTTGCATGAATGTTTATTGAATCTATGTTTAATTTTACATTTATTAGATTAAAAACACAAAACCCAAAATATCGTGACGGGATGTTTAGGATTTAATTTCGTTTTTAAAAGTTTGAATAATAAATTAAAGCCACGTACATTCATTTCCTTAGATCGAATGGCAGGAGTATACTTATCATTTTCTACGAAATGATTAGGTACTTCTTGATGTTTTATAAATATAAAACCAAAGTATTGGCAGGATCGGCGATGCCGGTTTTCGTTCATCAAAGTATTTGGCGATCACGATTCTGCTCATCAGTCTTCCCTCTACTTTTGAGACTGCTAAGTGCCAGGTTCTTTCTAGTTTTGAGATCTCCTCTTTATAAGAGGTGTTTAGTCGAGTACTTCATACAGAAGGCACTCCACCTCCACCTGCTCAATTAAATGGTGCTTTGGTCAACCGAAGTAATAATTATGAGCATGGATGGTCAACTTATATGAACAGAAACAAAGGAGGCAGCTCGCACGGGTTTGAAACTCGACCATAGGACCTAGGAGGTATTGTATGTCACTATTGTCACAAACCAGGACATACGAAACATGACTGTAGAAAGCTTCAGTACAAGCATCAGAAAGGTCACTCGGCTCATATTGCATCCACTTCTGATACTTTTGAAAAATCGGTTCTTATCTCTGCAGATGAATTTACCAAGTTCTCACAGTATCAAGAATCACTAAGGTCTTCATCACCTTTTGTCATTGCTATTACTGGTTCAGGTAAATCAAATGCGTGTCTCATTTCCTCATCTTCCAAATGGGTTATTGATTCTGGTGCCACAGATCATATGATAGGTAATTCTAGTCTCTTTTCTACTCTTCAGTCACACACTTCTACCTCTACTGTTACCTTAGCTGATGGGTCACCATCTCGTGTTCTTGGGTCTTGCACAATTAATCCCACTCCTTTCCTTCCTTTTTCGTTTGTCTTACTTTTACCTAGCTTATCCTTTAATTTGATCTCTGTAAGTCAGCTTACTCGAAATCTTAACTGTTGCATCTCATTTTTTCCTGATCGTTGCTTATTTCAGGATCTTATGACGAAGAAAACTATTGGTAAAGGACATGAGTCTGGAGGCCTCTATATTCTTGACACACCAATACCAAAATTGTTGCTTTCTCTAGTGTAACCTCTCCCTTCGAGGCACATTGTAGATTGGGTCATCCATCTCTTCCTTTATTGAAGAAACTTTGTCCTCAGTTTAGTAAGGTGTCTTCATTAGATTGTGAGTCTTGTCAATTTGCAAAACACCATCGTCTTAGTTCAAATCCAAGAGTTAATAAACGTGCTAGTGTTTCTTTTGAATCAGTTCATTCTGATGTTTGGGGTCCTTGTCCTATTTTTTCTAAACCTAGATTTAAGTATTTTGTTACTTTTGTGGATGATTATTCTCGTGTAACTTGGTTATATTTAATGAAGAGTCGTTCTGAATTGTTTTCTATTTTTTGCACATTTTGTGTTGAGATGAAAACTTAATTTAATGTTTCAATTCGTACTTTGTGAAGTGATAATGCCAAAGAATATATATCAACTTTGTTTCAATCTTATATGGTTCAAAATGACATGCTTCATGAAACTTTGTGTGTTGATACTCCATCTCAAAATGGAGTGGCCGAACGTAAGAACAGACATCTTCTCGAAACTGTACGTGCCTTATTATTTCAAACGAATGTTTCTAAACCTTTTTGGGCCGATGCAGTTTCAATAGCATGTTTTCTTATTAATCACATGCCCTCATCTGTTCTTCATGGTGAGATTCCTTACAAAATTTTGTTTTCTAATAAGTCACTATTTCCGGTTGACCCTAGGATATTTGGTAGCACTTGTTTTGTTCAGGATGTTCATCCGCATGTTACTAAATTAGATCCCAAGTCTTTGAAGTGTATCTTCCTAGGTTATTCTCATCTCCAAAAAGGTTATAGATGTTATTGTCCTAGTGTTAACAAATATCTTGTCTCAATTGATGTTACCTTCATGGAAGACACGCCCTATTTTTCGCCTTCTCCTCCTCCAACATGTCAGGGAGAGGATGACGATTTGTTAGTCTATTCTATCACATCATCTGAACCTATCTCTGATACAGTTCTTGTTAGGCCTCTTATAACTCAAGTCTACTCTAGACATAGACCTTCTGATTCATGTCTGGCACCTGCTCCTTCGTCATCAGATCCAGTCCTAAACGATGATATTCCTATTGCATAACGCAAAGGTAAACGTCAATGTACTTATCCTATTTCTTCTTTTGTTTCATATAATTGCTTATTGTCTTCCTCTTGCTCTTTTATTTCCTCTCTTGATTCTATTTCTATCCCTAAAACTATTCATGAAGCCATATCTCATCCTGGTTGGCATCATGCAATGATCGAGGAAATGAATGCGTTGGATGACAATGGTACTTGGGACTTGGTTGATTTACCTTCGGAGAAAGGGGCTATCGGATGCAAATGGGTGTTCACAGTTAAAGTTAATCCAGATGGGTCAGTTGCTCGACTAAAGGCCCGTCTTATTGCTAAGGGATATGCTCAAACCTATGGAGTAGACTATTCTGACATCTATTCGGTTGTTTATTTCTATGGCAGCTACTCACCATTGGCCTTTGCATCAACTAGATATCAAGAATGCGTTTCTTCATGGTGATCTTCAAGAGGAGATGTTTATGGAGCAACCTCCTGGTTTTGTTGCTCAGAGGGAGTCTAGGAAAGTTTGTTGTCTCTGCAAATCTTTGTATGGTTTGAAACAGAGTCCTCGTGCTTGGTTTGAAAAATTTAGTCAAGTTATAGAAATGTTTGGTATGATGAAAAGCAAGTCTAACCATTCTGTGTTCTACAAACAATCAGAAGCTGGTATCATTCTTTTAGTTGTGTATGTAGATGACATTGTTATTACTGGAAGTGATACTACGAGAATTTCATCTCTTAAGTCTTTCCTACATACTCAGTTTCACACGAAGGATTTGGGGATGCTAAAGTATTTCTTGGGTGTTGAAGTCACAAGGAGTAAAAAAGGTATCTTTCTATCTCAGAGAAAATATGTCCTGGACTTATTAACTGAGATAGGAAAATTAGGAGCAAAACCTTGTAGTGCTCCAATGACTTCGAACATCCACCTTACAGGAGATGGAGAACTCTTTAAAGATTCTGAGAGATATCGAAGGGTGGTTGGAAAGCTGAATTACCTTACTGTGACTCGTCCAAATATTGCATATTCGGTCAGTATTGTTAGCCAATTTATGTCATCCCCAACTGTTCATCATTGGGCAACGTTATAGCAAATTTTGTGTTACTTGAAAGAAGCACTTGGACGTGGTATCTTGTATGAAAATCATGGACACACTCATATTGAATGTTTTTTATATGCAGATTGGGCAGGTTCCAAAGTGGATAGAAGATCCACATCAGGCTATTGTATTTTTATTGGAGGAAATTTGGTCTCATGGAAAAGTAAAAAGCAGAATGTTGTGTCACAATCGAGTGCAGAATCAGAATATAGGGCTATGGCACAATCTACGTCTGAGATAATATGGATATATCAGCTCTTGGATGAAATAGGTCTTAAAACTGCAGTACCAATGAAATTGTGGTATGATAACCAAGCTGCTCTTCATATTGCTTCTAATCATGTGTTTCATAAGCGAACTAAACACATTGAAATTGATTGTCATTTTGTTCGCGAGAAAATTCAGCAAGGTTTGATTTCTATAGGATATATGAAGACTGGAGAACAACTAGGAGATATCTTCACAAAAGCTTTAAGTGGGGTTTGGGTTTATTATCTTTTTAACAAGTTGGGCATGATTAATATCTATGCTCCAACTTGATGGGGAGTGTTAAAGATGATTAGTTGTGTGTGTATTAGGTGTCTAACACTAGGTGAATATATTAATTGTATATTAGGTGTCTTAGTTGTGTATTAGGTGTATGTCACCTAAGATTGTCTCTAACTTTGTATATAAATAGGTAGTGTCTTTGAATGAGAAAATAAGAGAGTGAATTCTGAGTTTTACACTAACAATATTACTTTTTTCTTCCTGTTATTAGAGGTTTTTATTTTATATCTAATTGTCATTCTTCTGGTATTTTAAAATCTATTAGTATTTATGGTTTTATTATTTATCCAAATTCCTTAAAAGTTTTGTCTATTTTTATAAATTCATTTTTTACGTATATTGAACTATTGTGACTATTTGTTAAAAAAAATGCTAATAGGTAATATATTGAAAATTGATGATTTCCTTCTTTCATTAATTTTTCTCTTTCAAATTTGTAAACTAGACTTAATACTTAGTTTACGTTTTTATCATAGATATTAATAGAAAATTTAAGATATACTATAAATTTTAACTTTTGGTATCTTAAGTTCCAATAAATTATTCCTAATAAAACATCTTTTTTATTTATTGTTATGTTATCTAGTAATGTTATTTTTATTTTTGTATCTATTTCTTCTAAGATATGCGTTAAATTTTAACTTTTAAGATATCTAATTTTAACTGGTATCTTAAGTCCCAATAGAAAATTTAAGATATGTTGTAAATTTTAACTTTTAATATTTGAATTCCTTCTAAATGGATGTATCTAATTTTTTATTTATCTTTATGAGGAATTTTGGATAGCTTGTTTAATATAGTTTTTTTATCAATTAATGATATATTATACATTCATTTTACATATGTTATCTTAATACTCATTTCTTTATTACTTATACTATAATAAATTATGTTTTTTAGAGAATAATTTTATTAATAAGAATGACGTATCTTTAAATCTATATCATTCTTAAAGATTTAATTTTACCTAAATTTCTTAAAAAAAATTACTTATTATCATTTCTTGGTTTTTTTTCTTTCATTCTAAAAATATTATTATTTATTTCCGTTAGATTTAATTTTCGTTATGTTTTAAGAGTATTTTTGAATTTATTGAAAAATTAAGAGTATTTTTAAAAATATCTTAAAACTTGTATTTATGATATTAATACGAATGTATGATTTATTTATTAATTCACTTGTTAACGAGGAAATACTCTTTAGATTTTTCCGGTAAGATTTTTTTATTTTATTTTTTTTTTGAAAGAGGAACTACTCTTTAGATCGGTTTGTATAGTCTTTAACTGAAATAATGTACTTACGTGAATCGTGCGAGTCATTTGTCTGAGTCTGTCCCGTGCGGACTATCACGGACTTCTTGTTCTGAAATGGGGCCCAGTTATACAGTACAAAAATGAGCTTGTGATCATATTAAAAAATAATTATGGTTTGGAAAAATTATAAATGAAAAAAGGCTCATTAGTTTAGAAGTATCAAATTCAATTTTTGCTACTCTTTTTTTTTTTAAGTTTTTAGGTAGTAATTTAATGATACTTTTATTTAAAATAAATATAAATTTAATATAATTTTTACTTTAAATTAAAAAAATTATACCAAATTAATTTGATATATATTTTTAAATTAAAATAACATTTAAATAATAAGAATAAAAAATAAAAAAATTAAATTATAATACCATTAAAATAACGAATTTAATAAAAAAATTATACTTTTCTAATAAAATATTATTATATATTATAATTATAACTAATAATTTTTTATTAAATATAATTATTAATAATAATTATCACATCCATTACAATTTAAAATGTATACTTTTTTGTGGTTAATATAATAATAGTACTTACCTTTTTTATTTTTTAAAGAATAATAATTTTCTTTAATTCATCGTACATAAAGAATCAAAATACTTTAAATATAATAAATAAACATATTATGAAATAAGCATTATTTTGGATCACTCGGATGTTTTACTAGTAATACTCACTTTCACTAATGGATTTTTCGTTGCATGAATTGTTTGATTAAGTGTGTTTATATCAATTAATTTTATTGATTTAATACATTTTTAGTATAATATTATCTTCTTAAACGAATAAATTAAAAATCTATCAAAATAAAAACAAAAATACGCCTATATTGTAATAAAATAAATGTAAGCACGAAAATACTACCTTGAATCTAAGATCTAAATAAAAATTCTATAACTATAATTAATTTTATTAAATTATAACTAAAATAAAAAAAGAACTAAAGAGAATCGATTCTTATAAATGAATACTCCATCTCTAGAAAAGCAATCTAATGAAGCAGAACTATAATAAATGACAAAACTTTATAATGAAAAAAAATCAACTGATAATAATTTTTTATTTTAAATTATATTAATTATTATCATTTTTTTAAAATGTAATAATTAATATGATAATTATTTATTAATTAAAATAATTAATTCAAATTTTTCAATAGATATTTTAAAAAAAAACACCAAAATCTATTTTTCATCGAATAAAAAAATATTATTAAATAAAATTTGATATTATATCTATAATTATGAAAATATATAATCATATCACCTAAAAGATATATCAATCGTATGGTACTTGTAATTAGATTTTTTTTTAAATATTAGATGGATTTTATTGGTGGTGGCTAAATTGACACGTAAGACGTGGCTATTTGCACTTGCTTTACTCGCTCTATTGTTGGTTGAACGGCTCATGAGTTCCAGTGACGTGTTCCAATTATTATACTAGAAGTTCGTGGGGGATGTGGAGAAGGAAAATGATTATTATTGAGGTGCCCGTCTCTCCGTAGTTTAGCCATTAATGGTAAGGTGTTTTCGAATCAACTTATAAAGTAATAAATAGTGTGAAGTAACGTATATTATTTAATTTTATGTAATTATAAATAATAGTATAAATATATTATTATTATTATTATAATAATTATGCTATCTAATTTATTTTACAGTAATATAAATTTATTATCAAATTACTTATTAATTATATAAATATATATATATATATAAAATATAACTTAATGATACATCTATACCACTAATTATAATTTAGTATTATTTTTATTATTTAATAAAATTAAATATTATATTTTTAATTTTTATGATAATTTAATGATATATTTATAATTTATCTTATTAATTATAACATAATAATTTTGAAAATTAGAAAATTATACATTAATTAATATTAATTTAAATAAATATATAAATTATTTTACATTTATCATTTTTATCCAACAATCTTTACTTTGCAAATTAGAGATATTATTTATAATTATATTTGTTCTACTAGTAGTGTTAGCTAGCTTTAAAAATATTCTTCTCAATCCCTTTAAATGATATTAAGAGTAATTTTGATAGAAAATGATAATTATTAAGATATGGTTAATGTAAATTGTAATTGATCATATTATCATTATTCTCAATTAATTATTTTTAACATTAAAAAATTATTTATTACTAGTATTAATGATTTTGGTATTCCAAAATAAATATATATAATTGTTTTCTTGAAAAAATCAATTTGTTTACTACTTTAGCTCAGCCAAAAGTTGACGTCAAAATGATAAACAAATGACAAATAATTCCTCCGTCAAATATTACGTTGCTGCAGATAGCTCGAATATTGTTATTTGTCCTGATAATTTTTCACCCTGACTTGGGTTGCTCAGTTTAAAAACTCATTAATGAAAATAGAAATAATCAATAAAAGAACATATATAAAGACCCTGATATTTATAACATTGGTACAAAAAAAAACATTTAAAAAATTAAAATATAATATTTTTAATACTTATAATAATATTAAAAAAAATTAATTAAATTTTTTTAATATTAAATAAATCGTAATCTAATTTAAATAAAGTATAATTAAATAACATTTAAAATAAAAAATATATATATATAATTTTTTTAATAATAAAATAATATTTTTATTATTATAAATTTTAAAAATATTATTTTTGTTATTTTTTAGAAATGTTTTTTTTTAAGGATATCTGTAACTTTATATCGAATGCTGTTATTAAAAAAATAAACTTTATATCCAATGCAATAATAATGTTCGTACCTTTTTTCTTTTTTTTTCTCTCAAAACTCTAACATAGAAATTCACGTGCAGCTATAAGTTGTTTGAAGATGACGGCTCTTCTCTCTCTACACTTTCTCTTACAAAAAAAAAATGGGAAGCTGACAGGTGATACGTCGCACGTGACAGTTGGGAATTCACGGGTTGGAGTATATGCTCTTTCACGAGGTGGCAAGCAAGCATATTAAAGACTAAGATTAATAATGTGTTTTTTTATTAAAAACAATTAATTATAAAAAACAATTAATTAAAGTGATTATTAATCTCATATATATATATATAACTGAACAAGTAGTAACATAGCTTATACATAACAGAGTAATCAACGTATATTGATACTGTTTATGCAGAGACAAAGTATAAAACAGAAGCTAGGCATCAACAATTAAGTTGGATTAATTAAGAAGCTTTTTTTTTTTTTGACGAAGTAGTTACTTGTTAGAATAGTAATTATAACAATAAACTATTATGTATTAATGATTAATTAAATTATTTATCGAATTGAATTTTAATTTAATCATAATAGATTATAAAATTTCATCGGATTAAATTAAATTTGATTATTTAATTTATTAAATTAATTTAATAATTTATTGATTGAATGAATCAGATTAAATTAGTTTGATATATAATATCATATTATTTTAAAAAGTTTCTGAATATATATTTTAATTTTTTATTAATAATTAAAATATAAATATTTAATGTATAATAAAATTAAACTAGGCTTAAAAACTTTATTATATAATATACGTTAATATTATTGTGATATATAATCCCTTCTTTTGCTTTATTTACTTTTTTTTTTATTTATCCCGAACACTTAAAAAACATTAAACAACTCATAAAAAACAAAAGGGAACAACAAATGAATATAAACATAGCATGTTTGACCCATTAAAAAAAATTGTATAAATTAACATTATCTATTAAAGTGGATTAATTAAACTACTCTAGTTATAGCTTAAAGTGCTACGTTTAGAAAATCTTTATATCTTTATGGTGGCCCATCCGAAAAAATTAAAAAGACTTGTAAACATTTGACAACAAAATTAAAAAGAAAATTTGAATTTTTTTATTATTACTAAAATAATTGAAATACTATCTATAGTAACGTGGTAAAATTAACAAAAATGAGTTATGTGTAATTTTTTAAGTAGTATATAATAAAATAGGTTGGTTTTACTTCTAAAAAAAACATTATTTTTAATTCTTCTTCTTCCTCTTTAATATTTTTAGTAATAAATTAATAAAATATTTTTAATATTTATGCTACTCACATTTATAGCATACAAGTGTTGTTTTTTTTAAATAAGTAAATCTTATTTCTATAAAAACACTATTTTTAAATCACTTTTATTATAAATACTATAAAAATTGGAGAATTTAATTTTTAAAATAATACTAACAGCATAACATAAAAAATATTAGTTCAAAAATAAATGCAATTTGTGTATAATTAAGACAATAATAATATTAACACACAAAACTATTTTAATTAACATGAGATTTTAAACCCCAAATCTTAAGCTTTCATCAAAGATGCAAATTTATTGAAAAATAAAATAAAAATACATGTCAAATGAAATGGTTGTTTATATTTGTTACAATATTGTGGTATGATAATATTTGGTACTTGAATTGGAAGGACCATTGAACCCATGCCTAAGCCAACGACCTAAGATTTACTAGCCAGCCTAAGTTTTTGTAACAATAAAAACCTCAAGGGACCTTGGGACTATCGAACCATCACACGTGACAACCCTCTCATTGTGATTCTCTAAAAGTAGCTACCTACGATAACAAATTATTGGTTTAATTAAATATTTAAAAAAAAATAGATAAATGTTTTTCTTTATCCAAAGTCAATGAATCCTTTAAATTGAAAGATACCTTATATAGATAATACATTTACTAACAAAACATTTACCGCTAAACTAATACCAGTTGCAAAGCAAACGGGATATCGAGAAAAATGTAAATTATAATTTTTTTTAGTACGTTTGTTTTAAGAAAAGTAAAAAATTAAAAATAAATATTATTATTTTAATAATTTTTTTATTACAATTTTTTTTTGTTAAGGGATTAAAATTCAAGCTTTTAATTATGATAAAGTGATACTTAATATAAAAAAAATTTACAAATATTTGTTTATTATCACTATATTTTAATATTAATTTTTTATTATTTTTGATTTTTTAATAATTTTATATAAATTTTATTTTTATCTTTACTAATAACTCATGTTTTAATTATGGAAAAAAATTCTAAAAATTTGTTTAATCAGTTAACTCAAAAATTATTTTCAAATGATAACTCAAAATAATTGTCTATTATTTTCTGTTTGTTCGGAATTAAAAAAACACTGTTTTCAAAAATGAAAAACAAAAAAAAATGATTTTCTATTATTTGTCTAAATTGTTTTAAGAACTTATTTTCATAATAAAGTTTAGTATTTTTACTATAATTTAAATATTATAATTAAACTTAAATTTTCACTTTATTAATATAAATTAAATGAGATGAAAGATAGCTTAATAATATATGTAAAAATCAAATACAACTAATTAGTAATAATATTTGATTCTAAAACAATTATATAGTGTATAGTAGTTTATTCCTTAAAAATTTTATCCCATTATCATAAATTTAAATTTAAATAATGTACATTCATGTAATATTTTTTTTTATTTAATAAAAAATAAATTTTAATAATTTTTCTAAGGAAAATTGGTAATACTACTACATAGGGACATTTCCAATAATTTAAAATAAAAAATTATAGCATGATTAAATGATGCATTTTAAACTAATTACTTTTTATTTGATTAATTATGAATGAATTTTGTGTACTTTTCCTTTAAATTATTTACAAATTTTTAATAGTTTTTTTATAACCTTACGAAAAAACATTATAAACGAGTTAAAAGTTGATAAAAATTATATCTTGTAGGATAATAGAAATATATAATTTCATTCAATAAAGTTATATTTTTAAACGTTAAAATGCTAATTAATATTACATCAGATAACCTCTTTCATGTTTAAAAAGCCTTTAGAATGGTTCTTTTAGTTTTAATCACTTATTACTTTTAAACACATGTTTTAAAACATATTTTTTTATACATATGCTCAAAAATATAAAGATTAACAGAGTATACGTACTCTAACGAGGGATGACTAGCAAAACATTAACGTATATCATGTTATGCCTTTACGAAATTTGTTAGACAGTAGATATTACTCTTTATTTAATATGTATTAAAAAGAGTTATTTTTGACACTTATTGATTTTAAGTATATATGACTAAAACAATTTAAAAAAATTAATAATAAAAAAGAGGTTAAAAAGAAAAATTGATAAAAAAAAATTATATTTAGAATATAAATATACTACCTACCAAAAGGGAAAAAGAAAAGTCTTAGTAAGAGTCACGTCTACTGCATGTCATTCTCTAATCTTTAATGATATGTATTTTCATTTTTAAAATGAAACCTTGAATCTTTTTTAAAGAAATAAAAATTTATTCCTTAAAATTGAAAATATAAAAATAATTTAATTATATAATGAATTAAAATCGATAAAAATACTAGAAAATAAAATAAAAAATCCAATTAATTAACAAATTTTAAAAGAGGAGCAAATTGAAAAAAAACAAATCTCATGTAATACCTCATGTGACATACTTGTAAAAATCTAATTAGTACATTTACGTCCATATAGTTTCATGAAGTAGTCTTTTTTTATTTAAAAAAAAGAAAAGACTTAACTACACTAATGATCTTTAATTTTTTCCACATTCTACATTTTAGTACTTTATTATTTTTTTCTTATAATTGAGTCTCTTTATTTTTTAACTTTTGTACTTTTATAATTTAGTTCATTTTTTTTTAATTTTTAAAATTTTTATCCAAAATTTGAGGCCAACTTAAAAAAAGAAGTTTAAAAATATAAAAAATGAAGGTGATCAAAATGAAAAAAATTAAAAATAAAGGTATTAAACTATAATAAAAAAATAAGGAGATGAAAATGTGAAAATTAAAATGTGAATAGACTTAAATATTAAAAAAAATAATAAGTTAACCGAGATGTAAATAAAGAAAAAAGTTTAGAGATTGTTTATATCTTTAACAATTTTAAAACTTGCATACAAGAAGAGATATTTGTCCGAATATACTTATAATTTTAAAGAATAATTATTAATTAAGAATTGTTAGCAAAATAAGAAGTTAGTTGATTTTCAATTAATGTCCTTTATTATGTAGGGTTTTTTTTTTCAATAATTCGAAGATGAATAGTATAGATTGATGTAAATTTATTTTTTTAAAAAAAATTAAATAATTTGTGATACATTAAAAAATAAAGTGATGAACTTAGTCTAATTGCAAAGTAACTTATAAATCTCATCATCTTTTTTTTTTATCGTTACTTCTAATTTTTGCTCCAATAAAGTTGTTCTCCTTATTTTTCTTTTCTTTTCTTTTCTAATATTATATTTTTTAAAAAATTGGTAACTCTAATGGGCAAATATTTTCAGGTTTTTAAGAATAATTTATAATTATTAAAAACAAAAAAAAAAACAATTTTCTAGTTACACGGTGAAGCATGCCTTTAAGTCCTGCAGGAGAGTAGGAGTATAGTACCTCAAAGCAGCTGTTTCAACTTATCTATATAATCTATACATTCACACTTACAACGTACTCCACAGTTAAGGGTTGGGCAAATATTTGAGGTTGCGTAGGCCGTAATATCTTGTGGCGTATATAGTGTTGCTACTTATCCAAAACTCTCGAGTTAATAAGGACCTAAAATAAGTGGAGATTTAAGGCTCGAATATAATATATTTTTGAAAGAGAACTATTAATAACATCCCCATCATTCATATTTAAATACATCCTACGTATTTTTTAAAATTCATATAAAAAAACAACAATTTATAAGTTCTTACAAAATAAAAAAAAATAATTTGTAATCCTTACAAATTTTTTTTTAGGTTATCCTTAAAATAATAAAAATAATATAAATAAATACATAGGACATCATGCTGTTTCTCACAATAAATAATAATTAGTAAATAAAAATTAAAAAATATAAAAAAATAAGCTTAAATCTTAAGGAAGTAAATAGATTAAAAGATTCATTATTCTCAAAATCAAAAAAAATATTTTCAAGAAAATATTAGTTTATTATGGAATAAATAATAAAGAAATGAATATTAATATTACAGACGTAAAAGAAATGTATAATATACCATTAATTGATAAAGAAATTATGGTAGATAAACTATCAAAGATTCCTAAATAATAGAATAATAAATAGGAAATATGTTTTATTAGGAATGGTGTATGAAAACTTAGGATACCAAAAATTAAAATTCATAACATACCTTAGGTTTTTCATTAATATGATCGATAAGAATTTAAACTAAATATTAAGTTTAGAATTTTTTTCAAGAAATTAGATAAATAATAAAAACAGAAATATAAACAAAATTTTAAATACCAAAGGAATGAAATTTAGATGTAAAAGAAAAACCTTTGATAACATGAAGAAAAGGTAATGTATCAAGGTTTACGTTTATAGATCTTGAAGAATGAATCTATAATAAAAAAAAGTGACAAATCTAATGCAAGAAAAAATAATAAAAGCATTAGTTCATGATGTGATATTAGAAAGAAAATGATAACATTGTTATCCTAATAATGTTCAAAAACAAACTATAAAATATAGAATTAGACTTGGTGGAAAGCCTAGTAGGCATATAAAAAAACAAATAACGATAATGAAAGTTTTAATTATTTTAGTAGAAGAAATGAATATAATACAAGAATCAAACATTAAGTCTTTATGAGACATAAATAAAATGCAAAAAGAATTTCTAAAAGAAATAAAAGAATATGATTACAATAATAAATTACAGCATGCCATATATAAAGAATTTACAGAATTAAGAATGTATATAAATAACATAACTAGAGATAATGAAATTTTAGGTTACAAGTTTGATCTCTTTATACGATTAAAAGAAAAATCACCTAAGAGTTGAAATGCATTGATATCTAAGAATGAGAATTGAAAGAATAAGGAAAAACTCAAACATAAAGAAGAAGATATAGTTTCAGTTTAATGGAATATAGAAACGAATTAGAAGAATAATTTATGAATTTTGAAAATAGGGACATAGAATAATTAGTTACTCTATTAACGCAAACAAATGAATAACTAAGAAAGCATTGTGAAGAAAAAATTTGTACAAACAAAGAGGCTTATGATATGATAATACTTAATGAAACTGATTATGAACCAAAAAACAGAACACTAAAAAACCACATAAAACCTATTACATTACCAATCCCTTATAGAGAAAGTACATCTGACCATATAAGGAAGAAATTAATAGGCAAAGACTAGAAAAACTTGATCTTCCTTATAGAAGGAAACAACTACCAAAAATGAAAAAAAAAGATTACAATGGGGAACTAGAGGTAATACCCACCAGAGTTCAAACTTCATGAAAATTATAAATATGATATTTTAGATTTAGATTGCATAAGAGATAGAAAAAAGCTTTGCACGAATGGTTTAGTGGTATGAGTGTAATCATACAAATTTCTACAACTACATAATCAGACCCTTCAATTTGTATAGTAGCTTAGAAAATGTTAAAATTTGGTTTACAAATTTAACATAACAATAAAATTTATAAATATAGGGGGAATGCTTCATATGTAGGAAGTTCCTAGATACATTAGTAAATTAAATATACAAGAAATTTATTAGAGTAGACAAAGATAGGCATATTATTGAATCTAATGAGAATGAAATTGAGGAAGCCAAATGACATTTAAAAAATATTAAAATACGTGATATGTGTTATATAGATTCATTTATTTGGGAATATAAAATGTATTATCACAAGTTACCACTCTTTATGCAAAAACATTATAAAAAAATATTTTTTCAGAAATTACCTAAAATATTACATAAAACAATAATACAATGATGGAATAAAAGGAATAGAAAAACTATATCAAACACCTTAAGGGGAAGAATATGAATTCTTAAGAACTTGATAATTACTAAATGTTAAGAAAGACGAGAATATAAATAAATAAGAGGAAATAATAAAATATGTCATGATTCAAATACAAAAAAATTAAAAGATGTAAATTTAAAAAATAAGACTTTCAAACTATAAGAGAAGATATAACAAAGAATCTTATAGAAAAAGATATTTTAGGAAAAACATTTATAAGCCACCAGAAAAAGAAAAAATATTATACATTAGGAAAAAAATGCAGATGTTGGATTTGCAATGAGGAAGGTAGGAATGAGCATAGGGATGAGCGGTGACAGTTTTTGATATAACTGTCCCCGAAACTGAGGTAGTAAATACATACCCAAAACTATTTGAAAATCATTATAGTTTAGAGACAATTTTTATTTGCAGATACGTGACAAGATAGGTAATAAATAATATACAAAATTAAACCTTTTTTTTTCAAACTCATTAAAAAAAATTAATATAAAAAAGATAGAGGTAGATTAGTGGTATTGAGCATTAATATACGAGTAAGAGATTTGAAGTTCGTATCTCTGAAAATTAAAGTTGTTAATAATTTAATAAATATATAAATAAATTTAATATATATCAAGTATGGATGGGGACATATATCAATATAGCTATACATATCCTATAACTACTACTTCGTGATTAGTAATACTCAAAATGGTCCCCGTTCCTGAAATTAATTGGAAGAAAACAGAATCGACGGTACGGATAACTGCAGATAACCAAAAATATAAAAAAAAAAATTGATTTTTATTTAGTTTTAAAAATTAGTTTCTAATAAAATAATCTCCATAAGAATAATTTTTCTTATCACTATATTACTTGTTGTGATACATATACTTGTGTATTCATTTCATATAATTTATGTGTGGAAATCAAGTTTTTGACGTCGTTGTCAGGGATTATAAATATTAGAAATTAATAATTAATAATTTTTTATTTTTTATTTTAATTTACTTATTTTCTTTTAATGACTTATTTATTTATTTATTTTAGTTAATTTATTTTATTTATTTATTTATTTTTGCTTTAATTTATTAATTTAGTTATTTATTTATTGAATTTTTATTTAAACATCTCCTTTACTATTGTAGAAACATAGTTGAGTCTATTGCATGAACAAAGTTTGTGAGGGAAAAATATTACCTTTAGATCTTGAAATTGAGCGAACTTTGATATTAATTAGAAAACAACAAGTCACCCAAGAGGAAGAAATGACTAATCCATTAGAAATAAATAATAATGAGCTAAACTTGAATAATCAAATGCTTTTGATGGATGATAGAGATAGAGTTTTGAATGAATATGCAATACCTATGTTAGAAGGGTTTAATCCAAGTATTATAAGGCCAAACATTCAAGCTAATCAGTTTGAGTTAAAGCCAGTGATGTTTCAAATGCTACAAACAGTTGAAAAATTCAATAGATTACCAATCCTCATCTTCATCTCAGATTATTTATTGAAGTTGTAGATTCATTTAAGTTCAGTGGTGTGACCGAGGAGGCCTTTAGGCTTAGATTTTTTCCTTACTCTTTACGAGACCATGCTCGAGCTTGGCTAAACTCTTTGCCACCCAATTCCACTACAACTTGGAATGGTTTGGTAGAGAAATTCTTGATGAAATACTTTCCACTAACAAAGAATGGAAAGCTTAGGAACGACATTACTTCCTACAAACAATATGAAGAAGAATCTTTATATAAAGCATGACAAAGATTCAAGGAAGTGTCTTCATCATGGTATTCCTTCTTGGATTCAAATTAAGACTTTTTACAATTGTCTCAATTCTCAAACGAACTATTGTTGATGATTCTGCTAATGGTGCTTCGCTAACCAAATCTTACAATCAAGCTTATGATTTACTTGAAAAAATGGCTAGCAATAATTATCAATGGCCAATGGACATAATGAAAAATATAAGAAGAGTAGCCAAGGTGCATGAGGTAAATGATATCACAACACTTACAACTCAAGTGTCATCTTTGGTTAATCTTTTGAAGACTTAAAAATTGATGGTGAGTATAAATCAGGTCTAAGATTCAGGAGTGTCATGTGTGTTTTGTGGAAGAGCTCATTTGTTTGATAATTGTCCAAATAATCCTGAATCAATATTCTATGTGGGAAATGTGAACCGAAGCAATAATCCATACTCGAACACATATAACCTAGGATGGAGACAACATCCAAATTTCTCTTGGAGTAATAACAACAGTCAAGTTGGTAATCAATTTAACCATCAATTATTTCCACCACCTGGTTTTCAACAATCATAGCAATCATAAGCCCAAGAGAAGAAAGCCACCTATTGAGGATAATACAAATTCTTTAATGGGGATGATGAAAGACTTTATCCAATCAATAAATACAAAAATTTCCACTCAAAGGCCTCAAGGTAACCATCCAAGTGACACAATTATAAACCCAAGAAGAGAAGGTAAGGACCAGTGCAATGCCATAACCTTGAGGAGTGGTAAAACTTTAGAACATGAACATAAGATAGAAAATAACAAGGATGAGGAGGAACCAGAAACTAACAAGGATGAGGAGGAACCAGTGGATAAAGAGAGCATTGAAAAAGAAATAATTCAGCCATTAAAGGTCAACCTCTATAAAACCACTATTTCTTTTCCTCAAAGACTGTAAAAGCAAAATTCAAATACATAGTTTTCAAAATTTATGAAAGTATTCAAGAAGCTGCACATAAACATACCATTTGTAGAGGCACTTGAACAAATGTTGTCTTATACCAAATTCATGAAGGATATAATATCAAAGAAAATGAGGCTTGGAGATCATGAAATAATAACCTTGACTGAAGGTTTTAGTGGTGTCCTTGATAGAAAACTACCACAAAAGCTGAAAGATCCATGTAGTTTTGACATCCCTTACACTATTGGGAACATCTATTATGACAAGGCACTATGTGACTTGGTGTCTAGCATTAACCTTATGCTATTATTGGTCTTCAAGAGATTGGGAGTTGGTAAAGCCAAACCCACTTCAGTAACATTATAAATGGTAGATAGATCAATTAAGAGATCTTGGGGTGTGGTAGAAGATTTGCTAGTAAAAGTAGACAAATTCATCTTTCCAGCAGACTTCATTTGTGCTAGATATGGAAGAATACCATGATATTCTTATCATACTTGGTCATCCATTCTTAGCAACTGGAAGGAAACTCATCGATGTACAAAAATGTGAACTTACAATAAGAGTGCAATATGAAAAAATAATGTTTAAAGTTTTTAAAGAATCTGAACCCTTGACATTGATAATGCTAATAAATGCTTAAGGATAAAAATTACTGATTATAGGAATAGCTTGAAAGAATCTATTGAGTCGTCCACACTTAAGATTGTTACACGTGATGCTATGAACAAGGACATAAACTCAGCATAAAACAACTCAACTTGTTTTAACTTTAAAAGTATGGCATCGAAGGTTGATATTGTGGACTGTGTAAACTTTTTGGAAGACGTGCCTATAATATGTGTATTAAAGGATATTATGAAATTTTTTGAGATAAGATCTAAGCTCAAACCATCAATTTAAGGGCTATAAAGTTTAGACCTCACACTTTTATCCTTCTATCCCCAATCAAGTATAAAAGTTAAAGAGTCTAATGGAGAGGTGAAAAAGCTATTAGAAATACATAAATTGGATGAGTTACGGTAGAGTGTATATAAGAATGCCAAAAAGTTCAAAAAGAAAACAAAAATATGGCATGAGAAGAGAATTAAGCACCGTGTTTGTGAACCAGAGCATAAGATATCATTGAACAAATCAAGACTCAAGTTGTTTCAAGGAAAATGGATGTGCCTTAAGACTTGATATAACTGTCTAGTCAAGGACGTTAAACGTGACGCTGGTTGGGAGGTAACCCAACGTTATTTTACTTATATTTTCATTGTTTTTGTTTTGTATGTGAGTAAATGTGTAGAGCAATGACACAACAAGAATGGGCATTTCATCGATAGATGTAGTGTGCCATGATCAAGGGAGTTTTCTTTTCTTTTACCTTTTCATATTTATATGTGCACATTAAAGATAGTGTGTAATTTAAGTTTGGGGGATGAAGCTTTATTCTCTGCTTTAGTATTTACCATGCTTTTTAAATTTTTAGGAATTTTTTTTAATTTTTAAGTTGTTTTTAATCATGATTGGGGAGAAATTGATAAATATAAGGAAACTAAATGCATGCATGCTTGAGATGAAAAATATAAACTCAATGATAAAAATTAGTTTTTATGACTAAGATAAGGAATGTAACATATTTGTTAAGATATTTACATTAATCATGTGATATGCTTGCTAGTTTTGATTGGATTGATTTAAATTCTTATGCACATGTTCATGATTGATTTTGGTGTGTTTATTGAGAGAAAATTTGTAGTAAGTTGTGTGAGTCAATGAGATCTACCAAGTTTTAGAATTTATTTGATCATCCCTTGAGGCGAAATTCTAAATAGTATTTAGCAAGAGAAATGATTTAGGCCTTATTTGGATCGATTGAGCATTTCAAGCTAACCATTGTTAATATCTTTAGTCACCCATTTGAGCCTAACAAAGAACCTTTCATATCTTTAAGTCACATTTAATGCCTAACTAATAAGTATTATATTTATCCTTACAGCTTTAGCTTGTATGAAAAAGAAAAAAAAATGCAATCATGTGTTATGCTATATCGTAAGATGAAATGTAATGCACCCTATAAAAAGAAGAAACAAAACTCACAACACAATTATCTCTCTACAGAAAAAGAAAATAGAATTGAAAATATGTTTAGAGGTGTTGTGAAGTTACAAAAAAAAAAATATTAAAAAAGGGTGCATTGAAATATCAAGTAAAAGCTCAATTGTATTTAAAAAGTGCATGATGAACAAAAAGAAAGCTAAGGTGTGAAAAATATACTTATGAGACTTGTTCTAAGATTGAATTGATTAGCATGCTCATATAGGTTGATTTCATAAGTGCATTGGATGATATCATGTGTAGCACACACACACGAATCAATTTTTCAAAAATCTTGCATATCCTTGTATTGATGAAACATTGATTGATGAATATGTGAACCTTCTTATTATAGGATTGTATGACTTTTGAGAGGAATAATTTCGTGAAATATGCATGTACTAATAGAAGTATATTTATGAATATACTACCCATGTTATTTTCTTTAGTTATATTTGGCTTTATTTGAGGACAAACAAATAGTTAAGTTTGGGAGTGTGATGACTCTATAAAAATATAGTCATTAGCGCATTTTTTACTTAATATTTACTTGTTTCATTCAATAAATAGTATTTTTGGATTAAAAATATTAAAATATAAATTTTTTAGTGAAAAGGGATGAAAATATAATTTTTGAATTTTTTTAGGAATTTTTATGCATTTTTAACGCAGGGTCAGTTAGGAGTTGCCACATGACATGCCACATAAGTAAAAGAGCTGACTAGGAAAGCCACACAAATGCCACGTAAGCAGGGACATCGAATCACGTTACGTTGCGTCTGAGAAGACTATTTATTGATTTTTTTTATTTTGTTATTTTTAGTTTTAATTTTTTGCATATTAGGATGTTTGTGGGTTTCATAATTGGAAGTCCTCACGAGGCATTAACTTGTCAACTAGGGTTATCTAGGAGTTTAAAGGCTTATTGCATATGCTAAATGCAAACATGTTAATATACAAAAATGATTTAGGTTAGTATAGTTTAGTTTATTTATTTTTTATTTTAGGTTTTTATATTACTTTACTTATTAGAGGCTAGCAAGAAGTTGGTTGGAGGTTATAACAAGTGCTTGAAAAACACTCACATTTCGTGATTTTATTGTACTTAATTGAAAGGAGTAGGTTTGATTATAGCATTTTATTTGATTATTTATACAAAAAGCATGCCGCAACGCATGATGTTAAATTTTGACTTTGACCACTATTCAACGAATGTTCTTATAAATAGTTTTGTTATTTCATTAGGTCATCAACTTTTATTATTATAGAAAGTAGCCATCCATAGTAGTTTTTATTGTACAATTTAGGTAATTTGTTTCACCACTATGTACAGATACAAAGAAGAAAAACTCTCATTTGTAATGAAGATCCAAGGATTTGAAAAAGGTAGTGACAACCTATTTAGAGATCTGAAATCATTTTTATCAAAAAACGGTAATTTTATTGTTATATCTTTTATTTCTCTTCGTAATATGATGTCTTTCATAGTTGAGTTAACTTTTATTAATTTAACTATGATTGACTAATTGAGTAATGTGGTATTTTAGTCTCTGCTTCCAATGTTTGGAAAAAAACAATTTTATGATTTGAATAAATAGGGAGTTTTATTTATTTATTTTTCATGTTTTTAAATTTTTTAATTATAAATTAATGATAGACCAAGTCTTGATTTATAATTAAAGAAAATATTTTAGAATTAAGTATTAGAAACATCATTTGTGCTTAGTTATGCAAAAATGAATACGAGTTTAATTTAATTTCATTTATCAATTTAAAGTCCAACTAAGGAAGTTCTTGATTAAATGAGATTAAATTATATGGTTAAATAATATCTTTAATTATAAATTAATGATAGAATAAATCTTGATTTATAATTAAAAAATATATTTTCTTAGGTTAACTAATAATTAATTTCATTCCCGATTAGGAAGTCATTAATTAATTGAGGATTTTAATTTATATATTTTTCTTAGTTTGTCAATTAAACAACTTCAACTTTGACCTAAGATGTCATTGATTAATTGAGAATTGTATGAACTTACCATGACCATGGGAGTTTGACTATTTAAAAAAGGAAAAATCAGTAAATATAACTTGTTATTTAAATCATATAATTTATTCTTTCCATGAAGGGTTATACTCACTAAAGTCCCATATTCATCTATCATCGTAGATTCGACTATAATTTTGTTTACTTGCTTTCATTTAAATATAAAGTAATTTTAAATTTACAGTTCTATTCTGATCACCAAGAACTGTTAGAGTGTTTAGGAATAGTTTTTCTTAACTATATTAAAATTTAATTTAACTTTTTAAAAATACCTCAATTTCTTGAGAGACCGATTTTGGGAGTATAGTTGTTGCTTATTATAAGTGATTTGTATACTTGCGAGATTTATAAATTTAAAATTTGTGCATCAGATAGCTCGAATAATAGATGTTTTATGAATTACGTGGAATCAATAACATGTTTTTTCAATGCTAATTAAATTTTTCACGAAAGAGAAATGAGAGATAGCTGATAAGTTTGGAATTACTTTGTTTCAGGCTATATAGTGATTTTCTTAATTTGGACCATTTTATACATACATTTTTGCATCAATTTCCATATATTTACAATGAATTATTATTCCTTATATGTTTTATATGTTTATTGTGTGTTATGCAAGTATTTAGGGAAGAACTCAGCAAAAAAGGACAAAATGTGCTTTTAGAGCAAAAATAGGATACTTGATTCGTTTAGATTCAATCGAGATTTATCGTTGGAACCAGGGAAAGAACAAAAAGTAAGACTTGATTAGTCTAAAAAGGGACTCAATCGATCATGTCATAGGTTGATCAATTGAGCTTCAATTGAGTACTCTCGGGTTGAAAATTGCACAGGTTAGATTGATCGAGCTAAGGACCTTGATCGATCAAGCATCGTAGCCAACCTTCAAATCTTGTGTTTTTTAGAATCATCTTTCAATCCTAACTATTGGATTAATCAAATTCTAATCCAACTAGGATTAGAGTAAAAAATAAACTATATAAGCAACCCAATGAGTCTTCAAAACCCAACCATTTGTAACAAGGAACAAATGAGATCAGTAGCACATCTGGGGAAACTTTTAGAGAAGATTTGTAAGATCTTAATAAGCTTTTATCAATCCTTTCTCTATTTGGTTTTCTATGATTATAATGATGATTTTTGTAGAATCTATATCTAGCTAAATTTCTAATATGGTTATGGGTGATTCCAAGACCTAAACTATAATTTAATTAATTTAATGTCATGAACAATTTTAATTTCAATTCTTGCTTCCTATTGTGTTTAATCCTATATTTGAATACAAAAACTATACATGTATGAATTAGAGTGATCAACTAGTTTTTTGCATGATTACATTTATATGTAGTATATGATATTAGTATGTAATTGCTAGTATTCTTATTTGAAGTGGTAACTTGTGGCTATTGTCACAAGAAGTGTTGAATACATTCGCTAAAAGATAAACGATTATTCTAATTTTTTCTAGGTTAGTTATCATCTTTTTTGATCTTAATGTAATGAATGAATTAAATTTAATAAGAGTTCTTCTACGTTGTTCAAGATTTAGGTTGATTTATATTGATATTTTAAATCAATTATAAAGTAAAAAAATATGGGAAATCTTAAGTAGACCTAGAGTTATATATATATAGCTAAAATTAAAAACTCAATAATTGTTTTAAATTATAAAAATAATTTAGAACTTAAGAAATTGATTTAAATTTGTGATATTTTTAATAAAATTGTAAGCTAGTATTGATGTCATAATCATAATTACGTTTCTCTTATAATCTTTATGTAAATTACTTTATTGTTTTATGTTATTTTTTTAAAAAAAATTCAAAATCCCTATTTGCTAATTTAACTAACTCATTGTTAAACTAGTAAGCGGTAATTGAAGTTATCAGCAATCCTTATGGGTATGATTATGTATACTTAGTGCAACCTAATACCCAAAGGGATAGGTTGGAGTGAAGATGAGTGATAGGGTATAACTTTTGAAATTTTTTAATTGGGGTTTTGAATGAGAGTACTAGACTTGATATCCGGTTGATGAGATAATTAAGTTTAAAATAACATCCCCTTAAATGTTTTTTGCCTGTTTGTTGGAAGCATTAAGGCTTGGTATATTTCAAGAATATGTCTATTTTTACGCCCATCAACCCCATTTTGTTAGGGAGAGTACACACAAAAACTTTAGTGTACGATTTGTTTCTAAAAATAGATTCCTAAGGTATTATTGAAGTATGTGTTATTATCGGTCGGAAGAATTTGGATTCGTGTTTAGAATTGAGTTGAATCATTCAATAAAAATTAATGTAAACATCTCGAACTTTAGTTTTTCTTTTTAGCAAATAAACCTAATAAACTTGAGTACCATCATTAATAAACGTAAAAAAATCACTATCTCTTTATATGTCATTTTGAATTAAAGTAAATTGTTTTGACGTGATAACTAAGATATTTAAATAATTACCTTTGCAAATGCTCATCCTAAACTCAAGCTAACTAGAGATATATAGTTTTCAATTGAAATTGGATGCCCTCTCGACCTATTTTGCCTTGGTTCCAATCTTTTGATTTTTTGTAAATTTTTAAACATGTATCTTTTGTACGTCGGCTTATGGCATTGATCACAAAAGCACCTTTTTCGCTAAGTTTGGATCATTTTCTATTTTATTCCCGATAGACCCATGTGTGTAATTTGTTGATGGCTCATACAGCCCAGCTGGCTCAAATCCTCCTTAGAAAGGACTTTGCATAAGAAATCGCACCAGGTGTTGAATGAACCCCACCTGGCCCAAGCCCACCTCAGCCCCTCAATACCCATCCTCTCAGGTAACTTATTTTTTCTTCCAATGTTTAGGGTAGATTGCTCTCACAATATGTCAGTTTTTGCGAGTCCACCACGTGAGTGGCTTGTGACTCCTCCATCACCGACAACGTCGCCGTCGACTTCTCTCATCATCACCCTTCTTCGGTTATCCTCACGATGTACTTCAATAAACACTTCACGCACCGTGGGTTGAGGTTTTCGGCCAATAATTCTTCCTCTCAGATTATCGAAATCTCGGTTTAATCCAGCCAAGAATTCGATCACCCTCTCATTTTCTACCTTTTTCCAATAAAGGGTACTGTTGTCGGAGCACTCTAATTCTTCTTCAATACTCAAATCGAGCTCCTGTCAGAGGGACACCATCTCCACATAATAATTGGTGAGCTCTTTATCCCCTTATTTCATTTTCCATAATCTGGTTTTCAATTTAAAAATATTAGATGATTCTTCACCGTTAGACTAGGTTTATCGCACGACATCCCAGACTTATTGTGCTGTTGGAAGAAACAGATAGGTTTCATCTATCGTTGGCTTCATGGAATTAACAAGCCACGCAGTCACCATCGAGTTTTCAGAGCTCCATCTTTGTGAAGCCACAACGTTGGTTGAGTCTGGCCCTAGTGTTTCTTCGATCAGGTGTCCCAACTTACCTTTTCTATTAATGATGAGTTTTACAGATTGTGTCCATTCTTTGTAATTTCTTCCTGAGTTTCTCCACGTGAATTATAGGGATGAGTTCTCTAATCCACTATAACTCATAGTGGATACAGCCTCTCTCTATTGGAGTTTCAGAGAGTCTATGATTCTTGGTTAAAAATTGATTCATCCATAGAATTATATATGCTATGATACTGCAAAGATTGGATATAGTTTAGAAAACAATGTTTCTGAAATGTTTATTTGATGATTTTGTAAATATACTTTACTACATATTTATAGTAAAACTAGGCTAGAAAAAAAGGAAACAAAAATCTTAATTAACTAATTACAAATCTCCTCATTCACTAAAGATCTCTTAATAATGCTAAAAATTTACAAAATCAAATCCCTCGTAATTTGGGATTTCAACAGTAACTATGCCTTTCTGTCAATTTCAGCAACCTTCCAACATTATTGGTCAGAGGAAGTTCAGTCCGGCAAAGGATCCATGTTCCGTAGTGTGGGATGTCCTGTGGGATGATCTGGTAACAATGGAATTTGGGCAAGGAAAGAAAGACAACCCAATATCTCCTCCTTCACGTCTCATGCTATATCTACAAGTTAGATCGGGAGATGAAAGAACAAACTCGAGTTGAAACCAATCAGGCAATAGAAGTTTACTCTTCAGTTGAGCTAGCAATGAACACTTATGGACCAAACAAGTCTAAGGTGAGCTTATGCTTCACCTTAATGTAATATCATTGATATGCTTCAACAATATTTGCTAAAGGGTAACATTTTATGCATTGATTGATAATTTTCATTTCGGTATGTTATTCAGGATATGCTGAAAAGAAAAGTGAGAAAACCATATTCATCAAATACTAACCCTGAAAACCACAAGGAAGGGCTCAGCTTGTCTCCTCAACTTGTACCTGCATCAGTTCCTCAAAGTTCAACTTTTGGCAGCTCTTACTGGCTTTAGAACTTCTTGATGACAAGGAATTGTGCTTCATGGTACTCTCATAAGATCATTATGTTAATCTGTTAGATTTTTTATTATCATGCTCATAATGGTATGAAACTGTTCACTTTTATATGATCATATAATAAATCATTTTGGTTCTGTTGCTCTTGTTCCCTAAACTATGTTCTCAATCTCTTCAAATCCTCATCTTTCAGTCAGTAGCTAATCTTCAAATTTTTATACTCTTAGCTGATCTGCTTCTACAAATAACTTTATCAAAGTAGATTGAGCACTGCCATTATTTTGAAGCACACTCTGTAGCATGGCTATTTCTGTTAATTAAAACCTTCATATTAACAGCTATGTAGGCATTTCACAGCCGTTTTCAGCTACAATCTTAGAAACATAATGTTTGTTTGGTCCTTTCAAAAGACTCTATTAGAAGTCTAGAACATAATAGTATTTCTAATAAAGGACTCTCTCTACTTGTGCAATTTCATGGATCAAAATTCAAAGTTAAATGGGAGGAAAACTATTAAATGAGGGGAAAACATGATTATCTCTAGTTACATATCATCAAAATCCCTCCCCCCCTTCCCTCCCTCCCTCCCTCCCTCTCTCTCTGGGAATTAGTTTCTCAATAGGTTTATAGTTCGATCTATTCTAATTGATGTTAGCGTTCTCTTCTACTAAAGAAAAAGTGTTCGTTCTTCTGCAGGTCAGCAAGCAGAAATAAAATGGATCTGAATAGTTGACCGGAAACAGGCACTAACGTGTAAATATAACACGATATAGTAAAAAAGATGTCCATTTATATTGAAGCAATTCATGAAAAATGTCATTTTCAGGTTCTTTCTATATGCCTTCTATATTCATGCTGTGTCTATATGCATCCTATATCCTATATAGAAGCAATTCATGAAAACGTGTAGCCTGTTTCGAGATTTGGTGTAGTAGGATTCAGATTCATATTCAGGAAAAAGAAATCGCCATGGAGCTGTATTTCACATATTGTAAATCCTTTATTTTTTTACAGTATAGTTATTTACAGGTCGGTATTTGGCGTTTCGAGTGATAAATCACGACTATTCGCATTTAAAAGTTTATGAAACAAATGGTGGCTACTTTGATTATGTAATATAAGTCAAGGTTTCAGGCTGTCAAGTGGTGAATATCCACTGAATTTTATACCTACAGACCAAAAGGTTATTTTGAGGCTAGCCTAGAGTTTAAGCTTAAAAATGAAATCTTAGATTATAAATTCAGGTGGTAAATTAAGGTTTATATTTTTATGTTTTAAGGTTTTTATGCTCGAGGTGATTGAGGTTTTAATGGTTAATTTTTTAAGTTTGTTTCGTTCAAAATTTTGACCCAGTTTTATAAAATTAAAAAAAAGTAAAAAATAAACAAGAAAAATATCCTAGTTTCATAAATAAATGTAATTAGGGTTATTTTATCAACATTTTTTAATTTTCTTTCATTTATTACCTTTTTTTCTTTTTCTTTCAATAATTTCAAATTTTATCGGTTACATTATTTTAATGGGTTTTTGACTTTATATTTGTATTTTTCTTTCTGCACTTAATTGATATTTGAGTAATAAAATCATCATTTATATGATTTATTTTATATATTAATATTTTAAAGGTTTTGTTTTCAATTAAAGAAAATTATTTTAAAGGTAAGTATTTTTTATATTAATATCTTAACATTATTTAATACCTGAGTTATTACGAGTTATTCTGCGTGGCATCTAATAAAAATAAATTAATATTTTATTTTTTTTAAATGAAAGTTTGAGATTTAAGCGTTACCTTAATTAAAGAAAATGCAAGGTACTTAAAAGTAACCTTTTATAATATTTCTATAGATACAGTCCCTATTCTATCTTATACACTCAGATAGTAGATTTTATATCTAATGCAAAGGAATGTATATATGAGCTAGGTTTACTAAAGGAATCTTTCTATTGTATACAACTTTCCTTCTGTATAAAATAGCAAGGGATGTTTTTTTTTTTTTATAAAATCTGAGATAAAATTAAATTTTATCTCAAATATATATATTTTAATCAATATCACACAAAATCGAGGTAAATCTGGTTCTCAAAGAGACTATCAATGCAATGTCAATAAATTTTTTTTTTTATCTCAATAACTTCTAATACTTAAAATTAAAAATACATATAAATATAAATAGTATGAAAATTTCAAAAGAAAATTAAGTGCAAATTCGATAGTTATTACCGAGCAGAAGGTTAAATAATCTGTGTACCGATTACCGAACCACTTATGGGTAACATGTTTGAAGATGGATGGGTAAGCTTTCCACTTTTTAATAAAATAATTTGAAGTAACTTTATGATAATATAAAATAAAAATTGTAATTAATATTATATTTTTTATTATAATAATAATAAAAAATTAAATTATAATAAATTTTTTCATTATAAATATAAATTATGTGCGGTGGAATCTACCTGCATACAGAACTCTACCGGTTGACAAAAATTCGTTAAGTTGTCTGGTTCAGACAAGAGTAGAGAGTATAGTTATCCGCCTCATCTACAGTGACGGTAACTCGGTAAGTGAGTACAGAGGTAATGCTCTTCTACGGTTTCACTTTAATATAATCCCTCCTCCTTAAACAGTAACCTATTTCTCTCCAAGTTCGAATAAGAGAGCGGCTAACCTCCAGCATACGACGCCGTTATAAATTACCGATAACGCCACCTCAGGTCTTTCAATAAAGCTTATTTTACTTGAAGGTAGTTCAATTTAGTACAGTAGTTGAAGTTTTCAGCTTGAGGTTTTAGTTGGTAGTTCAGTTTTTGACTTTAGATTTTGGACTTTGAAGGCCTTCAAGTTCTTGTAATTTTGCCTTGCTTCTTCTTCAAGCTGCTTATGGTTATGGAGGACTGATCACAAATGAGGTATGCATATTTAAATCCTTTTAGATTATTATTTTTATTATTTATTTGGAATTGTTTAACTAAGAGATAATTTAACCCAAAAGGTTCACAATTTTAAGTGTTTTTTGTTATACCTTCTTGAAGAATGGTGGGGTGCCAAAGTCGCATTCTCTTGATTGGTTCAAATATTCGTTTATGTAAAGTTCTGAAAATCCTGATTTACTAGATTTGTGTTGAATCTTTAGTACATTGCCTATGGATTATATTGGTAACTGAAAATGAAAATAGAAATGAGGGAAATGAAAATTTTGGAACCAATTAAATATCTGATTTGACTGACCCAAGTAAAATGGGCTTATTTGAGCAATGTTTTTCATATTAGATCTTGATTGTTGAGATTAAAGTTCAATCTTCTTCACTATTCTATATGTACTTTTAGAAACAAGCATAAATTTCTTCTTTTCTATTTTTATTTTTCTTGAGCAATTTTCTTTTATGACCCCTTGCCCAATGCTTTTTATTTTTGACCCTAGTCAATTTATGATTAAATCTGAAAATGTATTCTCATTTGAACATATGTTCAAGAGTAGTAATCATGGTCCAACACTTATTCTTTGAGATGTAGCATGGTGTGCATGTTATTTACCAATCGTTTGTCATTAGATTGACTAGACTTCCAACGAGATTCGTACTTTTGAACACGCATGTACAAAAGTAAAAAAATAATAATAATGAACTTGTGGTTAAAACCATGATGTGTCAAAAATGAAAAGACTCCTCGAGAGGGGATCATCTCAAACAATATTCGCATTTTTCTTTCCTTCTTTTTTAACAATTAAAAGAATGTTTTGTAAGTTATTATTAGAGATGGTTTTGTTTTGAAGTTGAAACTTTTATAGAGCATGTTTATGATTTGCACTGATAATTATGACAGAAAAAGAAGATAACTGAGTTAAAAACTTGTGCTATATTACTTGTAAGATGGATTGAAAGTGGAGACTAATGTTTACCATTTCACATAATCCTAGAGTTTTTCACGATGAAGAAATGGTCAGGAGGAATGATGATTGTAGCTCTTGCTATAATCTTGCTTATCAGTTACAACTTTATGGGAATAAAGCCACGAAAGCAGTCAGCTTACAGTTTCTTCAATGACCATCCAAAGAAAGATTCTCTTAAAAAGGAAAGTGGTGACATAGCCGTGCCTTCTGAGAAAGAAGTGAAAGCAATTCCAAAGCCATCAAAGAATCATCATCTTGTTCATGTTGAAGGGCTCAATGATCTGTATGGTTTGCATAATATTTCAGGAGAAACAAAGGCATTACTTGTATGGGCCAACTTGCGTGCCCTATTGTCCCGGTCTGATGCTTTGCCAGAAACAGCCCAAGGGGTCAAAGAGGCTTCTATAGCATGGAAAGATTTAGTGTCTTCAATTGAGGAGAAACCATCCAAAGTTGGCTACAGTAAAGAGCAAGGAAATATGAACTGTCTTTTTTGTGTAAATACTCAAGATGAGAAAGCATTGGCTGATGGGTTGATACTTGAGCTTCCATGTGGCCTAGTTGAGGATTCTTCAATTTCAATGGTTGGCATTCCTGATGGACCCTTTCAAATTGAACTTCTAGGCTCACTACTTTCAGGGGAGCCTAAGCCTCCTGTGATCTTGCATTACAATGTCAGTCCATCAGGAGATAACATCACAGAGGACCCATTTATAGTTCAAAATACATGGACTAAGGAGCTTGGGTGGGGCAATGAGGAACGATGCCCTTCTGACAGACCCACAAATGACCTGAAAGGTAAATATTGATCAAACTAACAGTCTTGGTTAGAAAATTTCCTAAAAGCTTAAGCTCAACAAATGGGCCAACGTTGTAGGCTAATCACTTGAAATTCAATATTATCAGTTTGCAAGAGCTCAAAAGAGTACCTGCTATGATTTCACGTTAGACTGTGTTGGTCAATAATATTCCCAAAAGCTTAAGCTGTTGGGATATAAGCCAACATACCACTTTTAGTCTCACAATCACAAATTATAGTTATTCCTTAAATTTTCATCAAGAGGTCTTGTTTGTGGAACAAACTTTATTTTTGGTAGTTTAACATTATTTTTGGATCAACGTAGCTCCTTACCTAAGCCTAATCGGTGATGTTATATGAACATACTATACCTTCTTATTTGTTCCAATTTTATTTTGTACTTTTACTCAAGTTTAGAGAACATTCCTATAACTAGGCATGTAACATGTCTGAATGTTTTTCACAGTTGATGGACTTGTTCTTTGCAATCAACACATTTTCAGAAGCTCAAAGGAAGCTAATATAAATATAAGCCAAACAAGCACTGACATGTTAAGCAATGTTTCCAGGGGAAGTGACCATGCTAGCTTTCCATTTGTTGAAGATATTCCTTTCATTGCAACAATATGGGCTGGTTTGGAGGGATTTCACATGACTGTGAATGGAAGGCATGAAACGTCTTTTGCATATAGAGAGGTAAGGTATGAATTACTAATAATCACTCACAATTTATTGTGGGAATTATTATATGACATAACTCCAATTTGTTAGGAATGAACACTCCAACATACACGATTTTTCTGCAAATGCAGAAACTTGAACCGTGGTCAGTTAGCAAAGTCAAAGCAACTGGTGGTTTTAGTCTCTTATCTGCCTTGGCTAAAGGCTTACCTGTTTCTGAAGATCACGACTTAGTTGTTGATGTTGAAAGCCTTAAGGCTCCACCTGTTGGGAAGAAAAGACTTGTGATGTTGGTTGGCGTCTTTTCTACTGGAAATAATTTTGAACGCCGAATGGCATTGAGGAGATCTTGGATGCAGTATGAAGCTGTAAGATCTGGTGATGTAGCAGTCCAGTTTTTCATTGGCCTTGTAAGTGAAACGTTGAAACTTAGCAGGAGTTTGACTTTATATACTAAGACAGTCTCCTTTATGCTTTGGTTTTGCATGAGAGAAATTTTAGGCTGTGAAAAGTTCTTTAATAATTTGTCTTGATAATTTATTAGGCATTTCTAATGTGCCATTGACCCTTTTATTTAGTAAATCTCATGCCTTGCAGCACAAAAACAAGCAAGTCAATTATGAGCTGTGGAGAGAAGCTCAAGTATATGGAGATGTCCAACTGATGCCATTTGTTGATTATTACAGCCTCATCAGTTTGAAAACAATTGCACTTTGCATTATGGGGGTATGATGCAAACATTACGATGACTTTTTTATGTTGATGCAAAAAAATTATTACTCGTGTTATAATGCAAATCATTAGCTCTGGGGCTTGAAATTGGTTTATAGTCTCCTTTTGTCATGAAAGCAGGTAGTGGTTCAATTTTAAAGATTGTTAGTTTTGAATTTTTCTAGGGGTTTTGGTCGGTATCGCCAAACAAACAAGTAACAAAACAGACATAGGTGGTTTTTTTGAAATTCAAACCAAAACCTCGCCAACTGACTGTGTAATCAATTTGGTTGGTCGGTTTTATTTGTAAATAAAAAACTTGCATTTTTCAATCCAATCTAGGTCACATGAAGTAAAATCACAAATAACCAATCTCCATAAAATAAACTTTCTTATAGCTACAGAATAGAACACTCAAATTATTATAAACATCAATGATGAAAAATCTAATCATGCACTATAAGCAATAACAAATAATAATGAACAGCCCTTGAAATTAGCAATATTTAACATAAACCCTTCTCACCATAATTTTTTTAGCTAGGCAAAGCGAGTTGAAAAGGGGTAGGGGTGAACAAGTTTATTAAAAAACTGACCAAACTGACTGTTATGAATTGAACTAGACCAAACTTTATCAAACAATTAGGTTTTTCAAGTGATTTTGGTACATTTAAAATAAAACCTGACAGAGTTCGGCCGGTTTCGGTTTTATTAAATGAAAACCTTATGGAACAGAACTTCTCATTAATTTCAATAATCTTTTTTATAATTATTAATAATATAATATTTAAAAATAAATTTTTTAATTATTTAAAACCAAAAAAATTAATTTTTTTTAAAAACAAACCCTAATTTTCCCTTTCCCTTCCATCCCACAGTGCCTCATACTCCCAGTCTCCCACTCTTCTTAGCTTTGTTTCTTCCCTTCCCTTCCCTTCCCTTCCCAAGTCTGACTTCCCAGTCCGCAATTGCCAGCCACAACCCCAGTTTGATAGTCCCTCACCCTTGCATCCCTCACCTAAGTTGCTAGTTGACACACCCAGCTTCATCCTCAGTCCTCTGCTCTCAACCAACTTGCTCTTGCAGTGGATGTCCGAAGGCACCCAAACACCATGCCACTATGGACTCGCTGCAAACTCCAAGCAACACCCTTGTTGCACCACGCTGCCTCCTATATGGTATTTACTAATTATGGTTTCATTATTTCATAGTTTCTTTCTTATATTTACTATGTATAAACTATAAAGTTGATTAGCTTTTTGGATTTTTTGAGTGATATGTTATATGTGCAATAGGGAGTTGACAAAGTGTAGAGTTTTAACCGTCGAACTTGAGAAAATTATTTTCGCATTACCTTGATATTGGCATACTAATTATGTAAATTATTTCATATTCTCGTTTTTACTATTCTGTTCTGTGAGGCACTGCCTTATTATGTTTATGCCCCTTGTATTGTTGAGTTACATGTATTTAACTGGATTACATTGTTGTATATTGCAATCTTAATCTTATATATTATAATAATTGATTTAATTTGCTGATTATGGAAACAAACAATGAATAAATCAGATGTTGCACCATCATCAACATGTGATGTTGATGATCAAACAAGTGAAAGAGTAGTGATGTTGATGATCAAACAAGTGAAAGAGTAGAGGAATCTGTAAAAGCACAAACTGAAAATAGTGTGCTACCACCCATATCAAGAGGGAATAGCTCAACCTGCTTAAGCATCAAGCTGCATAATATCTCTTGCAATAGTCTTCCTTGATGGCAATGTATTTGTGGACCTATAACTTTGCAAAAGTTTATAAAATCTTCATGTTCCACAAATTTGAACGGCAACTTAGTTAGAATGATCATCTCAGATAAAGCCTCCCTTCTGCTTTTTGATCCAATTTTCATACAACCAAACTAGTACCCCACCTTGTGTGCATTTTGAAAATTAAATAGCTTTTGTTTCTGAAAGCTAACCTAACCCTATGAGTAGCATATTGCCTGTTACAATAATTACATAGGAAATTCAGGATCACAACCTTTAACAGGGTAAAGTGATCCCATATTTCAAAAGCCTTCCTATCTTCATTATATATCTTGGCAGTACCTTTTGATGCATGAGTTCTCTTTATTGATGTGGGCAGTAACACTATTTTCAGTTTGTGCTTTCACAGATTCTGCTACTTTCATCACCAACATCATGTGTTTATGATGATGCATACATATATTACTGTTCTTTGTTCGTTTTCATAATCACTAAATTAAATCAATTATTGTGATATATAATATTGAGACTGCAATATACCATGTAACTCAACAATACAAGGGGCATAAACATTACAAGGCAAATTCTCACATTTCAGAATAGTAAAAATGAGAATATAAAATAATTTACACAATTCATATACTAATCAAGGTAATGCGTAGATAATTTTCTCAGATAGTTATAAACTCTACACTTTGTCAATTCCTTATCAAGAATGCATATAAACAATGGTAATTACTAATTCACGTATTACATAGCACTCCATAAATCTAAATCAGCTTTATTGTTTACACAACAGATAGTATACTAAACAAATTAAAAAACAAACAATGTGGCAATATAAAAAACTATGAAATAATGAAAGTTTACAATAGGATCAAATAACCATAGAGGGGAGAAGAATAGATTATTTTAAAAATTAACAAATTTTAAAAACGTACCCTAAACAAAGGGGCTAGATATGCAATCGTGCATAAATAGTAAAGTGCGAAAAATAAAAATAAAATATATATTTAAATGAAAACAATTCAGCCTACAACCATAAACTAAAAGAAAAACTGTCAGATTACCTAACTTTCTACTATAAAAATCAAATATACAAATACAAAGACGATTTTGTACTACCTTTTTTAGGACATTGTTTCAATGTACTTTACTTACGAATACTTATTCTTTTTTTACAGTTTTCAAGACTAGTGTGAGCGGTATTCGAACCAATGTTTCAATTAACTCATCACCAATTAGGACACGTTCAAGTGCCGATGTGTGTGAGTTAAGAGAAAAAATTAGGGTTTTTTAAAATTTTTCCATTTTAAATAATTAAAATTTAAAATATTATAAATTATTGAAATTAAAGAGAAGTTCGGTTGGTTTGGTTCCATACAGTTTTCTTTAATGAAACTAGCTAAATTATTTTAAATGTATCAAAACCGACCAAAAAACCTAATGGTTCGATAAAGTTCAGTTTGGTCAGTTTTTAAAAACTTATCCACCCTAAATGTTTCAATTCATTATCAACCAATGAAGATTATATGATTTGTATTTAGGGGAAATGTTGAGTTATATCAATATTCAGAATCTAATTTGAATTAGCCTTATTCACAATATTGTTTGGTCACTATTCGTGTTACTATTAGTGATTTTATTTTTTTCCCAATCTTCACTTCCACACAACTAATACATGCTCGTACAAAAATTTCACACCTGTAACCGTTCCATATCTATGTGAAATTTCCACACGGGTATATGAAAATTCTACACTCCCGTGTAACTTGTGTTATTTTCCCTTTCCAATATGCAAAAATTCTACAAGTCTGTCTATATATTAGGGGTATCCATAAACCGGTCCGAACAGGACCAAACTGAAAAAACGGACTGGATCGAACGGTTTCATAAATCAGATGGTCCAGTCCGGTTTGTATTAATTAAAACCGTTTTTCAAACGGTCCGGTCCGTTTTGTATTAATTTTTAAACCGGTCGAACTGGACCGAACCGGTTTAATAATATATTAAAATTTTCATATTATTTCTCATTAGAGGTGTCCAAAAACAAATATATTAAAATTTTCATATTATTTCTCATTAGAGGTGTCCAAAAACTGAACCAAACCAGAAACCGGACCGGACCGAACAGTTTTATAAATCAAACGGTCCTGTTTAATCCAGTTAAATTTTTTCCCCCAAACCGAACCGGACCAGACCGGTGGACTATATATAGTGAAATCGCTAACTGCTTTTTTGAATTTCACCTCAATTAGATCCTATTCAGGGTGATTTTTATTTTTTCTTTTATTTGAGTTCGTTTCATTTCATGCTATATTGTCATTTTTAACTAAAAATGTGCAGACAAATATACTCCCTGCAAAGTTTATCATGAAAACAGATGATGACGCTTTTGTCAGGATTGATGAAGTTCTCTCCAGTCTTAAAGGAAAGCCATCTAGTGGACTCTTGTATGGTCTTATTTCATTTGAGTCATCACCCCACAGGGAGACAGACAGTAAATGGTACATCAGCCACAAGGTATCATCACATACACTTGTGCTACAGGATTGTGATTTCTTCATTACATTTTGATAAGTTTCATATTTTTGTGAGTTTCATCTTGTGTAGGAATGGCCTCATGATTCTTATCCACCATGGGCACATGGTCCGGGTTACATAATTTCTAGAGACATTGCCAAATTCATTATCCATGGGCACCAGGAAAGAGACCTCAAGGTAAGTCTACTTGCTTTAAGTACCTTTCCTTTGAATAACTTCTATCATTTGTTGGATTGAAGAAGAGAAAATTAGATTAAATGGTGATGGTTGCAAACAGTATCATAGCTTTTGTCAAGGGTGCACTTTAGTCTCATGCATTTTAACCAATGCACTTTAATCTTGTACAAATGGTTTAAAAGTTGTACTTTAAACCTATATTTAGAACCCCAAGTGTACCTTTTTACAGGGACTAAAATGCACTAATTAAAAGGTATAGCACTAAAATGCTCCTTTTGCAAACGGTATGGGATAGCACCCTCCCTAGATTTTGGGGTTTAAATTAAGTTTAAAAGATTAAAGTGCATATTGGTAAAAAAACAATTCTTGTTTTGCCATCTCATACGACTGTGGAACTTGCAGCTTTTCAAACTAGAAGATGTGGCAATGGGCATTTGGATTGAAAGCTTCAATAAGACTGGTAAAGAAGTGCACTACATAAACGATGATAGGTTTTACAATGCTGGATGCGAGTCAAATTATGTTCTTGCCCATTACCAAAGTCCCAGGTTGGTGTTATGTCTTTGGGAGAAGCTACAGAAAGAGAAGGAACCCATATGCTGTGAGTAAATGTCAAACCTCTCAATCTCCTCTATGACTGATCTTATATGCACTAAGCTTTCACTTGGTTTCTTTCACATACAAACCAAGTGAAAGCTATATGTTCTCAAAAAGGAGTTGCCATTTCAAACTGAAATGATTTCGTTAGAGCTGTACATGTGTTCTTCAATGTGATCATGTGACAAAGTGACAAACTTAGCTTGTTTTATTATTGATTCTCTTTCTTTTCTTTTTTTTTCTTTTTTTCCCCCCTTTTTTCCCCCAACATAAACTCTTGTTCTTTGAAGAGCTATTTGTTAATTTGGAGCAACTTTATCGTTTGTGTTCGTTATTATATCTAGGTTTTTACCTCCGTTTTGTCCATGAAGAAATAGGTTGATGTTCTCTTGTCAAAATAAAGAGACTTTTAGGTGTAACGATGGTGAAGGCGATTGGGAAGCCTATGGGTAGGTTGCATTCTTTCATGTTTGTGTGCTGGGTTCTTGTCATTTCATGTTCATATGTGTGTTTTGACACAATAAAAAATTAATTTTTGTTAAAAGTAAATTATTTATAATAATAAGTAATCATATTTAAATAATCAATGATAAATTCGAATTCAATTATTTTTTTGACGGTATAAAATAATTAGTATTCAATTATTTTATGATCGTGTCACTTCATGTTCATTCTGTCTCCAGGTATAAAAGATATTTAATTTTATAATATATATTTGATTTGTTACAACGTATAAAAGATATGAAAATCGTAGAAAAACTACCCCAAGTTTTTTGTTTTTTTTAACTCCCATCACCCTTTAGAGCTCTTGTCTTGGGAAAGTCTATCTATTATAAATTTGTGTTAAGTTATAAATAATTATAAATCTGTAATTTGTTAGTACATTGTTTTTGTTAGGTTCACAACATTACAACAAATTAAAAGCAAGCTCACCATTTTATCAAAACCCAATACTATCTTTGTCTTATAAATTTAACCGTCATTTGTATTTTATTGGAATCTAACTCAAAACAAAAATCATATCCACCCAAGTGGTTTTGTTATCACAGTAGTGTTATATAGAATTATTCTTTTATTTATTGTAAATTTGTGATTTATTGAAAGATTGAATTTGGAATTTCAATTCTTACATCTAACATTTTAAATATTTTAAATGGGTGTTTATCATTAAGTTAAAAAGAAGAAAAAATAAAAGTGATCATATCCAATAAAAAAACTGGTATACATTAAGGTCTGCGTTTAGCTTTTGGCCACTGCCATTTACACTAATGTCCTAATTATAAATCTTCTTCTTTATTACTATTCGGATAAGAAAACTGATTTGTGATAGAACACAAATTATGTTGACATTTGTGTCATTTCACCATAAATTATCTATATTTTTTATTAATTTTTATTTAAGAAAAGTTACACATGTTTTTAAAAATGTTAATTAGGGTGACCACAAATAATCTAATTGTAAATGAAGTTCGTATTCTTATTTCTTTAATTTATATATATATATTTCAACTCTTTGATTTTCTTATTATAGGTATAAAAATATTATAAGAGTTAATTCTTAAGTTATCATTAATCATTTAGAATATAAAATATTTTTTTATCCCGTTAATACGAAAAGAGTCACAAGGACAAAAAACTAAATTAATCACTAATAAAATATTATTATTGAAGCAAAGATAAAATTGAAATTAAAACTAAATAATAAGTGAATAACACATTAAAGTATTAAAGTTATTGTTAAATGATGAAATTAATGATTAAAATGACAATGTAGTTCTTATTAATGAATTCATTATGAGCCATATGATGAATTTAGTTAAAAAATACCCAAAAATTAATTTTATCCTTGTTTTTTTTAAAGTAACATTATAAAAAAAATGTTATTCCTAAACTACAAGATTAAATTATCCAACTAACCTAACTTAAAAGATGATGAAAACTCTTTTCCTTATATAATAACAATCAAATGCACTAATTTAAAAGATGATGACAACTCTTCTCCTTATATAATAACAATTAAATGCACGTGAAAGTATAGCTCTTATTAATGAATTCATTACAAGTCATGTAATAAGTTTAGTTAAAAAAAAGTTCAAAAATTAATTTTATTCTTCCTTGTTCTTCTTTTAACAAGACTAAATGATCCAAATGACATAATCTAAAAGAGTATGACAACTCTTTACCTTATATAATAATAATTAAATGCACATATTTTGAACTTTTTAATTATAATTATTAATTTACTAATATTAATAAAGAAAATAACATTATATCAATAAATTTTGATATAAGAAAATGTGTATTTATGTCATTATACAATTAAAATTGAAAATACTACAACAAAATTATATTAGTTCTAAAAATATAAAATATTTTCTTAAATATACATTCTTTTAATTTCTATCATTTCGTAAAATATTAATCAAAATAATTTCACAAATATAAACAATAATTTAAATTTAAGAATACTAAGGATACTAAAAGCATATTAATAAGTGTGTGAAATACAGTCTTACAAAAAACCTTCAGAGTGTATATGACAGCTTAAAGTATTACGAAACTCAAGGCTAATATTTTTCTTTTGAGATGATAAAATATATTCATTTTTTTAAAATTTTATTATATTAGATAATTAAACACTTCAACATTTAAGATTTTAACTATTTAATAATTATTTTGATTAATGATAACTATCTAATTATTTAATAATTGTTATTGTTATATGATAATTGTTTTATAAATAAATCTTGAAAAAAATTTGTTATAATGAAAATAATTTTTACGATTTAAATATTAAATTAATAATAATAATTTCGTAAGTTGAGGTCTAATAAATTTGCATAGGATTGATAACATTCAACAATAATAAGTTTATTATTTAATAATTAAATAAAATTATTTTAAATAAAAATTATTAAGAATAAAATTATCTAAAATCTAAAATAACACAAGCATCTCAAATAAAAATTAGCACAGCTATAATTGATATGCTAACTTTTTCATTTAATATAATTAAGTGGGTTCAACTTTAATTTTTAATAATATTGTGCTACATACTTGTGTAACCTTCATCTTGTATTATATTAAGATAAAAGATACACAAGTATATAGCACAATATTATTAATAACACTTAATTATATTAAATGAAAAAAGTTATTGTATCAATTATAATTATAATATATAAAAGATCTTTGAGCTTAATCATCCTTACACAAATCAAAACAAATATAATTATATTAATAATAAAAATAAATCCTAAACCACTCTTACCTACAACATTATATAATGGTGAGATCAACATAATCCACCAAGTTTAGATACATACTCAATAAAGCAACATGTCCTCCCAAACACATCATGTCCAACCATGGGGCGATTTATGTGTTCACTCATATACTAGGAGTCTAGAACATGTTCTAACTCATCCTAAGTTATAAAGATTCACATAATGCCAAGAGGTACACACCCAAGAGGTGAACGTGCATAAAAAAGACTCCACAATAGAAGTTCAGAGGTCGTTTCTATACCTCATCAGGGTTATGTATTATCTCATCCTAAGTCTTTAAAGCAATATTAACATTGGAATGACAAAAACATAGAGTATGATGTTACTTATAGGGAATCTAAATGGGCTAGCAAGAATTCCCTATTAGGATAGAAGGTCAGATAATGTTTCACCAACACTTTTATTTTAATAAGAATTGTATTTATAGGTACTTAGGTCACATATGTCCATAATTGGAAGATTTGACAAGACAAAGTTTGACAAAAAATCAACAAGCGTGTTTGAGTTACCCTGATTATAGAAGTCCAAGGCCCTCAATATGATACCCTGAAAAACCGAGCAGAACAAGGCCCCTAGTGTCCCGACATAGCATACACCCATATTAAGGTAATGAATAATAAGCATCCTGATAATGAGCTTTTTACTTCAGAGCCTAGTCCACCAAATGGTCCATAGAAACTGAGTGTGTTAACTTACATATAGGATGTACCCTAATGATAGACTCTATACTCTAAACTATAACTAATGTGAAGAACAACTTAAGTAGGTTTCTATCACCCCTTAGTTAGCTATAGATCCTAAAAAGAGGCCATGGCTCAAGCGTCGTGTCATTCTAGGGAGTGAGCACAATCAAATCCTCAATTCCAACCAAGGCATGCAACCCTTTTAAAGTAATGAATAAAAAGCATCTCAATAGATAATTTTTTCACTTTCAAGGTATAAGCCACCGAATGGTCCATAGAAGTTGGGGGCATTAAGTTACAAATTGGATGCACCCTGATCATAGGCTCTCCATTATAGGCTACAACCAAGGCATGCAACCCCTTAGTTAACTAAGTTTATATTACCTCTTAATTAGACATAGACTCTAAAAAGGGCCATGGCTAAAATGCCATGTCACCTTATAAACTGAGCGCAATAAAATCCTTTATACCCTACTAAGGTAGTGAATAAGAAGTATCCCAATAGGTATGTTCTGCTTTTAGAGCCCAGACTATCGAACGATCTATAAAAGTTGGGTCATTAAGCTAGGATGCACCCTTAGCATAGAATTTGTTCTCTAGATTGCAAATAATGTGAAGAACATATTAACTGGGTTCCTGTCGCCCCTTAATTAGCCATAGATCCTGAAAGAGGGCCACAATTAGAACATCACACCATCCTAGGTCCAAGAATTGTATTGGGTTCCTACACTACATCAAAAATGTAAACTAAGGTTTATGGGATTCCAACAAGGCATACACCAAGTTAAGGATCAATTCATCAAACAAGCCATAAAACCATATCCACCACTATTTTAGGTTGTACCATAGTTTGTGTTCTCCTAGAGAATAAACACTTATTGGGATGCATCTAAACATATACTTCTTTGTCATAAACCTTCCTATACATTCAACCATATGTCTACATTCTGGGTAAAGTCCATATACAAGTTAAATAAATAATTTCTTAAGTATACTAGCATATTGGTCATATGATAACTTGAGGTTGTCAAAATATGATCTCCCACCTCCTGGAATTCTCAAAAGTGTTCAAGACTTGGTTGGCCAAGACCTCATTGGCTAAGACTTTTTTGGCCAAGAAGGAAGTTAAGTATGAGACTTTAGAGGCTTAGAAAATTCATCTCACTCACAAATTTTCTTCACAAGCATGAAGAGTATGGTAGGTATGACTGACAATACATAAGGTGAAAGACACCATACGAACCTAGGGTTGACATCACAAGTCTCAATATTGACTTTGACATAACTCCCTAATCAAGAATCTGATTGAAAATCTGGAAACAACTTCAGTGATAGGAAGCCACCTCACATGTTTTGAACGGTCAAATACAGTACAAAATCCTTCATATGGACCACTAAAATAGCACAAAAGTGGGCTCAGTGTCATCAATGTATTGAAAAGGCCTTGAACCCATGTAACGATAAAAATTACAATCATACCTTCTCGCACAAGGCCTAGAAGATTTAGAGGTTGATATTGGGTATAATTTAGTACATCTCATATGGCAAGTAAAGATTGATCACAGTTAACAAAAGGCATCATAGGCCAAGTTTAATAAGCGATGAGTTATTATATAAGAATAACCACATAATAATCTCAATAAAGAGATAAATGACTAATAATTATCCTAAAAAAATCGTTATAGATAGATGTCCATAATGCTGCAACAACAATTATAGTTAGATATATCCGGTTAACTCTTTCTCATATATATACTCATATGTATACACATTCATAAGGATTATCTTATTATATCTCAGATCTCATAACAAATAATCACATCTAAACATTTTTTTCTCTAAATCATTATCTTTTCTTATTTTCATCGTCATGTTATTGACTTAAGTATTGGAAGGTTAAAAATCACATTTACATTAATCTGAAGTTCTAATGGTTTATTTTATCTTGCAAATTTACAAAGAAGAATCCTACTTGGTATTAACAAAAATCATTATCAATAATAGTCTTAAGAAACGGGTGGATAATACAATATTTATCGTTACTTTATCCTTGTCATTAAAACAAATATGAACGTATTTAATTCTTATTTTTTATTTTATTTTTCCTTTCGTTCCATGAAACTAGTGAATCAAGATTAATATATCCTACCTATAACGCATTATTAGCAATTTATTACCTAAATTATATTTACATTAATTTATATAATAATTATGTATTATTCAAAACAGTTTAACTTATATTTTTTAGACTGTCATATATGTTATATTATGAGATAATATGTTGAAGTAAATAACATTTTTTGATTTTTTATTGGATGCCTCTGTCGGGTACCTAACATTTCCATCATCACTAATCTAATTGCGGGCTTAAAATGTCTTCCTATTGATGGTTGAGTCAGTTGACAATGTTGGTAAATACGTGTACTACGTAGAATATGAATAACTATTCAGAGAGAGATTCTAATCAGGAGAACTTTAGATCTAAGCTACTTTCATTTGTAACATATATAGTTTGCAGTTTGGACCACGACTTTAAAATCCATGAACCAATAACATGCAAACAGGTTCTTACCTACGTTGATGACAAAGAGTCCACACCATTGTAATATAAAGTAATCGACTATAATAATTTATTTATTAAAAATTAACTTCTTTAGTATTAATTAGTTTAATTAATTCTATACTTTTAATTATAATTGAACTTTATTTCTTTTGTACACCGTGTCATATCATATAATTAATTTTTGATTACAAGTTGGGTAATATACTTGGTGTATCAAGTTTTTATATACAATATATAATATATTATTGTGTAAGATTATATGTTAAGTCTAATGTTAAAATAATATTAATTATAATGAATTGTATGTACTCATGCTTTAATAAAGTTACAACGAAAAACATTTTTCATACTGATAAGTAACTTTACAGGGAGTGATCACAATAAAATCCTCAACTCCTATCGTGGTTTGCAACCCTTCTAAAATAATGAATAAGAATCATCTCAATAGATAAGTTTTAGATACAAATAAGACACCCTAATTATGGCTTTCCATTATAAGTTACAACAAACATAGAGAACAACTTAATTGAGTTTCTACCGCCTCTTAAGTAGCCATGGACTCTAAAAAGGGCCATGGCTCAAATGCATGTCACCTTATAGACTGAGCACAATAAAATCCTCTATATCCAACTAAGGTAGTGAATAAGAAGTATCCCAATAAGTATATTATGATTTTAAAGCCCAAACCATCTAACAGTCTATAGAAGTTGGACTATTAAGCTAAGATGCACCCTCATTATAGAATTTTCTCTCTAGATTGCAACTAATGTGAAGAACATCTTAATTGGGTTCCTATTGCCCCTTAATTAGCCATAGACCCTGAAAGAAAGCCATAGTTAGAACATTATACCATCCTAGGTCCAAGAATTATTTTGGGTTCTTGCATCACATAAAAAAGTAAGTGAATAAGAAGCATCTTAATAGGTAATATATGCGCTTTCAAGGATTAGTTCATCAAACAAGCCATAAAACCATATCCACTACCTTTTTAAGTCATGCCACAGTATGTGTTTTTCTAGAGAATATACACCTATTGGGATGCATCTTAACACATACTTCTTCATCATAAACCTTCCTAGACGTTCAACCATATGTCTACATTTCGTGTAAAGTCCAGACACAAGTCAAGCAAAAAATTCCTTAAGTATACTAACATATTGGTCATATGAGAACTTAAGGTAGTTAAAATATGATCTCTCACTTCCTAGACTTCTCAAAAGAGTTCAAGACTTCGTTGGCTAAGGCTTCATTGGCTAATACTTTTTGGCTAAGACATCATTGGCCAAAGCTTTATTTTCTAGCACTTCATTGGCTAAAATTCATCTGTTGCACCTCCATCTGGCTTCCACCTGATCATCACACAATGTGGACCTTCTTGATCCATCTCTATCTTGACACACACTTGTGGCTGATAGATCCATCCTTGGTTACAGAAAAAAATATCAAAATACAACTTTTAATTCTCAGAGGATAGAAGGAAGTTAAGGATGAGACTTTAAAGGCTTAGAAAAGTCATCTCACTCACAAATTGTATTCCCATACATAAAGAGTATGGTAGGTATGACTAACAATACAGAAAGTGAAAGACACCATACAACCTTAGGATTGACTTCACAAGTCTCAATATTAACTTTGACATAACTCCCTAATCGGGAGTCTGATTGAAAATCTGAAAACACCTTTAGTGGCAGGAATCCACCTCATGTTTTGAACTGCTAGATATAGTACAAAATCCTTCGTATGGATCACTAAAATAGCAAAAGTGGGCCCAATGTCATCAATGTGATTAAAAAGGTCTTAAACCCATGTAACAATAAAAATTACAATCATACCTTCTCGCACAAGGCCTAGAAAATCTGGAGGTTGATATTGGGTGTAATTTAGTACATCCCATGTTGCAAGTAAATAGTGATCACAGTTAACAAAAGGCATCATAGACTAAGTTTAATAAGCATTGAGTTATCATATAAGCATGATCACATAATAATCTCAATAAAGAGATAAATGACTAATAATTATATTCTAATTATCTTAAAGAGATAATTATAAATAAATGCTCACGATGTTGCAACAATAATTATAGATAGATGTATCATGTTAACTCTTTTTCATATATATACTCATATATGTACACATTCACAAAGATTATCTTATTATATCTCAGATCTCATAACAAATAATCACAACCAAATATTCATTTTCTCTCAATCATAGAGCGAGGCTTATATCTCCTCTCATTTTCATTATTATGTTACTGACTTAAGTATTAAAGAGTTAAAAATCACCTTTATAGTAATCTTACGTCCCGACGGTTTGCAAATTCACAGAGGATAATACTACTTGGTATTAACAAAAATCATTATCATCAATAGTTTTAAGAAACCATTAAAAAATACAATATTTATCATTAAAACAAATATCAACGTATTCAATTATTTATTTTTATTTTTTTCCTTTCTTTCCATCAAACTACGGAATCAAGATTAATTTATCCTACCTATTTATTAACAATTTATTACATCAATTTATTATCTCATAATAATTTATACAAAATAAAGACATGAGTTTAACTTATATTTTTTTTACGAATAAATGAATGACTGTCATACACGTTATATTATGAGATAATATGTTGAAGTAAATAAATTTTTTGATTTTTTATTGGATGCCTATGTCGGGTACCTAACATTTCCATCATCACTAATCTAATTGCGGGCTTAAAATGTCTTCCTATTGATGGTTGAGTCAGTTGACAATGTTGGTAAATACGTGTACTACGTAGAATATGAATAACTATTCAGAGAGAGATTCTAATCAGGAGAACTTTAGATCTAAGCTACTTTCATTTGTATTCCGCAGGAATAAGTAACAGAGTTTGCAGTTTGGACCACAACTTTAAAATCCATGAACCAATAACATGCAAACAGGTTCTTACCTACGTTGATGACAAAGAGTCCACACCATTGTAATATAAAGTAATCGACTATAATAATTTATTTATTAAAAATTAACTTCTTTAGTATTAATTAGTTTAATTAATTATATATTTTTAATTATAATTGAACTTTATTTCTTTTTACCATCGTGTCATGTCATATAATTAACTTTTGATTACAAGTTGGGTAATATACTTTATGTATCAGGTTTTTATATAAAATATATAATATATTATTGTGTAAGATTATTATGTTAAAATAATTATAAAATGATATTAATTATATTGGATTATATGTACTCACGTTTCAATAAAGTTACAGCGATCGAAAAGCATTTTTCATACGAGATAAGTAACTTTCTTGATCAAAGATTTTGGAGTTTCTAAACAGAGCATCATTCTTACTTGGGAGGAACGCTTTGTATAATTTATTTATTAAAATTGTAAGCATAGATCAACACTTATTAATTGGTTTAATACAGGGTGGCAATTGGAAGTGAAGTTTATTAAAACACATATAAAAATATTTTTTTAAATCAAATTAGGTATAATTTTTTTTTTTGTAAATAAATTGAATTACTACAATTATAAATTAATTAATTAATTTGATTTAATTTAGTTTTTTTAAAAAATATAAAAAAATGGTGAATTTTGATTGATAAAACTCTGAACATAATACACGCATAACTTATACCAATTATCACCCTTATTTGTTTATTTTTTTTCTAAAACGGTAAATCGGTAATGAATGGTGGGGATACGAACCAATGTATTTTCCAAATATAGCAAAGTTTTCATCATTTTATTAAAAGGAAGCTCATTAATTAATGTCAAATTTTATAACTTCTTTTAGCTGTGATACTTAATAAATTTTCTATTACAGACTTAAGTAATATAATATTACGATATATCTTATTATTATATTTATTATTCTATGTATTATTTTTTTATTTTAAATAATTTTTATTTGAGACTATTTTATCTAATTATTTAATAATAAATCCCTTATTATCCAATGTTGCCGATGATAAATTTCATTTTAAGAAGTTATTATTATTAGTTTAATATTTGATAATAATAAATAATTATCTAAATATTGTAAAAGTTATGTTAATTATAAGATTTATTTTATTTATTCATTTTCTAACCTTCACTTAGAAAATTTTGTAATATGAAAAAAATAATTATTATATATATATATATTTAAAAGACTGAAATAATTCTAAATCTAATCGATTTAAGATTTAGAATTTATGGTTTGAGTTTTAAGATTTAAGATTTAAAAATTAAAGTTGTGAATTTAGGATTTAGTATTTATGATTTAAGGTTAATGATTCAAGATTTAGGGTTTATATTTTAAGGAGTATTTAAGGTTTATGATTTAGCTAGTGTTTAATATTTTACAATTAATAAAGAAATATTATTAATAAGTTAATTGTTGATATCTTATTTTTGTCTATTTCACTCTTGGTTATAAATAATATCTAAATTAATCCAAAATTAACTTTGAGGTAGTCTCTACAGTTTTAAGTTTTTGGTAAAATTGTATTTTAACAATTTTGAACATATATTTAATATGTTCTTAGTATTTTTAGGATACTAAAATTTGAATAATTTGCATTTGTAAAATTATCTTGGTCAACATTTCATAGCTAATTGTAACATTGTAACATAAAAGTGCAGCCTATCTATCCCTTTCTTTTTATACAAGCCCATCAATTTCATCAATTCAATATCAGTTTTGAATTCTTCCAATACCTTCTTATTAGGATCAGTGGCTTCTATTCTGAATGGTTATCTACCTAATCTAAGACCCACCCCTAGTATAACCCTAATAGAATTATGATAACATGTAATCAAATTAAACTCATCACTACAAATACTACCAACATACTTTGAAATCCTATTTAAATGCAAATAAACTTTGGCCCAAGTCATTATAACACACTTCTTCATAAACAGAAAGCATCATCAGACAGGTAGCAAAACCTAACACACCATTCAAATGCAAACAAAACATTCATAAACTTAGATATTAGTTTGTCTAAACAAACCATAAGTTTGTAGGCAAAAGGATACTACATGCATGTACATCACAATCAAACATCTCACGCAGTTCATAAAAGAATCTAACTTCATTGGACTAAGCTTAATAACATCATATATAAAAGAATCTAACTTCATCTAACTTCATGTTAATTTAATAACATGCACATCATATATACTCAATTTCTGATCATAACAATAAGTATCCATGATGAACTACAGGCCAATGTTTAATAAATTTTCAATTAAAAGATTAAAATACATGTTTTGAAACTATAGACTTAGGGTTACGATCATATGGTAACATTCTAAAACCCCATTCATCCAGAAATTTCATATTAACACAATATTCGTGACAAAGCATACAAGTGGAAAGAAGCTAACTTTCAAGAAATTCTTAACAGATTAATGTCGTCATATTACCCACGAACTTGCACCAACTTCATTTTTTATCTATCAGCTACCACAGATGAAACTTTCATGAGCAGGATCACAACCTTTACGAGATTTTTGTTCTTTGCTCCTTTGATTATTTTAGGGGTTTGCTTAAGTAGTACGAGGGTTTGATAAAGGAAATGTTTAGGTTTAGAATAAGGTTTTGAGTGTGTTTTCATGTAATGAGAGTGAGAAAGAGGTATTGTGTGGGTTGAGTGTTCTAGAGGGCACGAAAGGGGTTTCTTGGGAAGCATGATGTATCTTTGATTTGTACTTTGTGTGAGACTATCAAAGAAATTACAATAATACCAAAAGGCAATGTTGCCTTGTCTAACAAAGTGGTGTATGTGCTATTTCACGTAATTCGGGGATTTTTTTTTATAAATATTGTTAGGAACATGAGTGTTTTTGATATTAACAAACATATATATATTAGAATTAACCTAGGCTTATTTTTATCCATTTAAATATAACTTTTATAATATCATAATTATCGTTTTTAAATAATTAAAAGATGTATATTAATTATTTATTTATCTTTTATAAAGATTATCTAATAAATATTTTCATATGATAACTCATCACTTATTAGATTACCATGCAACTTATTATGTTTATTGGAACCACTATCGCTATTCATATATCATGCATTAATATAAAATAAATAATAATTATTATGTTAATTTTTTAACTATTTCTTAAACCAATTATATTTTCTATTATATTATTAAAAATAAAATTGGTGGTTAAATTTAATAAACTACTAACTACTTATAATTTGCAGTTATTATTCAAAACTAATGCACTACAATTATAATTATTAATATATCCATCATGTTACGTTACAATTTACTAATAAAAAATAATATTTCAAAAAGAAAAGGAAAATGGCTTAAAAAGAAGGGGAAAAACAAATAACTCATTTATAAAAATTTGGCATAAACATAACTAACAGTACATAGAATAATCAGAGGTAGAAAGGTAAGATATCGAGGGACTAAGTCTAAATATAGTGCATGTATATCTTAAAAATATTTTCTAATTTAGACCACTTCGTTAGTTTGGTCTATGATAAATTAATAACTTTTCCACTTATAATAAGTTTTTGCTTCAATTCGAGTATATGTATGAAATATATAACACATTTTATAAAAGTTCTAATTAACCTACATCTTTATAAATTACATCATTTTTTGAAAAGTTAAAATATCATATTATTTCAACGTTATCTCGTTACGTTTACAAAGAGATATTATATATTTATTAATTACCTCATTTTTGAAAAGTTAAAACAACATATTATTTTAACATTATATCGTTATGTTTACAAGAGTAATATCTACAAAAATCAAACCCTTGTATTAACATAGTTATGTAAGAAATAATATTATTATATCACTAATTAAATACAATTTCTCTGATCATGGTAAATTAAATCTTAATACTCATCCTCAAGTTAGAACATATATATTTAAAATGTTCAACTTACTAATTACTTCTTAAAGGTGTTCCCTCTTAAAACTTTAGCAAAAATATCAACTAGTTGAAAATGTGATGGAACAAAATTTGTAACAATCTATCCTGCTTGAATTTTTTTCCTAACAACATGACTACCAAGTTTGATGTGTTTTGTACATTTGTGATAAATAAGATTTATTGTAATATGAAGAGCTATTTAGTTATCACAAAACAATGTAATTAGTTTCAGATTGACTTTCAGATCTTTAAATAAGTATCTAAGTCACATGAGTATGCAAGTTGCTATAGTCGTTGACCTATAATCAACTTATGTTGATGATCTTGAGGTTGCTTTTTATTTTCTTGTCTTCCACGAAATTAGAGTCTTTAAGAAAAACATAATAACATGATGTAAATCTTCTTGTTGTTGGACAATTGCCTAATTTGCATCATAATAGCTCTTAGATTTAGTAAATTATTGGAAGAGAATAATAAATAAAGTCATGGGTTATTTTTTACGTATCTCATAATACGAAGGACAACATCCGAATGAGTTTTTATTCGTGCATGTATATATTGACTCAAGATGTTCACAAAATACATGATATCTAGTCTTGTAATTGTAAGATAGATTAATCATCCCACTAATCTCATACAGTGGGAAGCATAAGTTAACAATTCACCTTGAGCATTTATAAGCCTTAGATTTTGCTCTATAGAAAAATCAATTGATTGAGCTCCAAGAAATAAAACATCATCAATAATTTCAAATGTGTATTTCTATTGTGATATGATAGTCCCAATCTTTGATCTTGCTATTTACAAATCAAGAAAATACTTAGATTACTAAGATCTATCATGTGAAACTGCATGTGGAGGAAAAGTTTAAGATCATGAATAGCTTTATCATTGTTTCCTGTGATGATCATATTATCCATATATATAGCATCATGGTTATAGTAGAGCCCTTCTCTTGTACAAAAAAAGAGTGGTCAGGGTGTTATTGAGCAAAACCAACCATTTTAATAGCTTCTGAGAACTTAGAGAACCAATTATTTTGTGCTTGCTTAAGTCCATAAAGAGATTTATAAATTTGACATACTAGCTTCTCCCTTTTATCGACAAACTCTTGGTGGTGGAATAATATATACTTCTTCATGCAAATCACCACGAAGAAAGGCATTGTTGAAGTCCATTTGGAAATAGTGGCCAAGTTCGAGTAGTTGCCAAGGTAAGAAGACAATGTGTTATTTTTAACTTGGGAACCAGAGCAAAGGTCTCATGATAGTCCAAACCTGCTTAATTAATTCCCTTAGCTACTAAGAAAGCTTTGTACCATTCCACGGACACATCAGATTTATACTTGATTTGAAAGACCAGTTTATTACCTATAGGACGATGACCAATAGGTAGTGGAACTAGAGACCATGTCTTTTGATTTTCAAGAGCAATAAATTTAACCTTCATAGTTTCATACCAGTTTAGATAAAGGATAGCCTTGTCATAGACAGTAAGCTTAAGAGTGCTAGAAATTATGTTAACAAATATTTAATAGGGTGAAGATGATGAATTGTAGGAAATAAATTTGGATAGATGGTATTTGTTACCTTTCTAAGAAAAGTTTGAATGGTTTGCAGGTGTAGAGGAAGATGACATATTAACTTGGGCTACCATGGCAGTCACGAAGAATAATAGATTGCTAAAGAATTCTATCACTTTGACAAAGAATTGGAATAGATGTGTCAAAGTTTGGAGAAGAAGGATAAAGTGGTGAGGAAAATATTGGTCTTGGTGATGAAGTTAAGAGGTCATAAGAAGTGGAAGATAAGAGAGAAGATGTTTTTGGTAAAGATATAGGAATAGACTATGGGGTTGTCTTTAGGATATCACTAAAATCAATACACACATTATGAAGAAGATTGGTTAGTAAAGGATTTTGTAAGTCTCGTTGTACTTGTGTCTGTGTGTTGGCATCCCGTTTACAACATAAGAAATAGAAGACAAGGGAGAATATGTTTTTGATAAGGAGATAGGAATAGATGATGGGGTTCTCTTTGGGATATCAATGAAATCAACAGACACATTATGAAGAAGAGTTTTTAGTAAAGGATTTTGTAAGTCCTATTATACTCGTGTTTGTGTGTTAACTTTCTATTTAAAAAACACGATGTCTATTTATTTTACTTAGTGTATTTATCTTCATCTGTGTAAGGTTAGTTACAATATATCAATAATACACATATGTACATAGTTAGGTATACTTTATATGTGAGTATGTTTAAACATACCATGGGATTGGTTGTCGTAGTATGCATGATAGGTTGAGAGTTATGATTTTAATGCTCACTCGTCGACATTGTCACTATATTTTTGGTTTGTTTCGGGTATAGGTATTTATGGAATTTACTCAACATTTTTGGAGATAAAAAATATCTTTTTTTTCACCTCACCACCACACTTACCACTACCTTTGGTGAGGTGGTTGACAAGATGGCTAGCAAAATGGTCGTTCGAGACTCTATAAATACCCCTACCTCTTTCAACTCTTTACCCATTGTTTTAGTATCGAAACTATGCCAAAATTCGCACTGAGATTTATATCCATAATTTAAATTATTTTAAAGATATTATATTTGAGTGTGAGTTGTTTTGAGCTTAGTTATCAAATCATTTTTGTGTGGATACATGGTTTGACTATGTGTCTCTCGTACATAATTTGAGTTTTATGGTGGATTATGTGTCCCTCAAAGTCGTTAGTGGTTACACTTCTCGTTACTGATCTTGGTTTACCAACCACACCATATTGGGTGGTGTTGGCTATAGAGGAGAGCTGGGTTCGTATGTCTAACCAGTTCGTTACGGAAGCAAGAAGCAAGAGAAACAATAGGTAGTTTGGCCAAAGGTCCCAACTAATAGAAGTAATAGTGGTTTTATTTTTTTAGGATTTTAATTTTTTTATTGATTAGTGAATTATTTTCTACTGAATGGTTGTCATAAGCAACCCGAGGACGTTACCACATAGATATAGTCTCTATGTAAGTTTATCTCGTTACATCAATTATTATGTATGATTCTATTTTATTTTAGTACAATTAAAGTTTAAGGTGGGTATATTACAACATATTTAGTTTAAACTCTGATTAGAATATGTTAAATGTTTTCATGTTTTCTTTGACTATATAATATCTGTTGTGAAAAGCAATATGCTTATCTAATAATATTTTATTTGTGATTCTATTGTATTATCTATTTAAGTGTATTATTTCTATTTGTGAGAGTTAGCGTTAAGTCATTAAGAAGTCTGTGTCTCATTACCGTGGTATTGTACCGGGTCGTAAAGTTTTTCAGATCTGATGAAATAGGAATAGAAAAGAGGAATCTATTTTCATCAAAAATGACATCCTAACTAGAAAAAAATTGTGAGTGGTAAGATCATAAACTCAATAAGCTTTTTTATTAGAGGAACACCCAACAAAAATATATTGACGAGCTCATGGTGAAAATTTTGCTAAAGGTTGCAAGTCTGTAACAAAGCAAAGACAACCGAAAACTCGTAAATACGTAATGAGGGACTATTACCATATAATAATTCATAAGGTGATTTGTGATGCAAAATTGGGGTAGGAAGACGATTTATGAGGTAAGTGAAAGTAAGAAGGCTTTCACCCCAAAACTTCAATGGAAAATTTGCTTGAAGTCTCAAAGCATGACCAATATTTAGAATGTGTCTATATTTTCATTCCATAACACCATTTTTTAGGGATGTATATGGACATGAACATTGAAATAAAATTCCATGGTTGGATAGGAATGGTTTTAAAGAGGTAAATTCTATTCCATTATAATTGCGAATGCTTTTAATTTGACAATTAAATTGAGCGTTAACAAAGATAATGAAACTTTTAACAAATCTTGAGTTTCAAAAGAAAAATCCTAATAAAGCGAGTGTAATCATCCACAATATGTGCATCAGAATGAGTTTCAATTTTATATGGACCCCAAATATCATAATGTATAATATCAAATGAATGAGTGATTTGAATTGAACTTAAAGAAAAAGACAATCTTATTTGTTTTGCCCAAATACAAACAGGACATAAATGTTTTGAATTATAAATAATAGATGAAATTATTTTTGACATAAATTGATAGGGTAATTTAGACAGATGTCCTAATCATTTGTACCAAATAGCTACTGATGAGAGAGTTTCTTGATAGGAAGTTGAAAAAGGTGCATGCAACTATGATTGTGGCATAAGATAGTATAATCCTTTACTCAATTTCCCCAAGCTAATCATCATCTTCCTAGCAAGGTCTTGTAGTATACAAAAAGTAGGATAAAATTGAATGGAATAATTAAGGACATATGTAAGCTTCCTGGCAGAAAGAAGATCTATATGAAAAGAGGGTGCACAAAGAACATTTTGGATATGTAAGCTCTATATGATATGTGCAAAACTAATACTTGTGATTGGAGCATAAGAACCACTTGGTAAGGTGACTTGAGAAAACATAGGAATAATGGTTTTATTAGTGATAGTGGTAGCTAAATTATTTGTAGCTCCGCTATCGATAATCCAATATAGAATGTAGGTATTTTGAGAAGTTACGGATGAGAAAAATGGAATATAGGTAGCTATATAATTTGCAGAGATGGTTGGTTTTTCATTGAGAAAAAAAGGCTTTGATTTGTGAGAACTCCTCAAGCATATAGTGAAGTGATTGATTAGAAGTAGGGATGGGCAAAGAAACTACGGGTTCGGTTATCTGTGGATAACCGCACCAACGGTTTGATTTTTAACCGTATAATTTTAGAGACGGGTTCGGTTTCGGGTAAAAACCGAACATAAATGCGCGGGTACGGTTCGGTTACGGTTATACTAAAAACCGTACCCGCCCATACCCAAAATTAATTATATTTATTTAAATAAATTATTTATTAATTAAAAATTATTTATTTTTAACCTAATATATAAACCTAATTTATGCTTGTCCATCATATTCCCTAATCTCTACTCACTCAACGCCTCCTTCTTTTTCTTAATCTCTCATTTTCTCTCATTTTCCTTCCAATCTTCCATCTGCAGATCAACATACATCTCTCACAAGTCATAGCGCCGCGTTGTCACCAGCCACTGCGTCTTCTCCAGCCGCTGCGTCTTCTCCAGCCGTTGCGTCTTCTCCAGTCGCTGCATCTTCGCTAGTCGCTGTATCTTCGCCAGTGGTCACCAGTCCATTCATAGCACTGCGTCATGGATAAGAAGAGAAAGGTAATTGTGTGTGCTATTTAGTGTGCTAAAACTGTGTGTGATATTTAGTGTGTTAAAACTGTGTGTGCTATTTAGTGTGTGATGAGTGCTCAAAAAGCACTAAAATTACCATGATTTTATGCTCCTTAATTGATTAAAAATATATATATTTATATGTTTTATCATATATTTATATAAATTTGTCTTTTTCGGAATCACGGGTATTTTTATTGTTTTTCAGGTATTTTGGCTTAAAAACGCAATTTAAAGACTCAAAGAGGAATACTTGAAGCAATACATCACAAATATATTAATAAATAAGTGGGAAAAAGTCAACAAACATGGAAAAATTCGACAAAATGGGTCGAAAAAGTCAAAAATGTCAAAAAAGACAAAAATCGTGTTTTGCCCCTTGTGTGCTTGTGCTACGCCAGCGACCGCGCACCAGCGTGATACCCAGCCATGGCGCTGGCTCTGTTCCCCTGTATTTCCGAGCTTCGCAGCCTTGCAACCTACGGCGCCCAGCAGCGTTTTGCCCCATTTTCCGTCTGGCCCAAAGTGACGTCATGCTGCGTCATTGATGACCTCGGCATTTCCATTACCGTTTTTAATTTTTAATATTTTTTAAACATTTTTTTACTCATTTTTCTCTCCATCCTCTTTATAAATACCCTTCCCTTCAACTTCAAAGCTTGTCAAAGCACCTTCTCTTCTTTCTTTCTCTCCATTTCTTAGTTTTTAGTTTTTTTAGTTTTTCTTATGTTTTAGCTAGTTTCTCTTAGTTTTAGAGTTCTTCCCTTTTTTGGGAAGAACTAGTTATTTTTTTTTTGTAATAATTTAGCTTTTTGATTCAATAATTGGGAGTGTAAATTCCGTTTGGAGGTTTTCTAGCAACGGGAATGGCAAATCTTTGTAAGGATTTTATTTTTTCTTTGCGATTATTTTTTTATGCTTTATTCTTACATGTTATATTTAATTTATGCTGTGATTAAATTTAAGCGACATGCTAGTATTTGTAAACATGATATAATAATAACGTTGTTATGTACGAAATATTAAATAGGTAAAAATCTCTAAAATGAATTGATTTTATTTTTATTCAAGATTTTATATTAAGAATGTTAGAGAGAAATATATTATTTTTCATTACAAACTTAAATGCGAAAATTAGATTTTAAGGTTTAGTTATCGGTCGATTTAGAGTAGTGCTCTTTTATTTGTTAGTACAATCGCTAGGTAGTTAGAGTGAAGGCTGTATTTCAAAAGTTTTTATAAAATTATTATCGAAAATGTATTGACAACATGTTTTCGGTAGTAGTTTTAAAACTTGAAAGTTAGTACTCGGATAACTAAATTCTTAGGTTTAATTTGGACACCTTGAATAAAGTTTAATGTCTAACCCACTTTAAGGTGGCATTTAAATAGTTCATTTTCAATCTCTTAGAAAAAGGAATTAATTTAATTAACCAAATTAGTTATCAACCCGCCTTGTAGGTGTTAATTGATTTGTTTAGTTAACAAAGAATATCTAAACCCACCAAAGGTGGTATTCATACAAAAAAGGGAGAATCAATAAATATCAATTCATATCTTTAATAACCTAAATAATATGAGCAAGCATAATTAACTTAGTTATTATATCCATAAATACTCCACTATTTATAAATGATAAAATTTGCATAAATGTTTATTGAATCTATGTTTATTTTTATGTAAGTAGATTAAAAACACAAAAACCCCAAAATATCGTGACATGATGTTTATGATTTAATTTCATTTTTAAAAGTTTGAATAATAAATTAAAAACCACATACATTCCTTCCTTAGATCGACCTTGGGAGTATACTTATCATTTTATTCAAAATGATTCGTGCACTTGCGAGAGTTTTATAAATAATAAAACCAAAGTATTGGCAGAATCGGCGATACCGGTTTTCGTTCATCAATTTTTTGGCGCCGTTGCCGGGGATGACTCCGTTGCGGGGATGGCATCAAATTTTTTGGCAATCTCGATTCTTCTCATCAGTGTGCTAAAACTATTTTTGCTATTTAGTGTGCTAAAACTTTTTTTACTTAGTGTACTAAAACTGTTTTTGCTATTTAGTGTGCTAAAACTGTGTGTGCTATTTAATGTGCTAAAACTGTGTGTGCTATTTAATGTGCTAAAACCTTGTGCTAAAACTGTTTTTGCTATTTAGTGTGCTAAAACTGTATGTGCTAAAACTGTGTGTACTATTTAGTGTGCTAAAACTGTGTGTGCTATTTAGTGTGCTAAAACTGTGTGTGTTATTTAATGTGCTAAACTCTGTGTGCTATTTAGTGTGCTAAAACTGTGTGTGCTAAAACTGTTTTTGCTATTTAGTGTGCTATTTAATGTGCTAAAACTGTGTGTGCTATTTAGTGTGCTAAAAATGTGTGTGCTAAAACTGTTTTTGCTATTTAGTGTGCTAAAACTGTTTTTGCTATTTAGTGTGCTAAAACTGTTTTTGCTATTTAGTGTGCTAAAAATGCATGTGTTATTTAGTGTGCTAAAACTGTTTTTGCTATTTAGTGTGCTAAAACTGTATGTGCTATTTAGTGTGCTAAAACTGTGTGTGCTAAAACTGTTTTTGCTATTTAGTGTGCTATTTAATGTGCTAAAACTGTGTGTGCTATTTAGTGTGCTAAAAATGTGTGTGCTAAAACTGTTTTTGCTATTTAGTGTGCTAAAACTGTTTTTGCTATTTAGTGTGCTAAAACTGTTTTTGCTATTTAGTGTGCTAAAAATGCATGTGTTATTTAGTGTGCTAAAACTGTTTTTGCTATTTAGTGTGCTAAAACTGTATGTGCTATTTAGTGTGCTAAAACTGTGTGTGCTATTTAATGTGCTAAAACTGTGTGTGCTATTTAATGTGCTAAAATTGTGTGTGCTAAAACTGTTTTTGCTATTTAGTGTGCTAAAACTGTATGTGCTATTTAGTGTGCTAAAACTGTGTGCTATTTAATGTGCTAAAACTGTATGTGCTATTTAGTATGCTAAAACTGTTTTTGATATTTAGTGTGCTAAAACTATTTGTGCTATTTATTGTGCTAAAACTGTGTATGCTATTTAGTGTGCTAAAACTGTGTGTGCTATTTATTGTGCTAAAATTGTGTGTGCTAAAACTGTGTGCTATTTAGTGTGCTAAAACTGTGTGCTATTTAGTGTGCTAAAACTGTGTGTGCTATTTAGTGTGCAGCCACGTTCCTGGATAAGGATCACTAGCATTAGAGGTTATCATATCAAGACTATCTAGAGATTTTAAACATTTAATACATATTATATTTTATTAACACTTGTTTTATGTATTATATATTAATTATTTAATTATGTATTTAAATATTTTATAATTTATTCAAATATGTTATCTCCTGGTTCGTCCGCTTCCACTATTAAAAGTTATTTTATATGTTTGATTTTTGTAGGAAATGGGTACAGTTGATGAATAATTAGAAGAAAGAATTTTTGATTTATTGTAATTGAATTTTTCTTAAATTTATTTAATTAGATTTAATATTTGTATTATTTTATAATATTTTATTTATATCTTGTGTTTCTTGTTGATATGTATTTAATCTTATCTAGATTCATAGAAATATATATTATTAAATGTTAAACTTTTTTATTATAAACTCAAAATAACAAATTTAGATAATAAATTCAATATCAACCATTTGTTTTGGTTGGATTGCATTGCTAAATAGAGCTCAATTGAATAGGATTTTGAAAAATAGTTTTTTTTCGGTTTTTTTTTTCAATAACTGTCCCGAACTGTTAACCACGGGTAAAAAACTGTCCCCGAACTGCAATGATGTTCGGGCGATTTCGGGGACAGATTTTATAATTCGATTCGAGGACGATTATAATCAAATCCGTCCCCGCCCGTCCCCGTGCCCATCCCTAATTAGAAGTATGGATGACTTGAGTTGATTTAGTTCCTAGTGGATCAATGGAGTGAAAAAACATTGCTTGATTTTTGGTATTTTGTTTTTTTATTGATAGCTTTGTTTGGATTGGGTTCATTTTGGATAATACTTATTGAGTCAGTATCATCTATAAAAGTTGTGGAAACTTGGTAAAAACGTTTGAATAAACGTTCTGATAGCATGTATTATATCTTTATTATCTCAGTATGTTTACAAAGATATATATATATATATTGTCTATAAAAATCAAATCCTTAAGCTAAGAGAGCTATATATGTAATAATATTATTCTCATTAGGGGTGTCCATAAACCGGACCGAATCGGACTAAATTAAAAAATTAGATCAAACGGTTTTATAAATCAAACGGTACGGTCCGATTTGTATTAATTAAAACCACTTTTCAAATGGTTCAGTTCGATTATATTAATTTTTAAACCGGTCGAACTAGACAGAACCGATTTAATAATATATTAAAATTTTCATATTATTTCTTATTAAAAGTGTCCAAAAACATAACAAACAGTTTTATAAATCAAACGTTTTGATTCGATTATTTTTTTTGGACCAATAAACACCCCTAATTCTCACTATAATAATCAAATCTCTAAATTAAATGAACTATATAAAGAATAACATTATTGTTATAACAGTGAGATTATAGTTTAGATCTTCTAATCAAATAGAATTCTTCCTAAATAAAATTTTAACAATATTGAATAGTTATTAAAATAATATTTTTTTTATTTAATTAAATTCAATGGAGAAAATTTATTTAAATAAATTTAAATATTTAAAAATGTGGGAATACCTTAAGGTGATTTTTTTTTAAAACGATAGTTATTTTCATGACAAATTTGTAACATGCTATGAGGTTTGATATTCGAGCAGTAGAGGTGTCAAATTTGAATCTATTATTATTATTATTTTATAAATTTGTAATAACTAATAATATATCTTTTAAAGTTGAAATTAATTGTGAAGTGGTTAAGCAATAATTTTTCCAACTTTATCTAGTATAATTTAATTGAGTCATATTATATGTATAAAAATTTTATATGCATTAAAAAATTTGTTAGTTATCAATGGATATAATTTAATTAATTAAACTATGTTATCAAATACTAACAATAGTTTAATTAATTAAATTATAATATTCGAAAGAAATTGATATTTTGAAAATCATTAATTTCAAAATATTTAAATATTTTATCTTATAATTTGATATTTTAAGATTTTTAAAAATAAAAATATTACTCTATTTTGATAATAAAACTACCATATTTGAATTAATGCATGTATAAAATTTTGATGAATATATTATTCAATTCAATTACCCTTTAGGACCAGTTATCAAATTTTCTTTTCTCTCTTTTTTCTTTAGCATATATATAGATAGATAGGTAGTTGCGTAACCTTTAATTATTTTGCCTCTAGTTTTATACATTAAGTTATTTAACTGGTTTACTTTTAACTTCTAAAATTATGTATTTTTTATGTTATAAAAAACTATACATGTATCATATTATTAAAATATATATACGTTATAAATTAATATATATTTTTACGTTATAAAAAAAATATGTTCAAATGATATTAAAAATCAAACTTCCTCGTGAGATTATGTTTAGCAAGTTACACATTTTTGTTTGTCAATTTGCACACCTTTCTGAGAGTTAATATCAGATGTAGAAGTACACATATGTTATCTTGAACGGAGACTCGAGTATTAAGAAAGAACAAAACGAAAAACACATGAAAAAGAAGAGGAGGAAATGCAACTCTCGTTTCCTCAATTGTGTTAAAAAATAATACATGCTTTTGTGCATATGGTTGTGTTAGGTTATCCCTATTTTATATATATTAATTAAAGGTTTACTTTCACTAATGGGCTAAATTTTTAAATAAACCACCTTTTCTAAGTGCTTTGTTTAACTAATATTTATTAATATAGTTAGATTGCGTGTATGGTTTCCTTGGATTTTAAATAATAAGTGCTTACGTGGAAGAGAAATGGAGTCTCCACCCTCGATTATGAATTCATAATATCACATCTTTTATTTAAGTTATTTATATTTTTTCTAAAAATAAATTTATATATATTAAGTGTTGAAAATGAATTTAAATAAAAAAATTTATTATTAAAACTATTCTTTTCAACAGACACAATCGTTATTTATCCACCCAAATATGTGACCGTTATTTTTATGATTGTTACTTTCATAATTATATTTTGTAATCGTTATTTTCATAATTATGTTTTGTAACCGTTATTTTCATAATTATGTGTCCGTTATTTTATGACTGTTATTTTCATAATTATGTGACCATTACATATAATGTTTCAACTATAAATAGAGAACAATAACCCTCGGTTTTAAAATATAACTCAACAACTCAGAAACTACTCTTGGTAGCAAACCAAAGAAAAATATATAAAATTATTTTTGAAGTTTTCCGAGTAACATAAATATTGGAGAGGTGTACATTCCCAACTTCATCAGTGCAGTGAAGCTCTGAAATAAGAAAAAGATTTTTGGTTGTTTTATCCTAAGGACGACGGGGTTGTATTTTACTTGCACAAATTTGGACATAACCGTAAAACATCTTAAAGAGAACAACCTAGTCCGCGACTCAACCCAAGCATTATATTTCAGTATTTCAATAATATTGTTCTTACATTGTTTTCACATACTTGTTCCAAAAAATTTAAGACACTTTCTATCTGTCACGTCTATTGAAATGTTAACTACTGATCTCAACAAACCATTCCGTTTTGAGAGACTACACTTTAAAAGATGGAGACAGAAAAATGTTATTTTTCTTAACCATGAAAAAGGTCACTTATGCTCTTATTACTCGTTAACCAACACTTCCTAATCCTTCTACTAAAGCTACAATAAAGGATTTAGACACCTGGATGGAAAATGATTTTTTATGCAAAAAAAGTTATTCTTAATGGATTAGTTGAAGACTTGTATGACTATTATAATTCTGATAAGTCTGCTAAGGAAATTTGGGATGCACTTCGAAAGAAGTATGACACTGAAAAAGATGGAACTAAGAAGTATGTTGTCAGTAGATACATAAAATACCAAATGATTGATGGAAAATCTGTGGAAGTTCAATCACACGAACTGCAGAAGATAGCACGCAAACTTATTTCTGAAGGTATGATTTTAGATGAAAAATTTCAAGTAGTTGTTATTATAGATAAATTACCCCCTGCTTGGAAAGATTTTAAGAATGCACTTAGACATAAAACTAAGGAATTTTCTATAGAAAGTCTTATAACCCGTCTTAGAATAGAAGAAGAAGCCCAAAAACAAGATCAATGAGATGAAGTACTCATTGTCTCAAATAATAGTACCAATAACAAGTCCTCTTCTGCAACTCTGAAACTTAAAAGAAGAAGTATGAAAACTCAGAATCACAATAATAAGCAAAACTACAACCACTAAAATAAAAACAGAAACTATCCTCCCCAGAATGGACCTCAATCCTTCCAAGAAACAACACATTCATGTGTTATAGTTGTAACGGCCGAATTGCCGGAAAAGGAATCATCCTACCCCACAGGAGAACCTTACCAAAGATCAACTTATTGCTATGATATCTGAAATCAATTTTGTTGGTGGATCTGAGGGGTGATGGGTGAACACTGGTGCTTCTCGCCATGTTTGCTATGATCGAGACATGTTCAAGTCCTATTCTAAGTCTAAGGATAAGAAAGTGTTATTGGGCAACTCTCAATCCACTAAATTTTCTGGTACTGGTGAGGTGGAATTGAAGTTTACCTCTAGAAAGATTGTCATCTTGAAGGATGTCATGCATACTCCAGAGATGATAAAGAACTTAGCTTCAGGATATCTTCTTAACAAAGATGGGTTTACTCAAACTATAGGGCCTAATTTATATACAATAACTAAAAATAATATATTTGTTGAGAAAGGGTATGCCAATGATGACATGTTTAAATTAAATGTTGAAGTTAATAAAACTTCTATTTTTGCTTATATGTTGAGTTCTTTTAATATTTGATATACTAGACTTTATCGTGTTAATAAACGCATAATCAAGAACATGAGTACCTTAGAACTAATTCCTAAACTATCTTTGAATGATTTTTAAAAATGTGACTTTTGTAGTCAAGCTAAAATAACTAAAACTTCATATAAGTGAGTAGTTAGAGAATCTGAACCTTTAGATTTAATACACTCTGACATATGTGAACTTGATGGAAATTTAACAAGAAAAGGAAAGCGCTATTTTATAGATGACTATTCAAATTATACTTATGTATATCTAATGAAAAATAAAAGTGAAGCATTTGACATGTTTAAAATATTTATGACTGATGTATTCAAATTATACTTATGTATATCTAATGAAAAATAAAAGTGAAGCATTTGACATGTTTAAAATATTTATGACTGATGTTGAAAATCAACTTAACAAAAAAATAAATAGGTTTCAAAGTGATAGAGACACTAAATATAATTCCAATATTTTCAATTATTTTTATAAAACTCATGGAATTATTCATGAAAAAACTGCACTTTATATTCTCTTGAAATGAATGAAAAAGCTGAAAAAATAAAACTTTTACTGAATTAGTTGTTGCAATTTTATTAAACTTTGGTGTTGCTTCCCATTGCTGGGGAGAAATTTTATTAACTATTTGCTATGTGTTAAATAGAATGCCTAAATCTACTAGTAAAATTTCCACATGTGAAATTTTGAAAAATAAGAAACCTAACTTAATTAATTATTTTAAAACTTGGGGTTGTGTAGCCCATGTTAGGATCCCTGATTCTAAAAGAAATAAACTTGCTAGTAAAGAATATGAATGTGTATTCATAGAATATCCTGTGAATAGTAAAGCTTATAAATTCTATGACTTAAATGATCATGTAATTATAGAATCAAATGATGTTGACTTCTATAAACATATATTTCTCTTTAAATTGAAAAATAGTGGAGGGGGTCATCTTCAAGTAGTTTACCCATAACTAGAACTAGTGAACAAAGTGAGGAATTAAACACTGAAATTAGGAGAAGTAAATGAGCTTGAATCCTTAAGATTTTGGGTCTAATTTTTATGCTTATACCTTATAGGAAGATCCCCAAACCCTTAAATAATCATTATCTTCTTTAGATGCCAACTTATGGAAAAAAGCCATAAATGATGAAATGGAATCTCTTGAGTATAATAGAACTTGGTATTTAGTTGACTTAACTCCTAGTTGTTATAGGATGTAAATGGACACTAAAGAAGAAATTAAAACCCGATGGTACTATTGAAAAGTACAAAGCTCGTCTTGTAGTCAAAGGGTATTGGCAAAAGGAAAATGTAGATTTCTTTGATACCTTTTTACCAGTCACATTAATAACTTCCATACGTGTACTTTTATCTCTTGCTGTTATCCATGATTTAGTATTGCACCAAATGGATGTCAAAAATTCTTTCTTAAATGGTGACTTAGAAGAAGAAATTTATATGGACCAACCTGAAGGTTTTGTTATCCCAGGTCAAGAAAATAAAGTTTGTAAACTAGATAAATCCCTTTATTGTCTAAAACAAGCACTTAAGTGATGGCATGAAAAATTTGATAATCTAGTTATCTCATATGGATTCAAAATAAATGAAAGTGACAAATGTATTTATTATAAATCAGAAAATGACATTTACACTATTATATGTTTATATATGGATGACATACTTATTTTTGGGTCAAATATTCATGTTATGAATAATGTGAAAACTTTGTTATGTGATAACTTTGATATGAAAGATCTCAGAGAAATGAATGTAATCCTTGGTATAAAGATTACTAGGTTTGAAAAGGGACTTTCTTTAAATCAATCTCATTACATTGAGAAGATCTTAAAGAAATATAATTACTTTAACTACAAGCTTGTATGTACTCCTTATGATCCAAGTGTAAAGTTGTTCAAGAACACCGGAGATGGTGTTAGACAAATTGAGTATGTGAGCATCATTGGTAGCTTACGTTATGCTACTGACTGCACTAGATCATACATATCTTATGTTATGGGACTAATATGTCATGAGATACCATAGGAGAACTATGAACCTTGGATTACATTATAAAAATTTTCCCGTTGTTCTAGAAGGATACACCTTAGAATGGTTGTGTGTGTAATGTTGTTAGAAATAGAGTTCAAAACTACGAGTTACTCTACTATATTCTAAAGCATCAATATTATGCAAAGGTTCAAGTCAATGGACACCTTTTGCTTATGCACAATCTTATACTTTTAATTTATTAGTTACTCGATGAAACTATTTTTATATAAAATTCAAGTGTGGGATTGTTGGTAATGAATTTAAATAAAAAAATTCATTATTAAAACTATTCTTTCCAACAGACATGGCCATTATTTATCACCCAAATATGTGACCGTTATTTTCATAAGTATATGTTCGTTATTTTATGACCATTATGTTTATGGCCATTATTTTCATAATTATATGTTCGTTATTTTATGTTACTCATAATTTTTCAACTATAAATAAAGGGAAATAGCCCTCAGTTTTAAAACACAACTCAACAACTCAGAAACTACTCTTGGTAGCAAACCAAAGAAAAATATACAAAATTGTTTTTGAAGTTTTCTGAACAACATAAATATTTGAGAGGTGTAGCATTTCAGACTTCATCAATGCATGGAAGCTCCAAGATAGAAAAAATATTTTGTGTTGTTTTATCCTTAGGACGACCAGACTGTTTTTTGCTTGCAAAAATTTGTGTAGTGTCGCGAATTGTCTTAAAAAGAGCGACCTAATCTGCAACTCAACCCAAGCAGTATATTTTAGTATTTCAGTAATATTGTTCTTACATCCAACATTAAGTAACTTAAACTCATGTAGCATAATGGTGTGTAATTTATTTAAGCATGTTAAAATATTTGAAATTTGAGTAATGGGAGATAGAAATGGCAAAAAGATCTACTAGATTGAAGCTTTACATATATTTTTATAATGTGATCCACTCTGATTGAATCAAAACGAATCACTTTCGGATTGGATGTGGATCATGATCCACATATAAGATGAATAGATCGAATTGGATTAGGTCGAATCATGAAAGATCGATTCATGCATCAGACCAAATCTGATCAATCATTGAATCAATCAAATGCAAATCTGTTTTAAAATATACTTTTTGAACTAAAAGAATTATATATTCTCAACAGAATAACATCAAAAATACCCCAAGCTTTGAGGTATCTTCAAAAATACCCCTAAAGTTTTAAAAAATTCAAAAATATCCCTTAAACATAACGAAAATGAATAGTGACATTTCATATATAAAAATTGAAGAAATAATAGAGAATCAAAAAATAATAAAAATAGAAATATAATACATCTCAAGATGTTTTTCAAAGAAAATGGTAATAAGTAAAAATAAATTTAAATAAATTCAAAAGAAAAAATTAAATCTTAAATGAAGTGATAGATATAAAGATCTATCATTTCATCTTTAAGGAGATTATTCCCGGTAAGTAACAAAGAGATGAGCATTAATATCACAGATGCAAAAGGCATGTGTAATATACCATTAATTGATAATGAAACTATGTTTAATAAATTATCCAAAATTTCCCAAAAGGATAAATAAAAAATTGAATACATTCATTTAAGAGGAATCCAAATATTAATACAAGCTCATTTTAGAAAAGAAATAGATATACCTATAAAAATAGCATTACTAGATAATAGAATAATAAACAGGAAAGATATTTTACTAGGAATGATCTATGATAATTTGGGATACCATAAGCTAAAATTTACAGCATATCCTAGGTTTGCTAGTAATATCGATGATAAAACTTAAACCAAATATTAAGTTTAGCTTCTGAATTTGAAAGAGAAAATCTAATAAAAGAAGAAAATCATCCATTTTCAATACACTACATAATAGGGTATTCATTAACATACAGTCATAATAGTTCAATAGATAGACAAAATGAATATAGAAATAGATAAAACCTTTCAAGAACTTTGACAAATAATAAAACCAAAAATACTAACGAACTTTGAAATACTGGAGGAATGACACTTAGATATCAAGAAAAATCCACTGATATCAGGAAAAAAAGTAATGTGATTAAAAATAATAATATACTAGTATTTACTTTAATAGACCACGAAGAAGAAACCTCTAACAAAGAAGAAGTTAAAAAAATTAAAAGATGAAGATCAAGCAATGAAAGTATTAGTTCATGATATCATGTTAGGAAGTTAATAATGTTCAAAGATAAATTAAAAAATATACAGTTGGAAATAGATGGAAGCCTAGTAAGCGTAGAAAAAAATCAGACAACATTAATGAAAACTTTGAGGCTTTTAATAGAGGAAATGAATTTAGTCCAAGAATCAAACACGAAATATCTACAAGGAATAATCGAAACACAAAAAGAATTATTGAAAGACTTAAAGGAATGTGGTTATAATAAATTGTAAGAAAATATACATATGGAATTTATAGAACTAAGAAAATATATATATAACATATATAGAAATAAGGATATTATAAGTCATAAATACTAATCGGTGCAAAACTGTAAGTGCATAGTATCGTAGTTTTATAATAAAGTGATAAAAAAAGTATAGTCCTTAGGGATTGGTGACTTACTTTTGACAAATACCAAAATTATACTAATCTCAATTTTATTTAGAAAAATCACTAAAGTTGTTGTAATTGAAATTTAAAATAAAATCAATTAAAAGAAAATAAAGATGTTCAAAGATCAAATTAATAGGAAAACAACTTATAAGAAATCGATTTAACCTATTCCTTCACTATGCTTACTCATCTAGCTAATTGAATTTAATTCTCTTTATTTGTTAGCAATCTCCAAAAAATATCCAAAAGCCTTTTCGAAAGTCAATTGGAAATATTCTTGTTTATTAATTTACATAAGAGTATGCAATTTAATAAAGTAAGAAAGCATTAAGACCAATGATTTTTAAAATTACACAGGTTCATACAAGTCTTTCAATCTGTATATTTACCTATGTTGAAATATTCTAGATCTATCTTATAATTCCATCTTTCGATAGTAAATAACAAGACTAAAATCATCTAATTAATGGCGAGTTAATTACAAGCATTAAAATCATAATAAATCAGACAAACGTGAAGAGAAATAATTCAAATTAACATAGAAAATCAAGCATATTTTGAAATCAAATTACATCTTTTTCCTAGAATAAAGATAAATTAGATCATGCTAAACATTAAATTAAACATAAACGAATTCACCATAATTTTCTGAGAAAAATTGGAAGAAAATTGACTCCCAAAAATAATTTATTTTGGCGTTAATCTGTTCCAGATTTTTCTTCTATTCTACATTCCCATTTCTCCAACTTTTTCCCTTTTTTAATTTATTTTTCTTCATTGATGGCTCTTTTATTTGTTTTTTTGTCTTGACGCCTCTTTACTTTGTTGCTTCTCTCTTTATTTACACATTTATATATATATAAGATTTAAATCAATTTTCATTTTAATTTGAGAGTCATTAAATGATATACTTTTAAATTTTGGATCTTCATTTTTTTCGAATCTGCAATAAAATTTAAATAATAATAATGAAGTCTAAAATTAAATTAAAATATAAATAAAATATAACTAAATTTAAAGTTTAGAAGTGATAAATTATATCAAATTATGCAAGTTATCAAATACGATCTCTTAGAAGTATTAAAAGTAGAACCACATAGGAGATCAAATGCCTTGATACCTAGAAATGAGAGAAGAAAAATCTAACGAAAAAGATATAATTTCAATTTAATGGAATATAAAAAAAATTAGAAGAAAAATTCATAAGTCCTAAAAAATAGGGATATAGAAAAATTAATTAGTTTGTTAACACTAACTAACGAAGAATTAAAAGAATATTATAATGAAAAACTCTGTATAAGCAAAGAGCAAGTTGATATGACAATAATCAACAAGACTAACTCTGAACTAGAAATTATAACCCTAAAAGGTCATATAAAACCAATTTCATTATCAGTTCCTTACCAAGAAGAAACATTTGACCCACATAGGGATGAAATAAATAGGCAAAGGTCAGGAGAACCTTACACTACCAATACAAGAAGACAACCACCCAAAATGAAAGAAGGTTGCATTAGGGAACTAGAGGTAGTATCCCACCAGAATTTAAGTTCCATGAAAATTATAGATTTGGTCTCTTAGATCTGGATTGTATAAGAGATAAGAAAAAAGTATTAGATGAATGAGCTAATGATATGAGTGTGCTCATACAAACCTCTCAAACTACACAAACAAACCTTTCAATTTATAGGGTATTAGTAGCTCATAAAATGACAGAAAATGTGAAAGTTTAGTTTTCAAATTTAATAGACTAACAATATTTATTAATGCAAAGGAATGTACCTATAGGAAAAGAATATTTAGATATAGTAGTAAATGAAACATACAAGAAATTTATTGGAGAAAATAAAGGAAGAACTATCATTGAATTTAGTGAAAATGAAACCAATGAAACCAAATATCATTTAACAAATATGGAAATGTGTAACATGTGTAACATAGATTCTTTTATCTATGAATATGAATTATATTACCATAAATTACTACCCTCTATGCAACAACTTATAAGAAATTTTTTTCCAAAAATTATCTAAAACATTACATAAGACTTTAACAGAGAGTTGAAATTAGAGAGATAGGGAAACTATACCAGACAACTTAGGAGGAAGAATAAGAAGCTTTAAAAGCTCGATAATCATTAAATACTAAGAAAGAGAGGAATATAAAGAAAATAAGAGGAAATTATAAAATCTGTTATGATACAAGAGATTTTAGGATACTAAGAAACTATGGATTTAACATAAAATCATGTAAACAAAAATTTAAAAATACAAGAAATTTAAAAGATATAAATTCAAAAAACAAGATTTTCAAAAATATAAAAGAAGATTTAATTGGGAAACATATAGGAAAAAATATTTTAGAAGAAAAATATATAAACCTCTTGAAAATAATAATTATTGTTCGTCAGGGAAAAAGAAATGCATATGTTGGATCTGTAATGAAGAATGACATTATGCCAATAAATTCCTTAGCAAGCTTCAACAAAAGAAAGAATTTAAAAGGAAATTTACACATAAAGAAAAAATCTTAGAAGAAGCTTTTAAGATGAAATTAGAACAAATTGAGAAATCAAATATAGATGGCTTACAATATTTATCTATTAGAAGAAACTGAGGAGGATATAACTGATTCAGACTATGAACATTCAAAATTTGGGTACTCTTTATCAGAAGATAAATTATTTATATAGTGTTACAAATCCAAATAGTACATATATTAAGATATGACTTAAATTTAAAAGACATGAGCTAGTATGTGTGTAGAAAGTAAATGTGTTTTCAGAAGAACATTGAAAACATGCATCAAAATATGTAATTGTAAATGCTCCAATAAATCTTAATAAGGTTTTAAAAGATACAGATATAATGATTGGAGGAGAAAATTTTCAATATCAACAAGAAGCATAAGTTGATTTATTAATAGAAAATAATTTCCTAAACTTATATAAACCTTTTACACAATATTTAGACATAATAATTCTAATATTAGATGGTGATACCATTTATGTATCAAAGATAAGAAAATCTTTCACTGTATCAAACCCAACTTTTATGCAACAACATAAAAAGTGAAAACGTGGTGAGATAGACACAAAGCAACAAAAACCTTATTTAGAAAATATTTCATTAGATATAGAAGAGAAAAAAACCCTTTTTCTTAATTAAATATAGGAAAATAAAGCCCTAACAGGTATCAGAAAATTATTAAAAATAGTAAGCTCACAAAATCCTTTTGGATCCAAAAATCCAAAAATCTAAAACGATTGTTAACGTAAAATTAATAGACCCTACAAGGTTATTAGAGTAAAACCAATGATTTATACTCCAAAAGAAAGGATTGAATTTGAAAAACAAATTCAAGAACTTTTGGAACTAAAAGTCATAATACCAAGCAATTCGTCTTACTCTAATCCAACATTCTTCGTCAAAAAAGATGCTAAAAAATCAAAAGGAAAAAAGAGAATGATAAAAAACTTCAAAGCATTAAATAAAGAAACCATTGATGATGGATACTTTATTCCAAATAAAGAGTAATTATTATCATTAATAAAAAGAAAGAAATACTTCTCAAGTTTTAATAGCAAAATTGGATTTTGGAAAATAAGATTGGATGAAGAATCTCAAAAATTAACAGCATTTAGTTGCCTCTAAGAAAATTTCCAATAGATTATTGTACCATTTGGATTATAACAAGGTTCAAGTATCTTCAAAGATATATGTATAACATATTTAAAAAAATTCAAAATATTTATTGTCTATATAAATGATATTTTGGTTTTCAGTAGTGAATTAAATAAACATTATTTGGATATTATTAATATCCTACAAGAATACAGGAAATAATGTATTGTACTTTCTAAAAGGAAAGTATATACTTGCTTAACATAAAATTAAGTATTTAGGGTTGGAAATTGAAGATGGAAAACATTATCTACAACCCATATACTAAATAACATTTAAGGTTTTTCTAGTGAATTAAAAGACAAAAATCAATTACAAATATTTCTAGGATGTTAGACATAAGTAGAAGCATTTATCGAGAAACTTGCATAAATGTGAAAACCTTGACAAGCAAAATTGAAAAAAGACCATATCTAGAAATAAACAGAGCAAGGTACTCTGTATATAGATAAAGTAAAAGCACAGGTAAAAATTTTACCATCATTATACCATCTAAGGCCAAATGATAAAATGATAATTAAAATAGATGCTTCACAAGAATATTGGGTGGTATTTTTGAAAGAAAAAGTAGATGACAAAGATAAATATCTTTGTATATACACATCGGGATCTTTCCATGGTCCATAATTAAATTGTCACAATAATGAAATGGAATACCTAGCTATTAAAAAGGCTACTAAAAAATTGTAATATATGTCGTAAGTTCCAGATTCATTGTTAGAAACGATAACAAGAAATTTGATTATTTCTTAAGAAATAATATTGTAGATGATTATGAGTAATGAAAATTAGTCAGATCACAACAGTGGTTCAACTACTACAATTTTGACGTCAAATATCTCCTGGAAAATAAGAATAGCTTAGTAGATGCTTTTACTACAATTAGTACCTCTAACTATTTTTATGGTTTCAGGAATGGAACATCTTGATATTAAGATCAAGATAAAAGAAAAGGAGATAAAAATCATATAGGAATAACTTGAGCTATTATACCTCGACAAATCACTTATGGAGAAAGGAAATAAACAGAGAAAACTTGATTGTTCAAAACAACTCTTAAAGTCCAAAAACTCAAAAGAGGAATCTTCATCAAAAAAATCAATCTAAAGAAGATAAAACTTCTAAATAAAAATTCAAGGTGAAAAAGAAGAATCTAACAGTTCAAAAGAAAGTGAATCCCTAAAATAAGAAAGCTCAATTGGGCTAATTAAGCAAAAAAAGAGGAACATGAAAAAATTATGTGGTCTATAATGGCCTAAAACTAGGAATTTATAACAACTGGATAGAAACTAGTAAATCTATTATAGGGTTTAATGGAGTAACTCATAGAGCATTCACCAACAGAATAGAGTTAAAGGTAGTTATGTTAATTACAAGGTACCAAAACTAATAATTCTAGAGGAGATACTAATGATTTACTCTACAATACTATAACAACATCCAGTAGGACCAAGCAAGTTGACAACCCTAGGGAAAATAATAAGATCTCCAGAATTATTTAGAGAAGCATCTCTCCCAGAAACATCAAAAATAGTAAGGCATTTAGTGTTATTCAAGGAAACATCTCCCATAAATTCATTAGTTATTGAAGATGACAAGGACCAATATAAAAATCTCAGTAAACCACAATGGTTGAGCCTCTACAACTTGGCCAGAAAATCTACCTAATAACACATTTAAGATATGAAGTTCTACACTACAAAAAATGAATTCCTTATTGGAAGTAAATTCAATATTTTGGAAGGAGTTGACCCAATAATTGTTTACAAAGCTTTCCATGCAAGACTAATAGAAAACATATATCCAAGAATTAATTTAAGTAAATTAAATTATTTCCCGAACAATTTAAAAAAAGTGATCAAGAACTTTAGAAAGAAGATAAAAGTAGGTGAAAAGCATGTTTATCTCACATTTTCAATTCAATAATAGAATGGAATAATGAAGGATGTATCAGTTCCTATCACTTCATCAAGCTAGGGATTTCCTATACAAGCAGATAAGTTCCCAAACCAAGGGTGCTTCTAGAAAAGGAATTCCAACACAAAAGAACTATGTGCATTAAGAGGTCAAATGTTGAGCCAGGTTTACTATGAACTCAAGAAAATTGTTAACTCTACTAAGATCAAAGTAAATTACTCAACTAGTTAAGTCATCATCACTTCTCATAGTAGCATGGATCTTTTCGAAGAGGATGGTGAAAAATCACCAAATATGAGACAAACTTTAATAGCAACAACCTGAAAATTGGTCAAGAAACAAGGAAGGTATTATGTTTCTATGCCAGAAAAGCCACAAAAGATCACAGATACATTTACTACATTAAAGACCGAAAATACGAAGATGTGTGATCATCAATGTCATCCAAAGGACTATGGATAAAAAATGACAAGTAAAATATAGAGGATGAACTTTCGGTAAAAGATGACAAAGAAAAAATAAAGATGTAAACCTACATCTTTAGTAGAAATGACTAATATTTAAAGTAATAAAGTAGATGAATTATTAAAGGAAGGATAAAATAGTAATTCTCATATTGTTAATAAGGATTCCTTGTGCTATAAAAAGAACCTTTATTTTCATTTGAGACACACAAAAAATGAGAACACCCAGTTCATAAAACATACAACCTCTAATATAGAAAACCATTCTATATAAAATTTTCAATCAGTAATTATGTACCCAATAATTATAAACAGTTAAGAATCCTTTCAATGTTCTTAGTTGGCCTTAAGTTTGTAATAATTATTATATTATGAATAAAATGGAGTTCAATTACTCTTTTCTAACAAGTCTAAATTGGACACCGTCTATATACGAATACAAAAGGCTCACAATTACTAGGAGAGTATTAAAGTTTGAATAAATTTGAGGCATAATCTGTGTAACAAGAGAAGATTAACAAAACGAATGACCATGATGGACCCATTAAGTTCATGTATAATAATTATAACTTCTATGTTAATTAAAGATCTTGAATGTTTAGATATTTGCTTATATCAAGCTATAATAGTGATAAACATAAAGATGAAGATAGAAATAACACAATATTATGATAAGGAAAATAAAAAATTATATTAGCTTTAATAATTGCAGGAATTAAGAAAATAAAAAATTAAATTATTTTAAAAAAATTACAAGAATTAATAATTATCATTAAACAACTAGCACCAAATTTGTTATCAGAGCCATAGGAATACTAACATATATTGATGGAAAAATTAACACCATTATATTTAGGGACATTGGTATTAACCATAAAGGTTAGGGGTATTATAGCATTTTTACAAACCTTAAAGACATAAGTGAAGATATGCTAAACCATGGGCATTTTAGATAAGTATCCTATTCTTAACATACTACTCTAATTTTTACATTATTTATTTGAAATAATTTAAATTATGAACAATTATTCTTAAAATTTCACTCTCTTATACTTTTATAAATTTAATTTTTTATCTCTTACAAATTGCAATATTCATAAATATATTATTGTTTAAAATTTATTAAACCAAAATTCAAATTTCATCATATTCATAACTATTTATTTCTTCTTATATTTATTATAAACATATTATTCTTTTCTATTTTTTGAGTAATTAACTCAAAATTAATTTTTATTGTACAAATAAAAGAAAATGTCGTTAGTTTTATTGAATGAATGTGTAAATTGTGCTAAACTTAAAATTTATGGGATTAAGTTAACAATGTATTTTTTTTAATGAAACTATTAATTTTTTTTAGAATTTATATGATAATAATATTAATAAAAAAGTTAATAAAATTTAAGTATATTTATTATAAATAAATAAGAAATTATTTAAAAATTAAAAATGTTTTCTTACTATATACAATGTTCTCTTATTGTTTTTATTTTTTTTAATTTATTAATTTAAAATATATAATATACCACATCAAATAATGTTTTAATTTAAAAAAATTAAACAATTCAAATCGTGTCATGGATATCCATTTATTCGTGGATCAATAGTTGATTTGATCCATCTGATTCACTAATAAAAAAGATCAGATCAGACTAGATCTTTTGAACAATCGATCCGATCTGATCCGATACAATCTAATCCACTATCATCTCTAGCATGAGAGTATTAATTGTGTGTATATATATGACATAAATATTATTTTATAAATATTTTTAGATATTAATTCCTTTATATTTACATATATTTTACTATTATAATGAACTAAAATTATTTATTTTATATTTATAAAAAAATATTAATTTGTTAGATATTTTGGGATTTTTTTGGGTTTTTATAATTTTTATTTGATAGATGGATTAGCTTTTAAGGAAAGTGAATATATTTTATTGCTTATCCTATCCTTTTAACCATCGTAACTTATCCTATCTTTTTGACATGCGGTGCATACTAATCTTATCTCTATCATAATACCAACAATCCTATAGTTATATTCTAATTTGATTTTTATCTCTTATAAATACAAAATAACACCATACAAAATAAGGAAGAATATTAGAATATAGATTTAGAGAGATTCAGATATAGGATTTACATAATTATGCTAAAGGAAATAACAAATAATAAGATTCATGAGGCAATTAAAAGAATTGAATATCATATTTAAGAACATCAATCCTAATTTTTATTCTCATTTCTTTTATTGTTTTCATGAATATTATCTGAATTTATTGTTTTCTATAAGTAACTAATTTTATATTTGATTGTAGGTTATTTTAAAATCCTAAACATAGATTGCAATATTTAATAAGATCTTTAATATTCTATTCATCTTTTCTTTTTTATTATGTATTAATTCTCAATTTTAATTATTGTGTGAATTTATTTGATTATTTACGCGTACAATTAAATAATCTAATTATTTTATCATTAATCAATTTAGTTGATCGGATACATAATTGTTTAATCAATTTAAATAATTAATAATAAATTGCGTGTAAGATACTTAAACCAAGCTTGTGTGTTTAACCTTGATCCAATTTACTTCTTTAAAAATTAATGATTTTAATATATTAGATTTAGAGAGTTTATTCTAGATTGTCTATTAAAAAATGTTTGATTAATAGCTTATTTAATTCAATGAATCTATAAGAAGATTTGGAGATTTTTGTGTTTATGAATTTCTATAAGTTGATATAATCAAAGAATAGGAAAACAGGATATGCTTTTATTGGTTTACAATACATGCTAGTGGTGTAGAATGATCATACAATCATTCTTTTATTTGAATATTTATCATAATATTTATATTTTGTTTTTTATCTTTATTAATCTTTAATTAGATTTAATTTTCAATTTATAAAATCAAAACCTCAATTTTCAATAAATAGAGGTTAGTTTTTCAAATTCTCTGCGCGAAAGATCATTACTTGCTATAGACTAATTTATGATATCTTAAATAATTTAAAGTAAGATTTAAATTGACTATTTATCTATATATACACATTCACACACATAGATATTATTCAGATGAAAAATGATTTAGGCAAACAATATTAACAAATTATAGTATCTATTGGATGAAACTATTTAAAGGTAGAATGATACAGGACAAGAATAGAAAATAAATGGTTTTTTTACTAAAGCAAATTATATAATAGAATTAAAAGGCTCATAGTTTTGTTGAGCTTCTTATGTCCCACGTTGATTTTATATTAACTTTTCAAGTTACTATTGGCCAATAAATAGGTATGCTCATTCCATGCATTACCTTATGCACAAATTTTAATTACTCATAGGTACACAAATCACTAGCAAATTTATGTTAAGTTACTTTAGGATCGATCTTTACAGGAATTGATCGATAGTATTAACAAGTCATATTATTTCCTAAATTAGCTAAAAAAATCCTAAACAATCTATGAGGTGTCGATGAAAGAAATAAACTATAAATTCTAAATTAATGAAGTAACTAAGATCGTAAGTAAACTAAATTATAATAAGTAAATTTATAGTTAAAAATAATGATGGTGAATGAATATGAAAAATTAAGAGCATTACTTTTCATGGAAAGAACAAATTAAATAATTTAATAACAAGTTAGATTTATTGTTTTTTCTTTTTAAATAAGCGAACCACCACGATCATAGTAAGTTCTCATAATTATCAATTAATCAATAATTTCTTATGTCATGCTTAAAATTGATTAATTGGCAAACTAAGAAAAATATATAAACTAAGATCATCAATCAATTAATAAATTTCTTGCTTAGGCTTGAAATTAATTAATAGTAAACATAAGGTAATTATATACTTTAATTATAGATTAAGATTTTGTTCAACATTAATTTTTAATTAAAGATTATTTTAACCATCTAATTTAATCTCGATTAATTAATAAATTTCTTGCTTAGACTTGAAATTGATCAATGAAATCAAATTAAATTTTTATTCATTCATGCACAACCAAGCATAGATGATGTGTCTAATGCTTAGTTCTAAAATATAATTATAAATTAATATTTGATTCATCATTAATTTATAATTAAATATTTGAAGAATTTAAACAAAAAATAAATAAAACTTTTATTTACTCAAACCATAAAATTGATCTTCTAATAATTGAAAGCAAATACTAAAATACCATATTACAAAAACTAGGAAATCATAATTAAATTAAAAAAAAGTTAATTCAACTACAAAAAACATTAGATTATAGAGAGAGAAATAATACAAAACTATAATAATACCCTTTCTTGATAAAGATGATTGTAGATCTGTGAATGGATTGTCATTAACTTATTCAAATCCTTGTATCTTCTTCACAATTGAGAGATTTTCTCTTTGTATTTATATATGAATGATGTATAGAATGACTATGGTAACTAGTGGCTATTACGTGGCTTCATTGATCTATGTTTAAGAGGGATTAATGTTTTATTTATATGTTAAAATTAGGTTTAAACACACTTGGAACGCGTATTAGGGTTTATAGCAGGATTTTGTCATCATACCACAACATGATTAATAATGCGTCGTAATGCTTGTTGAATTTTAATTCTTTAATTGCAACATGAGCCTACTGTGCCACAACATGGAATAAGTTAGATCGTAACGTGCATAGAACTTCAAAAAACACAAGTTGGACTTGAGAGTCTTGTGCCTCGACATGAATAATGTCTCGTTGCAACGAGCATAAAAATCCCAAAATGAGTAGTTTGAACCTGAGAGCACCTTGTCGTGGCACAAGTAATGCCTCGTTGAGGCGCGTATATAATTTATGAAATTTGGAAATCTTGTTCATTCCAACTTGTATGAATTTCCATTCATTTTTACTCTTTTTGTTCGTGTTTACCTAGAATTCTTCTAAAAGCAATTTAATATACAAATGATGATAATACCCTCCAAAAAAAAGATAAAAGGAAAGTAAAACATAAAATAAATACTTAAAAATATATAAAATAATAGGTCAAAAAAGAAAAAAATGTACTTCTTATTAAAGAAGATTGTCTCTTCTTTCTTTTCTTTTATATTCCTAATTATTTAGGAATATTTTTTTCTATTTTTTGTTTGAAAATTAAGTAGTCTTATCCTTGAGATAGAGGAATATCTCTAGGCTATTTCTACCTTAAAATTACAAAGTGCTTGACTATAGATAAAGATAATATAGCTAGGTTAGTCATACTATAGAGTTGATGGAGTGCTTGTCTAGTTAAAGAATATTAGCATGTTTGTCTTATTCTAAATTTGATAGAATATTTGACGATATAATAGTTTTATTGTATTTGTTATATAATATAATATGATGACCTATTGTTAAAGAGTTAGTTTGACTAATTTAAACTTTGTCCACCCATTCCTTACTTCCTAATTGCTTTCATATTTTTTGTGCACTTGCACTCTTTCTTACTTAGTATAGATATTAATAAATATAGAAACTTAAATTAGTAAGTAATTAATAAAATCAAGGAAAATATTTAATCACTCCTAAAAATACATATAAGATTGTGTTTATTCAAAAGTTAAGATCATTTGATAAAATTATTTGTCTAAACAATTTGTATTGATAAATGCCACATATATAGGCATGTTTCGATGATACATAATTTAAATAAATAATATATATGTACAAATCATAATAGTCTTTAGATGAAACTATTTAAATGTATAGTTGTTAATAAATATATAAATTTTGATCAAAAAATAAAGATATAAACTTAAAATTAATAAATATTCCTAAGAAAAATATATATACAATTATATATATATATATATAAAGAAATTTTAATATAAAATAATGTATATTTATGTTATCATATAATTAAAATTAAAAATATACAAAAAAAAATTAATTTAGTTTTGAAGAAACATTATTTCAATTTCTATTAAGAGGAAGTGAACAAGCAACCAATATTCAAAGAGGGAATCAACAAGGGAATGAAGGATGCAATGCTCATGAAAGTTCAACTAATAAAAGAAAAAACAAAGTACTGGTATCATTAATTTCAATTACATTTGTATTGTTAATTAATTTATACGTAATTATCATACTAACAGTTCTTTAATCATATGTAGAGAACAAATTATGAAAATGAACAGCCCTATAAGAGAAGAAACACAACTCAAATTAGGGCTTCTGAAGCTAAATAATAGTCAATTGAGAAACATTCATATGTTAAGGCAGTTGAGCCAATTGAATTGGCAACAAAGAGCCAATTCAGCAACCATCAACCAAAGGTGGCCCTGAGTGGCTCGAAGGCTGGCTCTAATGTTTGCTCAATTTAGGAAGGGAGGTTTATAAGGTTTCATGTTGTAGATATATATAAAGAATATTTATATGTACTTTGAAAATAATTTTGTTTCTAAGCAATTATCTCTTTAAGACACTTAGTTATTTATTGCACAAAGTTCAAAAAAATAGGAATGAAGGTTAAAAGACACTTCCAAGTTCTAAATTCTTGAAGTTATTGCATATGTTTGCATCTTCACTTCATGTATCTCTATAACTCCACTTGCATTCACATTTGCTTTATTAACACCTGCATATTCCTCATTATTAAGGTTCCAAAATGAGTGGAATTGCATCTCTTATATGCACAATAAGAGTAGAGCTTGTATGAATTGTGTGTTAGATTTTGAAATTTTTTAAGCTTTTTTTTTCCCACAAAAGTATTCATTCATTCTTGAATTTTATTACAAAACCATTGATTGTAATAGAACTACTTAATGTCACTGAATTCATTTTGTTTATCGGAAAAATTTAAAAAGTTAGAAATATGAGATTGTTCTGAAATTTATAACCGTAAATTTAAGGATTTTTTTAATATTATTTTCATTAATATGACGCTCGGATGTAATGGTAACATATTAAAATAATAGTTTTTATTTAATAATTGTGCAAATATCAAAAAAGGAAAAGAAATATGAAAACTTAAAAGAATCAATTAAAGTTTTTAATAGTTTGATGGTTTTTCTGATAATACAATAAACTTCATAACATATTATTAATATAACTTCTAATTTGTTTGCAACGTTATTTTATACATTGAGGGTGTTAATGTAAATTCAATCTAAAAGTTGTGTTTTTAATGATAAAAATATTTTTACTATTTAGTTATATATAAATAAATATATTATTAATATAAATTTGATTTTAATAAATTATAATTTTAAATTTATTAATAATTATTTATTAAAATATTTAATTAATTTAGTTTAAAGAAAAATTTATGAAATTTTGCTACTAATCAGTATTTTGTAATTAATATGTTAATAAAATGTCTGTTATAGATAGTTTGTTATAGATAGTTTGTATTTTAATGATATATAGCTCATTTAAATATATTTTAAATGATATAGTTTTTTATTTTTATCAATTTAAATCTAAATTCCTGTCTTATTTGTGTAATTTTTAATTATTTAATAAAAATCTTGAGTGTTTATTTAAAAAAAAAAGAAAAATTAAAAAATTAAGTTTAATAAATATCTCATAACGATTATAAAACAAAACTCTGAGAAGATAAAATAGTCATTTCATTTAGCCCTTTTGAAAATGAGATGCCACGTTGTTTACATTACCGACACGATACTTCACCGGGTTAATCTCAACCGAAACACACGAACCAGTCACCAAAAGCGGTGTTACCGGTCCATCCGGTCATTCCACCCGCCAAATAAGTATCTCAAGCTCTCTTATCTTATCTGGGAATCTCTAATTCAGAACGTACAACTATAATATGACCAAACCCTAATTTGCTTATAGCAAACGGAGAAAACCGTAAGAACAACAGAAAGGGAAGGAGGAAAAGAAGGAGAGAGAAAAAAAACCTAATTTGCTTTCTTTATTTGATTTATTTTGTTGAAGGACCCTAAAATTTCTGAACTCGGAAGGGCCAGTGTGATCTTGGAGTATACGATAGCGTTTAGAGATGATAGTTAGCCAAAATATGGTGCCTGAAGCGGAGCTGATGCAGAGCGTACCTGTGCTTGAACACATGAAGTACCATATATGCGTAGCTTCGCAAGAACACAATCTCCCAATGGAATTGTCCTCTACGCCTTCTTCACCGATCATTCGCGAGGTTTTGTTATCAGAGTCATCGTGCTCTACCGAAAAATCTTCCTTCGAATCGGTGCGTTTTTTAGGGTTTTTTTCCCTGGATGTATCTTGGTTTTTTAGTTTGATCCATCTCGTCAATTGGGAATTATTTATTTAGGTTTTCTTGATGGAGTAGTGTGTTACTGAGCTTCTTAGTTCAATATCTTTTTACTTTGTTAAGAGATTTTACTTTGTTAGGATATTTGATCGAAGATTTTTCTTTATCGTTGTATCCTGGGGTGGGGAGATTAGTTTGTACTTTGAGAGTTCGATGAATTAACTTGGGCTTTCTGTAGATTTTGAATATTGGAAAAGATTAGAGTCTGAAACTTTCACAGGGCAATGACTAGGATTTTATCCATGGTTCTACCTTTTCCTTTCTTCTCCATAGCTTCAGAACTTTCTCACCTTTGAAATGATAAGATGCTGAATGATAGAATCCAAGATCGAATTTTAGCAATACTTTTGGCTATTGCGCAATTTAACACTTAAGTTTTTATATTTGGTTTCACTTTTGAAAAAAAAATGATTTTTTTGCGTTATATTTTTTTTAAGATGCAAAAATATGAGCACTATATTTTTTTAACATGCGATTGTTAAAATATATGTTTTTTACCTCATGTGAAAAATAAAAATAAATTACAAGTATATGGTTAAAAATGAAACTTGTGAATGGTCAATGGATCTTGTCATTGTTGAAACTTGTGAATGGTCAATGGATCTTGTCATTGTTGAATCTTGTGAATGGTCACTGGATATTTGTTCTTTACATATCTTTCATCGAGTTTCTATAAGGGGTAAACCAAGGGATGCGATCAAGAGTTCATCTGGGTTTTCTTTTATCTTACTTGGTAGAAACATGAGAGGATAGAAATCTGATGGGTCTCTATACTTGAGGACTTTTTAACGAAAGGTGGCTTTTTCCTTATCATGTTGTTTGATTCAATTGTTTTTGGCTCAAAGTTACAATTATGAATTTTGGAGTTACACTATGTTTTAATAACAACGGGTAGCATTAACTTACCTACCGTTTCTCTTTATTTCAGGTTGTGAGTAGCCCAGAAATCATCAAAGATGCTGTTATGGAGTCTTCTGCTATAAAGTTTGTTCCAAATATTCGGTCAGGTAGCCATACGGACATTGGACCTAGATTTTCCATGGACGATGAGCACATTCAGATAGACGATTTGTCTGCACACCTTGGATCTCTCTTCAAGTGTCCCACGTCTAGTGCTTTTTATGCAGTTTTTGATGGTCATGGAGGTCCAGATGCAGCTGCTTATATCAAGAGAAATGCCATGAGATTATTTTTTGAGGATGCTGATCTGCCACCGATGATGGATACTGATTCTGTTTTCCTACATGGATTGGTGAATTCTCATAGGAAAGCATTTTTACTGGCTGACCATGCCTTGGCTGAGGAAAAGACAGTGAGAAGTTCATGTGGCACAACAGCATTGACAGCCCTTTTACTTGGAAGGCATTTACTGGTTGCTAATGCTGGTGACTGTCGAGCAGTTCTTTGTAGGAAAGGAGTGGCAGTAGAGATGTCTAACGATCACAGGCTTTCTTATTTGCCAGAACTCAAACGGGTTGAGGAATTGGGTGGTTGTATTCATGACGGCTATCTTAATGGTCTGTCTGTCACACGAGCCCTAGGAGACTGGGACATGAAATTCCCACTTGGTTCCTTGTCACCCCTCATTGCCGAGCCAGAAGTTCAACAGGTTGTGTTAACAGAAGATGATGAATTTTTGATCATTGCTTGTGATGGGATCTGGGACGTAATGTCCAGTCAATATGCTGTTAGTCTCATCCGCCGTGGGTTGCGAAGGCATGATGATCCGCAACAATGTGCTAAAGAACTTGTTTTGGAAGCATTACGACTAAATACATCTGATAATCTCACCGTTATAGTTATCTGTTTCTCAACTCCTTCTCGAGTTTTTGAGTCACGTGCTCCGCGACCACAAAGGTTCAGGACATGCAGTCTTGCAGTAGGTTGAGAAGCTTGTTTGAAGGAAATTAAATGTAGATAGAATCAATTGTTATTTACTATTAATTTCTTGTGATAAACGATCAGCTACCTGTTTGCGGCCGTTTCAGATTGGACAAAAGCAGCCAGAAGTTTTGTAGGATGAAAATTTAGAATCCCAGAGGCAGGCATAGTTTTGGGTAGTCGACAAGTGGTGGTGGTGGTGGTATGCTGAACTATATTGGTTTGTCGCATTTCATTGTCAAATGTTGTCACTTAGGGTTCAGTTTAAGTATGTAAACCTTATTTTGTAAATGCAAAATACAGTTAGAAGCTTATTATTATTTCATTTATCTCATTGGTTTCACAGAATTGAAAACAAGATATGCCTTAAGATGGCTATGAACTGGTTGCCAAGTTGTAGCCTTGTTCGATTCGTCTATTTGGCTTGCATATTCTTAAGACTGACAAACTTGTTCTTGTCCATAAGAGTAAACAATTGATGGGTCTGTCTATGTATTTCTTCGGAAGAAATATTTTATAGCATGCATCAGTTTACAAAATATTGTTAATAAGTGATTTTGTAGTTGTTTTAAAACCTTTTAATTTAACATTTAATTTAATATTGATACACGTCTATACAGAATTGAATACAGCATTCTTTTTCGGGGAAAATGCCCAATTAAGTCAAGTTAAATAAATTAAACATATACTCGATTTTAGATAAAAACATTAAGTTTAAAAAATAAAAAATAAAAATTGCGTGAAAATTTTAATTTTTAAGTTTAGTGGAATTATGTCGTTTTATTTTTTAAATTTAATAAACTTGTAGTGTATTACTTGTGATATAATAAAGGTTTATTAGGTTTATAAAATAGAATATTATAAATCCATGAACCTTCTAGATTCTAGATGTTGAATTTTAAGGTATTATTTACAAATCAAACAATTAAAGTATATAATTTATTAAAACTACTCTATGAATTTAACAAGTTGTACACAATAGTTAAAAGTAAAATAAATTTAAGAGAGTAAAATAATAATATTGATAATTTAACGATATTAGTAATTTAACGTGGTTCACCCTTTAATTTAGGCTATATTTACGGGACACTCTGAAAAATATTTCTTCCACTAATAAAATTAATGGGTACAAAATGAGGGGTAATACAACAAATTAAAATAAACCAAAAATATTAACACACACAAGTGTTTCCCAAACTCACTATTTTGTCACTCCTCTTTTAGAAAAATATCCTAAATATTTTTTTAAAATATTCTTTCTCACTCTCTTACACGCACAATACTATTTTTCATCAAAGTAAATTATTCCTTTGGTTTTGCTTTTCTTCTCTTCTTTTAGTGTCTCTCTCTAAGACAAAAATATTGTCTATTTATAGGCAAAATTGTCTATCGCTTATGTGATCAGAAATTGATTACGTAGCTTGCCAAATTTTAGTCACAAAAATATTTTTTTATTTGATGAATTTTTCAAATGTGGTTTCACCTAAAAAAAATTATTTTCTTTCCCTTTTATGTGGGTGGAAACTACAAATCTTCCCCTCCAGACTACATGGAGGGCTCTACCAATCCAGTAGCTAAACAACAGCTTTCAAAATTCTATCTTGGAAGAAATTTCGTCATTATGTATGATCCATTTTCTTCATGGATCTTCTCAAGCTATAATAGCTTCTTCTCCATTACATCCCTAATCCAATGATATCTCACATCAATATGTTTTAATCATGAATGAAAGGAGGCATTCTTTCCAAGATGGATAGAACTCTAACTATCACAAAATAACCGATAACTATCTTGCTACAACCCAAGTTCTTTCAAGAACCTTTTCATCCATAGCAACTCTTTACATGCTTCTGTTGTTGTTATAAACTCTACTTCTGTAGTAGACAGTGCAACACATTTTTGTAACTTTGATTGTCATGACAGAACTGCCCTTACAAATGTAATCAGATAACCTAAAGTTGATTTTTTGGAATCCACATCGCAAGCCATATCTACATCTGTATATCCAACTAATATAAGTTTTTCATTTCCAAAACATAGGCATATTTTGGAAGAACATCAAAGATGCTTGAAAATATATTTCATTGCAACCTAATGTTCTTTTCCAGGATTTGAAAGGAATCTACACAACTCCAACTGCATAAGTGATATCTAGTAGTGTACAAATCATGGCATACATTAGACTTCCAATTGCTGAAGCATATGTAACCTTTTCCATCTCTTCATTCTCTTTGTCTGTATAAGGGCTCTGCTTAGAACTTAGCTTAAAATGATTAGTGAGATGACAACTATTTTTTTTAGCCTTGTCTATATAAAATCTTTGAAGTACTTTCTAAATGTATTTCTCCTATAACAACCATAATTTCTTGATGTCTCTGTCTATAATAATACTCATGCCAAGAATTTGTTTTGCTGGCCCCAAGTCTTTCATGGAAAAAGACTTATTCAACTGCTTTTTCAAGTTGTTGATTCTGGAAATATTCTGACCAAAAATCAACATATCATCCACATAGAGCAAAAAAATAATGAAATCGTCATCAGAGGATTTTTGCACAAAAACACAATGGTCTGAAGAAGTCTTTTTGTAGCCTTGCTCCTTCATAACAACCTCAAACTTCTTGTATCATGCATTGTCTCAATACCTGTTTTAAGTCGTAGAGGCTTTTCTTTAATTTACAAACATAATTATTTTTCCCTTTGCTTGAAACCCTCTGGTTGCTCCATTATATCTCTTCTTCCAAGTCACCATATAGGAAGGTAGTTTTGACATCCATTTTCTCAACCTCCAAATCAAGACTTGCTACTAACCCTAGCACAGTATGGATGGATGTCATTTTCACAACTAGTGAGAAAATCTCGTCAAAGTAACTCATTTTCTTTGGTTGAATCCCTTGACAACTAGTCTAGTTTTGTATCACGGACTGGAACTGTGTTCTTCATGGTTCACCCTGAACACCCATTTATTTTTCAAAACCCTCTTCCCTTTGGATAGCTTCATCAGCTCAAAAGTTTTGTTCTCGTGTAAGGACTTCATCTCATCTTACATAGCTTCAATCCATTTTTGTTTGGATTTTTCATCCATAGCTTCTTCATAACTCTTAAGTTATCCCCCATCAGTGAAAGTCACATACTCATATGGAGGATATGTGGTAGAAGATCGTCTCAGTCTACCGCTTCTTCTCAATGGAACAAGAGAAGTTGCAGGTGTTGAATGTTGAATAATGAACATCATCATCTCTCTCGTCTTCATAACCAACTTTTATAGGAGCATCATCTTCATCAGGTGGATAAACTTGGTCTTTATCTCCAACTTGTCTTGGCACAGATGTTGGAGGAATTAATTGCAAATCTGATGAGTCACCATTGGAATTAGGAACATCTTTCTCCATTTTGACAATATCTTCAATGGTCTCATCTTCAACAAATACAACATCACAATTCCTAAAAATTCTCTTTGCAACCGAATCATAAAATCTATAGCCAAATTGACTTGACCATAGCCAATAAAAATACATTGTCTTGTCTTAGCATCAAGTTTGGATCTCTCATCCTTGGGAATATGAACAAATGCTTTACACCCAAACACTCGTAGATGATCATAAGAAACATCATTTCCTAACCACACTTTATTTGGAACATCCATCTTGAAAGGAGTACAGGATGAAAGATTTAACATATGTGCAACTGTGAGTATGGCTTCACCCTAGAAATTTTTAGGCAACTTTGCATGTGAGAGTAGACATTTGACTCTTTCCATCAAAGTTATGTTCATCCTCTCAGCTAAGCCATTCAACTACGATGTCTTTGGAGGTGTCATCCGATGCCAAATACCATGCTTTTTACAATAAGCATGAAAAGGTCATGTGTATTCTCTACCATTTTCTGTCCAAATGCACTTTAGCTTCTTCCCAGCCTGTTTATTAACTGATGCATGAAATTATTTGAAGACATCTATCACCTGATCCTTTGTCTTCAGAAGGTATACCCACATCTTCCTTGAATGATTATCAATGAAAGTCACAAAGTATTGAGCACCACCAAGTGACTTTGGCATTGGTCCACAAAAATATGAATGAATCAAATCTAAAATATTATTCATTCTAGAATGAGGGAAACTCTTGAAAGAAACTCTATTTCACTTTCTTGCTAGATAATCAACACATTTCTCCAAACGTATTTATCCATTCCCGGAAGTATCTTCTTCTTGGCTAGACTTATCATACATTTTTCACCCATGTGATTGAGTCTCCTATGCCATAATTTAGCTGCATTGTCTTTTTTCACAGCATTTACTGTGTCGGTAGAGAGCTTTGCTTGCATTATATATAGAGTTGTATGCTTCTCACCTCTAGCTACTACTAAGGAGCCTTTTGTAAGTTTCCATTTATCTTAAATGAAGAAACTACAATATCATTCATTTGTAAGTTTACGTACAGAAATCAAATTCAGGCTCATATCTGGAATACACATAACATCCTTCAGAAATAGTTTGGTTCTATTCTTTGTTTTCAAGAAAGCATCTCCTCTACCAACAACCTTTGACAAGCTTTCATTTCCCATTCTAACAACATCAAAACTTTTAGGTGTGTATGGTGAGAAAAATTCTCTACGCGATGTAGCATGAATTGTAGCACCATTATCAATCACCTAACTGGTCTCATATAATGTAAGATTGAAAAAATCTTCATCATAAACAATATTGAACTCGTTTATGGTATTTATGTACTCATCATCACTATTGTTGTCTTTCTTCACTACTTTGCCTTTGTTCATTTCATGTTCCTTCTTGAACACCCAACAAATGTTCTTGATGTGACCATTCCTCTTATAGTGATGACATTTAACATTGGCATATTTATTTGATTTGCCTCTACTCTTGCCTCTGGGTTTCTATTCTCTGTATTGTCTTTTTTCTATTGACTCTATGATAAGTGCTTGTGCTTCTGAATCTCTCTCCCTATTCTATTTCTCATATGATAACAAGGCTTTTACAAAAATCTCAAACTCCATCTTATATTTCACATAAGTGAGAGTTATTGTGAGCTGATTATATGATAAGGGTAGTGATGTCAACAACATCACAGCTTTCTCTTCATCGTCGAAACTCACATTGAATATTGCTAAGTGAGAAAACTTGCTATTGAAATCGCTAACATGTTACATCATGCTCACATTATCTTTCTTCCTCATCTGATATAGCTCCTTCCACAAATAAAATTTATTGACAAGGTTCTTTGACATGTACACGTTTTCTAGAGTCTCCCATAATTCTTTTGCAATCTTGCTATTTTTAATTCAATATTTTGCAAAATAATGTTTGATAAATTTAGAAGGATTATACCGTCTGCAATCTCATCTATCTCCTCCCACTGTTTCTCGATAACGCTTGCAGTTGCCTTCTTTTCTTTCCCTAACAATGCCTTATGGACCTTTTATTGAATAAGAATATCCTTCATTCTCTTTTGTCATAAAGAAAAATTATTATTGCCATTAAATTTCTCAATATTTATCTCCTAGCTTAACATTTTTTTCTCGCTATGTTTCTTTTTTTGCAAATAAATATGTCATGGACCTAAAAAAATCTTTTCTGATATAGCATACCAGTCTATACTACAACCACAGAACATACTACAAATTTTACTAGATCAGTTTTGATACCAGTTGTTGGAGCACAAATGGTAAAAATAAAATAAATTTAACATAGTAAAATAATGACACCGACAATTTAATGTGGTTCATTCTTTTATTTGAGCTCCATTCACGGGACAAATTTCGAAAAATATTTTTTCCACTAATAAAATTAATGAATACAAAATGAGAAACAATACAACAAATTGAGATGAACTCAAAATAATGACACACAAGTGTTTACTAAACTTACTATTTTGTCACTCTATTTTTAGAAAAATATCTCATATATTTTTCTAAGATATTTTCTCTCTCTCTCTTACACATATAACATTATTTTTCATAAAAAGAAATTGTTCATTTCACTTTGATTTTATTCTCTTCTTTTAATGTATTTCTTTAAAGTAAAAAAAAGCATTGACTGTTTATAAATAAAATTGTGTATTCCTTATGTAGCCAAAAATTTACCACGCAATTGATCAAATTTTAATTGCAAAAATATTTTTTTATTTAATAAATTTGCAATTAAAAATTTTATTTTATTTTCCTTTTGGCGTACTATACCCTAAGGCAATAAACTAAAATGTATAATATATTAAAACTAGTTGGATGAATTTAACACCGCACGCCCTTGTTCTTTTTGGACAGGCTTCAGTAGTTGTAAGTGGCTTACGAAACGCACCTCATCATCATCTTCACCTTGGAGAAAGTTGCCCCTCCACCATTGAACACTTTAGAGGCTAATGGTATTGATATGCTATATGTGGTCATAAATTTATTATAATTTTTAGTGTTCCTCTTATTCTTTATCTTACAATGCAATGTGAGTCATGACTCATGACAGCTCGGAATATCAATAAAAATAATCTTTTAAATTTTTATAATATGATATTATCTTCTGCTTCATGCTTTTGTAACTCCCAGTTTAGTCATGATTATCAGGGTGAGTTAAATCTAGATAATCAAATCTAAACAGTTGAATTCAATATAAATATCTTGTTTATTTTTTTGTTTGTTAAGAGGGGAACGTAAATATTATATGAATTTATATTTTTATATTTATATTATTTATTTCGTGATGCATAATAAAATTATTTTAAAAAACTGATAAATGAATCATTTTTATAAATAATAATCTTATTATTAGATTAGATTTTGTTAATGTAAAAGTAATATTTTTATTTTTAGAAATCTTAGAACATCAAATTATAAGTTAAAACATGTAAATCATAAATATTATGCAATAAATATAACATATATTTTAATAATATATATTCATTTACTATTTAATAAGTAAAATGTTGTTAATTTTTTCATTAATGTGAGTATTCCGTGAAAACCCCATGATTTTTTAATAAGCAGAGTTAACTTAATATGGAAAAAATGATTTTTTTTTATAGAACACAAACTCATGTACTCATAATTAAAAATCAAACCTCTATTTAAAGGAAATTAATGTCATTAAACCAAAATTAATTGACAATGAGAAAAAATATCATTATGAAGTGGAATTAGAATCATATTCTCCGAATTCTACAAATTCTAGTTTTTTTTTTTAATTTTATATAAATTATTTTTTATATTTGATTAGAAGTTAAACTAATTTTCATTAAAACTAATACTTGATTTAAAAAATGTTATTATTTTATTATAACAATATAATATTATAAATAAAAATACATTTTGTTTTAATTATTGAACAAAAGAAATAATATAATTATATATTAAATTTAATGGAAAATTATTTTATTTTTACAATTTTTTATTAATTTAAAGCATATTAACTAAAATACACTCATATTTTTTTTTGTTATTGAGAATCTCTGAACATGCAAATATTTAGCTATTAGCTTGAAGATCTCTAATCTATCATTGGTATTATGTATTAAATAATATATTAATTTTAAATTAAATGTTAAATTATGAAGTCACATATCTTTAGTAATATAAAAAATTAAATAATTTAATTATTTATAATAATAATTTAACATTTTTATAATTAAAAAAATATTAGTTAATTTTAATTAAAAAAATTTAACATTTTGAATTATCATCCTCTTTTATTAGGGATGGATATTTTTATTAAAAAAGTTTAATAAAAATTTTTTCAAAAATAATCGTAATTAATAAGTTATAAAATAAAAATTAATATTAATATTTTAAATAATGTAATAGATTAAAATATTCTTAAATTTTTTTAAAAAAATAAAAATTATAATTTTTATCAAAAAATATATTATTTCTTTCATTAATTATGATTAGTATTCAATTATATTTAAAGTTCATAGAAAATAATTATTATTATTATCAATATTCAATTATACTTAAAGTTGATAAAAAATAATTATTATCGTTAGAATAATTAATTCTATCCATAGCACGCACATTCTAATTACGGTTGACACGTAATTTTTATAATTTCAAGCATTTAAGTTTTTATGGTAGATTTAGTTTATTAAATTTAAAAGATTAGATGTGTTGAATTTAAAAAATTAAAAATTAAATTATTTTTAGAAAATATATAATTTTAATATTTTAAATATGATAGTTACAATAAAAAATTTATAGTTAGATTAAATTTAAAAAATAAAAATTGTATGGATAAAATTTTAAAAAAATTAAGATATTAAAGTTAAAAATTAATAAAAAATAAATATTTTAGTTTTAAAATAATAAAATTATTATAATATAAATTATTAATTTCATAAAAATATTTTATTAATAAAAAAGTTAAAACAATATTAAGATATAAATAATATAAAAAATAAAATGAACCATCTTTAGAATAATAAAAACAAATAGTGTGAATATCGTTATTTTTTTTTTAAAATAAAAACTTAGTAATTGGTAGCTTTGTTTGGCAGCAGACAAGGAAAGAAAAACCCAAATCCAAGGTACTGCTTTGTGAACCGATTCAATACAGACACGGTCGAGCAAAAATGGCTATGGCAAGCTTGGCTCGGCGAAAGGCTTATCTTCTCTCTAGAAGCTTCTCAAACTCTTCCCCTGATGCTCTCAGGTACTCCGCTCTCGCCTCCTTCTCCAGAGGCTTCGCGTCGTTGGGATCTGATGAAAATGACGTCGTCGTTATCGGAGGGGGCCCCGGAGGTTACGTGGCGGCTATCAAGGCCGCTCAGCTTGGACTCAAGACCACTTGTATCGAGAAGCGTGGTACTCTTGGCGGTACTTGTCTCAACGTTGGTTGCATACCCTCCAAGGTATTTTTTTTCCTGAGCTTCTGAGAGTTTTATTGGATTCAAATATGCCATTTTGTTTTATTTTCTTTTTATATTGTAGTTTTTTAATTGCTTGATTTTTTTTCTGGGTTGTTGGTTCTTTATTATTGCTCCTATACTTGATTTTGCTATTTCTCGTCAGATCTAATTGTATGATTGAGTATTATTTCTTTATGCTTTTGATGGATAAGGTGAATTGATAGCGGAATTGAGTTGCTTCAGTATTATGTATAATCATCGCCATTTGGATTTTGATTTATATCTTGATGGGTTATTAGTCAATTGAAATTCAGTTTTGGGTTCACTGTTGTAAAATAGTAATTTTTATATGTTTGATGATGAAGAACTGACGTAAAAGGGGAACAGAAAGGAAATTTGGGTGGTATGACAAGGGATGTTAATATGTAGTCTCTTTGGCTGTGAATTAGTAATGTGTTTCCATGATATGGAAAGGGGAAAAAAATGGCTATGGTTTGAGCTTCGACTATGCTATTTAAGCATTATTAACTCTGGATGAAGTTTGCTTCATAACAATTTGGAAAAATAAAATTTGTATTGATTATAACAATTTGAAAATGTTTTGAAAGTCCTCTACTTCACTAAAAAGGTATGCATTGGTCCCCTTGTTTTATGGTAGTACCCGATTTCTTTAAAAGGTACACATAAGTTCAGTTTTACTTCATAAAAAAAAAACTAAGGATTATTTTCCTTGCCTATAAAAAAATCCTTACACCTGCTATAAATTTGTACTCAGTTTTGCACCTACACCGCTTGTATGGTCCCACATGGTAGAATTATCTAGAAAAATAAATCACCTCACCATTTTTTAAGATAATTCTACCATGTGTCATATAAGCGGTATGGTTGCAAAAGTATGTGTAAATTTATACTCTTGGCATTTCTTATTTTATTAAATAACAATACGTACTCTTCATTAAATACACACGTGATAAGCATGTGGAAGAAATTGAATTCATGTATACCTTTTCATGAAATAAAGGACCTGTGATGGACCACTTAAAAACAAAGGGATTAAAGTGTACATTTTTTAACGAAGAAAGGGACCTAGGCATTGTCAAGCCCTACCTATTATTTGGATTACTGTTGAGGCTAGATGAGCTTTACTTTTTCCTTTGGAATCTGCTTCTAATAGTCATTTGTGACTTCAAGATGAGAGGAGTTTTCTTTCTTTATTTATTTAATTTTTTTTAGAGGGGTTTTCTTTATTTCATTTTGTTTGGCTGTTATTGTAAATAAGATCAATATTCTTTTGTTATATTAGGCGCTTCTTCATTCCTCCCACATGTATCATGAAGCAAAGCATTCATTTGCCCACCATGGAGTTAAGCTTTCATCTGTGGAAGTTGATTTACCTGCCATGATGTCCCAAAAGGATAAAGCTGTGGCTAATCTTACCCGGGGTATTGAAGGATTGTTCAAGAAGAATAAGGTGAACTATATAAAAGGATATGGTAAGTTAATTTCCCCCTCAGAAGTTTCTGTGGACACCACTGAAGGTGAGAACACTGTTGTGAAAGGCAAGCACATTATAGTCGCTACTGGTTCTGATGTAAAATCTTTACCTGGGATCACCATTGATGAGAAGAAAATTGTGTCATCAACTGGAGCTTTGGCTTTGTCAGAAATCCCTAAGAAACTTGTGGTCATTGGAGCTGGATACATTGGTTTGGAGATGGGTTCTGTATGGGGCCGAATTGGCTCTGAGGTAACCGTTGTTGAGTTTGCTCCAGATATTGTCCCAACCATGGATGGGGAGATACGCAAGCAATTCCAGCGCTCCCTCGAGAAGCAGGGTATGAAATTCATGCTCAAAACAAAGGTTCTAAGTGTTGATTCTTCCGGCAGTGGCGTAAAGCTGACCCTTGAACCAGCTGCTGGTGGTGACCAGACAATACTCGAAGCTGACGTCGTTCTTGTATCTGCTGGTAGAATTCCATTCACTGCCGGACTTGGGCTGGAGAAGATTGGAGTTGAAACCGACAAGGCAGGGCGGATTTTGGTCAATGAGAGGTTTGTTTCAAATGTGCCAGGTGTCTATGCCATTGGTGATGTCATTCCCGGGCCAATGTTAGCCCACAAGGCAGAGGAGGATGGAGTTGCATGTGTAGAGTACATTGCTGGCAAGGTAGGCCATGTAGACTATGACAAGGTCCCTGGAGTTGTTTACACTCATCCTGAGGTTGCTTCCGTTGGAAAGACTGAGGAGCAAGTGAAGCAACTTGGTGTTGAGTACCGTGTCGGAAAGTTTCCCTTCATGGCTAACAGCAGAGCCAAGGCAATTGATAATGCTGAAGGACTTGTCAAGATTTTGGCTGAAAAAGAAACAGACAAGATATTGGGAGTTCACATAATGGCACCCAATGCTGGAGAGCTCATTCATGAGGCAGCTATAGCTTTGAATTATGATGCATCTAGTGAGGACATAGCCCGAGTTTGCCATGCACATCCAACAATGAGTGAGGCATTGAAGGAAGCTGCTATGGCTACTTATGACAAACCCATTCACATCTAGAAAATTATTGCTTTGTTGTTATTACTTTCAATTTTTACTTAATATTTTTATAATGACACTGCAGTCTGCAAAAACCTTCCATCTTCACATTTCTTTATAGCTAGCCATTGGAAATTGGCTGTCCTTTGTTCACTTTGGTTAACGGATAAACTTTGTATGCTTCTCTTATCTGAGTGTGAATAACAACGTAAGAAGGATATGTTGAGCTCATGGGTCAATATTGTACGCATTACCTATTGGCAAGGTCCCTTTTGTTCTTAATCAGTTTATACGTACATATTACTGTGACATCAATCCATAAGTTAAAAGTAACATTACGCAAACTACACCAAAATATCATTTGATCAATTTGAGCCATTATGAGATATAACGCTCAAATGGTTGTGCCATTGCTTGAATTGTTTTGGTAATTAGAGAAATTGCTTAAGAACCGTCTGAAATCTGAACCATTACTTTATTGTTTCTATTCACGAAGATAAGCCTCAAAATTTCTAATGAAAGCGTTAAATTTGGATGATGCAATCAACCCTGGGAAGGCCTCTTAGAGTTTAGAAAGAAGCCCTAACTTATCTCTAGAAACCCTAGACCACAAATTACCCCCGTCCTTTCACCTTAGCCAACCCAACCTTTCCACCTTCTATCAGAGACACCCTCCACCCAAGACCAGATGTTTGCCAACGAAGCCTCTCCACCCTCAGTTTTCCGACACAGCTTTTTTCCAGTACTATTTTTCTCTCTACTACCATTGAAACTTTGGAGGATGAAGATGAGCTGGATGAAAGAGACAAAATTTGGTCACAGTGAGGATTGAAAATGTTATACCATCCACATAACATATATAATATTTCTGTAACATCTACGTGTTACAAATGTAACAACAAAGAATCATATATTGTATTAGAATAATATTTTCGTTACATTTATAATACTTCGGCTTTATATTGGTAATTCAATAAATTTCAATAATATGTTTGTAACTTCCTAAATATTTAGGTGTACATTTGTTAGTTTACTAGTTTTAAATCTGTTAAGATTCTGTTGGACTATAGTTTCCTAAACGGAATGAAGCTCTCTCTTTCTGACCAAAAGAGATCATAAACCATGACTAAGCATCCATAACCATCATATATTTTAACATGTGAGAATAAAAGAGCTCTGGCAAGCCATATGGTTCAAACATTAACAAATAAAAAAAGTGAAGGTTTAAAATAAGACTGCGGCATCATCCATAACATTCAAGTGGCACTGCATGATCTTGGGTACAATAAGAAGGGGAAATCACAGAAGTTAGAGAAAGGAGATAAATTGGCTGCAAATGTTCACATAAATGATTGTTCTCTCCTGATCTTTCCCCTTCCTTTAGGGCATCCTTGTATCAATAGAGAGCATCTCAGACTGTGCGCAACATCGAAGGGCACAACACTCCCTTCCAACCATGTTGACAGGCCTCTCTTTCTTCAAGAAGATTTTCCTAGAATAAAATTCAGGAACTCCAAGTTCTCTAAGTAAATTCAGTTCCATATGGAAACTGACATTAACCTTCATGGGAAAGCAAGGTAGACTAATGCGCAGTTATGGTTCCTCACGCATGTCTGGCCTCCTTTTGGCTTGCACAGCCAGTCGGGCATCTCTCTCCCGCTCAAACTCTCGGTAATCTGCTCGCTGCAAGAAAGAAACCTTGTCCAGATACTGGTTAGAACTCTTTTTGTACGCATCCAACTCTTCTTCTAACTTTTTATCTTCCTTGAACTCTCCCCAATCCTTTTTACTCTTGTCTAGTACACTAAGTTTTTGTTTCTTCTTAATTTGCTCCAGAACAGCATCAACACCAGATGGTGGGGGAGCTTTGGCCTTTTCAAGTGCCTCCTTAGAGTCTGCATCAATAAACTTCTTTACTTCAATTTCTTGGCCTGCAAAATCTCGAACCTCCTTGATCTGTAAAGGGGATAGAGGCGTGAAAATGGAATTATCACATTCTCCCAAAAATGAACCACGTTTCAAACTGCCAAAACAGGTTAAGAGCTTCAAAAGTTGTGTGCATCTTTTTAGAAATCTTATGGTCAAAAAGATAAAGTTCGGAATTGGGTGGCAAAGGAAAAAGCACATAAAGTGTAAGCTCCAGCAGATCGCCATAGCAAAGCAGCTAAATGTTTGTATTTGAGTGTCAACAGATTGTTTATTATTCTTCAAGAGTACTTCTATTCTATTCATCTCAAGTTGATGGAAAAACACAACTCAATGTTAAAAGTGTATTAAAGTGTTTGAGCCAGTCACGCATCAGTTAACGTCTCTATATTTCATATAAAATTCCCAATTTTGTTAAGAAGCCAACGGCACTGAGACATAGTAAATAAAATACGTATAAAGAGGTAAAAATTGACATACTTACCTCAAATTTCCCCCTGCCTGATGAAGATGCGACAGCATCCTTAACAGCTGCAAGAGCTGCAGCAGCAAGCCTCTTGGCCTCGTCACTAGAGCTGTTCTGAGCAACGCTGTGTTCCTTCTGTGGCACATATTCCATGGTAGATTCATTGCTTTTTGGGGTCATGCCTAGATATGTTTTCCAGTTCTAAGAAAACAAGTTAATACATTTAATTCTTGCAAGCCATATTAATAGTTCAAAAGCAGAGAGGATAAAAGAGAAAGATGCTCACTGCAGATGATTTCTTTGAAGTTTTGGTTTTATTCACAGTTGAAACATTTTTCTTCAATAAATCATTCACTGCCTTGTTAGGTACTCCTTTATTCATCTGCTTCCACATTGCATCAACCCGGGCTTTGGTGTCTAGAAGGATCAAAGTATTACATAAGCCTATTTGTTAAACTGTTTACATGTACAAGAGTCCTTGTAAAAGAAAATAAATATAATAGGAACAAGCGATTCCAAAAACCAATTAGTTTTAATTTCTCACTAGTTTCTTCAGTGTTTGCCTCTGAGCTTGAAATAGGACCAATTTCGTTGGCAGATTTGGTTGACGAACCTTCCATCTCTTTCACAGAACCTAAAAACAACACGAAACTAGTTAGATCCCTTCAACTGTCATTGCTTGCATCAAATGACAAAGAACATAACTTTGACTCATATAAACATAAACCATGCATATTTAAAAAAAAAACAAGAGTTCAGGTGGCAACAGTAATTAAGAAAGTTTTAAATCTCGAATCTATCAATGGATTGATCATGTATCCCATGCTATGTTTCTAAAATAACAACGATCATGAAAAATTGCTCAAGTGAAATGCTCTTCACGCCTTCACCCACTGTTGTACACAAACAAATCTTTGCATGCCATACTACACCTACCAATCAAAACTACTTAAATTTTATAGTACCAAGTGTCATGCATAGAGTGGTTACATGCCACACTGCTCCTACAAATCATAACTTCTTACATTTCTTATAGTGCCATGTGACATGCATGGAGTGGCATGAATGGAGTGGCATGAGTGCAATTATATATACAATTATGTACTTGCAGCTAGTGGGATTGGTTTGTAATAGTGATATAACTCTCCACCCCCACACCATGAACCTAAGTTCAAATGTCACCTCTGTAACATTTTATTTATTTAATAAAAAAGAGGAATTCGGTGCCCTTTTAAAAAAATTAAAATAAAATGTATTTGCAGCTAGCATTCTTCTTTTTCTCAATGTAGCTTAAACAACATATAGAATTTCTATGAACTGAACAAAAATAATGTGAATTATTTTTGTTTCATAATTCTAGTACATACATTTCAAACGTATTTAAAGCGAAGATGACAAAATTATGGAAATGATTAACCTAATAATTACATAATAAAATCTTCTAATTAAAACACATTAAAATCCCTAATTATTTATATAATCAAACTCCCTAAATATTTGGGATTTTACAATTGGGATTTTTGGGATTTCAACACTCCCTCTAAAAGTTGGATTAATCATATCCAACTTGCAAATAAAATCATCAAAGTTTTGTCGAGTGAGTCTTTTGACGAAGATATATGCAATTTTTTCTTTCAAGGGAACATAAATCATACAGATAGTCTCATCTTCAACTTTTTCTTTGATGAAGCATCTATCCACTTCCACATGTTTAGTTTTGTCATGTTGAACAGGATTATAAAATATGTTGATGATTGCCTTGTTATCACATTCAAGTTTGATGGGAGAGTTTGCTATAACATGGAGTTCTTTCGAAAGTTTTTTAGCCAAATTGCTTTACAAATGTCCTGTGTAACTGCTCTAAACTCGACTTCAATACTACTCATCGACACTACATTTTGCATCTTACTCCTCCAAGTCACTAAATTCCCAATTACAAAGGTATAATATCTTATAGTGAATCTTTTATCTTTTATTGAACCAGCCCAGTCTACATTAGCAAATATTTCTATATTATTACTTTATCTTTTTGAAAAACATACCTCTATTAGGTGCCCCTTTTAAATGCCTGGGAATTTTGTAGATGGCTTTAGAGTGAGTCCTATGGTGAATGCATGTGTTGACTCACCACAATGACTGCAAATGCAACGTCTAGTCTGATGTGAGACAAATATATCAGTTTCCCTAATAACCTTTTATATCTATCTCGTCTATTGGCTTTCCCAACTCTTCTGATCTTTTTCCAGTCTCGATCATTTTGTCACTTGGTTTACACCCAAACATTCCAATCTCAATAAGAAAATCAAGGGATACACTTTAGTTGAGACACTAATTCCCTTTTTTGATCTCGCAACCTCTATTCCTAAGAATCGCATTTGTCCCAGATCCTTGACTTTAAATTTTGTAACCAAAAATTTCTTAAGTCTCAATTTCTACCATGTTGTCCCAAGTCAAAATTAATATTGTTTTCCTCCCATTTCTAATGCATCGAAAGAACATTGTATGATATGATTGTCCCTACTGGTACCCATGTTTCCTCATCACTTTGACAAACCTATCAACTCATGCTTTAGGTGATTCTCTATGTCCATAGTTATTTTTTTCAATTTACATAGTGTTTTTTCTCCTAAAGCCTAGTGGCATGATCATATAGACTTCTTCCAATTCTCCATTTAGGAAGTCATTTTTTGTCTAACTATTGAAGAGGCCGAGTAAGATTTTTTGCTAGTGAAAGGAGAACCCAAACTGTATTCAGTTTGACCACCGGTGCAAAGATTTCAATGAAATCAATTCCATAAATTTGTACAAACCTTTTTGCAACTAGACGAGCTTTATACCCTTTTATTGTTCCATCAACCTTGTACTTTATAGTAAAAACTCCTTTACAACCAATTGTTAACTTACCTTTCAGTAGCTCTGTCACATCCTAAGTTCCATTTTTTAGTGTCCTTATTTCTTCCATCATAACTTTTCTCCACTTTGGAATTTTTAAAACCATATGATTTTTTTTTAATCTCATTTATATCAAGGTTAGTAGTAAAAGCATGGAACTTAGGAGACAATATTATATGAAATAAATTTAGAAATGGGATGAAGGGTACACAGTCGAGTTTGTTTTCTAAGAACAAAGATAACTCTAGAGATTTAGGTGAATCAAGATTACCTGGATAGTCAGATTTATCACTAGTTCTAACTCCTTAGTGCCTCAAAGGTGAAATTCTTGTTTTCTAACTTTAACCTTCGTGAGTAAACAATTATTTATGGATTTTCCACATCTTGTCACGTGTTCAAGTTTTCTCCTGTAAATGATAGAATAGGATGGGGTAGTGTAGAAGACAAAACACGTTCATTATCCCGAGTATTCTTATGGACTCAAGTGGATGAGGTGACTCCAAGTTAAGTAGCCTAGGTAACTAAAAGAGTAAAATCCAAGTTCAAGTATTGATCAAAAATTCTATCTTCTCTCAAATTTCCCCCCATTAAAGATGGGGCTTTTAATAGTAAAGAGTGTTCCCGAAGAAAGTAACATCGAGACTCACCACTAACTTTTTTGTAAGAGGGGTCATAAGACTTGTAACTTTTTTAAATAAGAAAATAACCAAGAAAAACATATTTAATAGCTCTTGGATCTAACTTGGATGAAGAATGGATATGAGCAAAGGCATGAAACCCAAATACTTTAAAGGAGAGGTTAGATTGAAGATGAAATATTGAGATTTTTTGGAATTTTGGAATTGATTTTTCAAAAGAAAAAAAAGATTACTGGACATTTGATTAATTAGGTAAGTGAAGGTTAAAATGGCATTACCCCAAAATTGTTTTGGCATGTACATAGTGAACATAAATAATCGGGCTACTTCAAAAAGGTGTCTATTTTTTCGCTCAATAACCTCCTTTTCCTAGGGAGTGTGAACAAAATAAAAAAACTATGTGTTGATACTAATTTTTGTCAACACAAGGTAAAACAGTTCTTTGTGGAATATACGAAATAAAAAAAAACTATTAAGACCTTGAAACACCTTGTGGAGATAGTCTTCAACCTTACGATCCTTAAATCAGTAATTATAGGATAAAGGGTATAGGAGATCTTAGTCTTACTCTAGTAATTATATGAAAAGAGAGTGATTAACAGTGATTCTCTATTATAAGATCTAATAATTTCAATATGATAAAAAATATTAGATTATATAAGATATTAGATGTTAGATGTGATATTATGTTATGCTTATGTCTATATAAAGAGGGAAATAATAAACCCGATAGCTATCCCTATCTAATTAGAATTGAGATATTTAATTTTATACACTTATTTGTCATAGATATTTATATATTGTAGACATTTATCCTTAATTATATTTTCAATTATCATTTAAGATAATTGAAGGATAATTTTTGAGCCTTTATCTCTTTAAGATAATTAAAGAATAATCATTAGACCTTTATCCTCTTAAGATAATTATATTGTATCCATACTTGTATGATGATTATGCACTTATAAGGCTTGACCTATAAAGCTCTTAGCTGAATAGGACCACTCTTTAACTGTCATGTGAGATATACCAAATTACCCCAATATCAACCCCTCAGAGTTCCTGGTCTTTAGGCTAGAAGGTCTTATTGTAATTTTTGTTAATAATTGTGTTAAATATTCTTTCAATTATGTCGATGATACTGAACTTACCCTTGATTAATTTTTTACTTGTCCAAGTGATAAACTTCAGGTCATGTCTAGCCATTTGAAACATGCACGACGATGTTTTGTTACCCCCGATGTCTTCCGATTTCCAATCGAACTTCCGATTAGAAAGTTATGTTGAAGTAAATGTTTTGATCAAAGAAGTCAAACCTTCTCTTATATTCGTGGAGAGCTCAAAATTCAAATCCTAAGCCTAATCCCTTTAGGATTAGCTAAGCAATCTTCATCATTGATTTTTCTTCTAAGGAAAACATCTAGTGTTTCCTAGACTTCCTAAGGTAAGGAGGTAACAATCTTATGAGGCTTATGTTATGACAGGATGAGTAGTCTAGTTACCTCAATTGGTCTCGTGACTAGGGCATGACTTAACCTAAGGTCTAGCTCCTACTCGAATGCTTTTGAGAACTCTTCATCAAAAGTTTGTCGCCTTATACGGATTCGACGTGCTTGAGGTAGCAACTCAAGATCAAGACAACAAAACTCTTTTTGAGTGTTCTCATTGTTAAGGAGCATACCAAGGGTAGTGGCACTGGGCCTGGCCACCAACCTAATAATGCACCTATTGGAGAGGTGTTATATCATCAGGAACATATTGGGAGCTCATTATAGTGATTTTTCATATCTAATGTATTGTTAGGAGAAAATATGAATAAAGAACACAACAAATAGAGCAAAGAACACGATGAATGTTCTTGAGTTTTCACTAGTTCAATCGGTTGAATACTAAATTTCTTTCTCACAGACGACATCAGATGTTAATACCAATTTTTGTCAACACCAAATAAAACTATTCTCCATAGAATATACAAGATGAACAAACTATTAAAACCTTGGACCACCTTGTGGAGGAGTGGCCTTCGACCCTACGATCTAAGTCAATAACTATAAGATAAAGGATAGAGGAGATCTTAGTCTCCCTTTAGTAATTAGATGGAAAGAGAGTTATTAGCTGTGATTATATGTTATGAGATCTAGTAATTTCAATATGATATAAGATATTAGATATTAAATGCTAGACGTGATATTATGTTATGTATATGTAACTATATACAAGGGAAAGAATAAACCTGATAGTTATCCCTATTTGATTAGAATTGAGCCATTGTAGCTTTGTAGACACTTATTTTGTCGTAGATATTTATCTTTTATACATCTATTATTTGTATACATCTATCATTAATTATCTCCTCAATTATCCTTTAAGATAATAAAGAATAATCTTTGGACCTTTATCTCTTTAAGATAAATAAAGAATAATCATTGAACCTTTATCCTCTTAGGATGATTATATTGCATTCACAATTATATGATGACTAAACACTTATTAAGCTTGGTCTATAACACTCTTTGTTGACTGGAACAACTCTTTGACTACTATGTGTGATGTACAAAATTACCCCAAACACCATGTTTATGAAGATAATTTCCCAAGAAACTATTGAAATATTCAGTGTCATTATCAATTCGAAGGATTTAGAATTGTGTTTGATTCATCAAATCAAAATTGATGAAAACATTATGAACCTTAGATTTTTCTTTTGGTAAATACACCCAACAAACTATAGTATGATTATCAATAAATGTAACGAACTACTTTGTGTGAGTACGATTAGGGAAACGAGAATGTCCTTAAGCATCATCATGAATTAAAGTAAAGAGTTTGGATGGTTTATATTGAGATTTGGGAAAAGAAGTGCGCTGGTGCTGCAAGTTCACCAATTTCACACTAGAAGATGATAGTTTTATTCGAAAAAAAGATATAAATGTTTCGGGTATTGAAAATTGGCATGACTCATTCTCTAATGCCACAATAGAATTTACTATCCTTACAAACAAATGCAAAATCCTAAATTTTAGTTTAAGGACATTTACTCACATTAGCGTCATTAAAGTAGTAGAGTCATTCACACTCTTTAACACTGCCAATCTTTTTTCTCAATAATAAATCCTAAAAAATACAATGAGATGGAAGAAACTAAAAACAATTCAAACCTTTTGCTAATTAACTAATATGGCAATTTTGGGAAATGAAGGACAGATTTGGGGACAATAAAGTTAGAGATTTGAATACTACATTTCTCCTACCATGGATAAGAGAGATTTATCTAATACTCTAACTTTAAGATTACTAGCACACAGTGAGTAAAAAGTAAATAAATGATATGCATTAGTCATATACTATGATGTACCATAGTCAATAATCTAAAGAATTTTATCTTGTGAAGAGGTGATTAGGACACTTAAATAATTACCTTCGTATGCTAGTGAAAACAATGGAACATTTGAGGACAATTGACCAGAATTTTGGATGTTGGAACAGTAGAAGGGAATTCATGGAACCCATGAATTAAATCAATCAAGGATCCATAAGGCTCATTGGGCCAAAATCCACCAACAGGCTCGATTCCCCCATAGTTTAAATTGGCTAAGGACCCAATAATTTTTTCTGGCCCAAAACCCTATGACACAAACATTTCAGGCCCAAGCCCATAAAACCCACAAACTTCTCCACTGATCCCAGGCTCATTAGGCCCATTCTTGCCAGAAAGCTTCCATTCGTGTTAATCTCCTTCCCAGAACAAGCATTCTTGCTAGGCATTAAGGATGAGTCATCTAGACCGAGGTTACCACAGATGACAACACGACTTCTTCCTGCTTGACTTCTTCTAGCGTTGATTTTGAGTCTTCCCATACATAGGCCTCCTTTTCTATCAGTGAAAATGGGTATGTTTTACCCATGGTGGGTTTTGTAATTTCTCTAGTCTGATGACCCCTACTTCTATCGTTGATTACTACCTTCATAGAGTGAATCTACACTTTGTAAGTTTTTTTTTTAATATATATTTGAGCTTCTGCACTTAGGCTATATCTGAAGGTATTTCTGATTCATGATTGAATATAGATTCAGCCATAGCAATGATACCATATAGAATTGCTATAGATTCTGCACTTAGGCTATATCTAAGGTCCTATGAACCTTGCAATGATACCATATAGAATTGCTATGAACAGAACATAGGAGAAATATAATCTAATTATTTTTATTTCATAGTTCTAGTACATACATTTCATACATATTTATAGTGAAGAAGATGAAAAAATTATGGAAATGATTATCCTAATCATTACAGAATAAGATCTTCTAATTAAAACACATTAAATTCCCTAATAATTTACATAATCAAATCCCCTAAATTCAAGCTAAATATCTGGGATTTTACAGTTGAGATTTTTGGGATTTAAACACAACAAAAAATAACTTTTAATTTACATGGCTTCCTGCCTCGCTCTAATTTTCTTATTCTCCTCTTAATGAATCAATGAAATGCTCCACAAGAAACTCTTAGACAGATGAGAACAGAGAAAAACAGCAAGAAATCAAAATTACAAAATATTCTTGAAGAGTTTTGATAGGTGACTGTAATAATATGCAGCCAAAGATGCCATCTTGAACAGCCAAAGAAATAGAACCCAAAATCATTTAATCATAACGCAGAGAAAATCATACATTGTGCTCATTAATTAAGATCATTTCCTAGATAACTTAAATAAAATGCTGCTGCCAAAGCATATAAAAATTAGTAAAGTTTACCTACCAATAACATAGAGAGTTCTTTTTTTTTCGTTTTTTGAACAACCATGAATTATATTAATAAAATTACTCAATAACATAGAGAAAATTATTAAAAATAAAAAAGTGAAAAATAACCCAAATGCTCAGTGTCTACCAAAAATAAACATGCAGAATAAAAACAGTCAGATCGAATGGGTACCCCTAGAATAATTCAGAGGAGAAGCAGAAACAAAGAAAATATTTATTTATTTCAGGATTGATTTTCTCTATTTTTGTCGGGTAGGCCGGGACGTTTTCTTTTTATATTTATTTTCACGTATTAAAAAACTAGTGCTTATCTACACACCTCTGTAGAATTTTTTTATTTTTTTTGCGTAAAAAGAAAAATATTTTCTTGAGTAACAAACAGTGTCGAACAAAAAGGGCGAAGAAGAAACGAAGAATTGTGACTTAGTGAAATTGAGAAATAAGTAAAGAACAAAATAGAAGTACCTGAGGTGTCGAGAGTCTTAGCTGTTGCCATTGCAGGCCTAGAACTGGAATTCTCAGGTAACTCTGTCTCTCAAGTCTGAGCTATCGCAGAGTTTATTTGGGGTTCGAAGGGTTCTCTCCTGTAACGAATCGGGGCACGATCTTTCGTACTTGTTCGGAAAACTGTTTTTTCGGTGCTTTAATTGAAACTACTAGATTGCCCCCACTGTACTGCTCAAGCCTCAAGCCCAATTTCTCAGCTCAACTACTTAGCCTAAGCTATAAGGGACGATTTGCCGGGAATATTCACATAATATAATTTTTTTTTCTTTTCTATATCAATTTTGACAGAATAGTAAAATTTTATAGATATCAAACTATGATTATAATATAATTTAATAAAATAAAAATAAGATGACATCTCAACTAATCATCAAAAATATATCAACTTTTTATTAAGTATAGTCAATAATCTATCGAATATAATATGTTACATACATATATATATTTATATGTAACATATTATATTTATCTTAATTATAATGATATATTGAATGTTTGAATATAAATTTTTATATTTATATGTATTTTTATACGTAATATTACATCTAACACATCTAAAATATCACTTTAATCTCTATTTTTATTGTAATACATTAATTATATTTATCTTTTGTGTATTTAATGATATTAGATTTTCATTTTTATATGTAAAATATTGTATCTATCTATATCCTTAAATGTAACATGTTATGTTTATCTTTGTGGTCTAAGCTTTGGTAAAGTTGGTTAGTAGTTAGTCAAAACTCTAATGAATTTGTTTGATTTAAATTGTTACGAAATAACGATAGTTTTGTATATTTATTAAATAATTTAATTTAAAATTATGAATTTTTTGATAAACTATTATTAATTAAGAAAAAAATTTCGATCTATCAATATCAATGATATTTAAATCAAAACCTTATTATTATTTTCTTTACATAGTTTCTTCCTTTTTTTTCTCTTTTTATTTTTTCCCATCTTTATTTTACGCAATTTGCAGGGGTGGAAACTATAATCTATAAAGAATCAAAATCCAGCCTAATCGAATCAATTGTTTAGTTTTATATATCCAACTAGATCGATTTTGGTATTTAAAATCAAAAACCAACTTAAAGAGGTTGCTTCCGGTTTAAAGTTGAAGACTCGCAAACCAAAAATGAACTGATCTATACAATGTTAATACACATAAAAAAAAATTAATATTATAATTTACAAATTTCTGTTTTCTAGCTTCTCTTATTTTCCCTCTCATTTCTCTCCCAACGAATGTGTTATATATTATCATTTAATTGTGTTTTAGTCCTAATTTTCTAGGACTAAATGTTGCATTTTTTTGAAAATAAATTATATATTATAGTAGTTATGCTAACTATTGATATTAAAAGTTACTAAATTTGAAGAAGCCATTTGAAGCTAAAGTGGAATATTAGAGACGTAGGAGTATTTTTGAATTTATTTTTTTGTATTTGCTTATTTGAAATGAAGGTGTTGAAATTGATATTCTAATAAAATTTAGCAATAATATATCATAATTGATTTTTTTTAAATAAAATATATAATAAAAATAATTAATTCAAAATGTAATAGGTCAAAACTACAAATTAATGTAATTTAAACATATCAACCTGACTTAAAAACGTTACATAATCTATCTTTCATAAGTTTACATAATCTATCTTTCATAAGTTTAACTTCAGTTCTTGATTTAGCTTACCAACATAAGTTGATTCGATTAGCAATTTGGGCAAAAACAGAACCTAATCGAACCACGCATCCAACCCTAGCCGGAATAAAACTTCTTTTTCTTATAAAAAGATATCTTTTTTAATAGCCTTTGAATATTGAATAAATTACTCTAACAATTACAATAATTTGTCAAAACTATACCTTTATTATTGAAGTGACTTCATAAGAGACTGAATATGAAAATGCATGCATTAATGAAGGATATAGGCAGTTTTTGAAGGAGCCACATCGGCAAGAAACATGGAAAGTTAAGAGTTGGTATATGGTGGACAATCAAGCCACGCCAGATTATTAACTGTATTTGTATCATGCTTTTGTTCTTCGTGCCATATTGTATTCATGTTGAATTTTTATCATATTGTACCGTATTTGTATAGCCCCTACTTGATATCTCATACCAACATGAACCTCCAAAGAATTGATCAAAACATTAGATTTTTCTTCCGATGAACAAAGCAGCACTGTTAAATCTTTTACAGGCTTGAAGCAAACTTTTGGGTACCCTCTGATATTCTACACCTATCAAATTAACATTTCTGTATCGTTTGAGGCCTTCTATAATCCATTGACATTAATTTCAATTTTCATTTGACTGTATTGAACATGAATCTCCTGTTTAATATTTGTCATGGTTTGAATTATGGACTACATAAAGATCCTACACTAAAGCAACAAATAGTTAGAATGTCTCAAATGTGTAAAATACTACACGACTAGAATCTAGATCAGAAATACAGTACAGTACCAAGAAACAAACAAGGACAATATCCTATATTTCTCCATTTTATTCCATTTCCGGCCCTAAACCACACGTTTTTGGAGATTGTGCACAAGTACTCAACAAAAACGCGATTTTAGGCCAATTTCACTCAAACCAACACAGGCACACACAATTTTGGGGGCTCAAATCATTCTATTCTATGGAACACACCTGCATCTAAATCCTCCACAGCATAGTTCCACTAAGAGATCGCTGGATTTAAAGTTACCTCCCAAACTTAGGACCGAAATATAGTGGGTTTATAGTCGAACACAAGAACTTTGTCCAAGTGGGAGAGGAAAAAATTTGCGAATTCGACATGGATAGGATGAGCTACATACTCTGCAACACCTTCTGTGCTCTCAAAGGTAGATTCAAATATGTGAGTAAAACCTTGATGCAGGTTCTCTATGCTCAAATCTTTCCCCCTGTCACATAAAATAGATGACAATTATCAGAGTTAGACACAATCATAGTCTCAATTCGTTTCTCAATTGCAAAAGACTTTGTAGAGCATGATCAAGTGAATGGCTTTTGAGTAAAGCGACGTTCCTCCAAAAATTTGATGCACATGGACTAGATTGCATCTTCAAACTTATTTACAAGCTGATTAACATGCTAATTAGATTGATTGCCAGACTAATTAGATTGTCCAACCATCCAATTAGATTGATTACCATACTAATTACATATTTACATGTGTTTCACCAACTAAAGGCCTGTTTTGGATATACTTTTCCATAAGTGGTTTGAAATGAAGTGGTATGGTCAAAAGTGATTTCAAGAAAAATATGAAAGTGTTTGGTATGAAAATGCTAAAAGTGATTTTGAGTAGCATTTTAATAATTTTTCAAGGGAGGCGCACATTTCAAATTCTTTATTTCAAAAACAAGTATTACTAAATTATGCTAAAAGCAATAATGATGTTTTTCAAAATTTTGAAAGAACTTCGTCTAGAGATCGCCAAACAACATTAGAAGCGTTTTGCTGCATTTGAAAGTACTTACAATTCAAAAGACAAGCAGTTACAAACGGACCTTTAGTTTTCTATGCAAAAGCAATTTCTATTTTCAGGCAAGCGCATCAACTAAATGATGAACCTATCCATTAGCAAAATGGTAACAGAAAAACCCAACATTTGCATACAATGTGAGCTCAAACTACATAATACTCTATCCAGAATTAATGATTAGTTTGAAAAGAGTGAGAGCCATAATGGATTCAATTCATTAACAGTAAGACCTAGCATTTGCTCTCCAATCCTCTCACAACTAGATCAGATCTTTCAGGTTAGCTAAGGCAGACAAAATTAATTCTTAATCCAATCATGCCTTATATCCAAGAAGTGAAACATCTTCTTCTAAATATATGGCACATATGAACCCTGAGATATACAACAGAAATATTCCAAGCTTTAAAAGTGCTCAACAGAATTCGTTTAGTTCTCTAGTGAATGAACCTCAGGAGATCTACTTAGTCGATAGCGTACTTGATGAACTTGGGAAAAAAAACTTCAGTTTGAATTAGGGTTGTATAAATCTTCAACCAGATCAAATAAAAGATCGTTACAATTTGTTCATAAAATACCCATGTGATCCAGATTATGAAATATCGTCAGAAATTAAAACCCAATACGGTTTATTTAGATATGGACATTGAAATTATAATGAAATTTCTCAAGGAAAATAAATTATAATTAGATCTAAGAAACCCAAATAAAATTATTAAAAAAAAGAGGAAACAAAGACATTGACGTGAGGGAGAGTATTAACCAGTGGAAGGCCTTCATTGGTTCGATGAGATTGACGAGATTAGCATAGCCTTTGATGAGCTGCTCAATTTGATCCTCAGAAGTTCCCTCTTTGAATTTGGCTAGCAACACATGCTTCACCAATCCCTTTGCCTCCTCCATTATATCTCCTCAGTCCTCTTCTTAAATCACGTCTCCCTGCTCTCCCAGACTCCTACCAGGTTATCTTATAATCAGCCATGGTGTCGTTTTAAAAGTTGGTCTTAAAATAATGGTATATTTAACTTTATACCATTGGTAAAAGTTACAAACACGTAATTTAATTTTATTAAATAATAAAAAAATTATTTAAATTTAATTAAAGATAAAAATTTCCATATAAATTTATAATCAAATTTCTTAATCATTATACAAATATACTATCAAAAATATATTTTAATGATATATTTGTAACATTAACTATACTTAAATACTATTTTTATTAATCAATTAAATTAGATGATATATTTATAATTTTTTAATAACTTGATAATATATTTTGTTTATGCATTTTATTTCAAGAGAGATACAAATATGTCTTTAAAAAAGTGAAAAGAATGTAATTTTAATTATTTTTAAATATTAGCCTTACATTATTTGATTGGTAACCTATGCTTTGTAATAATTTATATAATAGTTTAATTGATCGAATTAAATTTAAATTAAATTCAAATTAAATTTGAACTAGTTTAAATAACTCGAAAAAATCAAGTTGGATTGAGCTGGGTTCGAGTTAACTCGTTAGCCCGAAATAATTTAAAAAAAAACTATAACATATAAACATTACAACTTATATGTTAGATTAAAAACTTAAAATTAAATAAATATATTTCTTTTTAATTTCTAACCAATTCATTCTCATTCCCTCAACTCTTTATTTGTCCAACAAACAACAGTAACAACTTTATATCAAACATTGTTCCACTCTTTTCTAGTAATAGCCTTATGTTTATTTAAGCATGTTAAAGTATTTTTCATGTCATCTTAAAAAAATGATTTTTCTTTATATGATCTACTTGAATATATCAAGAGAGTTTTATATGTGGTTAGTTTTGGAGGAAAGTAGTGGATAGGAAAAATTATATTAAGATTTGAAGCTTTTTGTTCAAAGTATAAGTTTATATGAAGACACGATGCATTTTGACTTTTGCATGAGAGGGATTTGATAGCGTTTATATTTATTGAATTTATTTAGAAAAAAGATTTCTTATTTTAAGAATTAACTTTTTTTTAACTTGTGTTTATTAGTATTCTTGTTTTATCATTAACTAGTTATCATAATATTACATGTGTGTGATGAGTTGCACTATCTCTATGAAATTTGTTGTGTTGAATAATTCATTAAATATTAATTTATCATTAGTTTTAAAGACTAATTGTTTTAATATTATTTCTCTGGTGTTACTTATAATGTTATTGAACTAATAAACTTTAATTATTAATTTTTTTATTTATAAAAAAATTCAATTAATTAAAACAAATACAATTAGTTTAAGCCAATTAATTTGTGTTAAATTTAGATTCCAACTCACTTTTAGTAACTTAAATTCATCGACTCAAATAAAATTGATCAAATTTAGATTCTAATTCACTTTTAGTAACTTAAATTCATCTATTCAAATTAAATTGATAAATTTAATTTGGGTAAGTTCGAATGTATGGATTTATTATGGAGGATTTTTTTTTTCCGAGAGGATGAAATTTATTTGCATCATTTCCATTGAAGACAAATTTGGGAAAAGGAAAAAAAAATATAAATATATAATTAAAAAAAAGAATAAGAAATTAAACAAAACAAGGGGAAAAAAGCATAAGCTCAGATGCGCTATTGTTTCGTCCGATGGATCAGACAGTAGAGCTGAACCCAACCAGCAAAGGATGCGCCGAAGGATCTTCACAGCTTGAAATGCACCAGCCGGGAATTGAACCCGAGTCTGTACCGTGGCAGGGTACTATTCTACCACTAGACCACTGGTGCTTGATGATCACAGTATTTCATTCATCTTTAAATAGAAATGTAATTTTCAGCTTTTAAAAACTTCGAGTCTCACAATTCAGAGATTATTATGAAGATATATTGAATTGAATGTGTCAACATTTGGTTATGGAAAATTAAGCCATGCTGAAAAAATTGTTGCAAGTATCTTTAAGTGTTAAAAATAGAAAACTACATAAAGATTGGGATTTCATTTACGTTAAAAATAAAATTATTTAGAGTAAGGGATTAAGAGAAACTGGTTGTTTCTTAATCATTTCATGTTATTCAAATATGTGTCATTTAACTGAACGCGTCATGTGTACTGGATTTGAGGCAAGATTGCTTGATACGGTAAGAAAAATGTACTTATATTCGTTATTAATATTAGTAGTTTATTTTATACTCACTTCTTACACATTTTCATTCTTTATAAAAATAAAAAGTTAAAATAACTATATTTACTATATGTCTCCTGTTGTATACAAAATTCTTTCCAATTTGGGGAGTAACTGTGATGGAAGATGAATATGAGGGCTTATGCTGTGTGTTATTATCAAGGTTGGCTTAAGTACGTATGGGACCCTAGACGGGGGTTTATTATAGGATCTTTTGACATTATAAATAATGGATGGGTAATAATTTTTAGATAAAATACTACAAAATTCTTTTAGATTAACTTATTAACTTATTTCTGTTGTTTATTTTCTTAAATTAGAAATAGTATCATTTAGTCACTTACCTTTGTAAAAATGTTCTACCAATGATAAATTATATTATTTTAATAATTTTTTATTTAAAATATTATTATTTTTTATCAAGTAATTAAAACGCGATTAAAATATGAATTTTTAATAAAAATAAAAATAAAATTTAATATAAAATAATTTAAGAAAAAAATTAAAATAAAATTCAAACGAAACTTTATTTAAATACATACTTTAATTTTTTCAAAAAAATAAAAATTAATAAAATATTAAAATAAAATAATAGTAATTAACAAATATTAAAAAACGAATATTCCATGAATTTACTTTTATTTTAGTTATGACTTTAACATTTTTAAAAACTCATATTTTAATCATGTTTAATCACTTGATTAAAATAATATTTTTTTTAATAAAAAATCATTAAAATAATATACTTTATCATACTTAGTCTTTTTAATAAAATTAAGAAATTAAATAATATTGTTTCTAATCTAAGGGACTAAACGACCTAAATGATCTATAATATTTTATATTTTTTGTTAATTAGGACACAAATTTACCACTAACTTATTTTTAAAAATTAATAAATATAAAATTATTGATTAATTTTATGATATTATAAAAATGTTCAAAAATGAGATTAAAAATTTGGACTTCTTTGCTTAGAAAAAAAGTTAGTCTCTTTACCATCTCGACTAATTATATATTTTTTAACATTAAGTACCTTTTTATAACATTTAATAAATAAAAAATTATAAAATATATGAAAGAATAAAATATTTATTAAAAATGTGTCTATTTTTAAGTATGAAATGATTCTTCTTATAATTTATTAAGTTTATCATATTTGAAGTTTTCAACAAGTAATAAATTTATTAAATTTACATGATTTGAAGAACTCATTTTTATATATGATAACATGCACACTTTATTGTAAATTATTATTATTATTATTATTATTATTATTATTATAATAATAATAATAATAATAATAATAATAATAATAAGGATAAACCAACTATTATGTTTATTTCATTTGTATCATTAAATTATTTTTTGTATCATTTATATCACCCAACTTGTTAAAGATTTATTTATACCAATCTATTAGTCTTCATTTAACGACATTACAACTAGTAATACAAATTGTTATTCTAAATATACCACTTAATTATCTAAGATTTTTTCAAAATTTTCACTCACATATGAGGTCGTTAGATGGAAACTAACATAATTGCTTAAATGAAACTTTTTACTAGTTTAGTATTATAAATGAGATAAAAAATAATTAACTAGTATAAACGAAATAAATACAATAATTCGATGATATTTTGTGTCTTAACTCTAATAATAAATTATGATTGAGATAATTGTGATAAAAGAATTAAATATTTATCAATTCAAAAATTACTATAAAATAAAAGCGTAAGCCCTATTGTAATTCTGTATGTGTGTTGACCTTTCGTGTATAACACATAGTGTTTATTTTATTTTATTTAGTATTCTATTTCCTTCTGTGTAAGGTTGGTTACTGTAGATTAATAATGTGCACACACACATAGTTAGAAATACTTTATATGCAAGCATGTTTACACACACCATGGGGTTGGTTCTCCCTCACTAACGTTGTCACTTGTGACTTTTTATTACCTCGTCACCAAGCTCTTCAGCACTCTTAGTGAGGTGGCTGTCAAGGTGGAAAATTTGAGCTCTATAAATGCCCCCAATTTCTTCTTATTTAGTATCCAGAAAATGTAGTTGAGCTCTATCAAATTGACATCTCATTTTTCTATTTTCAGATCATTAATACCTCTAGTGTTGTTCAGTATTAGTGATTTGTGAATGTGTGAGAAAAACCGTGCTTATGAGTGGTGAGTACTCGAGATGGTATTTATGAATGGGTTTTTTATGAGCCATGTGTCAGCTGGTAATTGTCCTCATGCAACTTTTTCTTATGTGAAGAGTTTTTTGTGGCTGTGAATCATATGTCAGTTGGTGGTTGCATTCGTGCAACATTTTCTTATTCACTTTACACTTTACTGGTATGTGGTTATTGATCAAACCACTTTAGGTGGTGTGGGCTTTGGAAGAGAGTTGGGTGCATGTGTCGAACAAGGCTATTATGGAGGCAACAAACAAGAGCAATAATAGGCAATTAAGGAAGTTATCCTAACTGATATAGGTATTTAGGTTTATACTTTCTATTGAGTTTCCTGTTTATTATTTTTAATAGATTGTTTGTTGCTGAGTGATTGCCTTAAGCAACACGAGGATGTTACCACATATATAAGATTTCTATATGAATTTCTATATAGATTTACCTTATTATATCTATTGTTATGCATGATCTACTATTGTGTTAGTATAATCTGATTTTCTCTCGTGTATGTTCATCATATTATATTTAGATTATGATTAGAAAGCTTATTTATTTTGCATCATTACATGCTTTTTTTCTCTTCCTTATAAAATGCTTATAGCTTTTTAATTATTACTTCTACTTTTTTGATAATGCATTTTTGGTATGTCTCTAAGGAATTCGTATATCTTTACCCTAGTAATGTATCAAGTGTTGGACTCTTTATAGTTTGTTATATGATGTATGATTGTATGCTGTGAAAGTACATTCATCATGTATAGAATATGTTCTCACATATGAGGTCTTGAAGAGATTAAAAATCCCTTATAGATTTTCAGTATATATAACTGTCTTACATACTGTGTGATGTTTTCTATGTTTATACATGTTGCTAAGGAGCTTGTGAGGTGTACCATTACTAGTGTGTTTATTCCAGCTTTTCATTTCTTACTATAGGTTGTTATTATTATGTGTTGAATTGAGAATTTTATTTTGTACTTTCACTGTGTTGATTACTCAATTCATGTTGTGAGGCCTACTTGACCGAATTGATATAGAGCTCACAAAAAGATTCCATATTTTAGCATTTTCACCCCTCATCTAGGTCACGATTACCTATTTGAGTTAGAAGAACAATTGACCTTCATGTAATTGTTCTTGCATATGGGAATCTTCAATTGGTATCAAAAGCGAATCACCCATATTTAGGCTTAACTGCTTGGGTTCTTAATCCTAGAGCTCTATCTACACATACACACACCTTGTATGTTTGTGCCCCTTGTCTTCACTGGTGTGGGCTGTTGTTGTTATGTGAGATTATTATCTCTATGAACCTTTATTTTTTTTGCATATTCCCTCTTTTTTGTGCATATCTCTTTCTCTTTCTGCATCATTGTCTTGTATATTATGTTTATTATCCTACTTGCTGTTATGCTTGTCTGTTTGATACATTACTAGTATTATTTCCTATTAGTTACATTGACATGCTCTTTTTATGTGTTTTTCTTGCTTACTGCTTACTTCTTATGTTGCTATTTACATAAGCATCATGTTACATATTTTTCTTCATGTAGTGTTTTAGGATTTTCTTTCTATAGTCTTGTCATTCATATTCCATGTCATGTAGAATGCATCCTAATTGTTTTACTAGGTTCTTCTTTCTTGTACCTATCATGTTGTGTATTGGTCTTCTATTAGTCTTCAGTTGATTTTTTCCATCTTTTACATGCTCTTTTTTCTCTTGTGCTTTAGATGTATATTTAGAGAAAACTGAGGTGTTGTTACAAGCTTGTTTACATGAGTTTTTCTTTGTATTGTGCTTGTTTAGGTTCGCACTGTGCATCTATACATCATATAGATTATGTACTAGTCTTTAGGACTATTGACTTACATGTATTTCTATGACTAAACTCGTGTGTTTAGTTGGCATGAATGGTATTTGAGGTATTGAACTTGTCTAAGCATGTCTCTTGTCTCTATGTTATAACTTGAGACTTTCTCATATTCATAAATGTTTTTGTAGCATCCCATGTTTCTTCACTTGTGAGTGTGTTACCTGTGTTGCTAACTAGTTAGTCATATTCTTTCCTTCTCTTGACTAGCAATGAAGAGAGAATTGCCAATGATCTCATTTGAGGCAACTATGTACAATTTGTTACTTTTCTCTCTCTAGAGGTCACACTATACAATTTATACTGATGATATCTTTTGACACACATCCTTGTCATTTTGGCTTATGATCTTCTTTGAGACCATCTTCGTCATCTCATTTGTTTGTTATTATGTTATTTGTATATTTCTCTAAAACTATATATATATATATATATATATATATATATATATATGTATGTATGTATGTATTTGTGTGTGTCTATGGTCATTTGTCATTTGTCATTTGTTATTCTTATTCTCTTTTTCTCTCTCTTCTTAGGACTTTTCTACACGTTATTTTGTTTAGCTTTCTTATTGTAAGTATAATGAAGTTAATAAGGGGTTTATATGTTTTTGAGTTGCATACATTTGACTTGAATTGAAATGTGATTTTTCCAGCATATGTTTTCATTGAGCGTATTGAATTCTTGTGTTAAATTTGAAAAAAAAAATTGTACACATGGCATGGCTCTCTGAATTTGTATGGATATTTTGATAGGTTTGTGTGGATTTCTACTTTGATGGTTTGTATGACTGAATCAAGCTCTAGAACCCACTTTAATGTCTCTTATGGAAAAATCCTAAGTCTTGCTTAAATAGAGAGAGAATTTAGGCATTTTTAAAACGGTTTGATTCTTTCTTACCACCATTGTTCTCTTGTCCTTAGCTTCCATTTTCGAGCCATTATGCTATTCCTTCTTTTCATTACTCTTATTGGCTTTGCATAAATGATAAATCCCACTTACCTTGTACACCTTCTGTTATGTTTTAGATTTGTTACTGGTACACATATTGAGTTATGCTTTAGTTATTTCTCCCTCACTTCTTTTTTTAAAGGAATATGAAAAGAAAAAAAGATAGAAAAAGGAAAAAGAAAAGAAAGAAAAATAAAATAAAAAGGAATGGTTCCCGCAAATGAATGTAATGTTGTAAAAGGAAGCGAGGTCATTTATATTGAGTTTGTAAGGTTTTTGAATTTTGAGAAGTAAAAAGTATTGAACCTGTGTTTAAAGTTTTATTCTTTTGGTTGTGAGCAGTCTGCTTAAATTGGTTGTTTAGTTGAAAAAATGTGTGTTTTCCCTTAAACGTTACTTCCCATCTACCTAAACCTCGGCTTAACATTACAAATTTTGAAAGGCCTTTTGATTTCTTCTTGGTTGACATTTACTTTAGTGGAGAGATAAGGTTATAAGTGGACTTATTTATGATTTGCATAATTTGACATAATTTATTATTTCTAAACTTTAATTTTATTTATTTTTGAATTCATTATTATTATTTAAATTTTATTACAAATCCGAAGATAATGAAAATCCAAAATTTTAAAAATATATCAATCTAAGAATCCTCAAATTTAAATTAAGATTTATTTAAATAAGATTTAAATTAATATATATATAAATAAGAGAAGACAAAGTACGAAGGAAAGTATATATATATATAACAAAGAAGACAAAGTATGGAGGAGAGGATATATATATATATATATGAAAGGGTGGGCATCAGAGGAAACTGCACAAAGGTAGAGAGAGCTATCAGCTAGAGGAAAGAGCAAAAAAAAAATCGTTGACGACATAGAAGAAAAGAAACACAAAAATAGATATCAAGGAAACGCAAAAACAGATTCTTTTTACGATTCAATTTTCTTTTGATTTCTCTCAGAAAATTATAGTGAATTCGTTTATTTTAAAAGAACTAATTTTTCTTTATTTTAGGAAAAAGATGTAATTTAATTTTGAACTATGCTTGATTTTTTATGTTAATTTGAATTATTTCTATTCATGTTTGTTTGATTTATTTTGAGTTTATTTCTTCTAATTAATTGACCATTAATTAGATGATTTTAGTCTTGTGATTTACTATATAAAGGGGAAATTATAGGATAGATCTGGAATATTTTGGCATAGGTAAATATAGAGATCGAAAGACTTGTATGATACTGTGTAGTATTAAAATCATTGGTCATAATGTTTTTGCTTTATTAAATTACATACTCTTATGTAAATTAATTAACAAGAATATTGTCAATTTACTATCGAAAGAGGCTTTTGGATATTTTTTGAAGATTGCTAACAAACAGAGAGAATTAACTTCAATTTTCTAGATGAGTAAAACATAGTGAAGGTTAGGCGAAATCGATTGCCTATAAGTTTTCTTCCTATTAATTTGATCTTTGAACAACATCTTTATTTTTTCTTTTATGCATTTTCTTGAGATTAATTTTATTTTAAATTTCAATTACAAAAATCTTAGTGAATTCTCTAGATAAAATTGAGATTAGTATAATTTTGATATCTGTCAAAAGTAAGTTACCAATCCTTGGGGACGATACTCCTCTTATCACTTTATTATAAAACTACGATAATGTATACTTGCTGTTTTGTACCGATCAAGTTTTTGGTGTCATTGTCGAGAATTGATTTTTTCTTATTTTCCCAATATTGATACAAAGTAATCTTGGTTTTAATTTAGAATTATAATATTTTTTATTTTTATTTTTTTTCCTAGTTGTGTTTTTGACGTTGGATGCGCCGTGCTAAAACTCGAAACATTATTCCTTTTGATATGAAGATTGAAAGAACTTTTAGATCACGAAGAAAGAAGAAAGCAATAGCCATGACTGAAGGAGAAAAGAATGCACAGACACACACCTTGAAGGATTATGTAAGGCCAATTGTTAATGCCAATTACTTAGGTGTAATACAACATACCATTAATGCCAATATTTTGAACTCAAATTGGCATTGATCAACATGGTGCAACAAGCCCAATTTAGCAGATTGACACTTAATGATCCTAATATTCATTTGGCAATGTTTTTGGAGATTTGTGACACTATAAAGATGAATGGTGTTACTAAAGACACCAATAGATTGAGATTGTTTCCTTTTTCATTGAGGGATAAGGCCAAAGGTTGGCTATAATCTCTACAATTAGGAAGCATCACTAGTTGGCAGGACATGGTAGAAAATTTCCTTGCTAAATTCTTTCCACCTGTAAAAGCAGACCAAGTCAAGAGTTAGATTGGTCAATTCAGACAAAATGAGTTTGAGACACTCTATAAAGCATGAGAAAGATATAAAGATTTGATTCAGCGTTGCCCTTAGCATGGATTGTCAGATTGTTTGCAAGTTTAGATATTTTATAATGGGTTAAATGAGCAAACTAGAACTATAGTTAATACTACTTATGGTAGAACTTTGATGTCAAAGACAGTTGAAAGTGCTACTTCTCTTTTGGAGGAAATGACCTCAAACAATTATCAATGGCCAACTGAAAGATCTATGGCTAAGAAAGTTATTGGAATTCATGAATTGGAGTCATTTGTTGCCCTTTCAACTCAAGTAGCTTCTCTATTTCATCATATTTCAGCCGTGACAACCCAAAAAATACCACAAAGTGAATATGTTGCAAATCCAAGTATGAAAATTCTGATGAATGAAGCAAGTCAAGAACATGCTCAATACATCAATAATTGGAACTACAACTATCGTGGTAATCCTATGTAAAATTACTACCATCTAAGGCTTCGAAATCATAAGAATTTTTCTTATGGAAACACAAAGAATGTGATGCAACATCTTCCAAGGTTCGATAGTCAACAAAGCAAAAGGAAGATGTCACTGAGAATGCCATGGTTTCCTTTGTTGAGGAGACCAAAACAAGGTTTAAAAAGAATGATACATTGTTGGATAACATTGCGACTTATTGTAGCAATATGGGAGCCACTATGAAAAATCTTGAAATGAAAATTGAGCAACTAGTCACAACCATCAATGCTCAACAAAGAGGAACTTTTCTTAGAAATACATAAGTGAATCCAAAGGAACAATACAAGGCTATTACACTTAGGGGTGAAAGAGAAATTGAGATGTCACCATCAAAGGAAATCAAGTCCATCTTTATAGCTTCAAATAATGACCAAAGTAATCATAAAGTAGAAGAAGAGGAGATTGTTGATGATACACTAAGAGAGACTAACATGCATCCATCAATTTCATTTCCTGACAATCCTTCTATTCTCTTTAATCCACTTCCTTATCCTCAACACTTTCAAAAACAAAAATTAGATAAACAATTTTCTAAGTTTTTGGATGTCTTTAAGAAAATTCACATAAATATTCCTTTTGTAGATGCCTTGGAACAAATGCGAAATTATGTCAAATTCCTGAAGGACATTATGTCAAAGAAAAGAAGGTTGGATGAGTTCGAAATAATTAAGCTTTTTGAAAAATGTAGTTCCATTCTTTAAAAAAAATTACCTCAAAAATTAAAAGATCCAAGGAGTTTCACTTTGCCTTGTACTATTAGAAATTCATTTTTTTGATAAAGTTTTATATGATCTTAGTGCTAGCATTAATCTTATGCCACTGTCTGTTTATAGGAAATTGAGACTTGGAGAGATGAAACAAAAAACAATTTATTTGCAACTAACAAACTGATCCATTAAATATCCATGTGGAATCATAGAAGATGTATCGGTAAAGGTGGATAAATTTATTTTTCCTACTGATTTTGTGGTGTTAGATATGGACGAAGACTAAGATGTCCCACTAATTCTTGGCCGGTCATTCTTGGCTATGGGAAGGGCTTTAATGGATGTTCAAAAGGGTGAATTAACATTTAGAGTGGACAAGGAAGAGATTACGTTCAACATTTATGAAACTATGAGATTTCCAGAAGATCCAAGCACTTGCTTTCGAGTAGATATCATCGAACAATGTGAAGTAAAAGCCTTTCAAGAAGATATGCTAGTGGATCACCTAGAACGATATATCACCACTTCATCTCATGCTTATGATTTCAATAACTCTATGGTTTGTGAATCTGATTTACCTTTTTTTAGTGAAGAATTTCTTCACTATGTATTTGCCTTGGAAGCATCGCAACAGGTTACATCATTTAGCAAAGAAGTGGAGCGATTGGAGCCAATGATAGCAAAGACAGATTCTGTAATCTCTACAGAAAAAGTGCAACGGACTATAGCTTTAGAGTTAAAGCAATTGTCTAAGCATATTCGCTATGTGTTCTTGGGTGATAGTTGATTCGATGAGTGTTGACCGATTGAGGGATGATGGTTGGCAATAATGATGAGTGGCGAGGGAGTAAAGGATAGAGAATCAAGTTGGGGTTTGTTGAGGGTGTGGAGGAGTGTGTGAGGTGTGAGGGAAGGTGATGGGTATTTAGGATATTACATACATTAAAACATCAACTCCTATTAAAGATAACCACTGATGGTATATTTGTAATAGTTTGAAAGATGATTGTATATAAGTAATAAATAAATATTCAATAGCATATTTGTAACATCCTTTTATAATTTGGTGGTATAAAAATCTGTTTATTTTTGTAATAATTATCTATTATTATAAAATTAAAATAGAAAATCAAAAATTTACTACATATGTTACAAGTATACTTAAAAAAAAGTCTACTGATAGTATCAATATATTTTTTCATATAACATCATCTAATTATAATTTAATTTTTAAATTATATTTAGTGTAAATAATAGTTGATTATATGTATTAATTATCTTTTAATAAAAAAATTAAAATAAAAAACCAAAAACACATAAAATAATTGATTTTACGTGAGGTTAAAATTTATAAAATATTTCTTAATATAAATTTAAAAATGGTTAATGAAAAGACTCATAATCATTATAATAATTATATATTATTATAGAATTAAAATAAAAAATAAAAAGTATTCTAAATATGCGATATAGTTTACTTTATTTCATAAATTATATTTAGTGTATAATTAATAATATATATTAATAATTATCTTTCAGTGGAATAATTAAACGTGAAAAGCCAAAAGAATCTTAAATATTTAATTTTTTATATAATATTTGATTTTACCTTAAAGAATTACAAAAAAAAATTATAAATATTATAATAATTATCTATTATTATATAATTAAAAGAAAATTAATTTTTTTAAATATGTGTTAAATTAGTATGCTTAAAAATAATACAATCCATAAAATTTGATTAAACAATTATAAAAAGTTACACTTTTTTACTTGTTTTATAATTTATAATACGTTAAATGTTTTGAAAATTTTAATATTTTTTACATTTTCTTCACTTAATTTTGAATATAATTCATTGAAATATTAATATATATATATATTGAAGACAAACAAAATGATATCAAAGTAATTCTATATTTTATATTTTATATTTTAGTTTGAAATATGTCGTGTAATTATAGTCATTTTGATAAATACAAAATTTAAATATTTTAAGTTATAAATAAAATTTTATTTAACTAATAAATTTTAAAATTGTAAAAATCATTAAATATCATTGATATTGTTTGTAATTCTATAAGTCATGATATGAGATTAATAATTATACATATATTAGTTTTATCTTATTTTAACTCTCTACTTTAATTTTGATTTTAAATTTTTTGTTTTATGCATTCTTAACTTTATAGATTTTTGATTTTTTGAGGTGATAATATCATAAAACCGAGAGAAGGTAAATCTCAAAAATCTAAGATAAAAAAAATCAAATAACTATCTATTAAATTATATGCATTTTAAATTAATTTTTATATATTATTTAAGCTAATTTTATTGTATTATGTTACTTGGAATATTTTAAATTAAAATTATTAAGTAAAATGCATATTTATTGGCTGGTTACATGTGATAATAAAATTATATTAGTGTTTTATCAATATTTAACATATATATATATATATATATTATATTTTACGGCATATATTCTCACTGAAATGAAAAACTAACTCAGAACTCTTAAGTGTTATCTCTTCTCTACGTTTAATTCTCATCTTTTTATTTATTTATTATTATTTTTTAATTTTGCCTACTAGAAAGATAGTTTTTTTATGTTAAAGTTGATTTTTTTTGTTAGGTAAGTTTTAGTTTTTTTAATCTAAAATAAAATTAATCATGATTTGTGGTATTTTTCATCTAGACTTAGACATATAGTGACATTTCTTCTCATAAACTTTGTTTAATATAACTTATTGGCATGCTTTTGCCATTTATTATGCACGTTTCTTCGTTTAAATCTAATTTTAGATATAAATATATTGTTTTATTTAATGACTTGTAGAATTAATGTCTTGAGGCACTGATACCCTTATTTTATTTTAGCAACCCAAAAAACAAAATGAATTATTTTTGATTACGTAAGATAAATATTATCAGAATAATTTAAAAGGATGTTTGTAGTATAATATATCAATACATTGTTATTGATTATGTAATTGAATTTTTTTTATCTTTAATTTGAAATTTTTTATTTTCTCAAAAATTAAAAACTAGAAATCAAATTTAAATATTAATTTTGATATCATAACAAATTTTCATAAATTCCATTCCACACCACAGCTTTGTCACAATTGCACCATAACCCACATAATAAACTATGTTTGCAATCAATCACTTGCACATTTAATCGCAAACACTAGCTCCTTTCTCACCTTATCTAAGCCAAAAGCCCAAACCAATCCAATTTATCACAAACGGAGACAGATAGAGACAAAAAGCTCAATGGTGTCTTTGGCTCAGCAATTCACAGGCCTCAGATGTCCACCACTTTCGTCGTGGCGCCTCTCAGAGTCATGCTTCTTTACTTCTAAGCAAACCCGCAAACCCAATGTGCTTCCCATAGTCTCAGCCGTGGCTATTTCTAACGCACAGACCAGAGAACGCCAGAAGCTCAAAGAACTATTCGAAGAAGCTTACGAAAGGTGCCGTACTGCCCCCATGGAAGGTGTAGCTTTTACTACAGACGATTTTCATACTTCTCTTGAAAAATACGACTTCAATTCTGAAATTGGGACCAAAGTTAGTCATCATTCCCTTATCTTTACAAAAAAAAAAAAAAAAACTACGTTTTATATTCAACAATTAAATTGGTGAATTGGGTTTAAACTGAACGACAATTTACGTCTGAAATATGTTGGAGATAAAACTTACCTGCATGTATAATTTAGTTCACATTTTACAATTGCTCCGTAGGAGCACACAAATTTGCACTCACACAAATTCTGGTGTAAACATATCAAAATAATTTTAAAAAACAGAGAAGTTATTCCTTCGTCAAGAAAATTTTATCACGTGTCACAACGTAGACATAATTTTATTATTGTGAGTATAGTATGCATTTAGCATTTCTCTTGCTCTAAACACTTCCTTTTTCTTTTTTGTTTTTATGGAAGGGTAGCAATTGTCACAACTATTTTCATATAATATAATGCCAGTTTTATCTAATAATAATGATGCTTTAATATAATTACTAGTAGGCGTAAAATAGACATTTCAAATTTTATTGTTGTGGCAATAATAAAAGTGTTGTAGCAATATCATTACCCTATGTAAATAGCGACCTTGTGTGTTTACAACAAATGATCCAGAATTGGTGCTGTTCATTATTTGTTTATGATTTTATATGTACACTTCATGGGTTTTTGATAAGCCTAGATGATCCGGCTGAACTTCAAAACCAAACCCACGCTATCCGGATGGATGACCGCGCGTGCCATAGGGCTCGATGACAGCACTACTCCAGCATGACCGTGTGTGCCGTGCACGGCGTACGACCCTGTAACTGTTTTCTTCTTTTAGTGTAAGGGTATGTTAGTGGGGGAGGGGAGCAGTTCCACAACTGCTACTTGGGGATAATGGGTAGCAATTTTCTGTTATTTTTGTGTGTATAAGTGGGAAGAAGAACGATGGAAAATGAGAGAAAAATCAATGAAGTTGTGGTTCATTCTCACCCAAAAGAGAACTCTCTGTGTGTCTATTGTGCTTGTGCTGATTGGGACCTAACATTGGTATTAGAGCTTGCGTGACAATGGCCACCAACAAGGAGAGAATTGAGCAACTGGAAGTCGGGCTTGGTGGTGTGCGAGAGGGGTTGCATAGGATGGAGATCGGCATGGCTGATAGGCTGCGTCATGTCGAGGACACTCTCAACCATCTCACCGACATCTTGCTTGCAAACCAGAAGAACACCCACCACGACAACCCTCACCGCGAAGACAACGACAATGGTCGCTTGGTTGTATCCTCCAAAACAACGAAGCTTGAGTTTCCTCGCTTTTCAGGAGATAACTCGACAAAGTGGTTCAATTGTGTGAACCAATTTTTTAAGTTCCAAAACACTTCTGAAGCCCAAAGAGTTTCATTGGCCTCCTACCATTTGGAAAGAGAAGCCAATCAGTGGTGGCAGTGGCTTTGTAGGTCTTTTCAAGACGAAGGAAGGGCACTTTCGTGGGCAATTTTTGAAGACGAACTCTCGGCTCGTTTTGGACCCCCTGATTCTAAAGATTTCGACCAAGCACTATCCCGAGTAAGACAAACGAGAACGCTATGAGACTATCAACAAGAGTTTGAATTGCTGGAAAATAGGGTACGTGGATGGGCCCAAAAGGCCCTCGTGGGTATATTCATGGGTGGTTTAAAACCAGAGGTGGTTGACGGTATCAAAATGTTCAAGCCTCAGTTTATAAAAGAGGCAATTAGCTTGGCACGAATGAGGGACGATCAGCTTGTGAGGCAATGGCGACTAGCACGACTAAACGCCTTACGAACTTCTGTCCCTACAAGTACCACCAATTTTCCCAAGGGTCCTACACCAACAACAATCAAAAGGTTATCGTGGGATGAAATGTAGAAACAAAGAGCTCAGTGGTTATGCTTCAATTGTAATGAACGGTTCACCCCTTGCCACAAGTGTCAAGCAACACAATTGTTGCTCCTAGAAGGCTATATACAAGGAGATGAAAACCCAGAGGTAATAGGCGGGGTAAACATGACAAGGGAGCTAGCTGCAATTGAGGAACATAACACTGGAATTGAACCAGAAATCACCCTGCACACGTTAACTGGATGGACAATACCAAGAATCATGAGAATTAAGGCAGGAAAGCATGAGATGATTGCCTTAATTGACAATGGATCCACTCATAACTTTATCAGTGATAGAGCAGCCACAATGCTTCGTTTGCCGGTAAAGCCCATAACACCTTTTGCTGTCAAAGTTACCAATAAGATCAAATTATCATGCAAAGGGATATACAAGTAGCTCACGGTTAACCTACAAGGTGTTGAGTTCCAAATAGATCTTTTTTTGTGCCCTTAAATGGGTTGGATATGGTATTAGGCATTCAATGGTTAGAGACATTAGGAGTAGTAGTTTGTGATTAGAAGAAACAAACCATGGACTTCATCTGGGAACAACAACCCACGCAGCTCCAAGGGATTGAAATTCCACCAATCCAAGACATCACATTGCAAGGCTTCACTAAGGACTTTTGATAACGACAAGCTGTGTTTGCCTTATATTTCCAACTCGAAGGTCAACAAAACAACGAGGAACTCACGCCAGATATGTAAGCATTGCTCAAAGAATACTCAAATTTCTTTACCGAGCTAACTAGCTTACCATCAGCACGTGAAGTTTATCACACAATACCCCTCATGGATGGAACCGAGGCCATTAATGTAAGGCCCTATAGGTATGCACACTTCCAAAAGGCTGAGATTGAAAATCAACTGCAAGAAATGCTTAATGCAAGGTTGATTTGACCCAGCACCAGCCCCTTTTCCTCTCCAGTACTGCTAGTCAAGAAAAAAGATGACACATGGCGATTTTTCACAGATTATCGAGCACTCAACACTGTCACAATCAAGGATTGTTTCCTAATTCCAACAATGGATGATATGTTGGATGAGTTATACGGAACTGCATTTTACTAAGCTAGACCTCAAGGCAGGATACCACCAAATATGAGTCAGTCCCCTGGATATTCCTAAGATTGCCTTCCGCACTCACAATGGCCACTATGAGTACCTGGTTATGTCCTTTGGGAATTACTAAGCAATCTTGGTCAATCTATGCAAAGGAAATACTGGCCATTGTGGAGGCGATGCGACTGTGGAGGCGATGCGACTGTGGAGACCATATCTACTTGGCCACAAATTTTTCATCAAAACTGATCAGCACAACCTCAAATTGTTTTTAAATCAGCGTGTTGCGACCCCTGAGCAGCAAAAATGGGTGAAAAAATTACTAGGGTATGATTATGAAATCATTTTCAGACCTGGTCATGACAACTCTACAGCAGATGCTTTATCTAGGCGCCCAGATAACCCAACATTGGCTGCACTTCATTCCTCAGACGTGGACATTTGGACATAGATACACGAAGCCTCTAAATCAGACCCCTTCGTGCAACATTTGGGACGAAAAGCTGGTAATTCTCCTTATGACAATTTGACTTGGCGTGATGGCTTGCTGATTTCCAAAGGGAAAATTGTGGTACTAGCTGACCAATCCTTAAGGATTGAATTGTTGTATGAAGTCCACGACACTAAAGTTGGAGGGCACTCGGGAATCCTTCGAACCTACAAATGCTTACAGCGACAATTTTATTGGCCAAGGATGCATAAAACTGTTTAAGAGTATGTGCAGAAATGTGAAGTATGCCAACACATCAAAACTGAAACAGCTCTAGCAAGGTTATTGTAGCCCTTACCAATCCCTGCACAGGTGTAGGAGGACATCACCCTCGACTTCATTGAAGGGCTGCCCACTTCTTATGGCAAAGACACCATTCTGGTAGTCGTCGATCAACTCAGTAAGTTTTCCCACTTTATTCACTTAACTCACCCATTAATAGCAAAAATTGTTGCAGAAAAATTTATTGAGGGAGTAGTCAAACTCTATGGGATGCCACGCTCCATCATCATTGATCGCGACCCTGTAACTGTTTTCTTCTTTTAGTGTAAGGGTAGGTTAGTGGGGGAGGAGAGCAGTTCCACAACTGCTACTCGGGGATAATGGGTAGCAATTTTCGGTTATTTTTGTGTGTATAAATGGAAAGAAAAACGATGGGAAAATGAGAGAAAAATAAAGGAAGTTGTGGTTCATTCTCACCCAATAAAGAACTCTGTGTGTGTCTATTGTGCCTATGTTGATTGGGACCTAACAGTTTTTATTCTAGATTAAGTGTAAAAGAACTGAAATTTAATACAGTTAACTTAATTATTTGTCAGTAGAGCTTCAGTTATTCTAGATTATGGCAGGTAGTTTCAGAAAACTCCTAGTTTCACATGGAGTATTAGCTTAACTGGACTTACGGTACATTTTTATTTTGTTTCCTTTCCAGGTTAAGGGAACAGTTTTCTCTACAGATGCTAATGGAGCATTAGTAGACATTACTGCAAAGTCTTCAGCATACTTGCCAGTGTACGAGGCATGCATCTACAAAATAAAGCATGTAGAAGAAGCAGGCATAGTCACTGGTTTAAAAGAGGAGTTTATGATCATTGGTGAAAATGATGCCGATGATAGTTTGGTTTTGAGCTTAAAGGCTATTCACTATGGACTTGCATGGGAACGATGTAGACAACTCCAAGCAGAGGATGTTGTTGTCAAGGGTAAGGTTGGTATTTTCTTGTTTCAGTCATCCCCTTTGGGATTTTGGCACACAGGTATCTTGGATGCCCTACAAAAATTATGGTTATTAAACCCCATTTTTTATGTTTGTCTGTTATGCGTGTTTGGCACGTTTGGAAGAATAAGAATAACATTTTGAAACTCATGGCTAACCATCAGCAGAGGCCTTGGTTAAAAATGAAATGCTGATATGATATGTTTGTTTATTTTCGTAATCTTCTCTTTGCTTGTATCATTTTCTTTTTTCTTTATGCAGGTTGTCAGTGCAAACAAAGGGGGAGTGGTAGCTGTAGTGGAAGGACTTAGAGGCTTTGTCCCTTTCTCTCAGATATCAACGGTTAGTTCTATAACCTGGCATAATTCTCATACTTCTTTATCTAGGTATGTTGCTTTGAGCTAAAGAATGGTTTCAAATGTAAGTGTTAATTGTATAATAAAAAGAACTGGCTCTAGTATTGGGATCTATGGATTTCGTACACTTTAGGCCCCATCTTTTTACAAATGCACTTTAATCCTTTTTGTTTGAAAAATGTGGACTTTAATCCTTTTTTTGTTTTAAAAAGGTACACCATTAGTCCTTTTTGTCTTTAAGAAGGTACCGTAAGAGTCCTTTTTTTGGGGCAAAAGGGGAACCCAACTCAAGGACGGAACAAGCTCTTCTAGTGGAGGCCATGGCCACCCCTATAACATAATTAAACTGGTATTTATATCTATTATTTATTGACATTTGGCACCCCCACAGTGCAATTTTTAGGTCCGTCTTTGGTGTATTCATTTAAAACAAGGGAGTTAGTTCCTTGGTGATACATTTAAATGAAGGGAATTAGGGTAAGTTTTCCTAGAACACAGGGACTTGCGTGATAGTTCTTTACTATTGTCAGTAATCAGGCCGTCTAAAACTCTCTCAGATACTAAATAATTATCAATTTTACCTAAATTTCTCCATTCTGTGCCTGACAACTTCATGAGATTTGGAAGTTTTATACCAAGCATCAAATATGTAATATGATTTACTATTATGATTCTTAGCACTTGGTCCTTATCCTTCTGTGAGGGATCTGGAGAGGGATTCTTAGTAAACAATGATTTGGAAATGGTTAAGGTTCTTATCTGAATACTTGAGATTGCAAATTATGGCGAGTGCTCCTCAATGGATCCTAAACTCCATTGGATTTTTCATTTTGCTTTTGAGTTTTCAATGGTGCTAGTTATATGGTTTTTCAATGTACTAGAAATCAACTGCGGAGGAACTTCTTGAAAAGGAGCTTCCTCTCAAGTTTGTTGAGGTTGATGAGGAACAGTCTAGGCTTGTCCTAAGCAATCGCAAAGCTATGGCAGACAACCAGGCACAGCTAGGAATTGGATCGGTGGTCCTCGGTACTGTTCAGAGCCTAAAACCTTATGGTGCCTTTATTGATATTGGTGGTGTCAATGGCCTTCTTCACGTCAGTCAGATCAGTCACGATCGTGTTTCTGATATTGCAACCGTTCTTCAACCTGGGGATACTCTCAAGGTTTTAAATTAGACATCCTATTAATCTATTCAATTATACATGTTAAAAAATATACGTAACTAAGACTATTTTAGGTCATGATACTGAGCCATGACCGAGATAGAGGCCGTGTCAGTCTTTCCACCAAGAAGTTGGAACCTACTCCTGGAGACATGATTCGCAATCCAAAACTTGTTTTTGAGAAGGTACTTTCTATTAATTACTTTTCTTGTGAAATAAGAGGAAATATATATATATATATATATATAAAAGTAGTTTAAGTATGCTATATTTAACTATAGTATATTTTAGTCTTATATTTATTAGATGGGGCAACACAAATAAAAAAAGAGTGATAAAACTTCTTTACCTTTACAAAAAATGATCTAACATAAGTACATTTCTTTTACAAAATAAACTTTTGCGATAGTAGATTTGTACTGTCCCATGTAATATGTATGAGTCTAAAATGCACTTCCGTCAAAGCTAACTATCTTGTGCGATCTTTCATCCTATATGAAAAAGTTCACAATCTGATACACAAATAGAATAAGAAAATACAGACCCTTAAAGATTTGGCCTAACTTGCACGAATAGAATAATAAATACTTAAGCAGACAATATAGCAGAAGCACAAATAAAATAATATCAGATAATCAGATAAATTTGAATCATAGATATTAAATAAATTCAACAGAAAACAGGCGAATTTAAGCTTTGAGTATGTCATAATATATATACCTTAAACTCAAGTCGTACTAGCACAACAACAGAGCATACATAGCACACAATATAACGAGGTAAACTTACATAGAGATCCTATCTACGTGGTAACATACTCGGATTACTTATGACAACCACTAGGCATCAAACAATTTACTAAGCAATAAATAATTACAACTCTGAAAAAAATAAAACAATTATTATCTCTATCGGTTATGATCTCTGTTCGAATGGCCTATTACTGCTCTTACTTGTTGCTTCTGTAATGAGCCACATGAACTCGACTCTCTTCCACAGCCAACACCACCCAATATGATGTGATCAGTAACCACAGATCAATAATGTAAAATATTAATAGAATGAGAAACCTTGTGGATTACACTCGATCTTAAGGCACCAAAGGACACACTATCCTCTACAGATCTCAAATCGTGCACATGAAACACACAGTCAAGTCGTGTACGCACACTAACTACGATTTGATAACTAAACGACCCACATTTAAATGTAAACTCTCCAAAACGATTTCAAAAATAGATATAAATTTCAATATGAATTTAAACCAAGTTTTGATACTAAAACATGGGTAAAGATTTGAAAGAAGTATAGGTATTTATAGAACTCGGTTGGCCACCTCGCCAAAGGTGGTGGTGAGGTAAAAAAAAGATAAGATATTTTTTCGTTTCTAAAAATGGCAAGTAAATTCCACAAATATTGAACCCAAAACGAATTAAAATCCACAACTTTCAACGTAATATGCATACTAAAAACAACCAATGTGAAAACATGCTTTTTATTACAGTGTTCTTAACTATGTGCGTGTGTGCATTACTGATTTACAGTAACCAACCTTATACAGAGTGACAAAATACTAAATAAAAATAAACAAACACCGTGTTTTTGACACAAGAAGCCATACACACATATATATAGGAAAAATGATAGTAAAAGTTCATTACCTTTTCAAAAAGTGAAACAATACAAGTTCATTATCTTTATAAAATAGATTTTGACAACCTTTTTTGTAATGTAGTAGACTTATGATGTCTCATCTAATAGGTACAGATATAAAGTGCACTTACTGAAAGTAATGAACTTGGACGAACTTTCATCCTATATATACACGTACTAGCAACAACATACATGCATGGTAGTAACAACATTTCCCTCCAAGTTACTTGGTGTGCATAATTGAATAAAAAATAATAGTCTTTTAAGTATTTATCAGTGTAAAACTGTAAGTGCACAGTATCGTAGTTTTATAGTAAAGTAATAAAAAAAGTATTGTATTTAGGGATGAGTAACTTACTTTTAATAAATATAAAAATTATATTAATCTCAATTTTATCTAGAGAAGTCACTAAGGTTGAAGTAATTAGAATTTAAAATAAAATCAATTTAAAGAAAATGTTCAACAGAAAAGAAATATATTGTTCGAAGATCAAATTAATGGGAAGAAAACTTCTAGGAAATCGATTTCACTTAATTCCTAACTATGCTTTACTCATCTAACTAATTGAATTTAATTCTCTTTGATTGTTAGCAATATCCAAAAAACATTCAAAAACCTCTTTCGATAGTCAATTTGAAATATTCTTGTTCATCAATTTACATAAGAGTATGCAATTTAACAAAACAAAAAAATATTAAGATTAATGATTTTAATACTACACAGGTTTATATAAATCTTTCGATCTCTGTATTTACCTGTGTTGAAATATTCTAAATTTATTCTATAATTCTAGCTTTCAATAATAAATTACAAGATTAAAATCATCTAATTAACGATCAATTTATTAATAAACTTCAAATAAATCAGATAAACATGAAAATAAATAATTTAAATTAATATGAAAATTATATCTTATATATATATATATACCGATAATTGTTTATATAAATTACAAAGAATTTACCTTTAGAAATTATACGTGGGTTAAACAATGGTAAAATACATTTTGCAAAAATCCAAATGAAAATAATATTTTTCATAAATTTAATGTTTATTATATATAAGTACATATATGAAGAGTTTACAAATAAGAATCTGCTTGGGTTGGGTTCGCTTCCTACATGCAGTGTTTGTTATGTAATTTTTTTTTTTCGAATAAAATTTAAATTCACTTGCAAACCAAAAGTTAATATGGATTACTAACCAAGCAAACACTTTCTTATTGTTAATTTTATAAAGATTTAAATATATTGGTTATCTTTAAAGAAAAAAAAATTAAATAATAGCATTAGATTAAAACTATCATTACATTAAAAAGTTTAAAATTGTGTCCCTAGAAAAAAGTTACAATCGGTGATAGTTATAAATTTTATATTAAATATTTTGGCTATTTATTATGAAGTTCGAGTGTAGCATTCTATTGAAGCCAACTATTCACTTCAAAAAAATAAATTACAAATGAACAACTATTTTATGACATTTAAGCAAGTAAATTGATAACATTATATTTTATAAAATATTTATAAAAGTAGGATTGAATTACGGATTTATTTTCAAACCAACAATAATAACATTCCAAGTTAGTAGTACATGAAGACAAACATTTCATTAAAGAATATGAATAGTACATATAAATTAGAAAATGAATAGACATGTTCATCGGGAGATTGCCATTAAATTAATTAAGCGGGAAATCTACTTATAGATTAAATAAATAATACCATTAGAAAATAAATCATCAAGAATTTTGTAAACAGAACAATAATGGGACCTTATTTCCAACTTGAATGATCTATCCAATTAGATTTTTGAAAAATTACAAAAATAACGATATAAATAATACTTTAATAATATTGAATATGATTTAATTAAATAATATTTAACATTAAACGGATTAAAATGACTATTTTTTAATTCAAATAGTGTTCAATTTAATACAGTTTAATGTGAAATAATGTATCAAACCTATTTTAAATTGTAAAAATATATTAATTGAACATTAGATGTGTTATTTTTGTATTTTTAAGTTTTAAGTATGTTATTTTTGTTAATTTTTCTATATTTTTCCATGTTTTATTTATTTGATTTAATTAAAATGAAAATTCCAACAAAAAAGAGAGATTGTAATGGGTTAAAAATGATAAATTTGAAATAATAAGGAAGGAAAATTTTATTCTTTCAGTTCAACACACCGAAACTAAGGAAGATAAGTTGTATTTTTAGTTAATTGCAATTTAAGCTTTTATGCATGATAATTGGGTTTCATATATTAAATAAATAATGGGTCATTGTGTCGTAGTTCCTATATTTTTTACAAAATGAACATTTTAATAATGTTTTTAATTGAATCTTTTTAGTCTTATAATTTAAAAAATCTGTACATTTTAGTTATAAAAATCCCAAATTACATACTTATGTATATTATTTTTAACACTTAAATATATATTTTTTAAAAGTTATAAGATTAAAGCACTCCGATCAAACGGGAGCAATAAAGCCTTTTCTCAAAAATAATTTTAATTATTACAGTGTATGTACGATCAAAGTTATTAATTTTTTTTTTTGACAAATTGGAAATCTTCATCTAAACAAAACAAATGTTTTTATTTAACTTAAATATGAATACATTTAAAATAGTGTCTAATTATGAAATAATGTATGTATGATAGTTTAAAGTCGAGGGTGCGCCAAAGGTCCCGTAGCTTTATTTAATTTTATAATTTTGAAAAAAAAGGGTCATTTTAAACTTTAAAAACTCAAAAATAAGACTAGAGTTCACCTTTTATACCAAAGTATGAGATTAAAACATACATTTTTTCAAATTATAAGACAAACAATTCAACTAAAAATTATAACACTAAATGTTCATTTTCTCAAAATTAGGGACTACTAGCACCATTCTTTCATAATATAATAGGTAAAATTGTCTTAACATTAAAAACCTATGGTAATAAAATATTTTGCTTACATTACTCTCACTCCGTCTTTTAGAATAGTAATAAAATAAGAAAAAATTACTCTAGAAGTTACTAAATATATTCTTTGGACACTTCGATTTTACAAGAGATACATAAGTCACTTATTTTTAAAATTTGTATACTTTAACTAACATGATTATGAAATTATGTGAATAAGTGGTAATTTTAAAAATTAAATAACTTATCCATCGTAAAAGTTACAGGATCAAATCCTAATGATACAAATAAAATAAGTTAAAAAATTAATAACCCTAATAATAATATATACTCTTGTAAGGCTAAAGAACAATTTGGTTTCCTAATTATTTTTTTATTATATTTGATCCAAAATAGACTAAATGTGTTAAATTTGAAAAGTTAAAAGTAGAAAGGAAAAAAGAAGTAATTTTAACACATTAAAGTTGAGTACTCTAGTGAAATATCACCATGATTTCTGCTTTTGCACTACATTGGAAAAACTAAGAACCAAATTTTACTAAAAAAATTTAAGGGACTAAAATGTCCATTGCTAAAAAGTTAGGGGTATACAAGTATTGTTCAGTTTCTTGTAATTATTGACTGCATTCTTGGTGCTATGTTCCAACAGGCAGAGGAGATGGCTCAGACATTCAGACAAAGAATTGCTCAGGCTGAAGCTATGGCTCGAGCAGAAATGCTTCGGTTTCAGCCCGAGGTAAATTTTCATTTAGTACCATATTAGCTTTTAGAAACTCATTCTTAGTCTAAAAGTGAGAGTAGTTCTGTATGTTACTTTTCTATGACATAGGTGGAGAGAACCTAAAACATGGTTTTCTTCTCAAAATGCAGAGTGGATTAAGCTTAAGCCCCTCTGGGATCTTAAGTCCCCTTAACTCGGACGTATCCGCAGAAAAAGGGTTTGATTTGAGTCAAGTTCCTTCGGCCGAAGATGTTGCCCAGGTCCAGTCAGATGAAGAGTAAATTATGTACTTTTTTTTCTACCTGTAATATTGTAAAAGAACCACCGAGTTAATATAAAACCATTCATCATTCTTACTTTTTTTGCTCGTATGAGTGCCTATATGTGATCTTTTCTTAATTGTTTGGACTAATTTTCAAAGCCAAGGCAAATATACATCGGTACAAGTACGTGAAATCGATATACACCAATAGCTTACACTCAAATCAAAATCTTTGCAGAGCATGCATTGGCTGAGATGCAAGAATTAACATCAAAATATACAGAATATGTAACTAATTTCATTTATAGATAATTGTTACTCAAGACTGGTAAAACTGATTTTAAAAAAAAAAAGAATATGAGAAAATATATATGTTTGAACTTTTCCAATAACCTATCTAAAAGTTGTAATCCATTTTAATTTACATAAAAGTATTATTAGGCCTTGTTATGCAATTCTACAGAATAAAACCCTATTTTTACGAAGAGTGCTTGCCAGGGTATTAAGTGCCCGTAAACCTCAATAAAGTGCATGTGTTGAAATTGATCTCACATATTTATTAACTGACGAGGTTTGGCGAACATTTACACCCGCAATGTACTCGGGCACCCTCTGATTTTAAAGTCTTTGTACTGCTCCTTTATGTTGAATGTTGGTCTTTGCCGCTTCTGAGTTTAGCTTCACATTTAACGAAATTGATGTATAGTATAGACCATCAAAAAGGCCTCCATAATTGGATTTGGGGTATAACTCAAACGAAACGACTCCATCAGCTTAAATCAAAACCAGCTTCGGCATTTATAGCATATAAAAGTTTTTTCTCCAGCTGTTCTTTGCTGCATCAAAAATTCACAATTATGTCACTTGGTGGAGCAAAACCATTTCCAAAAATGTAGTAGTTTATATATAGAAAACCAAAAAGGTAACAGGTAAAATATGAGAGAGAGAGAGAGAGAGTGGGCGTGTGTGTCTAAGTATACTACTTAAAGAAGTGAAAACGCATATTGACCAGTCCACTCCCAACCTCCAAATATGACTGGAAACTTTAGACTAATGTCTCAACCCTTTTAATGCAAAAGAAACTACAAGGGGGACAAACCTTCTATATGGTGGAAGCTTTAGGAGATTCATACAAGTAGCTGATGTAGGTAGTCGATCAAGAGCTTCTTCAGCAGCACTGCCAGCAGCCCTGCAGGAGCATGGATACAGTGCATCGATTCAGAAATGACAGAAGGAAAAAAAAAGCTGGGGAAACAATTTCTAATTTGGCTGAGGTTTCTACTACTAATGCTGGTAAAACAATTCCATGTTGAAGTTACCTCTGAATGCAAAACAATGGCTCTAGATATTTGAATCCAAGCAGTGGTCCACGAGAGCAACCAGTCACAAACCTGTACAGGCCAATCCAACCAATCCTTTCCGTTATTCATTATTTAAAGAGCCATTTAAGACAGATTACTATTGAAGCCTATATAATCGAACACTTAAGTGAATGTAGACACAGTAACTCACTTAAGAAATCTCTTCTGATTTTCTGATGAATAGTTTTTGAGGACTTCCCAGAACATCTCGATGACATAATGCTCCTGTCAACGGAAATTAAAAATAAGAAAAACAAAAAATCACTTGATAAGTGTAAAACTCAGAATTCACTCTACTTCATTTCCATTCAAAGACACTACATATTTATATATAAAGTTAGGAACACTCTTAGGTGACATACACTTAATACACCTAATACACAACTAATATATTCAACTAGTGATAGACACCTAATACACAACTAACATCTCTAACACTTCCCTTCAAGTTGGAGCATAGATATTAATCATACCCAACTTGTTACAAAGATAATCAACCCGAACCCCACTTAAAACTTTCATGAAGATATCTCCTAGTTGTTCTCCAGTCTTTATATATCCTGTAGAAATCAAACCTTGTTGAATTTTCTCACGAATAAAATGACAATCAATTTAAATGTGTTTAGTTCGCTCATGAAACACAGAATTAGAAGCAATATGAAGAACAACTTGGTTATCACACCACAATTTCGCAGGTATTGAAGCTTTAAGACCTACTTCATCCAAGAGCTAATATATTCATATTATCACAGACGCAGATTGTGCCATAGCCCTATATTCTAACTCTGCACTCAATCGTGACACAGCATTCTGCTTTTTACTTTTCCATGAGACCAAATTTCCTCCAATGAAAATACAATAACCTAATGTAGATCTTCTATCCACTTTGGAACTTGCCCAATCTGCATATGAAAAACATTCAATATGAGTGTGTACATGATTTGCATACAAGATACCACATCCAGGTGCTCCTTTCAAGTAACACAAAATTTGCTCTAACGTTGCTCAATGATGAACTGCTGGGGATGACATAAATTGGCTAACAACACTGACCGAATATGCAATATCTGGACGAGTCACGGTAAGGTAATTCAGCTTTCCAACCACCCTTCGATATCTCTCAAAATCTTTAAAGAGTTCCCCATCTCCTGTAAGGTGGATGTTCGACGTCATTGGAACATTACAAGGTTTTGCTCCTAATTTTCCTGTCTCATTTAATAAGTCCAGGACATATTTTCTCTAAGATAGAAAGTTATCTTTTTTACTCCTTGTGACTTCAACACCTAAGAAATACTTTAGCATCCCCAAATCTTTCGTGTGAAACTGAGTATGTAGGAAAGACTTAAGAGATGAAATTCCCGTAGTAACACTTCCAGTAATAACAATGTCATCTACATACACAACTAAAAGAATGATACCAACTTCTGATTGTTTGTAGAACACAAAATGGTTAAACTTGCTTTTTATCATACCAAACGTTTCTATAGCTTGACTAAATTTTCCAAACCAAGCACGACGACTCTGTTGCAAACCATACAAAGATTTGCGGAAACGAAAAACTTGCCTAGACTCCCCCTGAGCAACAAAACCAGGAGATTGCTCCATAAACACCTCCTCTAGAAGATCACCATGAAGAAAAGCATTCTAGATATCTAATTAATGCAAAGGCCAATGGTGAGTAGCTGCCATAGAAATAAACAATCGAACATAAGTCAATTTAGCAACAGGAGAGAAAGTGTCAGAATAGTCCACTCCATAGGTTTGAGCATATCCCTTAGCAACAAGACGGGCCATTAATCGAGCAACTGACCCATTTGGATTAACCTTAATTGTGAACAGTTTTAGGGATAGAAATAGAATCAAGAAAGGCAATAAAAGAGTAAGAGGAAGACGACAAGCAGTTATAAGAAACAAAAGAAGAAATAGGATAAGTACATTGACGTTTACCTTTGCGTAATACAATAGGAAGATTATCGTTAAGGATTGGATCTGATGACGAAAGAGCAGGTGCAGGACATGAATCAGAAGATCTATGTCTGGAGTAGACTTGAGTTATAGGAGGCCTAACAGGAACTGGATCAGAGACATGTTCAAATAATGTGATAGAATAGACTAACAAATCATCATCCTCCCCTTGACGTGCAGGAGGAGGAGAAGACGGAAAATAGAGTGTGTCTTCCATGAAGGTAACATCAATTGAAACAAGATATTTGTTAAAACTAGGACAATAACATCTATAACCTTTCTGGAGACGAGAATAACCAAGGAAGATACACTTCAAAGACTTGGGATCTAATTTAGTAACATGCGGACGAACATCCCGAACAAAACAAGTGCTACCAAATATCCTAGGGTCAACCGAAAATAGTGACTTATTAGGAAACAATATTTTGCAAGAAATCTCACCGTGAAGAACAGATGAGGGCATGCGATTAATAAGAAAATATGTTGTTGAAACTACATCGGCACAAAAAAGTTTAGAAACATTCATTTGAAATAATTAGACACGTACAGTTTCGAGAAGATGTATGTTCTTACGTTCGGCCACTCCATTTTGAGATGGAGTATCAACACACGAAGTTTCATGAAGCATGCAATTTTGAACCATATAAGATTGAAACAAAACTGATGTATATTCTTTGGCATTATAACTTCGCAAAGTACGAATTGAAACATTAAATTGAGTTTTAATCTCAACACAAAATGGGCAAAAAATAGAAAACAATTCTTCATTAAATATAGCCAAGTTACACGAGAATAATCATCCACAAAAGTAACAAAATACTTAAATCCAGGTTTAGACAAAATAGGACAAGGACCCAAAACATCAGAATGAACTAATTCAAAACGAACACTAGTACGTTTATTAACTCTTGGATTTGAACTAAGACGATGATGTTTTGCAAATTGACAAGACTTACAATCTAATGAAGACATAGTACTAAACTGAGGACAAAGTTTCCGAAATAAAGGAAGAGATGGATGACCCAGTTTACAATGTGTCCCGAAGGGAGAGGTTACACCAGAGCAAGCAACAAATTTTGGTATTGGTGTGTCAAGAATATAGAGGCCTCCAGACTCATGTCCTTTACCATTAGTCTTCTTCGTCATAAGATCCTGAAATAAGCAATGATTAGGAAAAAATGAGATGCAACAGTTAAGATTGCGAGTAAGCTGACTTACAGAGATCAAATTAAAGGATAAGCTAGGTAAATGTAAGACAGACGACAAAGGAAGCAAAGGAGTGAGGGTAATTGTGCCAGATCCAAGAACACGAGATGGTGACCCATCGACTAAGATAACAGTAGAGGTGGAAGTGTGTGACTGAAGAGTAGAAAAGAGACTAGAATTACCTATCATATGATTTGTGGCACCAGAATCAATAATCCATTTGGAAGATGAGGAAAGGAGACACGCATTTGATTTACCTGAATAAGCAATAGTAGTGACAGAAGGTGATGAAGACCTTAGTGATTCTTGATACTGTGAGAACTTGATAAATTCATTTGCAGAGATAAGAACCGATTTGTCAAAAGTATCATAAGTGGATGCAATATGAGCCGAGTGACCTTTCTGATGCTTTTACTAAAGCTTTCTACAGTCATGTTTCGTATGTCGTGGTTTGTGACAATAGTGACACAAAATACCTCCTAGGTCCTGTGGTCGAGTTTCAAACCCTTGCGAGCCGCCTCCTTTGTTTCTATTCATATAACCGTCTATGCTCATAATTATTATTTCGGTTGACCAAAGCACCATTTAATTGAGCAGGTGGAGGTGGAGTGCCTTCTGTACGAAGTACTCGACTAAACACCTCTTGTAAAGAGGAGATCTCAGAACCAGAAAGGTGATGAAGACCTTAGTGATTCTTGATACTGTGAGAACTTGATAAATTCACTTGCAGAGATAAGAACCAATTAGTCAAAAGTATCATAAGTGGATGCAATATGAGCCGAGTGACCTTTCTGATGCTTGTACTAAAGCTTTCTACAGTCATGTTTCGTATGTCGTGGTTTGTGACAATAGTGACACAAAATACCTCCTAGGTCCTGTGGTCGAGTTTCAAACCCTTGCGAGCCGCCTCCTTTGTTTCTATTCATATAACCGTCTATGCTCATAATTATTATTTCGGTTGACCAAAGCACCATTTAATTGAACAGGTGGAGGTGGAGTGCCTTTTGTACGAAGTACTCGACTAAACACCTCTTGTAAAGAGATCTCAGAACCAGAAAGAACCTGGGACTTAGCAGTCTCAAAAGCAGATGAAAGACTGGCAAGAAAACTCATGACCACCATTTGTTCCCGTTGGCTTTGCTAAACCTTCACATGAGGGCTAAAAGGCATCAAACTATTGAGCTCCTCATAAGTCCTTTTAAATTCCATAAAATAATTCGTGAGTGACTGATCTTGTTTGTCTGCACGGTAAAATGTTTTACATACCTCATACATGCAAGAAATATTTCATTTACCATAATATAAGAAATCTAAATAATCCATCAATTCCTTAACAAATTCACAATGATTGATCAAGTCAATTACATTGCTCTCAATAGAATTCTGAATCTGCAAAAATAAGCGAGCATCTTCTCTAAGCCATATTTGCTTTGAATCATCTTTAGGAGGATCATTAGTCAAATAAATATCTTTGTTAATACTTCTCAAATAAATTCGAATAGTCTTGTTCCAAGACAAATAATTAGCTTATGGTCCATGATTTTTAGACATCACAAGCACCATATCCGTCACAACATTAGATTTCTTTTCAACCATAACTCTTACAAACGATAAGACAGCGAACGAACAAACAAACAAAATCCAACAACAACAGCAACCAAACATGCAACGAACAAGAACACAAAATTGGAAGAACCCAAACCTGAACAATCACAAGCGATGAGTGCCAAACCACCGCAGATGACGCAGGGGAACGCCAGAGAGCAACACGAGGTCGACCGGAAAAAACTGCTCCAGGGACGCACTGTCACGCACCGACGCGTGGAAAGATGGCAGAAAGACGCGGTGGCGCATGTGGCTCACTCGCGGCTCGTCTGGTGACCGGACTTCGGGGTTTGGCCGATCGATGGGTGGGCTTCCTCCCTGTGCCGACGGTGAGAAAAAAATTGCACTCCAAAAGGGTGTTCCAAGTTGGAATCCAAAAATGCATTAAATCCTAATTTGTGTTTACCCAAAATCAAACCCTAATTTGAATGGGAAAAAAAATATCCAAATTTTGTAACCCAAATGCTCTGATACCATGTAAAACTCAGAATTCACTCTACTTCATTTCCATTCAAAGACGCTACATATTTATATACAAAACTAGGGACGCTCTTAGGTGACATACACCTAATACACAATTAATATATTCAACTAGTGATAGACACCTAATACGCAACTAACATCTCTAACAATAAGCTTATAATTGCAACCCAAAAAAAAAAGAATGAAACCATTAAGAGGTAGTTCTTAATCTTCATGACATTACTAAAATAATTCACACATCGATGCACTTAATATCTAGACCAGAACTTCCAATAAGAAATCAAAATAGCTATGATGCTTATGCAGGACATAGATCTTGGAAAAAAAACAAATGCAGATCTTGAACAAGCCTGATAGACATAAAATAACTTACACTATGATAGCCACCAGCATAATTAGTATGTGTTCGCAGATCATCAATATCCAAGCTGTCAAGTGAACCTGATATAAGGAGCTGTAAAAGAAAGATGCGTCAAACAACACTCATAGGAGGGGAGAGAAGAGAGAAAAACAAAAGAATTAAAAAGAGACACAGACACGTGAGAGCTGCAACTTCAAAATTTCTTTTCATCTCATTCTTCAAGTTCATACTTAAATGCCACCCAGAAAAAGTCATCAATCATTTCAGATTCAACTCGAATGCTTCCAACAACGGGATTGATTAATTCTTAATTCAATCCTCAATTTGGTATTTTAAAAGAGAATTTCTGTGGGTGGGTGTATGATGCGTTTGTGTGAGAGAGGGGGAGAAAAAATGGGGGATAACGAATGCAACAAAAGGGAAAAGAAGACGACGATTTTCTGCATTACATGTACATATTTCACTCTGCTGCAGGACAGAAGCTAGTTAAAGGACTCAAGTGTATTCAGTCAATTAAGCATAATTTGCCAACCACTACCTGTAGTTCATGTTCATTGAACATATCAATCCAATCTTTCTGTATAAGCTGCTGGAAACCTCTTAAGAAGTGAGAACTTTGCTGGCGTATCTGAAGACAGACTTCATGTCATAAATATATGGAAGGAAAATAGGATTTAAGATGCATCATAAATGAACGTGAAGATGGAAAGTCAGTAACCTGAAAATTCAAACGGTGATTGGCAACAAGATGAATAAATGTAATGACATTCTCAGAAGTGACATGAAGGTTTTTTCCCCCTGGAAGCAGCTCTTCTTCTGCTTGCTCTCCATATTCATTGTTTAAAATGACAAAGTACAGTTCTAACTCTGATATGTTACCCTTATAATGCTGTGAATCACAGAAAATGAGATTCTGAGTTTCTATGTAATTAAACTAAACCACTGAGATCAAGCAAAGGTTATCTATTAGCAGTTTCGTATTGACTCTTCACATGTTCTAGAAACAAATTTAGTTCAGCTGCTACAGAGGATAAATCATCTAATAAGATGTATAAGAGAGAAAGATATCCATCAATGTAATACTAGACAACTAAAAAGATGTAGATATTCAGAAATTTCCATAGTATAAAAACAGCACCATCCGACCTCTATAATAAAAAAATAAAGGAGCAGAAAGAAGATTGTTACCTTTAAAAAAATAAGGTGACGATACAATTCTGGATCCAAGGAAGGGAGATCATTCAAATAATTGTACCTAACCAACACAAGTACAAGCTACACTTTAAGATCGTAATAATCTGAACGTAGGGAAGTAAGAAATATATAGAACTGGACTATTGGAAGAATACTTAATCATGTAAAATAATAGTAAAAAATTTAAAACAATAGCAAGTCACAGAGTGCATAATACAATTGAAATTGTGAGTCAATTCACATGCTAACACTTGGTTAATCTCAGCATGGCATGATCAGCAAAACCAGATAGACTCTACAAACAGAATATCCAAAATCATGCTGTAAGTTAAACAGTTGTCGATTGCAGATGAGCTGTGAATTACAATGAAAAATTCCATGAATAAGACTATCGTTATAAAATGTGTATTATACAGTTTCATGAAACAAAAAAGTTAAAATAGTATATTCAATATTAACATGCAATACAGGAGCACATTGAAATTACAGCCTTGGTCACTATAAGAAAATAAACATAGATAAAGCAAATAAGACATCCAAAGGATGGAGTTGAAATTTTCTAAAAACTTACTTCTGCTTTAATTTGCTTAGGAAGAATGTTGCAAATGGTATATCAACTAGGATGCCCTCAAACATAGCCTAGGGAAAAGCAAGAGGTACCTCAGTGAGTAGTAATAATAGATAACAGATGAAATAAGAGATAGGGCGCCATGTAAACCCTTAGTTACGCCCAAGACATTTTCACAAAAACAATGTAAATAGAAAGCCTTGAGGAATTACTTAGTAGGTAAGCCCATATGAGAATACAAGGCATGGGAAAAGTAAAATGAAACAAAACCAAAGAAGTCCATACCTTGGCAAGAAGGGTTCCAAGAAAATGAAAAAATTGGAGATGTTGTTCATGTATCATTCCCGATCCAGGATTTGGATAAAGCAAGTGGTCACAGGTTTCCTGAAAAGCCAAGCTGGGTCAATATAGAAGAAACCAAAGCGAGTAAAATCCGCAAACAAGAACAAGCCAGTGCTAGATACATAATGCATCATTAAAAATATCAAGTAATCTTGTCAAGATCAAAAATCTCTATTACTATCTCAAAATCAGATTGTATGTTATGCAACAAAAAAAAAACTACATAAAATAGGAGATTTTACGTAATGAATCCCTATAAATTGTTACATTTGTAAAAAATGTGAGAAATTTATGACCTTAAACAACCCATATTGCACGTCAAAGGCAGCCCGAGTAATGTTCTCCATGAAATCTTTGAAAATTCCACCACCATCAATGCCAGCCTCCTCAACACCAAGTTCATTGACAAAAGATACACGAATCTGTAAGCAAGCAGACAAATTTATATTACTATGGCAGCTGCAACTAGGTAAAACATTAAAAAAGAAAGAAAAACAAAACTATTCATCTTCTGAGACATCTATTAGGCAGAAAAATGTTCCAATATTGGTAATACATTAACTTAAAACCCATGCAAATATTCATTATTCAATAACATCCTTGATTTCTGAAACATAATTGAAGTTTTTGTAAGTACTTTTATGATCTCTAAAGCATTTTGTCAAAATAAAATAAAATTACTAAATGTGTTTAAGAAATAGCAAAAAGGTTTCTAAAATTTCTCTAATGCCTTTAATAACATGTTTTGTTTAATATTTTCCAAAAGAAAATAAAAATCAAAAGTTCTTATAACCTTGTTGAATATGTTTTCTGATTTTTGACATGTTCTTTCAAACAAAAACCCAAAAAATAAAATAAAAAATTATTTGGTAAATACCAGCAATTATAAGTTCTTAAGTAATTTTCTTTCCGTTTAAACCAAAAAACATAGTTGAGCTCCATTTGCTTTCTAAGGAAGTTAATAGATAGAAAATCTGAAATCTTACCTAAAAAGCAACATGCTTTAGATTACATAATCAGGCCACAGTTTGGAATCAATATCGGAATAATTAAAAAGAAAAATCAGAAAATAACCATGCATACCGGTCCTCGAAGATCATCTTCAGTCATTGTATTCATCTGATTATAAGCATCTTCTAGGATGTGATCCCTCCGTATTCTGAATCTGTTTCTGGTATACACGGCATGAGAACCATGTCTTTGTCTAGCTGTTGCTAATTGTGACTAGAAAATGGGTTTTCAAATATATATATATTTTGTTAGAAATAGTATCCATAAAGGTAAATAATACTATAAAAATGCTTTATTAGTGTTTTGTTAGATGCTTAAGGACATATAATTAATTTATGAAAAATAAGTAAAGTTGGTGCTACAAGAAGTAAAACTTTTAACTTCCACTAACGAGAAAGAAAAATGAACACATTAAACAGAAGAGTCACTTACAGCAAATATTTTAACTCTGCATGTAAATGGCACCAAGAATGGAGCTTGCTTCAATATGTCATTTGCCCGTGTATTTTCTATTGCAGCCTACATGTAAAAAAATAAAATAAAAACAAAATCTAGATAAACTTTGCAACATTCTGTTTTCTAGAAGCCAAAAAGAAAATCAATTACCTGAGAAATAAAAAAATCATTGACCCCATCAGCATGAAAATCACTTGGAAGTGTAAATTGCCGCCTATTGTTCCAATCTTGTAGCTGAATTGGCAGTTTACATGACAAATTAAAAGAAGTGACGCAGAACAAGAAGAATAATAGAAGAAAAGACAAAAATTAGGACCAAGGATTCAGAGGAATAGAATTACGGAGAAACCAGATATAAGATTCAATAATCAAACATGTCTGACTAAATCACAATAACATAGTGTCACGTCCCGCTCAAAATGTCCCTAAAAATCCAAATGTTGGCTGCCTAAAAGATATAAACACATGGAAAGTTCTAGAGTTGCCTAGAGAAGTCTAGAAAGGACTGGAGTTGGACGGACTCAACTCGAGCTTGAAGACCCTAGAATATTCTAGAGCACGCTGGAGGGTGCTAGAATGGGCTGGAATGTTCTAGAACGGGCTGGAATGTTCTAGAACATGCCGAATGGTTCGGGAAGGATGTAGAAGCCGCTGGAAGCTTACAGAACATCCTGGAACGTGCATGAAGGAGCTAGACAAACCTAGAAGACTCTAGAGTTGGCTAGAAGGTCCTAGAGCCTTGTGGCACATTGTACATAAACCTAGAACACTCTTGTATATTCTAGGCTTAGAATTATCTAGAAAGTGGTGGCACATTCTTAAGCTTAGAAGCCACACTATAAATAGACCTATTGGTCTTCATTTGCATTCATCCTGAAAAATCTCAACTATCCTTGAAAATCCTTGGGAATTCTTAGCATCTGTAACATAAACTCTCTCTAGAGCAATACAAAGCATTCTTTGCAAACTCTTTCTAGTCTCTTTGGCGTTTCATTCGGATTCAAAGGCAGGCTTAGTGCAACGGACGGTGCTAAGTGCCGCACGATCGCTACTTGAAAGATTAAGGTCGTGACAATAGGCTCTATTTACCTAGCATTATCCTACAAGATCTAAAAGTTCATATGAACCCCTAATCCTAGTTAGAGAACTATAAAATAAATAACAATTCTAATAATAATCAAAAGCTAAAATAAAATTTCTAATTATTCTCAACTATAATGAAGTCCAAATTTTTGTTCTGCATTAAGAAAAAACTAGATTAAAAAGGACCTCTGATATTAAAACTAAAGTTTTAAAAAGCGCTTTTATACCTTGAGGGAGTTTTCTTGCATGAGGTGAGACGTAAGCCTCAAGGCAGTATGAGCCATAATCCTCATTCTAAAGAGTTAGGTAATTTTCTCCTAAAATGCAAGTTATAAAGCTAACTTAATTTATACTGAGAATGAATAATAAAACACTAATAAGATAGCATTCATAAAATAATAAAATTGTACTAATAGTCATAATTGATAACAAAAAATAGTCTAACATATGATTTTAAGAATATTAATAAAGGTGAAGTACCTACTTTTTACTTGCACAGATTATAAATACAGTATATGACTGTCAAAATCCAGGATGCTAAAGAATATGAGACAAGAAAATGATGGATCAAATTGGAATACTTGAGGCCAAACATATGTTTTGCTCTCTAAAAACTAGTTTTCTACCTAGTATGTGTCGTGTATTAGGATCAGAGATTTTCAACCCCACCCATGAGAAGATAATCCCATAAACAGAGAAAGTTTGAGACATATAGCCTCAATAGCCTCACTGCGTAAGCCCCAACCCAAAAAGGCGTAAGTCTCAAATAAACCATTTGAGCTTAAGTCTTAATTCGATGGATAGATGAAGTTTACTAAGGCAAGTCTCATTGCGAGTCTCAAAATAGCAATTTAAAAACATTAAAACTATAATGTGAAATTCTACATGGAATGTAATATCCATGAAACAAAAACACCAAATAATCTACAACTTAATTTTATCATTTACCTGACAGAGCAGCTCTGCGGCTACAACACTAACCCGATGGTGTATAAATTCCACAGAGTGTCTTTTATTAGCATGTGTATTGGTACCAAATTTTGAAAGATTTGACGAAGTAGGATTCACCCATAGAAGCTGCCATAGTGCCTGCATAGATTAGTATTTGCAAGTGTTATCAGAAAATAATAGTAATTACTGAGTGTTTAACTGTTTGAAATGAAAAATGAGTCTAACAAAATAATTACCATTGTGCAACTGAAATGCTTAATGCAACTGTTTAAGTCTAATAAACTATGTGATTATTTTGCAATTGATTCAGCACCTTCTATGTCTCTCCCTTCCCCTTTTCTTTTGGGTGTGTTAGAGGGGACATAGTTTAAGAGTTTCAAACCAGGATTACCTGTCTAAGTATAATAATTAGGTATCGGATATCCTTCAACGACAGTGGCTTCTCTTGTTCATAAAATTCCTCATTGTCAACTATTGTAAGCATATGCCTGATCCAACAAAGAAGGGCAAAAGGGTAAGAACACAAAAAGAAAGAGGTTAAGCTGGACAGATTCTTCTATCAGTTCAAAACAACCAAAATATAAATCTGGCAAATTTTTTACAGAAAATAACAGCATAAAAATGTTTATATGCAACTATTGTAAGCATATGCCTGATCCAACAAAGAAGGGGAAAAGGGTAAGAACACAAAAAGAACGAGGTTAAGCTGGACAGATTCACTTCTATCAGTTCAAAACAACCAAAATATAAATCTGGCAAATTTTTTACAGAAAATAACAACATAAAAATATTTATATGAAATTAAAATAACACATGAAAAGAATTTCAAAATGACTCAATCAGAAAAGTAGTATTACTTGTAAACTGGACAAAATACAGCCAAGGGCAATAGCCAACCAGGTGCATCTCCTGACAATAGACATGACAGCTGCTCAGACAGGGATGACCATTTCTGGTTTTCGTGGCACCGCTTCATAAAACTCCAAAGCACTGGAACAAGTTCGGTTCTATATGCTAGAACAGTCATAATTCTTTCAATAGGTAAAGTGTTGAAAGTGACATGGAGAAAAGCACAGGCTGCACCAACAGCCGCCACTTCTTTATCATTCGGTCCATTCTCCAGACCACTGACAAGCGAAATTCCTCCAAATAAAACATTGGTCTGTCCAAATTCCAATCCAACCCCACAAAAAATAAAATAAGAATTGTTGGTGCTAAAACTAGTGATACAAAGAAAAGAGTTCTTGGTAGAAAATATAGTTAAAATACTACAAGTTAAGCGATAGTGTGAATATATTATGGATATTATTCCTAGTTGTTTTAGGAATATTCTTTATTCTTTATTGTATTATGTTGAAATCCCGAAATCATAGGTTTCACATCTGAGACGGAAAATATTTTGTAATTATTAAAAATTAGCTGGCTGATTTATTTACTTTTGTGTATTATTCTGGTTTAATTAGGGAAATTTTATTTCCTATTCTAGTTTTTTTAGTTTCTTTATAAATTGTAAGTAAATCCTTGTAAATAAATCAATAAAATACAATTCAATGTCTCAAATTCAATATGGTATCATAACAGGTTCCATACTAGGACCTAACTATGTCTGAAATAACCTCAAAAACCCCAGTTACCACGGCAAACCCTACCACCACAAGCCCTATCAATACTCTAGATACCTCATCTCTACACATAACTATAGAGAAACTAAATGGGAGAAACTATAGAGAAACTAAATGGGAGAAACTATAGAGAAACTAAATGGGAGAACGGTCAGTCAAACTGACTATTAATGGGAAAGGAAAAATGGGATACCTGATTGGGGAAACACCAAAACCATTTAGTGATACTGATGCCGTCCAGCAATGGAGTTCGGAGGACTCGACAGTGACAAAATGCCTTGTCAATTTAATGCAGCCAACTATAGGTAAAACATATCTATTTTTACCTAAAACACGGGATATATGAGACGCTGAGAGAGACACTTACTCAGATGGTGAGGATTTTTCCCACATCTTTGAAATTAAAACAAGACTATGGCGAGACAGAGACGTTATCGAGTATAATACAGAGATGCAAACTCTGTGGCTATAACAGGATGAAAGCTCGAAGGAGGAGTGGAAGTGTGTCAATGACATTGCACTACATTGCAAGAAACTCGAAACAAAACTAACCTTCGAGTTCTTGACTGGGTTGAACCGCGAGTAGGATGACGCTCGCAGTCGAGTACTAGGCCACAATGGCCACTACCATTAGCCCGAGAAGTATTTTTGGAAATACAGGGTGAAGAGAACCGAAGAAGAGTGATGCTTACCTCAAACGGTGTTGGAACTTATCCATCGGTGTCGGCATTGGCATCGACGTGGAGGCTCGACAGCAAAGAAGGATCTCTCCAGTCGATGCTCCAAACAACCCTTAGGGTAGGAATGTCGCGAGCTGGAAATTTGCAAATGAGGGACTTGGAGAGCCATACCCCAATGGGCCTAATAGGCTGGGACACACCAAATGGGCCAAAGGAAAGCATGGATCTAGGCAGCCCAATGGATAGTTTTTACAAAGGCTAGCATATTCAATTTTTGGGCCAAATGGTCCTTGGGCTAACATGGCTAATGCGCTTAATGGAAACATTAATGGCCCATAGCAAAAAAGGCCATTTTGGGATCACTCTCATAGGCCCAGACATTCTAAAGATACGTGCTAGGAAATCCATGAGAAACCAACAAACTGGAAACCACAGCAAAATAGGAATCGCAGTTACCACGCATCCATTGATCAACAAAACAACACTTCTGGAAGAGCATTTAATCTAGAACAGTTGGACCAACTTTATAAAATGCTTTCTGACATAAATAAACCTGGTCAGTCATCCTCCTCAACCTTGATGACCCATAAAGGTAATTACTCAAGTGTCCTAGTCACCATCATAATCTAAAAATCCATGAATAATAAGACCAATTTTATAAATGCTTTCCGACATAAATAAACCAGGTTCTATTCACCACATCATAATATAAAAATCCTTCAATAATAGATTCTAGGACATCTATCTAACCATATGACAAACAGTTATCAATCATTTACAACTTATACTGCATGTGTTGGTAACCTGAAAGTTAGAGTAACAGATAGAACTCTCTCAACAGTGGTTGGAAAAGAAAATATGCAAATTTCTAACCCTATATGTCTAGAGAGTCAATTCTTCATTTCCAAAATTTTCTTATAATTTAATATCTATCAGCAAATTAACACAAGACTCAAATTGTTAAGCTAAGTTTTTTCTTATTGTATTTTTCAAGACATATTATTGGAAAAAACGATTCGCAATGCTGAAAAGTGCAAAGGACTTTATTATTTTAACAAAACCAATGTGAGCGGAAATCATAAAATTGTAATTTGTGATTCTACATCAATTCTTAGGAATAATGAACTTATGTTATAGCATTATAGAATAAGACATTCCAACTTTCAATACTTCAAGCTTGTTTCCTTCTTTGTTCACAAATAAAGACATTATTTTTAAATGTGAAATGTGTGAGCTTGTGAAAAACCTACTTTATTCCTTCCAAAAACCCTATATAAACCATCCAAACCTTTCAGTCTAATTCATAGCGATGTTTGGGGACCCTCACGTTCCACTACCCACACTCACTTCATATAGTTTGTCACATTTATTGACGATCACACGAGAGCATGTTGGGTTTAATTATTCAAAGAAAAAACCGAAGTTTCTTGTATCTTCATTTAATTTCATGCTATAGGAAAAACACTATTTCAAACCCAAATCCAAATTCTTAGAACATATAATGGCAGAGTTTTTCAACCATACTTTAAGTTCACAAGAACATGTGATAGTACATCAAAGCTCATATGTTTACACACCTCAACAAAATGGTGCAACCAAACAAAAGAATAAGCATCTTCTCGACATAGCCCGAGCTTTAGTGTTTACTATAAACATTCCCCAAAGTTTTTGGGGTGATGCCATCTTAACGACAACATATTTGATCAATAGAATGCCAAGTTGTATTCTTCCTTTCGACACACCCATTCAAAAGCTTCAAAACAGTCTTCTCATTTCACATCTCACTTCTGAACTTTCTCTTAGAGTGTTTGGTTGTACTATTTTTGTTCATATTCATCCTAACCAGAAATCCAACTTAGATCCTAAAGCAACCAAATGTCTTCATTAGATGTTTCCCCACTCAAAAAGGATACAAATGGTTTGATCCCTCCACAAAAAAGACTATTGTCAGTCAAGACATTACCTTCTTTGAAGAAACTCCTTGCTACCAAAAGCCCTTTCTTGAGGGGAGACAAATAGTGAAGAAAGCTCTGCTAGTAAATATTTAGATCTAAAGGACTTGGTTTTTTGACCTCATCAGCCTCTCACCGCAAACACCTCTCACCACAAGCAGTGAACCAACCTTTATCCCTTATAGTATACCACAACAACAAGACAACTTAAATCAAGAAAGAAATGCAAAGAACACAAAAAATAAAGAACTGGTTATTTACGAATGGAAATTAAAGGAAAAACAACTCGCACTTGAGGCACCAAGAAAGTCAAAACCGATGATAGATCCGGATGTCTAGAAAGAAAATTCCACACCAAGTAAATCTAATTCTCTTATGACTTGTGATTTACCTATCACCTTAAGAAAACCAACTTGGTCTTGCACACTCCATCTAATCTCCAAATTCATTTCTTATATTTTTTTGTCCATTGGATTCCGTAATTTTACATCTATACTTGACAGAACAAAAAATTTCAAAACATATTGATGAAGCTCTCTGTGTGAAAAGATGTTGTTTTGGAAGAAATAAAAGCCCTAGAAAAGAATGAAACTTAGGATGTAGCGAGCTACCAAAAGGTAAGATACCAATTGGATGTAAATGGGTATTTACCATTAGATACAAAGTAGATGGAACAATAGAGAGGTACAAAGCTTGACTAGTTGCAAAAGAGTTTACTCAAACTTATGGAATCGATTATACAAAAACCTTTACACCTGTTGCAAAACTAAACACTGTAAGGGTACTTCTGTCATTAGCAACAAACCTTGATTGACCCCTCAAACAACTAGCTATCGAAATATCTTTTTAAATGGAGTATTGGAAGAAGTCTTTATAACCATTCCACTAAGATTAGACAGAGGCAATCCAAACATAGTGTGTAAACTAAAAAAATTACTATATGGTCTCAAACGATCACCAAGAACATGGTTTGACAGGCTTGCACAAGTAATACAAAAATTAGGGTATTAACAAGGACAATTAGATCACACATTGTTTTTCAAACAAGGGGAAGATGGAAAGAAGGCGACTCTGATTATATATGTGGATGATACAATCCTAACCGGAGACAACTTGGAAGAAATAGAAAAATTGAAAACAAACTTGGCCATGGAGTTTGAAATCAAATATTAGGGACCAATGCAATATTTCTTAGGCATGAAAGTTGCAAAATCAAACAAAGAAATTAGTGTTTCTCAACGTAAATATATCCTAGATCTCCTTATTGAAACCAATATTCTAGGATGTAAACCCAAGTGATACTCTAATAGTAGGAAAGAAATCAGAAGATTTGGGAAAACTAATTGACAAAGAAATGTACCAAAAACTAGCAAGCAAACTGATATATCTGTCCCATATTAGGCCTAACATTGCCTTTGCAGTCAGTGTGGTAAGCCAACACGTGCATCTTCTAAGAGAATCTCACCTTGAGGCAGTATACAAAATCCTCGGGTATCTTAAAGGTTCATCAGGCAAAGGCTTATTAAAAATATATATATAAAGGATATAGAAGTTTTTACTATTGCAAACTAGGTTGGTTCGATCGAGGATAGGAGAACTACGACCAGATATTGTACCTTTGTCTTTGGTAACTTAATAACATGGAGAAGCAAAAAACAGAATATGGTCACTAGAAGTAGTGCTGAACCTAGAGAGAATTTTATCATCACGAGGGATTTGAGATATAAAGAGAATATGTGAAGTATTGTGGCTAAGAAAACTACCGATGGAACTTCAAATATTAGTAAGAGTACCAATCAAACTCTACTGTAACAATACAAACTCTACTGTAACAATAAAGCAGCCATCAAAATCTCCCTTAATCCTGTACAACATGATAGAACAAAACATATAGAAGTTGACAGACATTTCATTAAAGAAAAAAGTGAGAGTGAGACTATTTGCATGATTTATGTTCCAACAAAAGAAAAGGTTGTAGATATCTTCACTAAGGGACTTCCCCAACAGGGCTTCAATGATTTCACTTCCAAGTTAGAAATGATCAACATTTAGGATCCAATTTGAACAGGAATGTTAAAATCCTAAAATCATAGGATTTCACAATTGTGACAGAAAATCAACTGGGACAAAAAAATTGTAATTATTATAAATTAGCTCGCTGATTTATTTCTTGGTGTATTTTTCTGGTTTAATTAGGGGATTTTATTTCCTATTCTAGTTTTTTTTAGTTTCTCTATAAATTATAAGTAAATCCTTGTGAATAAATCAATACAATACAATTCGATATCTCAAATTCTTATTATATCTATATATATATTAAGATTTATTGTCCTTACTTAATTTGGACTTGTAAATGCATATAAATATCATTGGGTTAAAGAATAAAATTCAGCCTTCAATAATTTAATTAGTTACAACAAGTGACAATAGCATACCAATTGCAAAAGAAATCGTGGATCTATGGCATCATTAATCTGTCGATCCAAATCTCTATTCAGTGCTACTTCCATTGGTTCTTCACCGGCAGTCACATCATCCTCAACATGCATAGAACCTGAAGTCAACCACAATTTTAATTACCCAAGTTAAAATGGTACCAGTATATAGAATTTGGCTCATAAAATTAACATGTCAAAAAATAAACAGGAGAAAGAGCATAATTACATAGGAAGTAGCAAGGACATACAGGTGAATAATTTATAACAGTAGAACGCAAAATAATTATAAAATGATAATTCATACTTTCTTTAATTTCACTATTTGAAGATTTCATAGTAGGAAGTGCCTCTAACAAGAACGTTGCAACAGCAGCAAGGTCTGCAGCCTGATCATATCAACAAATTTGAATCAGAAAGGCGAAAAAAAATCCACTGTTATGTTGAAGATTTAGACAAGATAGAACTTTGCTTGAACACAATGAACAACATAGTGAAATGAGGAATAGATGGCGATGAACATCATCAAATGCCAAAATTCCAATAGTGAACTGTAATAACAAACGTCTCTTAAATGTACAAGTTCTCGTGTGAATCTTATTTGAGGTTCCTGTGCATCATCCTAACGTACCAGATTTCGCATCAATGTGGCCATGCCCATTTCCAAATGAAGTTGTTTTTGAAGAGATTGATTAGTCTCAGTAATATGAACACAAACGAGGGAATTCAATTAAAGTTTTCCAAGTTTTATCTCTCATATTTGGTGCGTATTTTACAAGAATATCTCAGAAGATATTAATCATTTATTTCTACACTTTCCATTTGCACATCTTCTTTGATCCAATTTAAAAGTGAATAATGTCAGTGTTATTTCTGGAATATAAAGGATAGTAGTAAGGCATAAAGTCAAGGGAGGTGTGAAACTACAAGATAAAAACAATTCTTTAGGTCTGGTAAATGGAAAGGAAAAGAATTTTTTATGATAGTAAGAATGATAGCAATTTTTTAGGAGAAAGTTTTGTTTTTCGACATCATAATTGTTAGTTTCTAAAATTAAAAGATTATTCTCAATTTCTCATAAGCTTTAAAAATTTAAAGATTATTATTAATACCTAAGACGTTTTAATGTGAGGGCTTGTTATCCTAGTTAGTTGTTAGAGCTTTGTAATTCATTATTTGTATAGCTAGATGCTTCCTTTTGTAAGTGAATTACTGGTTTAATTTGTATTTTTGTAATTATTAGTTATACATTAGTATCATACAACGTTTCTTGTCAAAACAATTATGACAAAACAAAACTTGTAGCAATTGTTTTCTTATATACCATAATCAGAGTACTACACATTAAACCTCTATTAACTAAACTATAAAATCGCAAGATGTAAATCCAATCCTTTGGTTGGGAGTACAACCATGAAACTTTAAAGCAACATCTTACAAGCTACAGTATCAAGCAAACTTATTAAAGATGGCTAGTCTTCATCTGATTATGAAAATCAAGGCATGCAAGTGTTTTCTCTGTTCAAGTATTGTCAAGAATAATATAGATCTTCGAGGACAAATAAAAAAACAAAGGCCTGTTCAGCTTGTTAAAATTACAACATTCATGAATTAAGAGATAAGCAAGACGCACACTACTGAAGAGAACCTGTTAAAGTCTATCAGTGCAGTCAGCCAGGTACTGAGTACATGCATCATGTATTAAATACTTAGTTTTCATGTATTGATGTATAATTGATAAATTACCCAGGTTCATGAACTTACAAAAAGTCTATATTAAGAGTCTAGGTTAGTTATGTTGGTTCACGTATCTTTTAGCTATGCAGCTCTTGAGTCCATCTAATAATCATCTAAATAAATTTAAATGAATGAAATGAAGTAGAGTTTGCCTTTCAAAATTTTCTAGCAAATTGGTTATTCTCTTATATGTTTCCAGTGAGGCAAAACTACACTAGGGCCCTAGGCTTGATGCCATGATTCCTAGGGAGTGATTCTAGATTCCTACTAGTTCGATGAAAGTTAGCCTAGCACTTTTCTTCTTAACTACCCTTTTCTTCCTCTTCCCATGTTCTGTCCAGCATAACAAAATAAAAAAATAAAATAATAATAACAATAACAACCAAAGTTAAAGTAGTAGCAACGATAACGATAATGATAATACTAATAGAAAGTGTCAAAGAGGTCACAACATTAAGCTATTATTAGAAGTAGTATCATTTAGCCCTCTTGATTTGGAAAAAGGGATCAATTAAGGACAAATTACATTATTTTAATGATTTTTTTATTAAAATTTTATTTTTTCTGTCAAGTAATTAAAACGCAATTCAAACACGAGTATTTCACAAAATATTTGTTGATTGTTACTATTTTATTTTTTAAAAAAACATAAAATATGTACTCAAAATGATTTTCTATTGTTGATTTTATTTTTAAATAATTTCATATTAAATTTTATTTTTTCCCCTGGTTAAAAGGCTCATTTTTTAATCACTTCGTCGAAAAAAATAATATTTTAATAAAAAATTATTAAATTAATATTTTTGTAGCTCTTCTTCCAAAAACAAAGAACCAAAAGACAATTTTTAATCTAAGAACCAATAGACACCAATTGCCTAATTTAGGGGATCTATACGGTCCTGCTCCCAAATAATAATAAACGAACCTCAAAATATATAATCATTCCTCACCATTTCAAATGAACATTCTGGCTGAGACAAAGCAACTCCAGCAGACTCCAATATATTTCCAAGAAGACAGGCATAACCAGGAAATTCACTTGATATATCGTTGGGAAGCACATTTACATGGTTTTGCATACAAAGTGCCATCTGATGAATATAATCTTGGAATAGCCCACTTCTTGTGAAAACCTATGTCACAAAAGTTTACTCAAATTATGGCCAAACCAAAAAGAAAAGTACCTTGCAAAAATTTGAACAGAAAAGAAACATAACTAGACTAATATGGGAACCGGCAAGGCCTTTAGCAACCATACATTAGTCAATGTTACAAAAGGATAATTTAGGTATCAAGGCACCTTCCCTGATGAGGGAGAAGCAAGCCTCAAATTATCAATTAAAAATAATAATAAATATATATAAAATACATATGAACACAAAATATTTACAAGGTAAGTGAATAAGAGATAAAGTTCTTTTTGTGAAGGAAAAAAAGAAGAGAAACAAGATTCAGCATGTTACTAATTGGACATTTTAATTATTGATTTGCTTTTGTATTTTTTTTTTTTTGCATAAAAATTTGTATTTTTTTTCCAATAAGAGCCTTAAATGATGTATTTGCAGAATGTATGAGTAAATTTGATCAATATATTTCAAAATGTACATGAAGAAAATGCCGGGTCACCAAGATAATTTTTTTTCCCCAGTGGAATAGATGATGGCCGCTGTGAAAAAGTTGTAAAATATGAAGCCCCTTGAGGCACAAAAATTGTGGCATGCTTCAAGCGTAAGCCTCAAACTAAAAAGGCAGCAGCTCAAAGATGGCCACTAAGGCCATAACCTCATATTTATTTTTTTTCTTTTTCAAAGCCTCAATTCAAGGCAAGCCTCAAAAAAGCCTTTTGAAACAATGCATTAGAGAAAAGTTAAAAAAATCCATAATAATGGAAAGAAAGAATAGTAGAAAATGAGAAGGAAAATTAACACTATGCTAAACAGTATTGAACTTTACAGTTACAAGCTTTACAAGTTTTGAATAGCTACGTCCTCATATGTACCTTTTTTAAACAAGGGAAAGACTGCCATAATAATGGAATGGTAAGAATCTGGGTTGAGAAACTCCATCGTGGATCAATATTTGGACAAATACAGGGATTTTGACCAGTGTGAGAAATAATAAGGGAAAGCACAAGCTCAAATGCAGATACTTGGCCAATGAAACAGTAACCATACGGATTTTTCTGCATGACAGCACCAAAAGAAGTTTCAGAAACAGCTCATGATGCGCTTGTGAATGAACCTCCAGCAATGGGATGATATAAACGGCAAAATAAATAACATAGAGAAACACAGAATGCAAAAGAGCAGTATGAGCACACATTGCAGTGACGTACTTGCAATTTAATTTTTTTAATTTTAAAATAAGGATGTGGATATAATTTGATTGTTAAGATCTATGACCAACCAAGAATTGGCAATACAATTATGCTAGCTGTTACAAAATGAACAATGTTAACCGCATCTTCTTTTAATAACAAGGTTTGATGCTATTTACATAATCCAACTTCCTATTGCCACTCTCAGCAGTAAAAAATTGTTCAGTGAACAAAAGCAGCTGCTAATTCTGTTATTAGAAGACGCTTAATCCAACCACATAAGTAAGAAATTTTCATAATGTTGTAAACTTAGTGGTTATTACACCCCAAAAACTCATGATTGAAAAGCAAAGACACTTTGAAGAACATCACAAGATAAAACCATTGTGTTTCAACATTTTTAAAAACGTAAAGCAAAACACTGCTTATAGCATTAAATTAGAACTTAGAACATATAAATGTTTGTACATCTTAATATCCAAGCCCTGCTGCAGACAATAATTTATACATCTCTTTTCAGCCTGCATCCATGAACTCATGGAACAATTATTCAGCAAACAATCATAATCACATGAAAATGGAAGCTAGAAACACCCAAAAAAAAACAAGGGACATAAAGCATGAATCAAATGCACATATAGAACAAAATTGCTATTAGAGAGAATGGAAGAAACATACTTTTGCAGACAAAATTATCTCTCTAATCAAACCAAGTCCCCTCCTCTGTAATAGATTGTCAACTACTTTACAAACCCATGGAAAGTTAGGATCTAGCAATAAAACCGTCGCTTCTAATAAAACTGCCAAGTTTGATTCTTCAGGTGATGCAGATGGTTGATTTGTGATTTGATTTCTGTCCAATGACACACCAAATAATATTCAGCATCTATAATCAACAAAACCCAACAAATAGTCAAATACTAACTAAAAGATAAGTCAACATTCAACTTGCTATCATATTGACACAACATGCATCATGAGCAACTGCTCAAGATCAAGAAAGCTTATATCAGCAACAATAGCCAAAATGAGTCACGAGTAACACTATTTTATGATTTTTTAATTCATTAACTGAAAGTGCAGACATTATACTTGTTAAAAGAATCCAGGCATATATTCAATGATCCCATGCACTCTCAGATATGGAGGAAATTCGACCACCCAAAGACAGGTCAATAAGATTTTATCATCAGAAAACAAAAAATCAAGGCATGCCTTGTGTGAACCTAGAAATATAAACCAGCCGTTGGCCCAACATACTTGATTCCATCTAAGAGAGTAAACCAAAATATAACAACTCCATAATCAAAAACCAATGCAAAAACGCAAATTTCCTCGGCTTTCTAGTTGAGAACCCCAAATAAATAGTCTTCACCAACCTCTTTTGATGCACAGCTTTCAGACATACATATACAAGTTGCTTCACTCTGTAATCCACCAAAGCACGAACAGACATATAATCGATGCCTCCAAATAGGCTCACAATACCTGTTTTGCAAAAACATCAGATACTGTTTAGTTTAAGCAACAGAATGAAGCAAGCAGAAGATGAAGGTTGGAATCAATATTTCATAAGTTCACCAAATTTGATTTGTTGCATGACTATACAGAAAAGAACACTCTCAAAGCATATCATATTCCCAAATGAATGTATCCTATTCATATACTTAATCAAACTATTGATGTCCTAAACAATTTCCATAAGACTGTTTAGCACACAATCTTTATTGTCACAACTAGCATCTCATCCTATTTCTTTCCTTAAAATGGTGAATTCTAGTAGGGTACTGAATTGACCAACAATTCCAAATTTCATTAAGTATTTACCGACTGCTACATTCTATTAAGTTAGAATGGTTTCATTTCAACAATAAATTATGTGGATGGATGCTAACATTAATTAAGAAAATAAAATTCTATAAGCAAATGCTTACATTAAGAGGAACTCTGCTTGTTCAAGAAGGCAGGCATTTAAGTAAGTTAGTCATTTCATAATTCTGTATTATGTTCAAAAATAATAATTTTGATAAAGAAAACGTCACCCATATTTTTCTATAAGACTTTAAATAACAAAAAAATTAGTCAAACATACTATTTACTGATAAATGGTTATTAAATTACCACTATTTTGGACAAACTGTTTAAGTAACCGGCATGTCTCCACAAGGACGGCAAAATCACCATCATTTTTGGCATCAAAGAAATAAAGTAACTGGCGGAAAAAATCTGAGTGTGGACCGAAACAATCTCTGGTCCAAAAAAGACATCATGTTAAATTTCAGAAAAATGACAACGCATAAACCAATGAATAACATAAACATAATTGAAAATTTGGAAGTTATGGTCTGTTTTTGTAGTCCAAAAAAGACATCGTGTTAAATTTCAGAAAAATGACAACGCATAAACCAATGAATAACATAAACATAATTGAAAATTTGGAAGTTATGGTCTGTTTTTGTAGTCCAAAAATAAAGACCCTGAAGCCTTACCTGTCTACATTTTGGCAATGTTTACCATATGTTCCATAAAACTGATCTCGCACTTTAGATCGTTCCACTGACACAGCTTTTCTCCCCCTGAAACATTTCTGTAGCTTGTAATTAGTCAACACTTCTCAAAATTGACAATGCTCATGCATGGTGTATGCATAGCAAGTTATTACCAAGAACTAATTTTACGTTACCGAGTTAAGATTTTAGATAGCAGTTTCGATCTAAAACCAGAAACAACGTACTGCACCCCCTTTCATTTACTTCAACTCAGTACCTAACAAACATCTCCCTAAAGAATCACCAACATTGCCAACAAATTCCAAGCCCCAAAATGAATTAGTGCTACTTTTGTGTCCCTACAAATGGAGAAAATCGTATATTCCCTGCCCTGTTAATAAGAGTTATGATTTTGTCCCCACATCTTTAAGCTTTTTCTCTTTTCATAATGAAAAAAATGAGTCGTTAGGATGGACAGATTCAGTGGCAATACCCTGTTCCAAGATTCTCTCCTAAAAATGGAGCACAACATAATACCAAACAACTTTTAACTAGCTTTTACTCTACAGAAAATAAAGCGCAAAGGCTACCTAGCTAGTATTAAAGACCACGTAATGCTACAGATTAACTATTAGGTTTATCAGCGTAACCCCAAAAGTCAATCACATACCTAAATATGCAATCACAACTGTTGCATAAAACCATTATGCTTAGAATGGGACAATTAATCCACTAAATTTAGGTCTCGAATTCAACCAAATGGTGAATTAATGCCAAACACTCTTTCTTATATTAATACTAACATACATTAATAAAATTGAAAAATACAAGCAAACTCAAACGCACGTAAAACAAAATGCAAAATAAATAAACCTGTATTTTAATTGCAGCAGAGTTCTGTTGCCGTAACCATAAGCGCTTATTCCGCTCTAACCTAGTCTGCTCGAGGAGTTTCTTCCTATCCCTTTCCTTCGTACTCCGACCTCCCAAATCAACTCGCTTCCTAGTGGATGGATCGCCGGAGAAGAACATCCTATCCGAGTCAACTCAATCAATTCTAAGTCCCAAAAATCGCTAAATTATTTATAAAAAGAGATACATGAGAACTTATACTCGACGAGTGAGTCTTGAAATGCTTTAAATTATTAAATATGAAAAAATCAATGTTATAAGTTGCCCTAATAAAAAGTAAATCAAAGGGAATATCAAGGAGAAAAAAAAAGTATTCTGTTTGGAAGACAATAAAATTAGGGTAAACGACGATTGAGAAACAGGGAGAGAGGCTGTGGAGGATTTAATTTCTAGAGGTTACCCTGGATTTCTTCTACCGAGCAAAGGTACGAAAGGCTCGTAAGTTGGTGATGTGCAAATCTAATTAATAAGGCACCCGAGAAATTTCAACAATAGAAAGGAAGCTTTCTGGAAAAGGAAACAATAGATTCATTTCTCTCCCGACACAGTAGCCTATGATCAGAAAATCTTATTATATGATAGTAGTGTTGATATTCCTCATCTATATATATATATATATATTAGTTTATAGAAATAAAAGTTTAAAATGACTCTCTCTCACCGTATACATCAATGGCTTATTAATTAATGTTTTATCATTAATTAACATGATAGTATGATATTTTAAACCTTAACAATAATAAATATTTTTATAAAATAAAAATATATAATAATTTATCATAAAAACAAACTATTTGATTAACGTGGAACATATAAAAAATAATAAACATTTTTTTAAAGAATGTTATATTTATCCGTATATCATATGTATAAACAGGCCTTGTGATAAGAAAAAAAATTATGATTAAATCAATTTGTGAATGTGAAAGATTATAGTTAGAATGAATGAGAAACATAACGAATTATGAACCGTTAATAATAGAAACTCTCAAATATCTCGAGGACATATTATTCTCCCCTCACAGCTGCTTAACAAAGTACACATAGTGAGGGTTACCTTCCTTTTTAATTCACCAACTGTGGTTGTTAAGGGAGAAATTAGAGTCATGATTCTCCTACTTTTTTCTTTCCAACAAATCTTCCACAGTTTGGAGCCAACGTCAAGTATAGTATAGCTGTAGATTAACAGTACGGAACGAGATCACCACTGTCCGAGTATACTACCTCGACACTTGTTGAACCAGGCACTTTATGTACCCCAAGTCCTTCGACCCTCTAGATTAACAACAAGCAATCAGAGTCTTTTTGTCTGCAACATGGAACTCTCTAGCTGTTTAATCAATTATTTATTTATTTTATAAATCGACGTAATTTTAATGGTTTTATAATAATTAAAACCTTAGTAGACTTATAAACTTAAGAACAAATCTATAATGTCGATTTAAGGGCATTGATTTGACGATTATAAAACTATTATTTTTTATAAAAAAAATTTACAAAAACATAACCTTTAAAAAAATTAACATGTCATTTTTTCATATATTGTTATTTAAAAATATTTAACTTTATTAAAAATTAAAGTTGTCTAAAAAATACTTTAAAAAATACATTATATTTAAAATTAATATTTAATGAACCAAGATAACAAAAATTATCAAAATGGTTGGAATTTAGAAGGAAAAAGAAATAAATCTCATGCAAAAGTACTAAAAGAAAATTTGCTAAAATATATTTATATCATTCTTCTAAAAAGAAAAGAAAAAGTGTTTGTTTGCACGTAAATAATTAGATTTAGAAATTAAAATTTATTAAAGGTAATAAATATATTAATTAATATGTATAAATAATATAAATATAATAAAATTAAAATATATTTATAATAGAAGTAGCTTAGATCAATTTTTGTCGATTTTATAAAATAAAAACCTATAATTGAACCGATTATGTCAATTTTCTAAATTTTAAGAATAAATCAACCAATCTATAAAAAAACGTATGTTAGATTTAGTCTTGAATTTGATCAACTAAGCGTTTTTTTTTAAATATGCCTACTTTGTGTGCATTATAAGTTCTTTGTGTATTTGTTGGCGTTCCCTATGCAAAACACAGAGATTGTTAATTTTATTTAGTATTTTGTCTTCCTTTGTATAAGTTCAATAACTGATGGTCAGTATTGCATACATTCACTTAGTTGAAAATACTTTATATGTTTACATGTTTTATACACACAATGTGAGTTGGTTCTGTTAGTATGCATGTTAGATTACATTTCATGTTTTTATTTATGTTGTTTTGCTTGTATATGTAGAAAATTACTTAACAATTTTTTTGTATGCTCTCTGCCGACGAGTAGGTAACGATTATTACCCTCGATAAGGAATGGCTATTATCCTTGCTACTCTAGACAATGAGGATGGAGGCGAGTGGTTAGCAAAGCACCCAAATAGCTTGAAATTTTCTATACGTACCTTTCTTCTAAATTTTTTGGTAATTAGAAAAACATGGGAAAACTCTATTATTTAGAAAACTAAATTTTCAAGTGTTAAAATTATTTTCTAATTATGGGTCACTAATACTTTGAGGGTTATTCGGTATTAATAATTCATAAGTATTTTATGAAAAAACTATTTTATTAGGATTTGGGTTAATTAAAAGATAATTAAACCCGAGACTTAGATTGCATGCTTAGGTCTTTGAGCTTTGGATAAACCATATCTTTAGGATTTTAATTATACAATTGTTTGTGACTAGTTGTATCTCTTGGTGGTGGTGAGATTCTGGATAAAAGTTGGATTCTGCACTAAATCACAATAACTACAGAGGTACCTAGCGAGGGTAGTATAAGAGTAGTTAATGCATATATCCTAACCAATAAAGGTATTTACATTTATATTTTTATCAAGTTCTATATTATTTATTCATTTAGTGGATTATTTGATATTGAATGGTTGCCATAAGCAACACGAGAATGTTACGCATAGGCAAGGGTTATCTATGGGTTTAACTTATTATATTGTTGTGTTCTTATGCTCTACTATTTATTTAGTATAATCAGAGTTTTATCTAAGTCTATTCTAATATATGAGGATTTGATTTTTATCGGAAATAATTTCTTTCCTTCTCTTATATGTTGTTTGATTTCTTTTTATTCATCATTCCTTATCTTGCATACTTAATGCTTTCTCTAATGAGCTTTTTATCTATTTGTTGTATAAATTAAATTTCTTGCTTAAGTGTTTGATTTATTTATGTTGCTTTCTTTCGTGCTTAATTAACTATGTGATTTCCTTTCTATTGTTTTTTTTATGTTTGCAAGTTGAAGGTAAGCCCCAAAGGAATCTGTATCTCTTTACCTTAATTGTTTACTGTGTGTAAGACCTTTTTCAATTGGTATCAAAACAAGTACACACTTTTGGGCATAACTACTTTGGTGTTGGTTATTTATTCCATTCTCTTGTGTTTAACTCTATATTTTTCTTAGGATGTCTGATGTGCAAGGATTAGTCAGTAGACCTCTTCAGTTTAATGTAAATTATTATTTATTCTGAAAGTCTATGATGTGCTCTTATATGAGATCGTATAATAATGATGATTGGTACTTAATTAAAAATGGATAGAAGTGTCTATGCATGTTTCAAAAGATGGTATAGTTGAACCAAAGTTCTTTGTCAAATAGAGTGAAAAGGAGCTTTAAGTCAATGATTTAAACTACAAAAGTTTGTACACCATAATCCAATCAATGTCTACTAGTGATTAAGAATATTTAGCTAAGTGCAAAAGTTCCAAAGAAGCTTGAGACTATGGGAAAGAAAGTATAATAGTTGCTTGTTTAGTATTAATGAAGATAAATCAATAGGTGTAGATTTTGTGTGTTTAGTTCTTATGGCTTCTCATTCTAAAACTGTTTCTTAAAAAACCTCATATTATAGTAATGTTGCAAGTGATGATGATTTCTCCCTTCAAGATTTGTATGATCACTTGGTTTATTAGAACTTAAAATTGAAGAAAACTTTGATAAAGATTAACGATAACTTAAAAGAAAAAGATAAAGATCATTTGGACATTTCAAGTCAATTGTTGAATCTTACTCTCAAAAATGAGAAGGAAATGGAAAACTTAAAGATGAGATTAGCTAACCAAGCCAAGTCTCTTCGAACTCTCTTATGGGATAATGAGAAGTTTTTCCATCGTATTAAGAATCTTGATAAGTCTATTCAAAGTGAATAATGAAAAATATTTGCAATTCAAGTAGCTCTAGATTCTACTTAAGAGGAGTCAAATAATGTTCCTTGGTTGGAGCAAAAGATCTTTGTGCTAGAAAACAAAAAAGCCTACTAAGCTAAGACCGATGATCATTGGGTACAACTTGATGCTATTTCTTATAAAGTAAGTTGTTAAAATCCCGTTTGATGGATAAAACTAAAATGATAGGGTCCCTATCTCTTCTACAACTTCATGTTGAAAGGAAATTAAAAGAGACCCAAGAAATTATTCAAAAGTTTCTCTCGGAGCTCAACATCTTGATGAAATGTTTAAAATTGGTAAGACTTATGGGGATTTTTGTTAGGCCTTGGATACATTAATGATCGAGTAACACCCTCCCATTCTCCTACTTACTTTGTTCATCAATCAAGTTCTACTCATGTAGATCTTATGTATGATTACAATTCTAATGATTTAAGTGCCAAGTGTGAATCTCTCTCTCCTCTTAGACGACGTTTGGTTCACAAAATGGAATCAAAATCAGAATATGAATGGAAATGGAATGTAATGGAAATGAAATATTTTTGTTTGGTTTGACCAGGAATCAAAGAATTAGTATGACAGTGTATGGTTTACAAATGGAATGGAATGGAATGGAAAACACTATATATTACATTAATACCCTTATATTCAATCAAGTTTAAATAATATCATTTAATTATTACTTCTTTGTTAGACAAAATACATTATTGAAATCATTATTTTTCTAAATAATTATTACTTAAAAATAAAATATTTTATTAAAAAAAAATTAATAGGGTTTAGGGTTTGAGGTTTGAGATTTAGGATTTAGGGATTTGGGGTTTAGGGTTTTAGGATTTATGATTTAGGGTTTAGGGATTTGGTATTTAGGGTTTAGGGTTTAGAGTTATATTTATAGGTTTAGGGTTAAAATTATTATTTTTTCTAAATAGGGTTAAGGATTTGAGATTTGGGATTTAGGGTTATATTTTTGGGTTAAAGTTTAGAGTTAAAATTATTATTTTTTTAAATACGGTTTAGGGTTTAGGATTTTGGGATTTAGGGTTTAGGGTTATGTTTGTGGGTTAAGGTTTAGGGTTAAAATTATTATTTTTCTACACAGGGTTTAGGGTTTTGGGATTTGGGATTTAGAATTTTAGATTTAAGGTTATATTCGTGGATTAAGGTTTAAGATTAAAATTATTATTTTTCTAAATATGGTTTAGGGTTATATTTATGGGTTAAGGTTTAGGATTAAAATTATTATTTTTCTAAATAGGGTTTTAGGTTTTGGGATTTAGAATTTAGGGTTTTGGGATTTAGGATTTAAGGTTTAAGGTTTGAGGCTTAGGGTTTAGGGTTATATTTAGGGTTGGAGTAAAATTGGAAAAAAATTGAAATAGGAATAGAATCATGATTTCTTAAGGGGGAGAAGAAATTTTGATTACTTCTTTTGTAGGAATCGATTTCTTTCCCTTCTCACTTTTCAGCCCAACCAAGCATAAAATTAAAAGATATCAATTCTGATTGCATTCTATTCTAGTCAACCAAACACGAGGTTAATTTTTTTGACTCTCTATTTTCCTACTTCTTAAGGTGAAACTTCATTCTCTAACAAGAAAGTTCTGGGTGTTGAGGAACTACTCAATCAATCTTTAAGACTTACTAATAAAGCCTCGATCATTCATAGTGAAGTTGTTATGCTTGTTAAAAAGTATAAGTCCTATCAGGTTAATGATGAATGAGCTCTTAAACTAAAGTGCAATATTATTCTATTCTCACTTTTCAGCCCAATCAAGCATAAAATTAGAAGAAATCAATTCTGATTGCATTCTATTCTAGTCAACCAAACACGAGGTTACTTTTTTTGACTCTCTATTTTCCTACTTCTTAAGGTGAAACTTCATTCTCTAACAAGAAAGTTCTGGGTGTTGAGGAACTACTCAATCAATCTTTAAGAGTTACTAAGGAAGCCTCGATCATTCAGAGTGAAGTTGTTATGCTTGTTAAAAAGTATAAGTCCTATCAGGTTAATGATGAATGAACTCCTAAACTAAAGTGCAATATTGTTCATACTACACTTAAAGCTCAAGCTTCTAGTAGTTGGTATTTTAACAGTGGGTGTTCTAGTCATATGATTGGAGATAAATCCTTATTCACCAACTCTGTTCAAGTTAATATGGGTAATGAGTGCTTGAAAAATATTAATATTTCATAATTTATTTGCACTTAAATGTAATAATTAGTGCAAATCTATGTGTTCAAAGTTGTGGATTTTTTCTATTACTTTTCAAATATTTTTAGTTTTAATTTGATGAATTGATAATACTTGAATAATAATGTATGAAGCACTCATTTATACTTTAGAAGAATAAAAAAGCAATACATGTAAGGCTTATATGTGATTCAATTAGTTTTTAAGGGGTAAAACCAAAAAAATGAAGTAAAGCATCTAAGCTTCAACATGGACTAGAATTGGCTGCAATGCACTCCTTACTGTTTAAAGTCAATTTCATATAGTATGTGCTGGGATGCGATAGTAAAATGTTGGGCTGTGAAGCAATCTTTTTTGTTTGAAATCAAGTGAACTATTATGTTTTGTAGACCGCGGCGTTGATAAAAATGGGCCACACTACGCGATGATTTTTCTTATCCCAAGCCTTCTGATGCTAGCCTCAACTATGAAAAGGATATTAGGTTTTAGATTTTAGATTTTATGTATGCAGTCATATGGTTTTCTCAATCTTTTTTCTTTAGTTTTTAACTGTAACATTTTATTTTTCTTAAGTTGTATGTTTAGTTTCCTATACACAATTTAGATTAGGTGATCACAAATAAGAGATTATAAAAGAGAGATTTTTTAGATCAAGTAATACAAAATTATTTCTATAATGTAAAGAATATGTGAAGATTAATATCTCTTATGTAAAGCAGGATACATCCATTTATCTATCTTTAGGGTTTTAATCTGTTCTATATTCTTATTTCTTTTTAGTAAACAATATTGTATTTTTTGAATGTTATAAATAATTTACTATTCATTTATTATTTTAAGTATATTGGCTCATTGCAATAATGAGATTTTAGATTTTTTTATATGTTTGTTTAGAATATTTAGGCTAATATTTTTAATTATTATTAAAAACATATTATTTTCTATTTCAAGATTTTTACAAATTTATTATTGAGGAATATATTAACGATATATTTTTCATAATAGATTTAGAATATGAAAATTATGTTTGTCAGATCTAATTTAGACATCTTGAATAGGAGTTTGAATAGATAACCCAATCGAAGGTATTGAGTTAGATGATTTACTAATTACTTAGACATTGGGCATAATTTAATTAGATTAACTGACGACCCGATCGAAGACATTAAGTGATATTAATTAATAAAAAATAGTGATATGAATGAAGGCCTTATTTATACTTATTAGAGAGAATCAATAATCTGAATTTATATTTTATTAACTTAATTAATTTAACAAGTATAGTCAATTAACTAAATTTTTTATTAATTCTCTATTTATTGTTAATTACATATCTACATGTAATTTGTGTGAGCCAATTTATCTTTTATCCTTTTATTATTTTTGTCATTAGATTAATATTTTCAAAACTAAAAATATTGTAATAAAATGTTTAGGTTTACTTTTTTTATTTGTTTTTAAGGGATTTATTGAATTATTTCAAATCATTGGTTCTTAATTAGGCTGATTTTGAGAGTATATTATCATTTTTTACATGTGATTCAATAAATTTTATAAAATTTGACTATCAGATTTTGATGCATCAAGTTTTTGGCGTTATTATCATGGAAGAATAATGTTTTAAATTTTTATTATCAAAATTCTTAAAAACTTTTAATGAATATTTGTGAGTTATTTCATTTTAAAAATTTGAAAATTTGAAAAAAATATTGAAAAGAATAAAAATTTATAAATAATCAAAAATTAAAAAAAAACCTATTTTACTTTTTTTTATTTTTTATTTTAACTACCATTTTTTATTTAGTTGACTTTAACTTTTAATTTATTAATTAATTTAATTTCTTTTAAGTATTTTTATATACTAATTTATTTTTATTTTTAATAATCTTTTCTTTTATTTGTTTATATTCATTTATTTAACTACTAACTCAATTCCTTTTTTATCTTTTATTTTTATTTATTTTATTTAGTAAATATGTATACTAACTTTTAATTATTTTATAATATCTTTTACTAAATTGTGTATAATAGCTTATTTATTTACTTTTCTTTTTATATGTTATTTTTTAGGTACCTAATTTATTTAGTTATTTATTTTTATTTTTCTTTTGTTTTAGTTTATACTCTTAATAGTACTTATTTAAATTATAAGTTCTTGCTACCTTAATTTTTGTTTTTTAATTAGTGCATAAAAGTTAAGAGATCTTTCAGAAAGGATCTCATACTTTTTATTGTTAATATCTATAGGATCTAAACATTTTTCAAGAAAGTTTGATATTGATATTCAAAAGGCGGAGGTACTACCTCAAGTGCAAGTAAACATGGGTGATGTTAAAGATAAGCGAAAAATGATGAAGGAGATGTAAGGCCAATAATTGACAATGTTACTTCTTGCATACAATATGGAGAGTTGCAAGGAATTATGAATTGAAGAAAATTCATTATTCCATGTTACGTTTGTTTTATGGTATCCCTAATAAAGATCCTTTAAATTTTATTAGAGATTTTGATGCTATTGTGCAAACATTTTCATTACAGAGACTTGATGATGACTAATTTAGGTTGAGTTGTTTTTCTCATACATTCAAGTATAAATCCTGTAGTCTTTTGTGTCTATGTTGGCTTATTGTATGCAAAATACAGAGTTTGTTTATTTTACTTAGTGTATTTATCTTCGTCTGTATAAGGTTATTTATTAGTAAACAATAATGCACACATGCACACATGCACAAAGTAAGGTGCACTTTATATGTGAGCATGTTTACACACACCACAAGATTGTTTTTATAGTGTGCACATTCATTCATCAACGTTATCATTCATGTTTTGTTTCATTTTGGGTCCAGATATTTATGAAAATTACTCAGTAATTTTGGAAATGAAAAATGAGACTTTTTGGTACCTCGATAAAAGCCTCGTCGAACCCTAGCTAACTGGTCAACGAGTACCCTTGGTGAGGCCTCAACAATGTTGGTCGTGTGTTTGGATAACTTTTATAAATACCCTTTCTCTTTTTATTTCTTATCTAGAAAATATGTAGTAGAGCGCTATCAAATTGACATCTTGTTTTTTTTGTTTCTAGATCACTATTAGCTCGAGTGTTGTTAGGTATTAACGATTTGTGATTGTGTAGGTAAAACAATGCTCTTGAGTGGTGAGTACCCGAGGCGGAGTTTTCAAGTGGATTTTTTAGGACCTTGCGTGGTTGTGACCTGTGTATCAGCTAGTAGTTACCATAATGTGACTTTTTCTTATATGGGGAGCCTGTGTGGTTGTGAGCCTTGTGTCAACTGATAGTTGTCTTCTTGCAACTTTTTCTTATGTGATAAAACTTTATGAGAATGGATTGAGTTGAATTATTGAGTTCTCATATCTTTGGTTATGTGTGATAAGTAGTGGGCTATGTCCCACTTTGATTGTGTGCAATTCATAGATTGTCTATATGTCCCATGGTGGTTATTCATTTTTATGATTGGCGATGGTCCTCACAGTAGATTATTCACATTACACTTTACTAATCATTGGTAGTTGATCGCATTACATCAAGTGGTGTTGGCTTTGGAGGAAAGCTTGGTTTGTGTGTCAAACCAAGTCGTTATGATGGCATTAAGCGAGGGCAAAAATAGGTAATTTGGACAGTAGTCATAGTCGATAGAGGTAATAAGGGTTTCATTTCTATTAGTGTTGTAAATGTTTTACTACTTAGTGGATTTGTTTACTACCAAGTTATTACCATAAGTAACCCAAGGTTGTTGCCACATAGGTAGGGATTCTATGTGGGTTTACCTAATTATATCTGTTGATATGCATGATCTACTATTGTATTAGTATAATATGAGTTTCTATCATGCATGTATCAACATACTAGATTTAGACTCTGATGAGAAAGCTTATTTGTTTTATTAGTTGCATGCTTTCTTCCCTTACTTTGTAGCATGCCTATAGGTTTCTAATTATTACTTATACTTTATGAGCATGTGTGTTTTTGGTATGAGTCTCTAAGGATTCTATATCTTTTTTCCATGGTAATGTACTAGGTGTTAAACTCTTTATTATGGTTTGTTATGTAATGTATGATTATATGCTATGAAATTACAATCATCATTTACCGAATATGTTCCCACATATAAGGTCTTGAATTGATTGAAAACCCTTCATATCTTTTATGTATGTATGATTGATTAACATGTTATGTGGTGTTTACTTGTTTATGCATCTTGCTAGCCTAGATAGGAACCTGTGAGGCACACCATGACTTGTATGTTTACCATAGTTTGTTCTTTCTTATTGCTAGTTGTTTTATTATGTATTGAATTGAGCATATTGTCTTGTACTTTTGTTGTGTTATTTACTTAATTCAAGTTTGAGAGGCAGGTTTGGTTGAATTGGTATAGAACTAGCGAAAAGATTCTATAGGTTGGTGTTTCCATCCCTTGTCTAGGTCATGGTTATCTATTTGAATCAGAAGAATAATTTACTTTCGTGTAATTGTTCCTTCATATATGAATCTACAATTGGTATCAAAATGTGTCAACTATATTTAGGCTTAACCATATGGGTACTTGATCCTAGAGCTTTATCCACACATACACACATCTTGTTTATGCCTATTGTCTCCAATGAATAGGGTTGTTGTTGTTGTTTTGTGAGGTTGTTTATCTCCATGAACTTTTTTTGTTTGCATGTTCCCTATTTTCTTGTTCATGTATATTTATTTCTCACTATTTCTTTCTTTTGCGCAATATGTTAACTGCCATATTTATTTCTATGCTAATTGTTTGATCCTTTACTAGTATTCTTCCATGCTAGTTGCTTTGACATGTTCTTTATGTGTTTGCCTTGCTTATTGCTTGCTTCTTCTTCTGGGGCTATTTGTATGAGCATAATGTCACATGTTTTCAAAATGTAGTGTCAAAATATTAGAATATTTCTTTCTACAATCATGTCATTCATATGTTATATCATATAGACTGCATCTCTTCTTTTTAATAGGTTGTTCTTTCTTTTACCTAGTATGTTATGCGTTAGTTCTCTATTAGTCTTCTGTTGGTTTCCATTCTTCTTTTGCCTGCTCGTCTCTCTTTTGTGCTTTAGATGTATCTTTAGAGAAAACTAAGGTGTTGTTACAAGCTTATATACATAAGTGTTTCTCTATATTGTGCATGTTCTGGTTTGCCATGTTCATTTGTATGTCATATAGATTATTTACATGTCTTTAGGACTCTTGATTTACATGCATTACTCTAATTGGACTTGTGTGTTTAGTTGGCATTCATGGTGTTTAGTATATTCACCCTGTCTAATCATGTCTCTTGTTTCTATGTTGGAATATGATTCTACCTCACATGCTTAGATATTTTAGTAGCATTCCTTATTTCTTCTCTCTCTCATGATGGTGCTGCTTGTATTGCTCACTAGTTAGTCAGTTTCTTTCCTTCTCTTGACCAATGATATGAGTATTGTTGATGATCTTTTTTGAGGAAAAAGTGTGCAATATGTTACTAATGACCTCTCTAGAGGCAATATTGTACAATTGTGTGCCATTTTTCTCTCTTTTAGCATATTCTTGTCTTTTTAGCCTACAATTTCCTTTGAGGCCATCTTTGTCATCTCACTTGTTTGTTGTTGTTGTTGTTGTGTTTCGTGAGTTTGATTATTTCTCTCTCTTGCTTGGCTGTTTCTCTTGTGTGAGTTTGTGAAATGTACTTTCTTAAATTATTTAGTATGCTTCCCTGCTTTTGTTTGTTTGTTTTCTACACTGTGTAGATGCCTTTGTTTTGGTGGATTTTGTGAGTGTTGAATGCATAATCATCTTTATTGCCCGACTTGCAAGCATTTAGGGGGAGAGGTGTCAATTGCATGTTGTTAGGGGGATTGTTGTGTCTGTTTTGCATCCATGATATTTGTCCTTTATGAATTTATGTTTTTTTGTATGTTCTCGTGATGCTTCCTTTTTCTTGACTTCATTTTGTATGAATCATGCATAAATAGGACTATTAGTATGACATGGTGCATGCATTATATGTAATTTATTGTTTCACATGTCTTTCTATGTGTTTACCAGCCTTTTGTTGTAGTGACTAATTGCATATTTCTACATGTATTTGTTTGCTTGATATTTACTATTAGAATAGATAACACATTTTATTTGGTATATTAGGATGTCTTTCCATATGTGTGTGCATAGTATGGGATGAGGTTAGAGGATTGAATATATCTAAGTCTTGTTGGAAGAAGATAGTTGAGTCACTAGGAATGTGTCAACTTGGAAAATAGTTGGACTCTCAATCAGCTTCTTCTTAGGGATTCGTTGACACATTTATGTGGCGTTGATGTTTAGGGGAAGATAGTTGAGTCACTAGGAGTGTGTTAACTTGGAAGATAGTTGGACTCTTATTCAACTTCTTCTTATGGATTCTTTGACACATTTATGTGACATTATTGTTTTACCGCCCATCCTACTGTTGTGTTGTAAGCACATTATGAAGCCTCTTATGCCATTCTACAACACATATAGACGTGAGGCTTCGTGCTATGTATCGCATTAGGGAGATGTTTTTTGTCTACATTTCTCTTGGTTTATATGTTCATTCAGTTTGTTGTATGTTGCTTGTTTTTACCTTGGTGTTGCCTCGGTGTTGTTTTTTATTTGGTTTATCTGACTGCTTGTGTTGCTCTTTATTATGTTTGCTTTATTCTTCTCTACTACATTGCATTTATTGTTAGGATTATTGCATTTCTGTCTGACTTCTTTCTTTCGTATATGGGTGTGGTATATTGCATACTTGTGTGTGCTTTCTTTGACTTTTCATGTTAAAAATGGGGAGAAATGTGCATAACTTATGTTTGTTTGTGCAATGTGTTTGTTAATTAACATGTTGTGTGTTGCATGTGATGGTAAGTGTAGTTTGCACTACATTATAGTTACCTGATATGCATATGTACATTTAGAATGAGTGTTGCATATGTTTAGGGGTGTTTGCATATTTATGTTACATGTAGATTTTGTTTGTTTGTGCTATATGTTGACTATACTTAGCCTACTATTATGTACTCATGTAAAGGTAACATTAGTATTTGTGTAAACTATACATTGATTCTACATGATACAGTTAGAGAGTATCTATTGTTTTTTGTAGGTTACAAGTGTAGATTGAAGTTATCAAGCTTCAGCCTTGCTATGTGTTGAGATCTTCATATTTTAGACTAGTAGAGTACGAATGAGTTGATTTGAGAGGATGGATGGAGCACAGAAGATAGACGTACTTGGACTAGGTATGCATCGATGTTTTGTTTATCGAAAAAAACATCTTTAAGTCGTCTTCATGATCATGTCATGATTTATATGTGTATATACTTAGTTGTCCAATGCTTTGGCATGGAAATGCAAAGGGGGAGAATTTAATTCCTATAGTCCTCTATGTCTGTGTTGGCTTTCCATGTGCAAAACACAGAGTTCGTTTATTTTATTTAGTGTATTTGTTAGAGTATGTTTATTTTACTTAGTGTATTTGTCTTTCTCTGTGTAAGGTTTGTTACTGATGATCAGTAATGCACACACACATATAGTTAGGTATACTTTGTATGTGAGCACGTTTAAACACACCATGGGGTTGGTTTTCATAGTGTTCATACTCGCTCACTGACATTGTCGCTCATGTTTTTGTTTCATTTTGGGTGTCGATATTTATGGAAATTACTCGATAATTTTGAGTACAAAAAATGTGACTTTTTGGTAGCTCTATTAGGTCCTTGATAAAGGCCCCATTGACCCTCGACAAATTGATTAGTGAGGACCCTTGGCGAGGTTGGCTGTGTGCTTTGGTAACTTCTTTAAATACCTCTTCTCTTCTTGTTTCTTATCAAAAAAATACGTAGCTTAGTTCTACCAAATTGACATATCTTTTTTTATGTTTTTAGATTACTATTACGTTGTGTATTGTTAGGTATTAGTTATTTATGACTGTGTGGGAAAAAACATGCTCTTGAGTGGTGAGTATTTAAGGAAGTGTTTGCAAGTAGATTTTTGTGAGGAGTCTATGTGGTTGTGAGTCGTGGGTCGGCTGGTAGTTGCATTCTTGCAACTTTTTCTTATTTAAGGAGCTTGTGTGGCTATGAGCCATGTATCGGCTGGTAGTTGCCTTCGTGCAACCTTTTCTTATATAAGAAAAACTTTATGAAAGTGGATTGAGATGAATTGTTGAGTTCGTATATCTTTGGTTATGTGTAATAAATAGCGGACTATGTGTCCCACTTTTGTTGTGTGAAGTTTGTGGATTAACTATGTATCCCACGATGGATATTAGTTGCTTATGATTGAGGGTGGTCCTCACAGTAGATTTTTCACATTACACTTAATTGATCATTATTAGCTGATTGCACTACATTAAATGGTGCTTGTTGTAGAGGAAAGTTGACTTCTTGTTTCGAACCAAGTCATTGTGGAGGCAGCAAACGAGGGCAAAAATAGAAAATTTAGACAATGGTCCTAATTGATAGAGGTAATTTAGATTTTAACGCTAAAATTCCCCTAATATAATTATTAATTAATTACTTGATCAATTGAATCTAACATAGCATATATTCCTCTGTCAAGTAAAATACACACCATATAGTAATTAATTTAATCACACTCTCATGCCAATTAAATTGCATACTATTCATTAAATTCATTAATTATGGATCACATACATAAAAATCATACATCTCTGCTTAGAAACTATGCATGTTATTTAATCAAAACAAACAATTATATAATTCCCTCAAATCTATTTAATTGCTTCTATAGATAAATTTTTGACTAAACAATTAATAGCATATAAATCAGATTAAATAATGTAATTAAATTAAAAATATAATTAAGGTAAAATATTGAATCATCACATAGTGAAAAATTGGTTCATAAGATCCCTAGATTAATAAATTAAATATTCATAATTGTGTTCATAAAGCTCATATTTTTCATAAAGAAATACATAAAATTGATAAAAAAAAAAGAGTAGAAAAAGAAATACAATCAATATCTTGAATTGTAGTATTAATTTGCTCTTGAACTTTCACCAAAATTGTGTCTTCTCTTGAATTTTTCTGTATTTTTCTCTCTTTTTAGTTCCAAAAAATAACCAAAATTATGCTAATGGGGGCCAATTAGGGTTTATGGAGTGATTAGGGGCTTAAATAAAGCTCAGGTGTGATATGGACCGTTAGATCAGCTTCAGATAAAGGACTACGATCAAAACAAGCAAAATTGACAGTTTCAGCCAATCATAGTGCGACACATGGTAGGTTAAATTCACTAGGCGAATCAAGGAGAAATGCGTGGCAGGGGAGACCGATCAGAGTCAACACTCACTGAGTCAATAACACGTGGCATGACGTGATTCATGAAAATGGATGGCGTGGCACACATACGGAACGCACAGAGCAATGGTGTAGCGACACGCAGCATGGCATATTGACCAATTTTCGAACACGGATTGAACGCTGTGTAACACATGGCATGCATTTCTGCCCCCCCACATGTAGCGTAACGTGATTCACTCTCCGTGTTTGCATGACGTTTACATGACGTCTGCGTGGCTTATCCAATCAACTCCTCTACCTGCGTGGCATCTCTTGATTGGTCCTACGTTAAAAATTCATAAAAAAAAATCATAAAAATCCCAAAAAATTTTAAAAATTATATTTTCACCCATTTTCATTAAAAAGGTTATATTTTAATATTTTTGACCCAAAAAATACTATTTATTGAATAAAATAAGTAAATATTAAGTAAAAAATACGCTAATGACTCTATTTTCATAGAGTCATCAATAACATCCTCGGGTTGCTTAAGACAACTACTCAACAAAAAAGAATTTACTAATCAATAAAATAGTTATAACTCTAAAAGAAATAAAACTATTATTACCTCTATTAGCTGGGACCTTTGTTAAATCTCTTATTGTTACTCTTGTTTATTTCTTCTTGGTTCAACACAAGAACCTAGCTCTCCTCTATTGTCGAAAGCACTCTATATGGTGGGATTAGATGCCACTAAATAGTAATGTGTAGAATAATCTAACATAACCCTTTACTACTACTCATACAGAAATGCATTCACTCACCATGTAAAAAAAAGTTACTGTTACTATTCTATACTCATACTAACATATCATAATTACTGAAGTATTTTCAAATTATTTAGTGAATATGGAATTTGAATTAAAGAAGTAATTAATGAAGAGGTATTCATAGCAAATGGTTGACCACCTTGCCATGGTGGTGATGAGGTCCACGATAGTGCCAAAAAGTTACATTTTTTCACTTCCAAAAATGTCCAGTAAAATCTATAAATACCTTCACCCGAAACAAGCCAAAGACCATGAGTAAAAATGTCAACTTACTCATCGAAAACTAACCCCGTGGTGTGTGTAAACATGCTCGTATACAAAGTATACCAAACTTTATGCATGCATAAATTATTGATTCGTAGTAACTAACATTACATAGAAGAAGGCTGAAATACTAAGTAAAATAGAATATACACCATGTTTTGTACACAAAAAGCCAACACACAAACACGACTACAACGAGCTTACATTATCCCCTTTTAGCTTTCTATGTCAAATACTGCATAACTAGATACATACTTGCATTTGTCATAAGATGATCATGAAGATACCTAAAGATGTTTGTTTCCATAAACAAAACATCGACCCACACCCAAACCCAAAAGACACATCTATACTAGATGCATCCATCTTATGTATTCCATCCATATTAATGTTTCAACTCATCCACTATGTCACTTTGAAACACGAGGGTTTCAACACTACTGCATGTAAGCTCAAATGAAGCTTGAAGACTTCACTTTACCTATAACTCATGCACACAAAATGAACATATATTACATGAACGTATTATGCAGAAATAACGTGTAGTCTATCAGGTCCATTGTGTTACCCCTACACAGGTACACATCAATAGGTACAAAAACAAAAGCATAAATGCACAACTCTTCCTAAATTCATGCAACATCCCCTTAAATGCATACAAGTCAAATAATAATATGTAGTGCAATCTAACACTTGCAACCTATATAGCACATGATGACTCTATGAAAGTATAGTCATCAATGCACTTTTAAACTTAATATTTTCTCATTTTATTCAATAAGTGATACTTTTGAGGTTAAAAATATTAAAATATGAACTTTCTAGTTAAAAGGGATTAAAATATATTTTTCAAAATTTTTATTTTTATTTTTATGGATTTTTTTATGAATTTTTAATGCATGACTAATCAAAACATGCCACGTGGATGCCACTTAAGTAGGGGAGCTAACCAGACATTACCATATGGATTCCATACAAGTGAAGAGGGCCAATCGAAGCATGCCGCATGTACTAGTGATGCAAGCCATACCACATGTTGGAACGATGTTCGTTTTGAGTTTCACCGCATGGTCAACGAGCATGTCATGCATCATCCTATGATTCATCCATTTGTTCCAATGGGGCACCACACAATCCATATTCGTGAATCACAATGCACTATATGGTGCTGACTCGACACGCGTTGACCACGACTAATGCATCCCACCACATGTCATGCATTGATTCACCCAATGATTTCTTATGCCACGTGTCACATTTATATTGGATAATATTATTAATTTTTCCTTTTTTCATCTCAACCCTTGATATAAAGTTGTTTTGATAGTCTAGATTTCATTTAAGCTTAATTTAACCCTCTAATTGATCCAAAACCCTAATTCGTCAAAAATTACCAATTTTTATCAGTTTTTGGAGCTAGAAATAGAGAATAAAATAAAAAAGACACAAATTTGGTAGAGATTCAAGAGTAGATTGGTACTACAATTCAAAAGATTGATTTTATTTATTCTTCTTTTTCTTTCTTTATCAATTTTTATGTCTTTCTTTATGAATAAAATTATGTCTATTTAATTTATTAATCTACGGGTTTTATGAACCCAATTTTTTACACGTGATGATATAATATTTTACTCTAATTATAATTTTAGTTTAATTATATTATTTAATCTAATTTTTATGCTATTAACTTTTGTCCAACAATTAATCTATAAAGGAAATTAAATAGATTTGAGAGAATAATTTAATTATTTATCTTGATTAAATAACATGCATAGTTTCTAGATAGAGATGTATGATTCGTATATATGCTCTTTATAATTGATAAACTTGATGAGTAATATGTAATTAAATTGACATGAGAGTGTGATTAAGTTAATTACTATATGATATTTAGTTTACTTAAGGGAGGAATACATACTAGGTTAGATTCAATTGATTATATAATTAATTTGTAATTATCTTGGGAGAATTTTAGTGATTTATATGTTTAGAATAATGGAGGATTAAGTATTAATTCCTAAATATTTTTTCATATATCTTCTTAGCTACCAATTCTAAGTTAGTTAATTAATGCTATTTATTTTTAGTTCTTTTAATTTTGCTTTCTTAAAACATAAAAAAATATTTTATCTTTATTTTTTAATTTTAAAAATTAATTTCAAATAATATAATCTTTGTGAGAACGATATTTTCTTATTATTATATTAATTGTTACGATATGTATACTTGTGCATTCATTACACGCAATTCATATCGATCAACTTTTGGCGCTATTATTGGAGATTATAAAAATTAGAAATTAATTTTTTTTTTCAATTATTTTTCTTTATTTAAATTTAAATTTATTTATTTAGTTTCTATTTTTAATTTTTATTTCTTTTTAATTTTGACATATTATTTAGTGTTATTAGGATTATAAACCTTAGAAATTAATTTTTAATTTATTTAATTTATTTATTTATTTATTTTTTATTTTTTATTTTTAATTTATTCAGTTATTTATTTTAATTATTTTTCTTTATTTATTTTTTTAATTTTTCTTTATATATTTATATATTGATTTTTAATTTTGACATCTATTTTAGTTTATTTGAAATATATTTAGTTTTATTGCATGAGTAAAGTTTGTAAGGAAGAAAATTTGCCTTTAGATCCCAAAATCGAGCGTACTTTGAGATCAATTGAAAAATAAGTTGTTACTTAAGTGGAAGAAATGACTAATCCATTAAAAATAAATAATAATAAATTAAATTTGAATAACGAGTTATCTTTAATTGATGATAGAGAAATAGCTATGAATGATTAGGGAATACATATGATGGAATGGTTGAATTCAAGTATTACAAGGCTAAACATTCAAGCTAATAAGTTTAGTGGTGTTTCAAATGTTACAAATAGTTGGACAATTCAACGGATTATCAGTAGAGAATCCTCATTTACATATCAAATTGTTTATTGATGTTGGAGATTTATTCAAAGTCAGTGGTGTGACTGAAGAGACATTTAGGCTTAGAATGTTCCGTTACTCTTTGCGAGACCGTGCTCAAGCTTGGCTAAACTCTTTGTCCTATGATTCCATTACAACTTGGAATGATTTGGTAGAGAAATTCTTAATAAAATACTTCCTACTAGCAAAGAATGCCAAGCTTAGAAATGACATTACCTCCTACCAATAATATGGAGGGGAATCTTTATATGAAGCATCGAAAAGATTCAAAGAATTTCTAAGAAAGTGTCCTAACCATGGTATCCCTCATTGGATCTAAATGGATACTTTTACAATGGTCTCAATGCTTAAATAAGAACCATTGTTGGTGCATTTGCTAATGGGGCTCTGTTAGTCAAATCTTACAAACAAGCTTATGATTTATTATGGACAAAATGATAACCATAGGAAGAGTAGCTGGAGTGCATGAGATATATGATATTATGGCACTTACAGCTCAGGTGTAATATTTTGTGAAGATGCACTTGAACAAATGCCTTCTTATGCCAAATTTCTAAAGGACATCTTGTCTAAGAAAAAGAGACTTGGAGAGAATGAAACAATAACCTTGATTGAAGGTTGTAGTGCTATCCTTGCTAGTAGACTACCCTAAAAATTGAAAAATCCTTGTAGATTTGACATTCCTTGCACAATTGGGAATATGAACTTTGAGAAAGCACTAAGTGACTTAGGTTCAAACCCACTTCAGTAATATTACAAATGAAAAATAGGTCAACTAAGCAACCTCGGGGTGTGGTAGAAGATATGCTAATAAAAGTAAAAAAGTTCATCTTTTTGGAGGATTTCATTGTACTAGACATGCAAGAGGACGGTAACATTCCTATCATACTTGGCCATCCATTCTTAGTAACCAGAAGAGCACTCATTGATGTACAAAAAATTGAGCTTACAATGAAAGTGCAAGACAAACAAGTAACACTTAAATTTTTTAAAACATATGAACCCTTTAATATTGATAATGCTAATGAATGTTTTAGGATAGATGTTACTGATCATGATGATATTACACATGATGTTGTGAATAATGAAGTAAGCTCGCCAAAAAATAACTCAATATATTTTAATTTTGAAAGTATGGAATTTATGATTAATATCGTTAATCGTATAAACTATTTGGAGGCTATACTTCCCATGTCTATACCTTTCAATGTGGTTGTGGAGAGTTTTGAGATAGGTTCTAAGCTCAAAAAATCTATTGAAGGGCTACCAAGGTTAAACCTTACACCTTCACCCCACCATCCAATATCAAGTGGGAAAGCATAAGAGTCCAATAGAAAGGTGAAAAAGATAATGGAAATACATAAATTAGGTGAGCTACGATGAAGTGTTTATAAGAATGCCAAAAGTACAAAAAGAAAACAAAAATATAGCATGCTAAGATAATTGAACACCGTGTTTTTCAACCAGATCATAAAGTATTATTGAAAAATATAAGACTAAATTTGTTTTGGGTAAACTCAATAGTAAATGGACGTAGAGAGAAGTACCTTAGAATTTGATATGAATGTCTAGTGAAGGACATTAAATGTGATGCTGGTTTGGAGGTAGCCAAACATTATTTTACTTATAATTTTATATATTTTTAGGTGAATAAATATGGAGAGCAATGGCACAACAAGATTGAGCTTTTCAACAACAGATGTGGTGTGCTTAGGCTAATGTAGTTTTCTTTCCTTTTACCTTTTTCATATTTATATGTCCATATTAGGAACAATGTGTAATTTCAGTTTAGGGGAGGGAATTTCATTCCTTACTAGTATTTAGTACGCATTTTTAATTTTTAGGAATTTTTTTAAGGATGTTTTTTATAAGATTTGGGTATAAATTGATAAATATATGGAAACCAAATGTACACATGTTTAGTATGAAACATATTAACTCAATGATAAAATTGGTTTTCATAACTAGGATAAGGAATATAACATACTCGTAAAGATACTTAAATTAGCTATGAAATATGCTTAGTAGTTTTCATTGGATTGATTTAAATTTTTATGCACATGTTCATTATTGATTTTGGTGTTTTTATTAAAAGAAAATTTGTGATGAGTTATACAAATTGATGAGATCTACTATGTTTTAGAATCTATTTGATCATCTCATGAGGCGAAATTCTAAATAGTATTTAGCAAGAGAAATGATTTAGGCCTTATTTGAATCGATTAAGCCTTTTAAGGCAACCATTATTAATATCTTTAGTCACTCATTTAAGCCTAATTAAGAACCTTTCATATCTTTATGCCTAACCAATAAGCATTATCTCTACCTTTACACCTTTAGCTTGTATGAAAAAAAATGCGATCATGTGTTTTGCTATAGAGTAAGATGAAATGTAATGCACCCTATGAAAAAAAGAAAAGAAAAATTCACAACACAATTATCTTTCAAAAGAAAATTGAAAATAAGTTTAGGGTTTTATGTAGTTACAAAAAAATAGATGTGGAATAAAAGAATATAAAAAGAATGAAAAGATAAGATGTACTAAAATATCAAGTAAAAGCTTAATTGTAGTTAAAAAGTGCATGATGAATAAAAAAACTAAGGTGTGGAAAGAGCCTAAATTTCTTTATTTATTGACCCCCACCCTTACATTACAAACATGTAAATCCCTCATTAATCTTTAGCTAAGTACATATTTATATTAGTGGTGAAGAATGTGAAAAATAGACTTATGAGACTTTTTATAATATTGAATTGATTATCGTACTCATATAGGTTGATTTCATGAGTGCATTGGATGATATCATATGTAACACATACACACAAGAATTAATTCATCAAAAACCTTGCATATATCCTTTTATTGATAGAATGTTGATTGATGAGTATGTGAACCTTCTTGACGTATAAATGTACGACTTTTGAGGTAGATATTTTTTACTAAATATGCATATATTAATAGATATATATTTACGAATATATTTCCCATGTTAGTTTATTTAGTTAGACTTGGTTTTACTTGAGGAAAGGCAAAGAGTTAAGTTTTGGGGTACGATGACTCTATGCTATATGGATGTCACACAAGTAGTGGAGCTGGCTAGATGTCGCCACGTGGATTCCATGCAATCAAAGAGGGCCACGACCAATCCACCTCGCCATGCATTACACATTAATTCTTCCAATGATTTTCCCATGTCACATGTTGCATTTATATTGGCCAACGTTATTATTTTTTTGTTTTTTCATCTCAGCTCTTAATCTGAAGCTGATTTGATTGTCTAAATTACATCTAAGCCTAATTTAACCCCATAATTTCCCCAAAATCATAGTTAGCCAAATATTATCAATTTTTATCAATTTTTGGAGCTAGGAAGAGAGAAAAATATAGAAAAATTTAAAAAAAGATACAATTTTGGTGGAATTCAAGAGGAGATTGGTGCCATAATTCAAAAGATTGATTGTGTTTATCCTTCTTTTTTTTATCAATTTTTATGTCTTTTTTATGAAAAATATAAGCTTTATGAATAAAATTGTCTAGCTAATTTATTAATCTAGAGGTCTTATGAACCCAATTTTCTACACATGATGATCTAAATTTTACTTCAATTATGATTTCAATCTAATTATATTATTTAATCTAATTTTTATGTTTTTAATTTTTTGGTCAACAATTGATCCATAGAGGCAATTAAATAGATTTGAGAAAACTATTTAATTGTTTGTCTTTATTAAATAACATGCATAGTTTCTTGGTAGAGATGTATGATTCTAATGTATATGATCCATAATTGATGAATTTAGTAAGTAGAATGCAATTTAATTAACATGAGAGTATGATTAGGTTAATTACTATATGGTATTTAGTTTACTTGAAAGAGGAATACATGCTAGATTATATTCAATTGATTATGTGATTGATTGGTAATTATATTTTGGGGGAATTTTAATGGTTCATATGTTTAGAAAATTTGGTGATTAACTATTCACAGATATTTTCTCATATATCTTCTTAGCTGTCAATTCTGAGTTACATAATCATACTATTTATTTTTAGCTCTTTTAATTTTGCTTGCTTTAAATATAAAAAAAGTTGATCTTAACTTTTCAGCTTTAAAAATTAGTTTCTAATAACATAATCTATGTGGGAACGATATTTTGTTATCCTTACATTATTGATTGTAATACATATACTTATGTATTCATTATATATAATTCGTATCGATCAACACACAACATGACAATAAACACATAGTTGTGCACAAAAATTTCTCCTTTTTGATACAAAAATTCAAAGGAATACCTCAATATGAGAGAGTGAAGTGAAAGAAAAATAAGATGTAAAGGGAGAGTTCAAAGAACTAGACTGATTTTAGATTAAGCAATGCACTTAACATAAACATTCATTGGGCCATCATTCCATGATGTATCCAAGTAGGATTATAACTAAAAATTTGATTTCATACTCTATGTGTATTATGTTAAACATGTTTACTTTATATCTTTTCAAGAAATTCTTATATGAATCAAGCAAATATAATTATATACTAAAATTGAACCAAACTTCATAAGTCCACATTTAGTCTCTCTCTCTTTATTAATGTAAGTGCAAGCTTTGAATAAATTAATAGGTCTTTCATAGCTTATAATGATAAGTTGAGGTTTTGGTAGAAATGAAGAAACATTTAAGCATAGGAACAACTATAAATGACTATACATTGACCTTAAGCATAGAGCTCACAACCATAAAAGGTAATCCTTTAAACTTGGAATCTTGTTCTTTCACTTTTCAATTTTGAAACACTCATAATTTTTACAAATAGGGGATCTTTTTCCTTTTTTATTTATGATTTATCATTCATTTACTAAAACTCCTCCTTTTCTCTTCCTTTTTTTATTTTTCTTTCTTTTTTCCTTTAAGCTCGAAAGAAACACAAGTAATTCCAAAGTAGATAAGTTCAACAAGTCATAGTTGAAACTCAACAAAAAGAATAATAGGTGAGTGGGATTTATTATTTGGGCTATATTGGTAGGTACAAAGAAGCTAAAGTATAACAAAAGGGCTTAAGAGGGGAAACTAAGGATATATAGATAATGGTGGCGAGAAAGGATCAAACGGTTCAGAGATGGCCTAAATCCTCTTTCTATCCATACAACACTTTTAATTTTTCCATGGGAGACACTAAACATGGATTATAGAGCTTGTTAGAGGCATACAAATCATCAAAGTAAGAAATACACACAAACTTCTAAAACAAACATACAAATTCACAACATTAAGACATTCTTATTGCAATTGAAGACAAAGGAAAATTAACCATTAAACAACAATGGTCTTTCAAAAACATGTTCATTTCGCAAGAAGATAAAAGAATGAACATCTAGTACTAGAAGGAACACATGTAAGAAAAAAGGAAATAAAAGAGAACAAAATAGTAGGAAAAGTTTTTTAGGCTCATACAAATATGAAGAACGTAAGACCAAATCTCTTAAGGTGAGAAACACATACCAATAACCTTTCTAAAGGATTAAAACCTTTGAAAGTTTAGAGATTTAGTATAAATATCAACAAGTTGGCAATCAGTGCTAAATATGCTACAAAGTAAGTTATTCAATTTAGCAAGATCTCTTATAAAATGATGATGAATATCAATGTGTTTGGTCCTTGAATGTTCAACTAGATTCTTTGAAATACATATAGTACTAGTGTTGTCACCATGTAAGAGATTATTTTTAACCTTGATGCCATCGTTAAACAACATTTGTTTCATCCAAATCAATTTTGAGCAACACTATCCAACATCAATATATTTAGCCTCAATAGTTGAAAGAGAAATTGAACTCTATTTTTCTACTATACCATAAGATTAATGAATTTCCTAAGTGGAAATAACGACCAGATGTACTTTTATATCATCATTAAAACTAGCCTAATTAGCATTAGATATCCAACCAACTCTACAGTAGTATCCCTAGGATACCAAATACCAACTTCTAAAGTACCCTTGACATATTTAATGATTCTTTGGGATTATCCTGATATCTAGCACATACTTCAACACTGAAGGAGATGTTAGGGTAGATTATAGTCAAATACAAAAGACTCCCAATCATGCTCCTAAACAAAGTCTACTCAACATCTTTGCTTGAAAAGTCTTGATGAAGTTTCAAAGTGGTGCTCATAGGAGTGCAAGTAGGAGAGGTAGTATTCAAACCAAAATTCTTAACCAAATCCTTAGTGTACTTAGCTTGAGATAAAAAGATCCCATTCTTCATTAATCCAAGAAAGAACTTTTAGTTCTCTAACTAAACTTATCTCAAACTCACTTTGCATGGTGGCAACAAAGTTTTGAGCTTTATCATCTCTAGTGGCTCCAAAAATGATGTCATTAACATATACTTGAGCCATAATAACCTTTCCTTAAATTCTTGAGATGAAAAATGTCTTATCACTACCTCCTTTTAGAAAGTTATTGAGAAGAAAAGTGGCGAGCTGATTATACCAAGTGAAGCTTTTTTTAACCCATATGACATTTTCTTTAGTCTCATTACATGGTTTTGAAAGTGAGGGTTTTCAAAACATTTCGGTTGTACCACATAAACCTCTTCTTTGATGGCTATATTTAGAAAAACACTTTTGACATCCATCTAATATAACTTAAACATGAAGAAATAGGCAAGACCAAAAAGTTGTCAAACAAACTCAAGACATGCAACAAGGGTGAAGGTTTCATCAAAGTCTATTCCTTCAATCTAAGTATACCCTTATGTAACAATGCAGGACTTATTCCAAGCGATGATCTCATTTGTTCTTCTTTATTTTTATATAGCTAGTGAGTACTAATGATATGTTTGTCAAAAGGCCTGGGAACCAAGTACCATGCATCACTCCATTGAAATTTATTAAGTTCCTCATATGGAATTGACCCAATTTACATCTTGTAGAACTTCTTTAACATTTTTAGGAAGGATGGTGGATGTGAAACATATATAGTTTAAGGTTTCATGTAGCTGATGTCTTGTCTTAACTCCACATTCTTTATTATCGATAATATCACCCAAAGAATAGGTATTCTTAGCCCATTTAGGAATGGAAGAGTTCTCTTATTCATATTTTTTTATTCTTCAGTGATTCTAGAGGAATCAACAAGACTAGTAGAGGATATCTCAACATAATATACAACATTTTTAGGAATATTTCAAACTTTAAATATATCATTATCATCGGATTCAACAAGTTTGGTTTCTCTAAAGTCATCTATTACGAAATTTATGGATTCCATAATAGTTGAAGTTCTCAAGTTGTAGACTCTATAAGTGTGGCTATTACTGAAGTATCCAATGAAAATTTTAAGGTCACTCTTAGGCTTAAACTTATCAAGATTTGGTCTATCCTTGAGAATATAACATGTAATCCTAAGCATATGAAAGTTTTTAACATTTTGCCTTTTTCCACGCATGATTTCATATGAAGATTGACAAGTGTTGGGTCTAAGAAAGCATTGATTTAAAATGTAGTAAGCAGTGTTGACAGCTTCAGTCCAAAAGTGTTTTGTTAAGTTTTTACTTGCCAACATAACTCTAGCCATTTCTTGGATAACTCTATTATTCCTTTCAAGCATCCCATTTTGTTGAGGGGTCATGGGAGTAGAGAACTTATGTTGAATTCCCATTTCATCAAAAAAAGTAAAAAATTTAGAGTTCTTAAATTACTTTCCATGGTTACTCTTGATTTTTATGATTAGCTTGATGGATTCAAACTTTTCATTTTGTAGCTTGATACACAGGGATTTAAAATCATCAAAAGCTTTTGATTTTTCTCTCAAAAATAGAACGCAAGTGTGTCTCGAGAAATCATCAATAATAACAAGAATATACTTTCTCCCACCAATACTTTTTATTTAAAAGGATTAATAGATCCATATGGAGAAGTTGGAGAGACCTTGTGGTAGATAAGTGTTGATTCTCCTTATGTTGACTTTTGCTTTGTTTGCCTATCTAATAGGGATTTTTAACATGCTCAGGAATGGAGGAAATAAAAGGGACACCCAGATGGCTTTGAGATTTGAGATTTTTTTTATCAATTTATAGTTGACATGTCCCAAACAATGATGCCATAATTCTTTGGTGCTCAAACTTTGCATGTTACAAATAACTTCGAGAGGTGTTCCTACATATATAGTAACAATTATCCTTAGATTTGATACCTCTAACCAAAGTTCTACCTATCTCATCGTACACAATACAATCTATTTGAGTAAACTTAATAGTTTATTTGTTGTCATAAATTTGGTTAATGTTAATAAGATTAGCCTTAAATTCTTCCATGTAGAGTACATCCTTGAGCTCAGGGATACTAGAAGCACTGATAGATCCTCTACCATAGATGAAAGCCTTATTACTATCACCAAACATGACAAGTCATCATCGGTGAGAGTTGATTTAGTAAAGAAAGACTTGTTATTGGTCATGTTTCTAGAGCAACTCAAAATACCAATAATTGGAAGTCTCATTATTTAAGGCAGTATGAACCATATTGTAATTGAAATCTTAATCATATGTATCGATACTAAGAAAGGATTTAAACTCAGTCAAAATCAACATTGCATCATTCTATAGGCTTATGGACTTACTAGTCAATGTGATAGAACACTTTAGAAGTTCTTCCACATGAGTCAATATATCCCTGTCTTAAATGGGAGTCTTTTTAAGAGTTGGAGAAGGTGAAGTAACTTGAGCTGCAAGAAATAGGGGAAAGAGATAAGCTCTATGCATTTATAACATTGTCGATGGCATCAACATTTAAAATCTCAATGGTAGGAGAATGTTTTTTAATAGTAACTAAAGTACAGGAGAAGGGATGAACATCTTTAAGTTTTAATAACATGTCAAAACAAGTATTTCTAAGAGATCACTTATTACCAATTTTCATAGATTCTTTAATTTTTCTCTCAAATTCTGATGAATCTAGGAAAGTAGAGTCATTAGGGCCCTATTTTACTTAATATTTACTTGTTTTATTCAATAACTAGTATTTTTATGGCCAAAAATATTAAAATATAAACTTTTAGTGATAATGGGTGAAAATATAATTTTTGAAATTTTTATGGATAAAATTATGGATTTTTTATGAATTTTTAACGTAGGACCAATCAGGAGCTACCATGTGTCATATCATATAAGCAGATGAGTTGACTGGTTAAGCCACACAGACACCACACATGTAGGGATAACAAATCACATTACATTGCATGTGAGGAAGATGAAATGTGTGCCATGTGTTAGAACGACATTCAATTTGAGTTCAAAAATTAGTCAACCCTCATTGCCACGTATCACTAAGCCATTGCTCCGTGCATTCCATCCGTGCACCATGCCATCCATTTCTGCAAATCACGTCGCACCATGTGTCACTAACTCAACAAGCGTTGAGTTTGATCGGTCTCCCCTACCATGTGTTGCTCCCTAATTCGCCCAGTGAATTTCTAATGCCATGTGTTGCATTGTGATTAGCTGGAGTTGTGATTTTTACGTGTTTTGATTTGTAGCCTTTGATCTGATGGTCTAGTGATAATAGTAAAACTCTAAAGCATATAATGTCTCTTTGAGATTGAATATCATCACGCTTGGCTTATGCTTCTTTTTAACATATCTTAATATCTACACAACACATGATGTATTTGAATCATGGGACTTCCAATTTTCATCATTGTTTTATTTTCAATTTTTTTAGGAGAGATTTTCTTGAATCTTATTTTTTAAATAAATAAAATTTCTCCCACACTTCTTTCTTGCTATCATAATAAAATAAACTTAGAACGCATATTGAAGCTCAAAAGTAGCTCCATAAACACGTAGGGTAGTATATATACTAGGCTAAGGGCAAGGATGATATGGTTAACAAAGAAAATTGGCTTATTTTAGGCTCAAAATGGTTAACTATAGGTGAATGAAATAAAGCATAGGATTTTTTTGGCATTAGTGGTATTCCTAGGCGCCCTAATCATATTAAATTTGTTGTACAATGTCAACACAAGTTTTCAAGAGGCCAAGAAGTGAGTTCTAGCATTATAAGGAAAAAAATATGCATCAAATTCAAGTAATCAATCAAACAAAGAATAATGAGATCGTGCAAGTTCATGCAAGTTCATTGACAAGAAAGAACATGCATACATACATACATACATACATACATACATACATACATATATATATACATACATACATACATACACACACACACACACACATATATATATATATATAGTGTAAACACATATATTTATGAAATTTAGACTTAAAACTTGCTTTTTCTTCCTCTAAAATCTTGAACCATTGTTCTTATTCCTCCCCCCACTTAAAATCAACATTGCTCTTTATGTTAAAAAAAATTATAGGCATGCAATGATGAGAAATAAGTATAGAGACAAGTAAAATATGACACATATAAACAAACAAATGAATAACCAATAAAAATAAATAGTAAAATAGGAAAGGGATCAAGGAAACATCCCTTATTTGGGTTGTCTCTCATGAGAGCTTGATTTTACGTCTTTAGCTTGACTTTACAAATTGCGTGACTCTACATCATCTTCTACAAAAGATTCATAATAAGGCTTGAGTATATGCCCATTCACCTTGAACACATTCTCGATCTTTGCACTTTGGATTTCAACTGGGCCATAAGGAAAAAAAATTAGTAATAACAAATGGACCAATCCATATGGATCAAAGTTTTCTTGGAAATAATAGAATGCAAGAATTAAATCGAAGAACTTTTATCCAATGACAAAGCTATTCCTTAATATCATCTTTTCATGAAACGCCTATACTTTCTCCTTGTATATTCAACTAGATTCACATGCATCATTCTAGATTTCATATAACTCATTTAATTAAAGTTTCTTTACTCTATAGCAGGTTTCATGTTCATGTTGCAAAGATTGATAGCCCAATATGCTTTATGCTCAAGCTCTATTGGAAGATGAAATGATTTTTCATAAACTAATTGAAAAAGGATACATTCCATTAGAAGTCTTATAGGCTATCCTCTATGCCCACAATGAATTATTCAAACGCATGATCCAATTTATCCTATTAAAATTCACAGTCTTCTCTAAAGGTCTCAAAATGTGATGTAAAGCTAATTTTGGAGAAGATTATGAGTTTTAATAGGATATATTGGAGCATGCGCTTGAATGATTCATTATGGGCATAAAGGATAGCCTATAAGACTCCCATTGGAATGTCTCCCTTTTGATTAGTAATTAACCTAATTACATTCTCATATCAATTAAATTGCATACTATTCATTAAGTTTATCAATTATGGATTATATACATAACAATCATACATCTTTGCCTAGAAACTATATATGTTATTTAATCAAGACAAATAATTAAATAATTCTCTCAAATTTATTTAATTACTTATTTAGATCATTAAATATATAAAATTGGGTTCATAAAATCCCTAGATTAATAAATTAGCTAGATATAATTTTATTCATAAAGCTCATATTTTTCATAATTTTTTTATAAAAATTGATAAAGAAAGGAGAAAAAGAAGAAATACAATCAATTTCTTGAATTGTAGCATTAATATCCTTTTGAATCTACCAAAATTGTATCTACTTTTGAATTTTTCTATATTTTCTCTCCTTTTTGGCACCAAAAACTGATAAAAAATATGTAACTTTTGTCTTAATAAGGTTTTTGGGGAAACTAGGGAGTTAAATTAGGTTTAGGTAGAATCTGGACCGTCAGATAAGCTTCAGATCAAGAGCTGAAATGAAAAAAGATAAAATTAATAACACCGATCAATAGAAGTAAGACACATGGTGTGCTATGATTCAAGGTTGTGGATTGCATGGTACTTCATTGTGAAGAATGGATGAATCATGTGATGATGCATGGCACCCCACTTGACCACTTGGTAAAACTAAAAACAAACGCCATGTTGACATGTGGCATGACCCATGTCACCTAGTACATGCATCATTGGGTGATTGGCCCTCTTTACTTACATGGCATCCACATGGTGTGCGTGCTCAGCTCCCCTATTTACATGGCATCTTCTAGTTGTCTTACATTAAAATATTCATAAAAAATCCAAAACAATTCCCAAAAAATATATTTTCATCTCTTTTCTCTAGAAAGTTCATATTTTAATATTTTTAAACCTAAAAATACTACTTATTGAATTAAAAAAAATATTAACAAAAAAATGCATTGATGACTTTATGAAAATAGAGTCATTACACTCCTGAACTTAACTTTTTGCTAGTCCTCAAGTAAAGCCAAATCTAACTAAATAAACTATCATAGGCAATATATTCGTGTGTGTGTGTATATATATATATATATATATATATTAATACATGCATGTTTAGCGAAAACTATGTCTCTCAAAAGTTGTATAATTCTATGACAAGGAGGTTCTCATATTCATTAATCAACATTCCATCAATATAAGGGTATGTAAGGTTTTTGTCGAATTGATTTGTGTGTGTGTGTTGCACATGATATCATTCGATGCACTCATGATATTAACCTGTATGAGCATGATAATCAATTCATTTTTAGAACAGGTCTTATAAATCTATTTTCACATCCCTCTCTAATTATATAAAATATTCACTTAGGTAAAGATCAATAAGGACTTTACATGGTTGTAATGTAAGATCAATAAGTATTTCCATACCTTAGCTTTCTTTTTATTCATCATGTACTTTTTAACTACAATTGAGCTTTCACTTGATATTTTAATTCACCCTATCTTATCATTCTTTTCATATTCTTTTATTCCACATATTTTTTTGTAACTTAATAACACCCCAAACTTATTTTCAATTTTATTTTCTTTTTCTTTAGAGGGATAATTATGTTGTGAGTTTTTTTATTTTTCTTTTTTTTTATTGGGTGCATTACCTTTCACCTTTCTCTATAACATAACACATGATTACATTTTTTTCATGCATACAAGCTAAAGGTGCAAGGGTTAGGATAATGCTTATTAGTTAAGCATAAAATGTGGTTTAAAGATATGAAATGTTCTTAATTAGACTCAAATTGGTGACTACGGATGTTAATAATTGATCCAAATAAGGTTTAAATTATTTCTCTTCCTAAATACTATTTAGAATTTCACCTTGAGGGATGATCAAATAGATTCTGAAATGTGATAGATCTCATCAACTCGCACAACTCACCATAAATTATCTTTCAATAGGAACACCAAAATCAATCATGAACATGTGCACAAAAAGTTTAATCAATCTAATCAAAACTAACAAGAATATCACATAATTAATGTATCTTAATGAGCATGTTACATTTCTTATCCTAGTTGTGAAAACCAATTTATCATTGGGTTCATACATTTCATATCAAGTATGCATGCATTTAGTTTCTATATATTTATCAATTTCTACCCAAATCATGATTAAAAACATCCTAAAAATAAATAAAATTAAAAATATTCCTAAAAATTAAAAATGCACACTAAATATTAAAGTAGAGAATGAAGTTCACTCCCAAAACTTAAATTACATATTGTCCCCAATGTGCACACATAAATATGAAAAAGTGAAAAAGAAAAAAAACTTCCTTAGTCCTGGCACACCACATCTGTCGTTGAAACTGCTTGCTTCATTACTCTTTACATTTATTCACCTACAAAACAAAAATATATATATAAGTAAAATAATTTTGGATTGCCTCCCAACTAGTGCCACGTTTTAACATCATTGACTAGACGATCATATCAAGTCCTAAGGTACATCCTTCTATATTCATTTACTATTAAATTTTCCCAAAAATAGTTTAAGTCTTGAATTGTTCAATAATAATTTTGTTCTAATTTAATAACACGGTGCTCAATTATCTTATCATTTCATATTTTTTTACTTTTTGGAATTCTTATTATCACTCCAATGTAGCTCATCTAATTTACGTATTTCCAATATCTTTTTCATCTCTTAATTTGACTCTTCTGCTTTCCCACTTGATTAGGGGTGGTAGGGTAAATGTGAGGTCTAACCTTGGTGTCTCTTCAATAGATGGTTTGAGCTTAGATATTATGTCAAAATTCTCCACAATAATATTAGGTATACACGTGGTAAGTGTAGCCTCCGAATAGTTTACACAAACAATAATATTAATCATAGATTCCATACTTTCAAAATTACAATAGATTGAGTTATTTCTTAGTGAGTTTACTTCATTTTTTACAGCATCATATGTAATAGTATTAATTATGGGTGTCTCAAAATATTATATTAAGTTTTCATCATGATCAGTAACATTCATCCAGAAACATTCATTAGCATTATCAATATCAGGAGGTTCAGATGCTTTAAAAATTTTAAATGTTACTTGTTCATCTTGCACTCTCATTGTAAGCTCACCTTTTTGTATATCAATGAGTGCTCTTCTAGTTGCTAAGAATGAACAAACAAGTATGATAGGAGTGTTATGATCCTCTTTCAAGTCTAGTACAATGAAATTTGCCAGAAAGATGAACTTATCTACTTTTACTAGCATATCTTCTACCATACCCCGGGGTCTCTTAATTGATCTATCTACCATTTGTAATGTTATTGAACTGGTTTGGCTTTACCAACCCTTAAACTCTTGAAAACCAATAATGGCATGATGTTAACGCTAAAACCCAAGTCACATAGCACCTTGTCAAAGTTTATGTTCCCAAAATATGTAAGGAATGTCAAAGCAACCCAGATCTTTCAATTTTGGGATAACTTTCTAGATAGGATGGCACTACAACCATCAATCCAAGTTATTGTTTCATTATCTTCAAGCCTTCTTTTCTTAGATAAGATAACATTTAGATATTTGGCATAAGAAGACGTTTGTTCAAGTGCAACTACAAATGGTATATTTATGTGCAGCATCTTGAAGACATCCAAAAATTTTGAAAACTACATATCTAACTTTTGCTTTTGTAGTCTTTTAGGGAAAGGAACAATGGGTTTGTAGAGGTTGCTCTTTTTTGGCTGACTTATTTCCTTTACAGTGTTCTATTTATCCATTTGTTCTTCCTCATCATTTTTAGCTTCTTGTTCCTCCTTATCCTTTTAAGTCTCATATTCATCCTCAACTGTTTTAGTCTCATATTCCTTCTCTATATTTTTATCACTCCTTAAGGCTATAGAGTTGCAATGCTTCTTACATTCTTTTCTTGAGTTTATAATTGTGTCACTTTAAAGGCTACCTTAAGGCTATTAACCTATGGCATGGGCAAGTTGCACCATTTGGGTCTTTAAATTTTGAATTGAATCCTCATGAGTGGAAACTTTCGTATTTACTATCTGGATGAATTCTTTCATCATCTCCATTAAAGAATTTGTATTGTCTTCAGCATGTGGCTTCTTCTCTTGGACTTAAAATAGTTGTGGTTGTTGAAAACTATGTGGTGGAAATGATTAACTGTTGAATTGATTACCACCTTCATTGTTATTATTACTCCAAGAGAAATTTGGATGTTATCTCCATCTTGAGTTATATGTTTTCGAGTTTATATTATTGTTTTGATTCACATTACCCATATAGAATGTTGAAAACAACTCCAATCTAGTGGCATAATCACAAGAGCTGTTGACAAAAACTCCTTAAGCTTAGTAAGAAGTCTTTCATAAACCTCTGATAGAAACCTACATGTCCAAGAAAAGAACGAACCTCCCTAACACTTATAGGGACGGGACGGGTCAAGAACTAATAATTTCTACTTTAAATTTATGAACCTAACTTCCATTTTTGATATGATATGTCCTAGAACTAATCCATATGTAACCATTAAATGGCATTTTTTCCATTTTAAAACTATATTAGTTTCTTGGCAATATTTTAAAACAAGGGAGAGATCAATGGAATCACCATAAACAGAAAAATCATTCATGAACACTTTAATCATTTTCTTAACCATATTAGAAAAGATAGATACCATGTACCTTTGGATTGTGACGAGGGCAATGTAAAATCCAAATGGAAGTCTCTGGTATGCAAATGTCCCAAATGGACATATGAAAGTTATTTTTTCTTGATCCTTGGGAGAAATTGCAATCTAATTATATCTCGAGTAGTCATCAAGGAAGCAATAATGAGAATGGACTGACAATGTCTCTAGCATCTAGTTAATGAATGGAAGAGGAAAGTGATCCTTATGTGTGGAGGCATTATACTTTCAAAAATCTATACACTTCAACCATTTTATGCACGTCTAGGAACTAGCTTATTAGCTTCATTCTTTACAACTATGACTTCAGATTGCTTTAGAACTACTTGAATGGGGTTCACCCACTTACTCTCTGATATGGGGTAAATAATGCCAACATCAAGGAGTTTGACAATTTCTTTCTCGAAAACCTCCATCATAGGTGAGTTTAAATGACATTAAGCTTTTGTTGTTAGTTTTGCACCTTTCCCCAACAAAATCCTATGCATATATGTGGCTAGGTTTATACCTTTAATACTTGCAATGCTCCAAGATATGGAAGTTTTGTGGTCTTTGAGCACTTGGATCAATTTCTCCTCTTCAGTTGTTATGAACATGCAATGACTAAAAATGTTTCATTCTCTCCCAAAAATGCATACTTCAATTAATCAAAAATCTATTTAAGCTCCACTTTAGTACCTGAATGACAAAAGGAAGACTATTTTCATTAGAAATTGGAAGACAAATGAAATAGGAAGAAGACTTACCATGAATTGGAGAAAAAGACTTGAAGGTTGCCACAATTTGGATTAACTCTTTTGATTTGTGCTCAATAGAATTACGATTTTCATGTGTAATGCTTTGCACCAATGCTATCTCTAAATTATCATCTCCCATACTTGTGTTCAAATAATCTTGTACTAAAGAATCAAATGCATCAATAGAAAAACAAGATTCAAAATCTCTTGGGTACCTTATGGAATCAAGTAATCTAACCTTAATGATCTCTCCTTCACTTTTCATAGTAAAGGTGCCTTTGTGAATATCATTCTTGGTACGAGAAGTTCTAAGAAATGGTCTGTCCAATATGAGAGGGAGTGCACTAGCCATATGGTCATGCTTCATCTCAAGCATAAAGAAATCAACAGGGAAAATGAGCTCATTCACTTGCACAAGTAAATCCTCCAATAGTCCTTTAGAATACCTATTTATATGATCTGGTAATGCTCAAATTTTAATTGCTTGTAAATGTAGGAATCACTAGTAGATTAATGATAACTTATCCTAGGGTCAGTCTTTTAAAGAATTGGTCGATTGTTTTAAAAAGTCAAATTATCTCCTAAATTAGTTAAGAAAAACAATCATGAATATTCTATCACGTGTGAGTTGAGCAAAAAGAACTATAAATTTTAAATTCCTTTAATAGTTAAAGATTTCAAATAACCTAAATTATAGCAAGTAAACTTATAACTAAAAACCAAGGATGATAGATAGATATGAGATTTTGGTGAGCATAACACTTCATGGAAAGAATGAATTAAATTATTCAAATAACAAGTTAGATTTACTAATTTTTCTTTTTAAATAAATAAACCCTTTATAATTATGGTGATATCCACAATTCTCAATTAATCAATAACTTTCTTGATGGGCTTGAAATTGATTGATTGATAAGCTAAGAAAAACATATAAACCAAGACCCTCAATTAATTAATAACTTCCTTGGTTGAGATCAAAATTAATTAATTAATAAACCTAAAGTGAATATATTCTTTAATTATAAATCAAATTTCACCAAAATTAATTTATAATTAAAGATATTTTTAACCGTCTAATTTAATACAAATTCAATGAAATTAAATTAGACTCTTATTCGTTCATATACAACCAAGCACAAATGATGTGTCTAATATTTGTTTCTAAAATGTTTTCTTCAAGTATAAATCAAGACTTGGCCAATATTTAAAGAATATGAACAATAAATAAATTAAACTTTTATTTACTCAAACCATAAAGTTGTTATTCCAATCATTGGAAGCAAAAACTAAAATTTTATATTATAGAATTGGTAAATCATAGTTAAATTAACAAAGTTAATTCAACTATAAACAACTTTATATTGCAAAGAGAAAAATAATAAAAATACCCCTTCTTGATAAGGATGATTCCATATCTCTGAATAAGTCGTCACTATTTTCTACAAATCCTTGGATATGCGTCACAATTAAGTGATTTTCTCTCCATATTTGTATATAGATGGTGGAACGGCTATAAATGGCTAGTGGCTTGATTAATATTGATTGATATTTATTTTAAGAGGGGTTAGAGTTGTATTTATAGGCTAAAATTAGGGTTAAACACATTTGAAATGTGTATTACGATTTATGGTAAATTTGTGTACTCACGTCGTAGCATGATTTATTGTGCATCACGAGAAGCATTTATTTTTGTTTCTTCAATTTTAACCCAAAAGAACCATGCCACAGTATGGAATAAGTTGGGCTGCCACATGTACAAAACTTCAAAAAACACAAGTTGGACTCCAGAGCCTTGTATCACAACATGGATAATGTATCACCGCAGCACATGCACATTGAAATCCTAGAATACCTAGTTTGAACCCAAAAATATCTTGTCGCGGCACGAGTAATGTCTCACCTAAGATTCTTCTTAAAGTAATTTAACTTATAAAACACGTCAATACTCTAGAAAAAGATAAAAGTAAAACAAAACATAAAATAAATACTTAAAAAATATTGCAAATAACATGTGAAAATAGTGTTTATCAAATACCCCAAAACTTACACTTGCTAGTCCTCGAGCAAAACTAAAACTAAAAAGACTTAATAAGATAAATAGAAAAACTAAAAATAAAATTACAAGCTTAAATCTACAAAAAAATTGCATGCTTTAATTTCTTTTTAGTTTATAATGAAATACTCAAGCACAAGTTCATCTAACATCTCAAAGATTCATGGCTCATCGTGTAAATCAGTCACACATTACAAATTTACGTCTTGTTATTATAAACATATCAACATTGATTCCCCCAAACCTAGTGTTTAGAATCTGAATTCACTCTAACTCTATTCTTCACAAGATATAATTTTAATATCATATTAATCCTATGGGTTCAACTACTCAACAAAGTATATACGAATAAAAGTTATGTAAAGAAGAAAACAAATAAGTTTTCATATGTTTATAAACAAGAAAGGCTCAAATGTGCATAATATAGCTCTCATGAAAGGAATCAAATGTAATGATTATAAAAACATCATATTACTAATATCAAACTTCAGTCAAAATTATTAAGCAAGAAATATCAAATATGTACCTATAGATGAATGGAAATACATTTGACTCCAATAGGTTATTTTTTATTATATAGTAATAACCAAGTCATTACTTTCAATAATTTTGGATCATAGCATTTGGTTATACTATTTTTTATTTTTCTTTCTTTCTCTTTCTCTTTCTTTTTTTAGAAAACATACCCATATATATACATATAATGTTGGAGTGGCTATTATGGATTATTATTTTTTATAAAGGAACCCCATATGTATCATTTTTTATGAGAACTCAAGCATGAAATGAGGATAGGCACATACTTTCAATTACTACTCAAGTCATTTAAGCAAAGAATAAAAATACGTAAATGGTACTTCATCAAATATTTAAAATCCTAATATTCAATGCAAAATCTATAGAGATTATCTAACAATTTATAATAATAGGAAAAATGTTTAAAAGAGTATAAAAACATTATCACTCAGAATAAAATGACATTGGCTTAATGATAATCTCACAAGATAGTTTCTTCTATTTGATTCCTAGACACTAAATTTTGATTAATCTCAATTTTAATATCAAAGCATGAAACATAAACTATGAATAAAAGTAACTTTTACAATGATCCTTGAACATGCTTAAGAAAAAAAAATACATAGACACAAATAATCACCTTATTTTAACTAAAAGCATGATAATTTTGTATCAAAAAATTTTAATTAGACCTAAATGTCCCTAAGCAACTAAAAAATAGCAAATAAATGTTTGCAAAAATATAAAATTCATAATTTCATAAGTAAATTTTCCCTCTCCCCTAATCAAGAATATACATTGTCCTCAATGTTCAAATGTAAATAAAAGAAAAAGAAAATAAAAGCTACCCAATTGTAATAATGCAATGTGATTAAGCATGGTGATGTGATTACTACTCATATTGCATTCTAACAAATGTCTGAAAAACACTAATATTTTATGGTTTTATTACACTTAAATGTAATAAATATATTTGAATATACATATTTTTATCAACATTTATGCAAACCTATATGTTTGAAATCATAGATATTTTTGCTTGTATTTTAGATATTTTTAGCTTCAAATTAATAAATTGATTAACATATGAAAAATCACACCTAAAGCACTCATTTACAACTTAAAAGCTTAAAGGAAAAAAAAGTCATGTAAGTCTTTCATGTGTAACCAACCACTATGTAAGGGGTGTTGTAAAATAAGAATAAGAATAGAAAATAGCATGCCAATGTGAAGGTTAATGTGTTCTATAGTGCACTCTTCACTGTGTGAGTTTACTGGGCAGAATGTTTGTTCTATGTCATGGCATGGAAATGTTAGGACACGGTGTGATCTATTTGGGGTTTACATTGACAAACTATTATGTAACTCGGGCTATAACATGGAAAAAGTTGAACCAGGATGCATGATTAATTTTCTCACCCGAAGCCCTTAGTTTATAGCCTCAACTATAAATAAAACATTATGTCATTTTATTTTGTGTGTAAAAGCATCAAGTTTATTTATTTTATTCTTTATCAACTATTTTATTTTATGTTTTAGGCTTAGTTTTTACACATTATTTAGATTAGGAAATCATAAATAAGAGGAAACAATAGAGAGATTCTCCAGATAAAGTGATTCAAAATGGTTGTTGTAATCTAGGGTCTTCTCTATCAGCTATTTTATTTTATGTTTTAGGTTTAGTTTTTACACATTATTTAGGTTCAAAAATCATAAATAAGAGGCAACAATAGAGAGATTCTCCAGATCAAGTGATTCAAAATGGTTGTTGTAATCTAGGGAATATTGTAAAGATAGAGATCTCAATTGTGGATTAGGGCATGTCCATCTTTTGGGCATTAAAATCTGGTATGTGTTCTTATTTCTTTTATAAATACTTTGTACTTGAATTTATTGAATATAATTTATTGGCCATTTATTATTTTGAGCATGTTTGGCTTATTGTGATAATAAAATTTTAGTTTTGTTGCTATATTTGTGTAGATTATTTGGACAAATATTTTAATTCATTATTAAATACAAATTATTTTCTATTTCAAAAAATTTACAAAATTTATTATTGAGAAATATATTGAAGACATATTTTTCATAATAGATTTAAAATATGAAAATTAGGTTTTTCAAATCTAATTTAGACAGCTTGAATAGGAATTTAAATTGGTAACATGACCAAAGGTATCAAGTTAGATAGTTTACTAATTCCTTAAACATTAGACATAATTTAACTAAATTAACTGACGACCTAACCAAATGAATTATTCATACTAAAAAGGGAGAATTAATAATCTAAATTTATATTTCTTTAATCTAATTAATTTTACTGAGTATAGTCAACTAGCTAAAATTTTCATTAATTCTTTATTGATTATTAATTGCATATTTGTTAGTAATTTGTTTGTGCCAATCTATCTTTTATCCTTCTATTATTTTTTCCATTAGTTTAATATTTTTAAAATCCAAATATGATGATAGAATGTTTAAGTTTACTTTTCGTGTTTTTTTAAGAAATTTATTGAATTATTTAAAATCACATAGTTTCTCCTTAGATTTCTCTTAAAAGTATACTTATTTCTTATTATAAGTAATTCGCCCACTTGTGAGCTCATTATAAATTTATAGAATTTGACTATCGAGTTTTTGTTCATCACATCTATCATCTAATTCAAGTTCTATCACATAAAGAGAATCGTTATGTACTTTTTATGAGTCAAATATTACCAAACAATTATGAAATTAATTGTTCTAAATAACATAAATATCGTTCATAATAACAAAAAATAAAATACAATATGTAAAATTTAAAATAAAAGAAAACAACATAAAAATACATAAAAATAAGTTTGAAAAAAGGTGTATAATTTGTATGAGTATTCACGACATTTATGAATAAAACATACAAATGTAATTTTAGTTTCTAGGTGTGTCCTTAAAGAATATTTTCAAGCTGAAGAAACTATTGATCTCTAATGATTATAATTTAGATATTGCTCTTTTCTTATGCAGGTTAGATTTAATATTAGACTTGTAGGAACATTTTGAGATTAGGCTACTTGACCGATCGAGACATGTCTAGATCGATCGAGTTATATAGATCAATTGAGAATCAATCTATTATATTTTAAAAGTCCTAAAATAATTATTTCATTTACTAGATTGATTGACCCTGGTTTATAATTAATTATTAATTACACTGGATTTATTAAGAATTGATTGGATTGATCGAACATGTTATAAGGCACAAAGAATTGAGTTTGTAGAATCCTCTAACCCTTATGCTTCACATGATATAAATATAGCTTCAACATCAAAGACTACTGCTGTAAGTCCTTCTAACTTCATTCCTATAGTTATTAATGATGCACAAAAAACTATTACACCTATAATTGATAAAATTATTAAGTATGTGCCTATATGTCTTCATTATGACAGGAAAGGTCGTATTAGGCCTAAGCGTAGATTTTTGATGAATGCTCCTAAATTTAATAATATTTTCCCACTTCACATAGTAGGACTATTGTTATCCATCTATGCATGTTACATCATATTCTAGGATCAATGAAAATTATAATAACATGTTCAAAAATTCTACTAGAAATCATGTTGACGAGAACTTACTCAAATACTCACTGAACTCATATGTACATCATGCTTAAAGTTTATGATTGTTTTTGTAAGATTTGAAGACTTCAGGTACCTTAACTACTAAATTATGGTTGAACTCTATCGTTCAATTTTTAAAATAATACTATAAAAATATATCTATTTTTGAGAGAGCTACCTATTGTGATGTGTGAAGCTATCGTAGTGAGCATAAAGGGATACCTCATAACTAGTGTGAAAGTCATCATACTAGGTTTTTGGCTTATGCATATTTCCTTAGAAAGATAATAATAATATTAAAGGAGAAAGAAAAATACAAAAGTTTTTGCATGCACAAAAATAAAGAGCCACAAATTGTTTTACAAAAAGAAAATAAATAACCAATCTCTCACAAAAAAAATATACAAGATGAGAATACAAAAAAAAGTTGGTTAAGTTATCTCTTAGTAAGTAAAAATTATTATGTGTAAGTATAAATTCAATTGTAATTTTTATGATAGGTGATACTATTATCTTTGAATCTTTTATAACTGATCATAAATGAACAAATTGACAACCTATTGTAGTTACAACACGTATTTTTCTTTTGGTGATTGTCGATATGTCACCATATGTGTTACTATGTTTTCGTGTCTTGTCTACATATATTTATGTTGCCAATAGATAGTCACACTTTGTACAAAATTAATTTCATCTTTTGTGTATACAGTTATAGTCATGTTTAACTAAGTCTATTACCCTCAATTAAAAAACATTATATATATATATATATATATATATATATATATTAATTTTTATAAAATTTTGTTTTATTGTAATTTATTTAAGGAAGTCAAAAAACTTAGGGATAGTTTATTTATTTATAGAAAACATATTATTTTTAGCTCTCTGTTTTGATTGTACTGAGTTTTTTAATATGTGTACTCTTATTTTTAGTCATTAAATGCACCCCTAGCTTGCTTAACCTGTTTGTCATTACTTTATGATTATATTATTTATTCGTATGACAAAAAGGGGGAGATATTTATTGAGCGTTAATTGAAAATATATATTATGAGAGAGTTAATTGAGGGAGAGTTATTATTTGAAATTTTTTTCTAGTACCGACGAATTAACGGGGAGTAATTGTTTGAAAATATTGTTTTGGAGATATTATACATAAGGGGAGTTATGTTTTTAATCTTATTCTGTTTATTACTCTCTTTTATGAATATTCTTCTCTTTTCTATTTTTATACACTAAATTAATTAACAATGAGTCTATCGAGACAAGTTGTTTGGTTTCTTATGCTTTTATTTTTCAATGTATACATGAGCTTTTGAGGTTCAAGAGAATATGGTTTCACTAATTCATAGGATATTTTTACTATGTAAAAATTTTATTTTACTTATGAGCATTATGTAATGAGAGAGAGAGAGAGATTTTGTCACACGAATGTGTTAAAGGGGTAAATTGTAAGGTTTATATGAGTGTTAGTGATATTCATGAATAAAATATACAACTATAATTTTAGTTTCAAGGTATGTCCTTCTAGAATATTTTCAAGTTGAAGAAATTATCGAGCTCCAACAATCAAAATTCAGGTATATCTTTGTTCTTAAACATGTTAGATTTCATATTAGACTCATATGAATGTTTTGAGATTAAGGTACTCAATTGATCGAGACATATCTAGATTGAAAATATTACTCAAGAAATGCTTATTTCACCTCATTCTATATGTTCTTTGATCCGAAAAGAAAATTGTAAACCCATTCCTTAGCTTTATCTTCCAATGAAAATGGGAATGCTCATAACATGAATTCCTCCTCTTTCATATGTTTTGGTCTTATTCTTAAGCATACCATGAGATACTCGTTAACATCTTCCGTTGAAAATCCATAGAACTTAGGATGGTAGTGAATCATAATGGGCTTAAGCTTAAATCATCCTTCAGAATTTGGACATATTATGAAAAATGGTTGTTAATTTGTATTTTGAATTCCAACTACCTCAAAGTACAATTTTCTATAGCCATGCCACCTTGTTGTCCTCTCTCTTCTTCTTGTGTTTTATTTACTATTCTTCGAAACTCTCTAAGGGTGCGTCCAAACTTAGGACTATAGGTAGAAAAATTAACACTCTTGGATTATCACTATGCATAAACTATGATGGGTATCTCTTGTGAAAACAAAATGCTAATTAGATAAGAAAAAGAAAAAAAATAGATAAACAAGTAATTAGAAATAACAATCTCGATGCCAAAATTTGATAGGTATTTTTTGCATACATCAAAATAGCCTTTAGTTTTCTTATTAGCACTAGATTTAGTAGGGGAAAATAAGGGTCTTACCCACAGAGGACTATCTTACGTAACGACCCAAAATATCACAAAACTGGTTGTTATTCTTGATGTCCAGTCACTGACACATATTTATTAGATTAATTCATACTTATCTAAATTCAATTAAATTTTATATGAAAATACTAGACACACTAAGGTAACATCAAACAAAATTTGGAGATTTAATGAGTTGATATGATATTTTAAAAATAAAATAGAAAAAACAATTAAACATAAACAAATTTGAATTTCAATGTAATAAGATAAATACGTTATGGGAATTGCTATCCATCACCAAAAAATCACGAAAAATTTACTTCATTCACATTCTTCTTATTTGTATATGAAGATGGTGAGGTTACTCAATGTTAGAACACAACCTATTACTCTTTCTAACTAGTATGTTAAAGGAATTGTGTTTTTAACTCAACTTAGCTCTTAGTATGCAACCTAGAATGGTGTATTCAAAGAGTTATAGTGTAAGGATTATAAGTACTGGCTATTTTTGTGGATAAAATATTTGCATGTAAACTTGTTTTTAAGCTCGCTAAAATACTTCAGATATATTTGTTATAACTATAATGCATAGGATTGCATTCACACATTTAATAGCACATAAATATGGAATTATTTTTTCTACTAAAATATAGAATAAGATTTATGCTAAAATATTATATAAGATATACCCTAAATTATAGGCTAAATTTTAGCCTAAAAGATAGCATAAAATATACTTTAAAATAACTCTTTTTTAAATAAGAGTATTCTTTATTAATGAGTCTACTTTAAAAGAAATCTTTTTTAAATAGGAGTTTTCATGATTAACGAGTTTACATTAAAATAACTCTTCTTTAAATGAGAGTTATCTTAATTAGTGAGCACTACTAATCATATTTGTAATAAAAAAATATTTATCAATTACATAGAATTAAGGGTTTTAATTTTTTCTATAAATAAAAAACATTACTCATTATTTCGATCAACCACACAAGAACATTATTCTCTTCTTCTTTCTTTCTTTCTTTATTTCTTTCTTTCTTTCTTTCTTGTTTTGCAAATATAATATTATAATTCTTTAGGTTTCTTTATTTAATTAATCTATCAAACATTAGTGGTTGTGTTTGATTGATTGATAAGCCTAATTAGCTTATGATATTTTGATAATATGTTCTTATAGCTTCTTTATTTTTTAATCTCAAATTGTTAGATCAAACAATTATGTTTGTCATATCATAATTATTTGATTTGATTATTAATCTTTAAAGAAACTATTTTTATTGAACTTGTACTTAATATTTTTGCTTTAGGAGTTGCTAGTTGATTTGATTTAAGTGACATGTTTTGAATCATGTAGTTAGGATTATTCGTTATTAAATAGGTTCTAGAACACACATGAAACTTGTGTTTTTGTGCTAACTCTTTTACAGTTGATTCGTGAACATATCTGATTATCGGGGAGCTTATTGGAACGTTGCTAAGGAATCAACTCACACTAATATTGGAAACTATGAAAACAAAATAGTGGCTCTTAAGTAAGATACATTGGGGTAGCATTCTAGGGAGAGTATCATTCTAGGGAGGATAGCATAAGACCAAGTTTATACTTGAACTTTTTTTTCAAAGTGGAAAGTTAGGTGGTTTGGTGGACATGTGGTTTTCCTCTTAGGTCATGGTTATGGCTTTAGGTTGTTTCCACCTGAAAATATTGTGTGTTATTCTTTTATTATGGTACTTTATTCTTACACATGATTGTATGTCTGGCTGCTTTATTTAGGTTATTAAATTATAAATTGATAAAAATTAAAAATAACCTATTCAACACTTCTAGGTGAATTAGGTCCATATATTGTAAACTTTCAGTTAACAAGTGGAAATCATTAAGAACTAAAAGAGTTTGAGTCATCACAAGGTATCATAAGTACTAGTGTTGTCTTACTTATCCTAGAAATTGGTTTACATGTTAATCGTAACTAATAAGTGCTACTTTAGAACATATGTAGATCCTCATACAATAAGAATAGGCAAACATAAATTCATAGCATTATAATCCTTAATTTGTTTGACAAGTATGAATCCAAAGAAAACATATAAAGATTCATCACTGATATAAGTGATGAACCAATTTTCATACATTCATAAGAAAAATCCAAACAAATTTCATAACAAAATTGCAATCATGTTTAGGGCTTCAAGACAACCTTTAACCTTATGAGAGTTTTAGCTACACATAATTCCTAAATAAAACCAAAAATAATAATGAGTTTGAGACAAATTAGAAAAAATCCAAGCTAACTGAGTAAGGTGTGCTCTTTCTTCTTCCTTCTTTGTTTAGCTTTCACCTTCTGCATTTATATCTTCTTTTTCTCTTCTTATTGACTCCACCTCCTCTTCCTTTTTAGTTACTTTTTACTACTGATTTTATTTCTCTTTCAACTACAAAGCATAATATCTTCCTTTGTGGGTTTTATGGTTAGGGCCTTAATAGTATACTTTTGGTTACAAAGTATTCAATAAACCTAACCTTCTAATACTAAAATCAACCTATCTTCTTCTAAAAAATGATATTAATGGACCATAAACTATTTCATAAATTAGACATATATAGATTTCTAAGCATATAAGGTTTATTCTCAAATTAATTATGAGCCTATAATCAATTCCCATTTAAAATTTGCTAATTTGCATATGCATTTTTGACGATTTTACAATCTAACATCCCATTTATGCCTTTTTTCGCTTATTTGCCTAACAAATCCTAAGAAAAAAAAAAGTAATTAGGAAAAAAATAATAAAGAATTAACTAAGAAAAAATAAGTGAATTTGATATAAAAAAGCTTAAATATAAGCTTATCATACCTCTTGGTTGTGGTGGGGCTTCAAAGGAGATCCAGATTCAATATTGAGTCGTAGAAGCTTTGGAGGCAACATAAGAGTAGTTATGGCAAGTATCCCGGCTAATATAATTATTTGCTTTTATATTTCTAGAAAGTTGTATGATATTTTATTCATTTAGTAGATTGTTTGTTGTCCATTGATTATCATAAGTAACCTAAATATGTTACCACATAAGTAGGAATTCTATATAGGTTTATCTCATTATACTAATGTGTTTGTATGCTCTACTACTTAGTTCATACAATTAGTGTTCTATCCTAGTATGTTCCAACATATGAGGACCTGATTATGATTAGAAAGAATTTCTTTATGTCTCTTGTATGCTGCCTGATTTCTTCCATTCCTCCTTCTTGATCTATCATGCTTACTTATTTATCTGATGAGTTTGTTATCTCTTTGTTAGTGAAAATTAAACTACTTGCTTATCTATTTGATTCATTTATATTGCTTTTTTTCATGCTTAATTAATTCTATGATTTCCTTTATGATGTTTTTTTTCTTTGCTTACAAGTTGGGGTGAATCTCAAAGAGTATGTATCTGTTTATCCTAGTTGTTCATCGAGTGTAGTATGGTTGTTCATCGAGTGTAGTATCTTTCACACCCCTATAATTCTTCATCAACCATTTAGTGTTATAAAAATTCATATTAAATTGTAATAATGGCATAGCAATAAGACTCACACAACTCATTTTAAATCACAAACCACACTAAAAGATGTTTGATCAAAATAAAAATCATGTTGAAATTAATTTAACTACATTATATATGCAAGACGTATTGCATAGTTACAATTATGCCCAAATTCTTGTATATGTTGTGATAACATCCATAACATTATATATAATATTACAATCGTATTCAATAGCTAATTGTAGTTTATTATTTGACATAAATTTTTCATGTGCCTCCATGTCCATTTTTATAAGGGTATTATCATCAATTTAGAATAAAAGCATATTTTTAATAAACAATAGTTGAACAAAGGACATAAAAGAATTCCAAAGATTGACAATATATGCAAATGAATTCAAAGAGTATAAAAGATGTCTATTTCAATTTAGCAATAACCTAATGCAAAATTCAACCATTAAATTATGAATAAAAGAGTTGTGCTTCTTGCAAATTGGATATGAAAGCTGAAAAGAAATTAATGATGAAGAATTATGAAAGGCAAAAATGAAAAATACACCGAGATACAATAATTATCTATAAAACTCTATTTTATTTTATTCAATCACAATCATTGTAAACAAAGATATCTGAAAAATGTATATCAATCTCCAAAACTAAGTCATTACAACCATCAAACAATTGGGACATCACAAACAGTAGTCGCTAGCAATTCTAAATAACACATTAAACAATCATGTATCAACATTCGAATCATTGATGATTTGTAACTCATAATTGATTTAATAATAACTTATCCTTTTCATCCAATTTCAATTTTGAGACCTCGTTCATAGAAAATTGAGGCCTAACAAGTGTCTCAAATCAATGGTTGTTGCACCATTCTTATTTCTTCGGAAATTAATTTGTTACACTAAGAGCCAAATCAAAATCTTCCTCACCTTTAAGGAGGGATCGAGCTCAATACTACACCACACTTCAAGAACTTCACCTGATTCATCAATAGTGTTCTTTTATTGAAACATTTGAAACGAAGGTATGATCTTTAAACTGGTTACGATTTATCTCTTAAGGATTATTCTGAGATTATTTTTTCTATGAACCTTGCATTAAAGGCAAAGTTAAGATTAGAAATTAGGAAAGGTATGAATTTTATGTGATGGCTTATAATACTCATAAAATGCACATGTAATGGAATGGTTATATATATATAATTTCCTCATCATAAAATAAAGGTTACTTTATTTGATGAATGATGTTTCATTTGGACTCAATCAAATGAAGTCACCTCATATGTATTCAACAAAATAAAATACCACTTCATTTCACTCAATATGATGATAATTAAGATGAAGATAACTTCATTGCACTCAATCAAATAAAGTCAACCTTATATGCATTGAACTAGATGAATTTCACTTTATCTATCATTTATTTAGTGATTAATACGTGGTTAATAGTTAATCTATCTTAGTCAATAAAATCAATGTTAGTCAACATATTATTAATATTAATTATGATCAGTTAATATTAGTCAATAATAACTCAACATATTATTGTTCGAGAGGGAGAAAATGATTACCATTTTTTTGGGTGGATATAATAACCGATAAATCAACATATGTGACCTAAATTGAGCTAAAGTGAACCTAATTTTATGTTTTATATATCTAAATAAGTTGGTTTCGGTTTTGAAAACACAAAAGTTGATGTGCGTCGAGTCAATTAAAATTTTAGAGTTTACAAATTGATATTTAATCAAAATGATTTACATATTATTAATACACATATTTATTTTAATTTATATATTTATAGTAAATATATCATATATGTTTATAATCATCTGGTTTTAGTTAAACTTTTATGTTATTTGAGAATGTGAAATAATTTATATTATTCTTCTCTTATGTTCATTTTAAAAAAAGATTGTTATTACTAATAAAAAATACAAATTATATTTTGCTCTCAATAATTTATCCAATCTCAAAAATTACTCTCTATGTGAAAATTGATACACAATTCATGAGTATAGGGAAAGTTAAACATAGATTGATTCTGATACACAATTCATGAGTATAGGGAAAGTTAAACATAGATTGATTCTCATGCTTCACAAGTGACCATCATTTGACACAGTTATACAGCTGACAATTGGTTGACAGTGGGCTTTAAATTATAATGATGGCACATACTTGCAAAGTTTCAATATGTATATCTTATTGGGTTTTAACTCTAAACATAAGTCCATCTTACTATCAATAATGGGCTTATTATCGTACTAGCAGGCCACCTGGGCTATATCATAGACCAAATAACACAGGATTCAAGTTAGTCCCTTTAAGCTTTCCAATGAGTTCTTCTGAGGACCACTGCCTTTCCATAGGTTTATCATTTCTAAAGATCTCCTTAGAAGGAAGAACAGTCCTAAAGCATCTTTGCTAATCAAATAGACAAATAGTATGAAACCAAAGCTGGTCATAGCCCATAGGTCAACCCTTTCACTATCAAATGGTATTTGTTAGGTTAAGCTGCAATTTATACTCTTTCATTCTTATCCAATGAACAAGAAGATGAACCATTTCAACGTTCGTTATATATTTCTTCTTTCAAGTTTACAACAACATTGGCTGTTGATTTTATTCACTTACATATATTAATACAAGTAGACATGGTTGACTTTGATGAATGAAAAAAGGATAATTGACTTTTGTCTTTGACTAATTTGGTTTTTATTGACCTCCTTTAATTTGTTTTGGCCATTAAAGTAAAACTTTGTTTTTGACGTGGTAGGAATACTTTCAATATAACAGTTGCATACACTTATATGAGAAGATGAGTATAATATATAATAAGTCCCACATGTTAAAAATGAATATTATATATTATATGAGAAGATGAGTATATACAAGTATTGTATCATATATTTTAAAGTGTGATAATTGAGAAGTGGTATGAATGCAGAAAGGTTTGGTTTCGGAGGAAGTGAATAGGTGTCACTTGAACAGAAAACGATTATATTTCTCTTCCAAAAAAACATTTGATAATTGCTTTTAGTTGTTCTATAATTAAATAAGACATAATGGAGAGAGATCTTTATTAATTTGTGTATTATTTTATTTTGATGATTAATATTTATTTATAAACTTAATATATTATTTAGAAAGCTTCCTTTGTTGACAAGTTATTAAAAGTGCACGAGTGATTTTTTCAAAGGAGCTACAAGACTAATCACATAGGTGTTTGAAAATTTAGATCATTATATAAAATAAAATAATGACGGCATAGCCAGCTATGTTTTGTTATAATTAGAGTTTGTTATTTTTTTTAATAGATTGTAATTGATGTAATTCAAACTAATGATTTAAATAAAAAAAATAAGTTTTATTATAGATAACGTATAATTTGTTATTGACATGTATTATGTTTTGGTTTTATATTTTTCTTAAAAAAAATACATATTTTATTAAAAACTTATAAGAAATGCAAATCATAAATTCAAATAACATTCACATTTTCATATAATGTTAGGCCAAGTTAACATTTGCATTTTCATTGGATTATTTTAGTCTAATATATTTCCTTTGTATGGAACCTAATGTATTATTTTAAGGGCTTAAATATTCTACATGTTTCATGAGCTCTATAATAGTTTGATTAAACTTAATGAATTATGCTGTTAGGCCTCTCTTTTTTTAGTCGATTATGCTGTTAGGCTTAAAATAAAACTACATGCTTCTAATATATCAACGCTGACAAGAAAAGAAAGTCTAAATTTTCTTATAGGGTAATGAAATATGCTCTAAAGTGAGCAATAAAAAAGGACATAAGTTCAAGTCCCTTATAACATAAATGAGTATGTAAATGTGTAAGTATTTATTTAAAATTTGAATCAAAATTTATAAACTTAAAATAAGATAGAAGTTAAAGAAAGATAAATTTAATATTAATAATCCATGCAAGTAATTTTTTTGGAATTAGAGAGGTTCAAGTATAAGATATTAGATTCCAATACCATATTAAAATATTAATAATTAATTTTGGCAAATGTTAAGTGGGTTATATGTCATATTATAGTTCTTAACAATTATATATATTTTTTCTTTTAATAACAAATACAAACCTACAACCCACACACACACACAAATAAATTAGCGCTATTCAAACTATTTTCTCTCGGTGCTTGTAATTAAGGAGATTATACTATTATACTATAAGACAAAATTGTTAGTGTTATATGTTTAGATAATTCATAGGAGTAAAAAATAATAATTGTATCCTTCCTATTTTATTTTTATACACTATATTAAAATGAACTTAAATTTTAAACACTATTTCAAAATCCTCTTAAATTCCATTGATGCATTATGACTAAATTAATCTATTAAATTTAAACACTGATGTAATGTATTAAAGTTTGGTTAGTTAAAGTTAAACTAATTAGGACTAAATTGGACACTTTCTAACTTATCTTAATTAAATTAGAGGTGAGTTTAACAAATCTAATTTTGATCAATTACTACTCTAACTAGTTGCGAAACTTAAGTTAGACACATGCCCATCTAGACAAAGCTCAACTAGAAAGATATTCAACTTCTTGTATTTCAATTTGGCATGGTAAATTGGACACATGTCCAACTCTTGGCATCTCAACTTAAAATGTGACCAACTAGTTGGATTTCACGTTGGCATGAAAAAGTCAAATTCAACACTTATTCAACTCATCTTAACTCACTTGTCTAGTTGGCTTAGTCTCATCTCAATTAATCAAAGGTAAATTATCTTTCCGTCAAGTTTGTTATAATTCAACTGAATATGTGTTCAAGTGATCTAGTTTCACTTCGATATGCATACATCAAAATGAACGTACCATCCAATTCATCGATTGGTTGGATTTTTATCCAAAAAATACTATAAACATAACAAAAATTTAGTAACTCAAAACTAATTCTTGAAATGAATTGAATTATTTTGATTATATATTGAAAGTTTATAAATTACAGACCTAATTAACTTAGAAATGGTGAATATGTTATTTTTAATTTTATTAATTTATAATTTAATAACCTAAACAAAACAGTCAAGCATGCAATCGTATGTAAAAATAAAGTATAGAAAAAAATAATAACATATGATATTTTTAGGTGGAAATAACCTAGGTCACAACTATAACCTAAGAGAAAAACCACCGTTCTATCGGACCACCTAACTTTCCATTATGAAAAATAAATGTTCAAGTACAAATTCGATCTTATGCTACCCTCCTTAGGATACTGTCCCAATATACCTTACTTACGAGCCCCTGCTCTATTTTCACAGTTTTCAATATTAATGTGAGCAATTTTCAGACCAACGTTCCAATAAGCTTCCCACCAATTAGATACATTCCCGAATTTACTGCAAAATGGTTAGCACAAAAACACAAGTACCCATGTGTGTTCTAGAACGGATTTAATAATGAATAATCCTAACAAGATGATTCATAGATGATTCAAAACATATGTCACTTAAATCAAATCAACTAGTAAATCCTATAGCAAAAAGATCAAGCACAAGTTCAATTAAAATAGCTTCTTTAAAAATTAATAATCAAATCAAATAACTATGATATGACAAAAACAATTATTTGATCTAACAATTTGAGAACAAAAATATATAAGAAGTCATAAGAACATATTATCAAAATATCATAAGCTAATTAGGCTTATTAATCAATCAAATATAACCACCAATATTTGATAGATTAACTAAATAAAGAAACCTAAAAAATTATGATCTTATATTTTTAAAACAAGAGAGAGAAATTAAGAAGAATAGAACAATACCCTTGTGTAGTTTTTGAAAAAAATGAACAATGAGTTTTATTTATAAGAAAAATTAAAACTATTAATCCTATGTAATTCATAAATATATTTTCTATTACAAATAGGATTATTCATACTCATTAATTAAGAAAACTCATATATGATTGATAAATATATTTTCTATTAAAAATAGTATTAGTAATACTCATTAATTATGAAGAATTTTATTTAAAGAAGAGTTCTTTTAAAATAAACTCATTAATCATGAATATTTCTATTTAAAAAAAGTTATTTTAAAGTATATTTTATGCTATCTTTTAGGCTAAAGATTTAAGCTATAATTTAGAGTATATCTTATCTAATAATTTAGAATATATCTTATTCCATATTTTAGCATAAATATTTTAACAACAAAAATAATTTCAGATTTATAAATATGTACTATTAAATGCGTGAGTACAATCTTATGTGTTATATTTATAACAGATATACCTGAAGTACAACTATTTAAAATTCTTACGTTTCTTTAACTTTGTTTGATAGACTTGATAACGAACTTCAAAATAAATTTATAGGTAAATATTCTATGCACGAATATAACCAATACTTATAATCCTTATATATATATATATATATTACTATTAATATAAGAATAAGATTTAATGTTTAATTAAAACTACACATTAATATTTGTATTAGAATTGTATACCAACTTTTAAGTATAAAAGAACTCCATAAAATAAGTAACCATTAAGAATTCAAGAATAAAAAGCAATTTACATCTTTTATTAATTATAATAAATATGCAGAAAAATGAGCATTAGAAAAGAACAATAAAGGTTTCTTTTCCTTCTCAATTGATGTAAAAATTGATATAAAGTTAAAAGATAATAAAAATATATGATATATATATATATATATATATTAAATGTATAAAATTAAAAAAAAAATGCATTAGTAATATATGTAATGGTCGATTTTCTACATGTGTGAATTTTTATAAATTAGCTATCAATATACACTAACACACATGTAAATTTAAGAATAAAACTCTAACTTACTTGTATCTAGAAGAAACATATGTCCTTGTACTAGAAGAAAATTGACTACACAAGCATTTTTTTTTTATAATTTAGTTAATACTCTCCGCTATGACTTTAAAAATCACTTACTACGTCCGTTCTTTAGTAAAGTGGTAAAAACTTAGCACCCTTCCAAAGAATACCTCAATTTAGGGACATGCAAAATTTAGAGGGGCCAATTGGTTAAACAAAATTCAAACGTAAAATAATAGCTAAGTCGGTTTCAAATTTTGACAGTGAACAGATTTATATTAATTTAGTTATAGGAAAAAATTAAGCTTACTCAAACCATGTTTTGAAAATGGGAACAAGAAAGAGACAAATTAAGATACCTAATAAAAATGTTTACATGGGTTACTTCGAAAGTTGAAAAACCACCCCCAAACAAGTTTAATAATTTTCTAAAAGGAAAGAAAAAGAAAAATAATATTAACGAGAGACTTAATATTTGGTATTATCAACGTAACAATGTTAACGAGATCATAAAGATTTTTAAATATAAAATAAAAATACGTATTTATTAATCTTACTATACAATCAAATTAATACAAGCTATATTAGTATAGTCTCGTACCCACAGAGTAGGCAAGCAATCTTAACTAAAGCACATGGATTAGTGCAAGTGACCTCTAGTATGCAATTTGGTAAGCGACACCTGTAAAAAGTTTATCTAGTTGAAGTCATTGTTCTCTCAATATGCAATCTTATAAATACGACCTAATGAAGGTGGTCTATTTGAGCGACTTGAAAACTTTGGCACGTCATTTAGTGTCATGTCTCTACTTGACAAACTTTTACACAAGATCTACACTACCTATTGTGCTACACTCGAGTATAGCATTATACAATACATCATTAACACGTGTAAAATTTTATGTTTATAGATATGTATATTGATTGATTTATGTAAAGATTTTGTAACTAAATCTATTTATTATCAAAATTAACTTCCTTGTGCATTACACATATAACAATAAAATATCTTTAAATTATAGAGTTATAATTAGAATTTTTTCAAATTATTATGACATTGATATAACGTAAAAAGTCATTAGTTCAATATAAGAAGGCAATGATTCAATTTAGAAAAAACATTGATACATATGTAAAGATATAAGTATTATAATAATTGATAGAGTTCATAATGATAATATCTTAATATAAATATATTGAATGTTATAATAAGTTTTATTACTATATATTTATTACAAATATGTTTAATATTATGATAAGATTAATTACGATAAAATAATAACTTATAATTATAACCATACCAATCTTTATTCTAAATAAGTCTAATGAAAAAACTTAACTAAAAACATGCGACTTTGAATAATTTGGGCTATCCAACCCTACCCATTAAGAAAGGAGCGGCGCATTCAATATTTCTATATTTTACATTAAATAATTCTCTAAATAAATAAAAACTATATGAACACACATATTTTCGTATTGCTATGATTTCAAATTATTATTTTCTGCTTAATTTGTCAACAGTTTTGAAATACAAGGACATAGTACAATAATGAATTTCAGTACAAAAAGAGAGTCGTTTTTTTTTATTTTATGAACACAATTGTATTATAACAAAAATAAAAAATAATTAAGAAGAAGATGAACACAATTGATTAGACCAGTTTTAATTTGTCTAACTTATAATGGAAGACTTCAGTTCAGTCCACAGACTGTACTAGTTTTCCTGCTTTAAAGACAATGAACTCTAGCGTTTCTAGTGGGTCTAGTTTTGTTAATTAGTTTAATCAAATATTATCAAACGTAACATCATGAAATTGCCACAACTAGCATGCCTATGAACACAATTAATCAAATTAAATTGTCAATTCATGAAAATTTGAAATCCCATTTACATGAATGATTTTTATATATGGATGATGGGTCGACTTTATAAATTAAATGTAGTTGAAGTTTACTTGATTTGTTTGCTTCTAATTCTAAAATTCTGTAAAGAAAATAAAAGCTACTAACAGAGAGAAAAAAAAAACGTTTTTTTATGCCTATTTTTTACATTTTAATTATTATAAAAATTTAAAATATTATTTTATTTTAAATTATATCTATTTAAATATTTTTTAAATTAAAATATAATTATTTAAATTTATTCAATATTTTTAATATTTTTTTATCTATTTTTTTACATTTTAACCGTTAAAAAATTTAAAATATCATTTTGTTTTAAATCATATTCATTTAAATATAGATCAAATTGAAATATATTTATTTAAATCTATTCGATTAAACTACTTTAATATAATTAAGATTAGGATGTTATTTTTTTTATTATAAATTTTAAATAATTATTTTATATAATTTAACTCAAAAAAAAATTATATATGTGTTAGAAAATATTAGTAAAAGTGCTTTTCAAAGGACGATGGTTTTCGATTAAAAAGTACACATTTTTATATAAATTTTCTAAATAATCCCACAAGATTTTCCAAAAACAGCATTAGATACTATCAAAACTGTTGTAACCTCTCATCCGTTATCAACAAACCATAAACAATATGTTTACCCAAAAATCGATACCAACTTTTATAATATCATCTAAAGCTATTGGAAAAAAAAAACATTGAAGAAATAAATTTCATAAAAACTTCTTGTTAGTTAGTTATATTAAATTTTGTGGTTATTTATTTATTTCAACGTATATATATTAATTTATGAAAATTATAATATATGCCAAAATAGATTCCACTTACTGAAAAGCTGCTATTCGACAAAATACTGAAAAACAATCAATTCAATAAAAGATTAAAGTTGTAAGTTTTATTCAATTTTTTTTTATTTTTAGTAAAAATATATATATATATATATATATATAATAACATGTGATAGAGGGGAAATATGAAAACCTAATATAATTGAAAAAATTATATGAATAGTATGAAATAATATATATATATATATATATATATATATATATATATATATATATATATATATATATATATATATATATATATATATATATAAAGTGGAAAATTTACGAAAAGCCTTAAAAAATGGAACATTTCTAGCATTTTCTGTTTTTGTTATTAAAGTATTTTTGGAGTTTACATAAAATACAAATTATATATTTATTCCTAACTATACGGTAAACAATTATATCGTTAATTAATCACGAGATTATATCACATGACAAATGTAACGTCTAGAAGAACATTAATTAATTAATCAAATTAACTTTTACTTTTAAAAAAATTATAATTAATATTTGAAGTTTATAAGAAAAGATGGGTCAAAAGTTGATAAAATAAAAGAGAAGTTTATATTTGTAATGAACAATAATAGAAAAATATATATTATTAAGAAGTAACAAGTATTAATAAGATAACCCATGAATAGAAAATAAAGTGAAAACCCAAAGGACTTGTCCTTTTACAAAGGTGAACTCTATCTATGAAATCACATACTTTCATTGAATCTAGACCAAAGGTATCTAAACAATCTTTCATTTTCTTTGTCATATTTCTTCACCCATTAATTATTCCATGTTTATTAATAGTATCAATCGCAATCTTAAAGCATACAGCTATTACTTCTCTTTTAATATAATTTAATTTCCACTATAATAATAATAATAATAATAATAATAATAATAATAATAATAATAATAATATACTTACAAAACCATTTTCAATTGAGATTAACATTGTCATATCATCATGATTATCGTCATTTTCAATCGTCATTGTCCTGGACATCAAAACATCTGATAATATGATTAAGATATTTACATAATTTTAATGTTAGTTTCATAAAAAATCATATAATTTTAAGCTAAATTTTTTTCATGTAGATATTATTTTTGTAACATGTAAAAAAATATTTAAAAATTATAAAAAATAATATTTTTAAAATTTATAGTAATAAAAATAATATCTCAATAATGTTAAATTAGATATAATTTGATATTATCGGATCCAAAAATTTAGTTCAAGAAAATCACTGTATAAATAATAAAAACATAGTATTACTTTTTTTATATTATTTTTATTAAAAAAAATTATTTATTTATATCTTATTTGTATATAAATATGTTTAAATTATTGAATTTTTAATCTGTTTTTAAATGATAAAATCTTAAAAATAAAGCTTAATTTAGAGTGAATATGAACTTATTTTATGCATATAATTTATCAATAATTTCATGAATATTATATATAAAATACACACTATTAAAAATTGAGAGGTAACAAGTGTCCTCATAGTTACACACTTGAGTTAGATAATATTTAATATTAAACGGTTTTAAATTATTTTAATTTTATTTAAATATCGTTTAAAATAAATGATGTTATTTTTATAACTACAAGTTTTAAAAATACTATTTTTTTTTGTTTTTTCAAAAGAAAAATTATATATGGGTCAAAAAAAGTAAAAAAAGAAAAACTTCGTTATATTATGAAATTAAATATTTTTAATATTACCATAAAACCCCTAATTGAAGTTCTTCTTGACTGAAAAATGCTATAGCTTCTATTGAGGCTTAGCTATCATCAAACACCTTGTGCATATCAGATTGGCTTGTATGTGTATTGAACTTGTCGTTCTCACTCTCTTTCCATGTGTCTACTAATAGCATTTGGTCAATTTGACACATCGAAACGCAACTATGGGCGGTTAACTAAATAGATATTCTTGAAATTAATCTCACTAATTTGATCTTCCTCTTGAACTTAAGAAATTAACTAGCAATAATGGTACACGTACTGCTAAATCTTATTAGAACCCTAATCCCAAATCAATTCACTTATACGCATCAACCAAAGGAAGACAACAAACAAGCTTATTGCATAAGATATAATTAATTAAAATGAGTTCATTATGGATTAAATATAAGATCTATAGGTGTTTTTAACATATAATTGTCAGTAAAATTTAGTTAGTTAAATTCTGGTGTCATTAACAAAATGTACGATGTTTAAATCTTAATCTTCACATTTTACGCTAAAAAAATGGTACTTAATGTTTGAATTAGAAAAAAAGGGTTAAGCATTGCAAATTGTCTCAATTAATAAAAATAATGTTAAATATAATACTCTAATGGAGGAATTCCTGATTAATACATATATCTACTACTAATCATAATTTAAGAATATATTATGTACAAAATAAATATATAATTCATTTACAATATTAAATCATTTATATTTTAAAAATTAATTAATAAAAACTTACCGTTGTTGATAATGTATAAACAATGAAAGACAAAGAAAGGTAAATAAGTACTTGATGGATGGAACTTGCATTAAAGGTACCAACCAATCACACACACACACACACGAAAAAAAAAGCCTTTTTACAAATGTGAGGAACAAATAGAATTAAGGAATGGTCCCCAAAATTAATGGCTGCTGGTAATTAACAAGTGTCGAAAGCTGACGAGGACAACGGAGCACGTGGTGCACCATGTAATTCACCCTGTCATGTCTCTTCCTTTCTATAAGTGTGAATGTGAACAATGACTAGGAAAGCTAGATTGCCAAAAAGCTCTCCACTAGCTCAATAGAACAATCAAATCATGCATTATCATCAAAACCAAACCAAGAAGATGAAACTTATTTGTACATATATGGACTTTTGTTTAATTGCCTAGATAGTGGTGAAAAAAACAATAACAACACGCTTTGTCCACAAACAAATGTACGTGCAAATGATAATTATAAAAAACAAATTAAAAATTAAATTTTAATATATAAATTATTCTCCGTACATCTACTCTATAAAACAACTTGTAGGATCTCTAATTAATGTAAAATGTTTGATTATCTAGTGTTCAAGTCAATAATAGGATTTTACGAACCTAGATGATAATATAATATAAATCTCATTACGATGAAAAAGAAATAAAGTTTTTGTTGTAATACTTCCTTAAGACTTGTAACTTCTATCTTTATGTGTTTTGTAATAAATATTCGAAATAGAGTTAACTTAATACATATATTTTATTATATAATAAACTTGTTATATCATCTTAATTATTTTTTAAAAAATAAATTAAAAGATAATTATTGATTCTTTATCTTTTTAATAAAACTATTAGATGATTATGTTGATCGATAGTAAACTTTTATTAAGTTATAAGTATTTTAAGAATTAATAATATATATCACCTTTTATTCACGAGTAATATACACTAATCACATCCAAAATATTATATATATATATATGTGATGAATGTAGTGTTAGAAACCGACATATCTACTTGTATTTTTATCCAAAAAAAAAAAAACATAGCTACTTGTACTTTAAAAAACATGGGATTGATTCTAGGGAACAATGGGCACATACTTTAACTTAGAACCTGGCTTTTATTTCTATGCTTTTGCCTTTAAAACTAAGCGTGCGTCGTCTATGAGATGAGACATTGGTGGTCATCTTTACATCCTTGTGCTGGCTTGGTTAGCATAGCAAGTTGCTACATTATATATAAATGCATATAGAGTATTTGTTTAATGGCACGTTGGGGTTTGGGTTTATATATCATAATCTCTTTTTCTGTTTTCACATACGAAATTTGAGTTTCATTCATGCACATTAATAATTGTTTAATTTCCTTAGTTACACTTGCTTAAATAGATTTGCACACGTTCAAATTTTCTTAAATTAGCTATTAGTATATACAAACACACATTTGCATATAATAATCGGATTCAGACTCACATCATTATGATATCTAGAAAGAACATATATATATATATATATATGTTCATTGTATTAAAAGGTAAATGATTACATGTATATATATATTTTTTTTATAATCTAATAAATACTCTCATTTAGATTTCATAAATTTAAGCTAATATATTGCCCCATCTTGTATTAAGGTAGGTCCGTCCATGCATTCTCCCAAACCCCTAATTATGGATTAATTTAAAAAGAAAACTTCATAAACTACTTGTTAATAATATAATTAATTTAAGACCGTGAAGCATGTGAGACAGTGAACCCGTTCACTATCCGACTTATTTAGCTAAAATTTGGGTCATGATATATCAACTTATTTATTATACAATTCATTTAATTTTAATACAAATTCATTTAAAGTATCACATTCGAGTAGTGTTCATGATTATAATACATTTTTTTTTGTTAATAAGTAATACACCCTAACCTATTTAATAAAGTGATTAATATGGGTCTATTTAATAAAGTGATTAATATGGGTCAATCAGTTTACATAACTTATTTAACCCCAACCTAAATATATTTAAAAGTTTCTAGTTTGCAATTTATGTTAGAAATTGCTAGCTTTAAGAATTATCATGTGACGGTTGCCAAATAACTTTAAAAATAAAGAATATATTCATTTTTTTTAAATATACTATATGAAATATTATAATCAATGCAAGTAAAAATGTGGTTGAGAATTACCTTAGCTTACATTATTCTTTCCCAATAAGCCGATTTACTAGAAAAATAGATATAACCTAGTTGATCAATTTAGAGAGCATTTAAGTAAACGAAGCATTTTGGCTAAAACTCAAGAACCAATGGTCAAACACAAGCTTGGCATTTTCGCTACCGGCATGATTAAAAACAAGGTTGACATCGGAAAACTAGCTATAAAAAGATTTTGAAAAATTATAAAAATTAATACACTAATACTTAAAATAATAAAATAACATCGTATTATAATAATAAACGGTTTAATTCAATTGCATTTAAGATTAAACGAATCTAAATAATCGTAGTTTAATTTAAACGGTATTTAATATAAGATATTATATCATATTTTTTATTCGATAGTAATAATATATGAAATGATTATAAGATGTTATTTTTGTAAATATTATAAGTTTAAAATCAATGTGAAAGAAAAAAAAGGAAGAAAAAAAGGAAATTGCAATAATATAGGTCAGTGGCATGCCATATTATACTATAAGCAATTATATAATTACTATTTAGTATTTAATACTTATTTTCAAAACTTTCACATCCCCACCCAACCTTCGACTCAAAGTTGATCATGATTTGGGTTTTTCAAGTCTTCTTTGAAGACTTAAGCTATGTTCAGTTGATCAGTTGAGTTGAATTGGTTTTGACTCCTACTATAGCCGAGTAAGAGTTATATCATTGTTTTGTCATCCTCTCATCCTATTCATTAACTCAAATTAATTAATCCAAATCTAATATATATTTTTAATTAATTTGAATTCAACATTATTTTCCCCTCAAATTTTTGGGGAGGAATAATGTAGTAAATGAATATTTGAAGTTCCTTAAATGTTTATCAAGTTCATAAGTCATGGACATGCATGAAAATGGAGAATAGCGAATCAATATTATATTAATTAAACTGTAAATTAAGTTTATGTTTTATAGTAATATAAATATGTTTAAATTATTAAGTTTGTAATGTATTTTTGAGTAATAAAAATTTAAAAATAAAAATCTAAAAAAAGATATAAACCTGTTATATATATATATATATATATATATATATATATATATATTATATAATTTATTTATAATTTTATAACTATTACTTGTAAAATTTATATTATTAAAAAATAAGAGAATTTCATTATGAATCCCTACCCCAAGAGTTTCAGCCAGTAGTTCAAATCAACCATATTCATTATAATTTACTATTAATTCAATTATATAATATAATATCTATTAGGTTTTTATTCTGAATATAAACAAAATATTATCCATGAATCTTTATATAGCTAGTTTGAAAATCTTGAACTATATAGTCGTGTTGTATCAAAAGCTAGTTGACTACTCCTCCATAATTTCAATCTACTGTATTGGACGACAGTATACTATGTATTTGAAAAACCAAACCCTATAAAATACAATGGATATATTCTATCAATTTTCATGGTATACCCTTTATAATTTCTTTCTTTTTCGTTTTTTTATTCCTGAGTAATAAAATTAATAATCAACACAAACGATTTCGATAGTTTTAAATTATGAAGAAGTAAATTCGAACCCACTTTCAAAGAGATAGACAATTTTTTTCGTGATTTAGAGTACATATTCTTTTATAAAAAAATAAAAATATATGTAAAATATATATACGAATAGTGGAGTTAATAATACATATGTGTATATAATATTGAATTATATTTTTCATCAAGAATATCTACTTGTGAATACTGCTTGAGTGTAGAATTTTTTTTCCTCAAAAAGATATGGGACACCACATCCTTTTACACTTATTAAGAAGTTTAATATGGGCTTAAAAAACCATTCACATAGAAAGCACAATTTCAGAGCTCAAATAGATTAATTATCTATAAATGTTTTTTTATTAATCTTTTATATCCATATATATTTTTGGTTAAATAGTTTTTACAACACTGAATCACTACTCAAAAATATATTTTTATTATATAAAATTTGCTTTCACAATTAATTTGAAAGCTTAAGAAATTTAATTTTTTTTTATTTCAAATATGACATAGAAAATACAAAAAGAAAAATTGAAAAAAAGCTTAACAATTTATGTATAGTACACGTATTTTTTAATTAGTATTTTGCCAAATGTATATAATTATATACTTTTTTGTTGTTGCAAAAATGTCTATAATATGCATTTAAACTATGAAATATAATTTATATGTATACGCTCGTCAAAGTTAATGTATTAAAAGATAAATACCTAACAAATATTAAACTTGGACTTGTGATGAAAAAATACGCATGCTTCAAATAGGTCAACAATATAGGGTAAGAACAATAATATGTTTGAGTCAAAGACGCATCAGATAGGGGAAAAAAAACATAATTAATTAATTTCTAGTAAAATTAAGGATAGAGAAAGAGAGAGAGAAAGAGAGAGAAGATAAACACCGGCCAGTGGAATTGTCAACTCTATGAGCCCATAAAACCCGGCTTTAGATTTTGACAAAATAGACCAAGAAACTATGCTCGTCTACTGTAGTATATATTTTTTTAATAGGACAAATCCGAGATAATAATAAAGATAATAAAATAAAAAATAAAAATATCGAGATTTATATTTATAGTATTAAATAGAGTGCAGATGAATATTGTATTTTTAATCTTCTTGTTTAAAATTATATACAATATTTTAATAAATTTATAAAAATTTAATTTTTTTATAAATTTAATTACATTTAAATTTAAACTAATTATAAATAATTATTTATATTATTATACATAAATAAAATTCGATAGTAAATAATAGGATTAAAATTATAAAAAAATTTATATAACTAAAACTAGTAAATTAAATATAAAAATGAGGTATAAATAAAAAAAATGAAAAGAAAATATTGTCCTAAATAAAAAAAATATTTTAATTGAAGATAAAAAAATTATAAATCGATAAAATCAAAGAAAAATTATTTAGAAAATAAAAAAAATATGAAACAATATTTTATTGATATTTGTTGACATTTTGCCCACGCAAAAATATCCATAACATTCATGATATTTTGACAATAAATAATTTTTTCTTGTCATTTTCTTGACAAATATAGACAATGTCATTATATTCTCGACATTTTAGTTAAAATATATGAATATCATGTTTCAATATCAAGATATACAAAAAAATGACAATATTGTAATAATGTTGATAATATCGTCGATATTTCAATCCTTGATTAAAACATCAATAATTTTTATTTTATGGAAAATATTTAAAATATTTACTTAAATTATTAAATCTAAAATCTTATGATTATTTTATTTCAAAGTAGCTTGTAATAAGATTCTATAAATGTTGTTTAACATAAAATAATTATGTATTTATTATTACATATGTTTTATTTTTCTCTTTTTCACACATATATTTTTATATTTATTATTTATTGACTCAAAATTTTATTTTTTTCCATCATAAAATATTTATTATTGTCTTACTTTTTTTATAAATTTTTATTTATAATAAAAATAAAATTCATTTGGGCCCTTATTTCCCACTAGAAATCCCCGATATATCTTCACAAGAATTTTAAGTGAAGATAGGAATAAATTCTAAATCGTGAATGAAAAATAGGAAAAAATCCATGACCTCACCCCGTCTAATTAACAACCCTATAATTTGAATCCATATACATTAAACATGATATTCTTGTTTCCAACCAATCACCAGATTTCATAAGTAATTATCTAAAAAAAATTTAAATAGTTTTATAAGTATAAATAAATTTTTAAATCTACGTTGTATAAGTTTGAATTTGAGAAATGTGCTCATCCCTTAAGTGGTTGTTGAATCCTTCCCTTTAAATAAATAGCAAAAATGGGTTAATGCGATCTATTCTATTATTAGAGATCTATCATAAACCTATGAGAAACTTTATTTTTTTATTACATATGAAATATGCAATTTTCTTATATTTATTCTTATGAAGTATGAAATCAAATATTATACTTTAACAAATGAGGCATGAGTCTTTTCAATAAAAGAATTTTTCTTGTTTTGTTTCCATTTCAACACTAAAAACCTCTTATCATTAGTGGTCATTTCATTGAAGTTTCTATTCTTCTACCAACGACAGTGTGTTCTCAAAACAATATGTTCTCTTGTTATATATCTACTTGAGAAACTTACGTGGAATGATTAATTTTTGATAGAGCCTATACTTTAATCAGTGTTTTCTTTCTTTCGTTAATGTTTTCAATCCCAAGTTGAATTTTTACAAAGATAATTAAAAAAAAGGAAGCAGTAGCATATATAGAAGTAGTAGACAGTTTAAGAAAAGAAAATAAAAAAAAGAGAAGAAAGAGGAAAAGAGACAAAAAAGAAGGGGAAAAAAGGAAAGAGGAAGGAGCGTAGAAGAAGAAGGATAGGAAAATATCTAAATTTATTTCAAGCTCAAGCTCGATTATAATTTCTATTCAACGACTAGTAGTTCAACATAAAGGTGAGGAGGTGGCACATAACATGCCCCACAAGAAGCCATGAAAATGATATCTTTGAACACTCGATGATTAGTTAAATATAGTGCACAAGAGGCTCTGAAAAGACTATGAAGAAAACACATGGTATTTGGTTAATAGAAACGAAGTTTCTGAGTGTGCATCTTTTAAGTCTGGCTATTACTTTAGGATTTAGAAATGTAGTTATTAACCCTTTTGTCAATATAGATGATGCTTTTACACTATATTAAAAGATGGTTTCACTTTTAATATTATAGAGCATAGTGGTAATGTGTTGGTTATCGAGTTTTGTAATGTAAATGGAAACATGACTAAATGGATGGCTTGTTTTTTGTATGAAACATCATGTATTAAAGAAAAACAACTATTTTGGATATACTTAACTAGTAGTATCTCTATGTATGAAAATTATTGGCTAATGATAGGTGATCTTAATGAAAATTTTAATTTCTCTAAACAATCTAGAGGTAGACAAGTTCATACTCGTAAGAGCATCTTAAGGAATTTATGAACACTTTTGGAGCCTTAGATTTAGGTGCCATTGAATATAAGTTTACAAGGAAGAATACAAGTTGTGATACTAATATTATTAAAAAGAGATTAGATCAAGCAATCTACAATGTTGGATGGATGCTAAAATATCATTTTGCATTTGTTTTAAACGAACCCTTTTCATGCCCAAACTATTGCCTTATCATAATGTGCCTTATCAAAAAAAGTAATTCTCTTCCAAAACAATTTAGGTTTTTTGATGCCTCACTTAGAGATCCAACTTGTAGATTGGTTGTGGAAAAACCATGGACATCTCATGTGGTAGGTATGAACACAACAAAATTATGTAAAAATTGAGAATAGCAACACATATACTCAAAATTTTGAACAAATTATAATATTTTTGAATGTGTCATAACAAAATACAACAATTGGAATAAGAAATCTCAAGATTACAATGGGCTAATTCAATATGGTTGATTAAAAGAGAAATATGGATTAAACAGGGAGATATAAATACAAAGTTCTTTCATTTATACACCTTGTATAGAAAAAGAAGAAATGCGTTTTTTTTCCTTACAAGACCCTGAGGATAAATATATACAAGGTCGGCATGGAATTGAAAATCACATTGTGGAACATTTTTGGCAAAATTTTCACTTGAAAAATCGTCAAGATTTTGGTATACTAAATCAATTATTTACATCTAGTATTGAGTAACATAAAAATGAGGAACTATATAAGGTACCTGATGTGGTGGAAATTAGAACATCTTTATGGAGCATCCATAGCATCAAAGCTTTTGGTGTAGATGGAATGTCATTTGGTTTTTATAAAAAGTATTGGGATATAGTTAGTTCAAACATTATTGCTTTTGTTCAAGAATTTTTTTGCATAGGCAGAATGCTCCCTGAGATAAATGAGACAATGATCATGTTAGTTCAAAAAAGAGATCATCATATGACTATTTCATATTATAGAATCATTGTATTGTTTATCATAAAAAAAATTGGTGAATAGATAAAGACCTCTATTAGATAGAATTGTATCTCTTTTTTAAGCTACATTTGTTCCATCTAAATAGATCTTTGAAATTTCTATTTTAGCATAAGAAAAGGGATAGGGGCTCTTATGAGGTAAAAATTGATATGAATACGAAAAATGACAAGATGGAATCAAATTTAATACCTTAGATCATGGAAAGGCTAGGTGATGAGTGCTCAAAAAGCACTAAAATAACCATGATTTTATGCACATTAATTGATTAAAAATATATATATTTATATGTTTTATCATATATTTATATAAATTTGTCTTTTTCGGAATCACGGGTATTTTTATTGTTTTTGAATTTTGGCTAAAAACGCCAATGTAAAGACTCAAAGAAGAATACTTGAAGCAATACATCACAAATAAATTAATAAATAAGTGGAAAAAGGTCAACAAACATGGAAAAAATTGGACTAAATGGGTGAAAAAAGTCAAAAATGTCAAAGAAGGAAAAACGCGCGCAGAAACGCGGACCATCGGCTCAGCCCGGCCCGGTAGCAGCTAATAGCGTTTTTGACCCATTTTTCACGTGCGGCCGCCCCGTGACGTCATGCGGCGTCATTGATGACCTCAATGAGGTCCAAAACACGTTTTTATTTTTTAATATTTTTTTTTTAACATTTGTTTACTCATTTTTATATAAATGCCGCTATAAATCACCCTTGTATTCGACACCGCCTCAATAAAATATAACCTGCTCTTCTTTCTTTCTCTCGTTTCTTAGTTTTTAAGTTTTCTTAGTTTCTTTCTTAGTTTCTAAGCTTTTCTTAGTTTTTCTCTATAGTTTTAGTTCAATTGTCTTAGGTTTAGAGTTAACCTCTTTTTGAGAGGAACTTGTAATGTTTTTGTAATAATTTAGATTTTGATTGATAAATGGAAGTCAAATTGACTTTGGAGGTTTAGCTTAGCGGGAATAAGCGTCGAAGTTACTGTAAGGATTTTATTTTCTTTACTGAGTTATTTTTATACTTTATTAACTTACGTATGTTATATTTAATTTATACGTGATTAAATTTAAGCGTCTTATTGTTATAATCGTGATATAATAATAACGTTGTTATCTTGCGAAATATTAAATAGGTGAAAATTTTTAAAATGAATTGATTTTATTTTTATTGAATTTTATATTAAGGATGTTAGAGAGAAATATATTATTTTTAAATTACAAACTTAAATACGAAGATTAGACTTTAAGGTTTAGTTATCGATTAATTTAGAGTAGTGCTCTTTTATTTGTTGAGTGATCCGTAGGTAGTTAGAGTGAAATTTCTATTTCAAAGTTTTTATAAAATTATTATGTGAAAATGTATTGTGGCAATGTTTTGTTAGTGGTTTTAAAACTTGAAAGTTAATCTTTCGGATAACTAAATTCTTGGGTTTAATTTGAATATGCTTGAATAAAAGTTTAAATCCCATCTATGCACGAAAGGTGGCGTTTAAATGGTTCGTTTTCAATCTATTTAGAAAAAGGAATTAATTTAATTAGCAAAATTAGTTATCGACATGCGTAGGTGTTAATTGATTTGTTTAGTTAACAAAGAATATCTATGCATGAAAATTGGTATTAAATACAAAAAGAGAATCGATAAAATATCGATTTATCATTTTAATAGCATAGATAATATGGCTGACGTAAATTAATTTAGTTATTATATCTAAATCTCATTTAATATAAATGATAAAATTTGCATGAATATTTATTGAATCTGTATTTATATTTATTTATTGAATTTGTATCTATGTTTATTTTTTTTATATTTAATTAATCTGTATATATGTTTATTTTATGTTATTAGATTAGGAGCAACCGTATCGTGACGGGATGTTTAGGATTTAATTTCGTTTTTAAAAGTTTGAATAATAAATTAAGAGCGTACATTCGCTTCCTGTAGATCGGCGGGAATATCTTATCATTTACGAAATGATTACCTCTTCTTGAGAGTTTTACAAATATTAAAACCAAAGTATTTGCGAGAATTGGCGTCTTAGGTTTTTATTTCATCAAGTTTTGGCGCCGTTCTTGCAGTGAGTAGCGTTTTTAATTTATTTATCAAAATTTATTTATTGAATCTGTATTTATATTTATTTATTGAATTTGTATCTATGTTTATTTTTTTTATATTTAATTAATCTGTATATATGTTTATTTTATGTTATTAGATTAGACAAAAAGCTATCGTGACGAGGATGTTTAGGATTTAATTCGTTTTTAAAAGTTTGAATAATAAATTAAGACATTCACTTCGTAGATCGGCGTAGGAGTATCTTATCATTTTACGAAATGATTAGATGCTGCTTGAGAGTTTTACTGAAATATTAAAGCAAAGTATTTGCGAGAATTGGCGTCTGGTTTTTATTCATCGAGTTTTGTAGCGGATTCTTGGAAAATGGAAGGTAAGCGTTTTTAATTTATTTATCAAAATTTTAAAAATATTTTTTGTGTTGTAAATAATTGTGATTTTTAAAAAAAAAAAAATAAAATAAAAAATAAAATAAAATAAAAATAAAAATAAAAATAAAAAAATAAAATAAAATAAAATAAAAATAAAAATTTTTAATCAAATTTCAAATTTCATAAAAAAAATAAATAAAAAAAATAAAAAAATAAAAAATAATAAAAAAAATAAAAATTAAAAAAAAAATAAAAAAAAATAAAAAAATAAAAAATAAAAAAAATAAAAAAAAAATTAAAAAAAATAAAAAAAAATAAAATTTTTTTTTTTTATAAATAGTAAAAAATAATTTAGAAATTCGAAATTTGAAGTAAAAAGTTTTTACCGTTCATGAATAGTAAAAAAAAAAATTAGTAAAAAAAAAAAAAATTTAAAATTTTAAGTTAATAAGAAATAAGATAGCTTGAATAGGAAAATAAAATTACCGTTGGTAAAAAAAAAAAAGTAAAAAAAAAAATAGTAAAAAATTTAAAATTTTAAGTTAATAAGAAATAAGATAGCGTGAATAGTAAAATAAAATTACCGTTGGTAACAAAAAAAAAAAAAAAAAATAAAAGAAATTAAAAGTAAAAATCAAGGGAGTTAAATACAGGAAATAGTTAACAAGCGCTTTGTCTTGTAATCTTTCACAGGGAGCGTTGTTGCAGGTAGGAGAGTGGTTTTTAAGAGGCCAATGCGTAATTCTTTCGCAGGAACAGCTCTTGGTTATCTTGATTATGTTATTTAAAAAAAAAATTTTAATTTAAAAATAAAAAAAAAATTTTAAAAATAAAAAAAAAAAATTTAAAAAAAAATATAAAAAAAAAATTTTTGTCTAGTGTTTTGTATTAAATGCCATGGAAAATTTCTCTAATTTTCTTTTATTTTTGTTGACAGGAGTTTTAAATTTACGTTTAAAAATAGTCATGCGTGGTAGGAGATCGCCAGGAAACGCTACTGTGCTGTATGTAAATAATATTCGTAAATTTAAACAAGTGTCAATGATTTGGATTACTATACATCGGCGATTTTGAGCCAAACATAGAATCGAGTCTTAATCCTTTACTTGAACGAAAAGAAATGGAAAGAAAACCAACGTATCGGAAACCACGATGAAGGAGTTTGCAAGGCAGGTGATTGTACGACAGCTGCATTATCCGGTTAAGGAGAAAGTGCTTCGGAATTATGACCTTAAAAATATTCATTTTCTATGCTTCGCTTAATACATGGGCTCACAATGAAGGTCTCTTTCGCTTTATGAGAGATTTACATGCTACGGTCCAACATTCCCACCGGTATTCTAAACGAGGATCGAACTTTAGAATGAGATGTTTCACTGCACAAAGGATAAGGCCAAGCTTGGTTGATGTCAGCTTCCCCAGGGTTCTGCGATGACATGGGAGTCGAATTTATAATAAATTCATGGGAAAATTCTATTCCCGTCAAAAACATCGGTGAGAGGAAAGATTACTCTTTCTCTCGGATGGAAGGAAGAACCAGTTCATGAAGCTTGGGATAGGTTCAAAATGTTTCTCGCTCAATGTCACCGTGTAGCTTTCCCTACGGTTGCGAGCCAGATTCTTTTACGATGGACTTACACTGACAAATGTCGATTCATTGTCGGCAACAATGCGGGAGGAGCGATAGGAGAAAAAGCGCATCGAAGCGTATAATCTCTTTGAGATGTTGGGTGCTTAATTCAATGAGAAAAGCTCGAAGTGAGAAAAGTGGTGTTCGTAAATCGACTCCCGGTAATGAAGTTGACAACAACTTGTTCAAGGTGAGCATGAAGTTGCCGCTTCTCATTACCGCAAGCAAACAAGATATTGAACAATATGGTTTGTATAGCAACGTGGGACAAGATGCTGAAACTGTCCATTATCGAGGAGATACAAGCCGGACCTGAGCGAGGTTAATGTGTTGGGAGCATATCATGAGAGACCAAGGTTTGATCCCGATTCAAATACCTATAATCCTGGGTGGAGAAGTCGTCCAAATTTCTCTTGGAAGCAAAAGCAAACCCTCGCTTTCCTCAAAGCTAGACAGGGCGGTAATGATTAAAGCCTTATTCGAGAAGCATTCCAAATAAACCAACCCTGGAGGACAACTTGAATTCTTTTATTCAAGTTTGTAGGAATAATCGATCTAAAACCAATCAGCGGTTGGACTGCGTGGAAGCTTGATCAAAGGTGGAAGTTCAAGTTGAGCAGTTAGTTGAACATTTGCAAAAAGGCAAAGACTAAATTGAAACTTAAATGAATTCAATGAAGAGGAGACATTGAGTTCTTCGTGCAATCTCAGAGCAACGTCTTACTAGAAGGCGATAAATTTTAGTCCTACGTGGGAGGTCACGTTATTGTATTTTCCTTTGTTTTAGTTGCGTGTAAAAAAAAAATCCAAATGAAATAAATTTGCTTGTGTTCAAAAATTGTGTCCGCCGTTTAAATTAAAATTAAAAAAAAAAAATAATTAGGTTCCTTGCATTTTTAGAGATATCTTATTGTTTTTAAGAGCAAAATGTTGATTCCTGATAGGAGGAGGATCATTTTCAACCACAAACTTGACCATGGGAGATCTTGAAGATAGGCGGAAAAAGATGAAAGACTATACAATGCCAATCATTGGTAATGTAATTTCCGGCATCCAATTACAAGAGGCTGCAAGGAATTATGAATTGAAAAAAGATTCATTATTCTTTGTTGCCTTCAGCACTACGGTATCCACAATGAAGACCCTTTTGCATTTCATTCGAGAATTCTATGCTATTGTCCAAACCTTTCCACTTACGTGCAATTAATGAAGATCAACTTAGGATGAGGTGTTTTCCTTACAACTACTCAAAGATAAAGCTTGGTCGTAGTTCGTTACTACGGTCGAGTTCTCTTAAAACTTGGGAGCGATCTATGAAATTTTTATGGGTAGGTTCTATTCCCACGTCAAAAAGGCGGTGATCTAAGAACAAAGATAGCAACATTTTCTCAAATGAATGAAGAGCCACTTTCATGAAGCTTGGGAGCGATTCAAACTCCTTTTCATTCAATGTCAAAATGTAGCTTTCCACTTCTGGTACAAAACCAATTCTTTTACGATGGATTGACACTGGAAGTCAATACATGGTTGATATCTTCTTGGAGAGTCTTTGTAGGAGAAAAAACCGCGGAGAAACCTATAATCTACATGGTATTGGGTTAATTCCCAATAGTGGTAGAAGGAAAGCAAAGGTCAATGAAGTCGGCTTTGATAATGAGATAACCTTGCAACTTCTGAATTGACTAAACAAGTGAAATTCCTCACGTCTCACTTCAAATTTCAAATCAAGAGGTATGTGGAGTGTGTTGTTCAATTGGGCATGGTACTGCATGGTATTCAAATACTTGTGATTCTAGTGTCGATGCCGTAGAGGAAGTCAATATTTTCAAAAGTATCATCGAAACACTTTTATGATCGCCCGACTTCTGACCAGCACCCCGCTGACCAATCTTTTAAACCAACCTTAGAAGATAGCTTGAATGCTTTTATTCAAGTTAGTCGTGACAACCAGCTGATGACTAATCAAAGGTTGAACACCATGGAGAGCTTCGGTTAAAAGAATTGAATCTAAAGTTAGACAAGCCGTTTGAACAAATGCAAAAGAAAAGAACCAGGGAAAGTTGCCCGGTCAACGGAACAAGCAAAGATGTTAGAACCCTTCGAGTGGTAAGGTAGTCAATACCCGGTGTACAGAAATCTCTAAACTACCTTGTAGTTCATTTAACAAAGAAAGGCGACATTCTAATCTCACAAAAGGAGAAACAAGTGTTAAAATTAACAAGCTTTTACAGAAAAACTCGTTGGGGGTCATCGACACTCCCCAAAATTCAAAGACAATGAGAACACGCGCGAGATGCAAGTACCTTTTCCCCGCCGTTTGAAAGAATCCAAACAAGATAAGCAATTCAATGATCTTTTAATATGCTCTCTAAAGTAAATATCAATTTACCATTATTAGAAGTGATCATGAATGTGCCTCGTATACCAAGTTTTTCAAAGAGTTGAACAAAGAAAAGGAGGTATGGGCCCAGATGAGCAGTAGTAGTATCGAGAAATTTCTATTTGTACTTCAGCCTAATTACCACTTTAAGTTGAAGAGACCATGGAAGTTTTATTATAAACGTAACTATGGGGGATAGGAAGGTTCTTAAAGCAATGCTTGATTTAGGTGCTAGTATAAATTTGATCTTACTGCTACATATTCTCACATTTCGATCTAGGGGATTTAAAACCCTGACTATGTCCTATGACTTGCGGAATAGATCTCTTAAATATCCAGGAGGAATAGTTGAGGATGTTTTGAAATACCAGGTAGAACAAACTAATAATACCTGTTGACTTTGTGGTTACGGATATGCAAGAAAATCCGGCATTAGACGAGAGCGTACAATATTGCTTGGTAGACCATTTATGGCAACTACTAAAACTATTATTGATGTCGAGATGGAAATTTGACAATGACGGTCTTAGACTGTTCATTTCAAAGTTTTTGATTCTTAACGCCTTTCCTTCTATTTACGCCATCGATGAAATATTGAAGTTGATCCTTTGGATAATCTTGTCCAAAACACCTTTTTCCAAACCAGCGAATAGAAGACAAGCTTGAAACCGTTCTTACACTTGAAAAGGTTGAAGAAGATTTAGATGAAGAAATTAAGGGTACCTTGAACAACTAGACAATAATGAAGTGATGACAAAATCTAGTACACTTTTAAATCTACCCGAGTCCTTACGTCTGTTAAAGAGGCCAATCCGCTGAACTTGAACTCAAAGACTTACCTGAGCACTTAAAATATGTGTTTTTGGGAGAAGGAGAAACATATCCAGTGATAATTTCTTGACCTTGACCAAATCACAAGAAAAAGAACTTCGTCAAGTCTTAGCGGTTTAAGAAATCTATAGGTTGGAGTATAGGGGATATAAGAGGCATTAGTCCGACAATGTGTATACCTGAGATCAACTTGGAGGATGGTGCTAAACGTGAGAGGCCCCGAAAGAAGACTAAACCCGAACATGCGAGGTAGTTAAAAGGAAATCCTTAAATTATTAGAAGAAGGGATTATCTATCCTATTGCGGATAGTAAGTGGGTTAGTCCGGTGCATGTGGTACGAAAGAAATGCGGGATATGAGTTGTTAAAAATGATAAAAGTGAATTAGTGCCCACATTTAGAATAATCCTTTGGATGGAGAATGTGTATAGATTTTAGGAAACTAAATTTATATACGAAAAAGGATCACTTTCCTCTTCCGTTAGGTGATCAAATGTTGGAAAGATTAGTGACACCAATTTTCTTGTTTTTGGATGGGTATGCGGATATTATCAAGTACCCATGTAGCACCAGAAGATCGGGAAAAGACCACGTTACATGTCCTTTTGGGACATTTGCTTTCATGAGAATGCCATTTTGGGTTATGCAATGCCCGCGCGGCTTTCCCAGGAGATCGTGATATCTATTTTCTCGGACATGGTGGAGAACTTCATTGAAATTTTCATGGGCCGATTTCTCTGTCTTTGGGAACTCATTTGATGATTGCTTACATAAATTGACTTTGGTTTTAGAAAGATGCATTGAATGCAATCTAACCGCTAGTTGGGAGAAAAGTCATTTATGGTTCAGCAATGAGGATAGTTTTGGGACATATAATTTCAAACAAGGGTATTGAAGTTGATAAGGCAAAAGTTGAATTGATATCAAACTACCTCCCCACTGCATACGTAAAGGGGATAAGAAGCTTCTTGGGACATGCAGGATTTTACGAGGCGATTTATTAAAGATTTCTCTAAAATAAGTATCGTCACTTTATGCTAACTTACTATCCAAAGATGCTGAATTTGACTTCAACAATGGCTTGCCTTATTTCCTTTAATACCTTGAAAGAGAAACTAACATCTACCCCTGTTATAATGGCACCAACTGGTCTTTACCTTTTGAGATAATGTGTGGCGCTTCGATTATGCAATAGGAGCGATCACAGGGACAAAGAGTGGATAAGCGTTTACATGTCATCTCTTATGCTAGCAAAACACTCAATGATGCCCCGAATGAATTACAGCATTTGAAAAGGAATTCTTGGCTATAGTATTCTCTTTAGACAAATTTCGGTCTTATTTAGTAGGATCTAAAGTGATTGTACATTCGATCATCTTTGCAACTTTAAGATACCTATTAAGTAAACCAAATGCGAAGCAAGGTGTCAAGATTAATCCGGTGGGTCTTACTCTTTACAAGAATTTGACCTAGAAATCAAGGATAAGAAGAGCGGTGAAAACTTAGTAGTGACCATTTGTCTGGATTGATTTCGACTTCAATTCTCTTAAAGATGAGAGTAATGTGCGATATAGTTGAAACCTTTCTGCGATGAGCAGTTATTTTTCATAGGTCAGAACCCACGTGGTATCTTGATATTGTAAACTATCTTGCCACTTTGGTGTTTTGCGACCTAACATTTCATATCGGGACAAGAAAAGGTTTTTAAAACTATTAAGGACTATTTAAGGATGACCACTTATTTATACAAGATTGAGGTGAATCAAGTCATCAGGAGATGTGTACCCGAGAAAGAAGAACATAAGAGCATTCGACTTTTTATGTGAACTTCGTTGTGGGGGTCATTTTGGAGGTGAAAAAGACAGGCCCGAAGTAAGATATTACGATCTGGATTCTTTTGGCCCATCTTTTTAAAGATGCTTTCGTATGTTTTGTGCCTGATGTGATAGATGTCGAAAGAGCAGGAAACATAAGCAAAAAGAGATGAAATGCCTTTGACATCTAATTTAGTTGTTGAACTCTTTGATGTATGGGGGATTGACTTCGTGGGTCCTTTTCCCAATCCCAATGGTTTTCAATACATTTTGGTTCTTGTGGATTATGTGTCCAAGTGGGTAGAAGCTATCCCTAAGGCAATGATGCTAATGTTGTTGTGAAATTCTTGAAAGATTTCATATTGATAGAGTTCGAACGCCTAGAGCTATAATAAGTGATGGAGGTAGCCATTTTTGTAACAAACTCTTTGATGGAGTACTAAAAAGTACAACATCGCCGCGTAAAAGTAACTCTCCATTATCATCCTCGAACTTCGGTTTAGTGGAAGTGAGCGATAGGCAAATTAAGGGGAATCTTGGAGCATGGCTTGTCGTCCGTCGAGGAAGGATTGGGCATTTAAGCTAAATGATGCCTTATGGGCATCTGCATACTGAAAACACCTATTGGGATGAGGCCGCTACTAGGTTAATTTTTTGGGAAAGCGTGCCTTGGGATTGAACTTGAACCACAAAGCTTATTGGGCAATTAAAGAGTTAAACATGGATTTAGATAAAGCGGTGAAAGCGATTACTCCGGCTTCATGAGTTGGAAGAAATTAGGAATGAAGCCTATGAGAATGCCAAATTATACAAGGAGCGTACTAAAGCTATCATGACAAGAGGCTAGTTCCTAAGATTCTTCACCTGGAATGAAAGTTCTTTTATTTAACTCTCGTTTGAGATTGTTTCGGAAAGCTGAGATCAAAGATGGGATGGACCATTCAAAATAGTTCAAGTATTTGAACATGGAGTAGTGGAACTATTGGAATCGAGAGACAACGTTCAAAGTCAATGGCCGTCGTGTCGAAGCCTTATTTAGAAGAACCAAACAACATTGCGAAATGGATTGCATTTGGTGAGTAACCCTTAGCACCAAAAAGATACGTCTTGCTAAGACGTTAAACTAAGCGCTGGATGGGAGGCAACCCATCATTTTAGGTAAAAAAAAACAATAAATAAAAAAATAAATAAAAAAAAAACAAAAAAATAAAATAAATAAAAAAATAAAATTTTTTTTTTTGTTATTTGTTTTATTTACTTAATTTTATTGTTTATTTCATTTTAATTACATGTGAATAATTTTTAAATTGTTAAAACTAAAAATATTTGTTGAGATGTTAGAAGTTTACTGATACAATGCGTATACGGCTTTAATGATGAATATGATGGATCTTGCTGCATTTTTCCATTACTACTTGCACATTCTGGGAAATAGGTAATCTTTCTTCTCTTCTCTCTTTATCTTTAATTTACAGTTGTTACATTGAGGACAATGTAAGTTCTAGGTTGGGGGTGGTGAAAAGTTACCATACTTAATTAAAAAAAATAATAATAATAAAAAAAAAAAAAAACTTTTCTCACAAAAATTTATCATTTCTTTAAAATCGAATTTAAGTAAATAGTTAAGTCTTTTGTACTGTTAGATTAATTTTTGAAAACATATCATGAAATATTTTGTAATTATTTTTGATAATTAGTTAGTTTTTGTCATAATTAGTATTTCTTGATAATATGTAGAAATTATATCAAACCCAAAATCGGTGTTTATGAGTTTTTTTTAGTGGAGACTACCTTTGTGAGATATAATTTGAGCCTAATTTCCTTTATTGATGAAATATATATTTTTTCTACTCCAAACACATTTCTTATTTCTTCAAATTTTTAGATGATCTCATAGGTATTAGCATTGAATGTATGAATTTTTTCATCTTAATAGAGTATCATATATTTTTGATTATTATTTTGCTTAGATTAAATGATTTGAGTAGAAATTGATAGTATATGCTTATATCTCATTTATGCATGACTACTACAAAACAAAAGACATATCTGGGGTTACCTAAACCAATCAGCGGAAAAGCCTGCAAAATTAACCACTACTTAAAATCCAAAGAAATGTACAATGATACGTACATGGGTTGACTCTCTAAAAAATACACGTATGTGAAAAATATCTACAGGAAAAAAAAAGAGAGATAAAAATAGTATCATCTACATACTTATAACCAGCATTTACTACAAAGTTGTGAGTAAAGGCTAATTACAAAAGAAAGATATAAGAAGTAATTCCCTAAAAAGTCATTGCAATTTCTTCATTTGTAAAGGCATATATCTTGAAATTCTTTCTTAATGAGTTTGATTTACGCATGAAAATAATTTTTATGTATGATATCTTTATAATTTATACATTTGATTCCTTTCATGAGATCAATGTTTAAATAACACTTTGAGCCTTTATTCTTTATACATATGCGAACATATTAGTTCATTTCTATACATCAACTCTTTCGCATATAAATTAGTATGAGTGTTTGAACCCATAGGATTCAGTGTTTTGAGAGTATTGACTTGTGAGGAATAGAGTCGAAGCGAATTCTGATTCATGACATTGAAATTGGGTGAAATTAAATTGATACATTTTTGATATGAAATATGAAAATGATTTTCGACTAATTATTATAATAAATCATGATTGTTTAAAGAGATTAAAATAACTTATGCTTGAGATTTTAATTATGATCTTAAAGGAGATTAAAAAGTATGAGACATTTTTGTGAGATGTTGATAATTTGTGATTTTGTTGTAAATTTAATTTTTAAGTTGTTTGTTTTTTCTTTTGTTCTTACATTTAGTACAATGTTTGTGGGTATCATTACTGAAAACCCTCACGAGACTCAAACTCGTCCACTAGGGCAACCTAGGGGTTTAAAGGCTTGTTGCATAGGCTAAATGCAACCGTGTCAATCCACGGAAGTGATTTAGGATAGTTTAATTTTTAGTTTTTATCGCTTCTCTTGCTAAGGGACTAGCAAGAAGCTAGTTGGGGGTTGTGATGAGTGCTCAAAAAGCACTAAAATAACCATGATTTTATGCACATTAATTGATTAAAAATATATATATTTATATGTTTTATCATATATTTATATAAATTTGTCTTTTTCGGAATCACGGGTATTTTTATTGTTTTTCAGAATTTTGGCGTAAAAACGCAATGTAAAGACACAAAGAAGACTACTTGAAGCAATACATCACAAATAAATTAATAAATAAGTGGAAAAAGGTCAACAAACATGGAAAAATTGGACTAAATGGGTCGAAAAAGTCAAAAATGTCAAAAGACGGAAAAACGGCTTGTTGCGCGCCTGTACGGTAGCGCCAGCGCCAGCAGTAGCGCCAACGCGTTTTTGACCCATTTTTCACGTGCGGCCGTGACGTCATCTTGACGTCATTGATGACCTCAGAGGTCCAAAACACGTTTTTATTTTTTAATATTTTTTTTAACATTTGTTTACTCATTTTTCTCTCCATCCTCACCTATAAATACCCCCCTTCCATTCACTTCAAAACACACCTCAAAACCTCACTTCTCTCTTCTTTCTTTCTCTCATTTCTTAGTTTTTAAGTTTTTCTTAGTTTCTTTCTTAGTTTCTAAGATTTTCTTAGTTTTTCTCTTAGTTTTTAGTTCAATTGTCTTAGGTTTAGAGTTCTTCTCTTTTTGAGAGGAACTTGTAATGTTTTTGTAATAATTTAGATTTTTGATTCAATAAATGGAAGTGCAAATTCCGCTTGGAGGTTTTCTAGCAACGGGAATAGCGTCGAAGTTCTGTAAGGATTTTATTTTCTTCTGATTATTTTTATGCTTTATTCTTACATGTTATATTTAATTTGTACGTGATTAAATTTAAGCGTGCTATGTTTATAATCATGATATAATAATAACGTTGTTATGCTTGCGAAATATTAAATAGGTGAAAATTTCTAAAATGAATTGATTTTATTTTTTATTCAAGATTTTATATTAAGGATGTTAGAGAGAAATATATTATTTTTCATTACAAACTTAAATCTGAAGATTAGACTTTAAGGTTTAGTTATCAGGTCTAATTTAGAGTAGTGCTCTTTTATTTGTTGGTACAATCGCGGTAGTTAGAGTGAAGCTCTATTTCAAAAGTTTTTATAAGAATTATTATGTGAAAATGTATTGACAACATGTTTTCGGTAGTGGTTTTAAAACTTGAAAGTTAGTACTCGGATAACTAAATTCTTGGGTTTAATTTGGACACCTTGAATAAAGTTTAAGTCTAACTCTCACCAAAGGTGGCATTTAAATGGTTCATTTTCAATCTCTTAGAAAAAGGAATTAATTTAATTAACCAAATTAGTTATCAACCCCACCCATAGGTGTTAATTGATTTGTTTAGTTAACAAAGAATATCTAACCCCACCAAAGGTGGTATTCATACAAAAAGAGAGAATCAATAAAATATCAATTTATACCTTTAATAACCTAGATAATATGAGCAAGCATAATTAATTTAGTTATTATATCCATAAATACTCCACTAATATAAATGATAAAATTTGCATGAATATTTATTGAATCTGTATTTATATTTATTTATTGAATTTGTATCTATGGTTATTTTTTTTATATTTAATTAATCTGTATATATGTTTATTTTATGTTATTAGATTAGGAACACAAAAACCAAACTATCGTGACAGGATGTTTAGGATTTAATTTCGTTTTTAAAAGTTTGAATAATAAATTAAGAACCACATACATTCCTTCCTTAGATCGACCTTGGGAGTATACTTATCATTTTCTACGAAATGATTCGTGCACTTGCGAGAGTTTTACAAATATTAAAACCAAAGTATTTGCGAGAATTGGCGATGCCGGTTTTCGCTCATCACTAGGATTCTATTCTCAATTCAAAAAGCTCACCGTACAATGCCTCTCAAATGTGTCTTATTCTATACTCCTCAATTATGCTAAGTTTGGTAAGACTATTCAAAGGTCTTATAAAAAGGGAGATCCTTTATCTCTATATTTTTTTGATATAATTACAGTTGACACCGTCTCTAGATTGATAGCTCTAGTTGAGACTGTTGGAAAAATTTATGGAATTAAGATCTCAAGACAAGCCTCTCTAATTAGTCACATTTTCTATGCTGATGGAGGAAACAAATTCATTTATTGAGATCTTGATGAAATATAATGATCTGGGCAAACTCTAAATATGTCAAATTTTGGATTGTTCTTCTAAAAAATGTTGGATTTGAACTAGAACAAAGAATTATTAATATAACAAGGATTTAAAAAGTTGATCATAATATCACTTATTTAGGTAATCTCATTTTTTTCGACATAACAAATCTAAAGAGTTCAATAAAATCATTGACAAGATAGCTTCTAAAATTGAGGGATGAAAAGCCCTTTTGTTTTAATGTAGGAAAAGCTACACTTATTAGGTTAGTCATTCAATCTAATCAAATATATACTATGAGCAAATTTAAAGTTCGTAAGATTGTTTATAACTGGGCATACTCACTAATTAAGAAATTTTGATGGAATACAAAAGATTCTAACTTTATTATTGTGCTCTCAAGAGTCAAAAATTTATATGTAAACTTAAAAGGCTGGTTGGACTAGGATTTAGGTCATTCCATGAAACTAATATAACTTTATTAACTAATTTGGGATGGAGTTTAGCAACTAATTTAGATAAAATATAAGTTAAGATTTTGACTTATAAATATTGCAAGAGTAGTAAATTTATGATTGTGAGGGTCAAAGCTACATATTCCTACTTGTGGAAGTGCATTTATGACACTAGATCAATGTTAAGTAAGTGACTTTGCATTCAAATAAAAATTGAGAACTTTTATGCTACAAAAAATCAATGGATTTCTGAGATGCATTCATTTTTACCTAAGTATTAATAGGAAAACAACAAAAGATAGAGACATCAATTTTAATAAAGTTAATATAACAATGGTTGGGATTGGAGATTATTGAATTATCCATTTGATAGGAACATAGTATTTTTCATTAGTAAACTAAGAATTCCTAATGTAATGATGGAGGATAAATGGAATAGTACTTAGTTAAATGAACTTATACTATGATGGTGAAAATGGGGCAAGATATTGGCCAAGTGTAATTTTGGAGAAAAATTTGGAAAGCAAAGTTATATGGATGATACAAAGTGTTTTTATGGAAGATAACTTTAAATGCAATAGCAGTTAAACATAATCTTATAATATTTCTTCCAAATTCGAAGACTATATGTCTTGTTTGTGTACAAGAAGAAGAAATAGTGGAGCATCTGTTTATAAAATTTGATTTTTGCATAGATTGTGGTTAGTATGGAAGGGAGGTATAAGGATCAATAGATTAGACATTATATAATTTCTAGATCATGTCAGCATCCTTATAAAGCTTTTATTGCATATAAAAACTGCAAGATGAAATTTACACTCACTATCACTTTGACTTTGAGGGTTGCCTAGTGGATACATGTAAAGTATGTAGTCCTTTGTGTCTTGTTGGCATTTCTATGTGCAAAATACAAAGTCTATTTCTTTTATATAGTGTTTTTATCTTTCTCTCTATAAGATTTGTTACTGTTGATCAATAATGCACACACGTACATAGATAATCACACTTTGTATATGATCATGTTATACACACACCACAAAGTTGATTTCTTATTATGCATGATAAGTTGTGAGTTTCTATTTTTGTTTTATTGTGCATGTGGGTATTTATGAAATTTTACTATGTAAATTCTAAAATAAAAAATCCTTTTTGGCACCTCGATGAGACTTACGATGGACCTCTTGCCAAACTCGTAGTTGGACCCTTGGCAAGGTGGTTGGTAAGGACCCTTGATAAGACCTTGTTAAGGGTAGCTGATTATGCTTGGATGGTTCTATAAATACCCTTATTCTCTCTTTTCTCAAGAAACTCTATCACAATTATATCTGAAAATTGCTTCCATTTTACAAATTACTTTGAGTGTATTTTTCAATTTTTATGTTATGCTTTTTATGATTAAAATAGTGTGCTTGAGTGTTGAGAGTTTAAGACTATTTTACAATATCATATGAGAACAAAACTATGAGTTTAGGTTGGGTTAGTATTGGTTGAATTACCAAATAGTGTTTATCTGTTGTTTGTGGTTGAGTGTTTTTCTCATATTGGTTGTACACTATTGTTCACGTTAATGATATTTGGTTACCCATCACACTACTTAGTGTGGTGTTGGCTCTGAAGAAGAGTCGAATCTGTGTATCAAGTAGTTACAGGGGCAGTGAGTGTGGACATCATTAGGTAGTTAGGGTAGTGTGGTCTCAACTGATAGATGTATAACGTTTATATTTCTATTAAGTTGTATCTTTTTATTGTTTAGTATATTTGTTTACTACTTAGTGGTTTCCATAAGCAACTCGAGTAGTTTACCACATAGACATAGGTTATATGTAAGTTTACCTTGTTATATCTATTATTGTGTATGTTCTTCAGTTATGTTAGTACAATCTGAGTTTAAATTATGTATATATCAATATACTATGATTTAAACTTTGGTTAAAGAACTTATCTTATCTTTTGTTTAAATTAATATGTTTATTGTGTGAATACTTTATATTGTTGTTGTGATATGCTAATTGTTTATTTTTTTACTGCTAGTGAGTTTGAAACGAATCTTTTAAGAGTTAGTATCTCCTTATCCTGATTATGTAACAGGTCTATGCTAATTGTTTATTTTTTACTGCTAGTGAGTTTGAAATGAATCTTTTAAGAGTTAGTATTTTCTTACCCTGATTATGTAACATGTCTCAAAATCTTTTAATACAAAATGCTATGAATTTTAAAAATAATTTTAAGACAAACATTCATAAATGTATATTACTTTTGAGAAATAATTTTCTTGAATACTCTTAACTACTAAATCAAACTAATCAAAAAATCATATAACCCATTAAAATCAAGTGACGAGTATTATCAAATGGAGGAAACCACCTTTTGGGATACTTAAATTTAATTTTAATGTAACTTTTAAGAAAAATAAAGGTGCAATTGCAGTCATAACAAGAGATTCTCGTGCTAATGTAAAAATAAAGGATATACATCGGTTTGAACACATCCCACAAGATACTTGAAAATTTTAATTCCTAATACATGTATTGTGAAAGTTTTAAAGCAAAATTGGTAGTCACATGAACTGCTTCATTTGCTTCTCTTGATCTAAATTAGATTTTATTCTCATTTTCTACTATATATTTTCTTATCTCATCTATTAAACTTCACTTAAGTTGCAAAGCATTTTTCATCTTCATTGATTAATATCTCAGTTTGCTTCGAATCTGTCTTAAAAATAATATTAATCCAACCCTTTTCACAAGCCAATTTCTCTATAATTAGGAGGGCATGAAGCTTTGCACACAAGAAATAAACAATCTCAAATTTTAGCATCAACCATAATAATTTTTTTAATATATTTATGTCAATTAAAAAATAAAAAATATATATCAAAATAAGTTTGATATATATATATATATACCAAATAATAGGATTTGATTGATAGGGTCATCCCAGTCACATTTTATACTGATTGCTGGAAGTACTTTCTAGAAGATAACGAAACAAAAGGAGAGGGCAGATTCAAAGTTCTATTATTGATTAAATTTAAAAGGAGATAAATTATAGTTAATTAAGCTAGCTTGATGGTGTGTTAAGATTTTAATAATATTAAAATTAACTAGGGATATTATTAAAATAATTTTTATTATTATTATAATAAAAATATATGAATTATCTTTTCTCTTAATATTAATATATTTTAATATTATTATTATTAAGTAAAGTTATTATTAATAAATTATTTTTATAATAATAAAAATTTATAGGGTGAGATTATATTTTTTATTGTTCTTACAGTATACTTAATATTAATATTTTAAATTAAATAATTAATTTTTAAAATATCTTATTAATTTTTAAAATTAATATTAAATATGATTTAAAATAATATAAAAAATCAATATTATATCCAAATTTATATTATAACAGTACCATTATCTTTAAATTATTGAACGAGGGCACGAGGCGTTGAGCGTTTGACAGCAAATTAGTGAGAGTGTTTTAATCCCAGAAGGTAAAGATTCAGTGTAGTGGGACACGTGCAAATTCTCTGACTTTATGCCCTTCTCTTCTTCTCTTCTTCTTTTTTATTTTTTATTTTTTTCTTCTTCTTCTATGCTTTCCCCCTAGTTTTCATGCAGGAAGTAAAGGAAATTGATGATATTTTAGTTTAATTTTTTAAATTATTTTATTTATATTATTAAGATATTTTAGTTAATTAGCTTTTATAATAAATATATAAATTATTAATTTCTATAATTATGATATTTTAATCAAATAATTTCATTTTATGTATATTATTTATTTATATTTTATTTTTTTTCTTCTTAATTTCGCAATCCTTTTAGATAATAATACCCAAAAGAATTATAATTCTGAAAAAATCATATGTGGAGATGATAAAATTAATTATGATTGTTTACTATCTTTTCTAAGAACATAATAATAATAATAATATATGTTATTAACCTAACTTCAATAGTACAAATACTTGTAGATAATAAGACGTTCCTTATTCAATTTTCATTATAAAATTTGATAACATTCTTTTTTTCATTCTTTCTACGTGCATGATTTTTCCTCAATGACCGGTCATTTTCTTTTGGTTTTTTGTCCTATCGTATTTTTTCGTATAGTATATACGTCTCTTTTTTCAATTTTATTAATAATTTTTTATTAAATTACACATTTTAGAAATTTTGTAAGTAAATTATACATATTAGATTTTTTTAATGAGATTGAATAAATATATATATATATATATAACACGGGCATATTTTAAACTATTAGTGAGAGGTTGGAATGTAACCGCCACGATACTTTGGGGGAAAAAAGAAAAGAAAAAAAAAGAGTTTATTTGTTTTTCCTTATCATCTATATTAATGGTGGTCCTGCATAAAAATGAATCAATGTCGTGTTTAATTATGTAAAAGAATAAATAAATTCTTAGAGCAATATCAATTAATTATATCATATATTTTCTTAGGATACTGTACGTGGAAAGTACATTAGCCATATATGATTGGCTTGTAAAATCAACATCAACATGAATGGAGTATTAAATATTTTTATTTTATTTTATTTGAATGTTTAAACAAAACAAAGTAAATTAATTTTTTTCTTGTTATAAAATTTCTTAATTTAAATAGAAAAATATGGAATAAAACAAGAAACAAAACATTGAGTAATTCATAGAGCAAAACAAATAGTGTAATTCAATGAGTGATTTAAAGAATCATTAATTTAAGGAGTAATTCAAGGAGTGAATTTTTTTATAAATAGTTATGTAATTGTAATGTATTAATCAAACAAGTGTTCATTCCAATTGAGAGAAAAGCTTTTGTGAGAGAAAATTGAGAGTAATTTTCTTTGGTGTAATTGGGTTATGAGTTGTGAGTGTTGTAAACACCTTGTGTATTTTCTTCCATTTTAGTAAAAAGATCTGTAGCAAGTCCGAAGACGTAAGCAAGATTGGTCGAACTTCATTATTAAATTGTGTGTTATTTTTCTATTCTTGCTTTCTTATAAATCTGACTTATCGGGAATTTATGTAATTTCTCAACAACTGGTATCAAAGATTTTGGTGGTGATTTCTGTCAATTTCCTACAAGATTATTCACATGAATAGTGAAATACGTGAATAGTGAAATTTTGTCGATGATATTTGTTCGTTGACGGAGGTGTTCTAATACACGGTGGTTTATAGAAATAGTGAGAAACGATCCGGAGGAAATCAAATTTGAGTGGGAGCAATGGCCGTAGATAAAGAAAGGGCGAAACTCGAGAAATTCGATGGCACAGATTTCGGGTTTTGGAAAATGCAGATAAATGATCATCTGTATCAACCTCTCTTAGGGAAGAAGCCAGAGGCTATGAAGGAAGAAGATTAGAATCTTCTAGATAGACAAGCCCTTGGAGTTATTCGATTGACGTTATCCCACTATGTTGCTTTCAACATAGTAAAGGAAAAGATCACGATGGGTCTTATGGTAGCTCTCTCCAATATGTATGAGAAACCATCAGCCTCAAACAAAGTGCACTTTATGAGGCATTTGTTCAATTTGCGGATGACGGAAGGCGCATCGGTAGCTCAACATCTCAATGAACTCAACATAGTCACAACCCAGTTGAGTTCAGTTGAAATTGAATTTGATGAAAAAGTACGAGCATTGATACCTTTGTCTTCTTTACTAGAAAGCTGGAATGTTACTGTCACGGCTGTGAGTAGCTCATCAGGAAGCAATAAGTTGAAATTTGACGATGTTCATGATCTGGTTCTCAGTGAAGAGATCCGACGTAGAGAGTCGGGTGAATCGTCAACCTCTTCAGTTTTGCATACAGAGTCAAGAGGAAGAGATTCAACCAGAGGGAATGGACGTGGTAGAACAGACTACCAAGGTAGATCAAAGGACAAGAAGACCAAATCCAGGAATCATAATAATTCTCATAGCTCGAAGACTATCGAGTGTTAAAATTGTGGGAGAACTAGGCACTACAAAAATCAGTGCAAGAGTGCACCGAAGGACAAACAAGTAAAGGCAGAGGCAAATGTTACTTCCACCTCAAGAGGAGATGGATGAGATGATGCATTGATATGCTCTTTGGAGAGCAACAAAGAATCTTGGGTATTAGACTCTGGAGCATCGTTCCATGTTACTTCGCAGAAAGAATTCTTTGAGAAATATGTCCCCGAAAACCTTGGAAAGGTATATCTTGGTGATGACCAACCATGTGCTATTATTGGAAAATGTGTAGTGAAGATTAAGTTGAACGAGTTTGTATGGGAACTGAAGGATGTCAGGCATATTCCCGACCTAAGAAAGAACTTAATCTCAATAGGTCAGTTGGCTAGTGAAGGCTACACTACGATATTCCATGGTGATGATTGGAAGATTTCAAAAGGTGCAATGACGGTTGCTCGAGGCAAGAAGAGTGGCACACTTTACATGACAATAGGAGCACGTTGTTCAATCGCAGTTGCAGCAAGCAATGAAAAACCAAATCTGTGGCACCAGAGACTAGGCCACATGAGTGAGAAAGGGATGAAGATTATGCACTCAAAAGGAAAACTTCCAGGTCTAGAGTCAGCGGAGATAGACATGTGCAAAGATTGCATACTTGGAAAGCAAAAGAGAGTTAGCTTTCAGACAAGTGGCAGAACCCCAAAGAAGGAAATGTTAGAGCTTATCCACTCTGATGTTTGGGGACCAACGACTATCTCATCCATTGGTAGGAAACACTACTTTATGACTTTCATTGATGATCACTCTCGGAAGGTATGTGTTTACTTTCTAAAGCATAAGTCTGAAGTGTTTGAGGCTTTCAGAAGATGGAAAGCTATGGTGGAAAATGAGACAGGTTTGAAGATCAAAAAGCTCAAAACCAACAATGATGGTGAATATGAAAACACCATATTCAAAATTTTTTGTTATAAGCACGGGATCAGAATGGAAAGAATTGTGCCAGGTACGCCTTAACACAATGGTATAGCTGAGGATATGAACCAAACGTTGACAGAAAGAGCCAGAAGCATCGTATACAATCAGGTCTACTAAAGCAGTTCTGGGCAGAAGTATTCAACACAGAGGCTTACTTGATCAACCGAGGCCCATCTGTTCCATTCGAGCACAAAATACCAAAGGAGATATGGAGCAGAAAAGAGGTAAAACTATCACATCTAAAATTTTTTGGTTGTGTAACATTGGTGCATATTAGTGATCAAGGCAATATTAAGCTTGATCCCAAATATAAGAAATGCACCTTCAACGGCTATGGTGAGGATGAGTTTGGCTACCGCATTTGGGATGACAAAAACAAGAAAGTGATCCGTAACAAAGATGTGATTTTTAATGAAAGAGTGATGTATAAGGATATGCATAAAACAAACACCAACGAGTCAAAGCAGAATGAGTTAGTATTTGTAGATTGATGAGTGCTCAAAAAGCACTAAAATAACCATGATTTTATGCAAATTAATCGATTAAAAATATATATATTTATATGTTTTATCATATATTTATATAAATTTGTATTTTTCGGAATCACGGGTATTTTTATTGTTTTTCAGGTATTTTGGCTTAAAAATACAACTTAAAGACTCAAAGAAGAATACTGGAAAGCAATACATCACAAATATATTAATAAATAAATGCGTAAAGGTCCACAAATATGGAAAAATGGGTCAAAAAGGTCAAAAATGTCAAAAAAGAGAAAAACGCGCCGCCCAGCCGCCGCGCCCCAACACCGACTCAGCCCCAGTAAATCGTACAATACGGGATTATTGCATTCATGCTTCGGCACATGTTATCGTTCACAGATACGCCGCGGCATGCGTATCGTTTCACAAGGCGGATTATGCATTCATACGCGCAAGATTCGTGCGAGTCTATCGTTCATACGCGACCACTATGTGAGCGACTTGTTCATCGTTGGCTACGGCTGCTACATGACAAATGTACTAGGCTGTGTGCCAGCCCTTCTCCGCGCGCCCAACGCTTTTTCACCCCATTTTTCACGTGCAGCAGCCTCGTGACGTCATGCCGACGTCATTGATGACCTCGATTTCCATTACACGTTTTTAATTTTTTTAATATTTTTTTACTCATTTTTCTCTCCATCCTCACCTTTATAAATACCCCCTTCCTTCACTTCAAAACACACCTAAAAACCTCCAAATACATTATTTTCTCTCTTTCTTTCTCTCTTTTCTTAGATTTTTAGTTTTCTTATGTTTTCTTAGTTTTTAGCTTTTCTTAGTTAATTTCTCTTAGTTTTAGAGTTCTTCCTTTTTAGGAAGAACTAGTTATGTTTTGTAATATTTTAGCTTTTGATTCAATAAATGGGAGTGCAAATTCCGCTTGGAGTTTTTCTAGCAACGGGAATAGCGTCAAGAAATCTTGTAAGGATTTTATTTTCTTTGCGTTATTTTTTATGCTTTATTCTTATATGTTATATTTAATTTGTCATGATTAAATTTAAGCGTGCTAAATTGTTTGTAAAAATGATATAATAATAATGTTGTTATGCTTACGAAATATTAAATAGGTAAAAATCTCTAAAATGAATTGATTTTATTTTTATTCAAGATTTTATATTAAGAATGTTAGAGAGAAATATATTATTTTTCATTACAAACTTAAATCTGAAAATTAGATTTTAAGGTTTAGTTATCCGTCGATTTAGAGTAGTGCTTTCTTTTATTTGTTGGTACAATCGCCGTAGTTAGAGTTGAAGCTCTATTTTAAAAGTTTTATAAGAATTATTTTCTCGAAAATGTATTGATAACATGTTTTCCAAGTGGTTTTAAAACTTGAAAGTTAGTACTCGGATAACTAAATTCTTAGGTTTAATTTGGACACCTGAATAAAGTTTAAACTATCTAACCCCACCAAAGGTGGCATTTAAATGGTTCATTTTCAATATCTTAGAAAAAGGAATTAATTTAATTAACCAAATTAGTTATCAACCCCACCCATAGGTGTTAATTGATTTGTTTAGTTAACAAAGAATATCTAACCCCACCAAAGGTGGTATTAAATACAAAAAGGAGAATCAATATATATCAATTCATATCTTTAATAACCTAAATAATACGAGCAAGCATAATTAACTTAGTTATTATATCCATAAATACTCCACGATTTATAAAAGATAAAATTTGCATGAATGTTTATTGAATCTATGTTTAATTTTCTGTAATTAGATTAAAACACAAAACCCTAAAATATCGTGACAGGATGTTTAGGATTTAATTTCGTTTTTAAAAGTTTGAATAATAAATTAAAAACCACATACATTCCTTCCTTAGATCGACCTTGGGAGTATACTTATCATTTTCTACGAAATGATTAGTGCACTTGCGAGAGTTTTATAAATATAAAACCAAAGTATTGGTAGGATCGGCGATGCCGGTTTTCGTTCATCAAGTTTTCGTTCATCAAAGTATTTGGCAATCACGATTCTGCTCATCATAGATGCAAATGATGTCCTAGATAGTTTCGTGAAGGAACCAATTGTAGCAAGTCCTCAGCCGGAGGAACTTATTGGACAGAGTAGTGCACAGTAGTCCAACACACCACAACCTCCTACTACAGCTCCTGTATTGGGAAGGTCTTTTCGACCGTATGTGTCTAACAAGAGATACATGAACTATATGTTGCTGACTAATGAAGAAGAGCCTGAATGCTATGATGAAGCTTGTTAGACTCGAGATGCCAGCAAGTGGGAGCTTGCCATGAAATTGAAGTTGTGCTCAACTTTAGTTGGTCTGTTAGAGTAACAAGACTAGAAAAGCTGCTGCAATGATCGAGGTGTGAAGACAGATTAAAACCAGTCTTCAAGTGGGAGATTGTTAGAGATTGCTATAAAGCTTCTTAATTTAAGGAGCAAAACATGGAGCAAACACAAGGAGCAAAACATGCAGCAATTCATGGAGCAAAACAAAGAGCTTAATTCAAAGAGCAATTTAAAGAACCATTAATTTACGGAGTAATTCAAGAAGTGAATTTTCCTATAAATAGATGTGTAATTGTAATGAATTAATCAACCAAGTGTTCATTCCAATTGAGAGAAAAGCTTTTGTGAGAGAAAATTGAGAGTAATTTTCTTGGGTGTAATTGGGTTGTTGGTTGTGAGTTGTGAGTATTATAAACACCTTGTGTATTTTCTTCCCTTTCAGTAAAAAGATATGCAGCAGGTCCGAAGACGTAAGCAAGATTGACCAAACTCCGTTATCAAATGTGTGTGTTATTTTTCTATTCTTCTTTTCTCATAAATCTAACTTATCGTGAATTTGCATAATTTCTCAACAAATTTGAGTAGTTGCATATATTTTCTACTACACCAGAAGTATAGATTAATGTTGTTTCAAATTGTAGCATAAAATAGGTGCTTGAGGGGGAATGCATCACATAAGTTTTGTTCAATAATGAAAATATCGTAAGTTGAATTTTGGCTAAATATTATTGATATTAATAAATATTTGAAAAAAATTCTAAAATTAGTGAAAATTGTTGTAAATTTTTTAAATGTTTTATAAAATTTCAAGAAATATTAAAATAAATAATAATACATTAATTTAACAAATATTTCATGTAATATACATAATGGTCATACAATAATAAAAAAGTATAAATAAAATATTTATTTGACAAATATAAATATAACTTATATAACATAACTCTAAATATATTAAGTTACATATAATACATATATATATATATATATACTTAATTTACTTAATTAAAATAATCTTATCAGCTCAAATACGAGAGGTATAAATACCTTAATATCAATAGAAACACAGTAATTATATTATGACCTTAAATAATAATAATTGTGTTTGTAATTATTAATGTATCATATATAGATTGCATGATCTTTCCCAATATTATCTCTATATAAAAGAAATTTTGGATTAATCCAACTTCTATAATACCAAGGATATTCGTTCCAAAATTAATGTCAATGTTACCCATGTTGAGTCATCATGTATAGTTCCATAATAAAGTGAAGACGACATAGATTGTGCATTTGGATCAACATAACTATTAATAGTAATACTTGATAAGCAGAATCGGGATTGCCAAAAACTTTGATGAGCGAAAACCGGCATCGCTGATCCTGCCAATACTTTGGTTTTATATTTAAAAAACTTTCGCAAGTGCACGAATCATTTCGTAGAAAATGATAAGTATACTCCCAAGGTCAATCTAAGGAAGGAATGTATGTGGTTTTTAATTTATTATTCAAACTTTTAAAAATGAAATTAAATCCTAAACATCCTGTCACGATATTTGTGGTTTTGTGTTTTTAATCTACTAACATAAAAATAAACATAGATTCAATAAATATTTATGCAAATTTTATCATTTATAATAGTGGAGTATTTATGGATATAATAACTAAGTTAATTATGCTTGCTCATATTATTTAGGTTATTAAAGATATGAATTGATATTTATTGATTCTTCCTTTTTTGTATGAATACCACCTTTGGTGGGGTTAGATATTCTTTGTTAACTAAACAAATCAATTAACACCTATGGGTGGGGTTGATAACTAATTTGGTTAATTAAATTAATTCCTTTTTCTAAGAGATTGAAAATGAACCATTTAAATGCCACCTTTGGTGGGGTTAGACAGTTTAAACTTTATTCAAGGTGTCCAAATTAAACCTAAGAATTTAATTATCCGAGTACTAACTTTCAAGTTTTAAAACACTATTAAAAACATGTTGTCAATACATTTTCACATAATAATTCTTATAAAAACTTTTGAAATAGAGTTTCACTCTAACTACCGGGCGATTGTACCAACAAATAAAAGAGCACTACTCTAAATCAGACCGGATAACTAAACCTTAAAATCTAATTTTCAGATTTAAGTTTGTAATGAAAAATAATATATTTCTCTATAACATTCTTAATATAAAATCTTGAATAAAAATAAAATCAATTCATTTTAGAAATTTTTACCTATTTAATATTTCGCAAGCATAACAACGCTATTATTATATCATTAAATATAAACAACTAGCACAGTTAAATTTAATCACAGACAAATTAAATGCAAAGAAAATAAAATCCTTACAGTACTTCGATGCCATTCTCGTTGCTAGAAAACCTCCAAATGGAATTTGCACTCTCATTTATTGAATCAAAAAGCTAATAAATTACAAAAACATAACTAGTTCTTCCCAAATAGGGAAGAACTCTAAAATTAAGAGAAACTAGTTAAAACATAAGAAAAACTAAAAAAAACTAAAAACTAAGAAATGGAGAGAAAGAAAGAAGAGAGAAGTGTGTTTTTAGGTGTGGTATGAAGTGAAGAGAAGGGGGGTATTTATAGGTGAGAATGGAGAGAAAAAGTGGGTGAAAAAATGTTAAAAAATGGTGAAAACGCGTAGTGCAAATGGTGAGGTCATTGATGACATCAGCATGACATCATGGGGTGGCTGCACGTGAAAAATGGGGCGAAATGGTGTCGGCGCGCGCGGAGGGCAGCTGGGGTGCACACAGGCGCGCGCGGAAGGCAGCAGCAGCGCGCGCGTGAACAGTGACAGCGCGCTGCGTTGCGCGCGGATCTGGAGGAAGGTGCGCGCGGGATGGGCTGCTCCCGGCCCGATTTTCTCCTTTTTGACATTTTTGACCTTTTCGACCTATTTTGTCCAATTTTTACATATTTGTTGACCTTTCCTCATTTATTTATTAATATATTTGTGATGTATTGCTTCCAGTATTCCTTTTTGAGTCTTTAAGTGACGTTTTTAAGCGAAAATACCTGAAAAACAATAAAAATACATGTGATTCCGAAAAAGGCAAATTTATATAAATATATGATAAAACATATAAATATATATATTTTTAATCAATTAATGTGCATAAAATCATGGTAATTTTAGTGCTTTTTGAGCACTCATCAATACTTATAGATGAAAAATGACTAGATAAAGAATTATGATCATAGGCATTCATACATGCATGTCATTTTTCATGCCTTCTTGGGTAATATTTTCTAAATGCTTGATAGCTCTACACCCATAATCATTTGTGAAATATTCTTCACTTGTAAATGTGTTTAGATGATCCATCATTCGCTCCTATATTTTTGTATACCACCATCATCATTTTATCTTCATTATCATCATCTTCTTTTTCTTCACTTTTTGAAAAGTTTATAAAGTTATTAAGTGCAAGAAGAGCTTATCCAACACTAGATTCTTCGCGTGAACCCGGCATTAAAATTTCAAATAAATCATTTCTAATGTTGTCATCACTTCACACTATTACCCTATCAATATAATTTTTGAATTTTGGTTCCCTTCATCATCATCCAGGGAAATTGACTTCAACCATGGATATAATTGATCATTTTCTTCCTTAACTACTTCTGTAGCAATAACTAACAAATCAATAAAATTACTTTCTAAAATATTTCTCTCTTGAACTTCCATTTCTCTTACTTGCAACTTCATTTTATATGAGCAAAATACAAGTTATTTCAATCTAAGCAAGTTTTTTGCGTTATTTTGTGTCAATAAGGACAAATGTACTCAAATTTTGTTTACATGTCAAAGATGATGCAATTTGTAAAAGGATTTATATGATAAGTTTTCTCAATATAGGCACACTGGAGTCATGGTTGTCCTTCCTTCAATAATTGCTATATCTTAATTACTTTTTTGCATCTTTGAAATATATCATCTATACGAGAATTCAAAAAATCATTTTTATAGACAATTTTAAATATATTTAGAATAAAATATTACAGTTATCGTTCTTACTTCATTGCTAATTTGTTACACTCTATCAAAATTCATATATAATTTATTAAAAATTTTACTCATAACATCAATGAGATTTGGATCCTCACCAACACCATTTCTATATTGGTACCTAGGATTTCAACTGTAAGCTAGAGAGAAAATAGTAATGTAGTTAGTGTTAATAAACTAACACATATGCATATATACATACAAAAGTAATATATTATTACATACCAGCTGCATGTAATGGATGATAAAGCATGTTGCCCAATCGCACATTTATAATATCAATAACCAACCTCATTCCCTTATGGTTGAGCAATACCTTCTTTGCACGATTTGTTAACTCGTAAACAATAAACATTATGAGAAAAACTTTAGTATACATTACATGTAAAATTGTGTACATTGGCTCATAAATGTGAACAACATGTGCAATAGCACTTCAAAATGATTGGGTTAAAACCAAACTTTCAATAACTTGTTAGTTTTAGATCTACTTAGTTGATTGTTATCCCACTCATCACTAATAAATAATTATTTAAGTGTCATTTTTTCTTCATTAAACTACTCATTGTAAGGTGGTTTGTTGCAAAGTGAGTAGCATCAAGACATACTAATTCTCCCTTACTTAAATCTTGTATCTTTGCAAGTAACCAACCATGAACATAAATACAATTTGTCAAATTTCTTGCCTTTTTTATGACTTTTGCAACGTTTTCTTTCTTTCCATTATCTCCAAACATTAGATCAATGCAATATGATGCACATGATGTTAGCCAGATGTTGTACTAATCATAATTATTTTTTGGCCTTTACAAATACATAACAATTGTCCATCACTATTTGTATGATATTCTTTGCACTAACTTCCTTAATAACATCAATAAATAAATTTCCAATAATAGCTTATAAAAACATGAATTATTTTGTAAAAAGTCATAAGTATACTTTTAAAGTTGATCTAGAAAAAAACTACGTGGTTTCAAATAATTCAACAAAAACTATTAAAAACAAACACAAAAAGTAAACCTAAATATTATGTCACAATATTTTAGATTTTTAAAAGTCTAAACTAATAAATTGAAATAAAAGAATAGGGAGAGAATTGATTCAACAAATATTAGGCAAATGTACAATTAATACTCAATGAAAAATTTATGAAATTTATTAGATAGTTAACCGTGTTTTCTTAGAATTAATTAGGTTATTAAATATATAAATTCAATTTATTAATTTTCCTTTTTATATATGAAAAGTCTTTTGACAGAAATCAATTTCATTATTAATCAAATCGATTAATTTGCGGGTATCAATAACTGATAAGATTAAATTATATTTTATTTCTAAGAAAATAATACACCATTTAAATTAATGTTTTTATCAATTTAAATACTTATTCAAGATATCAAAAATCAGAACCTAAAATCTAACTTTCAAATTTTAAATCCATTACAAAACTTATGTTGTCAATATATTTGTAAGTAGTAAATTTTGTTGAAATCTTAAATGAAGAAATAAACTCAATTCATTTTGTAAAAATATTTACCTACATTAATTTTCACAAAAATGGTAATATATTTAATATCATATATTAATATTCAGTCAAACATACTCATAATTAATGAATGATCAATCAATTAAAAATATCATTAAAAAAGATACATAAAATTGAATATGTAAACAATAGAATACAATTACAATTAATACCTCAATATGTTCTTCAGTTTAGATAACTTTTTGAACGATTTATGATCTGAAAAACCTCTAAAAATATCTATCTATATTGTTCATTAAATCAAATCTACTACAAAACTAAGAAAATAAACTCTAAAACTAACTCTACAAAATTCTATCCGAGAATTTTGTTTCTAATATCTGAAGCTCTAATGTTTGTGTTGGTGTGTTGAAAACAAGAAAATCAAAATGATTTTATAGCTGAAAATGGATAAGAAAATGGATTGTGAGGGAACAATTTTCGCATCTGGTGGCCCAAGTTTATATACGTTACGACTAACATTTATCCACACTATAGCTCAAGTCTAGCTACTTGAATTTAATGTTTATTAGAATGGAGTACTGGTGATCCACTATATTTCATACCATGCCCACATTTCTTGTTTCCACTTTATTATTTCACCTCTTACAAACGAGTTAAAAATGAGTACTTTATGTACGATTATTCATGTGTTATCAATTTAATCAAATTGAAATTAAAAATACTTGAAAATAACAGAATATACTTGTGATTCTAAAAATAAAGATTTTCTTTAAATAATAATAAAATCATACATATTTAAATCTATTAATAACATTTAAGTATAAATAAATAACGTAATATTAATATTTTTCAAATACTTATCGGTAGATAATGTTTTAGATAGTGTAATAATTATTTATTTTCTTCTTAAAAATAATATATATCGTTAGATAATGTTTTAGATTTTAATAACATCATATCTAATAAAAATGAATTTATTGGATACAACTTGTTTATTTAAATAATAAACAAGAATATTATGAATTATTACTTAATTATGAGTGTAAAATATTTATGTGATAAAATAATTACTAAAAAATAATAATGTAAATAAAAAAATATTAAATATAATTATTCATAAATGATATGTTATATTTATTATATAAATATATTTATATTTATTATATAAATATATTTATATTTATTGGTGTATTATAAAATCAACTGAAATAAAAATAAATTAAAATGCTAACGTTAAAAAGAAATCGTTTGAAATGAATTAACTTAATTTAAAAGAAGTTGATGTCGACAAATATGCATCCACAAAACACTACTTTGATTTAGGAGTTTATGGGTACGCTGAGATGTGATTTTTAGAAGTTTTAAAAGAAGTGGTAGGAAATGAATTAATTGAATTAAAAATAGTTTAAAGAGAAGTATTAGAATATTTGACATAAAATGTTAAAAGTTGTTTAAAGTTTAAAGTGATATTTTAATAATTAATTTAATAAAAAAAATATGTATCATAAATTACTTTAAAAAAATCATAAATTATTTTAAACAATAAAAATTATTTATTTATTTTTTTTTAAAAAATACAAATAATATTTTTCAAAAATTTCAAAACGATTTTCAATGAAAAAAATATACAGTTGCAAGTCCCGTATTTAAATAATTTAAACCACGTAAAAGAAGGTGATGGTCACCATTTCGTATAATTTCATCAAATTTATATATAAACGTTATATATGCCAATCGAAGTAGCTCCTTAAATAAATAAATAAATAAATAAAAAGCTAATTCCATATTTAAGAATTTAGAGCTATTTCCACACTAATAAAAAAATTATTTTTTTCTATGTCCCCACCTAATTAAAGATCACAGATGGAGTAATGTGTGATTAATCACCTATGGATTTTTCTTTTAATTTTTTCGGCTGCTTTATTAATTAAAAAAAAAATGGAAGAAGGCGCTTAAAGCCTAATATGCTAGCATTTTATTCTAATCAGGATTTATGTAAATAAAAATTATTTTTATATATTGATAGGATATAATTTAATTAATAATTAATATATTATTCAAAATATATAATAATATTTTAAATATAAAATACACATGACAATATAGTAGTATAAAAGAACAACTTGGACACAACCTTCCGACCAAAAACTAGGAAACAATATTATTATTAAAAAAACACAAAGAGACAAATAACGTATTTGATATGTTTTTAATATTATAAAAAATTTAAATTATCATTAGCATAATTTTTACTATTATTTAGAAAGAAAATATTATTTTATGTTTTTATCCTTCTTCTTTTTTGTTGGCACGTGATTATCATGCCCATACGTATTTTTATTATTAATCCATCTCAGACTAAATTATCCAATGATTTTTTACTATACATAGTACATAAAGTGCATACTGTGAAGATATATATATATATATATTTTTTTTTTCTTTCAAAAGTGCTAATCTATTATCTTAATAGTGCTAAGATTAATTCTATTTACATTCGCTATAATAGTAACTCTCTCAACACAGTACATTTTTCATTAGTTTTTAACAACGACGACAATCGTAATAAGGAAAAATATTTTAGAAATCATTTTATTATATCATTATAATATTTTAGATGGTATTTGAGTTAACTTATTATAAGTTTAGTGTTAACATATTATGTGGAATTATTATTTTTAATAATAATAAACATTTTATTTTATTTTATAATTTAATGTTTTAAAATTTTTAAAAATAAAAATAAAAATATTATTAAAATATATTGTGATGAGAAACACATTTAAGATAAACTCTAATATTGCATTTCCACGAGTTAACTCAAAATGAGTGCTTTTGTGTGAAAAGTCAAAGCCTCGTACTAACCATATAATTACTAAACCATTATTAACTAATAAAATATCCTTTTATTTAACCAAAATTGAATTAAAACTAATTAACCAATTGCGGCTTTGTTATCTCTCTCACATCCCCAACACTTACTTTATATTACATCCACTATTTTCAAACCCATCTATCAAATAAAACTCTATATATAAGACCCACCCCAGCCTCTCTCTCATCAAACTCATATCTTTCTTTTTTCTTTCTCTCTCTAAAACTTATTTGTAAGCTCCGCATCAATAGCTTTTTGTATAAATGGAGGTTAAAACTGCAGGAAGAGTAGTTTGTAACCCATCATCAGCAACATATTCAACATCAAGCAGTATTATTAATAATAATCAAAGTGATCAAGAAGATATGATGGATTTAAGGAGAGGTCCTTGGACTGTTGAAGAAGATCTCACTCTTATCAATTACATTGCTAAACATGGTGAAGGTCGTTGGAACTCTCTTGCTCGTTGTGCAGGTAATTCAATAATTATAAAAAAACCCAATAAAATTCAATTTAATTAAGCTTTTCTTAATTAAAAATTTGGGTTTTTTTTTTCTTCCTTCATTTTGAGAGAAAAAGATTGTTCTTTTCCATATTAAAAGTATGGTCCTCTTTTTTTTTTTCCCTAATTATTTTTGGGTCTTGTATTTATGGAAGTTTTAAAGGGAGAAAGCTGCACGTTTCTTGTATAATATATAAAAGCGCGCATGTTCATCAAATAGTGGGAATTTTTTCTTCTTTTTTGAATTTATTTTTGTTGTTATTCCTTGATTAAAGATTGTGATTGTTCTTTTGTTGTTTAGTGTTTGCTTTTCAGTTGTTATCCATCAAGTGTTTTGGAGTAAAGATGACGTAATAGTTCCTATTAATTATATGTTTGTAATATATATACTTATAAAATCAAATTTACTGTCAATATATATGATTGGTTGCAAGTATTAATTGGAGGATAACAATGAATATATTTAATTACCTCTATATACACTAGCTAGCTACATCATCATTTTTAATGAGGAATGAAAGTGACAACTTCAATAACTTTACCAAAGATTTCTTAAAAATCTAACAAAAAATTACTAAAATTTCAATATTGGCAACTTGAATTCAGGTCTAAATCGAACTGGAAAGAGCTGTAGATTAAGATGGCTTAATTATCTTCGCCCAGATGTTCGACGTGGAAATATTACTCTTGAAGAACAACTTCTTATTCTTGAACTTCATTCTCGTTGGGGAAATCGGTAAGTCGATCGATCTTTTCAAATCAAATCCCTACTTGTTGTATATAAGTAGTTCGAGCATGTGATAAGAATAAATTAATTAATTTTGAACGAAACCAGATGGTCAAAAATTGCTCAACACTTGCCTGGAAGAACAGACAATGAGATCAAGAACTATTGGAGAACAAGAGTTCAAAAACACGCCAAACAACTCAAATGTGATGTTAATAGCAAACAATTCAAAGATACTATGAGATATCTTTGGATGCCAAGATTGGTTGAAAGGATTCAAGCTGCAGGTTCAAATAAAAACGACGTCGTTACTGTTCCCACAGTTCCTATTTCTACTTCTTCTTTGGCCTCTAATATCACCACCACCACCGCTAATCTTCCTTTCAACAATTGCGACACCTTTCAGAACGTACGACATGTCGTTTTGCCAAATACTACAAGTCATGTGATTGGAACCGAGTTTTTGGCTAATAATAACACAACGGATAATTCTAGTACTGCTGGTTCATCGGACTCGTTTGGAACTCAGGTTTCACCTGTTTCGGATTTAACTGAACTGTACTGTACTACTGCAATTCCATTTGATAACAACAATAATCCAAATCAGGATTATAATTACCAAGTTTGTTATCCGGATACAACGTGCCTAACGAGTCCGGTCGGAAATTATTTTAGTCCGGGATTGGATTACCAAGCTATGGAACTGAACAACAATCATTGGTTGGACGGTGGGGACACATCTGACAATTTGTGGAATGTTGAGGACTTATTGTTATTGCAACAACAGTTTTACATGAACAACACATTCTAATAATTGTGGGAAAAAAAATTGCTTTTGATGCAGTTAAAAATTAAAATGATATTGTTAATTATTACAGAAAAATAGTGATAATATTTAAAAAAAAAAGAACCTAGATTAATCTTATATTATTCTTGGAATACTAGAAATTTGGGAAAGAGGTATATCCAATTGTGGATTATTAACTTAAGTTTGTTGTATTTTATTTTAATTTTAATTTTAATTTTATTGGTTTGGGCGATTTGTAATTCAAGGTTTTTGTTTTTTTTTTAAATCTCAATATTCTTTGAAATTGACACTAATTACATATCTAATTTATTTAATTAATTAATCTTTGATTGCATAATAGAAGCATGCTTTTTAGATAATATTATATATGTATACATATATAATTGGTTTCAACATTTCAAATACTTAGATGTCTTGTCATCAACTTAAATAATGAGAATCAACTTAAATAATGAGAATAAAAATAATGTTTTTTATTAGTAGGATTACTTTTGAAACTCTTGTCCATAAGGCCTGAACCTGATTAAAGAAATAAGGTTCTAGATTTCCAAAAAGGTAATTCGTAATGATTTAATTAATATGTTGTTGTATTATTAGTGGACTTGTTTAAAAACAGTTAATAGTGTCTTATCGTATCTAAAAACATTTAAGGCCAACTAAGTACGATTCTAATAGCCTTTTTTTTTTATATATAATGTCTCTTATTTTCGTTTTGCGTTGGCCGTACGGACTAAGTGCTTAGTTAGAACCCATTTAAGAAAACAATGAAAGTAAACGTAATATATCAATAATTTTATTCTATTAAATTATATATATTAAGTTATATTATAATTATTTAATAATAATAATATATATAATATAATCAAATAAAATTAATAATATATATTTAAAATGAATTTATTTTAGATAATTTATTTAATTATGTTATAATTTGTAAATTAATTTTATACCAAAATTATGATATTTTTTACTTGATTATGCTATTTACGTTGTATACAAAATATATATACTGTAAAGTCTGTGGTGTTTAAATATAAATTAAGTATATATTTTTTACCTTAAAAAATAATAATTTTAAAATTTATAATAATAAAATTAATATCTCGATAATATTAAAAGATATTAAATTAAATAACGTTTAAATTAAAATAATATATTAAATTTTTTTAATATTAAAAATATATTATTTTTATAATTATATATTTTATAAATGTTATTGTTTTAAATATACTTTAAAATCAAATTTAAAAAAAAAATCCCTTTTTTTTAAGAGGAGAAAGAAGAAACGTGATGGAATAGTGAGAAGAAAGGTATGGCGGCGGGGAATTTTTATGAGGGCGCGTGTATGTAAGATAAGCCACCGAAGTGGTCCCAAAAACGTATTGAGGAGTCACCACGTGTTGATCCAATAGAAGCTGGAGAAGTTAGCGTAAGGGTGACGATTCAGATTACAACACGACCAAAAACAAAAAAGGGACAGAAGGTTTTGAAATAACAATAAAAATATCTAACTACAGAATTTATATAAACAAAAATAATATATTCATATTTTATTTATTTATTTTTATTATTAAAAACAATTATTTCATCATGTTAAATCTAATTTAATTTAATATTTTTCAAGTGAAATTATTATCAGTATATTTATTTAATATTAAATTTTAATTAATTTAAATATATTTATTATTATTATATTATTTTTATTATTATAAATTTTATTAATTTTTTAAGAATTTTTCATCACAAGTTTTTGTCTTGTAATTATGCCAAATTAATCATTTGATATTGTAATTATTAGTCTATCATACTAAATATATTTACTCTAGTAATTTAAATTTTAAGTTATTGAATGAATATTTTAAATAATGTTTTTGAATTATTGAACTAATATTTTAAATACTTTATTAGATAAACATGTCATATGTAATAATAATTTAAAATTATAAATATAATTAGATAAACATGTCATATGTAATAATAATTTAAAATTATAAATATAATATATATGATATGCATTTATGCATTTAATGAAAATCTAATATCTTTTTTAAAAAAATTAATCACTCAAATTTAACATTATTAAATTTAAATAATTAAATAAATTTAACTATTTTTAAAATTATTATAATAGTAAAAATTATCTTTTAATCACTCAAATTTAAAACTAACGAGTTAAATAAGTCTAAATACTATTAACTTAAAACGATACGATTAAAAATATATTATTTTAAAAATAAATTGGTTAAAATATGTGTACATTTTGCTCAAAATATAATGTTAAATGATATGATTCTAATTAAAAATAACTACTTGGTTAATAATATTAATATTAGTAATTAATAATATAAATAAAATAAATATTTTATATAATTTTTATAATAATAAAAATATTAGATAAGAATGGTAATCTTAAGTTATTATATAATTATATTTGGATAATTGTGATTTATAAAGAAAATAAATAGAAAAATAAATTTTTTAAATTTAAATTTAAAAAAAATTAATATCATTAATCCTATCTCAAACAATAATTGTGTTAATATTATTTTACAAATACAATCACGAATGTATTAACTTGACGTCAACACGCAAAACACAGTTTACATTCGTACCAATTAACTTCCTCGTCTTTAACGTTGGCAACACTTGACACAGCCTCATATGCTTTTAGATGCAATATACCATACATGCCGAAAATATAATTACATTTTATAAATTCAATTAATTGTTTTGAGTATTTGACCAAAGAAAATAATAATTTTGTTTTGAGTAACCATTCAAAATTTAAAAACCAACACGATAAACTAGACACCCAAGATATACGAAAACAACAAATTTTTTTTTTATTTTACTAATTTTATGTATAAGTTATTTTGTGTTCACAAAGTAAAAATGGGTGTTAAAATATGTTAATCAATAACCTAACTTTATGTATAAGTTATTTTGTGTTCACAAAGTTTGATTAGATTTAATTCGGTTACCTAGTTTAAGAAACCTACAAAAAATTATAATTTTTTTTATTTTTAATATAAAGAAAATATAAAATCAAACTGAATGGATATATTTAAAATAATATAATTTTATATATTTAAAATAATATAACATATATTTTTATTTTATCGGTTTTTATACATGATTATATTTATTATGGGATATCTATATGAGCTTTAAATTTATTACGCGACTTTTACTCCATTAGGCATAATATGATAGTATTGTTTGATATTTTTGTATGTATGCAGTAATTTTTTATAAATAAATATAACAACCAAACCAAACAAAGTTATTAGTAGTTACAGTATATTTAATAAAAATATATTTTAATTTACTAGTTATTAAGTATGGTAGTAAAAGTTTATTATGACTTTTAAATAGATTTTTAAAGTTTATACGAAAGATTTAAACAAATTTTTGGAAAGTAAAATTTATAATTAATTAATTAAATTTATTTTTAATTTTTTCTCATATTTTAATAATTTTGTAAGAATAATAATGCATAATATATTTTAAAATTATAAAAGTAATATAGCAACGTAAAATAGATGGATTTTCGTTTAATGCACGATAAAATTCATTATATTTGAAAATTTATACCATTTTATATTATTTGAATTTGTAATGTACTTAGATGGAATTAGTGTGCGAAAAGGTGGTATATCCTATTTACCACAATGATTTTCAAATAAATTATTTTTAATTTTTTTAAAAATGAAAGTAAATCAATAAAAAATAATGAATGAAATACGACACTTTATAAAAATTTATTTTAAAATTATAATTTATTTTATTTTTATACTATTATTTTTAAATTACTTGCAAGATATATAAGTGTTGGTGATATTTGTGAACAAAACTCTTAAGTATAAACTAATTTTTAGGCACGTTTTTAGGTTCGCTATTCAAGAAACTTTCGAGCTTCATGTTAATGTATTTAAGTTATATACCTATTACTTACACACGTTAGATTCATATTATACACTTATGAACATTTGATATATATTGGTCGATCGATCGAATGGAATTTCAATTGATCGAAGATCGATTATGTACGATCTATGTCTTCTTGGGTTAGTTTACAAATTATTATAAATCAATTGAAGTTGGGTTCAATCGATTAAGGGGCTAATCGATCGAAGATCATTAAGATCTACATGGTCTTGAGTTGTTTATAATCATTGTTGAATCGATAAAAAAAGGTTCCAATTGATCAACCTTATTGATTTGATCGATTTAGCTTAGATTAAATTAATCGAGCTCATAGGGTTTCAACTTAAAACCTAATTATGTACTCCAACCAAGTTATTATTTTACCATATTATCATTATTAATTATTTCTCTATAGATTATTTAATGGACTGAATATTAATTACTCTTTAACCTAGCATTAGGGTTTCATCTCCCCTATATAAATAATCTAATGCTCATTGTTTTAAGTAACCACACTTATTTTATTCTTCTAGTTGTTTTGTGCTTTCTCTCTCAAAATGTTTTATAAAAACTAAATCATATTTGTTAGATTCATTTTTGATTTAATCTATCAAATATTATGTTGTTATGTATGACTGATTAATATGCTTATTCATTTTATGATATTATGATTTCAACTTTTGTTCCAAGATTTGCTAGATGATTTAATTTAACTAATTTATTCTTGAATTTTTTAGCTAGGGCTCTTTTATTATTGAATTTGCTCTAGAACACATTTTGTACTTGTACTTTTGTGCTAACTTTTTAAATGTTAGTTGAACGGGTTCGATTACTCGTATGACTCAATAGATAGGAATATTGGCTCAGATTTGTACACCTATCTTGTTGAGACTATGAAAGAAATGATGGCTTGTAAGTAGATTACATTGAGGGTTTATCTATGAAGGATAGTTTAAGACATGACCTTATAATTAAACATTAATTTTCATTATGGATAGTTAGGTGGTCTGATGGACCAGTATTTTTTTATGTCATTATTATGGAGTAGGATTTTTTCACCTAAAAAATCGTGTGGAAAATTCTTATTTATTTTCATTTTATATTATTTAACACATGATTGTATGGTTGATCAGTTGGGTGGCGTTTGGTTCGTGGAATGGAACCGGAATCGGAATCAGAATCGGAATCAAAATCAGAATAGAAAGAAAACAATGTTGTTTGGTTTAACCACTGGAATCAAGCTCCAAATCAAAATTATAGTGTTTGGTTTGCCACCGGAATGGAATGAAAAAAATTATAAATTACCTTAATACCACTACATTTAGTAAAGTTCAAATAATGTCATTTAATTACTATTTTTTCATCAAACAAAATAAATTATTGAAATCATTATTTTTCTAAATAATTATTACTTAATTAAAAAGAAATATATTATTAAAATTATTATTTTTCTAAATTGGGTTTAGGGTTTTGAGGTTTGGGATTTGGGATTTTGGGTTTAGGGTTATATTTGTGGGTTAAAGTTTAGGGTTAAAATTATTATTTTTCTAAAAAGGGTTTAGGGTTTTAGAATTTGGGATTTTGGATTTAGGGTTTAGGATTTAGGGTTTTAGGATTTGAAATTTGGGGTTTAGGGTTTAAGGTTTAGGGATTTGAGATTTAGGGGTTTAGGGTTTAGGGATTTTGGGTTTAGGGTTTTGGGAGTTAGGTTTTAGGGTTTAGGGATTTGTGATTTAGGTTTAGGGTTTAGGGTTTTGGGATTTGGGGTTTAGGGATTTGAGGTTTAGGGTTTAGGGATTTGGGGTTTAGGGTTTAGGGTTTTGGGATTTAGGGTCTAGGGTTTAGGGTTTTGGGATTTTGGATTTATGGGTAGGGTTTTAGGATTTGGATTTAGGGTTTAGGGTTTAGGGTTTTGGGTTTGGGGATTTGGGATTTGAGTTTAGGGTATATTTTTGTTGAGGGTAAAATTGGAAATAAAAAGTTTAGATGGAAATGGAATCATGATTCTTAAAAGGGGGAGAAGGAATTGTGATTCCTTCTCCTTTAGTAATCGATTTCATTTCTTCCTCCCATTCCACCCAACCAAACACATAAAATGGAAGAAATCAATTCTGATTCCTTTTCATTCTTTTCAACCAAACATCACCTTGGTGATTTTAAGTAAACATAATTCAAAAAATTACATATTAATCCCTTCTAAGTTAATAGATTCTTAACTTTAAACTTTCAGTTAGTATTAGAGATAGTCACTAGACATACTTAGTGTTTGCCTAGGACTTTATTATGGATCATTTGAGAGAGTTTCTTCTACAACCTATGCTTTTTTCTTTGATGGGTCTAATCACTCATATTGTAAGACTCGTATGAAAGCCTTTTTACGTTCTCTTGATGAAAGTGTATATAATTATGTTATTTATGATTAGGAACCACCTATGATTATCAAAGTAATACTATCACACTTAAGCCTAGGATTGAATGGACAATTGTGGATAAAACTTGTAGAACCTTAAATCAAAAGGGAATTAATGCTATCTTTAGTGATGTATTTGTTGGAGTTCTCTCATATTTTTTTATGTTAATACTGCTAAGAGTGCTTGGGATACTTTAGAGGTTTTCTATGAAGGAATCACCCAAGTTAAATGAACTAAACTTTACATGCTAGGCACTAGGTTTGAAAACTATAGGATGGAATAAGATGAGACCTTTTTTTGAATTTTATATTAAACTATGTGATATTGCTAACACCTCTTCAAATTGGGAGAAAAAAATGATAAATTCAGGTTAGTTTGGAATATTCTTTGCTCAATATTAGATCTTTTCCTTGTAAAGGTCACTGTCATTGATGAAAAAAATGATGTAAACTCCATAAAAATTGAGGAACTCTTTGGTTCAGTTCAAACTTTTGAGACAAGCTTTCGAACAACTACAAAGAACAAAGGTGTTGCTTTCAAAACTTTCATGGTTGATAATAGTAATAATGAGAACAATGAGGATGATGAAGAATTAGAGCTCTTAACCAAAAGACTGAAAAGAATCTTCAATCAGAACAACTGGCAGAGTTAAATGGCAACCTAGCCGTACAAAGGATCATAAATCGAAAGAACTCAATCCCATGAGTTACGAAGGTAAGAAAACTAAACCTATTGTACCAACATGTTTTGAATGCAATGGGATTGGTCATTTTATAGTTGAGTGTGCTAACAAACGGAAGAGAACTTTAAAGGCTTTCAATGTTACCCTTAGTGACTTAAAAAGTGACAACATCAATCCTAATGACTCAAAAAATTATGGCACCAACTACCTAGCATTTACTTCAACTATTGATGGACACTCTTGTAAGTCTGATATTGGCTTAGATAGTGAGGAAAACGACTTTGAATTTCTACTTACTAAATTTAATGCTAATAGTCTTGATGAACTATTTATAGATTTAGTGGGTTGCAAGAGACAAAATGATAGGTTACTAGTAAAAGTAACCAAATTAAATGATAAACTCAAATACTATGAAATTAATTTGTTCATTGTAGAAAAATAAAAAAATTGAGGTGTATAAACTTATTGTTGTTTTGAATTCAAGTCTTGTAGATCTTAAATAGGTAAATAAGAATCTTGTACATGAGCTGAAAGTTTAAACAAAGTTTTTAACTATAGAAAAACTTCAATATCAAAAACCACACTTGTAAGGCCTTCTAACTCTACTTCTATAGTTAGTAATTATGCATAAAGAACTATTGCATCTATAATTGAAAAATTGTTAAGTTTGAGCCTATTTGTCATCATTGTAGTAGAAAATGTCATATTTGGTTCAAGTGTATAATTTTGTTGACTGTTGCCTATGTTGATAATTCTTTCCATGCTTCTAGTTATAAGACTCATTATTATCATAAATCTATGCATCACATGTCCAATAATTCTATTAGAAAGCATAAAATTATTAATTGAAAGAGATAAGTGAAATTCAACACATTTAATTTTAGGACTAATAATCATCATCCTACCATGCATGTTATTTCTTCATTTAGGATGAATGTGAAATATAAAGGTAAGTCCAAGAATATGCTAATTACAACTAAGATAGTTGATTTCCAACCTAAAGATATAGAGAAGCCAAAATTTAAGAAAGTTTGGATTATAAAATATTATCTTTTTTCAGTCATCTAACTATCCTTTATCATTCATATAGATACTTTTTTAAGTTTTAATTAACCTTAGGTAACCATTTTTTTGTAGGATTGTTTATTTCTTTTTTCTTTTTTTGTATTATCTTTGGTTTAAAAAGGGAGTATATTTCTTTTAACAATGAAATGGACTTCAAAAATTACTTGCTCCTATGAACTTATTATTGTGACTTGACTTATTTCGATTAACTTATCATTGTGTAAATGTATATTTCAAATTGTGCATTTATATACTTTTTCACATGTGGTGATAAATACTGATAAAAACTTACTCACACACTCACTGAATATATGTATATGTTATGCTTGAAGTTTGTGATTACTCTTGTAAAATTCTAAGATTTGAACTAAACTTGACTGAAAAATTATATTTAAGCTTTATCTTTCACTTTCTAAACAAATAGGAAAAAAGAGACTTAGTTTTGAGAAGGTTACATGTTGTGCTGTGTACAGCTACCACAATGAGTGTAGAGGGTTACCTCACAACTAGTATGAAAGTTATCATACTAGGTTTTTTGGCTCGTGCATGTCCCCTTAAATAAAAAGGAAATGAAACAAAAAAATATTTGCATACACAAAAGAAAGAGTCAAAAGTGATTAAAATAAAAATAAATAAATAACTATTTCATATGTATATAAAAGAAGGAATAAAAATTTAAGTTCTTTCTTGATTGTTATTTTTTATTTTGTGAAAATAATAATTCAATTGAAGTTTTTCAAGATAGATGATACTTTTTCCTTTGGATCCTTCATGACTAATTATAAATGAATTAATTGACATAATTTTGAAGTTCAAACATGTATCCTATTTTGGATGATTTTTGATATGTCACTATGTGTCTTGTCTATATACTTATACTTTTAATGGATAGTCAAAATTTGAACAAGATAAGGTTCTTAATTGGGTATTTTTTCCTTGTTATGTTTAAATAATTCTACTACCCTCAATTAAAAATAAAAATTTATATATATCACTTTTGATAAATTGTTGTTTTATTCTATTTTATTTTAGAAAGTCATAGAACTTAGATGAAATTATTTTTGTTAAATACCTTGCATTCTTCCTCATATTGAATATATGCTTCATGGTTAAATTATTTTTTTGTATGAGAAAATAGAAGAGAATTGTTAATAATGGGAGACATATTGCACAAAGAAGGAGAACATAATGATTAAGTATTCTATTTGTTATTGTAAATAAGGGGAGAACTATTAATGGTTAAGTGTTCAATTTGATATGTCACATAGAGAGAGAACCTTTAACATTTAAATGTTTTATCTGTTACTACTCTTTGATTATGTTTAACTTCGCTTTTACTATTATTATATGCATTGAACTAATGAATGATGAGTCCTTCGAGACAAGTGTGTGCCTATTTGTCATTTTTTTCAATATACATATGAGTTGTCAAGATTCAAGCGAAGTTTGTTTCACCAAATCATAACATAGTACCAATATGTAAAAACAAATTATGAGAGTTATGTAGTGAGAGAGAGTTTTTATCATAAAAATATGCCAAAAGGAAAGATGATACGGTGTATGAGTGTTGGTTATATTCATAAACAAATTTTTTAAGTATAAACTAGTTTCTAAGCGCATTTTTACATATGCTATTCAAGCCGAAGAAACTTTTGAGCTTTATATTGATGTGTTTCATGTATACACTCCTTACTTAAACACGTTAGAATTCATATTGTATACTTAGAAACTTTTGGTGTATATACTAGTTGATCGATCGAGGATCGATCTTACATAATCTATGTCCTTTCGGGTTAGCTTACAAATTTGGATAGATCGATCAAAGTTAGGTTTGGTCGATCGAGAGCCTGGATCGATTGAAAAGGGTTTCGATCAATTGATCTTATTGGTTCGATCTATCGAGCTTGGATTGGATCGATCGAGTGAGTAGGATTTCAACTTAAAACCTAATTGTGTACTCGAGCCAAACTATTGTTTTACCATATTGTCCTTATTTATTATTACTTTATGGATTATTTAACGAACATAATAATAATTACTCTTTTACTTAGCATTGGGGTTTCATCTCCCCTATATAAATAACTTAATACTCCTTATTTTAAATAACCACACTTTTTTCTATTTTTTTAGTTGTTTTGTGCTTTCTTTCTCAATTTTTTTTATAAAAATTGGATTATATATTGTTAGGCTCGTTCTTGATTTAATTAATCAAATATTGTAATGTTATGTTAGATTGATTAATAAGCCTATTAATTTTATGATAATGTGATTTCAAATTTTGCTATAGGGTGTTTGCTAGATAATTTAATTTAACTGATTTATTGAATCTTCTAGTGAAGGTTTTTTTATTGTTAAATTTGTTTTAGGATACTCTTTACATTTTTGCTTTTTATGCTAACTTTTTAGGTGCTAGTTGAATGGGTTTGATTGCTCATATGACTCAAGAGATCAGAACGATGGTCTAAATCTGTACATCTATCTTGTGGAGTCTGTGAAAGAAGCAACAAATTGTTGGTAGATTACATTAAGAGCTTCATATGTGAAAGGTATCTAAAGACCTGACCTTGTAATTGATAATTAATTTTCATTATGGATAGTTAGGTCTTCTAGTGGACCGATGGTTTTCATATAAGGTCATTGTTGTGGCATATCTTGTTTTCATCTAAAATATTGTGTGTCAAGTTTTTATTTATTTTTGCTTTATATTATTTACATACGATTACCTATTCACTCTCTCTAAGTTAATTAGATCCCTAATTTTAAACTTTCAATATTGATTATCTATTTAATTCATTCTTATTTTTTTAAGAAATACGCATATTTACAGTTAAATATATTGGCAAACAAAAAAATGTTGAATTAAGAAGCTAACAAAATATTATGATTTATGATTCATTTCATATACCATTATTTCATATATTTTTAGAAAATATTAGAATTCTAGTTTCTAGGAAATTTTACATATTGTAATTTCAATTTTTTTTATAAAAAATTATACTCATTTTATTGAATATTGTTTAGATTTTATTAAATTTTTTGAAATATAAACTGTACTAACTCATCAAATATTATGAATATTTCATATACTATTAGAAAGTTCTTGAATTCTGGTTTCTAATAAATTTTATAGTTTATGATTTCGAGTTTTCAATAAAAAATTATATTCATTTTATTAAAGATTGTTTTGATTCTACATTAACATCTTTGACTCGTTTTTGAAATATAATTAATACTAATTTATAAAATATCTTAAAAATATTTAAAAAAAAACTTAAGTTATTACTCATGTCATGTCATGTTATTAAAAGAATGTTTATATATTAATTGTAAAAAAAAAAGAGTTAAAGTATTTTAGGAAAAAAACTCAATTTATCATAAAAGACATTAGTCGCAATATAAAATAAGAAAAAAATTCAATTAAAGTTAAATTAAATTTAAACCTATATTGTAATTAGGGGTAGTAATTTGTGTCGTAGTTTGATTGATCGAATTAGATTCAAATCGTAAAACTCGAATCGAATTAAATTTGAGACAAATTTGAGCCAACTTAAATAAATTGAAAAAATCGAGCTAAATTCTAGCTTGTTTCGAGCCGACCTATTAGCTTGAAATAAAAAAAAATTATAACATATTATAACTTACACCATAAGTTAAAACTTAAAATTAGAGAAATTCATTTCTTCTAATATCATATAACAATTTTTACAAGAAACATCTTTTCTTCGAAATAAAATAGAAAATCATTATCTCAAAAATCATATGAATTCTTAATAAGTCATAATTTGTTTATTTTGTTATATTCATAATAACAAACTCAATCACAAATAAAATTTCAAAAAATAAAGAAATAATGTAAAAGAAATAGACATATTATGGTTTGAAAAATGAGTATATTAGTAAATGCTTTATTATATTTATAACTTGTGAGTATGCATAGAGAACAATTTATGTGTTTTAATTTTTGATTAAATAATTTATTTATTATTTTAGTTTTTATTTATTAACTTATCAATATTGTTCAATTTCAATCAAAGAAGCAATATAAAATTGAATAGAAATGACATACTAATGAAATGAAAAACACAATACCAGAAGATGAAATAACTATATGTTATTTCAAATTCAAAGAAATAAAAGATGATTTCAAAGAAAATTTTAAAATAAATTTTAAGAATAACGCTTTAACTTATTATAATATTTCATAAAAAAAATATAAGTATTATTGTTAAATTTATTAAAATAAATATGAAAATAAAATATGTAATTTCACAGACAATTAGAGTAGATATGTTATAAGAAACACGCGATCATACTCTCGCATTACTCAAAAATTTAAGCATACTGTAATTTATTTGTAAAAACTAAACATATTAGATAGACCACTTTTACTAGTGTAAATTATAATTATGTTCTTTTCTCTTTGTAGTTGTTAACTGTAGTAAAAAAAATATTATACCATAATCTCTTCTTTTTAAAATCTTGCTAAAAGAATCCAAAATCGACTTTCTTATTCTCATATTTTCATTTTCACTATTTTTTTCATTTATCTTTATAATTATAACTATATATTATTTTTATTGGAATAAAAACTAAACATAGCAGTTGTTACCTCTCTTTCATAAGAGTAGTGTTCAAATTTTAGATAATATTTTTTTATATTTTATATCAATTTATTATTTTTTAAACCCATTAAAAATTAAACATATGAGACTAATCATTATTTAAATCAATATATTAAAATAATATAAAAAAATTCTCTAAATAAATAACAAACATCAATTTTTTCTCCTACCTTTATGACTTCTTACAAGTTACTAATCGGTGAAATCTTTATTTTCATGTACATAACTTTGTTAATATTATTTTATAGTAGATGTTTTTTATACTTAAAACATTGTATAAATTACATTAATAAAATTTTATTATATTGGTTATTATTTTAATAATTTTAATATAATAGATTTTATGGTTAAAATTATGATGTTTATGGAACATTTTATATAAATTTTATAATTTTATTATTCATTAACAAAATTCTCACCTAATTAAATATTTTTTGAAAATAATATATCCAATCCATTCAAAAATAACTTGCTGCCTTCGTCACTATTTTACAAGAACTCGTTTTAAGATGAAATCGGAGTATTCATGATTTTTTTTTTAGGTGAAAAATTTAAATATTTTTAACTGAATTTAATTTTATAATTTTAAAATATACTAATAATAAATATTATCTGAGTTTAACCGTAAGTATTCATGATTAATTCTAGAGAAAGAAAAAACGCATAAAGATTAGTATAAGATGAGTACAACTGGACTCCACCATAGTCCAGCCTCTTGGTCTTGGAGGTGTATCTTTCTGCCACGTTGATTTCTCAGTTTTGAGTTTGACTGTGTCGTCTATCATTCAATCAAATCGTCTGTGAGTGGGACAAGACCTTGTTTGTGACGGTTTTTTTTTTACCATGACTTCTCAATCACGCTCTGGAACTGTGGGAGAATTTTATACAAGCCACATGATTAATATTTTCATTGATTATTTATAAAATAGTCTTTTTATATAAAATTTTAATTAAAGTGAGATTTTAATTCATTAAAATAATTAAACATATTTTTATAATTTAATTAAATTTTTACATCATATATATATATATATAAAGACTCATATTTAGATAAATTATAGGGTGAGTAAAATTTATCTGAAAGATTTAAACTAAATTTTTAAAAATAAAATTAACATTTTATAAAAACTTATTTACTTATACAAAAAATAGTAAAAATAAATATTTTAAAAAATTTAATTTATTTTTTATTTTTATTTAAAGAATAATTTTTTAAATACTTTTTGTTTTTTTTTCTGAAACATTACAAAATATCAATTTTAAAATCTTTATTGAACTATAATAAATTTATAATGTTTAACTTATTAACTAATATATTAAAATATATTTTATTAAAAATATTTACATTTTATCGTACCATTTTATATAATTATTAATAATATATTTTTTAAAATTATTAAAATATATTAAATTCTTATGAACTTAATTTATATAAAATTTTTTCATTGGAACTTCTTTCTATTCGTTGATTAAAGATAAGCGTGTCATATATTTGTTTTTAATAATAGTGATTATGTATCAAAATTAAGTTAAATTAAATAGATAAGAATTAAAATAAATGTAAAAATACTCGTTAATTGATTTATGTATCGAATTATAATAAAAGATATTTTATTATTTTAACCAAATATGTTTCCCATTAGTTTGTTGAATGCAGTCACAAATTACAAATAATTGTATTAGTTAGTTGAATGCAGTCACAAATTACAAATAATTGTTTTAATTTATGTGTGAGTCGTTATTTTTAAAATATATTTCATGTTAATTATATTAATTAATTATTTTATTTATTTGATATTTTTTAAAAAATATTTTAATTTTTATTTGTAAGGATTATAAATATTGATTATTTTCGTGGATAAAATATTTACATGTAAACTTGTTTTTAAACACGCTATCAATTCTATCAAGTAAATTTAAAGGAACGTCAAGATTTCAGATAATCGTACTTTATGTATATCTATTATAACTATGACCCATAGGATTACACTAATACATTTAATAGAACATATTCATAAATCTGACATTATTTTTGCTGTTAAAATATTTATCTAAATTTGAATCAATTTATGAAATTAACAATTAGTTTATTATTTAATATGTTTCATTTTTTTTGAATATATATCCTAAATTTTAAGCTAAAATGTAGATAATATATAAGCTAAAATGTATGATAATATATAGCTTAAATTATAGGCTAAATCTTAACCTAAAATCTACTTTAAAAAGAATACTTATTTAAATAAGAGTTTTCTTGATTAATGTGTATTACTAATCCTATTTGTAATAAAAAAATATTTAACAATTACATATGATTAAGAGTTTTAATTTTTTCTATAAATAAAACTCATTGCTTATTGTTTCAATCTACCATGTATGATCGTTATTCTCTTCTTTTTAATCTCTCTCTCTTGTTTTGTAAATATAAGATCATAATTCTTTAGAATTCTTTATTTGGTTAGTCTATCAAACATTGGTGGTTGTATTTGATTAATTAATATGCCTATTAGTTTATGATATTTTGATCACATGTTCTTATAGCTTATTCTTTGTTTTTGTTCTTGAGTTGTTAGATCAAATAATTATGTGTATTATATCATAATTGTAAGGATTATAAGTGTTTGCTATTTTCGTGGACAAAATATTTACATGTAAAATTTTTTTTAAGCTCGTTATCAAGTCAATTAAGTAAAGTCAAAAAAATTTCAGAATTTCAAATAGTCATACTTCAGGTATATCTGTTATAACTATAACATATATGATTGTACTCATGTATTTAATAACAGATATTTATAAATCTAAAATTATTTTTTATGCTAAAATATAAGATAAGATATATACTAAAATATTAAATAAGATATAACTTAAATCTTAGCCTAAAATATACTTTAAAAAAACATTTTTTTAAATAGGAGTCTTCATGATTAATAAGTCTACTTTAAAATAACTATTCTTTAAATATAAGTCTTCTTAATTAGTAAGTAATAATAATTTTATTTTTAATAGAAAATATATTTATCAAATATATAGGAGTTTTCTTAATTAGTAAGTATTACTAATACTATTTGTAATAAAAAAGATATTTATCAATTACATAGGATTAAGAGTTTTAATTTTTCCTATAAATAGAACACATTGCTCATTGTTTCAAAAAACTACATAAGAGCATTATTCTCTTCTTCTTAATCTCTCTCTTGTTTTCCAAATATAAAATCATAATTCTTTAGACTTTTTTATTTAGTTAATCTATCAAATTTTGATGATTATATTTGATTGATTAATAAGCTTAATTAGTTTATGATATTTTTATCATATGTTCTTATAACTTCTTCTTTATTTTTGTTTTTGAATTATTAGATCAAATAATTGTGTTTGTTATATCATAATTATTTGATTTGATTATTAATCTTTAAAGAAGCTATTTTTATTGAATTTGTGCTCTAGGATTTGCTAGTTGATTTGATTTAAGTGACATATATTTTGAATCATCTAGTTAGGATTATTCATTATTAAATCGATTGTAGAACACACATGAGTAATTGTGTTTTTTGGCCTAACTCTTTTACAGTTGATTCGTGAACGTATCTGATTAACGAGAAGTTTATGGAACGTTAGTTTGGAAACTGCTTATGCTAATATTAGAATTTGTGAAAATAAAGCAATGGCTCTTAAGTAAGGTATATTGGGGCAATATCCTAGGAATGGTAGCATAAGATCGAGTTTGTACTTGAACATTGATTTTTCATAGTTGAAAGTTAGGTGGTCATGTGGACCAATGGTTTTTCTCTTAGGTCATGGTTGTGACCTAGGTTGTTTCCACCTAAAAATGTTATGTGTTATTCTTTTATTTTCATACTTTATTCTTATATGCGATTACATGTCTGACCACTTTATTTAAGTTATTAAATTATAAATTGATAAAAATTAAAAATAACATATTCACCCTCCTCTAGGTTAATTAGGTCCATATTTTATAAACTTTCAATAATTATTTGATTTGATTATTAATCTTTAAAGAAGCTATCATTAATGAACTTGTGCTTAAACTGATTTTTCTAAGGTTGATAGTTAATTTTGATTGATCTGATATAGTTATTAAATTATCTATTTAGAGTTATTCATTATTAAATCTATTCTAGAACACACAAAGATACTTGTACTTTTGTGCTAACCTTTTTGCAGTTGATTCGTGAACGTATCAACTTATTGTTCTTGAGTTGATAATTAATTTTGATTTATATGATATAGTTATTAAAGTATCTATTTAGGGTTATTGATTATTAAATTTGTTTTAGAACACACACGGACACTTGTGCTTTTGTGCTAACCCTTTTGCAGTTGATTCGTGAATGTATCTGATCGGCAAGAAGCTTATTAAAATATTTTTCAAGATACTGCTCATGTAAATATTAAAAACTATAAAAATAGAGCAGAGGCTCATAAGCAAGGTATATTGGAGTAGTATCCTAAGGAGGATAGTATAAGATCGAGTTTGTACTTGAACATTTTTTTTATAGTGAAAAATTAGGTAATATGGTAGTTTTCTTCTTAGGTCATGGTTATGGCTTAGGTTATTTTCACCTAAAAATATCGTGTTTTATTCTTTCATTTATGCACTTTATTCTTACATGCGATTACATGCATGACCACTTTGTTTAGGTTAATTATAAATTAATAAAAATTGAAAATAACCTATTCAATCCTCTCTAGGTTAATTAGGTCCGTATTTTATAAACATTCAATTGGTATAAGAGAAAACACTAGACACACTTAATGAGTTTGATCCTTAGGGATACACCATTCTACTTATGGACTAAATGAAAGAAGGTGGGTCATTTGTTAGACACCCACTCAAACAAGATGAAAAAGTCTGGGATGCTATTCTTGATGGTTGGGAACCACCTTTAGTAACAAAAGATGGTGTTACAATCATACAACTAAAATGAGATTGGGCCATTGAAGAATGCGCCTTTAGTAAGACAAACCAAAAAAGTCTAAGCTCAATTTTTACTATGGTGTTAATGGATGAGTTTTGTCGCATCTCCAACTATGAGACTGCTAAAGGTGCATGGAATGCACTTGCTTTTACTTATGAGGAAACTTCCCAAATGAAACAAATAAAATTGAGATTGCTAAATCTTAGTTTGATTCCATTGAAATGAACAACATTAAAACTTTTGCTCAATTCTATGTTCGCTTTTATGATATCACTAATACTTGTTCTAACCTTGGTGAGAAAATTTCACAACCTATACAAGTACGTAAACTCCTAAACTCCTTAACAACAAACTACAAGATGAAAGTTACAATGATAGAGGAAAGAAAGAATATGTACGCACCAAACATTGATGAACTTTTTGGGTCAATCCAAACCTTTGAGCTTACTCTTGATCCACTCAAGAAAAACAAGGATGTGGCATTGAAAAGCTCCAAATATGACATCTCTGATAGTGACGAGGATATGAATGACGAGTCACTAGTATTTTTAGCACGAAAATTTAAAAATTTCTTAAAAAAAGGGGTCAACAGAATAATCAATCTAACAAGAGACAATCCAGTCATTTGAGGGACCTAGCTCTGATGGTAAGAAAACTAAGACCACTATTTCTTAAGGCTTTACTTGTGAGGGCTTGGTCATATTTCTACAGAATGTGCCAGCAGTAAAAATAAAGTTGGAAAAGCCTTTAATGCTACACTCAGTGACATAGAAAGTGAGTAGAATAATGCTAATAACTCAGAGAATGATGACACTAACAATAATGCCTTCACCGCAACTACTAAAGAACATCACAATGGCTTCGACTCTAATTCAAATGAAAAAAATGAGGGAGTAAACTATTCTCTCTTACTGTCTAAGTTTAATGTATCGAATTATGATGGACTATTCATGGATTGTCTGAGTACCAGGAAAGAGAGAGATAAATACTTGTTGAAGTAACTAAACTTAATGATATCATCAATGTTCACAAAAATAATTCCTTTAGCCTAGAAAATATAAAAAATAATTATTTGGACATATTAATACCCTAAATTTGAGTCTTGTAGAAATCAATTTGGAAAACAAAAAGTTTAGGCAAGAACTTAGTATTGCTAAAGAGACAATGAGTAATTTGACCATAGGTTTTGAAAAATTGACCAAAGTTCTAGACTATGGAAAGCTGCATGGAGTTAAGAGAATTTTTGGATACATAGATAAACAATCAACACCTTCATCATCCAAAACTCAATTTGTAAAGTCCATCGATGCTTTGGCAGGGAAGGTAATTTATGCACCTTATCACTCTGGGAAAATTTAGTTTGTTCCCATTTGTTATCATTATGGTAGAAAATGACACAATAGACCTAAGTGTAGATTTATTTATACCTATGATTCTATCATGAATACACATATTTCTAGGACACCTCAAAAATTTTCAAACATAAATTTTTTACTATAAGAACTACATAAAAAGAGGAACCTAAGAAACAAGTAGCTTAAACTTCCAAAATTAAAAGAGGATGGGTTAAGAAGTCTGAGTTGCACTACTTTGTGGCCCACATAGCATTTAAAGCTAAATCAAATACCACTTGGTATTTTGATAGTGGATGCTCTAATCACATGACTAGGACCACTTTTGGTTTTAAACCTTTGAAGAATACAATGAAGGAACAGTTACCTTTGGTGATGGTAAAACATCTAAAATTGTTAGGAAAGACTTCGTTCAAATTAAGGGTATTCCTAAACTTGACGAAGTTTTATACGTGGAAGGAGAAAACAAGATTAGTATAAGTCAAATATATGACAATGATTTTAATATGCAATTTACAAACAATCACTACATTGTAATAGATCGAAATGGTGAATGTGTGATTAGGGAATTAGATCATATGACCATTGTTATTGCATTGACAGATCACCCACAATAACATGTAACCTAGCTAACAATGATTCAACTACCATATGGAATGTAAAGCTAGGTCATATGAATTTTAAAGATCTTAGGAATGCCTTAAGAATCTCTCCCTCAAATTGAATTCCAAATTTTATTTAAAAAAGAGGAAAGAGAGAGAGAGAGAGAAGTTGAATCCTTATTTTACCAACACGGTATTGGACTTATTTAACACTTACATATGTATAACCTGACTTGACTCATTTTGATATTTATTGTATAAATTATTATACAATTTTGACTTATGCACACACATATTCTTGTACATGTGATGATCGATGTTGACATTAACTTATTCACACACTCACGAACACATATATATGCTATGGTTGAAGTTTATGAGTTCACTTGAAAGACTCTAAGACTTCAACTAATCTTGAATGTAAAATTGCATTGAGTTCTATTTCTCGCTTTCTAAAATTTTACCATATGGAGGCATCTAGTATTGAGAGAGCTATCTACTGTGATGTGTGAAGATACCGCAGTGAGTGGAGAAGGATACCTCACAACTAATTTAAAAGTCATCATACTAGGTTTATGGCTTATGCAAAAAAAAAATGTATGAAAAACGAATGCTTATAAAACTTGTACTTGGCATGCACAAAAAGAAAGGGCCAATAAAGGTTAAAAAAAAAATCATGTACCTCATTTATAAAATAAAAAAGTCCTTTGTTGATAGATATATTTTATTTTGTGAGATTGAAGAATTAATTATAATTTTTACATGATAGGTGATATTTTTTTTCTTTTGAGGCTTTATTGATTGATCATAAATGATTTAATTAACATATTTGTGAAGTTTAAACATATATACTGCTTTTAAGTAAATGTTAATATATCATTCTATGTGCGAAATGCTCTTTTGTACCTCTTCTACTCTACTTGCTTATCTCGCTATGAAGTTTATCAAGCAAAGTCAAAGAAACATTAAAATTTTAAATAATTATGCTTCAAGTATATCTATTATAACTATGACATATATGATTTTACTCATATATTTAATAACACATTTTAAAAAATCTATAATTATTTTTGATGTTAAAATATTTATTTAAACTTGAATTAATTTATGAAATTATCACTTAGTCTATTCTTTAATGTGTTTCATTTTTTTGAATATATATCCTAAATTTTCGGCTAAAATGTAGGAAGACATATGGTAAAATATATAATAAGATATACTTTAAATTATAGGCTAAATCTTAGCCTTCTACTTTAAAAAGAATTATTTTTTAAATAAGAGTCTTTTTGATTAATGAGTATTACTAATCTTACTTATAATAGAAAATATATTTATCAATTACTTAGGATTAATGGTTTTAATTTTTCCTATAAATAAAACTCATTGCTCATTGTTTCAATCAATTACACAATAGCATTATTTTTTTCTTCTTAATCTCTCTATCTCTTGTTTTGTAAATATAAGATCTTAATTTTTTAAGCTTCTTTATTTGTTTATTCTATCAAACTTGGTAGTTGTGTTTGATTTATTTACAAGCTTAATTAGTTTATGATATTTTGATTATATATTCTTATTGCTTCTTATTTGTTTTTGTTTTTGAATTATTAGATCAAATAATTGTATGTGTCATATTATAATTATTTTGTTTGATTATTGATCTTTAAAGAAATAATCATTAATGAACTTGTGCTTAAACTGATTGTTTTAGGATTGATAGCTGATTTTGATTTGTCTTATATAGTTATTAAATTATATATTTAGGATTATTTATTATTAAATATGTTCTAGAACACACATTTTTGCAATTGTTTTGTGAACGTATCTGATTGATCGGAAGCTTATTGGAACGTTATTCTGGATACCACTCATGCTAATATTAAAAACTGTGAAAATAGAGCAGGAGCTCGTTAGTAAGGTACATTGGAGCAGTATCCTAGGGATGATAGTATTAGACCGAGTTTTTACTTGAATATTTGTTTTTCATAGTAAAAAATTAAATGATCTGGTAGATCGATGGTTTCCTCTTAGATCATAGTTGTGACATAGGTTGTTTTCATCTAAAAATATCATGTGTTATTATTTCATTTTCGTATTTTATTCTTACACGCGATTACATATCTGACCGTTTTGTTTAAGTTATTAAATTATAAATTAATAAAAATTAAAAATAAACTATTTTCTCCATTTATTTTAATTAGTTCCGTATTGTTGAAACTTTATTTAATAGTAACACGTTATTTAATAAGGAAAAAAATGTCACAAGGTTAATTTTTCTTTTAATAAAAATATTATTTAATTTTTTAATTTTAAAAATATAATCATTAGTATTTTAATCGTAAAAAAGATAATTATTAATCATTTTCCTTTAAAAAAAGTAATTATTTATCATTTTACTTATAAAAAGATGCTCATTAGTTATTTTATTTATAAAAAAAATCATAAAAAGACTTTTGTTGATATAAATTTTTAAAACAAATATTGATGAAAATATTTTTATTATTTATTTTCATTCTATTAAATCAAAAAAATTACAAATATAATTGTTGAGAGTATTATAATCTTTTATCTATATTTTATGAATAAATATTTTTTTATAATTTTTATTTATTTTTAAATAAATTTAAAATGATTAAATATATTTTTAATTATTTTTATAAATAAATAAATTAAATATCAAATTTTTAAAATAAAAAATTAAATAATATTCAACAAAACAGATTATTTAATATTCCATTTATTAATAATACGTTGCTTAATATATATATATCTACTACTTATCTTCGTCAAAAGAGCACATGGGATTATTGTACTTCATCTTACTTTTTCTCCTTTTGGCAGTGTTTGAGTTGATTGACATATCCACGTCATTTCCTTTTTAATATTAATAATTTTTTTTAATAAATAGTTATATTTATCACTTACGTGAAAGCCTTTATTGAAAGCGACGTTTTTATTTCAGATTTTTCAGAATGTCCTTTTGGCCACAAATTAAAGGGGTGTAGTTTAACATGAGTTACATACTACTTTGGATAATAAGTACTTATTTCCCCAAAATATACAGAGGATCTTTCCAACGCGTAACAAACAGAGTAAGTGCTTATGTTTGCCTACTACTATTAGAAAGGAGTGTATGTGCAAATATACTTCTATTTGATTGTTCTTATAATAATGTATGAGAGATTTACATTTGTTGATTTCTTATATAGATTGACTTTGCTGCTAGCTAGATAATGATTTAGAACACATGTATATTGTATTATGGTTGGCCAAATTAGACGCAAGAATAAAATAGATATTATTAATTATTTTTTTGCATTTTTTAATGTATGGAATTGTAGTTCTTAAAAATGTTAAGTGCTAAATTTATATATTATTTTAAACGGGAATATTAGAATTTTATGAAAGATCAAAAGTTATAATATACTTAAGAAATCATCAATATAAATACATCACCAATTAAAACTAAAAAACATTCTTAAATACAAAAAAAAATCTTAAATTTTTATTTTTTGCTATATTATAAGGTTCTTTAATCGACTGTTTAATTATTAAAATACTAATCGCTCTTCAAAAAAATAAAATTTTAATACTATATTATAATCTTTCTGATATTCGACACATCGATCTAGATAAAGATTTAAATTGACAAAAAAAAATACAAAATTTACATGTATAAACATAATATATATCATCATAGATAAATACTTAAATGAGAAAAATCACTCTAAAGTCATATCTAGGTAAAGAAACAATATAAATATGTGTTTTTATTTAAAAATAACTAAGAAGAAGAGAAATATAATCAAAACAAACTTATAAGAGATGGATTCTTTTAAACAAAGATTCCTCTTCGACAAAAAGCAAATTAATTTCTTGAAAATTTCATAGAAAAAAAGGACAAAAAAGATTAGGGTTTTCATAGCGATTTATAATATACTTTAAAAAGAATAAATTAGTTTTTTAAAATACCTTTGAATTTTTAAAATAAAATTTTGGTATATTTAGTAGATGGACGTTGTTTTAAGAAATTTCCTAACAATATATTTGTATAACATATTCTATAGTAGTAATGCCCCAAACATGATAGTACAAAATTCTTATATTTATTTCATTACAGTAATGGATATATTATCCTTTGATTAAAAAAAAAAAGAAAAATATGGATCCATAAATTTAAATTTTAGATGTCAAAATAATATTTTGAAATACATATAAATAATATATTAAACAATCAAAATATATGCCTTGTAGTTTGTAAAGTGGTAAATATTCATCTATAACTAGCTAGTAGGTGATATGAGGTGTTAAAAAATGATATATATATATATATATATAATTTTTAATCTCTTGTGAGGTATTAAATATGATTTTTTTATAATGTAATGAATATATGTTTAACACATCTTAAAAAATGTGATAAACATGTAATTTTTTATAACATAATAAATTGTTAAGATGTGTGATGATATAGATGATCCTATATGCGATATGGAGTAGCTAGACTAGCATACCTAGAATAGCCAATGATATGTAGCACATATAAGTGATAGATTCCATAAGAGTTTATTATGCTTACCCATGTGATATGTTAACATTACAGCTAATACATTACTATATGTATTCAATTACTTTTTTCATTTTTTCATCGTCAATTAACATTTTCAACATTCTTTCTTCTTCCTTTCTCTCTTCAAGTTCTTGGTTTTCACTAGTTTTTTGTCATGATTTGATTAAAGCTTAGAGTTTTCATGGTATCCGAGCCTCTTATGGCTCATTTACTTGCTTATATAGGTTCTCATGAAGAATCTTTGCCTACACTTAGCAATATATCTTCCAATCTTTCTCTACCTTTGGCTAGTATTCAAATTTAATCCAAAATTTTCTATCAAATTAGATGATGCAAACTTAATTTGGATAGAACAAATTAAACATAAAACAATTATGTATTGATTTCAAGGATTTTTTGAAGGTACTGAAGCTATACTTGCATGACATATCAAGCAATTAGTTAAGAGTGAAACTGATGATATGAGTAATCTTGAAGAAATCTTGGTTGATAATCCAGATTATGCAGTTTGGGATCGTAAAGATAAAACAACAATGAGTTGGATTTACAACCCAATTTCACTACGTAAGCTTAGGTTGTTATATGGAAATTCATCATCACATGGTTACTGGACAACATTGCCTCAAAATGTTCAGGATAACAACAATTCTAATCTCATAGAATTGTGATGGAGGTTATAAATGATAAGGAAATATTATCACAACATGTAGAAATATATTGAAAAGGCTAAAGAAATGTTTGATTTTATGTCAGCAATAAGAGATCATATATCTACCAGAAAGAAAATTTGTTATTTGATAGAAGGATTATATTCACCTAATTACTTGGCACTAGTTACAACAATCACGAATAAGGAAAAATTACCAAATCTTGTGAGGTATTTTCTATGATGTGTACACATGAGATGAAAAGTATAAGAATGAGGTCTATTGATGTTCAATTGGTGCAAGCTAATATTGCTCAAAATAAATTTGATTGTTCTTAAGGTATTACTTCAACTTCATAATTTTTTGGTTATGGTAATTCTCAAAATTTTTAGCCTAAAGCTAGTGTCTTATAATTTAATGGTGTGAATACAAAAAATTGTAATCATAATACTCATGTGATGTAACCTTCAAACTCTCAAAGACCTTATTGTCATACATCAAATTTTTATAATCAACCTTATTCTTTTAAACCTGTGCAACCCTATCCTTCAAAATCTAGTTCACAATATAAAGGCGTATGCCAAACCTGCAAGAAAGTTGGACATAGTGCTCAATGTTGTAGATTTAGGTATACTGTACAACCTCTAACCCATAATAATCAAAATTTTCATCAATTTCCACCATCACAATCACAAACCTTTCCATAAAAGCCATTTCCAAGCCTTTATCCATGACCTCCTATACCTAATAAACCTCAAGAAAATTTGTCTCATGTAATTAATAACACACGAGTTTCACTAGTTTTTCTACCCAATACTTTACCACACTTGTTACCCTTACCTAACACACCAATACCAACACCTATACCAGAATCTCAGTATCAAGAAATGATGTATCCTAATGTCATGAATTATTTTGATATATCATATAAAACATTTGGCTATAAAAAATAGGACCTGCAGAGATTTAGTTACAAGGAGTTTTAGGATATCGTTAATATCCTCAATGGCCTATGTATCCTCTAGAAACATACAATGCTTTGCTAGCTACATTAGTTGTACATCAAGACTAACATTGGTACATGGAATTTGGAGTAAGTCATCGTCTCTCCTCTAACAACATTCATCTAATGCAAGCAATTCTTTATTTAGGACAAGAAGCTATGTTGCTAGGTAATGGTCATTCAACCTCTATTTCTTATATAGAACAAGGAAGTATTGGTTGTGAAAATTTGAAATTTAAACTACAAATTTACTGCATGTTCCTCAACTTGAAAAAAAATCCCATTTTAGTAAGACAAATGTGTGTTGATAATAGCGTCTCAGTGGAATTTTTTCCTAATTTCATCTATACGAAGGATATGAGTTAAAGGAAAGTGTTGCTAAATGAGGGAGTGTATAATGGCTTACACAAGTTTCCAATTGAAGGATCTCCAAAACATTGTAAAAAAGTCTTGTGTTCTAATTTCAATACTTCATGTAGTTCTATTCCTATTAGCATAATGCCTATTGATTCTATAGCTTCTATTCAATGTAATAAAGTCACAATAGATAATATAGTCTAGTATGATAAGCTTGGTCATCCTTATTTAAATGTTTTGAGATAGGTTTTAAGTGAAATGAATGTGCCTTGTTGTAGTATTGATGCAGTAAATTTTTATGGAGCATGTAAGTTGGGCAAGTCCTATAGATTGTAGTTTTTTCATATGCATGATAGGTCTACATAATATTTTTATATAATACATGTTGTTCTATAGGGTTCGCCACGAGTAGCAGTGGATAATGGGGTTAGGTATTTCACTTTATTTATAGATGATAATCTGAGATATTAGTGGTTATTTTTGTTACATAACAAGAGCCAAGTTGCTCAAGTATTTTTCCCTTTGAAGCTTTAATAGAGATAGTTTAGTAAAAAGTTCAATACTTCTAAAGTGATGGTGGAACTGAATTTAAAGCTTTGGAAACTCATTTGTTTCAAAGGGTTATAGGAGGAGAATTACTCGTCCTTATACTTCATCACAAAATGGGGTAGTAGAACGTAAAAATTGAGATGTTGTTGAGATTGGTTTGTCTATATTGGTTAAAGCTAGTTTGCCTTTGAAAATTTGGATTCATAGGTTTAAAATTGATGAGTATTTGATAAATAGATTGTCATATAAGACTCTTGCTAGAAAATCCCTCTTTGAGTTGCTTTATCATCAAAAACTCGAATACACAAGTTTGAAAGTGTTTGGATGCTTATGCTATCCTTACCCTAGGCCTTATTCACGCTCCAAATTAGACTTGAGGTCTGTACCATATGTATTTTTGGGTTATCTAGAACATCCAAAAGGCTATAATTTCCTAGATCGAGCTACCAAAAGAATGTATATATCACCTCATGTAGTGTTTAGTGAATGTTAGTTTCCTTATTTGTCTTCCTCTTTATCTCAGTCTTTGTCGAGTTCTACCAATGATAAGTTATGATCAGTTGGACCTCTTACCACTTTGTATAATTATTTCAGTCACATGGTCAAGTTAAAACAATTGAAAATGTACTTAATATTCCTCTATATGTTATACCCACAACTTCTAGCTTTATTAACCCAAATACTATTACCACAATTCAAAATGTCTCTAGTTAGTTGCCTCAACACATGGCACTTACAAATGTCTTACCATCAACTTCTCCTAACTCACTTACAAATGTCTCACCATCATCTTTTCCTATCTCACTTATAAATATCTTGCTTGTGGCTTTTTCTTAGAATAAAGATCTCTCTTCTCAAACCTCTTCTAGTTCTAAGAAGTTTTTATCTACAAGCAATACTAAAAGTATTTCTTTTGCTAGAAAGGATACTTGTATTGAACTATTTGATACTTTTGTATCTACTCAAATAATTTTTAACCCTGATGGAATTGATCTTACCATTTATTTACCTCCTATTTCCAATATATACAAACCAACCTCAAGTGATAATATGCATCATATGTAGACTTGTGCCAAGACAAGCATCTATAAACCTAAAGCTTTTAGTGCCACTATGATCCTTCCAGTTCCTAGTAATGTGAACTAAACTATGAAATATAAGGAATGGATAGAGGCTATGAGAAAAGAATACGAAGCATTGATAAAGAACAAAACTTGAGATTTAGTTCTACCTCTAAACATGGCAAAGTTATCAATAATAGGTTGGTGTTTTCTATTAAACTAAAACCTAATAGAGCTTTAGAGAGGTATAAAAGTAGACTAATAGCAAAAGGATTTCTTAAAATTGAGGGAATTAATTATAATGAAACTTTTGGTCTTATTGTGAAGCCTGTAACAATCAGAGTAGTGTTAACGATGGCTTTCTCTAAGGGATAAATTGTAAGGAAACTTAATGTGAATAATGTATTTTTCAATGAAGATTTGGAGGAAGAAATGTTTATGTACCAACTAGAAGGTTGTTTTAATCAAGAATACATACATACATACATACATATATATATATATATACATATATATATATATATACATATATATATATATATATATATATATATATATATATATATATATATATATATATTTGGAGAAGGCTCTTTATGGGCTTAAACAAGCTCTTAGAGCCTGGTACTCTAAGTTGAGTAGTTACTTGAGTTCATTGGGGTTTTAGAAGCTCACAAGCTAGTACATTTATGATCCTTTACGATGATGAAGTGTATTCAATGGTGATTTTGATATATGTGGATGATATAATCATCATAGGGTCTGATGTAAATTATATTCAAGAGGTGATTACTCAATTGAATGATGTATTTGTTAGAAATAAAATCTGACAAACAATTTAAGAATGAAATTATTTTATTAAAGAATTAGAAATATATATCATATATAAATACAAAATTTAAATAATATACAAATTAAATAAATAAATAAAACTGAGGCCTGTGTATCACACAGTATCCTTAAGATAATTTTTTCGCTCACCGTGGGTGTTTGAGAACAACGAAAATTTATCTCACAGGATATAACGATTAAATAATAATAAACTTACACCATAGTTTATTACTATACGAACTTTAGAGGGTCGAAACTCTATTGAAAGAACCTAACTCTTTATAGAAAATATACAACTTAATTAATAATAAAATAATAATAATAATAATTAAATAAATAAATTAATTATTTTTTTTTCTTTTAATTTTACCTTTTTGTTTTTTTTCCTTTTTCCTTTTTCCTTTTCACTTTTCCTCTTTTTTTTTCTCTTTCTTCTTTTCTCTTTCTTTTCTTTTCCTCTTCCTTCTTCCCTTTTCTTCTTCTTCTTCTTTTTCTCATCGCCCTCCTTTTCTTTTCTCTGTTTTTTTCTTTTTTGTTCTTAGATTTTCTTGTGTCTTTTCTTCTTAACTTTCTTCTCTATTTATAGAAGAATTATTGAGAAACAGAAGCTAAGAATTGATGCAGAGAAATGGGCAAAAACGACTAAAATTAAAGACGAGAAACAACTGGAATTGAAGAAGAGGAACACTTGGAAATTGAAGTAGAGAAACATAAGAAATCAAGAGGGAGGTAGCAGAAAATTTAAAAGAATTGAAACTAAAAATTAAAATTTTTATTCAATTTTTTTTCTAACAATCCCCCACATGAATAAAAATTGATATAGATTTTAAATCAAATTTTAACATGCAAATAGAGTTCAATGGATCGAAACCTACAAAGGATAGGTAGGTACCTTTTGAACTTTCATTTGGGAAAATATATTTACCTTACTGATTGAGCAGTAGACATGATGTCTTTGAACTGTTTTGTCCTTTATGTAAGGGATGACATACTTCACATAAGAATCTTTCCTAACACAATTCAATTCTCACTGTTATGTTCATTTTGGCCTTGAACATATGCCTGGTTTTATGAAAGCCTCTAAAGAATTGAGCCCTATACAATTCTCTTTCAAAGTGGCCCCACTCCTTCCTTACATAGGTGATCTCTTATCTTTAAAAGTAATCCACAAAGAGTAACCTACATACTTTGGTCGGTATTCTTTTCATAAGAATCATTAAAAACCTTAGCTTATCATGTATCTTATGAGTATCATAGGAATTTACTTGAGGGTAAACCTCGACAGTGATCTCACTAAGTCCTTACAATTAGGTTGTCTCTTTGAACCTAGATCTTGGGATCTCCAGTCAAATAGGTTGGGTTTCCTTTGAAAATCCTTATTCATTCATGGGCTTCAGTCCCATTCCTCTCGATGACTTATCAACTAACTCTCGATTTAACCCTTTAGTTAAGGGATCAACTATGTTATCCTTTGACTTAATATAGCCAATAGAGATAACCCCAATTGAGAGTAGTTGTTTAATGGTAATATGTCTACGATGTATATATCGAGACTTACCATTATACATATTGCTCTGTCCCTTGCCAATAACATATTGACTATCACAATTAATGCATATTGTAGGTACAAGCTTTACCCACTTAGGAATATCCTTTACAAAATTGCATAGCCATTTGAATTCTTCGCCACATTTATCCAAAGTGATGAACTCAGATTCCATCATGGATATAGCAATGCATGTTTGTTTAGAGGACTTCTATGAAACAACTGCACCATCTAGTATGAATACATATGTATTGGTGGACTTTGAGTCTTTCATATCAGATATCCAATTTGAATTATGGTATCCTTCTAATACAGCTGGATATCTTGTGTAATGTAGTCCATAGATACGTGTATATCTTAAGTATCTAAGTAGTCTTGTAATACCTTTCCAGTGATCAGATCCTAGATTACTAGTATATCTACTTAGTTTGCTTACATCATAAGCTATGTCTGGTCTCTAGTACAACTCATCAAGTACATAAGACTTCCTATCACTCTATAATATTCTAGTTGAGACACATTCTCACTTTTATTCTTAGATAAGTGTAGATTTACATCTACTGGTGTTCTCACAATTCCAAAATCACCCTTGTTGAATTTCTCAAGTATTTTTTCAACATAATGACATTGACTTAGAATGAGACCGCTTGATATCTTAATTTCTAGAATTACATCAGCAGGTCCCATGTCTTTCCTATCAAACCTTGAATTCATGATAGATTTAATAGATTTGATTATTTGATCATTACTACCCACAATTAGCATGTCATCAACGTAAAGACACAAGATAACATAACCATCTTCTTTGTCCTTGACATATACACATTTGTCACATTCGTTGATTTTAAAGCCATTTTTCCTCATGACATTATCAAATTTTTCATGCCATTGTTTTGGTGCTTATTTCAAGCCATATATAGACTTCACCAATTTACAAACCTTTCCTTCTTTCCCTAGGCATGAAAAACCCTTGGGTTGGTCTATGTAGATTTCTTCATCTAACTCTCCATTTGGAAAGGCTATCTTTACATCCATTTGATGTATTTCAAGATTTCACAGAGCTGTGATAGCAATTATCATCCTTATAGATGTTTTTCTCGTCACAGAATAATAAGTATCAAAGTAATCAAGGCTATGTCGTTGTTTGTATCCCTTAATTACAAGCCTGACCTTGTACTTATTAATTTATCCATCTGATTTACGTTTTCTTGTGAAAATCCACTTAGACCCTAGTGTTTTACTACTTGAAGGTAAATCAACTAGTTCTCAAGTGTGATTTTGCATAATGGACTCAATTTCACTATTAATGGATTCTTGCCATTGAGGACATTCAGAAGAATTCACATCCTCTTTATAGGTTTGAGGTTCATTTTCTAACAAATAAGTCAAAAAATCTGGACCATAGGACATTTTTATCCTAGCCCTCTTGCTACGTTTGAATTCAACCTCATCCTCAACCTCTTGTTCAAGTTCTTTGTTTTGACTATCTTCATTCATAGTCTCATATGTTTATTTAGACGAACTAGATTCTCCTTGAGATTTACCTGGAAATACATGTTCAAAGAACAATGCATTCCTTAATTCCATTATTATCATAACAAGTAATATAATGATAAGTAAATATCATTCCCACAGATATTATTTTATTAGAAATTAATTTTTAAAACTAAAAGAAATAAAAATCAATTTTTTGTGTTTTTATATTTTAAAGAAGCAGAATTAAAATAACTAAAATTAAATATCAATAATTAATTAAATCAAATTTGGTAACTAAAAAGATATATGAGAAAATATCTAAGAATACTTAATCCTTTAATTTTCTAAACATGTGAATCGTTAAAATCCTCCCAATATAATTATCAATTAAATTATATGATCAATTGAATCTAACCTAGCATGTATTCCTCTCTCAAGTAAACTACACACCATATAGTAATTAATTTAATCACACTCTTATGCCAATTAAATTGCATACTACTCATTAAGTTCATCAATTATGGATCACATACATAAGAATCATACATCTTTGCCTAGAAACTATGCATGTTATTTAATCAAGAAAAACAATTAAATAATTCTCTCAAATCTATTTAATTGCCTCTATAGATAAATTGTTGGCCAAACAATTAATAGCATACAAATCAGATTAAATAATATAATTAAATTATAATTATAATTGGGGTAAAATATTAGATCATCATATGGTGAAAATTGGGTTCATAAGATCCCTAGATTAATAAATTAATTACACATAATTGTGTTCATAAAGCTCATATTTTTCATAAAGAAAGACATAAAAATTGATAAAGAAAAGAGTAGAAGAAGAAATACAATTAATCTCTTAAATTGTAGTGTTCATCTCTTCTTTAATCTCCACCAAAATTGTGTCATTTCTTGAATTATTTATGTATTTTTCTATCTTTTTAGCTCCAAAAATTGACCAAAATTATGCTAATGGAGGCCAATTAGGGTTTATGGAGTGATTAGAGGCTTAAATAAAGCCGAGGTGCGATCTGAACCGTCAGATCAAGGGATAAGATCAAAACAAGAAATCTGACATTTCTAGCCAATCACAACACAACACGTGGTAGGGAAGACCGGTCAAAGTCAACGCTTGCTGAGTTAGAGACACGCTGCGTGATGTGATTCGCGAAAATAATGAAGTGGTGCATAAGTGGAATGCATGGAGCAATGACGTTGTGACACGTGGCAACGAGGGTTGACCAATTTTTGAACTCATATTGAATGTCATACTGACTCGTGGTAAGTGTTTCGTCCTCTTTACAGGCAGCGTAATGTGATTCGCTCTCCGTGCTGGCATGGTATCCCTATGGGTTACCAGGCAACTCCTCTACTTATGTGGCATGCCATGTGGAAACTCCTGATTGGTCGTGCTTTAAAAATTCATAAAAAATTCCAAAAATTATATTTTCACCTTTTTCACTAAAAAGTTTATATTTTAATATTTTTGGCCATAAAAATATTATTTATTAAATAAAACAAGTAAATGTTAAGTAAAAAAGTGCGCTAATGACTCTACTTTCATAGAGTCATCATTCACCTTCTTAGGTATAGGTACAACGACTTTTGCAAGACACCCCTAACTCATAAATATTTATAGGAAGGTACCCTTCTTTTAAATAATTCATATGGTATCTTATTTGTCTTTTTCCAAGATACCTTATTTAAAAAGGTAGTTAGGTAACAAAATAGCTTCCCCCCACAAGTTCTGTGGCAACCCATAACTTAATAGCATTATATTCGTAATTTCTTTCAAGGTACAATTCTTACATTCAACAACCTTATTTGGATGAGGTGAATAAGGTGATGTGGTTTCATGAATAACTCCATGTTATGCATAAAATTCACTAAACGGTGCCTCATATTAACTATCACGATCACTAAGCAGCACCTTGATTTTCTTGTTAAGTTGATTCTCAACTTCTATTTTATAAAGAATAAATTCTCTATAGCTTCATCTTTGCTTTTAAGCAAATACACATAGCAATATTTCGTGCTATGATCAACAAAAGTAATAAAATACTTATTTCCACCTCTTGTTTGAAGAAATTACAAGTCATATAAATCACTATGGATTAAGTCGAGGGATTCAGTGTTCCTTTCAATCGAATGAAATGATGACCTAGTCATTTTTGCCTCAACACAAGTCTCACACTTATGCTTTGAATCTATTTGGAATGCGAGTATATGTTCCATGAAAGTAGAGTCATAAGTTAGAAGACTCAAGCATATAAGTAGAAGAATTAATCTTATTAATATTTTTTAGCTTTTACAATCATTACATTGAGCTTAAATAGCCCATCAGATACATATCCCTTCCCTATAAACATCCCATTTTTTGTCACAATGACCTTGTTAGATTTAAACACCATCTAAAAGCCATGCTTGTTTAATAATGAGCCAGAAACAAGATTCTTATAGATGTTAGGCATATAGAGTACATTATTTAATGTAAGCTTCTTCCTAGAGGTCATCTTTAGTTTGACCTAGCCTTGCCCTTGAATGGTTGATGTGGTAGAATTTCCCATGAAGAGCTTTTCTCCATCTTTCACAGCTTCAAAAGTAGTGAATAACCCTTTATCTGAGAATACATGCCTTATTGCACCAATGTCAATCCACCACTCCTTTGGATTTGATCCCATCAAGTTTATCTTAGAAATGACTACACACAAGTCAATGTCAAAAATATCATGAGTGATGTCATCAACCATATTTGCCTCACGATTTATGTTTATTTTTGGAAACTTGTAGTCTGGGGCTTTATGCCTTCTCTTCTGACAGTTAAAGAAAATCCCTTTGAAGCTTGACTTCTTAAAATTTATTTTTATAGTTCCTAATTTAGACCCTTTACCTACCTTGCCCTTGCTCTTATTCTTATTGTGTTTGGACCTTTGACCATGTTCCATCACATTATCCTTGGGTGCTAATGGGATATACCTATTTTATAAGAAGTCTTGTTGTCTTCTTCCACTTTGAATCTTATCAGAAAGTCTTTCAAAGACATTTCTCTTCGTTTGTGCTTAAGGTAGGCCTTGAACTCTATCCATGAAAGGGAAAACTTTTCAATAATATCTACAACTTGGAAGGTTTCACTAAGTACCATCCCTTCATCATACATATCTGTTATGATATCTTGGATTTCACGTGCTTGATTGCATATCGATTTAGAGGCCACCATCTTATTATCAAGAAAAACCAAAAATTTCTTGGCATTGACATTTTTTAGTTTTATACTTCTAGTCCAATGATTCCCACAAGTATTTGGTCATCTTTTCCTTATTATACTCATTGTACAAGGAATCAATTAGATTATTCAGAATATAGTTCCAATATAGATAATCTGAATGCTTCCATGCTTCAATAGCACTAGTAGACTGAAAATATTGTTCACTCTCAGGTTGATCGAGAGCCTCTTTTGTCAAGAACCTTGCTAAAATCAAGGTGGTAAGGTAGAACATCATCTTACTCTTCCATCTCTTGAAGTTTAAACCATTAAACTTCTCCGGTCTCTCTACTACAGCATGGTTCATTGGAATAAAAACAGGTAACATTGGCGTTACCCCATGTGCCACATAAGGCCTCCTCATTTGGTTCACAATAGAATCACCCACAATAGGGTAAGCAACATTCACAGTTAGATTTTCAATTTGGGATACTTGAGTTGTCATTTTAGATTGCATAATATTTTTTTTATATTTTCTGTTCAATACACAAATAGCAATTTAAGTTTTTTAAAAAAAATTATCAAATAATGTTTATAGGAGAAACTATTATATATATATATATATATAATAAATAGATGATATAAATATGTTAATTTACATATATATTTGTAATTTCATTAATTATAGTGATTAAATAATTTTAAAATAAAATAATTTATTTATTTATAAAATTATAAAATTATAATATATATAGCAATATATATTTATATAGTAAAAATAAAATACAAATCTAAAGTAAAGAATATTAAGATTAATGATAGAAAATAAATAAAGAAAACAAAATACTTAATATAAAATATCAGTATAAAAACATTACAATTATATAAAATAATTAATAATAACAACAATACAAAAAACAACGAACATAAGTAAATGTAGTGTAAGTAATTTAATATAAAAATAAAATTAATATTAAATATATGATGAAAGGAATTAATAAAGATGTAAAAATTGAAGATTAATTATAATAGAATATAAATAGCATAACAAATATATAATATGTTTGTCTTAAAATATTTATTAAAAAAATATTTTTTTTGTATTTGTTTGTCCAAAAAGTAAAGGATAAATTATGTTAAGATTGTTAGAAATAATAATCGAATAAATAATTTAAGAATAAAATTATTTTATTAAAAAAATTAAATATATATATATATATAATATAAATACAAAATTTAAATAATATATAAATTAAATAAATAAATAAATAATAACCGAGACCTATGTATCACATAATATCCTTAAGATAAATTTTTCGATTATCGTGATGTTTGAGAATGACAAAAATTTATTTCACATGATACAATGATTAAATAATAATAAAATTACACCATAATTTATTACTTTACGAACTTTAAAGTGTCTTAACTTTATCGAAAGAACATAACTCTTTATAAAAAATATACAACCAAAATTAGTAATAAAATAATAATAATAATAAATAAATAAATTAAATATATTTTTCTTTCACTTTTACCTTTATGCTACTCTATCTCTCTTTTTCCTTTTCACTTTTACTCCTTTTCTTTTGTTTTCCTCTTCCTTCTTCTTCTTCTTCTTCTTCTTCTTCTTCTTCTCTCGTCGCCCTCATTCTCTTTTCTCTGTTTTTTTATTTTTTGTTCTCATATTTCCTTGTGTCTTTTCTTCTCTATTTATAGAAGAATTATAGAGAAACAAAAGCTGAGAATTGATGCAGAGAAACAGGTAGAATCGATTGGAATTGAATAAGAGAAACGACTGGAATTGAATAAGAGAAACGAATGGAAATTGAAGCAAAGAAACAGAAGAAATCAAGAGGAAGGTAACGAAAAATTTAAAAGAATTGAAATTGAAAATTAAAATTTTATTCAATTGTTTTCTAACAGTATTTGCCTTAAAAGACTTGGGAGAATTGGATTATTTTTAGAGGGTTGAAGTAATAAAAATTGGTGAGTGTTTTCACTTAAACCAATAGAAGTATATCTCTCACTTACTGGACAGAGTATAACTTATTGATTCAAAACCAACATCTAATTCTCTTGCCTTAGAGAAGAATTTATCAAAATTTGATGGTAAATAGTTGATGCAAGTTCTTACAGGTTATTGGGGCAATAAATATTGTACACTTATTAGACCAGATATCTCATACTTTATGAATATGCTTTGTTAGTTTCTAAATTATCCCTATGATATACATCGACAAGAAGTTAAGATGTTAATGAGGTACTTGAAAGGAACTACGGGGTTATGGCATAGTTTTGCAAGGCACTGAAGTGCTATCTTTAATAGGTTATGCTATTGTAAATTGGGTATTTTGTGTTGATGATATAAGAAGCAACACAAGTGGTTGGTGCATTTTCATGGAAAACTCATTAGTTTTGTGGAGTTTTGGGAAGCATAGGGTGGTTTCAAGATCCTTAACAAAGGTAGGATTTAGGTCATTAGATTTGGTTGTTATTGAAGTATTGTGGCTTAAGAAATTATTTGGTGAATTAGGCATAAAGCTTTCAACTGCTCCAGTTTTATCATGTGATAATCAAGGGATTGGCACATTAGTTAAACATCATGTTCATCATTCTAAAATCAAGCATGTAGAGATAGATTTTTACTTCATTAGAGAACGTGTACTTAGTGGAGAAATTTGTATTGAATATGTGTCAACAAAAGAGCAACCTATAAACATTATGAACATATCATTAGAATCAACTAGTTTTTTTGATTTGAGAACCAAGTTCACTATTCTCAATAGAGACATGAAATTAGAGAAGATGTTAAGGTGTGTGATGATGTAGATGATCATATGTGTATATGGTGTATTGATGAGCAAAAATCGGCATCGTCGATTCTGCCAATACTTTGGTTTTATATTTATAAAACTCTCGCAAGTGCATGAATCATTTCGTAGAAAATGATAGGTGTACTCCCAAGGTCGATCTAAGGAAGGAGTATATGTGGTTTTTAATTTATTATTCAAACTTTTAAAAACGAAATTAAATCCTAAACATTCTGTCACGATAGTTTGGTTTTTGTGTTTCTAAACTAATAACATAAAAATAAACATAGATACAAATTCAATAAATATTTATGCAAATTTTATCATTTATGATAGTGGAGTATTTATGGATATAATAACTAAGTTAATTATGCTTGCTCATATTATCTAGGTTATTAAAGATATAAATTGATATTTATTGATTCTCTATTTTTTATATGAATACCACCTTTGGTGGGGTTAAATATTCTTTGTTAACTAAACAGATCAATTAACACCTATGGGTGGGGTTGATAACTAATTTGGTTAATTAAATTAATTCCTTTTTCTAAGAGATTAAAAATAAACCATTTAAATGCCACCTTTGGTGGGGTTAGACAGTTTAAACTTTATTCAAGGTGTCCAAATTAAACCTAAGAATTTAATTATCAGAGTACTAACTTTCAATTTTTAAAATCACTACTTAAAAACATGTTGTCAATACATTTTCACATAATAATTCTTATAAAAAAATTTGAAATAGAGCTTCACTTTAACTACCGAGTGATTGTACCAACAAATAAAAGAGCACTACTCTAAATCAGACCATATAACTAAACCTTAAAATCTAATTTTCATATTTAATTTTGTAATGAAAAATAATATATTTATCTCTAACATTCTTAATAACTGTAAAGAAAATAAAATTCTTACAGTACTTCGATGCTATTCTCGTTGCTGGAAAACCTCCAAACAGAAGTTACACTCCCATTTATTGAATCGAAAAGCAAATAAATTACAAAAACATAACTAGTTCTTCTCAAAAAGAGAAGAAATCTAAAACTGAGAGAAACTAACTAAGAAAAGCTAAAAACTAAGAAAAGCGTAAAAACTAAGAAATGAGAGAAAGAAAGAGAAGAGAAAATGTGTTTTGAGGTGTGTTTATTTATGAAGAGAATGAGGGTATTTATAGCTGAGGATGGGAAGAAAAAGTGGGTGAAAAAATGATAAAAAATGGTGGAAACGTGGAGTAGTGAATGATGATTTCATTTGATGACGTCAGCATGATGTGGGGGGCGGCTGCGCGCGAATTGGGGCACAGATAGGTAGCGGCGCCCGCGGACAGGAGTAGGGGCGTGCACAGGCGTGCTCGGAAAGCAGCAGTGGCATGCACGGATTGGAGAGCTGGTGTGCGCGGACGGGGCATGCTGTGCGTGCGGATTGGAGAGCTGGCGCCCGTGGACTGGGCATGCTGTGCGTGTGGAATGGGCACGCTGCGCGGCGCGATTTCCTCCTTTTTGACATTTTTGACCCATTTTGTCCAATTGATTAAAAATATATATATTTATATGTTTTATCATATATTTATATAAATTTGTCTTTTTCGGAATCACGGGTATTTTTATTGTTTTTCAGGTATTTTGGCTTAAAAACGCAATTTAAAGACTCAAAGAGGAATACTTGAAGCAATACATCACAAATATATTAATAAATAAGTGGGAAAAGGTCAACAAACATGGAAAAATTGGACAAAATGGGTCGAAAAGGTCAAAAATGTTAAAAAGACAGAAATCGCGTCCCGTTGCCCCAACAAGACGCGCCAAATACCAAATTTCAAATACTTTGATGAGCAAAACCGCATCGCCGATCCTGCCAATACTTTGGTTTTATATATATAAAACTCTCGCAAGTGCACGAATCATTTCGTAGAAAATGATAAGTATACTCCTAAGGTCGATCTAAGGAAGGAATGTATGTGGTTTTTAATTTATTATTCAAACTTTTAAAAACGAAATTAAATCCTAAACATCCTGTCACGATATTTTGGGGTTTTGTCTTTTTAATCTAATTACAGAAAATTAAACATAGATTCAATAAACATTCATGCAAATTTTATCATTTATAAACAGTGGAGTATTTATGGATATAATAACTAAGTTAATTATGCTTGCTCATATTATTTAGGTTATTAAAGATATGAATTGATATTTATTGATTCTCCCTTTTTTGTATGAATACCACCTTTGGTGGGGTTAGATATTCTTTGTTAACTAAACAAATCAATTAACACCTATGGGTGGGGTTGATAACTAATTTGGTTAATTAAATTAATTCCTTTTTCTAAGAGATTGAAAATGAACCATTTAAATGCCACCTTTGGTGGGGTTAGACAGTTTAAACTTTATTCAAGGTGTCCAAATTAAACCTAAAAATTTAGCTATCCAAGTACTAACTTTCAAGTTTTAAAACTACTACTGAAAACATGTTGTCAATACATTTTCAGATAATAATTCTTATAAAAACTTTTGAAATAGAGCTTCACTCTAACTACCGGGCGATTGTACCAACAAATAAAAGAGCACTACTCTAAATCAGACCGGATAACTAAACCTTAAAATCTAATTTTCAGATTTAAGTTTGTAATGAAAAATAATATATTTCTCTCTAACATTCTTAATATAAAATCTTGAATAAAAATAAAATCAATTCATTTTAGAGATTTTTACCTATTTAATATTTCGCAAGCATAACAACGTTATTATTATATCATTTTTACAAACAGCTAGCACAGTTAAATTTAATCACAGATAAATTAAATATAACATGTAAGAATAAAGCATAAAAAATAACTGCAAAGAAAATAAAATCCTTACAGTACTTCGATGCCATTCCCGTTGCTAGAAAACCTCCAAGCGGAATTTGCACTTCCATTTATTGAATCAAAAAGCTAATAAATTACAAAAAACATAACTAGTTCTTCCCAAAGAGGGAAGAACTCTAAAACTAAGAGAAACTAGCTAAAACATAAGAAAAACTAGCTAAAACATAAGAAAAACTAAAAAAAACTAAAAACTAAGAAATGGAGAGAAAGAAAGAAGAGAGAAGTGTGTTTTGAGGTGAAGGGAAGGGGGGTATTTATAGGTGAGGATGGAGAGAAAAAATGAGTAAAAAAATGTTAAAAAAATATTAAAAAAATGAAAAACGTGTAATGGAAATGTCGAGGTCATCAATGACGTCATCATGACGTCGTGAAGCGGTACGTGGAAAATGGGGGAAAAAATCGTTGGGTGTGCGAAGGGAGCGCGCGTCTGTATTCGTTGTCATTGCCTTGCTGAAGCAAGTAGGCCTTGTTGACAAGCGTCAATGGAGCGATTTCGATCTTTTGACATTTTTGACCTTTTCGACCCATTTTGTCCAATTTTTCCATGTTTGTTGACCTTTTCCCACTTATTTATTAATATATTTGTGATGTATTGCTTCAAGTATTCCTCTTTGAGTCGTTAAATTGCGTTTTTAAGCCAAAATACCTGAAAAACAATAAAAATACCCGTGATTCCGAAAAAGACAAATTTATATAAATATATGATAAAACATATAAATATATATATTTTTAATCAATTAATGTGCAAAAAATCATGATAATTTTAGTGCTTTTTGAGCACTCATCACTAAGCAAAAATAATAATAAAAAATATACGATACTTTATTAAGATGAGAAAAAATTCATACATTAAATCCTAATACCTATAGAGATTATCTAAAAAATTGAAGAAATAAGAAATGTGTTTAGAGTAGAAAAAATATATATTTCACTATGAATAAAGGAAATTAGGCTCAAATTATATCTCACAAAGGTAGTTTCCACTAAAAAAATTCATAAACACCGATTTAAAAAATTCATTAACACCGATTTTGGATTTAATATAATTTCCACATCTTATCAAGAAATACTAGTTATGACAAAAACTAACTAATTATCAAAAATAATTACAAAATATTTCATGATATGTTTTCAAAAATTAATCTAACATTACAAAAGACTTAACTATTTACTTAAATTTGATTTAAAGAAATGAGAAATTTTTTTGAGAATTTTTTTTAATTCCAAAAATTACTAAATCACACAAAACAAAAATAAAACCAAACACAAAAAATGAAAATGTGAACATAAAAAAAAACAAATTGTTAAATATTTTTTTTTAAATTAAGTATGATAATTTTTCACCACTTCCAACCTAGAACTTAAATTGTCCTTAATGTAACAAATGTAAATTAAAGATAAAGAGAAAAGAGAAGAAAGATGACCTATTTCTTGAGAATGTGCAAGTAGTAATGGAGAAATGCAAGTGCATCCATCGTATTCATCATTAAAGTGTACACAAACAGATCGCTGTGAACTTCTAACATCTCAACAAATATTTTTAGTTTTAACAATTTAAAAACCATTCAAATGTAATTAAACTAAAATAAAAAATAAAAATTAAATAAATAAAATTACCTAAAATAATGGGTTGCCTCCCATCCAGCGCTTAGTTTAACGTCTTAGCAAGACGTAACTTGGGGATTTCTTTTTCAGTAAACTCAATGTCCCCACATCATTGAGTCAATCAAACCTACAGGTAAGACAAGGTTGTCTACCTATACTTTTTCAGTCATGCCCTATTGATTTTCAAATTTTTCTATACTTAAAACTAGGGGCATGCTTCAGGGTTTTAGATAACCCACATCTAGGTGCAAATCAAATAATTAAGGCATCAAAACACAATTGTACCTAGATCAAACAAAGCAACTAACTCCTTAGATTGTAATTAAAACTTTAAAATTTTGGAGATAGTTTCAGAAAAATGTTTTTTTTTTGTTTTTTTTAAAGATAAAATAACATAATCAGTATTAACCAAGAGTACTCCGAGGAAAAAAATGGTGGTGGAAAGGTCTTTAAAAACCATCCTCCTAAACAGAACAACATTCCCAGAAAAGACTAGTGGCACAAAGGCTTCCAAGAACTAGTTTCTTAGACAGAACTCCATTAGATCTTTACTTTTCATGCTATTAAAATTAAGTTAATTAAGTTAAGTTAAGTAAAAATATAAGTTAATTAAGTTAATTAAAATCTAAGTTAATTAAGTTAAGTTAAGTAAAAATTGAAAAAGGTAAAAGAAAATAAAATAAAATTGTTTTTTATTCATTTTTTTATTTTTTTTATTTAAAAAAAATTAAAAATAAGATTTAAAATAAATAAATAAAATAAAAACTTAAAATTAAATGAAAATTAAAAATTAAGTTTTTATTATTTTTTATTTAAAATTTATTTAAGTTTTTTTTCTTCAAATTTCAAATTGCAAAATTATTTTACTATTAAGGCTATACTTAGTATTATTATTTTTGAAATTTAAATTATTAATAATTTTTTTATTTATTATGAAATTTGACATTTGAATTTTTTTGTTTTTTATTATTTATGAACGTTAAATTTATTATTATTATTATTTTCTTTTTTTTTAATTATTTCAGATTTTTAAAAATATTTTTTTGTTATTATTTTTGTTATTATTTATGAACTTTAAATTTATTATTATTATTATTTTCTTTTTTTAATTATTTTTTAATTATTTTTAAATGTTTTTTTTATTTTTTTTATTATTCATGAACGGTAAGTTTTGTTTTGTTTTTTTAATTTTACATTCAATTTGTTTTATTAAAAAAAATATTTTAATTTTGATTTATTTTTTTACTATTCATGAACGATAATTTTTTTTTATGAAATTTGAAATTGGAATATTTGTTTTAACCCAAAAAATAAAATAACAATTATTTACATCACAAATATTTTTTAAAATTTTGATAAATAATTTAAAAACGTTATTCCTTCCCCGACAACGGCGCCAAAAACTTGATGAGCAAAAATCGGCATTGTCAATTCTGACGATTCTGTCAATACTTTGGTTTTATATTTATAAAACTCTCGCAAGTGCATGAATCATTTCGTAGAAAATGATAAGTATACTCACAAGGTCGATCTAAGGAAGGAATATATGTGGTTTTTAATTTATTATTCAAAATTTTAAAAACGAAATTAAATCCTAAATATCCTATCACGATAGTTTGGTTTTTGTGTTTCTAATCTAATAACATAAAAATAAACATAGATACAAATTTAATAAATATTTATGCAAATTTTATCATTTATAATAGTGGAGTATTTATGGATATAATAACTAAGTTAATTATGCTTGCTCATATTATCTAGGTTATTAAAGATATAAATTGATATTTATTGATTCTCTCTTTTTTATATGAATATCACCTTTGTTAGGGTTAGATATTCTTTGTTAACTAAACAAATCAATTAACACCTATGGGTGGGGTTGATGATTAATTTGGTTAATTAAATTAATTCCTTTTTCTAAGAGATTGAAAATGAACCATTTAAATGCCACCTTTTGTGGGGTGAGACAATTTAAACTTTATTCAATGTGTCCAAATTAAACTTAAGAATTTAATTATCCGAGTACTAACTTTCAAGTTTTAAAACCACTACTGAAAACATGTTGTCAATATATTTTCATATAATAATTCTTATAAAAACTTTTGAAAGAGAGCTCTACTCTAACTACCGGGTGATTGTATCAACAAATAAAAAAGCACAATTCTAAATCAGACCGTATAACTAAACCTTAAAATCTAATTTTCAGATTTAAGTTTGTAATGAAAAATAATATATTTCTCTCTAACATTCTTAATATAAAATTTTGAATAAAAATAAAATCAATTCATTTTAGAGATTTTTACCTATTTAATATTTTGCAAGCATAGCAACGTTATTATTATATCATGTTTACAAACAACCAGCAATGTTAAATTTAATAACAAAAAAATTAAATATAACATATAAGAATAAAGCATAAAAAATAACTGTGAGGAATGGAAGAAAAGTGGGTAAAAAAATGATAAAAAATGGTGGAAACACGGAGTAGTGAATGATGATGTCATTTGATGACATCAGCATGACGTGGGGGCAGTTGTGCGCGGATTGGGGCGTAAATGGGCAACGGCGCGCGGGGATAGGAGTAGGGGCGTGCACAAACGCGTGCAGAAAGCAGTAGTGGCGCGTAGAGGTGTGCGCAGAAAGGGGCAAGGGCTCGCGCGGATTGGACTGTTGGCACGTGCGGACTGGGCATGCTGCCCACACGGGTGCACGCGGAATGGGCGCGCTGCGCAGCGCGGCGGCACTATTTCCTCCTTTTTGACCTTTTTGTCCAATTTTTCTATATTTGTTGACTTTTTCTCATTTATTTTTGAATATATTTATGATGTATTGCCTCTAGTATTCCTTTTTGAGTCTTTAAGTTATGTTTTTAAGCGAAAATACCTAAAAAACAATTAAAATATCCGTGATTCCAAAAAGACAAATTTATTTAAATATATTATAAAATCATATAAATATATATATTTTTAATCAATTAATGTGTATAAAATTATGGTAATTTGAGCTCTCATGCACCTAAATTGGCCAAACATATACTGCAAGTGTGCAGTGCAGTGTGTTTGTATGATAGCTGATATGTAGCACATATTAGTGATAGATTCTATAAGAGTTTGTTATACTTGCCCATATGATCTGTTAGCATTATAGCTAATACATTGTTATATGTAGTCAGTTACTGTTTCATTATTTCATCATCAAATTATATCTTCAACATTCATTCTTCTTCCTTCCTCTCTTTGTGAGTTCTTGGATTTCAATGGTTCTTGAACATGATTTGATCAGAGCTTAGAATTTTCATAAACATATTTTTTTAAAAGATTAAAAATTAATCCAACTGAGTATTGTGTCATATAGAAATTAAATGATATATTATTTAGAATAATCCGTATTTAATTATAACAAGAGATGAAATTATATATGTTTTACAAAATATTGATGGTACATAGGATAGTATATTAAAGATGGAGTCAAATATTCATACTGCTTTTATTGAAATAAATAAAAAGATAAGTAATACATACTAAGACGAAGAACCACAAAAAAAGGAAAAAACTATTTAAGTGCTAAGTAAGTAACTAAAAAAAGAAGTTAATATTAGGTATGTGTTGGTATTTGTTTCATAATTCGATTGATTGAATTGAATTCAAATAAATTAAATTTAAGTTAAATTTAAATCAATTCAAATAATTTGAAAAATTATTTGACGAGTTTGAGTTAGTTTGGACCAACCCATTAGCTCGAAATAAAATAAAATAAAATTTATACAGATATTTTTTAAAAAACTATGTTAAACTAAACCAAATTTTAGTTCTCATTCAATTTTTCTTGTTGACTTGTAAAGAATCCAAACTCACCGTCGTTATTGTTTTAAATAGTTGAGATTATTTAAATTAAATTTAATTATCAAAATTATACCAATATATTATATTAATTGTTAGTGTTTGTTGTGTAAAAGAGAAGGAAAGACATATATTATATTTGTTTTGCATAGTATCATCAAGATGTTGCTTTTGTCTATCTAATTAAAGTTGTACGAGAAAAGAAGTCAAATTAAATAGTATTTTTAGGATTATAAATTTTTTTATATTTTAAAAAATGCATATGATATAAATAGTTTTATAAAAACTTGAGTCTTAATAACATGTAATGCTTGCTAATTGAGTTTGTAAGAATATTAACATATTTTTTAATCACTCATTTAAAAAATATGTAATTAACTATTCAGATTAATTTAGATTAAGTTAGATTAATCCGTTCATTTTGATTTTTTATTCACACTCAATTTTATTGTTCGAATTAAATTTTATTCAAATTGAATATAAAATTTTATTGAATCAAATTAAATTTGATTCGAGTTAAGATTGAATTAATTCAAATTAATTTAAACTTACACAACTTAAATAAATTATGACACATGACAATGATAATATATGAATTTGATCATATGAAATATTCAAAATTATGCAGTAAAATGATAATAAAGAGAAAATGTGTAAGATGCTCAAAAACAACAACAAAAAGAGTTACATTAATTATTCTATTTTTTTTAAATTTCATATAATAATAAATAATTTTATTTTAAGAAAAGATAAATGTGTAAATTTATTGAGGTATGAATTATTTCTTACACGTACAGTATAAATTTATTTCTTTCTAAGGTGAGTGGTTTGCGGCCCATCTCAGCTTCCCTCCCTTCGTCCCTTCCTTTAAGGGAATCTCACACATTAATTTATTAAAAAAATATTTATATAATTAAAGTAAAAAGTTAAATTTATCCATTTGTTTAGATATAACTATCACTTACTTCTTCAAATTATAAAAGATAATTTTAATTTTTTTTATAAAAAATACTAAAAAAACGCATTTGATATTTTGAAATATTATTATATTATTAAAATTAATAATAAAATATTTACTATAAATATAAAAAGTTATTAACTTAATTTTTTTAAAAATAATTAAATAACATATTTTATTACTTAAAAGGACCAAACACTACATTTCAAAAAAATAAAAGGATTCCACAATATTTTCCCTTATAATAAGGGATATTATTTATTATTTTTGCAATATATATTTTCTTTCTATATCAAGTATTAAATATTTTTATATTAAACTTATATTAATATTAAATTTTATTAACTTAAAATATTATATTATCTTATATTTTAAAAATAATTAACAATTTCTCTATAATTCGTGCTGAAGATGATGTAATTTAAGTTTAATTTTGAGTAGTCCTATTAGTAACTTTTTTTTATTGTCATACTCAAAGTTTTAATTTTAAAAATATTTAATCATTAAATTATCAACATAATCTTTAAAGTATTTAAAAATTATCTTTTTTTCTAAAAATATTAATTCTCTTGATTTTTCGGTAATTCAGATTCCTAAAAAAAGGATTCTTACGTTTTTATTTTGAAGTGCAAATAAGGCATATTTAATATTTGAATGACTTATCATTTAATTAAAAATTAATAATTGAATTGAGCATGATTAATGAGATAATATAAGTTAGGATGCTTTTGTTTTATTTTTTCACACAATAATTTGTCTTGAGAGTACAAATAACCATTTTACTCATTCAAGAGGATATAATTTTCTATAACAATAATCAATTTATTAAAAAAATCGATAAAAAAATTAAAATTAATTAATTTAAGAAAATTGGCCTAAAAAAATTTACAAATTTTTTAAAAATAGAGCCTTTATTTATAAAAAAACATTCATAGTTTTTTTAAATCTGTTCATTTTTTCACAAGTAGAATTCTCCCGATTTTGTCAATTTTAAAGACCAATTTATAGGAAAAACTCCACCTACACTCCCTTGTAGAGGTGACAATAGTGTAAGAATTCATCGCTTGTGTTCCATACTAATTTTAAATTTTATGTAATGTATCCTAACTAAGTTTGGCTTACATTGTAAGAAAAGATGATGCTTTTATTAAATAACAATAAGATGGTTGTTGTCCAAGGAATTACAAAACCACATGTAGATGAGATCCATTTCAAACTCTTGGGAGATAATTATCATGTCGGTGTAACTGTAGCTTATGAGCAACAATGCTTGTTGTTTGTGCTTATTGATGAATAGAATGCCATTGGAGAAGCTCTTTTTGGAGCAGTAACTTGGCATAAGGATTTTGTGTTGCTTGAGTTCAATGAGGTAAATATAAATATTATCTCTTACATAAAACTTAATATCATTGCATTTTCATATAGTCAATTACTTAAGTTATGTTTAGGCTACTTCAAACCAATTTAAGAAGAGATGGCTTAGAAGGAGTCAGAATGTAAGGGCTCAAAGACTAAGAATCAATAACTGTCTACCTAACTTGATGAAGTAGTTGAGAATGCTATGAATGAGTATTTAGACGTAGATGAAATTGTAGTTGACACGGGTATTTCCCATAGTTTTGAGTCAGCAAAGAGAAGGATCAAGAAAGTGTATCCCAAGCTAGATCTTCCTCTCCTATGGCTTCTCTAATTTTTTAGAGATTGTGGTTAAGCATGTTAGCCATAATGATTGCTTAGATCTTGAGAAAAATGAGGCCCTATCTAAAGTTATGCCTCAGAAGTGTACTTGTGGTGGGAAGACCATAAAGCCCCTAACAATAGTAGGGTTTAGGAGGTGGTGCAAGTTATACCCATTTTGGTTGTTTTATCTGAGGATGCTGGTGAGGGTGATCCTTGTAGGACTTAGGCTTTTCTTTCTTTTTTCTTGTCATTTACTTAGTAGTTAATTTTTTTTTACAAAAGTGTAACGATTTTCTTTATTTTTTGTAGCTCTAAAAGAACCATAACTTCTAATGAATAATAAGAACTTGGAGGTTTTTTCTTAGTCATTTCACTTTACAACTCGCATTTTGTTGTTGATGCAAAACACATTTTGCTTATTATTGTGGGGAAAGCTCTCTTTTTTATTAAGCATAACATTCTTATTTCTTGTTAATATAGTATTACATTGAAATGATGCCTAGTCCATCACATTATTGAGATTTGAACTACGAGTGTTCACTTAGCACTTTGGTGACCTTGGGACTCCTCGTAGAACACTTGGGCACTTTGGAAAAAATTTAGAATGTTGGAGGGCAAATCATAAGGAGTTATTTCCTACTACTCAACGTGACCATAGAGTCACCCCATGATGTGGATCCAAGAAAGTTATGAATGATAACTAGTAGAGCGAGTAGTGGCAATGGTAGGAGCAAGTAAAGGTGAAGCAAGATGGTGAATGGACCATGACACGATAGGCAAAAGGTCTATTGGCTAGTCAATCAAATCGTTCGACAATGATTGTAACAAGTGATGTTTTATCAGTCACGATCCTTTGAGGTGGGGGTCTAACAACTAGCAATCTTGCTTTACCAATGTGGCAACATGTTCCTAGCACCACTTTCTTCGGAATCTGACTGATACGACCCTAAAAAGAAAAATCTTTGAAAGCCCACAAAAAACAAAGCAATGTGAACCCAAAAGGTTATAGCCTTGAAACCCAACAATAAATTGCAAATCACTCCCCAAAAAGTTAAATTTTAGAATATAAGATAGGAAGTTCCATAAGGTATGCCAATCCTTGATAAGTTTTGAAAAATGGTTCAATTAAGAACTAACAAATGAAGACCTTATGCCAATTTTACTAAAAAATAATTCTTTTTACTAAACTCTTAGAGTTATATAGGCTTATATAAAATATAAAACCCTAGGGGCTTTACTTGATGCCCATTCCAACAATAAAAGGAAATTAATTGTAAACTTGTACACTACTACAAGTTTAGTTGCTCATTACTCTATGAAGGAAAATACTTGCCCACTATTACAAGTTTTCTTGCTTAATACTTTATAAAAAAATGCTTTCACACTACTGAGTTTACTTATTTACTACTCCATAAAGGAAAGTACTTGCATGCTCGTACAAGTTTTCTTATTCACTACTCCAAAATATACTTGTGTAATCAAACAACCTCCACAGTCATCCGTGCTTAGAATATGATCAATTTTGTGTCCAAACCCCTATTTGAACCCCACTTCTTGATCTCTTCAAGTGTATCCATGGGCCATTCTTTGTCTCTTCTTGTGATTGGTACACTTGAAAATATGAAGGATCTTTTGATGTTTTTTGAATTATATCATTTCTCCTTTCTTCAAGAGGATTCATTCTCGAATACTTAGCAATTGATTATGAATTTCTTGTTGCTGCAAGAAGATACAATACTAGGTAAAGATTTGTTATTAATAAAACATGCCTTATTTTTCATTCCCTTATGTGTTCCCTAACAGCAAGAAAAAATTTAGAATAAAAACCTACACAACAAACTCTTTGGACAGCAAGCAGGTTTGGACCAAAAACTAGTTAGCAAAAGCACATTTTAGAGAGAAACAAAAATGGACAAAAACTGCACAATTTGGACAGTAAAGAAAGGTTCAAATGGACAGAAACTGCACAATTTGGACAGCAAAAAAAGGTTCAAAACTAGATAGATTTGAGTGCAAAATTTGACAAATTTGAGTTCAAAAACTGAGCATTTTATGAATTTTTTATTCAAACTACAAAGAAGAATCAAATATGAAAAATTTAAAAAAAAGAATAAAAAAACAAGATGGCAAACAAGAATGTGACTAGATGCAAGAAACAAACCAAGAAAAAAAAATGAGATGGAACTATGACTCCAATGAAACTGACTTGATAGGAAGACACAAAAAATGTTAGAACAACAAACAAAACAAAAGAAAACAATAAAAAAAATGGGAGGATACCAATATGAATTTACAGCCTGAGCTTTAATACCAAATGATGTGAACTCCGAAAGGACTAGCCTTAAAAACCAACAAAGAACAAAGTAATGTGAACCCAAAAGGTTGTAGTCTTGAAACCCAACAATAAATTGTAAATCACTCTCACAAAAGTTAAATTTTAGATTGGGAGATTGGAAGCGCTACAAGGTTTCCTAAGTCTTTATACGCTATTGATGAATACCATAAGGTTTCCTAAACCTTGATAAGTTTTGAAAAATGTTTAATTAAGAACCAAGAGTTTAAAACCTCGTGACAATTTTAGTAAAGTTGATTCTTATTATTAAACTCTTATGGTTACATATGATTATCCAAAATATAAAACCCTAAGGGCTTTACCTAATGCCCAATCCAACGATAAAAGAAAATTAATTTTAAACTTGTACACCATTACAAGTTTACTTGCTCATTACTCCATAAAGAAAGAAAGTCCACACTACTACAAGTTTACTTGCTTACTACTCTATAAAAGAAAATATTTGACACTATTATGAGTTTACTTACTCAATGCTCCATAAAGGAAAGTACTTTCACACTATTACGAGTTTAATTGTTCAATTACTCCAAATTAAACTTGTTTAACCAAACAAGCTCCAAAGTCATCTATGCCTAGAATAGGACAACTATGTGTCTAAATAGCCCTTATATGAACCCCACAACTTGAACTCTTCAAGTGTAGCCATATACCATTCTTGGTCTCTTCTTGTGATTGGTCCACTTGGCCATATAAAGGATCTTTGGATGATTCTTGAACCGTATCATTAATGATACGTTCCAAGAAACATCCATAGATCAATTCCATGTTCCTTTCCCACTACAAGTATGCTTATGTATCATTTTCTCCTTGATTTTGATGCTTCTAAGGTTGCCTTCTTGTCTTTTAGGTTCTCTCCTAAGTCCTATATCACCATGCCTTCCTTCTCTTTGGGAAAACCTATACATACTCCCAATTGATATGTGGTCTTCCTTTTGTTGAATGTCACCAAGTTTAGATTCTAAGTCTTCCCAAAATCATCTTTTATAGGAGATCGTCTTTCTTGCCTCCTAGTGTTTGGAACTCTTTGTGGTTCCCTTATTATGAATTAGATAAAGGTGCCTCATACCTACCCATTCGAGAACTAAATACCACATTCATTCTTTTTAGGTGCTGTTATGTGTGTGAAATTGAAAGGTGTTATGGCCTTATTTCCTTTTTTTTCTAAATGCCCACGATGAAGAGAAGAACCAGAAGCTAATGTGAAAATAAGGATTGAATGCACCCATCTATCATATTTGCATAAATAGAATAGCCTATTTATATTGAATGGAAAAAGATCCCGATCATAGATCATATAAATTATTAGAAAAATGAAAGAATATATTAATCCTTACCAATTGGATCTTGTTACCTAGATAAGTACATGTCCATAAAAAATAGATACAAGAGTCTATTTGTATTCCTTTAAATCCTTTTAGTAATTTGGCTCCATCCTTTTTTAAAAGATTGGGCCGAGTTGTATTGAAATTCAATTAAAAGAATGAGCTATAAGTAATTATGAGATTACAAAGTATCTATAACTTGAAATTCAAATTTGATCTCCTTCTATACTTCACAAATAGTAGCTAGTTTAGGACTCCTTTTACAATCCTTATGAATAATTTCATTACCTTCATGAGCAAGATTACACCCTTTATTATAAGCTTATACACATGCTTCTAGAGCTACAACACCAGGTGTATTTCCCCAAGGGTGCCATAAAGTTCCTCTGTGAAATTGTAGTATGGCATCATATCTAGTAAATAAATGGTTGTACAAAGTTATATGAAAATAATTTCAACTTCTTTTTTGATATTGTGATTTCCTTAATTTAATTGAATTTCGTTTCATGATTAATCCAAAATTTGGTAAAAACCATTGCTTTCTTTGAAATATCATGAACAGTTCTTGTAAGTTGAATCTCTTTTTCATGAAAATATAAAATGGTAGGAACATTTAAATGGCTTTGATTCTTTATTGGATCATAAAAACCTACTTTTTGATGATCTTTCCTTCTATTTAAGATCAAACATGAATTGTAAAGATTCGATAAATGGCTTATTGGGATAGAACTCTCTTGCCTTTTTTTACTATATCTTTTCTATTCAATTCTTTGTCAAACTTAGAAAATCCTAATCAAGGAAAAAACTTGTATTTTTGAATCCCTCAGCAAGTGGTAACCTTGGAGTTTCAAGTCAATACCAATAGCAAGAAAATTGAAAGGAAAGATGTAAGAATTGCAGTAAGATCTTTTAAATACAATATGATAAAAAGAAAAAAAGAAGAAAAGAAAAAAAATAGCAAGAACATTGAAAAAGAAGATGCAATGTTTGGCTAGAAGTAAATTAGGAAAGAAAAGACTCAATAGAAAAGGACTCATTTTGGAAAGAATTTAGAAAACACAAGATTGAGTATTTAATAAAGAAATAGCACGAGGTATGCTTCTAACAAGATCAAATATTTATGAAAATAAATAACACCCAATATGTTCTCTTAACAAGATCATATTTTAGGCAAAGAAAATAGCACAATATTTCCTTCAAGGTAAGATTTTATGGAAAGAATATAACACAATATTTACAAAAAAGAAAAACATAAGATTCAATGACAATAGTTTCTTTCCTCTGTTTTTTCTCTCGTTTCTTCTTCTTCTTCTTCTTCTTCTTCTTCTTCTTCTTCTTCTCCGTTACTATTTATTTTTTTTCTTTTTTTTACTCTAAGCTTCAATGTAACAAGAATTTAAAAGAAGGGTTGCACACCAATGAATGGAAGGACACTAGCTATTTAGACAATAGCCAAAAAAGGAACAAAACAAGAAAAAATAAGACACAAAAATAAGACACAAAAATAAGCAAAGGAAAACATAAAGAAAAGGATAGACGATATAAATCTAGAATCATTTTCTTCTTACCAAATGATGCGAAGTGCAAACGGACCATCCTTGAAAACTCAAAAAGAAGTGGTAGCCTTGAAACCCAACAAAAAATTGGAAATCACTCCTAGAAGAGCTAAAGTCTAGATTGTGGGATAGGAAACACCACAAGGTTCACCAAACCTTTATAAGATATTGATGAATGCTATAAGGTTTCTTAAGCCTTGATAAGTTTTGAAAAATGGTTCAACTAAGAACCAAGAGGTAAAATCCTCACACCAATTGTACTAAAAATTTATTCTTATTATTAAGTTTTTAGAATTACGTAGAATTATATAAATTATAAGACCCAAGGTGTTTTACTTGATGTCGACTTCAACAATAAAAGGAAATTAATTTCAAACTTGTACACTACAAGTTTAATTGCTCACTACTACAAATTAAACTTGAGTAACCAAACAATCTCTAGAGTTATCCATGCCCAAAATAGGATTAGCTATATGTCCAAATAGCCCCCATTTGAATTCCATGGCTTGAACTATTCAAGTATAGCTATGGACCATTTTTAGTCTTTTCTTGTGATTGGTCCACTTGGCCATATGAAGGATCTTTGAATGCTTCTCGTACTATATCATGGATGCTTGCCTCTCTTATGCTGACTTCAATTTTTTCTATTAGATCATTTTTTTGAGTGTCATGATGTGTTCCCAAGTCTTGGAATAATTTTTTAAAATATGTTCTTCTCTTTTTGAATTTTTTATAAATGTATGGGTATCCTACTTATAAGGTTGTGCCTTGCTATTAGGAGTCTATTATCTTTAAGCCCTTGCTTGGTAAAGATTCTGGGTGTGGCAAGCAACGAGTATCTTCTGGCTTCCAATCTATAGATTCCATTTTCTTTGTTGGGGGAGTTGTGTAATTGATGCTCTAATCACAAGACCTAAATCTTTAAAAGTGTATTGTGACCTTTGGCGGTCTCATGCAATTTACTAATATCTAGTGGTTAAGTCATCGGGTGTGATGGAGGTAATGCCTATATTCTTCCATGATAAGCTTACCCAAGTCCCAATGCCTAGATTTTGGACCATGATTGTGATGGGTGCCGAAGGGCTTATGTTCTCTCTTTATTTTCCGTACAAGACTTAGTTCATTCAAACATTGGTGTCATTATCTAGATCCTAGACAATCGTTGGTATGGACGCTGAAAGAATATATGCCTACTTTATTTTTGCACATGAGTTAGTCTATTGAGATAATGGTGAGGTATGGCAAAGTGTGCTAATAGATGGATCCTATACCAAATCATTGTAGGTATTACAAGGGTTATATGATTGCTTTATTTTTAGTACAAGAATTAGTCCATTGAGACACTAATGCCATCGTCTAGATCCTGGATCATTGTTGTTATGGAAATAAAAGGGTTTGTATGCAAGCTTTATTATCCCAATAATACTTAGTCCATTAAGACACTGATGCCATTGTATAGATCTTAGACTTTAATCATTGTGGACATCAAAGAGGTTTTGTGCTTGCTTCATTTTGTGATTAATACTTAGTCCATTAAGGCAATGGTGTGATGAGGCATAACTTGGTTGAGTTACATTGTATGTCGATCCTTAGTAGGGTGGTGGTTTTTGGATTATTTTTGGGAAAGGTGTGACCTTCATAATTCAGCACAGAAAAGAGTGATGTTGTGCATTGAACCCTTATAAGGTACCTGGATCTAAGGGAAGGTAAGGCCTTACATGATCTATTATAAGCCTAAAGCTACTATTGATCCTAGTTGCAAATTCTGTGAACTTGAACTCTATATAGAAATATTTTTGTTGATTTTTACCCCATGGTGGGTAGTTTTTGATTCCCAATTGATGTTGGATACTTTCAATGAAGAGTAAAAGACTTAGAAGTGAATAATATAGTAAGTATATAAATGCCAAGGTGGCTATATTGTTTTATTCATTCTTATTTTTTTGGAACTAGTATTGACATGGTTGCACATGACCTCACATAAAAATTTCTTAAAATGTAAAAGAATTTATGGATCCTTAGGCCCTCTTATGTCTACTAATAGTACTTCTTGAGATGTTGTGCATTAGAGATGTTTGATATTTCTACTATGCTCAAGCGTTCCAATGTATACACTAATTTTCCTAGTACCATCCTTGTCGTGTAAGGACTTTCTTAATTTGGACCTAGGGTTCCAATTCCTTTCCACTTTTTGACTGTGTGGTCTTCTTGAGTACTAGGTCACCTATCTTAAATTTTTTGGGGTTTGATATTCTATTGTAATACTTGAGAATCTATTATTGCTGATGGAAAACTACTTTGTTTGCCTCTCTCATCGATGAGGTCTAGGTTGAAGAAGATGACTTCTTCATTTACTTCTAAGTTCTCCACTATAGTTTTGTAGCTCATGGTTCCAATTTCCACTAGAATTACCCCTTCTATCTATATGTTAGTGAGTATGATTTTTCACTAATCACATATTTTGATCTTGTCCTATATACTTAGAGCACTTTCAGTTATTTTTCTACCCACATGGTTTTTTCTCTTTTCCAAATTCTTCTTTAGGTTTAACTTGATGGTTTTATTGACTACTTTCGCATTCCTATTGGCCTGTGAGTATTCATATACTAAAAATACATATTGTATCTCATGCTAATTTCATAGTTCTTTAAGTGTTTTATTGATAAACTAGGTTTTGTTATCCGAAACCAGGGTGTGTGGGAGCCCAAACTTGTAGATGATTTTCTTCCAAATGAATTGAATCACTCAATTCTCTGATATTTTACTGAGATCTAATTTCCAACCACTTGGTGTAATAGTCAATTTCCATTATTGAATATTTGGTTCATCTAACTAGTGTTAATGTCCCAATTAGGTCCAATTCCCATTAGATGAAAGGTTAAGGGATATAGTGGCATGATAGTTGTTCTGCTAGTTGCATAGGTAATGGAAAATGATGCTTGCACTTGTCACATTTCTTGAACTATTCTCTTGTGTCATTTATCATGTTAGGCTAATAATACTTTTGTCTAGTGGCTTTGAGGAGTCTTGAGTGGTTCCTATATACCTTTTAATGGATTTTTGAGAGCATATAATCAACCTTTTTTGGGGTAGGTAAGTATGGTGTGTGAAATTTATGTTGGTAAAGTAACCCATTGATGATGTAGAAGTATAAGGCTTAAAGGTGAACTTTTCTAGCTTCCTTCCTATCTTTTAGTAAAGTCCCCTCTAAGAGGCATTGTTTGATGACATCCATCCACCTTAGTTTTGAGAACACTGAGAATAACTCACATTTATGTACCTTGGTACTAAGCTCTGGAATATGGTGGAATAAAATAGTGTTATCCAATTCATCATCTAATGTTAAAGTTAAATGCGAGATTGAGTCATCCTACGTGTTTGCTTCCCTAGGGATCTGGCTCAGAGTCAATGAAAGTAGGTTTTCTAGATGAAATTTAGTCAAAATTTGGTATTCATGTAGTTTTCTTCCCTTATTGATACTCACCAATCACTTGCTTCACCACTAGTTGTGAGTCATTGAAATAATCAAGATGGTTTTTTTCCAATTGTGATTGCTAAGTTTGGTCTATAATGAGAGCTTCATACTCGATTTCATTATTTAAGGTCTTGAAATTGAAATGAAGAGCCATATGTAGATTGTTCCCTTCTAGTGTCACCAAAAATAGACCCACTCCATACCAATGTTAGTACGAAGAACCATCTGCATGCAACTTCCATTTTGGCTAAATCTATATCAAGTGTTAACATTTTGCTTGTACTCGTGAAAAAATAAAACTAAAACAGACAAAACTAAAATGACATGAATGAATAATAAATGGACAAGTAGTAATCATGCACATATGTTAGGAAAATATTACAGTCCATAAAAGATTACATATGCCACATAACAATAAAATTCACATCACCATTGAATAACATGGCATTTAATCAAGTGTAAACTAATTTTTTAATGAAATGTTTCATGTTTGTGTATATCCATTTAATGTAATCTCATCATGTCATTAGATATGCTAATGCAAACAAATAATAAAGTTAAAGTTAAAGTACAAATAACAAGCTTTATAAGTCTTTTTTCACACATTTCTCCACTAATTTAGATAGTTACTAATTTAATATCAATAGGTCTTTATTAAGCTTGTAATGTAAGGCTAGGGTATGACCAATAAATTGGAATATTTAGGCTTAAATTCACACCTTATCTTACACTTGATAACTAATAAATCAATGAATCTCTTATTTTCATCTAATGCACCACCAAACTTGATTCTTTCTTTCTTTATTTCCATACTTTATTATATTTTTGTTGAGATACTACCTCCAAACTTATTATTTATTATTATTATTATTTATTAATATGCTATTTTTATTACTTTTCTATAGGTGCATCATTCTTTTTTGTGCATCACACCTTCACATCAAAACATACTAAAGTTATACATTTAAGAACGTATACTAATGCTGTGAAGTGTAAGTGAAGCATTTATTTTAACTAATCTATCTTATGGGTATAAAGAAGTAAAAAGTTAAACATTTGGCCACAAAAGGGTAACTATGTACATAGGTTGGCTTGAAATGACACAAGAGGTCCAAGGAAGCCTAAATAATCTCTCAAGCTTAGTATCATGTAAGATTTCACCTCAAAAAGTGATCAAATAAATTCTAATGCTTAGAAACTCTAAGAAATCATCACTATAATACTTAAGCTTCCTCTAATAAACATTTCAAATCATACATTCTTGGAATTTTGTGCATAGGAATGAAACATCAACATCAAAAACTAAAGCTTACAACAAGTTGAATACATAAATCTCAACAATCAAGCTTCATTCATCATCATGTTCTAGGCAACTTAATTTCATCATTGGGTCTATACTATACTCACTATATATATATATAAAAGCATAAACTACTATAATATTCAAAAATTACTATCCATATCTCGCATAAAAATAACATAAAAAATAAAAGAACGAGAAACAAAGAAATTGAGTTTTCTCCCCCAAACTTGATTTCTAAATTGTCCTTGATGAGAAATACACATAGAGAAATAACTTAATTAAATGAACAAGGTAAAGAAAAACTCTCTCCATGATGATTTAGTCTTCATAAAATGAAGAAGGTAAATACAAATTCTCCCGATGATGCTTTAGTCTTCACAACTTGATATGTCCATATAACCACTATTATGTTTAACAGTTTTCTCCCCCAAACTTGATTTCTAACAGTTTTCATTATTGTTGGGCCAAGGTCATCATGATTATTTATTAGGTTCCAAACCCTCTTCCTTTTCTTAGCGGCATAAAGACCCATCTTAAGTATTTGGAAGTATTCAATAATAATTTCTTGCCCAAAGGAATTATAAAAGGGATATGTTGAATTTTCCTTAATGAACTTGCATTCCTTAAGCTCACTGACCAAGTATAACTAATAGTCTCCACCAGCATATTTAGAAAGGTCCCAGACTTGAAACATCTTAAAATTTATCTTTTTATTTTTAAATCCTAAGTTGATCTCCATATTTTCTACATCAAATTAAAGCCCTCTGGTGACTACAAGTAGTGTTTCTAAAATCATATGAGTCTCTATATCCTCTTCATTAGCTACTACATACTACTCATTAGTATCCTTGAGATCATCTTTCACCCTTAAATTCTTCTAGGCACTGCATTACATCCTCTACTTCTCCCAAATAAGTTGTATCCGTATTATTGAGCAACTTATCTTCTATGATTTGGGAAGATTTTGATATCACTAAGCAAGAAACCTTGGGGTTTGATGAGGTCATAAGATGAATATTCTATTTGTTCCCTATGTTATGATCAAGCCTCTCTACTTGTTGTTCTTTATGTTTCCACTTCTCTATGAAGCTTTTCATAAGCTCCACAAGAGATTTGAGAACATTCGTATAGGATGACTCTTAATTTTTCCATTTTTCTAAGGAAGTTTGCATAAGCTCTGCACAAGAGTTGAAATTATTCATATATGTTGGCTTTTCCTTATGTTATGTGGTTATGGATAATGATAGTAATCTGTTGCATATATTGGCCATGTAAAAGGTGTTCCCTCTTGATTTTTGCTCCAAAAGTTGTAGGATTGATTCCCCTAATATGAATTTTGATAATAAGAATATGATAATTCCAAATTGGTGTAATGTTTTCTATATGTGTAGTTCCCTTCATTCCATCTTTAGGTATGCAATAGATTTTGTACAGATTCAGTAGCTATGTTAGATTTCAAATTGAAAAGATGATAATGTTCTTATATAGAAATATCCCTTATAGTACTAGTCTATTAAGCTATAAGGTTAGTTTCCTTCTCAAATGTCATCCTTGCATCCCTAATCCTTTCATACTCAAAAGGTTCTATCACCTCTCTACAAAAATATTGGTATGATACTTTATCAAATACCCTATACTAGCATAAATTTCTCTCTCAAGCAAATTAAAGGTCATATGGTGAATAAATTAATCACACTATCATGTTGATTAATATGTGATAGTGATTCTACAAATATACGGGTTGTCAGAATAATAAAGTACGTTAAGCATGAGTATCATCTCCCAAAGAGTGATTTGTTTTTATAAATTAATACTAATATGTAGTAGTTGTAATACTACTTAAGCGAGTAACAAGTGAAAATTTTCTACACTAATGACTAAACCTATAATTAATTCAAACACACAAATAATGATGAAGTAAACAATATTTCGAGACTTGGGATTTATGAATCCCCTAACTATTCCACATGCAATATTAAATATCATTGATTGGTTTCTTTATCTAATTTATTGGCCATATGCTCATATATATCCAAGACATTTTGTCAAGCATTCTTTTGAATGAAGTATAAACAATCACATGTGTCAAGACATATTGTCGTACTATTTCTATTCATGTGATAATAATTCTATGATTAATTCAAAAACCTACCTTGTCTAGCTAAGACATGAATCTCAAATCATATAATTATTGGAAAAATAATCCAAGAATTAGGATCAAAATTATTATATCAATTATTGATTGAGAAATGCTTTTGACTAAGTAAAATCAATTGTATGGTTTTAGGACTAGGTTGATTAAAAATCCCATTTAAGAAGATAACAACTTATAGTTTTAAAAATTATAATTAAAAATATATGAGTGCATATGAGTTAAAATAATGATGAAAAAAAAGAGGAAGATCAAACTTTGATGAAGAATCCAACTCATTCTTTAATGTCCTTGTTAGCTATGGAATTGCCTCCATAATTTGCTTTACTTGATCTCTCTTTTGTGGCAATGAAGTCTCAATATTCTCTCTTGGTTATTGTAAATTGTGTGTTATTTATGGCCTCCTTGTAGTATTTTAAATAGGCTAAAATTGGACCTAATTAGATTAGGATTCATATTAGCTTTGATCCAAGAGTTGAGATTGAAAGTTAGAATTCAAATAAGGGCTTATGCATCAAAATCTACTTCACTCGATTAATCAAGACTCTTCTCCCTGGATCTAATAATTATATCATTCTAACCTAAAAGTGATCTATTGATAGACACCCTTGTCAATTGATTTAACTCTATTTTTCCCATTTTGAGTTTAACTCCCCTGTTTCCTCGATCGATCTTTAATCGATTGTTTGGTGTGTCTCAATCTATCAACCATGGTGATTATAAATTAGTCTCAATTTGCCTATTTTTACTCCGTTTGATAACTTGTCACCTACATTGTCATATTTGAACATAAGATAGATCTTTTAAGCAATATGCATCTCAAAATTAGATAAATAGCTAGCTTGAAGTGGCCAAATAACTCTGCCTTTATAAAATTATTAACACTCCCAAACTTTACTCTTTGCTTGTCCTCAAGTAAAGACAAAATTAAACTTTAATAAAATAAATACTAAATACCAACACAACATAAACACATCTCCTACAATGGACGCATGTTCAACAAAAAATTGTTCCCTTCAAAGATTATACATTTTTATGATTTAGAAGCTCACATGGCCATCAATTAACATTCCATTAACACATTGGTATACATGGTATTAAACAAAATAATCCAGTTGTTTCTGTGGCTTTCAAATGATGTCATTCAATGTACTCTTGAGATAAACTTACACACACACACACCAAGTTTTATAGGTCTATTTTTCACATCCCTCTCTACTTATGCTGGGGATAGATCAATGATTATTTTAAAGTTAAAATTCACACCTCTTTTATTTTCATCATGCAATTGAGATTTCTTTAATAACTTTGTGGTTTTTTTAGCTCAACTCCCCTAAACTTAGTTTTATGTCTATTATTTTTCTTAGGGTTTGTAGTGTTGAGAGTTCAACTTAGTATGTAATTTCTCACTCTAAAGCCTAAATTATTTCTCTATCTAAAGGCTATTTACGATTTCATCTCAAGATTTGATAAAATTGATTCTAAAAAATGGTAGATTCTTATCATATGACATAACTCACACCAAGTTTTCTCCCACTATGTACATCAAACAATCAATCATATGAATTGTGCATAGGTAATGGTTGATTTCAATTAAAACAAATAAGCATATCACACGGTTAGCGTACTCATCTCAATGGATGCATGCTAGAACCCTTATCCTATTCAAGACAACCAATTCTATCATTGGGTTCATATATTTCCTATCAAGCATACATATATATGGCTTCAATATATTTTTCAATTTCTACCCATATCTTAACTAAAATGATTAAACTACTAAATTAAATACAAACTAATAAACGAAAGTATATAATGAAGTTTCTCTGCACACTTGAATTGTACATTATCCTCATCGAGTTACATAGTAAAATTAATTAAAAGATATAGGAAAACAAAAACACTCTTGAAATTGATGTTGGCCTACATCACAAAATATATCCTTGTGTTTTCTAAATGTATCTACATTTATTTACTTGCTAAACAACAAAAACATAAATAATAAAAATACGTTGGGTTCCCTCCTAACAATCGTCACATTTTTAGTCCTTGGTTAGACCTTTCATACATAGTTGTTATGGTTCATTCAAATATACCAGCTAGATGACTCTCATTGGCCTTACCCAAGTAAGGCTTTAGACTTTGGTCAATGACTACAAACCTTGATTTGGCTTCTTCATAATCAATTTCTATAGCTCTATGTGGAAATACCTTTTTTCTACTATTGTTCTCAATCATCTCTATTTAAGTTTACACAAAAATAGTCTCAATTGGGAATTGTATAGTGATGATACGAAATTATTACGTATAAACTTTGTATGATTTATAAAATAGCTTGCAAGTACACGAATCACTTATAGAAAATGATAAGTATACTTTTAAGGTTGGTAGAAAGAGGAATCCATTGGTTTTTAAATCATTCAATAAATTCTTAAAAGCAAAATTAAAAATCTAAAAATTATGTCAATGAAAATTTAAACAAGTGAACATTTATTATGCAATAGAGAATTTATGGGAAATATTAATTAGTTAATTATCCTTGTTCAAGTAGGTTATTAAAGATATGAATTAAGACTAATGATTATCCCTTTTTAATAAAAGAATATCCTAAGGCAAGGATTATAATTCTTTTGTTAATAATAAACCAATTAAAATCCTAAGGTTGGAATAACCAATTGATTAATTATTAAAATTTGATTTTTTTTCTAAGGATTTAATGAACCATCTAATTACTGCCTAAGGCCAAGCATATAAATTAGACTTTCAGTCAAGGTTTCAAAGTTGGCTTTATGATTTAAATATGTGAAAGTAACTTTCAGATTTCAAAACTATTATAATGGATATATCGTCAATATATCTTCAATAATAATTCTTATAAAAATATTTGAAAAAGAGCTCACTTTAACTATACATTTGATATAGATCAAAGGATTTAATAGCACTACTCTAAATAAGATTCAAATAACATAAATCCTAATTTTAACTCTCTTTTTTATTATGAAAAATACTTCATCAATTTGTTTTTCATTTAATTTCTTTTAATCTTGATGAATAAATAGAACTCAATTTATTTTATAAAAATGTTCAATCTACTTTAATATTTTATAAGCATAATAACATTACTAATATCCCATATTATTTATTACTAAACATGCATAATTTAATAAATGACTAATAAATTAAATATATAGCATGTAAAACAACACTTAAAGATAATATGAAAAGAACACATTTAAATATACCCAAACAAAATTCTTTAGAATTGTTTCTAGTCTAGAATACCTCCAAACACAATTGTTGTTTTGTTTATTTAATTGAAACTAAAAACTATTACATATATTAAATTTGATCAACTCTCAATTGAGAGAAGAACTTTAAACTAATAAAAGAAAAATAATAAAGAAATGCTAATAAATAAGTTAGAAGAGAGTTGATGAAATTTTAAGATGATTTTTACAACAGAATAAGGGCTTTATTTATAGTGTGAGGAAAAGAAAAAATGTGAAAAATTTAATTTGGTGCTGTCAACTTTTTCAACCACAATACACACAGCTTGTACACGATTTTTAGGCACGATGCACTTTACTCGTGTTGCGGAACATAATGTTTTCACGTCATAACCTGAATCTTGTTTGAGATACATCTCATTTTTTCCTTTTGCTTCACGTTGCGGCATACTCCAATATGCATCAATTTGGAACCATTTTTTTCTTGCATTTTCTTTTTTCAAGTTTAATTCTTGAAGTTGAATCATTTTAAGTACAAGAAATTTTTGAAAAACAACAAAATATATCTACTATTTTGAAAAGATAGATTTGCGTAAAATGATAGTAAAACAAAAAAATTAGAAATCTATATTGTTAGAAATACTGAATGATTGTATTGTATTCTGTTGTATCTTAAGGAATAAACATAGTGCCTTTATATAGGAGGTACAAGTAAACTAGATGTGCCTAAAGTCCATAACATGTATATCTATTAATAGATATATATTATATTAACAGATACATATTAACATATATTACCACTGAACATGCATAGAATCATGATATATTAAGTCCTTTTGAGCACTTATCACATTCATCAACCAACTTTTTGCTAATCTCTTACCAAGAATGGAAAAAAATTAAAAACAAAATTAAACACTATTTCCTTTAATGTATGTAACAAGCCTTTTAAACCCTAGGTTGACCTAGTAAATGAGTTTAAGTCTTGTGAGAATTTTTAGAAATGATACCCACAAACATCAAATGTAAAAGAAAAATTGAAAATAAATAAAAACAAACTAATAACACATAAACAAGTAAAAATTTAAAATAAAGTAAAAAGATAAAAGAATAAGAAAAACGAAAATTTTCATGTTTTGAAATTTCTTTTAAGTTTACAATTAAAATCTATAGCATAAGTCATTTCTATATTCTAAACATTAGTGATTTATTAATTAGTTTGAAAATCACTCTCATATTCAAATAAAAAATGTATCAATATAAAATTTATCCAATATCAGTGTTATAAATTATAATTTGCAAGGCATACTTTGAATAACACTAATCCTATTGGTTTAAAAATTCATTCAAAGTATAGGTGAAAGAATTTATGTATAGAAATAAACTAATAAGTCTGTATATGTTTAAAGAAGAAAAAGCTCAAATAGGTGCATCATATTGATCTTATCAAAGGAGTCATATGAAATGAATTTATAAAGAAATCAAATATTATTTTCATATATAAATTAAATTCATCAAAAAAATCTCAAGTAATGCCTTTTAAGAGATAAAGAAAATGGAAAAGGCTTCTTGGGTAATTATTTGCTATATATATATATATATATTTAGCTAATTCTCATTAATTTGAAGGGTAATTGGTCAATTTATGCTATTCATTTTTCTCTTTTTTTTAATTTCTCTTTTATCTCTTTTTTTTTTCTTTAGAGATATTCTTTTTTAGAGAAAGGACCCATGTTGAGATTGTATATATATTGCATGATAGGTGAGCAACTAATTTGTAGTTTTCTATTTATTGATTTAGGTAGTCACATATGTATCTATTTTTTAAAAGTCTTGCATGAATGAAGAGAAGAACATAAACTTTCAATTTCTACTTAATTTATTCAATTTAAGCAATAAAAATAAATATATGACACTTTATTATATGAAAACATCCTAACATTCAATCTAAAGACCTATAGATATCATCTAACAATTAAATTTTTTAAGAAGAGTGTTTATAAAGAGTATAAAAAATATCATCACTTAGAATGGGAAGATAATAGCTCAAAATATATTCTCATACGGATAGTCTCTACTATATGATTCCTAAACACCAATTTTGGGTTCATTGCATTTTTAACATTGTATCATGGAATACTAATTATGATAAAAACTAATTAATTATAATATTACTCCATAAAATATTTTTGAAATTAATCTAACAATGCAAAGGCTGAATCATTTTCTTAAAATTAACTATAGAAGACATGATAATTTTGAATAAAAACTTAAAAATTAACCATAAAATTCCTAATTCAATAAAATTAAATAAAAGCATACAAAAATGTAAATAAAAAATATAAATATAAACATGAATGTGAACATAATTTTATAAATGTCACTTTTCCTACCTCTAGCCAAGAACTTATATTGCCTTAATGAAACAATTATAAATTAAAATAAAGAGTAAAGAAAGAAACGTTACCCATTTGTTTGAACTTGTTTGAGAGTTGGCATGGAATTGTAGGTGCATTCATCAATCCAAACATATTAATATTACATAGACGTGTATTTCTCATAAATTCCAAGAAATAGTTATAAAATAAACATTTTTAAATAATGTTTACAAAATAGGAAATAAAATAAAATAAAATAACTTAATTAACATAAATAAAATAATTAATGTTGCCTACCTTATGGCGTGTAGTTTAACATCTCCTCAAGAGGCTTAATGTTGATAATGATACGATCCCAAAAACACTTTTATTACCAGCTGTTGAAAAATGGCTAGCATAAAAGGGACACAAAGATACTCTAGTGAAGGAAATCCAAGCGTCTTCACTTCTATTAGCACAAAAGGCATATACCAATGCCTTAATATCACAATAAAAAACCCAGGAGGAACTTCTGGAAATCATCAAATAGTTATAATCTCGATAAACATCCCAAGTTCAGAAAGAAGAGCTACTAGATTCAGATGAAACTCAATCACCCTATAAAACAGTAATTCTATCACAAAACTCAGAAGAGGACCTAATAGACTTAGAAACCTCTACTATAGATTTGAACTTTTGGACCTCTAAAAAATAGGTCCATTACTATTTATCATTGGGCTTGTGTGTCCATTATAATTTATCATTGGGCCTGCATGTCCATTACTATTTATCATTGGGCCAGCGTGTCCATTACTTTTTATCATTGGACCTATGTGTCCACCACTATTTATCAAGCCTATAATTAGGCTCAAATTATTGTCAGAAATCAACCAATGATTGGATTCAGAAAATGACAAAATTGTAAACGGTGCCGACAAGGTTACTTTTTAAATACCCAAACAGTGCCCGACAAAGTATTGTTCTATTTCTTGTCTGGGATGATGAAGCATCTACTGTTCATACACTGTAGGCATCTCCAAATAGTATCAAGTGGCAGATCAACCATTGTTTATTAAATAGTGAGAGCATCTCCACAGTGCCATTACTCGGTTATTTAAGAAGAACGAGATCAGAAGAAATGGGCTCCAATTTTTAGATTTTTCTCTCCACACTTGAATCCTCCCTACTCTCTGATTCTATTGTAATTCATAACCTATTTACTTTTAATTTATAAGTAAGTTTGTTTAATTTTGTTTTAAGTTTTATTTTATTTAAGTAATATATTTGTCATATCAATATGGCCGACTAAGCCGCCTAATCTGTCAATATAATATGTATGTATTGTTAAGCATGTGTTCTTAATTTCAAGTATGATAACCTCTATTAATAACGACCCAGATCCTAGGTAGACATTATGGTATCCTTTACTAGGATAGCCAGGTAGAAGCCTTCCCTCTTAAGAACCCTCAAGAGAACCAGGCAGGTAACCTTAAAAACATTATTACCTAGAATAATTATACAAACATCAACCTAAATACTTTAGGTAAGCAACTCATAAGGATAGAGAAAAATCTAAGAATAGATAGTCATGTTAAAAACCCTATCTTCAAACCCTTTCAGGTCTCCAAACCAACCCAGGAAGAAATAACATCAAAATTTGAAAAACTTCAAAATTGGAACAGTACCCTTAGGACCTAATTAGAAGACCAATTTTCAAATAAAATAGGACTAGTTGTTCTTCAGTCACCAGTGACTTCAAAATCAACCCAAAACCCATTGCAAGATCTTAGTATTCTTACCAAACTAGGATCTGACATATCATCTGAGGATAGTTCCCAGGAAACCCATTCTGAACCGACTTCTCATAGTCCAGTTAGGTACCCACATACCATAGGTACCCAACCTAGTCAGGTAGTCCAAACTAAGTATAACATATCTTCTATCTATGTTTGGAACATTAATGGAATGACTGATAATGAGATATTAAATATCTTGTAGCAAATGACCATGACGTCAAATACTTATAAAACCCAAATTGGTACAACTGATAAAACAGTTGTTGAATTATTAATAGTTGGCTTTTTAGGCCAACTAAAAAGATGGTGGGATCATCATCTTTCAAAACAACAACAATCAGATATGTGCAATGCTATATTGACTGATGAGTGTGGTATACCCATAATTTCCCATCAAGGATCTCCTATAGAGGATGTAGTCTCCACATTACTCTTTACTATATCACACCATTTTATGGGGGATCCATCCCATTTAAATGATAAAAACGTTGATCTTCTTTCAAACATAAAATGTAGGAAGATGAGCGATTTTCAAAATTATAAAACTACATTTCTGTCTAGAGTTATGTTAAGAAATGATTCTATTCAATCTTTCTGGAAGGAGAAATTCCTAGCAGGTCTTCCTTCCCTCTTAGGTGAGAAAACCATGAACAAAATCTACGAAACCTATGGGAATCACATCATCCCATATGATCAACTAACCTACGGTCAATTGATCAGTTTTGCTCAAAATCAGGGTCTTTACATATACCAGGATTTGAAAATCCAAAAACAAATGAAATTGGAACTAAAAATTTCCAAAAGAGAAGGCTTGTTCTTATTTTAGGAGACACATGTTCAACCCTAATGTATATATATATAATTACCCAATAATATTAAAATTAAATATATTTTTAACTTAAGTTTTTCAAAATTCATTAAAAAATGTTAATATTATAAAAATTATTTTTTAAAACATATCTTAAAAATATTAGGACACGTCTAAAAAATATTTAAGTACATTTATCTAAGAAATAATTAATTGATAATTTCATAAATTGATTCAAGTTTAAATAAATATTTTAGCATAAAAAATAAATTCAAATTTATGAAAATGTGTTATTAAATGCATGAATGCAGTTCTATGTGTCATAGTTATAAAATATATACTTGGAGTGATTATTTGAAACTCGAGCATTTGTTCGGTTTTTCTTGATAAATTTGATAGTAGGCCTACAAACTAGTTTTCACGTAAATATTTTGTCTATGAAAATAGCCAACACTTATAGTCCTTACAAACTCCTCCTTTGTCATTTTCATGTGGCAAAACCTCTCATTCACTACATGACACTTATAAAAATAAGATAAAAATACAATGATGTCCCATACTCCATAGTGGAACTATCTTATGATCTGATGAATCTATCTTGGCTGCAACTTAACAAACTTATAAGTAACTGAAATGATATAAACAAAGCATACGAAAATTTGGCTTGAAAGCCTCATTATACATTAGTTTAGTTTACATAGAAATAAGTGAAGTGTAAAGGATAGTTATTTAGTATGCATCCATACCATTCAAGCTTAATTAAATATGTTCACCTCTATATGCATAACAAAATAAAAACATGAAAGTAAAACACATTATTCTCTCCCCCGTTTTGACATACGAGAAAGACAAAACAATGAAACTAAACTCCTTCTAAAGATATAATAATGTGAAAGCAGAGTAATACAGAAGTGCAATGTGTTTTAAACTCCCCCTAAGTTCTATAACTCTCTAACTAAGAAACCAATTAAAAAGGCAATAAATGAAAAGAAGATGTAAATGAAAAAAAAAACTGATTTCTTTTATTATTAAATTTAAATAAATAGCCACATAAGGTAATAAACTCATTTAATCATAAACGAGAATACAACCAATTGAGAACTCATATTTGTTTTTAATTTTTTTAACTCAATTTTTGATTATCTATTGTATAAATAAGTAGGTAGAGTAGAAGAGGCACATTTCGCACATAGAGTGACATATTGACATTTACATAAAAGCAAAATATATGTTCAAACTTCACAAATATGCTAATTAAGTCACTTATGATCAATCAAGAAATACTAAAAAGAAAAAAAAATATCACCTATCATGTAAAATTATAATCGAGTTTTCAATCTCATAAAATAAAATATATCTACTAAAAGAGGACTTAATTGTTTTTTAATTTTATATATGAGGTAAATGATATATGTGTTTAACCTATGTTGGTTCTTTTTTTTTTGTATTCAAAGTACAAAATTTATAAGTAGTCTCTTTTTGCATAATCTTTCCCTTTTTTTTTTGCACGAGCCATAAATCTAGCATGATGACTTTCACACTAGTTGTAGGGTAACTCTCCCTACTCACTGTAGTAGCTTCACACATCACAGTAGGTAGCTCTCTCAATACTAGGTTCCTACATACGGTAAAATTTTAGTAAGAAAAAAATATAACTCAACACAATTTTACAATCAAGATTAGTTGAAGTCCTAGAGTCTTTTAAGAAAATTCATAAACTTTAAGCATAACATGTATGTGTGTTCATGAGTGTGTGAATAAGTTTATGTCAACATTGATCATCACATATACAAGAATATATATGTGCATAAGTAAACATTGTAATGTAATTTATATAATAAATATCAAAATGAGTTGATTCACTAAAAATGAGGTTATATATATATATATATATATATATATGTAAGTATTAAATAAGTTCAATACCATGTTGGCCAGATAAGGATTCTACTTTTATATTTCTTTTTTTTAAGTTTAACTAATAAATAAAATAAAAACAATAATGATTACTCACCTAAAGTTATTTAAGAATTCTAACAAAAATACCTAGATGAAGGAATAAAAGACTGTAAGGTGACCACGAAAAAACAATCTTTCCTTACCCAAATTTTCTTGCATTTTGATTTCTCTATATCATTGGGTTGGGACTCAACTAACTTAGGTTTCATAGGCGTGTTCTTGAACTTAGCTTTACTTTTCTGATTCATCCCAAATAAAGATGAAGTATGCATAGTAGGATGATGATAATGAGTCCTAACATTAAAAGTATTGAATTTTACTTGCCACTTTAAACCTAAGACTTCGTACTTCCAAGTAGAATTTTTGAACATATTATTATAATTTCCATTCATCCTTGAATATGATGTAGCATGCATAGATGGATTATTATTATGGGTCCTACTATGTGTAACATGGAAAGAATGATTAAGTTTAAGAGCATTCCTCAAAAATCTACATTTTGGTCTTATATGACCTTTCCTACCACAATGATGACAAACAGGCACAAACTTAACAACTTTCTCTACAATAAGTTCAATAGTTCTTTGTGCATAAGTAGTAATAGTAGGAGTAGAGTTTAAGGGCCTTGCAAATGTGGTCTTTGATGTTGAAGGTGTGGAACTCTCATTCTTACTTTCCTCTGTCGCTGTAACTTTCATCTTGTAGTCTACTGTTAAAGAGCTTAGGATTTTGCGTACTTGTATTGGTTATGGAATTTTCTCACCAAGGTTAGAACAAGCATTCATGATATCACAAAAGTGAGTATAGAATTGACCAAAAGTTTTAGTATTGCTCATTTTATTGGAATCAAACTCAGATGTTAGCAATCTCAATTTTGTTTTTTTACTGGGGAAGTTCTTTCATGAGCAAGAGTAAGTGCATTCCATGCATTTTTAGCAGTCTCATAGTTAGAGTCACAACAGAACTCATCCATTGATACTACAACAAATATTGAGTTTAGACCATTTTTGGTTTTCCCCACTAATAATGTGTTCTTTAGTGTTTCTAGTCTCTTCTTGTCTTTATGATTGTTACACCATCTTTTGTTACCGAAGGTGGTTCACAACCATCAAGAATAGCATCTCAAACTTTTTCATCTTATGTGAGAAAGGCTTGCATGCGAGCCTTCTAGTAAGGGTAATTAAACCCATCAAAGAGTGTGGGTCTAACAGATAACCCATCATCTTTCATTTGCTCCATAAGTAGGAGTATGTGCCCCTAAGGATTAATCTCACTAAGTGTGTCTAGTATCAATTTTGATACCAATTGAAAGTTTATAAAATATGAACCTAATTAACCTAGAGGGTGAATAGGTTATTTTCAATTTTTATCAATTTATAATTAAATAAACTAAATAAAGCGGTCATGTATGCAATCGTGTGTACGAACAAAGTACGGAAATAAAAGAATAACACATGATATTTTTAGGTGAAAACAACCATGACCTAAGAGGAAAACCACCGGTCCACTGGACCACCTAAATTTTCACTATAAAAATCAAATGTTCAAGTACAAATTTGATCTTATTTTACCCTCTCTAGGATACTGGCAGTCGACTCCAACACCCAATTGGGTGTCCAACTTTGAGGCCCACATTCAATTAATAAATCCACAATAGGCGGCAAACTCCAAACATAACAGGGGTCTAACTCCGAGGTCCATGTACGAGTAATGGTCCATTATTAGCTAATCAAAGACCAAAACAATCCATAGTCAACATAAGAGACACCATGGAAGAATAAACTCCAAGATTACATATTTATGTGATGTGTACCTATAGTCCATCAAAAAGAGTCTACTACAACCAATAGTCCATAGGTACTATACCCCATAAGACAACATACAGGTGTACTTTCCATGTATAAAATCATTCTCATGATGTATGTTTAAAATACTTGGATGTCATATCACATTTTCAATGCTCATTTCATATCAACATTCGATACTTATTTTATATGCAAAATATTCCAATGTATACACAATAAAATATTTATAATGAGTATCTTATTTTTAAATAATATTAATAATATTATAAAATTTCTAATAAAATCATAGCATTCATTTTTTCACTTTTATTCATGACATATAATGCATTACATTTCATTTATAAAAATAATGCATGAATTTAAAAGTTAGAGAAGAACCCTTACCTCAAATACTTAACCATAACACTAGGATATTTATCCCCAAAATGTACTCCAAAATGTACCAAAAATATGAACACTTTAGAGAGATAAAGCTTTTGGAAGGAGGTAAAGAAGATAGGAAAATGGGTGTGAGAAAAAGGGTGAAGCTTCCCTCCTTTTTATAGGCATTTCTTGGAGCTCACCATCATGATCGCCATTGGTGGTGGTGAAGTGGTGGAGATTTCCCAATTTCTTTTCAATCTGATTTTTCACACAAAACTTTCCCAATACATCCCTATATTGTAAAACATTTTTAGAATTTATTTTTGGATACTTTAATTATTTATACTGAATTTTATGGGGTTTTACATTCTTATTCCCTTAAAGAATATTTCATCCTCAAAATTTATAATTCCTCAAACAAGTAAGGATATTTCGGATGAACTTTTGACTTTTACTCCCAAGTTACACCTTTAATGCCATGATGTCTTCACTAAACTTTCACTAGTGATATTATGCTTCTCCTCAAGTTCTTGATTTGAAAATCATTTATCTCTATCAGCTTTTCTTCATATGTCACGTCTTCTTGTAACGACAGTTCTGTCCAATCTAGGATAACATTCTAAGTCTATTGACATTTTCCTAAGATTGACACATGAAACATATTATGAACTTGTGATAATTCTTAAGGTAACTCTAACTGATATGCTGCATTGTCAATTCTCTTTATAATTTTGAATAGTTTGATATAGTAGGGTGCTAACTATTCTTTTATTACGAAATTAGTTACTCACTTTCAAGGTTGAACTTTGAGAAAAACATAGCCATCCACTACGAAGTTCAATGATTATCGCCCATGATTAACATAACTCTTGTATCAATTTTGAGCTATATGACGTTTTTATTGTGTGATGTGAATCTTTTCAATTGTTTCTTCAATAAGAAATATTCTAATCATACTAAAATATTGTCATTCTGCCTAGCACAATGGAGATCTATATGGTCATCCATACAAGGCTCTATAAGGAGCCACCCAAATGTTGGCAAGATAGCTATTATTGTTGGAAAACTCAACTAGTGGTAGATGTTTGCTCCAATTTCATTTGAATTCAATAGGCTCATAACATGTCTTTTAACATTTGAATAACCCTTTTGGATTGTCCTTCTCTTTCTAGATGATAAGAAGTACTATTTAGTAACTTTATATCAAAAGCATGTTGTATGCATTTCCAAAATCATGCGATAAACTTTGGATCTCGATCTAATACATTCAACTTTAGGAGGCCATGTAATCGTAATATCTTATGAATGTACAAATTACTCAAAGTGTTCATTGAGTATCAAGTTTTGACTAGTATGAAATCGATTAACTTCATAAGACGATCAATAATTACCCATATGAAATCATAACCTTGAAGAATACATAGTAATCCTTATACAAAGTCCATGGTTGTGTCATCTCATTTCTATTTTTGTATAAGAAGTGGTTGAAGTAGTCCCATAGGTTTCTTGTGCTCTACCTTCCCTTGTTTATAGAACATACAATTGGCCATGAATTATGCAATATCTTTCTTCATTTATTTCCCCTAATAGGTCCTTTTTAAATCACAATACATTTTTATGCTTCCAAAATGTACCATAAATTTTGATCTGTGTGTTTTCCCATGGATCTACTTTCTTAAATAATCATTAGTAGGTACCACAATCTTTCCCTAGATATGGAATGCTCCATTATTATGAGTCTGTCCTTCCACCATCTCTCCTTAATTCAACCTACACCATTGATAATTGTATTTTATATAGTTATTTTCACCTATTTTATTGATTATAAATGCTATGTTCTCTGGATTTTTAGTTAATTTTAGTTTAATAAATTAGTATTTACTGTTTTTTATATATTTTAATAAAATTAAGTAAATTGTATCGAAAACATACTTAAATTCCAATTTGTACCCAAAAATAGAATTTTAAATAAAAGAGTTATTAATTGCAATTTATAAAAGTTGAAAATAAAATTTAAATTAAAATCGGGCTTAATTTCAGTTATTAAAAGTTTAAAATTTAATTTAAATTACTAAAAGGGTTAGATTGCAATTAAACAAAGTTGAAAATGTAATTTGAAATATATTTGCGGGTCAAAATAGAATTAAAAAAAATTGAAATTTCTGCGCAGGAAAAGAATCGCACTCACACAAATCACGACGTCCATCACCCACCGTCCGATCAAAGCAAAAACGGTCAAGATTGGCGCGTGTAGTTCAAGCCCGACCAACGCGAATGCGTGCAGACTCTGCACTTTCACGCGGCTCGGTGCCCGAGTGGGGCCCACCTGCCGCGCAGGCCGGCGTGCAGGGTGGGACCCACGTGTCTGACGCACGTCTGCCAAAGGGTGTTGTTCTGTGCGGCTGAACCACGTGCAATCGTTCTTCCAGCGAATTAAAGTCTTCCACGTGTCCCAATTTCCCATTGAACGAATCATAAGAGGACGCATGGCACATATCGGTGAACGCAAAAGCACAGAATCTCGCCCTCGTTCCAGCCGTTGCCTCACGTTTCGCGCGCCCTGATTCTGTGCGACAAGTTCTGCGTGCGCCCATTCCCTTCAACGAATGATATGATGCCACGTGTCCCACTAATATTTTCCACGAATCATAACGCGACATGTGGCAGCGTGAAAAAAAAAACAGAAACGCGCAGCATTCTCCACTCACTTTTTCGATTCCATTTTCGATACAATTTTTGTATCCCCACGCATATTATTTATTATTTTCGCCATACTTCATTGTCCCCCGCGTGTATTAATTTTAAATATTTTTGATGAATTGTTTTAGCTATAAATAGGTGATATTATGATAGAGTTAAGGAGTTTTTTTAGTCTAGAATTTCTATGTTGCTCGGTTTTGGACGGCAGAACACGTAGAAGCCATTTTTTGGCTTTTGTTGTGTTCTGCGAGTGCCAAATATTTTCGTAACTTAATGTTTTAATTTTCCTTCTTCTTCCTTTAATTTTTCTTCATAAGTTGTAATTTTTATTTTAATTTTATGAAGTAATTTAATTTTTCTAGGGTTGCATTTGATCTAAATTTATGAAGCTTTAATTTTAATTATTTTTTTTATAGATTTATAAGACGTTTGATGTGTTCGTTCTATTTTGTGCTTAATGCTTTTTGATTATTTACGAATTTTATCAAAACGATTTGTGGCATAAAAATAAACTTGAGAAAGGCATTTTTGTGTATATTGCTCGTAAATAGAATGACATGTATGATGAAGGATAGGAATATACCCTAATTGTATGTGTGGCCATTTGAAAACTTAGAACTTAATGAATCTTGGTGAATTTAATTCTCATAGAGATATAGTGAATTAATTTAACAAGGTGTGTTTATACGGAGCTCGGAAGAGATGTATGAATAAAAACGAAGTTTTTGGTTGACAAATTAAATGTACTAAAAAATATAAATCCAAAGAAAATAATATGATTGGAGTGAATTAATTTGGTGAAAAGTTGCAATCCTAGAGTTCTCTTATTTTCTTGTATTACCTTTTTGTTAAATCAACGATTGTTTTGGATAAAATCAGAGAGATACAATTTTAGTACTCAACAAACTATAGTAACAAATCCTCGTGGGAACGATACTCTACTTACAAATCTTTATTACTTGTGACCGTGTATACTTGCACGATTTTATGTGTGTTCCAACCCACAACAACAACCATACTTCACAAATTTTAGGATCATTTAATTGGGACACCTTGATGTTCTTCAATAATGTAGGACTGGCCATGAGATTATACAAGAATACTTATCTTTCATCATCATACAGGTTAAACTTGTAACCTTCCACAGTTTTAGTGTTTTGCTAGGATGATATTGCAAAGTGAATTCATAATCTTGAAGATACTGTACACACCTTCATTGTCTCAAATTGAGAATCTTTAGTGAAAAGATATTTGAGACTTTTGTAGTGTATAAAGATTTTTAATTTGGCACCATAGGGATAGCATCTCCACATTTTCAGAGCAAAGACCACTACTGTTAAATCTAAGTCATGTGTTGCATAGTTTTCTTATGAACCTTGATTTTTCGTGAACTATAGGCAACTACTTAGTCATTTTGCATTAAGATGCACCCAAGGTATTGTAGCGAAGAATTCATGAAAACCACATCTGGTTTTTTTCTATTTGGCATGGTGAGGAAATGTATGGTTATAAGTCATGTCTTTAACTCTTAAAATGCCTCTTTATTAGCTTAATCACAAAAGAATCTTATTTCCTTTCAAATAAGTTTTTTTAATGGTGTAGAAATATTCTAGAAGTCTTGCAAAAAATGTCGGTAGTATTTAGCCAATCTAAGAAAACTTTGAATTTAGTCACATTTCTTGGACAATTCTAGTTCAAAACTGCTTCAATTATGGAAGGATACACCATAATTCCTCTTTCTTATATGACATGTTTGAGGAATTCAACTTTAGTAAACCAAAGGTCACACTTCTTAAAATTTGCATACAATTGATTCTCCCTTATATTTTGCAAGGAGATTCTAAGATGTTTTCCATATTCTTCACAGGTCCTTGAATAAATCAATAAACACAATGATAGATTCATCTAAGTAAGGTCAAAGTTCTCAATTTGTTAAATCCATAAAACATCAAGTGAATTAGTTTGACCAAATAACAGGACAAAAAATTCAAAATTCCAATACCATGTATGGAAGGAAGTTTTATATATATTCAACTCTCTGACACTCAATTAAAGGTATCCCTATCAGAGATGAATCTTTGAGAAGAAACTTACTCCTTTCAATCGGTTGAACAATTCATCATTCCAAGGTAATGGATACTTTTTATTTATGGTTAACATGTTCAATTAACGTTGATCAATGCAAAGTCTAAAAATTCCATCCTTCTTCTTGACAAAAAGAAAAAATGCTCCCAAGGGTGATGAATTCCATTTAATGAGTTATTTTGTCAATAATTCGTCCAATAGTTTATTCAGTTCTTGTTTCTCTATAGGTGTTATACGATAAGGAGGGATAGATATTGGTGCAGTTTTAGAATATAATTCAATCACAAAATCGATCTCTCAGGCTGGAGCAAGTCCAGGTAATTCTTCCCAAAATACATCTCAATATTCATTTACCATTGGTATCTATGCTAAGCTTATGAAATTTTCTGTGTATGCTCATACAAAATTCATGATAGATATGCTTTCTTGGTTTGGTCTTCCACCTAAGTAGCACTTAAGGAAAGAATTGAATAGGTTTAGTCCTTTTTTACCATAAAATTAGACTTCTACACTAGTACAAATAAGGGCTTTTAAGTAGATTATTAACCAACTTAAAAGAGATTTTAAGTTAGTTCGGTAAATTGACTTAAAATTTAAAATCGATCCTACATGTCAATCGACTTTAAATTTTAAGTAGGTCCTACATGTCAACTGACTTAAATGCTATAACCTTTTTTTAAAATATTTTGGTTGTTTTCTACTCACTACATGTTTTCGATCACATAACAACAGAAAAAACTAAAATATGTTTAAATGAGTTTTTAAATACATTCTCTTAATTGAAAAATTAAATATTAATTAATTACTTAAGAACTAAATTTATAACAAAAACTAATTTATATACAATACATACTAGGGGTGTCCATGGTCCGGTCCGGTTTTTCCTAAAAAAAATCTAACCGGACCGAACCGTTCATATTACTAGAACCGGACCGGACCGGACCGTTTGAAACGGTTTTAAAAAATAAAAACCGGACCAGACCGTTTGACTTATAAAACCGTTCGGTCCGGTTTAGTTCCCGGTTTGGTTCGATTTTTTTATAATTTAATGAAGAATAATGTGAAATTTTTAATATATTATTAAACCGGTCCGATCCGGTTTTACGGTTTGGTCCGGTCCAATCCGGTTTTTGGACACCCCTAATACATACATATATATATATATAATATCATTAAATATTATATTATAAGATATCTATGCTATTCAATATCATCATATTCTTCTTCTCATTCTTCTTGTGACCTTATAATTTCCAACACATGTTCTGCCCATTCTTTTCGTAAATCATTAAAAGCATTGTATGTCATAGCCCGAATTATTCCAACCAAAGAACTAATGTATTTAAATTCAAAATAAGAGTGTAATATCATGAATCACAAAAAATAATTATATATGTTAAAAGAGTATATTAGTAAAAGACATTACTAATCTTCGATTACTTATCGCACTACATCAAGTGGTGTTGGGTTTGAAGGAAAGCCATGTTTGTGTTTCAAACTAAGTTTTTACAGAGGAAAAAAGCGAGGCTATTGTACAAAGGTTCCAACTAATAAAGGTATTGGTGGTTTTATTTCTATCATAGTTTTAAATGTTTTATTGCTTAGTAGATTTGTTTGTTGTCGAGTGGTTGCTATAAGCAACACAAGGATGTTAACTGATATATAGGAGTTATATATGGGGTTTACCTCATTACATGATTGTGTTTGAATGATCTGCTTTGTTATGAGTGCAATTTGAGTTATGACATTAAATGTTACCATATATAAGATTAGACTCTAATTAAAAAATTGCTTATTTCTATTTAGTATGATTTACTTCCTTTTCATGTAGCCTTTGAATATATTTTCTACCTACATAAATAAATCGTCTGTTTGAGTTTATTATTACTATTGTTGTATTATGTTATTTTGTTACTTGTGGATAAGTCCTTTAAGAATCTATATCTCATTATCCTCGTTGTGTACCAATCTCGAACTCTTTTATAAATAAATAAAAGTTTAAATTTATTTCTTATTAACAATCTTCATATATTTAATCATAAATTAACAATTATTTTAGAATTAAGCATTAGACACATCATTTATGTTTGGTTGTGCATAACGAATAAGAATCCAATTTAATTTTCATTAATTTGAATTAAATTAGATATTTGAAAAAACATTTAATTATAAATTAACAATAGATCAAATCTGGATTTATAATTAAAGAATATATCTATATTAAATTTATCGATTTTTAATTTCAAGCCCAACGAAAGAAAATTATTAATTAATTTAAGATTTTGGTATATATATTTCTTTAGTTTACCAATAATCAATTTTTTCCTTTGACATGGAATAATTGATTAATTGATTATTACTGAAAACTCACTATAATTATAGGGACTTTTTATTTAAAATAAATAAAATGAATAAATCTAGCTTATATTTAAATCAATTAATTCATTTTGTTCATGAAGAGATATGCTTACAGTTCTCTTCTTCTACACCAACAAATTGTTCGAATGTTTAAGACTAGTTTTTGTTAACTATACTAGAACGTAATTTAATTTTTTAAAATCATTCTAATTCGTTTACTGTAAATCCTTGAGAGATGATGATAGAAGTATACTTGTTGCTTAGTGATTTCTACCCTTAGGAGCTTTTTATAAATACAAAATTTGACTATTAAATTTTTCTACATCAAATTTTTGACACTTTTGTTGGAGAATTAGCATTTTAAGTTGTTTATTTGTTTTATAATTAGTTACTTTTCATTATTTTTGTGTTAGGTTTTTCTTTTTATTTCTATGATTTTGTAAATATTTGTATTTTTTTCTTTTTATCATTTCTTTTTGTTATTTATGGGTTGTTTAAAAAAATTCAAAAATTCAAAAATAATTTATTTTTACTTTAAATTCTTTTTTTATTTGTATTTTTCTATTTATTTTTATACTACTTTTATTTATTTTTGAATAGTAATTTTGTTTATTAACTTTATTTATTTTTCTCTATTTTTGTTTATTAAGTTTTATTTTTTGTTTATTTTATTAATATTTTTTTAACTATTTGTTAGTTTACTAACTTTATTTTTTTTTTGTTATTTATTTTTGTGTAGTATTTCTGAACATTTATTTTTTATTTTTTATTTGTTTGTTTTCTTGTATTTATTGATTTTTAGCTGTTTATTTTATTTTTATTATTTCTATCATTTGGTAAGTTGTTTTTATTTTTTTAATTATTTTTTGTTCTTTTTATATATTCTTATTTGTTTATTTTATTTTTATTTATTTTGGTTATTTATTTGTTTTTCTTTTCTTTTCTTTTTTTATTTTAATGTGAACCCATATTTATTTTATTTAAGATTCTTAAATTCATAACTATCTGGTAAGATGTTTTTACAAGAAGTACACAACATTCTATTTCTATGATATTATTAAAGTAGATGATGGATGTATCACATCACTTGTGTAATCCTTTGAGCCAAGACAAATGGGTAACTTTTTTGTTAATCTTTGATTTACATTCGATACATTAAGGATAATATAGATTCTACGTTGGGGAGGAAGAAAAGTTACACATGAAGTTAAATATTTTTTAATTTTTTTTAAACATGTGTTTCCTATTATTTAGTTTACGTTGTTTAATTTTTCATTGTTTAGTTTAGTTAATTGTTTATGGACATTTAGGTCTATTTTAATTTTTTTTGTAAAATTATCATACATTTAGATGATTTAGAGTGAATGGTTAAGTTATTGTACTATTTGATTGATATCATAAAAATGCTCTTGGAATATTGTGAGATTTGTTTTTTATTCATAGTTTGAGTTTCTTACTTAGATGTTGAGATTTAGATAAACTTAAAATTGATGTTTAGGCATCAAATCGTAGAGACTATCTTGTGAGAATATTTTGAGCCTATATTATTTATTATAAATGATGAATTTTCTTCTACTTCTCTAAACATTTTTATTATTATTTCAATTTGTTAGATGATCTTTATAGATTTTGCATTAAATGTTATGATTTTTAACATCAGATGAAGAATCATGTATTTAATTTCATTGCTGAGGTTGAATGATTTTAAGTAAAATTCAAATAGTATTCCTATTTCGTTCATGTTTGACTTCCAAAAGGGATATATATGGTGTTCGCCTAAAAAAGGAGAAAAAAATAAGCCACTCACCAAATTATACTTATATGCATGGGTACACTTTCCAAAAAAGATATAAATAAAGAATATATCAAAAATATATCAAAAAGATAGGACAACAAATAGTATAACTAAATACTATGATCCTAATGTTCTTCAAGTAGTGAGATGGTTATTACAAAAGAAAATAGGAAATAAACTCCTCTTGAAGTCATTGCATTTTCATTTATCTTAAGGCATAGACTTACACTTTTGCCTAATGATTTTAATTGATGCATGAAATTTTTATATGATATATTTATAAATCCTAGCATTTGATTTCTTTCATGAGATTAATGTTATGCACTTCTAAGTTTTTCTTGTTTATTATATGCTAACCTATTAACTTTATTCTTTACATAACTTATGTTCACATATACCTTGCTGAGTTCTTGAACACATTGGATCAGTGTGAAACTAAGAGTTTATCTTGTAAGGATTAGAGTCAAAGGGAACTCGGGTTCCTAACACTAAGATTGGGTGAGTCAAAGTTAATATATTTTTGCAAAGGGACATGAATTTGTGATCTTTACTAATTTGAACAATAAATTATAATTCTTTATGATGTGGAATTAACTTATGCTTTGATTTTGATTATGATGTTTTGTTTATTTTAGCTTTTATTTTGCTATTTGTAGATTGTTTTTATTTTTATTATTATTTTTAGTTTTTAATTTTTGTATTTTAGGATGTTTATGGGTATTATCATTGAATCATTTTTATAGGTTAACATGGTTGCATTTAGCATATGCAACAAGTCTTTAAACCCCTAGGTTTTCCAAGTAGATGAGTTCTTATGAGGATTTTCAGTGATAATACCCATAAAGACTAGCAAGAAGTTGATTGAAGGTTATGATGAGTGCTTAAAAAGTACTAATATTTCATGATTTTATTGCAATTAAATGTAATAAATATTTTTGATTATATAATGTTTATATCATTATTTAAACAAATCTATATGTTCAGAATCTTAACTATTTTCTATTGTATTTAATTATTTTTAGTTTCAAATATATAACTTGATCAACACATGAAGAATCCCACCTGAAGCACTCAATTTACATCTTGAAGCTTGAAAGGAATAAGGCATATGCCTTAACATAGAAAGGAAATGGATATATTTTGCAACTTAATCCTATTCCAATCCTTTTAACCATTATAGCTTATTTACCCTTTTGACATGTTTTGCACACTAATCATATCTTTATCAGAATACTAGCCCCATCTATAAAAAAACACATTATGTGCTAAGTTTTGTAAGTTTTCATATTAAAGCATTAGAGAAACCATCATTAGAATTTAGGTTTATATTAGTTTTTTTATTAGCCGTTTCACCATGTACAAGTACATAGAGAAAATACTTCATTTGTAAAGATGATCCAAACATTTGAATAAGGTAGTGACAACCCATTCAGAGATCTAGAATCATTTTTATTAAGGAGTAATTTTATTGTTATATCTTTTATTTTTCTTTGTAATTTGATATTTTTTTATTACTGAATTGAGTTTTGTTAATAACTAGATTGACTAAATCTGTATATTGGATTTTAGTCTTTGCTTCCAATGATTGGAAGAACAATTTTGTGATTTAAATAAATAAAAATTTAGTTTTATTTCTTATTCACAATCTTCAAATATTTAATCATAAACTAATATAGGTCAAGTCTTGATTTATGATTAAAAAATATTTTAGAATTAAACATTAGACACATCATTTGTACTTAATTATGCATATTGAATATAAGTCTAATTTAATTTCTTTGATTTGTTAAATTAGATGGTTGAAAAATAACTTTAATTATAAATTAATGATGAACTAAATCTTGATTTGTAATTAAAGAATATATCTACCTCAAGTTTATTAATTTTTAATTTCAAGTCCGATCAAAGAAAATTATTAATTTATTGAAGAGTTTGATATATATATATATATAGTTTTTCAATTAATCAATTTTAAACTCGATTAAGGAAGGAAGAATTGATTAAGTAATTATCATTGAGAACTCCTCATGATGATAGGGAATTTTATTTAAAAAAATTAAATTAGTAAGTCGAGCTTATATTTAAATCACTTAATTCATTATGTCTATGAACGAATATGCTCGCTAAAATCACGTATGCATCCATCATCATTGGTTCAACTATAGTTAATTTATTGATTTCGTTTATCAACTTCAATTTAATTTCTTTCTTTATATATAATATAATTTATAATTAACAAATAAAGATTGTTTCTCGATTTAAGGTTTGTTACAAGATTTATTTATGAATAATTTATTGGCTATTTATTCTTCATAGATAAATTAAAAATTTGAGAATTAGGTTTCACATACATCATCTATATCTAATTTGGACAACTTAAATTGGTGACTTGATCATTACATCAATTTAAATGATTGTATTTTCCTTGGGCATAATTTAATATATTAGTTGATTGCCCTGATCATAGAACATTAACTGGTTGATTAACAAAGAAAATAATTCTTGATCTAGAAGTTTCATATTTTAAAAGAAAACCAATAATATGAGTTTATATGTCTATTTATTTTAATTTGCCTAAATCTTTCGAAGCAAGCATGATTAAGAAGCTAAACCTCCTATGAATCTTCCAATGATTTTACAAATGTCTTGATTTCGTTTTGAATTGAGTTATTATTTAATTATTTGTTCTTATTTTAGAACTTTCAACCCAATCATTATGATGGAGTGTTAAGGTTTAATTTTTGTTTAAGTTTTAAGAAAAGAGAAAAATATCTAAAATAAATTCAATTCCTTCAGAGACTGACCTTAGGAGTATACTTGTTGCTTATTATAGGTGACTCGTGCACTTTGGAGATTTTAATACAAAATTTGTGCATTAGTGGACACCTTATGTTTTACACCATAATTTGATAATAAAGCATTGAAAAAATGGTTATAAAAGCAAAAACCTCCATTATTAATTATAGCCTTAGGAGTTCCAAACCTAGTGAATAAATTCCTCTTTAAGAATTTTATGACTACATTTGCATCATTTTTTAGGGTGGAAATTGCTTTCACCTTCTTAGACATGTAGTCCATAGGTACTAGAATATAAAAAAATTCTAAAGAAGGAACAAAAGGACCATGAAGTTTATACCCCAAACATTAAATAATTTCACTTCTAAAATTACATTTTAAGGCATTTCATGTCTCCTAGAAATATTTCCCACCCTTTGGCATCTAGCCCAATCTTTTATAAGCTCAAATGTGGCAATGTTGTAGGATATCATTTGTCTCTTCCAATAGAATACATCTTCTAAGTATACCATCACTACACCTCTTGAAAAGGTAAGGATCATCTCAAATATACAAGCATTAATCATATGGGAATTTCTTCTTACCTTAGCTTGACAATTTGGTGGCATAACTCCACTTGCTATGAAGTTAGACATATCTTCACACTATGGCATTTGCATTGTTGTAATAATCTATAATTGTTCATTCAGAAAATATTCATAAATAGGAAATTATTTTGTATTAATTCCATCTCTATGATGACTTGTATAATTTTGGCATAATTTATCACTTCTCAACTTTAACTTTAGTATAATTTTATTTAATTTTTATTAATTTTAGACTTTATTATTATTATTTAAATTTTATTATAGATTTAAAGAAAAATGAATATTTATTGAAATAAAATATAAATGAAGATTTTCTCAAACAAAAGGAAAGTTAAAGTTAAAAAACAAGAAAAGGGAAAAATGTTGGTGCAGATAAATGCAGCGTGGAGGTGCTAGAAAGTGAAAAAAAAGAAACAAATAAGGCACGCGGTTATATTTATATAAGGCACTGAAACAAAACAACAACAAGAAAAAAAAATAAAAGGCGCCGCCAGGAGAGTTGGAGGAAAAAGTGGCATAGGAAAACGAGCAGAAAAAAGAAAAGGCTTGACAGAGGAACACAATTGGGCATTTTGTGATTCATTTTCCTTTCAATTCTTCTCAGAAAAATTATCGTCAATTCTTTTATGTTAAATTTAATTTTTAGCATGAACTAAAGTTTTTTTATTCTAGGAAAAAGATGTAATCTAATTCCAAACAATGCTTGTTTTTCCATGTTAATTGGAATTATTTATCTTCATGTTTATATGATTTATTCTGAGTTTATTGCTGTTAATTAACTTGCCATTAAATAGATGAATTTGATCTTGTGATTTACTATCGAAAGAAAAATTATAGGATAGATTTGGAATATTTCAACGTAAGTAAATATAGAGATCGAAAGACTTGTATAAACCTGTGTAGTATTAAAATCATTTGTCTTAATGCTTTCTTGTTTTATTAAATTGCATACTCTTGTGTAAATTGATGAACAAGAATGTTTCCAATTGATTGTCGAAAAAAAGCTTTTGGATGTTTTTTAGAGTTTGCTAACAAAAAGAGAGAATTAAATTCAATTAGCTAGATAAGTAAAGCATAGTGAGGGATTAGGTGAAATCGATTTCCTTGACGTTTTCTTCCCATTAATTTGATCATCGAACAACAACTTTCTTTTATTTTGCACATTTTCTTTAAATTGATTTTATTTTAAATTCTAATTACAACAACCTTAGTGACTTCTCAATATAAAATTGAGATTAAAATAATTTTGGTATTTTTCAAAAGTAAGTTACTAATCCCTGAGAACAATACTTTTTTCATCACTTTACTATAAAACTATGATAATATGCCCTTGTAGTTTTGCACTGATCAAGTTTTTGGCACTGTTTTCAAATATTGATATCTTCTTATATTTTCCAATATTGATAAAAAGTAATATTGGTTTTAATTTAGAATTTTATTTTATTTATATTTATATTTTTGTTCTTCCTTGATTTGATTTTCGAACATCTTTCTTTTATTTTGCGCATTTTATTTAAATCAATTTTATTCCAATTACAACAACCTTAGTGACTTATCTTGATAAAATTGAGATTATCATAATTTTGGTATTTGTCAAAAGTAAGTTACAAATCCCTAAGGACGATCACTCATTCTTCTAACCTTGATAGATGATTTTCTAATTGATTTTTAATTCTTGTTTTGTCACATATTTCCAAGTCAAAATCTTGAAGTAAGAACACCCACCTAATAAATTTAAGCTTGGCATCCTTCTTTGAAAAGAAATATCTAATAATGGCATGGTTGGTGTGTACAATCACCTTTACACCAACCAAACACGCTCAAAATTTCTAGAATGCATAGATGATTGTTAAGAGTTCCTTTCCAGTGATGGCATAATTTAATTTGGGAATTATTAAGGTTGTACTAGCATAATGTATGGCATGTAATGACTTATCTATTCACTGCCACAAAGCTACACCAAAAGCAAAATCACAAGCATCAAACAAGAATGGAAAAAACTCCTCTCAATTCGTTGTAATGATTACCATTGCTATGGTTAGACTCTTTCTTAATATCTCAAAGGCTTGAAGACATTGCGTGTTAAATTGGAAGGGTATTTGTTTTCTCTTGAAGGTTACATAAGAGATTTGATATTTTTGGAAAAATTTGTTATGAACATCCTATTAAAATCGGCATGGCATAGAAAGTTTCTTATTCCTTGGACATTTGTTGGAGGTGATAAATTTTCAATACCTTTAGTTTTGGATTTATCCACTTCCAAACCTATAAATGAGATTTTGTGACCAATTTTGATGCTATCTTCTACGATAAAATGGCATTTTTCCCAATTAAGAACAAGGATGGACTCTTCAAATCTTTGGAGAACCCTTACAAGATTTGCAAGGCATGCATCAAAATTGTTACCAAAGACTATGAAATCATCCACAAATGCCTTAATAATTTTCTCCACCTTGTTAGAGAAGATGAATAACGTACACCATTGAAAAGTGGCTGGTGCATTACATAGTCCAAATTACATTCTTCTAAAGGAAAAATATCATAAGGACAAGTGGAAGTGGTTTTCCCTAGTCCTCTAGTCTAATGGCTATTTGATTGTAGCCAAAATAACCATACAATAGACAATAGAAGGAATGATTGGCTAACCTATCTACCATTTGATCCATAAAGAAAAGTGGGAAATGATTTTTGCATGTGACTTTATTAATTTTTCTATAGTCCAAACACACTCCCAGCCTAAAAGAGTTCAAGTTGGAATAAACTCATTCTTCTCTTTGGTTATCACAATCACACCCCTTTTCTTAGGTACACATTGAATGGGACTTGCATATTTACTATCTAAAAAGCAGTATATTATGCTAGCTGTGAACCATTTCAACACTTTCTTTTTCACCACTTCAATCAAAATTGGGTTTAATCTCTTTTGTACATCTCTCATTCGTTTTGCCCCATCTTCTATGATAATCTTATCTATGAAAATTGAAAGGCTAGTTCCTTTTAGATTTGATATAGTCCACCCAATATCATTTTTACACCCTCTCAAAACACCCAATAATTTATCTTATTCTTCTTGTCTAAACATTGAGGAAATAATCATTAGTAGAGTCTCATTAATGCCCAAATAAGCATAGTGAAGATGGTTATGTAGTGGCTTGAGCTCTAGTGTCGGTGGTTCTTCAATTGATGGCTTAAGTCTAAGCCCTTCTTCTACAAACTCAAAAACCTTATTAAAACATAACATGGAAGGCCTAGCTTTTATAAAATTACCTAGTATGCTAATTTCATCATGCATATGGGAATCAAGTATAATTTCCTCTATATTAAGGGCATCGGTATCATTATCAAAAGCATCCACATATATTTTGTTACTAGCATCATGTAAGTTCAAATAAAATTATGATATACTACCACTCCATTAGTTTCTTCTATTATTTCCTTAATGCTACATTCACACTAAATTAAGGCTTACTTAGGGTTATCAACAAAATTTAGCATATTATAATCTGGATGATCATCATAAATAGAGTCCCTAATAATGTCTTGTACCATATTGTCAGCCACATCAATATGAAAGTACCCATCAACATCATTATTTGTAATTTGGTATTGCATGAATTTAAAAATATTAAATGTTACTTAGGGATGTCTTTGTCTTCCTCCATGTTTGGCATAATAAAATCAGCAATAAATATGACTTTATCCACCTTGACTAGAACATCTTTAATAACCCCTTTTTTTGTTCTTTTCAATGAACGGTCTACCATAAGAAGTGTGACAGAAGTTGGCTTAGCTTCCTCAAATCCTAGTTTTCTAAATACAGACAATGGCATAAGATTGATTCTTTTTTTCTAAATCATATAATGCTTTCTCAAATTTATATTCCCTAATAGTGCATGGAATGTGAAAGGTACCAAGGTCTTTCAACTTGGATGGTAATTTTCAATCAATTATAACACTACAATCTTTTGTAATAGTAATTGTCTTACAATCTTTAAACTTCTTTTTTCTTGGATAGAATTTCATTCATGAAAATGGCATAAGAAGGCATTTGTTCCAAAGAATCCATGAATGGGATATTAATATGCAACTTCTTGAAAATATCAAACAAATTGGAGAATTTCTTATCTAGTTTTTTGTTTATGGAGCCTTTGTAAAAAAAAGGAGGGGATAAGGTATAAACTCTCTCCCCATGATTGTTTCCTTCCTTTAGCTTCACTACAATTTCTTTATTCTTTTCTTCTTATTTTACAATCTCTTCATTTATTTATTTTTCTCTTCCTTCTCATTTTTCTTTTCATCCTAACCTCCTATTACTACCCCACGTCATATTACTATAGCCTTACATTTCTCTCTATCCTCTTTCTTAAGATTTACCTTGGTGTTACTAGGAAGCATACTTTGGTTCCTCGAGTGCAATGTTTGTGTTAGTTTCCTTATTTGGACCTCTAAGTTTCTTATGCTAGCACTATTATTGACTTCTTTATTGACCAAGCTATCTATTTTATTATTCATTGTATCAATTCTAAGTAAAAAAGTTAGATAATATGCTTTCCATTATACCTTCCAATTTGTCTAGTCTTAACTCTTTCATTGATGGTGGTTGTTGTTATGATTGATTGAAGCTTAGTGGATTAAAATATGATCTATTGATGGGTGCCCTACCTTGGTTTTTATTACCCTAAGAGAAATTAGGGTGGTTCATCCAACATGAACTATAAGTATTTAAGTAATGATTCCTTTGGTGTTTTTGATTGTTGATATTGTTAACCACCCTAGGATCACTTCCACAAGCATTACCAGCATGATGTTCACCACAATGCTCACAAACGAGAAAAATGTTTTATACCTTATTCATTCCCAAAGGTGTAGCACTAAACTCATTTGATAGCCCTAAAAACAATGCTTTAATTTATGCTTACAAGGTTCTAAGGGCATCCATATCTACCATTCCAACAATGCTTTTTGGATTTAATCTCTTTACTGGCCAATGGAAACTATTAAAGGCCATTTCATCTAATGATCTAGAGGCTTCGTTCTCACCTGCAACTACTATATCAAGAATAGTTCTTGTTTGCCTTTATAATTCTCATAAAATATTTGGATTCATAACCATGGAGGAATACCATAATGTGGGCATTTTTTATTTATTTCTTTGAAGCTTTCCCATACCTTATAGAAAGGTTCCCTATCAAATTGTTGAAAGGAAGTTATAGTATTCCTAAACTTAGCGGTATTTAAAGATGGGAAATATTTAGCTAAGAATTTATGGTCCAATCCATCCCAAGTATTAATGGATCCTGTAAGTAAGTAATTTAGCCATACCTTTACCTTGTCCCTAAGTTAGAAGGGGAATAAGAAAAGACGGATGGTAACTTCAAAAACTCCATTCATCTTAACGATATCACATAGCTCAAAGAATGTACCATTTGGATCACAATAGGTTTTAACTCAAAATTATTTGCATTAATAGAGGGCCTAATGATGATGATATAGCAAAGTCAAAATTATTTTCATTCATCTACCTGTGGTGTAGCAAAGTCCTAAAGAGATTTAGGGATAATGATATCCTATTGATTCTCCAAGTTTTTCATATCCCCAAGCTAAAGATGGTGTACTTTTAACCTATAAATAGTTCTCTCTATCTCAGTATCAAAACGTTCAAGATTTATTCCTATTTCCCTAGGCATACATAAAACTAAAAGAGAAAAAAATTAAAATAGCCTAAACTAGTATTGTTATACGAAAATAGCACCAAAAACTTAATAGTGATTACATAAGTATATGGGTGGTTTGAGTAATAAAATACATTAAGTATGATTATCATCCTATTGAGCATGATATGTTTTTATAACTAAGTACCAATATGTAGTATCACAATATTATTTAAACAAGTAACAAGGGAAAATTATCTTAACTCATTATTAAACCTATAATTAATTTAAATACACAAATAATGATGAAGTAAATGGTATTTGGAAACTTGGGATCTATGAATCTCCTAACCATTCCACATGTAAATATCAAATATCATTGAATAACTTATCTATCTAATTCATTGGCTACATGCTTTTATATACCTAGGAATCATTTACAAGTATTCATTTAGATTATGTGCAAACAATCACATTGTCATGTTATCAAGACACAAATTCATCAATCATATTGTCATACTATTTCAATTCATGTGATAATAATTCTATGACTAATTCACAAACTTACTTTTTAAGCTAGGGTATGAATCTTAAATCATATAATTATTGATCAAATAATCCAAGATTTAAGATTAAAATTATTATATCAATTATTGATAGAGAAATTATTTCAACTAAATAAAATTAATCACTTGGTTTTAGAGCTAGGTTCATTAAAAATCTCAAATAAGAACCTAGAAACTCAGTTTTAAAAATCATAATTAAAAACATATAAATGTATAAGTGTTACCAGAATGATGAAGAAAAAGATGAAGATCCAACTTTGATGAAGAATCCAACTACTTATTTAGCCTTATTGCTAGATATGTAATTATCTCCTTAATTTTCTTTACTTAATCTCTCTTTTGTAACAATGAAATCTCTATGTTCTCTCTTATTGATTGTAAATTGTGTGTTGTTTATAATCTCCTTGTAATATTTTAAATAGGATAAAATTATTCCTAATTAGATTAGGGTTCTTATTAGCTTTGATCCAAGGCTAAGATTGAAAGTTAGAATTCAAATAAGGGTTTATGAATCAAAATCTACTTTTCTTGATTGATTGAGACTCTTCCCAATTGATCTAATAATGATATTTTTCTAACCCAAGAGCACCCAATCGAAGCTCGATCTTCTAATAATCGATCAATAGAATCCATTGTCGATCAATATATCTAGCTCTTATTTTCCCATTTTGGGGCATAACTCCCTTATTTTCTTGATTGATTGATTGATTGATATGTTTTGATTTATCAACCCTAGCCAATTTTCCTATTCTTGCTCCATTTAATATCTTTTCACTTGTATTTCCATATTTAAACATAAGATAGATCTTTTAAACAATATTCATCTCAAAATAAGACAAATAACTAGCATGAGTGACCAAATAACTCTACAATTATAAATTTATCAATTTGAACACTTCTTAATTAGCACACAATTTCCTTATTAGGAAAACTGTGTACTATATAGTAAACAATCAAATCACACTATTGTGATAATCAAATTACATCTTATTCATTAAGCATGCATTTATAGACATGTAGCTTAGTTAACTCCGGGGGAGCATTTATAGACGACATGCATACAAACCATACATATTTATTTAGAAACTATTTGTGTTAACTAATCATGACTAATAATCAAATTACCTCTCTCAAGCATGATCAAATGATTTTACTATATTGAAAGTCACAAAAATAGATTAATTAAAACATCAAATATCAAGAATCACAAAGAATGGAAAAATAAGCTAATTCATTATATAAATAAATTGAATTCAAGAAGATCCTAACACAAGTTTAACCAATCTAAATTGTATTAAATTCAATCCCAAAATAATGAGATAATATAAGAAGCTAATAAAATAGAAGGTAAAAGAAAAGATACAACCAATCTCTTGATGAATCTTGACTCCAAAACCTTCAATCTTTCTCCATTCTCTTGATTTCTCTCTCTAAACTTGTTGGATCTTTCTCCAAGAATATTTGTTAGTTGTAGTAAAGGGTTGAAGAATTAAATGGGGTTGCTATTTAGCTAATTTTTGTGTATAATCCTAGAATGAATCTGGAACGTTGATTAAAATAATATCTGATGGCTAAAATTGGGTAAAATTGAGTGCCACACATGTAGGATAAAAATTGTAAAATTTTTGGCCAAAATGATGACATTTTATGAATAATGTCCAACCATCCGCATGAAATGACATTGTTATGGATGGGGAAAGGTGCGCCAAAATGATGGAAAATGACATCATTTTTTGGAATTTGGTATGATTTTGCTAAGTACATCTACAAGTGTTTTAAGTACATCCCGCTATGATAAGTTTTGACTCCTCTGGCTCATTTTCCTAGATGAAGCCACCATAATTTCTACATACAACCATCAATTGACCATACCCTTTTAGATCGAATGAGAGCTCTATAATGATTCCAAAAATTGATATGAGAACCTTAGATTAATCAAAACTTTTAAATACACAACTGGATCATGCTTTATACATCCATCTGCACTAGAAAAATCCAAAAAATGCCAAAATTTTAGAAAAAAGTTTATTTTATTCTCATAACTTAAATAAATCAAATTAATATTTTCAAACACATTTTTAACCTTTTATTGATTAAAATAAGATTAATATAAAGCTTAAAAGACATAAATAACTTTATTTTCATAGAGTTATCAAGTGTCCCTCCAGTGACAATTCGACAATGAAGTATACCAAGACATGTCCTTTGATGGTGGTCCATGATGTGTAATGGATTGCAAAATTACTGAGCTATATTTCCCACTTTTGTATCCTTTTTAAGAAGTTGGGCTTGGATATAACTTGCTTTATCCAAGTGTCGATTGAGATGATGATGTTATAGGCATAAAAATGGGGTCCCAACTTCTTGGCTACGACTAGCAGTGTTAATTCCATTTTTTCAATCCCAAGGTACCTTTACTCAACCCCCTAGTATATCTAACTAGCATAGTATACTAGCCTATGAATCTTGTCATCATCTTGTCATCTTCCCTTACAAGGGCATCACCGATTATTAACTTTGACGCAGCTAATTACAAGATAAGTTTTCCACTAATAGCAAGGTTGCTAGTAGTCACAGAATGTTGAAGTAAGTTTTGAGTCCTTGAAAGGCCTATTCACATTCCTGGTTCCATTCAAACTTGTGGCTTCCCTACTATTTCATGAAGAATGGAAAGCATTTTTTTGTTGCTTTAGAGATGAAGCAATTAAATGATGTTAGTCTTCTAATTATCTTATGTACCTCCTTAACATTTTACGACGGATACATGCCTATGAGAGCCTTGATCTTCTCTAGACTGGTTCCAATGCCTCTTTGTCTTACCTAAAGCCTAAGAACTTCCTATACTCCACTTAGAATATACACTTATTGACATTCAACTTCATTCTATACTCTTTCAAGGCATTAAAGGTGAGCCCTAAGTGTTTAATATAGTCATTAGAGCTCTCACTTTTAGTGATCATGTCATCTATAAAGACTTCCATAGTGTAACCGATAAGTTGAGTGAACATCTTATTGACTAGGCACTGGTAGCTATCCCAAGTATTCATCGTCTCGAAAGGCATTAATTTTTAGTAGAATATTCCTTGATTCTTCATAAAGCTATTCATTTCTCTATATGGCTCATACCTCTTGATCTAGTTATACCTTGAGTAATCATAAACAAAGGAGAATAAGGCACATTCTACTATGGTATATGTGAGTTAATCTATCTATTATACATGTTTTATTGAGGTTTATAAAGTCTACACACATCTGCCACTAACTATTGGCCTTTTTTACAATTACCATGTTGGTGAGACAATATGGGTAGTACACTTCAGTGATGCATGTAGCTTTGAGAAGTTTATCCATTACCTACTTTATATCCTTGTATCTATCTTGGTTGTATGACCTCCTCTTTTGCCTTGCAGATTTGATGCCCGAGTTTACACTCTGGTGATAAGACTATTATTTCTAAATTAATGCTTGGTATGTTCTTATATGACTAAGAAAACATGTCGATATTTTGCAACAATAATTCATCTAAGGCCATCTAAACTTCCTTTGTTGAGATGTTCCAACCCTAACTGTCTTGTGTGGTTCCTATTCTAACAAAATAAGAAGCTTGATTGCCTCAATTAGCTCAGTAACCAAAGTGTGGCTTAATCTAGGATCTAGGGTTTCTCACCAGGGTTCTATTATTTGACAATGATATATGTGTTAGCTAATTGTAGCCTAGAGTTCGAACAATTGGACTTCTTTTGAGAATTCCCATTCTTTGGAAGCATGTCAAGGGTAGATGGCTTATATTGGGCTCTAATTGGATCACCAACTTGTTGCAAAAGCATGGGGTTGTCAAGAACATGTCGAAAACTCAATTTAGTGACTTAGTGGATCAAATGGGTCTTTGAAAGAAAAAATGGACGAAGAATGCAAAAACAAAAATGATGAAGGTTCTTATGTTTTTCTTCAGTTTGGATCTACTAGAACACTAAATTTTTTTCTCATAGACGATGTTATATGTTAAAGCTGATTTTTATGTTCACTACATTCTTTGCACATCAATCCTGCAAATCATTAGCAAACATTTTGAAGGAACGACGCAATGGGGTGTGATATCCATTTTGATATTTAAGTCAGTTTATGTATAAATAACCTTATATAAGATAAGATTTAGAGAATCTAAATATTTACTTATGTATACTTTTTTTAAGTAGGATGAGCAGTGAGTTATATATATATATATTAATTAATATTTAAATTAATATAATAATTTAAATATTAAACAATTAATAAGAATTATATAAGATATTAATGAACTTTCATAAATTTACAAAGTCATTAATATATTTTTCTAATAAATTCAATAAATTTACTATAAAAAGTTTGTTTTGAACTCAAACAAAATTGATTATACACTGATAGTACACATTTGATTTTTTTTATATAATATGGATATATAAAATGAGACCGTACATACCAAGAGTTTTTTAATCCTATATTTGTTATTATTTTGATATTTTAGTTTTAGTTTGCAAGTTTTTTGTCTTTTTTCTTTCAAATAAACTCCTCGTTTGCAAGTGGAGTAGATGGTATTTCCTTTTCTAATCATGTTGAGTAGATGGTTGACTCTTTAGAAAAGTTGGAAAAAGGTGTATGAAAAATATCAACTAATCCAAAAATATAATAGTTTTATATGTTAATATATATATATATATATATATATATATATATATATACTATAAGCCCAAACATATATAATTATGGGATGAACTCGTTCGGTGAATGCAAATAACATATATTATTATATTATAAATAGGGATATAAATTTAGCCCAATTAGAACTAAACTTGAATGATCTAGTTTGATCTTATCAGACCTGAAGTAATATTAGTACCAAATAAGTTCGGCGTGACCCTGTAAGAATAGTTTTGGGGTCAAACTACGGCCAAACATTTATTTATACCATGAATATGTATTAAAAAATTAATTAAATTTAAATTTTATTAATTATTTAAATATTTAAATATTATATGTTATTATTTTTTAATTTCTTACATCATTTAAACTCGAACAATATCCAAATTCCTTTAGAAGTTAAAAAAATCAGGATAAAAAATATACCCAAATGTTTTAGTAACCTGTTTTGAAATTAAATTTAATTATAAAAATTCAATTTTATCTGAACGGAAAATATATATGGCTACAATACCTAACCAGCATCAAGCCAGTTAGCCGGAATTTACATCGTATAAGGGGCAATTGTTAATTAAATATAATAATAATTAATAATTGATCTTACTGGTTTACTAATTAAGAATCAATTATTTTTCACATTAATATATTTTAATATATTAAAATATATATTAAAACAAAGAACACAAGTCAAGCAACAATCAGTATTATATATGAAAACTAATAATTATTGACGTATAGTGAGAATTAAATCAGTGCTTACGCCATCTGAGAAGTGAGGACAGTGTTATTGACCTTAAATTAATTTTCCTTTAATAGACTCCAAAAGTGATTTAAATATTCTAGAAGTTTTAAAACACGAGAATCATGGTATGACTGTTTTATAAATTAAGTTATCCAAATGAAGAAGTTCTTTAGAAGAAAGTCTTAGTTAATTCATCCACTTATTGACTTCATACGTGCTTAATTTATCAGGAATAATAATCCAATTCTGGTGCACAACCATGTTGACGACCCTATTTTTATTTTTATTTTTATTTTTATTTCTACTTTTTATAATCCAGTACGTCTGTGAGAATCATTTGGTTGTTTCTGTGTATAGCAGGCATGATTGGTTGGAATTAATGGTATTCTTGTGTAAAAGTACATAAAATTATAAAATATTTTATACATAATTATAATTTTTATAACTGATAATTATAAATTTTTATTTCATATTCTTATCTAATTACTGAAATAATAGATATCCACGAGTTTTTATGCCACAAGTTTTTTGTTTTAAAAAAGTATATACAATAATGATATAATGATGATGATGATGTTACCATGATAAAAAAATATTAATTAAGGTTCTAATTTTAAAATTATTGTATTTTTTTAAAAAGTTATTCTAAATAACACTCTTAAATCTTAAAAAAAATAAACATATTATCATTAAATTAAACGATTATGAATTAGTATTAAATGTGTTATTTTTATTGTTATGAGTTTAAGATATATTAGATTTGTTATTTTCCTTTTTTTTAAATAATTACACTGGTTACACATCTTTAACGTGAAATCAAATCATAAACATTCTACGTATCTAAATAGATTATATTTTTTTATTGTATTATAGATAAGAACATTTCAAGTGATCAATTTTTTACCTAAATAGAATAGATTTACTAAAAAAAATGTCAATTTTACCTAAATATCAAAAATAAAATATAAAACTCACATTTTATAAATGAATAGGTAAGCTTTAAATACATAATTATAAAAGAGTATAAAATTCACATACATTATATTATATGGATCTTAAACTCTATGTTTATCCATTAAAAAACGAATAAAAAATGAAAGTATCATATTTAATAAGTAAAGAAGATAAAAATAGTATATTTAATAATTAAAATTTACAATTTTGAAAAAATAAAAACTTATATATTAAAGATTTAAAGTTTATTTTTTGTCCTTAATTGTCTTTATTTATTTTTTATATAATTTTATTGTATAACTCACTTGTCTTTTGTCAACAAAAAATAAAAAAATTAGAGAAAATTTCCATGGCATTTAATACAAAACACTAGACAAAACTAGTTAAATTTTTTTTTTTTTTAATAATTTTTTTTTATTAACATAATCAAGATAACAAGAAATTGCTCCCAAGAAAGAATTCACACAGAATTGGCATTCCTTAAAACCATTCTCCTAAATTAACAACGCTCCTGTGAAAAGACTACTAAGACAGCCGCTTCAAAGAACTACTTCCTGCATTTAACTCCCTTAGATTTTTACTTTTCATGCCTTTTAGTTTTTTTTTTTAACGAACGGTAATTTTATTTTACTATTCACGCTATCTTATTTCTTATTAACTTAAATTTTTTTTTACGAACGGTAATTTTATTTTACTATTCACGCTATCTTATTTCTTATTAACTTAAATTTTTAAAATTTTAAATTTTTTTTTTTTTACGAACGGTAATTTTATTTTACTATTCACGCTATCTTATTTCTTATTAACTTAAAATTTTTAAATTTTTTTTTTAATTAATTTTTTTTTACTATTTATTAATAGTAAAAACTTTTTACTTCAAATTTCAAATTTCTAAATTATTTTACTATTTATGCTATAATTAATTTTTTTATTTTTTTATTTTTTATTTATTTATTTATTTATTTATTTTTTATTTATTTTTTATTTTTTATTTTTTATTTTTATTTCTTATGAAATTTGAAATTTGAAATTTGATTAAATTTTTTTATTTTTTTTTTATTTAAAAAAAAATCACAATTATTTACAACACAAAAATATTTTTAAAATTTGATAAATAAATTAAAAACGCTATTCCTTCCCTAAGAATCCGCTACTAAAATCTCACTTAACGAAAACCCAGATCACCGATTCTCGCAAATACTTTGGTTTTAATATTTGTAAACTCTCAATAAAATAGCACGAATCATTTCGTAGAAAATGATAAGATACTCCTGCCGCCGATCTAAGTTAATGAACGTGATGCTGCTTTTAATTTATTATTCAAACTTTTAAAAACTAAATTAAATCCTAAACATCATGTCACGATAGTTGGTTTTTGTTCCTAATCTATTAACATAAAATAAACATATATACGTATTAATTAAATATAATCTAAAAACGTAAAAATAAACATAGATACAAATTCAATAAATATTTATCTACAAATAAATATAATTACAGATTCAATAAATATTCATGCAAATTTTATCATTTATATTAAAGCGAAATATTTATTGATATAATAACTAAATTAATTACGTCATTTACATATTATTCAGTATTAATGATATAAATCGACATTTTATTGATTCTTCTTTTAGATTTAATACCACCTATGTGTTAGATATTCTTTGTTAACTAAACAAATCAATTAACACCTACGCGGGCCGATAACTAATTTGGTGCTAATTAAATTAATTCTTTTTTTCTAAGAGATCAAAACGAAACATTTAAACGCCACCTTCATGTGCTAAATGGGCTTAAACTTTATTCAAGCCATTCCAAATTAAACCCAAGCACTTTAGCTTATCCGAAGACATCAACTTTCAAGCTTTTAAAACCACTATCAAAACATACGTCATTAATACATTTTCACATAATAATTCTTATAAAACTTTTGAAATGTAGCTTCACTCTAACTACCTATTATCAGACCAACAAATAAAAGAAAGACTACTCTAAATTAGACCGATAACTAAACCTTAAAGTCTAATCTTCGTGATTTAAGTCAGAATTTAAAAATAATATATTTCTCTCTAACATCATTAATATAAAATCTCAATAAAAATAAAATCAATTCATTTTAGAAATTTTCACCTATTTAATATTTCGCAAGCATAACAACGTTATTATTATATCATGATTATAAATACTTAAAGTACGCTTAAATTTAATCACAAACAAATTAAATATAACATGTAAGAATAAAGCATAAAAATAATCAGAAAAAATAAAATCCTTACGTAACTTCGACGCTATTCCCGCTGTTAAAACCTCCAAGCGGAATTTGCAGACTTCCATTTATTGAATCAAAAATCTAAATTATTACAAAACATTACAAGTTCCTCTCAAAAAGAGTAAGAACTCTAAACCCAAGAGAATTGAACTAAAAACTAAGAGAAAATCCAAGAAAAGCTTAAATCCAAGAAAGTTAAACCAAGAAAAACTCAAAAACTAAGAAACGAGAGAAAGAAAGAAGAGAGAAGCGTGGTTTTGAGGTGTGCTTTGGAAGTTGAATTGAGTGGGTATTTATAGTGAGGACGGAGAGAAAATGAGTAAAAAAAATGTTAAAAAATATTAAAAATTAAAAACGTAACGGACCCGTCGAGAAAATCATCAATGACGTCAAAGATGACGCCACAAGGCCGCATCGGAAAATGGGGCAAAAACGCTTGGCGCTGGCAATGAAGGCCGCGCGCAGTACCGACGCGTGAACAATGCCCGCGCGATGCGGGCGCTCGGAAGCGAGGATGAAGGCGGCACGGTAACGCGCCACACAAGGCTACCGGGTCGCGCGCGATTTTCCGTCTTTGGACATTTTTGACCTTTTTGACCCATTTTGTCCAATTTTTTCCACGCTATGCTGACCTTTTCCCACTTATTTATTAATTTATTTGTGATGTATTGCTTCAAGTATTCTTCTTTGAGTCTTTACATCGCTTTTTAGGCCAAAATTCCCGAAAAACAATAAAAATACCTGTGATTCCGAAAAAGACAAATTTATATAAATATATGATAAAACATATAAATATATATATTTTTAATCAATTAATGTGCATAAAATCATGGTTATTTTAGTGCTTTTTGAGCACTCATCATCTTTTTAGCTTTGGTTTATTCTTATCTATTAACAATCTTGTATTGTTATCTATGTGTGTATGTCTTGCATATTATTCTTTCAAAAATATGTATGTAAAACTTATATACTCTTTCTAATATATAGGTGTGAATCTTAAACATTCTTTAAAAAATATGCATGTATTGATTTTGGATTTAGGATTAATTTAGGGTTTAGGGTTTATGATTTAAGATTTATGGTTTAGGATTTAGGGTGCAAGTCTTACACTTGTAGTACTTAAGTCTTTATTGGTGTTCTCGTGTGAAAAATATAAAGTATATTTATTTTGCTTAGTGTATTTATCTTCCTCAGTGTAAGGTTGGTTACTGATTATGAGTAATGCAAAGGTGGATATGTGAGCATATTTACACACACCATAGGGTTATTTTTCATCATGTGTATGCTAGGTTGAGTGTTGTGATTTTTTTGTTATGTTTGTAGGTATTTGTGAAAAATTACTCAGTAATTTTTAAAACAAAAAATCATATTTATAAATAGAATGATTTTTTTGGTGCCTCGATGACCCCTCAACAAGGCTTCGACAAAGGGTTCTTAAGGTACCCCAAAAGCTAAAAAAATTATATAAATAACTCCCTCTTTTTTTGTCTCTCAATTAGAAAATACAAGTGAAATTATACCAAATTTTTCTTGGGATTTTGATTCCGTTTCACAAATTATCTTGAGTTTATATCAGTGCTTGTGATACATACTTGTGAGAGTAAAATAACATTTTTAAGTTGTGAATACATAAGACTATTTTACAAGTGAGTTGTGAACATATTGTGCTATTAGAATTGGGCTAAGTTATATTTGTGAATTCCTAAGAAAATGATTGCAAACGGTTGTAGTTGAGATGGCTCCCACATTGTTATACACATTTCTAATCATTTATTACTAATCACACTACTGTGTACGATGTTGGCTCTAAGGGAAATTTGGATTCATTTATCAAATCAATTCTTGCAAAGGTAACAGGTAAGGGCAGCAATAGGTTGTTAAGGCATAATGGTATTGATTTATAGAGATATTTACGTTTATACTTTTACTGCATTGCATCTGTTTATTGCATTTAGCGATTTTTTTGCTATTGAGTAATTTTCATAAACAACCTGAGGATTTTACCACATTAATAGGGATTCTATGTGGGTTTACATCGTTATATGATTATGTTTATATGATCAACTCTGCTGTGAGTACAATCTGAGTCTCTGTTGTGTATGTCACAACATATAATATTTGTACTCTGATTGGAAATCTTTTTACTTTCTATTATTGCATGCTTACTTTCCTTAATGTGTAACATATCCATTGTTTCCTAATTATTTTATATGTTACTTTTCTTCCTTCTTTTTTTTCTACTTGTGGAGATGAGTTTTTAAGAAATAAGTATCTCCTTACCCTGGTAGTGTACCACGTGTCCAACTCTTTTAATTGGTATCAGAGTGGATATACCCTTTTAGGATTAACCGCTTCAGTGTTGATCCTATCCTCTCTTCATTTTGTTTAACTACATTAATCTTTTATGATGGATGATGTGAGAGGTTTGGTCGGTGGACTTCCTTAGTTTAATGAAAACTATTAATTTTATTGGAAATCTCATGCATCTTCTTATCAGGGATCATTAAATAATGATGTTTGGTCCTTGATTGAATATGGATGAAAATTCCTTAAGAACATTTAAAAAATTGGTGTATTTAAAGCTAAACTTGTTATTGATTGGAATAAAGAGGAACTGTATCTCAACAATCTTAACTATCAAGGGTTACACTTAATTATCAACTTAGTTACTTTTGAAGACTTAAGTCTCATTTCAAAGTTTACTATTTCCAAGGAAGCTTGGGACTTCTTGGAAATAAATTATGATGGGTGTTTCTCTTTGATGGATATGTCTCTTCTTGAAAAAAAAATATGGTTAGTACTTATGGTTGCTCAACTTTGATAGCTTCTCACTATGGAACCTCTCTTCTAGAACTTCTTATTGGATTGATGTTGTTGATGATGATGGTTTTTATCTTCAAGAGTCTTATGATCAAATTGTGTATGAGAATCTTAAGCCAAAGAAGAATATGATCAAGATTAACCACAATTTGAAAGAAAAGATAAAGAGCATTTGGACCTATCTCATCAATTGCTAAATCTCACTTTGGAAGGTGAGAACGATGTTGCAACTTAAAGATGAAATTAGATAATCACATTAAGTCATTTCAAATTCTCAATTATGATAATGAGCCTAAGAAATCTATTCAGGACAAGGAATTAAAGGTCTCAAAGTTCATAATACTTCTGAGTCTCTGTTGGATAATTGAAAAGCAACATTTAATGATCTTCAAGTTCATGTTAAAGTTGACATTCTCAAAGTCAAGAATCTTGAATCTAGTTTGTTAAATAAACATGAAATGGTTGAGCTCTCCATCTTTAACAGCAAGAAGTTGAAAGGAAAATTAAGGAATCTTGAGATGTCAGTCGGAAATTGTCTCTTGAAAATACTTATTTTGACAAGTTATTGAAAATTAATAATTCTCATGCTCCTTCATCCTTCTCTACTATTAATATTGTTCAAGATCCTACTCCATCTATTAAGGATTCTACTGATGACTGTACTTATGATGTGTTAAGTGTCAAGAGTCTCTCTCTCTCTCTCTCTCTCTCTCTCTCTCTCTCTCTCATCTCAAACACCTCTAGTTTCTTTTCTACCTTTACCACTTATAAAGGGTCTTCCTATTATGACAAGAATACCTCTACCACTCATAAAGAGTCTTCCTATTATCACAAGAAAATATTAAGTCATATTAAAGGTATGATAAATCAGACTATCTCTTTTACTAATGAAGCTTTGGAGATACAAAATGAAGCAATTGTGATTCTCTAGGAGTTAAAGTCCTCTAAGATTAATGTTTACAATGATCTAAACCCAAATTGCAACATTATTCATACAACACTTAAAGCTCAAGCATCTAGATATTAATATTTTGATAGTGGTTGTTCTCATCGTATGATTGGAGATTAATCCTTCTTTACCAACCTGATTCTAGAAAATGATGAGTCTATTACCTTTGGAGATGGAAATAAAGCTTTAATTTTTGGAAAATGACCATTAGTATGTCTAAAATACTTAAGCTTAAGAATTTTCTATATATGGAAGGCCTCAAGGAAAATCTTATCAGTATTATCCAAATATGTGACAAGAAATGCCCTGTCAAATTCATTCATAATAAGTGTACTGTGTATGATAATTTAGGAAATATCATAGTCAAAGGTTCCAGGTCTAAAGAAAATTGTTATTATGTTAGTAACCCACCTAAAGTTGTGTATAATAGATTAAATCTTAGTACAGAAGACCTTTGGCACCAGCATTTAAGGCATGTTAATTATAAGCTCCTAGAGAAAATTTCAAGCCTCAAGGAAGTCAAAGGTCTTCCTTCCATCACTAATCTTCCTAAATAAGTGTATGGTCCTTATCAGTTGGGTAAGCAAAGTAAGAGTCAATATAATAAGAATCAATATCTCCCCACAATGAGACATCTTGAACTTTTACATATAGATCTAATGGGTGCTATATGGACTGTCAATATTAATGGGAGAAAAAACACCTTGATGGTTGTTGATGATTTCTTTATATATACATGGGTTATATTTCTAATAGAGAAATCAGAAGCCTTTGCTAAGTTTAATACTTTGTGTATTAAACTACAAAATGAAAAGTTTGAGTCTATTAGAACCATCATCAAAATCAGAAGTGCTCATGGGAAAGAGTTTAAAAATTCAGAGTTCAAATCTTTTGTGAAAATATGGGTATATAACATGAGTTTTCTATTCTAAATAATCCTCAACAAAATAGTATTGTTGAGAGAAGAATAGGATCATTCAAAAAATGGCTAGAGTAATGTTGTCTAACAAGAATTTGGCTAAACATTTATGGGCTAAAAGATGTAAACACCTCCTACTACACCTTGAATTGTTACTTCTTAAGACCTATCATGTGTCAATCATCTTATAAAATTATACGTGGGGAGAAGCTCAATGTAAAGAACTTCACATATTTGGTAGTACTTGTTACATTCTCATAGACAGAGACAATTTAGACAAATTTAAAGCTAAAAGTAACCTTGAAATATTTTAGGATATTAAAACAACAGTGGTGCTACAATCTAAGAACTTTGACGATTATGGAATCTATCAATGTAGTCATCAATGACTCTAGAGCCACTAAACTAGTTGAATCCTAAGACAAATATATTTTGGGTGATTGGGGATCCTCAGAAAATGCCCCTAATAATGTTGAGACTTCTTCTACTATCACTTCGATTGACCAACCTAAGACTACTAAAAAAGAGGAAGAAGGTGAAGAAAAAGAATATTATCTTCCCAAATGGGCAAAGAATGCTTATTCTACTCACAAAATTATTGGTAATGTTGAAAGATGTGTCAAAACAAGATGTCAGATACAAGAGACTTTGAACTATATATGTTTTACCTTTACCATTCTTCCTCAAAATGCTAAGGAATCCTTGCAAGATATACACTAGGTGAACTACATATAAGAGTAACTTACTTAGTTCTAACATAATGGTATATGATATCTTATCCCTATACCTAAATATAAACATGTCATAGGTACAAGTTGGTTGAATAAGAATAAAGAGGATAAAAATGGCATGATTATTCGAAATAAGTCTCAACTCATTACTCCAATATACACCCAGATAGAAGGTATTAACTTTGAAGAAACGTTTGCTCTGGTTGTTTATCTTGAGTCTATGATATTACTCATTGGTATGGCATTTTACTTTGGATTTGTATTATACCAGATGGATGTTAAGATTGCCTTTATTAATGAGGTAATCAAAGAGGAATTTTATGTCAAATAGCCTAAAGGTTTTAAAGGCCCTCACTTTTCAAATCATGTTATAAGATTAAAGAAAACCTTATATCATTTAAAGCAAGCACTGCAAGCTTGATATGAGCTTTTTTCTATGTTTTTCCTTAACAATGGATTTCAAAGAAGAGGTGGTGACAAAGCTTTGTTTGTCTCAAGCAACAAGGGTGACATTATAGTCACAAAGGTGTATGTAGATGACATTATTTTTTGATCCATGAAGGATATCCTTGCTCAAGAATTTTGTAGCAATTATGCAAAATGAATTTGAAATGAGCTTAGTTAGAGAATTAAAGTTATTTATTAGGTTTCAAGTTAAACAGATGAATAATGGGATCTTTCTCTCTCAATAAAAGTATACCAAGGATCTTGTTAAAAAGTTTGAATTGGACAATGTCAAACCTACTCGCACACTTATGAGTACCACATTTAAACTCTTTCAAGATCCTTTTAGAAAATAAGTGGAGCGGACACTATACAGAAGCATGATTGAAAGTTTTCTATACTTGAGTGTTAGTCACCTAGATATCTCCTGTAGTGTTGGAATGTGTGCTAGATTTCAAGCTAGCCCTAAAGAGTCTCATCTAATTATAGTTAAAAGAATCATCAAATATGTCAATGGTACTTTAGAATTTGGTATTTGGTATCCTCGTGACACTATAGAAGAATTGTTAGATATTTAGATGTAGACTGGGTAGGGTGTAATGATGACCAGAAGAGTACGTCATGTGGGTGTTTATACTTAGGTAACTCTCTGATCTCTTGACATAGTAAGAAGTAGAGTGATATATCTTTTCTACTATTGAACTTGAGTATATTACTATTGGGTTGTGTTGCTTTCAATTACTGTGGATGAAGCATATGTTGTTAGACTATGGAATTACAACAAAAAACCTAGTTTTTCTTTGTTACAACACTAGTGCCATATGTATTTCAAAAACTCTAGTTCAATATTCAAGGACCAAACATATTATTATTAAACATCACTTCATAAGAGACTTAGTGGAGTTGAACACACTATCTTTGCAACATATTAGAACTGATCTTCAGCTCATGTTTCTACTAAACCTTTAGATTATCCCAGGTTTGAGTCCCTAAGAAAGGCTATTAGTTTCTGCATCTCTCCCTGAGAGATGGCTTTGTGTATTCTTCAAATTTGTATGAGACTAAAGAACTCTATGTATTTTCTTTGTCTTCTATTTTTATTTTGTTCTACTTGTATGTGTTGCTTGTTATTATTTATGCTTTAATCTTATCTTCCGTGTTGCATGTATGTTAGGATTATTACATAATTGTATGTCTTTTCTCCCTCATATAGAAGTGTTAATTTGACTTTTTATGTCAAAAGAAGGAGAAGTTTATGTTCATAACTCAAAATTTGTTGACATGTTGTATGTTGCATAGGATGTAAGTGTAGGATTGCATTGTATTTTATTACCCGACTTATATTCAATTAGGGGGAGTGTTACAAGAAGTAAAAAAGACTTATGTACTTTGTATGTTTTTTACTACATGTCTGACTGTGTTTGGCCCATCAGCGTGTACCTGTGTTAGGGTGACACATTAGTATCTAATAGAATACATTTTGTTCCTATATGATACGTTTATGTTGTACTTTGTATGTTTTTTACTACATGTCTGACTATGTTTGGCCCATCAGCGTGTACCTGTGTTAGGGTGACACATTAGTATCTAATAGAATACATTTTGTTCCTATATGATACGTTTATGTTGTACTTTGTATGTTTTTTACTACATGTCTGACTATGTTTGGCCCATCAGCGTGTACCTGTGTTAGGGTGACACATTAGTATCTAATAGAATACATTTTGTTCCTATATGATACGTTTATGTGCTATGTACTTGTTTCATGTGTGCATGTTACAAGTGTAGAATGAGACCAATGAGCTTCAAACTTGTAGAGTGTAGATGAGTTATGACCTTCGAGTTTCAGACTGGTAGAGTAAGGATGAGTTGATCCCGAAGATGAATGGAGTGCACAAGATGGTTGCATTTGGAGTTGGTATGCTTCTGGGTGTTGGGTGTGTGTCAATTTTTTTGTTCATAAGAACACACATCTTAGGTCATCTTCATAATCATCTCATGATTGATGCACGGCATACTTATTTTTGCAGTGTTTTACATAGAAAGCCATATGGTTGATTATAATTCATATAGTCCTTTGAGTCTTTGTTGGCCTTCTTGTGTGCAAAACACAAAGTTTTATTTTATTTTATTTTATTTAGTGTATGTGTCTTTCTTTGTGCTAAAGTTGTAAGTACTTAAGACTATTTTACTAGTGAGTTGTGAGCAACACTATGCTCTAGGGATTGGGCTAAGCTATATTTTTGAATTCCCAAGACAATGATTACTAGTAGTTATGGTTGAGGTGGATCCCACATTGTTGTACACATTACTGATCGTTGGTTACTAATCACACTACTGTATGCAGTATTGGCTCTAGAGGAGAATTGAATTCATGTGTTGGATCAAGTTGTTGCGGAGATAGTAGGCAAGGGCAAAGTGATCCCAATTAATAGAGGTATTTATATTTATATTTTTATCCAATTGTATCTATTTTGTATTTTTAATATATTATTTGCTATTGAGTGGTTGCAATAAGCAACCCTAGGATTTTACCATATAGGTAAAGGTTCTATGTGGGTTTACCTCGATGATTGTGCTTGTATGATCAGCTCTAGTGTGATTACAATCTGAGTCTCTATCATGCATGTTGCAATATATAAGATTTGGACTATGATAGGGAAGCTTTTTACTTTTTGTTATTGCATGTTTTCTTTCCTTACTATGTAACATGTCTATTGTTTCTTGATTGTTTTGTGCATTACTTTTCTTGTGTTGTTTCACTGCTTATGAAGGTAAGTCTTTAAGGAGTCAATGTCTCCTTACCCTGGTAGTGCACCGAGTGTCGGATTCTTTCATAGGATTTAAGGTTTAAGATTTAAGATTTAACGACCAATAAAGGGATATTATTGATAAGTCAATATTTTTCTTCTTGTTTAAAATGTGTTTATAGATTACATGTTATGAAAAAACTAATATTATCTCCCTCATTGAAGCCATATACATCTCTTGTTATTTTATAATTTATTATTTATGTTATGGTGTATATATTAATCGATAAATTAAAACACCAATCGAAATCATGCCATACTAAACCAAGTTTTTGTTTTTGTTTTATAAGCCTAAATATGTTGGTCTAACATTCTATAACTAACACAACTAATAGATATATGTTAATTCTATTAATCTTTTAAGTAAAAACTAAGATTAAGTGCTTACCCTTGTGTTAAAATTCCAAAAAGTTTCCCTTACGTTCATTTCTTAAATTAAGTCCTTTTTTTCTAGAAAAACTCTATTTGTTCTCTCGTTTTTCTCCTTCTTTTGATCTACATTTATGGAATAAGGGTTGTCTTTGTCCTTACTCAAGGAGAGTTGTGAGAGATCTGACTGTATATAGATTAGCTAATGTGTATGAGTATTTTTACAATTTCTAACTAGCAAAGATTTATCAAGATGTTATTTTACTTAACATAAATTTTCATTGATATATTTATTCAATTAACCATTGCTAGTAGTGGAGATACTCGAATATTAGTAAAATGAAAAAGCTCGTATAATTTGGTGGTATTATTAGGCTAACCATTTTTGCTCATGTGTGTGATTTTTATTTATTTAATTTTTTGAATATGTATTAATGAATTTTATATTAACAAATGGTGTTATATTTCATATATGAGTTTGTCTAACTATGTTAAAAAAAAATCATAATCTTTATATATATCAAGTCATTCGATAATGAACCTTTATTGTGATATACCGATTCTAAGAAATAATTCATTTAGGTTTCATAGGAGCTTAACTAACATTTTAAATAGACGTTAATTTATTTTTTAATAATAAAAATATATAATAAATATTAAATTAAAAATGGATGCATATATGGTTTTAAAATGGTATTTTATTAGAATTTCCCTACATATTATTCTCAACCATTCCATTCATTACAAGATATGGGCTCTTTAACCAGCACGATGTACATTACAATTTCATACAAGGCCCAAACTTTAATGGCAATTGGACCTTTATCGGACAGCATTGTTTTGTAAGATTGGGTTGTCTTATACTTAACCCAGTAAGAAATCGGGTAGCCCATTTTAATTTAACATCCTGTTTGCAGGCTAATGTTGATGTTAACTTGAATCAACCACACTCCACGTACCAAAGAAGATAACAAATATGAACTAATCAACTCAAAAAAATCGTACACTTAAAAACATGAAAAATATTAGGGCTTGTTTTCTGTATTTAAAAATAAAATAAAATTAATTTTAAAAACAATCAACATGTTTGATCAAAATTTTTAAGTTATAATTTTTAAAAATTATTTAAAAACATAAAATTCACTTTTTTTTTAAACACCGAAAATTTGTTTTCTGAAAAAACGAAGACAAATGCTTATATATTTCAGTCATGTTATGTTCCTTTCATTTAAAGGTATCTGTTGATCATATTTTTCTTTTCTTTTCTTTTTTTTTTATGTTTTATTTAAGAAATTTATACACACGTGTTAATGAAGCTTGATAGCACAACTTAAAAAAGGTACCTTTTGAACTTTCCTTTTAGTAAAAATTGTATTTTAATAGAATTCAATCCCAGAACTTTAAAATTAAAATAACACACTCAGTAGACAAATATAATTTAGATTATATTACAGCTAGTATCTTTTTAACATTTATATTAATAGTAGTATGATATTATACATCTTAATTTATTTTTATTTAAATGAATATTCATATTATCATAATTTAAATTATTATTGTTATAAAAAAAATTTATTAATAATAATTTAATTTAATATTAATGATATTAAAATATAATTAAAATTAAAAATAAAATAAACATTTAGTACATTTTTATCATGCCAATAATAAAAATTATTGGGATAATATTACTACCCATTTTAATTTGACATCACTCTAAAGATCTTTCTTTCTGTCATAACTTTTATGCAACAAAATAAATAAATATTACAACCATAATAAACTAAAATTTATGACCAATTATCAATATACATAAGATTTTAAAGAGTATATTTCATTATATGTTATAAAAAACAAATATATATATACATATATATCATATATTATTTTAAATTGTATCACTTTGATAACTTATTAATTTTAAATATTATTTAATATTTTTAATTCATTTACAAATACTTAAAATTATAGTAAAAAGTCATTAGAAGAAAAAAATAGTAAAATATAAGATTTTAAATAGAAATATTTAACGCTAAATTTTAAGAAATTTTTTACCAAATACATTGAAAAATATGTTTTTATGTTTTTTGTTCTTTGGATAGGTTTTTTTTTCTTTTTTTAATAAAAGCCAAACAACTTATTGTTTTTTAAAATTATAGAAAATTATTTTTTGATAATGATTTGAAAATATTTTTTAGGATCTATTTTCAATTTAAGCAACCAAACAACCCTTAGGGTCTGTTTAACCGATTAACTTAAAAATTATTTTAAAAATTATTTCAAATCATGATTTAGAAACAATGTTTTAAAATTTATTTTGAGAAACAAAAAAGAAACATGCTTGCTTAATTGTTTGACCAAATTATTTTCAAAAATCATATTACAATAATTTTTTTAAAATTTAATATATATATATATGTTATAATGAGCATTTGTGTCTAGTGCTCAAATTATGAAGAGCACTTTAGGAGCAAAAAGTATCTCTTATAAATTTTAAGATCATTTAGTTTGATTTTTTAGATTTAGTTTTAATGATTAGGATTAATTTTCCCATGTAAAGTTTAGTTATCATTAACAATATGGTTTATCTTCTCATTCCAAATTTCTAATGTTTATATATGTTGATATTTTGATATTTTTATCTAATCAAAACACTTTTTTTTTCTAATATATTTTGAAAAATAAATAAACATATGGCTGGGATGTATATTATGAAATTACAATGTTTTTTAAAAAAAACTGTTAATATCTTTTTAACTTATGTAAATTAAACTCCTTATAATTAAAAACTTTTTTTAACACAATATTAAATATCTATTTTGTAGATAAATTTATTTTTCTCTAAATAAATAAAAAATTTAAATAAAATATAATGCTAGTTTCATCATTGCGTTTAAAGTAGAAGTGGATATATATATATATTTTGGGCTATATTATATAAATAATATATTTTTATGTATTCTATATATATATTTTTTAATATTCAAAAATAACATGTGCATATTTTTTTATAATATTAAATATATATTTTTTAAAAAAATTAAAAGAGAAATCTTGTAAATAACTAAACTCAATTGAACTTGATTTTATTCTATATTCAGTAGATTCAAAACTAAGGTTGGTTAAATGTGAACAAAAAACATTGAAAAAAAAAACAGACTGGCCCACCCAATTTTTGTTTTTTAAGTATATGTAATTAATATAATCCATACATATAGTTTAAAACAATAAAATATGAGTGTTACTGTCAAACGAATACTAAATAAATTACTGCCCAATTTTTAAAGTAACACATACCTTATGAAAATAAAGTAGCCCTCTTTAGTTACAAATAAAAAAAAATAGAAAAAGGGTGAAAAGTAAGTAAGATTGTTTCTACTGCATATCCAATATTAATTAATACCTGAACGTTGAGGGGTCGATAAATTATTTTCTATGTTTCCAAAAATTTTTAAAATATTGAATACAACTTAGAGGTATTCTCTAAATTTTCAATTTTTAGAACACAGGATTTTTAAAAGAGTGCCAAAGAAATGGTCAAGCTACTCTTTGTTCATCAAAATAATTTTTTGTTCTTAAAAAAATTGTTTTAGAATATCACGACAAATCAGGCCCTTACTTTGCTCACCTTAATTGTTGATAACTATATTTTTTAGTTGCATTTAACTTCTATCTTATTGTGTATAATTTCGTACATTTAGGACAAATAAAAAGTAAATTCATATAGCAAATAGTCAAATAGATCAAGTTCAATAAATAACGAATTATCATACAAGTATAACCTTAAAATAATCTTAATAAAAAGATAAAAATTTAATAATTATCTTTTAATTATTTAAAAGAGATAATCACGGATATATGTACATGATTCTACAATAAGTCAATTCTATTTCGATAAAAAATATCAATCAATGTTGACTATTTTCCTTTATATTCACGTATGGAAACAATCAAATATATATGAAATAACTTTGATTTGATATTTCATACATAACAAATAATCACAATCAAACACTTTCTTTTCTCGTAATCACAAAGCTAAATTGTATATCTCTTCTAGATTTCATCATCTTGTTACTTAAGCATCAGACCACCCACCCACCACATGATGGTCCAAATTTCAAACAATTTGTTCATATTGCACAGAGATCAATCCTATCTAACATTGACAAATATTGGAATCAACATATGGTGACATCTATGGGGGAAAAATGTGTTCTACTTCGTTGAAATAATTATAAAATTGTAGGACTCTCATAAAATTCTCCAATTCTTCACCTACAAAAAATTCACATAGGTCTTTAAAAAAAACCAAGACACAACAAGATTTCCCAAAAAAGGTCTAATATTAATATGTTCCACCTTTGTCACCAACTTGAGTCTCTCAACTTTTAAGAGAAGTCATGAACTTGTTAACTAGATTCATCGCTCCGACTCTTACTAGCAGTCAAGAGGTCCATCCTGCCAATAAGCAGACCATCCATCCGCCATTCCTTTAAGCTTTGTAGTAGCTTGCCAAAAATACAAATGTTGCACTTGGACCTACCCATCCAAAATGGGCCTGGTGGGTCCAAAGGAGGAGAGCCTAGGCAATAGTCCACTTGGATATGATGGAAAACATACTCTAGGCCATCTTAGAGTGCCTACCAAAGCCACCAGCTCTTTAACAAGTCCTTTCCATAGATAATGTCCTTATGACATCTTCAATGCTGAGAATGCAAGAGCCTAGACTTGTAGCTATCCAAGGTTTGATCGATGAGATGAGTCCACAAAGGGACATGAATCCCAAATCAAGTGCTGCCAGCCATGAGGTACTACCCAAGCCAAACACCACTAACTAGGATATGATCGACCAGAAAGTACTACCTAGGATAGATGTTATTGTCCAGGAGATAGTACAAATAGAACCACAATCAAGAAGACCCTTACCAACAAGCTATTGTCAGCCAACTATCCTTCGGTTATGCATGAAGAGCATCAGTTGCTACCACTACATAGCGTGCCATCCATAATCATGCTTGGTAAAGAAGTTGACCCTTGATAGAAGCACGTTCTCACATTTTGACTAGTTGAGCAAACACATTTCTGGCATCCAAATTTGGGTTTCTGCATGGTTTTTATAAGATTGACTTTCTATGCTTCTAATAAAAAAAAGAAAAAAATAATAAGTTTTAAGATTTCAATCCCAAAGGGAGTTTCGAAAGGATTAACCCATGCAATCAATCAATTAATGAGCTAAATAGACATTTACCACGATTATCATTGCCAAACTGTAATTCTTTTTTTGACACATCCAACAAGTGTGGCTTCCTTATCCATTGAACATAAAATCCTAGCCAGGAAGCCATAATGGCATAGAGAAAGTGGGTCCCATGCATAATTTTTTGCACGATCGAGTAGCCCTTAAATGAATCTACAAATTCGTCCATCATTTAAAAAATCCAAGACTACTGTCAGGAAGATCACGTATTGATCAACCAATTTCCAAATTTTAGGGACCAATGGATGCCAATATCATCACTCTTACCGCTATACACTTCCAACGCTAGTGGGTGCTAGCCAGAATAGGTGCTATACAGGGAAAGAAAAATAATTGGTCCAATTTGTCAGCCATATGTAGAAACTAATTTAGTCCCTATTCATCCATTTCTAGATTGGTTATCAAAGAAGTAAGATCAGTTCCAAAATCTTATTAACTAGACAATTCTAACGATTATATTTTTGAAAATTTTCAATGTATGTATGAAAACGGATGTGCAAAATTGGATGTATAGAGAGATCGTTCACCCATCCAAGTCCATCAAAATTATGGGTGTATAAGAATACCATTTTCTCCCTTCTTTATAGCTTTTACTATTACATCTCTCATATTTTGATTGGTTTGACCATTGCATCATCATGTCCAGGATCGACCAATAATGGGTAATATTGTGCATTACATTATAAAGAGAGTTTATATTATTAAGATACATTAAGGGTTCATATCCTTTAGAAAAAATTCTCACATAGAAGATTTATGAAAAAAAGCAAAAGTAGGCATTGATTAAAGAAGAGGATGTATTATCATGACATATTGAGTAAAGTTTGAATGTTTGTTCCAAAAGAATTAGGTACCCTGTGACCAATAGTAGAGCTTACCCTAGCCTATAAGGGCGTATTGATCAAACCTAATGAATCATAATCAGCCTATAAGCTAACCTTCACTAACTCGAGGAGGACACACTGGCTAGGGACTTCACTAGAGCTTGATGAAGACATCCTCACTAGAGCCCAATCCAACCAAGGACACAATTCGACCTAAGGATGCCACTCGAGCTAAAGGTTGTATGAAACCTAATACCAAAATGCTAGATGATCCACTATAATATTGCTCATACCAAGGGTTCCATATGTATCCTTAGTTCTTATGAATCTCGTGTATTAGCCTCTTAGTGTATATAGATGAAAAGTAGGCTTAGGAATGGACCTTTAAAAGCACCATATATTGTAACCCTCTCATTGGTATTCTTTCAAACATGGATTATTATGCCTTAGGGTCAATACTCTTTGTTGGTGGCATAAAATTTTCAAAATTCCTATTTGTAAGTGTTGTGGTATTGAGTTAGTATTCTTAGAGCATTTTAATTTTTTTCAAATGCATAGGTGGTACTCATATGGAGATCGTGTGATGAATCCTTTATCTGTGAAAATATCGATCAAAATAATTTTATTAATAAAATTTTGGTTAGAGAATATGGGTAATTATAACACAATATGGTTGTCTTTTTTCTATGGTACATTTGGAAAGTGAGTTGTGGACTTCATAGAATTTTTAGGAATGATTTATCAAACTAGTAGGGATTTTCAAACTAAATCCATTTTTAGAAAAATCACATCCCTTATGTTTTTCACTCACAATATTAATAATAAATATCCCTACACTATATTATACAAACCTAGATGGTATGAACCTTGAAACCATGAACAAGCTAGGCTCAGTTTACCCGAAAATCTAAAAGAATAGTGTCTTGAAAGACCATGACCTAATGACTAGAAAGTCACGATATAAAGGTATGGAATGATAATATCTTAACCCTTAGGCTATTGAAGAGACTAGAATCAAAAGTATCAAAAGATATGCCATAAGAAAAATGTAACCCTCACAAGTCATTATGCTTAGAACCAAAAAAAAAAAGGCTAAAGCTTTAAATGAAACACTCCAAAAATTTTATTGAATCAAATATGATATACATGGTTGGCCTAGTATCCTATTTATAGGCCAAAAATATCTAAATAATAATTAGGAAATCAAATAAAAAGATACACGAGTGATATGCTAAATATCTAAAAAAATCAATCTTGAAACAATTTATCCACTAATAAACGCTAACAAACGTATTAGTCTTTAACAATTTATACGCTATTTTTGATATGGCATCCAAGTAAGCTCTACTGCAGTAAGATGGCTAATATGGCACATTGTGAAATGGCTATTGATGTGACACATTATGACATGACTGTTGATGTGGCAAATGACCATTTTGCGCTTTATGGCTAAAATGTTCCTTCTAGTGCCCTTATTTGGATGAGAAGGGTAAGGCATGGGTTGTAGTTCATTTGGTGCCCTAACTTTTCATCTTCCCTCTAAAGCTCTTAAATTAATCCATTAAGTACCTCAATGAGTTGCTTAACCTTAGACCTTGTAATTAGCCCACTTGGAAATTATAGCGGTCCTAGATTCACATCATTTTTCCTTTCCTTAAAAGGATTCAACCTCAAATCATCACCTACATATTAAAAAGGGGAAAGGTTAGAAACATTAAATATAGCACTAACATTATATTCACCAGGGAGATCCAACTTTTAGGTGCTTTCGTTGATCCTTTCAAGAACTTGAAATGGCCTATCTTCTATTGGTTGCAATTTGGACCTCCTATTTTTTGAGAATCATTCTTTCTTCATATATACCAAACCCAATTACCTGGTTCAAATACAATTTTTTGTTAGCCTTTATTGGCTTTGTTTGCATATTGCTCATTCTATCTCACGATTTGTTGGTGCACACTTTCATGTTATTTCTTTAACATCTTAGCCTTCTTTTTGCCATCTAAACTAATTCTTTCATTACCAAACAAGGGTAATAAATCCATAGGAATGGACAGGTTAAAACCATAAACAATTTCAAATGGTAAATGTTCAGTTATAGAATGCACACTCTTGCTATAGGCAAATTCAACAAAAGGCAAACATTCCTCCAAATTTTCCAGGTTCTTTTTTATTACTGCTCTTAATAAGGTAGATAAAGTTATATTGGTTACCTTAGTTTTTCCATCAGTTTGGAAATGATAAGTAGTAGAAAATAAAAATTTAATTCCCAATTTAGTGCATAAGGTTTTTCAAAAGTAGCTAAGGAAATTTACATCTCAGTCAAATACTAAACTTTTTGGAACCTTGTATATTATAACTATCCCTTTAAAGAATAACTCAACTATGCTAGTTACATCATCAGTTTTATGACATATTATGAAATGTGTCATTTTAAAAAACCTATCCATAACAAGAAAAATGGAGTCTCCGCCTTTCTCTGACCTAGGTAACCCTAAAACAAAGTCCATAAATATATCTATCCAAGGTTCACTAGGTATAGGTAAAGGTGTATAAAACCTATGTGGTAAGACCCAAGACTTACCTTTCCTGCATATGATGCATTTAGAACATAATCTCTCTACATCTCGCTTTATGTTAGGCCAAATGAAATGTTCATGGAGAGTTTCTAAGGATTATCTAACACCAAAATGTCCTATTAAACCTCCCTATCTCGCTCTTGATAACAAAGCATACCCCCTAGATAATGCATCAACTACTACATTTTCCTTACCTTTTTTGTATCCCTTCAAGTGTTTGAAGGGTTCATGGTCAGTATGGATGAAGAACTCCTTGGCCCATAGGTCATGTTGCCAAGTGTCTAACACTCTCACCAAGGAGAAGAGCTCTTTGTCATATGTGGGGTAGTGGAGGGCTGATCCATTGGGTTTCTCACGGAAAAAGGAAATAAGGTGCCATCCCAACATCAAAATAGTTCTTAACTATACTTGAAGCATTACACTCAATTTCAAAAGTTTTAGTAAGTTAGGTAAAGCTAAAACAGATGTAGCACATAATTTTTCCTTGATTAGTTTAAAAGCTCTTTCCTAATACTTACCTCATTTAAACCCCAAAGTTTTCCTGACAATCTCAATTAATGGTGCAACTAGAATACTAAAATCTTTAACGAAGATAATGGTAAAACTAACCAAACCATGCAAGCTCCTTACCTCAATAACATACTTAGGTGTGAGCCAATCCTTAATAGCCTTCACAATTTCTTCATCCACCTTGATGCCATTAGAACTAACAATATATTCAAGAAAAGCTAATCTTTCCATGCAAAAAACAACATTTTTTCAAGTTAACATACATATTTTCCTTTCTTAAGACCTCAAGAACATAACGTAAGTGCTCAATGTGTTCATTTAAACTTTTTCTATAGAAAAGAATGCCATCAAAGTATACAGCCACAAATTTTTCAATAAATAAATGTAAAACATGATTCATCAATCTCATAAAAGTGCTAGGTGCATTGTTTAATCCAAAAGGCATGACTAACCATTCATACAGTTTTTCATTCATCGCCCCTTTTTCATTCTAATTGTAGTGTTATCTACTTTTTAGATCAATCTTTGTAAATATGCAATAACCATGTAATATATCTAGCATGTTATCTTACCTAGGGATAGGGTGTCAATACTTTACTGTAATATTGTTCACAGTGCAAAAATCTACACACATCCTCCAAGTTTAGTCCTTCTTGGGTACGAGTAGTATGGGAACTGCACAAGGACTTAAGCTCTCCCTCATAAGTCCATTTTCCATATACTCCTCAATTTTCCTTTGAAACTCCTTTGTCTCCTTGGGGTTGCTTCTATAGGCAAGTCGGTTTGGAATTAAAGCTCCTAAAACAAGGTCTATCTGGTATTCAATTCCTCTAATAGGGGTAACCCACTAAGGATTTCATTCGAGAATATATCCTCAAATTTCTACAATAAAGACATAGCAACATTGGGAAAATAAGAGTCAAGTTCATTAGTGGAAAAATAAGTCTCCTAGTACAAAAGTACAAGTATAGGCCATTTTGCATAAATTACTCTTTCTACCTCACTTGCCTTCGCATAAAATCTCACATTTTTCTTTTCTCTCTCTCTTCATTTTTCAACAATTATCTCCTCACTTTTTTTCATAGCTCTAGTTTTCACTATTTTTTTTTCTCTCTATTCTTTTTCTCACTATCTCTCTCTTCATTTTTTTGCCTCCAATATTTTTTCACTCTCTTTCTTCATTCTCACTTGATCCTCATATATTTATCTTCAAAAAAGTGGTACATGGGCTATGGGTTTACTCTATTTTACAATGGTACATCTATTTTCAAACCCATCATGAGTGACCCTCCTATCAAATTGCTAGAGCCTTCCTAATAGGACATGTCCTACTTGTATAGGCACTACATCATATAACATCTCATCCTTATATTTCCCTATAGAAAATGATACTACTTCCTTTGTTACTTTGGCCTTTTAGAGTCATTCAACCACTGTAACTTATACAGTCTAGGGTGTTTTAATATAGGTGATCAGTACCATTTCACCTATATATTTATGTATCAATTCTCATATATTTACAATATTCTATTATTCGTTATGCATTTTATGTGTTTGTTTTGTGTTACGCAAGTATCAAGGAACAAAGACGAGTAAGAAAGGATAAAATAGGGTCTTTTATAGCAAAATAATTACGTTGAGGCATGAGTCAAGTCATGTTGTAGAACATTCCTTCATGTCCCTGTGGAATTTTGGAAAAATATTACACGTCACGGCATGAATCTAAGCGTATTGGGGTAGATTGCATTTTGGTGAAATTGGGAGAACATGCATTAGTTTTGCATCACATTATGATTTTAGGTGTGTCGCAACACAACTCTTTTGGGCGTAGTTCCTTAGTACAAAATTCACATTGCATCTTTGTATGATTATAGGTGCGTTATTGCCCACACTCTAGATTTGCATAGAATTTTCCTAATTTTTAGCCCTTTGATACACTTGTTTCCAAATTTGTTAGGATTAGAATTTTAAGTGTATTGAACCTCCCAACCCTAACCTAATCACACTGTGTGTAATTGTTATTCTATAAATATGTAATTATGGTTAACCACAAAACACACAAAAGGCACAAAAAATACAAAGAAATAAAGATATGAAACTGAAGTAAGATAGAGGCAACAACAAATTGGATTTTTATCATAGACTTCAATTAATAGTTCTTCTTCTTTTTTTTATTCTTTGTTCTTAATTGTAACGATTTTAATGATGACTTGTTTAGCCTCTATGTCTGGCTAGTTTTCTTACATGATTGTAGGCAATTTTTAAACCCTAGAACATGATTTAATTAATAAAATATTATGATAAATTTTTAGTTTCGATTCTTGATATTTGATATGTTTAACTCTATGATTAAATTCTAAAACTTTGCATGTATGAATTATAGTAGCTAACTAATTTAATGCAAGTATATGTGTAATGTGAGTTTAAGATGTTACTATATTATCATTTGAGTAAATAGATTTGTTTTTATTCTTATTTCTATATAATTGCTAATATTTTTATTTAAAGTGATAACTTGTTGCTTTATGATAGTGTGACAAGTAGATTTGATGCCTTCATTAAAGATTATTAAGAATTGAAATATTGCAAAGTTTAATCATCACATTTTTAGAACGTAATACAATGAATGAATTATCAAGCAATTATGACTAGGTTGTTCTAATTCAGAATTGATTCATGATAGTATTCTACTTCAATTAAGAAGTAAAAAAAATGAGTTAGAAGTCTTATCTTAAAGCATAGATTTCAGTTGGAGTTAAGAATTCAAGGATAGTACTAAATATTGATTCATGACATAATTGTTCAAATTGTAAACTAGTGATGATGTTAGTTCCATGATCACATATTTCTCTCAATTTATGCTCACTATATTTTATTTATTGCTTTATGTTATTTTCATTTAAAATATTTTCTTAGAAAATCTCCTTTGCTAACTTACTAATAATCTAATAAGTAGTAGTAATTATTGTTAACAATCCTTATGGGTATGAAAACCCTTGATCTTAATTTACTTATCACTTGTACAATTTGATCACGTATACTTGTGTGTTTTCAAGAATATCAATAAGAAACCTTAACTTCTCAACTAAGGTTGCACTAGCTACATTAGTGAAACTTTCCCCATCAATGATTATATTGCAAACCTATTTGTTAACATGACATCTTATATAAAAAAATATTGTTTGTCAGCTCTTCTATGCCACTGTTCTAGATTTGGTCACTCAAGGCACATCTAGAAACTAGTATATTCATCTACATTAGGTATTGTACATTGTTGGCATCCTCTAGTGTTGGCACCTCTTCGTATTCACTTTCACTTTCGGTCTCGAGCTCACCATCAGCCAATGTGACTATTATCCTCTTGTTTCGAAATTGGGATGCAATATTAATAAGAATCAGGTAGCAGCACTAGAAGACCACATTCCAATTAGGCCTATTATTTAAAGAGTCACTTAATAGGCTCAATTACAAGTTGTTTGGACATGTGCTACAAGTGTTGAGAAACATGAAACACAAGAAATGGACAAGTAAAATCCTAATTTGAAAAGTGTCATTAAGCAGCTACATATCTAATATCCAATGTCGGTTATTTAAGTTGCATTGAAAATATGATTTAAGTTGTAGCAAAAAATCTAGAAAATTTAGACTCCATTTTTGTTAGGGATTTTTATTCCTTTTCTATTATGGGGTATATAAGCCATTAGTTTTAGGATTTAATTTATTCTTTGGAAAATATATTTAGAATTTTATTTTTACTTTATTATCTATGATTTTTAGTTCCTATATATATTTACTAGAATAAATATTGTAAAGGCTTTTGATTGATATTTCTCAATGAAATTATTTTAAGGTTTGTCCTCTTTGGTTCTTAATTGAACATTTTCAAAAATTATCAAGACTTAGGAAACCTTTTGGCATTTAATAGTTTATCAAGGTTTAGGAAACCTTGTAGTGATTCCTATCCCACAATTTTCATTCTAGCTTAAGGGGTGATTTTATTCAATTTGTTATTGGGTTCCAAGGCTACAACCTTTTGGGTTCACATTGCTTAGTTCCTTGTGGGTTTTTAAGGCTAGTCCTTTTTAGGTTCACATCAAATATAGGCTTTACCAAGATAATACAAACACTTAATGTCATGGTTCTATGGTTGGATGTTGATTTTAGCCTTGTCTTTGCTAGGTTGTACTACATCCTTTCTTCTCTAGTTCATACTCCATGGTACAAAAGTGTTTGGCTTTTGTATCCATAATCGGTTAACCCTCCTTTTAAGTTTTCTTTTTACCTTAATGGCTATGTGAACCATTTCTTTAGTTTCTACATAGTGATGTAATTATACTATATTAGCTATTTTAGGATTTAGCCCACTAAAAACCTAGCCATTGTAGCCTCTTAATCCTCCTTTATATTTTCTTGTATCATAGCTACCTCTATTTCTTGATAATTATTGTCAACAGATCGTGAGCCTTGATTGAGCCTATATAGTTTGTGGTGAAGCTACTTATAGAAGTGACTGGGAATAAACCTCCTCCTCACAATGGTCTTGACTTCTTCCCATGTACTTATAGGTCTTTCATGGTTCCTCATCCTAGACATAATTAGTTGGTCCCACCACACGATGGTATAGTCTATAAAGTCAATGGTAGCTAGCTTGACTTCTTCTCCTGCATATAGTTGTGGCACTCAAAGATGAGATCCACCTTTGCTTCCCATTCTAAATAAGCTTTTTGATCATTTCTTCCTTGATAGGTGAGCATTTTCATTTTATTATTACCTAAGTTATGATCAACCATATCAAAAGGCATAGGTGGTATTCTAAAACCTCTCCTAGCATTCCTACCTCCTCTATTAGTGAACTTATCCATTCTTTTTATCGATGAATGATCATCCTTCTCTTCAAAGACATCAAATTCAGCTCCATAGTCACCTCTACGATCACCTTCCATGGTTGGTTTCCTTTCTTACCTCCTAACATCAGGAACTCTTTGTTGTTGTTCCATTTGCAAGTTAGCCTTATTTCACTCAACACTACATTCTACCTTGTAAATTGTTGTTGTATGGCTTGCATTATGAAACCCTAGTTTTCTCTCCCCACTTTTCTATTAGACATTTTATGAAACAAGAATGAAAGCACTCACAAGATGTTTCAATTCACAATCTTACTCATACTTCAATCTCACATATTTATCACTTGAGTTTTCCGCTTTTGCATTCTTTGGTTCTTTAGGAAACAAAGATCTGAACAATAGTCAAGTAATTTTTGTAGTTCGATTAAGACCTAAATTCATAGTGAGCAAACAATAACCAAAAGCCAAGACAACCATATTGAATTTTTGATTGGTAGTCATCAATAGTGCTTTTAAGAAAGAATAGTGGGATGAGGCCTACTTAAGTACCATTCTTCTAGACAGAGTAACATTCCCCAGAAAGATCAGTGACACTAAGGCTTTCAAAAAATAATATCCTAGAGAGAAATCCCTTATTTTGTCCTATTATATGTAACCACACCATTCAAAAAGTAGGAAACATGAACAAGAACAAAACTTTAAAGCAAGAGTGATTTTTATTCTAGACAACACTCCACTTTCTCCATTTCTTTCTCTATTTTTGTTTTTTATTACTCAAAACCGATCATCAAATATTAGTGTTTAAAAAGTACTAAAATCCCCACAATTTAAATCAAGATATGATTCTAGGAAGATTTGTGTGACAACTTTCTTTCAAAAAAATTGATATATTTTAAGTTTAAAGGCCAAAAGGTTAGGATTAGTTTTAGGCATAATCATAATCCTAACAAATTATTTTCTTGTATCTTGAAGCTTTAAGGTAATAGGTTGAAAGTTTAGATGAAAAAGGAATGAAAAAAACAAGAAAAAGAAAAGGAAATGATAGAAGCACAAACTAATGATTTCATAACTTGAGAAGAATTAGACTCTTAATGAATTCAATTACTTTCCTGACAAAACAAAGGAAATAACGTTAGAAACAAAATAATGAGAACACAAGATAAATAATGAAATAAAAATGATAGAATTAGGGATACAAAACTAAATTTTCTTAGAGCTTGAGCTCTTATACCAACTGATACAGACCCGGAAGGTGTGAACCTTGAACCCACAAATAAGCTAGGTGCAGTTTACCCAGAAAAGTTGAAATAATAGTATCTTCGAAAGACTTGACCTAATGATTAGAAATTCATGAATGAAGGGTATGGAATGATAGGATTAGGCTATCGAATAGCCTAGAACCAAAAGTATCAAAAGAGACCCCACATGGAAACTTAAGCCTTGATAAGGCTAGTGTACTTAAGAAAAAAAAGGCCAAAGCTTAAGTGGAACATTGAAATAATCATTCAATCAAACATGTTCTATATGATCGACCTAGTAGCCTATTTATAGACTATAAATCTATAAATAATAATTTGAGATGGTAAATAAAAAAATATATAAGTGATATGTAAATATCTAAAAAATCAAACTTTCAAAAATAATCAAACTTGAAATATTTATCCCTTAACAAACTTTCCACTGCATTTTTAACATGGCATCCAAGTAAGTTCCATGGAATCAAAGTGAATAATGTGGCATATTGAAATGTGGCTACTGATGTGGAAAATTACCATTTTTCCTTTCATGGCAAAAATATTCCTTCTAGTGCCCTTCTTTGGATGAGTAGGGTAGGGCATATGTTGGAGTTGATTTGGTGCCCTAACTTTATGTCTTTCCACCAAAGCTCTTAAATTAATACATTAAGTGCCTCTTTGAGCTATTGAGGCTTGGAATTTATAATTGGTCCACTTGAAAGTTGTAGCGATCTTAGATTTGCATCACAATAGAATTATGAAAGGATTTCCAGCCACCATTGTTGGCTTTCGGCGATCTTTTCGATGATTATGGAAATGTATTGGTCTAGTATGAAAATTTATTGGCCTTGTGTGTGAAGGCATTGGGAAGACATTAAAAATTACCCAAAATACCTTATTTTAGGTAATATTTCATTTTTTTTATCAAAATTACTCAAAGATAGTCCTTACCACAATAGTGATAAGCTTTACCTCAGACATATTATAGTAAAAAAAAGGAATTCATAGTAAGGAATTGATCTGATTTGGGAAGGCATTTTTCTAGTGTGGGAAGGCTTACCACTAATATCCTATGTAGTAATAAGGCTTACCAAAAACAAGGCAATATTTACCACAACAAGACAATACTTACCACAATAGTATTAAACCTTACCATAGAGCAATTTTGGAAAAAAATAGAATTCATGCTAAAACATTAGTCGCATTGAGCCAATATGGGAAGGCTTACCATTGACATATAATGTTGTGATAAGGCTTACTATGATAAAGCAATGCCTTACCATAAATAGTAGTAACCCTTACCTCGGGAGTGATTTTGGTTAAAAAAATGAAATCTAACCCAAATATCCTACTAGTTTAGTAAATCACTCAGAAGACATATAGTGTGGTGGTAAGGTTTACCGTAAAAAGGCAATGCTTTACCACAAATGCATCTAATGTCATAGTAAACTTACTACGACAAGACAATGCCTTATAACAATAATAGTAAGCCTTACTTCGGAACAGGTTTGGTCAAAAATTGAGTTTAACCCAAAATTAGGTGATTTTGGATTATGGAAAATCATTAGGTCAGTGTGAAAAGACATTGGAAAAGCATATATTATCTTGATAGGACTTATCTCAACAAGACAGTACCTTATCACAAATATATTAGATATCGTAGTAAAACTTATTACGACAAGAAAATACCTTACATCCGAATAATTTTGGTTAAAACTGAAATAGAACCCAAAATCAAAATCACCTAATTTTGGGTAATTTGGATGAGTTTTTTAGTGGCTTATTAGGCATATTGTCTCACTGATAATTTAGGTATTCAAATATTTCAACTTTAATTATATTATACTCAATTGTTTTTTAAGGACATTTCTACGTGATAACATTGGTCCATTAAATATTTGGGGCCTATTTGAGAGAAGAAGATAATTGACAATGAGTTTTGAAGAGGTACAACTGGTAATAATTTACAGAAAAGAAAATCATGTAATAGATTGGCTGCAAAGAGAGATTTGTCTAAGAACTTAAAGGTTAATTGGGTGATCAAGGTAAACCCAAAGTTGTAACAATTATTGTATAAGGATGTCCATTAAGATAATACGCTATTTGAATTGTTATAACTTTTAATGAATTAAATAACTTTTTTAATAAAAAAGTTATGTTTATTAATAATATTGTGGTATGTTATTTAAAATATATCCCACGTTTAGATAGTAATATTAACTCATCTTGAATTATTGTTATCATGATAATTGTGATTAAATTATAATTAATCATAAAACATAATAAATAATTTATATATTTTTATTTTTATAAAATTAAAAATAAAATTATCACTATTATTAAGATACATTTATTATACAATACCTTGCATATTTCTCCAAACTTCAAAATGATACTAAGTTAGCTAAGGTGGTGAAATAGGATTGGATATTGTTTTGTTGTATAGTTATTTAGTGAGTAAATTGAAAAGGTTTCAAGTTGATTAGGAATGAAAGTGAGTGTTCTAATTTGGGCTATAAATAAAGCTCTTTCCTCCACTTCTAATACATTCCAAAATTTGTAAATCTTTCTCTCTTTTGTAAGGATAATTTATTAGCTCAATTTTGCCCAATTATTTATAATTTTGAAGTTCATCCATTTGGAGATAGTGGAAGTGGTCAACAATGCCCGAGACATAGGTAACATTTATACCGAACCTCGTTAAATTTCTAGTGTTTTTATTTTTCTACTTTAATATTTGTACTTTAGTTTCTTTTAGCATTATATTTCTAATAGTATTATTTTGTTGCACTAGTTTGAGTTCTATTCATTTAAATCATAAGTAAATAGTACTACTTAGAATAGGAAAAATATACCCGATTTTTCCAACAATTGATATCAGAGTCAAAGGTTTCTACCTAGGCATTTGTTTGTATTCTGTTTATTTGCTATTTGAATATAGTTGCTAGTTGTTGTAATCTAAAGAAATGGAAAAATAAAAGTCTCCCTCAAACAAAGGCCAACCATCCACCTCAGAAAGAACAATGGTTATGAATGCAAGGTTCGAGGTGGAGAAGTTTGATGAAACTGGTCATTTTGACATGTGGTAAGGCTAAGTTCTAGATGCTCTATTTCAACAAGTTTTAGACATCGCCATTAAAGAAGAGAAACCAAATGAAGTAGATGAAGTCGAGTGGAAAAATATTAAGCGATTGGCATGTGGTACAATCCATTCATGTATTTCAAGAGAACAAAAATACACGTTTATGAAGGAGACATTTGCAAGTAAGTTATGGAAGGCGTTGAAGAAGAAGCTCATGAAGAAGAGTGGAAAAAATCAGCCCTATTTGAAGAAGAAGTTGTTTAGTTCTGAATACCTTCCAGGTACCACAATAAACGACCACATTACTGCTTTTAATCTATTAGTAGCATATTTGTTAAAATGAAACTTTTAAAGATGAAGATTTAGCCTTGATGTTGTTAGCTTCCTTTCCTGATGAGTTCTATTACCTTATTACGAGCTTACTCATTGGGAAAGATCAAGTTTATTTTGAGGAAGTTTGCACTACTTTGTATATTTATGAAATTAGAAAGAAAGATAAAAAAGAAAGCAAGAATGAAGCAGTAGAGGCACTATCTATAAGAAGGCGTCCGCAAACTCAATAGAAAGGAAGGAGAGGTAGATCTCATTCAAAATGAAGGTTTGGTAAAGATGAATGTGCCTTTTGTCATGAAAAAGGCCATTGGAAGAAAAACTGTCCGAAGTTACAGAAGAAAGGAAAAGATGTGTCGTCTGATGCATGTGTAGCTAAAAGCAATTCAAATTCAAATTTTTTATTGGTTGGTTCGTGAACAACATCCCATCTTGGTGATTGGATTTTTGATTCAACGTTTACCTTTTATATGTCTCCTAATAAGGAGTGGTTCTTTAACTTTGAAGAACTAGACAATGGAGTTGTTTTCATGGGTAATGATTATCCATGCAAAGTTTTAGGGATCAGTACAATTCGTTTGAAGAATCAAGATGGTTCAACCAGAGTCTTGACGGATGTACATTATATTCCAGATATGAAGAAGAATCTCATTGTTATGGGAGTCTTAGAATCAAAAGGCTTCACTATGACAATACAAAATGGGGCATTGAAGGTTTCTTCTAAAGCACTTATAGCGATAAAAGGTGTTTGGAAGAATAACTTGTACTACTATCTTGGTAGTATGGTTATTGAGACAACATCAGTAGCAGTTTCAAAGGAAGAAAGAGATTCAAAAACTACCAAGCTATGGCATATGCGTTTGGGACATGCTGGTAAAAAATCTTTACAGATTCTTGTAAAGCAAGGCCTATTAAAAGACATGAAAACCAAAAATTTGGAATTCTGTGAGCATTGTGTATTGGGGAAATAGAAAAGAGTAAGATTTGGCACTACACTCCATAATACAAAAGGGATGTTGGATTACATCCATACTGATGTATGAGGGCCAGCAAGAAATCCATCCATGAGTGAAAAACATTATTATGTCACTTTCATTGATGACTTCTGCAAAAGAGTTTGGGTGTATCTTATGAAGAAAAAGGATGAAGTATTGGGAATTTTTCTCAAATGAAAGAAGATGATCGAGACTTAGACTGGTAGATAGATCAAGCATTTGAAGTCTGATAATGACATTGAGTACACAAATGATCCATTTATGAAAGTTTTTGAAGAATAAGAGATAGTGCGACACTTCACTATTCAAAAAACACCACAATAAGAGGCTGTGACATATGCATGTAATCTTGTCAACTGTCTACTCTTGAAGGAAAACACATATGGAGGTATGGTCTGGAAAACCTTCTAGAGATTGCAATTTCTTACATGTGTTTGGTTTTATTGCATACTACCATGTAACAGAATCAAAGTTGGATCCAAGAGCCAAGAAAGCTATTTTTTTAGGGATCTTTTCTGGTTCTAAGGGATATCAACGAAAAAGATAATCTTTAGCAGAGACGTTACCTTTAATGAATCTGCCTTACTGAGAAAGGCAACTGAGAATATTGATGGCACTTTGCCGTAGGTGGAGAAAACTTTGAAGCAGGTGGAGCAAACTTCGAAGCAAGTGGAGTTTGAAAGTAGAATTGTTAATTCAGTTAGTGGAGATAAGACAAAAGTTGATCCTCCATTGACAAAAGATGAATCAGATGAAGAAGATGTTTTAACCCAAGAATCTCCACAATAATAAGAAGAAACTGCAATTGATAGGCCACAATAACAAAATGTCAAGGTGCTTGCTCAATATAAAGATTTTGAAAATCTACCTACTCAGTTTAAGAATAAGGTGGCCTATGCACTTTCAGTTGTGCATGATGATGTTCCTTCCATATATAAAGAAGGAATTAGAAGCCTTGAAGTTGAAAGATGGAAGGAAGTCATGGACGAAGAACTTTTGTCCTTTCAGAAGAATAAGACATGGAAATTGAAACAACTATCTAAGGGCAAGAAGACAGTTGGCTGCAAATGGGTGTATGTAAAGAAGAAAGAAGGATTTCCTAACAAAGATGGTGTTTACTACAAGGAAAGGTTGGTGGCTAAGTGCTACGCTCAGAAGGAGGGAATCAATTATAATGAGGTATTTTCTCTAGTTGTAAAATATTCCTTCATTAGAATTTTGTTGGCCTTGGTAACACATTTGGATTTGGAGCTGGTTCAACTTGATGTGAAAATCGTGTTTCTACACGGTGACTTGGAAGAGGAAATTTATATGTCTAAGCTAGAAGGGTTTAATGTTGCTGGTAAAGAGAATTGGGTTTGCAAGTAGAAAAAATCATTGTATGGATTGAAGCAATCTCCAAGGCAGTGATACAAATGATTTGATCAGTTTATGTTGCAGCAGAAGTATACAAGAAGTACACATAATCATTGTGTGTATTTTCGCAAGCTACAAGATGAGTCTTTCATCTATATTCTATTGTATGTCGATGATATGTTGATTGCATCAAAGAGCCAAGCAAAAATTGAGATGTTGAAGGCTCAACTAAGTTAGGAGTTTGAGATGAAAGATCAAGGATAAGCCAAGAAGATTCTTGATATGGACGTAAGCAGAGATAGGAAGAATGTGAAGCTTAGTTTGACCTAGAGTCAATATTTGAAGAAGGTACTATAATGTTTTGGTATGAATGAACAGACAAAACCTGTAAAGACTCCACTTGTTCCTCATTTCAAGCTTAGTTCTCAATTATCTTCTAAGAATGATGCAGAACGAGAATACATGGCAAAGGTACCGTATGTAAATGTGGTTGGTAGTTTAATGTATGCAATGGTATGTACGAGACCTGACATTTTACATGTGGTTGGTGTTGTCAGCATGTATATGCATGATTCTGCTAAAAGACATTGGTTGGCTGTGAAATGGATTCTATGGTATATTTTAAATATTGTAGATATTGGTTTAGTATTTTAGCAGGATAATAGTGTTGGTCAATGTATAGTCAGATATTGTGATTCCAACTATACAGGAGATTTAGATAAGTGTCAGTTAACTACTGTTTTTGTGTTTACTCTTGCTAGAGTATCAGTCAGTTAGAAGTCTACCTTACAATCCACAATTGATTTGTCTACTACAGAGGAAAAGTATATGGTAGTTACAAAGGCTATGAAGGAAACTATTTGGTTACGGGGTTTGCTTGAAGACTTAGAAGTTGGTCAAAAACATATTAAGATGTTTTGTGACAATCAGAGTGCTATTTATTTAGTAAAAAACCAGGTCTACCATGCACGTACAAAGTACATTAACGTTCATTACCATTTCGTGCGAGAGATTATTAAAGAATGTGGAATATTAGTTCAGAAGATCAATACTACAGAGATTCCTACAGATATGATTACCAAGTTGGTAACAACAATCAAGTTCAAACATTGTCTAGACTTGATTAACATCCTACAAATTTGAATTGACAATGACGTCGTTGATCTAGAGATTGAAAAAATCATTTAAGAATCACTAAGTCGCTAAAGTGAAGATTTGTTGTATAGCTCCTTAGCGAGAAAATTAAAAAAGTCCCACATTGATTAAAAATTAAGGTGATTGTTGTATTTTGGGCTATAAATAAAAATTTTTCCTCCACTTCTAATACATTCCAAAATTCGTAAATCTTTCTCTTTTTTATAAGGGTAATTTATTAGCTCAATTTTGTCTAATTAGTTTTAATTTTAAAGTTCATCCATTTGGAAATAGTGGAAGTGGTCAACGACGGTCGATGATATAAATAACATTTATACCAAATCTCGTTAAATTTATGGTATTTTTATTTTTCTATTTTAATTTCTTTTAGCATTATATTTCAAATAGCATTATTTTGTTAGAATAATTTGTGTTCTATTCATTTAAATCATAAGTAAATAAAAATTACTTAGAATAGAAAAAATATACCTAATTTTCCCAACAATTTTACCCAAAACAAAAACCTAAATAACGTATTATATCCAAAATTAAACCAAAATTATAAATGTCAAGAATTATCATTTGCTACTCTTTTGGAGTTTCAAAACCTAAATTTTAATATATTTTTATTTTAAAATATTTCAAAAATATTAAATTTTAAAAAAATTATATATTAAAAATAATAATATATTACATTAGTTAATATATTTGATTTTATTTTCGTTCACAAATATTTTATATCTAAATATACGTAAAATATTATATTTAACGAAATATAAATTTGTAATTTTATCTAAATATACGTAAAAATTTATAAAATATAAATATAATTTTATATTTGATTTTATTAATATAAAATATTATATTTAACGAAATATTTTATTACCTGACCTCATAATTCGTTGTATTCCTTTAAAAAGGCGCGGGTGGGGGACATAGTCAGCTCCACCCCATATTACAAGAACACGCAAAATTTGGGAAAAAATATATTAACTTATTAATATTAATGATTAATGATTAATTTAATTAAAAATAGATAAATAATTTTATTATTTTGTTTAATTAAATAAATTTTATTCTATCTATCTTATTTGAATTGAAATAAATAAATAAATTTTATAATTGAATCGAATTCGAATTAAAAATTATACAATCATTTTACATTGAAATTAAATTCAGATTAATAGATTTTATAATATGTTTTGTTTGAAGTAAATTAAATTATTATTAAATTATAAATAAATATATATTTTATTATATAATAGATTATATTTTAATATTATACATATTATAATTAATTTAAATTATTATTTTAACTTAAAAATAAATATAAATATTTATAAAAATTTAATAATTATACAAATATACTTCTTATTTTTTTATTCTTTCAATATAAATAATAAAATTTATTATAAAAATAAAAATTTAAAATTTAAATTTATATACGTCATATTTTATATATTAAATAATTTTAAATATATTTAAATCAAATTAAATTTAAATCGATAAAGATTAAATAATTTGTATACTTTGTTTGCTACCACAATTTAGAATGTTTTTTCTCTCATAAAAATACTATCATAAAATAACATAAATATAATTAATTTAATATATTTTTATAATATGAGTTTATTATATAAATAAATTTCGTTACATTGTTTGAGATGTATTATAAATATATATTTTTTATAAAAATAAAAAATAAAAATGAAATTATTTTAACTCTTAGGAATGGGACTTGGAGCTCTGCTTTTTGTTTAATTATGTAAAAAAATGCATTTTACATTAATATATGTAATGATTAAAAGTTATTTCTAAAAATAATATTTTAACTATTAAATTAATAATATATAACTTAAATCTAATAAATAAAAATAATCACAAACAGAGCATCTTATTCCTTGTAAATGTCCCCTTTTATTGATATATTTTTTTCACAATTTTTAATAAAAAATAATATATAAAAATAAGTTAACTTTACACATATTATTTAAAAATAATATAAATAAAAATAACAATGTAATTAAAAATATTAGATATAGTAGTTAATATATATAATTAAAAATATTAGATATCGTAATTAATATTTATATATAATAAAAATTTAATTAAAAATATTAAATAATCTTTTATATATATATAAGATTACCTCTGATAGCGGTTGCGTGTTCCCTAGTCAAATTTCAAAACAAAAGAATAAAAATAAAAAAAGGTGTGTTTATATATTTCCGCAACATTTTAAAGACTTGTCTAGCCGGAGACCCCAACCGAAATATCTGACCTATTTCCAAATTGCAAAGGCTAAGACGTTTTTAACCTTTTCTAATACTCGATGTGGCATTCTTACCCAATACTCAATTATTTTTTAACATCTTCTTAGGCTTCCTTTTGAAAAGTAGAGGAGGCTGTTTTAGTCATTTTACAACAACGAGGGACTAAACGCCTTCCACATGCAGGGATACAAGTGTAATTTTGTATTTTTCAACTATCGGTTCTTTCTGGTTCCATGTACCTTTCACTTTTATAAATAGAGATCCAAATTAAGCAAAGAAACTTCTTCATTCTCGCTTTCTCTTTCTCTTCTCATTCAAACTCAGATCAACGTCTCTTTAACTGTAAGTAAAATTAATTTATCCATTTCATTTCTAGTTTCTGGTTTATCATTTTGTTCAAAATCATCTCTCTTTTTTTCTTTTTCTAGTCGAACTTTACTCTCTGTTTTTCCAAAATTTTATCGATTAACAGAGTAGTACATACTTTTTAAAATTAATTTTATAGCTAATTCTATCAAGTGTTAAGAGTTTATTTAACTGATTCTTGTACACTTAGAATGAGTACTAGCAGTAGTATCGGAATTTCTACGATGAAACCTCGTTGTACAATCTTAATTGGTTACAAAAGTTCTTCGTTTTTCTGTGTTTCGATTCCAAAATTCGACCATTCGGTCTTTGAAAATTTGTCGACATTTCGATCTAAATTTGTTCATAAGCGTCAATACCGTGGTTGTAATAATCATATAGATAGGTGCGTAGGTGTAATTGATTTGAATCGGAGAGATTTTAATGTTTCCTATTCTTATTGGGGTCAGATTAGGGTTTTCCCGACAAGTAGCCGTAGAATTAGTAGTATATTAGGTGTTAATACTAGTAGCCGTAGTGTTAGCAAAAGGGGTCTTTTAGTAATACCCAAGGTAGCCTCAGATTATAGGAATCATTCAACTTCGGTTGAAGCTCATGCTAATGAGAAGATCTTTGAAAACATATACATCCAAGGTGCTTTGAATTTGAAGCCTTTGGCTATAAATAGAATTGAGACAGGTCCTAGTGATGTGGTCAAAAAAGAAGAATCTAGGGTAGAGGTCATTGGTACCAATGCCACTGTGGATAATGTCAAGGGTTTGAATGAGCCTGAGATTAAGAGAAAGGAGTCTGATATTGAAAAAGAGGCATGGCAATTGCTTCACAATGTTGTTGTTAATTATTGTGGGAACCCTGTCGGAACTGTGGCTGCAAATGATCCAGCAGACAAGCAACCACTCAACTATGATCAGGTTTTCATTCGTGATTTTGTCCCCTCGGCTCTTGCTTTCTTGCTCAATGGAGAAGTCGAGATTGTTAAAAATTTTCTGCTTCACACTTTACAGTTACAGGTGCGTAATGATCTGTCGAGGGCTCATGGAGTGCAGGCATTTGCTCTGTTTACTTTTGTATTTGCCGATTATTTGCTCTATTTACCCTTGATTGTTCTTTCTTGCCTACATTCTTAATTACTGGTTTCGATGCGATTGTCTTGTTTCTATTTTCTGCAAGTTGTAGGTCTTACTTACGTGATTAAGATTCCAAACATAGCTGATAGTCCAAAATAGATGCCTTTATGCCTTAAGCTATTGATGAGAAGTCAAATGTTGCAGGGTTGATCTAGCCTTTAGAAGCAAAAATTTAAAGCTTCAAAAAGGGACTAAATTTTTTGACCTGTTTAGAGAGCCTAATTTTGTGCATCTACTGTGAAATTGCAAGAACTAGTTGAAACTTGCAACTGTTGTCTTATTTTGCATAGCTAATGTAAGCATCCTTTTTAATGTCTTGGCTTCTGGTTCATTAAGAAAATCCTTTCTCACAATTGACTTGGTCAGTTTTTGTGGTAAAGTATTGCTTAAAACCTTGTTAGTGCGAATCAAGCAACTCAGATGCCATTTCAAATTTGCATATGCTAGAGCCTAGAGGTAGCACCGGAGCTGTATCTTATAATTAACCGTGGAATTTGATACTTCTAATGTTGCATGGATATGATGCGGAAGTAGGATTTTGATGCACACACTATATATGAATACGTAGTTTTGCTTTATATGTGAGCCTTGTAATATTGATGAGACTTTTATTAAACAAAATGTCTTTCTGGTCGCTTTCTAGAGTTGGGAAAAGACTGTTGACTACTACAGCCCTGGTCAAGGGTTGATGCCAGCAAGTTTTAAAGTCAGAACTGTGCCTCTAGATGCAAGCAATGATGCCTTTGAGGAAATTCTGGATCCTGATTTTGGTGAATCTGCAATTGGACGCGTTGCACCTGTTGACTCTGGTAAATTTCCTCTATCATGGGTCACTAGCGACTGCAATCGTGTATGCTAGCGGCTAATGTATCTGTTCCTGTATTGTAATGAAGATAACCTGTTGGTATAAACTGATTCTGAATGATATTTTCCCATATTGACAGGTTTGTGGTGGATTATTTTGTTGAGAGCTTATGGGAAGATCACAGGGGATTATGCCTTGCAAGAAAGGATGGATGTCCAGACAGGAATTGGACTTATCCTTAAGCAGTGCTTGACTGATGGTTTTGATATGTTCCCCACTCTTCTTGTCACTGATGGATCTTGTATGATTGATAGACGGATGGGAATTCATGGACACCCCCTTGAAATACAAGTAGGAAATATAAAATTCTGGTACTCTTAATATTAATAAAAGTTAATATTTCCGTATGCCTAATAAGTATTCAATTCTCTATGCCTAATAAGTATCCAATTATTTTCTGTAGGCATTATTTTATTCAGCTTTGCGATGTTCTAGGGAGATGCTCATTGTCAATGACAGTACCAAAAGTTTGGTTGCTGCAATAAACAATCGGCTCAGTGCACTTTCTTTTCATATCAGAGAGTACTATTGGGTAGATACAGAAAAGATCAATGAGATTTATCGTTACAAGACAGAAGAATATTCGACAGATGCCACCAACAAGTTCAATATATATCCAGATCAAATTCCTTCATGGCTGGTAGATTGGATTCCTGAACAAGGTGGCTACCTCATTGGAAATCTGCAACCTGCCCATATGGATTTTAGATTTTTTACCCTTGGAAATCTTTGGGCCATTGTGTCATCATTGGGATCCCGAAAACAGAATGAGAGTATCTTGAATTTAATTGAGGCCAAATGGGACGATCTTCTGGCACAGATGCCTCTGAAGATTTGTTACCCTGCACTGGAGTCTGAAGAATGGCGTATTATCACTGGTGGTGACCCCAGAAATACGTGGGGCATCCTATTCTCTATATTTGCATTGTATTATTACAAATGTTATAATCATAATTCTTGTTTCAATTTTTGTATTTGTATGCTGATCCTCTGCACTATTTTGTAGCCCCTGGTCATATCACAATGGTGGCTCATGGCCGACACTGTTGTGGCAGGTAACCTTTTAAATAACTACTTGACCAATCTAATCCATTCCTAACTCTAATACAGAGGAATGTTAATTGCACGCAAAGTTGCACTTAGTATTTCACTCGAGTCAATCAATATGTATCATAAGTACTTAGACGGACTCCTTTAGACCTTTAGAACAACGAGTGTCTTAAATTTTTTTATACATGTTCAGGTATAAGACACGCTATTTTTTCAATTTTCTATAAATTTTCAACAAATTAGAGTGTCGTGTATCCATACTAATTGTTAAGTTATATTTGATATTGTAATTTACTTCACTTGTACTACACTTGTATTACACTTGTATTATTTCACTTGTACTACACTTCCACTATTTCACTTGTACTACACTTGTACTACACTTCCACTATTTCACTTGTACTACATTTGTACTACACTTCCACTATTTCACTAGAAGACACTTCAGACCACACTTGTTACAATCCTATAAATAGGGTATTCTACATTCTAAACACACCAATACAACATTAAATCATTCTTCTTCTTATCTCTCTATACTCTTCACATGGTATCGAGCTTCTCATATACCTCTAAAATTTCTATCAAAATTTCAGATTCTTCCTCGCCCAAACCCGGCTCACCTCAACCCGCTCATTCCAAACTCATACCTCAACTCCCATTACTTAAACCCTGCCACTCACCTGGCCCATCTAACCCGGCCACCTCCACTTGTCTCAACTCCTTCTCTCAATCCCTATTTCCTCAACCTCTCAACCTCGGCTCTCTCAACCCTAACCCTCAACCTTAGGTGTGCTTTTTCAACTCCTCTTTCATTTTTAAGGATATCTCCTTTATAATCGTCTCTATATATTGCTTTTATATCTCCTCCATTATTTCGTTAAAACGGACCGAAATGATATCCTAAAACCATCTCTACCACCCGATGATACTAACTACCTAGCCTCGGGCACAAGCAATGAAAAGTTTCTTGAAAGTGACGCAAGCTACTAAGCGTTTCATAACCGTGATATCTCTATACCCATCCAAGAAACCACCGAAAACAACTCCTTATTCTGATCGCTCAAGAACGGGAGAGTAAACATCATCAAATTATTACCTCGGTTCCGTAACACCACTTTACCCTCCATTCACAAGTGAATTCGGGCGTTTTGACACCGCCAAAGTTAAGTTTGGGAATTTCTCGAGGCTCGCTTACTACAAATGTATTTAGCCAACCAATATCAACTTTTAACAACTCTTCATACCAAACGCCAAAGCGGTCGATCAAACCATTAACCAATTTCTCTCTCGAAATGCATACTATTTGGGATCAACTCGGCTTCTTCTCGAACCAACTTGGACGAACAAGATCGACGCCGAGATGTTTGCAACTTACCGTAATCACCAACGTCTTGTTATTTTTCTCACGGTTTCCAGATCGATTTGAACCCGTTTCGGGCTTCCTTACTCCATCTGAGTCCTTTTCCATCCTTAGATACCGCCGTGATCGAGCTTCGCTCCGAAGAAACTCCTACGGGGGGTTTTCAAAGTTCATCATACAGATTCTATTCTTGCCACCCCTTTTATCGCCCTAAAGCGAGGTTCTAAAGAGGACTTCAAACATCAAGGCCGCACCTACCGTCACAACCCCACCATGTAGCTTCTTACATGTCCCCATTCGCATGTATATATTGTCACAAGAAGCGGTCCAGACACTTTAAGATTGATCGTCGGAATCCCTCTCAAGATTCCTCACTAATCCCTCTCAAGATTCCTCACGGAATCCCTCTCAAGATTCCTCCTAATCCTCTCAATATTACTCTAATCCCTCTCAACATGCTCGTAAAAATAGTAACTCATCTATCACCGTTTGCTACTTCGAGGATAATCATGACAAATTTACTTTCTTACTCAAGAACTCAAGGTCTTCTTAAACACGTTTCTCTCACAATCTAGTAATGCTTCTCCTACCGCTCTCACATCGTAAAATCTTTACGGTATTTTGATTCGCTGTTGTAAATCCATATACGACTCATGACATTCACATCTTCTCTCCACACAATCTTCCATCTCCAAACCTTTAATTCAAATCGCCAACGGTTCACATATGCGTACGCACGCCGTAGACAAGTTTCCACATCTTCTATATCACTTTCTCGACACCTTTCATATTCCCAACCTTACTCTAAATCTTATCTCTCACACGTATGTGAACTCGGGTCTTACTATTACTTTTTCCTCTTCCTGGTTGTCTTTGCGGCAGATCCACAGACGTGACAGATCCTCGACAGCCGTAAGGCTGGACGATTATTTGAACTTATCAACCTTCATCTACCCAATTCTCCTCACACTTCCGTCACGCTTTCTACCACTCCTATCAACCTACGGCATTGCCTGTGCCATACGCCCATGTGGACGCTCTTCGTCCCCTTAGCATCTTCCTCGGTAAATTAGGACTGCTTTCTATTTCCTCGATAATGTAAATTGTTTGCCTTGTCAATCGGGAAAACAACCTCGCTTTATGTTTTAATAAAAGTGATTCTACTGCTCTCCCTTGACTTAATTCATTCCGATTGCCGATTCATCCCCACATCCCACTGGATGTGTTTATTTTGTCATTTTTATCGATGATTATTCAAGATTCACATGGATTTTTCTCATGAAACATAGATCCTAATTACCCAAAATTTATTATGATTTTTGCCCAAATGGTTAAAACCCAATTTTTCTCAAAATATCAAAGTCATATAGAAATTTGATAATGCCATGGAATATAAAGAAACAAATTTTTAAATTTTCTTCGACAAAACGGGACTCTTTCTCAATATTCTCGTCTCCAAGACGTCCTCAACAAAATGGAAGAAATGAGCGAAAAACACAGACATATTCTTAATCGTTCGTACTATTCTCCTCATTTCTAGTTCATTCCGAACGCTAGTGAAGCACTCTTCACTCGCTTATACCATCAATCGTGTTCCCATGCCTATTATTCACAATCAATCCCCATGAAGCGCCTCTATAAGATTTCCATCTTACGAACTACTCAAAGTTGTTCGTCAGGCTGCTTTGTTCTTCTTCACCCTCACGAACACAATAAATTAGAACCTCGTTCTCGTCTTTTGCTTGGGTATGGAATGTGAACACAAAGCGCTATCGCTTGGGACCCTATCTCTAAACGATTGCGCATCTCTCGTCATGTCATATTTTCAGGGAACATAAAATGTTTTCCTCTATTTCTTCATTTCATGTCTCATCTCCTACCTCACTCTCATTTTTTAACGACCCAACTATTGATTTATTTCCTCCGACATTGCTCCATTACCCTCACCATCGTCTACTACGACTTCTCCCGATGTGTCTAGCCCTTCCGCCGATCCTACCATAACAACATCTTCGAAGACCAACTACCCGATCGTCTGCAGTCATCACTTCGTCGTTCTACTCGTGTAAGTAGTCTTCCTTTTCATCTTCGTGATTACCAATGTTTCTCTACTATTTTGTCTCATCACGAACCCCAAAACCATGCAGGCTAGTTCTAACTCCTTATGTGGCGAAGCAAGCTGCATGGATGAATTACGTGCATTAACAAAAGCACATACACGTGGGATCTGCTGATCTTCCATCTAATAAATCTTTGATTGGTCAGAATGGATCTTCAAAATCAAAACTCATTCAGGATGGGTCTCGTGGAACGATATAAAGCTCGTCCGTCGTTGCAAAGGGTTTTACACAGTGAATATGGAATCGACTATGAAGAAACTTTTGCACTCGTAGCTCGACTCACCTCTCGTTCAAGTATCATTGTCATTGCGCCCGAAATTGGAACATGTTCCAAATGGATGTCAAAAAATGCTTTTCTCAACGGAGACATAACCGAGGAAGTTTATATGAAACCTCCTCCTGGATACACTCATTCACCTCATCAAGTATGCAGACTTCGCCGTGTTTGCTCTACGGGCCTCAAACAAGCTCCTCGAGTTGGTTTGCCAAATTCAAATACACTCATCGACTTTGGTTTCACTTCCAGCTCTTATGACTCCTGCCTCTTTATTCTAAGACTCCCACCTGGTGTAACACTTCTACTCCTTTATGTAGATGATACGATCATAACCTAGGATGACTCTAATGGAATTATTGATCTGCGCTTCGAGTCATCAATTTGAAATGAAAGACCTTGGTCGTCTCCACTACTGGGCCTAGAAATCTCATCCGATTCTCAAGGATATTATCTCTCTCAAGCAAAGTACTCTTCTGATATTCTTAATCTGGCCGGCCTCCATCGATTGAAACCGCATCAACACCTCTAGAAACCAATGTCAAACTTACTCCATTGATGGTACTATTCTCTCAAATGCCACATTATACGTACATAACCAAGAGCGGCACTTTGTTTATCTCACAAGCTCGTGCCCCGACATTGCCTATGTCCATTCATCCTGCTAGTCAATTCATGTTCCGCTCCACTGCCTACCCATTATACCGCGTTCTTCGCATTCTTCGCTACATCAAAGGCACTCATGTTTCACGTCTCCATTTCTCCAACAAGTCTAATCTTCTTCTTCCGCCTACTCGACGCCGATTGACAAGTGCGCGACCCAACCGATCGTCGCTCTACCACCGGATATTGTTTCTTTCGAAACTCTCTTATATCTCGCGAAGCAAGAAACAATCTCTCACTTCTCGATCCAAAGACCGAAGCCGAATATCGTGCTGCCGACACCACTCAAGAACTTCTTTGGCTCCGTTGGTTACTGGCCGATACGGGTGTTCTCCAATCAACCGCAACTATCTCTATATCGCGACAATCGAGCCGCTATTCAGATTTCAAGCCACAATAATGTATTTCATGAACGAACAAAACATATCGAGATTGATTGGTCATTTGTTCTGCCAACATGTTCTTCAAGACACTGCTTGTCTCAAATCAATATCCTCCATGTGATCAAACAATGGACATCTTCACCAAATCTCATCTACTGCGTAGATTTCAAGAATTAGTTTCCAAACTCAAGTTGATTGTTTCTCTTCCTCCTCGAAGCTGACAATGTTAAGTTATATTTGATATTGTAATTTACTTCACTACTACACTCGTATTACACTTCAGGCATATTTCACTTGTACTACACTTCCACTATTTCACTTCAGACCACACTTTACACTTCCACTATTTCACTTGTACCACACTTGTACTACACTTCCACTATTTCACTTGCACTACACTTGTTACAATCCTATAAATAGGGTTCTCTATGTACATTCTAAACACACCAATACAACATTAAATCATTCTTTCTTCTTATCTCTCTATACTCTTCACACTAATGTTCATATCGTGTCACTTAAAAAACGGGTACTTTGCAAAAATTGAATATTCCATGGAACATAGCTGTGTATCATATATATTCTTTAGAAGTTGGAACTTCTCAATTTTCCTCGGCAATAATGCCAAGTGGCATGTATTGAACTGTGTGAGTGCAATTTTCTTTGTAATTAGCATTTCACCTGATATATTTTACATTCTTTTGGACATGCCTTCGTATACCCCTTGTTGTATAATGATAGTCGATCTTTCTAATTACTGTTTCAATTGGTTAGTTCACATTGGCATGCATCAAGCTAGGGAGGCCAGAATTAGCACAAAAAGCAATTGATTTAGTGGAAAACAGGCTTCCATTGGACCAGTGGCCTGAATATTATGACACAAAAAGTGGGAGATTTATTGGAAAGCAATCTCGGCTTTACCAAACTTGGACAATTGCTGGTTACCTTGCCTCAAAGATGCTCTTGAAGAATCCAGAAAAGGCATCAATGTTGTTCTGGGAGGAAGATTATGAACTTCTTGAGACTTGTGTCTGTGCACTAGGAAAACATGGTCGTACAAAGTGTACTCGTTTAACTGCAAGGTCTCAGATTATAGTCTAATGTGAATGTTTTCTTCTATAAGGTGTTTGATGATGATGCTGCATCCATTTAAAGCAAGATGACTATTTTTTGTTTGACTTACATAAAGCTCCGGACTCTCTAGTTTCAGTACATCATATATATTCTTAAACCTTTTTTTTTTTAATTAAAACACTTATGATTAAGTTGGTAGTCTCTATTTGATAACTGCCAACATGTCTGTAAATGATGTATTCCTAGTTACTTTTAAATTTAATGTAGACGTACCAATTCTAATCAAAAGGCTCTGTTCTGGGAGAGCACAGAGATAAAGTTAAAATTGAATGAATGATTATAACATGTTCTCATTTTATGGTTATTGCGACATCCATTTTCTCATTTAATTAAATTGTAATATTTTATTTTAAATTTGAGAAGTTTTACTATTACAATTTTATTTTGAATAACACCTATTAGTTTCAGCTCAAATAGATAATATTTAAAATCACTTTTATTGAAGCTACATTTGTTTATTTTATTTTTTTTTGAAATTATGTAAAAGTGTTCGTTGTAATAAAAACTCTCTTTAATTAAATGACAAAAGTGCTTTCAAGACTTAAAATGATGAAAACACTATTGATAAAAATCACCAATAGCATAAGCAGAAGAGCAATATAATCTTCTAGAATTTTCATCGTTAAGTACTTTTGCATCGTGGGCACTTCAAGTTACTCCTCTCTCTTAAATAAAATATTTTCATTAATACATATTGAGTACAAACTTCTTTCCAAATCCACCCAAGTAACAAATTAGATCACAACTTCATTTTTCTTTTTCTTTTTAAATAATAAGTAATAGTTACTTTGCCCCAAAATAAGAAACCTTAAAATAACCCAGAAGTGATAAATAAAGCATCTTCAGTGACCTTGGATATTTTTAAAGAGATTGAGACGACTTTCTCCAAGGCGTAGAGAGTAAGTAGTTTTCTTATATTCACCCCAAGTGAATGGTTTATAAACAATAGGCTTCTCAGCTGTAATAATATGTGGTAGAGCTTTGATACACTCATTCATTGGAGGAGCTGCAAAATAGCCCATAGACATTCTTGTATTACCCGAATTAACAACTGCTCTATGTTTCACACTCACTAGTCTTCCATTTGTCATGACCTGAAAAAGTAACATAACATATCTACTTTCGTTACAAAAAATTTATAATTATTAAAATTTATGTACAAAAATTTATTTTAAATAACATGAAAAATATTATTAATATATATAATCTACTCATGAAAACATATTCAATATAAAACTGAACATAGATTTGTTGAGATTTGTGGTATGTTTATTCTCCATTATAATATGAGTGTCATGGGTACTTTTCCTTGACGCTTTCTAATGATGTTATATGCAAATAAAGAATAAATTAACAAATATATTAACAATCTATTATAAAAGTTAAATATATATAATTTTATTTAGAAAAAAAAATTTAATTATAATTAATATTATAAATCTATTATTATTATTATTGTGATAAATATATCATTGAATATCTTATTATTGATATATATCTATTGACAAAATTTTTTTTTATAATAAAAATCTACCATTAAACTCTTTATTAAGTTTACAAATCTACCGATAAAAATATTTTATCTTTAATTATATTATATGTTTTTAATTTTGTGATATTTATCTAACATGTTTTTAAGTTGAAAACAGTATACACATTTTTAATAGACGTTAATTCTACAACTTTAAAGTTACGTTGATAATAAGAGAAAAATACTTATTTTTATAAAATAAGACTTAAATCATATATTTAATTTTTATAATAACAGTTTTATTATTATAAAAAAGTGATAGTATAAATATAAAATATTTTTTTTATTTTTTTTAATTGTATTACATACAAATTATGGTAACTTAAATAAATTATAATTAAAAAAATTAAAGAAAAATAAAAAATAATTATATATTTTTATATAATTATTTTTTATAACAGATTAAATTTTCATAAAAATAAATACAAAAATATTATTTTTAAAATAAATATAATATTTTTAATAATAATAAATCCCATCTAAATATTTTATAATTTACCGGCATGGGAAAGATGTACTAACCTGTAACAGGTCACCTACATTAACCCAGAAAGCGGTGGGGTCAGAGGGTACAGGGACCCACACTCCATCCTCTGGAGAAATCTGAAGGCCACAAACATCGTTGGATCTGAGGAGGGTCAAGATCTGAGGGTCAGAATGTTCCCCAAACCCCACCTTGCTGGCACTGTCCATGAAGCCTTTAGTAACAGGTGGGTAGTGATTAAGTCTGAAAACTGAATCACTCTCAACGTTGCTGATTAGCTTACTGAACACTGAAGTGTCTGTGAGCTCCAGACCTTCTGCTATCAGATCCAATATCTCACATGCCAAAGCCTTGACTGCTTCAATGTATCCAATCACAGCAGAGCTGTCATACAATGAAAAGTCACAGCAAGTTAATGGAGTTTCCATTCACTTTTAACTTACTTCGAGTAGTCCCCTCTACTTTTTGTGTTGCTATTAATAATTTTTATTTTCTCACGATTATTTTAACGTTTTATATTTTTATTTTAAAAAATTCTAATTCTAATTTTTTTAAAAAATAAATTTTATTATTTTAATTAATAATTATTTATTATGTTAATTATAATTATATGAAAACTTATATAAAGAAATAGTTTTTTTTAACTTTATATTCAATATAATACTTAGATAAGTTACTATAATGAGTAATATACTATCCATATGGAATATATTTGTGAATTTGAGAATACTGCACTTTAATAAAGAAAAGTTTGGTATTATTCATAAATATTCTTTTCTATAATTTACCTATATTTATATTATATAAGTATAAATAAAATTTTAAATCATACTTAATATTATTTTAAACAAAATTATGCCTATATTTATTATTGACATTGGTTACCATTTTAAGGCTCTATTATCACATTCATTAAATAATGATTTACTCAATCAAATAATAACCACATCTAAAAATAATTTAAATTAATATATGGATTTCAATTGATAACATTATATTACAATTCAAAATTATATTATATAATATATTAATTTTAATTAATCATCTATTATTTTAAAAATATAAAATAAATATCTAGCTTATAATCAAGAAAATTATATAATAAAAGTTAAAATTCATGTTCCGTGCATATATATACATTACTAATAATATATATAAATTTAAATCACATTTTAAAAATATATTTGAACAAAAATATCCATTTTTTAAAAAAATATGAAAACATTGGCCTCATTTATCTATATTTTACTAATTAATTTTTTTTACTAGAAATATAATACAGATTTAATTGTATAATATAATCTATTTTATAAATTGAGTTTTATTTTTATTTTTTTAAGTACAATATATATGTTTTTTTATATAACATAAGAAATACATATGGTTTGTATGTTAAAAACTTGGACCTCAGTGATAAAAATATATATATATATATATAAAACTAAAAGTAAAATTATGTAAATAATTAAATTATATAAAAATAAAAAGGAAAAAAAATTATGGTATAGGATTTATATAACAAGGCCTAATTCTCTTTATTTCCTTATTTTTAAATTGAAATTGAAATTAAAATTTTATTCTCATAAATAAATACAACTTGGATGGTCCATTTGATGTAACTTGTGATATGGCCCTGTGAAATTGTGATTTTCCCTGTCCCTATTTGTTATGTGACAGTACGTAGTACTGGTCCTAGCAACGAAGCATATATGCATTAAGATACTATATATGAAGACTCGAAATCACATTCTTGAACATGGACTCAGACTAGGACTTCCCAACGGTTTAGGAAAACGATACTTGTTTTTAAAATCAACCAGTTATAATATTATCAATATTGAGGTTGTTTTCAAATACATATACATATAAGTATTCCAAAACTTAACCTTTTAAGTTGTTTTACTATAATATTTAGGAAAAATAATCTCACGTGATATATATATTACACAATTTTATTATTAAATATAATTATAATTTATTCAATAAAATAATCATGTTAACATATATTAAACTCTAGTATTTAAAAAGTTAATTTAGAGTCATCCAAAACAAAATGAGATTCTCTTATTTAATATTCCAACAATTATGCATCCAATCACGTATACACAAATTACAGTTTGCTACCTGTAGTTTACTTTAATACTTCAAATTATCATTAATTTTCAACTGTGTATTATTTTACGTACTTAAATTAGTTCTCATGTGTATGAATAGATATAATATTGGTTTTTATTTTATAAGATTAAGTTTTAAGAGAGTTAGTAAACAATAATTTCTAATATGATATCAAAGTTAAGTTTTTACATTCAAGATCTAATAACTTTAATAATTGAATTGTAAATATATGATATAGATGATGCATACAATTAATATTTATGAAGAGTGATAGATGTATAAAAATAATATTAATTATTTTTTTATATGTTTAAGTTTTTGATAGAATTAATAATTAATAATTTAATTTCTTAGACTAACAATTGAGTTAAGTTGAATAATGTTTTTGAATTAATTAAATTTTTTGAAGGGATATTTTGTATAACCACATTTCTATAACATATATAAATTATTCTTTCCATAAATAAATAATCTTATTATATATATATATATATATATATATATATATATATATATATATATATATATATATATATATATATATGAGGTGAAAGAGTGTTATTTAAAAGGGTGTTTTAGTATTTTGTTATTGTAAATTGTGTTTTGAATTTTCTACCCCTAAATCATTCCTCCTCATTATTAATGTTCAATTTTACATGTGTTACTTATGATAATGACATAACTGGGAAAAGGAAGAGAAGCACAAACTAAAGAAACAGTTGAAAACGAGATATGAAATGTTCTAAGTTGAAAATGGTTGTGATTTGATATATATGAAAGAATATTAATTTTATATGTATTAAATTGTTTTGAAACTTTTGTTTAAGAAAATAAAGTTATTCTAAAATAGTAATTAATGTAAAAACTTATTATTTATTAAAATAATTTGATTTATTTATTTTTTTTAATTTATAATAAGCTAACACATGAGTTATTATTTTACCATAATTTAATAATAAAAAAAATTGCAATTAAAAGGGTAGTGAAGCTGTGTTTTATAACATTACTAGTTAATTAATGTCATAACTTGATAAAACATGCATGAAATTACAATTCATGTAACACAATGTAAAACTGTAATAAGTAACTTTAAATTTTATTTTAAAATATAATTTTATATAAATTTAATTATTCATATTTAAATGTCACTAGTTTGAAATTATACATAATAAATAAAATTGCATGATAGTATTTATTTTGTAAATATCATATAACTTATTGATTTAATTTAAAAAAATAAATAAAATTTTATTTTTAAATTAATATTTTAATCACTTTTTCAAATCTCAAAGTATTCTTTAAATAATAATCTTTTTTTAAATAAAATTTAAATAAATATTGTATAAATAATTTTATAAATTTAATTAAAAAAAAGAATTTTTAATCTAATTTACAAATCGAGTTAAATTGAGATTTTTATGGATTGATTTTAACCTAAAAGTTTATGAACTAGATAAATTAATATCAGATTAGATTGAAATTTTGTAGAATTCTACCGACCGACCGATCTCCACCCATATAATGAGGTAACACCAAATTTTACAGGTACTGACTAAGCCTTTGATGTTTTTATAACTAACTCATGGGATTTGTGTAAAAATATAGTAACTCACTATATATATAGTCAATTTATGATAGTCAAAATAGTGGTCATAAAGCCAATCAACCAGTATTGCATGAACATGTCAATTTTTAGGTAACGTACAATTACATGATAAATACTGATTTTACATATTTCTTTTGACTAAATCATAGTCACAGATAACATTAATACCCCACAGCCCACACAATATATATATATATATATATATATATATATATATAATAAAAATTCTTTTTTTTTTTCTTTTCTTTCAACATTTTTTTCCCATAAAATTTAATTTATTCTGCTAATTAAATTGAAAAGCAATAAAACACCACTTATTGATATTGTGTGGTAGTTGATATCATATATGTTTGTTTTATAATTTATATGTTTCAAATTCTTCTTAATTTTGTGTTTTTAAATGGAATATATTTTACCACAAATGAATTAAGCCCTAGATAACTCATCTAACCTTTAATTTAAGTAAAAGCTATATATGAGCCATGTCATAATATTATATACAAATATATATATATTACTATGTAAAAAAGTTGACTTTAAAGACAGCCATTGGTTAGCTATTATTGTAATTAAAGATATTATGACGATTAAAAATATTTAACCCTCCCCAATATAATTTAAATAGAAAAAATATATAGGAAATGCTTATTTATGAAAATTGTAATCAATTTTCCAGCACCATCTTATATCATTATCAGAGTGATAAACGTTTGACATTAATCTAAAATCTTTAATTAGCTAGACTTTTACATCAATTTATCGTATGGTAAAAAAAGAAAGAAAGAAAGAAAGTAATATTAATATATAGATAAAATTAATTCATTACCTGAACCTTGTTGGATCATTAGAGATGGATTGAGAAAGTTGAGAAATTGAAAAGGAAGTAGTTTGAAGAAGAAGATATTCAATCTCTCCAACATCACCATTGAAGCCAATGTTCCTGGAGCCATAACCAAAAGGATATGATGGAGTTTGAAGTTTCTCAACCATTGGTTTGGAAAAGAACTTCATACTCTCTTCCTCTAAATTTGAAATAATATTATGAGGTACTCCATGATTTATCACCTTGAAAAAACCATATTTTTCACAAGCTTTGATTATGAGCTCTTTCATCTTTGATCTTTCTGATGAATTAAGATCAATGGTGGGAAGCTCCCTTTCTTCAATTTTTTCTTTTATGATTGGTGATGAGGTTGCAACAACCATTTTTGCTATAATTATAATATTGATGTTAGGAGAAACTAAATTAAAATAATTATTATCAAATTTAATTTGGGTTTTAATTTGTATGAAATATATATGATGATAGGAAGAAATTAAGATAGAGTGCTTTTTGAAGGATAAAAGCGAAGAATTAAGGTTTAGGAGATATGGTGAAGAGGTGGTGATAATAGGTGGTATTTATAATGTGCCTTAGAGTGTTTATGAGATCATCTATATCAATGGATAGTATTCAATAAATAAAAAAAGGATTAATTTTTTTTAATTAATTTTTTAATTTTTTTTTAGGGATTGTAGAATCATAGACTTTATTGGTGAAGTACAACTTGCAATTTAGAACCAAATTCTTGTCTCAAGAAAAGCGTTGACTTGGTTTTTTCATACCCACTTTTGATTTTTTTTTCTTTTTTATCTCAAATATTACTTTGATGTGGTTTTAATTTATGACTCAAAATGAAAATAGATGATCACTAGCTAAACCACTATTTTTTTTAGATTAAATGTAATTGATATTTTTTTTACTATTATATATAATTAATTTTACAATTTCAAATATTTTATATAAATAGCCATTTGGCTTCACAATTGAAATAATATTATTTCTATTTATTAAAAAAAATAAAATAAAACCATAACAACTTATCATATGATTTTTCTTTTATCAACACTTTATAATTTTTTAATAACTCTTTGTTATTTTTCTACTATATAATTTAACATTCCATATAGTATCAAAATCACTTATTTTATTTATATTATATCACTCTTAATTTAGTTGAAAAAGTATTCTTTATCTAAAACAAAACAAAAATGATAATATATATAAACTTAAACTCTAATTATACATCAATTAAAAAAATTCTAATCGTACTTAAACCTACTAAATCTAGTTTTAACTTTTATATTTTTCATATCTACCACCATGTACTAATTGTTCCCTTGAAAATATTTTTGGGCTCCACCCCTAAATGCATGTATCAAATTGTTGTAGATGTTAATGAATATATTAATATTATTTTATATATTAAATTAGAAAGGTAAGATGCTAAAAAAATTATAGAATTACGTACTAATAAAAAATCAATTATATTATAATATATGAAAATATAATTAATTAATAGATTAGTTGCAAAAAAAAAACATATTTTCCTTTATATTTATGATTTAAAATAAGGAGAAAAAAATCTTAATACAACATACCACGAGGTTAACAACCTCAACCCTTTTTTTCTACATTTTAATGTTATATTTTCTATTCATTTAATTTTAACTTAAGTTTTAATTAATTATTTCTTCATTGGATAAGACTTATAATTTTTAGCTTTTAAATTAGAATTCACTTTTTTACTTTTAATTTGATAACTTTATTTTTATAAATTAAACACATTAATCATCATTTTTTAAATTGGTATATTATAGGCACTTATTTGTTATATTTTTGGACACTTTTAATCATTAATTTCTTGTCAATTTTGGTTTTTTTTTCTCAAATCATTTTTTTTGTTGAAAAAGCTTAAATTTTCTTTTTCAACAATGTCCAAAATTTTGAGAAAAAAAGTGAAAAATAAAATGATTTAAATTAGCAAAATTTGCTTAAAATGATCAAAATATTCATAAATGTAATAATAAATTAAAGTGACTAAAGTATACCAATTTAAAATAAAAATAAAAAATATATTTAATTTATGAAAATAAAATAGACTCTAAATGCAAACTTTTTTTTATTTTTAATAAAAAATACATCACACCTTCTTATGAAAGGAAAAACATTTTATTGTTGAGAATATATTTTTGGTTGATCCAATACAAGTACTCTCATATTCAATGTTATTTAAAAATACATATATATATATATATATATATATATATATATATATATATATATTAGCACCAATTAATAGAGAAGTAACCTATTGTAATTGACTCTTTATTCTTAAAAAAACCTAATCATCTATCATTTTCATTTCTAAAAGGACGAAGAGTTTCTTATTGTAGGAGCGCTCTCTCTAATAGAGCTTTGATTTTGTTTAGTTTGTTCAAAAAAATACAAATTATAATATGTGCATTAAATCTAAATTTTGATCAAGTATGATTTTTCTTTCACCTAAATTTCAATCTAATAGTGATTTTAGGCATGTTTTGTTAGGTTTTTTTGATCTAGATTTAAATATTTTTATTTAAATATTTCTGTCGTTCAAAACGTGAATTCTGAAGAGATGAATCGTAAAATTAGAGTCAAGATTTTTCATTTTATCAATAAAAAGAGTAATATATATTTAGAGAATTGAAGAAGTAAAAGAAAAAAACTCGAACTATGCTATAAATGATTTTTATTTACTCTTATAATAATTTGATGTATTTTTATTTTATTGATTTCATTGTTCTTATTTTTTTTATTTAAATAAATAAAATATTAATTTTTCTAAAAAAAAAGAAAAAAAAAACTGAGATATAAAAATAAGAAAGATAATGTATAATTCCTTCCACACATACTATGATTTCTATTATATCTAAATTCGGTCATATCAACTCAGTACGTAATCAACTTACAAAGTAATTTTATTTATACTTAACTCCACCAATACATGTCCACTTTTATTTATTGTTATATATGAATCTGGCTAATAAAATTGTATGGGACTACTCTCAATCAATTAATAGATCATTTAGTTATTTTTGAGTGTAAATATAAAACGTTTTTGATGACATGCATTAGTAATTGTGTGTAAAATTGTTATTATCGTAAATAAATTTATTATTATTATTATTAATTATAATTTTATATAATAATAATAATAATAATAATAAAATTAAAATATAATTTTTCATTTCACAAAACCAAGTCTTTCTTATGGTCAAGCTTCGTTTTCTTACGTTTACCAAGTTGTTGCTTACATTGAGATTTGAATCATGGCTAGATTGGGTTACTCAATTTTCAAGACTAGCAGTCTATTCCATGTAGATATCATCAAATTAAAGATTAGGTTTTGTTGGGTACTCTTATCTCGAAATACCAAACTTGGCCTTCCTTCTCCCAACTTTGATCTCTCTTTTCTTCTCTGCATGCGTTACACAGAATATAATAATAAATGCTGTTGGGCAGATTAGTTTTTTTTTTTAATTAAAAATTATTGTTTTTTTTTAATAATTAGCTCTTTATAAAATTAATGATCCGGAACATTTTTTGAAAAAACAATGCCGATCTGTTTTGTAATATGTGATTTAATATTTTTTTTAATCAGTGGTGTTTGGTCAGCAAACTGAAAATAAATAAATTTTAATTATATTAGATAAATTAAATTACTATGTATTGTTTTTTTTTTTTGGAATTAAAATCACATAATTCAAGCACACCTTAATCGAAACCCTAGTTTTCAATTTGCACGCGTTATAATGAAGCTTTAGTACCACTACACCACAACAAAGGTCGCAATAATAGTATGAAATTGCAACTTTATTGATGTGACATAATATGTTAAATTAATTAATGGATTTTATGGCTTTTGTAGTTGATTTATTATTATGTCTATAACAAATTGTATTTAATTCCACTGTTTTTTACTCATTTTTTTTATATCAATTATTGTAAAAGTGTATATCTATGGATTTATATATTATTTTTATGTTTAAATTTTACTTAAAAAGTTCATTTATAGTTTATAATATTTTTTTTAATAACAAACTAAAAGGAATTAAAACCTCATTTTATAATTTAGATCATTGATTTTACAAGAGAGATCAAACTTTGAGTTAATAGGAAGAGTGTCCTAGATTTACTAGGCTATCCCAAAACTTTGTAGAATAGGTCCACTATTAAAACCGACTTTCGATTACTATCTAAGCTATGGTTTTATAGAAATACTCGACAAAAAAAAGTTTTACTTTGGCTCTTTTTCCCCTTTTTTTTTTGTTTTTTGCATTTTTATTTCATGAATCAAAAAATGGATAAAATATTTTATATATCCAGTATCTATATGGAAATGGAATGATATTGATATAAAAATATCAATCAATATCTGTAAGAATTATTTTTTAAATATATAAAATTTACAAAAAAAAAATGTATGTCAGTATTCATTATTGCACCAAGTGTTTGTAAATTACATATTTTCTTGGCACAAAAAGAACTACTCCGAAGCAGTAGGAAAAACTTAATATCAAGAATAAACAAAGGATTTAAATATTAGTACAAGTGTAAACCCTTTTTGTTTTTTTGAGTTTTGAGATTTTATTTTTAATGATGTGTTTTTTTTAAAAAAGAAACTCAAGAGTCCCACTTTGTGATTCTTATAGTGAATATTACTTATCTTACAATGAATGGTTCTAATATAAATCAAATAATGATGTTTTTTTTATGATTTATAGAGTTTTTCCAATGTTATTAGTTTTGGTTCCTTTGAATCATACTATGTAAGAGAAACCAAAAAAGTTCAATGGTTTGAACTTTAAGAAGTTGCGTAAGATGTTGTATCCTATAACCTTGAATCTAACAAAATTCTTTAAGTGAGAAAGTTCTCAAAGAATCTATTAAAGTATAGAAGCATTTTTACTATTTATGTTGGAACTAAGTTCTAAATAACCTAACAAGCTCTTTACACAATGAGTACAATAAGGAGAATTAGGCTAAAGACACGAGAGATTCATTAGTCCAAAAGTATGAAATGAAAAATGTTGGAGCCAAGAAATTTTTGGTTGATTACATTCTTGATTATAAGATGGTAGACTCTAAACATATATGCAATTAAGTATGTGAACTCCAAGATATCTTAATAGATATGCATGATAAAAGGATGATATTAAGTGAGACCTTCCAAGTTACAGTTATTATTGAGAAGAGTAAGCTTTATGAGTGTTAGTGATATTCATGAATAAAATATTTAAATATAATTGAGTTTCTAGGCTTCTCATTTAAGATCATTTTTCAAGTAAAAAAAAACTATTGAACTTAACTAAACACATCTCAAGTATATTGTGTTCTTATGCGCGTTAGATTTCATATTAAACACATAAGAACATTTTAGTATATATGTTACTCGATCAATCAAATAATATTTGAATTGATCGAGGAGGTAGATTGATTGAAGTTTTGGGTTGAATAGATGGATCGATCAAGATTTATTTAGATTGATAGATGCTTTATTGATCGATCAAAAAGTGTTTCCATCGATCAACCTTGTTAGTTCAATCGATCAAAATCGTCGTAGATTGATCGATTGGTGAGATTTTAACTTTGACCTAATTGTTTTACTCGAGTCAAACCTTTTAATACTATATTGTCCTTATTTCTTTTATTTCTTTTTCAAGTAATTTTATGGACAAATTGGTAATTAGCTTTAGACCTAGGGCTTCAACAATTCTATATAAACAAACATAATGCATTTTAATCTCTCAACCACAATTGCATAAACTTTTATGACTTAAGCTCGATCTAAATCTATTTTAGAAAATCATATTATGTTAGGTTTCTTTCTTTAATAAATCTATCAAACATTTTGTGGTAATACATTATTTGTTACCATGTGCTTAATCATCTGTTCTAGGGTTTACTAGTGATTTTTTTTATCTATAAATTTATTAAATTATCTAACTAGGGTTGTTTATTATTTAATCCGCTCTAGGACACACCTTGTACTTGAATTTTTGTGTAAACCTAAAGGTGCCAGCTAAATGGGTTTGATAACTCATGTGACTTGAGTTTAAGATCTGAACACCTACTTATGGAGCATGTGAAAGAAAATAGAGGCTTGTAAGTAGGTTACTTCGAGGTATTATTTGTGATAGGTAGTTTTAGCCCTAATATTATAATTGAACATATTTTCATAGTAGATCGGTTCTTAGGTCATTATTATGACTTAGCTTATTTTTTACCTAAAATCTCATCTATTAATTTCTATTTTTGATTATTTTATTTACATGTGGTTGTATGTATGGTCATGTGTGAACTTTTTATATGTCATATTTTTACCAATTACCTATTCTCCCTCTATTTAATTAGATCTATAACATAAAAACTTTCAATTTGTATCAAAGTGGGTTACTAGATATACCTAATGTGTGCCTAGGACCTTTTATAGATCATTTGAGAAAGGGTTCATGTACAACCAATGTTCCTTTCTTTGATGGGTCTAAATATCCATATTAGAAGGCTCATATGAGAGCATTTTCTACATTTTATAGATGAGAGTGTTTAGAACTCAATTATTTATGATTGGGAACCACCTACTATTACCTAATAAAATGTAATCACTCTTAAACCTAGGAAATATTGGGCCATTAAAAATAAAAATGGTAGTAAATGGAATCAAAAGGTACTAATGATATCTTTAGTGTTGTGTCTGCTAATGAATTTCATTGTATATATGATTTTGATACTATCAAGCATGCTTGGAATACCTTAGAGGTTGTCTACGAGGGTATCATACGAGTTAAATGAACTAAACTTTGTATGATTGGTACTCAATTTTACAAACTTAGGATGGAAGATGATGAAACCTTTTTTGAATTTTATATTAAATTATGTTATATTACTAACTCATCTATTAATTTTGGTGAGAAAATAGAGAAATTTCGATTATTTTGAAAAATTCTCTATTCATTACCAGATCACTTCCATTCAAAGGTCACTATTATAGATGAAATCAAAGATGTGGACACCATCAAAATTGAAGAATTAGTTGGATCTCTTCTCACTTTTAAGAGAGCTTTCGAACTTGTACAAACAACAAAAGTGTCACTTTCAAAACCGCCAAGATTAAAGATGGTGACAATGATGATGAAGAACTGGTACTTATAGCAAAAAATATTAAAGAAGATCTTCAATAGAAAAATCCCCAAAGAAAACGACAATCAAGTCACTCAAAGGATCAAAATCTAAGAGAACTCAAAATTTTGATTTCAAAGGTAAGAAAACTAAACCCATTGGACCTCAATATTTTGAATGTATAGGTTATGGCCATTTTGTAGTTGACTGTGCCAACAAGAATAAAAAAATTAAAAGAGTCTTTAGTGGTACAATTGTTGACTCTGAAAGTGACAATGACGATCCAATTGAATCAGAAAATAGTGATAGTAACTTTCTAGCATTTATAGCAACAACTAGTGGACACTTTAGTAAGTTTGATATTGATTCAGACAACAAGAAAATTGGCTCAAAATCATATTGAATAAATTTAATGCTAATAGGAAAATGATATGTTACTTGTAGAAATAACTGAACTTAATGAACAACTAAAATCCTATGAAATAAATTCTTCAATATTGGAAAAATAAAAACTTGAACATATTAATGATCTGAATTCAAGTCTTATAGGTTTAAAATAGGAAAACTAGAATTTGGTGTAGGAACTTGAACAATCTAAGGAAGATGTGAAATGGTTGATCATTGGAGTTGAAAGGCTAAACAAGGTTTTAGATTATGGAAAACGTTTTGAAGATAAGATAGGGCTAGGCTATGTAGATGAGCACACGAAACCATCTTTTTTCAAAAACAACACTGTTTGTAAAACCTTCTATTATCTAATCTTCACATATATCTCATGCATCTACTTCTAAATTTATTCTTGCATGCTATAACTATGGTAGAAAGGGACATATTAAATCTAAGTGTAGATATTGATGTCTTATAATTGTGTTGATAACATGTATGCACCCTATTCAAGAATTAATAGACATGTTTCAAAAAATAATTACATGAGTCATAAAACTAGAAAAGGTTGGATTAAAAGGTTTGATATTCATTTTTTTGTAGCCCATATTGCATTTAAATCTAAATTTATCACTGCATGGTATTTTGATAATGGTTTTTCTAGACACATGACTGGTGAGCTTTTCCTCTCTAAATTGTTTAAAGAATATAATAAAGGAATAGTTACTTTTGACAATGGAAATTTGTATATATTCATTGGTAAAGGTAAAATTTAAGTTGAAGGCATATCTAGGTTGGATCATGTACACTATCTCAATGGTCTTAAAGCTAATTCCATAAGCATTAGTCAAATTTGTGACAACGAATAATCATTGTATTGTAAATGATCCAAAATATACGTGTTTTCTTAGAGGAACTTGGTCATATGATAACTACTACTGCATTTATATAGGTCCAAGTACTACTTGCAATTTGGATAATATTTATTTTTCTTTCTTGTGACATTAAAAGATGGGACATAATAATTTTAAAGATCTTGTTAACTAAAGAAAAAAGGAAATTGTGCGTAGTCCACCTACACTTTCTAAAACAAAAAAAAAACTTTTTATGAACCATGCTAACTTGGAAAAAAAACTCACTCTTCTCATAAGAAATATAGAGAAGTTAACACAAGTATAATATTTTATTTAATTCACGTTGACCTCACAAGTCCTATGAAAACTGAGAGTTTAGGTGGCAAGAAATATATCATTGTTACTGTTGATAATTTTTTTCGTTTTATATGGGTAGGACATCTAAGAGAAAAATTTGATATATTTGGTTTCTTTAGTTCTTTTTATTTTAAAGTGAAGACTGAAGCAAGTAACATAACAACCAATATAGTGAGACTAAAAACTAATCATGGGAAGGAATTTGAGCACTTAAGATATGCTAAATTTTGCAAGTAGTATGGAATAGCACATGAGTCCTATACACCAATCACCCATAACAAAATAGGATAGTTGAAAGGAAGAATCAAATATTACAAGAGATGGAAAGAGTCTTGCTACATGCAAATGACATTCCAAAAACGTTTTGGTATGAAGCGGTAAGTACCTCTTACTATATAGTGAATCATGTCTATCTACGTCCATGTACAAACCAAAATCCCTATGAGATTTAAAAAGGTAATAAGCCTAATCTTAAGCATCTATATGTATTTAGAAATAAATGTTACATCCTTAAAGATTATGAGAATATAGGCAAATTTGACTCTAGAAGTAATGAATGTATCTTCCTAGGTTACTCATTAACAAGTCATGCTTTTAAAGTTTTAAACTTGAGAACTAATACTGTGATGGAGTCTGTCAATATTGTTGTAGATGATGTATGTACTAATACTCCAGTCACTAATGAAAAAGATGAACCTTTAAGCACAAGCTTTCTAACTGAAGGTCAAAATGATGAAACACCTGAAATTGAGAAGGTAGAATATGAGATAGATGAAGAGTCATCCTTTGATGGTGAGGATACCATACACAACACTCAAATTTAGAAGCCAACATATACATCCAAAGATCACCCAACTAAGAACATTATTGGTGATCCAAATGCAAGTGTGGTAATAAGAAGGCGACATGTAAGTGAGACTAAAAATGTGAATGATGCCTTAAAATATGAATTTTATATAAATGCTATGCAAGATAATTTTGCTTAATTCACTAGGAATGATGTTTAGACACTAGTAACTATACCTAGTGACAAAAATATCATAGAAACTAAATGGGTGTGTAAGAATAAATCGAATAAACATAATGTTGTGGTTAGTAACAAGACTAGACTAATTTCCTAAGGGTTTAAACAAGTTGAAGGAATTTATTTTGATGAAACATTTGCTCTTGTATCAAGGTTATGTTCAATAAGGATCTTGCTTGCTATTGCATGCTTTTGGAAACTTTAACTCTTTCAAATGGATATAAAATCTGCTTTCTTAAATGGTTTGCTTATTGAAGAAGTCTATGTTAAACAATCAAAACATTTTGTTGATTCCCAATATCTTGAGCATGTTTATAAATGATAGCTTCACGAAAGTAGAGTTATTTGGTCAATTTTGAACTACTTATTTGTCTTATTTTTTCTTAAATATCATGAACAAACTTAATTTGTATTTATTATGGTAATGTCGGTGAAAAGATATCAAACGAATCAAAAATAAGGAAAAATTAGGACAAATATAAGTCCATAAGGGTAGATCGATATAGACATTTTTAGATCGATCAAGGGTTCATCACTTGATCGATCAACAAGGGAGTAGATCAATCGAGGGTTCATCACTCAATCGATCAAACAAGGATTTTAATGCGTCGACCTTAAATTGAATTCCAAATTTCAATCTCAACCCATGAATCAAAGTAAAATGAATTCTAATCTAATGAGGATAAATTTCAGCTTATTTAAAGTGCCATAGGGAGCTTAAACAACACACAATTAAGAATTACAAAACCCTAGCAACCTATTTAATCCCCCAATTTCCTATCATGTGAATCATTAAAATTTCACCCAATATAATCATCAATCAATTATATGATCAATTAAATTTAATCTAACATGAATTCCTCTATGAAGTACATTACACACTATATAGTAATTAACATAATTACTCTCTCATGTCAATTAGATTTTATACTACTCATTAAGTTTATCGATTATATATCACACACATATGAATCACAAATCTATACCTAGAAACTATGCATGTTATTTAATCAAGAAAAATAATTAAATAATTTTCTCAAACTTATTTAATTGTCTATATAGATCAATTGTTGTCCAAACAATTAATAGCATAAAAATCAAATTAAATAATATAATTGAATTGCAATAATAATTGGGGTAAAATATTAGATCAACGTATGTAAAAAATTAAATTTATAAGATCCCTAGATTAATAAATTAGCAAGAGATAGTTATGTTCTTAAAACTTAGTTTTTTCATAAAGGAAAACAATAAAATTGATAAAGAAATGAGAAGAAGAAATACACTCAATCTCTCGATCTCTCGATTTGTAGCACTAATTTTCTCTTGAATTCTTCACAAAATTGTATCTCTTTTAATCTTCTCTTAAACTTTGTCTCTATTTCTCTCTTTTTGTCACATTCTAGGGTTTTGAAATTCTTAATTGTGTGTTGTTTATGACCTCCCAATGGTGCTTTAAATATGCTAAAATTGATCATCATTTTTGTTAGAATTCATATTACTTTGATCCAAGGGATGAGATTGAAAGTTTGAATTCAATTTAAGGCTAACACGTTAAAATTCTTACCTCTTGATTGATCGATCATATTCTCAATTGATCAAGTGATGTACCCTCAATCAATTTACTCCATTGTCGATCGATCTATATGTCTTGATCGATCTATCCTGGTGATCATATATTTTTTCTTATTTTTACCTATTTTTGATCAGTTTGATATCTTTTTACCTACATTGTCATATCAAACACAAATTAAACTTGTTCATAATTTAAAAAAAAAATAAGACAAATAACTGGTTCAGAAGTGGCCAAAGAGCTCTACTTTTGTAGAGTTATCACAACCTCAAACTTAACTCTTTTCTTGCCTTTAAAAAAGCCAAGTCTAATTAGTTAAAATAATATGGGTAACACATTCATAAATATATATATTCAATGAAAGCTATCCCCATCAAAAGTCATATAATTATATGACGAGGAAGTTTCCATATTCATCAATCAATGTTCCATTAATATAAAGATATGTAAGATTTTTGATGAATTGATTCATGTGTGTTGCACATGATGTCATCCAATGCACTCGTTAATTCAACTTATATGAGCATGCTAATCAACTAAGTCTTGGAATAAGTTTTATTGGTCTATTCTTCACACTCATCTCCACTAATGTAAATATGTACTTAACTAAAAATCAATAGAGCTTTACAGGTTTGTAGTGTAAGGCTTAAGTAAAGGTAGATAAATGGATATATTTAGGATCTTTTCACACCTTATCTCTTCTTGTATTCATCATGCAATATTTAATTTCAATGCATGTAGCTTTCATTTGATATTTTTGTACACCCTATCTTACCATTCTATTATTCCACATCTCTTCTTCACTTTCTTATCTTTTTTTATAGCCTCACAACACCCTCAAACTTATTTTTATTCTTTTTGTTTAGACGGGTAATAGTTAGTTTTTTTTTGTAGAGTAAAAAAGTATGGTGCATTATATTTCACCTCGTTCTATAACACATGATTGTATTTTTCACACAAGTTTAAGATGCAAGGGTAAAAGTAATAATTATTAGTTAGGATAAAAATGCGGTTTAAGTGTGTGATCATAATTTAGGTTCTGATCTATATGAGCTTCAGATTCATATATTTACATGCTCAAAATGATATTGGGGTAAATGATGAACTAAGTTTCAAATTTCACTTATTGATAAGAAAAAATGTAATTGTTTTGAATTTTTCCCATATGGAAAAACTAACATATTAAAAGCATTATATATCATTTGATTTTCTAAGAGTAATAAGCTAATATAGCAAGAGATTTTCTCTATTTATGCTTACATGGTGCAAATCTTTATTCTAGGAAAGTGTGTAGGGGACAAACAACCATATGTGCACCCATATAGAGAGCTTTCTTGCTACATTAACTTATTAATCTTTAAAAAACAAATTCTATATAAAGATTGTAATATGTTGTTGATTTTTCATTAGAGATAAACCCAACTCAACCACATTTTTTTTCTCATTAAATGAATTTTAAGATTTAATTTTTTATTTATCCTAATATTATTTTCTGCATGTAAATATATAATTTCGAAACCATTGTAGAATAGAACACAAATTAATTACGATCACATACTTATATTAGTCGAGTCACACTCAAAATGATATCTCAAATAAAGTATCATCATGGTACAAATATCCAATTTTCTAACAAGTATATCTTTGATATTGTAGTAAAATTGAAGTTTCAATATTTTATAAATATCAATATTTGTGAGTAAAACAATGATTAAAAATTCTATATTTTATAAAATATAAAAAATTTGATTTTGTAAAAAAAATATAAGATATTAAAATAATATATTTTTTGTAAAATTTATAAACATAAGAACAATTCTTGAAAATTTTCATATTTTTTATAGTATGTCATTCCATAGATATATCACAAATTTAAACAATGTTTTGATTTATGGGAAATGGAGAAAAAATCAAAATAAAATTTTTATTTTCCCAACTATGCCTACAAATTCAAATTTTTAGTCAAATTCTGAGGAAAAAAAGAAAAGAAAAGAAAAAAAGAAGAATAAAAAAATAAAAAGAAAAAAAGAAGAATAAAAAAATAAAAAGAAAGCCAATATATGCAATTTTACAAGTGTTGATGGACTAATTAAGCACTAGTGAAAAATTTGAAACTACAACGCTCATTTCCAATTTATCATGATAGAGCACTCAATGAGGTAGTCAGACAATTCGTACAAAGGGAACACTATTTAAATTACCTGAGTTTCTTTTATATATAATCAGTTAATCACTTTACAATTTAAGTCTCAGTTGCTATGTATATGCAGTATAGTAATCAAATATATATATAATAAATAATGAGTTAAATTTATATTTTTATTAAAGAGAAAAGAAGAAATATTTATGGATAAAATTTGTGTATAATTATAAAAATAAAGTATAAAATTATACTTACATTCTATCAAAAAATAATAAAGAAGTTAAATTAAATTTTTTTAATAATTAAATTATTATTTTAAATATTTTTATTTAAGTAATAATTTTTAAAAAATATTTGAATTATATTATATTTTAATAAGAAACTAATCATTTTAGTATTATACTAATGAGTGATTCGTATTATTTAATTTTAAATGTTAAATAATTTAAAATATAATTTTTCTTAATAAAAGTACAAATATAAAAAAAATGTAGCATTTTTATTTATAATATTTTATCACATATTTAAAAGAAAATTAATTTTTCAAAGTAAGAATAAATCAAATTATATAAAAGAATATTAAAAATACATCAATATCATAGATAAAATATACATTTTTAAAAACTAATAGGGGGTATGTGCCTCTACTATAATGCACGTGCTTCTGTCATGAGAGCACTTAATCCTTTAATTGACAGTGTGTCTATCTTTTATTTGTGATTTATCATTTTGTTTTATCTTAATTTGGATTCCGATTTGATAAAATAAATTTAATGTATCAATTGTTCCAAAAATGAATTTTTCACTAATAAATTTATCTATTCTATAATAAATTATTACTATTAAATTTGTATGTACAATTGATACTTGATTTGTATCACATTTATAACCATAAATTTTTATCTATGATGTTTTTTTATCAAATTTTTTGTGATTATTAATCATAGATTGTTATAGTTGTGAATTGTTAGTGATAAATTGATGTGTAGTGGATTGTTATATATATGGATTATGTAGTGCTCATACATAGGCTTTAAAGTTAAACCCACCATTGTATTTGGAATTTTCCCTCCATTGAGTATCAGATTTGTTATCGTGATTTGCACATGGGCACATGTGTTCTGGAACCTTAGACGAGAGCCCATATGATAGGATTTGACAAATACATGTTGCATGTGTATTGTAATCGTACATGGAATCGGAGGTAGGTTCACATATGTTTTGGAGTTGGATCGCACGTGTGTCTATCTATTTAGATGATCAATATATATTGGATTACATATTATGCATTTGATTTATGCATCATGTGTTTATATTAACATGCATTCGAATACCTATATTATATGTTTTCTCTATTGTTTTGGGAAGTGAGGAGTTATAAATATATTCAAAATTTGTGATAAAAATCTCCTCAATTCGTATAATAATAATGTTATCATTTATAAAATTTTATTAATAAATAAGATACATGATTGTTCGCGGAGAATGTATAATAGAGTAAATAACTACTGTACTATGTGTATCTCTTTTTCACTTACCTCGGTAATAGAATTTGACAAAGTAATACAATGCTTCAAAAATGAATAAAAATAAGAGAATTTTAGGATATAAAAAATAGTGTTTAACTTTGTAGCTTTTATTTGGACTAAATGTTTTCACGTGATGCAAAATGAAAATCCTTTTATAATATATGTATTTTATAATCTGTAATTTAATTAATTTTATTAAATTATGTTTTAAATAAAAATATCTTATATTAAATTTAATTTTTATTAAATAAATATTTTAATTATAATTTTAAAATTTTATTCTCTTTATTATCTCACGTAACTATAAATATTCAAAGTGTACCATTAAATATTCCTAAACAAATAATAATTATTAGGGTGAGAGAGATTTTGAAGTCACTCACACTCCCACGAAAAAAAATTATTCTTTCAACTTAAAAAAATCATTTAAAAACAAATAATAATTTTTTATTAAAATATTGTTTTTATTATAAAATATTTAAAATATAATAAAATACAAATCATTATAACGATAAAAATAATAATACTCTAACGTAAAATTATTTAAATACATATTTTTATTTTAAAAAATTAAAAAATTAAAAATAAAATAATGATAATAATCAAATATTAAAAAACTCTTTGCATACTAACTGTCATTTTATCATTAAAAGATAAAATTTTAATTAATTATATTTTAATTATTTAATAAAAAATAATAATATTTTAATAAAAAAATATTTAAATAATATTTTTTATCTTTAATTAATTATTTTTTTCATATTTAATGGATTAGAAAATATTTTTTTTTGAATTTGATGAATTGAATGCAGACTTAAACGGATGCTAATCAATACATTATATTACTAAATAGTATCATCAGAGTTGGTTTTTTTTTTTTAAAGAAAGTAAAATGAGGATAAATATTGGTATGGACCACGAATTAAAATAATAAGTAAATCGTTATTAAAAGAAAATATAAAATACTTATAAATATGGAAAACATAACGAAGTACATGATTTTGTTAATAATTAATCGACACCTAATCCTCATTAGATATAACTTTCTTAAATAAAATTGACCGTTGACTTCAATCGGAGAAAGATTTTTTCAGCATGCCCATGCAGTCCACAGTTCCCACACTTACTTCGAAGGCAAAGGCCAACTTTATTATTATTATTATTATTATTATTTTACTATTTAAGAATATTGTATTTAGTAATGTAATAAACAATAGGTCATGATAATCTTTTTATAAGTCTCACACAAAATACTTATTCCCAATTTACAATTTTTAGACATCAAATATTGTTGTAATGAAAACAATTCCTTAAAAATGGTATTTTTGTGTGCAGGAAAAAATGTAATTTCTTATAGTGTTTTCTTAACAAATAAATTTTTTTGGTAAAATTTGCCATCCTTATAAATTATAGTAGGTTGAAAAAAAAAACAATTTTCCAAACAAAAATTTAAGAAGCTATCTTTTCCTTTTCTTTTTTTACTTTCCAACTAAATTTGTTGTCATTTTATAATCGAAGCAATTCAGATATCTTATTTTTAATATGTTACTTTATATACTATTAATAGTTGATAAACATATAGATAATTTTTTTACATTTTATGTAACAATAATCCACATTTTTATTTACATATTAATAATATATATAACGAGACATTAAAAATAACATAAGAGAATTTGACTCCATTATAAACTGTGCTAATGTTCCTTCAAAGTCACCCAAGCCATCAACTATGTTCACGTTTTACGATTATTTTCTTTGATTTTTTGTTCCTTGAAGTTCTTGAGTTATAGCTTAGGGTTTTATATAATTTTTTTAATGTATACAAAATAAGAAAGATCACTTTTATTTATACTAAAAGCCTTTTCCTAACTGAAGTCTAGGATCATACCAACAAAATTTTAATCTAATGGCCATGATTGACCAACGTTAAAATTATTCATCAAAATATCTAGTTTTTAGAATTTTCTACTACTCTCTCTTCTTAAAATATCTATATATTTTTCTAAGATAATTTTAGAGTAAGTTTCTAGAACTTGGACCTAAGTTTGTTTCCAACACCCCCTTAAACTTTATTTATCATTCCAAGCAAGCTTCTCAATCGAATAAAGTTTTTCTGCTTGAGTAGCTTGGTGAAGATGGCAACAACTTGGTCTTGAGACTTCACATATTCCTCTTGCACATCTTTTTTTGTGATACACTCCCTTATGTAGTGGTAGTAAGTATCAATTTGTTTGTTTCGGTCATGAAAAAATTGATTCTTTGCCAACTCCATAGTCGACTTGTTGTTAATATAAGTCTTAAGTGGCTTTTTGGTGGCCATCCCAACTCTTTTAGCAGATTTCTAAGTCAAATCGCCAGACAAACACATGATGTAGCAACAATGTGCTCAACTTCATGAATTGGGATAGTGACTATTGGTTGCTTCTTTAACATCCAAGTGAATGTGGTGCCTCTAATGAAGAACACAAAACCCATGGTACTTTTTTGATCATCAACATCTCTAACTCAATCACTATCACTATAACTAATAAGCTTGTAATCATTAGTTGACGAATAAAACAAGCCAAAGTTAATTGTAATTTTGAGATAACGAAGAATTCTTTTTACATCTTTGAAGTGGATAGTAGTTGTATTCTCCACATAGCAACTTATAAGTCACATAGCATATAGAATGTCAAGTCTTGTGCACGTTAAATATCACAGAATTCCAACCAAACTCTTGAAAAGTGTTGTGTCCATTATTTTTGATTCATAATGCTTTGATAACTTCCATCCATACTTCACTAGTGTATTAATTGGCATACAATCATCTATCTTGAACTTCTTAAGGATCTCCTTTGCATATCCTTTTTGATAGATAAAAATTCCATCCACTTTTGTTTAATTTGGATGCCAATATAATAAGTCATAAGCCCAATATCAATCATTTCAAACACTCTTGTCATTGCTTTCTTGAACTCTTCAAACATATTTGGATTATTCTATGTGAAGATCAATTCATCAATATATGATACCACACAATTAATCCATCCTCTTACAACGGGACGGGATGGGACATGATGCATTCCACGTGGCACGAGATTGTCCATTTTGGTCTATAACTACAAGTTCATTGGACTTACGACTATGATTTAACAATTCAGCGGGACCTTATAGCTTTGCATCTAGAGATAAACCCCCAAAATTCATCATGCCATTTAGGGATGCTCATCCCTTATAAACACATCACCACTTAGCTTCCTAATATAGGACATGTATAGGCATATAACATCAACATACAAGCACACAATTAAGGTATCTCCTTCTCTGATCTTGACATAAAATGCATGCTGATGTGAGCATTTTGAAGTTGTTCTCTTGCAAGTACTTAATGATCCCGCTATTCCATGCTCTTGGTGCTTACTTCAACCCGTAAAGAGTGATGCATAAAACGTGATACTCAAATTCTATAAATTTATAATAAGCTTGCAAGTACACGAATCACTTGTAACAAATGATAAGTATACTCCCAAGGCCAATCTAAAGAAAAACTATGTGATTTAAATAATTCAACAAATTTATTAAAAACAAACACGAAAAATAAACTAGAATGTTCTGTCACAATATTTGATTTTTGAAAAGATTAATCTAATAACATATAATTAAAGATAGGAATAGGGTTGATTCAAACAATTCTAAGAGGATAAGCAATTATCAATTAGAGGAGAATTTACGAGAATAATTAGTTATTTAACCATGCTTACTTAGAATTAATTAAGTTATTAAAGATATAAATTAAGGTTATTGATTTTTTTCTTTTATGTGTGAAATTCTTTTGTTAGGGATCAATTTCTTGGTTAATTAAATCAATTATAGCTTTTGGTGGTGATCAGTAACTGATTAGATTATGTTTTATTCCAAAAGAAACACAACAATTTAAATCAATCTTTTATTAGGACTACCAATTTAAACTCTTATTCAATATGTCAAAATAGATCCTAAAACCTAGCTTTCATATTTTAAATTTATTATGAAAAATATGTCATCAATATATTAATTAATAATAAACTTTGTACAAATCTTGGATAAAAAAAAATCTCAATTTATTTTATAAAATATTAACCAAAATTAATTTTTATAAACATGACAACAAAACTAATATCACATAGTAATAATCAGCCAGACATGTTCAAATTTAATAAATGACCACTAAATTAAAAATAACATTCATAAAAAGATACAAAGATTGACTCTGTATATAAATGAATACAAATAAAATAAATACCTCAATGTATTCTTCGATATATAAATAATTTATCTATGATCTAAAAAACCTTCAAATATTTTTCCTATTATTGTTATTTAATCTAACCTATTGTAAAATAAGTACCGAAGAAAATAAAGTGGAAGCTAAAAACTAGAGAATCCTACTTTATAGTATAGTATGGCTACTCTCCTAAAAACATGAACATAACATTATATTTATAGTTAAGGTTGGCCAGTGAGGGCTTCGGGTCACAAAATTTATTGTGGGTTGCAACCTACTATTATCAACACCATGGCTCAAGTTACAAAATGGCTTGCCAATTATTATCTTAAATAGGTTGCATCGTGGCCCAATGTTTCCCTAATGTGACACAGATACAAAGTTGTCCCTAGTGAATTCAAACAGTAAGAAATGCACCTCGGCCTAACTATTTCTTCATCACAGCATGCAATACTTTACTTCAATTCTTGTTTTCACCCTTACAAACTGGTTGATATTACATGAAAGCTTTGCATGTATTGTTCCTTTAAGCTTTTAAGGTGTAAATGAGTGCTTCAGGTGTGATTCTTTACGTGTTGATCAACTTATGTATTTGAAGCTAAAAATTATTCAAATATAATAAAAAATACTTGTGATTATAAACATATAGATTTTCTTAAATAATGATAAAATCATGAATATTCAAATCTATTTATTACATTTAAGTGAAAATAAACCATGAAATATTAGTGTTTTTAAGCACTTATCAGAGAGCCTTCTTTAGCTTTAAGACTTTGTCTTAATGTTCCTTGACCATATAGCCCATCAGGTGTTTGATGTAGACATATTCTTCAAGAACTCCATTTAGAAATGCAAACTTTACATCTATTTGATGTATTCTCCACTTGTTTTGGGCTTCCAAAGAAATAATAAGTCTAATAGTTTTCAGTCAAGCAACAGAAGCAAATACCTCATTATAGTTGATTCCAACTATTTTACTATATCCTTTTGGAAGTACTCTCGCCTTATATCTTTCGACTTCTCCATTAGAATTTTTTTTGTTTTGTACACCCACTTGACACTATAGCTTTATTGCCTTTAGTAAGTGAACGAAGCTCCCATGTGTCATTCATCGTGATTATTTTCATCTCTCCATCTATAGCATATCTCAATTTCCTTTATTGTGTAGCTTCTTCAAAACATCTAGGCTCACAATCAAAAAGTAGACAAAAGAGTATTAGATTTTCTATCCTTATTAATTTCTTTTAGATTCTTTATGTGCGTGATGCTTCTTTCATTTAGAAACGATGGTAGCGAGTTTCCAACTTCTATTATAAGTTCATTTTGTTCTTCAAAATGAGAAAAGAAGTTAAAATAGTGAAAATGAGAACCATAATCCCGTTCCCCTTCTTTGTTAAATTCCATGTCTCAACTTATCATAGTTTTCTTGGTATTTGGATCGAATAGCTTATAGCTTCTAGAGTTTGATTCATGCTTGATGAAGATGAACAGCTCGCTTTTATCATTGAGCATGTTTCTTGTCTCATATGGTACACGAGGACAGGCTAAGCTTCAAAATGCTCTTAGGTGGGAAATGTTGGGTTTTCTTACACTACAAGCCTCTTGTGGTTTCTTTTCCGAAACATTCTTGCTGGAGATTGATTAGGTAGATAGACTGCATATGCTACTACTTTATCCCAAAACTCCTTTGGAAACTTCTTACTCTTGAGCATGTTTTGTGCCATATCAATAATGATTCTATTCTTCCCTTTCTACTAATCCATTTTGTTAGGGAGATCTTGGTATGGTTAGAAGGTGTCTAATTCTATTTGCTTCATAGAATTCATAGAACTCCTTAGAAGTAATTTTGCATCCTCTGTAAAATCTCATGGCCTTGATCTTTCATCTACTTTCTTTCTCTACTACAACTTTAAACTTCTTGAATACTATAAGTACTTTGAAATTTTGTTTTAAGAATAAGTTACGGTGGCTTTTGAGCTCTTGAGTTTGACTCATTTGGAAAGATTTTTCTAAACTACTTCCCAAGCAAACTTTCTTCATAAAGTTGGTTTAGATGATGGATACATGGTAACCCTCTCACCATTTCCTTTATTAGAACTCTAAAACTTAGAAGGTTGAATAATACAAACATCCTCACCAAATCTCCATTTAAAATAACATTATTTGCATACACTTGTCTCACAATCCATCCTTTTGAAAAAGCAAGACACACATGACTATGCTTACAGTTGTTTCTTTAATGATTGGACTAAAAGTCTCAGAAACATCCACCCAACCTCTTGCAAGAAACCTCTAACAACAAGTCTTGCCTTATATTTATCCAAAGAACCAACAATAAAACAACTTAACTCAAGATACCCACTTACAAGTTATAGAAGTATGCCTAAATGGTAAACTTACAAGCTCCCAAGTATTGTTGGCTAGAAGAGCATATATTTTTTTGCATGGGTTTCTTCGAGTTAAGACAATTATTACTCTTTATAACTTTTGAGGCTTAATTATCTAACCTTGAAGAGACAATAAAGAGTTTTAGCTTATAAACATTTGACTTATAATGAATAGTCATAGCATAACTATTGGTACAAAGAGCAACTAATGTAGTAGATGGTAAATATATAATAAGAGGCAAGTCATTGGAAGATGAATGTAGAACACTTATAAGGAAAGAAGATTTAGGACAAAGTAGTTCATTACCAAGAGTAGGAAAATCATTAAGATGTGTAGAAGTAAGTATAGTTATCTCTATGGAAACCAAAGCTGAAGTTTATTGAGGACCAAAATGTTTATAAGAGTCATGATTATTATTAATAGCCTAAATTTGAGTAGGAGAAAAATGCACTAGAAGTGCATGATCAAAAACATCAACTAGAGACTAATTAGAAATAGATAACACATATGAAATATCATACAAAAGCAATACATCATTGGTTGATACATAAGCTGAAACATGCACACTACGAGAATATAACACATGTAAAGGAGAAACTGAAGAGAAAAATTTGTAACCTTAGTAGATTTTGCAACCGGAAGAGTATAAGGAAAAATAATAGATGACTAACCATGAGAACTAAGGACATATTAGTTTCATAATCAACTAAAGAGGAAAACCTTTTCTCACTGAACACAACACGTTTACTCACAAAGTTCATCTATTAAGGCACAAAAGCTCCCCTTCGATGTATGCTATACCCCAAAACACACATGGAACATATCTTGCTTTCAACTTATTCTTGTTATAGGCTCCTATACAAGGAAAAAACTCACATAAAAAAATCTTGAGAATAATATAATTTGGTTGCATTCCACAAAAAAAATCTCAACTATGGTGACAAATCATATAAAATCTTAGTGGGCCACTAATTAAGAAAAATGGGAGTCATACTTATAGCGTACGTTCAATACTCAAAGTGCATATGAGCAGTGAGAAAGGGCAATAAACATATGCAACACCCCTTCTTTAGTAGGCATATGAGTGTGTTGTTTAAGCTTAACTCCTCCTTCCATTTGAATTTCTTTAAACTTATATTCAAACTAACTTTCTATCAAGATTTTGAACTTAGGAAAAGCAGATACAATTTGATCATTACAAATAGAAAGAAAATACTTGACATTAGTATTGACACAACTTGGAGTAGTCCACAAATGCAAGTACATCAAAGCAAAAGGAACATCGGCTCTAGCATAAGATGAAGAGAAATGGAGCTTATGCAAAAAAAATACCTAAAAAATAGTATAAAATGGATTCTTAACACTATCTTTAGTAGGAAGAACATGATTAGGTGCATATTTTCTAAGAGACTTATGAATAGTAGGATATAAAGGGCGCCCTAACCTTTCATGCCATTTATCATAACATACATGAAACATAATTGGTACTAAATAATCAAAACTACCATCAGACTGTAAATATTGAGCCATTGACCCATGCAATTTATACAAACCATGCACACTAGGATCTTACATTTTCACATATTTGGACTTCAGATCCTTAACATGAAAATCATGTGTCAAACTTAACGAAGACCATATTGTCTATACATAATTTATTAATTGTAGTCAAAATTATAGTAATTGTAGATGTGTGTAACATATTAGTATGGGAAATATTGTATGAAACATTGACATATAAACTAGCATTGTCAACACTAGAAATTGTAATCTTTTCACAATTACCTAACATTACTCACTAAATACTAGAATATAGATTTGAGGAAGACATATTATAAAAAATAGAGGCAACATAATAACTTGCCCTAGTATTAAGAACCCAAGCAATTGAGACAAAACTACCACATTTAATCTATTGATCATCTCTTCCTTCATATTGTGGTACCATAGAATAGAGATTAAATTTTCTTAGAAGAAACTCATGCAAAGCAAAGCACGACTAGGCAATATGTACAACCTTGTCATAAATCTAACACATAGACCTATCATAGGAAAGTTTTTTCAAAACAACATTCTTTTTACTAGAAGAACTACAAGACTAATTCCCATAACTATTAGAAGTTTGCACATATTTCTTTAGATTCCAACATTGAGACTACCCATTAGACTTATCACCAACACCCTTTTTTCAAGAGGACTTAAAAACCCTATTATTAGGTTGAATTCATGCAACATTTTCAAGAAATTGTGAATCTTGATCACCATAAGATTATTTCTACAAAGTCCTTTCATACCCTTCAAGAAGGATATGTTAATTATTAAAAGAAGGTTATACTTCTCTCATATTCATGCTAGATACAAAAGACAAATATCTAGGACTAGGATCCTCCAAAACATAGTGAATTATATCCCTTTCACTAATTGGTGAAACAATTGAAGTAAGTTACAATATATCATTTTTGCCTTGATTATGTACTGTGATACAATCATATCCTCATTCTGCAAACTATGGATGTATTCATGAAAATCCATAACTTTTGCTTGAACATTGGCTGAATAACATTCCTCAAGGGCTAAGATACCTATGCATTTATGCTAAACTAGAACCATATATCCACCCTTTGGCAATCAAATTTTTCTTACTCCTATTCAAGAACAAGAACTAAGAGTCAAAGAATTTTCAAGAAACTTCAAAATTGGAACTAATAAACCATTGATAATTGTCTCTAAACCATAAGTACTCACATAGGTAAGAATATGATCTTTTTTGATCATGTAATTATGATAATCCAATTTCATTGGTAAACACACATTCATAGGTCGAGATGAAGATAAGTTCTTCACTAGAATATCAATAGGATATTTATCATAACCATATTCTCATGAAAGAACTAGATCTTGAGAATTCAAACAATGAAGATTATCTAGATTTGATGAGGTTGAACTTAAGGACTCAAGAAAAGATTATTAACATTCATTCAATAAGTAGTTCGAGGAGATGATAGCTCTATAAAAGTAGAGTTATTTGAAATATTTTGGACCACTTATTTGTCTTATTGATGCTTAAATATCTTGAATAATCTTAATTTATGTTTAATATGTCAATGTAGGTAAAAATATATCAAATAAATCAAAAATAGGCCAAAATTTAGGATAAATAAAGGATCGAGAAGGGAATAGATTGATCTAGACATTTTTAGATTGATGAGGGTTCATCACTCGATCAATCGATAGTGAGTAGATCGATCAAGGGTCTATCACTCGATCGATTAAGCATAGGCTTGATGAATTGAGCAGTAAGCATTTGGACGAATCAACTTTGAATGGAAATCTAACTTTGAATCTCAACCCTTGGATCAAAGTAATACGAATCCTAATTTAATAAGGATAAATTTAAGCCTATTTAAAACTATAAAGAGGTCATAAAAAGCATACAATTGAGAAGCAAAACCCTAGCAACTGTCAATAAGAAAAGAGAAAAAAGTTCAATAGGAGATTAAAGTAGACACAACTTTGTGAAGGATTCAAGAGAATATTAGTGCTACAAATTAAGAGATTGAGCATATATCTTTTTCTTCTTCTTTCTTTATTAATTATATTGTCTTTCTCTAGGCTTTAAGAACATAATTATTTCTAACTAATTTATTAATCTATGGGTCTTATGAACCCAAATTTTTACATATGATGATTTAATATTTTATCCTAATTATTATTTCAATTCAATTATATTATTTAATATAATTTTTATGCTATTAATTGTTTGGTCAATAATTGATCTATTGAGGCAATCAAATAGATTTGAGAGAATCATTTAATTATTTGTCTTGATTAAATAACACACATAGTTTCTAAGAAAAAAATTATGATTCCTATGTATGTGATTTATAATTGATGAATTTAATGAGTGATATGTGATCTAATTGACATGAGAGTGTAATTAGGCTAATTATTATTTGATGTGTAGTATACTTGAGAGAGAAATGCATGTTAGGTTGTATTTAATTGATCATATAATTAATTAATGATTAAATTGGTAAGAATTTTAGTGATTTAAATGTTAAGAAATTGGGGGATTAAATATTCCTAGATCGTTTTCTCATATATTTTCATAGTTGTCAAGTCTTGCGATTTAAAATTAGTTATCACTTATTTTTTAGTTTTTATAACTTTTTATTGTCCAAATAGTATTTGTAATAATTATATTGGTATTTGATTATAAGTTATACAACTCCCTGTGGGATTGATATCCGTACTTAGATATATTATATTACTTGCATGACTTGTATACTTACTGATTGCATCGTATTGATCAATGTTTTGATGTCGTTGTTGGAGAATTAAGTATTTACAATGGAAACAATAACATTTATTATTATACTAAGTTTGAATTTTTAATTTTAAGTTTAGTGTTTTTGTTGTATGTCTAGGTTGACATGTGAAAATCTTATCCCTTTTAATTCAAAAATAGAGAGAACTTTACTTCGCTTAAGAAGGGATCGGTTAGCACAAGATCAATATAAGATTATTGCAGAACATGGGGATAAACATGCTATTGTGGTACTTAAACCTTTAAGGGATTTTACAGTGCCATAAGTAAATGGAGCCCAATTATCTATTAATAGATCCGAGATCAATGCTAAAAACTTTGAACTTAAGCTAGGAGTCTTTCAAATGGTACAAGAAAATTAGTTTGGAGGTTTAGTCAATGATAATCCAAATCTTCACTTTGCTTCATTCTTGGAAGTATGTGACACCTTCAAGGTGAGTGGTATATCAGATCATACAATTTACCTTTGGCTATTTCCTTTCTCACTGAGGGAAAAAGCTAAGGCATGGTTACAATCACTACTTGCTAGTTCAATCAACACATGGGATTAATTGGCTCAAAGTTTTTTTGGCAAAATAGTTCCTACCTTCAAAGATAGCTAAGCTCAAGAATGACACTACTTTTTAGTAGTTTCAAAGGGAATCACTTTATGAAGCTTGGGAATAGTACATAGGGCTGTTAAGAATGTGTTTATACCATAGTCTTCCTACATGGCTCTATGTGTAAACTTTCTATAATGGATTAATGGGACATCCAAGAACTATAATTGATGTTGTAGCTAGAGTATCTTTAAGAGTAAAACTAAAGAGGATGCTTTTTCATTACTTGATAAGACCCAAGAATAATGATTGAAGTAGAAGATGTAGACATCATAGTAGCATTGCAAGCTCAAAAAAATGCTATACTGTTAGGTTTAACTAAGAAGTTAGATGGTGGCAGTGTGTGGGTAAATATCATACAAGCCTATTTGTCATGTGTGATTATTGTAATGGACTTTATCTACTAAGGCTTGTGGGAACCTTCCTAAAATAGTAAACTGTGTCAATAATCAAAACCACTAAGGAAACCCATTCACAAAAAAATACAATCCGGGATGGAGAAACTAACCAAATTTCTCTTGGAACAATAACAAAAATCAAGGTTATAATCAATTCAACCATCAACCATCAACCCTTCCCACTACCAGGTTTTTAACAACCACAAGCCTAGGAGAAAAATCCAACTAGTGAGGAAAACACAAGTTCTTTAATGGGAATGATGAAAGACTTCATCCATTTATTAAATACAAAATTGGATCGCAAAGAGTCCAATCATGGGGCTTATATCTGAAACTTGGAGATTCAAATGAAGCAACTGGCCTAAACCAAGTCAAAGGCCTCAAGGTAACCTTCCAAGAAACACATAAGTTAATCCAAAAATAAAAAGGTAAGGAGCATAGTAAAGAAATAGCCTTAAGGTGTGGTAAGACCTTAGAAGAGAAGGAGGGAGCTAAAAAGGATGAGTAGAAAAATTGGTCAAAAAGAGTATTGAAAAAGAATAAATTCAACCAAAGAAGAGCAATCTCTATAAACCTACTATTTCCTTCCCTCAAAAACTCCAAAGAGGTAAAAAAGATTCTACAAATAAATAAATTTGATTAGCTATAGTAGAGTGCTTATGAGAATGTCAAGATGTACAAAAAATGGTATGATAAGAAAATTGGGCACCATGTTATTGAACTGGGACAGAAAATGTTCTTGAACAACTCAAGACTCAATATTTTCAAATAAACTCAAGGTTAGATGGTCAAATCCATGCACCATTACTAAGGTAACAAACCATAGAGCTATTGAATTGAAAAACAAAAAAACGGTTATGGGTTAATAGGCATAGAGTAAAGCACTATCTGAGAGACCAATTGCCAAATGAAATGGTTATGATAATCTTGGTCGATAAATCTTAGGAGAAAATATGAAAATCTAACCAAGGATGTTAAATTTAGCACTTGTTGGGAGACAACCCAATGTTATTTTACTTATATGTTTTCTATTTTATAGGTTAATAAATGTGAAGGGTAGGTAATGTCACAATAAAGATTAAGCAATTTCAAGGACAAATGTGGTGTGCCAAGTCTAAAAGGAGTTTTCTTTCCTTTCACTCTTTTTCATATTCATATGTGCATATTGGGGACAATATGCAATTTAAGTGTGAGAAAGGGAATTTTATTCTCTACCTTAGGGTTTAGTATGCATTTTCATTTTTTAGGCTTTTAATGTTTTAGGATTTTTTTTCATTTTTTAGGATTTTTTTTATTTGAGTAGAAATTGATGAATACATGGAAATCAAATGCATGCATATTTGATATGAAAAATATAAACCCAATGATGGAATTGGTTGTCATGACTAGGATAAGGAATGTAACATGCTCGTTAAGATACTTATATTAATAATGTAATATGCTTACTGGTTTTGATTGAATTGATTTAGATTTTTGTGCACATGTTTATGATTGATTTTGGTGTTCTTATTGGGAGAAAATTTGGGGTGAGTTATACTAGTTGATGCATCTACCATATTTTAGAATCTATTTAATCATCTATTGAGGCAAATTCCTAAATAATATTTGGCTTAAGAAATGATTCAGGCCTTTATTGGATTGATTGAGCCTTTCAAGCTAACCATTATTCATACCCTTAGTTATCCTTTTGAGCCTTATTAAAAATCATTCATATCTTTAAGTCACATTTTTAGCCTAACCAATAAGCATCACCTTTTACCCTTACAACTTTAGCTTGTATGAAAAATGCAATCATGTGCTATGTTATAGAGTAAGAGGAAATTAATGCACCCTACTTCTTCACATATATAAACAAAATCTCACTATTATCTTTCTAAACAAAAAGAATAAAATTAAAAATAAGTTTGATGGTGTTGTGAGGTAAAAAAAAGCGAAGAAAAGATATGGAATATTATAATGAAAAGAATGGTAAGACATGGTGCACAAAAATATCAAATAAAAGCTCAATTGATGTTAAATATTGCATGATGAATAAAAAGGGAGCTAAGATGTGGAAAAAACCTAAATATATCAATTTATTTATCCTCACCTAAGCCTTACTTTACAAACATATAATGCTTTATTGATCTTTAACTGATTATATATTTACATTAGTGAATAGATGTGTGAAGAATAGATCTATGAAACTTGTTCAAAAACTTAGTTGATTAGCATACTCATATAAGTTGATTTCATGAGTACATTGGATGACATCATGTGCAACACACACACAAATCAATTCGTCAAAAACCTTGCATATCCTTGTATAGATGGAATATTGATTGATGGATATGAGAATGTTCTTGTCATAGAATTGTACGACTTTTGAAGGGATAATTTTCGTTAAATATTCATATATATATATATATATATATATATATATATATATATTTATGATATTGTTACCCATATCATTTTAGCTAGTTTACTTAGCTTTGCTTGAGGGCAAATAAAGAGTTAAGTTTAGTGATGTGATAAATCTATGAAAGTAGAGTTATTTGCTACTTTTGAACCACTTATTTGTCTTATTTATGCTTAAATATCATGAATAAGCTTAATTTGTTTTTAATTTGGCAATGTAAGTGAAATGATATCAAACAGATAAAAAAACTCCAAAAATTAGGATAAATGCAAAATTGACAAAAGAGTAGATCAATTTAGCAATATGTAGATCGATCGAAGGTTCATCACTCGACCAATAGATAAAGAAGTAGAACAATCGAGGGTTTATCACTCCATCAATCAATAATAGGCTTGATCGCACGAGCGGTAAGGATTTTAACGCATAAGCTTTGAATTGAACTCCAAATTTCAATCTTAATTAGTGGATCAAAGTAATACAAATTTTAATGTAACGAGGATCAATTTTAGCCTATTTAAAGCATTATAGAGATGTCATAAACAATACACAACTAAGAATCAAAACCCTAGCAGTTGTCATGGAGGGAAAAGAAGAGAAAAAAAGTTCAAGAGGAGATTAAAAAAGATACAACTTTGTGAATGATTCAAGAGAAGATTAGCACTATAAATCAAGAGATTGAATGTATCTCTTTATCTCCTCATTTCTTTATTAGTTGTGTTGTCTTTCTTCATAAAAAATCTGAGCTTTAAGAGCATAATTATGTCTAGTTAATTTATTAATCTAGAGATTTTATAAATCTAATTTTCTAGATGTAATGATTTAATATTTTACCGTAATAGTTATTTCAATTCAGTTATATTATTTAATTTGATTTTTATGCTATTAATTGTTTGGCCAATAATTGATATATAGAGATAATTAAATAGATTTGAGATAATTATTTAATTGTTTGTCTTAATTAAATAACATGTATAGTTTTTAGGCAAATATATATGATTCTTATGTATGTGATCTATAATTAGTGAACTTAATGAGTATTATATAATTTAATTGGCATAATAGTGTAATTAGGTTAATTACTATATATTGTATAACGTACTTGAAAGATTAATGCATTTTAGGTTAGATTCAATTTATCATATAATTGATTGATGATCATATTAGAAAGATTTTAGTAATTTACATGTTAGAAAATTGAAGGATTAAATCTTAGATCGTTTTCTCATATATCTTTGCAGTTGTTGAGTCTTGTGATTTAAAATTAATTGTCATCTAGTTTTTTAATTTTTTTAATTTGCTATTGTCTAAATAGTATTCGTAATAATTATATTGATACTCAATTATAAGTTACATAATTTCATGTGTGATCAATATCCATACTTAAATATATTATATTATTTGTACGACCTGATGGATTATATCGTGTTGATGAGGAGATAGCGACCCAAAACAACGTCTATGTATGATTGATTACTTGTATTTGCAATAAATGAGCTTTGAAGCTCAGAGTCTGATACTATTCAAAGAAAGCATCAAGATGCTATTAGAAACATGAAAGAAGAAGGATTGAATTTTATATTATGGATATATCAAATAAATTGAATAAAAAAAATACATACTCTTGTTGTCTAGCTATTTATATAACAAAGCAGGAAACGTGAAACAATACTATAAGCTACACTAATAACAAACTAACTCTATATCAGTTCCTCTAACAATTTACCACTCCCCACGACATACTTTTAAGTTTTTTGAAGAGTTCTTGATTACCAAGAAACTCAAATGAACGATCTATTGATTGATAATTACCAAAGCTCTCCACAAGCATATGTATGTATATTAGACAACATCGTCTTTTCATATTAATCAAGCAATAACTATATATAATTCATTTAAAAAACTATATATAGTTTAGCCAAAAATAGGGAAAAAAACCCAACAATAACTATATATCTTAAACTACAACATCGATATATATATATATATATATATATATATATATATTACATCATAACTTATAATATAACAATAATTGATATTATAGTTAATTATTTATTAAAATAATAAAAATCACATCTTTTTTATAATATTAATTTAGACATCATAACTTATAATATAACAATAATTGATATTATAGTTAATTATTAATTAAAATAATAAAATTTAATTTTTTTATAATATTAATTTAGACAGTTATATATATATATATATATTTATGTAAAATTCAACATAAATTGGGTGGAAATACATATATCTCACAATATTACAGTTAGATTGATTTTTTTTTTTGAATCAAGGTGCATTAAAAGATTCGATGGATCTCAATTTTTTTTTGTTATATCCATATGTATTTTGACAAGTCTTGAATAAAGAATTTTTTTTTAAAAAATTAATTATTATAATTTATACGTAACATCGCATCATTCTTTATAAAATGAAATTATTATAATTTATATGTAACATCGCATCGTCTCTGTCAATTGATCATAACTAATTGAAATATATAGTCACTTTTACTAAAGAAATATTTTCTTTTTGGCAATGAATTATCTTCTTCCACGGTTCAATTATATTAGTAATTATAGTAATGTATATGTCGATACTCGATAGTGATCGATAAATATTGTTATTGTGTATCTAGAACCTAATTGACTTTATGGTTCTTTCTTCTTAATTAATCTCTACTTTTTTTTCTTGTGACTAGGGTTAGTCCTCTAATTCTCTCTCTTTCTTTTTTTTAAGTAAGATAGCTTTATTACAGTAATTATTAGACAGATTCAGTTTAATTGATTTTTTAAATGATATTTTTTTAATAATAAAATTGATTTTTTCTTGAAAATAATTACAACACTCTTAAAAATTACATTAAAAAGAAAAAATATATATTATCTTACTTTTTTTTTGTTCCCAAATAAAAATAATTTATCTCGTATTTAAGTCTATGTTCAATAAATCTCTCTATTTTTTTCATTAAAAATATATTAATGTTTTTCTCATAACTTGTAAATTCAAACAACTTCACAGTAATTAATATATTATCTTACATTTTTTTTGTTCCCAAATAAATCTCTTTGGTTTTTATTTTAAAAAAAAATTCAATTTTATCTCGTGAAAAGTTAGCATTTAAAAAAAATTAACTTAATTGATTTTATTTAAAATTTAATGAACTAAGCTTCGCAATTTAAAAGAAACAAGATTAAAGTTGGAAATCTTGTCAATTTTGTTATTCTATTTTCTCTAAAATCTCGAAGAAATTAATTTGATTTTTGTTAGATAAAGATTTTTTTTACAAGAGATTTTCTCAGGTAGGTTTTTTTATAGCTCTCTAATTCATATTAAATATTTTTGAGTAAAAACACATTTCTTTTATTTCTGTCCATAGATCTATCTTTAGGATATTTTTATTTAAATATTTATTTACGATGATTTATGTTATGTTTGTATTCGTAAAGTTTATTTTTTTCTTGTCAATTTAGATCTTTATCTAGATACAATATGTTATCAATATTTTATATTTTGAAGAGCGATCTGCTAAACACTTCATTGAAGAATTTACAATAGAACGAAAGAAAAAAACACAAGTTCTTTTTGTGTGTTTTTTAGTTTTGGTTTAATAATTTTGATTGTTAATGTATTTAGATTATATTTTTTGATATTTAATAAAATTCTATTTTAAAAAAAATCCTTCTTAAAAAAATTATAAAACTAAATGACTGTAACCTATTTTTCTCAACTAAATAATAATTGAGGTAGAAGAATTCTACCTTCTTCTTGAATATTTTCCTGCTATATTTGCACGTGATATTTTCATATTGAAAATTATGAGAAAGAAAATAAGGAAATAATATTTATAATTATAAAAATAATATTTTTTTATATTTAACTTATATATCTTTATCATTACAAAAATTTAGATCAAATATTTTACATTAAATGTCATTTAAATTAAATTTTAGTAATTTAAATCTATTTAATGTTAAATTTTATCTAATTTAACGCTCTTTAATTTTATTAAATTATTATTTTTTATTATTATAAATTTTGAGTTTTTTATTTTTCCTTATTTCTTAAAAAAGTTATTTAATTTCGCATGTATAACAGCAAGGTGTTGGCTGCGCTCTGCCACCATCCAGCAATAGTTATAAATTATAAGCTTTTTAATATTTTATATAGACTAAATAAGAAAATTTTCCCCTTTTATTAAGGAGAAATTATTTATTATTATATATAAAAGCTTTTAATATAAAAAAAATTGTGCAAAGTTTTTAGTTTTCTATAAAAACATTGAGTTTTTTATCACAAATTATTAGATAACTATATAATTTTAAACATTAAATATATAATTAAATTTATTTATTCCATTTATATTATATAATTTTATATACAGAATTGTATAACACATACATAAATTTTACTATTATTATAATTATATTAAGAAAACTTTATTTTTTTAGCTTTTAGGTCGTATAGAACCAACATATTAATTGATAATTATTGATTATTGATATTATATACATAAAATTAGAATATATTATAATACATAATTGATAATTGTTTTCTTTTTTTAAATAAATATTTGCAAACTCATATATTATCACACATTTTCCATTGACGGACTCGAATTTAGGTCACTTAAATATTAAATATTTACAAGCAACTAATATGACCAACATTTTATTTTATTAAAAAATTAAATCCCAATTTAATATAATATACATATTGTTTAAAATATGGATGTAAGTCAAGATGTCAAGATTTAATTTTTACAAAAATATTGAAAATATTATCGTTGTTGACAAAAAAATTAAAAAAATAGCAGAAATTATGAAAATTCTATCAAAAATATGAAAATATTTATTAAACTTTATAAAACATCAAAATAATGAATTATTTATATTTTAAACTAATTTTTTTTACTTAATTTATAAATTTTTAAATACTTATAATATTTATATTAATCAATAAGTTGATTGATTAATTAAAATATTATATAATGAAATATATATCGTACAATTTTGTATAATAAATAATTAAAAGATTTGAAATAATTAAATAGATTATTAATTGTATTAACTATTATAAAGAGATAAATTTATATAATATAAAAATAATTTTATTGATATTTTGTCGATTTTTATCGATATTTTAATAAAAATTTAACAACAGTATACATAATATCTATTATATTTTAGTTAAAAAACATTTAAATGATAATTCATTGAAAAAAACATTTAGGCGATAATTTGTTAATATTATCAATAATTTTGTGACAATTTAATGAAAAGATATAAATATCTTATCTCGATGTTTGATTGTATAAAATAAATATATTATGCGAAAATGTCCCGCAATTTTAGACTAATATTATAATTTTCTAATTTAGACTTATCAAAATAGAATATCACATATTAAACATCGCAATCTATAATTTTTAAAAAAATGAAACTCTTTCTTTATTATATATGTGTGAGGAACTAACTCGGAAAGTATTAAGAGAAATATCAATTTGCTAATACTTTGACCAAATAAATCTATATTAAAGTACAATAGTTTTATGGGCATTTTTTTAAAAGATTTACCACCTATCCTAATTTTATTGTCACATCGTACCTATATTTGTTTTTCAGAAATTGATTGCAATAAATATGTTTAAAAACTATATAAGTCGAATTAATACGATCAATTTTAAGCTTAGATACAACTGAATCTAACACACTCTTTTAAAACATTAATTTTTAAGTATTTTAATTATTTATTTATATATTTATATATTATAATTTTTTTTATTATTAATTTATAATTATAATTATAATTATATTAAAATTTCATCTAAACTCTATTTAAAAATAAAAATGTTATCCAAAGAATATCTAACTCTAACATTCCAAGTAAATGTTAAAAAATTATTTAACAAGTTACCATACTTACCATGAAGTACTCTTTAGAGGGAATGTTATTTTTTTTTTGTCAATAAATATATTTATTTATTTTATTTTCCTCTTTGTTTCATAAAAAAAATATATGATATGTTCCTTCTATTTTAATTAGATGAAACTTTTATATAGGTCAAAATTATCAAGTCAACCGCCCTTTAAAATGACTTTATAGTTTGTCATGAACTTTAATTTTTGGGATGATATATCAACAAAATCATCATGATAATTTCAGCTCGTAAAATGACCAAATGATCAACCTAGTCAATCTACGCACACTCTTAACTAAAAGTATATTATTGGTCTCTAAACTTAAATTAAATTTTTATATAAGTTTTAAAATTTTTAAAACATACAATTTATTCTTCAAAGTATTAAAACTTTACGTATAAAATTTTAATCTTTTAAAACTATATAAATAAGTCTTCAAATTTTTAAATAATACGATTTAGTTCTTAAATTTTTAAAATTTTATAAATATATCATAAAAATTTTGATTTACAAAAACGTTACTGGATGTGCTATAAAACAAGATGTAACTAAATTGTTCTAATCTTTGCCCCAAATGATACATAATGATGTGAGGATTCATTGACTCCTTCCTTAAGATAATAACATTTTGTCACTTCCAAACTTGCCCAATCAAAATAGTAGCTAGCTATTAGGGTTAACAATTTTATAATAATAGGTTTAACTATCATTTTAACATAAGAACATATGTAGATCTATTTTATTTGCAAAATGCTAGCTAGCTTCAAGCTTGCCTCCAAGACTAGATGATTTCGCAGGGTGTTCACAATCCTTTAAAGCTAGCTTTATTGCACAAGACACAGTTTTGTGTCCTTAATAGCCACGAACTTTTGAAGATGTGTTATAGTAGGTAAAGGAATATGGAAAATTTTCAACAATAAAATTGTGTGGCGTCAACATGATATACCTACTTTCAAAAAAAAAAAAAAATTCAAAATTGTTCGTCTCCTTTTATGTCACGAGGGTGAATTACTAGCTTGTTATATATTTCTTTTAAAAAAAAAAAATGCATTCAATCCATCTCCATATTAGTCAATTTCGTCGACATTGTTTACAGATAGTTGTGGAAGTACGAAGATAAACTTTGAAATATTTGTCCAAAAGAAATGAAAAATTCTATCACAATAAGCGCATTCTCTTAATAGTCCTTTTCTAGCCTACATGAATCCTTTCCCATACATTATTGTTTATTGACTTATATAAAAGTGACCCACTTAAACTAAATGAGAAAAGAAGGTAAATGGGAGATGAAATCGACTCTGATTTGACATGTTAGGATCTTGTGAATTTTTTCTTTCTTTTAATGTTTTTATTTTTGAATTTTTTTTAAATAAATATTATTATTATTGAGAGTATTATAATAATTTTTTTATTAATCACACAATAATATCATTATTATTCTACAAAATTGTTATTAATAAATTATTTTTATAATATTATTAAATGTTATTGTGATAATATTATTATTAAAATTTAATTTTTAAGATCAATTATTGTAATAATAAAAATAAAAAATAAAAATTAAACGTTTGGTGTTAATTCCAATTTTAACCAGCGTTAAAGGCATGATTATCAATATTTTAAATATATATATATATTTTTATAAAAGCAAATTTTGCCGTACAAACAATTGTTTTTACAGCATGTATGTATACATGATTATATCTTTATCATATCATATATATATATATATATAATTTTATGTTGATATGTTATTAGAAAATATTTGTAAAGTATGTCTGTTTGTGTATTTAATATAGAAAAATATTAATATATTATGAAATTAAGTATCTAAAATCATTGTGTTAAATGCGAGTTATATTCTTGTTAAAGTTTTATTGTTTTCTCGTGACAAAATTTTTAAGCATAAATTAAATAATTATAAAAAATGATCATTTAGGGACAAGAGATTATTAACACGGTAAATTTTTGATCACGTGACTTGTGATTTATTTTTAGTAATTACTTAAATTTATATTATAAAATTATATATTTGTATTACTAACATAAATGGACATTTTTTCACGTAAATATTGTCAAAATATTGTATTTCTCTGATAATTATCATGTATATTTCATATTATTTTTGTTCTGATATTTTCTGTACAAATGTATTCTATTTGTATACAAAAAGAAACGAAAAGTAAACAAATTATAACAATATTAATTTCCATTATTATTCTTGTCACGATTATACTCGCCATAATTCCTGGATTGATGTTTCCTTGTTTTTTGCCATATTACTCACATGTACGACACTCACTCGCCGAGTTGGTGCATATATGTCTCTTACGCCCAACTTGTCAAGTGAGTGTAGAAGTTAAACTGCAATACGCATTTTGTGAGTATATCGCCCAAATTGATCTTCCGATTTAACAAATGGAAGCTTAATAATCTTTTCTTCAAGATTCCGTTTGATGAAGTTAGATCCACTTCAACGCGTGCTTAGATGCGATCATGTTGTCACGGATTGTGAGAGATGGCATATGGTCAGCTTTGTTATCACAAAATAAGTTCATTTCGGAACTCTGTGAGCAACACCAATCTCGGTTAGAAGTTTTTCAACCAAAGGAACTCACATATTCCGCCGACTATTCCTCGAAATTAAAGACCTTGGATAAGGCAACTACATTTTGCTTCTTGCTCCTCCAGTAACAAGGTTGCCACAAAAGTAAAGTACAAAGCGGTAGATTTCCTATCCTTCATATTCCCCGCCCAGCCCTGAATCAGTATATCCAAGGACTTCCACCGACCATTCTTTGAAAACATAAGTCCTTTCCCAGGGCGAGGATTTTAAGTAACGAAGTATCGTACGACCGCATCCATATGGTCTTCACTGTATGAAAGTGCATGAATTGACTCACGACACTCACCGCATATATCAGGTCGAGTATGAGATAAATATATGAGTTTACCTACTTAACCATTGATATCTCTGTTTATCTTGGTACTTGGTCCACATATTCTCCGAGTTTATGATTTTGAACCATTGGAATATCGACAGGTTTACAATCTAGTAGTCCGCTCGCTAGTAGGTCCGCAGTATATTTCCTTTGGGAAAGACATATGCCTTGTTTTGATCTTGTTACCTCAATACCTAAGAAGTATTTCGAGCCTCCCAAGTTCTTCATTTCAAACTCGTTTGACAATTGTTCTTGAAGCTTAGAGATTTCTTCTTTATCATCCCCCGTAATGATCATGTCGCCTACATGTAGACTATAAGTGGTCGTTATCTTCCCCGATCGATGTTTTAGGAAAAGAGTACGATCGAGTTTCTTTGTTGGAACCCATATTTCTTCATTCCGAACTCAACCTACCAAACCACGCTCGAGGTGATTGTTTTAGTCCATACAATGCTCGTTGTAATCTACATGCAGCTTTCTTTTCACGATGTAACAAGTATATCTTGGTGGGATATCCATGTAAATCTCTTTCTTCAAGGTCACCATGTGAAGGAAGGCATTCTTCACGTCAAGTTGGTGCGAATGACGATCTAAATTTCAGCTGCGAGAGATAACAAAACTCTCATGAGCTTTTTAGTTTAGCCACGTGAGAAAGGTTTCTTGATAATCTATCCCGTGTTTACGTGTATATCCTTTATACTTAATGAGAAAATCCACTTGCATCCTACCATCTTTCTCCGAGGCAAATAACTCGCTTAACACCCATGTGTTATTCTTCGTAATGCCTCAAATTCCTCTTTTATAGCTTGAGCCCATTTTGGATCGTATAAGGCTTCTTCAATGCTACTCGGAATTTGACACGAGAGTGTTTGTCAGGCAAATGCCACGATAGGTTACGATAACCTTTCGAGTAGATACATAATTTGCTATTGGATACTTGGGTTGTCGTTCTTCTCTTTCTCGAGCAGTATCGATTTGGAGGTGTTTACCTCAATGTGTGCGAAAGGTAAAACATAACCAACGGATGTATCTATAGCATTAGTTTGTAAAGGTGTGATAGGATAGCTTACCTCGCAGTGTTCTCGGGAGGATCATCGGGTACTAGAGAATGGAGGGGTACATCAACCACTTCATCTCTTCGGGAGATTCAATTACTACTTCGGCTTCGATTCTTGAAGTTCAAGCTCGAGTCTAGAATCTTGGCTCCTCCCACATTATTGACACGATCCGAGTATGTTAGACTAGTGTCTAATATTTCAACATCGAAGCCAATTTTGTTCTTCACCATAACTCTCTCACAAGAAGAGTGTAATTGGATACTGGTGATGGGAAAAACCATTCTGATTCGAGGAACGTGACATCCATGGTAGTATAGATTCTTTTAGTAATTGGATCATAACATCGGTAACCCTTTTTTTGTACACCATACCCCAAGAATACACATCGGACAGCACATGGATCCAACTTAGTTCGTTGATTTTTATGGAGGTGGACAAAAGCAACACATCCAAAAATTCGGGGCAGAAGCATCAAAATAGTAGGCAAGGGAAGATGATCAGATAACACCTTTAATGGAGTTTGAAATTGTAAGGTTTTTGTGGGCATACGATTCAGTAGATACACAGCTATAGTAATAGCATCACTCCAGTATTTATTAGGCATATGTGCACCGATTAGTAAGGCCCGAGCCGTTTCTAAAATATGCCGATTCTTCCTCTCCGCAGTCCCATTCTGTTGTGGGGTTTGTGAACACGAGGTTTCATGGAGAATACCACGGGTTGTCCAAGTATGTCCGAATTGTTGATTAACATACTCCCTCCAATTATCGGACCTAAGTATCTTAATTTTTTTCCGAAAATTGTGTCCGAATCATGGTGTGAAATAGGTGAAATGTAGCAAATACTTCATCTTTATATTTGAGAAGGTAAAGCCATGTCATTCGTGGTACAATCATCAACAAAAATAACAAACCAACGATGACCCGACGACGTAATGACCGGGAAGGTCCCTAAACATCGAATGTACCAAAGCAAAAGGAGTCATACTTTTATTCATGCTACGTAGGATAAGATGCCCTATGACTTTTTGCTAGGATACACGTATCACATTTGAAATCCGAATGTGTGATATTTGAAAATAAAGCCCGGGAGTAGGTGCTTTTAAATACCCGAATGATGGATGCCCAAATCTACGATGACATAGCCAAATCTGTCATTCCTTGTTACCAATAGTATGTTGTATGTGATTAGCTCTTCCTGAACTGAGGTCATCCACATAATATATCCCTCCTCTCCTAGTACCACGTCCAATGATCTCCTTGGTGAGAATATCCTGTAGAAGGAAAAAAGTAGAATACATCAATACTACGATTAAGGCGAAGTGACTGACTTCTACGTACATTAATCGGTTTGACAAAGAGATGACAAGCAAAGTATTAGATAATGATAATGAAGGAGATAAGGTCATTGTTCCAGCCCTCAGAATCGGATAAGTGACCCCATTTGCATTGGCAACACTCGTCTTTCGCCGGGTTGTATTGGAGAGATCGTTTGGGTCGAATATCACGTGATATGTAGCTCCGCAGTCCGAGAATCCAATCCTCTTTATCACTACGGTAGAGATGTGAAATGCTTTACTTGAAATACACGGATCCTGGGAAGATTCGGCCCGAGAAGCGGTGATAGTGAGGCATTATTGGTAGCCACAATGTTTCGCCTCAAATGGGTGTCTCGTTTCTTCCGTGCTTGAAGATCATTCCACCATTTTGGATACCCATAGAGTTTGAAGCGAGTTTTCACGGGTGTGTTTGGGTTTCCGCAATGACGGCCACATTTCATGTCAAGAGATGGTGGATTTCCCGAGCATTTCTTGCTGCCCAAGGAGGTTCCTGTTTTTGGTGGCATCTGATTATGGTGTCCTCGACCGCTTTAGAAGCCGCCTGCCCGAGTGTTGTATATATACCGTGATCATCATGGTCTGCCGGACTTCTTTCCTCACGTGAATCCATAGGCTTGTTCCACCGCAGGGGAATGGTTTGATTTGAAGCACATCACTTCGAGTTTTGTCGAGTATCCGTCATCGTCCACGGAAGGTATACACTTCGATCTTCTGTACGATGGAGTTGTATTTTGTATGTCAGTTGCACACTCCATTGGATTAGGATGACAAAAATCAATTTCTCGCCACAACCCTTGAAGGTCATTGTAGTATTTTTCAATGGATCCACCCGCTTGCTTCATACGAGTAACTCGACTGCGAAGATCATACACTTGAGATGGTGTACGTCCCATCATAGAAGGTGGTAGCAGCAGAATCCCAAACTTGTTTCGCAGTTGGGAATCGAATAAAATTTGCAATCAAGGAGGGGTCCATCGAATTGATCAACCATCCTTTAACAATGGCATTTTCAGTGCGCCATCTCCTGAATGAGGGGTCAGTTTCAGCAGGTTGAGGAAAATCCCCATTAATATATCCCAGTTTGTCTTTGCCAGAGATATACATCTCTACCACCTGGGACCACAAGGCATAGTTGGATCCTCCCAACTTGATACTAATGGGGGTAGTCGACGCTTCAGTTAGCGGAGGTTGTGAGACGGTCTGAGCTCTGGTTAGAACTTCCGTCATTTTCATCGTTAAATCTTCCAATATGAAATTGGTGGTTAAATTTCGTAACCCTAAACCTCCTTTTTCATATTCGCGCAGCTTCTTCTCCTAACCCTAAAATTTATTTTTTCCAAAAATCACGCAGCTTCTTCCTCAGCGCAGCCTCTTCTTCTTCCTCAGCGCAGCTTCTTCTTCCTCCTCAGCGCAGCTTCTTCTTCCTCAGCGCAGCTTCTTCTACTGTGTTCCTCAACACAGCTTCTTTTACTGCGTTCCTCAACGCAGCTTCTTCTACTGCGTTCCTCAACGCAACTTCTTCTACTGTGTTCCTCAACGCAACTTCTTCTACTACGTTCCTCAAGCAGCCTCTGTGCAGTTCCTTCTTGTTCCACACAGTATGGTTACTCACAACTGCACAGAGACAAACCACAAAATATAGGTTGATGCGTAGAGAAACTACGATAATTTCACACCAACGAGAAATCAGCACGTTATCAGATTGTGTTATGTTTCTTTCCCGGACAAAGCGATGGTGGAACCGTACGCGAGGCAACCAGCGTTGGAGCCAACCACCAATTGGGCCGTGCGGTTTCAATGAGTAAGTCAGAATGACCACATAAGTCGAACCAGTGTCGAGAAAACTACAAACCAAAATGGCAACCAAGAAAAATGCAATCGCCATAAACGTAATCTGAAGAGTGAAGCAATCTGCAGTAAATCTAAATCGAGTAATCGAAATCGCCAGGAAACATAAATCTGCGGAAACATAAATCGTAATCCAGTAAAAATGTACAATCTACAAAATCGAGCCATACAATCAGCAGGTAGTTCCATTAGTCAGCAATAACTTGCTCTGATACCATGTCAAAATATTGTATTTCTCTGATAATTATCATGTATATTTCATATTATTTCTGTTCTGATATTTTCTGTACAAATGTATTCTATTTGTATACAAAAAGAAACGAAAAGTAAACAAATTATCACAATATTAATTTCCATTATTATTCTTGTCTGCTGATTATCTGCCATAATTCCTGGATTGATGTTTCCTTGTTTTCTACTATATTACTCACATGCCAAAAAATATGACTTCGAAAAATATTATGATAGATATGATTAAGGGTGAGAATATAGATGACAAAAATTATAAAATTTGGTGTCACAAAATCCAATATGATCTCCATAATAAATAGAATATTTTTAAAACACTTAAATATATTATAATGAGACCTAAAGAAGGTAATCTTGCCCAACATCGTCGAGATGTTAATGCTTATAAGGCATAGATTAGCAAAGATTATAGTGCACACTATATTATACTAAGTCGTATACAAAATGATCTTTTGGTGAATTTGAGCATTGTGAAATTACATATAAGATGTAGTAGGCCATCAAACAAAGGTTTTTTTGTCACTTCATTGGCTCGATTATTGGGCTTGACAATGAAATTTGATTATTATAAGAAGTCATCTAATTATACAATTAGGCAATACTTAATAATCATGTCAGGCATGATCTATGATCTTGCTACTGTATGCAATCATCGTATAGATGAACAACAAGCTCAAGTTGTAATTTGCTCTCTTTCACCTACTTGGAGTGAATGAAACACAATATGACCCACCATGAAAGTGTAAAAACTTGTCCCAATTTTTGTGGAAAGGTTCTCCATCTATTTGATAGAATGTTGGTATTCTCTCCCTTAAACCTGTAATCTTTCTAGGGGAATAGTACCTATCCATAAACTTACTATAGAATGCCTCCCAAGTAGTTAATAAACCCTATTATAGAGTCATAAATCGAGACTTAGCTTTAACTTTGAGAATGTAAGGAAAACACCTCATCTTAAAATAGTCTTCATTCAATCTCTACAATGGAATCGTTTACATAGTAGCATAAAATTCTCTAATAAAGTTTAAAGAGTCGTTATTAGGGATATCGTAAAATGAAGGTAATAAAGAATAATGAATATTTTTCAATTGATAGTTCCTTAAAGTCTCTCCAAATTGTATGGAAGAGCTAGTATTGCCAATAATAGGCAATGCATAATCCTACATCATTTTCTGTTCAACATCACTCATGTCTTCTTGAACTTGGTTATATTCATCTTCCTCTTGATCAACATTCATTTCTCTTAAGATTTGTTTGAACATATAGATATTAAAAAAATACGAGTTAATTTCTCAAAAATAGATTTACCATTTGTATATTAATAACAAAAATAAAGATAATAGATTACTTAATTCTAGTAAATAAGTACTATTAGAAGTAAAATAAAAAGAACATTAAAAACTATACATATGTTAGTAAAATAAAATACTAAATACATAGTAAAAATAATTAATAAAATTATACATATGTTAGTAAATGAAAATAAATTATACGCAAAATAATATATTACACAAATATTAAGAAAAAATTAAAAGAAATAAAATAATAAAAGAATTTATAAAATAAAGAAAATTAAATTAAAAATAAAAATAAAGAATTGTTTTAAAAGAAAATAAAATTTAAATTTAAAAAGATTATTATTTTTTGTTATTATTATTTATTATTCAAAATTAAAAAAAGAAAATTTAATAATATATTTTTATTTATTTTTTATTTTAAAATTAAAAGAAAGATTTAAATTTTTTATAAAAGAAAATTTAAAATTTAGAATATCAAAAATTAATTAATAACCTAGATATTTTAAAATTTTAAATAAAAATCATAATATTTACAATACAAAATAATTTTAAGATTTTGATAATAAAATTTAAAAACATCATTCCTTCTTAGCAATGGTGCCAAAAAAAAACTTGATACATAAAATTTTTGTGTATAAATTTTTGCATGATTTATAAAATAACTTTCAAATAATTTTTAAATTATTCAATAAATTCTTAAAAAAAATTAAATAACCTATTCTGCCATGATTATTTTGGATTGATTATCTAAACTAATGACATAAAAATAAAGATAGGTTCAATAAATATTTAGACAATAACACATTTATCATGTAGTTGAAATTTTTTGAGATATATTAATTAATTTCATTATGCTTGTTTAATATTAAGTATGCTATTAAAGATATAAATCAAGATTATTTATTCTCTCTTATATATACAAATATATGATTAATTAAGTATATCATTTACTGCATTTGGTTTAGTCTTACTGTTAATTTTAATTAAATTATGCTTCTTTACTAAGAGATTATTGAACCATTCAATTGTTGTCTTCGATCGAATCTAACAATTTAAACTCAATTCAATGTGTCTAATTTAGGTTTATAATTTAAGTATATGAAACTAACTTTTATATTTTAAAATTACTATGAATGATATATCATCAATATATTTTTGAATAATAATTCTTATAGTATTCTTTGAAATAAAACATGCCTTAAACTAGATTTAGACTACAATTATCTAATATCTATGAGTATTACTCTAAATTAGTGTCAGATAATTTAAATCTTAGATCTAAATTTCTTGATTATTATGAAAAATATTTCGTTAATATTTTGTTTTTTACAAACTTCATTTTAATCTTGATAAACAAATAAAATTTATTTTATTTTATAAAAATATTTATCTACTTTAATATTTTACAAGGATAATAACATTAATAATATCTCATACTCTTTATAGCTAGATATGCATATTTTCATTAATGATCAATAAATTAAACATATAGCATGTAAAATAACACATCAAGATAATCTAGAAAAAAATACATTTAAATATACCTCAACAAATTATCATAATTGTACTTATTCTTGAAAACCTACGAACATAATTGCTAAGAGAATTTATAGAATTGAAACTTAATACTATTATATAAACAAAATTTAGAACTTTAAACTAAATAACATAAAAGATTAAAAAAACTAAAGGACTAAGAAGTAGCTTAAGAATGATGTTGTGGGATATATTGCGGGATATAGATTACAATAAAAATAGGGTCATATTTATAGGTGGAAAAAAGGAGAGAAATATGGATTTTTAGATTGGTATCGCGGCATTCAATTGTTTCATGCCACGAATACACAAGTTGTACATGGTTTTAGCTCATTCCATTACATTCATGCTAAGACATGAAACTTTTTCATGTCGCGACCCACATCATATTTGGGATGCATTGTTTTCAATCCTTTTGCCTCACACTGCGGCACACCAAACTTACAAGGTATGGCATGCTCTGTTCTACATCACTTAGAACCCTTTTATTTCTTGTATTTCATTTTTCATGTTTTTAAAATAAATGTAATGCTTAACATATGTTTTGCTTTTAATCTTCTAAGTTGTAATGGGTGCTTTAAATATAATTCTTCAAGTTAAATCATTTAAATACAAAACATACCTAAAAAACAAAAAAAAAATATACTCATAATTTTGAAAAGATAGATTTGTTTAAAATGATAATAAAATTAAAAAAATACAAATCTATTTAATAATTTAACATGCATAAAATCATGATATATTAAATACTTTTGAACATTTTTCATATGTCAGCAAGCATAATTCATCAACAATCCTTGTTACACAAATAAGTCCATAAAATAGATGAATAGGAAAGGTAAATAACACATACCATAAATAGAAAATATATAGATGTTAGCTTTTAATTCTAAGACCTCACAAGGTTGAAGACCTTCCGACCTTTAGAAAATGCAACTTCATGATCTCTAGTCATAACCACCTGCACAATCACATAAGTAAACTTTATAGGAAAAAAAAAGAGAAAACGTAACCAACATATAACATTCAAAGTTAGATCTATTTGGTACACTTAAAATGTAGAAACAATATTGCTAAAGAACCTACACTTGCAAATGAGAGAACATCGATGGCAAGAATAATGAGTGTGATAAAATAAATAGAATGGCATTGAGTCTAGTGGTAGGTTTTCTAAATGTTTAAGAGAATTGGTGTTTTACTTTTAAGTTTTGAGGTTTTCTAATTTTTATGTTTTATCTCTGTAGCTTTATGCTTTTTTACTTTTATTTTTAATAAGAATGGGCCAAACGAGTTGACCCATTTTAAACCTAGACCTGCCCCCTTTTTGGGTTCAAATGGGTTAACCCATGTTCTACCTAAAATTCTAACGGGTCATGTTAAAGTCATGTTTTTTTGTGTTAGGTTTCATGTTATATCAAAAATTTCCACCCTTAGTGACAGGTAGGAGTAACAATAAATAAGGGTACTATACTATCGCTAGAGAGATGAGGACTAGTTTTAGGTGAAATATTCACCTTGTTAAAGGAAACTGGCTTAAATGACACAACTGATTTACCTTTTTTTTGCATCTATCCGAAGCAGTAATCCCAGTCTTCATAACATACTTATTCAAGCATTTTTGTTTCTAAAATCAATTAGTAGCAAAATTTTTAGGCTTTCCACATTCGAACCATTTATCTTGTTTAGGTGACCTTTGCTAGGTTTCTCAAATTCATTATCTGAGTCTTCATCAGCTTTTACTAATTTTAAGCCTTTAAAGAATATCCTCATAGGAGGGTTTCTTCTTTCTAAAAATATGGTGAATCTCTGAGCAAGCAAAATCATTTCTTCCTCATTAGGGTCAGAATCATCACATACAATAGTGACTTTATTTTCTTCTCTAGAACAACTCCCTTAGTAGTTTTGAGAGCCAAGATGTTTCCCTTCTCTGCAACAATTTGATTTTGTCTAGGCAATAAGTGATGAATTTCAAAGACTTATGGATTACCAACTAACTCATTTACTCTAAGCTCACCAAGCTTATACATTGATTCAATTAAGGTAACTTTGGCATGAAATCGATACGGTAGATTGGTAATGATCTTCCTTATCTACTTTTCTTCATTAATGGGCCTACCTAAGTTGTATGAATAGTTAACAATATTTGAGAAATGTACATAGAACTTGTCAAGAGTCTCATCCTCTTGCATGATTCATAGCTCAAAATCTCTACTCAATTTCAAAATTCTAGATCTCTTGATAGTAGAAGTTCCTTCATTAGTAGTATACAATAGGCATATCCCAAGCACACTTTTATATTGTACACCTTTGAAGCTTTTCATATTTATCAGGCATAATAGCTTAGATGGTAGCATACAAAACCTTATTGCTCCATTTAAACTCCTTACTTTCTTCTTTAGTCCATTCTATTATGGATTTTGGAACCACATTATTATCAGGGAGGGTTTTCGTTGGATACATCCAGCCACTCTAGAAAAAAAACCACACATAGTTTCTGAGGATCACAAGAAGTCCTTATAATAGGCATAATTTAGCCCATTAAAGAATGAAAGCCTACTTATGTTACCCTCTTTTCCTGAATCCAGTAGAGAGAAAGTGAGTGTGTGAGAGGTGAATTAAAAAATTCAACAGTATAATGCTTAAGCTCTAAAAGGGTGCACTAGCTATAATACCAATTGAAAGAGCTCATGATTTGGTTCACTACCAAGGTAAGGAGATATACAGAGTTTAAGCTTTAGTATGTTAGAACATACACACCATAAACTCATATTACACTAGCACAATAGTAGATCTTGTACAACAAGCGATATAATGAGACAAACTCATATAGAGATGTATATATGGTAACATCCTTGGGTTTCCTATGGAAACTACTTGGTAGCAAATAATGCACTAAGCAATAAACAATTATAACTTTAAAAGAAATAAAACCACCTATACCTCTATCGGTTAGGACCTCTACGAAAACTACTTATTATTTCCCTTAATTGCTGCTTCCACAATGACCTAGTTTGACACATGAACCTGGATCTCCTCTAAAGAAACCACCATCCAATGTGGTGTGATCAAAAACCACATATCAGTAACAAGAAATGTAACAACTCTCACTCTTAAGGATCACCCTCAAACTCAAGCCACTAATAATCAACCTGGGACACACAGTCCACCATAGATCTCAAATCATATAGGGAAGACACCCAGTCAAACCACATATACACACAACCAATTCTTTGATAACTAAGCTCAATAATCACCCTACACTCTCAATGTTATGTATCACACAAAAAACAAAATTGTATTAAGCTCAATATTCAAGCACACTATTTTATCACAACACTTAATGTAATCTCTTCAAAAATAATGTATAAAATAGATGTAATTCTCAATGTAAATTTTGGTAAATTTTTTATACTTAAAACAATGGGTAAAGAGAATAAAAGAATGGGTAAAGAGAATAAAAGAATGGGAGTATTTATAGAAAGAAACCCAACAGGTGGCCACCTTGTCATGGTCCTTGCCATAGACCTCACCAAAGGTGTAGCGAGGGGTGTGGCAAGGCCCATTATTGAAGGGTGTGTCAAGGTGCCAAAAATCAAATTCTTTTATTCCAAATATTTCTAAGTTATTTCCATAAATACCTACACCTGAAATGAACAAAATCAAACACTTACGATCTAGCATACATACTAAACAATCAACTTTGTGGTGTGTGAAAAACATGCTTTCAATCACAATATTCCTAACTATGTGTGTGTGTGCATTACTAATCTGTAGTAACCAACCTTACATAAATGAAGACGGAATACTAAGTAAAATAAATAGACTTCATTTTTTTGTACATGGGAAGCCAAAACATAGATAGAGTACAACAAAACTTACAATGGATAAGGGTTTTATTAGACCAAGTATGTCACCATGGGGTGCTCTTGTCTTGTATGTGAAAAAAGAAAGATGCTATTTTTAGGTGGTGTATTGACTATAAACAACTAAATAAGATCACCATATGTAACAAGTACACTCTCCCTTGTTTTGATGATCTATTTGACCAACAATAAGGTGCAAACATGTTCTCTAAATTTAATTCATGGCATGGTTACCATCAATTAAAAATTAAAGAAACTCACTTTCCAAAAACTACATTCAAAACTCGTTATGGTCACTACAAATTTCTAGTCAAGCCTTTTGGTTTAACAAATACTCTAACCACTTTCATAGATCTCATGAATCAAGTCTTTCATCCTTTATTCGATAGATTTTTTATCATTTTCATTGATGATATTTTTTTATTCTTAAAATAAAAAAGAGCATGAAGATCATATCACACTTGTGTTGCAAACACTAAGAGAAAAACAACTATATGCCGAGTTGATGAATCAAAACGAAGTGCCCAGAAATGGCACCAAAAAATTGTTGAATAACAACATAAGATTGGCATCGGGTTAGCAATACTGATCTAATGGATACTTTGATTTTATATTTGTAAAACTCTTACAAGTGCACTAATCATTACATAAAAAATGACAAATGTACTCCCACAGTTGATCTAAGTAAGGAATATGGTTTTTAATTTATTATTCAAACTTCTAAAAACAAAATTAAATTCTAAACATCCTATCAAGATATTTGATTTTTGTTTCCTAATCTAATGACATAAAAAATAAACATAGATATGGTTTCAATAAACAATAATGCAATTTTTTATCGTTCATAACAATAGAATATTTATGGATATAATAATTAAGTTAATTATGTTTGCTTATATTATTTAGGTTATTACAAATATAAATTTATAATTGTTAATTTTCCTTTTTTGGTATAAAAGTGTCATTAGTTGTGAGCCAAATTATTTTGTTTAAAATTAATAAACTAATATCCTTAGGTGGGGCCTATTAAACCTAAGAATCTAATTTTCATATTTAAGTTTGTAACAAAAAATAATATATTTCTCTCTAACATCTTTAATATAAAATCTTAAATAAAAATAAAATCACTTTATTTTATAGAAATTTTTTACCTATTTAATATTTTGCAAGCATAACAACGTTATTATTATATCATATTTTCAAACAGTCAGCAATGTTAAATTTAATCACAGATAAATTAAATATAACATATGAGAATAAAATATAAAAAATAAATGTAAAGAATTCATTTTAAAATTATACCTCAAAGAAATCCATACAAAACTTTGATGCTAATTCTATTGTTGAAAAACCTCCAAACAGATTTGCATTTCTGTTTATTAAATCAAAAACTAGAAATCTATAAAAGTGTAACTAGTTTTTCTCAAAACTAAAAACTAGAGAGAGAAGATTTTGAGGGATGATTTTTACAATGGGAGAAAGGGTCATTTTATAAATGAGAAAAAGGCCAAAAAGGTGGGAAGATATCTCAAAAATTGATTTTGGAGGCATTTGACAGGCTATAATGCATATGGGGGCGATATTTGCTACAAAAGGGCATTGGCATGCATGGGTACCAGTAAAATAGGCGCGGGCATGTGCTGGCTACACATGGGCGTCTACTGGGCGTGTGTTGGCTGCGCATGGGCATGTGCCGGGTGTGTGCAAGACTAGGCGCGAGCATCTGCAGGTGCAAGCAAGACTCGACATTTTTTTATCGTTTTAACCCATTTTGTCCAATTTATCCATTTTTTTTACTTTTCCTCATTTTTTCTCTCGGTGTATTTGTGATGTACTTCCTCCAGTATTTTTCTTCGAATATTTAAGTTATTTTTGAACGAAAATACCTGAAAAATAATAAAATACATGTGATTCCAAAAAGAAAAATTTATATTAAAATATGATAAAATCATACAAATATAAATCTATTTAATCAATTAAATTACATTAAATCATGATAATTTTAGTTATTTTTAAGCACTCATCACAACCCCCAACCAACTTCTTACTAGTCCCTTAGTAAGAGAAGTGGTAAAAACTAAAAAGTAAACTATCATAAATCACTTTTGTGGATTGACACGGTTGCATTTAGCATATGCAACAAGCTGTTAAACCCCTAGGCTGTCTTAGTAGACGAGTTTAAGTCTTGTGAAGATTTTCAATAATGATACCCACAGACATTAATATAAAAATGAAAACAAAATAAAACAAATAAAATAAGAAGTTAACGAAAATTTAAAAAAAATAAAATAAAGAAATGAAATACAAAAATATCTCATGCTTATAATCTATTTTAAATTTCATAATTAAAATCTTAAGCATAGATTATTTCAACTTCCTAAACATTCATGATTTATTATAATAATTAGTTGAAAATCATTTTCATATTTCATATAAAAAATAAATCAATTTAATTTCACCCAAACTTAGTTTCAGGAATCCGATTTCGCATCGACTCTATTTCTCACAAGTTAATACTCTTAAAAACACTGAACCTTATGGGTTCAAACACTCATACTAATTTATATGTGAAAGAGTTGATGTATAGAAATGAACTAATATGTTCACATATGTATAAAGAAGAAAAGATGAAAGTGTAATTTTAAATTTTATCTCATGAAAAGAATCAAATGTATAGATTTATAAAATATTATACATTACTTTCACGTATCAATAAAATTCATCAAATAAAAATATCAAGTAATTTCCTTTTAGAAAATGTAGGAAAATACAATAACTTCTTAAGGAATTATTTCCTATATTTTCTTTTGCATTAAGCCATTTCTCACAACTCTTTAGCTTGTTTTGGTCATGGTATATAGATTATACTATTCATTTTTCTCTCTTTATTTCTATATTTTTCTTTCTCTTATATTCTATTTTAATTATAAGAGAATCCTTTTTTTAGATAGTGGACCCATATACGCATTGTACATTTTTTTTATTGTAAGGTGAGTGGTTAATATTTAATTTTTCTATTTGTATTTTTATAGGTAACCTTGGATATATCTATTTTTTAATAGAAGTCATGCATGAATAAAGAAAGACATATACTATCAATTTTTACTTGAATCATTTAATCTAAACAAATGAAAAATAAATATATAATACTTTACTGATATGTAAAAATCCAGACATTCAATGCTAAGCATTATAGAGATCGTCTAATAATGCAGAAAAATAAGAAAAGTATTTAGAGTAGAAAAATAAGATTTATCATTAAGAATAAAGGATAATGGGCTCAAAATATTTCTCACAAAGGTAGTCTCTAATATTTGATTCCCAAATATCAATTTTGGATTTAATATAATTTCCATAACTTATCAAGAAATACTAGTCATGACAAAAACTAATTAATTACCATATACTCCATGATATGTTTTCAAAAATTAATCTAATAATATAAAGGACTTAACTATTTACTTAAATTTGATTTAAAGAAATGATACTTTTTTGTGAGAAATTTTTTAAAACTAATCCTACCATTCAAAAAATTACTAAACCACAAATATAACATAAAATCAAACACAATAAAAATGAAAATGTGAACATAATTTTTTTGAAATTAAGCATGGTAACTTTTCACCACCCCCAACCTAGAACTTACATTGTCCCCAATGTAGCAATTGTAAATTAAAGATAAAGAGAAGAGAAAATAAAAATTACCAATTTCCTGATAATGTGCAAGTAGTGATGGAGAAATGTTGGCGCATCCATCATGTTCATCATTAAAGTTCACACACAGAGATCGCTGTGAACTTCTAACATCTCAACAAATATTTTTAGTTTTAACCATTATAAAGTTGTTCACATGTAGTTGAACTAAAATAAAAAAAAAGATATTAAATAAATATAACAAATAAAAGAAAATTACCTAAAATGATGGGTTACCTCCCATCCAACGCTTAGTTTAATGTCTTAGTAAGACGTAACTTGAGGGATTTCATTTTAAGTAAACTCAATGTCCTCGCATCATTGAGCCAATAAAACCTACAGGTATGACAAGATTGTCTACCAATACTTTTTCAGTCATACCCTACAGGTTTTCAAAATTTTATTTACTAAAATCTAGGGACATGATTTTGGGTTTTCCAATGGGAGAGATGGTCTTTTTATAGATGAGGAAAAGGCCAAAAAAAGGTGGAAAAATATTTGAAAAATTGAATTTGGATGCGTTTGGATAGGTTGGCATGCATGTGAGAGTGATATTTGTAGAAAACATGCATTGGCGTGTGCTGGCACGTGAGGGACTCGACATTTTTGAAATTTTTGACCGTTTTGATCCATTTTGTTCATTTTCCTTTTTTTTTGGACTTGCCCTCATTTTTTTCTCTCGAAATATTTTTTATGTATTGCCTCCAGTATTTTTATTTGATTTTTTAATTTCTTTTTGAATGAAAATACTTGAAAAAAAAATAAAAACACCCGTGATTCCGAAAAGACAAATTTATATAAAAATGTGATAAAATCATACAAATATAAATCTATTTAATAAATTAAAGTACATTAAATAATAGTAATTTTAGTGGTTTTCAAGAACTCATCACAAGTACAACAAGTACCAATTTTGGTTGAATCAAGTTACATTTTTTGGGCATGTCATATCTATAAAAGGGATCTTTATTTACCCTCAAAAGATAAAGGTTGTGCTTAATTAGGAAAGACCTTCCAATGTGACTAAAGTGTAAAGTTTCTAGGGACTAACTGGTTACTATCATTGATTTGTTGAGAGATTCTGAAAACTTGCACTACCATTAACTCACTTGATAAGGAAAAGTAAAAAGTTTGAGTGGAATGATGAGTGCAAAATGAGTTTCCAAGAATTAAAGGATTTTTAACCTCTGTTCTCATACTTACTCTTTCTTCTAGTAATGGTGGATTTGTAGTATCTAGTGATGCCTCTCTGATGAGCGAAAACCAGCATCGCCAATTCTCGCAAATACTTTGGTTTTATATTTGTAAAACTCTCGCAAGTGCACGAATCATTTCGTAGAAAATGATAAGTATACTCCCAAGGTCGATCTAAGGAAGGAATGTATGTGGTTTTTAATTTCTTATTCAACCTTTTAAAAACGAAATTAAATCCTAAACATGCTGTCACCATAGTTTGGTTTTTGTGTTCCTAATCTAATAACATAAAATAAACATATATACAGATTAATTAAATATAATAAAAAATAAACATAGATACAAATTCAATAAATAAATATAAATCTGATTCAATAAATATTCATGCAAATTTTATCATTTATATTAGTGAGTATTTATGGATATAATAACTAAATTAATTATGCTTGCTCGTATTCTCTAGGTTATTAAAGATATAAATTGATATTTTATTGATTCTCTCTTTTTTGTATGAATACCAACTTTGGGCGGGTTAGATATTCTTTGTTAACTAAACAAATCAATTAACACCTATGGGTGGGGTTGATAACTAATTTGGTTAATTAAATTAATTCCTTTTTCTAAGAGATTGAAAATGAACCATTTAAATGCCACCTTTGGTGGGGTTAGACGATTTAAACTTTATTCAAGGTGTCCAAATTAAACCTAAGAATTTAGTTATCCAGTACTAACTTTCAAGTTTTAAAACCACTATTGAAAACATGTTGTCAATACATTTTCACATAATAATTCTTATAAAAACTTTTGAAATAGAGTTTCACTCTAACTAACTCTGCAAGACAGCCAATAAAGAGCACTACTCTAAATTAGAGGATAACTAAACCTTAAAATCTAATTTTGATTTAAGTTTGTAATGAAAAATAATATATTTCTCTCTAACATCCTTAATATAAAATCTTGAATAAAATAAAATCAATTCATTTTAGAAATTTTCACCTATTTAATATTTAGCAAGCATAACAACGTTATTATTATATCATGATTATAAGCAGCTAGCACAGTTAAATTTAATCGCTGACAAATTAAATATAACATGTAAGAATAAAGCATAAAAATAATCAGAAAAGAAAATAAAATCCTTAGAACTTGACGCTATTCCCGTTGCTAGAAAACCTCCAAGCGGAATTTGTACTTCCATTTATTGAATCAAAAATCTAAATTATTACAAAAAAATTACAAGTTCCTCTCAAAAGAAAAGAACTCTAAACCTAAGAGAATTGAACTAAAAACTAAGAGAAAAACTAAGAAAAGCTTAGAAACTAAGAAAGAAAACTAAGAAAAACTCAAAAACTAAGAAATGAGAGAAAGAAAGAAAGAGAGAAGTGTGGTTTTGAGGTGTGCTTTGAAGTGAATGGAAGGGGGGTATTTATAGGTGAGGATGGAGAGAAAAAATGAGTAAACAAATGTTAAAAAAAATATTAAAAAATTAAAAACGTGTAATGGACATGCCGAGGTCATCAATGACGTCGCATGACGCCACAGGGCTCTTGCGACGTGAAAAATGGGGGTGAAAACGTTGGCGCCATGCAATAATTCTGGCTTGGCTATTCGCTGTTAGCGCTGCTAGCCTGACGTATGTGCGTGAAAACAGTCTGTGTACAAGGTATGTGAATAGAATCAACCTTGTATGGTATGTCGGGACGCCGAACCGGAAGATGGGCCGATGCGCGTCTGGCCGAGGCGCCTTGCGTAATGAAATGTGTCGGCGCGCGATTTCTCGATCTTTTGACATTTTTTACCTTTTTCGACCCATTTGTCCAATTTTTCCATGTTTGTTGACCTTTTCCCACTTATTTATTAATATATTTGTGATGTATTGCTTCAAGTATTCTTCTTTGAGTCTTTACATTGCGTTTTTAGGCCAAAATTCCTGAAAAACAATAAAAATACCCGTGATTCCGAAAAAGACAAATTTATATAAATATATGATAAAACATATAAATATATATATTTTTAATCAATTAATGTGCATAAAATCATGGTTATTTTAGTGCTTTTTGAGCACTCATCACTCTCGCCATGGATTTAGGTGTGTCCATATGTAACATGGGAAGATTTTGCTTATGCTTCAGTACAACTCAAACTACATGAACTCAATTAATTACTCATGATCTAGAGATGGAAATAATAATTCTCTTACTAAAGATATAGAAACACTAGCTATATGGTAAAAAATTTCAATCTTCATTGATCATAAAAGTTTAAAATATTTACTCACTCAAAAAGAATTCAGCATACAATAAGGGAAATGGATGAAATTTATCAAGTATTATTGACTACCATCCAAGAAGGACCAATGTGGTTGTAGATGCACTTGGTAGAAAAGTAACAAGTTCCTTAGCTCATTTAGAGACAAGTTATTTTCATTCATTTATCGAGTTGAATAAGTTAGATGTACATTATCAATTGATGATTTGATAGCTCTGTTTGCTAGTTTTTTGGTAAAACCTAGTTTAATTGATCATGTTCGTGAAGCTCAATCTCAAGATCCCATGCTGGTCTAATTGAAAAGGAAGCAACAAAATGGTTCACAAGTGGACTAGACCATTCGAGATAATGGTGCTTGAGTTCCTAACCATAGATTATGTGTTCTTAATGATAAGGAGTTGAAGAGGAAGATTCTAATAATGGCCAATAATTATACTTATTCCATGAATCCAAAAATTATTAAAATGTATCGAATCTTGAAAGACCATTATTGGTGGAAAGGCATGAAGCGGTAAATAGTAAAATTTGTATCTAGGTGTTTAATATTCCAATAAGTAAAGATATAGCACCAAGGATTCTCTGGACTGTTACAAATACTACCTATCCCTGAATGGAAATGGAAATACATTACGATAGATTTCTTAATAGGAATTCCCCGTACTCAAAATGGTCATGATTCCATTTTGGGTTGTTATTGATAGACTTAATAAATAAACCATTTTTCTACCAATGAAATCAACATTGTCAATAGATAGATTAGTTAAATTGTACGTGGAAGAGATTGTTAGTATATATGGAGTTCCAATCTCTATTATGTCAGATAGAGACCTACGCTTTACATTATTTCCTTGGCTACATCTATTGAAAGCCATTGGATCAAAGTTGAAATTTAGTACTAAATTTCATCCATAGATAAATGGCCAATCAAAAGAACCATCCAAACTCGCGAAGATATGTTACGTACTTATGCTTTCCAATTTAAAGGAAACTGGGATGATTTTCCCCCATTGATGGAATTTTCTTACCATAATAGCTACCATTCAAGTATTGAGATGGCTCCTTACAAAGAATTGTATAGTAGGAAATGTAGGACACCCATATGTTAGGATGAAGTGGGTGAACGAAGACCTCTACATCCCAAATTTGTTGGCATGATATGTGATAAGGTTTTAATAATAAGGGAAAGATTGAAAATTTCTCAAGATCGATAAAAGAGTGATGTAGATCCCAAAAGAAAGGATGTTGAATTTGAAGTTGGTGATTGAGTTTTTAGAAATTATCTCCATGGAAAGGTGTTATTCGATTTGAAAAAAGAGAAAAGTTAATTCCCAATATATAGGTTCATACAAAGTTATAGAACATATTGGTTCGGTTGCTTATAGTTGGAATCCATGATGTATTCCATATTTGTAAGACTTAAAAGTATGTATCTAATCCTTCCCATGTTTTGGAATCTCAACCCAGTGAATTAAGAGAAAATATGACCTATGGAGAGAAACCAATACGAATTCTTGATAAAAAAGACCACATCTTTCGAAATAAGACTATCCATTTTGAGAAAGTTCTTTAGAGAAACTATGCAATATAGGAATCCACTTGGGAACTTGAAAATCTAATGTGTACCAACTATTTGAAACTTTTACAGTTAGGTTAGTAAATTTCATGGACAAAACATTTTTTATGGTTAGAGTTGTGAGATCAACCTTCTTCTTTTTTGTAGAATTCAAAATTACATAAATTACTTTTATATATATTTATTTTTTTATTAGGTTTTTCCTCACAAATTATATTTAGATAATGTTATTTTTTTAAATTAATGCTTGGAGAATAAAATGTTTTCCATTTAGAATAAATAATACTAACATGAGTTGTTTAGTGTATGGTTAATTTGGTAATTTATTAGTTTTAATATAATTAATATTTTTTATTAACAAAAGAGGGAAAAAGAGGGGTGTAAGCTTGGCCATGTGTGGCCATTTCTTCGTAAGAAGAAAAAAAGGCCTTTCGACCATTAGAGAAAGAAAAGAAAAGAAAAAATGAATAAAGCAATCAAAACTCACTCGCGTGTTGGGTTTTATAGCATTTTTTTCATCAATCTTCACTCACTTTCTTACATTTGTAGCACTTGAGATACCAAATTAAATCTATTTTCTTATTTATAATTTTTCCTTTCTAATACTAACCATTTTAAGAATATTTAGCTTAAATGGTTCCTTAAAAATCCATGTTAGAATATCACTTTTTGATAGTTCTAATTCATGAATGAGTATAGATTTTTATTCTCATCACTATATTATCATTACCTATGATTTATTTTTGTATATTAATTATTTTTTTAAAAAACCCTAGATTTTTCAATTTCTTAACAAATATGAGTAATAATTAAATAGTTCATTTTTCTTAACCATTTATACGTAAATTGAATATTTTTAGTATTTACTACTCTTTAGTTAAATTGGTAATTTTGAATAACTAGTAAATACAATATTAGTTTTTGGCCTATAGGGATTTAGAAGTAGATTATAGAATATTACTTTAGAGCTTAGTTTTAAGAGTGAATTGTCTTATTTGAAAAGTTTAATTGTTTAAAAATTGTAAATTATTTAATTTTATAACTATGATACTAATAGGAGATAATACTTCCATGAAGCCTATTGATCTTCTTGAGTCGTGAAACTTGTTGTGTTATGTGAGTGGATACTATAAATACTTATTTATGTTTTTAACATAACACATGTTCTTAATATTTAATTTTATTCACTTATGTTTTCACAAGTTTAGTACTTTCTTGTTAGAAAATGTGTATTTTATGTCTAATAAATAGATATTTAATCCTTAAATAAGTTAAGAAGTTTTTACTTAGATTTATGGCATCATTAAAGATTTTGATTAGAATATATAAATTTATCCAAGCGGAAAAGGTTTCAACTTAAAATATTTATTTAAACTCGAACCAATTTATGAAATTATCATGTAGTCTATTCTTTAATGCCCTTTATTGTTTTTAAAATATCTCATAAATTTTAGGCTAAGATATAGGCTAAAATATAGTCGAAAATATTGGATAAGATATAGGCTAAATATTAGCCTAAGAGATAGCTTAAAATCTACTTTGAAAATAAGTCTTCTTTAAATAGGATTCTTCTTAATTAGTAAGTTTATTTTAATAGAAATATTCTTTAAATAGAAAACATATTTGTATTATTAATCATATTTGTAATAGAAAACATATTTATCAATTACATAGGATTAAGAGTTTTAATTTTTCCTATAAATAGAACATATTGCTCATTATTTCAATTAGCCACATAAGAGCATTATTCTCTTCATCTTAATCTCACTCTTTTATTTTGCAAATATAAGATCATAATTCTTTAGGCTTCTTTATTTAATTAATTTATCAAATATTGGGGGTTGTCTTCTTTATTTTCATTCTTGAATTATTGGATCAAATATTTATGTATGTCATATTATAATTATTCAGTTTGATTATTGATCTTTAAAGAATATATTTTTATTGAACTTGTGCTTAAATTGATTGTTATAGAGTTGGTAGTTCAATCTAATTTATCTAATATATTTATTAAATCATATATCTAGGGTTATTAATTATTAAATATACTCTAAGATATACATTTTCACTTGTGTTATTATGCTATTTTGCAGGTACTAGTAGATCGAGTTTAATTACTTGTGTGACTCAAGATATCAGAATGTTGGTCTGGATTCGAACATCTTTCTTGTAAAAACTATGATGGAAGTAGTGACTTATAAGTATATTACTTAAAGGTGTTACCTTGGTGGGAAGTTTGAGTCCTAGCCTTGTAATTTGACCTTATTTTTCAAAGTAGATAGTTAGGTAGTTCGGTGGACAGGTGGTTTTTCTCTTAGGTCATTGGTGTGGCAAAGATTATCTCCACCTAAAAATATCATGTGTTAATCTTCATATTTCTGCATTACTTTATTTACACGCAATTATATGTTTGACCATTATGCAAAATTTTAATTTTTCATACTTTTGTTGATATTCTTCACTTGGCTTCTAGTTAATAGATCCATAACTAAAAAAGTAACTTCTCATTTGGTATCAGAGCTAGTCACTAGATACACTTAGTGTGCCTAGGATCTTTTTATGAATTATCTTATTGAGAGTGATAGCTCAAATATTGAGAAAATTAAATCTTCTGTTAAAACTTTTAAAAAATGGTTTTCTGAATATGCTATAGCCATAAAAAGGAATACTAGTTTAAAAGTAAAAATAGAAAAGTTATATGAATAACTTGAGACACATGAAATCCTTTTAAATAAATTAAAAGAAAAGAAGAATATTAGACAAAAATAAAATAATACTTTGAATTTGAGTCTTTCAGGTTTGAAAGAAGAAAATAACAAGCTTATTGCAAATAAAGAAAAATTGGTGCAAGAACATGAACAATCCAAGTAAGGTGTAAAAAGGCTAACAATTGGAGTTGAAAGGTTGAAAAAAGTTTTAGATTATGAAAAGCCTTTTGTAAACAAGAGAGAGCTAGAATATGTAGATGATGATTATACTCTATCATCTTCAAAAAAAAATTGAGTTTGTAAAACACATATGTAAGACCTTCTAAGCTTACTCCTAATTTTACTCATTATATATAAAGAACAATCGTAGCTATGATTGAAAAATCTGCTAAGTTTGTATCTGCCTATCATCATGGTGATAGGAAATGTCATATTAGGTCGAAGCATAGATTTTTGGTAAATGCTTCTAAATTTAACAATACTACTTTTCATACATCACATAGTAGGACTCATAACCATCATCCAACTATGTATGTTGCATCATATTTAAAATGAATGGAAATTATAATAACATGTTCAAAAATTCTACTAGAAAACATGAAGTTCTTGGTTCAAAAAGGCATGTAAAATTCAACACTCACAATTTTAGGATTAATTATCATCATCCTATCATGCATGCTGCAACTTAATTTAGGATGAATGAAAAATCTAAAGGTAACTCCAAGAATATGCATATGACAACTACAACACTTGATTTCTAACCCAAATATATTAAGAAACCAAAACTTAAGAAAGTTTAGGTTAAGAAAGATTGTCTTTTTTAGGTCATATGACCTTAATTTATTATTCACCTAGACAATTTGGTAAGAGTGCTTAATTGATCCTAAGTGAGCATCCTTATTTTTTTAAAATGATGTTTCTTTAGTTTAAAAAAATGATAAAAAATAAAAAAAGAGGGAAGTAAATATGCTTTAACATTGATATGATCATTACATACTTCATTAATATTTTTTAACTATGCATTAAGCAAATGGATATTATGACTTGTGCATTTACATATTTCTCAAATCAAGTGATTAATGTCAACATGAAACTACTCACACACTCACTCTACACATAAGTATGTCATGCTAGAAGTTTATAATTAATTATGGGAGACTTTAGGTCATTAGATGACCTTGATTATGAAAAATATGGTTGAACTATGTCTTTCACTATATAAAATGTTGGCATAAAGAGACACCTATTTGAAAGAGTTACTTATTTTGATGTGTGAAAGTTACCATGGAAAGCGAAGAGAGCTACCTCACAACTAGTGTGAAAATTATCATACTAGGTACATTGGCTTGTGCATATTTTCTTCAAAAAATAATAATAATATTAAAAGAAAAATAAAAATATAAAAGCTTTTGCATGCACAAAACGCAAAAGCATGTGCATGCAAAAGCCACAATTGGTTATACAAAATAAAATAAATAACCAATCTCTCACGTATAAAAATAATACAAGAGAGGAATACAAATATATATATATATAGATATAGATATATAGATAGATAGATAGATAGAAAGATATAGGTATAGGTATAGATATATAGATTAAAGTTATCTCTTGGTAAGTAAATTTTATTTTGTGCAAGTATGAATTTAACTGTAATTTTTTAATGATAGATGATACTTATTCCTTTAAATCTTTCATATCTAATCATAAATGAACTAATTGATATACTATTACAATTTTGATTTTTATCTCACTTTTGTTGACTGTAGATATGCTACTATATGTGTTAGTATGTTTGTGTGATTTGTCTACATATATTTATGTTATCAATAGATAGTCATACTTTGAACAAAATTAATTTCATCATTTGTTTTTATTGTTGTAGTCATGTTAAGCTAAGTCTATATATATATATTAAAGGAGACGTAGAACTTAGGGAAAGTTTATTCATTTTTGGGAAACATGTTATTTTTAGCTCTATTTTGATTGCTCTGATCTTTTTAGAATATGTACTCTTTTTTTTAGTCATTAAATACACTACTTGCTTGTTTAACCTGTTATCATTTCTTCATAATTATATTATTTATTCGTATGACAAAAAGGGGAGGAGAAAATTGGAACATTAATTAAAAAATCTACAAAAAAAAGGGAGAGTTAATTTAGGGAGAGAATTACTTAGAAATTTTTTTTTTTTGAGATATTATACATAGGGAGAGTTATGTTTTTAATTTCTATTTTATGATTCTCACTCTTATGAATATTCATCACTTTTATATTGCTATATACACTGAACTAATAAACAATGAGTCTTTCGGAACAAGTTTTTGGGTATTTATGTTTTTGAATTCTAGTGTAAATATGAGCTATCAAGATTCAAGCAAAGATGGTTTTACCGAATCATAGGATAGTACCACTATGTAAAATTTATTTTTCCTATAAGGGTTATGTAATGAGAGATATTTTGTCACATAAATATGCCGGGGGGGAATTGTAAGGTCTATGTGAGTGTTAGTAGTATTTATGAATAAAATATCTAAATGTAATTTTAATTGATAAGTTATCTTTCAAGAATACTTTCAAGCCAAAGAAACTATCGAGCTCCAACAAACAATTTCATATATATATATATATATATATATATGTGTGTGTGTGTGTGTGTGTGTGTGTGTGTGTGTGTGTGTGTGTGTGTTCTTATGCATGTTAGATTTTATATTAGACACATTGGAATATTTTGCATATAGGTCACTCGATTGATTGAGACATGACCAGACCAATCGAGGTGAATAGATCAATCGAGAATCGATCTACCTTAATTAAAAATTAACTGGATTAATTTGAGTAGATCGATCTACTTGTTTCAAAAAAAAAACTTATTACCACTAGATTGATCAAGTATTGACTAAAATGATCGAACTTTTTGGCTCTATCGATCGAGCCTGACTTGGATCGGTTAAACGGTTAAAGTTTCAACTTAAAATATTTATTTAAACTTTAGATAATTTATGAATACCACTTAGTCTATTCTTTAGTATGCTTCATTATTTTTAAAATATGTCCTAAATTTTAGGCTAAAATATAGAATAATACATATGTTAAATAATGGATAAGATATAGCCTAAATTATAGCTATTTTACATGTATAAATACATTTTCAATTACCTTTAATTCTTTAAAATAACTAATAAAGTATATGTATACTTTTATGTAATGATTTGTATCTATTTTACAGTCGAGTTATTAAAGATTAAATAAATATGTTTTATAATTGTTATTTTTCTAAACCTATATACTCACTAAGTATTTTTACTCATCCTATTTTCCTTTAACTTTTGCCTTTTAAATAGTATTATTTTTTTCATTGAAGGCTTGAATGCTATTTTTGAAGGAGACTAAAATTAATTTATTGATTTTACCTTGTATGATTTCTCGTCCTTTTGGAGTTACTATGAGCGTATTTTAATTTATTAGTAATCTAGTTGTATTGTAAACTATTTTTAATCTCTTAATGACTATAGACCGTATAATGGGTTAATATCAATTATTTTTTAATATTATCTTCCTTTTATGACTGGTGATATGAACGGTGAACTTTAAATGTTGTAAACAAATAGATGAAATTTTCTTTTTTTCATAGGTTGGTTTAGAGTAGAAAACTAAGAGAGACTACGATGAATTTTTTTGATAGATTCAAATATGTAACATGACTCTTTAAGTATTAGCGAACTTGGAGGGTGCTCACATAATCTCTTAGGGATTCAAGAGTTCATAAGATGAGTCATCCATGATGCTTTATGATGATTGAACATATGCTGTAGTGATACTCATATATGTAGATGATATTATAAGTACAAGTTCTGATGTTGAATATGTATAAAATTTGATTACTAAACTAAATGATGTCTTTGCACTAAAAGACTCATGAGAGAACTATTTTTTTTAGAATTGAAGTAACAAGAACTGAAGGGAGTATGCATTTGAATCAACAGAAGTATATTGCTCAACTGCTTAACAAGGTACAATTAAATAAGTCTAAACTTGTTTCTACACCTCTAGCTCTAAGGAATACATTGTCCAAATTTAATGGCCAACCATTGGCTGATGTAAGGCCTTATAAGTCCATAGATTGAGATCTTTAGTATTGCACCCTGTTAGACCAAATATAGCTAATTTAGTGAATAAAGTATGTCAATTTTTGCAGTTTCCAATTGATTCTCATTGGCAAGGTGTAAAGAGATTATTAAGGTACCTAAAATAGACTGCTAGGTAAGGAATTTTGTTACAAAGACTTAAAATCCTATCCATTATGTTTTATGTTGATACAGATTGGGCATCAGGTATTGATGATAGAAGAAGTGCATGAGGCTAGTGTAATTTCTAGGGTAACTCTTTAGTGTCTTAGAGCTTAGGGAAACATAGAGTTGTTTCAAGATCATAAGGCAGAATTCAAGTCATTGGCCTTGATAGTAGCTGAGGTGTTATGGCTCAAGAAGTTATTGAGTGAACTGAGTATAAAGCTTTCTGGTCCACCTTTTTTTGTGACAATCAAGGAACTAGTGTTTTGGCTAAACATAATTTTTTCACTCAATAATTAAACATGTATAGATAGATTTTTTACTTCATCAGAGAACGTGTGCTAAATGGTGAAGTATGCATGAAATATGTCCCAACACAAGAGTAACCTACAGACATAATGACTAAGTCACTCGAATTTGCTTGTTTTGCTAATCTCATGAACAAGCTCATTGTTCTCAATAGAGACATGAACTTTAAGGAATATTTTAGAAGATTTTAAGATGTAAAATATCCCATATATGCAATCTTGTGTATTTAGATTAAAGAGTTTGGATACTCTAGTAGAAGTGTAATACCCAATATGTGTTATATAATTGCTGTAGAATAGCATGAAATGAGTGTAGTTGGTCACATCTTCTGGTAGAACTTTTGTATGTACTCTAGTATACGGCAGATGATATAGTCATTAAATTTAAACATAATTATTTAGTCACTTTTATCTTTGTTGTTCTTGTTATTTCTTTATTTTCTTCCTCTCATCTTAGTTCTTGATCGCATGATCATTTAACGCTAAGTTTCTCAAGCTTTTATATGTGTTGTGTTTCCTTCTACTTTTATATTAGTTGTGGCTAATTTATTTAATTTATATATTTGGATATTATATAATAGTTGTTACACTGCATTTTGAATTATATTCTCTATTGTAAAAAACAAAAACAAAAAAAAACTTAAGGCTTTTGAAATTTAATAACTTCATAGTAAGTTTTTTTTAGTTTATGAATGCAATCCTTAAAGGAAGATGACAGATAGAAGAGGATGTCAAATAAGTCAAAAAAATATTGAAATCTACCTTTAAAGACTCAAAAAATGATAAAAAATTGTTTCTATTGCAATTGCATGAAGAGGCAAAAATATCAAAAATATATGTTATTAAAATTGCATGTGCTGATTATATAGAAAACATTACATCAAATTGTAACCCTTAAAATGTGAGTATCATTAAGATATCAATTAATAATAAAAGTAAAAATGTGTAACAAAAATAATATTAAGATAACAAACCCCCGAGTTCTAAAGGTAAAATAATATTTAGATTTATTCAATAAAGTGACTTGGATACGAAAAATAATCTATTTATCTTAATCTTCTCTCCTTTTTCGGTTTTACACACCTCCTTCTTCATCACTCCCTTGTTACTTATGTATCATAAATATATATTTTCTCTTTAGCACCACATCCCTCCTGAAATTAACCAATAAATATTTTGTAGACTTTTTTTTCTCTTTTTTGATAAATTTTTTATTTTAAAAAATTTCTCAAAATTTATATCTACTTTTTAAATTCCTTTTTAGGGTTTATTTTTAATGATTTAATTCTTATTATTTGACCACTATCGTATCTTTATGGTGTATATTGTTAGTTTAAGTCTATATATAACAAACAGTTTTAAAAACAAATATTTTTCACCATTAATTTGAGTCCATTTAATAGTGAATATATCTTTTTATTTGATTTTATTTTTCCTTAATTTAATATTTATTCATTAAATTCAAATTTTAAAATATGAAAACATATACTTCATTGATTTAAACTATCATATAGATAAGATAATTTATTAATATTATTTATTATATCTATTTGTCTTAGAAACTAAACTATATATATATGATCAGTAACCACAACTTTCTATATATTTAGATTTATTTCAATATCTTGCTTATTAAGTTATGGTTTGTGGTGGATATTTTTTGTGTTTTATATCATATAAGTTTTATTTGCTTATTGTTTTTTAGATAAATTGATTTTTGTGGAGTTTTTAAGTATATTATTGTATTTAAAATAAAAAAGTATATTATTGCATATTTCCAATTATAATTTAGACTATATTTTCAGTCTTTTATATATCCATGTGAATTATTATTATTATTATTATTATTATTATTATTATTATTATTATTATTATTATTATTATTATTATTTTTGGGACTGATATGATATATATATTGATACTAGTTTGATATATATATATATATATATATATATATATATATCACATGTTTATTACGAATTGTCTGGGAAGTTTTTAAGGGATTAATATATATTCATATATCAAAATGTATGAACAAATTAAGGCTTGTATATATGTTTGTCGATTAATGTATAAACCTAATGAAATGTGTTCATGAGTACATTCCATAACATTCTTACGATGAGAAATGACCATGAGTGACCCCTAATATTTGTTCATATATATATATATATATATATATATATATATATATATATATATATATATTTGTGGTATAATAATTAATAAAATATTTTGAGTATTATTTATTTTTTATTTTGATGTTGATGTGATACAACTTTTGATAACATATTCATTGGTTTGTGGCTAATTTATCTATAATGTTTGCACTATATCATTATCTAATACGATCTTGGTGAATTTTTTATTACTATTAATAAATAATATTTTTCTCTTCATTTTGAAATATCTTTATAATTTTTGTGAAAAATATGAAAATATTTTCAAAGTTTTCTAAGTTTTAAATGTATACTTAAAGCGAATTGTCAAAAATATTTCTCGGTAATAAATGTGTATTTATATGTTACAAAAATATAAACAAATATACACATTATTTGGTGAATTGTGTCTCCGGGTTGTAATGAGCAAAATGATCATATAAAATGAAAATGACAATGCATATTTAATCCAATAAATCTAGAAATTAGTTAATTTGGACATATGTTTATTTTGAAATAGTTCTAAAATGTAGGTTTCAGCGGCTAGTTATTTAAATTTGATAAGTATGTAATATATAGTACTATTTGTTAGAAAAATTAAATTAAATTTTTAATTTTTAATTTTTAGTTTCAATCCTTTTAAACTTTTCTTTACATCCATCATGATTTCTTTCGTTTCTCTGCTTCAAATTCCATTTGTTTCTCTTCTTTAATTTTCAGTTGTTTCTCTTCTTCAATTCCAATTGTTTCTACCCATTTTTCTACATCAATTCTCAACTTCCATTTATGAATAATTATTCTATAAATAGAAAAGAAAAGACATAGAAGAAATTTTGAGAACGAAAAAGAAAAAGAAAACAGAGAAAAAGAGGGAGGCGTGAAGAAGAAGAGAAGGAAAAAAAGAAAGAGTTGATAAAAGTAAAAGAAAAAAATTATTTATTTATTTATTTATTATTATTATCTTTTATATATATATATATATATATATATATATATATATATTATCTAGAATTAGGTTCTTTCGATAGAATTTAGACACTTTACAATTCGTAAAATAATAAATTATGGTATAAGTTTATTATTATTTAATCATTGTATCATGAGAGATAAATTTATGTTGTTCTCAAACACCCATGGTGGGCAAAAAAATTATCTTAAAGACACTGTATAATACACAAGGCTCAATTATTATTATTATTTTATATTTAATTTATATATTGTTTAAATTTTGTATTTATATATTATATATATTTCTAATTTTTTTAAATAAAATAATTTCATTCTTAAATTGTTTGTTAGATTATTATTTATAATAATCATAAGATAATTTTTCCCTTACTTTTTGGACAAACAAATATAAAAATCTTTTTTTAATAAATATTTTGAGACAAACAGATTATTTATAATATGTTATATTTATTTACTTTGTTATATATCTGTTATGCTATATATATTCTATTATAATTACTGTTCAATTTTTACATCTTTATTAATTCTTTTCATCATATATTTAATATTAATTTTGTTTTTATATTAAGGGTTCATCGTTTTCTCTATTGTTATTATTATTATTTATTTTATATAATTGTAATGTTCTATATTGATATTTTATATTAAGTATTTTGTTTTCTTTATTTATTTTGTGTTACTAATCTTAATATTCTTTACTTTATATTTGTATTTTATTTTTACTATATATATATATATATATTATAATTTTATAAATAAATAAATTGTTTTATTTTAAAATTATTTAATCACTATAATTAATGAAATTATATATGTAAATTAACATATTTCTATCATTTATTTATTAAATATATATATAATTTTTTTAATCTATAAACTTTATTTGATAATTTTTAAAACTTAAATTGCTATTTGTGTATTGAATAGAAAATATAAAGAAAATATTATGCAATCTGAAATGACAACTCCAATGTCCCAAACTAAAAATCCAACTGTGAATGTTGTTGATCCTACTGTGGTTGGTTCTACTATGAACCAAATGAAGAGGCCTTCTGTGGCTCATGGGTAACCCAAATGTTATCGATTTCTATTAAAATGAACCATGTTATGGTAGAGAGACTGAAGAAGTTTAATGGTTTGAACTTCAAGAGATGGAAGAGTAAGATGATGTTCTATCTCACCACCTTGAATTTAGCAAGGTTCTTGACTAATGAAGCTCCCGATCAACCTAAGGTTGAACAAGATTTTCAGTCTGCTAGTGCTATTGAAACATGGAAGCATTCTGATTATCTATGTCGGAACTATGTTCAGAATAGTCTAACCGATTTCTTGTACAATTAGTATAATAAGGAAAAGCCGACCAAAGACTTGTGGGAATCATTAGACCGGAAGTATGAAATTGAAAATGCCAATGCCAAGAAATTTTTGGTTGGTTGCTTTCTTGATTATAAGATGGTGGACTCTAAATCAGTATGCATTCAAGCACGTGAAATCCAAGATATCATAATAGAGATGTATGATGAAGGGATGGTACTTAGTGAAACCTTCTAAGTTGCAGCTATTATTGAAAAGTTGCCCCTTTCATAGATAGAGTTCAAAGCCTGCCTTAAGCATAAACGAGGGGAAGTATCTTTGAAAGAGTTGCTGATAAGATTCAAAGTGGAAGAAGACAACAAGGCTTCTTCTAAAAGAGGTTATATCCCATTAGCATCCAAGGCTAATGTGATGGAACATGGTCAAAGTTCTAAACACAATAAGAATTAGGGCAAACCCAAGCTAGGTAAAAGGTCTAATTTGGGACTTAGAGAAGCAAATTTTAAGAAGTCAAGTTTCAAAGGGATTTGCTTTAAATGTCATAGGACAGGGCATAAATCCCCAGAGTGCAGGTTTCCAAAAAGAAACAGAAACTGTGAGGCAAACATGGTTGATGACATCACTCATGATATTTTTGACATTGACTTGTGTGTAGTCATTTTTGAGATAAACTTGGTGGGATCAAAGCCAAATGAGTGGTGGATTGACATTGGTGCAACAAGGCACGTATGCTCAGATAAAGAGGTAATCACTACTTTTGAAGCAGTGAAAGATGTAGAGAAGCTCTTCATGGGAAATTCTTCCACATCATTCATTCAAGGGCAAGGCCAGGTCAAATTGAAGATGACCTCTGGGAAGGAGTTTACATTAAATAATGTACTCTATGTGCTTGACATCCATAAGAATCTTGTTTCTAGCTTATTGTTAAACAAACATGGCTTTCGAATGGTGTTTGAATCTAACAAGGTCGTTGTGACCAAAAATGGGATGTTTATGGGGAAGGGTTATGTATTTGATGGGTTATTTAAGCTCAATGTAATGACTGTAAAAGCTAAAAATATTAATAAGATTAATTTTTATGCTTATATGCTTGAGTATTCCAACTTATGGCATGGTAGACTAGGTCATGTTAATTAGGATTCATTGTGTAGATTAATTAACATGGAACATATACCCGCATTCCAAATAGATTCAAAGTATAAGTGTGAGACTTATGTTGAGGCAAAAATGACTAGGTCATCGTTTCATTCGATTGAAAGGAACACTAAACCCCTTGACTTAATCCATAGTGATCTATGTGATTTGAAATTTCTTCAAACAAGAGGTGGCAATAAGTATTTTATTACTTTTGTTGATGATAGCATGAAATATTGTTATGTGTATTTGCTTAAAAGCAAAGATGAAGCTATAGAGAAATTTATTCTTTATAAAACAGAAGTTGAAAATTAACTCAAGAAAATCAAGGTACTGCGTAGTGATCGTGGTGGTGAATATGAGGCATCATTTGGTGAATTCTGTGCACAACACGAAGTTATTCATGAAACCACAGCATCTTATTCACCTCAGCAAAATGAAGTTGTTAAACGTAAGAATCGTACCTTGAAAGAAATGATGAATGCAATGCTATTAAGTTCTGGGTTGCCACAGAACTTGTGGGGGGAAGCTATTTTGTTAGCTAACTACCTTTTAAATAAGGTACCACAGAAAAAGACACATAAGACACCGTATGAATTATTTAAAGGAAGGGTACCTTCTTATAAATATTTACGAGTGTGAGGGTGTCTTGCAAAAGTGGTTGTACCTATACCTAAGAAGGTGAAGATAGGTCCAAAACCAATAGAATGCATCTTCATTAGATATGCACATAATAGTAGTGCTTATCGGTTTCTTGTGCATTGATGCGTATCTTCGCAAGTGTACGAATCGTTCAAGTAATAAAGTGTACAAAAGTATGGATATCGAACCCACAAGGAATGGTGTTACTAAGTACCGAAATTGACTAACCCTAATTTTATTTGAAAACCGAATTTTTGAAATTGTTTTAAAAGCAAATTAACATAAAACTAAACGCAAATAACAAAATTTAATGTTGTTCACAAATGATTAAAAAACGCTAAGGCATTTGATTTCGCTAAATCAATTCAATCCGATTTCAAGTTATGTTATATGAGAATCAAAGTTAAAAGTGATGGTTGAAAAACCCAAACTTATCTAATACTCTTTCTCAAGTTATATTAGAATTACTTATCTATGAAAACCGACTATATTTCTATGAAGATTTAATCACAAATACGCACATTACGATTTATGGAATTTCCGGAATAACCACATACATCATGCATTAGGTGTCAAACTCGCATTCAACATACGGTATTTATCACAAGAAGCATTCATTACACATCTCCTCTCGGTCTCAATATAATGCAACAAATCATCTAAATCTTGATCAGAAATTTAAAAGCATTAAGCATGGAAATAAATACTGAACTTGAAAACATTGAATTCATATAACCATAACAAAAGAAATCAGATTTCCTTGATCTAACTACATCATAGCCTTAGCAAAAAAACGAATTAGTTCATAACGGAAATAAGAACAAACATATTCTCAATTGAATCCATGAACAAACAATCCGAATAAAATGCAGAAAAATAAAAGCTAAGGAGAAGAGATGAAAAAACTCTTGGAAGAGGAAGACTTGGTATAGCAACAATGGTGATGATCCTTCAAGCTTCTCCAACCTTTCTCTCCAAAATCTCCTTTTCTCCTGCAAAAATAACTCAATTCTCGCTTCTCTCGCCGTGGCCTCCTTCTCCATCATAATGTATATATAGGCCTAGGGTTTTGGAGGGCAATTTTGGAACAAAACAAAGATAAAAATGTTTTCGAACGAAGCCGGGCGAGATTTCTCGGAAAACTTACGATTTTTTCTGCTATATTCGCCGGCGGCGGGATTATTATGGTCGGCAGCCGAGACGCACTTGGCCTAATGACGAGATGTATTTGGCCTAAGTGGCGAGATGTACTGCGGCAAGCAGATTTCTTTGGCCGGCGACGAGATTGCTTTGCCAAAATCCGTTTCCTGAAGATTTTCAACATTTTCTCCGTAAGGTTTAAATCCGGCGACGAGAATATTCTCGCCGGTGAAATTCCAAATTTTAAATTTTGTTTTCTTTTTTCTTTGATTCAATCCCGATCATTGTACTTTGTCCCTAACTTCTCCAAAATCATGATTTTACTCCGAAATTGCACTTTAAACACGAAATACCGTGAAATGACATTTGTGGATTAAATAATCAAATAAACACAATTTTCACACAAATATCAACATTTAAATCATAACAAAAATGCAATAATTTAGCTCTTATCAACAACCCCCAACCAGGTTCTTACTAGTCTCTAGCAAGAAAAGAAATCTATTTAATAAATTCAAAGGAGACATTAAGAGAAACTTCAAAGGAAATTTATTCTATTTACAAAATTACATTAAGCATATGCAATAAGCCTTTAAACCCAAAGCGTGCCCTAAGAGGACGAGTTGTAGTCGTGAGGGCTTCCAAAGGATTTACACCCACAAACATCTTACCTATAACTACCCTAACTTAAAACAATAACATAACATAAAAAATAATTTGTACAAATGTCTCAAAAATTGTAAATAACACCCAACATATAGAATAATTAAATGTCACCTAAGTTTTAAGAAATCTCAAATGCCAATTTCACTTTTATTATTGACTCTTAAACATCCATCAAACCACAAACCAATAGCCATAATGCCCAGATAATATTATGCAGAACATCCACAAACAAAAAGGTGAAATCTCAAACTCCATAGGCTCACTCTTCAAAACTCTCTCCACTAATGAAGAAAAATACACCACTTCGGATCAATAAGACTTTATTAGGCTTGTAATGTTAGGCTTAGGTATTTGGTTAAGAAAGAACGGGAAGTGTCAAAATACAAATAATAGCACTTATTAGATTATACACAACCAATTAAGTAAAAGAGTAACACCATTTAACCCAAATTGTTTCTTCCGATCATAACCCATTTTTCCAAAGATAAACAAAATTCTTCCTCGATCTTTCACCTCAGTACATCCATTACTAACACTCTTTTATTTACTAGAGTGTGAAGGCCCTTTTTCTCTTTTTCTTTTCTTTTCTTTTCTTCGTTGTTTTTTTTTCTTTTTTTTATTCCATCCTTACTCCAATTTCTCTTGAAAAGTTTGTGTTCAAAATTAAGTGCTCTTAACAAATAAGGTAGGAATTATATATATATATATATATATATATATATATTGGCTAAATAAAAGGTAGGTTATAGAAGGCAAAAAGAAAGAAAAATAAGGCTAAAAATATATTTAAATCGGCTCAATGAGGTAACTAGTGATATAAAGATAACAAGGTAGGCTTAAAATGGCACAATCGATCCAAAAATGGCCTATATCCTATCCTAAAAAGTGAAATTCCAAATTATTTCGCCTCAAGAGGTTTTCAAATGAGTTCTAGAGTTTGTTGAGATCACAAAAATGTCCATGAAAAATTCGCACATAAGACTTCTCTAAGCATTTAGACTAATCAACCAAATCATACCACATACCAAAAGAGTCGCCAACTAGGTAAAATCAACATTTGAAATTATCTTTAAATCGAAGCAAAATTTAATGTCTTCTAAAAGCTACTTGTTATCACAATCACATTATTATCATCAACGTGCAAATTAAAATAAGTAAAATGCAAATAAAATAAAAAATAAAAATAAAAGAAATTAAATCAAAATGCAGAAAAATAAATGGAAAAACAAAATTAAACACAAATAAACACACAAACAAAACTAATAAAAATGAAGCGAAGAAAAGATTTACCGTTTACCGCACCCCCAACCAAAACCTTACATTGTCCTCAATGTAAGAAAGAAAAATGTATATGGCTTTTTTTTCTTACTCCGCAAGACAAATAAAATAAGCAAATTTAATTAAAAATAAAATTATCATAAAATGAAGTGCAGAATTTAAAATTTCTAAAATAAAATGAGATAAAAGATAAGAAAACAAATCGATGGGTCGCTTCCCAATTAAGCGCTTTAAGTTATAGTCATTAGCTAGACTTTTTATGTTATCTTTACGCTTTGTTGAATTCTCCGTCAAAATATGGCCTCAACTGTTGTCCATTTACCTTGAAAGTTCCCTTTGTTTCATGACTGATCTCAATTGTTCCATAAGGAAACACCTTGGTTACTAGAAAAGGTCCTGACCAACGAGATTTTAGTTTTCTTGGAAAAAGTCTGAGATGGGATTTATAAAGCAACACTTTTTGTCCCACCTCAAAGTTTTACCTCAAAATGTGCTTATCATGCCAAACCTTCATCTTGTCCTTGTACATTCGGTCATTCTCATAAGCATCATTCCTCATTTCATCCATCTCATTTGTTGCAGATTTCACAAGGCAAGCTTCTAGTGGTAGCAATGGAGTTCTCTCCTCAAAAGTTTCCGAGATTAACTTGTCAAGAGTGTTAATTTGAAAAAAAGAATGTACCTCACTTGGAAATTTCATTGCTTCAAAAACATCAAAAGTCACTTGTTCATCTTGCACCCATAGAATGAGCTTCCCTTGTTGAACATCACTCATTGTTCTCCCAGTTGCAAGGACCGGTCTCCCCAATATCAACGGTCCCTCTCTATCTTCCTCCATGTCAAGCACCACGAAATCTACAGGGAAAATAAATTTGTCAACTTTAATTAAAACATCCTCAATTACCCCTAGAGGATATTTCACCTATCGATCCGCTAATTGTAGAGAGATTGAAGTGGGTTTTACTTCTCCCATTACTCTAGTTTTCTTCAAAATAGAAAGTGGCATCAAATTAATGCTTGCTCCTAAATCACATAGGACTTTATCAAAATTGCAACTTCCTATAGTACAAGGTATAGTAAAACTCCCCGGGTCTTTCAATTTACGTGGCGTTTCTTTGAAGAACTACACTACACTCCTCATTTAGCATAGCTTTCATAATCTCCTGCCTTCCTCTTCTTTGATAGAATTTACTTCATGAATTTTGCATACTGGGCATTTGTTCCAACATCTCTCGCAAAAGGAATGTTAATATGCAATTTCTTAAAAATATCCAAAAATTTATCAAATTGATTATCAATATTTTTCTTATTCATTATTCGAGGATATGGGATGTGAGGCTCACATTTCGGGAAGGTTAAACATCTTGGGATGTTGATGGCTTTTCTTTAGATTTTTCCATCATTTTCTCGATTTCCTTGCCATTCAAGCTCTTTACCGCTTCTCAATGTGATAGCCTTTACATGCTCTTTGGGATTTATTGTGTCACTAGGCAATGATCCTTGAGACCTTTCTACAATCTGCTTTGAAAAAGCCCTAGTTGGTTTTGGATGTCCCCGTTTATTGCCTCTTGATTTCTCGAAATTTGTTCTTGTCTCCTCAACGAACTTTCCCAAAATTCCTTCCAAATCTATTTGTTTCTTCTCTTGGGGTTGGTAGGAAGATGATGACGGTTTGAATCCCCTTGGTTATTTCCATGAAAAATTTGGATGATTTCTCCAACCTGGATTGTAAGTGTTCGAATACGGGTTATTTCGAGGTTTTTGGAAATTTGAAACATAATTTGCTTGCTCACATTTAATTGAAGCAAATGGATTTCCACTTGGCACTCAATACTAGCATGATTTCCACCACATAAATCACATTGTACGCTTGGTTTGGATTCGAATTTGGATGACAAAGAATCCATCTTTCTTGAAAGAGAAGAACTCGAGCCGACAAAGCATTCATCGAATCAATTTCTACGCACTATCAGCTGGTCTTTTGCAATTACTCGCTTCCGAATGCCACCGATTGTTGTTTTTCGCCATAATCTCTAATAATTCATGAGCATCCTCCGGTGTTTTTCCCATTAAAGACCTCCAAATTTGTAGCATCAATCATTGCACGATAGTTTTGAAACCAACCCATTATAAAATGTGTAGAGATTTCACAGCCCAAATTGGTATACCATGATGTGGGCACTTTCCTCAACATTTCTTTGAATCTTTCCCAAGCTTCATACAAAGATTCTTGGTCATACCGTGTAAAAGATGTGATTTCATTCCTCAATTTTGCCGTCCTTAGCAGGAGGAAAGAACTTAGACAAGAATTTCTCGAACCAACTCATTCCATGTTGTAATTGATCCTGGTGGTAATGAATTTAGCCACTCCTTGGCTTTATCCCGAAGTGAAAAAGGAAAAACCCTCAATCTTATAAACATCTTCAGGACACACCATTTATCTTGTAAAGATCACTCACCTCCAAAAAGTAAGCAATACGTGCATTTGGATCATCCTTTGACATTCCCCCAAATCGATTTGATTGAACCATTCGATAAAGGATGGTTTTATCTCAAAGTTATTTGCTTGAATCCATGGCCTCCTTATACCCGAAGTAGTTCCAAGAACATTAGGCACAAGATAATCCCTCAAAGCTTCTACGATTTCCACCTCCCTCAACAAATGGTGGATCCATAGTCGATTGTCTATTAGTGAGGTGACGTTGAACGCCTTCTCTCTCGGTTTAGACGCCTAAATGTTCTATCAATCTCGTGGTCAAATGGAAATTGGTTAAGGCTTAACAGACGTCTCATACAACAATCCTACAAACTTAAAATTAACTAGCACAAAAACAACACAAAATTACCCCTTTTATGATAAATGAATTAAAAGAGCAAATTAAACAAAATTAAAAATGAAACAATGATAAAGAAAATTAACTTCAAATTAAAACTAAGATTAGGTAGTATCGATATTAATAAAATCAAACCATTCACTGCACCGCGCCAAAAAACTTGATGTGTATCTTCGCAAGTGTACGAATCGTTCAAGTAATAAAGTGTACAAAAGTACGGATATCGAACCCACAAGGAATGGTGTTACTAAGTACCGAAATTGACTAACCCTAATTTTATTTGAAAACCGAATTGTTGAAATTGTTTTAAAAGCAAATTAACATAAAACTAAACGCAAATAACAAAATTTAATGTTGTTCACAAATGATTAAAAAACGCTAAGGCATTTGATTTCGCTAAATCAATTCAATCCGATTTCAAGTTATGTTATATGAGAATCAAAGTTAAAAGTGATGGTTGAAAAACCCAAACTTATCTAATACTCTTTCTCAAGTTATATTAGAATTACTTATCTATGAAAACCGACTATATTTCTATGAAGATTTAATCACAAATACGCACATTACGATTTATGGAATTTCCGGAATAACCACATACATCATGTATTAGGTGTCAAACTCGCATTCAACATACGGTATTTATCACAAGAAGCATTCATTACACATCTCCTCTCGGTCTCAATATAATGCAACAAATCATCTAAATCTTGATCAGAAATTTAAAAGCATTAAGCATGGAAATAAATACTCGACTTGAAAACATTGAATTCATATAACCATAACAAAAGAAATCAGATTTCCTTGATCTAACTACATCATAGCCTTAGCAAAAATGAATTAGTTCATAACGGAAATAAGAACAAACATATTCTCAATTGAATCCATGAACAAACAATCTGAATAAAATGCAGAAAATAAAAGCTAAGGAGAAGAGATGAAAAAAACTCTTGAAGAGGAAGACTTGGTAGCAACAATAGTGATGATCCTTCGAGCTTCTCCAACCTTTCTATCCAAAATTTCCTTTTCTCCTGCAAAAATAACTCAATTCTGCTCTCTCTGCCGTGGCCTCCTTCTCCATCATAATGTATATATAGGCCTAGGGTTTTGGAGGGCAATTTTGGAACAAAACAGCATAAAAAAATGTTTTCGAACGAAACTCGCCGGGGCGAGATTTCTGGAAAACTTACGATTTCGGTTTTGCTAAATCTCGCCGGCGGTGGGATTATTATGGCCGGTGGCGAGATGCACTTGGCCGGCGGCGAGATGTATTTGGCCGGCGGCGAGATGTATTTGGCTGGCGAGATGTACTGGCCGTGGCGAGATTTCTTTAGCGTGGCCATGAGATTGCTTTGCCAAAATCCGTGCTCTCGGGAAGATTTTCAACATTTTCTCTGTAAGGTTTTCGTCGGCGGCGAGAATATGCTCGTCTGCGGCGAAATTCCAAATTTTGAAATTTTGTTTTCTTTTTCTTTGATTCAATCCCGATCATTGTACTTTGTCCCTAACTTCTCCAAAATCATGATTTTACCTGAAATTTCACTTTAAACACGAAATACCCGTGAAATGACATTTGTGGATTAAATAATCAAATAAACACAATTTTCACACAAATATCAACATTTAAATCATAACCAAAATGCAATAATTTAGCTCTTATCATGCATGAGTCAAATATCCCAGATATACACAATAACACAATAATGGAATCAAGGAATGCATCATTCTTTGAAAATGTATTTCCATGTAAATCTCAAACAGAATCAAGTTCGTCAAAATGAACATATGAGATTATGAATGAAGATAGTTAAAACAAAGAACCTGAACAAGAGGTTTAGGATGAGGTTGAGGTTGAACTCAGATGTAGCAAGAAGGCTAGGACAGAAACATCCTATGATCCAGACTTTTTGACCTATTTGCTAGAAAGTGAACCTTAAACCTACAAAGTGGCTATGAATTCTTCTGAAGGTCCTCAATGGCGAAAAGCCATAAATAGTGAAATTGAGTCCATTCTACAAAATCATACTTGGGAACTAGTTGATTTACCTCCAAGTAGTAAAACACTAGGGTCTAAGTGGATTTTCACAAGAAAACATAAATCAGATGGATCAATTGATAAGTACAAGGCCAAGCTTGTAATTAAGGGATACAAACAACAACATGGCCTTAATTACTTTGATACTTATTCTTTTGTGAAGAGAACAACATCTATAAGGATGATAATTGCTATCACAGCTCTGCAAAATCTTGAAATACATCCTATCTAAATGGAGAGTTAGATGAAGAAATCTATATGGACCAACCCAAGGGTTTTTCGTGCCTAGGGAAAGAAGGAGAGATTTGTAAATTGGTGAAGTCTTTATATGGCTTGAAACAAGCACCAAAACAATCGCATGAAAAGTTTGATAATGTCATACAGACAAGCGGCTTTAAAATCAACGAATATGACAAATGTGTATATGTCAAGGACAAAGAAGATGGTTATGTTATCTTGTGTCTTTACATTGATGACATGCTAATTGTGGGTAGCAATGATCAAATGATCAAATCTACTAAGTCTATGTTAAATTAAAGGTTTGATATGAAAGACATGAGACCTACTGATGTAATTCTTGGAATTAAGATATCAAGGATATCAAGCAGTCTCATTCTAAGTCAATGTCATTATGTTGACAAAATACTTGAGAAATTCAACAAGGGTGATTCTGGAATTATGAGAACACCAGTAGATGTAAATCTACACCTATCTAAGAATAAAAGTGAGAGTGTGTCTTAACTAAAATATTTTAGAGTGATAAGAAGTATTATGTACTTGATGAGTTGTATGAGAACAAATATAGCTTATGTTGTAAAAAAACTAAGTAGATATACTACACAAGATATCCAATTTTATTAAAAGGATACAGTGATGCCAATTGGATATTTGATATGAAAGATTCAAAGTCTACCAGTGGATATGTATTCATATTGGATGGTGTAGCTGTTTCATGGAAGTCCTCTAAACAGACATGTATTGCTAGATCCATGATGGAATCTGATTTCATCGCTTTGGATAAATATGGTGAAGAGGTTGAATGGCTACATAATTTTGTAGAGGATATTCCTAAGTGGGTAAAGCTTGTACCTATAATATGCATTCATTGTGATAGTCAATCTGCTATTGGTAGGGCATAGAGCAATATGTATAATGGTAACTCTCGACATATACTTCATATTGGATGGTGTAGCTGTTTCATGGAAGTCCTCTAAACAGACATGTATTGCTAGATCCATGATGGAATCTGATTTCATCACCTTGGATAAATATGGTGAAGAGGTTGAATGGCTATGTAATTTTGTAAAAGATATTCCTAAGTGGGTAAAGCTTGTACATGTAATATGCATTCATTGTGATATTCAATCTGCTATTGGTAAGGCATAGAGCAATATGTATAATGGTAACTCTCGACATATACTTCGTAGACATAATATCATTAGACAACTACTCTCAACTGAGGTTATCTCTATTGATTATGTGAAGTCAAAGGATAACATAGTCGATCTCTTAAATAAAGGGTTAAATCGAGAGTTAGTTGATAAGTCATCGAGAGGAATGAGACTAAAGCCCATGAATGAATAAGAATTTGTAAAGGAAACCCAACTTATTTGACTAGAGATCCCAAGATCTAGGTTCAAAGGGACAACCTAATTGTAAAGACTTAGTGAGATCACTATGAGGGTTTATCCTCAAGTCCATTCCTATGATGAAAACAATGATACCCATAAGATACAAAATAAGTTAAGGCTTTTAATGATTCTTATGAAGAGAATACCGAGCAAAATATGATGGTTACTCTTTGCGGATTATTTTTAAAGATAAAAGATCACATATATGAGGGAGGAATGGGGCTGCTTCGAAAGAGAATTGTATAGGGCTCAATTCTTTAAAGACTCTCACAGAACCAGGCATATGCTCATGGCCAAAACGAACATAACAATGAGAACTAAATTGTGTTAAGAAAGATTCTTGTGTGAAGTATGTCATCGCTTACATAAATGACATAACAGTTTAAGGACATCGCGTCTACTACTCAATTAGTAAGGTAAAATATTTTCACAAAGGAAGGTTCAAAGGGTAACACCTACCTATCCTATGTAGGTTTCGATCCGTTAAACTCTATTTCTGTGTCAAAATTTGATTTAAAATCTATGTCAATTTTTATTCATGTGGGAGATTGTTAGAAAAATTGAATAAAAATTTCAATTTTCAGTTTCAATTCTTTTAAATTTTTTGTTACCTCCCTCTTGATTTCTTTGCTTCAAATTCCATCTGTTTCTCTTCTTCAATTCCAGTTATTTCTACCCATTTCTGTGCATCAATTCTCAGCTTCCATTTATAAATAATTCTTCTATAAAAGGAGAAGAAATTTTGAGAACGAAAAAGAAAAAGAAAACAAAGAAAAAGAAGGAGGCATGAAGAAGAAAAAGAAGAAGAAGAATAGAAGGAAAAGAAGAAAGAAAAAAAAAGGAAAGAAAAAAAATTATTTATTTATTTCTTTATTATTATTATCTTTTGGTTATATATATATTATTTAGAGTTAGGTTCTTGAGTTAGGTTCTTGAGTTAGAGTTCAAACATTTTAAAGTTCATACAATAATAAATTATAGTATAAGTTTATTATTATTTAATCGTTGTATCCTGTGAGATAAATTTTCGTCGTTTTCGAGCATCTACGGTGAACAAAAAAATTATCTTAAGAATACTATGTGATACACAGGTCTGAGTTATTATTATATATATATATTTAATTTATATATTATTTAAATTTTATATTTATATATTATATATATTTATATTTTTTTTAATAAAATAATTTTATTTTTAAATTGTTTATCCGATTATTATTTATAACACTATTATTTAAAAAAAATATTTTAAAAAACAAAGAAAAAAGAGTAGAATTTTTAAATATAACTATTTTTTTCCTTTTTAGCTGCTTTTGTTATGACACGAGGAAAAATTAATATTATATATTTTTTAGAATTGTTCGTTGGAATACTTTTATAAAATAATTAATTTACTTTTATGAATAATAGATATACGTTGTTTTATGAGCATTAAATGTGATAATTAGTGATAATTAATAATAACTAACATAAAATACAAATACGAGTGATTTGATACCATATATTTCAAGATTTTTATAACCCTTTTTAATAAACTATGTCAAATATAATATGAAAATATATAAGAAGTTGTTTAATTAATATTTTTATTATTATTTAGTAAATTAATATGAGTGAGTATAATAAATTATAAACATTTTTATCTTGGAAAGAGTAATATTTTAATTACATTTTAATTACTTAACATAAAATAATAATATTTTAATAAAAAAATTATTAAAATAATATAATTTATCTTTAATTAAAAAAAATTATAAAATTAAGGAACTAATTAATACAATTTTTAATGTAATGGATTAAATTGCATAAAATGACCTAATCTAATGAAATTATGTGACAACTTACCTTAAAATATATAGATATAAGATTCACTTTATATACAATATAAATTTATTTTTTTAATTGTTTTTATTTAAGTATTTATTATGTATTATCACTTTCATATATAATAATAGTCAAAAAATGTGATAGGAAAATTTAACACCAGTAAGGATAGAATTAGTATTACATACGGATTGTGATAGAATGAAAATACTGGATTCAAACTAATAATAGTCACGTTTGGCAACAACAACAACAACAAAAATAAAATAGAAAAACATAATAATAATAGAAGTCACAACTTAAAGAAGATTATTTCAACATAACTGCTCTAATTAATTTCGACCCAAAAAAACTGTTGTAATTACTTTCCTTTTATTATTATTATTATTATTATTATTATTATTATTATTATTATTATTATTATTATTATTATTATTATCAAAATTTGATTAATTAATAAATAGATTGATGTCCAACCAAAATACCAAAAGCCAAATATAGGCTAAAATTAATATTTAAAACCACTCCTTTTAGATTGCTCAATGGTTATTAAATGGAAAAATAAGATAAGGTTGAAAGTAAATGCAGAACACAAATAGAATTTGATTAGGCATTACGTAGACGGAATGCATTTGTTTTGGGACTGTGTTCTTTTCTCACGAGTGCGTTTAATAATTGCCCAATATTAACAAGTTTTAAAGGCTGGTTATCTTCTAATACTCCCATTAATTAAAAAGAGAAGTTAAGTAATTGCAGAGTAGGCAATAGAAAACCACTAATCTATTTTTAAAAAATATTATCCGTAATGGATAGTTCTTAAAGATTTGAATAGCTTTTTAAACCATGTGTCATGATTCTATCAATAAAATAAAATAGATATTAAAACAATATTTAAGTTAGATGATTCAGAGTTTAATATATATATATAAACACAATGTAGTGGTTGGTTTTTAGTTTTTGGTCTACATATTATTATTTTTATAAATTAATCAATTGTTTTAAACTAATAACAAACTTATATATCAATTTATTCAACAAATAAATTAAAATATCTTAATTTTATAATTTTAATTTAATGAGATCATAACAAGACCTCACCACATCTTTGTTGATCTCATCAGAACTCCGACCACTCCATAGCAGTTATGCTGATAATCTCGTTGAAGCTATGGTGACATTGTCAAAAGGGGATATAACGTATTACATTTAAAGATAAAGGTTAACGTAACATATTGCATATTTACTATAGTTTCAATTATCCTACTAGAGATAGATATAATATATTACATTCAAAAATAAAGGTAGATGCAACAGATTACATACAAATATAAAATTATATTTATAAATTGAAAAATATAGCTGAATCCAACTTATAAAGGTTGATGTAACATATTACATATAAGCATACATGTCAATGTAACAAGTTACAAAGATTTAGATAGATATAATATATTATATATAAAGATATAAGTAGATGTAATATATTACATCAATTGAATACAATATGTTACATCCAGTGGATCAATGACAAAGGTTTTCGATATAAGATCTAATTTTATGTTCATTTTATTGAATATATGTAACAAGAGTATTTTAATATTTATACATATAAAATTATGAATTTTGAGTTAAGTTTTGTTAGTTTGGCAAAAATATTTATTGAAATAAAAAATATGATATATAAAGGCAATATATATTGTTAGTTTTGTCACTGTGAGGACTAAATTGTCTTCATATTTTTAGGTTTTATTACTTTTTTTACTTTATTATTATTTTTTAATTTTTTTTATTTTCTTACGTTCAAATAAATATCAAAATATATTTATAAAAACATATCATATTTTAAGAAAAAGTAGTATTATGTAGGTTTATTGTAAATTGCCTCACATTAAAAATTTTATATTTATATTCCTTGTTATTAAGTGTAATAATTTATAACATTACATATTTAATGAATAGTTCATACAAGTTCATTCAATTAATTTATAAACAAAATATATTTAGGTTAAATTAATAATTTTTGTGGTCAAAATTATTTCATACCTTATAAAAATTTAAAAAATAATCAATTAATTAATATTATTTTAAATAAAAATATTTATTAAATTTAATCAAATGATATCTATTTTATTGATAAATGCTTTAGTTTTTCAACGTGGATAACTCTCCTCCATAAACAGAGCAATTAGTGAAGAGATCAACACTCAGCTACTTATATTTGCCATGACTTCAATTAGATACCAAGAGAACAAAACAGTAGAGTTCATAATTTCATACAACTTGCAAGTTCAAGAAATTCTTGTCATTAATCTGTTGCCTCTAGCTTTTGATCATCTCCAACGAAGCATTATTGCATTAAAACCGTGTATTTTTTATACTAAAGTTAGACTAAAAAATTATCAAATATTATACCAAATGTAATATGATGGAGGTAATTATTCCCTCTTTAGTTTTTAATAAAAGATAAAAAAAATAAAAAATATTGTTTAAATTTATTTTATCTTAATTATATATCTTTTGATAAAAATTTATTATTATTATATTTTTTATTATTTAATAATATTTTTAATTTTTTATTACATATAATGAACTAAAAATAAGTATATAATAAAAACATTACTGAATAGAATATAAAATTAAAAATATAATATAAATTAAAACAATAATTTAATAATCAAGAAAAGTATTAAAATATTGACATAAAAGGATCTTAACTATTTTGAAATCATCAATCCTTTAGATTATTGTCCTTATTATTAAGATTTTTTTACAATGTAGAAAAAAAAACTTGTATTTGAAGTATTTCAATCAAGTTTACCAACTATGTCAAGACAAATTCAATTTTTTTAAAATATAAATATACTATATGATATAATGTATGTATGTAATATTATACATAATATGATAATTAAAAACAAATGTGATATTAATGTAACAATTGAAGAACGAAAGAAAGTGTAACTACATAAACAGATACGATGGTACTCGATTTTAAGAACTCTTTATTAAATATAAATAAATTAAGAAAAACAAATAAACTTATCTTGTATTTTAAAATGCATTAATTGAAAATTGAAAAGTTAATATACATCTATATGTAATTTTATTGTATTTTTTTATTCAAAATAATGTAATCTTTAGTTAATATAATAAATATAATATTTTTGTTAGTGATATGTTTTTTTCTTAATAATATAATTTTAAATTTGTTAATATTATTAATTAAGTAGGAATAATATATAATTAATATAATAATGGTTAAGAAAATAATTAAAAAATAAAAAATATTTATTTTATAAAATAATATATTTTTTATATAATATTTGATGTTATAAATTTAAGGTGAAAAAAATATGGTAAAATTTTGTATTAAAATAATGCAAAAAAAGTAACAAAATAACGTAATAGGTCAAAGATGCTGTTAGTGGAAAAAAGTACCAAAGCAATGCAATAGGTCAAAGATGCTGTTAGTAGAGGATTCATGACCTCACAGTAGAAAAATAATAATAATGTATGTATTAAATTATTATAAATAAATAAATAGATAATTGAGTTATTAATGTGATATTTTAAATTAAATGTGACATTTTTATTAGTAGGAAAAGAATTATATTAAGATAATATATAAAAATAAGATAAAAGTTACTTTATTTTTTTATAAAAAAATATTTATTATAAATTTAATTCTTTTACATTATGATATGTGTTTTAAATTCTTTTACATTGTTTGAAAATTAGTTAATGATGATAATGACTTTGGAATTCATATTGCCACGTTCGTTTAACCAAAATCGTGTCAGCTGATACCACTCAATTATTACAAGAAAACACCAAGCAATTCCATGTATACCACTTATGTTGCGGATCGTTGTCGAAAATGAATAGTATCATATGACATACAAAATAAAAGTCAATTAAAAAGTACTTAATTAAAAAGCTAATATGCGTTTGGATGCACTATTCAAACAAGTTCTAAATGAAGTGGTTTTTTGTGAAGTGTTTTCACTAGAAACTATGTTATAGATAACTACTTCCGAAATTGGCAAAAAAGTTGTATAAGCACTTGCCACAGTTGGCAAAAAATATTAAAATTGTTAGTAGTTGTTGTAATCACTAAAAAAAATCCTAATATTTTTTATAATAATGTAGTAAAATTAATAGAAATAATTATTAATGTAATTTTGTAAATAATATTACGAATATATATAGGTGGGCTCTATAACGTCAAAACAAGTGTTTATTTTTTTTTTTCAAAAGTAAAGGAAATTTGATTAATTTTAAGGGACTGCTTAAATGTGAGGCCGATAACGTACCCTTAAAGTTATTCTAATCTTACAGCCAAACGAAAACTAAATCACTTATATTTTTAAGAATACTTTCTATTACAGCATCTAAACAAGGTTTTAGTTGTCTCCTATATTTTATAATTTAGCTAAAATAGATTAGCTCATATGGTTAGCGATAACAGATATTAACATACATATATAGCAAGGGTAAGACTCAAGAAATACAATTACACTTGTTAATTAGTTGTTGTTGAATGATATAAAATTAATTTTATTATTTTGAATGTTATAGGTTTCAATTATGTGTTTATGAATTCGAATATTCAATATTTTATATTTTATAAAATTTACAAATTATTTTGGATTTAAGTAATTCGTATAAATTTTTTTATAGTTAAAATTTTATTTTTAACTCTATCTCATATATTAAATATTTTTTTAATAAAATAATGAATATATATTTAATACATCTTCGTAATAATAAGTTAAATATATGTTTATTTTTTAGAATATTTTAAACATATATTTTCTATTTCTTAGTATTCTCAATGTTTATTTACTAATAAATATTCTTTACATTTATAATAGTTTGTAGTAGAAAACATAGTTTGTTCATCTTTTCAAGAATGAGTTGGCATATTTGTGGTGAACACAATGAGTGTATAAATTGGTTTCAATATCTGGTATCATCTATTAAAAACAAATTGGTATTTTAATTAATCAGAGTTGATGAACAACCAAAGAGCATTCATAGTGTTCTTTGCATTCTTTGTTCTATTCATTATGTTCATCACCTTTTTCTCTTAAAGATCATATTTGATTCATCATGCCTTTACAATGAGTTTGCAACAAAGTTCAAAAGAATGCACTATTCCTCCAAATGAGTAGAACAAGTTAATTCCCAAGAGAATAAGCCTTCAGCTCCCATGAATGTCAAGAAAACAAAGAAATGTAGAAAGCACACCATGGAAGAGAGGTTAGGAGGTTTGAAAAGCATGTTGGAATAGTTGATATAGTTTTGGAAAAAATCCCAAGAGTAGCCACAAGTGTTTATTAATATCCTCTACACTCTAGGTCATATTGAATAGTAGCACAAGAAGACCAGTATCAAGCTCTTAACAATATCCATGATTCTTCCCACATTATAGTCACAATCTATAATAGATTGGGACCTAGGGTTTCAGAGCTCCCAATACATCAAGGGATTATCAATGGAGTCAACGATGACACCCAATTACCGACACAACCAGTAATCGCCACTTAGAATAGCAAGAACCACTTAAGCTAGGTTCACATGCTAGACACCAATACTTGAGGGAACACTTTAAGACTAGGCACTGTGCCCACTACGGCCAAGGTATCACCATTGATGATGTTGCATATTTGGGCCTCAATAGTCAACAATTACCTACGGTAGGCAACCATTAGTTGAACACCCCTCCCATCGAGGACATAGAGTTTTGACTCCAAAAAATGGAGTTAAAACTTAACTGAGATAAGCTATGCCTGGATTATTTGGTGTCCATCCTAACTCTTTTAACCTCAAAAGCAATGTCTATCTCATTGAGAAAGAAGTTCAAGTAGCCAACGATTAGCACCTACAAAATGGTCCACGGACCCTAAGATCACATAGAGTCCTTCAATGACTGGTGAATTGTATGCTCATAATGATGTTGTTAGATGTCGAGCTTTCCAAATGACTTTGGCAAGAAGGGCCCAAATTTAATATAGAACTTTGATGTTAGGGACAATTGGAAGCTTATTGTAAAACTCAGAATTATTCTTATATTTTCATTCAAAGACACTACCTATTTATATACAAAGTTAGAGACAATCTTAGGTGACATACACCTAATAAACAACTAATATATTCACCTAGTGTTAGACACCTAATACACACACAACTAATCATCTTTAACATTCTCCCTCAAAGTTGGAGCATAGATATTAATCATGCTCAACTTGTTACAAAGATAATCAACCCGAACCCCACTTAAAGCTTTCGTGAAGATATCTCCTAGTTGTTCTCCAGTCTTCATATATCCTGTAGAAATCAAACCTTGCTAAATTTTCTCACGAACAAAATTACAATCAATTTCAATGTGTTTAGTTCGCTCATGAAACACAGGGTTAGAAGCAATATGAAGAGCAGCTTGGTTATCACACCACAATTTCGCTGGTACTAAAGTTTTAAGACCTACTTCATCCAAGAGCTGATATATCCATATTATCTCATACGCAGATTGTGCCATAGCCCTATATTCTGACTCTGCACTCGATCGTGACACAACATTCTGCTTCTTACTTTTCCATGAGACCAAATTTCCTCCAATGAAAAAACAATAGCCTGATATGGATCTTCTATCTACTTTGGAACCTGCCCAATCTGCATCTGAAAAACATTCAATATGAGTATGTCCATGATTTTCATACAAGATGCCACGTCCATATGCTCCTTTCAAGTAACACAAAATTTGCTCTAACGCTGCCCAATGATGAACTGTTGGGGATGACATAAATTGGCTAACAACACTGACTGAATATGCAATATCTGGACGAGTCACGGTAAGGTAATTCATCTTTCCAACCACCCTTCGATATCTCTCAGAATCTTTAAAGAGTTATCCATCTCCTGTAAGGTGGATCTTTGGAGTCATTGGAGCACTACAAGGTTTTGTTCCTAAGTTTCCTGTCTCAGTTAATAAGTCCATGACATATTTTCTTTGAGATAGAAAGATACCTTTTTTACTCCTTGTGACTTCAACACCCAAGAAATACTTTAGCATCCCCAAATCCTTCGTGTGAAACTGAGTATGTAGGAAAGACTTAAGAGATGAAATTCTCGTAGTATCACTTCCAATAATAACAATGTCATCTACATACACAACTAAAAGAATGATACCAGCTTCTGATTGTTTGTAGAACACAGAATGGTCAGACTTGATTTTCATCATATCAAACGTTTCTATAACTTGACTAAATTTTCCAAACCAAGCATGAGGAATTTCTTTCAAACCATACAAAGATTTACGGAGATGACAAACTTGCCTGGACTCCCCCTGAGCAACAAAACCAGGAGGTTGCTCCATAAACACCTCCTATTGAAGATTACCATGAAGAAAAGCATTCTTTATATCTAGTTGATGCAAAGGCCAATGGTGAGTAGCTGCCATAGAAATAAACAACCAAACAGATGTCAATTTAGCAACAGGAGAAAAAGTGTCAGAATAGTCCACTCCACAGGTTTGAGCATATCCCTTAGCAATAAGATGGGCCTTTAATCGAGCAACTGACCCATCTGGATTAACCTTAATTGTGAACACCCATTTGCATCTGATAGCCCATTTCCCTGAAGGTAAATCAACCAAGTCCCAAGTACCATTGTCATCCAACGCATTCATTTCCTCGATCATTGCATGATGCCAACCAAAATGAGATATGGCTTTATAAACAGTTTTAGAGATAGAAATAGAATCAAGAGAAGTAATAAAAGAGCAAGAGGAAGATGACAAGCAATTATACGAAACAAAAGAAGAAATAGGATAAGTACAATGATGTTTAGGATAAGTACAATGATGTTTACCTTTGTGTAATGCAATAGGAAGATCATCGTTCAGGACTAGATCTGATGACGAAGGAGCAAGTGCAGGACATGAATTAGAAGGTCTATGTTTGGAGTAGACTTTGGTTATAGGATGCCTAATAGGAACTAGATCAGAGACAGGTTCAGATGATGTGATAGAATAGACTAACAAATCGTCATCCTCCCCCTGACATGCAGGAGGAGGAGAAGACGAAAAATAGGGTGTGTCTTCCATGAAGGTAATATCAATTGAGACAAGATATTTGATAAGACTAGGACAATAACATCTATAACCTTTTTGGAGATGAGAATAACCAAGGAAGATACACTTCAAAGAATTGGGATCTAATTTAGTAACATACATACGAACATCCCAAACAAAACAAGTGCTACCAAATATCCTAGGGTCAACCGAAAATAGTGACTTATTAGGAAACAAAGTTTTGTAAGGAATCTCACCATGAAGAATAGATGAGGGCATGCGATTAATAAGAAAAAAAGCTATTGAAACTGCATCGGCCCAAAAAGGTTTAGAAACATTCATTTGAAATAATAAGACACGTGCAGTTTCAAGAAGATGTATGTTCTTACATTCGGCCACTCCATTTTGAGATGGAGTATCAACACACGAAGTTTCATAAAGCATGCCATTTTGAACCATATAAGATTGAAACAAAGCTGATGTATATTCTTTGGCATTATCACTTCGCAAAGTATGAATTGAAACATTAAATTGAGTTTTAATCTCAACACAAAATACGCAAAAAATAGAAAACAATTCAGAACGAATCTTCATTAAATATAACTAAGTTACACGAGAATAATCATCCATAAAAGTAACAAAATACTTAAATCCAAGTTTTGACAAAATAGGATAAGGACCTCAAACATCAGAATGAACTAATTCAAAAGGAACACTAGCACGTTTATTAACTTTTGGATTTAAAATAAGACGATGATGTTTTACAAATTGACAAGACTCACAATCTAACAAAGACACCTTACTAAATTGAGGACAAAGTTTCTTCAGTAAAGGAAGAGATGGATGACCCAGTGTACAATGTACCTCGAAGGGAGAGGTTACACTAGAGCAAGTGACAAATTTCGGTATTGGTGTGTCAAGAATATAGAGGCCTCCAGACTCATGTCATTTACCAATAGTCTTCTTCGTCATAAGATCCTGAAATAAGCAACGATCAGGAAAAAATGAGATGTAACAGTTAAGATTGCAAGTAAGCTGACTTATAGAGATCAAATTAAAGGATAAGCTAGGTAAATGTAAGACAGACGACAAAGGAAGCAAAGGTGTGGGAGTAATTGTGCCAGACCCAAGAACACGAGATGGTGACCCATCAGCTAAGGTAACATTAGAGGTAGAAGTGTGTGACTGAAGAGTAGAAAAGAGACTAGAATTACCTGTCATATGATTTGTGGCACCAGAATCAATAACCCATTTGGAAGATGAGGAAATGAGACACGTATTTGATTTATCTGAATCAACAATAGTAGTGACAGAGGGTGATGAAGACCTTAGTGATTTTTGATACTATGAGAACTTGGTAAATTCATCTACAGAGATAAGAACCGATTTTTTAGAAGTATCAGAAGTGGATGCAATATGAGCCGAGTGACCTTTCTGATGCTTGTACTGAAGCTTTCTACATTCATGTTTCGTATGTCCTGGTTTGTGACAATAGTGACATACAATACCTCCGAGGTCCTGTGGTCGAGTTTCAAACCCGTGCGAGCCGCCTCCTTTGTTTCTGTTCATATAAGTTGACCATCCATGCTCATAATTATTACTTCGGCTGACCAAAGCACCATTTAATTGAGCAGGTGGAGGTGGAGTGCCTTCTGTACGAAGTACTCGACTAAACACCTCTTGTAAAGAGGAGATCTCAGAACCAGAAAGAACCCGAGACTTAGTAGTCTCAAAAGTAGAGGGAAGACCGGCAAGAAAACTCATGACCGCCATTTGTTCTCGTTGGCTTTGTTGAACCTTGACATCCGGGCTAAAAGGCATCAAACTATTGAGCTCCTCATAAGTCCTTTTAAATTCCATAAAATAATTTGTGAGTGATTGATCTTGTTTATCTGCACGGTAAAATGCTTTGCATATCTCATATATGCGAGAAAGATTTCCCTTACCAGAATATAAGAAATCCAAATAATCCATCAATTCCTTAACGAATTCACAATGATTGATCAAGTCAATTACATTGCTTTCAATAGAATTCCGAATCTGCAGAAATAAGCGAGCATCGTCTCTAAGCCATGTCTGCTTTGAATCATCTTTAGGAGGATCATTAGTCAAATGAGTATCTTTTTCGATACTTCTCAAATAAATTCGAATGGTCTTGCTCCAAGCCAAATAATTCGATCCATTGAGCTTATGGTCCGTGATTTTAGACATCACATGCACCATATCCGTTACAACATTAGATTTATTTTCAGCCATAACTCTTACAAACGACAATACAACGAGCAAACGAACAAATAAAATTTAACAACAACAACGACCAAACACGCAACAAACAAGAACAAAAAATTGGAATAACCTAAACCTGAACAATCACAAGCGATGAGTGCCAAACCACCACAGATGACGCAGAGGAACGGCGGAGAGCGACACAAGGTCGACCGAAGAAGAATTCTACATGGATACGTTGTCATGCATCAGCACGTGGAAATTTGACAGAAGTTGCGGTGGCGCGTGTGGCCCACTCACGGATCGTCTGGTGACCAGACTTCGGGGTTTAGCCGGTCGGCGGCTGTTCTTCCCCCTATGCCGGCGGTGAGACGTGTGGAAATTTTGACAGAAAGTCACGGTGGCGCGTGTGGCTCACTCGTGACTCGTTTGGTGGCTGAATGTCAGGGTTTGGTTGGTCGGTGGCTGGTCTTCCTCCATGTGCCGACGGTGAGAAAAAATGTGCACTCCAAAAGGGTGTTATGGGTTGGAACTCAAAAATGCACCAAATCTTAATTTGTATTTATCCAAAATCAGCCCCGAATTTGAACGGGAAATTTTTTTTCCAAATTTTGTAACCCAAATGCTATGATACCATGTAAAACTCAAAATTCACTCTTATATTTTCATTCAAAGGCACCACCTATTTATATACAAAGTTAGAGACAATCTTAGGTGACATACAACTAATACACAACTAAGACACCTAATACACAACTAATATATTCACCTAGGGTTAGACACCTAATACACACATAACTAATCATCTTTAACACTTCTTAAAGTTTTCCAAACAAATCCTTACTCACTTTTTGGCCAAGAGAAGATTGGCCTAAACCTATACACACTTGTAGAATTAGCCTAAAAGACAACAAATCCTTAAGAATTTCTTTGATCACTTTAATAATGAAAAGATCTAAGTCAATGATTGCTCTAATGCCGAGGCAGTCAATGCCTTCTTACATTCCATTCACATTGGACCTATACGAAACAAGTTGGCAGAAAAGCTGCTTGTATTAACTTATAAGGAGATGACCAAGATGGTGGTAACAATAATAACTATAGAGGATATGGTTAGCCACTACATGAGCGAGTAGATAAGTCACTCATAGAAGCACAAGATTAAGGACAAACTTAAGCGTTTGGAAGTCAATAAGTTCATATTTGAGTCTAAGGGTAATGAGTAGCCAAGAAGAACTAGAAACTCCCACCCCAGGGTAGAGTTTAAAAAATTTTGTTCCCTTAAACCCTACTTAGGAGCAATTATTGATGCAGGTCCATAGCATAGGAATGTTTAGAGGACCTAAGAAATTAAAGAGTCTCCCCCACCCCCACTTGTATAAAGTATAATAATTTATGTAAGTGTCATCATGTAAGGGTGGACAAATAAATTGATAAATCAAATTAAATTGAAAAATTATATTACATTGGACAATCTAATCTTATTTGTCACTTATTTCGATCTAGTCTGATTTATAAAATATATAAATTATTTAAGCTAGAGACATTTGAAATAGTCATTTTATTATTTTAAATTGGTGTAGCTTGTTGGACATATAGTATAGGCATTCATGAGGTCATAAGTTTAACTCTTTTTTATCACAATTCTAATTAAAATAAAAATGCTAGTTATGTGAGTTGAACTTGGGATGTAACCAACGAGTTATGCCAAGAACGGTGGATTGTTTCTTAGAAAGTTGATATCTCTTTTGGGGTATTTTCTCTCAAATTTGGTGCAAAGTTTGAGTTCAAATGGGTATTAAAGCTATATAAATAAGTCATATATTGAACTAATAACATTCTAAACAATTAAATCTTAATCTAATATATGAAAGAAAAAAACTAAAAAAAAATGCAAGGCTAAGCTTTTTAAAAAAAAGTTACGCAACCTAACTGAATCTCGTGCCTCCATTATGTAAATCCACGTTAAACGTACCATTTGATTCACGTTGCTAAGTTCATCCCAAACAAGACTAAGTACATCCACGTGTTTAGTCCTTTTGCTTATATGTGTTTGCTTGCAAACTTGATTCATACATCTTCTATGAACATCCACTTAAGTTGATTGTGAACATCATTGTGTTGTTTGATTAAGCTAATCCATAGTCTTTATATACGCGTAAATAATTGTTAAATGTAACCACCAGTTTAAACAAAATAAAAATTCAAAATTGTAGAATATTTTACAAATATTTTTTACCTATAAAATAACAAAAATATCATTACAACAATAAAATATTAAAAAATACAACAAAATATTAAAAAATATATTGATTTATAAATATGATTCTTTTATACCACGTAAACTTTATATGTACTTTAAACTTGAACTCTTTAACATAATACTTGTTATTGTTACTTAACGCCAAAGAATTGTCATAAGTATATTAAGAAATAATCTAGTTATTTAATTATTTTAATTTTTAATTTTATAATAAAAAATATATGTTTACTTTTTTAAAATATTAAAAACATATATTTATTTAAATTTGTAAAATAAATAAATATATATTTAAAAAATAAAAAATAAAAACAAAACTTGATATACTAAGAAAACTATACCATATAAAATTAAACCAAAAAACAATTATCACAAAGGTTGCAGATATTGATCCAATTGGGAAAATAAGTTTTTTTTTTTTTTTTTGTAATTAACTAGAAAGGGTCACTACAACGAACTTGGGGATGGCCCCTCCTGTCAATTTCATGATGTGTTTTTAATAAATAAATTGCTAAAAATCTTTGATAATTTTCACAACTTTTATAGTATAAACACTCTTATAATAACGAAGCTACATCTTAATCATATATGTCATGTCATTTATAAAGCAAAAACATATTAAATAGGTTTGTGAAACTAGCTATCAGTGACAGATATGACTCCCTCCCTTGGATATTTTTATATTACTTAAAATTGTATGCACCTAAGCAAATTATAATTTAGAAGTCGCCGTTCGGGATGATATTGGTGCCAACATAATAAATATAAAATAAATAATAATTTTTAATAATTTATATATGATAATTTAATTAATTTCTCTCAATTATTTTATCAACTCAATTATATAACTTCACATTTATTAAGTAATCAATCAATAAATATAACAACTATTTAATACATATACTAATATAATCATATAAACTATAAACTATAAGTTTGTTTTAATGAATAATAATTTAAATTATTTTTTTATTATTTAACACATCATTTTCATATGACATGAGATCATTTTATTGTAAATTCATAACAATAATTTAATCATTTAATTAAATTAAATTAAATTATTAAAATAAAATATAAATTTTTTTATTATGATAGAATAATTTTAATAATAATATTTTAATTAATTATGTTATTATTATTGTGTCATATTCAACCATTTGGGAATAGGGTTGTATTTTTTGCATTTGTCAAAAAAAGTTTAAAAACATAGAAAAAACAAGGTACCAATTACCCTTATGGCTAGAAAGGTGCATATCAAACCGGCCGGCATGGTATGGTACGGTTCGTTAACCAATTGGATTGACACGACCTACTAAATATTAGATATAGTACTACACAATATATATAAAAACGACATTGCAAGATTTGTGACCCGTGGGACATTATTGGTTGTATTGTGCTAACATATTAGCTAAAAATTAAATTATAAGTAGATATATAAATATAATACTAATTTACATTATAATAAATGAATAAAATTAATATTTATATATGGGAGACAAAGGATTCTCATTACCAATATTTTTTTATAAATAAACTAAACAAGCATGAGTTATCCTTGTCCATTAAGTACGATCCAATGGATTGAACACGTTACGGTATCGTATGATAAAATCTACACACTAAAAATAGAAATATAATATAATCTATGTATAAGTTATGAGTCGACATGACCTTTTAACTAATAAATTATAAGCCAACACGACATGTTAATCAATGGATCACAAGTCATGAGTTGAAATGACCTTTTAACTAATAAATTATAAACTGACACGACATGTTAATCAATTGATCAAATCGTACAATATTAAACGAGCTTAATCATTTTGACATCTTTACCTATTAATAGCCTTACATTTTAAGATATTATTTATAATATATTTTAAATATGAAAAATAAGTTATTAGATAATAAAATATGCATTTGGTTATCCAAACAAATAAAATTGTTTTATTTACATTAATTATTAATTATAATTAAACATATTAGTTTCTCTATTCATAATTTTTACAATTTATTATTAAAATTAATTAAATAAAGTAATTCTCAAAATTTAATTTTGGTAACTAATTCTCAAAATTAAAGTTTACGGAAAAACTACCAAAAAAATTAAAATTTAAAACAAAAAATTTATATCTTTGAGTATATTTTATATATTTTTATTATTAAAAAAAAGTATAAAATACTATTTTATTTTAAATATCATCAAATTAGATGTTATTTAAATTCAACCATTGACATTTAGACTAGTTCAATGTTAAAAACTATTCAATTAAATTTCGTTTCAAATTATTTATATACTATTTTTATTGTTATAAATTTTAAAGATATTTTTTTTATAATTTAGCAAATTTACGTGTTCATTTTATTACATATTTATTTAAATTTACTCTATTTTTTATTTAAATCTCTATTTTTTTTGTTACTCTGGTTCTATCTACGGATAAAATAGTGTTTTTCTTTGTTTTTTATTTAATCATTTGAGGTAAACTGTTATGTTTGTTTGGTTTTTCTGTTTTAATGTCCAATTTTGCAAAATCTTGATAGCAAAATAGGACTGTCAAAAAAAAAATGAATCAGTGACCCAGACGAGTACTTATTTAAGGCTCAAATTAATTTTAACTAAATTCCATCAAGAACTTTAAGGCGACTAAAGCAAGTTGAAGATGTCGTCTCTGATCCAACTAAACCCATGAAAACATTATACCCAAGCTGAAGATCTGAAACGATGTTGTATAACTTGAAACATTACAAAATATATATGCATAGAGTTTGTTCATCGATATATAGTGAAATCATCTAAAGCTTCGATAGAGATTCAATGGCTGTCGGAATCACAAGCTTGGAGAGATTCAATGGTTTGTTAAAGTCTAAGGTAAATTACCTTGTAAGAGATTGTAATCTAACCAAAGATACTGTCACTGTTTGTAGCTTGCTGAGACTGGCCGGCATCTCTCTGGCGATCGAACTGATTGTTTCACATGTTAATGAGCTAAAGGGCACGCATTGGACTGTTAATGAATTTTTTGATTTTATGTTGGGAAGCGATGTCAAACTTCTAGAAAATCAATGCTTTTATTTGTGTTTATTTTAATTGCTAAAAGCTGAAGCCTTTTTGCTTATTTACGAAGTAATTAGTATAATGTCATTTGATTGAAAAAAAGATAAAAAATACCCCTAAGGTTTAAAGAATCTTCAAAAATACCCTTTAGGTTTTAAAAAATTTAAAAATACACTTGAAAACATAACGGAAGTTAAAACTAACACTCATCGTAGCACTCCATACGCTCTCTATTAAAAAAATTATCAAGAGTAAAAAATAAACCAAGAAATATTAGACATGTAAAACGTAAGACATTTCATGACGTTTTTCACAAGGAATGGTAGTAAGTAAAAGTTAAATTTGAATAAATACAAACAGCAAAATTAAATCTTAAGAAAAAAGATGGATTCAAAGACCCATCATTTTTATTAAGAAAGATATTTCCTAAAAAATATAATCTATTATGGTATTAGTAATAAGGAAATGAGCATTAAAATTATTGCATTTAAAGCGAAGATATAATATACCATTAATTAATAAAGAGACTATATTAAACAAATTATCGAAAATCCCTTATAATGATAAAAGAAAAATTGGATACATCCATTTAGGTGGAATCCAAATATTAATTAAAGCACATTTTAGATAAGGAATAGATACAACAATAAAAATAAATTTATTGCATTAAATAGAATCAATAAATACGCAAGATGCTTTATTAGGAATGATCCATGGAAACTTAGATACCAAAAATTAAAATTTACAAAGATATCCTAGATTTGCTATAAATATACAAGATAAAAATCTAAATCAAGTATTAAGTCTAAATTTTATGAATTTGAAAGAGGAGATTTAATGAAAGTTAAGGAAATTATCTATTTTCAATACATTATCTAAAGGGTATATTCTTTAACAAATAGTCATAATAGTTCAATATATAGACAAAATGAATTTATAGAAATAGATAAAACTTTTAAAGAATTAGGACAAATAATAAAACCAAAAATACTAACAGACTTTGAAATACCAAAAGAATGGAAATTAGATATTAAAGAAAAACCCTTAATAACAGGAAGAAAAAGTAATAGCATACCAAGATTTATTTTTATAGATCACGAAGAAGAAACTTCAAATCAACAAGAAGTTAAAAAACTAGAAAATGAAGTTAAAATAATGAAAGCATTAGTTCATGATTGCATATTAGGGAAAAATCATGTTTAGGGATAAAATAAAAAATATACATTTAAAAATAAATTGAAGCCTAGTAGGTGTGGCAAAAAATCAAGCAACGCTATTTGAAACTATACAACTATTAACAGAGGAAATGGATCTAGTCCAGGAATAAAACACAAAATATTTACAAGAAATAATAGATATACAAAGAGAACTATTAAAAGAAATAAAGGAATATGGTTATAATAAACTACAACAAAATATGCATAAAGAATTTTCAGAATTAAGGAAAGATGTATACAATCTAAAGATATATCATAAATATGACCCCTTAGAAGGATTAAAAGAAGAACCACCGAGGAAATCAGATTCACTGATTCCCAAAAATGAGAAAAGGAAAAATGAAGAACAACCAAAGAGTAAAGAAATAATTCCAAATTGATGGAATATAGGAAAAAATTAGAAAAAGAATTTATGAACCGTGAGAATAAAGATATAGAAAAATTGGTCAAATTATTAACATTAACCAATGAAGAAATAGAAGAACATTATATTGGAAAACTTTGTACTAACAAAGAAGAAGATGATATGACAATAATCAGTGAAACTGATTCAAAATCAGAAAACATGACCCCAAAAGGTCATATGAAACCACTTCATTACCAAATTCCTTACCAAGAAGAAACATCCGACCCACATAGGGAGGAAAGGAGTAGACAAAGATCGAACAACCCGATACTACATAAAGAAGAACCCACCCACCTAAAGTGGAGGAGGGGTTGCATTGGGGAGCTAGAGGTAATATTCCACCAGAGTTCAAACTCCATGATAACTATAAATCTGAACTTCTAATTTTAGATTGTATAAGAGATAGAAAAAAAGCTTTAGATGAATGGTCTAATGGGATGAGCGTTCTTATACAAACTTCTCCAACTACCCAAACAAATCCTTCAATTTGTAGAGTGCTTATAGCACATAAAATGACAGGAAATGTAAAAGTTTGGTTTTCAAACTTAACAGATCAACAACATTTATTAATGCAAGGGAATGCTTCCACAGGAAGAGAATACTTAGATACGGTAATAAATGAAATATACAAGGAATTTATTGGGGAAGATAAAGGAAGGACTATCATTGAATCTAGTGAAAATGAAATCAATGAAGCTAAATGGCATTTAACAAAGATGGAAATTTGTAACATGTGTTATATAGATTCTTTTATTTTTGAATATGAAATGTATTACTATAAATTACCACCCTCTATACAAACAACCTATAAAGAAATGTTTTTTCAAAAATTACCAGGAACATTATATAAAACTTTAAATTTAAAATTGGGAACAAAGAAATAGTAGAAACTATACCAGATACTCGGTGAGGAAGAATAAGAAGTCTTAGAGATTGGATCATTATAAAATGCCAAGAAAGAAAAGTTAATATAAACAAATAAGAGGGAAATGATAAAATTTGTCAGGATACAAGAGATTTTAGAATGCCATGAAAATATGGATGCAATATAAAACCTTATAAACAAAAATATAAAAAATATAAAAGATTTAAAAAATATAAATTTAGAAAACAAAATTTCCAAAAATATAAAAAGAGATTCAATAAAGAAAACTATAAGAAAAGATATTTTAGAATAAATGTTTATAAACCATCTGAAAAAAGGAATTATTGCTCTTTAGGAAAGAAAAATACGTATGTTGAATTCAGAATGCAGGAAGGACATTATGCAAATGAATGTCCAAGCGTACTTCAACATAAAAAAGAATTTAAAAAGGAATTTCCACAGAAAGCAAAAAATCTTAGAAGAAGCCTTCAAAATGGAATTAGAACTAATTATGAATTGGAGCATAGATGATACTTATAGTATTTATCTATTAGAAGAAACCGAAGAAGAAATAACTGACTTGTAATATGAATATTCAGATCATGAATATTCTTCAGAAAATGAATGATTTGTATAGTATTACAAATCCAAATAGTACTTACATTAAAGTAGGACTAAAATTTAAAGGTTATAACACTTATCATTTACATGCATATATAGATACAGGAGCTAGTATGTGTGTAGCTAGTAGATATGTATTTCCAGAAGATAACTGGAAACAAACACCAAAAGATTTAATTGTAAGAATTGCTAATAATACCACAATAAAACTCAATCAAGTATTAAAAGATACTGATATAATAATAGGAGGAGAAAACTTTCATATTCCTACTATATATCAACAAGAAACAGGTGTAGACTTGTTAATAGGAAATAATTTCTTAAATTTATATCAACCTTTCACACAACATTCTGACAAAATAAGCCTTACAACCTTAGAAGGAGATATAATATATGTCTCTAAAGTAAGAAAAGCTCTAACTGTCTCAAACCCTTTTATGCAACAACATAAAAAGCGAAAATGTGGTGAGATAAAAGACATCAAAGAAACAAAAAACCTTGTTTAGAAAATATTTCATTAGATATAGAAGAAAAGAAAAACTCTTTTTCTCAATGAGATACAGAAGATAAAGCCTTAACCAGCATTAGAAGACTATTAAAAATAGTCGATGTAAAATCCTTTGATCCAAAAATAAATAAATCTAAAACAATAGTCAATATAAAATTAAGAGATCCTAACAAAATCATAAGAGTAAAACCAATCATTTATACTCCGTGAAGACAAGATTGAATTTGGAAAACAAATTGAAGAACTTTTGGAATTAAAAGTTATAATACCAAGTAATTCACCACTCTAGTCCAAAGATTTTTGGTTGAAAAGAAGCCGAGAAAAAAGAGGTAAAAAAAAGAGAATGGTAATAAACTTCAAAGCACTTAATAAAGAAACCATTGATGATGGATACTTCATTCCAAAAAAGGAAGAACTACTATCATTAATAAAAGGAAAGAAATACTTCTCAAGTTTCGATTGCAAAAGTGGATTTTGGTAAATAAGACTAGATTAATAGCATTCAGTTGCCCTCAAGGACAATTCCAATAGACGGTAATACCATTTGGATTAAAACAAACTCCATGTATTTTTCAAAGATACATGGATAATATTTTTAAGAAATTACAAGATATTTGTTGTGTTTACATAGATGATATTTTGGTTTTCAGTAATGAATTAAATAAACACTATTCAGATATTATCAATATATTACAAGAATGCAGAAAAGAAGGCATTGTACTCTCTAAAAAGAAAGCAGTACTTGCTCAACCAAAAATCAAATACTTAGGATTGGAGATTGAAAATGGAAAACATAATCTACAACCCTATATATTAAATAATATTCAAGGTTTTCCTAGTGAATTGAAAGATAAAAACCAATTACAAAGACTTTTAAGATGTTTAACATATGCAGAAGCCTATATCAAGAAACTTGCAGAAATGAGAAAACCATTACAAGCAAAATTGAAAAAAGATTATGTCTGGAAATGGACAAAAGTTAAGATACTCTATATACGGATGTAGTAAAAGCAAAAGTAAAAAATTTACCAACTTTATACCATTCAGGACCAGATGATAAAATGATAATTGAAACAGATGCTTCACAAGAATATTGGGGAGCAATCCTTAAAGCAAGAGTAGATGACAAAGATGAATATCTTTGCGGATACACATCGTGGTCTTTTTTTCTGCGGCTAATTAAATTATCATAGTAATGAAAAAGAATACTTAGCTATTAAAAAAGCTATTAAGAAATTTGCAATATATGTCATAAGTTCTAGATTCATTATTAGAACAGATAACAAGAATTTTGGTTATTTTTTAAGAACTGATATTGCTGGAGATTATAAACAAGGAAGACTAATTAGATGGCAACAATGGTTCAACTATTACAATTTTGATGTTGAATATCTTCCAGGACATAATAATAGCTTGGTTGATGCTCTTACCAGAGAATTAGCACCTCTAACTATTTTTATGATCATAGAATGGAACAAATTGGATATAAAGATCAAGATAAAAGAAAAGGAGATAAAAATCCTACAGGACCAACTCGAGTTCCTATAGGTCGAGAAATCTCTTACGAAGACAGGAATAAAACATGAAGAACTTAAATGGTCAAAAAAAATTTTAGAAAGTAGAACCTCAAACGAGGAATCTCTCGTTAAAAGGAAGAACCTAACAAGCTTCACAAAAACTTCTAAACCCAATCAAGTGCATGAAGCGAAAAGAAGAACATGAAAAAGTTTACGTGGTCTATAATGGCCTAAAACCAGGAATGTATAACAACTGGCGTAAGCTAGCAAATCTATTCTATGATTTAATGGAGTAACTCATGTGGCCTTCACCAACGTAATGTAAGTCAAGGAAGTTATGCCAACTACAAAGCACCAAAACTAATAACTCTGTAGGAGATAGTAAGAAATTATTCTCGTAAGTACTACAACAACAACCAAATGCCTCCAAGCATTGACAAACCTTGGAAAAATAGCAAGACCTCCAATGCTATTCAAAGAAACATCTCCACCGTAGAGATCAAAAATAACAAAACATTCAAGATTATTCAGGGAAACATCTTCTAGAACCACTCCAAATTAACGAAGATGAAAAAGACCAATACGTAAACCTCAATAAACAACAATGGTTAAGTCTCTATAATTTAGCCAGGAAATCTACCCAAGAACATATCAAGATATGAAATTCTATACTATTGACAAGGAATTTCCTATAGGTAGTAAATTCAATATATTGAAGGAAATTGATCCATTTTTCAGGTATAAGGCATTTCATGCAGGATTAATAGAAAATATATATCCAGGAATTAATTTAAGTGAATTAAATTATTTCCCGTAAAATTTTAAAAGAAAGCAATTAAGAATTTTAGAAGAAAAATTAAAGCAGGTGATAAACCTTTTTATCTTAGATTTTTTAGTTCATTAATGGATCGGAATGAGGAAGGAAGTATTAGTCCCTACCACTTCATCAAAATGGATTTCCAACACAAACAGAGAGATTCCTAAACCAAAGGCACTTCCGGTAAAAGGAATTCAACGCGAAGAACTCGTCTTAAGAGGACAAATGCTAAGCCAAATGTACTATGAAATTTAAAGATCGACAATTCTACCGAGATTAAAGTAAATTATTCGACCAAGAAAGTTATCATCATCTCACACGTAGCATAGCTCTATCGTAAGAAGATGGTGAAAAATTAATAAAATATGAAACCAATTTTAATTGCAACAACTTAGAAATTGGTCAAAAACCAGGAAAGTATTTTGCTTCTATGCCAAAAAAGCCACCAAAGACCATAGATGCATTCTCTCAGATCAAAGATCGAGAATACGAAGATGCTGGCCATCATCAACATCATCAAAGGAACTTGGCGTAAAAATGACAAAGGAAATTAAGAAAAGCAACTGCTGTAAGACTACAAAGAAATAAAGATGTAGACTCCCACATCTTAGTCTAAAGATATGCCAAGGAAAAAAGTAATGGTTATCAGGAAAAGCAGATGAATTATTAAAGCAAGATGAATTATTAAAGTAAGGGTAAAATAATAAATTTAGTCTTATAAACAAGGATTCCTTATTCTATAAAAGGAATCCTTATTATCATTTCAAGGGAAACGGACTGATAGAAATCCAGAGCTCTCTACTCTGAAACTCTAGAAAAAACCTTTCTATCTAGAAACTCAGAATCCAATAATGAAATACCCAGTAACTATGAGCGGCTAAGCACCCCTTTCAAGGTTCTTAGTTGGCCTTAAGTTGTAATAATTATTATATTTTGAATAAAATGGAGTTATATTACTCTTCTTTAGTAAGTCAACTTTTGGACACCATTCATGTACGGATGCAATAAGCTTACCATTACCAGGAAGGTGTTGAGGTGTAAGCGAAGCTGAGGCATAAAAGGTGTAACAAAAGAAGACGAACAGAAGGGAAGACCGTGGTGAACCCATTAAATTCAGGTACGATGATTATAAATTTAAGCTAATTAAGAATCTTGAATGTTGAAATATTCTCTTACTACAAGGTATAATAATTTTAAAACAGGAAAATAGAATTTATTTTTAGAAATAAAATAATATGAATATCGAATCACTAGTACAAAAATTAGAACTATTAGATTTAACAAATGAAAGAGTAATTTTTAATTTTAAAAGACAATTAATAGAATCAGGATTAGAATTAAGTAACCAACGTAATGAAGAACATAACATACTATGCAATTGTAAGGAATACAGAAGAAAATTAGATTTATATAGTAAAATAATAAGTTTTTTAAATAATTTACTACCATCAATAAATACACAAAGACCTTCATCTATGTCAATTTTAACTCCAGATTAAGATTATATCGATCCTAAGAAAATTGGTATCAGAGCCAAGGAATAGTAATTTAAATAGTAATGGATGGAAAATTAACACCATTAAAACACAAGGGCATTTGTGACATTTTATAAACCCCAGGGACATAATTGAAGATATAGCAAACCTCAAGGGTAATTTAGAAAATGATCCCATTTGATTTGATAATTAGTCCCAGCATCTTACTTGAGTTATGATTTACTATCGTAAGTGAAATGATATATGTATGTATTAACTAAAATTTGTTACTTTTTTTTATTTACTTCTATCTCCATCTTTTTTAGATAATATGTTACTTTTCTTTCTATTCTTTTTACATAAATTGTTATATCTATATATATTTTTGTATATTACATGTTATATTCATCTTTATTTTTGTATATAATATATTACATATATAAAAATACTATATATAAAATGTTACATACATTAGAGCTCCATACGTAACATATTATATCAACGTATATTTTTGTATTTAATATGATATATACATCAAAACTACGTATATAACATATTACATACAAGAGAGCTTCATATTTTAACATGTCAGATGCACTTGATTGAGTTCTAATGAGATCGTCGACAATAGTCATTAGAGAATTAGTGGAGTTTTATTTTAATATCATTTTATTAAATTTATGAAATAAGAGTACTTTAATCTATTTGTTAAATAATTTGATTTAAAATTATGAGTTTTTGAGAAAATTATTACTATTTAAAAAAAATTAATAAATTTATCAAAATAAATACTATTTAAGTTAAAAGTAATCAAGAAAAATGGAGGAAATTATAGTAAAGCTGGTACCATTTCCTAAAAAAAAAAAGAAAAAATAGTAAAACCCAAGTTCACAAAGGCTGTATGCACAGGCCCGATGTGGCCCAAATTAGAGGAAAGCTAGGCCTACTAACGGACATGTGGAGCTAACTTGCCAAATATGATGCACTTGTTAATGCTTTTGTACCTACTGCATTACTAATTAAATGAATTATCATTTCCATTGTTGCTATTTAACACACTCATTAAAAAATATCCAGTGAATTTTTGTTTATACTATCGTGGTGTAGGACGAGAGGATATATATATATATGAGAGAGAGAGAGATACACTTAACTACTTATGATACATATATATTTTTCTCACTATTACCTAAACTCATCATTTGTGACCCTGCACTAAAATGAATATATTGTCATTCACATTGGTGCTATATAAAACACTTATTAAAAAGTCACTTTATTCATTGATTTTTTTTTCCCTTTATGATAGTAGTATAGGACTTGAGGGTACATTATACATATGAGATAGATAGATTTAAGTACCTTTGATCCACTTGTATTGTTAAGTTTTTTTTTCTATTTTCTCACTCTTACATGAATTCATCATTTGTGATCATGCACTAAAATGAATTATCATTCCCATTGGTACTATATAACATACTCGTTAAAAATTCACTTTATTCCGTTATTTTGTATGTACTATCTAGTATAGGATGGGAGGGTGCATCATATATATATAAGAGAGATAGACTCAAGTACTTATATTGTTAAAAAATTTCTTTTTTTCTCACTCTACCTAAATTCACCAGTATATCTTTATCTTTCTAAGTTAGTATTTACAATTGCTATACCACAATTATTCTCATTATACAACTTCTTAATAAAGCAAATTTAACATTTTATAGGATAAAAACAATTCTTATTATAACATCGATGATAATATTGATATTGATGAAAATAACGAGACTTTAATTTTACAAAAATATCGATATATTATTAATATTAATGGATGTTAGAATAAAACTATGAAAAGAGTGAAATTAATAATAATATTTAAATTTTGTATGAAAATTTTAAAATATTAAAACAAATAATGATAGGCTCATTAAATTGATTTTTTTTATTTAAATTTATATGCATAAAATATGACATAACATATAACATTATACCAAATCCAAATAGCAATTATTTTTAAAAATAAATATATAAGTATAAAATTATTTTTAAAATGATAAGGAAAGAGGGAAAAATAATTGAAAAAATCATGTAATTAATTATCTACAAATAAATCACAGTTTTATATGAGTTATAATTTATAATTAAATATTTAATATTTAAGTAAATGTAAATGTAAAAAGTTATAATACAAATAATATATCACGTGAGTCAAACTTTACTTTCACAAATTTATAAAATCTTAACAACGATATTTTGTGATATATCCTTATCGATATTTTTGATATTTCAAATCTTTTTATAAAAAATTTAGAAAATTACGTATCAATTTATGACATTTTTTTTAATATTTCTATGAAATTATAGGTAAATTTTAAGATATTGTCAAAGATGCTTTGAAAACAACATATTCGTATCAGTGTCTTCGCTTTATGAAAATTTCAATAAAATATTTTGGAAAATATCGGGATATTTTGCTTCGCGGTTACAAAGTCGGTTATTTTTGAAAAATGATTTGATTCTCGGAGTTACAAACAATTAAATATTAATAACACCCTTCATGTTTCTTCAAATTTCAAAGAAGTTTTAAATATAAAAATAAAATCAATAAACTCATTTTTACACTTTTTAATTAAAATAATTAGAAATGATAAATATGCAAATGCAATGTTCTATAATAAAAAAAATTAACTAATAAAAAATAAAAAAAGTTATGCTTTAAGTAAATACAAAAAAAAAGTTAATAAATAAAAATTAAAAATTAAATTAAATCAGAACCATTTCTCACTCTTTTATAATTTCTTCCTCTTATTTATCTATCTCTCAATCTTCCTATTTTCTATCTCTCAATCTTCCTATTTTCTATCTCTCGTTATTAAAAATAGAATTGGAATTTTCATAGAAGAAGTCTATAATTTATCGATGTTAGGAAAAAGTAATAGTAATTACAGATATCAACATTTTTATTCTTCTATCATCTATTTGTATTATTTTACATTTTTAATTTATATATATATATATATATATATATATATATATATATATATATATATATATATATATATATATATATACTATTAAGCCATTCTATGGTTATTTAGAGAAATTATATATGTTAGTGTGTGTATCCTATGAATTACAAATCAAATAGTATCATGTCACTTATTTAAAGAGAGAACTAATATAAAATTTTAATATTAAGGAAAAAAGTTGTTTACAATTGTCTAAATACACTGACATATTATGATTTTATTGTTGTCACATGCATTATAAAACACATGACATATGAGTTCGTTTTTTTTTTTTTTTTGCAATTGACATATTATAATTTTATTGTTGGTACATGCAATATAATATTTATCATTAAGTCGATAATATGCAACTAAACGAGATCATTATTTTTAACTTTTAGCTTTCCATTTCTTTTTGTTAGCTTTGTTGGAGCCGAATAAAAAATATATAAAGGTAAAAATGGCATAGCCACCATTATATTATCTCTTTATTTCAAAGTTTATTTTTACACTCTACTTCTATACCAGTCTATCTTCGGTATATTAACTTTTTTTCATCTTTTTATTTTAATTGCTTTAAATAAAAAACATATTTGTGTTTTTTCATCTAAATGAGAGTTATTTTTATCATTTAGATATCAATCTAGAATTATTTATGTTATATGTATTTTTATTTTATTTGTATTTTGTTGGAAGTCTAGATATTTATGTAAATATATTATATTTAATATCTTAAAGTGATAAGATGATATTAATATTAAATTGTTTTTAAAGAATATTGGGTATATGAATTGAAATAATTAAATATTTATTCGAAAACCTTATAAAAAAATGAACTATTAAAACACAACTTTTTTTTAATGATTGTTAACAAATATTATTAGTTTTAGTTTATCAATTTAAATATTAATGTATATAGATGGATGAATTTTTATCTAGATTTTATTTTTATTCTTTATTAATAAAATTTAATTATTTCTTAGAAAAATAAATGGTTGGAGCTCATACAAGCTGTCTCATAGCTCTACTTGTAATCTCGTGAATGAAATATCTAGACTTTGGGCCTTCAAACTTATCAGCTTATATTCACCTTTTGAAAGCCCATTTAGTTGAAATAGTCAAACAAAAAGCCCACATACATAAAAATATTTCTATTTGAATTAAATATTTTTCATCGATAATCATTTTGACAAACAATTATAAGTCAGAATAATTTGACAAAAAATTTAATAACCTATTATTATATATTACATATACTTCTGTATTGTTAGACAATAATTTGATATAATAGATTTTCTGATATGGAAAATTGCCCAAGATAATAAAAAATTCATTTACCACCATCCTCCTCCTTCTTCTTCTTCTTTTTTTTTTAGAATATAAGGTTCATAACAAAGAGATATCGTAATTAATGTATTGATATTCTTTATGTTTTAAGTTATTAAAAAACTTCATTTTTAATATCTTAAATTCAATTATTGATATATCTTTAAAGATTTTGAATAATATTTGTTTTATGTTTTTGTCATAATTGATCACATGAATCATAAGTAGAAAATATAGTATATATATATATATACTTTAAAAATATAAGTATAGAATAAAAAATATTTAATTATATGTAAAAACATGTATTATTTTTTTAATTTATTTATAATGTTGATTTTAAATTTTCATGTTATAATTTATTGTAAAATGTAATGTAACTTTATACCTTATGATTAAAATTATAATTACAAAAATATTAAAAATATATCACAAAAATACTATATATAGATCATGAGAATTTTCACCTCCTTTTTTTTTTTTTTGGGGGGGGGGGGGTCTTGGATCCATATTATGTATGTCTCAACAAAATTTTTGAAAAAAATAAAGAAAGATTTATAAAAATATAAATAAAAAAGAAGATGAAGAAGGGAAAACACCCACTGACACTCTTTTGAAGTAAAAGTTGAGAATTAGGACATCACTTGGAGTAGTAGTCTTACTTTACACAATGATTTCCTTCAAGGCATTATTGAGAGGTCATTCCTCTCCTCTTACCTTTAGAAAGCGTCTTTAAAGTAATGATTAGAGAGGCAGACTAAGGAAGAGTAGGGGAAGGGGGGGGCTTATGTAGTCAGCAGCTGCTAATGGAAGAGCCATGTTATTGTGTCACCCAAGTTGTATAAAGCTTGTCAAAATAGGGACCCCAAAATGTTTTCTCAATATCTAACCCAAAATCAAACCCCCTCAAATTTAATACTGAAAAAAGGTAACGTTATATGCTTCTTTTGGATATATTTTAGAGGAGATGATTCGCATAGTTAGCAAAATAAGAAATAAGTATTATTTAATTAAATATATATGTATATGTATAAATGTAATATTGTTTTTTCTTCGTAAAACTATATCAAAAATTTGGTATAAAATATAAACATGATAAAAATATATAAATACGAGTGTGATTCATTTAGTTTTTAAAATAATAAGATTTATATTTTTTAATAAAAATATTAAGATATTATTTGAATTTTTTATAATAATATAAAATTTAAATAATAAATACAATATAAATATAATATATTTGAAGATAAATTAAATTTTAACGTTAAATTTAATTCAATTTTAAAGTTGTTTGCTTAACAAGTATACTCATATTGTTCCTTTCAAATGAAAAGTTTAAACTAGGTAAAATAATACTGTTATTTGATTTTAAAAATTCATATATAATCTTTTTTTTAATATGTATTTTATAATTAATATTTTTATTTTATATATTTAATCTGTATATTTAGATTATTATTTTTTAACTATATCGATAACGAAAAATATTAATATTTTAATAAAATTTAAAAATTATATTATTATTTTTGTTATATATATTTAATGCCAGAGAAAATATTTTTTATTTATTTTTATATGAAAAAATTATTCTCCATATATAATACTTTTTAGTTCAAAAGTAAGTTTTTTTTTTGTACGTTTAAAATTATTTTTTATTATTTTTTTATCTCATTGGTTTAGATATAAAACAACAATTTTTTGTTTCGCCGTTAAGGTAAATTAGTACAAAAAAATTGTGTATATTAAACATGTCTCATCCTAAAGTTTGAGGCTAAAATAATAAATATTTATAATTTAATTAAAAATGTCCAAAAATTATTTGTTTAAATAGTATATAACTTGTATGTTATAAATGTAAAAAAATATACATGATTAATCCTATACATATCTTACTAGTAATATATATCCTACTGATTTGGCGGCCAATTTCACCAAATTTCCTAAAATTAATCCATTTTGCGTCTAATTAGTTGTATCTCTTTTATATTAATAGTCAACAAGTATTATTACTTAAGGCCTAAGTTGTACTGTAAGTGGTGTAGATGATATTACCCTTAATTTTTATCATTATAATTTAAGTTTAAATCTAATAATATAATATTTTATTTATTTAATAAAAAAATAAATAGATTAAAAAAATGAATATATGCATATAATGATTTCTTTTTCTTTTTTCTTTCCACAAAGGCAAAGGTAATGGTCCTTTTTTTCTAACCCCATGAAATACTCTAGTTTGAATTGCCCACCTCCATTTATCATTTATTTAAATAATAATAATAATAAATAAACATGTTCCTTCTAATCTAAATTCAAAAGTATCAATGTTATAAAATATTACTAAGAAATGAATAATGTCTAATTTTAAAAGTGTGGACTCAAAAAAATTCAATAGACTTGAATTGTTGTTGTTGACTATGAAAACTGTTTTTGATATTAAAAGAATTTTAATATTGATATAATTATTTATTATATTCACATAAATAATTATAATTTAATATAAAAATAATAATTAATAATAATAATATTTAATGTATATTTAAAGTAATGGTTATCTTTAGGGTGTAGCTATAGCAGAAGAGAGGTAGATAGATATAGTATGTGTTAAGAGAATTTAGATTTTTCAAAATCCACTTGTAGACATCATCATATCATTTGTTGCTAGAAGTCACCGCTAGGCTCTTTGATCTGACTCCCCCATTCATTTTGCTTCTCGTCCCATATTGACTCTTGCATTTCCAAATTATGCATATTATTACTTCCATATTTTGTGGGTCTTAGGATCTTTACTTTTGACTACTAAATCAATATCTATCATTTCTTTTCTCTGTTTTTTATTTTTTTTAATTTATTTTTAAAACATTCTTATTCATTTCAAGTTCATTTTATTACAATCTATCACTTAAATTAATAACTCTGATATATATATGAAAATACTTTTGTACCCTCGTATTATTATTATATTTACATTACAATTATCATAGAAAATTTGATAAAATATATTAAGATTACTAGTAGTCCTCAATTAAAGAGATGAAAAAAAAACAATACCCTTGATTTGAATCACATCATTCTTAATTATCTTTGGCTAAAAAGTATAGGAAGATAGGCAAAGTTAGTTATTTTATACTATTTGTAATCAGAGTTAAACATCATGCATATTTGCTAGCTAGTTTACTATAATTTAGTGAAACTTGATTAACAAAGCATAAGAATATTATTTCTATAAAGAAAAAAGAAGAATCGGTGATGGTAAAAAAGATAGGCAAAGTTGGTCATTTTATACTATTTGTAATATGGATTTATTTAAGCATATATAAATTATTTTAAAAAAATAATTTTGACAAATTATAATTCACTTTGAAATAAATTATTAAATATATAGGTATTAATAAATATAAAAATTTGTCATATTTGTTTATATCAAATGATTATTTTGAATATGAGATATAGGGTTAATTTTTAACCACGCATCACAATTTAACCAACTAAAATGTAAAAACGTTAACTAAAACTTGCAAATCACAATTAATTATTTATACTAATGAATGAAGAAAAAAAATTGAAATAATTTAATGAAAAATAAGTACAATATAATTTAATAATTGTTAGCATGCGATTTCATTGACAATTAAGACCTACGCCATTCCTTATTTTTTTTCATCTTCTTCTTTATTTTGTGACGTTGACAATTAATTTATGTTTCTATAACAAATTAATCTTATTAATCACATTTTTTTTTGCCCAAAACTAAAAGGCCAAAAAAAATAAAATAAATAAATAATACACATAGCACATTTGATGTGATTCTTGTACTTTCTTCCTTTGTATTTTACATAATAAATGTATTTTGTATGGTTAGAATTATTTTTATAAAATTTTATTTGATTTAGTTTGATTCGAATATATAATTTAAAATAAAAATATGAATAAAATTATGATAGATAATTGGTTAAAATATGTTCGATCATTAGAAAATTGTTTTTAAGTTAAAATATGTTATAAAAAAATAAAGTTGTGAATGAGTCATGTGTTTAAAATTTAGAAGCTAAAATGAAATTAATTTAGTCAATAGGATGTTAAAATTTAATTTTTTTCTTTAAAATTAATATATGTAACACACACGAATCTTCCTTTTAACGAACTTTTTATATATATAACGGTCAACATTATAGTACTTTTGCTCCACTTTAAAAAGAAAATAACGAAAATGCTTAATATAATAAATGAGAAATTAAAGTGATACAATAATCATAAGTAACTAATATTATATTTTTACCGCATCAATATATGTCTCCTATTTTTATGACAAAAAAAATATATTTCTCTTTTTTTATATATAAAAAATGTCTCTAATATTCTTTTGGGAACAGATTGGTAATGAAACGCTGCCGTTTGCCATTAGAATCCCTAAATTGTTCATAATGAAACCGGCCCATGTGATGTTATTTGACCATTGTTTGCATCTCAAGCAACTTCTTCAATTTCATTAGTTGGGAATCGGCCATTTTCAAGACCTAGCACTGACTTTTTTGACCGCTCTCAATTTGGGGTAGCTTTAAGCAAAAGTTATATATTGGGTTAAGATATCTATATATTATTCTTCTAATTGATAAAAATATACATTTTAAGCTATTTTAAGATATATATATATATATATCTTAATTCATATAATTCATCAATAAATATATTTTAATTTTCTTATCTTAATTTTAGTCTTTTAAATCTTTAAAAATATCAATTTATTTCAAATCATCTGTTTTTTCAATGATATATTCAAAATTTTGAAAAATAAAACATAAAAAGTATAACTTTTTTTAAATAACTTACACATATTATATGTAGAATCCACGTTGGGTTTATGTACCTCATAATAAAACTTTGGTGTCATTGACCCATATGCGATTAATAACTTTTTTAAAAAAATAAAAACAATAAAAATAGATATTAAAAACTTGGTTTTATAAATAAATAAAAAAAAACTAATGATTAAGATTTGAATCGAAAAATCCTAATTAAAAAAAAAACAAAAACATTAAAATGTTAGAATTTTGAAAAAAAGAAGAAGATATATATAATATTCTTTTTCAATTTTTTAAATTCCAAATATGAACAAATTTTTCATTGTTTTGAATCTTTTTATGTTTAGAGTTGATTATAACTTAAAAAATAAAAAAAAAACTAAAATTATACATTTTAATGAATTACATGACCTATAAATACAAAGACACACTTATATATTTAGTTATTCCTCTAAAGAATACAATTAAAGCTCAATTAATTTTCTTTAATTTATCATATAAAAAAAATACAAAACAAAGCAGAGAACTTTAATGGAGATTAGAAGGTTGCTTCCTTGAGGATTTTTCAGCAGAAGACATGCAATTAAAAAGCTTCCGAAGTATTCATGTTTTGCTTTCTTAAATGGAATCAGCCCCATGAAATTATGGAAGAACATTATAATAAGATAACTCAATATTATATCCTCCTAAAATTTGTCAATTTATTTGTTCAAAAATATCACGCAGTTCCTCATGAATAATAAATTAATAAATTGTCACGCACTTCAAACTTCAAAAGTTTCATTAACAATACCAAAATGTATCTGAAATATAATATTGAAATCAATTCGTTGAAACTGAAGTCTGAAAGTGATCTAATGTAGTAGCACATTTTTTTTTTTTTGCTAAGAATTTAGCTAGTAAAAAAAAAAACAAAAGCTTTATGGACATAAATGTCCTTTTTTTTAAAATTAAAAATGAACTTTTTCATTCATATTCTATATTTTTGATGGGTTTCATTATTTTTCAAATATTTCCATCATTTTTTAAAAAACAAAATCGTTATTTTTTGAAAATTTTGGTCAATTTTTTAAAATTTCCATCCTGCAAAAGCAAAATCGTACAAAAGTAATCAGAATTTAACTCAACTTTGAAAAGTTATAGAAGTGTAGTTTTTAGATTATTTTATGATTTTGTGATTTAGATTTCTCAAAAAAAAAAAAAAAAAAAGTTATGTTAATTTTAATCAAGATTATTCAAATACTAGTGGAGTCCAAACTTTATATCGGTTTCTTCGAGGTTTTTTCTACATCAATAGTTAGTTATTATTTCCCTTGATTACTTTGTTTAATTATTTAAGATTCTATTTATTTTTCAATGTATTTTCGTTTTCCTAAACATTGAGGGTTGTTTCAAGAAGTCTATTCAGTCTCTAGCTAGTATCTTTTTGTGATAAGATGTTTTATGTGTTTTGATGATCTTTGAGTGTTAAGATCCCCTTTGCCAAATATCTATCCAAAACCATGCATTATATGTCTTTGGAATTAATTGAGTGATGAACTTCTACCTTTTCTATAATCTTTGCATGATTCTTTGGCTTTTTATTTAACATGTACCAAAAAAGTAAGCTGTAATGAATATATAGTTGAAATTGATGTTGTAATTTGTTGTATGAAATTTGTTTTTATTTATTTATTTGAAAATACTATATGAATGCGTGAAAAATCTATGTAAACAATTAATACGTGAAAACATCGGGAAAAAAGTGAACCAAAAATATAGAAAATAAAAATAAATTTAAAGAAAGTAAAAGAAAAATATATTGTGATCGTTTTTTATTAGGGTTATGTATATAGAGTTTGCATGTCTTGTAAAAATAGCATTATTATTAAATGAAAGATTAATTTAACTTTTAATTTAAAAAAAAAAACAAGTTCATATAAAAATAATAATACTCTAGTTCGTAAACGCATGAAACCCTTTAGTTTTTGATAAACAATGACAAATTAATGTCATTTTTTTTCATCGTTTATCAAGTTATACATAATAGGAGGGAGATAATGTTTTCTCCACCTTTATCCTTAAATGAATTATTAGTAAAGGGTTTTCATTAAAAATAACACATTTGTTACGAAATTTATATAATTAACAATAAAAAATTTTTATTACAAAAAGCTTTGAATTTTGCAGTGCTATTAAGTAAACCATTTATCAATTTTTTTCGATTATAGATCCTCCCCTGTATTCTAACTTAATGAGGATATTTGATCATAAGATACGACTTCCTACTCAACCTTTAAAACCATGAGACACAGCCTTGGCTTTTGCTAACACCTTGGAAGTTTGGATGTTTCAAGAAAATTCATGTTTGAAGTGACCAAGGATTGATTATCAACCCGCCCAATCTTTACTTCAATACTATACATTTTATGCTTTTATTATTGTAACTATTTATATATAATTTATATGTATATATATATATACATATATGTAATGTCTTATATGTAAGAAAACAATTTAATTCACTTTCATTCTTTAACATATCTTTAATTTCTCTCTCTAATTGTGTCATCCCTAACAGAGGAGTAAACCATTATTTTGGCAACAGAAAATCAGAAAAATTTTATGTATATAAAAATAATATTGATTATTTTTTCAATAAATTAAAGCTTTTTGATAAGTTAGTTTTCTTTAACTTCTAATGCAGTAATCCCAATTGTTGATTAGAAAACATTTTCAATTTTTTTAAAATTTATTTATTTAAGATTGAGATCCAATAATACAGTACTGGATATTTTGTACAGATCTGATAGAGCAGTCACGAGGGCATAGAAGTCTTCCACAGATCTGATACAATATTTATTCTCTTACTTTCTCAGCCCAACATCATATAAAACAAGGAAAAAAATTAAAACTGTTATATGCTCACAAAAAAACATAATAACTTTTTTTTATTTTCTGCTATTTATATTAATGCAGAAGTAAAAAACAACACATATTCCAATTGAATATAAAATGAAAGATACAAGGCTGTTTATAACTCTTAACTCAAGGACCACATAGCTTTTTTTTTTCTTTCTCTTCACACTCTTATAATAGTTAAATATATATAGGAAGAATAAGAGTAAAACCCAAGTAGAAATATTAATTTGTTCAAATATTGAGTTCTTATAAAGTCGTGTTTATTAGAAGTACACAAATTTTGGGATAGGATAGCTCAGGAGGGATAGACAAGGAAGGAGAAGATGAATTGGATAAAAAAAGAGAAAGAAGATAGATTAACCTTGTATCAGTAAACAAGGATACTGGATCTATGAAAAGATGGAAAAGAAAAACAATAAATACGACACGAGGTCTTACAAGGCCAAGAAAAGGTCTTACAAGGTCAAGAAAATCAAGAATAATTAAAAAAAAAAGAGATATTAAAAAATAATTGGACGAAGAAAATGGATAGAAGTATAAAGCTCAGATAGGATAGCACCGAATAAACGCTAATTACTAAGAATAACTAAAACAGAAATACTTGTTTCAAATTCAAAACTAAAAATCTTTGAAAAAAGGTTGAGCATATTGATGGTGTTTCTGAACCCATGCATGATGATGTTGGCTTGAAGATGATGACCTGCACAAATGGTAAAAAGTTATTAATGTTCATAGTTTATTAATTATTACTGTAGATTTAATATATTACAATAGTACTTCAAATTAATGTAGCAAAATAAAATTTACAGTAAGTCAAGCATATTAAAAAAAAAGAAGAAAGAAAATTCAAAGAAATAGAGTACAAAATCTATGCAATCTATTTGTGAAGTGAAACTTGTTATCCGACAGTAAGACTCATGTCTTCTAGTTTCAAGTCACAAATTTAACATGAAGTACGGTTTGATTGTAAGAAAAATCGTATATATAATAGAAAAAAAAATAATTTCTTGCCCATAAATTGAGTTTTTCATTTAAAAAAAAGAAGATGGCTAATGAATGTTTTTAGAAATTTGAGAGTGCTATATATTACGATATCTAAGTTGTAAATATATTTGTTTGGTGGTACAAATATGTTTATAGTTGCTAAAGATGAATCTAAGAAACTACATATAGCTATCTAAATATTAAAATGATACATTAATTAGTTAAAAGCTTTATTTGGTAAGATTAAAATAATAATTATTGAAATATATATAAAGCTGGTAATTAAATCTAAAAGTCTCATGTAGACCTAGTTAACTTATTTGGTTAGCTGATTTTCAGGCTTTCCTTCAAAAAAAAAAAAAAAAAATCTTATGTAGACCTCCATACCTTGTAGGAATTTCTGTTTTTTCTTCATTCTCGCAAGTAATTTCCTGTTTTGTCTAGAGAGAGAAGTAGAGACGGATTAAGAGTGAGAGAGAGAAGTAGGAGAGAAGAAAATATTAAGAAGTGTGTGAAAATTGAGGAAGAGGCTAAGGGGTTTTATGGAGACTTGTATAGAGGTTTGAGACAGCCAGTGGGCTGCCTTCATGGACCTGATAGTGACTTGTCCAAGGCCCAGAAATTATGGAAACGGACCCCATGACGTCACTTTGACCTAATAGTCGAGATTTTATTGACCGTGCTGCCCGAGTCGACCGTCTTTTCCTTTGTGTACGCATATACAAATAAATAAGAGTAATGCTAATTACTAGGTAAAATTATTCAAATGACTAATAATATGTATTATTAATTACTCGTAAAATTATAAATAATATGATATAGAATAAAGTTACATATATTTAATTAATTTTTAACACATAATTGATGATAATATTATTTTTGTTAGTATTGATAAATATAATTTTTCTTATTAATTTAATGATAAAAATAATACTTTATAATTTTAAATTTTTAACATCTCAAGATATATGTGTTCTAAGATGTTTAGTTACTATAATTATATCATTTATATGTTTTAAAATTGTGAAGTCTCACGTTGGCTAGTAGTAAGAAAACAATACTGTTTATAAATCGAACAACCTTCTAACTCATAAGTTGGTTTTTGTGTTCAGAAGTAGATCTGAATTTATAAGTAAAATCAAGGATTTATTCCAAACCCATATCATTCTATACATCTTTTACTCTGAAATTTCATCATATCCTTTCAAGGAAACAGCTAAACAAACCACATACGCACTATAGTTGCTTTGTTATTTTTGCAAAAAATATGAACCATCAAAGTGCTTTTGTGGAGTTTATGCCATGGAAAGGACATCATGGACTCGAAATCTTGGACATCATATCATGTTGAAGTTGAACATAATGTATGCAGGGGTTAAAAGAAGAAATGGACAGAAGTGTAATTGTTTTCAATGGATTAATGCATGCATGTTTCACCTAAAGGAGCACTGAGGTTATTAGTGGATTATTGAATCGTATCCGTGAAGTAGAAGGAAAAAACAAATTCAAAGAAAGCTTTTACTTTTTGCACTGATATTAGAGTAAGTGAAGTGAATGGAACATCTATTAGGGATGACTGTGATTGTGTTTTGAAGATTGGAAAATAGATTTGATTTTGACAATTAATGACAGATTTTGTTTTGAATGTGAATGTGTTTTTAAATGTTTAATGCGTACATATAGTTTCTTTTTTGCAAAGAAACCTGATACATATATATAAGTTTTTGTTTAATAAGATTTGTACACATTGTAAGCTCTTTCGCATCAATATGCGTTTACAAAGGAATGTGTTTAGGAATGGATAACACAATTATCAGTTATTTACAACGAATTTTCAATAGTAAAGAAGAAATGGACAGAAGTGTAATTGTTTTCAATGGATTGATGCATGCATGTTTCTTTTTACATTTTTTTAAATACTAAAAACAACCCTGGTTAAAACGCTACTTCGCAACCACGTGACTAAATTTTGAAAAAAAATGGTAACGTTTTTTCTTTAATATATCATTAATTTTAATAGTAAGATTAATGAAATTTATTTTAAAAATTATAAGATTAAAATATATAAATCAAATAAATATTACAAAACCGTCACACATATACCAAGATATATTTTATATTTATTCCTACATTAACTTATAAATTCACTATTCGTATTCTTAAGTTAGACTAATAATAGTATATTTGATAATAATAAAAAGGAAAACATTCTTCCACCAATACGGTATTGAAACATGTTACATTTTTTTCTCTTTCTCTCTCTGTAATGCATAGAAATATGTTTGCCGTTAATATATATTTACTTACACACGTACATAAATATACATAATGATTGTTCCATATAAATTATTTTCAACCAATAATTTGACTTCATTCATGGGTGGTTAATTTTTTTTGTTTGATTTTATTTTTGCATTTTAAAATATAATAACATATATTTATCATTGATTTAAATACAATACTAATATACCGAATAATTAGTAAATTAAAGTATATTTTTGCCAAATATATCTAAACTTATACTACCCTTTATATTTTTTTTATATACTAGTCGTAAACTTAGAGTGTGTTTGATACATTACTTAAAAAAATGGTTTTAGATGAAATGGTTCCTTAAGAAGCATTTTCATTAAAAAGGTTATATAGAGTACTTATACGTTTGACAAGAAAAAAATTAAAAGCACTTATAACTACTTGGAAACATGATTTTAAAAGTATCATTTTATCATAATTGCTAAAAATATCGCACACCATTTATCGATATTGATTTTTGTTAATACCATGTAGGATTGTTTTACGTGAAATCTACGAAATGAATAAATTGTTAGGACATTGGACCGGGTGGTTTTCATTCTTACGATCCTTAAGTTAGTAACTATAAGATAAATGATAGATGAAATCTCAATCTCGCTATATTAATTATATAGAAATAAAGTATTTAACTGTGACTCTATGTTAGAAAAATCTAATGATTTTAATATGATATAAGATATTAGATCATATCAGATGATAATAGATATGTGACTATATATAAGAGAAAGAATAAACTTGATAGTTATCCATGTTAGATTAGGATTGAGTTGTTGTAACTTTGTAGACACTTATTACTATAGATATTTATCAGTTGTAGATAGTTATCTGTTATACACAGTTATATGTCGAAGACGTATTTTTTTATAGATATCTATTCTTAATTATGAGCTCAATTATCTATTAAGATAATTAAAGAATAATCTTTGGACCTTTATCTTTTAAAGATAATTAAAGGATAATTATTGGATCTCTATCTGTTTAGGATAATTATATTGAATTCACATATATATGATAATTAGACACTTATTGAGCTTGGTCCCTAAGACTATTTACTAATTAGAACCACTTTTTTGACTATTATATAGGATGCACAAAATTACCCCCAATATTAGTCCCCAAACTTTCTATCAATACTTAAATTAAATATTTCTTTCAATTATGTTGACGATATTGAGGTTACCTTTGAGTGATTTGTTTTTTACCTTAGTAGGGGTGTATGCCCTAGCTAGATATTGAGACTATTATTGCACTATAATACGCTTAGAAACACGCAAGTATACGTTATCAAATTATACAAGTGATAAATAATTTAAGAATAAAGGTTATCGAGCCCACGAAAAATGCTACAATAAATATCACTAATTATTAACTTATTAATAAATTAACAAAGGGTTTTAAAAAAAATTATCACTAAAAATAAAACATAAAATATCAACTAAAATACATGAACGCACAGATCAAGGGAAATCTATAATTATGGAACAATCTTCACCACTAGCCGACTATTTAACTAATTATACCATGAATCAATATTAGAACTATTCTTGAATTCTTAACTCTAACTTGAAAAATTTATGTACTAAGCAACGACTTCTAGCCCACCTTTTCTTACTTTTTAATTGAAATAGAATATCATCTTAAATCAATCCTAAATTGGAACAACCTAGTCAAAGTTTCATTCATCGCATTATGTTCTAAAAAAGGAGATAACTAAACTTTGCCAGATTACGATTCTTAGTAACCTTTAACAAAGGTATCAACTCAACTCGTCACACTATCAAAAAGCAACAGCTTACTAGTTCGAATAAGAATATTAGAAAATATCATAGTTGGAAATAAAAATCTATTTACTCCCAGGATAATCGAGTAACATCTTAAGCTAATATTAAACTTTTACATACAGTAAATTAATTAATTACTCTAATTCATAAATATATAGTTATGAAATTTAAATATAGAGTTAAATACATCAAAAATCAAACATGTAATCTAAAAATCATCATAACATTTTATTAATTAAAATCATAATCTAGAGTTTGAAAATTATCCATAATCGCATAAATAAATTAGCTAGGAATAATCATAATTAAAATAAATAGAAGATTAAGAAGAAAAATAGAAAATACTCCTTAATTACCTCTTGAATTCTATCTTGCATCTAGCCTTGTCTTTCTCAGTAGACCTAAATATACTTTATCTAAAATTTATATTTACAATTTATAGCTTAATTTGTGATTACTTTTATTGTTAAGTCTAGTTACATATTTATAGTTAAAGAGTTACATGTAATTACAATGTAGTTAGTGAAAGTGTCCAGAACCCAATATACAATCAGGGCAAGGAGAAACTAACTCCTAAAGGATTTACTTTAAACTCGCTAGCAACGGAAATTAAACACATAACAAATATATAACAAAACTAGTATAAACTAATAATAGATTAAGTAGATTAATTTAAACAACATATATGATATTTAGAAATCATTATGTATGCAATAAATAACAAAATTGTTCTAATCAAAGTTTAAATCATAGTATGTTAGGACATACACTATTTAAATAGATTATACTAGTATAGTAGTTGAGGATACACAATAAAATGTAACGAGGTAAACCCACATATAACCTTTATCTATGTAGTAAAATCTTTGAATTGCTTATAGTCATAACTCTGTAGCAAATAATCCACTAAATAATAAATAGATACAATTTGATAGAAATAGAAATGTAAATATCTCTATCAATCGGGACTAAGTTGTCATAACTATCTATTACTACCCTTGCTCACTGCCTCTGCAACTACTTGATCTAACCTAAGGATCCGACTCTCCTCCAGAGCCAACACCATACTAAGTAGTGTGATCGGCAAATAATGATCAGTAACATGAATAAGAATCTACATAAACAACGTGGGAACTCAACGACGAAAATGAACAAACATTGCTTTTGGAGCGCAAATTGTAGTAACCTAACCCAAACTCACAGTTTTGATCTCACAAGAACTATAAAATAGTCTCATGTCCTCAACATTCAAGAACTCTATTATACTCATACAAAATGCGTCACACAAATACTGAATACACTCAAAGTAAATTGTAAAAAGGAATCACTAATCAGAGAAAATTTTGGTAGTCTTTCTATATTTTCTTGCTTAAGAAAAGAGTGAATATGTATTTATAGAAAAATTAACCACGTCTGACGACCCTCATTAAGGCCTCATTGGTCATCCTTACTGACTACCTCATTAGGGATCCAACGATGTGTCCGATGATGTGTCCGATGATGGGTATGTCCTGGTAACAAAAATTTCAATTTTTGTTTCCAAAATTATTGAGTAATTTTTCATAAATACTCTCATATATAACAAAACAAAAACCCTAACTCATAGCCTTTGATGCATACTAAGAAAATTAACCTTGTGGTCTGTGTATAACATGCCCTCATACATAGTGTGACTAACTATGTACGTGTGTGCATTTCTGATCAAAATTAACTGACCATACACAAAGAAAGAAAGAAACACTAATTACAAATTAATGCATAACAAATATGAGATGATCATGAAGATGACTTAAAGATATTTTTTTCCATGAACAAAACATCGACGCACACCTAACACCCAAAAACTCACCTAGTCCAAGGGCATATGTCTTGTACGTTCTGTCCATCTTCTAGGATTAACTCATCAACACTTTATTAGTCTAAAATATAAGGGTCTCAATACAATTTTAACTGAAATGAGAGGGTCTTAATCTACACATGTAACCTACACACATAAAAGAAACACATACACCATCAACATATCATATTGAAACAACGTGTAGTCTATCCAGATAATATCATGTTACCCATACCCAGGTACCTATTGACAGGCTAAACACAATTAGACAAGCATCAAAAACACATACAATGTACACAAATTCCTCTGACTTCATGCAACACTCCCTATAAGTGAATACAAGTCATGCAACAAAATGTAGTGCAATCCTACACCCACATCCCATGCAATACTCATAGTTGTGCACACAAGCTTCTCCCTCTTTTTGACATAGAAAGTCAAAGGAACACACCCCTATATGAGGGAGAAAAAGCATATAAGATTGCAATAATCCTAACACTTATGCAAAAAAATAGAGAAGATTAAAGCAAACAAAATAATATGCAACACAAGCACAAACAAAAATTGAAGGAATAGAACAAACTCATTCTCATTAAACAAACATTGTATTACAATTTTTATTTTAACAAAATAAAAAGAAAATAAACTAAAACAACTTAAAAACAAATTTAGCACTCTCATCCATCCTCTCCATCGTCATCATCATTGAGGACACCACTGATTAAGGTCTTTACATGGTTGGTAGGTGGTGTAGTAGATTGATGTTAGAGAACGGAAGAAACAAACCAATCAAGAGAAGGGTCATGTTTATCTATAGCAAAATTTATGAATAGATAGGAAAAAACCAAGGGAAGTTCTACCATAGTAAGAAGAAGAATCTTTGGAGTTAGTAGGTTTAGGTTTAATTGAGGCTAAATAAAGGAGAACCATGAATTTGTGGTGATGGATTAGGGTGGTAAGAAGTAGTTAAAGCCTAAGCAAGTGCCTAAACCTTTTGCATATCTATGTAATTCCGATTGAAAGTATACAACAACTTAAAAAAATTATTAATGGTAACAAATGCATCATCTTTGGAGGAAGAAAAAGAGATGGGGAAGAAGAAACAAGAATAAAATTACAATGAGTGGAAGGAGCATCGTTCTGAAAAGAAGAAAAGGAAAGGGAAATGGTAGTTGAAGAATAGTGTGAGCCTCTATTAGAAGGAAATAACTAGATGAAAGAGCAACTCTGCTATGAGAAGAAAATTAAATATCATAAAAGAAATCAATATGGGATAGTAGAGTGAATCAAAAGATGGGGCAATGGACAAAAAATGGTGGTTTTATAAATGATGCTTGTAAGATCTATAGGCTCACTATTAAGGATCGCGCAAAGGAAGTATCCTCTACATGGAGTGATAGTATCATGATGATAATGAGGATGAATGATAATGAAAACAATATCATTAAGACAACAATTAGTGCAGCTTTATTAATTGTAAGGGCACCTTTACAATAGGTGTGGCCATACCCTACCAATTGGTTTGCCATCTCAATGAAGTTACATTAATTCACCTGAGAATACTCATAAGAAAGATAGGTAGCAACAGGTTATCAAATTTAAAATGGGTGATGGGAAAGTAAACTCCTCAACATTAGGAAGAAACAATAAATTAACAACATCATCTATAGAAAAGGTGAATCTTCACTCTTTGAGGACAAGTTTGGTAGAAAAGTGAAAAGTAACTAAATAAGGTAGGGTAGCATAAAACTCCCTAACAAAATTTTCATCATACAAAAAGAAAAAAAGGCTACAAATAGAAAGCTAAGAGAAATAGGTAAACTTTTCATCAATTGTCAAAAAACCATAGATAATGATAAGTGGCTCATAAAGGATGGATGCCTGACTAGAGGGGCTAGCAGGCTCAAACTACTATATCTTATTCAAACTTTGAGAACATTTTGTGGCCATTTTTGTAAGAAAGTGTGGGTCAGAGGTATAGGTATAGCAAGAAGAGAAGGGCTAGAGGTTTGAGGTGTGAAGAAATGGAAACTAGGGGTCAATTTATAGGACCGTACATAGCTTGCTAGACCATCTCACCATAGTTCTTGACGATCCCCTCAATAGTGTGTAAAACACACACCTCTGTAAGTCCTAGGTGAGAGGGTGGTGAGGTGTAGAGAAAAAGCACCAAAAGTGTCTTAGAAAGATAGAGAAAGTTTTTTATTTTTCAAACAATAAAGTATAAAAAATAATGCAACTAAATAACACACAATCAAAGAAAAACACATAAACCATATATAAAAAGACTACATGTCAAAAGGGAGAAAATAAATAAATTGCTTAATCCCATACAATTCATTGAAAATAGTGATCAAATTGCATCCTTCCATTTAAAAATTTATGAGGGATAACAAGGTCAAGATATGGTCTCTTTGTAATATAAGCATACGATGTATGTGACATTCAAGGTGAATTTTGTTTAGAAACTCTTGAAAAACTGGTTGAGTGATCCTTGTACATATGACCAGGCAAACTCTGTGAAGAAGATTTTTTTCACACTGTGCCTAAGTTGCATCCAGTTTGAAGATGCTTAGATGAACCATAATAATCACATCCTAATGAAACAGATAGGGAAGAGTGAGGTGGAGAACATCATGATGTACTCCGTATAGATCTAGGACACTACCTAGGAAGGTGGTCAATAGTGCCACATAGATGGCACAAACATGTTGAAGAGTGAGAGAATTTGGGTCTCTAACTCTAAGAAGTAATACCCAGAAGAGAAGAAGGGAAACAAGCACTCATATTAACTCTCACACAAGGATGAGAAGTTAGTTTCCTATAGTTGGGTCTCAGAATCTCGCATTTACTATAGTGGTAACAAGTAAGAGGAATAGTAAGTAAGGGAAAAAGATTTGGTGCTACCAATGATCTTATTGAACTTTTGAGAATTGGTATTAACTTGTTGATAACATAGGATGATTGAGTGAGCTTATTCTCACTTAAAAATGGCTTATCCTTTAAAGCTCTAATTAAATATTCCTTTACTTCAGGGTTAACTGTTCAACTTTAGCTTCCTTCTCGATAAAAGTACATGTTAGATACTCAGAACTTTCATGAATAATAATATACTTCTTCATATGTGAAATTTAGAATAATAAAAAATTGAGGGATCAGGATTAATGAATAGGGGAGTGGCTCTATTAGTATTAGGAATTTTTAACTACTCCTCAAGGCTTTTCGTCTTATTATGATTTAAATTAAATCTTTTTGGAAAATCAGATTACCTTTTCTGATTGACTTCTCACTTGTTAGTGAGATCATTTTGTTCACAGTCGATTGAGGACTACCTCTCCTCAAGAGTGACCTTTAATGCATTTATCTTATGTTCTTTTTCTTTCATGCTCTCCAAAGCCTTTTTCTTAATTTTTTTAGAGTGCTCTAACGAGAGCTCATTATTGTGTCAAAAAACTCATCTTACTCAACTTCATCATATTTAGTAATTAAATCTTGAGCATTTGAGGTAGCAATCGAAGGATCTACGATAGTAATTGACGCCAAAGAAGACCAAAAAGTTAGTGTCATCCTTATCATGACTACTGGTACTGTCTGAAATAATAACATCAACTTTCATTGCATGCGTATTCATGTGTTGGTGTTTTGAAAAATAGTTAGTAGTAATATAACCAGGCTTTCCACACTCAAAGCACTTTATTTTTTGACACTCTACCATGTTTCTTTGTCTCATTCTCATATTTTCAACAATCTTTACATATTTCGAGCCTTTAGTACTCGAACTATCTCTTTTGACTCAACCAGATGATGTCTTCTTGTTATGAAAGAATATAGTAAACTTTTTGGTGGGTAACACCATTTCTTCTTCTTTTTGACTAGAAATTTTTGTCATTTAATAATGGTGCTTACTTCCCTTGGTGGTCTTAAGAGCAATATTTTTTCCTTTTCCAGTAGCATTTTTGTTCTATCTAGGGAGTATGTGATGAAGTTCCATGACTTATAAGTCACCTACTAACTCATTCACCATGACTTTCCCAACTTATATCTAGATTCGATCACAATAACTTTAGCATGAAAATGGTAAGGGAGGCTAGCAATGATCTTGTCAATTTGCCTCTCTTCACTGATCATCAATGTTCCCAAGTTATAAGAATTGTTGACATATTTCAACCAATGAGCATAAAACTTTTCAAAATTCTCGTCTTCTTCCATTATGTAGAGCTTGAATGTCCTAGCTAGATCTCTTCACAGTAGATGTACCCTCATATATTGTCTCCAAGATGCCCCAAGCGTGTTTGGAGGTGCTGCAACTCTAAATTGTTCTATATCCATATAACGTTACATCCTTAATGATTATATACAACCATTTATTCTTCCACTCTGAGTCTTTACTTTTTTCTTTCGTCCATTAAATCATTGGTATGGGAATAAAGTGTTGTCAACAAAGGTATGGGTTGGATACATCCATCCATTCTTAACAAGAAATCAGACATGATCTCCAAATGATCACAAAAGGCTCATATTTAGGACTTACAATAGGCACAGTTTAGCCCATTGAAAAGTAGAGGTCTACCTACATTACCTCCCTTTCTTGAATCCATAGAGTGAATACGTGTATGTGTGTCTAAAGCAAGTTTAACATATCAATGATGCATAAAAACTTGATAGTAAAATTTTGTATTTAAAAAAAGGTTGTAAGTGCAGGAGTCACTTGTAAAAAGTGATAAGTATACTTCTAAAATTGTCTCTTAAGGAATTATGGTGGTTTTAAAAAGTTAAATTAATTTTTTAATTTAGTTAATAGTAATAAATCCTAAATGCTCTAACAATTTGTTGGATGGTTGAACGGAATCATAAATTCTAAATTAAATTATATAGAAGAAAGTAGACAAATTAAAGCAAGTAAATCAAAGTAATAAATTAAAATGCAACAGAACCTAGGATGATGGATGAAAATGAGATTTTAGCGAGTATAAATCTTCACAGACAGAACAAAATAAATGATTTAATAGCAAATAATATTTATTGATTTTTTTTTAAATAAGCAAATTCCTACGATCACGACAAGTTCACAAAATTATTAATTAATTGATGAATTTTTGGGTGAGGCTTAAATTGATTAATTGGAAAAATTGGAAAAAATATATAAATTAAAGATCTCAATTAATTAAGAACTTTCTTGGTGAGACTTGAAATTAATTAATTGGTAAACCTAAATTAAATGTATTCTTTTAATTATAAATCAAGATGGTTATAAATCAAGATTTGGTCCATCATTGATTTATAATTAAATATTTTTTTACCATCAAATTTAATCTCATTTAATTAATAACTTCACTGGTCGGGCTTGAAATTGATAAATAAAATAAAATTCTTATTGACTTATGTACATATAACTCGTATTTATTCAAATCATAAAACTGTTCTTCCAATCCTTGGAAGCCAAACAACTAAAACCCATATTATAGATTTAGCTAATCATAGCTAAATTACCAAAAATTAATTCAACTACGAAAGACATTAGATTACAAAAAGAGATAAAAAGTTATAATAATTAAAAAATGCTTTTAAATTAGTTATCACCGGCTTCTCCAAATCTTTGGATCTTCTAAACAAGTTATCGTAGGAGCTTTTTTTTTGTATATGTATAAGATGGTAGAAGGGATTTGGACATTGGATCTAAAGAAATAAACTAACCTATGGCTACTGGAAAATAGTAATCTAAAAATTGAAATTAAACCTAAGAGAAATTGTTGTATTGATAAGGAAAGGCTAGGTAAAAAGGGTTATGGCCAATATATTGTTCCTATGCTATGGCCCACATTAACTCATGTTGTGGCTTATGACTCGTAGTAGTTCGTTAATTGATACCTCAAACTGGTTGCTAACGACTTTATAAATATAGAGTCATTGGTACACTTTTCTACTTAATATTTACTTATTTTATTCAATAAGTGATATTTAAGGGTTAAAAATATTAAAATATTAAATTTTTAGTGAAAATGATTGAAAGTATAATTTTTTGGAATTTTTTATAAATTGTTTTAATACAGGTTAAATCAGAAGCTGCAATGTGGGTGTCACGTAAGGAAAAGAGCTGACCATGCAAGCCATATGGGTGCCACACAAATGGAGAGGACTAATCATGCAGTATCACATGTACCATATGATGTAGTACCATGCCACATGTCAACACGACATTTATTCCGAGTTTGCGGTTGGTCAATGCCCTCGCTACGCGTCATCACCTAATTTGTTTCATCTTCTTACCGAGGTGCCAAGTAAGCCATAATTGCAAATCATAGATTTCCATGTGTCATTAAGTTAGTGTACATTGACGGAGACTAGTCACCCATGGCACACATCGCACGTTGATTTGCTCAGTAAATCCCCATGCCATATATCGCCTTCCTATTGGCTTGCATTGTCAATTTTATTTTTTTATCTCAACCCTTGATCTAAAGTTGATCTGACTGAGCCTAATCTAGCCCCTTAATTACCCTATAAACCCGAATAAGGCAAAATTAATATATTTTTTATTAGTTTTTGAAGCCTAGAAGAGAGAAAAATATAAAAAAAAATTAAAAGGAGATACAATTTTGTTGAAGATTCAAAAGAGGATTGGTGCTAAAATTCAAGAGATTGATTGTATTTCTTCTTTTTTTCCTTCCTTTATTAACTTTTATGTTTTTCTTTATGAAAAATATGAGCTTTATGAACAAAATTATGTTTAGTTAATTTATTAATTTAGGGGTCTTATGAACCTAATTTTCAACATGTAATGATATAATATTTTATCCCAATTATGATTTCAATTTAATTATATTATTTAATCTGATTTTTATGTTATTAATTGTTTGACCAATAATTGATTTATAGAGGTAATTAAATAGATTTAAGAGAATTATTTAATTGTTTGTCTTAATTAAATAACATGCATAGTTTTTAGGTAGAGATAAATGATTCTTATATATGTGTTACATAATTGATGAACTTAATGAGTAGTATGCAATTTAATTGATATGAGAGTGTGATTAGGTTAATTACTATTTGGTGTGTAGTTTACTTGAGAGAGGAATACATGCGAGGTTATATTCAATTGATCATGTAATTAGTTGATAATTATATTGGAGGGGATTTTAGTAAATCACATGTTTAGAAAATTGAGGGATTAAGTATTCCTAGATATTTTTTCATTATGTATTCTTATCCAAATATGAGATAATTAATTATTGTTATTTATTTTTAGATCTTTTAATTTTGCTTTCTTAAAAATTAAAACACAAAAAAATTGATTTTTATTTTTTTATTTTACAAAATTAGTTTCTAATAACATAATCTATATGGTAACGATTTGTTTTGTCATTATATTACTTGTTACAATATGTATATTTGCATATTTATTGCACACAATTACTATTCGATCAAGTTTTTTGGCACTGTTGCCTGGGATTATAAACATTATAAAATAAGTTTTTTATTTTATTTTAATTATTTTTGGTAATTTTAATTTATTTAGTTAGTTATTTTTTTATTTTAGTTAATTTTCTTTATTTATTTTTTAAAATTTTAATTTATTAATTTAGTTATTTATTTTAAGTTTAAACATCTCCTTTAGCAGTATTTGAAATATAGTTGATTCTATTGCATGACCAGAGTCTATAAAGGACAAATTTTGCCTTTAGATCCCAAAATTGAGTATACTTTCGGATCAATAAGATAACAAAAAGTTGTGATCTAAGTGAATAAATTGCAAATCCATTAGAAATAAACAATAATAAGTTAAATTTAAACAACTATGTACTTTTAATGGATGATAGGAATAGAGATATGAATGAGTATGCAATACCTATGTTGGAAAGGCTGAATCTGAGCATTACAAGGCCAAACATTCAAGCTAATTAGTTTGAATTAAAACCAATGATGTTTCAAATGCTACAAACAGTTGGAAAATTTAGTGGATTACTAACAGAGGATCTTTATTTACATTTCAAATTGTTTATTGAAGTTAGAGATTCATTTAAATTCAGTGGTGTGACTGAAGAGGTATTTAGGCTTAGAATATTCTCTTACTTTTTACAAGATCTTGCTCGAGCTTGGCTAAACTCTTTGTCACATGATTCCATTACAACTTGAAATAATTTGGTGGATAAATTCTTGATAATATATTTTCTACCCACAAAGAATGCCAAGCTTACGAATGACATTGTCTCCGATCAACAATATGAAGGGGAATCTTTATATGAAGCATGTGTAAGATTCAAGGAATTTCTAAGGAAGTGTCTTCACTATGGTATCCCTCATTGGACACAAATGGAGACTTTCTACAATGGTCTCAATGCTCAAACAAGAACCATTGTTGATGCATCTGCTAATGGAGCTTTGCTATCTAAATTTTATAATCAAACTTATTATTTACTTGAGAAAATAGCTATTAATAATTATCAATGGCCAATGGATAGAATGGTAGACATAAGAAGAGTAGCCGGAGTGCATGAGGCAAATGATATCATAGCACTTACAACTCATGAGTTATCTTTGGTGAATCTTTTGAAGGCTCAAAACTCTCCAGCGAGTATAAATTAGGTCCATGAATTAGGGGTGTCCTGTGTCTTTTGTGGTGGGGATCAAGTTTCACAATTTTCCAAGTAAAATTGAATCACCATGTTATATGGGTAATGTGAATGAAACAATAATCTATACTCAAACACATATAACCCAAGATGGAGACAACATCTAAATTTATCTTGGAGTAATAATAACAATCAAGGTGGTAATCAATTCAACCGTAAATCATTTCCATTTCAACAACCATAACAAGTAGAAGCCCAAGAGAAGAAGCCATCTACTTAGGACAATACAAATGCTTTAATAGGGATGATGAAAGACTTCATCCAATTAGTAAATACAAAAGTGTCCACTCAAAAGGCTTCAATTCAAAATTTAGAGACTCAAATGGGAAACTTTCCCAAGTCATAAGTAAAATTTTTGAAGGCAACCTTCCAAGTGATATAATTATAAACTCAAGAAGAGATGGAAAGGAGCATTGCAACTTTATAGCCTTGAGTAGTGGTAAAATTTTAGAGGAGGAATAAAAAAATCAAAAGGATAAAGAGGAATATTAGACTACAAAGGATGAGGAGAAACAAAAAATAAACAAGGATGAAGAAGACCATGTAGATAAATAGAGCACTAAAAAAGAAATAATTCATCCAAAATAGAGCAACCTCTACAAACCCACTATTCCTTTCCCTCAAAGACTACAAAAGAAAAAGTCAGATACACAGTTTTCAAAATTTCTAGAAGTCTTCAAGAAGCTACACATAAATATATCATTTGCAAATGAACTTGAAAAGATACCTTTTTATGCTAAATTTTTGAAAGACATCTTGTCTAAGAAATAAAGGCTTGAAGATAATGAAAAAAATAACCTTGATTAAAGGTTGTAGTGATACCTTGCTAGAAAACTACCCCAACAATTGAAAGATTTGGGTAACTTTGACATCCCATACACTATTGGGAACATCCATTTTGAGAAGGCACTACGCGACTTAGTTTCAAGCATTAACCTTATACCATTATCGATCTTTAAGAGATTGGGTGTTGGTAAAGCCAAACCCATTTTAGTAATATTACAAATGGTAGATAGATTAATTAAGCGACCTCGGGCTGTAGTAGAAGATGTGTTGGTAAAAGTAGACAAGTTCATCTTTGTAGGGGATTTCATTATGTTAGTAACATTTATTTCATACTTGGTCGACCATTTTTAACAATAGGAAGATCACTCATTGATGTACAAAAATGTGAGCTTACAATGGGAGTGCAAGATGAACAAATAACATTTCAAGTTTTTAAAGCATCTGAACCCCTTGATATTGATAATGCTAATGAATGCTTTAGGATAGATGAAAACTTAAAAGAATCTATTGAGTTTCCCATACTTAAGAGTATTACATATGATGTTGTGAACAATGAATTAAACTCAATAAGAAACAACTCGATTTGTTTTAATTTTGAAAGCATGGAATCTATGATTGATATTGTTGATTGTGTGAACTATTTGGAGGCTACACCTCCTATGTGTATACCTAATATGGTTGTGGAGAGTTTTGAGATAGGATCTAAGCTCAAACCATCTATTAAAGGGCTACCAAGTTTAGACCTCACATATTTACCCTACCGTCCTCAATCAAGTGGGCAAGTAAAAGAGTTCAATGGAGAGGTGAAAAGGATGCTGGAAATACATAAATTAGATGAGCTATGTTGGAGTTCTTATAAGAATTCCAAAAAGTACAAAAAGAAAACAAAAATATGGCATGATAAGAGAATTGAACACTGTGTTTTTAAACCTGAATATAAAGTATTTTTGAACAAATCAAGTCTAAAACAATTTTTGGGCAAAGTATTTTTGAACAAATCAAGTCTCAAATAATTTTTGGGCAAACTCAAAAGTAAATGGACACATATGGATGTACCTTAGGACTTGGTGTAATTGTCTAGTCAAGGATGTTAAACGTGATGCTGATTATAAGGCAACCCAACATTATTTTACTTATATTTTTTTTGTTTTTTTTTGGTGAATTAATGTTGTGAGTAATGGCGTAAGAAGATTGAGCATTTTGATGACAAATGTGGTGTGCTAAGACTAAGAGAAGTTTTACTTTTTTTAGGATATTTTTAGGATATTTTTTATCATAATTTGGGTAGAAATTGATAAATTTATGGAAACTAAATGCATGCATGCTTAATATGAAACATATGAACTCAATGATAAAAATTGGTTATCATGACTAGGATAAGGAATGTAACTTAATCATTAAGATATTTACATTAATCATGTGATATTCTTGCTAGTTTTGATAAGATTGATTCAAACCTTTTATTGATTCAAACCTTTTATGCATATGTTCATGATTGATTTTGGTTTTCTTATTGAGGGATAATTTGTAGTGAGTTGGGCGAGTTGATAAGATCTACCTATTTTTAGAATATATTTAATCAACCCTTGAGGAAAAATTCTAAGTAGTATATAGCAAAAAGAAATGATTCAGGCCTTATTTGGATTAATTAGGCCTTTCAAGCTAACCATTATTAATATCTATAGTCACCCATTTGAGCCCATCAAAGAACCTTTCATATCTTTAAGCCATATTTTATGCCTAACCAGTATGCCTTATCTTAACCCTTGCTACCTTTAGGTTGTATGAAAAGAAGAAAAATGAAATCACGTGTTATGCTAAAGATTGAGGGGAAATGTAATGCACCCTATAAAAGAAAGAAAAAGAAAGAAAAACTCATAACACAATTATCCCTCTAAAGAAAAACAAAAGAAAATTGAAGATAAGTTTAGTAGTGTTGTGAAGTTACAAAAACAATATGTGGAATAAAAGAATATGAAAAGAATGATAAGGTGCATTAAAACATTAAGTAAAGGCTCAATTGTAGCTAAAAAGTGTATGATGAATAAAAAGAAAGCTAAGGTGTGGAAAGAACCTAAACGTCTTCATTTATCAACCCCCACCCAAGCCTTATATTACAAGCATGTAAAGTATTTATTGATTTTTAGCTAAGTGCATTTTTATATTAGTGGAAAGAGATATGAAAAATAGACTTTCGAGACTTGTTCTAAGATTGATTTGATTAACATGCTTATATAGGTTGATTTCATGAGTGCTTTAGATGGTATCATGTGCAATACACACATACACACACAAATCAATTGGTCAAAAACCTTGCATATCCTTGTATTGATGAAATGTTGATTGATGAATATATGAACCTCCTTGTCATAGAATTGTATGACTTTTGAAGTGAATAGTTTTCGCTAAACATGCATGTATTAATAGATATATATTTATATATATACTACCAATGTCAATTTATTTAGTTAGACTTAGGTTTACTAGAGGATAAGCAAAGAGTTAAGTTTGGGAGTGTGATTACTCTGAAAGTAGAGTCATCAGTGCACTTTTCTACTTAATATATACTCAATTTATTCAACAAGTGATATTTTTGGGGTTACAAATATTAAAATTTTAAATTTCTAGTGAAAAGAGGTGAAAAAATAATTTTTGAGAATTTTTGAGAATTGTTTTGGATTTTTTAATACAGGACCAATTAGATTCTACCATATGGATGCCACGTAAGTAGTAGAGCTGACCAAGCAAGCCATATAAGTGTCATACAAGCAAAGAGGGCCAATTCCACAACTATGTATATATTGTGTGATGCAACACCATGCCACGTGTTAGTATGGTGTTCGTTCCGTGTTCATCGCTTGGTCAACATGTTCGCCGTGCATCATCACTTGATTCAAGTCATATTCCCACCTCATCACCATGTAAGATGTGTTTAGGAATCATAGATTACCAATTGTCACTGAGTCATCATGCATTGATAGAGACCAATGACCCAAGCCATGCATCGCGCGTTGATTCGCCCAATAAATTTCACATGCCACGTGTTGCATTCCTATTGGTTGGCACTATTAATTTTCTCTCTTTTTATCTCAGCCCTTGATTTAAAGCTGATATAATAGTCCAGATTTCACCTAAGCCTAATAGAACCCCATAATTGCCTCACAAGCCCTAATGAGCCGAAATTAACATAATTTTTATTAGTTTTTGGAGCTAAGAAGAGATAAAAACATAGAAAATTTTAAAAGGAGATACAATTTTGGTGGAGATTCAAGAGGAGATTGGTGCTACAATTCAAGAGATTGATTGTATTTTTCTTCTTCTTCTTTTCCTTTATCAAATTTTATGTCTTCCTTTATGAAAAATATAAGTTTTATGAATAAAATTATGCCTAGTTAGTTTATTAATCTAGGGGTCTTATGAACCCAATTTTTAACATGTGATGATCTAATATTTTACCCCAATTATGATTTCAATTTAATTATATTATTTAATCTTATTTTTATGCTATTAATTGTTTGGCCAAAAATTGATCTATAGAGGAAATTATATAGATTTGACGGAATTATTTAATTATTTATCTCGATTAAATAATATGCATAGTTTTTAAGCAGAGATGTTTGATTTATATGTATATGAATCACAATTAATGAAATTAATGAGTAGTATGCAATTTAATTGACATGATAGTGTGATTAGGTTAATTACTATATAGTGTGTAATTTACTTGAGAAAGAAATACATGCTAGGTTAGATTCAATTGATCATGTAATTGGTTGATAATTATATTGGAAGGATTTTAGTGATTCACATGTTTATAAAATTAAGGAAATAAGTATTCCTAGATATTTTCTCATATATCTTCTTAGCTTCCAAATCTGAGATAATTAATTGTTGTAATTTATGTTTAGTTCTTTTAATTTTGATTTCTTAAAAATAAAAGAAAAAAGTTGATTTTTATTTTGTTGTTTTAAAATTAGTTTCTAATAACATAATCTATGTGGTAACGGTCTTTTATTGTCATTATATTACTTGTTGCAATATATATACTTATGTATTCTTTGTACACAACTCGTGTTCAATTAGTTCAATTATGGCCTAACATATCCATATCGTGGCACCAAAGGAACTTTATGCCTAGTAAATTCATGCAGTGAGGAGTGCACCATGACACAATGAAGCATTCAAGCACCAATGGAGTGAACCCACTCTGATACTAATTGAAAGAGTCTGGAACCAGGTATACAACCAGGGTAAGGATATACTAACTCCTAAAGTACTCGCCCTAAACTCTCTAGTAGCAAAAATTAAACACTTTGTAGATATACAACAATAGTATAACCTAATCACAAATGAAAGAGATTAATTTAAACAACATATATGATATTTCGAGAGTAATAGGTATGCAATAAATAACAAAAGTTTTCTAATAAATTAGGATAGGGTTGAAGAGATTTAAAACAACTAAAATGCTAATCTAAGATATCTAGAAATATTTGGATAGACCTGAGCTAGAAATCAAAAGTTAGAGTGCAAATCTGAGTATACATGCCGCGATACGACTTTAATTACAATCATGTTGAAATTGAAACCGTGGTGCAATGTTGCAGTGCACATGTACTCATGCCACGACACACCCTAAATTTTGACACTTAAATGTTTTCACCCCTCCTTAATGTATCTTGTAAAAATATTTACATTTATGTCCTTCATTGTATGAGAATTATATCCCTAATCGTGAGATTTTATTGGTCTTTTTCCATTTGAATATTTTAAGTCCAAAGATACTTGAAATACTTCAAAATATACCCTATGTTTTTGAAAACATAATTTATGCAATACTTAGGTTGAAATGCGATATTAAGACCTAATTTATTCTTTTAATTCCAATAAATCATAAGATATGCATGATTTTTAGGCTTATATCACAGCTGTCAACCCACTTTTGACTAGTCCTAAGCAAGTTAAGCACTCAAAAAGGAAATAAATAATTAAATACTAAATTAACCTAAATAATTTTCATATATTGACATGATTGCATTTAGCATATGTAAAAAACCATTAAACCCCCTAGGGTGACCTAGTGGATGAGTTATAATCTCATGATGGTTTTTAGTGATAATATCCATAAACATCACAACTAAACTAAATTAAATTGACTGAAAAAAATAAAAAAATAGATATTTAAACAAAATAGAAAAATAAATAAATAAAGACTCTAACTATCGAATCAATTATACATTTGTCTCAAAGATTTGCCCATAACATTCAATACATATTGATGATCTAAATTTTACTCTTCATCAAAGATAAATTCAAATATTAATTTCACTTTTGATAAACTCTTAGACATCTATCCAACCACAAATATATAATATTCGTATCAGATAATCTTATCCATGACATTCATAGAAAGAAATTCTTGGTCTATAGGTTATGAAAATATGATATGTGCAAGCATTGTAATCACAAACTACTTAGACTTACATTTCAAATTTCTCTCCACTAAAATAGAATTTTCACACTAATGTAGATCAATGTGTCTTTATCAAGGTTATAACATTATGTTAAGGTGTGAGGTTATGAAAGAATGAGAAGGTGAATCACAAATACAAGAGAACTTAATTAAACTTAAACATCATCATTTTAAACTCTCAACTAGCTCCGTATGTTGCTTAACTCTTCCAGCTAGTTTTTACCTTTACATCTATAGCAAGTATACTATGAGTATAATTTTACATTGTATCAATTATCAATAAACTCTATTTCTTTCTTTCTTTTTATGCTCCATTTTTGTTTTTCTCTTCTTCTCAATTTTTCTTCCTTTTATAAATAAAGAGATATACAATTGCATTACCAACCTTTCATCTTTTGTTTTCAATTCAAAGTTGATTTTCTAAATCCCCCAACCTATTATTTTCAATAATATTTTGGGTTATAGTCAATTTTTACTAAAAGTTTCACCCTTTTTCCTAGAGAGTTCAAATCAAAGATATGTTTATTTTAAGTTTGCTTAGAAAGTAGAATGGTAGGATAATTTGTTTCTTTAGCTCATAAAAGGGTAGGTTATAACATGTTAAAGAAAAAAAAATTATAATCCATATAAGTTCAAAAGGGATACTAGTGATAAATATACTAGTGTTAGGCTTAAAAAGGTACAAACGGTCCAAAATAGCCTAAATCTTATTTGAAGCATTGTGTATTCTACAAAGCCTTGAATTTTTTCAAAAGTATGCTCTAGAGTTTGTTAAGACTCAAATATGCCTATGAAACATTCACACACACAAAAAGAGTCTTAGGTATTCATATTAACCAATCATTCTGACTACCAACCATAAAAGTTTCACACTAAGTTCAATTCTCATTTAAATCATTCCATAATTGAAGTAAAACTTGTATTCCCCTGGATATTAAAGTTATCACAATCATACTTATATCATTTACGTATAAATTGACTCAAAACACTCAAACCAAACAAATAATAAACTAAAAAAATAAAACATTGAAAAATTGTGTATGAAATTTTGTTTGAAATTTTAAGAGAAATATAAAATGACCTTTACCACCCCAACCTAAAATTTACATTGTCCCTAATGTATATAAAAATAAGTAAAAAAAAAAGGAAAAGTTAACTTACTAGTAGTGGTGAATCGTGGAATTTTGAGCCTTAGTTTAATATTTTTAGTTCAACATATGTATCGGTGTGAATCATGAGAATTAAAATTTACCTTATAAAGAATATATCACCGACAAGTCATAAAATTAAGAAGTTTAGCAAAATACATAGCAGAATTCCAAAATAAAAGAAAAAATAGATCAACTACTAAAAAGAAACATAATAAAAATAAATCGAAATGAAAGAAAAAACTATATTGCAAATTGGAAAATTAAATCAATAAATGATATTGTGGAGCTCTAATACTTTATGTCTTTCGGTGGGTCTTTTTTAGTGGCTTCTAGCTGCTAAAAAAGAAAGTTGACACCTAGATTCTATGGTGTTCCTCATAGTACATATGTCAACTGAGCCACTCTTGTAGTTGTATTTCATAGGGAAATGAGTACTTTAAAAGTACTAATATTACATGATTTATTTACACTTTAGTATTAAAAGTAGATTTAAAATTGCATAATTTTATTATTATTTTAGTAAATCTATGTTTTTAAAATTATAGGTATGTTTTGTTATTTTTCATGTATTTCTGGCTTCAAAGTTATTAAATTAATAAACATGTGAAGAATTGTACCTAAAAGCATTCATGGCTCACAATTTCCACTATCGCGGCCTGAATCTATCTATTTTTATCTACTTTTCTTATTGTTTCACCCTTTACAACCGGAAATAATTAGACTACTAGCTAGATTGATCACTCAATTTAATTTATAAGTTTATTTTCATAAATTTCTAAATTGAGTTTAATAATGGGTAGATTTATTGCCAAATCCCATTTTGTTGTTTCCATACTATATTTATTACCAATTTTAGAAATTTTCGAAAACATACATAACAAAGACATGTATTTTTAACAATTTTTAAAATTAACTATAAATAAATTGTGGAAATAATAAAATGGGATGTGGTAATAATCCTATCCTTAATAATAACCAATTTTTTCCTAAAATTTCTAAAAGCCTTGAAGGCAATGCATTAAGACTAATATATTATTGAATATATGCAATTGATAACATTAATGGTTGTGAAAATTAAATGCATGTATCTAAATTGTTTGGTATCGTTCAAGTGGCAGGTATGCAATCCTAGCGAGTTGAGACACCTTATTCATATAGTCAATGTGACATTCACATTTAATAGCCCATATATAAGCAACTTGGTCCTTGGAGGCAATCATTCTAGCTCTTATGAAGGTTCACGAGTGGACCCAGTAACATACAACATAATGCCTATGACAAGATGAATAAGACCTAGTTTTTTATCTAGAATCCATCTTGTGTGGCCCAGAAATAACAGCCTATGTATAGCAACCTAGTTACTCATAATTTTATCATATATAGCTCAACTCTGACACCTTAAACAGAGTTCCTAACACACTAGAAATTCTCCAAACAATTGGATCTGAATTTTATCATGTATATGATGTATCTATATATACACCCTCAGTATCAATAAGAAAGGCTCTGAATTTATCTTCTCTCCAATCTCTTTAGAAATCCTAACACACTAGAAATTCTCCAAACAATTGGAGCCTACCGTGTGGCCTAAAATCTTTCTAGCCCTTAGTTAGAATTTGAGACATTACATTTCATATCTAGGGAGAATCAGTCTATGTCATAGGAAAACTCACTCTTACCATCATCATTATCATCACTCTAATCCCTAATCAAGAAATAGCTATGTTCACCCAACCCTTGAGTTCGACTTTAGTGATCTTGTACCTCATATCTCACCTATAATCACTTTGCATCATGGGTTGTGGTATGACCCCCCATAGCCTATATTGCATGAGAACATACCTGAGGTGACCAAAACAATCCCTTGCATAACCAGTTTAGTTAGTTACAACTCTAAAAGCACGTCTCTTGAAAGGGATGATAAAATGGAAAGACAACAATAGTAAATGGAAAAACTACAACTGGCTTTTATCAAGTCATAAAATGATAACAAGGAACTCAGATAACATTTATACAAGACAATTACTTAGATGAGGTTGAAAGTTCATTTTAGATGGTAACTCTTCATGTGAGACCATGCCATCTAGGGAGATCAAAGCACACTTTTCACAAACCCACAAACTATCCTATTTAGTACAAGCCTAATTCAACTTATGATCAACCCATATCTAGGATAAACCACCTCTCAATGCTTGCTAAGACCACATGGTTTGGAAACCTTTTCTCTAAAGGGATAACAAGTACAACCTAAATCCTCCAATAATGATAGGGATGAGAAGTTTAAAAAGATGGAAGAAAAAAAAGAAGCAAAAATGGATGATGAATTGAAAAGTCAAGGAAAGGTATGTCCTTTAAATAATATCGAGACTATATATGACTAATTATTGGTAACCCTTTTTTCTTATGATATTGAACTAGTAGTGCAACCTCTCAAGCTTTTCGCTCTAAAGTGTCCTCCTTACAAGGGAATGAAAGATCTTGTGGCTCATGTTATATATTTCAAAATGTCTATAAACACCATATGCATACCAGATGATAAGAGAGACACCTTCCAAGAAATGACACAGAAATGGTTCATCAAATTACCTCCTAAGAGCTTAAAGTATATCAATGGTTTGGTAAAACATTTTGCCACCAATTACATGCATAACAAACCTATTAATAAGGAATCACATAATCTATTTTCTATCATCCAAGAGGATGTTAAGACAATAAAGACCTATATAAGAAGATTCAAAATGAAAAAAAGGAGATCTCTCAATGTACAGACTATCGCTATCGAAGCTTTTCAGAATGAAATCAAGAAGAACACTGGTTTATCCATTGAGTTGACTAAAACTACTCCATGTTCCCTAGATGTAGCCTATAATGAGGCCAATAAGTGTGCCTATGTGGAAAGAGAGCTAAAGTCATCAAAAATCTCATTGGTCTAATCTTTGGATAAGCCTACCACTAGTAAGAGTGAGGAGGAAAGGAAGCCCTTTATTGAAAGATGTCTAAACCCACCCCATTTTAAGCTAGTAGTAACACCCAGGGGAAGACCTGGGATATTGGGAAGGTTTTTTTTTTCCTTTTAGAGGTCCATCATTAAATGTATCATTGGTTAATGTTGTAAAAAATATGGAAGGAATGGATTAAGTAAAATGGCCACAACTCATAAGATCCTCATTTATAGACCCTAACAAATAATATGTCTTCCATAAAGACATGGGTTATTGGACAAAGGACTGTAGGCACCTTAAGTAGGAAATTAAACAAATTTTATCTAACAGACATTTAGGAAACATGGTGGATGGACATAGAGGTCCAACAAGAGAAAACAATGAAGTGAATCCTTGATGGGAATTCGTACCATGCAATCCTCCTCAAAGGGAAGACAATATGCTCAATTAGCCTCATAAGGAGATATGTGTGTAATCCATAACATATATGATGGTTCGACAATGTTAGGTCACACTCATAATTCACGAAATAGATATGCTTGTTAAGCTAGAGATTCACACACACTTGTTTATATCCTAAAATGAGAGAAACATGTGTTCCCCATTATGTTTGAAGGAAGGGAGGTCTTACCATGTCACGATGATCCTTTGGTTATCATAGTTAAAATTGTACATTGTGAAATGCATAGAAATTTGGTGGATGATGGTAGCTCCTCGGTTTTATTATACTTATCAACACTGTTGGGCATGGGAATATATCCTAATGAGATTATGTAACAATAAATTCCATTGATGGGTTTCAATGACAGCATAACCATATCGGTTAGAACTATACAGATCTCCATTTCTATGGAAGGAGCTATCATACTTATAGATTTCGTGATATTGAACAATTTTGGGAAGACCTTAGATCCATATGATGATAGTTATCCCCTTAACTTATTATCAACTTATCAAGTACCCCATAGTAGATAAGATAAAAAGAAATAAGAGAAGGATAAGAGAAAGTGAGAAGCTATTACAATTCTACAATGAAAAATGCTTTACCTTATGGTTCGAAATAAAAACCAAAGAACAAGGGATGATTAAGCCCAAATACTACACACTTGGTGTAAAGTTAGATTATGATAGTAGGGTCAGAAGATTATGAAAAAATCCTAGTAAGAGGTCCATAGGAAGACATGCATTTAAAAATCAATTTGAAACTTTCAATTGAGATGAGGGATCATTGATTGATTTCTTGAAGAATAATGTTGACCTTTTCGCTTGGAAAACAAAAGACGTGCTAGGTATCAATCCTTCCATCATTTCATATGATTTGAATATCCACCACACCAAGAAGTTAGTCTAATAGTGCAGAAAGAGATTTGCACAAGTGAAGAGTGACATTATAAAAAGTAAAGTCAACTTTTTAAAAAGTGTGGGTTAGGTTTGCGAAGTTGACTACCCAATGTGGTTGTCAAAGGTTGTTTTAGCAAAGTAGGCAGGATGAGACCATAGAGAGTGAGTTGTTTCACAGATGTTAAGATAGCTATTCCAAAGGATTGTTTTCCTTTGACCAACATTGATCAACTAGTTGATGCCATAGCTAGTTTCGAAACAATGAGTTTTATGTATACATACTCAGGATATCACCATATACGAATACATCTCAGAGATGAAGAGTAAATGGAATTCATCATTCAAGAAGGAATATATTGTTACATTAGGATGCTTTTTGGTCTAAAAAATGTTGGAGCTAATTATCAAAGGTTGGTAAACAAAATGTTTGAAGACTAGATTGGGGGAAATATGGAGGTTTATGTTGATAATAGGATGATTAAGACAAAAGTCACCATGGATCATGTCTCTGATCTAGAAGAGGTCTTTCATATATTAAGAGGCTATGAAATACATCTTAATATGAAGAAGTGTGTTTTAGGAGTAACTTTAGGGAAGTTCTTAGGATATCTAATATCTTCTTGTGGGATTAAAGCCAACCTTAACAGAATTGTGACCCTTGTGAACATGAGGTCACCAAAGTGTTTTAAAGAGATCCAACAACTAAATGGTTTGATAGTGGCATTAAGTCATTTCATTTCCAAGTGCATGAAAAAAGGACTAATATAGAGTGAATAATATGAGCAGGCTTTTCAATCCATGAAAGAGTACATGGGAAAAACACCCCTATTGACAAACCCTACAATTAGCAAGGTTTTATACCTTTACATGGCCTTCACATACAAAACAATTAGCACCTTACTTGTGATTGATAGAGTAGGGAAGGATCTTTGGTATACTACGTGAGTCATTCCTTGATGGGAGCACAATAGAGATATCGTTCTTTAGACAGTGGCTTTTACAGTAAGAATGGCCTCAAGAAAGCTAAGACACTATTTTGGAGTTCATAAGGTGATCATTTTTACATCTCACCCATTGAAAAATATTTTGAGCAAATAAATCAATCTAGCCAGCTTTCTCAAATATGCATTCATTTGAGCAAGTTTTAAATACAATACAAACCAATGTGGACTATCAAAGGACAAGCTTTGGCTAATTTCATCACTGAGTGGACTCGAGTTCCCTCAAATGAATCATAGGACCAAGCGATGGTTCTAATTGTAGCAGCACCAACCTCAAACCTATGGAAAGTATATGTAGATGAAGCTAGCAATTTAAGAGGGTCTAGGGTAGGAATTTTTATATTCACTCTAGTAGGATGGTTAATAGAATAGTGTATTTGTATCGCTTTTCAAGCAACCAATAGTGATTCACAGTTGATAGTGAATCAAGTTAATGATACCTTTGAGACAAAAGAAAAACAGATGGAAAATACCTAGAAGAGATAAAGCTAAAAATCTTGGCTTTTGAAACATTCAAAATCAAACAAATACCTAGAAGGGGAATGCACATGTTGACTCCCTACCACTTTAGCATTGGAAATAAGTAAGAAGTCTAAAAGCATGATCCCCATTTAATGCCTTTTCGATCCTAGTATAGCCAAATAAAAAGATAAGAAGAGAGAGAAAAAACTTACTAGCACCACAACATGTACTCTATGGATGACCCCCTTACTTGGAATACTTCGCCTAAGGAACTTTACCTTCTAACATGGAAAAAGTGCTAAAACTAGTGACAAAATCAAAGAACTACATCAAGGAAGTCCTCTATTGAAATAACTATGGTAGACCATGGTTAAAATGTTTACCTAATCAAGAGGTGTAGGCCATTTTGAAAGAATCTCATGATGGAAAATATGGCACCTATTTGAGAGAAAAGACCTTTCTCAATGGATCATATAACAGGGTTATTATTGGCCCACTCTTCAAAAGGATTGTACCAGCCATGCCAAGAAGTGTGATCAGTGCCAAAGACATGCCAATATCCTACATCAACCAACCAATGACTTGAAATCCATAATCAACCCTTGTCATTCCTAAAGTGATGCTTAGAAATAATGGGCCTATTACTTCTTGCGCCAGGTTAAAGAATTTTTTTGATTATGATTACAAATTATTTCTCAAAATGGATAGAAGAGGATCTATTGACAAGGATACAAGAAAGTGATGTTTGTAATTTTATTTGTCATAGTATAATATGTAGGTTTGATTTACATTATGAGTTGGTAATAGATAACAGTCGAAAATTCTTAGGTCAGGGCTTAGTCTCCTTTTGTGAAGATGTGGGAATAAAGTAGTCACACTCTACCCCTTATAGACTACAAGCCAATAGTCAAGAAAAGTCTTCAAATAATACACTTATAAAAATATTATGAAAGTGACTAAAAGGAGCCAAGGGAAAGTGAGTTGATGAATTGCACAACATTTTATGGGAAATAAGAATGACTTATAGAATAGCTACTAGGGAGAGCTCATTTTATCTTGTGTATGGTATAGAAGCAGTCATACCCTTTGAAATACAAGAAACTATTATGATCTAATATAACACAAAAGGACAATGATGATATTAGAAAAAGGCCTTTTACTAACCATAGAAAAAGGAGGATGATTTGAAAAGGATTGAATCACAAAAAATAACTTTCAAAAAATCATACAATAGATCCGTGAAACACAAGTATTTTAGCATATGGGATTGGGTCCTACGTAAGACGTTGGGAAACAAGGTTGAAACCACTTACAAAAATTTCACTACAACATGGAAAGGTTTTCACCAGATATACGAAATCACTTTGGGGTTCATACCAGATAGAAAATCACCGAAGAAAGGAAGAATTAAGTTGGAATGGAAAGCATTTAAAGAAATATTGCATGTGAACAATGTTATATTATTAATGAAAGGGTTTTTAATCCATCTTTTGGGTATCTACACTTATCTTATGAACACAATAATGCAATAACCTCCAAGTATGGAGTGAGGTGGCCCCCTACTTGAGATGTAGGCATACAAGGCATTAGACTCATCCTAAGAAAGGATCTTGAGTTCAGAAAAGTGAACCCCTTCTTTGGGACATACATGTAAGGGTTGAATTCAATTTCACCTTTGGTATTTCTCATGTCTTGCAAATAAAATAATGTGATAACCCCTAAGTATGGAATGAGGTGGCCAAATGGACCTTCCACTTGGGGTGCATATATAAGAGGCGTGATACCCATCCTAAGAAAGGATTTTGAGTTCACAAAAGTAAACCCCTTCATTGGGACATTAATGTAAGGGTTTGCTTTAATTTCACCCTTATATGTCTCCTATCTCGCTAAAAAAATAACATGATAAACCCCAAGTATGAAGTGGGGTGGCCAAATAGACCTCCCAACTTGTGTTGCAGGTATAAGAGGCGTGACATTAATCCTAAGAAAGGATCTTAAGTTTATAAAATTCAACCCCTTCTTTGGGATGTACATAAGAATGGGCAAAAAAACTGCAGGTTTGGTTATCCGGGGAAAACCGCACTAGTGGTCCGGTTTTTATCCGTTTAATTTCGGGGATGGGTACGATTTCGGGTAAAAATCAAACATAAATGAGTGATTTCGGTTCGGTTACGGTTATACTCAAAATTGTACCCACCCGTACTTGAAATTAATTATATTTATTTAAATAAATTATATATTAATTAGGTTTTACTTATTTTTCCTGCATATATAAACCAACCTAATTTTTTTCATTTCATTATCTCCGTCTCTCGTCACTCGTAGAAATAAATTCTCTCAAACTTCTCAATTCTCACAAGCCGCCAGTAACCAGTCTCTAGTCATCAGTCGCCAGTTTCCAGTCACCAAGTCCAGACGCTGAGTCGCCAGATGTTGAGTCCAGTCGTTGAGTGCAGTCGTTGAAGCAGATCCCTTCTTTTTTGTGATCTCATTAGGTAAGTGTTTCCTTTTCTCGTATGAAGTATATCTCCAACTTACTTTATGTTCTAAGCTTCGTGTTTTCTTTTACAATTTTACTTAGATTGTTTCTCTTAGTGGTTGATACATGGTTACTCTATTTTGTGTATGGACCTTACTGCTATGAGATTTTTTCTACTTTGTTTCTTGAGCAGAACAACTGATACACAAAACATATATTTTTGCTACTCTGTATTATTGATTCATGGTATATATGGAATAAATTGATTACTCTATTTTGTGTATGAACCTTCTTGTTATAAGACATGGCTATTGGCTACTCTGTTTTTGTTACAAAAATTTCCAACCATTTTAAGTGATCATGGTAAAATCTTATTTGATTTTTGCTTTGATAGATTTAGTTAGAGACTTTATTCTATTTCTTGAGTAGAACAGCTTTGGCATAACATATTTAAATGCCTGAAGTCATTTGGACAATGTATTATCGATTCATAGTGTATATGGAATAAAATGACTACTCTGTTTTTTGTATGGACCTCCATGTTATGAGATTAATGCTACACTTTCATCAAGTCATAGTGTATAGGGTAAAATCTTATTATCGATTCATAGTGAATATGGAATATAGTATGATGATAATTTTTTATCATGCATTGTAGAGTTGGAGATTTGTGAAGAAGACAGAGACTTTAAAACATTATGACAAGTGAATATGTTGAAAAGGTAATGTGAGATAATAGAAATTATATGTATATTGTTTTTATATATGAATTTAAACTTTGAAAGTTATTTTTTCAGAATATTTCACCACAATCCTCTCAAGGAGTAAATGACATGAAACTTAATGTGGAGTTAACAAGTGGTGGAACTTCAAATGCTGATCAACATACAAATGTTCCTCTCCTTACATCAACATCTTCACCTAAAAATACACAAAGTCAACCATCAAATGAATGTAGTGAGGAAGAAGATGAGAAGGCTAAATTAAAGTCTGAAGCATGGGTTTATTTTGATACGAAGAAAATTAATTAGAAGAGAGAAGTTTTGATTTATTGTACTTGAAGTTTTCTTATATTTATTTAATTAGTTTTCAATATTTGTATGAGTTTAGAATATTTTATTTATATCTTGTGTTTCTCATTTATATGTATTTAATCTTATCTATATTCATAGAAATATATATTATTAAATGTTAATTTTTTTATCAGAAACTCAAAATAAAAAATTGAGATAACAAGTTCAAGAGACTTGTCCATTTGCTTTAGGTTGATTGAATGGCCAAAAGGACCCTAATTGAATAGGATTTTAAAAAAATTTTGAAAAACGATTTTTTTCGTTTTTTTTAATAACTGTCGCGAACTGTAAGGGTTGGATTCAATTTTACCTTTGAATGTCTCATGTCTTGTGAATAAAATAACACAATAGCCCTCAAGTATAGAGTGATATGGCCAAATAGACCCTCCATTTGGGATACGTGTTAATGAACAAAATTGATAATGCTCATTTTGCAAATACTTTAGTTTTATATTTGTAAAATGATGACATATATGAAAATAGAGTCATTATCGCACTTTTTTACTTAATATTTACTTATTTTATTCAAAAAATAGCATTTTTATGGAAAAAAATAGTAAAATATAAACTTTTTGGTGACAAGGGGTGAAAATATAATTTTGTAATTTTTTGGGATTTTTATGGATTTTTTATGAATTTTTAACGTAGCTAATCGAGAATTTATCATGTGGCACGCCATATTAAGACTGACGGGCAATAAAGAATGCATATCCAGGGCGATGGTGTGAATCAGTTACCGTGTGTAAGGAAGGGCAGATGCGTACCACGTGTCGCTGACGTTCAATCAAGTTTGGAGATTGGTTACCCCGTTCTACCACGTCATACCACCCAATTGCTCGATGTGTTCCACTCGTGCACCATGTCATCTATTTCAGTGAATCCCATTATGCCGCGTGGCGCTGATTCTGATCGGTCTCCCCTACCACGCATCGTGCTTTGATTTGCCTGGTGAATTTCCCTGTACAGTGTAGCATTATTGGTTAGCAATATCGATTTTGCTTATTTTGATCCGCAATTTCTTGATCTAAAGTGATGTAGGTCCATAATGCATTTGAGCAATATTTAAGCCCCTAATCACTCTATAAACCCTAAGGGACCATTATTAGTATAATTTTGGTCAATTTTTGGAGTTAAAAAGAGATAAAAATACATAAAATTAAATGGGGGACACAATTTTGATGAAGATTCAAGAGGAGATTAATGCTACAATAAGAGATTGATTGTATTTTTTCTTCTACTCTTTTCTGTATCAATTTTTATGTCTTATTTTATGAAAAATATGAGTTTTATGAACACAATTATGTGTAGTTAATATATTAATCTAGGGATCTTATGAACCCAATTTTTACCATGTGATGATCTAATATTTTACCCCAATTATAATTATAATTTAATTATATTATTTAATTTGATTTTTGTGCTATTAATTGTTTGGCCAATAATTTATCTATAGAGGTAATTAAATATATTTGAGAGAATTATTTAATTGTTTGCTTGATTAAATAACATATATAATTTCTATGCAGAGGGTTATTAAATTAATTATTATATGTTGTGTAGTTTACTTGAGAGAGAAATACATGCTAGGTTAGATTCAATTAATCATGTAATTAATTGATAATTATAATGGGAGGATTTTAGTTATTCGTATGTTTAGAAAATTGGGATATTAAGTATTCCAAGAAATTTTCTCATATATTTTTTTAGTTACCAAATTTGATTTAATTAATTGTTGCTATTTACTTTTAGTTATTTTAATTTTACTTCTTTAAATTATAAAAACACATAAAAAATTGATTTTTATTTTTTTTAGTTTTAAAAATTAGTTTCTAATAAAATAATCTCCGTGGGAACGATCTTTCTTTATCATTATATTACTTGTTATGATATTTATACTTGCGTATTCATTGCACACACTTCGTGTGTGGCGATCATAAAACTCTCGCAAGTGCACGAGTTATTTTATAGAAAATGACAAGTATACTCACAAGTTTAATCTAAGGAAGAAATATATGTAATTTTTAATTTATTATTCAAACTTTTAAAAATGAAATTAAATCATAAACATATTGTCACAATATTTTTATTTTTGTGTTTCTTAATCTAATAACAAAAAAATAAACATAGATATGATTCAATAAACAATTATGTAAATTTTTATCATTCATAATAGTTGAGTATATATGGATATAATACTTAAGTTAATTATTATTGCTCATATTATTTAGGTTATTAAATATATAAATTGATATTTATTGATTCTCTTATATGAATACCACCTTTGGTGGGAATAGATATTCTTTGTTAATCAAACAAATCAATTAACACCTATGAGTGGGGTAAATAATTAATTTGGTTAATTAAATTAATTCTTTTTTTTTCTAAGAGATTGAAAATGAACCATTTAAATGCAACATTTGCTAGGGTTAGACATTTTAAACTTTATTCAAGGTGTCCAAATTAAACCTAAGAATTTAATTATCTAAATAATAACTTTCAAGTTTTAAAATCATTATTAAAAATATGTTGTCAATACATTTTCAAATAATAGTTCTTATAAAAACAATTTGAAATAGAGTTTCATTCTAACTATCGGGCGATTGTACAAACAAATAAAATAGCGCTTCTCTAAATCTAACTGGATAATTAAACCTTAGAATCTAATTTTCAGATTTAAGTTTGTAATGAAAAATAATATATTTCTCTTTAACATGATTAATATAAAATCTTGAATAAAAACAAAATCAATTTATTTTATAAAAATGTTTTACCAATTTAATATTTCGCAAGCATAGCAACATTATTATTATATCATATTTATAAATAGCTAGCCATGTTAAATTTAATAACAGACATTAAACATAACATATAAGAATAAACATAAAAAATAACTATAAATAATTTATTTTAAAATTATACCTCAAAAGAATTTTTATAGAACTTTGATGCTAATACTATTGTTGAAAAGCCTCTAAAAGGATTTGCATTTCTGTTTATTGAATCAAAAACTAAAAATCTATAAAAGCATAACTAGTTCTTCTCAAAAAGAGAAGAACTTTAAAACTAAAAAAATTAAAAACTAGAGAGAGAAAGCTAGAGAGAGAAGAGATTTTGAAGGATTGGAGGGATGATTTTTACAATGGGGATAGGGTCCTTTAATAGATGAGAAAATTCCAAAAAAGGTGGAAAAATATTTCAAAAATTGATTTTGAATGTGTTTGGACAGGCTAGCACGTGTGTGTGGTGAGATTTGCGACACACGAACATTTGGTGCATATAGATGAGTGCGGGATAGGCATGGGCGTGTTATGGCATGCACGGGACTCAGCACAAGCATGTGATGGGCGTGCACACGCGTGTTGGCGTGTACGAGACTCAGCATTTTTGACCTATTTTGTCCAATTTTTCTTTTTTTTTACTTTTCCTCATTTATTTATCAACATATTTGTGATATATTGCCTACTGTATTTTTCTTCGAGTCTTTAATTTATTTTTGAACGAAAATACCAAAAAAATAAAAAATACACGTGATTTTGAAAAGACAAATTTATATAAAAATATGAAAAAATCATACAAATATAAATCTATTTAATCAATTAAAGTACATTAAATCATAGTAATTTAAGTGTTTTTAAGCACTCATCACGTGTATAAGTGGTATGACACCTAACCTAAAAAAGAATTTTGAGTTCACAAAAATGAACCCTTCTTTGGGACGTGTATACAAGGATTGAATTCAATTTCACCCTTATATATCTCATGTCTCATAAATAAAATAAGGTAATAACCCCATATGGAGTGAGGTGGCCAAATGGACCCCCACTTGGGAGGTAGGTATAAGAGGCATAAGCCCATCCTAAGAAAGGATATTGAGTTCACAAAAGTGAACCCCTTGTTTGGGACATACATGCAAGTGTTAGATTCAATTTAACCTTTGTATTTATTCTATCTCATGAATAAAATAATGCAATAATCCCCAAGTATGAAGTAAGGTGACTAAATAGACCTCCACTTGGATGTATTCATAAGAGGCGTCGCACCCATCCTAAGAAAGAATTGAGTTCACAAATGTGGTCCCAGAAAGGGAACATCAAGGGAAAACAAATTTGAATTGCATAAATAAGTGTTACATTGAGTTAGAAGTGAAAAATGGAAAGAGAAAAATTCAACAAAAATTGTCCCAATAATTAGATATTGGCTTCATGGGTAAGGATTTGAATATGTACTCTCATAAATAGGTGCTTTGCAAGTACCCATCTTCAATGTTCTTTGTTTCCAAAACTCATCAAAGTTGTGGAGATCGCCCCTCTCCTCTTTCTATTTATCTCCTTGAGCTTGTGTTCTAATCATATCATTCCATACATCCTTCAAATCTTGTTCCGTAACTTCATAGCAGGCCTTGAGTCCATAAAGCTCTTGATTGACAAATTTGAAAGTCTCCTGAGAAGTCTTCGCTTCTCATTTAGAATCAATCATAAGGGATAAAGACTATAGAATACAAACAAAACAACATTATGGATGGAAATTGAAAAATACAATTACTGAGACAAAAAACTACTTATATCAAGAAAACATCTCGTCATTAAGTTACGGGTTGCATGTATAGTAGAGTAGTAAGCAGGAACCCAAAATGATGATAGAGTTTTTCCAAAGCAAGAGCATTGCCAAAAATCCCATTTGAAAATAGGCTACCCATTATGCTATTTTGACCTCATTCAATAGGAATAGAGATTGTACCTATGTATGGGCTAACATGTTCCCCTAACAAAAGTAGTTCACCTTGAGTTTTAGACCCTGTAAGTTGGTTACTATTTATCTTAATAATAATGTAAATCTATCCCACAAAATTGGGGTGGGTATACAAACTCGCATCTTTGCTTGATACATCCATGATGGCAACATGGTAGTCAAGCAAGCTAGTATTTATGCTGAAGTCGATAATGGAAATGGGGTGGGAAAGCAAGCTCGCATTTTTACCAAACTCCTAATGGAAGTAGGGAGGATATCAAAGCCTATGGTTTTTTCCACTAGTAGAGAGGGCAGTGGAGGTATTTGGTTCACCTCGGCACCTAAGGATGGTGATATGAGGTGACCTCTCTTATCTTTTGAAAGGATATTTAGGGTTCAAGAAAAACATGACCCTATTTATATTAAATCATCAAGGTTGACTTTTGAATAGTTTATAGGGTATAATTATGTGGCTTGGTTTTTTAGCTAATGCGAGCTGTTTCTTGTTAATGGAATCAAATTCAAGATTAATTGTTAGGGAAATTTCAAGACTCAGGAAATCAAATGATAAAATGTAGCATATAAATATAGGAGTAAAATTAGTAAGTGAATTTATATAGCATTTAATGACTATGAGAATTCAAAGTGATATAAGTTTCTATTGGTCAAATACAACATAAATGCTAGTTGCACATTTGAAAACATGTGATAGGTGTACAAAGTGCATTTACAAAAGAGCCATTAATTACATAGAAGAAATAAATTCCTAAAGCAAAAGGCTATCAATCGTTCAAGTTTTGACAATGATATCACAAAAGCATATTGTTATACTTAGAAAATCCTAAAAGAATAAGAAGTTAAAAAATTATACCCATTATGAAGTGGCTCTTTCGACCTGTCCCTCAACACAACCTCCCTGAATTGTCTCTTCCAAACATGATGAGAGAAACGAGGTGTTGATAAGAGGTGTTTTGTACCTACTACTCTGAAAAGCTCACATCAATGTGAAGTATGGAATAGTAATGTCCAACTTTGCAACCTAAGTCTTCAAGATACCCTACTTTTGTAAGCTTTAAAACACTTCACTTTCAGAGTCTCTACTAAGTCAAATAATGAGCTCATTTGCTCCTTTAGAGAACTTATCTAGTCTTTGAGGGAGCTCGTTATAGCCTTGGCCTCCTTATCACAATGGGTTGTTCTCATACCCTGCTCATAGGTGAAGCAATCCATTTTCTTCAGCTTTTCAGACTTATCAAGGTTATCACATTCAAGGCTCAGAATCTTGGCCTTGTTCTCAAGTAGGAGAGCATCTTTGTCCTCTACGATCTTCTGGTACTTTTCTATTTGTAAGAAACTCTCTCATATTGTTTTTGCATGCTCTAAGTGAGAGCTCGTCTTTTCTAGTTAGTGCTAGAACCTAACAAAATACAAGTGTTAGAAATTAGCAACATCAAATAACAAAGTATAGAAGTAATGTGAAATAACATAGTGAAAAAGTACATAAGAGTTTACTTCTAAAAGATGATTAGTCATCAGCTCCCCAGTAGATACCTTTTTCCTCCTTATGAGCTTCTTTGACCTTAGCCTGCTCAACTTCACTACCAAAGCTACTATAGAGATCCCTTATCAAGTTAGACCACCCAAAATTGCCCTCATCAAAATATGTAATAAGACTATTTAACACCATGACATGTTTCAAAATAACTTCGTCAAATTTGAAGTCATCCAAGTCTATGGCTTTGATATGAGAAGTTGAGGTTTCACCTAATTTCCTCTTTTTTAGAAATCGTAATAAGAGGGGGCAAACTATATGAACTGGGGATAGAAGGAGAAATTTTATTAGGCTCATCATTAGGCAACCTGAATCTTTAGTCCACGAAGGTGAGGTTAGGATAACCCTTGGCATTGTGGGCTTCAGGTCACAAACACCTGACATGGCAATCAAGTCTTCCAAGTCTATAATTGTGAAATGCATTCCTACAAAAATAAATAAACTTAGTCAGTTTATGATCTAGATCGCTAAGTTTTATACTCTGTCAAAAATCATAACCTATGTATTCATCGTTGCAATCCCTCTATATACTAGAGTTTATAATACAATATGATGTTAAAATATGCTTATAAATCTAGTTATTAGTATTTTAAAGCTAGATCCCTCTTATATTTTCCTTACCATTAGGACCCAACTTATTTATGAGCTCGTTGACACGTGGTTGGGTCATGTTGAAGTTATGATTCCGTGTGGTATTATTGGGAAATCTATCCTCTCACCCCTAATGTCTCCTATGATGTAAAAGTATTTTGTCCTTCCAACTTGAGGTGCTATCGGGGAGTTCTAGGTGGAGCCATGCCTAACCAGAGTTGAAATGTATGCCTTTCCTTTGTCGAGATTGTTTCTCTTTAAGCAATACATGCATCTTATTTCTTGATTTGTCAATATACTCCCCAGTAAGAACAGAGAGGCATACAAGAGTTCACTATCCATTTAGATTAACTTGAGCTAGGTTGATGTCAAAGATGTTTAAGGAACAAGCTACTGTCTTTGAGAATGGACACCTAAGTCCTAATTTGAATGCTATGGAGTGGATAATCCATCACCTTGTAAAGGGATCATCTGTATCATAGAGATGATGTGAGATAAACATCACCCAACCTAGGGTGGGATATTGTATTCTCTCTATATTTGGACCAAATCATCAGTGTACAATTTGTTGGGCATTTTCTTGATTTAGTGTTTATCTTTGGTCCTATGTGTGGGCCTACCCTTGGAGTTGCATTTTTCTTTGGACATTGTACCTTTATCAGTCACTGGAATCCTAATTATAGATACTAGATCTTATGATAACGAGATGAAGACTAGAAGTGAGCCAGATGATATAGGGAGAGCCAGGACACTCTCTCTTATAGATATATCATGAGTTTCCTTACCACGACCTGTTGTGGTGTCTAAAGGTTGCTCAAGCTATCTAGATCCTTATGGGAACACTCTTACTATGAATTGGTAGAGGATTCTCCGAGATTGCATGATGATCTATATTTTTTCCCTTATCTACTAAAGACAATCTAAAAATGAGTGAAGTAGAGACAAATTACCTAAAAAGTGGCTTGACTGTTAGCTAGTTTAAGGTTAAGAAGCAACCTAAAGACATTGCACGAGTTGATATGACAATTAAGTCACATGAAAATAAGATTGAATTCTAAGCAAAGTTGTGTGAAATCAGATTAAAGGTACATAGATGAAACCTGAGAAATTGAATACCAGGCTCAGATTCTCTAATGAAATTTTTTCATATATAGGTCATCTTTGACACCTAAAATAGAACACCTATTACTATAATAATGACATCTATCTACTAAATATATATATATCTATATTCTTTCTAACATTTTTCTATAAATCCTAACATACTAACAATTCTCAAAACATAAGTAAAATAAATTTCATGAAATCATAACTCCAAGGTGTACATGTTGTCTATGTATTTATAAGATGAAGAAGTGGGGAAAAGAGATATTGGGGGAAGATAGAATCTAGGTAATTGCAATAAATTTCACGAAATCATAACTTTTCTAAGAATTATGTTTGTTTTTTAGCTTCCTTAATTTTGATGTTTTAGATAAAATTAAAGTTTATTCATCAAAAGTGTTTGTGGGAAAAGGGAAACCCCGTGCGGGGTTTGAAGCAATGCCTATCACAGTCTTCAAAAATATGGTCAATGTTATTAGAGATGTGGCTTAATTTTTCTAATATATATATATATATATATATTAAAGCATGTGTATGCGCAACATTTTAAATATCTGCATGATATTAAACGAAAATTATAGCAAAATAACATACAAAATTATTGCTAGTTGAATGAGAAAAGATGATCGGGTTTAAAAATAAAACATTGGGTTAACGACATTACATAACAAAGACCTAAACAATATTTTTAAGTGAATACATTTAATTGACTTAAAGTTAAAATTCAATAATATAATCTAAATTATAAAGCTCATATTTTTTTTATATTTTTCTTAATAAGTAAAGAAATAATAGTACATAACAATTAAAACAGAGGATGAGCTAGGAGGCCTAGTGTATTGAATGTAGGGAGCCTAAGATTAAACATAGATTCTACAAGTTACAAGAGCAGCAATAACAAGTTTTTATATTGAACGGTCGCAGCGACCTAGAACGGATTAAAAGGCCGACACGGAATGTGCCCTCTAAGATAAAAATGACTCACTCCCATTGACTTGATGTAAATATTAATATCTCAAATAAATCGCTAATCTAACCCAAATCCATATCCATATTTTTATTCTTTATATTACATCTAAAATGTTAAATCATATCTAAAATAATTTTGAATAAAAATACCCTTTTACATTTTATTATAACAAACAACTTATGATTTAAAATAAAAAAAAGTTAAATCATACCGTTAGATCATCAAGTGAATATATTCACGCTATGTAGCGCTCAATTGTAATGAATTCTATTTTCTTATATTTGAAATTAATTATTCGATTTTTTAAATCATTTATAAATAAAAACCTTGTTTGTCAAAATGTTTTGTTTTCCATTTTCTGAAAAATTAAAAATAAAAATTTAAAAACATGTTTTGTAATAAGTTATATATATGTTTTCTAGATGAGAAACCTGTTTAAAAATGAAAGTAAACTTAGAATATGGTTTTAAAACCTCTTTTTTTGAAGTTTTGAAAACAATAAAAATTATGTGAAAAAATAAAATTTAGTTCCAACTTAATTTTGAAGTTGAAAACATAAACAATAACAAAATGAAAGATTCAAAATTTTGAGTTTGAAATATAAAACTTGAAAACAGAATTAGTGAATTTAATACTCTAATGTATATAACATAAGTAGCTACGTGGCCACACCTAAGTGAGAGGGGTGTCACATGCTCCTCAATTTTTCTATAAAGACTTTTTCTTTATTATACTTTCAATTCTCGAGTTTATTATTTCAATATAATTTTTTCTTCCTTTTATTATATTACATATTTATTGCATTCCCATATATTTTTTAGTTTTACTCTAATATTATACAATTTTTACTAATTGAATTCTAGTAAAGTAATAAATGTTTAATATATTCTAATAAATTTTAAAAAAAATTACATCAAATAACTTATATATTAACAAAAATAATATCCAATAATATTAAACAGTTCAATAGGATAGAGTTCAATATTGAACAAGTTTATACGACTGTAGTTTAACTTAAATGTCATCCAATTGAAAGACGTTTAATGTAATTTAATGAGTCAGACCTTTTCTAATATTAAAAATACATTATTTGAATATAAGAGGTGTTGTTTTCCTTAAATTTTACTAATTTAGGTTTTAAAGGTGTTTTTTTCCTTAAATTTTACCGATTTAGTTTTACTATCTTTTTTTTAAGTTAATACATTTTATCTCTCATATAATTTAACAATTATGTTACATGTTTATTATAATTTATGTTGTTTAATTTTTTTTTCCTTTTTTTGTCTATTTAGATAGATATTAATCTATGTTATTTAATCTTTTTACCACTTAATTTATTTAGTTTTTTTTATTTTATTTTAATTAAATAAAAATACACATTTTATGTATAACATTTGTGGTGTAATATTTAAAATATTGAAATTTGTAAATTTTTGAAATATTAATTATGACATTTTTCTATGCTATTTTATAATAACTTGATTAAAAAATACATAAATTTAACTATAATTATTGAAATGATTTCAAAATTATATATAATTTAAGTGTTACGCTCCCTTTCAAGATTAATTATGACTACTTAACAATATCGTTATGACATGCAACATTTTGATACATGAAACCAATCAATAATTAATTTGCTTTTACTTAAATATTTTACTTTTCCTTGCTATATTTAAATCAAAATTACAATTATCAAGTGAGAGATGCTAGGTGAACTCATTATTGTATACAAAATTTCACTCTTAGCGTAATTATGGCATTTTGAAAAATTAGGACTTGATTAGTGTAAGGTGAGATGTCAATGCATAATATTGTATGCAATAATAAAGATTTCTTACCAAAACAAAGACATTAAGTTTGTTAGAATTTCAAAACTTAACTCCAACCAAAAGACGTCTCATAGTTGAAGGGTTGTCAAGAACTTATAAAATGTTCTTTGATAGATCTCTTAATCGATATGAGACTTAAGTTAAACCTAATACTTCTCATCCACAATAGTCATTGATGAATGTTAAGAGAGTTTAAAAGATAACTATGGACCAACTCTGATACAATGTTAGAAGGTCTAAGTTTAATTCTTACTCTCAAAGTTAAAGAATTGCCTAGTATTTATAAACTACTCTTCGACTAAGTAATATTTAAATTAAACCTAACAAAGTTAATTAATATACCTAAGAAAACATTATATATATATATATATATATATATAATCTTAAGGGATGTATTTGCAATGAAATTCATAAAAGTTGTAAAATTTAAGATAAAGTATTATAATATTAAAGAAATAGATTTTGAAACTTAAAACGATGTTTTTATAATTTTAAAAAACTTATAAAGGATGTTTTTACAGTTTGAAGAAACTTCAAGGAATTAGGTAGTAATTTTTCTTAAAAGCAAAACATATTAACGTAGATGATCTGGCCATCAATAATTATGCTATGTATTAAATGGATGTGGTTCATCTAGCCGTTAAGACACTTTCCTCAAGTCACTTATTAGAATCACAATAAATACAATATTTTATATTGAAAAAATATATGAACTTAGAGAATCCGGCAAAGATTACATGTACGAGTGAGTGGTCTTATTTGGCAGTATGTAATTACTACAAGTCTAAGTGAGAGAGTACTATGTTGCCAAAAATATATGTGGATATTAAGATGCAGAGGCAGCTTATAGTCGTTAATTATGAGACTCTTGCATGCATATATATAGCAGACTCTTTGGCTCCACACTTGGCCTGTTATATATAGACTATAGTCATCTGAACCAGCTAGAGTAACACTACAATACAGTACTGTCAAGTCCTTTTTTCCACTTTATATTAATTTATCTTTGATTTTTCCTTCATAATATTCCATTCCCACAGTACTAGTACTACTACAATTCAATCCCTCATGCATGTTGTAATTTTGTTTTCACTCAGCTTATATGTATGTAGGAGTGATGTATGTACGTGTTCTTATCTGTTCTTCTAGATGGTAATTCATGTACAAATATAATCTGTCAATAATGGTAATTATTGTTTAATTTGTTATTATATATTTACATGTAATATTATCTTTATATTTTGTTTTAAATATAGATTACTTTCTTAATCCTCTTTTTTTTAACTTTTCTGAATTTTTTTCAAAGTTGAAGAAAATGAATTAGCAATATTTAATGACTAATTATTTATTTATTTATTTATCATTATATTAAATAAATTTTAAACATGTAATTAAACAAAAAGATTAAAATAACAAAAAAATGTATTTTTTTTAGCACTGAATTTTATTACATTAATGCCCCTCTGTGGCAAATTTGATGGAAAATATTATTCATCTGAAAGACATGAGACCATCAAGTTTAATTTAATTATTTTCAGTAAGATTTGTAACAGATAAGCTAACAGAAATGATATTTGATTTCATTTCTAAAGTGGGTTTTTTTTTTTTTTTTACCTGGAGAGGAGGGAATAGCTTCAAAATAAAACTAGTATAGCTAGGTACAATGCAGGCACTAGTCAAATATTAACAAGAAAAGTGATAAATATTAAGTGAAAAAATTGACTACGAGGTTAGGAGGCCAGTCACTTAAAAACAGTAAAAGAAAATTGGTATTTATTATTTGTTTTTTTTGTTAAATAAAGAAATTATATATTTTTTATTTGTGTAAATATATTTAAATTATTAAATTTGTAATGAATTTTTAAGTATCAAAAAATATAATATTAAAAATCTATGGAATATAATTTTATTTTTTACATTAATTTATTTATAATTCTATAAATATTATATCTATTTAAAAAAAATGAAAAGAAACACAGTACGGGACTCTTCTCATCTCTTACATATCTTCCACTGACCACAATACACCTTTAATCTCAGTGCATATCGTAGGTTGGGATGTAACAGGAACCAAATTTTAGAAGGACAAATTAATTAAATAAAAAATTATAATTAAATTATATTAATAATTTATAATGTTTTTTAAGAATAAAATTTAATACCCTAAACTTTAATATAACAATAGAATTATAATTTAATTAGGTGAAAATTATTTAACAAAAATACCCATTTTTTTTATATATATATATTTTCATTGAAGAATATTTTTTTAATTTACATTTTTTTTTTACTTCCAAATTAAAATTAATTATTAATTTATTTATAGGATTTATTAGTTAGTAACTAAAAATTAGATTAAAAAGATAATTTTAATAATTAAATAAAACAGAATTGCTTTTAAAGGAATGTACAGTAACAATATCTATCATCTCTCGTATAACTAAAGGAAAATAAATTACTTAACAAATATTTTGGGTGATCATAATTTATCCAGGCCATTCAATAGTTTCCTCTCCGATTGTAGGTGAATAGAACACCTTTTGGCTTTGTACGTATACATGCACTTTGTTTCACGAAGATGAGTTTGATGATAAATATGTACAATTGTTTTAGGAAACCAATCATGCACACAAATTTGGATAAAGTAAACCTTGAAAGATCAATTTCTACCCGTACTTATGTGTCCATATATATAAATATATGTTTTGTTTTTTGGTAATTTTTTTTTCTTCTTGTAGGAAAAAGAAAACAACAAAAATTAAAGCCCTGCAAAGATTCTGAAAGATGAAAAAAAAGGAGAGTGCATTATTTGAATTAGGTTTAGTGGTCCATGCACCAAGAATTACAAAGGCAAAAGGGTAACATATAATTTCCTTTTTTATATAATTTTCTTGTACTACTAACTCCCATGCTTATGAAAATTTTGCATGTCACTTTCATATGGATGCTACAGCATGAATTATTTCAATTTAATTAGATTTTTTTTTTACCAATTTTCTTATACTACAATAATATATAAAGTGGAGGAGTTAGAAGGTTATTATTAAATGTGCTGAAATATTATTTAACGAAAATGTATGATACTATGAGAAATTTTTTTAATTAGTAATGAAATAAAATATTCTAAAAATAATTCATAAATATCATAATTCTTATCGTAAAATATATATTAAAATTATAAAAAAAAATAAATGCTACAAAAGTTGTTTATATAATGCTTCAAACTATAAAATTAATCTATTATCACAGAGTACTAACAAAGTTATTTACCATCTAACTATAAATATGAAGAATCCACGTAATAGTAAGAGCTAAGAAAAGAATAGATAAAAAAATAGTAACAAAATAAAAATAAAATAAGTTTTTTCTTTTGCTATTAGGATTTTTTTACTTAAATAAATTTAAAAGTATAAGAAATTAATACAAAGACAACCCCGAATAAAAAAAGTAAAGATGGAGCTTAATGTAAAGAAATGATATAAGAATTTGTTGAATGTTTGTTGCTATTTTAGATAAAGATTTTTATTTATACTTCTATGTACTTTATTTTAGTATTTTTAATTAAATATATTTTTTTAAATAACTACGTTACTACACATATGTAATTTAAACTCGAACCTCAAACATTCTACATGCTTAAGTAATTTACATGTCATTGAGCCACAAGTTTGTTGACTTATAATTTTTCTTTTAAATAGTGATTAAAATAGTATATTTCATTTTTTTAATTAATTTAAAAAATAATATATTTATATACATATCATAAAAAATTGTCTAAAAATTGGACTAGACATCGGCGCACCCAAGTCCTCACAATCATCCACCCTCCCTTGAGTATATACTCTTTATAGGCCTTGAGAAAGCTAGATTCAAATCCTAGCATTGTATATATGTACGTGAGTGTACGATGACTCTATAAAAGTACATTCATTAATGTACTTTATTGCTTAATATTTATTTATTTTATTCAATAAGTATTACTTTTGGTATTAAAAATATAAAAATATGAACTTTTTAGAGAAAAATGGGTGAAAATATATTTTTTGAAATTTGTTTGGAATTTTTATGAATTTTTTAAGGCATGACCAATTAGAAGACACCATGTGGATTCCACGTAAGTAAAGAAGCTGACGAATCATCACCACGTGGATGACACATAAGCAAAAAGAACTAATCGGAGCACATTGTGTGCACAAGATGATGCATGCCTTGCCACATGTCGACATGGAATTTATTTTGGGTTTTTCCATACTATTAACGAAGCACATATTGACCACGACCAATCTACCTTACCACGTGTCGCTCGCTAATTCTTCCATTGATTTCCCCATACCACGTGTTGCATTCCTTTTGGGTAGTGTTGTTAATTTTTCTTTTTTCATGTCAATCCTTGATATAAAGCTGATTTGATGGTCCTGATTCCATCTAAGCCTAATTTAACACCCTAATTTTCCCAAAAACCCTATCAATTTTTGGAGCTAAAAAGAGAAAAAAATACATAAAAAGTTTAAAAGTAAGTATAATTTTGGTGAAGATTTCAGAGAAGATTGGTGCTACAATTCAAGAGATTGATAGTATCTATTCTTCTTCTCATTTCTATATCATTTTTTATGTCTTTATTTATGAAAAATATGAGAAAATTTTGAGAAGAGGTCAAAGAATTAGTAGATCTGTTTCGCCCAAAATGGGAATGGCTTAGGGTTATGAACTTATAATTTATAATCTGATGATCGAGTCGATTCCATGATTATAAGTTCATTTCATCCCGAAAAAGACCGAAATAAGGTTATATACATTCAAATTATGAGAAGAGGTCATTCGAGCATATCTAAATAGATACTATGTTTACATATAGATCCTTGCGTTGTTACATTCCATTTAAGATCAGGAATAGTAATCAGACCTACTTTTTGCATATCTCTCGTTATTTGGGGCTATATTCACTTCTTTAGGCTTCTATTGAATCAAGAAATATATTTGATTGTCCATCCTTTTGATATAATAGATAGATAAATAATCTATCTAAATAAGGCATCCTCTAGATAATTCAAATTGAAGCATTTGGATGTTTGACTCGGGCCTATATGATCGATCAATATAAATACTCTAACAATCCACCCCTATTAACCTAGTGGTCTAATGAATCCAATTTTCTACATGTCATGATATAATATTCTACCCCAATTATGATTTCAATTTAATTATATTATTTAATCTAATTTTTATAGTATTAATTGTTTGGCTAACAATTGATAAATAGAGGTGATGATTTGCATAATTTGACATAATTTATCACTTCTCAACATTAAATTTAGTTTAATTTTATTTAATTTTTATTGATTATAAACTTCGTTATTATTATTTAAATTTTATTAAAGATTTGAAAGAAATGAAAGTCTAAATTTTTAGAAGCATATCATCTAAGAACTCTCAAATTTAAAGATTTATTTAAATGAAATTTAAATTAAGATTTCTCTAAAACTATACATATATATATATAAAGGTGAGAGAAAAGAAAAAAAAAAGAACTAGGAGTAGGGAAACAAGAAAAAGGATAGAAGAAATAGAAAGTTGGTGACTCATGAACAGGGGGAAACAAAAATAGATTGGAGGAAATTATATGATATATTTTGAATATTTCGTCATAGGTTAATATAGAGATAGAAAGACTTGCATGAATATGTGTAGCTTTAAAATTATTGGTTTCAATGCTTTCTTGTTTTAATAAATTGCATACTCTTGTATAAATTAATGAACAAAAATATTTCCAATTGACTATCGAAAGAAGCTTTTGGATGTTTTTTGGAGATTGTTAACAAATAGAAAGAATTAAATTATATTAGCTAGATGAGTAAAGCATAATGAAGGATAAGGTGAAATCAATTTTCTAGAAGTTTTCTTCTCATTAATTTGATCTTCGAGCAATATTTTTATTTTATTTTACATATTTTCTTTAAATTGATTTTATTTTAAATTCTAATTACAACAACCTGAGTGACTTCTCTAGATAAAATTGATATTAGTATAATTTTGGTATTTGCCAAGAATAAGTTATCAATCCTTGAGGACAATACTCTTTTTATCATTTTATTATAAAACTATGATATTATACACTTATAGTTTTGTATTGATCAAGAGGTAATTAAATAGATTTAACATAATTATTTAATTTTATCTTGATTAAATAATATGTATAGAGATGTATGATTCTTATGTATATGATTCATAATTGATGAACTTAATGAGTAATATGTAACTTAATTGACATAAGAGTGTTATTAAGTTAATCACTATATGATGCATAGTTTTCCTAGTAGTTTTTGAATGTCTTTTAAGACTCATTTCCAAAGCAAATCACTTTAATTAGTTGCACGATATTAAAGTCCCAATTTATCATCTCTTATATTCATATGACATTGTTCTATTTCTCATAGAAAATATCCAAAAATTAGTGGTAATTTAATGAATTCTAAATAAATATTACAATAGGTTAGGTTAGAGTATAAATTTACAGAAATTTCAATATTTTTTCTCTTAAAGTAGCTCTCCCATTTTTCAAAGTGAAATTCCCTCCAAGCTTTAAATACATAGATCTACCAGGGCTATCAAATATCAGAGTCATTCTTTACCCATTGGTTGATGGAAAAAAATGGGGTTCATTCATCTTCTTTAAAAAATTAAAAGTAGATTAGACAGTTGGAAATCCAAACTTTTGTCAAAGGCTGGTAGACGTAAAATGATTAACTTTGTTCTAAAAAATCCATTTTTCAAACTTTTGTGAAGTTGCTAATTCTTGCATGTGAAAATTTTGGTGGAAAGGTAACATTAACTCCTAAAATTTTCATTGTTTCTTTACTCTTATGAATTAGGATTCTATATGAAAACCTAAACTTATTGGAAGATTGGGCTTTAGTAAAATTAAAGATTTAAATAAAGAAATGTTATAAAAATCTATTTGGGAGCTAGTTATCCAATTCAATAAACTTTGGGTGAAAATATTTAGTCAAAAACATCGTAAGCATACTTCTTTTAGTAATGTTACAAAAAAGTCGAATGAATCAAGCATATGGAAGGGACTACTTTGGAATCAAGATTTAATTGTAAAAGGAAGCTATTGGAAGGTAGGTATAGGACACATCAACATCCAACAGGATCCTTAAATGCCTGGGCTTCCACAACAAAAAGTTCTCCATTGCTTGATTTGATAGACAAAACTCTGACATCCATTTACAACAGGTACATTCTATATTTGATCTTTGCTTCTAGAATAATTATTAGTATTGGTATATTCATAAAATGAATTCACTCTTTATGAATTCCATAACATTATACATTATGAAATTGAAACTTCCTGATCCTTCCTTGGTTGACCAACCTCACTCGTATGGAAATGGAAAACACTTTTTTACAGTCAAAGGTACTTATAAAGTTCTTATTTAGACTAGAGTCCTAAACAGTTACTCTAACCTCTAGAGGGAAATTTACAAAACCCCTATTCATGAAAGACACAAAATTTTACTTTGGAAAGTTTATAACAATTTTTATGCCCTAAAAATAAATTAAGTGTCTATCTACCTTTTAAAGATTTAAATTGTCTTCTACGTGGGAAAGAAGTTGAAGACCTGAAACATCTTTTCATAAGATGAAAAATCCTAGTGGTTCGCTTGCAAATGGAACATCCTTTGGAATTTTACTGAGAAATTGAACATTAAATCTTACTTATCATTTATTCTAAGCCCCCCCTTCAAGGTTCTTAACTAAAAGGATTCAAAAAGAATCCTTCTCTCTCACTACATTTATCATGATAGAACATATTTGGTAGTTACGTAATGAAGTAGTCCCTAACAACAAAATACTTTATCAACATCAATAAATAAATAGAGCTTTCAAAACATTCGAGGAATTTTCTCAGCTCCTTCACAGAAGCATTCCACAATAGGATACATCTTTGAGAGAAGAATGTTACCTTATATTACAGAAGTGGAAACCTCTTCCATAAAATGCTATTAAAATAAATTTTGATGCTATAGGGACACAATACAAAGTGGGTTTGGGATTCATTATAATAGATCATATTGGAATAGTAATACACTCATGGATTGAATATACTACCACTCTCTCCAGAGAAGAGGCAAAAGCTGTTACTTTTTACAAAGCATTGTATCATGCTTTGAATTGGAAACCCATTTCTATTTATATTTAAGATGATGCTAAATATTATTGATGCTTTCAATATAGAAGAATGAAATTTATTGGACCTAAACACTCAAAACATTTTTCATAATTCAATTTACCTACTTAGTGAGTTTTATATGCTTTCCATGAGATAGATTCCTAAAGACTTTAACATATAGCCTCATAACCCAATTACTTGGGAGAAACATTTAGGAACGGTAGGAAACATCCCTATTCACTCTTTGCTAGCCTTCATACCTGATCTCACACAGGAGAATAAATTTAGAATATATTTTTATATTCTTCTTTATAGCCAAAAAAATTAATAATATGGACATATGGTAAAAGAAGAAAAATAAAAAACTTATTCTTCATCCAATAAATAAGCAAATGACACATAAATTTATTGATCTTTGATAGAGTTGTAAATTCAATTCTACAAACAGGTCCAAATACCAAGATACATCCTGGGTGATGGTTCTCATTGGTGAAATGTTATGCCTACTAATCTAACTAATTTTCAGAGCTTGCAAAAAATCAATTTGATAAATGTTTGAGAAGAGTTAGTAACCAATTATTTTACAATCTTAAGCTATTATAAGGTGAGCGAAGTAAATAAGTGTGATGGGCTCTCACATGTGGATTGAGTATATAGTTTTGAAAAGCTCATTAAGTGGAATTAGGATTTAATGGTCTATCAAGTAAAGATAGACTTTAAGAGAGATAGATGCTAGACTATGTGGTATTATAGTGGCTATTGTTGTGTATTTCCTCTAGTGTAGAAGCTACTATATTCTATTAGAATCAAGTAGTTAATTACTAGATATTTTAAACCACTTATACTATACCTATACTACTATATATAGAAGATGATCCTCTTTAATAATACATTCTACATTCTCTTGCTAGTATTACATTTCAATATTATTTATATGGTATTAGAGCACACATTCCTGGAATTCTTTCAAGGTTCACCAATGGATTTTACTTATATGCATGTGCAGTTAGACAAGAATCCTTCCAATGTTATTATTCAGCATAATCTTGAACAAGTAGTTGGTTTTGAGAATGATAGTGTTCAAAAATTTACACCTTATTCCTTTTATGGAATTGCAATGCCTCATGTTAATCTTGGAATTACTATCAAGCTTGATAATATGAATTTTTTAATTTAGAGAGAGCAATTGATCTCAATTATAATTGTGTATGGATTAGAGGATTTAATTGTTGAATCTATCTCACCTACACCTTAGTTTTGTAATTCTTCTAGAATTAATCTAGATTATACACATTGGAATAGATTGAACAATATTTTCAAAAGTTGGTTCTATTGTTTTGTCACTACATTTATGCAAATTTACCTTCCACGATGAGCTAGTGTCATAAGGAAATGGATTTCTCTTCACAAGTTTTCTCTACAGCTTCTTCAACTAGAATTATAGATATTTGACTAGAATTGCAAATAGTGGCCAAGAATGAATAATTAGTTAAGCAATACACAATGTGACTTTGATTTATTGTAGATAATCTTGTACTAATAGGTGAAAAAGTCTCTAAGAAAAATTTGGTTCTCTATACTCTTGGGGGACTTAAATCTACATATAATTCCCTGTCTTGTCTATGATAATTTTGATGCATAAAGATAGATTCATGTTCGAGGATTCTCAAAGTCAGTTCATATCCTATGAAAGAAGACTCATAGTTCAAAGAGGCATTAATGATGCTTTTAATCAAAAGCATCATAGCAATGATCATGACTTTCTTCAAAATATTGATTCTTTCCAACCTGATAAGTAAGATCATGTTGTTTTCAAGAATAAGAAAGATGGCCTATCTCAGCCTAGAGTCTAGTGTCAAATTTGTGGAAAGCTTGGGCACTCAACCAAGAAACGTTTCCAACTTCATGATCCAATGAAACAACAACAATCTTCCAAGTTTGGCATACCTTCTACTCATTTGGCCAATGCTTCAGAAAATATTACACATAATGAATGGGTGATATTCATCATCTTACCAACAATAAGGACAATCTTACTCAATCTACAACCTATTATAGCTTTGACACAATGTAGGTAATGGTTCTAATATTTGTATACAGAATCATGGCTTTAGTGTTTTTGAACCATCAGATAATGAATCTATGTTGCAATTATTTGATGTGGTACATACCATGTGTGTCTAGTAATTTGGTTTCTATCAAAAAATTGTGTAAGGATGATGATGTAATTATTGAGTTTGCTTCTCATGAATTATTTGTGAAGGCTACTAAATCAAAGGAAATACTAGCACAAGAATTAACTAAGGGAGGTTTGTTTCTCTCAAAGGGTAGGTACAATAATCACACTCATATGTTAATAAGGGTAGTCATCATTTGGCTTATAATACTATAATAAAGCCATCACGTGGTATAATAGCCTTACTCACTCATTTATGTCTGCTATTAAAAAATTAGTATAATTTCAATTGATTTCTAATACTAAACATGATGTTAATCATGTTTGTTCTGCTTATGCAATCGTTAAATCCTATAAACTATCCTTTAAGAGCTCTCATACTCCTTACAATGTGTTTTTTGAGCTAATGTATGTTGACTTATGGTGTTCCCTTGTTATTGGAAATATCAGTGCACAATATTTCATGTTAGTAGTAGATGATTATTATAGATTTATATGGATTTTCTTTCTAGAAACTAAAGATGTGGCACAAACCTTGTTTCTAAGTTTTTCCAAGATGGTGGAAAGAAACTTTGAAGGTACCATTAAGTCAGTTCAGTCTGGTGATGATTTTCACCTCTTAATCACTTTGTTGTTTTCCCAGGGTCTATTGCACAGAAAAACATGTCATACCTTAGAACAAAATTGGGTAGTGAAGGTAAGGAATAGAAGAGTTGTTGAATGAGCTTTAGCTTTATTAATTTAGGATGGTCTCACTCTAAACATTGAGTTTATGCCTATCGAGTGGTTGTTTTCACTATAAATAGATTACCTACCAAGGGTCTTAGTTTCAAAATTCCCTATGTTTTATTCTATAACAAACCATCTGATTTCTATTTTTTAAAGACCTTTGGATGCCTTTACTATCCCTACCTAAGACCCCAGGGTAACCATAAGCTAGAACCTAGGTCCTTACCTTGCATTTTCTTGGGATAGGCCCCTCAATAATAAGGTTATATTTGTCTGCATCCATCCACTGGTCATATATATACTAGTAGACATGTGACTTTTATTAAGGATAATTTTCTAGCTCTGTCTATTTCATTAGTTTCTTATGACTCCAATACCACTATTTCATCACCATCTGCGCTTTTTCCATCTAGTCCTTTACATGCATCTACTATCACTTCTGCATAACCTATTCAACCTAGATAACTTGAACAACTTACATAGCCTACACAACCTAAATAGCCTACACCGTTTGCACAACATTTTCTATTCAACAGGTTTTCTTCTTTAACCACTAACTCTAATGATAACCTATCACCTTTACTTTTTGGTCAGCATTATCTTTCCTAGTTTTTCGACTATAACCAAATTGAGCTTAATAAAAAAATTCATCATTTTCTTTTGATCAATCTCTTTACCTATCAACAAAATCCAATCATAAGCCTATTCCTAATTCTTCGTCTCCTTTTCACAATGGTATACATGATGTTATAGTCAATCCTTCTTTACCTCAAGCCTTACCTGGTAAGCTATTTGTTGAACTAACTTTTCCTCACACTTATAATTCCCTTCCTAAAAATGCTCATCCTATAACCACGAAGTCAAAAACTGGCTCTCTTAAACCAAAGGTCTTTTACATTATCATTTTTTCAGAGCCATCATGATATACTGAAGCAAAGGGTGTAGTTTAGTGGGAAAAAACTATGTAAAAAGAGTTTGATGCCTTGATGGCTAATGGCACATTGGAACTAGTTCCATGTTATGATATAGTTGATCCCATTAGGTTTACAAAGAAAAACTAAAATATGATGGACTATTAGAAAAGGACAAAGCAAGGTTAGTGGCTCAAGGATATGAATAGGTTGAGGGCATTGATTACACAGAGACCTTCTCTCTTATTATTAAGTCTCAAACCATTTGGATTATACTTACTCTATCCTTGTCCTTGGATTGATCCTTGCAACAACTATATGTTAACAATGCTCTATTGAATGATCACTTAAAGGAGGCAGTTTACATGAAGCAAGCTCAAAGTTTTATATAGAAGGTTCATCCTAATTGGGTTTACAAATTGAGAAAGGATTTATATGGCCTTAAGTAAGCACCTGGGCATGGTATCATAAACTATGTTAATTTCTAATAGATTTTGGATTTATTAAATCTAAATCAAATACTTCTATGTTCCTTTATCTTCATCAAGAGCAAGCCACTATATTACTAGGTTATGTTGATGATATTATAGTGACAAGAAGTAGTGATAGCTATATACAAGAATTGATTGGCCAATTGAATTCTACATTTGCTTTAAAATAGTTAGAACCTCTACATTTCTTTTTGGCATCGTGTTAGATAGAAACTATAACCATATTCATTTTTCTCAATATAAGTATATTAAGACTTTGTTAATAAAGATGGTCTAGATTAATTCCAAGTCACTACAGAAGTATCATCAGTGGACTATAATAATGTCATTGCTAGACCAGATATTTCCTAATCTGTAAGCAAGTTATGCCAATTTCTTCACTCTTCCACTAAGACTCACTGCCTCACAACAAAGAGGGTATTAAGGTATCTAAAGGGTACAATGTCTTATAGAGTTTTACTGCAAAAATCAAATGTCCTAGGCTTAAATGGCTTCTTTGATTCTAATTAGGTTAGCTTCCCAGATGACAAAAAAGCACTCAAGTTTATTGTGTGTATTTTAGTGACAATATTATGTCTTGGACTCTATCCAAGTAAAATATAGTAGCAAGATTGAGTGTTGAATCAGAATATAGGGCACTTGCCCTTATTTAGCTAAAATATTTTGGTTGAAGTCCTTACTAAAAGAACTGAATGTCACTGAAACCTATACACTAGTAATGACTTCAATCAAAATATCTAGCCCTTATTTCGAGGTGCTAATCAAGTTGATGTTCCCAAGTGATAATCAAGTTGATGTTCCTAAATATTCTCAAGATCTTTTGCTAGCAATTGGCATTCCAATGACTAGGGATAGATTTGGAAGATCAATTTGGGTGCATAGATTACTTTAGGAAGCAATTGTTGTTTTAATTAATTATGGGATTTTTTTTATTTATCATAAGTTTTTTTAGTCTTTTATTTTTAAGGATTAATTAGGTCCAATCCACCACTAATTAGGCCCATTTCATCTAGGGTTTGAATTTTTGCCTAGGGTTTTCTTTAGGTTTGAATATTCTCCTTGGGTTTTTCTTTAGACTTGAATTTCCATTTGATTTGAAAGCAAACACGTGAGGGAGTGTGTGAGGGACATCATCTTTTTATTTTATTTTGCTTTACAAGCTGAAAACATTAGTAAGAAATGAGGAGAACCACAAGAGCTCGACTTGAAATTTTTCATGAAGGTTGTTAATGTTCAATTTAAGAGGCTAAATGATTTAGAATCCTCTTTCGGATCTAAATCACAAGCTAATTACAATATAGAGAAGAGAGCAAGTTATAAACTGGAAAAAAAGATTAACTCCAAAGAAAATAACAATATATATAGTATAAATATGACAATTCCACCTTTTTAAGGAAAGAATGATCATGAGTTATACTTAGAGTGGGAAAAAAGGTTGAGCATGTATTTGATTGTCATAATTACTCTGAGGAGAAGAAATTAAAGCTAGCAGCTATAGAATTTACAAATTATGCAGGTATATGGTGAGATCAAGTGGTGGTTAATAGGCAAAGGAATGGTGATAGGCCTATTCGGTCATGGGAAGAGATGAAGTTGGTGATGTATAAGAGATTTATACCTAGCCATTACTATAAGGATTTATATAGAAAGTTACAAGGGATGATTCAAGGTTTTATGAGTGTAGAATATTATTATAAGGAGATGGAAATCGCTATGATTAGAGCAGACATAGAGGAAGATAGAGAAGCAAAAATGGCTAGATTCATTATTGGATTAAATAGAGAGATTGTTGATGTGGTTGAGTTGCAACATTACATAGAGATGGAAGAACTACTACACAAGGCCATTAAAGTGGAGAAGAAAATCAAGTCCAAAAGGTTCAAATCTGGTTCATCCTTTAGTTATCCATGGAGATCAAATTGGAAGGACAACAAAGCTACCTTTAGAACAAAAGATGAAACAAAGTTGAAGAATTCAATTGTTGTTCTAAGGGTAAACCCAAAACTAAAACTCTTACTAAGCCATGTGATTTAGGTCCCAAGGATTAGGACATATTACTTTGAATGCCTAAATAAAAAGGTTATAATTGTACGGGAAGATGGAGAAATTGAAAGTGCTAGTTCAAGTGATGATGTGATGCCACCATTGGAGGATTTTTTTACGTTGAAGTGAAAGAACCTGTGAATGGAGAATTACTTATCACAAGGAGAGCCCTGAGTATATAGCTTAAAGATAAAAAAAAGATAAGGAGCAACGTGAGCATATTTTTCACACAAGATGTCACGTGAAGGATAAAGTATGTATGTTGATTATTGACAGTGGGAGCTACACTAATGTTGCTAGCACTTTTTTGGTAGAAAAGTTGAATTTAAAGTGGAAGAAGCATTCCAAACCTTATAAGATACAATGGTTGAATGATTCTGGAGAATTGAAGGTCAACAAACAAGTTTGGGTTCATTTTTCAATTAGCAAGTATAAGGATGAGGTTCTTTGTGATGTGGCATCGATGTATGATGCTCATATATTGCTTGGCCAACCATGGCAGTTCGATAGGAGGGTTTCATATAATGGATATAGAAATCGTTATTCTTTTAAAATGAACAACCGAAAAGTTCTATTAGCCCCTTTCAAACCTTTGCAAGCTTATAAGGACCAAGTTAGGATAGCAAGGGAGTGTAAGTTGAGGGAAAAATAAAAGTATGAGAAAGAGGAAAATTTCAAGAGAGTGTGAGGTTGAGTAGAAAGGTGAGAAAAGTGAGCAAAAGGGAGAAAAAAAAATAAAAGAATGAGTACAATTGCTGAAAAATATGAGATTAAGAGTGCAATGATGGCAAGGCAACAAGTACTTGTACTTATGTACAAGGACATTTATCTTTCTACTAACGATCTTAACTCATCTTTGCCTAGTGTTATTGTATATTTATTACAGGACTTTGATGACCTACTTCTTAAAGAGATTACCTGTTAATTACCTCTTTTGAGAGGAATTGAGCATCAACTAGACTTTACGCCCACATCCATTACCAAATCAACCTACTTACAGAGCTAAGATTCGAGGATGAATTTTTTCGAAAATGAAGGGAATAATGGAGATCGAGGTGCTGATCAAGATGATATTCTCAAGTGTTGATCAAGTTGAGGTTCCTAAATATTCTCAAGATCTTTTGCTAAGAATTGGCATTCCAATGACTAGGGATAGATTTGGAAGATCAAGTTGGGTGCAAGGATTACTTTAGGAAGCAATTGTTGTTTTAATTAATTATGGGCCTTTTATGTTTTATTTATCATAAGTTTTTTTAGTATTTTATTTTTAAGGATTGATTAGGCCCAATCCACCACTAATTAGGCCCATTTCATCTAGGGTTTTTTCTTTAGGATTTGAACTTACGCCTAGAGTTTTCTTTAGGTTTGAATTTGCTATTAGCATTCTTCTTTAGGCTTGAATTTACGTATAAGATTTTCATGAGGGTTTGTTGTTATAAAAAATGTAGCAGCTATGTAATTTTGAGCAGACCAAATATCATTAATAAAATTTTATTTCATAAAGCTTCTTGCTTTGCCTTCTTATGTTCTTGATTGAATGTTTGAATTTAACTTATCAAAGGGAGTGTTCATCCTTTGTGGCGTCTCAAGGTTGGAGTTTTAAGGACTTTATTTCCTTAGGGTTCTAATCTGATCATCTTCAACACGTTCTTAGCAAATCAATCATTCATATTCTTTTGAATTCGTGGATTCTTAGGATTGTTCACCTAGAGAGTTCACATCAAAAATTCACAACCTCGGAAGAACATGTGACTGTTATTTTAACCAAGCCTCTTGGTGAGGCTAAGTTTCTTCCATTCAAGATCAAACTCATGGTGCTTCCACGTCCATAAGCTTGAAGAGGGTGTTGGATGATGTGGTATCATAGGGGCTATTGTAGTACATTTCTTCTAGTGTATAAGCTACTACATTATGTTAGTATCAAGTAGTAAGTTACTAGATATTTTCTACCACATGCGTATACCTACACTACTATATATAGCAAATGATCCTCTTCAATAATACATTATGAATTCTATTGGTAAGACTGCATTTCAATATTCTTTTTATAATATAAGTGAAAGAAAGATACACATTTAATATTGGTGAAAATTTTGAAATTGAAGAGATTCGAACCTAGAACCGATATCATGTTGGAGAAAAGTTATTAACCAATTATTCTAAAAAATGTTAAGTTGTTAAGAGATACACCAAGGATAACTTATATGTCATATTTGATTTTTAATAATAAATAATTTTTCTAAAGCTTTGGTCAAATGCCAAATTTTTCTCTTTTTCAGAAAGCAAATTAGTTATGCAAAAAGCACATTTGATAGTTTCTTTAATCAAACAATTTTAGCAAACACAAAATCACCGTTGTAAGAATGAGCTACACAACCTTCAAACTTGAAATCTTTGTTATAGTATCCCAACTGGAATCGACATTAATCTTAATGAAATTTTTCGAAAGATGCTGAGCCATACAATTGATAATAAATTAGCTAATGTTTGCAACCATGCTTTGCATATAATTATCCCATATTCAACGATTTCTTTAGTACATAAACATTATAGGCTTTTCAGATAGACCAAAGCATATATAGAAAGTATCCTATCTGGTAAGAAAACGTCTATTTACCATAACACAAAAAAAAAGTAAATTTTATTATCATAACTAATAATTATTTATGATTATACTATGTAAAGAAATGCTCTTCTTAAAATTATTAAAAGTATTCCAAAGAAAAGATAATTGAATGTTAAGTTATTCATATACATGTATTTAATAAATAATTAAAATACATTCACTTTTCGCTGAAAATTGCCCAAGCCCAATAAAAAAAATCATATCTTAGTCCTTTATATACCACTCAAATGAATAATAGATAAAAATATCCCCAACCTCAAGAAGGATAAACAATTAATTCATTAATTGACCCTATCTCACTGCCAAGTCATATTAGCAAGACTAATCAAATCTGTCACTTTACAACACACTGCATCACATCTAAGAGAAAGAACTGGATCGAAAACTAGAGGAAGGTATCTCTTTAAGAATGTCACAATAAGAGGTTTATAACCTAGCATGGTTTTAAAAATTCCTTTTTACGTCTACTATTTACCTATTTACATAGAAAAATATGGTACACGTGACATTGCACTGTGGGGACGTACCAAAACTGAGGTGCTCATGCATAGAATGTGAGAATATCAAAATACCTCTCATAACAAGCCTTGACAGGAAAGGAAGACAGGAAGAAAGTTCCAGCTTAAATAAAAACGAAAATAGTGAGATGAGTCCCCTTGGGCTTATGCCTATAGTGGGCTTAATAAACCAAGTAGGAGACCCATTCATCAAAATTGCATAGTGGGTAGTCTTAATTTACACATTTCATAATTTTATCAATCCACGTATTATGAAAACTTCGTTTTGACATAACAGCTTCAAGGTAAGCTCATATTGAGTTTTATATAGTTTTACAATGTAAGTAAACTCCATTATACTATTATATTAGCTATTAATCGCATAGTAATAAAAGATGTAATTGTATAATTTTTATACAATAATTGTATATTACTTGACATTTAATTTAATTTATCCCAATTTTTTAAATTGTATGTTTTGAATTTTTCTTTTTATTTTAAATGAAAAGTTAATATATTCTTATAATGAATTTTTTTTATACCTAAAAAAATTATATAAAATAAATTAAATATTATTTAAAATATAAGTTATGTAATAAAATATTTAACATCAATTATATTCTATTATATTATATAAGTTAAAATTAAATGTTATATAAATTAATTATTAAAAAAATTAATATTGTTTTTTTTCTTTTAAAGTAACTCGATTAAATCAACGTCAAAACATGGGTCGTTAGCATTATTCGGACTGAATCATATCGTCAATTAGGCCTTTTGGGCTAACACACAAACCTATTCCCAGGCTGAATTCATTCAATTGTACGTATTAAGCATAATCGTGTTAAATTAATAATTATATTATAATTATTTTATATATAGTTTAAGAAAATTTATATTATATTATATAGTTAGATAAAATTGATGATAAATATTTTAATAAAATAATTTATATTTAAAATAATAATTATTCTATGACCTTTTTATCTATTAAAATAGTTTTATTATAAAAATTATTTAAATCAACATTTAATTCATTTATATATTTTACCATTTTTAAAATAAAATAAAATTATTTTTAATTTGCGATGAAAAAAAGAGAAACTTATAATTTTATAATTAAAATTTCAAAAATGCTAAATAAATTATCCAGTACGATTCAAACTCATATCTGTCGCTAGTACTAAATTTTAACATAATCATATAATTTTTATTATGTACAATATGGTCTTACTTTACAATCAAACGCATGACTTTAAAAAAATTATAAAATTGAAGTCTATTGTACTATGTAACAAACATACCCTAAAAGTTTAATATGATATTTAGGGTTTTTATCTTGATAGGATCCAATGTTATTCTCATTTGAAGATCTTTTTTTTATTTAAGAAAGTTACCAACCCATATTAAATATTGTAATCATTTTTAAAAATATATAGGGAAATAAAAAATGCATAAAAAAACCAACTACAACGACTCAATAACTTGATCTTATATTGAAAAAAATATTTTTGAGGTCTTAAAACAAAAAATTTACCCTTAGAAGGTTCTATTTAGGAAACAAATCTAACATTTATGGCATTATTTGTCTCAATGACGAAGCTTATCGAAATATTGATCAACATTATTATTTCGCTTAGTCCCAATACTAGAAGAAAAACCTCAAGCCATTTCATTTGCCGATTGATGCAACATTTGATGGTAATTGGTAAGCATTATCTTCCAATCTTCGCAAGTATCCAAACCAAATCCTTGTTGGTAAAATTGATGGTTTATGAATGTTAGAGACAATCTCTTATACAATCCTTTAGACACTCTCACACTTCCTTCATTAACATGTGTACGAAGTGCTAAAATAAGTTTCAATTTTTTCAAGAAAATAACACATGTCAATAGAGGAAATGAGAAAGTGTATGAGAGATTGTATTAAGGAGTGTTGCTAGCATTTATCTTGATGTTTTTAATTGATTGAAAGTTTATTGTTTTATACCATGAATTGAGTCATCAAATATAATGTTATAAAATATTTAGTCTTATTTTATTTTTGCTTTTGAAATCAGTATAAGCAGTTCACACTAAATAGGAAAACATTTGCATACATTTTTTTAGGGATTAAGAAATAAATTGTATGCTTCTTTTTTATATTGTTTTTTTTTACTAAAATCACCTAATTACTTACCCATTTTTTGGTTGAAAAAGAGAGAATTCATTAAGACTCTAAAGCTATAGTTCAATACATACACTAGAAACTAATAAAACTAGAAAAGCAACCTAAAGAATCCTTCAACAAGTTGCAACAACCACCTAGAATGACTTAACATGACTAGTGCCAATAATCCATACTAGTTAACAACTTTATGAGCAAGTAACATGTAAAGCAACAAATAAGGTCTAAACCAATAACAACCAAGACACATACACCAAAGACCAACTCCATAAAGAAAAATGATACAAAGATAAAATGGCAAGCAATAAAACAACCTTCAAATGCACACTGAGTTTATCGACCTACAAAACATGACTCACCAAACAAGAAAACAACATGACAACAAAGCAAAGACACCATATCACAGGCATCTATCTTAAGCAGGAGCTAGTACAAAATCTAAACAGCAACCTCTACTCAACAAGGTTTGCCAAAGTCTATTCATGAGCATTATGCATGTATTCTACCTTAAGAATTGTAACATCCACAACTTCTATACCACCATTGACATTACTCCTAAAAGATAAACCAGAAGCACCTTTCACCAGCACAGAGTCCATAAATGCATAGTAAATACCATAATAGGAACACATTTTATCTCTTGCTCAAAAAATGTCTCCAAGGTCAATCGTAAAATCCAATTGACCAATATTAACTCTTAATTCCACCATATCAAAATGAACAAAAAGAAATCACAAAATTAGGGTTAAGAAATTCTAGAAAAAATCATAAGGGAACGAAGGACAAAAGAAGAATCAAAGGAAGCAAGATGAAGTATAGATAAATTAAGAATTTAAAAGGTACTAATAGAAACCAACACTCAAGGTTGGAAAGGGAATACCATAAAGTTCTAAATGTTAAAGAATGGGACATCGAAAGAGTCCATGACCAAGTACATAATTAAGGTAAGGATATACAAACTCTAAATGGCCTCATTCCCACAAGCAATGGAAAGGATAATAGTTAAAAACAGAACACTCAGCAGTAGTAGGAACAACATAATATTGAATAAGTACAAAAAATTTAATAACATATATTATATGAAAATTGGAAAGAAAATAATCAATATTATAGCATTATAATCATACTTTAAATGTCATTATATTTTAACATACACAATTCAAACTCAGTTATATTAGCACAATAACCTAATAGCATAACACACGATATAATGAGGTAAACTCACATAAAGATTGTATCTACGTAGTAACATCCTAGGGTTACTTAAGGTAACCACTCAGGAGCAAATAATTCACCAATCAATAAAATAATTAAAACTCTAAAATAAATAAAATCACTATTATCTTTGTCAGCTGGAACCTTCATCCAAACTACCTATTGTTGCTCTTATTTGTTGTTTCCACAACGATTATATTTGACACACAAACCCACCTCTCTTCCACAATCGACACCAACCTATGTGATGTGATAAGATACCATAGAATAGTAATGTGAAGAATAAATTAACACAGCCCTTAAATACTACTCATACAGAGATGTACGCAGTCATCACATAAAAATAGTTACATGCACTCACCACATAAAAATAATATACTTACTATTCTATACTCACATGAATGTATCATAATTATTGAAACATGTTCAAAATAATTGGTGAATACATAATTCTAATTAATAGAAATTTTGATAGAATTTAGACAAGTTTTTAAATTAATTTGGCAATTAATGAGGGGTTATTTATAGAGTCTCGAATGGCCACTTTTCCAGCCACCTCGCTAAAGGTGGTGATAAGGGTGGTGGTAAGCTTCATGGTGAGGCTGGTGGCAAGGTAATAAAAAAAATTTATTTCCAAAAAAACCAAGTAAATTCACAAATACCCATACCTAAAATGAACAAAAACACGAACGACAATCACAATATTACTATAAATATACATGTATACGTTACTGATTCACAGTAACTAACCTAACATAGAGGATGATATAACACTTGAGTAAAAAAATATATCATGTTTTACACACGACAAGCCAACAACGACACAAAGGTCTACAGAACTTACATTCTTCACCTTTAGCTTTCCCTATCAAAACACTACAAAACTACATACTGACACACATCTATCATGAGATGATCATAAAGATTACTTAAATATGTTTATTCCTATGAACAAAATATCGACTTATACCCAAATCCAAAGATAGACCTAAGTCAAGTGCATCCATCTTGTGCACTCCATCCATCTTCATGTATCAACTCATCCACTTCGTCACTTTAAAACACACACTACTACACAAAAACACAAATGAAGCTCGAAGACTTCACTTTACACTTGTAACTTGCACACACAAAATAAACATACACCTCATAAACGTATTATGCAGAAACAACACGAAGTCAAACTACATACCATTATGTTACCCCTACAAAGGTGAACATCAATAGGAAAACAACACATGAAAAGTACACAACTCCCCCTAACTTTATGCAATACTTTCCTTAAATGCATGCATATCAGACAATAATATGTAATGCAATCCTATACTCACAATGGTATGGCAACAAACATATAGTTGTGTATAGAAACTTCTCTACCTTTTTGATACTAAAAGTCAAAGAACACTCATATACAAGGGAAAGAAGGTATACAAGTGTGAAATATAAAAGGAGAAGTAAATTAAGCAAGTTCAAAGAACAAGAATTTCCTTAGATAAACAATTCACTTAACATAAACATTCATTAGGCCATCGGTCCATGATGCATTCAAATAAGAGTATGACTAAAAATTTGATTTCATGCTCAATATATGTTGTGCTAAACTTTTTTACTATATATGTACCATAAATAAATGTTTATGCGAACCATACAAATAGAGACTCAAGCTAAACCAAAATTTATAAATCCATATTTAACCTCTATCTCCACTAATATAGGTACCAACCTAGAAGAAATCAATAAGTCTTTCAAAGCTTGTAATGAAAGGCTATGGTTTGGGTAGATGAGAAGAGAAATTTATAAGTTTAAGCACACCTTTAACCAACCAAAACAAATACTTTAAGCAAAGAGCTCAAAACCATAAGAGCAAACCTTTAAACTCAGGTTTTTTTCATTTTACTTCTCAATATTCATATACTTAAATTCCCAAAACATAGGATCTTTTTCCTATATATCTTAGCATTCAATTGTTGATATCCCCTTTTTACTCTTTTTCTTTTTCCTTTTATTTTTTTCCTTTTTCTTTTTCTTAAAACATGAGGGTAAGACAGACAATCTCAAATCAAATAAGTTCAATAAGTAACATAATAGAAACTCAACTAAAAGTGTGCAAGGTAAGTGGGATTTATCAATTATGCTAAGCCAGAAGATGCAAATAAATGAAGGAATAACATACATGCTCAAGGAAAACTAAGGATAAAAATAATTTTGTGGAAAGAAATTATCAAATGATTCAAAAATGGCACAAATCCTCTTTATATCCAAGAAACACATATGACTTCGTCTCAAGAGATACGAAAGTGGATTCTATAACTTATTAGACACATACAAATCATCAAAGCAAGAAGTCCACACAAACTTCTCAAAACAACCATAAAAATTCACAACATTTTGGCAAGTGTATGAGAAAAATTTCATTTTAGGAAGACTATAAAAATTTAGTCACACATAAACTCAAGAAATGCACGCATCAAGATAACTAAATTACAATTTAAGTTAAAAGAAAGTCAACCATAAAACAACAATGGCCCTTCAAAACAAATTCATTTCACAAGTAGAAAAATGAATGCATGTCTAGCACTAAAGAGTAACACATGTAAGAAAAGAGAAAATACAATAGAACAAAATAGCATGTAAAGTTCTTTAGACTCATAAAATCTAAAGAATATAAGAGAAAATATTTTAAGGTGAGATACAAAAACTAATAACCTTTCTAAGGGATTCAAACCATTGAAAGCTAAGATTTTTTGTAAAAATATCAGCAAATTAGCGATAAGTACTGTTATGCAGTAGAGTCAAAGTATTCAATTCTACAAGAGCTCTTATAAAATAACAACGAGTATCAATGTGTTTGATCCTTAAATGTTTGACCAAATTTTTGAAAATAAATATAATACTAGTGTTATCACAATGTAAAAGAATATTTTTAACCTGATACTATGGTCAAATAACATTTGTTTCATCCAAAATAATTATGAGTAGCACAGTTCAGTAGTAATATATTCAGTCTCAATAGTTAAGAGACAAATTGTACCCTATTTTCTACTATGCCATGAGATAAAGAAATTTCCCAATCAGCAACAGAGTATTCAATCAACTCTATAGTAGTATCCCTAAGATACCAAATACCATCTTCTGAAGTTCCCTTGTCATATTTGATTATTCTTTTGATTGTTACAAGGTGTGATTCTTTGTGGTTAGCTTGGTATCTATCATATATTCCAACATTGAATGAGATGTGAGGGGGACTTACAATAAGATACAAAAGGTCTGCTTAGCATCATTGCCTGAAGAGTCTTAATGAAGTTTTAGAGTGGTGGTCATGGGGGTCCAAACAAGAGAAGAAGTATCCAAACTTCTTAACCAAATCCTTGGAATACTTAGTTTGAGATAAGAAGATCCTATCCTTCATTTGTTTTATGTGAAATCCAAGAAAGAACTTTACTTCTCTAACTAAACACATCTCGAACTCACTTTGCATGGTGGCTACAAAATTTTGAGCTATATCATCTTTAGTGGATCCAAAAATGACGTCATTAACATATACTTGAGCAATAACAACCTCTCCTTGAATTCTTTAAACAAACAAATTCGTATCACCATTTTCTATTAAAAACTGTTATTGAGGAGAATTGTCATAAGACAATCATATCAGGAACGTGGAGCTAACTTCAACCCATATAATGTTTTCTTTAGTCTCAATACATGGTTTTGAAAGTGAGGGTCTTCAAAACCTTTCGGTTGTTCCACATAAACCTCTTCTTTGATAACTCCATTTAGAAAAGCACTTTTGACGTCCATCTAATACAACTTGAACCTGAATAAATTGGCAAGACTAAGAAGTTGTATATGGTTGAAGTTGATGACTGCATTATAAATATAATTAGTTAGATTATGCACTAGTTGTCTTGTCTCATTACTATAATAGTAACAATAATAATAAAATGTTTATATTTTATATGTTTAGTAATCAATTCACACATAGAATGTATATGTGAGGAATAAAGCCCCCAATTCGTACATAGAATGTATATGGTGTGTAGTAACAATAATAATAAAATGTTTATATTTTATATGTTTAGTAATCAATTCACACACAGAATGTATATGTGAGGAATAAAGCCCCTAATTCGTACATAGAATGTATATGGTGTGTTGGAATAAAGCCCCAAATATAATGAAATTTGATGAAGCTTCCTCTCAATTAGATTAGTTTCTGTCAAATTGAAGAAAGAAAGATCAATGTTTAAAGGAAAAACAAAAAAAGGATTTTACCGAAAGTACATGGAGAAAAACCACTAGAAAATTGTTAGAAGTTGAGGCTGGTTACTAAAAAATCGTGGTCCAACTGAGGTTATGGGATAGCTAAGAACTAGCGGAGGCACAAAGCTGAGTTGAGCTTAAGGCACTAGGTTAGGAATAGAGGAGCCAAAAATGTGAATAGAGGCGCTAGGTTGGGATGAGAAGCAATAGAGCAAGCTGATTGAGAAACGCTAGAAATGTTACATGAAACCAGGGATAGGAAGAAATAGAGATGGGTACAGTGGAGTTGGGTACCATTGGAGATAGGTTGAGATGAAAGAAGAGAAACCGAAAGTACGTGGGGAAAAACCATTGAAAAATTGTTAAAAGTGGAGGCTGGTTACTAAAAACTAGTGGTCCAACTGAGGTTAGGGGTTAGCTAAGAACTAGAGGAGGCACATAGCTGAGTTGAGATGGAGGCGTTGGGTTAGGAATGGAAGAGCCAAAAATGTGAATAGAGGCTCTAGGTTGAGATGAAAAGCAATGGAGCAAACTGATCCAGAAACGCTATAAATGTTACATGAAACCAGAGCTAGGAAGAAATAGATAGGGGTACAGTAGAGTTGGGTACCATTGGAGATAGGTTGAGATGAAAGAAGATAAGCCGCGAGTGAAAAGGAAAATAAATAGGCTACATAGGGAAATAGAAGGAAAATAAACCTATGTGCGATAAGGGGAAAAAAAGAAAGGAAAAATGCAAGCGGGAAAATGGGAAAAAAAGAGGAAAAGGAAAAAAATGGGAGGAAAAAAATTGATAGAGAAATTTCGTGTGGTCTAAAAGAGAGAAAACATATTAAATTAAATTAAGAGAGAAATGAAAAAATTGTGAAGTAATTTTTCTATTTTTTTAAATGAATAGCACACAATATATTATTTGATTTTAGTTTTAAAAATAGTGAGATTCTATTATTTTATTTAGGTCACAGTCATTTAATAATCATGATTATATAATTAAATTTGTTTATATATTTAAGTAATTTTTGTATTTTAACTTATAGTAACAGTTATTGATAAAAAATGAGGTTATATATACATACTATGGTTACAATTTTATTAGATCGTGACTAAAATCCTAAGTCCTCAATTTAAAAAAAAAACTATGGCTAAATTTTTGAGACCAAATAACACTATTATAGTAATGTATGGAATAGAAGACTAGGTCACTGGTTAAATAACATAGATTATACCATTTTACAAATTGGTTCCAAATATATGTGTGTGAAAATGACTATGTCATCTTTTCAATCAACTCAGAGCATTATGAAAGCCCCTTATTTGATCCATAGTGTTATGTGATTTAAAATTTGTTTGAATAAGAAGTGACAATAGGTATTTCATTACTTTGATCAATGATATCATGAAATATTTCTATGTATATTTGCATAAAAGCAAAGATGAAGCTATAAAAAAAATTATTCTTTGTAATGCTGAAGTTGAGAATCAATTCAATAAGAAAATCAAGGTTTTGTGAAGTAATCATAGTAGTAAGTATGAAGCATTGTTTGGTGAACTCTACGCATAACATGGAATCAAACGTGAAACCACAGCGTTGTTATTGAATGGTAAAGATCACACCTTGATTAAATGATGAATGCAATACTAATAAGTTTTGGGTTACCTCAAAAATCACACCTCTCCAGACTTTATTTTTTAAAAGTTACATAGTTCGATACAATCAATTGAGGATCGTTTAGAGATTGATATAGAGTGGGATAAATTCATCTATTAGGGGGATCGTTCCCTTTATCTAAAAGGCTTATAACTCAATCATACAACATCAAAATTAATTCAACAAAAATCCTATATTAAATGCACTTAAATATGTATGCAATAGTACTTGAATATGAATCATTTGAGCACTATGATTACGATGCGATACATGTTATCTTGATTCATGTTGTGAACATATGCTAGTAAATAAATGAATGCAATCCTATATGTGATAGTTATAAAGCATATACTTGAAGTACGACTATTCAAAACTCTTACGCTTCTTTGAATTTGCTTGATAGACTTGATAATAGTCCTAGAAATAATTTTACAAGCAAACATTTTTTTCACAAAAATAGTCAATATTAATAATTCTTACACCTTAATAAGGTATCTCAAAAAAGGCACATGAGACACCATATGAGTTATTTATGAGTGTTGAATGTCTTAAAAAGTGACTATATCTACACCTAAGAAATTGAAGATAGGTCTTTAAGAAATGATAGCATTTTAATGGATATGTCTATCATATCAGTGTTTATCAATTTCTAGTACATGTGTCAAAGATTACATAAGATATTGATAATAAAATCAAGAAATTTGTTGTTTGTTGGATGTATATTTACTTGTATGTCATAAGGGGAATGAAATTCATTTAAATGAACTTTGAAATTATGAATGAAGATAGTCAATACCAAGATGGTTATGCCTAAGACACTGAAGATGATCATGTCATCTTGTGCTTTTTATGTTAATGACATGCTACTTGAGAGTAGTGATGATTAAATGATTAAATCTACTAAGAATATATTGGATTCATGGTTTGAAATAAAAGACATGGGACCCGTTAATGTAATTTTGAAAATTAAGATATCGAGGATATCAAGCGGTCTCATTTTAAGTCAATCTTATTATGTTGGTAAGATACTTTAGAAATTCAATAATGATGATTTTGGAATTGTTAGAAAATCGGTAGATATAAATCTACACCTATCTAAGAATAGAGGTGAAAGTGTGTCTCAATTGAAATATTCTAAAGTGATAGAAAGTCTTATGTACTTGATGAGTTATACAAGATTTGACTTAGCTTAAGTAGTAACTAAAATAAGTAGATATGCATAGGGATTCAAGATTTGATCACTGAAAAGGTATTACAAAACTACTTAGATACTTAAAATACACACATAGTTATAGATTGTAGCACACAAGATATCGAGTTGTATTAGAAAGATACAGTAATACAAACTCGATATTTGATATGAAAGACTTAAAGTCTACCAATGAATATATATGTTCACACTGGGTGGTGCAATTATTTCATGGAAGTCATTGAAAACATACTTGCATTGCTAGATCCATGATGGAATCTGAATTTATCACTTTGGATAAATGTGACGAAGAGGTCGAATAGCTACACAATTTTTTTAATCAACCTATTTCTTTGATTTCAATTAATTTGATTATAATATAAAAAAAATTGAATTTTTATAATAGAGTTGTAATGTTCTTTTGAAATTATGTTATTTATTTTGAAAGCATCACATCTATCATTGTATGTAAAATGATTAATTTTTTTAATATAACTTAAATTTTATCATTTTTATGATCTATCACATCTAAAATGTTACTTTGATATCTATTTTTGTTGTAATACATTAAATATATTTGGATTTTTTTGTATTTAATGAGTTACATAGACTTATATTTTTGGACATAACATATTACATCTAACTCTACTTTTAAATGTGGATATAACATGTTACATCACCTCTACATTGAAATGTAATATGTTACATCCAATTTTATATTTAAATGTAACATGTTACATCACCTCCGACGAAATCATCGATGTTGGTTGTCGAAGCTCGAGTGAGATTTTCAAGGGATGGTTGGAGCTCCAGTAAGGTCAACAAAGATATAATATGGTCTTATCATGATCCAATTTTATTGAAGTTGTAAAATGATGATATTTTAGCCTATTTGTTGAGTAGTTAGATATAAAACTATGAGCTTTAGGGTTAGTTGCTATTAGTGAAAATTGATTAATTTATCAAAATTGATGTTATTTATGCCAAAAATTGGGTGTAATGAGACTCATACAGTTCAACATAAACCTCTTTAAGATTCATTAGACTAGTACGTCACACCTATCCCAACCCAATATGTTACGAGCTAGTCCAAGTCCAACACACCAATTTATTTTAATTATTATTATTTTTAACTCAATCTTATTCTAAACTTTATCTTTAGAATATATCAACTACATGTCAAATATTATTGAAAAATTTATTTAATAGATAAAATACTTATTAGTAGAAGACAACTAAAATCATTGTAATGTTTATGTAAAATTTTGAAATTTAAATGGTTTTAAAAAGAGATAAGACTTAATGTTTAGTTTTTATTTAAAAGTTTAATTTTAAGATATATTATATATGATTTAAAATTTTAATTGCTTTAAATAATAAAACAAAACGTAAGATGAAATAAAGTATTTGACCATTTTTTTTATCTAATGACTACCTTTTTTTATTTATGAAAAATATAAAAAGTTGTCCTTTAAATATCATTTATGAGAAAATAAAAAGCCATCCTCTAATTGTCATTTATGAGAAATAAAATATAATATTACTAAAAATTAATATAATTTAATATTGTTATTAAAAATAGATTTTTTTTAATTTTTAATATCAATACAAAGTTATTTTAATATTAAAAAAGCAAATAAAATTTATATCTATAAAATTATTTAAGTATTTATTTATTAAAAAAATTATATTGAGAAACTTATCTCTTTTCTTATTTAAAAACATTTATAGAGAAAAATTAAGTGTAATCTATAGTCATTTATTTATTTTATTCAAAAATATTAGACTTAATAATATACTTCTTTTCTTATATAAAAACAATTAATAAAGAAAAAATATTTACATCTATATGCCTAATGAGAAGATAAAATTTTTAAATTAAAAAATAAAATAAATTTGTATATAAAAGTATATATAATTAAATATAATTAATAAAAAATATTATATTATTAATTATATTTAACAAATATAAGAACTAAATTAAAAATAAAAAAAACTAACAGGCTAAACTGGTATAGTGAGTTGGCTTACTCCATCATAGTAAAGCACAATTGATAAATCAGGGGTGGGTTGGGCTATAATTGGCTGGACCGGTAGAGATGGTCCGACTTCGATTAAACTTTTGAAATTTAAAATCCAATAATTTTTATTTATGACTCATTTAGTCTCAATTTAAATCCAATCCAGTTAATAAATGAATTAAGGTTAGTCAACTTAACAACAACCAAAACTTATTTAAAGATCCAAGTTCGTATTAGATTCGGGTATTATTATGAAATATTTGTTAATGGTAATGGGTCGACCCATTTATAATCAAACTTAATTAATAAACAATTCAAAATAAATGAACTTAATTATAAACAAATTAATTTAAATTTATCACAAATTCCTTTAAAAGTCTATACCTCTTATTAAGTTTTATGGTCGCGTCCAAAATTGACCTCTGTAAAATTATGTTAATGAACTATATTAATACTCGAAATAAATAAATAAATAAATAACCCAACGGCTAAACCGAAAAAGAAGGTTACGTCATTTCCGAATTTGCCGCCCAAACCAGAACTGTAACAGAGTGAATTAAGATCATAATCTTGGGGCACTCTGTCTATGCGGTCAATGAGGGATATAATCAATTAAATTTTTTGAAGTATTTTTAAAATTTAGATAAGTTAATTCAGATTTTGAAAGATTTTGTAAAATTTAAGTATATTTAATTATAATTTTATATAAAAATTTAAAAATCAAATATACCCAAAAAGTCAGAATCTTTTTAAAAAATTCTAAAACATATTTTAATAAGTTTTGAAAAATATATTTCTATTTTTGTTTTGTGCAGGAGATTTAAGTAAATTTTTAAGAATTTTACTTTTTTTTTTGTCAAAAGCTTTCGATTAATTAAATAAAAAAATATTATATAAGTATAATTTGAATATAGAACTATAATCACAAATATAGATAATCATGTCAACTAAATTACAAACGATCTCATTTTTATTTATAAACTTAAAATATATAAAAATTAATACAATAATATTATTATATATTATAAATATATTGTAATATCAACTAACTAACAATTTCTTATTTTTTATAACTTAGTGAACTCAATTATACCTATAGATAGTACAATGCTATATATTTGTATTACATCTTAAATTTAATATTAATAATAATTTTAATAAAATAAAATCCACTAAAATTTTTATAACCCTTTTAAAATATTTAAAAATTTATTAAACTTTATCAATAAGATTATGATTTAATGAAATAAAATTAACTTAAAATCTAATATTAAAGTCCCAATTCAAATATATGAATTGTATTATATTAAAAAACAAAATCATACAAGTTACTTTGTTTAAGTTTAGTAACTTTATTTAATAAATTGTGTTTTAAATTCTTTTATTCTTAAAAAAGTTTAAATAAAGAGAAAGTTATTATTACATATTACATTTATTTATATAATTAAATAATTTTTTTTATAAATAAAAATACTTAAAAATGCATTTAAGTTAGAATATTAAACAACATATTTAACCTCAATAACAGATCATTTTAAAATAATGCTAAATTCGCTTTAATCGTATAATTTGTTTTGATAAATATACTTTAACTTAGTTTTATTTTAAGTTAGGTAGGTTTTAATTCATTAATTTTAAGATAAAATCAATTTAATTTAAATTTTTTAAATGATATATTTTAAGGATAAAATGGGATTTTCTTAAAAATATTTTTTTGTATAATATTCTTATAAATAACATTAAAAATCTAAAAACTATATTTTCTTTTACTTTTTTCAAATAAAAATAATCTATATGTAATTTGTTTCTGACTCGGTCTCTACCTTATTTATTTTTTATTTTCTAATTAAAAATATTATTTTTTAATTTAAAAATTAAAATATTTAATAATTAAAAACAAATTTTATAATATTTATATAAATAAAATTAGATGAAAAATATTAAGATGAATGAGAAATTAAGTGTAAAGAGACCTATGTATATTAAGATTTTTCTAAAAAAAATTGTATTTTTTTAAATAAAAATTATTTAATTGTTATTTTTATTCTTCAAAGTTATTATTTAAAAACAAATTAGAGTAGGTAACTCTCCCGAAAATTACTAAATTAAATTTACATAATTTAAAAGTAACCCAACTAAAGCGTAATTATTAAAAATTATTAGAATAAAATAATCTTGTTACAAAAACAAAATCTATAAAATTTCTTAAATCTATTTAAGTCTTTCAAAATATATTAAAATCAATTTCTTGCGAGTTCCATCGCCTTCTTTGCAGATTAAATGGAACTTTTCCATTCCCTTAATCTTTGCTAAAACTAAAACCTGAATTCTTCTTGATCGAATGCCCTAATTGTCAAATCCCATATGGGTTTTCTTGTTCAAGAAAATACTTTATCAAAGCAAGAATCAAAGACTGGCCAAATTGAGTTCACAGAATCGAAAGGCCATTTGACATAAATTTGATCCCATACCAATCTAGAAGCTTTCGTGCGATTAGCTGATTCTGAACTATCCTCTCTATTTTCGAAGCTGGATATCTCTAATTTGATTCATTTCTTTTATATTCGGTTATGAATTCACCAAATGATGCGATTTTTCCAGACGAAGTTGTGGTTCAAATTCTTGCAAGATTGCCCGTAAAAGCGGTTTTTAGAAGCAAAAGTGTTTGTAAACATTGGTACAATTTGTCTTCAGATAAACATTTCATCAAGCACTATAACGAAGTATCTGCTAAAAACCCCATGTTATTAGTAGAGTTTTCTGAATCAACAGATTCAAATTCAAGTTTAGTTTGTGTTGATAGTAGAAATGGTGTCTCGGAGTTTTCTTTAGATTTCTTAAAGGACAGAGTTAAAGTTAGAGCTTCTTGTAATGGCTTGTTATGTTGCTCTAGTATTCCAAATAAGGGTGTTTACTATGTCTGCAATCCCCTGACTCATGAGTATAGGATTCTCCCAAGAAGTAGAGAGAGATATGTGACTAGGTGTTATCCAGATTGTGAGGCTACTCTTGTGGGTTTAGCTTGTAATCTGAACAGTCAGAAGTTCAATGTCGTTCTAGCAGGTTATCACCGTACTTTTGGTTATAGACCAGATGGGACTTTCATATATTTAGTATTTGATTCAGAGTCTAACAAATGGAGGAAGCTTGTTTCTTTTCAAGAAGATTATTTTACCCACATGAATAAGAATCAAGTTGTGTTTCTCAACAATTGCCTTCATTGGTTAACAAGTAGTTATTCTTGTGTATTTATTCTTGATTTGGTTTGTGACATTTGGAGAAAGCTGGTATTGCCTAATGAAGTAAGATGTGAATCTGGAAATAGGGTTTGTTTATTGGATTTGGATGGTTCTTTGTCTGTGATTCAGATTTCTGATGCTTGGATGAAAGTTTGGGTTTTGAAGGATTATGAGAAAGAAGATTGGCATTTGGTAGATATGGTAAGTCTTAGATGTATTACAGGACTTGCGCCAAGCATTTTCCCAATTAGTCAGAATGGTGAATTCGTTTTCTTAGCAACTCACAAGCAGGTTCTGGTGTATCATCGGAAGAGTCGAATTTGGAAAGAGATGTATTCTCTGAAGAATTGCTCTACATTCCCCTTGTGGTTTTCGGCACATGCATTCAATAGCACAATTTCGTTGTGTTATTAAGACGTGGTTATGGATTATTACCCTTAAAAAAAAGACATTTTGTACATTAAATTCCATGTTCAAGAATCGTTGTTGAACTAGGTATTTGCAATGTTTCAACAGTTAAAAGTTTTCTTTTTTACACATTTGCAATTATGCTACATAGTATGGTTAATGAAATGCCCTATTATGTTTATATTGCATATTGTCCTAGCTAGTAACCTTTCTGATGGTAGCCTTTGGAGTTTCTTGCTTGGGGTGTCAAGTGAGATAATAATTCCAAGTTTTACTTCATGTGCTGCAATTGATATCCAAATTTGCCATATAAAGTATAACTAAGGTTAAGTTCTTCGTTATGATTCATGAGTTGAACTTTTAGATTTCTGGGGGCATTTATTCTCATGTTTCATATAATAACCTATAGTGTTGTACTTGTATCCTCAAAAGGAGAATGCAAGTTTTATAGACGAGCTTGAGATTAAAAGAGGCAGTTAGGCTGTTAGGTGGTGTTTGGTTCGTGGAATGGAATCGGAATCGGAATGGGAATGGGAATGGAATGGAATGGAAAGGAAACAATTTTGTTTGGTTCGACCACTGGAATCAAGCTCGGAATTAGGATTACAATGTTTGGTTTGCCATTGGAATGGAATGAAAAAAGCTGTAAATGACCTTAATACCCCTACATGCTGTAAAGTTCAAATAGTGTCATTTAATTACTATTTTTTCGTCAAACAAAATACATTATTAAAATCATTATTTTTCTAAATAATTATTACTTAATTAAAAAGAATTATATTATTAAAATTATTATTTTTTAAATAGGGTTTAGGGTTTTGAGGTTTGGGATGTGGGATTTGTTAGGGTTTAGGGATTTAGGATTTGGGGTTATATTTGTAGGTTAAGGTTTAGGGTTAAAATTATTATTTTCCTAAAAATGGTTTAGGGTTTTAGAATTTTGGATTTGGGGTTTAGGGTTTTAGGATTTGGAATTTGGGGTTTAGGGTTTTGGAATTTATGTTTTAGGGTTTTGGGTTTTAGGATTTATGTTTTAAGGTTTAGGGTTTAGGGATTTAGGGATTTGGGGTTTAGGGTTTTAGGATTTGGAATTTGGGGTTTAGGGTTTTGTGATTTATGTTTTAGGGTTTAGGGTTTAAGAATTTTGGGTTTAGGGATTTGGGGATTTGGGGATTTGGGATTTGGGATTTGGGATTTAGGGTTTTAGGGTATAAGGTTTAGGGTTTAGGGATTTGGGGTGTAGGGGTTTATGATGTGAAATGTGGGGATTAGGGGATAGGGATTAGGGTTTTGGGATTTATGTTTTAGGGTTTTGGGTTTTGGGATTTATGTTTTAAGGTTTAGGGTTTAAGGATTTGGGGTTTAGGGATTTAGGGTTTAGGGTTTTGAAATTTTGGATTTAGGTTTTAGGGTTTAGGGTTTTGGAATTTTGGATTTGAGAATTTGGGATTTGAATTTAAGGTTATATTTTAAGTGAGGGTAAAATTGGAAAAAAAAGTTTAGATGGGAATGGAATTATGATTACCAAGGTGGGGAGAAGGAATTGTGATTCCTTCTCTTTTAGTAATCTGATTCCATTCCATCCTCCATTCCGTCCAACCAAACACACAAAATGGAAGGAATCGATTCTGATTCCATTCCATTCCCTCCAACCAAACGTGGGGTTAAGGAAGATAGCGTTATAATTTAATGAGATAGCTATGTTCACTAGACACAATTGCAGCCATTTCGTGTAATGTACTATCACATTTTTAGATCGAAAGGCATTAAGAAGAGTCTTATTTAATTGACCACAAAGTGAACCATCGTTTCTTTGTTTCATATATTTTATTTTTATCTTTTCCTTTTTAACTCTGATAATTTGGTGCAAATTCACGCATTATGTATCAAAATAATGTTCTTCATAGTATAGGCTTATAGCCAACTTTGTTCACCAGATATTTGTCGAAAAAACAAAATAGAATAACCAATTATTATTTCAATTGATGAAGTATTTTTTCATCGATTATAAATATGTGTAGATACGATTGTAATTATTGATAATACTACATTATATTACTTGTAATTTATTAAAAACTTGTATCAAATAGACTTTTCCTCCTCGTAAATTAAAGTATAGATCAATAGAACCATAAAAGTAGAGCTAACAAAGCACCCAAAAATTATACTTGTTTTGGGGGCTCAAAACATTAAAATATGTTCATTTGCATATCATTACAAAAAATAGCAAAGAAATATTGAGATGAGACAAAATTATGAATAAAACCCTTAACTAAGTTATAAAAAGCTCATCTAGTACCGAATTAACTATTCAGAATTGAGTCTTATTTAATCAATCAACCATTTTTTCCTATATCACTATACGACCTTGTTTTGGTTGGACCATTTTACATTTTTGTTCTTTCTAATAATTATGATTGGTGTTTCTAGAAACCTATCATTCTTTTCCTAAGACTTCTATCTTGCCATTTTTCTATTGCTCTATCTGATTCTTAGACTTTAAGCTTGATAAGGACACTGACGACAAATAATGCTATATTAGAGGGCAATAGTTTTTTTCTTATTGTGAGAGAAAGGTTTCTAGACCAGAGATTTTTCACAATTCTCTTTCTTCTCGATTTCACTTTTTTTTTTTTCAAATTACATTTCTTTGTGAAAGTCATTCTTGTTGGCGTGTGCAGTGAAAGTGAAAGACAACAAAGTTAGTGGAGTTAGGAAATGGCAGACAATGTTGTTGGTGAACCATAAATTAGGGAAGTAGAACAGCTATTAGGGTTAGAATTATATTCTATTTTCTTAGTATACATAGGAGGAGTTATTTGTACAGGAGAACAGAGAAATACAAAAATACAGAAACTATTAACATTAACACCAATAAATTGACATGGTATCGGAAGCGAGTTATTGGTTGTCCTTATGAAAGAATAAGTTACTGTAAGTTGATTTGTCATATGCTCGGCTGATTGTGTTAATGTGCATATTTGGTGATTATTTGGCCAGGGATTTGGGGTAGCCGTTCAATTTTGCTACTCGTTGGAGTCATCACGGTTCTACATTCGTTCATTGACTCTTGTGGGGCATTCGTATTGTTCTTGACCACGATTACGTAAAACAAAAAAAACAAAAAAAGACAATTTTTGCGGTGATCAGATTGATGATAAAGATGGTTCCAAGTATTGATGAAAAGGCGAAAGTGATAGAAGGAAAAATACGCACGCATTAGTTCCGATAAACAAAAAAAAAACAACGACTTGATTCCTTTTCTTTACTGTGAACTTTTTGGTTCGGATTGAGAAATCCTGGTACATTCGTTGATCCTCCGTCAAAAGAAGGAAAGTATTCTTTCGAGGATTCTTGTTGAGAAAGCGGTCGAAGAAGCTGGCGAGAAATGCGGTCGAGAAGAAGCTGGCGAGGAACTCAGAGGAAGCTCCTGAGCAACGCAGTCGAAGAAGGCTGCTCCCGGAACGTCGAGACGTTCTTGAGAGGGGAAGTTGCTAAGGAAATCAGAGGAAATTGCGTGAAGTGGGAAGAGGAAAAAATTAGGGTTATGCGAAGCTGTGCGATTTGAAAAAAAAATGTTAGGGTTACGGAAGGAAAAAAAAATTTAGATTTCATGACGGAATCAAGAGATTTAACCACCAATTTCATTTTGGAAGATTTGACGACGAAAATGACGGAAGTTCTAACCAGAGCTCAGATCGGCTCTGACCTCCGCTAAGCGGATAAATCAATCGGTGCTCTATTAGTATCAAGTTGGGAGGATCAAGCTATGCCTTATGGTCTAGGGTGGTGGAGATGTATATCTACGGCAAAGACAAAGCGGGATATATTAATGGAGATTTTCCTCGACCCTCTTTGCGACCCACCGTTTAGGAGATGGCGCGGCTTTGAAAATGCCATTGTCAAAGGATGGTTAATCAATTCAATGGACCCTCCTTGATTGCAAATTTATCCGATTCCCAATGCGAAGCAGGTTTGGGATTACTGTGCTTTACCACTTCTTATGATGGAGACGGAACACGTCTACAGTATATGATCTTGTCGGCCGAGTTACTCGTCGAAACAAGCGGGTGGATCAATTGAAAAAATACTATAATGACGCTTGAGGTTATGGCGTGAAATTGATTTCCGCCATCCTAATCCAATGAGTGTGCGAATGATATACAAAAATACAACTCCGTCCTACGGAAGATCGAGTGTATACCTTGTGATGGACTTGATAATAGATTGGTTAAAACTCGAAGTGATGTGCTTGAGATCAAACCATTCCCTGCGGTTGGAACAAGCACATGGATTCATCGTAGGGAGAAATCGGCTTGACCGTAATGATCAGGTGCGAGATACTACTGCTCGGAGCGATTATGGCTTACAAGGGATCGAGGACACTGTCCGTCTTGCAAAACCGGGGAACCTTTTTGGGTAGCAAAGAAATCACGAGAAATCCATCGTCTGGCGACGTGAAATGTGGTCATTGTGTGGAAACTCTAACACGCGGTGGCTTCAAACTACGTGGGTATCCAGAATGGTGGAATGATCTTGAACAAAGAAAAGAGGGAAGCCGGGAAAGGCTGCTTTGTGGCTACCAATACTACATCATTATCCCTTATTCCTCGGACCGAATCTTCCCAGAGATCCAGGTATTTCAAGTAAAGCATTTCATACTCGTAGTGATAATGAGGATTGGATTTTAGACATGGAGCTACGGATCGTATGACATTTGACCTGACGATCTCTCCAACCTGACCCGGCTGACCGAGACGGAATCGTGTTGCCAATGCGAAATGGGGTCGACACCCGGTTATCGGGCTGGAACAATGACCTTATCTCCTTGCCGTTATCATTATCTAATACTTTACTTGTACCTGCATCGAGCCGACTAATGTACGTAAGTCGGTCGCTGCGGATCTTAAGCGTGTGTAATCTTGATGTATTCTACTTTCCTCCACGGGATATTCTCACTTAAGGAGATCATTGGGTGTGGTACTAGGCGAGGAGGTTATATTACGTGGATGACCTACAGCTGCGGAAGAGCCAATCATATACTGAAAACATTGTTGGTAACGAGGAATGCCAGTTGGCTATGTCATCGTAGATTTGGGCATCGTCATTCGGGTATTTAAAGCGCACTCCCGAGTTTATTTTCAAATATCACACATTGATTTCAAATGTGATACTTGTATCTAGCAAAAAGTCATAGGGTGTCTTATCTATGGCATGAATAAAAGTGTGACTCATTTGCTTTAGTACATTCGATGTTTGGGGACGCTTCCGGTCGTTACGTCGTGGTCATACGTTGGTTTGTTATTTTTGTTGATGATTGTACCACGAATGACATGGCTTTCAATACCGAACATAAAGATGAAGTATTTGCTACATTTCACTTGTTTCACGCATGGTTGAGACACATGATTTTCTAAAAAAATTAAGATACTTCGGTCGATAATGGAGGGAGTATGTTAATCAACAATTTGAGACATACTTGGACAACCGTGGTATTCTCCGTGAAACCTCGTGTTCCTGAGCCACGACAGAATGGAATTGCGGAGAGGAAGAATTGGCATATTTTAGAAGCGACTCGGGCCTTACTAATCGGGTGCAGCGTATGCACAATAAATGCGGGTGATGCCATTCTTTACGGTGTATCTTTGAATCGTATGCCCTTACAATTTCGGACTCCGTTAAAGGTGTTATCGATCATGTCTTCCCGCTTACTATTTTGATGCTTACGCCCCAGAATTTTGGATGTGTTGCTTTTATCCACCTCCGCCAAAAATCAACGAACTAAGTTGGATCCATGTGCTGTCAGCTATGTGTTCTTGGGGTATGGTGTACAAAAAAAGGGTTATCGATGCTATGATCCAATTACTAAAGAACCTATATTACCATGGATGTCACTTCCCTCGAATCGAGAATGTTTTCCCATCGCGGTCTCCGATTCCCTTTCTCGGGAGGAGAGTTATGAGTGAAAAAACGAAATTGGCTTGATGTTGAAATATTAGATACTAGTCGACATACTCGGATCGTGCCAATAATATGGAGGAGATAGTATCTGAACCGAGAACTTGAACTTCCAAGCGAAAATTTGAAGTAATGATTGAACGCTTTAGAAGATGAAGTGGTGGATGTACCCGTCAGCTACTACAGTACGCGATGATCCTCTGCAGTTGAGAATACTCACGAGGTAAGTCATCTATCACACCTTTACACACTAATGCTATAGATACATACGTTGGTTATGTTTTACCTTTCGAGACACGATCGAGGCAAACCTCGAATCGATACTCACGAGAGAAGAAACGAGCAATCCAGTATCCAATAGCAAATTATGTATCTCTCAAAGGTTATCGAGAACCTGCTCGGGCATTTACACAAACACTCTCATAGTGTTAAATTCCAAGTAGCATTGAAGAAGCATATACGATCCAAAATGGGCTACCTTTATAAAAGAGAATTTGAGGCATTGCGGGAAGAACAACACGTAGGGTGTTAAGCGAGTTGCCTCGAGGGAGGAAGGCAGTAGGATGCGAGTGGATTTTCTCCATTAAGTATAAAGCGGATGGGTTAGTTGATCGATACAAGGCGAGACTTATAGCAAAAGGATATACCGCAAAAACACGGGATAGATTATCAAGAAACCTTCTCACTTTGTGGCTAAACTAAAAGCCGTTAGAATCTTGTTATCTCTTTGCGACAAATTTAGATTGGCCATTGCACTTGCGACTTGACGTAAAAAAATGCCTTCCTTCGTGGTGATCTTGAATAAGAGATTTATATGGATATCCCTTGGGATATCTTGTTACATCGGGAAAAAGCTGCATGTAGATTACAACGAGCATTGTATGGGCTAAAACAATCACCTAGACGTGGTTTGGTAGGTTGAGTTCCAATGAAGAAATATGGAGTTCAATAAGCAAGCTCCGTCATGTACTCTTTTCCTAAAACATCGATTGGGGAAGATGACCACTTATAGTCTATGTAGGCGACATGATCATTACGAGGGATGATAAAGAAGAAATCTCTAAGCTTGAGAAAAACTATCAAGGAGTTTGAAATGAAGGATTTGGGGGAACTCAAATCTTCTTAGGTATTGAGGTAACAAGATCAAAACAAGGCATATGCCTTTCCCAGAAGGAAATACACTGCGGACCCTCTTGGTAGAGCGGGACTACTAGATTGTAAACACATCGATATTCAATGATTCAAAATCATAAACTCGGGGGAATATGTGGACGAGTACAGTGAGATAAATAGAGATATCAACGGTTAGTAGGTAAACTCATATATTTATCTGCACAAACTGATATTTCTTATCTTTGTGAGTGTCGTAAGTCGGTTCATGCACCTTGCCCAGTGAAGACCATATGGATGCGGTCGTACGAATCACTTAGATTACTTAAAATCCTCTCTAAGGGAAAGGACTTATGTTTTCAAAGAATGGTCGATTGGCCGATCCTTGGATATACAAATTCGGAGGGGGCGGGGAATATGAAGGATAGGAAATCTCTTCTGTAGTACTTTACTTTTGTGGGGGGAAATCTTGTTACGTGGAGGAGCGAAGCAAAAGGTAGTTACCTTATCCGGTCTTTGAAGAGTGAATTTCGAGGAATGGTCGAGGAATATGTGAGCTCCTTTGGTTGAAAAAACTTCTAATTGAGATTGGTGTAGCCACAGCCTTTGAAATGAACTTATTTTGTGATAACAAAGCGGCCATTCCCATCTCTCGTAATCCAGTTCAACATGATCGCACGAAACACGTTGAAGTGGATCGAAGCTTTATCAACAGAATCTTGAAGAAAGATTATTAAGCTTAATTTGTTAAATCGGAAGATCAATTGGGTGATATACTCGAAAAATGCGTATGCGAAGGAACCACAACACATGACGACAAGTTGGGCATAAAGACATATATGCGCCAACTTGAGGAGAGGTGTTGGCGTGTGCGATGAAAGTGGAAGACAACAAAGTTAGTGGAGTTAGGAAATGGCAGACAATGTTGTTGGTGAACCATAAATTAGGGAAGTAGAACAGCTGTTAGGGTTAGAATTATATTCTGTTTTCTTAGTATACATAGGAGGAGTTATTTGTACAGGAGAACAGAGAAATACAGAAATACAGAAACTATTAACATTAACACCAATAAATTTACAATTCTCATATCGGTATCACCATGCTCGACCTTCTCTGCCTTTTCGTTCTTTTACCTCTTCATTCGGAGTTTCCAATAAGTCTTGACATTTTTCAGCTCTCGACTTCTACTATAATCCTAGGGCTTGAATAATCTTTGCTCTAAGTTCTTTGTAAGTTTGATTTTCTTTTCTTAAAATTTTTTCATGTATTTTGGATTGTGAGTACATTCATGTTTGATTATTATCTTTTATTTTCTGTTAATTAAAGTTTTTGAAGAAATTTGAAATGAGTCTGTCTTGAGAGAATTGCTATGTCTTTCGGTTTTTTCAAAAAGAAATTTGCAAATATAATTTTTTTTTGTTATGTTTGCAATCATATTCATATGCATTATAATATAGTCTGATATGACATGAGATTGACTGAGCAGTTGTTTTGTTTCTCTTGATTTTTTATTTATGGATTTCTAACCGCAAGAAATTTTGGTTATAGGATGATTGAACTAATGTAGAAGTTGAACCACTTTGTTGAAGTAGAAAAGAGGAAAGAAAACTTGAATATTTTATAAGGAAAATTTGATGCTTTGTTTTTAAAAATGAAGCACCAATTGGGAATTAATATGTATGTTAGATTTTGTAAAGTTTGTTGATAAATGTTTTGGAGAATTTCTAGTATGTTAGATTTTCTAGTGATTCAAGAAAGAAGTATGAAATGATAATAATGAACAAATTTTTTATTTTTCCCACTAAGGAGATATATATAGCACCTACTAAGTAGGTGTCGAGGTTACATAAGTAGGAGCTCTTATTTGAGCTATCAGGGTACATACAAGAAGTAATTTTACATACAATTAGGTTGTTATAAATGTGCTACCTGAGGTCTTATGTGCAAGTGTTCCAGGTTGTTAAGGTGTTGTATCAGGCCATTCATTTGGACCAAGCATTAATCATCAGGTCTTGATTGATTTCTCCCAAGGATCAAGTTAGTGTATGAGCTGCTAAGAGAGTGCGATCTTCACCTCACGAGCGATCTACCTCAAGTCGTTAGGGTCGAGTACCTGCTACTTGGACAATACCAAACATTAACTCATCTATTCCCTTGATTTTGATAAGTCAAGGGAATACTTTGTTGTTTGATCCTTGCTTAATTAAGTTGTTATGAACAAGAATTATTCACCAGACTCTTTAATAGATAATGACCTCTTCATGCGTGCTATGTATAACATGAACTCCCTTATTCGTTAGGTTTCTAGGGAATCCAATGAATATTCCTATTGATAACCTATGTTTTTAATGGGTAAACCTTTCGACTTCCTTTTTCCTCTTTATAAATAGGAGAAAAAATTTACTTTTTACCTTACAAATAACTTAGTTAAAAATATTTTCAGAGGAACTCAGCTTTTTATACTATTTTTTTATTAGCTCGTTTAAAATAAAACCTTGCTCGAGTTTTAGTTCGTTTGGTTAGCGACTTTATTTTCATAACTATTCCATGTTTCGAAAAATAACACTATCGAGCCCTTTAAAGTGTTGGCATAAAAATGCTGCCTGAGATAACTTGTTGCTTTATCGGTTGATCTTTCCTCATGTTTTTGATCTCCTACTGCTAAGCTAAAGTCTCATTCTAGTAAATATATTACTAATTTCTTTTTATTCACTTCTTTTTACACTATTTCGAAAACCCAATGCAAATACTTTTATGCATACTTCTTCTAGTTAAGGTAGTTTCTTTCTCTTTTCTTATTAGCCATATCACTTAAAGGCAAAGATGTGGCCCATTCTCCTTCTAGAGAAACCACTCCAAATTGTACCAAAAGTGTCTTTTCAAGGATTGATCCTTCCCGAGAAGGATCTCAAGACTCAGGTTGTTTAGCAATAAGCTCGTCATAAGTTACTCGTCCTGTTAAGACTTCTAAGGGTTGTGAGAGAAGTCTAGTATAGGTGTGGAATCTACCAAGGAGAGTGTCCTCGCTCTCCCTACTTCATCTTCTTCTTCACGGGGTCCAGTGCCTGTTATTAGAATACATGTATCCACAACTACTAAGGTATCCCGTCCTAGTTAAAAGCGTGAGAACTGGGATGAACGTACTAATAGGACTAAAGATAAACATCAAATAGAAAGGATGCCCAACGTTTTTTTCATTAACAACCTGATTGAAATCAGGCATAAATACAAAATCCTACCCTGTGTAGGCGATGAACAAAACCGACATTGTCGATCTTGCCAATACTTTGAACTCTTGCAAGTGCACGAATCATTTCATAAAAAATGATAAGTATACTCCCAAGGTCGATCTAAGGAAGGAATATATGTGGTTTTTAATTTATTATTCAAACTTTTAAAAACGAAATTCAATCATAAACATCCTGTCACAATATTTTGGGTTTTATGTTTTTAATATACTGACGTAAAAATAAACATAGATAGAGATTCAATAAACATTTATATAAATTTTATCTGTTAAAATAGTGGAGTATTTATGGATATAATAACTAAGTTAATTATGTTTGTTCATATTATTTATGTTATTAAAGATATAAATTGATATTTATTGATTCTCTCTTTTTTATATGAATACCAACTTTGGTGGAGTTAGATATTCTTTGTTAACTAAACAAATCAATTAACACCTATGGGTAGGGTTGATAACTAATTTGGTTAATTAAATTAATTCCTTTTTCTAAGAGATTGCAAATGAACCATTTAAATGCCACCTTTGGTAGGGTTAGACAATTTAAACTTTATTCAAGGTTTCCAAATTAAACCTAAGAATTTAATTATCCGAGTACTAAATTTCAAGTTTTAAAACCACTACTAAAAACATGTTGTCAATACATTTTCAGATAATAATTCTTATAAAAAATTTTGAAATAGAGCTTCACTCTAACTACCGGGCGATTGTACCAACAAATAAAAGAACACTACTCTAAATCAGACCGGATAAGTAAACCTTAAAATCTAATTTTCAGATTTAAGTTTGTAATGAAAAATAATATATTTCTCTCTAACATTCTTAACATAAAATCTTGAATAAAAATAAAATCAATTCATTTTAGAGATTTTTACCTATTTAATATTTCGCAAGCGTAACAACGTTATTATTATATCATGTTTACAAATAGCCAACAAAGTTAAATTTAATCACAGACAAATTAAATATAACATGTAAGAATAAAGCATAAAAAATAAGTGTAAAGAAAATAAAATCCTTACAATACTTTGTTGCTATTCCCGTTGTTGGAAAACCTCTAAGCGAAATTTGCTCTCCTATTTATTGAATCAAAAAGCAAATAAATTACAAAAACATAACTAGTTCTTCTCAAAAAGATAAGAACTCTAAAACTAGGAAAAACTAACTAAGAAAAGCTAAAAACTAAGAAAACTTAAAAAACTAAGAAATGAGAGAAAGAAAGATAAGAGAAGATGTGTTTTTAGGTGTGTTTATTTATGAAGAGAATGGGGGTATTTATAGGTGAGGATGAGAGGAAAAAGTGGGTGAAAAAATGGAGAAAATGTAGAGTAGTGAATGATGATGTCATATTGATGATGTCATACTAATGATGTCATGCTGGTGTGGGCGCGATAGCGCGCGTAGATGGGCAACAATGCGTGCAGATGGGGTGCAGGTGGGGAGCAGTGTGGATGGTATAAGCGCGCAGATGGGAGTAAGTGAAGTGACGGTCGTGGTAGTGCAAGTGCATGATTTCCTCCTTTATGACATTATTGACCCATTTTGTCCAATTTTTCCATATTTGTTGACTTTTCCTCATTTATTTATGAATATATTTGTGACGTATTGCCTCCAGTATTCCTCTTTGAGTCTTTCAGTTAAGTTTTTAAGCGAAAATACCTGAAAAAATAATAAAAATACCCGTAATTCCGAAAAGACAGATTTATATAAATATATATATTTTTAATCAATTAATGTGCATAAAATCATGGTAATTTTAGTGCTTTTTGAGCACTCATCACAACCTCCAACCAGCTTCTTTTTAGTCTCTTAGCAAGAGAAGCGATAAAAACTAAACATTAAACTATTCTGAATCACTTCTGTGGATTGACACGGTTGCATTTAGGCTATGCAACAAGCCTTTAAACCCTTAGGTTTCCCTAGTGGACGAGTTTGAGTCTCGTGAGGGTTTTCAGTAATGATACCCACAAACATTGAACTAAATGTAAAAATTAAAAGAAATAATAAAAACAATCAACTCAAAAACTAAAATTACAACAAAATCAAAAATTAACTTTTAAGAATAAAAGAAAATAACATATCACAAAAATGTCTCATACTTTTTAATCTCCTTTAAGATCATAATGAAAATCTCAAGCACAAGTTATTTTAATCTTCTTAAGTAATCATGATTTATTATAATAATTAGTCGAAAATCATTTTCATATTTCATATAAAAAATGTATCAATTTAATTTCACCCAATTTACGTAGTAGAATCGAATTGGCTCGACTACATTCACTAGTCAATACTCTCAAAACACTGAATCCTATGGGTTCAAACACTCATACTAATTTATATGCGAAAGAGTTGATGTAGAGAAATGAACTAATATGTTCGCATATGTATAAAGAATAAAGGCTCAAAGTATTATTTTGACATTGATCTCATGAAAGAATCAAATGTATAAATTATAAAGATATCATATATAAAAATTATTTTCATGCATAAATCAAACTCATTAAGAAAGAATTTCAAGATATATGCCTTTTACAAATGAAGAAAGTGTAATGACTTTTTAAGGAATTACTTCCTATATCTTTCTTTTGTAATTAGCATGTACTCACAAATTTGTAGGCAATGTGGGTCATAGTATGTAGATTATACTATATATTCTTTACCTCTCTATTTTTCCTCTATTTATTTTTTGAAGATTTTGTTTTGCAATATATATATTTTTTAGAGAGTCAACCCATGTACAGATTGTACATTTTTTTAGGATTTTGGTGAGTGGTTAATTTTGTGGCTTTTCTGTTTGATTTTGGTTTAAGTCACCCCATATATGTCTTTTTTTTATAACAGTCATGCACGAATGAGATAAAAGCATATACTATTAATTTCTACTTAAATAATTTAATCTAAGCAAAAATAATAAAAAAATATATATGACGCTCTATTTAGATGAGAAAAAAAATTCATACATTCAATGCTAATACCTATAGAGATCATCTAAAAATTTGAAGAAATAAGAAATGTGTTTGGAGTCGAAAAAATATATATTTCACTCTGAATAAAGGAAATTAGGCTCAAATTATATCTCACAAAGGTAGTCTCCACTAAAAAAAATTCATAAACACCGATTTTGGGTTTAATATAATTTTCATATCTTATCAAGAAATACTAGTTATGAAAAAAACTAACTAATTACCAAAAACAATTACAAAATATTTCATGATATGTTTTCAAAAATTAATCTAACAGTACAAAAGACTTAACTATTTACTTAAATTTGATTTAAAGAAATGATAAATTTTTGTGAAATTTTTTTTTTAAATTAATTCTAAAATTACAAAAATTACTAAAGCACACAAAATAAAACCAAACACCATAAAAATGAAAATGTGAACATAGAATAAAAAAAATATTATTATTATATATATATATATATTTTAATTTTTAAAATTGTTAAATTTTTTTAAGCATGGTAACTTTTCAGCACCCCTAACCTAGAACTTACATTGTCCTCAATGTAACAACTGTAAATTAAAGATAAAGGGAAAAGAGAAGAAAGATTACCTATTTCTTGAGAATGTGCAAGTAGTAATGGAGAAATGCAAGTGCATCTATCATATTCATCAATAAAGTTCACACAGACAGATCGTTATGAACTTCTAACATCTCAACAAATATTTTTAGTTTTAACAATTTTAAAATTATTCACATGTAATTAAACTAAAATAAACAATAGAAATAAAAGAAATAAAATAAAATTACCTAAAATGATGGGTTGCCTCCCATTCAGCGCTTAGTTTAACGTCTTAGCAAGACGTAAATTTATGGTGTTAAGGGTGACTCACCCAAATGCAATCCACTTTAGCAATGTTGTTTGGTTCTTCTAAATAAGGCTTCACACGATGCCCATTGAATTTGAATGTTTTTTTGTGTCTTGGAATCTAATAGTTCTACTACTCCATGTTCAAATACCTGAACTATTTTGAATCGTCCATCCCATCTTGATCTTAAATTTCCTAGAAACAATCTCAAACGAGAGTTAAATAAAAGAACTTTCATTCTAGGGTGAAGAGTCTTAGGAACTAGCCTTTTGTCATGATAGCGCTTAGTACGCTCTTTGTATAATTTGGCATTCTCATAGGCTTCATTCCTAATTTCTTCCAACTCATTAAGATGGAGTAACCGTTTTTCTCCTGCTTTATTTAAATCCATGTTTAACTCTTTAATTGCCTAGTAAGCCTTATGTTCAAGTTCAACTTGAAGGTGGCACGCTTTCCCGACAGATTAACGAGGGTAGGGCTAAATCGATAGGTGTTTTGTAAGCGGTGCGGTATGCCCATAAGGAATCATTTAACTTAAATGCCCAATCCTTCCTTGAAGGACGATATGGAGTAGCTACTTTATGTGTGATGTTGTACTTGTTTAGTACTGCATCAAAGATCTTGTTACAAAAATGGCTACCTCCATCACTTATTATAGCTCTAGGCGTTTCGAACCTGTTGAATATTAAATCCTTCAAGAATTTAACAACAACATTAGCATCATTGGTTTTAGTGGGGATAGCTTCTACCCACTTGGATACATAATCCACAGTAACCAAAATATATTGAAAACCATTGGATGGGGGAAAAGGACCCATAAAATCAATCCCCCATACATCGAAGAGTTCAGCAACTAAATTAGATGTCAAAGGCATTTCATCTCTTTTACTTATGTTTCATGTTCTTTAATATCTATCACATTGTGCACAAAACATATAAGCATCTTTAAAAAGAGTGGGCCAAAAGAATCCAGACTGTAATACCTTATAGGTTGTCTTTTGACCACCAAAATGGCCCCCACAATGAAGTTTATGACAAAAAGTTAGAATGCTCTTATGTTCTTCTTCAGGTACACATCTTCAGATGACTTGATCTTGACCAATCTTGTATAAATAAGGATCATCCCAGAAATATTCCTTAATATTTTTAAAAAACCTTTTCTTGTCCTGATATGAAGTGTTAGGTCACAAAACACCAGTGGCAAGATAGTTTACAATATCAGCATACCATGGGTTCGGACCTATTGAAAATAACTATTCATCAAGAAAGGTTTCAACTATATCTTCATTACTCTCATCTTTAAGAGAATTGAATTCAAAAATCAACCTAGACAAATGGTCAGCTAGTAAGTTTTCACTACCTTTCTTATCCTTGATTTCTAGGTCAAATTCTTGTAAGAGTAAGACCCACCTGATTAATCTTGGCTTTGCATTTGGTTTACTTAATATGTATCTTAAAGCAGCATGATCAAAATGCACAATCACTTTAGATCCTACTAAATAAGATCGAAATTTTTCTAAAGAAAACACTATAGCCAAGAATTCCTTTTCAGTGGTGGTATAATTCATTTGGGCGTCATTGAGTGTTTTGCTAGCATAGTAGATAACATGCAAACACTTATCCACTCTTTGTCCCAAGACTGCTCCTATAGCATAATCAGAAGCATCACACATTATTTCAAAAGGTAAAGACCAGTTTGGTGCCATAATAACAGGGGTAGATGTTAGTTTCTCTTTCAAGGTATTAAAGGCAATAAGGCAGTCATTGTTGAAATTAAAATAAACATCTTTTGATAGCAAGTTACATAAGGGATGACTTATTTTAGAGAAATCTTTAATAAATCGTCTATAAAATCCTACATCTCCTAAGAAGCTTCTTATCCCCTTCACAGATGTAGGGGGAGGTAGTTTGGATATCAATTCAACTTTTGCCTTATCAAATTCAATACCCTTGTTTGAAATCATATGTCCTAAAACTATCCCTTATTGAACCATAAAATGACTTTTCTCTCAACTAAGGGTGATATTGCATTCAATGCATCTTTCTAAAACCAAAGTCAATTTATGTAAGCAATTATCAAATGAGTTCCCAAAGACAGAGAAATTGTCCATGAAAATCTCAATGAATTTTTCCACCATGTCCGAGAAAATAGATATCATGCATCTCTAGAAAGTGGCAGGGGCATTGCATAACCCAAATGGCATTCTTCGAAAAGCAAATATCCCAAAAGGACATGTAAATGTGGTCTTTTCATGATATTCTGGTGATATGGGTACTTGATAATATCCAGACAATCCATCTAGAAAACAATAAAATTTGTGCCAAGCTAATCTTTCCAAAATTTGATCAATGAATGGAAGAGGAAAGTGATCCTTTTTAGTATATAAATTTAGTTTCCTAAAATCTATACACATTCTCCATCCATTGATTATTCTAGTGGGCACTAATTCATTTTTGTCATTTTTAACAACCGTTATCCCAGATTTCTTAGGTACCACATGCACTGGACTAACCCACTTACTATCCATAATAGGATAGACAATTCATTCTTCTAACAATTTAAGAATTTCTTTTTTAACTACCTCTTGCATTTTTGGGTTTAGTCTTCTTTGGGCCTCTCATACAGGTTTAGCACCATCCTCCAAGTTGATCTTGTGCATACACATCGTAGAACTAATGCCTCTTATATCCTTGATACTCCAGCCTATAACTTTCTTAAACTGTTTAAGCACTTTGATAAGTTCCTTTTCTTGGGTGTTGGTCAAGGTTGAAGAAATTATCACTGAATAAGTTTCTTTTTCTCGCAAAAACACATATTTTAAGTGCATAGGTAAGTCTTTGAGTTCAAGTTCAGGTGGATTGGCCTCTTTACTAGATGAAGAATTGGGTAGATTTAAAAGTGTACTAGATTTTGTCATTACTTCATCATTGTCTAGTCATTCAAGGTACCCTTTAATTTCCTTATCTAAATCTTCTTCGACCTCTTCAAGTGTAAGAACAGTTTCAAGCTTGTCTTCTATTCTGGTTTGGGAAAAGGTGCTTTGGACAAGATTATCCAAAGGATCAACATCGAATATTTCATCGATGGTAGAAATAGAAGGAAAATGTGAAGAATCAAAAAATTTAAAATGAACAGTCTCTCCTAAGACAGTCATTGTCAAATTTCCATCTTGGACATCAATAATAGTTCTAGTAGTTGCCATAAACGATCTATCAAGCAATATTGTGTGCTCTCTGTCCAATGCTTGATTTTCTTGCATATCCAAAACCAGAAATTCAACAGGTATTATCAGTTTGTCTACTTGTACCAATACATCCTCAACTATTCCCTTTGGATACTTAAGAGATCTATCTGCAAGTTGAAGGGACATAGTTGTGGGTTTTAAATCTCCTAAATTGATATGTAAGAATATAGAGTAAGGCATAAAGTTTATACTAGCACCTAAATCAAGCATTGCTTTAGCAACCTTCCAATCCCCCATAGTTATGTTTATAATAAAACTTCCAAGGTCTTTTAACTTAGGGGTAGTTTGTGCTGAAGTACAACGCTAGAAATTTCTAATATTACTACTCGTTCATTCAGTTCATACCTCCTTTTCTTAGTGTTCAACTCTTTGTAAAACTTATCATATGAGGGTACATTCATGATCACTTCTAATAATGGTAAATTGTTATTTACTTTAGAGAGCATATTAAAAAGATCATAGAATTGCTTATCTTGTTTGGATTCTTTTAACTGGTGTGGAAAAGGTTCTTGCAGCTGGTATGGTTCTGTTGTCTTTTGAATTTTGGGGATGTTAGATGACCCTCCAATGAGTTTTTCATAAGGCTTTGTTAAGTTTAACACTTGTTTCTACTTTTTGCGAGACTAGAATATCACCTTCTTTGTTACTTGAACTACAAGGTAATCGTTAGAGATTTCAGGTAAACTGGTATTGACTACCTTACCACTTCGAAGGGTTCTTACATCTTTTGCTTGTTCTGGTTGACTGGGCAATTTTCTTGGTTCTTTCTTTTGCTTTTGTTCAGCCAATTGCCCAACTTTAGATTCAATCCTTTTAACTGAAGCCTCCATGGTGTTCAACCTTTAATTATTCATCAATTGGTTGTCACGACTAACTTGAATAAAAGCATTCAAGCTATCCTCTAAGGTTGGCTTAAAATATTGTCTTGGTGGGTAAGGATGGTTGTTATTCGACCTTAGTGTTGGACATTGGGTGTAGGCTGGGTAATTGTTTTGCTTCCAATGATGGTTAGGGTGATTATAGGTGTTTGGATGATACCTTTGAAAGGATTTGACTTCCTCCATGGCATCGACACTAGAATCACAAGTATTTGAACAATTATGAGTACCATGCCCAATTAAAAAATACACTTCACACACCTCTTGATTTGACATTTGGTGGGTAGTGAGAAGTTGCATTTATTTAATCTATTTAGCAAGTTGCAAGGTTATCTCATTATCAGAGCCAACTTCATTGACTCTTGCTCTCTTTCTAGCACTTCTTTGTTGGGAATTAGAACCCAACAGCTCATAAAGATTATAGGTTTCCTCTGCAATTTTTTCTCCCACAGCACCTCTAGTAGCATTATCAACCATGTATTGACTTTGTAGTGTCAATCCATCATAAAAGAATTGGTTCTGTAGTTGCAATGGAAAGCTATGATTATGACATTGAATGAAAAGGAGTTTGAATCATTTCTATGCTTCATGAAAGGGCTCTTCATACATTTGAGAAAATGTTGCTATCTTCGTCCTTATATCAATAGTCTTTTGATGGGAATAGAACCTACCCATAAACATTTCATATACTGCCTCCCAAGTTTGTAGAGAACCCGACTGTAGAGTAATGAACCATGACCAAGCTTTATCCTTGAGGGTGTAAGGAAAACACCTCATCCTAAATTGATCTTCATTGATTGCGTGTAGTGGAAAGGTTTGGACAATGGCATAGAATTCTCGAATGAAATGCAAAGGGTCTTCATTAGGGACACCGTAAAAGGAAGGCAACAAAGAATAATGAATCTTTTTCAATTCATAATTTCTTGCAGCCTCTTGTAATTGTATGCCGGAAGTTACATTGCCAATGATTGGCATTGTATAGTCTTTCATCATTTTCCCCCTATCTTCAGCATCTCTCATGGTTATTTGTAGTTGAAATTAATCCTCCTCCTATTGTGTATCAACATTTAGCTCTTAAAAAATTATAGATATCTCTAATAAAGATTTTTAACTTAACAAAATGTATAGGCTTAAAGCAAAAAGGTGCAGGGAACGTAATTTTTTTTAATGCTAAATTTAAAGAATGGATACAATTTTTGAAACAAACGAATTTATTTCATTTGAATTTTATTACACACAAAATAAAACTAAAACAAAGGAAAATACAATAATGGGTGACGTCCCACATAGGACTAAAATTTATCATCTTCTAGTAAGACGTTGCTTGGAGATTGCAGAATGACAAACTCAATGTCTCCTCTTCATTGAATTTATTTTTATCCCATTTGACCATCAAATTAGTCTTTGCTTTGTTTTTGCAAATGTTCAACTAATTGTTCTACTTGAACTTCCACCTTTTCGATAGAAGCTTCCATAAAGTCCAATCGTTGATTGGTTTTAGATTGGTTATCTCTACAAACTTGAATAAAAGAATTCAAGTTGTCCTCCAGGGTTGATTTATTGGGAATACTTCTTGGAATAGGCGGGTGGAATTGCTGGCCTGGCTGATTTGAGCTTTGAGCAAAAGGAGGGTTGTTTTGCCTATAGGAACAGTTCAGATGATTTTTCCACCCAGGATTGTAGGTATTTGAATTGGGGTCGAACCTTGGTCTCTATTGATATGCTCTCAATATATTAACCTGTTCAGGTCCAGCTGTTGTTTCTCCTTGATATGGACAGGCTTTAGTACCATATCCCATGTTGCTATACAAACCATATTGTTCATTATTGGTGTTGGTTTGCGTAGTGAGAAGTGCAACTTGCTTGGTCAATTGAACAAGTTGTTGCTAAACTTCATTGCTGGAATCGATTTCATGAACTCCAATTTTTCTCACTTGTGAGCTTTTCTATTGGGAATTAGCACCCAACATCTCAAATAGGTTGTACGTCTCTAAGGTAGTCTTTTCTCCCATTGCTCCTCCTACAGCGTTGTCGACAATGAACTGACATTGTTGTGTAAGTCCATTGTAAAAGAATTGGTTCTACAACTGTAGGGGAAAGCTATGATGGGGACATTGAGTGAGAAAATTTTTAAACCTATCACATGCTTTATGGAATGGTTCTCCTTCCATCTGAGAGAAAGTAGCAATCTTTCCTCTCAACTCTGATGTTTTTTGGTGGGAATAGAATTTTCCCATGAATTTATTATAAATGTTCTCCCATGTCATCAGAGAACCTGGGGGAAGTGACATCAACCAAGCTTTGGCCTTGTCCTTTAAGGTGTAGGGGAAACATCTCATTCTAAGTTGATCCTCGTTTAGAATACCGAGGGGGAAGGTTTGGACTGTAGCATAGAAGTCTCTAATGAAGGAAAGAGAATCTTCATTAGGTAGCCCATAAAAGGAAGGAAGCATAGAAAAATGAATATTTTTAGTTCATAATTCCGAGTAACCTCACCCAGCTAGATAGTGGTAGTTGCCATACCAATCACCAGTCTTGCAAACTCCTTCATGGTGGTTTCCCTAACATGTTGGTTTTCTTCCATTTCTTTCGGTTCCAGTAAAGGATTAAGGCTTGGTTCTATGTTTGGCTCAAAAACAGGTTGATGGTTGGAATCCAATCTTGTTGACACTTGTTTAAATTTATGAATATTATTTACATATGGTGTAAGGGGGTTTCCTAAGGATCTCCTACCACACATAGACTATTAGAAACATAAATTTAAAACTCATAAAAAAAATAATACAATAACCAGACAAAAATTTAAAGAAAATTTACATGGTATTTAATACAAAACACTAAACAAAACTAGTTAAACCCTAAGTTATTTTATTTTATTATTATTGTTTTTTAAAAGAAAATAATAAACTAAAGTTTTTTTAAAAAAAATTTAATTTTTTAATTTTAAAGTTTTTAATTTTTTAATTTTTAATTTTTTTAATTTTTTAATTTTAAAATTTTTTAATTAATTAATTTATTTATTTAAGATAAAATAACATAATCAATATTAACCAAAAGTGCTTCGAGGAAATAATGGTGGAGCAAATGCTCCTTAAAACCATCATCCTTGACAGAATAACGTTCCCAGCAAAGACTACTAGCACAAAGGCTTCAAAAATTAATCTGCTAGATACAACTTCCTTATATCTTTACTTTTCATGCTATTAAGTTATTAAGTTAAGTAAAAATTAAAGTTAATTAAGTTAATACAAGTGTAGGTTATATTAGTTAATTAAAATCTAAGTTAATTAAGTTAAACAAAAATTAAGATAAAATAAAATTGAAAAGGGTAAACTAAAATAAAATAAAATAAATTTTTTTCATTTTTTATTTAAAAAATATTAAAAGATTTAAAACAAATAAATAAAATAAAAAACTTAAAATTAAATGAAAATTAAAAATTAAGTTTTTTTTATTATTTTATTTTTAAATTTTTTTTAAGAAAATAATTAAAAGAAAAAATTTTATTTTATTTTTAATTAAATTTTATTTAAGTTTTTTTTTACTTCAAATTTCAAATTGCAAAATTATTTTACTATTAACGCTATTATTATTATTATTATTATTTTTGTTTTTAAAAAAATTATTAATTTTTTTTATTTAGGAACATTAAATTTATTATTATTATTATTTTCTTTTTTTTAATTATTTCAATTTTTAATTTTTTTACTATTAATGAACAGTAAGTTTTGTTTTATGCAAATTTCAAATTTCAAAATTATTTAACTATTCACGTTATAATTATTATTATTATTATTATTATTTAATTTTTTTTATTTCTTATGAAATTTGAATTTTTTTTAATATTTAAGTTTATTATTTATTTATTTATTGTTTTTTTTAAATGAAGAAAAAAAATTATTTTAATTTTTATTAAATTTTTTTAACTAAAAAAAGTCACAATTATTTACATCACAAAAAGTTTTTAAAATTTTGATAAATAATTTAAAAACGTTATTCCTTCCTCGTTAACGGCACCAAAAACTTGATGAATAAAATCGGCATCGCCGATCGTGCCAATACTTTGGTTTTATATTTATAAAACGCTCACAAGTGCAAGAATCATTTCATAAAAAATGATAAGTATACTCCCAAGTTCGATCTAAGGAAAGAATATATGTGGTTTTTAATTTATTATTCAAACTTTTAAAAACAAAATTCAATCCTAAAAATCCTGTCACGACATTTTGGGTTTTGTGTTTTTAATCTACTGAGATAAAAATAAACATAGATAGAGATTCAATAAACATTTATACAAATTTTATCTGTTAAAATAGTGGAGTATTTATGGATATAATAATTAAGTTAATTATGCTTGCTCTTATTATTTAGGTTATTAAAGATATAAATTGATATGTATTGATTCTCTCTTTTTTATATGAATACCACATTTGGTGGGGTTAGATATTCTTTTTTAACTAAACAAATCAATTGTTAACCTATGAGTGGGGTTGATAAATAATTTGGTTAATTAAATTAATTCTTTTTTTCTAAGAGATTGAAAATGAACCATTTAAATGCACCTTTGGTGGGGTTAGACAATTTAAACTTTATTCAAGGTATCCAAATTAAACCTAAGAATTTAATTATTCGAGTACTAATTTTCAAGTTTTAAAACCACTACTCAAAACATGTTGTAAATACATTTTCAGATAATAATTCTTATAAAAACTTTTGAAATAGAGCTTCACTCTAACTACGGGGCGATTGTACCAACAAATAAAAGAGCACTACTCTAAATCAGACCGGATAACTAAATCTTAAAATCTAATTTTCAGATTTAAGTTTGTAATGAAGAATAATATATTTCTCTCTAACATTCTTAACATAAAATCTTGAATAAAAATAAAATCAATTTATTTTAGAGATTTTTACCTATTTAATATTCCGCAAGCATAACAACATTATTATTATATCATGTTTACCAATAGCCAACAAAGTTAAATTTAATCACAAACAAATTAAATATAACATGTAAAAATAAAGCATAAAAAATAAGTGTAAAGAAAATAAAATCCTTACAATACTTTGTTGTTATTCCCGTTGTTGGAAAACCTCCAAACGGAATTTGCAATCCCATTTATTAAATCAAAAAGCAAATAAATTACAAAAATATAACTAATTCTTCTCAAAAACAGAAGAACTCTAAAACTAAGAAAAACTAACTAAGAAAAGCTAAAAACTAAGAAAACTTAAAAAAACTAAGAAATGAGAGAAAGAAAGAGAAGAGAAGATGTGTTTAGTTATAAAGAGAATGGGGGTATTTATAAGTGAGGATGAGAAGAAAAAATGGGTGAAAATGGAGAAAACGTAGAGTAGTGAATGATGATGTCATACTAATGATGTCATCTTTGGTATGGGCAGCGGCCCACAGTGATGGGGCACCTGGGCGTGGCGTGTGCGATTGGGCGCATGCGTAGCGCGCACGTATGGGAAGCGGTGGCGCGATGCAGACGGGAGCAGGGGCACGCGTGGAAGGGAGAGATGGTGCGTGCGTTGGCCAGCATGATTGGGCGGCTGTGTGCGCGATTTACTCATTTTTGACATTTTTTGACCGATTTTGTCCAATTTTTTCATATTTGTTGACTTTTCCTCATTTATTTATGAATATATTTGTGATGTATTGCCTCTAGTATTCCTCTTTGAGTCTTTAAGTTAAGTTTTTAAGCGAAAATAATGAAAAACAATAAATATACCTGTGATTCCGAAAAGACAGATTTATATAAATATATGATAAAATCATATAAATATATATATATATATATATATATATATATATATATTTTAATCTATTAATGTGCATAAAATCATAGTTATTTTAGTGCTTTTTGAGCACTCATCAGTAGGCTTGATGCCAATACCTCGTCACTTTTGTGACGTCGATGATCCTCCAACGGGGTAGTGGGTGATACATTTGGCACCTTTCAAAATTAGACTCTGGTGCCCATTTTCCATAGTACCAACTCATGCCCTTCATACTTTTGATATCAACCCCACCTAAGTAAACCTCATTGGATGGCGACTCTCTTGTGCCTCTCCATTGTTGCTAGTGAACATAGAGTGGAACTAACAAATGACGAAATGCAAAGTATATACTGTTTGAAGAGAAACGACCTGGACAAAAGAAGGGCATACATATCATGTGTTGTTGGGCATGGGCTGCATCTTAAACTCCCTGATAGCACCTCAGGCTGGAAGGATAAGTATTTCTAAATTACTAGGGATGTTTGAGGCAACAGGATCAACTTCCCATTCCTCTATACCTGGAATCATCACTTCATCGCAACTCAACCTTGTGCAAATGAGTTGATAAACAAGTTAGGTCCAGATAGTAAGGAAAAGATCAAGAGGGTTAAGATACAAAACACCTAGACTAAGAAATACCGAGAAATATTGATTATAGCTCGATTGAAAAAATCCAGGGTTTAGAGTGACTATTCAGACAAGTATTCAGGTCATCATTTTGCTACAAGGTAAATATTAGAAGTTTTAACTCGATACTATTTTATTAATTTTTTTGTATGTATGGACTACTCGCATATCGACCTCGAGAACTTGAAAGATACTTCTGGTGTCCAAGACCTGGCCCCATATACCCACGGCTTATCCTTATGTCACCATCTTTAACCGGGGACTCTACCCCTAAAAAAGAGTTCATTGAGGTTACTCAACTACCTATGGTGTCTAACATGATGAGCTCATCTCCTCTACTCCCCATATCCGAGGTTGTAAAAAAGAGGAAGGTCGTGGAAAAATATACTTCTGGTATAGAGGCTATGGACTTAGGCAACTTCAAGTTTGACGAAGTCCTGTTAAAGGACGGCATGATGTTGGATATCTTGGTCATTTACTTTGATGAGGGCCTCTTTAGGTTATCTAACTTGAAAAGGGATCTTTATCATCACTTTGGTAGTGATGTTGAGATATTCAGGGTCAGAAAAGCCCGCAAAGTGGATGGTGGATCCAACAGAGAGATTATGGTCGACCGTGTGATTAAGATGAGTTTACATATGTTATGAGATGTTTTTGTTTTTGATATTTTACTAACTCTTTCAATGTTTGTAGATCTTATTCGTGACTAGGGAAGGCGAGCTGTCCCTAAGGGCTTATAAACACAAGGTACAAGCAAGCCACTTGCAAATTGTGAAGTATTAAAAGGCCATAGAGGACAAGGACACCCTCATTACTAAATATGGAGCAAAGTTATGAACATGGAAAGTGACCAGTTGGATAAGGCCGAGAAGCTAAGAAAAGCCGATAGTTATTGATTCGAGCAAGGTCAATTGGGAAGCCACTTTGAACAAATGGAAAATGAGGCTGAGGAGAAGGCTAGTTTGTTAGGAAACCAGATAGGCTCAATGTCATATCATATAAGCTTGCTTTTAAACCTGGTGGAGACTTTGAAAGCAAAATGTTCCAAAGCATATAGAAACGGGGTGAGTTTTATGGTAAGTAGCCTCAAGACTCAGGCCAAAAAGATGGATCTAAAAGGTCCCTATTTTACATTGATACAAGCCTTTCAAAGAAGCCAGTCTCAAGCTTCCTCAACTAGAACCCCATAACCTTCACCTCGCGGTGAAGGGGCTTGAAGTACAGCCTGAAGAAGTGGTGGAGGAAGCCACTCCTTAGAGAGCAGCTCATCTTTTACTTTGGTTAAAATATAACCTTGCAATCTTTGGGTTCAACTTTTGATGTAACAGAACCTATCTACAAATCATTGTTACATTCTTGTCTTTTAGTAATTAAATGCCTTAATGTGAAATCCTTGGATGTTTCTATTTAATGGCCTCCTATGGCGTTTTGTGATTGGTTATTTTAGAAATAAGTTTGATGTTTTTGTGAGAGTCTGAGGTCATATTTAGAATTAAAAATTCTGTATTCGAATTCCAAGCAGCCTTAAAGCAACTCTAATTGTTTATTGGAGGCCATAAGTGTGAGGTTGTTGGAGGTCAAATGGATTACAACCAAGTAGATCGGGATGACTTGATTGAAATAGGGTCATGTTTTTCATATACACCGGATGTCACTTCGTAGGTTACTAAGAAACTTCCCACTATTAAAAAGTGCCATACTTCTTCCACCTTTAGTGATGAAGTGAATTAAATGCCCCTATACCCATTTGGGCAGAAAAATAAGAAATCTAGAGTGTTTCATGCATCACCCCAAGTAGGAGACATGTATTTACATCTAGAAGTCGATCAAGTCATTATGTTTTCAAAAAAGAAGGTTAAGACCGAGCCTCTAACTCCACCCTTGAGTGGGGGGCATCCTGATCAAGATTCCCAAATAGGTATGGGTATGTTAGAGAAGTCTCTCCATAACAAAAACTTGTCCCCATTAGGGGAAGACATTAGCCCGTTACAAAGAATTTTCCCATTAAGCTAGAACAAGGTGAAAGTATTGGTCTAAACGACCTATTCAGAAACATGATATTTGATGATATGTATGCTCAGTATGAATTGTATCACTACTTCAGAGTTCTTGCAAATCGTCTTTCCATTTATAAAGCTTGTAAGTAAGAGAAAGGGACAATCTAACATATAATGGCTAGACACGTGCTCGATATGAGCAACCTTGGCATTTTTCGTATATGTATACTATTGGTAAGATGTATTTTTTAATATGTTATAGTTAATTTTTAACATTTATTCTGGTTTGGTATAGACAATATCTCTTGCTAAGGATTCAAAGTAAGAGGCAGATACATGTCAAGAAGTATCCGAATTTGTGAACTAAGAATTATGTTGCTTAAAGACTCGTTATGAAGTCATGGAAAAAGAGTTGGTAGAGATGCCTAATGAATTGATCATGATAAATACAAAGAGGAAAGGGATGAATTGCACAAATTGGCTGAATATTGGAAATAGAGGACTCTAGAGAAGAATATTCGCAAGGCTCCTATGTTAGAAAGTAGTGGATCACATCCCGTGAATAAGTAAAGACCCCTGTAATTGAGAGCTGGTTTGAAGCTTGTAATAAAATTGTTCCTATTTATTTACTTTCGTTTGAATGTACTTGGAATTGAAAAGATTGAACAAAGGGTTTAAGTCATTTTTACTCGACTTTATTTTTACAAAGGGAAGGTCCTCTCATGGTTGACTTAAGACTCTTTTGTAAGACATATCCTACATCCCAAGTGAAGGGGGTCAATGGATCTCCTTCCTCTATAATTGAGGGTTTCTTGGGATGTATCCTGCATCCCAAGTGGGCGGGTCAGTGGACCTCTCTCCTCCATACTTGATGGTTTCGTAGGACCTATCCCGCATCCAAGTGAGGGGGGGTCAGTGGACCTCCCTTCTCCATACTTGAGGGTTTCTTGGGAAGTATCCCACATCCCAAGTAGACGGGTCATTGGACCTCCCTCCTCCATACTTAAGGGTTTCTCAGGACATATTCCGCATTCCAAGTGGGGGGGTTAGTGAACCTCCTTCTTCCATACTTGAGGGTTTCTTGGGACGTATCCCGCATCCCAAATGGAGGGGTTAGTGGACCTCATTCCTCTGTACTAGAGGGCTTCTTAGGATGTATCCTGCATCCCAAATGAGAGGGGTTTATGGACCTCTTTCCTCCGCACTTGAGGGTCATCGTGTTAATTTTTCATAAGAAAATAATATATTGGAACGATCTTCAAAACATACTTCATCATTCTTTCAATATATTAATCACACTTTTATACATAATATTTCTTTACATATTCCACATTCTAACTTAGCTCCCTCCTTATGCCATAAGACTCTCTTAGAGTAATGTTGAATATTCGGTATGAGCTTTCCCATATTGCAGCAAATTTTCCATTGGTAGTTTCAACTTTGTTCTCCAATGATTTTCATAAGACCCAATCCCCTACATCGAAATTCTTGTATTTAACATATTTTTTGTACAACTTTTAGATTGCCCTCTTTTGTGATTCAATGTGTATCAAGGCATTCTATCTTTTCTCATCCAATAATAAGAGATCATCTCTTTTGAGGTCATCATTATCCTCTTGTGTTATATCTACCTTAAGAGTAGGTTCTTGTATCTCCAAAGAACGCCAGGAAGTTCATCTACCCACTTGCCCTTTACTCCTTCCAAACGTTTCCGCAATATGTTGACCATTTTTTTGTTGGATGACTCTACTTGACCGTTTGCCTATGGTCTATAATGAGTGGAATGGGACAGTTTGATGCCTATTTCATAGCAGAAAGACATCCCCTGTTGACTTGTGAATTACCGACCATTATCCATCTCATATATTCTTTTTAATGGTTCAGCCTTTATCCACTTGGAAAAATAATCAATCACCATGATTAGAAACTTTCTTTGACCTAGGATGAGAGGTAAGGGATCGAAAATATCCAACCCCCATTTTTAAAATGGCCATGGACTAATAATGGACTTCAAGTCACTGGCCGGTTGACGTGAGATATTGTCATGTCTTTGGCACCTATTACATCTTATGATGTGATCAATACAATCTTTGAAAAGAATAGGCCAATAGTACCCATATTGGATGATCCATTTAGAAAGGGTTCTTCCACTGAAGTGAGCCTCACATCTCCCCTCATGCAACTCATTCAAAACTATCTGAGCTTCTACGATAGGTAAGCATTTCAGCCATGGTCTTCCATAATTCTTTTGATACAGTGCTCTTTAGACCATGGTGTAATTTCTTGCTTTTGTCATGATTTTGTGTTCATCATCTTTATTCTTAGATAATGTATCGTGAATGAGGTACTCTAGATACGACTTTAGCAAGGAAATATGTGTTGAAGAGTTAGTGTTCATCTTAATTTTGTTCTTGCTTTCATTCCACATTATGCTTGGCCCTACCAAACACGATATAAGAACCACCATTTTCAATTCCAAACTTACTACATATGCTAGAATTGATAGGCATTCTACGTGTGCATTCCCCCTCGTAGTATTTTCTTGAGTTCGAATGTTTCAAAAGATAACCTTGCTTTTTTCATCTCCTATAACATAAAGATTCTTTCTTTCTTTCTTGGCTGCAAATTTTTCATTGACTTGGTTTACTATAAGCCACAAATCACAATGGATTAACACCCTTTTAGCTCTTAAAGTAGTCAATTGGTGTAAAGCCAAAAGTAAGGCCTCGTACTCAATGACTTTGTTAATGGCCTAAAAAATGATGAAGAGATATTGCTCTATTAAGTTTCCTGTTGAGGTGAAGATGACTATTCCAATCCCACCCCCTTGAATTGCTTGCCCCATCAACATAGGCCTTCCAAAGATTTAAAATTAGAGTTATCATTATAGACATTGGCACTATAATCTCCTACTCAAGTGTAGACTTCTGAGTCCATTCAGCGATAAAATCTATGAGAGCCTTCCACTTGATTATTGACAAGGGCTTATAATGTATCTCAAATTCACTCAGCTGAAGAGCTATTTGTGAAAGGTGACTTAATTGATCTGGCTTGCCCAGGAAATTCTTCAAGGGATATGGTGTATGGAGGACTACCTTATGTGCTCCAAAGTAATGTCTAAGCTTACGTGCCACCATTCTTACGATAAATGCTTCCTTATCCAACAGAGGATACAACTATTATGCTCCCGTCAGGGAGTGGCTCACATAATATACAGGGTGTTGTTTTCCTTCCCTATTAACCACCAGTACAGTGCTAGTAGCCTTGTCTATGAAAGACATATACATGTGTAGCACCTCGCCTGTAATAGGATTGGCAAAAAGATATGCCTTCCCCAAATAATCCTTGATGGATTGGAAAGCTCGTTCACAGTTTACATCCTATACATATCCCTTGTTTTTCTTCAATAACTGAAAAAATGATAGGTACTTTTCAATACACATGGAAATGAAGCGATTGAGTGTGGCTATATGACCAATTAGTTGTTGGACCTCCTTAAGGAAGCTTGGAGACCTCATGTTTATCAGGGCCAAAATTTTGTCAAGATTGGCCTCTATCCCCCTTGATGACACCAAATACCCTAAGAACTTTCATGAGGTTACTCCAAAGACACAATTCTTTGGGTTGAGCCACATCTTGTAGCCCTTTATTATAGAAAAAACCTCCTTGAAATTAGAAACATGGTCCTTGGTGGACTTTGTTTTTACCACAATGTCATCCACATAGACTTCCGTGTTTCGATCGATTTGACCCTTAAACATTTTATTGACCAACCTTTGGTAAGTAACACCTGCATTTTTTAGGCCGAAGGGCATCCTTGTATAACAATAGGTCCATTCTTCCATGATGAAAGCTATTTTTCCTTCATATTTGGGATGCATTTGGATCTAATGAAAACTTGAATACGCATCCATAAAGCTCATTGTTTCAAAACTAGCTATAGCAACGAACAATTGATAAATATTTCACAACAGGAAGCAATCCTTTAGTGTCATCATATTGAGGTCCGTAAAATCAATACACATTCTATATTCTCCCCTCATTTTATTTTCTAACACCATATTTGATAGTCAAGTTGGGTAAGCAACCTCACAAATCCAACCTACACTTTTTAAAGAGTTGATTTTTTTCTTGATAATATCGTTTTTATCCCAAGCAAAGCTTCATTTTTGTTATTGAATTGGTTTTCTTATGTGATAGACACATAATTCATGGGAAATTATTTCAGGATTGATGGAAGGAATGTCTTCTAGCTTCCATGTAGAATGGTCAACATTATCCTCCACAAACTCAATGAATGTAGCTCTCAATAGAATGGCCAACTTGTAGTTGATCTTCACAGAATTGTCCTCCCTTGTATCTCATATGTGAACTATTTCATAATCATTACGGTTTCCTGCCATGGTCTATCTCACCATTATGGCATCATCCCCCCATTTGAACAGTTTCTATTCTTTGATTGCTACTTTGATGTTAGGCGTAATGAACTTTTCATGGTGGAACTATAGTAACTCCTCGATTTCCCCTACTCTCCTTTTATCTCTCTAATCCCCTTGATTATAGGATACTTGATGAGTTAATGGTTTATAGAAGGGACTGCTATCATCTTATGGATCCAGCGTTGACCCAAATTTGCATTGTAAGACGTGGAAGTATTTAGCATCATGAATTCATAAGGACTATTGCTCCTTCCATGGAGATCAATAAATGTATGGTCCCTACTGACATTGTTACGCTATTGTTGAAACCTAGTAATGGCATCTATTATTGCATAATCTCTTTAGGATCTATCAACATATCCAATAAGATAGATAAATACAATAAATATGAGAAGCTTCCATTGTCTACCAAGGTCTTGCACACCTCATAGTGTGCAATTTTGATTGTAATGACAAGAGGATCATCATAAGTTGGAAGGACTTCTTGTCCTTCAAAAATGATAGGATAGACCAACCCCTTAGGCTTTAGACTATAGACCAATCAGTTCGTGTCCCTAGCTTCTCAAGCATACCTTTTTCTAGAGTTTCTAAAATAACCCGACATGGTAGGTCCACCATGTATGGTGTGGATTATAAGAACATCCTTTTAAGGGGGCTAATTGGGTCTATTCGTACTTCTAGGATTCAGATTTTGGGGTGCCTCACCTTGATAAGTTGGGTTATTGCCTCCTCAATTTGCTTCTTGTGGACCCCTGGTTCTATCAACTATATCCTCCAAATACCCCTTCAAGAGTAAATGTTCAATCTCCTACTTAAGGTGTCTAGAATCTATGGTCCAATGACTTATGTCCTTGTGAAATGCACAATATTTGTTAAGGTCCCTCAATGAAGCTTCATAGGTCATGGACAATTGAAATTATTAATGCACTCCTTGCATTGTATAGCTTCATCTAATGAGATACACAGTGGGGGACCTCTGAAATGAGACAATGTTCTTCCCCAAGTCCCTGGCCTTTCCTTAGTAGTAACCACACATTTAAAACAAGAAGGGTTAGGATGTATTTCTCTATAAGGTCGTTTATCCTCTTCTTTTTTGACTGGGGTATGCTTGGTTACTCCTTTACTTACCACCCTCTTGGTGGATTTCATCTCCTTTTCCATGTTGGCAAATTTTGGGTCTCTTTATAGACCATATCCATAGATCGGGGGGTAGTTTTAGTCAACTCAATGAATAGACTCATATCCCATTTGATGCCTTTATAGAAAGCTTCAATGGATATGGAATCGGAACATTATGATATCTCTATATTTTTGGTCTTAAATCTCCTTATATAAGTTTCAAGGGTCTCCTCATCTCCTTGTATGATTGAGAACAAATGATGAGACTCCTTCTTTACTGGCTTATTACGTGCGTAGTTAGTAAAAAATTCCTTTACCAATGCATCAAAGCTTTTTACACTTTTGGGTGGTAACTTAATGAAACATTATTGTGTCATTTACTAGAAGGTGACTGTGAACAATTTACAATACAAGGCTTCTCTTTTGTCCTCAGAGAGGCACATAGCAGCCATGGCCATTTGAAATGAAGAACATGGGACATCAGATCTTTCATCCCCTTATATAGGGAACATTTTGGGTGTAGTAAATTTTAACGGTGGTGCCATTAGCTCAAGAGCATCCAAGAAAGGTGAAGTAGACAGTTGATCACATATAGTTTCGATGTCTCTCCAAGGTCTTAACTACTCATACCCTTTAAATCGATCCTCCATCTTAGCCCACATTTTATCCTCCATATCTTTGAGTTTTTTTCCTAAGGTACTACTGGAACAACTTAGTAGTGTTGGAAATCTCATGGCAACAACATTCCTTAAACCCGAATATGTTGGAAGTGAATGAGGTACCTATTGTGCCAAATGCTCATGAGTCGATAAATTCATATGTACAAGTCATGGAATGAGATTGATGGTTGAAACTTTATATAGGTGTTGTTCTACAACACCTTGTGGATAGGGAATACGTGAAGCATAACCCCTCTTTGGTGGGTGATTGTCCAAAACAAATGGGCTATAAGTATGGAATGAACTCTTAGCCTTTCAATATTCTTCCTATACCAATTTGGATCTAAGTTTATTATTCTACCTTTGAGATTCATTAAATGCTTGTTATAGCTCAGTTATCTATCTTTGGAGATTTTTCATCATAGCGTCCTTTTTGAGAGAAGTACTTTCAGAGCTATGGCTTATTGAACTTGTAGAACGTTGAGTTCTCTTGGATGATCTAGCCATATTGTGGGGGGGGTGAAGTTCAGCCACCTTCGTTGACTAGAGGCTGTGCATTACCCAATTCATGATCACCATGCCACGTCCTAGTTAGTAAGGAGCGATGTATCTCAGTATGTGTTAGCAGACTATGCATTTTAAGTGAATATCCTTAATACACGAGCTATTTCTCTAGGGTATAAAATACAAGGTCTCAAATGCTAACTAAGGACTAGAAAGATTTAAGGTCCCAAATTGGGCACCAATTTTTTGGAGAATTTCTAATGTATTAAGGTTTCTAATGATTCTAGAGAGAAGTATGAAATGATAATAATGAGTATATCCTTTATTTTTCCCACTAAGGAGATATATATAGCACCTACTAGATAGGTGTCGAGGTTACATAGGTTGGTGTTATTATTTGAGCTACCAAGGTACATACAAGAAGTATATTTACATACAATCAGGTCGTTATAAGCATACTACCTGAGGTTTTGTGTGCAAGTGTTTTAGGTCATTAGGGTGTTATATCGCGCCATTCACTTGGACCAGTTCTTGATCATCATATCTTGATCGATTGCTCCCAAGGATCAGGTCGATATATGAGCTACTAAGCGAGTGCAATCTTCACCTCACGAGCGATCTATCTCAGATCATTAGAGTTGAGTACCTATTACCTGGACAATACCAAACAATAACATTTTTCATGTACTTTCTCTTCTTTGAAATAACCTAACTAATATTGTCTGTATATATAAGCATATATGTTTATATGTTAATTATGGACGATAATTGATTTTTAATACAAGTAATTTTTAAAAGTGAAATGCTCATTTATTAGATTGCTTAATATAATACGCAGATAGGCTAAATTTATTCCTTTTGAGTTTATATATGTAATGTGTATATAAATATTTGAGTATGTGCATTTGTTATTGTATAATATGTTCAGGGGCAGACTTGCTTGGCTGGGGGACATGTACCTCAACAAATTTCTTATTTTCTCTTTAAAATATTGTAGTGTTAGGATGTTTTTTAATAAACAAAAGGAGTATCACATCTAAATTTGTAACTTTTCAGTTACTTTGTTATTTATTTTTTTACAGTAATATTTTTTTACAATATAACTTATCCATTTTTTTCTTTACTTATAATAAGAGCTAACTATTTAGTTTCAATTTCCAAAGCAAATAAATTAATAAAAAAAATCTCCATCTAACAAATAAGACTTGTAGGGCTTACTATGTCTCTCTAATATGAAGTAAAAGAAACACCATAAGTTTGAACATTTTTTAAGACCATAGCAACACTTCACTTTGAGAAAGAAATTCAAAAGGTATTTCTTTTTTTTCATCTTTTTTTTGTTTGTCATTGAATTTACATTTTTTGCATCATTGGGCAGAAAGAGAAAAGGATTGGGGACTGGCAAAGTGGTGCATAAGTGTAATATGGCAGAAAGACTAGGAGACCTATGTTTTGATTCAATCAAGGATAAAATTCAAAACAAGATTGACGAATTTCTCCAATTATATTTTAATAAGATTATTGTTCTTCTCTTGGTGGGGTGATTCATGACATAACACTCCATCAGGATTCAGAATCCTTGGCTGACAATTTTTGAAAATCTGACCAAATTGGGTTTTGAAAGTGTGGAGTTTAGACAAATTTTCTTATTTTTCTTTTTTATTGCAGTTCATTTGAATTTCTCAAAAACAATTTAGTAAGAAATACTCAATTTTGAATTCCATCAGTGTAAGAGCTACTACAATTGCTTTAGCACAAGTACTTTTTTTAGAAACAAGGGCCACCATTTGGAATTTCCCTCTTGAGTAATAGGATGCGGGCTAGTCCCTGAAAATGCCCTTTGTCGTTGGGGCTAAAAAATTGACTTGCTCACTATTGCGCTTCCTCTGTAGGAACTGTCTTTTCTGAGATAGTTTATCGGCCTGATTGAAAGAAGTAGGGTTCTTTGGTGCTGTTGAAGCTTTCCTTGGCCATGAGGTGAACAATGAGAAAGCACATCATACAGATGTTTATGTGTTGTCTTTATATTAGCTTGACATTCGTCATTATTAGGAGTGATTATCTAAACAAACATCTCTCTTTTAAATAATTATGTTCTATCTAATTAAATTATAGTTAAACGTTGAACTTTCGATGAGTTATTATATTCCATTTTGAAAAACTGAGATTTAGAATAAGAAAATTATGAGAAAGTTGATTTTGAGTGTAGTATTTGTTTTTGGAGAGAATAGGTTTTATTGTTTTTTTTAAATATTATTTTTGGTTTTATTAGTTAATAGTTAAAAAAATTATTATAGTAAGATTTGATTGACTAGTCTTCCATACCTGCTTTTTCATTTTATGGCATGGATTAAGATATGGAAGACGTAGGATAGCATATGATTATTCATGTTGTCGGCTTCATCACCATTCATTGTCATTCACCACAACATTACATTTTTTTAATAGACGACATAACTTAGTAGTTAGTGATTCTTTTCAATAATATTCTTTTTTTATTTATTTGTATTTTTGGATAATATTCTTGTTGAAGTAAATTATGATACTCTCTTACATTTAGTTAAAATTAAATATTTTTAATGTTTAAATATAAATGTCAAATAATTAGAGAATTTAGGCTAGTCTTGAATTATAAAATAATGCTTTATGCTTTGTCCTTATGGTAATGTCATAGAGTTGTAATTAAGTGTTTTTTTTTCAAAATTAAGTATTTATTTGATAACTTTATTTAGGCAAAAATGAAGATATATTTTAAGAGAATAATAATTTTTGACATGACATCTTTCCCAAAAAGAAGTAGAACTTGTTCAGAAAAAAGTGTCCAAAATTGATTTAACAAATCTTCCAGCGGATCTAGATCTAAGAACTTGAATTTCAGACTATAATCCTAATATCAACAAAAAATTTAGAAAAACCTACTTACTAAGGGCTCTTTGTCAACCTAGAAACCATGATTTTATTGCTAGCCAATTTAGGAAAAAACATATATGATTTAATAGTGTATGGTTTGATGAGTATCCTACCTGGTTGAAGCTTATTGTTTGTGTTATTGTCTCTTTAAACTAAACCTTGGAGAACAACAAGGTGGTGACTCATTCGTGGGTAAAGAGTTCTCAAATTGGAAAAAGAGTGAATCCTTTCATGTTTATGTAGAGGCTCTAATAGCCATCACAAGAAGGCTCGGGAAAAATGTGAAGCTTTAATGAATCAAAAACAAAAAATTGATGTAATTATTTACAAGCAAACTGATCAAACTCATATTGATTATTAGGTTTGTTTAGGTGCATCAATTGATTGTACTTGATTTCTTTTGAGACAATACCTAACTTTTCATTAACATAATGAATATGAAAGTTCTAGTAATCAAGAAAATTTTCTTCAATTATTACTGTGGTTATATGACCATAGAAAAATGCTCCTAAAAATCATAAACTAACATCACCTGCAATTCAAAAGGATATTATGAATGCAATTTTAATTATGATCATAAATGCTATTTTTGCATATATTAGAAACTCTAAATTTTCAATTCTTATTGATGAGTCTCGCGATTTAACTTCAAAGGAACAAATGGAAATTGTTATTTGTTATGTTAACAAAAAAGTTTGTGCGATTGAGCGCTTTGTGGGTATTGAGCATGTTGTTGAGACGAAATTTCACTCTTTAAAGAATGCTATTGATGATTTTTTTTCTCAAGACATAATCTAAGCTTATTTTAATTAAGGGGACAAGGTTATGATAGGGCAAGCAATATGCAATGAGAGTTAAATGGTCTCAAAAACTCATATTAGATGAGAATAAATATGCATTTTACATCAATTGTTTCACCCACCAACTTCAATTAGATCTTGTTGATGTTGTTGAAAATCAAGTAGACATAATAGATCTATTCACTTATGTTTCAAATGTGGTAAATGTTATTGGAGGATCAGCTAAACATCGTGATATTCTTCGAGAAAAACATGTTACTTCAATATTATGACAATCATGATTAAGTGATCAAGGATTAAATCAAAAAATTTCCCTAAGAATGCTCGGTGATACATGTTGGAATTCACACTATAATGCTTTGTTGAACCTGATTGTAATGTTTTCATCTATTATTGAAGTGCTTGAGGTTATAATAGAAAGTGGTGGGTCAATCTCTAATAAAAAACATGAAGTAATGGTTATATTGGATGTCATTCAATCATTTAATTTTATTTTCTGTTTGCATTTGATGGAAGCTATATTAGGGATCTTAAATGAATTATCTTAAGCTTTGCAATGAAAAAATCAAGATATTGTAAATACTATAAAGTGTACAAATATGCAAGAAAAGGTCACAAACAATGAGGGATAATGGTTGGGATTCTTTACTTGACAAGGTTTCTAGGTTTTCTTAACAAGCATCACATTATAGTCCCTAATATGAGTGACATCTTTATTGCTCATGGAAGGTCATGATGTAAAGTTCAAAAGGTAACAAAATTACATCATGATCGTGTTGGATTATTTTACACAGTCACAGATATTCAACTTTAAGAGTTAACTAACCATTTTAATGAGACAAATACTGAGTTTTTTCTTTGCATTGATATTAAATTCAAAATATCATTTTTTTTAACTTTGGATAAGCAAAAATTGGCTCATCTTAGACAAATTTATGACAAAGATTTTTCCAAAGTTGAGCTCATGAAACATGAAGATCAATTTGAAAATTACATTATGGATGTCAAAAAATATCAAATTTTCAAGTTTGATTGGAATCAATGATCTTACACAAAAGATGGTTAAAGCCAAGAAATATTAAGTCTATCCTTTGATTTATTTTCTCATGAAATTGTCAAGAATAGGTTACGAAATAGGATAAAAGATCAATACTCAATGATAATTTACATGTATATGTTAAGAAAGATGTATTTGATAATATTGACAATGATGTTATTGTGTGTCAATTTCAAAGTATGAAAATTCATCAAGATTTATTGTAGTATACTTTATTTAAAGAATTAATATAAAAATTTGCTTTTGATTTTACATGGTGCCCTCTCATTGGAAATCCTAGATTCACCACTGCATATGTTACATACACAATTATCTTTGGATGTAATGTATTATACATAATATACCTATAACTTTATATATAATGTGTTACATTAACATATATCTTTATAATATAATATGTTACATATACCTCTTGTATGTACCATGTTATATACATCTCAATATTTTATGTAACATGTTAGATACATCTCTATCTTTGATGTAATGCGTTACATTCATCTATATATTTTTATATAGTAATTTACATCCATATATATTTTTATATATAATATGTTACATTTAACTCTATTTTTTATTTAATATGTTACATTCACATATATCTTTATATATATCCTATTATATCCACCGTAATTTCGATGAGTCACTAGATGTAACAATTACATCCACTTTTATCTTTGTATGTAACATATTATAACTACCGTAGTTACAACGACCCATCAAATGTAATCGGTTATATCTACATTTATTTTTTTTATGTAATCTATTACATTTTTCATAGATTCGATGACCCATTAGATATAACATGCTACATCCATATGTATTTTTTATATAACCTATTACATCTATTATAGTTCAAATGACCTACTAGATGTAACATGTTACATATATCAGAGTTATAGTAAGATCATGTGCAAGGTGGCTAGAGATCTGGTGAGATTACTGGTGGGTAAATGAAGCTTCAATGAAGTCATTGTGAAATTATATTAAACTTTCGTAATAGAAGTTTGGCTTGGTTGATGACATTATGAGTTTTCCAAGAAATTATGAAATCATCATACATTAAAGTTATCACCTTTCAAAGCTCATGAGCACCATTATTTATATTTGTGGGTATCCAAAAAGCAAAAATCATATTAAACTTTTGTAATAAAAGTTTGGATTGGTCGATGACATTATGAGCTTTACAAGAAATGATGAAATCATCATGCATTAAAGTTTTTATGAAAATATAGTTATCACCTTCCAAATAAGCAGTTTTGAAGTTATATCGCAGTCAACTAAAGAGAAAATAACAATGAACATGTTTCACCTTATTTGGCAAAATAACCATGGTAGATTATATCCCAACAACCAAAAATATGGCTATTAGAATTTTTAATAACAATCGCAACAATAAGATTAAAATTATAGATGGTTATATCAAAATTAATTTTTATAACACCTCTTAATAGTTTCCTCTAGGAGGAAGAAGGAGGTGGGTAGTAATCAGGATTATTATTAGTGTCCAAAAAACCTATTATGTTGACATTAAGCACCCTTCTAAATTCTTCAAATCTAGAATCTAATTTAGATATAATTAATTTGAGATTTTGAAATTTAGAAGTTAAGAAAACACCATTTCTAATTTTTCAAATTTGTTTAAAAGAAATACACATATATAAGATAAACTTAGGATGAGTTAATACAGAATGTGTAAAGCGATTTTGTTTATGAAAAACTTCTTGAATGAAATTATCTAAGAAACATAATTTTGAATTAGTTAGAATAGCAATGGGGTGCTAGCTTGACCAAAAAGAGAGAGTAAACTAACAAAATATAAAGAGATGGTTGATGTTACTTCTAGTAGGAAGATAATTAGAAAACATTCACCAACAAACACTTTGACTATTTCATGAAATTTTTGTTTCCAAAATATCCTCCAAATAAGGGAATAAAACCTTGAAAATCTAGTGGAAATAATTTTTTTGTAATTAGATTTAGAATTAAAATGATCCTTTATATTATGAATCCAAAACTAAGAGTCCAAAATATGAGCAGTAGGTAGGGGGAGATTTGAGAGAAAAGCACATTAAAAAATCCTAAATTCTAGTGATCAACTAAAAATTCCAACCATTACCTTAAGCATTGAGTAGATCGTGCACTCTGATGAGACACCAATTGAGTTGATTTAAATCTTTCAAAGAAGAAAGATAAAGGAGATTAGAAAATTAAGGAATCCAACAATTTTTTCAAATATTAATGGACTTCTCATATCTTATTTTACAACAAATCCCAATTTTGAGTAATGATATATAAGAATAAATACCTTTCCAAATACAAAAGTCAAAATTCTTGATTTTATAATCAAATAAATCTTTAAAGGTGCCATATTCATGTTGAAACAATTAAATCCAACTTCTGCCATCGGTTTTTTAAAAACAGTCACCCAAGTATAGATAGAAGTCTAAGATTAATATCTTCAAATTTACGAAAACTTAAACCCCCGACCTCTTTAGTTATGTAAATATGATCTTGACTTTTATAGGCATTATATCTTGAATTAGAGCTATCTTTATTAGAACCAAAATTTTCTCAAAATAACATCCCTTTCTTCCCAAAGAAAATTGAAAAATTTGAAAGTGGTCATAGAATAAGAAGGCAAAGAGAGTACTATAGATTTAATGTAAGTTATTTTACTAGATTTGGAAAGAATATAAGAACTCCAATGTAAGTTACTTTATTAGATTTGGAAAGAATATAAGAACTCCAACTATCTATTTTAGAAATAAGATTTTAAATTAATCTTTTAGATTATTTTCTTTTCTCTCTTTATAAAAATAAATTATGATCCAAATATTTAACTCCATAAGGAAAAATACACAAAATATTTTGCATATTAGATCTCAAATGACTTAAGAGATTACCAAAGCAAAAAAATGCAAGACTTTGATAAATTTTCTTTATGTCGAAACTAAGAAAAAAACATTATAAGTTCTTTTGTATCATATTTATTTCTATCAGATTTGAACGAAAAAACAAAATTAAATTACCATCGTAAATAAGATTGCTAATGTTAGGAGTATTTCTAGTTTTTTTTAATTCCATGTAAATTTGAAGAGTTTTTAGCATAAAGAATAAATCTTGTCGAAGTTTTAGCTCTAATAATAAACAAATAAAATAAATAGGATCATCTTATTGAAGATCTCTCTGAGGAATAATATTGCCACATAGAATACGATCATGCTCAAAATTATTAACTTTAGTTAAGTGGTTGTTGTAGTATATCTTTAGATATCGATTCCATATAAAAGCAAAATAAATAAACAAAAATGTTATCGTAGTCCACAAAATAATAAATAAAAATGATAATTGAGAAATAAAAAATAATAATAATTAAACAAAAGAATTTTTTCAAAGAAATAAAATCAATATTAAATAATAAGGTTTTAAGATTCAGTTAATTGTTTTGTTTTAACATTACCAACTTTGATTCTTATTTACTATTTAATAGCTTGCTTTACATCTCAAATAAATAATTGGAAGATATAAAGTTAAAGATTAATAACAAAAAATAATGGATTTATTTTGACAAAATATTTCATTCAAACACAAGTAAGATTTATTATTATAAGTCATCAAATATCGATAATATATCAAATCGATAATATCGTAGTAAAAGATCAACTTATAACATAAATATAAAAATTATAAACTAAAAGTTGCTAATAAAAAAACATGATTAAATTTGTATGAAACTGAAGAATATAATATATTAATTATATTAAAATATAAACAAAGTAATTTCTCAAAATGAAATCGTAAACTATAAAGTATTTATAAGAATAAAAGAAAGGAATAGAAAAATTACACAATTAAGCTCCTTTCTAGCATTACTCTAATTTTAACCTCAGTTACAAATCATTTCCATAAATTTTAGAGAGAAATAATGAGAGAAGAGAGTATGAGTTCTTTGTAATTTTTCGAGGCCTTCTAAGTGCTGAAGCCTCATTTATTTGTAGCGTTTGAGTTTGAAAATCCTTATAATATTAGGTTGTTTTCTCCTTGAAGATAATTAACTTTCTTAAAATACGAATTGTAGATAAATATTTTATCTTTTCTTAGGATTAATAATGATCTAATTTGAAGCTTTTTACAAAAAAAAAAGAAGATATATCATAAATAATAACAGACATTTAAATGCAATACTATCAGATTTTAGCCCATTGTTGAGATCGAAATAATCAGATTTGGATATTCTTCGTGGAATATGAAATTGTATATAAGTCTTTTATCTTTTCATATCAACTTGAATGATCTCATTTAGATATCATAATCATAAGTTGTGATCAAAACTCACTAGCATGTTTATGAAATATCGTGAAGGTATATTGCTAAATTCAAATTTTAATTTCTTTGATATTTTTTACTGATCATGTTTGTTTTACATGCATAAAATAATCATAATTAATATATATAATTATTAATTTTAAATTCTTTAAATCATAAATACTAATTAATTTATACATTTTATATATGCATTTTTATGTTGTTATTAAAATACCATTCAGTAACAAGGAATAAGAAACAAAGTTAAGACAAGACAATTAAATTACAAAACTTTTTAGAAAAATCTAGATGTTTCATTATTTTGATAATGAAGTTCCATTCTATGCTATCATAAACTTTTTGTATATCAAATTTGACCCAAGCAAACTACATCTTCCCATTTTTCTTTTTAATAGTATGGTCAATTTTTTGAACAATAATAACAATCTCAAAAATCCATTTATTAGGGATAAAAACAAAATGAAAAGAAGAAATAAATTTGTTGAGCTTTTCCTTGAGTTTATTAGAAAGAATTTTGGAAATAAATTTGTAGATAAAATTACCGAGGTTTATAAGTCTAAACTAATGAACCATAAATGGATTACTTACCTTTTCAATTAGTATGATAAAAGTTTTGTTTAAATCCGAATTAAAGTAACTTGTCTTGAAATTGTTTTGAATTACATCTATCAAGTTTCTACCAAAAATGTCCCAATAATTTTTGTATACCAAAAAAAAAATACCATCAGCACCTCAAGTTTTGAAGAAGTTTTGAAGGAGCCCATAACAAATAGAACATCTTTAATTTCTTTATGATTAAAGATATTACAAAGAAATTCATTTTCTTTAAGAGAAATATACTGAGAAAAGAGTTGATATGATTTATGATCTAAATTGCCAGAGACATCATTAGAAGAGGAAAGGAATACCTAATTGAAGTGATTTAGGAAATAAGAACCAATTTCATTTTTATTAGAAAGTTACCTTTTATTTGGATATTTGATATTGTGTATAATATTATGTCTTTTTTAATCATAGTGAAAGTGTGAAAAATATTTATATGAAAATATTTAGTGTTATAATCCCCTTCTAACAAATGTGTTTCTCTAAAATTTTGTCTCCAAGTACTTTCTAATACGCTATAATATTCATCAATGTCTTAAAGTAAATTTTTTTTTGTAAGTTCTATCGTCATCAATTATCAAACCACATTAGACTTTAAATAAAATATCTTTAGTAATTTTAAATGTCTTCATATATTTATTCCATCCATTAAAATCTACTCTCCAACTTATAATAGTAAACATTATACTAAAAAATATATTTCTTTATAAAACATTAAATTTGGTGCAAGGATGTACCAATTTTTAGTAAAAAAATTACATTATTTTGATGCAATAATGATGGATCGAAGATAATTTAAACTCTAAAGTCATATAGTTTGAAAGCAAAGTAACTTACATGGTTCTCCATCTTTTAAAATATCCTCTAAAATGAGATCACATGTAAAACATGTGATTTTTTTTCAATTTTATTTCACTATTGTAATAATTGGAATTGAGTGTTTAAATTTAAGAAACATAACACTAAATTTGAACTTAATTATTCATATTTTCAAAACAAAAGACAAATGTGTACTTGATGTAAATAAGGGGAACTATTTTTCATTTTATCCAAATGTACAAATGGCATAGAGATGTACAGAATAACGTTGTTTGCATGCAAAATGAATGAGTACCAAAAACGATATTAAGATTTGTTTAATAATATATAGATCACACAAGACACACAATGATTATTTAATTAATATTTTATTATTTTTATTTAATATATTAATTTAATATAAATATGATTTAACTTGAAAATATATTAACATGGAGCTTTTTTCTTAAAATAATTTACTTTTGTAAATTATTATTTTTAAATGAACAATCTGTCTGAATATGTTACGGTGTTAAACACAATTGTAATGTACACACGAGTTTAGGTAGCAAACATTTTTCTGAATAAATCCACTTTTGTCTACAGCCACCTTGTGAATGTGGATGCTCTTGAAAGACATGTGGGTGACAATATAAATTCCCGAAAAAAAAATGCAGAGGAGATGTAGGAATTCATGGGCTGAATTAGGAACCACTTAGCATGGAGCTCGGAATTCACTTAGCCCAACAGATCCGTTCTCAATTGGGATGAGACTTGAGAAAGTTCGGAAAGGGGTAAAACAAAAAAAAAAAAGAAAAAAAAAAACACAAATCACGTAAGAGAATTAAAATTTATAAAAATAAAAATAATACTTATTAATATTAAATAAGATTTAATTAATTAAACTTTAATATTAAAATAATCAATTATATTAAACTTTTTTTTTTAATATTTGAAAATGTTTTTTTATTAGAAAATATTTTTTTATTAGAAAATATTTTTATATAATATGAATCTATACTTTAAATTAAGAGGATGATGAGTCTTTAATCTAATCATATTTTTAAAATTAATTGTAAAAAAAAGGGAAGAATGGCATAAAATATAAAATATAAAATTTATAATAATAAAAATAATATTTAATAATAAAATATTTATTAAAAATTTAAATAATTATAAAAATAAAAATAATATTTAATTATAAAATATTTATTAAAAAATTTAAATAATTATAACTTTTATATTAAATTAGATAATATTTAATTGAAAAAGGATTATAATTGAATACCAAAGATATATTTTTATTATAAAAAAACTCCCCCAAAAGCTGACATTTCTCTCCTTAATATGCTAAAGCGCCTTTAGATACCTTCATCAGTCTTTTACGCCCAAAATTAGTCGAAGAAAAACCGCAAGAATAATATACCAAACATGCCACTTTGATTATTTTCATTTTTTGCTTCTGATTTTTAGGGTTTTCCTTCACTAATCACTCTTTGCTCTGCTCTCTCTTCCTATTCCAGAACAAACCTTCACTCATTGCCGGACTGCTTATGGTATGGGTATCCCTCAGTTGAAGTTTTTGTCCATATTATTGATCTTTGTTCAAATTTCATTTTCTTTTCGTTTTTTTTATTCAAATTGTTTTTTCTTTTTCTGTTTGTCAAAAGTTCATTTATTATTGCAGCAATTGTCAATTTTGGGCGCTTGTTATTTTTCCCCATCTTGAAATTTCGGGGGTTCTAATTTGTTAAATGGGATTTTTTGTTTCTTGGATGATACCCAAATGATTGAATATATTTCATTAGGATATATTTGTGAGTGAAAGAGGACAATGTATGCCTCAACAACTCATGCACATGAGAGATGGGGTGTGTTCTTTAATCTCCTTCGCATAGGTCATAATTTCTTAATTGCACAATTTATAAGTAAAGTTGGTTTGCATCGAATTCCAGTCCCTGAGGACTGGAAAATATATTATCTTATATTAGTTGATTTATGTGAAATGAGAACTAATTAGCTATGCCTTAGTTGTTAGTGTATTGTACATCTATTTAATGTTGGGATAGCTCAGTAGTGCTTTTTATTTACTGTTAACTTCTATTGCCTACCAAAGATTTATAAGCGAGTGTAGGAAGTTCTTTAGGCTGAAGTTAGCCCGTTCTCTTAATTCATGTTTTGTGCTAACTATGTTTCAACAGGTTATATTGTCCATGGTTTGGTTGGTCTGTTTTACTTAGAGGTGGCTCAACTTGATTTTGTCTTAGAACTTGACCTCAAATTTTATTACTACATGACTCGGAAGGGCAATCAACAGAAGAATGGGGTAGATTACCATGCATCAAACCACAAAAAGAGAAATTCAGATGCTGGATGCACAGTCCCAGATAAAAAGGGGCATGGGAAAACAGATGAGTTTAAGGTCCTTCGTGGAGAGCAACTCTCAGACAATAACCAGCCAAGTAGTCCCGCAGTAGGAAATGTGAGTACAACCAATCATGTTGGAGCTGAGGGTAAAAGCAAGAAAAAATCGAGGAAATCATTTAGGGAAAAAAAGCAAGAGATGGATGCAATGCAGGGTTCAGAGTATTCTACATCCTTGCAAAGTAATTCACAAGATTATAATGGAAATATAGAATATCCAAGTGTTAGTGAAGAGAACATGTCACAGAGAAAAGAAAATGATTCAGAATTTTGTAATGATCTGGGCCAAATGCATAGAAAAAGTGGTTTAGGCTTTTCATTCATGCAATTTCAAAATGTGTTGGGAAGCATAGAGTTACCTGATAATAATTTGGTCATAAAGAATTTGAAGGCATCAACTTTGTCAATTTTGATGGCAGTTAAGGAGTGGCTCGAGAAGCAGACACCATCTTATGATAGATTAAGAGTTCAAATGCAAAATTCCGTTGACTATGTTCAAACAAAGATAAAGTGGGCATATCCTATTGTTTTGAAATGGCTCATGCAGTTTGGGAGTATATTGCTTATTTTATCATTGTTGTGGCTAGATTGTACTTTGAGAGGCATTGATTCCCTTATACGTATGGGGACTACATCTTTCTTCTCAGTTATATGGTGTAGCATTATCTCAGTAATTGCTATGGTTGGACTGCTCAAATTTCTTGTTGTTTTGGTAAGCCTTTTTTTTACCTAACATTTCACTTTATTTGTGCATATAATAGAGCTCACTATTATAGCTTGTAGTTGTTATTAACCTCTGTTTTGGTAATCCCCAACCACATCTTATCAACCCGACGAAAATCTAAAATCTCAGCATCTACCATGCTTATAATTTAGTGCTTTATAACTATATGTATATTGCGTATCTTTCATTTAGATATTTTCCATAATAGTTTGCATGGTATCTGACAGACATTGCCAATTGTTACTTGGGAGTTTATATAAAATCATCTTGAAGCCCATATTCTTGTAACATTTGCTTCATTGGACCAGGCTACAGCTGCTATAGTTGGAGTTTTCATTGGGTTGACTCTTGCAGTTCTGTTAGTTGCATTCTCTGGAGCTGTTTTCTTGTGGCTTTATGGAAGTTTTTGGACTACACTTCTTGTCATTTTCCTCGGAGGTGTTCCATTTTGCCTCTCTGTGTATTAATCATATGTCTATTATTTTTAGGTTGTTTTTCATGGAAGCTGCTGAAGTTAACCATTTGTTGAAATTCAGGGCTCACATTTGCAATAAGTCAGGATCGTATTGCACTTTTGATCACCAGTGTGTACTCATTGTATTGTGCTTGGACATATGTTGGATGGCTTGGATTGTTCCTTGTTTTAAATCTATCTTTCATCTCAACTGATGTCCTGATATACTTCCTAAAGAACAACAACGATCCTCAGCATAGAAGATCCAATGGCTCACCTCAAGAAGCACCTGGCATGCGAGGTCAACAAAGATTTGTCAACAGTGAGCAGGCCAATGCTTCAAACCCTGAAATTGGTGGAGGATTTTCAATGGATCGTGGTCCTGGAATACCTTCAACCAGCGGGGTCGATTCTGAGATAACTTCTGAAGAAGAAGTTGTTCGATTGTTAAATTGTACAGATCACTATTCTGCTTTGGGATTTTCTAGATTTGAGGACATTGATGTTTCTTTACTGAAGCGGGAATATAGGAAAAAGGTGAATGCAATTTTTTTAATTCAACTTTGTTTTTTCAATTACATGTGCTGTCTTTTGGAAGTTTCAAGGGTCATGTTAGCTAAATATGGTGTGGGTCTTATGTGAATATGTCTTTGTTTTTTAGTGTATTCTACGGAGTTCTTAGTACTCTTATTAACAATTAGATATCTATTGCTGTTGAATAACTTCCCACTATCTGAATGCTATTGTAAATTTCTATTACCTCATGTTTTTAATTATCATCAGGCAATGTTAGTGCATCCAGATAAAAATATGGGCAATGAAAAGGCTGCAGAAGCTTTTAAGAAACTTCATAATGCATATGAGGTAAAATTCTTTGATTTCTCAAATACAGGTGTGTTTTTTTACCTGTATGATTGTCAGGTTAACCTTGTTTTTGATTTCATTCATTTGAATTCTTTTATCTAGGTGTTACTTGATTCTATAAAGCGAAAAGCTTATGATGATGAATTAAGGAGAGAAGAATTGCTGAATATTTTTCGTAGGTTCCAAGGAGGCACTTCACAAAATGTAAGAAACTAAGAACATGTATTCTTCTTCCCTTTATTTTTCAGGTGAATTTGATAAGCATTTGATATTGGTTACTTGGAGGACTAATATCCAATACCATAGATTTTCTATTTATTTATATGGAAGTCTATGGTTCTTCCATGAACATGTTAGGATTCTTTAGAGATTGTAAAATAGGTTATATCATCTCATCTCATGTCTCATTTAATTTTCATAATGAACTCATGATTTAACGTTGTTCCATCCCATTTAGGTTGTAATCCTAATATGCCTTTAAACATAATGTTCTATCATTTTTCTTTATTAAACTTTCACATTATAAATAATCATGTTTCATATTTTTCATTGTTTTTGTATTTTTACTTGTCTCATTTAGAGCCATTTGGAGCAAATTAGATATCCTAACTAGTATCATCCATTACCATCCCATTTACACCTCTAGGATGCAAGAAGGTTAATTTATGATTTGAAGTTCATGTATTATTATTTCTCTTAACGCAGGGTTATTTATTGGCTAAAGCAAGACATCTGTATAAGTTATCAAGATGATTAAGAATTAGGGGATGTGTATGAAGTCGAAGGTTTGATTGATTTTTAAGAAGCGGGGATCGATATTATACAAGATTTTGCTAGTGATAGATTCTGAGATGAGGGGTGGGAATGATGCAGATAGTATTGATGACTATAAGAGTGACCTTTGATGGGGTTTTGGTTGACATCCATAGTTTGTTTCTATCGCTCAGTTAATGTAAATTGAACGAAGAAGAAAATGTATTTTATTTCTTATATAAAAAATGTATTTACAAACTTTGATTTTATAATACAATATTGATAATATGGAAAGGAAATAAAATCAACAAATATCCTCACTAATTAGGAAAATATTATATAGAAGCTCTAATTTAAATATACACTTAATCTTTAATAATCAGGAAAAAATCTCAAAGATTTTGGGTTTTTAACACTCTTTCTCAAGTTAGATCATAAATGTTGATCATGTCCAACGTAAAGATGAAATCATCGAAACTTGTTGAGGAGTCTTTTGGTGAAGATATATGTCGTTTTTTTTTGGGAACGTAGGTTATGGAAATAATTATATCTTCAACTTTTTCTTGATAAAATGTCTATCAATTTTTGCATGTTTGGTCACGTCATGTTGAACTGGATTGTGAGAAATGTTGATAGCGGTTTTAAATAGTCCTTGAATGGAGCCTTTGTTTTGATGTGCAGTTCTTCCAAGAGTTTCCTTAACCATAATCCTTCCCATATCCTTTGTGCAACTGCTCGAAATTTAGCTTCGATATTGCTTCTAGCTATTACAATTTATTTCTTACTTCTTCAAATTACCAGACTTATCCGGTAGTAGATTTTCTATCTTCCGTTGAACTTGCCTAATCTGCATCTGTAAAAGTTTCTGTCTCTCTAACTTCACTTTTCTTAAAGAATAGCCTCATTTTTTGGAGAGTTTTTGAGATATCTAAGGATTTTATATACAACATCTAAATGATTTTTCTTTGATGAATGCATATGTTGACTAACCACATTAACTACAAATGCAATGTCCACTCTTGTGTGTGATAGGTAGATTAACTTCCCAATCAGTCTCTGATATTTTTCTTTGTTAGCTGGTTTTTTGTTTGCCTTTGCTTTCTTTCCTGCTTCAATTGTAGTGTCATTTGGTTTGCTTCCACGCATGCCAGTTTTAGTCAATAGATCAAGAACATATTTTTGTTGAGAGACACTAATACCATCTTTTGATTTAGCAATTTTTATACCTAGAAAGTAATGGATTTGTCCTAGGTTTCTTACTTCAAACTTAGTGCCTAGAGTTTTCTCAAGTCTTTCAATCTCGGCTTAATTATCCCCAGTTAGGATTATATTATTAACATACACAATTAAAATCGTCTTCAACCCTTATTTAGACTGTCCGAAGGGCATTGTGATTTGATTGTCCTTGTTGATACCTTTGACTCTTTATTACTTTTGCAAATTTATTAAACCGTACTCTGGGTGACGTTTGTGATCATAGAGGGACTTATTGAGTTTGCATGTCATATTGTTCTTCCCCTGTTCACAAAAATCTGGAGGTAGTGTTGAAGATTTCTCTAACTTATCATTGAGAAATGTATTTTTTTATGTCAAATTGTTGAAGACTCCAGTCTAAATTTGTTGCCAATGACAATAGAACTTGAATTATATTTAATTTTACCATAAGTGCAAACGTCTCAGTGTAGTCGATCTCGTAGTTTTGAGTAAACTCTTTAGTAATCAGGCAAGTTTTGTAACGTTCAATTGTGCCATCAACCTTATACTTCACTGTGAAGACCTTTTTACACCCAACAAGTATTTTTTTCCTTAGGGTAAGTTGACATTCCCAAGTTTTTTTTTTCAAAGCTTGCAGTTCTTCGACTACTGTTTCTCTTTACTTTGTAACTCCCATGCCTTTTGAATAGTCTTTGGAATTTTTATCCTATCAAGGTTAGAAGTAAAAGCATGGAATCTAAGAGATAAAGTATTATAAGGCACCAATTTTGAGATGGGATGGAGTACAAGATCAACATTGTTTTTTTGAGAGTAATAGGTAAATCAATAGTAGGTTTAGGATTACCTGTGTTAGAAGGAGTCTCAAGGATACTTAGAGCTATCACTGAGTTGGGCTTTTTTAGTGTTTCAATTGTGAGATTGTCCTTGTACTTCGAGTTTGGCCTCTGTGAATAAACAACTATCTCCTCGTCTTTTTGTGTGCTAGCATGTTCCCCTAAGTCTAAGTTGTTTTCTATAAGTGGCATATTAGAATGATATGGTGTGGTAGTTTTGGGGTTAGTGTTTAGAACAAAAGGTTCAGTGTTTAGAACATTCATAGGGAAGGAAAGACCAAAGCCAAACGACCGAGCTTAACTGACATTCTTCCCTTGAAGAGAAGGTTTGTGGAAATAAGGTGTGTTTTGTAAAAAAGGTGACATCAAGACCAGTGAAGACCTTTTTTATAGATGGGTTGTAACATTTATAGCTTTTTGAGTAGGAGAATATCCAATAAAAATATATGTGAGAGCCTTTGGATCTAGTTTACTTCGATTATGAGGGTGAATATGCACAAAAGCAATACAACCAAACATTTTGAGAGATATATCGGAAAGGAGACGCGAAGTAGGGAAATAATTTTTCAATTTGAGGAGAGGTGTTTCAAAGGAAAGAATACGACTAGCAATTCCTTTTATAAGATAGATAAATGTCAAAATCGCATCTCCCTTAAGCATTTTGGGCATATTGATGGTAAACATTATAACATGCGTAACTTTCAGAAGGTGTCAATTTTTTTGTTCAACAACTCCATTTTGTTGAGTAGTGTCGACACATGAATTTTGGTGAATTATCCCATGGTGTCGAAGATAATTTCCCATGGTAGCATTGAAATATTCAGTACCATTATTAGTGTGCAAACTTTGAGTTTATGTTTGGAGTTGTGTTTGAATCATGGAGTGAAGATTGATTAACATAGTACGAAAATTAGTTGTCTTTTAATAAACAAACCAAACACACTTGCATGTGATCATCTATAAAGGTTGCAAACAATTTTATATGGGTATGATTCAGAGTACGAGGACCCCATAAATCACTATGAGTTATAGTAAATGGTTTAGATGGTTTATATTTTTGTTTCGAGAAAGAGGTACGTTGATGCTTCGCAAGCTTATAAATTTCATGTTGTAAATTAGATATTTTTTTATTCGAAATAATAGAAGGAAATAAATGTTTTAAATATTGAAAATTATGGTGACACATTTTAAAATACCATAACAAAATTTCACTATTTCTAGGAACAGATGCAGAACCACAATTAGCAATTTAACATTGATCACTCACATTGGATTCCTCAAAATAGTAGAGTCCTTCACATTCTTTAGCACTATCAATTGTTTTCCTTGTTGATAGGTCTTGAAAAACGCAACATGAGGATAGAAGTTTAGTAGAGCAATTAAAATATTTTCTCAACTGACTAATAGATAATAAATTGCATGAGAACTTTGGAACGTGAAGAATAGATTCAAGAGTTATAGAATCGAAAATTTAATACTCCTTTTTTCTACAATAGGTAAGAGAGTATCATCTGTAATTTTTACTTTAAGATTTTCAGCCCAATGTAAATACGAGAAAAGATAATATGCATCAGTTTTGTAATCTGAAGCTCCAGAATCAATAATCCAAGTAGTTTTAATTCGAGAGGTGGTACTCAAGGTTTTTGAAAAATTACTTTTATAGAGTTGTTCCATTTGTTATGGGTTGAAAGTTCCACTAGAAAGCGGGCTTTTCCCTTGAAGTTTCTTGCTTTGATAGTCAATAATAGCTTAATAACTACGATTTCTATTGTTATACTGTCTTGGTTTTCAATCCACGGGTTTCCTGTGTATTTCGCAACAAGTGTCATTTGTGTATCCATTTTTGCTACAATGCTTACACTAATAAGGGTGCCTTTTTTGTTGATTCTGACTATAAGCTCATGAGACATGAAACCTACAATTTTAGACCTAACGGGCTCTAGGTGGTTGGAGAGGTCTATGGGTTGTTAAAGGCCAACGAAGCATAAATTCACTCTTAGGCCTAATAGGGCCATGACTTATCAAGGTTGATCTAGGCACTTCGACCATCTCTCTCAGCATCACACTTTGTTGTCTCTCTTCGTGACGAACTTCCAAGAAGACCTCCCGAGTGGATGGAAGAGGACGCCAGCCAAGGATCCTTCCTCTCACGTCATCAAATTCACAGTTGAGACCAGTGAGGAATTCGACCACCCTTTCGCTTTCCAACTTCATCTTATATTAGACATTGTTACTTTTGCATTCCTAGTTCTCATTGGAACTCAAGTCCTATTCTTGCCACCATCTCCATGACATCTTGGTTCTCCTATTTCATTTGCCATAGTTGGGTTTTGATTTCAAAAATTTGAGACCATTCAATATGTTTTTTCAATTGATAATAAGAAAAGGAAATAAAATCAAGAAATATCCCTACTAATTAGGAAAATATTATACAGTTAAGCTCTAATTTAAATATATAGTTAATCTCTAAAAATTAAGAAAAAATCCCAATGATTTCGAGGTTTCAACTGTTATCTGTGGAGGTGGTTGAGGTTTTCAGTTAGCGAGGTTTAATAAGATTAGGAGCTAGTGAAGGTTGTTGATACCGTTGGTGTAGAAGAGGTTGAGACCATTCAGTTAATAGAGAAGGTTAATGTGCCAGTTGAAAAAGTGGAGGAGGTTGTGTAATTTACTGAGGAAGTGGAAGTTGTTCAAGCAATAGACGTCATTGAGGATGTTGAATCCATTGATCAAAAAACTGACATGTGCTACTCTAGAAAGAGATAATGAGAGCAAAAAATTAGAACTTAAAGCTTTCTTTTCTCAAGAGAAGATAGTAAAAAGGAAGAATAATTACTTGGATAATGTTAACGTAATGGAGTTAAAGGTTGCGGCTAGAAATTTGGACTTATCCTTAACTTTGTTAAAGAAGGAAGAGAAGCAAGTGTTTAACAAAAAGAGTGAAAGAAAAGGTTTAAGAGAACTAAGAAGTTTGATAAGTGAAGTCAGATATGACAAAGGAAATATAAGAGGATTGGGTGGAACTATTTCTCCATGAAGATTTTGAGCTGGAATGCAAGAGAGATTGTTGATCTTGGAGTTATTGGTAGTATTTGGGGTTTTCGTTTAAGAATGGGTTACCTTACCTTCATATGGTAGATTTGGGGGTATCATCTTAACATGGAATGCTAAAAATGTGGAGGTAGTTGTTTGTAGTTGGTGATTATTCAATTTCAATCAATATTAGACCAAAATAAGGGGTGGATTGGGTGCTATTAGGAGTTTATGGACCTTATAAGAAAAGAGAGAGAATTTTTTTTTTGGAAGGAATTGGCTGGTTTTTATTGCTTTTGTAGTCCGTATTGGTGTGGGGGAGATTTTAATGTGGTTAGATTTAAATGATGGGAGAGAGACTAAAAGCATGAAGGATTTTATAATTTGTTTATAAAGGAAATTGGGCTAAAACAAAATGCTTGCAATAATGGAAGTTTTACTTGGTCTTATTTTAGGTTAAATCTTATTTCTTGTAAGCTTGATAGATTTTTATTCTTACCTGAATAGGAAACTTTGATTAGGTTTATTGTTAGACAAAAGATTTGTCAAAGGGTTATTACTGATCATTGTTCAATTCTGTTGAGTAGAGAAAATAAACAATAGGATCTGTAGGAAATCAACCTAGGAGTATGGTCAGTTTCCTGATTTCTAGGGTAGAACCAACCCCTGATTTTAGGAGTCTAGTTTCCTGATTTTTAGGGTGGAACCAACTCCTGTTTTTTGGATGTTAGTTTCCTGATTTTTAGGGTGATTTGCAGCTGTATATTAATGACTTCCAGCAGTATATTAGGCATAACAAATGTATATATAAAGGGATATGATATTAAGAAATAAATGAAGTAATTTTTCTGTAAAATAAAAACAGCTTCATGGTATCAGAGCCTTAGGCTCATAAACTGCTGCTCTTAGCCTCTTGTTCAACTAGTTCTGTAAGTTCACCTAGTATGATGTCAAATACTCAGGCAAGGAATGCACCTTTTCAGTTTTCAACTCAAGTTTCAGCTTTTGGGCATAAGAGCTATGAAAAAACTAAAAGTTTAAATGTTCTTAGTACACTGGAAGATGACATGGATGAAGAGGTTCCAGAGACAAGTAACAGAACTGAATTCAATATGGGAAATTCAGGCAGCTTTGGGCTTGGATTCATTCTTGATCCTGCTCCTAAACATAATCTTTTTGGTGGTCTATTTAACAGTACAGCTATTAATGTTTCTGCTTCTTCTTTTAACAGTACCAGTCCTCAAGGAGAGCTATTTCGGCCTGCATCTTTTCAGTTCCAGTCTCTACAACCATCAATACAAACTCAGCCTTCAAATTCAAGTGCATTATCTGGTAATCCTATCCCATTCACTAAGGAACAGTTAGAACTTCTCCAACAACTTATATAAAAGGCAAATATCAACACCACATTTAGTAGCAGCAGGAATAACTCACATATTTCCAGTAATTCAACAAAGCATGCTGAAAAATTTTCCTCCTCATCTTGGATAGTAGACTCAGGTGCCTCCAATCACATGACAAGTGATCAATCACTTTTCACAACCTATTCACCTTGCAACAGACTTCAAACAGTGTGTGTCGCCAATGGTACTCGCACCACAGTAGTCGGAACAGGGGCCATTTGCCTTTCAAACAACCTCATTCTCAAATCTGTGTTATTTGTGCCTGGATTTTGTTGCAATCTCATATCAGTTAGTAAATTAAATCATGACCTTAACTGTGAAACTAAATTCTTGGCTAAATCTTGTGTTTTTCAGGACCTGAGCTTGGGGAAAATGATTGGCGGTGCTGATTTACGTGCGGGTCTTTATGTTCTTGATATCAACACTCTTTCAAACCATTCTGTTAGTCATCAATGTCAATTGAATCATAATCTTAAGTCTCATAGTCATACTAATAAGGAAAGTGAAATCATGATGTGGCATTTTCGTCTAGGTCATCCAAATCTTTCGTATTTGAAACGTTTGTTTCCATCCTTATTCATCAATAAAAATCCCAATTTATTTCATTGTGAAGTTTGTCAGTTGGCAAAACATACTCGAAACACTTTTTCACCACGCACGCACAAACTAAGTCACCCTTTTTCCCTCATTCACGGTGACATTTAGGGACCATGTCGCGTTCCCAGTATTACTGGTGCTCGATGGTTCTTACTGTTAGTTGATGATGATACTCGATTATGTTGGACATTTCTTATGAAAGACAAATCTGAAACCAAGCACATATTTCCACTTTTTCATGCCATGATCCAAACTCAGTTCAATGCCAATTTTCAAATCCTAAAAACTGATAATGCTAGGGATTTCTTTAATTCCGATCTTAGTGGATATCTCAAATCACATGGTATTGTCCAACAAAGCTCCTGCGTTGACACACCACAACAAAACGGTGTAGCCGAACGCAAAACCGTCATATACTTGAGGTTGCCCGAATTTTACTTTTTCAAACCAATGTTCCTAAAAAATTTTGGGGTGAAGCCATTCTTACTGCAACACACTTGATCAACCGAATGCCTTCTCGAGTTCTCAACTTTCATTCACCTTTACAAGTGCTTCAGAGTCAATATTCTACCTCACAACTTGTGTCACCAATTCCTTTCAAGGTTTTTGGTTGCACTGTTTTTGTCCATATTCATTCACAATATCATGGCAAACTTGATGCCTGTGCCATTAAATGCATCTTTGTTGGTTACTCAACCAATCAAAAAGGCTACAAATGTTTATCTCCCATCACTCGTAAGTTTTACCATTCCATGGGCGTTACTTTTTTCGAAGAAACTCCATTCTATTCTAATTCTGCAATTCAAGGGGAGAATTACACTAATGAATTGCAGAATTGGGATTGGTCATCACTCATTGAACCAAATTTATCATCTCATTTACCCTCCACAACCTTGTCCTCTTCCAACCTGATACCTATTCCAGATTCTCCTTCAAAAACCAAACCTGATCAATCTCCCTTTGTTTATCCTAGACATCTTCTCCTTCCTAATGATGCCATAAGAGTTTATGAAAGAAAGAGAAATCCTGACTTGTCCACACGAAATCAGCAAAGCCAAGAAACTCTCCTGAGCGACCGACCGAAAGATTACAAGATGAAGCAAAATCTAGTCCAAAACTTGGTTCGACCGAGTTAGATCTTCCTATTGTACAAAGAAAAGGCGTTCGATCACGCACTCAACATCCTCTTCAAAGTTACATTTCTTATGCAAATTTGTCCCCAAAATTTCGTGCATTTGTGACATCCCTAGACAACATCAAGATTCCTAATTCTCACAACGAAGCTTTAAAAGTTCCCGAATGGCACAAGGCAACCTTAGAAGAATATAATGCACTTGAAAAGAATGGTACATGGATGTTAACAGAGCTACCACTTGGAAAGAAGACAATAGGTTGTAAATGGATATTCTCTCAGAAAATGTAGATGGAAATATCGATAGATATAAAGCTCGACTAGTGGCTAAAGGGTTCACCCAATCATATGGAATTGATTATCAAGAGACTTTTGCTCCCGTAGCAAAACTTAACACGCTCGTGTCTTCATTGCCTATCACAGCTTAATGAGGATTGGCCACTACTTCAATTCGATGTCAAGAACGCATTCTTAAATGGAGATTTGATCGAAGAAGTTTACATGGACGTGCCTCCGGCTTTGAGACCAAAGATACACAAGGAAAGGTATGCAAGTTGAGAAAGGCACTATATGGACTTAAACAAATACCTAGCATGGTTCGAAAAATTCACCAAGGTCCTCAAACAGATGGATACTCTCGCATATACGCAGACCACACTTTATTTGTCAAACACTTCGGATGGGAGAATCACAACTTTGATTGTATATGTTGATGATATAGTTCTTACAAGAAATCATGTAGGAGAAATAAAGAGACTTAAGATGCTATTATCCAAGGAATTCGAGATTAAAGACTTGGGATATTTGAAATATTTCTTAGGGATGGAGGTGGCACGTAGTACCAAAGGAATCTTAGTTTCTCAACGCAAATATGTTCTAGATCTCTTGCGTGAGACTGGCATGAGTGGGTGTAAACCTGTTGAAACACCCATGGACCCTAACACCAAACTAATGCCTCGAACTGATGAATTGGCAACTGACAAGGGGCAATATCAACGTTTGGTAGGTAAGTTAATTTATTTGACCTATACACGTCCAGATATAAGTTTTTCAGTCAGTGTTGTTAGTCAGTTTCTTGGCAACCCATCAGTAGATCACTTGGAGGCAGTAAACCGTATTCTAAGATACTTGAAGAAGGATCCTGGAAAGGGGCTTATGTTTAAGAAAACAATTAATAGAAGATTGGAAATTTATACTGACGCTGATTGGACTGGATCTCCTAGTGACCGAAAATCCACATCTGGATATTGCTAATTTATTTGGGGAAATTTGGTGACATGGCGTAGCAAAAAGCAAGCAGTGGTAGCACGTAGCAGTGCCGAGGCTGAGTTTCGTGCATTGGCTTTGGGCATCTGTGAAGGAATTTGGCTAAAACGACTACTATACAAACTCAAGGTTGAACATTCAAAATCTATTAGAATCATGTGTGACAACCAGTCAGCAATTGCAATTGCCAAAAATCTAGTCCACCATGATCGAACTAAACATGTGGAAATTGATAGACACTTCATCAGTGAGAAAATTGAAGGCAAGATGATCTCCCTCAACTATGTTCCATCTAGGCAACAAGTAGCAGATATCTTAACCAAAGCATTGTTTCGACCTAATTTCACAGAGTTAAATGTAATACTTGGTTTGGAAAACATATATCGCCTAGCTTGAGGAGGAGTGTAGGAAATCAACCTAGGAGTATGGGCAGTTTCTTGATTTCCAAGGTAGAACCAATCCCTGATTTTAGGAGTCTAGTTTCCTGATTTTCAGGGTGGAACCAACCCCTGTTTTCTGGATGTTAGTTTCCTGATTTTTAGGGTGATTTTTAGCTGTATATTAGGCATAACAAATGTATATATAAAGGGATCTGATATTAAGAAATAAATGAAGTAATTTTTTTGTAAAATAAAAACAGTTTCAGGATCTAGTTCCTTTTAAATTTGAGAATGTTTGGCTCGAGTATAGAGATTTCATGAAAAAAGTTTCACGATAATGGGGAGAAGTGGTTGTTCAGGGTTGGTATGGCTACAAATTTATGAAAAAGTTAGTATTTGAAAGCAAATTTGAAAAGGTAGAATAAGGAAGATTTTGGTGATTTAAAAGATAGAAGAAAATCTTTGGAGAAAAGACTCTCCTTATATAGGCGTCAAGGGGATGGAACTTTCAATGAGTCTTTTAAAGTAGAACTAATTAGCCTAAAAGTTCAATTAGAAGAGCTAATTGTAAATGTAGAAATCTTCAATAGATAAAAGTCAAGTGCAACTTGAATCAAGTAAGGTGATGCAATCACAAAATTCTTTCATAATATGGCCAATGGAAGGAAGAATAGAAACACGATTGGAAAAATTGGAAAGGAAGATGGAAATGTAGTAGTAGAAGATCACTTAATAGAAGATGATGTAGTGAATTTCTTTAAAAAGCTTTACTCTAATGTTGAGGGGTTAAGACAACAATTGTTTGGATTAGATTGGGGTGCATTCTAGGTAAAAGGGAAAATTGGTTAGAAATGTTTTTAGAAGAAGGTGAAATTAGAAAAAACAATCTTTGAGTGTTAGAAATGTTTTTAGAAGAAGGCGTAATTGATAAAGAAATTAATTCTACTTCTATTAGCTTAATCCCAAAGAAATACAATGTTTTGAAAGTCGGAGACATTAGGCTAATAAGCTTGGTTACTAGATATAAGATCATTGTTAAGATTTTGTTTCTAAGGTTAAGAGAGGTATTAGAGTCTACCATCTCAAATGGACAAACAATTTTCATTAACGGTAGTTAAATTTTAGATGCAGTTCTAGTAGCAAATGAGGCTATAAAGGGGTAGATAAATTTTAGATGCAGTTCTAGTAGTTAATGAGGCTATAAAGGAGTACAGGAGGAATAATAGAGAAGTTTTAGTTTTAAAGATTGATTTTGAAAAAGCTTATGACTAAGTATATTAGAATTTTTTAGATTTTGTGTTGAAATAGAGGGTTTACCAAGAGGACTCTTTGGTGTTACAAGAGGCTTAAGGTAAGTAGACCCAATTTCTTTCTTTCTTTTCATCTTGGTAGTTGATGGTTTGAGCCGGTTGGGAGAGAGAGTTGAAGTTTCTCAAATATTTGCTGACGATACCATTTAGTTCTTGTTGGGTAGTGAGAACAAATTTGTAAATTTGATTAAGGTGGTTGAACTTTTCTATTATGTGTCAACTTTGAAATAATTTTTTTCAAAAGTTGCATCCTAGGTATGAATTGCGAGCAAGAAAAAGTGATAACTTTAACTAACTTGATAAGATGAGAAGTTGAAAATTAGCATTTGAAATATTTGAGTTTACCTCTAAGAGGCAATATAAGTGTAGTAGAGTTTTGTTCAATAATTATTGGAATATTTGAAAGAAAATTGGTATGTTGGAATTTTTTTTTCTCCAAAGGGGGTCTGTTAACTTTGATTAGTTCTGTATGGTCTAGTTTTTTTACTTATTATTAGTCAATTTTTTGAATACCTGTGGGAGTAGTTAAAATATTAGAGAAATTAATGAAACTTTGTGGGAAGAAGTTAATGAAGGGTGAAAGAGTCATTTGGTCAATTGAGTGATTGTTCAAAAATTGAAATAAAAAGGAGCTTTAAACATTGGTAATATTATCAAAAGAAATAAGGCCTTATTAGGAAAGTGGCTTTGAAGGTTTCTATTAGAGGAAGACTCTCTTTGGTATATGGTAGTTAAAAATAGATATGTGTTGAATGAGAATGGGTGGGATGTAGACTTGGGTCTTTACCAAAATCGTTGTAATCCATGGTTGATAATTGTTAAAGACTTTTATTCTTTCTTTTCAAATTTGAGGTACATGGTGGGAGATGGAAGCAAAGTTTGTTTTTGAGAGAATCCTTGGATGGAAGATGATTATTTTTCCGTAAGATTTCCAAGGTTATATAGTTTATGTTTGGAGAAAAATTCTCTTATTAATAGGCCACATTAAATACAAGGTTGGAATTTCAGGTTTAGAAGAAATTTGAATGATTAAGAAGTTGAAGATTATATGAGCACATTGTTAGAGTTAGAAGGGGTTGAGATAAGAGTATATTGCAGTGTTAGAAAGATATGGGCTAATGATTTATCTGAATGTTTTTCTTATAAATTTTATTTTAAGGTTTTGTGCATAATCTTAACGAACAAGTTTTTGATCCTTATGCATCGGTGTAGATATGTTCAACTTCAAGCAACGTCAAGTAAAGTGATTGGTTACTTTTGGTAAGGTGAACACAAATGATTGGGTTTAATAAGTTTTCAAAGTCTTGTCTCTCTCCTAATTAGTGTGTGTTTTGTAAGAAAAATGCCAAAAATATTGCTCACTTATTCTTACACTATCCAATAGTATAGATTATTTGGTCCAAGAGACAAAGACATTGGGCTATCCCAAGGTCATTTCAGTCTTTATTTATTGGGATTTTTTTACAATTTTGGGAATAGTATGGTTTCTAAAGATAGGGTGTTGTGGAACTACAGGGTTGGAGCAATTCTTTGGGTCTTATGGATGGAGAGATATAGGAGAATCTTTAAAGATAGTGACAAAGATCTCAATTTTTTGTGGGAGAGTTTTGTTGTGGCATCTGCCTAGGCTTTGGTTTCTAAGAAGATGAGTAATCATTCTCAATTTCTCGTAAGCTTTAATTGGGGAGCTTATATATTCTACTTAGGTTTTTGTGTTAGTTTTTCTTCAGTCTAGATTGGTGCTTGCTTTTGTAATGATCCACTTTATATTTTTATATTTATTTCATATTTTATTATACTATAATATTTCTTATAAAAAAATAAAAGAAATCTAAGATTTAGATTTACTCGTTCTAAATATCATCCTTTTATCCTTGGTAACTTTTTATTTTATCATCTTTCTTAACTTATTTTTCTATTAATTGGCCAGAGTGCAAGACCCAATTCCTTTCCCCCCGGCTCTGCACACTCAGAGGCTGATTTTGAGGACCTATTTGGAGATTCCAGACGAATAGCCTGCAAGAAATGTGGAAATTTTCATCTATGGATACTTACAAAAAAGTCAAAATCTCGAGCAAGATGGTGCCAGGTTTTCTTCTTATCCTATGTATTTTGTTGTCATCTGGCATTATGGAAGTTTGGTGCAGAATTTGTTTTCTTTTAATAAAGTAAGATTGTTATTTCTTGCCCCTCTTCGTGATTTCTTGTTCAAAATTTCTTTGAAGGATTGTAATGATTTACATCAAGCAAAAGATGGCGATGGTTGGGTTGAACAATCTTCGCAGCCTGTGTTTTTTGGGTTACTGCAGAAGGTATGTACAATTTGTATTGGGTGTAAAACTTTTTTATTTAGTAAATTTTGTCATCTTCTCCCTCTGAAAATATTTCCCTTGATAATTTGTTTATTGTTCGCAATCGAAAAATATGTATAAGTGCTCAACTAGAGATTTTAAAAGGACAGGAATGTGATCTACTTTTCTAACACATTGTTCCATTTGTAGGTAGATGCTCCCTGTGCATATGTCTGTGCTGATAGTAAGATATACAATGCGACGGAATGGTATATTTGTCAGGTAAACTTAATAATGTTTATCTTCTAATTTGTTTTTTAATAGCTATTGAATCCCAATATTTGGGAAGTGTGATTTAAAATTAAAAAAAACTCCCAATTTTTATGTGAACAAATCTAATTGTTCACGTTGTTTCACTTTTAACCCCCCTAAAACATATGCTTTTTACATTATAAAAACAACATATATAGTGTATTTTTTAACATGTAAAAAACATATATTTTTCTCTTATATTTTTACATTGAAAAAAATATATGCATTGCATGGAGGGGTTAAAAATGAAACTTATCTGTGAAGGAGTTATGTTAGGTAGTTAAACTTAAAAAGGAAGCATTTGAAACAATTTTATTATACAAATTGTAAACTTTATGAGAATATTATGTTTTATCAGTGTTGTATAGGTTGTAATATTAGTGTAAAACAAGTTGTATTTATGTGTTGATATCAGCTGTTGTATTTCTAGTTTAGTGGCCACTAATCTAAGTTCTTATTCTTATTTATAGGATTGTATATACATTAAAAATAATAGAGAATAAAGAGGAAGAACATACTCCAGATTATTTCCATCATCTCTTGTAATATACTCTTCATGGTATCAGAGTATTTCTGAAATCTAATTTTGTTTTCTCACCAATTTTGTCTGAGGAAGTTTTTTTTTCTCTCTGAAATTCACTCTCTGAGTTGAGCTCAAATCTGTATCCAAGAGCAGTGCCAGCATTCCAAGAATGCCATTCATGGGCGTCCTAATTTCATGAGAAACAGTAGCTAGAAACTGGGATTTTGCAACATCAGCAGCTTCTGCTTGGGTTTTTTAGTTCTCAGACCAGTCATCATCGCAAGTTTCATCTTTGTTCAGACCAGTCATCATCGCAAGCTCACCGACAACCAAAAATCGCGAAACTCAGGCCATCTTCGCGAGCCATTACCCACAGCTCGCCGACCATCCAATCTTGCGAAACTCAGGCACCATCAACCATCTGTTCATCGTCATTGCTGGCCATCTGTTCATCGTCATTGCCAACCATCTGTTCATCGTCATCGTCGATCATCTGGTCCATTGCCATCGCCATCTGCTTCAGTCCCGTAAGCCACATTTGCTTTTTGTTTTTCCAATACCCGTAATAAGCTGCATTTGTAACCCGACCCGACCAAGCAAGAAATCTCCACAAAAAATAACAAAATTTCAGCCCACATATAAGCTACAATTGAAATAACACCAATGGCCACGAGAAAACCTGTAATTATTGGTTCTATAGAAAACAGTCTTGTGCCTATCACCAGTCACAAATTAAATAGATACAATTACCTTCAGTGGTTTCAATTCGTCATGATGTTTATATGTGGAAAGATGAAAGATGAAAGATGATTACCTTATTGGAGATGTAGTAGCTCCGAACAAGGACGGTCTGCAATACAGAACATGGAAATCTGAAAACAATATGGTGATGTCTTGGTTGATCAATTCCATGACAAACGAGATTGGAGAGAACTTTCTTCTCTACAAAATTGCCAAAGGAATATGGGATGCCGCTAGAGATAATTATTCCAATTCTGATAATATGTCTGAACTATTTGAGATCGAAAGCATCCTTCATGATCTTCGTCAATGAGAGTTGTCAGTTACACAATACTTTAACTCTCTCACTCGATATTGGCAGCAATTAGACCTCTTTGAGGTTCACGAATGGACATGTCCAACAGACAGCATCTTGTACAAACATATTATTGACAAGAAGCAGGTTTTCAAATTTTTACTGGGGCTCCATAAAGATCTTGATGATATGTGCGGCAGAATTCTAGAAACAAAACCCTTGCCTAGCATTCATAAAGCTTTCTTCGAAGTTCGTCAAGAGGAGAGTCGGAAGAAAGTAATGATGGGTCCTCAATCTACCATTTTCGTGACTATAAAAAGATCTGCACTTGCTATTCGAGGACACCAGCACTCTCATAATACAGACAACCGTCCTCGTCGTGGAAGACCTTGGTGTGATCATTGTCGTAAACCTGGCCACACTAAGGAAACCTGATGGAAAATTCATGGAAAGCCAGCTGATTGGAAACTATCCTCCGCACAGCACTTCAACAAAGAAAGTTATGAAAAAACTGTCTCCAAATCTCAAGGAATTGCGTCACCTGAATCTGCTCTGTTTAGTAAGGAACAGATTATCTCCTCCAGAAAATATTTAGACAATCCTTGACCACATCATCTGCCACTATAGTTCAATCAGGTAACACCTTCAACGCTCTTAGTGTGAAACAGGTTATGAGGCCATGGATTGTTGATTAAGGTGCTTTAGACCACATGACGGGTGATGCTTCTCTTCTCATGAATCTTAAAACCTACCCGAACGGACACACTGTCAGAATTGTCGATGGTTCAGTATCCAAAGTAATAGGAATTGGTTCGGCCAAAATTTCAAACTCCTTTATTCTAGATTATGTTCTTGTTCTTACACTTGATTGTATTCTTGTATCAATTACTAAACTCACCCGTGATAAAAATTATATGGCTAAATTTGTTCATAACCTATGTGAATTTCAGGACTTGGATTCGGGAAAGATGATTGGCAGTGCTAAAGAATGCTCGAGACTTTATCTCCTCCAAAGTGAAGAACCTTCAGCAAGACAAGCCTACCAAGTTGTATCCGAAGTTTCTTATCAGAATAAAGCTTTATTAAATCCCAATAATGATGGTGAAATCATGTTGAATCATTATCGCTTAGGTCATCTTAATTTCCAGTATTTATAGAAACTTTTTCCTTCATCCTTTAGAAATAAAAATTCAAAGGATTTTCAATGTAAAGTATGTCAATTTTCAAAACATGTTAGAACTTCATATCCTCATCTTCCACATAAAAAATCACATCCTTTCTCATTAATTCACACTAATATTTGGGGACCTTCTCGAATCAAAAACATCACAGGAACACGTTGGTTCATTTCATTTGTAGATGATCATACTCGAATCACTTGGTTATTCCTAATGAAAGAAAAATCTGAAACAGGTCAAATTTTTAAAAATTTCAATACCATGATTCAAACCCAATTTCAAACAAAAATCTAAGTATTGAAATCTGACAATGCTAAAAAATACTTTGTTTCCACCCTTATTGATTATCTGGTAAGTCAAGGGATTGTCCATCTAAGCTCTTATGTTGACACATCTCAACAAAACAGGATGGCTGAAAGAAAGAATAGGCATCTTCTCGAGGTAGCTAGATCCCTCATGTTCACAACTCATGTCTCTCAACATTTCTGGGGGGATGCTGTTCTTACAGCTATCTATCTTATCAATAGAAGGCTCTCTCGTGTCCTCATGTTTAAAAAATCTCTCAATACTCTACTTGAGTCATACCCACACACCAAAATCGTGCCCCACATTCCCTTTAAAATTTTCGGATGTTCTACTTATGTCCATGTACATCATAGTGGCAAACTTGATCCTCGAGCCATCAAATGCATATTCCTAGGGTATTCATCATACCAGAAAAGATACAAATGTTTTTCTCCCATCATAAAACGATTTTATAATACAATGGATGTCACATTCTTTGAACAAAATCCGTAGTATTCCAAACCTGTCATTCAAGGGGAGAGCATAGGCAATGAATACCAGCTTTCGAATAACATAACCACTCAATCTCCCACAAATCCTATCCCTCAAATTTTAGAGAGAATCAATGTCTCAAATAAATACTCTTACTAATTTCAATGAACCCTCAACTTTTCTACCAACAGATTCAAACTTTCTTATCCCAAACAATGATCTTCTTGTCTACTTTAGGAGGAAAACAACTCAAGAAAGAGCGGAGAATCGAGTATATCTTGAGCCAGTCTAGGAATTCGACCCAAGTACAGGCCACTCCGATAATTCACAAGGTAACATCACTGAACCTCATATTATTGAATTACCTCCTAATGATTTGAATTTTTCAATTGCTATAAGGAAAGGTGTAAGATCGTGCACAAACCACCCTATCTACAAGTTTGTTTCCTATAAAAATCTCTCACCAGGTTATAAGGCATTTATTAGCAACCTTGATCAGATAGAGGTTCCAAATTCTGTTCATGAAGCATTTCAGATACCTGAATGGAAGACAGCTATTCGAGAAGAACTCAGTGCCTTAGAGAAAAACAAGACTTAGGAGATCACATAACTACCATCGGGAAAACAAGTTGTTGGGTGTAAATGAATCTTTACAATCAAACACAAAGCAGACGACAGTGTAGAAAGACTCAAAGCTCGCCTTGTGGCTTGGAGATTCACTCAGACATATGGGCTTGACTATTAGGAGACTTTTGCACCTGTAGCAAAACTCAACACTATTTGTGTTCTTCTCTCCTTAGCATCTATTTACCAATTAGATGTTAAGAATGTATTCCTTAATGGTGATCTCGAAGAAGAAGTCTACATGGAGATTCCTACTGGAATTAAATCTCATGTTCTAATAGAGTCTGCAAACTTAAAAAATCCTTATGGATTGAAACAGTTTCCATGTGCCTGGTTTGATAGGTTCTCTAAAGTTCCGAAGAGATACGAGTATACTCAATGTCAATCAGATCATACACTATTTGTCAAACACTTCTCCAATGACAGAATAGTTATCCTAATTGTGTACGTAGATGATATTGTTCTAATAGGTAATTCTACAATTGAGATGAATAAACTCAAAGAATTTCTTGCCAAAGAATTTGAGATCAAAGATCTAGGTAATTTCAAATATTTCTTAAGAATGGATGTAGCACGAACAAAAATAGGCATATCTATATCTCAAAGGAAATATGTACTTGATCTTTTCAAGAAAATTGGAATGATCGGGTGTAAACCGTCAGAAACTCCGATAGACTTTATAATAAAACTCGGAATAAAAAAAATAGTATACCTGTGGACAAAGGCCGTTACTAAAGATTAGTGGGAAAACTCATTTACCTATCCCACACTAGACCAGATATTGGTTTTTTAATAAGTGTTGTAAGTCAATTTATGAATAGTCCCATTGAATAACACATGGAAGTGGTCTATCGTATACTCAGGTATCTCAAGATGATACCAGGAAAAGGATTATACTTCAGTAAGAATCCTACTAAAAAAATTGAAGTCTTTGCAGATGCTGACTGAGCAGGCTCTATAGTGGATCGCAGATCTACTACTGGGTATTGTACATTTATATGGGAAAATCTTGTAACTTGGTGAAGTAAGAAACAATCAGTAGTCGCTCGAAGCAGTGCAGAAGCTGAATTTAGAGCTATAACTTATGGGATTTGTGAAGAAATGTGGTTAAAAAGACTACTCAATGAATTGGACTTCACAACTCCTTAACCTATCAGCATGCATTGTGACAATCAAGCTCCATTGAGAATTGCGAAAAATCCAGTTCATCATGATCGAACCAAACATGTAGAAATTGATCGTTATTTCATTAAAGAAAAGTTAGATGGAAAAATCGTGGACCTACTATATACGTCTACACCATCAAATTGTAGATATCCTTACCAAAGCATTACCTTGAACAATCTTCGAAGAATTGAGTTGCAAATTGGGAATGATTAATATCTATTACCCAACTTGAGGGAGAGTGTAAACTTTTTGAGAATATTATGTTTTATCAGTGTTGTATAGGTTGTAATATTAGTGTAAAACAAATTGTATTTATGTGTAGATATCAGCTGTTATATTTCTAATTTAGTGACCACTAATCTAAGTTCTTATTCTTATTTATAAGGTTGTATATACATTAAAAAGAATAGAGAATAAGAGGAAGAACATATTCCAGATTATCTCCATCATCTCTTGTAATATACTCTTCACAAATTATTTCAAGTCTTCTTTTGTATTTTGAGAGAACATTAAAATCAATAGTAACTAAATATAATTATGTGTGTTGTGCCAACTTGGTTCATTAGGTTTGGCTAGAACAACACTTCTGTTCAGTTGCTATGGGTAGTACATTAGAGATTATTAAATTTATGAGTTCACTAAGAACTTTTGGCGTTTTATTTTTCAAACCAGATTACCAGATGGACTTTTTGGTGTACCACCTGAAGTTTGTCAGATTAAAGTGTCCATATGATTTAACCTACAGGACTCGTTAATTTCTCAGTATAAATTTTGGCTTAGGTTTAAAAATATAGCAGGCATTTGGACCAGGGAGTATGGAACTGGATTTTTTGGAATGCTCCCTTGGTGTATGCATTCATAACTACACTTATAGAGCAGCGTTGAGTCTAATTTTTCATCTCTCTCTCTACTGTTGGCAGGGAATGAGATGTCCGACGAATACTCACAAGCCAAGTTTTCATGTGAACACTAGTATGACTTCGAAGCACAATACTGGAAAAGGATCCAGTACAGGACAAAGAGGCAGTCAGATGCCAGCATCATCTAACATGGAGGAGAACATGACTGAGGAAGAGTTTTACGAGTGGTTACAGAATGCAATGCAATCAGGCATGTTTGAGAATACGAGTGGTAGCACTGCTGAGACTCCATATGCCAAACCAGGAAATAGTAGTAAGAATGGAGGCAACAATAGTGGCAGTGGCAACAAAAAGAAGAAAAAGGGAAAGAAGCAATGGTAAGCTCTCAATCTCAGTCCACGTTTCTTAATATACAACAGACGTTGCAAGCTTTGTTGAACCTGATATGTTGAGGTTCATAAGTTTCTTCAGTGTCCTAATGTTCTTTTTCTTTCAAAGATGACCTATTGGAAGTTTTGACTTCATTAAAATGTCTGCAATACTACATACAGATTTTGTATAGCATTTCACCATCCTCAATCATGAGTGATCCATGTTGAATGTGATCGACAACTGGTTGAAAGAAAGTGCTATGCTTGTGTCCGATGTTTTCTTCTTTTGAATGTTGTACTAACCAGATTCATGCAGAGAATCTGTCTTGGTCATGAACCTCCTTATCAAATGCTCCTTACCAGATTCATGACTCGAATAGGAAGGTGAGCTAATACTAGACGGACCAATCAGTTCATTGTTTTCCCCAACTTTTAATGATCAGGACATAAGCATTGGTTCTGATATTTTCACAAGAGCGTATCAGTGATATCGCAGCTGAAAATGTGCAAGCTGTCACACAATTTTATTTAAATGAATTTTAAATTCACATGCTGAACTCAAGAAACATGTGTTAGGTGCTCTTTAGAGCACTACGTACTGAACTACTCTCTTAGAGAGAGAATAATAGATAAAAGTCACTGTATAGTAACAGTTTTGGTAAAAATTTACAATGCAGTTTGAGCTTAACGTATTTTGTAATATAGATTTTTTAAATCACACTTGTGTAATAACGTTATACATGTGTTTAATGTAATTATACGGGTGTATTAATTTTCTCTAGAAAATCTATATTTTAAAATGGGTCTAACTTGAATTACATTATGAATTTAGGTTAAACTTTATTTTATGTCTCTCTATTAACTTCCCAACAATTTAGGAGTATCACATAAAACATGTCTCTTTGTTTACTTCCCAACAATTTAGGAGTATCACGTAAAACATGTGTAAACAAAATTATTTTTTTAAAATATTCTTTAGAAAAGTGAAAGTTATAGGGTATTCTTATTTAGTTGGTATTATTTTGGTGAGAAAGTGTAACATAACCGAAATAAGAAAGTTTTCTATTCGTTCTTTTTTTTTTTAAATCTCATTTCTATCACGATGAGTTAAATACAAAATATTTTGAAAGTTTTCACTTAAATTAGGGTTCAGTAAATAATTTGATTAATTAATTTAAATTAAAAAATTTGATTTAATTCATGGGATTTGGATTGAATTGAATTGAATTGACAAATATATAATTTGTTCGGATTTGAATTAGATTTTAATAGATAGATTTTGATAATTTGTTGTAATTGATTTTAAATTAATTATTATTAAATTATAAATAAATATATATTTTATTTTATAATATATTATATTTAAATATTATACGTATTATAATTATATTAGATTATTATTTTAACTTAAAATATAAATATTTATAATAATATAATAATTGTATAAGTATATTTTTTATTCTTTTGATTTTTTTAGTTATTACTATAAATAATAATATTTATTAAAAAATATTAATTTAAAATTTAAATTTATGTATGACATGTTTTATATATTATAATAATTTATAAATAAATTTTAATATCAATTTGATCTTATCTGATCTCAAAAAATTTAATCTGTTCATATTGATTTAGATAGATTATATCATTAGATTAGATTTTGATTGAAAATTTTCAAATTTGTTCAAATCGAGTTCGAATTAATCAAAAATAGATAATTTTGACCGGTTGTTATTGACTCCTAATTTAAATTATCTCATTTTTACATGGTTGGATAAATTATAAATCATGCCTCATGCGAACTCACCATCTCTTGATATGGGGCATTCCACACTCCATTGTGGTATAGGGTTGTTATTCATTCTACTTGTATTAAATTTTTACTTAAAAAGTTAAAAAATTAATATGTTAATTGTATTAAGTTTTATATTATTTTTGTGTTTATGTTAATTTGATATATTGAATATATTAAATATAATTGAATTGAATTATAATTATTTTGTACGATATTTAATGACTATTTGTATAATATAGTCGGATAAAATTGGTGATGAATATTTTACATAATCGTATAATTTTTATTTTATACACTACGATTTTACTTTACAATTAAACAGTTATAATATTTAATACTATATAATAAATCTTTCATTTTTATAACAAATTATTAAATTTTAACTTTAATTTTGCTAATCTTGAAATGAAATACATATGTTTTACTTAAATGCTAGGGTTACCCTCATATTTTTTAAAAAATAAATAATTTTTTTTAATTTTTAAAGTTATTTAACAATGTTACATAATTTAAATATAAATTTATATGATTTTAGCCTAAACAAATTCAAAATATTCAAAAAAATCCAGTGATTTATGTTATATATATATATATGGAAAATTACCCCGACATTTACAATTTCCATTTTTTTTTAACAAAAACCTCCCTCTTATAAGCAGATAGCGAGATGCCGCGATAGTAGCACAGCCGGTTCTACTCAAAAACTTGTTTCAATGAACACGCTTACACACTCTTCAGTTTTTCTTATTACTCCAAATGCTTATGGGAATCAAAATTCATTGTTGTTAATTGCAAATGGATTGTCTTCCTCTTCTTTTCCTTTAATTCCAAAGTCATGGACTACCGAGAAATTCTCTGTTCCACGCTCAAAGTCGGTAATTTTGTGTGCAAAAAAGAAGAACGATGAAAAAGAAGATAGGCATAGTTTTATAGCGAAACCAGACGAGGCTATTGGACCATTTCCAGAAGCAGTGTTGCTTAAAGAGGTGACTCTTCCAAGTTTTAACAAAAAACCCCTGTTTCTTATCCTCTTATTTCTTAATTACAGAAACTTATCTTATTTGGTCTTTTAATGTTTAATCGCTTATTTTACTTTTAGAAGCATCGGGGAAAAGATTTGTAACCATAAAAATGTTTAGCCTATGATTTCAGATTGAACGGTTGAATATTAAACTTCGTCCAATTTGTTCAATGTTATTGGGTGTTGTTTTTGTTGTAAAAATTTTAGAAGTTTATTTTATGTAACTTTCCAGTTTATTTTCAATTTCGTCAGATATGAACACTTCGATATAAAGGTATCATCTACGTAGAGTTATGAGCAGAAGGATTAAAGTCTCTCTTTCTAGGGCATTTTTCTTTTATTGATACTTGCTGTCCAAACATTAAAGATGGGCCCTGTGTTTTTTTTATTTATTAAAATGAATCCTGGGAATATTTACATCCTCTGAAACCATGTAATGTTGGTTAGTTATGAAAATAATGATTTTATTTTTTTAAAATATTTTTAATGGATGAGATTGATTTAAGCAAATTTAATGGTTTACATGTGCTGGATGTAGTAGGTAAGTTAGAATGGTGCTGGATCCTAAAGTCGATATAAAGATTGGAAAACTTATGGTTGAACGGTTGAGAAATAGGCTGATAAATGAAAGTTACACAAAATCGAATTTGATTGAATTTTGGTAAGTTATTGTTTTATGGCTGAGACCATTTTTAATACAAAAAATAAAAAATAAAAAACACTAGAGGTTCAGTTTTAGACAAATACCCGTGTATATTGCATACATGACTTAATAGAATCTAAGTGAGGTTGATTTTTTTGAGATGGGTTTTCTATTGAATTACAGAAGAAGGTTGAGAAGGATGGGAAACTTGTTCCTGAGTTTGCTGATGCAGAAGAAGGTAAGTGTTTATGGTTTTGTATTTGTTGGCATCTTTTATTGCTTTCTTATTTTTGGGGAGGTTTTCAATATGCTACTTGGGAATTACTGTAATTCATAATATTGGCAATGTGTGCAGAAAACCTCTATGAATCCTTGAATCTTCAATTGCAAAGCAAGTTAGACGTGGAAAGTAGTAAGCACTCTTCTCCCTGTTCCTTTATTTGAATTAGTTATCTAAATTGTTTCCAAAATTGTAACTATTTAAGGAGGTTATGCATGAAAGAATGTGCTTTAAACATACTAATTCTACTTCTAGACATCCAATTAGACTTTTCTTTTGTGCCCTCTAATATTAATTTAAGGGCAAGCTCACAAACTGGCTTTAAGATTGCTAACATAACCATGTGGAATATTTGGATGTTAAGCTCTGAAAACTTGCGTCAGTGCATTTTGTGATTGTTTTCAAAACTCAATCTAAATTTTGAAATAGTTGCAAACCGAATCTAGTTTAAGTGATTTCTGTTAATTTAATCTAACTCATAAACTAGTGGTCTTTTATGATTCATGGAATATGTGCTGAAGTTTCTGAAAGAATAGTTTCCAACTGCTGAGCATAACCTTCTTAGCGTATTCAATAATTGTTATTTCTTTTTTTTCGCTTTTTTTTATAACAGTGCGCCACTATGAAGTGGTCTACTTAGTACATGAGAAGCATGCAGATGAGGTTGGGAATGTCAGTGAGAAAGTTCAAGGTGACCCTTTTAATTTCTTCCAATTCCATTTCTCTCTCATGGATAATTGTGTATGATAGTCAATAGAACATGTTGGAATGGCTGGTGGATTCATAATAGTTCAGCATGCTTTCTTCTGGGATGTGCCGAAGTATCTTGTTTTACACTGTGTAGCTTATGTAGTGAGGTGGGATTCAAAATGATGTTGAATCATTGGGAGGCCTTGGTAGTTCCAACATGAGAGGTCTCTGCAGTTGTGTTGTTAAGTTTATATCTAGTTTCATTCTACTCATGTCTGATGATCTTGCCAGTATGCTTATTCTACATTTCCAGTTCAAAGGAAGAGAGGCTATGTATATCTCTAGGAGCAGGATAAGAAATGTGAAAAATTCACAAATTATGTGGCAGTATCTATTTAGCCATATAGTTGATGATTCTTGTTCTTGTTATGATCATGATTGGAATGAAAAACATTTTTGTATGTCTTTGCAGAATATCATGATTGATCTGTCAAACAAAATTTAGCAATTTAGCATAGTGATTTTGTCTAAAGAATCATAAGTAGTGGAAAATTCTACATAGATTTTAGTAAATATATTTTTCAATCACAAGAGCACACATAAAGCTTGAAACCTTCCCAGCAAATTTAACACAGTGCAAATATTCTATGAGATTGGCAAAATGGTATTATTTTAAGAACTTTATGTGACTGCATTTGTTGTATTTCTTCTCCATCAATAAATGTTCATTTGATTTTAGTTTGACGTCCAACATAGGTTGTCAGTTGAGTTTCTTTGCACATTTGTTTTAAAAGTAAAATTAGTCCAAAGCAGTTTCAAGAAAAAGTGCTTTCAGTTCTGAGCTCTGAAAACACTTCTAGCAAAAAAAAAAAAGTTAAGTTTAGAAGTGTTTTTTTTGTACTGTCTTAAAGCAGAAGCAAACATATCCTTATATATATTGACTCGCAGACTTTGTGAGGGAGAAGAGAGGCAGGCTGTGGAGACTAAGCGATTGGGGCATGCGAAGACTAGCATACAAGATCCAAAAAGCAAAGAATGCTCATTATTTCTTGATGAACTTTGAGATAGAAGCCAAATGGATCAATGATTTCAAGAGCATGTTGGATAGTGATGAAAGAGTCATTAGGCATCTTGTTATAAAGAGGGGCAAGGCAATCACAGAGGATTGCCCTCCTCCTCCTGAGTTCCACACTATTCGTGGTGGTATGGATGATGGTGATGATGATGAAGAGGAGGATGGTGATATAGAATATGATGATGAAGATTATGATGAGGACTTGGAAGGTGATAACTATGATGATGACACTGAAGATGGGATTATTATTGTTAACAGTGATGAAGAAGATGGGGATGATAGAAGTAACAACATTAGCGGGCTAAGTAAGGCTGGAATCAGCAAACAGAGAGCTCAGAAAATTAGTAGGTAGTTTCAAATTCAATTTTGTGAGGTAGTGTCTTGTTGATTTGTAGAAGTTTATGTAATGATTTAAAGTAAAGATACTATGTAGTTGAGATGAATAGAGTACTGTATCCTCTAAATCAACCAGTGTACTTTTATTTGCCAAAAAAAAAAAAACAACCTGGAGTCTACTCAAAAAATATAAACATTAGTCAAAATTATTAGTTTACATATTAATCTTTATGTACTTATTATTGTACAAGTTTTTGACTGGTTTTAAAAATACTCAAATTATCCTAAAAATATACATTTGGTTTTAAAGTTTTTCATATGTTTTTCACTTACGTCCGATTTTTTATATATTCTTCTTGTTTTCTTTTCCTTTTTTTTTAAAGTTCATGTATAATTCATAACAGAGAAAATGGGACATGAATAAAAAAAGTATAATTTTAGTTAAAACTTGTCGATTATGTCCATAACGGCCTATAATATTTAGCCTTTAAAAATATTAAATATGGATAGATTATCACTTATGAGTATGAGTTAGATTCTTTTTTTTTTTTTTTGAAAAGGAAATTATTTAAGTTTATTTTTGTGTAATATTTTTAGTTTTCTAATAACTAAAAAGGTTAGGAAAAAAACAGTAAACATACGAACATTGTGATATTAATTTCACTGAATTATAATTTTTTACGTGTGCTTAAAAATAATTAGAATAATTTTAAAAATTGATGTTTTAAATCCTATTAAATGACTTGATATAAAAATAATAATGTTTTAATTATAAAATCACGAAGATAATACAATTTTTTTAATGATTTTTTTTTTCAAAACAATGCAATGATATAATTTTTAATCTAACAAATCAAATGATATGAAGTCATAATGTAAAAAACTTTTGTAACATTTTTGTTTATACATTATAAGATTAAGTTTTTAATATATTAATGTTTGAGATCCAAAATAAAGTACAAAACTTGCAATTGAGGATCTGGGCATGTGCAAGGTTTGTGTTTCAAATTATAATAGGTGCATTATTAATTCTAGATATATGGTCATTTTAACTTAAATATGTTACATTAATTTTATAATTTTTAGCTATCGAACTTTTTAAGTTAATTTCATCCATAAAAATTTATTTTAAAAAATAAATTAAATTTACTAGCTACTTAACAATACATGTAGATAATGGACGTAATATATTCAGAATTTTCATACAACTTAATGGAAATCTTTTTGGCAATGTTAGTGAGGGTGTCTCTACAGCATGGAGTTACACATCATGGACACCTTGGGCCTAGTTTGCAAAGTTAGCTTCAAAGCTTTCTACGATTATGTTTACACGGAAAAAAATTAAAAATATCCCAAGGTTTAAAAATTCTTCAAATATACTTCCAAGATTTTAAAAAATTCAAAAATACTCCTAAGGTTAAAAAAACATTCTCAAAATAGAGAAAAGAAAAAATAAACCAAGAAATAATAGATATAAAAACAGAAGACATTATACGATATTTTTCACAAGAAATGGTAATAAGTAAAAAGAAATTTGAAAAAAATCCAAAAAGCAAAGTTAAATCTTAAAGAAGGAGGTGGATTTAAAAACCCATCATTTTTATTAAAAAAATTATTCCCTAGAAAAAATATAATCTATTATGACATAAGTAATAAAAAATGAGTATTAAGATTACAGATGTAAAAGGAAGATATAATATACCATTAATTGATAAATAAACTATATTAAACAAGCTATCAAAAATTCCTCGTAAAGATAACGAAAAAATTGAATACATCCATTTAGGAGGAATTCAAATACTAATAAAAGCTCATTTTAGAGAAAGAATAAATACACCAATAAAAATAGCATTATTAGATAACAGAATAATAAATAGACAAGATGCCTTGTTAGGAATGATCCATGGTAATTTAGAATACCAAAAACTAAAATTTATAACATATCATAGATTTGCTATAAATATACATGATAAAAATATATATCAAGTATTAAGTTTCGTTTATGAATTTTAAAGAGAAGATTTAATAAAAGAAAGAAATCATTCATTTTCAATATATTATCTAGTAGCATATTCTTTAACAAATAGTCATAATAGTTCAATATATGAACAACATGAATTTATAGAAATAGACAAAACTTTTAAGGAACTTGGACAAATAATAAAATCAGAAATATTAACAGACTTTGAAATACCAGAATTATTGAAATTAGATATTAAAGAAAAACTCTTAATAATATGAAGAAATAGTAATGTTGTTAAAACTAATAGTATACCAAGGTTAACTTTTATAGATCATGAAAGAGAAACTTCTAACAAAAAAGAAGTAAAAAAACTAGAAAATGAAGTTAAAATAATGAAGACATTAGTTCGTGATTGCATATTAGGGAAAAATAATGTTTAGAGATAAAATAAAAAATATGCATTTAGAAATAAATGGAATCCTAGTAGGCGTAACAAAAAATCAAGCAACATTATTTGAAACTGTATAATTATTAATAGAGGAAATAGATTTAGTCCAAGAATCAAACACAAAATATTTACAGGAAATAATAAATATACAAAAAAAATTACTTAAGGAAATAAAGGAACGTGGTTATAATAAACTATAACAAGATATGCACAAGGAATTTTCAAAACTAAGAAAAGATGTATACAACATACAAATAAATAATGAAATAATAGGTTATAAATATGATCCCTTAGAAGGATTAAGAGAAGAACCATCAAGGAGATCAGATTATTTGATTCCTAAAAATGAGAAAAGGAAAAATGAGGAACAATTTAAGAATAAAGAGATAATTCAAATTTAATGGAATATAGAAAATAATTAGAAAGAAAATTCATGGACCTTAAAAATAGAGATATAGAAACATTGGTCAGTTTATTGACATTAACCAATGAAAAAATATAATAACATTATAATGTAAACCTATGTACTAACAAAGAAGAGGATGATATGATAATAATTAGTGAAATTGATTCTAAACTAGAAAACATGACCTCAAAAACTCATATGAAACCAATTTCATTACCAGTTTCTTACTAAGAAGAAACATCTGACCCACATTGGGGAGAAAGAAATAGGCAAAGAACAGAATAACCTAATACCACATACAAAACTAGACAACAACCTAAAATAGAGGAAGAGTTGCATTGAGGAACTAGAGGTAGTATTCCACCAGAGTTCAAACTCTATGATAATTATAAATATGAACTTCTAGATTTAGATTGTATAAGGGATATGAAAAAAGCCTTAGATAAATGGTCTAGTGGAATGAGTGTATTTATACAAACTTGTAGAGTGCTTATAGCACATAAAATGACACGAAATGTAAAAGTTTGGTTTTCAAGCTTAACAGATCAACAACATTTATTAATGTAAGGAAATGCTTCCACAGGAAGAGAATACTTGGATACAGTAATAAATGAAATATATAAAGAATTTATTAGAGAAGATAAAGGAAGGATTATCACTGAATTAAGTGAAAATGAAATCAACGAAGTTAAATGACATCTAACAAATATGGAAATTTGTAACATGTGTTACATAGATTCTTTTATTTGTGAATATGAAATGTATTACCATAAATTACCACCCTCTATGTAAACAACTTATAAAGAAATGATTTTTCAAAAATTAACTTGAACATTATATAAAACCTTAACAGAAAATTGGGAACAAAGGAATAAATAAACTATACCAAGTACTCTAGGAGTAAGAATAAGAAGCCTTAAAGATTGGATCATTATTAAATGCCTAGAAAGAAAAGAATATAAACAAATAAGAGGAAATGATAAAATCTGTTGTGAAACAAGAGATTTTAGAATACCGGGGAAATATAGATGTAATATAAAATCTTATAAACAAAAATATAAATATAAAAAATATAAATTCATAAAACAAAATTTTCAAAAATATAAAAAGAGATTTAATAGAGAAAACAATAAGAAAAGATATTTTAGAAGGAAAATTTATAAACCTTTTGAAAAAAGGAATTATTACCCTTCAAGAAAGAAAAAATACAGATGTTGGATATGTAATGAAGAAAGACATTATGCTAACGAATGTCCAAGCAGATTTCAACATAAAAAAAATTTCACAAAAAGAAAAAATCTTAGAAGAAACTTTCAAAAAGGAGTTAGAACCAATCTTAGAAGAAAGTAGTATTTGTTTAACAAAAAATTAAATACTTAGGGTTGGAAATTGAAGATGAAAAACATAATCTATAGCCCTATATACTAAATAATATTCAAGGTTTTCCTAGTGAATTAAAAATAAAAACAAATTACAAATATTTTTAGGATGTTTAACATATGCAGAAGCATATATCAAGAAACTTGCAGAAATGAGAAAACCATTACAAGCAAAATTGAAAAAAGATCATATTTGGAAATGGATAGAAGAAGATACTCTATATATGGATAGAGTAAAAGCAAAGGTAAAATATTTACCAACTTTATACCATCAAAGACCAGATGATAAGATGATAATTGAAACAGATGCTTCACAAGAATATTGGAGAATAGTTCTAAAAGCAAGAATAGATGACAAAGAGGAATATATTTGTAGATATACATTAGGATCTTTCCAAGGTTCAGAATTAAATTATCATAGTAATGAAAAAGAATATTTAGCTGTTAAAAAAACTTTTAAGAAATTTGTAATATATGTTATAAGCTCTAAATTCATTATCAGAATATATAACAAGAATTTTGGTTATTTCTTAAGAGCTAATATTGTAGGTGATTACAAATAAGGAAGACTAGTTAGATGGAAACAATGGTTCAACCATTACAATTTTGATATTGAACATCTTCCAGGACATAAAAATAGCTTAGTTGATGCTCTTACCAGAGAATTAGCACCTCTAACTATTTTTATGCTTTCAGGAATGGAACATCTTGATATCAAGATCAAGATAAAGGAAAAGGAGATAAAAATCCTACAAGAACAACTCGAGCTGCTATATCTCGAGAAATCTCTTATGGAGATAAGAAAGAAACATGAAGAACTTAATTGTTCAAAAAAACCTCTAGAGACCAGAAGCTCAAACGAAGAATCTCCATTAAAAAAGGAAGAACCTAATAATTCACAAAAAACTTTTGAAACCACAAAGCTCAATTGGGCAGATGAGGTAGAAAAAGAAGAACAAAAAAAAGTTTATGTGGTCTATAATGGCCCAAAACCAAGAATTTATAACAACTAGACAGAAGCTAGCAAATCTATTATAGAAATTAGTGGAGTAACTCATAGAGCTTTCACCAACAGAATAGAAGCTGAAGGTAGTTATGCCAACCACAAAACACCAAAACTAATAACTCTAGAAGAGATAGTAAGAAATTATTCTGTAGCATTACAACAACAACCAATAGCTTCAAGTAGATTGTCAAATCTTGGAAAGATAGTAAGGCCTCCAATGCTATTTAGAGATACATATGTACCAAAGACATCAAAAATAGCAAGGCCTCTAGTGCTATTTAGAGAAATATTTCCACCAGAGACATAAAAAATAGTAAGGTATTCAGTACTATTCAGGGAGACATCTCCTAGAACTACTCCAATCATTGAACATGAAAAGGACTAATATAGAAACCTCAGCAAACCACAATGGTTGAGTCTCTATAATTTGGCCAAAAAATCTACCCAAGAACATATTGAAGATATGAAATTCTATACTACAAACAAGGAATTTCCTATAGGAAGTAAATTCAATATATTGGAAGGAGCTAATCCAATATTTGTGTATAAAGAATTTCATGTAGGACTAATAGAAAATATATATCCATGAATTAATTTAAGTGAGTTAAATTATTTCCCAGAAAATTTTAAAAGAGGAATCAAGAATTTCAGAAGAAAAATTAAAGTAGGTGATAAACCTATTTGTCTTAGATTTTTCAGTTCATTAATGGACTGGAATGAGGAAGGAAGTATTAGTCCCTACCACTTCATGAAGATAGGGATTTCCAACATAAACAGAGAAGTTTCCAAACCAAAGACACTTCTAGAAAAGTAATTCAATACAAAATAACTCTGTGTATTAAGAGGTCAAATGTTAAGCCAAATTTACTATGAACTCAAGAAGATTGAAAATTCCACTAAGATTAAAGTAAATTATTGAAATAGTAAAGTCATCATCATTTTCCACAGTAGCATGGCTCTCTCATAAGAAGATGGTGAAAAAATCACCAAATATGAAACCAATTTTAATTATAACAACCTAGAAATTGATCAAGAAACAAGGAAGGTATTCTGCTTCTATGCCAGGAAAGCTACCAAAGACCATAAATGCATTCTCTGCATCAAAGACCGAGAAGATGAAGATGCGTCATCATCAACGTCATCAAAAGAACCATCGACAGAAAATGACAGAGAAAAAAAAAAGAAAAAAAACTTTCCGTAGAAGACTACAAAAGAAATAAAGATGTAGACCCCCCCATATCTTAGTTAGTAGAATGTGCCCAAGAAAAAGAAAGTGGCTATCTTTTAAAGTAGAAAAGCAGATGAATTATTAAAACAAGGGTGAAATAATAATTTTAATATTGTAAATAAGGATTCCTTATTCTATAAAAGAAACCCTTATTGTCATTTTAGAACACACTCGAATACACAGCATCCAAAGCTTTCTACTATGAAACCCTTTAGCATAAAAAACCTCTCTATCTAGAAATCCCAAAACCAATAATGTTATACCCAGTAATTATGAGTAGCTACCCTTTCAAGGTTCTTAGTTGGCCTTAAGTTGTAACAATTATTATTATGAATAAAATGAAGTTTAGTTACTCTTCTCTACTAAGTCAATTATTGGACACCATTTATGTACGGATGCAAAAGGCTCACCATTGCTAGGAAGGCATTGAGGTTTGAGCAAAGCTGAGGCATAACAGGTGTAACAAAAGAGGACGAACAGAAGGGAAGACCGTGGTGAACCCATCAAATTCAGGTATAATAATTAAAAATTTAAACTAGTTAATAATCTTGAATGTTTAAATATTTGCTTATAACAAGATATAATATTGCTAAAAAGGGAAAATATAAATTATTTTTAAAAATAAACAACTAATAATTCCAATGGAAATCAAAGATAAAAATCTAATTCTATTAGAAACATTTGATAAAGGTTATCTCTATTATTTAAATAAATATTTTAAAAATAAAGATTATGAAACTTGTCTTGAAAATTTTAAAAGATTTAACACCTTATTAGATATCTATACAAATTATATTAAAGCTATTACAAGCATCATAGATCATCCTGTTTCAAAGACATTAAAAGACTATTTTAGTCAAAAATATGTGAGAATAGAGAAAGACAAATTCAACAATTTAATGTTTGGATATTACTTCTTTGAAGATTATAAATACACTGTATGTACACAATAACAACCTGCTTGTATACTACAAATAAGACAAAATAATATACATTCAACACATATGATTTATCAAAATAATACTCTATGAACATTGAATCATTAGTACATAAATTAGAACTATTAGATTTAACAAATAAAAGAGTAATTTTTAATTTTAAAAAACAATTAATAAATTCAAGATTAGAATTAAGCAACCAACATAATGAAGAACATAATATACTATGTATTTATAATGAATATAGAAGAAAATTCAACTTATACAGAAAAATAATAAACTTTTTAGACAAATTATTACATTCAATAAATAGACAAAGACCATCAATTAAGTTAATATTAATCCCGATTAAAAATTGTATCGATATGTAAAAAATTGTATCAATCCCTAAATATCAAAGCTTATGAATAATAATCTAAATAGTAATTGTATCGATACGTAAAAATTGGTATCAAAGTTTAAAAATAGTAATTTAAATAGTAATTGATGAAAAATTAACGCCATTAAAATCTAAGAATATTTTTTTTATAAACTTTAGGAATATAATTGAATATTTAATACAGTATGTTTATACAATAACATCGCACTATTGCAGTGTATTGCATTGTGTGATAGCATGTTGCATGTGTTCTTTATTATTTTGTAATATATATTTTTTAATAATTATATTATTGATTTTTTTTATCAAATAGTAGGTATTTATGTTTGTCAGAAAAAATTAGATTAATCTTATATTTTATTTAATTAATATATAACACAATCACTTATTTTAATAGTTATAATTTCTCGGATTTCATATTCCTATTATCTGCTTAAATCTTTGAACCATTTATATTTTGAATGCCCCATCATCACCGTCTCCTCTTCATTTGGATTTTCTCATCATATAGAGTCCAAATTTTCATGCCCTAATGCTAATTAAATATGAGAACGAGCCAAATGATGAGGTCAAGTAGTCAACCTCAGGCTATGGTTAACTCTTTGTTGGCAGATTTGAAAATCTGGTACGTAATGATTTTAGATTGTGAGAACAAGGCAGTTAACATACAAGTGATTGTACTCTTATTATTAGATATTAAACAATTAAAAAAATGGAAGAATTCAAGATTATGTGTCGGTTTCTTATTTACGATTATGCTATCATGTGTGATTTTGACATTTGGTTGATGGGCATGTGCGCACGTTAGTGTCTGTATACGTACATTTAGACCTATTGCCTCACATAGCCAACTTGACAAAGTTTATTTTATAATATTTCTTACATATGTATCTATAAAAATAGTCATTAATATATATATACATATTTTAATATCAATCAATTTTATTCAATAAATAATATTTTTAAATTTAAAAATATTAAAATATAAATTTTATAATAAAAATATTAAAATATAAATTTTATAATAAAAAAGATAAAAATATAATTTTTAAAATTTTTAAAGATTTTTATAAATTTTTTATGAATTTTTATCTTATAATCAATCGAAAAATACCACATACATGTCACGCAAGTAAAAGAGTTACATAATAGACTACGTGGATGCCATGTAAATGGATAGGACCAATTGCACAACATTGTGTGTATCACGCGATGTAGCGCCATGTCATGTGTCATCATGACATTCATTTCGAATTCATTGCTTGGTCAACGCGCTTGTCATGTGTCATATCCTAATTTTTTCATTCATTCCACTCGTACATCACACAAGTTGTTATCGCGAATCATGTAGCACCACCTAACGATGACTTAGTGAGCATTGATTGAGATCAATCTTTCATGACACATATCGCTTTCTGATTCACCCACTGAATCCCACATGCCACGTGTCTTATTCATATTTGCTGACACTATTAATTTTTCTCTCTTTCATCTTAGCCCTAGATCTGAAGTTGATTTGACATTTTAGATTCCACTTGAGATATAGTTATCCCTTTAATCACGCCATAAACCTTAATAAATTGTAAATAACATAATTTTTATCAATTTTTAAAGTTAAGAAGAGAGAAAAACACAGAAAAATTCAAAAGAGATACAATTTTGATAGATATTTAAGAAGAGATTGTTACTAAAATTTAAGAGATTGATTGTATTTATTATTCTACTCTTTTATTTATTAATTTTTACGTTTTTTTATGAAAAATATGAGTTTTATGAACAAAATTATATCTAGTTAATTTATTAATCTAGGGGTCTTATGAACCTAATTTTCATCATGTGATGATATAATATTTTATCTCAATTATGATTTTAATTTAATTATATTATTTAATATAATTTTTATGCTATTAATTGTTTGACTAACAATTGATTATAGATATAATTAAATAGATTTCAAAGAATTATTTAATTGTTTGTCTTGACTAAATAACATGTATATTTTCTAGGCAGAGATGAATGATTTTTATATATGTGATCAATAATTGATGAATTTAATAAGTAGTATACAATTTAATTGATATGAGAGTTTGAATAAGTAAATTATTATATAATGTGTAGTTTACTTAAAAGAGAAATACATTTTAGGTTAGATTTAACTGATCGTGTAATTAATTGATAATTATATTTAAAAAATTTAATAATTCATATATTTAAAAAATTAACGGATTAAATATTTTTTCATATATCATCTTAGTTATTATCATTGTATATTTATTAAACATTATAAAATTTTTGGTACTTATCGAACTCGAATCATAATTTATATCCTATCAAATTTTTAATATCATATAGAGTCCAAATTTTCATGCCCTAATGCTAATTAAATATGAGAACGAGCCAAATGATGAGGTCAAGTAGTCAACCTCAGGCTATGGTTAACTCTTTGTGGGCAGATTTGAAAAGCTGGCACGTAATGATTTTAGATTCTGAGAACATGGCAGTTAACATACAAGTGATTGTACTCTTATTATTAGATATTAAACAATTAAAAAGATGGAAGAATTCAAATTATGTGTCGGTTTCTTATTTAGGATTATGCTATGTGATTTTGACATTTGGTTGATGGGCTTGTGTGCACGTTAGTATTGTGTAGGTAACATTTAGACCTATTGCCTCACATACGCAACTTTTCGAAGTTTATTTTGTAATATTTGGATATATAAAAATATAATCATTAGTATATTTTTTCCTTAATATTTATGTGTTTTATTCGATAAGTAAAAATATTAAGATTAAAAATATTAAAATATAAATTTTATAATAAAAAAATAAATTTAATTTGAAATTTTTTAAAATTTTTATAAATTTTTACGAATTTTTAACGTATAATCAATCAATAGCTACCACATAAATGTCACGAAAGCAAAAGAGTTAACATATAAACCATGTGGACGTCATGTAAATAGATATGACCAATTGTACAACATTGTATCGTATGATGTATCGTCATGCCATGTGCTATATCCTGATTTTTCCATTCAATGCACTCGTGTACCACGCAAGTCGTTATCGTGAATCATTTAGCACCACCTAACAATGACTTAGTAAGCATTGATCGAGACCAATCTTTCATGCCACGCGTTGCTTTCTGATTCACCCATTGAATCCCACATGCCACGTGTCTTATTCATATTAGCTGACACTATTAATTTTTCTCTCTTTCATCTTAGCCTTAGATTTGAAGTTGATCTAACTTTTCAAATTCCACCTTAGATATAATTATCCCTTTAATCACCCCATAAACCTTAATAAATTATAAATAATATAATTTTTTATTAGTTTTTGAAGTTAAAAAGAGATAAAATCATAGAAAATTCAAAAGAAGATACAATTTTGGTAGATATTCAATAGGTGATTAGTATTATAATTTAAGAGATTGATTATATTTATTATTCTACTCCTTTCTTTATTAATTTTTTTCTTTTTATAAAAAAATATGAGTTTTATGAATGCAATTATGTCTAGTTAATTTATTAGTTTAGTGATTTTATGAACCTAATTTTCATTATGTGATGATATAATGTTTTACCTCAATTATGATTTTAATTTAATTATATTATTTAATATGATTTTTATGCTATTAATTGTTTGGCTAACAATTGATCTATAGATGCAATTAAATAGATTTGAGAGAATTATTTAATTATTTGTCTTGACTAAATAACGTATATAGTTTCTAGGCAGAGATGTATGATTTTTATATATGTGGTCAATAATTGATGAATTTAATAAGTAGTATAAAATTTAATTGACATGAGAGTTTGATTAAGTAAATTATTATATAGTATATAGTTTACTTGAGGGAGGAATACACGTTAAGTTAGATTTAATTGATCATGTAATTAATTGATAATTATATTTGAAATTTTTTAATGATTCACATGTTTAAAAAATTAGGAGATTAAGTATTTTTATATATTTTTTATATATCTTTTTAGTTAATAAATTTGATTTAATTAATTATTTTTAGTTATTTTAATTTTATTTTCTTAATATATAAAAATTTGATTTTTTTTTATTTTTTTAAAATTAATTTCTAATAATATAACATGTATAAAAACAATTTTTTTTATTATTATATTAATTATTATGGTACGTGTATCTGTACATTTAGATAAAAGATTTGGTCCATGTAGAACTCGAATCATAATTTATATCCTATCAAATTTTCAATATCATACAGAGTCCAAATTTTCATGCCCTAATGCTAATTAAATATGAGAACGAGCCAAACGATGAGGTCAAGTAGTCAACCTCAGGCTATGGTTGACTCTTTGTTGGCAGATTTGAAAATCTGGTACGTAATGATTTTAGATTCTGAGAACAAGGCAGTTAACATACAAGTGATTGTACTCTTATTATTAGATATTAAACAATTAAAAAGATGGAAGAATTCAAGATTATGTGTCGGTTTCTTATTTACGATTATGCTATATCATGTGTGATTTTGACATTTGGTTGATGGGCTTGTGTGCACGTTAGTATCTTTATAGGTAAGATTTAGACCTATTGTCTCACATACGCATCTTTTCAAAGTTTATTTTGTAATATTTCTTCCATACGTATAGATATCCTTTCTTTTCAAAAACTTGTTTATATCGGAGGATGGCCTTTTTACATATGATAGACTAACTTTTCTTATATTTTTTTATTTTTGATAAATATTAATACATGTTAATTAATGTTATGTTTAATTATCATCTAATTGTGGTGTGATATAAGATGATATCAATATTTAATTATTTATAAAGAATATTAAATATGTGAATTTTATAGCAAAACAAATAGCTAAAGTTTAGATTTGTTTCTTTGTCTATGAATATCATTAATTTTTGTTTATCAAATTTAATTATTGATATATTTAAATAAATTTTTATGAATATTATTAATTTTTGTTTATCAAATTTAATTATTGATATATTTAAATAAATTTTTATATGAATTGTAACTTTTAATGAAATTTAATTTTATAAAAAAATATTCCTTCTATAAATATAAAGATTTTTTTTATAAAAAATAGAAAACAAATAAAATAGAGGATTAGACCTTACTTTCTGCATAAGTGATAAAAAAGGTGTAAATAACTGTCTCTATCTAAAGGGAAAAAATTAGAAATATCCTCAAGGTTTAAGAAATCTTCATAAATATCTTTAAGATTTTAAAACATTTAAAAATATCCCTAAAAACATAAAGGATGTTAAATCTAACAGTTATCAAAAATATCCCTGAAATTTCCAAAATGAAAGAAGAAAAAATAAACCAAGAGATAATAGACATAGAAATAGAAAAAAATTTAGGATGTTTTTCACAAGAAATGATAATAAGTAAAAAAGAAATTTAAAAAAATTCAAAAAATAAAATTAAATCTTAAAGAAGGAGATAGATTTAAAGACCCATAATTTTCATTAATAAAATTATTTTCTAGAAAAAATATAATATATTATGGCATAAGTAATAAAGAAATGAGTATTAAGATTACAGATGCAAAAGGAAGACATAATATATCCTTAATTGGTAAAGAAACTATATTAAACAAGCTATCAAAAATTTCTCATAAAGATAAAGAAAAAAATAGATACATCTATTTAGGAGAAATTCAAATATTAATAAAAGCTCATTTTAGAGAAGAAATAAATACACCAATAAAAATAGCATTATTAGATAACAGAATAATAAATAGGCAAGATGCCTTATTAGGAATGATCCATGGTAATTTAGGATACCAAAAGTTAAAATTTACAACATATCCTAGATTTGTTATAAATATACATGATAAAAATTTAAATCAAGTATTAAGTCTAGCTTATGAATTTGAAAGAGGAAATTTAGTAAAAGAAGAAAATTATTCATTTTCAATACACTATCTAGTAGTATATTCCTTAACAAATAGTCACAATAGTTCAATATATGGACAAAATAAATTTATAGAAATAGACTTTGAAATACCAAAAGAATAAAAATTAGATATTAAAGAAAAATCTTTAAAAACAGGAAGAAATATTAATGTTGTTAAAACTAATAGTATACTAAGGTTTACTTTTATAGACCATGAAGGAGAGACTTCTAACCAAAAAGAAGTTAAAAAAACTAGAAAATGGGGTTAAAATAATGAAGATATTAGTTCATGATTGTATATTAGAGAAAAACAATGTTTAGAGATAAAATAAAAAATATGTATTTAGAAGTAAATGGAAGCCTAATAGGCATAGCAAAAAATCAAGCAACATTATTTGAAATTGTATAATTATTAACAGAGGAAATAGATTTAGTCCAAGAATTAAACACAAAATATTTACTGAAAATAATAAATATACAAAAAGAATTACTAAAAGAAATAAAATGTGGTTGTAATAAACTAGAACAAGATATGCGCAAAGAATTTTAAGAACTAAAAAAAGATGTATACAACATACATAGAAAAAATGAAATAGTAGGTTATAAATATGATCCCATAGAAGGATTAAGAGAAGAACTACCAAGGAGATCAGATTCTCTAATTCTTAAAAATGAGAAAAGGAAAAATAAGGAACAATATAATTTAAGAATAAAGAGATAATTCTAATTTAATGGAATATAGAAAAGAATTAGAAAGAAAATTCATGGACCCTGAAAATAGAGATATATAAACATTGGTTAGTTTATCAACATTAACCAATGAAGAAATACAAGAACATTATAATGAAAAATTTTGTACTAACAAAGAAGAGAATGATATGATAATAATGAGTGAAACTGATTCTGAACCAGAAAACATGACCTCAAAAGGTCATATGAAACCAATTTCATTACGAGTTCCTTATCAAGAAGAAATATCTGACGCATATAGGGGAAAAAGAAATAGGCAAAGAACAGAACAACCTAATACCACGTACAGAAGAAGATAACTACCTAAAATGGAGGAAGGGTTGCATTGAGGAACTAGAGGTAGTATTCCACCAGAGTTCAAACTCCATGATAATTATAAATCTGAAGTTCTAGATTTAGACTGTATAAGAGATAAGAAAAAATCCTTACATGAATGGGCTAGTAGGATAAGTGTACTTATACAAACTTCTCAAACTACCCAAACAAATCCTTCAACTTATAGAGTGCTTATAGCGCATAAAATGATTGGAAATGTAAAAGTTTGGTTTTCAAACTTAACAGATCAACAACATTTATTAATGCAAGGAAATGCTTTCACAGGAAGAGATTACTTGGATACAGTAATAAATGAAATATACAAAAAATTTATTGGAGAAGATAAAGGAAGGATTATCACTGAAGCCATTGAAAATGAAATCAATGAAACTAAATGGCATCTAACAAATATGAAAATTTGTAACATGTGTTACATAAATTTTTTTATTTGTGAATATGAAATGTATTTCCATAAATTACCACCTTCTATGTAAACAACTTATAAAGAAATGTTTTTTCAAAAATTACCTGAAACCTTATATAAAACCCTAAAAGAAAATTGGGAACAAAGGAATAAAGAAACTATACCAGATATTCTAGAAGGAAGAATAAGAAGCCTTAAAGATTGAATCATTATTAAATGCCAAGAAAGAAAATAATATAAACAAATAAGAGGAATTGATAAAATCTATTATGATACAAGAGATTTTAGAATAACAGAGTAATATGGATTTAATATAAAATTTTATAAACAAAAATATAAAAAATATAAAAGATTTAAAAAATATAAATTCAAAAAATAAAATGCAAATGTTGGATTTGTAATGAAGAAGGACATTATGCTAACAAAAGTCCATGCATACTTCAACATAAAAAAGAATTTAAAAAGTAATTTCCACAAAAAGGAAAAATCTTAGAAGAAACTTTCAAAATGGAAACCAATCGAGGAATCTGATATAGATGATACTTATAATATCAATCTTTTGGAAGAAATTAAGAAATAACTAACTCAGAATATGAACATTCTTCATCAGAAGATGAACATTCTTCATTAGAAGATGAACATTCTTCATCAGAAGATGAATGATTTATATAGTATTACAAATCCAAATAATACTTACACTAAAGTAGGACTAAAATTTAAAGGCTATAACACTTATCATTTACATATATATATATATATATATATGAACTAGTATGTGTGTAGCCAATATATATGTATTTACAGAAGACAATTGGAAACAAGCACCAAAAGATTTAATTGTAAGAATTACTAATAATACTACAATAAAACTCAATCATGTATTAAAAGATACTGATATAATGATAGGAGGAGAAAGCTTTTACATTCCTACCATATATCAACAAGAAACATGAGTAGATTTGTTAATAGGAAATAATTTCCTAAATTTATACCAACCTTTCACACAACATCATTACAAAATAAGTCTCATAACCTTAGAAGGAGATACCGTCTATGTTTCTAAAGTAAGAAAAACTTTAATTGTCTCAAACCCAACTTTTATGCAACAACATAAAAAGCAAAAACGTGGTGAGATAGAATACCAACAAAAACCTTATTTAAAAAATATTTCATTAGATATAGAAGAAAAATAAAACTCTTTTCTCAATGAAATACAAGAAGACAAAGCCCTAACATGCATTAGAAAACTATTAAAAACAGTCATTTTAGAAAATTCTTTGGATCCAAAAATAAATAAATCTAAAACAATAGTTAACATAAAATTAAGGGATCACAATAAGATCATAACCATTAATTTATACTCCAGAAGACAGAATTGAATTTGGAAAACAAATTCAAGAACTTTTGCAATTAAAAGTCACAATACCAAGTAATTGACCTCACTCTAGTCCATTATTCTTAGTTGAAAAAGAAGCTAAGAAAAGAAGAGGAAAAAAGAGAATGGTAATAAATTTTAAAGTACTGAATAAAGAAACCATTGACGATGGATACTTCATTCCAAAAAAGGAAGAACTACTATTATTAATAAAAGGAAAGAACTACTTCTCGAGATTTGATTGCAAAAGTGGATTTTGGCAAATATGATTTTATGAAGAATCCCAAAAATTAACGGCATTTAGTTGCCCCCAAGGAAAATTCCAATGACATTTGGATTAAAACAAGCTCCAAGTATTTTTCAAAGATATATGGATAACATTCTTAAGAAATTACAAGATATTTGTTGTGTTTAAATATATGATATTTTGGTTTTCATTAATAAATTAAATAAGCATTATTTGGATATTATTAATATTCTACAAGAATGTAGAAAAGAAGGCATTGTAATGTCTGAAAAGAAAGCAGTATTTTCTTAACAAAAAATTAAATACTTAGGGTTGGAAATTGAAGATGAAAAACATAATGTGCAATCCAATATACTAAATAATATTCAAGGTTTTCTTAGTGAATTAAAAGATAAAAATCAATTACAAATATTTTTAAGATGTTTAACATATGCAGAAGTATATATTAAGAAACTCGTAGAAATGAGAAAACCATTACAAGCAAAATTGAAAAAAGATCATATTTGGAAATGGACAGAAGAAGATACTCTATATATGGATAGAGTAAAAGCAAAGGTAAAAAATTTACCAACTTTATGCCATCCAGAACCAGATGATAAGATGATAATTGAAACAGATGCTTCACATGAATATTGGAGAACAGTTATAAAAGAAAGAGTAGATGACAAAGATGAATATCTTTGTAGATATACATCAGGATCTTTCCAAGGTTCAGAATTAAATTATCATAGTAATGAAAAAGAATATTTAGCTGTTAAATAGCTTTTAAGAAATTTGCAATATATGTTATAAGCTCTAGATTCATTATCAGAACTTATAACAAGAATTTTGGTTATTTCTTAAGAGCTAATATTGCAGGTGATTACAAACTAGTTGGCAACAATGGTTCAACCATTACAATTTTGAAGTTGAACATCTTCTAGGACATAAAAATAGCTTATCTGATGCTTTTGCCAGAGAATTAGCACCTCTAGCTAGTTTTATGCTTTCAGGAATGAAACATCTTGATATCAAGATCAAGATAAAGGAAAAAGAGATAAAAATCCTACAAAAACAACTTGAGCTGCTATATCTCGAGAAATCTCTTATGAAGATAAGAAAAATACATGAAGAACTTAATTGTTCAAAAAAACCTCTAAAGATTAGAAGCTCAAATGAAGAATCTCCATTAAAAAGGAAGAACCTAACAGTTCACAAATAACTTCTGAAACCATAAAGCTCAATTAGGTAGATGAGGAATATATTCTAGGAATTAGTGGAGTAACTCATAGAGCCTTCACCAACAGAATAGAAGTTGAAGGTAGCTATGCCAACTATAAAACAACAAAACTAATAACTCTAGAAGAGATAGTAAGAAATTGTTCCACAGCTCTACAATAACAACCAATAGCTCCAAACAGGTTGACAAATTTTGGAAAGATAGCAAGGTTGAGACATAACAGATGTAACAAAAGAAGACGAATAGAAGAAAGACCGTAGTGAACCTATCAAATTTAGGTATAATAATTATAAATTTAAGCTAGCTAAGAATCTTGAATATTTAAATATTTACTTATAACAAGACATAATATTGTTAAAACAGGAAAATGGAGATTATTTTTAGAAATAAACAACTAATAATTCTAATGAAAATCAAAGATAAAAATCTATTTCTATTAGAAACATTTGATAAAAGTTATCTCTATCATTTAAATGTATATTTTAAAAATAAAAACTATGAAACTTGTCTTGAAATTTTTAAAAGATTTAATACCTTATTAGATATATATACAGATTATATTAAAGCTATTATAAGCATTATAAACTATCCTGTTTCAAGGACATTAAAAGAATATTTTAGTCAAAAATATGTAAGAATAGAGGAAGAAGAATTTAACAACTTAATGTTTGGATATTACTTCTTTGAAAATTATAAATACATTGTATGTACACAAGAAAAACATGCTTGTATACTTCGAATAGGACAAAATAATATACATTCAACACATATGATTTATCAAGATAATACTTTATGAACATCGAATCATTAGTACATAAATTAGAACTATTAGATTTAACAAATGAAAGAGTAATTTTTAATTTTAAAAGACAATTAATAAATTCAGGATTAGAATTAAGCAACTAACATAATAAAGAACATAATATAGTATGCAATTGTAAGGAATATAAAAGAAAATTATACTTATATAGAAAAATAATAAGCTTTTTAAACAAATTATTATCTTCAATAAATAGATAAAGATCATCAACTAGATTAATATTAACCCTCGATTAAAAATTGTATTAATCTGTAGAAATTGATATCAGAGCCTAGAAATAGTAATTAATGGAAAATTAACACCATTAAAATAAAAAGGTATTTTTGGTATTTTATAAACTTTAGGAGCATAATTGAAGATATGTCAAACCTCAGGTACATTTAAGATTGTATTTCCTACTTGGAACTTATAGTGACTCAAAAGGTTAATACAAATGAATATGTGTAGATTAATTAACAATTTAATTATTTTTTTAAGGAAAAAAATAGGATTAAAACTTATAACCATTAAAATAATCTATTCTCATTTCTATTTTAATATATTTTTATTGTTAAAAAAACCTGACACATCATTTTATATATAACGCCATTAATTAAAAGTCATTCGAATTAAACTATAATCATTTAAATCTATTCAATATTAAATATCATCAAATTATACTCCATTCAATATTGTTAGAGTGATATTTTATAGTTATTGGTTCTATGATTTTTTTTTGTAATTTACCAATTGAAACCAAATTTCAGCTAATAAATGAACATATTTCACAATTTTCGTTAGTTTTCTTGAATATTCACGATCTATCAAATATTTAAATTTATCATTATATTTGAATATGTAAATAGCACATATATTTATTATATATAATCTATAAGGTTTGAGAGTTTTGACGATATTTGTAAATAAAACATCTAAATATAATTTTAGCTTTTAAGCATGTCTTTTAAGAATATTTTCAAGCCAAATAAATTATCGAGTTCCAACAATCACATCTCAAGTATATCTCTGTTCTTATGCACATTAAATTTTATATTAAATATAGAAGAATATTTTGAATTTAAGTTATTCAATCGATCGAAATATGTTTAGGCCAATTGAGGTGAGTCGATCGATCTACTCAGTTTAAAAAATTACAGAATTAATTTTTCATTTAAATAAATCGATCAAGTTATTAATGGTCAATCAAAAATTGAGTAGATCAATCTACTTGTTTCAAATTTTATTTTTTATTATTCTAGATCGATCGAGCGATCAGGTTATAAACTTTAACTTAACTTTCATTTGAGCCAAATGTTTCAATTACTACGTTGTCCCTATTACTTGCTGCTTTATAAATTATTTAATACACATAATTGTAATTAGACTTTAACCAAGCATTAAGACTTCAATCTTTCCTGTATAAAGAACCTAATACTCTATATTTTATTTAACCACACTTGAATCAACTTTTACATTCTAAGCTTTCCCTCTCAATCTATTTTGCCAAAACTATTATGGTAGGCTTTTTCATTAGTTAATTTATCAAATGTTTTATGATTGTGTTTGATTTATTAATAAGCTTACAATATTTGTAATATTGTGCTTAATATCTATTCTAATGTTGTTAGTGATTTTGGTTTAATTAGTATTTTATTAAATCTAGCTAGGATTTTTTATTATTAAATATGATCTAGGACATACATTATACTTGTGTTATTGTGCTAACTTTTCAAATATCAATTAAACAGATCCGATAACTCATGTGACTTGAATTTATCATAACGTTACTTCGGATCCAAACACTTTGCTTATGGAGACTGTGAAAGTAAACAGAGGTTTGTAGGTAAGTTGCTTGGGGGTATTATCTTGGTGGATAATTTGAATTATAATCTTATAATCAAATATTATTTTCTTAGTAAATCGTTAGATAGTCAGATAAATCGATGATTTTCCTCTAAGGTTATTATTGTAGTTTAGGTTGTTTACACCTAAAAATATCGTATTATTTATTTTTTTGAATTACTTTATTTACACGTGTTTACAAGTTTGATCGTATGCAAAAATTTTAATTTATTATATTTTTGTTAATTATCTATTCAATTCTTCTAGTTAATTAGATCCTTAACTAAATAAGCTTTCATAATTGAATTGATTTCAAAATAACACGTTAGTTATCGTGTACATGTATACATATATAATTTATATAATATATATATATATATATATATATATATATATATATTATTTTAAAGTAAATTGGATTATGTATTAAAGTATGAATTCTAACAAAAAAATCAACCGGTTAATTAGACAAATAAAAGTATGGGAAATTTTCTACTCTTACACATCATATCATAGAAAGGACAAAGAACAATGTCAACTTGAATGCATAAGGCATATCGTCATAAGCGTGTAGGTATTAATCAAATGACTATTACCATGCGAGTAAAATTGCCACATAAATGGTACAAGATTAATTATTCTATTTTATAGCAGAGATAAATATCATTTTCCTTCTCATAAATAAATATTCATAACTTTTACCGAATGTAAAATCCAAAAAAAGACAAGTACATATTTAACAACATTTCATAATTCGTACAAAACATAATGTAATGAGTTTTACCTCTTCAAAAAACAAGCCCTCATTAAAAGCCACTTCCTACTTGGCCTCCTAATCTTCCTCGGTCTTCAGGATCCACGTGGGCGTTCCATTTATGTTTGAACACTCTCAAACTTGCCATGTAGCATAGGTCTTGTCCACGTACTCAATTAGAACTCCACAAGCTAAAGTTTACGTGTATATAGCTACCCAGTTTCTTTCCCTATATATAATCATGAAGAAACACAACATATCAAGCTTAAAAAGAAAATTAAACAAACCAATATGGCCTTTTCTTCCTTTGTTAATGTTGCTTCGCTAATAAGATTTCTAATAATTTTGCCAGTAGCTTATAGTAGTTACAGTTACAAAATTCCAGGAGACGATGTAGATCTAGTAGAATTCCCATTAAATTTAGAGTTCTTGGAAGCAGAGTTCTTTTTATATGGAACATATGGTTATGGTTTGGACATAGTTGCACCAAATTTAACCAAAGGAGGTCCACCTCCTGTTGGGGGTAGAAGAGCCCATCTTGATCCTCTCACTAGGGATATTATCATGCAATTTGCTTGGCAAGAAGTTGGACACTTAAGGTTCTGTCTTATTGGTTATTTGTATTTTTTGTATATGTTTTGGTTACTAAGAAAATGATATTTCATTCAAACAAGCTAAATTGGTGGTCTTAAGAGACTCATCACTCTGACATATATATGCAGGGCTATACAAAGTGCAGTTAAAGGCTTTCCAAGGCCATTGCTGAATTTAAGTGCATGCTCATTTGCTAAAGTGATGGATTCAGCAATGGGGAAAAAGTTGAAACCACCATTTGATCCATATGTCAATGGGATTAACTTCCTCCTTGCATCTTACTTGCTTCCCTATGTTGGTCTTACTGGCTATGTTGGTGCTAATCCTAAACTCCAAGGTTCTGATTCTAGGAAGGTAAGCAATTCAACTAACACTATACAACAAAAATAGCATCTTAATAATAATATTAAACGGATCCAATTGAACGGAATTCAATATTAAATAGATCTAAATGACTATAATTTAATTTAAATAGTGCCCCATTGAATAACGTTTAATGTAAAATTATGTGTTGGACATTTTTTTAATAATAAAAGTATATAAAATGGATATAAAGTATGTTATTTTTGTAGTTCCAAGTTTTAAGAGTGTTATTTTTGTTGTTTTCTTATTATTTTTATCTATTTAAACCACTGTATTCTAACTCTCCCTTCATACACTCTCCTGTTATTTGGACTTGCTTTCTTACCCTTTATCTCTCTCTCAGCACACATAAACATCTTTAAGAAAGGGGTCAATAATGAATCATTGCCTAAACAAAACCATGTGTGTTTGAAATCCATGTGCATACTATCCAAATGAACATTCCAAAATATCCCAAACAAGTCCATGTACCATAGATAGAAATTGTAAAGTGGGTTAATTTTATCTTTAACATTTCTTTATCTGGATATTTCTTTCAGCTTGTAGCTGGGCTTTTGGGTGTGGAATCAGGCCAAGATGCAGTGATAAGATCAATGCTATACGAGCTTCTTATGGTGAAAGTATACCCGTATGGTATACCTGTATTTGAATTTACAAATAAAATTTCAAAACTAATGAATAATCTTGGAAAGGCAGGCGTCAAAGAAGAAGGACTTTTGGTTCCTCTTGCTGAAGGTGCTGAAGGAAAAGTTACTGGAAATATTCTAGTTGGAGACAAATACTCACTTTCATATGGAAGAACTCCTGAGGAAATACTTAGAATTGTATATGGAGGGGGCAATGAAAGTGTCCCTGGAGGCTTTTTTCCTAAGGGTGCTAATGGTCGTATTGCTAAATCTTATTTACCTAATAATGTTAGGTTTGATTAGCCAATAATGTCTAGAGCATAGACATGGAATGTAGAGTTTTTTATGATGTTTTTATGCTCTGTTTAGCTACACTGTATTGCTTGTTTTTCACCTATAGTTAATATCGACTAAATAATAGAGCCATAGAGGCATCTTTTTTTCAGTCACACTGGCTGCATTTTCATAAATTTCTTGTAAAACTTATGATATGTTTGCTTGTATTTATGCTAAAAGTTGTTTCAAAAGAAAGTACTTTCAGAAAAAGCATATTTGTATGATGTCCTGCACTTCTGACATTTTTCCTGTATGGTTTAAAAACTTCTTTTTTCTCTTTTTTTTTTTTTGAAGCATTTTTACAAGATCTCACAAGCACAAACAAACATAAACATAACCTAGTACATCTTATGAAAATATCCCAACCGCATAGTACTATCCTAAATACTCATATTTGCATATTCTAGCATGTTATGGCTTCTACTCTAATATATATAGTATTAGTTAGGGGTACTTTTATATGAAACCTACAATTCCTAACTTGGAAGCTTTCCAAGTCCACATGTCCAATTTTTATATAAGTGTATTGTATTGTGGTTGGAGCAACAACAATATAGGGGACTGAAAATTAGACAATAGGTTTGGGATTCTTCTCAACTTGGAAGAGTATCATTTTTCTGTTGTTATGGGATGTGAAATTTTTAAAGGAATTCAGAAAAGATGCAAGATTTGCATATTCCAACTTTTAGAGTCTGAGCCCAATCAGCCAAAGCACAAAGTATGATTAAACATTGTCTCAAGAGTGATGGTCAAAGCATTTATAATGATGTCCATTGTGCATCAAGTAGATCTAGATTCGAGAGCAAGAAATGTCAAGGAGCATGAAATTAGATAGAATGAAGTCAAAAGTGTAAAATTCTCATAAATTGTTCTGATACACAAACCATAAATATGCTAAAATAACGAACAGCTACGTATAAAAAAATTTATGGTAAAACAATTGCATATCAGTAAAAAATGTTTTCTTTGGAAGCATTCCTACACCCTGCAGCTTTGCTTGTTCCAAAGGCTAAAAAATTAGTTAGAGGAAACGCACCTTCAAAGCCCACACTTGTGTGCAAATGGAAATGGTTTATCTTCTTCCTTTTGTTCTGCATGGTTTATCTATAGACCACAAAGACACTCTTTTTGAAATGAAAATTCCATTATTTCGTCTAAAAAACAAAATATAGAGGGAAGACCCAAGGGTTTTCTTTCAAACCTAGACAAGACTATTGGAACATTATCAGAAATCCTGTTGCTTAAAGAGGTAATCGTCTGTGTTAATTTCTCGCCAAAATGTCACACACAGCCCAGGAAGATGCTTAAAGCTTGTTCTGATCTTCTGATCATAAAATACAGATTTTTTCCCTTCTTATTTGAGCAAAAGTTAAATTATAGTGAACTTTTTTTATCCACCAAAATCGTAGTCAGCTAAGGAAGTTTTTTCTTCTGCAGTACCTATGCTTCTTTTTGTATCATTATAAAAAACAAGCAATTGGAATATTGGAAATCTTCACTTGCCAGAAGGCCTTCAATGGCAATCGGATGACCTTAAACTAGAACCCCACTTCATGAGGCTCATTTGTCAGCAAGGATATCATCTACAATGTAAATTGGGCCCATGTGACCCAAACTTTCAAAGAAACACCGAACTAACACATTCCATGCTGCAAAGTTGGGGCACACCCCTTCACTTATCATCTTACGGAGATAAACCATGGCTTCATTCAAACCTATCTGGTTACAGATTCCCCATATAAGACTAGTGCAAGTTACTATGTCAGGTTGCCAATTACTTGATGCACCAATTCTTTCTGAAAGTTGTATTGCAGTTTCTACTCTACCCTGCTTACAACAGGAATAAATAATCATATTATATGTAATGGCATCAGGCTTTGTTCCACCTACAAACATTCTTCCAACAAGAGACATAGCCTTCTCAGACAAACCAGCACGACAAATTCCATACAAGATAGTATTATAAGTTACTAAATTCAGCTCAATACTTCTATCTTCTACCTCCCTAAGAAGGGAAAAAGCATCCTTAAATCTCTTCCCCTTAAATAGACCATCCAATAACTCATTATATGTTGTAATGTTCGGCAAACACCCAAATCTCCACATCCCATCAAGCACCTCCAGTGCCCACTCTACTTTTCCATTGCTACATAATCCTTTGATAAGAGTATTGAATGTAATTGTATTTGGAGGACAACCTTCTGTACTCATGTTTTCAATTAGACGGTGAGCATGTTTAAACATATAATTCCTGCAGAAGACATCCACCATGCAAGTATATGCAACAACATTAGGACGACAACCTCGAGCCATCATATCGTTCCATATCTCAGACGCACCAACAAGATTACCAGCTTTTGCAAAGCCATCAATGAGAGTGCTATATATAGTGACGTTTGGAGGGCAACCATTTCTCTCCATCTCATAGTAAACAGATGCAGCTTCGTCCACAATCCCATTGGAGCAAAGACCATGCATCAAAGTATTATAAGCAACAATATTAGGCTTGAATCCCTCTCGAGCCATCCAGTCCCATAATTGAATAGCTTCACGCACTCTCCATTCCAGAAAATAGCCCTTCATCATGGAAGTAAAGGTAAAAACATTAGGCCTACATCCTCTAGCAAACATTTGACCAAAAACTACAAGGGAAAAATCTACACATCCCATATCAGAAAAAGAATTAATTATTGTTGAGTAAGTGATAACGTTAGGGTCAATTCCTCTACCCAGCATCTCAAATAATAATTCAAAACCCTCCTTAAGTTTGTATTCTTTGCACAATCCATTTATCAAAGCATTATAAACTGGCAAAATGGGTTCAAACCTGGCAGCAAGTTCTCTAGCTTCTTCTACCTTACCAAGCTTGCACAAAGAAGACACTAAAGTAGTATAGCTGACAGAATCCGGAGAACAACCCTTCTTAAACATTTCCTCGAGCAGCTTGTACGCACCATCCACTCTATCATTCATACACAATGCTTTGAGCAAAATGTTATATGTAAACACATTTGGTTCCAAACCATTTCTCTTCATATTAACATATATCGGATTAATCATCTGAAATCTATTCTGGGAAAGCAAAGAATCCAATAGGTGATTGTAAATCTTTACAGTGGGTTCACATCCAAATTCTCTTATCCTATAAAACATCTTCAATGCTTGCTCAGGCCATCCAGTTCGCCCATAACAATGTATCACACTGATAAACAAATCCTCCGAGCACCCAATTCCTTCCAATTTCATTTGCTGCAATAAGTAGTGCACACCATCAATTTCACAGTCCTTCGCAAGTTTGTCAATCATAGCTTGATATGTTAAAGGTGTGTGCTTGAAAACTCCAGAATTGGCAATGGACTTGAAGTAATCCATTGCCGATACGGTGTTACGCTCATTTTTCAGTCTTCTCAGTACTTCATACTCCTCCAGGAGAAGGGATTGATTGGGTTCCTTATGAGGCGTTTCATTGATATTGGGAAATGGATATGTGTTCAGAACAAAGGGGATTGAAGGTTTGTGTACTTTCAGAAGTAACGAATATCCTTGCTTCAAATACATTATTACCATCCAAAACTGGGTGGGTGGGTGGTGGGGGGTGAAGGGAACAGCTACATGAATAAACCACTAGCTGAACAAATCTAATGAATTTAGAGGAAGAATGAATTAAGTACAAATCTGGATCCTGGAATTCCTTGAAGCAGTCCTGAAGAAACAAGTATGGGTAGATTTGCTTAATAAATTACAACAAGCACAACACTAGTTCGACGAAGACGATGATGAGTCGCTTAGAATCGTCGGAAGAAGAGGAGCACGAGTTAGCTTTGGATTGCCGGCGACGGTTCTGTGTAAGAAAGAGGAGCGAGCTTGAGACGAAGAAGCTAAAGAGTATCTCATATATACGTTCTTTTTTCTCTAAAGCTAGCTCCAATTTATCACGGGAGAACTTACAAAAACAGTAAGGATATGGTTAAAATTCTATTGATTTTGTCAACTACTATTTCGCACTAAAGACTGTAGTTGCAGTGGAGGCTTTGTTGGGGGAAAATTTATTGAATTTATCGTTGATAAGTGAACTCTTAAATTAGGTTTTGAAAGTTAATAATATACTAAATAATTAATTTGTACTTAAAACGCTATTTAACTCTACTAATTCGATTATGTATAAAGGTTCACTAAAATAAAATATTTTATTATTTAATTCGATTATGTATAAAGGTTCACTAAAATAAAATATTTTATTATTTAGAGTGTACTTACGAATACAACTCAAAAATATTTTTGATTTTAAAATATTTTAAATTTATATTATTTAAAATACTAATTTTATATTTATATAAATAATGTTAAGAAGTATTAGAGAATATTCATTATCTTTTCTTTAACTTCACATTGTTATTCTCTAAATAACCCATTAATAGAATGTTTTGCACTCATTTAGATTTAGATTGGATTACGACTCTTTGATACGTTATAACTTCTTCAAAAACCAAGTCTCTATGGAATCAATGTAATTATTTATAAATTATTTGAAAGAGTTATACGATCTGGTACATAACCAGAATAAAGGGATATAGATTCTTTAAAGATTTAGTCATAACTTACACGAACAAAATAATACACTTAAATAGCTACTACAAGAGAAACACAAATAAAATAATATTAGATAAGTAGATAACTTTGAACAATATATATTATATATATTCAACAAAAAATATTCAAGAATATAAAGGCTTTATAATCAGAGTTTAAGCTTTTTGCATGTTGTAACATAAATACCTTATAATCAAATTATATTAGCACAATAATAAAGCATACATAACACACAATATAACAAGACAAATCCATATTGAAATCATATTTATGTGGTAATATCATCATGTTTGCTTATGAAAATCACTCGATAGCAAACAATTCACTAAGTAATAAACAATTACAATTCTGAAAAAGAAAGAAAACCACTATTACCTATATCAGTCAAAACCTCCATTCGAACTGCCCATTGCTGCCATTGCTTATTACTTTTGCAATGACTTGGTTTGACATAGGAACTCAACTCTCTTCCACAGTAAACACTATACAGTGTGGTGCGATTAATAACAAGAAGTGTAACTACTCATAGTCTTAAAGACCACCTTCAAACTCAAAACAACCTATTTTCTTATTGCACAAAACAAGATATACAAGAACTCAATGAATTTAACTTAGCTTTCTCCCACAATGAGATTCTCACAATTTAATAAAAAATATTCTATGTTATTATTTTATACTCTCTCAAACATATTACTGATATCGTAACATAATAGTGAAAATGAAATTTGTAATGATAGAAAATTTTGATAGAGTTTCGGTAGAATTTTTTGAGTTAGTGAGGGGATATTTATAACACACGACCAACTCTTTCCACACCTTAGTTTTCTTTTCTTTTTTCATCGTGCACCTTTTTAACTACAATTGAGTTTTAACTTAATATTTTAGTACACCCTCTCTTATCATTCTTTTCATATTCTTTTATTTCACATCTTTTTATTTTCGTAATTTCACAACACCCCTAAACTTATTTTCAATTTTATTTTCTTTTTCTTTAGAGGATAATTGTGTTGTGACTTTATTTTTATAGGGTACATTACATTTCACCTTAATCTATAGCATAACACATAATCTATATCATAACACATAATTGCATTTTTTTTCTTTTCATACAAGTTAAAGGTGTAAAGATAAAGGTAATTCTTATTGGTTAGGCATAAAATATGACTTAAAGATATAAAAGGTTTTTTTGTTGGGCTCAAATGGATGGCTAAAGATATTTAATAATGGTTAGCTTGAAAGGCTCAATCGATCCAAATAAAACCAAAATCATTTCTCTTGCTAAATACTATTTATAATTTTGCCTCAAGGGACGATCAAATATATTCTAAAATCGGGTAGATCTCATCAACTCGCATAACTTACTAGAAAATTTCTATCAATAAGAACACTAAAGTCAATCATGAACATGTGCATAAAATTTGAATCGATCCAATCAAAACTAACTAGCATATCACATGATTAATGTAAGTATCTTAACAAGTATGTTGCATTCCTTATCCTAGTCATTACAACCAATTTTTATTATTGAGTTCATTTGTTTCATATCAAGCATACATGCATTTAGTTTCCATATATTTATCAATTTCTACTCAAATCATGATTAAACACATCCTAAAAATAAAAAAAAATTAAAAAATTTAAAATACATAGTAAATACTAACGTAGAGGATGAAGTTTCATCCCCCAAACTTAAATTACAAATTGTCCCCAACATGCACATATAATATGAAAAAGTAAAAGAACAGAAAACTCTCTTAGTCATGGCATATCACATCTATCGCTGAAATTCTTATTCTTGTTGTGCTATTTCTCTCTATATTTATTCACCTAAAAAAACAATAAAAATATAAGTAAAATAATTTTAGGTTGCCTCCCTACCAGTGTCACTTTTAATGTCTTTGACTAGACGATCATATCAAGTCCTAAGGTGCATCCACCAAGGTTATCACTATAATAATGCTTCACTCTATGCCCATTAACCATAAACCGCTCTTTATTATTATTTTCTAATTCAATGACTCTATGGTTGATTACCTTAGTGATGATGAATGGACCTGACCATCTCCTCTTTAATTTTCCCGAAAATAATTTGTATTGAGTTGTACGGTAACACTTGTTGCCTCGGTTCAAAGATATGATGCACAATTTTCTTATTATGCCATATTTTTGTCTTTTCTTTGTAAAGAATGGAGTTCTCATAAGCATTCCATCATAATTCATCCAATTCATTTATTTGAAACATTCTTTCCTCACCAACTGCATCTATGGATATATTCAACTATTTTAGTGCCCAATATGCTTTGTGTTCCAATTCTAGTGGCAAGTGACATGCATTTCCATAAATTAGCTTATATTAGGTGGTACCAATTGGTGTTTTAAATTCAATTTTGAACGCCTATAAAGCATCATCCAACTTAGATGACCAATCCTTCCTAGAAATGTTCACAATTTTCTCCAAAATTCTTTTCACTTGTCTATTGGATACCTCTACTTTCCCACTTCTTTGGAGATAGTAGGGGGTAGACATTTTATGCTCAATCCTATACTCAGACAGTATATACTTAAATTCTTTATTGCAAAAGTGATTAGCTCCATCACTAATAATGATCCTAAGAGTTCCAAACCTAGTGAAAATGTTTTTCTTTAGAAATTTCATGACAACTTTGGCATCACATTTGTTACTGGAAATGGCTTCTACCCACTTTGACATGCAATCCACTCCTATAAGTATGTATTAGTTACCAAAGGATAGAGGGAATGATCCCATAAAGTCAATTCCTTAAATATCAAACAGCTCCACTTGAAGTATACTATTTAGAGGCATCTCATCTCTTTTGAAATATTACCTATCCTTTGGCATCTATCACATGTCTTTACATGAGTATAAGAATCTTTAAATAGTGTGGGTCAAAAATAACCAGATTGAAGTATCTTACCTACAATTTTTGTGCTCCTAAAGTGACCTCTATAGTTTGAGCTATGGTAATAGTAAATAATACTTTCAACTTCATCATTAGGGACACACCTTCTCAAAATACGATTACCACATTCTTTTTACAGGTAAGGGTCATTCCAAAAATACTGCCTAATGTCATGGAATAATTGTTCTTTTGTTTCCATGTGAGGTTTGATGGAAGAATGTTAGGATCTAGGAAATTTTCAATGTCTCTATACCATGGGATTTCTATTTAAGCTATAGAATATAGTTGCTCATATGGAAAAGATTCCTCAATCACCATAGTATCATCCATTTTTACTTACCTATCTGGTCTAGGTAGATGATCTTCTACATGATTTTATATTCCTTTTTTATCATAGATTTCCAAATCAATTTCTTGTAGAAAGCGAGCCCATCTTATCAATCTTGGTTTGGCATACTTCTTTGTCATAAGGTACTTTATTGCAGAAGTATCTGTATAAATAGTCAATTTGGTGCCAACCAAATAAGATCTAAATTTCTCAAAGGCATATACAATGACAATGAGCTCTTTCTTTGTAGTAGCATAATTCATTTAAACCTTATTCAGTGTCTTGCTTGCATAGAATATGGCATGAAACATTTTTGTCTCTATATTGTTCAAGAATAGATCCAATAGTAAAATCACTTGCATCACACATCAACTCAAAGGGCTTGCTCCAATCTAGTGTGACTATAACTGGTGCTGACACTAGTTTCTCTTTAAGCACTTGAAATGTTGTTAAACATTTATCATCAAATTTGAAAGGCATATCCTTTTCTAAAAGATTACACAAGGGTTTGAAGATTTAGGAAAAATCTTTTATGAATCTACAATAAAGACCTACATGTACAAGAAAACTTCTTATTTCTCGTACATTGGTAGGTGGTGGTAGTTTCTCATTCACTTCTATCTTAGTTCTATTCACCTCAATACTATTAGTTGAGATTTTATAGCCCAAGATTATACCTTTATGTACCATGAAATGACACTTCCCTCAGTTTAAAATCAAATTCATTTCTTTACATCTTTGTAGCATTAGGGAAAGATAGTATAGACATTCATAAAGTGAGTTTCCAAAGATCGAAAAATCATCATAAAGATTCCTAGATGCTTCTCCACTATATTTGAGAAAATAGCCATTATGCAGCATTGAAATATCGTAGGTGCATTGCATAATCCAAATGCATTCTCCTGAAAGAAAAAGTTCCATAAAGAAATGTTAAAGTGGTCTTTTTTTGGTCTTCAGTGCCACAGAAATTTGGTTATAACCAGAGTATCCATTTAGAAGGAAAAAAGAAAGAATACCCAACTAATCGGTTAAACATTTGATCCATGAATGAGAGAGGAGAATAATCCTTCTTTGTAGCTTTATTTACTTTGCAAAAATCCATAAATACTCTCCTTCTAGTGACAGTCCTAATAGGTATTAACTCATTAGACTCATTTTCCACCACAATGATTCCTCATTTCCTTGGTACATATTAAATTTAACTTATCCATTCACTATTTGATAATGGGTAAATAATGCCCATGTCTAGCCACTTGAAAATTTCCTTCTTCACTACTTCTTTCATAATAGGATTTAAGTAGCGTTGTGCATCCATGATGGGTTTAGCTCTGTCCTCTAGCAAGATTTTATGCATGCATATAGATGGGCTTATGCCTTTGATGTCTGGACTAGACCAACCTATAGCTCTTTTGAAGTTCCTTAGCACCTTCAATAGTGCTTCTACTTGCTCCTCACTTAGATTAGTAGATATTATGACTAGAAGTGTTTCATAATCATCCAAAAATTCATAACGAATATAAGATGGTAAAGGTTTAAGCTCTAATTTAGGTGGCTCCTTAATGGATGGTTTTAACCTTGAGCTTATTTCAAGACATTCTACAAATGCATTTGATACACACATAAGAGGCATGTCCTCCAAAAAGTTCACCCAGTTCACAATATCAACCTTTGATTCCATACTTTCAAAGTTAAAACAGGTTGAGTTTTTTCTGGTGAGTTTATGTCCTTGTTCTTAGCATCATATGTTAAAGTCTTAAGTGAGGGTGATTCAACAAGTTTTGTTAAGTTACCAGGACGATTTTATGCACCTTCATGAGTGTTATAGCATTCATTAGCATGTGTTTATATAATTAACAAGTATATACTCTAAAGTGTCATTAGGGCACATTTCATAAAACACATCAATGGTTAGCTCATCGGTACCATCTATTCAAAAGCAATCTCAACATTATCATCATTAGAAAATTTAATTGCTTTGACCATATTAAATATTATTTGTTCATATTGCACTATGATTGTAAGCTTACCTTTTCGTACATCAATGATTGCTTTTCTGGTTGCAAGGATGACCAAGTATGATATGAATGTCACGATCCTCGTTCATGTCTAGCACAATGAAGTCTATCAGAAAGATGAATTTGTCTACTTTTACTAGCACATCTTCTACCATACTCTAAGGTCTTTTAATTGAATTGTCTGCCATTTGCAATGTTACTAAAGGGGGTTTGGCATTATCAACCTTTAAACTCTTGAAAATTGATAATGGTATAAGGTTAATGCTTAAGCTTAAGTCACATAATGTTTTCTCAAAGTGGATGTTCCTAATAGTGCAAGGGATGTCAAAATTACCAGCATCTTTTAGTTTTTTTGGTAATTTTCTATGAAGGATGGCACTACAACCTTCAGTTAAGATTATTGTTTCATGATCTCCAAGTCTCTTTTTCTTTGACAGTATATCCTTCATGAATTTGGCATAAGACGAAATTTGTTCAAGTGCATTTGCAAATGGTATGTTTATATACAGCTTCTTAAAGACATCAATAAATTTTGAAAATTATGTATATAACTTCTACTTTTGCAGTCTTGAGGGAAAGGAATAGTGGGTTTGTAGAAGTTGTTTTTCTTTGGCTGAATTATTTCCTTTTCAAGTCACTTTTTATCCACTAATTCCTCCTCATCCTTATTAATTTCATATTTCTCATCATCCTTTTCAGTCTTATGTTCCTATTCTAAATTTTACCACTCTTAAAGGCTATGGCATTGCACTGGTCCTTACCTTCTCTTCATGGATTTATAATTGTGTCACTTGGAAGGTTACCTTGAGGCCTTTGACTTATGGCCTGGGCAAGTTGCCCCATTTAGTTCTCCAAATTCCGAATTGAAGCATCTTAAGTGGACACTTTTTGTATTTACTAACTGGATGAAGTCTTTCATTACCCATTAAATCATTTGTATTGTCCTCAGTATGTGGTTTCTTTTCTTCGGATTGTGATTGTTGTTGTTGTTAGAAACTAGGTGGTAAAAATGATTGGCGTTTGAATTGATCACCACCTTAATTATTGTTATTACTTTAAGAGAAATTTGGATGTTGTCTCCATCCTAGGTTATATGTGTTTAAGTATGGATTATTGTTTCGGTTCACATAACCCATATAAAATATTGACTCAGGATTATTTGGAAAATTATCAAACAAATGAGCTCCTCCAAAAAACACACATGACATCCCTAAATCTTAGACCTGGTTTGTACTCGTTGACGAGTTTTGAGCCTTCAAAAGATTAACCAAAGATTACACTTGAGTTGTAAGTGTTGTGATATCATTTACCTCATACACTCTGGCTATAGCTATCATTCTGTCCATTGGCCATTGATAATTATTGCTAGCCATTTTCTCAAGTAAATCATAAGCTTGATTGTAAGATTTGGCTAGTAGAGCTTCATTAGCTGATGCATCAACAATAATTCATGTTTGAGCATTTAGACCATTGTAAAAAGTCTCCATTTGAATCCAATGAAGGATACTATGGTGAAAAACTTCCTTAACAATTCGTTGAACCTTTCCCATGCTCTTTCTTGGCTAAATTATTTCTTTTTCAATGCTCTCTTTATTCACCAGTTCCTCTTCATCTTTGTTAATTTCCTATTTCTCCTCATCCTTTTCTGTCTTATGTTCATGTTCAATAGTTTTACCACTCCTCAAGGATATGGAATTTCCTTATTCCTTACCTTCTCTTCTTGGGTTTACAATCGTGTCACTTGGAAGGTTACCTTTAGGCCTTTGAGAGGATTTGAGTAGTTTACATGTTTAGAAAATTGAGAGATTAAGTATTCTTAGATATTTTCTCATACATCTTCTTAATTATCAAATCTAATTTAATTAATTATTGTTATTTACTTTTAGTTATTTTAATTTTTCTTCCTTAAAACATAAAAATACAAAAAAATATGATTCTTATTTTTTAGTTTCAAAAATTAATTTCTAACAAAATAATCTATGTGGGACAATCTTTTCTTATTATTATATTACTTGTTGTGATATGTATACTTACGTATTTATTACACACAAATCATGCGTCCAATCAATTTTTTGGATTCGTTACTAGGGATCAAACCCGAGTCACCCGCATGACTCGTAGGAATACTTTCCACTATACTACAACGATGCCAAAAACTTGATCGGCACACAAATTGTGTGCGCTGAATAGGAAAATATATGTATCATAACGATTAATATAATTATAAGAAAAGATCGTTCATGTAGAGATTATGTTATTAAAAATTAATTTTTTTATTTTATTTTAGTTATTTTCTTAATTTATTTTTCTTTAATTTAATATTAATTTTAATTTTTTTTAACTAACTTATTTTTTATTTATTTTAGTTAATTTATTTAATTTATTTATTTAATTATTTAGTTATTTATTTTTAATTTTTATTTAGACATCTTCTTTAGTACTGTAGAAATATAGTTTAGTCTATTATATAAGCAGAATTCGTGAGGGAGAAATCTTACCTTTAGATCTTGAAATTGAGCATACTTTAAGGTTAATAAGGAAATAAAAAGTTGTCACGCAAGAGTAAGAAATGGCTAATCTATTAAAAAAGAAACAATAATGAGCTAAATTTGAACAATAAGATACTTTTGATGGATGATAGGATATAGCTATGAATGAATGTGCAAGACTTATGTTGGAAAGGTTGAATCCAAGTATACAAGAATAAACATTTAAGATAATCAGTTTGAACTAAAGTCAATGATGTTTCGAATGTTACAAACAGTTTGACAATTCAGCGAATTATCAACAGAGGATCCTTATCTTCATCTTAGATTGTTTATTGAAGTTGGAGATTCATCCAAATTTATTGCTGTGACTGAAGAGGTATTCAGACTTAGATTATTCCATTACTCTTTGCGAGACCGTACTCAAACTTGGCTAAATTCTTTGCTACCTGATTCCATTACAACTTGGAATGGTTTGGCGGAGAAATTCTTTATGAAATACTTCCCACCAATAAAGAATGCCAAGCTTAGGAATGACATTACTTCCTACCAACAATACGAAGGAGAATTTTTATTGAAGTATGGGAAAGATTCAAGGAATTTCTAAGGAAATGTCCTTATCATGGTATTCCTTCTTGGATTCAAATGGAGACTTTTTACAATGGTCTCAATGCTCAAACAAGAACTATTGTTGATGCATCTGGAGCTTTGCTAGCCAAATCTTACAATCAAGCTTATGATTTACTTGAGAAAATGACTAGAAATAACTATCAATGGCCAATGGAAAAAATGACAGCCACAAGAAGAGTAGCCGGGGTGCATGAGGTAAATGATATTATAGCACTTACAACTCAAGTGTCATCTTTGGTTAATCTTTTGAAAGCTCAAAACTCACCAACGAGTATAAACTATGTCCAAGAATCAAGATTTTTATGTGTGTTTTATGGAGGAGTTCATTTGTTTGATAATTGTCCAAATAATTCTGAATCCATATGCTCTGTGGGTAATGTGAATCGAAACAATAATCAATACTCAAACCCATATAACCTAGGATGTAGACAACATCTAACTTTCTTTTAGAGTAATAATAACAGTCATTGTGGTAAACAATTCAATTATCAATCATTTCCACCACCTAGTTTTCAACAACCACAACAATCACAAGCCCAAGAGAAGAAGCCACCTACTGAGGACAATACAAATGCTTTAATGGGGATGATGAAAGAATTCATCCAATCAGTAAATACAAAAGTGTCCACTCAAGAGGCTTCAATTCAAAATTTGGAGAACCAAATGGGGTAACTTACTCAGGCTATAATTCAAAGGCCTCAAGGTAACCTTCCAAGTGACACAATTGTAAACCCAAGATGAGAATGTAAGGATCAGTACGACTCCATATCCTTGAGTAGTGGTAAAACTTTAGAATAGGAACATAAGACAGAAAAGGATGAGGAGAAATAGGAAATTAACAAAGATGAAGAGGAACTGGGGGATAAAGAGAGCACTAAAAAATAAATAATTCAGCCAAGAAAGTGCAACCTTTACAAACCCACTATTCCTTTCCATCAATGACTGCAAAAGTAAAAGTCAGATACACAGCAAAAAAATTGGAAGTCTTTAAGAAGCAACAAATAAACATACCATTTGTAGAGGCACTTGAACAAATTTCGTCTTATGTCAAATTCATGAAGGATATAGTATCAAAGAAAAGGAGGCTTAGAGATCATGAAACAATAACCTTGATTGAAGGTTGTAAAGCCATCCTTGATAGAAAACTACCATAAAAAATGAAAAGATCCAGGTAGTTTTGACATCCCTTGCACTATTAGGAACATCAGTTTTGGCAAGGCACTAAATGACTTGGGTTCTAACAATAACCTTATGCCATTATTGATCTACAAGAGATTGAGGGTTGGTAAAGGAAAAACCATTTTAGTAACATTATAAATGGCAGATTTGCTAGTAAAAGTAGACAAATTCATATTTCTGGTGGACTTTATTGTGCTAGACATGGAAGAGGACCGTGACATTCCTATTATACTTGGTCATCCATTCTTAGAAACCAGAAGGGTACTCATTGATGTACAAAAAGGTGAAATTATAATGAAAAATCAAGATGAACAAATAATGTTTAAATTTTTTAAAGAATCTGAATCCCCTGACATTGATAGTGCTAATGAATGCTTAAAGATAAATGTTACTGATTATGGGAATAGCCTGAAAAAATTTGTTGAGTCGCCCACACTTAATACTGTTAGACATGATGTTATGAACAAGGACAAAAAACTCACCAGAAAACAACTCAACTTGTTTTAAATTTGAAAGTATGGCATCAAAGGTTGATATTATGGACTATGTGAACTTTTTGGAGGATGCGCCTCTCATGTGTGTATTGATAACTGTATTTTATATAGTTATTTTCATCAATTTTAGTAATGATAATTGCTATGTTCTTTTCATATTTAGTTAATTTTTGTTAAATAAATTAATATTTTCCTGTTATGTGCTAAAAATACATTTTTAATAAAATTAAATAATTTGTATCGAAAATGTACTTAATTTCATATTTCTGTCCACAAATATAATTTCAAATAATATTGTTCTTAATTACAATTTATAAAAATCGAAAATATAATTTAAATTGAATTTGGGCTTAATTATAATTATTAAAAGTTTAAAAATTTAATTTAAAATTAGCAAAGGGCTTGATTATAATTTAAGAAAGTTCAAAATGTAATTTGAAATATATTTGTGGGTGAAAACATAATTAATAGAAGTTATTTGTCTTCGCAGGAAAGAAGTTCCACGCGTACAACGTGGTCCATCCGATCAAAGCATAAACGGTCAAGATTGGCGCGTGTACTTCAAGCCCGACCAAAGCGAATGCGTGCAGACTCTGCGCTTTCACGCGGCTCGGTGCCCGAGTGGGGCCTACCTGCTGCGCAGGCCGTCGTGCAGGGTGGGTCCCACGTGTCTGCTAAGGGTCTGCCAAAGGTTGTAATCTCGTGCGGTTGAACCACGTGCAATCGTTCCCTCCAACCATTTAAAGTATGCCATGTGTTCAATGTTCCCCTTGCACCAATCAAGAGCGGACGTGTGGTACGTTTCGGGGAATGTAAAAGTGCTGAATCTTGCACCCGTTCCAGCCGTTGTCTCCCACGTTTGGCGTGCCATTTTCCCGTGCGTCGTTCCTGCGTGTAGCCGGTTTGTTCACCCAATGATATGCTGCCACGTGGCCTTAGTAAATCTTGTAGCGAATCAGATGCTAACACGTGACACGCAGATTGAATTTAAAATAGCATAAACGACTCCCTCTGTTTCATCTTGCACGCTTGTATTAAAATACGAAATTCTATTTTCGCGTGGATGCAGATTTAAGGGAGAATGTCGGGTTTTTTTTTCGATATAAGTTTTTTTTACGCGTGTAAAAAAATGTATTATTTTAGATGTATTTTTTTAGCTATAAATAGGTGATATTATGATAGAGTTTAAAAGTTTTTTTTTTAGTTTTAGTTTTGGATTTTCTGTGATGTTTGGGGCTGGACGGTGGAACACGCAGAAGCCATTTTTGGCTTCTTTGTGTTCTATATGTGCCAAATATTTACGATCCGAAATTTTTTAATTTTCTTTCTTGTTCTTCTAATTTTTCTGCATTTGCTGTAATTTTTATTTTAAATTTATGAAGTAATTTAATTTTTCTAGGGTTGCATTTGATTCAAATATATGAAGCTTTGATTTTAATTATTTTTGATATATTTATAAGACGTTCGATTTGTTCGTTCTATTTTGTGTTTAATGCTTTTTGATTATTTACGAATTTTATCAAAATGATTTGTGGCATAAAAATAAACTTGAGAAATGCATTTTTGTGTATATTGCTCGTAAATAGAATGACATGTATGATGAAGGATAGGAATATACCCTAATTGTATGTGCGACCATTTGAGAACTTAGAACTTAATGAATCTTATTAAATTTAATTCTCATAGAGATATAGTGAATTAATTTAACGAGGTGTGTTTATACGGAGCTCGGAAGAGATGTATGAATAAAAAAGAAGTTTTCGGTTGACAAATTAAATGTACTAAAAAATATAAATTAAAAGAAAATAATATGATTTGAGTGGATTAGTTTGGTGAAAAATTGCAATCCTAGAGTTCTCTTATTTTTTTGTTACCTTTTTCCATATCAACGATTATTTTGGATAAAATTAGAGAGATACAATTTTAGTAATCAACAAACTATAGTAACAAATCCTCGTGGGAACGATACTCTACTTACAAATCTTTATTACTTGTGACCGTGTATACTTGCACGATTTTTGTGTGTTGTAAAACACACAACATGTATCAAAGGAAATTTTGGAAAATTTTGAGATAGGATCTAAGATCAAACCATAAATTGAAGAGCCACCAATTTTAGACCATACACTTTTATCCTTCCCTCCCTAGTCAAGTATGAAAGTGAAAGAGTCCAATTAAGGGATGAAAAAGCTATTAGAAATACATAAATTGGATGAGTTATGGTGGAGTGCTTATAAGAATACCAAAAAGTTCAAAAAGAAAACAAAAATATGGCATGAGAAGAGAATTGAGTACTGTGTATGCGAACTAGAACATAAGGTATTATTGAATATATCAAAACTCAAATTGTTTCCAGGCAAACTCAAAAGTAAATGGATACAAAGGGATGTGCCCTAGGACTTGATAGGACCTTCTAGTCAAGGACTTTAAATGTGACGCTAGTTGGGAGGCAACCCAACGTTATTTTATTTATATTTTCATTGTTTTTGTTTTGTAGGTGAATAAATATGGAGAGCAATGTTGTAACAAGAATGAGCATTTCGACGACAGAAGTGGTGTGCCATGATTTAGGGAGTTTACTTTTCTTTTACCTTTACATATTTATATGTGCACATTGGGGACAATGTGTAATTTTAGTTTGGGGGAGGAAACTTCATTTGATACTATGCATTTTAAAATTTTAGGGATTTTTTATTTTTAGGATGTTTTTAATCATGATTTGGGTAGAAATTGATAAATATATATAAACTAAATGCATGTATGCTTGATATGAAACAAATGAACTCAATGATAAAAATTGGTTGTCATGACTAGGATTAGGAATGTAACATATTTGTTAAGATATTTACATTAATCATGTGATATGCTTACTAGTTTTGATTAGATTGATTCAAATTTTTATTCACATGTTCATAATTGATTTTCGTGTGCTTATTGAGAGAAAATTTGTAGTGAGTTATACGAGTCGATGGGATCTACCAAGTTTTAGAATCTATTTGATCATTCCTTGAGGCAAAATCCTAAATAGTATTTAGCAAGAGAATGTTAAGGCCTTATTTGGATCAAATGAGTCTTTCAAGCTAACCATTGTTAATATATTTAGTTACTTATTTGAGCTTAATAAAAAACTTTCATATTTATAAGCCATATTTAATGCCTAACTAATAAGAAAAAAGTGAGTTGGGGGTTTCCATGAGTGCTTAAAAAGCACTAAAATTATCATGATTTAATGTACTTTAATTAATTAAATAGATTTATATTTAAATAATTTTATCATATTTTTATATAAAATTTATCTTTTTAAAATCACAGGTATTTTTTATTATTTTCAAATATTTTAGTTCAAAAATAACTTAAAGACTCAAAGAAAAAACACTAGAGACAATACATCACAAATATATTGAGAAAATAAATGAGAAAAAGTCAAAAAGATGAAAAATTTTGACAAAATTGGTCAAAAAGGTAAAAAATGTCAAAAAGGCCAAAATCGCGTGCGTAGCCGCCCATTCGTACTAAGTATCATACACAGTGGGCCCAACTGAGCCGAGAAATGTGTGCAGCATGCCACATAACGTCGATCATCTGCCTATGCATCTATGCACATCCGCGCGTGCCTACACATTCCTCGCCGTATCTAACGTGCACCCAAATTCAAAGTTTGAAATATTCCCCCCCTCCCCCCCCCCTTTTGGCTTTTTTTCTCATCTATAAAAGGATCCTCTTCTCCCATTCCAAAACACATAATTTTTTGAGTTCTTTCTCTCTCTAGAAAGTTTTCTTTTTTCTTTTTTATTTTTAAAGTTATTTTATTTTTTAGAGGAACTAGTTATGTTTTTATAAATTTTTAGTTTTTAATTCAATAAGTAAATATACAAAAGGTTTTCTAGCAAGAGAATTAACATCAAATTGTTGTAAGGATTCTTTTAAGGTATTATTTTAATGAATTCTTTACAGTTATCTTTTTTATGTTTTATTCTTATATGTTATATTTAATTTGTGTGTGATTAAATTTAACATAATTGGGTGTTTGTAAATATGATATAATTAATATAACGTTGTTATTCTTGCAAAATATTAAATAGGTAAAACATTTCCATAAAATAAATTGATTTTGTTTTTACTCAAGATTTTATATTAAAGATTTTAGAGAGAAATATATTATTTTTCATTACAAACTTAAATCTAAAAATTTGATTTTAAGGTTTAATTATTCGGTCTGATTTAGAGTAGTGATTTTTTATTTATTGGTACAATCGTCTGGTAGTTAGAGTGAAACTCTATTTCAAATTTTTTTTATAAGAATTATTATTCGAAAATGTATTGACGACATATTTTCAGTAATGGGTTTAAAACTTAAAAGTTAGTACTTGAATAATTAAATTTTTAGGTTTAATTTGGAAATCTTGAATAAAGTCTAATTATTTTACTCCGCCTAAAGCTGTGATCAGATGGCTTGCTATTTTATTAGAAATAAAGTATAAATTTAATATTGAATTAATTAATAAGCCTCGCATAAGGATATAAATTAGTTAATATTAAACAAAAAAAGTTATACCCCGCCTAAGTATACTTTCATACCAAAAAGAGAAAATCAGCAAATATCAATTTATATATTTAATAACTTAAATAATATATGGAAGCATAATTAACTTAATTATTATATCCTTAAATACTTCACTGTTATGAATGATAAAATTTGCATTATTGTTTATTGAATCTATATCTATATCTATGTTTATGTTTATTTTTATGTTATTAGATTAGGAAACAAACAAACCAAATATCGTGATAGGATGTTCAGGATTTAATTTTGTTTTTTAAGATTTTAAATAATAAATTAAAAACCACATATATTATTTCCTTAGATCGGCCTTGGAAGTATACTTAACATTTTCTATAAAATGATTTGCACACTTACGAGATTTTTAAAAATTATAAAACCACAAAAGGTATTTTCGTAAGATTGGTATTTGTAATGTCGGTCGTGCGATTCATTCATCAACATACTATGAAAACCAATCTCATGGTGTGTAAACATGATCGCATACAAAGTATATCTAACTATATGCGTGTGTACATTAATGATTCACAGTAACGAACCTTACATAGAGGAAGGCCATACACTGAGTATAAATAAACACACACCCTATTTTGTACACAGGAAGCTAACGCACAGATACACAATACAATAGGACTTACATTCTCCCTCTTTGGCTTTCTATGTCAAAACATTGTACAATTAAATATATGCTTACATCTGTCATGAGATGATCATGAAGATGACCTAAATATGCTTGTCCTATGAACAAGATATAAACGCACTTCCAAACTTGCAAAACACACCTAAACTAAATGCCTCCAAATTTTGTGATTTATCCATCTTTATGTAACAATTCATCCACTCTGTCACTCTGAAATAGAAGGATCTCAGCACCATTACATATAACACATATGAAGCTCAAAGACTTCAATCTACACCCGTACTTGCACATACAAAACAAATACAAATCCTGTGAATGTATCATACAGAAACAATGCATAGTCTATCATATAATATCATGTTATCCATAAACAGGTACACACTAATAGGCTAAGCATAATCAACATGTAGTACAAACAAACATAATCTATATGCAACACAAGTATGCAAATTCCCCCTGAACATATGCAACACTCCCTCTATACATATGAAATAACCATGATGCAATGCAAACTATATTCACCAACCTATGAAGCAACTAGCATATTAACAAACAAATACAATGCATAGATAAACACAATTTGTGCACACTTCTCTCCATTTTTCACATGAAAAGTCAAAACAAGCACACACACAGTATGCAATATACCACACCTTTATATGAAAGAGAGAATTCAAATAGAAATATAATAATCTTAACACTCATGCACCACAGTAGAGAAGATTAGAGCAAACACAATAAGAAGCAACACATGTAGTCATGTAAAAAGGATAAAGAATAACACCGAGACAATAACAAGGTAAAATCAAGAAATAAGCAAGAAACTAAATGCACAAACAAACCAAGAGAATTACAAGCAAAACACATCTCTTAAATGTGATACATAGCATGGAGCCCTACATCTATATGTACTATGGAAGGGCGTAAAGTTTTACACAATGTGTTTACAACACATCGGCTAGATGGGAGGTTGAGCACCAATGCCACATTGATGTGTCAACAAATCTGTAAGAAGAAGTTGATTAGTAGTCCAATTATCTTCCAAGTTGATACACTCCTAGTGACTCCACTATCTTCCCCTAAACATCAATGACCCATAAATGTGTCAAACAAATCCCTAAGAAGAAGTTGACTATGAGTGCAACTATTTACTAAGTTGACATACTCCTAGTGATTCAACTATCTTCTCTCGAATACATTAGCTAAATAAATACATAATATGCTTATATTTTTATAATCAATATCAAGTTCATCATCAAATACATTATATGCATATTTAAAATTAAGATTCCTATACATATGAATCTTTTTGAGAACTCTATATCAATTAGATCAAGTTGTTCTCATAAACGTGAATTAATCAACTTACACAGTAGAAGTATAAAACAATATGCTCAATTTAACACACAATCAAAATACTTAGTAGATATGAAAACAATAATCTATAGTAAACACACTAGTGACAGTGTGCCTCATAGCCTTTTATCCAAACTAATAATAAACATATGCATAAAAACCAATTAACAACATGTGAGAATATAATGCATACTAAATAACCAAAGGATCTTTAATCACTTCAAAAGTTCATATGTGGGAACGTATTCGATAAATGATAATTGTACTCTTATAATATGCGATCAATCTAAATATAACAAACCAAATAAAGAGTATGACACTTGGGATATAACTAGGATAAAGAGATACATACTCTATAGAGACTCACATCAAACTCACATGCCCATAATAGACATAAGTAAAGTAATCTAATCAGGAAATAGGTAGATTAATTTACTACAACATAAGTAATGATTAGGCAGCTATAAGCATCCTATATAGATAAGAAAGAAAGCATGCGACAACATATAAAAAATAAGCTATCTAATCAGAGTGTACTTCTAGTATATTATAATATATATGATAGAAACTCATATTATACTAACATATATATTGAAAATGCATAACAATGTTCAAAGAGTCTAAGACCTAATCCACAATCATGCTAAAGAGATACTGACTTCTTAAGGACTCAACTCAAACATACAGATCACATGAAGGAAAACACATGATAGATAAACACAATTGTAGTATATATAATCAAAGATATGCAATATAATAAGGCAGTAGATATAGAATTTAGGAAATGAAAAACGCAGGTGATAAATATCAAAAGTTTTCTAATCAGAGTTTAAACTCTAGCATGTAGGAACATATACCATCTAAACTCTGATTGTATTAGCTAAACATTCAAACATGCATAACTCTAGATATAACAAAGTGAACCCACATAGAAACCCTATCTATGTGGTAACATTCTTAGGGTTGCTTATGGTAACCATTCAACAAAAAAAAATCATCTATGCAATAAAATAGTTACAATCCTGAATGAAATGAAACCTCTATTTAGTCGAAGTTGCTAACTTTATAACAAACTAGTTCGACACACAAATTTGACTATCTTCCAAAGTTAATACTACCTAAGTGCTGTGGTCAGTAATTGAAAACCAGTAATATGTAAAGTGAATAAGAAAAGGTTGCGTGATGGCGACTACACACTAATACATAGCTTTACATATAAAAACTCACTTGCTAACACCGTCTTAAGTACTAACCACTCACAAGTATGGTTTAGCTCACACAATTACAAATCACTAATACCAAACAAAAATCATGATATTAGTGATCCAAAAACAAAAAAAAAATTGAAATGTCAATGTCATAGATCCATTATATTTTCTAGATACCAAGTAAGAAGAAATATGGGGTATTTATAGAGCCTTGGACGGCCACTTCACTAGCCATTTTGCCAAAGGTGGTGGTGAGGTGCTAAAAAAATATTTTTTCATTTCCAAAAAAGTTGAGTAAATTTCACAAATACTTTCACCCAAAATGAAACAAAAACATGAGCGACAACGTCGATGAGCGAATGTAGCATGCACACTGTGAAAACCAACCCTATGGTGTGTGTAAACATGCTCACATACAAAGTATTCATAACTATGTACGTGTATGTATTACTGATCCATAGTAGCTAATATTACATAGAGGAAGACAGATGATTGAGAAACATAAAATAGACATCATGTTTTGCATATGGGATGCCAACACACGCCAAGAGTACAACATGACTTACATTATCCCCCTTTGGATTTTCATATCAAAATAGTGCATAATGTAGTACATACTCACATTCGTTATGAGTTGATCATGAAGATAACCTAAGGATGTTTGTTCCCATGAACAAAACATTGACGCGTACCTAAACTCAAAAGACACATCTACACCAAGTGAATCCACCTTGTGCACTCAATCCATCTTCATGTATCAATCCATCCAACCTTTGTCTCTCTGAAGCATGAGTAACTCAGCATCATTGCACACAACACAACTGAAGCATGATGACTTCACTTTACCTCTGTAACCTACACACATGAAATAAACATATACCATATGAACTTATTGTGAGGAAACAATGTATAGTCTAAACATATACTATTGCGCCACCCTTACACAAGTAAACACCAATAGATTAAGAAAAATCAACATGAACATAAGTATGAAAACTCCTCCTTAACATATGAAACACTCCTCCTTAGTGTATGCATATCAAATAACCATGATGCAGTGAAAACTACACTCGCCATCCAATGCAACAACTAGCATATGAACAAATAAATACAATGCAATGATAAACAAACAAATAAATACAATACATAAAATACACAAGTTATGCACACTTCTTCCCCTTTTTTGACATGTAAAATCAAAGTAAGCACACACATAGTATGCAACATAACACACCCCTATATGAAGAAGAGAAGTCAGACAAAAATTCAATAATCTTAACACTCATGCACCAGAGTAAAGAAGATTAGAGCAAATATAATAAGAAGCAATATATATAGTCATGCTAAAAGAATAAATAATAACATTAAGACAATAGCAAGTATAAGCATGCAACAAATAACAAACTGGATGCATAAACACACCAAAATAAGTGTATATAGAAAACATCTCCCTAATGTTATATATATCATCGTGTCCTATATTTATACATATTATGGAAAGGCATAAAGGACTTCGCAATGTGTATACAACACATCGGCAAGATGTGTGATCAAGCACCAATAGCATAAAAATGTTTCAACGAATCTATAAGAATAAGTCGACTAATAGTTTGACTATCATCCAAGTTGACACACTCTTAGTGGCTTAACACTACTACAATACATGTATATGGCCTCAGTTTTTAACCATGACCATAAGTTTATGGTCATAGTTATAAGAACCAGGGCCTAAGTGAGAAAGACCATAGACTGTTACATAAAATTAATAAAAAATTAACTTATTCATTCATAATATTTTCAATATCGGAGAACACTTCACCTCATATTGAATCCAAATAATAAATGGTATTGTTCAATGGCTCGTACATAATTCAAATCCAATGGTACTTATATCAATTTATAATAAGATATACATTGGAAAATGACTTTGATTACAAAACATAATTTTTCATAAATGTTATAATAATCCACTTACCTTCCATTATATGGAATAATCCACCTCTCTCTCTTGAGTATTTTTGCATCATTTCAAATGCTTGTCTCGCAATTTGAGTACATGTCATCTTCTTTTTATTGACATAAATCTAAGACTTATCCATTCTAAATGACACAACACATGTTTTGGTTAGAAACAATTTTTTTAATTCAAAACTAATTCATGAAAATTAAGGGTGAAGATAACAATCAACTTCTCACATGGTTTGCACATTTATATAATATCCATATTTTCTATTATGGTAAAAGAGTATATATTTTAATTGATTTGGCCTCTTTTCATAGTAAAGTAAGAACTTAGAATGTAACACAAATTCAATAAATCTACATAATAAGAAAATCAATTATTTCACATGAATATGAAGTTGCTACATAGAGGAAGTTTGGTTTTCTTAATCTATAACTTTAATGAATTCGTATAAACTTTAACTTAATTAGTACAATATCATAAGGGGAAACCAATAGTAAATTTATGCATGAGATTGAAAAGTATGTATTTCTATAAACCTATTTTCTCGGTCAAAAAGTTACATGTAACTTTTAAATTAATATGAATGCACATAAAAATTCCTAAGGAAACGGGGATATACTAGTTTTGTACATGAAAGAGATAAATACATGAAATTAAATTAATAGAAAAATGAAAAAAATTGTAAAGTTATTTTTGTATTTTTTAAATGAATAACACACAATATATTATTTGATTTTGGTTTTAAAAATATTGAAAACTCTATTATTTTAATTATGATCATGGTAAATTAATAATCATGACTATATAAGTTTGTTTACATTTTAAATAATTTTTATAGTTTAACTTATAGCCACGATAAAACTGAGGTTATATGTATACACTATAACCTCGGTTTATATTAGACTGTGACCAAAACCCTATGGAATCACTTTTAAAAACAATTGAGATTAAATTTTTGAGACCAAAGATCACTATTTTAGTAGTGCAATGATTTTTTCCCAAATATCAACACCACATAAGTGTGTCAGCGAATCCATAAGAAGAAATTGACTAAGAGTCCAACTATTTTCCAATTTGACACACTCCTTGATACAACTGTCTTACCCATGTAACACTTGGGTGTATTCAATCTTGCAACCTCACCCCACACTATGCACACACATGCAGAAAGATATCCTAGTCTACCAAAGAAAACATGTGTCATGCATTTCAACAACAAATACCAAGCTATCAACTACATGCAAGAAATATGCAATCACTTACTACAACAAGGAAGTAGGTAAACACATAAAAATACATATGAAATAGGAAAATGCAAACTATACATGCGACATATCATACTAACAGTTCTTTTTATGCATAATTCATATAGGGCAATGTCAAGAAGAATAAAGCATCACACGAGCAAAACAACATAACATAAACTCATAAATAGAATAAACAGTGAGAATGATAATCTAACACGATACTTCTCCTTAACAATATTAAATTAAGATATATGTCTCCCCCGAAATGTATGCATGTGAGGCAATAAACATGTTATGCATCCAACTCTCAAAACTCTCCTAAAACAAAAGCACCAATACACAGTAGAAAACAAACAATACAAAAATGGGGAAACAAACAAAGCATGTTAAAAGAAATGGAAGGTCCTTAGAGATTAATCAATACACTCAACATAAATATCCATATGGTCATCAATTCATGATGTATTCATGTAAGGGTATGACTAAATTTTTAATGACATGCTTAGCGTATGTTGTGCAAAATGTTTTTACTCTTTATGCCATCAAAACAAGGACATGTGAACTAAGCAAATAAAAATATAGACTCAAATTATACCAAAATTCATAAGTCCAAATTTATCCTTTCTCTCCATTGATATAGGTGCCAATCAAGATGAAATCAAAAGGTCTTTCAAAGCTTGCAATCATAGTTTAAGGTTTAGGTAGATAAGAAGAGACGTTTAAGTTTAAGTACACCTTAAGACAACCATACACTTTAAGTGATGAGATCACAACCATAAGATGTAGACCTTTAAACTGAGGTTCTTTTCCTTTTACTTCTCAATTTTCATACACTCGCATTCTTGAACATATGGACATTTTCTTTTACATCTTTTGCATTCATTTGCTGATACTCCTCTTTTTTCTTTTCTTTTGTCTCATTTTTCCTTTTCTTTTTCTTTAAGCACGAAGGAAAGACATAAAATTCTAAAACATATAAGGTCAAAGAGTAACATAATTGAAACTTAACAAAAGGTGTGCAAAGTAAGTGAGGTTTATCATTTGTGCTAAGCCATAGGTGCAAAGAAATGAAAGGAAAACATAAAGGTTCAAGAGGGGAAACTAAGGATAAGAAAATATTGATGATAGGAAAGGATCAAACGATTCAAAGATGACCTAAATCATCTTTCTATCCAAGTAGAACTTAGAATTTTGCCTCAAAAGACACTAAAATGGATTCTATATGGATTCTATAGCTGGTTAGAGAGATACAAATTATCAAAGTAGAAATCCAGTCATACATATCAAAATATTCATATAAATCTCACATGGTTAAGGCATGTGTATGAATGTTTTTTACTTAAAATATAATACAAAAATTTAACCATACAAATGTTGAAGGAATACACGTCAAAGCAGCAACACTTCAATTTAAGTCAAATGCATACTAAACATATATCAATGATGGTCCCTCTAAAAATCATTTCACATACAGTAAGTAACCTGAACAGAGAAACATGCATAATAGTCTTGAGAACATAGAAAAATGAGAAAAAGAGAGTACCAACACAATATTTTTGATTTCTAATTAAAGTAGAAAAAGGAGATAAAATGAGTAGATAGTTAACAGACAAAAGAAAAGAAAACGATGACCTTAAATATTTGGTAAGACAAGGATATGTAACAAGAGAGATCATTAGCAGAAACTATAAAGTATTTCCTTTAGAGAGAGAAAATGTAAAAAATTACACATAGTTTCCTTAAAAGAGATTATTGATAATACTCACATCACTGCTAGTCGAGAGAAGAAAAGAAACAGACTAACTAGTGAGCAATATAGGTAACATTCCTAAGATAGAAAGAGAAGAAACAAAGGATGCTACAAAAAATCTAAGCATGTGGGAAAGGCTCAAGTTCTAAAACAGAAACAAGAGACATGCTTAGAATGGGTTAAAACCCCAAACACCAGGAGTACTAACAAAATGCCCAAGTTTAGTCACACTAATGCATATGAGTCAAGAGTCCTAAAGATAGGTGAATAATCTATATGATATACAGATGCATAAGGTAAACCCAAACAAGCATAGTACAGAGAAACACTCATGTACACAATATACCAAAACACTATAGTTTTCTCCAAAATGACATCTAAAGCGTAAGAAAGACAAGAGATGGTAAAGGAATAGCAAGAGTTGATTGGAGACAAGTAGAGAACCAAAAATCAACATACTAGGTACAAGAGAGAAGAACCTATTGAAACATAATAGATGCATTCTATATGGCATGGCATATAAATGACTAGATTATAAGAAGATAGATCCTAATACTTTGACACTACATGTTGAAAAATATGTGACATGATGCTCATACAAGCAGTCACAGAAGAAGTAAGCAATAAAAACACATAAAAGATCATGTCAAAGCAACTAGTAGAAGAGAATACTAGTAAAGTATTAAAATAGTTTGACGTAGCACCAAGTAAAGCAATTAACATACTATGCACATCAAAGGAGCAAAGATAGAGAAAGAGATATGCATGAACAAGTAAATATGGAGCATGCTGACAATAAAAGTTCATGGATATTAACAACTTCACAAAAAAACAATATCCCACACCATTGGTAACATAGAGCATAAACATACAAAGTGTGGGTATGTGTAGACAAAACTCTAAGATTGAGCATTGAGACAGTTAGGCCAAAACATGGGTGACCCACTACGATACCAAATGAAGATTTTCACATGTCAGAACAATTACACAAAGTTCAATTATTCTTCTGACTTAAATAAGTAATTGGGACTTAAATGAGGGATGGAGATGCCAACACATGGAATCTTTTTGCAAACTCTATATCAATTCGGCCAAGTCAACCTCACGAATGTGAATTAAGCAACTTACATAACGGAAATATAAAATAACATTCTCAATTTAACATAATTACTATAACATAAGTAATAATTAGAAAGCTAAAGGCATGCTACATAGAAAAGAAAGAAAGCATGCGACAACATATAACAAATAAGTTTTCTAATCAAAGTATACTTCTAGTATGTTAGAACATATATTATAGAAACTCATATGATATTAACATACATACTGAATATGCATAACAATATTGAAAGAGTCTAAGACCCGATACGCAATCAAGCTAAAGAGATACTGACTCCTTAAGGACTAAAATCAAGTATGCAAATCATAGGAAGAAAAATCTATGATAGATAAACACAGTTGCAGTACATATAATCAAAGATAGATAGTATAATAAGGCAACATATATAGAATTCAACAAATGAAAAGCATGTGATAAATATCAAAAGCTTTCTAATCAGAGTTTAAACTCTAGTATGTAGGTACATACACCGTTTAAACTATGATGATACTAGCCACACATTCAAACATCTATAATTCTAGATATAATGAGATAAATTCATATAGAAACCTTATCAATGTGGTAATATCATCAGGTTTCTTATGACAATTACTCAACAATAAACAGATCCATTGTGCAATAAAATAATTACAATCGTGACAAAAATAAAATCCCCATTACCTCTACTAGTCAAGACCTTTGTCCAAACTATCTATTACTATCCTCGTTTTCTACCTTCACAACAACCTAGTTTGATGCACGAACCCAACTCTTCTCCAAAGCTAATAATATCCAAAGTGGTGTGATTAGTAACCAAAAACCAGTAATATGTAAAGTGAATAAAAAAAGTAGCACAAAGGCAACTACCATCTAATACATGACTCTACATATAAAAATCACTTGCTAATACAACCTTGAATATTCACCATTCATAAGCACGATTTAACTCACACATTCACGAATACTAATATCGAATAACACTCGAGGTATTAGTAATTTGAAAACATAAAACCTAGATGTAAATTTGATAGAGCTCTACTATATTTTTTGGATACCAAGCAAGAAGAAATGGGGGTATTTATAGAGCCTCAAATGGCCACCTCGTCAGCCACCTTGCCAAAGGTGGTGGCAAGGGTGGTGGTGAGCTTGGTGGTGAAGTGCTAAAAAAGATATATATTTTCAAAAATGATGAGTAAATTCCACAAATACCCATACCTAAAATGAAACAAAAACATGAGCGAAAATGTCGACGAGCGAGCGTAGCATGCACACTACAAAAACCAACCCATAATGTGTGTAAATATGCTCACATACAAGTGTTCCTAACTATGTGTGTGTGCGCATTACTGATCTAGAGTAACAAACCTTACACAGAGGAATATAGAACGTTGAGTAACATAAAACATACATTGTGTTTTGTGCACGACAAGTCAATACATAAACAAGAACACAATGGGACTTACATTAAATTGAAAAGTACACACATACGAGGAACAAAAATATAAGCATATAAATAAACATTTATTTATGAAGACTTTCACATTCATAATTATGCTTGGTAAATAAAATATTAAGAAATTAAATTTTTCTTACTATATATGATGTCCACAACAAATTTACTTAGCAAAATAACTTCTTAAGATTATTAGGGAAAAATTATTGAATTTGTTGTTAATTATCGATCTCTATAATCTTCAAGTCCAGTCTTTAAAGTCGTTAATTATGATATTATAAAACATATTAAATAATATAGTTTTTTTTTAATTTTGGCTTCAAAACAAGACTCTAAGTCACTATCCTTAAGACACTACCCCTCCTTCCACTGATGCACTAGGGTTCAACAAATAGCCTCTAAGATACAATGAAGCCTTTTGTTGTCTGTGGTATGCATTCACGAAAACAACCCAAGAACACAATTGACTTTGAAAGAAACTCAAGATAATTAATATTTTAAATCTACAATATTTAGAATATTAATTTTATATGTATATAAATGGTGGTTAGAAGTGTAACAGAACATTCATTCTTCTTTCTTAAACTTTGTATATCTCTTTTCCAAATTGCCTGAGTATATGGCTTATAGAATATTATGCATCTAGTCAAGTTGAATTACAACTTTTTTAATAAGTTGTGACTTTTTCAAAAAATTATCTCTTTGAAACCAATATAATTGTTCATAAACTATTAAAACCTATCCTTTTACAAAAGGTCACAACCTTTCAACATAAATTATAGCATTTAATTTTTAAATTTGAAACTCTTTAATATGTCTTTCATTAAAATATACCTACTAAATTATTGCAAATTTTCATCCAAATGCTATAACGATTTATCTTTGAAAATGTTCCAACAAGCTTGATGCAGGATTTATTTGAATATAGTAAACAATCTATGTAATTAAGAGTTTATCTCATCTATGTAGGTGTGGGAAATGTCTCATATAGGTTGTATGTATAATGAATCATTTAATATCTTTCTGGGCATTGTAGTTTTAATTAATTTGTTGGGTTAGTTGTTCTTGTACTTTCCTTAAAAAAATGTTCTATTTTTGGTTATGTTAACCCTTAGTTCCTCATCTATGTAGCCTATTTAAAGGAATTGTATGCATGTCGGTGAAGCTAATACTGGTGTGATAATATCTCACATCGATGTATGCAATGAAGTATTTAAAACCCTCCCAACGTTGCAGTTAAATCATATAAGATTATATATCAAAAACAATCATAAATGATAATATTGATATTAAGAAGAATGATTGCCTTAACCACATGTCTACTCATCTTCGTTATCAACTCATTTGTCAAGAGATAAATAACATTATTTTCTTATATTTATTATAAAAATAATACTTATTTATATATTTATTTTTTATAATACTTTATACCTATTATTATTATTATTATTATAGGTGATCCTATAAAGACAAAATATTTTTTTTTCATTTTATTTTTAGATTTTTCAAATGTATTAGATAAAAATTATTTTAACTTAAATAAACTGTAAATGAAATAATAAAAAAATAAAATAAATAAAATTATAAAAAATGATTATTTTTTCTTATATAGTCACTTAATAAGGCTAAAATATCACAAAAATAAATATAATACATAAGTATTATCTTTAGAGTAAATGTATCACATTTATCATCATACTTTTTCGATTCAAAAATATAAAGTTTGATTTGGATGAATTTTTAAATTAATTTTCTAAATTTACACAATCGACTCTTCAGTTCTCCTATATACTATGCACTACCAGATTAGTCAATTTTTACTACAAAATTTCTTAACAAATTTAATTATTTTTCTTTCAACAAAAAAAAAAGTTTTCAAGATAAGATATTGATTTTTGATTATCTTATTATTATTTCTTGTGTTTATCCTAGTCATCTGTTGGCCATTAACTTATCTTGATTGACTCTTTTCTAAAAAAAATAAAAAAAAAAGCTCTGATAATTTTTAATAGTTATTCTCATTGGTGGATATTATTATTATTATTATTATTGTTGTTGTTGTTATATAGTCTGTTATCCATTCCACCCACACACCTGTCATGCAAGGAGATTGCTTCACTTATTCAAATCATTTCACTCTGCAAGCTACTTCAATTTTATCTCATACCATACTTTCACAGATTCACTCTTCATTATAAGTTTGCTATAGTAAATTTATTAAAGATATTGATATTTTTTATTAATATTATGAAGTTATTTATATTTAAAAATTAGTATTTTTTTAAATTAATTTTTGGATTAAATTGAGTATTTTACATCATCTACTTAGGGATAATTTTGAAATTAAGTTTTAAAATAAATAAATTTATAAATTAAAAAGATAAAAAAAATTAAATGCAAACCTTTGCACCCAGAAAAGGAAAAACTCAAACATGTAAGGTAATGTTTGGTTCGCAGTATGAAATCGAAATCGAAATCGAAATCGAAATCGAAATTAGAATAAGAATAGAATGGAATGGAAATGAAATAATGTTGTTTGGTTTGACCACTAGAATTAAAAAAGTAATTAATATTACAGTGTTTGGTTCGTCACTGAGATGGAATTGGAAAAAATTATAAATTATCTTAATACATTTAGTAAAATTTAAATAATATCATTTAATTATTATTTTTTCATTACATAAAATACATTATTGAAATTATTATTTTTCTAAATAATTATTACTTCAAAAGAAAATATATTATTAAAATTATTATTTTTTAAATAGGGTTTAGGGTTTTGAGGTTTAGGATTTAAGATTTAGGATTTAAGGTTTAGGGTTATATTTGTGGGTTAAGGTTTAGGGTTAAAATTATTATTTTTCTAAATAGGATTTAGGGTTTTAGGATTTGAGATTTAAGATTTAGTATTTTAGGATTTGGGCATTAAGATTTAGGGTTTTGAAATTTTAAGTTTTGAGTTTTGAGATTTGGAATCTAGGATTTAGAGTTATATTTAAAGTGAGATAAAATTGAAAAAAAATTGAGATAAAAATAAAATCATGATTTATAAAGGGATAAAGAATTGTGATTTTTTTTAGAAGTGATTATATTCTTAACTCATTTTAAATCAAATCAAATATATTTTAAATCAAATCAAATATAATATTAAAAAGAATCAATTCTAATTCATTTCTATTCCTTATAACTAAAAACATCATAAGTATTTTTTTCTATTTCACTCGCAGAACCGACCACCATTTCTCTAAAAAATCTTGCTGAGAATGGGCTATTCAGATTCAAATTGCTTTCAAGATTGACCAAGGAATATTGCAGAGAATATATTCTTCTACGATTTGGGAAAATAAGTAATATTGATGGGGATTTTGGATTTGTACTGCGTGGGAGTGGTCCACGCCCTAGCCATGACAAGGAATTTTCTTCTTCTCAATGATTGTTTGAAATTTTATCTTTTTTTTTTATATATGTATGTTATGTGTGCTGAAGAATAGAATACGATGTTTTGTATTATGAAACATAATTATCTTTTTGAACGTTGTGGTCCATGGTGGGAGAGAATTGGGTAATTTTTTACACATGTTCATCTCAGATAGTGGTGGTGGGGTGTAGTGGTGAATACGAAACTTTAAAGCTGAAATAAAGTCATGCATATTAAATTAATATAATGGCACCATGTGTAAGCTCATGTGTAAGTTGGAAGTTGGAACTAGTCAAGCCAATTAAAGATGAAGAAGACAAAAGTCATAGTTAAAAATTTAGCACGACACTAGCTATTTTAGGGCATTTGCATGTTCTTGACTCTTATGATGATAGAGGGCTACCCCCAAATTATAACAGAAAATGATGTAAAAAGGGTGGGATCGATTTATAATTCTAGGGAACTCCTTTAGAATATTTGAAGTGTATGAAAAAGATGAATATGATGAGAATGAGGAAAATGATCAAGATGAGGAAGAAGATCTCAGGTACACAATGTTGGAGCCACTTGTGATGGTGGTGATAATGGGGTGGTGGAGCCATTTTTGATTGTGGTGATGATGGAGTTAACGAAGAGGATAATTCTGATAGCGAATTTATGTGTAATAGTGATATATATATATATATATATATATATATATATATATATTTAATGGATGACATAATTCAATATTGGGATGACTTTTCAAGTAAGAAAGTACTTAAGAAAGCAATTAAGTACTATGAAATTAAACATGGAATGAGATTGAAAAGGACTAAGAATAGCAAAGACAAATTAAAAGTGATGCATATATAAGAATTGTGCATGGTAAATGACTGCCAAAAAAAATTGTTGGATTGAACACATTTCAAATTAGAAGGTGTCACAAGGAAGAGGAGCATGCATGTGAAATGGATTATAACATGAAATTTTATATCAACAGTTGGTTTGTGGCTAAAAAATTGCTTCAAATTTTTAAAGATAATCCAATAATTAAGTGAAAAAAAGTACAAGATTATGTTTGGTCCAAATTTCAAGTTAGTACTAGTTTAAACCAAACGATAAGAGCAAAGATGAAAGCAAAAAAATTGATACACGGTCCCTTTGAAAGTACAAATTGCATGGAGGTTACGTTTTTGAGCTACAAAGAAGTAATCCTAATAAAACTACAGAACTAATGATTGTTAATAACAATGATGGATTTAATAGGTAATGAAATGTTAAATACAGTTTATTAAATTGTTGTTTTATATTTAAAGTTAATGTATATCGACTTATCTTATCCTGTATGTGGAGATTTCAAAGATTATGTGTGCCTTGGTGCAATTAAAGAAGGATTCAAAAATGAATGTAGAAGGTTCATTGGTCTAGATGGATGCTTCTTAAGAGGTCCCCATAAGGGTCAGTTACTACTATTGGTATGAATGTGAATAACAGAGTTCATCCAATAGCCTACGCTATTTGTGAAGAGGAGAACAAGGATAGTTGGTCTTGATTTGTTGGCATTTTGAAATCTGATTTGGACATTGAGGAAGGTGAAGGGTGGACATTTATTGTAGATGAACATATGGGAATTGAACATGCATTGAAGACTAAGGAACCAAATGCTAAGCGTAGAAATTGTGGGTGACATATATTACAAAATTTGAAGAAGTTCAATAAGAATGTAAATGTATCACTGTGTGAGTACTTTTGGAGATGTGCAATGAGATGTATTCTAAAAAATGGAGATGATTTTATGACATACATATCTCATTTATTCAAGAAGACTGCATATGAAATGTCATATTCCCCAATAATGTACCCTGTACAAGGTTCAAAATATTGACAAACAAGTAATCAACCTATTGTTCATCCTTCAATTCCCAAGAACAAAGGTGTGAGGTCAAGGTCTAGTAGGTATAAGTCACTACAAACAAGTAATCAACCTATTGTTCATCCTTCAATTCCCAAGAACAAAGGTGTGAGGTCAAGGTCTAGTAGGTATAAGTCACTACAGGAGAAGCATAAAAGGAGAAAAAAAATAGTGACACTAATACCAGATGGAGCTCCTCAACAACTGAGAAGGTTTTCAATTCCCAAGAGATGTAGCATTTATGGTAACCTTGACCACAATGTAAAAGTTGCCTTACAAATCAAGAGTTAGAAGCATCACAAGTAAATTTTAAGCTTCAGTTTTATTATTTTGATATATATTTTTAAATTCTTAACTAACATTTCAATTTTATGCATTTGGGAGTGAATATTAGCGAGACATCAAACATCTAAAGCCTAAATTGACATTCAAGCTTCAGTCCAAGCAGAAATCCACTATGAAGTCCAAGTTGAGGTCATGCCTCATACACAATCTGGAATGCAATATGAAAATCAAGCAGAAAATCAACCCCATATCAATATTGGCACCAACAAAGCATACTCTATAGTGAAGTACAATCAGAACAAGTTCAGAATCAACATGTTAAAAGAAGAGTTAGTAGAGTTATGCATAATGTCATAATGTCAAAACAACAACACCCGAAAAATCACAAAAAAATCGTTTGATGTTCATATTATTTTTGTACTAGATTTTGTACAGATGTTGTTTGGAAATTTAACTGTGAAATTCATTAATGGAAATAGATGTAACCAGGTACAGATTTTGTAGTTTTTATATATGTATTTTGTGTATATTTAAAACAATAATTGTTGTAAACTATTTTGATGAGCATTTGATTTACAGGAGTGTCAAACGGATGACAGCTTATGTATATTGCTGTAAACTATTAAAAACTGCTATAAACTGTTACTATTTATGTATATTTCTGTTTTGTAGTTTTTATATTTAAAGCTTTTTAAAAAAAAAAACTAGAAACTGTAATTGCATGTTTGAAATGTTACTGGAACTGATTTATAAAACAATATGAAGGTTTTTTTTTGTAAGATTTAAAACTGTTTACTATATTTACTAGGAATTGTAACTACATTGGAGCTAATTTATAAAACATTTTGAAACTGCTTTTTTTTTTAAGATTTAAAAATGTTTTTATATTTACTAGGAACTTTAACTGCATGTTTGAAATGTTACTGAAACTAATTTATACAACAGATTAAAGCCTCTTTTTTTCTTGCTAAGAAGATGTAAACATAAATATATTGAAAAATTAAAACCAAAATATATTAAAACAACATCAAAATGATTTATACAACATCTTCAATGTTACTGGAACTGTTACTAGAATTAATTTATGCGACAGTTTCAATGATTTTAACTAAAATACATCAAAATCCATGTTCATATAAAAAAGGGTACTACAATCTTCAACCATTTCTTAGGTTTAATCTTTTCCTCATCTTCAACATCTTAATCTTCATCTAATGTATCATCCTTTCTCTTAACCCTATTCAACAAACCAATAATCGCCTCTGCATATCTTTCAAGAACTGCCTCATCATGCCACCTAAATTACTCACAACCATATCTAGCAACTCTACGTGTTTTTCCATATTCATAGGTGACCCTTTTCTGAAATAAAAAAATTCATATCTAGAAATAAAAATTTCAAAGGATCCATTTAAAAATAATAATAAAAAAAAATCAGAACCTTACAGAAAGAAAACATAAACTGAATAAGTTTTCTGTAAAAAAATTAACTCTCAAAAATTACTGAAAGATGTAGATCCTTCCCATATTTATAGTAGATTTCAAGAGGAGAGAGTTTCTTTTAATCTGTAACAAACTCTTAACAGAACTCTTAACAGAAACATAACATTTCAACAACAAATACTGCTTTCATCCCCCCGCAAGCTGAAGAGTCGAGGCACGATGCAAAGTCTTGACTTCAAGGCGTCGAACCTGGAGCTTGACAAATGCTTGGTGAACAAATCAGCTAGTTGATCTTCTGTTGGAACATAGCAGAGTTGCAGCTTCTTTTTAAGCACTAAGTCACGAACAAAGTGAATATCAATTTCAATATGTTTAGACCGAGCATGAAACACAGGATTGGCTGCCATATAGCTGGAGCTAATATTGTCAAACCAGAGGACAGGCACTTTTTGTTGAGGAATGCACAGCTCTTGTAAAAGGGATAAAGTCCATACAGTCTCTACTGCTGCTATGGAAAGACCCCGGTATTCGGATTCAGCACTACTTCTAGAGATAACTTTCTGTTTAGGCTTACTGAGCACCAAGAAACCAAATTATCGCCAAGAAATAAACAATACCCACCGAGCTCGTCTATCATCGTGAGTGGAAGCATAGTCGCACCGCATAAAGTTTGAACTCAAGATGAGTAGAAGGATTGAGGTGTAAGCCTTCCCGCATTGTACCTCTAAGATATCTTAGAATACGTTTGGACAGAAAGCCAATGTGGCATGTGGGATTGTGCATAAATTGACATGCTTTTGTTAATCGCAAAAGCTACGCCCTGGCCTAGTTAAAGTGACATATTGTAATGCTCCAACCATGCTTCTATATTTTTTTTATCCTCAAAAGGCTCTCCATCATATCGAGACAAAGCTTGCACATAGCACCCGGAGTCATGGGCTGGTTTACAACCATGCATTTCTGTTCTTTCAAGCAAGTCGACTATATACTTGGTTCGAGATAAATGAATCGATTGATCATCATAAATTACCTCAATGCCAAGGAAATACGGCTAACCGAGCAAGATCCCTCATGGAAAAAGCGAGTCGAGTGTTTTATAAGGCCTTCAATCGTGTACGAGAACTACCAATGGACAAGAATATCATCCACATATACAAAAACAATAAGAGTGTCGCTTCGCCAAATTTCACAAACATGGAACTATCTGACCTAGAACATTGGAAGCCCCATTCTTGCAAGGCATGGCTTAATTTGGTAAACCAGGCTCGTGGTGCCTGTTTCAAGCCATATAAAGCTTTCCTAAGTTTACATAACTTGTGAGGAACCTGGCGATAAGAGAACCCCCAAAGGGCCGAGACATGTATACATCCTCTTCAAGTTCTCCATTTAAGAATGCATTCTCGTACATCCAATTGTCTTACCGTCCAACCATAAGTAAGAGGCAAGAGTGAGAATTATTTTTACCATGGTGGCTTGATAACAGATCGAAAGTGTCAAAGAAATCCAACCTCGGGTTTGATTATAGCCCTTTGCCACCAATCGTGCTTTATGCCTTTCTAAAGACCCATATGCTTTATATTTAAGCTTGAAAATCCATTTACACCCAATGACATTGATAGAGGAAGGAGGATCAACCAGCTCCCATGTATTGTTTCTTTGTAAAGCCTCTATTTCATTTTGCATCGCAGCTTACCCGTTGAATCCTTCATTGCTTGCCTAATAGTTGTTGGTTCCTTCTATCTTGTGGCTAGAAATAATTGTTTCTTTTTAACTATTCCATTTTGAGACCTGGTCACCATCCTTCTAGTTGCTGCTATAGGTTCTTGAGGAAGAGTATGTTCAGATTGTTGAGAGATGGTGTGTTCGCTAGTTCATCGCCGAGTGCTCGAAGTGTGTGATGTAACTAGAATGAATGAAGTAGAAGCCGGATGCAGCAGACGGGTGTCTCAAACGAGGAGTAATAAGAGCAGTGGTAAATCAAGAGATAGCAGGTACTAGAGTCGATGAAACAGGAACAACCTGGAGTCAGAGTGAGGTAAAAGGGAACTTGTTTTCATCAAAGATTACATGACGTGTAATATAGACTCTGCCTGATTGGTAGTCTAAACACAAGTATCCCTTATGAATAGTTGAATATCCCATAAACCTATATTGCATCTTATGTTTATTGAATGTACCTATATTGCATCTTATGTTTTCATCTTGTGTTTTTACGGGATATTCAACTATTCATAAGAGATACTTGTGTTTAGACTACCAATCAGGCAGAGTCTATATTACATGTCATGAGAAAAATGGTTGAAATAAAACATAAACTGAATAAGTTTTCTGTAAAAAAATCAACTTTCAAAAATTACTAAGAGATGTAAATCCTTCCCATATTTATAGTAGATTTTAAGAGGGGAGAGTTTGTTTTAATCTATAACAAACTCTTAACAGAAACATAACATTTCAACAACAAATACTGCTTTCACTTACCTCACTGCACACAAAGAATCTTCTACCAAGGTTTCTTGAGGTCTATGAGGTTACCATTATAGCATTTTTCCCACTTATACACTTTCGGACATTTATTTCAACCATTTTTCTCATGTCTCGATGAAACATAGCATAAAAAGAGAAAGGAAAAAAAAAACCAAAATTCGTGTAGGAATGAGAGTTGGAGTCAAAGTTATGGAGCTTGAGTTAACTGATTTTTTCTTGTCCAAATAATGAGACCTATATTTTTTCTAGCTAGCTGAATTTGTTTTTTTATATCCAACTGTATCGACAGAAGTAGGCTCAAAAACCCATTAATCAATTGGAGTGGAAAAAAAGCTTGGAAGGAATGATAAGTATACAATTAAAATGATTATAAATATCTCACTAATAAATTAATAAATTGAGTACTCACAACTTTAAAACCAAGTCACTATCATTGTATTAATCTTTCAACCAACTTCCTTAGTCATTTTCCCTTCCTTCTTATCGTAGATAGGATTTAATATTTTATTTTCATTACTTTTAGTATTGTATTTGTATAAGAACTCTTCTTATTATCAATAAAAATACTATTTATTATGCTAAATAAATAAATTAACAATTCAATTGGGACAGGGGACTGAGACACTAAAGGTGGAAAACGTTTTAAAAGTATCAATGTCTCATACTTCAATAAAAATATACACGTTATTTCACTTATTTTATGATGGTGCATCTTTAGTCCTATTTAAGTGCATGTTCATTTTGTTATCGAAAAAAAGAAAGAAAGAAAGTGCATGCTCATTTGTGTAGCCGTGTGGGAGTTCAGGAATAAATTCCTTGCTCATTTATGATTAGAAATGTTTTTTTTTTTGAAAAAAAAACTAATTTAAGAAATTATTTTTTAATATTATTAATTTTAAAAATGATATGTAATCTTTTACGTAAATATTCTTCTCCAAACCAATTATAATAAATTTTTACTAAACCTCTGAATTATTTTTTACGTCTCAATCTTTTAGGTTATCAATTGTTTATTTGTTAAAAAAATATAATAAACTTAATGTTCCTTATAACATTTAAAAACTTTCATCTAATTTTTATTTATTACATTAATAAAAATGATTAAAAAAATGACATCATGTAAAATTAAACATTATATCAACATTTTCTATTAAATTTGTTTATAAAATAGTCTTTACATGTAACACAAAAGATATTTCTTTTAACAAATCAAAAATTAGAAGGAAATTTACAACCAGTCTCATATTAAGGACATAAAACATAATTTACTCTTGAACAAAATGAAAAAAAAAAAAGAAATCTCAATTGTTATTAATAAAATCAATATTCTATAATAACTACGAAGCAAATAAATATTAATTAAAATTTTATTCTTAATTCTGAAATTTTCAAAATTTATTATTTCTAATTAATCAATAATTACAATATTATTCAATAGCATAAATTATTTTTTAATAGCATATTGAGTTCATCAAATTATACCATATTAAATTTTGCTATGTCAAATATATTGTAATAAATTATGAATTGTATATATAAAAATAACAATTTAAACAACCACTTATTGCCGGACACAATTATGTTAATCATTTAATCTACTTATACTTTCCCATAATACAAGATTAACAGTTTGAATTTAGTGTTATATAATAACTAGTTCATTTTAATTGAAAATTAAAAAAAAGATTTATAACTTTTTTCTTCTTTCCATATTCCAAAACTTTTATGATTAAATTTCAAATCTTATTTCAACGCCTGTTTTCTAGTCATTCACAATAAAATAAATTATAACTGAGATACAAAAAAAACTAATATATATATATATATATATATATATATATATATAACACTAGTTTAATGAGCTTTTTCATATTTTAGAAAACTAACAAAACTTATTAGCAACTATTTTCTTTGAAAAACAAATTAATTATAAAACAAAAAATTAATTTCTAACACAACATTAAAAACAGAACTCAAGAAAAAAAAAACCCCAAGTTATCCATCACAAATTTGTAATTTTCTTTACCATGCGTATTTAAGCACAAGTAAAAAATGTATTTTTCATAAATTATATATCTATTTAGAACAAAGTTAAGTACTCCTTTATTTCAATCTTCTGTTACAACACCTGACCCTCGTGGCTGGAAAGCAATAATATGTATGCATAACGCTCCACTCACTGAAGGGGCAAAGGGCTGAGTCAACCAAAACACAACTAATATCACAACATAGTTTCTTGCCACCAAAACACAAGTAATATCGGTCATTGACATGTTAAGCATAAATAACAAGACTGAGGGGACCTAACTATATATGTCGACTGAGTTTGTTGTTTCTCTTAACAAAAGAAAAAAGAGACACAGTTTGTTGTTGTTGGTTAAACAAGATATATTCATGTTTCCAGTATCAATCACTAGATCTCCCATTTCTTTAACTCCATGCCTTCTGGTGGACTTCCCTCAACTTTCTTAGAGCTCACTTCTTCCCAGTCTGTTGACAGTACAGTCCCATTCGACTCGACCTAGAACATGTCATGATTTGGAAAGAACAAAAATTTAATCAAATTTTCTTTGAAGAAATCTATCCATTGTTGAATATTCCTCATTTATTAACTGATAAAGAGGCAGTGAAGATTTTCTCTTAACTTATCAGTTAAGTCCCATGATGTTTAAATAAAATAACATGCCTCTCTCGGAATTTAATTTTGGAAGCTAGCAATTGACAAGGTAAACCGTGCAAAAGAAAGAGATAATGCAGTTACCAATGCCATGGTACGGAAACAATATGAGCAATATAAGCAATATGAACAAACACAAGGAATCTTACAAAAGATTTCATCATAGCTCTTCTCATCTCCTCATCAGCACTTTGGTATATATCTCGGAATAGCTTGTTCAGAGCCGCATCACCATCTAATTTCTCATCTTTCTCCTGACATTTAAGTGACCACTAGGTCAATATCTAAATGATTCATGATGGGTTTTTTTAGTGTTGCATAACAAAATAGTGTATCGTGCTTATATTATCTTCTGTATTTGGAGAAAACTAGTGAAAAAAGATATCCTTATAGAGAACTATTGGGTTGCAGACTAACCTCCTCCTTCATCTGAGCTTCCAATTTATCCCAATCTCTTGTTCTTGGTTTTGTAGATGGGTATGAAAGCTTCTTCTCTCTAGCTGCAAAACCATAAATGCTAATCTAGTTAGTAACATGATAAATGAGGAAGAAAGTATTTTGCTTAACTATAACTGCTTTCGAACTAGATAATATAAAAGTTTTGAAGAACTAAGAGTTCAGAACTTTTTGCAACATGAATCAGAAGCTACCTGGTGATGGCACACTATTTTTTTGTGAAACAGTAATCTCTTTGCTATATTCAAGAGATGCCCAATGAATGGGTTCAGCTTTCACAAGACGGATTTCAACTTTGGTCGATAATACTTGATATCTACACTCATCTGGCATTATCTGTTAATTCATTGAGAATAAACAGAACAATTAGGTGACTCGGACTTACATTTAAATGTGGCATAACATTGTGCATTCTATTTGATAAGAGATGCTCTAAGGAGATAATGAAGAGGGGGAGATATGCAGACACAATCCTGATGACAGAAAGCAATTGAAGAAGCAAAGTCAGGTTAAAATCAATTTTTTCATTAATAACATAATAGAAGATGACAATTATCAACACAAGAAAACGTAACATCTTTATACAGATATGGAAGTTCCACTAGTGCAAAACCCATCATATGTGGCGTGCAGCACTAGATTGATCCACTCTAAAAAATAATGACAGAAAGCAAAACAAAAGGCTGTGATACTAAATACATTCATTTAAGATCAAGATAGGATATTATAGAAATATTGAAAGAGAAATTTGACATTTTTATGCCAAATGAAAAAGGAGTATTTAAGTGAGATGTTAGTGCAACAGAGTAATAACAAGCAAGGTCCAAATAAGACAAGTAACCTTTATGCATGTTCCTTCAATACCTTCCCAAATAATCGAGGTTGAAAAATGTAAACATCTTCTCCAGGAATATCAATGGCAACGCTTAGCTGCAAAACAATGTTCCAGTGGCTAATCAACCCTTTAACAAATCAAGTAGATAATGATGTGAAGATATGTAAGAAGAAAATCCAACAAATAAAAAACAATTTCTAGAGAATAAACATACTATCTGTTCACCAAAGTTAACTTTAACATTTTTCGCAGGTATTCGCTTTGCAAATATTGTCACAACCACTTCATCTGGCTTCTGGTAGTATTCGTGTCTGTTCATACCAATTGTCAGATAATGACAGTGTGAGTGTACTTAAAAAATAATATGAGAAAATAATATCCTTCCAAGCATGCAACTAAAATTCGAAATGTTTGTTTATATCTTATGCAAAATCAAGGCATTTGTAGCATGTACATAGAGGAGGGAACCGATGAGATCATGGTACTTGAAGACTTACTCATGAGACTTGCTGGCGTATGCTCATAATTTAACCAATCAATTAAAGAAAAAAAGGAAATGAATATGTCATGGAAGAATTCAACAAAACCTGTATTTTGGGTTGACGCTTGTTGTGATATTATGAGATTGAATGGATTCTCTCTTATGTTCTTCAAGAATATGAACAGATGCAGGACTAGCAGTTGGTTGCTCATTTGGGGTGGAAAACTTATTTAGGGCATTGTTTTCCTCTGGATGAATATCATAAAGTCATACAAACATCACAAATGTACTGAGACAAAAATTCTAATAGCAGCCAAGTCTAATCGACTTGATTAAAAACAGGCAAAAGAGCAAATAGCTGCAAACATTCTAGTTCCCAGGTTTAAGAGTATTTGTCTTATGAATCAAACATCCTCATCTAACAACCAGCATATGCAACATAATATCTAAAAGTAAATCCACTCAAGCAATCTGCTATAGCGTAAGAGCAGCGAAGGAAGAGATTTCATATTGTAATTAAGGAAAATTTTGTAGATGTAATAAGAAAAACTATAGTACCTGCAATACACTGATCACATTCATTAATCAACTTAGTGAACCTTGAATCATTCTGAGTCAAAGAAGCACCAATTTCTAGGGCAACCTTCGCAGTTTGATATTCTTCAAGCTTGAAGCAAGCAGTGCTGAAATATGGGGAGAGAAAAAAAAATTGTAAATGATCCAATTGCTAAAGTAGTCTTTAGTTTTTACAATGTATTGGCTAATTAATACCAGTAACAAATAGTCCACAATAATAGAAATAACAAAAATACCAAACGAACAAATAAATAGACAAAACCAAGTGTATTGGAAAAGTATATCAATAGTTACGCAATAATCAACAAGCACTTTAATCCAACATAATACTTCAAATTAAGTGGAGAAGCATACACACCCTTTACGCAGATAAGCCTTAATCATAGAAGGATCTAGCTCAATTGCTTTATTTGCATCATCCACAGCTTCTGCTCAAAAGTTTTAACATCAATCAAAATGCAAATACCTTACTCAGAACGCAACATTAAGACTTTAGAACACTAATTATCACTCAAGAAATAAAAGAAAGGGTAAACATCGTTTACCACCAAAACTTTCATTTTTGAAACAATTTACTACTCTATTTTTTTTTCCAATTTGTCCCTTAGTTATTGAATCAAATCAAGAAGTTTAAGTAGAAAATTGAATCAAATCGTGAAGTTTGAGTATCAAATTGAGTTATAAAAAGTAACTAATCAAATCAAAATTGAAAATTTGGGTAGAACGGAATCTGTACCCTAAAAGAAATCGTGTCAACAAATACGCTTGAGGTATTCAAGTTTCACCAACTAAACAAGTACATTATAACCCGTAAGATTTTACCCAACAAAATCCTTGTCCCTTTTATAGGTTGATGTTAAAAAAATAAAAAATAATAAAAAGCTAAGAGAAAGTACCAGTGAAGTTGTTGAGTTTGATATTAGCCTGGGCACGATCAGCAAAAAGATCGGCGCTTTTAGGATTGACAGCAATGGCCTGAGAATAAAGGTCGACGGCGAGTTGAAAATTATCGTCAACGAACGCGTCTTTGGCCTTCTCAGCAAGTTGGCTTGCCATTGTTAAATAGCTTCTTCGAGGAAAGATAACCTAGGATTGATTGGATAATATTATAGAGAGAGAGAGAGAGCGATAAATAAAAAAAAAACAAAGAAAGAAAGAAAGCAGAGACGATTCCTAAATAAAACTTTGTAAAAACCCTTAAATTGGTATGCAATTCTAGTTGAAGAATATTACCAAACTCGCAAAACCAACCTGATTTCACCTCTACAACAAAGCTGGTTTATCAGAAATTAGGGCAAAGCAGAATAAACAAGATAAAGAAAAAATAGCTACTGGAGTGCAATTTGGGACAGAGAGGCATAAGGGTATATGTCTTGAAAGGTATTTTCAGGAGAGACATACATTAATTTGGATCCTAAGCGGGTTTTTTTGTTACACATTAATTTTTAAACCACACTCATCATTTGAAATCCATTATAACCGATAAATGAAAATAAATAAATGAAAAACAGAAAAATCCACCCTCGATATCTACCAACCCCTATATGCTATATGCTATATGCGCAGAAAACCCCATACGTAGAAAAGCTGAGCGAGAAAACAAGGAAAATAACTTTGCCCTAACCTTCTCTTCGCTTATCACTTCTCAGAGAAAGCCACGAACCTCCATAGTCATGTGAGAGGCAAATTAGTCTGACCACCCTTGAGCATACAAGCAGAGCGAGAAAGTTCACTTTGCCATTTGAGCGAGGGTTATTGCGAAGGAGAAAAGAAATTGGAACTCCCATTTCCTGATAAACGAAATTGGGAATACCAGAAGTTGAGCGAGGCACGAAGTTGAGCATACCGACTTAAGGTTATCGCGGATGTAGTGAGAGCTTCTCCATCACGCTTGTAGTTGCAACTGGCTACCACACCTGCGACGTACGACCTATGAACTGCCACCAGAAACGAAGGTTAGGCTTCCCTTCCAGTTGCGACCAGCAAGCATCTTTGGGTTAGTCCTTACTGTCTTGTAAATTTATTATCTTTATACGTTTTTTTGTCATTTTTGTTGTATGGTTTGATTGATTAGAGGTTGAAATTGAGTACGTGTTATGGCTAGTAATAGGTTGAGATTGAGAAGTTGTTACGGCTAGTAATATATTTATACAAAGAATCCTAGTACCTTAATGCCCCTAAATCTGAGATTGGTCATATATCTAAATTTGTTTGTGTTCTTCTTTGTTATGGATGTGTATTCCCTTGCTAATTTTTGCAAGAAATCATGTTCATCCGTGCTCATATTGCTGCTTCATATTAGTGTATAACCATTTTTGTGAATCATACATCATGAAAACAATATTAGGTAAGGGAGAAAATAGGAGTCATTAATGCCACAAGTGTACTGTATTCCATTTTAGAGAAGCTAATTACTTTACCTTCTCAATAGATTGATTGATGCTTCTTGTAGCGATAATAGTTGTACATTGTTTATTTCAGTTTGAGTCATGAATTTCATTTATTTTTACACATCATAGCTTTCAGTTTGAACGTATTGTTCTTAAGTCAGATTTCACCATCATAGCTTTCACAATCATTGCAAGAAATTGTGCTAATATCATAAGATTGAGAGATTTGTAAGTGTATAATGTATAGTCAACTCCGTATCAACCTAATATATTCCATATGCATATGTAGTTTAACACTAAAAATGAATCAGTTTGAGTCACAAACTTCATTTTCTTTTGTAAGAAAGTGTAACCTATCATATCATGAGCTAATCTTAAGTTTATGATGCATATTTTAATGCTTATTGACTTTACAATCATATATCGACTCCATATCGACCTTCTAAACATAATAGAACAACGATTACTAGATATAAGTCGACAAGCAAATAACACAAAGAAATCCAAAATAAACATATAAGGACTACTACTTCAAAACAACCTAGGCTACTTTATAGAAATAAATAACCCTCACTGGAATCCATTTCAACGGTTTATAGATAATTAAAAGTTAGGTGTTGTTCTAACTATTATTGGTCTTGCAAGATCCAGAATTGAAAAACATGATATAATATCATGGTTACGCAAAGCAGATGATCTCAGCTGACTACCAGCGATGTCATAATCCTTAACTGACTATAGTTCACTCTTAGTTCCCTAAAACACATTGACCTTTTTATCCCCTGTCCCTTGACTCTTGACTAGCCAGGCCACTAAGGTAAGAAGATATAGACTCTTAAAATATTGGAACCTAACTCGAAAGAAACAGAACAATAGAACACTTAGTTCACACAGTATAAGCATAAAAAATATAGTATCAAAAGTATATGACTTCAATAACAGATATTATAGTAAATAGTAAATGCTTGTAATTAAAATTTAAGCTTATAGTATGTTGAAACATACACATAAACTTGGATTGTACTAATACAATATCATATAATGCATAACAATCGATATAGCAAGGTAAATCCATATAAAGACTATATATATATGTGGTAACATGTTCAGGTTGTTTAAGGTAACCACTAATCAGCAAATAATTTACTAAACAATAAACAAGTTACAACACTAATAGACAGTAAAACTACTATTATCTTTATAAGCCAAGACCTCTGTCCAAACTACTTACTGTTTCTATTCATTTCCTGCTTCCGCAATGACTTAGTTCAACACACGAACTCAGTTATCCTCCATAGTCAACACCATCCAATGTGGTGTGATTGGTAACCAATAATTAATAACTGAAAGTGTATCAACTTATAACCTCACGGGACACAATCTACCACAAATATCAAATCGTGTACGAGAGATATACATTCAAACCACATGCTTACATAGATAACGATTTGATAACTACCACGAAATAACCCACTCTCAAATGCAATCTTTCCAAAATAATTTCAAAAATAGATATAAATTTCAGTATGAATTTTGGCAGAGGTTCGGCTCTTAAACAATGAGAGAAGAGAAATTAGTAGGATATTTATAGGGCTCGGAATGCACACCTCGTCAAGGGTGCTAGCGAGGTACTAAAAAGTTGCATTTTTCGCCTAAAAAAATGTCGAGCACTATCCATAAATACTCGTACCTGAAACACGCTAAAAACCACAAATAAAAACGTCGGCGAGCGAACACTCTACCTAACATACACTAAATGAAAACCAAACACATGGTGTGTGCAAACATGCTTGCATACAAAGTGCACCTAACTTTGTGCGTGTGAATTACTGATCTGTAGTAACCAACCTTACACAGAGAAAGACGAATACACTAAGTAAAATAAAACAAACACCGTGTTTTGTACATGGGAAGCCAATGCACAAATATGAGTACAATAAGACTTACAATATATATATATATATCTTGAATCGAATACATAATTAGAAATTAACCCATTTTTGAAAAAGAGAAAATACCCTCACGCATCCACGTCAAATCAACCAAAAATTCTATGTATACATGACTCATATGAACAATCAACAATTTGAACACCACGAATGCTTAGGAGGAAACAGGAATGTGAATTGTAATATTTGTTGCTATCGTGGAGAATACGCACATGTGGGTTGTTCTTGGACATCTAATAACCCAAGAAGGAAGTACTTAAATTGCCGTAACTCAAGGAGAAATTGAGGTTGTGGTTTCATTAAGTGGTTGGATAAAGAAATGTCTAATAGAGCAAAGAAGTAATTAATGAATTACTTAAAAGTAAGGGCCGAGCAAGAGAGGAAAGGAATTACTTACATAATGTTGAAATTACCATAGTCAAAAACAGAAAGAAAGAAATTATAGGTCACTATTGTTATTTGCATTTTATTGTTGATGAAGATATGGAGCATCTGATATGAATATTTGTGGTATTTTACACTTCCTTGATACATTTTCTTTTAGGCTTTGTTATGTAATTCATATCGTGAAGGATTAGTAATGTTTATGTTTGTTTAGGGTTATTGAATGAAATTCCAGAATTGGATGGTTAAATAGCTTGTTAATTGTATTTCATTGAATTTTGTGTAATGTCTTATGTTTCATAGAAGTTCTCATAGGCTCTAAAAATTAAAATCATAAAATATTTATGTTTATTTTAATTAACATCCCTAGTATACTATTTCAAATGTTAATAATTTTGTATTTACCTGTTAACATAACCTTATGTTACTTGATATTTTTAGAATTTTCTCTCTTTTCGGATCATGTTACTAGATAATAATGAATATGTTCCATGTGTTAAACGAAATGATCATCTTATTGGAAAGATTTCAAATATGCCACAGCTTGAAAAGATCGAAATAATCAAGTTGAAAGTAGATATGTTTGGTGTTAAGGGAGAGTTTGTGGAATCATGTTTTGATTTCTTGTTGAGGATGCATACAATCGAGTTTATAAGACTTTTTGTTCCCCATTCATTAATGATATAGGATAGCAATCAATCTGAAAGATTATTGCAAATGGACGAGCCATCATTTTGGATATGTAAAATTTTGTTTGATAGTCGGATTGATGTTTAATGGTGATGATAATATCCCGTTTATAAAAATTGATTGTAGAATCATTACTTCATGAAAGATAAAGTAACAAGTAAATCTAAATTATGTGATGTTTATAAAAAGTTGTTGAAAAACACAGATAAGTTCGATGTACTTCATTTATCATTTATTGTTGCATTAGAAATTATTTTACTTAGTGAGTAGAAGACTCAAAAGATAAATGAATACTACTTACAATCATTTGAAGGCTGAAAAATAATATGGTTGATAGAGTTACTAAGAATAAGAAAAAATTAGAAGCATTGAGTAAAAGAGAGAAGAATAAATTGAAGAAGATGAAGAAGGAAATGACTTTGAGGACAAAATATGAATTTAATATGAAAATAAATTAAATTAAAATAGTATATAATATACTCAAATAGTAGAGAATATATATAAATGAAATAGTCATGCCTAGTTCTTTCTTAATATAATCCATACATTGTAGGAACGAAAAAAATGATAATATAATTGAATGGTAAAATTTCTCCTTGTTAATGAGAAGATGCGGGTTCGATTCTCGCTATCTGCCTGAGATAATGGATTTTGAGTTAATGATAGGTTTAATAGGATGGATAATAGTGATCACGATAATATAATGGTTCTATCTTCGCCTTCTTTTCTTACCATCCAAAAAAAAACTATAAATAATCAATTAATTATTAGTTAGTAGAATCAAATCTCAACATTTTTTATTAAAAAATGTTGTAGAGTTAGGATTTGAATCCATGACCTCAAGGTTATGAGCCTTAACGAGCTACCAAGCTACTTTACCCCGTAATGAAGAGAAAAACTAGAAGCTAATGGGCAAATAAGGATTGAATGTACCACTCTATCGTATTTATATAAATAGAATAACCTATTTATACATAATGGTAAATGGGTCCTATGATTATAAATCATAGAAATGAATAGAAAAATGAAAGGATATCTTAACTCTTTCCAACTAAATCTTGTTGCTTTAAGCAACAAGCATGCATGAACTATTTCACGAAATATATGTCCGGATAGTCTAAAGTCTCGATAGTTGGCTCTCGGCCTTCTGGAGGAAAAGCAACGTCAATGAAGCCATGTATGTGCACTATTACATGGAAGAGAAATGTTTGAAAAAATATTTACTATCAACATCATACAATGTATATGGTTTTTCACTGGCTTTGCAAGTCCGGGTTTATAAAGCCATGCTTGTATTCTATGTTACTCAGACTCCTTGCTTTGACTTATCGTATCACTATCGACACGATAGTGACACCAATATGGGATATGTGTTGGATTTGGCAATTTTTTTTGTGACACGAAGAAAGTTGTTGGAGATAAGAAAGGAAAACAAAGAAGGGGGGAAGAGAGTAAAAACAAAAATTGAGATAAAAGATAAGAAAAAAAAACAAAAAGAAGAACAAAGAAGACATGAAATTAGATTTAGGGTAAATTTTGGTTGGGGCTATTATTCTTCATTATTTTTTTATTTTTTTATTTTTTTAAACTATAGGCACTTGTCTTCTTTAATATGTACATTTGATTGAACTAGGTCATATTTTTATTAATGTATTTTTTATAAATAGTTAATTAAATATAAAAATCTTTATTAATGTATTTTTTCCCATAGTTTTGATTAAAAAAATTTATTTTTCAATTAATCAAAGTTTTTTTTATTATTTTTGAGTAATTTTGTAGCTTGTAATAATATATTTACCTTAGAAAATTCAATATATATATCTATATAATATATAATAATCGTGTTCAAAAGTTGGACATTCTATATCTGTGTTTAAGTGTTCTAAAATTTTAAATTTAACAAATCTGACGTGTAGAAACATACTCGTATTTGATTACCGTATTCGAATATGAGTAACATAGTTTGCATTGGTTGATGAGTTAATAATAAGATATTTATCGAATGCATTGCCTAGAATCTTATAGTGGGAAAAGGGTTTTTGTTTATAATGGGCATAATACTTTCAATATTTTAAAAAAGGGTTATATTACATTTTATTTTAAAAAAAGGCAAATCATAACCCATTAAACCATTATCCGGTCATTTTTTTTTATCTTTTTCTAACTCATTTCACTAGTTCGAGCAGCCTCATTTTTATAATAAAAAAATATTTTTGTCTTTTTTTTCTCTTTCCCTAATTCCAAGTACCTCATTTTCTTAAAATATAATTATTTATTAACTTTTAATAAATAATAATTTATTTTTATTATAAATAATAAAATAATTTATATTTATATAATAAAATATATATAATTTTTATAACAAATAACTTATCAAAATTTTATTATAAAATAATTAAAAATAATAATAATAATAAATTATAAAATTTTAAATTATTAAAAACTTTACTAAATAGTTACAATATTTTTTATGAAAAATTATTGACATTTTAAAAAAATAAATTATTTTAGATTAAAAAAATTAAAAAATATATTATATTATAACAAATATCTCTAATATTATTATAATTTTAATTATTACTAAGATAACAAATATTTATTAACAATTATTATATTTAAGTATTAAAATATAATTAATTCAATATAATTTATATATTTTATTATATTAATAATAAAAATAATTATAATAATATTATATTATATAATATTTTCTCACAAAATTTGTTATTTAATGTTCTATATTTGTATTGTATCTTGTAAAAAATTGGATATAGAGGCTTCAAATTCTTTTTTAATAATTTAATTATTTTTATGAATATTGTTTTTATATCATAATTATAATTATTTATTAAATATAATTATAATTATATTTAATAATAATAATAATAATAATAATGTATTATATTATTTATGAATTATCAAAATATTTAGCATATCATTTTCAATATATATATAAATTTATATTTATTTTATTGTAAAATAAATTATTTTTAATACATGATACGATAAAAAAAATTATGTATTTAAAATTAATTATAATTTTATAAGATGTTAATATTTTTTATGTTTATAATAATTATGTTTTAAAAAATGGAACTAATATATTTTTTTTAAAATAAAATTGATTAAAAATTTTGCTTTCAAGTTTAAGGTAAGATCTTGCCTATTTTTTTAAAAAAATTTGAATTGTCCATTTTTAAACTATTGTGTGGGATATGGCTATTATAGGCAAAATCCCGTGGGAAAATAAGAAGACCATCGGTGGTTCATATTCAATTATTTGGATAAGAAAATTTTCAACCAAAGTGATGGAAGCATTGAAATATATGAAGTATTTAATTTTTTTCTTGTTTGTTTTTTCCTATGAATTTAGGATTGTAATTAATTAATGATAGATTCATTTCTAGCTTGTGTTTTTAAATGTTATACATCCAACAAAAGAAGAAAATGGTATATCATATTACAATTTAAATGTGATTGCTAAGAGAGGATTGGTTCATCAGTTCGGTAACGAAGGATATGATAATGTTAGACCTGTGGAAAAAAAATGCATGAAAAATGTGAATGTTGAATTTTACACATCCTTATTTACAACATCCATTAATAAGATATCTTCTTATATCTTTATTGCCGATGACAGTTTAAGATTCATAGTATTTCATTTATTTGTCATGCCATTTTTACCTAAATTTCATGAATTCTTTTTGTTTTAAGCTTCTTATGATGTATGCTTTTTCTTATCCATTTTTGTTTTCATGGGATGAAATTGGCGGTCAAAGAAGACATAAAAGAGTTGAAGATCATGCTGGCAAGTGTGTTAAATGTGTTGGAGTGATGATATCAATGACAAAGTTAATATAAATTGTTCTCGTGAAGTTTAGATTGGGTATCATACACAACCAAATATTGTTAAACGAGTTAGTGGGGACATAAAACATGGAAATGAACATATTAAACAACGTGATAAGGTGGAGATTGTGAAGAAGTAACTGGGATTGATAAAGATAAAGAAATTTTCTAAAAATGTTGATTAGAATATGGAAGTTGAGGAGACAAAGTTGAATACGAAAAAAGAATATGATAAAAAGAAGGGTTCAAGTAGCAATGGGCATGGTACGAGTATGGGTGGTTTTTGATATAATTATTGTTGAATCGAATTATAAAATCAGTATCTAAAATTGCTCAAAAATTGTTACAGTTTAGATGGTTTTTTCCCGTGGATAACGGTTTGAGATAGTTATTAAAAAATATTAAAAAAAATTGTTTTCCATACTTTGTCAATATTACGTTTGGATGTAACTACTATTCAAAAAACCATCTATCTGTATTTTTTTCCTTCGTACCAAGTAGAATTCTTAATTCTTAAGCGATAAGAGAGTGGGAGAAATAAAATATCTAATTGTACATAGATAGATGGGCAACATATGATACAAATAAAATATTCTAAATTCATACAAAAATTGAAAACTAATTACATAAACTTAAGAAAAACTAAGTATAATAAAACAAAAATTCTCTATTCCAACTATTCTTCAAAAGTACAAGTATTTTGTAAAAATTAAACATACAAAATCATTTTTATAAACCAAAATAACAAATTGATTAATCAATAATGTAATTTTTTTACATAAAAGAAGTGTTAATAAAATATAACATGTACAATACTTTATATAGACTTATATCTTGTTTATGAATATTAGCTCATAATTAATCTTAGGTACACATTTTTTGCTAGTCCTCGAGCAAAAGGAAAGAAATAAAACAAAGATAAATGCATTTAAAATAGTGATTTTTAAATATCTTTCTTTAATCATTCCAAATAACATAACTCAAAGAAATAAAAGAATTTTATCTAATTATCAAAATTAATTTAAAAGTATATTACAGTTTCACAATGAATTTTATTGTGAGTGTGAAATCTTTTCATATTTCATCACATGCAATCCGGATCAGTTTATACAAATATAAAATCAAACAAATTTTCATGAAATCATAAATCTCATAGGTTTATTCTTCATTTCTCTCTCCACTAATGTAGACAAACACAAAACACCAAATCAATAGAACTTTATTAAGCTTGTAATGTATGGCTTAAGTGAAGGAAGGATAAAGGATAATATTTAGCTCAATTTTTCCCAAACAAAACATTTTAGGATTGTAAAAGATAACTTCTATCATGAACATAAACACTTCCCACTTTGGGATTTAACATCACATACAATAATCAGTTTCTTTTTTCTCTTTTTTTCTGCTTTTTTTTTTTGTTTTTTTTTTCAGAATCTGTTTTTTTTTTCTTCTTCTTTTCTGCTTTTTTTTTCTCTTTTTTTTGTACCCTCTTTTTTTTTATATATCTTCAAATATTTACTAACAATTGTGACATGTTAATGAGATAAGAAACATAGATATCTACATATATATATATATATATTAAGGTAGACTTTTGAAATGAGAAGTATATATATCAACTTTCAAGCTCAAAATGGGTTTATTATGGATAATGCATGTAAAGGTAGATAAAAAGACTCAAACGATCCAAAGATGGCCTAAATCATTTTCTTAGTTAAATGTTATCTATAATTTTACCTCGAGAGAAAATCAAACAAATTCTAAAAATTGTAACACCACAAATATCAATCGAATTCCATACTCACATAAACCTTCTCTAAATTATCATAGTAAATCAAAAATCAAGACTGGTGCTCATGAATATTTATTCTTGTAAAAATGAAATATACGTAAAAATCATTTATAACTTAGACAACATTCAAATGTTTCAAGGAGACATGCGCCATTTAAACAGATGAAAAAAAATCACTATTCATAGAAAAATATCTTCAATTAACCAAACAAAAAAAATTTCACGAGCAAGAATATCCAGAAAGTATTTCAATTAAGTTCAATATATCTACCACCCCCAAACTTAATATACACATTGTCCTCAATATGTTAGAGTTGAACATATGAGTTGGGTTTAAAGAAACTTACTGGTTTGGTTTGAATGGTTAATCCCAAAATAGCTTCACTTCCTCCAATTTGCGCCTACAAAAAGAAAGAAATAAAATAACAACATAACAAAAAATAATAATAATCAAATACATGCAAAAATAAAAAATAAAATAAAACACATGGGTTGCCTCCCAAGAAGCGCTTGATTTATAGTCTTCAACTTGACTTCTCAATTTTTTTTCTTTTTATAAGTTAAGATTTGTGTGTCAAACAAAATCTCAACTTACGAGAAAATTGAAAAATAAATTAAGAAACAATAACCATAAATTTTTTTTATTTTTTTATTTTTTTTCTTTTGTGAATTAAGATTTGTGTGTCAAACAAAATCTCAACCCACGAGAAAATTGCAAAATAAAAAAACAACAAACAATAAGCAAAAACAAGATTTATTTTTCTTTTTGTGAGGTAAGATTTGTGTGTCAAACAAAATCTCAACTCACGAGAAAATTGAAAAATAAATTAAACACGTAACAATAATTTTTTTTGAATTAAAATTAGATTGATTGGTATTAATATCAACAATGAAAATAGTAAAACAAATCCCCGGCAACGGCGCCAAAAACATGTTGTCTGTTTTGGAGAACATAAAATCGTGCAAGTATACACGGTCACAAGTAATAAAGATTTGTAAGTAAAGTATCGTTCTCACGGAGATTTGTACTATAGTTTGTTGAGTACTAAAATTGTATCTATCTGATTTTATCCAAAATAATCGTTGATTAAGAAAAAGGTAACAAGAAAATAAGAGAACTCTAGGATTGCAGTTTTTCACCAAATTAATTCACTCCAATCATATTATTTTCTCTTGATTTATATTTTTTAGTACATTTAATTTGTCAACCGAAAACTTCTATTTTTATTCATACATCTCTTCCGAGCTCTGTATAAACACACCTCGTTAAATTAATTCACTATATCTCTATGAGAATTAAATTTAATAAGATTCATTAAGTTCTAAGTTCTCAAATGGCCACACATACAATTAGGGTATATTTCTATCCTTCATCATACATGTCATTCTATTTACGAGCAATACACACACAAATGCCTTTCTCAAGTTTATTTATGTGCCACGGATCATTTTGATAAGATTCGTAAATAACCAAAAAGCATTAAGCACAAAATAGAACAAACAAATCGAACGTCTTATAAATCTATAAAAAATAATTAAAATTAAAGCTTCATAAATTTAGATCAAATGCAACCCTAGAAAAATTAAATTACTTCATTAAATTAAAATAAAAATTACAACACATTAAGAAAAATTAGAAAAAGAAGAAAGAAAATTAAAACATCTCAAATGGCAAATATTTGGCACACGTAGAACACAACAAAAGCCAAAAAATGGCTTCTGCGTGTTCTGCAGTCCAAAACCGAACAACAAAAAAATTATAAACACCAAAAAACTCAAAAAAAAACTTCTTAACTCTATCATAATATCACCTATTTATAGCACCAAAACAATACATCAAAAATATTAAAATATCATACACGCGTAACAATTTGTATCAAAAATAAAACCCCGACATTCCCCTTAAAATCCGCGGTCACGCGAAAATCGAAACCTTATTTTAATTCACGCGTGAGACAAGGGCGCCGTTTCTGATTTAAAATTCAAAGTGCATGACACGTGTCTGCGTCTGATTCGCTGAAAATATTTAAATCGGACACGTGGCAGCATTTCATTGGCTTCTGGAAACGGGCGCACGATAGATTGTCGCACGGAAGACAACGGCTGCACGCGGGCGTGATCCTGCGCTTTCACATTCATTGTAATATGCCATGTGTCAGAATATTATTGGCTTATAGATAAAGTTGACATGTGGCTTCTTCTTCTTCTGTAAAACTCGAGGGCGCACGCCGCTTGGATGAACTGCGTCGCACATGATTTTTAAACAACGGTTCGGTGCGCGACAGCTTCGTTCCACGCGCTTCAATCTGGACCGTTCAACCGATCCAACGGTGAGTGATGCGCCTCGAAAAAATTCTATGCAATCGACATGTGGGTCCCACTCTGCATGCCGGCCTGCGCTGCAGGTGGGCCCCTCTGGCTCGCCGAGCTGTGCGAGAAATATATCGTGCACGCGATTTTGTCTTGTTTGGAATCCACTCGCCAAATCTGGACCGTTGATTTGATGATCAAACGGTGGGTGATAGGCGCGTTGTGTGATGCAACTGACATTCTTCTCCTGCGCAGAAAATTCATTTTTAATTAATTTCATTTTCACCCACAAATATATTTCAAATTACATTTTCAACTTTGTTTAATTGTAATATAGCCCTTTGGTAATTTAAATTAAATTTTAAAATTTTAATAATTAAAATTAAGCCCGAATTTAATTTAATTTATATTTTCAACATTTATAAATTACAATTAAGCACTCATTTATTTTGAAATTAGATTTTTTGACGAAAACTTGCAATTAAGTACGTTTTCGATACAAATTATTTACTTTTCATAAAAAATATAAAAAACAGTAAATACTAATTTATTCATCGAAAATTAACTAAAAACATTAAGAACATAGCAATTAGAATTAATAAAATAGGTGAAAAATAAGTATATAAAATACAGTTATCACACATCAAAGATTTCAATGTATTTTCTTTGAGTTTACTACGGTGTTTGCTCATTGTTCTATCACTTATGCTAAATGTAGATTTTGAAGTAATTGTGGTAATTGAAATAGCCAATATATTTTTAACTATGCCATGCATTATTGGATACTTATATTTGTTACACTTCTACTAAGACAATATATCAAACTATTCGTCCGAAATTTCCACGTCAACTTTTTCTAAATAAGAGTCCAACTCAGATTTCAAAGGTTCATTTTATTTTGCATTAATTTCCATTATTTATACTCAATTATACCACTAAGATTCAAAATATTAGTACTTTTGGAACAGTGAGACATATTGGAACTTGTTGAAAACTCTATTTGTTGACTCTCATCTTCAATAATTCGTTTTTTTATACATATTTATTAAATCACAACACTTTCTTTTCACATTTTCAATTTCAAAAATGGTATTTTCTCCATATATTCTTGGAAAATAGAATTCAAGGTAATTCATCTTAAATCTATGATCCAAAACAACACCTACAGTCCTAATAATATTAATTTCTTGTCAATACTTGTCAAATTTTACAAGCATGTTTTTAGCCATTCCCGTGATCAAATGATCTTCATCATTAACTCATTGATATAATGTCTATTTGATGTCATAAATATGAGGAAATAACATGTTTATAGTAGGATAGTTAGAACCAAAAATCAATTTAGTGACCTTGTAAAATACATTTAACTTATCACAAGTTTTACTTGTCATTTTCCAATCCAAGTCATCAGGAAGAGTATTATAATTCTCATTCAAATGTTTCAAACGAGGAAACACTTACTCATAAAACAAAGCATTTTTAAGCATTAAAAAAATATGATTGTAATGAGTTTGATAATCAAAAAATAAATTCTTACAAGAAATTTTTCTCTTAAGTTGCAAATTTTTAAAATTTTTCCTCATTCTTTTGTGTTGTTGTCCATATGTAACATTATCTCTAACTTTAACAATGTATTGAGAAATTACATTCAACTCATATTTCACTACTAAGTTTAATATGTGAACAGTACAATGTATATGAAAAATATCTCTATACAATAACATTGAAATTCTATCTAATGAATCTAACAGATCAGGTAACATTGCATCATTAGTAGAACAATTATCTAAAGTTAGGGTTGAAATATTACAATCAATGTTTGAATCCAAAAAGAAACTCGTTAATTCCTCACCAATAACATCAGCGATGTGTGGAGCAGAAATATATATAAACCTACAAAAAATTATATAACAACAATAGGATTGTTAAATACAATCATTTAAGGTATCAATTCTATAGAAAAAAATATTTTATATGAATTGCATAAATTTCAACAATAAAGTTACAAAGTTTACCTGATTATTTTACTATGTAAATACTAATTGTTATCAATGAAATGACAAGTTATAGCCTTGAATTATTTGTTCTGATTTCCAAACTTTCTCATATCACTCGTGATTTCAATATGATTTTTGTTGTTTTCCAACATATCTATCATTTTTTTCTCAACATCATATATCTTTATAATGTCTCTCTTAACTATCGCACGAGAAATAGGCTTCCATATTAGTTGTAATGAATGTAAATACTCCCTAAATCCATGATGCTCAACAATACTAAGAGGATACTCATGTAAAATTATCATCTTTGCACACTTATCACAAGAAATTTCATAATCAAAATTCCAATATCTTAATTCAATTCTATCCCCCTTCTTGTTAGGATTTAACAATGATTGACCTATAACTCTTTCTTTACATTTGAATGGATAACTTCTTGTATGTGCCTTCAAATGAGATGTCTCATTCCTTGTATCACCTCCTAACTTTTTTCCACAATAATTAAATATTGCTTTCCATATCCCATTAATTTTCTTCCTGTCAAAATGAACTCATGCTTCAGACTTTAATTTATCCTTCCCATCTTCTTCTTCACTACATTCATGTGATGGTTGACTTTGTATATTTTTAGGTGAGTAGGTTGATGTAAGTATAGGAGCATTTGTATGTTGATTGACACTTGAAGTTCCACCATTTGTTACCTCCACATTAAGTTCAATGTCATTTCCTTCTTATGAGAATTGTGGTAAAAATTTCTAAAAAAATAACTTTCAAAGTTTAAATTCATATATATATATATATATATATATATATATATATATATATATATATATATATATATATATTCTATTATCTCATGTTACTTTTTCAACATATTTACTTGTCATAATGTTTAAATCTTTTGTCTTCTTCACAATCTCAAACTCTACAAGACATATGATAAAAAGACTCAAGTTCTAATAAAAAATAGGAAAATTGAAAATATATGCACGAGTCTTTGTGCAATACAAAATTTTAATTCAAGAAAACTTCCATAAAAACAAGAAATAGAATAAAGTAATAAATCATGTATATTTAGTATAAAGTATGACATCACTTTTATATATGTAACTAAGATTTTAAACACAAGACCCTCCTCTAATGCTATCTTATAAAATTTATACTTAACCAATTATTCCAAAAACTTACATTAAAAATATCTTAATTATCAATTATCCTAAAAACTAAATCTATTTAAAAACATACAAACAATATTTTAATACATCTATTTATCAACCTTTTTTAAAGTACCACAATTACTCTTATTCTATCCTCATTCTCTTGTTCTCCACAAATTTGAAACTGCTCAATGAGTAAGAACAAATGAGGGCTATGCATATATGGGAAAAAGAAAAGAAAGGTATGAAAAAGAAAAGGATGGTAAAGCCTCTGCTTTACACCAACTTCTAAAGTAGCCTATCAAATGGACTCATTGTATCCATATACTATTTATAGGCCAACTCACATTATCACAAAGACATAAACAATATTGTATATACAAAGTGGGTAGAATTATTCGCTTATCTAAGCCCATCACCTATGATGAAGAATATCACAAACTAATAGTAAAACAAAGCGCTTAATCCATGTAAGTGAACGAGAAAAGAACTAACCAGTAGGAGAGAGCAAGAGATGCAGACGATAGATGTAGACAGCAGACGCAGCGATGAGGACAACGAGCCAACGAGACACTTAGAGTAGTAGAGGGGCGAGGGCGAAGGTTGAGGGTTGAGCTTAAACTTGATTACTCGAGAGCGACGGAGATCTGATCTCTGGGTCAACTATTTCGCTTATATATGCATGAAAAAATAGATAAATCCTAATCAATAATTATTAATTAATATATAATTTAATTTAATAAATATATAATTTAATCAAGATATGTTAATTTTCCAGTTATCAAAAATATCTCTAAGGTTTTATAAAAAAACATTCTCAAAATGGAAGAAGAAAAAATAAACCAAAAAATAATAGACATAGAAACAAAAGACATCTTAGTATTTTTTTCACAAGAAATGGTAATAAATAAAAAGAAATTTGAAGAAATTTAAAAAGCAAAGTTAAATCTTAAAGAATAAGATGGATTTAAAGACCCATCATTTTTATTAAGAAAACTATTCCCTAGGAAAAATATAATCTATTATGGCATAATTAATAAAGAAATGAATATTAAGATTATAGATGTTAGAAAGATATATAATATGCCATTAATTGATAAAGAAACTGTATTAAATAAGCTATCAAATATTCCTCGTAAAGATAGAAAAAATTAGATATATTCATTTAGGAGGAATTCAAATATTAATAAAAACTCGTTTTAGAGAATGAACATATACACCAATAAAAATAGTATTATTAGATAACAGAATAATAAATAGACAAGATGCCTTATTAGGAATTATCCATGATAATTTATGATACCAAAAGCTAAAATTTATAACATATCCTAGATTTGCTATAAATATACATGATAAAAATCTAAATAAAGTATTAAGTCTAGCTTATGAATTTAAAAGAGGAGATTTAATAAAAGAAGGAAATCATCAATTTTCAATACATTATCTAATAACATATTTTTTAACAAATAGTCATAATAGTTTAATATATAGACAAAATGAATTTATAGAAATAGATAACTTTTAAGGAACTTGGACAAATAATAAAACCAGAAATATTAACAGATTTTAAAATACTAGAAGAATGAAAATTAGATATTAAAGAAAAACCCTTAATAACAGGAAAAAATAGTAATATTGTTAAAACTAATAGCATACCAAGATTAATTTTTATAGACCATGAAGGAGAAACTTCTAACCAAAAAGAAGTTAAAAAACTAGAAAATGAAGTTAAAATAATGAAGACATTAGTTCATGATTGTATATTAGGGAAAATAATGTTTAGAGATAAAATAAAAAATATGCATTTAGAAGTAAATGGAAGTCTAGTAAGTGTAGCAAAAAATCAAGCAACATTATTTGAAACTGTATAATTATTAATAGAGGAAATATAATTAGTCCAAGAATCAAACACAAAATATTTACAAGAAATAATAGACATACAAAAAGAATTACTTAAGGAAATAAAATAATGTGGTTATAATAAACTACAACAAGATATACACAAGGAATTTTCAAAACTAAGAAAAGATGTATTCAACATACATAGGAATAATGAAATAATACGTTATAAATATGATCTCTTAGAAGGATTAAGAGAAGAATCACCAAGGAGATCAGATTCTCTGATTCCTAAAAATGAGAAACAATCTAAGAATAAAGAGATAATTCTAATTTAATAGAATATAGAAAATAATTAGAAAGAAAATTCATGGACCTTGAAAATAGATATATAGAAACATTGGTCAATTTATTGACATTAACCAATGAAGAAATAAAAGAACATTATAATGAAAAACTTTGTACTAACAAAGAAGAGGATGATATAACAATAATCAGTGAAACTGATTCTGAACCAGAAAACATGACCTCAAAAGGTCATATGAAACCAATTTCATTACAAAGAAGGAACATCTGATCCATATACAGAAGAAAAAAATAGGCAAAGAATAGAACAACTTGATACCACATATATAATAAGACAACCACCTAAAATAGAGGGTTGTATTGGGGAATTAGAGGTAATATTCCACCAAAGTTCAAACTCCATGATAATTATAAATCTAAACTTCTAGCTTTAGATTGTATAAGAGATAGGAAAAAAGTCTTAGACGAATGGGCTAGTGGAATGAATGTACTCATACAAACTTCTCAAGCTACCCAAACAAATCCTTCAACGTGTAGAGTGCTTATAGCACATAAAATGACAGGAAATGTAAAAGTTTGGTTTTCAAACTTAATAGATCAACAACATTTGTTAATGCAAGGAAATGCTTCCACAGGAAAAGAATACTTGGATAAGGTAATAAATGAAATATACAAAAAATTTATTGGAGAAGATAAAGGAAGGACTATCACTGAATCTAGTGAAAATGAAATCAATGAAGCTAAATATGAAATGTATTACCATAAATTATCACCCTCTATGCAAACAACTTAAAAAATGTTTTTTTTCAAAACTTACCCAAAACATTATATAAAACCTTAACATAAAATTGGGAACAAAGGAATAAAGAAACTATACCAGATACTCTAGGAGGAAGAATAAGAAGCCTTAAAGATTGGATCATTATTAAATGCCAAGAAAGAAAAGAATATAAACAAATAAGAGGAAATGATAAAATTTGTTATGATACAAGAGATTTTAGAATATAAGAAAATATGGATGTAATGTAAAATCTTATAAAAAAATATAAATATAAAAAATATAAATTCAAAAAACAAAATTTTCAAAAATATAAAAAGAGATTTAATAGAGAACTACAAGAAAAGATATTTTAGAAGAAAGAATTATAAACCTTCTAAAAAAAGAAATTATTGCCCTTCAGGAAAGAAAAAATGCAGATGTTGGATCTGTAATGAAGAAGGACATTATGCTAACGAATGTCCAAGCAAACTTCAACATAAAAAAGAATTTCCACAAAAAGCAAAAATCTTAGAAGAAGCTTTCAAAATGAAATTAGAACCAATCGAGGAATCTGATATAGATGATACTTATAATATCTATCTATTGGAAGAAACTAAGGAAGAAATATCTGGCTTAGAATATGAACACTCAAATTATGAATATTCTTCATCAGAAGATGAATGATTTGTATAGTATTACAAAACCAAATAGTACTTACATTAAAGTAGGACTAAAATTTAAAGATTATAACACTTACCATTTACATGCATATATAGATACAGGAGCTAGTATGTGTCTAGCCAATAGATATGTATTTCCAGAAGATAACTGGAAACAAGCACCAAGATATTTAATTGTAAGAATCACTAATAATACTACAATAAAACTCAATAAGGTATTAAAAGATATTGATATAATAATAGGAGGAGAAAAATTTCACATTCCTACCTTATATCAACAAGAAACAGAAGTAGATTTGTTAATAGGAAATAATTTCCTAAACTTATATAAAATTTTCACACAAGATTTTGATAAAATAAGTCTCATAACTTTAGAAGGAGATACCATGTATGTTTCTAAAGTAAGAAAAGCTTTAACTGTCTAAAACCCAACTTTTATGCAACAACATAAAAAGTGAAAACGTGGTGAGATAGAAGACCAACAAAAACCTTATTTAGAAAATATTTTATTAGATATAGAAGAAAAACAAAATTCTTTTCTAAATGAAATACAAGAAGAAAAATCCCTAACAAGCATTAGAAAATTATTAAAAATACTCAGTTAAGAAAATCCTTTAGATCCAAAAATAAATAAATATAAAACAATAGTCAACATAAAATTAAGAGATCCTAACAAGATCATAAGAGTAAAACCAATGATTTATACTCTAGAAGACATGATTGAATTTGGAAAACAAATTCAAGAACTTTTGGAATTAAAAGTCATAATACCAAGTAATTCACCTCACTCTAATCCAACATTCTTAGTTGAAAAAGAAGCTGAGAAAAGAAGAGAAAAAAAGAGAATGGTAATAAACTTTAAAGCACTGAATAAAGAAACAATTGACGATGGATACTTCATTCCAAAAGGGAAGAACTACTATCATTAATAAAAGGAAAGAAATACTTCTCGAGTTTTGAATACAAAAGTGGATTTTATCAAATAAGATTGGATGACGAATCCTAAAAATTAACAGCATTCAGTTGCTCCCAAGGTCAATTCCAATGGATAGTTATATCATTTGGATTAAAACAAGCTCCAGATATTTTTCAAATATATATGGATAACATTTTTAAGAAATTACAAGGTATTTGTTGTGTTTACATAGATGATATTTTGGTTTTCAATAATGAATTAAATAAACATTATTTGGATATTAACAATATTCTACAAAAATGTAGAAAACAAGGCATTGTACTCTTTGAAAAGAAAGCAGTACTTACTTAACAAAAAATTAAATACTTAGGGTTGGAAATTGAAGATGGAAAACATAATCTACAACCCCATTTACTAAATAATATTCAATTTTTTCCCAGTAAATTAAAAGATAAAAACCAATTACAAAGATTTTTAGGGTGTTTAACATATGCAGAAGCATATATCAAGAAACTTGCAGAAATGAGAAAACCATTACAAGGAAAATTGAAAAAATATCATATTTGGAAATGGACAGAATAATATACTCTATATATGGATAGAGTAAAGCAAAGGTAAAAAATTTACCAACTTTATACCATCCAGAATCAGATAATAAGATGATAATTGAAATAGATGCTTCATAAGAATATTGGGGAGTAGTTCTTAAAGCAAGAGTAGATGACAAAGATGAATATCTTTGTAGATATACATCATGATGTTTTCAAGGTTCAAAATTAAATTATCGTAGTAATGAAAAAGAATATTTAGTTGTTAAAAAAATCTATTAAGAAATTTGCAATATATGTCATAAGCTCCAGATTTATTGTTAGAATAGATAACAAGAATTTTAATTATTTCTTAAGAACTAATATTGTAGGTGATTACAAACAAGAAAGATTAGTTAGATGGAAACAGTGGTTCAACCATTATAATTTTGATGTTAAACATCTTCTAAGCCATAAAAATAATTTAGCCGATGTCCTTACCAGAGAATTAGTACCTCTAACAATTTTTATGCTTTTAGGAATGGAACATCTTGATATCAAAATCAAGATAAAGGAAAAAGAGATAAAAATCCTACTGGAACAACTCGAGCTGTTATATCTCGAGAAATCTCTTATGGAGACAGGAAAGAAACAGGAATAACTTAATTGTTCAAAATAACCTCTAGAGACTAGAAGCTCAAACAAGAAATCTCCATTAAAAAAGGAAGAACCTAACAATTCACAAAAAACTTCTGAAACCACAAAGCTCAATTAAGCAGATGAGGCAAAAAAAAAGAACAAAAAAAAGTTTATATGGTCTATAATGGCCCAAAATTAGGAATTTATAACAATTGGGCAGAAGCTAGTAAATCTATTCTAGGAATTAGTGGAGTAACCCATAGAACCTTCACCAACATAGTAGAAGTTGAAGGTAGTTATGCCAATTACACCAAAACTAATAACTCTAGAGGATATAGTAAGAAATTATTCTATAGTACTACAACAACAACCAAAAGCTCTAAGAAGATTGACAAATCTTGGAAAGATAGCAAGGCCTCTAGTGCTGAAACCAATTTTAATTGTAGCAACCCAAAAATTGGTCAAGAAACAAGGAAGGTATTCTTCTTCTATGCCAAAAAAGCCACCAAAGACCATAAATGCATTCTCTGCATCAAAGACCAAGAAGATGAAGATGCATCATCAAGGAACTGTCGGCAAAAAATGACAAAGAAAAATAAGAAAACAAACTATCGGCAGAACTACAAAAGAAATAAAGATGTAGACTCCACATCTTAGTCGACAGCATGTGCCAAGGAAAAAAGTATTGTTTATCCTTTAAAGTAGAAAAGCAAATGAATTATTAAAACAAGGGTAAAATAATAATTTTAGTCTTGTAAACAAGGATTCCTTGTTCTATAAAAGGAACCCTTATTATCATTTAAGAACACAAGAAAAACACAGAAATTTAGAGCTCTCTATTCTGAAACACTCTAGCATAGAAAACCTCTCTATCTAGAAATCTCAAAACCAATAATGTTATACACAATAACTATGAGCAGCTAAGCACCCTTTTCAAGGTTATTAGTTGGCCTTAAATTACTCTTATTTAGTAAGTCAACTATTAGACACCATTTATGTACGGATGCAAAAGGCTCACCATTTCCAGAAGAGGCGTTGAGGTTTGAGCAAAGCTGAGGCATAACAAATGTAACAAAAAAAGAAAAACATAAGGAAAGACCGTGGTGGACCTATCAAATTCAGGTATAATAATTATAAATTTAAGCTAGTTAAGAATCTTGAATATTTAAATATTTACTTACAATAAGACATAATTTTGCTAAAACAAGAAAATGAAAATTATTTTTAGAAATAAACAACTAATAATTCCAATGGAAATCAAAGATTAAAATATAATTCTATTAGAAACATTTGATAAAGGTTATCTATATCATTTAAATGAATATTTTAAAAATGAAGATTATGAACTTGTCTTGAAAATTTTAAAAGATTTAACACCTTATTAGATATCTATACAGATTATATTAAAGTTATTACAAGCATCATAGATCATCCTATTTTAAGGACATTAAAAGACTATTTTAGTCAAAAATATGTGAGAATAGAGGAAGAAGAATTCAATAACTTAATGTTTGGATATTAATTTTTTGAAGATTATAAATACATTGTATGTACACAAAAAAAACTTGTTTGTATACTACGAATAGGACAAAATAATATACATTCAACACATATGATTTATCAAGATAATACTCTATGAACATCGAATCATTAGTACATAAATTAGAACTATTAGATTTAACAAATGAAAAAGTAATTTTTAATTTTAAAAGACAATTAATAGATTTATGATTAGAATTAAGTAACCAACATAATGAAGAACATAATATACTATGCAATTGTAATGATTATAGAAGAAAATTATACTTATATAGAAAAATAATAAGTTTTTTAGAAAAATTATTACCTTCAATAAATAGGCAAACACCATCAACTAAGTTAATACCTCTGATTAAAAATTGTATCTATCTTCGAAAATTGGTATCATACTCTAGGAATAGTAATTTAAATAGTAATACATGGAAAATTAACACTATTAAAATATAAGGACATTTTTAATATTTTATAAAATTCATACCCATAATTGAAAATATGTCAAACTTTATGTGCATTTAAGATCATGTCCCTCAAAAATGCCTTCATCAATAATAGAACCAAAAGTCAGAACAAAAGTAGCAGGGTCATAATAGGAAAAACAATTAGAGGACAACCCAGGACCAACATTAGTGTCAACTCATTGCAAGAAGCAAAACCATCGATTGGACCCACTACCTCACCCTTTCGACTACCCAGTTGCTCTATTGATTGATTGGTCAGCTAGTTCTCTGGTTAGTAATTCGGTTGGGTCTGCGAGTGGCTTGCTGGTTAGGCTTGCAATCGACTGGTTGGCTCGATATCATGTCGACTGGTTGACTAGATCCCCCAATTGGTTGGTTGGCTCGGTCTATTCCGATAGCTTGATGGGTCCCTCACGTCATGCCTTCCTTACAACAAAACACCATCAGCCAAACTCCCTTTCCAATGCTTGGTTTTGAAAAATTACGTAAATTCCTGATAAGTCAAATTTATGAGAAAAACAAAATAGACAATAACACACAAATTTGATAACGGAGTTCAGTCAATCTTGCTTACGTCTCCGGACCTACTATAGATCTTTTTACTAAAAGGGGAGAAATTACACAAGATGTTTACAATATTCAAAACTCATAACCCACAACCCAATTACACCCAAGAAAATTACTCTCAATTTTCTCTCACAAAATCTTTTCTCTCTAAGTTTTTCTCTCAATTGGAATGAACACTTAGTTGATTAATTCATTACAATTACACATTTATTTATAGGAAAATTCACTCCTTGTTTTGCTCATTAATTTGCTTCTTAAATTAAGGAGATTTATAGCAATCTCCTTGCTTCTCCCACTGAAGACTGATTTCAATCTGTCTTCAAACCTCGATCAATGCAACAACTTTTCTAGTCTTGTTACTCAAGCAGACCAACTGAAGTTGAGCATAACTTCAGTTTGTTAGTAGTCACCACCTTTGTTAACATATCTGCTGGATTTTTGCTTCCTGAAATCTTTTCCAGTATTAACACATCATCTTCCAATAAGGATCTGATGAAGTGATAACGAAGACCAATATGCTTGGTTCTAGAATGAAATGCTGAATTCTTTGCCAAGTGTATTGCACTTTGACTATCACTGTGTAGAACATTCTTCTCCTGTTTGAATCCCAGTTCAGTTAACAAACCTTGAAGCCATATCATCTTTTTACTAGCTTCAGTCACTGCAACATACTGATGAGTGCTCAAAAAGCACTAAAATTACCATGATTTTATGCACATTAATTGATTAAAAATATATATATTTATATGATTTTACCATATATTTATATAAATCTGTCTTTTTGGAATCACGGGTATTTTTATTGTTTTTCAGGTATTTTCGCTTAAAAACGTAACTTAAAGACTCAAAGAAGAATATTGGAGGCAATACATCACAAATATATTCATAAATAAATGAGGAAAAGTACACAAATATGGAAAAATTGGTCAAAAATGTCAAAAAGGAGAAAATTGCGCACCCATAAGCGCCCGGTCCCACGCACTTCATTTCCCTATCCGCACACGCTTGCTCTCCATTCCATAGGCTCCTCGCGTGTCCTTACTCCTTTCTGCGCGCACCCCTACTCCAATCTGCGCGCACCACTGCCCATCAGCGCTCAGTTCGCCCGCGCACGCATCGCCCCCCACGTCAGCATGATGTCATCATTCACTACTCCACGTTTTCACCATTTTTAATCATTTTTTCACCCACTTTTTCTTCCCTTCCTCACCTATAAATACCCTCATTCTCTTCACTTCAAATCACACATAAAAACACATCTTCTTCACTCTTTCTTTCTCTCCTTTCTTAGTTTTTTAGTTTTTCTTAGTTTTAGAGTTCTTCTCTTTTTGAGAAGAACTAATTATGTTTTTGTAATTTATTTGATTTTTGATTCAATAAATGGAAGTGCAAATTTCGTTTGGAGGTTTTCCAGCAACAGGAATAACATCAAAGTACTATAAGGATTTTATTTTCTTTAAAGTTATTTTTTATGCTTTATTCTGGCATGTTCTATTTAATTTGTCTGTGATTAAATTTAACTTTGTTGGCTGTTTGTAAGCATGATATAATAATAACGTTGTTATGCTTGCGAAATATTAAATAGATATAAATCTCTAAAATGAATTGATTTTATTTTTATTTAAGATTTTATATTAAGAATATTAGAGAGAAATATATTATTTTTCATTACAAACTTAAATCTAAAAATTAGATTTTAAGGTTTAGTTATCCGGTCTGATTTAGAGTAGTGTTATTTTATTTGTTGGTAAAATTGATCGATAATTAGAGTGAAGCTCTATTTCAAAAGTTTTTATAAGAATTATTATCTGAAAATGTATTGACAACATGTTTTCAGTAGTGGTTTTAAAACTTGAAAGTTAGTACTCAGATAATTAAATTCTTAGATTTAATTTTAACACCTTGAATAAAGTTTAAACTGTCTAACCACACCAAATGTGTCATTTAAATGGTTCATTTTCAATCTCTTAGAAAAAAGAATTAATTTAATTAACCAAATTAGTTATCAAATCCACTTATAGGTGTTAATTGATTTGTTTAGTTAACAAAGAATATCTAACCCCACCAAAGGTTGTATTCATATGAAAAAGAGAGAATCAATAAATATCAATTTATATATTTAATAACCTAAATAATATGAGCAAGCATAATTACTTAATTATTACATCCATAAATACTCCACTATTATAAAATATAAAATTTGCATAAATGTTTATTGAATCTGTATCTATGTTTATTTTTATGTTATTAGATTAGAAACAATAAAAACCCAAATATCGTGACAAAATGTTAGGATTTAAATTCGTTTTTAAAAGTTTGAATAATAAATTAAAAACTACATATATTCTTTACTTAGATCGACCTTGTGAGTATACTTATCATTTTTTACGAAATGATTCGCGCACTTATGAGAGTTTTATAAATATAAAGCCAAAGTATTGGTAGGATCGGCGATGTCGGTTCTACTCATCAAGTTTTTGGCACTGTTGTCGGGGAAAAAATAACGTTTTTAAATTATTTATCAAAATTTTTAAAACTTTTTGTGTTGTAAATAATTGTGATTTTTTTTATTTAAAAAAAATAAAAAATAATTTTTTTGTTTGTAAATAGTAAAAAAAATTAATTATAAAAACTTGCCTTTCATGAATAGTAAAAAAAATAATAATAATAAAAAATTGTTGTTCGTAAATAGTAAAAAAAAATCTAATATAAAATTAAAATAATTTCAAAAAATAAAATAAATAATTTTTCTTCCCATAAAAAAATAAAAAATAAAAAAAAACTTAAATAATTTTTAAAATAAAAATTTAAAAATAATTAAAAAAAAATTAAAAATTTAAAACTTTATTTTATTATTTTCTTTTAAAAAATAAAATAAAATAACTTATGGTTTAACTAGTTTTGTTTAGTATTTTATATTAAATACTATGTAAATTTTTTCTAAATTTTTGTATGGTTATTTTATTATTTTTCTTGACAGGAGTTTTAAATTTACTCTTTTAATAGTCTATGCGTCGTAGGAAATCCTTAGGAAACCCTCTTACACCATATGTAAATAATATTCATAAATTTAAACAAGTGTCAACAAGACTGGATTCCAACCATCAACCTATTTTTGAGCCAAACATAGAACCAAGCCGTAATCCTTTATTGGAACCGAAAGAAATGGAAGAAAACCAACATGTTAGGGAAACCACCATGAAGGAGTTTGCAAGACCAGTGATTGGCACGGCAACTGCAGCTATCCAATTGGGTGAGGCTGCTCAGAATTATGAACTAAAAAATATTTATTTTTCTATGCTTCCTTCCTTTTATAGGCTTCCTAATGAAGATTCTCTTTCCTTCATTAGAGACTTCTATGCTACAGTCCAAACCTTAATTCTCGGTATTCAAAACGAGGATCAACTTAGAATGAGATGTTTCCCCTAAACCTTAAAGGACAAGGCCAAAGCTTGGTTGATGTCACTTCCCTAGGTTCTCTGATGACATAGGAGAACATTTATAATAAATTCATGGGAAAATTCTATTCCCACCAAAAAACATCAGAGTTGAGAGGAAATATTGCTGCTTTCTCTCAGATGGAAGGAGAACCATTCCATGAAGCTTGGGATAGGTTCAAAATGTTTCTCACTCAATGTCCCCATCATAGCTTTCCCCTGCAGTTGCAAAACCAATTCTTTTACGATGGACTTACGCAACAATGTTAGTTCATTGTCGACAATGCTGTAGGAGGAGCAATGGGAGAAAAGACTATCTCAGAGATGTATAACCTCTTTGAGATGTTGGGTGCTAATTCCCAACAGAAAAGCTCACAAGTGAGAAAAGCTAGAGTTCATGAAATCAATTCCAGCAATGAAGTTCAACAACAACTTGTTCAATTGACCAAGCAAGTTTCCCTTCTCACTAAGCAAACCAACACCAATAATGAATAGTATGGTTTGTATAGCAACATGGGACATGGTACTGAAGCCTGTCCATATCAAGGAGAAACAACAACTGGACCTAAATAGGTTAATGTATTGGGAGCATATAAACAGAGACCAAGGTTCGACCCCAATTCAAATACCTACAATCCTAGGTGGAGAAATCATCCGAAGTTCTCCTGGAGGCAAAACAACCCTCCTTTCGCTCAAAGCTCAAATCAGCCAGGCCAACAATTCCACCCGTCTATTCCAAGAAGCATTCCCAATAAATCAACCCTGGAGGACAACTTGAATTCTTTTATTCAAGTTTGTAGAGATAACCAATCTAAAACTAATCAACGATTGGACTCTGTGAAAACTTCTATCAAAAAGGTAGAAGTTCAAGTAGAACAGTTAGTTGAACATTTGCAAAAACAAAGCAAAGACTAATTTGATGGTCAAATGGGGTAAAATAAATTCAATAAAGAGGAGACATTGAGTTTGTCATTCTGCAATCTCCAAGCAACGTCTTACTAGAAGACGATAAATTTTAGTCCTACGTGGGAGGTCACCCATTATTGTATTTTCCTTTGTTTTAGTTTTATTTTGTGTGTAATAAAATTCAAATGAAATAAATTCGTTTGTTTCAAAATTTTGTCCATTCTTTAAATTTAGCATTAAAAAAAATTTAGATTTTCTCTTTACTTAATTTTTTTATTATAAAATAATAATAATAATAATAATAATAATAATGTACAAAAATAAATAAAAATAAAAAATATATAAAAAAATTAGGTTCCCTGCACCTTTTTCCTTTAAGCCTATACATTTTGTCAAGTGAGAAGTCTTTCTTAGAGATATCTATTATTTTTTAAGAGCTAAATGTTGATACAGAATAGGAGGAGGATCAATTTCAACTACAAATAACCATGGGAGATGCTGAAGATAGGCGAAAAATGATGAAAGACTATACAATGCCAATCATTGGCTATGTAACTTTCGACATACAATTACAAGAGGCTATAAGGAATTATGAATTGAAAAAGATTCATTATTCTTTGTTGCCTTCCTTTTATGGTGTCCCTAATGAAGACCCTTTGCATTTCATTCGAGAATTCTATGCTATTGTTCAAACCTTTCCACTACATGCAATTAATGAAGATCAACTTAGGATGAGGTGTTTTCCTTACACCCTCAAGGATAAAGCTTGGTCATGGTTCATTACTATATAGTTGGGTTCTCTAAAAACTTGGGAGGCAGTATATGAAATGATTATGGGTAGGTTCTATTCCCATCAAAAGACTATTGATCTAAGGACGAAGATAGCAACATTTTCTCAAATGTATGAAGAGCCCTTTCATGAAGCTTGGGAACGATTCAAACTCCTTTTCATTCAATGTCATAATCATAGCTTTCCATTACAACTATAGAACCAATTCTTTTATGATGGATTGACACTATATAGTCAATACATGGTTGATAATGCTGCTGGAGGTGCTGTGGGAGAAAAAACCGCAGAGGAAACCTATAATCTTTATGTGCTGTTGGGTTCTAATTCCCAACAAATAAGTGCTAGAAGGAGAGAAAGAGTCAATGAAGTTGGCTCTGATAATGAGATAACCTTGCAACTTGCTGAATTGACTAAGCAAGTGCAACTTCTCACTACATACCAAATGCCAAATCAAGAGGTGTGTGAAGTGTGTTTTTCAATTGGGCATGGTACTCATAATTGTTCAAATACTTGTGATTCTAGTGTCAATGCCATGGAGGAAGTCAAATCCTTTCAAAGGTATCATCCAAACACCTATAATCACCCTAACCATCATTGGAAACAAAACAATTACCAACCCTACACCCAATGTCCAACACTAAGGTCGAATAAAAACCACCCTTACCCACCAAGCCAATCTTTTAAGCCAACCTTAGAGGATAGCTTGAATGCTTTTATTCAAGTTAGTCGTGACAACCAATTGATGAATAATCAAAGGTTGAACACCATGGAGGCTTCGGTTAAAAGGATTGAATCTAAAGTTGGGCAACTAGCTGAACAAATGCAAAAGAAAGAACCAGGAAAATTGCCCAGTCAACCAGAACAAGCAAAGGATGTAAGAACCCTTTGAAGTGGTAAGGTAGTCAATACCAGTTTACCTGAAATCTCTAACAATCTACCTTGTAGTTTAGGTAACAAAGAAGGTGATATTCTAGTCTCGCAAAAAGGAGAAACAAGTGTTAAACTTAACAAGCCTTCTGAAAAACTCATTGGAGGGTCATCTGACATCCCTAAAATTCAAAAGACAATAGAACCACACCAACTGCAAGTACCTTTTCCACACTGGTTAAAAGAATCCAAACAAGATAAGCAATTCTATGATCTTTTTAATATGCTATCTAAAGTAAATATCAATTTACCATTATTAGAAGTGATCATGAATGTGCCCTCATATGCTAAGTTTTTCAAAGAGTTGAACACTAAGAAAATGAGGTATAAACTGAATGAACGAGTAGTAGTATCAGAAATTTCTAGTGTTATACTTCAGCACAAACTACCCCCTAAGTTGAAAGACCTTGGAAGTTGTATTATAAATATAACTATAGGGGATAGGAAGGTTGCTAAAGCAATGCTTGATTTAGGTGCTAGTATAAATTTGATGCCCTAATCTATATTCTTAAAGCTCAATTTAGGAGATTTATAACCCACAACTATGTCCCTTCAACTTGCAGATAGATCTCTTAAGTATCCAAAGGGAATAGTTGAGGATGTGTTGGTACAAGTAGACAAACTGATAATACCTGTTGACTTTGTGGTTCTGGATATGCAAGAAAATCCAGCATTGGACAGAGAGCACACAATACTGCTTGGTAGACCGTTTATGGCAACTACTAAAACTATTATTGATGTCCAAGATAGAAATTTGACAATGACAGTCTTAGGAGAGACTGTTTAGTTTAAAGTTTTTGATTCTTCACATTTTCCTTCTATTTCTACCATCGATGAAATATTTGATGTTGACTCTTTGGATAATCTTGTCCAAAGCATCTTTTTCCGAACCATAATAGAATACAAGCTTGAAATTGTTCTTACACTTGAAGAGATCGAAGAAGATTTAGATGAGGAAATTAAGGGGTACCTTGAACGACTAGACAATGATGAAGTAATGACAAAATCTAGTACACTTTTAAATCTACCCAGTTCTTCATCTAGTAAAGAGGCCAATCCACCAGAACTTTAACTCAAAGACTTACCTGAGCACTTAAAATATGTGTTTTTGGAGAGAAGGAGAAACTTATCATGGATAATTTCTTCAACCTCGACTCAAAACCCAAGAAAAGGAACTTATCAAAATGCTTAAACAGCTTAAGAAAGCTATAGGTCGGAGTATCGAGGATATAAGAGGCATTAGTCCTACGTACGTGTACGCACAAGATCAACTCCTGTATGACGGTGCTAAACCCGTACGAGAGGCCCAGCAAGACTAAACCCAAATATGCAAGAGGTAGTTAAGAAATAAATTTTTAAATTGTTAGAAGAAGGAATTATCTATCCTATCAGATAGTAGTGGGTTAGTCCAATGCATGTGGTACCTAAGAAACTGGGGATAATAGCTTGTTAAAAATGACAAAAGGAATTAAGGCTCACTAGAATAATCAATCGGATGGAGAATGTGTATAAATTTCCATAAATTAAATTTGTACACTAAAAGGATCACTTTCCTCTTTCATTCATTGATTAAATGCTAGAAAGACTAGCTACACTTAATTTTACTATTTTCTAGATGGATTGTCCTGGATATTATCAAGTACCCATAAGCACTGTAAGATCAAGAAAAAACCACATTTACATGTCCTTTGAGAACATTTTCTTTTAAAAGGATGCCATTTGGGTTACTGAATGCCCTCGTCACATTCCGTAGATGCATGATATCTATTTTCTCGACATGGTTGAAAAATTCATTGAGATTTTCATGGACGATTTCTCTATCTGGGAACTCATTCGATGATTGCTTACATAAATTGATTTTGGTTTTAGAAAGATGCACCGAATGCAATCTCACCCTTAGTTTGGGAGAAAAGTCATTTTATGATTCAACAATGGATAGTTTCAGACATATAATTTCAAACAAGTGGTATCAAGCTTGATAAGGCAAAAGTTGAATTGATTTCCATACTACCTCCCCCAGATGTGAAGTGGGATAAGAAGCTTCTCAGACATGCAGGATTTTATAGACGATTTATTAAAGATTTCTCTAAAATAAGTCGTCCCTTATGTAACTTGCTATCAAAAGATGTTTATTTTAATTTCAACAATGACCGCTCTTATCAGCTTTTAATACCTTGGAAGAGAAACTAACATCTACCCCTCGTTATTATGGCACCAAAATGGTCTTTACCTTTTGAAATAACGCTATGATGCTTCTGATTATGCTATAGGAGCAGTCTTGGGACAAAGAGTGGATAAGTGTTTGCATGTCATCTACTATGCTAGCAAAACACTCAATGATGCCCAAATGAATTATACCACCAATGAAAAGGAATTATTGGCTATAGTGTTTTCGTTAGACAAATTTAGGTCTTATTTAGTAGGATCTAAAGTGATTGTGTATTCTGATCATGTTGCTTTAAGATACCTATTAAGTAAACCAAATGCCAAGCCAAGATTAATCAAGTGGGTCTTACTCTTACAAGAATTTGACCTAGAAATCAAGGATAAGAAAGGCAGTGAAAACTTAGTAGTTGACCATTTTTTTAGGTTGATTTCTTACTTCAATTCTCTTAAAGATAAGAGTAATGAAGATATAGTTGAAACCTTTCTTGATGAACAATTATTTTCAATAGGCCTGAACCCATGGTATGCTGATATTGTAAACTATCTTACCACTGGTGTTTTGCAACCTAACACTTCATATCAGGACAAGAAAAGGTTTTTTAAAACTATTAAGGACTATTTCTGGGATGACCCTTATTTATACAAGATTGGTCAAGATCAAGTCATCCGGAGATGTGTACTTGAAGAAGAACATAAGAGCATTCTAACTTTTTGTCATAAACTTCTATCATGGGTCATTTCGTAGAAAAGATGTACCGTAAGGTATGCACATACTAGATTCTTTTGGCCTACTCTTTTTAAAGATGCTTATATGTTTTATGCACAATGTGATAGATGTCAAAGAATAGGAAACATAAGCAAAAGAGATGAAATGCCTTTGACATCTAATTTAGTTGTTGAACTCTTAGATGTATGAGAGATTGACTTTATGGGTCCTTTTCCGCCATCCAATGGTTTTCAATATATTTTGGTTATTGTGGATTATATATCCAAGTGGGTAGAAGCTATCCCCACTAAAACCAATGGTGCTAATGTTGTGGTTAAATTGTTGAAGGATTTAATATTCAGCAGGTTTGGAACGCCTACTACTATAATAAGTGATGGAGGTAGCCATTTTTGCAACAAGATCTTTGATGGAGTACTAAACAAGTACAACATCACACATAAAGTAGCTACTCCATATCATCCTCAAACTTCTGGTTTAGTGGAAGTAAGTAATAGGCAAATTAAGGGAATATTGGAACACACTATGCATCCTTCAAGGAAGGATTGGGCATTTAAGCTAAATGATGCCTTATGGGCATACTGCACCGCTTACAAAACACCTATTGGGATAAGCCCTTACCGATTAATCTTTGGGAAAGCGTGCCACCTTCCAATTGAACTCGAACACAAGGCTTACTGAGCAATTAAAGAGTTAAACATGGATTTAGACAAAGCATGAGAAAAACAGTTACTCCATCTTAATGAGTTGGAAGAAATTAGGAATGAAGCCTATGAGAATGCCAAATTATACAAAGAGCGTACTAAGCGTTATCATGACAAGAGGCTAGCTCCTAAGACTCTTCACCCTGGAATGAAAGTTATTTTATTTAATTCTCGTTTGAGATTGTTTCCAGGAAAGCTGAGATTAAGATGGGATGGACCATTCAAAATAGTTCAGGTATTTGAACATGGAGTAGTAGAACTATTGGATTCCAAGACACAAAAACATTCAAAGTCAAATGGGCATCGTGCTAAGCCTTATTTAGAAGAATCAAACAACATTGTTGAAATGGATTGCATTTGGTCCGTAACCCTTAGCACCATAAAAGGTATGTCTTGCTAAGACGTGCTAAACTAAGCTACTGACGTGGAGGCAACCCATCATTTTAGGTAATTTTTTTTTATTTGTTTTATTTATTTAATTTCTATTGTTTTATTTTAGTTTAATTACATGTGAATAATTTTAAAATTGTTAAAACTAAAAATATTTGTTGAGATGTTAGAAGTTCACAACGATCTGTCTGTGTGAACTTTAATGATGAATATGATAGATGCACCTACATTTCTCCATTACTACTTGCACATTCTTAGGAAATAGGTAATCTTTCTTCTTTTTTTCTTTATCTTTAATTTACAATTGTTACATTGGGGACAATGTAAGTTCTAGGTTTGGGGTGGTGAAAAGTTACCATGCTTAATTTAAAAAAAACAAACAAACAATTTAACAATTTTAAAAAAATAAAAAAATAGATAAAAAATAAAAATAATTTTTATTTTATTTTATGTTCACATTTTCATTTTTATTGTGTTTGTTTTATTTTGTTTGTGTGATTTAGTAATTTTTGGAATTTTAGAATTAACTTTAAAAATTCTCACAGAAAATTATTATTTCTTTAAATCAAATTTAAGTAAATAGTTAAGTCTTTTGTAATGTTAGATTATTTTTTGAAAACATATCATGAAATATTTTGTAATTGTTTTTTGTAATTAGTTAGTTTTTGTCATAACTAGTATTTCTTGATAAAATGTAGAAATTATATTAAACCCAAAATCAGTGTTTATGAATTGTTTTTATACTACTCATGTAGATATAATTTGAGCCTAATTTCCTTTATTCAGAGTGAAATATATATTTTTTCTACTCCAAACACATTTCTTATTTCTTCAGTTTTTTAGATGATCTCTATAGGTATTAGCATTAAATGTATGAATTGTTTTTCATTTTAATAGAGTGTCGTATATTTTTTATTATTATTTTTGCTTAGATTAAATGATTTAAGTAGAAATTGATAGTATATGCTTTTATCTTATTCGTGCATGACTGTTACAAAAAAAGAGACATGTATGGGGTGACCTAAACCAAAATCAAACAGAAAAGCCACAAAATTAACCACTCACCAAAATCCTAAAAAAAATTACAATTTGTACATGAGTTGACTCTCTAAAATATATATATTGAAAAATATCTTCAAAAATAAAAAAATAGAGAGATAAAGAATATATAGTATAATCTATATACTATGACCCACATTGTCTACAAAGTTGTGAGTAAAGGCTAATTAGAAAGAAAGATATAGGAAGTAATTCACTAAAAATTCATTGTACTTTCTTTATTTGTAAAAGGCATATATCTTGAAATTTTTTCTTAATGAGTTTGATTTATGCATGAAAATAATTATTATATATGATATCTTTATAATTTATACATTTGATTCCTTTCATGAGATCAATGTCAAAATAATACTTTGAGCCTTTATTCTTTATACATATGCGAACATATTAGTTCATTTCTATACATCAACTCTTTCGCATATAAATTAGTATGAGTGTTTGAACCCATAGGATTCAGTGTTTTGAGAGTATTGACTTGTAAGGAATAGAGTCGAAGCCAATTCGGAATCCTAACACTGAAATTGGGTGAAATTAAATTGATACATTTTTATATGAAATATGAAAATGATTTTCGACTAATTATTATAATAAATCATGATTGTTAAAGAAGATTAAAATAACTTATGCTTGAGATTTTAATTATGATCTTAAAGGACACTGAAAGTGGTTTTTATTGTTTCTTTAAATTTTTATACTTAGTTCAATGTTTGTGGGTATCATTACTGAAAATCCTAATGAGACTCAAACTCGTCCACTAGGGCAACCTAGGGGTTTAAAGGCTTGTTGCATATGATAAATGCAACCGTGTCAATTCACGGAAGTGATTTAGGATAGTTTGATTTTTAGTTTTTATCGCTTCTCTTGCTAAGGGACTAGCAAAAAGCTAGTTACGGGTTGTGATGAGTGCTCAAAAAGCACTAAAATTACCATGATTTTATGCAAATTAATTGATTAAAAATATATATATTCATATGATTTTATCATATATTTATATAAATCTGTCTTCAGAATCACAGGTATTTTTATTATTTTTCAGGTATTTTCGCTTAAAAATGTAACTTAAAGACTCAAAGAGGAATACTGGAGGCAATACATCACAAATATATTCATAAATAAATGAGAAAAAGTAAATAAATATGGAAAAATTGGACAAAATGGGTCAAAAGGGAGAAAATTGTGCACGCAGCTAAATACAAGACGCAAGACGCTTCATTCCATGCGTCAGATTTCTATCCGTTAAGGCCAGACCGCTTCCAACATACCGCCACCCCCCATGTTAGCATGACGTCATTAATGATGTCATCATTCACTACTCCGCGTTTCCATCATTTTTAATCATTTTTTCACCCACTTTTTCTTCCCCTCCTCACCTATAAATACCCCCATTCTCTTCACTTCAAATCACACTTAAAAACACATCTTATTCTCTCTTTATTTCTATCCTTTCTTAGTTTTTCTAGTTTTTCTTAGTTTTAGAGTTCTTCTCTTTTTGAGAAGAACTAATTATATTTTTGTAATTTATTTTCTTTTTTATTCAATAAATGGAAGTGCAAATTCCGTTTGAAGGTTTTCCATCAACATGAATAACATCAAAGTACTATAAGGATTTTATTTTATTTTACAGTTATTTTTTATGCTTTATTCTTACATGTTATATTTAATTTGTCTATGATTAAATTTAACTTTGCTAGCTGTTTGTAAGCATTATATAATAATAACGTTGTTTTGCTTGCGAAATATTAAATAGGTAAAAATCTCTAAAAAGAATTAATTTTATTTTTATTCAAGATTTTATATTAAGAATGTTAGAGAGAAATATATTATTTTTCATTACAAACTTAAATATGAAAATTAGATTTTAAGGTTTAGTTATCTGGTGTAATTTAGAGTAGTGTTATTTTATTTGTTGATACAATCACCCGGTAGTTAGAGTGAAGCTCTATTTTAAAAGTTTTTATAAAAATTGTTATCTAAAAATGTATTGACAACATGTTTTCAGTAGTGGTTTTAAAACTTGAAAGTTAATACTGGGATAATTAAATTCTTAGGTTTAATTTGGATACCTTGAATAAAGTTTAAACTGTCTAACCTCAACAAAGGTGGCATTTAAATGGTTTATTTTCAATCTCCTATAAAAAGGAATTAATTTAATTAACCAAATTAGTTATCAACCCCACCCATAGGTGTTAATTGATTTATTTAGTTAACAAAGAATATCTAACCCCACCAAAGGTGGTATTCATATAAAAAAGAGAGAATCAATAAATATTAATTTATATATTTAATAACTTAAATATTATGAGCAAGCATAATTACTTAGTTATTATATCCATAAATACTTTACTATTATAAAAGATAAAATTTGCATAAATGTTTATTGAATCAGTATCTATGTTTATTTTTATGTTATTAGATTAGAAACAACAAAAACCCAAATATCGTGACAAGATGTTTAGGATTTAATTTTGTTTTTAAAAGTTTGAATAATAAATTAAAAACCATATATATTCCTTCCTTAGATCAACCTTGGGAGTATACTTATCATTTTCTACGAAATATTCATGCACTTGCGAGAGTTTTATAAATATAAAACCAAAATATTGGTGATCGGCAACGCTTGCTCGCTTCATCACATACTCAAATTAAGAAGGATAGAGTGAAAATTTTCTGTATTTGTGACATCTATCTAACAGCTGTAGTTCCAATAGTAAATATATAACCGATGGTGCTTCTTCGGTGATCAACTTCACCTCCAAAGTCTGCATCTACGTAGCCTTGTACTTTTAATTCTCCTTTACTTAAGTACAAGCACTTTTCTGTGGTGCCTCACAGATACCTCAAAATCAACTTGATTACTTCCAAATGAGTTTTCCCTGGGTTTGACATAAATCTGCTAACAACTCTCACTACATGGCCAATGTATGGTCTCGTACATACCATTGCGTACATCAAACTTCCTATGGATGAGGCATAAGGAACCTTAGCCATGAATTCTCTATCTTCCTCTATCTGATGGGACTGATCCTTGGATAAGCGAAAGTGATTAGCCAAGGGTGTGCTAACTGGCTTGGCGTCGCTCATGTTGAATCTTTGCAAAACACGATTGATGTAGTCTGCTTGAGATAATTGCAAGGATCCTTTCTTTTTATTTCTTGTGATTTGCACTCCAATAATCTTCTTTGCTGGACCCAAGTTTTTCATGTCAAACTCCTTTGACAATTGCTGCTTCAACCATCTAATATCATCCATAACTGAACTTGCTACTAACATATCATCAACATAAAGTACTAAAATGATATAACTGGACCTATATCTCTTGAAGTAGCAACAATGGTCAGCATTGCACTTCTGGAAACCTTCCTTGTGCATGAAGCTATCAAACTTTCTATACCATTGTCTCGAGGCTTGTTTCAGGCCATACAAACTCTTCTTAAGCATACACACCATGTTCTTCTTCCCTCTTTTTGAGAAACCTTCTGGTTGGTACATGTATATCTCTTCATCCAAATCTCCGTGAAAAAATGCAGTCTTCACATCCAATTGTTCAAGACGAAGATCTTCAATGGCTACAATACTCAACATTGATCTGATAGTATTGAGCTTCACAACATGAGCGAAAATGTTTGTGTAGTTAACTCCTTCCTTCTCTTGAAACCCTTTGACAACTAGGCGGGCTTTGTATCTCTTGGAACCATCATACTCCTCTTTCACCCCGTACACCCATTTGTTGTGAAGTGCCTTCTTTCCCATAGGTAACTCAACTAGTTCCCATGTATGGTTGGAGATGAGAGATTTCATTTCTTCTTTCATGGAAAGCTCCCACTTGCTGGAAACTCGAGTTTGACAAGCTTTATTATAGAATTTAGGCTCCCCTCCATCAGTCAGCAACATATAGTTCATGTATCTCCTGTTAGGCACATGAGGTCGAGAAGACCTTCTCAATACAGGAGCTAGAATATGAGGTTGTGGTGTGTCGGACTGTTGCGTACTATTCTGTCCAACAAGTTCCTTTGGCTGAGGACTTGTTAAAATTGGTTCTTTTGCAGAACTATCTAGGACATCATCTACATCTACAAATACTGACTCATTCTGCTTTGAGTCGTTGGCATTTATTTTATGCATGTCCTTATAAATCACCTTTTCGTTAAAAATCACAGCTCTACTACGGATCACTTTCTTGTTTTCATCATCCCAAATGTGGTAGCCAAACTCATCCTCACCATAACCGATGAATATGCATTTCTTGGATTTGGGATCAAGCTTATTCCTACCTTGATCACTGATATGCATAAATGCTACACAGCCGAAAACTTTTAGATGTGATAGTTTCACCTCTTTTCTGCTCCATACCTCATCTAGTATTCTGTGCTCCAACGGAACAGATGGACCTCGATTGATTAAATAAGCTATCGTGTTGACTACTTCTGCCCAAAACTGCTTCGATAGACCTAATTATACACGAATGCTTCTGGCTCTTTCTGTCAACATTCGATTCATACGCTCAACTACACCATTGTGTTGAGGTGTGCCTGGCACAGTTCTTTACATTTTGATCCTGTGCTCATAGCAGAAATTTTTGAATCTGGTGTCTTCATATTCACCACCATTATCGGTTTTGTGTTTTTTGATCTTCAAACCTGTCTCATTGTCCACCATAGCTTTCCATCTTCTGAAAGCCTCAAATACTTTAGACTTATGCTTTAGAAAGTAAACCCATACCTTCCGATAGTGATAATCGATGAAAGTCACGAAGTAGTGTTTCCCACCAGTGGATGAGATAGTCGTTGGTCCCCAAATATTAAAGTGAATATGCTCTAGCCTTTCCTTCTTTGGGGTTTTGCCACTTGTCTGAAAGCTGACTCTCTTTCGCTATTAAAGTGAATGTGCCTCTGTTGTCATGTAAAGAGTGCCACTCTTCATGCCTCGAGCAACTGTCATTGTGCCCTTTGAAATCTTCCAATCATCACTATGGAAGATCGCAGTATAGCCTTCACTAGACAATTACCCTACTGAGATTAAGTTCCTTCTTAGGTCGGGAATATGCCTGACATTCTTTAGCTCCCAAACAGACCCGTTCAACTTAATCTTCACTACACATTTTCCAATAATAGCACATGGTTGGTCATCACCAAGATATACCTTTCAAAGGTTTTTGGGGACATATTTCTCGAAGAATTCTTTATGTGAAGTAGCATGGAACGATGCTCCAGAGTCTAACACCCAAGATTCTTTCTTGCTCTCCAAAGAGAATATCAATGCATCATTTCCTCCTAAGGTGGAAGTAACATTTGTCTCTGCCTTCACTTGTTTTTCCTTCGGTACACTCTTGCACTAATTTTTGTAGTGCCCGGTTCTCCCACAATTCCAACACTCGATATTCTTTGAGCTATGGGAATTATTAGGATTCCTGGATTTGGACCTCCTGTCCTTTGATCTACCTTAGTAGTTTATTCTGCCACGTCCATTCCCTTTGGTTGAATTTCTTCCTCTTTACTCTGTATGCAAAACTGAAAAGGTTGATGATTTACCCGACTCTTTATGTCGAATCTCTTCACTAAGAACGAGATCACAAACATCGTCAAATTTCAACTTATTGCTTCTTGACGAGCTACTCACAGCCGTGACAGTAGCATTCTAGCTTTCTGGTAGAGAAGACAAAAGTATCAATGCTCGTACTTCTTCATCAAATTCAATTTCCACTAAACTCAACTGGGTTGTGACTGTGTTGAGTTCATTGAGATGTTGAGATACCAATCCGCCTTCTGTCATCCGCAAATTGAATAAAAGCATTATCAAGTGCACTTTGTTTGAGGCTGATGGCTTCTCATACATTTGGAGAGAGTTGCCATAAGACCCATTGTGGTCTTTTTCTTTGCTATGTTGAAGGAAACATTGTGGGATAACGTCAATCGAATAACTCCGAGGGCTTGTCTGTCTAGAAGATCCCAATCTTTTCCTTCATAGCCTCTAGCTTCTTCCCTGAGAAAGGTTGATACAGATAATCCTCTATTTGTATTTTCCAAAACCCAAAATATGTGCCATCAAATTTCTCAAGTTTCACATTTTCTTCATCTGTGGCCATTGCTCCCACTCAAATCTGGCTTCCTTCGGATCGTTTTTGACTATTTCTGCAAACCACCATGTATTAGAGCACCTCCGTCAACAAACAAATATCGTCGACAAAATTTCACTATTCATTATTCATGTGAATAGTAACCTTGTAGGAAATTGACAGAAATCACTACCAAAAGCTCTCATACCAGTTGTTGGAAAATTACGCAAATTTCTGATAAACCAGATTTATGAGAAAAAAAAATAGACAATAACACATAAATTTGATAATGGAGTTCGGCTAATCTTACTTACGTCTCCGGACCTGCTATAGATCTTTTTACTGAAAGAAGAGAAATTACACAAGGTGTTTACAACATTCACAACCCACAACCCAATTACACCCAAGAAAATTACTCTTAATTTTCTCTCATAAAAGTTTTTCTCTCTAAGCTTTTCTCTTAATTGGAATGAACACTTAGTTGATTAATTCATTACAATTACACATCTATTTATAGAAAAATTCACTCATTAAATTATTCCTTAAATTAATGGTTCCTTTAATTAAGCTCCTTGTTTTACTCCTTAAATTAAGAAATTTTATAACAATCTCTAACACCAGGAACCTTTTTCACTCTGGTTACCTATCTTGGGACCTCCTGAGTCCCATCATGGTGCCTACTGTCATGTGTGTGATTCCTACTACTAGGCATGGAGTTTCTATGAGAAAGTTTGGCAAATGTAGTGCAACGAGACATGGCACCTCTGGATCCTAAAAATATGTAGATAAAACATACATATTATTTAGAAAGCTTCATGGTCTACCAATTTGGGTCCACAAAAAAAAGATGCAAGTGTTTTTCATGTTCTTAGTGTTCAAACATCTAAGGCAATCTTGAGAATAAAATAAAAAAGAAGGAATTTTGATCCATTTACAAAACCTTCATTGAAGCAGAACTTTGTCGACACATTCGTCCACTAGAAAGCTCTAACATTTCATTATAAAAAATGAGATGAGTGAAGCTGAAAGTGAACATGTTTATACAGGCTTATCCAAAGGTTCAAACAAAAACGAGATCTAACAGAATTAGTTCAAGAAAATATCATATTTATGAAGTCAAAATTCCCACCCAATGTTGACTGCTTTTACCCAACTTTGATCAATCATAACTTGCTAATTGAGACTCTAATTGCAATATAGATATAGTCTTTGAGAAACTTATAACCCAACTTGTGTTTACGTAAGAAAGATTAATATATAATCTTATTTAATTATTACACGTCATTTTTAAAAATTTAAATGGATATAGTAAATTTATAACCATTTAAATTTAAATCTAAAACAAGTTATTTATGATAAAAAAATTTAATTTAATATAAAATATATATTAATGGTACAAATTTATATTTATAAAAATTTATTAATATTTTAAATAATTTATATTAATTATTTGATATTTAAATTATTATATTAATTAATAAATATAATTTATTTACCAAATTACACTAAACTCGTTTAAAACTTATCCTCTATTATTTCAATAAATTTATATAAAAATTGATTGAAGTATTAGAATAAATACAACATCTAATATATTATTTCTTTTGACAGTGTGTACTAGTAACTAATAGGATTAACGTGACAAGAACATGATAAACATAGAACTCGATTTTAATATATCATATATATCATTAAATTAATTTTTGAATCATCGAAACGAATACGACACCCAAGATATTATTCATTGTAATGGTATGTACTAATAACTAATAGGATTAACGTGACAAGAACATAATGAACACTCAACTCGACTTCAATATGTCGTTAGTATTATTAAATTAATTTTTGTCTCATTTTTATTTTCAAATTTTAAATTTATTTTATTCATATCGATCTCAATTTTTTCAACCATCTAAAATTAAAAAAAAATAAAAAAATATATAAAATTTATTATTTATCATCTTCTTCATCGGAATAGATAAACCTCCGATAAAACGAAACACTATTGTCCAAATTATGGAAACTTTTTAGTTTTTGACTATCAAATTGAATATTCTCAATTTAAAGTTGTCATATTCATACAGAGATTGGCTATCTAACTCACTCTACAAGTAATCACAAGCCTCCTACACCTTGCCCAAAATTAAGGAAGAGGAAGTTACCGTTACCAAATCCCCAATCTCATAAGAAAATGAAATGCAACCATGGTGGCAAAACTAATAACAAATGTTTTTGATGTGTTAAATTAAAATGTGAGAGCTCAAATGCTAAACAAGACGTAGCTTCAGACATGAAAGGTATGTTCTTTTCGTGTTTCTATAATTTATTAAGTCCTGTTTTTTCAATTTGTTATTTATCGTTCAATGAAGTGTAATCTGTTTAAGAAGGAGCGAGTAAGACGATAAGTAATAAATTTTATTGATTTTTTATTTTTATTTTATTTTTTATGACATAATGGATAAAAAAGCTGAAATTTTATAATTCGATAATAACAATGGGATAAAAATTAATTCGATAAATGGTATATTTTTCAAGTTTACCTTATCCTTTTTAAGCTTTACTATGACGTTAAAATAGGAAACTCGATTCGAAAAAATTGTTAAGCTACAGATAAACTAGCTCGAGTCGACTCAACTCAAAGCACAGTCGCAGCAATTTGAAGAAGCCAAGAAAGCAAAAACTGGTTCAGTGGCTGAGAAACATAAAGGTGATTAATTTATATTCGATTTTTATTTTCTTTTTGAAGGGAAAAAAATATTTCTATTTGAATCGAAAGAAAACGGAGGTGCAAAAAGTTTGAATCAATTCCTTGGATCGATCTCTGAATCTGATCAATGATGTTTTGCAATCGGGATTGAGTGTTTTAGGGCTTTTATCAATCTTTGGCATTTTACTAATTATTGAATTGATTGCTTATATACAAAATTCTTGGTTAATTTTGCTTCGGCGGCTGAAGGAGTAACATTATATTTCAAATATTCTATTGCTTTATTTTCTTATTGACGGAATTTCCCTAGCTCCCAATGAACTAGAACTGAGATATCTTACTTCTATTACTGAGATAGAGAATCTCAGTTCTATAATAGCTGGACTGCTATTCTAGTTTTGTGTTCGATTTGAATTAAGTGGTTGCTTATAAAACTGTGTTGTAGATGTAAATCAAAGTGGTGCAACGTAAAGTGAACCGTGATGACGGTCTGCTGCTTGAACCGCACGCTTGCCTAAACCGAACGAGGCTTTGACAAGAACCTTAATAAAGCATCGGATCCTCTCACTATTAATTGCAAGAATTTAGATACACCATCAAAATACAGAGAATAAGTGTGAGAAACTAGTGAGAGTATCAAATCGAAAATCCATTAGAATTCCCGTGTAAGTGTTGAAATTTGATCAATAACAAGTTTTACATGAAGAAGATTTGGCTCAGCATGTTCTATTCGATACGGGTAGGAGAAGAGCCCGACTCGGTATTCTTAAAAAAAATAGAGAAATAAGAACCAAGTCAAGATGATAGGGATCAACTCCTTCTTGCACCAAAGATCTTACCATTTCTGAAGGAACTGGAGTTATATCTCTTTTCCATTTCCATTCAAGAGTTCTTATGTGTTTCCACACCCAAAAAATGGACAAATTCCTTTTCTTAGGAACACATACAAAATTCGTCACTACAAAGAGGATAATGGTAACCCCACCATTAACTACTTCATTTATGTTCATTTATGAATTTCATAGTAATAGAAATGCATGTCTTACCGAGACAGAATTTGTAACTTGTTATCCTCTTGCCTAGCAGACAAAGATTGACCTCCGTGGAAAGGATCATTCATTCGGATCAAAAAGTTTTCTGAACGTTTTTGGATTGAATTGTGTTCTAACATTTGGTATCAGAGCCATTTTTGAAAACATCTCTGTTTTGCTCTCTTTCAAGAGGAACTGAAATTTTGGGTTTTTTATTTTGTTTGTTTTTGATGCATATGAATATTATAAATTGTTTCAATATTGATTTTAGAGTGATTATGTGAATTTAAACTTAAAATATAATGAAGAAAATAAATCCAATTTATCGTGGGTATTTATTTGCTTCATTAATTAACTTTTTATTTAAAATGATATTTTTGATTCAAACTGAGACCATGAATCACTCGGAAATCGAATTCTGAGAATTTTGATAAAAAGAAATCCAGATTCCGTCACCGGAATAGAAAGATACGACTGGGTATCCGTTAGGGTCAAAACGGATCGAGTTGCCCGTCTGGAAGTTGAAGATGAAATTTAAAAAAACTTCAAAAGCGCTACCGTCTGCGACTAACCTGTCCAAGATGAGACACATTATAATGGGGCCTGCCTGAAATAATTATTTCACTTATTATTGTATCAGACTTATATTTATATATATTAAAAGTTTGATTTTTAAACAAAAAAAAAATGCTTTAACTGGGAATCGAACCCAAACTTCACTGATTGGCATAAGTGAGGCCTTCCACTAGGATGCAACGAATGTTGCATCTAATTTAATATTTGACTTAATTTTAAATAACTATTCAGAATTTGATTTTATTAAAAAAAATTAATGATAATAAATAAAATAATAATAATAATAAATTTCGAATATAATTTTAATTTATGTTTATCATATGTATAATATTTATTATACATGTTATATTTATTTAAATAATTTTTGGGTACATTAAAATTTTATTTAAATACATTATGCTTAAATTATTTGTTTTAGGTATTTATATGTATAAATTTTGTAATTAATTATACATATAAAATTTAGTTAAATAATTTATACATAATGAAATTAATTGTTAATGGCTCTTATGGATTTAATTAGTGCTTATATTATTTATTTTTGTTTGTATAATTTATTGTGGTATATACAATTTTAAGATAGATAATATTTGCACATTTGAAATTAAATTAATATTGCTTATGGTTTTATGCAATAATTGAGTCTAAAGATTTAATTAATATTTAAGTGATTCATATAGTTTAATTAATTAGGGAGTAGCCACGACATCTTTAATTAATTAAAACTATAATAAAGTTTATTTAGGATCACCTTTAGAAAATAAACATTAATTGTAATTAATCATATGTGATATAATAAATCTTATCCCACAGGAATTTTTATTATATTTTGTGTGATTAATTAGGATATAATATCAAATTATATTTTCTAATTTACCCACAGGAATTAGGAAAATGAACATAATTTGATAGTTTTATCGTAAAGTTAGGATGAATCTAATTGAATTAAAACTTTAGTTCACAGGTAAGTTTTATGTCACTAGATTCATAGTTTTCATGATTTACATTGGTACATAATGACTATAATTTAGGTTTCAAATTTTAATAAGCATATAATCTTTAATTGCAGCTTCTCAACTTGTAAATTTCTTTGATATCCACTGTGATATTCCCGATCTGAAAGGGGATAATTATAAAATATGGAAGGAAAGAATTCTCCTTTAATGAGGGTGGATGAATATTGATTATGCTATTAAGAAAAATGAACCACCTAAAATTACTCAAACCAAAGACTTCCATGTAGTATCACGCTATGAACGAATGTGAGTGATCTAATCGCTTTAGATGATGTTCATTACACTAAAATCTGGCTGTATTCGTGGTTTCAACACCAGAATAACAATGTTCAAGACTTGTTAAAGGCCAATGATGATCAATTGGCCACTTCGCATAAGGCTTTAGCAAGCACTTTATTACGGTTCTCTTCTTTAAGACTCACCAAATGGAAGGCGCATGAGCACATTATGCAAAACGAGTGGATATCAAGGCTCAACTTAAGCATCTCGAGGTCGAGATATCGTATTTCGGTGCACTATATCCTTAACACTTCCCACATCAAAGACGAGCCATTCAAAATCTCGTGACAATACATATATGATAAATGGTCAATCAATGAACTAATGACTACGTGTCTTCAAGAGAAGTGAGCCTTGTTATGGAATTGGGTGAAAGTGCAATGTTGGCTACAACGCATCGTAAAGGAAAATCTCAATACAAGCATAAAGCGAGTGTGATAATTCCACCAGGCCGATATTAAGAAAGAATCCAAGTGTTTCTTTGTAAAAAGAAGTGGACATACGGGGTTAAGGATTGTAATTTATCTTAAAATGGCTTCGAGAATAAAGGTAATCTAACATCGCTTTGTTTGTTGTTATGAATCTAATATGGTTAATGTTAATATTAACACCCTGCGGATTGATTCTCGATCTATAATCCACGTTGCAAACCTTACAGGGGTACGCTAAATCTAAGGGTTAGCCGAAAGGAGCAATACATCTTATCCCAGAATAAGACGGCTCACATGATGTCAGTAGGTGACACGCAGCTTGATTTTTAAGTAGCGATTTTATTTTAGAATTAGAAAAGATCTTTATGTTCCAAGTTTCTCTAGAAACTTGATTTCAATTTCAAGACTTGTACCTTATGGTTATTCCTTTCATTTTTTAAAACATCTTTCTACTTTATTTAATAACCGATCATAATGGGAATGGTATTTTCTTCGATGATCTTTATTGCATTAATTTATGAAATAATGCCACTCATAACGCTACGCATGTTCGCCTGGGTACTAAAAGGTGTATTATCGATTTATGACTCTTCTATCGTTATGGCATAGAGATTATGATATATCTCCATAGAAAGAATTAAAAGATTAGTGAAAGACGGTGGTACTTAAGTACTCTAGATTTTACCGATTTTGAGATACGCAATGGACCGCATTGGGTGGAAAGCAGACTAACAAGTTAACAAAAGGTGCCAATAAGAGTTCAAACAAATTAGAAATCATACATACAGATATATGTTGTCCGGTATACGGACATTCAAGGTCGTAAATATTTTATCACCTTTATTGATGATTTTTCTCGATATATGTATCTCTACATGCTTCATAATAAGAAATAAGCATTGGATGCCTTCAAAAGTTTTAAGGTCGAGGCAGAGAAACAATGCGGGAAAGCAAATAAAGACCGTGAGATCGACAGTAGGTCAGAATATTATGGTAGATACACCGAGAATGGATAAGCGGTCCGTTTGCTAAGTTTCTTCAAGAACACGTGGATAAGCTTGCCCAATACACTATGTACGGTTCACTGCATCAAAACGGTGTCAGCAGAAGCGAGAAACCGAACACTCTTGGACATGGTGCGGAGTATGCTTAGCAACTCCAATCTTCCTAAATCCTTATGGATTGAAGCTTTAAAGACGGCTGTGTATATATTAAACCAAGTTCCAACCAAGGCTGTCTCAAAGACACCATTTGAATTATGGAAAGGTTGGAAATCGAGTTTGCAACATATGCGCGTTGGGGGATGCTCGTCTAAAGTGAGGATTTATAATCCACAAGAGAAAAGGCTGGACCCAAGGACCATTAGTGGGTATTTCATTGGATATGCCGAACGGTCTAAGGGTTATAGATTTTACTGTCCATCTTACAACACTAGGTTTGTGGAATCAAGAAATGCAAACTTTCTTGAGAATTACTTTATTAGTGGGAGCGATTGATCCCAAGGCATTGGTTTTGTGAAAGATCATTCAAATGCTCAATGTGCCACTTCAAGTAATAGACTAATCGTTATTGTTAAGAACACGCCTTGATTATAAACGCGTGTTGAAGAACCAGTCTTGGATGTACCACAAGCTGTTGATCCTGATCCAGTAGATGTTGAAGTTCAACAGATGCCTACAACTGTTGAACAACCAGTTGAACAACATGATCCTGCTCCTCAGGAGAATGTTTATGCAACATTAAGAAGATCTAGTAGAGTAAGGAAATCAACGATACCTAATGATTATGTTGTGTATCTACAAGAATGTGACTATAATGTTAGAGCCGAAAATGATCTTGAGACGTTTTCACAGGCCATGAGTTCTGAGGTTTCAAACTTATGGTACAATGCCATGAAAGAAGAGATGGATTCTATGGCGTCTAACCGAGTCTGGGATCTCATCAAGTTGCCTGATTGTGTGAAAGCCATTGGATGTAAATAGGTCTTCAAAACAAAGAAAGACTCACAAGGTAACATTGAGAGACATAAGGCAAGACTCGTTGTCAAAGGATTCACTCAAAGGGAAGGAATCGACTACACGGAGACATTTTCTCCTGTCTCTAAGAAAGATTCACTTCGTGTGGTCATGGCATTGGTTGCCCATTTTGATTTGGATTTGCAACAAATGGATGTGAAAACGGTTTTCCTTAATGGTAACCTAGAGGAAGAGGTTTATATGAAACAACTTGAAGGATTCTTCTTTAGTGATGGTGAGCATTTGGTTTGTAAGCTTAATAAATCCATATATGGATTAAAACAAGCTTCCCGTCAATGGTATTTGAAATTCCATAACGTCATCACTTCATTTGGTTTTGAAGAGAACATCATGGATCAATGTATATACCAGAAGGTTAGTGTGAGTAAGATTTGTTTCTTGGTGCTATATGTGGATGATATTTTGCTTGCAGCCAATGATAAAGGTTTACTACATGAGGCAAAACAATTCCTCTCTAAAAATTTTGATATGAAGGATATGGGTGAGACATCTTATGTCATTGACATTAAGATACATAGAGATAGACTTCGAGGCATCTTGGGTTTATCTCAGGAAACCTATATCAATAAAGTTTTAGAGAGATTTCGGAAGAAAGATTGTTCACCAAGTGTTGCTCCCATTGTGAAGGGTGATAAGTTCAATTTGGACCAATGCCCAAAGAATGATTTTGAAAGGGAACATATGAAAACCATTCCATATGCTTCAGTCGTTGGAAGCCTGATGTATGCTCAGGTCTGTACCAAACCTGACATTGCATTTGTTGTTGGGATGCTAGGGAGATATAAGAGTAACCCAGGTGTTGACCATTGGAAAGCTGCAAAGAAAGTGATGAGGTACCTACAAGGAACCAAGGATTATATGCTCATGTATAGACGAACCGATGAACTGGAAGTAATTTTCTACTCCGATGCAGACTTTGCTGGCTATGTTGATTCACGAAAATCAACATATGGTTACATTTTCATGCTTGCCGGTAGAGCTGTGTCTTGGAGGAGTGCAAAACAGTCCTTGACTGCTACTTCCACTATAGAGGCCGAGTTTGTATCATGTTTTGAGGCCACATCGCATGGTGTATGGTTGAAGAGATTCATTTCCGGGCTTAAAGTAGTTGACTCTATTTCTAGGCCATTAAGATTGTACTGTGACAACTCAGCTGCTGTATTTATGGCTTAGAACAACAAAAGTGGTAGTCGTAGTAAACACATCGACATTAAATACTTGGCCATAAGAGAACATGTTAAAAAAAAGAAAGTGGTCATTGAGCACGTAAGCACTGAGTTGATGATTGTTGATCCTTTGACCAATGAAATTCAAGGATCATGTAGAGAAAATGGAAATTGGTTTCACTTTGTAAATGTATATGTACAATTTATTAATGAAACTCTTATATATTGTGATATTTTCTCATATTCACGTACACCTTAATTTATTTGAGAAAATATATATTTTATTAGACCAAGAATAAATATAGGATTTATTCATTAAGTTTCGTTACCACATAAAGTATAGTACTTGAGAAACCAAATGCATTGTAATACATGGAAGATAATACTCGCTCTTAAAGGACCTATCGCTATGATTCATGTGTTTTGTTACTCGAGAGAATTTCGCTTAACGTTTGCACCAAGTGGGAGAATGTAAATAAAAGTGGTGCAACGTAAAGTGAACCGTGACGACGGTTCGGTTTCGTCGGAACCGTACGTCGATTCCGAAACCGAACGAGGTTCTTGATGGAAGAACCTTAATAAAGTATCGTGTCCTCTCACTATTAACTGCAAGAATTCATGTACACCATCAAAACGCAGAGAATAAGTGTGAAAAACCAGTGAGAGCATCAAATCGAAAATCCATTGGAATTCCCGTGTAAGTGCTGAAATTTTATCAATGGTAGGAGGTATGTTTTCAATCCAATTTTGTTTCCGTTGCATTTAAATTATACGTTTATATAGTTTTCTGAACGTTTCTGGATTGAATTGTGTTCTAACAGTAGACGCTAGAAAGTGAATTTAGTCGAATAATTTTTTTTCTTTTACACCGGTCAAATAAACATAACAATATGACTATTATTATGTTTATTTGAGCAATATAATCAACATAATTATAAATATTAAAATAAAATTTCAATCCAATTTTGTTTTCGTTGCATTTAAATTATACGTTCATATAGTTTTTTGAACGTTTCTGGATTGAATTGTGTTCTAACTGTAGACGCTAGAAAGTGAATTTAGCAAAATAATTTTTTTTTCTTTTACACCAGTCAAATAAACATAACAATATGACTATTATTACGTTTATTTGAGCAATATAATCAACATAATTATAAATATTAAAATAAAATTTATAAAATTATAAATGAAGTAAAATTAGAAATAATTTTCTTGATTTTTAAATAAGATAAAATGACAAAAAATAATTATGTAAATGTGTGAAGAAAGTATAACATTCAAATGTATTTCTACGGGACGTAGGAGGAATGCATGAATATTCTAAATCATTTTCATTACTATCAATTAAATATGGTATAAGATTTTATAGCTTATTTTATGTTATTTTCACTCTTTGTGCTTTGTGGATGCTTTCTTCTATTCCAAGCTGTCCAAAACAAACTACTTTTTAGTTTGTGAATCCTAAGGTCCATATCAATTTGGGCCATAAATAGCACATTTTTGGAGATTTGACCTTGTCTCAAAATCACGGGAAAATCTGTGTATATCTTGTACGTAGTTGTATAAGGTCAACTTTGGCCCAAACTCAAAAACACCTGCGATTTTGGGACCTCAATATTGTATCCAACTTTGTGTTCTGCGTATCATATTTTTTCTTAAATTTCTAACTTTTATTCTCAAGTTGAATCTTTTGTTAGACAGTGGATCTATGGTTCAACATTGGTCCGAATGTCCAACGTTTGCTGATTCATTGACTACTTATGAGTTATTTTTTAGATGGATTGTATATTTTTTGAATGGAGATGGAATGGATTCTTGAGTTTATGAGCTTGGATTTTCTTTCCTTTTTCCCTTTTAACTGATCTCATGGTGGGATCACATAGTATAATGTCTTGTTTTGCATTGAGGTGGGTTTCAATTCTTGATAATAGTGCATATGTTGTTATGTTCTTTGTTTTGAGTTGTTCCCCCTAAAATTTAGTAATTTCTCTTATAGTTAAAATTTGTTAAGAATGAAAAGAAAATTTACTTCAGGCATAATCTGCACTTATAAATCGAGTTTTTTTTTTTTTTTTTTTGCTTCTTTTCTCTTAAAGGTTGTTTTTAGTTGATGTAGGATAATAACTTTGGTGCTAGAATCATATGTTTCTGTTTGAAGGATCTTTCCAGAGTGGAGTTGGACCATACTCCTCAAGTTTATTGCGGATGTTTATTAATTATTGCAATTGTGGGAGACTAAATTAGATAACATTAGTTGGTGACATGGTTATTCTTTTGGTCACTTTTTCCTTTTCACTTGATCAAGCAATTGAGTCGCTTATTGCCCAGAAAACAAGCATTTAGCTCTTAGTAGAATAGTAACTATATAGTTCAGTCCTACTTAAGTTGGTTATATGTTTTTTTGAATCAAAATGCCAGAAGTGTTTTTTGGTGATGTATCACAATTTAGACTCTTGTGAGCTGTTTTTGGCACAAGTTTCCTCTTGGTAGACCTCTATAGGATGCAACGATAGTCTCTAGGAATTTTGTGGAGAATTGTGCTGTTGGAGAACAATGGACCATAGTCTCTTTTTAGTTTTTGCATTGAACTTTTGGATTAGGTGCTTCATTGAACATTTATCAGATAACCAATTTTAGGATTTTTCTATAAAAAATTTCCTAGATAATGTTTGTTGTGTAAAACTAATGGCTTTTTTTACATATTATATCTTATATACAGCTAACAAGGACAGAAGGTATGGCATCTGAGAAGAAACCAAGTGAAGCCACAGACGACTTGCAAACATTCAACCCTGAGAATTTGCAGAGTAACATGAATGCTATAAATTACAGGTTTGCTTTGACATCTTTTTATGTTACTATTTTATTTGAAGGCTTGATATTTACTCTCCACATTGTTTTGGTAAACTTCTGGAACAATTTTCTTATAGTCACTTAAAGTTACTCTATGGGGAGAAATATAGTTTACTTTAGGAAATATGGACCCTCGACTATTATGTTACTTTGAAAGTTTGAATTATTTTATAGTGATATATCCAATTCAAATATGAGAATTTTTCTGTTCTGCAGCCGAACACTTATGTCTATTGTTGGTGGAGTCATTGCTGGAATCCTCGGTTTCACGGGCTTGACTGGATTTATCTTGTATTTCCTTGTTATGGCTATTACCTCAGTTGGACTAATTGCCAAGTCAAGGTTTTCCATCAATTCTTATTTCAAGTCCTGGAACCAGGTTGCGCTCGATGGCTTTCTGGGTGGGCTTATGGTATGCCATACTATTTCATATATACCATTTCATTATATTTCTTTTAAGTAAACTATGTTTTTTGTTCCTAGATTGACTTGTATTCTAGTTGATATGACTCCATACTCTCAATATCACCATGGACTTAGTTTGACTCCTATCCGTGTAATGTTTTCTTTATTTATTAAAAGAATAAGAACTTAGTGCCTTTAAAAAAAAACTATGTTTTTTATTGACTCCCCACTTCCACAGCCACCACTATCACAACCAGTACCAGATTGTGCTCCAGATGCCTTTTTCAATGTTCTCATTGACTTTTTTCCTATTACTTTGAACTAACGTTGTTCTTTCTCCTTTGCAGTCATTTGTGCTGTTTTGGACGTATCCTTTCAATGTTGCATTTGGTACATCATCATCATCATCATCATCATCATCTCCCCTTTTTAGATCACTTCTAAGATGCTAACAGTACTATAAGTCCATAACCATAGCTAATGGTATTGGACCACCTAAACAGACGCATCCCCATTTTGAACAGGGTGGCAATCCCTGATGCAACCCACTAACCTAACAAACATGACTCAATATTAAATTAATTTTTTTTGTCAGTATCACTAATTTAAGAATCTTTGATAATCTTTACTATAATAAATAGAAAACCTGCTAAAAATTTCTTTTTTTTTCCCTCACGCTAACAAATTGATAGTAGTGTTGCTTTGAGAGAATTTGTAATGGAATTTTATTAAGCAATCAATTGTACCTTGAGGAATGCTTATATAATATATTTATAGACAATGGAAAACTTAATGAGCAAGTAAACCTAATCTATCACTTGCAAGATATTTATATAACGTGTTAACAGATAAAATGATAACACTCAACTAATTAGTAACTTATCATATTAACATAGTAACTCTAGTAGCCACTCATATTGATTGTGGTATAACAAACCTTCAATTGACCTAGAAAGAACAAAATGGAGATAACATTTTGTAACCAACATATGCCCATGCAAGATAAAATAGTGTGGAAACAAACAATTGCTAAGGGATTCAAAACACTAACCAATGATAAATTACAAAAGATAAAGGTAGCTATAAACATGCGCCAAAAAATCTCAAGTCTTGATCTTGGTCTTAGTCTTATTGAACGAGAAGAAATATTAGGAAAAATTGAAACAAAACGTAACTCTCAAATATTGAGATTAGCGAAACACAAACACTTACAGGTGAAACAAAGACAATACTCCAAAAATGCAACATAGGAGTCTAGAAATGGGAACACCAACACTAAGTTATCAAAAATTCTAAACAAAACATTGGTTAGATATTGATGGTTGTGATGATCATACATCAATAAAAGTGGACAACACCAGATGAACACTGCATCTTAATACGAGACAATACTCGGATTTTTGATCAACAATACCAAAGAATCAATCAACATGAGATATGAGAAATAAAATGCACACCATACACATAAGCAATAAGAAAAAAATAGCATAATAAGCTAAAAAAATTGCACTCAGACCCAAAATGCAAAGCCCAATCAAAATCCAGCTTAAGTCCACATGAAGTGCACGACCCAACTAAAAATCAGTCCTAAACATTGTCCAACCAAAGAGCCACATGAAAGAGATACAAGATACAAAGCCCAATCAAAATAGTCCAATAATTGGATACCAATGGCCCTCTTCTACAAGGCCCAAACAAGACCAAGTAAAGCCTAAAGCCCAAACGCCCTTCTTCGTTGTCACCATACACCAGACCACTAACAACTAGGCCAATCAATCCAAAAAATCAAGCCAAAGCCTTTCTTCTTCGTGAACCTTCTCTGAATCACGAAAGGAAGCATAAGAGCACACCCCAAATGTAACCCTAACACACACGAAAGCATCACCAACCACTCGAGACACAATCGAGCACCACGAATCTTCACCACAGAAGAAGCATTGAACCTACGAACCCAAACAGTAAATGCTAATTGTGATCCACCGTTAAAGCTTCCATCTGCAAAGAGGATGGAGAGGAGCTCAAAAGCAAAGGAATTGAGGAGGATACTGAACTTGACCTTGAGAAATGAGAGCAACTGGCCAAGAGTTCAGCCCTTGGATCCAGCAGCAATCAAGTTCAGGACAACGCGGATTGACGATGGCGAGAACATCAGGTTGGAGCTCTTGCCTTCAGTAAGCGAGATGTTTCGTTATGCTTAATGCGATGTCTCAAAGAGTACTGAGTTGCTCACTCTTGATCAGGAAACTCTCATTCTAGAGATTTGTTTGTGAAATAGTGCAGGAGTTGAACACAGATGTGAGGTTCCAGAGCCACGCTATTTTGGCTTTGCAAGAATTTGTCCATTTTGAGGTGACCAGAAGCTTCTTCAAAAAAGCAATCTTCAATCTCCAACCACACATTTAGGATCGATTCGAAAAACACCAGATACATGAACTTCGTGACTGAGGAAGTCTCCGTCTGATTTGGCAAAGCCGATTATCCTAATAGATACCTCACCTGAACCGATAGTCCAACCAGTTCCAACGCAAGAGTCAGTGCTTGACTAACTTAATGAACCAGAAACCAAGATCAAGAAGACAACACCAGAAATCCACCAACGAATAAGAAAATTCATCAGAAAACGAGACCAGAAAATAAAAGAAATCAAACTAATGTTCAATGCAAATCATCTGCGGAACCATAACCACATGTTGAAAGAACTGAGTACCAATAAATTCAAAGAACAGCATTTAAAACCAAAGGTTCACTTAAAAAATCAAGAAGGAAACAAGAATAAGAAACAAAAGAGATGATTGCTGGAAAATAACAGCAAAAATTTGTTTACCAGGATCATCCATGAAGCTTTACAGCTTCATGGCTCTGATACAATGCCAAGTAACAAGCTAACAAACTGATAGTGTTGCTTTGAGAGAATTTGTAACTGGATTTCATTAAGCAATTAATTGTACCTTGAGGAATGCTTATACAAGATATTTATAGACAATGGAAAACTTAATGAGCAAGTAAACCTAACCTATCACTAGCAAGATATTTATGTAATGTGTTCTCACATAAAATGACAACACCTAACTAACTAGTAACTATCATATTGACATAGTAACTCTAGCAATAATAGTTCAAAACAAAGAAAGTTAACTGACACGCTTTATTCTTCTTCACTTTAGTTAAAGAATTCATCTGTATTTGTTGTTGGTTTGTGCATCTTCCTTAACATAAAATAGATTTGCTTATGACATAGTGCACATATTCTGAGGGAGCATATTGTCACGTCCCGCCCAAATTGCCCTTAAAAATCCAAATGATGGTTGCCAAAAGGATCTAGATACATGGAAAGTTACAGGATTCTGCTGAGAAGTCTAGAAAAGACGGAGTTGGACGGACTCAACTCAAGCTTAGACCACTAGAATGTTACAAGACCTGGAGGGTCTTAGAATGGGTTGGAATATTCTAAGAACGCTAGGATGGTTCGGGAAGGTTGTAGATCTTCGGAAGCTTACGGAACATCCGGAAGGTGGCGGAAGGAGCTAGACAAACCTGAAGACTCTAGAGTTGGATAGAAGGTCCAGAATCTTGTGGCATATTGTACATAGAACTACTCTGTATATTAAGAGCTAGAAGGATCTAGAGAAATGTGGCATACTCACAGGCTTGTTGCACATATTTATAAATAGACCTATTGGTCTTCATTTGTATTCATCTTGGAAAATCCTTGGGAATTCTTAGCATTTGTAACATAAACTCTCTGTGAAGCAATACAAGCATTCTTTGCAAACTCTTTCTATTCTCTTTGGAGTTACATTTGATTCAAAGGCGGGCTTAGTGGCAACGGACGGTGCTAAGTGCGCACGATCGATACTTGAAAGATTAAGGTCGTGACGTTGAGTATCGAAGCGTTAGGTTGAAGCAATCTTACTCTTGGCGTAATGAAGAACGTTGGTCATCTACCTGGCGTTGATGTTCCACCTATGGAACGTGGACGTGATGAAACCGCAAGTAAACCCTCAAAGGAATCTCGAGCCAAGTCAAAAGACATACTTTCTAGCTTGGAAGCACGTGTGGAGAGTGCGCGGAGCCGGCTTGGGAGGCTGTTTGGCCAGAGTGGACAACTTAGAGGAGCGTTGCAATGGCTTGGAGGCCGAGGATGTGGAGATCCACGCAGCGGTTAAGATGTCGCTCAGGACGAGCTAGATGGTGGGCTAAGGCGAAGATCTCGATGGGTTGAAAATTCGAACTCGCGAGGTAAGAGATCTCGCCCGAAGAGAACTCGTGAAATGTCTTGCTTAGAGTTGAGGATATGGGTGGTGATCAGCTCTTTGCTGTAGAACGGGCTATGGCGCGGGAACTAGCACAACCACGTAATTGAGGCTAAGAGGGTGGATGTTCCCGAGCTTTAAGACCTTGATGGTGTTAGGAATGCTGGAAGTGGATAACTTCTATGGGGGCTAGAACAATACTTTGAGGCCTCTTGGCGTAACGGACCACGTGCAGTAGATCCGAGCACGCTGCACGTGTACTTGGCCAGGCCTTTGCCATGTTATGGTGGAGAAGGAGGCGTGGAGATGTGCGAACGGGGTTTACCTGATTGACACCTTTGAAGATTTCAAAGGGAGTTCAAAATGCGATTCTTCCCCCAGTAAATCTTTGAGGAGGAGCGGGGGCCGATTGCGACGATTGGAAGCAAACGGGTAGCGTAAGGGACTATGTGAAGGAGTTCACAACCTTGTTGCTAGAAGTCCCCGACACAACTGACAAGGATGCCCTATTCTTATTCATGGATGGTCTCCAATCATGGGCTAATTTGGAGCTTAAGCGACGTGGTGTCCAAGACTTGTCTTCGGCCATCGCAACTGCGGAAAGCTTTATTGACTACTCCACAAACAGGGAGAGTCCAAAGGCCTCAGATAAAAAGTTTGGTGTAGAGAAGAGTAATGAGGCCATGCCAAAAGTCAGGGTTCCAAAAATCATAAAGGCAACTCCTCATTCAAGCCACGGGATAAGGGGAAGGAGAAGGAGGATCAGAATGCCTCAAACCCCCGTGTGACGTGCTTCATTTGCGACGAACCGCATTGGGCACGTGAATGTCCGAAGAGGAAGGCCTTGAGTGCCTTAGTTGCCTCCACACATAACCAAGATGGAGGTGAGTCGGATGATGGTGCAAAGATGGGTTTTGCGCCACTGCGGTGTGTGCGAGTGCCCCCGAGCCGAGGCGATGTGCGTAGATGCGACCATCGATGGGAAGGTCGCCAAAGCCTCGTCGACACAGCGTGCGTCTCACAACTTTGTTTCGGTGGAAGAAGCAAAGAGACTCGGCTTTGAAGGTTGTCAACGGAGGGGATCGGCGAAGCGGTTAACTCAGCAATGCGCACTACCATTACATGGAGTCGCTCGAGGAGTTAAGGTCAGTCTTGGTGCATGGACTGGCCAAGTGGACTTATCTGTAGCACCTATGGATGACTTCACAGTTGTATTCGGCATGGAGTTCTTGGACCGGGTAAGAGCTTTCTTGGTTCCCACGCTCGAACTCATGTGTGTCATGGATGGTACGAAGGCGTGTGTGGTCTTGCCGACGGAAAGGACAGAGAACCTACTATCCAAGACTCTCACACTTCAATTCAAGAAGGGATTGAAGAGGACGATGAGTTACTTGGCCATTTTAAAAGAATACGACGATGAGAGACGTCATCAAAGCCAAGCTTGCCAACGAAAGTGCAAGTTGTCTTAGATAAGTTCCAAGATGTAATATCGGAAGCATTACTGACGGTTACCTCGATGAGGGAGGTAGACCGTGAAATAAGCGGAACCCGGGCCCAGGGCCACCAGCCAATGAGCCTATATCGGATGGCAAACTCGAGTTGGCGAGAATTGCGGAAGCAACTCGACGAATTGTTGGATCTTCGGCTTCAAGGCCTCTAAAGCCCGTTTGGTGCCGGTGCTATTTCAAAAGAAGAAGGATGGCCTTGTGCGAATGTGCATCGACCATAGAGCTACAAATAAGATCACGGTCGAAACAAGTATCTATCCCTCTTATTGCTTATTTGTTTGATCAATTGGGGAGTGCGAGATACTTCACAAAATTGGACTACGATCGGGATACTTGCAGTGCAGCATGCTTGAGGAGATGAGCCCAGACTACTTCCTATGCATGAGTTCCTTGTTATGCCATTCGGCCCACTCAAATGCACCGACCCACCTTACGCAATTTGATGAACAAGATTTTCCATCCCTACCGCCTCGTAGGTTCGTGGTAGTATATCTTGACGACATTGTGATCTATAAGCCAGGAATATGGAAGAATACGTAGAAGCGTTTGAAGAAGGTGTTCGAGGTCACGAGGGAAAATGATCTATACGTCAAGAAGGAGAAATGTTCCTTTGCCCAAGATAAGGTGATGTTCCTAGGGCATAGGATAAAGGATGGGAAACTGATGATGGATGGAGCTAAGGTGAAAGCCATTCAAGAATGGGAACCTCTTACCAAGGTTCTTGAGTTAAGATCTTTTCTTGGACTTGTGAACTACTATAGAAGGTTTATCAAGTCCTACTCGGCACTTTACTCATTAACTTGCTCCAAAAAGAACAAGGCTTGGGAATGGACAAGTGAATGCCAAGCCTCGTTTGAAGACTTGAAGAAGGTCAGTTAGTGAAGAACCGATGCTTTGCAACCGGACCACTTCCAAGAGGGTACTGAGGCTGCGTACGGATGCATCGGATTTTGCCATTGGTGGAGTATTGATGCGGGAAGGACGTCAGATAGCCTGAGAGCCCTGAGAGCACGACACCGAACGCCGCTACACCGCAAAGAGAAGGAAATGGCCGTGTCATTCATTGTCTAGGGTGTGGCGACAACTACTTATCGGGCTCTCATTTTGTTATCATGACGGACAATGTTGCAACAAGCTACTTCCCGGACTCAAAAGAAGTTGAGTCCTAAGCAAGCTCGATGGCAGGATTTCTTGGCGTAGTTTGACTACGAGTTGAAATACAAGCTGTGAGCTAATGTGGTGGGCGTGCGTTGAGGCCGAAAGACGAGCTAGCTTTAAGAAAGCGAGTAGTCCCTTTGTTAGAAAGGATCGAAGGGTTACTTGGGCATGATGCCGCTCAAAATCTCCTCGCCTCATCGTCAAGGAAGGGAAGACGAGACGATTTTGGGTGGTGTCGGACCTCTACATGCCAGCGAGTCGTATCTTCGTGTAAAATGGGGAGCTTAAGGAAGGAGCTATCAAGGAATGCCGTGATTCCTTATGGGTTGGACACCCAGAATGAGCGCACCCTTGCTTTGATCAAATCCATCTACTATGTGGCCTCAACTTCGGGACGATGTCGAAGCTTATGTGAAGACTTGCCTTGTATGCCAACAAGACAAGATAGCAGCACGTGCACCGAAGGATTGCTAGACCGTGCCCATTCCCGGAGAGACCGTGGAGAGTGTCTCTATGGATTTCATCACTTGCTTGCCAAAATCGAGGGCTTTGGCGGCATTATTGTGGTGATTGATCGCTTCGGCAAGTATGCAACATTCATACCGCCTCAATGGTGCACGGTAGATGAGACGTACGCTTGTTCCTTAAACATGTTGTGAAGCATTGGGGGATTCCATCCAACATGGTGGGACCGAGACCCACGATTCACGGGGAAATTTTGGACGAAATTGTTCAAGTTGTTGGGATCGAGACTTGAACTTCTCTACAAGCTTTCATCCTCGAAAGTGATGGACGAGACGGAGCATGCCAATGCATTGTTGGAGTTGTATCTCGAGCCTTTGTGAGTGCGATCAACGAGATTAGGCGAACATTGCCGATGTAGCCCAATTTTCGTATGTCTGCAAAGAAGCGAGTCCACGCAAAGAGTCCCTTTGAGATTGTCATGAGGCGAACCCGCTGACTCCCATTCACCTTGGCCACGAGTTATGAAGGGAAGAGCCCTGCCATCCCTTGAAGTTTGCCAAGGCCTGGCGTAAACAAGCGGAGTTGGCCCGAGCTTTATTTGCATAAGGCGTCTAAGAAGATGAAGAAATGGGCTGACAAGAAGAGGAGGATGGTAGAGTTTCAGGAAGGTGATTTGGTCCTAGTGAAACTATTGCCCCAACAATTCAAGTCCTTGCGGAAGGTTCACAAAGGGTTGGTGCGGAAATATGAAAGACCATTTACAATCCTTAAGAAAGTCGGTAAGGTGTCGTACAAACTACAACTCCCTCCAAAGCTTAAAATATATCCTGTTTTTCATGTAAGCATGCTAAAACCTTACCATGGAGATGAGGATGACATAAGTCGGGGAGTATCAAAGAGAGCGCCTACCGCAGTGATAACCTCCTTTGATAGAGAAGTGGACTCAATTTTGGCGGACCGCTTGATCCAACGAAGGGGCGTACCAAGTTATAGGGAATACTTGGTCAAGTGGAAAAACACCCCAGATGTAGACCCAAGTTGGGAACCTGAGGATTCCTTGTGGCAATTCAGAGATGCTATAGAGAGGTTTCAACTTGAAGGCGCGACGAGGGCGTCGCGAACTTGAGTGCAGGGTGTCACGTCCCACCCCTGACGCCACAAAAATCCAAATGATGGGCACAAGGATCTAGACACGTGGAAAGTTCTAGAGTTGCCTAGAGAAGTCTAGAAAGAGTGGAGTTGGACGGACTCAACCTGGCTTGAAGACCCTAGAATGTTACAGAGCACAGTGGAGGGTGCTAGAATGGGGCTGGAATATTCTAGAACGCGCCGGATGGTTCGGGAAGGTTGTAGAAGCTGCTGGAAGCTTACGGAACATCCCAGAAGGTGCATGAAGGAGCTAGACAAACCTAGAAGACTCTAGAGTTGGATAGAAGGTCCTAGAATCTTGTGGCATATTGTACATAGAACTCTCTTGTATATTCTAGAGCTAGAAGGATCTAGAGAAATGTGGCATACTCCTAGGCTTGTTGCCACACTATAAATAGACCTATTGGTCTTCATTTGTATTCATCTTGGAAATTCCTAACAATCTTGGGAAATCCTTGGGAATTCTTAGCATTTATAACATAAACTCTCTCTAGAGCAATACAAATCATTCTTTGCAAACTCTTTCTATTCTCTTTGGAGTTACATTTCGGATTCAAAGGCAGTCTTAGTGCAACGGACGGTGCTAAGTGCTGCACGATCGATACTTGAAAGATTAAGGTCGTGACAATATGCCAACTATGGAGTAAAAAGTGTGTTGGCACATCAAAGTTGTGGTCTTTTGGAAGGAAACTGACCCTGCTTTGCTGCCACTTCATGCTAGAGAGTAGTCAGCTTAATACCTTCGTAGTTTAGAAATACTACAAGTCATTCATTTCCGTTATAAACCCTTTTTTTTATAGCCTTTTCTTTTGTATGTCTCCATTTTCCAAACATTTTGTTTAGTCTTCTTAAATGTAGCTAAATTTTTTAATGGAGAATTCTATTGGCTACTTTGCTGTTTTATTATTATGCTTTATATACTATTAATATTAATGATTTGTGAAATTATCCAAAAATCTATTATAATGTATTAGTATTAGAAGTATTATGTTGCTCTTTATACTAGCTGCAATTCTTTTAGGTGATATTTCTTGCACAATTCATTTATGTCACGTTTTGTTTATAATAGTAATTGAATTAAATATAAATAAACATTATTAATATTACTATGTTTGGTTTGCATTTGTATTTTTAGTTTTGAATGGAAATGAAATATAATTTTACAATAATATCCCTAAGCTTAGAAGACTCTTTTTTAGTTCAAATGATAAGCATTCACTACAATATATACAGGCTTACCGGAGGATGTGGAAGGTTGGTTTGGCTTTTCAGCAATCACAAACTTTAATAATAGTTGTACAATGTCTTGGAGGCAAAAAGTTGCATAAAGGGAGCTTCCAAGGCTTAATCATGAAGCTTAAAAGAATGCATGTTATTGAAAATGATATTTTCTTAATACTAATATTACTTGATGAGAAATTTACTAATTAAAAATCTTTAGCAAAAAAAAATATTTAATTCTTAATAGAAATAATTTTTCAAATTATCTTGACTAGGGTTATTATAAAAATTTATATCAAAATGTATTAATAATGATAGTGTATTTTTCCGTATTATTATAAGAAAATTATTGGATAAACATTTGAGAATGCGATTTGAAAAGAAGAAAAAAAAACATTATGTCTCATATTTGCATTAGATAATGGGTTTGTATTCGAAGGAAATAATTTTCCCCTCAACTCATATTTGATTTACAGCAATGTTAATGGTTAATAATATTTTTACATTAATTTAATTATTAATTTAAAATAAAATGTAAAATATTTCAACAATAACAGAAATACTCATTCATCATACATTCTAAAAAATATGCTTAAAATATTTAATTTTTCTCACATATTTATATAATCATTCATTATTTTTTAATTTAAAAATAAAGTTTTAATTTTGTTTCATTTATAATTTTATATATTTTACTTTGATTTTTATCATTATTTTGATTTTACTGTTCAAATAAACATAATAATACTAATATTGTTCCCATTGAATTCAATTCGCGTTATCATTTTCATTTCTATTGCATTTATATTTTATGAACCAAATATGGGCATAACAAAACATAACAATCCCAAAAGGGTTTCAAATATTTTCATTTCTATTGCATTTATATTTTATGAACCAAATATGGGCCTAACAAAACATAACAATCCCAAAAAGGTTTCAAATGTGCTTATGCCTAACCTTACATTTTGCATGATTAATTGTTGGGATAAGAATAGGTTAAGCCACACCAAATATTATTTAATCATTTTTACTATTTTTAGTGACATTTTATGTACCATGAGTGTTCGTAAAATATACACAAAGATACTTTTTCCATGTGTTTGTACATGTTTTTGTACTAACGCTTCTTATATTGTATCACATGTAAATATTATCTAGAAAAATAAATAATTTATGTAAATTTTAGAATAATTTTAACACATAACACAGTATAAAAGAATATACACAAAAATATGCATTAATTTATGTATTATTAGTATTTTTATCTTTATTAAAGCACAAAGAAGACACAAGACACAAATTGTCAAACTCTCGTAGAGCCAATTACGTAGTAGTAGTATCCTTCAAAACTAAATCAGCAACTATGGGCGGATCTTACACCAACCAAACCACCTCTGCTAGACATTTTATAGGTAGATTTTCTATAGCTTGAGCAACCTCATTACATTGTTTCCGACAATAATTCCATGTAATAATTTAAAAATCTTTATTATTGTACATTTGAAAATATTTGTATATTGCATAAATATTATATCTATAGCCAATAGTTAGCAAAATACATGACAAATATTATTCGAACATATGTATAGATAAAATATGTTTCTTTATATATAAAAATACATCAAAAATTTGGTATAAAATATGAACATGATAAAAATATAAAAATATATAAATATGAGTATGATTCATTTAATTTTGAAAAATACATTAATAAAATATATATTATAATAAAAATACTAAAATATTATCTTATATTTTTGTAATAATATAAAATATCAATAATAAATTTTAATATAAATAGATTATAATTAACTATTAACATTAAACTTAATTCAAATTTAATGTGTTTCAACTAATAATTTGACAAATAAGACTTATCTTATCCATTTTAAGTCAAAAATTTGAACTATATCAATTTACTATGCTTAATCTTAAAAATTCATCTTTAACATATATTTATTATGTGTTTTATTATTAAGTATATAATTTATATATTTAGATTCAATTATATCAAAAAAACTATTTATTTGTATGAATTGATAAACAAAAATATTAATATATTAATAAACTATAAAAAATTATAAATTTAATTTAATTGATAATTATTTTTATAATATGTTATTACATTATAAAATTAATAATAAAAATAATAATATTCATATTTAATAATAAAAATTTATTCTTAAAAAAATATTATTCATTTATAATACTTTTTAACTCAAAAATATAAGTATTTTTTTCGTAGCTCTAAAATTTGTTCATAAATAAAAAATATTTTTCATTAATTTATTGTGAGATTATAATACAAATATAATACAGAAAATTGGTAGGTATTAATTTGTTCTAAGATTAAAATACAAATATAATACATAAAATTGGTAGGTAAAATGATGAATCAATTGGTTATCAAACACTAATACTAGTATTTGTTAAATACTCAATTACAAGTGTTATTAATGATTCTATTACAATAGAATCATCTTTTACACGTTAACGATAATAGGTACTATTGAACCATTCATAGTATTACATTTGTCAATTCTCTACTTCAAACTTATGGTTTGCACAAAACCATAAGTTTTCTTCTAGCTTAAATAAAGTTAAGACCTGATACAAGTTTTGTAAATGTTAGGAAAAATTATCGGGTTGAAGCTAAAACACAACTAAAGTGAAATTGAGAATAATGAAAATAAAATGGACATAACTATTTTACGTGGAAAAAACCCCGAATAAATTGGGATAAAAAATCACGGGCCAGTGTAACAGGATTTCACTATTGTAAAATAGGGATTACAACACCTTCTCTCTATTTACAATAAGATAACAATTCTAATCTCTATTGTAATAGGAGAAATAACTCTCTCACAAAATAGGGAAAATATTACTTACAAAGAAGGAACAAAATTTTCCTTTCTAAGTAGTAACTCACAAGATAACTCTCATAAAGACTTTTACTATCTTTCTTATGGATGCTCTCTAGTTCATTTGCTCTTCTATTTTGCACAAATGAAACAAGCTATTTATAGGCAACACCCTTGAAGAACTTGTGGTAGCAAAGACTCCATGTTCATCTCCACTTTTAATGAAAAAGAAATTAGTGCTCCACATTGAATGCACAAGAAATTAGTGCTCCAATAACTTCCTTAATTAAATGTATTCCATGTCTACTACTTCATCCATTAGAAAAATATAACATTAAACCAAGTAAGTAGCTTTACCACTAAACAAGGCCATCAATTATCACATTCTCCCACTTAAAGTCACTTACGTAATCCTTCCATCCTTCCTCACTTGCCAAATCCATACTTACTTATGTTTCCGCTAGACCACATGAGGATCTACACCATTTAAATTTGTCAATGTTGATTGACTTGGTTATAAGATCTGCTAGGTTCTCGTCGATGTGAATCTTCTGCATATCCACACTACCTTCTTCCACTACTTCTCGAACAAAGTGATACTAAACCCTTATGTGCTTTGTCCGTGAATGAAAAGTTGGATTCCTTGCAATGTGTAAAGCACTATAAATTGTCACAAAATAGAACAATCTTCTCCTGCTTGTACCTGAGCTCCTCCAATAACCTTTGTATCCAGACTGCTTCCTTGCAAGCTTGTGTAGCCGCCATGTATTCTACTTTCGTCATAGATAGAGCTACAACCGATTGCAGTTTAGATACCCAGCTTATAGCTCCTTTTGCAAGTGTAAACACATAACCTGTAGTAGACTTGCTTTTATTGAGATCCCTTGCAAAATCTGAATCAACATAGCCTCTGACAATAAAATTTGATCCTCCGTAACATAATACAGCATTTGAGGTTCCTTTGATGTATCTCAGAATCCTCTTCACAGTATTCCAATGCTCTCCTCCAAGATTTTCCATAAATCGACTAACTACTTCCACTGCTTGTGCAATGTCTGGTCTTGTACATATCATGGAAAACATTAAACTTCCCACTACTGATGCATACGGTACTCAAGACATATCTCTCCCCTCGGCTTCATTGCTAAGACACATACTTTAGGATAACATGAAATTAATAGGAAGTGGGGTAGAAATTGGCTTACTATCTTTCATGTTGAAGCGTCGCAAGATCTTGTTGAAATAGTTCTTCTGAGAAAGCCAAATCTTTCTGTTATTTCTGTCTTGGTGAATCTGCATCCCTAAAATCTTGTTTGCTGGTCCTAAGTCCTTCATATTAAACTCCCTAGCCAAATATGCCTTCAATTCTTGGATTTGATCTCTATTGGGGCCTGCTACCAACATGTCATCCACATACAACAACAAGATAATAAAACTATTATCACTATCAAACCTTTTGAAGTATATACAATGGTCTGAACTAAGTCTGTTGTATCCAAGGCTAATAATGAAGGAATCAAATATCTTGCACCAACACCTTAGTGCCTGTTTGAGACCGTATAGAGATTTGTTCTACCTGCAAACCAAGTTCTCCTTTCTTGTTTTAGCAAAACCTTCTGGTTGGAGCATATAGATTTCTTCTTCAAGTTTTCCATGAAGAAATACATTTTTTACATCCAATTGCTGCAGGTGTAAGTCAAACGTAGCACACATATCCAGGACTATTCTGATTGTTGTAAGCCAAACTACCAGGAAAAATATCTCGTTGAAATCAATACCTTCTTTTTGAGCGAATCCTTTTACCACCAATCTTGCATGAAACCGTTCCATTTTATCATTGCTATCACATTTGATCTTATAGACCCATTTGTTACCTATGGCTTTTCTTCCATGTGGTAATGGTACCAGTTCCCACGTCTTGTTTTTGTGTAGAGCTTCAATTTCTTCCTACATTGCTGCTATCCATAAAGACACATTCGAGCTACTTATAGCTTCTTTGAAATTTGAGGGCTCACCGTCCTCCGTTAAAAGACAGTATGCAACATTGCTCTCCGTAACATACTTTGAATGCTAAGATGGTGGCCTTCTCTCACGAGTTGACCGGAGAATTTCTAAAGACTCGGACTCAGCTAGTTCTTGTACCTCGTGCTCTGGTGTTGCTTCAGTAGAAACTGGAGTTTCTTATACCGGATTATTTTCCACCTGTATTGTTGTAGTCTCTGAAACCTCTTTCAATATGCTATCATGTCCATCTGTTTGTAGTAGTTGATCTTCTGCAAAGATCACATCCCTACTAACAATAACCTTACGGGTAGTGGTATCCCACAGGTGATACCCCTTTCACTTTGTCAGCATACCCCAAGAATATACATCTCATAGATTTTGGATTCAACTTTGTTATTTCTTGGGCATTGTACATCACATACGCAGGACATCCAAAAGAATGTAAAGTAGAGTAGTCTGTTGGCTTACTAGTCCACATCTCCATCAGTGTCTTTAAATCAATTACTATTGATGGCAACCAATTTATCACATAATAAGCGGTTTTGCCTGCTTCTGCCCAAAAAGAGTTGGATTGACCTACAGTCCTCAATATAGCTCTCATCCTTTCTATAAGAGTTCTATTCATCCATTCTACTACTCCATTTTGTTGAGGCATGTATGTGACTATGAACTATCGTTTAATACCTTCCTGCTTGCAAAAAGAAAGAAACTCATCATATGTGTACTCTCTTCCATTATCTGTCCTCAAGCACTTGATCTTTTTCTCAGATTCAAGTTTCACCCGTGCTTTGAAGTCTTTGAATACCGAAAATACATCTGACTTCTTCTTGATTGGATACACCCAACATCTCCTAGAATAATCATCAATAAAAGACACAAAATACTTTGCTCCTCCTAAGGACATTTTTGGTGACTCCCATACATCAAAATGAATCAAGTCTAGAATATATTTACTCTTGGCATCAGATCTGTTAAACTTCAATCTATGCTGCTTATTTGTAACACAATTCTCATAAAAAGGTAGATTTACCGATTTGGGCCCTAGAAGTAGCTTTCTGTCGAAGAGAATCTTCAAACCTCGTTCTGACATTTGACCTAGTTTGAGATGCCACATCTTCGTAAACTCTTCTCCTTTGTTGATTGACGCGACACACACATAAGCTTCCTCCAATGTTTCTCCTTTTACCATGAATAGATTCGTCTCGATCTTTTCTGCCTTCATAACAATAAGTACGCCTTTAACAATTTTCATGAGCCCATTTTCAATATGGGTCTTGCATCCAAGACTATCCATTTTACCCAAAGATAATAGATTCTTCCTCAGGCCTTTCGCGTGTCGTACCTCTTGAATAGTGTGAATTGTACCATCAAACATCTTTATCTTGATAGTACCAATACCAACGATCTCCAAAGCATGATCATCGCCTATGTGTACAGAACCTCCTGAGATTGGTTCATATTTGTGAAACCATTCTCTCCGAGATGTCATGTGCCATGTAACTCCTAAGTCTAATAACCAGATATCAACGAACTGCTTTCTGCCTCCAACTGTCGTTGTTGCCTCGTTGTATAGAACTTCACCATCATCTGAGGCACTTGTCACATTCCCTTGAGTATTTGATGACTCAGGGACTCCATTCTTCTTTTTGAACCAATAATCTTTCTTGACATGCCCTTTCTTGCCACAGTTGTAGCACTTGAAATTCTTCTTATTTCTTGATTTTGATCTACCATGATTTTGACTCCTATTGTGGCCACGTTCCGTTGATCTTCCTTTCATCATCGTCAAAGCTTTCACTTGCTGCGAACCTTCCTGTCTGTCTTCCTTGTTTTCACGCCTAGTTTCTTCTTCCAAAATAGCAGCAATAATTTCGTCAAAGACTAGATAGTCCGTGAGGATGTTGTTCGTCAGGTTAATGATGAGTTGATCATATGAGTCAGGTAGACTTTGTAATAGATTTTCCACACATTCATATGTCTCTATTGTGTAACCCATTGATGTAAGTTGCGAAAATAGAGTATTCAAAATGTTGATGTGGTCGGTCATCGATGTGGATTCCATCATTTAAAGAGTGTACAATCTCCTTTTTAAGATATTTTATTGTGTAGTGACTTAGCCTCGTATAGTCTTGTTAGAGTATCCCAAATCTCCTTTGTAGTCTTCTTTTCTGCCATACTAGATAACACTCCATCGACTAGTGCTAAGTGTAGATCGGCAATTGCATTACCATCCATCTTGCTCCACTTGCTGTCATTAGTGATCTCTGTGGGCCTTTCTCCAATTGATGCCAAACAATTGTCTTTCCTTAAAATTGCCTTAATTTTCATTTTCCACAATGAGAAATTACTCCCGTTGAACTTCTCAACATCGAACTTTGTCATAGTCGACATCTCATTCACAACGATCTGTTTCACATCGCTCAACCAATTGCTCTGATACCACTGTTAGGAAAAAATTTCAGGTTGAAGCTAAAACATAACTAAAGTGAAATTAAGAATAATGAAAATAAAATGGACACAAATATTTTACGTGGAAAAACCCCCAAACAAATTGGGGTAAAAAACCACGGGCAAGTGTAGGAGGATCTCACTATTGTAAAAATAGGGATTACAACACCTTCTCTCTAGTTACAATGAGATAACAATTTTAATCTATATTTTAATAGGATAAATAACTCTCACAAAATAGGGAAAATATTACTTACAAAGAAGGAACAAAATTTTCCTTTCTAAGTAGTAACTCACAAGATAACTCTCACAAACATTTTTACTATCTTTCTTATTGGTGCTCTCTAATTCATTTGCTCTTCTATTTTGCACAAATGAAACAAGCTATTTATAGGAAACATCCTTGAAGAACTTGTGGTAGCAAAGACTCCATGTTCATCTCCACTTTTAATGGACAAGAAATTAGTGTTCCACATTGAATGCACAAAAAATTAGTGCTCCACATTGAATGCACAAGAAATTAGTGCTCCAATAGCATCCTTAATCAAATGTATTCCATGTTTTCTACTTCATCCATTAGCAAAATATTTAAACCAAGTAAGTGGCTTTACCACTAAACAAGGTCATCAATTATCACAGTAAACAAATCTACCAACTGATCACTAGAACAATTATACTCTATATCTACCTTTCTATGTAACACTAAATCTCTAACAAAATGAAAATCAATTTTTATATGTTTGTTTGTGAGAATTAAAATGGATTCCTTACTTAATGTTATGCACTCATGTTTCACAAAGTAGTTTTGATTTTCCTAAACAAGTAAGACCAATTTCCTTCAACAAAGATTGTATCCACACAACTTCTATCATCCCATTTGTAGATGCTCGACATTAAACTTTAGTTTATGAACAAGACATTACCTTTCATTTAGTTGATCACCAACTAATGACATTACCTCCAAACAACATACAATAGTTATTAGTACTTCTTCTATCATTTAGGCTGCTTGGCCAATCTGAATCTATATGTCCATACAAATCTAACTCTCTTGGCTTCATCAACCCCAAAACATATTTCATAGTTCCCTTTAGGTACCTCGGTACCCTTTTTGTTACCTTCAAGTGAACATCAGTAGAAGAACTTAAAAATTGACATAATTTGTTGACTGACAAAGCAATGTATGATCAAGAAACAACGCAATATTGGAGAGTACCAATCAAACTTCTGTAATGAGAAGAATTATCTAGCAACACACCATCCTTCTTAAGCAATATGCCTCTTTATAGTTAGTTTTGAATCAACCTAACCATCTCTAAGATATAGGTCATGCATATATTTAACTTAACTCATATGCAACCTTTGAGGTGTTTTAGTAACCTGAATCCTCAAGAAAAACTTGAGAGATCCCATATTTTGAGAGCATATTTCTCATGAAAGGCAATGATAAACATTTACAAAAAGGAATAATTAGAGCAAGTGAATACTATATCATCAAAATAAACTAAAACACATATTATCTCAGTAGAAGTGCATTTGAAAAACAATCACTCTTATTTCTTACAAAACCCATGCCCTAAAAGCTTCTTTTATGCCATACAGTACCTTGTGAAGTTTGCAACATTTGTTGGGTTAAAAAGAGTCTTCAAAGCCTAGTGGTTGTCAAGCTCACCATTAAGGAAGGCATTATTCAAGATTGAATGTCTTTGTGAAATCAAGACCAGAAGTTTGAAGATAACCTAAGCAACCAAATGTACCTTGTATTTATCAAGACTTCCATCAAATTTCTCTTTTGTAATGTAAACCCGCAAATTTTCAATCACTTTTGCTCGAGGAGTTGGTATCACCAAATACTAAGCTTTATTGTTCACAAGTGCATTGTGCTAAGCCAACATTGCATCTTGTCACACCTTATGATTAACAGCCTCCTTGAAAGACTTAGGAGTAGGTAACAAAACATGCTTCTAAACAAAAGTAAGGCTAAAGGCTTGGAATGTATATGGACAAGTTAGGAATAGAGTCAGATGATGAGATATAGCAGTATGAAAAAATAAGCCTAATCACTAGAAGAAAACAATATGAAAGTGTGAAGAACTCATATCATGTGATGAAAAAGGAATAGAACTATCTATATTACTATCAAAAGATGCAATAGGACTAGCTAGAATGCTACAGTCAGAAACAACAAACCAAGGTGAAGAATCGGCAACTATATGAGTAAGAATGGACACCTAATTGTGAACATATAAGTCCGAGAAGGACTAACAGATAAAGGTGTTAATCAAGAAGGAATGTGAAGCTATGAAGAAGATAAAATTGAGTGCTCAGAAGAGAACACAAGATTACACTAAAAGCAATTCTTTAACAAACAAAACATGCATGCTGGTGATAACCTTTTTAGTAGTCATGTCTAAACACATATATCCTTTATGATTTGGTGCATAACCAAGAAAGGTGCACACAGAAGACCTAGCCTGCAACTTATTGCTATTGAAGGCTCTAAGATAAGGAAAGCTGAGACACCTAAACTCACAAAATTTATAGTCGTGAGTCAAACCATACAAAAGATGATAAGGAGAAGAGTAGTTCAACTACTCATCTATGATGAGACTCAACCATATCATTTTGTTGTGAAGTGTCAAGACATGTTAAACATTAAACAATTCCAAAATTTACAAGAGTTTTAGTCAAAGGCTTGAACTCACTTGCAGTATCATTTTGAATCTATTTAATCTTAATATTATATTGACATTTTACCATAGTTTTGAATTTTAAAAAAAATGAGATAGATTGATTAAGGGTTTGCAAAAAATAAATCCAACAAAACCTTATGAAATCATCAACTATCAAAAGAAAATATGTCTTCATTTATACTTGTTTGAGGAGCAGGTTCCTATATATCAATATACACAAACAAATGGTTTGGAAGCATTTACATGATTTGAAACAAAAAAGAAATCTATGAGTCTTAATAAGAGCTCAAGCTTTGCAAGACATTATTTATAGATAGAATCTTTTTTTTTCTATTAATACTAAGAAATTTATCAATAACATAATCAAAAATATGTGCTAGAGCATCATGCCAAAAAAAACTTTTTGCAAGCAAAGCATAAGAAGAATCACCACCAATCCTAACTCACTTGCTCCAAAACTTGTACAAACCAAGCCCTCGAAGTACAACCTTCCTCATAGTTATGTACAACAAAGTAATTATCATGAATTTCAACAAAAAAAAATGAGTCTCTACCCAATTTACTAACAATAACCATATTCACAGTTATATTAGGAACATGCAGAACATGATTTAAAAACAAATGTAAATTACTATTAGTAGCATAAAGTGAAATTTCAGGGCTAGTTATAGCAATGTTACCTCCGTTACCTACGAGTACTCCATCAGATCCTCCATAGAGAGGTGTCTTAGAATTTGTTCCATCATTAGTGATATGATGACTAGCACTACTATCAAGGATCTAACTAGCATTTTCATTATTAGCATGATTCCCTGTACTAGTAGAAGAAGCAACAAATGCTAAACGACCTCCTTTGTTATTGTTAGAATTGCCTTTATTAGAACCACTAGAGATCAAATTATTTAAGATGTAGCAAACAGATGCTATATGACCTTACTTGAACAAAACTGACATTTCTTATTGCTATGATCTCTTCTTCTACCACCATTACGTCTACCTTTTCCTCTATTTCCTTTACCAGAAACTAAACCAGCACAAGAATTGGAACTAGAAAAGTTGGAGATTTTGTTGAACCAATATTGGATTGAGTGAAATTAGCTTAATAAATCTAATTGTCTTCATTCGTGTCTTGCTAAACCAACAAATTTTCATAAGTTAGTAATTGACTCTTTGTTTCATCAAGTGAAACACAACCTCTATTGATATAGTAAATGCATAGATTAAACCTAGAACAAGCCACCAAGAATCAAGATTATCAAATCTTGATTGTCTACTGATCTTCCAAAAGCAACTAGTCCATCAGCTAGTGCTTTCATTTTTTCCAAATAAAGAACAGACAAATTATCAGTAGTTTGCAATTGCAATTTGAGTTCCATAATCCTAATCTTGGACGAAGAAATGCAATTTCATTCCAAACTTTTCTACATTTCACAAGCTATTGATTTTCCATAAATCAGGCGGATCATGTTTGCAAAAATAGATCCATAATCCAACTCTTAATAACTAAATTGATGCATGACCAGAAAGCATATTTAAGATTGGATTTAGTAGTACCTTCAATGTACTCAAATGGCTCTATTTTTGAACCATCAATGTGTTATTTTACAACATTAATAGAACAATGAAGAATAACCATGACGGAAGCAACCCGCTTTGACTATTTGAGTACCATGCTATACAACAAACAATGATCCTTCTTGTAAACTATAACCTATTGTAGGTGAATTCGTTCTTCAACTCGTGGAGAGGATGCTGTTCCAATTAGAATGACATTTCGGCCACAACTCATAAGCAAGTGACCACTTCTTCCATCTTCAAACAACTCACTTCTCAAACCTGTGAATTTTGAGAGGATCAAATAAAAAAAAGATTAATAATTTAAGTGATCCCAAAAAAAAAGTTGGATGTGTGATTGATAACTCATAAAATAATAATGCATCATAGCACATGGTGATCAATTCCACTCGTTTCTTGTAATAATATTTTTGAGGGTAACCTAAGAATGTGCCAATTTGTATGTGCAAACCCTAGAAGTGGTTTCAAATGAAGCATTTAATAAGTGTTTGCCATCACGCTAAAAAGTAATTTAAAACTGTTGTTTTGCTAATCATTTAAGTAAAACTTCCCTTAAAAACACTGATGATAATCCTTCATAAAATTTTAAAAGAACGTGCACTTTTCTTTTTTGAACCCCTTGTTACTGCTTTTTATTTTTGACACCCTAGTTAATTTATACTCAAAATTGAACAAAGTAGCGAGAGGTCAAAAATGAAAGCATCACTTGTAAGGGATCATCTCAGGCAATTTACACTTACAGTTCCCCTACCCCAAGTTATACCTGACATGTAAAATTTAAAGAATATTTAGCATTAATTTATAAAAGTAATGGTAAAATGATAAAATTTAGAAAGAAAATAGTTTTACCATTAGTCGAGGAATATTCAGAAATACGAAGGATAAAGAATACAAGATAAGGGAAACAGTTGCAGCAACAATTGTGTTGTACATCAGCCTTTTGCTATCTTTACTGGGAACAAATGCCGTTTTCAATGTATTTGTCAGCTCAAAGAGTCTATAAGAGACCTGCAAGAACGCAAGGATTGAAGTATGACACTAATGCCAGATATGCCAACAGTTAACAATATAAAAACTTACTGTAACATATATTGCAGTAGTGAGCATGAAATTCAACATTGGATATTGTGGGATCAGTGAAAGCAACAATTTGGGCTGACCATCAGGAACAGCTGATCTGCAAATTCATATGGATCTTAAAAAGATTTCCATGTTGATCTTAGGATGCAAGTGTATGATACAGACCCCTCAGACTTGCAAAAACACACACACACACAAACAGAAATCTAGTTTCAATCCATTTTCAAACTCTAGGAAAAGTGCCTGCTATTAAATTAGCAAACATCCATAGACTGCGCTTAACCAGTTACCCTTACCTTAGCCAGATATGAAACTGTGAGATATAGGTCTCTAGTGTAACCTTTCCTAGCCATCTGTATGTCAAAGATAGTATTAAAACAATGAAAAGATTAAAATAAGAAAGATTGAACTTAAAAGTCCTAATGATATCTGTAGAAAACGTTTGACTCTTATACATGCATGGGAGATAAAAAATAACTAGATTTCTGAAATGAGACTTACGCAAAAAGGGTCAAAGAATAGCTGCGGAACTGTTGGGTGATATTTCGCAGACATATGTACACACTGTATGAAAAAGAAAAAAAGTATACATCAATATCAAGAAAAAGTTATCAAAAGTTCAAATAGTTATGAAACAAACATACGTTATAGGAATCCATGACGTGTAAGGATGAAATTTATTGTAGGAAATCTTGTCCAGCTTGTATATATACTCGAACCACAAATACCCCATCTACAACTCAGATAAAATTATATCAGATATGTATTCTTCATGTAGATAATTGTCAAATTCAAATGTTGTAATACCGTTAGAGATATTAGCGCAATAGCTGATTTTATTGATATTCTTCGCTTCACTTCAGCTTCCTCTAGTTTCTCCATCCACCTTTCAACCTGTAATGAAGTTTACAAATCAGTTAGGCACCAAAGCAAACAAACGACAAACCAAGAGAATCGTCCAATCAGACTCAATTCTCAAGAATGATTTCATATGAATATAATTTCATTAAATCTTACAGTAGGATGATAGTAAGCATATATCATTCCTATTATCCATATGTATCGATCAAGGCCTGACCGAAAATGCCACTCATGCAAAACAGGCACTTGTGGTTTTGCTGGATCTGTGTAACCTGCAACTTAAAGGATTTAGATAAACACCCAGCAATACCTATATATGGAAAATAAAGATCCATATCTTACTAACCAACAAGAAAAGTAAGTGGGCTCCAAACCAATTCAAACATTCCGGGTATTTCCCACATCAGGATAACCACCAAGAAGCATGAAATAATCTTTGCAGCCATAACTAAACCAATCTCATTATACTTGTGCAAAATTCCAAGAGCTCCATAAACCATTAGGGTGAAGATGGTGTGCATGGGGCAAATGTAGTACAACATGTAACTGTTGTTAAGGATAATGCAGCAAAATATCACCAGGAAATTAAGCCGCCACATCATCTGCTCAACAAGAATGACGTATGGATTTAGCTGGAACTACAATAGATGATGAAAAATAATGAAGCATTTTTTACTTCCGTAGGGTCTGCATACCTGAGCAAACCTTGCTAGGCTAAAATCTTTACGGACATAATAATATGAGAAATTCCCAAATCCAGTCATCCACACATATGCCGCAATGAATACTCTAATTGCATTATATATTTCTGTGGCAGCAAAGTAATGGTACATCAAAAATAATACCTGTAAGAAAATAACAGTAAGACCACAATTATCCTATGATGAACCAGACACACAAAAGGTACCTTCACTAAACGCCAAATTTTAAAATGGAAGAAAAATCTTCACATAGCATCAACTATGATTATATTTATTTAAGAATGACAAAGGTTAGACGCAAAAAAAAAACACAATAATAATAATAATAAATAAAAGATTCTTTGGAGTTAACACAGTTCCCTCAAGAGCAGTTATATGTTAGAGATAAAGTTTATTATGTTAGGCAAACGAGCCTAAAAAGCTAGCAAGAACAATTAATGAGATAGCATGGTCAAAACTCTAATGCCTCATAAATAAGCATGCTTTGAAAAAGAGTTTGAAAAATAAGTACCATTTGATCAGCAACTAACCTGCATCCATCCTTTCCACTCCTCTGTTTGATGCCTATTCAAGTAAAGTATGGATTTCCCCGTAATTGGTGACTTATCATAATGTACCTTGAAGGAAGTCAATGCTGAAACTATAATAAGAAGAAAGTAAAGAAACAAGAAAATGTCCCGGTTGTAACTCTGCACAAAGAGATGGCAGTAAAGTCTCATCAGCAACCATAGTAGAAGGGATAGGGAAAAGAAAAGTGACTGAACAAGCCAACATGAAATTGTGACAGATGCCCTCCTATCAATCTATTCAAATTACCTTCAGTGTCAAAGATAAAAGTACAACATTCCAAATTAATTCATATCTTTAATAGGAACTTCTATTTCAAAGAGAATATAATCTATAATTATAGCTCTTAAAGTAGGTTGTAATCATCCATATAAACTGAAAAGTTGTTCATATACACATGTAAGTATCTAATGATGCTACCATCAAAGAAAGAACACAGCTCTGGATAGTAAACAGAAAGAACCGAGAAACATCAAAACACAATTGTGAAATATTTAAAATGCATTAAATGTTCCAATCAATGTAAGGACAAATCCAATTAAAAAGAAACAAAAATAGTAAATGAGATGATCAAAGTATAATGTCACCTTTGTCGATGAGTTGAAGAAATCGGTACGATCACATAGATAAAAGTAAGCCAAAAGGATGCCAAATTCAGATCTGTAAGAAAAATAGAAGGATAAAAAGAATTATCAACATCCTTATCCGATCAACCAATCAAGAATGAACGAATAACTTCCAAAAAGTAATTTACTCACATAGCTCGAAGTGTCAATCGGTTTTCAATCAAAAAAGTATCATCCATCAAAAGGAACCTAAAAGTTAGTTCACACACAAGTATGGTAATCAAAGCCAGCAAAAACAAATAACAGATACACAAATGAATAATCTCAACAGATGCCATTTCAAAATGAAAAGAAAAAAAAAGAAAAAACCTGACAATAGGAGATGATCCCCAAGTAATTCGAGGTCTCGGAGAGACTGCCTGTACCTCTCCACCCTCCAATAGAACAGCTGTATCCTCTTCTTTATCCGACTCCTTGACCAGGTCAACCAAATTGACATCAGAATGCCTACTAGTACAAAGAACAACCCCATTACCTCAACAAAAACCAAAAGTTAAAACAAATTGAAATTTCATCCATTGCAACATATTAAAAAAAAATCAGCATGCAGTATATAAACGCATGTATACACAGAGGCATTTACATTATGTAATATTTGAATATACAAAATTGAAATTGAAATCGGTGAAGCAGAAGCTAAGTAGTTTAAGGACGTTTCAACTAACAGTTTAGCAGATATTGAGCTCTTCTGGTACTCCAAAAACTCGGAGTAAATCCAAGCAACAATCACAGGTATAATGCCAAGCAAAAAGGACACCTGCAAACATTAAATATTTCAATTAATTACTATTTTGATCAAACTATGTATAGCCAAAAATAGAAGTAATTCAAAAGCAGTGCACAATCAAGTAAAAGATCTTAAATAAACTCCAAAAAGCAAGCACCTGTCCAGGAGAAATTAGGGTAAAACTCCCCATTTTTGACAAACTGCAGAGCGAAAACAACAGAACCTTACTCCAATACTAGCACAGGGCAACAGGCACAGAGAGATCAACTGGCATTTCATGAATCTGAAACTCCGATCCCTAGATTTGCTCAGAATCCATATGTGGATCTCTCTGTTTCGTGGATTTATAAGCGCAATACGGTGCGTATTGGAGTGTCGGAACGAAGATGAAAACGAGTAGGAAAACAATGCTTAATAGCTGTTGTCTGTTGGGGGTTGATATAGTGGTATATTAACAAATTTAATTTAATATTCATATATGTTAAATATTTCTAAAACTTAATATCTTAATTTATAAAATAATTTCAATTAGTATTTTAATTTAAAAAATAATTTTAATTTATCATCTTAGTTTATAAATTTAATATCTCATTTTTTTTATAATTATTAATTTTAAAATTATTTAAAATTAATTTTTTTTAATAACATGAGTTAAAAAAAATACCAATTTTGGTAGCTGTTTGAAGTACCTAATCTGTGGGATGGAACCAGGACTTCTTTTTTTCTTTTTTAATATAATTTTTTTCCCATGATCAAATTTCATTTGCATTTGATAACTATTCATCCACAACTATAAATATCTATTTTAATAGATTAAAATAATAACTGAGATTTTTTTATTAGTAATTTTGACTATCCCTTTAATGGAATCACTTTAATGAACTAAAACATCCACTTTTAGTGAATTAAAATAGCAATTGATATTGTTTTTTATTAATAATTTTAACTAAAATATATTAAATATTTATATTTAAATTATTTGTATATATTTTTATCAATTATTAAAATATATTAAATATTTATATTTAAATTATTTGTATATATTTTTATAATTTTTATAAATATGATAGATTGAAGTAACTCAATTCGTTAATATTATTATTAAAATTAATCATATATATATATATATAATTTAAATAAGAAATTTTATGTATTACAATTAAAAATAAAAACAAGAATATGATTAATTTTTTTAATACAGCATAAATCAAATACTTGAACTGCAAATTTTCTATAAGTGGAACTCTTTTATAACGAATAAATTTATTAATTTTTAGTTTTTCTTTTCTCTTTTAAATAAATTTATTTATATATACGGGAAGAAAACTAAATTTATTTACGGTCACTCAAGACAATTGATACATTACAAATTGTGTGAAATATGTAAATTACAAATACACTGTATAAAGTTTTCAATAACTACTTCACTAATTCGTATGGGACAATTTAAATTATATTTTCAAACATATAAATATATAATTTGAAAAATTTCTATAAGAAAAATCCAAATTAATTGAAACTTTTCACAAATTCCAAATGAATCCAAATAAAAATAACGTCAAGCAAAAATGAAATTTCATTGAAGGTGTATTAATTATTATACACCCGTTTTCCACATGGATTAAAACTCAATAATAGCTTTTGTACAATTATGTACGACTCAATAATAAAAGTAGTATCTTAGACAAAAACAAAAACAAAAAAATGTACAATTATTTGTGTAATTGAATTCAGTCTTTTAATTTTATTCGATAAACAATTTATTTCTATTAGTATATATTTATTTAATATAATAATTTTAAATTTAAATTATTAAAAAATAATATTATATATTTTAATAAATGAGATGACTTTTATATATAATAATTATATTACAATTACAATTAACGTGACAATTTCTTGTTAAATACATTTATATGAACTCGAATATACTTATCAATAATAATACATCACATGAATTATGATTTATCACGTACTTATAATAAATATGCATTACTTTTAGGTAAACACGTGTATTTCACTTTTATTATTTTTATTGACATTTTTAGTTTATTATATTTTTACCTTAATTCATGAGTCCAATTCTTATGGTTTACTTCTTTTGTTTTATTTTTGATGTGTCATGAATACGTAAAAAATAATCAATAGATCAATCTATTTGAATTAAAATGAATTGAATTGAATCAAGTTTTATAGATCTAAAGAGGTTGGTTTCGATTTAAAAAATGTAAAAATTGATGTGTCTAGAGTCGGTTAAAATTTTAACGTTTACGAACCAATAATTAACCAAATCGAACCACATATTATTAATAATACACATTTATTTTTTTAATTTTACATTTTTAATATGTTTATAATCATCTAATTTTATTTAAAATTTCATGTCATATAAAAGATTAAATAACTTATATTATTCTCCTCTTATGTACATTTTTTAAAAACTTTATTGTAATTAATAAAAAAATCTAAATTACTTTTTGTTCTAAACAATTAAGTCATTTTAAAAAGTTCTTCTTTACTTGAAAATCGATGCACAATTATAATTTAAATTATAATTTTAATATACAATTTTTTAATTAGATCGTTGATTAAACAATAAATCTTATTTATTAATTTAATATTAATATAAAGTAAAATTTATTAAATTTATTAAAAAAAAGTCTAAAACATAAATGGAATCTATAAAATGATATAAATAAGTTGGTCAAATGTTGTTTAACATATATTTTATAAATTGATTTTAGTTTTTGATTTAGCAAATTGATACATGTAAATCCATATATTATTTTAAATCAAAATTAAACTACATCTATCCCTAATTTATATTAATGACATGTAAAATATTACATCAAATGATATAATGGACTTGCTTTATAAAATAATTGTCCAATTGTGTTAAAACAAACACAATTATAACAAATAAATATTGAATAACAATAAAAAATGCTTAAATTGGAAAGAAAGAAATCAAGTGTTTAATTAATATTTTTTTTTGTAATAATTACACTACTTATATACTTTTAATTGAGGCTTGAACCTTAGACTTTCTATGTGTCTAAATGAATTGTATGTCGTTAATTCACAAACCCATTTAATTGAGATTTGAATTTCAGACATTTTACGCATCTAATGAATTATACGTTGTTAAGTCAAGTTGGTAATTATTAATTATTAAACAAACATAACATCACGTTAGAGATGTAAGCTAGTTCCATTTTTCTTTGTATCCTACAAAGGTAGGCTATACTTCACAAGTGCATCTTATTATTTATAATTTTTTTATCAGTACTCCAAAAATATTTAACAAAAAAATCATTAATTTTTTATATAACATGCTTTTGAAAGAGATAATTTTGTAGGATAAAAATATATAAACAAGCTAAAAAAGAGATTTAGGAGAAAAGTTATTCGAGTTTTATTTCTTAAACTTGCTTTTAAACTTACTTATGAAATTGTTTGATGACTTTATTACAAAGAGTGTTAAAGAAATTCTATTTATAGACCACCAAAATCACTTCTATATATCTCACAACTACTCGTTAAATTATTTCTCCAACTATTTATATATTAGTCTCACATATCTACAAAATCACCTCCCTTGTCTACTTACATTTATTGATCTCATAACTTTTTTAAACTCTATCATTTATTGGTAGAACAAATAAGAGAAATTATTTATTGCACCTTGAGTATGTGATGATATGGTACTCCAGGTTAATAAAATTCAAGATTTGTGTAATTTTTTTAAAAAAACAAACATCCAATAAAAGATGAAGAGATAAGGAAATATGATTAGTGATGAGTATACTCCAAGAACAATGAATAATACCCCCCAAAAAACAAAATCCAAAGATGATATAGAAGAAATGAATGACTTCCCCTTTAAACTTAATTTAGTAAAACTACAAAAAATTAATGCATCTTGAGAAAAATTTATTGTTTGAATGGCTTTGTAAATGTCTACAAGTTGGTCTTCAGTGCTCACATGTTTGACTCAAACTTATTTCTTTGTAATATATTCTCTTATTAAATGATAGCGTGTGTTTATGCCCTTGGTTCTATTATGGAACATGTGATTATTTTCCAAGTTAAGAGCGTACTTATTATTGATGTATATTTATGTTACTCTTTGTGATGGTATTTTCAATTGTTTCAATAAGGTTTTTAAGCCATATATACATATATTTCCTTTTGTGGTGGCATCTTCAATTCTTTCAGGAAGTTGTTAATTCATATTGCATGAAAAATACAAGATGTAGCAACTACATACTCTATTTTATAAGTGAATAGTGTCAAAATGAATTATTTCTTTGACATCCATGTAAAAATAATATCTTCGATGAAAAATAAAAATATATTTGCACTTTTTCTATCATCATAACCTCTAGCTAATTTGTTATCATTGTAACCAACAAGCTTAAAACATCTAAAAGAATAGTAGAATAGGCCAAGGTTCGTACTTTGTAGTACCTTAAACATATCAAAGAATTCTCTTTGTGGTATTCAAGGGGTTAATTGGTGAAAATTTCAAGTAATTAATTATCAGAGACTTCATTTAATGAGTAACACTTCTAACAGCATATATAATATCTAGTCTTATGTGCGTTAGGTAGTGCAAACTTTCAATAAGACTCTTAAAAGGATTTGGTTCTACTTCTTCTTCTTCATCAAACTTTGATAATTTATATCCACACTCCATATGTATATTTATGGGCTTGGAATTTTTCATGTTGAACTTCATAAGCACTTAATTTGCATATGATTCTTAAGAGATGAAAATTCTATTTTTTTTCTTGCTTAACTTCAATGTCAAGTTAAAAGGACATAAGCCTAATGTCAGTCATCTCAAGTCATAGTTATCTTGAAATCTTCAAATAATCTTAGATTGTTATATGTGAATATTAAATCATCTGCGTACAAACAAAGAATCATAATATCTTCATTTTTCTTTTTTACATAAAGAGTATGTCCTTGAAAATATTTTGTGAAATTATTTTCTTGAAAAATATTTGTTAAGACTACTATTTTCATGCAATTGTTGCTTGTTAATCCATAAAAAAATATTCTTCAATTTTAAGACTTTATTTTTTTTATCCTTTCACTACATAGCCTAGTTGTTAAACATAAATTTCTTCTTCAAGATATTCATTTAAAAATATAGATTTTATATCCATTTGATATATTCTTTGTTTATTTTGGGTTGTTGAGAAAATAATTAATCTTATAGTTTATAAACGAGCAATAGGAGCAAATACTTCACCATAGTCAATATTTTGGCTTTGATTATAACCTTTTTGCACCAATCTTACCTTGTATCATTTGATCAGTCCTTGGATGTTCTTCTTTGCTTTGTACAACCACTTCACTCATGTAACTTTTTTCCTTTATGAAAGAATAAAAGGTTCTCACGATTCATTTTTTATAATTGAATTCATTTCTTCATTCATGTCATCTCTCCACTTCTTGATTTAAATTATTTTTTCCTACTAGTTCACATTTGGTAAGAAGACAAAAAAAAGAGTGAAATCAAGATTACATAAAGGTCAGGTTACTTTGTAAAGCTTCTAAATCTCTTATTTTTGGAGTTCTCTCGCTTCAACTTATAATTTTACTTTGTGATTCATTTAATGCTCCATTTTTGCTCATGCTTGAACTTTCAATCAAACTTCTACTTGGAAGAGATGAGATTCTAAGTAGCAACAGTGAGTGAATTAGGGTGTGTGACTCTTCATCTTCATCTCTAGCTTTTCTTCTTCCTTTTTTCAAAGAAAAACATAATGTCATGGTCTTTATATTGGACATTCCAATCTCATAAGCTTTTTTCATCGAACTCTACACTCGACTAATGACCGTATTTTCATTTGTTGGTTTGTAAAGCTTATAACCTTTGGAATTTTTGTCATAGCCAATGAAATTGAGCATCTTGCTATTTTATAATAAGTTTAAAGCATATCTCATGCTTGCTTGGATGTTTATGTTTCAAACACATTTTCAAAGCTATCACCATCTAAAGCTTGAAAGATGTGAAAGAGAATATGTTAGAATAAAATCATCTATTATGAAAACTATCATCTAAAATTAATCTCAGAACATTCATATTAAATCATCAAGAATAAAAGAAAAATATTTAAAGCATACCTGAATTCATAACCATTAATTAATTATGTAGCTAACTAATTATTCTTTTAGATCTACACATTTTCCTTAGAGAACCCTATCATTTTTTGTTTACTCTCTCTGAGGATAGGTAATCAAATAAGAAAAATAAAGCACATAGAACATGGGAACCATAACTATTAGATATATAGTTATTAATTGTACATCTATTTTAGCCTATCATTAAAATAGACATTATCATTAAGCATCTACACATCAAAGGCCCACATCCTATTATATACATTAAATCCTAAATTACTTAAACCTTAATATATCACTTTAAATTGGATTAACCTTATATGACAATCTACAACACAAAACTATTCATATATAAGTCTAATGTTGGATTATGGATCCAATAATTTTCTACTTAGGTTACATGTGTAACCAAATAATTATGCATTGTAAAAATAACTGTATGAGCTCAACTTTGTTGTTATTATCGAAGTGTATATGTAACCAATCTAGTTTATTAATTATATCAATATGGGATCAAATGGGCCTTCATTGCATTTGTCATAACTTGACCCATCAATGGTCATGTATGTCGATATAATTAAATGATATAGATCATGATATGGATGTATAACATAGAACTTTTATGCAATGTGATCTTAACATACCTATTTTCAACTTGTCCAACCTTAAACCTTAATGAAATCAAATCATACTAAAAGTGTAAATAAACCAAAAAAAATATTTATAAATAATATGACCTCAAAATATACATAAAGTAAGATAACTAAAAGTGTAAATATATCAAAGAAACATTAAAATTACAAACTCCACTAAAATAAAATATCCTCAAACAAAATGACACTTATACGAACAGTGTGCTTATGAAACACTTTAGGTGACAATCCTTTAGTAAGCGGATCTATAATCATGGAGTTTTGTACAGATTTATTCTATAGACACATGTACACTTGGAAATCTTTTCTTAACAACCAGGAACTTGATTTCCATATGCTTCAACTTGATCGAGCTCTTAATATTAATGGAATATAGCACTGTTGACTAATAGTTACAAAATAACTTAAGTGGTCTTTCAATACCATCTACAATGTGCAGCCTTGTGACAAAGTTTTGTAGCCATATTCCATATTTGGATGCTTCATAATATGCTATGAATCAACCGCCATAGTATAAGAGGCTATAATAAGAGACTATTTAATACTCTTCCAAGTGATAACACCCCAATTAGTAAATAGATATAACCTGACATAGATTTCATACTTTCTTAACATCCAATAGAATTGAAGTCAGTATACCTAATGATCTCAAGATTATCTGACCTTTGATGCATAAGCATGTAATCTTTTGTTCTCTACAAGTACTGTAAGACTCATTTGGATGTCTTTCAATGATCTATTCCTAGATTGCTTAAATATCTACCTAATATTCCAACAATGTATGAAATATTTGGACACGTATATACCTAAGGATACATTAAACTCCTTACTGATGATGCATAAGGAATCTTGTGTATTCCCTTTTCTTCAAAATCATTCTTAGAGCACTAATTCTATGGGCAGTGATTAAGACTAATTTTTTCTCCTTTAGAAATAGGGATATCACCTGGTTTATAATTTTGCATGTCATATCTCTTGAGAACTTTTTCGATATAGCTCTTTTGTAATAATCTTAAAATACTTTAAGAACGATCGTAGAATATCTATATGCCTAACACAAAAGAGACACCACTAAGATATTTCATCTCAAAATTCTTAGCAAGAAATATCTTGGTTTCATACAACAAGCCTATATCATTACTGGTAAGAAAAATATCATCAACATATAAAACCAGAAAGTATACTTCCTTCCACATAACTTATAGTAAATGCAATCATTGGCCAAATTCATCTCAAAATCAAATGAGATGATCACTTAATGAAACTTGAAATTCCATTCTCAAGATACTTGCTTGAGCCCATACATGGATTTTTTAAGTTTACAAACCATATTCTTTAGGTCTCCCAACAAAAAGTTTTCTAGTAACATCATATAGATCGTCTCATTAATGTCACCATTGAGAAATTTCATCTTTACATTCATTTGATGTAATTCAAGATTGAAATGCTCTACCAATGCTATTATAATATTGAAAGAGTCTTTCGAAGAACTAGAGAGAAATTCTTTGTATAGTTGATACCTTCTTTCTGTGCAAAATCTTGTATGAAAAAACAAGACAACCCCTGTATTTCTTCACGTCACCTTTTGAATCCCTCTTGGTAAGAGTTTGGACTTTGAATGGCTTGACAAAATTTGATCGAATCTTCTTCCATCACTCCAATATCAAACTCATATTCTTAAAGAATAAAATGTAGTCATATGGCATTGCACTTCTCTTTTCTCTATTGGATCTCCTCAGTGGCATGAGTTCTTGAGGTGATAGAGTTTGTTCTTCTCAAATAATTTCTTGAATCGGAGGTTCTTTGAGATTGTCTTGATCAAAGTCAGAAATATAATCCTAATTAACTTCAATAGCACCTATGGGAATATCAACATATTCCTCTTCAAGGACAAAATCCCTAATTGTATCTTCACCTACAAACTCGATCCTTAAAGAATCGAGCATTTCCTGACTCAAAAATTGACTTAGATGTGAAATCATAAAACTTGTATTCACTGGATTTTTTAAGAATATCTAATAAAATAGCAACTCATCATCCTTGGATCTAGTTTTATTTCATTAGGCCTATAAGGCTTTGCCTCAACTGGACATCCCCATATATACAAGTGCTTTTAACTAGGCTTTTTGCTCGTCCAAAGTTCATAATGGGTTTTGGTTATTGATTTAGTTGGAACCCTATTAAAAATATATGTTGTAGTCTTAAACGCTTCTCCCCAAAGTGATTATGGTAAGGTATAATGATAAATCATATTCATTACCATGTCTTTAAGTGTCATATTTCTTCTTTCTGCAACACCATTCATAGTGGTAAACCTAGCAAAGTTCACTATGGGATGAAGTTGTATTCCTCTAGGAACTTAGCAAACAATCCTAGATATTTTTCACCTAAATCATCATATCTATCATAGTACTCACCACCACTATCAGATCTAATGCTTTTGATCCTTTTGCTGAGTTGGTTCTCAACTTCAAATTTATGATTTTGAACACATCCTATAACTATGACTTTTCATGAATGAGAAATAAATAGCCATATCTAAAAAAATCATCTATGAACGTTATAAAATATTGTTAACTATTCCAAGCAACTGTAAGAAATGACCCATAAATATCTATATGTATAAGTTCGAAGACTTCTAAATTCCTGTTGGCAACAAATCTCCTTTATTAGTTTGTTTCCCCTTTATATAATTGGTACAAACATCAAAATCTTTGAAATCTAAGGGGTTTAAAATTTCATCAGGTACAAGTTGTTCTATTCTCCGTCTAGAGATATGACCTAATCTCTTGTGTCATAACCTAGCCAAATTTTTACTTGTTAATTTTCTTTTTTATACCTCGTTTACTTAATTATAGCTTTATTATCCTTCTTTATTTTCTTTTCCATGTTCTTGTACTTAGAGGTTAAGGCTAGGTAAATACTCCATGTCTTATCTTGCTTTAGTCTTTCTTCTTCTTAAACACAATGTGAGATTAGCTCATTCAAAGACCAAGTCTCCTTCTACCTGTTGTAACTCACCTTAAATTGGCTAAACTTTATGAGAAGGGATATGAAAAATAGATACACTAGCAAGTCCTCAGAGAGTTCTAGCTAAAGTACTCTCAATTTGGAAGCAAGATGAGACATCTTCATAATGTATTTCTTGATATTTCCTTTGCCTTTATTATCTTATTGAAATTAGGTTTTTCAATAGCGTGCCTATTTCAACCATCTTGTTCTTGAAAAACCTCTTTTCAATAACTGAAAGGAAATCTTTAGCAATAGTTACCTTTTCAGATATTGTGCCCCTAAATGCATCCAAAATGACCTTCTTTATGATTATCATACATATGCGATTTTATCTCTCCCACCTTTTTTCCTTCTTTTCATTAGAAGTAATCTGATCTATAAGAGGTATAGGAAAATAACTCTTATCGCAAGGTTTAGATACATGACTTTAAGAATTATCAAGAGGTTCTATTGCCATGACTTGAAGTTTGTGCCATTTAATATAAAAATATAGTTATTAGCAGTAATTTTAGTAGGATTATTCACAATTAAATCCATAACATAATAAACAAATAAAACAAACTCACGTAACTCTTTAAATCAAAATAAAAAATTCAAACAAATGTAAATCACATCTAAAGATACTGGACACTCAATTAATATTGTATCTTTGGACAACAATATTAACTTGTGAGTAATATCTTGGTGTAGTAATCAAACATTGATAATGAAAACATGCCAAACAATAATTTAAATCTTCCTTTAGGTCAAATCATTGCTCATATATAAAAACCAAATAATCATCACGCGTTTATTACCATGGGTGTATATGTAATTTGTTAAATATTAACCTTCCTTTGATCCGATCAATATTCATATAAGTTACATGCACATAATTGTTTATATTTTAAAATAAATTAATTTTCATAAGAGATGTTACTTTTACGACATGTCGCTTAGTTAGTTTATCTCAAAATATATATAAGGCTTACCAATATTTGAATTTTAAGTTATATAAAAAAAATTGATTAAAGTCAACGACCAATGCCGATCAACGCCAATATTAATGAATTCTATTGGGTCAAAGCTTATTGTGTCATAAAACTCATTTCTATATTTTGACTCATTAACTTTAATACATATCTTTAAGCCTATGAAAATTTTCTTTAAATCCATAAATTATTTGTGTGATTAACAAAAATTTTACTTTTAAGCTTCAATCCAATACTTATGTAAGAATTACAAATAAAATTCTAACTATAATTATTGGTTGTTGATATTATTTATTAGCTTTAAAAAATATTTATGAGCTTTTGTTAATTATGTAGTAATTAAAACCTTAATTGTAACAAAAATAACCTTAACAATAATACTAAAAAAAGCTGAAGTTGTAATAACAAAAGAAAATTTTAGTTCCAATAAAAAGTAAACCCTAATTGCCATTATAATTTAGTTTGGCATGGCTATCTCCCTTTTTTTTGAAAAAAAAAATCCGTCAATGCATAACATCGTTATAAGCATCATCTTGCGTACAGTTTTTTTAATCCAAAAAATTTCTTAATCAAATTTTATACATAAACATTATAAAAAATAATTATTTTAAGAATTTTTTAATGATACAAAAATTTACATGTCAAATTGAAGATTAAATAATCATAATTATAAAATATTGTTGGATTCGAATTTATAATTTTAAAAGTCAAACATAATTATTTCCAAATTTAATAATACTAAAATTAAAATTATTATATTTGAAAATAACAATAAATATAATAGATTGAAATTAAATTAAATTTTTAATTATTTAACACGAAGAAGCTTTAATACCACTTGTTAAAATAAAATAATATTTAGTAAAAACCATCGCTTAAAAATAACCTAAGAACATCCATGTTATATCATTAAGAATCAAAAATAAATATACAAAAACATACTTGTATCCATAACCGTTAATTAATTATGTAACTGAGTGATTAGTTTTTCAGATCTATACATTTTTTTAGAGAACTTTTTAGTTTTCTTGTTGTTATCTGATGATAAGAAAAATAAAGTACATCTGATTTTGTAATTATAACCACTATATCTATAATTAATACATGTATATATATTTTAATCTATCATTAAAATAAACATTATTCTTATGTTCTTACACGTTAAAAACTACACATTTTATTAGATACATTAAAACCCACGTTACTTAAACTTCAACATATCACTTTTAAATGAAATTAACTTTATATAAAAATCTACAATATATAATTATTAACGTATAAGTTAAACATTATATTAAATATCCAACCGAATATTTATGCATTTGTTTCTTGAACGAACTTAACTTTATATAAAAGTCTACAATATATAATTATTAACGTATAAGTTAAACATTATATTAAGTATCCAACCGAATATTTATGCATTTGTTTTTTGAATACTTGATAATATACTTTTGTGATTGAGAAAAAGTGGTATCATCTTGTGATTTAACATATCATTGTTACCTAATAATACCTTCATTTTGATGCTCGAATCATCATATTTTTCCTACGTGAGAAATGCTCAGAAATGAGTCATGTCATTACATGCCATCTTTTTTAACTAAACTTTTCACTACTTAAGCTCTACAATGATGTGTTTTTAGAAGAGATTTTCTTATTACAAATTACACTAAAAAAGTTTTATTTATAAGCTTTCAAAAATGTTTTTATATCTCATTATCATTAATTAAATTATTTTTCAAATTATTTATATTAATTAATCTCACGTATCTATAAAATTATCACTTATATCTGCTTATATTTATGGGTATCACAATTTCTAAATCACATTTTTCTACTTTAGTGTTTATTGGTAAAAGAAAAAAAATTAAAACAGTCTAAAATAAATAAATAACTTATAGAAAATAGCAAATTCAGTTTACTATTCAACAATTTTTACCTCAGAATCTTTAACATTTTGCTTGCAAGTTTAATTAACATCATTATGATTTTCTTATTTCTCTCTCTATATATATATATAAGTTTTTTATTGGATATATTTTTCTTCTATTTAATTAAAAAATGATGACAGTTAAAAATATATGTTTAATTAAAAATAATACATAATTAAAAAATTATCAAATAAATTAGTGAATTATTCATGAATTCAAATGAATTGGTTACTTAAGCTCGTGGATGTATTTTTTAATTTATAAATTCATTAAATTAATTTTAAATAAATTAAATAATAAATTTGATTTGATATCTCAAATATAAAATCTGTTTTGTACAAAACCAATCAAAGATCCAATAATGCTACTACTCATTTTAGTAGTGTTAAGTAACATTAGTCAAAGAAATCAGTCTACATTTATATAGAAATGAAAGAACTACACACTGGAAAGGCCCAACAATAACAGAGAAGTCGATTAAAAAAATACACCCAGCTTTGATAAACCAACAATTTATTCTTAATACTTTAAAATTGCTGCAATTTAATTTCATATATTTGTAAAAAGATGCCTTTTAATTTTATATTTAAGAATTGGTATACTTTTTGGACTTTATACACTAACTTAATAACAATGAAATTAAAATATTAATTTGCTCAAATCACTGACTGATTTGAATTAGTATGTTTGCTTTTAACCATTATTTTTTTAAAATATTGTTTATCGTTCAAAATATATTATTTAATCATTTTTATCATAGTTAAAAATGTGCTAATAACGACAAACTTCAAGGGTTTTCATCAGTCACCTAACGAAAATGTGAGAAAAATAGCATACCCATTATTTGTTTTTTTTTTCCGCTTTAAAAATAGAGAAAATAAAATACATGAAAAGCTGAATTGATTGTGTTGACAAAAAATACATCAAACTCCTCCTTTAATAAATCCTATCAACTGCTAAAAACTACAAAACATTATCATAATAATATTTGTTTTTCTATGACACCTCTTCCATAATCAAAATATTTAAATGACACATAAAATGATCAAAAAGCTTTAAATTTATAAGCAAAAGAACTAAAACATCACCTCTAAAAAATATTGAGCCATGGTCTTCACTAAGAGGTGTGAAAATAGGATTTGACATTTTAGAATATCTGGAAGAAAAAAAATTCCGAAAGCTGCCGATTTTTAAAGTTTTTCCGTTGATTAATTCACTCTAACGGGGATGGATGATGAATAGCATTATGATGATTATAAAATAACTCATCATTTTGAAAAGGCAATGACATCCACTAAACATCAACTATGCCAAAAACAAACATTTGGAGCATCAAGGAGCCAAAATAGATGAAAAGTATCCAAAAAGTCTCTACATTCTTACCTAAAATGCTTGTATAAAATCCTAAACCATATATTCCAATAGCTCCACACAGAGAACATTAATACATAAATAAAAACAGATTCTGAGAAATTATACTATCCTTTTGTTCTACAAAGAGGACATCAGTGTAAGATAGAGAAACAAAGGGAGAGATATTGACCTATTTGTCAATATTCAGCTCTCATAACAAGAATGCACCAGATCCTATCGCTTCGATGGTCTCTCATCATCCTCTCCACCATCATCGTCATCAGAGTCATCTTTGTCTGACCTCTTCCTCTTTGGTGGTGCCTCCACCTTACCACTAGTGGCATCACCGTCACCATCATCATCATTGTCATCCTCTTCATCTTCACCCTCATCTTCCCCGTTCTCTTCAGGTTCAAAATCACTGGCATCTTCAACATCAGCGGGCAGTGGTTGCACAAGGTACTCAGTACCCATATCCTCCTATAAGTTTAAAAAAATAAAAATCAAAGTCGTAAGATATAATGAATCAATGAAATATGACTCAAACAACCATATTGATCGTGATCAACTTTCCAAATACGATAACCAACTCAAAAACTTTAATCAGGATTTAAGTTCAGGATACAAATAAGATAACCAACTCAAAAACTTTATTCAGACAAGTAATTAAAAGTTCTTATTCAAATGAAAATCAAGAAAAAGAAAAGGAAATACGACCCAGCTTAACCAAATTGGTCGAGGTCAACTTTCCAACTACAATAACCAAGTAAAAAGTTTCATCAGGATTTAACTTCAACTTCAGGGTACAAATAATTAAAAGTTCACATTCAAATTCAAATTCAAGAAAAAAGTATTCCAAAGTTTCTTTCTTCATCACCAGAAGCAGGATTAAAATTGTAAGAACAGAAAGGAAAACCATTATAGAAATCCACAGTTAATGTTTAATTGAAACAAAATGTGAACAAATTAATGAAAATTACAATAAGGAGAAATGTATATCGAGTTCTGAAAAAAGTGCAAAATAATAGTTTTTAAAATCAAAACTCGGACACAGATCGTACTTAATCAAAGAAAGTCATCCATATAGTTCAAACATGTAGCCTTTAAAGCTTTCAGTGCCATCAAGGACCAAAAATAAGTAATTTTTATACTACTAATTCAAACACAATTAGGAAAGGACAAAAACTCTTTGCAGGGTTTTATTAGATGAAATCTTACCTTTTACAAACATAATTATCATGAATTAATTGATGACACTTAGATCTGTGGACAGATCTAATAATAAAACTTCGTAGTGATTTCAAAAATCATTATATCGTTCAATTTCAAGAAAATCATATTTATTGCTCTAAAACCTAAAAAATTAAGTAGTTAAACATTGCTTAAAATAAACATATAAAAAATATACAAGAATCAGAAATATGTTTGTTTGCAACAGGAAAATTTTAGTTAAATAAAGAAAACTCTATAAGCAGAAAATATAGACTAAAAAAAGGAAGTTGCATAATTTTTACCTCTTCACCTTCTTCATCATCGTCGTCGTCGTCGTCTTCGTCGTCGTCGTCGTCGTCGTCATCCCCATCGCCGTCACCATCATCATCCTCACCCTCATCATCATCTTCGTCCTCGTCATCGTCGTCTATTGTGTGAACCACAGGACCACCAGAGGGTTGTACAACCACATGTGCATCATCCTCGTCGCCTTCGTCTTCATCATCGTCATCGTCGTCTTCATCTACATCATCATCGTTATCCTCATTTTCGTCTCCATCTTCTTCCTCCTCATTTTCTTCAAGGCTATCCTCAGCATCAACCTCCTCTACTTCATATTCATTAACTTCTCTTGCTTTGTTCTCCTCCAAAATTTCCTCCATAGTTTTCATCTTCAGAAATCAATAGAAACGTTTCCGAAAAATTCAAAAACTTCCAGGAAAAAATACTAGAAGAAATTGGAATATCAAGGATTGAGAAGAAAGTTTGATAGGAGCAAAGAGAGAAGCGAGAGCTTCTTCGTTCGTTCTACCAGTAGCTCTGCAACCTGTAATCTCAGCCGTTAAAGTACGAGTGCACGCGGATTGGTGACGTGGTAATAGATCGGACGGTCAATATGAGACATTTTGTATTTCTGTGCCCATGTAGTCATTGCGGCGCTATTTTCTCGTTTTAAGTCACGTGCTTGTCGCGTGCAGGAAAAGGGCATAGGACAGTCTCTAGGTTTAGGGTTTGGTTTTCCTGGAATCTCTTACTGGGCCGGTGGCGGGCTATTAACTAGTGGAATATGATCTAGTTATCTTTATTTTTATTTAAGTTATATATTTTTAATTTAAAACTAAAATTTTAAATTTTATTATAATTTCAAATCATTTAAAAAAATAATTAAATTTGAAAAATAAAAATAAAAAATGCTAATAAAGAGATAAGCCTGATCTAAATACAACTAAACCTATCAGGCTTATCAAAAGAATAGTGATATATATTATTAATAATAAGATATAAAGTTAAATATAGTACTACTTTTAATGTTTTTTTTTCTTTTTTATCCTAATTTCATTTAATATTATATATATATATATATATATTATAAATAAGATATAAATTTAAATATATAAAATAATGAAATATTTATAGGATCATTTATTAATTCTATTAATTGAGATCAGTTAAATTATTGTATATTGTTATATTTATTAAATTATAATAAAAATACTTTTTTATTCCAAATTCCACATCTATGTACTTGAAATTTTTTTTTCTTTTATCCTAATTTCATTTAATATAATATATATTTTAACAGTAACTTTTTAATTTTTTTAAAAAAACTTAAGTTAAAAATCTTTATCAACGAAAAAAGCTTAAATTATTGCTAATTTTTTTCTTCTTTTAATGTTTTTGTGTTTTGCCTTAAAAAAAACCTTCTTTATTAGTTCTAAAATTTGAGCTACATTTTTGTTTTATTTTTCCTTTTCTCTTTCCTCTATTTTAATTTATTTTTGTTTTCTTGTAAGGTTAACTACTTCATTAGTTTTAATTTTTTAACAAATTCACTTATAAGTGTTCAAATTATTAAAACTTATTATATATCATTAAATATTCAAAACTTTATATATATATGTTTATAAAATTTTAAATAATACGATTTAGTTACTTAATTTTTAAACTTTACATATAAATCATAAAATAATTTGAACAAATTCAATAAATTTCTAAACTTTTAAAAGGTATAATTTAGTTCTTAAACTTCTAAAATTTTTTAATGATATGATTTAAAAATTTAAAAATTAACACATGATAAAGTTTGGAATCCATATGCTACTAAAATAAATATCAACCATTCAAAATTTTGGGATCTATAAATAAAGTTTTAAAATTTTAAAAAATTAAAAATTTATGTGTAAAGTTTTAAATTTCTAATTATTAATAATTTTTTAAATTTTTTTTTGAAGAATTATAGGTAAATCTTCATAAAATTTTACCTTAATAATATAGTTTAGCATTTATTTTTTTACTTTTAGTTTTCTTCTCTAATCCTTTTTTCCTTTGGTTTTGTTTTTCTCTTATTTATTTATTTTTTGTTTGTTTTACTCTTTTTTTAATGTTTTTCTTCTTTTACATTTTTGTTATTATGTTTTTCCCTACTCTTACCATGTTTTGCTTTATTTTTCTTTAAAATCTTTTGACATATTAACTACACAATTTTAGAACCCACCAACAATATATATCATTAAGTAATAAGGTAATGGCAAACATTTTTATATTTTAGATCTAATAATGTATGCATCTATTAATTGTTTTATCTTGTACATTTTTTATACACTAATTACATATTAATATGTTGTAGGATATATGAAAAAAATAATTAAAGTTATACATATCATAATAATAATGACAATAAGAATAACATCCAAAAATGTTTATGACATCCCAAAAGTATATCAAAGGTTAATTTCTTAATTCTCTTCAAAATAATTATTTTGTCAATAATAATATAGCTCAAATAAGGGTTAAATTTAAAGAAAGATAATTTTACTTTTATATACTAATTGGTTAGTCAATTTATTAACATTAAATGGAGAGAGAAAAATAAAATAAAACATAAAAGCAACAGAAAAATAAATTACATAAGAATGATAATAAGATATATGTGATCATACGATTATTATCTCTGTTAGCCAACTATTTAAATAATTATGTTATGAATCAAAATTAATTTCTTAAGTTCAAAATCAAATTCATAATTTAAAACCTTATTAAATCCTTGACATCAGCTAAATCTAATCTCCTATATGTTGATATTGTACACATCAAACAACAAATTCATTAAATGACATAAACACAACAGATCCACAATATCTCTCAGTTTACACTACTTCTTAAATCACATAAAGACTCTAGTCTCCACAATTTATTGTCAATTATCTTGCCTAACTTAAGTGTCGGAGGACTAAAGGCTACCATATCCCAAGGTAGTCTAAAGTCCTAGCTAGTGTTCTCTATTTGTAAGAATATAAAAAAGAGAAGTACACCACCTTTGTTGTTGACAAAAAATAGCATCAATATTTGGCATCGTCTATGAGAAAAAGTGTGATTTGCTATTTGACTACCACAAAAGAGATTTATAGAAATATTTTTTGTGTCCTCCACCAAATTCTAAAACATATCATAGAAAAGAACGTCTATCTAGACATCCTAATTGAAACTGTCTAGACTTTCAATAAAAGTCTTCAAAAAGGAGATTCATATCCAACCAATTCCATAATAAAATTTGAAAAATTGAAAGGAAAAAATATATCACGTTCAGAAAATATCATGTGTAAAACATATCATAAAAAAGGGTTGTATCCCCCATAGTCACTGCCACCAAAAGGTGGCTTAATTTTTGACACCTTTGAAAACTGATGAATCCTTAACTACTAGAGAGAAAATTGCAACAAGTTGATCATGGTGGCACAACTTCAATAGTGCCTATGTAACTTTGATGCCCGACAAAGAACCCTCTAACTGGATATAGAAGTCTATGCAACTCTTGAAAAAAATGAGACAACTAACAAAAAGAGCACATATTGATTTGTCATATGCCAAAATTTGAAGACCAACTAGCACCTCATGTTACTACATGTGCCATTGGTGCAAGTGTGAGCCGATCAGATGCAAGTTGCCCAAGAAATAAGGTAAATCAATCTAATTCGTTAGACAAGGCAAAACCAGTTTAGGTCTGATCCATCCTCTTCCACACTAATTCTCGAAAAAGTAAAATCATTTCTAGAATCCTTATGAAGAGGCAATTCCAGCAACAATATGCTTCACAATTTAAGGTGCACATACATAAATGAGTGTACAAAAATAGGTATATTGAAAGACCGTTCAACTATCTAATTTAGTCAAAATCAATCTAAGATGTCGCCTACCAAGCCAAGCCGAATAAGAGAGTTTGTTGCCAAATAGGTCCCACCATTCAACATTGCAAACCATGAAGACCAAACCTTGATTTCTCAATATATGATTGTCAAATGTTATAGTTCAGGCCGTCGTTGTCAGCAACAGACCCCTCAAGGATGCACCTCTATCTTTCCCAACATGTGTATAGAGTTATACATCAAGCTAGGGATGTGGTGTATAAGTCTGTCCATCCAAAAACTTCTCAGTCACATGATGTTACAAAACACTCTTGATGGGATAGAAAGAACCATCCATAAACTATGAAAAAAATTCTTCGAAGTCATAAAAAATGAAGTAGCGACACATGCTTAAGCCACTTGACAAATGCAAGTGCACTAAGTAGGGGTTGATAAAACCACCATAAATATAAAAACAATGTGAATGCTACATAGTCCAGATTGAAGTACAACAAGAATGCAATCACATCAACACCGTTCGTTCACTCATTTGAAAGTTGTCCACCCAAATGGATGTATAGGTGACGAGTTGCAAAGTTACCCAGTTAGACAGAAGTGGTTGGATAGAAGTTTCCTAACATAAAAGTGGTTGACCAGATAGACATGTCGCTAGTCGGACAGAAGTTTCCTAACAAAAAGTTGGTTGACTAAACAAATATGTGGTCGATCAAATAGAGGTTGCCTAACATAAAGGTGTCTGACCAAACCGACATATAGTCAGTTGGATAGAGATTACCTATCAAAAAGATGGTCAGATGACAAACATATGACTTGGAAAAGGATGCCTAATATACTTGCTGAACAAAGCCATCTCGAACAGGTCCACACTACAAGCTGGTCAACTCTTCTCCGTCCCACGTGTAATGCCTCACCAAGAGTAGTCAACCCCTTTACAAGAATGCTTTTTCACCCTAACATATACCAATATAATGGACCAAAATCCCCAACGAAGGATAAACTTTAAAAAGACATGTGATCTCAAAAAATGATGAGAGCATGGAAAACCATATGACAAAATACCATGACAAAATTTCATAAAGGTTATTTCTACACACGAGTTGTCACCCCACGTATCATTTCACCCTAAAGCTTCAAAGACAATAATAGTCTTGAAAAAGCATAAAGTAGTACAAAATGCTATGCATTTGAATCTACAAGGGATTAATATGATGTCTCACGTCGTAGCTTATTCTAAATAATATTGACCAGTTTTATAATTTATCTTAAATATTATGAAATTGAAAAAGAAATTTTACAATATAAAAAATTTATATTTTATTAAATAGTAATAGAAGATACATTCTAAGGATAAAATTTGTGAAAGAATATATATATAGAAATAAAAATATAAAATAATAATTATATTGTAATAGAGAATACTAAAAAAGAACAATCAAATTTGTCATAATTAAATTTAGTATTAAATATTCATAAAATTACATGAAAATAAAACGGGAAGAATAAACTAAAAAAGTAAAGTAATATTAAGTTACTTACACACTTTAAATGAGATTCAAATATTAGACTTTTCACATACCCGAATATGCTTTATAATATTGAGCCATATGTCACGACCTTAATTTCTCAAGTAGCGATCGTGCGGCACTTAGCTCGGTCCGTCGCACTAAGCCTGCCTTTCAATCCGAAAATGGAACTCCAAAGAGAATAGTAAGAGAGTTTGCAAAGAATGCTTTGTATTGCTCTAGAGAGAGTTTATGATACAGTTGCTAAGAATTCCCAAGGATTTCCCAAGATTGTTAGGAATTTCCCAAGATGAATGCAAATGAAGACCAAGTGGTCTATTTATAGGGTGGCTTCTAAGCTTAAGAATATGCCACCACATTCTAGATAATTCTATGCCTAGAATATACAAGAAGGTTCTAGGTTTATGTACAATGTGCCACAAGGCTCTAGGATCTTCTAGCCAACTCTAGAGTCTTCTAGGTTTGTCTAGCTATTTCATGCACCTTCCGGGATGTTCCGCAAGCTTCCAGTAGCTTCTACATCCTTAGGGACGTTAGTAAGCTTCCCGGCGGCTTCCACGTCCTTCCCGAACCATCCGGCGCATTCTAGCACCTCCAGGTGTGCTGCGGAACAATCTAGGGTCTTCAAGCTTGAGTTGAGTCCGTCCAACTCTAGCCGCTTTCTGACTTCTCTAGGCAACTCTAGAACTTTCCATGTAGAAAAGCCTAGATCCTTTAGGCAACCACTATTTATTTGGATTTTTAGGGACGGTTTGGGCGGGACGTGACACCTCCCCACTTAAGTTCGTGACGCCCTCGTCGCGCCTTGGCTTGAACCTGCCGAGGCCGTCTGCGAACTGCCACAAGGATTCCTCAGGTTCCCTGCTCGTTTCTTCATCCGAGGCGTTCTTCCATTTGACCATTCCTATAACTTGAGTACGCCCTTCGTCGGATCAGCGGTCGCCCAAATCGAGTCCACTTCCCTATAAAGGAGGTTACCATTGCGGTAGGCGCCACTTTTGGATTCTCCACTTGCTCATGTCTTCCTTGTCTCCATGAAATAATTTCAAAGATACTTACATGAAAAACGGGATAGATTTTTAAGCTTCGGAGGAGTTGCGGCTTATGTGACACCTTACCGAGGCTTTCTTGGGCGATGTGAAATGGTCACGATATTTCCGCAATAACCCGCTATGAACCTTCCGCAAGGACTTGATTGTTGGGGCAATAGTTTGACAAGGACTAGATCTCCTTCCTGAAATTCGACCATCCTTCTTTTCTTGTTAGCCCACTTTTTCATCTTCTTAGACGCCATATGCAAATAGGCTCGGGCCAACTCCACTTGTTCATGCCACGCCTTGGCAAACTTGAAAGCAGCAGGGCTCTTCCCTTCATAACTCGTGGCGAGAGGCGTAGGAGTCGTGGAGTTCTTCGCCCATGTGACAATTTCGAAGCGGACTATTTGGGGTAGACTCGACTTCTTGCAAATTGTAGAAAAATTGGGCTACATCTAGCAACTTAGCCCAATCGTGCGATAGCACGCGACAAGTGCCTAAGATACAACTCGAAGAATGCATTGGCATGTTAGTTCGTTGCCGTCGCTTTGGGGTGGAAATCGGTAGAGAAATTCAAGTACGATCCCAATAGCTTGAATAGTTCGGTCCAAAATTTCCCCGTGAATCGTGGGTCTCGGTCCTCACTGATATTAGACGGGATCCCGTGCTTCACAACATTCTTAAGGAGCAAGCGTGCGTCTCCGCCGTGCGAAATTGGCCGTTGAGCGGTATGAATGTTGCGTACTTCTTTGAAGCGATCAATCACCCGCAAATAATGCTACCAAAGCCTGCGATTTTGGCAGGCAGTGATGAAATCCATAGAGACACTCTCGACGGTCTCTGCGGAATGGCGGCGGCCTCTAAGCAGACCTCCGGGTGTATCTTTGTCTTTTCGACTCGGCCGCTCGATCCACCATGCTTCTGGCTGCAGCGACTCTGATTTTTCCACGGCCGGGGGCTCGTTATTGGTGGTCTTGTGTCGAGCTCCCACTCGACCTACGTGGTTCACCTCACTCCTCGAGGTAACTGGGTGAGGAGCCCCACGCATCACCCCACATGGGATTTATTCGGGGTAGCTTGCACTTCCGTTGGCAAGCTTGGCTTTGGTGACGCCTCAAACATCGCCTTGTGGGACTTATACGGGACAACTGACTTGCACGTCCGTCGGCAAGTTTGGCTTTGGTGACGACGCCTCAAACATCACTGGTTGGACTTATACGGGACATGACTTGCACGTCCGTCGGCAAGCAGCTTTGGGCTTTGGCGACTCCTCCTCGTTGTACTCTTTTGAGATGGTCGTAACTTCTGCTTCGTCCCTCTTGATCCCGCACCCGGTTGAAGTGCCGAGAGAGCACGGGTTGTGCGTTTGGTGGTCACTGTCCGTCGGCAAGACGCAGCCGAACCATCCACGACGCACGTGGAGTTTGAGTATGGCACCAAGAAAGCTCTTACCTGGTCCAAGAACTCCATGCCGAATACCATCGAGTAGTCATCTATAGGCGCCGTTGATAAGTCCACTTGGCGATCCACGTGCACAGAGCGACCTTAACTCCACGAGCGACTCCACGTAGTGGTAGTCTTGTTGAGTTAAGAACTTTTGAGAACCCTCCATTGACAACCTTTAGGCCAAGTCTCTTTGCTTCTTCCACCGAAACAAAGTTGTGAGACGCGCTGTGTCGACCAAGGCTTCTGCGACCTTCCGTTGATGGTTGCATGCGTACGTGGGGCACGTTTGGGGGTCTGGGGCCTTCTCGCAATACACCAGTAGGGCGCGAAAAAACCCATCTTTGCACCATCATCCGACTCACCTCCATCTTGGTTATGTGTGGAGGCACTAAGGCACTTCGAGGCCTTCCTCTTGGACATTCGCGTGCCCAATGCGGTCCGTCGCATCTAAAGCCCGTCACCCGGGGCTTTAAGGCATTCCGATCCTCCTTCTCCTTCCCTTTGTCCCGTGGTTTGAATGAGGAGTTGCCTTTATGATTTTTGGATCCCTAACTTTTGGCATGGCCTCCATTACTCTTCTCTCACCAAACTTCTTGTACGTGGCTTTGGAGCCCTGTTGTTTGTGGAGTAGTCAATGAAGCTGCGGTCGCATGATGGCCGAAGATAAGTCTTGGACACCACGTCCAAGCTCGAGTTAGCCCGCGATTGGAGACCGTCCATGAACAAGAATAAGGCATCCTTCGGTTGTGTCGGGGACTTCAGCGGCGGGTTGTGAACTCCTTCACATAATCCCTTATGCTACCGTCTGCCGAACCGTCGCGGTCGGCCCGCACCCTCTCTTCGGCGTTTACGGGGAAGAGCGCATCTTGAACTCCGCTTTGAAGTCTTCAAAGGTGTCAATTGTGAGCCACTCGTTTCACATCTCCATGTCTCGAGTCCACCAGCCTGACATCGTAGTGTCGGATAAATACATGGCCGTAGTTCGGATCTACTTTGGCATGGTCCGTTGTACTGCAGGCCTCAAAGTATTGTTCTAGCCCCCACATGGGAAGTTGTCCCACTTTTGGCGTTCCCTAACGCCGTTAAGGTGCTTGGGCTTGGGAACGTCCACCCTCTTAGCCTGGGTGACGGTGGTTGCACTAGGTTCCGCGGCCGTAGCCCGCTACATGTAGATCACCACCCATATCCTCCATTCTATACGCAATACATTAGCAAGTTCTCTTTGGACAAGATCCCTTACCTTGGAAAGTTCCGCCTTGAACACATCAATCTCTTGCCTCGATCCACCGAGTCTAGCTCGTTGAGTGACATCTTAACCGCATTTGTGACATGGATTTCCCCCCACATCCTCGGCCTCGAGCCATTGCAACGCTCCTCTAAGTTGTCAACCCGATCAAACAGCTCACTAAGATGTCTGCGCGCACTTCCCACTCGTGCTTCCAAGCTAGAAAGCAAGTCTTTCGACTTGGCTCGAGATTCCTGAGGGCTTTCCGCACTTCCTCACACGGCCACGTTCCATTGGTGGAACGTCCGTGGTGTGGGTGGGGCGGTGTTCTTCATTTTTGCCAAAGATAGAAATGCTTTAACTTGCTTTGATACCACGTCACGACCTTAATTTCTCAAGTAGCGATCGTGCGGCACTTGGCTCGGTCCGTCGCACTAAGCACGCCTTTCAATCCGAAAATGGAACTCCAAAGAGAATAGTAAGAGAGTTTGCAAAAGAATGCTTTGTATTGCTCTAGCAGAGAGTTTATGATACGATTCTAAGAATTCCCAAGGATTTTCCAAGATTGTTAGGAATTTCCCAAGATGAATGCAAATGAAGACCAGTGGTCTATTTATAGGGTAAGGGCTTAGCTTAAGAGTATGCCACCACGTTCTAGATAATTCTATGCCTAGAATATCTGAGAAGGTTCTAGGTTTATGTCATAATGTGCCACGAGGCTCACAGGATCTTCTAGCGAACTCTAGAGTCTTCTAGGTTTGTCTAGCTATTTCATGCACCTTCCGGGATGTTCATGAAGCTTCCGGCTACACATCCTTCCGGGACGTTCAGTAAGCTTCCGGCGGCTTCCACGTCCTTCCCGAACCATCCAGGTGCATTCTAGAACGTTTCGGCCCGTTTCTAGCACCCTCTGGTGTGCTGCGGAACAATCCCAGGGTCTTCAAGCTTGAGTTGAGTCCGTCTGAACTCTAGCCACTTTCTAGACCTGCAGGCAACTCTAGAACTTTCCATGTAGAAAAGCCTAGATCCTTTAGGCAACCACTATTTATTTGGATTTTTAGGGACAGTTTGGGCGGGACGTGACACATAGCTCGTTATATAGTTAAAAAAAAGTTATGTTTTAACGCTCTATTTTATATATGTATAATTTGTGAAAATGATTCGAATTACGATATTTTCATAAATAAAATTAAGCATTTTCGCACTCACCAGATAGTGATTGTTTTTGTTTTAAATGTTGAATAATTTAAAATATACCTTCAAAAATATAAATTTTCTTTACAAAAATAAAAATGAAAGGAAATTGTAGAATTTTATTTGCTATTACGTATAAAAGTATAAGATATAAATGTTTTGATATAATAATTCATAAAACTGGTAAAAACTCCAAATATATTACATATTTAAAAAAATAATACTTTTTTTTAAAAAGACACCCATAGAATTACGCGCACACACAAAAATACTAAATTACAAAAATATTACAAAAAAAAAAACATTTTTAAAAATTAAGAGGGGTGTGCCTCCATCGCTTCCTTTGTAAGTAGGGTAAGTAGTATCACCACTATCCACTACTACAAAAAGGGGTATTTAAGTCGCTATGTAAAGTCAGTTTTTGAAAAAAATCAACTTATAATGAATTTAAAGTCGATTCGATATAAAACAGATACTATTCACATAGGACGTAGCGTCGGTTCGCCACATCAACCGACGCTACATCCTACTTGTATTTTTTAAATTAAAAAATGCAATTTACAATTGAAATTTTTTTAGGTACAATGTTTTTTTTAGGTCAATTATTATTTTATTTGACTCTTTAAAATTTAAGTTGGATACATATAGTATAATTTTTTTAGACAATTGGTTTTTAAAATTATATAATTTTGTGTATTTGTTTAGATATTTAAATTTATTTATGTACATACAATATATTTTTATTTAATTTTGTGTATTTATTTGGATATTATTTTAAAATTATTTTATTTTCTTTTTCTATAGTACATATATATATATATATATATATATATATATATATATATATATGTATATAAGAGTTCAAATAAAATAATGATTGATAAAAAAAATTCAATTTTAAATTGCGTGGATAGCGTCGGTTGACGTGGCAAATCGATGCTACACATGTGGCTAGCGTCGGTTTGCCACGTCAACTGGTGCTAGCCACGCGTTATTACCGTTCTTCTGTCTTCTTTCAGCAGAATTCCAAAAATTTATCATTTCTCTTTCCTCTTCTCCCAAAACTCAGCTCATCTATCACTATTTTTCAATTTTTGGCCACCTTTGATCACCATTTTCAATGTCGTTTTGTGGGTTATATTCATGTTCTCATTATCTTTCACATCTTCTATTTTTTGAACAAAATACTCAAATTTTTTATACCCATTTTCTCACTTATTCTCACTTACAAAACATTCATTTCTTCTTCATTTCCTTCATTTAATCATTTCATTTACTCTTATAAGTATTTCTATTAATTTTTTTACTTATTATTCAGTTTGCTTTATTTTTGTATAAATATTTAATTTATGTATGTTTTGTATTATGCTTGTTATTATATGTTTGTCTTATTTTCTGTGAAAATAATATCTACATTCAAACCAGTGATTGTTCAATTGTTCTGTGAAAATTGTAATATTATTATGAGCTTTTCTGTCACTATCTTACAGCTTTAAAGGAATAGTGGGTACTAGTATAGCGATTGAAATATTTTATTTTTATAATTTAAAATAATTGTGTTTTAGTTTTAAAAAAGATATATTTAATTTTAAAAGTTTAAAGTAATACTTATTATTTTAAATTTTTAAGATTTAATTGTATAATTTCTTAGTCATGGTTGGGGTTGAAATGTTTTAGTTGAAAATAACATAATTAAAGGATTCATTTTATAAAAACTATGAGTAGTATTTAAAGAGTAGTTTTTAATTTTTTTTTATAAAATAAAATAAATTATTATTACTATTAAAATAATATTTTATAAAAATTAAATAATTAAAATGGATAAAATACGAGATAAAATAAAATTTTAATATAAAATTATTTTAAAAAATTTAATAATAAATTTCTACATAAAATTATTTAAATATATTATTTATTTAAAAATAAAAATAATAAAATTTTCAAATAAAAATAGTGACAATAAATAAATATTAAAAAATTATGATTTATAATTTTTAACTATTTATTTATTTAATACCTACTTTTTAAAGATTATTATAACTATATATATATATATATATATAACTATATATATATATATTATTTGTATAAAATATCTATTAATTATAACATATCTTAATTTATATATAATAATACTTGAAATATATTCATTGGGTACATAATTAATTAATATGCTTAGTTAATATCATTTATAGAAAATGGAAAAATATTGGATGTCAAAGTGTAGAATTGAACATGACTACATTTTTGAAGTTGAAAGCTTCATGGAATTTGCTTGTAAAAATAGTAATATTGGAACTAGTATGATTCGATGCCCATATGTTAAATATAAAAATGAGCGATTTCATGAATTTGACGAGATTAAGTATCATCTTATCTGTAGTGATATTCTTTTGAGCTATAAATGTTGATATTATCATGGAAAAAATATTGGTAATACTCATGGGGAATAAATAAATAAGAATGTAAGTGGATTACATACATCTTATCATAATTTACAGACAGAAAATATGTTTCATGGTGTTGAAGATGAACTGCGTGAGGATGATCCCAAAACCTTTAAAAAACTTCTAAAAGATGCCAAAAAATCATTGTATCCAAAATGCAAAAAATACACTAAAATGTCAGGATTGGTTCATTTGTATAATGTGAAGGCAAAACATAGTTTTTATGACAAGAGATTCACAGAATTACTAAATCTACTAGTCGATATGTTTCCTGAGGGTATTGAATTGTCATATTCAATGTATGAAGTGAAGAAATCTCTTAATCGATTTGGCATGGAATATCATAAGATTCATGCTTGTCCAAATGATTGCATTCTTTATAGAAAAGAATATAAGACATTAGATTATTGTCTGATGTGTAAAGAATCGAGATGGAAACATGGTACAAATGAGACAACACATAAGAAAGGCGTGCCTACAAAGGTTCTTTGATACTTTCCTCTGATTCCTCGCTTTCAAAGGTTGTTCAAAAGTAAAGAGACATCAAAGATGTTGACTTGGCATTCAGATAATCGATCTGATGATGGGGTGCTACGTCATCCTTGTGATTTTCCAAATTGGAAAGTAGTAGATAATTTATCTCCTCAATTTGCATCTGATCCGCGCAATCTTCGTCTTGCCATTGATGTTGATGGAATTAATCCACACAGTTCCCTTAGTAGTAGATATAGTTGTTGGCCAATAATTATGATAACATACAACCTTCTTCCCTGGTTATGTATGAAAAGAAAATTCATGGTGTAAATGTTTACAATGCACATAAAGAAGAACACTTTAACTTGAGGGGGTTCTTTCATGGATAATTAATGATTTTCCTGCCTATGGAAACTTATCAGGACATGCAACAAAAGGTTACAAGGGATGCCCTATATATAGTGATGGAACTTCTACAACTTATCTTGTTCACGGGAAAAAGATGTCTTATAGAAGACATAGAAGATTTTTGTCATCTAGACACAAGTTTAGATACCAAAAGAAACCGTTTGATGGTGAAGAAGATCATGATCATACACCCCGACCTTTGCGAGGTGTTGAGATATTAAGGTAATTGAATGGTATGACATTTAAACGATATGGAAAAAAACTCACTAAGGTAGGGAAACTAAAGAGGTCAACTAATGAAATGGGTGAAAATGAAAAAAAGAGTTTGAATCAGTATACCATGGTTGTTGGAATAAAAAATCAATATTTTGGGAATTGGAAAGACCTACACATTCTTCACATCTTAGATGTCATGCACATTGAGAAAAATGTATGTGAGAGCTTGATTGGTACTTTACTTAATATACATGGGAAAACAAAGGATGGAATTAAAGCAAGACTAGATTTAAAGAAACTAGGCATACGACCTGAATTGGCACCAAGGGTGGAAAATGATAAGAATCAAACATACTTGCCACCAGCATCACATACAATGTCAACAAAAGAGAAGGATATGTTTTGTAAATGTTTGGAGGGTTTGAAAGTTCTTGATGGTTACTCATTCAACTTAAGAAATTTTGTGTCTATCACCAATAAGAAATTTTATGTATTGAAATCACATAAGTGTCATATCTTAATGCAACAATTATTACCAGTTGCTATTAGATCAATTCTTCCAAAACATGTTCGATTATCAATAATTTGTCTTTGTTCATTCTTTAATAAAACATGCAAGAAATCTATATCAATTGACGAGTTAAACTCTTTACAGAAAGATGTTGTAGAGACTTTGTGTCTAATTGAAAAATATTTTCCTCCTTCTTTCTTCGATATAATGATTCACTTGTGTGTTCATTTAGTTTAAGAGGTTCAATTGTGTGGTCCTACTTACTTAAGGTGGATGTATCCTTTTGAGAGATATATGCAAGTCCTTAAAGGATATGTAAATAATAGAAATCGACCTAAAGGATGCATGGTGGAACACTGCATTGCTAAAGAGGCCATTGAGTTTTGTTCTGAATACTTTAGTGGTTGCACTGAAATTGGGAATCCTACGTACAAGTTTTTCTTAGAACATCACAGGATCCAAGTAGGTAACCATATGCTTGATGGAAGTAAGAAATTGTTTATTGATCGCACTTGATGGGAAAAAGCATACCGAATCATTTTGGTAAATAATAATGAGGCACAACCTTATATAGAGTAAGTGATGTTCAACCTTTCCATTTATGCAAAAATCATTTTTTATTTAACTATTAATGATGATATATACTTCATATATCTTTAATAACATTACAGGATGCATTTAAACTTATTGAAGATTGATCCTCGTTATAAAAAAAATGAAGAGAAAAATGGTTGTATGATGAACATAAGTGAGAGCTTATTAATTGGTTTTGCAACCATGTAAGTGTCACAAACAAAAATTCATGCATGTATGTTCCTAGATCTATGCAATGTTTTAAAACTTTGCTCTAAACACATTTCATGTTTTTGTATACATAAATTCGAGATAAACTCAAGAAACCCGCACATGGGCCAAAATTTGATGTCAAATCATTTTCTAGTTTTACAATAAATGCATTGAGGTTTACAAATCAAGCTAGGGACAAAGTCCGAGTAAATCAGAATAGTGGTGTGAAGATGGTTGCACAAACTATGCAATTTGCTAGTTCAAAAGATGGTAATCTTGTACTTTCTGATAAAACATATTATTTTATAATATAAGATATTTGGAAATTGGATTATGAGGTCTTCCATGAAACAGTTTTCTTGTGTGATTGGGTCAAAGATGTTATCAATGTTGGATATAAAATAGATGGTTTTGGATTTACCCTTGTAAATTTATCCAAGATAAGTCATACTAATGATCCTTTCACATTAGCACTTCATGCAAAACAAGTATTTTACGTGAGCAATCAAATTGACACAAGATGGTCTATTGTGTTAACGCCTCCACAAAAAGAGTTTTACCATTGTGATGCTTTAGAAGATGATGACCCTATGCTTGATACATTAACCAATATTAGTAATTTCTCAAATAAATTTCCTAATGTATGTGATGATCTAATTGATGACGATGATTCTTCGTCATGGGCTCGAAGTGATTGTGAAGGAATATATGTATACGATCAACAACCTAATTAAACATAACGTATGTTCTATATTGTTGCAATAATTCTTATGTGTGTGTGTGTGTGTTCCTAAAATTTTTAATTAATTTATATTTCTTCATTGTTTGTAGATATTTCATGGATCCTCGGGTAACAGAGCTTGTAGATCCAAATGATCCATTGGGGCATTTGAAAACAAGAAGTTGGGCGAATATACCTGATGCTCCACTTAACCTAGATGATAGAGTACCTGTAATATTTTATGCTACTCGTAATCCAATAGGGGAAAATGGCCAACAATTGAAATCCTCTATTGGTAGACTTGTGAAGTCCAATATACCAATCAATTTAAATGATTGGTCTCTGGTTGACAATGCAGAAAAGTTCAAAATATGGATAACCATTTGTGTAAGTCTCTTATATTTTATAATCAATTACATATATTATATCTTTTTTGTATTATATCTAATCTTTTGTAGTGTGTTTTTACAGAATGGTTACAAAGTCGATGACAATTGGAAGAGCAAGTGTTATAAGATTGCAAATAAGGCATGGAAGGAATACAAGACTTCCAAATTGACAAGAAATTATGTGTTTCCATATTTGGAACCACTTGATGAGGTAGAGCTATACAAAATCCCTGAAGGATACCCCTGGATTACATCTCAAGTTTGGAAGGACTTCGTGGATTATAGACGTACAGATGAATTTCAAATTATTAGGGAAGAAGATCAGAATATACAAATGCATAACATTCTTTCTAACCGTACTGGGAGGTCTTCAAATCTTGCAGTTAGATATAGAATGGTATTATTAATTTGTGTTAATTTATAAATATTTTTATATTTATTTTCCTCAATTTAATTTCATGTCATGGTTAATAAATTTTTCATAATTTATGTAGGAAGCTGAATTGGGTAGACCAGTTACCCGAACTAAATTGTACATAGAAACAAAGACTCCCAAAACGAAGAATTCAAGACTGATGACTAAGCGAGGAGAAGAACAACTAAATAAGCTGGTTTGTAATTTTGGTTGATACAAAGTCTTAATGATTTTTAATAATTGATGTAATAATGGATGATATGTTTGTGTGCTTTATTATTTGTAGAGAGTTGTTCAAGAACAAATATCCAGGGGTGAAATAATCGAAGAGCTTGGGAGAGATGCTCTATATCATGCATTCGGACGCGACCATCCTGGTCGTGTTAGGGAAGGTAGCCAATATGATGGTTATATGGAGTATTTTAACATTCTAAAATAAAAGCCTCAGACGATCAGTAAAGAGAATTACACTAAAATTGAAGAAGAAATCAACTCCTTTAAGGCCTCAATATTAAGTGAGATTGCCACTATAAAAGAATATCAATCACAACATATGCCAGGCATGACATCATTCTATAACTAGGGCATGCCATATTGGCCAAGCATGCAACCATCCATGCCAAGCATGCCACCATCCATGCCAAGCATGCCACCCATGCAATCTCATTGCGCTCAAACTACATCCAGTATGGGATATAGTCATCCTATAACTCATCCCTATATGCCAGGAATCCATATGCAATCAAGTAGTGGTTCATTTTCTCCAATGCAATCTGCACATTCTTACCATTAATCAAACCACAATGAATGTTTTGGTGAGAATGTGCATCCAATAGCTACCCTACATGGGAGTCCTCCTCTATTTGATGAATCATATGTGGTAAGATTTTAATTCTTGGTGTATATAATCTATTATTTTTATTTCTTATTATATGTTTTATTTTTTATATATAACACTTATATTTTTTACAGAATATGAAATGTTTTTTGAAACATCCTTCATCAACGAACTTTGTTGCTATTGGAACGGTACAATAATTGAGCGATGATCGGATGATTCATAATTCATATTTGCCTAATCATTAGCAAATAGTAATTGATCAATCATTACTTCATGATTGTCCACTAACTGTGCCTTCTGATGCTACCACAGTCCAAGAGGCGGTTGGATAGTATGTGGCTTGGCCGTCGATTCAAGTTATTCTAAATTTTGACGTGATACTATTTTTTAACTTAAAAGATAACACTGGTTTACTACTATTATTTTATTATATATTTTATTGTTACTAACATACATAATACCTTTTTTATCAATTATACCAGAACTCTTAAATGCGGCACATTTAAGAGATACGGAGCAAGTATCTCGTGCTAAATCTATGTCTAGTGGCCAATCATCACGCACCAAGTCATTCAAGAAGAAGCCTTAGAAAAAGTATAGTTATGATTCTGCTTTTAACTTCAGCAGAATTCTTGGCACTTTGATGACTATTGTTGGGAGGGCATCTAACATAAATGATAGATGGATTATGCCACTTCCTATAGAAATTTCTGGTGTAGACCTCGGCCAAACTTATATATCAATCGAGTGCATATTGCAACTATTTGAATATTAAATGATCGATTTAAGTATAATTCAAGTATGGACAAGGTGATTCCTCAATCTATTTAATTTTCTTTCATTTATGTAGAGCATATATAATTATATTTATATTATCTAATTACTTATATATATATATATATATATATATATTATATAGGGTGTGTTATTATCGACTTCAACATAATCACTCATCACATTTAGCAATGTTCTATGATTCTTCATATGTCAATCAATATCAAGAGAAGGATGTTAGCATCAAAGCTAAATAATTATGTGATAGGGCATTAATGCTTAAAAGAAATCAAAAGTTGATAATCCCTTGGACACTAAGATTTGAACAAGGCCAAGATCATGAAGTTTATAAGCGAAATCATCACAAATATCAAAATTATAATTGATGATGTGGTAATATCTTTTACCCATATACAGAATTTTTTTAACATATTTGAGTTATTTTTTTTAAATACATGAAATTACATTCTTATTTTGATTTTAAATACATGTAGTTCTTTGGTTGGAACAAGACGGGCTACGACCAGTGAATTTTTGATGATTTACAAGAGGAATGGGAAAAACGCATGGTTCAAATTATATCATCACAAGAACAATCAGGAGAAGATTCTGATGATCTTGAATAGCATATGACAAAATAACGGTAATTTTTTTAATGATTTAATTTCTCTATTCCTGTGTCTGAAGCCCCTTGTTTGATGGATGTTTTGTTTGATGGATGGTTATGTGCTCATGTATTTAGGGAAATGCATTATTTTATGGACATGTTTTTGGCCTAAACTTCATCTCATCTTTCTTGCCTACTTTCCTTATGACAACATCATGGTAGCACTTTATTAATCATTTGTCTATAAATATGAAGTTATTTGGAATCTCTGTAGGTATTTTTAATGCTATAATGAGCTCTAATATGAAGTCAGGTGTAACTCATATTTTTTTACTTTGCTTGTATAAGTTTTGGTGCCCATGAATGTATTACAAAATTGTTCCATACGTTTAAGGGCACCAAAACTCATACAAGCCAAGTAACAAATCAGAGTTACATTTGATTTCATAATTAGAGCTCATTATAACATTACAAATACTAGCAAATATTCTAGATAACTTCATATTTATAGACAAATGATTAATAAAGTGCTAATATGAGTTCGAAGGGTTACATCACTCGGATGTCGCTATAGTAATCTCTTTTTTATGGTAATATTTATAATAATTTAATTTCTCCATTCGTATATCTCTGAAGTTTAGACTGCTTGTTTGATGGATGTTTACGTGCTCATGTATGTAGGGGAATGGATTTTTATAAGGATCCACTATTTTTTGTCTAGTTTCCTTGTCACAATGCTGGTGATTCTAAGTCAACCAAGCTTGCTTGCACAATCCAATTACACTTTGACGATATTATTTTATTTGTAATTTAAGTTAACTATATATATATATATATGTATTGTATATACATTATTTGTTTTTGTAATAAATTTAATTATCCAATAATTAATTATATTTAAATTTTTAATTATTTGTATTATTATTATATTTTGGTTCTTTTATGCTATATATATTGAATACATGGTGGAGTGAAAAATGAGAAAAACAAATCTTTATGTGTAAAGTCGATTCACCGTGTGAACCGAATTTACATTTTAGGTCACTCAATTTAAAGTCGATTAAAAATCGACTTTAAAGCCCATTTTTGTAATAGTGATCAAGCGCTTATTAGACAAAAAAACTAATAGTTTTATTACAAGTCTAATTTGTTTAAAATAACTTGAATTTGAGTTAGATTCAATTTTTTTTATCAAAATTGCTATATTGTATTATTTTGTATAATGCATATATAGTTCTGACCCATCGAAAAGTTCACCAAAACTGACGAAGTTGTCAAAAAGTTACCGAAATCTAACAAAGTCATCAAAAAAGTGGATGAATTTCGACAATAGTCGTCGAAAAGTTCATTAGAGGTCGTCAATGATTGTTGATGAGTGCTTAAGTGCTTAAAAAACACTAAAATTGTCGTGATTTAATGTACTTTAATTGATTAAATATATTTATATTTGTATGATTTTATCATATTTTTATATAAATTTTTCTTTTCTGAATCACTGGTATTTTTATTTTTTTTCAAGTATTTTCATTCAAAAATAACTTAAACACTCGAAGAAAAATACTAGAAGAAATACATTACAAATATGTTGAGAAAAAAACGAGTAAAAGTAAAATAAATGGAAAAATTGAAAAAAATTGATCAAAATGGTAAAAAATGTATAGTTCTGCACGTGCTCTGCGCACAACTAGCACACGTCTACGAAGAGTCCCGCGCACGCCGATGCCCTTCTGCCACAAATCTCGCCCTCACATGCATGCCAACCTCTCCAAACGCGTCCAAAATCAATTTTTGAGATATTTTCACACATTTTTTTGGCATTTTTCTCATTTATAAAAAGACCATATACCACATTCTAAAAATCATCCCTCATATCCCAAAAATCACAAATTCCTCTCTTTTTCTCTCTATAGAAAGCTTTTTTTTAGTTTTTTTAGTTTTAAAGTTTTTCTGAGAAGAACTAGTTATACTTTTATAGATTTCTAATTTTTGATTCAATAAACAGAAATGCAAATTTGTTTGTAGGTTTTCTATAAACAAAATTAGCATTAAAGTTTTGAAAGGATTCTTTTGATGTATAATTTTAAATGAATTCTTTATAGTTATTTTTATGTTTTATTCTTATATGTTATATTTAATTTGTGTGTAATTAAATTTAACACGAGTGATTGTTTGTAAATATGATATAATAATAATGTTATTATACTTACGAAATATTAAATAGATAAAATATTTTTATAAAATAAATTAATTTTATTTTTATTAAAGATTATATATTAAGGATGTTAGAGAGAAATATATTATTTTTCATTACAAACTTAAATTTTAAAATTAGATTTTAAGGTATAATTATCCGGTATAATTTAGAGTAGTGCTCTTTTATTTGTTGGTACAATTATCCGTTACTTAGAGTGAAGTTATATTTAAAAAGTTGTTATAAGAATTATTATTCGAAAATGTATTAACAACATATTTTCTATAATAGTTTTAGAACTTGAATGTTAGTACCTGGATAATTAAATTCTTATGTTAGGGATGGTAAAAAGTTACCATGCTTAATTTAAAAAAAATTAAAAAATTTATGTTTACATTTTCATTTTTATTGTATTAGATTTTATTTTCTTCATGTGGTTTAGTAATTTTTAGAATGTTAGGATTAGTTTCAAAAAATTTCTCATTTTTTTAAATCAAATTTAGGTAAATAGTTAAGTTTTTTGTACTATTAGATTAATTTTTGAAAATATATAATAGAATATATAATAATTAGTTATTTTTTGTCATGACTAATATTTCTTGATAAGGTTTGGAAATTATATTAAATCCAAAACTGTTATTTAGGAATCAAATAGTGTAGACTACCCTTATGAGAAATAGTTTTAACCCATTATCCTTTATTGTGAGTGATAAATATTATTTTTTATACTCTAAACATTTTTCTTATTTTTTTAGCATCATTAGATGATCTCTATATTACTTAGCCTTGAATATATGGATTTTTACATCTTAATGAAGTGTTATATATTTATTTTTTATTTTTTTAGATTAAATTATTTAAATATAAATTGATAGTATATGTCTTTCTTCATTCATGCATAACTTTTATTGAAAAAGAGATATATGTAGGGTTACCTAAACAAATACAAACAGAAAATTTAAATATTAACTACTCACCTTACCATATAAAAAATGTACAATCTGTAAATTAGTTCACTCTCTAATAAAATTTATTATTTTATAAAAAAAGAATATAAGAGAAAGAAAAAATAGAAAGAAAGATAGGAAAATGAATAGTATAATCTATATACTATGACCCAAAAAGTTTAAATAATTATGAAAAATGTTTTAATGCAAAAGAAAATATGAGAAGTAATTCTGTAAAAAGTCGTTGCATTTTCCTACCTTTTCTAAAAGATATTACTTGATATTTTTATTTGATGAATTTGATTGATGCATAAAAGTAATTTATAATATTTTATAAATCCTTACATTTGATTCATTTCATGATATTAAGGTTAAAATAACACTTTGAGCCTTTCTTCTTTATACATATGCGAACATATTAGTTTATTTCTATACATCAATTCTTTCATATATAAATTAGTATGAGTTTTTGAACTCATAAAATTCAGTATTTTTTAGAGTATTGACTTGTGAGGGATATAATCGAAGTAAATTCGAATTCATGACACTAAGTTTGGGTGAAATTAAAATGATATATTTTTTATATGAAATATGAAAATGATTTTCAACCAACAACTATAATAAATCATGAATTTTTAGGAAATTGAAATAATCTATGCTTAAACTTTTAATTATGAAATTTAAAAGAGATTATAAGCATGATATATTTTTGTATTCCATTTCCTTATTTTATTTTAGTCGTTTTACTTTATTTTAAATTTTAGTTTACTTCTTATTTTATTTGTTTTATTTTGTTTTCATTTTTTGTTAATATTTGTGGGTATCATTAATGAAAAATCCTCACGAGACTTAAACTCGTCCATTATGATAACTTAGGGGTTTAACGGCTTGTTGTATATGCTAAATGCAACCTTGTCAATCCGTAGAAATGATTTAGGATAGTTTAATTTTTAGTTTTTATCGCTTCTCTCGCTAAAGCACTAGCAAGAAGGTGGTTGGGGATTTTGATGAGTGCTTAAAAATTATTAAAATTATCATGATTTAATGTACTTTAATTGATTAAATATATTTATATTTGTAGGATTTTATCATATTTTTATATAAATATCTTTTCGGAATAACATGTATTATTATTACTTTAAGGTATTTTTGTTCAAAAATAACTTAAATACTTGAAGAAAAATATAGGAAGTTATACATCATAAATATGTTGATAAAAAAAATGAAAAAATGGGTCAAAATGTCAAAAATGTCGAATCTCGTGCAAAGTTAGCACACACCCGTGCCTGTCCTACACGCACGAATTCTAGTGTGCCATAAATATCGCCCACCAAATGCATGCCATTTTGTCTAAATGCGTCCAAAATCAATTTTTGAGATATTTTCACACTTTTTTTGGCCTTTTCTTCATTTATAAAAAGAGTCTCTCCCTCGTTATAAAAATCATCTCTCAAATCCTAAATATCCCAAACTTCTTTCTCTAGAAACTTTCTTTTTTTAGTTTTTTTAGTTTTAAAGTTCTTATCTTTTTTAGAAGAACTAGTTATGCTTTTATAGATTTTTGATTTAATAAATGGAAATACAAATCCGTTTGGAGGTTTTCTAGAAATAAAATTAGCATCAAAGTTTTGTAAGGATTATTTTGATGTATAATTTCAAATGAATTTGTTACAGTTATTTTTATGTTTTATTCTTATATGTTATATTTAATTTTTCTGTGATTAAATTTAACATTACTGTCTGTTTGTAAATATGATATAATAATAACGTTGTTATGTTTGTGAAATATTAAATAGGTAAAATATTTTTATAAAATAAATTGATTTTATTTTTATTTAAGATTTTATATTAAGGATTTTAGAGAGAAATATATTATTTTTCATTACAAACTTAAATCTAAAAATTAAATTTTAAGGTTTAATTATACGTTCTAATTTAGAGTATTGCTATTTTATTTTTTAGTACAATCGCCTAGTAGTTAGAGTGAAGTTCTATTTCAAAAGTTTTTTATAAAAAAACTATTATTTGAAAATATATTGATAACATATTTTTAGTAATGATTTTAAAACTTGAAAATTAGTACTCGGATAATTAAATTCTTAGGTTTAATTTGGACACATTGAATAAAGTTTAAATGTCTAATCCCACCAAAGTTGACATTTAAATGGTTCATTCTCAATCTCTTAGAAAAATGAATTAATTTAATTAATGAAATTCATTATCAGCCCCACTCATAGGTGTTAATTGATTTGTTCAATTAACAAAGAATATATAACCCCACCAAAGGTGGTATTTATATAAAAAAAGAGAATCAATAAATATTAATTTATATATTTAATAATTTAAATAATATGAATAAGCATAATTAACTTAATTATTATATTCATAAATACTCCACTGTTATAAATGATAAAAATTTGCATTATTGTTTATTGAATTTATATACATGTTTATTTTTTTATGTTATTAGATTAGGGAACACAAATCAAAATATCGTGATAAGGATATTTGAGATTTAATTCCGTTTTTAAGAGTTTGAATAATAAATTAAAAACCATAAATATTCCTTCCTTAGATAGACCTTTTGGAGTATACTTGTCATTTTCTATAAAATGATTCGTGAACTTGCAAGAGTTTTACAAATATTAAATAAAACTATCAACAAGATCGGTATTGCTAACTTGATGCCATTTTTTGTCTCATCAATTGCCGAAGCTCCAACCAATGTTGTGTATCAATACAACTTGAGGGAAGACTTATCACTACCGTAGTAAATCATTATCTTATCATAGTAAGCCTTACCAAGACACTGGTAAGGCTAGCATGCATGTGTTATTGTATGTAACCATACACTTGAAAGCATGCTTACCATTATTATGGTAAGGAATTACCTTATTGTAGTAAGCCTTACCATGACACTGGTAAGGCTAGCATACATGTATAGTTGTGTATTAATGATTTCCTATAACATGTCAATGTCTTTCCTCACTAGACCAATGCATTTTCATAGCATGCCAACGCCTTTTCATACTGAGACAATGTCTTCCTAGTACATGCCAAAGCCTTCACACAACTTGCCAATGTCTTACAAAACTAAGCTAATGCCATTCAACAATAGGTCAATGCCTTCCCACAACTTGCCAATGTCTTACCATATTGTGCCAATGCAACTTACCAATGAAATTAATATGGCATGCCAATGTCTTCTCACAACTTGTCAATGCCTTACCATGACATTCAAATGGCATACCACACTAAGCCAATTCCTTACGATGGCATGCCAATGCCTTACCACCCTAGTATCTTACCAAGGTCGTTGAAAAGTCATCACAATCTGACGAAGACATCGAAAAGTTTGTAGAAATCCGACGATCCTACCAAAAATGTGATTTGATTAATCAATAGAAAGTTTGTTAGAGGCCCACAATGGCACTGGAGCTTTCACGTCTAATTCTATTTTTGTTCTATATGAAGATAAATGTAGGGATATTTTGGTGTTAATATTATATGTATAAAATGAAATCATGTAGTTTTGAACATATGAGTGACAATTTTGAACAAAAGAATACCTTTTGTTGCAAAAACGTTTGGTACAAAAAAATCCTATTATAAACAATTTTTATTAGTTTTTTTACGAATTTACTTACTTTATTCTCGAAAACCTCAACAAAAAATTATTAAACTCTAGTAAAAATAGTAAGTATGTACTAATTTGTAATGAAAATTAATCAAGCAAAAAGAAATAATGATCCGAATCAAGAAAGAATCAAAATGAATAACTTCATCATCTTTGTGTTTAGTAACACTCTCGTGAATAAACATGAAATAAGAGTAATTTTCATGTGTTATTACACGTAAAAGCAAGCAAGTGGTAGAAAACATGGATAAAAAGGAGTTAAAACTTTATAAGTATTATATTTTGATTTACGATATAAATAATTACAATGAAACTAGATGCTTTACCAAATTATCCCTAATTAAGTATAAATATTGTTTTCTATTTTATTTATTATGAAAATATAATAATTTTATTTGATTAAATATGTAATAATTTAAAATGTAATTTTTAATTAATTTATAAATTTAGCATTGATGAAATAGTAGGCTTATGATATTCATAATCAATAGTTTTTTACAATAAGTAGCCTTTTTATATTGAAAAGTTTTATACGTTGGAATAGTTATATAAATATAAATTAAACTTTTGATCTAAATAGGTATTTAAAACCTACGAAGGAGGTGGATAAGTCAAACTATGAAATTTTTTTGTGAGCTCTATTTCAACTATACGAAATAACCATTACAACATGAATTAAGTAAATAATACATCAAAAGTAAAATAATAACAACATGCTTAATCCAACACACAACAAAAATAACTAGCAAATAAAAAAGAATAATATGTGATAAACATAATAGAAACGATGTGCCTTACAAACTCCTATACAAGCTATCAATATACATTAACATGGAAAACAACACACAGTATGTCAATCAGGCAAATATATTGGAAAAACTATAAAGAATTTTCAATCACTCTAAGATCTCATATATTGTAACATTCTTGGGTTGCTTAAAACAACCACTCGATAATATGATATCCACTAATACATAAATTAACAGTATACAACTCGATAAAAGTATAAACATAAATACCTCTATGAATCAAGACATTTTCCATTACTACACTTAAATTGCCCTCGCTCGCTGTCAATATAACACCTTATCCAGGTAGATCCAAGTTAGTCTATTAAGCACCATTACCACATGATGTGATCAACTACTGATAGCCTAATGTCCTAACATGGATACATGTTACGATCCCACAACACCCAATAGATGTACGATACACAAACACATAATCCTCTCACCTATGCACCACGTTGCAACCTTATAACACTAATCAGATGCACAGCATACCAACACATAGGCTCATCACCTATATGTAACATTGCGACCTCTCAACAACCAGTTGACACACCACTACATAAGCTCCTCATCTATATGAATTGTTACACTCTTGCAACTATCAGTTAAAACATGGCAGCTCAACCTAATAGATACTTCCCAAAATGATGTGACTTTTCACTAACCGACCATGTATTAACCCTCAACAAATTCTCACTTAATCTCACATTTTGTACACTTAACACGGTGTTTGAAAAATATGAGAGAGATTCCTTTCTAATGTCCTTCATTCTACAAATAACACACTATTTCTCAAACTTGACACTTAGAAGAAAACAAACCAAGAATGGACCGAACAATTTAGGTTCCAAACGGGTAGAGCCTAGCTCCCTATATATTATGGCAAAGAAATAAGAAGGAATATATGGAAATTTATAGAAAACAATTTAGCCTATTGGTCCCTCGTCAGCCACCTCACTACCTAGGCTAGTGAGGGTAATAATTGTACCCCCGATGAGGTTAATATCCAACAACGAAAGGTGTTTTGGACGCGAAGAAACGCCCAGTCCTTAACCGAACAATACAACACAAACACCAAATAATGTAAATTATATACAATTTAAGAGAATGAATGTGTAATAAGGAAAACATTAAATTGTACCCTACTTGATATTAAACCATTAGTAACAAATCTTACAAAGGAGAGACAAAAACATCAAATAAAATACAAACATCCTATTTTATACACGTAATTGTCAACACCAAAATGACAACTTACAAATAATAAAGGTATAATTGTTAGGAGAGATTAAAATAAAGCAATTAAAAAATAAAAAGAAGAAAGCGCATCAATGCAAATAGGGAATATAAACTTATTTTATAATTAATATACAGAAGCAGTTTTCACTTTCTTATGAAAATGACCATCATAACCTTATAAATGACACATCATATTTTGATTGTGAGGTCTATTGTAAATATCAATGTCTCTTCACATATAACATAATCTAGTAGATGAATTCAAAGAAAGTAAAATATCATATTATAATTGATTATATATGAATAAATTTAAATTTTATATATTCTCATATCCCATAAATTTAAAAAGAAAAAATCAAACGACTCATTATTATTATAATAATTGTCTATTATTATATAATTAAAAAAGAAAATCAAAAACCTTATAAATATGCGCTAAATTTTAATTTATTTACTAAATTATATTTAGTGTAAAAATAATTAATTATACGTATTAATTATTATCTTTTAGCGAAAGAATAAAAGAAAAAAAGACTTCAATATTTGATTTTTAATGCAATATTTGATTCTATATGGAAGAATTAATGAAATTGATAATTTAAAAAATGAGAAGACTTATGAACATTATAATAATTATCTATTATTATGATATTAAAAAAATTATATTAAATATATGCTAAATTAATAGTCGTAAAAAAAGATATATGCTAAGTTTCAATATATCTTTTCATATAATATAATCCAATTATGATTTAATTTTAACAAATTTATTTTTAAATTATATTTAGTGTAAAAATAATTGATTATATGTATTAATAATTATCTTTAATTGAAAGAATAAAAGAAAAATCAAAATACTTCTAAAATATTTAAATTTTTTTATGGCATGTTTGATTCTACGTGAAATAATTAATAAAATTGATAATTAAAAAGAAGATAAAAAGATTCATTAAGATTATAATAATTGTATATTGTTATGGAATTAAAAGAAAAAAATCAAAATTCTCTTAAATATGTGTTACAATAATATATTTAGAAAAATGTATACAATTGATATTAATATATTTCTTCATATAATATAATTAAAGTATAATTTAATTTTAGTATAAAATATAATTGATTTCTCATACATTAGGAGAATTAAAAGAGAAAACTAAAAAACTCATACAATAATTGATTATATATAAATAAATTTAAAATTTATAAACTTTCTTAATGCAAAATGATCAATCCCTTTTGCTTACAATGGATGAGGATCCATTCCACATGGTACAAGATTGTCCACTTTGTTCTATAACTAAAATCTCAGCAAGCCTATAACCATGACTCGATAGTTCAGTAGAACCTCGTGACTTTGCTTCTAGAAAAAAACGCCAAAACGCTTCATACCACATAAGAGTGAAAACCCCTTATATGCATATAACCACTTAATTTCTAAGCAATGTGGACATGTGAAGATACACTACATTATACACTCTCACTTAGGGAGTCTAATGTACTCATGAGAATGCAAGCACACATGGCCAAGTAAGGTCATAGTTCTGAAACTAAGTGATGCATGAGGGTTATCCCTCTCCTTACAATAGAATGTGACTCATTTCATGTGACACAAGATTGTCCATTTTATTCCATAACTACACGTTAAGCAAGCTCACGGTCATGACTCCATAGTTCAGTAGAACCTCACGGTTTTATTTCTAGGAAGAAATCCCAAAATGCATTATATCATAAAGAGAGCACCATTTATATGTACATCATCACTTAACTTTTTAATCAATGTTGGACATATATAGACATACTACATCATCTCTTTTATGGTTTTCTCTTTTAATTTAGTAATAATAGACAATTATTATAATTTTAAGAAGAAACCTCAAAACACGTCATAAACATGAGATAAAACATCCCTTATAAACAAATTACCACTTAATTTCTTAAACAATGTGGAATATATGCAGACACATTGCATCATCTATATTATTGGAAATTTAAAAGGAAAAAAATCAAAGAACTCATTATCACTATAATAATTGTCTATTATTACTTAATTATAAGAGAAAACCAAAAGTCTCAAAATGCGTTAAAGTTTAATTTATTTTCTAAATTATATTTAGTGTAAAAATAATTGATTGTATATACTAATAATTATCTTTTACTGAAAGAATAAAAGAAAAAAAACACTCCTATAAGATTTAATTTTTTATGAAATATTTAATTATATGTGAAAGAGATAATGAAATTGACAATAAAAAGAAAAAAGACTTGTACAAATTATATTAATTGTTTATTATTACAAAATTAAAAGAAAAATTAAATTTATACTATAAAAAAATCTATCAATACATTTCTTCATATAATATAATCCAACTATAGTTTATTTTTTAAATTATATTTTGTGTAAAAATAATTGATTATGTATTAATAATCTTTTTGTCGTGGAATTAAAAGGATCATATAATATAATCCAACTATAGTTTATTTTTTAAATTATATTTTGTGTAAAAATAATTGATTATGTATTAATAATCTTTTTGTCGTGGAATTAAAAGGAAAGACTAAAAGACTCCTAAAATAATTAATACTATTTGAATAAATTTAAAATTTATAAATTTTTAGGAAAAATAAAAAGATTCATGATCATTATAACATTTATCTATTATTATAAAATTTTAATAAAAAATATTTTTTTAAATATGTGTTAAATTTTAATTTATTTTTTAAATTATATTTAATATAAAAATAATTGAATATTAATTATTATCTTTTAGTTGAAGAATTAAAAGGAAAGATCAAAAGACTCTAAAAATATTTAATTCTACTTAAAAAAGTAAAAAATTATCAAATACAAAGAAAATCAAAAGACTAATGAACATTATAATAATGATCTATTATTACAAAATGAAAAGAAAAAAAATCAAAATTCTCCTTAAATTTATGCTAAACTAGTACACCTTAAAAAAATAACAATATATAAAATGTGATTAAAATAATTGTTATTTTACTTGCTTCTATGAGTTATATATTTTGAAAATTTTAATATTTTTTACATATTATTTTTTTAGTTTTAAATGTAATGCATTAAAATATTAGTACATATATTACGAACAAGTTAAATAAAATCAAAATTTTATTTTGAATTATATTGTAGGATTATTCATGTAAATATATAATCATTTTGATAAGTGTAAAATTTACATGTTTTAAACAATAAATAAAACTTTATTTAATATATAAATTTTAAAATTGTAAAAATCATTGAATATCATTGTTAACACCTCTTTTTGTTATTTACAATTACATGCAATGTCAATTTTAGAAATTAACAAAAATATCTTTAAAATTAATTTAATTAGCATAGAATAAAAATATTAAAGAAAAAATATATTTTTATCAATTTAGAATATTGTCATTAAATCCGTTGTGGCAATAAAAATCACCTTGTAATTTTATATCTTAATATAAAATTAATCATTGTATATATTTTACTTTAACTCATTTAACTCATCATTTTGATTTTGATTTTAATTTTTTTTCTTTATACATTTTTGACTTTTGAATTAATATTATAAAAAAACACTAAGAGAAGTAAAATCTCATAAATCAAAAACAACAAAAAACTAAATCATTATCTATTAAACTCTATGCATTTTTAAATTAAACTTTTATATATCATTTAAATTAATTTTACTATATTATGATTATTTATAATATTTTAAATTAATTTTTTTCAAGAGCAACACATGTTTTATTGGCTAGTTGAAAAAAGGAGGGAATTTGGAATCAAAATGAACTAAAATTAAGAACGGGAAAGGAACTTGGGAGATTCACTTTCACTTTGTTCTTCAATTTTTGTTAAGTAAACATGCGAACAAGAATGAATAACTGTCAATGTTTTCTCATCCTCGTAACAGACATTATAGATGAATAAACGAGGTCAAAGAAATAAGATGGACAAGTGAAGTTCCATCTTTTTATTTATCTGGTCAAGGCTCAGAGTTCCACAAAATTTGAGATTCAAAACTAAAATGGAATACTAATTGGAGTAACTTGTAGATGTACTATTACCTTGATATCATACTCAAACCTTCTTCCTGGTTGAAGTTCGCCTTTCAACCTCTCTTTCCGCTACCAAAACACAGAATTCTGAACCAAGCATCTCATGTATATCAAGATCTAGGGAGGTAGCCAAAGCTACAATTTCCATAATCACTTCTAAACTAACAAGGAATCCTACGGTAGACAATATGCGAACAGCATTTGCTATCTTGCATACATGCTGTCTTGTCTCTAGGGAGGTAAAAGTTCTTTCCTGCTCTTCCAGACTGGAGGAGTTTCTTTCGGGTTTCGTAGTTAGCTGTTTGGTTTTGTTCACTTGGTCTTCCACCATATCATCTGTGATTTCAGCATGTTCACCAACCCAGATGAATCCATTACAACCAAGTACCAAATCAACTCCATATTCTTCCAAATGGTGGAAATGCTGTTTTCGTCTCTTAACTAAATAAGGAGGAATTGCAAGCAATTGACCCCTTTTAAGCTGTTATAAGATTATATATCATTGTGAAAACAAAAAACATAAAATGAGTACTATCCCTGGAAATTCAGTTGAACATGAGCATAAATATATACAAGCACGATAATCTTTGAGGAAAATAAAATATGTGAACGAACAGTCGTGGACTGATAAGTGTCAGATGCCAAAATTAATTGGGAAGTATCAGTGGAAATGAGGCAAACTAAGACTTGCTATAAGAACCAATGACAAGTCATTTAACACGACCAACCTTAGCCTTGATTTTCTTGTAGTTATGAAAAATGATGATAGCGTAAATGAGTTCAGAAACTATAGTATGACAAACCTTTCCATACTTTTGACTTCTTGCTTGGAGATGTAGACCATCATGTTGGAAGCCACGAACTTCGGCCTGGACAACAGAGGTTTTTGCAGTAATAATGAATTAGAAGACTCGACTAATTTTTTTCTTTCTTTATCTATGAATTCAAATTCATATCCTTTTTCCAATTATTCCACAACGAGGTCAATAGTTCATGTTAAAAGACTTACACAGATTACATCATTCTCCTCAAAAATGCTACGCATGTTGAGTTCATCTGTAACAGTTCGACGCCTCTACCAATAAACAAGAACATAAATGAAGATCTTGCAACTTCATGCAGAGAAAAAAAGAACTTACAAGAAATAAGAAGTTTTAGCATATGCATAGAACACTCAAGATTGTGAATTTCGTATTGTATCCTAATTCAAGTTGTTTAGATTTATGTATTGCAACATACATGTTTAGGCATTAACTTAGTTTGTTGCCTTTTGACAATATTAGCAACGTGAAACTCCCTACAGTAGTAATAGTCTGCACATGTAGTATTCTAGAAAAACATAACCATGGACAAGATGATGCTGAAAAACAATATAATGGTAAAACAAACAAATAAATAAGACTTAAGGTTCCAATTATGCACAATTTGGGCCAAGGTCCATAACCCATATTTACACATAACCAGCCAAGAAAGAAACAAGGCAAAAGTAATTTAGATTTAGTCATACATGATACATGCGAAAGAACATAAGAGATTGGAAACACCATCTCATATCTTATTTACTCACTAGTACTTTTCCCACATCATCAATCAAATCATAATACAGACCAATTAAATAGATCCTTTCATTCATATTTTTTACATGTGTATTCTTTGAATTGCATGTTCAGTTCTGTTAAATAAGGACATTTGACTGATGCAGGTAAGAAACTTGAGCTAAGGATACCTGAATACCATCCGGTAAGCTCATTGAAGAAAGCATCAATACGGCATCTTGGCTATAATTGATCTCTATCCTCCAACGCTTAGAAGCAACCTGAACAAAAATAGAATAGAAATACAGGGGAAAAAACAATGATTTCCCTTTTGACAAAATAAATCTGCTATGATTAACAAGAATGATGGTTATAATCTGATATGAGCATATGCTGGCATTAGGCATTAATTATACTTTGGAACAAGGTTCATCAGTCAAAGGAGCAATGCTGGCAGACACTTTATAATTTATGTATATTTCAGAATTTTATGCTGCAGTTTATGCCTCAAATCTGCCACGACAACGTGAAAATGGGACTCTTGTAAATTGCTTATTTGAACAAGCAAAACTAATGGAAAGTGAACAAAAAATTCCTTAATTTTTTTCGTAATTGTGCAACGAAATTTAGGTATGTTCAAATTAAACTCCCAAAGACCCTCCTTTTAGAATCTTCCATACAACAAACTAATTAAGCATGACATTATAATCTTCCAAGCACTTAGAAGAGGAATCAAAAGTAACTATTCATGTGCCTATATGAGAGAGGCATAAAATTTTCTCTTTACCTCAAGAACACGCCCCACTATGATATCTCCAACCTCTGGCTTGTACCTAGAGTTCAATTTCAAAAACAAGTCAGCAAGCATGACCACAATGAGCAAACAAAAGAATGAATGACAGTAAATTGCACGGAAAATACCTAGCCCGTAAAGCACGCACATAGACAAGCTTGTTGACACGCTCAACAACACCACAAACCGTAGCAACAACTTCGCCATTGAGCTCTGAGGTTCCGTGTCCCCTGGAATCAACCAAATGGAGTTAACCATTAAATATGATTGCCACTAAATTATGATAGAGAGAGAGAGAGAGATGGAGATAAGGAGAAAAATACTTCAACACGCCATCTTCATAGTTAACAGGGATTGAATCTGCAACAGTAACAGAAGCATTGGAGTTGGCCTTTGATGATAGAGACTCAAGCTGTTCCAAAGCTCTTTGAAGCCGAATCTTCTGGCTTTGGTTCAAGGAAAGCTGAATCTCTCTCATCCCTCTAAGTTAGACCAGATCTATTGCAAAGAAGGCAGAAATGACATATCAACCTTTCTTCACGTAAGGATAAGAAAAGGAAAAAAAGAAATAAACAAATTAAAGGCCTTAGGATCTGGGTTGATTCTACTGAAATGGGGCTAAGCTAAACATAGCCCATCTTTTATTTTAGTTGCCGTCACCCTTCAACTAAACAAACAAGCATAAATTTCCTATTGTATTAATTTCTTCTTCTTTTTGCTGCTGATTCAAACAAAGCTTTTATTTGACATTTCAATAATCAAAACAGGCACCAAGAATTTTCTCACCTAAATTACAAATTATAAAAGAAGCAATTACAGGTACAGGGGAGTTGAGACATGATAATACCAAAGAGGGTATTAATATACATGTGGTAGGCATACCTTAAAAGAAACCAAAAGCCTAAAACAAGAAAAGTTTATCTGAGACGGAGAAGGCAGCTTTTTTGCATTGAAAAAAAGTTGAGAATAACACATTTGAATGATTAAAAAGGTACATAAATCATCATGTCAGATCACTAAACTAGCTACTATTAAAGTATCATAGATACAAGGAGCTGCAATTCTAAGCATAAAGAATAAAACTGAAACCTATAAATCAAGATAATGCAAAGAGATTACCTATTGCCAACTAAAAGCCAACCAAGCAGAATACTTGAGAATGAGAGAGTGGACTGTAGAGACTATCGGCCGGCGGCGATGGAGTTGGAGATAGTTGAGGGCCAGCGTTGGTGTAGACAAGGGAGAGAACGAAATTAGGGGTAAATGAAATTAGGGAGAGAACGAAATTTTGCGGTTTTGTTTTGACATGATTTTTTTAAGTACATTTTTAGCCCCTCATTTCTTTTAGCTACAAAACAATTTAATTTATATTTTTGTTAATTATGAAACTATTTAATCTCTATTTTTTAAAATTAAAAAAATTAGTTTTTATTCTTTTAATTACGTAACAATTTAGTTCATATTTTCTTAAATGAAAAAAATTAGTCTCTAATTTTCTAAATTTACAACAATTTAATCCTTATTTTTTTAAATTTGTAATAATTAATTACAATATATAGTATACGTATTTTGTCATTGAAATTTTTTGTTTTGATCTCTTAAATAAAATAATTTAGTCCTTAATTTTGAAATTTGCAATAATTTATTCTTTATATTGTTAAATTTGCAACAATAAGTATGTATTTATATCTTCTTAACTGACAAATAACATGTGTTTACGTGAAAAATTATGAATGATATATCTTATCTTTAACATAATTTTACATATATCTCTGACTTTTATAAAAGGATCTTTATTGTCCTCGATTTTTATAGTTAATATCAATAATATTTCCGCATGTGTAACGATGTTAGATTTACATCATATGATGCATTTTTCTTTCTTAAGTCTTTGATATCAAATTGTGACTAGTTGTTTACAATATTAGTTATTTCTTCTTGTATATTATTATTTAAAGACAAATATTTAAGTGTCTTATTAAAACATTATAATTTTCTTAGGTTTATTTTCACATAGACTTATTGTTAGTTTTTTTGTCTTCGTTTTCTTATTTATTAGTTTTATAAATATTATAAACAAATATTTAATCATTCAAGATCCTTAATTGACTTAAAATTATAAATATCATTCTTAAATTTAATGAGTTTACTACGGTTTTTCATTTTGTTGTTCTTCTTCTCTTATTACACCTAATATACCTCACATTTTTCAAGCCTTAGAGCAAAACTCTTACATCTATATATGGTATGGTGTTCAAATTAGGCTTACTAAGAGTAGAAAATGAGTGATTGCACTCCATTTTATTCATAATATTAATAATTATTATAATTCTAAAAGTTAACTAAGAATCTTGAAGAGATTCTTAATCCTCATAATTTATAAATACATAATTACTAGATGAATAATTTTTAAAGTATAGAGTTCACTATTATTAAAGCTATGTTCAATTAATGAAAATAAATTTTCTTTTATAGGAAAATAAATCCCTATTTACAATAATATAAAATCATTATTTTATCCTACTTTAATAATTCATGTAACTTTTTGCTTTTGAATTTAAGTCTTTCATTTCCTTGACATGATCTACTAATTGAAGATTGGGTTTTACTATTACGCTAAAAACGACTATAAATGCGATGACTTAAAAATATAAAGTCGGTTCATCCGTTGAACCGACTTTAAATTTTTAATTTTTACAAAATATACTCAAATTAAAACATGTATTAAATCACTCCATAATAGTAGAAAAAAATCAAAATTTGTTTAACAAATAGTTTAAATAATACACTTAATTGAAAAATTAAATATTAATTAATTACTTAAGAATTAAATTTATTACAAAAAATAATTTATATACAATACTGGTATATTTAACTTAAATTATAAATAAAATGATTTCGTCTCTTTTGTCGTGAATTTTGTGATTTTTCCACTTTATTTCAAGGAAAGGAAAAAAAACTTAGTTGGCTTAGAATCACTAGCATAATGACCAATAAACTAGGCAAAAGACAGTTAGTCCATATAACAATTCATTCCCCTAAATGCATGAGCACGTAAGCATCCATCAAACAAGCAGTCCAAACTTCAGAGACATAGGAATGGAGAAATTAAAGCATTATAAAAATTACCACGGTGTTTCCCTATTTTATTCAAGATCATCATATTCCTCTCCTGATGTTATAATTTGAACAAAGTGTTATGTTCATTCTTCTCGTAAATCATCAAAAAAATTAATATCATAGCCCTACTTGTTCTAACCAAATAACTACATGTAATTAAATTCAAAATAAGAATGTAATATCATGAATTCACAAAAAAATATGAAGCTATCATATTAGCAATGTATTAATCTTTTGTTTATAAATATGAAGCTATCTGGAATCAAGTTGGTAATTTTAATGCTATAATGAGCTCTAAATATGAAGTCAAGTGTAACTCCGATTTGTTACTTGGGTTGGTTGAGTTTTGGTGCCCATAAACTTATAGAACAACTGTTTTTTGCTCAATCAACCCAAGTAACAATTCTGATGTTCTTCCCTAATAATTTGAAATTCATATGTACACCTATAATCCACAAAATCTTTCTAAACTTGGGGTTCAATCCAGGGGTGTTCTTCAGAGATTTTGTATAATTGTGCTTCATCAAGTGGTTCCAAATATAAAAACACAGAATTTCTAGCCAATTTGGAAGTTTTGTATTCCTTCTATGCCTTATTTGCAATCTTATAGCACTTGCTCATCCAAATGTCAGGGACTTTATAACGATTATGTAAAAACACACTACAAAAGATGAGATATAATATATGTAATTAGTTATAAAATAAAATAGACTTACACAAATGGTTTTCTATATTTTGAACTTTCAGCTTCATCAACCTTAGTCCAATCATTTATATTGATTGGTATACTTGACTTCACTGGTCTACCAATAGAGGATTTCAATTGTTGGCCATTTTCCCCTAATGGATTACCAGTAGCATCAAATAGAACGGGTATTTTATCATCTGGGTTAAGTGGAGCATCATGTATAATTGCCCAATGCCTTCTTTTCAAATGCCCCAATGGATCATTTGGATCTACAATCTCTGGTACCCTAGGATCCATGAAATATCTGCAAACAATGATGAAATAGAAATTAATTGACAATTTTAATTCCAAACATATAAACATGCAAGAGTTAATAGAATAATATAGAACATACATTATGTTTAATTAGGTTGTTGATCGTATATATATATTCCTTCACAATCACTTTGAGTCCATGATGAAGAATCATCGTCATCAACTAGATCATCACATACATTAAGCAATTTGTTTGAGAAATGACTAATATTGGATCATGTATCAAGCATGTCATCATCTTCTAAAGCATCATAATGGTAAAACTCTTTTTATGAAGGCATTAACATAACATACCATCTTGTGTCAATTTGATTGCTCACGTAAAATACTTGTTTTGCATGAAGTGCTAACGTGAAAGGATCATCAATGTGACTTATCTTGGATAAATTTACAAGGGTAAATCCAAAATTGATGACATCTTTAACATAATCACACAAGAATACTGTTTCATGGAAGACCTCATAATCGAGTTCCCAAATTTCTTGAATTATACCATAATATGTTATATTAGAAAGTACATGATTACCATCTTTTGAACTGGAAAATTGCATAGTTTGTGCAACCATCTTCACATCACTATTTTGATTTACTCGAGCTTTGTCCCTTGCTTGAATCGTAAACCTCGATCCATTGATTGTGAAACTAGAATATGATTTGACATCAAAAGATGTCTTATAAAAGACATAGAAGATTTTTGCCATCTAAACACAAATTTAGATACCAAAAGAAACTGTTCGATGGTAAAGAAGATCATGATCCTGCACCCCGACCTTTGTGAGGTGTTGATATATTAAGGTAATTGAATGGTATGACATTTAAACGATATGGAAAGATGAAAAAAATAATACTCACAGAGGGAAACGAAAGAGGTCAACTAATAAAAGGGGTGAAAATAAAAATGTTACTGAATTAGTAGATCATGGTTGTTGGAATAAAAAATCAATATTTTAGGAATAACCTTATTAGAAAGACCTACACATTTGTCACATCTTAGATGTCATGCATATTGAGAAAAATGTATGTGAGATCTTGATTGGTACATTACTTAATATAATTAGAAAAATGAAGGATGAAATTAAAGCAAGACTGGATTTAAAGAAACTAAGCATACGACCTGAATTGGAACCAAGGGTGAAAAATGATAAGAATCGAACATACTTGCCACCAACATCATATACAATGTCAACAAAAGAGAAGGATTTGTTTTGTAAATGTTTGACGGGTGTGAAAGTTTCTGATGGTTACTCGTCCAACTTAAGAAATTTTGTGTCTATCATCGATAAGAAATTTTATGGATTGAAATCACTTGATTGTCGTATCTTAATGCAACAGTTATTACCAATTTCTATTAGATCAATTCTTCCAAAACATGTTTGTTCATCAATAATTCATCTTTGTTCATTTTTCAATACTATATGCAAGAAATCTATATCAATTGACAAGTTAAACTCTTTACAGAAAAAATGTTGTAGAGAATTTGTGTCTAATTGAAAAATATTTTCCTCCTTCTTTCTTTGATATAATGATTCACTTGTGTGTTCATTTAGTTAAAGAGGTTCAATTGTATGGTCATACTTACTTAAGGTGGATGTATCCTTTTGAGAGATATATGCAAGTCCTTAAAGGATATGTAAATAATAGAAATCGATATGAATGATGCATAGTGGAACGTTACATTGCTGAAGAGGTCATTGAGTTTTGTTCCGAAAACTTTAGTGGTTGCACTGAAATTGGGAATTTCACACACAAGATGTTCTTAGAACATCACATGATAATTCTACCAGTTTTCTTTCTTTGTTAGATGTTTCTTCTTCAGAATCAATAAACATAAATCTTGATAGAATATTTTTTATTGCTAGTATGAGAGCTTTTTTAACATTTGAGTTTCGTTATTCTAGTATTTCAAAATCTGCTAATATTTCTAATTTTATTATTTGTTCAATTTTTTAAATTTTTAATCTATTTCTATAAATTCATTTTATTAATAAGTTTTTCATATTAATTGTGACTTTATCATTTTTAAAAATTATTGTTTTAATCAGGTTTAATCACTTGACAGAAAAATAATAATATTTTAACAAAAATATTATTAAAGTAATATGATTTGTTCTTAATTAACCCTTTTTTACAAAGTTAATAAACTAAATGATATTGTTTCTGACTTAAGGAACCAAATGATACGAATGATCTAATCTAAGGGATTTTATGGCATTCTTCTCTATATAATGAAAAGGTCTTGTACCATATAGTATTAGTAGCATCTGTTACATGTTTTTTATTTTTTTTAAACTCGATTATCTCTAAGACATTTGTCCATAAACTTTGTTAAAAATGATTGATATTTATTATTTGTTCCAAATTATTTTATCTCCTCTTATCTCAATCTTTTTTTCAATCTCCTAAATTGTTTTTAGTTTTTTGTTCATATATTAGGACTATAAGTATAACCCTGATTATAACTAATATCTCAAAAATAGTATGAGAGAGAGTTCAAGACATGGTAAATAACTAGAATAAGAAGATATAGATTATTCATGACTCATCCCTAACTCGAAAGGAGCAAAAACCATAAACAAAAAGAAATAAAATAGATGTATATATATAGCACATCACATAGTAGGCATATATTAAATAGAACAACAAGCAGTTTAATCTAAAGCAAGATGCATGACATAGTAAAATATGAAAACATGCTATAGATAGGAAAGTAGGAATGCCAATTATGATTAGATCCTTCTATGCACAAGCATGTATGAATCAAATATTGATTGTACTAACAGTATGTAAGCATAACAATATAACAAGGGAAATTCACATTGAAACTCTATATATATACATGGGAACACCCTCGTGTTGTTTATAGAAATCACTAGACAACAAACAATTCATTAATAAAAATAAACAATATACAATCCGATAAAAGTATAAATGAAAATATATTTACCAGTCAAAAACCTACCCTATACTACCTTTTGCTTGCTGTGTCCACAACAATTGATGATCCTTAACAAATTTGGCTCTCCTCTAGATCCCTAGACCATATCATGTGGCAAGTCACCAAAGATTAATATAGTGAAATTCAAGTGTATGAAAAATCCATGTACATGAACATAAATATGCAATCTAAGTCATGATTGTTAATTCAATTTAATTAACCCAACCCAAAACAATTTTAGAAAAACACTTACGAATCACTATTAAGAAAAAATCTCAATGCATTAATGATTTGAAATTTAGAAAATAATTTTTGAATATAAAAATATGAGTTTAAAAATTAACAACATTTCCCTATGCTCTCTAATTACTAAAACATTTTACAAATTAAAAGGTTTTTATAAAACATTATTGGTTACCAGACACCATGACAACCAAGTTGGTGAGGGTATTAGCGAACTCCAGTAAGGGTAATAGTTGTTATAATACTTCCTAACCATGTTGGCGAGCACCTAAAAAACCATTTTTTTCAAAAATTTGCAACCAAGTAATTTCCCTTACGTAGGAACAATTATTGGAAAGTATTTTGTTCTTCCAACTCAAATAGATAACTTAGACCTAGATAGAGGTAGAAATACCAACTAATAGAATATTTTTACGAGTACTATATCAATTCGGCCAAGCATGTCTCACAATATGAATTAAGTAATTGATATAGTAGAAGTACAAAATAACATGCTCAATTCAATACACAACAAAAATAGCTAGTAGATGCAACAATAACAATCTACATAATATACACTAGTGACGGTGTGCCTCAAATGCTCCTATCTAGATTAGCAATATGCATACATGGTAAATAGTACTCAACTTGTGATATATGCATACATATCGAAAAGTTAAAAGGATTTCCAATCATTTTAGAATCTCAAATGTGGAAACATATTTAGTAAATGATGATTGTACACACTGATGAGTGCTCAAAAAGCACTAAAATAACCATCATTTTATGCACATTAATTGATTAAAAATATATATATTTATATGTTTTATCATATATTTATATAAATTTGTCTTTTTTGGAATCACGGGTATTTTTATTGTTTTTCAGGTATTTTGGCTTAAAAACGCAATTTAAAGACTCAAAGAAGAATACTACAATACATCACAAATAAATTAATAAATAAGGGGAAAAGGTCAACAAACATGGAAAAATTGGACAAAATGAGTCGAAAAGGTCAAAAAGAGGAACATCACACACAAGTAGCCACCAAGGCCACCAAATTTCAAAGACCTCAGTCATTTACGCCATACACACAGAGCCGACTTATCTCCATACATACTGAAGCAAGGCAGCACATTTTTGTAGCCAAGCTTCAAATGGGCTCGCTCACTTGCGCGCCTAACTAAGTTTTCCACCCCCATTTTTCACGTGCAAAGAAATTTCATGACGTCACGCCGATGTCATTGATGACCTCAAAGATGTCCACTACACGTTTTTTAATTTTTTAATATTTTTTTAACATTTTTTTACTCATTTTTTCTCTCCATCCTCACCTATAAATACCCCGCTTCCATTCCCTTCAAATCACACCTTCAAAACTCACTTCTCTCTTCTTTCTTTCTCTCCACTTCTTAGTTTTTAGTTTTTTTTAGTTTTTCTTATGTTTTAGCTAGTTTTTCTTACGTTTTAGCTAGCTTCTCTTTGCTTTAGAGTTCTTCCCTTTTTAGGAAGAACTAGTTATGTTTTTGTAATATTTTAGCTTTTTGATTCAATAAACGGGAGTTGCAAATTCATTGAGTTTTTCCAAAGAATCTGAATACACAGTTCAGAAGGATTTTATTTTCTTTGCTATTTTTATGCTTTATTCTTACACGTTATATTTAATTGTCTGGTGGTTAAATTTAACTGCATTATTTGCTTTAGAAACATGATGTAATAATGACGTCACGTCATAAATATTAAATAGGTAAAAATCTCTAAAATGAATTGATTTTATTTTTATTCATGATTTTATATTAAGAATGTTGTATAGAGAAATATATTATTTTTTTCATTACAAACTTAAACCCGAAAATTAGATTTTAAGGCGTTTAGTTATCCTGTCGATTTGTAGAGTAGCTTTTATTCACGGTACAATCGCCTCAGAAGTTAGAAGCTCTATTTCAAAAGTTTTTTAAGAATTATTATCTCAAAATGTATCGACGACATGCTTTTCAGAAGGGTTTTAAAACTCGAAAAGTTAAGACTTGATAACTAAATTCTTAGGTTTAATTTGGACACCTCTCAATAAAGTTTAACTGCCTAACCCCACCAAAGCGGCATTTAAATGGTTCATTTTCAATCTCTTAGAAAAGGAATTAATTTAATTAACCAAATTAGCTTATCAACCCCACCCATAGTGTTAATTGATTTGTTTAGTTAACAAAGAATATCTAACCACACCAAAGGTGCAGATTCATACAAAAAAGGGAGAATCAATAAATATCAATTCATATCTTTAATAACCTAAATAATACTAGCAAAGATAATTAACTTAATTATTATATCCATAAATACTCCACTATTTATAAAAGATAAAATTTGTATTAATGTTTATCGAATCTATGTTTAATTTTCTCAGAATTAGATTAAAAACACAAAACCCAAAATATCGTGACAGTGACGTTAGTGATTTAATTTCGCTTTTAAAAGCCAATAATAAATTAAAAACCACATACATTCCTTCCTTGATCGACTCGTGAGTATACTTATCATTTTCTACTTAAAATGATTCGTATCATGGTAGAGTTTTATAAATATAAACCAAAGTATTGGCGTGGATGGCGACGCCATGCCGCTGCTCATCAAAGTATTTCGTTCATCAAAGTATTTTTTTTACCGTTAATGAATAGTAAAAAAAAATTAAAAAAAATTATTAAATTTTTTTTTTTAAATTAATAAGAAATAAGATAGCGTGAATAGTAAAATAAAATTACCGTTTGTAAAAAAAAAATTTAGCGTGAATAGTAAAATAAAATTACCGTTCGTAAAAAAAATAAAAAATAAAAAAAGTAAAAAAAATTTCTTCTTGATTTTTAGTTAACTTACTTAACTTAATTTTTTTTTACTAACTTAATTAACTTAGATTTTTTTTAACATGAACTTAGTTTTTTACTTAAATTTTCATTAACTTAATTAACTTAGTTTTTTTTTATTTTACTTCACTTAACTTAATTAACTTAGATTTTTTTTACTTCACTTAGCTTAATTAACTTTTTACTAACTTAATTAACTTAGATTTTTTAACTTAACTTAATTAACTTAGATTTTTTTTTATTCACTTAACTTAATTAACATTTTCTTTAAACTTAATTAACTTAGATTTTCATTAACTTAAATTTTTATTTAACTTAACTTAATAACATAAAAAGTAAAGATCTAAGGGAGTTCTGTCTAGGAAACTAGTTCCTTTTTCAGGCCACTAATCTTTCCCGAGAACGTTGTTCTGCTCGGTGAGAGGATGGTTTTTGGGCGAGCTCTCAGACCACCATTCTTTCCTGGAAGACTTTCGTTAATACATCGACATGTTATTTAAAAAAAACAAAAACAAAAACAAAAAAACAAAAAAACAAAAACAAAAAAAAAAAACAAAATTTTTTTAACTATCTCCAAAATTTTAAAGTTTTAATTACAATCTAAGGAGCTAGTTTCTTTGTTTAATCTAAGTACAATTGTGTTTTTATGCCTTAATTATTTGATTTGTACTTCAGACGCGGGTTATCTAAAACTCAAAATATGCTCTAGTTTTAAGTACGTAATGCAGTTAAATCAAAATCAATAGCAAGATGATCGAAAAGTATAGGTAGACAACCTTGCCTTACCTCGCAGGTTTGATTGACTCAACGATTTAGTGACATCGAAGTTTACTTAAAATGCAATCCCCAAGTTACGCCTTTGCTAAGACGTTAAATCCGTTACGGACTGGGAGGTAACCCATCATTTTAGGTAATTTCCTTTTATTTATTTTATTTACTTAATTATTTCATTTTTAATTATACGTGAATAATTTTTAAATTGTTAAAACTAAAAGTATTTGTCGAGAGTTAAGTTCTCACAAATGACCGTCTTCGTATACACTTTAATGATGAATGGATGCACTGCATTTTCCTTTACTACTCGCACTTTCTCAAGAAATAGTAATCTTTCTTCTTTCTTTTATCTTTAATTTACAAATTGTTACATCGAGGACAATGTAAGTTCTAGGTCGGGGTGGTGAAAAGTTACCATACGCTTAATTAAAAAAAGTTTTAACAATTTAAAAAAAATTTAAAAAAAAATATACTTTTTCATTTTTGTGTGTTTGGTTTTATTTCTATTTTGTGTGATTTAGTAATTTTTTGAATAAAAAATTTCACAAAAATTTATCTTTTCTTTAAATCAAATTTAAGTAAATAGTTAAGTCTTTTGTGATCGTTAGATTAATTTTTGAAAACATATCATGAAATATTTTGTAATTATTTTTGATAATTAGTTAGTTTTTTGTCATAATTAGTATTTCGATAAGATGTAGAAATTATATTAAACCCAAAATCGGTGTTATGAAGTTTTTTTAAGTGAGACATCATGTAGATATAATTGAGCCTAATTTCTTTATTCGTAGTGAAATATATATTTTTTCTACTCCAAACACATTTCTTATTTCTTCAAATTTTTAGATGATCTCTATAGGTATTAGTACATTGAATGTATGAATTTTTTTTTCTCATTTTAATAGAGTATCATATATTTTTGATTATTATTTTTGCTTAGATTAAATAATTTGAGTGTGGATAAGAGATACGCTATATCTCATTTATGCAATGACTACTACAAAACAAAAAGACATATCCGGGGTTACCTAAACCAAGATCAAAACAGAAAAGCCACAAAATTAACCACTCACCAAAATCCAAAATATGTACAATCAGGTACATGGGTTGACTCTCTAAAATACATATATTGAGAAATATCTTTAGAAAAAATAGTATAGATAAAGAATATATAGTATAATCTACATACTATAACCCACATTGCCTACACAAAGTTTATTAGTAAAGGCTAATTACAAAAGAAGCGATATGTGAAATAATTTCAAAAGTCATTGCACTCTCTTCATTTGTAAAAGGCATATATCTTGAAATTCTTTCTAATGAAGTTTGATTTATGCATGAAAATAATTTTTATATATGATATCTTTATAATTTATACATTTGATTCCTTTCTACGATCAATGTTAAAATAACACTTCGAGCCTTTATTCTTTATACATACGCGAACATATTAGTTCATTTCTATACATCAACTCTTTCGCATATAAATTAGTATTTAGTGTTTGAACCCATAGATTCTGTTTCGAGAAAGTATTGATCAAGTAGGAACAGAAATGGTAATTTAATTCCGATTCACGACAATCGAAATTGGGTGAAATTAAATTGATACATTTTTGATATGAAATATGAAAATGATTTTCACTAATTATTATAATAAATCATGATTGTTTAAAGAGATTAAAATAACTTATGTCCGAGATTTTAATTATGATCTTAAAAGAGATTAAAAAGTACGAGACATTTTTTGTGAGATGTTATAATTTGTGATTTTGTTGTAAATTTAATTTTTAAGTTGTTTGTTTTTATTGCTTTTTGTTTTTACATTTAGTACAATGTTCATGGCAGATTACTATCAAAACCCTCACGAGACTCAAACTCGTCTACCAGGGCAACCTAGTGGTTTAGTGCTTGTTGCATAGGCTAAATGCAACCGTTTCAATCCACGAAAGTGATTTAGGATAGTTTAATTTTTAGTTTTTATCGCTTTCTCTGCAAGGACTAGCAAGAAACACTGGTCGGTCAGGATTTAGTGCTCAAAAAGCACTAAAATAACCATGATTTTACGACATTAATTGATTAAAAATATATATATTTATATGTTTTATCATATATTTATATAAATTTGTCTTTACTTTAATCACGGTATTTTTATTGTTTTTCGTGTATTTTGGCTTAAAAACGCAATTTAAAGACTCAAAGAATACTAAGCAATACATCACAAATAAATTAATAAAAGGGAAAAGGTCAACAAACATGGAAAAATTGGACAAATCGGCTAGTAAGGTCAAAAATGTCAAAAAGATCTTAAAATCGCTACACACTCACTCAACAATACCAATACCATTTACTTCGTCATTTACAGTCATACTGCTGGTTGACTTATTCACATACACAAGTTAGTCCAAGAATGCCACCGCCCACCGCGCCCAACACGTTAATTTATTTTTCACGTGTGCAAGAAAGCTTCATGACGTCATACGCCGACGTCATTGATGACCTCAAGATGTCCACTACACGTTTTTAATTTTTTAATATTTTTTTAACATTTTTTTACTCATTTTTTCTCTCCATCCTCACCTATATATACCCCTTCCATTCACTTCAAATCACACCTTCAAAACTCACTTCTCTTCTTTCTTTCTCTCTATTTCTTAGTTTTTAGTTTTTTTAGTTTTTTCTTATGTTTTAGCTAGTTTTTCTTATGTTTTAGCTAGTTTCTCTTTTTAGAGTTCTTCCCTTTTAAAGGAAAGAACTAGTTATGTTTTTGTAATATTTTAGTTTTTGATTCAATAAACGGGAGTGCAAATTCCGCTGAGTTTTTCCAAAGAATCTGAATAGCGTCGAAGTTCAGTATGATTTTATTTTTCTTTACGCTTATTTTTATGCTTTATTCTTACATGTTATATTTAATTGTCTGGTTAAATTTAACTGTTACTCGTTTAGTAAACATGATGTAATAATGACGTCATGCTTTACAAATATTAAATAGGTAAAAATCTCTAAAATGAATTGATTTTATTTTTATTCATGATTTTATATTAAGAATGTTAGTAGAGAAATATATTATTTTTCATTACAAACTTAAACCCTCGAAAATTAGATTTTAAGGTTTAGTTATCCTGTCTGATTTAGAGTAAAGGTTTCTTTTTATTTGATGGTACAATCGCCTCAGAGTTAGAAAAGCTCTATTTCAAAAGTTTTTTAAGAATTATTATCTCAAAAATGTATTGACGACATGTTTTCGTAGTGGTTTTAAAACTTGAAAGTTAGTACTTGGATAACTAAATTTTAGGTTTAATTGGACACCTCAATAAAGTTTAACTGTCTAATCCTCACCAAAGTGGCATTTAAATGGTTCATTTTCAATCTCTTAGAAAAATGAATTAATTTAATTAACCAAATTAGTTATCAACCCCACCCATAGGTGTTAATTGATTTGTTTAGTTAACAAAGAATATTTAACCCCACCAAAGGTGGTATTCATACAAAAAAGGGAGAATCAATAAATATCAATTCATATCTTTAATAACCTAAATAATACCAGCAAGCATAATTAACTTAGTTATTATATCCATAAATACTCCACTATTTATAAAAGATAAAATTTGCATGAATGTTTATTGAATCTATGTTTAATTTTCTGTAATTAGATTAAAAACACAAAACCCAAAATATCGTAGACAGATGTTTAGGATTTAATTTCGCTTTTTAAAAGTTTGAATAATAAATTAAAAACCACATACATTCCTTCCTTAGATCGACTCTCGAGTATACTTATCATTTTCTACGAAATGATTCGTGCACTTGCGAGAGTTTTATAAATATAAAACCAAAGTATTGGCAGGATCGGCGATGCCGGTTTTCGTTCATCAAAGTATTTGGCGATCACGATTCTGCTCATCACACACCATGCAATCAAACATACCTAACAAACCCTAATAAAGAGTCTGCAATTTGGTACACATCCATGATAAGGATATACAAATTCCTTAAAGACTCACACCAGGTATGTATGTAGAATAAAGGTAGATTATACTAACACACAATCTAAATATACATGTCTACTAAGAAGGAGCCAAAGATCCGATATACAATCGGGTTAAGGAGATACTGACTCCTGGAGGACTCAACCCAATCTCACAAACACCGGAGATAAAAACATCTGATAGATAATCATAACTATAGTATAAATAAATACAGACATACAATATAATAAAGTATTAGATATAGAATTTAGTAAATAGAAAGCAGGTGATAAATATTAAAACCTTTCTAATCAGAGTTTAAACTTCAGTATGTAGAGACATACATCATTTACACTCTAATTATACTAGCCACACATTCGAGAATACATAAATCTGGATATAATGAGTAAACCCACATATAAATCCTATCTATATGGTAACATTCTTGGGTTGCTTAAGGTACCCACTCAGCTATAAATAATCCACTAAAAATTAAAATCAGTTACAACTCTAAAAAAAATAAAACCACTATTTTCTCTATCAATTAGGACCTCTGTCTTAATTGCCTATTGTTGCTCTTGCTTGTTGCCTTCGTAACAACTAGGTTCGACACATGAACTTGGTTCACATCTACAGCTAACACCACCCAATGTGGTGTGATCAGAAACTACAGATCAATATTGAGTGACTTATATAAACAATAGAACCACCCTCAAACACAAACACCTTATAAATAACCAAGGACACACAGTCTAAGATGTGAGAACTTAAAGAATTTAACTTTACCCATTCTCACAAAGAGGTTGTTACATATAACAATATGCATGAAGGCAATTACCAATCAACACATGGTTCACCTCATATAAACCACTTGCAAACACGATCTCGAATACTTACAACTCAGAAGCAAGATTTTGCTCACACAATCACAAATCACTAATACCGAACAATGCACTAGATATTAGTTATCCAAAAATAGAAAGAATGAGATGTCAATTTGACAGAGCTCTGTTACATTTTTCTGGATACCAAATAATAAGAAATGGAGGATATTTATAGAACTTGGATTAACCACCTCGCTAACAATAGTGGTGGGGGTGGTGGCAAGCTTGGTATTGAGGTACAAAAAAATAATATTTTTTTATTCCAAAAATTCCTGAACAATTTCAATAAATATCCATACCTAAAATGAACCAAAACACAAGTGAAAATGTCAACGAGGGAGCACTTCACTTAGCATGCACTCCACGAAAACTAACCCCATTGTGTATTGCACACTAGAAGCCAACACACAAACATGAGTACAACAAAACTTGCAATCTCCCCTTTGGCTTTCCATGTCAAAACACCACACAACTAAATACATACTCATACCTTTCATGAAATGATCATGATGATGACCTAAAGATGTTTGTTCCCATAAACAAAACTTTGATGCACACCTAAACTAGAAAAACACAACTAAACCAGGTGCATTCAACTTGTGCATTCCATCCATCTTCATGTAACATCTCATCCACTCTATCACTTTAAGACATAAGGATCTCAGCACCACTACACACAACGTGCTTGAAGTAATAGGAGTTTACTCTATAACTGCAACCTACACACATGAAACAAACACATACCTCATGAACGTATCATACAGAAATAATGTGTAGTCTAAACACATACTATCGTGTCACCCCTACACAGGTAAACACTGATAGGCTAAGGACAATCAACATGAAAACAAGTATGCATACTCCCCCTTAACATATGCAGCACTCATCTTTAGTGTATACGTATCAGAAAACCATGATGTAGTACAAACTATACTCACCATCCCATGCAGTAACTAGCATATGAACAAACAAATACGATGTACAAACAAACAAACAAACAAACACAAGTTGTGCACACTTCTCCCTTTTTGATGTGGAAAGTCAAAATAAACACACCTAGAGTATGCAACATAAAACATCCTTATGTGAAAGAGAAAATCCAGATAGAAATACAATAGTCCTAATATTCGTGCAACACAATAGATAAGATTAAATCAAACATAAAAAGAAGAAAACATAAAAAAGCAACACATGCAGTCATACAAAATAGATAAAGAAAAACATTGAGACAATGCACAAATAACATCTTAAGTGCACAAACAAATAGGCAGTAATGCAGACAAAAAACATCTCCCTAATGCGATACATAGAACTAAATCCCACGTCTATACGTGCTGTGGAAGGGAATAAGGGGCTTCGTAATGTGCATACAACCCATTGACAGGATGGACAGTCAAACACCAATGGCACATAAATATGTCAAAGAATCTAAAAGAAGATGTTAACTTAGAGTCCAACTATCTTCCAATTTGGCACACTCCTAGTGACTCAACAATCTTCCCCCAAACATCAACGCCACTTAAATGTGTCAACAAATCTCTAAGAAGGAGTTGACTAGGAGTCTAACTATCTTTGAAGTTGACACACACCTAATAATTCAATTATCTTCCCCTAACAACACTTGGTTGCATTAAATCATGTAACCTTACCCCATACTATGCACACATATACAAAAAGACATCCCAATCAACCCAAAAAACATATGTCATGCATTCCATTGACAAATTCCAAGCTACTAATTACAAGCGATAAACATGCAATAACTTATTATAATAAGGATGCAGGCAAATACATTGAAAGACACATGAAATAAGATATTGTAAATAATTCATACAACAAGTCATACTAATAGTCCTATTTATGAATGACTCATACAATGTGATGTAAAGAAGAAGAGAGAATCACAAGAATAAAACATCACAATATAAAATCATAAATAGAGTAAACAACAATAATGCAAAACAATCATAACACTCCCCTTGGCAACATACATTTTACACACAATATCCCCTAAAAGCATGCATGTGAGGCAATGCACATGTTATGCATTCTACACTCTCAAAACTCTATCAAGACAAAAGTAACTACACATTGTAGAAAACAAGAAAAACAGAAAGAGGAAAGCAAACTAAGTAAGTTTCAAAGCACAATAGTGCCTTTAGATTAAACAATATATTTAACTCAAATATTCACAGGTCCATCAATCCACGATGCATTTAGGTAGGAGTATGACTTAAAAATTGATTTCATGCTTACTCTCTATGTAATCAAGAAATTCTTAAGTTAATCAAGCAAATGGAAAATATAGACTCAAATTGAAACAAAATTTATAAGTCCACATATAGCCTTTCTCTCCACTATTGTAAGCAAAAGCTCAAAAGAAATCAAAAGGACTTTCAAAGTTTGTGAGGAAAGGTTGAGGTTTGGGTAGAAGATAAAAAACATTTAAGTAAAAGCACACCTTTAAACAAACATACTTTCACTTTAATCACAGATCTCACAACAATAAGAAAAAATTCTTTAAACAGATGATCTTTTCCTTATATTTCTCAATTTCAAAACATTTATAAATTTCCCAAACAGGAGATAGTTTTCATTTGCGATTCATCCATTATTCATTGAACTTCCTATTTTTCTTTTACCTTTTTCCATTTCTTTCTTTCTCCCTTTTTAAGCTCGAGAGTAATACAAACAATCCCAAAGCAAAAATGTTCAACAAGTCAAAGTTGAAACTCAAAAAAAAAGAGTGTTAGGTAAGTGAGATTTAATATTTAAGCTAGGCTAGTAGGTGAAACGAAGGTATACCAAAAAGGCTCAAGAGAGGGAAATTGAGGATAAGTAAACAAGAAGGCAAGAAGGATCAAATGGTCCAAGGATGGCCTAAATCTTCTTTCTATTTAAGCAACACCTATGATTTCTCCTCGAGAGACACTACACGTGAATTCTAAAGATTGTTAGAGGCATATAAATCATTTAAGTAAGAATCCACACACACTTCTCAAAATGACCATACAATTTCACAACATTAAGGCACATATATGGGAAACAATTATTTTTAAGAAGACATCAAGAATTTAGTAATACATACGCTTCAAGAAATACATATCAAGACAATCTTATTTCAATTTAAGTCAAAATCATGCCAACCATAAAATATCAAAGGTCCCTCAAACAAAGTTCATTTCACATGCAAAAATTTTAGAGGATAGAAAAACATGAAAAATAGTCCTCATAAGAGTGAGAAAGAAGAAAAGGAGAATGTCAACCGACCATAAACAAATATTTTTAATTTTTTTTAAAGAAGTAAAGGAAGTTAAATACATTTCAGAGAAATAGATAAGTAACATAACAACAAACAACTGAGATGACAAGCATAGCCTTAAAGAAGATCATAGGCCAAAAAGAAAAGAAACTACTCCAAGGGAGATTATCTGCACAAACTATACATTATTGTCTCGAGAGAGAGAAAGGGAAACAAACTGCCACCGTTGCCTCAAATAAGTTTATCAAAAACATTCACATCATCGGTAGTCAAGAGAAGGAAAGAAACTAACTAACTAGTGAGCAACATAGGTAACATCCCTAAGAGAGAGAAGAAATGAGGGATTCTATAAAAACATCTAAGCATAGGAGAAAGGCTTAGGTTCGAATATAGAAATAAGAGATATGTTTAGACAGGGTCAACACCCTAAACCATAAGAATGCTTACTAAACACATAAGTATAGTCATAACAATGCATGTAAGTTAAGTGTTAGATATATAAGTAATATATATGACATATAAATGCACATGGAAAACCTGAATAAGCACAGTATGGATAAACATTCATGTACTCAAACTTTTAGGACACCTTAGAATTCTCCAATTAGAAATATAAAGCACAAGCGAAGGAAGTGCAGGAAAAAGATGAACAATAATTAGTATGAGACAAACAGAGAATTAACACACAATATACTAGGTACAAGAAAGAATAACCTAGTAAAATAGAATATATGCATTCTATAAGGCATAGCATATAAATGACAAGACTGTAGGAGGAAACAGCCTAATACTTTGACATAACATGCTGACAAATATATGACATGATGCTCATGCAAACATACACAAAAGAAGTAAGCAATAAGCAATGCAAACACACAAAAAGAGCATGTCAAAGCAACTAGCATAAGAGAATATTAGTAAAGGATCAAATAGTCTGACAAAGCAACAAGTAAAGAAATTGACATACTTTGCATGATAAAGAACCAAAGAGAGAGATAGAGCTATGCATGAACAAGTAATTAGGGAACATATTGACAATGAAAATCTATGGAGATAAAAAACCTCATAGAACAATAATAACCCACACCACTAATGACACAAGGCACAAATATACAAGGTATATGTATGAGTAGATAGATCCATAGGATCGAGCACAAAGGTAGTTAAACCTAAATATGGGTGACCCGCTCACATACCAATTAAAGATTCTCGTACGTAGGAAAAATTACACAAAGGCCAATTGTTCTTCTAACTCAAATAGATAACGGGGACCTAGATGATGGGGTGAAACGCTAACCCATAGAATTAATTCGTGAGCTCTATATCAATTTGGCCAAGCAAGCCTCACAATGTGAATTAAGTAATTAACACAATAAAAGTACAAAACAATATGCTTAATTCAACACACAACAAAACAACTAGCATATGCAATAATAACAATCTGTAGAATATACACTAGTGATGATGTACCTTACAGACTCTTGTTTAGACCAGTAACATACATACATGGAAAATAATACTCAGCTTATGATACAAGCATACATATTGAAAAGTTAAAAGGATTTTCAATTACTCTAGGACCTTATATATGGAAACATATTCTGTAAATGATGATTGTACTTTTACATCATACATAGCAAACCTTAATGAAGAGTCCGACACCTGGTAAACATCCAAGGTAAGAAGATATAGACTCCATAGAAACTCATACCAAGTATATATGCAGATAAAAGACAGATTATACTAACAAAAAATTTAAACATGCATGTCTACTAAGAAAGAGTCCAAGACTTGATACACAATTAAGTTAAGGATGCTGACTCCTTAAGGACTCAACCCAACCTCACAAACACTAGAGATAAAAACACCTAATAGATAATCACAACTATAGTATAAATAAATACATACATATAGTATAATAATATAATAGATATAGAATTCAGTAAACAGAAAGTAGGTGATAAATATTAAAAGCTTTCTAATTAGAGTTTAAACTTTTGTATGTAGAGTCATACATCATTTAAACTTTGATTATACTAGCAATACCTTCGAGCATTCATAACTTTGGATATAACAAGGTAAATCCACATAGAAACCCTATTTATATGGTAACATCTTCAGGTTTCTTAAGGCAACCACTTAGCAATAAACAATCCACTAAACAATAAATCATTTACAGCTCTGAAGGAAATAAAACCACTATTACCTCTACCAGTTAGGACTACTGTCCTAACTACCTATTACTGCTTTTACTTACTGACTCCGTAATAACCTTGTTCGACATATGAACTCTACTTACCTTCAAAGCCAATACTACCCAATATGGTGTGATCGGAAACCACAGATTAGTAATGAGTGAGGTGCGCAAACAATAGAACTATCCTCAAACACAAGCACCCAATAAACAACCAAGGATGCATAGCCCACCATAAACCATTAAGGAACACACAATCCAAGATGTGAGAACTCAAAGAATTTAACTCTGCTAATTCTCACAAAGAGGTTCTCATTTATAAAAAGTTGCACAAAGGCAACTATTAGTGATACACGACTCACCTCACATAAACTACTTGCAAACACTACCTTGAGTACTCACCACTCACAAGCACGGTTTTTCTCACAAACCTATGAATCACTAATATTAAACCACACTACGTATTAATGATCCAAAAATAGGAAGAACAAGATGTCAATTTAACATAGCTCTGCTTCATTTTTTTGGATACCAAATAAGAAGAAATGAGAGGTATTTTATAGAACTTGGATTTAAAGACCCACACCCAAAACAAACCAAAAATACAAGTGATAATGTTGGCGAGCGAATGTCACTTAGCATGCACACTATGAAAACCAACCCCGTGGTATGTGTAAAGATGCTTGCAAACAAAGTGTACCTAACTATATGTGTATGTGTATTATTGATCCATAGTAACGAATCTTGTATAGAGAATGATAGAACACTGAGTAAAATAAAACAAAGACCATGTTTTGCACACGGGAAGCCAACGTATAGATATGAGTACAACGAGCCTTATAAAAACAAAACAACACAAATACAATCTAACATGTATAATATATGAACCAACCTCATGTCATGTTTGTAAACATGCGAACATACAAAGTATTTTAACTAAATTAGTGTGTATAGTATTGAATCATCAGTAACTAACCTTGCATAGAAGAAGATACAATACTAAATAAAACATTCAAACTCCATGTTTTACACACGAAAATACCAACAAAGGCGCAAAAACTTACTTACATGATTTACATTAGGAAATATATAAAAGAAAAATAAAGCATGTATAGTAAAAAAAAGAAAATTTTAAAAATATAGTGAACTTACATTTTAGATGCATGCCTTCCACCGTGATTTCAATAGTAAAAGCAAATCTTTAAAATATTAGACATCATAATAACCTAGTTAAGAAAAATAAAAGTATTCAAAGAATGAAAATAAAAAGACAAAACATCAATATGATAATCGCAAAAAATTGTGCTTTAATGATAGGAAGGTGAGTTTCATGAAATATTTAGCATAAGATGTGAGGCTAGAAAAAATAATATCGAATATGCAGAAATAATGGGAAATAAATGCAGAGAAAGTGCACAAAAATGGGCTTTAATGATAGATGATAGGGTGGTGGGTGCATGACACCTATGTCCTATAATTATCTAAAAAAAGTAGTTTAGTCCTTAAAGTTATAAGATGGGCATCTCAAGTTGAATGGGCAGAGCTTCATAGGGGTTAGGACAAAAAAATAAAAAATAAAAATTTTGAATATATATTTTTAGTAGTAAATAAATATTTTAGTTGTAATAATATATCCTATTTAATTTTTTGTATCCACATTTTGGTATATCATTTTATGAATCAATAATATTTAGCATATACAAAAATAATATAAATAAATTGTGAGTAAAACAATTAAACATATCTATTTGTATTCACGTATTGACAAACATTAATTAGTTGCACATATAAAATTATAAAATTATATATTAAATAAAAAATATTTCTTAAATCATTATATCATAATACAAAAATATTTCATATATTTAACTTTAATTCATAATAATAAAATATCAATGTCAAACATTATAAAAATTAAAATTAAAAAAGCATAATAATAAACTTAAAATTAAAGCTTTTAAAGTTTTTCCTTCGTATCTCCAAAATTTCTCATAGTTTAACTTTAAATTTTTATTTTTTCTAATATCATATTATTTCACACTTTAATTTAATAATTATTAATTTTATTTGAAATTTTAATAGTTTTTTGTTCATTTTTATCATAAAATCGTTTTATTTCACGAATTCAAAGAAACAAATTCATCAAGTAAAAAAAATTGTATTTACTAGTCTTTATTTTTTGACAATTTATATTTTTAAATACATTCGCAATCTTAAAATCCTAAATCAAATCTTATTCTTTATATTTTAATATATTTGTTTTAATTTTAATTTTTAACACTTATATATGTATGATATTAATACTTATTAAATTATCATATTTTTATTTATATTAGATAATTTTTATTATAAATTATAATGTGCTACTTATATGTCTCTCTTTCAACGTACATTGTTTTTAATTGAGAAGAGTCGATCATATATAGTTCTTAACCTCTTATTAAATTTATATCATGATACATTTTTATTCATAAATATTTAAAGGTAATTTTTATTTTGAATAAAAGAATTAGACTTTAACTTCCTCGAAATATTTGTATTGCTCCTTCTTCCATTATTTATAAGGAAATATAATATTAGCACGATTTTTAAAATTCTATTAAAAAACTAATAGTAAAGAACATATAATCTTCTTCTTAAAGTATATTTGTGAGATAAAAATGTTTATACTCTTTCAATGTTTTCTAATAGTTTTTCCTCATTTTTTGGTATAATTTAACTCTAAAAATTGAAGTGAATTATTTTAATTTTTTAAATATTTTATATTTCAAATTTTTTGGAACATGGTATCTTATTATTAATATGCTATTGAAATTAAAATATTCTAATACAATGACAAAAACTACTGCAAGGAACTTTAGAAGGAGATGTAAAATATAATTTATCATATATTTTATTTTTCGTTTGTTTGCTAATCTTTATTTACTTTATTTAATTTGTTAGTTGGTTAGGACTATAAAAATTAATGTTAAATATAAAAATATATAAAATTTATTTAATTATCTCACAATTTAATCATCTATAAAGTTATCATTATAATTAATGAAATATACTAGATTCATTACTCTCTCAGAACTAATTGTTCCATTTTAAAAATATATAAAAGTGTCAATTAAGTAACTCAGATTAAGTCTTACTGTATATTTAATCTCTCAGATTTAATTTTTTTTAATCTATTAGCTTTAAAAAATATTTAATTAATGAAAAATAATATTATTTTGATAATTTTTTTATTAAATTATTATTATTCCTATCAAGTGATTAAAACTCGATCATTTAACAATGATAAAATTATATTTAATATATTTTTAACAAAATAATAATTTTAATATTTTATTTTTTTAAATAAGTATTTAAATAATTTTATGTTATAATATTATTATTGTTGATTTTTTTAATAATTTGATAATAAGTTTACTTTATCTCTATTAATAGCTCGTATTTTATTGCGTTTAATAATTAACGTAAAAATAAATTTTATAAAAAATTATTGAAATAAAATTATTTATAATTAATTTACTAATTTTTTTAAAATAAAGAAATATAAGATATCTTTTAAAATTTAAGATATTAAAGAATACTAAATTCATAATATGAAAGACTTTTGTACCCCTCTCCCAATAGAATAATGAGACTTTAGTGATAATATAAAACTTTAAAAGTTAAGTAATATTAATGCAAGACATATCACATATCACGTATATTTAGCCATATTTTTCAAGAGTTTTTTCTATTCTTTTATAAAGTAGGTGTGATGTACCTATAACACGTAAGGCTTATAGAGAGAGAAGATGTATTATCTTTTAAGTTAAATAAGTTAATTTTTAGTTGTATTATAAAAATTAAAATAAAATCACAAACATGAACTGTCATCCAGAACATATCACGTGGGATTTCAATTTATCGCAAAGCAGAGCGATATTTTAGGAATTAATTATCCAGACGTATGAAAACGACAGCATTTTTAATTTTGGTTTTTTAATTACTATATGTATCTCCCATAATTATATAGATTATTTAAAATTAAAATTCTAATTATAATATATTAGTATAATTATTAAAGCATAATTTATTTAATAAAAATAATTTAAATATTAATATTACTTATATTATGATATTACAAATAATTAAACTTTTGTTTTTTTATATAAGATATTTTATACTTACCAATGTATTTTTAAAGTATTACTTTCTAATAAAAATACACACAATAATAATATTAAAATTATGTATTGTGATAATATCAATACTTAAATTTTTACTTTTATACAAGGTATTTTAAACCTATCATTAGATTATATAGTTATTATTATATCATTTATCTATTCATATACAAATAATAATATCAAAATTATATATTGTAATAATATCAATACTTGAATTTATGCTTTGTTGTATATGATGCTTTACAATTATCAAGTCAAATTTATATTATGTTGTTCATCTACCCATATACGAAACATTTTTTTTAATTAGCAAATCAAATTTATACATTTTTTAAAACATCACTTTTTAATAAAAATGTATACAATAATAATATCAAATTAAGTATTATGATAATGCCAATACTTGAATTTTTAATTTTTTATATAAGATATTTTACACTTATTATTAGATTAAGTAGTTATGACTGTCATTTATATACTTATATATAAATCAAATTATAACTAAATTATGGTTTTTTTCACTAACTCATATATGAGTTAAGTTACACTTAAATAATTTTTTTATCAACATCATCGAAGTCCCTTTTTTAAATTAAAATTTTAAAAAATCAGATTTTCAAAGTAATGTTTGTATACAATGATAATACAAGACTCTTAAACTTATACTATGAATTTAAAAATTAAAATTTTAAATGTAATGATTCAACTTCTAAAAAATTTAAGAAATTTAAGAAATTAATTTTTTAAAGCACAATTTATACACAAGGATAATATCAAGACTATTAAATTTATAATTTGAATTTTAAATATAATGCACAATATTAAAACTTAAACTAATACTTTACATACATCATTGTATATTTATCATGTTATTATAAAGTTATAAATATATTTTTTATCATATGAATGAAATTATATTTAAATTTACTTTTATAATATTATTATCTATGTCAATAGTTATTTTTTATATATTAATTATTTAAGTTTTTTTTTCTATTTCTTTGAACAATTAAATACTTATGTATATGTCTACACACTTTATATATATAATTTCAAAAATATTATGCTATAAGAAAATTTATAAAGTTAATTTTCATAAGCAATTTACAATTTTTAAAATTTTATATTTGTATAGATTATATCATTTTTATTAAATAATTATCTAAAAATAAATTATATAAATTATCTTAAAATTTCAATTATTGTTTGTTAGGTATATAAGTGTTGGTTTTATTCGTGAAGAAAACCTTTAAATATAAACTAATTACTGGAAACGTTTTCAGGCATGCTATTCAAGTGAAAGAAACTTATGAGCTTTAAGTCAATACATTTCAGGTATATACTCGTCCTTACACACGTTAGAATATATGTTATATATACTTAAAAACATTTGGTATATACATTGGTCGACCGATTGAGTAATGAGTCGATCAATCAAATGGATTAGATCAATCTTGTATGATCTATGTCCTTTCAGGTTGATTTTCATATTAGTGTAGATCGATCGAAGTTGGATTCGATCGATAAGGGTAATGGATCGATCGAGAATCGATCATGTTCGATTTATCTAATCTCATATTTATTTTAATCGTTGTTGGATCAATCAAAAATGATTTCAATTGATCGACCTTATATGTTCGATCAATCGGGCCTGAACTGGATTGATCGAGAGGCTAGGGTTTCAACTTGTAACATATTTGTTTTTTCAATTCAATTTGTTCTTTTATCATATTGTCCTTATTAATTATTGCTATATAAATTATTTAATAGATGTAATAATAATTTATCTTTAACCTAGTATTAGGGTTTCATATTTCCTATATAAACAATCTAATACTCCATATTTCAAGCAATCACATTTATTCTATTTTTTTTTAATTTTTTTTGTGCTCTTTCTCAAATAATTTTGCAAAAATTGAATCATATTTTATCTAAGCTTATTTATTTAATTAATCTATCAAACATTGTGTGATTATATTTGATTGATTAATAATCCTATTTAATTTAGCGTCAATCTAAATGTCCAAAGGTGATTAATAATGGTAGAAATATGAAGAAACTAAATTACACTCTGCCCGAGCCAATACCTAATGTTAGTTATCCTAAAATTACCTCTGATTTTAGAACGATTACTTTGTGCCCTATGTTGCATAAAATCATCTCCAAGTCGATAACTAATAGATTGAAAAGTGTACTTCCTGATGTAATCTCTTAGGCTTAAAATGCTTTTGTAGTCAGACGACAAATTATGGATAGTATGGTTTGTGCTCAAGAGGTTATCCATACAATGAATAAAAATTTTAAAACTCATAATATGGCTTTAAAACTCGACATCAGAAAGGCTTATGACAGGATCAAATGGAATCTTCTACAAGTTGTGATGCTTCAACTGGAATTTGCAAGTAATTAGGTTAATTACGAGATATGTGTGTTAAGTCTCGTATCGGGCAGAAGTAAAGATCTTTGGCAGTTTATAAGTCTATGCAATCCTTAACTCAATAAGATCTTATTGGGTTGACTTAGACATGAGTTTTTAAGTTGATATCAAAGTTGGGCTCTTGACTTCTTCACTCTCATTGGCGCCTAAGAGCTTGGCGGTGTGCTCACCTTGGGGCTTTGCCCATCCAGTGCCGACCAAGACTACCAACCGATGTGGAGGGGGCTGTTAAGTCCCACATCGACCAGGAGTAAATATCCTGAGTAGTTTATAAGTCTATGCAATCCTTAACTCAATGAGAACTTATTGGGTTAAGTCAGACATGAGTTTCTAAACATGTGCAATCAGTATCCTATTCTATTCTTATCAATTATCATCAATGGTATACCTAAGGAAAAATTTATCCTGCATAGTGGTCTCTGACAGATGGATTCATTATCTCCGTATTTAGTTCTCGTGAGTACTAGGGATTTTTAGGGCTATTTAAACAAGCAGTTCTTATTGAGGATATCACAGGGGTTAAAATTACAAGAAATGTTCCTACGATATCACACCCTCTATTCGCTAATGATAGTTTGGTATTCACTCATTCTGATGTCTTTGAATGCATGGTCTTGAGGAGGGTTTTTGATCAATATATTGCTGCTTCAGGACAAGTTAACTACAAAAAAATCAGCAATTATTTTCAGAAAAAAAAAACTAGCAGCATTAAAAATGATATATGAGACATACTGAGATTTCACGAGTTTTTTGTTAGGGTTTAATTTAGAAATAGAGCTGAGGAAGAAGATGACACATAGAGAGGAAAAAATTCTTTGATTCTCATTCCTTTTCTTTGGATTACTTGGCTCTCTATATAGCCTTACAGATCAGAATTATTGTAGGGAAATTATAGGAAATAATAGAAAAATAGCGAGAACGGTATAAGTAACTACCTCTGCACCCTTCACACATGTCAGAGATTCTTCTAACGACTTGAGTGGTCCTTCCTAACGAATTGGAATGGTCCTCCTCTTCTTCTGAGCTCGATCGTGGTTCTGGGTTGAAGCCACATGCCTACCCTCTCCTCTCTTCGTGCAGGCGCACCTCTTGGCACGCAACTCGGTACATTTAGCACACATCAACTCCTCCCTACCTGAGAATCCTAGCTCATAAGGATAAAGGATGGATATGTCTTAGAAAAATTCCATTCGTTTTCCCAGGTAGCATCCTCCGTAGATGATAACCCATTTCACTAGAATTTCTGATTTTGGTCGTTAATTACCCTTTTTATCACTCTTCGATCCAAAACAGCCTCAAGCTGAGGAAGCATTGTATAATTATATGAGATAGGAGGTAGGACCGTGAGGGGTGGTGTGTAATGCCCCAAGTGTCTTTTGAGCTAGCTAATATGAAAAACATTGTGTATTTGAGAATTAGGAGGCAAGTCTAGCTTATATGCTACTGCCCCAATTTGTGCTGTGATTTTGTAAGGGTCGTAGAAATGTGGAGCTAACTTCATGGCATCTCGGAAAGCCACAAATTTTTTTCTGTATGGTTGAAGGCGGAGGTATACATAATCTCATACTGCAAATGATACTTCTCTACGGTGTTGATTAGCGTGGCACTTTCATACAGGTCTGAGCTAGCATGAGATGGTGGTGTAGATAACACAAAATGATATCCCTATCACATAAGCATTCATCCACCAATTGTACTTTGGAAGTGCTTGGAATGTAGGCCAGTAAGCGAGGTGGTGGATGACCATAAACTGCCTCAAAGGGTGTCACTTTTGTGGAATAGTGTGTAGATGTATTATAAATATATTCTGCCCAAGGTAACCATTCCATCCATTGGCATGGATGTTCTCTAATAAAAAAATGCAAATATTGTTCCAGGGTGCCATTGACTACTTTTGTCTGCCCATCGGTTTGTGGGTGATAGTTGGAGCTCATACATAGCTTAGTATCCTGCAGTTTGAACAGGGCCTTCCAGAAGGAACTTACAAATATTTTTTCTCTGTCACTAACTATTGAAGTAGGAATGCCATGTAAGCGTACTATGTTGGCCACGAAAGCCTTAGCAACAGTTAGGGTAGTGAAAAGGTGTCTCAAAGCTATGAAGTGGGCATATTTGGTCAAGCGATCCACCTCCACCATAATCACCGTATAACCCTTGGATGGAGGCAGCCCTTCAATGAAATCCATTGAGATTTCTATCCAGCTTTTGTTAGGAATTGGTAGAGGTTATAGTAATCCAGCTGGTTTCATGTAGTCATACTTGCACCTTTGGCATATATCACAAGAGCGTATGAATCCTTTCACTCTTTGTTGCATGTTAGGCTAGATGAAATTTTGTTTGATGAGAGAAAGTGTTTTGTGGAATCCGAAGTGCTCTCTTGTTGGTGATGAGTGGCACTCAACCAATATCTGAGAGATTAGGGAGGATTATGGGTTTAGATCAACCTTGTCTCTTTTGAACCATACCCCATCACGTTTACAAAAAAATTGTGCCACACCCGTGGAGACTCTGGCTTGCAGTTTTTCATAAAATGACTCTTGTTAGACTTCCTTTTAGAGGATAGGCCACCAAGCTACTTGAGGTTGCGAGATGAAGATCAGTTGAAATTCCACACTTCTTGACAACGAATCTGCTACCTGATTTTCTGAGCCCTTCTTATACTCAATTTGATAGTCATACCCGAGCAGCTTAGGTAACCATCTTGCTTAAGTTGGGGTGGTGATTCTTTGCTCTAAAAGGTACTTAAGACTCCTCTGATCCGTGCGCATTGTGAAGGGTTTTCCCAACAGGTAGGGGCACTACAACCTGATAGCTTTAACCACATCCAACATCTCCCTCTCATAAGTTGATAGAGCTAAAACTGACCCATTGAGGGCAGCACTGAAGTAAGCCATTGTACGGTTCTCCTAGGTCAAAACTGCTCCTAGCCCTATGCCACTAGCATCACATTCAATGACAAAGCGCTGAGTGAAATTAGATAACCTTAGGATAGGAGGGGAAGTCAGTGTTTCTTTCAGTTTTTGAAAGGCTTGAGCTGCAGCCTCATTCCACTGAAATCCTTCCTTTCCTAGTAGAGAGGTGAGAGGTGTTGCTATCCCACCAAAGTGCTTAATAAATTTTCTGTAATAACCAACCAATCCTAGGAACCCTCTGACTCCGTTCACTGTGGTTGGGGTTGGCCATTCCACAATAGCTCAAATTTTTGCAGGATCCACAACAACCCATTGTTCAGATATCAGGTGTCCTACGTACTCTACCTGTAATACACCAAAATGACACTTGGAAGGTTTAGCAAATAAACTATTAGCTACTAGCACCTATAAAATAGTTTGTAGATGCAGTGTATGATCCTCTCATGACTAAGAATACACTAAAATGTCATCAAATAAAACCAATATAAATTTCCTAAGATAAGATCTGAAAAGATCATTCATTAAACTCTGAAAGGTGGCTGGGGCATTGGTGAGGCCAAAAGGAATCACAAGGAACTCATAGTGGCCTTCATGTGTGGAATGCTGTCTTTGAAGTATCCTCTTCACGAACCCTTATTTGGTGATACCCTGATCAAAGATCGAGTTTGGAGTAGACCCTAGCTCCATGCAATTCATCCAACAACTTGTATATGACGGGTATAGAGTATTTATCTTTGATAGTAATGGAATTTAGAGATCTATAATCCACGCAAAACCTCTAAGTCCCATCTATTTTTCTTACTAACAATACTGGTGACGAGAAAGGGCTGTTGCTTGGTCTAATCAAGTTAGAGTGTAGGAGTTCTGATACCATTTTTTCTATCTCAGTTTTCTGGTAGTAAGGGTAATGGTAGGGTCTTACATTTATTGGTCATGTTCCTGGTTGTAGAGGAATACATTGATCATGTAATCGTTTAGGAGGGAGGTTGGTGGGAGGTTCAAACACTTGAGGAAATACAACCAATATTTCATTTATCTCAGGTAAATGAGTTCTAGTTTTTTCTCTCGAGAGTTTATTGGGAAGTATTTGAAGGAATAATCCTATACCTGGTAGACTATGGGTTTCCTTGTAGGTTAGGGATGTAATGTTTATATACCCTAACCCTTGAAGCTTATGAGAAATACCTTCCACCTAGAAGCTGATGGTTAGCTTCTTATAGTCCATCTCGATTAGACCCAAAGTCTCAAGCCATTGGACATCTAAAACCAGTTGATAGGTTGTAACAGGAAGGACATAGAAATCTGCAGTTACCTAATACCCTTGTATGGTAAGGCTAAGGTTACAGCATTGACCTACGTATTCCACCTTCTCACGATTGGCCACCATTACTTCTAGCTTATTTCCCTTGGTGATGGTTATTCCATATTGGAGAGTAAGGGCTTGATCAATGAAATTGTGAGTACTTCCTCCGTCAATCAGCATTAGCACTTTCTTTTTTTTAACTGCCCCATTACTCTTATGGTTTGAGAATGTTTAGGTCCTACTATAGCATGAAATGAGATCACAGGCATTACCTCATGTAATTCTTGTTCCAACTTTTCTTCAGAGTTTTTTGTGAGATTTTGTTCAATCTCTTCTATCATAAATAACTGTGGACGTGTACACCGGTGTCCAGTTGTGAATTTCTCATCACAGTAGTAGCATAGCCCCTTATCTCGATGCTCACATGCCTCTTGATTCGTGATGCGATGAAAGGTAGTAGGTGTGGCAATTGGTGCTGAATTGGGTCATTGTTGGGGCCGGGGTCCTAACACACCAGTAGTAGGGTTAGTGGAGGTCCTTGCTACTAATGAGGATGTCAGGTATCATGGATATTGAATGGATTTCCTCTAAAGTAGATTATTTTCTTCAATCAATATTGCCACACCTATAGCTTCAGCCAATGTTCGTGGTTTCTTAATTTTGACTTTGATCCTGATCTCATCTCTTAACCCAGTGATGAAACAGCCTATCAAAAATTCTTTCGAAAGGCCATCCACTTTGTGAGAGAGTTTCTCAAATGCTTCTTGGTAAGTAGCTACACTTGAAGTGTGTTTAAGTCTGGTTAGAGCTTCAGAGGGATTTATAAACTCAAAGTATTGCTTGGCTTTGTATATCCATCCAATGGGTTCTACCCCTACAAAGGTAGGAAATGAAAGCTTAAAGTGAGAGCGTGGTGGCTCATTAGGGTTTCTTAACCCACCATTTGGGCGTGGGTTATCTTCTCATGTGAACGGATTTTCTTCTGGTAAGTTCCGAATGGCACGAAATCCTTGTAACTCAGTGAGCACGACCTATAAGGTCGCACCTACCTGATCGAAGCCTAATTCATGCCTTTCCAGGGTTTCCATTACTTCGTTGTGAACACAGCGTTGGATTTTCCCCTGGTGTCCATGGCTTTGATACCACTATTAGGGTTTAATTTAGAAATAGAGCTGAGGAAGAAGATGACATACAAAGAGGGAAAAATGCTTTAATTCTCATTCCTTTTCTTTGGATTCCTTGTCTCTCTATATAGCCTTACAGATTATAATTATTGTAGGGAAATTATAAGAAATAATAGAAAAATAGCAGGAACAGTATGAGCAACTACCTCTGCGCCCTTCACATATGTCAAAGATTCTTCTAATGGCTTGAGTGGTCCTTCCTAACGAATTGGAGTGGTCCCCCTCTTCTTCCGAGTTCGATCGTGGCTCTGGGTTAAAGCCACATGCCTACCCTCTCCCCTCTTCGTGCGAGCGCGCCTCTCTACACGTAGCTCGATGTATTTAGCACCCATCATTTTCTTATCACCAAAGATACCTTGGACTACCTACTTGTACTAGGAGAAACAAATCTAATGTCTTTCTTAACTTAAAGGAAAAAGTATGGAAAATGATGCAATAGTGGGGAGAAGCTATTGTCACAAGCCGAAAAGGAAGTACTTATTAAAGCGGTGTTACAGTCAATACCATGCAACATCATGTAGAGAACTCTCTTCCCAAATGGCATGTTACTGGTGGTCTAAGCAAGGAATTGCCAAGTCCATTCATTGGTTGTCATGGGACAAAATGTGTCGCCCAAAAGTAATGGATGGGCTCTGGTTTAGAGAACTGGAATTGTTCAATAAGGCCATGTTGGTAAAACAAGTACTACGATTCTTATAAAACCCTTCTTCACTTGCAGCACAGGTTTTGAAGATTAAGTACTTCAACTCTTCAAACATTTACAAGCTTATGTCCTAAGTAATTCTTCTTTAATTTGGAAGATTATTTGGGGAAGAGGCCTTCTAAAAAAAGGTCTCCAATGGAGAATAGGAGATGGAACACAAGTCTTTGTTTATCGTGATAGATCGCTACTCTAACATTCAGATCCATTGATTACCTCCCTAAGGATACTGTTTGGACGTTGCAGTATGGATCACACAGTTACAACTGAAGTAGAAATAAGAAAAAATGAAATATGAAAAATAATAAACACTAAAATTTTACGTAAAAAATTCCCAAACATATTGGGAGGAAAATCACGAACAAATTGTAGAAAGATTTCACTATTGCAAAATAATTACAACAATTTCTCTCTAAAATAAGAAGAGCACAATTGACAATACCCTATCTTATAATATGAGAAAATATAATCTCTCTAATAAAAGAAAAAAACAATATTTAAGAGAATCTCACATTTGTTTTCTTTCTCTCTAAAAACTCTATCTTTTTCACTCAAAATAGGATTTTGTCTTAAAAAATTATGATAGATTTTATGAAGACAAATAACATGTATATATAGAGGAAATAGGAGGTAGAAAAATGGCGGTGAGTCAATGTGAATACAAATTGTTTTTATAGCTTGTTTTACAACACAAATTCTTCACCATCTTTGACTATTCAAAGACTTAATATAGAAGCAAAATTACTTCTTATCTTTTGAGCCACAAAAGTGGCTTTACCGCTACAGATACTATGTGATAATACTATGGCCAATAAGCTCATAATAGCTTCTGGGGTTTGGGATACTAACAAAAATCACTCTAGTTTTTTAATCAATCGTATTTAATCTACTTGGTCTCGGGTTTTTATTAATCGTTGTTTGATTCGATTGAAAAATCTAAAAGGATTTCGATAGATCTACTCTAGTGGTTTGATTGATCGAGATTGGTCAAGATTCATTGAGTGATGAGGGCTTCAATTTTAACCTAATTTTTTACTCGAGCCAAACATTCCAATTACCATGTTATCTCTATAATTTATTACTTTATGAATTATTTAATGGATAGATTTGTAATTGAATTTTAACATAAGACTAGGACTTCAATCTTTTCTATATAAAGAACCTAATACTCCATATTTTAATCAACCACATTCATTATAATTTTTTAAAGTTTTGTGTCCTTTCTCTCAAAACATTTTGCAAAAACAAGATTATATTTGTTTAAGTTTCTTTCTTTAATTAATCTATCAAACATTGGTCGTGTTTGATTGATTGATCAGCACATTTGCTTTATAATATTTTGATTATATATTCTTATAGCTTATTATTTATTATATTCTCGAATGTTTGGATCAAATAATTATGAAATAATTATGTTTGTAACATCATAATTATTTGATTTGATTATTTAACTTTAAAGAAGTTATCTTTATTGAACCTGTGTTTAATATGTTTGCTATTATAGTTATTCATTATTGAATCTACTATAGGATACACTTTGTAGTTGTGTTATTGTGCTAATATTTTAGGTACTGATTGAATGAGTTTGATTGCTCATGTGACTCAAATTTATTGAAACGTTAGTTCAAATTCGAAAAACTTTCTTATGAAGACTGTAAAGGAAAGTAGCGACTTATAAGTAAATTACTTGAGGGTATTTTCTTGGAGGGTAGTTTAAGTTCTGTTTGTAATTAAACTATATTTTAGTAGTAAATAGTTAGGTAGCCTCAAGACCGGTGGTTTTACTCTTAATTTATTGGTGTGACCTAAGTCGTTTTCACCTAAAATATCGTGTATTTACTCTTTATTTATTTTTGTATTATTTTACATTGTTGCATGTCTAGTTGGTTGTGAATTTTTAATTTAACACAATTTGATTAATTACCTGTTTATCCCCTCTAGATTAATTAGATCCGTAACTTTAAACTTTTACAAGTAAAAGTGTTATAATTATGTAAAATTTTATTTTACATAATTCTACGAATAATACTTTTTTATGCATAAGAGAAATAGAATTTGGGCAATTCATCTGGTTATTCGATGGTAAGATTCATCATTCTCTCGTTTTAAATCACATGTTCAAATCATATAAAAATATTATTTGATAAAAAAAATTTAAATTTAAAATGAAAAAATTGACAACATATATAAATAAAAAATGTGTAAAGAAAGAAATAAAGAAATAATATAACCTAAAGATAAAAAAAGATATATTCAATAAAAGGGCTAAAAATAAAATACAATAAATTAAAAAAAATTAATTTATAAAAGAGTTTTGAATTAAACCAATTTTATTTTAAAACAGGGAAAACAATTACCGGGACAATCCTTTTGCGTTCGTCTAAATAAAAAATAATTACTGATAAAATAATAAAAATAATATTTTTAAAATTTATAATTATAAAAATATTATAATATATATTTAATTTATATATTTTTATTATAAAAATATCAATTTTATTTAAATTAAATTATAATTATTTAAATAGTATTTAATTAAATTTTACGTCCTTCAGCCATGATTTTAGAAAAGAAAAACTTCGGATTGTACACGTGTTGTTGATAACTCAAAAGCAACCCACAAATATCAACCTCATCAACATATTGGACTTTACTGTCTGTTCGGAGATCCCGTAAACAAACAGAGAAGAAACGCGAAGCTGGAAGAAGCAGAAAGAAAATACAGAGAGAGAGAGAGAGAGAGAGAGAGAGATATGTGCAACACGATTATGAGGTGGTACACATCAGCTTTGCGGTGGGATTTCAGTTTTCCAATATCGTCAATATTCCGGTGGCCAGAATTTGATCTCTCTTACTTTTCAACAGTTTGGTCTTGGTCTTCGAATTTCCACAATTTCAGGTGGTGGTTTGATTTCTCAATTATTGATAACGTCGTTTGGACTCTCGTATCACTTGTCGAGACTATAGCTTTGCTTTCCATGCTCTGTTTCTTCTTTGTTTTCTGTGGTTGTACTCTCTGACATATATATATATATATATAACCCTGATCAGTTCATATTCAGAATCAAATAGATTCATTAATTTCTACATATTTCATTTTATTTTTTTTTGGAGTTGGGCAAAACTTGAATCATATGATTTGATAGTATTACTCACTTTTATTTATTTTTTCTTATCCGGATTTTTGATTGACGATTTGAGGTTGATTTACATATAGTAATGTTGTATTTATTTGGTACCCATTTGGAGAAATTTGTTCATAGTATTAGTGTTTATTATATATCTTGGTTGGTGTTGATTTGCAAAACAATTGTTTGATTATTTGAATTTTGGTTCTACCAATAAACCACTCGTGACAGATAGTTTTTGGTGTTCAGGGCATATTTGGTTAGTTGAAAGAAAACGTAATAGGAATTGTAAATGATATTTGGGATGTAATTATTATTATTATTATTATTATTATTATTATTATTATTATTATTATTATTTTCGTGGTTATTATCATGTTTGTTTAATTAGTTGAATCATATTAAAATAAAATTTATAAAATTATAAATAAATTAAAATTAAAAAATAATTTTTTTTTATTTTTAAACGAGATAAAAATAAAAAATAATTATATAAATATGTGAAAATATAAAATATTTTAGTTATTTTTTAAGTTACGAGATAAATGAATATTTATATTATTGTTGTATTATTTATATTGTATTTTAGATTAATAATTAAAGTAAATATAAAAATAACTTGAAATAGTTTTATTAAAAAAATATAATATTATATTATATCAATATTAAAAAATCAAGTATATTATTATTTATATGATTTAATTAATTTAATAGTAAAATTTTGGGTTTGAAATTAATATAAAATTAACGTGTAGTTTGTGTAATGATGAGTATTTCCTAAATACAAACTCTTTTTCCCATCATTCTCGTGGAGTAGTGGGGTTGGTATTAACGTCTTGGCACACCCTTAATTCGATTATTAAAATGATAAAATTTATAACTTCCGTTTATATTTTAATTGAAAAATCCAGGAGTTCACACTTCACATTAATGATGATGTTAATTGAAGGGTTTGGGAGATTTTTTTTATTTTACAACATAGAAACCACTTTCATCAACAAATTAAAATAAAATAGAGCTGAGTAGTCCCTAAAACAAATCGTATTTTAAGTTTGAAAAAGTCTGATGTACACGACCTTAAAACCCAAAACATATCAACCTGATCAAATCCCAAATAAGTAGTTATATGGAGAATTATTTGTGTTTGGCTTTCTAAAGAAATGTTAAAGAGAAAATAATACTTATATCTTTATTCATCTAGATAATGTGATATATATATATATATAGGCATATAAGATATAGATGTCAATGTTACACTCTATCAAAATTAACTTAGATATAATAATTTTACAATAAACATCATATCGTTAATCTTAGATCTCATGGGATACTCATTGTACGGACTAACATACTAAACAAGGAACATTATCAGGTCGCACGAAATCAATGTCAATAAGACTATCATTAGATCGCATGAAGTTGATGTTAATATCTGACTAGGTCTTGCTCGTTAGGTCGTGAAGTCTTGTTATTAGGTCGCTTGAAACGAAGTACATTCAAGGTTCTTTAACTAAGATTGGATCCATTGCTTAATCGTGTCAGGTCGCCATATACGAGCTATTAGAAATGTCACATACTCTATTCGAGCGAAGTACATTAGATAGTTAGAGTCACGTACCTATTACCCGTAGGATATCTAATATTAACTCACTTATTTCTTAAACTTTAAGTAGTTGAAAGGAATATTCTAAAAATAATCGTCAGACCTTTTAACTTCCCTACTAACTCCTAAAAACTATTCCACTTTTCTTTGCCATAAATGTCATGTCCTTTAGAAATAGTAACTTTTATTTTTACTATTTATTACTTTTCACTTCTAACTTAATCAAATTTCCCTCAAAGAATCCTAGCCCGTTGTAAGACTTTTTAGATCACAATTCTTCATGGCTAGTCCATCGGATTCATACTTTGCTTGAAAATCAATCTGTTTTCGTTGTGACTTATTAGTCATATAAGCTCATCCGATACTTTTAGGTCGCTTAACAATCGTTAGGCCATTCATTAACCAACCTACAAATCTCAAGTCATTCTCTAGGTAGTTTCTTCTTTTCTCTCTTTAAAATTTATTTTGATAAAGGGAAAAACATAACCTACCCAACATCTTCTAGGGATGTCTGCTTATGGCTCACTAAAAATGTTCCTCTAAGGATAAGAACACCCTAATATCCTTCTCAGGATTCAGTCTATATATGACCAAGTTCAGAACAAGCTGAACAACCTCTTGAAGTCCCAACAAGTCATGATAAAAGACATAGTAAAATTAGTGGTGCACTAGCCAAAGAGAGCATCCTCACTATCCTTGTTTCCTTTGGGTCGCGTCCAGCCTTCTCTTTGTCTTCACAAGGATCTGTTCGAATAACTAGAATGCAAACGACCACAACCGCGAAGATACCCCATCTAAAAAAGAGACATGACACCAAAGGTAAACCCACCCATCGAATCAAAGACAAACATCAAATTAAAAAAATGCTCAATGAACTAGGTGCTGACGATCTGGTACATATACAATATGAGTACAATATTCCACCCTGTATAGGAATGATGCCAATACCTTACCACATACTTTCTTATTGGGTGTGGGTGATCCACTTAGTGCCCTTTAAGATAGGAATTAGATGTCTCTTTTCAAGAATGGTGTCTCGTGTTCTCAATACATTTGATATTAACCTTGCCCAAGTCAACCCTAATGGATGGCCAACTCTATTGATTTTATCAATCATCGTTGGAGAGCATAGGATTGGCTTGACAAGTGATGAAATTAGGTGTATATATTATCTGAAAAAGAACAACTTAGAAAGGAAAGGTTTACATATCCTATGTTGTTAGACACAGACTAACATAAAACTCCCTGATAACTCCTCAAGGTGGAAAGACAAATACTTCTACATCATTGGAGATTTTTGGGGTAATAGGTAATCGCCACACAAATTGTGTATGCAATAAATATGCAAGTATACATATCGTAACAAGTAATATAATGTAAAAAAAGATTGTTCTCCATAGAGATTATTTTATTATAAACTGATTTTTAAAACTTAAAAAAATAAAAATCAATTTTTTTGTTTTTATATATTAAGGAAGCAAAATTAAATAACTAAAAGTAAATAGAAATAATTAACTAAATCAAATTTGGTAACTAAAAATATATATGAGAAAATATCAAGAAATACTTAATCCCCTAATTTTCTAAATATACAAATCGCTAAAATCCCCCCAATATAATTATCAATTAATTACATGATCAATTGAATCTAACCTAGCATGTATTCATTTCTCAAGTAAACTACACACCATATAGTAATTAATTTAATCACACTCTCATGCTAATTAAATTGCATACTACTCATTAAGTTCATCAATTATGGATCACATATATAAGAATAATACTTCTTTGTCTAGAAACTATGCATGTTATTTAATCAAGACAAACAATTATATAATTCTCTCAAATCTATTTAATTGCCTCTATAGATAAATTATTGGCCAAACAATTAATAGCATACAGATCAGATTAAATAATATAATTAAATTATAATTATAATTGGGGTAAAATATTAGATCATCACATGATGAAAATTGAGTTCATAAGATCCTTGGATTAATAAATTAACAACACATAATTGTGTTCATAAAGCTCATATTTTTCATAAAAAAGACATAAAATTTGATAAAAAAAAGTAGAAGAAATACAATCAATCTCTTAAATTGTAGAATTAATCTCTTCTTGAATCTCTACCAAAAGCGTGTATTCTCTTGAATTTTTCTGTATTTTCTCTCTTTTTAGCTCCAAAAATGGACAAAACTTATGTTAATATAGGCCACTTAGGGTTTATGGGGTGATTAGGGGCTTAAATATTTCTCAGGTGCGATCAGGACCGTTATATCAAGGGCTACGATCAAAACAAGCAAAACTGACAACGCTAGCCAATCACAGCATGACACGGGGCATCAGAAATTCACTGGGCGAATCAGGGTGCAATGCGTGGCATGAGAGACCAGTTAGAGTCAATGCTTACTGAGTTAGTGCCATGCGGTGCAATATGATTCGTAGAAATGGATGGTGTGGCACATTAGTGGAACATGTGGAGCGACACGTGGCAACACAGTTTGACCAACTCGGAGCTCGGATTGAACGTCGTGCTGACACATGGCAAGTATTTCATCCTCCTCACAAGTGGCATAACATGATTCACTCTCCATGCTTGCATGACTTTTGTATGGCTTGCTCAATAAACTCTCATTCTTATGTGGCATGCCATGTGGTTGCTCTTGATTAGTCCCACATTAAAAATTCATAAATATTCCAAAAAATCCCAAAAATTTTCAAAAATTAGATTTTAATATTTTTTTCCATAAAAATATTATTTATTGAATAAAAAAGTAAATATTAAGTAAAAAAGTGTGCTAATGACTCTAGAGTCATCGATAGGGTCAAATTCTCAGTCCACAGTACTTGGAACCATAACTTCAACACAAACCAAGCTTGTGCAAGTGAGCTAATTAATAAGTTGGGTCTAAATGGCAAGGAAAATGTGGTGGATCGAACTCCAAAACACTGAGAAAGAGACCTAAAAGAATATCCTTACTGTAGTTCGCCTTAGAGGATCTAGTAGGTGGAGGGACTACACAAATGAATATATAGGCATTCATCTTTAGCAAGGTATAAAATTATTGACAATCTAATTCATTTAACTAATTGATTACTCACTTGTTTTTGTAGTTATGGATTACTCAAATATGGATCTCAAGGACCTGATTGACACCTCTAGTGTCTGCAACTTAGAGCCCATATATCCACGAGTTATCCTTACCTTACCCTCTCAAACTATAGACTTCATGTGATTGAACGAAGAACCAATCGAGGTGCCTTCTCCTTCCATAATTGTGTCAAGAATCCCTAGCTCATCCTCTCTACCTCCCCTTGTCAAGACCTAAAAAAAGGAAAATTGGTGAGACTTTAACTCACCAAATGCAGGCAATGGACCAATATGGCTTCGAGTTTGATGAATTCATTTTAAAGAACATCATGGTAATAAATACCCTATTGATTTATTTTGATGAGGCATCTTTGGATGGCCCGACTTGATGAGGGATTGTTTTAATCACTTTGGGAGCAATGTTGAATGACCTAGGGTCAAAGAAGCTCGTAGGAGTGAAGGAGCTTCCAATGCGGAGCTGATGGTTGATTGTCTGATAGAGATAAGTAATGCATTTCATGATTTACACCCCATTTTTCATTATTGTAATACTCAGAATCTTTTAACACTTGTGTTTTTCTAGGTTTTATCATTGGCCAAGAAGGGCAAGCTATCACTCAGGGCATACAAATGCAACGTGTATACTAATCTCTTACAAATAGTGAAGTACTAAAAGACTGTTGAGGAAAAAGATGCTCTCATTGTTGAAAATGATGCCAAAATCCTAAAGATTGAAGGTGATCTTCTTAACAAGCTATAAAATCTGAGAAAAGCAGACACTTATTACTTCGAGTAGGGACAAAGTGTAGGCCATTTTTAACAAGAAGCCAAGGATGTTGAACCTATTGTGAGCTCCCTAAGAGATTAAATGATTTTGATGAAGGAGCTGATGAGCTTGTTGTTTGCATTAGTGGAGATGCTCAAAGCGGAGTGTACCAAGGCTTATAGAAATGGGGTGAGTTTTGGAATAAAAATCTTGAAGACGCAAGTCGAGAAGCTAGACTTGACTATTCCTTACTTCACTTTAATGCGATCTTTTAAAAATAGTAGAAGCAAAGAACACCCAGCCAGTACCCTACTACCATCTCCTAGGATAGGTCGAAGAAGACACCCCTTAATTTTTTCTTGTTCTTGTAAGCTTCTCTTAGAGAAACCTTCTACCTTTGTGATATCATCATCAACATCTGAGTGATTGATAGTTTCCTATGTTTAGGATTGTATTATGATTTTGATGTAATATATGGTTATTTTGTAAATGTGTTTTTTACATCTATGATGTGTTTTGAAGCTTACAATTAGCATTTATGTTTGTAACTAAAAAAATTATAAATTTATCTCATTCACCCCTTTACATTTGTCTTATGGTGATTCAATGCTCCTTAAATGCTTATGACATTTCCTCTATTTATATGTTGCTTCTGTCATTTAATTTCTTATCTTGAAAATTGTTTCAACGATCTAAATGGATTTTCAGTCCATAACCTAAGCTTTTAAGTCTAATTCTTAAATTCCAGACTATACTTGTCTAAAAGATCAACCCGTATTAGATAAGTATTAGGCCATAAATCATATGGACTACTCAAAAGTCGATCTTGATGACATGATACAAACTAGGTCATGTTTTTCTTATACCCCAAACATTCTTCCACAAGATAATAAAAATCACCCCATTTCACCATTCTTAAGTGACAAGGTAAATGAAACACCGCATTTAACCACCTCGTTAGTTGAAGAAACCACGAAGTCTCATTTTCTCTTTGCTTCTTCCATGGCTTTAGACAAAGGTACAATCTCAAATCCATTTCATGTCGTTACCACCACTGTGCAGGGTACAAATGAGGGCTTACCTACCTACCATATTGTTGTGGAACTCTACCATTGTGGCAAAGAATGACCAACAAATAGGGTCTGGACATCCAAACAAATTGTCCCAATTAAAGATGAACATTAATCCGCTCGAGAGTGTTTTCTTGTTACATCCGAGCAAACTTAAAATAGTAGGCTAACAACCTGTTTGAAAACAGAATGTTTGATAATTCTGAAGCCCAAGATGACCTCTATCACCACTTTGGAGTGTCTGCTGATCGTTCTACCATATACACTGCCTGTAAGAAAGAAAAAGGGACAATATTGCATATAATAGCAAGACGTGTTCTTGATGTAAGTAACTTTGTATGTCATTACATGTATTTTCTAATTATTTTTTATAATACATTTTTCATTATATAGGCCTTATCCGTTGCCATGGATTTAGAACGAGAAATATTGACCTATAGGAAAATTTATAAATTTATTGATAAAGAATTGTGTATTCTAAAGGCTCGCTTTGAATCCATGGAACAAGAGTTGAATAAAACCCACACTGAATTGACCAATGCATTCAACCAAAGAGATAAATACAGATAAGAAAAGGATGAACTGTGTAAACTAGATGAGTATTAGAAACAAAGGAAAATGGAGAAGAATTATCGCAAGACTCTTGTTTCTAAAAGCATTGGCTCACATCCCTGTTAAAATGTTATAGTTAGAATGTGTATTTGACTTATAATCTTTCCATTCATCGGGTGTAATTCAAATATCAAAACCATTTGTGAATAATTCATTTTACCTTGGTTTGAATTTTCAAAGGAAAGGTCCACATTTGTGAACTCAATATACTTCTATAGGATAGGAATCACACCTCTTATCTCACATTCCAAGTGGTCACCTCACTATATACTTGAGGTTATCTCATTAATTTTTCTCGAGACAAGAGCCATACAAGGGTAAAATTAAATCCCACCCCTATATGTGATTCCAAAGAGAGGGTTCACATTTGTGAACTTAAGGTCTTTTCTTAGGACTGGCATCATGCCTCTTATCCTGCATCCCAAGTGAGGGGTCCTTTTGGCCACCTTACTCCATACTTAGGGTTATTGCATTAATTTTCCATGAGACATGAGGTATACAAGGGTAAAATGGAATCTAACCCCTATATGTGTTTCCCAAAAAAAGGGTTCACATTCATGAATTCACAACCCTTTTCTTAGGACAAGTGTCCTACCTCTTATCTTGCATCCTAAGTGGGGGATCTTTTTGGTCACCTCACTCCATACTTGGGGGTTATCATGTTAATTTTTTGTGAGACATGAGACATACAAGGGTGAAATTGAATCTAACTCTTGTATGCGATTCCCAAAGAATGGTTTCATATTTGTGAACTCAAGACCCTTTCATAGGATGAATGTCACACCTCTTATCCCATATCCCAAGTAAGGGATCCTTTTGGCCACCTTAATTCGTACTTGGGGGTTATTACGTTAATTTTTTGTGAGACAAGATGATCATATCTCTCTTAATCCCCTTGTGTAAGGCCTTGATATCAATAGTCTGGACACTACAAGACTTCCATTTTTTGTTTTAAATCTCCTTATATAGGTTTCTATGGCCTCATTATTTTTCTGAACGATTAAAAAAAGATGATGGGAATAATTTTTTATTGGCTTGTTACAAGCATAGTTGGTGAAATTTGTTTTTCCAAAGTATCAAAGCTTTATATACTCTTAGGTGAAAAATCAATGAACCATTGTTATGTCATTTTCATAAAGGTGACAATGAATAAATTTGTAGTACATTAACTCCTTGTTTTGGGATGCTTAGAACTACAATGGCCATTTTGAAGTGATTTACATGCGTCATTGGATCTTTTGTCCTCTTGTAGGTGGGACATTTTGGGGGAGAAAATTTTAGGGGTGGTGTCATAAGCTTAATATCATTAGAGAAATGTGAAGCTGACAACTAGTCATATATAGTTTTGATATGGCTTCAAGGACATAGCCTTCCTTGGCTTTTAATTCAATCGTTTACCTTTTTCTCTGTTTTCTCTTCCATTTCTTTGAATTTTTCATCTATGTTACTAATGGTGGTCCAAGTTGGCTTTTGCATCCCCTTAGAACAAAGTTTTCCAAATGAGAAAATTTTGGAAATTACTAGGATGCATTTTGTGTAGGATGTTGATAAATAGTGTCAATAGGTTCTAGAGCTAGAGCTATGGGTATGGGTTGTTCATATATGGTATTGAGCCAATACTGATTGGGATATCTCAATGGATCCAGGGAGGTGTGTTTTGATCTTGCTAGTTGATTTGGTCTTACTAAAGGGATAGTTGTGTTGAATGATCTTTTTGCCTTGTCTCAGTAATCTTCATGTATCAATCGTGATCTTAGTTTTTTGCTATCATTTTGAGATCTTACTAAAGCTTGTTGTAATTTCTCCACTTGTTATTGAATCCTCACTAATTTAACATCTTTTTTGTGAGACGAGCTTTCAAAACTGTAGCTAATAAAACTAGTTCTACATGAAATGATTTTGGTCATTTTTGGTGCACTATTGCAAACTATAGATCATATATAGTCATATCCCAGACCTCGATGAGATGTGATAGTTGGAGAAATATGGGATAGATGATCGTTGAGGTCAAAATATGTAATTTTTTGAATTAAACTATTTCTTGATTCAAGATGGGAATGAGAACTTGTTATGATGGTAGGACTGAATTTTCCTACTATACATGTTGATTTTCCTTTAAAAATCAAGGTCACAAATACCAACTATGGACTAGAAAAATTTAAGACCCGTGCCAATTTTTTAAAGAATTGCTTGTATGTTAGGGTTTTATAATGAGATGTTAGAGAGAAGATAATATTCAGATCCTTCATTCATTTCATTAATGAGGTATATATAGATATATAAGAGGTAGGTGTTAATATTATGCTCTGTTCGAGATGTCAAAATTGTCCTAAACATAATAATTTTACAATAAACGTCAGGTCGCTAATAGTAGGTTGTATGTGATATCTCTTATATGGAGTAACAGAGTAAACAAGGAACATTACTAGGTCGCATGAAACCGATGTCAATAGGACTATCACAAGGTCACACAAAATTGATGTTAATATGTGGTCGGGTCTTGCTCGTTAGGTCGTGAAGTCTTTTGCTTAGGTCGCTTGAAACAAAGTATACTTAACAGTGCCATATCTCCATATACAAACTACTAGAGATGTTATATATTCTATTCGAGCGAGGTACATCATGTCATTGGAGTCACATATATGTTATCTCTAGGACACCTAACAACATACATCATTAATTTATTGAATTAAATGTAAAAGTGAAGATACATTATATTTTTCTTGAAATTATTATAAAACTATTTATTAAAAACAAGTAACTATATATTGAATTTGTTAAGCTAGGAGCTTCGTAACTAGGTTAAGACCAAAAGTCAATAAAAAAATTATAATGATATTATTATAATTAATTCTATTATTGTTATAATAAAAATCTATTAAATATTTATTTCATTCGTGAACATTTTAAGATATAAGTAATATAAAAGTTCACTCTCTGATACATCGAAAGTTAGTTTTTTTATTTAATTTTTAAAATTTGAAATATAATAAAAAAATAATTTTTTCTTTCATTTTATTGTCTTTCTATTATAGTGTTTGAGTGAAAATCTTAACATGATACAAACTTAGCATGAATACAATTATAAGAAGATTGTATTAAAATTTATTACTAATTTTTTTTATATATATTAAAGATCATATTATTTTTAATATTATAAATAATTTACTTGAAAAATCATCTAAATTTTTTGTTCAGTTAAATACCACACAAACCCGTTACAAAAATATGCCATGACTTCCAAGCCTAAAATAATTTAGGAAGACAAAGAACTGAGCATTTCAAAGTTCTAGCTAACATGTATATATCATTAATATGAAGTAAAACTTGAGAAATAATAAATTAGTGTATCTCCTTAAACCTGACTTCATATTCACTTGGATGTTAGAAGCTCTTTTTATTTTAATTAAATTTATGTTATTATATTAGTTATATTATTATTATTTTTATTTTAAAATAGCTATTTTAATTGATAAATATTTAATTATTTTCATCGTAATGATAGCTTTCATATATTTTTTTATTATAGTCTATAATAAAGTGGGTATGTTATAGTATATAAAATAAATTCTTTAATGTATGTAAATTTAATAAATTTGTAACCGGATGAAGCATAAAAATATGTTGAATTTATTAAATTATCAGAAAAATCATTTTATATTTAAAAATAAGCACATTCTTAAAAAATATTTTATTTCTCTAGTATATTATATAAACTTAAACTTATTAAATTTTAGAAAAAAATACTTAATATTTAAAAGATATATAATTAGTTGAGATGGTAAATACCAACTTTTTTTTTTAAATGAATGATTCGGAATCTTAATCATACTTTAGAAAATTTCAGAATTTAAATTAAAGTTTCTAATTTTTAAGCTATATAATTGTGAGAAAAACTTTGTTATTGTGTCGTTAAAATGAAGTTTATTAATTTTAAATTTATTAATTTTACAACAAAATGCGTTATTAATTATTTTTTCATAGTCGATAAAAAATACAAAACATTATTTATTCTTCAAATTTTATATTAAATAAAATAATAGTTAAAGTTATCCGAATAAAAATTAGGACTAATGTGTAATTATAAAATGGCCCTGTAACGAGCCAATAAGAGTCCCACATATGGTCCTGAAAATCTTAGGAACAGTTATGATTTTGTTCTTGTTATTATACATTAAATTTATTATTAATTAAATAAATTATTATTATATTCGTATGATACTTAAAAAAAGAAAGAAAGAAGATCCCCCGACATAAGCTCGAGCATGTTAGTATTTCACTAATATTATTTCACAAAGTACGGAAATTCAAAATCGGGTCAAAATGTTCCAAATTATAAATCTGACGTATTTTTTAATCTTTTCTCTTAACCTTCCCGTTCCTGTAACTTTTGATATATTTATTTCTCGTTTTTTTATTAATTATTAATTTATTATTTATATTAAAAAATCTAATAATTAATAATATTTTTTTACCAACCAATAAATTTTAGATTTATGAAAAATATTTAAAACTTAAATTTTATATTCATTTAATGCCACTAATTCTTAGAATAATATTATTATTTAAAATTATATCTATCATTAAATTTGGTTGTAAATTATTACGATTTAAATATTAAAACTATAAATATTTTTTTTGAAAAAATAAATATATAATTAAATATGAAAAAAGATAATTATAATATCCAATGAGATAATAATTAAAATAACTTATTCCAATTACATTGAATTAGCCTGCACCTACGGACCCACAGATTGTGCATACTACAGAGACCAGAATTCTTCTAGCGTCATCTTCTTATCATGATTTCTCATACATAGCAAGAAACCAGGGCCATCCATACATTAGGAGGAAATTGTCAAGGAAGTGCCCTCATCTTACAAAGAAATTGTTGTACTAATGGCGAAAATGGAAGTACGAGTCCGACAAACAACTGATATGTAAAAATAGTGATCGCTAGGAGGGGGTCTATTGGGAATGAGGCCGCTATAAGGAAAAATGATTCCGATATCAATGGAAATCTCAAACATTTTTCTCAACTTGTTAACCATGCATTTGGTAATAACTGCTACTAAAGAATAAGTTTAACAAGTATGTGAAAATAATATAATAACAATATTATTGAAATATTAAAATGTATTGCTTAAGTTGAGTCATAAATTAAGTCGTTCTCTTTAAGACGTTTCGCAGCTTTACTCAAACTTGTGCAATCAAACACAGTTTCGTCCTCTCCATGATAAAACAATTCAGAATTTTTGTTTTCTATCTTAGAGCTTCATTGCACTAATGAAATCCAAAATAATACACCTCTAAAGTTTATGTTGCTTGAAAAACTCTAAAAACAATTTAGTATCTTCTTATTTTCTTTCTAAGAGCTATTTCTTCTTTTCTTTTCTAAGAACTATTTCTTCTTTTCTTTTCTAAGAGCTATTTCCAATGATCTAATATAAAACTGAGAGTTAAGGGCCTCTATTTATAGTTTGAGAAAATGTATGATAATTATGATAAATAACGGTCATATATGGTGGAAAACATAACGGCCATAATTATGATAATAACGGTTGTGTCTAGGTAGAAAAAATAACGGTCATATATAGGTGAAAAAAGTAACGACTAATTTTCTGAGTGAAAAAAGTAATGGTCATTTTATGAGTGAAAAAGTAATGATCATTTTTTGAGTGAAAATTTTTTTGAGTGAAAAAGTAATTTTAATAAAAAAATATCCCAAAAAATATAATGCTACCTCACCTCACTCGCACTCGGCTCAGCTCGACACTGCATCACATGTGTGTGTGTAATCACATTTGCCTAAGTTTTCTCTCATTCTATAAAAGTGAATGCCTCTTAGGACCTAAACTCAATAGTCAATCATTTTCTATTTATACATCTCATAAGTGATGTAAAATAAAAATGTGGGACAAAACTTAAAAGAATAAAATTTGGCACAAATTGGCATCATTTTTTTATTAAAAATTCATTTCCAACAATCCCCACTTGAATTTTATATTAAAATAATTTCCATCGAACAGTCGATCAATTAAAAGTATAAGATTGTACATAAGTAAAAGGTGTCTATCGACTTGAACATTTGCATACTGTTGATGCTTTATAATGTACTAGAGTAACTCGTAGTTTTGAACTCTATCTCTAACAGCTAGGGGTGTGCAAAAAATCCGATCATCCGATCAATCCGATCCGATGGTCGGATCGGATGGAGATTTTTCCATCCGTTAAGTGCGGATCGGATGGCGGATTTCACTACGATTCATCCGATTCGATCCGACCGAAATTAATTATATATATATTTAATTAATATATATTTATTTAATTTTTTAATGTTTTTTTAAGTCAAATAATTTTATATTATGATTTATGTAAAAATTTAAAAATTTTATTTAAAAATACAAAAAATAGAGTTAATTAAATTTATTGGTCGGATTGATCGGATTGATTGGATGTCATCCGAATAGTTTACGGATCAGATTGAGCAGATGTAAGAGGTGATCGGATCGGTTGCGAATTAGGTTGTTTCAATCCGAGCGAATGGTCGGATTGGATCAGATGATAGAAAAATCAATGGTTTCGATCCGATGAACAACCCTACTAACAACATTATACACACAACCTTTCCAAGGTTAGTTCGAAAAGCTTGTACTTTATGACCATGCATGTGTATCCCAATATAGTGAATGCTCTAGTAAATTTTTCCTAAAATTTTCATAGGAAACGGCTATACTTCCACATTCACATAAGTGAGTCTATCAAGAGTGCTCTTGTAGCTATGTACTCCACTCCATATAGAGTATATAACTCATTAAGAGTTTAATAATTAACTCATCTTTCTTTGTCACTTCAAGACTTCATACTTCTAACATTATAGAATGAGACTTTATAATGACATGATTCATCTCATATCACTTCATGACTTGTTATTACCCATTGAACTTATTTCTTGGGATCATTAGTCTATAAGTTGGGTTACCATCACAAGTGACTCTTCATTCTAAGAGCATCAGTCTCATTCCTTTTGAGGTTTTGAAAAGCTTCTCTCTTGGTAATTCTTTCATCAAAGGATCAACCAAATTTGTATTAAAACTTACGTGATCCATTCTTACCGCTCCTGTAGAGAGAAATTCTCTAATTGTACTATACTTATGATGTATCTATTGTCTCTTATCATTGTAATAACGATTCTGAGTCTTTGCAATAGTCATGGTACTATCATAGTGGCTCAGGACAGCTGGTATGGGTCTTTTCCATAAAGGGATCTCAACTAACAAACTTCTTAACCAGCCTGCTTCTTTACTGTAGTATCTAGTGCTATCATTTCAGACTCTATCATAGATTGAGCCAATATTGTTTGTTTCTTAAACTTCTAAGAAACAGCTCCACTAGCAATGTTAAATATATAGCCACTAGTTACTTTGTTGTCTTCTGATAGAGTGTTCCAATCAACATCGCTATATCCTTCTAGAATAGCACGAAACCTTTTATAATATAATCCAAGGTTCATAGTTCTCTTAAGGTATCTCATGACCCTTTCAATAGCATTCTAATGCTCTATACTAGGTCTACCGGTAAACCTATATAGTAGTCCCACAATATAAGCTATGTATGTGCTAGTGCAATTAGTAGCATAACGTAAACTACCAATGATGCTTGCATACTCAATTTGTCTAACACACTCTCCGGTGTTCTTGAAAAACTTTGCACTAAGATCATAAGGAGTATATGCAGGTTTGCAGTTAAAGTAATTATATTTCTTTAAGATATTTTCATTGTAATGAGATTGATTTAGAGAAATTGACTTTTCAGACCTAGTAATCTTTATTCCAAGGATTAGACTCGCTTCTCCAAGATCTTTCATATCAAATTTGGCACATAACAAAGTTTTCAATTTATTCACAACATGAATATTTGACCCAAAAATAAGCATGTTATCCACATATAAACATATAATAGTGCATATGTCATTTTCTAATTTATAATAAATGCATTTGTCACTTTTATTCATTTTGAATCCATGTTAGATAACTAGATTATCAAATTTTTCATGTAATTGCATAGGTGCTTGTTTTAGACCATAAAAGGATTTATCTAGTTTACAAACTTTGTTTTCTTGAACTCGGACAATAAAACCTTTAGGTTGATCCTTATAAATTTCTTCTTCTAAGTCACCATTTAAGAAAATATTTTTAACATCCATTTGGTGCACTAGTAAATCATGGATAGTAGTAAGAGAGAAAAGTACATGTATAGAAGTTATTTGTGTGATTGGTGAAAAGGTATCAAAGAAATCTACATTTTCCCTTTACCTATACCCTTTTACTACAAGATGAGCTTTGTACTTTTTAATAGTACCATCGGGTTGTAATTTCTTCTTTAGTATCCATTTACATCCTATGGTTTTGCAACCAGGAGGTAAGTCAACTAAATTCCAAGTTCTATTATACCCAAAAGAGTCCATTTCATCATTTATGGCTTCTTCCCATAAGTTGACATCTAAAGAAAATAAGGCTTCTTGAAGAGTTTAGGGATCTTTCTCTAAGATATAAGCATAAAAATCAGACCTAAAATTCTTAAGGGTTCGAGCTTATTTACTTCTCCTAATTTCAGTGTTTAATTCCTCATTTTGTTCACTAATTTTAGTTATGGGTAAACTACTAGAAGATGAGCCCCCACCATTTTTCAATTTAAAAGGAAACTTATGTTCATAGAAGTCAACTTCATTTGATTCTATAACTATATGATCATTTAAGTCATAGAATTTATAAGCTTTACTATTCACAACATATCTTATAAACACACATTCATATGCTCTACTAACAAGTTTATTTCTTTTGGGATTAGAGATCCTAACATGGGTTAAACAACTCCAAGTTTTAAAATAAGTTAAGTTAGGTTTCTTATTTTTCAAAATTTCATATGATAAAATTTTACTAGTAGATTTTGGCACTCTATTTAGCACATAACAAATAGTTAATAAAATTTCTCCCCACCAATAAGAAGCAACGCTAGAGTTTAATAAAATTGCAACAATTGATTTAATAAAAGTTCTATTTTTTCTTTCAGCTTTGCCATTCATTTCAGAAGAATAAGATGTAGTTTTTTCATGATTGATTCCATGAGTTTTATAAAAATCATTGAAAATATTGCAATAATATTTAGTGTCTCTATCACTTCAAAACCTTTTTATTTTTCTGTTAAGTTGATTTTCAATTTCAGTCATAAATATTTTAAACATGTCAAACGTTTCACTTTTATTTTTTATTAGATATATATAAGTATAATATCTGAACAATTATCAATAAAAGTTATAAAATATCGTTTTCTATTTCTCGTTAAATTTTCATCAAGTTCACATATGTCAGATTGTATTAAGTCTAAAGGTTCAGATTCTCTAACTACTAACTTATGTAAAGTTTTGGTTATTTTAGCTTGACTACAAAAGTCACATTTTTCAAAATCATTAAAAGATAGTTTAGGAATTAGTTCTAAGGTACTCATGTTCTTGATTATGCATTTATTAACGTGACAAAGTCTAGCATGTCAAATATTAAAAGAACTCAACATATAAGTAGAAGAAGGAACTTTATTAATTTCAACATTTAATTTAAACATGCCATTATTGGCATACCCTTTCCCAACAAAAATATATTTTTTAGTTATTGTATATAAATCAGCCCCTATAGTTTGAGTAAACCCAACTTTGTCAAGAAGATAACCCGAAACTAAGTTCTTTCTCATCTCTGGAGTATGAAAGACATCCTTCAAGATGACAATCTTTCCAGAGGTAAAATTTAATTCCACCTTACCAGTACCATCAAATTTAGTGGAGTGAGAGTTTCCCAATAACACTTTCTTATCCTTAGACACACAATAGGACTTGAATATGTCTCAATCATAGAAAACATATCAAGAAGCACCAGTGTCCACCCACCACCCCTTAAATCCACCAAAAAAATTGATTTTAGATATCATAGAAATAAGCCAATCTTCGGTAAAGTTCGCCTACGGGATAGGACGATTCTTTTTCTGATAGTTCTTGGCCAAATGGGTAGGCCTGTTACAACTATAACACATGAATATGTTATTTCTTGGGGGGTTGAGGTCCATTCTATGGAGGATAGTTTTTGTTTCTATTTTGATGGTTATGGTTCTTGTTATTTTTGCGATTCTAAGTTTTCATGTTTCTTTATTTAGGTTTCAGAATTGCAGAAGAGGATTTCTTATTGGTATTGTTGTTTGAGACAATGAGTACTTCATCTATTTGATCTTGTTTTTGAGCTTCTTCTTCTATTCTTAGATGAGTTATGAGACTTTCTAAAGAAAATTCTTTAGTTTTATGTCTAAGTGCATTCTTAAAATCTTTCCATGCAAGGGGTAATTTATATATAATAACAGCAATTTGAAATTGTTCATTTAAAGCCATACCTTCATAAGTTATTTCATGTGCTATCTTTTACAGTTCTTGTGATTGAGCTTCCACATATTTTCCATCTATCATCTGATACTTCATGCATCTAATTACAACATACTTCTTTGTTCCAACTTTATCAATGTCGTACTTCTTTTGAAGTGCATCCCAAATTTCCTTAGCAGACTTATCAAAATTGTAATAATCATACAATTCATCAACTAAACTGTTAAGAATAATTTTTTTGCATAGAAAATCATTTTCCATCTAGGTGTCTAAATCCTTTATTGTAGCTTGAGTAGGAGGATTAGGCACTATTGGTTTTTCAATAGTAAGAACAGAAATGACCTTTTTCATGGTTAAGAAAAATAACATTTTTTGTCTCCATCTTTTAAAATGTAGTCCCTCGAAACGAAATGGTTTGTTGATATTAGTAGTTAACATTTTAGTAGCCATGTCAGATATAAAACATCTTAAAATTGTTGGAACAAGTATGTGAAAATAATGTAAAAACTATATTATCGAAATACTAAAATATACTGCTTGGGTTGAGTTGCAGACTAGGTCACTCTCTTTAAGACGTTTCATGCCTCTGCTCAAACTTATGTAAGCAAACACAGCCTTGTCGTCCCTATGATAAAACAACTTAGAATCTTTGTTTTCTGTCTCAGAGCTTCATTGCACTGATGAAATTCAGAATGCTACACCTCTAAAGTTTATGTTTCTCAGACAACTCAAAAAACAATTTAGTATCTTCTTTTTTTCTTTCTAAGAGTTATTTCTTCTTTTCTTTTCTAGGAGCTATTTCCAATGAGCTGATATAAAACTAAGAACTAATACCCTCTATTTATAGTTTGAGAAAAGTTGTGACAATTATGATAAATAACGGCCATGATAGGGTAGAAAAAATAACGACCATAATTATGATAAAAATGATCATGTCTGAGTGAAAAAAGTAATAATCATAATTATGATAATAATGGTCATGTCTGGGTGGAAAAAGTAATAACCAATTTCTGAGTGAAAAAATAATGGCCATTTTTTGAGTGAAAAAGTAATGATTATTTTTTGATTGAAAAAGTAACGATCATTTTTTGAGTGAAAAAGTAATTTTAATCAAAAATATTTCCTAAAATATATAATGCCACCTTACACATACACACACATACATATACACATGTACTTCCACTTGAACTCAGCATGGCAAGGCATGGCACAACTGGTTGATCGTATGGACGGCGACAGCGGCGTGCACGCGTGTGTAGAATTACATTTGCCTAGGTCCTCTCCCCTTCCCCAAAAGTGGGTGCCCTTTGGGGCTCAAAAACAATAGTCAATCCTTTTTCTATTTATACATCTCCTAAGTGATGTAAAATAATAATGTGGGACACAACTTAAAAGACTAAAATTTGGCACAAATTGACATCATTTGTTTATATTAAAAAATCATTTCCAAAAGAATCAACTTCATAACCAAGGTTGGGATCAAATTCAAAATTTGAATCATTCTCAAGAATGCCTTCATTAGCAATAGAAATATAAGACCAAGTAGGAATAGTGGTATTACACCAAGAAGTAAAATTCGTAACCCATGTTGACTCTTTTTTTTTCAAATTTTAACCGGTCATAACTTTATAATGGTGACTCTAATTGAGACAAATAAATGAGCATTGGGAAGCTTATGATCCAAGATTAACATGGCACAAAGAAGATTGAGATATCAACTGCACAACACAGTCAAGAAATCCTAAGACTATATGCAACAACATCGTTATATCCAATGACCAGCTAGACTATCTTCTCTACTAGAGATGACTCAAGAGGTTAATGTGGCTTATGTTGGATGGAAAAATCACCTAGTATATGTGACCCCGTTTTATTGGTCCACATCATCGTTAAAATGTTAAATAGGTATAATCAATGCATAATCACCCCAATTTGAACTCAGAACAAACCCTTTATAACAAGCTTTTTTTATTTTAATATAAAATATATATTAATGACTCAAGTCTATATTTATCGAATATTACAAATATATTTAATAATTTATATAATATTTATTCAATACTTAAATTAATGTAAATAAGTTAGATATTAATTAATAAATATAAGTTAGTTACAAAACTACTATTATCTAAGTGTATTAATAGTCCCTTTCTATTTTCAAAAAGTACACATAAACAAACTCTCAAATTGTTATCCCGTTTGATCTCAGTAAACTCATTTAAATACTTGTTTAAGCATCAAAGTGGATACGACACCCCATGGTATTGTTCCTTTTAATATTATTTGCTAGTGACTTATAGAATCGACATGACAATAACGCGATGAACATAGAAATTGGTTTCAACATATAGGTAGTTGGTAATTCAAATGACATAGGTACATGCTTAATCTCCCAACCTCTCATAAAATATTTATATTAGAATTGTAAGCTTTTCTTCTAAGGATTTACATATACTTACTAAGTTCATATGATATTTCTTTGACATATTTTTGGCTTTTTTTTCTAAAAATATGATGATATTGTATTTGATTCACATATTATGAAGCCTCCCTCACTCGTTTCGAGTGATCTCGTCCAAATGTATAAAACAAAGCATTATTTTCAAGTTTCTTTAGTAGCTCATCTTTATTTATTTTCTAAATAGAAATAAATAATTTAGCTAATATTTATCAAATACAAATGAAAATTTAATTAATTACAATATTTAACTTACCATTAAATCAAGTAATGCTTATTACATATTCGTTAATAACTTCTTAGATATTTTCTTAGGCACCTTGTTCGTCAAGAACATGTTCGCTTAGGTGACATCATGATCTACCTCTTTCTCTTAATCATCCATTAACATGATGAGTAAAATATACACTCAATACATATTTTAATTTGGCATATTGAAATAAAATTTGGTATTATTATAGTATTTAAATGATCTTACCATATTAATTTTTATTTTATATATACTCGTTCTCACATGTCTATTCATGAATTTGTTCTTGGCCTATGTCGTTTTGGATTGTTCGCTTCTTCCATACACAAACAAATTCTATTAATTGAATATGCACAAAACATTATGAAAAATAGTAAATCTACAAAAAGTATACCTAAAAATTCTCACTTTGTTTATAATCAACAAAATCGTTTCAATGAACATCCTTAATTCAAGGTATTTTTCATGATTTTATGTATAACTATTTTAGATTCAACGAGCTTAAGTAAGGCCTCACATAAGGAACCTTATGTTACTTTATTTTATAATCCTTTCATATCGAATATGCTATCATAGAGCAATGTGTTTCATAATCCTTAGAAAGCATACCTAGTCATAATAAAAATTATAATTACCAATATTTTTCTATAAATGAATGTTACTACATTTTTTATAATTTTAATGTTTTACCTTAACTCTTCCAAATTTCTAGTTTCTCATATTTGGAAGCTTTTCTCTAATCTTATTGATTGGTATTGTAGCTCTCAACAATTTACCAACTATTGTGTTATATTATTACTATATAGCATTTATAAGGTCTTTATTAGCATCAATCTCAACAAATAGGTGAGCATTTTGGTCATCAACTTGATCAACTAGATTTTATCACTCTTCCATTTGTACTTTTTCATAAATATCTTCAAAGTCCTCCATCTCAACATGATCACACATCATTTATGTTGTCATTAAACTTGGCATCCATGATGATAAACAAAGAAATAAAAAATATTAGTTAATAATTTAATATGATAGACAATAAACATGAAGATATTTCTTAAGAATTAATAAGTAAACGCATTGTATATGCCTTCTACGTACAACTACTAAGTTACTATATGTTTTTATTTATGTATGTACATATCTTTAATCTATTTACATACACATTGATGAATCATCTTCATTATTAGAATCTAGGTTTAGATTTGGAATATGAGAAGTGAAGCATTTAAGGTTGGACAATGAATCAATTATATCATTTTTCATGGTGTTATTTCCGTGGTAAAACTCTTTTTGAGAGGGTGCTAATACAACCGACTATCTTGTGTCAATTTGTGTCCAATAGGAAAGAATTTTCTATGTCCTGTATAATACATCTTCCTCTTGTGTTAGATATAATTTGCATAAGTATCATCGCTACAAATTGGATAAGTATATATCCATGAGTTGCATGTCTTAATAAATTATCATATGTCAGAAAGTCATTAATTTTCCATAAAAGCACAACTCTTAATGTGAAACACTTATGCATTATACACTTTGATGCCTTCATCCCACAAGGTCTTTAAGTCATTTATCAAAGATTCTAAGAACACATTGATGAACGAAAACCGGCATTACTGATTCTGCCAATACTTTGGTTTTATATTTATAAAACTCTCACAAGTGCACGAATCATTTCGTAGAAAATGATAAGTATACTCCCAAGGTCGATCTAAGGAAGGAATGTATGTGGTTTTTAATTTATTATTCAAACTTTTAAAAACGAAATTAAATCCTAAACATCCTGTCACGATATTTTGGGGTTTTTGTGTTTTTAATCTAATTACAGAAAATTAAACATAGATTCAATAAACATTCATGCAAATTTTATCTTTTATAAATAGTGGAGTATTTATGGATATAATAACTAAGTTAATTATGCTTGCTCGTATTATCTAGGTTATTAAAGATATGAATTGATATTTGTTGATTCTCCCTTTTTTGTATGAATACCACCTTTGGTGGGGTTAGATATTCTTTGTTAACTAAAAAAATCAATTAACACCTATGGGTGGGGTTGATAACTAATTTGGTTAATTAAATTAATTCATTTTTCTAAGAGATTGAAAATGAACCATTTAAATGCCACCTTTGGTGGGGTTAGACAGTTTAAACTTTATTCAAGGTGTCCAAATTAAACCTAAGAATTTAGTTATCCGAGTACTAACTTTCAAGTTTTAAAACTACTACTGAAAACATGTTGTCAATACATTTACAGATAATAATTCTTATACAAACTTTTGAAATAGAGCTTCACTCTAACTACCGGGCGATTGTACCAACAAATAAAAGAGCACTACTCTAAATCAGACCGGATAACTAAACCTTAAAATCTAATTTTTAGATTTAAGTTTGTAATGAAAAATAATATATTTCTCTCTAACATTCTTAATATAAAATCTTGAATAAAAATAAAATCAATTCATTTTAGAGATTTTTACCTATTTAATATTTCGCAAGCATAACAACGTTATTATTATATCATATTTACAAACAGCTAGCATAGTTAAATTTAATCACAGACAAATTAAATATAACATGTAAGAATAAAGCATAAAAAATAACTGCAAAGAAAATAAAATCCTTACAGTACTTTGATGCTATTCCCGTTGCTAGAAAACCTCCAAACGGAATTTGCACTCCCATTTATTGAATCAAAAAGCTAATAAATTACAAAAAACATAACTAGTTCTTCCCAAAAAGGGAAGAACTCTAAAACTAAGAGAAACTAGCTAAAACATAAGAAAAACTAGCTAAAACATAAAAAAACTAAAAACTAAGAAATGGAGAGAAAGAAAGAAGAAAGAAGTGTGTTTTGAGGTGTGCTTTTGAAGTGAAGGGAAGGGGGTATTTATAGGTGAGGATGGAGAGAAAAAATGAGAAAAAAAGTCTTAAAAAATGTAAAACGCCAGTAATGGACATGGTGAGGTCATTGATGACGTCGATGACATCACAAGCGGCCGCACGTGAAAAATGGGGCGAAACGCTGGCGACGGCGAGGCTGTTAAGCGCATTGCGCTGCGTCAGCTCGACGCGCATGCATTTAACAAGGCGCTGCTGGCTGGGGTGGCACACAGGCAATAAGGGGCACGATTTCCATCTTTATGACATTTTTTTACCTTTTCGACCCATTTTGTCCAATTTTTCCATGTTTGTTGACCTTTTCCCACTTATTTATTAATATATTTGTGATGTATTGCTTAAAGTATTCCTCTTTGAGTCTTTAAATTGCGTTTTTAAGCCAAAATACCTGAAAAACAATAAAAATACCCGTGATTCCGAAAAAGACAAATTTATATAAATATATGATAAAACATATAAATATATATATTTTTAATCAATTAATGTACATAAAATCATGGTTATTTTAGTGCTTTTTGAGCACTCATCACACATCAATATCCAAACCAGTTTGTTTTGGACACAATATCAACAATGTTAATATCATAACATTTTCTCATGCAAATCCAAAGAAAAAGATTATAGATGACTATAATAATTAGCCAATAACAATACCCAATGCTCAGAAAATTATGTGGATTAATTTCCTCAACAACTATGACAAGTCGAAGATCCCTATCTTTATTTACAAGTTCAAGTCTCATGTCATGAACTACTTTTCAAGATGTGAAATTATAAGGTTGATGCAAAAAAAAAACATCATTTGACTTTTTCTCTACATGTCATATCAATATTTTTGATGTCTTATTGCACAATAAAACTTTTGCTTTTATACTTTTCTTCACATTCTCATGAGAAGTCATCTTTCACCTTGAATCACCACAAACTAGACAACTTGGGATATGTATGTATTATTTTCTATAAAGAATTCAATCATTCTTACATGCATGAATCTTGTTATATTTATGCCAAAATAATTTAAATTTTTCTTAACATTATATATGGATGAAGGTAATCCATTTCCTTCAAGTAGCAAGTTTATAGCTACCTTCAACATTTTAGTAAATCCAGTATCAATTATCATGTATTTTGCCTTGACATTATACATCTTTATCAATGTAGATAACTTAGTATTTTTTTGCACAATTTCGATAAAGCGATTTTTCTTAATCTTTCAACATCATCTTAAATACTTTTGGATTGTTAACAAACTCATCTTCCACATCATATAACATGTTATTCATATCTTCACATACATCAACATCAACTTTAGGTATTGCTAGCATCTTTGATAGATGGGACGTTTTATTATCACCATCAAATTTCATTTCTTCTACCTAAAACAAATTCAATTATTATAATTTGTTAAAATATTCTTGTAAACTAAATGATCCCTTATTTCATTTGTAGGAAAAAAAATCAATATTTTGCACTTAATACAAGAGAATTGAATCACATATAAATTCTTAATACAAGGGAATTGAATCACATATAAATTCTATGAAAAAATTAACTTATTCTAAGTACTCTTTTGAATTCTATGTTGTTGCATCCAATACTTGTATATTATATATAGGTATAATTGATATTTTAATATAAAAATAATATAACATACATATATAGATATATACGTACGAACATATATATATATATATAACAAACATAAATCATAATAAATTTTATTATTTCAATCAAACACCTAAATTATACATGCTTATTACATTAACAATAAATATCTATTAATATTATATCATTATATAGTATCTTAAAATTATAAAGTAATAACAATCAATGTAAAACATATGTATGAATATTTTTATTGAAAAATATACAAAATTATACATAAATTTCATGTTAATATTATTTTAAAATTAAAAAAATAAATAAAAAACTTAAATTGAAATAATCATACCTCTATAATTAATTCCACAATATGTATGGCTCAAATGGAGGAGAAAAATCACACTATAAAAATAAAATCATAAATTTAGATTAAATAAAAAATTATAATATTTTAACAAAAAGATAGAAATATTGCAAAAAGAATAATTTTTTACATAATATAATAATTTATAATATTATTTGCGTTTAATATTGATATTTGAAAAGTGAGAAAATGAAGAAAAAAAATGAGAGAGGAAAATGTGGGATGTAAAATAGGGCTAAACGATGACTAGTGATGCTAGTGGGGTGATTAGGCTACATTAAAAGGTGAGAGAGGATCACCGGAGGCGTGACAGGTCGATGAGGCATTGGGTTGGGATGCATATAGCTCGAGAAGAATGAGAGAGAGAGAGAAAAAAAAATGATAGGGTTTATTAAACACTTTTTGCATCGATTGTTGAAAAAATTGATTATAATTTACGTTGATTTTTCTCGCAACTAGCACGGAGCTAATTTTTTTTAAAAGTTGTTTTGCATTATTTGTTATAAAACAACCAACAATGACGCATATTTGATTGTATCTTTTTTTAAAAACAACACAAATAGTTTTTTTACAGTATTTAAGATTTAAAACATCATTATCAATTTACTTGTAGTACAATATTATATACACAATGAAAAGGTGTGTATTCAAACTCTGTTATTATATATGTGTGTGCGTAAATGTGTAAGTATAAAAGTGTTACTAAAAAAAATTAAAAAGCATCATTTATATGAATTGTGTATTTAAAAAGTGTAAGAATTTTAAAAACTTTAACCTAATTATTTTATAAAGAAATTCTTTGTTTTTTATCCTCTCGTAATGTATTTTTCTATTCAAATAATAAACTAATAATTAATAGTATGTACAATTTAAAATTTAATCATACATAATTCATATTTATAATTAATTGCATTTTTATATTTAATTAAAATTTTAAAGATCATAAAAAATAAAAATATATTTAATAGATAAATAGTTAAATTAATTTATATGAACAAATATATTAATAGCTATAATACTCCTTTCAAATTAAATTTTAAAGAAAAGATGACCCTTATATTATGTTATTTTATCTCTTAAATTATAAATAATATCATTTAATTCTTTAATTTTGAAAAAAAGATCAATTAAAAAAAATTATATTATTTTATTGTTTTTATATTTAAATATTATTTTTTTAAAAATATGTTTTAATTAAAAATTATTAAAATAATATATTTGTCCTTAATTAATTTATTTTTTTTAAAGCAACGAGACTAAATAATTATGAATGAACATGGTACAAGTGGAGACGATTATACTAATAATTATAACAATTTCGTACTAGTTTCTAGTACATTTGGGTAATAACCTTGGTTATATGCTAGTAACAATTTTTTTACAGTTTAATCATCTTTGTTTTTTGTAACATATATTCAAAAATATATTTAGATAAAAGTTAAATATTAATATAATTTTTATTCTACTATATTGTTTAAAATATTGATATTAATTTTCATATTTTAACTATTTAACATTTGTTTCTAAGTAAAATAAAAAAATATAAAAATAATAATAAATAAAATTCAATCTAATTATTCAATGTATTATGTATTTTATTATTAAAAATATATTTTATATATAATTATATGTAAAAAATTAATATCAATAGATGTTCGATTTTGATTAATCACAATTTTAATATTGTAATAACAATTATAATCAATACTTTATTGACTACCGTTATATTTAGAAAAAAAACTATCAAATTTTTATAGATAAACATAATTTTATTTATTTGTAATTCAAATGTTCCCTCAAAACAATAAAGATTAAAAGATACCAATAATCTAATTAACTTGGTTTATTTTAAATGTATGATTTTTAATATTAGTATGATTATTTTTAGATTTAATTTTACCACACAATCTTTTTATATATATAGTTTTATTTTAAAATTTTTAAGAGAAAAAATATATTTATTTTTTTATGATATAAATAAACATATAATTTTTAATAAAAAAATTATAATGAATAATTAAATTATTTATTAACGCATTTTTAATTAATTAATTTTTTTTGGTTCTTAGAATATTTGAAAAGCTAATCAAATTTCGACACAGAATTTGATATCTTTCTCATTCCTTAGTCACTTTCAGTTTTTCTACCCTCTGTTAAGTGTCAACAGTCACTCTGCTAGTACACAAAGAATAGCTATTACAGCTTAATCCAAAAGCTGATAACTTAGATTCCGTACGACTGCTTCCCATTCCAGAAACCGAAAAAGAGTCTATCCAAAAGCTCCGGTGTTTTTGAAAAAGCAAAAAAAGAGAACTGGAATCAACTCTTTGATTAGTGGTTTGTTGAGGTTTTATGGCAGCTAATGTAAACTGGAATCTAAGAGTTGTTGTCTCGGAGCGTTCTCAGCAGCTCGTTGGCCTCCCTGTGACTACTCAAAGCTTCTTCGTCGTTGTTCCTCAATATTGTGTGCCGTTAAACCCTACTTTTCTATCTACATTTCCGTACACACATTTTCTTGTTCCTCATTACCAATCTGTATATCCTTCTTTTCGATTCACTATGGATCCTTCTGTGTTATTTGGAGTGGACGAAGAAAGATCAATGTCTCTGCTTCAGGTGTTTTTCTTTTGATTTTTAAAGAATTTATGCTCTGTTTTTGGCTTTTTTGTTTTTAGTTTTGACCCTCTGTTTTGGTTTCTTGATTATTTGTAGTTTATCTTTCAAGAAGGACTTGTTCCTTCTGAAGAAGAGGAACATAAACGGAGAAGAGCCATTGACAAGCTGCGACAGGTTTCTTTCTTTCTCTTCAATGCATTTTTATTCTTGTTCTTTATCATTTTGTTTTCTTTGAGGTTTAGCTACTCATCGTAGATTAGTTGTATCTAATTTCTTTTGTTCTGCGTATTTAATTTTGATTACACAGTGGAATGCCTTCAATTCTTGTAATAACGATCCTAAATAGAACATAAATCACGAATGGTGCTTGAGGAGGAGCACTCAAACGTAATTGATCAAGATACCAAAACCATAATCAAGATTTGTTTTTAGGCTCCAATTTTCCCCCCTCTCTCTCTACTGTGTTTTATATTTCTTTTTTGGAAAGAAATATACGTACAGTTTTCTTGAAGTAAATTTCTTTTGGTTTTTCTAGAGCCGGGATTTTTGTCACGGTTATTGTATTGTTTTTGGTATGGATCTAGCCTCTTGATGTAGTAACTTCAATCTTCTGGGTGTCTCATATATTCAAATTGATTGTATGTTCAATTACTCGATATTTTATTTGATCATGACTTATGAGGTAATAAATAACCTTGCTATTATTTAATGGCTCTCTGATTACTAGTTGATCGTCATAATTCATTTTAAATATTTCATCTGCATTTTTGCAGATAGTAGTAGAATGGGCTAAGAGGATTGCATGGCAGCGTCAACTACCAAAAGAGCGAATTGCATCAGCTTCAGCGAAAATATTTACATATGGTTCTTATGGCCTTGGAGTGAGTAGCCTCCTTTTCTTTTATTTACTTTACTATCCAATCAGATACGTGCTTTGGATCTTTGTTAAGAAAAGCAATGACTGATGAAAATGGAGGAACTATTGCAATTTTGAATTATGAGATTTATGGAAGCTATTTGATGTTTAAACTGATACATATGTTTATCCGAAGGGTTCCATTTCCATTGGAGGATCTAGGTATTTTATTGGAATGAGTTAAGATTGTAAGTTTGGTGAGACTTAGAACTATGATGATGTCTTACGAAGTCAAAAAAGTGTTGGGTTGGATTGTTGAGTTTTTCAAAATGAAGGTAAAATTGAGTACTCGCATTCTAGAACAGTAAAAATACAAGAAGATTTTTATAGTTGTTAAGGAATTGACACTTGCGGAAGCGAAGATCAGATCCAATTTTAGTTGTACAAATTAATAATAATGGGTAACAGTAAAAGTAATAAGCGGTAAGAAATTAAATGGCACACAATCATTTACGTATTCATTGGTTCGATATGAAAAGTCTCTTCATTAAACAATGACACTGTGAGAAAAAATCGCATTAATAATCGAGAATCTACACCAATTTCAAGAGTTTCGCGAAATTATACCAAATTCCAAAATCAACTCATAAAATATCCTTCTAATTTCACCTAATAATATATGTAAAGATAAATTAACAAAGCTTCTTATTAAATCAAATATTACCGTCTGAATGAAGAAACACTACAAATGAGAGAAACAACTACAATGACGGTTGAAATGGAGCGGTTTTGTCCTTGGTGATTTCTCTCGCTCTCTTAGTTAGTTACTATTGGTTTTTCTTTTCCTTGGCATGCCACCTACATGGTTGCTTTTCTCTCGTGCCACACAAAAAAACCCTCTTTCTATTTTTCTATTTTAGTATGACTTTTCTATATGTTTTCTCCATTTCTTCTCTTGGTATCCACGCATCGAAATGATATATATACGTATTACAAAAGTGGGCTAGGGTTTAATAAATGAGTTTGGGCTTAATATTGTTTTGGGCCACTATTAACAAATCTCGCACTCGCTCAAAACAAAAACAAGTTCTTCAATGAAATTCCTCGGATTACCAAATAGCAGTCGTCCAAAGCCTTAGAAGATGATCATCTTCTGCCAAATTAATCAAGTCCAAGCAATGCTTGAACTTATTAAATGGAACTAGTTTGGTTAACATGTCATTTGGATTCTACGTAGTGGCTATCTTATTGACAACAATAACACACTGAGAGAATGATGTCACGAGCAGTGATATATGACATCAATGTGTTTGGTTCTTTCATGATACATAGGTATTCTTAGTCAGTGGCGTATCGACTCGACTATCACAAAATACTGTGAAGTATCTGCGTAAACCTAAATCACAAACCAAACCTCTAAGCCAAACGCTTTCCTTCGCTTTTCTTTGCTGCCGTATATTCGCCTGCAGTCAGTGAAAGCAATGAAGCGTAAGTAGTCTTCCAACTAATGGCCTGATGAGAAAGAGTGAAGACATAACCTGTCCGAGAGATCTTCTATCCGGATCGCCGTAATCGAATCCACATAACCAATAACCGCTGACCAGGTAATAGAACTTACATCATATACCAAACCAAAATTAGATGTACCTCTTAAATACCGAGTGTCCATTTCATCGCTACGCGATGACCACTTACCAGGACTACCCGTATATCTGTGACAACACTAACTCGCATTGCGGAAATGTCTGAGCGGTACAAACCATGCGCCGTGCATCAAACTCCCAAGTGCATATGAAACACGAGACATGTACCGCCTCTTCTTACATTTGTGGTGACAAATCCAAAGAAAGCCTAAAATGCTGTGACTAACAGCGTACTCACAGGTTTAGAATCTTTCATGTACCAAAGCGTTCAAGAACTTTTTCAATATAACTTTTACGAGTCAAATAAAGCTTGCTCAGCTTGTCTATCACGTAGAATTTTCATGCCCAAAATTTTCTTCGCTGCACCAAATCTTTCATTTCAAACTCACCCGTTAATTTGAGACTTTAATTTTGAATCTCGGTCTTATTCTTGAAGCAAATAAGCATGTCATCAACATAAAGCAACAAATAAAAGTGATGATGAACCGTGGAATCTTTATGATAAACACAACTATCATAATCACTCCTAGAGTAACCATGATCAATCATAAAAGAATCAAACCGCTTATACCCATTTGCCTTGGAGATTGCTTGACCCATTATAAAGACTTTATCGATAAACAAACATGATCTTCCTTACGGAACAACATGAGCCCTGCGGTTGATGCATATATATTGTTTCTTCAAGCTCGCATGTAAGCGTCTTGACATCAAGTTGTTCTAATTCCATGTCAAACAATGCAACCGTAGCAAGTAACACACGAATAGAGCTATGTTTCACAACGGGAGAAAATACTTATTGAAGTCGATACCTTTCTTTTTGACAATAGCTGCTTTCTGACAACGTGTGCCTTGAACCTATTGCTTGACCTCGGGTATACTCTTCATTTTTCTTGAAGACCCATTTTTTTCCAACAATCTTACGGCCTTGCGGGTTTCAGCTGAATTCCATGTATGATTCTTATGAAGTGATTCAATCTCTTCATTCCACAAGAACAAACCATCGACAGGACTGCATCACAAGTGACGGGTTTATGATAACTAGAAGGTTCATGCATCGATAGACTACGCAGACAATGCAAAAGAAACTAGAGTCTGCATCTGCGTCTGCTCTGAGCGTCTAATCTCTCTTATTCCTTTACCCTTAGCGATCTTGTATGGTTGCTCGTGTTGCTCTTCTACATCACGAGTGTGAAATCGTCTATCTCGTCCATAGATGGTTGATCGTGCTCTCTCTTGTACTTGACTAGGAGGAGCTCCACTCTCGAAGCTCCTTTCTTCGCTAACACCGTTAGTAGTCTTTATCTACTGACAATAGACTCTTTTTCTTTTGCAACATAGAAAACTCATCAAACTTAACATCTCTACTAATAAAAAATTTAGGTGACTTGGGTTGACACGCATGTCTATAACCTTTCACCCTGAAGGATACCAAAAATATGCATTTTAATGCCCTAGGCTCAAGTTTATAAATCGTGCGAGCATAAGCGTGGACAACCAAAAACTTTCAAATCGAATAATTAGCGGGAGTATCAAAGAATACCTCGGCTGAGTCTTCCTCAATTGGAGTTGATGGAGACCGATTACCAAATAAACGGCGTGGTTACAAGCTTGACCCGCAAGGATTTATCCAAATCGGCCTTGAAAGAGCATACAACGATCTCTTTCTAAGAAGTCCTATTCATACGTTCTGCTACTCCATTTCTTGTGGTGTATGACGCGACTGGGTGTCTCGTCTCTATGTGTCGAGTAGTGTCGAATCTTGATCGACGAGGATGAAAGCGATACAGCTGCCGATAACGGTGCTACCGAAGCATATAGAGAATTACGCGACAATTTCCCACTTTAATAACAATGAGAGCACTTACTAACTTTTAAAACTCCACCTTCAAATACATACTTATGGCCTTGTGAATCAAGAGTACCCAAAGATATCAAATTCTTTTTCAAATGCGGAACATGGCGAACATCTTTCAAAGTCCTAACAATACCATCACAGATCTTAATTAGGACGGACCAATACCAATAACCTTGCAGGGACATATTGTTTCCATCAAGACAACACTTCATCAATGGCGATAAACAAACCAATCTCTCTTGGGGCACGTATGGTGGTCTGACCCGAATCAAGAATCCAAACATCTCGGGAGAACCATAGATCTTGATAGAACATTTTCACCATCGAACGAGAACTATCGCAACACTGACGAACATCGTTAATACCTAAGACGTTGTGTGATTTTCTTTACCTTTGAGTTTAGGACAATTTACTTTCCAAGGGTGCCTTACCGTACGATAATTGCATTTATTTTTCTTTTCTAGATTTGGATCTAGACTTGCCTTTATTCTTGCTTATGCCTTTTTTTTGATTTCTACCTCTAACAAATAAACCACTGCTATTATCATTGTTGCTTGTAGACACCTTTTTCTTCTTGACTCTCAATTCAAAATAACTTTGACATCTTCCAAAGAAATAGTGTCGCCCGTATAGCGTAGTATCAACAAAATGTTCAAATGAATGAGGTAAAGAACATAATAGAACTAAGGCACATCCTCATCGTCAATCTTAACACCACCATTTTTCATATCACGAATAATTTTAGTAAATTCGTGAAGATGATCGTGCAAAGGTGTACCTTGACATTCTCGAATGTATACAAATGTTGCTTGAATATAACCGACTGGTCAAGACTTGGTCATATACAAATTCTCCAATTTAAGCCATAACCCGGCAGGAGATTCCTCATCGCAACCTCGCGTAATACCTCATCAGACAAGGATAAGCTGAATTGAACTCAAAGCATTTTCAATCAATGCATCTTTTTTCTTCATCGAGTCCAATTTTTCTGGCAATTTATCATTGCAGCTTGAAGTTGTCTTAACGAGCCCTTAACTTTGCTAATACGGCTTGCGTCTTAAAATACGCGATAAGCTGAAATCATTTCTACCATTGAATTTCTCAATTTCATATTTTGCCCTTGTGGCCAATCGATATTAAATAAGCAAGTACAACCTAGAAAATATGAAACCAATCAGATAACCAGAAGCTCAAAATAAATCCAAAAGAGCAAACTTGATCAATTCCAATAAATACCAGAATAACCCAATAGCTCTGATACCAATTTGTTAAGGAATTGACACTTGCGGAAGCGAAGATTGGGTCCAATTTTGGTTGCACAAATTAATAATAATGGGTAACAGTAAAAGTAATAAGCGGTAAGAAATTAAATGGCACACAATGATTTAAGTGGTTCAACTTTTCAATATGAAAAGTCTATTGACGACAATGACACCGAGAAAAATCCACTAATAATCAAAAGGAGATACAAACACGATTTCACGAGAGTTTCACAAATTATACCAAATTCCAAAATCAACCCACATGAAATATCCCTTACTAATTCTTGGTAATATATATAGCAAGATAAATTAACAAACTTGCTATTAAATCAAATATTACCGTACAAATGAGAGAAACACTACAAATGAGAGAAACACTACAAATGACAGTTGAAATGGACAGTTTTGTCCTTGGGCTGATTTTCTCTGCTCTCTTAGTTAGTTACTATTGGTTTTCTTCTTCGTATTTCTTTCTTTATGTACCATGGTTGCTTTTCTCGTGCTATGAAAAAAAACCCTGCTTTCTCTATTTTCTATTTTAGTCAAGTGACTTTCTATATGTTTACTGCAATTTTGCTCTCTTAGTATCCACGCATCAAAGGAAATGATATATATGCATATTACAAAAGTGGGTTAGGGTTTAATAAATGAGTTTGGGCTTAATATTGTTTTGTGACACTATTAACAATAGTTGATCACTGCTGCTGTGTGGCTGAAATAAATGTTTTATGTTCTTGTTTACTGATGTTATCTTACCCTTTTTAGGCACATGGTCCTGAGTCTGATGTAGATGCTTTATGTGTGAAGTGGTAATATTCTTATGGGTTTAAAACTGATATAAGTTACTTCAACATAATATGTAAAAACATATGCAGGAGGACTTCTTTGTTGTCTTGCGGAACATGCTGAAAAGCAGATGTGAAGTGGAAGAGATACACTGTGTAAAGAGTGCGAAAGTTCCTCTTATGCGGTTTAAATTTGATGGAGTCTCTTTTGATCTTCCGTATGCTCAGCTCCAAATCAATTTAATTCCAGAGGTATGAGGCTCTTGCTGGCTTTTTTTAAATTTTTTTTAAATTCTTGTGATTCTCTTGATTCTTTGTTATAACTTTTAGGTAGCCTGTATTTTGCAGGATGTGGATGTGCTTAATGTGAGTGTTGTAAACACCTTGTGTAATTTCTCCTTTCGGTAAAAGATGCAGCGGTCAGGCAGACGAAGCAAGAACTCCGTTATCAAATTTTGTGTTATTTTTCTATTCTTGCTTTCTCATAACGGCTTATCGGGAATTTGCGTTATTTCCCAACAAGCTGGTATCGGAGTTTATTGGTAGTGATTTATCAATTTCTGCAAGAAATAGTAAGAAACGATCCGGAGGAAGTCGATTTTAGTGGGAGCTTGATGCGTCATGGATGAAGGAAGGGTGAAACTCGAAATTTGATGGCCTGATTTCGGGTTTTGGAAAAATGGAGATAGAGGATTATCTGTATCAAAGAAATCTATATCAACCTCTCTCGGAAGAAGCCGGAGGCTATGAAGGAAGAAGATTGGAATCTTACAGGCAGAATGACCACCAGGAGTTATTCGATTGACGTTATCCCGTAATGTTGCTTTCAACATAGCAAAGGAAAAGACCACGACGGCGGGTGTATGCGGCATTTCTACCAATATGTATGAGAAGCCGTGACCCAAACAAAGTGCACTTGATGAGGCGCTTGTTCAATTGCGGATGACGGAAGCGCGTCGTAGCTCGACATCTCGATGAACTCGAACACGGTTACCCGATTGAGTTCGGTGGAAATTGAATTCGATGAAGAAGTACGAGCATTGATACTTTTGTCTTCTACCGGAAAGGCGGAATGCTATCTTGTCGCATTTGTGAGTAGCTCGTCGGGAAAACGATAAGTTGACGAATGTTCGTGATTTGGTTCTCGGTGAAGAGATCAGACGTAGAGAGACGGTGAATCGTGACCTCTTCGGTTTGCATACGAGTCAAGAGGAAGAAAATTCAACCAAAGGAAATGGACGTGGTAGACCGACTTCTGAGGTAGATCAAGGGCAGGGAGGTCCAAATCTAGGAATCCTAATAATTCCATGGCTAGACTATTGAGTGTTGGGGTGTGGAAGAAGCAGGGCACTTACAAAATCGGTGCAAGAATGCCTTAGAAGGACAAACAAGTGAAGGCGAGGCAAATGTTACTTCCACCTCGGGAGGAGATGATGCATTGATATGCTTTCTTTGGAGAGCGAAGGAAGAATCTTGGGTGCTGACTGGAGCATCGTTCCATTGCTACTTCACTGAGAAAGAATTCTTCGAGAAATATGTCTGGGAAACCTTGGAAAGGTATATCTTGGTGATGATCAACCATGTGCTATTATTGGCAAGGTGTAGTGAAGATTAAGTTAAGCGAGTGCGTTTGGGAGGTGAAGGATGTCGAGGCGTATTCCCGACCTCGGGAAGGAACTTAATCTCGGTGGGCCGTTGGCTAGTTGAAGGGCTACACTGTACGATCTTCCGTGGTGATGATTGGAAGATTTCAAAGGGTGCGATGACAGGTTGCTCGAGGCAAGAAAAAGTGGCACTTTCTTTACATGACGAGAAGCACATTGTTCAATCACAATTGTAGCAGGCAATGAAACACGAACCTGTGGCACGGATTAGGGCATGAGTGAGAAAGGGATGGAGATTATGCTTGCTCAAAAGGAAAACTTCGAGGTCTACGGTAGAGAGATGGACGTGTCTGAAGTGTATACTTGGAAAGCAAAGAGAGTCGACTTTCGGACAAGTGGTAGAACCCCAAAAGAAGGAAAAGCTGAGCTTATTCACTCGGATGTTTGGGGACCACAGCCGTCCTCATCCATTGGTGGGAAACAATACTGTGACTTTCATCGATGATCATTCTCGGAAGGTATGGGTTTACTTTCTAAAGCATAAGTCTCAAGTATTTGAGGCTTTCGGAAGATGGAAAGCTATGGTGGAAAATGAGGCAGGGTTTGAAGATCAAAAGCTCGGATCCGATAATGGTGGTGAATATGAAGACACTAGATTCAAAAATTTTTGCTATGAGCGTGGGATCGAATGGAAAGAACTCGTGCCAGGCACGCCTTTAACACGATGGTGTGGTAGGCGTATGAGCCAGAACCGAACGTGACGAAAGAGCCGAGACATTCGAAATGTCTACCGGCGGTTCAAGGCGAAGCGATCCAACACGGCGGCTTACTTGATCAGCAGAGGCCATCCGTTCCATTGGAGCGTAGAATACCGGAGAGGAGGTATGGAGGCGAAAAAGAGGTGAAACTATCACATCTAAAAGTTTTGGTGTGTAGCATTTGTGCGTATCGTTGATGTGGTGAATAAGCTTGATCCCAAATCCAAGAAATGCACGTTCATCGGTATGGTGAGGATGAGTTTGGCTACCGTATTTGGGATGACGAAAACAAGAAAGTTATCCGTAGTGAGAGATGTGATTTTCAACGAAAGGGTGATGTATAAGGACATGCATAAAATGAGCGCCAATGAATCGGAGCGAGAATGAGTCGGTATTTGCGGTGCGAGATGATGTCCCGGATAGTTTCGCATGCGGAACCAATTGTAACAAGTCCTCAACCCGGAGGAACTTGTTGGGCCAGATAGTACACGGCATTGACCACATCACAACCTCTTACTCGCCTCGTACTTGAGAAGGTCTTCTCGACCTCGTGCCCAACAGGAGATACATGAACTATATGTTGCTAGCTGATGGAGGGAGCACGAATGCTATGATGAAGCTTGTCGGACTTCGAGATTCCAATAAGTGGGAGAACTTGCTATGAAAGAAGAAATGAAATCTCTCTATCTCGACCGGACATGAGAACTAAATTTGAGTTACCTATGGGAAAGAAGGCACTTCCTGAACAAATGGGTGTCTTAGGGTGAAAGAAGAGCGTGATGGTTCCAAGAGATACAAACGTACCTAGTTGTTAAAGGGTTTTAACAAAAGGAAGTTGACTACACCGACATTTTCGCTGTTTGTAAGGCTCGATACTATCGAGATCGATTATTGAGTATTGTAGCCATTGAAGATCTTCATCTTGAACAATTGGATGAAGACCGCATTCCCGTGGAGATTTAGATGAAGAGAGATATACATGTACCCGAGAAGGTTTCTCGAGAAAGAGGAAGAAGAACATGGTATGCGAGACTTAATAAGAGTTTGTATGGCACAGAAACAAGCCCCGAGACAATGGTAAAGTTTGATAGACCGTACACGAGGAAGGTTTCCGGAAGTGCAATCTTGACCATTGTTGCTACTTGAAGATATAGGTCGAGTTATATCATTTTTACTACTTTATGTTGATGATATGTTAGTAGCAGGTTCGAGATATGGATGATATCGGAAGATTGAAGCATCAATTGTCGAAGGAGTTTGACATGAAAGACTGGGTCAAGAAAAAGATTCTTGGAATGCGAAATCACTGAGAAATAAGAAGAAAGGATCACGCGGTTATCTCAGGCAGAGTACATCAATCGTGTTTTGCATAGATTCAACATGAGCGATGCCAAGCCGTTAAGACACCCTTGGCTGGTCATTTTCGCCTATCCGAGGATCGGTCCCCTCGGTGAGGAGGAAGAGAGAGAATTCATGGCTAAGGTTCCTTATGCCTCGACCATTGGAAGTTTGATGTACGTGATGGTCCGTACAAGACCGGACATTGGCTAGCAATGGGGAGTTGTTAGCGGTTTATGTCAAATCCAGGAAAACTCATTGGGAAGCGGTCAGTGGATTTTTGAGGTATGCGAGGCGCGCATGCAGAAAAGTGTTTGTACTTTAGTAAAGGAGAGTTAAAAGTATGAGGATACGTAGATGCGGACTTTGGAGGTGAAGTTGATCACTTAGAAGAAGCACCACTCGGTTATATATTCTTGTTGGAACTACAATTTGTTGGTTGGATGTCACAAATACGAGAAAATTGTCACTCTATCCTTCTGGAGGTATGTAGCGATGGCGAAGCTAGTAAAGAGATGATATGGCTTGAGGTTTGTTAAGCGAGTTGGGATTCAAACAAGAGAAGAATGTTACTGCGTAGTGATAGTCAAAGTGCAATACACTTGGCGAAGAATTGACATTTCATTCTAGAACCAAACATATTGGACTTCGTTATCACTTCATCGGATCTCTATTAGAAGATGATGTGTTATCTTGGAGAAGATTCAGGAAAGCAAAAATCCGGCAGATATGTTAACAAAGGTGGTGATTGATTGACAAGCGAAGTTGTGCTCGACTTCGGTTAGTCTACTAGAGTAACAAAGACTAGAAAAGGCTGCTTTGCATTGATCGAGGTGTGAAAGGCAGATTAAATCAATCTTCAAGTGGGAGATTATTAGATATTATTGTTATAAAGCTCCTTAATTTAAGGAGCAATTAAGGAAGCGAAAACATGGAACAAAACAAGGAGTAAAACATGGAGCAAAACATGGAACAAAACAAGAGGTAAAACATTGGAGCAAAACATGAAACAAAACAAGGAGTAAAACATGGAGCTTTAATTCAGGAGCAATTCGAGGAACCATTAATTTAAGGAATAATTCAAGGAGTGAATTTTCCTATAAATAGATGTGTAATTGTAATGAATTAATCATCCAAAGTGTTCATTCCAATTGAGAGAAAAGCTTAGAGAAAAGCTTTTGTGAGAGAAAATTGAGTAATTTTCTTGGTTGTAATTGGGTTGTGAGTTGTAGTGTTGTAAGCAGCGCTTGTGTAATTTCTCCTTTCGGTAAAAAGATCAACGGCAGGTCAGGAGGCGTAAGCAGATTAGTAGAGCTAGTTATCAAATTTTGTGTTATTTTTCTATTCTTGCTTTCTCATAAATCTGGCTTATCGGGAATTTGCATTATTTCCCAACACTTAACCCATTATTTTTGACGAACATTGATGAAACTAGCTGGAAGAGCTTGTCTGGAGTACGAGCTAATAAAGGCATTATTCAGCTTGTTCCAAATTTAAATGTATGTGGTTCTGGTCAGTCCTGATTTTGCCTTTGTCACTTGTTTAGGATACAAGTAAAAAAGGGATTGAGCGTGCAGAGGAGAAAATTCTTAAATATTTCTTTTGGCTCTGATATTTGTTGTTTTGTTGAATGGTTGTGGTCTGCTAATATCAATTTGCTTTTTACCTGTATATCTCAGAATTTTCAAGCAATGCTGCGATGTGTTAAATTATGGGCAAAAAGGAGAGGAGTATATGGTAATGTAAGTACACATGACAACATGAGAATTATTTGACATCTATTTCTTAAATGACTTCCTTTATGAGAGTTGTTCTCTGAATATTTTGACCTATTTTCAGTTATTTGGGTTTTTCGGAGGAATTCATTTAGCAGTCCTTGCAGCTTTCATTTGCCAAAAACACCCCATGCCAGTTTAAATACTCTTATTTCAGAGTTCTTCAAAACATTTGCCTTTTGGCCCTGGCCTACTCCAGTTATACTGGAAGATGGATTGATACGTCCCTTGCAAGAATTTGCTGAGACATGGTCCTTAATGCCAATTCAGTTACCCTTTAGCCTACATGAGTACTGTAATTCAAATATAACTAGGAGTACATTCTACAGGATCAGGACTGAGCTTTCACGAGGATTTGCTATGACTAGAGTATGATTTCATCTAATTGAGATTTTTACCTAGCAAAATCTCCCCTTTTTTTAATTACTTTTATGTACTTGGAAACTTTCTGGGTTCAATTGCAGGATCTTCTACAATCTGATTTTGACTGGGGTAGTATATTTGAGTCTTTTCCTTATTCAAAAAGGTACTCTCGGTTTGTCAAAATTTACCTTGCAGTTCATGATAAAGATGAGCTTGGAAATTGGGTAGGATGGGTGAAGTCGCGCTTTCGCTGTCTCATTGTCGAGGTTTGTGCCTCACTGTGCTATCTCTGTTTTACTATTAAAATTTAAAGCAATCAGTTTAAATTAACTTCTCTGTATCATAACATATAGACTGTTAGTGATTATACTTTTAAGCGAAAACCTTGTAGTGGGTGGGAGAAGCTTTATTTTTACTCCATTTTTATTTGTTATTGAGTTCTACAGAAGTGGGATAACAGATCAGTGCAGGGGGGAACTTGGGAGAAAAGATTGGATATTCCATGGCTAAAGGTAGAAGATGTTAGAAATAATAGACGGAGAAATAATTTAAAAAGAAAATTATTTTATTAAAAAAATTAGAAATATATATATATATAAATATACAAATACAAAATTTAAATAATATGTAAATTAAATAAATATATAATAATAATAATCAAGCCTTAGTATTATATAATGTCTTTAAGATAATTTTTTCATTTATCGTGCGTGTTTGAGAACGATAAAAATTTATATCACAAGATATAACGATTAAATAATAATAAACTTACAACATAGTTTATTATTCTACGAACTTTAAAGTGTTTGAACTCTATCGAAAGAACTTAACCCTAGATAAAAAATATACAACAAAATAATAATAATAATAATAATAATAATAATAATAAATAAATATATATATACCTTCCTTGTTTCTTCTTTTCTTTTTCTCTTTCTTTTTCTTCTTCTTCTCGCTTCCCTCCTTCTCTTTTCTCTGTTTTTTTCTTTTCGTTCTCAGATCTTCTTTTTCTTTTTCGTGTTTTCCTTCTTTGCTTTCTTCTCTATTTATAGAAGAATCATACAAAAATGGAAAATAATATTGATGCAGAGAAACGACTAGAGAAGAGGAAGAGCAACGGGAAAAAAATAATTCAGAAACGAAAGCAGAAAGGAAGAAACGAACAATTTAATTCAGAAATAAATTTTTCGTTTATGATTTAAGATAGAAACGTTTAACAATTTAATTCAAAATATTTCAATAATCCCCTACATGAATAAAATTGATATAGATTTTAAATCAAATTTTGACACGGAAATAGAGTTTAACAGATCGAAACCTGCATAGGATAGGTAGGTGTTACCCTTTGAACTTTCCCCTGTGAAAGTATATTTACCTTACTGACTGACCAGTAAACGCGATCTCTTTGAACTGTTCTAATGTTTATGTAAGCGATGACATACTTCCCACAAGAGTCTATCTTGGCATAATTCGGTTCTCACTGTTATGTTCGTTTTGGCCATGAACATATGTCTGGTTCTATGAGAGTCTTTAAAGAATTGAGCCCTATACAATTCTCTTTCAAAGTGGCCCCACTTGTCTTTTACATAGGCGATCTCTTATCTTTAAAAGTAATTCGCAAAGAATACCTCATATACTCCGCTCAATATTCTCTTTATAAGAATCATTAAAAGCCTTAGGTTATCCTGTATCTTATTGGTATCATTATTCTCATCATAGGAATAGACTTGAGGGTAAACCCCTACAGTAATCTCACTAAGTCTTTACAATTAGGTTATCCTTTTGAACCTAGATCTTGGGATCTCCACTCAAATAGGTTGGGTTTCCTTTACAAATCCTTATTCATTCATAGGCTTCAGTGCCATTCCTCTCGATGATTTATCAACTAACTCTCGATTTAACCCTTTAGTTAAAAGATCAGCTATGTTATCCTTTGACTTCACATAGTCAATAAAGATAACCCCAATTGAGAGTAGTTGTCTAATGGTATTATGTCTACGATGTATATGTCGAGACTTACCATTATACATATTGTTCTGTGCCCTGCCAATAGTAGATTGACTATCACAATGAATGCATATTACAGGTATAGGCTTCACCCACTTAGGAATATCCTCTACAAAATTGCGTAACCATTCAGTTTTTTTGTCACATTTATCCAAAATGATGAACTCAGATTCCATCGTGGATTTAGTAATGCATGTTTGTTTAGAGGACTTCCATGAAACAGCTACACCACCCAGTATGAATACATATCCACCAATAGAATTTTAGTCTTTCATATCAGATATCCAATTGGCATCACTGTATCCTTCTAATATAGCTAAATATCTTGTGTAGTACAGTCCATAGCTACGTTCATATCTTAAGTATCTAAGTAGTCTTGTAATGCCTTTATAGTGATCAAATCTTGGATTACTAGTATATCCACTTAGTTTGCTTACAACATAAGCTATGTCTAGTCTTGTACAATTCATCAAGTACATAAGACTTCCTATCACTTTAGAATATTCTAGTTGAGACACACTTTCACTTTTATTCTTAGATAGGTGTAGATTTACATCTACTGGTGTTCTCACAATTCCAAAATCACCCTTGAATTTCTCAAGTATTTTGTCAACATAATGACATTGACTTAGAATGAGACCGTTTGATATCTTAATTTCCAGAATTACATCAGTAGGTCCTATGTCTTTCATATCAAACCTTAAATTCAACATAGACTTAATAGATTTCATCATTACTATCCACAATTAGCATGTCATCAACGTAAAGACACAAGATAACATAATCATCTTCTTTGTCCTTGACATATACACATTTGTCACATTCGTTGATTTTAAAGCTATTTGTCCTCGTGACATTATCAAAATTTTCATGCCATTGTTTTGGTGCTTGTTTCAAGCCATATAAAGACTTCACTAATTTGCAGACCTTTCCTTCTTTCCCTAAACATGAAAAACCCTTGGGTTGGTACATGTAGATTTCTTCATCTAACTCTCTATTTAGAAAGACTGTCTTTACATCCATTTGATATATTTTAAGATTTCGTAGAGCTGCGATAGCAATTATCATCCTTATAGATGTTATTCTCATCATAGAAGAATATGATTTACTTTTTCTTGTGAAAATCCACTTAGACCCTAGTTTTTTACTAAATCAATTAGTTCCCAAGTGTGATTTTGCAAAATGGACTTAATTTCACTATTAATGGTTTTTTTCTATTGAGGACCTTCAGAAGAATTCACAGCCTCTTCATAAGTTTGAGGTTCACTTTCTAGCAATTAGGTCAAAATATCAGGACCATAGGATGTTTCTATCCTAGCACTCTTGCTACGTCCGAGTTTAACCTTAACCTCATCCCCAACCTCTTGTTCGAGTTCTTTGTTTTGACTATTTTCATTTATAGTCTCATATGTTCATTTAGACGAACTTGATTCTCCTTGAGATTTACCTGGAAATACATGTTCAAAGAATGATGCAATCTTTGATTCCATTAATGTGTTCTTGTGTTATCTGGGATTTTTAACTTATGCATAAGAAACTAATAAGTACTACTATTATGTGCATATCCAATGAAGATACAATCTATTGTTTTTGGACAGCTTCACCTTCTTAGGTATAGGTACAACCACTCTTGCAAGGCACCCCCACACTCGTGAATATTTATAGGAAGATACCCTTCCTTTAAATAATTTATACGGTGACTTCTGTGTCTTTTTTCGAGGTACCTTATTTAAAAGGTAGATAGTTAACAAAATAGCTTCCTTCCATAAGTTCTGTGGCAACCCAGAACTTAATAGCATTGCATCCATTGTTTCTTTCAAAGTACGATTATTACGTTCAGCAACTCCATTTTGCTAAGGTGAATAAGGCGTTGTAGTTTCATGAATAACTCCGTGTTGTGCATAGAATTCACCAAACGGTGGCTCATATTCGCCACCATGATCACTATGCAGTACCTTGATTTTCTTGTTGAGCTGATTTTCAACTTCTGTTTTATAAAGAATAAATTTCGCTATAGCTTTATCTTTGTTTTTAAGTAAATACACAACAATATTTTGTGTTATCATCAACAAAAGTAATAAAATATTTATTGTCACCTCTTGTTTAAAGAAATTTCAAATCACATAGATCATTATGGATTAAGTCAAGGGGTTCAATGTTCCTTTCAATCGAATGAAATGATGACCTAGTCATTTTTGCTTTAACACTAGTCTCACACTTATGTTTTGAATCTATTTTGAATGCGGGTATGTGTTCCATGTTAATTAGTCTACGTAATGTATTGTAATTAACATGACCTAGTCTACCAAACCACAAGTTGGAAGACTTAAGCATATAAGCAGGAGAATTAATCTTATTAATATTATTAGCTTTTATAGTCATTTTATTAAGCTTAAATAGCCTATTAGATACATATCCCTTCCCCAAAAACATCATATTTTTGGTCACAATGACCTTGTTAGATTCAAACATCATCCGAAAACCATGCTTGTTTAGCAATGAGCTAGAAACAAGATTCTTACGGATGTCAAGCATATAGAGTACATTCTTTAATGTAAACTCCTTCCCCAAGGTCATCTTCAGTTTGACTTGGCCTTGCCCTCAAATGGTTGATGTGGCAGAATTTTCCATGAAGAGCTTCTCTCCATCTTTCAATAATAGTTACAACTTGGAAGGTTTCATTAAATACCATCCCTTCATCATATATCTTTATTATGATATCTTGGATTTCACGTGCTTGATTGCATACCGATTTAGAGGTTACCATCTTATAATCAAGAAAGTAACCAACCAAAAATTTCTTAGCACTTGCATTTTCAATTTCATACTTCCAATCCAATGATTCTCACAAGTCTTTAGTTGTCTTTTCCTTATTGTACTCAATTTACAAGGAATTGGTTAAACGATTCAGAACATAGTTCTGACATAGATAATCAGAATGCTTCCATGCTACAATAGCACTAGCACACTGAAAATCTTGTTCACTCTCAAGTTGATCGGGAGCTTCTTCAGTCAAGAACTTTGCCAAATTCAAAGTGGTGAGATAGAATATCATCTTACTCTTCTATTTCTTAAATTTAAAACAATTAAACTTCTCTGATCTTTCTACCACGTATGGTTCATGAGAATAGAAACTAATAACATTGGGTTACCTCATAAGTCACAGAAGGTCTCATCATTTGATTCACAATAGAACTACCCACTGTAGGGTCAACAACATTCATAGTTAGGTTTTCAGTTTGGGACACTGGAGTTTTCATTTCAGATTGCATAATATTTTTTTTATATTTTTTGTTCAATACACAAATAACAATTTAAGTTTTAACAATTACCGAATAAAGTTTATAAATTAAAAAAATTATATATATATATATATTTAGTGATTAAATAATTTAAAAATAAAACAATTTATTTATTTATAAAATTATAAACTATATATATAGTAAAAATAAAATATAAATATAAAGTAAAAAATATTAAGATTATTAACACAAAATAAATGAAAAAAAACAAAATACTTAATATAAAATATCAATATAAATAAACATTAAAATTATATAAAATAGTTAAATAAAGTGCAAGTCATTTAATATAAGAGCAAAATTAATATTAAATATATGATGAAATAAATTAATAAAGATGTAAAAATTGAATAGTAATTATAATAGAATATATATAGCATAACAAATATATAAAATAATAGATAAATATAACATATTATAAATAATTTGTTTGTCTCAAAATATTTATTAAAAAAAATTTTTGTATTTGTTTGTCCAAAAAATAAGAGGAGAAATTATCTTAAAATTGTTAGAAATAATACACGTACAAACAATTTGAGAAGAAAATTATTTTATTAAAAATATTAGAAATATATATAAATATATAAATATAAAATTTAAATAATATATAAATTAAATAAATAAATACAAAATAATAATCGAGGTCTGTATATCACACAGTATTTTTAAGATAATTTTTTCGCTCACCATAGGTGTTTTAGAATAACGAAAATTTATCTACTAAGATACAACGATTAAATAATAATAAATTTACACCATAATTTATTATTCTAAAAACTTTAAAATATTTGAATTTTATTGAAAAAAATTAACTCTAGATAAAAAATTTACAACCAAAATAATAATAATAATAAATAAATAAATAAAAAATATATTATATATACCTTCCCGATTTTTTCTTCTTTTTTTCTTTTTCTCTTCCTTTTTTTCTTTTCTTCTTCTTCTTCTCTTTCTTCTTTCAGTTTCTTCTTCTCGTCGCCCTCCTTCTCTTTTCTCTGTTTTTTTTTCTTTTCGTTCTCAGATCTTCTTTTTCTTTTTCGTGATTTCCTTCTCTGCTTTCTTCTCTATTTATTAGAGAATCATACATAAATGTAAAAGATAATTGATGCAGAGAATCGGCTAGAGAAGAGGAAGAGCAACGGGAAAAAATTAATTCAGAAACGGAAACAGAAAGGAAGAAACGTACAATTTAATTTAGAAATAAATTTTTCATTTCTGATTTAAGACAAAAATGTTTAATAATTTAATTCAAAATATTTCAATAGAAGATTCCTTTTGTACGTGGCCTGTAATCTTATAAAAGTTCTAATGGCTTCCACTGAGCCTACTCTAAAAACAAAAGGACTGATGACGCAGGAGGTGTTTAGACTAATCCTAAGCTAAAACAGCTTCAGGGTTGAGAACTCAATTCGATGAAAAAGAATTCGTCTGCTCAATTTCTTGCAGAAACTTCAATAAACTCAAAGAGACTCTTTACAAAGAAAATTATAATAGAATGAATGACCAAAGATAGTGAAGCTGGTTTTCGTATAAGACGTTGAACCAAACGATGAGTTTGGAACAATGGCACAAATATAGCTAAATGTAAACGACAAAATAAATAAATAAAAACGAAATAAGCAAGCAACCTCCTAGCTAATGACACGAACGACAAATGAAAGATAAAAACAAGAGAATAATTAAAGTAATAAAAATATTAATTGAGCCCTGGGTCAAGTGAATTTTCTTTAGTTTGTTACACAAGCATCTATTAGAATCTCCATTCAATCCAGAAATATTCATAAAACCATATGAACTCATAATTTAAATGCAGTGGAAACAAAATTGGATTGAAAACATACCTCTCGCAATTGATCAAATTTCAGCACTTACACGGGAATTCTAATGAATTTTCTGTTCGATGCTTTCACTGGTTTCTCACACTTATTCTCTGCGTATTGATGGTGTATATGAATTGTTATGCAGTTAATAGTGAGAGGACCCGATACTTTATTAAGTTTCTTCCATCAAGAACCTCGTTTGGTTTCGGAACCGACGTACGGTTCCGACGAAACCGAACCGTCACCACGGTTCACTAACGTTGCACCACTTTGATTTACATTCTCCCACTTGGTGCAAACGTTAAGCTAAATTCTCTTGAGTAACAAAATACATGAATCATAGCGATAGGTCCTCTAAGAGCGAGTATTATCTTCCATGTATTACAATGTATTTAGTTTCTCAAGTACTACACTTTATGTGGTAACTAAACTTAATGAATAAATGCTATATTTATTTTTGGTCCAATAAAATATATACATTTTTTCAAATAAATTAAGGTGCACGTGAATATGAGAAAATATCACAATATATAAGAGTTTTATTAATTAATTGTATATATACATTTACAAAGTGGAACCAATTCCCATTTTCTCTATATGATCCTTGAATTTCATTGGTGGCATGCCTTTAGTCAAAGGATCAACAATCATCAATTCAATGCTTACGTGCTCAATGACCACTTTCTTTTCCTTAACACGTTCTCTTATGGCCAAGTACTTAATGTCGATGTGCTTACTATGACTACCACTTTTGTTGTTCTTAGCCATAAATACAGCAGCTGAGTTATCACAATATAATCTTAATGGCTTAGAAATAGAGTCAACTACTCTAAGCCCAGAAATGAAACTCTTTAACCATACACCATGCGATGTGGCCTCAAAACATGATACGAACTCGGCCTCCATAGTGGAAGTAGTAGTCAATGACTGTTTCGCACTCCTCCAAAACACAGCTCCACCGGCAAGCATGAAAATGTAACCAGATGTTGATTTTCGTGAATCAATACAAAGAATCAAAGTCCGTGACGGTGTAGCCAATTACTTCCAGTTCATCGGTTTGTCTATACATGAGCATATAATCTTTGGTTCCTTGTAAGTACCTCATCACTTTCTTTGCAGCTTTTCCAATGGTCAACACCGGATTACTCGATATCTCCCTAGCATCCCAACAACAAATGCAATGTCAGTCCGCGTAGACTGAGCATACATTATACTTCCAACAACAAGCATATGGAATGGTTTTCATCTGTTCTCTTTCAAAATCATTCTTTGGGCATTGGTCCAAATTGAACTTATCACCCTTCACAATGGGAGCAACACTTGGTGAACAATCCTTCATCCAAAATCTCTCTAAAACTTTATTGATATAGGTTTCCTGAGACAAACCCAAGACACCTCGAAGTCTATCTCTATGGATCTTAATGCCAATGACATAAGATGCCTCACCCATATCCTTCATATCAAAATTTTTAGAGAGGAATTGTTTTACCTCATGTAGCAAACCCCTATCATTGGCTGCAAGTAAAATATCATCCACATATAGCACCAAGAAACAAATCTTACTCCCACTAAATTTCTGGTATATACATTGATCCATGACGTTCTCTTCAAAACCAAATGAAATGATGACGTTATGGAATTTCAAATACCATTGACGGGAGGCTTGCTTTAATCCATATATGGATTTAATAAGCTTACAAACCAAATGCTCACCATTACTAGAGAAGAATCCTTCAGGTTGTTTCATATAAACCTATTCCTCTAGGTTACCATTAAGGAAAGCCATTTTCACATCCATTTGTTGCAAATCCAAATCAAAATGGGCAACCAATGCCATGACCACACGAAGTGAATCTTTCTTAGATACAGGAGAAAATGTCTCCGTGTAGTCGATTCCTTCCTTTTGAGTGAATCCTTTGGCAACGAGTCTTGCCTTATGTCTCTCAATGTTGCCTTGTGAGTCTTTCTTTGTTTTGAAGACCCATTTACATCCAATGGCTTTCACACCATCAGGCAACTTGACGAGATCCCAAACTCGGTTAGATGCCATAGAATCCATCTCTTCTTTCATGGCATTGTACCATAAGTTCGAAACCTCAGAACTCATGGCCTGTGAAAACGTCTCAGGATCATTTTCGGCTCCAACATTATAGTCACATTCTTGTAGATACACAACATAATCATTAGGTATCGTTGATTTCCTTACTCTAGTAGATCTTCTTAATGTTGCATCAACATTCTCCTGAGGAGCAGGATCATGTTGTTCAACAGTTGTAGGCATCTGTTGAACTTCAACATCTACTGGATCATGATCAACAGCTTGTGGTACTTCCAAGACTGGTTCTTTAACATGCATTTGTACTCGAGGCATGTTGTTAACAATAACGATCAGTCCATTACTTGAAGTGGCATATTGAGCATCTGAATGATCTTTCTCAGAACCAATGCCCTGGGATCGATCGCTCCCACTAATCAAGTAATTCTCAAGAAATTTTGCATTTCTTGATTCCACAAACCTAGTGTTGTGAGATGGACAATAAAATCTATAACCTTTAGACCGTTCGGCATATCCAATGAAATACCCACTAATGGTCCTTGGGTCCAGCTTTTTCTCTTGTGGATTATAAATCCTCACTTCAGACGGGCATCCCCAAACGTGCATATGTTGCAAACTCGGTTTCCAACCTTTCCATAATTCAAATGGTGTCTTTGAGACAGCCTTGGTTGGAACTCGGTTTAATATATACACAGCCGTCTTTAAAGCTTCAATCCACAAGGATTTAGGAAGATTGGAGTTGCTAAGCATACTCCGCACCATGTCCAATAGTGTTCGGTTTCTTCTTTCTGCTACACCATTTTGGTCTGGTGAACCAGGCATAGTGTATTGGGCAACTATTCCATGTTCTTGAAGAAATTTAGCAAACGGACCAGGCACTTGTCCATTCTCAGTGTATCTACCATAATATTCACCACCTCTATATGATCTCACGATCTTTATTTGCTTTCCACATTGTTTCTCTACTTCAACCTTAAAGCTTTTGAAGGCATCCAATGCTTCGCTCTTATTATGAAGCATATAGAGATACATATATCGAGAAAAATCATCAATAAAGGTGATAAAATATTTCTAACCTTGAATGTCCATGTCTGGACAACATATATCCGTATGTATGATTTCTAATTTGTTTGAACTCCTATTGGCACCTTTCTTTGACTTGTTAGTCTGCTTTTCCTTAATGCAGTCTACACATATCTCAAAATCAGTAAAATCTAGAGTACTAAGTACCCCATCTTTAACTAATCTTTTAATTCTTTCTATGGAGATATGTCCTAATCTCCTATGCCATAATGTAGAAGAGTCATCGTCAATAATACACCTTTTAATGCCAGCTTGAATATGCATAGCGTTATGAGTGGCATTATTTTGTAAATTAATGCAGTAAAGACCATCATACAAAATACCATTCCCAACACAATCAGATTTATTAAATAAATTGAAAGATGTTTCTGAAAAGTGAAAGGAATAACCATAAGGTACAAGTCTTGAAATTGAAATCAAGTTTCTAGAGAAACTTGGAACATAAAAGGTCTTTTCTAATTTTAAAATAAAACCACTACTTAAAATCAAATTGCATGTCCCTACAAATTTCCACACGCGAGCCCATCTTGTTCTGGGATAAGATGTATTGCTTCACTTCTCAATCGCTTCCTTAGATTTTGCATACCCTGTAAGGAATTTGCAACATGGATTATAGATCCAGAATCAATCCACCAGGTGTTAATATTAACATTAATCATATTAGATTCATAACAAACAAACGAGATTGGATTACCTTTATTCTCAAGCCATTTCTGGAATCTGATACAATCCTTCTTCATATGTCCCTTCTTTTTGCAAAAGAAGCACTTGGATTTTTTCTTAATATCAGCCTGAGGTGGAATTATTCCCTTTCCTTTATGCTTGTATTGAGATTTTCCTTTCTGGTACGTTGTAGCCAACATTGCACTTTCACCAAATTCCATAACAAGCCTCCCTTCCTCTTGAACACACATGGTCATTAGTTCATTGATTGACCATTTATCTTTATGTGTATTGTACGAGATTTTGAATGGCCCATACTGATGTGGGAGAGTGTTAAGGATATAGTGCACCAGGAAGGATTCCGACATCTCAACCTCGAGATGCTTAAGTTGAGCCGCAATGTCCCTCATTTGCATAATGTGCTCGCGCACACCTTTCACACTGGTGAGTCTTAAAGAAGAGAACTTCATAATAAGGGTGCTTGCTAAAGCCTTATCTGAAGTGACGAATTGATCATCAATGGCCTTTAGCAAGTCTTGAACATTGGTATGCTGATCAACGGAACCACGAATACCAGCAGAGATTTTAGTCTTAATGAACATCATACTAAGGCGATTAGATCGTTCCCATTGTTCATAAAGTATGATATTCTCTGGAGTACTGGTTTGAGTAATTTTAGGTGGTTCGTTTTTTCCTAATAGCATAATCAATATCCATCCATCCTAATTGAAGGAGAATTCTTTCCTTCCATATTTTATAGTTATCCTCTTTCAGATCGGGAATATCACAGCGGATATTAGAGAAATTTACAGGTTGAGAAACTGCAATTAAAGATTATATGCTTATTAAAATTTGAGACCTAAACTATAATCATTCTTTACCAATGTAAATCATGAATAATATGACTCTAGTGACATAAAACTTGCCTGTGGGCTAAAGTTTTAATTCAATTAAATTCATCTTAACTTTACGATAAAACTATCAAATTATGTTCCTTTTCCTAGTCCCTATGGGTAAATTAGAAAATATAATTTAATATTATATCCTAATTAATCACACAAAATATAATAAAAATTCCTGTGGGATAAGATTTATTATATCAGATATGATTAAATACAATTAATCTTTAGTTTCTAAATGTGATCATAAATAAAATTTATTATAGTTTTAATTAATTAAAGATGCTGTGGCTACTCCCTAATTAATTAAACTATATGAATCACTTAAATATTAATTAAATTCTTATGCTCAATTATTGCATAAAAACATAAGCAATATTAATTTAATTTCAAATGTGCAAATATTATTTATCTTAAAATGACAATAAATTATACAAGGAAAAATTAAATAATATAAGAATTAATTAAATCCATAAGAGCCATTAAAAATTAATTTCATTATGCATAAATTATTTAACTCAATTTTATATGTATAATTAATTACAAAATTTATACATATAAATACCCAAAACAAATAATTTAAGCATAATGTATTTAAATAAAATTTTAATGTGCTCAAAAAATTATTTAAATAAATATAACATGTATAATAAATATTATACATATGATAAACATAATTTAAAATTATATTCAGAATTATTTTATATATATCAATATATATATATTTATTTTGTTTTAATAAAATTAAATATCTAATATATATAAAATATTACACAAATAATACATATAACATGTTGTAGCCTATTGGTCTGGTCCTTGAATTCTCAATCCTAAACCAAGGTTCAAGTCACAAACAATCCAAATATTTGATTTTTTAATAAAACTAATTTCTGATTCTATATAAAAATATAATGTTACACAACATAGCAAAACGGGCTTTGTGGTCAAGTGGTCAGTTCATTGCAAAACTTACTGTGTAATCTGGGTTTGATTTCCCGACAAGGCAAGTTTGTTTGTTTTTTTTTAATAAAACTTCATCTTCAACCTCTAACCGGGTCAATACGACCCGTTTTTATACTAACAGATACTCGGCCGTATCTTTTTATTCCGGTGACGGAATCCAGCGTTCTTTTTATTAAAATTCTCATAATTCAATTTCTGAGTAATTCATGATCTTAATTTTAAGTAAAAACTTCATTTTAAACAAAAAAGTTAATTAATGAAGGAAATAAATACCCACGGCAAATTGGATTTATTTTCTTCATTGTTTTTCAAGTTTAATTTTACAGAATCACTCAAAAATCAATATTGAAACACTTTATAATTTCCATATGCATCAAAAACAATCAAAATAAAAAACCCAAAATTTCAGTTCTCGTGAAACAGAGCAAAACAGAGTTGTTTTCAAATGGCTCTGATACCAAATGTTAGAGTCTCAATTCAATCCAGAAACATTCATAAAACCATATGAACTCATAATTTAAATGCAGCGGAAACAAAATTGGATTGAAAACATATCTCCTGCCATTGATCAAATTTCAGCACTTACACGGAAATTCCAATGAATTTTCTGTTCGATGCTTTCACTGTTTTCTCACACTTATTCTCTACGTATTGATGGTGTATCTGAATTGTTATGCAGTTAATAGTGAGAGAACTCGATACTTTATTAAGGTTCTTCCATCAAGAACCTCGTTCGGTTTCGGAACCGACGTACGGTTCCGACGAAACTGAACCGTCACCACGGTTCACTAACGTTGCACCACTTTGATTTACAGCATCTTCTTATTAAAATAGTTAGTATTAATGCATTGCTTAGTCATTTGAGAATTTTCTTTTTATTGACACTTGTGGAGGTTTTGTATTCTGCAGCTAGAGGAGATACAAGGTAACTGTGACCCAAACCCAACAGAATACGTTGATGTCAATGTACCTGAGCCACACGTTGTGTTCTACTGGGGTTTGCAACCTGGTAGGAGCAAATTCAGGGACATAAAATGTATTGAAGAAGAATTTGTAAATACTATAAGCAGTGGTTATGAGCTTTCTCGTGGAAAGATGGTATTATCTATCGTGCAAGCTTCACAACTGCCTAAACAGGCTGAGACTGATACTGGACGTGGGAAGGACTCAAAAGCATGTTGGAAAATCGTCGATTCTAACCAGAAAAGAATCCCCGTATTCTCCCCACATCTACCAAATTACTTGCTTGGTTATAAAACAGTTAATGGAGGTAAAAACTATCGAAGTGAGGAGGGGGTTTAGCTGCTTAGTAGCGACTTAGTGTTGTGTATTTTTTGCCTCGGGTTCCAATCTTGCCTTTCTTCCTGTCATGTAAATTGTGGTCATATAAATCCATTACTTGGACCAGAGAAAGTAAACAAAAATGTAAAAGATACTAATAGACTTAATCATTCTAACAGAAAAAAGGAGAAGGTTATAAGGCTTATGTTAGGAGTATCATACATTAGGTTAAGTTTTGTTGTTTTTTTTTTTTGTTTTTTCTCATTCGGTGAGCAAATTCATGATGAAATGTAATGAATATCTGAATTCTTCTGTTTGAAATTGAAATGTGAAAAAAAATGTAGTTGGAAATCGGAAGTTTTCTTTTTTGAATTTCAAAGTCATTCTATTATATTGATGATTCCAAACATGGATTGTCTACAACAGTAAATTGACAGCTATTGTTAATATAAATGCCTTGAAATTTCTTCATTGATAACGACTTTAGCAATACCAAATAGATGACTCCTTTATTTCGGGAGTCATCTCTCGTTCTATGGAAGAATTTTAAATACAAATTCCTATTTAATAAATACGGTTAAATTATATCAATATTTATATTACAGTTAAATTGTGAAGTTTTCACATAAATATGTAAAAATTATATCCTCTCATTTAATGTGTTACTGATTTCGAGAAGAAAAAGCTAATAAATGTCATAGTAAACCTGCAAAATTCACATTTGTTTCATTGTTATTGTTAAATTATTTTTTGTGTTTTTATAACACAAAAAATAATTAACTGATATTTATATTATTTTCTTAGTTTCTATTTAACGACGTTACACGTTAAATAATTAATCGATAAATTTGAAAAAATTTAGATATTTAAATATTATATTTAAAATATAACTCAGATATTAAAAACTAATAAAATGGTATAAATTAAAGAAAAGATAATTAGATAATATAAATAAAATAAATTCAATGATTCATTCGACAGGTTTTATCCTTATCCTAAATATTAAAATAAGTTATGCTCCTCGAAAATACTGAGCGAGATATTCGCAGCAAACAGCGGGAGGTGTAGAACAAATTCACATTTTCTTTCTGAACTCTTCAGCTTTGTCAACATCATTTCTGAATTTTGCATTTGTAGCACTTGTATTATTGGCTCATGAAAGATTGTTTTTCCCATTCATTGGATACGATTCACACTCAATGCGATTTATCTGATGTGTCATTTTTGAATTACACTGAATAAGGTTTGATTTTTTAAAAAAAATATAAAAATAAAAATACACACCCCCTAATTATTATAAATTATGAAGAGATGCATTTGAACCCAACACAACCTTTACTCTTGAAATACCTTTTTTAATGACCAATCATGTATGTAGTCATTTCGAATGATTCATTTAATGGGTTTGGTGATCAAGCATTAGTTAATTTCAGAAATATACCTCACAAGCAATAATATATATATATATAATACTAGTCCTCTACCTTATTTCTCTTCCATTATATCTGTTCAAGTTCTATCAAGTTATCAAACAAACTATGAAGAAGTTGACATCCCATTTATTCCTAAGTCATGTTCTAATACTGCTAATAAGCCAATGCATAAACTCAACAATCAGAGTAGATAATCTTATTGAACAAACATGCAAAGAAACACCAAACTATGATCTTTGTATATCTTCTCTTCAATCAGATCCTAGAAGTTCCAATTCAGATGTCAAAGAATTAGCCATCATAATGATTGATGTGATTAAGGACAAAGCAACACAAAATCTTAATCACATCAATCATCTGCTAAACAATAGTAGTAGTTCACAAAATATTGGAGTTAAACAAGAATTGAATTCATGTACACGTCAATACAGTACAATTGTGAAGATTGATGTCTTGGAAGCTTCTCAATATTTGAGCAAAGGTTTATTTAAAATTGCAGAAGAGAACATCAATAATGCTGGAGTTCAAGCCAATTCTTGTGAAGAGGGTCTCTCAGGTGGTTCAATTTTGAGTGATAAGAATCAATTTATGAATGATTTGGTAGCTGTAGTTACAGCTATTATAAGATCATTATACACAAAATATTCATAGATTTTGTATAGGATTTTCGTTCAACGTATTTCACCGAGGATGATGAGTTAATGCAAATTTGTTTGGGTGTGGGGTGTGTGAAATTTTTACACCTTAAGTTAGATGGGTGTGTAGGATTTTCAAAATCCACACATCATTTTCATACCAAAAGTTAAATGGGTGTCAATATATCTATATGACTATCTCCATCACCTAGAACTTTATGAGTTTGTCTTTCTTTTTGTGAAGCATATTACATGGTGTATTCTTCATAACTGTCCTCTTTGTTACGAAGCCTATGCATCTCTAGTTAGGAAGGCCGATTTGGGTCACTAGCAACTGAAACTTTCATACTAGTAAGGTGATATATTGTTGTAATTGTTTCACTAATTATTAATAATAAAGGCGTTCAAAGTTTACCCAACTCAGATTAACCATTAAATCTGCACCAAACCCACTCATATTCCTCTTCTATTGGGATGCATCGGTCCCAAAAACCGATCTAAGATGATTTGGGTCGATTCTTGATATTAAAGATCCCAAAAAAATCAATCCAACCAACTAATAATATTGTTTTACTTTATTTATTCTGATATTATAGTTTTATAAAATAAAAATTCAAAAATCAAATGTATTTGTATTTATTTGAAAAGGTTATTTAATTTGAATCATAACTTATTGCATTATACCTCGTAACATAGAAACATATCTAAGTTTTATTAGTATTCATTTAATCACTAACTATTGTTTAAATTAAATTCTTTTTATGCATGTAATTTATATTTAAATTTAATGTATCAAATTGTAAATTTTCATTTTATTTTTTATGTTATTTATAATATAGAATTGCATGGCATGATATTTGTTGATTTATAATTGAAAAAAAAATTCAAAATTCCTATAGGTCTAAAACTTAATCAATATTTAAAATATAAAATTGAATTTAACAGTTATTTAGTTGTTAAAAGAAAAACAAAAGTAAAAATTGATAAATATAGATAAAAAAAACACAAAAATTAATAGATCCTATCCATCTAAACCATTTTGGATTAATTGTCTTAATTTTTAAGAAATAATTTTATTGGTTTAATTCCAATTTAAGATATAACGTTGATCTTTTTGATACAAAAATAATAAGGGAACGAACCAATACTAAGGGATTGAAATGCTATGCTGTTGACACTAAATAAAATTATGTGCTGCTTTTTTTTTTTTTTGCCTTTCCTACATTATTTGCCTTTCACTTTCCTTTTAAAGTTTATAAAAAGAACAGTGAAGAATTATCGGACACATATCTTGTATAGCTCTTTGGTGAACAAATTGTAAATGTCTCACGTTGGTTAGGAATGAATATGAATATTGTATTTTGGGTTATAAATAAAGTTCTCCTCCACCATTTGTAAACATCTCAAAATTTGTAAATTATATTCTCTTTTGTAAGGGTAATTAATTAGCTCAATTTTGTTCAATTAGTTGTAATTTTGGAGTTCATCTATTTTTAGATACCGAACCTTGTTAAATTTTTAATGTTTTTATTTTTTTTGTTTTAATATTTCTGCTTCAATATCTACTTTAGTTTATTTTAATATTATATTTCCAATAGCATTATTTTGTCTGGTTAGTTTATGTTCTATTCATTTAAATCATAAGTGAATAATAGCTGGAGAAAATATAGTTTATGTTCTATTTTTTCGTAAGCATTTGTTTGTATTACATTTTTTGCTATTGAAATATAGTTATTAGTTGTTGTAATTTGAAAAAATGACGGAAGAAAATTTTCTTTCAAACAAAGGTCAATCATCCACGTCAGGTAAAACTATGGTGATGAATGCAAGGTTTGAGGTGTAGAAGTTTGATAGAACCGATCATTTCAGAATGTAGCAAGGCGAAGTTCTAGATGCTCTATTTCAACAATGTCTAGATATTGTTATTGAAGAAGAGAAAATAGATGGAATAGATGAAGTCGAGTGGAAAAATATCAATCGATTGATATGTGACACTACTACAAAAATGGGTATTTAAGTCTGTTCACCGCATGAACCGACTTTACTTGTATTAATTTGTTTTTAATTTTTTTTTCTCATTTTTCACTCTACTAACTTGTATTCAATATAGCATAAAAAAACCAAAATATAAATAATAATACAAATAATTGAAAATTTAAATGGTTGCATAAATGGAAAGGTTAAACATCAATTACTCTATGTACGGTTATGCCTCATTATTATTTACCAAAATGATTCAGTGTGCTTTTCCCCATCGAGTGCAATCAATAAACAATTTCTTACTTCCACCAAGCATAGGGTTACCTACTTGGATCATGTGACGTTCTAAGAACAACTTATACGTAGGATTCCCAATTTCAGTGCAACCACTAAAATATTCAGAACAAAACTCAATGGCCTCTTCAACAATGTAGCATTCCACCATGCATTCTTCGAGTTGATTTCTGTTATTTACATATCTTTTAAGGACTTGCATAAATCTCTCAAAAGGATACATCCATCTTAAGTCAGTAGGACCACACAATTGAACCTCTCGAACTAAATGAACACACAAGTGAATCATTATATCAAAGAAAGAAGGAGGAAAATATTTTTCAATTAGACACAAAGTCTCTACAACATCTTTCTATAAATAGTTTAACTCGTCAATTGATATAGATTTCTTACATATTGTATTGAAGAATGAACAAGACAAATTATTGATAATCGAACATGTTTTGGAAGAATTGATCTAATAGCAACTGGTAATAACTATTGCATTAAGATATGACAATCATGTGATTTCAATCCATAAAGTTTTTTATCAATGATAGACACAAAATTTCTTTAAGTTGGATGAGTAACCATAAGGAATTTTCACACCCACCAAACATTTACAAAACACATCCTTCTCTTTTGTTTACATTGTATATGATGTTGATGGCAAGTATGTTCAATTCTTATCATTTTTCACCCTTGGTGCTAATTCAGGTCGTATGGCTAGTTTTTCTTTAAATCCAATCTTGCTTTAATTTCATCATTTGTTTTTCCAGGTATATTAAGTAAAGTACCAATCAAGCTCCCATATACATTTTTATCAATGTGCATGACATGTAAGATGTGACGAATGTGTAGGTTTTTCCAATAAGGTAATTCCCAAAATATTGATTTTTTATTCCAACAACCATGGTATACTGATTCAAACTCTTTTTCATTTTCACCCATTTCATTAGTTGACCTCTTTCGTTTCCCTACCTTAGTGAGTTTTTTTTTCATCTTTTCATATTGTTTGAATGTCATACCATTCAATTACCTTAATATCTCAACACCTCAAAAAGGTTGGGTTGCATGATCATGATCTTCTTCACAATCGAACGATTTCTTTTGGTATCTAAACATGTGTCCAGATGGAAAAAATCTTTTATGTCTTCTATAAGAAATCTTTCGTCCGTGAACAAGATAAGTTGTAGAAGTTCCATCACTACATATAGGGCATCCCTTGTAACCTTTTGTTACATGTCCTGATAAGTTTTCATATGTAGGAAAATCATTAATTGTCCATAAAAGGACCCCCCTCAAGTTAAAGTGTTCTTCTTTATGTGCATCGTAAACATTTATCAGAGGCTGAAAATATACATCAATATCAATACCAGGTTGTTTCGGTCCTGAGATCAATAATGTTAACATCATGAATTTTCTTTTCATACACAACCAGGGAGGAAGGATGTATATTACCATAATTACTGGCTAACAGCTATATCTAATACTAAGGGAACTATGTGGATTAATTCCATTAGCAGCAATGGCAATACAAATATTGCGCGAATTAGATGCAAATTGAGGAGATAAATTATCTACTACTTTCCAATTTGGAGAATCACAATGATGATGTAGCACCCCATTATTAGATTGATTATCTGAATGCCAAGTCAACATCTTTGATGTCTTTTTACTTCTGAACAACCTTTGAAAGCGAGGAATCAGAGGAAGGTACCAAAGAACCTTTGCAAACACGCATTTCTTATGTGTTGTCTCATTTGTACCATGCTTCCATCTCGATTCTTTACACATCAGACAATTATCTAATGTCTCATATTATTTTCTATAAATAATGCAATCATTTAGACAACGTGAATCTTATGATATTCTATGTCAAATTGACTAAGAGATTTCTTCACTTCATACATTGAAGATGGAAATTCAATACCCTCAGGAAACATATCAATTAGTAGATTTAGTAATTCTGTGAATCCCTTGTCAAAAAAACCATGTTTTGCCTTCACATTGTACAAATGAACCAATCCCGACATTTTAGTGTATTTTTTGCATTTTGGATACAACGGCTTTTCGGCATCTTCTAGAAGTTTTTTAAAGGTTTCGAGATCATTCTTACGTATTTCATCTTCAACATCATGAAACATATTTTCTGTCTGTACATTATGATAAGATGTATATAATCCACTCACATTCTTATTTATCTCTTCCCCGTGAGTATTATCAATATTGTTTCCATGATAATACCAACATTTATAGCTCAAAAGAATACCACTACGGATAAGATGATACTTAACCTCATCAAATTCATGAAATCGCTCATTTTTACATTCAATACATGTGTATCGAATCATACTAATTCCATTATTACAGTTTCTACAACCAAATTCAATGAAACTTTCAACTCTAGAAATGTAGTCCTACTTAATTCTACACTTTAACATCCAAGATTTGTCCATTTTCTATTAATGACATTAATTATGTATCCAATCAATATATTTTAAGTATTATTATATATAAATTTCCTAATTATTAGAATATATACCAAAACATACATAATACAAACATTTATCATTTTAATCATTTTACAATTGTATTACTTTTACTTAATAAAATATAATTACTTTTATGTAAATAAATTTATCCACGTATGGTAAATATTATAGTCTCTCAAATCCACAACATGCAGATATTATTTTCACAGAAAATAAGCCAAACATATAATAACAAGCATAATACAAAACATACATAAATCAAAAATTTATACAAAAAATAGAGCAAATTGAATAATAAGTGCGTAGGATTAATAGAAATAGTTACAAGAGTAAATGAAGTGACTAAATGAAAGAAATGAAGAAAAAATGGATGTTTTGTAAGTGAGAATAAGTGAGAAAATGGGTATAAAAAATTTGAGTATTTTGCTCAAAATATAGGGGATCTGAAAGATAATGAGAAGAGGAATATAATCCATAAAACGGCATTACAAATGGTGGTCGGAGGTGGCCGAAAAATGAGAAAGAGTGGAGGGTGAGCTCAATTTTGGGCGAAGGGTTGTTGCACAAATTGAAATTTGGAATTCTGGTGAAGAAGAGAGAAGAGAAACGGTAATAAACGTGTGGATAGCGTCAATTTTTCACGTCAACCGACGCTATCCACGTGTGTAGCATTGGTTCGTCCCATCAATCGACGTTATTCACGCAGTTTAAAATTGAAATTTTTTTTAGGTCAATTATTATTTTATTTGAACTCTTTAAAATTTAATTTGAATATATGAAAAAAGATCAAAAGTACCCCTAAGGTTTAAAGAATCTTCAGAAATACCCTTCAGGTTTTAAAAAATTCAAAAATACCCTTGAAAACATAACAGAGGTTAAAACTAACACTCATCAGAAATACCCCTAAGGTTATAAAAAAAGTATGGAAGAGGAAAAAATAAACCAAGAAATATTAGATATAGAAACAGAAGACATTTTAGGATGTTTTTCACAGGAAATGGTAATAAGTAAAAAGAAATTTGAAGAAATTCAAAAAGCAAAACTAAATCTTAAAGAAGGAGATGGATTTAAAGACCCATCATTTTTATTAAGAAAGATATTTCCTAGAAAAAATATAATCTATTATGGTATTAGTAATAAGGAAATGAGTATTAAAATTACAGATGCAAAAGGAAGATATAATATACCATTAATTAATAAAGAGACTATATTAAACAAATTATCAAAAATTCCTCGAAAGGATAAAGAAAAAATTGGATACATGTATTTAGGAGGAATCCAAATATTAATAAAAGCTCATTTTAGAGAAGGAATAGATACACCAATAAAAATAGCTCTATTAGACAATAGAATAGTAAACAGGCAAGATGTTTTATTAGGAATGATCCATGGAAACTTAGGATACCAAAAATTAAAATTTACAGCATATCCTAGATTTGCTATAAATATACAAGATAAAAATCTAAACCAAGTATTAAGTCTAGCTTATGAATTTGAAAGAGGAGATTTAATGAAAGAAAGAAATCATCCATTTTCAATACATTATCTAGTGGCATATTCTTTAACAAATAGTCATAATATTTCCATATATGGACAAAATGAATTTATAGAAATAGATAAAACTTTTAAAGAATTATGACAAATAATAAAACCAGAAATACTAACAGACTTTGAAATACCAGAAGAATGGAAATTAGATATTAAAGAAAAACCCTTAATAATAGGAAGAAAAAGTAATAGCATACAAAGATTTACTTTTATAGATCACGAAGAAGAAACTTCAAATCAACAAGAAGTTAAAAAACTAGAAAATGAAGTTAAAATAATGAAAGCATTAGTTCATGATTGCATAGGGAAAAATCATGTTTAAGGATAAAATAAAAAATATGCATTTAGAAATAAATGGAAGCCTAGTAGGTGTGGCAAAAAATCAAGTAACACTATTTGAAACTATACAATTATTAACAGAGGAAATGGATCTAGTCTAGGAATCAAACATACAATATTTACAAGAAATAATAGATATACAAAGAGAACTATTAAAGGAAATAAAGGAGTATGGTTATAATAAACTACAACAAAATATGCATAAAGAATTTTCAGAATTAAGGAAAGATGTATACAATCTAAAGATAGATCATAAATATGACCCCTTAGAAGGATTAAAAGAAGAACCACCGAGGAAATCATATTCTTTGATTCCCAAAAATGAGAAAAGAAAAAATGAGGAACAACCTAAGAGTAAAGAAATAATTCCAAATTGATGGAATATAGGAAAAAATTAGAAAAAGAATTTATGAACCCTGAGAATAGAGATATAGAAACATTAGTCAAATTATTAACATTAACCAATGAAGAAATAGAAGAAAATTATATTGGAAAACTTTGTACTAACAAAGAAGAAGATGATATGACAATAATCAGTGAAACTGATTCAGAATCAGAAAACATGACCCCAAAAGGTCATATGAAACCAATTTCATTACCAGTCCCTTACCAAGAAGAAACATCTGACCTACATAGAGAAGAAAGAAGTAGACAAAGATCAGAACAACCTGATACTACATATAGAAGAAGGCAACCACCTAAAATGGAGAAATGGTTGCATTGGGGAACTAGAGGTAATATTCCACCAGAGTTCAAACTCCATGATAACTATAAATCTGAACTTCTAAATTTAGATTGTATAAGAGATAGAAAAAAAAGCTTTAGATGAATGGTCTAGTGCGATGAGCATTCTTATACAAACTTCTCCAACTACCCAAACAAATCCTTCAATTTGCAGAGTGCTTATAGCACATAAAATGACAGGAAATGTAAAAGTTTGGTTTTCAAACTTAACAGATCAACAACATTTATTAATGCAAGGAAATGCTTCCACAGGAAGAGAATACTTAGATACGGTAATATACAAAGAATTTATTGGGGAAGATAAAGGAAGGACTATCACTGAATCCAGTGAAAATGAAATCAATGAAGCTAAATGGTATCTAACAAAGATGGAAATTTGTAACATGTGTTATATAGATTCTTTTATTTGTGAATATGAAATGTATTACCATAAATTACCACCCTCTATACAAACAACCTATAAAGAAATGTTTTTTTCAAAAATTACCTGGAACATTATATAAAACTTTAACAGAAAATTGGGAACAAAGGAATAGATAAACTATACCAGATACTCTAGGAGGAAGAATAAGAAGTCTTAGAGATTGGATCATTATAAAATGCCAAGAAAGAAAAGAATATAAACAAATAAGTGGAAATGAAAAAAATTTTTTGTGATACAAGAGATTTTAGAATGCTAGGAAAATATGGATGCAATATAAAACCTTATAAACAAAAATATAAAAAATATAAAATATTTAAAAAATATAAATTTAGAAAACAAAATTTCCAGAAATATAAAAAGAGATTCAATAAAGAAAACTATAAGAAAAGACATTTTAGAAGAAAGGTTTATAAACCATCTGAAAAAAGGAATTATTGCCCTTCAGGAAAGAAAAAATACAGATGTTAGATCTGTAGTGAGGAAGGACATTATGCAAATGAATGTCCAAGCAGACTTCAACATAAAAAGGAATTTCCACATAAAGCAAAAATCTTAGAAGAAGCCTTCAAAATGGAATTAGAACCAATTGAGGAATCTGATATAGATGATACTTTTATCTATTAGAAGAAACTAAAGAAGAAATAACTGACTCAGAATATGAATATTCAGATCATGAATATTCTTCCGAAAATGAATGATTTGTATAGTATTACAAATCCAAATAGTACTTACATTAAAGTAGGACTAAAATTTAAAGGTTATAACACTTATCATTTACATGCATATATAGACATAGGAGCTAGTATGTGTGTAGCTAGTAGATATGTATTTCCAGAAGACAACTGGAAACAAGCACCTAAAGATTTAATTGTAAGAATTGCTAATAATACCACAATAAAACTCAACCAAGTATTAAAAGATACTGATATAATAATAAGAGGAGAAAACTTTCATATTCCTACTATATATCAACAAGAAATAGGTGTAGACTTGTTAATAGGAAATAATTTCTTAAATTTATATCAATCTTTCACACAACATTCTGACAAAATAAGTCTTACAACTTTAGAAGGAGATACAATATATGTCTCTAAAGTAAGAAAAGCTCTAACTGTCTCAAACCCAACTTTTATGCAACAACATAAAAAGCGAAAACGTGGTGAGATAAAAGACCAACAAAAATAAAAACCTTGTCTAGAAAATATTTCATTAGATATAGAAGAAAAGAAAAACTCTTTTCTCAATGAGATACAGGAAGATAAAGCCTTAACAGGCATTAAAAGATTATTAAAAATAGTCAGTTCAGAAAATCCTTTGGATCCAAAAATAAATAAATCTAAAACAATAGTCAAAATAAAATTAAGAGATTCTAACAAAGTCATAAGAGTAAAACCAATTATTTATACTCTAGAAGACAGGATTGAATTTGGAAAACAAATTGAAGAAATTTGGAATTGAAAGTCATAATACCGAGTAATTCACCTCACTCTAGTCCAGCATTTTTGGTTGAAAAAGAAGCTAAGAAAAGAAGAGGTAAAAAGAGAATGGTAATAAACTTCAAAGCACTAAATAAAGAGACCATTGATGATGGATACTTCATTCCAAAAAAGGAAGAACTACTATCATTAATAAAAGGAAAGAAATACTTCTCAAGTTTCGATTGTAAAAGTGGATTTTGGCAAATAAGACTGGATGAAGAAACTCAAAAATTAACAGCATTCAGTTGCCCTCAAGGAAAATTCCAATGGACGGTAATACCATTTGGATTAAAACAAGCTCCAGGTATTTTTCAAAGATATATGGATAATATTTTTAAGAAATTACAAGATATTTGTTGTGTTTACATAGATGATATTTTGGTTTTCAGTAATGAATTAAATAAACATTATTTGGATATTATCAATATATTACAAGAATGTAGAAAAGAAGGCATTGTACTCTCTGAAAAGAAAGCAGTACTTGCTCAATAAAAAATCAAATACTTAGGATTGGAGATTGAAGATGGAAAACATAATCTACAATCCCATATATTAAATAATATTCAAGGTTTTCCTAGTTAATTAAAAGATAAAAACCAATTACAAAGATTTTTAGGATGTTTAACATATGCAGAAGCCTATATCAAGAAATTTGCAGAAATGAGAAAACCATTACAAGCAAAATTGAAAAAAGATCATGCCTGGAAATGGACAGAAGAAGATACTCTATATATGGATAGAGTAAAAGCAAAAGTAAAAAATTTACCAACTTTATACCATCCAGGACCAGATGATAAAATGATAATTGAAACAGATGATTCACAAGAATATTGGGGAGCAATCCTTAAAGCAAGAGTAGATGACAAAGATGAATATCTTTGTAGATACACATCAGGGTCTTTTCAAGGGCCAGAATAAAATTATCATAGTAATGAAAAAGAATACTTAGCTGTTAAAAAAGCTATTAAGAAATTTGCAATATATGTCATAAGTTCTAGATTCATTATTAGAACAGATAACAAGAATTTTGGTTATTTTTTAAGAACTAATATTGCAGGAGATTATAAACAAGGAAGACTAATTAGATGGCAACAATGGTTCAACCATTACAATTTTGATGTTCAACATCTTCCAGGACATAAAAATAGCTTGGCTGATGCTCTTACCAGAGAATTAGCACCTCTAACTATTTTTATGATTGCAGGAATGGAACAGCTTGATATTAAGATCAAGATAAAAGAAAAGGAGATAAAAATCCTACAGGAACAACTCGAGTTGCTATACCTCGAGAAATCTCTTACGGAGACAGGAATAAAACATGAAGAACTTAAATGTTCAAAACAAACTTTAGAAAGCAGAACCTCAAATGAGGAATCTCTGTTAAAAAAGGAAGAACCTAACAGTTCACAAAAAACTTCTAAACCCAATTGGGCAGACGAAGCAGAAAAAGAAGAACAGAAAAAAGTTTATGTGGTCTATAATGGCCCAAAACCAGGAATTTATAACAACTGGGCAGAAGCTAGCAAATCTATTCTAGGATTTAGTGGAGTAACTCATAGAGCCTTCACCAATAGAATAGAAGCTGAAGGAAGTTATGCCAACTACAAAACACCAAAACTAATAACTCCAGAGGAGATAGTAAGAAATTATTCTGTAGTACTACAACAACAACCAACAGCTCCAAGCAGATTGACAAACCTTGGAAAAATAGCAAGACCTCCAATGCTCTTTAGAGAAACATCTCCACCAGGGACATCAAAAATAACAAAACATTCAGTACTATTCAGGGAAACATCTTCTAAAACCACTCCAGTCATTGAGGATGAAAAAGACCAATACAGAAACCTCAACAAACTACAATGGTTAAGTCTCTATAATTTAGCCAGAAAGTCTACCCAAGAACATATTGAAGATATGAAATTCTATACTATAGACAAGGAATTTCCTACAGGTAGGAAATTCAATATATTGGAAGGAGCTGATCCAATTTTTGTGTATAAGGCATTTCATGCAGGATTAATAGAAAATATATATCCAGGAATTAATTTAAGTGAATTAAATTATTTCCCAGAAAATTTTAAAAGAGCAATTAAGAATTTTAGAAGAAAAATTAAAGCAGGTGATAAACCTGTTTATCTTAGATTTTTTAGTTCATTAATGGACTAGAATAAAGAAGGAAGTATTAGTCCCTACCACTTCATCAAGATAGGGATTTCCAACACAAACAGAGAGGTTCCTAAACCAAGGGCACTTCCAGAAAAGGAATTCAACACAGAAGAACTATGTGTATTAAGAGGACAAATCCTAAGCCAAATTTACTATGAGCTCAGAAAGATCGACAATTCTACTAAGATTAAAGTAAAATATTTGACCAGTAAAGTTATCATTATCTCGCACAGCAACATGGCTCTGTCAGAAGAAGATGGTGAAAAAATCACCAAATATGAAACCAATTTTAATTACAACAACTTAGAAATTGGTCAAGAAACTAGGAAAGTATTTTGCTTCTATGCCAAAAAAGCCACCAAAGACCATAGGTGCATTCTCTGCATCAAAGATCGAGAAGATGAAGATGTGTCATCATCAACATCATCAAAGGAACAGTTAGTATAAAATGACAAAGGAAATTAAGAACAACAGTTGTCGGAAGAAGACTACAAAAGAAATAAAGATGTAGACCCCACATCTTAGTCGGCATCATATGCCAAGAAAAAAAGTAATGGTTATCAGGAAAAGCAGATGAATTATTAAAGCAAGATGAATTATTAAAGTAAGGGTAAAATAATAAATTTAGTCTTGTAAACAAGGATTCCTTATTCTATAAAAGGAACCCTTATTATCATTTCGAAAAACACGAATGGATAGAAATCCATAGCTCTCTACTCTGAAACACTTAAAAAACCTTTCTACCTAGAAATACAGAATCCAATAATGAAATACCCAGTAACTATGAGCGGCTAAGCACCCCTTTCAAGGTTCTTAGTTGGCCTTAAGTTGTAATAATCATTATATTTTGAATAAAATGGAGTTATATTACTCTTCCTTAGTAAGTCAACTTTTGGACACCATTCATGTACGGATGCAGAAAGCTCACCATTACCAGGAAGGTGTTGAGGTGTAAGCGAAGCTGAGGCATAACAGGTGTAACAAAAGAAGACGAACAGAAGGGAAGACCGTGGTGGACCCATTAAATTCAGGTATGATGATTATAAATTTAAGCTAATTAAGAATCTTGAATGTTGAAATATTCGCTTACAACAAGGTATAATATTTTTAAAACAGGAAAATAGAATTTATTTTTAGAAATAAAATAATATGAATATCGAATCACTAGTACATAAATTAGAACTATTAGATTTAACAAATGAAAGAGTAATTTTTAATTTTAAAAGACAATTAATAGAATCAGGATTAGAATTAAGTAACCAACATAATGAAGAACATAGCATACTATGCAATTGTAAGGAATACAGAAGAAAATTAGATTTATATAGTAAAATAATAAGTTTTTTAAATAATTTATTACCATCAATAAATACACAAAGACCTTCAACTATGTCAATTTTAACTCCAGATTAAGATAATATCGATCCTCAGAAAATTGGTATTAGAGCCAAAGAATAGTAATTTAAATAGTAATGGATGGAGAATTAACACCATTAAAACACAAGGGCATTTGTGACATTTTATAAACCCCAGAGGCATAACTGAAGATATAGCAAACCTCAAGGGAAATTTAGAAAATGATCCTCAATATATATATATATATATATATATAGTATAAAAAAGAAAAAAAAATAATTTTAAAAATAATATCCAAACAAATACATAAAATTATATAATTTTAAAAACTAATTGTCTCAAAAAAATAAAAGAAAACATTATACTATATATATATATATATATATATATATATATATATATATATATATATATATATATCCAACTTAAATTTTAAAGAGTCAAATAAAATAATAATTGACCTAAAAAAACATTGTACCTAAAAAAAAATTTTAATTGTAAAATACATTTTTTAATAAAAAAATACACGTAGGATGTAGCATCTATTGACGTGGTGAACCGATGCTACACACATGTGTAGCGTCGGTTCTCCCTGTCAATCGACGCTACGTCCTACGTGGATAACGTCGATTCTACACCAAACCGAATTTAAATTTATTATAAGTCATTTTTTTCCAAAAACTGACTTTACATATCGACTTAAATACTTTTTTGTAGTAGTGTGATACAATCGGTTCGTGTCTCTCAAGAGAACAAAATTACACGTTTATGAAGGAGACATTTGCAAGTAAGTTATGGAAGGCATTGGAGAACAAGTTCATGAATAAGAACAGTAGAATCGACTCTATTTGAAGAAGAAGTTGTTCAATTTTGAATACCTTCTAGGTACCACAATAAACGACCATATTACTGCTTTTAATCGATTAGTAGTAGATTTGTTAAATATGGATGAAACTTTTAAAGATGAAGATTTAGCCTTGATGTTGTTAGCTTCCCATCCTGGTGAGTTTGATAACCTTATTACGAGTTTACTCATTGGGAAGAATAAAGTGTCTTTTGAGGAAGTTTGCATTGCTTTGTATAGTAATGAAATTAGAAAGAAAGATAAAAAAGAAAGCAAGAATGAAGCAATTGAGGCATTGTTTGTAAAAGGACGTCCGCAAACACAACAAAAAGGAAACAGAGGTAGATCTTTGTTAAAAGGAAGGCTTGGTAAAGATGAATGTGCTTTTTGTCATGAAAAAGCCATTGGAAGAAAAATTGTCTGAAGTTGCAGAAGAAAGGAAAATCTGTGTCGTTTGATGCATGCATAGCTCAAAGCAATTCAAATTCAGATTTTGCATTGGTTGGTTCATCAATAACATCCTATCCTGGTTATTAGATTTTTGATTCAACGTGTAATGTCTCCTAATAAGGAGTAGTTTTTTAACTTTGAATAACTATACTGTGGAGCTATTTTCATAGGTAATGATTATCCATGCAAAGTTTTGGGGATCAGTACAATTTTTTTGAAGAATCAAGATGGTTCAACCAAGGTCTTGACAGATGTTCATTATGTTCCAGATATGAAGAAGAATGTCATTATTGTGGGAGTCTTAGAATCAAAAGGCTTTACTATGACCATATAAAATAGGGCATTGAAGGTTACTTATGGAGTACTTATGGCGATGAAAGGTGTTCGGAAGAATAACATGTGCTACTACCTTGGTAGTAGGATTATTGGGACAATATCAACATCATTTCAAAGGAAGAAAGAGATTTAGAAACTACCAAGTTGTGTCATATACGTTTGGGACATGTTGGTGAAAAAGATTTACAAATTTTGATAAAGCAAGGCCTATTAAAAGGTGTATTGGGGAAGTAGAAAAGAGTAAACTTTGGCACTGCTCTCCATAATACAAAAGGCATTTTGGATTACATCAATACTGATGTATGAGGGCCAACAAGAACTCCATCCATGAGTGGTAAACATTATTATGTCACTTTCATTGATGACTTTGTATCTTTTGAAGAAGGATGAAGTGTTGGGAATTTTTCTCAAGTGAAAGAAGATGATCGAGACTCAAACTGGTAGAAACAATAAGTAGTTGAGGTCTGATAATGGCACTGAGTACATAAATGATCCATTTATGAAAGTTTGTGAAGAAGAAAGGATAGTGCCACACTTCACTATTCGAAAAAAACCACAATTGCAGAACGTATGAACTAGACTTTGCTGGAAAAGGTTCAATGTATGTTGTCAAATGTTGGGTTAGGCAAGCATTATTGAGCTGAGGCTATGACATATGCATGTCATCTCGTCAACCGTCTACCATCATATTCTCTTGAAGGCAAAATTCCTATGGAGGTATGGTTTGGAAAACCTGCTAGAGATTATGATTTCTTACATGTGTTTGGTTCTATTGCATACTACTAGGTAACAGAATCAAAGTAGGATCCAAGAGCCAAGAAAGCTATTTTTTTGGGGATCCTTTCTAGTACTAAGGGATATCGACTATGGTTCCTTGAAATGAAAAAGATAATCTTCAGCAGAGATGTTACCTTTCATGAATCTGCCTTGTTGAGAAAGGTAACTGAGAAGATTGATGGCACTTTGGAGCAACTACATCAAACTCCGAAGCAAGTGGAGAAAACTCTGAAATAGATGGAGTTTGAAAACAGAATTGTTAATCCAATTAGTGAAGATAAGACAAAAGCTAATCCTCCATTGATAGAAGATGAATCAGATGAAAAGGTTTTAATCTAAGAACCTCCACAACAATAAGAAGAAACTATAGTTGATAGGCCACGACGAAAAAATGTCAAGGTGCCTGCTCGATACAGATTTTGAAGACCTACCTGCTTAGTTTAAGAATATGGTGGCATGTGTACTTTCAGTTGTGCATGATGATATTCCTTCCATATATAAAGAAACAATCAGAAGCCCTATGGTTGAAAGATGGAAGGAAGTCATAGATGAAGAACTTTTGTCCCTTTAGAAAAATAAGACATGGAAGTTGACACAACTACCTAAGGGAAAAAAGGTAATTGGTTGCAAATGGGTGTTTGCAAAGAAAGAAGGATTTCCTAACAAAGATGGCGTTCATTACAAGGCAAGATTGGTGGCTAAGGGTTACGCTCAGAAGGAGGGAATCGATTATAATAAGGTATTTTCTCCAGTTGTAAAACATTCCTCCATTAGAATTTTGTTGGCCTTGGTAGCATAGTTGGATTTGGAACTAGTTCAACATGGTGTGAAATCCGCGTTTCTACCATGATGACTTAGAAGAGGAAATCTATATGTCTCAACCAGAAGGGTTTAGTGTTGCTGGTAAAGATAATTGGGTTTGTAAGTTGAACTAATAATTATATGGATTGAAGCAATCTCTGAGGTAGTGGTACAAACGAATTGATCAGTTTATGTTGCAGCAGAAGTATACCAGAAGCTCACATGATCATTGTGTGTATTTTCGCAAGCTACAAGATGAGTCTCTCATCTATCTCCTATTGTACATCGATGATATGTTGATTGTATCGAAGATCCAAGCAGAAATTGAGAAGTTGAAGGCTTAACTAAGTCAGGAGTTCAAGATGAAAGATTTGGGAGAAGCCAAGAAGATTCTCGGTACAGAGATAAGTAGAGACAGGAAGAAGGGGAAGCTTAGTTTGATCCAAAGTCAATATTTTAAGAAGGTACTACAACGTTTTGGTATGAATGAACAGAAAAAACTTGTAAGTACTTCGCTTATTCCTCAATTCAAGCTTAGTGCTCAATTATTTTCTAAGAATGATGCAAAACAAGAATACATGGAAAAAGGTACTGTATGAAAATGTAGTTGATAGCTTAATGTATGCAATGGTGTGTACAAGACCTGACATTTCACATGCGATTGATGTTATAAGAAGGTACATGCATGATTCTAGTAAAGAACATTGGTTGGCTGCGAAATGAATTCTACGGTATATTCTAAATACTATAGATGTTGGTTTAGTATTTCAGCAGGATAATACCTTGGTCAATGTGCAGTCAGATATTATGATTCCGACTATACAAGAGATTTAGATAAGCGTCGATCAACAACTGGTTATGTGTTTACTCTTGTTAGAGCACCAGTCAGTTGGAAGTCTACCTTGTAGTCCACAGTTGCTTTGTCTACTAAAGAGGCATAGTATATGGCAGTTACAGAGGCTGTGAAGGAAGCTATTTGGTTACAAGGTTTGCTTGAAAACTTGGGAGTTTGTCAAAAACATATTAAGGTATTTTGTGACAATCAGAGTGTTATTCATTTAGCAAATAACCAAGTCTACCATGCACGTACAAAGTACATTAACATTCGTTACCATTTCGTGCGAAAGGTTATTGAAGAAAGTGTAGTACTAGTTCAGAAGATCAATATTACAGAGAATCCTGCAGATATGATGACCAAGCTAATAACAACAATCAAGTTCAAACTTTGTCTGGACTTGATTAACATCCTACAAATCTGAATTGACACTGGTGTCATTGATCTTGTGATTGAAGAAATCATTTAAGAATCACTAAGTTGCTAAGGTGGAGATTTGTTGTATAGCTCCTTAGTGAGCAAATTGGAAAAATCTCACATTGGTTAGGAAGGAAGAAAGGTGTTGTATTTTGGGCTATAAATAAAGAACTCCTCCACTATTTGTAAACATTCCAAAATTTGTAATTTTTTTTCTCTTTTGTAAAGGTAATTAATTAGCTTAATTTTGCGCAATTAGTTATAATTTTGGAGTTCATCTATTTGGAGATAATAGAAGTAGTTAACGACGCTAGAAGATCTAGGTAACATTTATACCAAACCTCGTTAAATTTCTGATGTTTTTATTTTTCTGTTTTAATATTTTTACTTTAATTTATTTTAGTATTATATTTCCAATAACATTATTTTATCGGTTTAATTTGAGTTCTATTTATTTAAATTATAAATGAATAATAACTATTTAGAATAAAAAAAATATAGTTCCCAACAATATCATACATTTAAGGGCCAAATGGTAGAAAATCAAATTTATTTTTATTTTATATGGGCTTCTTTGTAGCAAAAGCTAAAACTATGTACCAAAAAGCATTAGAAACTTAAGCACTTGCAGATGTAACTCAATAACACCAAAATCTACTTATAAAACATGTAATTGTAAGATCGCGATTTGACCCACGTGATATGTGAGTAGTGAAATATTATTTTTGTAAAAATCATGAAAATTTCACAAAACTCCGAACTGACCAATTGTATTTTTGTCAGAACTCTCCTCCTGCTTTGCCAGATTAGGCTTTAAGTCGCGCATTTTTTAAGTTTCACCCAACAATGTTACCCAATTGTGAATACAGTATGTACATAACTAAACTACAACTTGTACACGAGTAACACTGCAAAAGAGACTAATTTGGGCGTCAAATTTACTTTAATCACAAGAGACTACCCTTTTCACGTGGGATGTAGCTGATATAACTTTCACAGTGAAAAAATGGGCCCCTTAATCTAACCATAAAAGAACTCCCTTCCAAGCATCAGCTACAACCTTTACTGGAGTTCATATTTGTCTTCTCGATTGTTTCTCAACCTATAAGCCAATCCAGAGTAATCAACCCAAGGAATGATAATCTTATTGGTAAAACCTGCAAACAAACTCCTAATTATGACCTCTGTGTCGCTTCTCTTATCTCCGACAATAAAAGCTCCACAGCAGATATCAAAGGATTAGCCCTCATAATGGTTGATATAACTAAAGCCAAAGCAGTGATAACTTTAAACCACATCAAGCATCTACTCACCAATAGTACAGGGAAAGAAACACAAGCTTTGAAATCCTGTGTTGAGTATTACAATACAATTTTAAAGGCTGATGTTCCAGTGGCTATTGATGCTTTACAGAAAGGTGATTATAAATTTTGCTGAAGAATATAGTAATGATGCTTCCATTGAAGCTAATTCATGTGAAGAAGATTTCACAGGAAGCACACCTCTTACTGATATGAACAAAGTCATGCATGATGTTGCTGCTATTGCCGCAGCTATCGTAAGAGTATTGATGCATAGCTGATAGTTTTTTTGCTGGACTTTGTATTATGGGAAATCAATATTAATAAAGTTAATAGGTTTATGGGTATGTGTATTTTTATTTTTATTTGTTTTAGTAAAATAGAGATTTCTGGGTTTTTATTTATGTTTTTTCTATGATGGAGAAATTTCAGTTGAGGGTCTAACTACAGAACAAAACAAACAGTTATTCAACGAAATGATACATGTACTAATGAAATGTTAAAAACCATTTTATGGTTAGAAACTTGACATATAAATAGCATGCAGTGAAGGGGATCTAATTGCAGGAAATCAAGCATAGTCTTTAGATTTTGTTTCTGCAGTAAAATCTAGAGTCTTTACAGAAATACAACCTGGGCAGTTTTATTTTTGCCAGATTTCTCCTTTCACTATACAGCACAAGTAGCCGTTAAAGTATTAGATATTAGCTCTTAATTCAAGGAATAAAATAAGGGTCTTAATTCAAGGAGCAAAATAAGGAGCTTAATTCAAGGAGTAAAACAAGAAATTATTAATTCAAGGAGTAAATTAAGGGATGCTTAATTCAAAGAGTAATTGAAGGAGTAAAATTTCCTTATAAATAACTATACAATTGTAATGAAAACATGAAGAAAATAACAAGAGCTCTTTTGTGTAAAGTTATTTCTTGTTTTTTCAACATGGTATCAGAGCAGGAAAATTAACTTGCTTCTGCTTTATTATTATCTTAGCATCTTCAATCTTTAAAATAACTAAGGCAATGGCTAGGATCGGAAAGTTCATCGGTGCTTTCCTTCATGAATATACACGAGGTGGATGTCAACCCAAATCAAAGCTTAAGCTCACTTGTTGAACGAGTTTAATTACTTACCTTAGTCAAGAGCAGTTGTCTCCGGCTCACAGGTGGAAGGTCCAAGTTGGGGTTCATAAATGGAAGCATCGAAGTACTGATATTTCCTCACCAACCTATGAATCCTGGCTTAGTAAGGATCGGTGGTTATGTCATGGTTCCTAAATTCCATGGAACGTAAATTAGCTGAAATATTCAGTTACTCTGAATCTGCATACCAACTATGGGAGACGGTCAAGGAAATGTATGGCAGTCAAAACAATGATGCACGAGTTTTTCAATTAAAGAAGGACATCTCAAATCTGCAACAAGATGGTAAGCCTTTTGTACAACTCTTAGGAAGCATGAAAAGCATGTGGAATGAGTTAGAAATATATCGTCCTCATACAACCGATGTAGCTCTGCTACGAAAAAGAGCGGAAGAAGATAAGATATTTCAACTTTTGTCCAGTCTCGATTCAACATATGAAAATATACGATGCCACATACTCATGAATACTGAACTTCCTTCCTTCACCAATGTATGTGCGACAATTCAACGTGAAGAAGTAAGGAGGAAAGTCATGAACAAGGATACAATGGCTAGTACACCTGAGGCAAGAGCCTATCTAACCAACGAGAGAAAGTACAAAGGGAAGCATCCAAACTTGAAGTGTCAACACTGCAACTATACGGGCCATATTAAGGACACATGTTGGATTCTACATCCAGAATTAAAACCTGATTTTATAAAGGATAAGGGTTTACAGAAAATGAATCGTACTGCATACCGTGCAAATCATGCTTCTGCCTTTACCTCTAATGGGTCTGATCCATTCAAAAACTTCATAGTGAATCCAGCTGAACTTATGAATGAGTTTATGTTGTATCTTCAAAGCAAGACAGGAGGAGCTAGAATTGACTGTGTGGATAGCATAGAAGAAGGAAACTTGACAGCATTGCTAGGCAAGTTTGTAGGTTTCTTGGAAGATACAAAACTAATACCACAAGAGGACATGCAAGGTATTATAAAATCCTTTAAAACTGCTCTTAAAATAAATATGTTGCATGATTTTTGGGTTGTAGATTCAGGTGCCACAGATCATATGACAAACCATGTGTCAAAGTCTCATAAGTTTGAAAAATTAGCAAATCCTTCTCAAGTTTCAATTGCAAATGGTGAGAATGTAAAGGTTTTAGGAAAGGAAAAAATAAAATTAATGTCAGATGAAATCGAGTCGGCGGTTTTATATGTACCTTCCTTTCCTTTCCAACTTCTGTCTGTAGGAAAAATCACAAATACCTTGAATTGCTTAGCCATTTTTTCTCCTCACAATGTCATTTTTCAGGATTGTGCCACCAAAAAGACGATTGGTGAAGGGTTTTACTTAGATGGTCTCTATTACATATCCAAGAGCAATCCCAGAGGGTTTCAAGCCAAGTTTAACCCTATCCAAGATAATCAATTGTGGCATCAACGTTTAGCTCACCCTTCTCCACCAATTTTGTCAACTTTATTTCCAAACTTAGGAAATGATGCAATTGCATGTGAAACTTGCCACTTGTCTAAAGCCACTAGATTGCCTTTTAATTCTTCCTTGTCTAGGGCTAGTAAATGTTTTGAACTAGTTCATTCAGATGTATGGGGACCAACTAATGAATCTTTTGATGGTTATAAGTATTTTGTGATTTTTTTTGATGATTTTTCTCAAGTCACATGGTTATATCTTTTAAAGTCTAAGAATGAAGTTATGGAAGTATTTAAGGACTTTCATAACCTTGTTAAAAATCATTTCTCCTCTAAAATTCAAACCTTAAGGTCTGACAATGGCACCGAATACATGTCCCATATCATGAAACAATATTTGAGCATTCATGGCATTATGCATCAAACAAGTTGTGTTAGCACACCTCAACAAAATGGTGTAGCTGAACACAAAAACCAGGACTTACTTGAAAAAACTAGAGCATTAATGCTACAAATGAATGTACCAAAGAGATTCTGGTCCCAAGGGGTTATGACAGCTGCTTACATCATCAATAGATTACCCAGCCGAGTCTTGGATTTCAAGTCTCCCCTAGAGGTCATGAAAGGAAGGAAAATTAATCTCTCACACCTTAGAGTCTTTGGCTGTATTTGTTTTGTACATATTCAATCTCATCATCGAGATAAATTGGATCCTAGAGCTGTTAAATGTATTTTTCTTGGTTATTCATCTACACAAAAGAGCTCTTATTATTTTCTTCATGTTTTCATTACAATTGTATAGCTATTTATAAGGAAATTTTACTCCTTCAATTACTCTTTGAATTAAGCATCCCTTGATTTACTCCTTGAATTAAGGATTCCTTGTTTTACTCCTTGAATTAAGGATTCCTTGTTTTACTCCTTGAATTAAGATCCTTATTTTGCTCCTTGAATTAAGGTCCTTGAGGGGGAGTATTGGATATTAGCTCTTAATTCAAGAAATAAAACAAGGACCTTAATTCAAGGAGCAAAATAAGGAGCTTAATTCAAGGAGTAAAACAAGGAATCCTTAATTCAAGGAGTAAAACAAGGAATACTTAATTCAAGGAGTAAATCAAGGGATGCTTAATTCAAAGAATAATTGAAGGAGTAAAATTTCCTTATAAATAGCTATACAATTGTAATGAAAACATGAAGAAAATAATAAGAGCTCTTTTGTGTAGAGTTATTTCTTGTTTTTTCAACATAAAGAAAAACAGGTTGAAGCAAATCATGATGTTAAAGAAAAGTTTCAAAACAAGCCAAACAACTTGGCATGTTGGGAAAATAATACAAGAAGAGAGGATTAACAGACAAACCAATAAGTATCCTTTTTGAGTAGTTGTAACTAAAACAACACTCTAATGAGCGTTTGAATGACAAAATACCTGATTAACATCATGTTAATTGGTTGCAACTTACAAGCAGGTGAAAAAAATAAATAAATAAAAAGATTGATGCTCTTCACCATAATCAAATCTGGAAATTAGATCCAAGAATCGATGACATGATGTTATAGATTGCAACTGGCAAATTGGTCTATAATATTGTTAGGAAATTTGGATAAAATGGTATAATCACAAATTCTCCCTCCCAAGATCTTCCTTTGAAGAATATCAAATAACAAAGAAATAGATAATACACAACACAAGAATTATAGTGGAAACTCCAAATTAGAGAAAAACCACTTTCGTTGTCAAAAGACAACTAGAGAAAAATTCACCATGTGGAAAATTGTTACAACCACACTCTTAGTAAATTTCTCACACAAAAAAAAGACAAGAGCAATTACAAGCCCAAGAGAATTTTCCCACAAAATTCTCTCACTCAAGAACTTCTCATACAAGCTTTTCTCTATTTTTGGGATGATTATCAATGAAGAAATGAAGCCATATTTATAGCCTTCAAGTTCTCATTTCATATGCCAAACATTTCTTCATTCAACAAAATTAGGCTACCTAATTTTCCTATTCTTTATTCAAATAAGGTTAGGCACCTCCATCTTTGACAATATGGTAAGCCACCTTCCATGAATTTTCTTCTAAATTAGGCACCTCCTATTTTGACTAACAAACCTAATATTATTTTTAATCAATAATAACAATCTCCACCTTGATTAAAAAATAAACATGGTTACCACTACAACACTGTCTATTCCAACAGTCATAATTCTCTACACCGAGAATTATCATACTACACCATAAAGAGTGCGCCCACTTAGAATTAATCACCAATTCTAAGAATTTCACATCAACTCATGTCGGAAAAAAAAACTTACTGAAATTTATAGTGCAACTCTCACACTTGGTTTTTCCGAGAGTTCATCAGCCATCGACATCCTTTCCACCACACACCTTGCATCTATACCAAGCCAATGCCCATGTGCAAACTTGTGGACCCGCTACCAGTAACACACCCTCTTTCATGGAAATATTTAGAGACTAGCGGCATGCCATGAGGATGTACACGCTCTTTTCAAAGAGCATCACTATAGTCTTTGAAAACAGACATACTATTAGCGTCACCGTCGGTATTTGAGCTTCTTATAGGATCAGCTCCACCCTTTGGACAATTTCTTTTTAGGTGCCCAGATTGTCCACACCCCCAGCACACTATCTTCTTTTTCATGAAATTGTTTTTCTTTCGGTTGTCAGCTATCAATGCTGAGTTTTCAGGCGAAATATTTCTTTCACCACTCAGCCTTTTTTCTTAAGAAAACAACTTGCTAGTAACTTCTGAAAAAATTATTTTCTCCTTTCCATGAATCAAGATAGGTTTCATGTGATCATAAGAAGATGGAAGAGACCAAATGAGCCTTAAAGCTATATCTTCATCATCAAGTTTAACTCCAATGGTTTCCAGTTCATAGACAATACCATTGGGAACACTTAGATGGTCAAGCATAATAGTTCCTTCATTCATACGCAAAGTATGAAACTGTTCTTTCAAATACACCCGATTTGAAACGCCTTTTTCCTGATACAATTCCTCAAGCTTTTCCCAGAGTTCTTTGGCCATAGATATTCCATGCACATTTGCAAGAATATTTTTGGTCAAACAAAGCCGAATTGCACTTACAGCTCTTAGATCAAGATCTTCCCAATCTTCATCACTTATATTGGTTTTACTGGACTCAATACCAGTAACAAGGGCTGGTTTCCCCTTTAACGCCTTGTGTAACCCATATTGGATCAACAAATCTTTGACTTGTACTTGCCACAAGCCAAAATTGATTCTCCCATCAAATTTCTCAATGTCAATCTTGACTCCTGACATTTCTACTTCTTTCTTTGAAATTGGCTCTGATACCAGTTGTTAGGAAATTTGGATAAAATGGTATAATCACAAATTCTCCCTCCCAAGATCTTCCTTTGAAGAATATCAAATAACAAAGAAATAGATAATACACAACACAAGAATTATAGTGGAAACTCCAAATTAGAGAAAAACCACTTTCGTTGTCAAAAGACAACTAGAGAAAAATTCACTATGTGGAAAATTGTTACAACCACACTCTTAGTAAATTTCTCACACACCCAAAAGACAAGAGCAATTACAAGCCCAATAGAATTTTCCCACAAAATTCTCTCACTCAAGAACTTCTCATACAAGCTTTTCTCTATTTTTGGGATGATTATCAATGAAGAAATGAAGCCATATTTATAGCCTTCAAGTTCTCATTTCATATGCCAAACATTTCTTCATTCAACAAAATTAAGCTACCTAATTTTCCTATTCTTTATTCAAATAAGGTTAGGCACCTCCATCTTTGACAATATGATAAGCCACCTTCCATGAATTTTCTTCTAAATTAGTCACCTCATATTTTGACTAACAAACCTAATATTATTTTTAATCAATAATAAAAAATACGAGGAAAGAAAAGAAAGAAAGAAAAAAAACAATTAGATGGCCTTTTGAAAAGACTTTATACAAACCTTCCCACCAGTTGTTAAACAAACAATCATTATAATTTTGTTATCTATTGCTCTATCTCATCCATGGGACAATATTCGTATGTTAAAACTCTCTTTTTACATGGAAATTTTTGTCTTTATGGAGCAATCTCCTTGATTTATTGATCCAAATAAAACCCAACTATGTTTGTCAACTTTAAAAAGATAACATTTTAAAAACCCCTCAAGGATTAAAACAGATTTAGCATGTTCCTCAAAAGCCCAGATGGCTTTATTTATTAGCTATTCTGGTTCCTTTTTGTTTGAGTTTCAATTAAGGAATTAGGCCTATACTTTTTTATGTGGTTGATTGGATGATTTGATTCATTCGAAATGACCCTTCTCATATTTGTCAGTTTTTTATTGCCTTGCAAAATAGCTTGTTAAGAAAGTTGCCAAGTTTTATTTATGGGTTAGTTTTTAATAAATAAATAAGTATGCTGCAAATTTGCATCGGTAACCAAAATGCATCAATGCAAACCCCTTCAGACCTTCATGATTCCACGTACTGATTCTACAGATAGGACACTTTTTTTAGACCCTAACTTTTCATGGAAACGTCGTTGGTGGTTTAACATATTTAAATTTTTAGATAAAACAAGTAATTATTACCGATTAAAATTTAGAACCATCGAAATAACATTATTTATGTTCAATTCAAATATTTTTACTATTAAAAAATATCTAACTTATCATTTTTTATTAAGTACCATTTAAATTAAACTATAACGATTCATATCCCCTTAATGTTAAAATTTATCCAATTTAACCCTATTTAATATTATTAGAATGTTATTTTTATTGTTACAAGTTTTAAGGATGTTACTTTAAGTAATTTCTCAAACTTTTACGGTAATTGAACTTGCATATAGTTTCGAAGTTTTTGCTTGCCAATGTGCAGCAGCCAACAATTTTCTTCAATATGTTCAAGGTACTTTAGATTATTGTATGTCTTTTTTTTAACTCTTATCCTATGACTGACCTTTATGCTTTTCTAAGTCTATGACTAGGGAGAATATACCATAATAAGCAAACCCACAATTTGTTTCTGCAGTTCACTAAACAACTGATCCAAAACAGGGGAGTTAAATACTTTACAGGTTTGGATAACTAACCAAAAAATCATAATTGCTTATGTGATATATATGATTTATTTACAAGATTTATTTCCTTGTAAAGAATAGTGAATAATAATTTACCAAGACAAAAGAGCTGACAAACAATCAAAATGGCTTATTTGATTTATTTCCTTGTACAGATTAGTCAATAATAACGTTTTTGTATCGATAAACATCCTTCCATTTGTAACATAACTGATTTTCAGTTATAATAACATAACTCTTAATGTAATTTATTTCCTTGTATATTGATGACTCTATAAAAATAGAATCATTAGCGTAATTTTTTACTTAATATTTACTTATTTTATTCAATAAATAGTATTTTTACGACAAAAAATATTAAAATATAAAATTTTAATGAAAATGGAGAAAATATAATTTTTGGAATTTTTTTGAAAATTTTATGGATTTTTAACGCAGGACTAATCAGGAGCGTGGCATGCCATGCAAACAGAGGAGCTGATTGAAAAAACTATGCCAACACCACGCAAGCAAGGACAAGGAATCACGTTATTCCAAGTGTGAGGAGGAAAAAACGTGCATCACATGTCAGCACGACGTTCAATCTGAGTTCAGGTTTGGTCAAACCGTGTCGCCACATGTTGATATTCTCCCCCTGCCACGAGTCGCTCCCTGATTCACCCAGTGAATTCCTGATACCATGTGTCGCGCTGTGATTAGCTAACGATGTCAGTTTTGCTTGTTTTGATCATAGCCCTTAATCTAAAGTTGATCTAACGATCCAGATCGTACCTGAGCAATATTTAAGCCCCTAATCACCCCATAAATCCTATGTGATCACAATTATCATAATTTTGGAACTAAGAAGAGAGAAAATTACATAAAAATTCAAGAGAATACACAATTTTGATGGAGATTCAAGAGAAGATTAATTCTATAATTCAAGATATTGATTGTATTTCTTCTTATATTCTTTTCTTTATCGATTTTTATCTTCCTTTATGAAAAATATGAGCTTTATGAACACAATTATGTATAGTTAATTTATTAATCAAGAGATCTTATGAACCCAATTTTCACCATATGATAATTTAATATTTTATCCCAATTATAATTATAATTTAATTATATTATTTAATCTGATTTGTATGTTATTAATTGTTTGGCCAACAATTTATCTATAGAGGTAATTAAATGGATTTGAGAGAATTATTTAATTCTTTGTCTTGATTAAATAGCATGCATAGTTTTTAGGTAGAGATGTATGATTCTTGTATATGTGATCCATAATTGATGAACTTAATGAGTAGTATGCAATTTATTTGACATGAGAGTGATTAAATTAATTGCTATATGATGTGTAATTTATTTGAAAGAAAAATACATGCTAAGTTAGATTCAATTGATCATATAATTTAATTGATAATTATATTGGATGATTTTAACGATTCACATATTTAGAAAATTGGGAGATTAAATATTCCTAGATATTTTCTCATATATCTTTTTAGTTACCAAATCTGATTTAATTAATTATTGATATTTATTTTTAGTTATTTTAATTTTACTTTCTTAAAACATAAAACACAAAAAAATTGATTTTTATTTTTTTTAATTTTAAAAATTAGTTTATAATAAAATAATCTTCTTGGAACGATATTTTTTTTATCATTATATTATTTGTTACGATACATATACTTGCGTATCCATTTCACACAATTCATGTGTGGCGATCATATAAGCTAATCAATAGTAACGTTTCTTTCTCAATAATCACCTTTCCATTTGGGACATAACTCAGATAACCTTCATATTAAGAAAATTACCATTTGAACTCGTTTATCTCACGCACAAAAAAGAAAAAAGAAAAAAAAATTCCAAATGAGCTTTACTATAAAGAAGCTCCTCATTTCAAGCACCAGTCATATCACCAACAATTCGCATATTCTTTTTCCTGCAAAAGAAATATGAATAGTTTGATGGCTTTGGCACTCATATTTCTTTACACAATAATATCACTACCAATTTGCCAGTCCATAGTAATCTACCAAAATGATGAAAATCTCATTGAGCAAACCTGCAAGCAGACTCCTAATTATGACCTCTGTGTCACTTCTCTTAACTCAGATCGTCATAGCGCCACAGCAGATGTAAGAGGATTAGCCCTCATAATGGTTGATGTAGCTAAGGCCAAGGCAGTGCCAACTTTGAACCACATCAATGAGCTACTCAACAATAGTACAGGCAAAGAAAAACAAACTTTGAGTTCTTGCGTTGAGTATTACACTACAATTTTAAAAGCTGATGTTCCATCAGCCATTGATGCTTTAATGAGACGCAACTACAAATTTGCTGAACAATATAGCACTGATGCTGCCAATGAAGCTGATTCATGCGAACAGGCTTTCTCAGGAAGTTCACCTCTGACTAATATGAACAAAGTCATGCATGATGTTGCTGCTATAGCTGCAGCAATTATAAGGGTATTGATCGGTGGCTGATAGATTTTTATATGAACTTTGTATAATGAATAAATAATATTAATAAAGTCACTAACAGATTTTTTTAGGCATTTCTTTTCTTTTTCTTTTTTATCATAAAAGAGATTTATGGATATTGCTAATATATTATAGAACGGAGTAATTTTGGTTAAACTACAGAATAAACAAATACGTTGATACGAACGTTTGATTTTAAAAGGAAAAAAAATTGATATGAACTGATTTTGATATTCTTATTGAAACAATTTGAATTTAAAAGAAAAATTATAGGTTTATGTTTTTCGAGGAACTAGTGTCTTTCAAAATATATCATTGTATGTTTTATTCAATAACTAATGGGACACAAATATAGTAAAACACGGTATAATTAAGAGATTTTTACTCCTAAAATATCTCCTAAATGTCATTTAGATAAAATAAAATCATATAAATGATAATGTCTACAATTATTGGAGAAAATTTGGAACACCCATGTGCCACATAGGGTTAAGGCCCTTGTATGGAGAGTGGCTTGCAACATTTTGCCATCATAGACCTCAGACTAGGTAGAATGTGCCATAACAAGACGATCCACAATTGATTTTTGGTGAACCTACTTGGATGATCACTTGCCTCTTAAAAGAGGTTTTGGTCTTTCTCAAACAAATTTTCATGATCAATGGTAGCAAAATTGGTTGAGAAAGAACTTGAGCTTGATCTTTTTCTCGAGGTCATTTCAAAGACATCAATTATGCAAATCAGTTAAAGAACATCGATAATTGATTAGTTAAGAGAGCAATGGTTCACTAAGCCAACTTAACGCATGAGGAAAAAAGTAGGCAGAACCCATCAATATAGGTGAGCTATGCGTGTGTGTGAGTTTATCTCCAATAGGGAGTATCCACTTTTTCAATGCTCGATTCCAAAGTACCTAAAAAAATAGTCCTATACAAAAGGCTTGACAGAAAGTCATAATTTGTTTTGGTTAATAAAAGAGAGATTATTATTCACACGCAAATAACCAGTACACAACCTCGGTCTATATTGTTGAGGACACACATGGTCACACTGCAAATCAATCTATCCCAAATAACATAGTTACTAGAAAAGCATTCAAACCAACAACCCTGAATACACCTCAAAGCACTATCTAGCAAGCACTTCCTTTATAGTGCAAATAAAGCCAACTAATATACACTTGAGCATTATGCCATAAGGCGTCACCTTTCCTAAGAAACAACCACAACACACACAAAGAAGCATAAGAACTACATCTAATATCATGACAAACACACCTAACAAACTCAACAAAAATGGAAAGAAAATAGGAAAAAAATTTAAACAATTAGACCAGCCACAAGGTAGTCCAAAAGCAAGTTAGACAAGACAGTACTTGAGTTCACATTCTTGCTCACATTACCAGCAGTTGCACTTGTTCTCACATTAGACACACCCTCTAATTCTCTACGAGTCCTCTTACCACTAGTAGCAACCATCAACTTACCACACACACTGCTTAAACCTTTGTCCTTCCATAATCCTCGAGCATCACCCTTCTTAGCTTGAACAAGGCTCTCCACAATAACATTGACATTCTCATCACCATTATCATAAACTACCTGATCGTAGCCAATCTCTAATGCACAATTTAAGGGTCACTCTTTTTAGCCTACACAAGGGAAACATTGCATGATTTTGTGCCGTACCAAGAACAACAAGTCCAAAACTATCACCACCATTAAAGCCAAAAGTAGCACCAATTCCACCTTTGATATGATCAAGTGTTCTCAGATTCAAATCTATACGCAACCATTCACCAAAATTCTAATGTCTCCTCTAAAAACTAACATTAAAATCACTAACATTCATACATATTTTAGTATCATGAGTTAGATATCCATAGTGAAAAAATAATAGTGGCAGATGTTCATACCTCAAGTCAATCTATACCTAGTCAGACAATTGACTAATGAATATTGATCAACCTCCAACACCTCACCTACTTTCCCAGCAAGTTTCATTATGATAGATGCTTTACTCTAATTTGGTGGAATTTCATGTATCTTAATCCAGAACGACGAGAAATCAAACTTTATGTGGGATGTACACATACCTAACTCGAGCTTCTTCACAACCAGTAACACATTGTTGAAATTCTATGGGCTTTTTGCAAGACTAGTGTGAGATTACCAATTTCCTCAAAATAGAACACAAATGTAGTGCAATCAAAAACCTTAAGTTCAATACTACCTTTCTTTTCCCAAACATGTAGGAATACCTTCAATAGAGCATCATGATTGACATATCAATTTGTGAGCACCATAGTAGCAACAACTAGTTCCATTGACTCATGTACTTCATTGATAAGCTCCTCAATGTCAAGTATTAAGTCATCCAAGCCACTAAATACCTCTTCTATAGTTGACCAAAATTCCTTGTTGTATATAGAAAATCACAATCAAGAACAGGGCACGAGTAAATGCAAATCAATCACAACAAAACTTGAGAACGAAGTCCAATGAGTATAGTGGCTCACGGAAAGAAAACCAAACCACCACGATAAAAGGACTAAACAACCAAAAATGGCAAACGATTTGAAGATTTATCGGATGAAAACGACGATCAACTTAGAAGTAAAAGAACGGAAGAAAAATAAAGAAAAATTTAGCCAAAATGATGAAGAAATTGCTAGTAATTCAAAACCCTAAATTCGAGAGAGAGACTCGGTGAGACAAGAGCTCTATGCTTTACCCTTTTAGTTCCATCTTGGTTCATTAAACATTTGTTGGATTGGTCTCATTAACTATATGGTTTATTTCCTTTTACATTTCTCCCATTGGGTTATTTTATTTCCTTGCAGATGCAAATCAATAATAACGTTTCTTTCTCAATAACCTTCTTTCCATTTGAGACACAACAAAATAATTCCTTACTTGTGTGATTTATTTCCTTGTAGTTACAGGCAAATCAACAACAAAGTTGTTTCTCAGTAACCCTCTTTTCATTTACAGATAAGAATAAACAGAATAAAGGAATATATCCCACGCATGTGTATGTGAGTAAATGTGTTATTTCAAAACAAAACAAAAAAATAAAAATAAAGGAATTTACATCAGTTGGTCTCTCAATTCTGTTTTGCTTCACACTTTTCATCAAGCACAATCATAACACAAAGTCATATAATAAACTGATGGCCTCTTGAGCTTACTATAAAGAAGCTACCTCGTCTCAAGCATCAGTTGCATTATCCTCTATTGATTTGGCCCTTCCCTAGATTACCATCAACCAACAATTCACATCTTCATTTCCAACAACAAAAGGAAAATCAGTGAAGAGCTTAATGGCTTTGGTACTCCTATTTCTTTACTCATTTGTTTTGCTACCAATAAGCCAACCTAGAGTCCACCAAAACAATGAAAATCTTATAGAGAAAACCTGCAAACAAACCCCCAATTATAATCTTTGTGTCTCTTTTCTTCACTCAGACCCTCGAAGCTCCACATCAGATATCAAAGGATTAGCCCTCATAATGGTTAATGTAACTAAAGCATCGACATTGAACACTTTGAACCACATCAAGGAGCTACTTTACAGGAGTACAGGGAAGCTTTGAGTTCCTGTGTTGATAAATACAATACAGTTATAGAGGCCGATGTTGCGGTAGCATTCGATGCTTTAGATAAAGGTGACTACAAATTTGCTGAACAATACATAAACGAGGCTGCTAACGAGACTGATTCATGTGAAAAAGATTTTTCGAGAAGTTCACCTTTGACACATGTGAACAAAGACATGCACGATGTTGCTGCTATAGCTTCAGCAATTGTAAGGGTGCTTATGGACAGCTGATGATTATTATTTTTAGGCAAAGAATATTATTGAAGTTAACATGGTAATAAGACAAATGAATTTAATGTTTGTCTATTTCTGCTTATTCTGAATTAGACTCTGAATAGAGAAGTTACATACAGGTGCTAGGAAGAAAAAAGAAGTCATTTATGAGATATTTGATCATATAGGTTAGGCATATGAACATCTTTTGAAACTTGTAGAAACGCTTCCGACAACCACAAAAAAAAAATTCTAATCCAAACACAATTGTCCACAAGTGACTCAAAAACACATTTTTGTGTTTCCTGAAAGTGCTTTCTTTAGAATACACTCTTGACTGAACCCACTTTTAGAGGAAGCACAAGCATATATACCATGCTCTATTGTTACAAAAAATAATTCTATATACTACTTATCAGAAGGTGAATAAATTTATGGTACTGTTGTATATACATAAGCATTATCAATAAAAACGTAAGCACTTAGCTAAATGGAAGAGAATAAAACAAGAAGCCAACTCACTTATGAACTACTACCCAATATGTTTTTGAGTTTAAATCTACAGTCAGATCTTCCAAATATAAAACAAACATTAAGGAGAAGAAGACTGGAAAAAAGAATAATTTGAGAGCTAACAGCAAGGGCTTCTCCTAATCATTTAGACAATTTTTAATTCAAGCTCTCACTTAGTACCTGTTGTCTTTTTCTGTTTGCTGTTTTTTTGCTTAGTTGTCCGTTTCTTACAGCTAAAAACTAAAAAAAGGGTATTAAGCATATCTTACTTTTTATGTTTTCACATGAATCTTGAGATCCAAATTAATTTCAATTTCCCAGAATAAAAAAATGAACACCAAAAGGGTACTTTCTAAAGGGTGATTAGAAACAGACAAAAAATAATCTAACTCGTGAAGTGTGAATGAAAGTGTTTTGAGAATTGTAAAAACATGATTTCCGAAACCACTCATATAATTGAGAAATTATTTAAAAGTGTGTCAAACCTTAAGGGGAGAGACATGTGAATAAATAGGCTAGCTATAGAATTGCCACAAACTCTCACTTTCTTGACAAAAACAGAAGCCTAAGTGCCTAACCTCCACAAAAAGCTGGTGGACACCTAGAAAACCTTCACTATAAGTATCCTTCTTAAAATCTCTCTGTCTCCATAAAAAATGAGGAACCCAATTTCTCAATCACATATATTTCTATTTAACATTGCCCTAATCTCCTTACTTCAATTGATTAAATGTACTGTCTCTCCTCTAGCTCAAGACAGCGATTTGATAATAAATACCTGCAAGAAAACACCCCATTATGATCTCTGTGTCTCTTCACTTGAATCAAACTCAGAAAGTTCTAATTCTGATCTCAGAGGACTAGCAAAGATTATGGTAAACATCGTTTTAGCAAATACAAGTGCCACTTTGGACTTTATTCAAACACTACTCAGGCAAGAACCAAATCCAGAATTAGAGCGTTCTTTGGCTTATTGTGCCGAACTTTACATACCAGTTGTGAAATATAGTCTTCCACAAGCAATTGAAGCTCTAATTGGTGGCCATTTCGGGTTTGCCAACTATGGAGTTTCGGATGTTCTAAAGGAAGCTACTGACTGTGAGAAGAAATTTTCAGGTTCAATCGAATCACCCTTGGCTGATAGGAACAATCTTGTTAAGGAGCTTTCAGAGGTAGCTACATCAATTCTTAATATGTTACTAAAAAGTTTATTCTTTTAACGCCTTTTTCTTCAAAACCATGTACTTGTACTGTTCTTCTTCTACGGCCTTTCAGAACCTGTTTTTTTTTTTTTTTGAGCTATTGTATAATTTTGTGTGAGTGTTGTGTTAGCGTTCATATTTCGTGTGTATCGTATTTTTTGTTTACTTAATAAAAGATTATATAATTATTTATTTACAAATTATTTAGGGTGATTTTATTTACCGAACAAAATTTATTAATGTTAAAAGTTCAAAACAATGTTTTTATTTTCAAAATTCTAAAATTTAATGAAGTAAAATATTTAATTATTTTAATAATAATATTTTATCATCTGAAAATATCAATTTACACTTATTTATATATGAATTTTCAATTTATAAAACAGCCAGACTTGTCCGTATCAGAAGAGGGAGTAATTTTCGACATTCTTGAAATGCTATTTTCTTTGGAAAATATTATGTGTCTTGAATTTCCAATATAATATTCTATGAATTTCCAATTTATTTTGTATAATATTTGATGGGTTATATTGAATATATTAATATAATTATTTTGTATAATATTTATTCATAATTTATAATTTGATAAATTGATGATATATATTTAATAAAATAATTTATATTTAAAATAATATTTATTTTATTCAAAAATATTATAAAAATTCATTAAATTATGCTATGTCATTTACTCTATGAGAATAAAAATTGTGTTATTTAGTCTCTTAATTTTATAAAAATTGGACAATTATAGATAAAATTACAATTAATATAAAAAAATTTATAAAATATTTATTTTATATTTGTTAAATTTTACTTTTATCTTTATTAAATATTTGTATTTTAATCAAATTATAATCACTTGATAAAAAATAATAATATTTTAATAAAAAAATATTAAAATAATATAATTTATTATTTTTTCTACTAAATTAATAAATTAAATAACATCGTTTTTAATCTAAGAGATTAAATAATATAAATATATAATTAAAAGATGTATGTGTTATCTCATCTTTTATTTATTTTATATAATTTTTTTATCTATTTAAAATAATTTTATTATAAAAATAAAAAATATATTTTTAATTTAAGATTAAAGAAAAAACAAGATATATATTTTTAGAATTATAATTTCAGAAAATTTAGTAAAAATATAAAATACGAATTAAACATGTATTCATTAATATTATTAAATTTTTATATTATCTTATAACTTATTATGATATTAATTCATAGCCATACATTCACTTATCTGTAATATTAGTTTCTGCTTTGCGTTAGGAATATATTACTTAATCTAGTCACGTATAACTTTTTATGCAATAATTATTAATTATTTAAATACAAATTTGAATATTTATTTTAAAAATATTATCATAAATTTAATTCACTAATATTTTAATATTATAGTTTACTTTGTTTTTCAATTTACTTTTAAAAATTTTTATGAATGACATTTGAATCGGGTTTACTAAAGTAAGGCTGAAAAAACAACTATTCCTTTTTCTGAAAATTTTTAACTTTTTAATAAATAATGCAGGTGAATGGTGATGTTGTATAAACATCATCTGCACGTAGCTTGGAAACAAGCCATCAAATTGAATAGAAAAGTCAAAATAGTGATAGATATGATATGATATACGTGTAAAGCAGTAACAGGCAGGTCTTTTCTGTCTATATTCACGAAGAAAAAGTGAATTTATAATTGAGTTATTATCGCACGCGATTAAGTGTCATTTAAAAAAATAAAATTTTATTATATAATTTCAAAATCATTCAAAAATTAAACTAAATTGAAAATCGAATCCGATCGAACCGAATTAAACTGAACAGTTTTATAAATTAAATAATATAATCTAATTTATATTAATTAAAACTGTTTCAAATTATCCGATTTGATTAAATTTTTTTTCCTTAAATCGATCTACTTCTAATATCAACTATAGTTATATTATTTATTTACTAAAAGAAATGGTATCATGTATATGATAACATGTGATGTGATGGAATAAAAGCTATTAAAGTTATTAAATTTTAAATAATTATAATTATTTTGAGATAAGTATGAATATTTTTATAAATATATAAATTATAATCGTTATTTTATATTTAATTTTTATTTAAAATTATATATATTTTTAAAATTTATAATATAAAAATTAAATCAAATAATAAGTTATTTTTGTCATTTCTACGGGTTACTGTGTATGATAACATTTTTTGTGATGGGACCGAATAGAAGCTATTAAAGTTTAGTTTACATATCTTTTTTCTTCTTCTTCTTCTTCTTCTTCTTCTTCTTCTTCTTCTTCTTTTATATTATTTATGCCGACTTAAATTGCATGGTACACATGGATTGGGGATAATTTAGATGGAAATTTAGCTACGAGTATAATTATTTAGTTAGGATAATAATTATACAAATTGAATATTAATAATTATATATCTTTTGTATTGAATTTATAAAAGTAACCTCGTAATCATTTATAATGGATCATTCTTATAATTTTTAACAATCTAAATATTTGATATCTAATGGGATAATAATGTCTTCCTTGAGATGAGATTTTTATTATTTGAAAAAAAAAAATTTTTGCTTGGTCTACTATGTATAGAACACAATTTTAGACTTGCGTAACAGTCTCTTTACATCCTAATAATTAATACGTATATACACATATATTATGAAGGATAATAATTTATACAGTAAAATTAAATTTAAATTATAAACTTAAATAGAATATAAATTAAATTAAATTTAAATCGAATTTGAATTAACTCAAATAAAAATTAAATTAAAAATATTATGATTTTATCATGTATAGTGAATTATATTATGTCTTAAAATTAATAAAATTTGAAATATAATATATATTATTTTAAATTTAAATATTTAAATAATAATTTAATAATACGTTATTAAACGTTTATGTTTTTGTTTAACTAGTTAGTTATAATATTATGTAATGTTAGACACAAAAGAAACACAAAAATAACCAAACACAATAAAAAAACAAATAATACGTAATAAATTTAAGGATGGTTTGGTAAATTATCTCATTAACAAACAAAATCACAATTTTACTAATATTTTTTTTTTTTGAAACAGAGAACAATTTTCTCAATGACTCAATTACACTCTATATTTTAATAATATTATTAAAAACCAAAATGATACTCAAATCTAAATTCCTAATATACCCAAAAGTCTTACATATACATACCCAAAATAAATACCCTAAAAATATGATTATTGTTCCTTACTTTTTGGCTACCTATTCTCCCGTACACAGACGCAGAAGATATAAAACAATCTCTTCTCTACTTGGGTGTTTCCTCTCACACACTACACTACATCTACACAACTCTTCGGTTGGTGAATATATAAAGCATAATAATAACTTTTGTCTTCCACTTCACATAAACACATGAAACATTAATAAATAATTTATCTCATCGGTTTTTTAGTTAATTAATATTAATAAGTTAGAGCTTGAACAGCCAATAAAGAACGTTTCAATTTAACAATAACAATGTTAGTTTTTACTCAAAAACTACCAATAACAAGTAAAATATCATGGCATGTTAATACATACACTCATCATATCTCATTTATCGGTAGAATATACCTATCACTTTATTTTCAACATAAAATAATTTTATTTGAATTTGCTCCATCTTGAGAGTAATCTGATACGAGCCTAATTGGCTTGAGTTCCTTGGCACAGTACATAGACACGAGACGTCAAAAGAAGGGACCCCAAACGGCACAATTTGTAGGTGACACACACGGCCAACCAACAAGGGCAAACAACACCAAAAGAGAGACCACCAACTAGGCTGTGTAGAGACACGGTAATTCTGTTAAGAAATGTCATAAATTAGTTAATGTAAGGCTATATATAGTCATAGTATTTGAAGAAGCGAGAACAAGAAATAATATACAATTTAACTCTCTTTCTCAGTTTCTCTCTTCCCCTTACCTCTTTGAAATTTCTTCATGTATCAATAGTATCAGAGCCGGTTCCAACCATAGACAACCGGAACCGATCCAACATAGAGACCTCGGATGAGGAATCTGATACCCTCGAGCGAATAAACGTCGTCTTACAACTAGTGTTGATCAAGCTACGAGCTCTTCGTGCCACCCATAGCTCACCACTGGCTCCCTATCTTGGCAATTAGAGGAATAGATCGTCAAGAACTTTCGAGAAATGGGAAGCTCCACCCATTGGTTCCTTCGCCTTAGAGACTTTCTTGACAGTCATAGGATATGCGAGGTTAGACTCAATAAATCCCCAATTATGTAAGAACCAATCCCCTGGGGTACCTAAGGATGAGAAAGGCGGCTTATATAGACACCAAAGTGAAGTCTTGCAGCCTCCCTTGCTTGGGCTCGAAATTGGGCCGTTTTCTACCATGTAGTCCCTATAACCAACAGTTACGCACCGGATTTACCCAACCCAATCTGAACTTGAAGAAAATGAAGAAAAGGGTGACGAGGGTTTTCCCAAATTCACTCACTTTGAACTCGAAAAAAACAAAGAAGACAATGGATACCACGTTAGGCTTCAAGAAAATGAGGAAGATGATGACTACCTTCCAATAGAAACTCCCTCTAAGTTCCTAGTGTACCAATCATCTGTTCATTCACAGAAAGAGGTTTCCCCAACTACTACTCAGAAAACAACGACGGGTCTTCGAAATGAAAGGTTAGAAATTCGAATTCATACCGGTAATATAAAAGTTGAGTATGAGTCATATTCTATTCCTAAGACCAGTAATTTGAAGAAATGGTATAAAAAGTGGGGAGGTACAACTTACGCACGTAAGGTGTTTAAAGAAATAGTGGATAAGGAGTACATTTCTTGTAACCCATGGATGATAATTCTGTGTCGGTTAAAGGAATGGAAAACTACCTTATAGGGGTTCCATTCCAAGCTGTTTGAGAATGTAGAACCTAATATTGCTATCAAACAGTCTCATTTTCTTATGAGTACCAAGGCGAATTCATGGGGTGAAAAGCACCTGAAGGAGGTTCTTATAAGTGCTAAACATTTTCTACAAGAAGAACACTCCAACCTAATGTTTCATCTCCTTCAACCTTGTTTCATCTTTTCCATTGATGCCCTATTAGCCCTGACATGCCACTCTACCTTAGTTGAAGAGATGCCCAGACATATCGTTGAGAAAGTCACTCTAGAGCTCCTCAACTTAGCCAGAAATCCAGAATCAGAGGTTGAGAGAATTCAAGAACATAAATTAGAACTAAACAAATAGGCTACATAGATTGTCAACCAAGCTGCAGTTAAACCTCATGGGATTCACGCAGAAGCTAAAACAATGAAACAATGTGATGGGAAAATTCTGAAGCAGTTTGATTATGGAAATTATTCTGAGATCAGTTTACAATATCCCATGACACAGGCACACCTAATTATCAATAGTATGACATTGGTTACTTCCTCAACCCCACTCATGTGCTCCCAAGCCCCAACAAAGGAAGGTCTTGTTGATAATCCCATTCAACTTGGCAAGAAAATGCTGGAAATAATTGGAGAGGGATTTGTTGTAGCTATAAGTTATTTGGACCTTGGGAAGGCTATTCTTATGAAGGTTTTTGATCGGATGGACATAGAAGGACTAACCAAAGAAAATATTGCCATCCATCTTCAAAAGTATCTACTCTATTTGAAGAAGATCAGTGGCGGAAAAACTTAACCAACTAGCAGGGTCGTTGCAATTGTCCCTGTTAGTGAACTCAAGACAGTGGAGGAGAGAATGCTTGAGAAGGGAATCTTTTTTTGGTCACCTCAAAACCATTTTAAGAACCTGTTTCCAACTGGGTTTCTTGAGAAGACAAGGTATGAAAGGAAGGGACAAAGAATTGCTAGAGCTAGAATAGTGTTGAGAAACCCAAGGTTACCCATCCTTGAGGACAAGGATTCTAAAAGGGGGATGGAATGATACGAGCCTAATTGGCTCGAGCTCTTTGGTGCAGTATATAGGCGCAAGACGTCAAGGGATGGGACCACAAACGTTACAATTTGCAGGCGACACACAAGGCCAGCCAACAAGTGCAGGTAACGCCAAAAGAGGGACCACCAATCAGGTCTTGTAGAGGCACAATGATTCAGTTAAGAAATGTTAGAAATTAGTTAATGTAAGGCTATATATAACCATAGTATTTGAAGAAGCGAGAATAAGAAATAATATACAATTTACCTCTCTTTATCAGTTTCTCTCTTCTCCCTACCTCTTTGAAATTTCTTCACGTATCATAATCCTTTAACATTATATTTTTATTATCAAAAACGATAAACTCTTCATTAAACTTGAATCATTTTTCTTAACTCACATTATGATCATCAGTGCAAGATTTTAAGTTTAACATTTAACCAATATTCACCTTATCCTTAATGGTAACTGTAGCTCCACCTTAAACAAGATTCACAATCATCTTATATAAATTTTACTTTTTTGTTACTTTTATTATGACTATAGAACTTTTACTCAACTCTATAGACTCATTCTTTACTGAAAAGTCATAATTATCATAATCCAATTTTCTCAATGAAATCAAGTTCTTTCTCAAACTTAGAATAAATCTTGGATCATCAATTATTTGAATAGCTTTATCATACATCTTCATCTTGATAGTGCATTTTCCAATGAACTTGCTCCTAGCCATGATAACATCACCATTATTACAAGGATTGTAATTATCAAATAATTCCTTGATTGCACACATATGTAAACAAATGAAGAAACAAAAATTCAATGAGCCTTTAATTGTAGTCACACATATGAGATTAGAATCAGAATCATAAATTTCAATGATATTTATCACTTGTTTACCTTTCCTTTTCTTTATATCAAGACTTTTTATATCTTCTAGTATGTATTCATAAAATCTAGTGATGTGTCTTTTTATGACAATAAAAGCACTCAATATCATCTCTTGAACGAGATATGAAACGATCGTCTCTATCATAATATCTTCCTTTAAGCATACATCTTTCTTTACTTGATAAACTTGTTCTTGAATCTTCTCGAGTAGCAAGAGCATCTCTATGTGAAGGAAATGTTGATTGAATTACATTAGTAGTTTCTAAAAGTGATGTTGACACCTCATCCATAGTTAACGTAGTATTCCCAACAAGTAATGTTGTCATCAGTGTATCGCATGATTATGGTAATAAATATAACAAAATCATCACTTGGTTTTTATCATATATCTTTACATCAACACTCAAAAGTTTAGAAATATATCTATTGAAGTTGTAATATCATAATCTTTTTTCGTTCTCAGGACATATAACTATTTTTAAGTATATTATATTTGTAATAGACGTTAATGTATACAAATTTTTCAATTTTTGTACAATTTTGATAAAGAAGTTTCATTCAACACATTATATTTATTTCATAAACCAAACTCAAGCAAATACTACTCATTGTCTTTGTTTCCATTTCTTCCCAATAATCTTCCTTTGTGTCTTCCGGCTTCGATCTCTTTAATGCTTTAAGAAAATCTTGTTACATTAGTGTATCATTCACATTACTTTGTCAAATGTTAAACTTAATTTTTCTATTAAATTTTTCTTTCTCCAACTTTGTTATTGTCATGTTTCTTAAGTCAAGATCTTTAACTTTTGGCTCTAATATGACTTATATAACTTGTTGGCACAACGAAAGCGTAAAAATAACCAAAAACAACAAAAATGAGTAAAATATAAGAAATTTAATAATGGTTTAACAATTTGCTTAATATACACACAAAATCACAATTTTCATTAGTATTAATCTTTTTAAAAACAGAGTATTTTTTTAATAACCCAATTACACCATATATCTTAATAATAATATTAGTAACGCAAAATGACATTCAAACATAAATTCGTAATACACCCAAAGTCTCAATACACATGCCCAAAATAAAAAATCTAAAAATACCCTTATTGTTTTTTACTTTTTGGTTGCATATTCTCTCATACGCATACACAAAATGAATAAAGCAATATCTCTTCTCTGCCGGGGTATTTACTCTCACATACTATGCTACACATCTACACAACTCTGCAGTTGGCGAATATATAAAGTATAAGAATGACTTCTGTCTTCCACTTCACATAAATACATGAAACACTAATAAATGATTTAGCTCATCAGTATCATAGTTAATTAATATTAATCAAGCTAGATCTTGAATAGCCCACAACCAACGTTTCAACTTCCCATATTTTTTTTAAATTTAGGTTTTGAGGCACTATTCCTAACATGTCTCCAATTTTTTTATTTCATATAATTATATTTTTTACAAATAAATTCTAATATTATTAAAAATATTTCTTAATTTATAAAAAATACAATTAACTAAAAAATATATACAATTAAAAATTCAAGTTAGTTTGGATCAAAGAAAAATAAATATATAAAATCCACATCTTCATAAGATAATTTATGACAAGAAAATTAAACGCTTAAATTCAAAAGCAAAAAACATAAAATAAGATGAATTATTAAAGCATAGATAAAACATTGATTTTCTATCATAATAAACAAAGATTTTTTATTCTATAAAAAGAATCTTCATTTCTATTAATTAAACACAATTCTAGAAAGAGCAATTTCTCAACTATGAAAAATTATTCACCTATCATTTATATATTTAGAAACTATGAGTGATTCATAATCTCTTATAAAAATTTAGTTGGCTTTAAAAAATTTAATAATTATTAATATTATGAATAAAATAGAGTATAATCACTATTTTTTAATTTTTTATAAATCTAATTTGGACACCACATTATGTATGAATGCAAAGATTTCGCTATTATCAAGAGAATATTAAGGTTTGAGCAAATTAAGACATATCAATTGAAATAAAAGAAGACGAACATCAAAAGTGAATATCGTGATATCGTAGTAGGCCTATTAAATTCATGTATTATAATTATAATTTTAAACTAATTAATGATCTTGAATGATTAAATATCTTTTCATAATATTTATAAAATTAATAAATAAGAAAATGAAAATAAAGAAACTAACCACAAGTATGTACGAGAATAAACATAAATAAAATATAAAGTTAAAATAATATTTTATTAAAATAATTTAAAGATTTATCTTTAAATAATAATCTACAAGAAAGAAAAAATAGCTTTATCTTTAAATAATAATATACAAGAAACAACTATTAGCGTCGTAAAATAGTTAGCTTCAATTTTGTATCGTAGTTATAGAAAGAAAAAATATATCATTGATAGAAAATTAATTTCGTTAATTAGTTAGATACATAAGTAAAGATATATTAAATATTAAAAGTATTAATGATATTTTTATTTTTAAAAATAATTATTTTAAATTAAATTATATTATTTTTAAAATAAAAATACTTTTAATATATATCTAATAAATACAATATTTTTATATACTATTTCTAAATGTAAGGTACCAATTGATACCCTACCTTGTTCATATAGTATCAAATTAATCAAATACTGTTTAGCTGATAAATGGAGAGAGTTGTTATTTTTAAAGCACTAAATATTTTTGTCAGAGTATAATTTTTATTCTGAGAAATAATTATTTTTAAAAAGGAAAAACTTTACTTTAACGATAATATTTATTGCTCCAGTACATGACTAACTAAAATTAATCAAATACTGCATTGTAATCATCGTTTTAGATTTCAGTTTACTTGGCTTATTTATTTGCCTTGAGATTATGAAATAATAGTCTGCATTTTCAAACGTGAAAATATCACTATACTCCTTAAGTATCTTTTTCTTCCTTACAAATGTTATTAACGTTTGAAAATATGTTTTTAATGTACATATACCAATTTATACCGTAGTTTGATTAATTTAATCGAACCCAAATTATACTCAAATTAAAATATCTGGATCAAATTTGATAACTAACCCCACGTTTGGTTGGAGTGAATAGAATGGAATAGAATCAGAATTGATTCCATCCATTTTGTGTGTTCGGTTGGACGAAATGAAGGATGGAATGGAATCTGATTACTAAAAGAGAAGAAATCATAATTCCTTCTCACATCTTGGGTAATCATTATTCCATTCTCATCTAAATTTTTTTTTCCAATTTTACCCTCACCTAAAATATAACCTTAAATTCAAATCTTAAATTCTCAAACCCATAATTCCAAAACCCTAAACCCAAAATATCAAAACCCTAAATCCAAATCCTAAAATCCTAAAACCTTAAACCTCAAATCCCTAAATCCTAAACCTTAAAACATATATCCCAAAATCCTAATTCATATATCCCAAATCCCTAAATCCTTAACCCTTAATCCCAAATTCCAAATCCTAAAACCCTAAATCATAAACGTCAAATCCCTAAACCCTAGACCCTAAAACCTTAAACCTTAAAACATAAATCCCAAAGCCCTAAAACATAAATCACAAATCCCTAAACCCTAAACCCTAAACCCTAAAACCCTAAACCTTAAAACATAAATCCCAATACCCAAAACCCTAAGACATAAATCCCAAAACCCTAAACCCTAAATTCCAAATCCTAAAACCCTAAACCCCAAATCCCTAAACCCTAAAACCCTAAACCCTAAATCTCCAAATCTCTAAACCCTAAACCCCAAAACATAAAACCCAAAACCCAAAACCCTAAAACATAAATCACAAAACCCTAAACCCTAAATTCCAAATCCTAAAACCATAAACCCTAAACCTTAAACCTTAAAACCCTAAAACCTTAAACCCTAAATCCAAAATTCTAAAACCCTAAACTATTTTTTGAAAAATAATAATTTTAACCCTAAACCTTAACCTACAAATATAACCCCAAATCCTAAATCCCGAAACCCTAAATCACACATCCCAAACCTCAAAACCCTAAACCTTATTTAGAAAAATAATAATTTTAATAATATATTTCTTTTTAGTAATTAAATGATATTATTTGAACTTTACAGCTTTTTTTATTCCATTTCAATGGCAAACCAAACACTATAATCCTGATTCTGAGCTTGATTCCAGTGGTCAAACCAAACAAAATTGTTTCCTTTCCATTCCATTCCATTCCGATTCCGATTCTGATTCCATTCCACGAACCAAACGCCACCTAAAATAGTTCAAAAATAATTGAATTGAGTTCGAAACAACTCGTTAATTTAAAATTAAATTAAAAAAATTGTGATTTTTTTGATATTTATGGCTTGAAAGTGATTACAATAAAATGTAGTATAAATTATTTTAAATTTTAATATTTAAATGATAATGTAATAAATTATTATCAATACGTGCTTTCATGTCTGTTACTAGTTCTTGAAGGTTATTTCTACCATTTTTATAGTTTTATACAATGATGTGTATATTAATAAGTTCTAATATCATTAAAAATATTTTTGATTTATAAAAAAAAGTTTAATTAAATATAAAAGCTTTCAATTAACAATTTTAATTAATTTAAATAAATTTGAATCAATATTTTTAATAGATTTAGATTTGTACACACCATTATGGGTTGCATTAATTCATAAATATTAATTTCTTAAAATTTATTCTCAATTATTTATATTTTTATAAATTAATTTAATTTATTAATTCAATTATTAATATTATAACTAAAAATATTAAGTTATTTAAAATATATTTCTTTAAATTTAATTAAAATTGGATCTTAATTATTTATAAATAATTAAAACATAACAATTTTAATACATGAGATTTAGAATAAATATAAAATAACAATTTCATTTATTATAGTTTTCTTAATTGATAAGCATTATGTGTTTTTTTTTTAAATTTAATGTGTTTTTAGGCTTTATATTATTAAAATAAAATAAAATATTAATATTTTTATTTTTATGATGATAAAGTTACAGAGATGTTTTATAATAGAGAAATATTAATAATATAAATTTATATTGTACTTTATTTTTGTATTGTATCGTATCTTAAAAAAATTTTAAATAATTTTTAAGATAATATTGATATATCACAGTATAAAATATATAATTATAAAAATATGTATAAATTTATATAATATAATTTCTCTATAGTTATATTAAGGGATTGAACAAAGATTCAAGCATTTACTTTTTTATTTAAAAAAAAAAGGAGAAAGAAATTATTCAAACATTTCATGATTATTTATTTATTTTCTGAATATTGCATGATTGTTAACCATACCAAATTATAAAACAGTTTCCAAATAAAGATCTTGAAATCGATAAACAATCAGTCTTAAACAGATGGTCATGGTCAATGACATTTGTCCTCACCCACTCTTTACAGCTTGATTCTTTTATCTTAAATCGTATTTTAGTTAATATATCATTTAAAATATTGCATCTAATAAAAAATTCTTAAAAACTAGGATGGATTTTCCACATAGCATGTAATAGACATTAAAATATGATTTTAAATCTCATAAGTTTTAACTTTACTTATACTTCAATAAAATACTAATTACACGCAGTTTCACCCTCAAATTAATTGCTATGCGCTACACTTCCATATTTACTTGGAAAAAGTATATCTATATTTTATCAAAAAATTTACTTAAAGACTATATTTTAAAAAGATTTCTATATAATACATATGATATAAAAAGACTCATATTTAATACTCATTCACTTATTCTCTTTCCACTTCTGCGTCTATGATCCTTCAGGCACAAACTTTTAACATGACCATTAGTCATTCCTTCATTAGAGGGGTTTTCTTAAGGTTTTAAGTTTACCATTCATAATGGAGGAGCGGTGTGACGGGATAGGGAAAGGAAAAAGAAGGTGACAAGTTCCTATTTTATCATCGTCTAAAAAATCCCACAATACTTGTTTTGCCCATTACTGTATAAAAGGATTAAAGTCAAACTCTTATAAAAATATAAGTATTAAATATGAGCCTTTTTCATATCATGGGTATTAAAAGAAAACTTTTTTAAACTATGATCAATAGAACTTTTTGCTAGAAAAGTACCAAATCACAATCCATCAATTGATAGCAAAACAAGGACAATAGACATGGATTATTAGCTAGAATTTACTTGTTCAAAATTTCATGAAGCTAAAACCACCAAAACAATTGCCCATAACTCCTTACCATTATTAGATCAGGTCAGTTACTGAGAATTGCAACTTACCTGTATACAATTGGAATCTGGTAATCCTCTAGGCAACATACTTTTGAAAATTCATCACAGGTAAATCTAACTCACCCCGGTTTTCGATTAATATACACGAAGGGGATAATTTGCACGCAGAAATTGGTACAAACTATACAAAAACTGCAAGTAAAAATAGCTCACGTCACAACATCAAGGGCGTCCACTGTCTTGGATGCATAATCTTCAGCAGACTAAGCAATTACATTCTCATTATGAGTGACACTACATTTTATCCAGCAAATCTTGCCCGCTTCTCCTGCAAATCTGAACCAGCAACTTGCTCTACAATACTGAAAGTTGAAGAGGGTAGTATTATTTACTACTATGCAGCCAAAATGTAATATTTCTAGAAATATACGAATAATCATAAACCATACAACCATGATAGATTGGCAGCTAAAATGAGCAACATACTTGGGAGACTCGGAACCGGGTCCGTTTGAGATGGTTGATGGATTTGGAAATTGGACTGAGATCAAACCAAACTCTGTTGCTCCTGCTGACACAGGAGAACCTTGGAAACTAACATTGTTGGTACTTTTGGATGAAATACCTACAATAGAAATGCTCGATTTGTGAATATGAAGTAAAACCAATGTGAACATGAAATAGACCAAATGAAACAACTATATGGCAACTAAAAAAATACAATGTGGGGGGGTGTGCAACACTAGAGGTCCTTCTATTTTAAGAAAAAAATACACTTTAATCCTGATATTATTGGATTGGGCACTTCTAAACCCATCATGAGCACTTCTAGTCCCTAGTTATATAAATATAAGTACTTGTAGTTCCTCAATTATTAAAAACTGGGCACATCTAGTCCAAATAAAGGGACTAGAAGGAACCAATTTTAGGACTAAGTTCGTATTTTTCATAATAATGAGACTAGAAGTGTCAAACCCAACAATATCACAACTAAAGTGCATTTTTATGCAAAATTTCAATACTAATTTTGCACTTTTCCGGTGTTTGTTGTCATAAACAACTCTGTAAAAGTACATAGAGGAGACAGAATCAAAAAAGGGTGAGCAACACGAATGGTCCCATTTTTCTTAAAAAATGCACTCTACTCCCGTAATTTTTGGGTTAGGTACTAAGAGTCCTATTATTATGAAAAATGATTATTAAAAATGAACACTTCATGTCCCATAATTAGTCCAAAAAAATGCACATAGTCCCATCAGTGGACCAATTTTTACGTTGAAGTGTCCAATTTTCATAAAAATGGGATTAGAAGTGTCAAAGCCATAAGTTCTAGGAATAAAAGTGTAATTTTACACATAGTAACAAGACTACTAAAACCTTTTTCCCAAATCAAAACCATTTACCACTAATATTATAGCCAATCAAATTGTTCGTATCAAACTACTGTATAAACATAATGTTGATACAATAGCTCCTATCATAATTTCTCCAATTTTGATTCTTGAGATGAATGCAGAAGAGAAAAAGAAATCAATATCAGAGGCTTGTAACAATTAAACCCAAGTCGTTTGACATAATAAACTTTTGGCACTTTTAAAAGGAAAAGAAGAAACTAAAACTTATGTTTAGGTGAAATTTTTTACCAAACAATATTGGGGGCAGGGGAAAGTGAGTTCCCTGAAAAAAGGCCAGACCTTTACCACTAGCACTCTGCTAGAGAGCAGTTGGCATAAACTGGCAGTGATCGCAACTGAAGAAATTAAACAAAACAACTTAAATGATGCAAGCTAAATGTGATAAAAGATATTCTATACATTTTGATTCCAAAAATGGGCTGAAATCTCTACACCAATAACTAAACAGATTGGGGAAGGATATGATTAGCAAAAACCAAAGTTAAGCAAAGTTCTACAAAAATATTATTAGTAGGATGATACGTCTCCAAGAGGAAAGTAGACTTAAGGTGGAAATAAGAATTATTACCTTGAAAGATTATCACAAGAAAGAAAATAATGGTGAACACCATAGCGAACATGTTACTATTGGACGATGATGTCTTTGCAGCTTTCATCTTCTTCCAGGCTTTGATTCGTTCAACCCTGGCCCGCTTCAACACGGCAAGCTCTGAAATTTCTCTAATTAGCTTCTGATCAGCTGCATCCAATGATGGACCTCTGGGAGGTCTAGGTGGTTTAGGAGGCTTTTTATTGCTTGTCTTTTTTCGTTTCTCCTTCCTTGATGTCTTCTCTGCATGATCTACAGATTCTTTTGCCTCTAGCATCTTGCATGTAACTACCTTGATATTCTCAGGAGAAACAAACCCATTTGTGTTGTATACTTCACCAGAACTCTGCCTACCATCAGGCTTAGGTAAACCATCAGCAAAACTGTCACAAAACTTGCCCATCAATGTCTTTCCCTGTCTTTTAGAACCTGAAACAGGCTTATTGTTTAAATCCTCATCAAAAACTACCTGTCCACTTTCAATATCAACTTCAGGCCCTTTATCTCTTGAACTAGTATGATCCATTACAAACACATAAAACCAATTTGTTTATTAACCTGCTCGTCTCGCTCCAAATGATCAAAGCCTCAAAATTTCAGTGGAAGCACAAAAAGCTTCAATCTTTGAAGTCAACCCATAACATGAAACTGCTCACTTGAAGATGTTAATACAACTAACTACAAACATATATAGCTTCATCAACTAATAACACTTTCCAGTTTAACTTGCAATTAAGCCTACGACACCTCCCCACTGAAACCTGTATCTTGTTTTACACGAATTGCACTCTTTCCTATCAATAGTCAACCATTAAACAATTATTTTCCCCTTCAAGAGAACCCTGTACTCATTAACACAACACAACCATATAAAAACACTAATCAAATTTCCATACTTACCCCCTAAAAAAGAGAAATTAATTGCATTATGCACGAAAATACTTACAACTATAAATAACATTTTCACACAAATAACAAACCAGCCTCACAAATGAAAGGGACAAATCAGTAACGCAGCTTCCACATTAAACACTCGGATTCAAAAGGATTTTTTTTTCTTTCAAAAATTAAGAACAAGTTAAAACATCGTGAAAACAAATCTATTAAAGCCGAGGCAAGGTCAATTTTTAATACATTTTTCGAGAGAAAGTTGACAAAGAAAAAATTACGGAAAATTATATATCGAGACAACCCAGAAATTTATATTTAATGAATTAAATAATTCAATTAAAAGGAAGAAGAAGAAAAACGCGTAAGATCCCTAATGCAAATACTTTAAAATGTATCAGAAGGAAACCATCCTTGTAAAACACCAAAAATAAAATTTCATTGAAAATGTGAATTGAAAATCCCAAAAACATAAAGGTAAAATACCTTGAAGAGAAAGCGAAGCAACCCCAGATCCGATGCGGACAGTGGTATACAGCGAAACACACCTTCAAAAATGGGGGCAAAGAGTTTTCCTTTTAATTTAATTTTTTTCTTTTTCGGAAAAGAAGAAGAAGAGAGATATAAGAGAAGTCCTGAGCGGACACGAGGAGTTTAGAGAGGTATTAGCACCGATAAGGAAAGCGCTGCATTTTCAAGAACAAGTCTCTGTTTTTTTTTTTTTTAAACAAATATTTTATTATTATTTTAAAATGTAATAAAGAGCATATGCTTATCAGCGGAATTTGGGAACGTGATATTCTTGTTTATTGTAAAATTCTTAGTAATTCACCGACACTTGGCTGTTAGTTTATTGTGAATTCTTAGTAATTCACCGACACTTGGCTGTTTTACTTTAAGATAAATTTTTTCGAAGAAATTATTATCCATTCTTTTTATAATATAGGATGATTTAAAATTTAAAATTAATATAATTTATTTAAAAAAAAAATTATAAAAAAAAATATGATTATTAATAAATATATAATTAATTTTATATTATTGAAAATTAAAATCGCTTATTTTAATTAAAATTATTATATTTATAAATTTATGATGATGAAATTTTTTATTACTATTTATAAAGTAGGTTTTTTTATAAATTTTTATTTATTAATATTAAATAATTAAAGAATCAATCAATACACGTAGATATATTTTTTAAAAATGTATAATTATTGATAAATAATTTTTTAAGTATAATATTTATAAAATTATAGATAAATTATATGCATAAAATAGAATTTATATTTACATAAATTTTTAATTTTTAAAATTTAATATATAAAAAAATATCAATCATTTAAATATTTTTTTATTTAATAAATGACGTGTATAAAATAAAATTATATCTTTTTGAATTTGAATTTTAAATTTATATCACTTAAAAATTTACTATAAAGTTAATATTTTGTTTATATTTATATTCAAAATGATATATATATATATATATAATCGTTTTTACTAAAAAAACAATTAAGTATTGAAAATTAATCAAGTAATAAAATATATTTTTTATTACTTATATGATGTTTTTTTTTCGAATATAAATATTAAATCTACTAATGTTTATAGTTGAGTATTTGCGAAAAGTATCGGATAGTTTCTAATATATATTTCTTTTTTAATAAATTTGCATGTTTTGATAAATCAAACAGGTATTTTAGACTTTTAAGAATTCAGTTGGTAAATAATTTGCCTTGATTTATTTATTAAATGTGACTCGTAAATATAGAGTTAATTTAGTCATGCATATTTGAGTTAGGGTTCATAATTAGGTCTGTTCAATTTGTGATCGACTTATACGCGGATTAACAAAATTTCACTCCAAATCGCCAACAGAATAACAATTTAAGAGGTTTAAATAGACTTGGATTTAATTAGTTTTATGTCTAGATAATCAAAATCGTGATTATTTATAAAAGTTTGATGTTTTATTTTTAAAAATAATTATAATTGATTCGAAAAAAATATAAGACTATAGTTAATAGAAACGAATGTTTAATTTTAAGTAAAAAAAAATATGTTTTTAATATTAAAGATATAATAATAACTTAAATATTTACATTAAATTTTGTTTATTATTAAATATTTTTATTTTATTTAAAAATACATGTTGGTAAATTAAAGATTAATATAATAAATAGTATTTTAAATTTTAAATTTTTAAAATTAAATATATTTTTATTAAAAGATAAAAAAACGTTATTAAACCAATATACACTTTTAATATTAAATACATAATAATAACTTAAATATTGGTATTAAATTTTGTTTATTATTAAATATTTTTTATTTTATTTTATTTAAAAATACATGTTAAATAGTGGTAAATTAAAGATTAATATAATAAATAGTATTTTAAATTTTAAATTTTTAAAATTAAATATATTTTTATTAAAAGATAAAAAAAACCGTGATGAAGTTGATATTATTTCGTAATAGATTATTATTCTTTAAATTTATTTAAAGTTGATTTAAAACATTATTAATATAATCTTATTAACTTATTAGTAATCATGAGTATAAGTTTTAGTTGAAGTAATTAATCATTTTAAAGATTCAATTGTATTAAGTAATTAATACAAATGTAGATGGTAGTATATACATCTTTATGGGAATGGAAATATAGTGTCTCTTACTAGTTTCCAAATACCTTCTTATTAATTAATATATAACAAACATAGTAATACAATTATGAAGGCTAAGCTAAGCTAAGCTAGGCTAGACTAGGCTAAGATAAAATGATAACAAACAACCCCATGAGCACAAAAATGTGGAAGATCTGAATAGTTAATTATCAGACCCACCTAGTTAGCTGGATCAATTTGATGTTTCATGCAAATAATTCAATTTATGTTTCCTCCTTTTTAATGTGACAAAATTGAGATATCGCCCTCTCGCAAATATAAGAATAAAAAAACTATACTATTTTAAGGCTTAAATATAAATTTTTTTTTATATCTTCCTAACGTTTTTGAAACCAAAGTAAAAATATCTTCCATATTTAACTTGTTATAAAAATACTCTTAATTAATATTTTTGTGTTATATTTTTATTATTTTGACCATTCTTATTAAAAATATAGATATTAAAATACTAATTTCATAATAAAAATAAATAAAATGACATAAATCTTATACATAACTAAATATCATGTACATTTTTATAATAAATTAAAGGTCGAAAATATCTTTATTTACCAATTTTATACGTTAAGATCATAAAACATATTTAAGAATAAACTACTCCTATTCTAACAAAGTTTATTATTTATAATCGTAAAAAATAATAAGAACTAGAATTATGCTAGGATATGTTAAACTATTATAAAGATTTAAAATTTATATTTTATTGTTTAGAATACTTTATTAATTTAGTGTAATTACGATATATAGCATATTTAATACAACATATTATAATATTTTGATAATAAATTATAAAATTTATTAATTTAAATTTCAATACAATATAAATGTATTTTATATTTCTAGATGTAGGTTCAATTAGACCATAATTTTGAAACCGATCTGATCTCATCATTGTAAATAGTTTTACGTGGATTCATTATATTATTTACTTACACCTAAACCTAAAGGAATGTTTGTTACATTCTATAAAAAAAAATCATAACTATATAATTTTATTTAATTATACATTTAGTTGAAAAGTTACATTGTATTATACACAATAAAAGTTACATGGTTATACATAAATTTTATTTAATCGAGAGGAGAGTGTAATCATTTGAGTTTAAAATGTATTAGATATTTATTTTATTTTGTCTGAATTTTTAATTATAATATTATGTCTTAATTTTTTTATTTCATCTTAAATTAAAAATATAAAAATAAATTAAATATTGATTAAAAATAATTTTTATAACGTAACTATTTTGATATATAAGAAATTATATAAATAAATTACATACAATTTTAAATATAAAATATTTACTAAAATATTTATTATCAATTTTATTCGATTATATTATACATGTCATTAAATATTTATAAAATTAATTATAGTATAATTTAATATAATTTAGTTTAATATTATTATACTTAATCTGTTTTATATATTATACAAAATATGTCTAAGTGAATTCGCATAAATCTTGTTTCTTTCGTTCATTGCCGTTTACACGGGTGCTTCTCCCACAGTGAAACGCTCCCTCATAATTATAACCCTTGTGTTTTTTTAGGGGTTCCATATCTCACTTTATCCTAGAGGCTTATAGATATAGCATTTTAAAATACTTACCTTAAATTTTATTCTTTTTGTTATAAATAATGTTATATGTATTAAGTAATAATATCTATTAATTAACAATTTATTATTAAATAATATATTAAATATGAGATGTTGAAGTATTATGAGACTACTTACCAATAATAATTAGAGTTACATTGTAACATATAAATTGATATATGCATCAATTTTGATAAAAAAAAATATTATTCTTTATTTTTCGGGGATGTGATTATAAAGGTCTTATATTCTTTTTTATTTTTATTTTATTTTTTTCGGTTATAATTTATTTAAGTTATAACAATCTTTATCTAATGTAATTAAAAAAATAAAAAAATTACTCCCTTATATGAGTTCACTTTTTCACAACAATATGTCGATTTTTTCATAATAATAAGGTTAAATTGTTATAAAAAATAAATATATAATTTAAGTATCATTTGTACAATAAATAAAGGACTTCGAGTATATTTACGTATATTTTTCATTAATTTTAAACTTGCATGTGTTTTATATTTCAAAAAATTAAAAAATAATGTCAAATATTTTACCAAATCAATATTTTATTAGTTCTCTTAATGATATAATTAGAATAACATTGTATGCATAAGCTATTGTATATATTTTATATATTAAATTACATGTAGTTTGATGAACGTTGAATTAAGAAGGTAAGAGGTTTGAGCACTATGATATTACTTATTAACAGAGTATCAATTATATTGTGAAATATTAACCAATATATGTATCAAATTATGATAGAAATTATTTTTGTATAATTATAAATGAGTTTTAAAAATAAAAATAAAAAAATTTGAAAGAAAATCTTCCTTTAAGTCTGTATTGTATATAAATAATTTTTTTATATGAGAAAAGATCTAACAAATAAGTTTCAAATTCTAACCTTACTAAACACATATTCCAATTATGATATTTTGAACTATTTTAGACTTATTTAAAAAATTTATTAAATTGTTTTACTTATATCACTGAGCTAGAAAGTCACTGTATTAAATCATACATTTTTTAAAGTTACATGATAAATTATACATCAATCCCTTTAATAAACTAAACTTCTTCTACATGTTCATTTTTTAGTTTGCCCAAAAGTTTAAAGAAATTGTCAAATAAATGGTAATCACCTAACCAAAAGCAACTTTGTATATATTAGTTAAAAATACGTTGTTTGTACGTGATTTATTTTACTTCTTTTAGATTTCTATTTGATTAATTCTTACAACTTTTTTAAAATAAAACATACAAACTTAAATTTCTTAAAATCTTAATTGTGAAAATAATATTTATTGAGATCAAAGTTTTTAAATCAATTAAAGAAAATTACTTAAAAATACACTTCTTACTTATTACCTAAGACATTTTTTTATTTAAAGTACACTCCTTAACCTTACTTGATTTTTTATTTAAGGTGTTTAACTTTTTCTTTTTTTTTACCAAAATTTTAAGCAAAATATGAAGGGTGTTATATGTCTTATGTTAAAATAAAGAGTATTTTTATCAAAAATAAGTTAGTATTAAGTGTAAAGGGTTACAGTACATGTTATTGTATATTGGATGTTGGGTAATATAAGTATAGTATCTCTGCTATTGCAGAGAATGTGAATGACTACTTTTGTAAAAGAAATTCAATTATTGTTTAGAGCTTTTCTTACATCACTCACGTTTTGCATGGTATCAGAGTTGATCATCTTTGAATTTTTGTTAATGGAAGATAACACACCATTGAGTAGAATAAGCTCCAATCATTCTGACACTTGTGTAGTTACTGGTATACTAGCTCCAACAATACCACCAGGTTTTGACGTAGTCTTACCTAAAATTTTCTTCGGTGATGTCTACACCTTCTATTAGTCTAGCTTTTTCTCTGAAATGATAGAACTAATACCTGTTGTGTCATGAGCAGCCAGAGAGTATTGTTATTGCTTATGGACTTAAGACTACTTGTTTGGTCTTAAACCAACTCCTGCACAATATGTTTATAGGATGGTTGGTATATCATAAAAGAATGATAACAATCTAATTATTATTAAAATTAATCAAAATACGTATCAATAATTTATATATAAATATTTAATGTGTTTTGGATAAAAACAGAGGTAAAAAAAAAGATAAAGATAATCCAAGAATACTAATACACAAATATAAATACACAAAAATAAGGACATTATAGTAATTTCTTTTTAAATGGTAAACTCTCTCTAATAGTGTTAGTAGATCCTAGATAAAAAAACTAATATTATCAAGTAAAATAAAAAGCAAGGAACAAACTGTCATTTTTATACAAAACTAATTAATAGAAAAGTAAGAGTAAATGTTTAAGAAAGAAGTATAAATATAATTTAACACTAATTGACTTCTTTCAGCAAGCATTCTCCACGTCTTGAATTTTTTTCTAAATAAAAACTTTTAGTTTTTTTTTTAAATTTAATTTATTGAAGTGGAACCAACATATTTTAAATTGTTCATTTTTTTCTTTTATTAGGATGAATTGATTCCAAAATTTTTAAAATCAACTAAAGTTAGATCGGTTGATACTGAAAATATTATAGTAAATCAATCCAACCTACTAACAATATTATAATTTTATTAATAAAAACTAAAAGTATTGACACTTATTTCAATGTGGATGAGTGACTCATTGAATAGAGCTATAGCATATAAATATATACATATAAGTTAATTATTTAATCACGTAACAATGACTTAAATTAAGCAATTTTTTTAATATATTGCAGGATGGTGATTGAACTATTAAACTCTCTCAAATAAATATCTAGTCTTTATCTCACATACTAGATGGTGTCTGACAAAAATTATATTAATATGAGCCTCAATGTTATAAAAAATCACCTTTACCAGTAAGCTATTAAGTGATGTCGAAAACTTATAAGATATTTAAATTAAATACTTTTTTATGCATATAAAAGGCATATATAACTCCAATATATGAGGTTGAATTATCATGAAAAATAAAAGATATTGTAGGTCATAAACTTAATCATTATTTTATTTATTTAAAAAATGATATTCTAAACATAAAATTCAATAAAATAATCCTTTATTATTAAAAACAAAAATCAAAATAAAATTTGACTATCTAAAAAACACAAAAATCAATATCCTCAATCGTATCTAAACCAATGCAAAGGATTCAACTTGCAATGAATTAAAACCATTCATTGAAGCATATCGATTCTTAATTTTTAAGAATCAACTTGATTCGTTTTATTGAGTATATGCACACCCATAGGTATAAGTGGTAGAAACTAGGGAATTCCATTTCCATTTTGATATATTATGATGTGCCATCAAACTATGATAGTGATCTTTAGTAAGAGAAAGCACATGCCGGCAACAGCACATGAATGAGCAGACTCTTTTCAACAGGTCTATTTCACGGAAGTCAAAACCTGCGTGTTGCTTTGCACATCTTTAACTTGGGTCCTACACCCCAGAGAGCTTATGGATGCAAACCCACGCGGGCTTGTGACTCAACAACAAACGTGCCTTGTTCATATGGTAGGCAACCCTATAAATAGCAGGTGGGCACAAACCCCATTTAAATAATATGAAAACACTTATCCATTCAAGTTGAGATAATCACTGTTAAATGTCACAACATTAATCAGGGTCCCACACTTCTAGTTTAGGAAAATGTCTGATAACACAACTTTTGGAAACATGCTCTGTATCGTAATTTTAGTACGACTTTTAATTTGCATAAATATTTTATTTGAACAAATATGATAGATTAGTGGTACAATGGCACATACATATAAATATAACCGGTTAATCATAACAGGTCATCCAGCATTTTGGATGAGACGTTTAACCCTAGTCTTACAATCTACCAGTGAGATGAATTAAGATGTACTAACAGACACGTAGTGGCAACCAAATCTCAATACAGGTTCATGAATCATGACCAGCTTGCATTACCCTTTTGTAATAAAGTGACCTAGTGAGCTTCTCTTGAAAATTTACAGATTTTTTTTTATGAACCAAAAACAAAGAGTTGCTTCAACTGCTAACCAGAGTAAAGATTAGCCAAAAATATTCTCAAGAGCATTTGTGAAAGATGAAATATAAACACGAACAATTCTCACAGGATTATAAGATGACATAGGATAGTTTATTCGCTTAGATGAAGAATTCCCATGTTTTATTGGCATAAACTTAAAAAAAGCTAAAATTTAAAAATGGCTGCACCACTTGATGGCTTGGAAGCAAAAACATAAAGGCCTAGATCATTCTTGTTGATGATCCCCTTGTCAATCCTAGACTGGTAGAAGCTTTCCTAATGCATATAAAAAGGCACAACAATTACTGTTTTCTACAACTCATATGTTACAAAAATGAAGAGAAAACTTCTCAAAAAGGATATTAAAAGACTTACCTTTAAGTTTAATATAAACTGTGGGACAATGTTCTCCTTTACCAGAGCTACTGCACAGCCTCCCCATCCAGCTCCCGTGAGCCTAGCTCCAAGAGCACCATTATCGCTACACACTTTTACAAGTTCTTCTAACTCTGGGCAACTGGTAATATGAGCAACGAAAACATATTATAGCCCGTTATACAGCAAAATAAGAAATTATGATCAAAACATTGTTTTCGAGGTATGAGGAAAACAAGAATAGCACATGGTCACGACATGGTACAATCATTATTTCATTTGATTATTTGGATTACCAAGTGTCCAGTCATATACAGTGGTCTCATTCAGTTATCATTCAACTAATTTAGGGAAGGGGTTCAATCAAATTCATTGATAACAGCAACCAACATAATTCCACTTGTAATATTATGGAACCCTAACAGAAAACCTTGCCAAAACGCAACAGTCAAGATTGACCAGTTTCAGTAACCGTCGCCTTATGATTCATATATATGTTTTTCAGATAATTTTCCAGTGACTCGGGGAAGATTGGTCCAAAGTCTTATAGATGATTCCTTCACAAAATGAACCCAATATTTTGAGCTACTTATTAATAACAGCACCTTGAGGAATTTCCATAAGTAAAGGTACATAGTTTAGAAAATTTACTCTAAGCATCCAAATCAAAACGTAGGACATTTATACCTGCACTCGTATAAAACACTACAGCTACGGTGACTCTCATTCATAAGATCACCAAGCTTCTTTAGCATGTCCTCCTCACTGCAAGAAAATTGGAAGGTTAAGACTAGATTTAATTCCTACCTCTAATGGAATATAAATGCCTAAAAGAAGGGTTATCTATCCATTTGATCCCTAACCTATTTATAATAGTACAATTTGGTTTATACTTTTTAATTCATATAATTTAGTTCTTAACGTTTTTAAATTTGATAAATTTAGTCTAAAATTTCAATTTTCATTAAATTGATTTAACGATATTATAATGAATTATGATGAAATTTGACTTTTTAATTCATTTCATCCCAAAACTATTTTAAAAAGCATATTTTAGTCTCTAAGATATGACAAAATTTATAATCTGATCATCAACCTTTTAATTATGTGATTGTTAAGTATAATGTCAATAAATTAATTTGACATAAATTGAAAATTTTGACTAAATTTATTAAATTTAGAAACATTAATGACTAAGCATAATTTAGTCCCTAACCTATAACAATATTTATAATTTGAACCTCAACCTTTTAATTATATGATTGTTAAGTATAATGCCAATAAATCAAATTTACATAAATTGAAATTTTTGACTAAATTTATTAAATTTAGAAACATTAATGATTAAATTATGTAAATTAGAAGGTTAGGGACCAAATTTTAAAATTTATAAAGGTCAAGGGCCAAATGTATAGATAGGCCAAAAAAGAAAGAAAAAAGCAACAAAGGAAATGATAGTAATGATTTTTTTCTCTTACATGATAATGATGAACTAGCCAACAATAATATATCTAGCAGAAATGCTGATGGTTACAACTGATATACAAACGCTCAATGTCGAAATCAACCAAGTTTCAGATTTTGAAGTATTAAGGGTTTTGACAGCCATCTGAACTTAAAAAAAATGTAAAGATCTGAATCCTAAACGATTGGAAAGAAAAAGGTATAACACACCTTAAGTTTGAATACACAGTGTCCTTGAAAGTATGCACCCGCTTGGCTTCAGAGTACACATGAGCAGCTCGCTGGTAAGCAATGAAGCAACTAATAGTGATTAGATTTGCACAACTATTAAATCAAATGCCAGTTGTGAAATCGTTAGAGATAACTAGAAGAAAGAAAGAATGAAAGGAAGAGAAAAGCGGAGGAAGGGAGGGAGGAGGGCGCGCAAGGCAAACAAAGGAGGAAAAAAGTTCTAGACTCACCAAGGCACCAAAACAAGAGTAAGACAATTAGATAAAATCATCATTATGTCAACAAATTCAACTTTCAAAATGACATTTTAGGTGCGGAAAGGAAATAGCAAGGAATACATAGCAACTCCCTATCATATCCACATGCAAGAGTGGGCAAGCATATTTCAAAAACCAGGGCTTGAAAATTGTAAAGCACCTGATGTAACTTGTAGTGCTTTGCAGCTTTTAACACATCCAAAGAAGTTGGAGAATTTGCAAATATTGATGTCAGTTTATCCTCTGAGATCTTCTCAATTTCTTCAGCTGTGTACGGATCCTCCTTCAAGTATTCCTTAACGAATATATAAGACAAAATGGATAAGTGAGCAATATATACCTACATAAACTATATAACCAAACCATAACATTCTTAAGAAAATTTACAGAATACTACCTTGACAGCCAGGACAGGATCTGAAGAGCCACGACTACCAGCAAATGACACACATAATCCTTCAACATCAGAAAGAGTTTTGACTTTTGATATTGCCTCTTGAGGTTTCATCCCCAGCTTTATACCAAGTACAATCTGAAATTTGTTAATAAAACAGCATTGTTAACATACCCTCAAGATGAAATTTGATACTTTAGTCCCAGTAACAGATAAGATAAAAAAAGAGACTCAGTTTCTTATCCTATTGGCAGAGTCGTACTATATATATATATATAAAGAATAAGCATAGAATAAGCAGTTTCTTATCCTAACAAGCATATTATATATATATATATATATATAGTACACAACGTTCAAATCTGCATAAAAAAAAAGGATTTGTGACTCTCCCAAAGCTCAAGAAGCAAGCTTTGAATCCTAAACCCTAATTTGCCTCTACCTTCCCGGTTCCCATTAGCTTCCAGATATTTGCATACAAATACAAGCATATTTATTAATGTTGCATCAATAACCTCACCATTTACTTTTTTTGTCAGACAATTAACCCAATGATACTAATATTACGAACCAAATGCCAGGAATTTACTAAATGGAAATATATCAATCAATTCATTCCTACAAGGAACACTGTACAATAATTTATAAAACTTACAGCAGCCAGCCGACATTCAACTACTCTGTTATTGTAATTTATAGCCGCAGTTACTGCTTTCTGAGACTCTGCCAAAGAATGTGCAATAACAAAAGATCCACCAGCTGGCAGTTGTACATCAGTTGCACGAATGGGATTGAAATCAATAAGCTCTGCAAACCCAGCCTTCGCCATGATAGAAATTGCCTGTAAGTGAAGCAATATTAGGACTTACGTTGCATTTAAATATTATGATCCAGTGACCTTATATGGATCATTACAGAAATAACAAGAAACTAGATTTCTGTTCAAAGAGGTAATGAATCATTGAAAATAATACCACAGGGTCTTCTATTAAATCAAGTTAACTAGAGTTTCACTCCATAGAAGTAGCAAAGTAGAAGCGCATTCAGTAACAAAGCTTAGATGTCATGATAAGGTCAATTTTAAAACAAAGCTTAGATGTCATGACAAGGTCAATTTTAAACTTTTATTTAAACTAATCCCATGTTTGATTGACTAGAATGGAATCAGAATTGATTCCTTCTAATTTTATGTTTGGTTGGGCTGAAAAATAGAAATGGAATGAAATCGATTCCTAAAAGAGAAGGAATCATGATTTCATTCTCATCTCAATTTTTTTTTCCAATTTTACCCCAATCTTAAATGTAACCCTAAGTCCTAAATCCTAAGACCTAAACTCTAAACCGTGAACCCTAAAACCCTAAACTATATTTAGAAAAATAATAATTTTAACCCTAAACCTTAAACCCTAAACCCCAAATCCTAAAACCCTAAATCCTATTTAGAAAAATAATAATTTTAACCTTAAACATTAACCCGTAAATATAACCCTAAACCCTAAATCCCAAATCCTAAATCCCAAAACCCTATTTAGAAAAATAATAATTTTAATCCTAAACCTTAACCCACAAATATAACCCTAAACCTCAAATCACAAATCCCAAAATCCAAACCCCAAATCTCAAACCTCAAACCTCAAAACCTTAAACCATATTTAAAAAAAATAATTTTAATAATATATTTATTTTTAAGTAATAATTATTTAGAAAAATAATGATTTCAATGATGTATTTTGTCTGAGGAAAAAATAATAATTAAATGATATTATGGGTATTAAGGTAATATATAATGTTTTTTATTTTATTCCAGTTGTAAACCAAACACTGTAATATTAATTCTTTCTTTGATTCCAGTGGTCAAACCAAACAAAACTGTTTCATTTCCATTCCATTCTCATTCAATTATGTGAACCAAACGCCACCTAAAGGTTATCACTGCGGAAAATTCTTGAAGAAATTGATCCACCAAATAAAAGCAGTGAAAGGAGCATTGCAATATAGTCACACTTGATACATCAATAGTCAACACAAAACACTGATTGGAGGGGAGTGGAAGATGATATAAATAAATAAAATTATGAGTAAAATTATGAGAATACCACTAGTAAGGTATGTTATAGCAGCAGCCCAGTTGCCACCAAAAACTACCTATTTATGCAAAAATAATAGTTTTGGACAATAAACAAGTATGTATAACCTGATCCATTCCACCAGACTGTGTTCCAATATGCCGTTCACATTCACAAGTGAGTTGGGCGAGTTCTTTCTGTTTAATAAAGGAATAATGTCAGCAACTTAAATGTTAACAGGAAGTAAAGCCGCCAATAATCCGGGGCTAAAATAACATCCACCTTTGGATAATTCACACCAAAAGCAGCCATTATAGCAATAGTGGAGGAACAAACAAATGCTGCAGAGCTTGATAATCCAGACCCTATATAAAAAGTAAGCAATTAATAACTGTCTGGATATTACTTCAGCATATAAAAACCTACAATTAGATATTTGGAAGAGATGGTTCTTTTTTAATATGCACCTGTAGGAACAGTTCCATCAACAACAATGTCAAGTCCAACTGGTCCACCAGCATTCACTCCTTTTGATTTAGCATATTCATGGTAACCTTTGTACCTGAAATCACCAGAGCATCAGTTTCTACGTTCCAAAGTGGAAGGGAGTCAAAGAGCTCACACTCTACTTCATCATGAAGTATAATTAATGTGAAAAGATAGAGGCAAAATAGTTCAGTTGTTATGATACAGAAAACGAGCGCTAGAGGCAGTACACGAAGATATACAATCAAATAATATTTTCATTGAAAGTTCTTGTTTATTATGTAGTATAAAACTTCCATCGTAAAGGACAAAAGAAAAAAAAAAGGATCATAACTATCTTATCAAAGACTCAAAGTAATAAGATATGCCTCTTTTGAATCTTACCCGCAAATGAAATAGTGACCCCATTTGTGATTCTTTAAATCAACTTCCTGCACAGGGAATAAGGTCAAATAGTAGAATTCAAAATTTTAAAGAAGAAATGGTATTAATTAAATAATATAGAGTAGAGTGTATAACAGCCAGAAAATTGCTAATAATGACAGAAAGAAAATAGGTTAATTTCATTTTTACCCAAAAAAGAATGTATTAATTTACTTGCTGTCATAAACATAGTTTTTATACATGCACATCATCAGTATCTCAAAATCAACACGTATGGATAAGAGAAAGGCCAAACAGTATTCCTCTTCTTTTTTGGTTTCGGGAATTTCAGACAACAATATAAATCTTTTAAAAAGACAACGATTATTATAATTTACATGAAAGGATATGATGTGTACTTTTTTAACGAATATGATCCAAGCAAACCCAAAGTAGAACGATAATCAGATAAATGACCAGCTTTTACATGCAAAAACATGTCACACCCACATCTAAACATGCCAAAAAAAAAACGAATACATATATATACGTAGAAAATACACGTTTACACATACCTGATCGGGGTCAGCAGAATAAGCACACATTTGGTACTTCTCGTCATTGACATTTGCAATTCTCAAAAGCTTCTCGGCATCTCCTGCTTCGCGCTTCCGAATCGCAACGATAGTGTCTTGCCTAATCGCCATAGGCAACACAGAGTAACCCTCATAATCAATGTGTTCTCCGATTAAATTCACTCTTCCTGTAGTCGCATCATACTCACCAATCATCCACCATTCAATATAGTTCATTCACAGTCAAATTCAACCAAAATTCAAATCAATAAAAATATACAGACACATATAAAAACATTGTATATACACATCTAAATGGAAAAAAATATAGAATTATATATACAGGACAAGATTGACCTGGAGAACGAGCGAACACTTCAGGAGGGTGACCAAAGACCTCTTGAAACTTAGACTTCAACTTGTCGAATCGAAGCTGAGCTTCTTCGAGTTGAGATCCTTGACCGTACACAGGCCCTAGGTTTGAGTATATTGGGATCGGAAGCTCTTCGTGTTTCGCCATTCTCAACAATCTCACAGTTTCTCAGATTCCTCTTCAACTCCGAACTCTAAGCGTTGGCAGTTATTCATTCCTCTCTTTATACTAGCAAATTATGCACGCGAGTGTATACATTTTCTAAAAAATAAATAGAATTAATAATTTAAAATTAAAGAAATAATATTATATATTTATTTTTAAGATAAATAGAGTACACTTAAATAAAGTGTAATTTTATCCTAGCTAAATAAATTTAATACGTACATTTTAAAAGGTCCATTTGTCGCATTTGAGTTTAGGTAATTGTTATCTTTATAATTTAAAACTATTTATATTATATTTTATGTTAAAAAAAACATATTTTATGTATTATAAATTAGTTTTTTAATTAAAATATATATAATTTAAAATGTATAGTATAATTATCTAAACATTAAAATTGAGAGTAATTTTGAATGTATTATATAATATTCATCTTTAATATCTTCACGTGACTATTATAGAAAACATTTTTATTCTTCCCATATCGATCTAACAAAGAAAACATACAAAATACAAAATGTCACTGTTTTTTTCATTATATATTACAAAAAAAATTAATGTATATTCTTTATGTATATATACTAATGGTTTGTTTTTTATTTTATAGAATTCAAAAGCATTTGCTCTTTTACTTTGAAGAGAAACCATCAATGATTCTACGATAATGCATGATTATGTCATTTTATTAATATAATCGTTTAGTTTTATACCTCTTGTTTTCTTCATAAAAATCAAATCTTTAAATACTAATAAAAAAATTTGTTAATTAATAATAAAAAAGTTCATATATTGAGAAAATAGTTTTTTTTTAAATTATATTAAAATCATTAATAATATAAGAGATAGCCAAAATCCACAACATAATAAGTTACAGAAATAATTATTTATTATTTAATGAGAAAATGATATTTATATTATCAATTACAATAAAACTAATTTTGAATTAACATATATATATTAATTAAACACGTATATTATATATATATATATATATAATTAATTTAGAGTAATATTTCATACATACTTTATTAATAATAAATAATTTAGGATGAATTTTTTTTAATATTTTAATTTTAATGTTCAATGAAGTAAAAGTTCAAATTAGATTGATAAGTGAATTGATATATATTATTACAAGTTTAGTTATTTTAAATGTAACATTTGTTTTATTTCCTCTTTAATAGTATTATTACAGTTATATTTAAAATATTTTACATTCATTTGGAGTAATTTATGTTTTATAAATTTTAAGTAACAATTTATTTTTATAAAAGATAATATTATTTTATTTTATTGCTATTTATTGTAAGTAATCATTGGCCTATTAGATAAAATAAATAAATAAAAAAATATTGATACTCACCACTACCTTTTTACCTTGATATGTTTTTAAGAAAATCCATAATTTAAATCCCATCTCATAAAAATTCATGCTATATTGAACTAATATTCATTTATATATTGATAATTTTGTAAATATATATATATATATATATATATAATTTGTTTTTCTTAATTTCCAGATTAACAAACATAATAGCAAAAAATATTCTTAGGAAATCAGAAAAATAATTAAGTGAAAAATATTTATATTATTAATCTTAAAACTTATTGAATTAGTACAAATGTTATACAAAAATTAATAATAAAATTCACTCTTACAAGGATATCAATGGCCCCATTACAAAATTATTAACAATATGATATTATAGAGTTAAAAAAATATGTATCCTTCAAAATTTAAAAAATTCTCATTTTTTTTAATTTAATATGAGTTGATATTTACGTGTGTGTATATAATAGCTTATTTCAAAACTATGTATCACATTATATTAACTTTTAATTCAAAATAAAGTATCATTTCTTCAACATCTTCCCAAATACATTATACTTATACGATACTTTACTATTCATAGCTATGCAATTAATTTATTTAGATATGTAATTAATTAATTAATTAATTTAATATCAAGTTAAATATTATTAATATATTATTTTATTGTTAAATAATAATAATATGTATTTTAGAGTTAAGTACATAAATAGTGAGGATTTAAGGCATAAATGCAATTTTTCAAAAATAGTTTCTTTAAATGCCAGTCTAGGAAGGATAATTTTATAAAATCACATTTCATTATTATAATGTAAATTGTGTGTTTTGATACTCATCTTTGCTATTTATTTTCTTCTATTAGTTTTATACACTACTATGTTATATTAATCATGAACTCATTCCTTTTAGCTTATACATAGTAAGAGAATCAAAATAATCAAACACATATCTAGTGGTCAAGGCTGTAACCCCACGTTTGGTTGGAGGGAATGTAATGGAATCAGAATCGATTCTTTCTATTTTGTGTGTTTGGTTGGACGGAATGAACGGCGGAATGGAATCTAATTACTAAAAGAGAAGGAATCACAATTCCTTCTCCCACCTTTGGTAATCATTATTCCATTCCCATCTAAACATTTTTTTTCCAATTTTACCCTCACTTAAAATATAACTTTAAATTCAAATCCTAAATTCTCAAACCCAAAATTCCAAAACCCTAAACCCTAAACCCAAAATTTCAAAACCCTAAATCCAAATCTTAAAACCCTAAACCCCAAACCCTAAATCTTAAAACATAAATCCCAAAACCCTAAACACATAAATCCCAAATCCCTAAACCCTAAATCCCAAATCCCCAAACCCTAAATCTCTAAATCCCAAATAAAAAACTCTAAACCATAACCCCCAAATCCCAAATCCCAAATCCCAAATCCCAAAACCCAAATCCCAAATCCCTAAACCCTAAATCCCAAATCCCTAAACCCTAAATCCTAAACCCCAAATCCCCAAATCCCTAAACCATAAACCCCAAATCCCAAATCCCAAATCCCAAATCCCAAATCCCAAATCCCAAATCCCTAAAACCCTAAACCTTAAAACATAAATCCCAAAACCCAAAACCCTAAAACATAAATCCCAAAACCCTAAACCCTAAACCCCAAATTCCAAATCCTAAAACCCTAAACCCCAAATCCCTAAACCCTAAACGTTAAACCCTAAAACCGTAAACCCCAAATCTCCAAATCTCTAAACCCTAAACCTTAAAACATAAATCCCAAAACCCTAAAACATAAATCCCAAAACCCTAAACCCCAAATTCCAAATCCTAAAACCATAAACCTTAAACCTTAAAACCCTAAATCCAAAATTCTAAAACCCTAAATCCAAAATTCTAAAACCCTAAATCCAAAATTCTAAAACCCCAAACTATTTTTAGAAAAATAATAATTTTAACCCTAAACCTTAACCTACAAATATAACCCCAAATCCTAAATCCCTAAACCCTAAATCACACATCCCAAACCTCAAAACCCTAAACCCTATTTAGAAAAATAATAATTTTAATAATATTTTTTTTAATTAAGTAATACTTATTTAGAAAAATAATGATTTCAATAATGTATTTTGTCTGACGAAAAAATAGTAATTAAATGACATTATTTGAACTTTACAGCATGTAGGGGTATTAAGGTCATTTATAGCTTTTTTCATTCCATTCCAGTGGTACACCAAACACTATAATCCTGATTCTGAGCTTGATTCCAGTGGTCAAACCAAACAAAATTGTTTCCTTTCCATTCCATTCCATTCCGATTCTGATTCTATTCCACGAACCAAACGCTACCTAAGAGAATTGAAATAATATGCATGGTTGATAAAATATGGATAGTATTATTGGTATAATTACTTTAATTAAAATTACAATTTAATTAATATTAATTAGACTAAAATATTAATGTTAATCTTTATACATAATGAGTTATTTTATAAGTATTCAAAGGACAACATTATAATTTTAATATGCAATTAACAAAAACAGTTATATAAATATAGCTACACTAATATTGATAGTTGTTACATTTATTTTAATCTAGATGTATTGTCCTAAGTTATATGTTCTGTTTCTTTATGTTCCTTAAATAAAAAATTATTACATATATTATTTTGTTTTTTACCCATCAATTCTATCTATATATATATACTCTCGTACCTTCGAACATCTAATTAATTAAAGAGGAAAAACATCTTAAGAAGAAATCAAATTTAACTTCTTCTAATTAATAAATGTCCAAGGTTCAACAAAAAGGATTGATACTTAAGAAACAGAATTATTTGACGTAAAAATAATAATAATAATAATAATAATAATAATATATAACATTGTTTTATTGTAACAGAAACATTTACTATGATGTTGTGTTTGGTTAGAGGGAATATAAAGGCAGAATTGATTCCTTTCATTTGCATATTTGGTTGGGTTGAAAAATGAGTCAGGAATGAATCGATTTCTAAGATAGAAAGAATCATAATTCCTTCTCCCCTTTAAGAATCATGATTTCATTCCTATCTCAATTTTTTTTTCAATTTTATCCCATTATAAATATAACCCTAAATCCAAAATCCCGAAACCTTAAGCCTTAAACACTAAACAAAAAATCTCAAAACCCTAAACCCAAAATCTCAAAACCCTAAACCCTAAATCTCAAAATCCTAAACCCCAAAACCCAAATCTCAAAACCCTAAATTCCAAATCCCTAAACCCTAAACTATAAACCTTAAATCCTAAAACCCAAATCCCTAAACCCTAAAACCCAAATCCCAAATCCCTAAACCCCAAATCCCAAGTCCCTAAACCCTAAACTATAAACCCCAAATCCTAAAACCAAAAACCAAAAACCCTAAACCCTAAATCCCAAATCCCTAAACCCTAAACTATAAACCCCAAAATCCTAAATACCTAAACCCTAAACCCTAAATCTTAAAACCTTAAACCCAAAATCCCAAATCCTAAAACCCTAAACCCTATTTAGAAAAATAATAATTTTAACTCTAAACCTTAACCCACAAATATAACCCTAAACCCAAAATCCCAAAATCCCAAAATCTCAAATCTCAAATCCCAAACCTCAAAACCCTAAACCCTATTTAGAAAAATAATAATTTTAATAATATATTTTCTTTTTAAGTAATAATTATTTAAAAAAATGATGATTTCAATAATGTATTTTGTCTAACGAAAAAATAATAATTAAATGATATTATTTAAACTTTACTGAATATATAGGGGTATTAAGGTAATTTATATTTTTTTTCGTTCCATTTCAGTGGTAAACCAAATACAATAATACTGATTTTTTCTTGATTCCAGTGATCAAATCAAACAAATAGTATAATATTAATTCCTTCTTTGATTTCAGTGATTAAACCAAACAACATTGTCTCTTTTTCATTCTATTATTATTTTCGTTTTGATTCTGATTTCATTATGCGAACAAAACATCACGAACTTGATAAACTCCACAAAGTACGTACCTTCTTGTGTCATGCATTTTTAATCACATATATGTGAACACCCACATACCCTGCCATATCGTGCTCTGAACTCTACATGATCCTGGGCTCTTCTTTATTCTCAGAGGGGTTGCTATAACTTCCTAAAAAAAATGAAAACTAGACATATTAATTAAAATAATTAAAAAAATAGTGTATATTTGCCCTAAATACCTTAAATTAATTCAAGTAATACATGTAACTAAAACCAAAAGATATAGATCACTGCAAATAACTTTCCCTTTTTTTTTAATCTCTTCAAATTTGTGTTATAAAAAAATCTCTTCATGCTAGCTTAACAGTAATATTTTGTTTCCTTTTTTTTTTAATTAATCGCAAGAGTAAAATTATCAAACTCTAAAATAACTTCATCTAATGATGAAACATCGACTAAATCAGGACTATGGGTGTTTAAAATTTAACCAACTTGTATAACTTAACCTAACATAATTCATATTAATTGATTTTCTCATTGTCATTGTATTGATTCGAGTTTGTGAATGCAAAATCAATCCCTAGATGGAATCAATTCTTAATGTTAATTTTTTTGTAAAAATCAATCCACTTATATTATATTTTATATATATATTCTTTATTTTTTTTTAATATAATCATTTTATTAAGAAAAAAATACAAAATTAAAATAATAATAATAATAATAATAATAATAATAATAATAAAATTAATAATTTTATAAATTTGATTACGAACTATCTAATATCTATTTTCAATTTCATATAAACACGTAAAAATTGTATTATTATTTATTTAATTACATGTTTATTGTTTATATTAATCATTTATTTATTTATATATGTAATTTATGTTTAAATTTATACTAAATTAAATAGTAAATTTTTTATACTATTTATAATATAATTTAGAATTACAAAATACCATCTTTAATTATTTATTTTTGGCAAAAAAATCCATTTTAACTCCTAATTTTTATAGATTATGAAAACATAAAATTTAATATAATAATTATTTAATTATCAAAAATAAAATTTTAAAAATAACGAATATAAAAAAAACACAGTAATCATTCCACTCAATTCAATTAAAAAAATTTAATTTTAATTAATTTTATAAATTTTAATGAATAAAATCTATTTGCATGCCCCATAAACAATCGACCAGTTGTCAGCCATCCACTCAATTTTGATAAACTGTATGATTAATATGAGTGTAATGTTGTTATTATGCTATCAAAGTAGCTAAACAAGGCCATGAGTCATGTCATCTATATATATTTCTTATCAATCTTATAAATATACATGCATGAATTAATCTACAAAAGTTTGATAATAATTAATATAATTGAATCCCGACTTTTACATTCTCATTTGAAAAAAATCAGTTTAATTTTTTAATTTAACTTTTGTATAATGATTATATGTAACAACAATATATGTGATTTAGACTCAGCAAGACTTGTAATGATTAAAAGAATCATGGAAACACTAAATCAAATGATGTAGTGAATGGACTTAGAAGTCTACACATTTTGATATCGCCTTTACCAAAATATGATTGAAAACATCTTGAATTATTTATGGGCTTTGGGATAGAGTTATAGCAATTATTGCTGCCATTTGAGATTAACATTACAGGTAATTATTGTTTCCATTTTGTTGGTAATAAATGATAGTATTTTAGTCATTAATTCTTCGAGCTATAAATGAGTTAATGATAGTATTATCCATTCATTAAAATAATGGGGTGTTTTAGAGTTTTCATTGAGGCCAAATAAACTTTTTTGTTATAGATATATAATTTAATATGAGTTACATCACAAGTTTTTAATTATATCAAGAATTTCAATTTATTCTTTTCCTAGTATTTTAGTTATTTTACTCTAAAATGTGACAATATAAGATAAAATATTAATTTTTATTTTTTTAACTATTATTTTTATGATTATAAAATTAATAAAAAATAAAATCAAAATAAAAAATTTAAAATTTTATCTACGTTGTTACCTTTTCATAATTAAAGAAAAAAACTAAACTATTAAAAGAATTTAGAAACGTAACTTTCATGACTTTTATATATATATATATTGGAATTGTTATTATTTGTAAAGAGAAACTTGAGAGTTTTTTAAAATGTGTATATCTCATATGAGGTCCATGCATATAAAGAGTATTACATGTTGATAACTGTATTTTATATAGTTATTTTTATCAATTTTAGTAATGATAATTGCTATTTTCTTTTAATATTTAGTTATTTTTTGTTAAATAAATTAATATTTTCCTTTTATGCATTAAAAATACATTTTTAATAAAATTAAATAATTTGTATCGAAAATGTACTTAATTTCATATTTTTGTCCACAAATATAATTTCAAATAATATAGTTCTTAATTACAATTTATAAAAATCGAAAATATAATTTAAATTAAATTTGGACTTAATTATAATTATTTAAAGTTTAAAAATTTAATTTAAAATTAGCAAAGGGCTTAACTATAATTTAAGAAAGTTCAAAATGTAATTTGAATTAAATTTGTGGGTCAAAATAAAATTAATTAAAGTTTAATTTTCGCGCAGGAGAGACGAAGTCCACGCGCAAGATCACACTCGCCCAACATGGACCGTCCGATCAAAGAAGCAACGGCTCATATTCGCGCGTGTTCATCAAGCCCGACCAAGGCAACTGGGTGCATGCTCTGTACTTTCACGCGGCTCGGCATCTAAGTGGGTCCCACCTGCCGCGCAGGCCGGCGTGCAGCGTGGGACCCATGTGTCTGACGCGTTGCAGCCGCTGTCCCCCACCTTCACGCGCGCCTTTTCCAGTGCGGTTGTTTCATGTGCGCCCGGTTATTCCACGAACCATAATATGCCATGTGTCCCACGTAAGATTGGAGCAAATTATATGCCGAAACGTGGCAAGTTACAATGAGCGTGACCGCACTGAATCAATCCCCCGTTTCCAACCGTTGCTGCATTTTTTTCGACGCCCCAATCCCGTGCTTCTGTTCTGCGTGCGCCCATTCCTTTCAACGAATGAGATGCGGCCACGTGTCCCACTATTTGTTTCAACGAATCAGCTCGCGACACGTGGTAGCGTGGAAAGCAAAAGAAAACACAGAATCGCGCAGCCCTCTCCACGCGTGTCGTAAAATAAGAAATTCGATATTCGCGTGGCACGGATTTTAAGGGGAATGTCGAGGTTTTATTTTCGATAAAAAAATTGTTACGCGTTTTATTATTTTTTATATTTCTGATGTATTTTTTGGCTATAAATAGGAGATGTTTTGTTAGAGTAAAAAAGTTTTTGGAGTGTTTAAGTTTTGTTCGAGTAGAGTAGTTTTTAGTTTTGGATTTTCGCAAGTTTTTATTTTTTTGTAGAGTTTAGAATTTGTAATTTTTGTGTTATTTGTGTGTTGGTTGCAGAACACGCAGAAGCCATTTTTGGCTTTTGTTGTGTTCTGCGTGTGCCAAATATTAATGATATTAATGTTTTAATTTTCCCTTCTTCTTCTTCTTATTTTTTTTGTACTTGTTGTTATTTTTATTTTAATTTAATGAAGTAATTTAATTTTTCTAGGGTTGCATTTGATTCAAATTTATGAAGCTTTGATTTTAATTATTTTTGATAGATTTATAAGACGTTCGATTTGTTCGTTTTATCTTGCGCTTAATGCTTTTTGATTATTTACGAATTTTATCAAAACGATTTGTGGCATAAAAATAAACTTGAGAAAGGCATTTTTGTGTAAATTGCTCGTAGATAAAATGACATGTATGATGAAGGATAGGAATGTACCCTAATTGTATGTGTGACCATTTGAGAACTTAGAACTTAATGAATCTTGGTGAATTTAATTCTCATAGAGATATAGTGAATTAGTTTAACGAGGTGTGTTTATACGGAGCTCGAAAGAGATGTATGAACAAAAAAAGAAGTTTTCGGTTGACAAATTAAATGTACTAAAAAAATATAAATCAAGAGAAAATAACATGATTTGAGTGGATTAGTTTTGTGAAAATTGCAATCCTAGAGTTCTCTTATTTTCTTTTTACCTTTTTTTCAATCAACGATTATTTTGGATAAAATAATAGTAAAACAATTTTAGTATTCAACAAACTATAGTAACAAATCTCTGTGGGAACGATCTTTACTTACAAATCTTTATTACTTGTGACCGTGTATACTTACTAAATGATAAGTATTTTAGTCATTAATTCTTCAAGCTATAAATGAGTTAATGATAGTATTAACCATTCATTAAAATAAGGGGGTGTTTTAGAGTTTTCATTGAGGCCAAATAAATTTTTTTGTTATAGATATATAATTTAATATGAGTTACATCACAAGTTTTTAATTATATCAAGAATTTCAATTTATTCTTTTCGTAGTAGTTTAGTTATTTTACTCTAAAATGTGACAATATAAGATAAAATATTAATTTTTATTTTTTCTCGTATTTTTTTAACTATTATTAAGATATCATTTTTATAAGTTATTTTTATGATTATAAAATTAATAAAAAAATAAAATCAAAATAAAAAATTTAAAATTTTATCTACGTTGTTACCTTTTCATAATTAAAGAAAAAAACTAAACTATTAAAAGAATTAAGAAATGTAACTTTCATGACTTATATATATATATATATTGGAATTGTTCTGATTTGTAAAGAGAAACTTGAGAGTTTTTTAAAATGTATAGATCTCATATGAGGTCCATGCATATAAAGAGTATTATATGTACACATGTCACTTATAAAATATATGTCTCAGCGTATCAGAGTAATACAAAAGTAAAAAAATATATATTTAAAGCTTGAGGTCGATCACACCATGGCTCAACCTAGAGATCGACCTTCCAACACCAAAGGTCTCGTGTGTAGATAGATTCGTACTACTAGTATCATTGTGGGCGCAAATACAAGTAGGTTCTTTTGGGATGATTCATCTGATAGCTCAGGCTGTCAGGTGGATTAGACTAATAAATAGATTGGGCTCCGGGTCGATCTATATGTACAAATAGTCAGTCTCTCTACTCTTTCAACTCAAGTCTTGAACAAATATGAAAAAGTAATACTCAAATAGTGGATTTGAATTGTTTAGTTCTCTTAATAAATACTTATCAAATGATTGGTGAGAGAAATGTAAGCCTCTATATACTTCTCTTAATTTCATCATTTCTTACACATAATACAAAAATTAAAAGAAAAAACGCTATATTGGAGTCTAATAGTTTTTAGTTCAATGATAAGCAATTAACTTGACACATAACTTACTTGTTCGGATTTTAGGAAAAAAAACTCTTAGAATATAATAGTTTTTTACTTTTTTCAAGTATATTTAAAGAATCATTCTCCTTTTTATTACAATAAAATTTCTTATACATATCTTCCACTTCGAATATAAATCTTATAAACTTTATAATTTCTTATAATTTTTTTTTAGTTTTAAATTTTGTAATTTTATATTAATATTTAATAGAAGTTTATATGGCCTACTAAGCCGACTCTTTTCAATATATTATGCTTGTCTCTTTAATCATGTATTTATTCTCTCCACTCCCCTGATCCTTGTTTCCGGTATATATATATTAGATTTGGAAAAGTATCAAGTAATAGATTAGATTTTGTTTTCAAGTAAACTAATTAATTCAATGCCGGGGTTTAAATTATATGAAGTTTTGGATAAGTTGTGTAAAAACTTTAAAACATTTAGGATAAATTGTGTTGATGTTCTTTCTTATCTAGAATTCTAATATTGATTAATTTATAATTGTGTTATATTATATATATAAATTAAAGCACACTTTAACTAATTTTAGACAAAAAAAAGTACTTTTATTTTTAAATAATGACATATATTATTATTTATATTTTACATTAAATTTTAGAAAAAAATTAAGATAAAACTTATAATATTAAAAATAATTATTTTTTAATAGATATCTTATCTTTATGGTTTTTTTCTTAAACTTATTAGAAAAAAAAGCATGCATATGTTAAAAATATTACTAAAATTAAAGTATCATAATTAACAATGTTTATTATATTTATCTTTGATATATATATATATATATGTTTTTGTCAATAAACTTTTATAATAATAAATTTTTAATTGATTAAAAAACTTATTTAATTGTCATTATATTAAATATATCGTAAAAATTAAACAAAAAATAAAATTTAAAAGTATAACAATTCACCTACAAACACATATCTTTTAAATAGTAGTCTTAAAAGATATACAATGCAAATTTTCTTTTTTTGCACTAAATTAGTGAAAAATAGCAACTTTCGTTTATATAATCCAATATCAAAAAAAGAAAACAAAAATTTCTGATAAAAACTAATTCATTATTAAAGAAAAAGAGAAAAAAGGGTATAGGAAAAATAACATTGTATATATAGTCTTTGTCATCTGTCAAATAAACATATGCATATCACGATCCAAAGAAGAAGAAGAAAAATATTATTAATAATTATTGTGTAACTATGCATCAAAAATGTTAAAGAGATTAAATTTGTTAAATATAATTATGATAATGTATAGGATACTTGAATATATTGATTAAATCTATTAAATATATAATTGTTTGTTTATTAGTATGTATGGACTCTTCGCCTGTGTAATGTTTGCTTAAAGTTTTTTCATGCTCATTTATGCTAGATTTGTGAATAAGATCAAAGGATAAAATGATTATTTTACATAAATGTATATATACTCTCTATTAGGGTTTTTTATTCAAATGACTCAATTGATTTCCTTTGTTTCTCTTCCTCTATTCCTTTTCTTTCTTTGTTTTTCTGGTTATTTTTATGTGTATCTTGAGTGATTTTGTGAAATTTTATAGTATTGAATGTTAGGGTTTTAATCATTTGAATGTGTTAGATTTTACCTCTTGTAAATTCATCTTCTTTTCTTCTCTTTACAAACTCATAATTCATAATGGATGTGTTTTTACCTTTTTATTTGGTAGATTAAGCCATGTAGTTTAGAAGGTGAACTACTTAAATATGATGTTATTTTGATTCTTGCTATTTTATGTTCTTTTACCTTTATTGTTGATTCAATAATGCAACGAATAGGTAATGTGGATGAGTTATGGTAAAATATTGAGTGTGAAATCATTATAAAACGATATCAAAGTAAGGTATTTGTATTGTTTGGCCTTCGACTAGTCATCAAAGTGTATCAAACTCACAAGGTCCTTATATTTGTTTCTAGGTTAAGTTCTTGAGTGATTTATCGACCTTAGAGTTCTCTGACTCCCTTAAAAGAATTTGACACTTAGATTTTCATGACCAAAACAAGGGGTTTTCTCAATCATTTTTCCTTTATTTGTTTATTTTTTTTTATTATTTTTTTTATGAGAACATCATACAAGGTAACATTGTTTGATAGCGTAGGTGACTATGTCTTAAGGAAACGAAAGATGAAGGCACTCTTGGTTTAATAAAAGGTGCATGTTACTATTGACTCATGATTTGCCTAAATAAGCCTATGAGGTTGATAAGAAAAAGAATGAAAAAAATGCACATGTTTTCATTCACACTTTAAATCTCTCTAATAAAATTATCATGGAAGTTTACGAGGAAACTACATCTAACAGAGTATTCTATAAACTTGATTTCATTTATTTTGAGAAATATTTATCTATTAAAATTCATCTTAAACATTATTTTTAATCTTTTAAAATAGATTAGTTTTTGGATCTTGAATAGAACCTTAATGATTTTAAAAGATTAACAACTCAATTAGATGACATCGAACATAAAGTTGACTAAGTTATTATTTTTAATTTCCTGCCTGATAAGTATAAAGATGTAAAATTAGGTATATTGTATGGGAGAGAATTTAATACTTGATTTTATGGTTTCTAATCTTAGGTCTAAAGATTTAGAAATAAAAGACAATAATGGTTTAAGTGATGGGCTTTATGTTAGGGGTTGGACAGAGAAAAAAGATAAGAGTTCTAAGAGTAAGTATAAGAATAAGTCAAAATCAAGATCAAATAAACATGACGGGTGTTACTTTTGTAAGAAAAAAGGTCACTATAGGCATGGGTCATCTTATGAAGCCTAAATTTTTTAAAAAACTAGAGTTTGATACTAATAATGAGTCAAACCTAGTCTTAGATAATTATGAGAGTTCTAAAGTGTTAGTAGTGAGCTCCAACAAATCAAAGATAAATTGGGTCTTAGATTCAAGTTGTTCCTTTCATGACATCCTTTAGGCACTAACTTAATGATATAAAATAAGTTGATGGTTGTATAGTACTTTTAGGAGATGATTATGAGTATTGAATTAAGAGTATAGGCTCAATTAAGCTATCCTTAGTATACAGAATAGTTAGTGTCTTAAATAATGTTAGGTTTGTCCCTAAACTTAAAGAGAAATTTGATATCAAGAGGTACCCTAGATGCCACTAGTTACATTATTATGATACATAATGGAGTTACGAGGGTCATGAAGGGTTCTTTAGCTTCTATTAGGGCTATTAGAGTTAATGACTTAAAACTTATAATCACAAAACAATATAATTTATGTTTACTTTATATATTTTCACTATTAAAAGAAGTTTGACACATAATTTTATTTTGAAAGAAGTTTAGTTACGACAAAATAGACCCCGTTCTATGTTTAACACCATCTAATTTGACCATATTAAATATTATTATAGTGTTATTTTTGTTGTTATAAGTTTTAAAGATATTATTTTTTGAAATTTCCTAATTATTTTAAGCAAAAACATTTATTAAGTTTAATCCAACTGTGTCTATCGTACTCATATAGGATTAAATTCATAGGTAATAAAATATTAATTAAATAAGTTGATACATGTTATTTGATTATATTTAACTTATTTATTAAATAAAATTGTGTTATGAATATCATGATAAATCACTCATGTTTATATAACATTTGAATTATATTACTCATAAAATGATTATTATATCATATTTATTATTCACTAAATTTATAAATTAACTATTTTTTTTATGAATATTCCTACAAAATATTGATGAAAACCCATGAACATGATCTTGAAAACCCACAAATGCGAATTAGTTTGAGAATTCCAAGAGATGCGGCCAGAGACTCAACGACAAATTGAAATAAATCACAGAAAATTGATACCTAAATTATAGCATTCACCTAATTATATGGATATTACTTACTAAAGATTCAATGATAATAGCATGTTATAAGGTTTGTAAAATCCCTTAATAAGTCACTTTATAAATAAACAAAGAGGAAAAAATCTCTTAACTTTGATATAAATCAAATGTATTATAAATCTGAATCGCATGTTTAACAAATGACTATAACTATTTAAAGCAACAAAATAAAGTGTAAACCCTAATAAAAAGATAACCACTATCCTAATAAAAATATCAATAATAACAGATAAAAGATAATCACATTTTGGTCAAATCAAACACATGGAATACGAGTTTAAGTATACGTGTCACAATGCACCTTATATCATGCCGCGTTGTGATCTAGAAATTGGAAAACAAATTATATCCCAAGAGATACTTACCACGAGAGATAATTATTCATGATGCGACATGACACAATTACTTAATATTTCAAATCCACTCGAGACCTTTGTTGTGGCGGGCTATAAATCATGTTGTGACTCATTTTAAATTTCCAAAATTAACATTCTTATTTCTTGTACTAGATCTTGGCACAAGTTATATTTGTTTTGGGCACTTTTTGGCCTTGAATCAACTCTTGATTTGGCCTGTTTAGTTTTTCCTTGAACAACTTGGTTTTGGAGGTCATAGTTGGCCCATTGAGCATTGAGGCCGTCTTAGATTCGCATCATTTTTTCTCTTTTCCAAAAGAATTTGACCTCAAATTCAAACCTTCATCTTGGGGTGTAAGTTTTGAAGGTTATTTATTTGAACCTAATCATAATAGTCATACGAGAAAGAAAAATTAGTAAATAAATATTTTTTGACTCTTTTTCTCTCCTTATTCTTTTTATTCACTCTGTCACCTAACTCATTTTCTTGTTTCTTTCTCAAGATTCCTTTTTCTTCTTTTTTCCACTCTTTTTTTCACTTTTTTTCTTTTACTTCTTCCTTTTTCTTTTTCACTCTCATATGATCTTCATAAACTTGTTTTGGGGTAATGGGTACAAGAATAATTTGTTTTCTATCTTTAATAAATGAGTACATATTCCTAAACCTATCATATGACACCTTTTTATCATATTGTCGTAGCCTACCTAATAAGATATACCCATCTTGAATTGGTACCACACCATATAACATTTCATCTTTATACTTATCCATGGAAAAAGAAATTAGTACTTTACTATCCAGCATCACCTTCCCTTTATCATTCATCCATAACCATTTGTAAAGTTTAAAGAGTTTCAATAAGGTTAACCCTTTCTTTTTAACTAGGGTAATACTAGCTAAATTAGTGCAACTTTCTCCCATCAATAATTACAATAGAAACCTTATTACTCACATGACACATGGTATGAAAAATACTTTTTTTTATTGTTCTGTGTCATATTCTTTAATTTGAATACTTAATGCTTGCCTTAACACAAGTGACTAGCCTTCCACAATAGCTATATCCTCATCAATAGTTCTCTCTAATGGTGGCATCTCTTCATCTTTACTTTCACCATTTGTTTCCATCTCCCCACTTACTTTGGTTATCATTATTCTCTTGTGTGGACATTGAGATATGACATGACCCCTACCAAGACAATGTAAGCAATGATTATTATGATTATGAGTTGGGATTTTAGTTTTATATTTTCCTTATTGATATCCACCTCTTTAGCTTTGATTGGATTAGATTTTAGATTGGAACTTATTCCCACTTCTTTTCTCTAACTAGGCTTCCAAGGTGTAGTAAAGTTTGACTCTTTGTGGTAGTGATTAGATACTTCTCCTTTTAAATCGCCTCTCCACTTTTATTGACATATGGATTATGTCCTTTAGCTCTACTATATTGACAATCTATTGGTTTACTCCACTTAAAAATCGAGCCATTGTGGCTTCTCTATCTTCTTCTATATTAGCCCTTACTATTTCCACCTCCATATTTTTATAGTAATCATCTATTGTTTTGGACCCTTGATTAAGTCTCTCTAATATTTAGTGCAGTTGCCCATAGTAGTAGCTAGGGACGAACCTCTTTCGCATGATAACCTTCATGTCTTCCCAAGTTTTAATTGGTCTCTCGTAGTTTCTCCTTATACTAATTACTAATTGATCCTATTAGTTTAGTGCATAATAAGTAAACTCAATAACGATGAGTTTTATCCTTTTATCTTTGGAATAGTTGTGGCACTCGAAGATGTATTCCTCTTTCTTTTTCTATTCTAGGTATAATCTTGGTCCTTCTTCCTTTGAAAAGGTGGCATCTTATTATGTTGTTTCCCAAATTCCGATCAACCCAATCATATGGCCTAGATGGTGGTCTCCATATGCCTCCCCTTCCATTCCTGCATCCCCTATTTCCATACCTACCTCTAATGGGTATTGATGAGTGCTCAAAAAGCACTAAAATTATCATGATTTTATGCACATTAATTGATTAAAAATATATCTAATTATATGATTTTATCATATATTTATATAAATTTTTCTTTTTTAAAATCACGAGTATTTTATTATTTTTCAGGCATTTTCGCTTAAAAAAGTAACTTAAAGACTCAAAGAGGAATACTGGAGGCAATACATCACAAATATATTAATAAATAAATGAAGAAAGGTCAACAAATATGGAAAAATTGAACAAAATAGGTCAAAAGTGAGGAAATTGTGCCGCCGCGCCCTTGATCTCGTGCGCGCTCTTACTGTCTTTAGGCGTTGCACATAAATGCTGCCTTTCCACGTGCGCCGCTGTCATCTTGACCCATTTTCGCGCGCAACTTCCCCCACGTCATGCTGACGTCATCAATGACGTTAGCAATCACCACTTCGCGTTTCCACCATTTTTTAACATTTTTTCACCTACTTTTTCTCCCCATCCTCACCTATAAATACCCCTCATTCTCTTCACTTCAAACGACACCTCAAAACACATATTCTCTTCTCTTTCTTTCTCTTATTTCTTAGTTTTTCTTAGTTTCTTTCTTAGTTTTTAGTTTTTCTTAGTTAGTTTCTCTTAGCTTTAGAGTTCTTCTCTTTTGAGAAGAATTAGTTATGTTTTTGTAATTTATTTGCTTTTCGATTCAATAAATGGGAGTGAAAATTCCGTTGAGAGGTTTCTAGCTACGGGAATAGCATCAAAGTTCTGTAAGGATTTTATTTTCTTTGCAGTTATTTTTTATGCTTTATTCTTACATGTTATATTTAACTTGTCTGTGATTAAATTTAACTTTGCTGGCTGTTTGTAAAGATGATATAATAATAACGTTGGTATGCTTGCGAAATATTAAATAGGTAAAAATCTTTAAAATGAATTGATTTTATTTTTATTCAAGATTTTATATTAAGAATGTTAGAGAGAAATATATTATTTTTCATTACAAACTTAAACTTGAAAATTAGATTTTAAGGTTTAGTTATCCCGTCTAATTTAGAGTAGTGCTCTTTTATTTGTTGGTACAATCGTCCGGTAGTTAGAGTGAATCTCTATTTCAAAAGTTTTTATAATAATTATTATCTGAAAAATGTATTTACAACATGTTTTCAGTAGTGGTTTTAAAACTTGAAAGTTAGTACTCGGATAATTAAATTCTTAGGTTTAATTTGGACACCTTGAATAAAGTTTAAATTATCTAACCCCACCAAAGATGGCATTTAAATGATTCATTTTCAATCTCTTAGAAAAATTAATTAATTTAATTAACCAAATTAGTTATCAACCCTGCCCATAGGTGTTAATTGATTTGTTTAGTTAACAAAGAATATCTAACCCCACTAAAGGGAGAATCAATAAATATCAATTCATATATTTAATAACCTAAATAATATGAGTAAGTATAATTAACTTAGTTATTATATCCATAAATACTGCACAATTTTAACAAATAAAAGAGCACTACTCTAAATCAGACCGGATAACTAAACCTTAAAATCTAATTTTCAGATTTAAGTTTGTAATAAAAAATAATATATTTCTCTCTAACATTCTTAATATAAAATCTTGAATAAAAATAAAATCAATTCATTTTAGAGATTTTTACCTATTTAATATTTCGCAAACATAACAACGTTATTATTATATCATGTTTACAAACAGCCAGCAAAGTTAAATTTAATCACAGACAAATTAAATGTAACATGTAAGAATAAAGCATAAAAAATAACTGCAAAAAAAATAAAATCCTCACAGTACTTCGATGCTATTCCTGTTGCCGAAAAACCTCCAAACGGAATTTACACTCCCATTTATTGAATCGAAAAACAAATAAATTACAAAAACATAACTAGTTCTTCTCAAAAAGAGAAGAACTTTAAAGTTAAGAGAAATTAACTAAGAAAAACTAAAAACTACGAAAGAAACTAAGAAAAACTAAAAAAAACTAAGAAATGAGAGAAAGAAAGATAAGAGAAGATGTGTTTTGAGGTGTCGTTTGAAGTGAAGAGAAGGGGGGTATTTATAAGTGAGGATGAGGAGAAAAAGTGGGTGAAAAAATGTTAAAAAATGGTGGAAACGCGGAGTGGTGATTGCTGACGTCATTGATGACGTCAGCATGTCGTGGGGGCAGTTGCATGCAAAAATGGGGCAAGATGGTAGCGGCGCGCGCCAGATGGAGAGCTGGCGTGCGCGAGATGGAGCAAGGGCGCGCGTGGGATTGGGCGACGCGGCGGCGCGATTTCGTCTTTTTTGACCCATTTTTCCCTATTTGTTGATCTTTCCTCATTTATTTATTAATATATTTGTGATGTATTGCCTCCAGTATTCCTCTTTGAGTCTTTAAGTTATGTTTTTAAGCAAAAATACCTAAAAAATAATAAAAATACCTGTGATTCCGAAAAAGATAAATTTATATAAATATATGATAAAATCATATAAATAGATATATTTTTAATCAATTAATGTGCATAAAATCATGGTAATTTTAATACTTTTTGAGCACTCATCAGGTATCCGATTTCTTTCTTCCTCAAAGTCTCTAATATAGTCCCAATTACCATCTTTAGGATCTTCCTTGGCATAGGCATGTCTATCTAGCCCCTTAACATTTGGAACTCCCTATTGCAAGATGGTTATTGTAGCCTCTTACCTTATCATCCTCTCATTCATATTTATCATTACTATATTCATTCTATCAAATGATTGTCGTAAATCCCACAACGTGAAATGTTGTCTTCCTTCTTGAATGTTCGATTTGTTCTTGATTGACATTATGTAATAACTATCATAAGAACATAGAAGAATTTTTTCCCTCTTTTTCTTTTGACTGAAGATGGATAACAATAATTTTTTTTACTCAAGAATGGACAATAATAATACAATTTTATTAATTTATCAAGAAATTAGGTAAAGAGTAGTGAAATAAACAATAATGTAGAAATCTAGGAACAAGATTTTGAATTTTTTTTACTTTATCAAAAAATTTTGTTTCTTATATTTAGATCTTTGTCTCTTTCATTTTTTTTGTGTCAAATCTTTATTTGTTTTTTGTAGATACGTTCTTCTTTTCTTTTTTTAATATTTTAGATCTTTTTTTTATAGATTTTCTCAACAACCAAGAAAAAAAATCTAAAAATGGAAGGATGAAAACTGATACAAAAATTTTATAAAAATTCAAGAACAAGAAAATAAAGAGCAAAAATAAAATATAAAAATTTGAAATTAAAATCTAGGCTCTGATACTAAATGATGTGAATACGTAAATACGACCCTTAAAATCCACAAACATGAAATTGTTTGAGAACTCCAAATAATACATCAAAAGACCCAAAGACAAATCAAAATAGATCCCAGAAAGTTAATAATAAGATTATAGCACTCACCTTAATTCTATGAATATTATTCATCAAAGATTCAATAACGATAGGATGCTATAAGGTTTACATATTCCTCCATAAGTCATTTTGTAAAGGAACAAAAGAGCAAAAATCTCTCAACTTTGTTATAAATCAAATGTCTTATAAATCTAAATTGCATGTTTCAACTATTTAAAGCAACAAAATAAATTATAAACCCTAATAAAAAGATAACCACAATCTTGATAAAAGATATCAATAATAAAATATAAAAATAATAAAAGATAAAAGATAACCATATTTTGGTGAGATCAAATGCATGAAATACAAGTTTAAGTATGCATGCTATGACATATGTTATATCATGCCATGACACGGTCTAAAAATTGGGAAAAAATTGTATACCAATAAACTCTTGTCACAGCAAGCAACAATTCATGCCGTAACCCGATATAATAATTTGGGAATTCAAATTCACCTGAGAGCCCCTTGTCACGGCAGGCTATAACTCATGACACGGTGCACTTTCAATTTATATAATTAATACTCTTATATCTTGGACTAGCCCTTGGCACAAGTTGTGCTCTTTTTGGGCACTTTTTGTCCTTAAATCAACTCTTGCGTTAGTCCATTTAGTGCTTCCTTAAACGGCTTGGTTCTAAAATTTGTAGTTAACCCACTGGAATGTTGGGGCGGTCATAGATTCGCATTACCCTTACAAAAAAAAATTTAACATCAATTTTTCATCTTATTATAATAAAAATAGGATAAATTCTCGAGACATCTTGAATTCTACTACAAAACATCCCACTAATTAAGTTTCAATTTACATATCATTTAAAAATAAAATGAAAACAATATCCCTCTTTTTATTACTCTACAAAATCCAAAAATCCACATCCACTATCCTCCTTATTCGTCCACCACAAACTAACGAGTCACAATAAACCAGCCACCCACCATGAAATTTCCACCACGAAAGACACATTTTCAAACCAGGGAGCCACTATTTTAGGTAGCTATTGTTTAAATCATTTGGTCTTAGTGGTTTAACGTTTAGGGTTAAGTGATGTTATGAAATTTTAATTATTTATGAGATGTATACAACTAATTTGGATTAAAGTTATATAATAGATAGTATAGATTTAAAGGTTTTTTATAGTAAAATTGCAAAGGGAAAGAAGATGAAATTGTTCAGGCTCAATAAGGGGAACTGAACATCAAAAATATATTTGGTTAGGGATACCAAACATACTTGGATGGTTCAGGTGGCCCTATTGAACGTCTTTTTTGTTGGTTTTGAGGGTAGATGTCGAACACAGTTGTTAGGTTCAATTAAGGGTACCGAACCTAACTAGTTTATGCGATAACCCCTATCGAACCTCCATAAGAATTTTTTTAATCAATTGATAAATACAATTAAGAGATAAATTATAATCATTTTTATTTGTACACTATGATTCAATGGCAACTAGTTTTATTTTTGAATCATAGTGTACAATTCAAATGAAGACATTCAACGTAGCTTTTTTTACCATGTATATATGTTTATTGTGGTTTTAGATTTATTTTTTCAAATGTCTAATAAATTGAGTTGTTCTTACTTTAGGCATGAGTAAACAACCAAAAATAGCTTTTATAAAAGAATAAATGAAGAAATGTATCAAGTTGAATGGCTCATTTATAGGGAGAGAAAACCAAGACAAAGAGATGGAACATGAAGATGAGGTTTGACCTCATGAAGAAGAAATACAACTCGATGTTGGTATAAACATAAGAACAAGAGAGTCATCCTTATTTTTTATTATTCTACAAAATTTATCTATGCTAAAGAGTTTCAAAACTCACATAGTAAAGAAGATATGGTCAATTATTTAATTTTTTCTATTTATATATTAGTATTATTGAGAAGTGTTGAGACTTATAGCTTATTATGGAGGACAAAGTTGGTAGGATCTCATTCAACTTCAAATTCAACAGTTTGCTGACCACATAGATAAATCTAGGCTTGCACCATTGTGTTATGCCTTTAGTGTTAGCATTTGTTGAGAGATGGCATCCTAAGACTAACATATTGCATATGCTTTTTGGTGAGATTACAATTGTCTTGCATGATCACATAAATTATTAGGACTTTATATTACCAAGAATGCTTGCACTAGAATTATATTAAATAGAAGTGATGATATTTCACTTCTAGTGGATAGCTTGTGTGTTAATATGGACATAGCAAAAAACCAACTAAGTGTAAAAGGCTTGTATGTGAAATTAAGCTGGCTAAGAAGTTTGTACATGGATGTAGGTGAGAAATATTGATCATGCTGCTAGGGCATTTTTGTTACACTTATTGGGGTGTACATTGCTTCTTGACAAAACTGGAAACTATTTACCAGTTTCATAGTTGACATTATTGGTGGATTTAGATAATGTATACCAATATGCATGGGGTGCAGCAACATTAGCTTATTTATATCGACAGTTAGGAACAACTAGTTGATGTGAAATAAATTTATGAATATCTAACATTATTACAAGCATGGATTTATGAACATTTTCTACATGTGTCCAATCTCATAACCTAAAATACACAAAACAACTTCCTATAGAGTTAGTGAAGCAATAAATGATCATACATTTTTTTATGTATGTTCACTATCCATATATCTAATATTTTAATTTTAATTTTAACAATTTATGGTTTATACTAAGACACTAATGTTTATTTATCATTTTTAGGTCATTTGGGTTCCTTACGGCATTAAGTTTCCAAAGATAACATTTTTCCATGGATGCATTCGTTTTCTATAAGTGATAAAGTCATATCATATTATTTTGAAAACTCTTAGAAATGGATTGAAAGAGGAAAAAAGAAACCTTCGAGAAAATTATATAAGACAATGAAGAAGATGAAATGAACATTACAAGGATGTGTCAATGCTGATGCAACAAATGCATCTCTACCATCGTCAAGCCATATAAATAACTAGATCTTATCAAAATATAATTGATTGAACACATAATTATTTTTGGATTTTAAGACTTTATACATGTATCAGATTTACATCAGTTTCTTTTTATATTTTTTAATTAAATTCATGATTTGCATATGAAATGCTAAGATATTAGGCATGTCTAATACAAAGGAACAAGAGTTATCTCAAAAGAACATTGAAGTGTATAATTAACATAAATAACAATATACATCTAACTATTCTATCCTAAACGAAGCTAACCATCACAATCTAAATCAAATACAATTCTTGGATGTGTCATTGTATTACTTGAAGATGCTTGTAATAAATTGTAAACTTCAATTTGATTTGCACAAAGTATACTCAAACTGTTTGCACATGATTTATGAAATGCATGCCAAGTTAAGTGTATAGGTGGTAGTGGAGCTCATGATTGCAAATCTATGTACGTTGCCAGAGAATTAATAAATCGATATATTAACAATAATTATACAAATCAAATATAAATAGTGACACTGTAATGGGTTTGTCTTACTTATACAAAATGATTTTCATCGACAAAACAAATATCACATATCTTATGCTTAGTAGGCGCCTCAAACCAAAGAGGGAGCAAATTTCATGATTCGTGTAAATTGAATGTGATAACCACTATGTTGTATGTAGAAGATATGATATGTCTTATGCCTAGTAATATCATATATTTGTTAGGATCACAGCTACTATCAAAATGAGACAGTTAATGAACAAGCTTCATCGTCACTTCGGGAATATCATATAAAAAAGTATAATATTCGTGATGATTTTGTAACCCACTTCATGTCAGCCCTAACTTAAGGCCATGCTTCCTCACCCAATCCAAGTCCAATAGGCACAGTTATAAACCAACAATTACTATCACCTAATACATCATTAAAATTCCTTACATATGGTTCAAATCCAATGGGTATTTGACGTAAGTATTTGAAGATTCTACTGATAGTTTTGATTAAGATCTTGTCACTAGTAACTTTCATTTTCTTGAAGATGTATCAGATGTCTTCTTAGCTAATGCATACTCAAAACTTGGAGGATTTCACCTTGTTGAAGATTCATCCTTAGAAGAATGACCACGATTTCTTTTTTTCGCAAGTGACACATGAAAATAAGATGTCTTTAGATCTACTAAGATACTTAATGCCTTTACTTCTTTATTTTCACGTACTTATCACTACTGTGAAAGTGTTTCGTAAACTTCTCAATCAAATAGGTGAAATCCAATTCTAGATCATTATTTTGCAATGTGAGTGCAAAACTAAGTTTCCTCCAATAGGCATAAAGTGAAGACAACTCAATAAGACCGACTCAATCGTATGTATTGATCAATAGCATACACATATGTAGTTTATAAGTTCAAACATTTGCACATGAACAATTGGTAAAGTCAAATGGTACTTGATTTGATCTCTCATATTCTTTCAAAATAAGATATGTAGTACAGTTCGTGAAACAAATCATCTCAACTCCTTAAATATCCACTTCAGCTTAAAATGAAGTTGAATTTTAGTTAAGCCCATCTCAAATGAAGCTTTAATATGTGTATGTTGGAGCTCTAATAACTGGTGAATACTATCCCAATTTGACACCACGTTACTTAGTGATGTCTTCAATTGTCATTTCAATGATGCATGTGCAAACCCTATTTGTTGTTGTATTTTTTAAATGCATATGTAAATCTGTCCAAACTAAAACAATCTTTTCTTTGTATGAATATAGCCATACATTATTGACATAATCAATTGTTTCTTGACATTCAAAGAAGTTGCTCTCAAGATAATCTATGTTCAAATTATATACATCAGTAGACTTCGATAATACAACATCACGCTACATACAGTTGAAAGTTTCCTATCTTTTCTTATCTTTGAATAATTTTTTTGTATTTGCTAATACATTTTTAAAAATATACCATCTAAAAATATAGAGAGTAGATGCGAGAAATACTTATGTGATTGTATTCATAAGAGCTTTCTCTCTATCAATTATAATAACACTAGACATAATATTTTCATTCATCAAAGATTTCAATTTCTTAAATACCTAATGATAATTATCCTTCTTTTCAAATTATAAATATGCACATACAATGAAAAATATCATATTTGTGGATGTAACCCCAATAATCTCAAGTAGTAATTTGTACTTGTTAATCTTGTAGGTACAATCCATGATAATCACATAAGGAAAAACCCTTAACAAATAAATGGATACCGAATGAGCAAAAAATAGGTTCGTAATAACCTCATCAATATCATTGATCCTATGCCACTATATAATTGTAAAGAACCAACAAATGCATCAAATGTTTGAAAATTGACCTTCTATATTGTTCTTTAAGTCTATGCATTGTAAGTATGTTTCATTGTACTACAATTTTGTTCATTATGTTTCTTCATCCTATACAAAATGTGTTTAGATTTTACATTGCACTTTGTCATATCAACTAGCAAGTTCATCTCTTCATTAGTGAGTTTTTCTACGATGACTTTCAAGATATCGTGCTAATCAATGATTATGTATATTACAACTAAGAGTTAACTTTTAATTAAAACTATTTTCTATCATTCATCCTTTTAAAGAAAATGAACAATTACATTTTCTTGATCCGATTCGCTTATCCTTCAAGTTTTTTTATTTTACTTTAAATGATATATACCACTTCTTTCATATACAAAATCAATCTTACATCTCTTACCATCTGAACCCGTGTCAGAACAAATTTTAAATTTTTTTATTTGGTTCGATAGGATATAAAGAACACTCATGATATGTTTGATAATGAATACCAAACCTTTCAATAATGTTCGATACAACCCTACCAAACCCTACCAAACCACTATGCGACTTAAGAGATTTACAAAAAAAACAAAATTAACCAAATACCTAATCAAACAGAAATAGAGCATTAAAACAATTTTATTGGAGTTTTTCTTCCCTTTTCAGATATTTGATATATATATATATATATATATATATATATATATATATATATATATATATATATATATATATATATATATATCTTTCAATTTTAATATTTCTAATATTGAGTATTAAAATATTAGGATTAGTATATGATGGATAGTAAAAATAGAAATAGAGATGAATGAGTGGGATGTACACGGTAAGAGTGTAATGTAGAAAGATAGATGAAAGAGTTAATGAGATGTACAGAGTATGTTCTAATTTTTTAATCTTTAAGGGCAAATTTGTCCTTCCAATACGATAAAAATGATTTGTTTTTATTTTATAATTAATGGGATATCTCATAGTAAAAATCGAGATGTCTTAAAAATTTCCCTAAAAACAACCTAAAACTTTATATGTAAATACTTATTTTTTTTATTTTATAAAATAAAAGAATTTCATAACAATAACAATTATTATTCTAAAATTAACATTATTATATATTTATTAAATTTAAATTAACATGAATAACTCATAACTGACACTACTATATAATTATCAAATCATGAAAGGTATATTCACAGGTGAAAAAAAAATAGTACATCTTAAAAGGGATGACCATCAACAGCAGCAAAAAGAGTAAGTGTTGAATACATACAGTTGTATGCCAATATCTATATGATCATCAGTCCTGTCACTCAAGTAGTTAGTCCAAACTGAGTCTCCAACAGTTTTCTTCTAACTATTACAAAGGCAAAGAAACATCACTTAAAAGAGAACCTGGCAATCTCTTCATCTTCCTCATCATTTATAGCATCTTCATCTTCAGTATCAAGCTCATAATCGTCATCTTCTCCGTACTCTTCCATCTCATCCTTGTCTATCTCTTCTTCATCCATCATGTCTTTATTCTTTCTCTTGTCCTTTAAGCCAGTGCTCAAAACCACACTTCCTCCACCAGATTTCTCCATATCCTTCCTCAAACTTTCCATGTTCTCCTTCCTGCGTTTTTCTTCCAACCGTTGCTTTTCTGCCCGTCTATTGTCAAGATCAACCCTAACAAATTGTCAGCACCAGCAACGTTAGAAACTTGACAATAGTATTTAATCAACAGTACAGCCAGAATATAAGCATAACGTGGCTTAAAGGAATACTTATAGTTTTCCAGGTACTCCTCAGCACTTGATTCAATGGCCTTAAAGAATGCGTCCATTCCAGCACCAGTAATTGCAGAAACTCCAACTGATTTTAAATTCTTGTAGAACTCATCCAGCACAAGTGCCAGACTCTGAGTTAAAGTTGATGAGTAAGAATGATCCGAGCTTGCTGCTTCTTGAAAAGCCTCAAAGTCTTCCATCCACTGCATGCACGGTTTCAAAATGAAAATAAAATGATAATGAGGATGCTGACATTTACATATTCATATTAAACACATGAAGCTGGAAAAAGAAAGTAAATTGAATCCAAGAGTAAATAGTGCCAATATTTATTACATTTAAATAATTAACATGAGATTATTATTATTACTACATTATTATTCAAGTATGCTTATCAAACCAACATTCCAAGACCGTGGTTCAATCTCATTGATGCACTGAACCTTTAAGAGTTAACACTAATCTTGTCAGAGGAAAAGATTTAATTCCGTTATTTTTCATCAATAATTTGCTCGCTGGTCAAAATGCACAAGTCACACAAACACTTATGAGAGGTTGTCTAACTTCCATATTAATTGTACCTCCAAAGCAAATTGATGCTGAGCGACATCAATCTTGTTAAATGCCAGAACAAGAGGCAGCCGTGTCTTGTAGAGGATACTACAAGCATAAAGCATATTGCTCATGAAAGTCATTGGGGCAGATGAACGGGGTGTATCGACGACATATGCAATCACGGTAGGAAACGTTGAGGCAAAAGCTTCTGTAATGATAGAACCAGAGGCAGACCAGGTGAATATCTCAATTTGACCAGGAGTATCAACAAGAACATAATCAAGCTGGTCTGCTCGTCCCTCAATTAATGAAACAACCTGCATTTGGACATAATAAAAAGACTTAGTAACAACAGAAGAAGGAAAGACACAAACACAGACAATGCAATTCTCACAAAGGGTGTAATTTCTAGAAGAAAGAAACTCATCCTATTACTCCTGCAAATTAGTACAAAAAAACTGCCATACCCCTTAACTAAATAGTCATCCAGATCAAATAAAAATCTGATGTCAGAGCTAAAATTTAAAGAAAATTTCCATGCGTTGAAAGGTAAAATACCTTCAACTTAAAAAAATGCAATACTTGTAGAAAATTTCCACATCTAAACTTTACCTCATCAAACTTTGTTGCAAATAAGTTAAGTGATGTTAGAATTGCTCCATTAGGCCCAAGATTGTATTGCTTCATAACTTCCTTGTACCGAACAGTATCTCTTATATCAATATTCACAGCAAATGGAAGGGTCCTCACAGCAGGGTCAAGATTCACAAAATAACCACGTATATTTGAAGCTTGTGTGTGACATACCAAGCGTTGAAGAAATGTTGTTTTTCCACTCCCTAATTAGACAAAAAAACATTTTTTTCCTTTAATTACTCCACTTCAAGATTACACACAAGGAAAGAAAACAGATCCTTGAATTCCTAAGCAAATACGAGTCCAAAACCAATTTTCAAAATCAAATAATTATTTCCAGCAAAGAATTTAAACAAATGAAATTACCTGCCATTCCAACAACAATAATAATTACTGGTTTTCTTTTAAAGTTGGTTGTTGAAGAAGATGCTTCCTGAATATGCAGTTTCTCCATAGAGTCAGTAAGCTCCTCATTTCCTTTACCCTTTGCCTTCAAAGGAATTCAAACACCCAAAATCAATGAGACAGTCAGTAATGGAGGAACCAATTGCAACCTAATCCAAATTTGAATGTGTTCAAGTTCCAAAAACTTGATCATACATTGTATTAGAACAATGAAAAACACAATGTGGCAAAAAAAATGATGTATAGCATATGACAGTAGTTATTATTCAAGCCAATAAGAGTGAGGATCGAAATTCATGAAAATAAAGTTCCAGAACATTATCTCAACGTAATCCTATTATTCTCATCTCCGTGTCTTCTATTTTCTTAGGAAACAAACAGATACAGCACAAGGCGCAAGAAAGAGAAAGAGAAAGAGAAAGAGAAAGTACTACTTCTACCTGAGAGCTGGAAGAATCACCAGAAGCATCTATTGGCATTGAAACACGGCTCTCTGTTGATTTTATATCAGAATCAACTTCCATTTTCCCGGAAAACTACAATAAGAACTTGTGATTACAATATAACAAGAAGAAAGTTTAAGTGCATAACATAATCCTTCGTTGGCTAACATAAATTTAATATCTGTAACATTTTGAATATACGTTTATTGTATGTTCCTTAACGTTTATTTGATAATATTAATACTTTTTTTATATTTATATAAAAAATTTAAATCCAAACTACGTGTTGCATAAAAAATTTGAACATAACCATAGGTTAAATAATTAGGTTATCTACAAAACAGAAGGCCAGAAAAAGCCTTATTTGTTTTACCAACTAATAGAACAAGTAGGGGCGGCTCAAGAGTTTGTGAGGCCCTTGAAATGTATTGAAAAGTTGAGAATAACACATTTGAATGATTGAAAAGGTCATAAATCATCATATCAGATCATTAAACTAGATAATATCACGGTAAAATATATACAAGATCGGCAATTCTAAGCGTAAAGAATAAAAATGAAACCAATAAATCAAGATGACATAGAGATTACCTATTACAAACTAAAACCAAACCAAGCAGAACTCTTCACGGGAGAGATGGAGAGTGGACTGTGGAGAGTATTGGCCGGCGGCAATAGAGTTTGAGGATTCTTGACTGACAGCGTTGGTATGGAAAAAGGGAGAGCGAAATTAGGGTATGTGGAATCGAATATAACACCGGGACTTTTTCGGTTTTGTTTTTAATGTGATATTTCATTTATTACGTAAAGATATTACATATTATAATCCTGTTAATTATATTATTTATGTTTTACTTGTGAATTTGTAGGAGTTGCTTGATAATTGGTGTCTATAACTAATAGGTATGTAAAGTATTTATAGCATAACTTATTGTATCGTTATAGAAGTTTTATTTGTTCTACATACGTAGAATATGATTACTAAATCGTTAACGATGTAAGTCCCGATGATGAGACAGTAAATCTACATTCTATGACTAGATAAAATGGATAGAAAGATGATAAAATTATAATATGAAAAGATGCATTATTTTCTATAAAGCTTCAATCCATTTTAGATTGATAAAACAATCAAAGTATATACATACTACTAATTAGACTAAATTATATAATAATAGATTATTAACTATGAAGCTTCAACTCATTTATGGTCATTAAAACGATTAAATTAAGTAACAACTATTAGTTGAATAAATTAATATACTTCTCATCCAATAAAATTTAATATGAATTCCTTCAACTCAATAGTTTGGTAGAACATACAAAGTATAAGTATTAACCATTAGTTGAATGAAACTATATAGTTTTTACAAAATAAGTCCTATTATTTATGAATTCCTTCAATTCAATAGATCATTAAAATGATCAAAGTACAAGTGAATATAGTTAAATAAAAATTTGAACAGTATAAATGATAAATTATATCTTCGGTAAAATTACTTCATATTCTCGTTTTGATTTTTGCTGTCAAAAGTTACAATTAAATATCTTGATAGTTGATTGAAGAAAGTAGTATTAAATATTAAGAAATTATTATTAAAAACTAAGGATATTATATTGATGGTTAGTTTATAACATAAATTTTACAAGTTTAAATTTTAGTTTTAAAAATATAAAATTATGGTTTTTATTTGAACTTCTTTGTTTTCTTCTTTAGCTTCTTTTGATAATAATTTCTTAGATTCTGCTTCTTTTCTTCTGTAGATTCTTTTTCTTATTATCAAAATAATGAATCAGTTTATGCTTATTTTCAAAACAACAAAAGAGATAACCAACTCTCTTTCGAATAAAATAATTTTGATCCTCAAAACTTCTCTTTGGAGAAACTTAACTCTTTTGAATACCAAAAATCTTAAAAAAAAAATTGTAACACAAAAGCTTATATTAAAAACCATAAATCTCCTAAAAATGATTATTTTGTCAAAACCACGTAAAGAGACCGAAACCTCTATTTTAGCAAAACTCTATTAACCAAATAACATAGTCAAATCATAGTTAGATATGCTTTTACTACTTTTTATCATATATTTTTAAACAATATATATAGTTTTAATATATATATATATATATATATGTTAATCCATTCATTTTGAACATATATTTTCCTAAACATCATGTGCACTTTACAATGAGATTGGGTGAAGTAAGAGATTATTTTTTACAATGAGATCGGGTGAAGTCAAAGATTATTTTTGAAACCAATTGGATAAATATTATTTAAAATAAACATTTAACAATTTTAATTTATTCTTTTAACTATTTAATAGTATATGTATATTATGTTCAAGCAATTTTTTTCAAGGAATTGATATTTGAGAAATTAAAAAACATTACAATTTATAATAAAAAAATAGTATCATAATAATATTGAATAGGTTTAATTGGAATGTTTCAACATTCAAAGAGTATAAATAATTATAGTTCAATTTGAACGGTATAAATAACACTTATATTTTTTAAAAAATATACATTTTTCTAGAGTTTATCATTATTAGCAATTGGGTAGCTTAATTTTTTTGTTTCAAAATGTAACTTATTAAATTACAATTATTTGATAACATTACATAACAATGTTTTATTTTATAAATTTAATTATATGAAAATATAATGAAAAATTCAAGTTATATTATAAAATAATTGTTTCTTAAACATATATTAGAGTTTTTCTCGACCCAAATTAAGATACGAAGTTTTATAATATTAGTAAATGTAATGTTATAAAAGGTTTTGATGCGACCATGGTGAGTAACATCCATAGGCCTATTAGTGTGGGTAACATCCAAGGGTCATTTAGAAGTCGCTTATGTGATGTATGGTGGGTAATGTCTATGTGACCTCGTATGACCTCAAACTTAGGTTAAGTGTAATGGTCCTGGATAAAGGGATTGTTGGCGCCCCTACTAATAGCTTAAGCTTTTGGTAGGAATGGTTAACTATTGTTCCTAAGTTTGGTATCAGAGCCTGGCCTTGGGTTCGAGTCCTGAAAAGCATAAGTTCGAGGACAAACTTCCTTTGTGAAGGAGGGAATGATGTAACCATGGTGAGTAACATCCATGGGCCCATTGGTATGGGTAACCTTGGTGGATAACATCCAAGGGTCATTTAGAAGTCGCTTGTGTGACGTATGGTGGGTAATATCCATGTGACCTGGTATGACCTCGAACCTAGGTTGAGTGTGATGGCCCTAGATAAAGGGATTGTTGGTGCCCCTACTGATAGCTTAAGCTTTGGTAGGAATGGTTAGCTACTATTCCTAAGTTAAATGATGAGAATCATAGAGTCAAACAAATCCCAAGTGGACCAATCACAAGGTCAAAGAGGATACAACTTAAAGAGGCTTTAAATGGGCTCATTCAAAAGGTCATGCATAACCAAAGGACCCAAAATGAGAGTGTAAGGATTGGGACAAACCTAGGATAAAAATTAGAGCAAAATTGGCAAAAGAAAACTAGGGCACATTATTGTGCCATTTGAATTAATTTTTGGCAGCTTTCTTTTCAGCCCTTGGATGAAAAAAAAAGGTTAATATGAAATATTTTATTGGGATTTCTTTGTTCTCAACTACTCTAATTTTGCTCCATATTTTTCTCTATTTTTTCTATGCCATTTGGATTGATTTTAGAGCAAAATTATTTTTAGCCATTGGATGAAATTAAGGGTTAAGATGTAATATTTTCATAGGATTCCTTTGTAATCAACTGTCCTATTTTTCTCCATATTTTCTACTAACTTTTGTGGTTTTTGGTTGTTTTTATTTTCAACTCTTGGTTAGATACTATTCCTAAGTTAAATGATGAGAATCATGGAGTCAAACAAATCCCAAGTGGACCAATCACAAGGTCAAAGAGGATACAACTTGAAGAGGCTTTAAATGGGCTCATTCAAGAGGTCATGCATAACCAAAGGACCCAAAATGAGAGTGTAAGGATTGGGACAAGCCTAGGATAAAAATTAGAGCAAAATTGGCAAAAGAAAACTAAGGCACATTGTTGTGTCATTTTAACTAATTTTTGGCAGCTTTCTTTTCAGCCCTTGGATGAAAAAAAAGGTTAATATGTAATATTTTATTGGGATTCATTTGTTCTCAACTGCTCTAATTTTGCTCCATATTTTGCTCTATTTTTTCTATGCCATTTGGATTGATTTTAAGCAGTTTTCTTTTTAGCCATTGGATGAAACTAAGGGTTAAGATGTAATATTTTCATAGGATTCCTTTGTAATCAGCTGTCCCATTTTTCTCCATATTTTCTACTAACTTTTGTGGTTTTTGGTTGTTTTTATTTTCAACTCTTGGATGAGATCAAAGGCTATAATGTAGTAGAGTTTAGGGTTTATTTGTATCCTATATATATTTAAGAGCAACTCAGTTGTTGAAATTTCTTTTCTTCACATTTTTGAATGAAATTTGATTTTTCAGATCATTTGAGAGCTCATTCATGCTTTTGGTTCCTCTTTACCAAACTTATCAATGGATTGACAACCTTTGTGGCATTGTTTAGAATCCAAGAATTTGTGGTGAGTAATATCCATACTTATTAGGGTGTCATTTATACTAGATTTATCAAGGAAATAGCAACTCCTTGTGTCGTCTTTTCCCTCAGATAAATGGTGAGTAATATCCATTGATTTGTGGAGAAACCATTTTCTATATAATTTGAAAATTAGCTAGGTTCTAACCCCTTGGTTCATATCATTTGGTATCAGAGCTTTAGGTGTTAATTTTCAGATTCTTATCCTTTATATTTGTTCTTGTTTTTGTGTTCATGTTTTATTTCTGATACAAAGAAAAAAATATCCTTATGTTGTGTTCTTGCTGAAATTTATTTTCCAAACCCTAAAAGTATTGTTCTTCTTTATTTCCACATTTTTTCTACATTTTCCTTGCAAATTCTATTGTGTCCAAAAAAAATCAACAGTAACCTTGCATATCTTATTATTTTTGAAGCTATTATGCATTTTCCTTGCATATTTTGTTGTTTCTAAAATTATTCTACATTTCCTTGAAAATTCTGATATTTTTGGAACTATTCTACATTTTTCCTTACATATTCTGCAATATATGATATTTTTTGCAATTTTAGGTTGTTTTCTGATATTTTTGTGGTAGTTCCTGCAGAAATTTCATTTTCCCTTTGTGTCGTAATTTATATGTTATTTTACGGATCTTAAAAATTTCTCAAACTCATATTGAAGGTGTTGTATTGATTTACTCTTGAGTTATTATCATATTTGTTCCAAAACAAAAACAGAAAAAGAGTGGCCATAATTTATTAAAAAAAAACATAAAAAAGGCCAAATTACATATGCTAATTTCTAATGAGTGTTTGAACTCATAGTTCCAAGAACTTTACCCTATTATTATAAATTCCTAATTCTTTGTTGAGTTCTTTGAGGAAATTGTTGTTCTTCCAATATTGTTAATCTTTTGACTTCCCTTGCGCTTAATTATTCTTTCTAGGTAGGATCCTAAACACTTTGAGTTAGTTTTCTTTGTGCTTTAACAAGTGGGATATTATGAACTACATTTTTAGGTGTTTGATAATTCTACAAATTGTTTATAATTCTTGGATTTGGTTGCTTTTATTAGAGTTTGAGCGATCAATCCGAACGCTAAACACGTGAGGTATTGAATGAGTTTACACGATCAATTCCTTTGTAGTCACCTGTCCTATTTTTCTCCATGTTTTCTGTTAACTTTTGTGCTTTTTGGCTATTTTTATTTTCAACCCTTGGATGAGATCAAGGGTTATGATGTAGTAGAGTTTAGGGTTTATTTGTATCCTATAAATATTTAAGAGCAGCTCAACTACTGATTTTTTTTCTTCACATTTTTGAATGAAATTTGATTTTTCAGATCATTTAAGAGCTCATTCATGCTCTTGGTTCCTCTTTAAGCAACTTATCAACGAATTGGAAACCTTTGTGGCGTTGTTTAGCATCCAAGAATTTGTAGTGAGTTATATCCATACTTGTTAGGGTGTCATTTATGCTAGACTTATCAAGGAAATAGCAGTTCCTTGTGGCGTCTTTCCCCTTAAATAAATGGTGAGTAATATCCATTAATTTGTGGAGAAACCCTTTGCTATATAATCTAAAAATTAATTAGGTCTTAACCCTTGGTTCATATCAGGTTTTGTACAATATTAAAATGAATGTGAAGAGAAAAGAAAAGATATAATACAAGAGAAAATAAGAGAGAAAGAAAGAAAGAAATAAGCTTTAAAGAAAAACATGGAAAAAATCTCATAAATTTAGTTGCTAGAAAAATTATCATGTTCTTAGCAATTGATATCAAAACCTTGATAGTAGATTATGATCCAAAGACAATGATAATCGAGTAAAAGTGATGGAAGCAGACAGAGGAAATGTGAAACTTGAAAAGTTTGATGGTATAGATTTTGGATTTTGAAAAATGTAGATAAAGGATTATTTGTATTAAAAGAATATATACCAATCTCTTTCTAGAAAAAAAAGCGATAAGAAATTAAGGATGAAGAATGGGCTATTATCGATAGATAGGCCCTCAGAGTAATCTAATTGATGTTACCACACAATGTTGCTTTCAATATAATAAAGAAGAAGACACGACATGTCTTATGACAACTCTATCCAGTATATAGGATAAGCCATCAATCTTAAATAAGGTACATCTTATGAGGTGGTTGCTTAATTTTAAGATTACAGAATGTGTAATAATGGCTTAACATCAAAATGAACTCAATACAATCAAAACCCAATTGAGTTCAGTGAAAATTGAATTTGATGACAATGTTTAAGCCTTAATTCTTTTATCATTTTTACTCGATAGTTGGAATGTTATATTCATAAAAGCAAGTAGCTCAATAGGAAGTAATAAATTAAAATTTAATGATGTACAGGCTCTAGTCCTTGGTGAAGAAATTTGATAAAGAGAGTCAAGTAAAGCATCAACTTATTTAGTTTTGCATACAAAGTCTCGAGGAAGAACTAGAGGAAATAGATTTTGTAGATCAAGTTATCATGGTCGATCAAAGGATAGAAGGTATAAATCTAGACATCCCAACAATTCTTATAACTCTAGGACTATCAAGTATTAGAATTGTAGAAAGGCTTAACACCACAAAAATCAATGCAATAGATAGAAGAATCAAGTGATGAAGGTAGAAGTAAATATTTTTTCCACCTCGTGAGGAGATAATGCATTTATATACCTTGAAAATGATTAACCTCATGTTATTATTGGTAAAGGTGCAGTTAAGATTAAGTTGAATAGGTATGTATGGGAGTGGAATGATGTTAGAAATACTCCTAACATGGTAATGAACTTGATGTCAATAGGGAAATTGGCTAGTAAAGGTTATACCATAACTTTCCATAATGATGATTGGAAGATTTCAAAAGGTGCAATGATGATTGTACGTGGCAAGAATAGTGGTACTCTTTATATGACAATAGAAGCATATGAGCGTATTGTTCAATTGTATTTGCAACACATAGTTAAAATATGAACTTATGGCACTAGAGACTTTGGCATATCAATGAAAAGGGAATAAATACTGCTCATTCCAAGGGAAAGCTACCTAGTCTTCAGTCAGTTGAAATTGACATGTGTGAAGACTGCATACTAGGAGAGTAAAAAAAAAGTTAGCTTTTGAGCAAGTTTTTGAATACTAAAGAAATAGAGGTCAAAGCTTATTTACACTGATGTTTGGGGACTAACAACTGTCTCATCCCTTGGTGGTAAGCACTACTTTGTGACTTTCATCGACGGTCATTCTAAAAAGGAATGGGTTTACTTTTCAAAGCATAAATTTGATGTGTTTGAGATTTTCAAAATATGGAAAGTCATGAATATGAATGAGATAGGTTTGAAGATAAAAAAAGCTTAGAACTAATAATGGTGGTGATATGAAAATACTAGTTTCAAGATATTTTTCTATAAGCATGGGATCATAATGGAAAGAATCGTGGTAGGAACACTTCAATACAATAGTGTAGCTAAGCATATGAATCGCATAATGACTGAGAACTAGAAGCATGTGCCTACAATTGGGCCAACCAAAGCAGTTCTGGGTATAAGCAATTAACATATTAGCTTACTTGATCAACCAAGTCCCACCAATTCCATTAGAACATAGAATACCAGAGAAGCTATGGAGTATAAAAGAGGTAAAGCTCTCACATCTAAAATTTTATAGTTGTATAACATATATGCATATTAGTGATCAAGGTAGAAATAAACTAAATCCCAAATCCAAGAAGTGTACCTTTATTAGCTATGAAAATTATAAGTTGGCTACTACCTTTGGGATGATATGTAATAGAGGTGTGATGTATAAGGACAGACATACTACAAGGGCCAGCTACTCAAAACATAGTAGGCTAGTGTATTAATGGGTGTATCGGGTAAAAGAGAAGAATAATGGCTCCAATAGATACAAAGTTTGATTAGTTGTGAGAGGATTCTAGTAGAAGGAAGGGGTGGATTACACCAACATTTTTGCTCTAGTTGTGACACTCAATACTATTAGATCAATATTGAGTATAGTTCTCACTAAAGACCTTCATCTCGAACAATTAGATGTGAAGACTATATTTTTACACAAAGGCTTAGAATAAGTGATATATATGTATCAACTAGAAAGTTTCTATATATCAGAAAGGAAACATGGTGTGCAAATTGAAAATGAGCTTTTATAGCCTAAAATAAGCTCCAAGACAATGGTTTAAAAAATTGATGGTTTTTTTTCATGAGAAAGGTTTCCAAAAGTGAAACGCTGACCATGGTTACTACTTCAAGAAATTTGAGTCCATTTATGTCATATTATTAATTTATGCTGATGACATATTAATGGCAAGTTCAAATATGGAAGATATCAAAAGATTGAAGCAACAATCATTAAAGAAATTTGACATGAAAGATTTGGGTCCAACAAAGAATAATCTTAGGATGAAAATCACTAGAGATAAGAAAATGGGGACTTTACAATTATCTCAGGAGAGTAAATTAGACGTGTTTTGTAGAGATTCAATGTAGGCTATGCCAAGAACGTTACATGTCCTTTGTCAGTCACTTTTGTCTATCCAAGGATCAATGTCCCTAGACAAAGGAAGTGAAAAGATTTATGACTAAGGTTCCTTATATCTCAGTCATTGGAAGTTTAATATATGCAATGGTCTATATGAGACCAAACATTGGTCATGTAGTTAGAGTTGTTAGTAGGTTCATGTCAAATCTAGAAAAGACTCACTGAAAGTAATGAATTGGATCTTGAGGTATCTTCAAGGGACTGTAAAGAAGTGTTTGTACTTTACTAAGGGAGTGTTAAAAGTACAAGGGTACATTAATGCAAACTTTGTAGGGGAAATTGATCACCGAAGAAGCACCACTTGTTATGTGTTTGTCATGGATACTACAGTTATCAATTGGATGCCACAGATACAAAAGATTGTTGTATTATCCACTATAGATGCTGAATATATAGTAGTGAAAAAAGCCAATAAAGAGATGATATGGCTTCGAGGATTGCTAATTAAGTTGGGATTCAAATATGAACAAAAGTTTTTGTATTGTGATAGTCAAACTGTGATATAATTGGTAAAGAATTTAGCATGTCACTCTAGAACGAAGCATATTGGACTTTGTTATGAATTCATCATATCTTTATTATAACATTGGGGGTTAAAACTTGAGAAGATCCATGGTATTAAGAATCTAGCAAACATGTTGGCAAAGATGATGATTATCGACAAATTGAAGTTGTGTTCAACTTTAGTAACCTATAAGAGTGACAAGACCTAGAAAAAGTAACTATATTTATTAAGATGTGAAGATAGATCAAAATCAATTTTCAAATGGGTGATTTTTAATTAATTAGATAAACATCGATTAATTAGTGAAATCGATCACAAACCAAAGAAAAAAATAGCATAGAAAAAATAAAAAATGTGTATGAGAGAGTGTTTTCTATGCAAATTAAGGTATAAAATTTTATAATATTAATAGATCTAATATTATAAAAGGCTTTGTACAATATTGAAATGAAAATGTGAAAAGAGAAGAAAAGATAAGAGAGAAAAGAAAATAAGCTTTAAAGAAAATGCTGAAAAGAGCTCTTACTTTTTTTGGATTATGAATTTTGTAATTTCTTTCCTTTATTGAAATAATTATAGATTTTTTTTATTTTTTATCTACATTTATTTCATATTATGCTAAAGTTGTTTTGACTAGACGGTCATATCAAGTCCTAAGGTACATCCCCTTGTGTCCATTTACTTTTGAGTTTCCCTGGAAACAATTTGAGTCTTGATTTGTTCAATAATACTTTATGTTCTAGCTAGCAAACATGGTGCTCAATTCTCTTCTTTTGCCCTATTTTTGTTTTTTTTTTGAACTTTTTGGCATTCTTATAAGCATCCCACCATAACTTATCCAATTTATGTATTTCTAGCATCTTTTTTACCTCTCTATTGGACTCTTTCACTTTCATACTTGACTGGGGATGAAAGGGTAAAAGTGTGGGGTTTAAACTTAGTAACTCTTCAATTGATATTTTGAGCTTAGATCCTATCTCAAAATTTTCCATAATCACCTTTGATACACACACGAGAGGCACGCCCTCCAAAAAGTTCATACAATCTACAATATCAACCTTTGATTCCATATTTTCAAAGTTAAAACAAGTTGAGTTATTTTTTGATGAGTTTATATCCTTGTTCATAAAATCATGTGTTAAAGTTATAAGTGTGGTCGACTCAACAAATTCTTTTTAGTTGTCCTCACATTCAGTAAAATTTATCCTTAAGTATTCATTAACACTATCAATGTCAAGAGGTTTAGATGCTTTAAAAATTTTAAACATTACTTGTTCATCTTGCACTCTCATTATAAGTTCACATTTTTGTACATCAATGATTTCTCTTCCAATTGCTAAGAATGGAAAACCAAGTATAATAGGAATGTCAATATCCTCCTCCATGTCTAGCACAATAAAGTCTGCCGGAAAGATGAATTTGTCTACTTTTACTAGCACATCTTCTACCATACCTCTAGATCTCTTAATTTAGCTTTACTAACTCCTAATCTCTTGAAGATTGATAATGGCATAAGGTTAATGCTAGAACCCAAGTCACATAGTGCTTTGCCAAAACGAATGTTCCCAATAGTGCAAGGGATGTCAAAACTACTTGGATCTTTCATTTTTTGTGGTAGTTTTCTATCTAGGATGACACTACCATCTTTAGTCAAAGTTATTGTTTCATGATCTCCAAGCCTCCTTTTCTTTGACAGTATATCTTTCATGAATTTGGCATAAGATGACGTTTGTTCAAGTGCCTCTATAAATGGTATGTTTATGTGCATTTTCTTGAAGACATCAAGAAATTTTGAAAACTACGTATCTAAATTTTTCTTTTGCAGTCTTTGAGGGAAAGGAATAGTGGGTTTGTAAAGGTTGTTCTTTTTTGGTTGAATTATTTCCTTTCCATTACTCTTTTTATCCACTAATTCTTCCCCATCCTTTTTATTTTTCAATTCATCCTTATCCTTTTTAGTCTCATAGTCCTCTTTATCCTTTTAAGTCTCATCTTTCTCTAGAGTTTTACCACTCTTCAAGGCTATGGCACTGCATTGATCCTTACCTTCTCTTCGTGGGTTTATTATTGTGTCACTTGGAAGGTTACCTTGAGGCCTTTGACTTATAGCCTGAGCAAGTTGCCGCATTTGGTTCTCCAAATTTAGAATTGAAGCCTCTTGAGTTGACACTTTTGCATTAAATGATTGGATGAAGTCTTTCATCATCCCTATTAAGGCATTTGTATTGTCCTCAATATTTGGCTTCTTCTCTTTGGCTTGTGATTATTGTGGTTGTTTAAAACCATGTAGTGGAAATTATTAATAGTTTAATTGATTACCACATTGAATATTGTTATTACTCCAAGAGAAATTTGGATGTTCTCTCCATCCTAGGTTATATGTGTTCGAGTATGAATTAGTGTTTCGATTCACATTACCCACATAGAATATGGATTCAGGATTATTTGGACAATTATCAAACAAATGAGCTCCTCCAAAAAACACACACGATACTCCTGAATCTTGGACATGGTTATTACTCATTGGCGAGTTTTGAGCCTTTAAAAGATTAACCAAAGATGACACTTGAGTTGTAAGTGTTATGATATCATTTACCTCATGCACTCCGGCTACTCTTCTTGTGGTTGTCATTCTGTCCATTGGACATTGATAATTATTGCTAGTCATTTTCTCAAGTAAATCATAAGCTTAATTGTAAGATTTGGCTAGCAAAGCTCCATTAGCAGATGCATCAACAATAGTTCTTGTTTGAGCATTGAGACTATTATAAAAAGTCTTCATTTGAATCCAAGAAGGAATACCATGATGAAAACACTTCCTTAGCAATTCCTTAAATCTTTCTCATGCTTCGTATAAAGATTCTCTTTTGTATTGTTGGTAGGAAGTAATGTCATTCCTAAGCTTGGCATTCTTTGTTGGTGTGAAGTATTTTATCAAGAATTTCTCTGCCAAGCCATTCCAAGTTGTAATGGAATTAGGTGGCAAAGAGTTTAGCCAAGCTCGAGCACTATCTCGTAAAGACTAAGAGAACAATCTATAACTGAACTTAAATGAATCTATAAAGACTAAGAGCACTATCCTCGGTCATACCACTGAACTGAACTTAAATGAATCTATAACTTCAATAAATAATCTGAGATGAATATGAGGATCCTTTATTGATAATCTACTGAATTGTCCAACTATTTGTAGCATTTAAAGCATCATTGATTTTAAATCAAATAGATTAGCTTGAATGTTTGGCCTTATAATATTTGGATTTAGCCCTTCCAATGGAGGTTTTGCATATTTATTCATAGCTTTATCCTTATCATCCATCAAAAGTATATGATTGTTAAGTTTTGTTCATTATTATTTATTTCTAATGGATTAGTCATTTCTTCCTCTTAGATGACAACTTGTTTTTTTCTTATTAACCTTAAAGTATACTCAATTTTGAGATCTAAAGGCAAGTTTCTCCCTCATGAACTTTGCTTATGCAATAGACTCAACTATGTTTCTACAAGTACTAAAGGAGATGTATTTAAATAAAAACTAAATAAAAATAAAAATAAAAATAAATAAATAAATAAAGAAAATAAATTAACTAAAATAAATAAATAAGTTAGCAAAAAAATAAGTAACTTAAAATTAAAATTAAAGAAAAGAAAAATAAATTAAGAAAATAAGAATAAAAAAATAATTTCTAATATTTATAATCCTCGTAACAGCGCCAACAACTTCATCGCTACACACAAAGTGTGTACAATGAATACACAAATATATGTATTTCAACAAGTAATATAATAATAAGAAAATATTATTCTCATAGATATTGTTTTATTATAAACTAATTTTTAAAACTAAAAAAATAAAAATCATTTTTTTTGTATTTTTATATTTTAAGTAAAATTAAAATAGCTAAAAGTAAATAGCAATAATTAATTAAATTAGATTTTGTAACCAATAAGATATATAAGAAAATATCCAGGAATACTTAATCCATCAATTGTATAAACATGTGAATTATTAAAATCCCCACAATATAATTATCAAATAATTACATAATCAATTGAATCTAACCTAGCATGTATTTCTCTCTCAAGTAAACTATATACCATATATTAATTAATTTAATCACACTCTTATGTCAATTAAATTGCATATTACTCATTAAGTTCATCAATTATGGATCACATACATAAAAATTATACATCTCTACCTAGAAACTATGTATGTTATTTAATCAAAATAAATAATTAAATAATTCTCTCAAATCTATTTAATTACCTCTATAGATAAATTATGACCAAATAATTAATAGCATAAAAATTAGATTAAATAGTATATTAAATTATAATTATAATTAGGATAAAATATTAGATCATTATATGCTGAAAATTGGGTTCATAAGATCCTTAGATTAATAAATTAACTAGACATAATTTTGTTCATAAAATTCATATTTTTTTTATAAAGAAAGACATAGAAATTGATAAATAAAATAGTAGAAGAAAAAATATAATCAATCTCTTGAATGGTAGTGCTAATTTTCTTTTGAATCTCTACCAAAATTGTATCCCCTCTTAAATTGTTTTATATTTTTCTCTCTTTTTAGCTCCAAAAATTGAACAAACTTATGCAAATGGTGGCTCATTAAGGTTTATGGGGTGATTAAGGGCTTAAATATAGCTCGGGTGCAATCTGAACTGTTAAATCAGCTTCAGATTAAGGGTTGAGATCAGAACAAGTAAAATGAACAATGCCACCCAATCACAGTGGGACACATGGCACACAAAATTTACTAGGTGAATTAGAGCGCGATGCATAGTAAGGGAGACCGGTCCGAGTCAAGGCCATGCGGCACAACGTGTTTATGGTAACGAATGGCGTGGTATACGACAAGTAGAGTGGTGACAATGGCGTGTAGGTTTGATCGTAAACTCAGATTAAATGTCATGCCGACACATGGCATAAGGTTCGTTGCTCCTCACAAGCAATAATTTATGATTCGTTGTCCCTACTTGCATGAAATCAGCATGGCTTACCCAATCAGCTCCTCTGTTTACTTGGCAGGCCATATGACAACTTTTAATTGGCTTTGCGTTAAAAATTCATAAAAATTCATAAAAATTCATAAAATTCCAAAATAATCTCAAAAAATTTCATAAATTATATTTTCATCCACTTTTACTAAAAAGTTTATATTTTAATATTTTTAGCCCTAAAAATATTATTTATTATTTATTGAATAAAACAAGTAACTATTAAGTAAAAAAGTACATTAATGACTATACTTTTATAGAGTCATCACTAACACCTCAGACTTAGAGTGCACTTGTCTAAGTTGGGTGTTTATTGGGATAAATATACTATAGACCTGAGAATATGGCGTAGCTTTCTGGCTGCCACTATGAGTGCAAAAACTATTTTTTCAATTAGTGAGTGTCTCTATTCCGTATAATGAAGGGACTTGCTCATATAATAGATAGGTTTTTGGACACTATTGTCGTATTTTACAAAGGTTGCATTGATTTTCATTTCTAAGGCTACCAAGTACAAAGTGAGAGTGTCACCTAGCTGAGGGCTAGCTAATAATTGTGGGTTACTCAAGTATTCTTTTAATTTTTTGAATGCTTCCTCACAATTTTCATCCCATGAGAAATTAGATTTTCCTCGTAATATTTTGAAAAATTGTACACACTTGCTAGTTGCACGTGCGACGAAATGGTTTAAGGAAACCACTCTTTCCCATTAATCTCTATACTTCTTTGATAATCTGTTGGGGTGGAATTTCTATCAGTGTCTTTATTTTCTTGGGGTTGGCTTCAATGCTTCTTTGGTTGACCATAAACCCTATGAACTTACCTGAGTCCACTCCAAATACACACTTGTTTAGATTCAGTTTCATCCCTTATTTTTAGAAGATGTCAAAAGTCTCACTTAGATGAATGATGTGTTCTTTGATGTGTTTGCTTTTGATAAGGTCTATAAACATTTTATTCACTAATCTTTGGTATGTGGCCCTGACATTCTTTAGGTCAAACGACATGACCTTGTAGTGAAATATCCGTTGATCAATTATGAAACTTTTTTTTCTTCAATAAGATCATACATGCATCTGAATTTGAAATTAATTAGAGTATGTATCCATAAAGGATAGAACAACATGTCCTACCATAGCATCCACAAACTAGTCAATAAGGGGTAATGAGAAACTATCTTTTGAATAGGTCTTATTCAAGTCGGTGAAATCCACACACATGTGCCACTACCCATTGGCTTTTTTTACTAGGACAACATCAACTAACCAATCAAGATCATACACTTCTATTATGTACCTAGCTTTCAAGAGTTTATTTACCTCCATCTTAATGGCGAAATACCTTTCATGATTATAGAATCCTTTTTTGCCTGATAGGTTTTAACTTTGGATCTACATTGAGATGGTGTATGAGGTCACTCGATTCAATATCGGGCATGTCTTCATGGGACTATGTAAACATGTCCCTATTTTGTATAAGTAACAAGTCCAAGGCCTTTTACTCTTCCAGTGGTAATGATGCATCTACACAGATGGTTTTATGTGGCTTAGAATCTGATAGGATCAAGAGACGTGTTTGTTCACTGATTCAGATGTAGGAACGTACCCCTACTGAAGGTTAAGTTCATGGTCTAGAAAGATGGGAAATGGCAAACAATATGTGGGATATGATTGGGACTCATCGTCTGTGGCCCATGGAAGGTCAATTGGTGAGGCTTGGGCGACATTACTATGCTCAGTCATCCATTGTGTGTCCGACCACTCCTTAGGTGGTAGTGGGTGGTCTATGTTTGACTATATCTTGGCAGATGATGATGTGATAGGTGTACATATCAAGTGACCCTATTAGTGGGGTCAAAAAATAGTGTGAACCATTTTTCTATGTCTTTTGTCGGGGATGAAGTCTTGGTTCTAGGAAGCTGTTTGGTCATTTTCTTGGATGGATAGAAAATGTGGCTTTTTAGAGACCGTACAAAATGAACTTCTTCTAGAGCAGTTTCTATCTAAACTTTTAGGTTATTTTCTTCAAAGACTACCTAATTTAGAACATGAGAGAATACTCTAAAATCTTTTTTTCTCTAGTCATGATTCAACTAGTAGAGCACAATCTTTCCCACATACGGCATCAAATGTTGATATCGATTTTAGTCAACACTTATGATTGGATGTACCTCTCCTTCCTATGGACTTGAGAATATAGAACACATCGTTAAGACTTTGGACCACCACTGGGTATGGCGGTCTTTGGTTCTCTGATGCTTAAATAAGTTTGGGTAGTAAGAAGAAGGAAGAAACTAGTATATTTCCTTGTAATGCAGAGAGATATAGAGAGATATTTAGGTAGAAAATATAGATTTAAATATCTGAAGTTATGTTTAATGGTGAGCTATGATGAATATATATAGGAGAAAATATATTTTTTGATGACCCTTACTTATAATGATAAACTTATATTAATGCAAAGTTTTATCTGCTTGATTATCTTGTTATAGGATAATTAAGTGATTAAATATTGATCGTTTATCCTATTAGATATTTATCAGATATTGATGCTTATCTGCTGACTCAATATTGACTAAGCTAGTCTACGAGTCATTTGTTGATTGGAACTTCTTATATCACATTACATAGTGTGAACTATTTTATACTCACATCAACTCCAAAACTTGCTAGGTTTGGATACATGGGCTAAGAGATCTATTTTACACCTAATAGTTGGTATGAGAAATTTTGCAACTAACTTCATGGACATAAATTTTTTCCTTTAGTTTTTACAAGTATTCCAATCACTTCTAAATCTTTTTTATCCCAAAAAATTTGCATCTAAAGTATTGAGTGTTAAATGTTGGCCCAAAACATTCAGGCTCAAAACACATATATCACTTAAACCCTTAGCCTTCTTTAACTAATATATATTGTTATATATGTTGTTTCTAATGAGTGTAGAAAGAGTGTGCCGAACAAAGAAGAAACAAACAGAGAGGAGATACAGAAGCCGCCAGAGAATAACAGAACAGATAAGAAGCTGCGCCCAGCTCTCTTCGTCTTCCTCCATCTACTTCTGTTTGCATCCATTTTCCTCCATCAGTTGTTTGTCTCCTTGCTTTGTTGTTGCCTCCCGACTCTTCCTCACCCAGTGTTGCAATTTGAAGTAGAAGGTGCTGATATTATTTGTACGGTAATATTTGATTAAATAGTAAGTTTATTAATTTATTTTGTTGTAGATTACCAATAAATTAGATAGAGTTATTTTCTTGATGTATTTGGATTTTTGGTATATTTTGGTAAAATTCACTTAATATTAGTGTTTGTATCTCTATTTGATTATTAATAAATTTTTCCTGAGTGTGCCATTATTAATACAGTAGATTTTTCATATTGAAAACTTGAATCATTGTGTACCATTTATTTTTCTTATTACTTATTATTTTGTTGTTACTCATAATTATATATTTGGGCAATCAAAATTAGACCCGAATTTCGCTTATGTTAGTGCTAATTTATAACATTGAGTTTTACACGGGTGATTAGTGTTATTTCTAAGCTTTTTGCATCAATTCCATGAAGTTTGAAGTTTCATGTTTGTTTCATTCAATTCTTTCAATTATTCAACATGTTGTCATGACTTTTGTTTAGGGTTGTTTCCTGAACGTGGGTTTTTCAGTAGCATTCAAATTGACAACTGAAATGATTAGGATCAATTGGATCGTGGGACCTCGAAATTTCATTGTGATTCAATTGTCAATAAAACTCCCCTTTATTGCTCCGATGTTTTTCCACTCTGTTGTTGTTTGCCGAAGTTTATTTTTTTTATTTTGTTCTTTGTTCTTTTTCTGTTTTTGTTATTATGTTCGTTGTTTTACTGTTTTTCTTCTTTAAATGGGATTTTTTATTAGTGGATGAAAGGAAATAAAATACCAATTTATTATCTGATTGATTTTTCATATAATTTTAATTTTAATATATGATTATTTTTTTACATGATTTAATTTTTGATGATTTGAAACCGAAAATAATTGATACATTTAGCTCACACTGTCTTCATATGCAAAGAGGTTTGACTTTATGGTGTTAATTGTTACATTATTTGTCAATAATTTTAGCGATTCCAAGACTAAAGTCTGATTTTTGTATTTGTTTCTGCTGTCTCAGTGGCCTGGGTTTCCCTGCTAAAACAGGATCCTCAGATGTGCCTGCATCCATAACTGCTGTTGTGACAACTCAGAATGCTGGTCCTGGCAAATGCAATTGGACAGAGCACACAACCCCTGATGGATTCAAGTATTATTATAATCATGTGACTGGTAAAAGCAAGGTGTGAAACTTGTCCCATGGTTGACATAGGCTTCCTCCCCTCCAATTTGTGTATCTAATGTTTGAATGAATGAATCTGCAGTGGGAGAAACATGAGGAGGTTGTGTTACACGAGTAACAGCAGCAGCAAAAGGCCCAGTTATTTCCTCAACTTAGATGCCCAGCAAGTTTCAAATATGCAAAAGGTGCGGCTTCAAACAAACACAGTTTCAAAGCTAAACTACCGACACTTCCAACAAGTTTTCTCACGTTAATTAAAGATAATATTATATTAAAATTTATAAGAATTATAACTGTTTTTATTTATTGAGATAATCTTTTAAAATTAAAAAATGTATATATTTATGAACTTTCACTTAAGATAAAGTTTAATTTGATCGGACAACAAAAAAAATCCATGTACCTCCATTAAAAAAATAAAAATAAAGTGGGTTTTGCAAAATAAAAAAAGAAAAGTAAACTAAATAGAATAGAATATAATAAAATAAGTTAAAAAAACAAAATAATTGACTTTGCAAAAGAGAAAAACCCAAACTTTGAGGAAGAATATCAAAAATAATGTCACACATTGATTAAAGACAATAATATACTAGAGTTTATAAAAATTATGAATATATTTACTTATTAGTAGTTAATCTTTTGGAATTAGAAAGTCCATAATTTTTAATAGCTTTCTCACCTAAGCTTCTAAAGTTTCAATACCAATCTTGAGGAATAATTGGTCACGAGAATGTTCTGGTAACAATAACTTGGCCATAAACTTATCGATGGGTATTGATGATGCCTTAGTATTGAGCTAAATAGAACCTATTAAGTTGCCTCCAAAGCACACAAAGAAAAATTCAAAAATTCTTTTTGACTTCATGGTGTTCATGCTTCTCAGGAGTGGAGGTGGAAGAAATATCCAACAGCTTCTCAAAAGTATATGTGGAGCCAAGTAAGAACAACACATGATTTTTACTCCTTCTTGGCGATTGCAACAACCTTGGTGTCATTCGAAATCATTGCATGTGTAAGACTATGAGTGTTAGCTATTTTCTTAAACAAAATATTTATTTGTAAATTTTTTTTAGGCCTACTATTAAGTCTATCAAGAAAAGCCAAACAAATGCTCGAGTTTCAAATAATTGTACTTCAGGTATATCTTTGATAACTACGACACATAGGATTATATTTATGCATTTAATAGCACATGCTTATAAATCTGAAATTATTTTTAGTGCTAAAATATGAAATAAGATATACTCTAAAATAAGATATGCTAAAAGATATTAGATAAGATATACTCTAAATTATAGTTGAAATCCTTATCATAAAAGATAACATAAAATTTATTTTTAAAATATATTAGATAAGATATACTATAAATTATAGTTAAATGTTTTAGCATAAAATCTATTTTAAAAGAACTCTTCGTTAAATAATAGTCTTCTTAGTTAGTGAATATTACTAATCCTATTTGAAATAGAAAAGATATTTATCAATTATATAGGAGTTTTTCTAATTAATGAGTATTATTAATCTTATTTATAATATAAAAGATATTTATCAATTACATAAGATTAAGTATTTTAATCTTTCCTATAAATAAAACTCATTGCTCATTGTTTCAATCAACCACACAAGAGCATTATTCTAATCTTCTTAATTTCTCTCTCTTGTTTTATAAATATAATATCATAATTTTTTAGGCTTTTTTATTTAGTTAATCTATCAAATATTGGTGTTTATGTTTGATTGATTAATAAGCCTAATTATTTTATGATATTTTGATAATATGTTCTTATGGTTTCTTCTTTATTTTTGTTCTTAAATTGATAGATCAAATAATTGTTTTTGTTATATAATAGTTATTTGATTTGATTATTAATCTTTAAAGAAACTATTTTTATTGAACCTATGTTTGATCTTTTTACTCTAGGATTTATTAGTTGATTTGATTTAAATGACATATGTTTTGAATCATCTAGTTAGGATTATTCATTATTAAATATGTTCTATAACACACGAATATTTTTGTTTTTATGCTAACTATTTTGCAGTTAATTTGGAAACATATTTGATTGACATAAACTTTATTGGAACGTTGGTCTGAAAACCGCTCACGCTAATATTAGAAATTGTAAAACATAGCAGAGGCTCATAAGTAAAGTATATTGGGACAGTATCGTAGGAAGGGTAGCATAAGACCGAGTTTGAATCGGTAGAAAGTTAGGTGGTCCGGTGGACCGGTGGTTTTTCTCTTAGGTCATGGTTGTGACCTAGGTTGTTTCCACCTAAAAATATCGTATGTTATTATTTTATTTTCATACTTATTTTTACACACGATTGTATGACTGATCGATTTGTTTAGGTTATCAAATTATAAATTGATAAAAATTAAAAATAACTTATTCACCTCTCTAGGTTAATTAGGTTTATATCTTATAAACTTTCGGTGTGTTGGAACAATGTATTTGCAACATTTTAATAGAAAACTGTTTTTTTTTGCTTTGTTGGGCCAAAGTTGAAGCTTTGGTCAGTGCTAGTGCTGCTATCTGTTCAGATGGCCACGTTTTGTGTATCAAGTTTTCAGGAAGATGGTCCCTTTGTTATCATCCTTGCAATGCACCAATTTTTAATTGCATTTTATTCCCCTTTCAACTTGCTGAAATGGGAAATGTTATGATTTTATGATTTACAGGAGCATGAAGTATATCTAACTTTGAGATATTACATGGGGCAAAGAATCGCTAGCTGCTCAGTGATGATCGGACAAGAGAATCGATGAAAAGCTTACTTCAACGGCAGAGCCAGCCAAATCTCTCAAGTCTTGGGTGTTTATTTCTTAATTATGAGGTTCTATGCTCTCACAATTACTGGCTTCTTCATTCATGCATCTGTGCCATTAGCATATCGAGCAATATATTTCCATTATTATAGTGATATAGTACCATACATCATGTGTAGCATAAAATCCATTAGTATTAAATATCTAACTTAACCTAGCTTGTCATGCTTAGTTATTTTCCTCACGTAAGTAAAGATAACAAAGGATTTGGGTTCACTTTTTCTTACTAGACAAACAACACCATAGAAGGTATAGAATTACATCTCTTGTCTTTATCATTGACATTGTGATAAGAGCTGCAGCTTAGGTTATTATAATCAATCTAGTTAACAGATCTACAATTCATTCGAATCTCCCCAGTTGCGCCTGTTAGAGCTCCCAAGCTTCCCATTTTCAGCATGGAATTCTTGAAATCCTCAAAGAAACCAAATGGATCCTCTGCATATAATTCCACAAGTTCTCGAGTTTGAACATCTTCATTCATTAGAACTTGGTCTGAAGGAAGCAATCCCTCTCCAGAAAGAAGGTTGACAAAGTATTGGTTGTCGAATGTAGCTGGAGTTACCAGGTCGAGATCTGCTAGCGTTGTGCTGCTATCAGATCCTGAGCAAATTTGCTGTAAGGATTCAAAATACTCTTGTGGTGTAGTTGGGCCCATAGGGTTGCTGTTGCTAACTGTACCTTGTAGACGAGCAACAAAGCTTGGGCATCTAGCCTTTCCAAGTGTGTGAGCTCCTATCAAAAAGGTGAATTTTACTTTAATAGACATGCCATCTTTCCTTTAGTTTTTAAAGAATGAAAATCAAAAAGGTTAGTGAGATAGATACCAGAGAGAGCAACCATGTCTTTGAGATCAAGACCTACATTTTGAAACTTGGAAACCAGTGTAGCTACTGTAGAATTTGGGCCTGGGATGTTGTTATTTGCTGCTGTTTTGCTAGCAGTAAAGCTGTCTCTCCTTCCAAGTTGAACATCCCAAACCGGTCCACCAGACTGCCATTTAGGAAGGGTTACCAAATAATCAAAACCTATTTTGGTAGTTAACTTAAATTTAGGGGAAACTCGGAGTTTAAAATCGAGTTTTGTGAAAATTCACAAAGCCGTTTGAATCATGCCTATTTCGCAATCAAGATTTTCCAAATCGATTATACATATGTAACTCGCTCTTATATTAAGTGATTATCATTTAGTTTATCATTATATCATATAACTTGGGGGAAAATATGATTGATCATACTCATTGTTTGGGGAGTTTAGTTAGTGACAATGACGATGTATCAGTTATATAATTTATCTTAAACCTTGCTTTGAGAGCATGTTTAACAAAATCTCAAGCTTGAAGGTTAGTGTATTAAGTTTCTCCATGGATTTGAAAGAGCAGAGAATTATGGAGATTGATCTTTATGTTTTAGGACAGACCAGAACTACAGAGTCTCTTGCAACGGTTGCTAGAATGTCAGCACAAGACACTGTTTGAGGGCAAACCGATTCGAGGTCGGATTTTATCGCATCAATCACTTCAAAACCTCTTAGAGAATTCAAGTTTGGTGCTGCTGTTTTTTCACCAACAAAGTTTGCATTGTCATCTAACAGAACTGAAGCATCACAACCCTGCAAAACTCAAATTTTTTTTACTCATTATTAATTTCCATTAAATATGTAGTACAAAAGTGGTGATAACATATAATAAATTAAGAGAAAGTAATTAAGCATAAAATGACATGCATTAACAAAGCAGTCATGGAAATGAAGCCGAAGTAGTGAGGCTGCCATTCTTGAGTCTTCCATGACTGCTTGTTCAACCCAAGTGAAAATTATGGCTTCTGCTTCTGGACAGGTGTCTTTGTAATTGTCAAACCCAAGAAGGCAAGTTGGGTCATCAATATCCCCATATGAATCACTTGAGATTTTGGGAATGTTTGGAAATAAGACAAGAAGATTTAGCAGTAGCAACATAAGAGAGACATTTAATGCCATTTGTTGGGAGTGAAGTAGAAGGTATTGTTTGGGTATTCAATGTTTTCTTTATATAGTGGTTTCTACTCTCTCACTTAAGAAAATGGCAACTTGGTCACAGAAGGTTGGTTTAGAGAGAGGTTTCGTCATGTACTAAAATGGTGGTTAAGGAGACTCAGTCAAGCGTTGGAATGGTTCAGCATTATGAGGAGCATAAGCAAATACCTAATGGCATGTGAGAGAGAGAGAGAGAAAGTGGGAAGGTTTCATGAACTAAAATGGTGATTATGGAGACAGTTGAGCCTTGGAAAAGTTCAGTATTATGACGAGCATAAGGATACGGTTTGTAATACAATGGAAACAGCAGTTAAAAAAAAGAGTCTAAAAACACCTACTTTTTAAGGGAAACGAAGAACAATAATATTTTGAACCTCACTAGAAATCTTAAAATACGATCTTAATCCTTCGAGCATATATCAATTTTTTAATATAACGTGTCATAAAGAAAGATTAAAAATATTATGTAAATTATTTTGTTTAAATATTATGTGATTAACACATGTTTCGTAAATTTAAAGATGTTTCAATCATTTTAAATAAGTAAATATTAAAAGTTAAGTGATACCATTCCCCTTTAATCTCACCCTTTGGTGCGCATCCTTTGCTTTTATTTTGATTTCTCAATCTTGTGTAAAATTTAGAAAGATATGAACAATGATATAAAAAGGATTTTTCAAAATAATACAAAATACTCCTTAAAATAGTGACAATATGACTGGTACATGAAACAAACTGTTAGATTTAATGAAAAAATTATTACTTTTTGCCCTATAAGTGTTTCCTTTTAGTAAGTAGAGAATTAAGCTTACATGAAATATAACTAAAGTGATCTACTTGCAATTAAAACAGAACCTTAGGAGTCAATTGCGTTACAAATATTAAATAACGGAGGAAGAAGATAAAGTGTGCATGTTATTTTTACGCTTAACTTAATTTAAAGTGGGCATACTAAATTAGTTTCATAGAAAAAAAATCATTTATAGTAAATTAATTAAGAAAAAATTAAAAAAAAATAACATCCTTAAAATTTTGTAATCATAAAAATAATACCCTTTATAAGAAAATTATATATTTTTACTATTAAAAAAATCTAATACATTTTACATTAAATGTAGTTCAAATCAAAATATTGTAATTTAAAACAGTTTAATGTTGAAAGTCGTCTAATTAAATATTGTTTAATATTATTATAATGTTATTTTTAATGTTACAAGTTTTAGTGTATTATTCTTTATAACTTTTCAAAAAATTATTATATAATTTTTTTATTGAAATGTTGGTGATTTTAGAGAAAAAAAAACCTTGCACTCTATCTTTATCATTCTCTGTCATGATAATTTTAAGGGTGATGAAGAACAAAATTAATCACTTTGTACGGACAAAAATATTTATTTAGTCTTCCCTTTTAATCCTTTTGTTTATAAAAATTTTAGGAAGAAAGAATATTTGATATTTTTAAATATATTTTTTATTATTAATATTCCTTGATCAAAGTTCTTAGCTAACTCTTTTTTATAAGAAAAATTACTAAACACAACTTTTCATGAAAAAAATGATTAAATTATACACTTTATTAAATAAAGTATTAAACACTAAAAGGACTTTCATGTGCTTTCCTATTTAAAGTGATGTAAGAAGGGTGACGATAAATAAAACTATTTTTTTTTTATACATCTGAATTCACATGTTCAAATATATTTCATATTATTAAGCATGATAATTGAAACTAGAAGGCATGTTTTAGGTTAAACTACTTGTGTTTATGTTAAAACTCAGTACCACAAAAAGTGTATTGTTAATTCTGCATTTTTGGATTTTCAAAGATAATAAAAAAACCTAAAATTTATCCTTTGATAAATGAAGGACTTAATTACCCATTTAAAGATAGATTGTTTGTAGGAACATGTTCTTAAGTACAAATTATATTTTAATAAAACAATTAAATTTTCTTATATACAACTTGTATTTTTACAGGTTTGAATTATACTTGAAAAGCTTTTGTAAATATATATGTAATTAAATCGTTCATCTATAAAAACAAAACTATTAATCTAAATTATAATATCTACATTTATATTATATATAAAATTCTAAATCAACGTTTATAAATTTTTAAAAAAATTACCTACAATTAGAGTAATATTTATATTAATATTTTATAATAAATAATGAAGTTTTTAAACTCAATAATTTTAATTAGATATTTATAGTTATTATAACTTTATTAGGTAATAATTAATATTTATATATTTATTTAAGATTATTATAACTTTATTGGGTAATAATTAATATTTATATATTTATTTAAGATTATTTGTAACACCACTTTACCATAAGGCTACTCAAGTGATGGGCTATTTGGATAGTAAATAAATAAACAAACTTATTTAAATATATTTTGATTTGTACAAAAAAAAAATAAAACAAATTACATAACCATAGTTTTATAATCTAATTCTTAGGAAAAATATATAAAACGAATGAAAAAAGCTAAGTGTTATATTTATGTATATGTTAAAGAGCTTTCTTGTTATTTCAATTTTCGTACAAAGGTATATAAATTATTTTTTCCTATATAAAAGTATTTAAACTCGTATTTTGTTTACATGTAACAAGTATTTAAATGTATGATTCATTATACAACAATTAATTATTTTTAAATAAATGATGTGTAAACTAATTATTTTACTTAGTAAAAACTTAATTACACAAAAATTAATATATATATTTATCTAAAATAAATTAAAATTTATTATCTGCTTATTGAAATCAAAAGAAGATAAAGAAAAAATAAAAGTAAAGGTAGCCGAAACGTGGATACATGTCATGTTAATCCATTTTGTGAACATTTTTAGTATTTGAATGTTTTCCTTAGGAGCTAAAATCTAAAACATGAAAAATGTGGTTGGTGCCATACTGGTACGATAATAGTAATAGAAAAAATTATTTATTATTTTTAAAATAAATGATAATATGTTACTTAAGACTTATAAATATAATGTTCCATAATATCTATAAAGTGAATAAGAAATGTGATTTTTAAGTTACGTGTCCCAATTATATTAAAAATACTTTTTCATTTAAAAAGTAAAATTTATTATTTTTTTAGTGATTGCATTTTACATATTTGGGCCTTATTAGCTACTCTCCGAAACTATATAGTGGAATGGGCCTCAATTTTAAAAGAGTTTTTGGTAATTTTGAGATAAATTTGTCTGGATCTCATCAAATAAGTTATAAAGATAACCCTATAATATTCGAAATACATGATATTATCTCCTTTAATTAGAAGATAATTAGTAAAAACAAGAGAGCATATTCTTTGAATATATTTTTAGGACGCATATTCCTTACCTATGTTTCATGCATAATCTTTTTTAATTTTTTTTGTCACTAAAAAAACTTTAATGAAACTTATCCATATTATTCTAGATCATTATTTATGTACAAAAAAATTTCATCTACTTATTAAGATTTTTTTCTATGATAGCATACGAGACATGATATAAGCACTATTAATCGATACTTATGTGTATAAAATAAATCTTATATCAATATTCAAGACATAGTTTAAACATACTCATATTTCTACCAACCAAATTGCATGACCAATTGGACCACGTCATGTGCGTATTATATGCATAATCATGATCAACCTAAAATGTTATTGAATATAACATGTGAATTAATGAGTGCTATCCCCGTACATTACTTGTACAAAATGTAACAACATCTAATTAATGATGGTTAATGGTATTAACTTACAAAGTACTTGAAAGTGTATTTTGATGTATGCATGAATTTTGTTTTCGTTTTTGACCCTTAAATTATCTTTTTTATTTTATTTTTAACTCTAATAATTTACATTTAAAGTTGATCGTGTATTTAAAAATAAAATTCATTTAAATGCATTAATACATCAAAATTGGACTTTTACATTGGTTTTTTACCAAAGTAAATCATATTTCGCATCCGTTCAAAAAACTATGTAAATGACATTTTTACAAATGTTTACTTTGGTTTTTGAAAAATAACTTATATTTTTTGAGTTGATTTTTGAAAAATCCATGTATATTTGTTAATCGGATTTTACAATAAATCGAAGCAAATATTTGAGTCGATTTTTAACAATAAACTGACACAAACAAAACAACGAAAAAATTAATTTTGGTGTAATGTATGTTCAAGAGTAGTATACCTGATATGTCCAAAAACATTCTTAGTTGTATAACATTATTTTTCATTGTTACACTAGTTGTTTGTTGCCAAAATCATTGGAGTTCCATCGATTTTTGTGTTTTTTAACACATGTAAAAAATGAAAAACATTTCTAACATTTACTCAAAAATAATAAGTAGGGATCAAAAATGAAATTATCCTTAAAAAATAATCATCTCATGCAATATTCACTTTTAAAGCATATGAGTTTTGGAGTTAAAAAATAATTCCTTTCCAAGAATAGCAATATAAGAACCTTAAATTACACTTTACAATTACAGTTGTGATAAGACATTTTTGAGTTCATCAAAATATGATTTATATGATTGTAATACTAATTGGTACAAATATGATATTATTACTCATAAAATAATTTACATATTTTATACCAGGGAATGAAATCTACTTTATATTTGATGAATTTTTTTCCACAAATGAAAGATTCAAATCAAGACTTCAATATCAATATTGGGTATATTAAGGGTATAATACGTCATAATATTAGAAAATAAAAAGTAATTTATTTTGTTTAAAATTTTTATTTAGAATTTTATTAAAGTAATAACTTATTTTGTTACTAATTTTTATGTATTACTAGAGTTTTCTATAGAAACATTTTTTATGTGTATTACTAGAATTCTACATAAAAACTTTATAAACTATTTTAGGGACTTTTCAATTATGAATAGCTATGTTCTATGATTATACAAGACATCCTAGAAAGTAATCAACGTAATAATATTAAAGAAGTTATCTTCTTTCTTTTTTCTTTTAGTCATAATATTTTAGGAATAGTTATTCTTTTTTTCTATTTGGAAGTTGAAGTCTTCTTATCTGTGAAATAGAGAAATATATTTAGGCTAGTTCTACTTTAGAGTTACTAGAATGCTCATCTAAAAATAGATAACATAGCTAGGTTTGTCATATTTTAGATTTGCTAAAGTACTTGCCTAGATAATAGTTTTTTTATACTTGTTTCATAACACAAATGCAAGGATTTTTTTGCTAGAGAATGAGTCTAACTAATCTAAATTTTTCTTATCTCTTTCTTATTTCCTAAGTAATTCTATATTATTTGTGCATTCACACTTCCATCTTGTGTCAAGTGATATTAGAGCGAGTTTCATGTAGGTCCAATAGAACATAATAAAGATATTTCACGAAAATAATTTCAAGAATTTCATCAAGAGGTTAATTAAGCTTTTAATAAAATGTTTGTATCATTGGAGTTATTAAACAATAATATGAATCAAGCTCCTATTAAAAAATATTATGAAAAAAATCAAATCAAGATCTTACTGGAGTGGAAAAAATGATCACACACAACATTAAATATGAGTCGTCAAAAAAGAGAATTCATCTAAAGCTTTAAAACTGAAAGAGCAATCTTTTGAAAATAAGGTTCCTTAAATAGTTTTGATTGAAGACAAAAATGATCATATTATTGAATCCATCAAACTTATGTTAGAGATTATACAAATTCAGAAGAAAGAATTTGAAGAGAAAATATTTTTATAAGGTGAGTTAATCACATATCTCAAAATTATTTTCATAAAAGAATATTCAAATATCATATCACTTGTAGATGATCATGAAGTTAAAGAATCAATTTTCTTCACTACTTTCAAATTCAATCAATTATTTGACATCACAACAAATTATTTTCCAAAGCAACAAGAGTTGTTAAATCATCTTCAAGATACCGAGTCATATTTTATTATTCCATAACTTGTTGAAAATATTAATTTTAAATACGAGCATGTAAACAATATTTTGTTAATATTTTTTAAGAAAGTGGAACAATAAGAAGAGCCAATTTTAAAGATCTATGAATGCAACAGAAACAACATTACAAATAGTGGACTAAAGCATATGTGATAGCCTACAAACTAGAGACCTCTTTCACCTGGTTCCACTACCTTCACAGTCAACCAAAGCACTTTTTACAAAACCAGTGGACCTTAAGCTTAAGGCCTCCATTCTCTATCCAAATCCATTGAACAAACTTCATCCAAGCATTAAGAATCACGTAACAATTATTCATTACTCGAGCACCAATTCTTATATCTAATGCCTACTGCTCTGTATTGATTACTTCTTCAATTACAAGCATTAATTCAAGATTATCCAACCTAGCCAACACATTCTCCATATCTAACCAAATATGATGAAACAGAATAAGGTTGTCTAAGCCAGAAAATATCTCATCTATCATTCCTCTTGTGAGAAGAAAACCTTTATAATAATTACTCAGAGTAGTAAACAATAGCACCAGCGACCAAAAATACACAGAATAAATAATGGAGTACATAGAAATATACTAACATTGGAATGAAAACAAGAAAAATAGTCAAACATGAACTTCAAACTTAGAGGTTCAAATCCTAACAAAGAATTAAATGCATTATAGAACATTCAAAAAACTCTAAGGAAAATACATAGAGGAAAAAAATCCCAACCATGGTCAAATGCAAGAAAGGAGTGAAAGAAACAATGATCCAAATCTAAGCCTTAGCAAGAGTTCCAAAGAGTTCAATCTCTCAGAAAGACAGTACACTAGCCACATAATGATAAAAAATCTAAGAAAAAAGAAAAAAATCCAATAAGGATGATGACAATCTAGCAAAAACTTATTTACCTAAACCCTAGAATGGAACTTCTTAAGAAATTGGTGATATTTAAGCAAAGGAGAATGAAGAGATGAAGAGCTCTAGAGGAGAGAAATTTAGGGAAGACAAACAAGGATTGAAACAATGAACCTTACCAAAATCCAGATGATAGTGAACTAAACAATGAGCTTGAATAATGATCAAGAAGAACCAGATCATAAACGAACATTCACAAAGATGCAAAACTAGATAAGAAATCGACCAAAATGGTGAAGGAAATAAGAAAAGCCTAAGGGAACTAGGGGAAAAAGGAGCTCTTTTTTTTTCTCTTTTTCATTTTTTAATGCATTTTCGACCGTGGAAAATGGTTGAGTACATTTAACTTCATTTTGAAAGCACTATTAATCTATCAACATCATTTGCCCCACATTACATGTGATAAATTGTTTAAATAAAGTGAAAATTATCCTACTTATTGTTGGTCCAACTAATGTGGGCCATCCACAAAGAAAAAAAAGGAAGAAGAAAAGAAAGTCTATGGCGCCAAAAGAAAAGGAAGAAAAGAAGAAAAGAAAAAAAAGTCAAAAATCTCTCCGTGTAATCCGGAGAGAAGGATGAAGTTTTTGGCTATATAAAGCCTTAGCTTCAATCTCAAACAGATCAGAAACGGAGAAATCAACAAAGAGAGAGAGAGAGTTTCTGAAAGATTTTTGAGAGAGAAAAATTAAGAGAGCCAATTTGTGAAGTTTTATCCACAAATTGAAGATACATATTTGTTGTATTTTTGTGAGAGATCCACCTGAAGGTGAAGTGTGTAATCCCATCTTATTATAAAAGGAAGTTTAAGTGGCTCACGGGTCCCGTGGTTGTTACTTTCATTTTGAAAGGTTTTTCCACGCTTAAATCTTGGTGTTATTTTTATTCTATTTTGATTTGGTAAATTATCCTGGGTGTGTGAAATTTATCTCTTTAAAACCTTCCATTTTTCCCAACAAAGTGGTATCAGAGCCAAGTTATTTTTAGTAAGAGACCAGTACATATACAAAGATACTATTCATATATACCGTATTGTACTATTCACGGTACTATTCACTTGATACTATTCATGGGTACTAGTCATTGTCGAAAAGTATCATGCGTGAAACCTCAAAGCATCGACGATTCAAATGGAGGAAAGCACGTGTAATATGATAAAATTAACCGCATTTAATTATGCAATTTGGAAGTCCGAAGATGGAGGATCTTTTTATACATTAAAGATCTATTAAGCCAATTATAATGCCGAAGAGAAAGAAGTAACCGATGCGTACATTGAACGGGCCGTTCGAACCGAAGCAGGCCGCTCAAATCGTACAATGGATCGACAAAAGCATTTTTTCAAAAATTTTGCTAATGAACACGAACACGCTTATGTTCTTTGGCAAAAAGTTGGAGAAAATGTATGCGAGGACAACCGCACGTAATAAAGCAAATTTGATGCGACGATTAGTCAATTTGAAGTATAAAGACTAAGCAGCGTATCGAACATATGAGTGAGTTTCAAGGCATTGTAGATCAACTCAACTCTATGCGAAGATGACTCAGTAAGACGAGCTACAAGAGCCGATGTTGAGTTCTCTACCAAAAAGTTAGGATACTCTAGGCGTGTCGCTAGCAACCCTGGGCCCCGACGGTAAGCTTACCACGGATATGGTAAAACGTAATGTTAAACGAAGAGTCTCGACGAAAAGATTTAAGGCTATACTCCCGACATCGAAGCGCTTTGTCATGCGTAAACAAGGCAAGCAAGAATGGCGAGGAGAAGTAAAGTAAAAATCCCCGTAACCAAAGTCAACAAAACAGACTTCCGAAGTCTAGATCAAGGTACGATACATGTGTCATCATTGCGTAAGCCTCGGACACTTCATTCGAGAATGTGTATGTTAAAGGCGAACAATCCAGTAAATCAAGCAAGTAGACACCCGAACAAATGACACCCACAACCGTCACCGAAGAAGTTGTCATCGTTTCGAGATGCCGGACATGTCAATCTTGCGTACGCCAAGCACACTACTGGGTAGTTGAATCGGCGCTTCCTATCATGTCACCTCACGACGGGAATTCTTCTCAACCTACACTCAAGGTGATTTTTGGACGTGTGAGGATGGGAAATGATGATGCATCAAAAATTGCTCGCATTGGAAATATTTATCTGTAGCATCAATCTGACGAGATTACTTGAAAGATGCGAGGCATGCTCGATATCCGCCCTCAATTTAATCTCTACCGGTATACTTGATGATGGATACAATAATTATTTTGGGCCGAGGAAAGTGGAAGCTCACCAAAGGCAATCCGGGGTAATAGCTAAAGGCAAGAAAGATACATCACTCTACATCACGAAGCCAACCGTGCAGTAGGAGAAGTAAAATGCCACAAGGAAAGAAGTTTCTACCGAGCTATGGCATAAGCGACCTCGGCCACACATGAAAGTGAAAAGGTCTCAGACTCCTTTCCAAAACGAGGTCTCACAGAATGAAAGGTACACCCTTGCAAACTCATGGTTGATCAGACATGGGAAAACAACATGTAGTTGCATTTCTCGTAGTCTCGCACCATCTAGAAAGGAAAATATTCTAGATTTAATACACACGTACGTTCCGTACAACGAGTTGTAAGTCATTGTGAGAGGCGCTCACTATTTCGTGACCTTTATCGATGACCATTCAAGAAAAGTATGGACTTTTGCTTTCGAAAAACTAAAGATCGTTGGTACGAAGTTTTCAAGCGCTCCATGTAAAAGCGGAGAGAGAAACTGCGCACGTCCGTGTGTACGTGCGTATAATGGTGGCGAGTATCGTGGACCATTCAAGAAAGTACCGTAGAAGTTTTGGCATCAGGCCGGGAAAAATCGCACTAAAGACACCTCAACACAACGTGTCGCGCAGAGAATGAACAACCATCTCGTGAAAGAGTCGATGTATGCTCTCAAATGCAAACCGCCAAACACCTGGGGGAGGCAATGCGCGATGCGATCGATTTAATCCAACCTTTTCTCCATCGGGCCCACCGAACTACGACGCACCGGAAAGAGTTTGGACGGGGAGAGACGTTTCTTACAAACACTTGAGTATTCTATCAGAGCATTTGCTCACATCCCAAGAGATGAGTGGTCCAAGTTGGATGGAAAAGCGAAACAATGTATCTTTATGGGATACGCCCACGAAGAATTTGCTACAGACTTTAGGATCCTATTAACAAAAGGATTGTCGGCGCAGACATGGTATTTCTCGAAGACCAAAACAATCGAGGACTTTGAGAAATCCGAGAAACCATGCCGATGAAATTCCGCGAATAATCCGGGACCCGCCCTCCACCAATAAATCCTCAGCGACGGGAGTCACACCCGCATAATCGATGATGTCAATCCACCGCCTGCCAGCTCGTAACCGTAACAAGTCTCTCCGAACAAGTCCAACTGTATACGTACAAGGAGATCTACCCGAGTACGAAAACCTAGTCGTATATATTCTCCTAACGAGTACGTGATGCTCACCGGCGGGGAGAACTGCAGACTTGGCGACGGCTTATCACCGATCAACATAAGACCGAGTGGCTTAAAGCATGAGGAAGAAATGAAATCTCTCAGATGAGAACCACACATTCGACCACGAAACTACCACAGGGAAGAAAAGCTCTCAAGAACAAGGTGTACAGTAATCAAAAGTGAAGTTAAGGCACCGCAAACCACGCTATAAAGCAAGATTGGTCAGTGGAAAGGATTCGGGAAAGCAAAGAAAAGCGTCGACTTCGATGAAATATTCTCACCAAGGTTAAAATGTCTTCAATCCGAGTTGTTCTTGGTTTGCGGCTAGTCTTAACTGGAAGTTGAACAACTTGATGTAAAGATCAGTATTCTTACATGGGTGATCTTGATGAAGAAATCTATATGGAAAGAGCAAGGTTTCCAAGTCAAAAGCAAAGAAACGTTGGTATACGTACTAAAGAAAAGCTTCGTACGGGTCTGAAGCAAGCACCAAGGCAGTGGTACAAAAAGTTCGACTCATTCATGGAGAAAATGAATACATCGAATCGACTACCGATCATCGCGTCTTCATCAAGAAATTCTCTGATGGTGATTTTATTATTCTTTGTTTTTACGCCGATGATATGTTAATCAAGTGGGTCAAAATATTGGACAAGATTAACAAGTTAAAGAAGGAGTTGAGCAAGTCCTTTGCAATGAAGGATTCTTAGGACCGCCAAGGCAGATTCTTGGTACATGGCGATTATCCGCAATAGGCAAAAGCAAAAGATACGGCTTTTCCAAAAACGGTATGTTGAAAAAGTTCTCGAAAGATTCAACGTAGCAAAGCTAAACTCCGTTAGTTGTCCACTTGCAAGCCACTTCAAACTTAATGTGAGTCAATGTCCCTCAAGTGAGGAGGATAAATTAGAGATGAGCAAGGTGCCTTATGCACGGCAACAAGTGCCTAATGTACGCCATGGTACGTACTAGACCGTATATTGCATACGCGTCAGTGGCATCATGAGCCGATTCCTATCAAATCCTCGGAAAGGAACATCAAGTACCACAAATGGATACTCGTGTATCTCGAGGAACCTCCAAATTTGTTTATGCTTTGGTAATAATAAACCCCGTATTAGAAGTTGATATACGTATCTCGTATATGGCCGGCGACGTAGATACGAGGAAATCTATATCCGGTACCTAATAACATTTGGAGGGGGAGCTGTTTCATGGCAATCACGGACATAAAAGTGTATTGCTTTAAGTACCACGTATGCAGTACATTGCAAATCACCGGCGTTGTGGGCGAGATCCCGTGGATGAAAAAGTTCCTACAAGAATTGCATCGTAACCAAGAAAATTACGTTTTATCATGACAATGTAGCAATTCATCTTAGCAAGAACTCCAACCTTTCACTCAAGGTCAAACATATCGACGTAAGGTATCATTGATTCGTGACGGTCGGGAACATAAACTACCGAAAGTTGAAAATGTTCATACCAATGATAACGTGCAGATATGATGACAAAGACCGTGACTAGAGAAAAACTTGTTATCTGTAGAAAGATTGCAGGTATGGAAGAGCCACGTCCCACATAAGGTGGAGCGGGAGATTTGTTGATATGGCGCCAAAAGAAAAGGAAGAAAAGAAGAAAAGAAGAAAAGAAGAAAAGAAAAAAAAAGTCAAAAATCTCTCCGTGTAATCCGGAGAGAAGGATGAAGTTTTTGGCTATATAAAGCCTTAGCTTCAATCTCAAACAGATCAGAAGCGGAGAAATCAACAAAGAGAGAGAGAGTTTCTGAAAGATTTTTGAGAGAGAAAAATTAAGAGAGCCAATTTGTGAAGTTTTATCCACAAATTGAAGATACATATTTGTTGTATTTTGTGAGAGATCCACCTGAAGGTGAAGGGGGTAATCCCATCTTATTACAAGGAAGTTTAAGCACTACTGTCCGCGGGTTGTTACATTTCACTGGAAGCGTTTTTCCACGCAAAAATCTTGGTGTTATTTTTATTCTATTTTGATTTGGGAAATTATCCTGGGTGTGTGAAATTTATCTCTTTAAAATCTTCCATTTTTCCCCAACACTTATATGCTCACACTTTTATTTATTTATCAAAGTATAATTTTTTATATGCTCACTTTTTGTCTAATTTTTATAGCAAGAGATGTAATCTAATTGTATAACTAACGGCTCACACTTTTACCTTCTATTTGATAAAGCTGTTGTGTGATTGCACAAAGATCTAATCATCTAATTATGTTATCGTTTGAATTTGAAAAGAAAAAAAGAAATTGTATGCGAGATGTTATTAATTTTCATCTTTTATTATTTGCCCAATTCTTTAGTCGTACGTTTTTAATATATTTTTTTTTCTTAAAATAACTATACTATTTACATAATGCTTGGCATAATTTTTTTTTTTAAATTTAATTTCCTAATTAAAATTCCTCACTCGTAAGGTATATAAAATATCCACCAAATTTGTACATAATTCAAGTGATACAATGAACACTGCACTAATCTTACAAATCAAGAGAAAAGTATTTCCACACAAGATCTTATCCTCTTATCCAATATTTACTATTTGGATTTAAAAGGAATGCACATATATAAGTTGGCCAAGTCAATGGACACATTCTTCTCCTCTTCGTTAACTCTCTTTCTAACCTAACCGTCTTTTCTAGAGTTTTGCTTTTTGGAAGAAAAAAGGTTTTCTTATTGTAGGAACTAGTCTCTTCAATAAAGTTGATTTTATTTATCAATAAATACAATTTATTTGTGTATTGTAATTACATTTTGATCCAATATTAATTGTTTTCTTTCCACATAATTTATTTTATGTTTTTGTTTGATTTTTTTTAATTGAAGATTTAGATCAATATTTAATATTTTGTTTATTTATGTTTATCCAATATATATTATTACTTATATTTTATAAAAAAAATCAAATTTTAAAATAGAAAGGCATATTATATTTTATTAATATAAAATATAATATTCTTAGTTTTTCAATATATGAAAAAAAGAACTAATATTATAAGGATATTTTGGTAAAGTTACTATTTTTATTATTTTACATTTTGATCCAGCATGTTTGCTTTTCACATGAATATATTTTCTATATATTCTAATTTCAAAGAAGCTATAGTTAGTAAATATTATCAAAAGATAATCATATTATATATTTTGATTTCTTTTTATTCTAATCAATGACATTTTGATTTCGTTTGATTTTCACTCTAAATAATATATATACTCTCTCATATAAAAAGAAGAAGTTAATTCTTTAAATTCACTGATAGTTTAAAGTTACCAATTAACTCATGATAACGAGGCTCAATAAATATAAAATCCAACAAATATTCTAAAATTAATATCAAAATGCAAGTTTTACGAAGGCTAGCTAGCTGGTCTTTCTGAATCTTTGGAACAAAACTAAGGAGCTTATATCTTCTGTATATAGCCAATTAAGATAAGAAAATATTTCAATCACTAGGTTGGGTTTAGACTTGACCAAGCTACCAATCAGAGACGGACAGAACCATGAATTTTACTTTATTAGGTCTAAATGTAGAATTTGTAGTTCTGTTGGCCACGTAAATTATTATAAGATAAATATCAAATGTTTTTAAAAGAAAAATCTGTGTATTAGATACAATCACGGTAAGAAAATATTTAAGTACCATTACATCCCCTTAACATCATGCATCATGTATCTAATTAAAAATTGTTACATTATTATCCAAGTGACATGTAAACGTAAGATCAAAAGTTTTTAATTTATTTATTTACATGTATGCATTTACTTGCATACTAAATGCCCTTATTTTACGTAGGTATCAATAAGAGTTAGAAAATAATTCGATCAATTAAATTAAATTAAAAAATTTGATCATATCCATTAGATTTAGATCAGATTAAATTAACAAATTTTGTAGTCAAATTAGATTCGGATTTAGATTGAAAAGTATACGTTTCATTTAGATTCGGATTAAACATGGATGATAAATTTTATAATACGTCGCAATCTGATTCAAACTGAATTACTATTAAAATTATAAATAAATACATATTTTATTTTATAATGTGTAATATTTATATATTAAATATACTATAATTACATTAAATTACTATTTTAGTTTAAAAATAAATATAAATGTTAAACCTCTATAATAATTTAATCACTATTTAAGCATACTTTTTGTTATTTTGATTTTCTTAACTGTGACCGTAAATAATAAATTTTACTAGAGATACATTAATTTAATATTTAATTGTTGTGTATCATGTTTTTATATGATAATAATTTATAAATAAATTTTAATATTAATTTGACTTTATCTTATCCGAATAAATCTATTATGCTCAAATTTAAATTGGTCGAATTAATTACATCATAAGATTAAATTCAAAATAAAATTTTTAAAACCTGATTTAGATCAAATTATATTTGGATCGATGAAAACATGCGGTTTTAATCCGTTGCTCCCTTAAGTACCAACAATATCTCCTTGAAATTTTCATGGTGCATAGTATATCCATACACCTTACTCATATAAAAGGTTTTCCATTTAACAAACCCTATAATTTTTGAAACATATTATTAGAAAAGAAAACTAAGTATTGAGCGACAATGTATTTATTCAAACATGTACATACTCCTCTAAACTGAATTGTAATAATAATTTTTTTTTTGTTGCTAATGCTGCAACTTCTTTGGCCGTAAGTGTATTAATGGCTTCTTGGATGAGTTATGTTGTATTATCCTTTATATCTGTGCAATTTTTACTAGGCCATGTTGCTTTGTACTGATCATCATTATATAAATGAAATTAGTACCATATAGTTTGAAAAAAGAAATTGTAAATATTATTTTGTATATAAATAACGTTTATGCATGAATGATGTAGAAATAATGCATGGCTATAAGTAGCATGAGCATTTATGAACGTCCCTCGCTGGCAACGCTGGCAAAGACAACGTAATATGGAGACAGACTTAAATTTGATAAATAGGTATGAAATTTTCAACATTGCTAGCTAAACCCAACCATCCCCCAAAACCTAATCTTACACCATCCTCCTAATAATTAAGAACCAGACTCTACACTACAAATACCATTCTCCTATAACATCATTCATTCTCCGTGTGTGTATGTACATTATATATATATATATATATATAAGATTTAAATCTGAGTGGTACACCATATATATACCGTAAAAAATAACATTAGGTATTTCTCGATTTAATAATTATTTTTAATTATAAAAATATATTATATGTATCTTATTTTAATGAAAATGTGTACAAATTATTAAGTTTGTAATTAATTATTGAATATTAAAATCTAAAATTTAAAATTTAGGTGATTACAATTATATTTTGTATATATAATTTGTTTATAATTTTATAAATATTATATATAAAATTTTATATGTTAAGAGTTGAGATAAAATAATAAAAAATATATAAAAATTTGTAATATATTATATAATATTTTACACTTCCATGTATACCTTTTGTAAAGTCATTATATAAGAATCTATAATACATTACATAATAATTGAGATTTAATAAAGTAATTTTATATCATTTACAAGGCTCTTATATTATTTAAACTCAAATTAACTCATTTATATATAGCTTAAGAAATGTAAAAATTATTCATTTAAATTTAATAAAAAATCCAAAGTATAATTTTTAAGTTATACCCATACATAATATAAATATTCCAAAATTTTATTCAAAATTATTAATGTATAATTATATTTCACAAGAACAATAATATCCTACACCTTTGACTAGGGTTTCCCACCTTTAGTGACCCACGGTACTAGTATCAAATTCTCATGATTATTCTACATTTCCCCCTTTCCCATAAATGTAGCCCTAAAAGTTCAACTAGAAATAAAAGGCCAAAGCTATTGTTTTCACACGAATGAAGTTGGCTCAGTAAGAAAACCCTAACCAAGGTTATCGAGTAGCTATATATACACATAGATTATATTAAGAAGAAAAACATTAAGAAATTAAGAAGATGTGAAGAAGAAGAAGAAGAATTTACAGAACAAAATTAATAAATAAGTCAGCTGTAAAATTAGAGCTAATTAATTCTTAAATACAAAGATAATAAAACAAATTAATTTATATATAAGAAACTAGATCAATCTGTCCAATAATCAACATGCCAAAAGGCTAGCAATAATACAAAGATATAATCTATGATGGAAATGGTGAAATGGGTTCTTCTCCAAAGCTAGAAAAAAAAACCCATTTAGAGTCATTAATTAATTAGTTAGACATGAAAAAAAAAATCATCACATACCCATAAACAGAGATTAAATTAATTAAACTCCAAAATATATATTCATTACCATTAACATTACTCTTCCTTGTTCTCATCTTTTCTCATCTGAGACGGCACAATATCTTGAAGAAGACCATGATCTCTAAGCAAAGAAGCTGAAGATTGAAGATTATGACTATATCTTTCTTGAACAATATTTCCAGGAAGATTAATGAAGCCAGAGGAAATAATATTAATGTTATTTAAAGTAGAAGGGGAAATATAATTAGGATGTTGATGGTGCTGATGATTTTGAATTTGTGGCAGACCAAATAAAGGCAATGATGCTCCTACAGCTGTAGCTACAGAGCCAAAGCCACCATATTGAGCAGCAACAGATTCTGAATGCTGCAAAATTCCAAGACTACTAATCGATCGAGGTGTAATGGGACTTTGATGTGTGTGTTGTCCTTCATATGTTGTCACTACAATTGTTGGGTCATCTGAAGATCTCTCCACTCTCTTTTTCACTCCACAACCTGCACTTGTGCACCTATAATAGCTCCTATATATTTATTAAAATAAATCCATATTAATTATTTATTTATATTGCTTGTCCCATAAGAAATAAAATTATTAATTTTTTATTTAATTTACAGAGTACTTTTAAAATCAGAGTTATACATAATTGATCATTTTATCTTGTGGGTTTTAATTGTTTTTGGCAGAAATGGATCAAATTAAAGAAATCATAAAATGATAAAATGGGTTTTGAGATTTGAATAGGTACCTTGGATAAGGGCTATTTTTGACAGCTTTTTGGCCGTATTTACGCCATCTGTAACCATCATCTAGATGATCAACCTCACTCTTGGTCATGAACGCAAATCTCGGTTCTCTTTGCCTTTTTTGATTCTTCCTTTTTGGTTTCAACCTAATTTAATCAAACCCCAATATACCAACATACACACACACACAAAAAAAAAAAAAACGTTTTTCATATGATCACTTCGAAATTAAAGAACAGAAAAGGAGACTACAACAACCCATTTGAAATATCTCTAATAATATGCTTAAACCATACACTAACACAAGCTACAAATATCATTTAACTCGTTTAGAATTACCCTTTACTAACATTATTACCATATTAGTACAGAAAAATACAACTTACTGTTTATGGGTTTTTTCCTGATTATCAATCTCAGTTTCTTCAGCGCCTTGTTGGGGTTTAGATTGCTCGTCATTTTGGGCAGCTAATTCGTTAGATGAAGAAGAAACAGAACCAGAAGAATTAGGGGTATTTGGAGTAGTACTATTAATACTGTTATTTAAAACCTCAGAGGTAGTTTCAGCTGGAATAGTGATGGATGAATGAGGAGAAGAAAGTGACTGTTGATGAATAGCCATGGAAATGGAAGGTTGAGAAACAATAGACGAAGTTAAATAAGGAAAATCAAATATGGCTGAAGAAGAAGAAGCAGATCCTCCATAAGAATAATTATAATCTTGAAACCCAAGCAGTTCTGTGAAGCCCAAAGAAGAAGAAGAAGAAAGTTTATCAATATCACATGATATGTCAAAAAAATTAGTCGGAATCTGATCGGAGAAAAGAGTGGAATTTGCCATGGAATTGTTAGGCTTTAGCTCTTCTACTTTCTTGTCCATGAGATTTCTGCAATCAAAAAAGGTAGTACATATTCTCCATTTTGAGTACTTATTCTCTAAGAAGTTGTTTTATTACAAAGGGCTATAGCTCTGAACCAGTGAGAGAGACAGAGAGAGAGAGAGAGAGAGGGAGAGAGAGTATGTAGAGAGAGAGATATATAGGTGATTTTTATTAGTTTTTATTTATTAATGTTTGAAAAGGGTCTTTTTTTATTTATTTATATTATTATTTTAAATATAAATTGTTTTTTTTTTTCTTTTTTTGATGTATGTGAATGGGATTTTGGAGAACAGCTTGGAATGGTGACATTTCCACCTAAAGAATATAGATGTTACCGACAGGTGGAGGTAAACAAATGGGTACGGAGTATGTCGACGGCAGTCACGGCGCTGAGCATTTATTGAAAGGTGACCGACTTTTGTGGGACCTATTTACTGACACAATGCAATACGCGTATTTTTGAATAGTTTAACCGAAAACTAAACAATTTATTTATTTATTTCCCCCTCTGAAGTAACAATTTATTAATGATTAAGAAATATAATAACATACAAGTCTTAATAATAAAATAGAAATAGGAATGATATTCCCAATCAAGTTATAAAATGCTCATTTTAACTCCGTGAAGTCTTAATAATATACTAATATTATTTATAACTCCGTGAATTCAAGAGAATATAAATAATGCTAAATACAAAATTTTTTGAGTTTTTATTTAGATAACGAGCCCATTTATACAAAATCATCATACTTGATAGCCTCTATCATATTCTTATTTTTTCTTTTCAAAGTATTAGTTTTAAAATTGTTTTGTTAACTTGGTTATAAGGAGAAATAAAGCATAAGCTTCACATTTTTTAGCATTATTTTTGTTGTAAAATTTACTCCAATGCTATAGGATCTAATCGGTAATTTTTTTTAATGATAATATCAATAATAACATTGAAATATAGGAAAAAAAATTATCAAAAAAAAATTACATGCTCTATAAATGCTTGTAGAACTCACGTGATTTAATAGTATAATTTATGTTTAAAATTAATACATTGATGAGATTTGTATCCCACTGAAAACATGTAAAATTACTTATCATTAGTATTATAAATAAAAATAATATTTTTTTATTATAATAAAAAATAATTATAATAATATTAAATAGAAATGATTACTTATTAATAATACTAACACTTAATTAATAATTAATAAGCATTTCAAGGGATACGTTCTAAAAATATTTTCTTTTTTTTTTGCTTTTCCCCGTCTAACTAATCATAACGAAGGGGCAAGCAATCGATCATAGGCATTTGAAGTCTAATTCTGACAAACACATAGAAATATTCATTCTTAGCACAAAGAAATTGTCGATTTTTTAAAAATCAATCCTATTTAATTATGGACGATTTATTGGATTTATCTTCCTTTCTTAGGAGTTAAATGATGAGTTGGGTAAGCTTCCCAAGGGTATAGCTTCTTCGGGGCGACTAAGGACACAACCAAACAAATGATCAATAAACGAGTCTCCTTTGATACAATCTCCTTCATTATTCTTACGCACTTCCGTTTTACCCTTACAAGGGGGTGTAATGAATAGAGATCTCCCGCCAGCAGTCTTCTCTTCCTATCACTTCACTTCGTTCGAGAGATCTGATCTCATCGGACCTCACCAGGCCGGGGTCGAAGGGGAAGGAAGGGATGGGTAGTCCGGGAACAGCAACGGGAGAGGGCTCGTAGTGCCCCCCTCTTCCTCTTCTTCACACCTATTTGTTCTTTCATCCTCAGAGAGATGCGGTACTTTTTTTGTATTTTATAAGAAAAATGATGAATAGAAAGGGCTATGATACACTCTGAAATATTATCAAGATAAATACACTATTTTCGTTCCCTTTTCGATGACTACTAGAGGACCTATGTGAATGTTTTGGAATGAGGATGTTTGCCTTTTGTAACAAGTAAACCCACGATACAAACTAATAGATGTTGTTATTCTTACTCGAAAGTAAAATCTATTTATAATTGATCAGTACCTCACGGTACATTTTTTTTGTTTATTTGAATGTGTCTCTTCTTCTATTTATGCGAATTTGACCAACTTTTGATTCTTTATGAGTCAATTTATTAATTATTAAGTGAATAAAAATGCACTAAACTCGTGTTATATGCTTACTAGAACCTAACTGATTTGTTGGATCACAATTTTTAAAGATAGTATCGATATATTCACCGTTAGTAAAAGTAAATACTTAGTATTACTTGTTTTTATCAATAAATTACGACACATTGATATAAATTTATTTAATCATGAAAAAAAATAAACAAAGCTTCTGTTTCAATTATAAGAGTATAAATAATATAATTATTTTATTTTTTTATTAATTTTAAAATACAAATACATTCCATTTTTTTATTCAAAAATAAAAAAATGGTTAAAATATTTGTCTTTTATTGTTAAAATATCGTGCACAATATAATTTAATTTAAGACAATAATACATATTTAAAAATTAATATATTATTCAATTATTCAATTTTATAAGGAAATAAATTATTCCATTTACTCGTTGAAAAAGAGAAGTTAAAAAAGTGAAATAAAGATAATTTTTTATACAATATCGAAATCAAAATTAATGGATATAAATTTGAAAAATGACATCTAGTAATGGTTATTTGTTCAAAATTTTAAAAATATTAAATTTAACAAATAATGTTTACAAATTAAAAATAATATGTTATGTTATTTAATATATTTAATTTTACTTTTTTTTGATAAATATTTATACCTAAATGTTTTAATTCTAAATATATATAAAATATTATATTTAATAAAATATAAATTTATACTTTTGAAAATTATTATCCCTCCAAAATTAAAACTAAAGTCAAAAATTTTAAATAAAAAATAATTAAATTAAAATTTACCTTCTAAATTCAGACGAATCAAGAATTTTGACATCTATTGACGGGCCATAGCCTTTACGGAGTATACCACGTGGACTTGTTCGGCCGAAAATTGTGACATTTGCAATTTATTTGGTACTGTAAGCTAATCCCAGCTTTATTTAATTTATCGGAAAGATTTTTTTTAATAATGTATCATAAATTTAAATAATATAAAATATTAATTAATAAAAAAATTAAGATATTTTAATTAATTTATTATTTTTTAAAAACATAACAACCCAAAACTAATAATTAATTTTTAATATTTTTTTATTTTTTTAAAACAATATTTTTCTTTAATTCATAATATATCACTCATTTTACTTGAAAAGATTATTTGCATATGAATTATATATATTATCTATATAGATAAAAAAACTACTAAATTAATAAATAATACAATAAAATTTTAAAAATAAATTAAAAATAATTATTAGTCATTGTATTGTTATTTTTTTACAATAAAAGAATTAATTAAATTACTCTAACTAACCTAACTAAATTCAAATTTTAATATTTTTTTCTTAAGTTTAAGGTATAATAGAAATATTAGGGATATTTTTATTGATATAAAGTATTTATCCTCTATTTGTTTTTTAAAATAACATTTATAATATCTCTCAAGACTTATACATACAAAATAGTATTTTTTTCGTCTAGTTCACCTAAATATTCTACATTGAATATCGGATAATTGTTCAATGTATGTTAAACTCTATTGAGTTAAACATAGTTAAATATTAAATTTTGTTGAATTAAACATTGTTCAATTTTTCTTTATATAAAATTTGTGGATTTTATTTAATGTAATTTTTTATTGTTGTTTACTTTGTTAATTTTTTTTAGCATATGCTAGCATGCTACGCATATTAACCTATGTGGTACCATATTGCATTTGTTGTAAATTGTAATTTGCAAAATCACTTATTAGCAGCCATTATTAATGTTCTTTCCAAAAATTTGCAAAAATATTCGCTATAAACTTGATTTAGTATATTGATAATAAAATTTAAAAAATAAATAAATAGCTAGATTACTAATCCTTATAACTTGCTATTATCCTGTATTTAGCAATTATTTAAATATTTTAGATAATAAAACTGAAATGGGTGGGAACCCTACTCATGCTAAAATCAGATAATGAAGGTTCCCAAGTATTTTACTGTTTATATATATACTAAGGGAATTTTAAATTTTGACGTAAAAGTAGTAAAAAAAGATGAATTATATATTTATTAGTGCATAATAAAGATGATATCTTAGTTATTTATGACAATAATAAAAAAGAGATGGGATAAGAGAAAGAAAAAAACATAATTTTTTTTTTAATATTTATTTATTTATATAGATTTATTATTATTATTATTATTATTATTATTAATCCGGATCATTATATTAACTTAATTTAAAAGTAATAATGAATAAACTTTAGTGAAGGATGTCATGTTCATGATAAAAATAAAATTGGTCTATCATGTATCTAGAATATAAGATCCTTTTCATCTATTCATATCTACCTAATTCAATTTATAATCATAACATTTGTGAAAACTTTTTCGAGAGTTGTTTGGGTCAATAACTTATAAGACTATTATACTTCATGGTGTTAATTAATGTTAATTAACTCCTGAGGAGGTAGACCCAAATTGATGATAAGGACCATTTATGAACATTTAAGTTGATACGTGTGTGTATATATATATAGTTATTATATATTTGAAGAAATTATTTATTATTTTACTTAAATATATGATAATTTAGATTAATAAAATTTAAGATTAATGTATTTGAAAAATAATAATCTAATAAAAGGTTAATAGAGAAAGTAATATCATTTGATAAGGAGTATACAAAAATAATAAATAATTACAACTTGTGTTATTTGTGAGTTTTACCTTAGAAATCTTTCATTGACAAATAAAATAAATAAAAATTAGGATGTTGCATAATATGAAATTTCCGAGAGATAGAGAAACTTATTATAGACTAGCATTTGAACTTTTTGAATTTCAATTATATAATTTCTCAAAAAACAAGACGTTCAATTATATAAGAAACTGAAGCTTAATTAAGTATACTTCAAGCGCGCTATAAAAAAAAAGAAGTATATATTTCAAGTTTTTTAAAGATGAAATGGATTAAATTTGTAATTTAAAATATAAAATTGACAAATCTTACCATTATTTTATTAAGGGAGCATAAAGGTATATGTCCAATAGATTATTTGATTAATGTTATTTAGTTCTTAAGTATTATGAAAAAATATATTATTTAAATAATTTTATATTAAAATAATATATTTTTTATTAGTTAAGATAAAATAGTTCTATAAAAAAATATATTTTGAAAATATTTTATATAAATGATCATTTTATATTTGTTAAAGATTGTTGTTTGAATCATTTTTAATCAATGAACATAAAACAAATATTTTAATAAAAAATCATTAAAATAATATATTTTTTTACTTAACTTATTTAAAAAATAAATTGAATAAATGATATAAATTTTAATATAAACAACCAAACAACACTAATGACCGGAGTTGTGTGACATTTATTTGAAAAAAGAATGTAGTTTCAAACTCTACTATTATATATGTGTAAATATATGAGTGTAAATTTTATTTAAAAAAAGGTGGTATATGTTAGAAATTATATTGTAATCCTAAAAATAATTATTATAATATCTTGTAAAATATTTAAAAATTATTTTAATAGATATGCTTTTCTTTGAGAATGTTGGTTGGAACTCTGCTATTATGTATACGTAAATATATGAGTATGTTATTTTTAAAAAAAGTGATATATGTTATAAATTATTTTGTAATCTTAAAACAAAAATCATTATAATATCTTGTAAAATTTTTAAAAATTATGGTTGCAATTTTAGAAAAAAATTAGGTTATATACTTGCTAAAAAATGTTATGAGCTCAATTATAAGTTATATACTATTATATATTACAATAAAATTATAAACATAATTAATTTATTATAATTTTATTTAATACGAGTTGATAAACTCAAGTATATTAATCAATCTCACACGTTACTTAAAATATATCATAATTTTATAATATTTAAATTTTTTTTGTTATATATTATCTTTTATTGGCATAAGAATGTTATTATTAAATTTTAAATCATATACTTGAATAATATAAATATGATTTTAAAAAAATTATTTTTTTTGTTTTAAGTGAGGTTTGAATATTATAGACTTATCCTCTTTCTAAAATGACAATTTCCTATGCTTCTAATAACTTAATATGTTAAAAAATATAAAATTCGAGTCTTAATTATTTAGTTATTAAGATATGGGTTTGTATAGTATAAGAAAATTATATTTAATACATTTAATTAAAAAAAATAAATATAATATATAATTTTAAAATATGAAATTAAGTTTATATACTCATTTGTAACAGTTTTGGTTTATCGTCTATGTCAAGAAATTGAAAATTTTCCTAAAAAGGAGAAATTAAAAAATTATATATATAAATGGAAATTGAAGAGCGTATGAAGCAATTTTTGGCACGTGGAACGGTGAGATCTGACTGGATAAACTGTGGGCATTCAGCTCATTGCTGACCAACGTCTAACGTCAGGAAGCTTTTCTTAAATCTTAATGGCTGCTTTCTTTCCCGACAAGCCAGCGCCTAATTCCATCTTTTAAATTAGATTTTTCTACCATTTATTTTTAAGTTTTTATAAAAATATCATCAATTTTAATTTATTATTTTTATATTATTAAATTTTATAATTATTATAAAAATATCATTAAATTATTTTTATATTATTAAATTTTTTAAAATATTACAAAAATATCATTAACGTCGATTAATTAACAGTAAAATACACGTATATTGATGATCTTTTTTATTCGATTTAAAAATATTAATAGTATTAAAGTACAAAAAAAATGTGATATTATTTTTGTAACATTTGTAAAACTTATTAGTATGAAAGTAAAAAATCAAAATTTGATGATAATTTTATAACAATCTTAAAATTCGGTAGTTAAAAAATTAATTTACTTATTCAATTATTTACTCTCTTTGGATACAAAGAATAATTTTTTTAAGAAATTATAAAAATAACACATTTTAAATTTATAACAACAGAAATAATATCTTAGTAACATTAAAGTGATCAAATTAGATGTCATTTAACATTGAACGAGTCTAAATGATCAGAGTTTAATTTAAAATTCATCTAATTGAACAATATTCAAAATAAAATAAAGTGGTATATTTTTCTTATAATAATACACGCGCGGTGCATAAATGATCAAATTATTTAACATGATTTTACTTTTAATTCTCTCCGTAAAAAATTATATGTTTATTTTTGTACAATGTTAAAAAATACACATTCATTTACGTTGTAAGAAAAATGAAACTCCATGTATAAATGAAGTTATGTTATGTAATTAAACTATAATAAGCTATTCGGTGCATAAATGATCTAATTATTTAGTATGATTTAACTTTTAACCTCCTCAATAAAAAAATGTAAAGGTTGTTATTTTATAATTATAATTTTTTAAAGTGTTATTTTTATGTCTTTTCCTTTTTTTGAAGCGGTAGTAAGTACCACATGATAATAGATGTAAAAAAATATAAAAATTAAAATTTTAGGTTTGTATTATTATAATTATTTATTTAATATAATCAGTGTTAAATTTATATATATGTTATAATTTTATTTATATATAAAATGCTTAATTATTTAATAAGAAGATAATAAGAGATTAAAAAATTATAAAATATTAACAAAAGTGTAAGGTTTATGAATGTTGTAGATATTCTTGAATAAAACATCTAAATGTAATTTTAGTTTATATGTGAGTTTTTCAAGAATACTTTTCAAGTCGAAAAAACTATCGAGCTTTAAACAAATAGATATCAAGTATATCATTATTCTTATGCACGTAAGATTTCATAGTAGACACATAAGAATATTTTTCACTTAGTTTACTCGATCGATCGAGACATGTCTGGATTAATTGAGATGATTAGATCAATCAAAAATCAATCTACCTTATTTAAAAGGTCTTTGATTTAATTTTTCATCAAGGTAAATTGATTGAGGTTTAATGTTTGATGGATAGAGTACTAGATCGATTGAAAATCGATTTACTTGTCTCGAGATTTATTTTTATTACCTTAGATCGATATATGATTGGTTAGATGAATTGACCTTCTTGGCTCGATCAAGCGACTAGAGTCTTATCTTTAACCTAATTATTTTTTGAGCCAAACAATCTAATTACCATTTTGTTCTTATTATTTACTGTTTTATGAATTGTTTAATAGACATAATTGTAATTGGACTTTAACCTATCATTAAGATTTCAATATTTTCTATGTAAACAACTTAATATCTCTTATTTTCTTTAACCACAAGAGTATCAATCTTTTTATTTTAAGCTCTCTCTTTCAAATTATTTTTCAAAAATAATTTCATATTTTTTTAGCTTCTTTCTTTAATTAGTCTGTGAAACATTGATAGTTGTGTTTGATTGATAAATAAGTCAATTAGTTTATGATATTTGATTAAATGTTCATATAGCTTATTCTTTATTTTGTTCTTTAATTATTGGATCAATAATTGTGTGTATATTATCATAATTATTTGGTTTGATTAATTATCTTTAAAGAAACTATATCGACTTTAAATGAAATGATTTAAAATTTAAAGTCTTTTCAACGCGTGAATCGACTTTAAATTTTTAATTTTTTTTTTTACAAAATTTACTCATTTTCTATTACACTCAAATTAAAACATGTATTCGATCACTAAATAATAACAAAAATAAAATAAAATCAATTTAACAAATAGTTTAAATAATACAAATAATTAAAAAACAAAATATTAATTAATAGTAGAAAAATTACCATGGTGTTGTTCTATGTTATTCAAGATAATCATATTCTTCTACTAATGTTATAATACAAACCTACATATATAATACAAAAATGTATACACATAAATAATAACACATAATAACAGAAGTACAAAAAATTATACACATAAATAATAACAGAAAAAATATGAATAATAAGTGCGTAGAATTAATAGAAATACTTACAAGAGTAAATGAAGTGATAAAATGAAGAAAAAATAATGTTTTGTAAGTGAGAAATGAGTATAAAAAATTTGAGTATAAAAATTTTGAGTATTTTGCTCAAAAAAATAGGAGATCTAAAAGATTAGTTACAGAGGAAGAAAACGTACTAATCGACAAAAGTGGTACTAAGTACCACGTGATAATAGATGTAAAAAAATATAAAAATTAAAATTTTAGATTTATATAATTATAATTATTTATTAAATATAATTAGTGTTAAATTTATATATATATATATATTATAATTTTATTTATATATGAAATTCTTAATTATTTAATAAGAAGATAATAAGAGATTAAAAAATTATAAAATATTAACAAAAGTGTAAGGTTTATGAATGTTGTAGATATTCGTGAATAAAACATCTAAATGTAATTTTAGTTTATATGTGAGTTTTTCAAGAATATTTTTCAAGTCGAAGAAACTATCTAGCTTTAAACAAATAGATATAAAGTATATAATTATTCTTATGCACGTTAGATTTCATAGTAGACACAAAAGAATATTTTGCACTTAGTTTACTCGATTAAAAATCGATCTATCGTATTGAAAAGGTCTTTGATTTAATTTTTAATTAAGATAAATCGATTGAGGTTTAATGTTTCATGGATAGAGTACTAGATCGATTGAAAATCAATCTACCTGTCTCGAGATTTATTTTTATTACCTTAGATCGATATATGATTGGTTAGATCAATTGACCTTCTTGGCTCGATCAAGCGACTAGGGTCTTATCTTTAACCTAATTATTTTTTGAGCCAAACAATCTAATTGCCATTTTGTTCTTATTATTTACCGCTTTATGAATTGTTTAATAGATATAATTGTAATTGGACTTTAGCCTAGCATTAAGATTTTAATATTTTCTATGTAAACAACTTAATATCTATTATTTTCTTTAACCACAAAAGTATCAATCTTTTTATTTTAAGCTCTATCTTTCAAATTGTTTTGCAAAAATAATTTCATATTTTTTTAGCTTCTTTCTTTAATTAGTCTGTGAAACATTGATAGTTGTGTTTGATTGATTAATAAGCCAATTAGTTTATGATATTTGATTAAATGTTCATATAGCTTATTCTTTATTTTGTTCTTTAATTATTGGATCAAATAATTGTGTGTATATTATCATAATTATTTGGTTTGATTAATTATCTTTAAAGAAACTATTTTTATTGAACTTCTATTCAGTACTACAAAGGGTATTAAGTTCGGTTCGTTGAACCGACTTTAAAATTTTTAATTTTTTTACAAAATTTACTCATTTTTTATTATACTCAAATTAAAACATGTATTCGATCACTAAATAATAGCAGAAAAAAATAAAATTAGTTTAACAAATAGTTTAAATAATACAAATAATTGAAAAATACAATATTAATTAATAGCGGAAAAATTACCATGGTGTTGTTCTATGTTATTCAAGATCATCATATTCTTCTCCTAATGTTATAATACAAACCTACATATATAATACAAAAATGTATACACATAAATAATAACACATAATAACATAAATACAAAAAATTATACATATAATAACAAAAACAATATGAATAATAAGTGCGTAGAATTAATAGAAATACTTATAAGAGTAAATGAAGTGATAAAATGAAGAAAAAATCGTGTTTTGTAAGTGAGAAATGAGTATAAAAAATTTGAGTATAAATTTTTTGAGTATTTTGCTCAAAAAAATAGGAGATCTAAAAGATTAGTTACAGAGGAAGAAAACCTACTAATCGACAAAAGTGGTACTAAGTACCACGTGATAATAGATGTAAAAAAATATAAAAATTAAAATTTTAGATTTATATAATTATAATTATTTATTAAATATAATTAGTGTTAAATATATATATATATATATATATATATTATAATTTTATTTATATATGAAATTCTTAATTATTTAATAAGAAGATAATAAGAGATTAAAAAATTATAAAATATTAACAAAAGTGTAAGGTTTATGAATGTTGTAGATATTCGTGAATAAAACATCTAAATGTAATTTTAGTTTATATGTGAGTTTTTCAAGAATATTTTTCAAGTCGAAGAAACTATCTAGCTTTAAACAAATAGATATAAAGTATATAATTATTCTTATGCACGTTAGATTTCATAGTAGACACAAAAGAATATTTTGCACTTAGTTTACTCGATTAAAAATCGATCTATCGTATTGAAAAGGTCTTTGATTTAATTTTTAATTAAGATAAATCGATTGAGGTTTAATGTTTCATGGATAGAGTACTAGATCGATTGAAAATCAATCTACCTGTCTCGAGATTTATTTTTATTACCTTAGATCGATATATGATTGGTTAGATCAATTGACCTTCTTGGCTCGATCAAGCGACTAGGGTCTTATCTTTAACCTAATTATTTTTTGAGCCAAACAATCTAATTGCCATTTTGTTCTTATTATTTACCGCTTTATGAATTGTTTAATAGATATAATTGTAATTGGACTTTAGCCTAGCATTAAGATTTTAATATTTTCTATGTAAACAACTTAATATCTATTATTTTCTTTAACCACAAGAGTATCGATCTTTTTATTTTAAGCTCTCTCTTTCAAATTGTTTTGCAAAAATAATTTCATATTTTTTTAGCTTCTTTCTTTAATTAGTCTGTGAAACATTGATAGTTGTGTTTGATTGATTAATAAGCCAATTAGTTTATGATATTTGATTAAATGTTCATATAGCTTATTCTTTATTTTGTTCTTTAATTATTGGATCAAATAATTGTGTGTATATTATCATAATTATTTGGTTTGATTAATTATCTTTAAAGAAACTATTTTTATTGAACTTCTATTCACTACTACAAAAGGGGTATTAACGTCGGTTCGTTGAACCGACTTTAAATTTTTAATTTTTTTTTACAAAATTTACTCATTTTTTATTATACTCAAATTAAAACATGTATTCGATCACTAAATAATAGCAGAAAAAAATAAAATTAGTTTAACAAATAGTTTAAATAATACAAATAATTGAAAAATACAATATTAATTAATAGCGGAAAAATTACCATGGTGTTGTTCTATGTTATTCAAGATCATCATATTCTTCTCCTAATGTTATAATACAAACCTACATATATAATACAAAAATGTATACACATAAATAATAACACATAATAACATAAATACAAAAAATTATACATATAATAACAAAAACAATATGAATAATAAGTGCGTAGAATTAATAGAAATACTTATAAGAGTAAATGAAGTGAAACAATGAAAGAAATGAAGAAAAAATCGTGTTTTGTAAATGAGAAATGAGTATAATTTTTTTGAGTATTTTGCTCAAAAAAATAGGGGATCTAAAAGATTAATTAGAGAGGAAGAAAACCCACTAATCGACATTGAAATTGATGGTTATAGGTGGCTAGAAAATGAGAAAGAGTGGAGGAGAAGTGAAAGAGGTTTTAAGTTTTTGAGAGTGATGCAACGCTTGGAATACTTTCTATCTGGGGAAGAAAGAAGAGAAAAAAATTTATCCACGTGTGTAGCATCGGTTCCAAGTGTCAACCGATGCTACGCTACATGGATAGTGTCAGTTCCAGGTGTCAACCGATGCTACGCTACGTGGATAGCGTCGGTTCACCACATCAACCGATGTTACCTAGCGTAGTTGATGCTTTCCTTTATAGTCTTCACAAGAAAGATTTTCAAAACCAGACCAACGTTCTGATAACTTGAGTCACACAAATAATCGAACCTGTTTAACCAATACACAAAAATATAGCATAATAACACAAATATAATGTGCTTCCTATAGTGAATTAAACAATAAATAACCTTAACTAGAAGATTCAAAAATATATCAGTTAATATTAAATCATCTAGTAATCCTAAAACAAGTAGATTAAATCACTACTACAAAAAGGGATATTTAAGTTGATATGTAAAGTTGGTTTTTGGTTAAACGGGTTCGATTGTTTGTGTGACTCAAGTTATCAGAACGTTGGTCCATATTTGAAAATCTTTCTTGTGAAGATTGTGAAGGAAAGCATCAACTTGTAAGTAGATTACTTAGGCTTGGGATTTGTAATTGGATTTTATTTTCACATTGGATAATTAGGTGGTTTGATAGATCAATGGTTTTCTTTTTAGGTCATTGGTATGACCTCAATTGTTTTCACCTAAAAATATCATGTATCAATTTCTATTTATGCATTATTTTATTTACATGTGATCGCATGTGTGACCGTCTATGAATTTTTAATTTAACATATTTTTATTAATTACCTATTCAGCCATCTAGTTAATTAGATCTATAACAAAAAAATTCTAATTAGTATTCGAGTGGGTCACTAGATATACTTAGTGTGTGGCTAATACCTTGTTATGGATCATTTGAGAGAGGGTTGGCTTACAATTCATGCTCCCTTATTTGATAGGTCTAACTATCTATGTTGGAAGGCTCGTATGAGAGCTTTTCTACGGTCTATAGATGAGATTGTATGAAACTCTGTTATTTATGATTAGGAACTACTTATAATTACCAAAGATAATATAATCATTCTACGTAAGAGAGATTGGACCACTAAAGATAAAACTAATAGTAATTAGAATCAAAAAAGTATTGATGCTATCTTTAGTGGTGTGTCTACTGATGAGTTCTATCGTATCTCTAATATTGATACAGCCAAGTATGCTTGAGATATTTTAGAGGTTATCCATAGGACACCACACAAGTTATAAACTAAACTTCGCATGATCGGTACTTAATTTGAAAACCTTATGATGAAAGAGATGAGACATTTTCTGAATTAATATTAAACTATGTGATATTACTAACACCTCTACCAATCTTAGAGAGAAAATTGATGATTTTAAGATAGTTTGAAAGATTCTCTGCTCACTACCAGATCAGTTTCATACAAAGGTCACTGTCATTAACGAAAGTAAAGACATAGACACCATCAAAATAGAGGAGCTCATTGGCTCACTTCAAACCTTTGAGATGAGCTTTCGAACACCTTCAAAGAACAAAAGTATTGCTTTCGAAACTGCCATGATTGATGACGGTAAGAATGACAATAATGAGGGTGTTGAAGAATCGAAACTCTTAGCCAAAAGACTCAAGAAACTCTTCAACCAAAATAATTCACAGAGTAACCAACAACCAAACCGTTCAAGGGATTATAATATAAGAGAACTCAAGCCTATAAGTTCAAAAGGTAAGAAAACTAAACCTATTAGACTTAAATGTTTTGAATGCAATGGGATTGATCATATTGCAGCTAAGTTTGCTAAAAAAAATATAACTAGAAGGGTTTTCAATGCTACCCTTATAGATTCAAAAAATGACTACGAGAATTCAAATAACTCAAAAAATTGTAGCACCAACTACTTGGTATTTATTGTAACTACAATGGATACTCCATTAAGTCTCACATTGATTCAGACTATGAGAAAAGTAATTTCGAATTCCTACTTAATAAATTTAATGTAAATAATATTGATGAATTGTTTGTAGTTTTAATTGACATTAAGAGACAAAAAGGATAATTTACTTGTAGAAGTAACTAAACTAAATAATAAACTTTAATCCTTTGAAATAAATTACTCAATTATAAAAAATAAAATTATTTGAACGTGTTAATGTTTTGAATTCAAGTCTTATAGATCTTAAAAAGAAAAACAAGAATCTTATGTAGGAACTTGGAAAATGAAAGAAAGCCATATAGAGATTGACCATTGGAGTTGAAAAGCTAAACAAAGTTTTTGACTATGAAAAATCTTTTGAAAACAAGAAAAGGCTAAGTTACTTGGATGCAGATTCTATGGCATCATCTTAAAAAATAACCCAGCTTGTAAAATCTTCTAATCTGTCTTCACATAATACACATGACATTGATTATAAGGATAAGATGTCTACTCTTTCAACAATAAAAACCACATTTATAAGGCTTTCTAACTCTACTCTTACAATTATTAGTTATGTACAAAGAACTATTGCACCTATAATTGACAAAAATGTTAAGTTAATGCTTGTATAATGAACTCGACCTAGATCACTCGAGTGATCAAGGTCTTAACTTTAACCTAATTGTTTACTTAAGCCAAACAGTCAAATTACCAAGTTGTCCCTATTATTTACTGCTATATGAATTATTTAATGGACATAATTATAATTGGACTTTAACCTAGCATTAGGATTTCAATATTTTCTATTTAAACAACCTAATTCCTCTCATTTTCTTTAATCTCAAGAGTATCAATATTTTCATTTTAAGCTCTCTCTTTCAAATTACTTTGCAAAACCAATATCATATTTCTTTAATTAATATGTCAAACATTCGTGGTTGCATTTGATTAATTAAAAAATATAATTAGTTTTTGATATTTTAATTAAATGTTCATTTAGCTTATTTTTTATTTTGTACTTGAATTATTAGATTAAATAATTATGTGTATAATATCATAACTATTTGTTTGATTATTTATCTTTAAAGAAGTTATCTTTATTGAACTTGTGCTTAATCTACTTATTTTAGGGTTACTAAATGATTTGATATTAATTGATATATTATTGAATCTTCTAGTTAGGATTGTTCATTGTTTAATCTGCTCTAAGACACATATTGTACTTGTATTATTGTGCTAAATTTTTAGGTATTGGTTGAATAGATTCGATTTGACTTAAGTTATCGGAATGTTGGTTCGAATCCGAAAACCTTTCTTGTGAAGATGTGAAGAAAAGTAGAGGTTTGTAAGTAGATTATTTAGGGCTAGTTTAAGTTCTAACCTTGTAATTGGATCTTATTTTCACATCGGATAGTTAAGTGGTACAATGAATTTGTGGTTTTTCTTTTAGATAATTGGTTTGGTCTAAATTATTTTCATCTAAAAATATCATGTCAATTTTTATTATCGGATTATTTTATTTATACATAATTGCATGTCTTGCGTTTGTGAATTTTTAATTTAATATATTTTTATTAACCTATTTATCCCTCTAATTAATTAGCTCCGTAACTAAAAACTTAAAAAAAAAATTATATAGTAAATTGTTAAAATTTATTAATTTTAATATAAAGATAAATATTTTTATAATAGAAGTCAAATGTCTACAAAATTAATTATATATAACAATGATTTATTGAAGCGGGGGATTTGGCTCATTCGAATTACCCTTAATTTCATCCTGAATTGAATATTAAGATAATTGTACTAATATTTTATTTTATTGACATGATTATTATATCATTATTTATTTTAACATTCAAGAGAAATTATTATCTAAAATCTTAATTTTAAAATTAAAATTCATGTGTAATTATTCGAGGATTTTTTTATAAAAGGCATCAAAGTTTATTTTATTTATTAAATAAATGAAATATTATACACTTGGGATTTCAACTTGGTTATGTTAGAAAATCTTGAATTAAAAATTAATTTAATTTTCAATTTTTTCTCTCCTCGTTTCAATCTTTATTGTATTTTATTAATTTTTTTCTTTCATTTATTTCTATCTTCTTTAATATTTTTTTAGCTTTTGTTATTTCTTTCTCTCATCCGTTTCAGTCTTCTTCGGTTACAATATTTTTTTTTTATAAAAAGAAAGTTGAGGAAGAAGAAGGGAGAAAACGAAGAAGAAAACATAGAAAGTAAAAAAAACAGAGTAGTAAAAAAGGAGAGGAAAGGAAAAAAGAGAAAAAGAAAAGAAAAAAAAGAAAAAGAGAGACAATATGGAAAGGCAAAAAAAATATTTTTTTGTATATTTTTTTATCTAGAGTTAGGTTCTTCTAATAAAGTTCAAACACTTGAAAGTTCGTGTAATAATAAATTGTGATGTAAATTTGTTATTGTTTAATCGTTGTATTTTTTGAGATAAGTTTTCTTCGTTCTCTAACACTCACGATAAACAGAAAAATTATCTTAATGATACTGTGTGATACATAAGTCTTGATCTTTTTACTCTATTTAAATTTTGTATTTTATAAAATATATTTTTAATTTTAAAATAATTTTATTCTTAAACTTATTTGTTCATGTATTATTTTCAACAATCTTAAGATAAATTTTTTTCTCATTTTTTGGACAAACAAATACAAATTCTTTTTAACAAATATTTTGGATCAAACAGATTATTCATAATTTATTATATTTATCTATTATGCTATATATTCTACTATCATTACCATTCAATTTTTACATTTTTTTATTAATTCTCTTTATCGTTTATTAATATTACTTTTATTATTTGTTTCTCCGTTATATTCCTTCTCTGTCACATTGTATCTCTGTTTTATTCGGTCACTTAATATTTCAGAACAAATCATTGTTATGAATTTCAATAAGATTTTATAAAAAAATAAATTGTGAAAACTTGTTTAAATCTATGGGAAACTTGAAATAATTCTTTGTATTGTTTTAATCATAAACAAAGATTTCTAAGCTTATAAGTTTTTTTTCACGCTTATAAATATTTATTGAAATTTTTTTCTTAATTCAACGTTTATTATTTTTAAATTTTTTATTTATTTGTTTAACTTTCCATTCTCTTGTTATTTTATTAGAAATTTTTTCTCCTTAAAACTAATATTTTTGTTTACTATATAGACAATATAAATAACAACTTTTTGATTACTGTTTGTTTAGGTTTGATTTATTTTTGTTTAATAATTGTTTTAGTCTTTTATTAATTCTTGGTATTATTATTTTTTCATATGGCTTAAGCGATGTTCTTTTTGAATCAATTGGTAATACAATTTTGTTTTTCAATTCAAAACTTAATTTATTTGATTTAAAGCTTGTTTTTACTTGTGCAATTCTTATTAGAAAAGAAAAAAAAAAGATTATGGCATCAAAATGACAACTCTATTATCCCAGACTGAGAATCGAGTTGTGAATGTTGCTGACACTATTTTGGGAGATTTTAATATGAACCATATGAAGAGGCCTTTTGTGGCTCATAGGGTAACCCTAATGTTACAAGTTTTTATTCTTATGATTTATGTTGTGGTAGAGAAATAAGAGAAATTTAATGGTTTAAACTTCATCGAAAATTCTGCCAATTCAACCATTCAAGGGCAAGGTTAGGTCAAACTGAAGATGTCCTTTGGGAAGGAGCTTACATTAAAAAATGTACTTTATGTGCCAGACATTCGTAAGAATCTTATTTCTGGCTCATTGCTAAACAAGTATGACTTTTAGATAGTTTTTTAATCTGATAAGGTCGTTGTGACAAAAAATGGGATGTTTGTAGGGAAAGTGTATGTATCTAATAGGCTATTTAAGCTTAATGAAATGACTGTAAAACTAAGAATATTAATAAGATTAATTCTTTTACTTATTTGCTTGAGTCTTCCAACTGACGACATGGTAGACTAGGTCATGTTAATTATGATATATTGCGTAGATTAATTAACATGGAACACTTACCCGCATTCCAAATAGATTTAAAGCATAAATGTGAGACCTGTGTTGAAACAAAAATGATTAGCTAGGTCATCATTTCATTCAATTGAAAGGAACACTGAACCATTTGACCTAATCTATAGCAATTTATGTGATTTGAGATTTCTTCAAACAAGGGATGGAAATAGTTATTTTATTACTTTTGTTGATGATAACATAAAATATTGTTATGTGTATTTGCTTAAAAGAAAAGATGAAGCTATAAAGAAATTTATTCTTTGTAAAACAGAAGTTGAAAATCAACTTAACAAGAAGATCAAGGTACTACGTAGTGATCGTGGTGGTGAATATGAAGCACTATTTGGTGGATTCTGTGCACAACATGGAGTTATCCATGAAACCACAATGCCTTATTCACCTTAACAAAATGGAGTTAATGAACGTAAGAATCGTACCTTGAAAGAAATGATGAATGCAATGCTCTTAAGTTCTGGGTTGTCATAGAACTTATGGGGAATTTATTTTTTCAACTAACTACCTTTTAAATAAGGTACCTTGGAAAAAGACATATAAGACACTGTATGAATTATTTAAAGAAAAAATACATTTCTATAAATATTTACGAGTATTGGGGTGTCTTGCAAAAATGATTGTACCTATACCTAAGAAGGTGAAGATAAGTCCAAAAAAAAAAAATAGATTGTATCTTTATTGGATATGCACATAATAGTAGTTCTTATTGATTTCTTGTGTATAAGTTAAAGTTTACACACATACACAAGAACACGATAAAGAGACTTTGAACATGTATTTCCAAATAAATCTCAAGGAGAATAAAGTTCATCTAAAAAAATGTATGAGACTATAAATTAGGATATTCAAAATAAAGAACCTAAACAAGAGGTTGAGGTTGAACTCAGATGTAGCAAGAGAGCTAAGATAGAAATTTCCTATGGTCCAGATTTTTTGATTTACTTGCTAGAAAATGAACCTTAAACCTATAAAGAGACTTTGAATTCTTCTGAAGGTTCTCAATGGAAATAAGCCATTAATTGTGAAATTGAGTCCATTATACAAAAGCACACTTGGGAACTAGTTGATTTACCTTTAAGTAGTAAAACATTAGAATCCAAGTGGATTTTCATAAAAAAAAGTAAATCAGATGGATCAATTGATAAGTATAAGGCCAGACTTATAATTAAGTGATACAAACAACGGTATGACCTTGATTACTTTGATACTTATTATTGTGTGATGAGAATAACATTAATAAGGATGATAATTGCTATCGTCGCTCTGTGAAATCTTAAAATACATCAAATGGATGTAAAGACATCCTTTCAAAATGAAGAGTTAGATGAAGAAATCTACATGGATCAACTTAGGGGTTTTTCATGCTGGGGCAAGAAGATAAGGTCTGTACATTGGTGAAGTTATTGTATGGCTTGAAATAAGCACCAAAACAGTGGCATGAAAAATTTGATACTATCATGAGGAGAAATGGCTTTAAAATCAACTACTGTAAGAAATGGGTATATGTCTAGGACAAAGAAGATGGTTATGTTATCTTGATGACATGCTAATTGTGGGTTGTAATGATCAAATGATCAAATCTACTAAGTCTATATTGAATTCAAGGTTTGATATGAAAAACATGGGGCCTATTGATGTAATTTTGGAACTTAAGATATCAAGTAGATCAAACGGTTTCATTCTAAGTCAATGTCATTATGTTGACAAAATACTTGAGAAATTCAATAAGGATGATTCTAGAATTGTGAGAACACCACTAGATGTAAATCTATACCTATCTATGAATAAAAGTGAGAGTATGTCTCAACTAGAATATTTTAGAGTGATATGAAGTATTATGTACTTAATGAGTTATATGAGACCATATATAGCTTACGTTGTAAGCAAATTAAGTAGGTATACTAGTAATCTAGGATCTGATCACATGAAAAGTATTACAAGACTACTTAGATACTTAAGATATATACGTAGCTATGGACTACACTATACACGATATCCAAATGTATTAGAAGGATACAATGATGCAAATTGGATATCTGACATGAAAGACTCAAAGTCTACCCGTGGATATGTGTTCATATTGGATGATGCAGTTGTTTCATAGAAGTTTTCTAAACAAACATATATTGCTAGATCCATGATAGAATCTAAGTTCATCGCTTTGGATAAATGTGGCGAAGAAGCCAAATGGCTATGCAATTTTTTAGAGGATATTCTAAAAAGGGGTGAAGCCTGCACCTGTAATATGCATCCATTGTGATAGCCAATATGCTATTGGTAAGGCACATAGCAATATGTATAATGGTAAGTCTCGACATATACGTAGTAGACATAATACCATTAGACAACTAATCTTAACTGAGGTTATCTCTATTGACTATGTAAAATCAAACGATAACATAGTGGATCCCTTAACTAAAAGGTTAAATGGTGAGTTAGTTGATAAGTAATCGAGGGGAATGGGGCGGAAGCCCATGAATGAATAAAGATTTGCAAAGGAAACCCAACCTATTTGACTAGAGATCCTAAGATCTAGCTTCAAAGGGACAACCTAATTGTAAAGACTTAATGAGATCAATGTTGGGGTTTACCCTTAATTCCATTCCTATGATGAAAATAGTGATACCTGTAAGATATAGGGTAAGTTAAGGATTTTAATGATTCTTATAAAGAGAATACCGAGTGGAGTATGCGTGTTACTCTTTACGAATTACTTTTAAACATAGGAGATCACCTATGTGAGAGAGGAGAAGGGCTGATTCGAAAGAGAATTGTGTAGGGCTCAATTATTTAGAGACTCTTACGGAACCAAAAGTATATTTATGGCCAAAACGAACATAACAGTGAGAACTGAATTGTGTTAGGAAAGATTCTTGTGTGAAGTATGTAATCACTTACATAAACAGTAAAATAGTTTAAGGACATCACATCTACTGGTCAGTTAGTAAGGTAAATATATTTTCACAAAGGAAGATTCATAGGGTAACATCTACCTATCCTATGCAGGTTTCAAACCGTTGAACTCTATTTTCGTGTCAAAATTTGATTTAAAATCTATGTTAATTTTAATTCATGTGTGAGATTATTAGAAAATCTTGAATTAAAAATTAATTTAATTTTTAGTTTCATTTCATTTAATTTTCAGTTTTTTTCTCTCATCTGTTTCAATCTTTAATGTATTTTTTTCGTTTTTCTTTCTCTCATTAGTTTCAGTCTTCTTTAGCCGTTTCTATATTATTTTATGTTTTTTCAATTTTTTTCTTTCTCTCTCATCTGTTTTAGTCATCTTCAATTATAATATTTTTCTTTATAAAAAGAAAGCTGTGGAAGAAGGGAGAAAACGAAGAAGAAAATAGAGCAAGGAAAAAAGAAGGAAAAATAGAGGAGTTGAGAAAGAAGAGGAAAGAAAGAAAGAGAAAATGAAAGAAAAAAAAGAGTAAAGAGAAAAGAAAGGGAAGAGAGAAAAAAAAAGAGAGACGGTACAAAAAGGTAAGAAAAAAGTATTAATTGTGTATTTTTTTTATCTAGAGTTAGGTTTCTCTAATACAGTTTACATACTTGAAAGTTCTTGGAATAATAAAATGTGGTGTAAATTTATTATTGTTTAATCGTTGTATCTTAGAAGATAAGTTTCTGTCATTTTCTAATACTAACGGTGAACGTAAAAATTATCTTAAGGATACTGTGTAATATAAAAGTTTCGATTTTTTTCCTTTATTTAAATTTTGTATTTATAATATATATATTTATATTTTTAATTTTTAATTTTAATAAAATAATTTTATTCTTAAGCTTGTTTATCAATGTATTATTTTTAACAGTAACAAAATATGGAGTAATATCACCTTAACCACAAGCAATCTAAATAATAGTCTTATGTTAATATTTAATGGTGAATTGTTGTCAAACATTTTAAAATCTGTTCAAAATTTTTTGGATTTGCTTTAAAATAATAGTACCTCCCTATCTTGATTTATTATACAAAGCGGAGAGTAAATAAAATTTGTTATTTTTATCAGTATTTTTTTAACAAGATTGGCATATAAAAATATATATTAATTTTAGTGACATTTTACCAATTATCTCAATAATTTTTGTTATAAATTGTATAGTGTTCAGTTTTTTTTACTTAACTAATCAACTTTTTTATATTCTAACGGTTAATTTATAAGACCAAACTAATATTTTTTTTTATGTATTTGCTTATTATTTTTTAAATTGCTAAAAAAAATCATACAATGTGAATCTTTTGTTTCATCTTTTGAATTTTTTTAGAGCAATAAAAATAGTCCTGTTAAAACTTATAACCACAATATAATATATCTTATTTTCAACTCATATATTTTTACTATTAAAAAAAATATTATATATTTTTTTACATTGAAAATCGTCTTATTAAATACTGTTTAAATAGAAATACAATCATTTAGATACGTTCAGTATTATACTTTTCAATTAGACTACATTAAATATTATTAAGATGTTTTTTTATATAAATTTTAGGTTATGATTTTTCAAAAGTTAAATAACATTATTTTATAAATTATATTGGATTAAAAAAATATCTATACATTTATTTATTTACAAAAATAAAGCATATCTAAATTATATAAAAAAAAAATTCAAGCAACATACCGTATAAATTTACAAAGAAAAGCTAAATAAATATTTCTTTCATAATTCTAGTTACAAGAGTTTTAATTATCTTAACGGCTTTTTGGGCTAATGATAACTTCAAAACTAATAGTGAAAGATAAACAAGTCTTCTATAATTATCTAATAATAAGAATTTAATTATCTAAACTCATTTGGTTAATGAAAAGTGAAAACTTATTGTAAGCATAATTCTAACAAAAATAAGTCTTGATTTTTAATAAACTAAATTGAGATGATTTTGTGCTATATATTAAGTTAACTTTTGTATATCTTCGTTGTTATTAAATAAATTAACTAACATCCATGACAGCATTTGTAGTTAAAATAAATTTGTGTAAAATTGTTGAAATACTTTAGAGTTATATTGACTATTATATATTAATAATATTATAAGATTTATCCATGTAAAAAAAATCAAAAAATTATTCATACAAGTGAAAAAAAAAACATAAAATTTGTCAAATTTTTCCTGAATTCACTCTTTTTTTTTTAATAAATAGCTTTGCACGATTCGAAACCAGGTTTCTGTCCCATTTTTTCATTATTTATTACTTAGTATAGCTGATTTTAATATAAATAATAGAATAAATAGATTTTTTTTATATCAAATTTTAAAATTATTATAAAAATATAATCAAAGTTACTTTCTTTAAATTTTATAAATATTAAAAAATATTATCAAATTTTTATATTATTAAATTTTTTAAATGTAACAAAAATATTAGATAATTTTTCGTTAATTAAATGACGATATTTTTATAATATCTTATAAGATTTAATAAGATGAAAGTAATAAAAATAAAATTCAATAAACTAATTTATTATATCTTCTGTGAGTTTACAAATTTTATATTTTTATGCATATTATTTATATAATTTTTTTAAAAAATTATAAAAAATTTAAATTTATATAAAAAAATATTAAAAATATTTAAATAATTTAATATGTGAAATGACTTTTCATATTTTTTATAATCGTGAAAATATATAAATTATATTGTTGTTTATTTTGTGATTTAAAAATTTAAAAATTATTATTTTCGTTTTTTCATTTTTTATATTTTCTATCCAAGTGGGACAAACACCAGCCAATTCGTGACTCCCACGTACTTCCACAGAACTCATCTCCATTGAAACGTCTGTAGATGCTTTATGTCTCTACGTGTCTCTGCTGCCATTTCTCTATCTCTGAACAATGTTTCAAAGCACATGCTCTTTTACGCGGTTTGCATATTATATACAGTTGCTTCTCATACACGCTATCTAGATTTTCGCGCCTTGTAAACTTTTTGAGTGTAAATTACATAAAATTTTTTAAATATATGATTAAATTTATACAAATTTTTAAAACTTTAAAACCTTATATTTTTAAAAACTATAATTTAATCTTCCTGTTTTTAAAACTTTATAAAGAGGTTTTTAAAATTTTAAATTATTGGACTAAGTAATAATATTTTTAAAAATTTATATATAAATTTCAAAATTTTGAATTACAAGTAAGAAAATTATCCTACGACTTTTTATCTTTTATCATATATATTTTCAATATTTTTAAAAATATTACAAATATTATCAATAATAACACCGTTATATTTGATATGATATAATAAAAATAATATTTCAAATAAGTATAAGTTTTCATATTGTATCACATATGTTTTTAAAGTGTCACATATACTTTTAACATTAACATTGTTATCTTTAATGTTATTCATTAGTTATAATTTTAATTATATTTCAAAGTCTAAAAAGTTATTATTGAAATCATCCAGTTTATGTATATTTTTCAAAATTCTCTAAAATTCATCTCTTCCCTGTACCTATGGGTTCATGCATTCTTTTATTGACAATTATATTCCTAAATTCTCTAAGTTGTAAAAACTATCACAAGGACAAGAGTTAGTATGCATTGTCTATGCGCCCTTGCCAAAAACACAAGAGATAGTGATGTAAGGAGAAAGGGTAATGTTACTAAGAGTTCATTGTCTTTGATAGTAACATAGTTTCTAATTTACGTTATTGATTAAATATTAAATTTTGATGAAAATGATGATTTTTCATATGGGGTTTGTTTTTTGTTCGAAGCTTTTAATGATCAAACTTCTCTACTAATCCATATATCGGCTCAATACGTTGTCAATATTACATATTAAGTTTGACATAATTAATTAATTAATTCTATTAGAACGGTTGAGCTATTAGGTAGTGTAATTAGACACAATATATAGCTAACACTCATGTATAACAATCACTAAATTTTCAGTTTTTAATTTAATATTATTTTGCTTTCGATTCTATCTACATCTTGCTCTTACTTTCTAGTATGTTATCAAAGCCTTGATTGCTCAACTTAATTTTTTTGAAAAGCTTGTTAGTTCTCTAACAATGGTGACACATAAGTTAGTCTCTCATGAACAAGAAGAAAGTTCAAAAAGATTTATTCAAGCTGCCATCAGTTATCCTCCAATTAATGTCGCAATTGGTTTAAACATAATAGAGGTAATTTCTTGATCTAGAAACAACAAATGTTAAGTTTGATTGCTGGTTATGGCTTAGAAGATTACGTAGATGATATTAAGAAAATGCCTAAGGAATTTATTGATTCTAGTGCTATAAATCCAAATTATTTAGTTTGAAGTAGGGCAATACAGGGAGAAATAATGCGTCCAATTTGGGCAATATAGGAATCTATAATAGCAATTAGGGAGTCTACATTGGTAATGGTAATGTTCTTGATATTGTTGATACTAGTAGTACTATTCAATCACTTCTTCTCCTTGTTTTGATCTAAATTAAGTAGTTCGTGCATGCATCTGGTATATTATCAACACATGGAATCATTCATGAAAAAACTACACCTTATTCTCCTGAAATGAATGGCAAGTTGAAAGAAAAAATAGAACTTTTACTGAATCAATTGTTGCAATTTTATTAAACTATATTATTGCTTCCCATTGGTGGAGAGAAATTTTATTAACTGTTTACTATGTGTTAAGTAGAGTGCCTAAATTTACAAGTAAAATTTCACCATATGAAATTTTGGAAAATAAGAAACCTAATTTAACTTATTTTAAAACTTGGGGTTGTTTGGCCTATGTTAGGATCCCTAATCCTAAAAGAAATAAACTTGCTAGTATAGCATATGAATATATATTCATAGTATACGTTGTAAATAATAAAGCTTATAAATTCTATGACTTAAATGATCATGTAGTTATAGAATCAAATGATGCTGACTTCTATGAACATAGGTTTCCCTTTAAATTGAAAAATAGTGGGGGCTCGTCTTCTAGTAGTTTACCCATAACTAGAACTAGTGAACAAAATGAGGAATTAAACATTGAAATTAGGAGAAGTAAACAAGCTCAAACCCTTAAGGATTTTAGGTCTGATTTTTATGCTTATACCTTAGAGGAAGATCCCCAAACTCTTAAAGAAGCATTATCTTCTTTAGATGCTAACTTATGAGAAGAAGCCATAAATGATGAAATGGACTCTTGAGTATAATAAGACTTGGCATTTAGTTGACTTACCTCCTAGTTGCAAAACCATTGGATGTAAATGGATACTAAAGAAGAAATTAAAACCCGATGGTACTATTGAAAAGTACAAAGCTCGTCTTGTAGTTAAAGGGTATAAGTAAAGTGAAAATGTAGATTTCTTTGATACCTTTTCACTAGTCACATGAATAAGTTCTATACCTGTACTTTTTTCTCTTACTGTTATCCATGATTTAGTAGTACACCAAGTGGATGTTAAAATTGCTTTCTTAAATGGTGACTTAGAAGAAGAAATTTATATGGATTAACCTGAAGGTTTTGTTATCCCAGGTCAAGAAAATAAAGTTTGTAAACTAGATAAATCCCTTTATGGTCTAAAACAAGCACCTAAGCAATGACATGAAAAATTTGATAATCTAGTTATCTCACATGGATTCAAAATAAATGAAAGTGACAACTGAATTTATTATAAATTAGAAGATAGCATTTGCACTATTATATGTTTATATGTGGATGACATGCTTATTTTTGGATCAAATATTCATGTTGTGAATAATGTGAAAACTTTGTTAATTGCTAACTTTGATATGAAAGATCTCGGAGAAGCGAGTGTAATCCTTGGTATAAAGATTACTAGGTCTGAAAAGGGAATTTCTTTAGATCAATCTCATTACATTGAGAAGATCGTAAAGAAATATAATTACTTTAACTACAAACCTGCATGTACTCCTTATGACCCTAGTGTAAAGTTGTTCAAGAACACCGGAGATGATGTTAGACAAACTGAGTATGCGAGCATCATTGGTAGCTTACGTTATGCTACTGATTGCACTAGACCAGACATAGCTTATGTTGTAGGACTACTATGTAGATTTACCAGTAGACCTAGTGTAGCATTGGAATGCTATTGAAAAGGTTATGAGATACCTTAAGAAAAATATATACCTTGGATTAAATTATAAAAAGTTTCCCGCTGTTCTAGAAGGATACAACGATGCAGATTGGAACACTTTATCAGAGACTCCAAAGCAACTAGCGGCTATATATTTAACATAGCTGGTGGAGCTATTTCTTAGAAGTCTAAGAAACAGACAATATTGGCTCAATCTACAATGGAGTCTGAAATGATAGCACTAGCCATTGCTAGTGAAGAAGCAGACTGGTTAAGAAGTCTGTTAGTTGAGATCCCTTTATGGGAAAGATCGATACCAGCTGTCTTGATCCACAACGATAGTACCATGGCTATTGCAAAGATTCAGAACCGTTACTACAAAATGAAGAGACAACAAATACATCGTAAGCATAGTACTGTTAGAAAATTTCTCTCTACGGGAGTTGTAAGAGTGGATCATGTACGTTTTGATGAAAATTTGGAAAATCCTTTGGTGAAAGGATTTCCGAGAGAGAAGGTTTTCAAAACCTCAAAAGGAATGGGACTAATGCCTTTAGAATGAAGAGTCACTCATGATGGTAACCCATCTTATAGACTGGAGATCCCAAGAAATAAGTTCAAAGGATAATAACAAGTCATGAAGTGATACGAGATGAATCATGCTATTTTGAAATCCCATTCTATATTGTTAGAAGCATGAAGTCTTGAAGCGATAGAAAAGGATGAGTTAATTGTTAAAACTCTTAATAAGTTCTATACTCTATGTGGAGTGGAGTACATAGCTACATGAGTGCTCTTTATAGACTCATCTACGTGAATGTGGAAGTGTGGTCACTTCCTATGGAAATTTTTTGGGCAAAATTTACTAGAACGTTCACTATACTGGGATACATGTGCATGACCATAAAGCACGAGCTTTTTGAACTACACCTTGGAAAGGTTGTGTGTTTAATGATTGTTAGAGATAGAGTTCAAAACTATGAGTTACACTAGTATATTCTAAAGCATCAACACTATGCAAAGGTTTAAGTCGATAGACACCTTTTTCTTATGCATAATCTTATATTTTTAATTGATCGGTTGCTCGATGAAAATTATTTTTATATAAAATTCAAGTGGGGGATTGTTGGAAAAGACGAATGTTTATAAAAATTAGTGAAGCCTTGTCCCACATTGCTTTTTCATATTACTTAAAAGATGTATAAATAGTGACAAGTTGTCTATTGGGATTGGGCCCCAAGGGGTACCCACTTTTGCGGAAGGGGAGAGGACCTAGGCAAATGTGATAACACACACGCGTGCGTGCGCGCGCGCCACCACCGTCCATTCGTCCGATTGACCAGCCATGCCATGTCGAACTGAGTCCGAGTCTGAGTTCATATGCGTGTGCGTGAGGTGAGGTGGCATTTTTATTTTTTGGGAATTTAAAAAAAATACTTTTCCATTCAAAAAATGGTTGTTACATTTTTTCTTAGAAAAACAACCGTTATTTACGTTTACTCAGAATATGACTATTGTTTTCTTTTATTTAGAAAATGACCATTACTATTCTTTATTCAAAAAATGGTCGTTACTTGTCTTTATTGAGAAAAATGGCCGTTACTCTTCATTACTCAGAATGGATGTTATGCTCTCCATCCCCAGACATTACCGTTATTATCATAATGGCCACATGATTTCTGAAACCTATAAATAGAGGGCCTCAACTCTCAGTTTCTACACAACAATCTGCAAACTCATCTCACTAAGAAAAAAATTATCTTAGTAATTCTAAATTACTTTTCAGTTTTCCGAGCAACAAAATTTTTAGATGTAACATTCCGGTCTTCATCAGTAGTTCCGAGACAGAAAAAAGATTCTAGGCTATTTTATCCTGGGGATGACGAGGCTGCGTTTGCTTGCACAAATTTGGGCAGAGCCGTGAAATGACTTAAAGAGAGCGACCTAGTATGCGACTCAACCGAAGCAGTTCATTTCAGGTTATCGGTAATATTGTTCCAACACTATTTTAACGTACTTGTCTCAATAGGTAGTGTAATCAACCACAATATATTGCTAACACTCATGTATAACAATCACTGGATTTTCAATTTTCAATTTAATATTGTTCTGCTTTCGACTCTATCTCCATTTGATTCTTGTTTTCTAGTATGGTATCAGAGCTTTGATTGCTCAACTTGAGTTTTTTGAGAAGCTTGTTAATTCTCTAGCAATGGTGACACATCTTGTGATTGCAAATGTAAATAAGTCAGTCTCTCATGAACAAGAAGAAAGTTCAAAAATATTTATTCAAGCTGCCATCCAGTTATCCTCCAATTAATGTCGCAATTGGTTTAAACATAATAGAGGTAATTTCTTGATCTAGAAACAACAAATGTTAAGTTTGATTGCTGGTTATGGCTTAGAAGATTACGTAGATTATATTAAGAAAATGCTTAAGAAATTTCTTGATTCTAGTGTTATAAGTCCAAATTATTCAGTTTGAAGTAGGGAAATATAGGGAGAAATAATGCGTCTAATTTGGGCAATACAGGAATCTATAATAACAATTAGGGAGTCTACATTGGTAATGGTAATGTTCTCGATATTGCTGATACTAGTAGTAATATTTCGTCACTTCTTCTGCTTGTTTTGATCTAAATTAACTAGTTCATGCATGCATATAGAATTATCAATAATCTTGTAAATGTTCAACATTTTTGTGTGGATAATGATGTATTCATTGAATTTCACTCAAATTTTTTCTATGCCAAGAAGAATCATACGAAGAGGATTATTCATCAAGGCCTTACTAATTGTAGTTTGCTCAAGATTCTTGGAGATTCCTTAGGGAGTTCTAAGGCTTTGAAGTGTGTTGTTGAAGCTCTAATTATTGAGAGTTCTCTTTGGCATGATAGATTGTGTCATGTGTGCATTCCAATTGTGAATAAAGTGCTTGCTTACACATATAATAAAGAATCCTAATGTTTTCATTATTTGTATATCTTCTTCAATTGCTAAGTCTTATAGATTGCCACTTCTATCTACCTATGTTTCTGTTTCTCAACAATTTAGTGTATTTTGATATTTGGGGGACCGTTCCAATTCTTAGTTGTAATACTAAATTTCATGTTCTTAGTATATAATTGTACTCATTTTCAATGGGTTTATTTTCTTAGTTGTGATACTAAATTTCATGTTTTTAGTAGACAATTTAGTTGTAATACTAAATTTCATGTTCTTAGTCACATAGATTGCCTAAGGTTTTGGATGCAATTGCAATTGCAGCTCCAATCTTTAAGGAACCTAAGTCATCTATTGAGCTATCTCAGGTAACTGAATGACAACAAACTATGAGAGTTAAGTATGAGGGTTTGATGTCTAATAAGACTTGGGAGTTGGTTGATTTTCCACTTGGAGGGAAAGTTATTAGTGGTTTAAAATAAAAACTAAGGTTGATGGGATTTTGGATAAGTATAAGACATTCTTGGTTACACATGAGTATGTACAAATAGCTGGCTTACATTACAATGAAACATATAGTCCAGTAATTAAGGCTATTATAGTTCACATTTTTCTTAATCTTGTTTTGTTTTTTGGCTAGAAATTAAGATAATTGGATGTAAATAATGTTTTTTTAAACGGTGATTTGAAGGAGCATATTTTTATGCTACAATAAGTTAGTTTTGTTGACTCCAATCATCCATGTAAGGTTTTTTTAATTTTTATCGTTTAAATTGTGGTATAATAATTTTGAGAAAAAATATTAACTTTTTAAAATAATTTTGGCATACAAAGCTATAATTAACTTGTGTATAAATATGTGATGTAAATATAAATGCATTGAAATTTCTCATCTATATAGCTATTGAACTTGTTCTAGTATTTTTTTAAGAGTTGTTTAATATTGCTACGACATATACTTTGAGGTGAGCAATGTAAAGATGTGATCATTTATTTAAAAAGTAATAAATAGATTTTTTTATTATTGAACTTTGAGAATTGTTATAAAAATTTTATTGTTACTCTTGTATCATTAAACTTCATAAATATTATATAAATATTATCTAATTTTTTTTGTTATTTTCATACCATTAAATTTTATAAATATAACAAAAATATCATCGATATGCGTATAACTTGTTGTTAACTTATTGACATTGATAATAATTTTGTAATATTTTATAAAGTTTAATGGTATAAAGTAAAAAAAAAATAATTGATGATAATTTTATAATAATTATAAAGTTTAATGAAATGGAAGTAACAAATCAAGTTCAATGTTATTTTTGTAGTTACTTTTAACCATGGATGTTAGAAAAATTTATTTACTTAAAAACTATTTTGGTATTTTGTTTTTAATTGCTAAATTTGTTTTTGGTGTTTTTTTTAATAAGAATAGTTGACCACTTGTCATCCAAGTTTAATTTGAACTCGACAGATGAATGGAAGCATAAAGAACTCTATGATTGATATGAGTAATTAAATTTTGAACCAGAACTCGACAGATGAATGGAAGCATAAAGAACTCTATGATTGAGATGAGTAATTAAATTTTGAACCAAAAATATTGGTGCTAGCTAGCAAAAACAGAATATGTATGTCATTTTCAAAGGGGTTCATCTCAATGGAAGTGAGAGACCCCATATACCTACTTTTGTTGTTTTTATATATAAAAAGTTCCATCAACATAATTAGAGAAGAAAAAAGAAAAAAGAAAAAAGAAAAAAAGTTCCATCAACATAATGTGATAGTCTAATGCTTCCAATGGAAGATAGTGAGACATTGAGAGCGGGAAACTAATTAAGAAGACGTTACAGATTGAATATTGGACTTCACATATGTATAATAGCTAGCGTGCTAAAAAAGTATTATTCTTTTATCAGTTTTAACACCTTTATTGATATGATATTGATTTTAATACAATGATCTTGGTTATTAGTATCAATTTTGCTTTGGGAACAGATTTAGTGTCCGAGAGCTACACAAAGTAAATTTATGAATTTTGTCCGAGAAGAGAAAATATATAATATATAAAACTTTTATAGGATATAATGACAAATTAAATCTAATTATCTTTGTTATATTTGGTGTGTTTTTATTACATATAGTTAATTGATCCATGTTATTACTAAAAATTCAAATGATTATAATTAGCATATAATTAACACTTAATCAACTCAACTTAAATTGAGAATAAGTCGGTAAATTTCTTAAATTTTATGAATTATATATTAATAACTTAATCTTTATTTATGGAAGTTAACTGATATATTACTGATTTATATTAATTATTTAAATTTAAATACTTAAGCATATAAATGGGCTCACTCCACCTAAAAAAGATACGCATAAACAAATTTTTAAATTCTCTAAATTCTCTCCCAACGAAGCTCATTCATACAAAAACTAACTTAATCATCGTAGTAGATATGACACCCCACAGTCTCGTTCCTTTTGATGTATTTGTTAATGACTTGTATGATCGACATGGCAAGAATATAGTGAACACAAAAATATGCTTCAACATTTGGTGTCATATGTGGGAAATAAATAACAAAAAACTCAAGAATATTCATCATGTTCTTCAGGTTTTGTGTTTTGTTCGTCGCGTTCTTCATCCATATTTTCCTCTAAATATCTATTCGATTCATTAAGTCACTAAAATGAATTCCCAGCATGTTCCTAACAACGTCCCACTCCCACAAGAAGTTAGTGATCTTGCTGGTGCCCATGACCAACCATCCACCCTCATTGTGCTTCTAGAGAACGGGAAAACTTAGAAGGAGTCCAGTTATCTTGACTCTGCGTCGCAATCAACTAGCATCTAGATCACCGTTAGGAAACATACTCTTAATGAGAAACCCCTTAAAACACCTAAGTAGGAACTGGATCCTAGGTTGGGCCATGCTATAGTCACCTAACCAACTAAGGAAACCAGACTTCTCATCTTACAAAAACAAGAGTTGGAGTTTCCCACACAAGACTGCCAGGATGATATGGCCATCTAAAAAAAGCTTGGCCATCATACCTTGGAAGAGGCCACCTAGAATAGGCATCCGGTTATCCATATAAAAGATTTACTCCAGTATGTAGTATGACATAACAGCCAGCCAGCCAGCCAGGCCAGCCAAGCAAAGCAGCTAGTAAGACAGAGTAGCCAAATAAAGCATCCAAGTAAGTCACAAACGCAAGCCAACCTAGTTTACTAAACATCAGTTGGTATTGAGATTATACCACCCTAAAATGCGAAGATGCCAACCATCCTCAATGACGCCATCTATGTAGGCACGTGCAATCTAAATATATTTTGTTGGCTTACCTTGAGGAACCAACCTAAGGCTATATGATCGATTCAATAAGGATAGGATATCCATGCTAATGATGTCACCAATCATGCGATAGATATCCATAGCTATAAGTTAGAAAAACCTCAATCCAAGAAGTAGAGATTCACATATAAAGGAATATTAGACCTTAGCAGGACATATTATACCTCGAAGGGTTACATTGTCTAGAATGCTATCTCTAAGGTTATGCTTTCTAGTAGGGTTGAGCATCGGTTTGAAACCGATGATTTTAAGACAATCTGAATCAGATCCGATCCGAAGTAAATTATGAATTGTTCAATCTGAATCTGATCCGCTATAAATTCCAATCCGAACAAATTCAAATTCAAATTCAAATTCGAATATGAAAACGACCGGATAGAGTCAAAATTTTAATTTAAATAAATAAAATGAAAATTTACATAAATAACCAAAATTATGAATTATTCAATCTGATCCGATATAAATGTCAATTCGAACAAATTTGAATCCGATATAATTTCAACCTATAAAACGAAAAATTACATAAAATCAAAGAAAAATTTAAAATAAAAATATTTTCCATACAAATTAAAAAGTAAGTGACAACATGATTGAAAACAGTTCAACAAAAATAATTAAAATAAAAAATTCAATATCAATTACATAATTTAACTCCAAATATCCATAGTAATAATTTAACTCCAAAAACTTCAATATCAATTACATAATTTAACTTCAATGTCCCTAATTAATAATAACACGAACTCCTTGAGATAATCATTCAAGGTTTAATTCACCAATACTATAAAGAACATCTGCATGATGAAAAATTAACAAGTTAAAAATATACCAAAGCAAGTAATAAGCTAATAAACATAATAATATGTAAAAAACTTTTAATTTTCTCATAATATGATAGAAAATAAATCTATATATATTCAAACTATATATTTGAAAGTTTTATGTCGTATACCTGATTCTAGAGCCTCAATTTCATCAAGTGACTCTTAGATATTAATGATTGGATAGGAATGAATCCAATTTTGAGTGCAAATAAAGGATTGCACAATTTTAGAAGATAAGGAACTCCTGTATGGACTAATTGTACAACCACCAGTAGAGAATGCAGATTTAGATGCTAAAGTAGATACCGGTATGGCCAATACATCTCAAGCTATCAAAGACAAAATCTTAAATCTTGAGGAATGAACATTCCATCAACTTAAAAGATCAAATTTCTCATCATCCATATCAACCAATGCTTCTTGCAAGTATTTTTCCACCTCAGATTTGTTTTCCATAGGATAAAATTCTTTTAAATGCTTTCTCTTATGAGAAGCATAAAGTTGAAATGCATCTACTTCTAAACCAAAACCTTTTGTACCCATTTGTAAAGGTTGAGAAGGTTCTTCTGTACTTGATGGAAAATAAGCCTTACGATACTCCTTATACATATCTTCCAAAGTTTTTTTCACCCTTTTTGAACTCATTGATGATCAATCTCAGCCCCATTACACAATTCTAACAAACTTAGATGTAAAGAACGCTCTTTGTGCCCAGGATCAAGTAAAACAAACACAAATAACATCATATTCATCTTAGCTACTCCTTCCCAATATTTGTCAAACTTTACCTTTATCTCACTAGCCATCTTCATCATAATGTAATCCTCACATTTACTCCACATATCAAGTTGATCATGAATAAAACAAATATGATGCAAGAAGAAATTAGAAATCACATATAAAGATCTAGAAAACATTAAAGTTTCTTCATAAAAAACTTTCAAAATTTGGACAAAATGTCTAGCATTATCCCAGTCAATTGTAGCCGAAGTTTGTTTAATTTCACCTTGACAAAACTCTTGATAGTACCCTAAATCAGTGATCTTTAACCTTTCAAATGCCTTTTGAAAAAACATTGCTTAATCCAACATCATATAAGTTGAATTCCACCTTATCGTAACATCTAAACCAACAAGTTTTTGAGTAGAGAGTTTTTCCATTTCAGCAGCATTCTTAAATTTTTGAAGTCTAATGGGTGATCCTCTCACATATCTTACAACAACACGAATCCTATGTATTGATATATTATACTCTTTCAAGCCCTTCTCAACAATTAAATTCAGAATATGTGCACCACATCGCATGTGCAAATGTTTTTATTCTAAAATTGCATTACCCCAGCCATTAACACATTTTTTCAAATAAGTGCAATATCATTAGAACTTGCATTATCAACTGTAATACAAAATATCCTATCAATGCCCCAATCTAACAAACATGCTTCAATAGCTCTACCAAGTGTATCACTTTTATGATTTAGAACTTGACAAAAGTTCAAGATTCTCTTTTGTAAATTCCAATCACTATCAATAAAATGAGCAGTTAAACACATATAACATAAATTCTAACACAATTGTAGTAAGACATATTCTTTTACTAGTTATATTCAACAACTCTTTCAATTTTACTCTTTCAATAACGTATAAATTTAAGCAATCTCTTGCAATAGTCCACTGAGAAGAGATTTTAAACAAAGGTTGTAGCTTTTCAATAAACTCCTTAAATCCTTCACCTTCTACGATAATAAATGGAAATTCATCTTTTATTATCATCCTCACCAATTTTTCTCTACATCTTTCAACATTAAAAGTGTGAGGTAGAAGACTTCCTTCCTTATAGAAAGATGAAGTTTTTTGCTTCTTAAGAACTCTACCGGGAAACTTATCACATTCAATGGAAATGTGTGCAAGCCAATTTGATGTGCCAAATTTTCTTGACACATACTTATATTGTTTCTTACAATATTTTCATATAACTTTGCGATGTTGCCTAACCTCTTCTAAGGTAAAATGAGCCCATGCTTCACTACTAGATCTAAAGGAAACTTTTTTACCTTCTTCTTTAGAAGTAATGTAGAGGTCATGAATTGGAGTACTTACAGAATGTTCTGCTTGAGTTGATCGTGTTTCACTTTCATCTTTATTTACTTTCTCACTCACATAAAGTGTATCTTATCTTTATCTAAAGCCATCTATATAGTTATAGAAAACAAAATATTAGACATTTGCAATAAATAATTGTGAAAATGTGCACATAGACGTGGGGTGATGTTGGACATGTTTGCTTTCATGTGATTTAAAATATGTATTGAACATTTATATATAATACAACTAAAAATTTAATAATACGAATAAAAGGACATGCACCATTTATAAAACAGAGTTGCGTGAAAAATAAAACAATGTTTTATGATATTGATTTTTATAATTATGTAAATAACCATGATGTATTACAAATTTTTATTTAAACACTACTACAATGATATGCATGAAAAATAAAACAAAGTTACTAATGCCAAGTGTTGAACCTTGTCCAAGAAGGAAAAAACCTTTCAATGATAAAATTTGTTCCACCAAGCTACGTAAGATTTATGTTATAAACATTAAGTTATTTTAATTAACCAGAAACATAGGGTTAAATATATTGCATTTTTATCTAATTGTTTTTGGTAAAATATTGCTTGATAACATATCTTTGAAGTGAACATAAAATATTCATGTTTTAGTGCTTCATTGTTCAATATTAATAGACCTTAATATTTTAAAAGTAGTGTGAAAATGTTTGTAACTCAATTAAAGCATGAAAAACAGTGTTTTGTAGGAAGAATACTAGACAAACCGCCTTTGCCCATTTGCCATTCCTAGATCTCAAAAAGTTACATGGAATTAAAAAACAAATCGTCCAAAATGGACCTCCCAACACAAAGTTATGACCGTTCAAAGTTTTCCTATAATGTCACCAAATTTTTGTACTAAAATACCATCACATTTCCACTCAGACTCGTAATTTTATTTCATAGCTCTTGAAAATTACTATAAGAATCATTATCCCTTAAAGAAGAAGGGGGAAAAATATATTAACATTCTTTGTTCTAATTCCCAGGAAAAAAAAGTACATCACACAATATGTTCTAGAGAGCCTCTTACTTCAAAACAAACAAAAGTCATTGAACTCTAATACAAATATGGAGTTAACCTCTATTCATAAAATAAATAATATTAACCCTTCAAGTGACATCAGTCAATCACAAATCCTAGCAAGCAGAATGGTTAAGAGGAAACAAAGTTTGTATATATATACAAAAGAAAAAAAAATTAACACAATAATTGCAAATAAAAGTCTTATATATTGTTGATTTATGAAAAACATTATAAAAAAACTACTTTCACAAACATAAAAGAACGGTCCCTTGTGCAGGTAAGGGTTTTTCATAAAAAAACATAAAGTAAAAGACTACAAGGAAATAAAGATACATCCCACCATATGCAAAGGACATAACCAAACAAACAACAAAATAACAAAAGATCAAACATAAGATATGATTTCATATGCTACTTATGGCCCACACAGGAAATCAAAATTCAGAAAAATAAAAAGTTCAAACAAATCTAACCTTCTGTTGAAGGACGATGAAGAACAACGAACAATGACAAGATGATGAAGAACAATGAACATCCACAGGATGATGGAGAATAATGAACAACGACAAGAAGATGAAGAACAACGAACAGTGACAGACGAACACCAAAGAACAAGCAACGACATGCAAACAAAGACTGAATCTAGCGATGGGGGTGGAGTCGAGTATGAGAGATAGAGAGAGATGGTTGTCGCTGAAAAAATTTAATTTAGGTTTTGTTTTGTTAAGAGATGGGCAATGGGTGTTGTATAATAGGTTAGGTTTAAATGTTTAATTATAATATTATAATATATTATTAATTATTATATATATTTTTAAATAATATATTAAATATATCGAATCAAATTGGATTATACAGATTTGAATATTTTTAATTCGAATTTGAATCTAAATTCGAGCAGATTGATAAAATCCAATCTGAATCCCATCCAACTTTAGATCGAAATCACTCAATTTTTTTGGATTTGATCGAATATTTCGGATATTTTGCTCACCCCTACTTTCTAGAATGCAAGCTTCTTGGCTGTGCAATCTAGGATGCCACCACCTAGGTAGTGCCAGACTTGATGGATTTCTACCTTTTGATAATCAAAAAAGCCACCTTTTAAGTTGCATTTCCTAGCTTACCATCCTCTAAACTGTGGATCTAGGCCATACCTATTGATATTATGGATCCCGATTATATCAAGTGATTATGGATCCAGGCCATACTTATGAGATAGAGACACTACTTTCCAATCCGTTTCATTTAGAATCAATGCCCCAAAATAAGAAGTCTAGATCGTTTTTTTCCAGGCTGTGCCAAGTTAGAAACAAACTTTTTAAAGGCATAACAAACATGTGATGAAATATTATCTCTAGAGACATTTACCTTAGTGTCTTCGGTACACAAAGTTCTATAAAACTAGAGAATTATCATACCCATTCATACATAGATACCCTCCAGAAATGTATAAATTTGCATACCAAGACACTTGGAAAAGACTTCGATAGGAAATATTGGAGTTTGAGTTGGTTCATGTCGAGAACACATTATTGTACTAAAAAGAAGGAAACACCAATTGTCAGACCTTATCCTTAGATTTATGACTAATAGAACACTACTCATTATGACTGAAACTGATGGGATCCAATCGACTAGCCGACCAACCGTCACCCTCGCTCATCTCATTGAGCATCATCCTTAAATTTTCTAGATTTATACTTTGAGGTGATGCTCCATCATCTTGGGTAGCTAGGATTAAATTTTTCTAGCTCGCCATCCATATCTTACAATATCCTAAAAAATGGAAGCCTATAAACAAAAATGGAATCTAGAAACAAGTGCTTACTACAAACTGATTTCATACGTCCTTGGTGTGGGGTGAGCCAACATGTCACCACTTACGAAAAATCTTGAGAGAATGAACTCAAGAAGGTTGAAGAAAAACATCAACTTCAGTTATCACCTTCCAAGATACCATCTCCCACCTTTAGGATTGGAAGCCATTTCAACTCAGGAGCATAACTTATAGAAACTTCCACTTCAAGTTAGATGCACTCAAAAGGTCAGTATTAACTACCTAGAGCTACATAAGAAGAGCTAGCTTAAGTAGGGTTCAATAACTAGAGTTTATCTAGACTATTCAGAAGACATCTAGATAGATTGCAAAAAGTAAAGGGTACACCAGAAGTGTATTCAAAAAATTCATCTAGGTTCATTCTTAGGGAACTTGAAAAATCCACATTGGTTGACTAGTTATTTCTCTAAATCTAGAAATTCAACTACATCTTCTAGGCATGTTCCACCCAGTTTGATGATTCAAAACGATGTAACCACCTTGGCACTTATGAACTAATTCTACTGTTCACATTCAAGTCTTTTGTTCCCCATCCAAAATAGCCAACATTAACTAGGAATCACAAAGCGCCCATCTTATGATAATAATTTGTAAAAAGCGTTACTACTTAGAATTTAGGTTCACAGAACTTGTAACCAAGATCAATTGCAACTTTAGGCATGCACTACATTAGGAAAGACACACCTTCCATTAGAACCATACAACGAACACTACCTCATAAAATCAGGTAGCAATCATCACCTGTGAGGGCTTAGCACATATAATCACTTAGTCACACATCAGAACATGAAAGAAACATCTTCGTTGGAACAATGTGATGGCATTCCTCTAAAAATGTACCTTATGCCATAAAAATCACACTTGAGAATAGTAAGACCTTATACCTAGAGACAAGGTAGGCTGTGCCTTCCCATATGATTGTCTTAAGGGATAAATGTTTTTTCAAAAACAAAGTACACATATAAGCTATTCAACATCCACAGTGACTATGGTCTAAGATCCAAGAAATGGTGTCAGTGTCTCAATGGACTCGGTCTTGTATGAAAAAAAATATGGGCATGCAAACCTTTTGGTGCTCACAATGATGTTGGTCTAAGATCTAGACATTGGCATGCTTTAGTTAACCTTAATCATCTTAATAGACTAGCTCTTGTGTGAAAACAAAGTGAGCATACAACTCCTTTGGCATTGATGGTAATGATAATCTTAGATCTAGACAATGGGACCAATGTCTTAATGAACTAAGTACTGTGAGGAAAATGAAGAAGGCATATAATGCATTCAACATCCATAGTAACTGTGATCCAAGATCTAGATATTGAAAATTGGGTAAGCTTTTCGTAGGAAGAAGCAAGGTATTACCTCTTTCACACCCAAGGACTTACCCATTAGATATCAAGAATTCACATAAGACCACTCAAGGTCACAGTACACTTCTAAAGATATGGAGTTTATGATTAGAGTACTCAATCACACAACTCATCCGACAAAAATGATGGAAGTTACAAATTGGCATCCATAAAATACTCATTGTTTACCACACTCAGAAAGTTTGGTAAGTATGAGGGTAGGAAGATAGTGTACTTTATAAAGTATGGAAGTTCCTCATGACTAGACTGTCCATATAGTTGGAAAAAAATTTAAGAAGAGAAAAATGGATTTTCAAAATTTATTTAGGAACTTAGGAACACATTAAGACACTAAAAAAAATATTTACCTAAAAAACTGAATTTAGTAGAAAGATGACAAGTGTTATTGCTTGGAATTATTTGTGTTAAGAAAACTTCATCGCACCAGCAAAGTAAGACTATAGTTGTTGAGCCTCCACCATATAGGATCACAATTGATAGACTATCACTTGTCATGACTATCATTGAAGAACCAACCTACTGACCTATTGACCAGCCATTACCATTAGTTGTTATTATAGATCAAGTTATCAACCATGAGATTAACCATCAATCCCTCGTACCATGGTATATCTTCCATCTTGTTGTACTCGTGATGTATCCCACTCTTACCATCATTAATCTTACTTGGTATTGTCTGGAGATTTCCTGGGTCTACATCATAGGGTGATGCCATGGCCGTGTTGGGTAGCTAGGGTTGACTCCTTCTAGGTCACCCTTAAACTTTCAAAAAGATTTTCAAAAAGGTTTAAGTCCACAATAAAGAAGATAAGTTCCCTGTACCAACAAAAAATGTGTATTAGTTTTGAAGTGAAATATCTAAGAAAAATTGTCAAGTTCTTATTATTCATTAAAGTAATGATACTTTTGGTGCTACAAAACCTAAAGACCAAGTGATAACACTTTAGACAACAAATAATTACTAGGTGAATGATAAACAAAAATAAATAAAATTATAAGTCCTCTAAGAGTCACCTTCACCAACATCCTTATATAGAACAACCAAGATGGGTATCACTCATACTACCTACTAGACCCCAATTATTGTTGGGGGCTCTGTGGTATTCCTAGCATCGACATAATTCTAAGGCATTACTCTATATGTGCCTTACTCCCTCAATGTTTGAGTTTTCCTTTGGAATGTAGCAGAGAAGGAGATCTAGCTTGGGGTACTCATATAAAATAAAAAAAATTAATATCTTTGGGAATGGGCTATCAAGATTCCTAGGTAATGAGAAAGAAAGATGTAACCCTAATATGCAATCCTCTCAACAATGGCTAATCTCCAATAACTGTGGTCTTATAGAGCTAGAGCAAATAGTTTCTCGGTAAAGGTTTGCCTCTCATTAGTGAACTTCACTCGCTTCTAATGCACTACATATGGAGATGAAAAGAAAAATGTTAGGAAGATGAATTTTATATTGTCAAAAGGTCTAACATTGAACCATCCTATAACTATAGATTATACATAGTATAGAGACCATAATTGTTACAAAGTTATCTCTTTACCATGCTATCTCTATAGAACATAACAAGACACTAACACTTTTTAGATATAAGGATGGAATTGTATAGGAGATTCCTTCAACCTATAAACCAATTATCCTATCAACTGTGGGAATAGAAGTCTAAGTCTAGCAAAAAATTGATCCATAAAATAGTGATCCCTTAGAAAGGGCCTATTAGGAATAATGCCATTACTAGAAAGAATCATTCCATTGTTGTTATGAATATTAACATTTCTCTCAATATGTCCACCAGGGGTTTGTTGGTAATTACTACTAAAGAATTAAATTTGTAACCAAGGTTGGGCTTAAAATTAGAAATTAGATCATCATGAAAAATGCCTTCATTAAAAACATAACCAAAATAACTACTAGGAATAACGAGACCATAATAGGGGAAAATTCAGATAGGAAATCGAGATCATCGATGGTGCAAAAGTCATCACCCATTGGATCCATCTATTCTTTATCAACTAGTCAGCTTCTCTATGGATTAGATGGTTGTTTGGGTATACACTTGACTGGAAATTTGGGCATACAAATGCCTAGTCAACTAAGGTTTAGTCCTATATCGAGATGGTTGGTAGGCTAGCTATTCTAACAAGTTGATCAACTTGACCCTGTCAAGTCGATGGGTCCATCTTTTCCCCTCTTCCTTATAACAAACTAAACTAATCTAGTTCTTTACACCCATGCCTAGAACTGTCTACATTCTAATTGTCCAACCTTAGTTTTCACACAGTTTCATAATGGTGCCTAGGGTCTTATATATGGTTCCTCTCTAAGCATAGGGTTCCTAGGGAAAGATCTATAAAATCTATTGTAGAAAGACATGGCAATATGAATGTTCTTTATGGTCTTAGTGTTCATGGCAGTATTCAAGTCTATTTGATGAGTGCTTGAAAAACACTAAATATTATGGGATCTTATGCACTTTAAATGACAATAAATTTGTAATTGTATAATTTTATCATCGTTTTAGCAAATCTATGTTTTTCAAAATTACGGTTATGTTTTGTCATTTTTAGGTAGTTTTGGTTTCAAAATGATTTAATTGATAAACACGTGAAGAATCATACCTAAAAGTAGTCAATTACAAACAATAAGAATATAAAGGATAACATATGTGAAGCCTTAAATATGAACCAATCAAGCTTATAAGGGGGTGAAGAGAAAGAAGGTGGAAAACACACAATTTTATGTGTATCATGACAAAGTTTAATGTGTACCATGGTGCGAGTGGTTCGGATCAAGATTACAACATGTATGAAATCATCGCATGTCACGGTGGTGGAAAATTGCATTCCCACGGCTTAGGACCATATGATCCATTTGTCTCTCATTATGTAGGATTTTCCAATCTTATAAATAGGACCCCCTTCTCTTCATTTCAAATATCCCTTAGTTCTCTCTTCTCTCTTTCTATTAGATTTGATTTTCTTAGTTTCAAATTTCTTCCCTCAATTTTGAAAGTTAAATAAGTTTTAGTTTATGTAATAGTTCTTTCAATTCAATAAATATATTGGAAATGTTTTTTGAAGTTTTCTAGATAACGAATTAGTGTTGAAATTATATATTTGGAAGGATATGCTTGAGGTATAAATTTTAAATGTATGTTTCTATTTTTCTATTAATTTTAAGTGCTATTCTGAATACTATTTTTAATAAATATTATGATCATTTTTTAATTATAAGCATGTCTAGCTGAAAATATTTTGGAAAATTAGTAATGTTGTTATGCTCGAAAAATATTAACGTAGATTAAATATTTTTGTAAAATAAATTGATATTTTTTATTCAAGAATTCTGTAAAAGTTGTTATAGAAAAATATATTAGCGAAATATTTTTGTAATAAAACTTATGAAAGTTAGATTTAAGATTATATTATTTAGATCTTATTTATAGAAATGCTCTTTAGATGTTAGATGTGATTAACTAGATTTGATTTAGTGTTCAGAAAGCTAGTTCTTAGATACATCAGTTCTATATCCAACTTTTGGCACCTTGAATCAGAGTGTAAATTATGTGCTCCATCTTAAATAGTAATTAGATGGTTTACTATTTTCTTAGAAATAAATCTTAATTTAATAATTAAACAATTGGTTTTCCTTACCTAAGATAGGCCTCACCTAAGGAAATTTTCATACTAAAGAGGAATAATCAATAATATCAATTTATATCTTTAATAACATAATTTATATTAAAAAAACATTATTAACTTATTAATCTATCCCATAAATTCTTTATTGAGTGTTAAATTTTATTTGCCTCATGTTTGTTGAATTCATTTTTAAAATCACGTAATTTATCTTTTGACCAACCTTGAAAGTATACTTATCATTTATCATAAAGTGATTTGTGCACTTCTGAGCTATTAAGAAATATAAAAAATTTGTATATCAAGTTTTTGGTCCACTCCAAAGCTCTAACATTTGACTTTAAAGAATGAGATGGATAAAGCTGAGAGTGACTAGGTCTATATATGCTTCTAGGCTCAATCTCAACCTTCATTTAACTAGAAATCCAAGGGTCTAGATAGAAAGGAGATTTGGTTGAATGAGGCCAATAAAATATCATATTTTGGTTGTCAAATTTGCCACCCTTGTTGACTTTTCTCCCAAACTTTGATCAGTCCAAACTTCCTAATTGGGATTCTCGTTGAGACAAAAAATAGGCATTAGGAATATTTGACCCCAAGATCAACATGTACAAATAAAATCAAGATAACAAACTTTATGTACAGTCAGGACCTCCCAAGGGCAGATGCCATTGTGCTCTCGTACACAGGTGATCGACTAGACCTCTTACCCCTCTAGAGATGGCCTAGGATTCTAGGGGGATTATTTTGGATGGAAAAATCACTTGTTATATGTGGTCCCATTTGATTAGTACACATCACCATTAAAAAGTCAAATGGGTACAATTAGCTCAGTTTGAACATAGAATAAATCGCTTATAATAAGTTTTTTGAATTTATTATAAAATATAAATTATTGACTCAAATCCAAATTTATGGAAATTCATTGATATATTAAATAATTTATATTGATTATTTAATATTTAAATTATTATATGAATTTAAATATTAATTAATGCATATTAGTTATTTACGATTATATCACTCGCTCATGTCTATAAATAGGCTCACTCCACCTCATTAAGGTACGCATAAGTAAATGCTAAAACTCTCTAAATCCCCTCTAATCTAAACTCATTTATTCAAAAAATGACTTAAGCAACATAATCAACATGAAAACCCAAGGTGTCATTCCTTATGATGAATTTGCTAGTGACTTGTAGAATGGACATGTCAAGGACAGTGTGAACACAAAAATTTATTTCAACACATATATTAAAAATACGTCAAAATTACGTTTGCAAAGGTATCTAAAAGGTTGGATAAAATTACATAAAAAGTGAAACTTTTGTGTTATTATAATAACATCAAAATATATTTTCTTACTATAAGATGTTGTTGTTGATTTTGTCAACACTAGGTAGGAATATCATTTGTGAATATGTGAGATGAAACAAATCATAGGAACCTTAGACCACCATGGTGGATGGTGGCCTTTGGCTATTCAATGCTTAATTCTATAATAGGATGATGAAGTTAGAGGATATATAGGTTGCTATATGATTGAAAGAAAAAAACATAATATTTAGCTATGATTCTCTGTTATGTGAAAAAGTTATATTTAAAGTTATGTATGATTGTGTACATATGTCAATATATATTGGGATAAGAGTTAAACTCATACATATATCTTATATATATAGATAGTCTTGCTAAAGCATCATGTGAATTTGTCCGTAATTATCTTTTTATGATAATTAGAGGATACTTATTAGTCCTTTATCTATTTATGAAGATTATCATGTGGCCATATGTATCTAATGACTCAATGCTTACTATCTAAGACTACTTTTAACTACTATGTGGGATGTACTAAATTACACTTACTTTATCTAAAGTATTCACTGCAATGTTTTTTGTGTTCATAATCCGCTTGGTTTCTTATACACAACACCCATTACATTTATGTTATCACTATCACAAATCTATATGTGTAGAGTCTGCAATTTTAGTGTCAAATAGTGTAGTATGACAACCTAATGGGCCAATTAATCCATTTGAAAGAGATATGTTTATGCCCTTTGTACACAATAAAGTAGTTGACTTATCCTATTATGGTTTGATAAAAAACAACATGTTAATTTTATTTCATTATTTGTATTATATTGATTTAATTAAATAATCATAATACAATTCCATCCTCTTAGTTGGATTTTTTTTTTGGACACTATCATGTTATCTACTATTGTAAGTTAGTACACAATAGGGTCAGAGGACTAATTGTAAGTTACAATAAATGGTTGCTTGAACTTACCCCCTAGTAGAGTAGATAGTACCTCTGATGCGAAGATATCCTTAGTGAAATATATGTAATCTAGATCCTATTTCTACCTATCAAGTCTAAGATCCATCTTATGAAGCCGATGATCCAAGTCTCCTATTTATGGGGTAGGAATAAGATGATCACCCACTCTTGGAACCACTTGTTTATTGTGGCCTCAGTTCGCATTGTCACCAGGGAAAATTTCTTAGCCAGATTATGCATGGTGATTGGCCTTGAGTTAGTCCCTCAAGTTTCACTTCTGATGCATAGGTGATCTAAATCCAGTTGGCTTTCACCAGCTCAACGAACGATGACTAAGGGTGTAGGGGATTAAGCATCATCTCCATTCCCAACATTTGTACCCAAGTCATCCTAAATATAGATACCCAATCTAATGTAGACATTACACTTGGAATTGTTATTGGCACTGGGCATTTGATGTTATTCTTCTATGCTACTAAGCCCTAATGGTTGTAGAGACCATGAGTGACTCATTAAGGCACTAGTGTGTGATTTTGAGTTAATTTAGGGGTGCTTCAGTTACTCTATCATTAATTCCATATTTTCCAACCTTTGATCCATAGTTGGGTTCTTGGGCTTTGTACCCTTCTTATTGCTCTTAGTCTTTTTGGTGGTGATTGGTCGCTCAACTAGACCTTTCCCTGTTCTTCGTTCAAAGGGAGTGGTTGAGAGTTTGGAAAACTTTCTTAGGAATCAATTATAGTAATTCATTGGATCAAACACATTGTTAGGAAAGAAATGAATGAAGAACATGATGAACAAAGTTAAGAACATGTAGAATGTTTTTGAGTTTTCACTATCTCAATTGATTGACCACCAAAATTATTTTCCATAGACAACATCAAATGTTGAAGCAATTTTATATTAGGTCACATTCTATTGACACGTAGTCCTCCAAATCATAAGAAAAATATGTCAAATGTACGACACTTATGAGATTCATATCCACTCCAATGCTTAAGTCTATTTCCGAGAGAAAAGTTAAGATCATAGAGAATTTAATAAGTTTGTGATCTAATCTAATACTTACCTTCTGCCCTTGTAACTCCAACATTTTGAAGTTTGAAAAACTGGAACTATTGTACATATGTAAATTAAAATTTCAATTCAAATTGGTATCTAATACCTATAAGGGGTGGATATGCCAACTCATGAAAGTTTTCTACGAGCTCTACTCTACCTCAACAAAGTAAGCCTCATAATATAAATTAAGAAAATAGAACATCGTAAAAACAACATACTTAATTCAAAATATCCCAAAAAAATAACATATAAAAAGAATAATCTACAATAAACACACAAGTGATGGTATGCCTCACATACTTCTTTCCAAGCTAGCAATATGTATTAAGATGGAAAACAAGACATATAATGTGAAGCAAGAAAACATACGGGAAAAGTTATAAATGATTTTCAATCACTTCAAAACCTCCTACGTGAGAACATAGTCGATAAATGATTATTATACTCTCACAATATGTGATCATACATAATAGATCATGTAATAAGGTAAACTCACATAGGATCTAGCTCATATATGGAAACATCCTTAGGTTGCTTATATCAACCACTAAGTAGCAAGAAATTCACTATTTAAAGAGAATCAATAGTTCATAACTTAAGTACGATATAAAATAATACATCTTACAGTTAAAGCACAAAACTTAATTGTGTCTAAGATGCCTCCATTAGCTATCAACACATCACTTGATCTAAGTATATTAAAACTTTTCCCCAAAAGTCTACTATCATGTGATGTGATCAAATATTGATGGCTAAACCTCCAATTGCATGTACAACACAACTTTACAACACACAACCAACACATGATACACCAACACATAGGCTTCTCACCTATGCATGATGTTACAACCTCTCAACACCCAACCGACACATAATACACCATTGCATTGGCTCACCATCTATGAGAACTATTGTATCGTTATATCTATTAGTCAAACCATGAGATACCACTATCCAATGATGCATTTTAACTACCTATGGAAACTATAGACTCTTGCAACTACTAGCTGACACACGACAACTCAATCTTGAGAAGCTCTTTAAAATAACGTGGCACTTCACCAGCCAATGATGCATTTTAACTCTTAATGAAACATCACACAATCTCAATTTTTTTCCATTGAACCAAGTGTTTGAGAAATATAAGAGAGCCTCATCTCGGATGTTGTATGTCCTACATATGTACACACTATTTTTGGACCAAACACTTAAAGGAAAACATACTAAGAAATGACTGAGATATTTTGGTTCCAAATGATTAGATATCTCCCCCCACATCAAAAAAATATTATGGCTAAATAAACAAGAAAAGGAAAGGGAAATTTATAGAGAAATTTAGCTTTTCAAACATTATCTACCACGTCGATGAGTCTTCGCTAACCACGTCAATAAGTGTATTAACCACCATAGTGAGGGAAATTGATGTTACAATGTGCCAACTACATCGCTAGCTACCTTGCCAACCACGTAAGTGAGTACTTTAGTAAGAACCTTGAGGTGCTGTCTACGAGTTCCCCAAAAACATTATAGAAATGCATTTCATACACTTTCAAACACTGAGTCCTCAGTGAGGAAATACAATAATAAACAAACACCCAAAAATGTAAATTATATGTAATCTAAGATAGTGAGTGTGTGTGTGATAGGAAAACATAAGACTATATTTTAAGTGATATTGACCTACCAATACACAACCTTATAAAGGACAGATATAAACATCAAATAAAATACATACACTATATTTTTTACATGGAAATGTCAACACCAACACAAAAAAAACTTACATATTTTCTTCTATAAAATAGATGAGATATCAAAGTCAAAAGATACAATAATAATATATTTATTTTTGATTGATCTAGAACATAGATAATTATAAACTTACATAGCGTAGTTCAAACTTGTTGCCAAACCAACCTTTTTTGCTTATCGTAGTTTCTTTGATAAAATAATTCTATATATATCATAACTTTTCTCATGTTTTGTGCATACAAATAAAAGAAAATACTATTCAAAATAGTTTTTATGCCTTCTTGATATTGATTGTATGATTTTGTCTTGCGTGATGATTCCATAACATTTTTGAACTATTTCCAGTATTTTCTATGGAATTTCTCTAAAATACAAGACATTATAATATATTAATCTTTAGTAACACTCACAACAAAAATATTTTATTTTTATAAAATAGACTTTGTGAAAAATTTAAATCTTGTTATTTTGATTTTAAAATTTTCATATACAAAACACTGAGTTAGTATTATTATATTTAGTGTATTTCCATTATCTTTATGAGGCTAATTAATGGAAGTTTAATGTTACACATACTCATATAGAATTTACATTTTGTATATTTGCATGATGCACATACTACTAGAGGGTTTTGAGCATATAGTTGGCATATTTAGGTTGTGTGTGTGCATCGTGCTAAATTTTATGTTTGTGAGTATTTGTGGAAAACTTACTAACATATTTTCTTATAAAAGGTTATTTTTTCTGAGCTTCTTGAGATTCTTGTCGTGGAACCTCGTCAAGTGATCGGTGAGGGCTTAATGAGTTGGCTATTGTCCTTGTTGAGGTGCTCGACTAGGGTCACAGAAGATAAAGGATTTTCTAGAAATACCATATTTTTATTTTTTAAATTATTTATAAAATGTGGGGAAACTTTGGCAAGTTACAAACTCGAGTTTTTGGTTAAAATTGTTTTGTAACTTTCATATCTTCAGTACGTTGAGTGTGGTTCCATATTGTTGATATATTGAGTGATTTGTGATAAACTTGTTTTTGGGTGGGGTTATTAAAATTTGTGTAACACCAAGACATAGTTGTATCTAGGTTCATGGCATGGGATTTCTCTTACCTTAGGTTGTTATAACTATAATAAGAAGTAGGTTGTTATAACATCACATAATGGTGGCACTTCATAGGAGAGCCATATTCACTTTGGATCGTAGTGGCTATAGAGATAATAGTAGAGGTAGCTTAGACACAGTTGAGCATAGTTCTCTACTTGATAGAGGTATTATCATATATTTCTTAAGTTGTGAATTATTGATTTTCTTATAAGTGAATTTCTTGGTATCGAGAGGTTGCCTTAATCAACCAATGGATGTTACCATTTAGGTATGGATCCTATATAGGTTTACTACGTTATATTGTTTTGTTTGAACAATTGCATGTGTTGTTAGCACAATCAGGATTATTTCCAAATATATTCCTACACAATGGATGTTACCATGATTTCTATTGGTTGTTATTATCTTATGTGTTGTTGTACTTAAGTTGGCCTTTTATTTCTTACCTTGTTATTTGTTTGTTTATTTACCTTGTACCATTTTATTTTCCATTATATATGATAGATGGGTGTCCTAAGGTGCTAATATCATCTTCCTTTGGTTGTACACCAAGTGCTAAACATTTCAGTCTATATCAGAAAGGATACTCCCATTTTGGGCTTAACCACTCCAGTATTGATTCTTTTTTCCCTCTTGCATTTGTTCTCTACTTTAAAGCTAGAATAACTTTATATGAAAGATGAGTTGTTTATAGACCTTCTCAATTCAATGGTTTTTATTATGCCTATTGGAGATCTCTTATGTATTCTTATTTGAGATCATATGACATTGATAGTTGGCACTTAATTGAAATTGAATGGAAGTTTCCATATCAAACTCTCAAAAATGTCACTATGGAGCCAAAATCATTCAATGATTGGAATGAAGAAGAATTTTATGCAAGTGAAAAAAACTACATAAGGTTGTATTCTATCCTAAAAGCAATGTCATCTAATGAAGCTGACTAATTATATGACTATAAGGGTTCTAAAGATGCTTGTGATTATTTGGAATGAATGTACTAACATGATTTCTACAATATTGTGGATTATAGGTCTTCAAGTTCAAAATCTTGTCCTTTGGGTGCTCAACATTAAATGGGGTGCTCAACATTAATGAATTTTTACTTTGAGGAAGTGTTTACTAAGTCAACTTATTGGGTTGATGCTGAAAGTGAAGAGTACTCTTCACAAGAAACTCATAATTAGATCTTGAAGCTAAAGAAAATGATTTTAAAGATTAACCACAATCAAACAAAGGACAAAGATCACTTGGATCTTTCAAGTCATCTATTGAATGTTAACCTTGAAGGAGATAATATCATTAAAGACTTAAAGTTGATGTTGGATTATCACATCAAATATTGAGTTCATTCTACTAAATAAGGAGAAGTATTTGACTCATAGAAGTGAACTTGAAAGGTTAATACAACATAAAAATAAAAGAGATCCTCTATATCGATGGTGTTGTATACTTCGTTTGACAATGTAAAGGATCCCACTCAGTTGGAATGTAGGGTGCTTATTCTCAAGAATTGAAAGGCTTATCTTGAATCATTGATGTATGACAGGGATATTGAGATTAATGATCTCAAAGGTAAAGCTAAAACTAAGATTAAAAAAGTTAAACCCCTTGAATCTTACTTATTGGATAAAGAAAAGATGATGTAATCCTTCTCAATTATGCCGTAATAAATTGAAATGGAAATTAAAGAGACTATTTATAAGTTTTCTCTTAGAGTTCAACATCTTGAAGAGATGTTGAAGATTGGAAAACCTCATGATAGTGTGAGAGGTAATAGATACATTGATGAGAACTTACTCTATCTCTTTGCCATCCCCAGTTTATTCATTCAATAGATGTTCAAGTTGATTTGCATCAAGTATGCTCTTATAAAGATTTAAGTGCAATTTATGAGTCACTATCCTCTCCTTCTAATGGCGATTCTTGTGAATTTCTCTCCCTTACTCCATATAAGAGTGGTGCTTCTCAAGTTGATCAAGATATATTGTTTTATGTTGGAGATTTGTTGAATCCATCTATTTATCTTACAAATAAGGCCTTGGTGTTGTAAAATGAGGTAGTTTTTGTTTAGTAGAACTCAGGGTTTCTAGGAGTATTTCTTGTAGCTTGATTGATCACAACTCTAATGTCGTTCATTCTGTGTTGAAATATCAAGTGTTTAGGTGTTGCACTTTGAAGGCTCTATTAACTTTGGAGATGGTATCAAGGTGAAGATTTGTGATGGAGGAAATATTTATGCCCTAGGGATCCCAGAACTTAAAAATGTCCTATTTGTTGATGGGATTAAAGTAAACCTTATAAGTATATGTCAAATTTGTGATGATAAATGTCTTTTTAATTTCACTCATAAATAGTGTATAATGTACTACAACTCTGTTAGGGTTATTGCCAAGGGCACCAGGTTAGATGCAAGTTGTTATTATGTTGGTTATTCTTCTTCTTCTTTGTAATAGAACCAATATGAGTACTGAAGAACTGTGGCATCAAAGACTCAACCATGTAAATTATAAGATGCTAACAAATTTCCAAATTCATGACTATTAGAGGGCTTCCAAAGATCATCGCTCAATGAGATCATATTCATGGTCCTTATTAGTTGCAAAAGTCAAGTAAAAGCCAATATAGAAAGAATCAAAATCTATCCACATTTAGATATTTGGAGTTGTTGCACATGGATTTTATGGGACCAATATAAACTACCAGTATTGGAGGAAGAAATTATTTTATAATTATTATGGAAGACATCTTTAGATATACTTAGGTCTTGTTTGTTCGATAAAAATATGAAGCATTTTAAAGCATCAAAGCCTTATGTATTAGGTTGTATAATATAAGAGTGAATCAATTGAAGGTATTATAAGGATAAGGAGTGACCATGATAAAGAGTTTGAGAGTAATGACCATGGTAAAGAGTTTGAGATGAGTGACCATGGTAAAGACCCTTTAATAGAATAAAATTGTTGAAAAAAAGAGTAGTTCAAGAACCAGGTAGAGTTATGCTTGCTAGCAAGAATCTAGTTAGGGGTTTTGCGGAGAGGTTGAGTACAACTTCTTATAACTTGAATTGTTCCCTCCTCAAGCTTGGTACTAGGTAGTCTTCATATGAACTACTTCATGTGAAAAAGTTAAACATCAAACATCTTAAAGAGTTTTGGAGCACTTGTTATATTCTCCAAAATAGAGAAATTTTGGATAGTTTGAATTCAAGAGTGATCTGGGATACAGATTATTATGGAACTAAGATGGTTGAATTAGATTAAAATAATGTGTTTGAAAATTGGGGTACAAGTGAAGCAAATACATTTGATAGGGATGTATCAACATATGTCACTATTATCGATCCTCTTAAAGGTTCTAAATTTTTTCAAAGGGATCTAACTATTCATAAATGGCACAAAGTGCTCATTCTATGGACAACATCATTAATTATGTTAATGTAAGTTTGAAATTTATACGTCAAGTCTAGGAAAATTTTAATTAAATATGCTACACCTCCATTATTCTCCCTACGCATGTCAAAGAAACCATACAAAACGTACATTGGGTCAACTCATTGCAAAAAGTGCTTACAAACTTTTAGAGAAATGACATTTGTTATTTTGTACTAAGACTATCTAAAAACATGTAATTGGGACCCTAAGGTTATACAAGGATAAAAAATATCGATAAAAATAGGGTTATTGCTAGAAAAAAGTATGTGTTGGTCACTTAGGATTTTACTTAGATATAGAGGATAGATTATGAAAAAACCTTTATACAAATTCCTTTCCTGAGTCTATTAGGTTGATTACTAGTTTTTACTTCTTACATAAGTTATAAGTTGTACAAAATGGAAGTAAAGAGCATATTCCTTAATGGTGTGATCAAAGAAGAAGTGTATGTTAAACAACTCAAAAGTTTTGAGGAAGCTTATTTTCGCAATCATGTGATGTAGTAAAGAAAAGCCTTATAGCTTAAAACAAGTCCCATGTGCATAGTATGATCATCTTTCCAAATTTATTCTCAATAATGGGTTTTAGAGAGAAGGAAGAGATAAGATTCATGTGAAAGAAATCATCTTTGACTCTACAAAAAAAATTATCTTGCTCAGGATTTTACGTTCACTATGCAAAATGTGATTGAGTTGAGTGTCATTTTAGAGTTAAATATTTTTCCTAGGGTTCCAAGTGAAGAAATTGAAAAATGAAATATTTCTCACTAAATCCTAGTATACCAAGGAGCTAATTAAGAAGTTTGGCATGGATCAAGCTAAAAATACTTGTATTTCGATGAGTAATAATGTGAAAATCCATCAACACCTCTTAAAAAAAGATGTATAGTAGACATTATTTAGGAGAATGATTGGAAATCCTTTTCACTTAACTAGTACTAGTTTGAATATCTCTTATAACTTTAGAGTTTGTGCAAGATTTCAAGCATACCCTAAAGAGTCACACATTGCTGCAGCAAAAAGGATTATCAAATATGTCAAAAGGAAATTGGAATTTGATATTCTCGTGACCTGGAAACTGAGTTGGTTGTGCATTTTGATGCTAATTAGGTCGAGTGTAATGACAACATAAAAATTCCATATACTTGGCTAACTCCTTGTTCTCTTAACATAGTAAGAAGTAGAGTTCTATGTTTCTATGAACAGTCGAGACATAGTATATAATTATTGAGGTGTGCTACTTTTGACTTCTTTGGATGAAATAGATGTTGATTGATTATGGAATCACAATTAAGGAGTTGACCTTGCTTTGACAGAAATTATGCCATCTATATTTCAAAAAAATCAAGTCCAACACTCATGAACCAAACACATCTATAAGGGTTTATGCAAGTGTTGGTGATATTCATAAATAAAACAAATAGTTGTAATTTTAGTTTTTAAGTGTATCCTAGAAGAACATTTTCAAGCCGAAGAAACTACTAGGCCTCAACAATCACATCTAAGGTATACCTCGATTCCCATGCATGTTAGTTTGCATATTAGACACATAGGAACAATATGAAACTAGGCTACTTGATCGATCGAGTAGTGTCTAGATTGATCAAGCTATATTACCTACTATGTTAATTATTTATATGACTATATCAATGAGGAATTAATACTCAATAAATCAAGCACTAGATCAATCCATTTTTTTGGAATTTATTAATTGATACACTAGATCGATCACAAAGATATTTGATCCATTAAACTATAGAGTCGATCAATCAAGCACTCGATTAGATTGATAGAATGATTGAGACTTTGATTTTAAAACCTATTTCTAATACAAATTGGAATGGAATTTTATTATATTATATGTATTCCTTAAAGCTCATTTAACTGATTTTATAAAAATGATGGTAATTTTTATTTGACCTAAAGTGCTTCAAAATATTCTATAAATATAAACTTAAGCACACAATTGAATCTAATCACATGACAACTTAATTGAAGTATTTTTATAAAGTTAATTTAATAAACATTTGTGGTTTTGTTTGATGGACTAATAAGCCTACAATAATTGTTCTAGAGTTACTAGTTATTTTTGACTGATATGATATATTGTTTAAATCAACCAGTTAGGGTTATTAATTATTGATTTTACTCTAGGACACAGATTTTCACTTTTATGAACTGAATTTCCAGGTGACAATGGTCTGGGTTCAATTAAATCGTGTGATTTGAGTTTTTTAGAACATTGGTTCGAATCCAAATGCCTTTATTGTAGACACTACTTAGTTGCATTACCTAGTTAGTAGTTTGAGTCATAGCCTTTTAATTGGATACTTATTTTTCATAGTGGATATATTGGTGGTTTGATTTATTGAGGATTTTCCTTTTAGGTCCTTGTTATGACCTTGGTTGTTTTCACCCAAAAATATCGTGTTGATCTTTATTTTATGAATTACTTTATTTACACATGATTATTTGCTTGGCCATTTACAAAATTTGAATTTGTCATACTTCTACTGATATTCCACTAATTAATCTATAACTAAATAAATAAACTTTCATTTGGAATCAGAGTAGGTTGCTAGATACATTTAGTATGGCTAGAACCTTGTTATGGATCATTTAAGAGAGGGTTCTTCCACTACCTATGCATCTTACTTTCTTAGGTCTAATTACCCATATTGAAAATCTCTTATGAGAGCCTTTATACTATCTTTAGATGAAAGTGTCTGAATTTTTTTACTTTATGGTTAGGAACACTTATAGTTATCAAAGATGATATAGTCACTTCTAAGCCTAGGAACAAATGGATTAATCAAGATAAAACTGCTAGCAACTAGAATCAAAAGGGTATTAATGTAATTTTTAGTGATGTGTCTGCTGATGAATTTCATTGTATTTCTTATGTTGATATTACTAAGAATGTTTGAGATATTTTAGAGGTTACTTACGAGGGTACCATACAAGTTAAACGAACAAAACTTTACATGCTTAGTACTCAATTTGAAAATCTTAGGATGAAAGAAGATGAAACTTTCTCTAAATTTTATATTAGATTATGTGATATTACCAACACCTCTACCAATCTTGAAGAGAAAATTGATGAATTAAGGATAGTTTTAATTATTCTCTACTCATTACCAGATCACTTCCATGCAAAGGTCACTACTATTGATGAAAGTAAGGATGCTGACACTATCAAAATAGAGAAACTCGTTGGATTACTCAAAATATTTGAGATGAGCTTTCAAAAAACTCCAAAGAATAAAGGTATCATTTTCAAAACTACTAACAATGAAAATGATGATGAAAAAGTGGTAGTCTTAATCTAAACATTGAACAAAATCCTCAACAAAAAGAATCCTGTAAAGAAAGGACAATCTAGCTATCAAAAGGATTGAAATATGAGAGAACTCAAATCTGTGGGTTCTGATGTTGAATCTTGCACCAACTATGGATAGATAATCCAGTAAGTCTGACATTAATTCAGATGATGAGAAAAGTGATATTGAATTTCTACTTAACAAATTTAATGTCACTAGTATTGATGAAGTGTTCATAGATTATGTAAGATGCAAAAGGGAAGTAGCTAAACTAAATGACTAGTATAAATTCATTTAAATAAATTCCTCAATTATAAAAAATAAAAAATTGAACTATCTGAATGTGCTAATATTTTGAATTCAAGTCTTACATATGTTAAACAGGAAAACAAGAATCTTATGCAGGAACTTGAATAATCAAAGGATGCTATAAAGAGGTTAACAATTTGGGGCTAAAAGGTTGAGGAAAGTTATGGATTATGGTAATCTAACTGGAGAAAAGATAAGACTAGGATATGAATACTAGCATACTATGTCGTCTTCTTCATAATCAACTAAATTTGTCAAACCTTCAAAAATGTCCTCCCTATATGATACATATGACATTGATTATAAGGATTAGATCTCTACTCTTCAACATCAAAAATCATATCTACAGTTACACATGTGATTGAAAAATCTATTAAGTTTGTACTTGTCTGTCATCATTATGGTAGGAAATGCCATATTAGGCCCAAGTATAAATTTTTGATAAATGCTCCTAAATGTAATAATATTTTCCATGCTTTATATAGTATGACTCACAACCATTATCCATCTATGCATGTTGAATCATATTCTAGGACTAATGGAAATTATGATAACATATTCAAAAATCCTACTAGAAAACATGGAGTTGTTAGCTCAACGAGGAAAGAAAACGCATTTAATTCTAGGACTAATTATCATTATCCTACCATACATGTTGCATCTTCATTTAGGATGAATGAAAAATCTAAAGTTAAGTCCAAGAATATGTCAATGACAACTAAGGTAGTTAATTTCTAGCCCAAAGATATAAAGAAACCAAAATTAAAGAAAACTTTGGTTAGAAAAGATTGTTTCTTTTCGATCACTTGACAGTCATTTATTGTTCATCTAGATACTTTTGTTTGAGTTCTTAATTGATCCTAGGTGAGCATATTTACTTTTTTTGTTTGTTTTATTTTTAATTATGTTTCTTTAGTTTTAAAAAAAGATAAAAATAAAAAAATGAAAAGAAAGGAAAGGAAATATATATGCTTTAACATTGACATGATCATTACATACTCTATTTATATATTTTTTTTACTATGCATTTACATATTTCTCACATCTAATAATCTATTTCAATATGAACCAATTCACACACTCATTGGACAGATAAGTATATCACTCTAAAAGTTTATAATTATTTATGTGAGATTTTAGGGCATGAAATAACCTAGACTGGGAAAGTTATGGCTGAACTCTGTCTTTCACTGTATAAAATGCTAGTATAGAGAGACACTTAGTTTTGAGAAGGTTACTCATTGTGATGTAAGCTATCGTAGTGAGTAAAGAATGCTATTTTACAACTAGTAAAAATCATCATACTAGATATACTAGCTCATGCAAATTTCCTTTATAAAATAAAAATAATATGATAAAGGAAATAATTGTAAAAAATACAAAAGCTTTTTCATGAATAAAACAAAAGAAGAATGGCTATACAAATATAAAATAAATAACTAATCTCTCACACAAAAAAATATAGTAAACATAAGAGGGAATAAAAAAATTAATTAAGTTTTCTTCTGGTAAGTAAAGTTTTATTATGAGCAAGTATGAATTCAACTGTAATTTTTCATGATAGGTGATACTCTTTTCTTTAAATCATTCATAATTGATCATAAATGAACAAATTGGCATCTTATTATAATTCAAACACATATTTTACTTTTAGTGATTATCGATATGTCACCATATGTGCTAATATGTTTGTGTATCTTGTCTACATATATTTATATTATCAATGGATAGTCATACTTTGAACAAAATTAATTTCATTTTTTGTGTGTACTACTTTAGTCAAGGTTAGCTAAGTCTACTACTCAATATATATTTATATATCGATTTAAAAAAATTATTTTATCTTAATTTATTTAGAGGAGTCGTAGAACTTAGTGTGAGTTTATTCATATTTTAGAAAACATATTATTTTTAACTTTGTGTCATGAATGTTCTGAGCTTTTCAGAATGTGTACCCCAATCTGTTATCAATGCTTCATGATTATATTGTTTATTCGTATGAAAAAAAGGGGTAGAAAAGTTGGTATCAAATTTTTTGAATTAATTGAAACATAAAAAAAAAGGAAATATTTAATTTAGGGGTAGATTTTTATTTTTGAATTACTTTAAAGTTTTTAGCATATTTAACAAATGGGGAGTTGTTTTTAATTTCCATCATTTGTTTAATCTTTTTTTGAACATTCTTTGCTTTTCTATTATTAGATACATGAACTATTATGAACAATTAGTCCCTTGGGACAAGTTGTTTCATGTTCATGTTTTTATTTTTCAATGCAAACATGAGCTATTGAGATTCAAGCGAAAATGGTCCCATCAGATCATAAGATAGTATCATTATGTAAAATTTTAATTCCCCTATGAGCGTTATGTAGAGAGAGATTTTATCACACAAATATGACAAAATGAGAGATTGTAAGGTTTGAGTGTTGGAAATACTCATGAATAAAACATATAAATGTAATTTTAGTTTCTAAATGTGTCTTAGAAAAATATTTTGAAGCCAAAGAAACTATCGAACATCAACAATCACATCTTAGGTATATCTCTATTCCCGTGCAAGTTAGTTTGCATATTAGATACATAGGAACAATATGAAAATATGCTACTCAAACGATCGAGTAGTGACTAGATAGATTGAACTATATTACCTATTGAACTAATTATTTATATGACTAGATCGATCAAAGAATTAATACTTGATCAATCAAGTACTACATCAATCAATATTAATAAATTGATCCATTTTTTGAGAATTAATTAATTGATACAATGGATTGATCGAGAGGATATTCGATCGATCAATCAAACTTTGTAATCGATCCATCAAACACTTGATTAGATCGATCGAGCGATCAGGGCTTTGAATTTGAAACCTATTTCAAATACGAATTGGATTGGCATTTTACTATATCTTCCTTATTCCTTAAAACTCATTTAAATGATTTTATGGAAAATATGGTATTTTTACTTTGACCTGAACTGCTTCAAAATATTCTATAAATATAAACCTAAGCACATAATTGAAACTAACCACATAAGATCTTAATTATGCTTATTCTTTTCTTCTTTTATTCTTTCTCTTGTTTTGCTAAAACTATTGAAGTTGGATTTTTAATTAAATTAATTTATCAAACATTTGTGAGTGTGTTTGATGGATTCACAAGCCTATGATAATAGAGATACTACACTTTTAAACTGATTGTTCTATAGCTAATATTTATTTCGATTTATCTGATATACTATTTAAACCAAGTAATTAGGATTGTTAATTATTGAATCTATTCAATGACACACACTTTCACTTGTGTTTAGGTGTTAACATTTTAGGTGACAATGGTACTGGTTTGATTAACTCATGTGACTAGATTTTTTCAGAATGCTAGTCCTAATCCAAATGCCTTTCTTATAGAGACTATGATGAAAGCAGTGACTTGTAAGTAGGTTACTTATGGGGCATTACCTAAGTGGGTAATTTGAGTCTTAGCCTTATAACTAGATACTTATTTTTCATAGTGGAGAGTTAGGTAGTCTAATAGGTCAGTGATTTTCCTCTTGGCTTATTGGTGTGACCTAGGTTGTTTCCACCTAAAAACCTTGAGTGTTCATACTAAACCATTTCATTTGTGACATACTGGAGTTTAATACTTTATCATTGAAACATATCAACAATGGCCTTCAAATTACTGATTTTTTTACTTCCATTATATTCTCTCATATTTGAATATCTGAGGAAGGCTATTGGTGAATACATCTCCTTTTGAAGTTATAGTACATGTCCTTTAGGATATGTGCTTACTTGAATTAACACTCGTGTTATGTGTTGTGTGTTGTGTTTGAGTTATGTTTGTTTTTCATAATTACTTATGTTACTGTTAGCATGTTGTGTTATTTTTTATGTATTTTTTATGCTATGACCTATCTCCGCTTCTTGTATGAGTGTTTTGGATTATTACATTATGTATGTTTCTCTCCCTCATATAAAGGTATGTATATATGATTTCATTGTATCATTTTTACATGACTTGTATACACTTAAGAGATGTGTAGTCTAAAGCCAAGAAGAGCTTTGTTTCCTTGTGGCATGTTTTGAGTGTGCTTAGCCTATTAATGTTTACCTATATAGAGGTAACATGATAGTATTTGGGTGACCTATATATAGTTCTACATGATACATTCTAGTGTATATGTTTATTTGTATGTGCATGATATATGTTGTAGTTGTAGACTTTGGAGCTCAGTCGGGGATGTGAGATCATAAATGCAATATAGAGTGGTACACAAAAACTTGATCAGTGCAAAATTGCAAGTGCACAGTATCGTAGTTTTATAATAAAGTGATAAGAAGAGTATTGTTCTCAGGGATTGGTAACTTACTTTTGACAAATACCAAAATTATACTAATCTCAATTTAATCTAGAGAAGTCACTAATGTTTTCGTAATTAGAATTTAAAATAAAATCAATTTAAAGAAAATGCACAAAATAAAATAAATATATTGTTCAAAGATCAAATTAATGGGAAGAAAACTTCTAGGAAATCGATTTCACCTAATCCCTCACTATGCTTTACTCATCTAGCTAATTGAATTTAATTCTCTCTATTTGTTAGAAACCTTAAAAAAACATCCAAAAGCCTATTTCAATAGTCAATTGGAAATATTATCCATCATTAATTTACATAAGAATATGCAAGTCTTTCGATCTCTATATTTACAAATGCCAAAATATTCCAGATTTGTCCTATAATTCCCTCTTTCGATAGTAGGTAACAAGACTAATTATCTAATTAATGGCCAGTTAATTAGAAACAATAAACTCAAAATAAATCATACAAACATGTAGAGAAATAATTCAAATTAATAAAGAAAATCAAGCATAGTTTGGAATTAAATTACATTTTTTTCCTAGAACAAAGAAAAATTAGTTCAAGCTAAAAATTAAATTTAACATAAACAAATTCACCATAATTTTTTTGAGAGGAATTGAAAGGAAAGTAAATTGCAAAAAGAATCTAATTTTGTGTTTCTTTGTTCTATATTTTTCTTCTCTTCTGCTTTCCCCTTTTCTATTTCTCTTCTGTGTAGGTGGCGTTGTCCTTCTCTTGTTTTCTTCTGTTCTATTTATATATATATATATATAAACCCTTAAAAACTTTCCAATTGCTTGTATATATCTAAACCTCTGAACCTAAATCTACATTGCCTCTTATATATCTAAACATCGAGCATTCTTGTATATATATAACCGTGTGAAAATTTCATTTTTTTTCTCTATTATTTTTTCTTATCTTAATTTAAATTTGATATTAATAAATCTTCATTTAATTTGAGAGTCCTTAAACGATATGATTTTAAAATTTTGGATCTTCATTTTCTTCAAATGTGAAATAAAATTTAAATAATAATAGTGAAGTCTAAAAAAATAAAAATAGATAAAATTAAACTAAAGTTTAATTTCAAAAATGATAAATTATGCCAAATTATGCAAGTCATCAAACACTCCCAAACTTAGAACTTTTTTTGTCCTCAAACAAAAAGAAAATAAAAGAAAAGACACCTATAGACAATATCAACTTGATCCCATAGATAACTACCATCACTTACCAAGCCATGATCTGAATTTAGATTTCATTACTAATAACTTACTCTTTTTACATCAAAGATAGGAAGTAAATCAATAAAAAATTTACCAATTTTTCAAGCAAGAGTGAAGCATTTACTTCAACCTAAAGCTAAGTCCTTAAGTGTGTGTGTAAAATAGTAAATTTAACTCCAAACCACCAGTAAATTCATATAAAAGTATTACAACTAAAATCAAAAGAATTCTCTAAAAACATAACTCTAGAAATCCTCTCCACTAATGTAATCAAATACCAAAATCAGTTATCAAAAGGTCTTTAATCAGTGTTGTAATGACATGCCATAAGGTGAGGGCTAAGAAAGAGATGGATGTGGAAAATCAAAGCAAATTGGGAAAATACTTGCTAGAAAGAAACAATAAAAAGAATATCCACATGATTAACATCATAGCTCTTTCTTGACAATATGCTCATATTGATGACAATATTGTTGATATACTCAATAAGTGTTGTGCTCTCTTTTTTCATGTGGTTTCCTTGATACTTATAGTCTTTACTAATTTCAACCACTTTAACCCTTTTTCGATTTTTGCCTTTCACTTTCTTTTTTTTCACATTTTGATCAAATAAAGCAAACATAATGTGGATTATTTAATTTGAACTAACTTTCTCTTTAAATGAAAATTTCCACCTAAGTATTTCCTCAAAATTTAAGGTAAATTCATGGTTTTTTAGGCTTAGAATGGGAATGGTTTTCGTAGTTAAAAGAACAAATAAAGGTTTATATAAAATAAGGTTCGATGGGATTGACTATGGGAATATACCATCCAATGATGCTGTGATAATTAGGACTGCTAGGAAAGTTGTTTGGTTCTAACAAAAAAATTACCTAGATCATTTATCTAATATTTGGTATCAATTAGGAATTCGCCTCAAGGATCTATCAACAGATTCTTGAGCAAAGCAAGATTACACTTCCCTAACCCAAAAAATTTGATCACTTCTCTTCATTGGCAAAATAAAATAAAAAAAACTGACTATATGCTCAATTATTTTCAAGGACAAAGATTGAAATCAAAGTACTCACAATACTTTGCCTAATATAATAGCATATTTTCAATTTTTTTCTCAAAATCATCCTCAATCACAAATTTTAGAGGTATAGTGAATTGAATCATACTCAAATACATCCTTGATAAGAGACTCCAACAACTCAAGACTATATGAGTCTACACCTCTAAACTTAAACTGAATAATGTTCTCATTCTAATTCAAAAGTAAGACATATAGAAGGAATGAAAGGAACTTCCTTGGTTTTATGATGCATCCACCTTATTTTTTAATTTTTATCTCTTTATTCCCGCAAAAAATAAACTAGCATCAAAATCAAAATTATTCAAATAGATAATAAAAAATAAAATAAAATAAAGAATAAAAGAAATTTTTATGGGCTGCCTCCCATAAGTGCTTATTTTATAATCTAAAAACAGATTTTTCAATATTCATCAATTAGGATTTCAAAGAGAAATAAATGAACAATTCCTCTCCACTTGTTGTCCATAATAGTGCTTCAATCTCTTACCATTAACTCTGAATATATTCCCTACCTTGTCCTTCAAGTCTATTACTCCAAAAGTGGAAACCTTGTCAATTGTATAAGGACCTATCCATATTGATCTTAACTTACCTGGGAAGAGTTTGCAGCAAACTCAAGCCTAAGAATCTATTTATCATGCCACTTTTTTGTCCATTCTTTGTAGATCTTTGCATTTTCATAAGCATTATTCTGGAACTCATCCATCTCATTCAATTGAAGAAGTTTATTTTCCCTTGTTGCCTTCAAATCAAAATTAAACTTCTTTATATCCCAACAAGCTTTATGCTCTAACTCACCAAGGAGATGACATGATTTTCCAAACACTAATCGATAAGGAGACATCATGATAGGTGTTTTAAAATCTATATGGTATGCCCACAAATCATTATCAAGAATCTTTGCCTAATCCTTTCTATCGTTGTTGACTATCTTCTCAAGGATATTCTTGATTTCTCGATTTGAAATTTTAGCTTGACCATTAGTTTGAGGATGGTAGGCAAGTGCTATCTTGTGCTTCACACCATATTTAGATAGAAGGTTATCAAACAATTTGTTACAAAAGTGGGTCCCTTCATCACTAATAATAGCTCGTGGAGTGCCTAATCTTGTCAATATGTTCTTATGCATAAATTTGAGCACTACCTTTGCATTATTTGTTGTCGCAGTAATTGTCTCCTCCCATTTTGACACATAATCAACCTCTAAGATATTTTTTGATGGTAGCTCCTAACGTCTTGAATATTTCCCATACATTGGCACCAATCACAAGTCTTCACCAAAGTATAACTAACACAAAAAATAGAGGGCCAAAATAAAACACTTTAAAGTACCTTAGTTGTTCTTCATGTTAATCCAAAATGTCCTACATATGATGAGGAATGGAAATGATGGAGAATGGCTTACACCTCCTCTTCATACACACATCTTCAGATGATTTGATTAGGACATATTTTGAAAAGCAAAGGCTCATCCCAAATATAATATTTCAAATCATGCAAAAATTTCTTACATTGATAGTAAGTAAAATCTAATAGAAATACCTTACAAGCTAGGTAGTTTACAATATCAACATAACAAGGAAGCTTAATCTCACATGAAAACAACTACTCATCAAGGAATGCTTCTTGGATCACTAAATCTAGTTTTACTTCCTCTTGTTCCAACCGAGAGAGATGGTCAGCAACTAAATTTTCACTTCCTTTCTTATCTCAAATTCCCAATCAAATTCTTAAAGAAGAAGGACCCAATGAATCAATCTAGGCTTAACATACTTCTTGCCAAAAAAAAAACGAAAAGCTACATGATCAGTGAATACTATCACCATTGTACCAATGATGTAAGATCAAAATTTGTCACAAACAAATACCGCAACAAGCATTTCCTTCTCAATAGTTGTATAAATCAATTGGGTTTTATTCAATGTCCAAATTGCATAGTATATGGCCCTAAACAGTTTGTCTCACTTTTTTCCTAACTCTGTTCCAATTGCAAAGTCACTTGCTGACTTCAAAAGGTTGACTCCAATTAGGTACAGTTATTACTAGTGCTGAAATCAGTTTCTCCTTAATTGTATTAAAGGCCTATAATAAAACATTATCAAAGTCAAATGTAGAATTTTTTTTTCAAGAAGATTACATAAAAATTTAGAGAGTTTAGATAAAATCCTTTATAAATCTTCTACAATAAAATGTATGTCCCATAAAACTTATGATTCCCTTTTCCTTCAAATGACACTCTATGGCCAAACACGATCCCTTCTGGAACCATTAAATTACGCTTCTCTTAGTTTAGGATAATGTTTTTAACTTTACACCTCATCAATACAAGAGCTAAATTATGCAAACAATGATCAAAAGATGTTTCAAAAATTGAAAAGTCATCCATAAAAATTTCCATTATATCTTCCACCATATCCGAAAAGATAGAAATCATGCAGCGTTGAAATATTGTTGGGGCATTGCATAATCCAAATGGCATCCTTCCAAAATAAAATTTTCCATAGGAGAACATGAATGCAATTTTCCCCTGATCTTTGAGGGTTATGGAAATTTGGATATCCAATCAATCAATCTAACATTTGATCAATGAATGGAAGTGGAAAATAATCCTTCCTTGTTTCTTTATTCAACTTGTGGTAATCTATACATGCACTCCAACCCATGACTGTTCTTATAGGAATAAGTTCATTGTTGTCATTTTTTACCACCGTCATTCCACCCTTTTTTGGTATAACATACATTGGACTTACTCATGAGATGTTTGAAATAGCATAAATAATTCCAGCATTGAAGAGCTTCAAAATTTCAGCTCTCACAACTTCCTTCATTGCTAGATTTAATCTTTTTTTGGGCTCAATTGATGGTTTGTAAGGTTCCTCCATTAGAATCTTGTGCGTGCAAATAGATGGACTTATACCTTTTATGTCAAATGTAGTACATTCCAAGGATTTTCTATGCTCCCTTAACACACGCAAAAATTGTTCTTCTTCTTCTTCTTCTGGTGTAAGAGATGCCGCAACAATCACTGGAAAGGTGTAACTATCACCCAAGAATTCTTAGCAAAGATGCTCCGAAAATTACTTCAACTCTAGAGTTTTCTGCACTTTTTCTATAGAGATTACAGATTCTGTCTTTGCTACCATTGGCTCTAACCTCTCCACTTCTTTGCAAAATGTTATTACCTACTGTAATGCTTCCAAGGAAAATACATAGTGGATAAATTATTCACTAAAAAAATGTAAATCAAATTCACAAATATCAAAGTTATTGAAATAATAAGCATTAGATTAAATGGTGATACATTATTCTAAGTGATCAGTCAACATATCTTCTTGAAAGGCTTCTACTTCACATTGTTCAATGATATCTACCCGAAAATAAGTGCTTGGATCTTTTGGACATCTCGTGGTTTTGTAGATGCTGAACGTAACCTCTTCCATATTCACTCTCAATGTTAACTCACCCTTTTGAAAATCCATTAAATCCCTTCCTGTAGCCAAGAATGGTCAACCATGACTTAGTGGGACATCTTGGTCTTCATATATATCTAACATCACAAAATAAACAGGAAAAATGAATTTATCCACCTTTATCAATACATCTTCTATGATTCCATATGGATACTTGTTGGATCATTCTGCTAGTTGTAAAGAAATATTTGTTTGTTTCATCTCTCCAACTCCTAATTTCCTATAAAAAAACATTGGCATAAGATTAATGCTATCACTAAGATCACATAAAACTTTATCAAAAGAATGAATTTCCAATCGTGTAAGGCAAAGTGAAACTTCCTGGATCTTTTAATTTTTAGGGTAATTTCTTTTGAAGAATGGCACTACATTCTTCATAAAGCTATATTGTTTCGAAAACCTCCAACCTTATTTTCTTGGATATAATGTCCTTCAGGAAATTTGGAATAATTGGGCATTTGTTCCAAGGAATCTGCAAAAGAAATATTTATGTGAATTTTCTTAAAGATATCCAAAATCTTAGAAAATTGCTTATCTAATTTTTGTTTTTGAAAGCGTTGAGGATAAGAAAGTGAAGTAGAGAGAATAAGAGGATTTTTAGGAAATGAAATTGATATAGGCATGTCACTCTCTCTTAGTGTATCATCCATAATTTCTTCTTCTTCTACTTTATGATTGATTTGGCTTGTTTAGAGATGTAGGGGTGGACTCGATTTCCTTTGATGGTGACTTTTCAATTTCTCTTACATTCCTAAGTGTAATGGCCTTGCATTATACCTTTGGATTCACTTCTGTGTTGCTCTCCATTTTGTTGAGCATTAATGGCTGTGCCTAGTTTCCCAATTTTCATTTCAAGATTTTTCATAGTGGCTCCCATATTGCAATAATGAGTCTTAATGTTATCTAACCGTGAATCACTTTTTTTAAGCCTTTCTTTGGTCACCTAAACAAAGGAAACCATGGAATCTTCAAGTGACATATTTTTCTTGCTTGGTTAACTATCAAACCATAGAGAAGGTTATAGCACATTCTTTGTGTTTTCATAAGAAACATTTTCATGTTTTCAAAGCTCTAAATGGTAATAAATTTGCATAGGATTACCACGATAGTTGTAATTTTGATTGTTGATGTATTGAACTTTTTCTTGAACTACTTCATTCATCGAAACTATCATACTCAAGTATGTAACATATTCTACACTTTGTGGTATTCTTTGAGTTGTCAAGGAAGAAATCTGATGAGATAGAGAAGCTACTTGAGCTGAAAGGGCATCAAATGGCTCCAATTCATGAATCCTATCAAATTTCTTAACCATAGATCTTTCAATTGGCCATTTATAGTTGTTTGAGGCCATTTCTTCCAAAAGTTAAGTAGCACCCTCAACTATCAATTACATCAAATTCCACCATAAGTAGCATCAAATATGGTTCTATTTTTCCCATTTAACACATCATAGAACATATTAACTTGTAACCAATCCAGAAATCCATGTTGATGGTAATGCTAAATCATATTTTTATATCTTTCCCATACTTCATAGAGTGTCTCAAAATCATTTTGCCTGAATTGACCAATCTCAATCCTGAGTTGGGCTATTTTTGCAAGTGGAAAGAATTTAGCAAGAAAATTTTCTGCCATATCCTACCAACTAGTGATGCTTCCCAGTTGTAGAGATTATAGACAACCTCTAGCCTTGTCCCTCAATGTAAATGGAAAAAATCTTAGTCTAATGGTGTCTTTAGTAATACCATTCATTTTAACAATGTCACAAATCTCCAAAAACATCGTCAAATGAATATTGGGATCATCAAGTGGAGATCTGCTAAATTATACTTGTTGCACCATGTTGATCAACCCAAATTTAAGTTCAAAATTATTGCCATTAATGGTCTGGCGTCTTACACCTGAGTAATTTTCATTCACAATTGGCCTTACATAATCCTTCAAGGTGCGTGGCGGTGTATTCTGTTCTCCTTCAACCATGGCTAGTACTTTCTTCTTTATCTAAAGGTTCTTTCAATCTCCAAATAAAAAGGAATAATGTTTCGAGTTCTAGCATGGTACATCCAACGTTAAAAACACATTTTGTATTGATATTGGCAAAAATAAGAAAAAATCAATCATCAGTAACAGCGCTAAAAACTTGATCGGTACAAAACTACAAGTGTACAATATCATAGTTTTATAATAAAGTTATAAGAAGAGTATCTTTTTCAAGGATTGGTAACTTACTTTTGAAAAATACCAAAATTATACTAATCTCAAATTTATCTAGAGAAGTCACTAAGGTTGACGTAATTGGAATTTAAAATAAAATCAATTTAAAGAAAATGTGCAAAATAAAAGAAAGATATTGTTCAAAGATCAAATTAACGGGAAAAACTTCAAGGAAATCAATTTTACCTAATCACTCACTATGTTTTCCTCACCTAGCTAATTGAATTTAATTCTCTCCATTTGTGAGCAGTCTAAAAAAAACATCCAAAAGCCTCTTTCGACATTCAATTAGAAATATTCTTGTTCATTAATTTACATAAGAGTATGCAATTTAATAGAGAAAAAACCATTAAGACTAATGATTTTAAAACTACACAAGTTTATACAAGTCTTTCGATCTCTATATTTGCCAATGCCAAAGTATATCAGATCTATCCTATAATTCCCTCTTTCGATAGTAAATCACAAGATTAAAATAATCTAATTAATGGCCCGCTAATTAGAAGCAATAAACTCAAAATAAATCAGACATACATGTAGAGAAATAATTCAAATTAACATAGAAAATCAAGCATAGTTTAGAATTAAATAACATCATTTTCTAGAATAAAGAAAAATTAGTTCATACTAAAAATTAAATTTACCATAAAAAAATTCACATATATTTTCTAAGAGGAAATGAAATAAAAGTGAATCATCAAAAGAATATGTTTTTGCGTTTCTCTGTTCCAAATTTTTATTCTCTTCTACATTCCTCTTTTCGATTTCTCTTCTATGCTGGCAGTGCTATTCTTTTCTTGTTTTCTTCAATTATGTTTCTGTGATTTATATATATATATATCTCATATGTTTTAAACACTATGTTCTTTTAATTCCCTTCTTTGTTTTTTTTCTCAGGCTTATATATATATAAACCTCCAAACCTAAAATTTTGGATCTTTATTTTCTTCAAATCTGCAACAAAATTTAAATAATAATAATGAAGTCTAAAATTAATAAATATAAAAAAATTAGACTAAAATTTAAATTTGAAAAGTGATAAATTATGTCAAATTATGCAAGTCATTAGTGATGCATTAGAAAGAAATATGTTGAATCCTGAAGATAAATGGATCACAAGAAGACGAATGGACTTAAGTTAGTTATGTTGTGGTGTGCGGTTGTTGCATTAGAGCTTCTTCACTAGAATGAACTCCTCTATGCCATCTTTCATGAATGTCATATGTATTAATGTTGTTGCTATATAGGTTTTGTAGTGTTTTACCACGAAAAGGCAAAGAGGAAGATTGTAAGTCCTATTGTTTTCGTGATGGCATTCACTGTGTAAAACACAAATTTTATATTGTTTTACTAGTGTGTTGTCATCCTTTATGTAAAGTCAATTTCTAGTAGTTTAGATTGCACACAGTCACATAAAATTGATGCTTTATATTTTTACATGATACACATATCATTGAGGAGTTCAGAGCATGTATTTGAAATGTTTAGGTTCTGTATGTATATGAGACTCATTTTTGTGTTTGGGGGTATTTGTGGAAAACTTACTTGGAAATTTTTGAAATAAAATGGCTACTTTTTGGAACTCACCAAGGTGCTCACTGAGGTACCTTACCAAATGGTCAGTGAGGACTTAATGAGATAGTCTAGTAGAAATTACGGCCATTATCTTTAATGCAATGGCTATTATCCTCACAAAGGTGCACAAAAGGGCTTATCAAGGTGGTTAGCGAGGGCCACAAAAGCTAAAAGTTATTTTTATAAATAATATCCATTTGTATTATTATAATTAATTAGAAAATGTAAGGAAACTCTAGTAGTTTGGAAACTTGGATTTTTGACCAAAAATGTTTTCTAACTTTTGTATCAAAAATACACTAAGTAAGGTTTCATACTGTTGATACATTAAATGATTTTTGAAAAACTTGTTTTCAAGTGGGTTATTTAAAATATGTCTAACACCAAGACATAGATGTATTTATGTACATATGCATTAAATTTCCCTTGTTATCATTATATTGAGTCATAGGTGATTGTACCACATCACTTGGTGGTAAGGCTTTAGAAGAGAGTCGATGACTCTATAAAAGTAGAATTATTAGCACACTTTATTGTTTAATATTTATTTATTTTATTTAATAAATAGTATTTTGGGGCTAAAAATATTAAAATATAATTTTTTTTTTGTGAAAACGAAAGAAAATATAATTTTTGACATTTTTTTGGGATTTTTATGGTATTTTATGAATTTTTAACGTAGAACCAATCAAAAGAAATCATGTTGCCTACCACACAAGTAAAAGAGCTAACTAGAAAACCAACATGCATGCCACGTAAACAGAGACAACGAATCATAGACCGCCGAGTGTGAGGAGCGACGTACCATATGCCACGTGTCGACACATCATTCAATTCAAGTTTAAACAAGGTCAAGCCTTCACGAGATGTGTCACCACTCTATTGGTCTAGCTATTCCACCCGTGCACCATGTCATTAATTATCATGAATCACATTACTCTACATGATGCTAACTCAACATGCATTGACACGAATCGGTTTCCCCTGCCCCACTTCGCTCTATAATTCACACTCTAATTACCCCATAAACCCTAATTAACCACCATTAGCATAATTTTGATAAGTTTTTATAGATAAAAAGAGAGAAAAATATAGAAAAATTCAAAAGGAGATATAATTTTGGTAGAAATTCAACAGAAAATTAGTACTACAATTCAAGAAATTGATTGTATTTCTTCTTCTACTCTTTTCCTCATCAATATTTATGTCTTTCTTAATGAAAAATATGAGTTTTATGGACAAAATTATGTCTAGTTAATTTATTAATCTAAGGATCTAATGAACATAATTTTCACAATGTTATGATCTAATATTTTACCCTAATTATAATTTTAATTTCATTATATTATATAATCTGATTTTTATGCTATTAATTGTTTGGTCAACAATTTATCTATAGAGGCAATTAAATAGATTTGAGAGAATTATTTAATTGTTTGTCTTGATTAAATAACGTGCATAGTTTCTAGGAATATATGTATAACTCTTATGTATGTGATCCATAATTGATGAATTTAATAAGTAGTATGCAATTTAATTGGCATGAGAATATGATTAAATTAATTACTATATAATGTGTAGTTTACTTGAGAGAGAAATACATGCTAAGTTAGATTCAATTGATCATATAATTAATTCATAATTATACTTAGTGGAATTTAGTTATTAACATATTTACAAGAATTGGTGATTAAGTATTCCTTGATATTTTCTCATATATTTTCTTAGTTACTAAATCTAAATTAATTAATTATTGTTATTTACTTTTAGTTATTTTAATTTTGCTTCAATAAAATATAAAAACAAAAACAATTATTTTTATTTTTTTTAGTTTTAAAAATGATTTTCTAATAAAATAATCTATGTGTGAATGATCTTTTCTTATTATTATATTACTTGTTGCGATATGTATATTTGCATATTCATTGTACACATAAGAACTATTGTTGATACATCTGTTAATAGAGCTTTGCTAGCCAAATCTTACAATCAAGCTTATGATTTACTTAAGAAAATGACTAGCAATAATTATCAATGGTCAATGGATAGAATGACAGCCACAAGAAGAGTAGCCAGAATGCATGAGTTAAATGATATCGCAACACTTACAACTCAAGTGTCATCGTTGGTTAATATTTTGAAGTCTCAAAACTCACCAACAAGTATAAACTAGATTCAAGATTCAGGAGTGTCGTGTGTGTTTTATGGAGAAGCTCATTTTTTTTATAATTGATCAAATAATCCTGAATATGTATGCTATGTAGGTAATATGAATCGAAACCATAATATATACTCAAACACGTATAACCTAAGAGGAGACAACATCCAAATTTCTCTTGGAATAACAACAATCAAGATGGTAATCTATTCAATTGTCAATAATTTCTACCACCTGGTTTTCAACAACCACATCAATCACAAGCCCAAGAAAATAAACCACCTATTGAGGACAATACAAATGTATTAATGGGGATGATGAAAGACTTCATCCAATTATTTAGAGCAAAAGTGTCAACTCAAGAGGCTTCAATTCAAAATTTGGATAACTTAAAAGATCAACTTACTCAGGCCACAAGTCAAAGGCCTCAAGGTAACTTTCCAAGTGACACAATTATAAACCCACGAAGAGAAGGTAAAGACCAGTGCAATGTTATAGGCTTGAGGAGTGGTAAAATTTTGGAACAAAAACATAAGATAGAAAAGGATGATGAGAAACAAGAAATTAACATGGATAAGAAGGAACAAATGGATAAATAGAGCACTGAAAAGGAAATAATTCAGCCACTGAAAAACAACCTTTACAAACCCATTATTCCTTTCCCTTAAAGACTACAAAAGCAAAAGTTAGATATACAGTTTTCAAAATTTCTTGATGTCCTCAAGAAGCTGCACGTAAACATACCATTTGCAGAGGCATATAAACAAATGTCATCTTATGCCAAATTCAAGAAAGATATACTATCAAAGAAAAGGAGGCTAGGATATCATGAAATAATAACCTTGACTGAAGGTTGTAACGCCATCCTTAATAGAAAACTACCATAAAAATTGAAAGATTCAGGTAGTTTTAACATCCCTTGCACTATTGAGAACATCCTTTTTGGAAAAAGAACTATGTGATTTAGGTTCTAGCATTAACCTTATGCCATTAGCAGTCTTCCAAAGATTGAGGGTTGTTAAAGCTAAACTCACTTCAGTAACATTGCAGATGGAAAACTAGTAAACTAAAAGACCCCGCGGAGTGGTAGAAGATGTGATAGTAAAAGTAAAAAAAATCATCTTTTCAGTAGACTTCATTATGCTAGACATGGAATAGGACCGTGATATTTATATCATACTTGGTCATCATTTCTTAGATATTATTGATGAGCTAACCATTGATGTGCTTTATGACATATGTCTTATTGATGCTTTAGAGTCTATGCTTGTTAATTTTGTGAACACACATACTAATGAATACCATGACACTCATGTAGGTGCACAAATTCATGCTAGTAATTGAACAAAACTTGTTGAATCACCCCCACTTATGACTTTAACACATGATGTTATGAATAAGGACATGAACTCACCAGAAAATAACTCAACCTATTTTAATTTTAAAAATATAGAATCAAAGGTTGATATTGTGAACTGTGTGAATTTCTTGGAGGACACGCCTCTCATGTGTGTATCAAATGCATTTATGGAATGTCTTGAAATAAGCTAACAATTGAAAACATCAATTGAAGAGCCATCCAAATTAGAGCTTAAACTTTTACCATCTCATCTTCGTTATCAATTTTTGGGTGATAACGAAACACTTCAAGTCATAATCTCTATTAATATAAGTGAGGAGCAAGTAAAAGCACTATAAAGGTGCTAAGGAACTTCAAAAGGGCTATAGGTTGTTATATTGACTACATCAAAGGAATAAGCCCATCTATATGCATGCATAAAATCTTGCTAAAGGATGGAGCTCAAAGTACCAGGGATGCACAGTATCGCTTAAATCCCATTTTGAAAGAGGTTGTGAAAAAGGAAATTATCAAGTGGCTAGACATGGGTATCATTTACCCAATATCATATAGTGAATGGGTAAATCCAGTTCAATGTGTCCCAAAGAAATAAGGAATCATTGTGGTGGAAAATGAGTCCAATGAGTTAATACCTACTAGGACTATCACAAGATGGAGAGTATGTATGAATTTTCACAAAGTAAATAAAGCTACAAGGAAGGATCATTTTCCTTTTCCATTCATGGATCAAATGCTTAACCGATTAGTTGGGCATTCATTCTTTTGCCTTCTAGATGGATACTTTGGTTATAACCAAATTGTTATGGCACCTGAAGACCAAGAAAAGACCATCTTTATATGTCCTTATGGAACTTTTGCTTTCAGAGAATGCCCTTTAGATTATGCAATGCACTTACTACATTTCAACGCTACATAATGGCCATTTTCTCATACATGAAGGATAAGAATCTAGAAATCTTCATGGATGATTTTTTGGTCTTTGTAAACTCATTTCATGAATATCTACACAATCTCTCCCTAGTGTTACAAAGATGTAAAGAAACAAATTTGGTTTCAAACTGAGAGAAATGCCATTTCATGGTACATAAAGGTATAATATCGGCCATAAAATCTCAGCTAATGGTATTAAGATGGATAAAACTAAGATAGACATAATTGAAAAACTACCACCACCTACCAATGTACAAGGAGTAAGAAGTTTACTTGGGCATGTATGTTTTTATCGTAGATTCATAAAAGATTTTTCCTAAATCTCCAAACCATTGCGTAATCTTTTGGAAAAGGAAATGCCTTTAAAGTTTGATGATAAATGTTTAATAGCATTTCATGTGCTTAAAGAGATACTAGTGTTAGCACTAGTTATAGTCACACCGAATTGGAAAAAGCCTTTGAGTTGATGTGTGACACAAGTGATTTTTCTATTGGAGTTGTTCTTGGAAGGGGAAACTACAAAATGTTTCTTGCCATATACTATACAAGCAAGACACTAAATGAGGCTCAAATGAAATATGCTACTATAGAAGAAAGAGCTCATTGCCATTGTATATGACTTGGAGAAATTTAGATTTTATTTGGTTGGCACCAAAGTGACTATCTACACGAATCATTCTACAATAAAGTATCTCATGATGAAGAAGGATTCCAAAACAAGATTGATAATATGGGTGCTACTTATACAAGAATTTGACTTGGAAATTTGAGATAAAAAAGGAACAGAAAATCAGGTAGCAAACCATCTGTCTAGACTAGAGAGGGAAGCAAATATGGATGATAATATGGTGATTAAGGAATCTTTTCCATATGAGTAACTATTTTTTGGAGCTCAAATATAAGTCTCATGGTATGGAGACATTGCAAATTTCCTCGCTGCCAGCATTCTTCCATCGAACCTCACATGGCAACAAAAGAAGAAGTTCTTCCATGACATTAAACAGTATTTTTGGAATGACCCTTACCTCTATAAAGAATATGGTGATGGTATTTTGAGAAGGTGTGTCCTTAATGATGAATTTGAAAGTGTTCTTTACCATTTCCATAGCTTAGACTATGGAGGTCACTTTAGGAGCAAAACAATAGAAGCTAAGGTACTTCAACCTGGTTATTTTTGGCCCACACTATTTAAAGATGCTTATAACACTACTAAAAAACTGACATATGGTCTCATACCAATGGCCTCGGTTTTTATAAAAACCGAGGCCATAGGGTTTTGATCACGGTTTAATAAAAACCGAGGCTATAAGATATGTGTATGGCCTCGATTTTTATTAATAACCGTGGCCATAAGTTATATTTTTTTTCTTTTTTTCTTTTCTTTTCTTTCTTTCCTTCCTTTCCTTCTCTCTCTCTCTTTATTTTTTTTCCTTGAGATCCCATACCCACCCTTCTCTTTTTATTTCTTCTTTTTTCTTTTTTTTCTTTCTTTCCTTCTTTTCCTTCTCTCTCTCTCTCTTTTTCTTTTTTTCCTTTTGATCCCACGCCCACCCTTCTCTCTTTATTTTTTCTTTCTTCCTTCTTCCTTCTTCCTTCTTCTCCCAGATCTGAAATTTCATTTTTTCAAATCTTATTCTTCCTCTTCCCCTCTCGCGATTCTTTCTCTTTCTTCCTTCTTCCTTCTTCTCCCAAATCTGAAATTTCATTTTTTTAGATCTGATTCTTCCTCTTCCCATCTCACGATTCTTCCTCCTCTTCTCGTCTCTTCTTCTTCCTCCTCATATTCCCAACTCACTGGTCTGGTGTCGATGTTCGATGGGTCATTATTCATTGGTTCACTGGCTACTTAGTCATTGTTTGTTGTTCGTTGGTCGCTAGACGTTGGACGTTAGTCGTTGGACATTGGATGCTGGTACTGGTGCACTGCACTGCGCTAGCGCTGGTGCTGGTGTGGTGAGCTGGTATATGGTCTTGGTATGGTGCATTGTGTTGCGTTAGTGTCTTTGTGCTAGTATGGTGTCTTTGGTCCGGTACTAATCTTGGTGCACTGTGTTAGTCTTTAATCTTGGTGCTCGTGCTAGTGTGGTGCTCTTAGTCTTTGGTGTGCTGCATTAGTCTTTGGTCTGTTGTGTTGGTGTTAGTCTTGTGTGGCCTTTGGCCTTGGTGTTGGTGTGCTACGCTGGTGTGGTGCTAGTGTTGGTGCTGGTGCGCGGCGCTGGTGATGAGTAAGTTGTTCCAATTTAGTGGGTATATAGAAAAGACAAAGGGGACTTGAATTGTTTCTTTCTATTTATGAATTTTGTTGTTTTCATAAGGATGATGACCTGGTGTTGAAAAAAGCTTCAGAATACGGTGCAGTTGAAATTTGGATGAATGAGCGTGTTAGGAGAGCTTGTTCAAACAACTGTGCTGATTTCTTTTACGCATTTCTTGAGCTATTTTTTCTGTTATGACTACTAGTACGATATCATTTAAGGGTATTATTGTATTAGAAGCTGATTTTTTTTCTCTGTTGCTTAATTCAATTCCACATTTTAAACTAATCCCAATTTGTAATATTTTCTTTAAAATTGGTTTTAGACTTCTTCAAAGAAAGGTGAATATTGACTAATATGGAGGTTTGAAGGGGAGGAAACTCTTGTAGACTTAATACAGAGCAAAGAATTTCCCTATAATGTTGGTATTTTCTTTTATCATACTTTCGTTTTTATTTAATCAAGTTTATGCAGCGAAATCATCAGATCTCTTTATAACATTTACTTCACAAGATTGTTAATTTGGTTGCGTCAATTGTTTTAGAATAAAATATTAATAGAAAGTCAAGTGATGGCCACCTTTTACCAACGTATGCCTTGAGGAAAAGCATTAGCCAATGGGCAACATCATTCAACATGTTACCAAAGTATAAGATTATGAATCCTGCACCTCCACTGAATGAAAATGAAGTTTCAGTTGTTATCTTGTTACATGCAAGTATAAAATCAATACAAATACAAGAATTTTCTAACCTCATATGAAAAATGGTATCCAGGGACATGTACTCGATCATTGTGGTTGATGTGTTATGCACTATAAATTACTGAATATTGTATTTTTTTGTAATTTATGTATACCCTATGGTATCGGTTATTAGAAAATTGAGGCCATAGGGTATTTTTTTGTAATTTATGTATACCCTATGGCCTCGGTTATTAGAAAACCAAGGCCATAGGTATACCTTATGGTCTCGGTTATATACTAACTGAGGCCATAGATACACCCTATGGCCTCGGTTATGTGCTAGCCGAGGCCATAGGTACACCTTATGACCTCGGTTAAAAATCGAGGTCATAGGTCATTACCTATGGTCTCTCTCACTTAGGCCTCGGTTCTTATAACCGTGGCCATAGACCTACGGCCATGGTTAAAAACCGAGGCCATATGTATGTTTTGTAGTAGTGTAATTATGTAAAGATGTTTGACAGATGTCAAAGGATAAGTAATATTTCAAAAAGAGATTAGATGCCTCTGAATATTATACTTCAAATGGAATTGTTTGATGTTTAGGGCATTGACTTTATGGGACCATTCCCTCCATCCTTGGGTAACCAATACATACTTGTAGAAGTGGATTGCATGTCAAAGTGGGTAAAATCCATTGCTGGAAACAAATGTGATGCAAAGTTGTCATGAAATTTCTGAAGATTTTTTTCACTAGGTTTAGAACTCCTACGATAATTATTAGCAATGAAGGTAGTCACTTTTACAATAAAGTATTTAATTTCTTATTGTTTAAGTATGAGATTAAGCATAAATTTTCTACCCCTTACCATCCCCAAACAAGTGGGCAAGTAGAGGTATCCAATAAAGAAGTGAAATTTTTTTTGGAGAAAACTATGAACATCTCTAGGAAAGATTGGTCATCTAAGTTAGATGATGCTTTATGGGCATACATAATTGTATTTAAAACACCATTGGTACCACCCCGTATAAGATAGTTTATGGAAAGGCTTGTTACTTACCATTAGAATTAGAGCATAAAGCATATTGGGCATTGAAACAGTTGAATATATCCATAGATGCAGCTGGTGAGAAAAAAATGCTTCAAATAAATGAATTGGATGGATTATGGTAGAATGCTTATGATAATTCCAAGCTTTACGAAGAAAAGACAAAATGATGGCATGACAAGAAAATTTTGCACCATATTTTGAACTAGGTCAGAAAGTGTTACTATTCAACTCAAGACTCAAATTGTTTCCGTGCAAATTAAAGAGTAGATGGTCAGGTCCATTTATCATCATTAAGGTAACCAACCATAGATCCATTGAATTAGAAAACAAAGATAAATGGTGATTTATGGTTAATGAGCACAAAGTAAAGCACTATTATGAAGATCAATTATCAAATGAAACATCTATGATAACCTTGGTGGATGCGCCTTAGGACTTGATATAATCGTCTAGTCAAGGACGTTAAACGTGATGTTGGTTGGAAGGAAACCCAAAGTTATTTTACTTATAATTTCATTTTTTTGTTTTATAGGTGAATAAATATGGAAAGCAATGATGCAACAAGATTGAGCAATTTGAATGATAAATATGATATGCTAAGACTAAGGAAGTTTTCTTTCCTTTTACTTTTTCATATTTATATGTGTTAGGGGAGGGAATTTCATTTTCTGATTTAGTATTTAATATGCATTTGTCAATTTTTTTATGATGTTTTTAATCATGAATTGGGTAGAAATTAACAAATTTATGGAAACTAAATGCATACATGCTTGAAATGAAACATATGAACTCAATGATAAAAATTGGTTGTCATGACTAAGATAAAGAATGTAACATATTTATTAAGATATTTACATTAATCATGTGATATGCTTGCTAGTTTTGATTAAATTGATTCAAATTTTTATGCACATGTTCATGATTGATTTTGGTGTATTTATTGAGAGAAAATTTGTAGTGAGTTATGCGAGTTGATGAAATCTAGTAGGATTTAGAATCTATTTGATCATCCCTTGAGGCAAAATTATAAATAATATTTAGCAAGAGAAATGATTTAGGCCTTATTTGGATTGATTGAGTCTTTCAAGCTAACCATTGTTAATATCTGTAATCATCCATTTAAGCCTAACAAAGAACCATTCATATCTTTAAGCCACATTTTATGCCTAACTAATAAGCATTATCTTTATCCTTACACCTTTAGCTTGTATGAAAAGAAACAAAATGCAATCATTTGTTATGCTATAGAGTAAGGTGAAATGTAATGCATCCTAAAAAAAGAAAGAGCAAAAAAAGCAAAACTCACAACACAATTATCCCTCTAAAGAAATAGAATTGAAAATAAGTTTGGGGGTGTTGTGAAGTTATAATAAAAAAGAGATGTGGAATAAAAAAATATGAAAAAGAATGACAAAAGAGGGTGCACTAAAATATCAATATAAAGCTCAATTGCAATTAAAAAGTACATGATGAATAAAATGAAAGCTAAGGTGTAGAAAGAGCCTGAATGTCTTCATTAATCGACCCCACACCTAAGCCTTGCATTATAACCATGTAAAGTCCTTATTAATCTTTAACTAAGTGCATATTTATATTAGTGGAGAGACATATGAAAAATAGACTTGTGAGACTTGTTCTAAGATTGAATTGATTAGAAAAATCGTATAGGTTGGTTTCATGAGTGCATTAGATGATATCATATGCAGCAGCACATACATGAATCAATTTTTCAAAAATCTTTCATATCCTTGTATGGATGGAAAGTTGATTGATAAATATGTGATCCTTCTTATCATAGGATTGTACAAATTTTGAGAGGGATAGTTTTCATGAAATATGCATGTATTAATAGATATATATATTTATGAATATACTACCCATGTTATTTTATTTAGTTATACTTGTCTTTACTTTAGGACAAGAAAATAGTTAAGTTTGGGGGTGTGATGACTCTATAAAAATAGGGTCATTAACGCATTTTTATACTTAATATTTACTTATTTTATTCAATAAATAGTATTTTGGGGCTAAAAATATTAAAATATAATCTTTTTAGTGAAAATGTAATTTTTTGCATTTTTTTTGGGATTATTTCAGAATTTTTATGGATTTTTTTATAAATTTTTAACGTATGACCAATCAAAAGCTACCACGTGGCCTACCATGCAAGCAGAGGAGCTAGTTGGGCATGCCATGTGGATGCCACACAGGTAGGGACAATGAATCATACACCACCATATGTAAGGAGCGACGCACCACCTGCCACATGTTGAAATGGCGTTCAATTCGAGTTTAAGCGTGATCAAACTTTCACAACATGTGTCACCACTCTACTTGTCCATCCATTCCACCTATGCACCACATCATCTGTTATCACGAATCATGTTGCAATGCATGGTGCTAACTTAGCATGTGTTGACACAGACTCGCATGCCACGTGTTTGATTCTGATTGGCTAGCGTTAGAAATTTTCTTTTTTCATCATAGCCCTTGATCCAAAGCTGATATGATGGTCCAAATTCCACCTAAGTTATATTTAAGCCTTTAATCACCCCCCACAAACCCTAATAAGATTCCATTAGCATAATTTTGATCAGTTTTTAGAGCTAAAAAGAGAGAAAAATACCAAAAAATTCAAAAGGAGATACAATTTTGGTAGATATTTAAGAAAAAATTAGTACTACAATTCAAGAGATTGATTTTATTTCTTCTTCTACTATTTTCTTTATCAATTTTTATGTCTTTCTTTATGAAAAATATAAGTTTTATGGACAAAATTAGGTCTAATTAATTTATTAATTTAAGGATTTTATAAACTCAATTTTCACCATGTGATCATATAATATTTTACCCCAATTATAATTTTAATTTCATTGTATTATTTAATCTAATTTTTATGCTATTAATTGTTTGGCCAACAATTTATCTATAGAGACAATTAAATAATTCTCCAATTAAATAGATTTGAGAGAATTATTTAATTGTTTTTCTTGATTAAATAACATACATAGTTTCAAGGAAGAGATGTATGATTCTTATATATGTGATCCATAATTTATGAATGTAATGAGTAGTATGCAATTTAATTGGCATGAGAATGTGATTAAATTAATTACTATATGGTGTGCAGTTTACTTGAGAGAAGAATACATACTAAATTAGATTCAATTGATCATGTAATTAATTGATAATTATATTGGGAGAATTTTAGTTATTAACATGTTTAGAAAATTTGGGGGTGGGGGTGTTAAGTATTACTAGATATTTTCTCATATATCTTCTTAGTTAGCAAATCTGATTTAATTAATTATTTTTATTTACTTTTATTTATTTTAATTTTACTTCCTTAAAATATAAAAAAACAAAAAAAATTGATTTTTTTGTTTTAAAAATTAGTTTCTAATAAAATAATCTCCGTGGGAAGAATTTTTTTTCTTATCACTATATTACTTGTTACGATACGTATACTTGCATATTCATTGCACACATAATTTATGTGGCGATCAAGAGACAAGTTTGCTTTAGATCAAACTTGCTATATAGACACCAGTGGACACAACTTAGGTACAGTTAAGAGTGTTGTTCCAATTGGTAGAGGTATTACCATATATTTCTTAGGTTGTGAACTATTTATTTGCTTATTAGCAAATTACTTATTGTTGAGTGATTGCCTTAAAGAACTCATAGATGTTACTATATTGGTATAAATCCTACGTAGATTTACCAAGGGTAAGGCTCCATAGGAGAGCCAAGTTTGCTTTAGATCAAAGTTGCTATGGGAACACCAATGGACACAACTTAAGTGCATTTAAGAGTGTTGTTCACTAATAGAGATATTATCATATATTTCTTAGGTCGTGAACTATTTATTTCTTATTAGTAAATTGATTGTTGTCGAGTGATTGTTTTAGGTAATGTATGGATGTTATCATATTAGTGTATATTATACGTGGATTTATCAAGTTATATTATTATATTTAGATGATCACATGTATTGTTAATACAATTAGAATTATTTATAAATATGTTAGTACATAGGAGCAATTGTTTATAATTGAAAATTTTTTATTTTCTTTATTATTTTTTATTATTATATGTTGTTTATGTCATGACTTACCTGATATCTTTGGGCTTTTGATTATCCATTGTTGTATTTAAACTTGATGTTTCTTTCATGCCTTGTTTGTGAGTCTTAAAGGTTAATATCACATTTACCTTATTTGTGCACATCCCAAATTTTCCAAAATAAGTATCTCTTATTAATGGATATAACTATTAATAAAAAAACAAATTTTTAATATAAATATTAAACTACATGATATTAACTAAATTACAACGAGTTGAAAAAAAACCTAAATTACAACGAGAATTCCATAAGGATATTGAAGATGATCATGATGATACTATTTTAAATTATTGCGATGATAATGATGAATCTATGTTAATTGATGATGATTATGATAGTGATTAGAGATGCAATTTACTCTAAATAGTAAAGTAACTCTTTTTGTTTTAATTGTGTTTTAGAAAACGTTTATCGATGATAAGTAAAACATTAAATCTTTGCAAGATTTACTGATTTTATTTTATATTTGTATTATGAATATTAAAACATATTATTTGTTAAAGAAATTATATTTTTTTAAATGTTTTATTTGATTAGTTTCTAGAAATTACTATTTATTAACAATGCTCTTTTTCATGTTTTATTTAATAGTAATATTACTTTCTATGTATATTAAGAAAAATTGTGTTATGTAATACATTATATTTGGAGACTTTGTTATATAAATTTGTCTTGTCACCAATTTTTTGCTAAAATTATTAAGGGTGTGTAAAAAATTCGATCATCCGATTTATTGATTTTTCATCCGATTCGATCCAATCTGATGGTCGAATCGGATGAAAAAAATTTACATTCGTTAAGTGCGGATCGGATGACGAATTTTACTACGATTCATCCGATCCGATTCGATCCAACTGAAATTAATTATATATATATATATATATTTAATTAGTATATATTTATTAAATTAAATATATATATATATATATATTTAATTTTTTAATGTTTTTTTAAGTCAAATAATTTTATATTATGATTTATGTGAAAATTTAATTTTTTTATTTAAAAATACAAAAAATAGAGTTAATTAAGTTTATTTGTCGGATTGATCGGATGTCATCCGAATAGTTTACGGATTGGATTGAGCGGATGTGAAAGATGATCGGATCGGTTGTGAATTAGGATGTTTCAATCCGAACGAATGATCGGATCGGATCAAATGAGTATAAAATCAGCGGTTTCGATTCGATGAACAGCACTAAAAAAATATATACTATTTTAAAATTTCATAACAAAAGTCTCCTTTTATTAAAATAAAGCAATCTTAAAACTTTTAATTTTATATCACAAACGTTACGAACAAAAGTATAACAAAACTACACATTTAATGATAAATGTTATTTGATACTCAAGATCTTCTTTGAAATTTTACTTTTATCTCTAAAAATTATATTTCCATTCATAAAAAAAATTTAGATGAAATAATTTTCGTCACTAAATTGAAGTTCATTTATCATTAAATTTTATTTTGTTACTAAACGTATCTTTTAGGAATGATTCTCTTCATTTCTAAATAACATATTTTGGAAAATTATAAAAAATAACTCATATAAAATTTATAACATTAAAAATATCACATCAATAATATTAAAAGGAAATTATTTTTTGGATGTAAAATTTCCCTCCTCAATCTTTATTAAAATTGTCATTGATATGTTTTTTTATATATAAATTATAATTTTATTCCTAATAAATCATTTTGTGTGATGAAATATTTTTGTCCTCAATGACTCACTTTATCTCTTAAATTCGTTGAGACCTTAGGTTAAAAATTGTACTTTTTGTCTCAAAATAGATTATTTAGTAATAATAAGTCAATGACAAATTTCTCAGTACTGCAAGCTTTGTTACTAAAAAAACTATTTCCTGGTGGTGAAGGATGTTGTTTCCCACATTTAAATGCATGCCACACAAATCCAAGTTTTACTATGAAAAAGAGCATCAATGATTCATTAGTTTTTCAGAATGTATCATTTAGGATAAATAATTTTTTTAAATAATAATTTAGTGTATTTAATTTTGAAAAATTGTCGATACATATCCAAATTATTAATTTTATGCTTACATTCATTTTTTCTTCTATTTTTTAAAAAATATATTTTTAAAATGTGTTTTAACAAATATAAATTTTAAAACTTTCTTTTTAAAAAAATAAAAAAAAAATAATATTTTTTTTTAAAAAAAAAACTAAAATTTAACTATTTGAATTATACTATCACTCTTTAAAACTAGTAAACTAAACTCTCATTTTTTTAAAAACTAATACACTAAACTGTTGTATAAAAAAATGTTATTAGATTAAAGCATTCTAACTGTCATTTAAAACTACCCCAGCATTTATCTCTTACAAAAAATACATGAAATTTATATAAAATAAAAATGTATAATTTTGTATTAATTTTATTGTATTCTTACTTTTATGGAAAAACAATAAAATAAATAAATAAATAATATCAGACTTACGTACGGAACTAAAAATTCTAATGTATGGCCTAAGGGGTCAAATATATATATATATATATATATATATAATAACACATATATTATTAATATTAGTTGCATTTTCATTTTTTAAGCTACCAACCCGAACGTTGATTCCGTCCTTCCTAGAATTGTTATTTGTAATTTGTCGAGAGAGTATCAAAACTTTAAAATGTTTCAACCATGTATTATTGTGTTTTTGGTAATTAAAAAAATTAAGAATAATTCACCTAATAATCTCACTAACATATAAAAAAACATTTATCTTAAAAATAAGAAAAATTATATTTTTAAAATTTATAAAAATAAAAATAACATCGTTTAAACTTATAACTATAAAAATAAAAATTCATTAATATTAAATTTAATAAAATTAAATGATGTTTAATATTAAATACTTAAATGATCTAAAAAATTAATTTTAAATGAATTGGTACGATTAATTACGTTTGATTTCTAATAAGATATGATAACATGACACAATATTACACAACTTATTTTAAACTATCTGTTAAATAGACTTAAAATTAATATACTAAATAAATTTAATAAATCATTTTTAATTACATAGATGAAATATTAACTATACATATTTAAAGAATTTAATAAGTTATATTCGACTAAATAATGTATTTTTTTATTTTTTTATTTTTTTTTTAATCAAAATCACAATAACTTAAAACTCAATGATTTACAAAATGACGTGATACAATAAAAATATTTCTATTATTAGATTAATATGATATCATTAGTTTACTATTTTATGAAATAGATTGATATGATTTAACAACCTAACATATGGCTCACGTTAATCCATTGTTTTGTTGTCCGTGAGTTTGAAATTGATTGAAAACACACAACTCGTTTTTGTTAATATGTTTATAGAGATTCTTTTCTTTTTCTTTTTTTCTTTTTTTGACGTAAATGTTTATAAAGATCCTTTGTTTCTTTCTTCTTTTGTCTTGTCTCACCCATCATTATATCAATCTCATGCGATTGGCCTTTTCATTGTGAGCGATTCCTAGCATCCATAAAGTTTGTTCAATGGAACATAAAATTAATATATTCTAAAAAGTATTATTAGTTTTTATTCTAATAGTTTAAAATTTTAAAAAAATATATATATTTTCTCAACAACTTCTATTATAATACTAAAGTTAAAGATATTATATAATTTAAAAACTAATAATTTTAATTTTTAAATTATAAATATGTTACATGCATTAATGATAGTTATCAAAGTATATTTTAATTTTAAAAAAATTTAACGAGTGAGATTGATTTGAGAAAATTAATGGAATTATATAGACTGAAATTTAATGTAACTGTAGGCAGAATGGCTCATATTATATAATCAATCAAAGTTAATACTTTGTACGTACTAGCAAATACAATGTGCAAGAACTTTTGCCTTTTTTATTTAAATATGTGAAAATTTTTAATTTAAAATAATTTTAATTATTCATGATATAATATAATTAATTTAAATTATATATAAATATTTTGAAGATACATAGATTTTAATAAAAAATCATTTACTTTTTTGATGTGTATGATATTTTATGTCTTTTAATTTTGTGACATCATTAACTCAAAAGGTCAAAATGCATGAAACAAAAAATCTAAAACCAAAATCAATGATTAATAATCTTATACTAAAACATACAGAAGTAAAACAATAACAATGATATTTAATAATATTTACAACTTTAAAATTATAATCAAATTAAATGAAACTTCATTTCTCTTTAAAATACTTCAATTTTACATTAATAAAAACAAATATATTATAAAAAAAATTCAAACTAAAATTTACAAGATATTATTACATTAATATCATATTGTTTGTGGGTAAGATATATATCAATACCTTAACACATTCAATATACATCAAATTCAAAAATAGGAGAATAAATTGTGAAAAATTAAAATGTTTAAAATATTAGACATATTATGAAATTGTAGAAGTAAGTAGAAGAGTATTTTTATAATTTTTATAATCACATTTTGTAAATTACAATTTTTCTAATGAAACTAATTTAACACATATTTAGGATACTTTTCACTTTTTCTTTTAATTCTAAAATAATAAACAATTTTTATTGATGATATGAGTTTTGATTTTCGTTTTTTTAAATTTTGTACTAAGAGAATTTATAAATTTTAAATCTATCTATATATTAAATGATAATTATCAAATTCATTAATTCTTTAACATATAATTAATTATTTTATGAGTGGTTTGAGCTTCTCTTTTACTTCCTCAACTAAAATATAATTAATATATAAGTTTATTACTTTTTTCACTAAATGTAATTTAGAAAATAATTTATAATTTAACACATATTTCATAAATTTTTGAATTTTTTTTATTTTGTTTCCTAATAATGTAAAATTATTATAATGTTTATGAGTTTTTTAATCTGTCATTTTAGATTTTCACTGAGAATTCATAAATTTTAAATTTATTTACAGAAAATCAATTTTTTTATAAATTCTTTGGTTTTCTCTTTTAATTTTCCTACTAAAAGATCATTAATGTATGAAATTGATTATTTTTACAATAAATATAATTTAAAAATAAAATAAATTTTAACACATATTTATGAAACTTTCATTTTTTTTCTTTTAATTATACAATAATAAGTAATTATTATAATAATCATGAATATTTTAATTTCTCCTTTTAAAATTTGATATTCAATATGATTCTTAACTTTCAATATAAAAAGGAGAGTGTATATACAAATAAAAAATGTCATCTTGATGCACACACATGCACCCATTACATTCTTACATAAAAGATTCAGAAGTGATCGGATGTTAAATGCTAAGAGGGAGCTCATGAATTTGAAACGTTCCCTCCAAAGGATTACTCAAAATCCAAATTGATAATACATGCAATGAAAGCTTGAAACAAAAGGAATAATCTCATCCTAGTACTATTGAGCTTCCCATAATATTGATTTTTCTACCCCAAGAAAATAATTTATAATATTTTGACAATCCCGTTCAATTCTTAACATTATGTAGTCCCCTTGATTTAGCTAAAACCTTTGCTAAAGCTATATTATTGGTTTTCCTTCATCAACTGAATTAGTTATATGATTTTGCCCCCAAATTCCCAACACACATCCATACTAATCTCCAGCTAAAACACCTTTGCATCAACATTGAATGTTATGAATCCATCCAAAAGTTTGGTTCATTTTGTAACGCCTACAATTTTGCATGGAGGATAAATTAGAAAATATTATCATTTTTAACAATTTATGTTATAATATTTTGTTGTAAGTAGTTTTAGTTGTTTTTACTGCATAAGAAATAATACTTTCGGTTTTATTAATTCGTTTTATTTTATTTATTCTATATATTTTTGAAGGGCTTTGGTAATTGATGTCCTCACTTGACAAACTGCAATATTTTATTATTTAATTTTTTTATATCATAATATTGAGGTTTATAAAAATTATATATATTGTTATAAATACTTAATGATTGTATTCTATTCTGTAATTAAATGAATATACATGGTGCCTTTATATAGGAGTTACAAGTAAACTAGATATGTCTAAAGTAAATAGATATACATTAACAGATATATATACATTAATCTGTTACTAGATATACATTAACAGCCCCCCTCAAACTCAAGGTGGATGTGGGACCAGCTTGAGGTTGTCAACCAAATTATGAGTGCGTCCTTTAGGAAGTGCCTTAGTGAAGATCTATGCAAGTTGATCGTTAGAGGAAATGGGGAAAAACTTGAGAGCACCATGGACAAGATGAGAGCGAATAAAGTGACAATCAATCTCGATGTGTTTAGTCCGTTCATGGAAGACATCGTTGTGAGCAATATGAATGGCACTCTGATTATCACAATAAAGGGGAGTAGTAGAGGATGTGGACACACCTAAATTCTTAAGAAGCCATCGTAGCCAAATGAGCTCAGATGTGGTATCAGCAAGAGCATGATATTCTGCTTCAGTACTGGAGTAGGCCACGAAGGTTTGTTTCTTACTTGGCCAAGAAATCAAAGAAGAACCAAGGAGAAAGCAATAACCTGTAGTGGACCTGCAATCAGTGGGATCTCCTGCCCAATCAACATCAGAGAATGCACGAAGTACTAGAGGAGACTGAGCTGAGTAGAAAAGGCCATGGAAGATAGTGCCTTTCAAGTATCGTAGAATACGTAGAACAGTTGCATAGTGAGTTGATCGTGGAGCAGACAGATACTGACTCACCTGATGAATATCATAAGAAATGTATGGACGAGTAACTGTAAGATAAACCAGGCTGCCAACCAATCGTCTGTAAAGAGAGGGATTAGAAAATGGTTGCCCCTCAGAGGGTGTCAGATGCACATTAAGTTCAACTGGAGTGTCAACAGTCTTGCTGTCAATGAGTCCAGCTTGAGATAAGAGTTCAGATGCATACTTAGCTTGAGTAATATAAAGACCATCTGTGGAACGAGTGATCTCAAGACCCAAGAAATAGCTGAGATGTCCAAGGTCTTTCATCTCAAACTGCTGACTAAGAAAATCCTTGAGTTCTTGAATGCCATTGAGGTCATCACCAGTTATGATCATATCATCCACATATAGGAGAAGCAAAATGGTGCATTTATCATTGCGACGAAGAAATAAGACAGAATCATAAGGACTAGCAGTGTAACCCAAGCGAAGGATGGTGGAGCTGAACTTGGCAAACCATACTCGTGGAGCTTGTTTAAGGCTATAAAGTGCACGTCGAAGGCGACAAACCTTATGTGTTTCAATAGAAAGACCATGAGGAGGTTGCATATAGACTTCTCCATGCAGATCCCCATTAAGGAATGAATTTTTAACATCCATCTGAAAAAGGTCCCATTTACTAGCAACAACAATAGCTAAGAGGGTACGAACAGAGGAAATACTGGTAACTAGAGCAAAAGTCTCTTGATAATCAATCTCATACTCTTGTGTAAAACATTGTGCTACAAGACGAGCCTTGTAGTGCTCGATGGACCCATCAGAACGAGTCTTGATCTTATAGATCCATTTACTACCAACCACAGACTGACTAGGAGGGAGAGTAACCAGATCCCAAGTATGGTTTTTGGGTAATGCATCAATTTCTTCTTTCATTGCAATATGCCAAAAAGGGTTGTTAGATGCCTCATTATCGGTGTGAGGCTCATGAAGTGTAGCAAGGGCAGTGTAACAATGATAGTCAAGTAAATGTGTAGGAATGGATCTTACCTAGGTTGAGTGGCGAGGTGGAATGTCTTATGGAGGATCTTCATGCAGAGCAGGAGCAATGGACCTATGTTCAAGATGGGGTATCTCGTTATCAACCTGTTCTTCTACAACCTGTCTAGGAGAATCATCAAAAATATCTAAAGATTGAATAGAGAAGTCCAAAGGTGGATTAGGAGTATCTGTAGAAGGAACATGAGACTCATTTGGAAAGATTTCTAAAACATTTGAATTAGTTAGGGAAGAACAAAAGTGAGAAAGTTCCACAAATAAGCGGTGTTCCCAAAAGACAACCTTACGGGAAACACGAAGACGATGTGAGACAGGATCAGAGCATCGATACCCTTTTTGATTTTCACCATAACCAAGAAAACAACAAAGTCTAGATCGAGGCTCAAGTTTGTTGTGTTCATGAGGCTGAAGAAGAACGAAACAGGCAGATCCGAATGAGTGAAGGTAATGATAGTCAGGAGATGACCCAAAAAGGTGCTCATACGGAGTCTGATTATTAATAGCAGCGCTTGGAATGCGATTAATGGCATGAATAGCATGAAGATTGGCTTCACCCCAAAATGGGGTAGGAACTTTGGTAGAAAGAAGAAGAGCATGAACAGTGTCAAGAATATGATAAAGTTTTCTTTCAGCTTGACAATTTTGTTGAGAGGTTCCTGGACAGGTTGGATGATGTATAGTGCCATAGAAGTGTAACAGAGCTTGAAAATCATTTTGAGTATATTCAAGAGCATTATCAGATCAAAAAGTTTTGACATGTTTAGAGAATTGTGTTTCAACCATTTTTGCAAAGTTACTATATATTATTAAGATTTCATACGAGATTTCATTGGAAAGATCCAACTATAACAAGAATAATCATCAATAAAAACAACAAAATATCCAGATCTACCAATACTAATAATAGGAAAAGGTCCTCAAACATCATAATGAATTAACTCAAAAATACTATTAGAGATAGATTTACTATTATTGAAAGGTAAAGCTGGCTGTTTTCCTAATTGGCATGAAGTACAATCAAAATTGTCAGTGGACATAGAACCCAATAGACCTTTAGAAGCTAATTGTTGTACCCGAGTGGATGGGGCATAACCAAGACGAGAATGGAAAAGTGTGAGAGAAGGTAAGGAGGAAAATACAGTAGCTGCAACAGCAACGGAGGTAGGAGCAACAGGTGGAAGATGAAGATTGTTCACAGGAAACATAAGCCCGACCCTAGGATCGGTCCCAAGCTCCTACCCCGTCCACAGATCCTGCACAATACACCCAGAATAGTAAAAAATAAGGCGATATCCTAGCTCAACTAATTATCCCACAGAGTATAAATTATAGGATATATCAGGTACATGGAAAACCCTAAGAATAGAAAGGGTAAAGGTCAAAACAAAATCTAGACTATTCCCATGAATGGTGGAACCATCAACTATATGAATATTAAGAGGATGTGGTGTAGGGTCAAGTTTGGAGAATAAAGATGAGTGAGGTTTCATGTGATTACAACATGTAGAGTCAAAAAGCCAAGTTTGAGACTTACCGGGAAAAAATGAGAGAGTAGTGGAAAGAGATTCATTACCAGCCATTTGAATAGCCTAAGTTATGATCTTCTGTAGTTCAGTGGAAGAGAGGTTGATAGTGGATCTAGAAGATTGGGACTCTATTGAACTAGAAGGCATCGGCGGAGTAGGCTCAGTATTAGCAACATTGGTAGTAGATTTGTTGCGACGGTAACAAGTCTCAATGGTGTGGCCATGACGCTTGCAATAATTGTAGGACCTTTTATTGCTCTACCTACAAATATTGTAAAAGATAGAGGAATCACCTGATTACTAAGGTTGCTCAATGGCAGGAGTAGAAGGAGTAATAGCCAAAACATTGAACTTATTCTGGGCTTTAAGGGTTGCAAGCCAAGCTTCTCCTCTAACCAACTCATTTACAGCAGTATCAAGAGAGGGAAGATGACTGCGATTAAGAAGCTAACATCGGATGGGCTCAAAGTCTTTATGGAGTGACATCAAAAACTCATAAAGATGAAATTCATCCCTAACTGTAGCATATTGCTGAGCATCTATTGAGCATGCTCAAATTGGATCACAAAGGTCAATTTGGTCCCAAAGGAAGCGAAGCTGATCAAAGTAGTCATTGATGGATTGCACTGGTTCTTGTTGAAGTTGATGCAATTCAACTATTAGTTGATATTTCATGGATCCATGAGTAGTGGAGTACCTTTTGGCCAATATATCCCATGCTGATTTGGCATCATCAAAGCTACCCAACAGATTGGAGATGGAGGGAATGGAAGTATTTCGAATCCATGTGAGGATCATGTGGTTGTGACTATCCCATTCAATCATGCGACCAAGGAAAGTAGCATCTTTTTCACTTGTTCCTTTAAAAGGAATGATAATTGCACCAGTACAGTAATGCTAGAGCATACGACCCTTAAGAAAACTGCGCATAGCTTGAGACCATGATAAGTAATTCTTGGTCCCCTCCAATATAGTATTGATGGGGAAAGGAAGAAAAGCATCCTTTTTATCCATTTGGAAACACAATATGCAAAAACAGACTGCAAAAATGAGATCTAAGCGAAAAACTGGGTAGAGAAAACCATAATTAAAAAAAGGCAATTGTCAACAAGTCAAAGTCAACGGTCAGCACGGTCAACGAGAAAGTCAACGGTTGCACGATCAACGGAAATTCATTGTGATGTCAGTTGAATGCGATGATGACATCATCCCTAGGGATATGTCACTGATGATGTCACGGGACCAGAGCGCGGTGTGTGTGGCGCGTGAATCTGACGCATTGTTTCTATTGGCAGTGCGTGCGGAGGAAGATGGTTGCGTTACGCCCGCAATTGTATAGATTTGGTCATGGCGATCACAATGGTATCTACAGAAAGTTCATCAGAGCAAATAAAGCACTAAATCCCAAATTTGACTATTTAGAACTTAGTAAAAATGTACTGGCACTTAAGAGAGAATGCTTTGAAAAGATAGACAAAAAAACTTTGGAATTGAGTGAAGAAAAAGGTTTATTCACACCTGTTTTTAATAAATATTTCTGCCCTTTGTCAGTTGTGGTCGACGAGCCTTTTGCGAGAAGGTCAATGAACATGCCTTTTTTTCTTTTTCTTTTTTACAGAAAAAGGAATATGTAATTTGTTTAAAAATTTTACTTGTGAGCCCCTGGTATCCTGCACATAAACTAAGCATATGTGCTCATTATAATATATGGATTCTTTCTCTAGGATAATTTTAATTAAGGTGGGCATAGGTTTGTTGCTTGATTTTTGAGCTATTTTATAAACCGATCTTATCTTGACAATTTTGAAAAACTCAAAACACTAACCAACTTGTTATCAAACCAACCTTGAAGCCAACATATAAGATTAGTTTGAAAGAGGTTGGCTTGACAATTTTGGACCTATAATCATAACATAAGGCCTAAGTGAGCATGACTCTAATGTAATATTTAATGGTAAAATCTACCTTATATCCTGCCAAAGTCAATAACTCATATATATTCATTAAGTGAAGAACAAACATAAGATAAAAACTTAGCTTCAATTTTGTCACTTTTTAGTCCTTAACAATAAGATTTCGCCAGTCTTAAAGGATCCAAGAGAGAGCATTTCAATTTCTTGGTGATTAGGAAAAAATTGTTAAATGAATCTCTTTAGAGTACTACAATAACTATATCCAATGCATATAAAGCTTAATCTATTATGATTAAATAATTAAATTCTAGCTTCATACAAAGCTACAATATATACTCATATTATTATTATTTTATTTTTCTTTTATAAGAAACACATGAGGGAAATATGAGTAAATTTTATATATAAGCATAATTAAAAAATTAACATGTACTAAAAGTAGAGGCTCGATTAAGCTTTGGAAGGTTTTTTGAATTTTTGGACTTTCAATTTATTCAATAAAAAACATTTTGAACCTATTTGGACCAACTAACCTAATATATATATATATAAGTTCATTTTGGACTTGGACTCGGGTTAGTTGTTTGGTTATTTAAAAAAAACACCAACCTTTAATTTTGATATTATCAACTATAGAGGTCTATGTATATAGTAGCTTTGGTTTATGTACAATGTATTGAGGTGTCAAATGAGTTGAGTTGAACTAATTTTTTTAGGTTCAACTCATTTTATAGCTCATAAAGGTGTCAAATGAGTTGAGTTGAACTAATTTTTTTAGGTTCAACTCATTTTATAGCTCATAAATTGACTCATTTTATAGCTCAAATAAGTTGAGTTCAACTTAATTTAGGATAAAAGTTATTGTTGTGGGATCATTGGTCCTAAATAACTATTAAAAAAATTATATTTAAAAAATTATTCATTTAATTAAGATTTTTATGTGAATTATATATATAAAAAATTTAGTTAATTGTAAATCAATTTATGTTTTATAGATATTAGATGTTTTTGATAATTTTATGTGATATTATTAAAAAAATCCTAATATTAGGTTAGTGATTTAGCTCAGAGGGAAAGAAATGAAAAAGTAAGAAAAATTTAAAAGAGTAAAAAAAAATTCCGAAATATCATGGAAAAAGATGATCCTTAGACTTTATTTATATATAAAAAATATTTAAAATTCTTAAAAGTTTATTAATAAGTAAAGATCTTAAAAGTTATTAAAATTTTAAATACGATAATATTATTGTAATTTTTTTATAAAATAGTAATTGAATACACTTAATTTTGTATAAATTTTTACAAACTTTTAAAAAAAAATTAAAAGAATTTAAATGAATATAACTAAATTTTTTAAAAAATTTAAAATCCATTAAAATATACTAAAATCTTATTTAAATATATCTTTATAAATGAATTCTTTAAGTTATCATGAATTAAGTAATCTTATTCATTTAACTTCATAAGTCATGTATGTTAGATTTTTTTAGTGTTTATAAATTGATTAAATTAATATTAAATAAATTAATGGATCTTATTTAATAGATTTTTTTAGTGTTATATATATAATTTCATTGGACATGATTTGATTTAAACCAATGTAATTGTTATTTATATGTATCTAAATTTTTCTTATTTCAGCTAAATTATATGCATCTAATTACGAAAGAAGAATTAGGACAACCACTTATTCTTTTGGTCTTTTTTGTTCATTGTTTAAGCATTACACTCAAAGAATTTCCTTTGATTTGTGAAAATTTAGTATTTTTTTATGAAAAATTGTTTCTAGTCTTCAAACAGGCTTTTAGACTTTTTACTTATCCTATAAGTCTCTGACATTAGTAATTGGTCTGGGCAGTCAACCCTGTGATTTTGACTAAATTATTCAAAGAAAAGTTACGCCATTCTAGACATCATAACTATAATAGCAAAATAATAATAATAATAATAATAATAATAATAATAATAATAATAATCTTAGACATCACAACTACGTATAACTTTGAACTCAACTTTCATATTTTTAATAAACAATACATCAATAATAATTTATTTTCTCTAATATCGAACAAAATGTAACCATGAATAAACTTCTCAAAATATATAGCCTTTAATTAATTTCTTTTTAAAAAAATAAAAATAAAAAATGAAGAGATTTAGATGCATTCGAATATACACAATACAAATATAACTAAATTAAGATTGATGACGTGTAAAACTTTTTTTTAATCAATATGACTAACTTTTAGGATACATTTAAGGCTCACTTATTTATTATGTATTTTTTAAATTTAAATTTAAGAGGATATTCTTTTTAATACAAAAGAAATTTTATTATATTAAACAATAATCTTATTATCTCATATTTAATTATACTAACACTACAATAATCTAAAGATAATTTATAAAAAAAAGTTATTATATAACTAAGTGTAAGAAAAAATTTAAATTGTTAAATTTCTTTCAATATCATACTGTTCGAGATTAATATTGCTCATAAACATAGATAACTTTTAATTCAATAATATTTTATTAAGTTAAATTATATCTAAATTTTTAACATAAATTATTTTCAATATATCACTAGAATTTATATTCTTGTGTATATTAATCAAGTTATAATATTATCTCTTTCTATCTATCATGGATTAAATTAAAAAATATATATGAGATATCAATCTATATATATATATATGTTTTGTGTAGCATGTTGGTAGTTGGTAGTCATTTGTAAATATTGTATTAATTATAGTGTCGTGCATTCTTTTCTATTATTATTATACAATAATTGGAGGTACGGGAAATCGAGCATATGATTTTGTTTTCTAAAACTGTCGTGTTTTTTTAAAGGTGCTTGTGTAGCACTTTAATTTAAAAAAACATATTTTTAATTTTTTTTTCTTTTTTATTAAATATAAATAAATAAGATGCATGTTTATTTTTTTTAATGGATTTATAGGAAATAAAGTAATTTTTAACTTAAAAAATAATTTTTCTAAAATAATAATTTTTCGTTTAAAATATTAATTTTTGTTATTTATTAATTAAATATTAATTTAATCAATAATAATAAAATAAACTATGAAATTGTGATCGGTAAGTATGATTATAATTAGAGACATTAGACAATAAATTTTTTATTGAATTTTAGTAAAAAAAATATTTAAGTTAAAATTATGATTAAATTTTTTATTTTTAATTAAAAATTATTTTAATATATATTTTTTCATTAAAAATTACAAACATATATGTTTCATCAAAAAAAAAATATTTAAACAAACAATATAATCTAAGAATTTGTTCGGCCACTCACCTTTTCATTTTAATAATACCAAAATTTTACCATTTTCTGGGATTTTACATTAATAATACCATACACATAATTACTTATTTTCAATCTCATTGTGTTTTACTACCAATTTTATTATTACTTTGAGTTCTAGTGATGTAATCATACTTTTAAATAAAAAATATGATATGCATTTATTAAAGAAAACGAAGTAAGATAATTGAAAAAATATATATAATAAGAAATTTTTAAAGAATTATTCCGTATAGCTAGAAAGTTATAAAAAATAACATTAATAAAATGGTAACAATAAAAATAATATTTTAATTAAAATATAATAATTTAATGTTAGTTAAACGTTAAATAAATTTAATTTAATTTAAATAAATAATGGATTTATAATGAAATGGACGTGTACCCTTAGTTTCCATTGAATTTCTAAAAGATATAAAATTCAATAAAATGTTAAATGGAGAATGTTTTCGATACGATGGAGAGAAAGAAAATGAATCCCAGTGCGATTGAGAAAAATAAAGAAAAACCTAAAAATACAGATAAGCCTCAATGATTTAAAGTCTATTTCATGAGATGTACCCAACTTTACATCACTATACTATATATTAAAAAAATGAAAGAAAAAAAAATCTGTCTTTATTCTTGTTTTTATTTATTAATCTAAGATATATATTTTTAAAATAAAATTTTCAATATTATTTTTTATTAATATTTTTAAATTATATATAAACCAAATAATCAAATTAAAAAGATACATTACATCATTAGTTTCTAAATTTAAATTATATTTAAATTTTAAATTTTTAAATCATATATATATATCTTAATTTTATTATTAAAATACATATATTTATGAATCAAAAATTAAGAATTTATATAATTTATAAGTTTAGTAATTTATGTATTAAGTTTTAAAATTATATATTTAAAAATTTAAAAATTTAAAAATTAATATATATATATATATATATATATATTTAATTAAAATTTAAAAAGAATAGTAGAATTTACACCATAAAAAAAAACAAATTTCTCAGTCAGAAACAACCAAACCCAACCCGTTGACTATTCATTCTAGAAGCTCCTCGAATGAAAACAATCGAGCGATGATTGCGGCAATTTGAAGCTACTCGCATATTTAATGCCTCCCTCCCTAGTTATAGTCAAACAGACTTTTGACCCCAAATTAAATTTTAAAATTATTTATATTTGAAATTCAAACTTTATTTAAGTTTTTGTGATAATAAATAATACCAAAATACTCTATGTTGAGTGTAATAACATATTTTCTAAATTTACATTAGAACATATTTACTAATTCATAACAGTATTTAAAAAGAATAAAAAAAAAATGATTCAATTGAAAATTAAGGAAATTGGAAAAAAGAAAAATTGAAAATAAATAATTTTTAATTTTTAATTCTATTTACTTAAATAATGTTTGAATTAGAATAAAAATAAATTTTTTTTTACTAAAATATGTTATTAATGATAATTATTTTTTAAAAAAGTTAACTTTGCAAGATATGCTTTGTGTTTTATACTGGAGTTTAATTGCATATTTTTTTTATGAGATTCAATTTAATGAAAAATGAACAAACTTTTTTTTTTTAAGAAATTCATTCAAAAAGAAGATTAAAAAATTTAATTATATAATCAATAACAAAACATGAGTACTTTTTTTGAATAGTTTCTTTATTAGCATGTTTATTTTATTTAATACTTTTTGTTTACATGATTAATTAGCACAAGAATAGTATTAAATATGAACAATCAAATTCACTAATTTCATAAACTTGGTTTCTATATTATTATGATTTTCAACAAATAAAATAACATATATATATATATATATATATGTAAGATTAAATCTAAACAAAAAAAAATATTCATAAACAATAACAAAAGCACACCAACAAATTGTACTAAAAATATATATATGCAAATAAATAATATAATATAATAGATCTAGATCTAGATTTATTTATCAAGAGTTAGAGCCACTAGGTACCGTAGATCAAATCTAAAAAAAAAAGATTAAGATGAACATAGAAGAGAAAGCGACCATAAACTATTTTTTTTTTTTTTTAGAGAAGTTGAGAAATGCTACATAACTAGACTAATTCTTTAAATGTTTATTTTATAAATATTAGAAACCCATAACTAAATTAACTTATAAATAAATAAATAAATAAAACTTAATAGTAATTTAATTCTAATAAACATGTTCTAAAAAATCGTGATCTTTAAATATTAATAGATGTATGTGAGTGTAATTTAATCAAAATACCCAAATTAATCTCATTTACCATATAACTTAGGATATATTAATTAGTGCATATAAGAATATGTATATGATAAAGTGAATAATCTACAAAATTGTGTAATATATTTTACATTATGTAAGTTTCTGTTACAAAATTGTGTAATATATATATATATATATATATATATATATATATATATATATATATATATATATATATATATATATATATATATATATATATATATTTGGCTTTTGATTGGGTGAAATTTGATCTCTCTTTAGATAGGTTGATTTCGTATGCTTTTTTTTTTGTTAGATTTAATAAAATTATCATAACATGTGATGTATTTTCATCTAAAATTTAATTTAAGTGAATTTTTTTCTTGAATAAACTTATTCTAATGCGATTTTAGACATATTTTCGTTACAAACCTAGTTATAGATTTACTAGGTTTTTTTATTAAAGCTATTTATTAGTTTGAATTTGAAGATAGGAACTAAATTAGATTAATTGAAGACATAAAAATACTATTAACATTAATCTAAGTAAACTAATAAAAGTTTCAATTATTATCAACCATGAATAACTATGTTTATGTTTTGTTAATTTTTATTTATTTTAAACTTATAATTGAATTTTTTGACTTACCGTAATTTTAATAAATTAATATGAAAAGTAAATTTAAAAAAAAATTATATATTTTTTAAAAGTATTGTATTAATCATTCTATTATTCTTAGATTTTATTAATTAAATTATTAAATCATCACTTATTTTAAAACATATAAAAAAATATCTAATATAAATTTATGATAAATTATAAATGATATAATATGATATTAATGGTAAATATTTTTAATAAAAAATTAATATATTAATTAAAATTTAATATAATTATAATATATATATAAAAAAAATTGATATAAAGCAAAAGAATATTTTATCGTTGCTTGCGCGCATGATAAGTCAAAATCAATTTTTTATTGAAAATGAAATGAAATGGCTTAAAGTAAAATATAATAAATTACAATCAGTTTTATATTATTCTTACCACAAAATCATATATATTGCCATATCCGAAACGCGTATTAACGCAAATGGACAAATATACTTGAGAGAGAGAGAGAGAGAGAGAGAGAGAGAGAGAGAGGACAAATCAGTCTTGACTTGCGTGCACGTCTCTGTTCAAATTTGTGGGCACCGAAGCTTGAGGCGTTCGCGTAAGGCTGTAAAAATATATCTCTCAAATTTAATATTAGTTTTAAATAATATAATATAATATTATGGATAAATATATTTTGATTTACATAATTTATGTAATATTATATAAATTATAATTAATATGCTTTGACCGATTATGATTATCTATTTAAGTTGCATGCGTAAGATGTTTGTTACTTTAATACAAAATTGATTTTTTTTTTAAATGTATCTAATCAAGTTACATGTTTCTATTAATTTAATTATATAATAATATCGAAATAATATATCTATCAAATTATATATATATATATATATATATTAGTATTTGACTGATTTGAATATGTTATTTAAATTTAAAATAAAATTTATAGATAGTCATGATTTTATAAAATGATTAAAAAATAATATCTTAAAATTTATAATAATAACATATTAATAATATAAAATGAATTTTAATTTAACATATTTAAATTTAAATTATCATCATTCAATTTGGATGTTAAATTAAATAATATTTTAGATAAAATAATGTGTTAAATTTTTTTAATAATTAAAATATATGAATTAAAGATAAAAGATGATATTTTTATGATTATAAATTTTAAAAATATTATTTTTAATATTATCTCAATAATTTTTTTTGTAATTATCAAAGAAAATTTTCTATTCTTAGAATTCATAAACATTAAATTTTTATATGAAATATTTAATTAATATCGAAATAACGATTCCCAAATTTATTTGCAAAAATATTGAATCTTTTTTTACAATAGCAAAACATAAAATCTTATTTAGCAAATAACATTTTTCTTATTATCTTTTTCAGGATATCTCTTCAATTGATTTATCCCAAGAAATTGTGAATTTTCATATTTTATATTCCAGTAATATAATCAAATAAATTATTTTAATTATAAAATAATTTAAATTAATAGTGTAAATGTTACCAATATTTTAAATTTAAAATTAAGAAGAAAAACTAAATAGTATATAATATTATATTTGAATAATTCAATAATCATACCTAATTGATTAGTTTTATTGGTTAAGTTTATTGGTATTTAACTTTGTAAAGAGTTTAAAATAAAGATATATCTTGTACTTTATATTTTATTTTAATTTTAAAAAAAGTTAATAATCTTAGATAAAAAAAATGGAGAGAATTAGCTTGAGGAGTATAATATTAGGAGTGTAACTTTCTAATATTATCTTATATTTAAATTTTTGTTTAGAGCAAATTAAAAAAATTATCCACATGCTAAACAAAGTTTTTAAACTTAAAGAATTTAATTAAATGCTTATCATATTTATTCTATATATGCATATATGATTTTGTTTAAAGAATTTTTACAATAATGAATATATAACCTATCTATCTATATATATTATATATAAAGTTTAAATTATTTCTTATAAATTTTTGAATAAAATTGTCCATATATTTTAAAATAATGAGTACTATTATCCTTAATTATTGTATAATTTATTTTAAATTCTTATTTTTTATCAATTAATAATAAGTTATTAGTGAATAAAACATTGACAACTATTTAGATTATAATTATTTATCTTTTTTATACTATCATAAATATTAAAATATTGATTATTTTCTAAATTATAATTTTTTATATATAAAATTATTTATCCTAATTAAGATACTCTTTTTGGTTATTTATCTTAAATCTTATTTTTTATCAATTAATTAATAAATGTAATCGTGGTTTTCACGTGAAATTGACTACTTAATTCAACATATTTGTAGTTCTTATTGAATTTATTTTTATAATTAATTTAAAAACTTAAGAAATTTTATTTTATTTTATTTTTAATATGTTAAAGAAATAATCAAAGAATACAATTAAAATAATTCAGGTGCAAGCCGCTTTGTCTTTAACTAATATTTATATATATTTTTATTTAATTCTATGTACATAAATGTATTATTTGGTAAAAAAAATTCTTAAAATAAATTAAATTTAAATATATATATATATATATATTAGATTAAATTATACTTCTATTATTCTAACTTATAATTTAAAATTTGAGAGGAATAGATCACGAGAATTTATAGTCGGATTATAATATAATAATTTATTTAGTAATGGGACATGTTTTTAATAAACAATTTATTATAATATTATATTTTATTTATTGATATTTATAAAAAATATGAGATATTTTTTTAAATTTAAATGATTAAAATATGATGATGTAATAAATTATATAAAGATTAGTTTGGCTTTCTTAAAATAAAAGAAACATCATTGAATCTAATCAATCTCGTTTCCTCGATGACACAAGTAATGTTTATAGATCGAAATAAAGAAAAAAATTAATTATTATATGTCATTGACTCATTAATAATTTAACATACTTAATCTTGTTAGCTTTCAATAACTTATGCTCCAAAATTAACTAATAAACGTAAAACGAGAAAACAAAAAAACAATAACACTTATAAAATTTATAACTATAAAAGTAATGTTAAAAAAAATCTAACATATCATTTTATTTTAAACGTTATTTAATTATACGTTGTTTAAATTAAATTATGATTATTTAGACTTATTTAATGTTGAATATCATTTAATTAAATCTCGTTTAATATTTATTGAAATAATATTTTTATTATGATAAATTTTAAAGGTGTCATTTTTAATAATTAATTTCCGAATTAAAAAAAAATTGCATACAAGTTTTTATACCTTAAAATTATTAAACTCTTAATTGAACACAAATGACTTGTATGTGGACGATGTAAATACAAAGAAGATAATATAATAGTTTTTTTTTTGTTTTAAAGAGGATATTGGAGATTGATGATTAAATCTCTAAATTTTTGAAGCTTATTTCCAAAAATGGTAAAAATATATCTAGAAATGAAATATGAACTCCGTGACTGAATATTAAATATTTTTGGGTAGTCAACCCTAAAAAATAATGTTCATGCCAACTTATAAATTTAATGTTAATAAATGAATATTTTCTCATAAGTTGAAAAATGGAATGTTTGAAGAAGAAACAAAAATTATGTGAGATATTTGTAAAAAAGGGAGACTAGTAGTAGTTCACATGTCAAGAAGATTTTGTTCAACTATCATTTTCTAATAAATTGTGGTCCTTTTTTTTGTTTTTTTGTTTTTTTGTTTGTGCAGGTCAGCCAAGCTAAAGATCAACAAATTTACATCCTGATTCAATAACATAAACTCGACTTTTATATATATATATATATATTGAAAACTTGATATTCAAATCTTAATTATGTGAATCGTGTTGGATATATAAAGAAATTAGACCTTAATTAAAGATGGTTTTACCACCCATCATATATACTATATAAGCTAGATGATGTGTGTATGGAATCTTGACCTAAACTTTGAAGGTCCAAAGTCCAACCTTATAATAAATATTGTTCAAAATGCGATGGTGGTTCACGAGATCGAAGTAGTAATTCTTAACTCTAATGGTTTGGCCCGCCCGCTATCAGAAAAAAAACTAATAATGTAGGGTCATTTCATTAATAAGATTATAAATTCATCAACGTTATATTTATAAGAAAACGAAATCAAAATTTAAATTTCAAATCGTCCTGGAATACTTTCTTTTGACGAAGATTATGACCCCATATATTTTTATATAGTTCTTCTCGATAAAATCAAATTTAAAAAAAGTAAAAATGAATATTAAATAAGAAATATAATAGAAAATTAAACATTAAATACAGTTTTTATCAAATGATTTTTTTTTGTACTGTTATATAATTTAGAAAATAGAAAGCAAAATTTGTATTGAAACGAGTTTTTCTTTTCTGTTAAAAAAATGAACTTCAAAAAAAAAAAATAAAAAGATAGCTGCAAGCACAAGAAAGACAAAACACGTTAAAAACACACACATATTTGTTGATTAATATTTAGCACACAACATATTCTTAAATGACTTTTTTTCTTTTACTTTTCATATATTCCTAAATCATATTTTATACGAAGTTGGGCTAAGTTAATATCACAAGAATAATAAGTTTTTTAATCCAAAATGTTAATTTAAGGGGAAAATCACTCACAATTATTATAAAATTTATTATATCATTAAGAATAATAGATTTTTCAATCCAAAATATTAACTTAATGGGTGAAAACACTCACAATCTTTATAAATTTTATTATATCATTGTATTTAATTAATGTAAACCAATTACTCTTATCATCATCTTAACATCATTTATTTTGTTTTTTTACAAAACTTATCACTTTATATTTTTAACATAGTTTATTATATTTTATTCTATTTGAATCATTTGTATTTTTTTGTGATATGAGACCCAAAATTTTTAGTGTAATGGACTAAAACTTTGATACCACTTGAAAATTCATAAGAGCTTTTCAATATCAAAATATTAATTCAAATCAACAGATTTCACGATTCGTTGTATCCAATCTAAATCAAATTTCTATTAAATTATAAATAAATAAATAAATATTTTATTTTATATTATGATATATTTAAATATTATGTATACTATAATTATATTAGATTATTATTTTAACTTAAAAATTTATATAAATGTTTATTATAATTTAAAAATTTAGAGACATTTTTTATTATTTTAATCTTTTTAGTACTGATTATAAATAATAATATTTGTTAGAAAATATAAATTTGTATATGTCGTGTTTTGCGTATGATAATAATATATAAATAAATTTTAATATTAATATGCATCTATCTTATCCAAAAATCTATTATGTTTGGATTCAAATTAGTTTAGATTGATTATATCATCGAATCGAATTCGAATTGAAAATCTTTGTATCTCATTCAGATCAGATCAGATTTAAATTGGCAAAAAAATAAATTCAATTCACTGTTTACCCCTAGTATAATTCCAACTAATCAGATCACTTGTTCACTTATTATTTTTCCTCTACATTTTTGTTTGTTCCGAGATATTTGCTCTCTTTAGGGAGGTTGATTTCATATTTTTGTTTTTTTTTTGTTAGGTTTAATAAAATTATCATAACTTGTGGTGTATTTGTACCTAAATCTCAATTTCAATGAATTTTTTAAGTTAGTTTTTGCATTTTTTTTATATTATGTTTTTTTTCATATATTTTCACTATTAAAAAAAATCTTACAAATAACTTAATTTTGAATGCCATTTAATTACATGCTAATTAAATTAAACTACAATTAAATAGACTCATTTAATTAGATTTTATTCAATATTATTAAAGTGTTATTTTTATTGTTATAATTTTTTAAAGTATTATTTTTTGTAATTTCTTACATTTTCTTTTTGCTAAATATTTGAATTTCATAGTTCATAATCAATCTTTTTGTTTTGCTTTTTTTCTTCTTTTTTTCAATAAACATAACTGAATGAGGAACTATATCATGCACTATTGGATTATTTTTGTAACCCAGTTAACTTGTGTATCTGCGACGCAAGAATCACCTTACTTACAAACGTAACATTTCGCACACTTTATACATGAAAATTAAAGTGACTAAATAACGCATCCCACGAAAAATGTAAAGAATACTAATATCGTCCGGAAAACACGAGACCTGAATTTCCACTTTGTATTTTATATATATACATATATATACACACTCTGTGGAGACTCGGACATTCACTATCAGATTTGATCACAGCCTTTTATGAGGCTTCATATCTGACCCGAATTGCTCAGATGTCGAGAAAAATTCTAAAAGGAAAGATTCAACAAGATGAGGAATACACAAATACAGAAGTCTAACATATAACCAAACCAACAGTGTTCATCCTCCATAGTCCAAACAGAGTAACCTTTATTGACCATTCGGCAAAATTGGGCACACACTACCATAGAGTCTACCTCAAGTTGCTGCCAATACTTTTGACTATTTCTATAACCTTTTAGACTATTAAATTTAAGGTTGATATTGCCACAACGTTTGAGGCAGAATTCCACACAATATTAAGGTATATCTTATAAAAATTATGTATATCTCTACTCATTATATTAACTTTTTAAGATTAAAAACTTCATAATTCTTATAAATTTTAAACTTCATAATTCTTGTAATTAATCTGAGGATGTAACGGACAATTCACATGAACATTGTAGCAATAAAAAAATTATCATGGGAAATGTCATTTAGTTCCCACAGAAAAAAACATGATATACTGATAAGGTCAGCATATACCATAATTTTCTCCCCCTCCTTAGACGCATATCCTCTAAGGTTATTTATTGAATTATTTAATGATTCAACTCCTTGTCAAGCTGACAACAACATTTGACTGTTTGACGCAGTTCCCTCCTTAGTGACATCCTACCAACTTTGACGGAACAGAGACGTTATTAACACGATTATTAAGGTCTAGTGTTGGTGCCTAAAAAGCATGAACAACTCAGCTGTTAGTTCCTAACTCTGTTTATTTTCTTCAATTCAGCATAACCAATCACCTCTCCTTCAAAAATGGAATCATGTCTAATAATATTTTGACTTCTATCACACATCAACGTGTACCAATCATGTCATTTCTGACAAGTAGTTGTAATATTATATCAGAAACCATCCAAAACTACAAACCTTTTAAGGAGTGATTAGATTTCAATCAAGATCTATTGATTTTGTTGTATTTGTCCCTTGATTTGATCAAGTTTTTGCCGACACCCTTGTTACACATCCAACATTTGACGGACCCCAACTTACTCCACTAGATCACTAGCACAAAATTCAAAAATTTAAAGGACCTGCTATAGTGTCAATTGTTGATTGAATGCAAAGTTAGTAATGTTGAATAATAAAGTAGTGAGATCACAACTAACAATGAGTCAATTAAGTTAGTTATGTGAATTGATGCATGCAATAGATGAAAAACATTTTTGAATTTAAAACCATATCCCATTAGAGAATACACCACATTCCTTCTTCCAGATGGCTAACAAATGTGTGAATTACTCGACACAACACAAGACATATTAATCAAGCTAAAGTGCACTAATACTAAATTGTTAATGACCATTCTTACATTATCATGTATCAAAATTCAATCCAACTACGTTTTTTCCACTGTCACGAATTAATGAACAGAAACTTCACCAGAAGCATCAGATATGAAATGAAAATGTAACATGAAAATCTAGAGCACACAGCGATAGAAAGATAATCGATTCACCTTAAACTTAACCTTTGACCATGTAGATCATGCTCTCAACTGAAACTATCCTCTGCGACGTTTGAACTGAGAGGGACTTAAAAATTAGTTCATGAGTCGTTAACAGCAGAAGTCGATTGTTTTAGTCTTCGCTGATGAACATCCCAATTATAAACCCGAGCAATTGTGACCTACATTGCAGTGTTCCAAGATTCAAACTTTCAGGAAACATTTTGTATTAGAAGATAAGAAACGGAAGACTTTGAAAAGTCCAGAATAAGGTATATCGGCAAGCATTGGAATGTTATGTTTTCAAAGGAAGCTATGCATAAGAATTGGATTGTCCAGTAACCTAACCCTTATGAATGTCATGTCAATCTTTGCGGATCATTTGACATCATATTGAAAGAAAGGATGCCCATACCAAAAGAGAAGTAAATAGCTTACATGCAATCTCATATATGCTTTGGATGGCACAAGGGAAAATACATAACCAAAGGTCAAAAGCCAAAAGTTATTGAACCTTTATTTTTTTTATCTATTGCTATTACAGGTATTAAATGAGTTGAGTTGATCCCAACTAAGTTGAATTCAGCTTAATTCACTTTTAAATAAATTAAACTGAATAGCTTATGACTGACTTATTTATATTTTTGAAAAATAAAAAAACAAAAAATATATTTATAATTTTGTTTAAAAACAAAAATGTTAGTATAACTATTATATTTTGATTATATTTTTTGTAAAAGAAGAAAATAATAAAAATACATTTTTTAAAATGCGTTTTTCTATAATAACATTATAGTACTTATTTCTAGAGAAAACATTTTGTTAAATAAATTTGCAAGTTGCTTATGAGCTGGATCTAGATGAACTAACTTATTTGAAGTCATGAGCTAAGTCAGTTGGGCTTTTTTAGCTCATGAATTCATTAGATCAACCTTAAATGAGTTGAGTTAAACTCATTTAACACTATTAGTTGGTATTATAACAAGGATGTATGTAGAACGTGTTTCTAAAATCTGGCATGATTAGAACTTAAAAGAGAAGGAGAATATTACTTGGGTAATTGTCACTTGATCCCTTAAGAATTGTAGATCAGCTACGAGGACTTCTAAACTGGCTCTGGCATTATCTAAATTCTTTTTTAAAAGAGCAGTTGCCTGCACAAGACAATTGACAAAATAACTTATGATGAATTAATTCACATCTTAGAACTATCTTCTTAGTACCACAATTTTATTTTTGATACCTTTTTTATCTAGATTTTCGAGGTGTTATTATACCCCATTTAAAAAAAATGTACCAATTTGATGCAATTTGTCATTTAATTGTGGATTTTTCACATGTGTAGTAATACATACGCGATATTCAGAGGACATTTTCAGATAATAAATTAATTAAACGATACTCAAAGGATATTTTGAGATAATCAATTAATTGATTATCCTAAAATACCTTTTGAATGTGGCATGTGTATTACAGTACATGTGAAAAATCCCCGATTATATGAAAAATTGCATCAAATTGATACCTTTTTTTTAAATAGGAGTACCATTATGATACAGCCTCAAAATCTGGATAAAAAGAGTACCAAAGGTAAAATCGTGGTACTATTAAGGTAACAAACCTTGCTAAACAGTAGCCAAAAATGGCTAAAATACAAAGTATGTTTTGAACTTTTGATCCCTTAAAAAAATAATCATAATAACCTCTTCACAAGAATATTCCAACATGACATTTGCTCCTAGCCATAAACAAACGGACTCAGCATCCTCAATGCGAGCACGTGAATATATTCCTTCTGAGACTTCAAAATCGGCAACAAGAGCCTACATCCAGAAACAAATAAAAGGAAAACTAAGATACAAAACTTTGCAAACATCAAAATGAAACTAGACTTCAAAAGGTTTTTTGATAGGTAGAGCTTCCAAAATCCAGGTTCAACCAGAGATTATCAGAAAATGGAAAGTTGCAATTTGATGACCCATTGGTATCATTTATTAAGGCAAGGTTCCTGCCATTGTCAAAACATCTGACAGTACATGGGAGGTTTAAGTTGAACACATATTAAGACAACTGAATTATAAAACAATAACCATCCTTCAATTACTGGAGGTCTGATTACCGTAAGAATCATGGTAAGATAGTACCTGCTTACACTGTTTGACTCAGCATTGATTGCATCAAATGTATCCACATAGAACTAGTAGTTATGGTGATTAGCTTTGATTTTGTTGGAGTATAAGAGTTTGTTTCTCAAGTAGAGTTTATAAGTACTATGGGCCTCACCATTCATCACTTGGATTAAACTTTTGGGATTAGGCTAGCCCATGGGGCTCATAACTCTACCAAACTCAATAGATTTATATGGCAGTTAAGTGCACCTACTTCAAATATAAAATATTGAATTATACAAATTGTGAATGTCTAGAAAAAGAAGCATAAACGAACCTCACGGGCACCCTTCTTATCCTGCAAAGTTGCAACCACATCTAAGCATTTCTCAATATCTGGAATCTTTGCCTGTAAACCACAGGGAAAAAAATGCTGCAGACTTAAATATCAACGAAAAAAATTGAAGCATCATCATAACAACTTCAATGTAAAATGTGTTTTAAACTATTTAAGTATTATTCATGTATAAAATATAAACATGAATGAGGAAAGGAACCGACTTCTACATCAAATGTATCTTATATGAGAAATGAAAAAAACATGTCCAGGGTAAAATATCATGCTTCATTCAATTATTTGAATCTACGACGTTTTAGCTGGAACACTCAAGAAGCTCCATGAATATATATATATATATATTTTCTGTAGACAATCTACAGAATACTTATATGCATAAATATGCAAATTAGTTATATCTCATAGATTCAGTGAGTAATACATGATAAGGTTGAACACACTCACTAACTTCAATTAGCTGCAACAAGGTTGTGCTTTTACTTGAACTATTCATTTCATTTCTCAATGAATTTAAGTTGCATGAGAAATAAGATTTCTCCTCAAAACCAAAATGGAACACTCAAGTCATTATGACATGAAAATTATCAAGGGTAAAAAGAAGAAGGAATGAACCCGGAAAAAGTAATGAATTCTTAAAGACCTGAAGATCCCTTTGTTGAGCAAGAAGTTTCATTTCAACTAACTTGTACTGCTGTAGCCTGGGAGCAATAAGTGCAATAATGTCAAGCAACGATTATAATTTAAAAATTAGTACAAATCTGTTTGCTTTCACAATTTTTATCATTTCATCTATCACAATTTGAAACAAACAATGGAAAATATCAATTTCTAAATGCAATTAGCCATGCTTGACTATTATATATACTAAACACACAAGAATAAATAAAGGAGGACAAAGTCCTGTATAAGAATTATTGACTTCTATCCAAAATCAGACAGAGGAAGAAAGCGCAAAACTTCAGACACAACAAAATTCAATAATGGCATAGCATAGTAAGAATTAAGGAAGAGATTTTACGATAAAATCGAAGGTTCATAAATACAGAGTACTCAAGCTAGCTTAACCTAGCAAGCTATCTAATTTAACAGGAAAATTATCAAAATTTCGATAGATTATAGACAAAAACATGTATCAAATGAATTTGCGACTCAATATATGACTTCAAAGTTCAAAAAAGCAACAACAAAAAATGAAAGAAGTGTACCATTTAAAATCGTAAACTTTGAAGAGTGAGAATCAAAGTTGGACACAACAAAAATCACATTTAAAGAGTAAATTGATTAAAGGAAAGCAGACCTTTCTTGGAGGAAAGCGAGAGTTGAGTTGACGTCGAGACCTAATTGTGTAAGATACTTCTGTACATCTTCTACAAACTGAGCTGATGGTATTCCTCTTCTCTCAGCAATTGACGATGAGGACGGAGAAGCCATTACTCTATTAGACCAAAGATCAAACAGTAAGAGTTCGTGTTTTGGTCAATTGTTATAGTTTCGTTGGGACTAGGAAGAGTTTAGGTTCGAACTACTTCGACTCTGATGCCCCCGATCTGGGCAAGGATGAGAGCTTCGATATGGTGACTGCTGAGGCCTGAAGGCAATGAGATGTTGTCGTTTCAGGCCACGGAGCCCTGCGAATTTAATGGGCTGAAATGATGTCTGAGGCCCATTTTAGGACTTTTGTACCCATAGCGTTAATGAGGATCGTCATTTGATATTCAAACTATTTTTCATTAGATTGCCATACCGTGGGAATTCAATTTTACTATTTTGCCCTCAATTGAGTTGTTCCATTCTATATTATTCTTTTATACTCAGAAGCAGATATTTTGTCTCTCTTATCTCTCCAGACTCATCCCTCTCCAATTTCCTTGTCGTTGCGACTATTATCCTCGATGTTTCAGCTACTGTCCTTGATGTAATTAACAAGGTGGTTGACAAAGAACTCAATAATCCAAAGATATTCTATAAATATCTTTTTATTTAAAAAAATTTATTTATAAAACATAGGAAAAATCTTATACTTTAAAAACTCAAGATTTTCAATCTAAATTTGTTTTCAAAATTCTATATCACTAATACTTTTAGTAGTTTTCACTATTATGGATGTGTAGTATGGTTTGCAAAATTATTTTCGAATGGGTTACTTAAAATTAGAATTAACACTACGTTGATGCAAGTTTATAAAAACAACAGAGAATAATATTACCGATAACTCGAAAGAATTCTGGGCCAAGCCATGATTGCGCCGCTTCTTTTAAGACGTTTCATGCTCTCCGCCAATTCAAGTAAAGAAACACAAATTGCCGTTCCCTGCAAGATAAAACAACCCAGACCTTAATCTTCTCGTAACTTCACCGCATCACGTAAGACCTAATGCTACACTTGAAAATTTGTTACTTCTGAAAACTAAAAAAAACTTAGAAATTGTGGAGAGAATTTTTTTTCGTGCAGGAGACGATTGTTGATTGTTGATTGTCAGTGTTTCAAATGAGAAATAAGCCCTCCTTTTATAGATTTTAGAAACCGTGTGGCAATTATGAATAAAACTAGAATGTTCTAATTAAGACAGAATTCAAGTAATTTCGAAGAATGCAAGAAAGAACGAATAACTGATATATTTTTTATAAGTAAATACGAAAGAATCTAATTTTTTCTGAATAAAGAAAACAAACGGCCATATTCTTAATAAAAGAAAATAACAATCATTTTTTTCTGAGAAAATATATATATATATATATATATATATATATATATATATATATATATATATATATAACAACCATTTTGTAAGTGGAAAAATTTTCCTTAAAAAAAATATTTTACCAAAAAAGAAAATACCACCTTACCTTTTTTCGTAGGGAGATAATTGTTGATTGTCAGAAATTTAAATGAGAAATTAAGCCCTCCTTTTATAGATTTTAGAAACTCATGGGCAATTATGAATAAAACTAGAATGCTTTAAATTAAGAAAGAATAAGAATTTTCCGAAGAATGAAGAGAATCTTAATAACGGATATATTTTTTATGAGTAAATACGAGCAACAGCTCTTTTTCTGAATAAAGAAAACAAACGGCCATATTCTTAATAAAAGAAAATAACGGTCATTTTTTTCTGAGAAAAAATATATATATATATAACAACCATTTTGTAAGTGGAAAAATTTTCCTTAAAAAAAATATTTTACCAAAAAAGAAAATACCACCTCACCTCACACACACGCACTCGAACTCAACTGACTGCCCTACCGGCTTGGCCGACAGACGGACGGGTATGGCGTACATACAGAAAGTATCACATTTGCCTAGGCCCTCTCCTTCCATTAAAAGCAAGTTTGGGGCCCAATCCCAATACCAACTCTTTCACTATTTAAACCTCTTTAAAATAATGTAAAAAGCAATGTAGACAAGGCACATTTCCAACAAATTTTTTTAATTAAATTTCATCTTTCCAACAATCCCCACTTGAATTTTATATAAAAATAATTTTTCATCGAGCAACCGATCAATTAAAATTATAAGATCAGGCATGTTTAAAAAGGTGCCTATCGACTTAACCTTTGCATAGTGTTTGATGCTTTAGAATATACTAGAGTAACTCGTAGTTTTGAACTCTATCTCTAACAATCATCACACACACAACCTTCCCAAGGTGTAGTTCGAAAAGCCCGTGATTTACCTTACCATACACGTGTATCCCAAAGATAGTTAACACTCTAGCAAATTTTGCCTAAAAATTTTCATAGAAGCGCCACACTTCCACATTCACATAAAGTAGTCTATCAAGAGTACTCCTCAGAATTTACGTACTCCACTCCACATGCAGTATAGAACTCATTAAGAGTTTAATAAATAACTCATCCTTTTCTATCGCTCAGACTTCATGCTTCTAACAATATAGAATGAGATTTGATTAATAGCACGACATCTCATATCACTTCACGATTTGTTATTACCCTTTGAACTTATTTCTCGGGGATCTCTAGTCTATGTTTGTTACCATCATGTTGACTCTTCATTCTAAGTGGCATTAATCCCATTCCTTTCGAGGTTTTAAAACCTTTCTCTTGGTAATCCTTTTCGTCAAATTTTCACCGAACGCATACGATCCACTCTTACCGCTCCCGCGAGAGAAATTCTCTAACAAGACTACGCTACGACGATTCTGCTGCCTCTCTGTCCGTTGTAGTAACGGTTCTCAATCTTTTGTAATAGCCAATGCAGATTATCGTCGTGGATCAAGACAGCTTGGTACTCTGCCTTTCCCATAAAGCGGATCTCGCCTAACAAACTTCTTACCACCGCTCTTCACTAAATAGGGCTGGGGTGCTATCATTTCCGTACTCCATTATCAGATCGAGCCAATATTTTTTGCTTTCTTAGACTTCTAGGAAATGTACCACCCACCTATGTTAAAAATATAGCCACTAGTCGCTTTGGGAGTCTTCTCGATAAAGTTGTTCCAATCTACATCACGTATCCTTCTAAAACAATGTGGAAACTTTTTATAATGTAATCCAAGGTTCATAGTTCTTTAAGGTATCTCATAACCCTTTCAATAGCATTCCAATGCTTTATACTAGATCTACCGGTAAACCTATATAAGAGTCCCACAACATAAGCTACGTCTGGTCTAAAGGTAATCAAGTAGCAGTAACGTAAGCTACCAATGATGCTCGCATACTCCGCCTTGTCTAACACCGTCTCTCGGTGTTCTCGAACAACTTTACACTAGATCATAAGCGAGTACACGCAGTGTTTACGCTAAAGTAATTATATTTCTTTAAGATCTTCTCAATGTAGTGAGATTGATCTAGAGAAATTCCCTTTTCAAACCTAGTTATTTTTATACCAAGGATTACACTCGCTTCTCCAAGATCTTTCATTTCAAAATTAGCTCTTAACAACATTTTGACATTATTCACAACATAAATATTTGATCCAAAAATAAGCATGTCATCCACATATAAACATATAATAGTGCAAATATTATCTTCTAATTTATAATAAATGCATTTGTCACTTTCATCTGTTTTGAATCCACGTGAGATAACTAGATTATCAAATTTTTCATGCCATATAAGCTAGTGCTTGTTTTAATCATAAAGAGATTTATCTAATTTACAAACTTTATTTTTCGACTGATAACAAAACCTTCGTTGATCCATATAAATTTCTTCTTCTAGATCACCATTTAAGAAAGCGCTTTAACATCCATTTGATGAACTACTAAATCATGGATAGCAAATAGAGAGAAAAGTACAACGTGATGGAAGTTATTCGTAATCAGAAAAGGTATCAAAGAAATCTACATTTTCCCTTGCCTATATCCTTTAACTACAAGACGAGCTTTATATTTTTCAATAGTACCATCACGCTTCAATTTCTTTTTTAGTATCCATTTACATCCAATGGTTTTGCAACCGTGAGGTAAGTCAACTAAATGCCAAGTCTTATTATACTCAAGTGAGTCCATTTCATCATTTATGGCTTCTTCCCATAAGTTGGCATCTAAAGAAGATAATGCTTTAATAGTTCTGGGATCTTCTAAGGTATAAGTATAAAATCGACCCAAAATCCTTAAGGTTCGAGCTTCGCTTACTTCTTCTAATTTCTGTTTAATTCTTCGCTTGTTCACTAGTTCTAAGTTATAGGTAAACTACTGTAAGACGAGCCCCCACTATTCTTAAATTTAAAGTGGAAACCTATATTCATAGAAGTCAAGATCATTTGATTCTATAACTACCTCATCTTTTAAGTCATAGAATTTATAAGCTTTTACTATTCACAACAGATCCTATGAATACACATTCATACGCTTCTACTAGCAAGTTTATTTCTTTTAGGATAAGGGATTCTAACATAGGCTAAACAACCCCAAGTTTTAAAATAAGTTAAACTAGGTTTCTTATTTTTCAAAATTTCATAAATGGTGAAATTTTATTTGTAGATTTAAGCACTCTATTTAGCACATATGCTAATAAAATTTCTCCCCACCAACGTGAGGCAAAGACTGTGAGTTTAATAAAAATTGCAAATAACCGATTCAAGAAAGTTCTATTTTTTCTTTCAAATTTTGCCATTCATTTCGTGAGAATAAGGTGAAGTTTTTCATGAATGATTCCATGTAGTTTTATAAAAATCATCAAGATATTGGAATCATATTCTAAGGCTCTATCACTAAACCTTTTTATTTTTCTCGTTAAGTTGATTTTCAATCTCACCATAAATATTTTAAACATATCAAATGCTTCACTTTTATTTTTCATTAGATATACATAAGTGTAATTTGAACAATTATCTATAAAAGTTATAAAATACCGCTTCCATTTCTTGTTAAATTTCCATCAAGTTCACATATATCGAATGAATTAATTCTAAAGGTTCGCATTTCTCTAACTACCGATTTATGTGAAGTTTTGGTTATTTTATCTTCACTACAAAATTCACATTTTTCAATCTCGTTTAAAGATAGTTTAGGAATTAGTTCTAAGCTACTCATGTTCTTTATTATGCATTTATTAACATGACAAAGTCTAGCATGCCAAATATTAAAAGAACTCAACATATAAGGTAAGAAGAGGTTTTATTAATTTGAACATTTAATTTGAATACGCCATCATAGCGACGACTTTCCCAACAAATATATTATTTTTAGTTATAAGATATAACCACCCTATAGTTCAGTAAACCCAAATTTTGTTAAGATAGCTTGAAACTAAATTCTTCTCATCTCCTGAGTACGATGACATCCTTCAAGACGATAGTCTTTCCGTAGGTAAACTTCAAAAACCACCTCACCAAGTACTCAAGAACTTTAGCCCATGGAGCCGAGTCACCCAAAGAACACTTTCTTATCCTTAGAATCAAAATAGATTTGAACATGTCTCGATCATAACAAACACGGCGAGAAGCACTGCTGTCTATCCGCCCGCGTGTGCAGATCTATTCCCTGCTCCTAAGCAGCTTCCTAGCCGTTGGCCAGTGTCTATTACAACTATAACACATGAACGTGTTATTCCTGCGGGTCGAGGTCCATTCTCGTGGAGGATAGTTCTATTTCTATTTTGGTGGTCAAGCGCTTTGATTATTACTACGACATGAAGTTTTCATATTTCTACCTTTGTGTTTCAAAATTGTAGTAGTTTCTTATTGGTACTATTATTTGAGACTACTTAGTACTTCATCTCTTTGGTCTTGTTTTCGAGCTTCTTCTTCTATTCTTAAATGGGTTATAAGACTTTCTAAAGAAAATTCCTTAGTTTTATGCCAAGTTGTATTCTTAAAATCTTTCCAAGCAAGTGGGTAATTTATCTATTATAACAAATTTACTTGAAATTGTTCATCTAAAGTCATACCTTCGTAAGGTTATTTCAGTGCTATCTTTCATAGCTTCATGTGATTGAAGCTTCCACCGATTTGCCATCAATCATTTGAAACTTCACGTATCTACTAACATCATACTTCTTAGTACCAAATTTTCCTGTCGTATTTCTTCGTTAAGCTTCCCAAATTTCTTAATTGCATTTATCACGCTTATAATAACCATACAAGTCATCGCCTAAACCATTAAGAATATAGTTTTTGCATAGAAAATCATTTTCAATCCAGCGCCTCAAATCTTTAGTTTCACTGTAGCGAGGATTGGATCGTATTGGTTTTTCAAAGAAGAAAGAGTAAAACTACTTTTTCATGGTTAAGAAAAACAACATTTTTTGTCTCCATCTTTAAAGTTGTAATCCTCAAACGGAATGGTTTATTTAGATCAGCTTAGCATTTCAAGAGACATGGTAGATTGAATTCGCCTTAAAATTGTTGATGCAAGTTTATAAAAACAGTTGTAGGAACAATATTACCGATAACTTGAAAGTAATCAAGTTGGGTTGAAGTCATGGACAGGTCGCTTCTCTTTAAGACGCTTACTGGCTTTGCCTAATTTGTGCAAGCAAACACAGCCTCATTGCCCCCAGGATAAACACGTAATCTTAATCTCTATCTCGTAACTTCACCGCACCGATTTAAGACTGGAATGCTACACCTAAAAATTTGTTGCTCGGAAAACTAAAAAAAAACTTAGAAATTATAGAGAGAATTTTTTTCGTAGGGAGATGATTGTTGATTTTTGATTGTTGTGTTTCAAATGAGAGCTGAAGCCCTCCTTTTATAGATTTTAGAAACCGTGTGGCAATTATGAATAAAATGGTAATGTCTGGGAATTAAGAGCGTAACGACAATTCTGAGTAATGAAGAGTAACGGATAACAGATATATTTTTTATGAGTAAATACGAGCAATGACTCTTTTTCTGAATAAAGAAAACAAACGGCCATATTCTTAATAAAAGAAAATAACGGTCATTTTTTTCTGAGAAAAAAAAATAAATATATATATATATATATAACAACCATTTTGTAAGTAGAAAATTTTTTCTTAAAAAAAATATTTTACCAAAAAAGAAAATACCACCTCACCTCACACACACGCACTCGAACTCCTGATTGCGGGCTTAAGACGGCCTACGGCTTGGCTTGGACGGATGGCGATGGCGAAGGCGCTACAAGGCATGTTACAAGGCGTGGTATCACATTTGCCAGTCCTATCCCCTTTCACAAAAGCAGGCTCTTTGGGCCTAATCCCAATAGCCAACTCTTTACTATTTAAACCTCTTTAAAATAATGTAAAAAAGCAATGTGAGACAAGGCACATTTCCCAACAAATTTTTTTAATTAAATTTCATCTTTTCCAACACACTAAGATATAATTTTCCTATAGGCATATGTACACGGATTTTTCTTACTTAGTTTTTCACAAATATTGATATTTTGTGTCACATCACATGGTGGTTAGACTCTAGATGAGAGTCAAATTTTTTGATATCGGATCATAGTTATTGCGTAGACATTCGAGGAGGCAACTTAGGCATAATTGAGTGTGATTCTCCAACTATTAGAGGTATTAGTTAATATCATCTTTAGATTGTGAATTGTGGATTTACTTTACATAGGGAATCATTTGTTGTTACATGGTTTCCTTAAGTAATCCTTAGATGTTAGGATTTTATGTGGATTTATCATATTATATTACCTTATTTACATGATCACATATTGTGTAAGTACAATCACGATCACAATTGAATTTTTTTATATATAAGAGGATCTGATTTTTATTAAAAATTATTTATTTCTTTATTACTTTTTGTCTATCAAATGCTATATGTCTTTCTTTTATACTTATTACATGCTATCTTCCTATATTGTCTTATGTCTATTGCATGCTATCTATTTGAATCTTTATTTCTATTATCCTTATGATATGTATGTTGATTATTGAACTTCTATTTCAATTGTTTAATATATTTGATTGTTTCTTTCTCCTTATATATTTGGTTGTATTTTTATTTGTTTACATGTTTCCACTATTTGCGAGATTAGGATAAGTTTTAAGGAGTCAGTATCTCCTTGTCTTGATTGTTCACTAAGTCTCGAACTTTTCTACTATGATAGCAATTATCCAACTACGATATTTTGAATGTTCGCTTTGTGTTGGTCATCAAACTCTTCAATTAGAGGAGAGTTTTTCATTTATAATCTCTATATTTTGGTTTGAATATAACTAACCCCTTAATTATATTTATTGAGTGTTATAAATTGATGATTTTATGAAAGTAGAGTTATTAGTACACTTTTTTACTTAATATTTACTTTTTTATTCAATAAATAGTATTTTGGGGATAAAAATAATAAAATATAAATTTTTTAATAAAAAAAGGAGAAAATATAATTTTTGAAATTTTTATGAATTTTTAATGTAGCGTTAATTAAGAGCTACCACATAAGCTAAGGAACTGACTGGGCAAGCCAAGCGGACGCAATGTAAGTAAAGACAATGAATCCTAGATTGTTGTGTGTGAGGAGCGACAAACCACATGCCATGTGTCGACACAATGTTCAATTCGAGTTCAAAGCAAAGTCAAACCTTCACATCACGTTTCGTCATGCGATTTCTCCCTACGTTCCATTCGTGCACCATGCCATCCATTATCGCAAATCATGTTGTGCCATATGACGTTGACTCAGACTGGTCTCCCCTACAATGCGTAGTACTCTGATTCGTCCAATGAATTCTGTGTGCCATGTGTCGCGCTGTGATTGGTTAGCACTATAGATTTTTCTTGTTTTGATTTCAACGCTTGATCGGATGCTCTAGATCATACCTAAGTTATATTTAAGCCCCTAATCACCCTATAAATCTTAAGGAGCTGTCATTAGCATAATTTTGGTCCGATTTTGGAGCTAAAAAGAGAGAAAAATATAAAAAAATTCAAGAAGGGATAGAATTTTGGTGAAAATTTAAGAGTAGATTAACACTATAATTCAAGAGATTGATTATATTTTTTCTTCTACTCTTTTTTTATCAATTTTTATGTCTTTCTTTATGAAAAATATGAACTTTATGAACACAATTATGTGTAGTTAATTTATTAAGTTAGGGATCTTATGAACCTAATTTTCACAATGTTATTAAATAATATTTTACCCCAATTATAAATATAATTTAATTATATTATTTAATCTGATTTTTATCCTATTAATTGTGTAGCCAACAATTTATCTATAGAGGCAATTAAATAGATTTGAGAGAATTATTTAATTATTTGTCTTGATTAAATAACATACATAGTTTCTAGGCAGAGATGTATGATTCTTATGTATGTGATCTATAATTAATGAACTTAATGAGTAGTATGTAATTTAATTGACATGAGAGTGTGATTACATTAATTATTATGTGATATGTAGTTTACTTGAGAGAAGAATATATGCAAGGTTAGATTCAATTGATCATTTAATTAATTGATAATTATATTGGGAGAATTTTAACGATTTATATGTTTAGAAAATTGGGAGATTAAGTATCCTAGATATTTTATTATATATCCTCTTAGTTATCAAATCTGATTTAATTAATTATTGTTATTTATTTTTAGTTATTTTAATTTTGCTTTCTTAAAATATAAAAACATAAAAAAAATTGATTTTTATTTTTAGTTTTAAAAATTCGTTTCTAATAAAGTAATCTCCATGAGAACAATATTTTTATATCATTATATTACTTGTTACAATACATATACTTATATATTTATTACACACACAATTTGTGTAACAATCATAAACATTTTTTGAGTTCTAAATCTTATTACAAGGACCACTTCTTCTGGGAATCCTTGGCTTACCATGTAGTTTTCTTTCCATATAGAAAGTTACGATTGCTACTAACCCAACTTAGCACTCATCTTAGGGAGGATGCTATATAAAATCTTGAGACCCCAATCCATTATTTATAGGTCTTTACTAATTATGGAAACAGAAGAAAAGTTAACTTTTCTACTACACCTCAGTATCTCAAATAAATAAAATAAAAACTGTTTGTAATTTCTAGTATTGGAGTATAAAGATTTACTAATTCCTGATAATACTAAGTTGTTTTTTACTTGAACATAATTAATTTGACAAATAATTTCAAGATACAAATTGTATATAAATCTCTTATATTTTTCAAAGGATCAATAATTATCTAATTTAAAGATTTATACAAAAAGATATATAAAAAATATTAACAAGCATTTAAATGCAATAATTTATGATTTCAACTCATTTTTAGGCTTGAAATAATCAGATTTTGATATTATTCATAAAATAAAAAATTATAAATAAATCTTTTATCCTTTAATATCAACTTGAATCATATTATTTGGATATTAGAATCATAAGTTATGATCAAAACACAGCATTTTGTCTATGAAATCTCATGAAGATGTTACTAAATTCAAAATATAATTTTTTTGATATTTTGTTATTGATTTTGTTTATCCTACGAGTCTAAAATAATTAAAATAAATATTTATTAAATTAATATAGATAATTAGTAATTAAAACATTTATAAAAATAAATATTTAACCATTTAATGTTTTCAATTATAACATTTATTATTGAGTTTGTTTAGCGAAAATTGGTGTGTTCTACTTACTTTAATTTAATCATATTAAATTAATCTCATGCATTGCAACATGTTTTTTTGTAAAACAATTTTACAAAATATTCACACCAATGTACCTATATGCATGGGATAACTATATCTCATATAAAACTTATGAGTAAGCATTTTTAATTTATATGGTACAACATATGTATTTCAATGTTATTATCATGTTAAGAACTATTTACACCCAATATAAAACATTCAAGACATTACAAATAAGTATCACGTTATTTGTGATTGTGTATCTTAATGTTTTTGGTGGATTAGAAGGTTTTCTCACGAGATGCGAAATCCATTCAATTTGTTTACATAAGTAAAGTTCTCTTGTTTAGAGATCCAAAACTTGAATGATTGTGCATAATGTGTAATATGATTATTTATGGTTATTCATACACATCGTGAGTACTTAAGGATAAATTGCAATGAAAGAGGTAAATGAGATTTAATGATCTCGATTGTATAATGAACTAATTGTAGAAGATTGAGATGCACCTAATAGTTATATAAATTGATTACTCATATAAATTATATTGGTAAAAAAAAGCTATGATATTAGAGAGTTTTTCTTAGTATTTGATTTACTATGAAGTATCAACTTTGAGATTAATAAAAATTAGTAAATGAGTTAATTAATGTTATTAAATATTGAATTCCAAGTTATATCGATCACAAGTCTATTCCATAACAAACGAGGTTGCTTCCTAAATAAATAGATAATTAATTATATTAAATATTCAAAATATATTATTTATTAGGATATTTTATGATGATTATAAACGTTAAATAAATATGTAAGAGTAAAATGATATTTTGATATAGCTTAATTAATCAAATTATTAAGTAAATAATATTTCGTTGGATTAAATGTTTATTTTAATTAATTAAAATATTAAAAAGTTAAATTTAAATATTTGTGTTACAAAAGAAATTTTAATAATTATGAAATTATATTTAATTTTGTATTAATTAATGAAGCAATTTAATTTAAAATTAAATTATTGCATATAATTAGGACGAGGGCTCTACATTTGGCTTGAAAGAGAGCTAAGATAGTGAGAGCACGCAATTTAATTATGTGTAAGATTCTTAAATAGAGATAATTTAAGGATTTTAATCAAAATTAAATTAAGTGAAATGAAGACCATTTAAGTACACCATTTTTCTAGCACTCAATTGAGAAAATTTGATGAAAACAAAATTCAACCATAAAGTCATAATGATTCAAGAAAGAGTTCTTGATAAAAAAAAAATTATTGTTTTTGAACAATAGGCTTCACACATTAAGAGGTTCTAATTGAAAAACTATCTCTTTCTTACTTGCTTTCTTATTTGTTGGGAGTCAAGGTTTATAATACCGAATGTTCCACTATTTTATTATAATTAAATTATTAAAATAATAAGTATGTTTATTTTTCTATTTTATTATAATTAAATTATTAATATCATGATATCTAGAAATATTTGATGTCTATCCATAATTTTAGCTATTAAAAATTAAACAAAAAAAGAGTTTTAAAATCAACAGTTTAAACATAAGGACTGCGAAATAAACTGCATAGAAGAATGAAAGTGTAGAGATTCATTTTTTGTGAGGTCTGAAAAGTGAGGGTGAGAGGTGCAATGAATGATACAAATTCAATAGGATGTAGCATTAAAACAGTGGTCGTTGTCTTTGAATAGGCTCAAACAATGCGAAAAATGAAACTCAAACAGTGAAAACAATTCTTTTGGATAGAAACTCTAGGGCGATCTATCAACTCATTAATAATGTTAAGAGAATATAAGGTTGGATCAATCTATCAAATAAGTGTTTATGGTTTAGAGTTTAGGGTTTAATATCGAAGCTTTTATAAAAGTATTTTCTAAAAACAAGCATAATAGTTGGGTCAATAAGGCTCGAAATTGGCTTGTTCCATCATGTTGGATCCTTTCAGCTCTTAGGATCAATCTATCTCTAGGTTGATCAATCCGACCAGATTGATCCACCAACTTTAAATTTACATAACTTTCCATTTATATATCAGAATCACTCTAAACAAAAGCCTATGTGATTCAATTTATTTTTACTTTAAAATATAGAGCTTTTGAGGCTTTAATATAATAGCGCAACTTGAAAATTTTAATCAAAGAAGATCCATGATTGCCAAGTACTTATGTACCTCTCATAATTGAATCACACGCATAATTAAATAAACCTGAGATCACTTTGGTCATCTTTTCTTTCACCCAAATCTAAGCAGTTAGTATACTAATTCTCCTGTGGGTGGGGTTCTTCATCGGCATCAATTCCAACCCAGTGGATGAAAGCAAATAGAAATTCCCTGAAACTGATCTTCCCATTCCCATCCCAATCCATTTCTCCTACAAAAGAAAAGTTACTATAAGGACATGAGTTTTGTTGAGAATTGAAACTATATATATACAAACAAATATTTATTAATGAAGCTCGAAAGAAACTATTACGTACTGAATCGATTCTTGGTGATGCGAGCAGGAGATCTCTCCCATGGAGAAGCTTCATTCAATGCCTTGACCATGTCTCTCTTATGCAGTTTACCGTCACCATTTTTGTCCAGAAAGAAGAACACTTCAATTATAGTATCAAAAGTTTCTTCAAGCTGTGGTGATGTCTAAAAAAAATACTCGACATGGTATAGAAATTATAACCATAATAAGGAAGAGTAGTTAAATAAAGGTAGGGTTAAACTACACAAATAGTCACCGAAACTTTTCACATTCTACATTTTGATCCCCTTATTTTTGTTTCTTTTAATTTAATCCCTTTATGTTTTAATTTTCATATTTTGATCCCCTTTCTTTTTTCCTTACAATTTAATTCATTTATTTGAAATTGATATCAAATTTTGAATTAAAAGTGTGAAAATCAAAAGTAAATGGATCAAAGTGTAAGAATGAAAAAATAAAGGGGCCAAAATCATAAGAAAAATAACAATGGTATCAATGTAAAATGTGTCAAACTTTAAGGAAAAACAATAAAATAGCACCCTTAACTTATATCCATAAAAATAGTACCTTTTATTTCTACCTCGTATATTTTCAATATTTAAATTTTTTTTTATCGTATAATTTCAATTGAATACCCTCTAATTTAACATCATTCAAATTGAATTACGACCATTTAGGTTCATTTAATATTGAACGCTGTCCAATTAGACCCCATTCAATATTAAACATAGTCTAATTGGACTCCGTTCTTATTGGGATGCTATTTTTATTGTTATAAGTTTTAAGTTTATTATTTTTATAATTTCTCATCTTCAATAACCATTTGTGTAGTTTAGCCTAAAGGTAAAGTTAATATCAAGTTTGGTATTTACAATATGAGAAGATGAAGGTTCCTTTAAGAGATAGATGAGGCAAAGAAGAACAATGAACTCATTGAATTGTATCCCTTCACTCCCATCTATGTCACATGAAAGAAAAAGATCTTCAATCTCCTCTTTTGTTAAATGGAGTTGCAACTTTTCTATGCATTTTTTTAGTTCATCACGGTCAATGCTTTCATTAGAATCCTCGTCTGGGAGAGAGAGAGAGAGTGAGAAAGATAGTTACTTTCTACAAAACATCTGCAATTTAAAAATCAAAATAGTTAATGTATAGAGTCAAGCAAATTATGTGCTTACCATATTGTTCAAATACATCTCTAATGTGCTTCAGTTCCTCTTTGAACTGGGGGAACCGCAAAATTATACTGTTGATGGACTTGAAATTAGTATTTCCTCGTGAACCTCTTTTGATTTCAACTAGTTTTCTTTTAAGTTTCTCATCCAACCTTTTATATTTGTTTGTTGAACTACAATTGCAGAACATTGCTCCTGGTAATTTGTTGGATAAATATTTCAGTGATTTACTTTCGAGAAAGAAATAAACAACTATCAACACAATTATTAGTAAGAAAAAAAGGTAAAATATATGCCACATATCACATATTTTACTCACACCAAGTTTTCTGAACGACACACTCCTCTCAAACTAATTGACTCTCTTTTAATAGACCTAACAAAATAATACAAGCATATTAGTTGGAGTACACACCAATTATTGATCCAGTTGCCAAGTCATTTAGTTATAACTGTGTGCATTACTTGGCACCATATCACAAACATGCCACCTTGGTGCCAATTAGTTGATCCTTCTTGTCCATTATTTGCTTCCACTGCTCTTCCACCTTGCACCCTCCTTGATACCAAGTGGAATTTAGTTGCACTTATTACCTTGGTTGCCATATTAGCTGGGTTGTCATGGTGTGCACCTTCACTAGTGACACCAATCCAATCTCAGTCACATCTCTGATGAAATGATATTTGACATTCACATGCATGGTTCTTTCATAATGTTGATGATTCTTTGACAAGTGGATTGCACTCATATAAGTATCTTGTGAGGGACCTTCTTCTGTCAAACCCCTAAGCCACAATGCTTCTTTAACAGCTTCAGTAGCAATTAAGTACTTAGCCTTAGTGGTTGACAATACTATATACGCTACTATATGTTGAAGTAAAGCTTTCCAAATCATCAATCCTCTCCTAAACTTGAATAAGTACCTTGTGAGCGACCTTCTTCTGTCGAGGTCTCCAGCATAATCTAAATCAATGAAGCCCACAATTGGTGGCTTAGGTTCCATTCCATCAAACAAGATGCCTTCAATTGTAGTTCCCTTCAAATATTTCAGTACCCATTTGACAACTTCATAGTGTATCTTTCCTAGGTTTCTCATGTATTTGCTTACAAGGCACGCACTATGTAGAGTAGGGTACCCTTTTAATCATCTCCAATTTGTTATAAGTTTTTTGGTGCATCATTCATAGAGAGCTTAAAGTGTTCAGCTAGAGGTGTACTTACAGATTTGGCAAAGCCATACCAAATGTTTCAATTAGCTTATCCATACAAGATGACTGAGACACAAAACACATTCTTCCTGGAGCATAATACAGATTTGGCAAAGCCATGCCAAATGTTTCAATTAGTTTATCCATACAAGAGTACTGAGACACAAGCACATTCTTCCTCCGTAAAATCCTAGGATCCTGCTTGCTGAGCCTAGGCCTATCGTTTCAAATTTAGCACTCAAGAGTTATTTCAATTGTCTTATTCTCTCTTTTCTCTTCTTAGTTACTAGCATGTCATCGATATACTATCTCTTTACTTCCCTTCCTCTTAAAGTAAACACATGAATCATAAGCAGTCCTTTGGAAACCAATGCTTAACACATTCATCAAATTTCCTATACTAGCATTTAGAGGAAACCAATGCTTAACACATTCATCAAATTTCCTATACTAGCATTTAGAGAACTCTTTTAGTCCATATAAGGACCTCTTGAAGAGGCATACTAGGTATTCCTTTCCAGGGACTTCAAACCCCTTTGGTTGGTCTATGTATATTTTCTTATCAAGCTTTTCATGTAGGGTAGCATTCTTCACATTTAGCTAGTCCATTTCTAAGTCCTCACTAGGCACAATGGATAAAAGTACTCTGATTGTAGCGTGTTTTACCGAAGGGGAAAATATTTCAATATAATCCCCCCCTTCTCTTTTAGTCACCCGTCTAGATTTGTACCTAGGAAGCTCTACCCAAGGTATATCCTCTTTCTTCTTATAGAGCCACCTACATGCCACTACTTTTACACCAGCATGACTGGGTGCAAGAACCCATGACAATCTTAACAGCAGCAGTAAAGTGACTAGTGTAGAATATTACTCATAGCATTAACATTGGGAAATTGTTGATATATTAATGAAGTTACAAGAGGGTAGCAGCGACATTATTATAATAGCAAAGATGTCAAACCCAAAAAAAGCAAAGTGCAGAGGCACCACTATAAAAAAGTGAAACAGTGATCTTGTAACGGTGCTGCTAATTATATTAACTAATTCTCATAGAAAGATACAGCAAATATTGCTTGATGGAGCTTTTAATAGCACTAAGAAGACCAAATATCTGGTAGTGGATAATAGTTATGTGTTAGGATCAAAAGTTTTACGAGAATGGTTTTAGTAGCTGCTCCAGTTCCAAACTAAAACAGGGTATCTTACAAAATAGGGTTAAGTCATATATTCACAATCTAATATGAGTTAGTATATTTTTCGATCACTATTCCTTTTACTGTTCAAGATATTATTTTTGCCTCAATCTTTAGGTACACACAAACCACACATACCGTGTGGAAATTTCACACAATTGTAAGTGAAATTGCTGCACACCTAATAACATGTGTTATTTTTCTTTCCATACAAATATGTAAAAATTCTACACACCTAACTCTGTATTGAGAAATTTGCTTAACTCAAACGCTTTTATGAATTTTACCCAAATTGGACCTAATTTCCCATTAAAATAAGGTTTGAGCTTGGCAAGAGTATCTTATGTTGATGATTATTCCAAAATGGCTACATGAAAAAGTGATATTTCATAATTAAGTACCAAGAAGAATTTACTAAAGTGGTCCATTATTGTTCTTATTAAAAGACAATTTTACCATCCCAATAATAAAATTGATTTTAAAATGCAAATTAATTTTCTTTTTCCTTTTTAGATTTTATTTATTTCCTCACTCTATAAGTCATGTCATTTTAGTGTTGACATTTCTGTATGCAAATACAAAATATGTATTTTACTTTGTGTATTTGTCATCCTCTATGTTCGGTTGATTATTGAAGGTTCAATATTTTACATATCACATAGATTACACTTTGTATGTTTTCATGATATATACACCACTTTGGAGGTTTAAGCATGTAGTTGACATAGTTAAGTTGTGTTTGGATTGTTGTTCTTCGAGAATTTTTGAAAAATTACTCAACATTTTTCAAAACTAGAAAAATAAAATTTTATTGTCCTCATTGAGGTCTTAACAAGGTATCAACGAGCCTCAATGAGCTATCTAAGCTAACCAAAGTGCACCACATGGCTCGCAAGGTGGGACTCAGTGAGCCTAGTGAGGGTTCACCAAGGAGTCTTAGTGGTTATTATCCTCACCTAGTAGTCGGCGAGGGCTTATTGCGATGTCACCGAGGGTAATCGACGAGCACTCCAAAAGTTGAAGAATTTCTTATAAATATCTCATCTTTTTATTTACTTAAAATTTAGAAAAAATAAAAAAATAGAAGAAACTCTTACACTATGAAAACTTGAGTTTTTGGGAATTGATTTTTCCTAGTTCTGTATAAGTGATATGTTAAGTGGATCAGTAACATTGATACATTGGATGGTTACGTATCTGTGATACGTTGGGTGATTTTATTAAAATACATATTTGGGTTGGACTTAATTGAAATTAATTAAATACAAAGACATAGTTTGTATATAGGTTTCATGTGCATTGGAGTTGCCATAACTTGGGTTCTTTCACTTATATGAGCAATGGTGATTATACTATATCATGTTGCAGTGGAGCTATGGAGGAGAGCTAGATTTACTTCGATGACAGTTGTTAGCAGATAACAGTGAAAGAAACTTAGGCACAGTTAAGACATGTTTTTCGACTAGTGGAGATATTTGCATTTATATTTCTATCAAATTATATGCTAATGATTTACTTTTAGTGAATTGCTTATTGTCAATAATTGTCCTAGTAACTTGTGTTTGGGTTCAAATATAGAAAGGTTGGAATTTTCCTTGAAAATGTTCGCTGATGGGTCATAGGTCCCAAATTTAATGGAAGACTTGACAAAGGAAGACAGTAAAGAGAGTGACTCGAATGCCAAAGAGTGACTGGAACAGTAAACACATAAAATTTGTGACAGATAAACCCTTACCTATTTTAAACAAAAATTCAATTTCATCAAAAATTGACCTTTTATAAATATGCTCGACCCAATCAACCCTTTATACTGCATCAACTTCATCAAAAATTGATCTCTTGTAAATATCACATAACTGATAAGAAACTTACATCATTGACAATAATTCATAACTAGTATCGTCAACCAAGTCCACTTAAATTGTATCTTCAATCTCTCACCTTCACTGAAAATTGAAAATTCTTTATCATAAATTGGTAATTTTGAGTCTTCAAAAATAAACATCTTTATTAATTTCTAGCTCTTCATCAAATATGGGTGGTTTTGAAACATCAAAATACTCATTTGATTTCTCTTTCACGTAAGAAAATATCCATTGACAATATTTTTCCAAAATATGAGAAATAGGTATGAAACTATGAGAACTAATGTTAACAAGTCCAGAACTAGTAAAAATATACTACAATAAGACAATATTGAAAGCAATCGAACCAGATGAAACAAAGTTCAAGTGAACCAGACAAGATTAAACCAAAATCTAGCAAAAGCTTGTGATGGCGAGTGGAGGCATGTTTCTCGTAGATAGACGACGAGACTTAAACTATTGGAAAGCCCAGATGATGGCAAGTCTATTGGTGGTCTTACTAATCGATAACAAGGTTTTGATCGACAAGATTCATGATAGGAGATTTTTACTGAATTGATGATGCATATTACAGTGGATTCCTATTGGTCAAACTCACATGCACCAAACGGTGCAATAAATGACAATAAAACAAAAAAAAATTAAAGAATGGTTGTGAAGCCAACAACGCAAGAAAAAATTGAGTGGACGGTGCATCCTTTTGTTGAAAAATAAGGAAAGCCAATTAAGAATTAGTTGAAAAAACGTGTAAAAGTGGGGCTTCTCCATCTATAAATGGAGCACTCAAATAGGTACTTTGTTTTATTAAAAATCCAATTGTGAGTGTTGTAAAAACTTTGTATAATTTCTCATTTTTAGTATAAAGATTTGCAACAGGTTTAAGGACGTAGGCAAAATTGGCCGAACTCTGTTATCATATTTGTATTATTTTGTTTATTTTTGCTTTCTCATATCTGGCTTATCGCAACTAGTATCTGAAAATTTTGTGGTGATTTCTGTCAATTTTTTACAAGGACTATTCACGTGAATTGTGAATTACGTGAATAGTAAAATTTTGTCGGTGATATTGGTTTGTCAACAGAGGTGTTCTAATACACGATGGTTCGTAGGAATAATCAGAAATGATCCGAAGGAAGTCAGATTTGAGTGGGAGCAATGATCGTAAATAAAGGAAAAGTGAAACTCGAGAAATTTGATGGCACGATTTTGGATTTTGGAAAATGCAGATAGAGAATCATGTGTATTAAAGAAGTCTGTATCAACCTTTCTTAAGGAAGAAGCTAGAGACTATGAAGAAGAAGATTGAAATCTTTTAGACAGACAAATCCTCGGAGTTGTTCGATTGACACTATCCCCCAATATTGCTTTCAACATTGCAAAGGAAAAGACCACGGTGGATCGTATGCCAACTCTCTCCAATATGTATGAGAAGCCATCGGCCTTCAACAAAGTGCACCTGATGAGACGTTTGTTCAATTTGTGGATGACAGAAGACGCAACGGTAGCTCAACATCTCAATGAACTCAACACAGTCACAACACAGTTGAGTTTAGTTGGAATTAAATTCGATGAAGAAGTACGAGCATTGATACTTTTGTCTTCTCCACTAGAAAGCTGGAATGCTACTATCACGACTGTGAGTAGCTCGTCAGGAAGCAATAAGTTAAAATTTGACAATATTCGTGATCTGGTTCTCAATAAAGAGATCCGACGTAGTGAGTCGAGTGAATCGTCCCTAACCAGGTACTCAACACAATCACAACCCAGTTGAGTTTAGTTGGAATTGAATTCGATGAAGAAGTATGAGCATTGATACTTTTGTCTTCTCTACTAGAAAGCTGGAATGCTACTATCACGACTGTGAGTAGCTCGTCAGGAAGCAATAAATTGAAATTTGACGATATTCGTGATCTGGTTCTCAGTAAAGAGATCCAACGTAGTGAGTCGAGTGAATCGTCCCTAACCAAGTAACACCATTTTTTTGAAAAGGAGGTGAGTTTTGCATGGTTTTTGAAAACGTCACCTTTTAGTGTCCTATAAGACATCTATCTTTAACACGACCTTAAGGGGTAGGTGAATTTTGCATGGTTCAGGCCACAATGAAATTAGTTTAGGAAAATTCAAAGTATGAACATCAATAGGGAATAATGTTTGAGGAGGAGAAATAATAAAATTGATACAAGTCTTAATATCCAATTTTGATATAAACTGGAGTAGAAAATTCAATTTCCAGTGGAACCAAAAGGATTGAAGTATTTCACATCTTATGAATAAGTGTGTTGTATCTTCGACCTTTCTATGACATAGGGGACATCTATAACCATTTGAAACTTTGAAATGATCACTAATGTCCCTTACCGGTAGTACTCTATGAAATTTTTCCCACAACACAACCTTTTTCCTTTCATGTAATTTTGCTTTCCATGACCTATTCCAAAAGCTTTCTTGTCCTGTAAGACATCTATCTTTAATAGAGAATGCACCTTTTAGTGTCTCTAATCAGGTAACACGATCTTTTTGAAAAGGAAGTGAGTTTTGCATAGTTTTTGAAAAGCACACCTTTTAGTGTACTGTAAGACATCTATCTTTAACATGATCTTAAGGAGTAGGTGAATTTTGCATGGTTCAAGCCACAATGAAATTAGTTTAGAAAAATTCAAAGAAAAGTATGAACATCAAAAGGGAATAATGTTTGAGGAGGAGAAATAATAAAATTGATGCAAGTCTTAATATCCAATTTTGATAAAAACTGCGACAGAAAATTCGATTTCTAGTGGAATAAAAAAGATTGAAGTATTTCACATCTTATGAATAAGTGTTATGTATCTTCAACCTCTCTATAACATAGGGGACATCTATAACCATTTGAAACTTTGAAATGATCACTAATATCCCTTATCGGTAGTTTTCTATGGAAATTTTTCCATAACACAATCTTTTTCCTTTCATGTAATTTCTCCTTCCATGACCTATTCCAAAAGCCTTCTTGTTCTATAAGACATCTATCTTTAACATAGAATACACCTTTTAGTGTCCTTAACTAGGTAACACAATCTTTTTGAAAAGGAAGTAAGTTTTGCATGGTTTTTGAAAAGGACACCTTTCAGTGTCTTGTAAGACATCTATTTTTAACACGATCTTAAGGAGTAGGTGAATTTTGCATGGTTCAAGCCACAATGAAATTAGTTTAGGAAAATTCAAAGAAAAGTATGAACATCAGCACGGAATAATGTTTGAGGAGGAGAAATAATAAAATTGATGCAAGTCTTAATATCCAATTTTGATAAAAACTGCGGTAGAAAATTCGATTTTCAGTGGAATAAAAAATATTGAAGTATTTCACATCTTATGAATAAGTGTTATGTATCTTCAATCTCTCTATAACATAGGTGACATCTATAGCCATTTGAAACTTTGAAATGATCACTAATGCCTCTTACCAGTAGTTTTCTATGAAATTTTTTCCATAACATGATCTTTTTCTTTTCATGTAATTTCGCCTTCCATGACCTATTCCAAAAGATTTCTTGTCCTGTAAGACATCTATCTTTAACAGAGAATGCATCTTTTAGTGTCCTTAATCAGGTAACACGATCTTTTTGAAAAGGAAGTGAGTTTTGCATGGTTTTTGAAAAGGACACATTTCTGTGTCCTAAGACATCTTTAACACGATCTTAAGGGGTATGTGAATTTTGCATGATTTAGGCCACATTGATATTAGTTTAGGAAAATTCAAAAAAAAAAAAAAAATAAACATCAACAGAGAATAATGTTTGAGGAGGAGAGATGATAAAATTGATGCAAGTCTTAATAGAACCTGTTGTAGAAAATTCAATTTCCAATGGAACTAAAAAGATTGAAATATTTCACATCTTATAAATAAGTGTTATGTATCTTCAATCTCTAAATAAGTGTTATGTATCTTCAATCTCTCTATAACATAGGGGACATCTATAACCATTTGAAACTTTGAAATGACCACTAATGTCCCTTATCAATAGTGCTCTATGAAATTTTTCCCACATCACAACCTTTTTCCTTTCATGTAATTTCGCTTTCCATGACCTATTCCAAAAGCTTTCTTGTGTAACACAATCTTTTTGAAAAGGAAGTCAGTTTTGCATGGTTTTTGAAAAGGAAGTGAGTTTTGCATGGTTTTTGAAAAGGATAACTTTCAGTGTCGACATCTATCTTTAACACAATCTTAAAAGGTTGGTGAATTTTGCATGGTTCAAGCCACATTAAAATTAGTTTAGGAAAATTCAAAGAAACTTGTAAAGAACGAGAGCTAATAAGATTAGCTTTAGTTTTCATGAGGCAAAGCAGCTCTGGATTATGTTCTCTGACATAATACCGAAGAGCTCATCTAGATCGAGGTCTAATAATACCTGGAGCATTCCAACTAAGGCATCTAATTTCTGACTTCAGGGCACGTTAAGGTCCACCTCCCCGCCCAGAGAAGTTAAATGAAAAACATTCCTACCACCATTAATCTCACCCGTACCTCTCTGCACTTCCTGGTTCATCACAGCTTGCAATTGCCTTTTAGCAATTGGAGTTTGTGAACCCTTTCGTTTTTTATGATCTTTCTTCAGACGAGCAGAACAGGAACATCACTAACATCAAACTGAAACTTATATTCTCTCAGTGCAATAGAGAGATGAGCAGCATCTTCCATAAGGGTCACTAAAGCATTATCTGGTCATGGCTCCGTAGGAATAGGGTTGTGCTCGCCCAGAGCTTCTTCTAGTGCAAACTGATGGCCAATATATTCTTATTGTACTATATTATTTTTAATAGAAACTTGAGAATAATAATGACCTTGAAATAAGAACAAATCATAAACTAATTGCTCTGCAATATTATTAAGTTGAAGTTGAATACCATTTATTAGTGCAACCACTATATCTTTCAGTTGTGTCTCTCAAATTATGCGTTCAAACCCAATTGAATGAGTTGGATACCTAAATCCAATAGATTGAGCTAGCATTTTGTGCCTCCATTTTAATTTTTTTTCCTTCAATAAGCTCATTTTAAATCTTTTAGATAAGGTGTCTAATAAAAGTAGTCACGTGAACAATTTCCTATTAAAAAGAAAAGCATAATGTGTGACAGTTTGTCTTCTTTCAAAGTCCTTGAAAGCAGTGCATCTTTTTCTTTCCCCTCTTCGCCTCATCCTCCTCCTTTTAAGATGTTATAGGGGCCATGGAAGACAATAGCAGCGTGACCAATCCTTTTTCCAAGTATTAAACTTATATCCCATGTTAAGATTGGTGTCACATCGTGTTGATACATAGACACGATACCATAAATAGGGGAGTCCAGATAACACATCTTCTAAGCTTGACCAAGTAATACCCAAACTTCTTTTTTTGACATATAGCTATTTAAACTTTTTAATTTTGGTAAGTAACTTGACGTTTCATCTAAAATGTTAACCTTTTAAGTAGAGTAATCAAGTCTTTGTGAACCCATAAATCATCCCAAATCTAGATAATATGAAATTTTGTTCCACATTCCCAACAATCTCTCTCAGTTGAAGATGCACCTTATCTTCACATTTTACATTGTGGTTCAGCTCCTTTTGAGCCCATAATGAGCCTTGATGGAGGCAACAATGAACCTAGGGTTCACGTAAATGGAACTCATAACGAGTAACTCAAGTCACTATTAACCCATGAATCATTCCAAGTCTAAGCAATGCCAAACTTTGTTTCCTAATTTGACAAGTTTGGGTATAACAATTGAGTACCTATGTGTAAGTGAAAACAAGATCAAAATGTAGATACAATCTAACTACATGTAAATTGAGAAGTAATGAAGTTATAAATTGTATCCAACCCCAGTATATATGTTGAGTTAACCAGAACAAAAATACAATATAAGTAATTGAATATAATATGTACCCAGATTGAGTGTCACAAACAGAACTATATAATTCAAGGATGTCAGGTAATAAGAGTAACTAGCTTGAATAACTTGAAAAGAAGACCCATCTACTAGCGATCAATTATAACACTGGCACACAATGGCATTCAATTGCAAGCAGTCCAGTAAATAACTATATAAGTATTGAAACTTAAAAGCAATTCAAACAACACCCATTTCTATTTCATGGTAAATCAATAAATGGGGTTTTAGTCAACAGCTTTTAAAGCAGAGCAAATAACAAAAAAAAAAAATGAGAAGGAAAAAATAAAATAGCAAAGAATCGAGGACTCACCCAAAGAAACCTTCATTAGGAAATTATCTGAAAGTGAGGAAGCTAAAAGCTGGTCATACAAAGTTAAGAAAAAGGTAAAACAATAGATGATATAATCAAAGAATTGGGAAAAATTGAGAAGCACCCTGGAAGGCAAAGAGAAAGACAAAAGACAAAAAAGAAAGAAGCAACGTTAGTTATTGTCAAAGTGGAGATGCCATTATGGCTTTTGAAGACACGTATTGCTTCAAAATTACTCCAACTCCCTCCTTTCAAATATTCGTAACGGCACAATTCTTTTGACAGAATATACGGCATAATGTTTTCTTCGCCCTTCCATTACATTTTTTTTTTGTTTGCTTTTGTGAGCGTGTGTGTGTTTTTTTTTAATTTACAAATTACTTGGTTTTTCTTCACTCCCTGTTTTTCTTTTTGTCCGGAAATATTTTTCTTTTTTTTTTTTGCAAAAGTTGGTCATTTTCAAATTTTTCGGCTTTTTGTTTATATAATAGTTGACCTAAAGAGTTTTTTTGGAGGGAAATTATTTTAAGACAACTCATATATGCAGCTAGCTTAGTCTTTTGATAAAGTCCTTAGGAGGTGTTTGGTTCGTGGAATGAAATCGGAATCAGAATCGAAATCGAAATGGAATGGAATGAAAATAATATTGTTTGGTTTGACCATTGGAATCAAGCTCGAAATCAGAACTACAGTGTTTGGTTTGCCACTGTAATGGAATGAAAAAAACTGTAAATTACCTTAATATCCCTACATTTAATAAAGTTTAAATAATGTCATTTAATTACTATTTTTTCGTCTGATAAAATATATTATTGAAATCATTATTTTTCTAAATAATTATTACTTAATTAAAAAGAAATATATTATTAAAATTATTATTTTTCTAAATAAGGTTTAGGGTTTTGAGGTTTGGGATTTAAGATTTGGGATTTAGGGTTTAGGGATTTAGGATTTGAGGTTTAGGATTTAGGGTTAAAATTATTATTTTTCTAAAAAGGGTTTAGGGTTTTAGAATTTGGGATTTTGGATTTAGGGTTTAGGGTTTTAGGATTTGGAATTTAGGATTTAGGGTTTAAGGTTTAGGGATTTTAGGTTTAGGGTTTAGGGTTTTAGGATTTGGGATTTAGGTCTTAGGGTTTAGGTGTTAGGGATTTGGGATTTAGGATTTGGGATTTGGGATTTGGGATTTAGGGATTTGAGGTTTTGGGTTTAGGGTTTTGGGTTTGAGGATTTGGGATTTGAGTTTAAGGTTATATTTTGGGTGAGGGTAAAATTGAAAAAAAAAAAGTTTAGATGGGAATGGAATCATGATTCCTAAAGGGGAGAAGAAATTATGATTCATTCTCCTTTAGTAATCGATTCCATTCCGTCCCCCCATTTCGCCCAACCAAACACACAAAATGGAAGGAATCAATTCCATTCCCTCCAACCAAACATCACTTAAGGTTTTGGAGTAATAGTGGTTTTTGAAGCAATTTTCATTCAATCCTTGGTTTTGTTTTCAATTTTTTCACAAACTCTATACATAATATTTTTAATTAAAATATCTACTCAAAGATAACAAATTGATAACAACTTGATCGTATTACATTTCCTTGAATTTTTGAGTAACTCACAAGTTTAATTAAGATGTTCAAATCTATAACCTTCTCTATCTCTAGCAAGATTTCTCTAATTCCATCATCATTTCTATTCTTAGAGTTAGTGTTTAGAAGATAGCTTATTTTCTTAACTCCTGCTCCAATTCTCTCTACTATCAAGTTTTGGAGTAGATAAGATATTCTCTACACTTGGTAGAACTTTAGGATTCCCAAAACTACAATTTCTAATCCCAAATCTTATTGATTAACACTTTGTTTATTACACCCTTATCATTACTTATTAACCAGTACGCTACTCTTACAATTATGATGGTTATATGGGACAATCTCAGAGATGACGTTTGAGTTACTAAATTTAACTTTTCGATGCTTTAATCAGCCACAATAATTGAAGAAGATTGACAATTCCATTTCCTCACAAAACACTACTTCTATAGGAAATAGCTTTGATGATCATCTTTTCACATACTTTTCCCGTGAGCATAAATTAATGGACCAAAATATAGAATAAACAAACTAAAGAGATCGAAAACAAGTAAAATAGTGTTCTTACCTTCAACTATTGAAATTGTTCTTAAAGTTCCAAACTAGTTAAAACCGATTTTCTCTCCGTGTTAGGAACTTCTAAGCTCTTAACAACACTCAAATAAATGGTGTATTACATTGAAATTGTGTACTGAGCTTAGGGACCATAACACTCATTTTATAGCCGTGCTTCCGATCAAATCAGTTACTAGCTTCAACCATAACCAATGAGCTCTTCAATGATAGAAATGTTTGGACCATAAATGATCCATTAAAGAAAAACAGAAATGGAAATTGAAAATAGAGAACGAACGGATCAGTTACATTCTCTCACTTGGTCCAAATGTTCAACTTAATCTCATTGATTATTTCTTAAGAAATAAACACATGAATCATGACAATAGGTCTTCAAAGAACAAGTATTGTCTTCCATGTATTACAATGTATTTAGTTTCTCAAGTATTATAATTTATATGATAACAAAACTTAATGAATAAATTATATATTTATTCTTGGTTCTATACAAAATATAGTTTCTCAAATAAATTAAGGTGCACATGAATATAAGAAAATATCACAATATATAAGAGTTTCAGTAATAAATTGTATATATATCTTTACAAAATGGAATCAAATCTCATTTTCTCTACATGATCTTTAAATTTTAGTGGTGGCATGCCTTTAGTCAAAGGATCAACAATCATCAACTCAGTGCTAACGTGTTCAATGACTATTTTCTTTTCCTTAACACGTTCTCTTATGGCCAAGTATTTAATGTCAATGTGCTTAATATGACTATCACTCTTATTATTCTTAGCTATAAACACAACAACTAAGTTGTCACAGTACAATCTTAATGGCCTAGAAATAGAGTCAACTACTTTAAGTCCAAAAATGAAATTCTTCAACCATACACCATGTGATGTAGCCTCAAAACATGATATGAACTCAACATCCATAATGGAAGTAGCAGTCAAGAACTGCTTCACACTCCTCCAAGACACGACTCCACCGACTAGCATGAAAATGTAACTAGATGTTAATTTGCGTGAATCAATAAAGCCAAGGAAGTCCTCTTTGGAGTATCCAATTACTTCTAGATTGTTGGTTCGTCTATACATTAGCATATAGTCATTGATTCCGTAAAGGTGCCTCATCACTTTCTTCGCAACTCTCTAGTGGTCCAAACCTGGATTACTGATATCGTCCCAATATTCCAATAGAAAATACAATGTTAGACCTTGTGCAAACCTAAGAATACATCAGGCTTCTAACATCAGAAGTATATGGAATGTTATTCATTTTTTTCTCTTTCAAAATCATTCCTTGGGAATTGGTCCAAATTGAACTTATCGCCCTTCACAATGGGAGTAACACTTGGTGAACAATCTTTCATTCAAAATTTCTCTAAAAATTTATCGATATAGGTTTCTTGAGATAAACCCAAGACACCTCAAAGTTTGTCTTTATGGATCTTAATGCCAATGACATAAGATGCCTCACTCATATCTTTCATACCAAAATTTTTAGAGAGGAATTGTTTTACCTCGTGTAGCAAACCCGTATCATTGGTTGCAAGAAAAATCTCATCCACGTATAAAATTAGAAAACATATCTTACTCCTACTAACCTTTTGGTACATACATTGATCCGTGGGGTTTTCAATGAATCCAAATGAAGAAATTATTCCGTGGATTTATAATACCATTGACGGGATACTTGTTTTAGTCCGTATATGGATTTATTAAGCTTACAAACCAAACGATCACCATCACTAGAAATAAATCATTCAGGTTGTTTCATATAAACCTATTCTTCTATATCTCTGTTGAGAAAAGATGTTTTCACATCCATTTGTTGCATCTCAAGGTCAAAATGGGCTACTAATGCCAATATAATATGCAAGGAATATTTCTTAGATATTGGGAGAAAGTCATTGTATAATCAATTCATACTTTTTGAGTGAATCCCTTAGTAACTAATATGTTCTTGTATCTCTCAATGTTTCCCAATGAGTCTTTCTTTGTCTTAAAGACCCATTTACATCCAATGGTTTTTGCACCATTAGGCAACTCAAGAAGATTCCAAACTCCATTACTCTTCATGGAACTCATATCATCCTTCATAACATTGTACCACAAGTCAGATTCTTTGCAACTCATGGCTTGTAAAAAGGATTCAGGATCATTCTCAGCTCCAATGTTACAGTCAGATTCTTATATATATATAACATAATCACTAGAAATTATTGATCTTTTGGTTCTAGTAGATCTTCTTAATGTCACACCATCATATTTTTGGGAAGTATGATGCTCAACTTGTTGTTCAAAAGTTTTAGGAATCTCCTGAATAGTTTGATTTATTGGAATGTTGTTAACAACTTGTGGAATTTCAATGATTGATTTTTCAACACTAGCTTGTACTTGATGGGTGTTATGAATAACAATTAATCTATCTCCTGAAGTGGAAGGTTGAGACTCTAAATGATCAATATCAAAAGCTATGTTTTGAATTCGATCGCTCCTACTAATCAGGTCATACTCAAGAAACTTTGCATTTCTTAATTCCACAAACTTAGTGCTATGAAATGGACAATAAAATCTATAGCCCTTAGACCGTTCGACATATCCAACGAAATACCCACTAATGGTCCTTGGGTCTAGTTTCTTCTCTTGTGGATTATAAATCCTCACTTCATATGGGCATCCCTAAATGCGCATATGTCGCAAACTCAGTTTCCATCCTTTCTTTAATTCAAATGATGTCTTTGTGATAGCCTTGGTTGGAACTCGGTTTAATATATACATAGTTATCTTTAAAGCTTCAGTCCATAAGGATTTAGTAAGATTGGAGTAGCTAAACATACTCCGTACCATGTCCAATAATGTTTGGTTTCTCCTTTATGCTACACCAATCTAGTCTGGTGAACCAAGCATAGTGTATTAGGCAACTATCCTATGCTCTTGAAGAAACTTAGCAAACAGACCTAGCGTTTGTCCATTCTTAGTATATCTACCATAATATTCACCATATCTATCTGATCTCATGAGCTTTATTTTCTTTCCACATTGCTTCTCTACTTAAGCCTTAAAGATCTTGAAGGTATCTAATGTTATGCTCTTATTATGAAGCATGTAGAGATACACATATCGAGAAAAATCATCAATAAAGGTGATAAAATATTTCTGACCTTGCATGTCTATGTTTGGACAACATATATTAGTATGTATGATTTCTAAAATGCTTAAACTCTTATTGGCACCTTTCTTTGACTTATTAGTCTACTTTCCCTTAATACAGTTCACAAATTTCTCAAAATTAGTAAAATCTAACGTACTAAGTATCCTATCTTTTACTAATCTTTTAATTCTTTCTATGGAGATATGTCCTAATCTTCTATGCCATGATGCAGAAGAATCATCGTCAATAATACACCTTTTAGTGCAAGCTTGAACATGCATAGCATTATGAGTAGCATTATTTCGTAAATTAATGCAGTAAAGACCATTAGACAAAATACAATTCCCAACACAATCAAATTTATTAAATAAATTGAAAGATTTTTCTAAAAAGTTAATGGAATAACCAGAAGGTACAAGTCTTGAAATTAAAATCAAGTTATTTTAGAGAAACTTGAAACATAAAAGGTCTTTCTAATTCTAAAACAAAACCACTATTTAAAATCAAACAGTATGTTCCTACAACCTCTGCATATGAGCCCATATTGTTACTGGATAAGATGTATTTCTCACTATCCACTGGCTTCCTTAGGTTTCGCATACCCTGTAATGAGTGTGCAATGTGGATTGTAGATCCATAATCAATCCACCAGGTGTTAATATTAACATTAACCATATTAGATCCATAATAAACAAATGAGGTTAGATTACCTTTTCCCTCAAGCCTTTTTTGGAATTTGATATATTCCTTCTTCACGTGTCCCTTATTTTTACAAAAGAAACACCTAACTTCTTTCTTAATATTAGCTTGAGGTGGAACTATCCCTTTCCCTTTATGTTTTTTTTGAGATTTTCCTTTCCTGTGTGTTATAGCCAACATTGCACTTTCACCAATCTCCATAAGAATCCTCCCTTCCTCTTGAACACACATGGTCATTAGTTCATTAATTGACCATTTATCCTTATGTGTGTTGTACGATATTTTGAATGCCCCATATTGTTGTGGAAGAGTGTTCATGATATAGTGCACCAGGAATGATTCTGACATCTCAACCTTAAGATTCTTAAGTTGAGCTACAAAGTACCTTATTTGCATAATGTGCTTGCACACACCTTTCACACTCACTACTACAAAACAAACTATTAAAGTCGGTTCAGGCGTTGAATCGACTTTAAATTTTTAATTTCTTTTTTTACAAAATTTACTCATTTTCTATTATACTTAAATTAAAACCTGTATTCGATCACTACATAATGGCAGAAAAAACCAAAATCTGTTTAAAAAATAGTTTAAATAATACAAATAATTGAAAAATAAAATATTAATTAATAGTAGAAAAATTATCATGATGTTGTCCTATGTTATTCAAGATCATCATATTCTTCTCCTGATGTTATACTACAAAACCTACATATATAATACAAAAATTTATACATAAATAATAACATATAATATTAGAAAAAATATGAATAATAAGTGCACATGATTAATATAAATATTTACAAGAGTAAATGAAGTGACAAAATGAAGGAAATGAAGAAAAAAATGGTGTTTTGTAAGTGAGAAATGGGTATAAATTTTTTGAGTATTTTGCTAAAAAAAATAGGGGATCTAAAAGATAAGTTTGAGAGGAAGAAAACCCACAAACTGGCGCTGGAATTGGTGGTTATAGGTGGCCGAAAAATGAGAAAGAGTGGAGGAGAAGTGGAGGAGGTTTTAGGTTTTTGAGAGTTATGTAGCGCTTGGAATAGTTTCTGTTTGGGAAGAAAGAAGAGAAAATAAAATATCCACGTGTGTAGTGTCAGTTCTACGTGTCAACTGACGCTATGCACATAGTTTGTAGCATCAGTTTGACACGTCAACCAATGATATGTGTAGCGTCGGTTCTACACCGAACCGACTTTAAATTCATTCTAAGTCAGTTTTTTCCAAAAATCGACTTTACATATTGACTTAAATACCCCTTTTGTAGTAGTGACTGGTGAGTCTTAAGGAAGATAAATCCATAATAAAGGTGCTTGCTAAAGCTTTATCTGAAGTGATGAACTAATCATCAATGGCTTTTAGCAGGTCCCGAACATTGTTATGCTGATCAATAAAACCACAAATATCAGCAGCGATCTTAGTCTTAATGAACATCACGCTAAGGCGATTAGATCGCTCCCATTGTTCATAAAGTGTTATATTCGTTGGAGTGCTGGTTTTAGTAATTTTAGGTGGTTCATTTGTCCTAATAGTATAGTCAATATCCATTCATCTTAGATGAAGGAGAATTCTTTCCTTCCATACTTTATAAATATCCTCTTTCAATTTGTGAATGTCACAATGAATATCAAAGAAATTCACAGGTTGTGAAGGTGTGATTAAATATTATATGCTTATTAAAATTTGAAACCTAAATTAAAATCATTTTTTACCAATGTAAATCATGAAAAATATGAATCTAGTGACATAAAACTTGCCCTTGGGCTAAAGTTCTTTTTCAATTATATTTATCTTAACTTTACAATAAAACTATCAAATTATGTACCTTTTCTTAATCCGTGTGGGTAAATTAAAAAAATATAATTTGATATTTTATCCTAATTAATCACACTAAATATAATAAAAATTCTTATCGGATAAAATTAATTATATCACATATGATTAATCACAATTAATATTTATTTTTCTAAATGTGATCCTAAATAAAACTTATTAGAGTTTTAATTAATTAAAGATGTTGTGACTACTCCTTAATTAATTAAACTATATGAATCACTTAAACATGAACTAAATATTTAGGCTCAATTATTACATAAAACCATAAGCAATATTAATTGAATTCTAAATGTACAAATATTATCTATCTTAAGATTGCATGTATAAATAAATGACAATAAATTATATAAGAAAAATTGTTTGAAGAGAATTCTATGTATTATGCATTCTAGTGATTCTAGTGAGAAGTAGAAAATATTTATATATGAACATATCCTATATTCTCCTCATTAAAGAGGTATATATATAGCACCTAGACAAGCGTGTAAGTTACAAGGGTAAGAACTCAGCAACCGAAATACATGATAAAATACATACAATAGAATTTATATTAACTAGGTTGCCACATGCGTTTACATAAATAGGTCGTTGTATACAGGTTGCTTGAGACTCCTCATAACTGTATTTCATATAGTTATTTTCATCTATTTTATTAATTATAATTGCTATGTTTTTGACATTTTTAGTTAATTTTAGTTGAATAAGTTAATATTTGCTGTTTATTTGTTAAGGAATATATTTTTAAGAAAACTAAATAATTTGAATCGAAAACGTACTTAATTGTAAATTTATGTCCAAAAATATAATTTAAAATAAGAGTGCTTAATTGCAATTTATAATAGTCTAAAATGTAATTTGAATTAAAATCGGGCTTAATTGTGATTAACAAAATTTGAACAGTTAATTTAAATTAGAAAAGGGCTTAATTGTAATTAAATAAAGTTTAAAAGTTAATTTGAATTAAATTGGAAGGCTAAAATGCAATTAAGGAAATTTATATTCTACGCAAGAAAAGGAGGTCATGCGCACCATCATTTGCGCGGGACACCAACCGTTGGATTAGAAAATCAATGGATACGATGAGGCGCGTGGATTGCAAACGCGACAAAAGAGAGTGTACACAGGTATTCAGGATTCACGCTGCTTGGTACGCTCAGTGGGTCCTACCTGCCGCGCAAGGTGGGACCCATGTGTCGCGGGCGTTGATCTCGTGCGACGCAACCACGTGCAATCTCTTCCTCCAACTATTTATAGTCTTCCACGTGTCCCACCATTTCTTGAAGCCAATCAGAAGCTAACATGTGGCACGTTTCAATGAACGCAAAAGTGCAGAATCACGCATGTGTTCCAGCAGTTGTCCCCCACTTTCTCGGTGCCGCTTATCCCGTGCCACAATTCCTCATGCGCCCATTCTTGGCACCGTATGAGATGCTACCACGTGTCCCACTAATACTTTTAGTGAATCAGAAGCAGACACATGGCATGTTGTTTGAATTAAAAGAATATTAGAAATGGCACCCTCTATTTTGTCTCTCACGCGTATATTAAAATAACAATTTTGTTGTCGAATGTCGATACACGTGGCTACGTAATTAAAAAATGTATTTTTTTAGATATATTTTTGGGGCTATAAATAGGGAATTTATTACTAAAATTTGGGGGTTGATTTTTAAGGTTGGGTTTAGGGGTTCATTTTGGGTGTTGGACTGTGGAACACGTAGAACCCATTTTGGCTGTTGTGTTCCCCGTGTGCCAATAATTTAGAAAGGAGATGAAGTTTTAATTTTTTTTGTGTTCTTAATCGAAATTCCTTAACTGCTGTAATTTTAATTTTTAATTTATGAAGTAATTTAATTTTTCTAGGGTTGCATTTTATCTAAATTTATGAAGCTTGGATTTAATTATTTTTGAAAGCTTTATAAGATATTCGATTTGTTTATTCTATTTGTGCTTAATGCTTTTGATTATTTACAAATTTTATCAAATGATCTGTGGAACTTAAATAAATTTGGAAGAGGCATTTTTGTGTATATTGCTCATGGATAGAATGACATGTATGATGAAGGATAGGAATATACCCTAATTTTATGTGTGGCCATTTGAAAACTTAGAACGTAATGAATCTTGGTGAATTTAATTCTCATAGGAATATAGAGAATTAATTTAACGAGGTTTGTCTATATGGAGCTCGGAAGAGATGTATGGATAAAATTAGAAGTTTTCGGTTGACAAATTAAATGTACTAAAAAATATATAAATCAAGAGAAAATAACATGATTCAAGTGGATTAATTTGGTGAAAAATTGCAATCCTAGATTTCTTTTATTTTGTTATTAAACTCTTTTCTTAAACTTTTTCCAAATCAACGATCGTTTTGGATAAAATTAGAGAGAGATAATTTTAGTACTCAACAAACTATAGTGACAAATCTCCGTGGGAACGATAACTTACTTATCAAATTTTATTACTTGTGACCGTGTATGCTTGCACATTTTATGTTCTCTAAAAGAGACAACAACTCCTAAATTGGTCACCTAGGTCGCTAGTATGGTGTTGGGGGGTTGAGGTCTTTCTATTGTGTAGAGCTTCAAATCATTAGACCTTGATCTCTGTCACCTCGCTATAATGTAGTGAGGTATCATAATTTGCTAAGTTGTGTACTTTTGGACTCACTAGGCCTTGATCTTTATCAGGTCTTCATCTTCATCACCTTGCTATATAGTAGCGAGGTATCATAATTAGCTAGGCCACGTGCCTGTTACATGTATAATACCAAACATTAACTCCTTTATTCCTTTGATTTTGAGAAGTCAATGGAATAATACTTCGTTGTTTGATCCTCATATAGTCAGACCGTTGTGAATAATGATTTAGCGGATTTTTGAATGGATTACGACCTTGTCAAACAGAATACAAATTCCCCTAGTTATGGAGTTACTTATTAATTATGAATTATATTCCCCTCATTAATTGTATTCATTGGGTAACCTTTATAAATAGTAGTGAAACTCACTTTTACCCTACCCATTTTAACTTAGTTAAATTTGTTTTTAGAGAGTTTCAACCCGTTAATTACCTTGATATTACCCTATTATAGGTTAGATAGTTAGCAAAACACTTGGTTGGAATTTCAGCTCGTTCATTTAACAACATCAATTGGGAGTCAAGCTGTTATTATATCCTTAAATCAAGACTCAAACGACCTACATATAATTTAGATAATTTCTTGATATTTATCTTATTTTCTATGTCTCATAAGGGAAATAAGGTGGTTCATCCTCTTCCTGAGGAAGTCCTTACTAAGGACATGCCTTCGAGGGGGGGATCCATCCAAAGAAATATTGCATGATTCAAGTTGTTTACCGACGAGTTCATTACAAACTAAATGAGCTTTTGAAATTGCGAGGAGTAGTGATAATAGGCCTATAACATGAGGGCCCATCAAGGAGAGAATTCTTGCTTTCCCTATCTCTTTAGGATCTCGAGCGATATCTACATCATATTTATGGGGTCTTATGCCTATTATTAGGATCCTTGTGTCGATGACCACAAAATTTCCTCGCTCTAAAAAGAAATGGGAGATTCACGGTGAACCCGTTCATAGGACTAAGGCAAAAGTACAATATCCCTGCTCATGTAGGTATGATTCTGGTACCTCTTCATTTATATGATGCTAATGATCCCGTACTAGGGTGGTGGGTAATACATTTGTTGACCTTTAAAATCAGACTTTACTGTCTCTTAACACTTTTGATATAAACATTGACCAAGTAAATCCCAATGGGTAGAGAACTCTTATGTGTCTCTCTGTGGTCGCTGGTGAACATGGGATAGACCTTACACACGACGAGCTTAGAAGTTTGTATTGTTTAAAGAAAAATATCCTAGATAAGAGATGCATATATATCTTGTGTTGTTGCCCATGGGATTCATCTTAAACTCCTCGATAGTAGTTCAAGATAGAAAGATAAATATATTGACATTGTTGGGGATATTTGGGGTAGCAAGGTAGACCTTCATGTCCGTTACACTTGGAATCATCATTTTAGCACAACCTAACCTCGTGCAAGAAAACTGATGATCAAACTAGATCTAAGTGGAAGGGAAAAGATTATAAGGATTGAGTTACACAATACCTTGCATGAAAACTATCGAAACACTTTGATTATAGCTTGCTTGAAAAAGTTCGGGGTGTGAAGGGAATACATAGATGAATATCAAGGTCTTCTTTTGTTTATGAGGTAATTTTTCAGTTTATGGTTCGCATCATTTTATTAATTTTTTACTTTCCTTGTACATGTATGGACTACTCGCATATTGACATGGAGGATTTAATAGACACTTCTGGTGTCCATGACTTGGTTCCTACTCACTCTCGTTTGGAACCTATGTCACCTTCACCGACTCGAGATGACGTTCCCCTCATGGAACCAGTAGAGGTTGTTCCCACGATAGAGGTTGTTACACCTCAAGTTATGTATGATAATCTAGGTTCTTCCTTTCCTCGTAGACACAAGATCGTCAAGAAAAGGAAAGTCGAGGAAGAATATACCCTAGTTATAGAAGCCATGGATATGGACAAATTTGAATTTGACGAAGTCATTTTAAAGATGTTATGGTGTTGGACACCCCCATTACGTATTTCAGTGATAGAATATTTGGGCAAACATATCTCAAAAGGGATATGTTCCAACATTTTGGCTACTCGCAAGAGGGAGGAGGGCTCAAATGCAGAACTAATAGCTGATCGCATAATTGAAGTAAATTTAACATCGTTTCTGCCCATAGTTAAGATAAATTACATTACTAACTTATGTATTGCCACATGCGATGTGTTTGGCCAGAGAAGGTGAGTTATCCCTCAGGGGTTATAAACGCGAGGTGCATTCTAGTCGCTTGCAAATTGCAAAGTATGAAAAGACAGCCAAGGAAAAAGGATGCTCTAATGGCAGAGTATGAATCCAAAATTCTAAAGATGGAGGGTGATATACTTGAAAAGACTGAGAAACTGAGAAAATCAAACAACTACTATTTTGAACAGAGGCACCAGGTTAAATTTTTTGAGCAGGTTGCTAAGGAGGCTGAGGATAAAGCTCACACTTTGCAAGGCCAAATGTGTGAAATTTCAGACTAAGTGAACTCGCTTTCAACTTTGGTAGATACCTGGAAAGTAGAGTGCACAAAAGCTTACAAAAATGATGTGAGTGTTGTGGTGAGCAGTCTCAAAACTCAAGCCAAGAAGTTGGACCTCACTGTGGCTTATTTTACCCTGAAGTGGGCTTTTCAAAGTAGGTGATCTAAGGCGCTCCCAACTGATACCCCATAATCTTCACCCCGTAGTAATAAGGCCGCAAGTAGTAATCATCCTGAAGGTGTGGCTGAAGAAGCTACCCTCCGTTGAAGAGGCCTTGTTCTAATATTTTGTAATGTAGTGATAGAAAAATACATGTGTAAAAAATATTTTGGAATTTGAATTTGATTTCATTAAATGCAGTTTCATTTCTATTGAATACCTCCTCTCATTTTTGTTTCCAAGATTTATATGATTATGAAATTTTAGCTCTGAGTGTCTGAGGTCGTGCTTGATAATTAGAATTGATAACAACATCACACTCGACCTGGAAAAATCCAAAAGTTTGTCTAAAGCCATGGGTATTTTAAGGATGGATTATAGCAAAATGAATTTGGATGACTTGATTGAAATAGGATCATATTTTTCTCACACTCTTGAGATGGCGTCTCTAGTTACGAGAAAACTCCCCATTATAGGAAAGTGACCTACTTCACCCACCTACAATGAGAAGGTGAACCAAAGAAATTTGCATGCTACCCAAGTCATCCCTAATACAATAAAATGAGCTACCTCTCCCTCTCATAGTGAGGAAGTGAATCAAGTCCTTCACAATACCCAAGTGGGTGAAAAAATAAGAAATCCAAAGCGATCCATGGTCCATCTTGGCTTATGATAAATGGGTCTCTAGCTAAGCTAAGTTAGGTCAACATTGGGACACATAGTGGTAGTGTAAATACACTCTTACCACCAAACGGATTGCAATCTGATAAGTTACCTCTAGGTGATGGAATTTCTTTGTAGAGGGAAGACATTAGTCCACTACGATGTATATACCCTATGAGAAGAGAACGAAGTGAAGCTAGTGGTAACAATGATCTTTTCAAAAGCAGGATGTTCAATATTCCTAATGCCTAGGATGAATTGTATCACCACTTTGGGATGCCTGAAGATCATCCTTCTATCTACACAGCCCATAAGCAAGAGAAAGGAACGATCAAGCATATGATATCCAGGCGCGTGCGTGATGTAAGAGACCTACTCAGATATCTATACATAAATTATAGATGATTTATTATTATCTTTTTTTTCTTGATTTCTTTGCTGTACGACTTGAACATAAGCCATAGATTTGGTGAAAGATTCAGAAAGAGAGGCTAAAACATGTCGAGAAACAACCAAATTTGTAGATCAAGAGCTATGTGTGTTGAAAACCCATTATGGAGCTATAGAGCAGAAGTTGAAAATATGCATGAGGAATTAAAGCTTACATATCTCGAACGAGAGAGATATATGGAAGAGTGAGATGGGTTGTGTAAATTGGTAGAATATTGGAAAAATAGAGCACTTTAGAAAAGCACTCTCCAAGTTCCTATGGTAGAAGATTCTGAAGTGCCTTCTGCTAGAAAGTGACCCGATTTTCAATAGGGCTATATTGTTATGTTTGTGATGATTACATGTATTTTCTTAATGAGTGTAATTTGTTTGAAAATAATTTGAACTCCATTTATTTATATAAATTGCGTATTGTCAAAATAATGAGTTATCGTATGTCTTGTGAATATTATTAGGACGTATTTCGAGTTGAGTGGATCAAATATTAATACTTGTATTGTAAGTAGTGGAAAACGTAGCCAACGTCTCAAGTGGGAGGGGGGTTAGTGGACTCCACATCCAATCATAAGGCATGAGATGAATCTTGAATCCCAAGTGGGAGGTTAGTCAACTCCTTCTAACTTATGGGGTCATGAAATGAATTTCACTAGATAGACAACATGTAAGGGTGAGATTCCAATCCCTTACATGTGCTCGTTAAGACATTCTGCATCTCAAGTGGGGTTTAGTGGACTCTACCTTCAATCATGACACATGAGATGAATCCCACATCCCAAGTGAGAGGGTCAGTCAACTCCTTCCAACTTGGGGGGTGATGAGTGCCCAAAAAACACTAAAATTACCATGATTTTATGCACATTAATTGATTAAAAATATATATATTTATATGTTTTATCATATATTTATAAGTTTTATCATATATTTATATAAATTCGTCTTTTTCGGAATCATGGATAATTTTATTGTTTTTCAGGTATTTTCGTTTAAAAACGTAACTTAAAAACTCAAAGAGGAATACTGAAAGCAATACATCAAAAATATATTAATAAATAAATGAGGAAAGGTCAACAAATATGAAAAAATTGGACAAAATGGGTCAAAAGGTCAAAAATGTCAAAAAGGAGGAAAATGTGCACGCCATTCGCCCAGCTCGCACGCGCCCGTGCCCGCACGCGCCTGTGCCCGCACGCGCCCGTGCGCACACCCGCGCGGGCCCCTACACGCAGCAGCTCCCTTCCGCACACGCCTGTGCGCACCATTGGTGCCTTCCGCGCACGCCGCTGCCATTTAGCCCAATTTTCGCGCGTAGCCGCCCCCACGTCATGCTGACGTCATCAAATACACTACTCCGCGTTTCCACCATTTTTTTAGATTTTTTTACCCACCTTTTCTCCCCATTCTCACCTATAAATGGGAGTGCAAATGGGAGTAATGCTCCCATTCTCTTCACTTCATACCACACCTCAAAACACATTCTCTTCTCTCTTTCTTTCACTCATTTCTTAGTTTTTATGTTTATTTCTTAGTTTTTAAGCTTTTCTTAGTTTTTAGTTTTTTTCTTAGTTAATTTCTTTTAGTTTTAGAGTTCTTCTCTTTTTGAGAAGAACTAGTTATGTTTTTGTAATTTATTGGCTTTTTGATTCAATAAATGGGAGTGAAAATTCTCTTGAGAGGTTTCCAACTACGGGAATAGCATCGAAGTTCTGTAAGGATTTTATTTTCTTTGCAGTTATTTTTTATGCTTTATTCTTACATGTTATATTTAACTTGTCTGTGATTAAATTTAAATGTGCTGGCTCTTTGTAAACATGATATAATAATAACGTTGTTATGCTTGCGAAATATTAAATAGGTGAAAATCTCTAAAATGAATTGATTTTATTTTTATTCAAGATTTTATATTAAGAATGTTAGAGAGAAATATATTATTTTTCATTACAAACTTAAATTTGAAAATTAGATTTTAAGGTTTAGTTATCCGGTCTAATTTAGAGTAATGCTCTTTTATTTGTTTGTACAATCGCCCGGTAGTTAGAGTGAAGCTCTATTTCAAAAGTTTTTATAAGAATTATTATCTGAAAATGTATTGACAACATGTTTTCAGTAGTGGTTTTAAAACTTGAAAGTTAGTACTCGGATAATTAAATTCTTAGGTTTAATTTTGACACCTTGAATAAAGTTTAAACTGTCTAATCCCACAAAATGTGGCATTTAAATGGTTCGTTTTGAATCTCTTAGAGAAAAAAAGAATTAATTTAATTAACCAAATTAGTTATCAACCCCACCCATAGGTGTTAATTGATTTGTTTAGTTAACAAAGAATATCTAACCCCACCAAAGGTGTTATTCATATAAAAAAGAGAGAATCAATAAAATATCAATTTATATCTTTAATAACTTAGATAATATGAGCAAGGATAATTAACTTGGTTATTATATCCATAAATACTCCACTATTATAAATGATAACATTTGCATAAATATTTATTGAATCTGTATTTATATTTATTTTTATGTTATTAGATTATATTTATTTAATCTGTATTTATGTTTATTTTTATGTTATTAGATTTGAAACACAAATACCAAACTATCGTGACAAGAGGTTTAGGATTTAATTTTGTTTTTAAAAGTTTGAATAATAAATTAAAAACCACATATATTCCTTCCTTAGATCGACCTTGGAAGTATTCTAATCATTTTCTACGAAATGATTCGTGCACTTGCGAGAGTTTTATAAATATAAAACAAAAGTATTGGAAAGAATCGGCGATGCCGGTTTTCGCTCATCAAGTTTTTGGCACCGTTTCCGGGGAAGGAATAGCATTTTTTAAATTATTTATGAAAATTTTTAAAACATTTTTGTGCTGTAAATAATTGTGATTTTTTTTGTTTTAGTAAAAAAAATAAAAAATAAAAAAAATTAATCAAATTTCAAATTTCATAAGAAATAATAAGAAAATAAAAAATAAAAAATAATCATAATAACAACTATAGCGTGAATAATAAAATAATTTAGAAATTTCAAATTTGAAGTCAATAAATTTTACCGTTCATGAATAGTAAAAACAAATTTATTTAAAAAAAACTTAATTAATTTAGATTTTGATTAACTTATATAAGCATACATTTTATTAACTTAATTAACTTAAATTTATACTTAACTTAACTTAATAGCATGAAAAATAAAGATCTAAGGGAGTTCTGTCTAGGAGACTAGTTCTTGGAAGTCTTTGTGCCACTAGTCTTTTCTTAGAACGTTGTTCTGTCTAGGAGAATGGTTTTTAAGGAGCCTTTGCACCACCATTTTTTCCTGTGAGCACTCTTGGTTAATACTGATTATGTTATTTTATCTTAAAAATACAAAAAAAAAAACAAAAAAAATTTGACCTAGGGTTTAACTAGTTTTGTTTAGTGTTTTGTATTAAATACCATGTAAATTTTCTAAATTTTTATGTGGTTATTATTTTGTTGACAAGAATTTTAAATTTACGTTTTCAATAGTTTATGCGTGGTAGGAGATCCTTAGGAAACCCCCTTATATCATATGTAAATAATATTCATAAATTTAAACAAATGTTAACAAAACTGGATTCCACCCATCAACCTATTTTTGAGCAAAACATAGAACCAAGTCGTAATCCTTTACTAGAAACGAAAGAAATGGAAGAAAACCAACATGTTAGGGAAACCACTATGAAGGAGTTTGCAAGACCGGTGATTGGCATGGCAACTGCCGTTATCCAGATGGGTGAGGCTGCTCGGAATTATGACCTAAAAAATATTCATTTTTCTATGCTTCCTTCCTTTTATGGGCTGCCTAATGAATATTCTCTTTCCTTCATGAGAGATTTCTATGCTACGGTCCAAACATTCCCCCTCGATATTCTAAACGAGGATCAACTTAGAATGAAATGTTTCCCCTACACCTTAAAGGATAAGGCCAAAGCTTGGTTAATGTCACTTCCCGTAGGTTCTCTGATGACATGGGAGAACATTTACAATAAATTCATGAGAAAATTCTATTCCCACCAAAAAACATTAGAGTTGAGAGGAAAGATTGTTACTTTCTCTCAGATGGAAGGAGAACCATTCCATGAAGCTTAGGATAGGTTCAAAATGTTTCTCATTCAATGTTCCCATCACAGCTTTCTCTTGTAGTTGCAGAACCAATTCTTTTACGATGGACTTACATAACAATGTTAGTTCATTGTAGACAACGCTGTAGGAGGAGCAATGGGAGAAAAAACTACCGCAGAGACATACAACCTCTTTGAGATGTTGGGTGCTAATTCCCAACAGAAAAGCTCACGAGTGAGAAAAGCTGGAGTTCATGAAATCGATTCCAGCAATGAAGTTCAACAACAACTTGTTCAACTGACCAAGCAAGTTGCCCTTCTCACTACACAAACCAACACCAATAATGAACAGTATGGTTTGTATAGCAACATGGGACATGGTACTGAAGCCTGTCCATATCAAGGAGAAACAACAGCTGGACCTGAACAGGTTAATGTATTGGGAGCATATCAACAGAGACCAAGGTTCGACCCCAATTCAAATACCTATAATCCTGGGTGGAGAAATCATCCAAATTTCTCCTGGAGGCAAAACAACCCTCCTTTCGCTCAAAGCTCAAATTAGACAGGCCAGCAATTCCACCCGCCTATTCCAAGAAGCATTCCCAATAAGCCAACCCTGGAGGACAACTTGAATTCTTTTATTCAAGTTTGTAGAGATAACCAATCTAAAACCAATCAACGGTTGGACTCTGTGGAAGCTTCTATCAAAAAGGTGGAAGTTCAAGTAGAACAGTTAGTTGAACATTTGCAAAAACAAAGTAAAGACTAATTTGATGGTCAAATGGGGTAAAATAAATTCAATGAAGAGGAGACATTGAGTTTGTCATTCTGTAATCTCCAAGCAACGTCTTACTAGAAGACGATAAATTTTAGTCCTACATGGGAGGTCACCCATTATTGTACTTTCCTTTGTTTTAGTTTTATTTTGTGTGTAATAAAATTCAAATGAAATAAATTCGTTTGTTTCAAAAATTATGTCCATTCTTTAAATTTAGCAAATATATATATATATATATATATATATATATATATATTAGGTTCCCTATACCTTTTTACTTTAAGCCTATACATTTTATCAAGTTAGAAATCTTTCTTAGAGATATCTACTATTTTTTTAAGAGCTAAATGTTGATACACAATAGGAGGAGGATCAATTTCAGCTACAAATAACCATGGGAGATGCTGAAGATAGGCGGAAAATGATGAAAGACTATACAATGCCAATCATTGGCAATGTAACTTCCGGCATACAATTACAAGAGGCTGCAAGGAATTATGAATTGAAAAAGATTCATTATTCTTTGTTGCCTTCCTTTTACGGTATCCCTAATGAAGACCCTTTGAATTTCATTCGAGAATTCTATGCTATTGTCCAAACCTTTCCACTACATGCAATTAATGAAGATCAACTTAGGATGAGGTGTTTTCCTTACACCCTCAAGGATAAAGCTTGGTCATGGTTCATTACTCTACAGTCGGGTTTCTCTAAAAACTTGGGAGGCAGTATATGAAATTTTTATGGGTAGGTTCTATTCCCATCAAAAGACTGTCGATCTAAGGACGAAGATAGAAACATTTCTCAAATGTATGAAGAACCCTTTCATGAAGCTTGGGAACGATTCAAACTCCTTTTCATTCAATGTCATAATCATAGCTTTCCCTTGCAGTTACAGAACCAATTCTTTTATGATGGATTGACACTGTAGAGTCAATACATGGTTGATAATGTTGCTGGAGGTGCTGTAGGAGAAAAAACCGCAGAGGAAACCTATAATCTTTATGAGCTATTGGGTTCTAATTCCCAACAAAGAGGTGGTAGAAGGAGAGCAAGAGTCAATGAAGTTGGCTCCGATAATGAGATAACCTTGCAACTTGCTGAATTGACTAAACAAGTGCAATTTCTCACTACCCACCAAATTTCAAAACAAGAGGTGTGAAGTGTGTTGTTCAATTGGGCATGGTACTCATGATTGTTCAAATACTTGTGATTCTAGTGTCGATGCCATAGAGGAAGTCAAATCCTTTCAAAGGTATCATCCAAACACCTATAATCACCCAACCTACACCTAATGTCCAACACTAAGGTTGGATAACAACCACCCTTACCCACCAAGCCAATCTTTTAAGCCAACCTTAGAGGATAGCTTGAATACTTTTATTCAAGTTAGTCGTGACAATCAATTGATGACTAATCAAAGGTTGAATACCATGGAGGCTTCGGTTAAAAGGATTGAATCTAAAGTTGGGAAACTGGATGAACAAATGCAAAAGAAAGAACCAGGAAAGTTGCCCAGTCAACCAGAACAAGCAAAGGATGTAAGAACCCTTCGAAATGGTAAAGTAGTCAATACCAGTTTACCTGAAATCTCTAACAATCTACCTTGTAGTTCAGGTAATAAAGAAGGTGATATTCTAGTCTCACAAAAAAGAGAAACAAGTGTTAAACTTAACAAGCCTTCTGAAAAACTCATTGGGGGGTCATTTGACATCCCCAAAATTCAAAAGACAATAGAACTACACCGGTTGCAAGTACCTTTTCCACACAGGTTAAAAGAATCCAAACAAGATAAGAAATTCTATGATCTTTTTAATATGATCTTTAAAGTAAATATCAATTTACCATTATTAGAAGTGATCATGAATGTGCCCTCATATGCTAAATTTTTCAAAGAGTTGAACACTAAGAAAAGGTGGTATGAACTGAATGAACGAGTAGTAGTATCAGAAATTTCTAGCGCTGTACTTCAGCACAAACTACCCCCTAAGTTGAAAGACCTTGGAAGTTTTATTATAAAAATAACTATGGGGGATAGGAAGGTTTCTAAAGTAATGCTTGATTTAGGTGCTAGTATAAATTTGATGCCCTACTCTATATTCTTACAGCTCAATTTAGGAGATTTAAAACCCACAACTATGTCCCTTCAACTTGCAGATAGATCTCTTAAGTATCCAAAGGGAATAGTTGAGGATGTGTTGGTACAAGTAGACAAACTGATAATACCTATTGACTTTGTGGTTTTGGATATGCAAGAAAATCCAGCATTGGACAGAGAGCACACAATATTTCTTGGTAGACCATTTATGGCAACTACTAAAACTATTATTGATGTCCAAGATGGAAATTTGACAATGACAGTCTTAGGAGAGACTGTTCATTTTAAAGTTTTTGATTCTTCACCTTTCCCTTCTATTTCTGCCATCGATGAAATATTTGATGTTAACCCTTTGGATAATCTTATCCAAAGCACCTTTTCCAAACCAGAATAGAATACAAGCTTGAAATTGTTCTTACACTGGAAGAGATCGAAGAAGATTTAGATGAGGAAATTAAGGGGTACCTTGAACAACTAGACAATGATGAAGTAATGAAAAAATCTAGTACACTTTTAAATCTACCCAGTTCTTCATCTAGTAAAGAGGCCAATCCACCTGAACTTGAACTCAAAGACTTACCTGAGCACTTAAAATGTGTGTTTTTGGGAGAAGGAGAAACTTATCCAGTGATAATTTCTTCAACCTTGACCAAACCACAAAAACAGGAACTCATCAAAGTGCTTAAACAGTTTAAGAAATCTATAGGTTGGAGTATCAGGGATATAAGAGACATTATTCCTACAATGTGTATGCACAAGATCAACTTAGAGGATGGTGCTAAACTTGTACGAGAGGCCCAAAGAAGACTAAACCCAAATATGCAAGAGGTAGTTAAGAAAGAAATTCTTAAATTGTTAGAAGAAGGGATTATCTATCCTATTGAGGATAGTAAGTGGGTTAGTCCAGTGCATGTGGTACCAAAGAAATCTGGGATAACAATTGTTAAAAATGACAAAAGTGAATTAGTGCCTACTAGAATAATCACTAGATGGAGAATGTGTATAGATTTTAGGAAACTAAATCTATATACTAAAAAGGATCACTTTACTCTTCCATTCATTGATCAAATGTTGGAAAGATTAGGTGGGCATGAATTTTACTATTTTTTAGATGGATTATCTGGATATTATCAAGTACCCATAGCACTAGAAGATCAGGAAAAGACTACATTTATATGTCCTTTTGGGACATTTGTTTTTCAAATAATGCCATTTAGGTTATGCAATGCCCCTGCCACTTTCCAGAGATGCATGATATCTATTTTCTCGGACATGGTGGAAAAATTCATTGAGATTTTCATGGATGATTTCTCTATCTTTGGGAACTCATTTGATGATTGCTTACATAAATTGACATTGATTTTAGAAAGATGCATTGAATGCAATCTCACCCTTAGTTGGGGGAAAAGTCATTTTATGGTTCAACAAGGGATAGTTTTAGGACATATAATTTCAAACAAGGGTATTTAAGTTGATAAGGAAAAAGTTGAATTGATATCCAAACTACCTCCTCTACATCTGTGAATGGGATAAGAAGCTTCTTAGGACATGCAGGATTTTACAGACGATTTATTAAAGATTTCTCTAAAATAAGTCGTCCTTTATGTAACTTGCTATCAAAAGATGTTTATTTTGATTTCAACAATGACTGCCTTATTTCCTTTAATACCTTGAAAGAGAAACTAACATCTACCCCTGTTATTATGGCACCAAACTGGTCTTTACCTTTTGAAATAATGTGTGACGCTTCTGATTATACTATAGGAGCAGTCTTGGTACAAAGAGTGGATAAGCGTTTGCATGTCATCTTCTATGCTAGCAAAACACTCAATGATGCCAAAATGAATTATACCACCACTAAAAAGGAATTCTTGGCTATAGTGTTTTCTTTAGACAAATTTCGGTCTTATTTAGTAGGATCTAAAGTGATTGTGCATTCTAATCATGCTGCTTTAAGATACCTATTAAGTAAACCAAATGCCAAGCCAAGCTTAATCAGGTGGGTCTTACTCTTACAAGAATTTGACTTAAAAATCAAGGATAAGAAAGGTAGTGAAAACTTAGTAACTGACCATTTGTCTAGGTTGATTTCTGACTTCAATTCTCTTAAAGATGAAAGTAATGAAGATATAGTTGAAACCTTTCCTAATGAACAGTTATTTTTCATAGGCCCGAACCCATGGTATGTTGATATTGTAAACTATCTTGCCACTGGTGTTTTGCGACCTAACACTTCATATCAGGACAAGAAAAGGTTTTTTAAAACTATTAAGGAATATTTCTGGGATGACCCTTATTTATACAAGATTGGTCAAGATTAAGTCATTCGGAGATGTGTACCTGAAGAAGAACATAAGAGCATTCTAACTTTTTGTCATGAACTTCATTGTGGGGGCCATTTTGGTGGTGAAAAGACAACTCGTAAGGTATTACAGTCTAGATTATTTTGGCCCACTCTTTTTAAAGATGCTCATATGTTTTGTGCACAATGTGATAGATGTCAAAGAACAGGAAACATAAGCAAAAGAGATGAAATGCCTTTGACATCTAATTTAGTTGTTGAACTCTTTGATGTATGAAGGATTGACTTTATGGGTCATTTTCCTCCATATAATGGTTTTCAATATATTTTGGTTACTGTGGATTATGTATCCAAGTGGGTAGAAGCTATCCCCACTAAAACCAATGATGCTAATGTTGTTGTGAAATTCTTGAAGGATTCAATATTCAGCAGGTTCGGAATGCCTAGAGCTATAATAAGTGATGGAGGTAGCCATTTTTGTAACAAAAGCTTTGATGGAGTACTAAACAAGTACAACATCACACATAAAGTAGCTACTCCATATCATCCTCAAACTTCTGGTTTAGTGGAAGTAAGTAATAGGCAAATTAAGGGAATATTGGAACGCATTGTGCGTCCTTCAAGGAAGGATTGTGCATTTAAGTTAAATGATGCCTTATGGGCATACCGCACCGCTTATAAAACACCTATTGGGATGAGCCCTTATCGATTAATCTTTGGTAAAGTATTCCACCTTCCAGTTGAACTTGAACACAAGGCTTACTAGGCAATTAAAGAGTTAAACATGGATTTAGATAAAGCAGGTGAAAAATGATTACTCCAGCTTAATGAGTTGGAAGAAATTAGGAATGAAGCATGAGAATGCCAAATTATACAAAGAGCGTACTAAGCACTATCATGACAAGAGGCTAATTCCTAAGACTCTTCACCTTGGAATGAAAGTTCTTTTATTTAACTCTCGTTTGAGATTGTTTCCAGGAAAGTTGAGATCAAGATGGGATGGACCATTCAAAATAGTTCAGGTATTTGAACATGGAGTAGTAGAACTATTGGACTCCAAGACACAAAAAACATTCAAAGTCAATGGGCATCGTGTGAAGCCTTATTTAGAAGAACCAAACAACATTGCTGAAATGGATTGCATTTGGCTGAGTAACCCTTAGCACCATAAAGTTACGTCTTGCTAAGATGTTAAACTAAGCGCTGGATGGGAGGCAACCCATCATTTTAGGTAATTTTCTTTTATTTACTTAATTTTATTGTTTATTTCATTTTAATTACATGTGAATAATTTTTAAATTGTTAAAACTAAAAATATTTGTTTAGATGTTAGAAGTTCACAGCGATCTGTCTGTATACACTTTAATGATGAATATGATGGATGCACCTGCATTTTCCATTACTACTTGCACATTCTCAGAAAATAGGTAATCTTTCTTCTCTTTTCTCTTTATCTTTAATTTACAGTTGTTACATTGAGAACAATGTAAGTTCTAGGTTGGGGGTGGTGAAAAGTTACCATGCTTAATAAAAAAATAAAAAAAAGTTTTAACAATTTAAAAAAATAAAAAAATAAAAAAATATATAATAATTTTTTTTTCTTTTTTTTATGTTCATATTTTCATTTTTTTGTGTGTTTGGTTTATTTCTATTTTGTGTGATTTAGTAATTTTTGGAATTAAAAATAAAAAATAAAAAAAATTTCTCACAAAAAAATTTATCATTTCTTTAAATCAAATTTAAGTAAATAGTTAAGTCTTTTGTACTGTTAGATTAATTTTTGAAAACATATCATGAAATATATTGTAATTATTTTTGATAATTAGTTATTTTTTATCATAACTAGTATTTCTTGATAAGATGTAGAAATTATATTAAACCCAAAATCGGTGTTTATGAATTTTTTTTAATGGAGACTACCTTTGTGAGATATAATTTGAGCCTAATTTCCTTTATTCAGAGTGAAATATATATTTTTTCTACTCCAAACACATTTCTTATTTCTTCAAATTTTTAGATGATCTCTATAGGTATTAGCATTGAATGTATGAATTTTTTCTCATCTTAATAGAGTATCATATATTTATTATTATTATTTTTGCTTAGATTAAATGATTTGAGTATAAATTGATAGTATATGCTTATATCTCATTCATGCATGACTGCTACAAAAAAGACATATCTGGGGTTACCTAAACCAAGATCAAACAGAAAAGCCACAAAATTAACTACTCACCAAAATCCAAAAAAATGTACAATCTGTATATGGGTTTACTCTCTAAAATATATATATATTGAGAAATATCTTCAGAAAAAAATAGAGAGATAAAGAATATATAGTATAATCTACATACTATAACCCACATTGCCTACAAAGTTGTGAGTAAAGGCTAATTACAAAAGAGATATATAGGAAATAATTCCCTAAAAAGTCATTGCACTCTCTTCATTTGTAAAATGCATATATCTTGAAATTCTTTCTTAATGAGTTTGATTTATGCATGAAAATAATTTTTATATATGATATCTTTATAATTTATACATTTGATTCCTTTCATGAGATCAATGTTAAAATAACACTTTGAGCCTTTATTCTTTATACATATGCGAACATATTATTCATTTCTATACATCAACTCTTTCGCATATAAATTAGTATGAGTGTTTGAACCCATAGGATTCAGTGTTTTGAGAGTATTGACTAGTGAGGGATAGAGTCGAAGCGAATTCTGATTCATGACACTGAAATTGGGTGAAATTAAATTGATACATTTTTTATATGAAATATGAAAATGATTTTCGACTAATTATTATAATAAATCATGATTGTTTAAAGAGATTAAAATAACTTATGCTTAAGATTTTAACTATGATCTTAAAGGAGATTAAAAAGTATGAGACATTTTTGTGATAAGTTGTTTCCTTTTATTCTTAAAAATTAATTTTTGATTTTGTTGTAATTTTAGTTTTTGAGTTGATTGCTTTCATTATTTTTTAATTTTTATATTTAGTTTAATGTTTGTGGGTATCATTACTGAAAACCATCACGAGACTCAAACTCGTTCACTAGGGAAACCTAGGGGTTTAAAGGCTTATTGCATAGGATAAATGCAACCGTGTCAATCCACGGAAGTGATTTAGGATAGTTTAATTTTTAGTTTTTATCGCTTCTCTTGCTAAGGGACTAGCAAGAAGCTGGTTAGGGGTTGTGATGAGTGCCCAAAAAGCACTAAAATTACCATGATTTTATGTAAATTAATTGATTAAAAATATATATATTTATAAGTTTTATCATATATTTATATAAATTTATCTTTTTCGGAATCACAGGTATTTTTATTGTTTTTCAGGTATTTTCGCTTAAAAACGTAACTTAAAGACTCAAAGAGGAATACTGGAAGCAATACATCACAAATATATTAATAAATATATAAGGAAAGGTCAACAAATACGGAAAAATTGGACAAAATGGGTCAATAAGGTCAAAAAGGAGGAAAATGTGCACGCCAACTGCCCAGCCCGCGCGCCCCCTTGCCCACTCCCGCACGTGCCTTGCTCCTTTCTGTGCGTGCCCCTGCACGCAGCTGCTCCCTTCCGCACGCGCTTGTGCGCACCATTGGTGCCTTCCGCGCGCACCACTGCCATTTCGTCCCATTTTCGCGCGTAGCCGCCCCCACGTCATGCTGACATCATCAATGACGTCATCAATTGCACTACTCCGCGTTTCCACCATTTTTTAAGATTTTTTTACCCACTTTTTCTCCCCATTATCACCTATAAATACTCTCATTCTCTTCACTTCATACCACACTTCAAAACACATTCTCTTCTTTCTTTCTTTCTCTCATTTCTTAGTTTTTATGTTTATTTCTTAGTTTTTAAGCTTTGCTTAGTTTTTAGTTTTTTTCTTAGTTAATTTCTTTTAGTTTTAGAGTTCTTCTTTTTTTGAGAAGAACTAGTTATGATTTTGTAATTTATTAGCTTTTTGATTCAATAAATGGGAGTGCAAATTCCGTTGAGAGGTTTCCACCTACGGGAATAACATCGAAGTTCTGTAAGTATTTTATTTTCTTTGCAGTTATTATTTATTTTTTATGCTTCATTCTTACATGTTATATTTAACTTGTCTGTGATTAAATTTAACCATGCTGGCTGTTTGTAAACATGATATAATAATAACGTTGTTATGCTTGCGAAATATTAAATAGGTGAAAATCTCTAAAATGAATTGATTTTATTTTTATTCAAGATTTTATATTAAGAATGTTAGAGAGAAATATATTATTTTTCATTACAAACTTAAATCTAAAAATTAGATTTTAAGGTTTAGTTATCCGGTCTAATTTAGAGTAGTGCTCTTTTATTTGTTGGTACAATCGCCCGGTAGTTAGAGTGAAGCTTTATTTCAAAAGTTTTTATAAGAATTATTATCTAAAAATGTATTGACAACATGTTTTCAGTAGTGGTTTTAAAACTTGAAAGTTAGTACTCGGATAATTAAATTCTTAGGTTTAATTTTGACACATTGAATAAAGTTTAAACTGTCTAACCCCACAAAAGGTGGCATTTAAATGGTTTATTTTCAATCTCTTAGAGAAAAAAGGAATTAATTTAATTAACCAAATTAGTTATCAACCCCACCCATAGGTGTTAATTGATTTGTTTAGTTAATAAAAAATATCTAACCCCACCAAAGGTGTTATTCATATAAAAAAGAGAGAATCAATAAAATATCAATTTATATCTTTAATAACTTAGATAATATAAGAAAGCATAATTAACTTGGTTATTATATCCATAAATACTCCACTATTATAAATGATAAAATTTGCATAAATATTTATTGAATCTATATTTATGTTTATTTTTATGTTATTAGATTATATTTATTTAATATGTATCTATGTTTATTTTTATGTTATTAGATTAGAAACACAAAAACCAAACTATCGTGACATGATGTTTAGGATTTAATTTCGTTTTTAAAAGTTTGAATAATAAATTAAAAACCACATATATTCCTTCCTTAGATTGACCTTGGAAGTATACTAATCATTTTCTATGAAATGATTCATGCACTTGCTAGAGTTTTATAAATATAAGACCAAAGTATTGGCAAGAATTGGTGATGCCGGTTTTCGCTCATCAAGTTTATGATAAATGGGTCTCTAGCTAAGCTAAGTTAGGTCAACATTGGGACACAGAGTGGTAGTGTAAATGCACTCTTACCACCAAATGGATTGCAATCTGATAAGTTACCTCTAGGTGATGGAATGTCTTTGTAGAGGGAAGACATTCCACTACAATGTATATACCCTATGAGAAGAGAACGAAGTGAAGCTAGTGGTAACAATGATCTTTTCAAAAGCAGGATGTTCAATATTCCTAATGCCTAGGATGAACTGTATCACCACTTTGGGATGCTTGAAGATCATCCTTCTATCTACACAGCCCGTAAGCAAGAGAAAGGAACGATCAAGCATATGATATGCAGGCGCTGACCTACTCAGATATCTATACATAAATTGTAGATGATTTATTATTATCTTTTTTTTCTTGATTTCTTTGTTGTACGACTTGAACATAAGCCATAGTTTTGGTGAAAGATTCAGAAAAAGAGGCTGAAACATGTCAAGAAACAACCAAATTTGTATATCAAGAGCTATGTGTGTTGAAAACCCGTTATGGAGCTATGGAGCAGAAGTTGACAAATATACATGAGGAATTAAAGCTTACATATCTCGAATGAGAGAGATATATGGAGGAGTGAGATGGGTTGTGTAAATTGGTTGAATATTCAAAACATAGAGCACTTGAGAAAAGCACTCTCCAAGTTCCTATGGTAGAAGATTCTGAAGTGCCTTCTGCTAGAAAGTGACCCGATTTTCAATAGGGCTATATTGTTATGTTTGTAATGATTACATGTATTTTCTTAATGAGTGTAATTCGTTTGAAAATAATTTGAACTCCATTTATTTATATAAATTGTGTATTGTCAAAATAATGAGTTATCATATGTCTTGTGAATATTATTAGGACGTATTTCGAGTTGAGTGGATCAAATATTAATACTTGTATTGTAAGTAGTGAAAAACATAGCCAATGTCTCAAGTGGGGAGGGGGTCAGTGGACTCCACCTCCAATCATAAGGCATGAGATGAATCCTGAATCCCAAGTGGGAGGTTAGTCGACTCCTTCTAACTTATGGGGTCATGAATGAATTTCACTAGATAGACAACATGTAAGGGTGAGAATCCAATCCCTTACATGTGCTCGTTAAGGCATTCTGCATCTCAAGTGGGGGGATTAGTGGACTCTACCTCCAATCATGACACATGTGATGAATCCCACATCTCAAGTGAGAGGGTCGGTCAACTCCTTCCAACTTGGGGGGTCATTAAATGAATTTCACAAGATAGGCAACATGCAAGAGTGAATATCCAATTCCTTACATGTGCTCCTTGAGACGTATCTCACATTTCAATTGGGGGGATCTGTTCAATTGGGGGGATCTGTGGACTTCACTTCCAATTGAGAGGCTTGGGATGAATCCCACATTTCAAGTGAGAGGATCAGTTGACTCCTTCCAACTTGGGGGGTCATTAAATGAATTTTGAGACACATGGTAGATCTCAAAAGACATCATACTTCTCAATATATCGACTATATAAAACTTCATACATAATATTTCTTGAGGTGTTCTCCATTCCAAATCAATGCTTTCACCCTTGTTGCGGAAAACTTTTTGGCTATAGTTTCAACTTTGTTTCCTAAAGATCTTCGCAAGAACAATTCCCTTGTATTGAAGCTCTTGTGTTTGACAAATTTATTATACGTCCTTTGAATTGATCTTTTTTGTGACTTGATTTGTATCAAAGCTTCCTTCCTTTTTTCTTCAACAAATAGAAGATCCTCGCTTTTGAGATGATCATTATCTTCTTGTGCGATTCTCAACCCGAGAGTGGACTTTTGTATCTCAGGTGGTATAACTACTTTGGTGCCATATGATGCGTATTTTCGCAAGTGTACGAATCGTTCAAGTAATAAAGTGTACAAAAGTACGGATATCGAACCCACAAGGAATGGCGTTACTAAGTACCGAAATTGACTAATCCTAATTTTATTTGAAAACCGAATTTTTGAATTTGTTTAAGAAGTAAATTAACTTAAAACTAACACAAATAACAAAATTTAATGTTGTTCACAAATGATTAAAAACGCTAAGGCATTTGATTTCGCTAAATCAATTCAATCCGATTTCAAGTCATGTTATATGAGAATCAAAGTTAAAAGTGATGGTTGAAAAACCCAAATTTACCTAATACTCTCTCTCGAGTTATATTAGAATTACTTATCTATGAAAACCGACTATATTTCTATGAAGATTTAATCACAAACAAGCACATTACGATTTATGGTATTTCTAGAATAACCACATACATCATGCATTAGTTCTCACACTCGCATTCAACATACGATATTTATCACAAGAAGCGTTCATTACACATCTCCTCTCGGTCTCAATATAATGCAACAAATCATTTAAAACTTGATCAGAAATTTAAAAGCATTAAGCATGGAAATAAATACTCAACTTGAAAACAATGAATTCATATAACGATAACACAAGAAATCAGATTTTCTTGATTCAACTACATCATAGCTTTAGCAAAAACGAATTAGTTCATAACGAAAATAAGAACAAACATATTCTCAATTGAATCCATGAACAAACAATCTGAATAAAATGCAGAAAATAAAAGCTAAGGAGAAGAGATGAAAAACTCTTGAAGATGAAGACTTGGTAGCAACAATGGTGATTATCCTTCAAGATTCTCCAACCTTTCTCTCCAAAATTGCCTTTTCTCCTAAAAAAATAACTCAATTTTGCTCTCTCTGTCGTTCCCCTCTTTTTCCATCATAATGTATATATAGATCTAGGGTTTGGGGGAAATTTTGGAACAAAACAACATAAAAAATGTGTTTTCGAACGAAACTCGCCGGCGGCGAGATTTCTGGAAAATTAAATTTTGGTTTTTCTGATTTTGGCCGGCGGCCAACTTAATGTGGCCGGCGGCGAGATGAGTTTACCAAAATTTGTGCTCTCGGGAATATTTTCGCCAAGATTTTAACCAGCGGCAAGATGAATATGGCCGACAGCGAGAATACTTTGACCGGCGGCAAGATTCACTTGGCCAAAATCCGTGCTCCCTGCATGATTTTCAACATTTTCTCCGTAAGGTTTTCGTCGGCGGCGAGAATACTCTCGCCGGCGGCGAAATTCCAAATTTTGAAATTTTGTTCTCTTTTTATTTTCATTCAATCCCGATCATTGTACTTTGTCCCTAACTTCTCCAAAATCATGATTTTACCTGAAATTGCACTTTAAACACAAAATATCCGTGAAATGACATTTGTGGATTAAATAATCAAATAAACACAATTTTCACACAAATATCAACATTTAAATCATAACAAAAATGCAATAATTTAGCTCTTATCACCATAAACAAGGGAAAAAAAGAATCTCCCTTGTTGATACTCTAGGAGTAGTCCTTGTAGCCCAAAGAACATTGGGAAATTCATTCAACCATTTACTTTTGGCTCCCTCCAAATGTTTCTCTAATATATTGATGAGCATTTTTTTAGACGATTTGGCTTGACCATTCGCCTATGGTCTATAAGGGGTGGAATGGGACAACTTGATGCCATTTTCATTGTATAAAAATATTAACCTTTAACCTGTGAATTGCCTACCATTATCAGCGACTAATTTGCAAGGTAACCTATATCTACATATGATATTATGCCATAATTTTTTCCATGTCCATCTCTTGAATAAGGTAATCAGTTATCACTATAAGGAATTTTATTTGGCCTGTGGCAATGGGTAACAACCCAACAATATCCAATCCCCACTTTTGGAATGGCCATGGTATGATGATGGATTTCAAGTCATTAGTCGGTTGATGCGATATGTTAGCGTGCCTTTGGCATCTGTCACACCTTTTGATGTGAGATATGCAATTTTTGAGAAGGGTAAAAATGCCAATAATAACCTTGTTGGATGATTCCCTATGAGAGAGTCCTTCCTCCAAAATGGGCTCCATATTGCCCGCCATGTAATTCTCCCAACACCATCTGGGCTTTCGAAGTAGGTGGAAATTTTAGCCATTCTCCAACATAGTTCTTGTGATAGAACACTCCTTGAATGACAACATAGTTTTTTCTTTCATTATGAGCTTGCAAGCTAAGTCCTTGTCCTCTAGAATGGTGCCATTAATGAGGTATTCTATATAGGTTTAACCAAGAAATATGGGTTGTAAAGTTTACATCCGAATGAGTTTGGTCCTTCACTTCACCTTTCCAAATACTTGGACTTGATAAACTATATACTGGGGTCACTCTTTTCAGGTCTGAATTCATAGTAGATGCCAACATGGCTAAGAAGTTAGCATGGGCATTTCCTCATCAAGGAATTCGTTTAATCTCAAAGGCTTTAAATATGGCCCCTTACTTTCTTCCCTTCTCTCACATAAAGTTTCATCCTTTCCTCCTTAGCCTCAAAATCATCTTTCACTTGATTTACCACTAGTCGTGAGTCGCTATGAATCAACACCATTTTGGCTCCAAGGGTTATTAACTAGTTTTTCTTTCCTTTTAAGCTGATCATTCACTTTAGGCCACATCTTTTCCTCCATATCTCTTAAATTTTTGTCCAGAACATCGTTTGAGTTATACACATGAGTTGGAAATGATGCTGGTTGGATTGTGTGCTCATGGGTTAGAGGAAACACATTGGAGGTCCCCAGGATGAAATATGGATCAAAAGCTATGCGTGGGTATTGTTCTACAACCCCTCTATGTTTGTGGGGATCAAGAGCACAGGATGCATGTCCTCCTAGGTGGTTGACTTAATATTTGGGGGCTAGGTATGTAAAATGAATTCTCTATTTCTGAACACTCTTCTCGTTCTAATTATGATCTCAACTTATTATTATCTCTTTGACATCCTATGAAAGCCTATTGCAGTTCTTTTATTTGTCTTTGAAGACCCTTCATCATTGTATCTCTTTCAAGGGAAGCACTTTCTAAACTACAATTCAACAAACCAACGGGGGGTTGCATCACTTGGGTAGGTCTAGTCACATTACAATGGGTTGGGATTTGCTGATTTCCACTGATTGAGGGAGTAGTCCCCAATTCGTGATTTGGTAGCGACCTAATGGGCAAAGAGATATGTGCCCTATTATTAAGATCAAATTCTTAAGCAAGAGGGGAAAAATTATCAATTTATTTGCTAGTTACTAGCGGGCAATCCATTTCGCAGTGTGTTGGTCCCCAAAACACAAATTAATTCTCTTAATGATATGATATCAGGTCTTAAATGCTAACTATGGACTAGAAATATTTAAGTTCCTATAGACGGTGCCAATTGTTTGGAGAGAATTCTATGTATTAGGGATTCTAGTGATTCTAGTAAGAAGTAGAAAATATTGATATATGAATAGATCATGTATTCTCCTCATTAAAAAGGTATATATATAGCACCTAGATAAGTGCGTAAGTTACAAGGGTAGGAGCTCAGGGATCAAAATACATGATAGAATACATAGAATACAGTTTATATTAACTAGGTCACCACATGCATTTACATAAATAGGTCATTGTATACAGATTCCTTGAGACTCCTAAATTGACACCTAGGTCGCTGGGACAATGTTGGGGGGTCAAGGTCGTTCTATAGTATAGAGCTTCAAATCATCAGGCCTTGATCTCCATCACCTTGCTATAAAGTAGTGAGGTATCATAATTTGCTAAGCTACGTACTTTCGGACTCACCATGTCTTGATCTTCATCTAGTCTTCATCTTTATCACCTTGCTATATAGTAGCAAGGTATCATAATTGGTTAGGCCGTGTACCTATTACATGTATAATACCAAACAAAATTAAATAATATAAGCACAAATTAAATTCATAAAGAGCCATTAACAATTAATTCCACTATGCATAAATTATTTAACTAAATTTTATATGTATAGTTTATACATACAAATACCAAAACAAATCATTTAAGCATAATGTTTTTAATCATAAATAAATTTTAATGTGCCAAAATTATTTAAATAAATGTCACATGTATAATAAATATTCTACACATGACAAACCTAACTTAAATAAATTAATCACATTAAAATTGTATTTTTAATTCAATAAATAAATAAAAATATATTCTGAATATATATATATATAACCTTTATTATAAAAAATAACACAAAAATCATTGTATTTTATTGGTCAGGGCATTTGGATCTCACCCAGAAGACCTGGGTTTGAGTCACCCCAAATTGTTTTTCCCTTACTTCATCTTCAACCTCCAATCGGGTCAGTGCAACCTAGTTGCAACCCGATTGGATCCCCTATCGTATCTTGCGATTCCGATGACGAAATTCGTCTTTCTTTTTATCAAAATTCTCAAAATTGAATTTCTAAGTGATTCATGGTCTCAGTTTGAATCAAAAACATTATTTTAAATAAAAAGTTAATTAATACATTCCAATAAACATGAACGATAAATTGGAATGATTTTCTTTATGGTTTTTCACTTTGCAATTCATAGAATCATTGGAAAATCAATAATGAAATCATTTATAATTGTCATATGCATCAAAACGAGCCTTTCAAAAACCCAATTTCAAGGTGCTCGGTGAAACAGAGAAAAACATATATCATTCTAAAATGATAAAGACAGAGGCAATATGGGCTCTAATACCAAATGCAGAATAAACAAACTAAAAGGATCGAAAACAAGTAAAGAAATGATCTTACTTCTAGCCATTGAAATTGTTCTTAAAACTTCAAACTGATCAAAACTGATTTACTTTGTATGTTAGGAACTTTTAAGTTCTTAACAACACTCAAATAGATGGTGTATTGCATTGGAATTGTGTGTTGAGCTTAGGGACCATAACACTCTTTTTATAGTCGTGTTTTGCATCAAAGCATTGGCATCCGTTACCAATTTCAGCCATAATCGACGAGCTCTTCAATGATAGAAACGTTTGGATCATTAAATGATCCGTTAGATAAAAACGTAAATGGAAATTGAAAATGAAGAAAGAACAGATCAGTTACATTTCCCTCACACTCAAAGTATCATGCCATCTCAACCTTGCTTCATTTATGACAAGGAATTACGAGGCCTCATTGAACAAACAAGATAACTAAATGTGTTTTACTTGAATTAGAACTGGATGAAGATCCTGAAGAGACTATCTTAGCTTCTTCACTAAAGTTAGTAGGACGAGCTTTCGCTAGAGCGATGATAAAAAAAATCAAGTAGTTAATGCTTCAAACAAAGCTCGGGACCTAAAGGGAGATTTTTTTTGGTTTCTGTGATGGACCTACATAAGAATATATTTTCCTTCTCCTTCACTCGGGAGGAAGACAAAGATTATGTATGAAAAAAAAAGGATTTGACATGTCAACAAAGCTTTGTTAATCCTTAGAGAGTGGAACCACAACTTAACAATACAAGAGTTGGAATTTAATTCAGCTTGCTTCTAGATACAAGCCCATGGTATGCACTTTGTAGGTGTGAGACCCTATAATGCTGACAAAGTGACCCAAATAGCTTGGAAATTAGTACAAAAATATGAAGAATAATAAGAGATGTATATGTTAAAGAAATTAGGTGGCGTTTGGTTCGTGGAATGGAATCGGAATCGGAATGGGAATGGAATGGAATGGAAAGGAAACAATTTTGTTTGGTTCGACCACTGGAATCAAGCTCGGAATTAGGATTATAGTGTTTGGTTTGCCACTGAAATGGAATGAAAAAAGCTGTAAATGACCTTAATACCCCTACATGCTGTAAAGTTCAAATAGTGTCATTTAATTACTATTTTTTCGTCAAACAAAATACATTATTGAAATCATTATTTTTCTAAATAATTATTACTTAATTAAAAAGAAATATATTATTAAAATTATTATTTTTTAAATAGGGTTTAGGGTTTTGAGGTTTGGGATGTGGGATTTGTTAGGGTTTAGGGATTTAGGATTTGGGGTTATATTTGTAGGTTAAGGTTTATGGTTAAAATTATTATTTTCCTAAAAATGGTTTAGGGTTTAGGGATTTAGGGATTTGGGGTTTAGGGTTTTAGGATTTGGAATTTGGGGTTTAGGGTTTTGGGATTTATGTTTTAGTGTTTTGGGTTTTGGGATTTATGTTTTAAGGTTTAGGGTTTAGGGATTTAGGGATTTGGGGTTTAGGGTTTTAGGATTTGGAATTTGGGGTTTAGGGTTTAGGGTTTTGGGATTTATGTTTTAAGGTTTAGGGTTTAAGAATTTTGGGTTTAGGGATTTGGGGTTTATGGCTTTATGATTTGAAATTTGGGGTTTAGGGTTTAGGGTTTTGGGATTTATGTTTTAGGGTTTTGGGTTTTAGGATTTATGTTTTAAGGTTTAGGGTTTAAGGATTTGGGGTTTAGGGTTTAGGGTTTTGGAATTTTGGGTTTGAGAATTTGGGATTTGAGTTTAAGGTTATATTTTAAGTGAGGGTAAAATTGGAAAAAAAAAATTTAGATGGGAATGGAATTATGATTACCAAGGTGGGGAGAATGAATTGTGATTCCTTTTCTTTTAATAATCTGATTCCATTCCATCCTCCATTTCGTCCAACCAAACACACAAAATAGAAGGAATCGATTCTGATTCCATTCCATTCCCTCCAACCAAACGTGGGGTTAATACCTACGTTTTTGTGAAGAAATTAATGTACATGAACCTTTAGCATAGGGTTGTTTGATTCACAGCCATCATGCCAACTCTTCAAATGCCAACTTTGGGTAGAATTCAAGTATGAGAGACTACCTGACTTCTTTATTAAATCTGGACGAATCAATCATTTCATCAAGGAATGTTCCTTGGAAGCTGCTCTAACCTATAAAGTCAACAATGATATTTATTCCTCAATCTAGCTTTACTCAAACAGTAACTATCAATAAATTTTGGGACTTAGTGATTGTTTTTGTTTATGGTGGAAAAATAATTTGGATTTACACTTCTATTTTGTGTAAACATCTTTCTATAATAGTAAAGATTATAAGTATTGATTATTTTCATATATAAAATATTTGCACGTAAACTTGTTTTTAAGCTCGTTATGAAGTCTATAAAACAAAATCGAAGATATATTAAAATTTTAAATAATCATACTTTAATTATATTTTTTATAAATATTACGCATAAGATTGTACTTATATATTTAATAACACATATTTATAAATTTAAAATTATTTTTACAACTAAAATATTTATTTAAATTTAAATCAATTTATAAATTATCAATTAATAATTTTTTAAATGTGTTTTAATATTTGTAAGATGTCTCTTAAAATAAACTTTTACATTATCAAAGTTTTTAATGTAATTTGAATAATAAAGTTCAAAAATAATTAAACCCAAATATTATTAGGTTAACATTATCACCTAGATATATAGATAGTATAAGAGTTAAATAGCAGGCGTGCGCAATAATTTGGAAAAAGAAAAACTAGCGGCCGAATAGCGATGGGCGGCTATTAAGGTTTAATGCTTATATTTATACACCAAGTCAAAGTTTGAATAAAGGAGGTGAGTGGGATTCATTTGAGTAATTAGGCAAAGGGATAATGGAATAGGGTAAACTTTGATCAAAGGCCATTTCAACAAGATCAGGATATTAATTATTACGTGATCCATGAGATTTTATAAACCAAAAGTGCAGACAAATGCTATTTGACAGGTTCTGACTTTTGGTGCAGTTTATCAAAAGGATTTTGTCAATGTCATTTAAAAATGGAATTAAGTATAAATTAGTTTAAAAATAAATTTACATCTAAATTAATTTAAAAATGTACAAAATCTTATCTTACAGAACTTTTGTCTATAATGGACATTTTTCTTTAAATAGTTTAAAAATAGACTTAGTTTTGTTTTAGTTTAAAAATAGGTTAAATATAAGAATTTTGTCTAAAAATGACATATTTTTTATAATAATTTAAAAATGGGCTAAGATTGGTTTTAGTTTAGAAAAGGGCACATTTAACCTTAAATTTGAAAACATATATTTTAGTCAATTTTATTTAAAAAAAAATAAAAAAAATATAACAACTCTATTTTACAAAATATAATTATTCTAAACATAAAAAAATATTAACACTTTATAAATTTATAATTAATTTTAAATACACAAATCTCTTTTATCATATTATATATTAAAGTTTTATTTTAAAAAATAAAAATAATTTATTTTATAATAAAATAAATATAAATTTATACGAAAATAATATACTAAATATTTTGATAATTCATAAATAATATAATACATTATTATTATTATTAAATATAATTATAATTATATTTAATAAATAATTATAATATTAATTATAATTATGATATAAAAAATAATATTCATAAAAATAATTAAATTATTGAAAAATTTGGGAAACCTCTATATCCAACTTTCTACAAGATACAAAATTTTGCGTCAAAATATTATCTAATATAATATTATTATAATTATTTTATTATTAATATAATAAAATATATAAACTATATCTAATTAATTAAATTTTAATATTTAAATAAATTATTATTAATAAATATTTATTATCTTAATAATAATTAAAATTATAATAATATTAGAGATATGTGTTATAATGTAATCTATTTTTTAATTTTTTAATCTTAAATAATTTATTTTTAAAAAAATATCAATAATTTTTCATAAAAATGATTGTAACTATTTAGTAAAGTTTTTAATAATTTAAAATTTAATAATTTATTATTATAATTTTAAATTATTTTATAATAAAATTCTGATAAGTTATTTGTTATAAAAAATTATATATTTTTTTATTATATAAATATAAATTATTTTTATTTATAATAAAAATAAATTATTATTTATTAAAATTTGGTGACCTCCTGATATTTTATTTTTGGTTTTTTAAAGAAGATAAGAAGAGAACAAAAATGTGATCGAAAAATAGGGGAGGAGAGATAAAAAAAGTGATTATGGTATAGTTTTTTGAAGAGGAGAAAAAAAGGTGGCTGAGAAATATAGGAGGAGATGGAAAAAAAATATAGTTATCGACAAATTGTTGAATAGGTTTTAATTTTTCCTTTTTTAAACTAAAACCAATCTTAACCATTTTTTAAACTATTATAAAAAATGACTTTTTTACACAAATCTTCCTAAATATAACCTTAAATTTGAAATAACATTTTTTTGGTCAATTTTATTTTTAAAAAAATAAAAAAAGATATTTCAACCCCATTTTACAAAACATAATTATTATAAACATAATAAAATATTAACATTTTATAAATTTATAATTAATTTTAAATACATAAATCTCTTTTATCATATCATATATTAAAATTTTATTTTAAAAAATAAAAAATAATTTATTTTATAATAAAATAAATATAAATTTATATATATTGAAAATGATATGCTAAGCATTTTGATAATTCATAAATAATATAATACATTATTATTATTGTTATTAAATATAATTATAATTATATTTAATAAATAATTATAATATTAATTATAATTATGACATAAAAAATATTGTGAAGCTTCTCTGTCCAACTTTTTATAATATATAATACAAGTATAGAACATTATATCGCAAATTTTGTGTGAAAATATTATCTAATATAATATTATTATAATTATTTTTATTATTAATAAAATAAAATATAAAAATTATATCTAATTAATTATATTTTAATATTTAAATTAAATTATTATTAATAAATATTTGTTATCTTAATAATAATTAAAATTATAATAATATTAGAGATATGTGTTATAATATAATCTATTTTTTAATTTCTTTAATCTTAAATAATTTATTTTAGTAAAGTTTTTAGTAATTTAAAATTTTATAATTTATTATTATTTTAAATTATTTTATAATAAAATTTTGATAAGTTATTTATTATAAAAAATATATATTTTTATTATATAAATATAAATTATTATTTATTAAAAGTCGTTAGAGGAGGATATTTTTTTTATTTAGAAAATAAGAAAAAAATGGCGTTGTTGGGAATTAGGGAAGGAGAGAGAAGAATAGGGTTGGATGAGAAGTTAAAAATAAATAAATAAATAAATTGTGAATTGTTGAATGGGTTATAATTAGCTATTTCTAAACTATTTAACGAGAGATGTTCATTATAGACAAAGTTTTTAATCAATTTTATTTAAAAAAAGAAGATATATTAGCTCTATTTTACAAAACATAATTATTATAAACATAAAAAAACATCAACATCTTATAAATTTATAATTAATTTTAAATACATAAATATCTTTTATCTTTTCATATGTTAAAATTTTTATTTTAAAAAATAAAAAATAATTTATTTTATAATAAAATAAATATAAATTTATACCTATATTTAAAATGATATGCTAATCATTTTGATAATTCATAAATAATATAATACATTATTATTAAATATAATTATAATTATATTTAATAAATAATTATGATATAAAAAATAATATTCATAAAAATAATTAAATAATTAAAAAAATTGTGTAAGGCTCTCTATCCAACTTTTTACAATATACAATACAAACATAGAACATTATATCGCAAAATTTGTGTGAACATATTATTTAATATAATATTATTATAATTATTAGCCTAGTTTTTATAATTTATTTTATAATAATAATAATAATTATTAATTTTGTAATTATTTTATAATTTATTATTATTATTTTAAGTTAATTTATCATAAGATTTTGATAAGTTATTTGTTATAAGAAATTATATATTTATTATTAAATATATTTTTATATTATATAAATATAAATTATTTTTTATTCACTCAAAATTTTATTTATTATTTATTAAAAATTTATAATTTTTTTATTTGACACTTTAAAATTGTAAAGGGTAGTTGAAATATTTTTTTTTTGTATTGTTTTTGAAAACAAGGAGAAAGAGAAAAATTAGGCTAGGTATTGAAAGAGGATAGAGAAAAAAAAATGAAAAAACTAAGTTGGTAATTAAAAGAGGAGAGAGAATAAAAAAATTATTCTTTATTTGCTTGAGAGTTTACAACTTGGATATTTTTAAACTAAATTAGCAAAGAGTTTTTTTTTTAACTTTTGAATGGGATATGCCCATTATAGACAAAAACCCCCCTTCATCAAAAGTAAGGGAAGGACATTTTTTTAGAATGAAATTGAACAGAGGTAATGTTTTGATTCAAATTATATTTTTATGTTTTTGTTAATGTGGATATTAGTATTGGATTATTTGTTTTTCCAACCTCCCATATTCATTAACCTATTTGTCTTATATTTTTATATTCATATTCATATAACTTCTTCTTAATTAGATTCTTATATGTTTTGATCAGATGATTTTATGTGTGATTATGATTATTTGATTTAATTATTAAATTTTAAAGAAGTTATTTTTATTGAACTTATGTTTAATCTTTTTGCTTTAAAATTTGCTAGTTAATTTGATTTAAATATTGTATGTTTTGAATAATCTAATTATGATTATTAATTATTAAATCCATTTTAGAACACACATATACACTTGTTTTTTGTGCTAATCCTTTTGCAGTTGATTCGCACTACTACAAAGAAGGGCTTTTAAGTTAGTTATTAACCGACTTAAAAGAGATTTTAAGTCGATTACGGTAAATCGACTTAAAATGAGGTTACTTAAAATTTAAAGTTAGTTCACGAGTATAATCGATTTTAAATTTTAAATCGATCATTCGTGTCAACCGACTTTAAATTTTAAGTTAATCATATGTGACAACCGACTTAAAATGCTATAACATTTTTTAATCATATTTTGGTTATTTTCTACTAGCCTTACTACAAGTTTTCGATCACATAACAGTAGAAAAAACCAAAATATGTTTAAAAGAGTTTTTAAATACATTTTATTAATTAAAAAATTAAATATTAATTAATTACTTAAGAACGAAATTTATAACAAAATATAATTTATATACAATATACATACACACACATATATAACTTAATTACAATATCATTAAATATTACAAGATACCTATACTATTTAATATCATTAGATTTTTCTTCTCATTATTCTTGATTTTATAATTTCAAGTATGTGTTCTACCCATTCTTCTCATAAATCATCAAATATTTGCATATCATAGTCCGACTTGCTCAAACCAAAAAACTATATGTATTTAAGAAAATTATGGGTTGGTTGACTTGTACAACTAACATTACACGTGAACTCGCATTGGTTGGCGTGTATAATCGACACTACGTCCTATGTGTAACGTTGGTTTTCATATTAATTGATGCTATTTTTTGATTTTTTACAAATGACTTAAACTTTGTTATAATTTAGTTTTAAGATAAAATCAAATTTAAATCATGACTTAAATATTCTTTATTGTAGTAGTGTTATGAATGATTTGATTGGCAGGAAGCATATTAGAACATTGGTCTGGATACCACTCATGCTAATATTAGAAACTGTGAAAACAAAGTAAGCTTGAAATGAGGAACAAGTGGAGTACTTACATGTTTTTTCTGTTCATTCATACCAAAAGGTTGGAGTACCTTCTTGGCTTCTTCTAGATCTTTTATCTCAAACTCCTAATTTAGTTGAGCCTTTAACTTCTCAATTTTTGTTTGGCTCTTCGATGCAATCAACATATCATCGACGTACAATAAGAGATAGATGAAAGACTCATCTTGTATCTTGTGAAAATACACACAATGATCATGTGTGCTTCTGGTGTACTTCTGTTGTAGCATAAACTGATCAATTCATTTATACCATTGCCTCAGAGATTGCTTCAATCCATACAATGATTTTTTAGCTTACACACCCAATTCTCTTTACTAGCAACATTAAACCCTTCTGGCTGAGACATATAGATTTCCTCTTTTAAGTTTCCATGTAGAAACACAGTTTTGACATCAAGTTGAACTAGTTCCAAATCCAACTGTGCTATCAAGGCCAACAAAATTCTAATGGATGAATGTTTAACAACTAGAGATAATACCTAATTATAATCGATTCCCTCCTTCTGAGCATAGCCCTTAGCCACAAACCTTACCTTGTAATGAACACCATCTTTATTAGGAAATCCTTCTTTCTTTGCAAACACCCATTTGCAGCCAATTTCCTTCTTGCCCTTAGGTTGTTGTGTCAACTTCCATGTATTATTCTTCTAAAGGGACATAAGTTATTCATCCATGGCTTTCTTCCATCTTTCAACTTCAGGGCTTCTAATTACTTTTTTATCTATGGAAGGAACATCATCATGCAGAATTGAAAGTGCACAAGCCACCATATTTTTAAACTGAGCAAGTAGGTCTTCAAAATCTGTGTATTGAGCAAGCACTTTGATATTTTGTCATCATGGTCTATCAACTATAGTTTCTTCTTATTGTTGTGGAGGTTCTTGGGTTAAAACATCTTTATCTGATTCATCTTCTGTCAATGGAGGATCAGCTTCTATCTTATCTTTACTAACTGGATTAACAATTCTACTTTCAAACTCCACCTGTTTCACAGTTTGCTCCACATGCTCCAAAGTGCCATCAATCTTCTCAGTTACCTTTCTTAGCAAGGCAGATTCATCAAAGGTAACATCTATGTTGAAGATTATCTTTTTCGTTCCAAGGCACTATAGTCGATATCCCTTAGAACCAGATGGATTCCCAATAAAATAGCTTTCTTGGCTCTTGGATCCAACTTTGATTCCATTACATGGCAGTATGCAATATAACCAAACACATGTAAGAAATCGTAATCTCTAGCAGGTTTTTCAGACCATACCTCCATAGGAATTTTTCCTTCAAGAGTAGACGATGGTAGATGGTTGACGAGATGATATGCATATGTCCCAGCCTCAGTCCAATACTGCTTTCCTAACCCAACATTTGACAATATACATCGAACTTTCTCCAGCAAAGTCCAGTTCATACATTCTGCAACTCCATTCTGTTGTGGTGTTTTTCAAATAGTGAAGTCTCACACTATCCCTTCTTCTTTACAAACTTTCATAAATGGATCGTTTTTGTTCTCTTTGCCATTATGTTTTCTTAAGTCACAAATCACAAAAATAGAAAGAAATTTTATCCTTCAAGTCTTGTGTTTTCTTTCCATTTTGTTGTCATTGATTTCGTCTTTGAATTTAAATTAATACTTTTCTTTATATTCTCCTTATCATTTTCTTGCTCTTTGTTTTCTATGTTCAACCTATCTTTTTTCTTGAAAAAAACAAAAGAGATATTGCAGTTCATAGTTTAAAAAAAGTTATTAATTAAGGTTGCAACTTTTAGACTGTTATACCTTTTAATTCGTGCATTCAAATAACTATTATAATATATCAAGTCAAAGTTGATTTCAATTCCTAAAAATGCATCAAAGTAGTAGTTTATTGCTCCGCGTTGTTTAACCCAAATTCCATTGTTTACACTACTTACCGACGTCAAGAAGTTTTGTCGTACCTAATTGTATTGTTTTCTGTTCTTCTTCGTTAGGGTTCCAATTTGACAATCTTAACTATGTTCTTAGCAATTCAATCATTCTTATTCATTTGAGTTTCGAGGTTGTCCGCCTAAAGGATCCGCAACATTTGGTATCAAAGCCTTGGTTGCTGAAAATATGTTATCTATTTTCATATATCTATTATTTGAATTTAAGATTTAAAAATATTTGCCCAATGATTTTTTTCTGCTTTCTTAATTCAACAATCACAAAAGCAGAAAGAAATTTCGTCCTTCAAGTCTTGTGTTTTCTTTCAATTTATTGTCATTGTTTTCATCTTTGGATTTAATTTCGTAGTTTTTTTTGTATATTCTCAATATCATTTTCTTGTTCTTTGTTTTCTGTGTTGAACCCATCTTTGTTCTTGAAAAAAATAAAAGAGCTACTACGGTTCGCAATTTAAAAAAAAGCTATTAATTAGGGTTCAACATTAAACTACTATGAATTTTAATTCGTGCATCAAAATAACTATTATATTATATATCAAAATGAAGTGGATTTCAATTCCTAAAAATGCATCGAAGCAATACTTTAGTTCTCCGCATTTTTTATCCAAATTCCATAGTTTACACTACTTACCGTTGTCAAGAATTTGGTCGCACCTTATTGCAGTGTTTTCTGTTCTTCTTCTTCAGAGTTCCAATTTGATCATCTTAATCATGTTCTTAGTAATTCAATCATTCTTATTCATTTGAGTTCCTAGGTTGTCCGCCTAAAGGGTCCGTATCATTTGATATCAAAGTCTTGGTTGCAAAAAATATGTTATCTATCTTCATATATCTATTTTTTGAATTTAAGATTTAAAAAAAATTATCAATTGATTGTTTTCTTCTTTCTTAAGTCACAAATCACAAAAGTAGAAAGAAATGTTTTCCATCAAGTCTTGTTCTTTTATTTCAATTTGTTATCATTGTTTTCGTCTTTGGATTTAATTCATAGTTTTCTTTTTTACTCTTATCTTTTTCTTGTTCATTGTTTTCTGTGTTCAACCTATCTTTGTTCTTGAAAAAAATAATAGAGCTAAAGCCCTTTGTGGTTTTAAAAAAGAAGCTATTAATTAGGGTTGCAATTATAAACTGTTATGAGTTTTAATTCAAGCATCAAAATGGCTATTATAATATATCAAATCGAAGCTGATTTCGATTCCTAAAAATGCACCAAAGCAATAGTTTAGTTCTCCACGTTTTAACCCAAATTCCATCGTTTACACTACTTACCAATGTCAAGAAGTTTTGTCGCACCTTATTGCATTGTTTTGTGTTATCAGACCTCAAATGCTTGATTTTTTACCAGTTTGAGTCTCAATCATCTTTTTCCACTTGAGAAAAATTCCCAACACTTCATTATTCTTCTTCATGAGATACACCCAAACTCTTTTGGAGAAGTCATCAACAAAGTCACATAATAATGTTTGCCACTTATGGACGTAGTTCTTGTTGGCCCTCATATGTCAGTATGGATGTAATCCAAAATGCCCTTTGTATTATGGAGAGCAGTTCCAAAGCTTACTCTTTTATGCTTCCTCAATACACAATGCTCACAGAATTTCAACTTGTCGGTTCTCGTACCTTTTAATTGGCCTTGCTTTACCAAAATCTGTAAAGCTTTTTCACTAGCATATCCCAAACGCATATGCCACAACTTGGTAGTTTTTGAATCACTTTCTTCCTCTGAAACTGCTATTGATGCTGTCCCAATAACCGTACTACCAAGGTCGTAGTACAAGTTATTCTACCGAACACCTTTCATCACCACAAGTGCTCCAGAAGTAACCTTCAATGCCCCATTTTGTATGGTCACAGTGAAGCCTTTTGATTCTAAGACTTCCATATCAATGAGATTCTTCTTCATATCTGAAATATAATGAACATACATCAATACCCTGGTTGAACCATCTTGATTCTTCAAAAAAATTATACTAATCCCTAAAACATTTCATGGATAATCATTACCCATGAAAAAAATCCACCATCTAGTTATTCAAAGTTAAAGAACCACTCCTTGTTAGGAGACATATGGAAGGTACATGCTGAATCAAAAATCCAATCACCATGATAGGATGTTGTTGACGAATCAACCAATGCAAAATCTGAATTTGAATTGCTTTCAGCTATACATGCATTAGACTGCACAACTTTTCCTTTCTTTTACAGCTTCAGAAAATTTTTCTTCCAATGGCCTTTTTCATGACAAAAGGCACATTCATCTTTACCAAGCCTTCTTTTTGATAGAGATCTACCTCTCCTTCCTTTCTATTGTGTTTGCGGATGTTCTCTTACAGATAGTGCCTCTGCTACTTCATTCCTGTTTTTTATCTTTATTTCTAATTTCATAACTATACAAATCAGTGAAAACTTCTTCAAAAGTTGTGTTCGCTCTTCTTCATGAACTTGTTCTCCAACGCCTTCCACAACTTACTTGCGGATATCTCCTTCATGAATGTGTACTTTTGTTCTATTGAGAGACACGAACAAATTGTACCACATGCCAATCAGTTGATATTTTTCCACTTGACTTCATTTGCTCCATTTGGTTTCTCTTCTTTAATGGCGATGTCTAAACCTTGTTGAAACAAAGCATCTAGAAATTCTCCTTGCCACATGCCGAAATGACAGGTTCCATCAAACTTCTCCACCTCAAACCTTGCATTCATAACCATTGTTCTGCCTGATGTGGATGATTGGCCTTTGTTTGAAAGAAAATTTTCTTCAGCCATTTCTACAGATTACAAAGATTAGCAACTATATTCCAATAGCAAATAAACGGAATACAAACAAATGCCTAAGTAGAAACCTTCGGCTTTGATACCAATTGTTGGAAAAATAGGGTATATTTTTCCTATTCTAAATAGTTACTATTTACATATGATTTAAATGAATAGAACTCAAACTAACCCGAAAAATAATGCTATTGGAAATATAATGTTAAAATAAACTAAAGTAGATATTGAAGCAGAAATATTAAAATAGGAAAAATAAAAACACAAGAAATTTAACGAGGTTCAGTATAAATGTTACCTAGGTCCTCGGGCATCGTTTACCACTTCTATTATCTCCAAATGAATGAACTCCAAAATTATAACTAATTGTGCAAAATTGAGCTAATCAATTACTCTTACAAAAGAGAGTAAGATTTACAAATTTTGAGATGTTTACAAATGGTGGATGATGGTTTTATTTGTAGCCTAAAATACAACACGCATCTTCATTCCTAATTCCTAACCAATGTGAAATTTTTTCAATTTGTTTACTAAAAAACTATACAGCAAAAAAGAATACAATAGAGTAAAGAACTAAAGAGATGCTTGAGGAAGATACAAATATCTTTTTTGTTTTTGTTTGTCCTCGTTAAATTTGTTTTTCTCTTTAACACTTTGTATATACAACTCATTTTAGTTTACTCATTCTTCATTCTGTTCAAATTATTACTTTATCTTTTTTATTTAGTTTAATATATATTTAGCTAAAATAAAAAAAAATATAAATTAATATATCAAATGAAAAACAAAAAATTAAAAAATAGTAACTAAAATAATGAAAAGATTAAGTATTTAATAATAAAAATTTGTATGTTACATAAAGTATAAAATTCATGTCTACTTATACGAGATAATAATTTATTAGTGGATTTCAAAATATTTAAAAAAATTAAAAGAAAAATGATATATAAAAAGTGATTCAAATTGATATGTCTTATTTATAATATGTTTCATATACGATCAATAATACATAAAGATGTAAAAAAATTATTAATTATCAATATTATTGTTATTATAGGCATAATATTATTATTTTCACATATCATACCACTTATTAATTGATAATCAGTGCATATATAAAATAAACTATAGATGTACAGATCATTATATCTAGAATACAAAAATATTTTTCAATTGTTACGTGACATATAATGACATTTACTGTTTAAGGATTTTGAAATTGTGTGCCTATGATATCAAAATATTTAAAGAAATTAAAAGAAAAAAATGGTAAAAACAAAATTAATAAAAAAAGCAAACATTTAAGTTTCATTATATGTGAAACATTTTCTTTAAATATACACTTCCACTTTATCAAATCAAGGACTAATAATAATAATAATAGTAGTAGTAGTAGAAGAGACCTGTAAACTAATAAAAAAGTATCATGCATAATTCTTTTTAAGACAAAGATATTGATATTCATTAAATGTGTAATGAAAACAATTAGAGGACAAACCAATACTAAAAAATTTCAATCCAAACGATAAATGTTCCTTTATTTCACTGTATTGCACTTAAAATTAACAACACAAAGTTTGAGGCCTTATCATACAACTGATACACATTATAAAACCTCAATCTCAAAGATCAATGTGAAAACTCCTTGTAACTACGTTGTGGAACCACTTTAATGATGGCCCAAAGGAGATCAAAATAAAGAGTGAGTTGTGCTAAAGCAAAGAATGTAATGGGTAAGCATGTTGCAACATACAATGGATATGCTATTGGTCTAAGTTCTTCTTTAAGGACAAACACATGACCAGTACAAAAAGAGACTAGCATGGAAGCTATAGATGCAAAGAGTGATGTTAAACCCAGTAAAAGCTTTCTTGTTAAGTCCTTTGCAAAATCTTTTTCTTGGTATCTAGAAGTAAGAATTGAAAGGAAAAAGACTAAAGCAGTTACTGAGAAGCAAAGTGCAATTATAGATGAAATCGCAAAGGCATTGAATGCTGGCTCTTCTTTCAGGAGGCCGGTTCACCATTTCTTCATTGATTCCACCAGGCATTCTTGTCGACGTTGCAAATGCTACTGCTGCAATAAGAGCTGCAACTACAGAGCAGGACTCTGAGGTTTTTGTTAGCCATTTACTTCCATCTTTGACGAGCTTTTCGTGTGCCTTACTGAAAACCTGCTTTGGGGTCTTGTTCTCTTTGTTATATCGAGCAAAGAAGCGTGGTGGCATGGACTTCTTGACAAACTGCAGCGTTAAACCAAAATCAATTTTATATATCAATCATTTATTTAAAGAGATAAAAGTCACTTAACTTTCACCAAAAGTGCTTTTTAGTCTTCTTTTTTTCTTTAAGCAAGTGAAGTTGGGTTTCACAAATTATAATAAATTGATGCACTTTTACTTAAATAGAAAGGACTATCAAAAGGCTAATGTTGAGCATATATTAGAGAGTTAATAGCATGAGAGATGCTATTTATTAATATTAGACTATACTCCTCGTCAGTCTAGTAGCCAGGAAAGAAAATTTAGATGAGATTAGATTTTACATATTTTAATATATTAAATATTAAATATAAATATCATAAATTTTATATAACTAGTTATAACTTAATAATATAAGATTTATTTAAATTTATTAAAATCTTAAATTTCAAGCCTTATTTACGAGTGTATGTATTTTTTTGAAAAAAAAAAGATTTATTCATTTAATCAAAAAATACAAAAATAATTAAATTAATAAAATTAAAAATACATCAAATTATTTTACATTAAAAATAGTTTTGTTATAAAGAGAGGGTATTCAATTCTTAATTCTCAAACAATACAAAAAACAAGTGATAATTGTTTCTTTTATAATGAATAAGTAGCATAATACTTTAATGAATTCTACTTTCACAAATTTGATTTATTAGTTACATTTTTTAAAATTAATCTACTTTATTCGCATTATTATTTTATTTTGAATGCTTTAGTTATTTTTTACCAACATGTATTTTTATGATTTTTTTTCAAAAATTTATGTTGAATTAAAATAAATTCTACTAGGAGAAGCCTCGTAAGTAAATGTTTAAAGACAAAAATGTCTTAAAAAATTTAGAAAAAATGAAAAATAATATAAATACAATAATCAAAATTTAACTAAAGTAACTAAAGTATAAATAAATATAAAAATAATGTGATTAAAGTGTTCCAATTTAAAGTAAAGTTATTAAAACATGTAATTTGTAAAACTAAAGTGATCTCAAGTATAATTTTCTTAAATAAATTGCCTTTAAATTTTATTGAAAATAAAAGAATGGATACTATTAACATGTGAGCTAAAATTTAATAAGTTTTTGACAAAATATTTACAATAGCTACAACTTATAGACACCGTTATTACTCACTGATTATATTGTTTTCTCTCTTCATTTTTTATTGGATAATGAATATATTTTTTAAAAATAAAAATTCTACTAATTTTGAATTTCATCCGTGTAATACATATTATCATATAAATAAATAATTTCTCAAGTATAGATAGATATATATATATATATATATATATATATATATATATAGATAGATAGATACCTTGTACCATTTGATTTCCCATTGCATTTGGAGGGCACTGCCTGGAATAAGCCAAGGGCGGTAATAGCTTAATTTTGCAGCCAAGTGAAGTGCACTGTTTCCATCATTATCCAGCTGTCTCAATGCAACTTCCTTGATAGTATTCTTACTATTTAGTAGAAGACTGTACACATGTGGTTGCCTATTCTCAATAGCTAAGAGCGCAACATTCTTGTTTTCAAAGTTCAAGTCTTGGATAGCTATTGGGAATTTTTCTAGTATTTTCTCTACCATTTCAGTCACTCCCATTTTTGCAGCAACTAATATAGGTGTCTCTCCTTTTCCTTTTGTAGTTCCATCCTTCCCACATCCTTTCACAAACCCAAAAGATTGAATAATCAGCAGTTTCTTTGTTAAAAACTAGAATGTCGACTAATGTAAAGCTATGTTTGTTTGCGATTCTATTTTTAAACGTTACTTGAATCAAAAGTTGTTTCAAAAGAAAGCTTTTGAAACAAACCACTTCTACCTAGGAACACCTTTCACTATTTACAAACCCAAAAGTGTTGGTTTGTAAACTTGTTTACAAGCCTAAAGAAATCAAAAACAAAATTTGAAACATTCTAGCCCATTTGAAGTCCAAATTTCTGTTTTTACATGATGATGATCCTGGATTGATAAGGATATCTGGCCATGGTTGGTGAGAAGAAGAAAAATCAATGGGTTAGGTAAGAAGATAAGTGTATGGTTTAGATTGTTTTGGTAGGTTTAGATTGTATGGCTTAGATTTATTTGTTGTTTCTATAAATACCTCTCATTAGCAATGTAATAATCAAGTTAAAGAAATCAGAAATGAAAATTCAATAATTTCTGAGTATTTCTGGAAAATTGTTCTTGAGTGTTCTTGAGTGTTCTTGAGTTTTTGAGAGTTTTGATCCATAATTTTCCAACAAAGTGGTATCAGAGCTGTAGTTGGAAATATAAATATACACTATTGTATATCAAATCGAAGCTCTCGAGAAGACAAATCCGGCACGCCATGCAAGAATCATCCAGATCAGTTCTCGGACTTCGCCGCCACGATTCTCCCGGAAGTTTCTGCCAGAAAGTGAGTTAACCTCACCGAGTCACCGATTTGGGAGCTCGAGTCGATGAGCCACGGCTTGCCTGCTGACCGAGCCGCCGACCGGGAGCCACCATGCCGACTTGGTGACCAAGCCGTGCTGACCGAGCCAGACCGAGCCACCAAGCCGAGTTGACGAGCCAGCCGACCGAGCCGTCAAGCCGTTTGTGCCGAGTGTAGAGATAGTCGACCAAAAAAGGTGACTTCGACCAGATTGACTTCGACCAGATTGACCAAAAAATCGTTTTTTCCCACGGAGTTCCTCTTAAGGTTTTTTGACGTTACGAATCCATCTCGTGCGATCGCACTTACAAATTCTCACTATATTGATAGTTATGTCAAATGGAGGTATGTCATCGTTCAAGTCCCGACACTCAATAACGACAACTATGATAATTGGAGTATCAAGATGAAGGCTCTTTGGCAGTACGATGTGTGGGAAGTCGTAGAGAAAGGCTTAAGTGAGCCGCATTTACGAAGCTACTCTAACTTAGTGCAAAAAGAATCTTTGAAAGATTTGAGAAAGAGACAAGAAAGCTCTTTTTCTTATCTATCAAGCCTTAAATGATGATGGGTTTGAGAAGATTTCAGATGCAACATCTTCCAAAGCAGCGTGGAATAAGCTTCAAATTTCTTTCAAAGGAGCCGAGAAAGTGAAGAAGGTTCGTCTCCAAACACTAAGAGGTGAGTTTGAATCTCTACATATGAAAGCTTCCGAATCTATTTCCGACTATTTCTCAAGAGTCGCAGTTGTTTCTAATCAATTAAAAAGAAACGGTGAGATGTTGGGAGATGTTAGAATAATGGAGAAGATACTTCGTTCATTAGATTCCAAATTTGAACATATCGTCGTGACGATTGAGGAAACAAAAGATTTGGAAGAAATGACCATTGATGAACTCAATGGGTCATTACAAGCATATGAAGAAAAGCGTAAGAAGAAGCGGATCACCGAGCAACTCTTCAAGATGCAATTCAAGGATAAGCATGAAAGCCAAAGCAATGATAGAACCAACGTGGCCGAGGTAGAGGTAGAGGTAGGCCGTGGACGAGGTGGAAACCACGGTCGTGGACAAAGTTGGAACTACAACAATTCTAAGAACTTTGGAAAGAGCGGAAAGCTCAACACAAAGTCGAGGAAGAGGTAATATGAACTCAAGGTATGAAAAATCTCAAGTTCAATGCTATAATTGTCGAGAATTTGGACATTATGCTTGGAATGTAGAGCTCCCAATAATAGAGTATGAGAAAATCAACTACATGTAGGGAGAAGACCGATGAGAAAGAAACTCTTTTTCTAGCACGAAAGGAGGGTAATAAGAGTCAACCAAATGCCTCGGTATCTTGACACGAGCAAGCAACCATATGTGTGGAAGGAAAGACATGTTCGTGGAACTAGATGAGTCGATGTGGAAATGTTTCATTTGGAGATGATTCAAACGTAGGTGAAAGGAAAATGTAACATTCTTATTCGTTTAAAGATGGGCAACATCAATTTATTTCAATGTTTACTATGTCCCAAATATGAAAAGTAACATTTTAAGTTTAGGACAATCACAGCTGTTAGAGAAAGGTTATAATATTCATATGAAGGATTGTAATCTTTCTATAAAAGATGATAAGAATATCCTCATTGCTAACGTGCCGATGTCAAAGAATAGAATGTTCTTTGATCAACATACAAAATGACATTGCAAAGTGTCGAAAGCTTGCTATAAAGATGCATCGTGGCTATGGCATCTTCGATCTCGGACATCTCAATTTTGGAGGATTGGGTCATTGTTGTTAAGAGATGGTGAAGGGACTACCTTGCATTAACCATCCTAATCAACTTTATGTGAAGGGTGCCTACTCGGGAAGCAATTCGGGAAAAGCTTTCCAAGCGAGTCGACTCAAGAGCGAGAAGCCACTCGAGCTAATCCACACCGATGTGTGCGGACCGATCAAGCCTAGTTCTCTCGTAACAAGATAACTATTTTCTTCTTTTTATTGATGATTTTTCAAGAAAAACTTGGGTATATTTCTTGAAATGAAATCGAAGTTTTCAAGTATTCAAGAGGTTCAAAGCTACGATGGAAAGAGAAAATGGTAGAAAAATCAAAGCCACGTGAGATCGTAGGTGGAGAATTTACATCCAAGGAGTTTCCAAGAGTTACGTGAAGCAAATGGAATTCATAGATCTTTAAGGTGCCAAGATCCCCCCAACAGAATGGTGTGGTGAAAGAAAGAACCGAGACAATCCTCAATATGGCACGGCGTGCTCAAAGCAAGAAACTACCCAAAGAGTTTTGGGCGTAAGTAGTAGCATGTGCGCATTTACTTGTCAAACCGATCTCCAACAAGAAGTGTATGGGGAAAGACACGCAAGAGGCATGGAGTGGAAGAAAGCCTGGTATTTCCCACCTAAGAGTCTTTGGAAGTATAGCCCATGCTCATGTCGTATGGGATGAGAGAAGAACAAAGCTTGATGATAAAAGCGAGAGTTTTATCTTTATTGGTTATGATACTAATTCAAAGTGGCTATAAGTCAGACAACCCACACAATAAGAAGATTGTGATTAGTCGAGATGTGGTATTCGTCGAAGAAGGAGAATGGGATTTTAAATCCCATGTAGATAACTTCAATTTCTTTCCTCAGTTTAAAGAAGATGAGCAGACAATGAGGGAGCAATCCGTAGAAATTCAACAAGATCCAATGACTCCACCTACTTCACCAATGCCAACCACTCAAGAAGATTCATCATCTTCGAGTGGAAGGGAAAGAGCCATGACACGCACAAGAAATCTCCCAGATCTTTGGCGAGGTAACAGAACGACAAGATAATCTTACCTTATTCTCGTCTCTTTGCCGATTGTGAACAGGTGAGCTTTCAAGATGTTACTACAAGAGAAGAAGTGGAGAGATGCGATGGACCAAGAAATCAATGCTATAGAGAAGACCGACACATGGGAACTTGTTTCACTTCCCAAAGGGCATAAGGCAATAGGTGTCAAATGGGTGTACAAGACAAAGAGAAATGCTAAGGGAGAGATTGAAAGACACGAGCGCGAGGCTAGTAGCAAAGGATATAGTCAAAAGGCTGGAATTGATCAGTGATGAGGTATTTGCTCCTTGCTCGATTAGAAACTATAAGACTAATCATTTCTTTGGCAGCTCAAAATAAGTGGAAGATACATCAAATGGATGTAAAATGCTTTTCTAAATGGAGTCCTTGAAGAAGAAGTCTACATTAAGCAACCATCAAAGGCTATGGCTAAAAAGGTCACAAAGACAAGGTATTGAAGTTGAAGAAAGCTCTTTATGGGTTAAAGCAAGCACCAAGAGCATGGAATAACCGCATCGACAAGTACTTTCTGGAGAACAACTTCATCAAGTGTCCCTATGAACATTCAATCTACATCAAGATTGAAGATGGCGATATTCTAATCGTTTGTCTATACGTAGATGATCTCATCTTCACCGGAAGTAATCCAAAGCTATTTGAAGATTTTAAGAAGTGATGACGAGAGTTTGAAATGACAGATATCGGGTTAATGGCATACTACCTTGGAATTGAAGTGAAGCAAAAGGAAGAAGGTATCTTCATCTCTCAAGAAAGCTATGCAAAGGAGATACTAAAGAAGTTTAAGATGAACGATTGCAAGCCGATCAAAACACCAGGTGGAATGTGGAATCAAACTATCCAAGCATGAAGATGGTGAAAATGTGGATCCAAACATTTTTCAAAAGTTTAGTTGAAGTCTGGTTTATCTCACGTGTACTGGCCCGACATCCTCAGTATCTTTGTTGGATTGATTAGTCGCTATACGGAGAAACCGGCAAATCACCCATTTCAAAGTCGCAAAAAGAATCCTACGCTATCTAAAAGGTACAATTAATTTTAGCTTGTTTTATTCACTTCTAATAATTACAAGCTTGTTGGATATAGTGATAGCGATTTTGGTGGAGATATAGACGATCGAAGAAGCACCTCCGGTTGTGTTTTTCATGGGAGATACTGCTTTTACATGGATGTCAAAAAAGCAACCGATTGTCACCTTGTCTAGTCAGTTAATATGTGGCTACCTCATGTGTTTGCCATGCAATTTGGGTGAGAAACTTGTTAAAGAGAGCTAGGTTTGACACAAGAAGAGCTAACCAAAATTTGTGTCGATAACAAGTTAACCATTGCCTTAGCCAAAAATCTTGTTTTCCATGATCAAGCAAACACATAGATACTCGATATCATTACATCGTGAGCGCATCACAAGAAAGGGATGTACAACTCAAGTATGTAAAATCACAAGATCAAATTGCCGACATCTTCACTAAACCACTCAAGCAAAGAAGACTTTGTCAAATTGAGAAATTTGTTTCGGCATCATAAAACAAGTTTAAGGGAGAGTGTTGGTTCGTAAACTTGTTTACAAGATTAAAGAAATCAAAAACAAAATTTGAAACATTTTAACCCATTTGAAGTCCAGTGTGGAAGCTTACATGATGATGACTGGATTGATAAGGATACAAATTTCTGCCATTGGTGCAGAAGAAGAAAAATCAATAGGTTAGATAAGAAGATAAGTGTATGGTTTAGATTGTTTTGGTAGGTTTAGATTGTATGGCTTAGATTTATTTGTTGTTTCTATAAATACCTCTCATTAGCAATGTAATAATCAAGTTAAAGAAATCAGAAACGAAAATTCAATAATTTCTGAGTGTTTCTGGAAAATTGTTCTTGAGTGTTCTTGAGTTTTTGAGAGGTTTGATCCATAATTTTCCAACAAAAAGATGGAATAATCATCAGTTTCTTCGTTAAAAACTAGAATGTCCATTAATGTGAAGGTACGTTTGTTTGTGATTCTATTTTAAAATGTTACTTAAATGATAAATTGTTTCAAAAGACATCTTTTGAAACAAACCACCTCTACCTAGGAACAATTACATATATATACTTGTAAGTCACGCTTACATGATAGGGGAAGAAAATAAAAGTGTTAGTTTCGAGCACATTTGACAAATGTATCAAATAAAAATAATATATATTTTTGTGGTTAAAATTTAGCCAACTACGTGTCCAATTGTTGACCACATAAGGGATAGGTAATGTTTTTTTTCTTAGAAAGACACGCCAAAGAAAAGAAGCAAAACAAAGCCAAAGGAGCAATTTCCTTTGATGAAAAATAATGTTGTGTGTTTAAGAAAGTGTGAGAGAATATTTTTCTAAAAGATGAGTGACAAAATGTGAGTTTGGGAAACACTTATGTGTCACTATTTTAGGTTTATCTCAATTTATTGTATTACCTCTTACTTTGTACCCATTAATTTTATTCGTAGAAGAAATATTTTTCGAAGTTTTCCCCGTAAACATAGCCTAAATTAAAGGGTGAACCACATTAAATTGTTGGTGTCGCTATTTTATTATGGTAAATTTATTTTATTTTTACTCACTGTGCCCCAACAACTAGTATCAAAACTGGTCTAATAAAATTCTTACTATGTTCTGTAGTTGCAACATAAACTGATCTACCACATCAGAAAAGATTTTAATAGGTCCAGGACGTATTTATTTGTAGAACAAGAATCATAGCGAAAAAAAATGTCAAGTAGAAGGTAGATATTGAGAAATTTAATGGCAATAATAATTTCTCTTAATGGAAAAGGAGGATGAAAGATATTATTATTCAACAAAATGTCCATAAGGCATTGTTGGGGAAAGAAAAGAAGGCAGCAACCATCACTGAGGAATAGTGAAAGGAGATAGATGGGATTGCACCCAGTACAATCCGTCTAAATCTCTCAGACATTGTCTTGCAAAATATTGAATCAAAAAATTGCAAGACTGTAAAATAAACATAGGAGGCTCTAGAAAATGTGTACATTTCAAAGAACCATGCCAATAAATTTTATTTGTGAAATAAGCTATATTAGATGAGGAAGGAAGATAATGTGACCGTGATGCAGCACATTAGCGATTTCAACAACAAGTTTTCTCACTTAGCAAGATTCAATGTGAGTTTCGACTATGAAGAGAAAGTTGTGATGTCGCTGGCATCACTACCCTCATCATATAATCATCTTACAAAAACTATGACTTATGCGAAAGACAAGATGGAGTTTGAAGTTCTTGTAGAATCCCTGTTGTCATATGAGAAACATAACAGGTAGAGAGATTCAGAAGCAAAAGCTTTTATCATAGAGTCTAGAAGAAGGAGACAGAATAGAGAACAGAAACATAGAGGCAAGAGTAGAGGCAAATCAAACAAATATGCTAATGTCAAATGCCATTATTGTGAGAGGAAATGTCACATCAAGAAATTTTGCCCGATGTTTAAGAAGGAATAGGAAACAAACAAGGCAAAGTAGTGAAGAAAGATGACAGTAGTGATGATGAGTAAACAAATACCATAGACAAATTCAATATCATTTATGATGAAGATTTTTTCAATCTTGCATCACACGAGACCAATTGGGTGATTATTAGTGGTGCTATATTCACGCTACATCACGTAGAGAATTTTTCTAATCATACACACCTAGAAATTATGGTGTTGTTAGAATGGGAATGAAGGCCTATCAAAGGTTTTATTGCAGATGAGATGTTTGCTTGGAACCAGAGAATAGAATCAGACTATTTCTAAAGTATGTCAGGCATATTCTAGATATGAGCCTAATTTAATCTATGTATGCAAACTTGAAAATGAAGGATATTGTAGCTCTTTCATTTATGACAAATCGAAACTTACAAAAGGCTCTTTAATGGTGGTTAGAGGTAAGAAGCATACAACTCTATATATAATGTAAGAAAAGCTCTCCATCGACACAATAAATGTCATGGAGAAAGATAATGCAGCTGAATTATGGCATATGAGACTCAATCATAAGGGTGAAAAATGTATGAGAAGTCTAGCTAGGAAGAAGATACTACCCAGAATGGATGAAGTACATTTGGAGAAATGTGTAGATTGTCTAGTAGAAAAGAAAAACATAGTTGCTTTCAAGAATTCCCATACTTCCAAAATGAATAATATTTTAGATCTGATTCATTCATATTTGTGTGAACCCATGCCAAAGTCACTTGGTGGTGCTCAATACTTTGTGACTTTCATTGATGATCATTCGAGGAAGAAAATGAAGTGCATTCGGACAGACAATGGTGGAGAATACACAAGACCTTTTCATGCTTACTGTGAAAAGCATGGTATTCGACATCAGATGACACCTCAAAAGACACCGCAGTTGAATGGCTTAGTTAAGAGGATGAACAAAACTTTGATGGAGAGAGTTGGATGTCTACTCTCATATGCAAAGTTTCCTAAAGTTTTCTGGGGTGAAGCCATACTCATTGTTGCACATGTGTTGAATCTTTCATTCTGTACTTCTCTCAAGATGGATGTTCGAGATAAAGTATAGTCAAGAAAAGATGTTTCCTAAGATCATTTATGGGTGTTTACTTGTAAAGCATTTGTTCTTATCCTAAAGTATGAGAGATCCAAACTTGATGCCAAGACAAGATAGTGTATTTTTATTCGCTATGATCAAGATCAATTTAGCTATAGATTTTATGATTCGGTTGCAAAGAGACTTGTTAAGAGACATGATGTGGTATTTGTTGAAGATGAGCCTACTGAAGATATATTCAAAATGAAGAAGGATTTTCCTAATTTCAATGATGACTTATCAAATTTGGAATTAATTCCTCCAACATCAGTGCCAAGACAAGTTGGAGATAAAGACCAGGTTTATCCACCTGAAGAAGATGAAGCTCCCATAGAAGTTGGTTCTGAAGACGAGAGAGATGGTGATGTTCATTATCTAGCACCAACACCTACGGCTTTTCCTATTCCACTAAGAAGAAGTGATAGATTGAGATGATCCTCTACCACATATCCTAAAGATGAGTATATAAAATTCATTGATGGGGGAGAACCTAAGAGTAATGAAGAAGCCATGGATGAAAAATACAAACAAAAATGAATTGAAGCGATACAAGATGAGATGAAGTCCTTGCATGAGAACAAAAAATTTGAGCTGATGAAGCTGCCCAAAGGGAAGAGGGCTTTGAAAAATAAATGAGTGTACAAGGTGAAGCATAAAGGACACAATTCTAGTCTGTGATACAAAGCTAGACTAGTTGTCAAGGGATTTAACCAAAGAAAAGAAGTTGACTTTGATGAGATTTTCCCACAAGTTGTGAAAATGACATCCATCCGTACTGTGCTGTGGTCAGCAGTAATTCTTGACCTTGAGGTTAAGAAAATGGATGTCAAAACTACTTTTCTTTCCTACACGGTGACTTGGAAGAAGTGATATACATGGAGTAACTAGAGGGTTTCAAGCAAAAGATAAAAGAGGATTATGTTTGCAAATTGAAGAAAAGCCTTTGAGCCTTAAAACAATCACCGAGACAATGGTACAATAATTTTGAGTCTATTATGGGGGAGCAAGGATACAAAGAGATTACTTCAGACCATTGTGTTTTTATATAGAAATTCTCTGATGATGATTTCATTATTCTTTTATCCTATGTGGATGATATGTTGATTGTTGGTTAGAATATTTCCAGAATTAATAACTTGAAAACATAGTTGAGTAAGTCTTTTTCCATGAAAGAATTGGGGCAAGCAAAGTAGATTTTTGGCATGAATATTATTAAAGACAAAGGCGCCAAGAAATTATAGTTGTCACAATAGAATTATATTGAGAAAGTACTTTAGAGATTTCATATGGACAAGGCTAAAATGATTAGTTGTTCTCATGCTAATCATTTTAAGCTAAGTTCTAAGCAGAGCCCTTTCACAAAAAAAAGAGAAAGAAGAGATGGAAAAGGTTCCATATGCTTCAGTAGTTGGAAGTCTGATGTATGCTATGGTTTGTACACTACTAGATATCGCTCATTTAGTTGGAGCTGTGAGTAGATTCCTTTCAAATCTTGGAAAGGAACATTGGGCTGTAGTGAAATGGATTTTCAGGTATCTTCGAGGTTTTTCCAAAATATGCCTATGTTTTGGAAATGAAAAACCTGTGTTAGTTGGATACACAAATGCAGATTTACTTGGCGATGTGAATTCCAGAAAATTCACTTTAGATTACCTAATTACATTTGCAATGGGAGTTGTGTCATGACAGTCAAAGTTACAAAAATGTATTGCACTATCCACTACAAAAGCAAAATTTATAAGAGCAATGAAAGCATGCAAAGAGTTGTTATGGATGCAATGTTTTTTGAAAAAACTTGGGTTGCAGTAAAACAGTTACCAGTTATTTTGTGATAGTCAGAGTGCTATCCACCTTGACAAGAATGCCTCCTTTTATTTGAGATAAAAAATATTGATGTGAGGTATTACTGGATTAAGGATGTAATGGAGAAGAAGCTACTACAGCTTGAGAAGATCCATACAGTGGAAAATAGATCAGATATGTTGACAACAATTCTTCCAAGACATAATTTTGAATACTATCGTTTAGCTACTGGATTGGTGAAGCCCTCCATGTAGTCAGGAGGGGGAGATTTGTAGGTTTGGAAGGGGAAGAAAATAAAAATATTAGGTATAACCACATTTGACAAATGCATCAAATAAAAAAAAAATTTATGGCTAAAATTTGGCCAACTACGTGGCCAATATTTGGCCACATAAGGGATAAGAAATTTTGCCTAAAAATAGGCAATGTTTTTTTTGCCTTAGAGAGACACACCAAAAGAGAGAAGAAAAGTAAAGCCAAAGGAACAATTTCCTATGGGATATTTTTCTAAAAGAGGGGTGACAAAATAGTGATTTTGAGAAATATTTGTCTATCACTATGTTGGGTTTATCTCAATTTTTTATATTGCCTCTCACTTTGTACCCATTAATTTTATTAGTAGAAGAAATATTTTTCAAAATTTGTCTCATGTACGTAACTCAAATTAAAAGGTGAATCACGTTAAATTACCAGTATTATTATTTTACTTTATTGAATTTATTTTATTTTTACTTGCTGTGTCCCAAGAATACTGTCTCATAATACCTAAACAAACTATAACTTTTCCAAAAGAGGAACAAAGAAAAGGGAAGTTGAATATCTAACTTTTTTTTAGCAATGGAGACTAAATTATCAACTTTTGTTCATCAACTATTGGTACATGAGATGTTATTCGTTATTCTATTCTAATGCAATCACATTGTTTAATGTTTTAATCAAATATTGGGTACTTGTATTTTTTAACAAAATAACTATGTTAATCTTACAATTCATTGTCATATAGTGCAATATCATCACTTCCTTAATTATTTCTTGAGGTTTGAGAGACTATTAATGTAAAGTACGTATCAAAGTTATAAGACTATTAATGTAAAGTACATATCAAAGTTATAAGACATATAACTGTTGGTTATTTTCGCAGACAAAACGTTCGTTTGTAAATATATTTCTAAACTCGTTACAAAGTTATCAAGCAAAATTGAATAAATTTTTGAGTTTTTAATAATTGTACTTTATTTGCAATTCGGCGAGAGAAACCAAATGGATCAACTATAATATCTTTAGAGTAGGTAAATTAATTAACTTTTAATATTATCAAGGTTATTCGGCAATTACTCGTTACCAATTATATGCACATCACATAATTAATCAATGCATAAGTGATAATATTAATTAATTTGTAATCATCACGGCTCTAGATAAATTAGTTTTATTTTTATAGTAGTTTTTTCTTATTAGGATGATCTCATGATTGTTTTACATGTGTTATTTTAATTTATTGAATTAATTATCAAGATTTAAAAAAATTATTTTCATTAATCTTGGTCTACATCTTTTCCTATAAGTTTGTTAGAGATTTTCTTTTATTGATTTATTTATTGAATCTACTAGCTTAAGATTTATTTGAAATCTATCTATAATACATATTAAAACTTGTGTTTTTGTGCTATTCTTTTACAGATTGTTGAGCGTGTATAATTGGTGAGAAATCAACTAAAATATTAATCTGAATACTACTCAAGTTAATTTTAGAAATTGTTAAAACAGAATAGAAGACTCGTAAATTAAGTATATTGAGACATTATTATAAGAAAGATAACATAATGTTGAGTTTGTAATTGGACGTTTATACTTGACGTTTGATTTTTATAATAGAAAGTTAGTTGTTCCAATAGATCGATAAATTTTCTCTTAGATAATAGTTTGTTTTTATTTAAAAATATCATGAATTATTTTTAATTTTCACATTTTACTATTTATATATGATTAAATGTTAACTGTTTTGCTTACGTTAAAAAATTATAATTTGATAAAATTTAAAATAATTTATTCACTTCGTGTACAGTTAAATTTTCTCTTAGATAATAGTTTGTTTTCACTTAAAAATATCACAAATTATTTTTAATTCCCACATTTTACTATTTATATATGATTAAATGTTAAATGTTTTGCTTACCTTAGAAAATTATAATTTGATAAAATTTAAAATAATTTATTCAATTCGTGTACAATTATTTGGTACCTTCCTCACTAGGGTTAGGAATCTCCTCAGACTTCTCCCCATCTTTGCTTGGTTTGAGTACTCCTTCGTTGGGTTCTTCATACTTGTATAGCACTGTATGTTCAACCAATTTGCTCATAACCTGTTTAGCCCATACATGTCTCTCTTTCTTCTCTTTTATTTTTTTTATCCTCCAACCACCTATAGAATAATACTCAAGAAAACATTGAAATTAATTAATGTAGTCTTAATACTTATTAATTGGTGTTCTAATTAGAATGAGATGGTGAAGTGTATAAAATTTTCAACCCTGACCAAAATTTACAATACTAACCAACTCCAAGAATTAACAGTATGATCTTCATCATAAACTTGAAAAGTCGAATAAAGGTGCTATAATTAGGTGGAAAAGATCGTGTTTTTCTTACTTCCTCTTGTTTGTCTGATTCGTTTAGACTCGTGAAACGTAAAACATAACTGATGCATATTAATATAAAAGAAATATGAAAAATAATAAAAATAACATCTTTAAAATTTGTAACCATAAAATAATGTTGAGTAAAATTGGTGTTCTAATTAGAATGAGACGGTGAAGTGTATAAAATTTTCAACCCTGACCAAAATTGACAATACTAACCAACTCCAAGAATTAACAGTATGATCTTCATCATAAACTTGAAAAGCCGAATAAAGGTACTATAATTAGGTGGAAAAGATCCTGTTTTTCTTCCTTCCCCTTGTTTGTCAGATTTGTTTAGACCTGTGAAACAGAAAACATAACTGATGCATATTAATATAAAAGAAATATGAAAAATAATAAAAATAACACCTTTAAAATTTGTAACCATAAAATAATGTTGAGTAAAATTGGTGTTCTAATTAGAATGAGACGGTGAAGTGTATAAAATTTTCAACCCTGACCAAAATTGACAATACTAACCAACTCCAAGAATTAACAGTATGATCTTCATCATAAACTTGAAAAGTCGAATAAAGGTACTATAATTAGGTGGAAAAGATCGTGTTTTTCTTACTTCCTCTTGTTTGTCTGATTCCTTTAGACCTGCAAAATAGAAAACATAAGTGATGCATATTAATATAAAAGAAATATGAAAAATAATAAAAATAATACCTTTAAAATTTGTAACCATAAAATAGTATTCTTTATAACTACGTCATATATTTTTACTATTAATAAAAAATTTAACACATTATTCAATTTAAACAACATTTAATTAGACGTCGTTTAAATTAAACTACGACTATTTACACTCATTAAATATTAAACGACATTTAATTGAAACGCGTTTAATGGCTTGGGGTAATATTTTTTTTTGTAATTTCCCAACTACCTAGTTACCCTTAGTAAATAAGAAAAGAACAGATAATGGAAATTTTAAATTTGATCACTTGAGTATTGTATAAAGTATAAGCATAAACAACTTACTAAATAGTCATTACTTATCAATATACTTGAAACTAACACTATACTTTCTTTAGAAGTAGCATAGATTAATAATGCCATACTGAATGAATGCTCTATTGATCATTATCAATATTTCTTTTCTGTAACACTTTCATGTATGGTAGCATCGAAAGCTAGAATCATCCATGTTAGTTAATTGAGTATTATCTCAAATTATGAAGTTGAGAATTAACACAATTTGAGGTAAATGTACTCCTTGCTGCAGATGATTCTTCTACGACATCGTTTGCAGAACATGATGCTCCTGGAGTCCCATCTACATTAATTAGCTGCTAGTTGTAAACATTTTTTTGCTTTACTTCTCCTAATAGAATATCTTATAATCTCCATATTCCACAGGGATGGGGTGTTCGATGATATTACACTAGCTTATTACCTTCTTTTAAGGTTCTCTTTTGTTGGGTTCCTGGAGGATTCTCTTCATCACCTGCTGCTGTATCAGTATTATCTTTCTTTCTTCCCTTTAAGCACAAGGAAGCGAACCATTCCTTATTCTTCTGTGTTTTAGCTACTATATTTGGTTTGAAAAATTAGATTTAATATGCAAATAATATAATTGGACAACTTTAATTATGTCATGAATTATATGTATGGTATTTTACTTAGGACGAATGACAGTAGGAGTATACTAACTTTGATAAAAGTATACAAAAATATATTAGTTTTTTTGGTACATAGTATATTACACATACACTAATTATTAAAAAATATATTAAAAGTTTAAAATTTTAAAAAATATCAAAAATAGGACAAGTGAATACATATATGCGTACTTTTTTGAGTTATATATTTTCTAAATAAATTATAACTCAAAAAATATAAAATTATATAGGTTTGAACACATTAAAATTGATTAGAAACACAAAACAACTAAAAAAATACGTACAATATTTTTTGAATTGTTATATATTTTTTAAATCAATTGTAACTCAAAAAAATATGAAATTAGATAGGTTTGAACACATTAAAATTGATTTAGGAACACAAAGCAACTAAAAAAATCCACACATATGTATTCACGTGCTCTATTTTTGATATTTTGTTTTAAATTTTAGACTTATAATATATTTTTTCGTAATTAGTGGACTTATATTACCTTACCAAAAAGTAATGACATTATATATATATATATATATATATATATATATTATAATTAGTGTACTTCTATTACACTTCGTCTTTTTACTTCATACTTTTACTTACTCAACACTTAAACATAACTTTAACTAGTCTCAAGAAATTCGTGCATGTCTTATAGTTTTCTGGATAATTATGACTCTTATTCTTTGCAGCTATTTGATTTATATTTCCTTCCTTAATTTCCTCTTTGAGTTCTTCAACACTTATACCTGAGACATACATGTAAATTATAATGGGTACTTTTCACATTAAAAAAACAAAAGAATTTAACTACAAAGGATGTTGAGAGTTAAGTAAAAGATGATGGGTTACAATACATAGTCTCTTTGAAAGGCTAGGACAAAATACAATTCTCAACCTCATTATAAGTGTTATATAGAAATATCTTTCCCATCGTTTAAGTAACAAAAGTTAACGTGTGTTTTATTACGTGAACCCAGTGTGACCAGTGTGACCAATTTAAGTGGTAGATGTAGAAAAGTCATGAAATTAAAATTCAGTAGTAATTTAAGTTTTGTTGATAACGTAGAGTTCATTTGTCATAAAACGTCAATATTTGTTATTTAAATGACGGTAAAAGTATTTCTATAACATGTATTAAGAGATTGATTATACATTTATTTATTAGGAAGTTGATTATACATTTATCACGCTAAAAAATTAAGTGATAGATTTCAATAAACATTAAAATTTCAATCATAGATTTATTAGCTTACTCTATAAAGAACCGTATATTTTGTATCATCTAATCTAAAGTATTTGGTTAGTATTTACATGAACATAGTACAACATTTATCACTATTATTTTTTCATGAAAACAATAATAAAAAAATTCTTTTTCCTGCTTTATGTGGAAATTGAAAAGAAAAAAAAAATCACAAAAACCTAGTTCACATTGGTTACCGCAATTTCAAACCTATATTTTTAGGTTGTCCACACAATTTTCATAATTTTAGAAAAAATGATGTAAATGGATATTTTCTTGTCAGAAAAAGAAATCAAGAATGAGTGTTTTAAGGATTTAAAATTAACTACGTAACAATTTTAGATCAAAGGCCTATTACCCATCTCTTCCAAATGACTAACTGACATTAAATTAACCCACTACTGTTATTCACATTTTGCGCTAAGATAGATGTTAGTGTTTGAGGTGGTAAAGAAAGGGCTCATAGGGGTAAGTGTCTAATACAACTTATGAAATTATATAATTAAATACTAAGAAATATTATTTTATCACATGACGTATTAGCTAGAGTAAATTGTTTAATTAATTAGCTTATGTAGTTCATGTATTTTGTTAAGTTATATTTGATATTGTAATTTACTTCACTTGTACTACACTTGTATTATTTCACTTGTACTACACTTCCACTATTTCACTTGTACTACACTTCCACTATTGATTTATTTCCTTCTAACATTGCTCCATTACCCTCACCATCGTCTACTACGGCTTCTCCTGATGTGTCTGCTCCTTCTGCTGATCCTACCATAACAACATCTTCTGAAGACCAATTACCTGATTGTCCAGAGTCATCACTTCGTCGTTCTACTCGTGTAAGTAGTCTTCCTTTTCATCTTCGTGATTACCAATGTTTCTCTACTATTTTGTCTCATCATGAACCCCAAAACTATAGAAGCTAGTTCTAACCCTTATTACAGAAGTTACGACAGATGAATTACAGGCATTAACAAAAGCACATACACGGGATCTTGTTGATCTTCCATCTAATAAATCTTTGATTGGTTGTAAGGGATCTTCAAAATCAAAACTCATTCAGCATGGGTCTCCGGAACGATATAAAGCTGCCGTCTGGGTGCAAGTGGGTTTTTACATGTGAATATGGAATCGACTATGAAGAAACTTTGCACCTCAGAATTCGACTCACCGTCAAGTATCATTGCGTTGCTGCTGCTCGAAATTGGAACATGTTTCAAATGGATGTCAAAAATGCTTTTCTCAACGGAGACATAATCGAGGAAGTTTATATGAAACCTCCTCCGGATACACTCATTCACCTCATCAAGTAGCAGACTTTGCCGTGGTTTCTACGCCTCAAACAAGCTCCTCGAGCTTGGTTTGCCAAATTCACTCTACACTTACCGACTTTGGTTTCACTTCCGCTCTTATGACTCCTCTCTTTATTTGGAAGACTCCCACCGGTGTAACACTTCTACTCTCCTTTATGTAGATGATATGATCATAACGGAATGACTCTAATGGAATTATTGATCTCAAGCGTCGAGTCATCAATTTGAAATGAAAGACCTGTCGTCTCCACTACTTCTTGGGCCTAGAAATCTCATCCGATTCTCAGGGATGTTATGTCTCTCAGGCAAAGTGCTCTTCCGATATTCTGAATCGGGCTGGCCGTACTGATTGTAGAACGGCATCATCACCTCTAGAAACCAATGTCGAACTTACTCCATTAGATGGTACTATTCTCTCATGCCACATTATACGCATAACTAGTAGGCAGCCTTGTTTATCTCATGGGCCACCGTCTCCGACATTGCCTATGCCGTTCATCCGGTTAGTCAATTCATGTCTCCGCTCCCATGCCTACCCATTATATCGGTTTCTTCGCATTCTTCGCTACATCAAAGGCACTATGTTTCACGTCTCCATTTCTCCAACAAGTCTAATCTTTCTTCTTCCGCCTACTCGATGCCGATCAAGGTGTGACCCAACCGATCGTCGCTCTACCACCGGATATTGTTTCTTTCTTGGAAACTCTCTTATATCTCGGCGAAGCAAGAAACAATCTCTCACTTCTCGATCCAAGATCCGAATATCGTGCTCTCACGACACCACTCAAGAACTTCTTGGCTCCGTTGGTTACTTGGCCGATATAGGTGTTCTCCAATCAACTACAACTATCCTATATTGTGACAATCGTAGTTGCTATTCAGATTGCTCACAATAATGTATTCTCATGAACGAACAAAACATATCGAGATTGATTGTCATTTTGTTCGTCAACAACATGTTCTTCAAGACACCGTTTGTCTCAAATCAATATCCTCCACAGATCAAACAATGACATCTTCACTCAAATCTCATCTACCAAGTAGATTTCAAGAATTAGTTTCCAAACTCAAGTTGATTGTTTCTCTTCCTCCTCGAGTTATGGGGATGTTAAGTTATATGATATTGTAATTTACTTCACTTGTACTACACTTGTATTATTTCACTTGTACTACACTTCCACTTATTTCACTTGTACTACACTCTGTAATACACTTCCACTATTTTATTTGTACTACATTTGTACTACATTTCCACTATTTCACCTGACTACACTCAGTACTACACTTGTTACAATCCTATAAATATGGTTCTATGTACATTCTAAATACACCAATACAACATTAAATCATTCTTTCTTCTTATCTCTCTATACTCTTCACATGGTATCGAGCTCTCATATACCTCTAAAATTTCTATCAATTACTGCTTCTTCCTCGCTCCAAAACCCTACTCACCTCAACCCGACTCACCTCAACCCACTATTCCAAACCCGCTCACCTCAACTCGGCTCACTTTAAACCGCTCACCTCAAATTACATCTCGCTAACCTGCCACCTCCACCTGCCTACTCCAACTCGGTTCTCCTCAACTCGCTCCTCAACCCTGCCTCAGGTTGTTTTCAACTCCTTTTTTTCATTTTTTTAAGGATATCTCCTTTATACTGCCTCTATATATTTGCTTTATATCTCTCCATTATTTCGTTAAATGGAACGAAATGATATCCTAAACCAATCTCTACCACCCTCGATGATACTAACTACCTAGTTCGGGCACAAGCAATGAAAAGTTTCCGAAAGGACGCAAGCTACGGGCGTTCATAACTGGTGATATCTCTATACCCATCCAAGAAACCACCGAAAACAACTCCTTATTTGCCGATCGCTCAAGACCGGGAGAAGCATCATCATCAAATTATTACCCGGTTCCGTAACACCACTTTACCCTCCATTCATGGTGAATTTGGGCGTTTTGACACCGCCAAAGAAGTTTGGGAATTTCTCGAGGCTCGCTTTACTACAACAGCATTTAGCCAACCAATATCAACTTTTAACAACTCTTCATACCAAACGCCAAAGGGTCGATCAAACCATTAACCAATTTCTCCTCGAAATGCATACTATTTGGGATCAACTCGCTTCTTTCCCGAACCAACTTGACGAACAAGATTGATGCCGAGATGTTTGCAACTTACCGTAATCACCAACGTCTTGTTATTTTTCTTACGGCTCTCCATGATCGATTTGAACCTCGTTCGGGCTTCCTTACTCCATCGGAGTCCTTTTCCATCCTTAGATATCATGCGACCGGAAGCTGGCCCGAAGAAACCTTGGATGGGGGTTTTCAAAGTTCATCATACGTATTCTCGTTCTTGCCACCTCTTTTATCGCCCCTAAAGCGAGGTTCTAAAGAGACCTCAAACATCAAGGTCGCACCTACCGTCACAACCCCAATCACAGCTTCACATGTCCCATTCGGGTATGTATATATTGTCACAAGAAGGGTCCAGACACTTTAATAGCAGATTGCTTTCGGAATCCCTCTCAAAGATTCCTCACGGAATCCCTCTCAAAGATTCCTCTCGTAATCCTCCCAAGATTCCTCTCTAATCCCTCTCAACATGCTTCAGTAAAAATAGTAACTCATCTATCACCGCCGCTACTTCGAGGATAATCATGACAAATTTACTTTCTCTACTCAAGAATCAAGGTCTTCTTAAACATGTTCTCTCACAATCTAGTAATGCTTCTCCCACGCCTTGCCTCTCACATCGTGTAAAAATCTTTTATTGTATTTTGATTCTCGCTTGTTGTAACCATATGACTCATGATACTCACATCTTCTCTCCCACACACCTTCCATCTCCAAGCCTTTTAATTCAAATCGCCAATGGTTCACATATGCACGTTAATGCCGTAGGACAAGTTTCCACATCTTCTATATCACTTTCTCGACACCTTTCATATTCCCAACCTTACTCTAAATCTTATCTCTATTGGTCACCATTACGTGAACTTGGTCTTACTATTACTTTTTCCTCTTCCGTTGTCAGCGTGTGATCCACAGACAGATAGATCCTCGGGACAGCCGTAAGGTTGGACGATTATTTCGAACTTATCAACCTTCATCTACCCAATTCTCCTCACACTTCCGTCACGTTTCTACCACTCCTATCAACCTATGTAATGCTCGTTCAGGCCATACGCCCATGTGACGTCTTTCGCTTTAGCATCTTCCGGTAAATTAGGATCCGTTTTCATTTTCCGATAATGTAAATTGTTTACCTTGTCAATCGGGGAAAACAACTGCTTTTATGTTTTAATAAAAGTGATTCTACTGCTCTCCCCTTTGACTTAATTCATTCGATGTTTGGTCCATCCCCACATCCTATTATGGGGATGTGTTTATTTTGTCATTTTTATTGATGATTATTCAAGATTCACATGGATTTTTCTCATGAAACATGATCCGAATTACCTAAAATTTATTATGATTTTGCCTAAAATGGTTAAAAACCCAATTTTCTCAAAATATCAAAGCTGCTTGTTCGATAATGCTATGGGAATATAAAGAAACAAATTTTTTAAATTTTCTTCGACAAACGGGACTCTTTCTCAATATTCTCGTCTCCGGCACATCTCAACAAATGGAAGAGCCGAGCGAAAACACGTACATATTCTTAATAATCGTTCGTACTCTCCTCATTTCTAGTTCTCATTCCGAACGCTTTTGGGTGAAGCAGCCTCTTACTACGTTTATACCATCAATCGTGTTCCCATGCCTATTATTCATAATCAATCCCTTACAGCTGCCTCTATAGTACTTCTCCATCTTACGAACTACTCAAAGTGTTTTGTCATGGCTCGTTTTGTTTTTCTTCACCCTCACGAACACAATAAATTAGAACCTCGTTCTCTCTTTGCTTGTTTCAGGGTATGGAATAGAACACAAAGGCTATCGTTGTTGGGACCCTATCTCTAAGCATCACAAGATCTCTCGTCATGTCATCTTTGGGAACATAAAATGTTTTCCTCTATTTCTTCATTTCATGTCTCATCTCCTACCTCACTCTCATTTTTTAATGACCCAACTATTGATTTATTTCCTCTAACATTGCTCCATTACCCTCACCATCGCCTACTACGGCTTCTCCTCGACGTGTATTCCGCTCCTTCCGCCGATCCTACCATAACAACATCTTCTCAAGACCACCACTCCGATTGTCCGTAGTCATCACTGTCGTTTCTACTCGTGTAAGTAGTCTTCCTTTTCATCTTCGTGATTACCAATGTTTCTCTACTATTTTGTCTCATCACGAACCCCAAAACTATGCAGGCCTAGTTCTAACCCTTATCATGTTAAGCTGGCGACAGATGAATTACAGCATTAACAAAAGCACATACACGGATCTTGCTGATCTTCCATCTAATAAATCTTTGATTGGTCAGAAGTGATCTTCAAAATCAAAACTCATTCATATGGGTCCGTGAACGATATAAAGCTCGTCTGCTGCAAAGGGTTTTACATGTGAATATGGAATCGACTATGAAGAAACTTTTGCACTGTAGCCGACTCACCTCCGTCAAGTATCATTGCCGTCATTGCCGCCGTCGAAATTGGAACATGTTTCAAATGGATGTCAAAAATGCTTTTCTCAACGAGACATAATCGAGGAAGTTTATATGAAACCTCCTCCCGGATACACTCATTCACCTCATCAAGTACGCAGACTTCGTCGTGTTTCATTGGCCTCAAACAAGCTCCTCGAGCTTGGTTTGCCAAATTCATACACTTATCGACTTTGGTTTCACTTCCGCCTTATGACTCGGCTCTTTATTTGGAAGACTCTAACGGTGTAACACTTCTACTCCTTTACGTAGATGATATGATCATAACCAGGAATGACTCTAATGGAATTATTGATCTCAAGCGCTTCGAGTCATCAATTTGAAATGAAAGACCTTCGTCGTCTCCACTACTTCGGGCCTAGAAATCTCATCCGATTCTCAAGGATATTATCTCTCAAGCAAAGTACTCTTCCGATATTCTTAATCGGGCCGGGCCTTACCGATTGTAAACTGCATCAACACCTTCTAGAAACCAATGTCAAACTTACTCCATTAGATGGTACTATTCTCTCAGATGCCATTACATTATACGTATGTAACTAGTAGGCATTGTTTATCTCTACCACTTCCCGACATTGCTTACGCTGTTTATCCGGTTAGTCAATTCATGTCTCCGCTCCACGGCCTACCCATTATACCGTGGTTCTTCGCATTCTTCGCTACATCAAAGGCACTACATGTTTCACTCTGCCTCCATTTCTCCAACAAGTCTAATCTTCTTCTCCGCCTACTCGATGTCGATTGGGCAGTGACCCAACCGATCGTCGCTCTACCACCGGATATTGTTTCTTTCGGGAAACTCTCTTATATCTCACAAGAAACAATCTCTCACTTCTCGATCCAAAGATCAAGTCAATATCGTGCTCTTTGCCGACACCACTCAAGAACTTCTTTGGCTCCGTTGGTTACTTGTTGATGCATAGGTGTTCTCCAATCAACTACAACTATCCTATATCGTGGACAATCGAGTTGCTATTCAGATTGCTCACAATAATGTACGTTTTTCATGAACGAACAAAACATATCGAGATTGATTGTCATTTTGTTCATCAACATGTTCTTTCAAGACATCGCTTGTCTCAAATCAATATCCTCCACAGATCAAATGTACCGACATCTTCACCAAATCTCATCTACCAAGTAGATTTCAAGAATTAGTTTCCAAACTCAAGTTGATTGTTTCTCTTCCTCCTCGAGTTTATGTGGGATGTTAAGTTATATTTGATATCAGAATTTACTTCACTACTACACTCAGTATTATTTCACTTGTACTACACTTCCACTATTTCACTTGTACTATACTTGTAATACACTTCCACTATTTCATTTGTACTACATTTGTACTACATTTCCACTATTTCATTTGTACTACACTCAGTACACACTTCATATAATCCTATAAATGCTTCTCATGCATATCTCTAAATACACCAATACAACATTAAATCATTCTTTCTTCTTATCTCTCTATACTCTTAACATATTTAGTTAAGCATGATATATATATATATATATATATATATATATATATTGGTAACTGATGGTGCATGCTTGTGAAATTAATTAACTACTAATAAGTATTTTTAAAGTTAGGATATTCATACCATGGTATACGATACGATCATATAGCCCGAGTAGACTGCTACTCTTGAATGCATTAGGTTTACTTGCTAATACATGAAGTGGAGAATCACCATCAGCATTTCTGGAGTTGACAAGATCTGAGTAGTTATGTATAATCCTAAATGCCAAACCTGCAAAATTAAAACTAATTAATACAAGCTTCAAAAAAATTGATATTATATATATAGTAATAAATATTAACTAAGACACTACAAGTCTACTAATATTACAAAAAAAATGAATAGTAATTTTTTATTTTTTAATGATAATTTATTTATATAATTTCGTTTTTTAACGAAAATAGACTTGTAAAATTTTTTCATAAAGATATTTTACTTGTATTATCTATTTAATAAATACGAAATTAAAGAATATTTTTCTTAACATACATAACGAAATTTTTTTTTTTATAAACTTGTACAAATATTTTGTAAAGGTAGTGTAATTGTATTATCTACCTAATAACTATGGAATTAGAGTATATTTTTATTAACATAGATAACGAAAAATAAATAAAAAAATAAATTGTAATCTAGCAGTGACACTTACTCAAGTATTCACCAGAAAGGGCAGCATGGAGGATAGTATCTCCGTTATTTCTCCGAATCGAATGGCTTTTTTCCTTGCAATGAGAATGGAGACAAAGGAAAACCTTTTCTTTTTCATGAAGAGCAGCCAAGAAGAGAGGGGTTTCACCCTCATTGTTTTTCAATGTTATAAGGTCGTGATTCTTTTCAGCCATTCTTTCACACAATTCAACATTTCCTAGCGAAGCTGCTATATGTAAAGGCGTGTTTCCTTTATTATTCACAATATTAATTAGGTTATGACTAACAATATTTTCCATCAATTTTACTGCTGTTTCTGTTTGCCCATTTGAGACAGCTATATGTAAGGCAGTATCACCTAATTTAGTGAGCTTTTCCTGTTGAGCTTGTTTGTTTTTCTTGTAACATGCCAAAACTTCATCCCAATTTCCTTGCATGACACTTGTGAACAGTTCATTAAATTCATTTGTAGCCATAACTACGTTTCTTTCTCTTGTTTCCCTTATGTTTTGAAATTCATGAAATGTTAATCGAGAAAAATGAATATCAATTGGTTTGTTTAAATAGCTAGATAGTCATTTTGATCTAATTAAATGATATAATTTATAGATAATAAAGTATTTTATTATTTTACATCAACGTCAATGTTACACCTAATGTTTAACACCGAATATTATAAATATTTAGATACGTATATCGTGTTGGAAATGTAAATTGTTTTTTTTTAATTTTTCATATATAAGTTTTTATTTATTAAAATATCAAGTACCCAAATTCGTATATATATTATATAGTTTAGATAGGAATATTTTACGAAAAATAAAGATTATATGTTATTAAATTCATACTATTACTTGAAAATTAAAAGTAAAAAAAAATACAAAAAAATAAGAGGTGGTGATCGAGTTACTATGGTTGTTGCTTGAACAAAATAGAAAAGTTAATATGGTTAATGGTTATTTAGAAAAGGAAAACGTTATTATTGTTAGTGAGAGGAATCTATATGAAGTCCACCACAAGTTATAGGCTTTTAAAAAAGAATACAATAAGGTAAAGAACTAAAGAAATGCTCCAGGAAGATGTCTTTTTTGCTTTTGTCATCGTTATGTTTGAGGCATCGTGGGTGCTTAAAAAACGAAATGAACTTTTATTGAACTTTATATATATATATATATATATAAAGCAGCTCATTGCGAATTCATTACTTATATTTTTTTTATTTCTCTTTTCTCTTTTCTCCTTTTATTCTTTATTTATTACTTTTTACTAACAATTCAATATAATTACTATTTGTCTATTTTTCATGTTAATTTAATAATTTACATTTGCAAATCATTCTAATTTAATCTTTCTTCCTTCTATATAAATTAGTAATTTATACTTTTAATTTAGTTTAATAAATATTTGATTAAAAAACTATAAATTAGTTGGTTGAAAGACAGAAAATTAAAAAGTAGTAATCAAAATAATGAGAAGATTTAGTATTTAACAATATATATACTTTAAATTAATAGTATTGTTATATTTTATAAATATATTACAATAATAATTAACATAATAGTTTTTCAAAATACAGATATGTATGATAGATTATATTTATCAACAAAATTATACTACGTCGTTTAAGATTTATCTTAAACTTAAGATATATATATAAACATTTTTTAAAATAAAATAATATTTATTTTAGTTTTTTATTTATCTTTAAATAATAATAAATTGTTGTTCAAATTCGCATGTCATATTTGTAATATGATGTTCCTCGTACAACTATATAATATTTAAAAATCTAAATAATTTTAGATTTTATTTGTTATTATTATTATTATCAACTTATATGCATAACTTCAACTATTTTTATGTCACATGTTAATATATAATTTGTGTTTAAACCATTATTACACCTAATCTTTTAGCACAATGAATATTGTGAATATTTAGATACGTATATGCATGTTGGATATGCATAATATTTTTTTTAATTTCCATAGACTTCTACCAATTAAAATATCGATTACTTAGATTCATATACATGTTGTATCATTTGTACATGAATACTTTACAAAATATAAATATTTCATGTTGGATAGCTTTATACTATTACTACTATATTAACACTGAAAAGTAAAATAAATAAATAAATAAAATACAAGAAATAAGAGGTGATCTAGTTACTATGGTTGATGCTCGAACAAAAATAGAAAAGTTACTATGGTTAATGGTTATTTAAAAAAAAGTTATTTGTTATTGAGAGAAAAGAAAAAAATTATCATGGTTATTGAGAGACCCATTACTATAATACATGTCTTTGGTTTCGGTTTTTAATCGTGATCGTAGGTCTATAGCCATGGTTATAAGAACCGGGGCCTAAGTGAGAGAGACCATAGGTAACAACCTATGACCTTGGTTATTACATAACCGAGGCCATAGAGTGTACCTATGAATTAAAATAAATTGAGAAAATTAAGAATCATTATATTAAACTTAAGATAGATATTACATTAAGAGTTTAATATATACACTAAAACATAATAAAACCTTAATATAACTAATTAAAGTGTTCCAAAAATATAAAAATATATATGAATTTTTTTAACTAATATAACTAATCAAATTGTGTACAATCTAAATCAATCAGAAAATATTTTATATGTCCCATTCTAATGCTTTTCCTAAAATCTTCTTCCTTGACAGCATTTATTATGTGTATTAATTTCCTCATAAAAAAACAGCATCTAGTATGAACATACCAACATCCAGATTCCATGAATATAATCTTGCATATATAACATCTAGAACACAAGAGTCCTCTCTACTTATTTTAATTTTAATTATAAGGCATGCATTATTTGGATTTTGGAGATAGGTAAATAACAAGACAAAAATAAATAGCAATCCCTTTATATTATATTACTAATTATCAAAAACCTCCATAATAATACTATTAATAATTCCTTCACTAATATATTCACAATCATTGACCTATATATATATAAGAAAACCCATTTAATGTGGGTGTACCAAACAATGAAAAAATAAATTCTATATCAAATGTCTATGTTACAATTTATATCATCCACTACTAACGAGTTGTCTATAATGTCATACTTATGTGTACTTGATCATTCTAATTGCAATCTATATCTCCAGGGCTTGCTACTTCAACAATAAAGGAGCTTCATGTCACGACCTTAAATTTCAAATAGCGATCGTGCAACACTTAGTACGGTCCGTTGTACTAAGCCTGTCTTTCACCCGAATGAAACTCTCCAAAGAGATTAAAAAGAAACTTAGAGATTGAGAGGATTCAAGAGCAAAGTAAGAACTAGAGAGAGTTTGTAAAGAATGTCTTGTATTGCTCTAGAGAGAGATTATCTTACAATTTCCCAAGATTTCCCAAGATTTCCCAAGGATGAATACAAATGAAGACCAATAGGAAGATTTCCAAGGATGAATACAAATGAAGACCAATAGGTCTATTTATAGTATGGCTCCAAGCTTAAGGCTATGCCACAACTTTCTAGATCATTCCAAGTCTAGAATGTACAAGAGTGTTCTAGTTTTATCTACAAGATGCCATAAGATTCTAGGACCTTCTAGCCAACTCTAGAGTCTTCTAGGATTGTCTAGTTCCTTCATGCAAGTTTTAGGATGTTCCGTAAGCTTCTAGAATATTCCACTTCCTTCATGAACCATCCAGCACGTTCTAGAATATTCCAGCACCTTCCAGCATACTCTGGGACATTCTAAAGTCTTCATGGCTTGAGTTGATTTCATCCAACTCTAGCTCCTTCTAGACATCTTTAGGCCACTCTAGAACTTTCCTAGGTAGAAAAGTCTAGATCCTTTAGGCAAACACCATTTCTTTGGATTTTAAGGGACATTTTGAGCGGGACGTAACATTCAGCTAACTACTAGAGACTTGTTTTAAGATTTTTCCAGGGAAGAAGTTATACACTGTAAACTATAAAATGAGATGGTACTGGAGCTACAAGTGAGAAAAAAGGCAAGGACAATTGTAATAATCAACAAAGCAATCAGACAAATCGTAGTTCCAGATCAAACATTAAATTCAGAATTAGTGAATATAGGTAATAACTTACAAAATTCATAATCCAACTTCGTCAAAGACAATAAAAATAAAATCATAATCCATGTAGAGACTAGTTTTATTATTACTTTTCAAATACCAATCATGAATTATTCATGCATCATATAACAGGACATTGAAGAAAATAAGAATTCAGTAACATAAAATTGCCTTCTTTAAATCTGGAATTAATATAAAAAGCATTAAGAAGAGTTTTAAGACAACGATGGTTGTATTTTTATTTCAATCTACATTTCCATAGTTGTAGAATTTGTTTTAATAATAAAAAATTTTCTGCACAAGAGATGAAAATTTGTTGCAGGTCCTAAGCACATAGTTTAACATAGAAATTTCTCAGTAGACCAAGTAGCATGAATTAGCACATATGTATCATTTTCATCAGTCACTGTTGATGAATCAGACATGAATTACAACCTCCAAGATGCGTGATTCTAGAAAGAAGACTTGATCAGAGAGGATTTTTTTGGAGACAAATTGATTTGAGCGTATAATAACAATGATATTTTCTCTCTTAAGTCAAGTTATTTTTCAGTAGTAGAATAGATGAAAATAAAGCTTAGGGTCAGCTTTGGTCCTAAATGTATTAATCTACTAAAGCTACAATGATGGACAAGAATTTGGTCATTTAATGTTAATAACAAAATGAATGTTTTTCTTTGACAAGCTTGTAATAGTATTTTACCTATTAAGGCAAGACTTTGTCAAAAGAAAGTACTGTAACTTCCCAGATGTTTAACGTGAAAATGGATAGGAAAAGATGTAATACATGCTTTGTGGTATTGTGAGGCTGCATGAGAGGTATGGAAGCTAACTGAATTTGTTAGTTTATTAATGATTCGCCTTTGTTATTTGCATATTTGTCGAATAGTGTTTGGCAAACTGTTAAAAAAATGAGGCATGTTTTTTTTGGTTATTTAACTTGGACGATATGACATAATAGGAATGAAATAATGCATAAAAAGAAATTTAGTAATAGGGTATGTTGGTGTGTGTTGTGGTGTATGCTGCAACAGTGGCAGACACTAATGTTTAGTGGAGTAAATAATGGCAGACAATAGTATTAATGGAACTGTAAAATATGGGTATGCAGCAACTAGTGTTAGGTTTTAATTATTCATTTTCCTTTGTATACATAAACTAAGACTCTTGTACAGAAACATAACAAAATATATATGAATATATTATAATTACCAGATTTCACAATATTTGTCATGGTATCAGAGTAAGTTATTACTGATTAATGGAATTATCTACTACGCTGATTTCTATTCTGGTAGCATCTGATTTTTGATTTCTGGGATGGCCGTTCTGGTTTACACTTACCCTTTGATTTTTTGATTTTTGATTTCTAGTGTGGCCATTCTAGTTTGTATTTTCCTCGACACTGATCGATCTGGGGTGGTCGTTCTGATTTACTCGTTGAAACCATATAGTTCTAACTGGTTGGGTCCAACACTAGTTGCTTGCTAGTGTGGCCAATTCCACCATTATTTCCTTTTCCGAAAAAGAAACAGAACACAACGATAAATAGCGTTGAGGTCGCGTTCTTTGTATCTACGTTTGGGGTCACAGATTGCTCGTTGGTCGTGGAATTGTCGCAATCTCTATACGTTGTCGTGGGCATTCGCTCCGTTCTCCTGCCTCGATGAAACTTAAAATGCAACGACATATATCGTTGTCTCCTTAGCAACATATTTTTTGTGTTTGGTCTCTGTGCGTGTGGCTGGTTAGAGCCATATGTCTATCTGCTCGTTGGGCCGTCGCAGTTTCTCTACATACCAGTCTAGCCGCCGTCTTGGGTAACTATACTATTCTTCTAAGCTCAGACAAACTTGGAACGAGAAGAAAAGGAAAGCGCTGCAGAGGGCTGTGTGAATAGAAAAAAAAATGAATTAGGGTTATAGAATATTCTATATATACTTGGCTGTTGTACGAAGTGTAAAAAAAGGAAAAAAGAAAGAAGGAAATTTTTTTTAGATTTCATGGCAGAATCTAGAGATTTAACCACCAATTTCATATTGGACGATTTGACTACAAGAATGACTAAAGTTCTAACTAGAGCTCAGATCACCTCACAACCTCAGCTAATTGAGGCATCGACTACTCCCATTAGTATCAAGTTGGGAGGATCCAGCTATGCCTGGTGGTCCCAGGTAGTGGATATGTATATCTCTAGCAAGGAAAAACTGGGATATAGTAATGGGGATTTTCCTCAACCTATTGAAACTGGCCCCTCATTCAGGAGATGGCGCACTGAAAATTCCATTGTCAAGGGATGGTTGATCAATTTGATGGGCCCCTCCTTGATTGCAAATTTTATCTGATTCTTAACTGCGAAATAGGTTTAGGATTCTGCTGCTACAACTTACTTTGATGGGACAAACACATCTCAAGTGTATGAGCTCCACTGTCGAGTTACTTTTATGAACCAGGTAGGTGGAATCATTGAAAAATACTACAATGATCTTCAAGGGTTGTGGCGAGAAATTGATTTTTGTCATCCTAACCCAATGGACTATGCGACTAACATACAAAAATACAACTCCATCGTATAGGAAGATTAAGTGTATACCTTCCTCGATGGACTTGATGACCGACTAGATAAAACTCCAAGTGATGTGCTTCAAATCAAACAATTCCTTATGGTGGAACAGGCCTATGGATTCGTTCGTAGGGAAGAGGTCAGGCAAACCTTGATGATCATGGGTGGAGATATGTCTCCTGGAGCAGTTATAGCTTTGAAAGGGATCAAGGGACACCATAATCCGATGCCACAAAAACTAGGAACTCTTTCTTTGGGTAGCAATAAATCCACAGGAAATCCACCCTCTGTTGATATAAAATGTGCCAATTGCGGAAACTCCAAACACACCCGTGAAAATTGTTTCAAACTAAATAGGTACCCAGAATGGTGGAATGTTCTTCAAGCACGGAAGAAATGGGAAACCACTGGGAGAGCCGCTGGGGCTACCAATAATGCATCACTATCCCTTATTCCTTAGGCTAAATCTTCCCAGGATCCAAGTATTTCAAGTAAAGCATTTCACATCTCTACTCGTAGTGATAATGAGGATTGGATTCTCGATTCTGGAGCTATAGATCATATGACCTTTGACCCAAAATATCTCTCCAATACAACCCAGTCGAGACGAAGCCATATTGCCAATGCCAATGGGGTCACTTATCCAGTTACAGGGGCTGGAACAGTGAATTTATCTCCTTCATTATCATTATCTAATACATTACTTGTACCCTCTCTTTCGAACAGACTAATGTCTATAAGTCAAGTTACTTTAGATCTTAATTGCGTAGTATTAATGTATTCTACCTTTTGTCTCCTTCTCACCAAGGAGATCATTGGGCGTGGTACTAAGAGAGAAGGCTTATTATGTGGATAACCTCATTTCAGGAAGAGCCAATCACATATAACACACAGTTAGTAATAAGGAGCGACAAATTTGGTTATGTCATCGTCGATTTGGGCATCCATCATTTGGGTATTTAAAGCACCTACTCCCTAGTTTATTTTCAAATGTCACACACTCAGATTTCAAATGTGATACTTGTATCTTAGCAAAAAGTCATAGGGCATCTTATCCTATGAGTATGCATAAAAGTGTGAATCCTTTTGCTTTAGTACATTCTGATGTTTGGGGACCTTCCTCGGTCACTATGTCATCGGGTCATCATTGGTTTGTAATTTTTGTTGATGATTGTACACGAATGACATGGCTTTACCTTCTCAAACATAAAGATGAAGTATTTTCTACGTTTCATACCAAGATTCAGACAAAATTTTCTGAAAAAATTAAGATCCTTAGGCCTGATAATGGAGGGGAGTATGTTAATCAACAATTTTGGACATACTTGGACAACCATGGTATTCTCCATGAAACCTCATGTTCACAAACCCCACAACAGAATGGGACTGCGGAGAGGAAGAATAAGCACATTTTAAAAACTACTCGGGACTTACTAATTGGTGTACATATGCCTAGTAGATACTGGAGTGATGCTGTTACTACAGTTGTGTATCTACTGAACCGTATGCTCACAAAAACCTTACAAATTTAGACTCCATTAAAGGTGCTATCTGATCATGTTCCCTTGCCTACTATTTTGATGCTTCCACCCCGAATTTTTGGATGTGTTGCTTTTGTCCACCTCCATAAAATAAACGAACTAAGTTGGATCCATGTGTTGTTCGATGTGTATTCTTGGGGTATGGCGTACAAAAAAAGGGATACTGATGCTACGATCCTATTACTAAAAGAACCTACATTACCATGGATGTCACCTTCCTAGAATCTGAATGGTTTTTCCCATTATCAGTATCCAGCTACCCTCTTCAGGGGGAGAGTTATGGTGAAGAACGCAATTGGCTTTATGTTGAAGTATTAGACATTAGTAACAATTCAACATACTTGAATAATGCCAACAATATGGATGAGACAGTATCTAGACACGAACTTGAACTTCTAAGAACTAAATCTGAACTAGTGACTGAATCTCCAAAAGATGCAGTGGTTGATGCACCTCTCCACTCTCTAGTACCCAATGATCCTCCTGCTGAGAATACTCTTGAGGTAAGCCATCCTATCACACCTTTACAAATTAATATTATAGATACACTTGTTGGTTATGTTCTACCTTTCAGGCATAATCGAGGCAAACCTCTAAATCGATACTCTCTAGACAGAGAAGAACAAAAATCCAAGTATCCAATAGCCAATTATGTATCTACTCAAGGGTTATCATAACCTATAAGGGCGTTTTCACAAACACTCTCCTCATGTCGAATTCCATGTAGCATTGAAGAAGCCCTATCTAATCCAAACTAGGCTCAAGCTATAAAAGAAGAATTTGAGGCATTGTAGAAGAATAACACATGGGTGTTAAGCGAGCTACCTCAAGGGAGGAAGATGGTAGGATGCAAGTGGATTATCTCCATTAAGTATAAAGTAGATGGGTTAGTTGATCGATACAAGGCGAGGGTAGTAGCAAAAGGGTATACACAGAAACATGGTATAGATTATCAGGAAACCTTCTCACCTGTGGCTAAACTAAAAACTGTTAGAGTTTTGTTATCTCTTGCAGCAAATTTAGATTGGTCATTGCACCAACTTGACGTGAAGAATGCCTTCCTTCATGGTGACCTTGAAGAAGAGATTTACATGGATATCCCACCAGGATATACTGTTACATCAGGAAAAGAAACTGCATATAGATTACAACAAGCATTGTATAGACTAAAACAATCACCTCGAGCATGGTTTGGTAGATTAAGTTCAGCAATGAGGAAATGTGGGTTTCAACAAAGCAACTCTGACCACACTTTTTTCATAAAACATCGATTGGGAAAAATAACAGCCTTTATAGTCTATGTAGATGATATGATCATTACAGGGGATGATAAAGAATAAATCTCTAGGCTTCAAGAACAACTATCAAATGAGTTTGAAATGAAGGACTTAGGAGGGCTCAAATACTTCTTAGGCATTGAGGTAACAAGATCAAAACAAGATGTCTTTCCCAAAGGAAATATACCCTAGACCTACTGGTAGAGGCAGGATTACTATATTATAACCTGTCGATATTCCGATGGTCCAAAATCATAAACTTGGAGAATATGTGGACCAAGTACCAAGAGATAAACAGAGATATCAACGGTTAGTAGGTAAACTCATATATTTATCTCATACTCGACCTGATATTGCTTATGCTATGAGTGTCATGAGTCAGTTCATGCACTGCCCAAGTGAATACCATATGGATGCCATCATGCGAATACTACATTATTTAAAATCCTCCCCTGGGAATGAACTTATGTTTTCAAAGAATGGTCAATTGGAAGTCGTTGGATATACAAATTTAGACTGGGCAGGGAATATCAAGGATAGGAAATCTACTACTGGGTACTTTACTTTTGTGGGGGGAAATCTTGTTACATGGAGGAGTAAGAAGCAAAAGGTAGTTTCCTTATCTAATGCTGAAGCTGAATTTTGAGGAATGGTCAAGGGAATATGTGAGCTCCTTTGGTTGAAAAAACTTCTAACTGAGATTGGTGTTGCTCCTAACTCTAAAATGAACTTATTTTGTGATAAAAAAGCAGCCATTGTCATCTCCCACAATCCAGTTCAACATGATCGCACGAAGCACGTTGAAGTGGATCGAAACTTCATCAAAAAAAATCTTGAAGAAAAGATTATTCAGCTTCCATTTGTTAAATCAGAAAATCAATTGGCTGATATACTCACAAAATCTATGTTTGCAAAGAACTTCTACAACTCACTTGACAAGTTGGGCATAAGAGACATATATGCACCAACTTGAGGGGGAGTGTTGGTGTGTGTTGTGATGTATGCTGCAACTGTGGCAGACACCAATATTTAGTAGAGTAAGGAATGATAGACAATAATATTAGTAGAGCCATAAAATATGGGCGTGCAGCAGCTAGGGTTAGGTTTTAATTATTCGTTTTCCTTAGTATACATAAACTAAGACTCTTGTACATAAACAAAACAGAATATACATGAATATATTGATAATTACTAGATTTCACAATATTTTTCAAGGTACACATGGTGTTTATGTTTTTAACTGAGTTTGAAACTATTATAAGAACATCACATAATCTTTTACATATTTGGTTAAGAGTAATGAAGGAATTAGATAAAAAAGGGATAAATTAGGTCAAAACTTCAATGCATAATACAAAATTGTAGCAAACAAAATGAACATGTTAGTCTAATACGGGAGTGGTTCGTCAAAGATTCCCAACTGTGGGTCCTCTGCATTTTGAATGGGAGTATAGTTGCTAATGCTATGGTCCACTGAATCAAACGAAAAAGATGTGTAAATCCAATGGAAAGATTTCTTAGCAAGAACCAAGTCAAAAATACATCTATTAGAAGCTTAATTAGCAGAATGATAATTTAATTAGTGAAAGGTGTTCACAATTTCCCATGATAGATACTAATAAGTTTTAGTTATTAAAATGCAAAAGCAGCTAACAAATCCACCTATATTTCACAGGAAACATATATTGCATGCAAAAAGTGAAACTCACCTCAAGAAAATTTGAAAATATTGCTTGCTTGCTATGTTAGACTTGACCTTACAGAGAACTTTTAGCTTTTATAATTCAAAAAATTGAAAATAACTCAAATATTTGGTATATTAGATCCTATATTGTGCAATAATGTTGAGCTAACAAATTCACTTCACTGCTCAAGGTCAGGAAAAAGAATAGTGATGTGTAATAAAGAAAAATAATTTATTAACCCAAAATCCAAACACTAACCTGGTTGTTTTCATGGAAGCTGCTGGCCATGTCATCATCCATTATCACACTGCCAGTTTCCAACATTTTCTCTTGCTGCAGAATATAGTTTGAACGTTGAGAATGTTGACTAGAAAGTGGATGATGTACATATTGTTGATTATTTTGCAATTGTTGCTGTTGCAACTAATCCCGTACGCGCATCTATGCTCATCGGCACCCAATCGAGCCCCATCGCGTCGAATTTGCGCACCCCACTTCCTGCGTCAACACTTGTCCTTTTGCGTTTCTCCCATTTTTTTACTCTTTTTCTTACCTATAAATACTCTATCTCTACAATTACACAAACCACACCTCAAAAACATCTTATTTATTTCTTTCTCTATATTTCTCCGTATTTTTTAGTTTTTATTTTTAATGTTCTTTTATTAGAACTATTTATTTTTTTTGTAAATTTTTAGCTTTTTGATTCAATAAACGAAAATTCAAATCCGTTTAGAGGTTTTCTAAAAACGGAATTAGCATCAAGGTTCTATAAGGATTTTTATTCTTTATAGTTATTTTTTATGTTTTATTTTTATATTTTTATATGTTTATATGTAAGGATTTTTATTCTTTAAATAATTTGGTTATTTGTAAAAATGATAAAATAATAACGTTGTTATGCTTACGAAATATTAAATACGTAAATATCTATATAAAATGAATTGATTTTGTTTTTATTCAAGATTTTATATTAAGAATGTTAGAGATAAATATATTGTTTTTCATTACAACCTTAAATTTGAAAATTAGATTTTAAGGTTTAGTTATCCCATCTGATTTAAAGTAGTGTTATTTTATTTGTTGGTACAATCGCCCGGTAGTTAGAGTGAAGCTTTATTTCAAAAACAATTATAAGAATTATTATTTGAAATTATATTGACAACATGTTTTCAATAATAGTTTTAAAACTTGAAAGTTAGTACTCGAATAATTAGATTCTTAGGTTAATTTAGACACTTTGAATAAAGTTTAAATTGTATAACCCTACCAAAGGTAGCATTTAAATGGTTCATTTTCGATCTTTTAAAAAAATTGAATTCATTTAATTAACCAAATTGATTATCAACCCCACCCATAGGTGTTAATTGATTTGTTTAATTAACAAAGAATACCTAACTCCATCATCAAATGTGGTATTCATATAAAAAAGAGAAAATCAATAAATATCAATTTATATCTTTAATAACCTACATAATATGAGAAAGTATAATTAACTTAGTTATTATATCCATAAATACTCCCTTATTATAAATGATAAAATTTACATAAATGTTTATTGAATCCATATCTATGTTTATTTTTATGTTATTATATTAGAAAACACACAAAACCCAAACCATCGTGACAAGATATTTAGGATTTAATTTCTTTTTTAAAAATTTGAATAATAAATTAAAAACCACATATAGTCCTTCCTTAGATCGACCTTGGGAGTATACTTATCATTTTCTATGAAATGATTTGTACATTTACGAGAGTTTTATTAATATAAAACTAGTGTATTGGTAGGATTGGCGATCACAGTTTTGCACATCAGTTTTTTATTAGGGTTAGTACGTCAAGAATCTCCACTGAATTTTGCAATTTCTCAACTACAACCGCGTATACCAAGGTCAAGGTCGTTTCTATTGATGGCGACACACACAGAGTGGCAACGAGGGTGACCAGTACGAGAATCTCCATTGTGTTGACGGAGTTGTGTCACGAGGAATGGTACGTAGTGGGGAAAAGAGAAAAGAAAAAGGAGAGAAAAAGGAGAGAAAAAAGAGATAAAAAAAGGGAAAAGAAAAATAAAAAAATTGATAAAAGAATTTGGTATGTGGTGCAAAATATTGATAGAGTATATCTATGGTCTTGGTTTTGAAATAACCGATATTATAGAGTATGTCTATAGCCTCGGTTTTTAAATAACCGAGATCATAGGGTATGACTATGGATTCGGTTTTTAAATTACTTAGGTTAAAACCCTATGGCTTAGTTTTTAAAAAAACTGAAACTAAATATCTGAGACTATACATATATATTTAGTAGTTAATTTAGGCATATATATAAAAGAGAGAAAAATAAAAGGTAGTAATCAAAATAATGAGAAGATTTAGTATTTAACAATACATATATTTTAAATTAATAGCATTGTTATATTTTATAAATATATCACAATAATAAATGACATAATATTTCTTATTTCTTCAAGATACAGATATGTATGCTTGATTATATTTATTAAAAAAATTATACTAAGTCGTTTGAGATTCACCTCAAACTTAAGATATGTAAACATTTTTTAAAACAAAATGATGTTTAATTTAGTTTTTTATTTATAATTAAATAATAATAAATTGTTAGTCAAATTTGCATGTCATAATTGTAATATGATGTTCCTTATACAACCATATACTATTTAAAAATATAAATAATTTTATATTTTATTTGTTATTATTATTGTTATCAACTTATATGCATAACTTCAACTATTTTTATGTCACATGTTAATATATAATATTTACTTAAAATATTATACGAGATAAAATAAATAATAGATGCATAAATCATTATAACTAGAATATGATAATATTTGTCGCATATATTTTTAATGGGTTTTAAAATTATGTAAGTGAGACTTTGTCTTTTATGCCTATGTTGACATTCCCGTATAAACACAAGGAGTTTGTTTATATTATTTTATTTAGTGTTATTTTACATGAAAATGTTTTTGTAAATTTTTGAAACAAAAAATAACTTCTTTGAGCTATCCAAGGTATTACCCTCACAAGGGATAGTTATTACCTTCTGTAACATGGTTGACGAGATGTCGGGAAGCCATGAATTTTTATAAATATCTTCCTTTTCAAGTAAGAAGATTATTTTCTTATTCCAAATCATTAATAATTTGAATGTTTTTTGGTATTAGCGATTTGCGATTGTGTTTACAAAAATTGTTTTGAAGGTTGGATTAATTAAAATTGGATTAACACCTATGACTTAGATTACATGTTAGGTTCATATGTATGAATTTGTTATATCGGCCATTAGGATTTTACTATGTCTACAGGTGGTGATTGTTCATATCACTTAGTGGTGGTTTTTCGTGGATCAAAATTGAAACCAAGAAAATAATCGAGGATAGCATAGGCATAGTAAGGATAGATGTCCCAACTAATAATAATATTTTTATTTATACTAATATCGAGATGTATACTATTGATTTACTATAGTGAATTTTCTGCTACTAAGTGATGAATTGTTTGTTGTTAAGCAAGTTCTTGTTTTAAACAACCCAAAGATGTTACCATATATAGATAGGATTTTTACATGGGTTTAATCATTAGATCACTATATTTATATGCTTGCATGTACTATTAATACAATCAAGGTTTGATCCAAATATTCTTGCACACATAGTAGAATTTGATTGTGATTAGAAAACCTTCTTTCCTACTTATTGTTTGGGTTTCTTTTCTATTTTTCCATGCTTCCTATCTATCACTTTATGCTATGTTTATCTTAGAATAAATTATTAGTTGTAAGTTTATCTCTATTTGTTGTGTGCTTGCATGATTATTTCTTTCATTCTATTTTTACTATTTTTGTAGCACGTGAGTTTGGAGATAAGTCCTATAGAGTTTGTATCTCTTTATTTTAGTTGTTTAGACTATCTCAATATTAATAATATTGTTGTTATTAATATTATTATTGTTAATTTATAATTTGCACATGAACAATTATATATGATAAAATGAATAATGGATGCATAAATCTTCGTATCTATAATACTAAAATTTTGTTAATTATCATGTAATTTAATGATATATATTGTTTGTTAATTTTGAAATTGTGGTAAGATGTAAAAAAGGTATATAAATAATTTGAAAAAAATGAAAAAAATAAGGGTGTATAAAATATCCCTTCATTCAATCAATTTGTAAAATTCATCTGCATTGAATCCAATGAAAATTTTCAAAATCCATGGTTAGAAATTGGATAACATATTAACATTTTTAAATTCACATAAATCCAATTCTATCGCATATATTAAAATTAATAATTTTGATCTAATAGTTTTTTTAATCGATTTAAATAATTTTACAACACTCATTCAAAACTTACACACTTTTATACTGACAAAAATTAAATGAGTCTATTACTTTCATTTTTTTAATACTGTTTAGACATTTTAATGAATTATTTAATAATTCATATTTCCTTTTTCATTTATATTATGCATATTCAATATGTTATAAATCTTTAAAAAATAGGTGTTCAACAAATAAATTATTAAAAAATTATAAAACTAAATAAGAGATTGAAAAAATTTGCAAAACAAAATAAAGGTGTCTATAATTTGGTGGCAAGAAGCCACTTTTATTATTTTTTTTATACATGTGAATAATTCACTGAAAATGAAAGGAGAAATATATAATAATTAGTTATATAAGATTTTATTTATTTATGCAGAAGATTGAAAACTTCGTAAACTCAAAAAAGTGCAAATAATAAAAAGGAATAATGGGTCGAACATGTGAATGACATTTTATATTAGTTATGTATACTTAAATTTAAGAAAAAATATTAATAAATAATTATTGTTAATTGTATCATCTTATTTAATAAATAAACCATTTTTGTGTTTGATATTTAGGCATGAGAGTTGTGACACAAAAAATAATAGTCAAAATTATATTATTTTAACATAAAAAGTGTCACATTTGATTTACGTTATTTATTTCATTTAATATTTAAGTTTAGTTAAGTGATTAAAATAAAAATAAAATTATATTTTAGAGAGTCTATTTCTATTATCATGTTATATCATGATTAATTCATTTAATAAATAATTATGTATTATTTTATATCATATTAAATATTATGTTATATTGTGTTATGATAATAAACTAAGATATATGTTTTTGTCAAACAATTTATTACTCAAAAACATAAAATTCATTTGGTACGTACTTAGAAGATATGGAGATTGAGTCACAATTATGAGTATAATTATTTAGTTATTAAAAAATTTAGAGCTATATAAATGCTAAAATTAAATAATAATAAAAATGCTAAAACATATTACAAAATAAAAGAAAAATATAGCTATAATTAGTGGCTACAACCTTGTGTTTATTTATACGAGAAACACTTGTCATTTTGTTCTTTTCTTTTTCTCCGTAGCCTTCAATATGTTAATTGTATTTATGAAAGAGATAGATATTCTTCCATTGGAGCTTCTCTCTAAAAGTTTCGTTTTACTCATATTTTTCTTATTTATATTAATTAATTTAAATAAAAACACATATTTTTGTTATTTTTTACCTATATTATTTGGCTCTAGGATCAGGGTGAATTTATGATTTATATTCACCATGTGTAACATATATAAAATAAAAAATAATATTAATTACTTTTTATTTGAAAAAAAAGATAAAAGTATTATATCCATCTATTATATATAATTATATACAAATATGTTTATTTTCTTATAATGTTTAAAAGAATATATTCATTTAAATTGTAAAAAAAAATAAACATATGTTTTTTTTTTGAAGTTAAAAATGAAACTTCATGTATAAAGGAGTTATGTCATATAATTAAACATTATATGTTTCTCATTTTAGCAAACTATTTTTAAATATTGAGTTTTTTTGATATATTGAGTATTAAAAGCTTAAAATTTAAAATATAAGAAAGTGTAGTTTTATTTTATACATGTAATTTATCTATAATTTTCTAAATATAACACCTAAAATTTTATTTCTAGAGAGTTGAGGTAGGACAAATGCCCCTCCTCATCCCAACATACATTTACATCTGTCTAGAGTTTTTTTTTCTCATCTAGATATTTATTTATGATGATTTATGTCAAATTTATACCCGTGAAATTTATATTTTCTTATCCATCTATATCTTTATCTAGATCCATAATGTCAAAGATAGAGAAGATTATAATATGATATTAAGATTTTTTTTGAAGAATACTTATTTTAATTGTCTATTTATCTATAAAAAATAATAAATTATTGGAAAAATTAATGTCTTATTTAAAATATGTTGTTTTTCATATACCATCAAGTAATATTTTAAGATGTAAATAATTATAGAATTTTTTTCAAATATTAATGTTTTTATTATATGCAACTTTAAATATTTTTCCATCATATATCGATTCATATGTTAATCTATAATTAATACATAAATAATTATATGAGATAATAATTAGTGGATTTCAAAATATTTAAAGAAATTAAAATAAAAATGATATATAAAAGTGGTTCAAATTGATATGTCTCGTTTATAATACATAAAGATGTAAAAAAACATTTATTTATTATTAATATTATTGTTATTATACGCATAACATTAATTTTTTCACGTATCATACCACATATTAATTGATAATTAGTGCATATAGAATTATAGGAGACAAAATAAATAATAGATTTAGAAATCATTATATCTAGAATACAAAAATATTTTTTTAATTGTTATGTGACATATAATGACATTTATTGTTTACGGATTTTGAAAATTGTGTGGATATGATGTCAAAACATTTAAAGAAATTAAAAGAAAAAAATGGTAAAAAGAAAAAATTAATAAAAAAAGCAAATATTAAAATTTCATTATATGTGCAACATTTTCTTTAAATATAATTACACTTCTACTTTATCAAATCAAAGACTAATAATAATAATAATAATAATAATAATAATAATAATAATAATAATAATAATAGTAGTAGTAGTAGTAGAAGAGACTAGTAAACTAATAAAAAAGTATCATGCATAATTCTTTTTAAGACAAAGATATTGATATTCATTAAATGTGTAATGAAAACAATCAGAGGACAAACCAAATACTAAAAAATTTCAATCCAAACGATAAATGTTCCTTTATTTCACTGTATTGCACTTAAAATTAACAACACAAAGTTTGAGGCCTTATCATACAACTGATACACATTATAAAACCTCAATCTCAAAGATCAATGTGAAAACTCCTTGTAACTACGCTGTGGAACCTCGTTAATGATGGCCCAAAGGAGATCAAAATAAAGAGAGAGTTGTGCAAAAGCAAAGAAGGTAACGGGGAAGCATGTTGCAACATACAATGGATATACTATTGATCTAAGTTCTTCTTTAAGGACAAACACATGTCCAGTACAAAAAGAGACTAGCATGGAAGCTATAGATGCAAAGAGTGATGTTAAACCCAGTAAAAGCTTTCTTGTTAAGTCCTTTGCAAAATCTTTTTCTTGGTATCTAGAAGTAAGAATTGAAAGGAAAAAGACTAAAGCAGTTACTGAGAAGCAAAGTGCAATTATAGATGAAATCGCAAAGGCATTGAATGCTGGCTCTTCTTTCAGAGCTGGTTCACCAGTTTCTTCATTGATTCCACCAGGCACTGTTGCTGACGTTGCAAATGCTACTGCTGCAATAAGATCTGCAACTACAGAGCAGGACTCTGAGGTTTTTGTTAGCCATTCACTTCCATCTTTGACGAGCTTTTCGTGTGCCTTACTGAAAACCTGCTTTGGGGTCTTGTTCTCTTCGTTATATCGAGCAAAGAAGCGTGGTGGCATGGACTTCTTGACAAACTACAGCGTTAAACCAAAATCAATTTTATGTATCAATCATTTATTTAAAGAGATAAAAGTCACTTAACTTTCACCAAAAGTGCTTTTTAGTCTTCTTTTTTTCTTTAAGCAAGTGAAGTTGGGTTTCAAAAATTATAATAAATTGATGCACTTTTACTTAAATAGAAAGGACTATCAAAAGGTTAATGTTGAGCATACATTAGAGAGTTAATAGCATGAGAGATGCTATTTATTAATATTAGACTATACTCCTCGTCAGTCTAGTAGCCAGGAAAGAAAATTTAGATGAGATTAGATTTTACATATTTTAATATATTAAATATTAAATATAAATATCATAAATTTTATATAATGAGTTATAACTTAATAATATAAGATTTATTTAAATTTATTGAATTCTTAGACTTCAACTCTTATTTACGAGTTTATGTATTTTTATTTTTTAAAAAACAATTATATTTCATTCATTTAATCAAAGAATATAAAAATAATTAAATTAATAAAATAGAAAATATTTAAAATTATTTTACATTAAAAATAGTTTTGTTATAAAGAGAGAGTGTCAATTCTTAATTCTCAATGTTTCCTTTATAATGAATATGTAGTATAATACTTTAATGAATTTTATTTACACAAATTTGATATATTAGTTACACTTTTTAAAATTAGTCCACTTTATTCACATTATTATTTCATTTTGAATGCTTTAGTTATTTTTTACCAACTTATTTTTCTATGATTTTTTTTCAAAAACTTATATTGAATTAAAATAAATTCTACTAGCAGAAGCATTGCAAGTACATGTTTAAAGATAAAAATGTCTCAAAAAATTTAGAAAAAATGAAAAATAAAATAATCAAAATTTAACTAAAATAACTAAAGTGTAAAAAAATATAAAAATAATATGATTAAAGTGTTCCAATTTAAAATAAAGTTATTAAGACATCTAATTTGTGAAACTAAAGTGATCTCAAGTATAATTTTTTTAAATAAATTACCTTTAAATTTTATTAGAAATAAAGCAATTGATACTATTAACATGTGGACTAAAAATTAATAAATTTTTTACAAAATATTTACAAGAGCTCCCAACTTATAGAGCCGCTATTCCACTTAGATTATATTGCTTTCTCTCTTCATTTCTTATTGAGTAATGAGTATAATTTTTCAAAAATAAAAATTCTACTAATTTTGAATTTCATCCGTGTAATACATATTATCATACCAATAAATAATTTCTCAATAATATGGTAGCTAAAAAGAAAGAATATATATATATATATATATATATATATAGATAGATAGATAGATAGATAGATACATACCTTGTACCATTTGATTTCCCATTGCATTTGGAGGGCACTGCCTGGAATAAGCCAAGGGCGGTAGTCCCTTAATTTCTAGTATTTTCTCTACCATTTCAGTCACTCCCATTTTTGCAGCAACTAAGATAGGTGTCTCTACTTTTCCTTTTTCAGTTCCATCCTTCCCACGTCCTTTCACTATTCACAAACCCAAAAGATGGAATAATCATCAGTTTCTTCGTTAAAAACTAGAATGTCGACTAATGTAAAGGTACGTTTGTTTGTGATTCTATTTTAAAATGTTACTTAATCAAAAGAAAGCTTTTGAAACAAACCACCTCTACCTAGGAACAATTACATATATATACTTGTAAGTCACGCTTACATGAAAGGGGAAGAAAATAAAAATATTAGTTTCGAGCACATTTGACAAATGTATCAAATAAAAATAATATATATTTTTGTGGTTAAAATTTAACCAACTACGTGTCCAATTGTTGACCACATAAGGGATAGGTAATGTTTTTTTTTCTTAGAAAGACACGCCAAAGAAAAGAAGCAAAACAAAGCGAAAGGAACAATTTCCTTTGATGAAAAATAATGTTGTGTGTTTAAGAAAGTGTGAGAGAATATTTTTCTAAAAGATGAGTGACAAAATGTGAGTTTGGGAAACACTTATGTGTCACTATTTTAGGTTTATCTCAATTTATTGTATTACCTCTTACTTTGTACCCATTAATTTTATTCGTAGAAGAAATATTTTTCGAAATTTTCCCCGTGAACGTAGCCTAAATTAAAGGGTGAACCACATTAAATTGTTGGTGTCATTATTTTATTATGGTAAATTTATTTTATTTTTACTCACTGTGCCCCAACAACTAGTATCAAAACTGGTCTAATAAAATTTTTACTATGTTCTGTAGTTACAACATAAACTGATCTATCACATCAGAAAAGATTTTAATAGGTCCAGGACGTATTTATTTGTAGAACAAGAATCATAGCAAAAAAAAAATGTCAAGTAGAAGATAGATATTGAGAAATTTAATTGCAATAATAATTTCTCTTAATGGAAAAGGAGGATGAAAGATATTATTATTCAACAGAATGTCCATAAGGCATTGTTGGGGAAAGAAAAGAAGGCAGTAACCGTCACTGAGGAATAGTGAAAGGAGATAGATGGGATTGCACACAGTACAATCCGTCTAAATCTATTAGACATTGTCTTGCAAAATATTGAATCAAAAAATTGCAAGACTGTAAAATAAACATAGGAGACTCTAGAAAATATGTACATGTCAAAGAACCATGCCAATAAATTTTATTTGTGAATTAAGCTATATTAGATGAGGAAGGAAGATAATGTGACCGTGATGCAGCACATTAGCGATTTCAACAACAAGTTTTCTCACTTAGCAAGATTCAATGTGAGTTTCGACTATGAAGAGAAAGCTGTGATGTCGCTGGCATCACTACCCTCATGATATAATAATCTTACAAAAACTATGACTTATGCGAAAGACAAGATGGAGTTTGAAGTTCTTGTAGAATCCCTGTTGTCATATGAGAAACATAACAGGTAGAGAGATTCAGAAGCAAAAGCTTTTATCATAGAGTCTAGAAGAAGAAGACAGAATAGAGAACAGAAACATAGAGGCAAGATCAGAGGCAAATCAAACAAATATGCTAATGTCGAATGCCATCATTGTAAGAGAAAATGTCACATCAAGAAATTTTGCCCGATGTTTAAGAAGGAATAGGAAACGAACAAGGCAAAGTAGTGAAGAAAGAGGACAATAGTGATGATGAGCAAACAAATACCATAGATAAATTCAATATCGTTTATGATGAAGATTTTTTCAATCTTGCATCACACGAGACCAATTGGGTGATTATTAGTGGTGCTATATTCACGCTACATCGCGTAGAGAATTTTTCTAATCATACACACCTAGAAATTATGGTGTTCTTAGAATGGGAAATGAAGGCCTATCAAAGGTTTTTTTGCAGATGAGATGTTTGCTTGGAACCAGAGAATAGAATCAGACTATTTCTAAAGTATGTCAGGCATATTCTAGATATGAGCCTAATTTAATCTATGTATGCAAACTTGAAAATGAAGGATATTGTAGCTCTTTCATTTATGACAAATGGAAACTTACAAAAGGCTCTTTAATGGTGGTTTGAGGTAAGAAGCATACAACTCTGTATATAATGTAAGAAAAGCTCTCCACCGACACAATAAATGTCATGGAGAAAGATAATGCAGCTGAATTATGGCATATGAGACTCAATCATAAGGGTGAAAAATTTATGAGAAGTCTAGCTAGGAAGAAGATACTACCCAGAATGGATGAAGTACATTTGGAGAAATGTGTAGATTGTCTAGTAGAAAAGAAAAACATAGTTGCTTTCAAGAATTCCCATACTTCCAAAATGAATAATATTTTAGATCTGATTCATTCATATTTGTGTGGACCAATGCCAAAGTCACTTGGTGGTGCTCAATACTTTGTGACTTTCATTGATGATCATTCGAGGAAGAAAATGAAGTGCATTCGGACAGACAATGGTGGAGAATACACAAGACCTTTTCATGCTTACTGTGAAAAGCATGGTATTCGACATCAGATGACACCTCAAAAGACACCGCAGTTGAATGGCTTAGTTAAGAGGATGAAAAAAAATTTGATGGAGAGAGTTGGATGTCTACTCTCATATGCAAAGTTGCCTAAAGTTTTTTGGGGTGAAGCCATACTCATTGTTGCACATGTGTTGAATCTTTCATCCTGTACTTCTCTCAAGATGGATGTTCCAGATAAAGTATGCTCAAGAAAGGATGTTTCCTATGATCATTTTTGGGTGTTTAGCTGTAAAGCATTTGTTCTTATCCTAAAGTATGAGAGATCCAAACTTGATGCTAAGACAAGATAGTGTATTTTTATTCGCTATGGTCAAGATCAATTTAGCTATAGATTTTATGATTCAGTTGCAAAGAGACTTGTTAAGAGACATGATGTGGTATTTGTTGAAGATGAGCCTACTGAAGATATATTCAAAATGAAGAAGGATTTTCCTAATTTCAATGATGACTTATCAAATTTGGAATTAATTCCTCCAACATCAGTGCCAAGACAAGTTGGAGATAAAGACCAGGTTTATCCACCTGAAGAAGATGAAGCCCCCATAGAAGTTGGTTCTGAAGACGAGTGAGATGGTGATGTTCATTATCTAGCACCAACACCTACGGCTTCTCCTATTCCACTAAGAAGAAGTGATAGACTGAGATGATCCTCTACCACATATCCTGAAGATGAGTATATAAAATTCATTGATGGGGGAGAACCTAAGAGTAATGAAGAAGCCATGGATGAAAAATACAAACAAAAATGAATTGAAGCCATACAAGATGAGATGAAGTCCTTGCATGAGAACAAAAAATTTGAGCTGATGAAGCTGCCCAAAGGGAAGAGGGCTTTGAAAAATAAATGAGTGTACAAGGTGAAGCATAAAGGACACAATTCTAGTCTGTGATACAAAGCTAGACTAGTTGTCAAGGGATTTAACCAAAGAAAAGAAGTTGACTTTGATGAGATTTTCCCACAAGTTGTGAAAATGACATCCATCCGTCTTGTCTTTGTGGTCGCGGTAATTCTTGACCTTGAGGTTAAGAAAATGGATGTCAAAACTACTTTTCTTTCCTACACGGTGACTTGGAAGAAGTGATATACATGAAGCAACTAGAGGGTTTCAAGCAAAAGAGAAAAGAGGATTATGTTTGCAAATTGAAGAAAAGCCTTTGAGCCTTAAAACAATCACCGAGACGATGGTACAAGAATTTTGAGTCTATTATGGGGGAGCAAGGATACAAAGAGATTACTTCAGACCATTGTGTTTTTGTATAGAAATTCTCTGATGATGATTTCATTATTCTTTTATCCTATGTGGATGATATGTTGATTGTTGGTTAGAATATTTCCAGAATCAATAACTTGAAAACATAGTTGAGTAAGTCTTTTTCCATGAAAGAATTGGGGCAAGCAAAGTAGATTCTTGGCATGAATATTATTAAAGACAAAGGCGCCAAGAAATTATAGTTGTCACAATAGAAGTATATTGGGAAAGTACTTTAGAGATTTCATATGGACAAGGCTAAAATGATTAGTTGTTCTCATGCTAATCATTTTAAGCTAAGTTCTAAGCAGATCCCTTTCACAAAAAAAAGAGAAAGAAGAGATGGAAAAGGTACCATATGCTTCAGTAGTTGGAATTCTGATGTATGCTATGGTTTGTACACTACTAGATATCGCTCATTTAGTTGGAGCTGTGAGTAGATTCCTTTCAAATCTTGGAAAGGAACATTGAAATTTGTAGTGAAATGGATTTTCGTGTATCTTTCGAGGTTTTTCCAAAATATGCCTATGTTTTGGAAATGAAAAACCTGTGTTAGTTGGATACACAAATGCAGATTTACTTGGCGATGTGAATTCCAGAAAATTCACTTTAGATTACCTAGTTACAGTTACAATGGGAGTTGTGTCATGACAGTCAAAGTTACAAAAATGTATTGCACTATCCACTACAAAAGCAAAATTTATAAGAGCAATGAAAGCATGTAAAGAGTTGTTATGGATGCAATGTTTTTGAAAAAACTTGGGTTGCAGTAAAACAGTTACCAGTTATTTTGTGATAGTCAGAGTGCTATCCACCTTGACAAGAATGCCTCCTTTTATTTGAGATAAAAAATATTGATGTGAGGTATTACTGGATTAGGGATGTAATGGAGAAGAAGCTACTACAGCTTGAGAAGACCCATACAGTGGAAAATAGATTAGATATGTTGACAACAATTCTTCCAAGACATAATTTTGAATACTGTCATTTAGCTACTGGATTGGTGAAGCCCTCCATGTAGTCAGGAGGGGGAGATTTGTAGGTTTGGAAGGGGAAGAAAATAAAAATATTAGGTATAACTACATTTGACAAATGCATCAAATAAAAAAAATTTATGGCTAAAATTTGGCCAACTACGTGGCCAATATTTGGCCACATAAGGGATAAGAAATTTTGCCTAAAAATAGGCAATGTTTTTTTTTGCCTTAGAGAGACACACCAAAAGAGAGAAGAAAAGTAAAGCCAAAGGAACAATTTCTTATAGGATATTTTTCTAAAAGAGGGGTGACAAAATAGTGATTTTGAGAAATATTTGTCTATCACTATGTTGGGTTTGTCTTAATTTTTTGTATTGCCTCTCATTTTGTACCCATTAATTTTATTAGTAGAAGAAATATTTTTCAAAGTTTGTCTCATGGACGTAACTCAAATTAAAAGGTGAATCACGTTAAATTACCAGTGTTATTATTTTACTTTATTGAATTTATTTTATTTTTACTTGTTGTGTCCTAAGAATACTGTCTCATAATATCTAAACAAACTATAACTTTTCCAAAAGAGGAACAAAGAAAAAGGAAGTTGAATATCTAACTTTTTTAGCAATGGAGACTAAATTATCAACTTTTATTCATCAACTATTGGTATAGGAGATGTTATTCGTTATTCTATTCTAATGCAATCACATTGTTTAATGTTTTAATCAAATATTGGGTACTTGTATTTTTTAACAAAATAACTATCTTAATCTTACAATTGTCATATATTGCAATATCATCACTTCCTTCATTATTTCTTGAGATTTGAGAGACTATTAATGTAAAGTACATATTAAAGTTATAAAACTATTAATGTAAAGTACATATCAAAGTTATAAGACATATAAGTGTTGGCTATTTTCGCAGACAAAACGTTTGTTTGTAAATATATTTCTAAACTCGTTATCAAGTTATCAAGCAAAATTGAATAAATTTTTGAGTTTTTAATAATCGTAATTTATTTGCAATTCGGCGAGAGAAACCAAATGGATCAACTATAATATCTTTAGAGTAGGTAAATTAATTAACTTTTAATATTATCAAGGTTATTCGGCAATTACTCGTTACCACATATATGCACATCACATAATTAATCAATGCATAAGTGATAATATTAATTAATTTGTAATCATCACGGCTCTAGATAAATTAGTTTTATTTTTATAGTAGTTTTTTCTTATTAGGATGATCTCATGATTGTTTTACGTGTGTTATTTTAATTTATTGAATTAATTATCAAGATTTAAAAAAATTATTTTCATTAATCTTGGTCTACATCTTCTCCTGTAAGTTTGTTAGAGATTTTCTTTTATTGATTTATTTATTGAATCTACTAGCTTAAGATTTATTTGAAATCTATCTATAATACATGTTAGAACTTGTGTTTTTGTGCTAATCTTTTAGCGTGTCTAATTGGTGAGAAATCAACTAAAATATTGGTCTGAATACTACTTAAGTTAATTTTAGAAATTGTTAAAACAGAATAGAAGACTCGTAAATTAAGTATATTGAGACAATATTATAAGAAAGATAACATAAGGTTGATTTTGTAATTGGACGTTTATACTTGACATTTGATTTTTATAATAGAAAGTTAGTTGTTCCAATAGATCGGTAAATTTTCTCTTAGATAATAATTTGTTTTTACTTAAAAATATCATGAATTATTTTTAATTCCCACATTTTACTATTTATATATGATTAAATGTTAACTGTTTTGCTTACGTTAAAAAATTATAATTTAATAAAATTTAAAATAATTTATTCACTTCGTGTACAGTTATTTGGTCTTATTATAAAGTTTGAAAAGTGAAGTATTTCTGAAGTTCAAAGAACATGATCAGTACCTTCCTCACTAGGGTTAGGAATCTCCTCAGACTTGTCCCCATCTTTGCTTGGTTTGAGTACTCCTTCGTTGGGTTCTTCATACTTGTATAGCACTGTATGTTCAACCAATTTGCTCATAACCTGTTTAGCCCATACATGTCTCTCTTTCTTCTCTTTTATTTTTTTTATCCTCCAAACACCTATATAATAATACTCAAGAAAACATTGAAATTAATTAATGAACTCTTAATACTTATTACTTGGTGTTCTAATTAGAATGAGAGGGTGAAGTGTATAAAATTTTCAACCCTGACCAAAATTGACAATACTAACCAACTCCAAGAATTAACAGTACGATCTTCATCATAAACCTGAAAAGTCGAATAAAGGTGTTATAATTAGGTGGAAAAGATCCTGTTTTTCTTCCTTCCCCTTGTTTGTCAGATTTGTTTAGACCTGTGAAACAGAAAACATAACTGATGCATATTAATATAAAAGAAATATGAAAAATAATAAAAATAACACCTTTAAAATTTGTAACCATAAAATAATGTTGAGTAAAATTGGTGTTCTAATTAGAATGAGACGGTGAAGTGTATAAAATTTTCAACCCTGACCAAAATTGACAATATTAACCAACTCCAAGAATTAACAGTATGATCTTCATCATAAACTTGAAAAGTCGAATAAAGGTACTATAATTAGGTGGAAAAGATCGTGTTTTTCTTACTTCCTCTTGTTTGTCTGATTCCTTTAGACCTGCAAAATAGAAAACATAAGTGATGCATATTAATATAAAAGAAATATGAAAAATAATAAAAATAATACCTTTAAAATTTGTAACCATAAAATAGTATTCTTTATAACTACGTCATATATTTTTACTATTAATAAAAAATTTAACACATTATTCAATTTAAACACCATTTAATTAGACGTCGTTTAAATTAAACTACGACTATTTACACTCATTAAATATTAAACGACATTTAATTGAAACGCGTTTAATGGCTTGGGGTAATATTTTTTTTTGTAATTTCCCAACTACCTAGTTACCCTTAGTAAATAAGAAAAGAACAGATAATGGAAATTTTAAATTTGATCACTTGAGTATTGTATAAAGTATAAGCATAAACAACTTACTAAATAGTCATTACTTATCAATATACTTGAAACTAACACTATACTTTCTTTAGAAGTAGCATAGATTAATAATGCCATACTGAATGAATGCTCTATTGATCATTATCAATATTTCTTTTCTGTAACACTTTCATGTATGGTAGCATCGAAAGCTAGAATCATCCATGTTAGTTAATTGAGTATTATCTCAAATTATGAAGTTGAGAATTAACACAATTTGAGGTAAATGTACTCCTTGCTGCAGATGATTCTTCTACGACATCGTTTGCAGAACATGATGCTCCTGGAGTCCCATCTACATTAATTAGCTGCTAGTTGTAAACATTTTTTTGCTTTACTTCTCCTAATAGAATATCTTATAATCTCCATATTCCACAGGGATGGGGTGTTCGATGATATTACACTAGCTTATTACCTTCTTTTAAGGTTCTCTTTTGTTGGGTTCCTGGAGGATTCTCTTCATCACCTGCTGCTGTATCAGTATTATCTTTCTTTCTTCCCTTTAAGCACAAGGAAGCGAACCATTCCTTATTCTTCTGTGTTTTAGCTACTATATTTGGTTTGAAAAATTAGATTTAATATGCAAATAATATAATTGGACAACTTTAATTATGTCATGAATTATATGTATGGTATTTTACTTAGGACGAAGGATAGTAGGAGTATACTAACTTTGATAAAAGTATACAAAAATATATTAGTTTTTTTGGTACATAGGATATTACACATACATTAATTATTAAAAAATATATTAAAAGTTTAAAATTTTAAAAAATATAAAAAATAGGACAAGTGAATACATATATGCGTACTTTTTTGAGTTATATATTTTCTAAATAAATTATAACTCAAAAAATATAAAATTATATAGGTTTGAACACATTAAAATTGATTAGAAACACAAAACAACTAAAAAAATACGTACAATATTTTTTGAATTGTTATATATTTCTTGGATCAATTTTAACTTAAAAAATATGAAATTAGGTAGGTTTGAATACATTACAATTGATTTAGGAACACAAAGCAACTAAAAAAATCCACACATATGTATTCACGTGCTCTATTTTTGATATTTTGTTTTAAATTTTAGACTTATAATATATTTTTTCGTAATTAGTGGACTTATATTACCTTACCAAAAATTAATAACATTATATATATATATATATATATATATATATATATATATTATAATTAGTGTACTTCTATTACACTTCGTCTTTTTACTTCATACTTTTACTTACTCAACACTTGAAACATAGCTTTACCTAGTCTCAAGAAATTCATACATGTCTTATAGTTTTCTGGATAATTATGACTCTTATTCTTTGCAGCTATTTGATTTATATTTCCTTCCTTAATTTCCTCTTTGAGTTCTTCAACACTTATACCTGAGACACACATGTAAATTATAATGGGTACTTTTCACATTAAAAAACAAAAGAATTTAACTACAAAGGATGTTGAGAGTTAAGTAAAAGATGATGGGTTACAATACATAGTCTCTTTGAAAGGCTAGGACGAAATACAGTTCTCAACCTCATTATAAGTGTTATATAGAAATATCTTTCCCATCATTTAAGTAACAAAAGTTAACGTGTTTTTATTACGTGAACTCAGTGTGACCAGTGTGACCAATTTAAGTGGTAGATGTAGAAAAGTCATGAAATTAAAATTAAGTGGTAATTTAAGTTTTGTTGATAACGTAAAGTTTATTTGTCATAAAACGTTAATATTTGTTATTTAAATGACGGTAAAAGTATTTCTATAACATGTATTAATAGATTGATTATACATTTATTTATTAGGAGGTTGATTATACATTTATCACACTCAAAAATTAAGTGATAGATTTCAATAAACATTAAAATTTCAATCATAGATTTATTAGCTTACTTTATAAAGAACCGTATATTTTGTATCATCTAATCTAAAGTATTTGGTTAGTATTTACATGAACATAGTACAACATTTATCACTATTATATTTTTTCATGAAAACAATAATAAAAAAAATTCTTTTTCCTGTTCTACGTGGAAATTGAAAAGAAAAAAAAATCACAAAAACCTAGTTTACATTGGTTACCGCAATTTCAAACCTATATTTTTAGGTTGTCCACACAATTTTCATAATTTTAGAAAAAATAATGTAAATAGATATTTTCTTGTCAGAAAAAGAAATCAAGAATGAGTGTTTTAAGGATTTAAAATTACCTAGTAACAATTTTAGATCAAAGGCCTATGAGCCATCTCTTCCAAATGACTAACTGACATTAAATTAACCCACTACTCTTATTCACATTTTGCGTTAAGAGAGATGTTAGTGTTTGAGGTGGGAAAGAAAGGGCTCATAGGGTAAGTGTCTAATACAACTTCTGAAATTATATAATTAAATACTAAGAAATATTATTTTATCACATGACGTATTAGCTAGAGTAAATTGTTTAATTAATTAGCTTATGTAGTTCATGTATTTAGTTAAGCATGATATATATATATATATATATTTGGTAACTGATGGTGCATGCTTCTGAAATTAATTAACTACTAATAAGTATTTTTAAAGTTAGGATATTCATACCATGGTATACGATACGATCAAATAGCCCGAGTAGACTGCTACTCTTGAATGCATTAGGATTACTTGCTAATACATGAAGTGGAGAATCACCATCAACGTTTCTGGAGTTTACAAGATCTGAGTAATTATGTATAATCCTAAATGACAAACCTGCAAAATTAAAACTAATTAATACAAGCTTCAAAAAAATTGATATTATATATATAGTAATAAATATTAACTAATACACTACAAGTCTACTAATATTACAAAAAAAAATGAATAGTAATTTTTTATTTTTTAATGATAATTTATTTATATAATTCCGTTTTTTAACGAAAATAGACTTGTAAAATTTTTTCATAAAGATACTTTATTTGTATTATCTATTTAATAAATACGAAATTAAAGAATATTTTTCTTAACATACATAAGGAAAATTTTTTTTTATAAACTTGTACAAATATTTTGTAAAGGTAGTGTAATTGTATTATCTACCTAATAACTATGGAATTAGAGTATATTTTTATGAACATAGATAACGAAAAATAAATAAATAAATAAATTGTAATCTAGCAGTGACACTTACTCAAGTATTCACCAGAAAGGGCAGCATGGAGGATAGTATCTCCGTTATTTCTCCGAATCGAATGGCTTTTTTCCTTGCAAAGATAATGGAGACAAAGGAAAGCCATTTCTTTTCCATGAAGAGCAGCCAAGAAGAGAGGGGTCTCACCCTCATTGTTTTTCAATGTTATAAGGTCGTGATTCTTTTCAGCCATTGTTTCACAAAATTCAACATTTCCTAGCGAAGCTGCTATATGTAAAGGCGTGTTTCCTTTATTATTCACAATATTAATTAGGTTATGACTAACAATATTTTCCATCAATTTTACTGCTGTTTCTGTTTGCCCATTTGAGACAGCTATATGTAAGGCAGTATCACCTAATTTAGTGAGCTTTTCCTGTTGAGCTTGTTTGTTTTTCTTGTAACATGCCAAAACTTCATCCCAATTTCCTTGCATGACACTTGTGAACAGTTCATTAAATTCATTTGTAGCCATAACTACGTTTCTTTCTCTTGTTTCCCTTATGTTTTGAAATTCATGAAATGTTAATCGAGAAAAATGAATATCAATTGGTTTGTTTAAATAGCTAGATAGTCATTTTGATCTAATTAAATGATATAATTTATAGATAATAAAGTATTTTATTATTTTACATCAACGTCAATGTTACACCTAATGTTTAACACCGAATATTATAAATATTTAGATACGTATATCGTGTTGGAAATGTAAATTGTTTTTTTTTAATTTTTCATATATAAGTTTTTATTTATTAGAATATCAAGTACCCAAATTCGTATACATATTATATAGTTTAGATAGGAATATTTTACGAAAAATAAAGATTATATGTTATTAAATTCATACTATTACTCGACAATTAAAAGTAAAAAAAATACAAAAAAATAAGAGGTGGTGATCGAGTTACTATGGTTGTTGCTTGAACAAAATAGAAAAGTTAATATGGTTAATGGTTATTTAGAAAAGGAAAAAAGTTATTATTGTTAGTGAGAGGAATCTATATGAAGTCCACCACAAGTTATAGGCTTTTAAAAAAGAATACAATAAGGTAAAGAACTAAAGAGATGCTCCAGGAAGATGTCTTTTTTGCTTTTGTCATCGTTATGTCTGAGGCATCGTGGGTGCTTAGAAAACGAAATGAACTTTTATTGATATTAAATATTTTAATATTTAAAAAATGTTATTTTTGGACTTTATATATATATATATATAAAGCAGCTCATTGCGAATTCATTACTTATATTTTTTTTATTTCTCTTTTCTCTTTTCTCCTTTTATTCTTTATTTATTACTTTTTACTAACAATTCAATATAATTACTATTTGTCTATTTTTCATGTTAATTTAATAATTTACATTTGCAAATCATTCTAATTTAATCTTTCTTCCTTCTATATAAATTAGTAATTTATACTTTTAATTTAGTTTAATAAATATTTGATTAAAAAACTATAAATTAGTTGGTTGAAAGACAGAAAATTAAAAAGTAGTAATCAAAATAATGAGAAGATTTAGTATTTAACAATACATATACTTTAAATTAATAGTATTGTTATATTTTATAAATATATTACAATAATAATTAACATAATAGTTTTTCAAGATACAGATATGTATGATAGATTATATTTATCAACATTTTTTAAAATAAAATAATATTTATTTTAATTTTTTATTTATCTTTAAATAATAATAAATTGTTGTTCAAATTCGCATGTCATATTTGTAATATCATGTTCCTCGTACAACTATATAATATTTAAAAATCTAAATAATTTTAGATTTTATTTGTTATTATTATTATTATCAACTTATATGCATAACTTCAACTATTTTTATGTCACATGTTAATATATAATTTGTATTTAAATCATTATTACACCTAATCTTTTAGCACAATGAATATTGTGAATATTTAGATACGTATATGCATGTTGGATATGCATAATATTTTTTTTAATTTCCATAGACTTCTACCAATTAAAATATCGATTACTTAGATTCATATACATGTTGTATCATTTGTACATGAATACTTTACAAAATATAAATATTTCATGTTGGATAGCTTTATACTATTACTACTATATTAACACTGAAAAGTAAAATAAATAAATAAATAAAATACAAGAAATAAGAAGTGATCTAGTTACTATGGTTGATGCTCGAACAAAAATAGAAAAGTTACTATGGTTAATGGTTATTTAAAAAAAAAGTTATTTGTTATTGAGAGAAAAGAAAAAATTTATCATGGTTATTGAGAGACCCATTACTATAATACATGTCTTTGGTTTCGATTTTTAATCATGATCGTAGGTCTATAGCCATGGTTATAAGAACCGGGGCCTAAGTGAGAGAGACCATAGGTAACAACCTATGACCTTGGTTATTACATAACCGAGGCCATAGAGTGTACTTATGAATTAAAATAAATTGAGAAAATTAAGAATCATTATATTAAACTTAAGAGAGATATTACATTAAGAGTTTAATATATATACACTAAAACATAATAAAACCTTAATATAACTAATTAAAGTGTTCCAAAAATATAAAAATATATATGAATTTTTTTAACTAATATAACTAATCAAATTGTGTACAATCTAAATCAATCAGAAAATATTTTACATGTCCCATTCTAATGCTTTTCTTAAAATCTTCTTCCTTGACAGCATTTATTATATGTATTAATTTCCTCATAAAAAACAGCATCTAGTATGAACATACCAACATCTAGATTCCATGAATATAATCTTGCATATATAACATCTAGAACACAAGAGTCCTCTCTACTTATTTTAATTTTAATTATAAGGCAAGCATTATTTGGATTTTGGAGGTAGGTAAATAACAAGACAAAAATAAATAGCAATCCCTTTATATTATATTACTAATTATCAAAAACCTCCATAATAATACTATTAAGAATTCCTTCACTAATATATTCACAATCATTGACCTATATATATATAAGAAAACCCATTTAATGTGGGTGTACCATGCAATGAAAAAATAAATTCTATATCAAATGTCTATGTTACAATTTATATCATCCACTACTAACGAGTTGTCTATAATGTCATACTTATGTGTACTTGATCATTCTAATTTGCAATCTATATCTCCAGGGCTTGCTACTTCAACAGTAAAGGAGCTTCATGTCACGACCTTAAATTTCAAATAGCGATTGTGCGACACTTAGTACGGTCCGTTGTACTAAGCCTGTCTTTCACCCGAATGAAACTCTCCAAAGAGATTAAAAATAAACTTAGAGATTGAGAGGATTCAAGAGCAAAGTAAGAACTAGAGAGAGTTTGTAAAGAATGTCTTGTATTGCTCTAGAGAGAGATTATCTTACAATTTCCCAAGATTTCCCAAGATTTCCAAGGATGAATATAAATGAAGACCAATAGGAAGATTTCCAAGGATGAATACAAATGAAGACCAATAGGTCTATTTATAGTGTGTCTCCAAGCTTAAGGCTATGCCACAACTTTCTAGATCATTCCAAGTCTAGAATGTACAAGAGTGTTCTAGTTTTATCTACAAGATGCCATAAGGTTCTAGAACCTTCTAGCCAACTCTAGAGTCTTCTAGGATTGTCTAGTTCCTTCATGCAAGTTTTAGGATGTTCCGTAAGCTTCTAGAATATTCCACATCCTTCATGAACCATACAGCACGTTCTAGAATATTCTAGCACCTTCCAGCATACTCTGGGACATTCTAAAGTCTTCATGGCTTGAGTTGATTTCATCCAACTCTAGCTTCTTCTAGACATCTTTAGGCCACTCTAGAACTTTCCTAGGTAGAAAAGTATAGATCCTTTAGGCAAACACCATTTCTTTGGATTTTAAGGGACATTTTGAGCGGGACGTAACATTCAGCTAACTACTAGACACTTGTTTTAAGATTTTTCTAGGGAAGAAGTTATACACTGTAAACTATAAAATGAGATGGTACTGGAGCTACAAGTGAGAAAAAAGGCAAGGACAATTGTAGTAATCAACAAAGCAACTGTACAAATCAGAGTCTGCATCAAACATTAAATTCAGAATTAGTGAATATAGGTAATAACTTACAAAATTCATAATCCAACTTCGTCAAAGACAATAAAAATAAAATCATAATCCATGTAGAGACTAGTTTTATTATTACTTTTCAAATACCAATCATGAATTATTCATGCATCATATAACAGGACATTGAAGATAATAAGAATTCAGTAACATAAAATTGCCTTCTTTAAATCTGGAATTAATGTAAAAAGCATTAAGAAGAGTTTTAAGACAACGATGGTTGTATTTTTATTTCAATCTACATTTCCATAGTTGTAGAATTTGTTTTAATAATAAAAACTTTTCTGCACAAGAGATGAAAATTTGTTGCAGGTCCTAAGCACATAGTTTAACATAGAAATTTCTCAGTAGACCAAGTAGCATGAATTAGCACATATGTATCATTTTCATCATTCACTGTTGATGAATCAGACATGAATTACAACCTCCAAGATGTGTGATTCTAGAAAGAAGACTTGATTAGAGAGGATTTTTTGGAGACAAATTGATTTGAGCATATAATAACAATGATATTTTCTCTCTTAAGTCAAGTTATTTTTCAGTAGTAGAATAGATGAAAATAAAGCTTAGGGGCAGCTTTGGTCCTAAATGTATTAATCTACTAAAGCTACAATGATGGACAAGAATTTGGTCGTTTAATGTTAATAACAAAATGAAGGTTTTTCTTTGACAAGCTTGTAATAGTATTTTACCTATTAAGGCAAGACTTTGTCAAAAGAAAGTACTGTAACTTCCCAGATGTTTAACGTGAAAATGGATAGGAGAAGATGTAATACATGCTTTGTGGTATTGTGAGGCTGCATGAGAGGTATGGAAGCTAACTGAATTTGTTAGTTTATTAATGATTCGCCTTTGTTATTTGCATATTTTTCGAATAGTGTTTGGCAAACTGTTAAAAAAATGAGGCATGTTTTTTTTGGTTATTTAACTTGGACGATATGACATAATAGGAATGAAATAATGCATAAAAAGAAATTTAGTAATAGGGTATGTTGGTGTGTGTTGTGGTGTATGCTGAAACAGTGGTAGACACTAATATTTAGTGGAGTAAAGAATGGCAGACAATAATATTAATGGAACCGTAAAATATGGGTATGTAGCAACTAGTGTTAGGTTTTAATTATTCATTTTCCTTAGTATACATAAACTAAGACTCTTGTACAGAAACAAAACAAAATATATATGAATATATTGATAATTACCAGATTTCACAATATTTGTCATGGTATCAGAGTAAGTTATTACTGATTAATGGAATTACCTACTACGCTGATTTCTATTCTGGTAGCATCTGATGTTTGATTTCTAGGATGGCCGTTCTGGTTTACACTTACCCTCTGATTTTTTGATTTTTGATTTCTAGTGTGGCCATTCTAGTTTATATTTTCCTCGACACTGATCGATCTAGGGTGGTCGTTCTGATTTACACGTTGAAACCATATCGTTCTAACTGGTTGGGTCCAACGCTAGTTGCTTGCTAGTGTGGCCAATTCCACCATCATTTTCTTTTCCGAAAAATAAACATAACACAACGATAAATAGCGTTGAGGTCGCGTTCTTTGTATCTACGTTTGGGGTTGCAGATTGCTCGTTGGTCGTGGAATTGTCGCAATCTCTATACGTTGTCGTGGCCATTCGCTCCGTTCTCCTACCTCGATGAAACTTAAAATGCAGTGACATATATTGTTGTCTCCTTAGTAATATATTTTTTGTGTTTGGTCTCTGTGTGTGTGGCTGGTTAGAGCCATATGTCTATCTGCTAGTTGGGCCGTCGCAGTTTCTCTACATACCAGTCTAGCCGTCGTCTTGGGTAACTGTACTATTCTTCTAAGCTCAGACAAACTTGGAACGAGAAGAAAAGGAAAGCGCTGCAGAGGGCTGTGTGAATAGAAAAAAATGAATTAGGGTTATAGAATATTCTATATATACTTGGCTGTTGTACGAAGTGTAAATAAAAGGAAAAAAAAAAGAAGGAAATTTTTTTTAGATTTCATGGTAGAATCTAGAGATTTAACCACCAATTTCATATTGGACGATTTGACTACAAAAATGACTAAAGTTCTAACTAGAGCTCAGATCACCTCATAACCTCAGCTAATTGAGGCATCGACTACTCCCATTAGTATCAAGTTGGGAGGATCCAGCTATGCCTGGTGGTCCCAGGTAGTGGATATGTATATCTCTAGCAAGGAAAAACTGGGATATAGTAATGGGGATTTTCCTCAACCTATTGAAACTGACCCCTCATGCAGGAGATGGCGCACTGAAAATGCCATTGTCAAGGGATGGTTGATCAATTTGATAGGCCCCTCCTTGATTGCAAATTTTATCCGATTCTTAACTGCGAAATAGGTTTAGCATTCTGCTGCTACAACCTACTTTGATGGGACAAACACATCTCAAGTGTATGATCTCCACTGTCGAGTTACTTTTATGAACCAGGCAGGTGGAATCATTGAAAAATACTACAATGATCTTCAAGGGTTGTGGCGAGAAATTGATTTTTGTCATCCTAACCCAATGGACTATGCGACTAACATACAAAAATACAACTCCATCGTATAAGAAGATTAAGTGTATACCTTTCTCGATGGACTTGATGACCGACTAGATAAAACTCCAAGTGATGTGCTTCAAATCAAACAATTCCTTATGCTGGAACAGGCCTATAGATTCATTCGTAGGGAAGAGGTCAGGCAAACCTTGATGATCATGGGTGGAGATATGTCTCCTGAAGCAGTTATGGCTTTCAAAGGGATCAAGGGACACCATAATCCGATGCCACCAAAACTAGGAACTCTTTCTTTGGGTAGCAATAAATCCACAGGAAATCCACCCTCTGCTGATATAAAATGTGCCAATTGCGGAAACTCCAAACACACCCATGAAAATTGTTTCAAACTACATAGGTACCCAGAATGGTGGAATGATCTTCAAGCACGGAAGAAATGGGAAACCACTGGGAGAGCCGTTGTGGCTACCAATAATGCATCACTATCCCTTATTCCTTAGGCTGAATCTTCCCAGGATCCAAGTATTTCAAGTAAAGCATTTCACATCTCTACTCGTAGTGATAATGAGGATTGGATTCTCGATTCTAGAGCTATAGATCATATGACCTTTGACCCAAAATATCTCTCCAATACAACCCAGCCGAGACGGAGCCATGTTGCCAATGCCAATGGGGTCACTTATCCAGTTACAGGGGATGGAACAATGACTTTATCTCCTTCATTATCATTATCTAATACATTACTTGTACCCTCTCTTTCGAACATACTAATGTCTATAAGTCAAGTTACTTTAGATCTTAATTGCGTAGTATTAATGTATTCTACCTTTTGTCTCCTTCAGGATATTCTCACCAAGGAGATCATTGGGCGTGGTACTAAGAGAGAAGGCTTATTATGTGGATGACCTCATTTCAAGAAGAGCCAATCACATATAACACACAGTTAGTAATAAGGAGCGACAAATTTGGTTATGCCATCGTCGATTTGGGCATCCATCATTTGGGTATTTAAAGCACCTACTCCCTAGTTTATTTTCAAATGTCACACACTCGGATTTCAAATGTGATACTTGTATCTTAGCAAAAAGTCATAGGGCATCTTATCCTATGAGTATGCATAAAAGTGTGAATCCTTTTGCTTTAGTACATTCTGATGTTTGGGGACCTTCCTCGGTCACTATGTCATCGGGTCATCATTGGTTTGTAATTTTTGTTGATGATTGTACACGAATGACATGGCTTTACCTTCTCAAACATAAAGATGAAGTATTTTCTACGTTTCATACCAAGATTCAGACAAAATTTTCTGAAAAAATTAAGATCCTTAGGTCTGATAATGGAGGGGAGTATGTTAATCAACAATTTTGGACATACTTGGACAACCATGGTATTCTCCATGAAACCTCATGTTCACAAACCCCACAACAGAATGGGACTGCGGAGAGGAAGAATAAGCACATTTTAAAAACTACTCGGGACTTACTAATTGGTGCACATATGCCTAGTAGATACTGGAGTGATGCTGTTACTACAGTTGTGTATCTACTGAACTGTATGCTCACAAAAACCATACAAATTTAGACTCCATTAAAGGTGCTATCTGATCATGTTCCCTTGCCTACTATTTTGATGCTTCCACCCCGAATTTTTGGATGTGTTGCTTTTGTCCACCTCCATAAAAATAAACGAACTAAGTTGGATCCATGTGTTGTCCGATGTGTATTCTTGGGGTATGGCGTACAAAAAAAGGGATACTGATGCTACGATCCTATTACTAAAAGAACCTACATTACCATGGATGTCACCTTCCTAGAATCTGAATGGTTTTTCCCATTATCAGTATCCAGTTACCCTCTTCAGGGGGAGAGTTATGGTGAAGAACGCAATTGGCTTTATGTTGAAGTATTAGACATTAGTAACAATTCGACATACTTGAATAATGCCAACAATATGGATGAGACAGTATCTAGACCCGAACTTGAACTTCTAAGAACTAAATCTGAACAAGTGACTGAATCTCCAAAAGATGCAGTGGTTGATGCACCTCTCGACTCTCTAGTACCCAATGATCCTCCTGCTGAGAATACTCTTGAGGTAAGCCATCCTATCACACCTTTACAAATTAATATTATAGATACACTTGTTGGTTATGTTCTACCTTTCAGGCATAATCGAGGCAAACCTCTAAATCGATACTCTCTAGACAGAGAAGAACAAAAATCCAAGTATCCAATAGCCAATTATGTATCTACTCAAGGGTTATCATAACCTATAAGGGCATTTTCACAAACACTCTCCTCATGTCGAATTCCATGTAGCATTGAAGAAGCCCTATCTGGTCCAAACTAGGCTCAAGCTATAAAAGAAGAATTTGAGGCATTGTATAAGAATAACACATGGGTGTTAAGCGAGCTGCCTCAAGGAAGGAAGATGGTAGGATGCAAGTGGATTATCTCCATTAAGTATAAAGTAGATGGGTCAGTCGATTGATACAAGGCGGGGGTAGTAGCAAAAGGGTATACACAGAAACATGGTATAGATTATCATGAAACCTTCTCACCTGTGGCTAAACTAAAAACTGTTAGAGTTTTGTTATCTCTTGCAGCAAATTTAGATTGGTCATTGCACCAAATTGACGTGAAGAATGCCTTCCTTCATGGTGACCTTAAAGAAGAGATTTACATGGATATCCCACCAGGATATACTGTTACATCAGGAAAGGAAACTGCATATAGATTACAACAAGGATTGTATGGAATAAAACAATCACCTCGAGCATGGTTTGGCAGATTAAGTTCAGCAATGAGGAAATGTGGGTTTCAACAAAGCAACTCTGACCACACTTTTTTCCTAAAACATTGATTGGGAAAAATAATAGCCTTTATAGTCTATGTAGATGATATGATCATTACAGGGGATGATAAAGAATAAATCTCTAGGCTTCAAGAACAACTATCAAATGAGTTTGAAATGAAGGACTTAGGAGGGCTCAAATACTTCTTAGGCATTGAGGTAACAAGATCAAAACAAGGTATATGTCTTTCCCAAAGGAAATATACCCTAGACCTACTGGCAGAGGTATGATTACTATATTATAACCTGTCGATATTCCGATGATCCAAAATCATAAACTTGGAGAATATGTGGACCATGTACCAAGAGATAAACAGAGATATCAACGGTTAGTAGGTAAACTCATATATTTATCTTATACTCGACCTGATATTGCTTATTCTATAAGTGTCATGAGTCAGTTCATGCACTACCCAAGTGAATACCATATGGATGCCATCATGCGAATACTACATTATTTAAAATCCTCCCCTGGGAATGAACTTATGTTTTCAAAGAATGGTCAATTGGAAGTCGTTGGATATACAGATTTAGACTGGGCAGGGAACATCAAGGATAGGAAATCTACTACTGGGTACTTTACTTTTGTGGGGGGAAATCTTGTTACATGGAGGAGTAAGAAGCAAAAGGTAGTTTCCTTATCTAATGCTAAAGCTGAATTTTGAGGAATGGTCAAGGGAATATGTGAGCTCCTTTGGTTGAAAAAACTTCTAACTGAGATTGGTGTTGCTCCTAACTTTAAAATGAACTTATTTTGTGATAAAAAAGCAGCCATTGTCATCTCCCACAATCCAGTTCAACACGATCACACGAAGCACGTTGAAGTGGATCGAAACTTCATCAAACAAAATCTTGAAGAAAAGATTATTCAGCTTCCATTTGTTAAATCAGAAAATCAATTCGCTGATATACTCACAAAATCTGTGTTTACAAAGAACTTCTACAACTTACTTGACAAGTTGGGCATAAGAGACATATATGCACCAACTTGAGGGGGAGTGTTGGTGTGTGTTGTGATGTATGCTGCAACAGTGGCTGACACCAATATTTAGTAGAGTAAGGAATGATAGACAATAATATTAGTAAAGCCATAAAATATAGGCGTGCAGCAGCTAGGGTTAGGTTTTAATTATTCGTTTTCCTTAGTATGCATAAACTAAGACTCTTGTATATAAACAAAACAGAATATACATGAATATATTGATAATTTCTAGATTTCACAATATTTGTCAGGGTACACATGGTGTTTATGTTTTTAACTGAGTTTGAAACTATTATAAGAACATCACATAATCTTTTACATATTTGGTTACGAGTAATGAAGGAATTAGATAAAAAAGGGATAAATTAGGTCAAAACTTCGATGCATAATACAAAATTGTAGCAAACAAAATGAACATGTTAGTCTAATACGGGAGTGGTTCGTCAAAGATTCCCAATTGTGGGTCCTCTGCATTTTGAATGGGAGTATAGTCGCTAATGCTATGGTCCACTGAATCAAACGAAAAAGATGTGTAAATCCAATGGAAAGATTTCTTAGCAAGAACCAAGTCAAAAATACATCTATTAGAAGCTTAATTAGCAGAATGATAATTTAATTAGTGAGCAGGTTCACAATTTCCCATGATAGATACTAATAAGTTTTAGTTATTAAAATGCAAAAGCAGCTAACAAATCCACCTATATTTCACAGGAAACATATATTGCATGCAAAAAGTTAAACTCACCTCAAGAAAAGTTGAAAATATTGCTTGCTTGCTATGTTAGACTTGACCTTACAGAGAACTTTTAGCTTTTATAATTCAAAAAATTGAAAATAACTCAAATATTTGGTATATTAGATCCTATATTGTGCAATAATGTTGAGCTAACAAATTCACTTCACTACTCAAGGTCAGGAAAAAGAATAGTGATGTGTAATAAAGAAAAATAATTTATTAACCCAAAATCCAAACACTAACCTAGTTGTTTTCATGTAAGCTGCTGGCCATGTCACCATCCATTATCACACTGCCAGTTTCCAACATTTTCTCTTGCTGCAGAATATAGTTTGAATGTTGAGAATGTTGACTAGAAAGTGGATGATGTACATATTGTTGATTGTTTTGCAATTGTTGCTGCTGCAACTAAAAAGTTGAGAATATATGCATGGCAGAAACTTTTTGAGGATTAAATATAGTCATCTTTTTCAACCTTAACTATAGAAAAAAAAACTACACTCAATAACATGAGTATCTAGAACAAATAGCACTGGATTAACACACCAAGTCCTTTAAACAAAGAGAAAGCCTACATTGCTAGTACTAGTACCTCTATTCGAACCTGGAACAACCCCAACAAAGCCCTTAACATGAGTAGGCGTAAAAAAATTCAAGTTAGAATACAATCATTCACCAAAACTCAAATGCCTCCCCCCATAATTCAGTATTCAAACCACTGACAATCATAAAAATTTTAGTATCATGAGTGAGTAAGGAAAATTATAGCAAAATCATGGGAACTACTCATATCTAAAGTCAATATTAATTCAAAACATGTACAAGATCCTCACTGCCATTATAGTGAATTTTACTAGAAGGACAACAGAAAATAAAGTAGTGCTTACCTTGAATCTACTGAAGTCCTCTTAGAAACTGCATTTGACTTATGAAAGATTCTCATGGCATCAAGAACATAACTATAGATAGTTTTAGAAAAAGAAAATAAGCAATCAGATATATATGGCAAAATGAAAAACATGCTTAACATAATTGAGTTCGTTGTTCATGAACAAAAAGGCATAACTCAAGGAGAAAGCTCCAGACCAGATATGGCATACCTCATAGGATTATGTGACTGTCCAAAATGAGGGTTTTACTAGAGAACACCATAAGTATCTATTATGGTACAACTTGTAACCTCTTTCATTTATCCCCATCTTTGTAACTTCTCTGACAATGTTTTTAATGAGTGCTTAAAATCACTAAAATTAATATGATTTTATTTACTTTAATTAATTAAAAAGATTTATATTTATATGATTTTATCATATTTTTTTTATAAATTTTTCTTTTGGGAATCACAGATATTTTTATTATTTTCTAGATATTTTTGCTTAAAAAAATGACTAAAAGACTCGAAGAAAAATACTGGAGGCACATCATAGATATATTGATAAAATAAATGAGAAAAAGTCAAAATGATGAAAAAATTGGAAAAATGGGTCAAAAAGGCCAAAATCACACGCACAACCGCCTAGCCGTGCTGTGCAATTGGCACAGTGTGCCCAATCGTGCTGACTAACACGTGTAGTGCACCATAGCACACCGAGCATCGCACAAACAATGCTAAAGTTTACGCACATTTCCTAAACAAAGCCGAACTCGTGCGTGCCACTGTGCCCATTTGTGCGTATCCACCTAATCCCGTACGCGCATCTACGCTCATCGGCACCCAATCGAGCCCCATCGCGTCGAATTTGCGCACCCCACTTCCTGCGTCAACACTTGTCCTTTTGCGTTTCTCCCATTTTTTTACTCTTTTTCTTACCTATAAATACCCTATCTCCACAATTACACAAACCACACCTCAAAAACATCTTATTTATTTCTTTCTCTATATTTCTCCATATTTTTTAGTTTTTATTTTTAATGTTCTTTTATTAGAACTATTTATTTTTTTGTAAATTTTTAGCTTTTTGATTCAATAAATGAAAATTCAAATATGTTTAGAGGTTTCCTAAAAACGGAATTAGCATCAAGGTTCTATAAGAATTTTTATTCTTTATAGTTATTTTTTATGTTTTATTTTTATATTTTTATATGTTTATATGTAAGGATTTTTATTCTTTACATAATTGGTTATTTGTAAAAATGATATAATAATAACTTTGTTATGCTTACGAAATATTAAATACGTAAATATCTATATAAAATGAATTGATTTTGTTTTTATTCAAGATTTTATATTAAGAATGTTAGAGATAAATATATTGTTTTTCATTACAACCTTAAATTTGAAAATTAGATTTTAAGGTTTAGTTATCCCATCTGATTTAAAGTAGTGTTATTTTATTTGTTGGTACAATCGCCTGGTAGTTAGAGTGAAGCTTTATTTCAAAAACAATTATAAGAATTATTATTTGAAATTATATTGACAACATGTTTTCAATAATAGTTTTAAAACTTGAAAGTTAGTACTCGAATAATTAGATTCTTAGGTTAATTTAGACACTTTCAATAAAGTTTAAACTGTATAACCCTACCAAAGGTAGCATTTAAATGGTTCATTTTCGATCTTTTAAAAAAGTTGAATTCATTTAATTAACCAAATTGATTATCAACCCCACCCATAGGTGTTAATTGATTTGTTTAATTAACAAAGAATACCTAACTCCATCATCAAATGTGGTATTCATATAAAAAAGAGAAAATCAATAAATATCAATTTATATCTTTAATAACCTACATAATATGAGAAAGTATAATTAACTTAGTTATTATATCCATAAATACTCCCTTATTATAAATGATAAAATTTACATAAATGTTTATTGAATCCATATCTATGTTTATTTTTATGTTATTATATTAGAAAACACACAAAACCCAAACTATCGTGACAGGATATTTATGATTTAATTTCTTTTTTAAAAATTTGAATAATAAATTAAAAACCACATATAGTACTTCCTTAGATCGACCTTGGGAGTATACTTATCATTTTCTATGAAATGATTTGTACATTTACGAGAGTTTTATTAATATAAAACCAGTGTATTGGTAGGATTGGCGATCACGGTTTTGCACATCAGTTTTTTTATTAGGGTTAGTATGTCAAGAATCTCCACTGAATTTTGCGATTTCTCAACTACAACCGCGTATACCAAGGTCAAGGTCGTTTCCGTTGATGGCGACACACACAGAGTGGCAACGAGGGTGACCAGTACGAGAATCTCCATTGTGTTGACGGAGTTGTGTCACGAGGAATGGTACGCAGTGGGGAGAAGAGAAAAGAAAAAGGAGAGAAAAAGGAGAGAAAAAAAGAGATAAAAAAAGGGAAAAGAAAAATAAAAAAATTGATAAAAGAATTTGGTATGTGGTGCAAAATATTGATAGAGTATATCTATGGTCTTGGTTTTGAAATAACCGATATTATAGAGTATGTCCATAGCCTCGGTTTTTAAATAACCGAGATAATAGGGTATGACTATGGCTTCGGTTTTTAAATTACTTAGGTTAAAACCCTATGGCTTAGTTTTTAAAAAACATGAAACTAAATATCTGAGACTATACATATATATTGTAGTAGTTAATTTAGGCATATATATAAAAGAGAGAAAAATAAAAGGTAGTAATCAAAATAATGAAAAGATTTAGTATTTAACAATACATATATTTTAAATTAATAGCATTGTTATATTTTATAAATATATCACAATAATAAATGACATAATATTTCTTATTTCTTCAAGATACAGATATGTATGCTTGATTATATTTATTAAAAAAATTATACTAAGTCGTTTGAGATTCACCTCAAACTTAAGATATGTAAACATTTTTTAAAACAAAATGATGTTTAATTTAGTTTTTTATTTATCATTAAATAATAATAAATTGTTAGTCAAATTCGCATGTCATAGTTGTAATATGATGTTCCTTATACAACCATATACTATTTAAAAATATAAATAATTTTATATTTTATTTGTTATTATTATTGTTATCAACTTATATGCATAACTTCAACTATTTTTATGTCACATGTTAATATATAATATTTGCTTAAAATATTATACGAAATAAAATAAATAATAGATGCATAAATCATTATAACTAGAATATGATAATATTTGTCGCATATATTTTTAATGGGTTTTTAAATTATGTAAGTGAGACTTTGTCCTTTATGCCTATGTTGACATTCCCGTATAAACACAAGGAGTTTGTTTATATTATTTTATTTAGTGCTATTTTACATGAAAATGTTTTTGTAAATTTTTGAAACAAAAAATAACTTCTTTGAGCTATCCAAGGTATTACCCTCACAAGGGATAGTTATTACCTTCTGTAACATGGTTGGCGAGGTGTCGGTAAGCCATGAATTTTTATAAATATCTTCCTTTTCAAGTGTGAAGATTATTTTCTTATTCCAAATCATTAATACTTTGAATGTTTTTTGGTATTAGCGATTTGCGATTGTGTTTACAAAAATTGTTTTGAAGGTTGGGTTAATTAAAATTGGATTAACACCTATGACTTAGATTGTTCATATGTATGAATTTGTTATATCGGCCATTAGGATTTTACTATGTCTACAGGTGGTGATTGTTCATATCACTTAGTGGTGGTTTTTCGTGGATCAAAATTGAAACCAAGAAAATAATCGAGGATAGCATAGACATAGTAAGGATAGATGTCCCAACTAATAATAATATTTTTATTTATACTAATATCTAGATGTATACTATTGATTTACTATAGTGAATTTTCTGCTACTAAGTGATGAATTGTTCGTTGTTAAGCAAGTTGTTGTTTTAAACAACCCAAAGATGTTACCATATATAGATAGGATTTTTACGTGGGTTTAATCATTAGATCACTATATTTGTATGCTTGCATGTACTATTAATACAATCAAGGTTTGATCCAAATATTCTTGCACACATAGTAGAATTTGATTGTGATTAGAAAACCTTCTTTCCTACTTATTGTTTGGGTTTCTTTTCTATTTTTCTATGCTTCCTATCTATCACTTTATGCTATGTTTATCTTAGAATAAATTATTAGTTGTAAGTTTATCTCTATTTGTTGTGTGCTTGCATGATTATTTCTTTCATTCTATTTTTACTATTTTTGTAGCACGTGAGTTTGGAGATAAGTCCTATAGAGTTTGTATCTCTTTATTTTAGTTGTTTAGACTATCTCAATATTAATAATATTGTTGTTATTAATATTATTATTGTTAATTTATAATTTGCACATGAACAATTATATATGATAAAATGAATAATGGATGCATAAATCTTCGTATCTATAATACTAAAATTTTGTTAATTATCATGTAATTTAATGATATATATTGTTTGTAAATTTTGAAATTGTGGTAAGATGTAAAAAAGGTATATAAATAATTTGAAAAAAATGAAAAAAATAAGGGTGTATAAAATATCCCTTCATTCAATCAATTTGTAAAATTCATCGGCATTGAATCCAATGAAAATTTTCAAAATCCATGGTTAGAAATTGGATAACATATTAACATTTTTAAATTCACATAAATCCAATTTTATCGCATATATTAAAATTAATAATTTTGATCTAACAGTTTTTTTAATCGATTTAAATAATTTTACAACACTCATTCAAAACTTACACACTTTTATACTGACAAAAATTAAATGAGTCTATTACTTTCATTTCTTGAATACTGTTTAGACATTTTAATGAATTATTTAATAATTCATATTTCCTTTTTCATTTATATTATGCATATTCAATATGTTATAAATCTTTAAAAAATAGGTTTTCAGCAAATAAATTATTAAAAAATTATAAAACTAAATAAGAGATTGAAAAAATTTGCAAAACAAAATAAAGGTGTCTATAATTTGGTGGCAAGAAGCCACTTTTATTATTTTTTTATACATGTGAATAATTCACTGAAAATGAAAGGAGAAATATATAATAATTAGTTATATAAGATTTTATTTATTTATGCAGAAGATTGAAAACTTCGTAAACTCAAAAAAGTGCAAATAATAAAGTGGAATAATGGGTCAAACATGTGAATGACATTTTATATTAGTTATGTATACTTAAATTTAAGAAAAAATATTAATAAATAATTAGTGTTAATTGTATCATCTTATTTAATAAATAAACCATTTTTGTGTTTGATATTTAGGCATGAGAGTTGTGACACAAAAAATAATAGTCAAAATTATATTATTTTAACATAAAAAGTGTCACATTTGATTTACGTTATTTATTTCATTTAATATTTAAGTTTAGTTAAGTGATTAAAATAAAAATAAAATTATATTTTAGAGTCTATTTCTATTATCATGTTATATCGTGATTAATTCATTTAATAAATAATTATGTATTATTTTATATCATATTAAATATTATGCTATATTGTGTTATGATAATAAACTAAGATATATGTTTTTGTCAAACAACTTATTACTCAAAAACATAAAATTCATTTGGTACGTACTTAGAAGATACGGAGATTGAGTCACAATTATGAGTATAATTATTTAGTTATTAAAAAATTTAGAGCTATATAAATGCTAAAATTAAATAATAATAAAAATGCTAAAACATATTACAAAATAAAAGAAAAATATAGCTATAATTAGTGGCTACAACCTTGTGTTTATTTATACGAGAAACACTTGTCATTTTGTTCTTTTCTTTTTCTCCGTAGCCTTCAATATGTTAATTGTATTTATGAAAGAGATAGATATTCTTCCATTGGAGCTTCTCTCTAAAAGTTTCGTTTTACTCATATTTTTCTTATTTATATTAATTAATTTAAATAAAAACACATATTTTTGTTATTTTTTACCTATATTATTTGGCTCTAGGATCAGCGGTGAATTTATGATTTATATTCACCAGGTGTAACATATATAAAATAAAAAATAATATTAATTACTTTTTATTTGAAAAAAAAAGATAAAAGTATTATATCCATCTATTATATATAATTATATACAAATATGTTTATTTTCTTATAATGTTTAAAAGAATATATTCATTTAAATTGTAAAAAAAAAATAAACATGTGTTTTTTTTTAAGTTAAAAATGAAACTTCATGTATAAAGGAGTTATATCATATAATTAAACCTTATATGTTTCTCATTTTAGCAAACTATTTTTAAATATTGAGTTTTTTTGATATATTGAGTATTAAAAGCTTAAAATTTAAAATATAAGAGAGTGTAGTTTTATTTTATACATGTAATTTATCTATAATTTTCTAAATATAACACCTAAAATTTTATTTCTAGAGAGTTGAGGTAGGATAAATGCCCCTCCTCATCCCAACATACATTTACATATGTTTAGAGTTTTTTTTCTCATCTAGATATTTATTTATGATGATTTATGTCACATTTATACATGTGAAATTTATATTTTCTTATCCATCTATATCTTTATCTAGATCCATAATGTCAAAGATAGAGAAGATTATAATATGATATTAAGATTTTTTTCTGAAGAATACTTATTTTAATTGTCTATTTATCTATAAAAAATAATAAATTATTGGAAAAATTAATGTCTTATTTAAAATATGTTGTTTTTCATATACCATCAAGTAATATTTAAAGATGTAAATAATTATAGAATTTTTTTCAAATATTAATGTTTTTATTATATGCAACTTTAAATATTTTTCCATCATATATCGTTTCATATGTTAATCTATAATTAATACATAAATAATTATATGAGATAATAATCTATTAGTGGATTTCAAAATATTTAAAGACATTAAAATAAAAATGATATATAAAAGTGGTTTAAATTGATATGTCTCGTTTATAATGCATAAAGATGTAAAAAAAACATTTATTTATTATTAATATTATTGTTATTATACGCATAACATTAATTTTTTCACGTATCATACCACATGATAATTGATAATTAGTGCATATAGAATTATAGGAGACAAAATAAATAATAGATTTAGAAATCATTATATCTAGAATACAAAAATATTTTTTTAATTGTTATGTGACATATAATGACATTTATTGTTTACGGATTTTGAAAATTGTGTGGATATGATGTCAAAACATTTAAAGAAATTAAAAGAAAAAAATGGTAAAAAGAAAAAATTAATAAAAAAAGCAAACATTAAAGTTTCATTATATGTGCAACATTTTCTTTAAATATAATTACACTTCTACTTTATCAAATCAAAGACTAATAATAATAATAATAATAATAATAATAATAATAATAGTAGTAGTAGTAGTAGAAGAGACTTGTAAACTAATAAAAAAGTATCATGCATAATTCTTTTTAAGACAAAGATATTGATGTTCATTAAATGTGTAAAGAAAACAATTAGAGACACACCAAATACTAAAAATTTTGAATCCAAACGATAAATGTCCCTTTATTTCACCGTATTGCACTTAAAATTATCAACACAAAGTTTGAGGCCTTAGCATACAACTGATACACATTATAAAACCTCAATCTCAAAGATCAATGTGAAAACTCCTTGTAACTACGCTGTGGAACCTCGTTAATGATGGCCCAAAGGAGATCAAAATAAAGAGAGAGTTGTGCAAAAGCAAAGAAGGTAACGGGGAAGCATGTTGCAACATACAATGGATATACTATTGATCTAAGTTCTTCTTTAAGGACAAACACATGTCCAGTACAAAAAGAGACTAGCATGGAAGCTATAGATGCAAAGAGTGATGTTAAACCCAGTAAAAGCTTTCTTGTTAAGTCCTTTGCAAAATCTTTTTCTTGGTATCTAGAAGTAAGAATTGAAAGGAAAAAGACTAAAGCAGTTACTGAGAAGCAAAGTGCAATTATAGATGAAATCGCAAAGGCATTGAATGTTGGCTCTTCTTTCAGAGCTGGTTCACCAGTTTCTTCATTGATTCCACCAGGCACTGTTGCTGACGTTGCAAATGCTACTGCTGCAATAAGATCTGCAACTACAGAGCAGGACTCTGAGGTTTTTGTTAGCCATTCACTTCCATCTTTGACGAGCTTTTCGTGTGCCTTACTGAAAACCTACTTTGGGGTCTTGTTCTCTTCGTTATATCGAGCAAAGAAGCGTGGTGGCATGGACTTCTTGACAAACTACAGCGTTAAACCAAAATCAATTTTATGTATCAATCATTTATTTAAAGAGATAAAAGTCACTTAACTTTCACCAAAAGTGCTTTTTAGTCTTCTTTTTTTCTTTAAGCAAGTGAAGTTGGTTTCCACAAATTATAATAAAGACACGACACAGGTCTACAAAAAGGACTCTGCACTGTTTTTAGAAAAACTCTACGTTAAAATTGCATTATCATTCATCCCCACTTCAAAATAAATTATGTTTCATACATATTTTTAGTTTTTATTTGATTTAATATTGGAATTTATATTTGATAATCAATACCAAAATAACACGTTAATAGAGTTCGTACTCGACTAAATACAAATATAATTACTCATGTTTATGTAAACCCTAATTACCTATACTAAATTAATGCAGTTTTACTAAAATGGAAAGGAGTGTCAAAAGGTTAATGTTGAGCATATATTGTTGCATATTTTAGTATACTAAATATTAAGAATAAAGATAATAAATTACAATAACGAACTACTAAATATTAAGTATAAAGATAATAAATTACAGTAACGAACTATAACTAAACAACAAGAGACTCATTTAAATTTATTGAAATCTTAAAGTTTTAATCTTTTTTACGAGTGTATGTATTATTTTTTAAAAAAATTATATTTCATTTATTCAATCAAAAAATATAACAATAATTAAATTAATAAAATTAAAAATACATCAAATTATTTTACATTAAAAATAATTTTGTTATAAAAGGAGGGTAGCCAATTCTTAATTCTCAAACATTACAAAAAATAAGTTGTGATTGTTTCTTTTAGAATGAATAGGTAGTATAATACTTTAATGAATTCTACTTTCACAAATTTGATATATTAATTACATTTTTTAAAATTAGTCTACTTTATTCATATTATTATTTCATTTTGAATGCTTTAGTTATTTTTTGCCAAACTTGTTTTTCCATGATTTTTTTTTTCAAAAACTTATGTTGAATTAAAATAAATTCTAGTAGTAGAAGCCGCACAAGTAGATGTTTAAAGATAAAAATGTCTCAAAAAATTTAGAAAAAATGAAAAATAAAATAAATAAAATAATCAAAATTTAACTAAAATAACTAAAGTATAAACAAATACAAAAGTAACGTGATTAAAATGTTCAATTTAAAGTAAAGTTATTAAGACATCCAATTTGTAAAACTAAAATGATTTCAGTATAATTTTCTTAAATAAATTACCTTTAAATTTTATTAGAAATAAAGGAATGGTTACTATTAATATGTGTTATAAAAATTAATAAATTTTTGACAAAATATGACAAGAGCTCTCAACTTATATAACTGCTATTCTTCACTGATTATATTGTTTTCTCTCTTCATTTCTTATTGGGTAATGAGTATATTTTTTCAAAAATAAAAATTCTACTATTTTTGAATTTCATCATTGTAATACATATTATCATACCAATAAATAATTTCTCAATAGTATGGTAGCTAAAAAGAAAGAATATATATATAGATAGATACATACCTTGTACCATTTGATTTCCCATTGCATTTGGAGGGCACTGCCTGGAATAAGCCAAGGGCAGTAGTCCCTTAATTTCTAGTATTTTCTCTACCATTTCAGTCACTCCCATTTTTGCAGCAACTAAGATAGGTGTCTCTACTTTTCCTTTTTCAGTTCCATCCTTCCCACGTCCTTTCACTATTCACAAACCCAAAAGATGGAATAATCAACAGTTTCTTTGTTAAAAACTAGAATGTCGACTCATGTAAAGGTATGTTTGTTTGTGATTCTATTTTAAAATGTTACTTGAATCATAAGTTGTTTCAAAAGAAAGCTTTTGAAACAAACCACTTTTACCTAGGAACAAACATATATACTTGTGGGTCTCGTCCATATGGAAGTGATAGAAAACAAAAATGTTAGGTACAATTACATTTGATAAATATATCAAATAAAAAAAATATTTTTGTGATTAAAATTTGGTTAATTATGTGTCCAATTTCTAACCAAATAAGAAATAGACAATGTTTTTGGGCTTAGAGAGACACACCAAAGAAGAGAAGCAAAACAAAACCAAATGAACAATTTCCCTTGATGAAAAATAATATTGTGTGTGTGAGTGGGAGAGAATATTTTAGAAAAATATTTGGAATATTTTTCTAAAAAATGAGTGACAAAATATGAGTTTGGGAAACACTTGTGTGTCATTATTTTAGGTTTATCTCAATTTGTTGTATTACCTCTTACTTTATACCCATTAATTTTATTTGTGGAAGAAATATTTTTCGGAGTTTGCCCCGTGAACGTAGCCTAAATTAAAGGGTGAATCACGTTAAATTGTCGGTGTCATTATTTTATTCTCCTGAATTTATTTTATTTTTATCCACTGTGCCCTAACAACTGGTATCAGAACTGGTCTAATAAAATTCTTAGTATGCTATGTGGTTGCAACATAGACTGATCTACCACATCAGAAAAGATTTTAATAGGTCCAGGGCGTATTTATTTGTAGAAAAAGAATCATAGCGAAAAAAATGTCAAGCAGAAGGTAGATATTGAGAAATTTAATGGCAAAAATAATTTCTCTTTATGGCAAAGAAGGATGAAGGATATTCTCATTCAACAGAATGTTCATAAGGCATTGTTTGGGAAAGAAAAGAAGGCAGCAACCGTCATCGAGGAACAGTAGATGGGGAAAGATGGGATTGCACCCAATACAATCCGTCTAAATCTCTTACACATTGTCTTGAAAAATATTGAATCAAAAAATTGCAAGACTATAAAAGAAACATGGGAGACTCTATAAAACGTGTACATGTCAAAGAACCTTGCTAATAAATTTTATCTGTGGAATAAGCTATATCATATGAGGAAGGAAGATAATGTGATCATGATGCAACACGTTAACGATTCCAACAACAAGCTTTCTTACGTAGCATGTTTCAATGTGAGCTTCAGCGATGAAGAGAAAGTTGTGATGTTGCTGGCATCACTACCCTTATCATATAATCATCTCACAAAAACTATGACTTATGTGAAAGAAAAGATGGAGTTTGAAGTTGTTGTAGAAGCCCTATTATCATATGAGAAACATGACATGGAGAGAGATTCAGAAGCAAAATCCCTTATCATAGAGTCCAGAGGAAGGAGACAGAATAGAGAACATAAACCCAAAGGCAAGAGTAGAGGCAAATCAAACGAATATGCTAATAGGGAATGCCATCACTGTAAGAGGAAATGTCACATCAAGAAATTTTTCCCGATGTTCAAGAAGGAACAAGAAACGAACAAGGCAAAGTAGTGAAGAAAGATGATAATAGTGATGATGAGAAAACAAATACCATAGACAAATTCAATATCATTTATGATGAAGATTTTGTTAATATTTCATCCCACGTGATCAGTTGGGTGATTATTAGTGGTACGCTACATCACATAGAGAATTGTTCTCATCATACACACCTAGAAATTATGGTGTTTTTAGAATGGAAAATGAAGGCCTATCATAGGTTTTTTGCAGAGGAGTTTTTTGCTTGGAAACAAAGGATGGAACCAGACTATTTCTAAAGTATGTAAGGCATATTCCATATATGCACCTAATTTAATCTATGTACGCAAACTTGCAAATGATGGATATTGTAGCTCCTTCATTTATGACAAATGGAAACTTATAAAAGGCTCTTTAGTAGTAGTAGTTAGAGGTGAGAAGCATACAACTTTGTATATAATGCAAGAGAAGCTCTCCACCGACATAATAAATGCTATGGAGAAAGACAATGCAGCTGAATTATGGCATATGAGACTCAATCGTAAGGGTAAAAAAGGTATGAAAAGTCTAGCTAGGAAGAAGATACTGCCTGGAATGGATGAAGTACATTTGGAGAAATGTTTTAATTATCTAGTAGGAAAGCAAAACATAATTGCTTTCAAGAATTCCCATACTTCCGAAATGAATAATATTTTAGATCTAATTCATTCAGATTTGTGTGGACCAATTCCAAAGTCACTTGGTGGTGCTCAATACTTTGTGACTTTCATTGATGATCATTCAAGGAAGACATGTGTATATCTTTTAAAGACAAAGGATCAAGTGCTAGATGTCTTCAAAGAATTTTTAATGCCTCAGTTGAGAGAAAGACTAGGAAGAAGATGAAGTGCATTTCGACAGACAATGGTGGAGAATACACAGGACCTTTTCATGCTTACTGCGAAAAGCATGGTATTTGGCATCAGATGACACCTCAAAAGACACCACAGTTGAATGGCTTAGTTGAAAGTATGAACAAAACTTTGATGGAGAGAGTCAGATGTCTACTCTCATATGCAAAGTTGCCTAAAGTTTCTGGGGTGAAGCCATACTCATAGTTGCACATGTGTTGAATCTTTCACCCTGTACTTCTCTCAAGATGGATGTTCTAGATAAAATGTGGTCAAGAAAGGATGTTTCCTAAGATCATTTGTGGGTGTTTGGCTGCAAAGCATTTTTTCATATCCCAAAGTATGAGAGATCCAAACTTGATGCCATGACAAGATAGCGTATTTTTATTGGCTATGCTCAAGATCAATTTGGCTATAGATTTTATAATCCGGTTGCAAAGAGACTTGTCAAGAGACGTGATGCTGTATTTGTTGAAGATGAGCCTATTGAAGATATTGTCAAAATGAAGAAGGATTTTCCTAATTCCAATGGTGACTCATAAGATTTGGAATTAATTCCTCCAACATCAGTGCTAAGACAAGTTGGAGATAAAGACTAGGTTTATCCATTTGATAAAGATGATGCTCCCATAGAAGTTGGTTCTGAAGATGAGGGAGATGATGATGTTCATTATCCAGTACCAACACATGTGGCTTCTCATGTTCCACTAAGAAGAAGTGATAGACTGAGATGACCCTCTACCTCATATCCTCCATATGAGTATATAACATTTACTGATGGGGAAGAATCTAAAAGTTATGAAGAAGCCATGGATGAAAAATCCAAAAAAATGAAATGAAGCCATACAAGATGAGATGAAGTCCTTGCATGAGAACAAAACTTTTGAGTTGATGAAGGTGCCCAAAGGGAAGAGGGCTTTGAAAAATAAATGGATGTTTAAGGTGAAGCATGAAGAACACAATTCTAGTCCACGATACAAAGCTAGACTAGTTGTCAAGGGATTTAGCCAAAGAAAAGAAGTTGACTTTGATGAGATTTTCTCACAAGTTGTGAAAATGACATCCATATGTATTATGTTGTGGTTAGCAACGAGTCTTGACCTTGAGGTTAAGCAAATGGATGTCAAAACTACTTTCCTACACGGTGACTTGGAAGAAGTGATATATACGGAGTAACTAGAGGGTTTCAACCCAAAGGGAAAAGGGAATTATGTTTTCAAATTGAAGAAAAGCCTCTCAACCTTAAAATAGACACCGAGACAATGGTACAAGAAGTTTGAGTCTGTTATAGGGGAGCAAGGATATAAAAAGACTACTTTAAACCATTATGTTTTTGTGTAGAAATTCTCTGATGATTCATTATTCTTTTGCTCTATGTGGATGATATGTTGATTGTTGGCTAGAATATTTCTAGAATCAATAACTTGAAAAAGTATTTGAGTAAGTTTTTTGCCATGAAAGAATTGGGGCAAGCAAAGTAGACTCTTGGCATGAATATTATTAGAGACAGAGGCACGAAGAAATTATAGTTGTCATAGGAGAAGTATATTGAGAAAGTACTTTAGAGATTTCATATGGACAAGGCTAAAGTGATTAGTTGTCCTCTTGCTAATCACTTTAAGCTAAGTTGTAAGTAGAGCCCTTTTACAGAAAAGAGAAAGAAGAGATGGAAAAGGTTCCATATGCTTCAGCAGTTGGAAGTCTGATGTATGTCATGGTTTGTACACGGCTAGATATCGCTCATTCAGTTGGAGCTATGAGTAGTTTCCTTTCAAATCTTGGAAAGGAACATTGGGCTACAGTGAAATGGATTTTCAGGTACCTTCGAGATTCTTCCAAAATATGCCTATGTTTTGGAAATGAAAAACCTATGTTAGTTGGATACATAAATGCAGATATGGATACATAAATCGACTTTAAGTTACCTAATTACATTTGTAGGGGGAGTTGTGTCATGGCAATTAAAGTTACAAAAATATGCTGCACTATCCACTACAGAAGCAGAATTTATAGCAGCAACGAAAGCATGTAAACAATTGTTATGGATGAAAAAGTTCTGGAAAGAACTTGGCTTGCAGCAAAACAGTTACCAGTTATTTTGTGATAGTCAGAGTGCTTTCCACCTTGACAAGAATGCCTCCTTTCATTTGAGATCAAAACATATTGATGTGAGATATTATTGGATTAGGGATGTAATGGAGAAAAAGCTACTATAGCTTGATAAGATCCATACCGAGGAAAATGGATCAAACATATTTACGAAAATCCTTCCAAGATAGAATTTTGAATATTTTCGTTTAGTTGTTGGATTGGTGAAGCTCTTCATGTAGTCAGGAGGGAGAGATTTATAGTTCCCTCCCACATGGAAGGGGAATAAAATAAAAATATTAGGTGTAACCAAATTTGACAAATGCATCAAATTAAAAAAAATATTTTGTGTGGCTAAAATTTGGCCAGCTACGTGGCTAATTTCTGGCCATATAAGGGATAAGAAATTTTGCCTATAAATATGCAATGTTTTTTTGCCTTAGAGAGACACACCAAAAAAGAGAAGAAAAGTAAAGCCAAAAGAACAATTTTCTATGGGATATTTTTCTAAAAGAAGGGTGACAAAATAGTGAGTTGGGAAACATTTGTCTGTCACTATTTTTGGTTTATCTCAATTTTTTGTATCGTCTCTCACTTTGTACCCATTAATTTTATTAGTAGAAATATTTTTCAAAGTTTATCCCGTGGACGTAGCCTAAATTAAAGAATGAACCACGTTAAATTACCATTATCGTTATTTTACTCTGTTGAATTTATTTTATTTTACTTGCTGTGCCCCAACAATACTGTCTCATAATTCCTAAACAAACTATAACATTTCCAAAAGAGGAACAAAGAAAAGGGAAGTTGGATATCTATCTTTTTTAGTGATGGAGACTAAATTATCAACTTTTATTCCTCAACTAATGGTAGAGGAGATGTTATTCATTATTCTATTATAATCCAGTCACATTGTTTGATGTTTAAATCAAATATTAGGTACTTGTAATTTTTAACAAAATAATTGCGATAATCTTACAACTCATTGTCATATAGTGTAATATCATCACATGTGTTGTTTTAATTTATTGAATTAGTTATCAAGATTTAAAATTCATTAATCTTGGTCTACATCTTCTCCTCTAAGTTTGTTCGAGATTTTCTTCTATTGATTTATTTATTGAATCTATTAACTTAGGATTTATTTGAAATCTATCTAGAATATATACCAAAACTTGTGTTTTTGTGCTAATCTTTTACAGGTTATTGAGCGTGTCTAATTGGTGAGAAATCAACATAAATATTGATCTGGATACTACTCACGCTAATTTTGGAAATTGTTAAAACATAAGATTGAGTTTGTATTTGGACGTTTAATTTTTATAATAGAAAGTTAGTTGTTCCAATAGACCGATGAATTTTCTCTTAGATAATGGTTTGTTTCCAACTAAAAATATTATGAATTAATTTTAATTCCCACATTTTACTATTTATATATGATTAAATGTTGACTGTTTTGTTTATGTTACAAAATTATAATTTGATAAAATTTAAAATAATCTATTCAGTTCTGTACAATTATTTGGTTTTCATATAAAGTTTGAAAAGTGAAGTATTTTTGAATTTCAAAGAAGATGATCAGTACCTTCCTTAATAGGGCAAGGAATCTCCTCAAAATTCTCCCCATCTTTGCTTGGTTTGAGTACTCCTTCGTTGGGTTCTTCATACTTGTGTAGCACTGTACGTTCAACCAATTTGTTCATAACCTGTTTAGCCCATACATGTCTCTCTTTCTTCTCTTTTATTTTTTTTATCCTCCAAACACCTATAGAATAATACTCAAGAAAACAATGAAATTAATTAATGTACTCTTAATACTAATTACTTGGTGTTCTAATTAGATTTCTTCACATTCAATTCCTTTCTTCTCTTTTATTTCAACACTCCCTCTCAACACTAACTCTCTATGAAGAAAAGATTTCTTCACATTCATCCGTCACTTTGCATCTGATTTCCTCCAACTATTGGACGTGCCTTCTGATTCCACTTGTTATTTTAACCTACTTTCCACTGCTTGTTTCCTAAGGCACCAACCCATGAAAGATGCACGATTTGCTTACCAATTACCGTTTCATTCAAACTCTCAATTGCATCCTCACCAAATTGACTAAATACTTGTTTTATGACGTGATATCATAACCTGACCTCCTTGTCAATCTATTTGATTTTCTATCACCATCAGACTTTGCAGAAGAGATGCCTTGTTCACAATTGGAACCCTTATTACCCGGGTTTATCCACTAGTTAAATGGAACACGATGCCCTTCTTCAAAGTGCTTCAAGTCTGAATTTTCTATCCAACGGTCCATCCTGTGGTTGTCACCAAGCTCTTTATATCCATCTTTCTAGCGATCTTTGCGCAAAAAGGAATTGATGTCTCTTTCCTCATCCCACCACCGATCATGACTACTAGTTTTTATATCCAACAAGAATGGCTTGAACACATCCTTTTTCTTCTGAATATCATGAACCTCCTCACTATTTCTTGATAAATTTATGATGTCTAAGCAATTGCCAAATGAAGGATTTGAGCTATGAAGGTTTCCCACAGTTGTATTTTTATCCCATTCAACAGGTAGATCATGATCTGCACTTTTCTCAGGAGTAGTGTTGCCAGCATTTTCCACAGTTACAATTGTGAAAGTTAATTATTCTTCCTCTAAAGTGAATAATGCTTTAGCATCCCCACCATCTTCGCTATTTTCCTTAGAACTGGAAGTAGTTGTATTACTTTCAACATGCTTTTTCTTACTCCAACAATCTTTTGCCATGTGACCCATCTTCCCACAGTTGTCACAATAACCATCAAATTTTCTACTGTTATTGTGATTATTCCAAGCTCCCCCTGGGCAAAAGCCTTCCTTTCCTTGAGAAAATTTTCCTTTGTCTCCATCCTTATTAGATCCACTACTATTCTACCACTTGAAAGTGCCTCTACTTTTGCTGGTGTAAAGCGCTTCTTCTTCACCCTTCATCGAGACTCTTCCCATTTTCTTAGCCATAGCTTCTTGACCGGCCAACAAATTCTCAAACTCAACAAGAGATGGTTGTGTTGGCCATCCTTGTATAGCAGTAACAAACCCTCGATATTCAGGTCTTAAACCATGAATAATTATTCTCTTTATCCTAGTTACCCCAATATGAGCTTTTGGATCTAAATCTGAAATTTCACGGGATAACGATTTTACCTTGTGAAAGTATTGGGAAATCGTCATGTCACGTTGTGCCATTGATAGCAACTCGTTCTCAAGAGGTTGTGGTCTTGTATCATTCTTCTTTGAAAAGAGTGTAACAAAAGTATCTTATACTTCCTTTGGTGTTTTGACATCCTAAATGTGCTCCAACATTTCTTCTTCAACTGTAGTCTTTAAAGCAAACATTGTTTTGCCTGCTTCAATTTTCCACTTCCACAAGATGCTGTTTGCATCTTCCGCTACTGATTGTGTAACTTCATCACCACCAACAACCTCCCACAAATCTTGACCTTGTAGGTAAGACTCCATACATGTTGCCCATGTGTTATAGTTTTTGTTGTTGAGCTTCTTGATTCCTCCAACTACTTGAAGATCACCCATCGTGTCGGTAAGACTTCGAATATACCGAACAAGCTTGACTAATAAACTTGTAGAGTACCAAACTCCTCACGACTCAAGATAGCTCCCCTAAGAAAGATCCCTGACTGTCCCACTCTAATACCAATTGTTGAGTAAAATTTAGAATACACAACTCTAAATTTACTAATATTAGATCCAAACAAATAAACAAACTACTTGTATTATGCCCACTATAACACCTTTCAAAAGTAACTCACAAATTGAATAGAACTACAAACACTCAAAAGAAAGCTCTCAACTCACACTCAAACTAAGAATACAAAGACTTATTTTGTTTTTGATGGAATAATTAAACCAAATGCAAGGTAGGCTATTTATATTCCTCACCATAGAATGTATACCACACAAATATAAAATTAAGAAACAATTCTAGCCACACAAATATTATCTACCCACTTCTCTTTTCTACAACTTTCAACCACCCTATTTATTCACCTTTCAACCACCTTATTTGTTTATCCTTCAACCACCATATTTATTTCTCTACATCCCTCAACTACTTCATTTATTATGTTGGTGTTGATTTTCAACAAATAATACCCCTTATAACTACGTCATATATTTTTACTATTAATAAAAAAATTGACACATTATTCAATTTAAACATCATTTAATTAGATGTTTTTTAAATTAAACTACAACTATTTACACTCATTAAATATTAAACGACATTTAATTGAAACACATTTAATGTTATTGGGGTAATATTTTTTTTGTAATTTCCCAACTACCTAGTTACCCTTAGTAAATAAGAAAAGAACAGATAATGGAAATTTTAAATTTGATCACTTGAGTATTGTATAAAGTATAAGCATAAACAACTTACTAAATAGTCATTACTTATCAATATACTTGAAACTAACACTATACTTTCTTTAGAAGTAGCATAGATTAATAATGCCATACTGAATGAATGCTCTATTGATCATTATCAATATTTCTTTTCTGTAACACTTTCATGTATGGTAGCATCGAAAGCTAGAATCATCCATGTTAGTTAATTGAGTATTATCTCAAATTATGAAGTTGAGAATTAACACAATTTGAGGTAAATGTACTCCTTGCTGCAGATGATTCTTCTACGACATCGTTTGCAGAACATGATGCTCCTGGAGTCCCATCTACATTAATTAGCTGCTAGTTGTAAACATTTTTTTGCTTTACTTCTCCTAATAGAATATCTTATAATCTCCATATTCCACAGGGATGGGGTGTTCGATGATATTACACTAGCTTATTACCTTCTTTTAAGGTTCTCTTTTGTTGGGTTCCTGGAGGACTCTCTTCATCACCTGCTGCTGTAGCAGTATTATCTTTCTTTCTTCCCTTTAAGCGAAAGGAAGCGATCCATTTCTTATTGTTCTGTGTTTTAGCTACAATATTTGGTTTGAAAAATTAGATTTAATATACAAATAATATAATTGGACAGCTTAAATTATGTCATGACTTATATGTATCGTATTTTACTTAGGATGAAGGATAGTACGAGTATACTAACTTTGATAAAAATATACAAAAATATATTAATTTTTTGGTTCAACATTACACGTCCACTAACTATTTAAAAATATAACAAAAGTTCAAAATTTTAAAAAATGTCAGAAATGTAACAAGTGAACACATATATACATATTGTTTTGAGTTTATATATTTTCTAAATCAATTATAACTCAAAAAAATATGAAATTAGATAGGTTTGAATACATTAAAATTGATTTAGGAACACAAAGCAATTCAAAAAATATGCACATGTGTATTCACATGCTCTATTTTTGATATTTTGTTTTAAGTTTTGGAATTATCATGTATTTTTTAGTAATTAGTGGACTTATATTACCCTACCAAAAATTAATGAAATTTTATATACTTTTTTTTTTATAATTAGTGTAATTCTATTACCCTTCGTACTTTTACTTACTTAACACTTGAAACATAACTCTAACTAGTCTCAAGAAATTCATGCATGCCTTATAGTTTTCTGGATAATTATGACTCTTATTCTTGGCACCTATTTGATTTATATTTCCTTCCTTAATTTCCTCTTTGAGTTCTTCAACACTTATACCTGAGACACACATGTAAATTATAATGGGTACTTTTCACATTTAAGAACAAAAGAATTTAACTACAAAGGATGATAAGAGTTAAGTAAAAAGATGATGGGTTATAATTAATACATAGTCTCCTTGAAAGACTAGGCCTAAATACATTTCTCAAAGGGTACGTACTAACTCTTGTGGAGTTAAAACAAATATAAATAAGAATAAATTAACAAAACTACTACTAAATTTTTATCTTTCGTTGAAATCTACCATTTAATTTTTAAACATAACAAATGTATTATCAACCTCATCATAAGTGTTATATAGAAATATCTTTCCCATCATTTAGGTAACAAAAGTTAATGTATTTTTATTACGTGAACCCAATGTGACCAATTAATTTAAGTGGTAGATGTAGAAAAGTCATGAAATTAAAGTTTAGTGGTAAATTAAGTTTTGTTGGTAACGTGGAGTTCATTTGTCATAAAAAGTTAATATTTGTCATTAAAATGACAGTGAAGATATTTCTATAACACTTATTAAGAGATTGATTATACATTTATTTATTAGAAGGTTGATTATACATTTATTACACTCAAAAGTTAAGTGATAGATTTCAATAAACATTAAAATTTCAATCATAGATTTATTAGCTTACTCTATAAAGAAAGATAAAGAATCATATATTTTGTATAGAATATTTACATAAAAAGTCTCTCAAAGTTACAAATTACGTGGATTTGCAATTAGTATACATATAGATAGAAAAATAATAGGGTTACAATTATTTATTTTAACGATAATCATAATTTTTAATTAAATCAATCACGTATGAATAACAAAATAAAGTGAGAATCATAAGTGAACCAATAGATTTATTAGCTTACTCTATAAAAAAGGATAAATAACCATATATTTTGTATAGAATATCTACTTAAAAGGTCTCTTTCAAAGTTACAAATTTATGTACGCCGATTTGCAATTGGTATACACATAGATAGAAAAATAATACTGTTATAATTATTTATTTTAAAGATCATCATAATTTTTATTTAGTTAGTACAAAGACCCGTGAGTACATCTCTTTTTAATTCGTTAACTAGCCTACTAAGTAAGCCCACTACTTTAGTTCACATTTATAGTAGTTAATTTTTTGGGATCGTTGGAAATATATGGTTGATGATTTTGTACTTATATGCTTCTTTTATTATATAATAAGTTTTTAAAATTTATTTGATTATGTCATATTTGTGTAAAGAAAGATATTTATTTGAGCTCATTTTTTATTTACCAAGGATTTGGCTCATTAATGTTTTCAGAGTATAATTGTTGTATTGATTCATTGAGAACTCAAGAATCACTATTATGATATACTTACTAAGTGTTTGGCTCATATGGTTTGAGAGCATGGATTCTAGAAGAAATGAAAAAGACTATTATCGTAAGGAAGTCGTAGCTCGGTGAGAGTTGTGGATCAAGTGCTAATTTTGTGTTTGGGTTTAATTAAATCAATAATTAAAATTAACAAAGTGAGTGAACTGATCGAGGATATACGGATTTTGTGAATCCAATGATTTTAAGCCTAATAATGAGGATAAGGATGATAACAATTTGATGTGGCCTATGGTCTAACATGTAGAGGGCCAATATTGCATATTCGTATCATCTCTGGTTGAGCCAAGACATGTTAAGGCATATGTTAGATGGTGTACAAGATTGGATTATGGAAATGCAGCAGAAGTGAATGAAAATTTATCTTTTCTACTCCTTGAATTACCATCCATCATTCCGAGTGGCATAAGTTATTGATGATATAGTCACTGAGGATATTGGGGAGCCTGAGGTGGGTACAAGTGCATATCCATCTATTGGAGGGTTTTTGGACTCACTGATAGGAACTGTAATACTAGAGGTTCCAAGGAGTGGTATAAGGATATTGGATATAGATATTAAGGAACCAGCATGGAAGCCATATGATATAGAAGGATTCCCTGAGTTGTCAGTACCCTTGGTAGGATCGAGTGGAGATCAAAAATAAGTTTTGTCATTTCATCCTAGTGCTCATAATTTTGAACATAATGTGGAGAACAAACAATGATGTTCTTTCCACCCCTGAGCAATTTTGTGTGGATTCCCTATAAGGCGGTTTGTGGTAGTAGACCTCCCATCAAAGGATCCTACCAATTGTTAATGGTATCTGAAAACAAAAGGGTAATGGTGTGCAAGCGACAGCTAATGGAAGAGCATTCAGTTGAAAGGAAAATAATAACAAGTGATCATGGCCTTAGCATCAAAGCAACCCTCCCTGGAACTATAGGATTATTCCAAAGTCAATTCAGGCTACCTTTTGCGTATGTCTCAAAACATAGGCGGTGATCATACCAACTCATACCTCCACTTTATCCTTGAGAACAAGGATTCCAAAAGGGGGAAGGAATGATACGAGCAAAAGATGCTTGTGGCTGTTAGGCCTCGAGTACAGACAAATGTAGGTGCAGAGATGGATGCAGTGGGCCCAGCACAAGTGGCGCACGAGGCGTAGAGTTGTGTGGGAAGCAAGGAACACTGAACGAGTGAGTAGGGGGGACCATTATATATATAGCCATAGTTATTTCAAGAAAGAAATCAGAAAATATATGAAAATAACTCCTCCTTACCTCTGTCTTCTTCTTCCTCAACCTCTGAGAAATTCTACTTGTATTAGTCATCTCTTTTAAATTGGTTAACTAGGATACTAAGTTAGCCCACTACTTTAATTCACATTTATTTATAGATAAATAAGTTTGTTTACATTATATTTGTAGAGTTTTATTCATATTGATTGTAATTATTAATTTTTGATAACTTCATTATTTAATTATCTTTAAGGTAGCGTCAGTTGGTATAGTGATTATGGAATTTGTTTTGCTTAAACAAAATTGAATCACTTAATCTAAAGTATTTTTTTAGTATTTACATGAATATAGTACAACATTTATCACTATTATTTTTTCATGAAAACAATAATAAAAAAGTTATTTTTCCTGTTTTATGTGAAAATAGAGAAAGAAAAAAATCACAAAACCCTAGTTCACATTGGTTACCGTAATTTCAAACCTATTCTTGGGTTGTCCACACAATTTTCATAGTTTTAGGAAAAATAACATCAATGGATATTTTCTTGTCAGAAAAGGAAATCAAGAATGAGTGTTTTAAGGATTTAAAATTACCTATATTTGATGATGAGCCATAAATGATTGAAAATAATTATTTTGATGACTCAAAAATATTGATTTATGACAAAAAATTATCAATTTTCACCAAGGTGATATCAAAGATCTAATCGAAGTTGACTTGGTGGAAGATACTGGTTATGAATTATTACCAACGGTACTAGTTTCTTATAAGTTATTTGATATTTCCAAAAGATCATATTTTTATGATCTTATAAGTTATTTGATATTTACAAAATATCATATTTTTATGATCTTATAAGTTATTTGATATTTACAAAAGATCATATTTGATATTTACAAAAGATCATAGTACAAAGAGTTGATTCGGTTAAGAATTTTATAGGTCACAAATTTTGTATGTTTTCTCAATTTACTCATACTTTTATTGATGATAAAAGCAAAATTTCAAAGTCACTAAAGATATCACAAGCACATATTGGTGGATCAATTTATAATGAGAACCAAAGGGGCAAAAGATACCAATTCTCCTTCGGACCCTCGATTCGATTGTTTTCCAAGAATGTTGAGCCGGGTATGTAAGCCATGTATCTGGGAGGAACTTAAAAGAAGAGCTTTCGGTTTTTTGCACCCTGTTTTGGTCTTGCAGCTATTTAAATAAGAATTCAAAAAACAAAATTGATTTAGATATGAAATAAGAATCTTTTTTCAAATTTAGAAGAAAGATTATATAGATGTCCAATCTATGCACCATCTTAAATTCGTTAAACTCATGTTAAATTTGAGTACAAGTTTTTTTCTTAGCAGATGAGCCTATTGCAGGACAAAATTAGTATTTACTATAATTTTAAAATAATTAAGATTCTATATTTTAATGTTTTTTAATATTTATTATAATTTTAAAATAATTAAGATTCTATATTTTAATGTTTTATTTTCTTAGAAATTGTTATTAGTTTAGGATTTATTATTAACTAAAAATAAGATTTGTTAGAATTTGAATCCTTATAGAATTAGATTTGCCTTTTATTTTACCTATAAAAGATTACACAAATAATTATTGATTTTACCTATAGAATAGTCGTTATTGATTTTTGAGAACTATGTCATTCAACTATCTCATCTACGCTTTCTAGCATGCGTCATTACCTATAAAGTGTGGTGTGGTAGTAATCTAATTGGAGGATACAGGATCCATATATCTATATGCCTAATCCTTCTTCTTCAACTACAAGTAATGAAAAGGATATAGACTTTCATGAAAGAATGTATATATCTTAGGCCAATTATAATCACATATCATATAAGAAGAATTTTGTAGCTCATGCACATCATGCATTTTTCTAGGCATGATCAATTTTCCAAAAGTGTTATGAGAGCCACATTTATTTAATGATATGAATATGATTATCCAGTTCCATGTTCTTTTTTAACAATATATTGTATTTGGTGAAAAATCTACTGAAATAATTATTTTTGGTATTGAATTGGTTATATACTTGACTCTTTCATTAATTGTTATTGATATTTTGTAATGGTATAATATTATAATCATTGGAGTTATATGTCTATAATTGATTGAATCAAAACCCATTGTTTGTGAAATTATACATTTATTGTTGTATCATCAATATGAATAGCAAGTATGGGTTATTTAGATTCATTTATTTTATTTTATTCTTTTGTCGTGATTGTGGTAGTACTAAACAAACCTATTACAGGTCAATCTAAAGTAATGTGTCTTTTTCTCGTGATTTTATGATCATTTTTATTTATTTTATGTTGAATACTGATAACTGATTGTAAAACAAAAATAAAATAAAACCTATTTCCATTTTTTCATAGAGTGGCTTTTTGTTGAAAATACTACCATGTTTGAATTATTCTTGATCTTTTGATGAAGATTGATATGAAGTTTTTAAAAAATCAGTCAAAAAATGATTTTCTAATCATTTATTTTCAACCCATAATAATTTGTTGGTACTTGGCTATCTTTAGTATTGTAGATGCCTTTTACTTAGTTTACTACTAACTTGAGACATGTAACGAGTTACTCTTATATTATACTCCTCACATATATAGGGGTTATTCAGGTTTTATAGTATATTTAATGAGTTGAGAGGTCATTTCTTACTAAGATTGATAACTTTTTAATTATTTTATATTACATATCACATGTTAAATTAGTATTCTATTTAAAACCTAATCGTATATATATATTAATTTTATATATTTTATTTGTCTACTTAATTATATGTTATAAATTGATTACTAGAGGTGATTATTGATTAGTGCTCAAAAAAATACTAAAATTATCATAATTTTATGCACGTTAATTGATTAAAAACATATATATTTATATGATTTTATCATATATTTATATAAATCTATCTTTTCGGAATCACATGTATTTTATTGTTTTTCAGGTATTTTTGCTTTAAAAAGTAACTTAAAGACTCAAAGAAAAATACCGAAGGTAATACATCACAAATATATTCATAAAGTAATTGAGGAAAAGTAAAAAAAAGATGAAAATATTGGACAAAATGGGTCAAAAATGTCAAAAGGAGGAAATCATGACGCGGTACTTGGCCGTCTTAGCAACGCGGCGTGCGCCATGCCAAAGACAACGCCAATCCACGCGCGCCCGCCTCCATTCCACGTGCGCGTGTGATAACTGTATTTTATATAGTTATTTTCATTTATTTTATCAATTATAATTTCTATGTTCTTTACATTTTTGGTTAATTTTAGTTAAATAAATTAATATTCACCTTTTATATGTTAAGAAATACATTTTTAAGAAAATTAAATAATTTGTATCGAAAATGTACTTTATTGCAAGTTTTTGTCCAAAAATATAATTTCAAATAAATAAGTGCTTAATTGCAATTTTTAAAAGTCAAAAATACAATTTAAATTAAAATTGGGCTTGATTGTAATTAAAGAAATATTAAAATGTAATTTGAAAAATATTTGTGGGTGAAAATGAAATTAATAAAAATTGAATTTTCTACGCAGGAGAAGAATGTCACTCGCATCACGAAACGCCCACATCACCCACCGTTCGATCATCAAATCAACGGTCCAGATTTGGCGTGTGCATTCCAGACGAGACAAAATCGCGTGCATGGTATATTTCTCACACGGCTCGGCGTGCCCGTGGGGCCCACCTGCCGTGTAGGCCAGCGTGCAGAGTGGAACCCACATGTCGGCTGCGTAGAAAATCCCCCGAGGCGCATCGCTGACCGTTGGATCAGATGAACGATCCAGATTGAAGCGCGTGGAACCAAGCTATCGTGCACCGAACCGTTTGTCTAAAAATCGTGTGCGAAGCGGTTCATCCAAGCGGCGTGCACCATCAAGGTCTCCTAAATAAGAAGTAGCCAAGCGTCTAATTTATTTTTAAGCCAACAATGTTATGACACGTGGCATTTTACAATGGGCGCGACCGCGTTGGATCACGCCCGTTTTGTAGCCGTTGGCTCCCGTGCGACAAGTTTTCTGTGCGCCCTTTCCCTTCAACGAATGAAATGCTGCCACGTGTCCCACTATTTATTTCAGTGAATCAGATAGAGACACGTGGCAACGTGTAAGGAAAACAGAAATAGAAACGTGCAGCGTCTCCACTCACATTTTTTTCGATACATTTTTTCCCACACACGGTTTAATTTGTTATTGATCCCACACTTGTCTGTCCCCCGCGTGTATTAAATTTTATTATTATTTTTTTGATGTATTTTTGTAGATATAAATAGGTGATAAGATGATAGAGTTAAGGAGTTTTTTTTGCAGTTTAGAATTTTTGTGGTATTAGGGGTTGGACGGTGGAACACGCAGAAGCCATTTTTGGCTTCTGTTGTGTTCCATGTGTGCCAAATATTTTTTTTAATTGATATTTTAATTTTCTGTGTTCTTCATCTTATTTTCCTTGAACTGTTGTAATTTTTATTTTACATTTATGAAGTAATTTAATTTTTCTAGGATTGCATTTCATCTAAATTTATGAAGCTTTGATTTTAACTATTTTTGAAAGATTTATAAGACGTTCGATTTGTTCATTCTATTTTGTGCTTAATGCTTTTTGATTATTTACGAATCTTATCAAAATGATCCGTGGCACATAAATAAACTTGGAAGAGGCATTTGTGTGTGTATTGCTCGTAAATAGAATGACATGTATGATGAAGGATAGGAATATACCCTAATTGTATGTGTGACCTTTTGAAAACTTAGAACGTAATGAATCTTGGTGAATTTAATTCTCATAGAGATATAGTGAATTAATTTAACGAGGTGTGTTTATACGGAGCTCGGAAGAGATGTATGAATAAAATTAGAAGTTTTCGGTTGACAAATTAAATGTACTAAAAAATATAAATCAAAAGAAAATAACACGATTTGAGTGGATTAGTTTGGTGAAAAATTGCAATCCTAGATTTCTTTTATTTTCTTATTAAACCTTTTTCTTAACTTTTTCCATATCAACGATTATTTTGGATAAAATTAGAGAGATACAATTTTAGTACTCAACAAACTATAGTAACAAATCTCCGTGGGAACGATACTTTACTTACAAATCTTTATTACTTGTGACCGTGTATACTTGCACGATTTTATGTTCTCTAAAAGAGACAACAAGTTTTTGGCGCCGTTGCTGGGGATTTGTTTTACTATTTTCATTGTTGATATTAATATCAATCAATCTGATTTTAATTCAAAAAAAATATTTATTGTTACGTATTTAATTTATTTTTCAATTTTCTCATGGGTTGAGATTTAGTTTGACACCCAAATCTTACCTCACAAAAAGAAAAATAAATCTTGTTTTTGCTTATTGTTTGTTGTTTTTTTTTATTTTGCAATTTTCTCGTGGATTGAGATTTTCTTTGACACACAAATCTTAATTCACAAAAGAAACAAAATAAAAAAAAAAAAAAAAATTATGGTTATTGTTTCTTAATTTATTTTTCAATTTTCTCGTAAGTTGAGATTTTGTTTGACACACAAATCTTAACTTATAAAAAGAAAAACAAATTGAGTAGTAAAGCTGAAGACTATAAATCAAGCACTTCTTGGGAGGCAACCCATGTGTTTTATTTTATTTTTTTTATTTTCGTATGTATTTGATTATAATTTTTTTTGTTATGTTGTTATTTTATTTATTTCTTTTTCGTAGGCGCAAATTGGAGGAAGTGAAGCTATTTTGGGATTAACCATTCAAACCAAACCAGGAAGTTTCTTAAAACCCAAATCATATGTTCAACTCTAACACATTGAGGACAATGTGTATATTAAGTTTGGGGGTGGTAGATATATTGAACTTAATTGAAATACTTTCTGGATGTTCTTGCTCGTGAATTTTTTTTTGTTGATTGAAGATATTTTGCTATGAATAGTGATTTATTTTTGTTTCTTTGGCATAAATGATGCATATCTCTTTGAAAAATTTTAATATTGTCTAAGTGATAAATAATTTTTACGTATGTTTTATTTTTACAAGAATAAATATTCATGAGCACTAGTCTTGATTTTTGAGTTGCTATGCTAATTTAGAGAATGTTTATGTGAGTATGGAATTCGATTGATATTTGTGGTGTCACAATTTTTAGAATTTGTTTGATTTTCTCTCGAAGCGAAATTATAGATAACATTTAACTAAGAAAATGATTTAGGCCATCTTTGGATCGTTTGAGCCTTTCTATCTACTTTCACATACATTATCTACTTTCACATTCATTTTTGGTTTTTTCTTAGTTAGTTTTTCTTAGTTTTAGAGTTCTTCTCTTTTTTAGAAAAACTAATTATATTTTTGTAATTTATTTTCTTTTTGATTCAATAAATGGAAGTGCAAATTTCGTTTAGAGGCTTTCCAGCAACAAGAATAACATCAAAGTACTGTAAGGATTTTATTTCCTTTATAGTAATTTTTTATGCTTTATTCTTACATGTTATATTTAATTTGTGTGTGATTAAATTAACTTTGCTGGCTGTTTGTAAACATGATATAATAATAACGTTGTTATACTTGTGAAATAATAAATAGGTAAATATCTCTAAAATGAATTGATTTTGTTTTTATTCAAGATTTTATAGTAAGAATGTTACAGAGAAATATATTATTTTTCATTACAAACTTAAATCTAAAAATTAGATTTTAAGGTTTAGTTATCCAGTTTGATTTAGAGTAGTGCTCTTTTATTTATTGATACAATCGCTTGGTAGTTAGAGTGAAGCTCTATTTCAAAAGTTTTTATAAGAATTATTATCTGAAAATGTATTGACAACATGCTTTCAGTAGTAGTTTTGAAACTTGAAAGTTAGTACTTGGATAATTAAATTCTGAGGTTTAATTTGGACACATTGAATAAAGTTTAAACTATCTAACCCCACCAAATGTGGCATTTAAATGGTTCATTTTTAATCTCTTAGAAAAAAAGAATTAATTTAATTAACCAAATTAGTTATCAACCCCACCCATAGGTGTTAATTGATTTGTTTAGTTAACAAAGAATATCTAACCCCACCAAATGTGGTATTCATATAAAAAAGAAAGAATCAATAAATATCAATTTATATCTTTAATAACCTAAATAATATGAGCAAGCATAATTAACTTAGTTATTATATCCATAAATACTCCACTATTATAAATGATAAAATTTGCATAAATGTTTATTGAATATCTATGTTTATTTTTATGTTCTTAGATTAGAAACACAAAAAACTAAATATCGTGACATGATGTTTAGGATTTAATTTCGTTTTTAAAAGTTTGAATAATAAATTAAAAATCACATATATTCCTTCCTTAGATCGACCTTGGGAGTATAATTATCATTTTCTATGAAATGATTCGTGCACTTTTGAGAATTTTATAAATATAAAACCAAAGTATTGGTAGGATTGGCGATGCCGGTTTTGCTCATCAAGTTTTTGGTGCTATTGCCAGGGAAGGAATAGCATTTTTAAATTATTTATCAAAATTTTTAAAACTTTTTTGTATTATAAATAATTGTAGATTTTTTTATTTTGATTTAAACAAAAATAGTTAATAAAAAAATTGTTGTTCGTGAATAGTTCAAATTTTCTCATTTAAAAAAAATTCAAATTTAAAATTTTGTAAAAATAAAAACCAAAAAAATAATAATAAGTAAATAAATAAATTGGTGTTCGTGAATAGTTAAAAAAATTAAAAATAAATAAACTTACCGTTCATGAATAGTAAAACAAAACAAAAAAATTTAATAAATTTTAAATAAAAAATATAATAAAAAAAGAATAAAATAGAAATGTTAATAGGAGAAATTCATTCTTTGGATTTTCTCTTATGTTTTGAAATTCATGAAATGTTAATAGGAGAAAATGAATATCAATTGATTTGTTTAAATAGCTAGATGATCATCTTGATTCAGTTCAGTGACGTAATTTATAGACAATAAAGTATTTTATTATTTTACACCAACATCAATGTTATACTTAATCTTTAACATCGAATATTATAAATATTTAGATACGTATATCGTGGTGTTGGATATGCAAATATTTTTTTAAAATTTTTCATATATAAGTTTTTATTGATTGGAATATCAAGTAACCAAATTTGTATACATATTATTTAGTTTAGATACAATACTTTACGAATAACAAAGATTACATGTTCTTAAATTCATACTATTACTTGACAATTAAAAGTAAAAAAAATACAAAAAAATAAGAGGTGGTGATCGAGTTACTATGGTTGTTGCTTGAACAAAATAGAAAAGTTAATATGGTTAATGGTTATTTAGAAAAGGAAATCGTTATTATTGTTAGTGAGAGGAATCTATATGAAGTCCACTACACGTTATAGGCTTTTAAAAAAGAATACAATAAGGTAAAGAACTAAAGAGATGCTCCAGGAAGATGTCTTTTTTGCTTTTGTCATCGTTATGTTTGAGGCATCGTGGTTTGGACTTAATATATATATATAAAGCTGCTCATTGCGAATTCATTACTTATATTTTTTTTTTATTTCTCTTTTCTCTTGTTATTCTTTATTTATTACTTTTTACTAACAATTCAATATAATTACTATTTGTCTATTTTTCATGTTAATTTAATAATTTACATTTGCAAATCATTCTAATTTAGTCTTTCTTCCTTCTATATAAATTAGTAATTTATACTTTTAATTTAGTTTAATAAATATTTGATTAAAAAACTATAAATTAGTTGATTGAAAGAAAAAAAAATTAAAAAATAATAATCAAAATAACGAGAAGATTTAGTATTTAACAATACATATACTTTAAACTAATAGTATTGTTATATTCTATAAATATATTATAATAATAATTAACATAATAGTTTTTCAAGATACAGATATGTATGCTAGATTATATTTATCAACAAAATTATACTATGTCGTTTAAGATTTATCTTAAACTTAAGATATATAAACATTTTTTAAAATAAAATGATATTTATTTTAGTTTTTTATTTATCTTTAAATAATAATAAATTGTTGGTCAAATTCGTATGTCATATTTGTAATATGATATTCCTTATACAACCGTATAATATTTAAAAATCTAAATAATTTTAGATTTTATTTATTATTATTATTGTTATCAACTTATATGCATAACTTCAACTATTTTTATGTCACATGTTAATATATAATTTGTGTTTAAAATATTATACTAGATAAAATGATTTGTAGGAAATAATCTATTCCAATACTTTAAACCATTATTACATGACCTAATCTTTAACACAACCAATATTGTAAATATTCAAATACTTATATGCGGGTTGGATATGCATAATTTTTTTTAATTTTCCATAGACTTCTACCAATTAAAATATCGAGTACTTAGATTCATATACATGTTGTATCGTTTGGACATGAATACTTTACAAAATATAAATATTTCATGTTGGATAGATTTATACTATTACTACTATATTGACACTGAAAATTAAAATAAATAAATAAAATACAAGAAATAAGAGGTGATCTAGTTAATATGGTTGATGCTTCAACAAAAATAGAAAAGTTACTTTGGTTAATGGTTATTTAAAAAAAAACAGTTACCATAATTGTTATTTAGAAAAGAAAAAAAGTTATCATGGTTAGTGAGAGGCTCATTACTATAATACATGTTCTTAGTCTCGATTTTTAATCGTGATCGTAGATCTATGATCATAATTATAAGAATCGAGGCCTAAGTGAGAGAGACCATAGGTAACAACCTATGACACCTATGACCTAGGTTATTACATAACCGAGGTCATAGAGTGTACTTATGAATTAAAATAAATTGAAAAAAATAAGAATCATTATATTAAACTTAAGAGAGATATTACATTAAGAGTTTAATAGATATATTAAAACATAATAAAACCTTAATATAACTAATTAAAGTGTTCCAAAAATATAAAAATATACATGAAATTTTTTTACTAATATAACTAATCAAATTATCTACAATCTAAATCAATCTGAAAATATTTTATATGTCTCATTCTAATGTTTTTCTTCAAAATCTTCTTCTTTGACAACATTTATTATGTGTATTAATTTCCTCATAAAACAAAAACAACATCTAATATCAATATATCAACATCCAGATTCTATGAATATAATCTTGCATATACAACATCTAGAACACAAGAGTCCTCTCTACTTATTTTAATTTCAATTATAAGGCATACATTATTTGAATTTTGGAGGTAGGTAAATATCAAGACAAAAATAAATAGCAGTCCCTTTATATTATATTACTAATTATCAGAAACCTCCCCAATAATACAATTAAGAATCCCTTCTCTAATATATTCATAATCACTGACCTATATATGTAAGAAAACTAGTTTAATGTGGGTGTACCATACAATGAAAAAACAATTCTATATCAAATGTCTATATTACAATCTATATCATCCATTACTAACGAATTATCTATATTGTCATACTTACGTGTACTTGATCATTTTATTTTGCATCACAAATATTCTATTTTTCACTCCAGGGTTTGCTACTTCAATAGTAAGGGAGCTTCAGTTAACTACTCGACACTTATTTTAAGATTTTTCAAGGGAAGAAGTTATACACTTATTTAAAGATTTTTCAAGGGAAGAAGTTATACACTGTAAACTGTAAAATGAGATGGTATTGGAGCTACAAGTGACAAAAGGCAAGAACAATTGCAGTAATCAACAGAGCAACTGTACAAATCAGAGCCTACATCAAACATTAAACTCTGAATTAATGAAGATAGATAATAACTTACAAAATTCATAATCCAACTTCGTCAAAGACAACAAAAATAAAAGCATAATCCATATACATATTAGTTTTATTATTACTTTTTCAAATACCAATCACGAATTATTCATGCATGATGTAACAAGACATTGAAGAAAATAAAAGTTTAATAACATCAAATTGCTTTCTTTAAATCTGGAATTAATATAAAAAGCATTAAGAAGAGTTTTAAGATAATGATGGTCATATTTTTCTTTCGATCTACATTTCCATAGTTGTAGAATTTGTTTTTATAATAAAACATTTCCTTCACAAGAGATGAAAATTTGCTGCAGGTCCTAAGCACAAAGTTTAACATAGAAATTTCTCAGTAGACCAAGTAGCATTAATTAGCACATGTGTATCATTTTCATCATTCACTGTTAATGAATCGTACATGAATTACAACCTCCAAGATGCGGGATTCTAGAAAGAAGACTTGATTAGAGAGGATATTTTTTGGAGACAAATTGATTTGAGCGTATAATAACAATGATATTTTCTCTCTTAAGTCAAGTTATTTGTCAGTAGTAGAATAGATGAAAATAAAGCTTAGGGGCAGCTTTGGTGTTAAATGTATTAATCTACTAAAGCTACAATGGTGGACAAGAATTTGGTCGTTTAATGTTTACAACAAAATGAAGGTTTTTCTTTGACAAGCTTGTAATAGTATTTTACCTATTAAGGCAAGACTTTGTCAAAAGAAAGTACTGTAACTTCCCAGATGTTTAACGTACAAAGGGATAGGAGAAGATGTAATACATGCTTTGTGGTACTGTGAGGCTGCATGAGAGGTATGGAAGCTAACTGAATTTGTTAGTTTATTAATGATTCGCCTATGTTATTTGCATATATTGTCAAATAGTGTTTGGCAAACTGTTAAAAAAGTGAGGCATGCTTTTTTGGTTATTTAACTTGGACGATATGACATAATAGGAATGAAATAATGCATAAAAAGAAATTTAGTAAGAGGGTACACATGGTGTTTATGTTGTTAACTGAGTTTGAAACTATTATAAGAACATCACATAATCTTTTACATAATTTGGTTACAAGTAATGAAGGAATTAGATAAAAAAAAGGGATAAATTAGGTCAGAACTTCTATGCATAATACAAAATTGTAGCAAACAAAAATGAACATATCAAAAGCATCTTTTTATCTCTTTCTTTCTCTATATTTCTTACTTTTTTTTTAGTTTTAAGTTTTAATGTTCTTTTATTAAAATTATTTATATTTTTATAAATTTCTAGCTTTTTGATTTAATAAATGAAAACGCAAATCTGTTTGTAGGTTTTACAGAAACGGAATTAATATCAATGTACTTTAAAGATTTTTATTTTTTACAATTATTTTTATGCTTTATTTTTATATGTTATATTCAATTTGTCTATGATTAAATTTAACATGAGTGGTTGTTTGTAAAAATGATATAACAATAATATTTTTATACTTGTGAAATATTAAATAGGTAAATATCTCTATAAAATGAATTGATTTTGTTTTTATTCAAGATTTAAATGTAAGAATGTTAGAGAGAAATATATTGTTTTTCATTACAAACTTAAATATGAAAAATAGATTTTAAGGTTTAGTTATCCGGTCTGATTTAGAGTAGTGCTCTTTTATTTATTGGTATAATCACCCTTTAGTTAGAGTGAAACTCTATTTTAAAATTTTTTATAAGAATTATTATTTGAAAATATATTGACAACATGTTTTTAGTAATAGTTTTAAAACTAGAAAGTTAGTACTCGAATAATTAGATTCTTAGGTTTAATTTGTACACCTTGAATAAATTTTAAACGATTTAACCCCATCAAATGTGCCATTTAAATGATTCATTTTCGATCTCTTAGGAAAAAAGAATTAATTTAATTAACCGAATTGATTATCGACCTAATCCATAAGTGTAAATTGATTTGTTTAATTAACAAAGAATATCTAACCCCATCAAAGATGGTATTCATATAAAAAAGAAAATCAATAAATTTCAATTTATATATTTAATAACCTAAATAATATGAGCAAGCATAATTAATTTAGTTATTATATCCATAAATACTCTACTTTATAAATGATAAAATTTTCATAAATGTTTATTGAATCCATATATATGTTTATTTTTATGTTATTAGATTAGAAAACACACAAAACCCAAACTATCTTGACATTATGTTTATGATTTAATTTCTTTTTAAAAAATTTAAATAATAAATTAAAAATCACATATATTCTTTTCTTAGATCGACCTTGGGAGTATACTTATCATTTTCTAAGAAATTATTCGTGCACTTGCGAGAGTTTTATAAATATAAAACCAAAATATTGGTAGGATTAGCGATCCTGATTTTGCTAATCATGTTTTTGGCAACGTTGCGTGAGAATGAATAATTTTTTTAAATTATTTATCAAAATTTTTAAAACTTTTAATGCTGTAAATAATTGCTATTATTTTTTATTTATTTTTATGTTTTAAAAAAACTATGCAACTCATGAATAGTAAAAACATATTTTAAAAAAATGTAAATAAATATTTAAAAAAATTTTAAAAATAAATAAATAAATAAATATTTTATTTTATTTAATTATTTTATTTAAATAAATAAATAAATAAAAATTAAAAAATATATATGAAAAAATATATATGAAAAAATATATTTAAAAAAATAAAATAAAATGAAAAAAGATTTAAAAATAATAATTTAACTTTAATTTATCTAAAAAAAATTAATTTAACCAAATAAAAAATTAATTTAAAAAAATTTGAAAATTAATCTTGGAAAATAATAATAATAATAACTGTGTAATAACTTGAAAAATAAAGATCTAAGATAGTTATGTTTGAGAGACTAGTTTTTGGAAACCGTTGTACCACTAGTCTTTCCTCAGAACGTTGTTCTTTCTAGAATGATGGTTTTTAAGGAAACTTTGTCCTACTATTCTTTCCTAGTAACACTCTTGGTTAATACTGATTAGGTTATTTAACTCTGGGTTTAACTTGTTTGTTTAGTGTTTTTGTATCAAATACTATGTAAATTTTCTCTAAATTTTTGGTATGGTTATTTTATTATTTTTCTTGAAAGATGTTTTACATTTACACTTTCAATAGTATATGTGTGGTAGAGGATCCTTAGGAAACCCTCTTACACCATATATAGATAATATTCATAAATTTAAACAATTGCCTACAAGATTAGATTCTAAACATCAGCCTACTTTTGAGCCAAACACAGAACCAAGTCTTAATCCTTTACGAGAACCAAAAGAAATGGGAGAAAACCCACATGTTAGGGAAACCACAATGAAAGAGTTTGTAAGACCAGTTATTAGCACGACAACTACCGCTATCCAGTTGCGTGAGACTACTCGGAATTATGAACTGAGAAATATTCATTTTTCTATGCTTCCTTCATTTTATGAGCTACCTAATAAAGATTTTCTTTCCTTCATTAGAGACTTCTATGCCACAATCCAAACCTTCCCCCTCGGTATTTTAAACGAGGATTAACTTAGAATGAGATGTTTCCCCTAAACCTTGAAGGACAAGGCCAAAACTTGGTTAATGTCACTCCCCCAGGTTCTTTGATGACATGGGAGGACATTTACAACAAATTAATTGGAAAATTCTATTCCCACCAAAATATATCATAGATTTCAGATGGAAGGAGAACTATTCCATGAAGCTTGGGATAGGTTCAAAATTTTTCTCACTCAATGCCTCCATCACAGCTTTCCCTTGTAGTTGTAGAACGAATTCTTTTACGATGGACTTGCGCAGTAATGCCAGTTCATTGTTGACGACGCTGCCAGAGGAGAAATATGAGAAAAGAATGCCTCAGAGACGTACAACCTATTTGAGATGTTGGGTGCTAATTCCCAATAGAAAAGCTCACGAGTGAGAAAAGTTGGAGTTCATGAAATAGATTCCAATAATGAAGTTCAACAATAGCTTATTCAATTGACCAAGCAATTTGCCCTTCTCACTATGCAAACCACCACCAATAATGAACATTATGGTTTGTGTAACAATATGAGACATGATATTGAAGCCTGTCCATATCAAGAAGAAGCAGCAGCTAGACCTGAATAAGTTAATGTATTGGGAGCAGATCAACAGAGACCAAGGCTCAATCCCAATTCAAATACCTACAATCCTAGATGGATAAATCATCCCAACTTCTCCTAGAGGAAAAACAACCCTCCTTTCGTCCAGAGCTCAAAGCAGCCCAGGCCAGCAATTCCACCAACTCATTCCGAGAAGCATTCCTAGTAAATCAACCTTGGAGGAAAACTTGAATTCTTTTATTCAAGTTTGCAGAGATAACCAATCTAAAACCAATCAACGGTTGGACTCTATGGAATCTTCTATCAAAAAGGTGGAAGTTCAAGTGGAATAGTTAGTTGAGAATTTGCAAAAAAACAAAGCAAAGACTAACTCCATGGTCAAATGGGATCAAATAAATTCACTGAAGAGTAGAAATTGAGTTTGTCATTCTACAATCGTCATTATTGTATTTTCCTTTGTTTTAGTTTATTTTGTTTTAAGAATGTGTGTGATAAAATTAAAATGAAATAATAGAAATTTGTTTGTTTCAAAAATTGTGTCCATTCTTTAAATTTAGCATTAAAAAAATAACTTAGATTTTCTCTTAACTTACTTAATTTAGATTTTCACTCTAAAAAAATAAAAAAATAAACAAAAATTTAGGTTCCCTACATCCTTTTGCTTTAAGCCTATACATTTTGTCAAGTGAGAAATCTTTCTTAGAGACTTCTACTATTTTTTAGAAGCTAAATGTTGATAAATATGAGGATGATGATCAATTGTAACTACAAATATTCATGGGAGATGCTGAAGATAGGTGGAAAATGATGAAAGACTATGCAATGCCAATCATTGGAAATGTAACTTTCGTCATACAATTACAAGAGGCTACAAGGAACTATGAATTGAAAATATTCATTATTCTTTGTTTCCTTCCTTTTATGGTGTCCCTAATGAAGACCCTTTTTCATTTCATTCGTGATTTCTATGCTATTGTCCAAACCTTTCCACTGCAGGCAATTAATAAAGATCAGCTTAGGATGAGATTCTTTCCTTACACCCTCAAGGATAAAGCTTGGTCATGCTTTATTACTCTACTATCGGGTTCTCTAACAACTTGGGAGGTAGTTTATGAAAAGTTTGTGGGTAGGTTCTATTCCCATCAAAAGATTACCGATCTAAGGATGAAGATAGCAACATTTACTCAAATGGATGAAGAGATCTTTCATGAAGTTTGGGAATGATTTGAACTCCTTTTCATTCAATTTCCTCATCATAGCTTTCCATTACAGCTATAGAACCAATTCTTTTATGATGGATTGACATTTTAGTGTCAATACATTGTTAATAATGCTGTTGGAGGTGCTATGGGAGAAAATACCATAGAGGAAACCTTTAATCTTTATGAGTTGTTAGATTCTAATTCCCAACAAAGAAGTACTAGAAGGAGAATAAGAGTCAATGAAGTTGGCTTCAATAATGAGATGACCTTGTAACTTGCTGAATTGACTAAGCAAGTGCAACTTCTCCCTACCTACCAAATTCCAAATCAAAAGGTGTCTGAAGTGTGTTTTTTAATTGGGCATGATGCTAATAGTTGTTTATATACTTGTGATTCTAGTGTCGATGCCATGCAGGAAGTCAAATCCTTTCAAAGGTATCACCCTAACCATCATTGGACACAAAACAACCCTTACCAACAAAGTCAATCTTTTAAGCCAACCTTAGAGGATAGCTTGAAAGATTTTATTCAAGTTAGTCGCAACAACCAATTGATGAATAATCAAACCTTGAACACCATGTAGGCTTCAATTAAAAGGATTGAATCTAAAGTTGGGCAACTAGCTAAACAAATGCAAAAGAAAAAACCAAGAAAGTTGCCCAGTCAACCAAAACAAGTGAAGGATGTAAGAACCCTTCAAAGTGGTACGATAGTCAATACCAATTTACCTTAAATCTCTAAAGATCTACCTTGTAGTTCACGTAACAAAGAAAGTGATATTCTAGTCTCACATAAAGGAAAGACAAGTGTTAAACTTAACAAGCTGATAACTGTATTTTATATAGTTATTTTCATCTATTTTATTAATTATAATTGCTATGTTCTTTACATTTTTGGTTAATTTTAGTTAAATAAATTAATATTTTCTTTTTATGTGTTAAGGAATATATTTTGAAGAAAATTAAATAAATTGAATCGAAAACGTACTTAATTGCAAATTTATGTCCAAAAATCTAATTTCAAATAAAAGAGTGCTTAATTGCAATTTATAAAAGTCTAAAATATAATTTAAATTAATATTGGGCTTATTTTTAATTAATAAAAGTTTTAGAATTTAATTTAAATTAGAAAAGGGCTGAATTGTAATTAAAGAAAGTTTAAAATATAATTTGAATTAAATTTGTGGGTCAAAATGCAATTAAGGAAATTTATATTCTATGCAGGAAAAGGAAGCCACGCGCACCATTATTTCAGGGTTTACATGGCACGGCGCCTCAGTGGGACCCACTTACCGTGCAGTCCGGCATGCAGTGTGGGGCCTACGTGTCGGTTACGAGTCTACCAAAGGGCATGATCCCATACAATGGAACCACGTGCAATCATTCAATCCAGCCATTTAAAGTCTGCCACGTGTCCCACGTCCCCCTTTAGGAAATCATGTGCTGCCACGTGGCACGTTTGGGTGAACGCAAAAGCGCAGAATAACGCACCCGCTTTCGATAATATTTTTGTCTCCACGCGTATTATTTAACTATTTTTGATATAACGGTTTGTCCCCTTCACACGTAAAAAAATATATTTTTATATGTATTTTTTTTTAGAATTTTGTTGTTATAAATCGGGGATATTATGATAATTTTTGGGGAGTTTTTGGAGTTTTGGAATTTTTTTGGTTCATTTTGGGGTTGGACTGTGGAACACGCAGAAGCCATTTTGGCTTTTATTGTGTTTCGCGTGTGCCAAAAATTTAGAGAGGAGATAGAGTTTTAATTTTCTTTGTGTTTTTATTCGAAATTCCTTAACTATTTTAATTTTATTTTTCATTTATGAAATAATTTATTTTTTTAGGGTTTCATTTTATCTGAATTTATGATGCTTTGATTTTAATTATTTTTGAATGATTTATAAGACGTTCAATTTGTTTATTTTATTCTGTGCTTAATGCTTTTCATTATTTACGAATTTTATCAAATGATCTGTGGCACTTAAATAAACTTGAAAGAGGCATTTTTGTGTATATTGCTCATTGATAGAATGATATGTATGATGAAGGATAGGAATATAACCTAATTGTATGTGTGGCCATTTGAAAACTTAGAACGTAATGAATCTTGTTGAATTTAATTCTCATAGGAATATAGTGAATTAATTTAGCTAGTTGTGTCTATACGAAGCTCGGAAGAGATGTATGGATAAAATTAGAAGTTTTCGGTTGACAAATTAAATGTACTAAAAAATATAAATTAGGAGAAAATAACATGATTTGAGTGAATTAATTTGGTGAAAAACTACAATCCTAGATTTCTTTTATTTTGTTATAAAACTCTTTTCTTAACTTGTTCCAATCAACGATCGTTTTGGATAAAATCAGAGAGAGATAATTTTAGTACTCAACAAATTGTAGTAACAAATCTCCGTGGGAACGATACTTTACTTACAAATCTTATTACTTGTGACCGTGTATGCTTGCATGTTTTATGTTTCCTAAAAGAAACAACAATGATCTACCTTGTAGTTCAGGTAACAAAAAAGATTATATTCTAGTCTCGCAAAAAGGAGAGACAAGTGTTAAACTTAACAAGCCTTTTGAAAAACTCATTGGGGAGTCATCTGACATCCCCAAAATTCAAAAGACAACAAAACCACACTAGCTACAAGTACCTTTTCCATACCAATTGAAAGAATCCAAACAAGATAAGCAATTCTATGATCTTTTTAATATGATTTATAATGTAAATATTAATTTACCATTATTAGAAGTAACCATGAATGTGCCCTCATATGCTAAGTTTTTCAAAGAGTTGAACACTAAGAAAATGAGGTATGAACTGAATGAACGAGTAGTAGTATCAAAAATTTCTAGCTCTATACTTCAGCACAAACTACCCCCTAAGTTGAAAGATCCTAGAAGTTTTATCATAAACATAACTATAGGGGATAGGAAGGTCATTAAAGTAATGCTTGATTTAGGTGCTAGCATAAATTTGATGCCCTACTTTATATTTTTACAACTCAATTTATGAGATTTAAAACCCACAACTATGTCCCTTTAACTTGCAGATAGATTTCTTAAGTATCCAAAGGGAATAGTTGAGGATGTGCTGTTACAAGTAGACAAACTAATAATACCTGTTAACTTTGTGGTTCTGGATATGCAAGAAAATCCAGCCTTGGATAGAGAGCACACAATACTGCTTGGAACACCATTTATGGAACATACTAAGATTATTATTGATATCCAAGATGAAAATTTGATAATGACAATGTTAGGAGAGACTATTCATTTTAAAGTTTTTAATTCTTCGCCTTTTTCCTTCTATTTCTACCATCGATGAAATATTCGATGTTGGCCCTTTGGATAATCTTATCCAGAACACCTTTTCCTAAACTAGAATAGAAGAAAAGTTTGAAACTGTTTTTACACTTGAAGTGGTCGAAGAAGATTTAGATGAGGAAATTAAGGGGTACCTTGAACGACTAGACAATGATAAAGTAATGAAAAAATCCAGTACACTTTTAAATCTATCGAGTTCTCCATCTAGTAAAGAGGCCAATCCACTTGAACTTGAACTCAAAGACTTACTTGAGCACTTAAAATATGTGTTTTTGGGAGAAGGAGAAACTTATCCAGTGATAATTTCTTCAACCTTGACCAAAACCCAAGAAAAGGAACTTATAAAAATGCTTAAATAGTTTAAGAAAGTTATAGGTTGGAGTATCGAGGATATAAGAGACATTAGTCTTACGATGTGTATGCATAAGATTAACTTGGAGGATGGTGCTAAACCCTTACGACAGGCCCAAAAAAGACTAAACCCAAACATGCAAAAGGTAGTAAAGAAAGAAATTTTTAAATTTTTAGAAAAAGGAATTATCTACCCTATTATCGATAGTAAGTGGGTTAGTACAATGTATGTGGTACCTAAGAAATCTGGGATAACAGTTATTAAAAATGACAAAAGTGAATTAGTGCCAACTAGAATAATTGCTGGATGGAGAACATGTATAGATTTCAGGAAACTGAATTTATATACTAAAAATGATCACTTTCCTCTTCCATTCATTGATCATATGTTGAAAATATTAGCTCGGCAGAAATTTTACTATTTTCTAGATGGATTGTTCGGATATTATCAAGTGCCCATATCACTAGAACATCAGGAAAAGACCACACTTACATGTCCTTTTGGGACATTTGCTTTTCAAAGAATGCCACTTGGGTTATGCAATGCCCCAACCACTTTCCAGATATGCATGATGTCTATTTTGTCAACATAGTGGAAAAATTCATTGGGATTTTCATGGATGACTTCTCTGTCTTTGGGAAATTATTTGATGATTGCTTACATAAAATGACTTTGGTTTTAGAAAGATGTATTGAATGCAATCTAATCCTTAGTTAGGAGAAAAGTCATTTTATGGTTCAACAATGGATAGTGTTAAGACATATAATTTCAAACAAGGGTATTGAAGTTGATAAGGAAAAGGTTGAATTGATTTCGAAACTACCTCCCCTATATCTATGGAGGGGATAAGAAGCTTCTTAGGACATGCATGATTTTATAGATGATTTAGTAAAGAGATATCTAAAATAAGTTTGCCCTTATGTAACTTATTATCAAAAGATGTTTATTTTAATTTCAATAATGACTACCTTGTTTCCTTTAATACCTTCAAAGAAAACCTAACATCTGCCCATATTATTATGAAACCAAACTGATCTTTACCCTTTGAAATAATGTGTGATGCTTCCAATTATGCTATCTTAGGACAGATAGTGGATAAATGTTTTTATGTCATCTATTATGCTATAAAAACACTCAATGATGCTCAAATGAATTATACCACCACTAAATGTTTATTGAATCCATATCTATGTTTATTTTATGTTATTAGATTAGAAAACACACAAAACTCAAATTATCGTGACATGATGTTTAGGATTTAATTTTGTTTTTAAAATTTTGAATAATAAATTAAAAACCACATATATTCCTTCCTTAGATCGACCTTGGGAGTATACTTATCATTTTCTATGAAATGATTTATGCACTTACGAGAATTTTATAAATATAAAATCAAAGTATTGGCAGAATTGATGATCCCGGTTTTGCTCATCAGTTTTACGATTAGGGTTAGTACGTCGAGAATCTCCACTGTTTTTTGCGATTTCTCAACTACAACCACTTATACCAAGGTCGAGGCCATTTTCGTTGATAGCAACACACGTAGAGTGGCAACGAGGGTGATTGGTACAAAAATCTCCACTACGTTGATGGAGTTGGGTGGCGAGGAATGATACGCGGTCAGTAAAAGAGAGAAGAAAAGGATAGCGTTGTGGAAAAGAGAGGAAAAGAAAAAAGGAGGAAAAAAGAAAAAGAGAAAAAAAGGGAAAAATAAAAAGAGAGAAAAAAAAGAGAAAAAAAGAGGGAAAAGAAAAATAAAAAAATTGATAAAGAAATTTGGTTTGTAGTGTAAAAAATTGATAGAGTATATCTATAGCCTCGGTTTTAAAAAAACCGAGGCTATATGGTATATCTATAGCCTCAATTTTTAAATAACCGAAGTCATAGGGTATGTCTATAACCTCGGTTTTTAAATAACTGAGGTTAAAACCTTATGGTTCGATTTTAAAAAAAAAATGAAACTAAATACCTAAGACTATATATATATATTGTAGTAGTTTAGACATCTATATGAAGTCGAACACAAGTTATAAGTTTCGTTAAACAAATATTAATATCACTTTAAAAAAGAATACAATAAGGTAAAGAACTAAAGAGATGCTACACTTTATGTTTGAGGCATCTGCGTGCTTAGGCAAAGAAATCAACTTTTATTGATATTAAATATTTTAATATTTAAAAAATGTTATTTTTGACCTTAATATATATATATATATAAATCAGCTCATTTCCAATTTATTACTTATATTTTTTTATTTCTTTTTTTATTCTTTATTTATTACTTTTACTAACAATTCAATATAATTACTATTTATCTATTTTTCATGTTAATTTAATAATTTACATATAAATTAGTAATTTATACTTAATTTAGTTTAATAAATATTTGAATAAAAAACTATAAATTAGTTGGTTGAAAAATAGGAAATTAAAAAATAATAATCAAAATAACGAGAAGATTTAATATTTAACAATACATATACTTTAAATTAATAGCTTTGTCATATTTTATAACTATATCATTATAATAATTGATATAATATTTCTTCAAGATACATATATGTATGCTCGATTATATTTATCAATAAAGTTATACTAAATCGTTTAAAATTTATCTCAAACTTAAGATATATAAACTTTTTTCTCAAACAAAATTATGTTTATTTTAGTTTTTTATTTATCTTTAAATAATAATAAAGTGTTGGTCAAATTCGCATGTTGCATTTTTAACATGATGTTCCTTATACAATCATATAATACTTAAAAATGTAAATAATTTTAGATTTTATTTATTATATTATTATTTGTATCAACTTATATGCATCACTTCAACTATTTTTATGTCACGTGTTAATATATAATTTGTGCTTAAAAAATTATACGAGATAAAATAAATAATAGATGCATAAATCATTATAACTAGAATATGAAAATGTTTGTCCCGTATATTTTTAATGGGTTTTTAAATTATGTAAGTAAGACTTTATCTTTTATGCCTATGTTGACTTTCTTGTATAAAACAAGAGGTCTATTTATATTATTTTTATTTAGTGTTATTTTACATAAAAATTACTTGGTAATTTTTTGAAACAAAAATAGCTTCTTTGGAGCTCTCCACGGTATTACCCTCGTAAGGGATAGTTATTACCTTCTATAACATGGTTGGTGAGGTGTCAGGCAGCCATGAATTTTTATAAATACTTGCCTTTTCAAGTGTGAAGATCATTTTCTTATTCCAAATCATTAATACTTTGAATGTTATTTGGTATTAGCGATTTGCGATTGTGTTTACCAAAATTATTTTTCAATATTGGGTTAATTAAAATTGGATTAACACCTGTGACTTAGATTACATGCAAGGTTCATGTGTATGAATTTGTCATATCATTAGGATTTTATTGTGTTGACTATTGGTGATTGTTCATATCACTTGGTGGTGGGACTCTAGAGGATAGCATAGGTATAATAAAGATAGATGTCCCGACTAATAATGATTTTTTATTTATACTAATATCAAGATGTATACTATTAATTTACTATAGTGATTTTTCTGCTACTAAGTAGTGAATTGTTTGTTGTTAAGCGAATGATTGTCTTAAACAACCCAAAGATGTTACCATATATAGATAGGATTTTTATGTGGATTTACTCATTAGATCGTTATATTTGTATGCTTGCTTTTAGTATTAATTCAATCAAGGTTTGATCAAAATATTCTTGCACATATAGGAGAATTTGATTGTGATTAGAAAACCTTCTTTCCTACTTGTTGCTTGTGTTACTTTTCTATTTTTCAATGCTTCCTATCTATCGTTTTATGCTATGTCTATCTTAGAATAAATTATTAGTTGTAAGTTTATCTCTATTTGTTGTGTGCTCCGTTGTTTATCTGTATGATTGTTTCTTTCATTCTATATTTACTATTTTTGTAGCACTTGAGTTTGGAGACAAGTCTTATAGAGTTTGTATCTCTTTATTTTAGTTGTTTAGACTATCTCATTATTAATAATATTGTTGTTATTAATATTATTATTGTTAATTTATAATTTGCACATAAACAATTATACAAGATAAAATGAATAATGGATGCATAAATCTTCATATCTATAATACTAAAATTTTGTCAATTATCATGTAATTTAATGATATATATTGTTTGTAAATTTTGAAATTGTGGTAAGATGTAAGAAATGTACATAAATAATTTGAAAAATATGAAAACAATAAGGGTGTATAAAATATCCCTTCATTCAATCAATTCGTAAAATTCATTTGTATTGGATGGAATGAAAATTTTCAAAATCCATAAGGTATGAATTGGATTACATATTAACATTTTTAAATTCACATAAATCCAATTCTATCGCATATATTAAAATTAATAATTTTGATCTAATAGTTTTTTCAATCAATTTAAATAATTTTACAATACTCATTAAAAACTTAATTCATATTTCCTTTTCCATTTATATTTGTTATGTGATAAAGTTATTTCTTCTTTTCTAAAGTTAATTGATATTTATATTAGACAAGTATAATATATTATAATTTTAAATTTGAAGTTGTATGAATTTGTAGTTTGTATAATTTGTTACATGATCCTAAAAAAATATCAAATTTCGTTGATCGATTCGAATTAATAAGCTTGTACAAAGGATTAGATTAGTTCGAATGATTATTAAGTACGAATATGTTATGGATTAATTATAATTCATACAGATTGAATCAAACTATAAATTCAGTATTGTTCAACAAATAAATTATTAAAAAAATTACAAAAAAAATAAGAGATTGAAAACATTTGCAAAATAAAACAAAGGGTTCTATAATTTGGTGGCAAGAAGCCACCTTTTTTTAATTTTTTTTATATAAGATTAGGTTCGAACATGCACAATAAGCATTTCCTACTCTTATTTTAAATTTTATTTATTTTTATTCTTATTTTAAATTTGTTGCAAAACTCAAATATTTAAATAATTAATAATTTGAAAAACTTTCATCCTAATTAACATATAGTAAAAATTAAATTAAAATACTTATTTATTGAAAACACATGTTCTTTATACATGTGAATAATTCAGTGAAAATGAAAGGAGAAATATAAAAAAAATTGGGACATTTGATTCATGTGGTCTATGTAATTTAATATTTAAGTTGAGTTAAGTGACTAAAATTAAAATAAAATTATATTCTAAGGAGTCTTTTTATTATCATATTGTATCGTGATTAATCCATTAAATAACACTAAAAATGCTAAAACATATTACAAAATAAAACAAAAATATAGCTATAATTAGTGGCTACAACCTTGTGTTTATTTATACGACCTTAGTATGGAAACACTTGTCATTTTTGTTCTTTTCTTTTTCTCTGTAGCCTTCAACATGTTAATTGTATTTATGACGGAGATAGATATTCTTCTATTGGAGCTTCTCTCCAATAGTTTCATTTTACTTCATATTTTTCTTTTTTTATATTAATTGGTTTAAATAAAAACATATATTTTTGTTATTTTTCACATATATTTGGCTCTAAGATCATCAGTGAATTTATGATTTATATTCACGAGCTGTAACATATACACAATAAAAAATAATATTAATTATTTTTTATTTGAAAAAAGAAAAGATGAGAATATTAATTATTTTTTATTTGAAAAAAAAGATGAGAATATTATATCCATCTGCGTCATAAATAACTAAATTATTCAACTAGTTTCACTTTTAATCTCCCTAGTAAAACAAATATGTTCATTTTCTTAAAATGTTTAAAAAAATATGTTCATTTAAATTGTAAGAAAAATGAACATATGTTTTTTTTCCTAAGGTAGTTAAAAATGAAACTTTATGTATAAATGAGTTATGTCATACAATAAAACCTTTTATGTATCTCATTTTATCAAACTATTTTCAAATATTGAGTTTTTCTGATATATTGAGTGTTAAAAGTTTAAAATTTTAAATTTAAGAAAGGTGTAGTTTTATTTTAAACATGTAATTTATTTATAATTTTCTAAATATAACACCTAAAGTTTTATTTGTAAAGAGTTGAGGTAGGGCAAATGCCCCTCCTCATCCTAACATACATATGCATATGCCTAGTGTTTTTTTTTCTCATATAGATATTTATCTATGATGATCTATGTCACATTTATACTTGTGAATTTTATATTTTCTTATCAATCAAGATTTTTATCTAGATCCATAATGTCATAGAGAATATTATAATATGGTATTAAAATTTCTTTTTATGAAAAATGTTTATTATAAGGATTATGAGTGTTACCTATTTTCTTGAACAAAATATTTATCTGTAAATTTTTTTTAAGCCTACTATCAAGTTTATCAAGAAAATTTGAATAAATATTCGAGTTCCAGATAATTGTACTTCAGGTATATCTTTGATAACTATGACACATATGATTACATTTATGCATTTAATAGCACATGCTTATAAATCTGAAATTATTTTTAGTGCTAAAATATGAAATAAGATATGCTAAAATATTAGATAAGATATACTCTAAATTATAGCTGGAATCTTTAGCATAAAAGATATTAGATAAGATATACTCTAAATTATAGTTGAAATCTTTAGCATAAAATCTATTTTAAATAGGAGTCTTCTTAATTAGTGACTATTACTAATTCTATTTGTAATAGAAAAGATATTTATCAATCATATAGGAGTTTTTCTAATTAATGAGTATTACTAATCCTATTTATAATAGAAAATATATTTATCAATTACATATGATTAAGGGTTTTAATTTTTCCTATAAATAAAACTCTTTGCTTATTGTTTGAATCAACCACACAAGAGCATTCTTTTAATCTTCTTAATTTCTCTCTTATTTTACAAATATAAGATCATAATTCTTTAAACTTCTTTATTTAGTTAATCTATCAAATATTGATGGTTATGTTTGATTGATTAATAAGCCTAATTATTTTTATGATATTTTGATAATATGTTCTTATGGCTTCTTCTTTATTTTTGTTCTTAAATTGTTAGATCAAGTAATTATTTTTGTCATATCATAGTTATTTGATTTTATTATTAATCTTTAAAGAAGCTATTTTTATTGAACTTATGTTTGATCTTTTTGCTCTAGGATTTACTAGTTGATTTGATTTAAGTGGCATATGTTTTGAATCATCTACTTAGAATTATTCATTATTAAATTTGTTCTAAAACACACACGAGCATTTGTGTTTTTGTGCTAACCATTTTGTAGTTAATTCAGAAACGTATCTGATTGGCAGGAAACTTATTGGATCGTTGATCTAGAAACCACTCACGCTAATATTAGAAAATGTGAAAACAGAGAAGGAGCTCGTAAGTAAAGTATATTGTGATAGTATCCTAGTGAGGGTAGCATAAGACTGAGTTTGTACTTGAACATTTGATTTTCATAGTGGAAAGTTATGTGGTCTGGTTGACCGATAGTTTTCCTCTTAGCCCATGGTTGTGGCCTAGATTGTTTCCACATAAAAATATCATGTGTTATTATTTTATTTCTATACCTTATTCTTACACACGATTGCATGTCTGACCGTTTTGTTTAGGTTATTAAATTATAAATTTATAAAAATTAAAAATAACTTATTCATTATTCTCTAGATTAATTAGGTACATATTTTATAAACTTTTACTTAATTTAATTGTCTACTTATCTATAAAAAATAATAAATTATTGAAAAAATTCATGTCTTATTTAAAATATGTTGTTTTTCATATACCACCAAATAATATTTAAAGGTGTAAATAATTGTAGAATTTTTTATAAATATTAATGTTGTTTTTATTATATGAAACTTTAAATATTTTTCAATCATATATCGTTTCACGTGTTAATCTATAATTAATACATAAATAATTATACAAGATAATAATTTATTAGTGGATTTCAAAATATTTAAAGAAATTAAAAGAAAAATAATATATAAAAAAATATTCAAATTAATGTCTTATTTATAATATGTTTCATATACAATCAATAATACATAAAGATGTAAAAAAATTATTTATTATTAATATTATTGTTATTATAAGCATAACATTATTTTTTTCACATATCATACCACATATTAATTGATAATTAGTGCATATATAAAATAAATAATAAATGTACAAACCATTATATCTAGAATATGAAAATATTATTTCAATTGTTACGTGACATATAATGACATTTATTGTTTACGGATTTTGAAAATTGTGTGGATATAATGTCAAAACATTTAAAGAAATTAAAAGAAAAAATTAATAAAAAAAGCAAACATTTAAGTTTCATTATATGCGCAACATTTTCTTTAAATATAATTACACTTCTACTTTATCAAATCAAGAACCATTATTATTATTATTATTATTATTATTATTATTATTATTATTATTATTATTATTAATAATAATAATAATAATAATAATAATAGTAGTAGTAGTAGTAGAAGAGACTTGTAAACTAATAAAAAAGTATCATGCATAATTTTTTTTTAAGACAAAGATATTGATGTTCATTAAATGTGTAATGAAAACAATTAGAGGACACACCAAATACTAAAAAATTTCAATCCAAACGATAAATGTCCCTTTAATATTTCACTGTATTGCACTTAAAATTAACAACACAAAGTTTGAGGCCTTAGCATACAACTGATACACATTATAAAACCTCAATCTCAAAGATCAATGTGAAAACTCCTTGTAACTACGTTGTGGAACCTCTTTAATGATGGCCCAAAGGAGATCAAAATAAAGAGAGAGTTGTGCTAAAGCAAAGAATGTAATGGGTAAGCATGTTGCAACATACAATGGATATACTATTGGTCTAAGTTCTTCTTTAAGGACAAACACATGTCCAGTACAAAAAGAGACTAGCATGGAAGCTATAGATGCAAAGAGTGATGTTAAACCCAGTAAAAGCTTTCTTGGTAAGTCCTTTGCAAAATCTTTTTCTTGGTATCTAGAAGTAAGAATTGATAGGAAAAAGACTAAAGCAGTTACTGAGAAGCAAAGTGCAATTAAAGATGAAATCGCAAAGGCATTGAATGCAGGCTCTTCTTTCAGAGCTGGTTCACCAGTTTCTTCATTGATTCCACCAGGCACTGTTGCTGACGTTGCAAATGCTACTGCTGCAATAAGAGCTGCAACTACAGAGCAGGACTCTGAGGTTTTTGTTAGCCATTCACTTCCATCTTTGACGAGCTTTTCGTGTGCCTTACTGAAAACCTGCTTTGGGGTCTTGTTCTCTTTGTTATATCGAGCAAAGAAGCGTGGTGGCATGGACTTCTTGACAAACTACAGCGTTAAACTAAAATCAATTTTATATATCAACCATTTATTTAAAGAGATAAAAGTCACTTAACTTTCACCAAAAGTGCTTTTTAGTCTTCTTTTTTTCTTTAAGCAAGTGAAGTTGGTTTCCACAAATTATAAATAGAAAGGACTATCAAAAGGCTAATATTTAAGCAAGTAAAGTTGGGTTTCAAAAATTATAATAAATTGATGCACTTTTACTTAAATAGAAAGGACTATCAAAAGGTTAATGTTGAGCATATATTAGAGAGTTAATAGCATGAGAGATGCTATTTATTAATATTAGACTATACTCCTCGTCAGTCTAGTAGCCAGGAAAGAAAATTTAGATGAGATTAGATTTTACATATTTTAATATTTTAATATATTAAATATTAAATATAAATATCATAAATTTTATATAACTAGTTATAACTTAATAATATAAGATTTATTTAAATTTATTGAATTCTTAGACTTCAACTCTTATTTACGAGTTTATGTATTTTTATTTAAAAAAAAATATATTTCATTCATTTAATCAAAGAATATAAAAATAATTAAATTAATAAAATAGAAAATATTTAAAATTATTTTACATTAAAAATAGTTTTGTTATAAAGAGAGAGTAGTCAATTCTTAATTCTCAACGTTACAAAAAATAAGTTATGATTGTTTCCTTTATAATGAATATGTAGTATAATACTTTAATGAATTTTATTTACACAAATTTGATATATTAGTTACACTTTTTAAAATTAGTCCACTTTATTCACATTATTATTTTATTTTGAATGTTTTAGTTATTTTTTACCAACTTATTTTTTTATGATTTTTTTTCAAAAACTTATATTGAATTAAAATAAATTCTACTAGCAGAAGCATGGCAATTACATGTTTAAAGATAAAAATGTCTCAAAAAATTTAGAAAAAATGAAAAATAAAATAATCAAAATTTAACTAAAATAACTAAAGTGTAAAAAAATATAAAAATAATATGATTAAAGTGTTCCAATTTAAAATAAAGTTATTAAGACATCTAATTTGTGAAACTAAAGTGATTTCAAGTATAATTTTTTTTAAATAAATTACCTTTAAATTTTATTAGAAATAAAGGAATTGATACTATTAACATGTGGACTAAAAATTAATAAATTTTTTACAAAATATTTACAAGAGCTCCCAACTTATAGAGCCGCTATTCCACTTAGATTATATTGCTTTCTCTCTTCATTTCTTATTGAGTAATGAGTATAATTTTTCAAAAATAAAAATTCTACTAATTTTGAATTTCATCCGTGTAATACATATTATCATACCAATAAATAATTTCTCAATAATATGGTAGCTAAAAAGATAGATAGATAGATAGATACCTTGTACCATTTGATTTCCCATTGCATTTGGAGGGCACTGCCTGGAATAAGCCAAGGGCGGTAGTCGCTTAATTTTGCAGCCAAATGAAGTGCACTGTTTCCATCATTATCCAGCTGTCTCAATGCAACTTCCTTGATAGTATTCTTACTATTTAGTAAAAGACTGTACACATGTGGTTGCCTATTCTCAATAGCTAAGAGCGCAACATTCTTGTTTTCAAAGTTCAAGTCTTGGATAGCTATTGGGAATTTTTCTAGTATTTTCTCTACCATTTCAGTCACTCCCATTTTTGCAGCAACTAATAAAGGTGTCTCTCCTTTTCCTTTTGTAGTTCCATCCTTCCCACATCCTTTCACTATTCACAAACCCAAAAGATGGTTAATCAGCAATTTGTTTGTTAAAAACTAGAATGTCGACTAATGTAAAGGTATGTTTGTTTGTGATTCTATTTTTAAACTTTACTTACAAACCACTTCTATATAGGAACACCTTTCACTATTCACAAACCCAAAAGATGGAATAATCATCGGTTTCTTTGTTAAAAACTAGAATGTCGTCTAACGTAAAGGTACGTTTGTTTGTGATTCTATTTTAAAATGTTACTTAAATCTTAAGTTGTTTAAAAAGAAAGCTTTTGAAACAAACCATTTCTACGTAGGAACAATCACATATACTTGTAAGTCCCATTTACATAAAAAGAGAAGAAAATAAAAGTGTTAGTTGCAAACACATTTGAAAAATGTATCAAATAAAAACAATATATATTTGTGGTTAAAATTTGGTCAATTACGTGTCCAATTGTTGACCACATAAGGGATAGATACTGTTTTTTTTTTCTTAGAGAGACACACCAAAGAAAAGAAGCAAAGCAAAGCCAAAGAAATAATTTTCTTTGATGAAAAATAGTGTTGTGTGTTTAAGAGAGTGTGAGAGAATATTTTAGAAAAATATTTGGCATATTTTTCTAAAAGATGAGTGACAAAATGTGAGTTTTGGAAACACTTGGGTGTTACTAATTTACCTTAATCTTAATTTGTTGTATTACCTCTTACTTTGTACCCATTAATTTTATTTGTGGAAAAAATATTCTTCAGAGTTTGTCCCGTGAACATAACCTAAATTAAAGGGTAAATCACATTAAATTGTAGATGTCATTATTTTATTTTGTTGAATTTATTTTATTTTTATCTATTGTGCCCCAACAACTAGTATTAGAACTGGTCTAATAAAATTATTAGTGTACTTTTTGGTTGCAACATAGACTGATCTGCCACATCAGAAAAGATTTTACTAGGTCCATGGCGTATTTATTTGCAGAAAAAGAATCATAGCAAAAAAATGTCAAGCAGAAGGTAGATATTGAGAAATTTAATGGAAAAAATAATTTCTCTTTATGGAAAAGAAGGATGAAGGATATTCTCATTCAACAGAATGTCCATAAGGCATTGTTGGGGAAAGAAAAGAAGGCAGCAACCGTCACCGAGGATTAGTTGAAGGAGATAGATGGGATTTCACCCAATACAATCCGTCTAAATCTCTTAGACATTGTCTTCAAAAATATTGAATCAAAAAATTGCAAGAATGTAAAAGAAACATGAGAGACTCTATAAAATGTGTACATGTCAAAGAACCTTGCTAATAAATTTTATTTGTGGAATAAGCTATATCAGATGAGGAAGGAAGATAATGTGATCATGACGCAGCACGTTAGCGATTCCAATAGCAAGCTTTCTCACTTAGCAAGATTCAATATGAGTTTCGGGGATGAAAAGAAAGCTGTGATGTTGTTGGCATCACTACCCTTATCATATAATCATCTCACAAAAACTACGACTTATGTGAAAGACAAGATGGAGTTTGAAGTTGTTGTAGAAGCCCTATTATCATATGAGAAACATAATAGGGAGAGAGATTCAGAAGCAAAATCCCTTATCAAAAAGTCTAGAGGAAGGAGACAGAACAGAGAACAGAAACCCAAAGGCAAGAGCACAGACAAATCAAACAAATATGCTAATGTTGAATGCCATCACTGTAAGAGGAAGTGTCACATCAAGAGATTTTGCCCGATGTTCAAGAAGGAACAGGAAACGAACAAGACAAAGTAGTGAAGAAAGATGACAATAGTGATGAGCAAACAAATACCATAGACAAATTCAATATCATTTATAATGAAGATTTTGTCAATCTTGCATCCCACGAGACCAGTTGGGTGATTATTAATGGTGCTATAATTCATGCTACATCACATAGAGAATTGTTCTCATCATACACATTTGGAAATTATGGTGTTTTTAGAATGGGAAATGAAGGCCTATCAAAGGTTTTTTGCAAAGAAGATGTTTGCTTGGAAACAGAGAATGGAACCAGACTATTTCTAAAGTATGTCAAGCATATTCCAGATATGCACCTAATTTGATCTATGTATGCAAACTTGAAAATGAAGGATATTGTAGCTCCTTCATTTATGACAAATGAGAAGAAGTGATAGACTGAGATGACCCTCTACCTCATATCCTCCGTATGAGTATATAACATTCACTGATGGGAAAGAACCTAAGAGTTATGAAGAAGCCATGGATGAAAAATCCAAAAAAATGAAATGAAGCCATACAAAATGAGATGAAGTCCTTGCATGAGAATACAACTTTTGAGTTGATAAAGCTTCCCAAAGGGAAGAGGGCTTTGAAAAATAAATGGATGTTCAAGGTGAAGCATGAAGAACACAGTTCCAGTCCATGATACAAAGCTAGACTGATTGTCAAGGGATTTAGCCAAAGAAAAGGAGTTGACTTTGATGAGATTTTCTCACAAGTTGTTAAAATGACATCTATTTGTACTGTGTTGTGGTTAGCAGCAAATCTTGACCTTGAGGTTAAGCAAATGGATGTCAAAACTACTTTCCTACATGGTGACTTGGATGAAGTGATATACATGGAGCAACTAGAGGGTTTCAAACCAAAGGGAAAAGGGTATTATGTTTGCAAATTGAAGAAAAGCCTACAAGCCTTAAAACAACCACCGAGATAATGGTACAAAAAATTTGAGTGTGTTATGGGAGAGTAAGGATACAAAAATACAACTTCAGACCATTGTGTTTTTGTGTAGAAATTCTCTGATGATTTCATTATTCTTTTGCTTTATGTGGATGATATGTTGATTGTTGGCTAGAATATTTCTAGAATAAATAACTTGAAAAGGTAGTTGAGTAAGTCTTTTGTCATTAAAGAATTGGGGCAAGCAAAGTAGACTCTTAGCATGAATATTATTAGAGATAGAGGCGCCAAGAAATTATAGTTTTCACAGGAGAAGTATATTGAGAAAGTACTTTAGAGATTTCATATGGACAAGGCTAAAGTGATTAGTTGTCCTCTTGCTAATCACTTTAAGTTAAGTTCTAAGTAGAGCCTTTTTACAGAAAAAGAGAAAGAAGAGATGGAAAAGGTTCCATATGTTTCAGTAGTTGGAAGTCTTATGTATGCCATGGTTTATACACGGCTAGATATCGTTCATTCAGTTGGAGCAATGAGTAGATTCCTTTCAAATCTTGGAAAGGAGCATTGGGTTGTAGTGAAATGGATTTTCAAGTATCTTCGCGGTTCTTACAAAATATGCCCATGTTTTGGAAATGAAAAACCTGTGTTAGTTGGATACACAAATGCAGATATGGATACACAAATCCACTTCAGGTTACCTAATTACATTTGTAGGGAGAGTTGTGTAATGGCAGTCAAAGTTACAAAAATGTGTTTCACTATCTATTATAGAAGCAGAATTTATAGCAGCAATGAAAGCATGTAAACAGTTGTTATGGATGAAAAAGTTCTTGAAAGAACTTGGCTTGTAGCAAAATAGTTACCAGTTATTTTGTGATAATCAGAGTGCTATCCACCTTGATAAGAATGCCTTCTTTCATTTGAAATCAAAACATATTGATGTGAAATATTATTGGATTAGGGATGTAATGGAGAAAAATCTACTACAGCTTGAGAAGATCCATACAGAGGAAAATGGATTAGACATATTGACGAAAATCCTTGCAAGATAGAATTTTGAATATTGTCGTTTAGCTGCTGGATTGGTGAAGCTCTTCATGTAGTCAGGAGGGGGAGATTTGTAGTTCCCGCCCACATGGAAGGGGAATAAAATAAAAATATTAGGTGTAACCACATTTGACAAATGCATCAAATTAAAAAAAAAATTGTAGCTAAAATTTGGCCAGCTACGTGGCCAATTTTTGGCCATATAAGGGATAAGAAATTTTTCCTATAAATAGGTAATGTTTTTTTGCCTTAGAGAGACACACCAAAAAAGAGAAGAAAAGTAAAGCCAAAAGAATAATTTTCTATGGAATATTTTTCTAAAAGAGGGGTGACAAAATAGTGAGTTGAGACACATTTATTTGTCACTATTTTGGGTTTATCTCAATTTTTTGTATTGTCTCTCACTTTGTACCCATTAATTTTATTAGTAGGAATATTTTTCAAAGTTTGTCCCATGGACGTAGCCCAAATTAAAGGATGAACCACATTAAATTAACAATGTTATTATTTTATTCTATTAAATTTATTTTATTTTTATTTACTGTGCCCACAATACTATCTTATAATTCCTAAACAAACTATAACATTGCTAAAAGAGTAACAAAGAAAAAGGAAGTTGGATATCTATCTTTTTTAGTGATGGAGACTAAATTATCAACTTTTATTCCTCAACTAATGGTCAACTAATGGTAAAGGAGATGTTATTCGTTATTCTATTCTAATCCAATCACGTTGTTTTATGTTTTAATCAAATATTAGGTATTTATTTTTTTAACAAAATAATTGCATTAATCTTACAATTCATTTTCATATAATATAATATCATCACTTACTTCATTATTTCTTGAGGTTTGAGAGACTATTAATATAAATTATATATCAAAGTTATAAGATATATGAGTATTGGTTATTTTCGTAGGCAAAATGTTTGTTTGTAAATATATTTTTAAATTCGTTACGAATTTATCAAGCAAAATTTTACAAATTTTTGAGTTTCTAATAATAGTACTTTATTTGCAATTCGGCCAGAGATGCGAAATGGATCAACTAGTATCATCAGAGTAGGTAAATTAATTAACTTTGAATATTATCAAGGTTATTCGGCAATTACTCATATATGAGCATAAGGTATGAATAAAGATATTAGGGGAAATTGTTTATCAATTTGTGATCAGAATACCACATATATGCACATAACATAATTAATCAATGCATAAGTGATAATATTAATTAATTTGTAATCAACACATATTTAGATAAATTAGTTTTATTTATATCTTAACCTTTTTTCTTTATTATTCTTTCATGATTGCTTTAATTCATCACATGTGTTGTTTTAATTTATTGAATTAATTATCAAGATTTTAAAAAAATATTTTTATTAATCTTGGTCTACATCTTCTCTTCTAGGTTTGTTAGATATTTTCTTCTATTGATTTTTTTATTGAATCTACTAACTTAAGAATTATTTGAAATATATCTAGAATACATATCAAAACTTGTGTTTTGTGCTAATCTTTTCACGTTATTGAGCGTGTCTAATTGGTGAGAAATCAATTGAAATATTGATATGGATAATATTCACGCTAATTTTGGAAGATAACATAAGATTGAGTTTGTACTTAGACGTTTAATTTTTATAATAGAAAGTTAGTTGTTCTAATAGACCGATAAATTTTCTCTTAAATAATGATTTGTTTTTACCTAAAAATATTATGAATTATTTTTAATTCCCACATTTTACTATTCATATGTGAATAAATATTGAATATTTTATTTACGTTACAAAATTATAATTTGATAAAATTTAAAATAATCTATTCAATTCCAGTTATTTGGTCTCCATATAAAGTTTGAAAAGTGAAGTATTTTTGAAGTTCAAAGAAGATGATCAGTACCTTCCTCACTAGGGTAAGGAATCTCCTCAGACTTGTCCCCATCTTTGCTTGGTTTGAGTACTCCTTCGTTGGGTTCATATAGCATTGTACGTTCAACCAATTGGTTCATCACCTGTTTAGCCCATACATGTCTCTCTTTCTTCTCTTTTATTTTTTTTATCCTCCAAACACCTATATAATAATACTCAAGAAAACATTGAAATTAATTAATGAACTCTTAATACTTATTACTTGGTGTTCTAATTAGAATGAGAAGGTGAAGTGTATAAAATTTTCAACCCTGACCAAAATTGACAATACTAACCAACTCCAAGAATTAACAGTACGATCTTCATCATAAACCTAAAAAGTCGAATAAAGGTGTTATAATTAGGTGGAAAAGATCCTGTTTTTCTTCCTTCCCCTTGTTTGTCAGATTTATTTAGACCTGTGAAACAGAAAACATAACTGATGCATATTAATATAAAAAAAATGAAAAATAATAAAAATAACACCTTTAAAATTTATAACCATAAAATAATGTTAGTAAAATTTAGAATACATAACTCTAAATTTACTAATATTAGATCCAAACAAGTAAACAAACTACTGGTATTATGCTCACAAATTAAAGAGAAATACATACACTCAAAGAGAAAGCTCTCAACTCACACTCAAATTAAGAATAAACGACTTATTTTGTTTTTGATGGAATAATTTAACCAAATGCAAGGTAGACTATTTATAATCCTCACTATAGAATCTACACCACACAAATATAAACCAATGAAATAATTCTAGTCACACAAATATTATCTATACACTTATCTTTCCTACAAATTTCAACAACCCTATTTATTCATCATTTAACTATCATATTTATTCAACCTTCAACCACCATGTTTATTTCTCTACATCCTTCAATTACTTAATTTATTTGGTTGGTGTTGATTTTCAACACTCTCCCTCAACACCAACTCTCCATGAAGAAAAGATTTCTTCATATTTATCTGTCACTTTGCATCTGATTTCCTCCAACTGTTAGATGTGTTTTCTGATTCCACCTGTTATTTTAACCTACTTTCCAGTACTTGTTTCATGAGACACCAACCCATGAAAGATGCATGATTTGCTTACCAATTATCGTTTCATTCAGACTTTTAATTGCTTCCTCACCAAATTGACTAAATACTTGTTTTAGCACATCATCACTGACGTTTGTATCTAAACGATCAATTAACTCATCAAGTAGTTCAAAGAAATGCCACTTGTTAGGTCTTTCACCTACAAAAATTTTAGCCTTCTTACTCTTATACTTTTTCTTCACAATATCAATTCGATTTTTACATTGAATATCAATCTTAAGATTCTTTGAATACCACAATTTCAGGTAAATGTATTCCTTGCTGCAGATGATTCTTCAAAGACATCGTTTGCAGAACATGATGCTCCTGGAGTCCCATCTACATTAATTAGCTCCTAGTTGTAAACAATTTTTTCTTTACTTCTCCTAATAGAATATCTTATAATCTCCATATTCCACAGGGATGGGGTGTTCGATGATATTACACTAGCTTATTACCTTCTTTTAAGGTTCCTTTTTGTTGGGTTCCTGGAGGATTCTCTTCATCACCTGCTGCTGTATCAGTATTATCTTTCTTTCTTCCCTTTAAGCACAAGGAAGCGATCCATTTCTCAATTTTCTCTGTTTTAGCTACAATATTTGGTTTGAAAAATTAGATTTAATACGCAAATAATATAATTGGACAGCTTAAATTATGTCATGACTTACATGTATCCTATTTTAATTAGGATGAAGGATAGCAGGAGTATATTAACTTTGATAAAAAATATATTAATTTTTTGGTACGACATTACAAGTCCACTAACTATTAAAAAATATAATAGAAGTTTAAAATTTAAAAAAATGTCAAAAATGGAACAAGTAAACACATATATAGGTATTTTTTTGAGTTTATATATTTTCTAAATCAATTGTAACTTAAAAACAATATGAAATTAGATAGGTTTGAACACATTAAAATTGATTTAGGAACATAACAACTCAAAAAATACGCACATGTGTGTTCACATGTTCTATTTTTGATATTTTTTTTAAGCTTTGGACTTATCATATATTTTTTCGCAATTAGTGTACTAATATTACCCTACCAAAAATTAATGAAATTTTATAATACTTTTTTTTATAATTAGTGTAATTCTGTTACCCTTCATACTTTTACTTACTTAACACTCGAAACATAACTCTAACTAGTCTCAAGAAATTCGTGCATGTCTTATAGTTTTCTGGATAATTATGACTCTTCTTCGCAGCTATTTGATTTATATATCCTTCCTTAATTTCTAGTGTTTTCTCTTTGAGTTCTTCAACATTTGTACCTGAGACACGCATGTAAATTATAATGGGTACTTTTCACATTAAAGAACAAAAGAATTTAACTACAAAGGATGTTAAGAGTTAAGTAAAAAGATGATGGGTTACAATACATAGTCTCTTTGAAAGGCCAGGCCGAAATACATTTCTCAAAGGGTACGTACTAACTCTTGTGGAGTTAAAACAAATGTAAATAAGAATAAACTAACAAAACTACTACTAAATTTTTATCTTATGTTGAAATCTACCACTTAATTTTTAAACATAACAAATGTATTATCAACCTCATCATAAGTGTTATATAGAAATATCTTTCCCATCATTTAGGTAACAAAAGTTAATGTTTTTTTATTTCGTGAACCCAGTGTGATCAATTTAAGTAATAGATATAGAAAAGTCATGAAATTAAAGTTCAGTGGTAATTTAAGTTTTGTTGGTAACATGGATTTCATTTGTCATAAAACATTAATGTTTGTCATTTAAATGAAAATGAAGATATTTATATAACACTTATTAAGAGGTTGATTATACATTTATTTATTAAGAGTTTTATTATATATTTACCATACTCAAAAATTAAGCATAGATTCCAATAAATAATAAAATTTTAATCATAGATTTATTAGCTTACTCTATAAAGAAAGATAAAGGATCATATATTTTGTATAAAATATCTACTTAAAAAGTCTCAAAGTTACAAATTACGCGGATTTACAATTAGTATACACATAGATAGAAAAATAATAGTGTTACAATTATTTATTTTAAGGATCATCATAATTTTTAATTAAATTAATCACGTTTAAATAACAAAATAAAGTGAGCATCATAAGTGAACCAATAGATTTATTATATAAATAACCATATATTTTGTATAGAATATCTACTTAAAAATTCTGCCTCAAAGTTACAAATTTATGTAGGGGACTTGCAAATAGTATACAATAGATAGAAAAATAATAGTGTTACAATTATTTATTTTAAAAATTATCATAATTTTTAATTAGTTAGTACAAAGACCCGTGGGTCCATCTCCTTTAAATTGGTTAACTAGGCTACTATGTAACTTAGGAATGGGCACGGGGACGGGTGGGGACGGTTTTTGATCTAACCGTCCCCAAACCGAATTTTAAAACTTATAACCGAAATCGCCCGAAAATCCTTACGGTTCGGGGACGGTTTTTTACCCGTGGACAACGGTTCGGGACGGTTATGAAAAAATCCCCGAAAAAAAACCGAAATATATATAATTTAATTTATTAAATATATATAATTAATTTTTTATTTACAATTTAATATATAATTTAATTAATTAAATCTAATTAATTTTGGGTACGGACGGGTACGGTTTTTAGTATAACCGTAACCGTTGTTTCATATTCGGTTTTTCCCCGAAATCGTCCCCGTTCCCGAAATTTACCGGTTAAAAACCGAACCGTCGGTTCGGATAACCAAATCCGCGGTTTTTTTACCCATCCCTACATGTAAGCCCACTACTTTAGTTCACATTTATAATAATTAGTTTTTTCTATTAAATTTTAATTTTTTATTAAATAAGTAAAAAAATATATGAATAGACTCGAATATAGGTATAAGGTGAGAGAATGGAGTGTAACAAATTAATATTAATATACATGATGGTTAGTTGATGCAAGACACTACCAGGATTTATTAGAATTTTAAAATACTTAAAATTTTATAATTTAATGTTTTATTTTTATCGAAACTGTTATAAGATTATAATTTATTATTGAATTATAATAAAATTTATTAGAGTTTGAGTTCTTATAAAATTATGATAATCTTTTATTTTATAGATAAATAAGTTTGTTCACGTTATATTTGTAGGGTTTTATTAATATTGATTATAATTATGAATTTTTGATAACTTTGTTATTGAATTATCTCTTTTACCGTATAGAATATGCGTGAGTTGGTATAGTGCTTATGGAAATTTTTTTTAAAACAAAATTGTATAATCTAATCTAAAATATTTGGTTATTATTTACATGAATTAGTACAACATTTATCACTATTATTTTTTCATGAAAACAATAATAAAAAAATTCCTCTTTCCTGTTTATGTGAAAATTGAAAAGGAAAAAAAATCATAATTTTTTTGGTTACCGCAATTTCAAACCTATTCTTGGGTTGTCCACACAATTTTCATAATTTTAGGAAAAATAATATCAATGGATATTTTCTTGTTTTAAGGATTTAAACTTACCTATTCTCTTTGTTTTGCGACAATTTGAGATCAAATGAATTTGCATAAATCCAAATTTTGAAAATTATTATTGTATTTCCAAATATGTGAGGCAATCTAGAAGTTGTATAAGCCTATAATAACCCATTGACAGATAATTCCATTTTCTAAGGTTGGGAAATTATGTTTTGATTTTGGGATCATTAGAAATATTATGGTCGATGATTTTGTACTTATATGCTTCTTTTATTATATAATGAGTTTTTAAAATTTATTTGATTGATGTCATATTTGTGTAAAGAAAGATTTATTTGAGCTCATTTTTTATTCACCAAGATTTGGTTCATTAATGTTTTCAGAGTATAATTGTTGTATTGATTCATTGAGAACTCGAGAATCACTATTATGATATATTTACTAAGTGTTTGGCTTATATGGTTTGAGAGCATGGATTCTAGAAGGAATGAAAAAGGCTATTATTGTAAGTAAGTGGTAGCTTGGTGAGAGCTGTGGATCAAGTGCTAATTTTGTGTTTCGGTTTAATTAAATCAATAATTAAAATTAACATAGTGAGTGAACTGACTGAGTGTATAAGGATTTTGTGGATCCAATGATTTTAAGCCTGACAATGAGGATAAGGATGATAACAATTTGATGTGGCCTATGGCCTTACATATAGAGGGCCAATATTACATATTCGTATCATCTCTAGTTGAGCCAAGACATGTTAAGACATATGTTAGATGGTGTACAAGATCTGATTGTGAAAATGCAGCAGAAGTGAATGAAAATTTATCTTCTCTACTGCTTGAATTACTATCCATCGTAGGGGCATTCCGAGTGACACAAGCTATTGATGATATAGTCATTAGGGATATTAGGGAGCATGAGGTGGGTGCAAGTGTATATCCATCTATTGGAGGGTTTTTGGACTCACTGATAGGAACTATAATACTAGAGGTTCCAAGGAGTGGTACAAGGAAATTGGATATAGACATTAAGCAACCAACATGGAAGCCATATGGTGTAGAAGGATTCCCTGAGTTGTCAGTACTCTTAATAGGATTGAGTGGAGATCAAAAAGAAGTTTTGTCATTTCATCCTAGTGCTCATAATTTTGAACATAATGTGTAGAACAAGCAATGATGTTCTTTCCACCCCTGAGCAATTTTGTGTGGATTCCCTATAAGGCAGTTTGTGGTAGTAGACCTCCCGTTAAAGGATCTTACCAATTGTTAATGGTCTCTAAAAAAAAGGGTAATGGTGTGCAAGCGATAGCTAATGGAAGAGTATTCATTTGAAAGGAAAATAATAACAAGTGGTCATGGCCTTAGAATCAAAGCAACCCTCCTTGGAACTATAGGCTTATTCCAAATTCAATTCAGGGCTACCTTTTACGTCTATCTCAAAGCACAAGCGGTGATCATATCAACTCATACCTCCACTTTATCCTTGAGGAAAAGGATTCTAAAATGGGAAATGAATGATATGAGCAAAAGGTGCTCATGGATTTTGGGCCCTCAGGTACAAACGAATGTAGGCACAGAGATGGTTGCAGTGGGCACAACACAAGTGACGCACAAGGCATAAAGTTGTGTAGGAAGAAAGGAACATTGAACGAGTGAGTAGGGGGGACCATTATAATTCAATTAAGAATGTCAGAATCGGTTAGCATGATTCTTGTAATCCCATACGTATGTGAGGCTATATATATAGCCATAGTTATTTAAAAAAAGAAATCAAAAAACATATGAAAGCAACTCATCCTTACCCTTGTCTTCTTCTTCCCCAACCTTGAGAAATTCTACTCATATTAGTCATCTCTTTTAAATTGGTTAACTAGGCTACTAAGTTAGCCCACTACTTTAGTTCACATTATGGTAGTTAGGATTTTTTTAATGAAGTTTAATTTTTTTTATTAAATAAGTAAAAAAATATATGGATGGACTCCAATATAGGTCTAAGATAGTGGGAACGGAGAGTCATATCACTAGAAATACAAATTAATATCAATATACATGATGGTTAGTTGATGCAAGACACAAACATGATTTTATTAGAATTTTAAAATACTTAAAATACTATATTTTAATGTTTTATTTTTATCAAAATTGTTATTAGATTATGATTTATTATTGAATTATGATAAAATTTATTAGAGTTTGAGTTCTTATAGAATTCTGATAATCTTTTATTTTATAGATAAATAAGTTTGTTCACATTATATTTGTAAAGTTTTATTAATATTGATTGTAATTATTAATTTTTGATAACTTCATTATTTAATTATCTTTAAGGTATAGAACATGCGTCAGTTGGTATAGTGAGTATGGAATTTGTTTTCTTAAACAAAATTGAATCATCTAATCTAAAGTATTTTGTTAGTATTTACATGAACATAGTACAACATTTATCACTATTATTTTTTCGTGAAAACAATAATAAAAAAGTTTTTTTCCTGTTTTATGTAAAAATAGAGAAGGAAAAAAATCACAAAATCCTAGTTTACATTGGTTATTGGAATTTCAAACTTATTTTTGGGTTGTCCACACAATTTTCATAGTTTTGGAAAAATAATATCAATGGATATTTTCTTGTGAGAAAAAGAAATCAAGAATGAGTGTTTTAAGGATTTAAAATTATCTATATTTGATGATGAGCCATAAATGATTGAAAATAATTATTTTGATGACTCAAAAATATTGATTTATGACAAAAAATTCTCAATTTTCAACCAAGGTGATATCAAAGATCTAATTGAAGTGGACTTGGTAAAAGATACGGGTTATGAATTATACCAACGGTACTAGTTTCTTATAAGTTATTTGATATTTACAAAAGATCATATTTTTATGAAGTTGATGTAATACAAAGAATTGATTCGGTTAAGAATTTTATAGGTCATAAATTTTGTATGTTTTCTCAATTTACTTATAATGAGAACCAAAGGGACAAAATAGATGCATGCAACCATCTTAAATTTGTTAAGCTCAAGCTAAATTTGAGTACAATTTTTTCTAAATAGATGCATGCAACCATCTTAAATTTGTTAAACTCAAGCTAAATTTGAGTACAATTTTTTCTTAGCAGAGTCTGTTGCAGGACAAAATTAGTATTTATTATAATTTTAAAATAATTAAGATTCTATATTTTAATGTTTTATTTTCTTAGAAATTGTTATTAGTTTAGGATTTATTATTAACTAAAAATAAGATTTGTTAGAATTTGAGTCCTTATAGAATTAGATTTGTCTTTTATTTTACCTATAAAAAAATACGCAAATAATTATTGATTTTACCTATAGAATAGTCCTTATTGATTTTTGAGAACTATGTTATTCAACTATCTCATCTACATTTGGCATGCGTCATTACCTATAAAGTGTGATATGGTAGTAATCTAATTGGAGGAGAAAAGAGCCATATATCTATGTGCCTAATCCATCTTCTTCAACTACAAGTAATGAAAAGGATATAAACTTTCATGAAAGAATGATTATATCTCATGTCAATTATAATCACATATTATATAAGAAGAATTTTGTAGCTTATGCATATCATGCACTTTTCTAGGCATGATCAATTTTCCAAAAGTGTTATATGAGAGCCACATTTATTTGATGATATGAATATGATTATGCAGTTCCATGTTCTTTTTTAACATTATATTGTATTTGGTGAAAAGTCTACCGAAATAATTATTTTTGGTATTGAATTGGATATATACTTGACTCTTTCATTAATTGTTATTAATATTTTGTGATAGTATATCATATTATAATCATTGGAGTTATATGTCTATAATTGATTGAATTAAAACACATTATTTGTGAAATTATGCATTTATTGTTGTATCATCACTATGAATAACAAGTATGTATTATTTAGATTCATTTATTTTATTTTATTTTTTGTAGTGATTATGGTAGTACTAAATAAACCTATTCCAGGTCAATCTAAGGCAATGTGTCTATTTCTGGTGATTTTATTTTTTGTCGTGAATAAAATCTGATTCTCAAAATTACTCATGTTACTCTTATATATATAAATCTACGCTATTAGTTTTTAAATAAAATACTAATTTAACATGTGATTGGAAATATTTTATTATAATATTTAATTATATGTTATAAATTGATTATTAGATATGATTAACACAATCTTTTAATTAAATCAATAATTAATTAATATGTAAAAAGATATCGTTACATCTCATTAAGATATTCATACCATGGTATACGATACGATCAAATAGCCCGAGTAGACTGCTACTCTTGAATGCATTAGGATTACTTGCTAATACATGAAGTGGAGAATCACCATCAACATTTCTGGAGTTTACAAGATCTGAGTAATTATGTATAATCCTAAATGACAAACATGCAAAATTAAAACTAATTAATACAAGCTTCAAACAAATTGACTACAAGTCTACTAATATTACAAAAAAAAAATGAATAGTAATTTTTTTTAATGATAATTTATTTATATAATTCCATTTTTTAACGAAAATAGACTTGTAAAAATTTTTCATAAAGATATTTTACTTGTATTATCTATTTAATAAATACGAAATTAAAGAATATTTTTTTTAACATACATAACTAAATTTTTTTTTATAAACTTGTACAAATATTTTGTAAAGGTAGTGTAATTGTATTATCTACCTAATAACTATGGAATTAGAGTATATTTTTATTAACATAGATAACGAAAATATAAATAAATTGTAATCTAGCAGTGACACTTACTCAAGTATTCACCAGAAAGGGCAGCATGGAGGATAGTATCTCCGTTTTTTCTCCGAATCGAATGGCTTTTTTCCTTGCAATGAGAATGGAGACAACGGAAAACCATTTCTTTTCCATGAAGAGCAGCCAAGAAGAGAGGGGTCTCATCCTCATTGTTTTTCAATGTTATAAGGTCGAGATTCTTTTCAGCCATTGTTTCACACAATTCAACATTTCCTAGCGAAGCTGCTATGTGTAAAGGCGTGTTTCCTTTATTATTCACAATATTAATTAGGTTATGACTATCAATAATTTCCATCAATTTTACTGCTGTTTCTGTTTGCCCATTTGACACAGCTATATGCAAGGCAGTATCACCTAATTTAGTGAGCTTTGCCTGTTGAACTTGTTTGTTTTTCTTGCAACATGCCAAAACTTCATCCCAATTTCCTTGCATGACACTTGTGAACAGTTCACTAGTCTCTTTAGCCATAACTACGTTTCTTTCTCTGGTTTCCCTTATGTTTTGAAATTCATGAAATGTTAATAGAGGAAAATGAATATCAATTGATTTATTTAAATAACTAGATAGTCATTTTTATCTAATTAAGTGATATAATTTATATTCCATTACTTTACACCAAGATCAATGTTACACCTAATGTTTAACACTGAATATTATAAATATTTAGAGAGGTATATCGTGTTGGACAAGCAATTTTTTTTTTAATTTTTCATATATAAGTTTTTACTTATTAGAATATCAATTACCCAAATTCATATACATATTATAAAGTTTAGATATAAATACTTTACAAAAAACAAAGATTACATGTTAGATAGATTCATATTATTACTACTATATTGACAATTAAAAGTAAAAAAAAATACTAAAAATAAGAGGTGGTGATCCAGTTACTATGGTTGTTGCTTGAACAAAATAGAAAAGTTACTGTGGTTAATGGTTATTTAGAAAAGGAAAAAGTTATTATGGTTAGTGAGAGGAATCTATATGAAGTCCACCACAAGTTATAGGCTTTTAAAAAAGAATACAATAAGGTAAACAAATAAAGAGATGCTCAAGGAAGATGTCTTTTTTGCTTTTGTCATCGTTATGTTTGAGGCATCGTGGGTGCTTAAAAAACGAATATTGTAAATATTTAGACGTGCATAATATTTAAAAAATGTTATTTTTAGACTTAATATATATATATATATATATATATATATATATATATAAAGCTGCTCATTGCGAATTCATTACTTATATTTTTTTATTTCTCTTTTCTCTTGTTATTCTTTATTTATTACTTTTTACTAACAATTCAATATAATTACTATTTGTCCATTTTTCATGTTAATTTAATAATTTATATTTGCAAATCATTCTAATTTACTCTTTCTTCCTCCTATATAAATTAGTAATTTATATTTTTAATTTAATTTAATAAATATTTGATTAAAAAATTATAAATTAATTGATTGAAGGATACAAAATTAAAAAGTAGTAATCAAAATAATGAGAAGATTTAATATTTAACTATACATATATTTTAAATTAATAGTATTATTATATTTTATAAATATATTACAATAATAACATAATGGTTTTTCAAGATAAGAGATTATATTTATCAATAAAATTATACTATATATGTCGCTGAAGATTTATCTTAAACTTAAGATATATAAACATTTTTTAAAACAAAATGATGTTTATTTTAGTTTTTTATTTATCTTTAAATAATAATGAATTGTTGGTCAAATTTGCATGTCACATTTGTAATATGATGTTACTTATACAATCATATAATATTTAAAAATCTAAATAATTTTAGATTTTATTTGCTATTATTATTGTTATCAACTTATATGCATAACTTCAATTATTTTTATTTCACACGTTAATATATAATTTGTGCTTAAAATATTATACTAGATAAAATGATTTATAGGAAATAATCTATTCCAATACTTTAAACCATTATTACACCTAATGTTTTAGCACAATGAATATTGTAAATATTTAGATACATATATGCGTGTTGGATATGCATAATATTTTTTTTATTTTCCATAGACTTCTAACAATTAAAATATTGAGTACCTAGATTCATATACATGTTGTATTGTTTGGACATGAATACTTTACAAAATATAAATATTTCATGTTGGATAGCTTTATACTATTACTACTATATTGACACTGAAAAGTAAAATAAATAAATAAATAAAATACAAGAAATAAGAGGTGATCTAGTTACTATGATTGATGCTAACAAAAATAGAAAAGTTAATATGGTTAATGGTTATTTAAAAAAAAAGTTACCATAATTAATTGTTATTTAGAAAAGAAAAAAGTTATCATGGTTAGTGAGAGGCCCATTACTATAATACATGCTTTTGGTCTCGATTTTTAATCGTGATTGTAAATCTATGACCACGGTTATAAGAATTGAGACCTAAGTGAGAGAGACCATAGGTAACAACCTATGGCCTTAGTTATTACATAGCCGAGGCCATAAAGTGTACATATGAATTAAAATAAATTGAGAAAATTAAGAATCATTATGTTAAACTTAAGAGAGATATTACATTAAGAGTTTAATAAATACACTAAAACATAATAAAACCTTAATATAACTAATTAAAGTGTTCCAAAAATATAAAAATATACATGAATTTTTTTTACTAATATAACTAAACAAATTGACTACAATCTAAATCAACCAGAAAATATTTTACATGTCCCATTCTAATACTTTTCTTCAAAATCTTCTTCCTTGATAGCAATTATTATGTGTATTAATTTCCTCATTAAAAAAAAACAACATCTAGTATGAGCATACCAACATCCAGATTCCGTGAATATAATTTTGCATATACAACATCCAGAACACAAGAGTCCTATCTACTTACTTTAATTTCAATTATAAGGTAACCATTATTTAGATTTTGGAGGTAGGTAAATAACAAGACAAAAACAATAACAGTACCTTTATATTATATTACTAATTATCATAAACCTCCCCAATAATACTATTAAGAATCCCTTCACTAATATATTCACAATCACTTATATATATAAGAAAACCTGTTTAATATGGGTGTACCATACAATGAAAAAACAATTCTATATCAAATGTCTATGTTACAATCTATACCATCCACTACTAACGAGTTTTCTATAATGTCATACTTATGTGTACTTGATCATTCTAATTTTGCATCACAAATATCCTTTTTTTTCCTCCGGGGCTTGCTACTTCAACGGTAAAGGAGCTTCAACTAACTACTAGACACTTGTTTTAAGATTTTTTAAGAGAAGAAGTTATACACTGTAAACTATAAAATGAGATGATATTAGAGCTACAAGTGACAAAAGACAATAACAATCTTCAGCTAACTACTAGACACTTGTTTTAAGATTTTTTAGGGGAAGAAGTTATACACTGTAAACTATAAAATGAGATTATATTGGAGCTACAAGTGACAAAAGACAAGAACAATTGTAGTAATCAACAGAACAACTATACAAATCAGAGCCTACATTAAACATTAAATTTAGAATTAGTGAAGATAGGTAATAACTTACAAAATTCATAATCCAACTTCGTCAAATATAATAAAAATAAAATCATAATCCATGTACAAATTAATTTTATTATTACTTTTTCAAATACCAATAACGAATTATTCATGCATGATGTAACAGGACATCGAAGAAAATAAGAGTTCAGTAACATCAAATTGCCTTCTTTAAATCTGGAATTAATATAAAAAGCATTAAGAAGAGTTTTTAAGATAATGATGGTTATATTTTTATATCAATCTACATTGCCATAGTTGTAGAATTTGTTTTAATAATAAAACATTTCCTTCACAAGAGATGAAAATTTGCTGCAGGTCCTAAGCACAAAGTTTAACATAGAAATTTCTCAGTAGACCAAGTAGCATGAATTAGCACATATGTATCATTTTCATCATTCACTGTTGATGAATCGGACATGAATTAAAACCTCCAAGATGCGGGATTCTAGAAAGAAGACTTGATTAGAGAGGATTTTTTTTGGAGACATTGATTTGAGCGTATAATAACAATGATATTTTCTCTCTTAAGTCAAGTTATTTGTTAGTAGTAGAATAGATGAAAATAAAGCTTAGGGGCAACTTTGGTGCTAAATGTATTAATCTACTAAAGCTACAATGGTGGACAAGAATTTGGTCGTTTAATATTTATAACAAAATGAAGGTTTTTCTTTGACAAACTTGTAATAGTATTTTACCTATTAAGGCAAGACTTTGTCAAAAGAAAGTACTGTAACTTCCCAGATGTTTAACGTGCAAAGGGATAGGAGAAGATGTAATACATGCTTTGTGGTACTGTGAGGCTTTATGAGAGGTATGGAAGCTAACTGAATTTGTTAGTTTATTAATGATTCGCCTATGTTATTTGCATATATTGTCAAATAGTGTTTGGCAAACTGTTAAAAAAGTGAGGCATGTTTTTTTGGTTATTTAACTTGGACGATATGACATAATAGGAATGAAATAATGCATAAAAAGAAATTTAGTAAGAAGATACACATGGTGTTTATGTTGTTAACTGAGTTTGAAACTATTATAAGAACATCACATAATCTTTTACATAATTTGATTACGAGTAATGAAGGAATTAGATAAAAAAAAAGGGATAAATTAGGTCAGAACTTCGATGTATAATACAAAATTGTAGCAAACAAAAATGAACATGTCAGTCTAATACGGGAGTGGTTCGTCAAAGATTCCCAACTGTGGGTCCTCTGCATTTTGAATGGGAGTATAGACGCTATTTCTATGCTCCACTGAATCAAACGAAAAAGATGTGTAAATCCAATGGAAGGATTTCTAATTAGCAAGAAACAAGTAAAAAATACATCTATTAGAAGCTTAGCAGAATGATATTTTAATTAGTGGGCAGGTTCACAATTTTCCTTGATAGATACTAATAAGTTTTACTTATTAAAATGCAGAAGCGGCTAACAAATCCACCTATATTTCACAGAAAACATATATTGCATGCGAAAAGTGAAACTCAAGTCCAGAAAAGTTAAAAATATTACTTGCTTGCTACGCTAAACTTGACCTTACAGAGAACTTTTAGCTTTTATAATTCAAGAAATTGAAAATAACTCAAATATTTGGTATATTAGATCTCATATTGTGCAGCAATGTTGAGCTAACAAATTTACCTCACTGCTCAAGGTTAGGAAAAAGAATAGTGATGTGTAACAAGGAAAAATAATTTATTAACCCAAAATCTAAACACTAACCTGGTTGTTTCCATGGAAGCTGCTGGCCATGCCACCATCCATTGTCACACTGCTAGTTCCCAACATTTTCTCTTGCTGCAGGATATGGTTTAAACGTTGAGAATATTGACTAAAAAGTGGATGATGCATATATTTTTGATTGTTTTGCGATTGCTGCTGCTGCAACTAAAAAGTTGAGAATATATGCATGGCAGCATGAGCAGAAACTTTGAGAGGATTAAATATAGTCATCTTTTTCAACCTTAACTACAAAAAAAATAGCACTCAATAACATGAGTAGGCGTAAATATATTCAAGTTAGAATACAACCATTCACCAAAACTCAAATGCATCCCCCCAAAATTTAATATTTAAACCACCGACAATCATATACACTTTAGTATCATGAGTGAATAGGAAAAATGATAATAGAATCGTGGTAATCACTCGTATCTAAAGTCAATATTCATTCAAAACATGTACAAGATCTTCACTGTCATTATAGTGAATTTTAGTAGAAGGACAACATAAAAGAAAGTAGCGCTTACCGTGAAGCTAGTGAAGTCCTCTTAGAAACTGCATTTGACTTATGAAAGGCTCTCATTGCATCAAGAACATAACTATGGATAGTTTTAGAAAAACAAAAGAAACAATCATATATATATGGCAGAATGGAAAACATGCTTAACATAACTCATTTAGTTGTTCATGAACAAAGAAGGCATAGCTCAAGAAGAAAGCTCGAGGCCAAAGATGACATACCTCATAGGGTTATGTAAGTGTCCAAAATTAGGGTTTTACTAGAGAACCCCATAAGCCTCTATTCTAGTACAACTTGTAACCTCCTTCATTTATCCCCATTTTTGTAACTTCTCAGGCAGCGTTTTTTAATGAGTGCTTAAAAATCACTAAAATTATCATGATTTTATTTGTTTTAATTGATTAAAAAGATTTATATTTATATGATTTTATTATATTTTTTATATAATTTTTTTTATATACTTTTTTTTAGTTTTTAGTTTTAATGTTCTTTATTAGAACTATTTATGTTTTTGTAAATTTCTAGCTTTTTGATTTAATAAACAAAAATGCAAATCTATTTGGAGGTTTTCGAGAAACAGAATTAATATCAAGGTTCTTTAAGGATTTTTATTCTTTACAATTATTTTTATGCTTTATTTTTATATGTTATATTCAATTTGTCTATGATTAAATTTAACATGACTCGTTGTTTATAAAAATGATATAACAATAACGTTATTATGCTTGTGAAATATTAAATAGGTAAATATCTCTATAAAATGAATTGATTTTTTTTTATTCAAGATTTAAAATTAAGAATGTTAGAGAGAAATATATTATTTTTCATTACAAATTAAATCTGAAAATTAGATTTTAAGGTTTAGTTATTTGGTCTAATTTAGAGTAGTGCTATTTTATTTGTTAGTATAATCACCCGTTAGTTAAAGTGAAGCTCTATTTCAAAAGTTTTTAAAAGAATTATTATTTGAAAATGTATTAACAACATGTTTTCAGTAATAGTTTTAAAACTAGAAAATTAGTACTCGGATAATTAGATTCTTAGGTTTAATTTGTACACCTTTAATAAAGTTTAAAGTGTTTAACCCCACCAAATGTGACATTTAAATGGTTCATTTTCGATCTCTTAGAAAAAAAGAATTAATTTAATTAATCGAATTGATTATCGATCTCATTCATAGGTGTTAATTGATTTTTTTAATTAACAAAGAATATCTAACCCTACCAAAGATGATATTCATATAAAAAAGAGAGAATCAATAAATATCAATTTATATCTTTAATAACCTAAATAATACGAACAATCATAATTAATTTAGTTACTATATTCATAAATACTCTATTATTATAAATGATAAAATTTGCATAAATGTTTATTGAATGCATATATATGTTTATTTTTATGTTATTAGATTGGAAAACACATAAAACCAAAACTATCGTGACATGATGTTTATGATTTAATTTCGTTTTTAAAAGTTTGAATAATAAATTAAAAATCACATATATTCTTTTCTTAGATCGACCTTGAGAGTATACTTATCATTTTCTATGAAATGATTCGTGCACTTGCGAGAGTTTTATAAATATAAAACCAAAGTATTAATAGGATTGGCAATCAACAAGAGATGGTTGTGTCGACAATCCTTGTATAGCGGTAACAAACCCTCGATATTCGAGTCTCAAACCATGAATAATTATTCTCTTTATCCTCGTTTCCCCAATAGGAGCTTTTGGATCTAACTCTGAAATTTCGCTACATAACGACTTTACCTTGTGAAAGTATTGGGAAATCTTCATGTCACGTTGCGCCATCGATAGTAACTCGTTCTCCAAAAGTTGCAATCTTGTATCATTCTTCTTTGAAAAAAGTGTAACAAGAGTGTCCTATGCTTCCTTTGGTGTTTTTGCATCCCGAATGTGCTCCAACATTTCTTCTTCAATTGTGGTCTTCAAAGTGAACATCATTTTTCCTCGTTTAATTTTCCACTTCCGCAAGATGCCGTTTGCATCTTCCACTGTTGGTTGTATAACTTCATCACCACCAAAAACCTCCCACAAGTCTTTACCTTGTAGGTAAGACTCCATACATGTTGCCCATATGTTATAGTTTTTGTTGTTGAGCTTCTTGATTCCTCCAACTACTTGAAGATCACTCATCGTGTCGGCAAGACTTCGACTATACCGAACAAGCTTGACTAATAAACTTGCAGAATACCAAACTCCTCACAACTCAAGATAGTTCCACTAAGAACGATCCCTGACCGTCCTACTCTGATACCAATTGTTGAGTAAAATTTAGAATACACAACTCTAAATTTACTAATATTAGATCCAAACAAGTAAACAAACTACTTGTATTATACCCACTATAACACCTTTCAAAGGCAACTCACAAATTGAAGAGAAATACAAACACTCAAAGAGAAAGCTCTCAACTCACACTCAAACTAAGAATACAACGACTTATTTTTTTTTTATGGAATGATTAAACCAAATGAAAGGTAGGTTATTTATAGTCCTCTCCATGCAATCTACACCACACAAATATAAAAATAAGAAATAATCCTAGCCACACAAATCTTATCTACATACTTCTCTTCTCAACAACCTCCAACCACTTCATTTATTTCTACAACCTTCAACCACTTCTTTTATTTCTCTACATCTTCAACTACTTCATTTATTTCTCTACATCTTCAACTACTTTATTTATTTCTCTACATCTTCAACTACTTTATTTATTTCTCTACATCTTTAATTATTATGTTGGTGTTGATTTTCAGCAATTAATGTGAAAACTCCTTGTAACTAAGCTATGGAACCTCTTTAATGATGGCCCAAAGGAGATCAAAATAAAGAGAGAGTTGTGCTAAAGCAAAGAATGTAATGGGGAAGCATGTTGCAACATACAATGGATATACTATTGGTCTAAGTTCTTCTTTAAGGACAAACACATGTCCCGTACAAAAAGAGACTAGCATGAAAGCTATAGATGCAAAGAGTGATGTTAAACCCAGTAAAAGATTTCTTGGTAAGTCCTTTGCAAAATCTTTTTCTTGGTATCTAGAAGTAATAATTGAAAGGAAAAAGACTAAAGCAGTTACTGAGAAGCAAAGTGCAATTAAAGATGAAATCGCAAAGGCATTGAATGTTGGCTCTTCTTTCAGAGCTGGTTCACCTGTTTCTTCATTGACTCCACCAGGCACTGTTGCTGACGTTGCAAACGCTACTGCTGAAATAGGAGCTGCAACTACAGAGCAGGACTCTGAGGTTTTTTTAGCCATTCACTTCCATCTTTGACGAGCTTTTCGTGTGCCTTACTTAAAACCTGCTTTGGGGTCTTGTTCTCTTTGTTATATCGAGCAAAGAAGCGTGGTGGCATGGACTTCTTGACAAACTATAGCGTTAAACCAAAGTCAATTTTATATATCAATCATTTATTTAAACAGATAAAAGTGTTGGGATTAGTGGGTAAAGATAAAATGAATTCAAAAGAGTATAATAATGACACCGAAAATTTAACGTAGTTCACCCTTTAATTTGGGCTAAGTCCATGGGACAAACTCCGAAATTATTTCTTCCACTAATAATATTAATGGGTACAAAGTGAGAGGAAATACAAAAAATTGAGATAAACCCAAAATAGTGTCACAAAAGTGTTTCCCAAAACTCACTATTTTATCACTCCCCTTTTAGAAAAATATCCTAATATTTTTCTAAGATATTCTCTCTCACTTTCTCACACAACACTATTTTTCTTCAAAGGAAATTGTTCCTTTGGCTTTGCTTAGCTTCTCTTCTTGTTTGTTGTGTTGATGTTTCTCTAAGGCAAAGACATTGCCTATTTATAGGCAAAATTGCATATCAATGTTAGATGCACCTACCATTGTGGTTGTACCTACCATTTGTGGTTGCACCTACCATTTGTGTTTTCTTCCTCTTAAATGTAGGAGGGACTTACAAATCTCCCCCTCCCGACTACATAGAGGGCTCCACCAATCCAGCAGCTAAACGACAGTATTCAAAATTTTGTCTCGGGAGAATTTTTGTTAACATGTCTGATCCATTTTCTTCTGTATGGATCTTCTCAAGTTGTAATAGCTTCTTCTCCATTACATCCCTAATCCAGTGATATCTCACATCAATATGTTTTGATCTCGAATTAAAAGAGGCATTCTTTCCAAGATGGATAGCACTCTGACTATCACAAAATAACTGATAACTGTCTTGTTGCAACCCAAGTTCTTTCAAGAACTTTTTCATCCATAGCAACTCTTTACATGCTTCCGTTGCTGCTATAAACTCTGCTTTAGTAGTGGACAATGCAACACATTTTTGTAACTTTGATTACCATGACACAGCTCTCCCTGCAAATGTAATTAGGTAACTTGAAGTGGATTTTCTTGAATCCACATCACCAGCCATATCTGCATCTGTGTATCCAACTAACACAGGTTTATCATTTCCAAAACATAGGCATATTTTGGAAGAACCTCGAAGATACCTAAAAATCCATTTCACTGCAGCCCAATGTTCCTTTCCTGGATTTGAAAGGAATCTACTCACAATTCCAACTGCATGAGTGATATCTGGCCATGTACAAACCATGGCATACATTAGACTTCCAACTGCTGAAGCATATGGAACCTCTTCCATCTCTTCCTTCTCTTTGTCTGTAGAAGGGCTCTACTTAGAAGTTAGCTTAAAGTGATTAGCAAGAGGACAACTAATCGCTTTAGCCTTATTCATATGAAATCTCTGAAGTACTTTCTCAATGTACTTCTCCTGTGACAACCATAATTTCTTAGCGCCTCTGTCTCTAATAATAGTCATGCCAAGAATCTGTTTTTTTGGTCCTAAGTCTTTCATGGGAAAAGACTTACTCAACTGTGTTTTCATGTTGTTGATTCTAGAAATATTTCGACCAACAATCAACATATCATCCACATAAAGCAAAAGAATAATAAAATCATCATTAGACAATTTTTGCACAAAAACACAATGGTCTGAAGTAGTCTTTTTGTAGCCTTACTCCCCCATAACAGACTCAAACTTCTTGTACCATTGTCTTGGTGCCTGTTTTAAGCCGTAGAAACTTTTCTTCAATTTGCAGACATAATCTTCTTTTCCCTTTTGCTGAAAACCCTCTGGTTGCTCCATGTATATCTCTTCTTCCAAGTCACCATGCAAGAAGGCAGTTTTGACATCCATTTGCTCAACCTCCAAGTTAAGACTTGCTGCTAACCCTAGCACAACACGGATGGATGTCATTTTTACAACTGGAGAGAAAATCTCGTCAAAGTCAATACCTTTTCTTTGGCTGAATCCTTTGATAACCAATCTGGCTTTGTATCGCAGACTGGAACTGTGTCCTTCATTCTTCACCCTGAACACCCATTTATTTTTCAAGGCCTTCTTCCCTTTGGGTAGCTTCATCAACTCAAAGGTTTTGTTCTCATGCAAGGACTTCATCTCATCTTGCATGGCTTCAATCCATTTTTGTTTGGATTCGTCATCCATGGCCTCTTCATAACTCTCAGGCTCTCCCCCATCAGTGAAAGTTACATACTCATCTGGAGGATATGAGATAGAGGGTCATCTCACTCTATCACTTCTTCTCAGTGGAACAGGAGAAGCCACAGGTGTTGGTACTGGTTAATGAATATCATCATTTCTCTCATCTTCAGAACCAACTTCTATGGGGGAATCATCTTCATCAAGTGTATAAACCTAGTCTTCATCTCCAACTTGTCTTGGCACTAATGTTGGAGGAATTAATTCCAAATCTGATGAGTCACCATTGGAATTAGGAACATCTTTCTTCATTTTGATAATATCTTCAATGGTCTCATTTTCAATAAATACAGCATCACGGCTCCTGACAAGTCTCTTTGCAACTGGATCGTAAAATCTATAGCCAAATTGATCTTGACCATAGCCAATAAAAATACACTGTCTTGTTTTGGCATCAAGTTTGGATCTCCCATCCTTGGGGATATGAACAAATGCTTTGCAGCCAAACACTCGCAGATGATCATAGGAAACATCCTTTCCTGACCACACTTTATTTGGAACATCCATCTTGAGAGGAGTACAGGGTGAAAGATTCAACACATGTGCAACTGTGAGTATGGTTTCACCCCAAAAAGTTTTAGGCAAATTTTCATGTGAGAGTAGACATCTAACTCTTTCCATCAAAGTTCTATTCATCCTCTCAGTTAAGCCATTCAACTGCGGTGTCTTTGGATGTGTCATCTGATGACGAATACCATGCTTTTTGCAATAAGCATGGAAAGGTCTTGTGTATTCTCCACCATTGTCTGTCCGGATGCACTTCAGCTTCTTTCCAGTCTGTCTCTCAACTGAGGCATAAAATTCTTTGAAGACATCTAGCACCTGATCCTTTGTCTTTAGAAGATATACCCACATCTTCCTTGAATGATCATCAATGAAATTCACAAAGTATTGAGCACCACCAAGTGACTTTGACATTGGTCCACACAAATCTGAATGAATCAGATCTAAAATATTATTCATTCTGGAATGAGGGAAGCTCTTGAAAGTAACCCTATTTTGCTTTCCTGCTAGACAATGAACACATTTCTCTAAATGTACTTCATCCATTCCAGGAAATATCTTCTTTTTGGCTAGACTTGTCAAACCTTTTTCACCCATGTGACTGAGTCTCTTATGCCATAACTCAGCTGCACTATCTTTCTCTATGGCATTTACTGTGTCAGTGGAGAGCTTTGCTTGCATTATATACAGAGTTGTATGCTTCTCACCTCTAACCACTACTAAGGAGCCTTTTGTAAGTTTCCATTTGTCATAAATGAAGAAGCTACAATATCCTTCATTTGCAAGTTTACGCACAGAGATCAAATTCAGGCGCATATCTGAAATATGCCTGACATCCTTCAGAAATAGTCTGGTTCCGTTCTCTATTTCCAAGCAAACGTCTCCTTTGCCTATTACCTTTGACAGGCCTTCATTTCCCATTCTAACAACACCAAAACTTCCAGGTGTGTATGATAAGAAAAATTCTCTACGTGATGTAGCGTGAAATGTAGCACCACTATCAATCACCCAACTGGTCTTGTGTGATACAAGATTGATAAAATCATCATCATAAACGATATTGAACTCGTCTATGGTATTTTTTTTCTCATCATCACTAATGTCGTCCTTCTTCGTTATTTTGCCTTTGTTCGTTTCTTGTTCCTTTTTGAACACCCGACAAAATTTCTTAATATGGCCCTTCCTCTTACAGTGATGGCATTCAACATTGGAAAATTTGTTTGATTTGCCTCTGCTCTTACTTTTGGGTTTTTGTTCTTTGTACAGTATCCTTCCTCTAGACTTTGTGATAAGGGCTTGTGCTTCTGAATCTCTTTCCTTGTTTTGTTTCTCATATGAGAACAAGGCTTCTACAACAACTTCAAACTCCATCTTGTCTTTTGCATAAGTCAGATTTGTTGTGATATGATTATATGATGAGGGCAGTGATGCCAACAACATCACAACTTTCTCTTCATCGCCAAAACTCACATTAAATCTTGTTAAGTGAGAAAGCTTGCTGTTGAAATTGCTAACATGCTGCATCATGCTCACATTATCTTCCTTCCTCATCTGATATAGCTCCTTCCGCAAATAAAATTTATTGGCAAGGTTCTTTGACATATACACATTTTCTAGAGTCTCCTATGTTTCTTTAGCAGTCTTGCAATTTTTTGATTCAATATTTTGCAAGACACTGTCTGAGAGATTTAGACAGATTGTACTAGCTGCAATCTTATCTATTTCCTCCCATTGTTCCTCGGTGAGGGTTGCTACCTTCTTTTCTTTACCCAGCAACGCCTTATGGACCTTCTGTTGAATGAGAATATCTTTCATCCTCCTTTTCCATAAAGAGAAATTATTATTGCCATTAAATTTCTCAATATCTACCTTTTGGCTTGACATTTTTTTTTCGCTGTGTTTCTTTTTCTATAAATCAATACACCCTGGACCTAATAAAATCTTTTCTGATGTGGAAGATCAGTCTATGCTGCAACCACAGAGCATATTAAGAATTTTACTAGACCAACTCTGATACCAGTTGTTGGGCACAGCGGGTAAAGATAAAATGAATTCAACAGAGTAGAATAATGATACCGGAAATTTAACGTGGTTCACCCTTTAATTTGGGCTAAGTCCACGGGACAAACTCCGAAATTATTTCTTCCACTAATAAGATTAATGGGTACAAAGTGAGAGGCAATACAACAAATTGAGATAAACCCAAAATAGTGTCACACAAGTGTTTCCCAAAACTCACTATTTTGTCACTCCCCTTTTAGAAAAATATCCCAATATTTTTCTAAGAAATTCTCTCCCACTTTCGAACACAACAATATTTTTCTTCAAAGAAAATTATTCCTTTGGCTTTGCTTAGCTTCTCTTCTTGTTTGTTGTGTTGATGTTTCTCTAAGGCAAAGACATTGCCTATTTATAGGAAAAATTGTATATCAATGTTAGATGCACCTACCATTGTGGTTGTACCTACCATTTGTGGTTGCACCTACCATTTATGGTTGCACCAACCATTGGTGGTTGCACCTACCATTTGTGTTTTCTTCCTCTTAAATGTAGGAGGGACTTAACGACTTTTGGATCTAACTCTGAAATTTCGCTACATAACGACTTTACCTTGTGAAAGTATTGGGAAATCTTCATGTCACGTTGCGCCATCGATAGTAACTCGTTCTCCAAAAGTTGCAATCTTGTATCATTCTTCTTTGAAAAAAGTGTAACAAGAGTGTCCTATGCTTCCTTTGGTATTTTTGCATCCCGAATGTGCTCCAATATTTCTTCTTCAATTGTGGTCTTCAAAGCGAACATCATTTTTCCTGGTTTAATTTTCCACTTCCGCAAGATGCCGTTTTCATCTTCCCCTGTTGGTTGTATAACTTCATCACCACCAACAACCTCCCACAAGTCTTTACCTTGTAGGTAAGACTCCATACATGTTGCCCATGTGTTATAGTTTTTGTTGTTGAGCTTCTTGATTCCTCCAACTACTTGAAGATCACTCATCGTGTCGGCAAGACTTCGACTATACCAAACAAGCTTGACTAATAAACTTGCAGAATACCAAACTCCTCACAACTCAAGATAGTTCCACTAAGAATGATCCCTGACCGTCCTACTCTGATACCAATTGTTGAGTAAAATTTAGAATACACAACTCTAAATTTACTAATATTAGATCCAAACAAGTAAACAAACTACTTGTATTATACCCACTATAACACCTTTCAAAGGAAAATCACAAATTGAAGAGAAATACAAACACTCAAAGAGAAAGCTCTCAACTCACACTCAAACTAAGAATACAAAGACTTTTTTTTTATGGAATGATTAAACCAAATGCAAGGTAGGCTATTTATAGTCCTCACCATGCAATCTACACCACACAAATATAAAAATAAGAAATAATCCTAGCCACACAAATCTTATCTACATACTTCTCTTTTCAACAACCTCCAACCACTTCATTTATTTCTACAACCTTCAACCACTTCTTTTATTTCTCTACATCTTCAACTACTTCATTTATTTCTCTACATCTTCAACTACTTTATTTATTTCTCTACATCTTTAATTATTATGTTGGTGTTGATTTTCAACAATCAATGTGAAAACTCCTTGTAACTAAGCTGTGGAACCTCTTTAATGATGGCTCAAAGGAGATCAAAATAAAGAGAGAGTTGTGCTAAAGCAAAGAATGTAATGGGGAAGCATGTTGCAACATACAATGGATATACTATTGGTCTAAGTTCTTCTTTAAGGACAAACACATGTCCCGTACAAAAAGAGATTAGCATGAAAGCTATAGATGCAAAGAGTGATGTTAAACCCAGTAAAAGCTTTCTTGGTAAGTCCTTTGCAAAATCTTTTTCTTGTTATCTAGAAGTAATAATTGAAAGGAAAAAGACTAAAGCAGTTACTGAGAAGCAAAGTGCAATTAAAGATGAAATCGCAAAGGCATTGAATGTTGGCTCTTCTTTCAGAGCTGGTTCACCTGTTTCTTCATTGACTCCACTTTGACCTTTATTCTTGGCGTCATAACGCTACTGCTGAAATAAGAGCTGCAACTACAGAGCAGGACTCTGAGGTTTTTTTAGCCATTCACTTCCATCTTTGACGAGCTTTTCGTGTGCCTTACTGAAAACCTGCTTTGGGGTCTTGTTCTCTTTGTTATATCGAGCAAAGAAGCGTGGTGGCATGGACTTCTTGACAAACTATAGCGTTAAACCAAAGTCAATTTTATATATCAACCATTTATTTAAATAGATAAAAGTGTTGGGCTTAGTGGGTAAAGATAAAATGAATTCAAAAGAGTAGAATAATGACACCGAAAATTTAACGTAGTTCACCCTTTAATTTGGGCTAAGTCCATGGGACAAACTCCGAAATTATTTCTTCCACTAATAAGATTAATGGGTACAATGTGAGAGGAAATACAACAAATTGAGATAAACCCAAAATAGTGTCACAAAAGTGTTTCCCAAAACTCACTATTTTATCACTCCCCTTTTAGAAAAATATCCTAATATTTTTCTAAGATATTCTCTCTCACTTTCTCACACAACACTATTTTTCTTCAAAGGAAATTATTCCTTTGGCTTTGCTTAGCTTCTCTTCTTGTTTGTTGTGTTGATGTTTCTCTAAGGCAAAGACATTGCCTATTTATAGGCAAAATTGTATATCAATGTTAGATGCACCTACCATTGTGGTTGTACCTACCATTTGTGGTTGCACCTACCATTTATGGTTGCACCTACCATTGGTGGTTGCACCTACCATTTGTATTTTCTTCCTCTTAAATGTAGGAGGGACTTACAAAAAGTCACTTAACTTTCACCAAAAGTTCTTTTTAGTTTTCTTTTTTTCTTTAAGCAAGTGAAGTTGGGTTCCACAAATTATAATAAAGGCACAACACAAGTCTACAAAAAGGACTCTGCACTGTTTTTGGAAAAACTCTACGTTAAAATTGCATTATCATTCATCCCCACTTCAAAACAAATTATGTTTCATAAATATTTTTAGTTTTTATTTGATTTAATATTGGAATTTATATTTGATAATCAATTCCAAAATAACACTTTTATAGAATTCGTATTGTACTAAATACAAATATAATTACTCATGTGTATGTAAAACCTAAGTACCTATACTAAATTAATGCAGTTTTACTAAAATGGGAAGGAGTATCAAAAGGCTAATGTTTAGCATATATTAGAGAGTTCAATATCATCGATGTACAATAGGAGATAGATGGAAGACTCATCTTGTATCTTATGAAAATAAACACAATGATCATATGTACTTTTGGTGTACTTTTACTACAACATAAACTGATCAAATCATTTGTACCATTATGTCAGAGATTGCTTCAATCCATACAATGATTTTTTTAGCTTACAAACCCAATTCTCTTTACTAGCAACATTAAACTCTTCTGGTTGAGACATATAGATTTCCTTTTCTAAGTTTCCATGTAGAAACACAGTTTTCACATTAAGTTGAACTAGTTCCAAATCCAACTGTGATATTAAGGCCAACAAAATTCTAATGGATGAATGTTTTACAACTAGAGAAAATACCTAATTATAATCGATTCCATCCTTCTGAGTGTAGCCCTTAGCCACCAACCTTACCTTGTAACGAACACCATCTTTGTTAGGAAATCCTTCTTTCTTTGCAAACACCCATTTGCATCCAATTTCCTTCTTGCCCTTAGATAGTTGTGTCAACTTCCATGTATTATTATTCTAAAGGGATATAAGTTATTTGTCCATGGCTTTCTTCCATCTTTATATATGGAAGAAACATCATCATGCACAATTGAAAGTGCACAGGCCACTGTATTCTTAAACTGAGTAAGTAGGTCTTCAACATATTTGTATTGAGCAAGCACTTTGACATTTTGTCGTCGTTGTCTATCAATTATAGTTTCTTCTTATTGTTGTGGAGGTTCTTGAGTTAAAACCTCTTTATCTGATTCATCTTCTTTGAATGGAGGATCAACTTCTATCTTATCTTTACTAACTGGATTAACAATTCTACTTTCAAATTCCACCTGTTTCACAATTTGCTCCACATGCTCCAAAGTGCCATCAATCTTCTCAGTTACCTTTCTCAGCAAGGTAGATTTATCAAAGGTAACATCTTTACTGAAGATTATCTTTTTCGTTCCAAGGCATCATAGTCGATATTCCTTAGAATCGGAAGGGATTCCCAATAAAATAGCTTTCTTGGCTCTTGGATCCAAATTTGATTCCATTACATGGTAGTATGAAATAGAACCAAACACGTGTAAGAAATTGTAATCTCTAGCAGATTTTCCAAACAATACCTCCATAAGCATTTTTCCTTCAAGAGTAGATGATGGTAGACGGTTGACGAGATGACATGCATATGTCACAACCTCAGCTCAATACTGCTTTCCTAACCCAACATTTGACAATATACATCGAACCTTCTGCAGCAAAGTCCAGTTCATACATTCTGCAACTCCATTCTATTGTGGTCTTTTTCAAATAGTAAATTGTCGTACTATCCTTTCTTCTTCACAAACTTTCATAAATGGATCGTTTATGTACTCTATGTCATTATCAAACCTCAAATGCTTGATCTTTTTACTACTTTGAGTCTCAATCATATTTTTCCACTTGAGAAAAATTCCCAACACTTCATCATTCTTCTTCATGAGATACACCCAAACTCTTTTGGAGAAGTCATCAATGAAAGTCACATAATAATGGAGAGAAGTTCTTATTAGCCCTCATATGTCAGTATGGATGTAATCCAAAATGCCCTTTGTATTATGGATAGCAGTTCCAAGGCTTACTCTTTTATGATTCCTCAATACACAATGCTCACAAAATTCCAACTTGCTAGTTCTCACACCTTTTAATTGGCCTTGCTTTACCAGAATCTGTAAAGCTTTTCACTAGCATGTCCCAAATGCATATGCCATAGCTTGGTAGTTTCTAAATCTCTTTCTTTGTTTGAAACTATTGTTGATGCTATCCCAATAACCGTATTACCAAAGTAGTAGTACAAGTTATTCTTCTGAACACCTTTCATCACCACAAGTGCTCCAGAAGTAACCTTTAATGCCCCATTTTGTATGGTCATAGTGAAGCCTTTTGATTCTAAGACTTCCACAGCAATGCGATTCTTCTTCATATCTGGAACATAATGAACATACGTCAAGACCCTAGTTGAACCATCTTGATTCTTTAAACAAATTGTACTGATCCCCAAAACATTGCATGGATAATCATTACCTATGAAAAAATTCCACCTTCTAGTTCTTCAAAGTTAAAGAACCACTCCTTGTTAGTTGACATATGGAATGTACATGTTGAATAAAAAATCCAAACACCAAGATAGGATGCCGTTGATGAACCAACCAATGTAAATCTGAATTTGAATTGCTTTCAGCTACATATGCATTAGACTGCACAACTTTTCCTTTCTTCTACAACTTTGGACAATTTTTCTTCCAATAGATTTTTTTATGACAAAAGGCACATTCATCTTTACCAAGCTTTCCTTTTGATAGAGATCTACCTCTCTTTCCTTTCTGTTGTGTTTGTGGACGTTCTCTTACAGATAGTGTCTCTATTGCTTCATTCCTACTTTCTTTTTTTATCTTTATTTCTAATTTCATAATTATACAAAGTAGTGCAAACTTCCTCAAAAGTTGTGTTCGCTCTTCTTCATGAACTTGTTCTCCAACACCTTCCATAACTTACTTGCGGATGTCTCCTTCATGAACGTGTACTTTTATTCTCTTAAGAGACCCGAACAGATTGTACCACATGCCAATTAGTTGATATTTTTTCACTTGACTTCATCTACTCCATATGGTTTCTCTTCTTCAATGATGATGTCTAGACCTTGTTGAAACAGAGCATCTAGAAATTTTCCTTGTCATATGCCGAAATGACATGTTCCATCAAACTTCTACCTGACGTGGAGGATTGACCTTTGTTTGAAAGAAAATTTTCTTCCGCCATTTCTATAGATTACAACAATTAACAACTATATTCTAATAATAAATAAATGTTATACAAACAAATGCCTAAGTAGAAACCTTCGGCTTTGATACCAATTGTTGGAAAAATTGGATATATTTTTCCTATTCTAAGTAGTTACTATTCACTTATGATTTAAATGAATAGAACTCAAACTAACCTGACAAAATAATACAATTGTAAATATAATGCTAAAATAAATTAAAGTAGATATTAAAACAGAAATATTAAAATAGGAAAAATAAAAACACAAGAAGTTTAACAAGTTTCGGTATAAATGTTACCTAAGTCCTCGGGCGTCGTTGACTACTTCTATTATCTCCAAATGAATGAACTCCAAAATTACAACTAATTGCGTAAAATTGAGCTAATCAATTACCCTTACAAAAGAGAGAAAAATTTACAAATTTTGAGATGTTTACAAATGGTAGAGGAGAGCTTTATTTATAGCCTAAAATACAACATCCATCTTCGTTTCTAACCAATGTGAGACCTTTTCTATTTGCTTACTAAATAACTATAAACAACAACAAAAAATACGATAAAGTAAAGAACTAAAGAGATGCTTGAGGAAGATACAAATATCTTTTTTGTTTTTGTTTGTCCTCGTTAAGTATGTTTTTCTCTTTTAACACTTTGTATATACAACTCATTTTAGTTTACTCATTCTTCCTTCTATTCAAATTATTACTTTATCTTTTTGATTTAGTTTAATATATATTTAGCTAAAATAAAAATATATAAATTAATATATAAAATGAAAGACAAAAAAGTTAAAAAATAGTAATTAAAATAATGAAAAGATTAAGTATTTAATAATAAAAATTTGTATGTGACATAAAGGGTCAATGACCTTTGAACGCTTATTTTAATTGTCTATTTATCTTTAAAAAATAATAAATTATGGGTAAAATTCATGTCTTATTTAAAATATGTTTGTTTCATAGACCACCAAGTAATATTTAAAGATGTAAACAATTCTAGAATTGTTTTCTAATATTAATGTTGTTTTTATTACATGCTGCTTTAAATATTTTTCCATCACATGTTAATCTATAATTAATGCATAAATAGTTAAATGAGATTAATAATTTATTAGTAGATTTCAAAATATTTAAAAAAATTAAAAGAAAAATTATATATAAAAAGTGATTCAAATTGATATGTCTCATTTATAATATGTTTATCAATAACACATAAAGATGTAAAAAAAATTATTTATTATTAAAATTATTGTTATTATATGCATAATATTATTTTTTTTACATATCATATCACATATTAATTGATAATTAGTATATATATAAAATAAACAATAGATGTACAAATCATTATACCTAGAATACTAAAATATTTTTTCAATTGTTACGTGACATATAATAACATTTATTGTTTACGGATTTTGAAATTGTGTGGGTATGATGTCAAAAAATTTAAAGAAATTAAAAGAAAAAATGGTAAGTATAAATGTTTAATATTTTAGTATATTAAATATTAAGTATAAATGTTTAATATTTTAGTATACTAAATATTAATTATAAAAATAATAAATTAGAGATAACGAATTATAACTAAACAATATGATACTCATTTAAATTTATTGAAATCCTAGATTTCTGTCTTATTTACGAATATATGTATTTTTTTGAAAAAAAATTATATTTCATTCATTCAATTAAAAAATATAAAAATAATTAAATTAAAAATATGACAAATTATTTTACATTATAAATAATTTTGTTATAAAAGTAGAGTAGTCAATTCTTAATTCTCAAACATTATAAAAAATAAGTTGTGATTGTTTCCTTTATAATGAATAGGTAGTATAATACTTTAATGTATTCTACTTTCACAAATTTGATATATTAGTTACATTTTTTTAAATTAATTCACTTTATTCACATTATTATTTCATTTTGAATGCTTTAGTTATTTTTTGCCAACTTGGATTTTCTATGATTTTTTTTCAAAAACTTATATTGAATTAAAATAAATTCTACTAGGAGAAGCCTCCCAAGTAGATATTTAAAGATAAAAATGTTTTAAAAAATTTAAAAAAAATGAAAAATAAAATAAATAAAATAATCAAAATTTAACTAAAATAACTGAAATATAAATAAATATAAAAGTAATGTAAATAAAGTGTTCCAATTTAAAGTAAAGTTATTAAGATATCCAATTTGTGAAATTAAAGTGATCTCGAATATAATTTTCTTAAATAAATTACCTTTAATTATTAGAAATAAAAGAATGGATACTATTAATATGTGGAATAAAAATTAATAAATTTTTGACAAAATATTTACAAGAGCTCTAACTTATAGACGCAGCTATTCTTAACTGATTATATTGCTTTCTCTCCTCATTTTTTATTGGGTAATGAATATATTTTTTCAAAAATAAAAATGCTACTATTTTTGAATTTCATCCGTGTAATACATATTATCGTACCAACAAATAATTTTTTGGTAGGTAAAAAGAAAGAATATATATATAGATAGATAGATACCTTGTCGTACCATTTGATTTCCCATTGCATTTGGAGGGCACTGCCTGTAATAAGCCAAGGGCGGTAGTCGCTTAATTTTGCAGCCAAGTGAAGTGCACTGTTTCCATCATTATCCAGCTGTCTGAATGCAACTTCCTTGATAGTATTCTTACTATTTAGTAAAAGACTGTACACATGTGGTTGCCTATTCTCAATAGCTAAGAGCACAACATTCTTGTTTTCAGAGTTCAAGTCTTGGATAGCTATTGGGAATTCTTCTAGTATTTTCTCTACCATTTCAGTCACTCCCATTTTTGCAGCAACTAATAAATGTGTCTCTCCTTTTCCTTTTTCAGTTCCATCATTCCCACATCCTTTCACTATTCACAAACCCAAAATATGGAAAATCAGCAGTTTCTTTGTTAAAAACTAGAATGTCGACTAATGTAAAGGTATGTTTGTTTGTGATTCTATTTTAAAACGTTATTTACAAACCACTTCTACGTAGGAACACCTTTGACTATTCACAAACCCAAAAATGGAATAATCATCCGTTTCTTTGTTAAAAACTAGAATGTCAACTAACGTAAAGGTATGTTTGTTTGTGATTCTATTTTAAAATGTTACTTAAATCATAAATTGTTTCTACCTAGGAACAAGCACATATACTTGTAAGTCTTGCTTACATAATAGGAGAAGAAAATAAAAGTGTTAGTTGTAAGCACATTTGATAAATGTATCAAATAAAAATAATATATATTTTTGTGGTTAAAATTTGGCTAATTAGGTATCCAATTGTTGACTATATAAGTGATAAACAATGTTTTTTTCTTAGAGAGATACGCCAAAGAAAAGAAGCAAACCAAAGCCAAAGGAACAATTTCCTTTGATGAAAAATAGTGTTGTGTGTTTAAGAGAGTGTGAGAGAATATTTTAGAAAAAATATTTGACATATTTTTCTAAAAGATGAGTGACAAAATGTGAGTTTGGGAAACACTTGTGTGCCACTATTTTACCTTTATCTCAATTTGTTGTATTACCTTTTACTTTATACTCATTAATTTTATTTATGTAAGAAATGTTTTTCGAAGTTTTCCCTATGAACGTAGCCTAAATTAAAGGGTGAACCACGTTAAATTGTTGGTATCATTATTTTATTCTACTAAATTTATTTTATTTTTACTCGTTGTGTCCCAACAACTCGTATCAGAATTGGTCTAATAAAATTCTTAGTATGCTCTGTGGTTGCAGTATAGACTGATCTGTTACATCAGAAAAAAATTTAATAGGTCCATGGCGTATTTATTTGCAGAAAAAGAATCGTAGCAAAAAACAAATGTCAAGCAAAAGGTAGATATTGAGAAATTTATTGGAAAAATAAATTATATTTATGGCAAAGAAGGATGAAGGATATTCTCATTTAACAGAATGTCCATAAGGCATTGTTGGGGAAAGAAAAGAAGGTAGTAACTATCACCGAGGAATAGTTGGAGGAGATAGATGGGATTGTACCCAATACAATCTGTCTAAATCTCTTAGACATTGTCTTGCAAAATATTGAATCAAAAAATTGCAAGACTGTAAAAGAAATATGTGAGACTCTATAAAACATGTACATGTCAAAGAACCTTGCTAATAAATTTTATTTGTGGAATAAGCTATATCAGATGAGGAAGGAAGATAATGTGATCATGATGTAGCACGTTAGCGATTCCAACAACAAGCTTTCTCACCTAGCAAGATTCAATGTGAGTTTCGGAAAATAAGAGAAAGATGTGATGTTGCTGGCATTACTACCTTTATCATATAATCATCTCACAAAAACTATGACTTATGCGAAAGACAAGATGGAGTTTGAAGTTATTGTAGAAGCCCTATTTTCATATGACAAACATAACAGGAAGAGAGATTCAGAAGCAAAAGCTTTTATGATAGAGTCTAGGGGAAGGAGACAGAATAGAGAATAGAAACCCAAAGGCAAGAGCAGAGGCAAATCAAACAAATATGCTAATGTTGAATTCCATCATTGTAAGAGGAAAGGTCACATCAATAAATTTTGCTTGATGTTCAAGAAGGAATAGGAAACAAACAAGGCAAAGTAGTGAAGAAAGACGAAAATAGTGATGATGAGCAAACAAATACCATAGAGAAATTCAATATTGTTTATGATGAATATTTTGTCAATCTTGCATCCCACGAGACCAGTTGAGTGATTATTAGTGGTGCTATAATTCATGCTACATCACATAGAGAATTTTTCTCATTATACACACCTGGAAATTATGGTGTTTTTAGAATAGGAAATGAAGTCCTATCAAAGGTTTTTTGCAGAAGAGATGTTTGTTTGGAAACAGAGAATGGAACCAGACTATTTCTAAAGTATGTCAGGCATATTCCAGATATGCAACTAATTTTATCTATGTACACAAACTTTCAAATGAAGGATATTACAGCTCCTTCATTTATGACAGATGGAAACTTACAAAAGGCTCTTTATAGTGGTTAGAGGTGAGAAGCATACAACTTTGTATATAATGCAAGAGAAGCTCTCCACCGACACAATAAATGCTATAGAGAAAGACAATGTAGTTGAATTATGGCATATAAGACTCAGTCATAAGGGTGAAAAAGGTATGACAAGTCTAGCTAGGAAGAAGATACTACCCGGAATGGATGAAGTATATTTGGAGAAATGTGTTGATTGTCTAGTAGGAAAGCAAAACATAGTTGCTATCAAGAATTCCCATACTTCAAAGTGTGGTCAAGAATCTTTCACCCATACTCATAGTTGCTATCAAGAATTCTCATATGCAAAGTTGCCTAAACATTTCTAGGGTGAACCCATACTCATAGTTGCACATGTGTTGAATCTTTCACCCTGTACTTCTCTCAAGATGGATGTTCCAGATAAAGTGTGGTCAAGAAAGGATGTTTCCTAAGATCATTTATGGGTGTTTCGCTGCAAAACATTTTTTCATATCCCAAAGTATGAGAGATCCAAACTTGATGGCAAGATCAGATAGTGTATTTTTATTGGCTATAGTCAAGATCAATTTGGCTATAAATTTTATAATCTGGTTACAAAGATACTTGTCAAGAGACGTGATGCGGAATTTGTTGAAGATGAGCCTACTAAAGATATTATCAAAATGAAGAAGGATTTTCCTAATTCCAATGGTGACTCATAAGATTTGGAATTAATTCCTTCAACATCAGTGCCAACAAAAGTTGGAGATGAAGACTAGGTTTATCCACCTGATGAAGACGATTCTCCTATAAAATTTGGTTCTGAAGATGAGGGAGATGATGATATTCATTATCCAGCACCAACATCTGTGGCTTCTCTTATTCCACTGAGAAGAAGTGATAGACTAAGACGACCATCTACCACATATCCTCTAGATGAGTATATAACATTCACTGATGGGGGAAAACCTAAGAGTTATGAAGAAGCCATGGATGAAAAATCTAAAAAAAATGAAATGAAGCCATACAAGATGAGATGAAGTCCTTCCATGAGAACAAAACTTTTGAGGTGATGAATCTGCCCAAAGGGAAGAGGACGTTGAAAAATAAATGGGTGTTCAAGGTGAAGCATGAAAAACACATTTCCAATCTATGATACAAAGCTATATTGGTTGTTAAAGGATTTAGCCAAAGAAAAGGAGTTGAAGTTGTGAAAATGACATCCATCTGTACTGTGTTATGGTTAGCAGCAAGTCTTGACCTTGAGGTTAAGTAAATGGATGTCAAAACTACTTTCCTACACGGTGACTTGGAAGAAGTGATATACATGGAGCAACTAGAGGGTTTCAACCAAAAGGGAAAAATGGATTATGTTTGCAAATTTAAGTGATATACAATGGTACAAGAAGTTTGATCTGTTATAGGGGAGTAAGGATACAAAATGACTACTTTAGACCATTGTGTTTTTGTGCAGAAATTCTTTGATGATGATTTCATTATTCTTTTGCTCTATGTGGATGATATGTTGATTATTGGCTAGAATATTTCCAAAACCAATAACTTGGAAAAGCAATTGAGTAAGTTCTAAGTAGAGCTCTTTTACAGAAAAAGAGAAAAAAAAGGTGGAAAAAGTTCCATATACTTTAGTAGTTGGAAGTCTGATGTATGCCATGGTTTGTACACGGCTAGATATTGCTCATTCAGTTGGAGCTGTGAGTAGATTCCTTTCAAATCTTGGAAAGGAACATTGGGCTGTAATGAAATGGATTTTCAGGTATCTTTGAGGTTCTTCCAAAATATTCCTATGTTTTGGAAATGAAAAACCTGTGTTAGTTGGATACACAAATACAGATATGGATACACAAATCCACTTTAGGTTACCTAATTACATTTGCATAGGGAGTTGTGTCATGGTAGTAAAAGTTACCAAAATGTGTTACACTATCCACTACAGAAGTAGAATTTATTGCAGAAATGAAAACATGTAAACAATTGTTATGGATGAAAATATTCTTGAAAGAACTTGGGTTGTAGCAAAACAGTTACCGATTATTTTGTGATAGTCAGAGTGTTATACACCTTAACAAGAATGCCTCCTTTCATTTGAGATCAAAACATATTGATGTGAGATATTATTGGATTAGAGATGAAGAAGCTACTACAAATTGAGAAGATCCATACAGAGGAAAATGGATTAGACATATTGACGAAAATTCTTCCAAGATAGAATTTTGAATATTGTCGTTAGCTGCTGGATTGGTATAGCTCTTCGTGTAGTCAAGAGGGGATATTTTTAGTTCCCGCCCATATGAAAGGGGAAGAAAATAAAAATATTAAGTGTAATTACATTTGACAAATGTATCAAATTAAAAAAAATATTTTTTGTGGTTAAAATTTGGCTAGCTACGTGGCCAATTTCTGGTCACATAAGGGATAAGAAATTTTGCCTTAGAGAGACACACCAAAAAAGAGAAGAAAAGTAAAGTCAAAGTAACAATTTCATATGAGATATTTTTCTAAAAGAGGGGTGACAAAATAGTGAGTTTGGGAAACATTTGTGTATCACTATTTTGGGTTTATCTGATTTTTTTGTATTGTCTCTCACTTTGTACCCATTAATTTTATTAGTAGAAGAAATATTTTTCAAAGTTTGTCCCATGGACGTAACTCAAATTAAAGGATGAACCACATTAAATTACTTGTATCATTATTTTACTCTATTGAATTTATTTTATTTTTACTTACTATGCCCCAACAATACTGTCTCATAATACCTAAACAAACTATAACATTTCCAAAAGAGGAACAAAGAAAAGGGAAGTTGGATATCTATCTTTTTTAGTGATGGATACTAAATTATCAACTTTTATTCCTCAACTAATGGTATAGGAGATATTATTCATTATTCTATTCTATTCCAATCACATTATTTGTTGTTTTAATTAAATATTGGATACTTGTATTTTTTAACAAAATAATTGTGTTAATCTTACAATTCATTGTCATATAGAGTAATATCATCACTTCTTTCGTTATTTCTTGAGTTTGGAGAGACTATTAATGTAAAATACATATTAAAGTTATAAGGTATATGGGTGTTGGTTATTTTCGTAGACAAAATGTTTGTTTGTAAATATATTTTTAGACTCGATATCAAGTTATCAAGCAAAATTGAACAAATTTTCGAGTTTCTAATAATCTTACTTTATTTTAAATTCGGTAAGAGAAGCCAAATGGATCAACCAGTATATCATGAGAGTAGGTAAATTAATTAACTTTGAATATTATCAAGCTTATTCGGCAATTACTCATATATTAGCATACTGTCACGACCTTAAATTTCAAATAGCAATCGTGTGGCACTTAGCACGGTCCGTTGCACTAAGCCTACCTTTTACCCGAACGAAAACTCTATAAAGAGATTAGAAAGAGACTTAGAGATTGAGAGGATTCAAGAGAAAAACAAGAACTAGAGAGAGTTTGTAAATAATTTCTTATATTGCTCTAAAGAGAGGTTATCTTAAAATTTCCCAATGATAAATACAAATGTAGAGCAACAGGTCTATTTATAATGTGTAACCATGTTTAAGACTATGCCACAACTTTCTTGATTCCCCTAGGTCTAGAATGTACAAGATAGTTCTATTTTTATCTACAACATGCCACAAGGTTCTAGGACCTTCTACCCAACTCTAGAGTCTTCTAGGTTTGTCTAGTTCCTTCATGCAAGTTCTAGGATGTTCCGTAAGCTTCAAGAGACTTCCACATCATTTATGAACCATTGAACACATTCTAGAATATTCTAGTACCTTCCAACGTGCTCTATAATATTCTAAAGTCTTCAAGGCTTGAGTTGAGTCCATCCAACTCTATCTCCTTCTAGACATCTATAGGCCACTCTAGAAATTTCTCATGTAGAAGAGTCTAGATCATTTTGAGCGGGACGTAACACCCTCCCCCACTCAAGTTCATGACATCCTCGTCACACCTTCAAGCTTGAACCTTTCTAGGTAATCTTTGAATTTCCACAAATAGTCTTCAGGTTCCCAGCTTGCCTCTATGTCCGGGGCATTCTTCTATTTGACCAAGTATTCCCGATAACTTGGTACTCCTCTTCGCCCAATTAGGTGGTCTGCCAAGATAGAGTCAACTTCTCTATCAATGGAGGTTACTACCGCAGTGGATGCCCTTTTTGATTCTCCGTGACTTATGGCATCCTCGTCTTCATGATAAGGCTTCAATATACTTACATTAAAAATCGGATAGATTTTTAAGGTTCGAAAAGAGTTAGAGTTTGTAGGACACGTTACCAACTCGCTTGAGGACTGGAAATGGCCCTTCATACTTCTGTACTAACCTCTCGTGAACCTTCTACAAGGACTTGAACTATTGGGGCAATAGTTTTACAAGGACTAGATCTCCTTCCTGAAATTGCACCATCCTCATTTTCTTGTCAGCCCATTAACTCAACTTTTTTAGTGGTTCCAGCAAACCCACGGGTGCATGCTGCTCCATCTTTTCCTGTTGGCATACAAGAAAAGTCCTCATATAGGCTTCAACATCATCCCGTAGTTGAGGCCATTAGTAAATAGACTTGATTAAGGAAAGTGTGCACCTCATTCTTGGGTATCCAACCCATAGTGAATCTTGGAACTCCTTGATGAGCTCCTTCCTTAGGTTCCCCACTTCAGCATAAAGATGCAATTTTTTTGGGCGTAGAGTAGTCCATCGCTCAGCCAAAATTGCCTTGTCTTTCCTTCCTTGATAAAGGCAAGGAGGTTTTGAGCTAGGGCATCATGCTCCAACCCTTCTTTGATTCTTTCCAATAAGGGACTACTTGGTCGAATGAAGGCTGTTAACTTTTCCTTTCGACTTAGTGCATCAGCCACCATGTTGGCCTTACCGGACTTGTACTCTAGCCTATAGTCAAACTCTACCAAGAAGTCTTGCCACCGAGCTTGCTTGGGACTTAACTTCTTTTGAGTCTGAAAGTAGCTAGTCACTACATTATCCGTCATGATAACAAAGTGAGAAACCAACAAATAGTGTCGCCATACCCTTAGGCAATGAATGATAGCTATCATTTCCTTCTCTTGTACCATGTAGCGGCATTCGGTGTCATTAAGCTTGCGGCTCTCATAAGCTACCGAACACCCTTCCTGCATCAACACTCCACCAATGGCAAAGTCTGAAACATGTGTGTATAGCTCGTACATCTTAGAGGGGTTTGGTAGGCAAAGCATCGGTTCTCCACTGATGGCTTTCTTCAAGTATTCAAATGAGGCTTGGAATTTGATTGTACATTCCCAAGACTTGTTCTTTTTGAGCAGGTCGATCAGTGGAGCTGCTCTTACTGAGTAGGACTTGATAAACCTTTTGTAGTATTTTACAAGTCCAAGGAAAGACCTTAACTCGGGGATCTTGGCAGGAGGTTCCCAATCTTGGATGGCTTTCACCTTGGTTCCATCCATCATAAGCTTCCCATCCTTTATCCTATGCCCCAAGAACATCACCTCATCTTGGGCAAAGGAACATTTCTCCTTCTTGAAATTTAGCTCATTTTCCCTTAGGACCTCGAACACCTTCCTCAAATGCTCTAGATATTCTTCCAAAGTTCGGCTATATATCACAATGCCATCAAGATATACTACCATGAATTGATCAAGGTAGGGATGGAAAATCTTGTTCATTAGAGTGCAGAAGGTGAATGGTGCATTTTTGAGACCAAATGGCATGACAAGGAGCTCATAGGCACTATACCTGGTCACATATGTGGTTTTGGGCTCATCCCCTTTGGCTATGCATACCTGGTAAAATCTCGACCGCAAGTCAAATTTGTAAAGTATCGGGCATTCCCTAACTGATTGAACAAGTCAGCAATGAGTGGGATAGGATACTTGTTATTCATTGTTATCTTATTTAGAGCCCGATAGTGGATGCACATCTGTAGTAAGCCATCCTTCTTCTTTTGAAAGAGCATCGGGGCATCAAATGGGGCTTTGAAAGGCCTTATGAAGCCAACATCTAGCAATTCATCGAGTTACTTTCGTAGTTCTACCAACTCTGAGTTTTCTATTCGATAAGGGCTCATTGTTGGTGGCCTGGTGCCAGGTTCTAACTCTATTTCATCTACTGAAACAAAGTTATGTGATGCACCTGTGTCGACCAAAGCTTTAGCGACCTTCCCATTGATGGTTGCATCTATGAACATCAAGCCTTTAAGGGTCTTTAGGGCACTCTACAATGCACCAAGTAGGCACAAAAAATCCATCTTTACACCTTCGTCCATCTCGCCTCCATCCTGGTCATGAGTGGAAGCAACTAAGGCACCCAATGCCTTTATTTTTGGACATTCATATGCCCAATGCGATCCATCGCATATAAAGCACGTCACAGGAGGCTCCGGGGCATCACAATCTTCCCTTTCCTTCCCCTTATCTGGTGATTTGAACGAGGAGCCTTCTTTGTGATTTTTGGGGCCCTGACTTTTGGCATGGCCTCCCCCACTCTTTCCTCCACCAAAATTTCTATTTATGGCCTTCAAGCTCTCTCTGTTTTTGGAGTCGTCTATAAATCTCTTGGCAATCGCGATAGCCGAAGATAGATCTTGAACACCATGTCGTTTGAGTTTCAGATAAGCCCATGATTGGAGACCATCCATGAACAATAATAGGACATCCTTGTCTGATGTGTCATGAACTTTAAGTAGCAAGGTTGTGAAATCCTTCACATAGTCCCTTATGCTACATGTCTGCTTTAATCGTCGCAATCTGCCCCTTGCCTCCTCTTTAGTATTTATAGGGAAGAATTGGGTTTTGAACTCCCTTTTAAAATCATCAAAGGTGTCAATTGTACAAACCCCTCGTTTCACATCACCTTGCCTTGGCAGTGTCATATATGTACATGGAAGCATTTTGAATCTTACTAGCATGGTCCGTTAAGCCAGTAGCCTCGAAATATTGTTCAAGCCCCCATAGTAAGTTCTCAACTTCCCTAGCATTCCTAGCACCGTTAAAGGTCTTTGGCTTGGGAACATCCACCTTTTTGGCTTCAATGATGGTGGTTGTGTTAGTTCCCGCGGCCATAGCCCGCTTACAAAGAGCTAGGTCACCTCCTATATCCTCCATCCTAAGTGACATGTTAGCAACTTCTCTTTGGATAAGATCTCTTACCTTGGCAAGTTCGGCCTTGAACCCATCGATCTCTTGCCTTAGCCCACCATCTAGCTCATTGAGGGACATCTTGACCACTACATGGATCTCCACATCCTTGGCTTCTAAGCCGTTGCAACGTTCCTCCAAATAGTGATCATGTGGTATTTAGCATGATCCATTGCACTAAGCCTGCCTTTCACCCGAACAAAAATCTCCAAAGAGATTAGAAAGAGACTTAGAGATCGAGAGGATTCAAGAGCAAAACAAGAACTAGAGTTTGAGTTTGTAAATAATTCTTTGTATTGCTCTAGAGAAAAATTATCTTATAATTTCCCAAGAATGAATACAAATGAAGACTAGCAGATCTATTTATAATGTGGCACCAAGTTTAAGACTATGCCACAACTTTCTAGATTCTTCGAGGTCTAGAATGTACAAGATAGTTCTACTTTTGTCTACAACATGCCACAAGGTTCTAGGACCTTCTACCCAACTATAGAGTCTTCTAGGTTTATTTAGTTCCTTCATGGAAGTTCTAGGATGTTTCGTAAGCTTCCAGAGACTTCCACATCCTTTATGAACCATCCAACACGTTCTAGAATATTCCAGCACCTTCTAGCATGCTCTAGAACATTCTAGAGTCTTCAAGGATTGAGTTAAGTCCATCCAACTCTAGCTCCTTCTAGACATCTCTAGGCCACTCTAGAACTTTCTCATGTAGAAGAGTCTAGATCCTTTAGGCAATCACATGTATTGTTTTAATTTATTGAATTAATTATCAAGATTTAAAGAAATTATTTTCATTAATTTAGGTCTACATTTTCTCCTCTAGGTTTGTTAGAGATTTTCTTCTATTGGAATATTTATTGAATCTATTAACTTAGGATTTATTTTAAATCTATCTAGAATACATACTGAAACTTGTGTTTTTGTGCTAATCTTTTACAGGTTATTGAGCGTGTGTAATTGGTGAGAAATCATCTAAAATATTGGTCTGGTTACTACTCACATTAATTTTGGAAATTGTTAAAATAGAACAGGTAACTCATAAGTTAGGTAAATTAAGACAATATTATAAAGAAGATAGCATAAGATTGAGTTTGTATATGGACATTTGATTTTTATAATAGAAAGTTAGCTGTTCCAATAGATCGGTAAATTTTCTCTTAGATAATAGTTTATTTCCATCTAAAAATATTATAAATTATTTTTAATTCCTACATTTTACTATTTATATGTGATTAAGTGTTGATTGTTTTTTTTATATTACAAAATTATAATTTGATAAAATTTAAAATAATCTATTCAGTTCCTGTACAGTTATTTGGTCTTCATATAAAGTTTGAAAAGTGAAGTATTTCTGAAGTTCAAAGAAGATGATCACTACCTTCCTCACTAGGGCAAGGAATCTCCTTATACTTCTCCCCATCTTTGCTTGGTTTGAGTACCCCTTCGTTGGGTTCTTCATACTTGTGTAGCACTATAAGTTCAACCAATTTGTTCATAACCTGTTTAGCCCATACATGTCTCTCTTTCTTCTCTTTTATTTTTTTTATCCTCTAAAAACCTATAGAATAATACTCAAGAAAAAATTGAAATTAATTAATGTACTCTTAATACTTATTACTTGGTGTTCTAATTAGAATGAGAGGGTGAAGTGTATAAAATTTTCAACCCTGACCAAAATTGAAAATACTAACCAACTCCAAGAATTAACAATATCATCTTCATCATAAACTTGAAAAGTCGAATAAAGGTGCTATAATTAGGTGGAAAAGATCGTGTTTTTCTTCCTTCCCTTTATGTGTCTAATTCATTCAGACCTATGAAATAGAAAAAATAACTGATGCATATTAATATAAAAGAAATATGAAAAATAATAAAAATAACACCTGTAAAATTTGTAACCATAAAATAATATTGAGTAAAATTTAGAATACATAACTCTAAATTTACTAATATTAGATCCAAATAAGTAAACAAACTACTTGTATTATACCCATTATAACAACTTTTAAAGGCAACTCATAAATTGAAGAGAAATACAAACACTAAAAGAGAAAGCTCTTAAGTCACACTCAAAGAGAAAGCTCTGAACTCACACTCAAAGAGAAAGCTCTCAACTCACACTCAAACTAGAAATACAAAGACTTATTTTGTTTTTGATGGAATAATTAAACCAAATGTAAGGTAGGTTATTTATAGTCCTCACTATACAATCTACACCACACAAATATAAAACTAAGAAATAATTCTAGCACCCTATTTATTCATCTTTCAACCACCCTATTTATTCAACCTTCAACCACCATATTTATTTCTCTACATCCTTCAACTATTTCATTTATTGGGTTGGTGTTGATTTGCAACACTCCCCCTCATCACCAACTCTCCATGAAGAAAACATTTCTTCACATTCATCTGTCCCTTTGCATCTGATTCCCTCCAACTGTTGGATGTGCCTTCTAATTCCACTTGTTATTTTAACCTACTCTCCACTACTTGTTTTCTGAGGAACCAACCCATGAAAGATGCACGATTTGCTTACCAATTACCGTTCCATTCAGACTCTCAATTGCATCCTCACCAAATTGACTAAATACTTGTTTTAGCACGTCATCACTGACGTTTGGATCTAAACGATCAATTAACTCATCAAGTAGTTCAAAGAAATTCTACTTGCTAGGTCCTCCACTTGCAAAATATTTAGCCTTCTCACTCTTATAATTTTTCTTTATAGTATCAATTTGATTCTTACATTGAATATAAGTCTTAGGATTCTTTGAATAGTAGTCTCTTCTATTCATAATATCAGTAACCTCTTTCCAATGCTTTTGCTTGAGATTCCCTCTACTCGGTTCCAGATAACTTTCACCCCAAGCATCGATCAACACCGCCATTTCACCTTTACTCCAACAATTATCTATTCCACCTCCTCCATTGACATTCCTCATTTATTGTTGTTGTGGGATTGGTAGGGTTAGGGTTAGGATTAGGTTGTTCTTACTCCTTTGTTGTTTTGAAGGTGCCACTGATTCCACCATAAACATTATCCGACAGTTCGACCTAGGAAATGACTCTAGAGATCTACTTTTTGGTGAAGGATGCAATTGGATGTCATCATCTTCCTCCCATGGAATCTCATACTTAATAACATCGTCCATTACAACATCAAATCTTATGCTATCATAACCTGACCTCCCTGTCGATCTATTTAATTTTCTGTCACCATCAAGCTTTGCAGAAGAGGTACCTTATTCACAATTGGAACCCCTATTACCCAGGTATGTCTGCTGGTTAGATGGAACACGATGTCCTTCTTCAAAGTGCTTCATGTTTAAATTTTTTATCCAAAGATCCATCATACGGTTGTCACCAAGCTCTTTATCTCCATCTTTCCAATGATATTTGTGCAAAAATGAATTGATGTCTCTTTCCTCATCACACCACCGATCATGACTACTAGTTTTTATATCCAACAAGAATGGCCTGAACATATCCTTTTTCTTCTGAATATCATAAACATCCTCACTATTTCCTCATAACTTCATGATGTCTAAGCAATTTCCAAATGAAGGATTTGAGCTATAATCTGTACTTTTCTCAGGAGTAGTGTTGCCAGTATTTTCCATAATTACAACCATGAAAGCTAATACTTCTTCATCTAAATCAAATAATGCTTCAGCATCCTAACCATCTTCGTTAGTCTCCTTAGAATTGGAAGTAGCTGTATTACTTTCAACATGCTTTTTCTTACTCCAACAATCTTTTACCATGTGACCCATCATCCTATACTTGTAACATTCACCATCAAATTTTCTACTATTATTATGATTCTTCCAAGGTCCCCTTGGACAAAAGCCTTCCTTTCCTTGAGAAATTATTTCTTTGTCTCCATCCTTGTTAGATCCACTACTATTGTACCGCTTGAAAGTGCCTCTACTTTTGCTGGTGTAAAGCGCTTCTTCTTCACCCTTCACTGAGAATCCTCCCATTTGCTTAGCCATAGCTTCTTGACTGGCCAACAAATTCTCAAACTCAACAAGAGATGGTTGTGTTGGCCATCCTTGTATAGTAGTAACAAACCCTCGATATTTAGGCCTTAAACCATGAATAATTATTCTCTTTATCTTGGTTTCCCCAATAGAAGCTTTTGGATCTAAATCTGAAATTTCACAGTATAACAATTTTACCTTGTAAAAGTATTGGAAAATCGTTATGTCATGTTGTGCCATTGATTGCAACTCGTTCTCGAAAATTTGTAGTCTTGTATCATTCTTCTTTGAAAAGAGTGTAACAAAATCATCTTATGCTTTCTTTGGGGTTTTGGCATCCCAAATGTCTTCCGCTGCTGATTGTGTAAGTTCGTCACCACCAACAACCTCTCACAAATCATGACATTGTAGGTAAGACTCCATACATGTTTCCCATGTGTTATAGTTTTTGTTATTGAGCTTCTTAATTCCTCCAACTACTTGAAGATCACCCATCGTGTCGGTAAGACTTCAAATATACTGAACAAACTTAACTAATAGACTTACATAGTATCAAACTCCTCACGACTCAAGATAGCTCTCCTAAGAACGATCTCTGACCGTCCCGCTTTGATACCAATTGTTGAGTAAAATTTAGAATAAATAACTCTAAATTTACTAATATTAGATCCAAACAAGTAAACAAACTACTTGTATTATACTCACTATAACACCTTTCAAAGGTAACTCACAAATTGAAGAGAAGTATAAACACTCAAAGAGAAAGCTCTCAACTCACACTCAAACTAGAAATATAAAGACTTATTTTGTTTTTGATGGAATAATTAAACCAAATGCAAGATAGGCTATTTATAGTCCTCACTATAGAATGTACACCACACAAATATAAAACTAAGAAATAATTCTAGCAACACAAATATTATCTACACACTTCTCTTTTCTACAACTTTCAACCACTCTATTTATTCACCCTTCAACCATCATATTTATTCATCTTTCAACCACCCTATTTATTCATCTACATCCTTCAACTACTTCAGTTATTGAGTTTGTGTTAATTTTCAACAAATAATACTCTTTATATCTACGTCATATATTTTAACTATTAATAAAAAATCTAACACATCATTTAATTTAAACACTGTTTAGTTAGACGTTGTTTAAATTAAACTACGACTATTTATACCCATTAAATGTTAAACGACATTCAATTGAAACCCGTTGAATGTTATTGGGGTAATATTTTTTTTGTAATTTCCCAAGGACGTAATTACCCTTAGTAAATAAGAAAAGAATAAATAATGAAAAATTTAAATTTGATCACTTGCACTATTGTATAAAGTACAAGCATAAACAACTTACTAAATAGTCGTTACTTATCAATCAACTTGAAACTAACACTATAATTTCTTTAAAAGTAGCATAGATTAATAATGCCATACTGAATGAATGCTCTATTGATCATTATCAGTATTTTCTTTTCTGTAACACTTTCATGTATGGTAGCAACGAAAGCTAGAATCATCCATGTTAGTTAATTGAGTATTATCTCAAATTATGAAGTTGAGAATTACCACAATTTGAGGTAAATGTACTCCTTGCTGCAGATGATTCTTCTACGACATCGTTTGCAGAACATGATGCTCCTGGAGTCCCATCTACATTTTGTAAACAATTTTTTGCTTTACTTCTCCTAATAGAATATCTTATAGTCTCCATATTCTACAGGGATGGGATTTTCGATGATATTACACTAGCTTATTACCTTCTTTTAAGATGCTCTTTTGTTGGGTTCTTGGAGGATTCTCTTCGTCACCTGCTGCTGTATCAGTATTCTGTGTTTTAGCTACAATATTTGGTTTGAAAAATTAGATTTAATATGCAAATAATATAATTGTACCGCTTAAATTATGTCATGACTTATATGTATAGTATTTTACTTAGGATGAAGGATAGCACGAGTATACTAACTTTGATAAAAGTATACAAAAATATATTAATTTTTTGGTATTATATTATACGTCTATTAATTATTAAAAAATATACTAAAAGTTTAAAATTTTAAAAAATGTTAAAAATAGAACAAGTGAACACATATATGTGTATTTTTGAGTTGTTATATATTTTCTAAATAAATTGTAACTCAAAAAATATAAAATTAGATAGGTTTGAACACATTAAAATTAATTTAAGAACACAAAACAACTCAAAAAAGACGCACATGTGTACTCACGTGCTTTATTTTTTATATTTTGTTTTAAGTTTTAGACTTATCATATATTTTTTCGTAGTTAGTGGATTTATATTATCATATCAAAATTAATAAAATTTTATATTTTTTTTATAATCAGTGTAATTCTGTTACCCTTGTCATTTTACTTACTTAACACTTGAAACATAACTCTAACTAATCTCAAGAAATTCATGCTAGGCCGAAATACAATTCTTAAAGGATACTTACTAACTCTCATGGAGTTAAAACAAATGTAAATAAGAATAAACTAATAAAACTGTCACTAAATTTTTATCTTTTGTTGAAATCTATTACTTAATTTTTAAACATAACAAATGTATCATCAACCTCCTTATAAGTGTTATATAGAAATATATTTCCCATCATTTAGGTAACAAAAGTTAACGTATTTTTATTAAGTGAACTCAATGTGATCAATTTAAGTGGTAGATGTAGAAAAGTCATGAACTTAAAGTTAAGTGGTAATGTAAGTTTAGTGGGTAACGTGGAGTTCATTTATCATAAAACGTTAATATTTGTCATTTAAATGACAGTGAAGATATTTCTATAACACTTATTAAGAGGTTGATTATACATTTATTTATTAAAAGGTTGATTATACATTTATAATACTAAAAAATTAAGTGATAGATTTCAATAAATAGTAAAATTTCAATCATAGATTTATTGACTTACTCTATAAAGAAAGATAAAGAACCATATATTTTGTATAAAGTATCTACTTAAAAAATCTCTCAAAGTTACAAATTAGGCGGATTTGCAATTAGTATACACATAGATAGAAAAATAATAATGTTACAATTATTTATTTTAAGAATCATCATATTTTTTAATTAAATCAATCATGTATAAATAACAAAATAAAGTGAGCATTATAAGTGAACAAATAGATTTATTAGCTTACTCTATAAAGAAAGATAAAGAACCATATATTTTGTATAAAATATCTACTTAAAATGTCTCTCTCAAAGTTACAAATTTATGTACACGTATTTGCAATTAGTATACATATAGACAAAAAATAGTATTACAATTATTTATTTTAAGAATCGATCATAATTTTTAATTAAATCAATCACATAAAAATAATAAAATAAAGTGAGCATGAACCAAAAATATTGTTTTAATTATATGTACAAAGATCCGTGGGTACATCTCTTTTAAATTGATTAACTAGCCTACTAAGTAATCCCACTACTTTAGTTCACATTTACAGTAGTTAATTTTTTTTTAACTAAAGTATAATTTTTTTATTAAATAAGTAAAAATATATGGATAGACTCGAATATAGGTATAAGGTGAGGGAATAGAGAGTAACAAATTAATATCAATACACATGATGGTTAGTTGATGCAAGACACAATCAAGATTTTATTAGAATTTTAAAATACATAAAATTTTATATTTTTATTGAAATTGTTATTAAATTATGATTTATTATTAAATTATGATAAAATTTATTAGAGTTTGAGTTCTTATAAAATTATGATAATCTTTTATTATATAGATAAATAAGTTTGTTTACGGTTACATTTGTAGGAATTTATTAATATTGATTATAATTATTAATTTTTGATAACTTTGTTATTGAATTATCTCCTTTACTATATAGAACATGCCTCACTTGGTATAGTGTTTATGGAATTTGTTTTCTTAAACAAAGTTGTATCATCTAATCTAAAGTATTTGGTTAGTAATTACATGAACATAGTATAACATTTATCACTATTATTTTTTCATGAAAACAATAATAAAAAATTTATCTTTCCTATTTTATGTGAAAATTGAAAAGGAAAAAAAACTACAAAACCCTAGTTCACATTGGTTACCGCAATTTCAAACCTATTCTTGGGTTGTCCACACAATTTTTATAATTTTAGGAAAAATAATATCAATGGATATTTTCTTGTGAGAAAAAGAAATCAAGAATGAGTGTTTTAAGGATTTAAAATTACATACTCTCCCTGTTTCACGACAATTTGAGGCCAAATCCACATTTTGAAAATGATTGTTGTGATGCTAAATATATGACTCAATCTAGAAATTGTATAAGCCTATAATATACCATTGATAGATAATTCTATTTTCTAGGGTTGAGAAATTATGTTTTCATTATGCTATCGTTGACAATATTATGATTGATGATTATGTACTTATATGTTTCGTCTGAGATATAATGAGTTTTTTAAATTTATTTGATTGATGTTAATTTGTGTAAAAAAACATTTATTTTATCACATTTTTTATTTATTAAGGATTTGGCTCATTTATGTTATCAGAGTATAATTGTTGTATTGATTCAATAAGAACTCGAGAATCACTATTATGATATACTTACTAAAGGTTTGGCTTATATGGTTTGAGAGCATGGATTCTAGAATGAATGAAAAAGGCTACTATTGTAAGTAAGTGGGAGCTCGGTGAGAGTTGTAGATTAAGTGCTAATTTTGTGTTTGGGTTGAATTATATCAATAATTAAAATTAACATGTATGATTTGAAATAAACATAATGAATGAGATGTAACAAGATATCGTGTTAATTATGTATACAAAGGCCTATGACCCATCTCTTCCAAATGACTAACTCACATTAAATTAACCCATTACTCTTGTTCACATTTTGCGCTAAGAGAGATGTTAGTGTTTGAGGTGGAAAAGAAAGGGCTCATAGGAGTAAGTGTCTAATACAATTTCTGAAATTATATAATTTAAAAAATATTGTGTTTTTATGATAATTATCATGTATATTTCATATCATCTCTATTTTGTTCCTGTATAAGAGTTTAGGTATATGTATACAGGAAAAACGAAAATTAAACAATAATTCTAATTGCTGCACATCCATGTTTTATGACTCCACTAGTATTATTGTATGGTCCATGTTTTGTTCCACTAAGCATTGTTGTATGCCATTTTTCCAGCATACACCACAACACATGCCAACATAATTAAATACTAAGAAGTTAATTCACATGTCGTATTAGAGTAAATTGTTTAATTAATTAGCTTATGTAGTTCATGTATTTAGTTAAGCATGATATATATATATATATATATTGGTAATTGATGGTGCATGCTTCTGAAATTAATTAACTACTAATAAGTATTTTTAGAGTTAGGATATTCATACCATGGTATACGATACGATCATATAGCCCGAGTAGACTGCTACTCTTGAATGCATTAGGCTTACTTGCTAATACATGAAGTGGAGAATCACCATCAATATTTTTGGAGTTGACAAGATCTGAGTAGTCATGTATAATCCTAAATGTCAAACCTGTAAAAGTAAAACTAATTAATGTTAGAGTCTCAATTCAATCCAGAAACATTCATAAAACCATATGAACTCATAATTTAAATGCAGCGGAAACAAAATTGGATTGAAAACATACCTCCTGCCATTGATCAAATTTCAGCACTTACACGGGAATTCCAATGGATTTTCTGTTCGATGCTTTCACTGGTTTCTCACACTTATTCTCTGCGTATTGATGGTGTAATCTGAATTGTTATGCAGTTAATAGTGAGAGGACCCGATACTTTATTAAGGTTCTTCCATCAAGAACCTCGTTCGGTTTCGGAACCGACGTACGGTTCCGACGAACCGAACCGTCACCACGGTTCACTAACGTTGCACCACTTTGATTTACATTCTCCCACTTGGTGCAAACGTTAATCGAAATTCTCTTGAGTAACAAAACACATGAATCATAGCGATAGGTCCTCTAAGAGCGAGTATTATCTTCCATGTATTACAATGTATTTAGTTTCTCAAGTACTATACTTTATGTGGTAACTAAACTTAATGAATAAATCCTATATTTATTCTTGGTCCAATAAAATATATATATTTTCTCAAATAAATTAAGGTGCACATGAATATGAGAAAATATCACAATATATAAGAGTTTCATTAATTAATTGTATATATACATTTACAAAGTGGAACCAATTCCCATTTTCTCTACATGATCCTTGAATTTCATTGGTGGCATGCCTTTAGTCAAAGGATCAGCAATCATCAACTCAGTGCTTACGTGCTCAATGACCACTTTCTTTTCCTTAACACGTTCTCTTATGGCCAAGTACTTAATGTCGATGTGCTTACTACGACTACCACTTTTGTTGTTCTTAGCCATAAATACAGCAGCTGAGTTATCACAGTATAATCTTAATGGCCTAGAAATAGAGTCAACTACTCTAAGCCCGGAAATGAAACTCTTTAACCATACACCATGCGATGTGGCCTCAAAACATGATACGAACTCGGCCTCCATAGTGGAAGTAGCAGTCAATGACTGTTTCGCACTCCTCCAAGACACAGCTCCACCGGCAAGCATGAAAATGTAACCAGATGTTGATTTTCGTGAATCAATACAGCCAGCAAAGTCCGCATCGGAGTAGCCAATTACTTCCAGTTCATCGGTTCGTCTATACATGAGCATATAATCCTTGGTTCCTTGTAGGTACCTCATCACTTTCTTTGCAGCTTTCCAATGGTCAACACTTGGATTACTCTGATATCTCCCTAGAATCCCAACAATAAATGCAATGTTAGGTCTGGTGCAGACCTGAGCATACATTAGGCTTCCAACAGCTGAAGCATATGGAATGGTTTTCATTTGTTCTCTTTCAAAATCATTCTTTGGGCATTGGTCCAAATTGAACTTATCACCCTTCACAATGGGAGCAACACTTGGTGAACAATCCTTCATCCAAAATCTCTCTAAAACTTTATTGATATAGGTTTCCTGAGACAAACCCAAGACACCTCGAAGTCTATCTCTATGGATCTTAATGCCAATGACATAAGATGCCTCACCCATATCCTTCATATCAAAATTTTTAGAGAGGAATTGTTTTACCTCATGTAGCAAACCCCTATCATTGGCTGCAAGCAAAATATCATCCACATATAGCACCAAGAAACAAATCTTACTCCCACTAACTTTCTGGAATATACATTGATCCATGACATTCTCTTCAAAACTAAATGAAGTGATGACGTTATGGAATTTTAAATTCCATTGACGGGAAGCTTGTTTTAATCCATATATGGATTTATTAAGCTTACAAACCAAATGCTCACCATTATTAGAAAAGAATCCTTCAGGTTGTTTCATATAAACCTCTTCCTCTAGGTTACCATTAAGGAAAACCGTTTTCACATCCATTTGTTGCAAATCAAAATCAAAATGGGCAACCAATGCCATCACCACACGAAGTGAATCTTTCTTAGATACAGGAGAAAATGTCTCTGTGTAGTCGATTCCTTCCCTTTGAGTGAATCCTTTGGCAACGAGTCTTGCCTTATGTCTCTCAATGTTTCCTTGTGAGTCTTTCTTTGTTTTGAAGACCCATTTACATCCAATGGCTTTCACACCATCAGGCAACTTGACGAGATCCCAGACTCGGTTAGACGCCATAGAATCCATCTCTTCTTTCATGGCATTGTACCATAAGTTCGAAACCTCAGAACTCATGGCCTGTGAAAACGTTTCAGGATCATTTTCGGCTCCAACATTATAGTCACATTCTTGTAGATACACAACATAATCATTATGAATCGCTGATTTCCTTACTCTAGTAGATCTTCTTAATGTTGCATCAATATTCTCCTGAGGAGCAGGATCATGTTGTTCAACTAGTTGTTCAACAGTTGTAGGCATCTGTTGAACTTCAACATCTACTAGATCAGGATCAACAACTTGTGGTACATCCAAGACTGGTTCTTCAACATGCGTTTGTACTCGAGGCGTGTTGTCAACAATAATGATCAGTCCATTACTTGAAGTGGTACATTGAGCATCTGAATGATCTTTCTCAGAACCAATGCCCTGGGATCGATCGCTCCCACTAATCAAGTAATTCTCAAGAAATTTTGCCTTTCTTGATTCCACAAATCTAGTGTTGTGAGATGGACAATAAAATCTATAACCTTTAGACCGTTCGGCATATCCAATGAAATACCCACTAATGGTCCTTGGGTCCAGCTTTTTCTCTTGTGGATTATAAATCCTCACTTCAGACGAGCATCCCCAAACGTGCATATGTTGCAAACTCGGTTTCCAACCTTTCCATAATTCAAATGGTGTCTTTGAGACAGCTTTGGTTGGAACTCGGTTTAATATATACACAGCCGTCTTTAAAGCTTCAATCCACAAGGATTTAGGAAGATTTGAGTTTCTAAGCATACTCCGCACCATGTCCAATAGTGTTCGGTTTCTTCTTTATGCTACACCATTATGGTCTGGTGAACCAGGCATAGTGTATTGGGCAACTATCCCATGTTCTTGAAGAAACTTAGCAAAAGGATCAGGCGCTTGTCCATTCTCAGTGTATCTACCATAATATTCACCACCTCTATCTGATCTCACGATCTTTATTTGCTTTCCATATTGTTTCTCTACTTCAACCTTAAAGCTTTTGAAGGCATCCAATGCTTCGCTCTTATTATGAAGCATATAGAGATACATATATCGAGAAAAATCATCAATAAAGGTGATAAAATATTTTTGACCTTGAATGTCCATGTCTGGACAACATATATCTGTATGTATGATTTCTAATATGTTTGAACTTCTATTGGCACCTTTCTTTGACTTGTTAGTCTGCTTTCCCTTAATGCAGTCCACACATGTCTCAAAATCAGTAAAATCTAGAGTACTAAGTACCCCATCTTTAACTAATCTTTTAATTCTTTCTATGGAGATATGTCCTAATCTCCTATGCCATAATGTAGAAGAGTCATCGTCAATAATACACCTTTTAATGCCAGCTTGAACATGCATAGCGTTATGAGTGGCATTATTTTGTAAATTAATGCAGTAAAGACCATCAGACAAAATACCATTCCCAACACAATCAGATTTATTAAATAAATTGAAAGATGTTTCTGAAAAGTGAAAGGAATAACCATAAGGTACAAGTCTTGAAATTGAAATCAAGTTTCTAGAGAAACTTGGAACATAAAAGGTCTTTTCTAATTTTAAAATAAAACCACTACTTAAAATCAAACTACATGTCCCTACAACCTCCATATGTGAGCCCATCTTTTTACCGAATAAGATGTATTGCTCACTTCTTACTGGCTTCCTTAGATTTTGCATACCCTGTAAGGAATTTGCAACATGGATTATAGATCCAGAATCAATCCACCAGGTGTTAATATTAACATTAACCATATTAGATTCATAACAAACAAACGAGGTTGGATTACCTTTATTCTCAAGCCATTTCTGGAATCTGATACAATCCTTCTTCATATGTCCCTTCTTTTTACAAAAGAAACACTTGGATTCTTTCTTAATATCAGCCTGAGGTGGAATTATTCCCTTTCCTTTATGCTTGTATTGAGATTTTCCTTTCTGGTACGTTGTAGCCAACATTGCACTTTCACCAAATTCCATAACAAGCCTCCCTTCCTCTTGAACACACATGGTCATTAGTTCATTGATTGACCATTTATCTTTATGTGTATTGTATGAGATTTTGAATGGCCCATAATGGTGTGGGAGAGTGTTAAGGATATAGTGCACCAGGAAGGATTCCGACATCTCAACCTCAAGATGCTTAAGTTGAGCCGCAATGTCCCTCATTTGCATAATGTGCTCGCGTACACCTTTCACACTGGTGAGTCTTAAAGAAGAGAACTTCATAATAAGGGTGCTTGCTAAAGCCTTATCTGAAGTGACGAATTGATCATCAATGGCCTTTAGCAAGTCTTGAACATTGGTATGCTGATCAACGGAACCACGAATACCAGCAGAGATTTTAGTCTTAATGAACATCATACTAAGGCGATTAGATCGTTCCCATTGTTCATAAAACATGATATTCTCTAGAGTACTGGTTTGAGTAATTTTAGGTGGTTCGTTTTTCCTAATAGCATAATCAATATCCATCCACCCTAATTGAAGGAGAATTATTTCCTTCCATATTTTATAGTTATCCCCTTTCAGATCGAGAATATCACAGCGGATATCAGAAAAATTTACAGGTTGAGAAGCTGCAATTAAAGATTATATGCTTATTAAAATTTGAGGCCTAAACTATAGTCATTATTTACCAATGTAAATCATGAATAATATGAATCTAGTGACATAAAACTTGCCTGTGGGCTAAAGTTTTAATTCAATTAAATTCATCCTAACTTTACAATAAAACTATCAAATTATGTTCCTTTTCCTAATCCCTGTGAGTAAATTAGAAAATATAATTTGATATTATATCCTAATTAATCACACAAAATATAATAAAAATTCCTCTGGGATAAGATTTATTATGTCATATATGATTAATTACAATTAATATTTATTTTCTAAATGTGATCCTAAATAAACTTTATTATAGTTTTAATTAATTAAAGATGCTGTGGCTACTCCCTAATTAATCAAACTATATGAATCACTTAAATTCTTATGCTCAATTATTGCATAAAACCATAAACAATATTAATTTAATATCAAATGTACAAATATTATTTATCTTAAATTGCATATATGACAATAAATTATACAAGCAAAATTAAATAATATAAGCACTAATTAAATCAATAAGAGTCATTAAAAAAATTAATTTAATTATGCATAAATTATTTAACTAAATTTTATATGTATAATCAATTGCAAAATTTATACATATAAATACACAAAACAAATAATTTAAGCATAATGTATTTAAATAAAATTTTAATGTGTCCAAAAATTATTTAAATAAATATAACATGTATAATAAATATTATACATATGATAAACATAAATTAAAATTATATTCGGAATTATTTTATATATTTATATTTATATTTATTTATTTATTTATTTTGTTTTAATAAAAACTAAAATCTGAATCTATATAAAATTTATGCTCTTACATATGATAAGATAATAGGCTCATTGGTCAAGTGGACAGACCATTACAAAATCCCTTTGTGTAAATTGGGTTCGATTCCCATGTAAAGCAAATACATTTTTTTTAATCAAACATTTAACCTTTATAAATGTAAGTCTTATACAAAAGTACACGTAACACCTGTTGTAGTCCATTGGACGAGGCTGTTAAAGCCTCATGTAAGACTCGATTTCGAGTCCCCCACAAAGCGAGCGTTTTTTTTTAAACTTCATCTTCAACCTTCAGCCGGGTCAATACGACCCGTTTTTACACTAACGGATACTCGGCTGTATCTTTCTATTCCGGCGACGGAATCTAGCGTTCTTTTTATCAAAATTTTTAGAATTCAATTTCTGAGTGATTCATGATCTTAATTTTAAGTAAAAACCTCATTTTAAACAAAAAGTTAATTAATGAAGAAAATAAATACCCACGGCAAATTGGATTTATTTTCTTCATTGTTTTTAAAGTTTAATTTTACAGAATCACTCAAAAATCAATATTGAAACACTTTATAATTTCCATATTCATAAAAAACAATCAAAATAAAAAACCCAAAATTTCAGTTCTAGTGAAATAGAGAAAAACAGAGTAGTTTTCAAATTGCTCTGATACCAAATGTTAGAGTCTCAATTCAATCCAGAAACATTCATAAAACCATATGAACTGATAATTTAAATGCAGCGGAAACAAAATTGGATTGAAAACATACCTCCTGCCATTGATCAAATTTCAGCACTTACACGGGAATTCCAATGGATTTTTTGTTCGATGCTTTCACTGGTTTTTCACACTTATTCTCTGCGTATTGATGGTGTAATCTAAATTGTTATGCAGTTAATAGTGAGAGGACCCGATACTTTATTAAGGTTCTTCCATCAAGAACCTCGTTCGGTTTCGGAACCGACGTACGGTTCCGACGAACCGAACCGTCACCACGATTCACTAACGTTGCACCACTTTGATTTACAATTAATACAATCGCGTCAAACAAATTGATAGTAAATATATATTTTATTAAATATTAACTATGAGACTACCAATATTACAAGTCTATTTTAACGAAAATAGACTTGTACAAACTTTTTGTAAAGGTATTGTAATTGTATTATCTAAATAAATTGTAATCTAGCATTGACACTTAATCAAGTATTCACCAGAAAGGGCAGCACGGAGGATAGTATCTCCGTTATTTCTCCGAATCGAATCGCTTTTTTCCTTGCAAAGATAATGGAGACAAAGGAAAGCCATTTCTTTTCCATGAAGAGCAGCCAAGAAGAGAGGGGTCTCACCCTCATTGTTTTTCAATGTTATAAGGTCGTGATTCTTTTCAGCCATTGTTTCACAAAATTCAACATTTCCTAGCGAAGCTGCTATATGTAAAGGCGTGTTTCCTTTATTATTCACAATATTAATTAGGTTATGACTAACAATATTTTCCATCAATTTTACTGCTGTTTCTGTTTGCCCATTTGAGACAGCTATATGTAAGGCAACCTAATTTAGTGAGCTTTTCCTGTTGAGCTTGTTTGTTTTTCTTGTAACATTCCAAAACTTCATCCCAATTCCCTTTCATGACAAATGTGAACAGTTCATTAAATTCATATAAACATTTTTTAAAACAAAATAATGTTTATTTTAGTTTTTTATTTATCTTTAAATAATAATAAATTGTTGGTCATGTCACATTTGTAATATGATGTTCCCTATACAACCATATAATATTTAAAAATCTAAATAATTTTAGATTTTATTTGTTATTATTATTGTTATCTTATATGCATAAACTATTTTTATGTCACATGTTAATATATAATTTGTGCTTAAAATATTATACTAGATAAAATGATTTATAGAAAATAATCTATTCTAATACTTTAAACCATTATTTCACCTAATCTTTTAGCACAACGAATATTGTAAATATTTAGATAAGTATATGCGTGTTGGATATGCATAATATATTTTTTAAAATTTTCCTTAGACTTCTACCAATTAAAATATCGAGTACTTAGATTCACATACATGTTGTATCGTTTGGACATGAATACTTTACAAAATATAAATATTTCATGATGCATAGATTTATACTATTACTACTATATTGACACTAAAAAGTAAAATAAATAAATAAATAAAATACAAGAAAAGAAATAAGAGGTGATCTAGTTACTATGGTTGATGCTTGAACAAAAATATAAAAGTTACTGTATATGGTTAATGGTTATTTCAAAAAAAAAAAGTTACCATAATTAATTTTATTTGGAAAAGAAAAAAGTTATCATGGTTAGTGAGAGGTCCATTATTATAATACATGTCTTTGGTCTCGGTTTTTAATCGTGATCGTAGGTCTATGACCACGGTTATAAGAACCGAGACCTAAGTGAGAGAGACCATAGGTAACAATCTATGGCCTTAGTTATTACATAATCGAGGTCATAGATTGTACCTATGAATTAAAATAAATTGAGAAAATTTAGAATCATTATATTAAATTTAAAAGAGATATTACATTAAGAGTTTACTAGATATACTAAAATATAATAAAACCTTAATATAACTAATTAAAATGTTCTAAAAATATACATGAAATGTTTTTACTAATATAACTAATCGAATTGTCTACAATCTAAATCAACTAGAAAATATTTTACATGTCCTATTCTAACGTTTTTCTTCAAAATCTTCTTCCTTGATAGTATTTGTTATGTGTATTAATTTCCTCATAAAAAAACAGCATCTAGTATGGGCATACTAACGTTTGGATTCCATGAATATAATTTTTCATATACAACATCTAAAACACAAGAGTCCTTTCTACTTATTTTAATTTTAATTATAAGACAGATATTATTTGGATTTTGGAGGTAGGCAAATAACAAGACAAAAATAAATAGGAGTCCCTTTATATTATATTACTAATTATCAAAAACCTCCCCCAATAATACTATTAAGAATCACTTCACTAATATATTCACAATCACTGACCTATATATATAAGAAAATCCGTTTAATGTGGGTGTACCAATCAATGAAAAAGAAATTATATATCAAATGTCTATGTTACAATCTATATCATCTACTACTAACGAGTTGTCTATAATGTCATACTTATGTGTGCTTGATCATTCTAATTTTTCATCACAAACATCCTTTTTTTTCCTCCCAGGCTTGCTACTTCAACAGTAAAGGAGCTTCAGCTAACTACTAGACACTTGTTATAAGATTTTTTAGGAGAAGAAGTTATACACTGTAAACTATAAAATGAGATGGTACTGGAGCTACAAGTGACAAAAACCAAGAACAATTGAAGTAATCAACAGAGCAACTGTACAAATCAGAGCCTGCATCAAACATTAAATTCGAAATTAGTGAAGATAGGTAATAACTTACAAAATTCATAATCCAACTTCGTCAAAGACAATAAAAATAAAATCATAATCCATGTACAGACTACTTTTATTATTACTTTTTCAAATACCAATCACGAATTATTCATGCACCAAGAAAATAAGAGTTCATTAACATCAAATTGCCTTCTTTAAATCTGAAATTAATATAAAAAGCATTAAGAAGAGTTTTAAGATAATGATGGTTGTATTTTTATTTCAAACTACATTTCCATAGTTGTAGAATTTGTTTTAATAATAAAACATTTCCTGTACAAGAGATGAAAATTTGCTGCAGGTCCTAAGCACAAAGTTTAACATAGAAATTTCTCAGTAGACCAAGTAGCATGAATTAGCATATATGTATCATTTTCATCATTCACTGTTGATGAATCGGACATGAATTACAACCTCTAAGATGCGAGATTCTAGAAAGAAGACTTTGAAAGTTTATAAGATATGGACCTGATTAACCTAGAGAGGGGTGAATAGGTTATTTTTAATTTTTTATCAATTTATAATTTAATAACCTAAACAAAGCGGCCAGACATGCAATCGTGTGTAAGAGTAAAGTGCGGAAATAATAACACACGATATTTTTAGGTGGAAACAACCTAGGCCACAACCATGACCTAAGAGGAAAACCACCGGTCCACCGGACCACCTAACTTTCCACTATGAAAATCAAATGTTCAAGTACAAACTCGGTCTTATGCTACCCTTCCTAGAATACTGCCCCAATGTACTTTACTTATGAGCCCCTACTCTGTTTTCATAGTTTCCAATATTAGCATGAACGGTTTCCAGACCAACGTTCCAATAAGCTCCTCGCTAATTAGATCGTTCACAAATCAACTGCAAAGAGGTTAGCACAAAAAGAAACACAAGTGCCCGTGTGTGTTCTAGAATAGATTTAATAATGAATGATCCTAACTAGATGATTCAAAACATATGCCACTTAAATCAAATCAACTAGTAAATTCTAGAGCAAAAAGATTCAGCACAAGTTCCATAAAAATGGTTTCTTTAAAGATTAATAATCAAATCAAATAACTATGATATGACAAAAACAATTATTTGATCTAACAATCTAAGAACAAAATTCAAGAAGAAACCATAAAAAACATATTATCAAAATATCAAACTCTTTTATCACCGAATTATAAATTAATATATATTAATTACTTAAGCATATTACTTATATATTAATCATCTTTGCTGCTTGATACTATTGTTCAACTTCCTTTATATTATATATATATATATATATATAATATATATTACTTACCTGAAAGTTGCGTGATGCTATTGTTCAACTTCCTTTATATATCACATATATATATATATATTACTTACCTATATCTCGCAGCGTGAAGACCATTAAACTCCTTTCCTCTGAATTTTTTTCTTATCGTTTTCGGCAACAGCACATATCAGTTTTTTCTTCTATTCGGCCTCCGTGTATTCACTTTCTATATTTCCTTAAACCACTCTAACCCTAATGTATCTATATATATAGACAATAATAATACTTAATGATATTAGAGTTAGGGTTAAATGTGTTTTAGTCTTAACTTTTCAAATCCCATTAAAAACAAAAATCTTAATATTATCTTAAGATATATTATAAAAATATTTAATTAATAATTTCATAAATTAATTAAAGTTTGTTTTGTGAACATTGATGATATCATTAAGTTTAGTTACTTCCACACGCAATTTATCTCTCTCTTCCCTGGCACCTAGACAATCCATGAATAGTTCCTCATAATTCGATACATTAAACTTAGACAGTAAGAGAGAAGAGTTTACTTCCTCATTTTCTTCATCCGAGCTAAGGTCGGAGTCATTGTGGTAGGAAAGGACATATAAGACCTAAGTGTAGATTTCTTTATGCTTATGATTCTATCACGAATACAAATGTTTCTAAAATACCTCAAAAAATTTCAAAATGTAAAGTTTTTACTACAAGAACTACACAAAAAGAGGAATATAAGAAACCAGTAACTCAAATGTCCAAAATTAAAAAAGGATGGGTTAAGAAATCTGAGTTGCACTGTTTTGTGGCCCATATAGCATTTAAAGTTAAATCAAATACCGCTTGGTATTTTGATAGTGGATGCTCTAGACACATGACAGGGAATCGTTCTTTGTTTAAAACCTTTAAGGAATACAATGAAGGGACAGTTACCTTTGGTGATGGTAAAACATCTAGAATTATTGGAAAAGGCTCTGTTCAAATAGAGGGTATCCCTAAACTTGATGAAGTTTTATATGTGGAAGGACTTAAGGCAAACTTGATTAGCATAAGTCAAATATGTGATAGTGATTTTAATGTGCAATTTACAAACAATCACTGTATTGTAACAGATCAAAATGGTGAATGTGTGATTAAGGGAATCAGATCACATGACAATTGTTATTGTATTGATACATCACCCACAGTAACATGTAACCTAGCTAGCAATGACTCAACTATCTTGTGGCACGAAAAGCTAGGTCATATGAATTTTAAAGATCTGGTTAGATTAAGCAAAATTGAGACTGTGCGTGGTTTACCTATTCTTTCAAAAATTGAAACACCTGTATGTGGACCATGTCAATTGGGTAAACAAACTAGGATTGCTCATAAAAAGATCAAGAGTATAAATACAAACAGAGTATTGGAATTGATACATATTGACCTTATGGGTCCTATGAGAACAGAAAGTATTGGAGGTAAGAAATATATCATAGTTATAGTAGATGACTTTTCTCGCTACACGTGGGTAGACTTTCTCAGAGACAAGTCAGATGCTTTTGAGTTCTTCATCTCATATTGTACAAGAGTGCAGGTTGAAGCAGGTGACAAAATAGTAACCATCAAGAGACTGAGAACAGACCATGGAAAAGAGTTTGAAAATACCAAGTATGCTGACTTCTGTAAAGAACATGGTATCTTTCATGAATTCTCTGCTCCTATTACACCTAAAAAAAATGGAGTAGTTGAACGGAAGAATAGGATACTTCAAGAGATGGCAAGAGTAATGATGCATGCCAAGGGAGTCTCCAAAAGGTTTTGGGCTGAAGTTATAAACACTGCATGTCATATTATAAATCGTGTATATCTTCACCCAGGTACAAACCAAACTCCCTATGAGATATGGAGAGATCGAGAACAGTTGGGTAAGTTTGATTCAAGAAGTGATGAAGGTATATTTCTTGGTTATTCCCTAAATAGTAGAGCTTATAGAGTCTTCAACTGTAGAACCAATGTAGTTATGGAATCCATAAATGTCGTTATAGATGATGGGGGTAAGAAGATTATAAGTGAAGAAGCTGGAAATGAAGAAAATTTCATAACACCTCAATTAACAATGACCAGTGACACAATTGGAATAAAAGAAGAAGAGTTGAAGGAAGGTGAACAAAAGAAGGAAGCAGCATCAACCTCATCAATGATAAATCCAACTCGAACTTCAAAAAATCATCCTATTAAGAATATAATTGGAGATCCTGATGCTAGCATGGTAACAAGAAGAAGACAAATAAGTGAGGTAACCCATTTATGCTATATTTCTCAATTTGAACCAAAAAATGTAAATGAAGCCCTTAGGGATGAATTTTGGATAAATGCCATGTAGGATGAGTTAGCTCAATTTGAGAGAAATCATGTGTGGGTATTAGTACCTAAGCCTAAAAACAAAAATGTTATTGGAACAAAATGGGTGTTCAAAAATAAATCTGATGAGCATGACATTGTTGTTAGAAATAAGGCTAGGTTAGTAGCTCAAGGCTACACACAAGTAGAAGGAGTTGACTTTGATGAAACATTTGCACCCGTAGCTAGACTAGAGTCAATTAGGATTTTACTTGCCATTTCCTGTCATATGAAGTTCAAATTATATCAAATGGATGTTAAGTCTGCCTTTTTGAATGGTTTTTTGAATGAGGAGGTGTACGTGGAACAACCAAAAGGATTTGTTGATCCGAAATTTCCAAATCATGTTTACAAACTCAAAAAGGCTCTTTATGGTTTAAAACAAGCTCCACGAGCATGGTATGAGAGACTTACCAACTATCTTTTGAACAAGGGATTTATTCGAGGGGGAGTTGATAAGACTTTATTCATTAAAAGGAGTAGTGATGAGATCTTTATTGCTCAAATTTATGTGGATGACATAGTTTTTGGATCCACATCTAGTACACTAGTGGATGATTTTGTGCATGTTATGACAAATGAATTTGAAATGTCTATAGTAGGTGAAATGTATTTCTTCCTTGGTTTGCAAATCAAACAATCTCGTGATAATATATTTATTTCTCAAACTAAGTACGCATGTAACCTTGTTAAAAGGTTTGATCTTGAAACTAGCATGCCATTACGGACTCCTTTAGGTACCAGCACAAAAATTACAAAGGACACTCAAGGTAAAAGTGTTGATCAAACCCTATATAGGAGTATGATAGGTAGTTTACTTTACCTCACTGTAAGTAGACCTGACATATGTTTTAGTATTGGTGTGTGTGCTCGTTATCAAGCTGACCCAAAGGAATCACACTTAGAGAATGTAAAGAGAATCATCAGGTATATCTCATGAACAAGTAATTATGGTTTATATTTTACTATTGACACTACTTGTGAAGTAAGTGGTTTTACAGATGCCGACTGGGCAGGCAACCAGGATGATAGGAAGAGCACATTAGGTGGTTGTTTCTACATTGGAAACAACTTAGGATCATGGCACAGTAAAAAGCAGAACTCTATCTCACTCTCTACGGCCGAAGTGGAATACATTGCTGTAGGAAGCTCTTGCACACGAATGCTTTGGATGAAAAACATGCTCAAGGACTACGGTCAACCACAAGGTATGATGCCCTTATATTGTGATAACTCTAGTGCTATATGTATTTCTAAGAACCCAGTTCAACATTATAGAACTAAGCACATTGACATAAGGCATCACTTTATTCGAGAACTAGTTGAAGAGAAAATAGTAACACTTGAGTTTGTACCTACTGAGAGACAACTAGCTGATATATTCACTAAAGCCATAGACACTCAAAGATTTGAGTATCTCAGAAGTGCCTTGGGAATTTCTCCCTCAAATTGAATTTCAAATTTTATTACCAAAAAACAAAATCATTGTTTGGCCAAAAGAGTATTCAACTTATTTAATACTTCCATACACATAATCTCATTTTTAGTAACTCAACTCATTTTGATATTTATTGTATAAATTATTCTACAATTGTGGCTTGTGCATACATATATATTCTTATACATGTGATGATCGATGTTGACATAAACTTCTTCACACACTCACAAACACACATATATGTTACGCTTGAAGTTTATGAATTTTCTTGAAAGACTCTAGGACTTTAACTAATCTTGATTGTAAAATTGTGTTGAGTTCTACTTTTGCTTACTAAAATTTTACCGTATGGAGGCACCGAGTATTGAGAGGGCTACCTACTGTGATGTGTGAAGCTACCGCAATGAACGGAGAGGGCTACCCCATAACTAGTGTGAAAGTCATCATGCTAGGTTTATGGATCGTGCAAAAAAAAGGGAAAGATTATGCAAAAACTGATTACTTATAAATCTTGTACTTGGAATGCACAAAAAGAAAGAGCTAATAGTGGTTAAAATATATATATATATATCATTACCTCATTTATAGAAAAAAAAGTTAAGTCATCTTTTAGTAAATATATTTTATTTTGTAAGATTGAAGACTCGATTATATTTTTATATGATAGGTGATATTTTTTCTTTTGAGTCTTTCTTGATAGATCATAAATGAATTAATTGACATATTTATGAAGTTTAAACATGTATACTATTTTAAGTAAATGTCAATATGTCATTATATGTGCGAAGTGTGCGTGTGCACCTATTCTATTCTATTTATTAATTTATATGATAAATAATCAAAATTGGAGTAAAAAAAATGACAAAAAATGATGAGTTCTCAATTGGTTGTGTGCTTGTTTGTAATTACATGAGTTTAATATCTTATGTGGCTATGTATACAAATTTAAAAAAAAAACTTTTTTAATTGGTTTCTAAGTTAGAGTGTCATAGAACTTAGGGGGAGTTTAAAGCACATTGCACTTTTACATTACTCTGATTTTACACTATTATATCTTTAGGAGAAGTTTAACTTCAATTCTTTGTCTAATGCTTTGTCCTTCTCGTATGCCAAAAAGGGGGAGAGAATTTTTACTTCCATGTTTTTACTTTGTTATGCATATAAGGGGAGAACATATTTTTATTAAGCTTAATTGATATGAATGCATACTACATGACTATTATTTATACTTCGCTTATTTCTATGTAAACTGAACTAATATACAATGAGGCTTTCATGCCAAGTTGTCCTATACTTTGTCAATGTTGTTTCAGTTACTTACAATCTTGTCAAGTTGCAGCGAAGATGGATCTACCGGACCATAGGATAGTTCCACTATGGAGTCTGGGACATCATTGTATTTTTATCTTATTTTTATAAGTGTCATGTAGTAAGTGAGAGGTTTTGCCACACGAAAATGCCAAAGGGGGAGTTTGTAAGGACCATGAGTGTTGGCTATTTTCGTGGACAAAATATTTACTTGTAAACTAGTTTGTAGGCCTGCTATCAAGTCTATCAAGAAAAGCCCAACAAATACTCGAGCTTTAGATAATCGTATTTCAGGTATATCTTTTATAACTACGACACATAGGATTGCATTCACGCATTTAATAACACATTTTCATAAATCTGAAATTATATTTTATGTTAAAATATTTATTCAAACTTTAATTAATTTATGAAATTATTAATTAAATACGTGAATGCAATCCTATGTATCGTAGTTATAAAAGATATACCTGAAATACGATTATCTAAAGCTCGAGTATTTGTTGGGCTTTTCTTGATAGACTTGATAGCAGGCCTACAAATTAGTTTACAAGTAAATATTTTGTCCACGAAAATAGCCAACACTCATGGTCCTTACAGACTTGATTAGAGAGGATTATTTTTGGAGACAAATTGAGTTGAGCGTATAATAACAATGATATTTTCTCTCTTAAGCCAAGTTATTTGTCAGTAGTAGAATAGATGAAAATAAAGCTTAGGGGTAGCTTTGGTGCTAAATGTATTAATCTACTAAAGCTACAATGGTGGACAAGAATTTGTTTGTTTAATGTTTATAACAAAATGAAGGTTTTTCTTTGACAAGCTTGTAATAGTATTTTAACTATTAAGGCAAGACTTTGTCAAAAGAAAGTACTGTAACTTCCCAGATGTTTAACGTGCAAAGGGATAGGAGAAGATGTAATACATGCTTTGTGGTATTGTGAGGCTACATGAGAGGTATGTAAGCTAACTGAATTTGTTAGTTTATTAATGATTCGCCTATGTTATTTGCATATTTGTCAAATAGTGTTTGGTGTTTTTGTATTAAATATTATGTAAATTTTCTCTAAATTTTTATATGGTTATTTTATTATTTTTCTTTACAGATATTTTAAATTTACGCTTTCAATAGATTATGTGTGGTAGGAGATCCTTAGGAAATCCTCTTATACCATATATAGATAATATTTATAAATTTAAACAACTATCCATAAGGTTGAATTCTAACCATCAGCTTATTTTAACCGAATTGATTATCGATCCCGTACGTAGATATTAATTGATTTTTTTAATTAACAAAGAATATCTAATCTCACCAAATGTGATATTCATATAAAAAAGAGAGAATTAATAAATATCAATTTATATCTTTAATAACCAAAATAATATGAGCAAGCATAATTAACCTAGTTATTATATCCATAAATACTCTACTATTATTTATAAATGATAAAATTTGCATAAATGTTTATTGAATTCATATTTATGTTTATTTATATGTTATTAGATTAGAAAACACACAAAACCCAAACTATCATGGTAGGATGTTTTGGATTTAATTTCATTTTTTAAAGTTTGAATAATAAATTAAAAATCACATATATTCCTTAGATCGACCTTGGGAGGATTTTATAAATATAAAACCAAAGTATTGGCAGGATTAGTGATCTCGGTTTTGCTCATCAGTTTTGCGATTAGGGTTAGTACATCGAGAATCTCCACTGTGTTTTGTGATTTCCCAACTACAACCACTTATACCAAAGTCGAGGTCATTTCCATTGACGGAAACACACGTAGAGTGGTAACAAGGGTGATCAGTACAAGAATATCCACTACACTGAGGCGAGGAATGATACGTGGTAGGTAAGAAAGATAAGAAAAGGAGAGCATTGGCTAAAATCTTATGCCTTAGTTTTTTTAAAAAAATGAAATTAAATGTCTGAGATTATATGTATATATTGTAATAGTTTAGGCAAGTCGACCACAAGTTATATACTTAGTTAAAGAAATATTAATATCACTTTAAAAAAGAAAAAAATAAGTTAAAAGAACTAAAGAGATGCTGCACGTTATGTTTGAGGCATAGTGGGTGCTTAGACAAAGAAATCAGATATTAAATATTTTAATATTTAATAAATGTTATTTTTGGACTATATATATACGAATTTATTACTTATATTTTTTTTATTTCTCTTTTCTCTTTTTATTCTTTATTTATTACTTTTACTAACAATTCAATATAATTACTATTTGTCTATTTTTTTTATGTTAATTTAATAATTTACATATAAATTAGTAATTTATACTTTTAATTTAATTTAATAAATATTTGAATAAAAAAATATAAATTAATTGATTGAAAGAGAGAAAATTAAAAGTAGTAATCAAAATAACGAGAAGATTTAGTTTTTAACAATACATATATTTTAAATTAATAACATTGTTATATTTTATAAATATATCACAATAATAATTTATATAATATTTCTTCAAGATACATACATACATATATATATATATATATATATATATATATATACTCGATTATATTTATTAATAAAATTATACTAAATCGTTTAAGATTTATCTCAAACTTAAGATATATAAATTTTTTCTAAAACAAAATTATGTTTATTTTAGTTTTTTATTTATCTTTAAATAATAATAAATTGTTGGTCAAATTTACATGTCACATTTTTAATATGATGTTCCTTATACAACCATAAAATATTTAAAAATGTAAATAATTTTTTATTTTATTTGTTATCAACTTATATGCATAACTTCAACTATTTTTATGTCACATGTTAATATATAATTTTTGCTTACAAAATTATACGAGATAAAATAAATAATAGATGTATAAATCATTATAACTAGAATATGAAAATATTTATACCGTATATTTTTAATGGGTTTTTAAATTATGTAAATGAGACTTTATCTTTTATGCCTATGTTGACATTCCTGTATAAAACAAGGAGTCTATTTATATTATTTTATTTAGTATTATTTTACATGAAAATTACTTGGTAATTTTTTAAAACAAAAAATAACTTCTTTGGAGCTCCCCAAGGTATTAACCTCGCAAGGGATAGTTATTACCTTATATAACATGGTTGGTGAGGTGTCGGGTAGCCATGAATTTTTATAAATACATGCCTTTTCAAGTGTGAAGATCATTTTCTTATTCCAAATCATTAATACTTTGAATGTTATTTGGTAGTAGCGATTTGCAATTGTGTTTACCAAAAAATGTTTTCAATATTGGGTTAATTAAAATTAAATTAACACATGTGGCTTAAATTACATACAAGGTTCCTGTATATGAATTTGTCATACCATTGGTATTTTACTGTGTCGACTGGTGGTGATTGTTCATATCACTTGGTGGTGGGACTCTAGAGGAAAGTCATATTCTTCGTGGATCAAAATTGATTCCAAGAAAACAATCGAGGATAGCATAGGCATAGTAAGGATAGATGTCTCGACTGATAATGATATTTTTATTTATACTAATATCGAGCTGTATACTATTAATTTACTATAATAAATTTATGCTACTAAGTGGTGAATTATTTGTTGTTAAGCGAGTGGTTGTTTTAAACAACATAAAGATGTTGCCATATATAGATAGGATTTTTACATGAGTTTACTCCTTAGATCCCTATATTTGTATGCTTGCATGTAGTACTCATATAATCAAGGTTTGATCAAAATATTCTTGCACATGTAGGAGAATTTGATTGTGATTAGAAAACCATCTTTCCTACTCATTGCTTGTGTTTCTTTTATATTTTACCATCTTACTATCTATCGCTTTATGACATAGAATAAATTATTAGTTGTAAGTTTAGTTCTATTTGTTGTGTGCTCCGTTGTTTATCTGTATGATTGTTTCTTTCATTCTATATTTATTATTTTTGTAGCACGTGAGTTTGGAGACAAGTCCTATAGAGTTTGTATCCTTTTATTTTAGTTGTTTAGATTATCTCATTATTAATAATATTGTTGTTATTAATATTATTATTGTTAATTTATAATTTGCATATAAACAATTGTACAAGATAAAATGAATAATGGATGCATAAATCTTCATATCTATAATACTAAAATTTTGTCAATTATCATGTAATTTAATGATATATATTGTTTGTGAATTTTGAAATTGTGGTAAGATGTAAGAAAGGTACATAAGTAAAATGAAAAATATGAAAAAAATAAAGGTGTATAATCATTCATTCAATTTGTAAAATTCATCTACATTGGTTGGAATGAAAATTTTCAAAATCCACTAGATATGAATTGGATTACATATTAACATTTTTAAATTCACATAAATCCAATTCTATCCATATATTAAAATTAATAATTTTTATCTAAGAGTTTTTTTAATCAATTTAAATAATTTTACAACACTCATTAAAAACTTACGCACTTTTATACTATCAATAATTAAATGAGTCTATTACTTTCATTTTTTTAATAATGTTTAGACATTTTAATAAATTAATTAATAATTCATATGTCCTTTTCCATTTATATTTGTTACAGTGATAAAATTATTTCTTCTTTTCTAAGTTAATTAATATTTACATCGGACAAATGTAATATATTATAATTTTAAGTTGTATGAATTTATAATTTTCTATAATTTGTTACGTGGTCATAAAAAATATCAAGTGGTTGTCTTAAATTTGTTGCAAAACTTAAATATTTAAATAATTGATAATTTAAATTTTTTTAATCCTAATTAACATATAGTAAAAATTAAATTAAAATACTTATTTATTGAAAACACATGTTATTTATACACGTGAATAATTCACTGAAAATGAAAGGAGAAATATATAATAATTAGTTATATAAGATTTTATTTATTTATGTAGAAGATTGAAAACTTCTTAAACTCAAAAAAGTGCAAATAATAAAGTGGAATAATGGGTCGAACATGTGAATGACATATTATATTAGTTATGTATACTGAAACTTAAGAAAAAATATTAATTTTTAAGTTTTTTTGAATTTTATTAGCCTGATAATAATTAGTATTAATTATATCATCATATTTAATAAATAAACCATATTTGTGTTTGATATTTATGCATGAGAGTTGTGACACAAAAAAATAATAGTTAAAAGTATATTATATTAACATAAAAAGTGTCACATTTTATTCATGTGGTCTGTGTCATTTAATATTTAAATTGAGTTAAGTAACTAAAATTAAAATAAAATTATATTCTAGAGAGCCTTTTCATTATCAAGTTGTATGGTGACTAATCCATTCAATAAAATGTTATGTGTTATTTTATATTATATTAAATATTATGCTAAATTGTGTTATCATAATAAACTAAAATATATACCTATATCGGTTTTTGTCAAACAACTTTTTGCTAAAAGAGATAAAATTCATTTGGGTACGTAGAAGATAAGGAGATTGAGTCACAATTATGAGTATAATTATTTAATTATTAAAATATTTATAGCTATATAAATGCCAAAATTAAATAACACTAAAAATGCTAAAACATATTACAAAATAAATAAAAAAAATAGCAATAATTAGCGGCTACAACATGTTAATTGTATTTATGACAGAGATAGATATTCTTCTATTGGAGCTTCTCTCTGATAGTTTCATTTTACTTCTTTATATTAATTGATTTGATTAAAAACACATATTTTTGTTGTTTTTTATTGATGAATTTATGATTTATATTCACCAGGTATAACATATACACAAAAAAAATAATATTAATTATTTTTTATTTGAAAAAGGAAAAGATGAGGTATTATATCCATTGCTACGTAAATAACTAAATTATTCAATTGATTTCACTTTTAATCCTCGTAGTAAAAAAAATATGTTCATTTTCTTATAATGTTTAAAAAAATATGTTCATTTAAATTGTAAGAAAAATGAACATATGTTTTTTTCCTAAGGGAGTTAAAAATGAAACTTTATGTATGAATGAGTTATTCCATACAATTAAACCTTATATGTATCTCATTTTAGCAAACTATTTTCAAATATTGAATTTTTCCGATACATTGAGTGTTAAAAGCTTACAATTTAAAATTTAAGAAGGGTGTAGTTTTATTTTATACATGTAATTTATTTATAATTTTCTAAATATAACACCTAAAGTTTTATTTATAAAGATTTGAGGTAGGGCAAATGCCCCTCCTCATCCCAACATACATATGCATTTGTCTAGAGTTTTTTTTCACATCTAGATATTTATTTATGATGATCTATGTCACATTTATACCTATGAAATTTATATTTTCTTATCAATCTAGATCTTTATCTAGATTCATAATGTCAAAATAATGTCAAAGATAGAGAATATTATAATATGGTATTAAGATTTCTTTTTCTGAAAAATGCTTATTGTAAGGACTATGAGTGTTGACTATTTTCGTGAACAAAATATTTATCTGTAAATGTTTTTTAAACCTACTATCAAGTCTATCAAGAAAAATCGAACCAATGCTCGAGTTCCAGATAATTGTACTTCAAGTATATCTTTGATAACTATGACACATAGGATTACATTTATGCATTTAATAACACATGCTTATAAATCTGAAATTATTTTTAGTGCTAAAATATGGAATAAGATATGCTAAAATATTATATAAGATATACTCTAAATTATAGCTGAAATCTTTAGCATAAAATCTATTTTAAATAGGAATCTACTTAATTAGTGAGTATTACTATCTTATTTGTAATAGAAAAAATATTTATCAATCATATATGAGTTATCTTAATTAATGAGTATTACTAATTCTATTTGTAATAGAAAAGATATTTATCAATTACATACAATTAATGATTTTAATTTTTCCTATAAATAAAACTCATTACTCATTGCTTCAATTAACCACACAAGGGCATTATTCTATTCTTTTTAATTTTTCTCTCTTATTTTACAAATATAAGATCATAATTCTTTAGGATTCTTTATTTAGTTAATCTATCTAATATTGGTAGTTATGTTTGATTGATTAATAAGCCTAATTATTTTATGATATTTTGATAATATGTTCTTATGGTTTCTTCTTTATTTTTGTTCTTAAATTGTTAGATCAAGTAATTGTTTTTGTCATATCATAGTTATTTGATTTTATTATTAATCTTTAAAGAAGTTATTTTTATTGAACTTATGTTTGATCTTTTTGCTCTAGGATTTACTAGTTGATTTGATTTAAGTGACATATGTTTTGAATCATTTAGTTAAGATTATTCATTATTAAATCAATTCTAGAATACACACAGACACTTGTGTTTTTATGCTAACCATTTTGTAGTTAATTCAGAAACGTATCTGATTGGCAGGAAGCTTATTGGAACGTTGGTCTGGAAATTACTCACGCTAATATTGAAAACTATGAAAAGAGAGAAGGAGCTCGTAAGTAAAGTACATTGGGGCAGCATCCTAAGGAGGGTAGCATAAGACCGAGTTTGTATTTGAACATTTGATTTTCATAGTGAAAAGTTAGGTTGTCCGATTGATCGATGGTTTTCTTTTTAGGTCATGATTGTGGCCTAAGTTATTTATACCTAAAAATATCGTGTGTTATTATTTTACTTTTACACTTTATTCTTACACGTTTTTGCATGTTTGGCCGTTTTGTTTAGGTTATTAAGTTAAAAATTGATAAAAATTAAAAATAATCTATTCACCCATCTTTAAGTTAATTAGGTCCATATTTTATAAACTTTCACTTATTTTAATTATCTACTTATCTATAAAAAAATAATAAATTATTGAAAAAATTCATGTCTTATTTAAAATATGTTGTTTTGCACATACCACCAAATAATATTTAAAGATGTAAATAATTGTAGAATTTTTAATAAATATTAACATTGTTTTTATTATATGCAACTTTAAATATTTTTCCATCATATATCGTTTCACATGGATTTCAAAATATTTAAAGAAATTAAAAGAAAATGATATATAAAAAGTGGTTCAAATTGATAAGTCTCATTTATTATATGTTTCATATACGATCAATAATACATAAAGATGTAAAAAAAATTATTATTAATATTATTATTATTATTATTATGTGCATAACATTATATTTTTCATATATCATACCACATGTTAATTGATAATTAATACATATAGAATTATACTAGATAAAATAAATAATAGATATACAAATCATTATATCTAGAATACAAAAATATTTTTTCAATACTTATGTGACTTATAATGACATTTATTGTTGACAGATTTTGAAATTGTGTGGGTATGATGTCAAAACATTTAAAGAAATTAAAAGAAAAAAATTAATAAAAAAAGCAAACATTCAAGTTTCATTACACTTATACTTTATCAAAATCAAGGAACAATACTAATAATAATAATAATAATAGAAGAGACTTCTAAACTAATAAAAAAGTACCATAATTCTTTTTGTAAGACAAAGATATTGATGTTCATTAAATGTGTAATGAAAACAATTAGAGGAGAAACCAAATACTAAAAATTTTCAATCCAAACGATAAATGTTCCTTTATTTCACTGTATTGCACTTAAAATTAACAACACAAAGTTTGTGGCCTTAGCATACAACTGATACACATTATAAAACCTCAATCTCAAATATCAATGTGAAAACTCCTTGTAACTACGCTGTGGAACCTCTTTAATGATGGCCCAAAGGAGATCAAAATAAAGAGAGAGTTGTGCTAAAGCAAAGAATGTAATGGGGAAGCATGTTGCAACATACAATGGATATGCTATTGGTCTAAGTTCTTCTTTAAGGACAAACACATGTCCAGTACAAAAAGAGACTAGCATGGAAGCTATAGATGCAAAGAGTGATGTTAAACCCAGTAAAAGCTTTCTTGGTAAGTCCTTTGCAAAATCTTTTTCTTGGTATCTAGAAGTAAGAATTGAAAGGAAAAAGACTAAAGCAGTTACTGAGAAGCAAAGTGCAATTAAAGATGAAATCGCAAAGGCATTGAATGCTGGCTCTTCTTTCAGAGCTGGTTCACCAGTTTCTTCATTGACTCCACCAGGCACTGTTGCTGACGTTGCAAATGCTACTGCTGCAATAAGAGCTGCAACTACAGAGCAGGACTCTGAGGTTTTTGTTAGCCATTTACTTCCATCTTTGACGAGCTTTTCGTGTGCCTTACTGAAAACCTGCTTTGGGGTCTTGTTCTCTTTGTTATATCCAGCAAAGAAGCGTGGTGGCATGGACTTCTTGACAAACTGCAGCGTTAAACCAAAGTTAATTCTATATATCAACCATTTATTTAAACTGATAAAGTCACTTAACTTTCACGAAAAGTGCTTTGTAGTCTTCTTTTTTCTCTAAGCAAGTGAAGTTGGGTTCCACAAATTATAATAAATTATGTTTCATAAATATTTGTAGTTTTTATTTTATTTAATATTGGAATTTATATTTGATAATCAATACCAAAATAACTCGTTAATAGAGTTCCTACTCTACTAAATACAAATATAATTACTCATGTTTATGTAAACCCTAAGTAACTATACTAAATTAATGCACTTTTACTTAAATGGAAAAGAGTATCAAAAGGCTAATGTTAGTATATATTATAGAGGTAATAGTATGGGAGATGTTATTTATTAATTTTAGACTATACTCATCGTCAGCGGCTTTGCCAGGAAAAAATATTTGGATGGGATTACGTGCATATTTTAGTATATATACTAAATATTAAAAATTAAAAATTAGAGATAACTAGTTATAACGTAATAACATAAGAATTATTTTAATTTATTGAAATCCTAGAGTTAAGATATTATTTACGAGTTTATATATATTTTTTAAAAAAATATTATATTTTATTCATTTAATCAAAGAATACAAAATAATTAAATTAATAAAATTTAAAATATTTCAAATTATTTTACATTAAAATAATTTTGTTATAAAGAGAGAGAAGTCAATTCTTAATTTTCAAATATTACAAAAAATAAATTGTGATTGTTTCTTCTATAATGAATAGGTAGTATGATATTTTAATGAATTTTACTTTTACAAATTTGATATATTAGTTACATTATTTAAAATTAGTCAAATTTAATTACATTATTATTGCATTTTGAATGATTTAATTATTTTTTGCTAACTTGTTTTTCTATATATGATTTTTAAAAAAAATTTATATTGAATTAAAATAAATTTTACTAGTAGAAGTCTGCAAGTAGATGTTTGAAGATAAAAATGTTTCAAAAAATTTTAAAAAAACAAAAAATAAAATAAACAAAAATTATCAAAATTTAACTAAAACAACTAAAGTGTAAACAAATATAAAAATAATATGATTAAAGTGTATCAAATTAAAATAAATTTATAAGGCATCTAATTTGTGAAACTAAAATAATCTCAAGTATAATTTTCTTAAATAAATTATCTTTAAATTTTATTAAAAATAAAAAAAATAGATACTATTAACATGTGTACTAAAAATTAATAACTTTTTGACAAAATATTTAGAAGAGCTTCCATCGTATAGATGTCGCTTTTACTTATTATATTGTTTTCTATCTCCCTTTCTTATTGGGTAATGAGTATATTTTTTCAAAAATAAAAATTCTAGTAATTTTTATCGTAACAATAAATAATATCTAACAGTATGGTAGCTAAAAAGGAAGAATATGTATATATATATATATATATAGATAGATAGATACCTTGTACCATTTGATTTCCCATTGCATTTGGAGGGCACTGCCTGGAATAAGCCAAGGGCGGTAGTCGCTTAATTTTGCAGCCAAGTGAAGTGCACTGTTTCCATCATTATCCAGCTGTCTCAATGCAACTTCCTTGATAGTATTCTTACTATTTAGTAAAAGACTGTACACATGTGGTTGCCTATTCTCAATAGCTAAGAGCACAACATTCTTGTTTTCAGAGTTCAAGTCTTGGATAGCTATTGGGAATTCTTCTAGTATTTTCTCTACCATTTCAGTCACTCCCATTTTTGCAGCAACTAATAATGGTGTCTCTCCTTTTCCTTTTTCAGTTCCATCCTTCCCACGTACTTTCACTATTCACAAACCCAAAATATGGAAAATCAGCAGTTTCTTTGTTAAAAACTAGAATGTCGACTAAAGGTATGTTTGTTTGTGATTCTATTTTAAAACCTTACTAAGTTGTTTCAAAACAAACTTTTCAAACAAACCACTTCTACCTAGGAACAAGCGCATATATTTTTAGTTTTCATTCACATGAGAGGGGAATAAATGTATCAAATATAAAAAAATTTGTGGCTAAAATTTGATCTATAAATAGGCAATATTTTTGACTAATGACACACCAAAGAAAAGAAGCAAAACAAAACCAAAGGAACAATTTCCTTTGATGAAAAAAAGTGGTTTGTGTGAAAGAGTGAGAGAAAATATTTTAGAAAAATATTTGATATATTTTTCCAAAAGAAAAGTGACAAAATGTGAGTTTGGGAAATATTTGTGTATCACTATTTTAGGTTTATATCAATTTGTTATAATGTCTCTTACTTTGTACCCATTAATTTTATTAGTAGAAGAAATATTTTTCAAAGTTTATCCCATGAACGTAGCTTAAATTAAAGGGTGAACCACGTTAAATTGTTGGTATCATTATTTTATTTTATTAAATATATTTTATTTTTACCCACTATATCTCAACAATTGGTATCAGAGATGGTCTAGTAAAATTCTTAGTATACTATATGGTTGCAACATAGACTAATATATCATATCAGAAAAGATTTTATTAGGTACATGGCATATTTATTTGCAGAAAAAGAATCATCGTGAACAAAATGTCAAGCCAAAAGGTAGATATTGAGAAATTTAATGGCAATAATAATTTCTCTTTATGGAAAATGAGGATGGAAGATATTCTCATTCAATAGAATGTCTGTGAGACGTTGTTAGGGAAAGGAAAGAAGTATGCTCTGTGGTTGCAGCATAGACTAATATACCATATCAGAAAAGATTTTATTAGGTACATGGCGTATTTATTTGCAAAAAAAGAATCATCGTGAAAAAAATGTCAAGTCAAAAAGTAGATATTGAGAAATTTAATGGCAATAATAATTTCTCTTTATGGAAAATGAGGATGGAGGATATTCTCATTTAATAGAATGTTTGTGAGACGTTGTTGGGGAAAGAAAAGAAGGTAGCAACCATCACCGAGGAAAAGTGGGAGGAGATATATGGGATTGCACCTAGTACAATCTGTCTAAATCTTTCAAACAATGTCTTGTAAAATATTGAATTAAAAAATTGCAAGATTGTAAAAGAAACATGGGAGATTCTAGAAAACGCATACATGTCAAAGAACCTTGTCAATAAATTTTCTTTGTGGAAGAAGCTATATCAGACAAGGAACGAAGATAATGTGAGCATGATGCAGCACGTTAGGCATATTCCAAATATGTGCTTGAATTTGATCTATGTACGAATACTTGAAAATGAAAAATATTACAGTTCCTTCATTTATGACAAATGGAAACTTGAAAAAGGCTCCTTATTAGTGGCTAAAGGTGAGATGCATAAAACTCTCTATATAATGCAAGGAAAGCTCTCCATCGACACAGTAAATTCCATGGAGAAAGACAATGCAACTGAATTATGGCATAGGAGACTCAATCATATGGGTGAAAAATGTATGAAAAGTCTAGATAGAAAGAAGATACTGCCTGGAATGGATGAAGTGTATTTGGAGAAATGTGTTGATTATCTAGTAGGAAAGTAAAACATAGTTTCTTTCAAGAATTCCCCTACTTTTAAAATGAATAATATTTTTGATCTGATTCATTTATATTTGTGTGGACCAATGCCAAAGTCACTTGGTGATGCTCAATACTTTATAACTTTCATTGATGATCATTCGAGAAAGATGTAAGTATATCTTCTGAAAACAAAAGATCGGGTGCTAGATGTCTTCAAAGAATTTAAGGCCACAATTGAGAGACAAACATGGAAGAAGCTGAAGTGAGTTCGGACAGAAAAAGGTAGAGAATACATAAGACCTTTTCATGCTTAGTGTAAAAGGAATAGTATTCGGTATCAAATGACACATCCAGCAAAACCGTAGTTGAATGGTTTAGTTGAGAGGATGAACAGAACTATGATAGAGAGAGTCAGATGTCTACTTTCACATGCAATGTTGCCTAAAACTTTTTGGGGTGAAGTCATACTTATAGTTGCACATATGTTAAATCTTTCACCTTGTACTCCTCTTAAGATGGATGTTTCAGATAAAGTGTGGTCAAGAAAGGATGTTTCCTATGATCATCTGCGTGTGTTTGGCAGCAAAGCATCTGTTCATATCCCCAAGGATGAGATATCCAAACATAATTTCAAGACAAGATAATGTATTTTTATTGGCAATGGTCAAGATTAATTTGGCTATAAATTTTATGATATGGTTGCAAAGAGACTTATCAGGAGCCGTGATGTGGTATTTATTGAAGTTGAGACCATTGAAGATATTGTAAAAATGAAGAAGGATGTTCCTAATTCCAATAATGACTCATCAAATTTGAAATTAATTCCTCCAACATCAATGCCAAAACAAGTTGGATATGAAGACAAGATTTATCCACCTGATGAAGAAGATGCTCCTATAAAAGTTGGTTTTGAAGACAAGGGAGATGATGATGTTCATTATCCGAAACCAATACATGCGAATTCTCCTATTCCATTGAGAAGAAGTGATAGACTGAAACGACCTAAGAGTTATGAAGAAGTCATGGATGACAAATCCAAATAAAAATGAATTAAAGCCTTACAAGATTAGATGAAGTCCTTACATGAGAACAACAAAATTGAGTTGGTGAAGTTTCCCAAAGGAAAGAGGGCTTTGAAAAATAAATGGGTGTTCAAGGTGAAACATGAAAAACCCAGTTCGAGTATATGGTACAGAGCCAGACTATTTGTCAAGGAATTTAGCCAAAGAAAATGAGTTAACTTTGACAAGATTTTCTCACCAGTAGTGAAAATGAAATCCATTTATATTGTGCTGAGGTTAGCAACAAGTCATTACATGGAAGTTGAGCAAATCGATGTCAAAACTGTTTTCTTACATGGTGACTTGGAAGAAGAGATATACATGGAGCAACTCGAGGGTTTCAAGAAAAAGGAAAAAAACGATTATGTTTACAAATTGAAGAAAAGACTCTACGGCTTAAAACATGCATTGAGACAATGGTATAAGAAGTATGATTCTGTTATATGGGAGGAAGGCTACAAAAAGACTACTTCAAACCATTGTGTTTTTGTGTAGAAATTCTATGATGATGATTTCATTATTCTATTGTTCTATGTTGATGATATGTTGATTGTTGGCTAGAATATTTCCAAAATTAACAACTTGAAAAAGCAATTGAGTAATTCTTTTGCCATGAAGGAATTGAGACCAACAAAGCAGATTTTTGGCATGAATATTATTAGAGATAAAGGCGCCAAGAAATTATAGTTGTCACAAAAGAAGTACATTGAGAAATTACTTAGATATTTCATATGGACAAGGCTAAAGTGATTAGTTGTCCTCTTGCTAGTCACTTTAAGCTAAGTTCTAAGTAGAGCCATTCTACAGACAAAAGGAAGGAAGAGATGGAAAAGGTTTCATATGCTTCAATAGTTGGAAGTATGATGTATGCCATGATTTGTATACCACCAGATATCGCTCATATAGTTGGAGCTATGAGTAGATTCCTTTCAAATCCTGGAAAGGAATATTAGGCTATAATGAAATGGATTTTCAGGTATCTTTTAGATTCTTCCAAAATATGCCTATCTATTGAAAATGAAAAACCTGTGTTAGTTGGATACACAAATGTAGATATGGAATCTACTTCAGGTTACCCAATTACATTTGTAGGGGGAGCTATGTCATGTCAATCAAAGTTACAAAAATGCGTTGCACTATCCACTACAGAAGTTGAGTTTATATTAGCAACGAAAACATGTAAATATTTGCTATGAATGAAAAAATTCTTGAAAGAACTTGGGTTGCAACAAAACAGTTACCTATTACTTTGTGATAGTCAAAGTGTTATCCATCTTGGAAAAAATGCCTATTTTCATTTGAGATCAAAACATATTGATGTAAGATATCGCTGGATTAGGGATATAATGGAGAAGAAGCTATTGTAGCTTGAGAAGATCCATACAAAGAAAAATGGATCAGACATGTTGACAAAGATTCTTCCAAGACTTAATTTTGAATACTTTTGTTTAGCTGTTGGATTGGTAAAACCCTCCATGTAGTAAAAAGGGGGAGATTTGTAGGTCGTGCCCACATGAAAGGGGAAGAAAATAAAAATTTTAGGTACAACCACATTTGACAAATGTATCAAATAAAAAAAATATTTTTATGGCTAAAATTTAGCCAACTACGTTGCCAATTTCTGGCTACATAAGGGATATATAATTCTTTTTTGCCTTGGAGAGACACACCAAAGAAGAGAAGAAAAGCAAAGCTAAAGGAATAATTTCCTTTGGGATATTTTTTTGAAGAAGGGAGTGACAAATTAGTAAGTTTGAAAAATACTTATGTTAATATTTTGAGTTTATCTTAACTTTTTATTGTCTCTCACTTTGTACTCATTAATTTTATTAGTGGAAGAAATATTTTTTAAAATTTGACCCTTAGATTTAGCCTAAATTAAAGTATAAACTACGTTAAATTTCCAGTGTTATTATTTTATTATATTGAATTTATTTTATTTTTAATGTTTGTTCCCCAACAATACTGTCTCATAATATATAAACAAACTATAACATTGCCAAAAGAGTAACAAAGAAAAGGCAAGTTAGATCTCCTTACTACATTATCAACTTTTCATTCTTAACTAATGGAAGAAGAGATGTTTTTCTTTATTCTATTCTAATCTAATCATATTCTTTGATGTTTTAATCAAATATTGAGTAATTTTGTTTTTAACAAAATAATTGAGTTAATCTTACAATTCATTGTCCTATAGTGTCATACCATTACTCCATTATTTCTTGAGATTTTAGAGATTATTAATGTAAAGTAGATATTAAAGTTATAAGATATATAAGTGTTGATTATTTTGGTAGATAAAAAGTTTGTTTATAAATATGTTTCTAGACTTGTTATCAAATTTATCAAGTAAAATTGAATAAATACTTAGAATTTCTTATAATCATATTTCATTGCAAATCCGGAAGAGAAGCCAAATGGATCAACGAGTATATCATCAGAGTGGGTAAATTAATTAACTTTGAATATTATCCAGGCTATTCGGCAATTACTCATATATGAGCACAAGGTATGAATAAAAATATCAGAGGCAATTGGTTATCAATTTGTGATCAGATTACCACATATATGCATATCACATAATTAATCAATGCATAAGTGATAATATTAATTAATTTGTAATCATCACGCTTTATCTAAATTAGTTTTATTTATATCATAGCTTTTAATTTTTAGGATGCTTCCATGCTTGCTTTAATTCATTATACTTGTTTTCTTAATTTATTGAATTAATTATTAACATATAAAGAAGTTATTTTCATTAATTTTGGTATACATCTTCCCCTCTTGGATACTATTTAAGCTAATTTTAAAAATTGTTAAAATAGACCAAGAAATTTATAAACCGAGGCATTATTATAAGGAGAATAACATAAGATTAAATTTGTACTTAAATGTTTGTTTTTTATAATAAAAAATTAGATATTTTAATAGATCGGTAGTATTTCTCTTAAATAATAATTTATTTCTATTTAAAAATATCATGAATTATTTTTAATTCTCACATTTTACTATTTATATGTTATTGAATGTTGGTTGTTTTATTTACGTTATTAAATTATAATTTAATAAAAATTAAAATAATTTATTCTCCCATACATTTATTTGTGCTTATTATAAAGTTTGAAAAGTGAAGTATTTTTGAAGTTAAAAGAAGATGATCAGTACCTTCCATACTAGGGTAAGGAATCTCCTCAGACTTCTCTTTGTTTTGTTTGAGTACTCCTTCGTTGGGTTCATACTTGTATAACACTGTACATTCAACCAATTTGTTCATCACCTGTTTAGCCCATACATGTCTCTCTTTCTTCTCTTTTATTTTTTTTATCCTCCAAACACCTATATAATAATACTCAAGAAAACATTGAAATTAATTAATGTACTCTTGATACTTATTACTTGGTGTTCTAATTAAAATGAGAGGGTGAAGTGTATAAAATATTCAACCCTACCAAAATTGACAATACTAACCAACTCCAAGAATTAACAGTATGATCTTCGTCATAAACTTGAAAAGTCGAATAAAAGTGCTATAATTAGGTGGAAAAGATGGCGTGTTTTTTTCTTTCCCTTGTTTGTCTGATTCGTTTAGACCTGCAAAACAGAAAACATAACTAATTCATATTAATATAAAAGAAATATAGAAAATAACAAAAATAATACATTTAAAATTTGTAACCATAAAATAATATTCTTTATATCTACGTAATATATTTTCACTATTAATAAAAAGTCTGACATATCATTCAATTTAAACACCGTTTAATTAAATGTTGTTTAAATTAAACTACGACTATTTACACTCAATTAATGTTGAACAATATTCAATTGAAACGCATTCAATGTTATTGGGATGATATTGTTTTTTTTTTTTTTGTAATTTACCCTTAGTAAATAAGAAAAGAATAAATAATGGAAAATTTAAATTTGATCACTTGCACTATTGTATAAATTACAAGCATAAACAACTTACTAAATAGTCGTTAGTTATCAATCAACTTGAAACTAACACTATAATTTCTTTAAAAGTAGCATAGATTAATAATGCCATACTGAATGAATGCTCTATTGATCATTATCAGTATTTTCTTTTATGTAACACTTTCATGTATGGTAGCATCGAAAGCTAGAATCATCCATGTTAGTTAATTGAGTATTATCTCAAATTATGAAGTTGAGAATTACCACAATTTGAGGTAAATGTACTCCTAGCTGCAGATGATTCTTCTACGACATCGTTTGCAGAGCATGATGCTCCTGGAGTCCCATCTACATTAATTAGCTCCTAGTCGTAAACAATTTTTTGCTTTACTTCTCCTAATAGAATATCTTATAGTCTCCATATTCCACAGGGATGGGGTGTTCGATGATATTACACTAGCTTATTACCTTCTTTTAAGGTGCTCTTTTGTTGGGTTCGTGGAGGATTCTCTTCATCGCCTGTTGCTGTATCAGTATTATCTTTCTTTCTTCCCTTTAAGAGCAAGGAGGCGATCCATTTCTTATTGTTCTGTGTTTTAGCTACAATATTTGGTTTGAAAAATTAGATTCATGTAAATAATAATTGGACACCTTAAACTATGTCATGAGTTATATGTATTATATTTTACTTACTAAGGATAGTATGAGTATATATAAAAATCTATTAATTTTTTGGTAAGACATTAAACTCCACTAACTATAAAATAATATATCAAAAATTTGAAATTTAAAAAAATGGTGAGCAAGTGAACACATATACGCTGAGTCACTATATATTTTTTAAATAAATTGTAATTCAAAAAATATGAATTTAAATAGATTTGAACATATTAAAATTGATTTAAGAATACAAATTATTCAAAAAAATACGAATATGTGTTCACGTGTTCTATTTTTTATATTTTTATTTTAAGTTTTGGATTTATAGTATGTTTTCTCGTAGTAAGTGGACTTATAGTGCCACACAAAAAATAATGAAATCTTATATACTTTTTTTTTAATTGTTAGTGTACTCGGTATTCTTCATTCTTTTACTTACTTAACACTTGAAACAAAACTCTAACTACTCTCAAGAAATCCATCCATGTCTTATAGTTTTCTGGATAATTATGACTCTTCTTCGCAGCTATTTGATTTATATATCCTTCCTTAATTTCTAGTGTTTTCTCTTTGAGTTCTTCAACAATTATACCTGAAACACACATGTAAATTATAATGGGTTACTTTTCACATTAAAGAACAAAAGAATTTAACTACAAAGGATCTTAAGAGTTAAGTAAAAGATGATGGGTTACAATTAATACATAGTCTCTTTGAAAGGCTAGGCCTAAATACAGTTCTCAAAGGGTACGTACTAACTCTCGTGGAGTTAAAACAAATGTAAAGTTTTATTGAAATCTACCTTAATTTTTAGACATAACAATCCTCAAACTCAACATAAGTGATATATAGAAATATCATTCTCATCATATAGTTTACAAAAATTAACATGTTTTTATTACGTCAACTCAATCTAACACTTATTAAGAGATTTATTATACATTTATCACATTTAAAAATTAAGTGATAGATTTTAATAAAGGATGAAATTTCAATCATAGATTTATTAACTTATTCTATAAAGAAAGATAAATAACCATATATTTTGTATAGAATATCTACTTGAAAAGTCTCTCAAAATTACAAAATTACAAAGTTATGCAAGTGGATTTGCAATTAATATACTCATATATATAAAAATAATAGTTAAAATAAAGTGTTTGAATTATTTTAAGAATTATCATAATTTTTAATTAAATTAATCACATATAAATAACAAAATAAAAATAGCATTGAGTGAACCAAAAATATTGTTTTAATTATATATATAAAGATCCGTGGGTCCATCTCATTTAAATTGGTTAACTAGGCTACTAAATTAGCCGACTACTTTAGTTAACATTTATGGTAGTTAATTGTTTTTTTTTACTAAAGTTTAATTTTTTTATTAAATATGTAAAAAATATATGGATGGATTCGAATATTGATATAAGTGATAAAAATAAGAGTTATATAAATTAATATCAATATATATTATGGTTAGTTGATGGAAGACACAATTAAGATTTTATTAGAATTTTAAAAATACTTCAAATTTTTTATGTTTTAATGTTTTATTTTTCTCAAATATTAGATTATTATTTGTTATTAAATTATGATAAAATTTATTAGAGTTTGAGTTCTTATAATATAATGATAATACTTTATTTTATAGATAAATAAGTTTGTTTAAGTTATATTTGTAGAATTTTATTAATATTGATTATAATTATTGATTTTTGATAACTTTGTTATTGAATTATCTCATTTACATTATAGACTTTATTTTCTTAAACAAAATTGTATCATCTAATCTAAAGTATTTGGTTAGTACTTACATGAACATAGTATAACATTTATCACTATTATTTTTTCATGAAAACAATAATAACAAATTTCTCTTTCCTGTTTTATGTGAAATTAGAGAAGGAAAAAAAATCACAAAACCCTAGTTCACATTGGTTACCGCAATTTCAAAACTATTCTTGGGTTGTCCACACAAATTTCATAGTTTTAGGAAAAATAATGTCAATGGATATTTTCATAGTTTGAGGATTTAAAATTAGCTATATTTGATGATGAGTTATAAATGAATGAAGATAATTATTTTGATGACTCAAAAATATTGATTTATGATCAAGAATTCTCAATTTTTAGTCAAGGTGTTATCAAACACTATGCTAAAAGAGGGTATTAAAGTTGATTAGGTGAATCAACTTTAAATTGAGAGACTTAAAATTTAAAGTCGATTCACCGTGTGAATGGACTTTAAGATTGAGTATTAAAAGAGAAAAATGGTTCCCAATAATTTTCTGCCTTCCCACATTTTTCTTAGTCTTTACACTTCTCTCGCTTCTTCTGTTAAGTAATGTATGCAGAGTCAGATTAGATGGGACATGAAGGGACTTCCAGAGTGGTTCCTGCTTGAATCTAGCCCTATCCTATCAAACACCAATGCTTTTAACTCTTCGACTGAGTGAAAACTAGACCTATTAGATGTAGCTTTGCCAAATCATTTTTTACAACAATAACTTTTGCTCCTATAGACATGGAACCTATGTTTAGCATCAACATTTCACCCTTTACTAGTTTTGAGACCTTTCCTTGCCTCTCTAAACCCTTTGTCCGGACACCTAAAAGGCATCAGAGAAGGAAGAAGTTAAATTTCCAAGTTGACAAATTTCAATAGTATAGCATAAAAGAAAATTCAAAGAGGAACATAATAGTCCAATCTCTTATAAAGCATTCATGCAAATCAACATTCATAACCACAAAGAGAAATTTGTGTTTTGTTTTCTAAAATGACATTTATTTCCATCATATTTTTCGATCGCCTCTCAGAAAGCATAACTAAACCAACTCACTACACAATAGGAGAATGCAAGAGTTATGCAGATTAGCCACTTGACCAAATAAATCAAGTGCCATACCTATAAACCTAAATGGGTATAAAAATATTGAGTATTATGCTAAAAAATAGGGGATCTAGAAGAGAAATTAGAAAGGAAAAAAACTCACTAAACAACGTCAGAATTGGTGATCGGAGATGGCCAAAAAATTAGAAAAAGTGGAGGAGAGAGTCTTCGGTTGGTTTAGTTTTTGAGGTTACACAACGTTGGAAAATACGTTCTATTTGGATGAGATAGAAAGAAAAGAAAAGGAACATAAAAACATGTGTAGCATTGGTTGACACGTAGGATGTAGCGTTAGTTTTAGGTGTTAACCGATGCTACCCACATGGATAATGCCGGTTTGACACGTAGAATCAACACTATAGCCTACGTGTAGCATCGATTCTATGTGTCAACCAATGTTACACACGGCGTGTTTTAAGTCAATTTTTCAGTGATCTGACTTAAATATCCCTTTTTGTAGTAGTGAAAGATATATTTTGAGTGGACTTGGTGGAAGATATTGGTTATGAATTATTGCCAACGATACAAGTTTCTTATAAGTTATTTGATATTTACAAAAGATCATTTTTTTATGAAGTTGGTGTAGTACAAAGAGTTGATTCGATTAAGAATTTTATCGATCACAAATTTTGTATATTTTCTCAATTTACTCATATTTTTGTCGATGATAAAAACACAACTTCAAAGTCACTAAATATATCACAAGCACATATTGGTGGATCAATTTATAATCAGAATAAAAGGGAAAAAAGAAATGCATGCAACCATTGTAAATTCTTCAAGCTAAGCCAAATTTGAGTAAAGTTTTTTTTCTTAACAGAGGAGTACGTTGAAGGACACAATTAATATTTATTAGAATTTTAAAATAATTAAGATTTTATATTTTAATGTTTTATTTTTATTTTTATTGTTATTAGTTTAGGATTTATTGTTAATTAAGGATAAGATTTGTTAGAATTTGACTCCTTATAGAATTTTATTAGTATTTTATTTTACCAATAAAAGATTACACAAATAATTATTGATTTTACCGATAGAATAGTCATTATTAATTTTTGAGAACTATATTATTTAATTATCTCATCTATGCCCTATGGCATGTGTCATTAGTTGTTATGCGCAAAAGCAATAACTAATGGTATATGAATATATTAAATCAGTAAAAGGAAAAACAGAATTTACGTGGTTCAACAATTTACCTAGGTTTATGGGAGGCAACATATATTATTGAATTGAGTAGGAAATATATAGAATACACATATCGATTTTCTCACTAATAATATCTCTCAAGTGTTTCCCCAAACTCACAGAAAACTCTCACACTCACTCAGTATTTTCTCTCTTTGAGTTTCCCTATACTCTCTTTGCTTTTTTATGTTTTTTTCCATACTTTTGCCTTATTTTTTCAATGCATGAACTCCTCCATATTTATAGATGAAGCAAGGCTGCATCTCCCAAAATTATGCCATAATTTAAGCCGTAAATTAGGCCACTAATTTGTTACTTTATAGATAATATTCAACCATCACCACCTTGGCGAAAAAGTTCATAGTGCTTCCTCTAAATGTGCCCTAGGCACTCTAAGCTCGAGAGATGTTGATCAAGTTCAAATAGTGTTGAAACTTGATTCATATAACCACCTTTGTAAGTATATTTACAGGATTATCTACAATCACAACTTTTTGGAGTGTAATATTTCCTTCATTAATGATTTCCCAAACAAAATGAAATTGATCATCGATGTGCTTGGTGCGACCATGATGAACTTGGTTCTTTTAAAAACAAATAGAACTTTGGCTATCATAGAAAACCTTCACATTCTTCTGAAAAATACCCAAATCCTTGGTTAACCAAAAAAGCCATATAACTTCTTTGAATTCTTCTATTACAATTATATATTCTGCCTCTGTAGTAGACAAAGCTATAATTTATTGCAATGTTGATCTCTAACAAATTGGTCCTCCTATCATTGTGAACACATAACCAGTTGTAGATCGATGCTTATCTAGATCTCTAGCATAGTCAGAATCCATATATCGACTAGGTGCTTTCCTTCAGTCTTATCTCTCTCAAACTTCAAACCAATATCAACAGTACCATAGATGTACCGTACTATCCACTTCACTTCTTACCAGTGTCCCTTACTAGGATTGTGCATGTAGCAACTCATCATACTAACAACATGAGAAAAATCAAGTCTAGTGTATACCATTGTATACATCAAGGCACCAACGACATTTTCATATAGAACATGCTCCATTTACTTCTTCTCACCAGTAGTGCTAGGTGACATCAATACACTCAATTGAAAATGAGAAGCAAATGGTGTACTTATTGGTTTGGTTTTCTCATCAATGTCAAACCTTTGAAGTACTTTCTTCAGATACTGAGTCTGTGTCAGATAGACTATGCTTGCAACTCTATCTCTTGTGATTTCTATCTCATGAATTTTCTTAACTTCTCCAAGATCTTTCATTTAAAATTCTAAACTCAACAAAGCCTTCAGTCTATTGATTTCCACCTTACTCTTAGATGCAATCAATATATCATTAACATATAAGAGAAAATAAATGAAGGTACCATCTTGGAGTTTCCTAAAGTATACACAGTGATCAAACTGTCAGCCAATAGTTTTCTTTTCTTTGGGAAGTTGAACCAACTCCCAAGTATGATTTTGATGTAAAGACTTCATCTTTTCATCCATTGTCATCTTCCACTTTATACTATCAACTCTTCTTCATGGCTTCTCTATAAGTGCATGGGACATCATCATCAATTATTGGAAGTACGAATGTTACCATGTTTGTGTATTTGATAGGCTTCTTAATCTCCCTTCTTGGTTGAGTAGTGGCAATAGATTCCGACTGTTGATTGATCGGTGATGATGGTGAGAGAACCTCCACCTCAATTGAGATCTTTTCTTGATCATCAATTTCATCTTCACCATGATCGGAAGTCGATGTAATCTTTTTCTATATCTTCTAGAGTCTCAAGCACCACCTTAGAAAGAGCATTTGGACTTTCATTCTCTTTCTCTGAATTTATCTGTTTCAACATAACAGACTCGTCGAATATGAAATCTTGGCTTAAGATGATCTTTTTCGATTCAACACACCAAAATTGAAATCCTTTAACTCCTTCATTAAAGCCCAAGAAAATAGTTTTCTTTGCTCTAGGATCCAGTTTAGATTCACTAACATGAAAATATGCAGAACATACAAATATTTTCAGTGAACCATAATCAGAAGCAAGTTGTCCAGACCATACCTCTTTAGAATTTTTCCCATCTAATGCAATGGTAGGAAATCTGTTATTTATATGAGTTGCATATGACAAAGCCTCAGCCTAAAATTCCATTCTCAATTTGGATTGAAATAGCATACATTGAAATTTCTTAACCAAAGTATGATTCATTTGTTCTGCAACTCCATTTTGTTATGGTGTACAAGGAACTAAAAAATGTCTGATTATCCCTTCATCCTAACAAACTTTCAATAAAGGATATGATTTGTAGTCGCCACTACTATCAGATATAAGCCTCTTAATTTTCTTGCCTACTTGAGTCCTAATCATTTTATTCCATTTAAGAAAGATATCTAGAACTTCATCTTTGTGACTCATAGTGTATATCCATACATATATAGAGAAATCATCAATAAAACTCATAAACTAGCCTTTACTTTCAAGTGAAGCATTCCTGGAAGGTTCTTAGATGTCTGTGTGAATATAATCTAGAGTTATCTTAGTACGATGAATGGTAATGCCAAACTTGACTCTTGTTTATTTTCCTATTACATAGTGCTCACATAAATCAAACTTTCTAGTCTTGACACCTTTTAGAAGACCATGCTTCATTAAGCCTTGTAAAGCCTTTTCACCGATATGCCCTAAACGCATGTGCCATAAGCGGGAAGAATCATATGTCTTTTCTTCAAAACTACTTTAGATAGCTACTCTTCTTGTAACTATACTCCCATCTAGGAAATATAGGTTTGCCTTCTGAGTACCCTTCATCACTAAAAATTCACCTCATACAACTTTTAAGGCTCAATTTTCCAATGTTACCTTGTAACCATCAGAATCTGCAACACCTAAAGAAACAAGGTTTTTCTTTATATCAGGAATGTACCTCATATTCGTATGTCATCTGATTGTACCATAATTCATCTTTAGTCGTATTGTTCCAATCCTTTTTTTCTAACAGGCATTGTTGTTGCCCATAAACATAAATCCTCCATCAAGCTTCTCAAAACTTGAAAACCAATGTATGTTTGGACACATATGATAACATCTGGAATCAAGGATCCATTTGTTTGAGTAGGTATATAATGATGAAACTATAAAGGTTGATTCTTCATCTTCATCGATCTTCTATGCAACATTTTTCATTTGACTTATCCTTGTTTGGAAAATCTTTCTTCCAATTTCATTTCTAGTGACAATAGGCACACTCGTCCTTCATAGGACGTATTTTGGATGACTCTCCTCTGGACTTTGATCTAGATTTCCCCCTATTATTTGATCCGCCTAATTTTTTGTTGTTCGTTCTGCCTCTAACTGCAGTCAATAGTTTTGATGTTAAGTCTTTGTGATCTTATTGATCCTTCTTTTGGTACTCATTATTTTCCAAACCATTTGAAACTTCTATGAATTTAACCTCATCTTTTCCATATAATAAAGTTGTGGTTAAAATGCTCATAGCACTCATATAATAAACTTAGCAACAACAAAGTTTTATCTTCATTAATAATTTCAACATCTAAATTTTATAGATCAACAAAAATTTAAATGAAATTATCTAAGTGCTCAATCATAGGGGTACCTTTCTTTTACTGGAAACGAAAACTTTTCTTCTTCAAGTAGAGTCAGTTCTCTATACTTTTTGTCATGTACTTGTCCTCTAGTTTCTTCCAAAGAATTGCGGCTACATTTCCTTTCATAACAAAGTACTTATGATATTTTCCCAAGCATAGTTGAATTGTTCCACAAGCTTGTTGGTTGACAAAATTCCAATTTTCATAGGAATAATCTTCTGGTCTGGTCTCCAAGGTTATATTAGATTCTTCTCAGAACAATAGATCTAATACTTCACAATGTCACATGCCAAAGTTATTGGTACGGTCGAATTTCTCCACCTCAAACTTTACATTGGATAACATTGTTCTTCGAGTAGAACAACTTGGTTTACCAGTACTTTTAAGGTCAGTTTGTGCAACTTCCTCGATCTCTCTTGTATTAACCATAAGTACAAACGGATAATAGAAATTTTTCACTTATAACTTAAAAATATTATTTTTCCAAATTTAATACCTTATTTGGGAAAATAGAATCCACTGTTAAATCCAAAATGGTCCAATTTTCTAGGAATAGGTCTGACTCACTTGAAAACGAATGAAAAATGGACCAACTCGGTCAAATATTCACTAATGACTCCGTTAACTTTCTAGTCAATAATCAATGAAAAGTCAACGACTTGGTTAAATTGGCTTAGTGACTTGGTCAACGGATTTGACGACTCGATCAAAGTGGCTAAATGGCTCGATTTGATGGTTTGGTCAATGGTTTAGAAGGCTCAACTCAGTGAGTTGACTCAATTTTTGGTAGCAATACTCCAGTGGCTCTTGGCAATGCGTCTTACCATCTATTTAAGCAATTCTTTTACTGTTTGGTTCGTCTCGTTGAGAACTTCGATTTGGTATATAATACTACTATATTTGGTTCTAATACCAATTTTTTGTATACAGAAGCAATAAATAGCGATATATGAATATATCAAATCAGTAAAAGAAAATACATAAAATTTATGTGGTTTGGCATTTTTCCTAGGTCTACGGGAGGCAATAGATATTATTGAACTGAGTAGAAAATATACAGAATACAGATATATATTTTCTCATTAATAATATTTCTAAGGTGTTTTTCCAAACTCATAGAAAACTCTCACACTCACTGATTATTTTCTCCATTTGTGTTTTCCTATGCTCTTTATAATTTTTTCTAATTTTGTCTTATTTTTTCAATGCATGAACTCCTCCATATTTATAGATGAAGCAAGACTCTCTCTCCTTAAATTATGTCATAATTTAAGCCACAAAATATCTTACATTATGTCACAAATTAGACCACTAATTTGTTACTTTAGAGCCAATATTTAACATTAGTATCTAAAGGTCTTAAAGAAAGTGTGGTGTTGTTGTATTCTAATTGGAGGAGAAAGGGACCATATGTCTATGTGCCTAATCCATCTTCTCCAACTACACAAGTAATGAAAGGGATATAGATTTTCATGAAAGAATGTATATATCTCAAGCCAATTATAGTCACATGTCATATAAGAAGAATTTGGTAGCTTATGCACATCATGCACTTTTCTAGGCATGATCAATTTTCAAACAATGGTATGAGAGCCACATTTATTTGATGATATGAATATGATTATCCAATTCCATTTTCTTTTTTAACAATATATTGTAGTTGGTGAAAAATCTACTGAAATAATTATTTTTTTGTATTGAATTAGGTCTATACTTAACTCTTTCATTAATTGTTATTGATATTTTGTGATGGTATCTCATAATATAATCATTGGAGTTAGAGGTCTATAATTGATTGAATCAAAACCCATTTTTTGTGAAATTATACATTTAGTGTTGTATCATCACTGTGAATGACAAGTATGGGTTATTTAGATTCCTTTATTTTATTTTATTTTATTTTTTGTCGTGATTGTGGTAGTACTAAACAAACCTATTCCAAGTCAATCTAAAGCAATGGATCTATTTCTCTTGGTTTTATGATCATTTTTATATATATCTTATGTTGAATATTGATAACTGATTGCAAAATAAAAATAAAATAAAAACTATTTTCATTTTTTCATAGAGTGGCTTTTTTATTGAAAATACTACCATGTTTGAATTACTCTTGATTTTTTTAAGAAGATTGATATGAAGTTTTTAAAATATTAGTCACTAAAAATGATTTTCTAATCATTTATTTTCAATCCAATAAGATTTTCTTAAGAGTTGAGAGGATGTTGATAATAATTTGTTGGTACTTGATTATCTTTAGTATTAATTGTAGATGCCTTTTACTTAGTTTACTACTAACTTAAGACGTGCTACAAGTGCTTCTGTTGAAAATTGGAGTTGAAAATGCCAAGGCTAAAGGCCAAAGGCCTAAAGGCCTAAATGCCTTGTCAAATAAAACACGCTTTCTCAAAGTTGTATTCTTTCTTTCATATTTTCATTACAATTCTATAGCTATATATAAGGAGATTTACTCCTTGAATTACTATTTGAATTAAATATTCCTTGATTTACTCCTTGAATTAAGGATTCCTTGTTTTACTCCTTGAATTAAGGATTCCTTGTTTTACTCCTTGAATTAAGGATTCCTTGTTTTTCTCCTTGAATTAATCCTTAAATTAAGGATGATAACTCCTTGATTTACTCCTTAATTTATTCCTTAAATTAAGGTTCTTGATTTACTCCTTAAATTAAGGTTCTTGATTTACTCCTTAAATTAAGGTTCTTGATTTACTCATTAAATTAAGAAATTAACACTCCTTAATTTACTCATTAAATTAAGAAGTTAACACTCCTTAATTTACTCATTAAATTACTCCTTAATTTTATCTCCAATACTCTCCCTCAAGCTAGATCCATAAGGTTTATGGATCTAAGCTTGCACAGAAGTCGTTGAAACTGATGAGAAGCCAAGGCAGCAAATATAAAACTAATAAAAAATGTTGATTACGATAGCAAAAAAAAAATTTATTGTTGTCGATGTGGGACCTTTCCTTTTACCACAATACTTCCCCTCCACATCGGGCAGGTAGGAGCTGCAAGAGAGATTTAATCCATTATCGCCAAGAGCTTGGTTTCAATGTGGGACCTTTCCTTTTACCACAATACTCCTCCTCCACATCAAGTAGGTAGAAGCTACAGGAGAGATTTAATCCTCATCGCCAAGAGCCTGGTTTCAATGTGGGACCTTTCCTTTTACCATAATACTTCCCCTCCACATCAAGTCGGTAGAAGCTATAGGAGAGATTTAATCCATCATCGCCAAGAGCTTGGTTTCAATGTGGGATCTTTCCTTTTACCATAATACTTCCCCTCTATATCGGGCAGGTAGGAGCTACATGAGAGATTCAATCCATCATTGCCAAGAAATTTGGTTTGAAAAAAAAATAGAATAAGAAATCGCTCTGATAGAGTGTCAAACACACTTTGAGTAAAGGAATAACAATTTTTTTTCAAGAAGATTGACTTGCTCTAATACCATGTTGAAAACGCCAAGGCCAAAGGCCAAAAGGCCTAAAGGCCTTGCCAAATAAAACAAGCTCTCTCAAAGTTGTATTCTTTCTTTCATATTTTCATTACAATTCTATAGCTATATATAAGGAGATTTACTCCTTGAATTACTATTTGAATTAAGGATTCCTTGAATTACTATTTGAATTAAGGATTCCTTGTTTTACTCCTTGAATTAAGGATTCCTTGTTTTACTCCTTGAATTAAGGATTCCTTGTTTTTCTCCTTGAATTAATCCTTAAATTAAGGATGATAACTCCTTGATTTACTCCTTAATTTATTCCTTAAATTAAGGTTATTGATTTATTCCTTAAATTAAGAAGTTAACACTCCTTAATTTACTCCTTAAATTACTCATTAAATTACTCCTTAATTTTATCTCCAATAGCTTCGTACTCATTTTTGTTGTTTGTTGAATGAAATCTGATCCTTAAAGATTACTCCAAGAGGTTTCCATTTGGAGTTCGTAGCAATATACAAACTCCGCTTCTTCTTGCACATTAGGAATTTTCTACTACAAGGTTCCATAGCTCAGTATCTGAGTTAGCTAGGTTGCCCCTCAGGTTACCCCTAGTAATTGACTGTGTTCATGCTTGGATAAGAGCTATCGAGTTTGTCATCTCAACAATAAATTTTGTTAATATTTGATGTTTGGTTTTTGTACAAGGCTGATACTTGACGTCATACTTGCTCATCATTTTTAATGATATAATGTTTTCATTCTATTTTCTAAGGTTGGGAAATTATGTTTTCATTCTGCGATAATTGAAAATATTATGGTTGATGATTACGTAATTATATGCTTCTTCTATGATATAATGAGTTTTTAAAATTTATTTGATTGATGTCAATTTGTGTAAAAAAAACATATTTATTTGACCACATTTTTTATTCACTAAGGATTTGGTTCATTAATGTTTTCAGAATATAATTGTTGTATGATTCAATGAGAACTCGAGAATCACTATTATGATTACTTACTAAGGGTTTGACTCATATGGTTTGAGAGCATGAATTCTAGAAGGAATGAAAAAGGTTATTATTATAACATGTCGTATTAGCTAGAGTAAATTGTTTAATTAATTAGCTTATGTAGTTCATGTATTTGGTTAAGCATGATATTTTTTTTTTGGTAACTAATGGTGCATGCTTCTGAAATTAATTAACTACTAATTAGTATTTTTAGAGTTAGGAGTTCATACTATGGTATACGATACGATCATATAGCCCGAGTAGACTGCTACTCTTGAATGCATTAGGTTTACTTGCTAATACATGAAGTGGAGAATCACCATCAACATTTCTGGAGTTTACAAGATCTGAGTATTTATTTATAATCCAAAATGCCAAACCTGAAAAAGTAAAACTAATTAATACAAGCTTTAAACAAATTGATAGTATATATATATAGAGAGAGTCCTACATATTAAGTAAGACACTAGTTACAAAAAAAAGGAGTAACAAAATTATATTTTATAATAATAGTAAATTTGTATAGTTACATCTAGATTTGTACGAATTATTTGTAAAGATATAATACTTGTGTTATTCACCTAATATCTACAATGCATTTTGTTAACATACTTAACTAAAAATAAATAAATAAATTGTGATATAGCTGCCTGAAACTAGCTAGAAGTGACACTTACTCAAGTATTCACCAGAAAGGGCAACATGGAGGATAGTATCTCCGTTATTTCTCCGAATCGAATGGCTTTTTTCCTTGCAATGAGAATGGAGACGAAGGAAAGCCATTTCTTTTCCATGAAGAGCAGCCAAGAAGAGAGGGGTCTCACCCTGGCTGTTTTTCAATGTTATAAGGTCGTGATTCTCTTTAGCCATTATTTCACACAATTCAACATTTCCTAGTGAAGCTGCTATGTGTAGAGGCGTGTTTCCTTTCTTATTCACAATATTAATTAGGCTATCTCTACCAATATTTTCTATCAATTTTACTGCTGTTTCTGTTTGCCCATTTGACACAGCTATATGTAAGGCAGTATCACCTAATTTAGTGAGCCTTGCCTGCAGCTGAGCTTGTTTGTTTTTCTTGCAACATTCCAAAACTTCATCCCAATTCCCTTTCATTGCAAATGTGAACAGTTCATTAATGTCATCATCTGTAGCCATAACTATGTTTCTTTCTCTGGGTTTTCTCTTATGTTTTGAAATTCAATGAAATGTTAATGGGAGAAAATGAATATCAATTGGTTTGTTTAAATAGTTAGATAGCCATATGATTCACTATAGTGAGATAATTTATATACAATAATGTATTATTACACACTAAATATTGTAAATATTTGGATGATATGCATAATATTTTTTTTTATCTTACCTAAATTTTTATCAATTAAAATATTGAGTACCTAGATATATATTCATATTATATAATTTAGATATGAATATTTTATAAAATATAAATATTTCATGTTCGATAGCTTTATACTATTACTACACCAAAAAGTAAAAAAAAATAAATAAATAAAATACAAGAAATAAGAGCGGATCGAGTTACTGCTTCAACAAAAATAAAAAAGTTACTATGGTTAATAGTTATTTAAAAAAAAAGTTACCATAATTAATGGTTATTTAGAAAAGAAAAAAGTTGTTATGGTTAGTGAGAGGCATCTATATGAAGTCCATCATAAGTTATAGGCTTCGTTAAAGAAATATTAATACCACTTTAAAAAAGAATACAATAAGGCAAAGAACTAAAGAGATGCTCCAGGAAGATATATATATTTTTTTGTTTTTGTCATCATTATGTTTGAAGCATCGTGGATGCTTAGACAACGAAATGAACTTTTATTGATATTAAATATTTTAATATTTAAAAAATGTTATTTTTGGACTTAATGCATATAAAGCAGCCCATTGCGAATTTAGCACTTGTATTTTTTTATTTCTCTTTTCTCTTTTTATTCTTTATTTATTACTTTTTTTACAAACAGGTTAGTTTATGTAGTATATATGTTAGGTTGTATTTGTATTATTTTATTTCGTGTTATTTTACATGAAAATTACTTAGTAAATTTTTAAAACAAAAAATAACTTCTTTAAAGCTCACTAAGGTATTACCCTCACAAGAGATAATTATTACCTTCTATAACATGGTTGTCATACCATTAGGATTTTACTATGTTGACTCGTAGTGATTATTCATATCACTTGGTGGTGCGACTCTAAAGTAAAATCAGATTCTTCATGGATCAAAATTGATTCCATGAAAACAAGCAGGACAACATAGGCATAGAAGTATAGATGTTCGTGATAATGGTATTTTTATTTATATTAATATCAAACTATATATTATTAATTTATTATATTGAATTGTTTCTTAAGTGGTGAATTATTTATTGTTAAAAAAAATAGTTGTCTTAAACAAGCTAAAGATGTTATCATATATAGATAGAATTTATACGTGAGTTTATTCATTAAATCGCTATATTTGTATGCTTGCCTTGTAGTATTAATATATACAAGGTTTAATCCAAATATTCTTGATTGTGATTAGAAAACATTTTTTCCTACTTATTTCCTGTGTTTTTTTTTCTATTTTGTCATGCTTTCTATCTATAGCTTTATACTATGTCTATCTTAGAATAAATTGTTAGTTCTAAGTTTATCTTTGTTTCTTATATACTATGTTGTTTATATTGTTTCTTTCATTCTATTGATATTATTTTTGTAGCTAAGTTTGGAGACAAGTTCTATAGAATTTGTATCTCTTTATTTTAACTGTTTAGACTCTCTCATTATTAATAATATTATTCTTATTAATATTATTATTGTTAATTTATAATTTGCACATAAAAAATTATAAAAGATAAAATAAATAATGGAGGTATAAATCTTCGTATCTATAATACTAAAATTTTGTCAATTATCATGTAATTTAATGATATATATTGTTTGTGAATTTTGAAATTGTGATAAGATGTAAAAAAGATTTAAAGAATTTAAAAGAAAATATGATTAAAAAACAAAAAGCAAAGTAGGGTGAATAAAAAAATTAAAGGTAAAAGAAAGAAAAAGAAAACAATGAAAAGAAAAAGTAAAGGAGCAAAGGAAAAAAAAGCGAAATAAAAAAAATGTTGTTATAAATCTAGCTAATTTTTAATATATTAGGTTTGCAACATCCCCAATATGCTTGTTCTACTATATTTCAATTTCAATTTAAAATTTGTTCACGGAACTCACACTTTTATATAATAGATAATTTATAAATTTTACATCTTAATTAAAAAAACAGTGAAAAAATCACTTATTTATTGAAAGCATCGTGACCCTTGTGCTTGTGCATAGATAATTTAAAATAAAAGAATATATAATAAGATAATTATATGCGATTTTTTTAATTTCTAGATCTCTAATAAAAATATATAAACTCAAAATAAGACAAAAAAATAAAATAAAATTACACACATAAAGTAAAGTAATACATGTCAAATTAGTATCAAAGTGGAGTATATGTCAATTAAGCATACCATTAACCTTTTATTTTAGTTTTTTCTAGTTATAGTATCAAAGTGGAGTATATGTCAATTAAGCATACCATTAACCTTTTATTTTAGTTTTTTCTAGTTATAGTATGATATTTATGATCTATTTTATAAACTAAATTTAATATAAAATAATAATTTTTTTAATTATATCAACTAATTTAATAAATAAATAATATTTGTGTTTATCATGTTTATGATTTATTTTATAAGCTAAGTTTAGGACCGAGTAATAATTCTTTTTAGTTATGCCAACTAATTTAATAAATAAATAATATTTGTTTCATAATAAATACAAAATATATTAGAAAAATTACATAAAATTGTATCCATAAAATATATAACAATAAAAATAACATGAAAATAATATTGAACGATATCGAATTGAACAGAGCTCAACATCGAACAAATTTAAATGATTATAACTCAACTTAAATAACATTCAATTGGACAAAGTTTAATCTTAAATAATAATATAAACTTTTTTCAATAGTAAAACTATATGAACTAAATATAAGAACATTATTTTTGTGCTACAACTTTTCAAATATACTATTTTTTTCTTTATTATTTTTAATAAAAAAGAATAGCACATTAAGCTCATTTACATAATTTGTGTTATATAATGTTTGCTTTGGATTGAGTAAGAAAATTAAAATTAAATAATATTATAGCAAGTTTGTTCATGTTATCATGTAGTGTTTTTTTTTTCAATGAACCATTTCAAAAATGTCGTTTCATGTAGTGTTTGATAATATAGATTATATTAGGTTTAGATTATGCATTTACGTTAGGTCGGAAATTACAATATTTACCTTGTATTACCTATTAGAGAAAAATTTGAAGAAATAAATATAAAATAAAATTGAAAAGTATAAAAAATAAAAAATGTACAAAAAAAATAATGATGTTAAATTAAGAGGCCAAATAGATAATAGATATAATATAATATAAAAAAGATACAGAAATAAATTGAAAAATATGAAAAAAATAAGAGTATTAAATATCCTTTCATTCGATCAATTTGTAAAATTCATCTACATTGTATTGGATAAACAATTTCAAATCCATAAGGTTGTGAATTGGATAACATATTAACATTTTTAAATTCACATAAATTTAATTCTTTTCGCATATATTAAAATTAATAATTTTTATCTAAGATTTTTTTAATCAATTTAAATAATTTTAAAACACTTATTAAAAGTTTACACTCTTCTATATTGATAATAATTAAATGACTCAATTACTTTCATTTTTTTAGTAATGTTTAGACATTTTAATGAATTATTTAATAATTCATATTTCCTTTTTCCTTTTTTCATTTATATTTAATATGTGACAAAGTTATTTCTTCTTTACTACAGTTAATTGATAGTTATAATAAGTGAATACATTATAATTTAAAATTTTGAGTTGTATGAATTTGTAGTTTGTATAATTTTTTACGTTTCGAATTAATAAATTTGTACAAAGGATTAGATTACTTCCAATGATTATTAAGTGCGAATATGATATGGATTATAAAATTTATAATTCATACATACTGAATCAAATTGTAAATTTAATATTAAAATTGTGTAAATTTGATGTGTTATAAACCTTTAAAAAATAGGTGTCCACCAAATAAATTATTAAAAAATTACAAAACAAAATGATTGATTGAAAAAATTTGCAAAACAAAATAAAAGTGTCTATAATTTGGTGGCAAGAAACCACTTTTGTTTCTTATTTTTATTTTTTATAAATAAGATTAGGTTTGAACATGCACAATATGCATGTTGTACTTTTATTTTGAATTTTATTTATTTTTGTTTTTATTTTAAATTTGTTGCAAAATTTAAATATTTAAATAATTGACAATTTGAAAAAATTTCATCCTAATTAGCATACGGTAAAAATTAAATTAAAATATTTATTGAAAACACATGTTCTTTATACGTGTGATAATTCACTAAAAATAAAGGAGAAATGTATAATAATTAGTTAAATAAGATTTTATTTATTTACGTGGAAGTTTGAAAACTTCCTCAACTCAAAAAAGTGAAAATAGTAAAGTGGAATAATGCGTGGAACATGTGAATGACATTTTATATTAATTTTTAAATTTTTTTGAATTTTATTAGTTCGTATTAATTTTATCATCTTATTTAATAAATAAAGTATATTTATATTTGATAATTATGCATGTTAGTTGTGACAAAAAAAATAATCTTTAAAAATATATTATTTCAATATAAAAAAGCTATACATTTTATTTGTGATTTGTGTCCTATAATGTTTAAATTGAGTTAATTTAGGTAAATTAAAATAAAATTATATTATAAGGAATCTGTTTCTATTATCATGTTCTATAGTGTTTGATTCATTCAATAAATAATTATGTGTTATTTTATATCATATTAAATATTAAGTTATATTGTGTTATCATATACTTATATCCTATTTTGTTAAACAACTTATTGCTAAATCACATAAAATTCATTTAGGTATCTATAAGATATGGAGATTGTGTCACAATTATGAATGTCTAATTATTGATTTATTAAAAAAAATTAGATTTATATAAATACTAAAATTAAATAACACTAAAATTGCTAAAACATATTACAAATTAAAACAAAAATATAGCTATGGTTACAACATTGTATTTATTCATACGAACTTATTTTGAAAACCCTAGTCTTTTCTAAATTGCCCTTGAGGTTTGCTATATCTTCAGTTATGTCCCTGGGGTTTATAAAATGTCACAAATACCCTTGTGTTTTAATGGTGTTAATTCTCCATCTATTACTATTTAAATTACTATTCCTTGGCTCTGATACCATTTTTCGAGGATCGATATAATCTTAATTTGGAGTTAAAATTGACATAGATGAAGGTCTTTGTGTATTTATTGATGGTAATAATTTATTTAAAAAACTTATTATTTTACAATATAAATCTAATTTTCTTTCCGTATTCCTTTACAATTGCATAGTATGTTATGTTCTTCATTATGTTGGTTACTTAATTCTAATCCTGATTCTATTAATTGTCTTTTAAAATTAATAATTACTCTTTCATTTGTTAAATCTAATAGTTCTAATTTATGTACTAGTGATTCGATATTCATATTATTTTCTTTCTAAAAATAAATTCTATTTTCCTGTTTTAAAATTATTATACCTTGTAGTTTAATATTTCAATATTCAAGATTCTTAATTAGCTTAAATTTATAATCATCATACCCGAATTTAATGGGTCCACCACGGTCTTCCTTCGTTCGTCTTTTTTGTTACACACTATGCCTCGCCTTCGCTTACACCTCAACACCTTCCCGGTAATGGTAAGCTTTCTCGCATGTACCGCATGAATGGTGTCCAAAAGTTGACTTACTAAAAGAAGAGTAATAGAACTCCATTTTATTCAAAATATAATAATTATTACAACTTAAGGCCAACTAAGAACCTTGAAAAGTGGTGCTTACCGCCATACACTGGGTATTTCATTATTGGATTCTGGATTTCTAGATATAAAAGGTTTTTCCTATTTGAGAGTTTGAAAGAGAGCTCTGGGTTTCTATCCGTTTCTGTGTGTCCTAGAAATGATAATAAGGGTTCCTTTTATAGAATAAGGAATCCCTATTTACAAGACCAAATTTATTATTTTACCCTTGCTTTAATAATTCATCTTGCTTTAATAATTCTTCTTCTTTTAATAATTCATCTGCTTTTTCGATAACCGTTACTTTTTCCTCGTATCTTTATCAAGATTGGGGTCTACATCTTTATTTCTTTTGTAGTCTTCATTCACGACACTTTTCTTAATTTCCTTTGTCATTTTCTCGCCAATTGTTCCTTTGATGATGTTGATGATGACGCATCTTCATCTTCTCGATCTTTGATGCGTAGAATGCACTTATGGTCTTGCGGTCTTTTTTGGCATAAACAAAATACTTTCCTGGTTTCTCGACCAATTTCTAAGTTGTTGCAATTAAAATTGGTTTCATATTTGGTGATTTTTTCACCATCTTCTTCCTTGAGCCAATGCCGTATCTGTGAGATGATGATAACTTCTTCGTCGAATAATTTACTTTAATCTCGAGAATTTCGATTTTTCTCAGGTTCATAGTAATCGGGCTTAGCATTTTGTCCTCTTAATACATAGAGTTCTTCCGTTGAATTCCTTTTCCGGAAGTGCCCTTGGTTTAGGAACCTCTCTCGCTTTGTGTTGGAAATCCCTATTTTGATGAAGTTGGTAGGGACTAATACTTCCTTCCTCATTCCAGTACATTAATGAACTAAAAAATCTAAGATAAACAGGTTTATCACCTGCTTTAATTTTTCTTCTAAAATTCTTAATTGCTCTTTTAAAATTTTCCGGGAAATAATTTAATTCACTTAAATTAATTCCTGGATATATATTTTCTATTAATCCTGCATGAAATGCTTTATACACAAAAATTGGATCAGCTCCTTCCAATATATTGAATTTACTACCTGTAGGAAATTCCTTGTCTATAAGATGTTTATTGAATTTAACCATTGTTGTTTATTGAGATTTCTGTATTGGTCTTTTTCATCTTCATTGACTGGAGTGGTTCTAGAAGATGTTTCCCTGAATAGTACTGAATGTTTTGTTATTTTTGATGTCTCTGGTGGAGATGTTTCTTTGAATAGCATTGGAGGTCTTGCTATTTTTCCAAGGTTTGTTAGTCCGCTCGAGTCGTTGGTTGTTGTTGCGGGTACTACGTAATAATTTCTTACTATCTCCTCCGGAGTTATTAGTTTTGGTGTTTTGTAGTTGGCATAACTTCTTCACTATTTTGTTGGTGAAGGCTCCATGGAGTTACTCCACTAAATCCTAGAATAGATTTGCTAGTCCTACGATTGTTATAAATTCTCGGTTTTGGGCCATTATAGACTCACATAAACTTTTTTTTTCTCGTTTCTTCTTTTTCTCGCTTAGCCGCCCAATCGGGTTTAGAAGTTTTTGAACTCACAGTTCTTCCTTTTAACAGATTCCTCATTTGAGGTTCTGCTTTCCGGAATTTGTTTTGAACATTTAAGTTCTTCCCGTTTTTATTCCCGTCTCTGTAAGAGATTTCTCGAGGTATAGCAACTCGAGTTGTTCCCGTAGGATTTTATCTCCTTTTCTTTTATCTTGATCTTAATATCAAGTCGTTCCATTCTTCGCAATCATAAAAATAGTTGAGGTGCTAATTCTGCGGTAAGAGGCATCGCCCAAGCTATTTTTATGTCCCTGAAGACAAGCTCAACGCGTCAAAATTGTAATGGTTGAACCATTGTTGCCATCTAATTAGTCTTCATTGTTTATAATCTCCCGCAATATTAGTTCTTAAAAAATAACCAAAATTCTTGTTATCTGCTCTAATAATGAATCTAGAACTTATGACATATATTGCAAATTTCTTAATAGCTTTTTAATACCTAAGTATTCTTTTTTCATTACTATGATAATTTAGGCCTGGCCCTTGAAAAGACTTCGATATGTATCTCGCAAAGATATTCATCTTTGTCATCTACTCTTTGCTTTAAGGATTGCTCCCTTAATATTCTTGTGAAGCATCTATTTCAATTATCATTTTATCATCCGGTCCCTGGATGGTATAAAGTTGGTAAATTTTTACTTTTGCTTTTACTCTATCCATATATGTAGTATCTTCTTCTCACCATTTCCAGACATAATCTTTTTTCAATTTTGCTTGTAATGGTTTCTCATTTCGCAAGTTTCTCGATATAGGCTTCGTGCATATGTTAGACATCCTAACAATCTTTGTAATTGGTTTTTATCTTTTAATTCACTAGGAAAAACCTTGAATATTATTTAGTATATGTGGGTTGTAGATTATGTTTTCCATCTTCAATCTCCAATCCTAAGTATTTGATTTTTTGTTAGCAAACGCTTTCTTTTCGCAGTACAATGCCTTCTTTTCTACATTCTTGTAATATATTGATAATATCCAAATAATGTTTATTTAATTCATTACCGAAACCAAAATATCATCTATGTAAACACTGACAAATATCTTGTAATTTCTTAAAAATATTATCCATATATCTTTGAAAAATACCTGGAGCTTGTTTTAATCCAAATGGTATTCCCATTCATTTGGAATTGTCCTTGGGGGCAACCGAATGTCAAGTAATTTTGAGATTCTTCATCTAGTCTTATTTGCCAAAATCCACTTTTTGCAATCGAAACTCGAGAAGTATTTCTTTCCTTTTATTAATGATAGTAATTCTTCCTTTTTTTGGGATGACGATCCATCATCAATGGTTTCTTTATTAAGTGATTTGAAGTTTATTACCATTCTCTTTTTGCCTCTTCTTTTCTCACCTTCTTTTTCAACCAAAAATGTCGTGGACTAGGAGAGTGAATTACTTGGTATTATAACTTTTAATTCCAAAAGTTCTTCAATTTGTTTTCCAAATTCAATCACATTTTCCGGAGTATAAATCATTGGTTTTACTCTTATGATTTTTTTTTAGGATCTCTTAATTTTATATTGACTATAGTTTTAGATTTATTTATTTTTGATCCAAAGGATTTTCTGAACTAACCTGCTTTTAATAATCTTCAATGCCTATTAAGGCTTTATCTTCTCAGATATTTTATCGAGAAAAGAGTTTTTCTTTTCTTCTATATCTAATGAAATATTTTCTAAACAAGGTTTTTGTTTTTGTCGGTCTTTTATCTCACCACTTTTTCGCTTTTTACGTTGTTGCGTAAAAGTTGGGTTTGAGACAGTTAGAGCTTTTCTTACTTGCAGACATATATTGTATCTCTTTCTAAGGTTATGTGCTTATTTTGTCGAAATGTTGTGTGAAAGGTTGATATAAATTTAAGAAATTATTTCCTATTAACAAGTCTACACTGCTTTTCGTTGATATATAGTAGGAATATGAAAGTTTTCTCCTCCTATTATTATATCAAGATCTTTAATACTTGATTGAGTTTTATTGTAGTATTATTAGCAATTCTTACAATTAAATCTTTAGGTGCTTGTTTCCAGTTGTCTTCTGGAAATACATATCTACTAGCTATACACATACTAGCTCCTGTATCTATATATGTATGTAAATGATAAGTGTTATAACCTTTAAATTTTAGTCCTACTTTAATGTAAGTACTATTTGGATTTGTAATACTATACAAATCATTCATTTTCTGAAAAATATTCATGATCTGAATATTCATATTTTGAGTCAGTTATTTCTTCTTCAATTTCTTCGATAAATAAATATTATAAGTATCATCTATATCGATTCCTCAATCGGGTTCTAATTCCATTTTGAAGAGCTTCTTCTAAGATTTTTGCTTTCTGTGGGAAATTCCTTTTTATGTTGAAGTTTTCTTGGACATTCATTTGCATAATGTCCTTCCTCACATTCTGATCCAACATCCGCATTTTTTTCTTTCCCGATGGCAATAATTCCTTTCTTCAGATGGTTTATAAACCTTTCTTCTAAAATATCTTTTCTTATAGTTTTCTTTATTGAATCTCTTTTTATATTTTTGAAAATTTTGTTTTCTAAATTTATATTTTTTAAATCTTTTATATTTTTATATTTTTGTTTATAAGGTTTTATATTGCATCTATATTTTCCTGGCATTCTAAAATCTCTTGTATCACAACAAATTTTATCATTTCCTCTTATTTGTTTGTATTCTTTTCTTTCTTGACATTTTATAATGATCCAATCTCTAAGACTTCTTATTCTTCCTCCTAGAGTATCTAGTATAGTTTCTCTATTCCTTTGTTCCCAATTTTTTGTTAATGTTTTATGTAGTGTTCTAGGTAATTTTTGAAAAACAATTTCTTTATAAGTTTTTTACACAAAGGGTGGTAATTTATAGTAATACATTTCATATTCACAAATAAAAGAATCTATGTAACATATGTTACAAATTTCCATATTTGTTAGATGTCATTTAGCTTCATTGATTTCATTTCCACTAGATTCAATGATAGTCCTTCCTTTATCTTCTCCAATAAAATCTTTGTATATTGCATTTATTACTATATTCAAGTATTCTCTTCCCGTGGAAGCATTTCCTTGCATTGACAAATGAGGTTGATCTGTTAAGTTTGAAAACCAAACTTTAACATTTCTTGTGATTTTATGTGCTATAAGAACTCTACAGGTTAAAGGATTTGCTTAGGTAGTTTGAGAAGTTTGTATGAGGACGCCATCCCACTGTACCATTCATTCATCTAAAGCTTTTTCCTATCTCTTATACAATCTAAATTTAGGATTCGATTTATAGTTATCTTGAGTTTGAACTCCGGTGGAATATTACCTCTAGTCTCCCCAATGCAACCCTTCCTCCATTTTAGGTGGATTGTCTTCTTCTATATGTATCGTGTTGTTCTAATCTTTGTCTACTTCTTTCCTCCCTAAGGGTCGATGTTTCTTCTTGGTAAGGGACTCGGTAATGAAATTGGTTTCATATGACCTTTGGGGTCATGTTTTTCGATTTTGAATCGCTTTCACTGATTATTGTCATATCATCTTCTTCTTTGTTAGTATAAAGTTTTCCAATATAATGTTCTTCTATTTCTTCATTGGTTAATGTTAATAATTTGACCAATGTTTCTATATTTCTGCTCTTAGGGTTCATAAATTCTTTTCTAATTTTTTCCTATATTCCATCAATTTGGAATTATCTCTTTACTCTTAGGTTGTTCCTCATTTTTTCTTTTCTCATTTTTGGGAATCGAGAAATTGATTTCCTCGGTGGTTCTTCTTTTAATCCTTCTAAGGGGTCATATTTATGAGCTATCTTTAGATTGTATACATATTTCCTTAATTCTGAAAATTCTTTAGGCATATTTTGTTGTAGTTTATTATAACCATACTCCTTTATTTCCTTTAATAGTTCTCTTTGTATATCTATTATTTCTTGTAAATATTTTGTGTTTGATTCCTGGACTAGATCCATTTCCTTTGTTAATAATTGTATAGTTTCAAATAGTATTGCTTGATTTTTTGCCACAACTACTAGGCTTCCATTTATTTCTAAATTCATATTTTTTATTTTATCCTTAAACATGATTTTTCCCTAATATGCAATCATGAACTAATGCTTTCATTATTTTAACTTCATTTTCTAGTTTTTTAACTTCTTTGTTGATTGAGGTTTCTTCTTCGTGATCTACAAAAGTAAATCGGTATGCTATTACTTTTTCTTCCCGTTATTAAGTGGTTTTTCTTTAATATCTAATTTCCATTCTTCCTCGTATTTCAAAATCATAGTATTTCTCGGTTTTATTATTTGTCCTAATTCTTTAAAAAATTTATCTATTTCTATAAATTCATTTTGTCCATATATTGAACTATTATGACTATTTGTTAAAGAATATGCCACTAGATAATGTATTGAAAATGGATGATTTCCTTCTTTCATTAAATCTCCTCTTTCAAATTCATAAGCTAGACTTAATACTTGGTTTAGATTTTTATCTTGCATATTTATAACAAATCTAGGATATGCGGTAAATTTTAATTTTTGGTATCCTAAGTTTCCATGGATCATTCCTAATAAATCATCTTGCCTGTTTATTATTCTATTGTCTAATAGAGCTATTTTTATTGGTGTATCTATTCCTTCTCTAAAATGGGTTTTTATTAATATTTGGATTCCTCCTAAATGAATGTATCCAATTTTTCTTTATCCTTTCGAGGAATTTTTGATAATTTGTTTAATATAGTCTCTTTATTAATTAATGGTATATTATATCTTCATTTTGCATCTGTAATTTTAATGCTCATTTCCTTATTACTAATACCATAATAGATTATATTTTTTTAGGAAATATCTTTCTTAATAAAAATGATGGGTCTTTAAATCCATCTCCTTCTTTAAGATTTAATTTTACTTTTTGAATTTCTTCAAATTTCTTTTTACTTATTACAATTTCCTGTGAAAAACATCCTGAAATGTCTTCTGTTTCTATATCTAATATTTCTTGGTTTATTTTTTCCTCTTCCATACTTTTTTTTATTTATAACCTTAGGGGTATTTCTGATGAGTGTTAGTTTTAACTTCCGTTATGTTTTCAAGGGTATTTTTGAATTTTTTAAAACCTGAAGGGTATTTCTGAAGATTCTTTAAACCTTAGGGGTACTTTTGATCTTTTTCCATAGGAACTTATCTCCTGCAGGTTTATTTTATTCATATTTTTCTTCTTTACATTAATTGGTTTGAATAAAAGTACATATTTTTGTTGTTTTTCACGTAGATCTGGCTTTAGGGTTAATGGTGAATTTATAATTTATATTCAGGAGATGCACTATATACATAGTAAAAAACAATATTTATTTATTTTATTTGAAAAAAAGAAAAGATTGAGGATATTATATCCATCCGGTGCATAAATAACTTAATTATTCAACTAATTTCACTTTTAATCCCTCTTATAATATGTTTATTTTCTTATAACGTTTAAACAAATATGTTCATTTACATTGTAAGAAAAATGAACATATGTTTTTTTCTTAATGGGATTAAAAATGAAACTTTATGTATGAAGGGAGTTATGTCATACAATTAAACCTTATATATATATATATATATATATATATATATATATATATATATATATATATATATATATATATCTTATTTTAGCAAATTATTTTCAAATATTAAGTTTTTCTGAGAATTGAGTGTTAAAAACTTAAAATTTAAAATTCAAGAATGATGCAGTTTTATTTTATACATGTAATTTATCTATAATTTTCTAAATATAACACTTAAAGTTTTATTTGTAGAGAGTTGAGGTAAGGCACGTGCCCCTCCTCATCCCAACATACATCTACATTTAGGATTTTTTTTCTCATCTAAATATTTATCTATGATTATATATGTCATATTTATACGTGTGAAACTTATATTTTTTTATCAATTTAGATCCATAATGTCAAAGATAGAAAAGATTATAAAATGGTATTAAGATTTTTTTTCTAAAGAAAGATCAATATATTAGTTGTAGTAGCCTAACTTTCGATTGAAAAACCTTATAATAGAGAAAAAGACAAAAGCTCATGAATTTGTCTACATGTTTAAGAATATTTTTATTTTTAATTTACCAATTTTACTTATTAATATATTTAGACCGGTGATTTCTTATCCACATTGTAACTTTTGATTTTTATTAAAATTCTATTTTTAAAGAAAAAAACCTCATATTTATATTATTTTTAGGAGTAAAATTTTAAATTAAATTATAGAGTATTTATTTATTGAAGCAAATGAAAGGATGATGTTTGAATAAACAAACTATCCAAAGGTAAAAGTATTACTAAAGGTGATCAATGCCTACTTATTGGTGAAATCTCCACATTCTTATCAAATGGTAACCTAACTATACGGGACTATCTAAGTCATGCATATTTTTTCAGACTCTTTGTTGCATTACATGCACAAAAACAACCCTTGAAGATCAATGCCCATTCTATTGTTGACAACTCCATAAACATTCGTATCAAATCATATGAGATGCCTCCCTCGAAAGAGCAATGATATCACATATATCATCTTGGATCTGTAAGTCTACCGATCTGTAATTGATTTATACAAATTCTCTTTTATTGGTCAACTAATCCTATCTAAAGAAGATAGGCTTTGGAGTCAAGGTGACCTAAAATCTTGAATGACCTTGGCATGCAATTTACCCCCAATTGGAAGCATATTACCTTTGATTGTGATTTTTGTCATATATTATTGCACTCTTCTGATGATCAAACTAGAGTTCGAGCTATTACACCAATTAATGTTAAGGCGAGAATTTTATGGATTTATCCTTAGACACCCAACTTCAATCCCTACAATCAAAAACATACCAATACCCAAGTGTGGGTCTGTTTTTATAACTTGGTTGGAAAATTTTGAGATAAATAAATTCTTACACAAATTTCTTGGGCCAATATGCTAGATTTTTTATCGATATAGACCTCGCTTGTGAACCTGATGAACAGATAATGATGGAAATAGGCTTTCTTACAATCTTTTTTGACCTACATAATGAAAATGTACTAGACTTCTATAGTCTATGCTTCTATGTGATTAATGTAGCATACAAATGTAGAAAAAAAAAGTGCTTCTACCTCCATAGAAAAGCCCAAAAAGACACAATCAACTAAGCCTTAAGTGTAAACCCATCCACAATAAGGTCATAGGCCTAATGTAACCATTACCAATAATGTAATCCTGGTAAGTAATGCTTTTTTTTACCCTCCATACCTTAGGTACTAATGTTCCTACCACTAGAAATATCCCTTCTAGTACTACCACACTTGCCCAGCATCTTCATCTCTTGCCTTACCTATTAACTCAACTTCTATAATGACTTTTCCAACAACTCCTATACCCATAATTGTCACCTACCATACTCTTTTTGAAATTACTAGCATTACTTAGCCCTTATGTAGATAACTTGCTTCCAATGCTAAACCAGTTAATATGTGGTTAGCGCGGTCCCCTAAGCCATTTAATGTTAATAGAATGAGAATTATGCATGCGACAATCATTGGTATCTTTATTGATGTAATAACCTCTTATACGACTATACCCTTATCAATTCTACAGCCTTGTCTATATATGACTCCATTTATGCTATAAATATTTCTTTTCAGGCTTTTGACACTTTTACCATTGTATTTCCACTTATTCTCGTCATACCAAATTTTAATTTGATGTTTCTCACTATCCCACCCCCATTCTTTGTCTTGGTGTCTAAGCTTATGCATGTATACCAAAAAATGAAATATAATCAATTAAAAGATGTTGATAATGAAGGATAGAAATATGTAACTAAAAATATTGATCGACCAAATTAATTATCTCCTACTTTTAACCTATGAGATACACACCCTTTATAAAGACCTCATACAATAGCTCATCATGATATTTCTTTATTGGAACTATAAGGGTATTTCTAACTAGGATACTTATCTACTTTCTAAAATCTTTATAAAAAGAAATAGCCTAATTTTTTATATATAGAAAATCCTATTTCAGATCTCAACTCTCTGGAAGATCGTCTCTAAAATGTTTTTTGGATATACCTTAATTGGTGCTAACTCCACATCCGTAATAAGCTCTAGTTTTTCTCTACCCTCTCAATACCAGATGATACTTTGATTGTTCAACATCATCAACAACATATAATGATTACTTACACTACACACCAAAATGCATATTTTAACCTTTGTTTATGGTAGTGAAACCAATGTTAAGTGAATGCTCCTTTAGGACTCTATAAGGTCTCTTTTGGATCTTCAATCCCCAAGGTTAGTTATAAGGGATTTTAATGATGTTCTCGAGTCTCATGAAATTATAGGCTCGTTTCAAAGTATTATATCTATTGAGGATTTTAGACTAAGGCCTTTTATTCTAACGTGATTGAAATTGATACTAAAGAGGCTTTTTATACCCATTCCAAAGGCATTGTCTCTCGTATTTGGTTATGCTTAGATTTTGGATTATGTTATGATGCCTTCCTTGACTCTTAGTCTAATATTTTTTGTTGCACTCTCCCACAAAATCACTCTTATCGCTACTCATTTTTATTAACGGCTTTCTACGGTCAAGTTTTTGGGATCAAGATCATTCCACTTGCCTAATATATGCCTCAAGTATCCTGATTTCCTTGACTTAGTACGTCTCACCTGGTGGACTCCTATCCAAGCCAATCTAGTGGGATTATTATTTGGTAAGATTAAGGATCTTCAGTTAGCCCTCAAGGTTTAGAATATAGAGGTCTTCTACGATTTGGATCATAATATTAAAGTAGCCTTCGATGTCATTTCTGACATACAAAAATCATATGATCATGATTCCTTTTTTGAAGAACTTTTCCAATTATAATATGATGTCTATATCAACTTAGTTAGATTGCCACATTTACAAGAGAGAAGATTACACTAAAATGGTTCAAGGGGTGATAAAAATACTACATTTTTTCCCTTCTCTTTTTCTATTTTAAAGGCCTAAATGCCTTTAACTTATATGGAAATCAATGGAGAGATTACAAAGGATTCATAAATTATAACTAATATTTTGTGATACTATGAGCAATTTTTCTCGACCCATGTGGGTGACATTCTTGACATTACTCTAATCAAATCTATTGTGCCCTCATTGGTCCGTTTTACAAGCAATGGTAATTTAGAAGTATACCATCATCAGAGGACATACTTGCACCCCTCAAATGCTCATAGGTTGAAATGTTTTACATGAAAATTCTTTTGATAGTATTGGTACATCATGGGTATAAATGTAATACGAGCAATTCAAGACTACATTAGAACAGGTTGAATGCATCCGAGGATGAATTATAATTTTATAGTTTTTATATCTATAAACTCACAAGTAAGCATTATTCAATATAGGCCAATTTTTCTAGGAAATCTTATGTTCAAGCTAATCACAAAAATCATTATCAGATGCTTGGGATACGTCTATTCACGAATTTTGGCTCAAAATCAATTTAGATTCATTTCAGGCCAAAACATTAGAAAGTGTTTGGTTGGTGCTTCTAAGTGCTTCAGCACTATACACCTCTCTAGTTAAGGGACAATGAATCTCTTAAATTTGATATTCCTAAAGCTTTTGACACCATATAATTGGACTTTATCTTAAAAGTGATGCATTGCTTTGGTTTTGACGATATCTTTCTAGGGTAGATATGAGATCTTTTTGCTACAACAAGAATCTCAATTATGGTTAATAGTTTGCATAGGGATTAGTTGTCTTGCTCTAGAGGAATTCAATATGGGGACCCTTTTATCTCTGTTACTGTTTCTTATTGTCAAAGATTTTCTTGGTGAATACCTTAGGTTTTTGGTTGACAATGGGTGTTTTTTTTCAATTTATTTTCCTGAGGCCAATCTTGTATGAACCCATTTTATATAAGCTGATGATATTTTCATATTTAATCATGACTATTAATCAAACCTCTAGGTTTTATCCAAGGCTTTTCAATTGTATGGACATCTTTTAGGCCAGTTTGTGAATTTGGACAAATAGTTCATTTACTTTGGTAAAGGTGTATCTTAAAGCATTGTTTCATAACTTTGGGAAATAGATGTGAAGTATATTGGGGGTGTCTCCTTGTCATACTTAGGTGTAACCTTATTTTAGGAGGCTCCAAAAGAATTTTGGTTTCAAGAATTAGAAGATAAAATCTATACAAGATAGAAGCTTGGACACGACTCATCCTCTCATTGGTAGGACGTAGATGTTTGATATCTTTAGTCATTCAGATTATGGTATTTCACTAAATTTAGATATATAATTGGCCGAAGTCATTCTTAGATGATCTAAAGTCATCCAAAATTTATTTTGGTCTAAGGATCGATTCAAATAAACTTAAATTCAACAAGAGGAAATGTGTCATAGCTTTTGGGCCTTAGTCTTTTAAATGAGGTCATGTTAAAAATGTTCATATAGTAGGTTATCACAAGGAACTCTAGCACACTACTTTATTTACAAAGATAGTAGTTAGATAAAGAGGAAGCTCTATAGAGTTATTATGTTCATTCTTTTGTCTTGTTTATCGCCTCATTATTTGAACCTATTGGAGAAATATAGATGGTAAGTTGGAAAGAACTCTTAATTATGATTTTATATTGATAATTGGCTAGACACCCCTATAATTAAAAGAATGAACAACCCTAGTAAATATGTCGATTTATTTACAAGTGTATGGATGACATATTCCATAATCTTTTAAAGACTTCTATATTGATATTACATCGAAGATACACTCGATAGTTGCTAGGATAGGTACAAACACCAAAATTTAGACACATTCAATTAAGAGAGGAGTCACAACCAAATAGACCTATGCTTCACTATGTGTAGTCAATGAATAAAGCATTAAGGCATATCTATCCGGGGCCCTGTTATAATGCCCTGATGGTCAATTTTACTCTGACATGCTATATATAATAAACTTCCTATTATTTCCAATCAAAGAAGATAGGACACTGTTTACCTTCTCAATGTTCCTTATGTGGCTTAGCGGAGAAAACTTCTTTCACCTTTTTCTGACTTGTTATTTTACAGGTATACTTTGGGACCTCTCATGTGCTTTTTTTAACTAGGAACCTTGCACATATTATTCCATTCTCTATTTATAGACAAGTATAATGCCAACTAATTTTGGGTCATAACTTAATATATGAAATGCATGGATTGTTTCAGTCATTTGGGTGATATGAATAAGCATAAGTGATTACCAGTTTAAGGACTAGTAGATGATTATGAGTTCTACATTTGTCAAAATTTGGTAATTTATATGTGATGAGGGTCCATCACAGTGCATATCCACGTGAAATATGGTGGATGATCTTCAGGTGCTCAACATCTACGAATACAAGGCATCCTATGATGGGATCCATGGATTGTAATGGTTATTTAGAGGTCACCACTTACAAGATGGATAAAGGTCAATACATATAGTGCTACTTTTGGGTCTCCAAGCTTAGCTAGTTATAAAAATGTTTTTAAAACTTTAAGATCCTTTGTTAAGGAATGTTTAAGTATCTCACTTAGGGTCTTATATGCTTTTGAGGCTGACCTTATAGCAATCATTCATGTATTATTGTATGCTACCACCTTTGGTGGGTAGAGACTTTGGTTGGAGTCAAACTATATTTATTTTATCACGCATTTTCAGACTTGATCACTATTGGTGTCATGGAGATGAACTGTTATTTAAGCTGATTGCCAAGAGAAAATTTCTCGATTTAGTTTCATTTTTTCCATATTTATAGAAAGGATAATGTTGTCACTAATAGTATAGCCTTTAGAGCTCTAGTATTTGTAACGCAACTTAGTAGTACGATGCCCCATCATTTGCTAGTCATTTTGTTTATTCGGATGCTAACGATAGGCTTGATTATATGTTTTGTTGAGGATTGTTTTCTATAACTATTTTTTCTTTATTTAATGATACTTGTAGTTGAGGGGCTAGATGAAAATGGTACTATAGATGTGTCAATTTAATTGAGATATCCCTGAACATTTACTAATACTTGTTAGGAGACAAGTAGTGCAAAAGTGTAGACAAATACTCTAGTTTTGCTTGAAAGATTAAATTAATTCTTTTTTATTTTTGGTGTGGGTTAGGAACCTTTATCAAAACTTAGCCATGAAGTTATGAAGAAAAATATGGAAGCCAAATTGCATACTATACTTTTTACCAAAATATAAATAAAATTTGGATTATAAATTGAATTAGTGTAAAGGGATAAATAGATTTTTGCAGCAATTAACAACCAACTAAAACTTTGAAAAATGGCTAGAACCTTAAAATTCTTGGTAAAATAAACTGCAAAAAATAAACGATAGTCACACAAATTTTACGTGAAAATAAATTATGTAAAACACAACTTAAATGGAAAATCACGATCCTACTTAACCACTCAATCTATCTACTATGAAAGTTAATGTTCAAGTTTAAGGAAAGGTCTTAGACTATCTTTACAATGATAATGCTCCAATGTACCTTACTTATGAGATATCGTTCTATCCTAACAACCTCTCAAGATTAGGGTGTCAATTTGTGTCCTAGCTCGATTAACCAAATCAAACTTGAATTAAAAAATCCTAAGCGAATTAAATTTGGACCAATTTTGGTTCAGCGTAAATAGCTTGAAACAAATTGAGGTAGGTTCGAACCAACTCATTAGTCCTAAATCAAATTAAACATGTCATGATTTTATGATATATATCTAAAATATTGTGAATAATATTATAGTTTGAAATTAATAAAGTCTGAAATGTAATATAGATTATTTTAAATCTTAATATTTTTAATGATGATGTACTAGAATGTATTAATGCATGCTTTTTTTTTATTCATTGCTTGTTATAACATTATTTTTCCATTTTTATTGTTTCATTAATGATGTTTGTATTATTTGAGCTTTAATATTATTAAAAATATTTTATGATTTATAAAAAAAAATCTAATTAATTAAACCAGATATGTAGTTAATCGGTCTAATTTGGACTAATTTGAGCTGGTTCATTTATGTTTGGTTTAAATTTAGGCTCAAATTTATTGGCTCGAATTAAATTTGATTTAAATTAAGGTTATATCAATTTAGACTCAACTAATTTGGATCAGCTTAAACTAACCTAGTTCGCATAAATTGCCACTCCTATTCAAGGTAAATGATGGATCTAGACAACATTCCAATCAACTAGAGCACAAACGATCAAACTTATCCACCGAACAATATGAAAAAGTAATCACAATAACATAAGTGCTTATGGGTCTTCTAAATGGATTTAAAATGCAATTTCTTTAAGCCTATATATGCTCATACAGATATACAAGATAGTAAAAGTAGAGTATAACTATAACAAGCACATAATTGAGATTAATCCCGCTAGTTGCAACAAAACAATTAGACTATTATTCTAACTAGGAATAACCACACAAAATACCAGATGATCAAATTAGCCTAAACATGAAATATAGATGTAGAATGCAAAGACCACGAGAACAACTGTTCGAAAAGATGAAGTTTTATTAAAAAAAAATTTAAGCCTTGCCTTATCCCACATTGCTTTTTTACAATATTTATAAGATGTATAAATAGTGAAAAGTTGGCTATTGGGATTGGGTCCCAAAGGGTACCCACTTTTGTGGAATGTGATAGGACCTAGGCAAATGTGATACCACATGTTTGTTATATATATATATATATATTTTTTTCTTTTCCCAGAAAACAACCGTTGCTCGTATTTACTCACAAAAATGTCTGTTACTCGTCTTTAATCTGAAAATGGTCGTTACTCTTCATTACTCAGAATGACTGTCACGCTCTTAATTCTCAGACATGACCGTTATTATCATAATTGCACACGATTTCTAAAACCAATAAAAAGAGGGCCTCAGCTCTCAGTTTTAACACAACAATCTCTGCAAACTCATCTCACTACAAATAATTCTCTCTACAACTCTAAGTTATTTTTTCAGTTTTCCGAGCAACAATTTTTTTTAGGTGTACCATTCTGGTCTTCATCAATGCACTGAAGTTCCGAGACAGAGAAAAAAATATTCTAGGTTGTTTTATCCTGGGGACGACGGGGCTGTATTTTCTTGCACAAATTTGGACAGAGTCGCGAAACGTCTTAAAGAGAGCGACCTAGTCTACGACTCAACCCAAGCAGTTACTTTCAAATTATCGGTAATATTGTTCCTACACTGTTATTACAAACTTGTTTCAACAACAACAACAACATGATAATATGTAGATGCAAAATATAAGAAGAGCTCTAAAACGTATGAAGAGTTTGGTAAATTGGAATGAGGCGCGCAATAGGTTTTTATTTAGAAAAATAGAATGCCTATACCTACTAGAATTCCAAAGTATAAAATAGCCCTTGAAAATACGAGTTACAAAAGCAAAGTCGTTGAAAAATCTTGTTTTGAAAAATAGGAGCTTAAATTAATGAGTTTTAAAATCTTTATTTATAAAATGCATCAGAATAAACATTAAAATAATTCTAGTGTAACATGTAAAAAAAAAACTTTTTAAAAAATCATAACTTAAAATCATAAAATTTGTAGAACCAATTCCAAATTAATTTACAAATCAATTTCTCCATAAATCTTTCAAGATATGACCCTGATGTAGTCACTAGGTGTGTGAGCACTATGAAAAGATGAACTTTTAAATTAGCTATTCGAAGGGGCATGATAATAAATACATGTGTAAGAGGGAAATCTCACAATGGGTAATGTATTTATATCAATTGCTCAAAGTAGAAGGAATTGAAACTAATTCAAAATGCTTATGCACCACTAGTAATTATGGGAGTTTATATTGTAAATAATCTCCAATATCCAACTCTAATAAGGAAATAATATCCCATCCAAAGTTGGGCCGCTGGTTCACTTGAATTAGATGGACCGATTGGTTCTCCTTTGGTCTGGTCTATTCAGCCATTTTTTCCCCTTTTGATCATTTTACCCTTTTGCTACGTATTCAAGGGACTGTACTATATCACAATCCAAAACCTTATTGACTATTTATCATGGTTAACTCATAACCTATGAGACTATATTAAGAGGTTCACGATACTTAATTAATACATCTAAGATTACTTATATCCTTAATTCGAAAAAAATAAGTTTTAATCTCGATATTATTTTACTAAAAATCTAAGATTATAACTCCTGTTAATATAATCATTCTCATACACAAATGATTTTCTTCTATGACACATTATACTTCAAAAAATATCACTCGTTGTACTTACCTCAATGGCATAATTATATACTCACGTACACCAACTTTCGATTATCAACCTTGTGCATGCTTCTTGTGCACTTGAGTCGCTAGCTCCTCTAATGAGTACCTTCAATATATTTATATATAGTTTCTTTAATGATCACAATCAATGACCACTAATCAATAATTATGTTTAATCCCGTAGGATTATCATCAAAAACCTTAGGAACATTGCCATAGATATCAAATGAAAACTTTATCCTTAGGACTAGAATTGTTGTAAAATTAGGAATTGGATCATATATAATAATATACAGTGCCTTATAGAATTCAAATACAGGTAGTTATTCAATTAGAATCAATCCTAATAGTGCACTTATTTCTTGTGTTATCTGCTAAAGACTAAGAGACAACTCATCCAAGTATAACATCTTGATCTAAACCTACATAAACCACCCAAATTTATTTATCAACCATGAACTACTTGGCTTTTGTGAGTGTCCCACTCACAAGTAGCATGATGATGACAAACAATTGGGCTAATATACTTTGCTAGGACTAAATAGGCAAATAATATAGAATAAATACTAAAAATATTATTTACATCTAATATAATAATGCATATAGATACACATTTATTATTTAAAAAATATTACGTTACTTTAAACAAGATCGCATATGCCAACAAACTCTGACATGATACTATAAAGTAGGCAATCTATCCTATTTGTTCGTATGTTTTTATATCTTTTTACATCTATTAACTATATATCATTTTCTTATAGTCTTCCTCAATATGCATGCGTTTTTACATCTTATAGTTTATGGACTCCATCTCATTGTGCTACGACTTCACTATCGTCACATCAATGGACAATATACCATTCTATAGCAAGAATAACTTTTTAAGTCTCGGAGGGACTTCCCCAACCACACTGTTTCCTTGCTACCTCTAATTCGGCTATAGATTTAGTGTCAGTTTAAGAGTTTGCTATACAAGGCTGTATCCCACTCCTCCCACAGATTGATGCACCATCCAAAATAAACACATATCCTAGAGGCCAACTTTAAGTATCTTTATTGTCAATAAAATCTTAATCTGCAAACCCAATAAATTCCAAGCTATCACTAGAAGATGCCAGCATATAATCTTTTCATACTCCTTAGATATTTGAGTATATGCTTTACTGCTATCAATTATCGCTCAATTGGATTCAACTTTATATCTACTTGTCATGCCAAAAGCATAATAGATATCTTGTCAAATACACAACACAGCATATATGAGACTTTCCGTTACACTAGGGTAAATCTTTCTCATTTTTCCACTTCCTAAATAGTTATTTTTCATACCGGAAGGTAATCATCCTTTCAAGGATGTTTTCATGCTAAAAATTGAAAAACAGATCCGTTACTTGGTTCACAAACAAGGAAAGGTAATACAAACATCTCAGTTTTCACCCAACTCTTGCATGTAGCAGAAAGGTAAACAACACAAGTAATCAAATAGACAATAAACAAGACAGGGAGGAAACAACCAGTTCATATTCTATAACAATAAAGAAAGATCAACAAAAAGAATATAACATGGGAAAAACAAGCATGGAAAACATGCAATATTAAGTGCAAGAGTAAAGAAACATGCAGTCCAAATACAAAAAAAAGCATAAAAGATAAGAAAGGGTTTCCAAATTACAGTCAAATCCTTGTATATAAGAACATATTTGGATAAAATCCTGATTGTACTAACAAAGCATACAATCATACAAAAATAAAAATATATCATGGTAAACCCACACAGGATCCACGCCTATGTGGTAACTTCTACGGGTTAATTAAGACAACTATTTGGCAATAATCAATTCACTAAAAGTAAATCATTAGCTTGAGATCTTGGAAATATCTGCTCAGTCGTAGCACCATAGTCAACTAGTATCTCCACAACAATTGTAATCCAAGAAAATTTGCTCCTCTCTATATGATCCAAACGAACAAAATAGTCCCACACTCAAGTGGTATATGTATCATGCAAACATAGAAAGTGTATATTATATGTGAGTGTGTACAAGACTACATCGATAGTAAGTGACTTTACATAGAGGACAATTACTAAGTAAAATATACATACTCCATGTTGAACATGGGAACACCAACACAAAAACAACAGGACTTATAATCTCCCCATTTACCTTTCCATGAAAAAACAATGCATAACCTATATAGACAAAAAAATCAAAGAAAATACATTCATTCAAGATAACCTATTAAAGTTTATTCATGAACGAACTTTTACTCAATAAAATAAATACCCCAACATACCTAAATCTAGAGCATCCATCTTATTATGCTCCATACATCTTCATGAATCAATAAAAACATCTTGATGCACCATTCCATGATTCATGTCTGATCTCAAAGCTTTAACTGAGCTCCAAATTTTGTAGCTACAACATGTATCCTACACATATGAAACAACATATACCGGTGAATGTATCACGTAGAACTAAGTGTAATCTAACCAAATAATATCATATTATCTCTACATAACCATTGATAGGCTAAGCACACAAAAAATATGAAGCATAGAAACATTACTCTCCCTAAATTCATACTACATTCCCTCTACGTGTATGCAAGTCTATCATTGATGATGTAATATATCCTACACTCGCATCTTATGCAGCACATCATACGGCAATCACAACGAGTTGTGCATACAAAATTTTCTCTTTTTTTAACACATAAAGTCAAATTGTAAGGTTTATAAGTGTTGGAAATATTTGTGAACAAAACATCTTAATGTAATTTTACTTTCTAGGTGTGTCTTTTAAGAATATTTTCAAATCGAAGAAACTAATGACCTTTAATGAACACATCTCAAGTATATATCTACTATTGTGCATGTTATATTTCATATTAAATACATAGGAACATGGTGCATATAGGTCAATCGATCAATCAAGACATGACTAGATTGATCAAGCTTAATTACCTGACTAAACTAATTTTTACATTACTAGATCGATTGAGGAATTAATACTCAATTGATCGAGCACTAGATAAATCGAAATTAATGAGTAGATCGATCAAATTATTTCATATTCAATTAATTGTTTCACTAGATCAATCGAGCTACCATGTTTGATCAATCAAGCTAGTTTTAGATCAATCGAGTAGCTGAGTTTTCAAGTTTGCCTAATTTTTACTCAAGTGTATGTATGTTTTAAAGCTTATTTAAAAAATTTCAAGGATTGATTTGTAATAGATCTTTGACCTATGGTTTCAACTTATGCTATTTAATCATACAATTGGCTCACAATTTAGTTAACCATATAAGACCATTATTGAGCATTATTCTTTTCATCTTATTCTCTCTTTTATTTTGCTAAAACTTTTCAAGTAGGATTTTTCATTGAGTTAATTTGTCAAATATTTTTGGTTGTATTTGATGAATTAACAAGCCTACAATATTTGTGATATCATACTCTAAACTAATTATTCTAAGATTATGAGTTGATTTTTCATTGAGTTGATTTTGATTACACATTTATATTTGTATTGTTGTACTAAATTTTCAAATGCTAGTTGTATGGGTTCGATTAACTAGTGTGACTTGAGTTCATCGAAACGTTGATCCAAATCCAAACACCTTTCTTATTGGGATTATGATGAAAGCAGCGACTAGTAAGTAGATTACTTGGGGGAATTTCTTAGCGTGTAGTTTAAGTCCTAACCTTATAATTAGATCTTATTTTTTGTAATGGATAGTTGGGTGGTCCGGTAGACTAGTCATTGTCCTCTTAGGTCATTAGGGTGGCCTTAGTTTTTTTTACCTAAAAATCTCATGTGTTAATCTTTATATTTTTGCATTACTTTATTTACACTTGATTACATGTCTGGTCATTCTGCAAAATTTTAATTTTCCATAATTTCACTGATCATCTATTCACTCGTCCTCTAGCTAATTAGATATGTAATTAGAAAAACAATTTCATTTGGTATCAGAGCAGTCACTATAGACACTTAGTGTACCTAGGACCTTGTTATAGATCATTTGATAGATGGTTCGCCTACAACATGTGCGTCTTACTTTGATGGGTCTAATTATCCATATTAGAAGGCTTGTACGAGAGCATTTCCACGATATATAGATGAAAACATCTAGATCTCTATGCTTTATGGTTGGTAACAACCTATGGTTACCAAAGATAATGTTGTTACTTCTAAACCTAGGAAAATTGGACCACTAAAGATAAAATTGATAGTAACTAGAATCAATGTGATATTGATCCTATTTTTAGTGCTATTTGGTAATGAGTTTCATTGTATTTCTCATATTGAAATTGCTAAGCATACTTGAGATATTTTGAAGGTTGCCCATGAGGTTACCTTACAAGTTAAATGAACAAAATTTTGTATGCTTAATACTCAATTTGAGAATATTAGGATGGAAGAATATGAGACTTTTTCTAAATTATGTGCTAGATTATGTGATATTACTTACACCTCTATCAATTTTAGAGAGAAAATTGATGATTTTAGGATAATTTGAAAGATTCTCTGTTCGTAACCAAATCACTTCCATGCAAAGGTCACTACTATTGATGACAACAAGGATGTGGACACTATCAAAATAGAAGAACTTGTCCAATCACTTCAAGCCTTTGAGGTGAGTTTTCATCCTCCCACCAAGAATTAAGGTGTTGCCTTTAAAACTGTTATGATTGAAAAATGTGACAATGAAGAAGCAGAACTGGCCCTCTTAACCAAAAAATGAATAGAATCTTCAACAAGGGGAATTCTTAGAACAAAAGACAACCAACTCATCAAAATGATCAGAATTTGAGATAACACAAATTGTTGATTTTTGATTAAAATAAACCTAAATCTACTAGACCTCAATGCTTTGAATGTATGGGTTTTGGTCACTTTACAACTAACTATGCAAATAGAAGAACAACATTAGAAGAGATTTCAATGCTACACTTGCTGACTCAAAAAGGGAACAATAATCTAGCTGATTCAAAAAGTACTAACAATCGCTTTCTAGCATTTACTACAATTATTGGTGGACAATTCATTAAGTTTGACATTAATTTTGATAATGAAGAAAGTGATGCTGAATGCTTACTTAAGAAATTTAATGCCACTAATATTGAAGATGTCTTCATGGATTATGTAAGATGCAAAAGAAACAAAGATAAGTTGCTTGTAGAAGTAACTAAAGTCAATGAAAAACTAATATCTTATGAACTAAGTTCATCGATATTGGAAAAATAAAACCATGATTTTTTTAACGTACAAATGGTCTCAATTCAAGTCTTGCAAGTTTAGAATAGGAAAAAATCAAAATCTAATGTAGGAACTTGAACCTTCCAAAGAAGCTATAAAAAGGCTATCAATTAGAACTAAAATGTTGGATAAAGTTCTTGATTATGGAAAGCCAGGTAGAGACAAGGGATGGCTAGGATACGTAGATGAGCACACTACACCATCTTTCCTAAAATCAACTAAATTTGTAAATCCTTTAGATATGTCTTCCTCACATGCTACACCTTCAACTTCAAGAACTAAATTGGTACGACTATGTAATCCTACCGCTACTATTACTCATTATACTTAAAGAATAGTGGCACCTATGATTGAAAAACATGTTAAATTTGTGTCTATTTGTCATAAATGTGATAGAAAAGGCCATATTAAACCACACTATAGATTTCTTGGAAAATATCCTTACTTTAACAATGTCTTTCATGCTAGATATTTTGGAATTATATTTCATCATCCATACATGAATGCTAAATCTTGACTAATGATGAAAAATAAAAGTAAAATTCAAAACAAGGATAAATCAATGAACATATCTAAGTCAATTGAATACATACCTAAAAATATAACGAAACCAAAATTGAAGAAAGTTGGGGTTAGAAAAGATTTATTTTTCAATCAACTAATTGTCTTTCTTTTTCACTTAGGAATTTTTATTTTGTACTTGATTGACCCTAGGTAAGCATGTAAGTTTGATTGCTTGATTTTAATTTCATTTTAATTTCTAATTTTAGTTTGATTGTTTAGTTCTTAATTTTTATTTGAAAAAAATCTTAAAAATAAATAAACAAACAAAATAGAAATTTTTTCACGGGAGTAGAATCGTTTTAACATTGAAATAAACTACAAATATCATTTTGAATCACAAAGAAAATATTTTTTATATATAGGTTGATTAATTATTCATTGTGTAATTGAGTATCTTTCTCTATGCACTTATATTTTCCTACATCTGGTAATCGATGTTAACAAGAACTCACTTGTATACTCACTAGACACATTGTATGTCTTTCTTGAAGTTTATGATTCATTATATGAGTTTTTGGGCCTTAGATAACCTTGACTAGTAGAATTTTGTTTGAGCTCTCTCTTTCACTTTATAAAATACTATTATAAGGAAACACCTAGTGTTAAGAAGACTACCTAATGTGATGTGTGAAGCTACAACGGTAAACAAAGAGTGCAACCTCACAACTAGTGTGAAATTCATCATAATAGGTGCTTGGCTCGTGCATATTTTTTAAAAAAATAATATTAAGGGAAAAAATAATATAAAAACTTTTTATGTACAAAAAGAAAGAACCACAAATGGTCATGCAAAAATAAAAAATAAATAACCATTCTCTAAAAAACAAATTAAGATATATAAAGAGAAGAATGCAAAATAAATTACTAAACTCTCTTTTAGTTAGTAAAATTTTATGTTGTGCAAGTCCAAATTCAACAAAAATTCTTTCACAATTGGTGATACTTTTTCTTTAAATTCTCCATAACTAATCATTAATGGACTAATTGACATACCATTGTAGTTCCACTATCCTTCATACTTTGAGGAATATAAAAGATTTTTATGCACACAAAAAAGAAACACAAATGGTTATGCAAAAAGAAAAATAAATAACCATTCTCTCACAAAAATTAATTAAGATATATAGAGAAGAATACGAAAAAAAATTACCAAGCCCTCTTTTAGTTAGTAAAATTTTATGTTGTGCAAGTCTGAATTCAACAAAAATCTTTCATGATTGGTGATATTTTTTCTTTAAATTCCCCATAACTAATCATTAATGGACTAATTGACATACCTTTGTAATTCCACTATCCTTCATACTTTGAGGATTTGTCAATATGTCATTATATGGTTCAAAAATGTATGTGTACTTTATTGGAATATTCATGCATACAATAAATAATTTAATCTTGTTGAATGATAAATTTTTATTTCAAAATTGATTATTTGATTGAGGTTTATGTTTAAAAATATTTACTACCTTGATATAGAAAATAAAAAAAATGAGTATTTTTATTTTTGTTTGATTGTTTTTATCTTTTGATTTTGATTTTGGGTATTTATTTGAAATAATTGAGTTATTATAGGACTTAGGACGAATTTTTTAAAATTTATTGGGTTTATGTTGATTGATAGACAATGAACTAGATCAATCGAAGTATGAATGTCGATTGATCAACATTAATCTCAATCGATTGAATGAATTCAATTTATATACACTCATTTTTTCCTCAATCTCGTATGAACCCTAACCTCTAATCAAATACAAATTATGGCCAATAAATATGCAAGTATATGTATCATAATAAGTAATACAATGATAAGAAAAGATTATTCGCACAAAGATTATGTTATTAGAAATTATTTTTTTAAACAAACAAATAAAAATCAATTTTTTTATGTTTTTATGTTTTAAGAAAGAAAAATTAAAAGAATTAAAAATAAATAATAATAATTAATTAAATCTTATTTAATAGCTAATAAGATATGTGAGAAAATATCTAAGAATACTTAATCTCTCAATTTTCTAAACATGTGAATCATTAAAATCCCATAATATAATTATCAGTCAAGTACATGATCAATTAAGTATAATCTAACATATATTCCTCTCTCAAGTAAACTACACAACATATATTAATTAACTTAATCACACTCTCATTTAATTAAATTACATACTACTCATTATGTTCATCAATTATGAATAAGAATCATACATCTCTTCTTAGAAACTATGCATGTTGTTTAATCAAGACAAACAATTAAATAATTCTCTCAAATCTATTTAATTTCCTTTATAAATCAATTGTTGACTAAATAAATAATAGCATAAAAATTAGATTAAATAATATAATTAAATTGAAATCATAATTGGGGTAAAATATTAGCCATCACATGTTGAAAATTAGATTCATAACACTCCTAAATTAATAAATTGGCTAGACATTATTCTATTCATGAAGCTCATATTTTTCATAAAGAAAGACATAAAAATTGATAAAGAAATGATAAAAAAAAGAAATACAATCAATCTCTTAAATTGTAACACTAATCTCCTTTTGAATCTTCACCAAAATTCTCTTCTTTAGAATTTTTCTATATTTTTCTCTCTTCTTGGCTCCAAAAATAGATAAAGAATATGTAAGTTTTGACTCATTAGGGTTTATGAGGAAATTAGGGGGTTACATTAAGCTCAAGTGGAATCTGGACTATCAAATCAAGTTTAGATCAAGATTGAGATGGAAAAAGGAAAATTAATAGCGTTGCCTAATAGAAATGTGACACATGGTACGAGGGGATTTACTCGATGAATCAGCACACGATGCGTGGCATAGGTGGATTGGTCATGGTCAACATGGTTGAATCAGCACCACGTGGTGTGACATGATTTACAGTTATAGGTTATGTGGTGCCCCGGTGGAAAGAATGGACAAATCAAGTAACAATGTGTGGTACACTCATTGATCACACTATGAAACTCAGAATGAATGTCATGTTAACACGTGGTGTAGTGTAACATCACACGGTACATACAACGTTGCATGATTGACCCTTTTCTACTTGTGTGGTATCCACGTGGTAGCTTTTGCTTGGTTCTACATTAAAAATTCGTGAGAATTTCAAAAATATTCCATAAAATTCCCAAAACTTATATTTTCACCACTTTTTACTAGAAAGTTCATATTTTATTATTTTTAACCCCAAAAAACCACTTATTGAATAAAATGAGCAAAGATTAAGTAGAAAAATACACTAATGACTCTACCATTATAGAGTCATCACACCTTTCAACTTAACTTCTTTTCTTATTCTCAAGTAAAGCCAAGTCTAACTAAATAAAATGACTTGGATAGTATATTCATAAGTATGTATATATATATATATGTATGAACTATCCTCCTTAAAATTTGTACAATTCTATGACAAGAAAGTTCATATATTCATCAATCAACATTTAATCAATATAATGATATGCAAAGTTTTTGATTAATTGATTCGTGTGTGTTGCACATGACATCATCCAATGTACTCATGAAATCAACCTATATGATCATGCGAATAAATTCAATCTTAGAAAAAATCTCATAAGTCTATTTTTCATATCCCTTTCTACTGATATAAATATGCACTTAGCTAAAGATCAATAAATAATTTACATGCTTATAATGTAAAGCTTAAGTGGAGGTCGATAAATGAAAACATTGAGGCTCTTTCCACACCTTAGCTTTCTTTTTATTCATTATGCACTTTTTACCTACAATTGAGCTTTCACTTGATATTTTAGTGTACCCTATCTTATCTTTTTTTTAATATTCTTTTATTTATAGTTTCACAACACCTCTAAACTTATTTTCAATTTTATTTTCTTTCTAATCAGAAGGATAATTGTGTTGTGAGTTTTTCTTGTTCTTTTTTTCCTTTTTTATAAGGTGCATTACATTTCACCTTACTCTACAAAATAACACATGATTGCATTTTTTTATTTGCATATAAGCTAAAGATGCAAGGGTAATGGTAACACTTAAGTGTTATGCACAAAATGTGGCTAAAAGATATGAAAGGTTCTTTATTATGCTCAAATGGGTGACTATAGATATTAATAATGGTTAACTTGAAAGGCTCAATCAATCCAAATAGGGACTAAATAATCTCTTTTGCTAAATATTACTTATAAGTTTTCTTCCAGGAATGATCAAATAGATTCTAAAATATTGTAAATCTCATCAACTCGCACAACTTACCACAAATTTTCTCTTAATAAGAACACCAAAATCAATCATTAGCATGTGTATAAAAATTTGAATCAATTCAATCAAAACTAACAAGCATATCACATGATTAATGTAAGTATCTTAATGAGAATGTTACACTCCTTATCCTAGTCATGACAACAAATCTTTATCATTGAGTTCATATTTTTCACATCAAGCATGCATGTATTTAATTTCCATATATTTATCAATTTCTACCCAAATTATGATTAAAAACATCCTAAAATAAAAAAATTCCTAAAAACTAAAAATATGTACTATGTACTAAAGTAGAGAATGAAGTTCCTTCCGCCAAACTTAAATTGCACATTGTCTCTAATATGCAGAGATAAATATGCAAAAGATATGAGGAAAGAAAACTCCATTAGCCTTGACACACCACATCTATTGTTGAAATACTTGATCTAGTTGCGACATTTTTGTCCATATTTATTCACCTACAAAATAACTACAATTAAAATATAAGTAAAATAATGTTGGGTTACCTCTAAACTAATGTCACATTTAACTTCCTTGACTAGATCATCATATCAAGTCCTAAGGTGCATCCCTTTGTTTCCATTTACTTTTGAGTTTGCTCAAAAATAGTTTGAGTAGTGATTTGTTCAATAATATTTTATATTCTGGTTTAAAAACATGGTGCTCAATTATCTTATCATGTCATATTTTTGTTTTCTTTTTGTAATTTTTGGCATTCTTATAAGCACTTTATCATAGCTCATCTAATTTATTTATTTCTAGCATCTTTTCACCTTTCTTTTGGAATCTTCCATTTGCACACTTGATTGAGGATGGTAGGGTAAAGGTGTGAGGTCTAAACTTAGTAGCCCTTTAATAGACAGTTTCAGCTTAGATTTTATCTCAAAATCCTCCATAATAGGTATACCTATGAGAGGTGTAACCTCCAAATAGTTCACATAATTAATAATATCAATTATAGATTCCATACTTTCAAAATTAAAATAGATTAAGTTGTTTATTGGTGAGTTTGCTTCATTGTTCACATCATCATGTATAATAGTCTTAAGTATTGGTGACTCAACAGATTCTTTTAAGTTATCATTATGATCAGTAATAAACAAAATTATTGACATCTCAACTTAGAGAATTAGCAATTTTTTGTCCATCATGAACGTTAGGGATCCCAGTTTTAGACTAGATTGGTATAACATCTCCAGTAAAGATCTGTTAACTAAACTTTCGGGTTCACCTAATGTTGGTTCTATTACTAAATACTTATTTATATTGGGTGAGTTTACTCTCTTTTATTGGTTGTTGAACAAAATGGTATATACAAACCTACTACCTTCAAAGCACTCATTTGAGATTGGGCACCTACATGCAAAGATGTTGTATTGCGTTCGAAAAGGAACTGTATTCAATATAGGTTTAGTAATTCAGGAAGAGATCATAAACCAATCTTAGATTATTAACTTGAGGATCCACCATCCATATGGATGTCTCATCACCCAAATGATACTTTCTTCGGGTGTGCCATAAATAAGTGATTCTGATATTGTTCGCTTTATGGGTGATATGCAAAAGTCAACCATATCAAAATTATCTGTGCAAACTTCAGAGAGAAAAAGGCCCATTGATATTGGTACTAGTAGAGGAGAAGCCATTGCAAAATATATTTTTGGGGATGAAGAAATGAAAAATATGCATGCTTCTGAGCCTTCTTGTTATGACCTATTTAAGAATGAGATGCATGGGAGAATGGGAACATTGGAATAAAAAATGACTATTATGAATGAATGTTAAGAAGTAATGTTCACCACGAATGAACGTTAAGAAGTAATGTTCACCATGATCGATCGATCGAGCTAGTTCTAGATCAATTGAGTGGTCAGATTTTCAAGTTTGACCAAATTTTTACTTGAGCCAATTTATTTTATTACTATATTATTCTTATGATTTAAAGCTTCCTTAAATATTTTCAAGGATATATTTGTAATAGACCTTTGACCTATGATTTTTACTCATGCTATTTAATCATACCAATGGTTCATAATTTTGTTAACCATACAAAAAAATTATTTAGCATTATTCTCTTCATCTTATTCTCTCTCTCTCTCTCTCTCTCTCTCTCTCTCTCTCTTGTTTTGCTAAAATTATTCAAGTAGGCTTTTTTATTAAGTTAATTTTTCAAACATTTATGGTTATGTTTGATGAATTAACAAGCCTACAATATTTATGATATCATGCTTTAAATTGATTGTTCTATGATTGCTAGTTTATTTTAATTTATCTAATATATTTGTTATATTATCTAGTTAGGATTATTCATTATTGAATTTATTGTAGGAAATATATTTGCACTTGTTATGTTGTGCTAAATTTTTAGGTTTTAGTTGTATAGGTTTGATTAACTTGTATGACTTGAGTTCATCGAAATGACGGTCCATATCCAAACATCTTTCTTGTAGAGACTATGATAAAAGTAGCGTCTTGTAAGTAGATTACTTAAGGGTATTACCTTGGTGGGTAGTTTGAGTTCTAGACTTGTAATTGGACCTTATTTCTCAAAATGGATAGTTAGATGGTCTGGTGGACTGGTGGTTTTCCTCTTAAGTCATTAGTATGACCTAAGTGTTTTCACCTAAAAATCTTGTATGTTAATATTTATATTTTTTTCATTATTTTATTTACACGCGATTACATGTCTGACCATTTTATGAAATTTTAATTTTTCATACTTCTACTGATCATCTATTCACTTGCCCTCCAACTAATTAGGTCTTTAACTAGAAAAGAAACTTTTCATTTCATATCAAAGTAGTCACTAGATACACTTAGTATGTTTGGGACCTTGTTATGGATCACTTGAGAAAGGGTTTGCCTATAACTCGTGCTCTATATTTTGATACGTCTAATTAACTCTATTAGAAGACTCGTATGAGAGACTTTCTATGATCTATAGATGAAAGCATTTGGATCTTTGTACTTTATGGTTGGTAACCACCTATGGTTACCAAAGATAATGTTGTTACTTTAGTGCAATCTACTAATAAGTTTTGTCATATTTTTCATGTTGAAACTATTAAGCATGCTTAAGATATTTTGGAGGTTTCTATGAGGGTACCTCATAAGTTAAATGAAAAAAAATTTCATGTTTAATACTTAATTTGAGAATATTAGAATGAAAGAAGATGAGAATTTTTGTAAATTCTATGCTAGATTGTATTATATTACTAACACCTCTATCAATCTTCAAAAGAAAATTAATGATTTCAAGATAGTTTGAAAGATTCTTTACTGGCTGCCAGATTGCTTCCATGCAAAGGTCACTTCTATTGATGAAAGTAAGGATATAGACACTATTAAAATAGAAGAACTTGTTGGATCACTTCAAACTTTTGAGATGTGTTTTCGTCCTCTTACCAAGAACAAAAGTATTGCCTTTAAAACTGATATGATTGAAAAAGGTGATGATGAAGAAGCAAAACTAGCACTTTTGACCCAAAAACTATATAGAATCTTCAACAAGAAGAATCCTCATAACAAAGGACAACGAAGTCATCAAAATGATCAAAATACGAGAAAACTCAAAATTGTGGTTTCTGATGGTAAGAAACCTAAACGCATTAGACCTCAATACTTTGAATGTATAGGTTTTGGTCATTTTGCAGCTGACTATGCAAATAAGAAGAACAACACTGGAAGAGCATTCATTGATGCACTTGTTGACTTAGAAAGTGATAACAACAATCCCAATGATTCAAAAATAGTGACACCAGCTTTCTAGCATTTATTACAAATACTAATGGATAATTCAATAATGTTGACATTGAATCTGATAATGAGGAATGTGATGCTAAATTCATACTTAAGAAACTTAATGTCACTAATATTGAAGATGTCTTCATGGATTATGTAAGATGCAAAAGGAACAAAGATAAGTTTTTGTAGAAGTAACTAAAGTCGATGAAAAACTAATATCTTATGAAGTAAGTTCATCGATATTAGAAAAATAAAATCTTGATTTGTCTTAACTTACTAATGGTCTCAATTCAAGTCTTGCAAGTTAAGAATTGGAAAAAATCAAAATCTAATATAAGAACTTGAACCTTCCAAAGAAGCTATAAAAAGGCTATCAATTAGAGTTGAAAGGTTTAACAAAGTTCTTAATTATGAAAAGCTAGCTAGAGTCAATGGAGGGCTAGGATACGTTAATGAGCACTTTACACCATATTTCCCAAAATAAACTAAATTTGTAAAGCTTTTAGATATGTCTTCCTTGCATGCTACAACTTCAACATGAAGTAAATTGGTACGACTTTGTAATCCTAACATCTACTATTACTATTATACTCAAAGAACATTTACACCTGTGATTGAAAGGAATGTTAAATTATGCATGTTTGTTATAACTGTGGTAGGAAAGGTCAAATTAGACCACATTGTAGATTTCTTGGGAAATGTTGTGTTGTGTGTTTTGCAACACACATAAATCGTGCAAGTATACACGGTCACAAGTAATAAAGATTTGTAAGTAGAGTATCGTTCCCACGAGGATTTGTTACTATAGTTTGTTGAGTACTAAAATTGTATCTCTCTGATTTTATCCAAAATAATCTTGATTTAAGAAAAAGGTAAAAAGAAAATAAAAGAAATCTAGGATTGCAATTTTTCACTAAACTAATCCACTCAAATCATGTTATTTTCTTTTGATTTATATTTTTTAGTACATTTAATTTGTCAACCAAAAACTTTTTTTTTATTCATACATCTCTTCCGAGCTCCGTATAAACACACCTCGTTAAATTAATTCACTATATCTCTATGAGAATTAAATTTAATAAGATTCATTAAGTTCTAAGTTTTCAAATGGCCACATATACAATTAGGGTATATTACTATCATTCATCATACATGTCATTATATTTATGAGCAATATACACAAAAATGCATTTCTCATGTTTATTTTTATGCCACAAATCGTTTTGATAAAATTATTAAATAATCAAAAAGCATTAAGTACAAAATAGAATGAACAAATCGAACGTCTTATAAATCTTTCAAAAAATAGTTAAAATCAAAGCTTCATAAATTTAGATCAAATGCAACCCTAGAAAAATTAAATTACTTCATTAAATTAAAATAAAAATTACAACAGATACTGAAAAATTAAAGGAAGAAGAAGGAAAATTAAAACATGAAGTAACGAAAATATTTGGCACATGTAGAACACAACAGAAGCCAAAAATGGCTTCTCCGTGTTCCACCGTCCAGCCCCAAACACTACAGAAATTCTAAACCAAAAAAAAACTTCTTAACTCTATCATACTATCACCTATTTATAGCTAAAAAAATACATCTAAAAAATTACATTTTTTATTTTATTTTTTTATAAAAAACGCGTAATAATTTGTATCGAAAAACAAAAATAAGACGCGTGGGGGACAAACCGTTACACCAAAATTATTATTTTAAACTGAGTGGGAGACACGGTGCGCGCTTCTGATTTTTCTTTCAATATACTCTGCCACGTGTCGCGATCTCATTTGTTGAAAAATATAGGGGGACACGTGGCATCCTTCAATTGGTGAGAACAAAAAGGGTGTATGGAAATGCGCCACAGCAGCGAGCGGCGGGGACACGTGGCGGAACAACGGCCCGCCCTGAAACGTGTGCCTTTCCGTGCGTTACGGTATACTAAATTTATGCCACGTGTCGTTATATTATTTGCTAGAAGATTTAGGAGACACGTGGCTTCTTCTATACGTAAAACGAGAGGGTGCACGCCTTGATGTCTCGCGTCGCACAAGATTTTTAGGCAAGCAATTCGGTGCGACGCTTGGTTCCACGCGCTTCCAATCCGGACCGTTCATCGATCCAACGGACAGCGATGCGCCTCGGGGAGAATTCTCGCGGCCGGTAAACGTGTGGGTCCCACTCTCGAGCAACGCCAAACTCCGTGCGGCGGTGGGCCCCAGCTCGGGCGCCATTGCGTAAAAGAATCTGCGCATGTGACGATTTAGTCAAGCTTGATCTGGGCCAGCGTGCATCTTAACCGTTTATTTTTTGATCGGACGGTTGGCGTTAACGCTTGCGCTTACTGATAAGCGGCGTGGCTTCTTCTACCTATGAAATTTAAAATTTCCTTAATTATATTTTCAACCACAAATATATTTCAAATTACATTTTAAACTTTGTTTAATTGCAATACAGCCCTTTGGTAATTTAAATTAAATTTTCAACTTTTAATAATTAAAAATTAAGCCCGAATTTAATTTAATTTATATTTTCAACATTTATAAATTGCAATTAAATACTAAATTATTTTGAAATTATATTTTTGGACAAAAAATTGCAATTAAGTACATTTTCGATAAAAATTATTTATTTTTCTTCAAAAACATTAAAAACAGTAAATACTAATATATTAAACTAAAAGTAACTAAAAATAGAGAGAACATAACAATTATAATTAATAAAATAGGTGAAAATAACTGTATAAAATACAGTTATCATGTTGTTACTTTAACAATGCCTTTCATGCTAGATATTCTACTATTAATTTTCATCATTCATACATGAATGCTAAATCTCCACCAATGATGAAAAAGAAAAGAAAACATCAAAATAAGGATAAATCAAAGAATATATCTAAGTTAATTGAATCCAAACCCAAAAATATAACAAAACCAAAATTGTTTTTTTCACTACAAAATAGAAAAAGTGAGACAAAAAAGGATTTTCAATCAGAATAGGATATTCCAATATGGTAATTAGATAAAATCCCGATTGTAATAAAATGCATGCGATCATACAAAGACAGCAATATAATATGATAAACTCACATAGAATGCATACCTATATGGTAACATCCACATGTTTCTTAAGGCACCCTTTTTATAGCAAGCAATTAACTAAAAGTAAATTAATAGTTTCTAACATAAAAATATGTGCTAATACCTCTTTTAGTTGGAGCACCATTCACAGCTACCCTAAGCTCATTTAATTATTGTGTCCACAGCTACTACATTTAAAGGAAATCCAATTCTCTTCTAGAAACACACCACCACTGGATGTGATACAGTTTCCTACACCTCATTATAGTGATAAAACCTAGGGTAATGGCATATTGCATGCACATGTACCCAAATTAAAACTACATCTTGGTTTTTAATTCAATTTTAATTAGACTACTCAAAATATTATTTTTTTCTCAAATCACTCAATGCATCAACAATACAGTACCACACTCAACATATTGTTGATACAGAAGTTAGAAAATAGTTTTACTCAAAAAATTGAGTTTGCAAACTAAAAGAATTTCCCCACATTTTCTAATTAACCAAAAAAATATAAATAAATGGAATTTATAGAAATATCTTGAGCTTTTTTAGCCCTCATTAACCACCTCACCAATCACCTTGGCAAGCCCTCGACGAGGGTAATAGTTTCCATGATGAGGATAAAGGCCATAATTTCTTGTCAATCACATCGTTGAGCCCTCATTGACCACTTGGAGAGGCACTTCATTGTGCTACAAAAATAACCATTTTTGTTTGAAAAATCCAAGTTTTCCAAAAATACCCTTGAATACTAAAAAAACACAATACCTACACCCCCAAGCTGTGTGTGTATCATACAGTCATATAAAGTGTAAATTATATATAAAAGTGTAATACTAAATTGATAGTAATTTACTTTACATAGATAATGATAATACACTAGATGAGACATACATAATCCATGTTTTGCACATTAGAATACAAGTACGAAAACAATAGGACTTAAAACGACTAAGGATTTTATTGATGTTGATCATTTGGAATATTTGCTATTATCATATTTCTATAATCTCGCATTAGATTGATCTTACGAATATAACTAGCTTCCCAAAGGTACATAATTTCGTACTACTTTTCCAACCAAAGCTTAATGTACAATAATATCCACACATTGCTTCCAAAAATAAGAATACCATTTACAAAAGTAATTAAGAAATCAATGAAATTCAGAAATTCCTCTTGCAAACCCAAGGTCCATTTATTTATCGATCAATACTAAAGGATATGAATGCTTGATCAAGACCTTGGCTATATGACCTAGTTGTTAGCTTAAGTTTAGCCATAGACATTTTAATCTTTTTGTGCAATGCATTCTAGGCCTATTTCCAAGAGACTGTCTAGTTCTCTCTCTCTCTCTCTCTATATATATATATATATCTCCTTCTAGCTTCCCACTACAAACTCAGTCACGACATCTATATGTAAAATATTATAATCACTATGAGTAGCCATTGTTGAAACAATTCTTATATATTTAAGCATAATATTGGAAAAAAACTAAGATAAGTGCAATCTTATATACATCTAAAGATGTCAATTCTCTTACATTTATAATTATTTTAGTGTTTTATATACTAAAATGATTTATTTTTTATTTATTGAGAAAATGTTTTTTTATTTTTGGGATTTTCTAGTATTTTTATGGATGTGTTATGGAATTTTTTGGATAAGAGGGTTGACTTAAAAAAGTCCATGGATGCACTTTGAAAAGCCACCCCGATTAACATTCACATAGTGCGCGCATTCCATGTGTCAGCCAGACAATGTTGCCATGTGGCACCTCAAGTTCCACTCACTCCAACCAAACGCCCTAGATGCATATGTACTACATCCCCTATCCAACGCCTACCACGTTAGGCGAGTGCACTACATTGCCCACTTTCGTTTGTTGAACTCACATTTTGAATGTATTTTGATCATGTTAATCCATTTTTCTCTCTTGATGACACGTGTCATAGCAGATCTACATCCATTTTCATTATTTAATGATCTAGATTTAATTTGAGCCAAAAAAATAATTTTTCCCATATAAATATCCAAATATCACCCCATTCTAACAAAACAGTAGCAAAATTATACCAAAATGGAGAGAATATTCAAAAGATGCAATCTTGCAAGATATTCAAGGGGAGATTTAAGAACGAAGTTGACCATTGACACAATTGGTTAATTTGACTCCACTTATCTATCAACAAAATTAAATTATTTGAAAATTTTATTTCTATTAATTAATTAAATAATTATTTGGTCTTCTAAATAATATATATAATTAATCCAATAGATTAAATATTTTATAAGCATAATTACTATTTTACCTTGTAAATTTATTTGACATTTATGGACCTTATATCAACAAATATGCACTTTCATCACAAATAATTTATTCGTAATTAATTATTTATTTATCTTAAAATTCAACATCATTCAATGATTGTTATGAAATAGAGTCAAGAACTGATATATCTATAAATTAATGGATGCAGACACATTTCAATTGTGGTATGTTAAGTGAAAGCCTTGGAAAACTGTAGTGTCAATTTTGTCTATGCATCAAAATGTATTAAATTTCTTATCTTAAGTTAATTGAATTATTAATCTCATAGGGATGCTTGGTGACTCTATGAAAGTAGAGTTATTAGCACAATATTTTACTTAATAGTTACTTGTTCTATTTAATAGAGAGTATTTTTATGGCCAAAAATATTAAAAATATAAACTTTTTAATGAAAAGGGGTGAAAATATAATTTTTAGATTTTTTTTGGAATTTTTATGAATTGTAACACAGGATCAATCAGGAACTTTCAAATGGCATGCCACACAGGTAGAAGAGTTGACTGGGCAAGCCACATAGATGCTGTGTGTGAGGAGGGCAAAATGTGTGCCATATGTCAACATGGCGTTCAATCCGCGTTCGAAAATTTGTCAATGTGGCATGCCACGCATTGCTACACCATTGCTCTGCACTTTCCAACCGTGCCCCATGCCATCCGTCTCCATGAAACACGTCACACCACGTGTCAATGCCACGTGCTGCTTTGTGATTGGCTAGAATTGTCAATTTTGCTTATTTTGATCATAGCCCTTAATCTAAAGCTGATCTAACTGTCTAGATTGCACCTGAGCAATATTTAAGCCCCTAATCACTCCATAAACTCTAAGTGGCCTCCATTAGCATAATTTTGGTCAATTTTTGGAGTTAAAAAGAGAGAAAAATACAGAAAAATTCAAGAGAGGATACAATTTTTCTAGAGATTCAAAGGGAGATTAATTCTACAATTCAAGATATTGATTGTATTTCTTTTTCTAATCTTTTTTTTATCAATTTTTACGTCTTTCTCTATAAAAAATGAGTTTTATGAACACAATTATGTGTAATTAATTTATTAATTTAGGGATCTTATGAACACAATTTTCACCATGTAATGACTTAATATTTTACCCAAATTATAATTTTAATTTAATTATATTATTTAATTTGATTTGTATGCTATTAATTGCTTGGCCAACAATTTATCTATAGAGGGAATTAAATAGATTTGAGAGAATTATTTAATTGTTTATTTTGATTAAATAACATGCATAGTTTCTAGGTAGAGATGTATGACTCTTATAAATGTGATCCACAATTGATGAACATAATGAGTAGTATACAATTTAATAGTTTGATTAGATTAATTACTATATGGTGTGTAGTTTACTTGATAGAGGAATACATGCTAAGTTAGATTCAATTGATCATGTAATTAATTGATAATTATATTGGAGGAATTTTAGCGATTAGCATGTTAAAAATATTGGAAGATTAAGTATTCCTAGATATTATCTCATATATTTTTTTAGTCACTAAATTTGATTTAATTAATTATTGCTATTTACTTTTAGTCATTTTAATTTTGCTTTATTAAAATATAAAAACACAAAAAAAATTGATTTTTAGTTTTTTTAGTTTTAAAAATTAGTTTCTAATAAAATAATCTCCATGAGAATGATCTTTTTTATCATTATATTATTTATTGTGTATTCATTGCACACACTTCGTGTGTGGCGATTAAGTTTTTGGTACCATTGCCAGGGATTATAAATATTAGAAATTAATAATTTTTTTTATTTTTTATTTTAATTATTTACTTTTATTTACTTTAATTTTAATTTTAATTTACTTTTACTGACTTATTTATTTATTTATTTTAGTTATTTTAATTTATTTATTTATTTAGTTTTTTTATTTATTTATTTTTATTTATTATTTATTTTTAATTTAGAAGTGCTATTAGAAACATCTAGTAGAAAATGGCTAGTAATAATTATCAATAGTCAATGAACGGAATGATAGCCACAAGATGAGTTGGTGGAATGCATGAGGTAAATGATATCATGACACTTACAAATGAAGTGTCATCTTTGGTAAATCTTTTGATGGTTCAAAACTTGCCGACGAGTATAAACTAGGTCCAAGATTGAAGGGTATCATGTGTGTTTTGTGATGGATCCTATTTGTTTGATAATTGTTCGTATAATCCTGAATCAGGCTTCTATGTTGGTAATGTGAACCAAAAAAATGATCCATATTCAAACACGTATAACTCAAGATGGAGACACATCCAAATTGCTCTTGGAATAACAATAATCATGGTGGTAATCAATTCAACTATCAATCATTTCCACCTCCTAGCCCAAGGCATAAAGGCTGTAAATGCCTAGCTTTCACAAGTATACTATGCATCAACTGAGATATTTCTTTTGATGAGTATATATATATTTTTTCAACTTAAAAATCTATATCTACATATGCATCTTTTCCCTCAATCAAACCATCTCAAACAATTTTTCCTATTCTGGTTCATGTCAATGCTCCATCCATACTGTCCATTTTACCTCAAACTTTTGAACCTATAGATATGTATGTTATTGATATGTCCTTATCATTAGCCACCTCTTTTGATAATGTCTCAACTTGTGGAAAAATACTTACTTCTATCTCATCAGTTTCTATCTCTAGTAAAGCACAACATAAAGTTGTGACCAATAATAATTGTCCAATGGTAGCTCATTCCAAAATGGGGATTTATAAAACCAAAACCTTTACCTCAACCCATATAGAATTTTCTATTATTGAGCCATCTTCTATCAAAAATCTTTACTTATCATTCCAAAATGGAGATTTATAAACCCAAATTATTTACCTTAACCCATGTATACTTGTCTCTTATTGAGCCATCTTCTATCAAAAAGTCCTACTTATTTTAGAGTGGAAAGCCTCAATGTGGGAAGAGTTTGATGCACTCATACGTAACAAAACTTGGATGTTGGAAGTAGATGGACCTTTAGGTCAAGAAATTAGTTTTGGTAATTCAGGGTTTTGGTATAAGGCTTTAGACAAACAACTAGGTTTGATTTTCAAGAAACCTTCAGCCCAATGGTAAAGTAAGTAATAGTGAGGTTTATTCTCACTTTGGTATTTTCATATGATTGGAAGCTTAATCAACTTGACATTAATAATACATTTTTAAATGGTCATTTGCAAGAGAGAGTTTATATGTAACAACCTAAGAGCTTTGAAGATCTTAATCATCCACAATTTGTGTGTAAGTTAAATAAGAAAATTTATAGTCTTAAATAAGCTCCAAGAGATTAGTTTGATACTTTTAATACTTTTTCAATCAAGCTTGGCTTCTCGAGTTCTAGAGCTTATTCTTCTTTATATTTTGAAAAAAATCAATATCAACAGTTTATCTACTAGTTTATTTGATAATATAATCATCACTGGAAGTGATGAGATTGAGATTCAACAACTCATTTCTATCTTGCATGCTCAGGTTGCTCTAAATATATGGGTATTTTGAGTTATTTTTTAGACTTAGAGGCCAATTACTTAGCTAATAGTGAATTGTTGCTTACAAAAAGCAAGTATATTAAAGATCTTCTTGTTAAGGTCAAAATGAAATATTACAATCCTTGTTCCATTATTATAGCTTCAAATATTACTCTTGTAGTTGTCTGTAGTGATTATTTGTGATCTTATACTTTACAAGTGTGTTGTGGGTTCACTTTAGTACATAACTCTTACTTGTCCAAATTTATCATTCAACAAACGTTGTCAATTTATGTCAAAGCCTACAATGAGCTATTGGAATGCAGTGAAAAGCGTCGTGCATTATTTAAGTGGTACAATGGTGCATGTTTTATTGCTTAAGTCTTTCAATTAGTTCCTCATCCAAGGTTTTACTGATATTAATTGGGGAGCAGATGTCGATGATAGAAGATCTTCTTCATGCATACTAATATTTCTTAGTACTAACCCTGTGCCTTGGGCATCCAAAAAAAAATCTTAAGTTTCTTGGTCTAGCACTGAGGTAGAGTATAGATCTTTGGAAAAAATTTCTTTTGAGGTTTCTTTGATAAATGCTTTACTAACTGAGTTGGGTCTTTTTATTTCTTCTCCACCAATTTTATGGTATGAAAACATGAGTTTAGTTAGTATAGCTACCAATCCAATTTTGCACTCCAAAATTAAGCATGGTGAGCTTGCCCTTCTCTTAGTGTAGAAATGGGTCTAATAAAAACATTCGTAGGTACGTTATATTCCTAGTTACGAGTAGCTAGTTGATGCCCTCACCAAACCCTTGCCTATCTCTCAATATGTCTTTCCTCACAACAAACTTAGCATCATTATCATACCTTTAAGTTTAAGGAGAGATGTTAACGAATTAGTTGTTGCACTAAGTGAATCTAAACAGGATCATAAAGGCATTCAAACTGATGTGGACAAAAGTGCACATGGTATTGTGGAAGCTACAACTAAAGCAAGTGCAAAGTAGTGGATTGTAGAGGAAATAGCACAAATTGTAATCATTGGTTGCCAAATATCTTTAAAATTTTGTTATAAGCAAATGTAAAATTTTAAGAACTATAAATACAATAGCTACACATAAGAAATGTAAGAACTTTCTTATTGAATGAATATAAAGAACTATCATTATTTTCTTCATTTCTTCCTTTTCAATTGCTACCTTTTTCTCTACATATCATCTTCACTTGAGCTATAATATCTTCAACTCACCTTAGTTTATTCACACCAAGATCCTTTAGGATCCATCAAGTGTAACTGATCATCTGTTTAAACTCTCCAATTTACATTTCCTTTTTTTCTTTAATGGATCATTTAATGGTCCAAACATTTCTTTCATTGAAGAGCTAATCGATTATGGTTGAAGTTGAAAATGATATTGATGCTTTAATGGGAAGCATGGCTATAAAAGGGGTGTTATAGTCCCTAACCTCAACATACAATTCTAGTGCAATACACCATCTATTTGAGTGTTGTTAAGAGCTTAAAACTTCCTAACAGAGAAAGCAAATCAGTTTTGATCAGTTTGGAGCTTTAAGAACAATTTCAATGGCTGGAGATAAGATCCTTGTTTTACTTATTTTCAATCCCTTTAGTTTATTTATTCCACATTTGGGTTGATTGATTTATGCTTACATTTGGTATTAGAGCACATATTACCTCTATCTTGATCAGTTTCAAACAATCTTTGTTTTGCTTTGTTTCAATGAGTTACTTGAAATTGATTTTTTTGAAAGGCTCAATTTTGATGCATATGGAAATTATAAATGATTTCATTATTGATTTTTCAATGATTCTCTGAATTGAAATGTGAAAAACCATGAAGAAAATCATTCCAATTTGGCGTTCGCATTCATTAGAATGTATTAATTAAATTTTTATTTAAAATGACGTTTTTGATTTAAAATGAGACCATGAATCACCTAGAAATTCAATTTTGAGAATTTTGATAAAAATAACGCTAGTTTTTGTTGTTGGAATAGAAAGATACGGACGGGTATCTGTTCGGGTCGTAACCGAGTCAGGTTGACCCGACTTGAGATTAAAGATGAAGTCAAAAGGAAATTTTTTTTTCTATTTCCAAGACTCGAGAATTTGAGTCTCCTGGAAGAGTGTTCAACGCCTAATCCACTAGGCCATAGCACATTTTATGTTATAATACAAAGAAGGCATATTATTATATGCATTCAGGATTTAATTTTTATAAAAAAAATTTGGTTTTTCCATAAATCAAACTTGGATCCCTAGGTAAAATGCCAACTCTCCTAGGCACTAGAATGAAATACATTTTGTGTTATTTTGTGTACAAGATTTATTATTATATATATTCGGTATTTAATTGTTAATAAAAAATCCAAATATAATTTTAATGTGATTAATTATTTAACTTAGGTTGGTTATATATAGAATATTTATTATACATGTGAATTTTATTTAAATAATTTTTGGCATATTAAAATGTATGATTAAATTCATTATGCTTAAATCATTCGTTTTGGTATTTGTATGTATAAATTTCGTAATTTATTATACATATGAAATTTGGTTAAATAATTTATGCATAATGAAATTAATTGTTAATGGCTTTTTATGAATTTAATAAATACTTATATTATTTATTTTGTTTGTATAATTTATTGTCATTTATTTATACATGCAATCTTAAGATAGATAATATTTGTACATTTGGAATTAAATAAATATTGCTTATGTGATATAATAAATCTTATTCTACATGAATTTTTATTATATTTTTTGTGTAATTAATTAAGATAAAATATCAAATTATATTTTCTAATTTATCCATAGGGATTAGGAAATAGAACATAATTTGATAGTTTTATCGTAAAGTTAAGATAAATCTAATTGAATTAGAACTTTAGCCCATAGGCAAGTTTTATGTCACTAGATTCATATTTTTTATGATTTACATTGGTAAAGAATGACTTTAATTTCAGTCTCAAATTTTAATAAGCATATAATATTTCATCACAGTTTCATAAGGTGTGAATTTCTCTCATATTCATTGTGACATTCCCGAATTGAAAGGGGATAGTTATAAAGTATGGAAGGAAAGAATTTTCCTTCATCTAGGATGGATGGATATTGACTATGCTATTAAAAAAATGAACCACCTAAAATTACTAAAACCATCACTCCAATGAATATCATGCTTTATGAACAATGGGAGCAATCTAATCGCCTTAGCGTGATGCTCATTAAGAATAAGATCTCTACTGGTATTCATGGTTCTATTGATCAGCATAACAATGTTCAGGACTTGCTAAAGACCATTGATGACCAGTTTGCCCCTTCAGATAAGGCTTTAGTAAGCACCCTTATTATGAAGTTCTCTTCCTTAAGACTCGTCAGTGTGAAAAGTGTGCACGATCACATTATGAAAATGAGGGACATTGTGGCTTAACTTAAGAATCTTGAGGTTGAGATGTCATAATCCTTCATGGTGCACTATATCCTTAACACTCTCCCACATCAGTACGGACCATTCAAAATCTCGTACATCACACATAAGGATAAATGGTCAATCAATGAACTAACGACTATGTGTGTTCAAGAGAAAAGAAGGCTTGTTATGGAATTTGGTGAAAGTGTAATTTTGGCTACAATGTATGGGAAAGGAAAATCTCAATACAAACAGAAAGGGAAAGGGATAGGTCCACCTCAGCCTGATATTAAGAAAGAAGACAAGTGTTTCTTCTGTAAAAGGAAGGGACACGAGGAATGTATCAAATTCCAGAAATGGCTTGAGAATAAAGGTAATCCAACCTCGTTTGTTTGTTATGAATCTAATATTGTTAATGTTAATATAACACCTGGTGGATTGATTCTGGATCTATAAACCATATTGAAAACTCTTTACAAGGTATGCGAATCCTAAGGAAGCCAATGGGAAGTGAGTAATACATTTTATCTAGTAACAAGATGGGCTCACATGTGGAGGTTGTAGGGACATGCAGTTTGATTTTATTTTAGAATTAGAAAAGACCTTTTATGTTCCAAGTTTCTCTAGAAACTTGATTTCAATTTCAATACTTGTACCTTCTAGTTATTGCTTTCACTTTTCAGAAACATCTTTTAGTTTATTTAATAAATCTAATTATGTTGGGAATGATATTTTGTCTGATGGTCTTTACTGCATTAATTTAAGAAATAATGTCACTCATAATGCTATACATGTTCAAGCTGGCACTAAAAGGTGTATTATTGATGAGGACTCTTCTACATTATGGCATAGGACATTAGGTCATATCTCTATAGAAAGAATTAAAAGATTAATGAAAGATGGGGTACTAGTACTCTAGATTTCACTAATTTTGAGATATGTGTGGATTGCATTAAGAGAAAGCAGACAAACAAGTCCAAGAAAGGTGCCAATAGGAGTTCAAGCATATTAGAAATCATATATACAGATATATGTTATCAAGACATGGACATTCAAAGTCAAAAATATTTTATCGCCTTTATTGATGATTTTTCTATATATATGTATCTCTACATGCTTCATAATAAGAGCAAAGCATTATATGCATTCAACAGCTTTAAGGTTGAAGTAGAGAAACAATACAAAAAGAAAATAAAGCTTGTGAGATCAGATAGATGTGGTGAATATTATGGTAGATATACTAAGAATGGACAAGCACCAGATGTGTTTGCTAAGTTTCTTCAAGAGCATGGGATAGTTTCCCAATATACTATGCCTAGTTTACCAGACTAGAATGGTGTAGCAAAAAGGAGAAACTGAACATTATTGGACATGGTACTGAGTATGCTTAGCTACTCTCATCTTCACAAATCCTTGTGAACTAAAGTTTTAAAGACAACTGTGTATATATTAAACCGAGTTCCAACCAAAGCTATCTCAAAGATGCCATTTGAATTATGGAAAGGTTGGAAATCAAGTTTATGACTTATGCATATTTGGGGATGCCCATGTAAAGTGAGGATTTATAATCCACAAGAGAATAAGCTAGACCCAAGAACCATTAGTGAGTATTTCTTTGGATATGTCGAAAGGTCTAAGGGATATAATTTTTACTGTCCATCTCATAGCACTAGGTTTGTGGAATCAAGAAATGAAAATTTTCTTGAGAATGACTTGATTAGTGGGAGCAATTGATCCCAAGACATTGGTCATGAGAGAGATCATTCAGATGGTCAGTGTGCCACTTCAAGTAATGGACTGATCATTGTTATTAATAACACACCTCGAGTACAAATTTGTGTTGAAGAACTAATCCTAGAAGTATCACAAGCTGTTGATCCTGATCCAGTAGACGATGAAGTTTTGCAGATGCCTGAACCTATTGAATAACCATCTAAACAACATGATCCTACTCCTCAAGAGAATTTTGAATTAGCATTTAGAAGATTTACTAGAGTAAGGAAATTGGTGATTCCTAATGATTATGTTATGTATCTATAAGAGTGTGACTATAATGTTAGAGCCGAAAATTATCCTGAAACGTTTTCATAGGCCATAAGTTCTAAGGTTTTGAACTTATAGTACAATGCCATGAAATAAGAGATGGATTCTATAGTGTCTAACCAAGTTTGGGATCTTATCAATTTTCCTGATGGTGTAAAAGCCATTGGATGTAAATGGGTCTTTAAGACAAAGAAAGACTCACAAGTTAACATTGAGAGATATAAGGCAAGACTCATTGCCAAAGGATTCACTCAAAGGGAGGGAATCAACTACACAGAGACATTCTCTCATGTATCTAAGAAAGATTCACTTTGTGTGATCATGGCATTGGTTGCCCATTTTAATTTGGATTTGCATCAAATGGATGTGAAAATGACTTAACTTAATGGTGACATTGCATTTGTTGTTGGAGTATTGAGATGATATCAAAGTAATTTAGGTTTTGACCACTAGAGAGCTGTAAATAAAGTGATGAGGTACCTTCAAGGAACCAAGGACTATATGCTCATGTATAGACAAACTGACAATCTGGAAGTAATTGGCTTCTCAGATATGGACTTCGCTGGCTGTGTTAATTCACGCAAATCAATATCTGGTTACATTTTCATGCTTACTAGTGGAGCCGTGTCTTGGAAGAGTACGAACAATCCTTGACTGCTACTTCCACTAAGAAGGCTGAGTTCGTGTCATGTTTTGAGGCATATCACATGATGTATGGTTGAAAAGTTTCATTTTTGGGCTTAGAGTAGTTGACTCTATATCTAGGCCATTAAGATTGTACTGTGACAACTCAACTGCTGTGTTTATGGCTAAGAACAACGTGTTAAGGAAAAAATAGTAGTCATTGAGCACGTTAATATTGAGTTGATAATTGTTGATCCTTTGACTAAAGGCATGCTACCACTGAAATTTAAGGATCATGAAGAGAAAATGAGAATTGGTTCCATTTTGTAAAGGTATATATACAGTTTGTTATTGAAACTCTTATATATTATTTTCTCATAATCATGTATACCTTAATTTATTTGAGAAAATATATTTTGTATAGGACCAAGAATAAATATAGGATTTATTCATTAAGTTTTGTTACCATATAAGTGTAATACTTGGGAAATTAAATAAATTGTAATACATGGAAGATAATACTCGCTCTTTGAGGATCTATCACCATGATTCAGGTGTTTATTTCTTAAGAAAGATAATAGATGGGATTAAGTTGAACGTTTGGACCAAGTGGGAGAATGTAATCGATCATTTGTTTAAACTCTCTCATTTTCATTTCTGTTTTTTCTTTAACGGATCATTTAATTGTCAAAACGTTTTTGTCATTGAAGAGTTCATCGGTTATGGTTGGAATTGGTAACAGTGTTGATACTTTGATGGGAAACACAACTATAAAAGTGGTGTTATGGTCCCTAAGCTCAACACACAATTCCAATGCTATACACCATCTATTTGAGTGTTGTTAAGAGCTTAGAAGTTCCTAACACAGAGCAAATTAGTTTTGATCAGTTTGGAACTTTAAGAATAATTTCAATGACTGGAGGTAAGATCTTTGCTTTACTTTTTTTGATCCTTTTAGTTTGTTTATTCTGCATTTGAGTCAATTAAATTATGCTTACATCAAGCACATATAACAACCCTCCTAAAAATAATTCCAAGTGTCCAACAAGCACAAATAGATGTATAGCTAGCTTAGTGAAATATGCTCAGGTTAAATATGTAGCTAATAACTAAGTTTTTTGGTTCTTTCTTGTTCGATGCAACTCGAGTGTCTCCATATATTAAAAACAAAGGATGCTAAGCTAAGTTTTACACATTATGTCTTTTTTCACAAAAATTGTCACACTTATAATCATTAGACATTTAAATGCTATTGGTAACTCAACTTACAATCTTACATTGCTGCCAGTTGACATTATGAACCGATGGTTAAAAGTTGTTCAGATCTCTCTTTTTTCACTATATATCGTCTATTCCACTTTGACTTTTAGTGCTTTTGAGCTAATAGAAGAAAGGTTTGATCTAATCTTTCACATTCCAAATTTGGCATTAGATTAGTACCCCATTATAAGCTTCTTAGATTCCCTTTCCCCTTTTTAGAGCTAACTTGCAAATCAATCAAAATCTGTTGGAAACTTTCATTGAACTCGAAAGTAGTTTACGGTAGCTAGCAAACTACATATATATGCATTATCAAATAGAGCTCGAGAAAAAGATAAAAAGAAGAAAGAAAGTCTTAAAATATCATTTACTAAGGAAAGACCAAAAAACAAAACACAATACACTCAAACCCACAAATAGAAAACAACAAAGAGAGAATGACGTTATTTTTACAAATTTAAGAAGTAAAGAAATGATAATGAAAATGACATTAATTTTGTCATAAATAACAAACCAGTGGTCATTCAAGCTGAAATAAACTTAATTATGCTCTATCCAAAAAACAAAAAAAAAGTTAATATCCTTATGACATGAATTCAGTTTAACATATATTGTATTGATAACCATGATGAGGAGGTGAAAATCATGTAATATAACATATATAATGTCATGAATCAGAAACTAAAAGAGCATCCCAAATTAAGTCCATGTCCAATGATGGCATTCTACTTAATTGAACAACATCAATATTATCTGTTACTACATGATCATGATCATGATGATCTTGTACTGCTTTCTTGTTCTCAATTATGACCTGATGATGATCAGCTCCTATTTTATTTTCTAATCCAAATTGCCACTCTTTTCTCATACAACTTTGGCTCAATACAATAGGACTATATACAGCCTCTGTCTCAACAAACTGCTTCTTTGGTGATGGAGGTGGTGATGTTGAGAACTGACTATTAACCAAAGTCTTGTTATTATAAGAATTACGAGTTTGTGATATTGCCTGTAACTTAGCTTCAAGTAGAGAAGCAGTTGTTCCATTCATAGCATTGGCTTTAAGTTGATGCTTTAAATCTGGAAAATTCAAATGTGCATATTCACCTCTTAACATATAAGCTGCTGTGTCATAAGCCATGGCAGCTTCTTCAGCTCTATCAAAAGTTCCTAACCAAACCCTTGTCCTATTTCTTGGTAATCTTATCTCTGCAACCCATTTCCCCCAATGCCTTTGCCTCACTCCTCTATATAACTTTGCCGGTGATGACACCGGTGTCAGATTATTCAGCTTTTGATGGTGTTGATCCTTTAATACTCTTCCTCCGGTGTATTTCATCGGTTGTGTCTTGGTTGTGCTAAGCCAATAATCATTGAAACCTTTGGAAGAAGTACAATTTGTTAAAAGTTGGTTAACCTTGTGCAACTGATCATTGAATAAAGGGTTTTGAGAGGAATATGTGGTTTCACCTTTTCTGCTTTTCTTTATACGTTCACGAGAAGCTGTAGTTGTTGATGAAGATGGATCTAACATGGTTGGTTCTTGCAAAAACAATGTCAAATTTGGAAATTTTGATATGGAAGGTGGAGAAGATGGCTCAAAAGAACCTTGAACTCTAGTTGACTGATTTGGAAACATTTTCAAGAAATTTACTGGGATGAGGCTTTCTTTCAAATCTGAAGATTGGTTTGCATTAGAAATATTAAACAGAGAAACAAATGGAGTAGTTATTTTGTTTTCATAAACAATGTTCTGTTTAGTGAAATCAGGGACATGGTTAATTAAAGCAACTTCTCTTGAGGTAGAAATTGAATTGGAAGCTGAAACATTAAGTCTATTTGGTGAAGATGAAAGTAATTTTGATCTAGTACTTTCACAAAAATGATGATCATGACAAAAAGAAGTTTCATATAGGGCATCCCAAATGTTGGAATCTCCAAAAAAATTTGACCCAGATGCTATTCCATGAAGATAACTTGGAATGTCCTTTTGCATTAAGGTTTCCATCTTGGGACATTGATCCTCCATAAAGACTATAGGTGAAAATTGTAAGAAAAAGAGGGAGAGAGATTGAAATTATGCAAATTAAGGTACTGTGCTATATATATTTTGTTTAGTGCACACCTTATTTGAGGAGTATGAGTTACTTCTGATGAGAAAAATTAAAGGAACCTACTTTAAAATAATTAATGCAAAGCGTTGTCTGAGTCAGATCTACTTGTTTTAAAAGAATAAGGCCACCACCTTCCATTTGCCCCCCACCTATTCGTGCTTGCCATTTTGACGTTTTGTCACTACCAATCAAAACATGACAGCTCAGGATCTTTATACATTATGTTGTTGTTCCATAACAACTATATATGTGTTAGGTAATTATTTATTTAGACCCATTTTTTATTTATTTTCAAACGAGGGTCACTTAATTTCATCTACTTTTTTAGGAAATGATTATTTTAGTATCGTTGTTGCTTTCAATTGAAGCATTTTATTTTTATAATTTTAAAAAAATATGTGTATTTTAATTTAAAAAATCTAAAATACGTTATTTTTGAAAATTAAGTACATTTTTTTTATTAAGTAAAAAATAATAATTAAATTACGAGATTAAAATACTTTAATCGATAACTATGGGACTAAAGTCTCATTTTTCTAAACCTATATCTTCTCCCTTATCTTAACTTGTAATTGTTTTTCATTTTAATGTCTCTATTTTGATAAGGATTTCTTTTTATCTTTGATCATGTGATTTTCAAACATACCCACATGAACTTATTCTCTCCGTTAAAATGAGAATATTAATTAATCACAAGCCTTGTCATTTGGCTCTTTTGCTAAGACTATGAATTGAGACATGCATGAAGTCTATTATTGGTTATATATAATAGAAAAATTAATTGGTGTAAGGACCATAATAACATTGATTGCTGGAACTTCATTATCAATATTATCATCATAATAATTAGATTAGAACAAGCCCTAATACAAAATTAATTAGCTGAATTATGTTTTAATTATTTTGCTATTTTTTAATAATGTGAGGAAATCATGGTTGTCTTTTCCAGATGTTTTTAGTATTAAACAAATGGTCAAAGCTATAAGCCCCAAGGTATATTTTATTTGGCTTATCTTGATGCATCATTACCGTGTGTGCCTTTTGAGAAGAGTTTGGAGACACTCTATGTTAAGCACCTAATTAGTTCAAGCAAAAAGGGCGAAAGTGCAATGAATGGTACATATGTACCATCCTAAATTATGAGAAATTTTAAAATGAAAAATATTACATGATACCTATGAATCAAAATCATTAATTTCGTGTCTAATAATCTTTTATTTTTTATAAAAATAAAAGGTTAAAATTATTTATTATATGGCATGTTAATATAACTATTATATATAATAATCTCTTTCAAATTAAAATATGAAATTACTAACAATCCATTGAATGTCAATTCAAGAACTCATTCCATGAATGACAATTTTCATAAGAAAGAGATACAGAATATAAATTAAATATCTTGTTTAACTTTTGAAAATATTTGTTTAAATTAAACATCCATTGTGACTTAAAACGATAGAGTATAGTATTATTAATTATCAATTAAAAAGTAAAACATATTATTTCAAAGACCAAGTTCCTTCATTAGTGCTGTTGTTTTAAGAGTGTAATTGATATTTTAGTAGACAACCACATGGCTTGGTTAAATCTACGTACACTATGTTAAGAAAGAGATAATAAATGAGGCCATGTTAATTTTCTCTAAATGTTGCTTTTGCTTTTTCCCATCTCCCTTATCAATATGATATATATATATATATATATATATATATATATATATATATATATATATATATATATATATATATATATATATATATATATATATCTTTATTCCAATGATTTGGTTGGGGTCTCAAAACAATAAGACAAAAGATAGTATAAAAAATTCTTTTGGCAAACATCATATAGAAGCTTTAAATAGAAAAGGTTGACATGTGGAGGGATTGAATGGATAATAATTTATATAAATAGTGGATGCCAAATCAGGCATAGATTCTGTGAATTGTTCCTCTCTTTAGTGACCTGCATGCCTAACTTTGTTACAAACTCTGGGTTTCTGAGACTACAAGATAAGAATTTTTTGCAGCCTAGCAGATTTTTATATGCATTAATATTATACTAACATTTATAATTTAATTTAAATTAATATTATTTTCCGGTATATTTTTATTATTATTCATTTTATTGTTCAATTTAATAATTTTTATTTTCATATAACCGGTACATACATACTTAAAAATTCAACGTATGCTCCTAAAATATTATTATTTATGTTAATTTTCACACAAATATCTAAAATTTATATACCCACATTTAATCTTTCATGGCAAAATTATACTTTACTTTGAACTCTTAATTAAAAAATTAGCATAACTCATAATATGCTAAAATGGGACCCTAAATGAGGTAATTTTTGTAATATTTATTTCCTATTACTACAATTAAATTCTTAGCGATGCATATATAGAAAGTAATTTTGATATATATCTTCTAGGTTATTTTTTTTTTCTTTATACGTACCAATTTTGGTCTCTAATTTTAATATACATCTTCTGATGTTCAATGAATAAACAATATATTTGTGTCTCTATATTCTTTATCTGCATGCCATTTTACTTTGGGGAAGAGAGAGATTGTCTTTTGTTAACAGTTCATAGGCAGAAGTTGGCCTCTTAACTACCCTGGAAAAGCTTTTTGATTGAAGTATCAAGAAGCTGCACACTACAACAAATGGGGGCCAATATGATATGAAGAGACTTTTGCCACGGTTTTTTCTAAAAACCGTAGTCATAGGTTATAACAACGATTATCTTAGAAATCGTGTCAATGTTGTAGAGATATGGCCACGGTTTATATTAGTAATTTTCATGATCAGCTAGTTTAAACTTATCATGGAGAAACACAAAACCAATATATATGTGTATTTCTGGTGCAACTACTCCAACTACTCCTAGATTCAGGGGTGGACTTATATCTTATTTAATCAAGGGAAACGTGATCCTTCTTACTTGATTAAGAAGTAATTTTAGAATTCAAATTTTGTAATTTTTATGAAATTTATATCATATTTAACATGTAATTGCTTTTTAAGTATGAAATGCTTTAAGCTCAAATTTTATGTGTAAACTCATTGCTTTTTAAATAAAACCAGTAAATTTGTAACAAATCCAACATTTTAATACTTATTTGTTCAATAATTTTCATTGTCATATTTTTAACTCTATATTTAATTTATTTTTAATTTGTAAGGTTTTTTGCAAACTTTATATTATTATTGTACAATAGAGTTCTTTTTAAGTTTAAGAGCTAGATCCACCGCTATAACCACAAAAATTCTAACAATAATTTCACATTTAATATCGTCTAATTAGAAATCGTTCAAGTTGAGTTATGATTATTTCGACTCGTTTATTATTGAACACCATCTAATTATATCAATTTATTGGGATACTATTTTTGCTGTTATAAGTTTTTAGTAGTGTTATTTTATATAATTTTCTTTAATTCTTTACAATTGTTTCTTTTTTCGGATATATTTTTAATCACCTTTTTCTACCTTCGAATGTCCTCTCACAATGATAATCCAACATACCGTTGGATTTTTTTTTATAAACATGTGTTGCATTTGAACATTAAGATTTTTACTTTGCACATGCAAAAGTGTTGATTAATTTAGGAAAGGACTCCCAAATGCGTAGTGCATAGCACTTGTTAGCAGTATGAACTTGGATTAAAAAAACACTATGAATTTGGATAATGTTTGGAGATATTCTAATGTGTTTGGGTTTTAGAGAGAAATATAAAATATTAATAATGATCAAATCATTTATTCACCTCACTAAGAATGTACATATAGCACATACTAGACAGGTGTCGAGATTACATTGATAAGCGATCTATTTGAACTCCTAGAGTACATGAAAAAATAACTCTTTACATAATTAGTTTGATGATTGCAAAGGTGATTCAAGTCATTAGGGCACTTTATTCAATAATTGGTAAGTTACTAATATCAGTCCCTTTTTACTTAAGCCAAGTCTTTATTATCAGAACTAGATCGTCACCTTCACCATATGAGTAAGGTATCTCAAATCATTAGGGTCACATACGTGATACTTGGATAATAACAAAAAGATAATACTGATAAATATAATTCAATAATTTTCAATAAACTTGATTAACTCATTTCTTGCTTACCTGTATACAAAATATTTCTTCATCACTCAATTATATTTATACTACAATCTAAAGATTCTTCACTTATTATATGACTCTTCACGTCTTAGGTGGCTCTTCACTCATACTCATTTAATACAAAATACTAACCATGTTGATTTCATTTAAATTAAAAGAAATTTGCACATTCAATAACTCTCACAATAATGATAATCAAAAATTGTTAGTCATATTGTCTTCGGGTTGTCATTCTTGTATGTAAAATAAGCAGTCTATATTTTACTTAATGTATTTGGCATTCTCTATGTATAGTTGATTAATAATGATTCATTATTTCACACATTTATATAGATTACACTCCATATATTTGTATGATACATGTACTACTTGGGGGTTGGTCATGTAGTTGGCATGTTTAGGTTGTATTTGCATTATTACTTTTCGAGTATTATGAAAAATTACTTGGCGTTTTTAAAATGAAAATTGCATGTTTTTTATGCTTATCGAGGTCTCACAAAGGTGCCAATGAAGGCTCACCAAGGTCACTATGTTATGACAATGGCTCACCAATTTAGAATATTCTAAAACACAAGAAATTGGAGAATATTCTATAATTATCCCACCATTTCTTTGTTTAATTAATTGGAAAAAGAAAAGAAGAAAGTTCTTGAAAATTTAACACTCAATTTTGAAATTATTTTTCTTGAAAAGTCTAATACAATTTAAAAGTAATTTTATGAACATACATTTTGGGGAGATTAATTTAAATTAATTAAAATGGAGATGTAGTTTGGTTATTTAGGTTATTTTGCATGGTAGTTTCCCAAACCTAGGTTGTTCAGTTGATATTGGGTCGTTGGTGATTGTACCACATCATGTGGTGATTGAGCTTCGAGGGAGAGCTAGATCGATTAGATCAAGTTGTTGTGCAGATATTAGAGTTTGCAACTTAGACGTAGTTAGGGTAGATGCTTTGACTAATAGAGGTTCATTTATATATCTATTTATTTTAATCTATTGATTTGTTTTATTAGTGAATAACTTGTTGCAAGTGGTTGTCATTTTAGCCTATCATTGTTTCCATAAAGGTGTTGAATCTTATATCGTTTACCACATTATATAATATGTTTTTTTATCGTATGTTATGCTAGTATAATTAGTGTTATTACCTCATGTATGAACTAAATGTTCTATTTTCTTTATTGTTATGTTTATTTTGAGTAGCGTAAAACCTATGGTCATTTATCTTTAAATAGGCTATAAATAGATTTTATTTCTATCATAATGTAACTTTTTACATTGCTTCTCACTTTTATCCTCCAAACCTATAACTGCATCTTCATCATTTTTTTCTCTAATTCTTTGTCTCCTTATCTAATATGTTTTTCCAATAGGGGATTTGAATGTGATTGAAAAGATTTATTTCTCTCTATATTGGTTTCCAGTATTTATCTAATTATGTTATCTATTTAGTTGTTGCATTTGTTTATTGTTGTTTCTATGTGCATTTGTTTATTGTTATTTCTAAAAACCTTCATTATTGTTGTTCATATCACCTTTCTCTTGGTTGTTAGTATCAAGAAAGGATGAAAATATTGACAATATTTTTGATATTGTCGCAATAATGTTTCTTTTTTACACATCTAGATATTGAAACGTAATATTCATATCTTTTGGTCGAATTATCACAAAATTATTGAAAATATCATTAAAATGTCGTTTAAATGTTTTTTTAATATAAAATGTCCTAAATATATATTGTGGATATTGTTGCTAAAATTTTGTTAAAATGTCAAACAAAATCAATTCTTGATTTATTTTTTTCTTTTTTCTTCTTCTTTCATAGCAATCATTCTAATTCAATTTTTTCTCACTTTTGGCGAAGAGAATATATTCTGCTTTTTTTTATTTGTAGCATGTTTGCTACACATATTAGTACTTTTAAAAACAAATAATAAATGAAATTTATTTTCATAGTGTCAAGATTTATCTATTTATAATAATTACAATTAGGTAATCTATTTAACTTTTTCAAACATTTTAACTACTTATTCTACAATATTTAGCAACAAAGAATATATATTTTTTATTATATATTATTTTAATTAATTGATTAACTTATTAATTAATATAAATATTTTGTATTTAAAAATACACGTATTAAATAAAAAAAATTAGTTTAAAATATAAGTAATTGATTGTTTTATAAAGTTTTTAAATTTTTGATACAGTTTTCATCGTTTTCGTAATTTTTTCCAAAACTTTTGTCAACAACGATAATATCTTCGATATTTTCTTAAAAATTATATCTCATCATGTTTATCGATATTGATATTTCAAACCTTGGTATCAAGTGCATATTTTCAGTTGGTCTCAAAGTGAACCCAATTATGCTTAAGTGCTTTAGTGTTGATCTATTTATCTCTCGTGTTATTGTTTCTCTCCTTCTAAGTTAGAATGAAATTTGTTGATAAAGTTGAGATCGTAGATCTCCTCAGTTTAAAGGCATTCAATATATTTATTGGAGATCTCAAATGTGCTCTTGCCTGAGATCATATAAAGATAGTGTTTGATACTTGGTCGAGAACAAGTGCAATTTCCTTCTCAAACTCTTAAAGATGACATAGTGTGCCCAAAGCCTTTTAATGATTGGACCAAGGATGAAGTGCCTAGAAAGTGACAAAAATTGAAAATGTTTGTATGTAATTTTAAGATTCATTTCATCTTTTGAAGCAAGGCTCTTGTTTTCTTGCAAGATTCCTAAAGAAGCTTGGAATGGTCTAGAGATAAAAGTACAATTTTGTGTGAAATATAATTGAGTATGCTACTTTGATGGCATCACACGTTGGTGAAATTTCATTCTAAACTACTTGGTAGGATGATATCTAAGTTGATGAAGATTACTCTCTTAAGAATGCTGATTTTCTTAAAAAAATTTTGCTAAAAACTTAATATTTATTAAGAAAATTGTGGAGTATTTTAGTATTGGACAAGAAAAATGTTTCCTTCAAAATCCTTATGATATTTATAATTTAACTATGGTAGATTAAGAAATACATACCTTTGTAGCATGTGAACAATGGACGGAACATTTAAGGTTCCAAATCTATCTCCTAATGAGGATGAATGGGATAGGTGAGCACTCTTTTCATCTCCAAGTTGATCAAAAATATGATCAAGTTCTCCAAATTCAACCTATCTTTACTGAATAACTTGTTCTAAAAAATGACTTTGGGTTGAATTTTGTGTCATAAAATTAATTGAGTCAAAATTTTCTCATAAATTTTCAAAAGGATGTCCAACAAAAATGAGGAAACAATATGGTCTTTTAAATAGTCTCCAATTTGATCTAGTTTAATTTGGAGTATAACTAAATCTAATCCAAAAAGAAGTCTTACATCTAATTAAATTATATGCTTGTGAGAATTCTACTCTTGCTCTATTAAGTCATGCATGACACTTTTGGGGAATCTCGCCCTTATTTATATGTTATAATTTAACCAAATTAAATTATGTCATTGATCTATGAAACAAATCCAATTTAATATTTACTAAAATATCCTTGTTTGTCCCACAAGCATTTAAATATTTGATTTTTACTAAATGATTGAAAGATTTTGCTTTCAAGATAAATATAAATAATTAATTTAGTCATTGCTATAACTATGATTTTAAGCTTGAATAAAGCATTGATACATTAATTAATCCTTTTTATTAATCTTAAAGTCGTTCCATTATAAACCTAAGCTTAAAATCTCGAATATCATAACTATATTTACCAAACATAATATATATAAGTAATCCACTAACCTAACTATTAGGTGCAACTCAATCCTCTATAACTAGTTCGTAATATGATTGAAGTCATTAAATATGTTTTACCCTCTTTATTACATCTTTCTCTTGAGGACTCATGATGCGTATGCACAACTATCTATAATCATATTATAAATTGTACACAGTCATTCGAGCGCTGGATTGCTAAACAAAGGTCCTACTATCTAATATCGGAGAATAAACATAATGAAATCTGCATCTCGTGAGATAACCTCCTAGCTCTCTATGAACACCAAGACACCAAAAAAAAATGTTTTTAACCCAAAAACGCTATTTAATTACTTAAACAAGTAACTATTAAGAACAAAAATAATACAATCTATATTTTTAGAGTTATCGGTATGTCAACTACTTGGCTTTTAGAGCATATCACCTAATATTTTCTTTTATGTTTTGTCAACCTTTTTCAAACACCAAACACAAGGCGTAAATTTATTTACTCTATATACCCTTTGAGAGTGGTTTGTCAATAAAAGTGTAACCAAAGTCGATTTTGCTTCCCTTAATCCCAACTTCTTAAAATAATTTAAAGGTATAAGGTTGATGCTTGTTCCCAAATCACATAGAGAATTCTCAAAATTATATTCCACAATAATGCATGAAATATGAAAGGTAATAGGGTCTTACTTGTGTGTTACTTTCTTATCAATAATTGCATTACATATCTCTATAAGAGCAATATTCTTACTATCTCCAATTTCTTTTCTTAAATAATATCTTCATATAAGGATATTGATTTTGAGGCATCGATGAAGGGGATGCTCTTGTGAAGCTTCTTAAAAATATCAAGAAACTTGGATAATAGTCTATCAAGTTCTGTTTATGAATCCTTTGAGGAAAATGCGGAAGTGGGATGTAGGTATTACATTCACTTGTTTTTGAGACCTCCCCTTACATAACTTCCTCACTAGGCTTCATTATCTTGACATTTTATATATTCTTCTTCAAAATATTTTCCTTCTTCTTTATTAATAGCTTTATTAATAGCTTTCTTTTCCTCATCTCCTACTATTAAGCCATTTATTTTCATAATTTATTTTCAATTCTCCTTCCTTTGTCTCCTTCAATGCACCTACATGTTGCTAAGTAACATCCCTTGTTGTCCAACTTGTAAGGTTTGGGTCAATTGCTCCATTGGTATCTCTAAGTTTCTCACACTTGTATTGTCATTAACTTTCCTAACTACGAGATAATGTTAAATTTTTAAACGCTCACAAGTATATGAATTGCAAATAATCTAGAAATAACTTTACCTCGAGATTAATCTCTCTATAAATTTTAATGGTTTTAAATTTTTTACTTATTTTCTCCAAAACAGTAAATTAATAAAATAAAACAAATCCAAATACTCTAATAAATTATTGAGAAAATTGAAAAATAAAATAACTAATTAAACAAGTCAATTAACAAAAGTAAATAAGAGAATTTGAATTAAAAGTGAGACAACTAATGATAATATTAGCTAACTAACCAATTATACTTTGCATTATTTAGGTTAACTTAACATTTTTTTATAAGTTGAGATTTTTCATTTTTTCAATAAATCTAGAAATTTTCAATGATCAGGATAATTGTCAATTACAATTAAATAATCAATTTATTTTTATACATAAAATTAATAAATTATTTATAACAAATATAAAGAAAACATAAAACTATATAAACTAACACAATGATCATGGAATTAATTTATATTATTGTTTAAAATAGTTAAATTAGGCAAAGATGATATGTAAATATTGACTTTATTCATAAGATCATTCAATAATTAACAATTAAAGATTAGAAAAGCAATGAAGAAGAAATAATCTCTAACTTGCATAAAATAATAACTAACCTAAATATCCAAAATAATCATGATAACAAAGCTAAAATCTCATTTAAAATTTAAAGAATCATAAGTAAAATCAAAATCAAAAATAAAATTATTATAGGCATCACTTTTATTATGAAAATCAAAATGAAACTATATATTAAAATGTCCTTGATTGAACACATGTCCAAATCCTTATATGGATACTTCCTATTCTAAAGACTCAAAGAAATTTCCCAATTTTTTCTATTTTTAGCAACTACCACCTTTCTAATGATGATCTGATTATCGACTGCTAGATGAGTTTTATAGGTAAAACTTTATGCAAAACCCTACATTAAATTTGGAAAGTTACATTGAGTGTTGATTTGGTGGCTCAAAAGCATGTATAAAGAAATTGGATCGTTTTGGGTGAAGGTTACTGAAAAATACAAAGACAATGATGCCATTTTGGGCTTTTTGGGTGCTGACTGGAAAAAACAATGATGTGGTCTTCTCCTTAAATTTTCTAAAAATCCCAAAAGAATCCATATACATCCACATGCCTATTCTATAAGTGTTGCAATCTGTCTAGCTATGATTCACACCCATAGTCATACTTTGAGTCACAATTCCAACTTCTAAGCTTTCACTTTGAACACAAGCATTGGGCATTCCCAAATAAGAAGGTATCACAAATTAGGTCTATCATCACTCAACAATTCCATCGATATCTTAGTTAATTAGATTGAATCACATTTAACAAATACATTACTATTTTTAGGGCATATTTTATAAATATGATAACTCTATAAAAATAGTATTATTATATCATTTTTATATTTAATATTTATTTGATTAATTAAGTAAAATTTATGTATGCTTAAAATATTTAAATATGACATTTTAAAGTCAAATTGTAACAAAAAGGACAAACATATATTATTTTGTGGATTTTCTAGTCATTTCTAATAATATTTTAGGATAAGTGGCTTTATAAAGTAATGGTGTGGATGGAAATAGAGGCGTGGATGGACCTTAGCTTAAACTAAATGTGAAGGATTGACTTAGAAGGGAACAAAATTTTGAAAGAAAGATGGACGCAGACAAGGAGGAAGCAATCCACCTATCTCACTTTTGATGTCCTTTTGTGTTTAATAAATTATTGATAAATATATGGATAAAAAATTTACATTTTATTTTATATAACAAGAACTCACATTTCTAACCATATTCTCAAATTTATTTGTCGCGTATTGTTGGTACAAACAACTATATAAAAAAAATGGCACAAAAAAATTAGACTATATCACGAAAGGAATGATGTGCTAGCAGCCTACCACATGGGGTGATGACATCATTCTCGTCCACTTAATAACTTACCTTTTAGGCCAGTGAAATGTTGTGTTTTGATTCAATGGAAAATGATCCCATTTTTGGCAACAGTGTAGCACCTAAATGTTCTCATGATTGCATCATTTTTTAGTTGTTTTAATGGAATAAAAGACTCAAGTATTTACATCTAAGAAAAAATGACAAAAATAACAAGTTTAGTAAATATAAAACACAACTTAAAAAATAAAAATATATACATTAAAATGACTAAAATAATCCTACATCTAGTATTCACCTACATCATTATCAAACCTCCGGTAACTACTACCAACGATCTCATTAAAGGTCCCGTGACCACCCTAGTGACCTTGTTGAAGGTTTGACAACCAACGCCAGCGAATTTTTAAGGCTTAAAAAAATTTTGGATTCTACACAACCTACAAAATAACTATATATTTTTATAACATTTTTATAATACGTACAAAATAAGTAATATTAACCCATATTTTGTACAGAGATATTATGTTTCTTAATATATATTTTCTATTTCGATATACTGTATACAATTTGAGTAATTATATACTATTTATTTTAGATAAATATGTACAATCTTTTGAAAATTTAATATATTTTTAGTTTATGTATGTTGTACATAATTTTGTACAAAATTTGTACTATTTATGTTAAACAAATATGTATGAATTTTTTGTAGAACATATAAATTATTGTACATATTTTGTACATTTTGTAAAGTTAATTCAATATGAAGTTCTCAAATTAAAAACACCACTTATTATGAAAATTTTGATATTCTAGGTTATTTTGTATGATATACAGAAATTGAACATAAATCATAAGCTTTATATAGATGTTAGCTTGTATGTTTTATATAATTTTGTAAGATATACCTTAAATATATATTGATTTATATGAAATTTTTTTAAATTATCACATTAAATTTATAAATAAATTTTGAAATAAATAAATTTTAAATTATATATGTTACTCAACGTAAACAATTTTATGTTTTTAGGTTATTCTGTAAAATATACATAAAGTGTATATAACTAAGTAAGCTTTACATAAATTAATTTTGGAATAGATGAGTTGTAATTAAAAATATTACTAGGCAATAACATTTTCATGTTCTATGACTATTATGTAAGTTAAAAAAATAGTACATAATTTTGTATGCATCACATAAATATTATATAAATATACAATTATTTCATAAATCATATAAAATTTGAGAAAAAAATTATTAGTCTTATTACAAATTTAATGACAGTGGTCAACAGACCTCTGAGGTTTCCATGATAGTCGCTTGAGGGTTGATGGTGATGTGAGTGAAAATTAGATGTCGTATTATTTTAATATTTTTGATGTATATATATTTTTATTTTTTAAAATTTTACCTTTTAATTACTAAATATGTTATTTTTGTCCTTTTTAATATTATATGTAAATACGCACTATATTGATCTCATACTCTGTTTTAGTGCCTAATCTCCATTTGACACATTGTATTTTTTTTGTAGTTATTTCTATTATTTTATGTTATTTATGCATTTTTAAATGTTTTTAAGCTTAAATTTTTAAAGGAAACAATTACATTGACCCCATTTTCTCTTTTCTCTCTTTGTTTTTTGGGTGCTTATCAAGTCCCTTATTCACCCCACTGATCCTTCGTCGATATCTTACTGAACATGTTTTTAACACATACGCCATGATCTTGCGAAGTTCTCATCGAGGTCTCAACGAGAAGGTCAGCAAGCTCACGAAAAATCTATATTAACCCCTTTCATGTTCATTTTCAAACCATAGAATTCCTCAAACATTTATACTCGTACCCTTACCTACCTTTTTAGAAATGGCCCTTAAGTGTTCAAGGAATAATCGAGACACTGTTGCTAGTGCAAATAGATAAGAATCTTCATATGCTCCTATTTCGGCTTTTCCACCTATTGCTACTTTCGTAGCGAAGTGTTCAATACGAATTGATGACTTTTCAGCTATCCAAGAAAGGTTGACATACTTCTCTTAGATTACTCTTTGTACTTTTGATTACAAATGAAACCCTTCTTTTGATTTTATTTTTTCTCTCTCCCCATCACACTCGTCCATTTTTTGTTTCATTTACTTTGAGAAGACATTCGATCACATTCTCTAGGGATGATGTTATTCAAATATTATCCCTTCTAGATATATATGATTCCTCTTTCCTATCCTTCCTTTCGATCACGAGAACATACTTAGTGGGAAGTTTCTTGATACACAACATCATTATAATAGCTACTGTGTTGGTTGGCCCAAATCAAGGATACGATGAAGGTGCTCTAATCTAAGTACAATTTCACCTAATTGCCGACTCAATGATGTTGTGAGTGCATGTGCATTTAATGAGGGATATTTATGATATTTTTTGTTATTCCTTCTATTAAAATATTAATACCTTATTTTTTTATCACTTTTGAGTCCAATATATATTTTAAAGTTTTTTTTTACTCATTTTATACTATTCTTCCTCTATTACTTAGGAGCTCAACAACTTCAGTCATAACTGCATATTGCTTATGTTCATCTAAATTTTATGCAAGTTATGTTTTAATGAATACAATATATAGTTTTTGAATTTTATAAGAAAAGAGTATGCAATAAGTAATTTGTACAAAATACATCGAGCCAGTATAAAAAATAACTTGTATACACAACTCAATATATAGTCATACATATCAAATATGTAATTACTATAAGAAATATTAATATCATAAAATCCGTTGATCAAGTTCTTTATTCGAAACTTCAATGAGCCTTAACATTTTATCAATTTTAGAATGATTAGAAATGTCTAAAAGAAATAAATAATCAGGAAAAAAATCTCAATTTAAGATGATCAATAGAGGATAAACATAATATAGATGAAGTTGTTAAGTTCCTAAGTGACATAAAAATAAGAGATGTTGAAAAGGAAGGAAAATGAGTAAAAAATAAAAAATTAAAACATCTTTTAAAGACTCAAAAAAGATAGAAAAATAAGTTGTTAATATTTTAGTATAAAAAATAAAGAAAAATACCACAAATTCTCTTTATTAAACATACATATGTTACACATGTGTAAAAAAAATTTCAAAATAAAAATTTCCATCATATTTGTACATTTTATTAAATATGGTTATCACTAATGTACCGCCTACTAAAAATAAGGGTAAAAAATCATGCTTAAAATAAAATTATGGTATCAATAAGGTAGTGAATCCATAATCTTAGACCTTTACCTTTATTCTTTCGTTGACCCTCGTTCCAATCTTCACTATCCTTCCTTGATCATCCGTAAGAATAAAGCCTTCTTTAATAGTTTTTTCTAGTACTGTGCTTAGTAGATCACAACTGTCTACTAGAGTCTACCCTTCTACTCGTCGTTGTTGTTGTACTCTGGAGAACTCTAATCCTCGTTATACTTTTTTCTCAATGTGCCTCCACTATTACTCCTTGTTCTACGATTCCTCTCTTATTTCTTCCCCTTATCAACCATTAGAGCTCATTCTACAATGATAGTATTTAGTTGCCCTCAAACATAACAACCATTAGAGCTCATTCTACAATGATAGTATTTAGTTGCCCTCAAACATAAAGTTGTTTATGAACACAAAAATATACGTAATCACGCACAAATAATAAATAAATTAAGAGCAAGGGTTGTCATACCGACAAGAATTATTAACAATGTTTAATTTTAATTACTAGTTCATTAATTAAAGTTAATGAAAAAAAGGTTTCGATTATTTTTGAAAGAATAAAGTAAAACAACAAAAATGAATTACTCAAATTATGAAAGATAAATATATGATTGAGACTTCCCTCATCACTAACCTACAATTTTTTGTATCACTAACCTACAATTTTTTGTATCATGTCATGAATGAAAATTATTTTTTTATGTTTTAAATCTCTTTTACAATTTAAAATTTTCCTTGAATTATTAACTTTAATTTTTCTAAATCCGTTTAAGACTTCTCATCTTTTCTTTTCTTATCATATAATTTATTAAAAATTTGATTATTAATCCATCTAAAATAAACTAGAGGTATAATTATTAGATTTAACTTATTCATTGGATTATGATTTAAAAAAGAGAATCCAAATGAACATATTTTCTAAAAAGGTTAAGACACAAAAGCTCTAATGGGGTTTGGTGCATGCCCCTCGATGTGAAATTCAGGAAACAATTGTTTGAGTAATAAACAAAAATCATGCCTAGCTTGGATTCTTCACTTTTGTTTGAGAAAAATACAGCCATGCTTGGGTTGTTTAACGCACACTAATATGGCAAATGGAATGGAAATAAGAGCAAAATCGCCACAACTGCTTCGAATTTGTTTGTATTTTGTAAAGAATCCAAGTTATAACAGCTTGCACAATTGACCCCGCTTTTTTACCTTGTCAATTCTGTGTACATATATTTTTAGGTGATCTACAAAAAAGGCCTACACTGCTAAAGAATTTTGATCAACAGAGATTTAAAGAAGTAAAAAGGTGGTACTTTTGAAGTAATTCAATTCTTATTTTGGTATTTTTTTAACATCTATTCTAAACTAAGACACATTAAATACCCCTATTTAAATTATTGATACCCATTTAGTCAAATTTAACAATAATATTAAAGAATTGAGATACCTCAAAAGTACAAATTATTGTTAAAATTAACCAAAATAGATACAAATAATCTAAATAAATGTATTTAATATGATTCAATTGAAAATAAAAATAAAAAATACCAAAACAAGAACAAAAATAAAGGTAATTTAAAGGTACAAATACTCGAGATGTAATAAAAGTACCAGGATTGATTGTAGGGATTTCGAATCACAAAAATCACCAAGATTTCAAATTGTGTACGCAACTTGAACCTGAGACTTTTTTTTTTCCTTTTTTTTTCAAACAATACCATCTGTAAAAATTTAAGCAAACGTTAAAAAAAGAAAGGAAGAAAGAAAGACGTGGCTCTGTGAAATACATACCGACAAAAGGACACCTCCTACCTAAATAAGTGTCCTGCACCTTCCTTAAAAGACATGAACTTTGGCCAAAATGATAAATAAAAAAAATCCTAATTATCGTAATTTTTAGTTTTATAAATTCAAAACATGCAGTTAATAGTTTTAAAAATTGTTCTCAAAAGTAGAGCACACAATGACCCATGAGGACTTACGTGACTCCTTTCAGGCTTAGACTTTGCTGAAGCTCTAATCACTATAAAAGGAATCACGGGACCCTATATCATACCAACTACGTCACATTACAATATTACATTGAGGAGGGTATTAGTGTCAGAGAAACTTTCTCTTTTCAAAGTTATAACACAAAGAGAGAGAGAGAGATAGAGAGCTCAATAGGAGCAAATGTCAATGATCAGACCTAAAGGAGCTACTGTCCTTCCAATGTTTGAAGGGATTCTTTGAGAAGTCTTTGCGCTTCTTCTCTTCTCCTACTCAAAAGCAATAAAACAAATTAATAAGGGATAAATACCCTAAGGATCATGTAATTACAAAAATAATATTTATATTCTATACTTATTTTTCGTAATACTTTAGTACTATTTTTATTAAAAAGTGACCCCTCAAGAACAAAATAATTTTTTTATTTTATTTTTTTATTTTTTCAGCTATATTAGATAGAGATCATCCTAACTTAATAAACTATTACTGAAAAAATCGGAAACAAAAATAAATAAAACATAAAACATAAAATATGATTATTTATCCTTATACAGTCACTTTTTTTCATAACAATAAGACTAAATTGTTACAAAAAATACGTATAAAACATAAGCATTATTTTTAGAATAAGTATATAACATGTACAATCAACCTTCAGGTTAGTAATGACCTAAAATAATTACAAAAAGAAAATGACTGTGACAACAGGCCATATTGAAGTTTGATGATTGCTAAGACCATACCTCTTAATATCCTCTACAGCTTGTTTTCGACGTTTTATCTGAAGTTCTAGAATGTGAATTATAGTTGCTCTAGCCTGTAGTGCAAACACAGAATAAATGTAAGTATAATTCTTTAAGACAAACCAAATACTGATTAATATAATTGCTGAAGATACCATACTTGATGGGGCCTTATTGAATTCAGAAGGTGATGTAAGTTTTTAAATATAAGAGATATCTCCTCCACTCTCCTAGCATATTGTGATGGTCTCTCAACAAGAACATCAGCAAGCTCCAGAATGTGCAACTGTAATTCTCGGTTCAGTGACCTCAGTTCCTTCTTAAAATCTAAATACCATACAATCTTTGTCAGATAACTGGATAAATAATCGACAGCACAGCATCAAACAGGCAACTAACAAGAATAAAAAAGTGGATCAGAATATAAAATTAGTTTAAGTAAAAAAAAATTATTACTAAACTTTGCAACTTATACCAATGTATTATTCAACTCAAGGTTGTTCCATAAATAGCATTAACCTTCACGTAAGCAAATAACCAGTCTGGAGGTAAAATCCCTAAATTTATTTATGAACTATTTTGCACCAAATAAAACCATATACAACACGAATTAGGGATTAGGCTTTCAAATTAACTCGAATTAGCCAAGAAATGGAAGCAGACCATTGTGTTCAATCGAAGCTCTAATCCCTAATTCGTGTTGTCTATTGTTTATTTGATGCGGTCATTAAATTGGAGAATTTGTCTCCAAAAATGATCCATTGACTGTTTTTTGCTATAGAACATGACAAAGTTGACGGAGATTGCACCTTTTCAGCACTTACGTACATTCGTAACAAGAGGCAAAAGTAGGAAATTAAAGATTTTGTTTCCTCTAAAAAATTTATACATACCGAAATAAGTCATTGATATGTAATCTTGAGAATATAATAATCAGACAAGAAGAATGGCACTTTCTCGGTATGAAGATGCCTTCTTTTATTTTCTTAATTTACTGATTTCAATTAATATTACTAGTCATATTTATTAAGTCTGTATAACCAAATGACACAAAATTACTGCTCCTACCTCATGCAAGAAAATTCCTCGAACGTTAAAATATTTTCTAGAAGTACAAATTCTTCATGCCTTATTAGCACAGCTCCTAGTTATTCATATGAGCAAATATCATAAACACCCTCCAGAATTATATAAATAACATTAAAGCCCTAAATTTTAAACTTTGCATGAATCACATATCAGAGGTTTCAGTTAAATACAAAAAAATCCTTCATCTGTCTAATGCCTAAAAGAATCTTGAGATGGCCAGTAATATTGATATTATAAATTTAGAAATTTAATATTTTAAGAAAAATAAAAGGTATTCAAAAGTGAAAATAATAGAAAGAAATTAAACTTTGTTTGGCTAGGATGAGAGGTCTTGTAGTTTTTACAAAATGAGCGTTTTAGTCTCGTAGCTTTCAAATGGAACACTTTAATCCAATAACTTTGAATAAAAAGGCACTTAAGTCCTAAAAAAACTCAAAAAATAGGACTAAAGTGCATCTTTTACATCAAAAGTATAGGACTAAACTGCACTTTTTTCAAAGTTATGGGACTAAAGCATTTTAATTAAAAATTATGAGACAAAAGCGCTTCAATTAAAAATTATGGGACTAAAGCGTTCCCAATTAAAAGCTATGGGACTAAAGCGTTCCCAATTAAAAGCTATGGGACTAAAGCGTTCCCAATTAAAAGCTATGAGACTAAAGCAACTCATTTGCCCAAAATTAAAGATGTCAAAAAATTATCCTAATCAATCCAACCCAATGTTGCCGATTTTAAAAGATTTTTGGGTCAATATGGTTTAATTTTTGAAGAACTGATAAGTATGGGTTGATTATATTTTTAAATTTAAAAAACTAGTCAAAATCGAGCCATCGTTGATTTTAAAGAATTTTTGGGTTGATATGGTTTAATTTTTGAATAACTGATCAAATATGGGTTGATTAGATTTTTAAATTTCAAAAACCAATCAAAACCGAGCCAACACATATAATTAATTTTTTATATTTAATTTATTTTTTCTTTTTTTATTTATTTGTTTTAAGATGGTTCATTTTTTCTTCAATTTAAAAATTTAAAATCTTAATATATAATTTTAATAATCTTTAATCCCTCTTTTTTACTGTAGTTACACTTGTGTGCATGGTATAAATAAAAATATTTAAATTAGTATATGTGCATAGGTTACATTGAAAGTTTAGAGCTATCTACCTTATAAATTAACAAATATCACATATATGTATGTATGTGTATATATATATATATAATACAAATTGTAAAGTTTAAATTTTGTAGAATAAAATTTATTTTTAAAGAACATAAATTTATAGCTACAATTTACAAAGAAAAAAAAACAAAATTCATAAACCAATACAACAAACCCAATTTTTTTTGTTTGATTTAGATTGGTTTTATACCTTTAATTGGTTTGGTTCAATTTCTATTTTTTAAGAGCAGATTAGATTAGATTGCTTCGAGTTTTAATTAAAAACTGAAACAATCCTACTTTACACACACCCACCCAAAACTATGGGACTACTGGTGCCCTTTTTTCCCTTAAATTATTTTTAGTTTGGAGGTTAAATGAAAAAAGAAAACAAAAAGGCTCGTATCTGAAACATTCAAGCATTTGCATGTACATCGATATTGTTAACCCAAAGATTGATAATTCTCGAAAACTAGAATTCAAATGAGCAAAGATAATCTTACTGAATAAAAGAAAAAAATCTCAACCAAATCTCACAAATGAAGCCTTAATGTACATTTATTTCCCAGATTGCAAAAAGGTGTGTTTTAATTCCCTAGTTTTGACAAAAGCAGAAATTAAAAACAAATAATATCATTTTTTTTAATGATTTTTCTATTAAAATATTATTTTTTTTTTGAAAAATAATTAAAACTCGATCATTTAACAATAATAGAATCACAATTAATATTAATTTTTTGATAAAATATTTTTTTAATATTTATGATTGTCACTATTTTATTTTAATATTTTTTTTTTAAAAACAAACATATATATTTAAATAATTTTCTATTAAAATATTATTATTGTTAATTTTTCTTATATAATTTCATATCAATTTCACTTTTACGCTTACTGCTCATATTTTAATCACTTGATAACAAAACTATTATTTTAATATAAAATCATTAAAATAATATTATTTGTTTTCAATTTGTCACTTTTCACAATGTTAGAAAACTAAAAAACACATTTTATAATTTGGGAGCTAAACAACACAAACTTCAAAATCTGAAGAACTAATATGACCCCGCCCTAAATAAAAATGGAAAACTAAATAAAATTTTGGTTTATATTAACAATAAAAAATATAAATTATTATTGAATTAATTGCATAACATAACCTAATTTTATTTCTAACCCTTCTAAGCATTAAACATATTTTCATAATGTGATGAACATGTTCTGAAAATGAGAAAAGACATGGTAGTGTCCAATTGAAAATGGAGTAAGCACTAGAATGAATGTCATGCTTAATCCATATTTATGTGTATCTTGAGTCATGTACATTGGCAACTTTTGAAGAACCTTGTTGATTAACTTTGTATTAATCATTCTATCCATTATTTTTTATTCATATTTTCTCAAGCGTTTTTTGTTTATTTAATAAAAAAAAGTGTTTTTAGTTTTGTTTTGCTTAAGGACAAACAAAATATCGGGTTTGGGGTGTGATAAATGAAAATAGAGTTATCAATATAATTTAAAATAGATATTTGCATGTTTTATTTAAATAAAATAGTATAAATGATAGATGTTTTTTTTATAGGAAATGGGAAGAAAATGTGATTCTTTGGGAATTTTTTTTTGGAGCATGTGGACTTAAATAGCACATGGATGTATTGTATTTAGACAGGGGAAGGATCCATTCAGATGAAAAAATGGATACATGTAGATTTACTTAAGTAACATATCCGAGTCTAAGTAACATATCCTTTATTCATATTGTCCAAGGAATTTCGGTCATAACAAGATGATGAACTATAAGCCAATCCAAATGCATAGTATTGCATAGATCTTCCGAAAATACGCTGAACAATCACATAAACCCACGCCAAGTTTTTACCCACAAACTAAAAACAACATTTTAAAATGTTTTTCCTCCATCAGAAAATTTTTGTTTCTAAAAAAGTAATACTAGATTCAATCGAATAGGTTTTCAAAGAAAGCATTACTTTCTCAAGCAGACCATGGTTTCAAAAAACTACCTTAATATCAATTTATTGACCTCAGAAGTACTATAACAGTATCATAAGATGATACAGGCACATTAAAACCAAAAGTGGAGGAATCCTTACCAACATTTGACGCTTTTGGATATAGTTGGCGCACACCTTGTTCTTCCAAGCTTGGAAGAACATCATCAGTCTACATTAAAATAAAACCAATTCATACATCTATAATAGAGACCCAAACAATGCAACAAATAACTAAATGAATTTGAAGTACTGAAATTCCTAAGTAAGAATGTTAAAACAAAGCACAAGATTTCGGATTACAGCTTCTAAAAGACACTAAATACCACCTATCTGTTCCATCAATTTCCCTAGATATTTGATCCAGAGAACAATTAACTTATAAGGATTCTTCAAGAAATGGTTCAACTATTCATATAAATCGTGAAAGCAAAAGGGAAATCTTACAGTGTAATTGCCACCGAAACAAATGTATGTCCCTTCAATAGGAGGAGGAGGTTCTGGAGCCAATTTGGGGTCCCGAAGGTAATCTTTGTAGAGCTTATAATATGGTGGCGGAGGTGGATACGTAGCTGCAGCCATAGCCTGAACTTTCTAACCAGACCTAAGCATAAAATTACTAAGGAAGAAAGAAACCAATCAGAGTTGACATGGAGCAAATAATTCAACAGAGCTCCACTATTGAAGGGGTTCCTCGTATTATATTGAACTAAAACAAGCTCATGGCCGTAATTTAAACAAATAGCATTCTCTCTGCTCTCCTCCCTCCTAATCTTAGAGAAGGAGAAGGAGCATCATAAGAGTAGACCTAATTTAATGGGAATATTGAATAGGGAAATCATCACAAATATCCCTCGGTTTTTATCATCTGTCACATATACCCCTCAACATTTTCAAAATATCAAAACTACCCTTAATACTAACACCATTATATTTGATGTGATATATGGGAAAATTATTTCAAATACCTTAGAGATTCATCTTTTACCGCATATACCACAAATATTTTCAAAATTTCATAGATACCCTTAACATTAATATTGTTATATTTGATGTAATATCTATGGGTAAAAATTGTAATTAATCTTGTCTATAGAATTATAGAATTTTAAATTATAGTAGTTGTACTAGTAGTTGTGTACAGACTATACTAGTAGTTGTACTAGTAGTTGTGTACAGGTTGTAATAGTGACATACATACTGTAATAATGGTGTATTAGTCTAACCCTAAATCTTATTTATATGACTGTATATACATTTGAAAAAGACAAAGAAAGAAATAATAATATTTCAAATTTTCTCCATCATCTCTCAATATTTTTCTTCATGGTATCATAGTGTTTTTGAAATACAATCTTAGTCCTTGTCTTTCAACTCTCCTACTAAACTCCCAACCTTCTGGGTTTGAATTCGAAACCAATCATTTTCCTTCTTTCTTCTAGTAAATTGATAACAAGCAGCAAAACAATTCACCACCATAAACAATCCTACCTATAATTTTTTCGAAATGACGAGGTAAATCTCTTTATAAGCTACGCATCTTTGTACTTCAATAAAGTACTGCTTTCAGATCAAGGATTGTAGCATCTTCATTTTCTTCACCAGTAGTGAATGAACTCTTTGAGTTTTCACGATCGGAGCGAACTTGGCTCCGGCCTCATCTCAATCAATCTCGCAAAACCCAGGCACCATCAGCCATCTGGTTAATCACGAAGTCACCAACCCACTGCTCTTGTGACCATCACATCTGTCATTATTGTCGACCAATATCGTGAGATATCAGTCATTAAAATTCGCGAAACTTAGACACTATCAGCCATTTGGTTCATTGTCGTTGCCATTTTCTCGTTGAGAGGTACTTCACCAAGCATTTCACAGAGCCTCTTGCTTGATTTTATTTTAGTAAGCCCAGTAACCAAGCCTCTTGCTTGATTTTATTTCAGTAAGCCCAGTAACCAAATATCAACCCAATCAGTCCACATAATAGCCCAAATTAGTAGGCCCAATCAATCAGTCCACATAATAGCCCAAATTAGTAGGCCCAATCTGCCTACATATAAGCCCAAATTGAAATAACATCAATGACCACAGGAAAACCTATCATGACAGGTTCCAATGGAGGTTCCACAAAGAACAATATTTTGTCTATCAGCAGTCATAAATTAAAATGAGACAATTACCTTCAGTGGTCCCAATCCATCATGATGTTTATATGTGGAAAGATGAAAGACAATTACCTCACTAGAGATGCAGCAGCCCCAAACAAAAATGATCTGCAATATAGAACATGGAAATCCGAGAACAATATGGTGATGTCTTGGTTGATAAATTCCATGACAAATGAGATTGAAGAGAACTTTCTTCTCTACAAAACTGTCAAAGAAATATGGGATGCCGCCAGAGATACTTATTCCAGTTCTGATAATATGTCTGAACTATTTGAGATCGAAAGCATCTTCCATGATCTTCGTCAAGGAGAGTAATCAGTTACCCAATACTTTAACTCTCTCACTCGATGTTGGCAACAATTAGACCTCTTTGAGGTTCACGAATGGACATCTCCAGCAGACGGCATCTTGTACAAACAGATTGTTGACAAGAAGCGGGTTTTCAAATTTTCAATAGGGCTCAATAAAATCTTGATGATGTGCGAGGCAGAATTCTAGGAACAAAACCCTTACCAAGTATTCGTGAAGCCTTCTCCGAAATTCGTTAAGAGGAGAGTCAAAAAAAGGTGATGATGGGTCCTCAATCTACCATTTCCGTAACTAGAGAAGGGTCTGCGCTTTCTATTCGAAGACACCATGAATCTCAGCATACAGACAATTGTTCCTGACGAGGAAGACTTTGGTGTGACAATTGCCGTAGACCTAGTCACACTAAGGAAACCTGCTCGAAAATTCATGGCAAGCCAACTGATTGGAAGCCACCCTCCGCATGCCACATCAACAAAAAAGACCATGGAAATATTGCCTCCATATCCCATGGAATTACGTCACCTGAATTTTCTCTATTTAGCAAGGAACAGATTGATCTCTTCCAGAAAATATTTGGACAATCCTTGCCAACAACATCTACCACTGTAGCTCAATCAGGTAACACCATCAACGCTCTTAGTGTGAAACAGGTTATCAGACCATGGATTGTTAATTCAGGTGCTTCAGACCACATGGGAGGTGATGTTTCTCTTATCATGAATCTTAAAACCTACCTAAAAGGACACACTGCTAGAATTGTCGATGGTTCTGTATCCAAAGTAACAGGTATTGGTTCCGCAAAAATTTCAAATTCTTTTATTCTCGATTATTTCCTTCTTGTTCTCACACTTGAATGTAATCTTGTATCAATTACTAAACTCACCCGTGATAAAAATTATGGATAAATTTGTTCATAATCTATGTGAATTTCAGGACTTAGATTCGGGGAAGATGATTAGCAATGCTAGAGAGTGCTCAGGACTCTATCTTCTCAAAAGTGAAGACCCTTCAACAAGACAAGCCCTCCAAGCTGTATCTGAGGTTTCTTATCATAATAAAGTTATGTTAAATCTTAAGTCCAATAATGATGGTAACATCATGTTGAATCATTATCACCTAGGTCATCCTAATTTCCTGTATTTGAAAAAACTTTTTCCTTCATCCTTTAAAAATAAAAATTCAAAGGATTTTCAATGTGAAGTATGTCAATTTTTAAAACATGTTAAAAATTCATATCTTCATCCTTCACATGAAAAATCACATCATTTCTCATTAATTCATACTGATATTTGGGGACCTTCTCGAATCAAAAACATAACAGGGACATGTTGGTTCATTTCATTTGTAGATGATCATACTCGAATCACTTGGTTATTTCTCATGAAAGAAAAATCTGAAGCAGGTCAAATCTTTAAAAATTTCAATACTATGATTCAAACCCAATTTCAAACAAATATCCAAGTATTGAAATCTGACAATGCTAAAGAATACTTCGCTTCCATTCTTAGTGATTATCTTTAAGTCAAAAGATTGTCCATCTAAGCTCTTGTGTTGACACACCTCAACAAAAGGAGATGGCTGAAAGGAAGAGTAGGCATCTTTTCGAGGTAGCTAAATCCCTCATGTTTACAACTCATGTACCTCAATATTTATGAGGGGAAGTTGTCCTTACAGCTACCTATCTTATGAATAGGATGCCCTCTCATGTCCTCATATTCAAAACACCTATCAGCATTCTACTTAAGTCATACCCACTCACCAGAATTGTGTCTCACATTCCTTTTAAAATATTTGGATGTTCTACATATGTCCATGTACATCATAGAGGTAAACTTGATCGTCAAGCCATCAAATGCATATTCCTAGGGTATTCATCATACTAGAAAAGGATATAAATGTTTCTCTCCTATCACCAAACGATTCTATAATACAATGGATATCACATTCTTTGAACAATATCCATACTATTCCAAACCTGCCATTCAGGGGGAGAACATAGGCAATGAATACCAACTTTGGAATAGAATTACCACTCAGTCTCCCACAAATTCTGTCTCAAATCATATCCCGTAAATTCTAGAGAGTGAATCAATGTCTCAAACAAATAGTCCTAATAATCCTATTGAACCCTCAACTTCTCTGCCAATAGATCCAAACTTCCTTGTTCCAAACATTGATCTTCTTGTCTACTCCAGGAGGAGAACAACTCAAGAGAGAACAGAGAACCGAGCATATCTTGAGCCAGTCCAGGAGTCCAACCTGAGTACAAGCCACTATGGTAATTCACAAGGTAACATCATTGAACCTCATATTATTGAGTTACCTCCTAATGATTTGAATTTGTCAATTGCTGTAAGGAAAGGTGTAAAATCTTGTACAAACCACCCCATCTACAAATTTGCTTCCTATAAAAGTTTCTCACCAGGTTATAAGGCATTTATCAGCAACCTTGATCAGATACAGGTTCCAAATTCCGTTCATGGAGCTTTTCAGGTACATGAATGAAAGACTGCCATTCTTGAATAACTCAATGCATTAGAGAAAAACAAGACTTGAGATCATAGAACTTTCACCAGAAAAATGAGTCGTTAGGTGTAAGTGGATATTTACAGTCAAATACAAAGCAGTCGGCAGTGTACAAAGATTCAAGGCTCGCCTTGTGGATAAGGGATTCACTCAAGCATATGTGATTGACTATCAGGAAACTTTTACACCTGTAACAAAACTCAACACTGTTCGTGTTTTTTTTTCCTAGCATCTAACTTGGATTGACCTTTCTACCAATTAGATGTCAAGAATGCATTCCTCAATGGTGATCTTCAAGAAGAAGTCTACATGAACATTCCTCCTGGAATTGAATCTCTTGCTCCAACCAATAAAGTCTACAAACTTAAGAAATACTTATATGGATTGAAGCAGTCTCCATGTGTCTAGTTCGATAGGTTTTCTAAAGTTTTGAAGAGATATAAGTACAATCAATGCCAATCAGATCACACTCTTTATCAAACATTTCTCCAATGACAGAATAGTTATCTTAATTGTGTACATAGATGACATTGTTCTAATAGGTAATTCTACAATTGAGATGAATAAACTCAAAGAGTTCCTAACCAAGGAAGTTAAGATCAAACATCTAAGCAATCTTAAATATTTCCTAGGAATTAAAGTATCCCGAACAAAGAAATACATATCTATATCTCAAAGAAAATATATACTTGATCTTCTCAAAGAAACTAGAATGATGGGATGTAAACTGGCAAAAACTCCTATGGACCCTACAGTAAAACTCGGAATCAAAGAAAACAATGCACCTGTGGACAAAGCTCGTTATCAAAGATTCGTAGGAAAACTCATTTACCTAACCCACACTAGACCAGATATTGGTTTTTCAGTCAATCTTGTAAGTCAATTTATGAACGGTTCCACTGAAGAACACATGAAGGCGGTCCATCGTATACTTAGGTATCTCAGGATGACACTAGGAAAAGGATTGTACTTCAGTAAAAATCCCACTAGAAAAATTGAAGTCTTTGTAGATGCTGACTCGGTAGGCTCTATAGTGGATCGCAGATCTACCACTGGGTACTGTACATTCGTATGGGGGAATCTTATAACTTGGCAAAGTAAGAAACAGTCAGTAGTCGCTCGAAGTAGTGCAGAAGCAGAATTCAAAGTCATGGCCAATGAGATTTTTGAAGGAATGTGGTTAAGAAGACTACTTAATGAACTGGACTTCACAACTACTGAACCTATCAACATGCATAGTGACAATCAAACTACAATAAGAATTGCAAGAAACCCTATTCATCATGACCAAACCAAACATGTAGAAATTGATCATAATTTCATTAAAGAAAAGTTAGATGGAAAAATTGTGGACCTCCTATATACATCTACTCGCCATCAAATTGAAAATATCTTCACCAAAGCATTACCTCGAACCATCTTTGAAGAACTAAGTTACAAGTTGGAAATGATTAATAACTATCACCCAACTTAAGAGGGAGTAGAATTGTAGAATTTCAAATCATAATAGTTGTGTACAAGCTATACTAGTAGTTGTGTACAAGTTGTAATAGTGGCTATACTAGTAGTTGTGTACAGGTTGTAATAGTGGTTGTACTAGTAGTTGTGTATAGGCTGTAATATTGGTGTACATACTGTAATAATGGTGTATTAGTCTAACCTCAAATCCTATTTATATGGCTGTAAATACATTTGAAAAAGACAGAGAGAGAAATAAAATAATACTTTAGATTTTCTCCACCATCTCTCTTAATATTTTTCTTCATTCTCATTGGGATCCTTCAGCTTGCTTGTATTCTACGAAATTCTTTCCATAAACACAAAACAAATCTACTCTTCTAATACAAACACACCAATTCATACGTTTCTTATTGACAATTGAAACCTTAAATTTTCTAAGAAACAAAAACAACCACAACACCAAGAACTAATATGCATTGTCTTTGCGTTCTTAGTAAGAACGCAAGGAGTGGTGACATGAGGAAAAAGAGGGTAATATTGTCAATAACTCGTGTACGAACCGTTATTTCTAACGACGATATTGTCTTTGATTTATGTTATTGATGAAATCCTGAATTTCTATAAAAATTATGATTTTTCATTTGGACTTTTGTTTTGGTTAAGGATCTTATAATGAGCCTATAATGAGTAAATTTTTCTGTTAATCCATAATAAACTCTTAATATGAACTATTTAAGATAATTAGTTTTATAAAAAAGTATTAATATTAACCACTTAATGAAATCCTTATATAAAATCGTTTAATTTCTTCTTAATTTTACACACACCTAAACCAATAATATTTAATGCAATAATAATTAAAATTCTAATATTTTTGGCATAAAATTGAACTAAACTAACAAACTAAGCATTAAAAAAGAGTGTTTTTTTGAAAGGGAACTAAAGTCCCTTTTTCTATTATATAAAGGAAGCATTGCATGGATTGGATTGGATTCAAACTTTGGTCCATAATAATAGGGGTGAGGAGTTACTACCTCAGCTACAAGCCAATCTTGAAATGCATTTCATTATAAGAAAATATTCATGTTAGACTATAGGTGTCAAAAAGGCCATGCTGACCATTAAAAAGGGCCTAAATGAAAAGGAGTTAATAGAGACTAATTTTTGACATTATACCATATATATTAATTCTTTATTTATAAATTCAAATATTTTTGTTAGGAACGCACGAAAAATGGAAAACATAATGATAAATATTAACAATATTAACAATTTAAAGGTATTAGTGATAATACATAAAACACTGGGGTATTTGTGATCAATTTATAAATATTAGGGTATGTGTGACAAATGATTAAAACTCCTAGGTATTTGTGATAATTTAGTGCATGAAAAATTAAGAAGCCAATGGTAAGTATTAACACTGTTAGCAATTTAAAGGTATCGGTGATAATGTATAAAACGTTGAGGGTATTAGGGATCAAATTATAAACATGAAAACTCAAAGACATTTTTGATATTTTCCTATATTGCATGAGATGCCCCTGTGCTTTCATTTTTAATCCCACAATATTTTAGAACATATGTTCAAAAATATTTTCCTCTTCTATATGCGATCAAAAGACACAGGTCATTGGAGCACCAGTAACTCCAGCGAAGAACGGCTACTGGTGCACTCACAAACAATGTATGCATCAGACAAAAGTTTTGGACCGTGAATACCTTTCAAATGCCCTATGTTTTCAACATTGATACTAAAGTCTTTTTGATTACCCTATTAATATATCAAGAAATAGATGCCTTGTATTTTCACAAATCTAGATAAGCTTAGCACGTCTAACTTAAATAGTATGAAAAGTAATCATTGGGATAAAACAATGAACTCCAAATCTAACAAATATAGCACTAAATCCCAAATCCAATGAAAAATAATCATTGGGATAGCCATCAATCCGGCAAGGAGAGCCCAAAAAAAAAAGTAAATCCAACATGGGGAGGAAAAAACCCAACGAATAAATCAATGAACTCCATACCCAACGAAAAGGGGAGGGGAAAAATGAAAATTATATGGTTTATTGCAAATTTCAAGGAAATAATTAGAATGCAATAAACCCAAACGAAATGGAAAATGAAGCAAGATAATTAACTTGGGCTGTTCGAAAATGAAATTACGAAAATCAAAACGCCAAAGATGTAGTGTTTTGAAGGTAATAATCACAAAAACAAAAAAAAACATATACCTGCAAATCTACGATGTAAGAACTACGCAAGCCAACGACAGACAGGAACATGGGTGTTGTCCAGCAAGAAAAAGGCGACGAAGGGGCCTGGAAAAGTATTGGTTGTTCTAGAGGATATAAATAGTTTGGTTGGGCCGGCTTGTGTAACTTTGTACGAATGAAAGAGTAAGAGAGGACAACAATTTCATTCGATTCGAGTCGGATCCAAAACTAAATGAGCCAACTTACGAGTTGGTTTGAACCGACTCATTTCAAGTTCAATTTGAATAATACGCACGGATAAAAAGCCCATTTCGTTTACCCAATTTACTTTTGTTTTTTAGCATTTTTCTAACGTAAGAGTGAATAAATTTTTTACTACTAAAATTTGAGATTATTATAAAAATATTTACAATTTTTTTTTATTAATTAGACACTATTAAATTTTATAAATATTATAAAATATCATTAAATTTTATGTTACTTCTCTATTATTAAATTTTACAAATATTACAAAAATATCATCGAAATCAATCAATTAGCGACAATTAATGATAGTTACGCGTACGTCAATTATATTTTTAGAATTTTATAAAATTTAGTGGTACTAAAGTAACAAAAAGACCATAATATTTTTGTAACATTTGAAAAATTTAATGGTATGAAAGTAACAAAAAAAATTCAATAATATTTTTGTAATAAACTTCAAAATTTAGTAATAGAAAAATCTATCAAAAAATAATACTATATCTTTACATAATTAAAAATGAATTAAATGATAGAAAGATAGTCTTACTAAAATTTATTAGTTTAAATTATATGTAATTAAAAATATTAATTTTATAATTATTTAAAATAATGTTAATTAAAAAAGTTTGATTAACTAAGTGTATGTGTTATTATTAAAATCACACTGATACTTACAAAATAATCCATTAATATTCTTAATGTAATTCTACATTTTAATAATCTTTTAGGTAAAGTTTCAAAAATAAAACTATAAAATATTCTTTATAAGTTTCATTAGATTAAAAGAACACACTATTAGCCAAAGTTTTTAATGAAAAAATAAATAAATTTAAATAATCTTAATAAAAAATATAACATTTATAATAACATGTATTATAAATTTAAACTACTTTAAATATCATCTTTTTATCGAAAAAGACAAATCAAGAATACCCACTAATCAAATGTAAATAACCTATACAGTAACTAATTTTAATTACAAATGCTATCATGTATGTGAATTATAAATATTTTTAATTACAAAAGAAATAAATTATTAATATTATAATAGATTAATTAATTAACTGATTAATTTAAAAGAAAATAAAAGCTAGAAAAAGTGATCGAACCGTACTATTTTTTTTCATCAAAGTGATTTGTTTTTTTCTAATTATTTATAATGAAATAGATACTGCCTGATCCATTTGTGTCCCAATTCACTTCAAATCCATTCTAACCCAAAAGAATCAAGTACCTATGGGTTTTGACCCGTTAAGTCAAATTACCATATCCAAAGAGGTGAATTGTGGGTACGGTTTGGTAATTGGTATTTAGGTTTCTTAATTTTTATTTTAATAATTATTTAAGTAGTAAATTTAACAAAAAAAAGTTAATGTGCTCATGATTGATATTACTTTATTAATAAAATTGTGGATAGAAATTGAATAATATATTTTGGGTATTGATGTTCACGATTTTGTGGGCAATTATCTAGTTTCATCCCGTTCTTAAAAACTTATATTTAAGTTTTGTCTTAAATTGTTATAGTCTTGAAAGACAATGGGTTATTATTATACAGTTAGGTTAAGTCATCACACATATAACTGAAATCGTGAATAAAATGTTATTTCCTATTTTAGTAAAAAAAAATTGTAAATATTTTTATAATAATATTAAAGTTTTAGAAAAATGCTAAAAAACAAAAGTAAATTGGGAAAACGAAATGGGCATTTTATCCGTGCGTATTACTCAAACTGTACCTGAAATGAGTCGGTTCAAACTAATCCGTAAGTCGGCTCATTTAGTTTTGGATCTGACCCGAATCGAACGAAACTGATGTCCCCTCTTACTCTCTCATTCGTACAAAGCCCCTCAGCTGGCCCAACCAAACTATTTATATCCTCTAGAACAACCAATACTTTTCCAGCCGCCTTCGCCGCCTTTGCCTTGCTGGATAACACCCCTGTTCCTGTCTGTCGTAGGCTTGCGCAGCTCTTACATCGCAGATTTGTAGGTATATGTTTTTTCGTTTCTGTGATTATTACCTTCAAAACACTACATCTTTGGCCTTTTGATTTTCGTAATTTCATTTTCGAACAACCCAAGTTAATTATCTTGCTTCATTTTTCATTTCGTTTGGGTTTATTGCATTCTTATTATTTCCTTGAAATTTGCAATAAACCATATAATTTTCATTTTTCCCCTCCCCTTTTCGTTGGGTATGGAGTTCATTGATTTATTCGTTGGGTTTTTTCCTCCCCTCGCTGGATTTACTTTTTTTTTTGGGCACCCCTTGCCGGATTAATGGCTATCCCAATGATTATTTTTCATTGGATTTGGGATTCAATGCTGTATTCGTTAGATTTGGAGTTCATTGCTTTATCCCAATGATTACTTTTCATACTATTTAAGTTAGACGTGCTAAGCTTTTGAGATTTGTGAAAATACAAGGCATCAGTTTCTTGATATATTAATAGGGTAATCAAAAGACTTTAGTATCAATGCTGAAAACAGAGGGCATTGGAGGGTATTCACGGTCCAAAACTTTTGTCTGATGCATACATTGGTTGTGGGTGCACCAGTAGCCGTTCTTTGCTGGAGTTACTGGAGCTCCAATGACCTGTGTTTTTTGATCGCATGTACAAAAGGAAAATATTTTTGCATATATGTTCTAAAATAGTGTGGGATTAAAAATGAAAGCACAGGGGCATCTCATGCAATATAGGAAAATATCAAAAATGTCTTTGAGTTTTCATGTTTATAATTTGATCACTAATACCCTCAACATTTTATACATTATCACTAATACCTTAACAACTTTCACAAACAAAACAGAACGGCCCCTTATGCAGGTTTTCATAAAAAGCATAAAGAAAAAGACTGCAAGGAAATAAAGATACATCCCACCAGATGCAAAGGAAATAACCAAACAAACAACATATCAAACATAAGCTAGATTTCATACGCTACTTATGGCACACACAGGAAATCAAAATTCAGAAAAAGAAAAAATTCAAACAAATCTAACCTTCTATTGAAGGACGATGAAGAACAACAAACAACGATAGGATGATGAAGAATAGCGAACAACGATAAGAAGATGAAGAACAACGAACATCGATAGGCGAACAACAAACAACGATAGGCAAACATTGAACAACAAGCAGTGATAGGTGAGAGCGACTGGCGAGCGGATTGATAAAATTCAATCCGAATTCGGATCGAAACCATTCAATTTTTTCAAATTTGATTGGATTTTTTTGAATATTTTGCTCACCCTTATTTAGTATAGTTGTATAATTATAGTTTAAAGAAAAAAAAAGCACTAAATATGATGTATAAGTAGCAAAATATAGATGTCAAATAAGATTGACTGCATGTGTAAAGAGCAAATTGTGGATGCTAAATTGTTATCATTTAGATAATTGTGTATCTAAAATTGAGAGAATAATTATAGGTAACTAATGACTCTTACTTTATTCAAACATAGTTCTCAACTATATAAAGACCATTATGTACATTAGAATAGACAAATAAATAAATATTATATATATTGTCTTCTCTCTGCTATCTATTTCTTCTTTGTCATGTTCTTAATTCATAACACATTATTTGCGTGATAACATTTGTTCAATAGACCATGGCAAATATCATTCAACAATATGGTGTGGTAGGGAATCTATGATCACATGAAATTATAGATTATTGAATCCATATGAACTAATCTATTATTCATAATGATGTTATTAGTACAAACTCTCTGATGTCATTATCCGTACATGTATATTTTAGAGTTCAGGCTAAGCTCAAGTCGGGTATGCCATGTTATGTATATTTTTAGGTCAAATTAGATCGAATTTATCAAATTTAATGAAGGTTAAAGGTGGACCCTAAAACTTTTGGTAGATTTTAGTTTAACTTTTTGGAACTTCAAATTAACTTTAGTGAGTTTAGAGTGTAAATGTTTTATAAGGATTAATTATGTTTTATATCTACAATGTATGTGACAATTTACAAAAATATTTAAAACATTTATTTTGTTGTAATAATAGCTACAATGTATGAGTAATGATAAAAATATTACTAATTTTAAACATAATTGCATCATTATCTATAAATTATGAATATAATTATGACTTTAAAAATATACGTTGTTGAAAATATTTTTATTCTTATCCATATATTGTGGATATAATTATAACAAAATAAAAATTTCAAACATTTCTACAAATAGTGTTATACATCGTGGACATAACAAATAATTAACCTATATTAAAAAATAATGATATAAAATATTTAAATGTATATATATTTTATAAAATTTAAATTTAACTAGCATTTCAAAGTAGATATAGGTTCATAATAAACATGTTTAGCCCTAACCTTGGTTTCAAAATTATTCATGTAAAATTAGATTGGATTTATTCGAACCTAATCAATACTTTAAACCAAATCATCATAACACATCATTCAAATGTTAATAAATGAGGCTAAATTTACATGTCTAGTATATATAAATTAACTTGATTAATTAATTTATTTATTTTTATCGTTAATTTATATTACCCCACGAAGCAAAAATTAATCATATTAATACTTTTGTTTTAATATGTTGATATTGTAACATAATTAATTTAATTAATCTCTTTAAACTTTAAAATGGGATTCATTTATATGTTTTTTACTTTAGATTGCTTCAAACCTCCAATAATATTGTTCATCGTATTATTTATCCATTGGGTTTATATCTAATGTGCATAAATTTTTTAGAAAGAATTTATTTGTTATATATATACATATATATGTTAATTGTTATTTAGCATCAAGGTTACCATGTATATAGAAGAAAACAAGCAAAAATACATTTAGACGTTTCCATAAAACGAAAGGATTTTCTCCTTTATATGCAATTATGCAAATTTCGCTATATATTTACTCAATGAGCGGCTAATGTATGGTTTTGAAACAATAATGGATGATTTTATATTATTTTTGCTTTGAGATGTACATTGAACATGGAAAGTGATATTAAATAGTTGATTTTTAATTCTTTTTCAATTCCTTAATTAAAGGATCAAAACAAATATCATATTAAATAGGGGAATGATCATTATTTTCTTTAATGCATTCAATCATTACCGCTTGTCGCACCAAGATTTATTTTTCCCTCTCTCCCTCTCCCTCTCCCTCCCTTTTATCTACTGTGTCAGTAGCTGAACTATGTGAACGTATACATAAAATGAAATAGTCACTTGATAGATGATGAAAATGCAAGTTAAAAATACGTAACAAGGACGGAGACGTAGACGAGTTAAATCAGTTAGCTTCCGCTTTTAGCCTATGCAATAGGCACCCTATAAGGGACTCAAAACAATAATTCATCATTATAGAACTCTCTATTCAAATTGTAGATGTATCTCTAAGAAGGATACTCGGTTTAGTTTGATGAAATCTATGTAAAAAGGAATGACCTGATTTTTTTTTATGTATAATGGAACCTATGTCAGATATCAGTACTCTGGATCATGGCTTCTAAAATAAAGTAAAATATTCGTTTATCGGTGCTAACTCCACTCTGATAAGTAAGCTCCGGCTCTTCTCTACCTTGTCAGTGGTGGGTGATTTTTTGATTATTCGTAGAACATCATTAACCCGTAATGGTTACATACATTGGTAATGTCACAACCCACCTCCTAACTTTTGTTTATGTTAGTAAAACTTTTGATGCTGACACTTTAAGTAAATAATCCTAAGGACTCACAAACACGAAAAAATAAGAACGATTGAATTGTTAAGAACATATTGAAAATGATCAGATTAGAATACTAAGGAAACAAATTCTTTAAAATCTCAATCTTGACACCTCACAAAGAGTGATTAATTCTTTTGATAAGTCGAATTTAAACATTTAATCAAGAACATAAGAAGTCAAAGCAAAAACTTTATGAAATATTTTTTTTATTAATGATATTCGTTCTTATCTCTAAATTACATAACTACTCTTTTATAAGTAAAAAAATATATTTAGTGGTAGATTGAGCCTAATCCAACCATAAAAAAAATAAAATACTAAAAGACTTAAAATAAAAATCTTAGAATTTACTAAAATAAAAATTTGCTAAACATTAAAACTCCACAATTAATTAAAACAAAAATTGTTTCCTAAAGTAACCCTTGCACTCAATTAAATCTTCCAAATCTATCCCATGTGTAAGATCTTGAGAATCTTTAGAATATTTGTAAACATCAACTTGGTTACCACCTCAATCTCCACTATTTCCTTTGATGAGTGCTCAAAAAATACTAAAATTACCATGATTTTATGCACTTTAATTGATTAAATATATATATATATATATATAAATCTGTCTTTTCGGAACCATGGGTATTTTTATCGTTTTCAAGTATTTTCGCTTAAAAAAGTAACTTAAAGACTTGAAAGAAAAATACCGAAGGCAATACATCACAAATATATTCATAAATTAAATGAGGAAAAGTCAAAAAAGATGGAAAAATTGGACAAAAAGGTAAAAAATGTCAAAAAGGAGGAAATCGTGCATGCAGCCGCGTCGGCCAACACGCGCATGCTTCAACAAGGCCAAAGATAATGCCGATCCATATCCTACTCCATTCCGCGCACGACTGTGCCTAGTTCGTGCGCGCCGCCATGCCCACATCACCATGACATCAGTAGTATGATGTCATCATTCACTACTCCGCGTTTTCTTCATTTTTAATCATTTTTTCACCCATTTTTCTTCCCCTCCTCACCTATAAATACCCTCATTCTCTTCACTTCAAACCACACCTAAAAACAAATCTTCTTCTCTCTTTTTTTCTATCCATTTCTTAGTTTTTAGTTTTTCTTAGTTTTTAGCTTTTCTTAGTTAGTTTTTCTTAGTTTTAAAGTTCTTCTCTTTTTGAGAAGAACTAATTTTGTTTTTGTAATTTATTTGCTTTTTGATTCAATAAATAGGAGTACAAATTCCGCTTGGAGATTTTCCAGCAACATGAATAACATCAAAGTACTGTAAGGATTTTATTTTTTTTACAGTTAATTTTTATGCTTTATTCTTACATGTTATATTTAATTTGTCTGTGATTAAATTTAACTTTGTTGGCTGTTTGTAAACATGATATAATAATAATGTTGTTATGCTTGCGAAATATTAAATAGGTAAAAATCTCTAAAATGAATTGATTTTATTTTTATTCAAGATTTTGTATTAAGAATGTTAGAGAGAAATATATTATTTTTCATTACAAACTTAAATCTGAAAATTAGATTTTAAGGTTTAGTTATCCAGTCTGATTTAGAGTAGTGTTCTTTTATTTGTTGGTACAATCGCCCAGTAGTTAGAGTGAAGCTCTATTTCAAAAGTTTTTATAAGAATTATTAACTAAAAATGTATTGACAACATGTTTTCAGTAGTGGTAGATTGTTGGTACAATCACCCTAGATAACATGGGTTTTATTTAGTGGTAGATTAAGCCTAATCCAATCATTAAAAAAAATAAAAGACTAAAAGACTTAAAATAAAAATCTTAGAATTTACTAAAATAAAAATTTTCTAAACATTAAAGGTCCACAATTAATTAAAACAAAAATTGTTTCCTAAAGTAACCTTTGCACTCAACTAGATCTTCAAAATCTATCCCATATGTAAGATCTTGAGAATCTTTAGAATATTTGTAAACATCAACTTGGTTAGCACCTCAATCTCCACTATTCTCCTCCTATTTGAAAAGATTCGTCATCGAATCTTAACTTTGTAAGCAGATCTATTTGGTATTGTGGATTCAGGTATGAAGTTTATTTGATATTGCATGCCTCGCAAAAGATGTAATCCATGGGGAATCTCTTCAAGAAGTTGATCTTCAAAGTCCTACAATAAAGATACAATGACACTAGATGAAGATGAGTTAAGATCGTTAGTAGAAAGATAAAGATCCTTATACATAAGTACAAGTACTTATTGCCTTGTCATCATTGTACTCTTAATCTCATGTTTTTCAACAATTACATTCATTTATTTTATTTTCCTCTCTTGTTTGCTCACTTTTTCCTCACTTTTGCTTACTTTTTCCTCCTGTTTGCTTACTTTGTTTCTATCTTTTTTCTCACTTTTCTCTCCCTTATGCTTACTTTTCTCTCTTTTTTGCATATTGTTCTCTTCTTTTCGCTCACTTTTCCCTCCATTTTTCTACTCGACCTCACTTACTCTGTTTTTATTTTCTTCTTGCTCACACTTTTTTTTTCTTTCAACTTACACTCTCTTGCTATCCTAATTTGGTCTTCATAAGCTTGCAAAGGTTTGAGAGGGGCTAATACAACTTTTTGGTTTTTCATTTCAAAAGAAGAGCGATTTTGTAACCATCATGTGACACCCTCCTATCAAACTTCCATGGTCAGCTGAGTAATATATGAGCAGCATACATTGGTGCTACATCACAAAGAACCTCATATTCATATTTTCCAATTGAAAAAGGACCCCAAACTTGTTTGTTAACCTCCACTTTTCCATAATCATTCAACTATGGTAGCTTGCATAGTTTGGGATGCTTCTACCACTTCAAATTTAACTTTTCTACCAACAAGATACTAGCAACATTAGTGCAGCTTCCACTATCAATAATTAATGTGCATATCTTTTCCTTCACATGGCATCTTGTGTAGAAAATATAATCACAAATTTTGTCATCTTCTTCATCCTTAGGCGGTATTTTTCGGACTCTCCTTATGACAAGTGAATCTCTATACACAGGTTCCTCCATTTCAACATTAGAAAAATCCTTCACTAGTGGTATCTTTTCATCACATGAACTGGCACTTTTGATTTCACTATTTTTCTATACAACCATTATCTTTTTGTCTCATTTACAACTTGCTCTCTCTTTCACATTGGAATCAGTTTCTTCTTTGTCTAACCCGTGTCTTTTATGTCTTCTTTTATGTAATTTAGAACCGAAAGAAGATTATAAATCATCCAACCTTGCATTCATCCTCTTAAATTGGTCATGAACATATTTGATGAAGAATTTCAAGTCAACCTCTTATGGTTCTTCTCCTTCTTTACTCATATTGTCAACCTATAAAATAAAATGAGATAATCTATGCACTCTCTCATGTATTTGCTCTCAAATAAGATTGTTATCACTCTCTTTTTTAACACATTTTTTGCTCTCTTTTTTTAGACTATTTTTGCTCTTTTTACCACTCAAAGCTCACGCCAACCTTCTTTGTGTTCTTAACAAAATCAAAGAATCCAACTAGTCTCAAGAAGTAACCATTTTATTGGTGACAATCTCAAAATTTAGAATTCTAAAAACTTAATGACAAAGTATGACAAAAAGAAAGTCCAAAGAGGTATCTAAATAAAGGCTCTTGACTATTGGTGACAATATCAAAATTCAGAATTCCAAAAACTTAATGGCAAAATATGACAAAAAGAAAGTCCAAAGAGGAATCTAAAGAAAGGCTCTTGAGAAAGTCCAAAGAAGCCTCTAAAGAAAGGCTCTTGACCAAAGAGGACTCTAAAGAAAGACTCTTGATAAAATAGGACTCAAAAGAAAGACACTTGATCAACTATAATTCCCTTTTTTTTAAATTAGTCTTGGGAAGTAAGAACAAAATAAAGGGAAAACCAATTTCAACAAGAATAAGAAAACTCACCAAGAAAATAAGAATTAGATTCATGAACAATCTACTACTATGTTCTCCTTTTCTTCTTCTTTTTCCTTTTTTTCTCTTTCTTTTTTTGATTTTTTTTTATGTTTTATGAATATAAAATTCACAAAAAACAAATTTGCAACCCTAATGAACGTGAACCGAAAATAACACAAAAAGATGCGACAAAACTTCAACCCCTTGATAAGTGGTCTAAATGATGCAATTTAGGGTCAAAAATGGAACATAAAACAATATACAAATTATTTAATTATAGGAATCAAAACAAGCTTTGATTTGATATATTATAATAGTCGTTTCGATACCCGAGTCAAAAGTTATGGTTGTTTAAAGTTATAACTTCGATTTATCAATTTTTTTAAACTACAAACAATAGCCATCTTCTCCTTTTTTTTTTTGAAAAACAAAGATAGATTGAACACAAAAATAAAGAACAAGAAAAATATATAAAGAATTCAAAGAAAACTACGAAACAAAATTCAAATACAAAAACAACAACAATGAAATTGAAAGAAAACACAATACTCAAAAAGACAAAATTTCTCACCTTTTTTGTGATTTGTGACTCAAGAACGCAGAAAAAAATCAAAGGAAAAAAAATTTCTTTTTTTTTTAAATCTAGAATTCAAAACAAAGATAGATGAAGATAGATAATTTGTTTTTAATAACCATGGCTTTTATACCAAATTATGCTAACCCTCTAGACAAATAACCCTAGGAACCCATGAACTTAAAGGAATAGGAATAATTGAATTGCTAAGAACGTGTTGAACCCTAAGGAAACAAAGTCCTTAAAACCCCAATCTTGACACGCCATAAATAATGATCACTTCTTTTGATAAGTCAAATTCAAGCATTCAATCAAGAACACAAGAAGGCAAAGAAAAAGCTTTATGAAATATACTTTTCATTAATGATATTCGTTTTTGCGTCCAAATTATATAGCTACTCTTTTATAAGCAAAAAACCTAATAGAAAAATCCTAGATAACATGGGCTTTATTTAGTAGTGGATTGAGCCTAATCCAACCTTCAAAAAATAAAAGACTTAAAATAAAAAGCTCACATTTCACTAAAATAAAAATTTTCTAAACATAAAAGATCCACAATTAATTAAAAAAAATTCTTCCTAAAGTAACCCTTGTACCTAACTTGATCTTCCAAATCTATCTCATGTGTAAGATCTTGAGAATATTTGTAGGATCTTGAGAATATTTGTAGGATCTTAAGAATTTTTAGAATATTTGTAAACATATACTTGGTTAACACCTCAATCTGTATTAACTTTTGTCAAACTAAGGGACATTTGGGACTCTATTAGGTCTATATTTGGATATCAATCATCTTAGTTAATGATAGGAGATTTCAATGATATTCTTAAATCCCACAAAACTAAAATATTTTCTCATGATACTTCCTCTATTGAAGATTTCAATACTATAGTATCTTTTTTAGACTTGTTAGAAATTTATACTAAATGGGCCCTTTACACTTATACCAAGGGTAGGATCTCTTGTATATAGTCTCACTTAGATCATGAATTGAGTTCAAAGTTCTTTATCAATTCTTAATCCAACCATTACTTGCTCTTATTATAACTTTTTATGACTAGGCCTAAGGGAGCCTAGGCCATTCTGATTTCATGGTATGTGGATTGAGCACCCTAATTTTCTTGACTTTGTTCGCACTACTTGGTCCACACATATCCATACTAGTCTCATGGGAATTATTATTATTAATCTTAATGCTATCAAGCTAGAACTCAAGGATTAAAATAGATAGATTTTTGGTAATTTTGATCAAAATATTGAAGTAGCCTCGGGTACCCTCATTCATATAAGAAAGTAGTATAGTGAATATTCCTTTTCAAATGAACTTCTTTAATTGAAATCTAAAGCCCATGTTAATTTGGATAAACTGTTCTATGAACAGGATACCTCTATGAGGGACAAAATCATACTTAAATGGCTAAAGAATTGGAATAGAAGCACTACATTTTTCATTCATTCATTCGATGTCTAAAAACCCAAAAGCCATTAACTCAATTAGAAATAATATAGAGATTACACAGGATCCATAAGTGATAGCTAGTTATATTTTGGGATACTATAAACAATTTTTTTCTACCCAAGTTAGTAACACCTTAGACTGTACGCTTATTGAGTTGATTGTGTCTCCTTTGTCACTTCTATAGATAATGGAAAGTTATGTAGCATACTTCATTAGAGGAAATATGTGCCACGGTATTTAACGTGGACCTACTGAGCACTCCTAAGCCATATGGCTTTATGGATAAATTCTTTCAGCATTTTTGGGAGATTATTAGTATAGGTGTAATAAGGGAAACTCAAGAATATTTTAGAATGGATCGAGTGCATCCAAGGCTAAATGCAATTTTTTTTTATCTTTATACCCAAAAACTTATAAACCAATCACTCTAAGGAACTTTATGTTCAATCTAATCTCAAAGATAGTCTTTGGGCACTTGGGTGGCATCTAATATCGCATTCTATCCTAGAACTAGTTTAGGTTTATCCCAAGTCGAAACTAGTGATTGTATGGACAATGCTTCTGAGGGCTTTAATGCATTGCATCTCTCTAGTCATGAGGATCATGTAGTTCTTAAAATTGATATTTGTAAGACTTTGACACCATATAGTGGGAAACATTATCTTAAAGATGATGTAGTGCTTTGGATTTTATGATATCTTTCCAGGTTGGATTCGATATCTTTTTGCTTCAGCAAAAATCTCAATCCCTGTTAATGGTTTATTCAAGGGTTATTTATGTTGCTCTATGAGAGTCTGATAGGGGGACCTTTTATGTCAACTTATATTTTGTATTGTACACAATTTTCTTAGTAAAAAACTTGGGTCTTTGGTTGATGGAGAACATTTTTTCCCAATTTTTTCACTTAGAGGTCACACTTCACAGATTTAGTTTCCCTTTATTGATGATTTGATCATCTTTAATCATGCCTTCTCGTCAAATCTATAGGTTCTAGTTGAGACTTTTCAATTTTATATGCATATTTTAAGTCAGGCAATTAACTAGGTTAAATCTTTCATTTACTTTGGTAAGGGCCTAACTTGGAATAATACCACCTCCTTTCAAGAAATCACTAGTATAGACATTAAGGGTGCTTGTTTTTCCTACTTGGGAGTCACCTTATTTTAGGGGGATCTAAGGAAATGTTGGTTTTAAGTATTACTTGAAAAATTTCGTGCAACTATAGAAGCATAGAAAGGTCACATCCTTTCTTTGGCAGGGCGTAGATGCTTGATATCTTGAATTATTTAGAGTTTGTTTCTCCATTCCTTTCAAATATAAAAATGGAAAAAGTTAGTCTTAGATAATTCAAAAATACTCATATGCAATTTCTTCTAGTCTTGAAAAGCATATAAGCTTTAATGGTATAAATTACTTGGAGAGATTGTTATCAACTACACTAGGATAGAAGTCTTGGTTTGTAGGACCTCACCTTTTAAATAAGGTCACGTTAAGAAAAACTTTATGGCTGTTAATCATAAGTAACTTTTGCACTCTACTCTACTTGTATAAAAAATACTTGGATAGGGAGGTAACTCCATAACATTATTATGTTTGCTTTTTTATTTGGCCTAGTTTACAATTTCATTACTTATAATTGGTATCGTAGATCCTTGTGTGAAGTCTATTTGATGCTCAATTTCTCTCAAAAAAGGTAATCCATAGGGAATATTTTCCAGAAGTTGATCCTCAAAGTCCTACAATAAAGATACAACAACACTAGGCAAAGATGAGTCAAGATCGTTAGTAGAAAGATAAACATCCTTGTACATAAGTACAAGTACTTGTTACATTGCTATCATTGCACTCTTAATCTTATGTTTTTCAACAATTACACTCCTTTTTTATTTTTCTCATGTTTTCTCACTTTTTTCTCTCCTTTTCTCACTTTCTCTCCTTTATGCTCACTTTTCTCTCATTTATGCTCACTTTTCTCTCCATTTTTTCCCTTGACCATACTTACTCTCTTTTGATTTTTCTTTTGCTCAAACTTTTGTTTTTCTCTCAATTTGAACTCTCTAACTAGCCTAATTTGGTCCTCATAAGCTTGCAAAGGTTTAAGAGGGGCTAATACAACTTTTTGGTTGTTCATTATAAAAGAATAATGATTTTTGCACCCATCATGCATCACCCTTCTATCAAAATACCACGGTTAGCCAAGAAAATTATGAGCAACATACATCAGTGCCACATCATAAAAAACCTTATCTTCATATTTGCCAATTGAAAAATGAACCCGAGCTTGTTTTTTAACCTCCACTTCTCCATAATCATTCAGCCATTGTATATTTTACAGTTTTGGATGCTTCTGCCACTTCAAATTCAACTTTTCTACCAACAAGGTACTAGTAACATTAGAACATCTTCCACTATCAATAATCAGTATACATACCTTATTCTCATGTGGCATTTTGTGTGAAAAATATGCTTATGGTGCTCCTCATCTTCTTCCTCCTTAGGAGGTATATTTAGAGCTTTCCGTGTGACAAGTAAATCTACATGCATATGTTCTTCCACTTCAACATTAGAACAATCCTCCAATAGTGGTATCTCTTCGTCATATGAATTGGCACTTTCTATTTCTCCATTGTCTTTACAACCATAACTTTTTTTTCTCGTTTACAACTTGCTTTATCCTCCACATTCGAATAAGCTTCTTCCTTCCGTACTCATGTTTTCAACCTATAAAATTAAAGGTGTTGTTCTACATTCACTCCATCATGTGTTTTCTTCCAAATCAGATTGTTATCACTCCATTTTTTATATTTCTCTTACCTTTTACTACTCAAAGCTCAAGCCAACCCCATTTTTTGTTCTTAACAAACTCAAAGAATTAAACTCATCTCAAGAACCAAACAATTTGTTGGTGACAATCTCCAAAATTATAATTTTAAGAACTTAAACAAAGAGGATTCTAAAGAACCAAGAAAAAATATTTTCAAGATCTTTCTTTTCTTATCTTTTTTTACCATAATAAAGGAAAATTAATTTCAACAAGAATAAAAAACTTAAGTAAGAAAAAAAGAATTGGAATCTTGAATGATTTTCTACTTTGTTATCCTTTTCTACTTCTTTTTTGTTCTTTTTGTTCTTTTTGTTCTTTTTGTTCTTTTTGTTCTTTTTGTTCTTTTTGTTACTATTGCGGTGGAAAAAAATTCACAAACCAAATGAACAAAAAATATGAAAACACTGCAAAAAGATGCAACAAAACTTTAACCTCTCGATAAGTGGTGTAAAGGATGAAATTTGGGATAAAATAAATTAGGGCATGGAGGCGGAATTCTATTTTACTTATGAGAATTGAAACAAGCTTCGCTTTCATATATTATATTAGTCGTTTCGATACCCGAATCAAAAGTTATTGCCGTTTAAAGTTGTAATACCAATTTATCAAAAAAAATTGAAACTGTGAACTGTAGCTCCATTTTTTTAAGAAAAAAGATAGATTGAAGACAAAAATAAAGAACTAGAAAATATATGATGAATTCCAAGAGAACTATGAAATGAAATCTAAAGACGGAAACAATGACACCAAATTAGAAGAAAATAAGGAAACCAAACAAGAATATCACAAAATCAAAATCCCAAAACAAGAATATTTTCGTTCCACAAAAATAAGAAAAGAAAACAATAAAGTTTGGAATCAAGACATTTTGTTTTTTGAAACACAAGAAAAGGATGAATTTTTTTGGAACTCAAGATGAAAAACGGAACTGTAACAAGATGAATTGTTTTTTAACCAAAAACTAAAAAAAAGATAGATGTAGGCAGCCAAGGCTCTGATACCAAATAATGGAGATCGAGAAGCTGATTAAGTTGATGTTCCCAAATATTCTCAAGATATTTTGTAAGGAATTAGAGGTCCAATGACTAGGGATATATTTCGAAGATGTTGGGTGTAAGGATTACTTTAGGAAGAAATTGTTTTTTTTTATTAATTGTAGGCTTTTTTTATGTTTTATTTATCATAAGTCTTTTAGTCTTTTATTTTCTTAAGGTTGGATTAGGCACAGTACACCAATAAACAAAGACCATTTTGTTTAGGATTTTCTTTAGGGATTGAATTGGAACCTAGGGTTTTCTTTAGGATGAATTAGCGTCTAGGGTTTTTCATGAAGGTTTCTTGCTTATAAAAGGAAGCCACTATGTAATTTGGGAGAAGACGATACATCATTAATAAAAGTTTATTTCAGAAAGCTTCTTACTTTGCCTTCTTGTGTTCTTGATTGAATGCTTGAATTCTCAGAAGTAGTGATCATCCTTTGTGGCATCTCAGGTTGGGGTTAAGGACTTTGTTTCCTTAGAATTCTAATATGATCATCTTCAACACATTCTTAGCAAATCAGTCGTTCCTCTTCCTTTGAGTTTGTGGATTCTTAGGGTTGTTTGCCTAGAGGGTTCGCATCATAGTTTAATGTTACATACACTCAAATAGTTAAACACTGTGGATGCTTGCATGATACATAGACATGTTAGGTTGTGTTTATGCATTATATTGTTTTGTGTGGATTGGAGATACTTTTGGAAACCACTTGGAAAATATTTAAAAAAAAGACTTCTTTTAAAGCTCACCGAAGTGGTAATAAGAGGCTAGTGAGGTATTGTATCTATTATCCTCATTGTAACATTCCCAATATGATTGATTGGAAATCCTTAGTAACGTTCCTAGTATGATTTCCTGATTCATATATCGAATGATGTTTGTCTTATTAATGCATTTTATTAGCCTAGACAAGAGCCTATAAGGCACAATGTTGCGTGTTTTTCAACACACGAACTCGTGCAAGTATACACGGTCACAAGTAATAATATGATAAGTAAAATATCGTTCCCACAGAGATTTGTTACTAGTATTCGTTAATTATTAAAATTATTTCAACCTAATTTTATCCAAACAGTCGATAATTTGATGCAGATTTACCAACTAAATTTTATAACAGATTGCAAGAAAATTCTAGGATTGCAGTTTCACCAAATTAATCCACTTGAATCATTATATTTTATCTTGATTTATGTTATCATGTTTTAAGTTGTTAACCAAGAACTCCTAATCTATCCATATATCTCTTCCGAGCTCCATACAGAAACATCTAGTTAAAATGATTCACTATATTCCTATGCGAATTAAATTCAACCAGATTTATTAAGTTCTGAGTTCTCTTAACAGTTACACATACAATAAAAGTATATTTCTATCTCTTATGTATATACGTTATTTCATCACGAGCAAGACACAAAAATGCCTTTTTCAAGTTTATTTAAGTGTCACAGATCAGTTAATTAATCTTCCGATAATTAAAAGCATTAAACACAGATAAAATAAACAACTTAAAACAGTCCCATAAATCATTCAAAAATATTTAAGTCACATTTCATAATTTACGCTACACTGCAATCCTAGAACAAATGTATTAGTTCATAGCAGAATTTAAAATTACAACACAACAAAAATAAAACATTGCAGAGAAAGAAAATTAAAAGAAAATAGATAAGAAAAAAAAAACTCTTTCACGATTCCTCAATGAAAAATAAATTTCATTTCTTCTTCTTTGTTGTCTTCTTTCTCTCTAATTTCCCTAAGAAAATACAACATAAAACGTTAAATCATCCGCGTGTTTGTGTAACACGCAAACAAGAAAAACAGAAAAATTAAAATGTTACAATGAAGAAAAACTTGCAAGAATTACAAGTTTTCTCCCAAAATATTGAGAGAAAAAGAAGAAAGAAAAACACTCTGCTAAAAAAAATGGAAACTGAACTAAGAGAAAAATAAATTCCAATGCCGCTGAATGCGTATCCCCCAAACATATATCACTTTTTTTTATTTTTTTATTTTTTTTATTTTTTTTATATCATCAGTGGGGGACAAGATGATAAGGGCTAGCACGCGTAACAAACACACTCTGCAAATTTTTTTTGAATTTTTTTTTCTTTTTCTGCATGCCACGTGTCGCGTTCTGATTCGTGGACACAATTCGTGGGACAAGTGGCAACTTTTCATTGGACGGTAAGCCGGGCGCATGAAGAACGCGTCGCAGGCGATTTCTCCGGATTCCGAAATGAGTAACTAGGTGGAAGGGGCGCCGATTCTGCGTTTTTATTTCACCAATGCATGCCACGTGTCACCATGTTATTCGGCTGGAATATTTATGAGACACGTGGTCGGCCATTTTCCGTTTGAAGAGTGAGGGTGCACGCCGGCTTGGATGGGACCGCGTCACACGGGATTTTTACACGAGCGGGCTCGGTGCGCGGCGGCTTGGATGGACGCGGCTTCAATCCGGACCGTTGATCGATCCAACGGTCGGCGATCGCCTCGGGGAATCTCGCGGCGACATGTGGGGCCCACTCGACGGCCGGCCTGCGCGACACGTGGGACCCACTGGCACGCCGAGCCGCGTGAAAGGAATATCTCTGTCCCCAATCGCCTTGGTCGAGCTTGATGGACACGCGCGCATCTGAGCCGTGGATCGTTTGATCGGACGGTCCACGTTTGGCGAGTGTGCTCTTGCGCGTGGACTTCATCTCCCCTGCGCGAAAATTAAACTTTTATTAATTATATTTTCACCCACAAATATATTTCAAATTACATTTTAAACTTTCTTAAATTACAGTTTAGCCCTTTACTACTTTTAAATTAAATTTTTAAACTTTTAATAATTATAATTAAGCCCAAATTTAATTTAAATTATATTTTTGATTTATTTAAATTGTAATTAAGAAACTATATTATCATAAATTATATTTGTGGACAAAAATATGAAATTAAGTACATTTTCGATACAAATTATTTAATTTTATTAAAAATGTATTTTTAGCAAATAAAAGGAAAATATTAATTTATTTAACAAAAATTAATAAATATTAAACGAACATAGCAATTATCATTACTAAAATTGATGCAAATAACTGTATAAAATACAGTTATCACACAACATTACTAGTGTGTTTACCATAGATTTTTTTATTATCTGAAAATTATTTATGTTGTATGTTGAAGTAATCATATTATCTTAAGAGTTTCATACATTGGAACAATTACACATATGTAATTGAACTTTTGATCCAAATAGGCATCCGAGACATACAAAGGGTAGATATGTCAACCTAGGGAATCATTTTGTAAGCTATATTCCAACTCGACCAAGCATGCCTCGTAACATAAATAAGGAGATAGTACAACAAAAATATAATAAAGACAACATTTTTAATTCAACACACCATAAAAACAACCAACAAATGAGGAAGAAAAATCCAGTGTAAACACACTATTGACGGTGTGCTTTACTATCTCCTATTTAGGCTAACAGCATGATAAATAGTACACATAATGTGAATTAGGTAAACATAGTGTAAAGTATCTAAAGGATTTCAAATCACTTTAAGCGTTCATAGTGCAAACATATTCAAAAAATTAATTGTACTCTCACAATATGTGAGCATACAAAACATAGCATGTGATGAGATAAACTTCTGTAGAATCCTTCCTATATGGTAAGATCCTTAGGTTACTTAAGGAAATTACTCAACAACCAGCAATTCACTAATAAGTAAATCGAAAATATTCAACTTAATAAAAGTATAAATGTAAGTAAATCTACCAATTGAGTGATTAGACAAAACCGACATCGGATCAACAATACCGATTTTGATACTTTGGTTTTATATTTGTAAAATTGTAACAAGTGCACGAATCATTTTATAGAAAATGATAAGTATACTCCTAAGGTCGATCTAAGGAAGGAATATATGGGGTTTTAAATTTATTATTTAAGCTTTTTTTTTTAAAATTAAATCATAAATATCTTGTCACGATATTTTGACTTTTGTGTTTCCTAATCTAATAACATAAAAAATAAACATAGATATAGATTCAATAAACAATTATGAAATTTTTTATCATTCATAACAATGTAGTATTTATGGATATAATAATTAAGTTAATTATACTTACTCATATTATTTAAGTTATTAAATATATAAATTGATATTTATTAATTCTCTTTTTTTATATATAAACACCACCTATGGTGGGGTTTGATCTTTTTTGTCAATTAAAAAAATCAATTAACACCTATGGGTGGAGTCGATAATTAATTTGGTTAATTAAATTACTTTCTTTTTTCTAAGAGATTGAAAATGAATCATTTAAATGCCACCTTTGGTGAGGTTAGACATTTTGAACTTTATTCAAGGTGTCCAAATTGAACTTAAGAATTTAAATATCCGAGTATTAACTTTCAAGTTTTAAAACCATTACTAAAAATATATTGTCAATACATTTTCGAATAATAGTTATTTTAAAAACTTTTAAAAAAGAGTTTCACTCTAACTACCGGACGATTGTACCAACAAATAAAAAGGCACTACTCTAAATGAGACCATATAATTAAACTTTAAAATCTAATTTTCAAATTGAAGTTTGAAATGAAAAATCATATATTTATCTCTAACATCCTTAATATAAAATCTTGAATAAAAACAAAATCAATTTATTTCGTTAAAATGTTTTACCTATTTAATATTTCACAAGCAAAACAACGTTATTATTATATCATATTAACAAATAGTCATCCATGTTAAATTTAATCATAGACAAATTAAATATAACATATAAGAATAAAACATAAAAATAACAAGAATTTATTTTAAAATTATACCTCAAAAAAATTCTTATAGAACTTTGAAGCTGATTATATTTCTGAAAAACCTACAAACGGATTTGTATTTCCATTTATTGAATAGAAAACTAAAAATTTACAAAAGCATAACTTCTCAAAAAGAGAAGAACTTTAAAACTAAAAAAACTATAAGAAAGTTTTGTAGAGAGAGAAATATAAGAGATTTTAAGGAATTTGAGGGGTAATTTTTACAATGGGAGAAATGGTCCTTTTATAAATGAGGAAAAGGTTAAAAAGTGGGAAAATATCTCAAAAATTGGTCTTGGATGCGTTTGGATAGGTTGTCACGTGTGTGGGCGATATTCCAAAAAGATAATTTTATATAAAAATATAATAAAATCATATAAATATAAATCTATTTAATCAATTAAAATACATTAAATCATGATAATTTTAGTACTTTTTAAGCACTCATCATCAAGACAACTACCTTAATTGCACCTAAGATGCCCTCATTTGCTATCAATATAACATCTAATCTGAGTAGACTTAAGCTCATCCCCAAAACTCTATCACCACGTGATGTTATCAAATACTATTGGTTTAATCTTATAATGCATGTATGTTGTAACATGGCAACACCCAACTGATATACTACAAATAATCATATAGGGTCTTTACCTATGGAAATAGTTGTAACCTCACAAAATTCTACTAACACACTGTGACCAATCGACACACGTAACTCAATATATAAGCTTCTCACATATGGACAACATTGTGACCTCTTAACATTATATCGACCCACATCAACCAATTGACACACCACAAGTCAACTGGAGAGAAACTCCTCAAAATTATGTGGCTCTTCAATAGCGAATAATACATTTTGACTCTCAACAAATCCTCACTCAATCTCACATTTTTATATTTAAAATAGTGTTTGAGAAATATGAGAGAGACTTCTATTGGATGTCCTACTTCACATAGATACTACACTATTACCTAAACTCAACACTTTGAAAGAAAATGGACCAAGAACAGATCATAGATGTTTGAGGCCAAAAGAGTACATGCTCTTCATAGATTATGGCCAAAAGAAACAAGAAAAAAGGTAAGGGAATTTATAAAAATAAATAACCTCAAGGACCCTTGCAAGTCCTTCTCTAGCCACTCACTTTGCCACCCAATGTGATGATCCTCATTTTCTAGAGTGGCGAGGGTAGTAGCTACACCCTGGAAAAAGCGATAGCTATTACCACTCATCGTCCTATGTAGAAGGGGCGATGAGTACCCTAATGAGTCCAAGATGAGCCCATAGGGATAACATCAGTGAGAAAGCGAAAAAAAGTATTTCAAACATCAAGATATGTCAAGTCCCTAATGGGACCACAATTGATAAATAAAGTCCCAATAAGACACCACGACAAGAAATAAAGTCCCCAATAGAACAATATAATACTAGACAATCCAATTGTGTCCTAAGTGATAATGAGTCACGAGTAAGTAACCTTACAAAGGAAAGATAGAAACATTAAAGAAAATACAAACATCATGTTTTTCATATGGAAATACTAACAACAAAATGATAGGGCTCATATATTTTTATTGTATAATCTAATACGATATGCTTAAATGATATTATGAGGCTTACTTGGCTTAGTTTGAATAGAATTGGTTGGTGTATTCACGCCCTTCTAGATCCTAATTGCCTATTTAAGTCTGAAGTTCAATTCAATTATCTACATTATTTGGACATGTGTAATTTCATATACAACCTTTAAGCTTAGCTCCATTCCCCACTGTCAATTTGTAATATGATTGAGGTCATTAAATTTGATTTACCTCCTCTATTAAATCTTATCCTTGAGTACTTACAAATTGTATAAATAAAAATCCATAATCATATTCTATATTATGTGCGGTTATTCAAGCTCTAGATTGCTAAATAAGGGAACTATTATCTAACATTTGTGAACAGAGAGAGTGTATTTCACATCTTGTGAGATTGAACTTCCAACCAATCACCAAAACTAAGATGTCAAGATATAATGCATCTTTATCTATCACTTTGGGCATTGTTGAGTGATCACCAAACACGAAGTATGTGCAATGAATATGTAAGTATTTATTTTGCAACAAGTAATATAATGATAAGAAAAGATTGTTCCCACTAAATTATTTTATTAGAAACTAATTTTTAAAACTAAAAAAATAAAAAATAAATTTTTTGTGTTTTTTTATATTTTAAGGAAACAAAATTAAAATAACTAATAGTAAATAACAATAATTAACTAAATTAGATTAGGTAACTAAGAAGATATATTTGAACATATCTAGGAATAATCCCCCAATTTTTTAAATATGTGAATCATTAAAATCTCTCCAATATAATTATCAATTGAATCTAACTTAGCATGTAATCCTCTTTCAAGTAAACAACACACCACATAGTAATTAATTTCATCACACTATCATCAATTAAATCGCACACTCCTCATTAAGTTCATCAATTATGGATCACATACATAAGAATCATGTATCGCTGTCTATAAATTATGTATATTATTTTATCAAGAAAAACAATTAAATAAATCTCTCAAATCTATTTAATTGCCTCTAAAGATAATTTTTTGTCCAAACAATTAATAGCATAAAAATAAGATTAAATAATATAATTAAATTGAATTCATAATTGGGATAAAATATTATATCATCAAATAGTAAAAATTGGGTTCATAAGACCTCTAGATCAATAAATTAAGCAGACATAATTTTGTTCATAAAACTCATATTTTTCATAAAGAAAGACATAAAAATTGATAAAGAAAAGAGTAGAAGAACAAATACAATCATTCTCTTGAATTGTAATGTTAATCTTCTCTTGAATCTCTACCAAAATAGTATTTCCTTTTGAATTTTTCTATGTTTTTCTCTTTTCTTAGCTCCAAAAACTTATCAAAATTATGCTAATGATGGCTCATTAGGGTTTATGGGGTGATTAGGGGTTAAATATAGCTTAGATGGATTTTAGACCTTCATATCAACTTCAGATCAAGGGTTGAGATCAAAATAAGCAAAATTAAAAGCGCTAGGCAATGACAACGTGACATGTGGTACATGAAATTCACTGGGCAAATCAACGACACGTGGTAGGGGAGACCAATTCGAGTCAACGCTCACTAAATCAGTGCCATGCAACACAACATGATTCACAAAAATAGATGGCATTGCACACTGGTGGATACCGGTGACAAATCATGTGGTGACACATGGTAAAAAAGGTTTGACTGTGCTCCAAATTCGAATTGAATGTCGTGTTGACATGTGACATGCATTGCTTCTTTTCTCGCACACGACAATCTTCGATTCATCATATCTACTGGCATGGTGTCTGCATAGCTTGCCCAATCAGATCCTCTACTTGCGTGGTAGGCCACATGGAAGCTCTTGATTATTCCTGTGTTAAAAATTCATAAAACTTCCAAAAATTATATTTTCATCCCTTTTCAATAAAAAGCTTATATTTTAATATTTTTAACCCTAAAAATACTATTTATTGAAAAAAAATAAGAAAATATTAAGTAGAAAAGTACGCAAATGACTCTACTTTTATAGAGTCATCACACCCCCAAACTTAATTATTTGTTTGTCCTCAAGTGAAGCTAAGTCTAACTAAATAAAATGACATAGGTAGTATATTTATAAATATAAATCTAATAATACATGCATATTTCGTAGGAATTACTCCTCTAAAAAGTTGTACAATTCTATGACAAGGAAATTCACATATTCATCCATCAATGTTCCATCAATACAAGGATATACAAGGTTTTTGATAAATTGATTCTTGTGTGTGTGTGCTACACATGATTTCATCCAAAGCACTCATGAAATCACTACATGCTCATCAATTCAATCTTAGAACAAGTCTCATAAGTTTATTTTTCACATCATTTTCCACTAATATAAATATGCACTTAGCTAAAGATTAATAAGGACTTTACATGCTTGTAATGTAAGGCTTACGTGGGGGGTTGGTAAATGAAACCATTTAGGCTCTTTCCACACCTTAGCTTTCTTTTTGTTCATCATGGACTTTTTAACTACAATTGAGTTTTAACTTGATATTTTAATGCATGCTTTCTTATCATTCTTTTCATATTCTTTTATTTTACATCTTTTTTTTTGTAACTTTACAACACCTTCAAACTTATTTTCAATTCTAGTTTCTTTTTCTTTGGAGGGATAATTGTGTCGTGAGTTTTTCGTCTTCTTTTTTTCTTTTTTTAAAAGGTGCATTACATTTCACCTTATTATATAGCATAACACTTGATTCTTTTTTTTTCTTTTTATACCAATTAAAGGTGCAAGGGTAAAGGTACTGCTTATTGGTTTAGCATAAAATGTGGTTAAAGATATGAAAAATTCTTTGTTAGGCTTAAATGGGTGACTATAGATATTAACAATGGTTAGCTTGAAAGGCTCAATCGACCCAAATAAGGCCTAAATAATCTCTTTTGCTAAATACTATTTAGAATTTCGCATTAAGGGATGATCAAATAAATTCTAAAACATGTTAGATATCATAAACTTGCATAACTCCCTACAAATTTCTCCCAATAAGCACACCAAAATCAATCATGAACATATGCATAAGAATTTGAATCAATCTAATCAAAAGTAGCAAGCATATCATATGATTAATGTAAGTATCTTAACAAATATGTTACATTCCTTATCCTATTCATGATAACCAATTTTTATCATTGAGTTCATATATTTCATATCAAGCATACATGCATTTAGTTTCCTTATATTTATCAACTTCTACTTAAATCATGATTAAAAACATCCTAAAAATAAAAAATAAAAAATCCCTAAAAATTGAAAATGCATAGTAAATACTAAAGTATATAATGAAGTTCCCTACACCCCAAACTTAAAATGCACATTGTCCCTAATGTGCACAAATAAATATGAAAAAGTAAAAGGAAATAAAACTCCCTTAGTCATGGCACGCCACATTTTTCTTTGAAATGCTCATTCTTGTTGTGTCATTGCTCTCCATATTTATTCACCTACAAAACAAAAACAATGAAAATATAAGTAAAATAATGTTAGGTTACCTCCCAACCAGCATCACGTTTAGTGTCCTTGACTAGACGATCATATCAAGTCCTAAGGCACATCACTTTGTGTCCATTTATTTTTTAGTTTGCTTGGAACAATTTGAGTCTTGATTTGTTCTATGATACTTTATGTAATGGTTCACAAATACGGTGCTCAATTCTTTTATCATGCCATTTTTTTTCTTTTTGAACTTTTTGGAATTCTTATAAGCATTCCACCATAACTCATCCAATTTATGTATTGCCAACATCTTTTTCACCACTATATTGGACTCTTCTACTTGCAAACATAATTGGGGATTGGAAGGTAAACGTGTAAGGTCTAAATTAAATGGCCCTTCAATTGATGGTTTGATATCATATCTCAAAATTTTCTATAAATGCCTTTGATATACATATGAGAGGCACATCTTCCAAAAAGTTCACACAACCCACAATATCAACCTTTGATTCCATACTTTCAAAGTTAAACAAGTTGAGTTGTTTTCTGGTGAGTTTATGTCCTTGTTTATAGCACAATGTGTTAAAGTCTTAAGTGTGGGCGACTTAATAGATTCTTTTAAGTTGTCCCCATAATCAGTAACATTTATCCTTAGGCATTTATTAGCACTATCAATGTCAAGGGGTTTATATGCTTTAATAACATTAAATGTTACTTGTTCATTCTACATTCTCATTGTAAGCTCACCTTTTTGTACATCAATGAATGCTCTTCCCATTGCTAAGAATGGACGACCAAGTATGATAGGAATGTTATGGTCTTCTTTTATGGCTAGTACAATGAAATCTACCGGAATATGAACTTGTCTACTTTTACTAGCACTTATTCTACCAAACCTTGAGGTTTCTTAATTGATCTATCTGCCATTTCTAATGTTACTGAAGTGAGTTTGGTTTTACCAATCCCCAATCTCTGAAAGACCGATAATGGCATGAGGTTAATGTTATAACCCATATCACATATTGCCTTACCAAAATTGATATTCCCAATAGCGCAAGGGATGTCAAAAATACCTAGATCTTTCAGTTTTATGGTAGTTTTTTTGTCAAGGAAGGCACTACAACCTTCAATCATGGTTATTATTTCATGATCTCCAAACCTCATTTTCTTTAACAGTATATCCTTCATGAATTTGGTATAAGATGACATTTGTTTAAGTGCCTCTACAAATGGTATGTTTATGTGCAGCTTCTTAAAAACTTCCAAAATTTTTGAAAACTAAATATCTGATTTTTGCTTTTGCAATCTTTGAGGGAAAAAATAGTGGGTTTTTAGAGGTTGCTTTTTTTTTGCCAAATTATTTCCTTTCCATTACTATCTTTATCCATTAATTCCTCATCGTCCTTGTTAGTTTCCTATTCCTCCTCATCTTTTTGGGTCCCATGTTTCTTCTTTATATTTTTACCACTCCTCAAGTCTATAGTATTGCAATAGTTATTACCTTCGCTTCTTGGGTTTACAATTGTGTCACTTGAAAGGTTACCTTGAGTTATTTGTCTTAGCTTGAGCAAGTTATCCTATTTGAGTCACTAAATTTTGAATTAAACCCTCTTGAGTTGACACCTTTGTATTAAATGATTGGATGAAGTCTTTCATCATCCCCATTAAAGCATTTGTATTGTCCTCAGTAGATGGCTTCTTCTCTTGGGCTTTTGATTGTTGCAATTGTTGGAAACTGGGTGGTGGAAATAATTGAAAATTGAATTGATTACCACCTTGATTGTTGTTATTACTCCAAGGGAAATTTGGATGTTGTCTCCATTATGGTTTATATGTGTTCAAGAATGGATTATTGTTTTGTGTTGCGTGTTTTTCAACACACGAACTCGTGCAAGTATACACGGTCGCAAGTAATAACATTTATAAGTAAAGATCGATCCCACGGAGATTTGTTACTATAATTTGTTGAGTACTAAAATTATTTCTCTCTGATTTTATCCAAAATAATCGTTGATTTAAGAAAAAGGTAATAAGAAAATAAAAGAACTCTAGGATTGCAATTCTTCACCAAACTAATCCACTACAATCATATTATTTTCTTTGGATTTATATTTTTTAGTACATTTAATTTGTCAACCGAAAACTTCTTTTTTATTCATACATCTCTTAGAAACAAATGCAAACACACCTAGTTAAATTAATTCACTATATCTCATGAGAATTAAATTTAATAAGATTCATTAAGTTCTAAGTTCTCAATGGCCACACGTAGAAATTAGGGTATATTCTATCCTTCATCATACATGTCCTTTACATTTACGAGCAATATACACAAAAATGCATTTCTCGAGTTTATTTTTATGCAAAATCGTTTTGATAAAATTAAGTAAATAATCAAAAAGCATTAAGCACAAAATAGAACGAACAAATCGAACGTCTTATAAATCTATAAACAAAAATAATTAAAATTAAAGCTTCAATAAATTTAGATCAAATGCAACCACAGAAAAAATTAAATTACTTAGCAAAATTAAAATTAAAATTACAATGATTCATAAAAATAAGATGAAGAATAAGGAAAATTAAAACATCGAAAAAAGAAAATATTTGGCACACTGTGAGAACTCTGACAAAAAGCCAAAAAATGGCTTCTGCCGTGTTCTGTGCAGTCCAAACCGAACACTACAAAATTTCTAAACTCCTGAAAAACTCTTCTCCCGACGAAAAAAAAACTTCTTTTACAACTAAAAACTATCTCGTATTTATAGCTAAAAAATACATCTAAAATATTACATTTTTATTTTTATTTTTTTATCGAAAAGCAACGTAATAATTTTTATCGAAAAAAATAAAATCACGCGTATCGATTTTTGTATCGAAAATCTTATTTAATTTACGCGTGAAGCAGAGCGTAGTTACGATTTTTTTAAATTCAAAGTGCATGCCACGTGTCGGGCGTACGATTCGACGAAAAATTTCCTAAGGCCACGTGGCGGCCATCATTGGGTACACAAACCGGGCTTTGCACGTAGGAACGGCGCACGGGATGGCGCACCAGGATTAGCGCCGCAAAGCGGCAGTGAAACGGGCGTGATCAGGCAGCGGTCGCCAACGCGTGTAAATAGCCACGTGTCGGACTTTGATTAGCTTAAATATTCGTGGGACACGTGGCATATTCTTATTAAAGTAAAGTGAAGATGCGCGCTTGCTATGTGGACCGCGTCACACGGGATATTTACATTAGCGGCTCGGTGCTCGACGGAACTTGGATGGGCTTCACAATGCGGACCATCGATCGATCCGGCGGTCGGCGATCGCCTCGGGGGAATCTGCGCAACCGGCATGTGGGGCCCTGACTCTAACGCCGGCTGCGCGACACGTGGGGCCCAACGGCACTGCTGACTGCGCAAAACGAATATCTATGTCCCCAATCTCCTGGGCTTGATGGACACGCGCGAATACGACGTGCGGAGCCTTTGATCGGACCCGGTCCACGTTTGGCGAGTGTGATGTTGCTTAGCGTGGACTTCATCTCCTAGTAGAAAATTCAAACTTTTATTAATTATATTTTGACCCACAAAATTAATCCAAATTACATTTTTGTACTTTCTTAAATTACACTTTAGCCCTTTTCTAATTTTAAATTAAATTTTTAACTTTTAATAATTATAATTAAGCCCAAATTTAATTTAAATTATATTTTTGATTTATATAAATTTGTAATTAAGAAACTATATTATCATAAATTATATTTGTGGACAAAAATATGAAATTAAGTACATTTTCGATACAAATTATTTAATTTTATTAAAAATGTATTTTTAGCAAATAAAAGGAAAATATTCATTTATTTAACAAAAATTAATAAATATTAAACGAACATAGCAATTATCATTACTAAAATTGATGCAAATAACTGTATAAAATACAGTTATCATTTTGGTTCATATTACCCATATAGAATTGATTCAAGATTATTTGGACAACTATCAAACAAATGAGCTCGTCCACAAAACACACATGATACCCTTGAATCTTGGACCTGATTTTATACTCACTAGTGAGTTTTAAGCCTTCATAGATTAACCAAAGATGACACTTGAAATATAAGTACTATGATATCATTTACCTCATGCAATCCGGTTACTCTTCTTGTGGCTGTCATTATGTCTATTTGCCATTGATAGTTATTGCTAGCCATTTTCTCAAGTAAATTATAAGCTTTATTGTAAGATTTGGCTAATAGAGCTCCATTAGCATATGCATTAACAATAGTTCTTGTTTAAGCAGTGAGACCATTGTAGAAAGTCTCCATTTGAATCCAATGAGGAATACCATGGTAAAGAAACTTCCTTAGCAATTATTTGAATCTTTCCCATGCTTCCTATAAAGATTCCCCTTCATATTATTGGTATGAGATAATGTCATTCCTAAGCTTGACATTCTTTACTGATGGAAAATATTTCATCAAGAATTTCTCTACAAAATCATTCCAAGTTGTAATGGAATTAGGCGGCAAAGAGTTTAACCAAGCTCGAGTATGATCTCGCAAAGAGTAAGAGAATAATCTAAGCCTGAATGCCTCCTCAGCCACATCACTGAACTTAAATGAATCTACAACTTCAATAAACAATCTAAGATGCATATAAGAATCCTCTGTTGGTAATCTGCTGAATTGTCCAACTATTTGTAGCATTTGAAACGTCATTTGCTTTAGTTCAATCGGTTTAGCTTAATTGTTTGGCCTTGTAATACTTGGATTCAACCCTTACAACGTAGGTATTGCATATTCATTCATAGCTCTATCTCTATCATCTATCAAAAGTATCTCATTGTTCAAGTTTAACTCATTATTGATTATTTCTAATAGATTAGTCATTTCTTCCTCTTGAGTGACAACTTGTTATTTCCTTATGAACCTTAACGTACGCTCAATTTCGAGATCTAAAAACAAGATTTCTCCCTCACGAACTCTGCTTATACAATAGACTCATATGTATTTCAAATAGCATTAAAGGATATGTTTAAATTAAAAATTAAAAAAAATAAATAACTAAATTAATTAATTAAAATTTGAAACAAATAAATAAGCTAGTAAAGAAAATAAGTAAATCAAAATTAAAATTAAAGTAAAGAAAAATAAATTAATAAAAATACCTAAAATAAAATAAAAAAAATAAAAAATTAATTTCTAATATTTATAATCCCCGACAACAGGTCAAAAACTTGGTCGTCACACACAAAAAGTGTGCAATGAATAGAAATATATACGTATCATAATAAGTAATATAATGATAAGAAAATATCGTTTACATGGAGATTATTTTATTAGAAACAAATTTTTAAAAATAAAAAATAAAAATCATTTTTTTTGTGTTTACATATTTTAAGGAAGCAAAATTAAAATAACTAAAAGTAAATAAAAATAATTAATTAAATCAGATTTTGTAACTAAGAAGATATATGAGAAAATATCTTAGAATATTTAATTCTCCAATTTTTTAAACATTTGAATCACTAAAATCCCGTAATATAATTATCAATTAACTACATGATCAATTGAATCTAACTTAACTTGTATTTCTCTCTCAAGTAAACAACACAACATATAGTAATTAATTTAATCACACTCTCATGTCAATTAAATTACATACTACTCATTAAGTTCATCAATTATGGATTACATATATAAGAATCATACATCTTTGCCTACAAACTATACATGTTATTTAATCAAGACAAACAATTAAATAATTCTATCAAATCTATTTAATTGCCTCTATAGATAAATTTTTTCAAACAATTAATAGTATAAAAATTAAATTATATAATTTAATTAAATTGAATTCATAATTACGGTAAAATATTATATCATCACATGGTGAAAATTGGGTTCATACGACCCCTAGATTACTAAATTAAGCATATATAATTTTGTCCATAAAGCTCATATATTTCATAAAGAAAGACATAAAAATTGATAAAGAAAAGAGTAAAAGAAGAAATACAATCAATTTTTGAATTGTAATGCTAATCTCCTATTGAATCCCTACCAAAATTGTATCTCCTTTTGAATTTTTCTATATTTTTCTCTCTTCTTAACTCAAAAAACTGATCACAATTATGCTAATGATGGTTCATTAGGGTTTGTGGGTGATTAGAGCGTTAAATATAGATTAGGTGGATTTTGGAATGTCAAATCAGCTTTAGATCAAGGGTTGAGATTAAAACAAGAAAAATTAACAATGCTGAGTAAGCCCCACGTGGTACAATATGATTCACAAAAATAGATGATGTGGTGCACTAGTGGATAGCGATGACAAATCGTGTGGCGACATGTGGTAAGGGGGTTTCACCGCACTCCAAACTCAGATTGAATGTCGTGTTGGCTCATGGCATGTGCTATGTCACTCCTCACATGAGGTGATCTACAACATTTTGTCTATACTACATGGTGTCTGTATGTCTTGCCCAGTCAGCTCATCTACTTACGTGGGAGGCCACGTGCTAGCTCCTTATTGGTTCTACATTAAAAATTCATAAAAAATCCATAAATATTCCAAAAATTATATTTTCATACCTTTTTGCTAAAAAGTTTATAGTTTAATATTTGTATCCCTAAAAATATTTTTTATTGAATAAAACAAGTAAATATTAAGTAAAAAAATGTGCTAAGGACTCTACTTTCATAAAGTCATTACTAAGTAATTTAAATACCAAGGTGATACAACAATAGGCCAACTAAATCACTTAAGATTAAGATTTTCTACCCATGATCATTGAGTGAAATATAGAAACACCCACAAGGAAATAAATATTAACAATGTTTTTAATATATCTACTTATGTTTTATATAATCAAATATTATACAAAGTACCTCAACTATATATCTCCATATTAATTACCCCCGATAAGAGTCACTCTATATGAGTCATATTGGAAACTTAAATGAAGTCTCCATATATAAACTTTAATTGATTGTCTCAAACTACTTTGATTATTTATCTTAAAACTAATCCTTGTGTATATACGTTGATATAATGAGTTTTAAGCATACACAAATAATCAGGGATCGATTTTGCAATAACTTTTTCTAAGGATATAATAACATATAAAAAAATGAAATATTATTTTTATTTATTCTAATTTTAAAAGAGACTTCTAATTGAAGTGGAAAAACGAAATGAAAAAATTAGCGTGCACAAAACAAATGCTTTTGACTAAGAAAAAGAAAACTTAATACTATCTAAACATATTAATACTTTGAATCTAAGTCTTACAAATTCAAAAGAAGAAAATAATATGCTTGTTATAAAGAATAATGAATTGGTGCAAGAGCTCAAAGACTCAATTGAAGCAATCAAAAGACTTATCATTGGAGCTTAATGCTTGGATAAAATCTTGAGCACTAGTAAGTCACATAGTGATACACATGGCACAAACAACCACTACACGTATGGTATAAAAAATTATCAAATTTGTGCATGTATGTCATTAGTGTGATAGGAAATTTCATATAAGAACAAAATGTAGGTTTTTGATGATTGTTCCTCAATTTAACAATTCTTTTCAAGTTTTACATAGGACTATTACTATCATCCATCTATTAATGTTGAACCTTCTTTTAGAATGATTAAAAATTACAATTATATGTCCAAAAGCTATAATACGAAGCATGACGTTATAGGTTTAAAAATTCAAGTGAAAATCAATACGTTTAATTGTAGGAGTCATTATCATCATCCTACCATGCATGTTACATCTTAATTTATGATGAATGTGAAAAATAAAACTAAGTCCAAGAACATACCTAAGAAGCCTAAGGTAGTTGAAGTCCAACTCAAAGACATAAAGAAACCAAAATTAAAAAAAATGGAATATAAAAGTTTGTACTTTTCTAGTCATCTGACCTTTTTTTGTTCCTCTAAGTAGGGATGGGCATGGGTACGGGTGTGAACGGATTTTAATATAACCATCCCCGAACCAAATTATAAAATCTATCCCCAAAAACCGTTATAGTTGGGGATGGTTTTTTACCCATGGATAACAGTTCTGGATAGTTATTAAAAAAACCCGAAAAAAACCGTTTTTCAAACTTAAAAAAAACTATTAAACTGTGCTACTTTTAGCTATGCAATTAACCTAAAACAACTAGACAAGTCTCTTGAACTTGTTATCTCAATTTGTTATTTTGAGTTTGAATATATTTATCTGATAAAAATATTTAACATTTAATAATATATATTTCTATAAATGGGAAGCACAGGATATAAATAAAATATTATAAACTTATACAAATATTGAAAACTAATTAAATAAATTTAAGAAAACTTCAAGTATAATAAATCAAAACTTCTCTATTCTAATTATCCATCCATAACACGAGTATCCTGCAAAAATCAAACATATAAAATCACTTTTATAAACCAAAATAATAAATTGATTAATCAATAATGTAAATGTTTTTCCTCAACATCATCTTCTGCAATATTAATAGTGGAAGAGGCTAAACCATGAGCTAACATATCTGAATAAATTATAAAATATTTGATTACATAATTAAATAATTAATACATAGTACATAAAACAAGTGTTAATAAAATATAATATGTACAAGTATTAAATATATAGACTTATACCTTGTTTATGAATACTATCCCATAACCAATCTTGAGTACACATCAAAGCTTCTAATGTGTTTCTTTGATTCTACTACGATGTTTGCTCACTACTCTACCACTTGTACTAAATGCAGATTCTGAAGCAACTGTGGTAACCAGAATAGCCAAGATATCTCTAGACAAGTCATGCATTATTGGATACTTATATTTGTTGCACTTCCCCCAAGACAATATATCAAACTCTTCATCCGAAATTTCTACATTAGTTTCTCATAAATAAGAGTCCAACTCAAATTTCAAAGATCTATCTTTATTTTGCATTAATTCCATTGTTTGTACTTATTTATACCACTAGGATTAAGAATACTAATACCTTTTGAACTTTGAGACGTATTGGAGCGTGTTGAAAACTCCATTTGTCGACTCTCTTCTATAATTCGTTTATTTTGATACATATTTATCAAATCATAACACTTTCTTCTCACCTTATCAATTTCAAAAATGGCATTCTCTCCATATATTCTTGGAAAATATAATTTAAGATAATTCATCTTAAATCTAGGATCCAAAACAACTCCTATAGCCATAACAATATTAACTTCTTGCCAATACTTGTCAAATTTTACAAGCATTTTTTAGCCATTTCCTTTATCAAATCATCCTCATCATTAATCCAATTATATAATGATAATTTGATGTCACAAATATGAGGAAATAACATGTTTATGGTGGGATAGTTGGAACGAGAAATCAATTCAGTAACCTTGTAAAATACCTCTAACTTATCACAAATTGTACTTGCCATTTTCCAATCCAATGCATCAGGAAGAGTATTATAATTCTTATCCAATTGTTTTAAACGAGGAAACACTTTCTCATAAAACAATGCATCTTTAAGCATTAAAAAAGTAGAATTCCAATGAGTTTGATAATCAAGAGATAAATTCTTACAAGAAGACTATCTCTTGAGATGCAATTTTTAAAATTTTTCCTCCCTCTTTTGTGTTGCTTTCCAATATGCAACACTATCTCTAACTTTAACAATGTATTGAGAAATTAGATTTAACCCATCTTTCACTACTAAGTTTAATAGGTGAGCAGCATAACGCATGTGAAAAATATCTCCATATAATAACATTGAAGTTCTATCTAATGAATCTAACAGATCGGGTAGCATTGAGTCATTAGTAGAACAACTATCTAAAGTTAAGGTTGAAATCTTACGATCAATGTTCCAATCCAAAAAGTAACTCATTAATTCTTGACCAATAACTCCAACATTGTGTAGAGCAGGAACATATATAAACCTACAAAAAATTATATAGCAACAATAAAATTATTATATACAATCATTTAATACATCAAATCTCTAAAAAGAATATTTCATAGGAATTGTATAAATTTCAACAATAAACTTAAAAAATTTACCTTATTATTTTACTATGCAAATACCAATTGTCATCAATGAAATGACAAGTTACAACGATGAATCCTTTGTTCTGATTTCCAAACTTCCACATATCACTCGTGATTGCCACATGACTTTTGTTGTTCTCCAACATATCCATAATTTTTTTCTCAACATCATATATCTTTATAATGTCTCTCTTAACTGTCACACGAGAAATAGGCTTCCATATTGGTTGTAATGAATATGAATACTCCCTAAATCCATGATGCTCAACAATACTAAAGGGATACTCATGTAGAATTATCATCTTTGCACATTTATCATGAGAAACTTGAGAATCAAAATTCCAATGTCCTAACTCAATTCTATCCCTCTTCTTGTTAGGATTTAACAATGATTGACCGATAACCCTTTCTTGCCGTTTGAATGGACAACCTTTTGTACGTGCTTTCAAGTGAGATGTCATATTCCTTGTATCACCTCCTAATCATTGTCCGCAATAATTACATATTGCCTTCCATAACCTATTAATTTTCTTCCTATCAAAATGAACCCATGCTTCATACTTTAATTTAGCCATCCCATCTTCTTCCTCACTACATTCATTTGATGGTTGACTTTGTATATTTTTAGGTGAAGAGGTTAATGTAAGGACATGAACATTTGTATGTTGATCGACACTTGAAGTTCCACCACTTGTTACCTCCACATTTAGTTCAATGCCATTTACTCCTTGAGAGGATTGTGGTGAAAAATTCTAAAAAAATAACTTTCAAAGTTTAAATTCATATATAAAAAAAATATACATATACTTTATATTATCTCACATTACCTTTTCAACATATTCACTTTCCATATTGTTTAAAGTCTCTATCTTCTTCACAAATCTCAAACTCAAACTCTACAAGACATGATAAAAAAATATTAATAATTTATCATATTATATTCCATATTCACTATGAATCGATAATAAGATTTTACCATATACACTATGAATTGATAAAAGAGTAGCACTAATCTCATAACGGGGAGGTCCATACATAAAATAGAGTAGTCAATTTATTCTATATACACTATGAATCGATAATACTTTCTTTAGATGACTTTAGACATTTAAATATATGTTATGTTTAAGTTGTTCTGCTCAAGAAACATAATAAAGTCTGACTAAATCTATCAAAGAACAAATCTAATAAGATTTTACCATGATCACTTAAAATGGCTAGAAATATTTGTGACAAAAACAGAGTAGCCAATAGCCATGTCTCACAATAGGGAGGTCCATACACAAAACAGAGTAGTCAATTTATTCCATATACACTATGAATCGATAATACTTTCTCCAGATGACTTCAAGCATTTAAATATATGTTATGCCAAAGCTATTTTGCTCAAGAAATAGAGAAGCTAAAATCTCAGACTAGAGCGCTCCATACACATCAATAGAGTAGCCATATGTACCATGCGAGATATGCTTCATATGAGAAAAGGAAACACTTTATGTATCTACCTGAGTACCTGATGAGATTACGAAGAAGCATTTGAGGATTGTAGAAGTGAACGAGGAAAGCAAGCCAAGCTGGCAACAAGCATAAAGCGGTAGAGATGATATGATAGATGAAAGCGATAGTCGGTAGAGACTGAGAGTGACATAGATGATAGATGAGACGACTGGCGAGAGAGGCAACTTGAGAGAGTGGTGACTGGCGAGAGCATCGAGCAGTAAGATAGGAAATTTGTGAGAGCATCAACTGGCGAGAGCGTCGAGCCACAAGAGAGGCGACTGGCGAGAGCCTCGAGCCACGAGAGAGGTGACTAGCGAGAGCGTCCAACCGATGACTTGCAAGAGAGTGAGAGAACTGAGAAGTCTGAGAGAGGTAGAGAGCTCACAGAGGCAAGAAAATGCAAAAATGAGTATTAGAGACTCTGAGTTCTATGAGTTTTGAGAGAGGCGATTACCCGAGAGTGAAATCAAAAGCATAGTTTAATTTTGTTTATATATTGCCCAAAAATAAGTGAAACCTCAAACCATAATTAATATATAATTTATTTAAATAAATATAATTAATTTCAGCTACAAGTGGGTACAATTTTGAGTATAACCGTAACCAAACCGTACCTATTCTTTCATGTTTGGTTTTTACCCTAAACCGTACCCTTCCTCGAAAATAAATGGAAAAAACCGAAATGTCGGTGCGGTTAACTATGAATAACTGAACCCATAGTTTTTTTCCCATTCCTACCTCCAAGTACTCTGTTTAGGTACTTAAATTATTTTAGGTGATAATTTTCAAGGGTTTATTTCTTTTAATTTTTTTTATTGTTAAAGATTTTAAAAAAGAGTAGAATATTTTTGGCCAACAAAGTAATGGATTTATACACTTACATACTTACAACCTTGTATTTAATGGCTCAAATCATTTTGATTTCTCTATTTTTTAAATGATTCTACAATACAAACATGTGCAAACACATACATTATCTACATGTGATAATCGATGTTGGCATGAAAATTTTTACACACTCACAAACCAAAGTATTGGCAGGATCGGCGATGCCGGTTTTTGTTCATCAAGTTTTGGGTTTTATATTTATAAAACTCTAGCAAGTGCACGAATCATTTCGTAGAAAATGATAAGTATACTCCCAAGGTCGATCTAAGGAAGGAATGTATGTGGTTTTTAATTTATTATTCAAACTTTTAAAAATGAAATTAAATCCTAAACATCCTATCACGATATTTTGGGTTTTTTGTGTTTTAATCTACTTACATAAAAATAAACATAGATTCAATAAACATTTATGCAAATTTTATCTTTTATAAATAGTGGAGTATTTATGGATATAATAACTATGTTAATTATGCTTGCTCATGTTATTTAGGTTATTAAAGATATGAATTGATATTTATTGATTCTCCCTTTTTTGTATGAATACCACCTTTGGTGGGGTTAGATATTATTTGTTAACTAAACAAATCAATTAACACCTATGGGTGGGGTTGATAACTAATTTGGTTAATTAAATTAATTCCTTTTTCTAAGAGATTGAAAATGAACCATTTAAATGCCACCTTTGGTGGGGTTAGACAGTTTAAACTTTATTCAAGGTGTCCAAATTAAACCTAAGAATTTAGTTATCCGAGTACTAACTTTCAAGTTTTAAAACTACTACTAAACACGTGTTGTCAATACATTTTCAGATAATAATTCTTATAAAAACTTTTGAAATAGAGCTTCACTCTAACTACCGGGCGATTGTACCAACAAATAAAAGAACACTACTCTAAATCAGACCGGATAACTAAACCTTAAAATCTAATTTTCAAATTTAAGTTTGTAATGAAAAATAATATATTTCTCTCTAACATTCTTAATATAAAATATTGAATAAAAATAAAATCAATTCATTTTAGAGATTTTTACCTATTTAATAGTTCGCAAGCATAACAACGTTATTATTATATCATGTTTACAAATAGCTAGCACAATTAAATTTAATCACAGACAAATTAAATATAACATGTAAGAATAAAGCATAAAAAATAACTGCAAAGAAAATAAAATCCTTATAGTACTTCGATGCCATTCCCGTTGATAGAGAACCTCCAAACGGAATTTGCACTCCCATTTATTGAATCAAAAACTAAAATATTACAAAAACATAACTAGTTCTTCCCAAAAAGGGAAGAACTCTAAAACTAAGCAAAACTAACTAAAACATAAGAAAAACTAAAAAAAACTAAAAACGAAGAAATAGAGAGAAAGAAAGAAGAGAAAAGTGTGTTTTGAGGTGTGGTATGAAGTGAAGAGAAGGGGGTATTTATAGGTGAGAATGGAGGGAAAGAAGTGGGTGAAAAAATGGTGAAAACGCGTAGTGCACATGGTGAGGTCATTGATGACGTCAGCATGACGTCATGGGGGCGGGTGCACGTGAAAAATGGGGCGAAATGGCGTCGGCGCGCGCATAGGCGGTAGGGCGCACACAGCGCGCGCGAAGGCAGCGGCAAGCCGCGCGTGAATAGTGACAGCGCGCGGTGCGCGGAACCTGAAGGAAGGCGCACGCGGATCTGCGCGGACGTGGGTCGTGCCAGCGCGCGAACGGTAGTATTGTGCGCGGACGGGATGAAATTTCCGGCGCGATTTTCTCCTTTTTGACATTTTTGACCTTTTCGACCCATTTTGTCCAATTTTTTCATATTTGTTGACCTTTCCCCATTTATTTATTAATATATTTATGATGTATTGCTTCCAGTATTCCTTTTTGAGTCTTTAAGTGACGTTTTTAAGCGAAAATACCTGAAAAACAATAAAAATACCCATGATTCCGAAAAAGACAAATTTATATAAATATATGATAAAACATATAAATATATGTATTTTTAATCAGTTAATGTGCATAAAATCATGGTAATTTTAGTGTTTTTTGAGCACTCATCAAGGCCATATATAATAAAATCCATGAATATAAATATTCATCATCATCAATATACTATGTTGGAAGAATTTTACTTACAAAACCTGTTATACCTATATTTCCTCACTTCTAAAACTCACTAGAGTGTACATTCTAGGTATTCCTACATATGATCATATGAGATAAAATATGCTATGTCAAATATAAAATCCATATGTATGATATGCAAACTCTCTATGTATTAGTCAACTTCAAAATGCATGGGTACATGCATTATGAACCTTGGAGATACACGTGGGTTCGCTTCCAATCCCATGTACGGTCATATTCTAAGATACATATAGGACATGCATTGGTCAATGTTCCCATCATATGGGTAGTCAACGTCCTTATCATATGGGTAGTTCACTTTGCAACCAATGTGGGGTCTAACTTAGAGGCTTATGTGCGGTCAAACTCCAAGACTCAAAGACAGATAAACACTGATCATGTTTATGAATGCAATGCATCCATGTATCCCATGGGTACCAAACTATGCAAGGCATACATACAAGTGTGTTCCCCATAAAAAAATTATTTTTCTGATGCATGTATAAAGGTTTAGATGCCACGTGTGATATTTTTAATACTTGTTTTATGTAAAAGTTTCATGTATAGATGTGTAAAAATGTTCATAATGAGTATTGTAATTTAACAACATTTAAAACAATTCTTATAAAAATCATGGCATTCTTTTTTCTTTTGTTTATAATATATGACTTATGACATTTTCATGAAAACAATGCATGAAGAAAAAATTGAAGTAAGAAATTCCTATCTAAACACTTGTCCAAAAAAATGCCTCAATTTACCACTAACTCATTTTCCTTTGTAGTGGAAACTAAACAAAATCATATTTGTTCAAGAATTATTTATAATCTGAATTACTTTACATAACATAAAATTAGCGCTTAAAGAAAGAATGTTATCCTTTTGAGATTGGTAGAATAAAATTAATATTTTCTTATGCAAACACTATATTCTTCCGAACCTAAACTCTAAAGAGGGCTTGAAAAGCTATAATATTAAGTGATTTATTTGTACTTAAATGAAATATATTAATTTGAATTTATATGATTTAAACAAATTTATATTTTTGAAATCACATGTATCTTTTATTATTTTTCGAGTATTTTTGACTTTAAATTGATTTAAATAATAAAAACTTGAATAATAGTACCTAAAATAGTCATTCCCATCTTAGAAGAATAAAATAAAAATATATGTAAAGCACTACATGTATTCCAATCTGATGTAAAGGATGAAAAAGGAAAGTGAAGAAAATCAACGTGGGCCATGGTGAAGTAATAGTTGTGCCATGGTGCGACCTTCTCGGATTGGATTTAACGAGTGCCAAAAGTGATACAAAACAAGATAGAGAAAATGTTTGGGATGCAGTGCGTCGTGATTGTTCTTCACTATCCCTTTTTTTAGCTATAAAATGAGCCTCAATGCTCATTATTAGACACACTTGATCAGAAACAACATCTCATATTTGAAACAAAATTTTCCCTAAAATTTGTAGTAATTTTTTGTTTTAGGTAACATTTTTTATTCAATAAGGAATATCTTTATGGAGTTTTTCAAATCATAGATCGCTATAAAACTTATCTGCAAGAATACATTTGAAATATTAATTTTAATTGTATTCTATTATTTATAAATTTAATTTTATGTATATTCCTAAATGCTATTTTTAATTTAATGATCATTAATTAAATCTGAGCATGTCTAGCTAAATATTATTATATGATATTAGTTATGTCATTAATAAAACAAAACCAGCATCAGGTTAGCAATACCGATCTTGCGGATACTTTTGTTTTATATTTGTAAAACTCTCGCAAGTGCATAAATCATCTTATATAAAATGACAAGTATACTCCAAAGGTCGATCTAAGGAAGGAATATATGTGATTTTTAATTTATTATTCAAACTTTTAAAAACAAAATTAAATCCTAAACATTCTGTTATAATATTTTTATTTTTGTGTTTCCTAATCTAATAGCAAAAAATGAACATAGATATGATTCAATAAACAATTATGCAAATATTTAGCATTCATAACAGTAGAGTATTATGAATATAATAATTAAGTTAATTATGCTTCCTCATATTATTTAAGTTATTAAATATATAAATTGATATTTATTGATTCTCTCTTTGTTATATGAATACCATATTTAGTGAGGTTAGATATTTTTTGTTAATTAAATAAATCAATTAACACCTATGGGTTGGGTTGATAATTAATTTGATTAATTAAATTAATTCCTTTTTCTAAGATATTAAAAATGAACAATTTAAATGCCATCTTTGGTGGGATTATACATTTTAAATATTATTCAAGGTTTCTAAGTTAAACCTAAAAATTTAATTATCCTAATACTAACTTTCAAGTTTTAAAACCATTATTGAAAATATGTTGTCAATACGTTTTCGAATAACAGTTCTTATAAAAAAATTGAAATAGAGCTTCACTCAAACTACTGGACGATTATACTAACAAATAAAATAACACTACTCTAAATCAGACTATATAATTAAACCTTAAAATCTAATTTTCAAATTTAAGTTTATAATAAAAAATCATATATTTGTCTCTAACATCCTTAATATAAAATCTTGAATAAAAACAAAATCAATTTATTTTATAGAGGTGTTTTACTCATTTAATATTTCACAAGCATAACAATGTTATTATTATATCATATTTACAAAAAGATAGCCATGTTAAATTTAATTACAGACAAAATAAGCATATAAGAATAAAACACAAAAAAATAACTGTAAAGAATTCATTTTGAAATTATATCTCAAAAGAATCCTTATAGAATTTTGATGCTAATTTTGTTGCTGGAATACCTCCATACAGATTTGAATTTCTATTTATTGAATCAAAAACTAGAAATCTATATAAGCATAACTAGTTCTTCTCAAAAAGAGAAGAACTTTAAAACTAAAAAAACTAAGAACTAAAGAGAGAAAGCTTGAGAGAGAGAGAATAGATTTTGAGGGATGATTTTTACAATAGGAGAGAAGGTCCTTTTATAGATGAAAAAAAGGTCAAAAAAGGTGGAAAAATATTTCAAAAAATCATTTTGGATGCTTTTGGACAAGCTGGCATTCATGTGAGGGGCAAGATTTTTGGCAAAAAGGCATTTGGGGCACGTGGGACTCGGTGCTAGAGTGTGTTGGGTGTGTGCTGGCTACACATGTAAGGGCATGTGTTGGGCGTGTGTGCGTAGGACTCGACGCGGGCATGTGCTGGCCCGCACGGGACTCGACATTTTTGACATTGCTCATAAAATTTTTAAATTTTGCCTAACTTTTAAATCCTACCACTCCCAACTTAAAATCTACGTTGTCCTCAATGTAACAAATGCAAATTGTAAAAAAAATAAGGGATAGAAAAGTTACCAAATTTCTTTATGTGTTAAGGATTTTGATGGAAAAAGCTAGTCACATCCAACATCCTATTTGAATCATACAAACAGGTATTCTTCCACATCTTAGCAATCAATTATTTTATGAAATAAATAAACAAAATGATAATAAAAGAAAAAAATAATAAAAAAAACTAAATTGCTGAAAATAAAATAAATTTGCCTTTCAATGATGGGTTGTCTCTCATCCAGTGCTTGGTTTAATGTTTTAGCAAGATGCATCATTATGGTGCTAAGGATTACTCAACCACATGCAATCATTGTTGTGTCGTCCTACTAAATAAGGCTTCACATGATGCCCAATGACTTTGAATATTGTTTGTGTCTTGGAATCCAATAGTTCTTCTATTCGATGAGCAAATACTTGGACTATTTTGAATGCCCTATCCTATCTTGATCTCAATTTCCCTGGAAACAATCTCAGATGAGATTTAAATAAAAGAACCTTCATTACAGGGTGAAGATTCTTATGAAGAAGCCTCTTATCATGATAGCGCTTAGTACGCTCTTTGTATAATTTGGCTTTCTCAAGGCTTCATTCCTAATTTCTTCCAACTCATTAAGATGGAGTAACTTCTTTTCTCTTGCTCCATCTAAGTTCATGTTTAACTCTTTAATAGCCTAGAAAGCCTTATGTTCAAGTTCAACAGGAAAATGGCATGCTTTCCCATAGATTAACCAATAGGGGCTCATCCTATAGTTATGTTTATGATAAAACTTCCAAGGTCTTTCAACTTAAGGGAAGTTGGTGTTGAAGTATAGCACTAGAAATTTATAATACTACTACTCACTTATTAAGTTCATACCTCTTTTTCTTAGTGTTTAACTCTTTGAAAAACTTACCATAGGAGGGGACATTTATGATCACTTCTAATAATGGTAAATTGATTTTTATTTTAGAAAGCATATTAAAAAGATCATAAAATTGCTTATCTTGTTTGGATTCTTTCAACTGGTGTGCAAAAGATGCTTTCAACTGGTGTGGTTATTTTGTCTTTTGAATTTTAGGGATATTAAATTAGTCCACAATGAGTTTTTCCGAAGGTTTTTCAAGTTTAGCACTTTTCTCTCCTTTTTACAAGACTAGAATTTCACCTTCTTTGTTACTTAAATTACAAGGTAGATCTTTAGAACCACAATGTTCATCAACCCTAGCACTTCTCACTCGTGACATTTTCTCTTAGGAATTCGCACCCAAAATCTCAAAGAGGTTGTACATCTTGAAGATTTTTCCCTCTCATAGCTCCTCTAGTAGCGTTGTCGACAATGAATTTGCATTATTATGTAAGTCCATCGTAAAAGAATTGGTTCTGCAACTGCAGGTTAAAGCTTTGATGGGGGCATTAAGTAAGGAACAGTTTGAACCTATCACATGCTTCATGGAACGGTTCTCCTTCCATTTGAAAGAAAGTGAAAATCTTTTCTCTCAACTCTGATGTTTTTTTGTGGGAATAGAATTTTTCCATGAATTTGTTGTAAACTTTCTCCCAGCTCATCAAAGAACCTAGAGAGAATGACATCAACCAAGCTATGGCCTTGTTCTTCAAGGTGTAGAGGAAACACCTCATTCTAAGAAGATCCTTGTTTAGAATATCGAGGGGGAAATTTTGGACTGTGGCATAGAAGTCCCTAATAAAGGAAAGAAAATCTTCATTAGGAAGTCATAGAATGAAGGAAGCTTGGAAAAATGAATGTTTTTCAAGTCATAATTCCAAGCAGCCTCACCCAACTGGATAGAGGAAATTACCATGCCAATTATTGGCCGTACAAACTCCTTTATGGTGGTTTCCCTAACATGTGGGCTTTTTGTCATTTCTATTGGTTCCAGTAGAGGATTAAGGCTTGGTTTCATATTTCTCTCAAAAATAGGCTGATGGTTAAAATCTTACCCTGTGGACAGTTGTTTAAATTTATGAATATTATTTATGTATAATGTAAGAGGGTTTCCTAAGGATCTCCTACCAAGCAGAGACTAGTGAAAACGTAAATTTAAAACACATGTCAATTTAAAAAGAAAAATAATAATAAAATAACTATACAAAAATTTAGAGAAAATAAAAATACTAAACAAATAAGTTAAGTTAACCTCTAAGTTAAATAACATAATTAGTATTAACCAAGAGCATTCCCAATAATGAATAGTGGGGCAAAGCCTCCTTAAAAATTATCCAACTAGATAGAGCAACGTTCCCAAGAAAAACTAATGGCACAATGGCTTCCAAGAACTAGTCTCCTAGACAGAACTCCCTTAGATCTTTACTTTTCATGCTACTACACAATTAGTTTTTTTTTTAATTTTTTAGAAAAGAAAATAATTAAATAAATTAAAGTTTAAATTTTTTTATTTATATTTTTTTAATTAAAAATCAAAAATTAATTTTTTTAACACAAAATAAATAAAAAAATAATAATAATTTACAACACAAAAAGTTTTCAAAATTTTGATAAATAATTTAAAAATGCCATTCCTTCCCCATTAACGATGCCAAAAACTTGATGAGACAAAACCAGCATCGGGTTAGCAATAGTGATCTTGTGAATAGTTTTATTTTATATTTGTAAAACTCTATCAAATGCATGAATCATCTTATAGAAAATGACAAGTATACACCCAAGGTCGATATAAGGAAAGAATATAAGTGCCTTTCAATTTATTATACAAACTTTTAAAAACAAAACTAAATCATAAACATCATGTCACGATATTTTGATTTTTGTGTTTCCTAATCTAATAACAAAAAATGAACATATATATGATTGAATAAATAATTATGCAAATATTTATTATTCATAATAGTAGAGTATTATGGATATAATAATTAATTTAATTATGCTTGCTCATATTATTTAGATTATTAAAGATATAAATTGATATTTATATATTTTCTCTTTTTTATATGAATACCACCTTTGGTGAGATTAGATATTCTTTGTTAATTAAACAAATCAATTAACACCTATGGGTTGGGTCGATAATTAATTTGGTTAATTAAATTAATTCATTTTCTAAGAGATTGAAAATGAACCATTTAAATACCATCTTTGGTGAGGTTAGATATTTTAAACTTTATTCAAGGTGCCTAAATTAAACTTAAGAATTTAATTATCCGAATACTAACTTTCAAGTTTTAAAACCATTACTGAAAATATGTTGCCAATACATTTTCGAATAATAATTCTTATAAAAAACTTTTGAAATAGAACTTCACTCTAACTATCAAGTGATTATACTAACAAATAAAAGAGCACTACTCTAAATCACACGGGATAATTAAACCTTAAAATCTAATTTTCAAATTTAAGTTTATAATGAAAAATCATATTTTTCTCTCTAACATCTTTAATATAAAATCTTGAATAAAAAGAAAATCAATTTATTTTATAGAGGTGTTTTACCTATTTAATATTTCGTAAGTATAACAACATTATTATTATATCATATTTACACATATCCAACCATGTTAAATTTAATCATAGACAAATTAAACATAACATATAAGAATAAAACATAAAAAATAACTGTAAAGAATTCATTTTAAAATTATACCTCAAAAGAATCTTTACAGAACTTTGATGTTAATTCTGCTGCCGAAAAACCTATAAACATATATGCACTTCCATTTATTGAATCAAAAACTAGAAATGTATTACTAGTTCTTCTAAAAAGAGAAGAACTTTAAAACTAAAAAACTAAGAACTAAAGAGAGAAAGCTAGAGAAAGAGGAGATTTTTGAGGGATGAGTTTTACAATGAGGGATATTATCCTTTTATTTATGAGGAAAAGGCCAAAAAAAAAGGTGAGAAAATATTTCAAAAATGATTTTGGATGCGTTTGAATAGGTTAGTATGTGTGTGGGAGCAAGATTTGCAACATATCAGTGTTTGGCGCGTGTGGGCACGCATGCATAGGACAAGTGAACGAGTGTGCTGTCATGTGTGGGATTCAGCTTGAATATATGTTGCGCGTGTGCTACCTGCATGTGCGTGGGCATGTCCTGAATACACTCTAACATGTGTTAGGTGTGTGCTAGGCATGTGTAGGAATCAATGCGAGCATGTGTTGGGACCTACGGGACTCGGCACAATCGTGTGCTGGTGCGTGTAGGACTCGACATTTTTGATTCATTTTGTCCAATTTTTTCATTTTTTGACCTTTTCTCATTTATTTCTCAACATATTTGTAATGTATTGCCTCTATTATTTTTCTTCGAATCTTTAAGTTATTTTTGAAAGAAAATACTTATAAAATAATAAAAATACTCATGATTCCGAAAAGACAAATTTATATAAAATTTGATAAAATCATACAAGTATAAATATGTTGAATCAATTAAGTACATTAAATCTTGATAATTTTAATACTTTTTAAGCACACATTATTTATCATGATTGTGGAAGATTAATTTAGGTGAATATTTTTATAAAATAAATTAAGATTATTTTCTATTTCAAGATTTTTATAAAATTTATTATTAAAAAATAAATTGATGATATATTTTTCATAATAGATTTAAAATGAAAAGGTTAGATTTTAAATACATCAATCTAGATCTAGTTTAGAATTATTTTCTATTCCAAGATTTTTACAAGATTTATTATTGAAAAATATGTTGATGACATATTTTTTGTAATAAATTTAAAATATAAAAGTTAAGTTTTAGATACATGAATCTAAAATCTAATTTAGACAGTTTAAATCAGAGTTTAAATTCATAACCCCATTAAAAGCATTGATTTAGATGGTTTGTTTTTTTCTGTTGGAAGAAAACATAATTTAATCATATCAGTTACCGATCCCTACCAAAAAACTTTAATTGATTTGATTAACAAAGAAATTGATCCCTATTAAAATATTTTTTATACAAAAAGGAAAAATCAATAACCTTAATTTATATCTTTAATAACATATTTAATTTTAAAGAAACATGGTTAATTATCTAATATATCCCAAAAATTCTCTATTGAGTGTTAAATGTTTATCTCCCTTATATTTGTTGAATCAATCCTACCTTTATCTTTAATTCTATGTTATTAGTTTAGACTTTTCAAAAATCAAATATCGCGATAGAATATTTAAGTTTATTTTTGTATTTTTTTTAAGAGATTTATTGAATTATTTAAAATCACCTTGAAAGTATATTTGTCTCATTTTACAAGGTGATTTGTGCCCTTACGAGCTTTTAGGGGTTATGGTTAGTTCTTGACAAACACTAATATCACATAATTTATTTAAACTTAAATGTTATAAATAGATTTAAATTTACATGATTTTATCATTATTTAAGCAAAACTACATGTTTAGAATCACATATATGTTTTGCTGTTTTCCATGGATTTTCGGCTTCAAATTGATTAAAATGATCAACAAATGAAGAATCATGCCTAAAGTAATCATTTTCAACTTAAGAGATTAAAATAACAAAACATGTAAACCATTATATGTGTTCCAATTAGTTATAAGGGGTGAAAAAGGAAAGTGACGAAAACAAAAGCGAGTCGTGACGGTGGAAACATTAAGCCGTGGTGCAACCTTCACAGGAATTGATTTGATGCATACCAAATGAGATGTGAGCCATGGCAGAAGAAATATTGGGTCATGATGCATGATAATGTTTTTCTCACGTTCCAAATTTCTCACCCATTTTTAACTATAAATGTAGCCTCAAATTCTCTATTTTTGACACATAAGAATCATTAATAAGCATCATTGATCATATAGAATTTTTGACAATATTTTATTTTTCAAGTTATTCTATCTATTTTTGAGAGTTGAACAATTTTATTTTATGTAGTTTTATGTTTAGTTTATGCACAATTAAGATTAGTTTATCATAAGTAAGAAGCATTAAAAGGGAGTTATTCCAGATCAAACGATATGAAATCTTTACTATAATCCAGGAAATATTGTGAAGATTAATATCTCTTATATGGAGCATGTTACATCTGTTCATCTATATTTTGGGTATAAATATAATATGTATTCTTATTTTTTTAGTAAACAATTTTGTACTTCTTGAATTTGTTGTAAATAATTTATTAATCATTTATTACTTGTAACATGTCTGGGCGATTGTGATAATGGGATTTTAGTTATGTTGATATGATTATTTAGGTGAATATTTTTAATCATTATTAAATATAGATTATTTTCTATTCAAAAATTTTACAAAATTTATTATTCAAAAATATATTGACGATGTATTTTTTGTAATACATTAAAAATATAAAAATTGGGTTTCAAATACATCAATCTAGATCTAATTTAGAAAACTTGAATAGGAGTTTATTGTCAGTACAATTTTGTATACGAGACATTGTCTGTATTTTGGATTGGTTGTTAAGCCTTGGATATGTTGAGTCCAAAACTGTGCTTTGATGTTGTTGACTTGCAAGCCTCTATTTCTCTCCTTCATTAGTTGTGTGGGCCAAAATTATTAAGTCATCATGTTTGTCTGTTTGACTTGTCTGCGATACATTGGAATCATTTTCAAAACACAAATTATCTAAATTCTTTGAAATATTGAACACTAATAAGTCTTTATTTCAAATTGGAGTACAATGACAGCCATATCACCACTGAATCTATTTTGGCTAGGACTAAATATTGAACACACAATTGAAGAATTCATATGCTAAATAGTATATACATATTAAATATAATTAAATTAATCTCAAAATAATATTTAAATTATATATAACATATACAAATATATATTTCACAATATAATTCCTTAAAATATGTAGACAATTCACCTATTTTACATTTGAAATAAAATAATTACACCAACTTAGATGTTGGTTTGCACATCTTATTTGTGTAAAAAACAAAATTGTAAATTGGCTTGGTTGTCCTCCATTAGGTCAAGTAAATGTTTCAAAGTAGCCAGCCTATCGTACATTAATATTAGTCCTCATATCTATTTTTTTTAATAGTTAGTTTGGAAACTTCCAACATGTTGTCCCATACAAAGAGTAAAAAAGATAAAACGAATATAGTAATGTCAAATTATGAGCTATTTGAGGATTAATTCAAAAGATTAATCCAATAAACTAACGATCACAAATAAGTCCCCTCACAAACTCATTTAAGAAATATCATATGTTTATAACTAAGATCATTTAGTTATTTTAGTTTTGAAATCATTTTTGATTAAGTACAAAAGGTAATATTTTAATATATTAAAAATATGTATTAATCTATATTCTATATATAGGTGATGATTTACATGATTTACATGAAATATTTGGAATTTATTTCTTCATGTCTAATCATTTTTGCTTTTGGATTTTAATAACATCTTATGTATTTATTTATGTATTTAACAATAATATATATCTATGTATGATGATTGATAAGCATCACATTTGACTGTATCCTATTAGGCTATATCATATTAAATTGTATCATATTTATGTATTATTAACTGTTTAAAACTATTAACCAAACCGTTTGGTTACAACATTTTGGATAGCCAAATGGTCTGATTTGGTTAAATTTTTTTATTCAAAATCGGACCGAATCGGACCATGGACACCCTTATTATTTATACATGTAACGAAGAATTAATGATTTGGATTTATATTTCATTAACCTAATTAATTATAACAAGTATAGTCAACTAGCTAAATATCTCATTAATTCTCCATTGATTTAGTAATTACATTTCAACCTATAATTTATGTGAATCAATCTACCTTTTATTATTTTAATCACGAGATTAGAATTTTAAAAATTAAATATTATGAAAAAATGTTTAGGTTTATTTTCATATTTTTTAAGAGATTTGTTAAATTGCTTAAAACCACGTAATTTCTTTTTAGACCAACCTTGAGAATATATTTATTGCTTTTTATAAGTGATTTGTGCCCTTGCAAATTATTATAAATTTTACCATATTTGACTAAAGTTTTTATGCATCAAGCTATATTGAGACAAAATAGTTCAAAATATTTCAAAATCATGAATGAATGTTTTCTCCGGGAGATCAGAACCTTGCTTACTTTGATACCAAATTGTCACCCCTGAAAAAAAAAAAGGTAAGGATATGTATTTTTAAATCATATTTTTAAGAAAAATTTAATTACTTTTTAATAAAATTTATATTAAATTTGAGATATCCTTATTCAAACACAAATTTATCAAAAGCTATTTAATATTCATGAAACATCAATAAATAACAAGAAAGATATTGAAAGATAAATCACTTTTACATCATGTGTTAGTGGTGCCTCCAAAATACAGGATACAAAATGAAAGAAGTAAGGAAAAAGTAAAACTTGTATTGTACTTCTTCTTCAACGTCGAAGCACAAGTCACCTTACTGTAACTTAATGTGGAGGATAGATAGGAGTTGGAGTCTACTCCAAAATAATATCATAAAAATATTCATAATGTATGCCACATATAATAAAATCCATGAATAAAAATAATCATAATCATTAGTATATAGTGTGGAAAGAATTTTATTTACAAATTTTGGTACACTTGTACTTCCTCATTTTCAAAATTGAATAGAGTGCACATTTTAGGTATTTCAATGTTTACTTATACAAGATAAAATATGATATGTCAAATATAAAATTTATATGCATAATATGCAATCTCGATATATATTGGCTAACTTTGAAATATATGGGCATATGCGCGGTCAACCTTTGAGATGCATGTGGGTTTATCTCGGACCCCATGTATGTTCATATTCCAAGATACATAGGGCATATGTATTGTTTAACGTCCTTGTCATATGGATGATCAATGTCCTCGCCATATGAATGATCTACTCCGTGACACAATAGGGGTCCAACTCTGAGGCATATGTGCAATCAAAATTTGAGACTAATAAATGGAAAACTCTAAGACATAATAAGAGGTCCAATTCTAAGGCCCATGTGCATTCAAACTCCGAGACCCATAGAGGGACAAACTCGGAGAATACATGTGAATGCAATGTATACTTATAGTTCATTGAAAATATTACATTATAACTAGTAGCTCATGGATACCACCCTCATATTTGGATCGGATCGTATTGAAATTTTTTACAATCAGATCGAATTCAGATTACAAATTATACAATCCTTTTGAATTCAAATCGGATTCGAATTGATAGATGTTAAAATCTATTCTATTCAATCCGAACCGAATTAATATTAAATTATAAATAAAAACATATTTTATTTTATATTATGTTATATTTAAATATTATGCAAACCATAATTATATTATATTATAATTTTAAATTAAAAATAAATATAAATATTTATAATAATTGAGTAATTGTACAGACATATTTTTTATTCTTTTGATTTTTTTTATTTTAACTATAAATACTAATATTATATATATACATTTGAAATTAAAATTTGTATATGTCGCGTTTTATATATGACAATAATTCATAATTAAATTTTAATATCAATATGCTCCTATCCTATCCAAAAAAACATTGATCTGTTCGGATTCATATTGGTTCAAATTAATTATATAATTAGATCGAATTTGGATTGAAAATCCTCAAATATGTTCAGATCAGATCGAATTTGAATTGACTAAAAATAGTCAATTTTGATTCGCTGCTCACCCCTACAAATAGGTGTACTCCCTACAAAAAAATATTTCATGATGCATGTATAAAATTTCAAATATCGTGTGTAATATTTTTAATGCTCATTTTATATAAAATTTCATATATACATATATAAAAATGTTCGTAATAAGTATTTCATTTTAATAACATTTGTAACATTTTTTATTAAAATCATGGCATCTATTTTCCTTCTATTCATAATATATAATGCATGATATTATTTTATGAAAACATTGCATGGATAAAAAAAATGGAGTAAAAAACCCCTACCTAAAAACTTATCCAAAAACATACCTAAGCTTACTACTAATTTGTTTTATTTTTTACCGAAAACTAAGCACAATTATATTTGTTCAAGAATTAGTGATAATTTAAATTACTTTACGTAATACAAAATTAACACTTAAATAAATAATGTTACCTCTTTGAGATTGTCGGAACATAATTAATATTTTCTTATCCGACATTCTATTCTTTAGAGTCCAAAATTTTGGATATTTTATCCTCAAAATATACCAAAAACCAAACAATTTTAGAGAGGGAAAAAGAGTATGAAATTTATGAAGTGAAGAAAATGAATTGTTTTTGCGATATTTATGGTTAAATTGTTCATCTAGTTGCCCTGGCAAGACCATAACGAGTGTTGTTATTCGTCGTTAACCCCTTGTCGGATTGTCGTCTGCCAACAAGGCCCTTGCGAGTTGTAGAAAATATTTTTTAATTTTTCATCATCGATCTAATTTTTTACACAAAATTTTTTAATACTTCATTACATCTTAAAATATTATTAAAAATTCTTTTTAAGATATTTTTTTATAATTTATTACAAATAATTGGGGGTTTGCAAAACCTATTCATCACCGCTAGAGTTATTTGATCTTATTGTGAACTTTCAAGTATAAAGGAAAAGTAAGGGAATGAAAGTATAAAAAATAAAAAAATAAAAAAAAATGAATAAATTGTAAGAAAAAATAAGAATACAAAAAAATAATAAGATGATCAAAGTAGAGAATATATAAAAGTGTGAATTCGTTTATTTATTTTTCATATTTAATACATTTAATTTAAATTTAAAAATTAGATTAAGTTGTATTACAATATTTAGAATAAACGTGTTATAAGGTTTATGTTTTTGATATATTTAATCTGTTATCTTTAAATTTAAACTAAAATAATTAAATATGAAAAATTACAAAAAAAATTGAAAAATTTATTAAATGATTAAAATGTTAAAAATGATAAAATTAGTTATTAAAGTATAACTCTACCCTATACAAAAATATAAGGAAAAATTATGTAATTAATGTTATATTTAATTTCTCAAAATTATATTCAAATGCACATTTTTTCTTCTTTAAAGAATTTCAAAAAATAATAAAAATAATATTATATATATATATATATATATATATATATTTATTAATAAAAAAATAATATATATTTTTATATTGAATATCGTTTAATTAAATATTATTTAAATTAAATTATATATTATAATTATTTAAATATATTTAATATTAAATGATAATAATTAAATATAGTAATATAAATTGTTATATATATATATATATAACAAAAAGACCTAATGATGTTCCGTTAAAAAGAAAATAATAGAAATGGTACTAATGATTGAAGAATCGGTTCCTTTTGAGGCAGTGTGAGTACTTAAAACTGCTTTTTTTCGCCTAATCAACGAACAAGGGCGCCGACGACGAATAAATGTGGACAAAAAAACATGGTGGGCATTGAACACATAAATTTAGAAAATGAGCATAATGTGGATATTTTAAGGTAGAGTTTTAATTGGTTACGAATCGGATCTTACACTTGTTTTTAATTTTACCCATTGAATCTAGACTAAATATTTTTAATTTAAGATTTAAAATATTTTTTAATTAATAATTTCAAATCATTATATAAATATATATGTATATGTATATATATATACACACAATGTAAAATAAAAATTTAAAATTTAAAAAAATACAGAAAATTAGAGAATCCTACCCCCTTATAGATATGTAGAAAAAGAAAGTTATTTCGATGTGTATAACTTATACATAGACATACTTGTAACTTGTAAGAAGTTTTTCAAAAGTAAAAATTGAAAAGTTAATAGTAAAGTAAAGATTAATCAAAATATATTTTTAAATAAAATTCACTTAAATTAAATTTTAAATATCAATATAGCTTAGCTTTTTAGTTTGATGCAAAATTTATAGCAAAAAAGATGTAAAGTAGAATCAATTATGAAACAATGTAGATGTAAAGTAGTATCAATTATGAAATAATGGAGATATAAAGTAGTATCAATTATGAAATAATGGACTTAAATGTAAGTGGTGTTACTATTTTTGGGAACTCGAAAGTAATTGGTTTGAAGTTTGTTTATCGCGTCTTTTTAAATCGAATTCGAGTGTAGTCTATTATAGTTTATAGTTGATAATTTGGTTAGAATCTAACAATTTATCTTCAATAATTAAAACATGATATGTTATCTATTTCAAATACTTATTATTTTTTATTATTAATAAAAAAAAAGTGTATAGCATATAAATTATGAGAAGGTGAGGTCCCAAAGATAATTTTATAATCCTAAAAAAACTTGCACTCATTATCCACTTTTCACATGTGCCCTCGACCATGCCACACAGTGCTCAGTTAATTATCCACCGTCCCACTGGTTTCCCAATTCCCACTTAGTCATCCCTAATCAGTATCACCAACCCCACACCCACACAAACTGTCTCTCTCTTTGTCACGGGTGGGCTTCAGAAAATTAGAACCGTTGGAGGCCAGTAGACATCTCAATGGAAAACGAACAAATTGAAAATACTGACACTCTTAGCTAAAAGTAAAAGTACCGTTCACTCCTAACGTTTTTTTTTTCAAATCTCTTAACGTCTTTGTGAAAAACAACAATATAGAGAAAAGGTTGAAAAAAGTAGGACATTTTCATAGCTGGTAAATAAAATTAAAAGATTTTGGCATTTTGGATTTTAATAGTTAAAATTAAAATCTTTCCTTCATTGGTGGTATTTCTTGATTTTCAATCAAATTCTCGGTTACAAAGTTATGTCGAAGTTAAAATTTACATTTGAAAAGTCAACTATGAAGTTACATGGTTTCATTCAACTTTTGCAATAATATATACTTGCCAAATTCTTCAAATTTGGGTAGAAAATGTTTGAATGAGAGGACTATTTGATAGGTCTAGTTTGATAAATTTCGATTGAAGAGCTACAGGTGGAAAATAGGAATCAAAAGAGGCTTGTTAGATCAAACCATGGGTCAAAAAATTAAGAAAAGACTTGATTGATTAAGTGTCAATCAAGGATCAAGGCACCAACTCATGAACGACAAAGCATTTTTAGATCGATCAAAAAAGATATTGATTGATCGAGATAGGTTCAATCAAACAAGGTCTCGATACATTGAGCATACAAAAAATTGACATATCAATTTCGTTCTTACATTCAATTATCAATCTCATCCGTTGGATCAAAGTTAATACAAATCTTAAACCAATTAGGCCATTTTTTACCAATTTAAATACTATTACGAGGCCATAATAAAATAGAGGGAAAATAAATAGAACAAAAGCAAATAGATACATAAAACTAAGTAAACAAATTATAATAGAAAAGAGCTACACATCATTCCAAGTAGAGCAAAAAGATTTGAGGAGATTGAAAATGGAGCCAGTATAAGTCAAGAAATTGATTGTATTTCTTTCTTCATCTTTTGTTAAATTCCATGATCTTTTATATTGAAATTATGAATTTGATCAAGATATGTATATGTTAGATCTTACGATCTAAAGGTCTTAAGAATCCAATTTTCTGCCATGTGAATTGATTCTTTTGAACCTATTGTGATTCTAGTAATGTGCATCTATATATTTTGTTTTTAATTAGAGAATTTCCAGAATATTTCATGTTGGGATTGTGGAACCCGTTATGAGCATAACTTTTCTTCATGTTTTTACTTTAAGATTTTGAATTGCGATTTTATTGTAAGGCCTATTTGTGGTCTTATATGTCATTAAGATGGAGAGTTCTTTTGATGTCAGTCCCTCGTTAAGGAATTCAGTCCATTGAGTTAGTGTGCAAAGTTGAAAGAGCACACTATAAAGGATGGAAAGTGAGTTAAGTACCCAAGGTGAAAAGATGTGTAGAGAATAGAGCGTAATTCACCGGCTTATAACTTAAGACCTATTTGGCCAATCCTCTCTAATTGCCACCTGTCCAACTACATATCTCCAACCATACTCCTTTTCAACCCCTTTTATATAACTGAGTTTTTATTTTGTTGGACCTTGTAGTATTTGGCCACGTTTTGTTTGACTGAGTGGTCGTGTAGCCCATTACCCACACGTCTATCTAGTTGGACGAACGATCTTAATGTGCATACTTGCGTTCCATTTAGGTTCATCTCAAACTAGATCTTGTCATGTTCATGTGAATTATTTTATTTTTCTCGATTCAAATGCTCATTGGTCCTCATACTAGTTAACTCTATACTAGAAGAGAAAATGAAGCTTTGTATGTGAATGGATGATCACTGATCTTCAATCTCTTTCATTTTCAACTTTTATTTCTAGAACTATGTATAGAGCTCTTGCAACTTTCTTAATCTTGGTTGTGCTCTTCTATAATTGATTGTGTTGTGATGACCTAATATGAAGTATATATAATGTACATCCTCAATTGATTCCTCATGATCCAACGACGGTGATATAAAGTTTTGAGCATGAAAAATAGTTTTTTTTGCACATTTTAAGTGTCTCAATCGACAATCTTGGATGGATAGATCTAGCCATTAAACTTCTAAACTCGTTAGAGCTCGATTAAAGCTTAATTGAAGCTTGATTGAGCAACTACATAGGAGATTCCTAATTTTTGATTTGTAGGATCTTGATTGATCTTGATTAATCTCAATCAAAGCTCGACTAATCTAAGTCTCCCTGATTGCAATTCAAACACACATTTTAGCTCATTTTTTATCGTTTGGTTCCCAACTACCTATAAGATACAAAATAAACTAATAAAATGTGTTAGGAACATAAAATATGTGTAAATGCTATAGAATTTTATATGTAAAATATGTATAAATTAACTTCTATCAAATGCTATTTTTTTATACAATTAAATTTTTTTTATAGTATATTTTAAATATAAAGCAAATTACACGCACATAACTAGGTTTCAAAACTTAGAACTTCAACATGCCCAAGTTAACTTCTTGTCGTTAAACCACAAGCTAGTTTGTAATTTTATTCTAGTTTCAAGGAAATAGATGGATGTACCTTGTTTTTTTAATTTATTTTCTTAAAATTAAAAGAAAATTTATTTTATACCAAAAACTTGATGAGCAGAATCGGGATTGCCAAAAACTTTGATGAGCGAAAACCGGCATCGCTAATACTGCCAATACTTTGGTTTTATATTTATAAAACTCTCGCAAGTGCATGAATCATTTCGTAGAAAATGATAAGTATACTCCCAAGGTCTATCTAAGGAAGTAATGTATGTGGTTTTTAATTTATTATTCAAACTTTTAAAAACGAAATTAAATCCTAAATATCCTGTCACGATATTTTGGGTTTTGTGTTTTTAATCTACTAACATAAAAATAAACATAGATTCAATGAATATTTATGCAAATTTTATCATTTATAATAGTGGAGTATTTATGGATATAATAACTAATTTAATTATGCTTGCTCATATTATTTAGGTTATTAAAGATATGAATTGATATTTATTGATTCTCCCTTTTTTGTATTTAATACCACCTTTCATGGGTTAGATATTCTTTGTTAACTAAACAAATCAATTAACACCTACGCCAAGTGGGGTTGATAACTAATTTGGTTAATTAAATTAATTCCTTTTTCTAAGAGATTGAAAATGAACTATTTAAATGCCACCTTGGTGGGTTGGACGCTTTAAACTTTATTCAAGGTGTCCAAATTAAACCTAAGAATTTAGTTATCCGAGTACTAACTTTCAAGTTTTAAAACCACTATCGAAAACATGTTGTCACTACATTTTCAGATAATAATTATTATAAAAACTTTCGAAATAGCGCTCCTCTCTAACTACCGGGCGCCTGTACCAACAAATAAAAGAAAGCACTACTCTAAATCGGATCGATAACTAAACCTTAAAATCTAATTTTCTGATTTAAGTTTGTAATGAAAAAATAATATATTTCTCTAACATTCTTAATATAAAATCTTGAATAAAAATAAAATCAATTCATTTTAGAGATTTTTACCTATTTAATATTTCAAGTAAGCATAACAACGTTATTATTATATCATTTTTACAAATTTAGCACAAGCTTAAATTTAATCACAGACAAATTAAATATAACATGTAAGAATAAAGCATAAACAATAACTCAGTAAAGAAAATAAAATCCTTACAAGATTTTTCAATGCCATTCCCGCTAAGTTAGAAAACCTCCAAACGGAATTTGCACTCCTATTTATTGAATCAAAAAGCTAATAAATTACAAAAACATAACTAGTTCTTCCCAAAAAGGGAAGACCTCTAAAACTAAGAGAAACTAGCTAAAACATAAGAAAAACTAAAAAAAAACTAAAAACTAAGAAATGGAGAGAAAGAAAGAAGAGATAAGTGTGTTTTGAGGTGTTTTTTTCAAGTGAAGAGAATGGGGGTATTTATAGGTGAGGATGGAGAGAAAAAGTGGGTGAAAAAATGTTAAAAATGGTGAAAACGCGTAGTGCAATTATGGAGGTCATTGATGATGTCAAGATGACATCACGTAAGGCCGGCTGACGCGGAAAAAAGGGGCGTTAAATGGCGTCAAGGCGAGGGTATTGGGCGCGATAAGGCGCACAAGCAGTAAGGCAAAGAAGAAGGCAAGGCGCGTGCACAACAAGTGACAGCGACATAGCCGGCAGTACAAGGCGATCTCAGAGGAAGGCGCGCGCATACGCGCACGGACGCTGGCCATGCCAAAGTGCGCATGGCTGGCCGTGCAATGGCGTACTGGCGGGGCGGGCCTGCGCGATTTTCTCCTTTTTTGACATTTTTTGACCTTTTCGACCCATTTTGTCCAATTTTTCCATATTTGTTGACATTTCCCCATTTATTTATTAATATATTTGTGACGTATTGCTTCCAGTATTCCTTTTTGAGTCTTTAAGTGACGTTTTTAAGCGAAAATACCTGAAAAACAATAAAAATACCCGTGATTCCGAAAAAGACAAATTTATATAAATATATGATAAAACATAGAAATATATATATTTTTAATCAATTAATGTGCATAAAATCATGGTAATTTTAGTGCTTTTTGAGCACTCATCAAATTCAAACACACATTTTAGCTCATTTTTTATCGTTTGGTTCCCAACTACCTATAAGATACAAAATAAACTAATAAAATGTGTTAGGAACATAAAATATGTGTAAATGATATAGAATTTTATATGTAAAATATGTATAAATTAACTTCTATCAAATGCTATTTTTTTATACAATTAAATTTTTTTTATACAATTAAATTTTTTTATAGTATATTTTAAATATAACGCAAATTACACGCACATAACTAGGTTTCAAAACTTAGAACGTCAACATGCCCAAGTTAACTTCTTGTCGTTAAACCACAAGGTAGTTTGTAATTTTATTCTAGTTTCAAGGAAATAGATGGATGTACCTTGTTTTTTTAATTTATTTTCTTAAAATTAAAAGAAAATTTATTTTATAAAAATATATTTTAAAAAGTACGCATTTGTTTCATTTTATAGTATTTTTGTTGTCTTTTTTCTTTTTGTTATTAACTAAAGATCCCTCTTTTTCATTAAAAGATATAACCTGAAAATAAATTTAGTAAATTTTATACTTTTTTCTTTATTTTAATTTAAAAATATTGGTATTTATTTTAGAAAAAAAACTCATTGACCAAAGTTTATTCTAATTTTACTTAACCCAAAAAATTGCACAAAAAGATGTTTTAGATTTGTTTATATTAGTTTCATTATTTTATTTTCCTAAAACCTTTAACTTAAGTTGAATGGTATTCTTTTAAAAAGATGGATCAAATTAAATATATTGTTAATAAGTTGAAGATAATTGTTTAGAAAGAAATTTTGTGTAAGGATCAAATTGAATAGAGTTAAATAGTATAGGGATTGATGGTGCATTTAATCATTTTTCTTAATTAAAGTGATTTCTTTGGCCAAGATTTGCTAGCATAGCCCTTGGTCTACTAGCCCCTATGTGGTATGCATGCCTTTGTCAAGTAACGCGAGCATATATTGCTTTTTTGTTTATAACTTAGAAGAATTTCTTGATAGTTTGTAGATGGTCTATTGCATCACGCGAAGAGCATTTGTGCACTCCATTTTTTTTATTTTACAGGCCCTCTAGGAATCGTTAAACACTTATTTTTGTTCTTTTAATGAGAGAATGGTCATCTCTCTTGAAAATTATGCGACGGGGAAGCTCTTGGTTGAACAGATTCATGTGGCATGTTTTTGGCCTGATAGATAACACAATACACTTGTTTGGACTAGCAGAGGTAGACTTCTCATAGTCATAGTAGACAATGATAGCCATATTCTAGATAGTCAAGGTTTCGTCAATATGATATGTGTTGCACGTAGGGACATAGGGCTTTGTGCTATACATTTCTTTAGGGATAAGTTTTCTATCTACATTTTTCTTGGTTTGTATATTGTTCTACTTTGTTTATGCATTTTATTTGTTATTTGTTACAGGTTTTTTCCTTGGTTTTATTGTTCGTTTGTCTTGTATGACTGTTAGGGTTGCATGCATTTCAATATGACTTTTGTCCTATATGTAGGTGTGTGGTGTGTTACATACATGTGTATGTTCTTGGTTTGACTTTCCACGTCAAAAAGAGAGATATCTGTACACAACTTGTGTTTATGTATGTATTTGTGCATTGTGTTTGCTTTGTATTGAGCTGATGATTGTAGTTTGTGATGCATCTTTCTTGTATGATATACATATACTTATGAGGAAGGGCTGCATATGTTTAGGGAGAGTCTATATCTCTATATTGTATGTAGATTTTTCTTATTTATATGCTGCATGTTTAGTGTGCTTAACCTATTATTGTTTAGTTGTGTAGGGGTGACTTGATAATAGATGTTAGACACCATTTACATGTTTATTTTTTACAAATGTGTTGTTCTAACATCCCTATGAGTTAAGGGCAAAAAAAAGTCATCAAAAGGGTTAAGGTTATTGGTGTCAATAATATGTTAAAAAGAGGTAGTGGTTTGAGGTATATGGACACTCTGATAAAGAACACTCTGGCTGGGATTAACAACTGATCGTTTGATAAAAGGACAAAAATCGGAGGACCATGAAGAGATATGTCTAAGAGATTTCCGATCTACTCTCTATATATGCTCATTGATTTAAACTAACAACTAACTATGAAAAGCCTGCATCTAAACATCTTCTATATGGTCCCTAATCACCACATCCATGCATCGAGTGACAGAAGATAATTTGTGGCATAAAATAATGATCTCTAATGAAAGAAGAGGATGAGAAAAAAAGGGTAAAAGGAACTAGAATAGAAGGACATGGTGTAAACTAAGAGACACTCTACAAAGAAGAAGAAGAAGAAGAAGAAGAAGAAGAAGAAGAAGAAGAAGAAGAAGAAGGAGTAATGCATCCTGAATTAGAGAGACAATTATAAGAAAAAAGAATAACATGCACATTCCCTCTACCTTTAGGAGTGCTAACAACATCATCGAAAAAAGATGCACCTCAATATGTGAATCAAGGAAGGATAATGAAGAGTGAAGAGGATAGGAGTAGCAAAATGAAAAATAATAGTCATATAGATCATACCTTTAAGATCTATAGTCTCACTATTGAGGATGGCACACAATAAGTGATCTTAAGAGAGGATCACTGAAGAAGTAATAGAATGGGGGTTAGTGACAATACTCACAATATCACTGAAAAGTATCTCTACTATACCATTGACAAAATCCTATCAACAGATCAACCATCTCATTATTGTTGTGAGAGGAGATGTTTTAAAAAGCATAGCACATATCAAACCTAATTAAACATACAACAATTAGTTTAATCTATAACATGTATGTCATATAGTAAAAGATAAGAAGCATGACATAGTAGAAAAGGAAAACATGCAATAGATAGGAAATATGATCTTTCAATCACAATTAGATCTCCTATGTGCAAGCATATTTGGATCATACCCATATTATACTAGCACTACAAGCAAGCATACAAAAACAACGATATAATAAAGTAAATTAAAATAGAAACCCATATATATATATATCTATATATATATAAATTTATATATATATATATATATATATATATATATATATATATATAAATATATAAACAAATATATATATATATATCTATATATATAGTAGCATCCTTGAGTTGCTTATGTAAAATCAATAGTATAAATTCGATAAAAAGTATAAACACACTCATAACACCTAACCTAACTAAACCTATGTTTCCCTTGCTTGTTGTCTCTAAAGAAACTTTAATCCATGTAGAATATAGCCCTCTTACAAAGCCTTGCCACCAAGTGATGCAGTCAATCACCAATTGTCAATATAATCAAATCCTAAAGGTATGGAAAATCCATGCATTTGAACCTAACATGTAGTCTATGTCTTGGTTGTTAATTCACTTTTTAACACCCAAAATAGATTTTTTAAATACTCACGAATCACTAATACCAAAAATCTCTCAAAATATTCATGATCTAAAATTTAAAAAACAATTTTTAAATATGAAAATATGAGTTTGAAAACCAACATCATTTCCATATGCTTCCTAATTGCAAAAATATTTTGCAAATGAGGGGCATTTATAGGAAATTCTAGGATATGGGGCACCTGGCCAATCACGGTCGGAAGGGTAATGGTTGTTACACTACTCACCAACCACATTGACAAGCACCTTAGTGAGCTTCAAAAAAGAGGTTTTTTGTTTCAAAAGTAACTAAGTAATTTTCACATATACCCGTAAAATAACAAAAATGCAACCTAATATACAATATGAGCCACTCCTACATGATGTATGTAATCATGGAACATACAAAGAGTTTTAATTAAGTGAGGTATGTAGTATTAAGTCGTTGGTAACTGACATTATAAAGAAGAAGACATAATACTAGGCAAAACAAACAAACTCTATGTTTTGCATACAAGAATGCTAATAAAGACTTAAAAGACTTACAAAACTTATAAAATTCCTTTAGGTTATAGAAGTACTACCTATATATATATATATATAGACTTATATGAAATCTAAAAGTTGAAGATCTATTCCCATTTAGACTTATATTTTCTTAAAACTAACACAACTAAGCTCTCATACTCTTCTAAAACTAGGTTTGATTCATTGTTGTTCCCTAAACCTTTGCTATCATGCTTTCTAATTTTTTTAAGGAGATCAATTCCTCTTAATGCAATCCTTATTCTTATAGTGGAACCATTTGAATATGTTCCTACCTCTAGACATAGGCCTACTTGATGAAATCCTCCTTGAATCCTTAACCTTTTTCTCATTATTTTTTTCCCATCACAAGTAATCCTTTATTAATTAAATTAAGTTCAAAATCTTTAAATAGAAATTACAATATCAAGAGACATCTCATTTATGCCATACAAAATTCCATTTTTAATTTATTTAAATTTATAATGAAGGGAAATTATAAGGATTATTGCTTGTATTTTATTTTTCACTTTGTGATTAATTGAAACCAAATCAATGGTAATTTTCTTAAAATCATTAATATTATCCTCAAGATTATTAGAAGCATTCATCTTGAAAGTATAAAAGTTATTTTAATTGAACCTTATCAGAAAGTGTTTTCCTTAAATGAAGCTCGTCAAGTTTATTTTAGCTTTCACATTTTTGACCATTGTTTGTTTAAATATCTCTAAGAGAACTTTATCAGAAAGATTGAGAATAATAGACATCAAGTACACAACGATAGGCTCAACTCTCGCTAATTGCATGCAACTCTCCCCATGAATGCATAAAAGTCAATCAACAATATTTAATGCAATTATACACTCATGGCCCATGTAACACATAGCAAAGGTAAATCATGTAGTTGTGTACAAACCCCACCCCCTCCCTTTTAACACTAGAAGTCAAAGAAATACCTCTATATGAAGGAGAGATGACATACAAATATGCTATAATCCTAATACTAATGCAATACTATAGAAAAGGTTAAAGAAAACAAAATAAAAAGCACCATAATAGTCAAGCAAAAAGCCACAAAATAATACCGAGATGATAGTAAGGTAAAAGCATGCAATATAAGAAATATGAAATAACTCACTATAATAAAGAAGTAGGCAAACATATAGGTGAACATGTGAAACAAGATATTGCATACAATGTATGTAACATGTCATACTAACAGCCCTATTTATGCATAGTTCATTTAAAATGATGTCAAAGAGAAGGAAACACCATATGAGCAAGATAATAACAATAACTTATACACAAGACAAGCAACAAGAAATATAATAAACACAACAACTTCCATTGAAAACATACAATTGACACACATACCTCTTCCCTTAACTATTTTTATGTGAGACAATAAATATGTTATGAATTCTACTCTCAAAACTCCTAAGATGGAAGCATATACACATAGTAAAAAAAAGTTATACAAAAAGAAGAAAAAAAACTAAACATGTTCAAAGAACTAGAGAGTCCTTAAAGATTAATCAATATATTCAACGTAAATATCCACATGTGCATCAATCCATGATGCATTCATGTAAGGGAATAACTAAATTTTTGATAACATGCTCTATGTGTGATATGTCAAACTTGTATACTCTATACGCTATCATGATAAGCTTATGCCAACCAAGCAAATAGAAATATAGACTCGAGTAGAGCCAAACTTCAAATATCCATATTTAACCTCTATCTCTCTACTAATATAAGTGCAAACCTAGAAAAAATCAATAGATCTTTCAAAGTTTATAACGATAGGCTAAGGTAAGAGTAGGGGATACGTGACGTTTAGGCTCAAACACACCTTTGTCAATCGAATCACACAAAAAATTCATGTCCATGATATATACCCTCAAACATAAGTTATTTTCTCTTTACTTCTCAAAACTCAAACAATTAAGTTGAGAGAACAATACATAAAGTTTAATACTTTACACACCCCTTTCCATTACATACTTATTATTATTTCACATTTATTTTCTTTTCTTTCTTCCTTTCTTTTATTTTTTTAAAGAAAACACATCTCAATGTTTCATTTTATATTTATTTTCTCCATATTCCCTCATTTCTTTTTTTATATCCATCATTCAATTTTTAACATTCGCCTTTTTATTGATGGAAACCAACAAGGTAAAGAGGACAATCCCAAAACATATATGATTAATAAAGGGTGCACAAGGTAAATGGGAATTATCATCTAGGATAAGCTAGTGTTTAAATGCATAGAAATAAAGGTATTACATAAAGGCTTAAGAAAAGAGATTAAGGATAACAAAACATTAGTGGCAAGAAAGGATTAGACGATTCAAGATGGCCTAAATTCTCTTTCTATCTAAGTAGCACCTAGGATTTCACCTCGAGAAACACTAAAATTTAATTCTAAAGCTTGTTAGAGATAGAAAAATCATCAAAGCAAGAAATCCACACAAGCTTCTTAAAATAACAATACAAATTCATAAGGTTGTGTCATGTACAAAGGAAAATTGCATTTCAAATAACACAAACAAGAAAACTTTAACCATACAAATGTTCAAAGAATATACATATCAAAATAGCCACGCTTTAATTCTGGTCAAATACATGCCAAAAATGTATCAACATTGTCCCTCTTAAAAGCTTTTTACATGTAGAAAAGTAGCAAAGAGAAAAATTGTCAGTTTTATGAGACACAAAATAATGACTAATAAGTGAGAAGACACGAATGGACTCAAAGAAGATCAAAGCCAAAAAATAAGGGGAAAGTGCCTCAAACAAGATCAATAGCAACACCCACATTAGTGCCAGTTAGGGGAAAGAATGAAATTGACTAACTAGTGAACAACACAAACAATATCCCTAAGAGAAGGAAGAGATAAGGGATGCTAATAGAAATACTAAGCATGTGAGAAATGCAAGGGATTCAAGTATAGGAATAAGAGACATGCTAAGATAGGGTTAACAACCCAAATATTAGGAGCAAGCAAAACACACTTGTTTAGTTACAATAATGTATGTAGGTCAAATATCCTAAAGACGTGTATAATATCTAGGTGACAAATAGATGCATATGACAAACTAGAATAAGCACGTAAAAGAGAAACACTCATGAATGCATGCTTATAAAGACACAACTAAAACACAATAGAAGGAAGAGCAGGCAAACGATGGACATAAACCAATAATAGATAAACATAGAATCAACACATATTATACTAAGTCTAGGATTGAAGAACCTAGTGAAATATATGAGATGTATACTATATGACATGACATATGAATGATAGGAAAATAAAAAAATACTACTACTATGTATTGCATGATGAAAACATGTGATGTGATGTGATGCTTATGCAAATAGCCACAAAAGAAGAAGTTAGCAGTAAGTAGGGTAGAAAACTCATAATAAATCAAATAGTCAAGTATATCAATAAGATAAATAGTTAGTATACTATGCATGAAAAAGAAACAAAGAGAAAGAGAGAGACATGCAATAATAGAAAAGAAAGGAATATGCAGGTAACAAACAAAATAACATAAATACACATACAAAAGAATTACAATCAAAGAGAAGAAGGAAATAAACACTAAACTCCAAAAAATCACCTGAAAATAGTGATAAAAAAGTGTCCCACTATTTAAAATATTTGTGAGGGCCAATTGAGCTAGGAGATAGTCTCTAACTTATATGAGCATAATGAGTATACGAGACTCACAGTTTGCTTTGTTTATAAGTTCTAGAAAATCCGAACAAGTCATCAATATAAATCGAGCGAGGTAGACTTTTGAGATAGATTTATTTCTTTCCATACCATGCCTCAAGTGCATAACGCATCCTGCTTGAATATACTTAGTTGAGCCATAGTAGCTACATCAAATCAAAAGAGATGAGGTAGATCAAGATGGAGAAATTCAAGATATACTCCTCACAAAATTAGGATGTTGCCTAGTAATATGGCTAGCAGTGTCAAAATGATAATAAGTATGAAAAATAGAGTTAGAAAAATGAGATCCTTAACTCCGAGGAGTAGTATGTAGAGGAAAAGAAGAGGAAAAGCTCAAATTAACTTCCAAATGAGGATGAAAAGTCAATTTTCTATAGTGAAGTCTCAAATGCTCAAGTTCACCATAGTGGTGACAAGTGGGAATGATAGTAAGTAAAGGTAGTCAACCACTAATGGAGTAATGGATAGTGCTATCCTTAGGTGAATAGTTCACATTTTTAGAAGAATCTAGCTAAGACCACATAATAAATTCACCACTTGGGTTGGTAGTTATAGACTCAACTTAGGTTCTTGATTGGAAGCTTTGAAAAACTTGGTAAGACCCACTGTAGAAGTTGAAACCCCCTTACTATAACCATTTTCATGCTTGTCACTAAAAAACTTAACATTGATAATAATTTCATTTAACATTTTTGAACCCGTTGTCATTCTATAGATAACAATGGTGGAATATTCCAATTCCTTCTTCTGTATGCTAAGTGTTTCTTTTAGGGTAACAATCAACTTTTCCTTTTTCTTGAGAAAGCAAGGAGAAGTCAAATTATTAAGGACCCCAACTCTCTTATATAGTTGTTAACTTTTAGCATCCTTTTTCTGTAAAAGAGTTAGTCAAATGATTCTTTGAGTTCTCAAGAACAATTTTCTCCCTTTTTAATTATTCAACTTCATTCTTCTTATCAGAGCTAGGCATGAGATTGATAAGAGATCGAGTAGTTTCAATGAAAGTAGGAACATTTAACTATTCCTCAAGCTTATTTGAATTCTCATGATTTGTATTAAACTTTTCAAGAAAATCATTGTATCTCTTTTGAATGCCCTCATACCTACTTCTGAAATCATGTTATTAAGAGTCAATTGATGACTTTCTTTCCTTAAAGTTTTCTTCAACACAACAATCCTACATATACTTTTTTCTTATCCTTTTCAAACTTAAGACGCTCTAGTAGTAAAGCATTTTAGGAAATGAGACTTTCGTCTTGTTCATCTTCATCTTAAACATATTTAGTAGTCACCTCTTGAACATCTAAGATAGTAGTTGGAGGATTAACAACACTACTAGAAGCAACGAAGACCATAAAATCAGTGTCATCCTCATCATCACTATTAGTACTATCTGAAATGGTAACCTCAACTTTTATATCATACTTTTTCATGTGATTTTGTTTTTGAAAACACTTGGAAGCAATATGACTAGGCTTCCTACTTTCAAAGCATCTAATCTTGTTCAAATGCCTTTTGTTTGGTTTCTTAGGTTCATCGACTGAATCATCATGAACTTTTATAGATTTTGAACCTTTAGGGCTCGAACTATCCTATCTAATACCATTAAATAAGGGTTTCTTCTTTATGAAGAATCATGTGAATCTCTGAGCAAGTAACACTATATTTTCCTCATTAGGATAAGATTCACAATTAATAGAAGTGGTAATTGTATTGGTACTTAGACCACTTTCCTTGGTGGTCTTGAGATCTAAGCTCTTTCATTTCTCTGTAGCATTTTGATCTTGTTTGGGAAATACATGATGAAGTTTGAAGACTTAAAAAACACCAACTAACTCATTAATAATAAGGTCACCAAGCTTGTATATAGCCTCAAGCATGGTAACTTTAGCATGAAATCGACAATGTAGGCTAGCGATGTTTTTCTCAATCTATTTTTCCTTGCTATTAGGTCTACCTAAGTTGTAGGAACAGTCGATAATGTTTCAAAAGTGAGCATAGATTTTGGCAAAGGTTTCATCCTCTTGTATAATACAAAGTTCAAAATGTCTATTCAACTTCAAAATTTTAGACCTTTTTATGGTTGAAGTATCTTCATGAGTAGTCTTTAAAATGTCCCATGCTTTTTTTTAAGAAGTATAGCTCTGAATTATTCTATATTCATCTAGCATAACAACCTTAACGATTGCATAAAGTCCTTTGTTATTTCATTCAGATTCTTTAATTTCATCTTTAGTCCACTCAATCATGGGTTTACAAATCATAGTGTTATCATGTAGGGTTTTGGTTGGATATGTCTAGCCATTGTCGATAAGGAACCACACACGAACCCCAGCATTTAATATTTTCAATAGGCATAGTTCAACCCATTGAAAAGTAGAGGTCTATCTAAATTACTTCCTTTACCTAACTCCATTAGAGAGAATGTGTATGTGTGACAAAGTGAGTTACTAGAATCAACACTATAATGGTTAAGCCCAAAATGGTGCACTGACTTTGGTACCAATTGAAAAAGTCTATGACTTGGCACACAACCAAGGTAAAAAGATATAGACTCATAAAGGACTCGATTCTAACTCGTACAAAATAGAAAATAAACACTTATACAAATCACGTAACAAAAGTATAGATAATATAATATCACACAAAACAGATAACTTGGAACAACATATATTATATATTAAAATAGAAATAAAGTAAACAAAAATGCTTTCTAATAAGAGTTTATGTGATAACATTCTTAGGTTGCTTAAGGCAACCATTTAGCAGCAAATACTTCACTAAATAATAGATAAGTTACAACTTTGATAGATAAAAAAATCACTATTACATCTATTAGTTGGGATCTCTATCAAAACTGTCTACTACTACTCTTACTTGCTATTTCCACAAGTACTTGGTTCAATATATGAATCTAGCTATCCTCTATATCTAACATTACCCAATGTGGTGTGATTGGTATCCACAAATCAGTAACAAGAAGTGTAACTACTCACAACCTCATATGACACATAATCCACTAAAATAATATCAAATCTTATACGGGAGACACACAATAAAACCGCGCACCCATACAAATGATGATTTGATAAAAATTGAAGGAATGACCCACTCATTTATAAGTTCTTCAAAATGATTTCAAAAACAAATATAAAACTTAGTATGAATTTTAGCAGAGCTTTAGCAATAAAAACATAGGTAAGAAATAAGAGAAATGAGGGGGTCTTTATACACTTTGCCAACCACCTCTCCAAAGGTGGTGGTAGGATATGGGAGAGTTTATTGGTGAGTTTGTTAGAAAGGTGCTAAAAATTCGCATTTTTTTATTCCAAAAATTATAAAATAAATTTCATAAATACTCGCACCTAAAACGACCCAAAAACACAAGTAACAACGTTGGAGAGTGAGTGCAAAAACCAAACCCATGGTGTGTGTATACATACTCACATACAAAGTATATCTAACTATATACGTGTGTCCATTAATGATCTACAATAACCAACCTTACATAAAGTCAGATCGATATACTAAGTAAAATAAATAAACTCTATATTTGGCACACAAAAAGCCAACAATGACACAAATACCTACAAGACTTACATTTTCCCATTAATATTTTATTGAAAAGACAATAGCATATGGAAAAATACTTTTTGTCAAAGAAGATTAGTTTTAATCCCCCATAACAATATAATTAACCATTATCTACTAAAATATCATATTTTATGCATTTGATCTTATATTAAAAAGTATAATCAAATCATAATTTTCCATATCAATATATGTAGAAGAGTCACAAGTTCTAAACTCAAATAGTAAATATAGTTTGTATATAATTAAATTGATTCCAAAATAATATGTTAGTTGTACGTATATTATATGACATATTGCATATAATTTACAATCATTTATATAGAAAGAACATGTGCTAGATATGTATTTACTCTAAGAAATACTTTCTCCTCCAACATATGTAAAAGAGCAACAAGTTCTGAACTTAAATAGCAAATATAATTTGTATATAATTAAATTTATTCTAAAATAGTATATTAGTTGTACATATGTTATATATACATATTGATGAGTGCTCAAAAAGCACTAAAATAACCATGATTTTATGCACATTAATTGATTAAAAATATATATATTTATATGTTTTATCATATATTTATATAAATTTGTCTTTTTCGGAATCACGGGTATTTTTATTGTTTTTCAGGAATTTTGGCCTAAAACGCAATGTAAAGACTCAAAGAAGAATACTTGAAGCAATACATCACAAATAAATTAATAAATAAGTGGAAAAAGGTCAACAAACATGGAAAAATTGGACAAAATGGGTCGAAAAAGGTCAAAAATGTCCAAAGACGGAAAAATACGCGCGTCGCGACCCGGTAGCCGCGCCCGGCCAGCGCCCAGCGCCATGACGCGCATGTGGCGCCCGAGCCCGAGCGCGGCCGCGGCCAGCGCGTTGATCCTTGCTTCGGCGCGGTGCTGCCGTGTGCATTTCGCAGCGGTGAACCAGCGCGCGGCGGCCGGCGCGCGCGCCGCGTTACGACCCATTTTCACGTGTAGCGGCCACATGACGTCATGATGGCGTCATTGATGACCTCGGCATGTCACTTTACACGTTTTTTATTTTTTTTTATATTTTTTTAACATTTTTTTACTCATTTTTTCTCTCCATCCTCACTATAAATACCCCTCTTCCATTCACTTTAAAACACACCTCAAAACCACACTTCTCTCTTCTTTCTTTCTCTCGTTTCTTAGTTTTTAAGTTTTTCTTAGTTTAACTTTCTTAGTTTCTAGCTTTTCTTAGTTTTTCTCTTAGTTTTTAGTTCAATTCTCTTAGGTTTAGAGTTCCTTCTCTTTTGAGAGGAACTTGTAATATTTTGTAATAATTTAGATTTTTGATTCAATAAATGGAAGTGCAAATTCGCTTGGAGGTTTTCTAGCAACGGAAATAGCGTCGAAGTTCTGTAAGGATTTTATTTTCTTCTGATTATTTTTATACTTTATTCTTACATGTTATATTTAATTTATGCGTGATTAAATTTAAGCTGCTAGTATTTATAATCATGATATAATAATAACGTTGTTATGCTTACTTGAGAAATATTAAATAGGTGAAAATTTCTAAAATGAATTGATTTTATTTTTATTCAAGATTTTATATTAAGGATGTTAGAGAAATATATTATTTTTCATTACAAACTTAAATCTGAAGATTAGACTTTAAGGTTTAGTTATCGGTCTAATTTAGAGTAGTGCTTCTTTTATTTGTTGAAATTACAATCGCGGTAGTTAGAGTGAAGCTCTATTTCAAAAGTTTTTATAAAATTATTATGTGAAAATGTATTGACATGACATGTTTTGATAGTGGTTTAAAACTTGAAAGTTAGTACTCGGATAACTAAATTCTTGGGTTTAATTTGGACACCTTGAATAAAGTTTAAGCTATCTAACCCGCCAAAGGTGGCATTTAAATGGTTCATTTTCAATCTCTTAGAAAAAGGAATTAATTTAATTAACCAAATTAGTTATCAACCCATTGATTTGTTTAGTTAACAAAGAATATCTAACCCCACCAAAGGTGGTATTCATACAAAAAAGAGAGAATCAATAAAATATCAATTTATATCTTTAATAACCTAGATAATATGAGCAAGCATAATTAATTTAGTTATTATATCCATAAATACTCCACTAATATAAATGATAAAATTTGCATGAATATTTATTGAATCTGTATATATATTTATTTATTGAATTTGTATCTATGTTTATTTTTTATTATATTTAATTAATCTGTATATATGTTTATTTTATGTTATTAGATTAGGAACACAAAAACCAAACTATCGTGACAGGATGTTTAGGATTTAATTTCGTTTTTAAAAGTTTGAATAATAAATTAAAAACCACATACATTCCTTCCTTAGATCGACCTTGGGAGTATACTTATCATTTTCTACGAAATGATTCGTGCACTTGCGAGAGTTTTACAAATATTAAAACCAAAGTATTTGCGAGAATTGGCGATGCCGGTTTTCGCTCATCACATATTATACATAATTTACATTCATTTACGTAGAGAATGCATATGGTAGATATGTACTTAAGTAAAAGTTATGTACAAAGTAAAATACTATTTTATAGTCAACTTGATTATGTACAATAAACACTTGTTATTTGAGGCTTGAAATCAAGAACCATGGCCCTATGGTATAATTAATCGAAGGTTGTTTGATTAACTTCTAAGTCTAGAGTTCGAGTCCTATTCTATAAATTATGGTTACTACAACTGTTTCTTATTTCTCATAAGACTAATCTAGATATTTCAATTGTTTAATTTAATAAAAAAAGTTAAAGGGAAATTTTTGGACTTTTTCTATAGAGAAATACGAATACGACATAAATTTATATTCATTTTTACATTCACACATTTTATATGTGTTATATGTGTAACAAATATTTTGAAAATTATAGAATTGTTTCATTTTTAGATAATATTAATATGTGATATGACAAAATGTGTGAGTGTAAAGTAACTATAAAATTGTGTCCTTACAAATAAAAAGTATATAAAAAAACTAAAATAATATTTATTACTATTTAGTAGAACTCAACATATATTTTATTAAAACCTATTTTCTATTTATTACTCGGTTTATAAGGGCATATACTTTGATCTATCACAATACTTAAAGAAATGAAACACTTTTTTTTATCTCAATTTGATATAATATTTTAAGTAAGGTGCCAAAATGTAAATAATTTACAAAAAGTAAGCTTAATTGTTTTTGCTACAAAGAAAGACGAATCTCAATCTATTCTTTGGTAACCTTTTCTTATTCCTTCTGTAGGTTATTTAGTTCAATCACTTATTCCATTTGGTAAATTCTAGACCAATGGACTAAATTATGAGTTACCTTATTGTTGTGACGTAATATCTACCTAACAGAGATAAAAGCTTGAAAAGCTAGAGATTTTGCATAGTTAATTGACATAGTTGATAAGGACTTTGTCTATGCATAAAAAAATTTCCCAAAATGGCTAAAAGTTTCAAATCTGAGAGTGGCCAAACCAAGGTATCATGTAGCATCAAAGTCAAATTAAAAAATCCTAGAGGAGGTGATTGTCAATTGGTTGGGATAATAGTATAATACTCTTTTCCTATCAATTGTGAAACCCCACTTTCTCTTAGAATCAAAGGTTAAAATTCCTTAATTCTTTGTATAACATATCAAATAATGTTTAGAACCTCTAAATTGTAATCTTCAAAGAATATTTTATTTCTTATGCACCAGATCTTTTCAAACATGATGATTTCTATAAGAGTAAATAATTTAGGAGACATTCCAAGGTTTAGAATTAGTTATGGTGAGCTTATGATCAATCTGATATAGGTGAAAATATATAGTTTCTTTGCAAAATCCAATTAAGATTAAATTTGAAAAAATTCAAAAAATTTGAGAATATCACATCTAATAAAAATATGTTCTTTGTCCTTTACTTATTTGTGACATAATAAACATAGAAAAAGGTCTTAACATTTAGAAACCTTCCTAAATACTTTTTAGTACACAAAGAACCAGAAGGAATTTTCCAGATCAAAAGCTTATATCGTTCATGAATTTTGGCCTTCCAAAGTTTGTTTTAGAAACTTTTTTGGTTAAACCATGATCTTTTGTTAGCTAAGGTTTTGTAAACATCTTTATCCAAAAAAAACTTTAGTTCTCATGTCAAACCATTCGATAGTGTCTCTCGTATGTATAGTATGAGGTTTGAGTTCAATGATCATATGAGTAATATTAAGTCAAAAAAATCTGAATTAAGAGATAAATGTCCTATTTTAAAAGTTGATATTCTTGACATAAATCAACCATCTTATTTATAAAGAAATTTATATTTAGTTGGATAGAGTTCAACAAGCATTGATTGGTGATATTAGGATTGAAGGGCCAATCCACACATTAATATCAATTCTATTTCTAGTCTTCATAAAAATTCCTTCCTTTAGGCCATCATGTGCCAAAAGTAATTCTTTCCATACAAAATAATTTTCAAATTTAGCAATGACATTTAGGAAAGAATGATGTTGCAAAAATTTAATACTAAATCCTTGAACTTAAAGTTTTTGAGGTTGTTTCAAGATTTCCCAAGTAGCTTGAGCAAGCATATCTTTATCGAACTCATTACATTATCAAAAACCTAAACCCTAAATGCTTTAGGTAGATAAATTTTATTCCAAGATAGAATATATAATATCTTTGACTATTTAGATTACCTATCCAACATTCTTACAATACTATCTGTTGAGTGAAAAATTCCAATTGGTAATCTAAAAATACTTATAGAGTAAATTAGGTTGTTTTGCACCATTGATTTAGTTATTATTGTTCTTCCTGCTTGTAAGAGTAGTTTTGCTTTCAAAATATCTTAATGCGATTTAAATTTATTCAACAAAGTTTGAAATTCAGTTTTACTTTTCCTTATGATGAGAAGCGAGTGACCTAAATTAATAATAGGATCTAATATGGTCAAAATTAGCAAAGTTAATCATAATTCTTCCTTCAATTAAGGAGTAACATTCTTTGAGAAAAAAATGATTGATTTTTGAAGATTTATTGTTTGACCTAACCAAAGGTAATATTGATCCAAAATTTGCTTCATAGTTGAGGCTTCACTCACATTGGCTCTTAAGAAAATGACAACATCATTAGTATAAAGTAAATGTGAGATTAGAAGAACATTTTCGGCAACCTTAACCATGCGAAGAAGATTCAAACTTTTAGCTTTTGAGATTATTTTGGACAGACACTCTACAACAATTAAAAATAAATGTCTCCTTAATAGAGTTCAAGTTAAGGAACAATATTATCAAAAGATAAGTGATTAAGAAAAATGGATTAACTAACCATTGAAATACATTGCCATATGAGTGCTAAAAACTTTTTAGGGAAACCAATGGTTTTCATAACTTAAATTAAGAACGACATTCTATTTTATCATTAGATTTTTTCATATTTATTTTAATTCCCATTAAACCTCATCTAATGCATGTTTCTAATAAATAGTGGAAGCAACTTCCTAAACAATTAGAATATTTTCAACTATCCACTTGGAATGAAAGCAGCTTGAAAAGTGGAACATCAATGCTTAGAATCACACATAAGCACTTCACAAGGATATGGTAAACAATCTTGTAAATCACATTACAAAGAATGATGGGTTTATAATAATTTACCTTAATCGAGTTGGAAATTTTTGAAATTAAAGAAACGAAGGTGGAATTCCAATTGGATTTGAGGATTCCTTTGATAAATAATTTTTGAACTTCTTTAATTACTTCAAATCTAACTAGATGCAAACATTATTTGTAAAAAAGACGTTGTTACCCATCAGGTCTATGTGCTTTGAGGGAATACATATCCTATAGTACTCAAAGGTGAAGGGATATTGACTAAAATATTGTTTTGGTCAACATAAATAATTGTTAGAAATAGAATAAGAAGAGAATCACATAGTAGAGGGTTTGAAGAAAAGAAACAAGTGACAAAATTTTTCATAAATTTCTTATCAATAATGCATTGATCCCACGTTAGTAGCCTATTTCATAACCTTAGAGAAGGGATGAAATTAGTTCTACATCTTACCAAACTAGAACCATGAAATTGGTTCTATGTATTATGGTCTCCTTCCTTAATGCATAATTCTCTTGACTTTTGATGCCATAAAGAGTCTAGTCTAGCCAATTACTTAGTTAACTCAACTGTAATACTCTTTTTGAGGTCAAAGTTGAAACCTACAACAATATTTGAATAAATATCATTCAATTTGGCTTTCAATACCTTAAGTTTACAATGAATTTACCCAAAATGATTTTTATTCTATTATGAGAGAATTATATGGAGTAATTTTAGTTTTTCTAAGAAAGATTCTGATTGTAAATATATTGGAGACCAATTATCCTGAATGAGTCATACATAATCTTTTATCCTGAATCCAAACTACTAGGAATCAAAAAGGTCATAGAAGGAAAGGTTCAAGTAAACCAAAGATCTGCATTAGTGATGAGCAGAATCGGGATTGCCAAAAACTTTAATGCCATCCCCGGCAACGGTGCCAAAAACTTAATGAACGAAAACCGGCATCGTCGATTCTTGCCAATACTTTGGTTTTATATTTATAAAACTCTCGCAAGTGCACGAATCATTTCGTAGAAAATGATAAGTATACTCCCAAGGTCGATCTAATGAAGGAATGTATGTGGTTTTTAATTTATTATTCAAACTTTTAAAAACGAAATTAAATCCTAAACATCCTGTCACGATATTTTGGGTTTTGTATTTTAATCTACTTACATAAAAATAAACATAGATTCAATAAATATTTATGCAAATTTTATCTTTTATAATAGTGGAGTATTTATGGATATAATAACTAAATTAATTATGCTTGCTCATATTATTTAGGTTATTAAAGATATGAATTGATATTTATTGATTCTCCCTTTTTTGTATGAATAACACATTTGGTGGGGTTAGATATTCTTTGTTAACTAAACAAATCAATTAACACCTATGGGTGGGGTTGATAACTAATTTGGTTAATTAAATTAATTCCTTTTTCTAAGAGATTGAAAATGAACCATTTAAATGCCACCTTTGGTAGGGTTAGACAGTTTAAACTTTATTCAAGGTGTCCAAATTAAACCTAAGAATTTAGTTATCCGAGTACTAACTTTCAAGTTTTAAAACCACTACTGAAAACATGTTGTCAATACATTTTAAGATAATAATTCTTATAAAAACTTTTGAAATAGAGCTTCACTCTAACTACCGGACGATTGTACCAACAAATAAAAGAGCACTACTCTAAATCAGACCGGATAACTAAACCTTAAAATCTAATTTTCAGATTTAAGTTTGTAATGAAAAATAATATATTTCTCTCTAACATTCTTAATATAAAATCTTGAATAAAAATAAAATCGATTCATTTTAGAGATTTTCACCTATTTAATATTTCGCAAGCATAACAACGTTATTATTATATCATGTTTACAAACAGCCAGCACAGTTAAATTTAATCACATACAAATTAAATATAACATGTAAGAATAAAGCATAAAAAATAACTGCAAAGAAAATAAAATCCTTACAGAACTTCGATGCTATTCCCGTTGCTAGAAAACCTCCAAGCGGAATTTGCACTCCCATTTATTGAATCAAAAAGCTAATAAATTACAAAAACATAACTAGTTCTTCTCAAAGAGGAAAGAACTCTAAAACTAAGAGAAACTAGCTAAAACATAAGAAAAACTAAAAAAACTAAGAAATGAGTGGAATTGAAATTCAACTATTAAATTGTGATAGCATAATCTCATTTTTTAAGCACTAGCAAATTATTGTTTACATACCAAACACAAGTATTTTAAAGAATTATCTAAGCCAACGGTTGAAGTAAACGAAAAGAAAAATTGTAGTTCTTATACTTGTCCATCGATTAAGGAGATAACAACTTCATCTTGAAGGATTCATGCCTTATTAATGCTACTAATAACTATGCTTCTGAACTTAATGTTTTGATATGATTTTTTCAATGAGTTTCGTTAAATTAGCCAATGATAGTCTCTTTTATATCTTCTTCAAGTCCATATTGGAGCATTTTAATTATTAAGCTTGAAAAATTAATTCTCTTATCAAGGATAAATTGAGTTTGATTTGCTATTGTAAATATATAAATTATTTTTGCTTTAAATTGAATTGTTATCGAATAAAATTATGCATATATAGAAGAAGAGAAAACAACATGTATTTATAATAAAAGTTGAAATATCTTAAAACATACCGCAGAGTAAGAGAGATATAATCATAGATACTTTATTAAGATAAACAAGCTCTCTGCTATCAAAATAGTATTCTATAAAACAATTTAAAATTAAGTAGCAACGATTAAGAAAAACTTTGCACAAAGATAATTGATTTTTCTTAGAAAACTTAGAAAATGGCTTAAAGAAATAGACGTCAAAAGTAACCTAAGAATTTAATAGGTTTAAACAATTTTAAATAGATAATCATAGGATAAATTCGATTTACATTGAACTAAAGAGAGTTGATTTAATTTTAGGATTTCTATAGAAGTAATGAAAGTTGCAGACAACTTGAAAGTCCTAAAAGAAACAAAGATTAATCTTAGGAACTATAAATTACTCAAAATCGAGTCCCAATAAGTTGTGGTAATGAAGAAATAATATTAATGAATTTTTTTTTTTTTTTGAAAACAGTCGAACAAAAAACGGGTGAGATTAATGAAAACAGGAAGAAAAAAAAAAAGACTCAATCGAAATGACGCTTCAACAAGAGAAATAATTAATAGAAATTGGTAATTTTCGTACAAATTAAGCTTAAATTTATCGAAAAATTAAATAATATCATTTATCACGATTAAAAAAGTTAAAGTACACACAAACCGATAAAGCTAGCAAGATGCTTTACAAAATTAGTGCTGCCTCTTTTAATTACTTTCCCCATCAGTTATTAATCTCTCTGACAAGGTTGCCTTTTCACCACATGTAAGTCTAGCTTTCTAGTCCTTTATCACTCCATATCTGTGTAAGCTTAACGGGTATTTGTCACTTTCATCTCACAACAATACCACATTCTTTACGAGGCTGTCGCTTTTCCTTGCTCTGCTGTGCGTTGAAGTTCCGTAAATTTCAAAAGGAGGAAGCTTCTGATTGAAATTTGAAAACGAAAAAAAAAATGCATAATATACTAGTAGAAGTTGTGCTTTGAATTTAATTTCTTTCGTCTGCGGGATTTTTTTAGTAGAAATTCGAAAATGAGTAACCTTTATGGAGTTGGTGTTCGTGTAATGCTGGTGTTGTGTTGTTGGATGTTTTCGAATACATTGTGTCAGGACGATTCGGATAACACAACAGCTGTGTACATTATCATCCTTCGACAACCTCCTTCCACTCATTATTACAGTGAGTTGAGAAGGAACAGTCATGGATTTAGACATAGTGCTTCAGGAAGGATAAACGTTCACAGACCAAGGTATGCTTCTTTTGTTTTCATGTTTTTAATTTCAAGCATTTGATTTACATTAATTTGGATACTCAAGTTAATGTCTTTTTTTTTTTAAATTTTGTTTGAAATTCTTTTTCTTGATTCTCTACGAACTTAACTCAGTTTTACCTTTTTTGCGGCTTTAATTTCTATTATCCAAAGCCGTAATCGTGTTTGCTTTAAAATTTGTGAATCACATATCTCAATGTTTTGTAAATCATATTGGGTACTCGAACGATTGCTGTTATGTTTTGAATTTTATACTACTTGTTATCGTACTACTACTACTACGTAAATCATTGTCATTATTGTTTTTATTTTATCTTACTCATTAAAATTCGTTCTATATATGGTAACCTTTTTTAGTGGTTATTACCGTTTTTTATTTTGATTCTATCTTCCTCATTTGGGGTTTTCTGTGGAAATTGGACCCTATCAATGGGTCAAAACTCCTAACGATCCCACTCCTTTACTACTGTCTATGATGTGTGTAAGATTTTCTTTCATAAATTTATTTTGATCCTACTCCTTTACATTGTTATAGTCTTTTCAGGTTTTTTGTATTAGTTGGGTTTAACTTTGTTGATGATGCTTTTGAAATCTTCTTCAAATGTAGAAATATTTCAAGAACAGATCGCCAGTACAGTTCTTACGTTTCACGATTTCATGATTCTCTATTGAAGAAAGTACTGAGAGGAGAGAAATATCTTAAGCTATACAGCTACCATTACTTGATAAATGGATTTGCTGTGCTTGTAACTCCGCAGCAGGTATTATATCAGTAAATAATTATGACAATTAAATTTTCCTTTTGTTTGTTATTGTGAATTGTTTTGCTATTGAAATTGGTCTTTCTCTAGTATATTAGTGTTTTGTCAAATTTTTTAATTCATAGGGCATCATATACTGAGGCAAAACTTATTAGATCTGATTTTATTTTATTTTTATTATTATTTTTCTTTTGCATTTGTTTGTTATTGTGAATTGTTTTGCTATTGAAATTGGTCTTTCTCTAGTATATTAGTGATTTGTCAAATTTTTTAATTCATAGGGCATCATATACTGAGGCAAAACTTATTAGATCTGATTTTATTTTATTTTTATTATTATTTTTCTTTTGCATTTTGAAGGCAATTAAGCTCTCTGGGAGGAGAGAAGTGGCAAATGTAGTGTTGGATTTCTCTGTTAGAACTGCAACTACACATACTCCCCAGTTCTTGGGTTTGCTACAAGGGGCTTGGAGCCAAGAAGGTGGATATGAATCTGCCGGAGAAGGAATTGTGATTGGGTTTATTGATACTGGCATTGATCCAGCACACCCAAGTTTTGCTGCTGATGATGATACCAAACATCAGTATCCTATTCCACCCCATTTTTCAGGCATCTGTGAGGTCACTCCTGATTTTCCATCTGGTTCATGCAACAGAAAGCTGGTTGGGGCTCGTCATTTTGCAGCATCAGCTATAACCAGGGGAATCTTCAACTTAACTCAAGACTATGCTTCACCATTTGATGGTGATGGTCATGGCACGTGAGTATCTTGCCCATCCTTGGAAAATTGTACCTAATCATATCTTGTGCACCCGTCATTATCTCTGTTTCCAGTTTGTAGTACATCCTTTTCTTATTTTGATCTCTTTCCATTAACTACTTACTGTAGATAATGGTAAAAATTTATTGTTGATAATATCTTCAGAGAATGACTAAAATTTAAGACCATTATATGTTACAGAGTTACATTTCCCTAAGATTAAGAACTGGCCTTATAATTTACACCACCTGGTTGTATCTTGTATGCTGTGATATTTTTATCTGTTAATCTTTCAAAATGAGTTGGCCTGAGTAATGCACAACTGTCATGTATTTTTTGTTCTCTCAGAAAAGGGAAAGAAAAAAAATGAAGGAAATCACAAGGTTGTAGGACACATTTTTTTATAGTAAAGAAAGTACTTCATTCAAGATGATTAAACTTATAGATAGTATCAAAAATCACATATCTTAGAACATCAATAATCAAATATGCACATCCAAAGCTAGCAAAACTGCTTTTGCCCAATAAAACTTGTTGTGTAGACATATCAAATAAGAAATCCATAACTATAGCAAAACAAACAAGTGAAAACCAATAACCCCCAAAATTAACATAGAAACCTTCAAGCAAAGGATCCAGACAATGTCTAAAACATTGCACCCACAAACTATAGATTACAAATATATGCAATCCTCATACCCAAAACCAAAACCACTACAGTCAAATAAATTGAAAATAAAAGGAGTTAAAAGAAACTAAGACCCACAGAAGCAGTGGGAGATCTGAAAGCTTAGCAACTTGAGAGCATGAATTGTGGAGGGGATTCAAACCAATGAGCCAAGAGTAGTGGTGGAATGAGATATATGGACTTCCTTGCAAAAACCCCAAATCAGCAGCACCTCAAACTTTTAGTCTCTTTGTGAGCAAACTGGAAGTCAAAACTTGTGTAAAAGAAAATTGATGGAGGAATGAAGGTGTTGAAGAGGAATAAAATCAGTTCTCTACGAAAATGGAGGGAGGTCTGTGAAAATAGGTTGAAAATTGTGGAAATCAACTGTTGCAAGTGGTGGAGAATGGGGAATGGGCAAAGGCCTGGCTCAGCTTCGAAGGGCCTCTCAAAATGCCAATTCTAGGTTTGCTGCGAATCTGTTAGGATACATTTTTAAAATGCAAGTATCATCCATAGTGTGTCTGTGTAATTCTAGACAAACATCTGGTGCTTTCAGATTGTCTAGAAATGAAAGTGAGTATTATCATTGTCTCTCACCTATGTGATGAACATCTTTGAAACATTGACCTGCAAAGCTATTTGATAAATCATTGAGAAAACTAATTGGATCTTATTATCGTACTTAAAGATGATACTTACTATGCTATTAAAAAGCACAAAACTTTAACTTCTCTCGAGTACTTAGAATCCATTATATTCTTTAAAATGTTGTTATGGATCTAATTTTAATGTATAGGCACACTGCTTCTGTTGCTGCTGGAAACCATGGGATCCCGGTTGTTGTTTCAGGGCATCACTTTGGAAATGCAAGTGGAATGGCTCCACGTGCACAGTAACTACTCTTGATCTTTAAATCATTTTCTGAATTATATTGTTGTCTCTATAGTTTGGGAAGTACTTTGTATACTTCAATCATATTCTATTCTTGTTAAATATATTGCAATAAATAAATACTACTGTGTTTGATAATGATTATGATTTGTAATTTTTGATTTTTGAGTAAATAATTGATTTTGTAATTTCTGATTCTTTTGTAAAAATAACCATGAATGTGTTTAATAAAAATTTTTACTTAACGATTTTAAAGAAAAAATCAAAAATCAATTACAAGTTGTTTGGTATCACTTTCTGTTTTCTAATTTTTTCTTTAGAAATTAGTATCATTGAGAAATTTTAAGTTTTTAATCATTTTTTCACAATATTATAGATATAAAAATCATTAGACATTTCATTTACCCTCTAGAAAAAATGTTAAATGATTAAAAAAAATCATAAATCAGAAATCTGATTAAAAAATATTCTTTTTAAAGATTTTAGAATCACCCTGTATAAAAAATTCAAAATCAGAAATCGTTTTCAAACATACCTGATTAGAAAGTCATTTGAAAAAAAATTATGAATCAAAATCATTATTAAACACACCTTACATTTATAGGAGCTGAAAATCTTCGGCTTACACCTCATGTCATGATCATGCACAAATTTAGAACCTTTTGGTTAATAAAATATAGGAAAGAGTAATAGTACCATTGCAAAGATAAATACTCTCCTTGGTGCATGACATGACAAGATCTGTAATTATAATTAGTGGCTTTGCTTTTTGAAGTATGACATGTGAATAATCAATGGGAGATCTTGCTATTTGTGGAAAGAAATACTTCATTTGTTTGGTGAGGAATCCAAGAATTTAATTTCCAGGAACGTCAAGCAAACCAAAGTAGCAAATATTAGAAACAAGATAAATATCAATCTTGTGCATAAATCATTGACAGTTGATATTGTAACTGATACCTCGTGTCAGGTTCTACTAATGGGCTAGTGGAACCATTTATAAAATTATATTGTTTGGGAGTAGTGCATCATTCAATTGCAAAACGTAAGGAAACAGAGCTAGATAAAACTAGGTGGTACAATTAAATAACAAATTTTTTTTTGCAGAAATCATGAAAGACTCAACATCAGTGTCTGAACCCAGGAGAATGATTATTAATTACTAACATACGCAGTAGAAAGGTTTTCAATTAACAAATAAAATATACTCCTAAGTTGGCAATTGATTTCCTAATTATTGTTGGATAATAAAAAAAATATGGTTGATTCAAGCTAGCCTAAACGGGTTCCCTTCTTTCTGCAAATTATGTCTTGTCTTCTAGGAGCTATGCATAAATGAAGTAGAAGCTAAAAGAATTGGCATTAAACATTAGGAAATACTGTAAGGTAAAGAGAAGAAATATGGAAATACTGCTAATATGCTTTTAAGCAGGTGCTATGAGACTCTAGACTAAGGCTGCTCACTTATATTCGCCTATTGCAGCCTGATATTTTTGTAGTTGTTGGGCTTTCTGACATTGTCATCATGCCTGTACTTTGTAGTTTCTATAACTTTGTTCAGCATAATACCTGCAAAAGCTTATTCTCAAAAGAAACAAAACAAAAACAAACATTAAAGTGGCTGCTCTTCTCATTTGTGAACATCAGAGGTGGGGTGGGGGGAGACGCAGAGAGACTTTGTATATGCTTTCTAGTTTCTTAAATTTTCAATGTGTATTTATCGTTTCATATACTAACTGGAAATGTATCTCTTTCAGCATTGCTGTTTACAAGGCACTATACCGTAGCTTTGGTGGCTTTGCTGCAGATGTTGTTGCTGCAATTGATCAGGTGATCATAATTAGTTTGGTCAAATTTGTATGAACTGTTTTCTTTGGTCAAACAAGTTTATTTTATTATTTAACGACTGATTATATCTAAACAAGTCTAATGGCAGGTCAATTCTGTATATACATGTATCATATTTACTCTTGTTTATGTCATTTGTTGTCAGGCTGCTCAGGATGGGGCTGACATAATAAGCTTATCAATCACTCCAAATAGGCGTCCTCCCGGTATTGCAACATTTTTTAATCCATTAGATATGGCATTACTATCAGCTGTAAAGGCTGGTATATTTGTTGTACAAGCAGCAGGCAACACTGGACCATCTCCGAAGAGCATGTCTTCCTTCAGTCCATGGATCTTTTCAGTTGGTGCTGCGTCTCACGATAGGATATATAATAATTCTATCACCCTTGGCAACAATCTCACAATTCCTGGAGTTGGGCTTGCCTGTAAGTTCGTCTTCCTACTTTGATATATATTTCTGGTTCATCTTGAAAGATTACCATTCATGATGTCTTGTTTCATGGCAGGTTTGAGTGTAATTGGGAAAACAATTATAATTTGATCTAAACTGGGTCATGTATTGAGCAATCTGATTTTGGCATCATATAATACTGTTTCTCTTTTGTTCTTTGTGTGTAATTTAAATGATCAATTAACAGCATTTTTTGCAATAAAAATATATGAATTAAGAAAGACAAAAATCTACTCATTAAGTAGTTGGAAGAACAGAATAAATTTGAACTTTTGCATTATTTCAAACACAACCTACAATGAAGGTGCACAGAATAGTTTATGGCTCTACATATAATTCTGGCATAAAAATAAAAACAAATTTGGTAGTCAACTCAAAATATTATTAACATGACTTGAGGGCTATGAGTCAAATTAGTAATGAAGAACTCTAATATAGTTTAGAGGTCTATTCTCTGTCTTAGGAGGACACTGAGCTGACAGCTGTGTCCTAATTCCTTCATGATTTAATTATAGGTTTCCTAATTCACTTGTTTCCTGTGAAGTAGCTTATGTTTATTTTTCCATTTATGCTTGGCTATTACAAAACCATTTATGTCCACATGATTTGATAGTCCATAATATTAATAGGCTTCACCTAGATATTTGTAGATCTGAATATTATTAAAAAAGACCTTGAAATATAATGCGATCTTCCTTACTGTGTTCAACTTGTTGTGTTCTTTCTCTCTCTCACCTTCCCTGACATATATTTTCTTCTTACTCATTTGTATGGATATCATTTTCATTCCAACGTTAAGGCTGCTCCTACCATAGCTACTATGGTCCCACTTATTTTGGTTTAAAAGTGCACTGATTTTTCCCCCCTTATTCAGCTGGTACAGAAGAGGGTAGAAATTACACATTAATTTCTGCCATTGATGCATTGAACAATGTCACTACAGTAACTGATAATATGTATCTGGGTGAATGCCAAGACTCGAGCAGCTTCAGCCATGATATTGTCCAGGGGAACCTTTTAATTTGTAGCTATTCAATCCGATTTGTGCTTGGCCTCTCAACAATCAAGAAGGCACTCCAAACGGCTAAAAATTTAAGTGCAGCTGGTGTGGTATTCTACATGGATTCTTACGTAATTGGCTATCAGCTTAACCCAACCCCAATGAACATGCCTAGCATCATAGTTTCGTCCCCAGTGGATTCAAAGGTTTTAGTCTGTTTATTTTAAGGAGTTTTATACAATGGCAGATCTAGCATATCTCCTTTCTTTTTCTATTTCTCTCAGCATCTCTGAGCTCACAAGGAATTAATGATACATCTTTCAGATTTTACTCAAATACTACAACTCTTCTTTGGAAAGAGATGGTTCTACGAAGAAAATTAAATTTGGGGCAATTGCAAGCATTAATGGTGGATTAAAGGCAAACTATATCAATGCTGCTCCAAAGATTATGTATTACTCTGCTAGAGGACCAGATCCTGAAGATAGCTTTCTTGATGACGCCGACATTCTGAAGCCAAATGTGGTAGCTCCTGGAAATTCTATATGGGCAGCTTGGAGTTCTGCTGGAACTGACTCAGTTGAATTCCTAGGTATAGTTTCACAACACACACATGTATCATATATTTGTTCCCAAATTCTAGTATTTTGTAGCACTCAAAACCCTAGTGACATGGCTATATGAAATTGGTTTTGTGATTGTGTAACTAAGCTTCAAGTACTATAACATTTGGGCACTGGATTGGCTCTCTTTCAGTGTGTCTATATATGTCTTTAAGATTTGGAGAAACTACAGTAATTTCTAGGTTTAAAGTTCCCAACTATTTTCCAACTATCTTTTAGGCGAAAACTTTGCAATGATGTCTGGAACAAGCATGGCTGCTCCACATGTTGCTGGGCTTGCAGCACTGATTAAACACAAGTTCCCTAATTTCAGTTCTTCAGCCGTTGCATCTGCACTATCCACAACAGCTTCTTTGTATGACAAGAATGGTGGGCCAATAATGGCTCAACGTGCTTATGCTGATCCTGAACTAAACCAGTCTCCTGCAACACCTTTTGACATGGGCAGTGGTTTTGTGAATGCGACTGCGGCACTGAACCCGGGTCTTATTTTTGAGACTAGTAAGTTCATTTGCTTTTAAGCAACACTTACATTTTTTATTATTTATTTGTTTTGATCTTTTCTTTTTTTGGTTCAAAAGAAAAACAGTTGCTTTGTTCTTTGGGTTTTTATTTTTTATTTATTTTTAGAAAATAAATGCATTTCCTATTAGATCGAACACGTTGGAGAGTGAGTGACTTGGTAACAGGAAACTGATTGTCTTAATAATTTGTAGACTGTAACTTTGAATCCCTCTTTGATGGCACAACTTTTAAGGTTTATGGCTAAGGATTGAATCAGGACACATCTTAGGGGGCCATTATAAGTTATAATATGGAGTAGAAATTTAACTTAAAACCATATGTTAAATATCTATAATTGTATTATAAAAATACGTGATGCCAAGAATAGGAAATAACAAATATAAGTAGCTCTTTATTTTTTGTTAAAATAAAGACATTTTTTAGTCATGTGCCTGTATCCTATTAGTATATTTATTATATCAACATATTGTAGTCTTAGATTTTTTTAATACAATAAACCATTATTTTATTCCAAATAACATATTATTAGAGCCTAACCCACCTTAGCCATCATTAGCGATCTCTGCCTCCAACCATACCCATCCATTCTGTAGCCAAAATCGCGAAGCCCAGTCGCTCACCATAATTGCGAAGCCCAATGGAATTTTAGTCATGTGCCTGTATCCTATTTAGTTTATAAATATATTGTAGTTAGTGTTTTTAATACAATAAACTATTATTTTATTCCAAATAACTTTTTAATGCCAAGGGCAACAAATCTCTCGTGCAAAAGGAATAAAGTAAGAAAGTAGCATAAAAGGGACTTTTTTATTTATATTTTCTCTACTAATTTGAGTTTTCAATTAATGTTTTAGTGGTCAATATATGACTGGGTGAAGGAATGATGAGGGAAATGGGGTGTTTTTGTTTTTTAACTAATTAATTTTTTTGTTTTCGATGGGGATTCATCCTTGTAGATTCAAGGCTTTTATGTGTTGAATAGTCTAAACCTAATTATAAAACCAATATTGTTTTCTTTCTTACTTCATGTCGGAATTGTTCTCAATCCTCTACCGAGCAAGAACACAACTACTTGGGCTAAAAGAAGTTATTTGGTCCCCAATTGTACTAGAACCATTTCATTCTTTAATTAAGGGAAATCACACTCCAATCAGTTCATCAATGCAACGTGGGAAGAAATTGCATCTTAATATCATCTTGAGAATCCACCATTTTGAACATCCTTGTAGAATTTCACCATTGATCTTAATCTCATGAGAGTCCACCATGAGTATATACCTTTGTGGAGTTTCATTGTTGTGAGTTCAACATGGGCTCACCTTTTATTCAACTTGGCCTGCTTTTGCTGCTGACTAGTGCCATTTGATTAGGGATTCTCCTTGTGATGCCCACATAATGAAATTGGACTACAAGGCTCCAACTCTGATGCCACATGTTGGGCTAGCTTAGGAGTAGTAATCCTACCCACTTGTGAACCCAATTTCTGTTCTTTCATACTTCATCTGGGACTTATTTGTGCATGCCCTCGTGTCTAAGGCTATGATGAATAGGTAGAACATTACTAATCATGATTAAGTAATACGCTTCTAGAACTCCTACGGCAGATTCTCTGTTGATAGTCAAAGGTTATCATGATATGAGAGTAGAAGTACACTATTCTCTTATGATCAGCCAAATTCTATATTTTGAAGTTCGAAAATTTGTAGCAGAAAAGTTTATATTTGAAAGTTTGTGGCATATTTGAACATAGCCCTTGGTATTACTATAGTTTGGTTGCGGAAACCCAAAAAATTACATAGGACAATAAGTCAAATAAAACATTTTTGTTTTCTCTCTATTCACATTATTTTGACATTAATTGAAATAGAAGATAAACATATTAAAATTTCAATAGTTTGTATTAAAGAGAAAATGAAAACTAATGTTGAAAAAGTAAACTGAAACTAAAATTAAATGTATAAGAAACATATTTACACGAACTAAAAAATGACTTTTGAATATGAAAAAAATAAAATACAAAGACTAGATAAATTTTGAAGAAGAATGGGTTCAGTTAAGTGGCGGGTATCTAAGAATTGAGAGGTGTGCTGAAGTAGAATGTGTTAAGTTAGCGCCCATTTTGAAGTTATTCTAGAATTGATTTCAAGAGAAGTGGAGATTGACAATTACCATTGGATGTGCTTAGCCTTTGACCCCTTTGAAAAGAGAAGCAATTCTAAACTGAAGCTTGTTTTGAAGTGGACAAAATAAAAATCAAAGACTGGATAAAATTTGATAAAAGATGAGCAGTAGATTGTGTTAAGAATAATCTTGGATTACTTTTTGAAAAAAGTCAAAACAAATTTTTTTGGGATAATAATACTATTCCAATTAGAATACTCATGAAAAAATAGTCGTAGTAAATGCAAAGAAGAGGCATCTTTCACTCGGTAACAAAGGGTTTGAACTAAGATTTCCTTATGAATAGGATAGGGTATTGATACATAATTTAAATGTGAGAATTTATCCTCTAAAAAAGGAAATGTTGAACGGATTGATCATAAATTAACTTCTTATAATTAAAATTTGGGAATATTACCTAAGATGACTCTTTCGAGCCCCTCCTTTCATTTTTAACTCATTGTTTTTGATCACATGTTCAAAAAAATTGTTTTTCAAGCCCCTCCTTTGTCAGATTTTACATTTTGTTTCTAGTGTTTTTTTTCTTGGATAGTATTATGTCCATTAATTTCTTAAATTTAACAAATTTAATCAAAATGTAAAGAAAATTGACTAAATATGTTAAACTTTAAAAGTTTAAAAGCTAAGGACTAAATAATGCAAAAAAAGGTGTTTTTTGTACACGTTAATTTTAAGTGCCTCGGTGCAATTAGAATCTTTGAATATTTATGAAATTTTTTAAATTTGAAAAGATAGTGAGATAGTGGACGTAAGATTATGGAAAAAAGTTGGTGATCAAAATGTAAAATTTGATAAAATTTGGGAATGAATAGTGTAGTTTAGCCATAAAATAATGAACAAGCAACTTGTTTTATTTTTCAACATTAGAGATATCTCATGAGCCCACTAATTTTTCTCTCCATCTCAGTAGGTTCATGAAGCTGTTTTTATATTACAGAAAAATTATTTCATTTATTTTTTAATATCAGATCCCTTTATATATACATTTGTTATCCCTAATATACTGTTGGAAATCAAGAAATTGCACTCTTGAAAGCAGGGGTTGGTTCCACCTTGAAAATCAGGAAACTGACCATACTCCTAGGTTGATTTCCTACACTCCCCCTCAAGCTAAGCGATATATGTTTTCCAAACCAAGTGCTACATTTAACTCTGTGAAATTTGGTCAAAACAATGCTTCGTTAAGATATCCGCTACTTGTCGCTTTGATGGAACAAGTCGGTGGAGATCATTTTGTCTTCAATTTTCTCACCGATGAAGAGTCCTATCAATTTCCACATGTTTAGTTTGATTACTGCGGATTGGATTTTCGCAATTGTAATTACCGATTGTCATTACACATAATTCTAATAGATTCTCAATATTCAACTCGAGTTCAGATAGAGTCGCTCTAGCCAAATTCCTTCACAGATGTCCAAAGCCAACGCACGTAACTCACCGACACTACTACGTGCTACCATCAAGGCTTTTTGCTACGCCACGTCACCAAATTTCCCCCAAATAAATGAGCAATATCCAGATGTGGATTTTCGATCACTGTGAGATCCAACCCAATCGTCAAGATAAATTTTCAATCTCCTATTAATTGTTTTCTTAAACACGTGCTCCTTTCCAAGATCCTTCAAGTATCTTAGAATACTAAGCCATCGCCTCCAAGTGATCTACATCACGGGTTGCCAAGAAACCGACTAACACCGATCGAAAAACTTACGTACGGGACGTGTAATGGGTCAAATAAATTAACTTACCTACCAAACGTTGTTACCGCCTCTCGTCACCTTGCCAATTCATCGGGCCGAGGCATTAGTTCGTGTTAGGATCCACGGGTGTTTCAACAAAGCTTACACCCACTCACGCCGCCTCACGCAAGAGATCTAGAACATATTTGCGCTGAGAACCGAGATTCTTTCGTACTACGCGCCACCTCCATCCCTAAGAAATATTTCAAATATCCCAAGTCTTTAATCTCGAATTCCTTGGATAATAAAGATCTTAAGTCTCTTCATTTCTCCTACATGATTTCCAGAAGAACTATATCATTAACATATACAATCAAAGTTGTGATTCTCCCATCCGCGTTGTTCGACAAATAAAGTGGCTACACGTGTCCGAGAGTATCCATCTTGTCTGAGGACTTTGTGAATTTTTCAACTACGCTTCTGTGCGATCTGTAAGTCCACATAAGGTCTTTTTTCAACTCGCATACCTTCCTCAGGTATCTTTAGTCTCAAAGCGTGAGGCACATCCATGTAAATTTCTTCGATCAAATCTCCATTTAAGAATGCGTTTCGACATCGAGTTGAAAGTTAGTACAATCCTCATTAACCGCAATAGTATTAGCAAGAGATCTAATTCAGGTTAAGTTTTGCTACTGCGAGCAAAAAATCTCGATAATCAATTCCATATGATCAGGAACCCTTTAGCCACTAGTCGAGTTTTATATCTATCGATATTTCCATCCGCCTTCCGCTTTACGAGAATATCCATTTACAAATTTACCATCGTCTTCTTCCAAAGGTAAATTGCTAACATCCACGCATCATTCTTTTTCAAGCAAAGATATTCTTCTAAGGTTGCCTTTGCGCTATTCAGGAACTTTTGTAGCCTTATCGATAGAATTAGGAATCTGACGTTGTTCAGGATGTCACAAATGCCCCTGAAATTTTAGGAACAGTATTTGCGTAAAAATATAACTTTGAAGAGGATGTCGAAGGTAATGATCGAACGCTTTTTCTTTCAGGTAATGTGAAGATCTAACTCGTGGTCGAACCAAGTTTTGACAAGATTCTGCTTTCATCTTCAGAATCTTCGATTCGGGCCCACTGAGAAGCTGCTTTGTCGATTTTAGCAGCAAGTCGATTTCCTTTCTTCCATAAAATTTTACGGCATCATTAGGAAGCGAGTAAGATGTCTAGGATGTATTAACGGGAGATTGATCGTGTTTGGTTTTTCGAGAATCGAACGGGTATCGTTGAAGAGGAAAAGGTCAAGTGAGGTAAATGAGATGATAAATTCGGGCCTAACGTAGTGATTTACCAATCCCACCTCCGCAATTCATTAGTGTGATTCTCCCCGAATTGCGTAATTGATTAGAATGGAGTTTCTTCGAAGAAAGTAACGCTCATGGAATGGTAAAACTTACAAGCGATGGGAGAGAAACATTTATAGCTTTTTTTTGATCGGCCGAGTAACCAACGAAGATGCATTTAATGGCACTAAGTATCAAGTTTGCCACGATATCAGGAATGGATACGACAAAAATAAGGCAACCAAAAAACCTTGAAAGGAATTGGTGACACAAGTCATGAGGTAAAATATTGACTCAAGCACTTGTGGTCACGAATGAAAGTCGAGAACTCGAGAAGGCATTCCTATTGATCAAATGTGCAAGAAGAATGGCTTCACCCCAAAAATTTTTTAAGAACATTGGTTTGAAAGTAAAGTTCCTGGGCAACCTCAAGTATATGACGATTTATTTTTATGCTCTACACCGCTTTGTTTGCAGGTGTCAACGCAGAGCTTTGTTGGACAATACCACGTGATTTGAGATATCCACTAAGATCGGAATTAAAGAAATCCCTAAAGCATTATCGCTTTAGGATTTGAATATTGGCATTGAACCGAGTTCGATCATGACATGAAAAAGTGGGAAATATGTGCTTGGTTTTAGATTTGTCTTTCATAAGAAATGTCCAACATAATCGAAGATGATCATCAACTAACAAGTTAAGAACCATCGAAAGCACCAAGAATACTGAACGCGACACGGTCCCCAAATTGTCACCGTGAACGAGGGAAAATGGTGACTTGGTTTCAGGCAAGGTGAAAAAGTGTTTTGCCAACCGACAAACTTCACAATGAAATAAATCGGGATTTTTATCGATGAATAAGCGATGGAAACAAACGCTTTCAAATACTCTAAAAATTTGGATGACCTAGACGAAAATACCACATCATGATTTCACTTTCCTTATTAGTATGACTACGCAGACTTAAGATTAGCGAATCAATTGACATTGATGACCAACAAAATGGCTCAAGGAGTATTGATATCAAGAACATGTAGGCCCGCACGTAAATCAAGACCGGCCAATCATTTTCCCTGCCTAGGTCCCGAAAAACACAAGATTTAGCAAGAATTTAGTTTCACAATTAAGGTCATGATTTAATCTACTAACTAATATGAGATCAAGAAAATCCGTGCACAAATGACACAGATTCCAGAACGAGGTTGCTTCGGCAGGCAAATGGTCCATGCTCGACCATCGTGGTGCGAGTACCATCCGGCTTACACACACTGCTTCAAGTCCGCTGCAAGGTGAATAGGTCGGGAAGTGATTGATCACTTGTCACGTGATCGAGGCATTCGAGTCTACTATCCATGATGAGGAGGAAGTTTTCCAAGATGTTTTATTGAATTACCGGAAATACGCATGGAGTTATTCCCGCCGCTACTAAATGTGCGTTGATATTTGCCTTTTGTATAAGTTGTTGGAGAAGTTCTAACTGTTTCCTTAGTGAACGGGTTAGATTACCCGAAAATGTACTTGAAGCTTTGAAGGCCGAGTTTGTACCGATGGTCGGGAGACCGGAATTGAAAAGATGCGGGCCGAAATAGCTCTCTCGAGGACTCGTACCGTTAAAAGGAGATGCGTAAACATTAAAAGTCATGCACCGTTAAATAGTCCACCAAAAGGATTATGTTTAGGAGCAGGATCAAGAATGGATCCAAGCCCAAAGCGGCCTGAATTTCCCTTATTGAATTCAGTTCTGTTACTTGTCTCTAGAACCTCTTCATCCATGTCATCTTCCAGTGTACTAAGAACATTTAAACTTTCAGTTTTTTCATAGCTCTTATACCCAAAAGCTAAAACTTGAGTTGGAAACTGAAAATGTGCATTCTTTGCCTGAGTATTTGATATCATACTAGGTGAACTTACAGAACTAGTTGAACAAGAGGCTAAGAATAGCAGTATATGAGCCTGAGGCTCTGATACCATGAAGCTGTTCTTATTTTATAGAAAAATTACTTCATTTATTTCTTTATATCAGATCCCCTTTATATATATATTTGTTATCCCTAATATACTGTTGGAAATCAGGAAACTGCACTCCTGAAAACAGGGGTTGGTTCCACCCTGAAAATCAGGAAACTGACCATACTCCTAGGTTGATTTCCTATAGTTCACACGTTAATAAAGATTTGCTTCCTGCACAAATAATGATTTCAGTAATATATTATTTTCTTGAAATCTATTTCCCAGTTGAGAATGTCTCTAATTGTGAGGAATTGCCCCACTATAAAATTTCAACTCATATTTTGAAGTCAATCATGATCTTCAATTTATCTAGTTGATGCTGCTAGATTTCTTGTTGATGTTCATATTTGCATTTAATTTCACTCTTGTTCCATTAATATTTTGTAATCCCTTGAAAATTGAAATGCCTGTTCATATGTTTTTGGCTATATGCATGATTCAATAGTTTATTATGAGGGTAGGTTATACCTACAGTGTCAATATTTTTCTGATCCATTGTCCTCATGCAGCAGCAGAAATTTTCTTTACTCTGTTAATTTGTCTTATTTGTGTATATGAACCATGTGGTTAATATTGTATTTTTCAATTTATTTACGGATTAACAGTTTGAAATTTACTTGTTTTTTGATACTTGTCTAGTATTCAAGCTCTAATTTCGTGATAAAAGCTAACTCGGTATCAAAATGTCTATGGATTTCTTTCTCTAAGGTCTGATTGAGAACTTGTGCCTCATACCTTTCATGTAGGTTATGATGATTATATGTCATTTCTTTGTGGCATAAATGGATCAGCTCCTGTGGTTCTAAATTACACTGGTCAAAACTGTTGGGTTTACAATTCTACCATCAATGGGGCTGATTTGAACATGCCTTCAATCACAATAGCAAAACTTAATCAGTCTCTAACAGTTCAGCGATCAGTTACCAACATAGCCCGAAACGAGACTTACAATGTAGGATGGAGTGCACCATATGGAGTTTCCGTGGAAGTTTCTCCCACTCACTTCTATATTGCCAGTGGTGAGAAACAAATCCTGTTTGTATACCTAAATGCTACAATGAACAGCTCCGTTGCTAGCTTTGGAAGGATTGGACTTTTTGGAACTAACGGTCATGCTGTCAACGTACCTTTGTCCGTTATTGTAAAAACTTCATACAATACTACTAAAACCTGAGATCTAAGGTTTTTCAAACCCCTTTGTCCATTTTATGCTCTCCCCTCATCTCTCTCTTGCCTATGAAAAAAGTTGTCTAATTTTTTCATTCATTTACATTGATTGTATATGTATTTTATATAAAACTTCGTTTGTAATGTAGATATTTTGATCAATTATAACTTTTGTCTTTCTTTTACTAGGTTTATGCATAACTTGCCTTTGTGTATAAAACCAAACCCAGGATACTTAAAAAAAATTTCCATTACCATTCCTTTCAACCAAACAAGACTTTATTAAGTCATTGGTTATGGTTAGGGAATGATAGTAATATTATGTTATATCCAGACATAAAACAGCCAATCATATATTATTATGGGAAGAGAACTAAACTTTTTACTTGGGACATCAGCACAAATCACCAAACGCAGATGAATGATGCAATATCCAACTCTAAACCTGAATTAAGAAAAAGTCTAATCATTAATATTATTATAATTAATGTTGTAGTTAATTATAGAATGAAAAGAATGGATTATACTATTTTAGTTAATAAATTGTCAGTTACATGGTTGTAATACGACTTGTAAAATGCAAAGTAAAATACATAAAACAAGCATTCAAATATTAACTAAAATTCTAACTAGATGCCAGATCTTCAAAAAGTATTCTAGTGAGGGACTTTCTAGCTTTTTCCCTAGGAATTTAGAGTTTTACACTTTCATCGTTTCCCCTCCCCATACGAGCCGCCACAGGAGTGGCCACCCACTCGAACTAAATCTAGTGGATGGGTAATTAAACAACTAAAGTTATTAACATTTAATAATCATAATCAAATTAATAAAAATTTACAATTTTAATGCAAATAAACATATTTATAGGTAAATAAAGGCTATTCTAATTTTATAAATATTAGAACTCTAATATATCTTATCCTAATTCAATAATAAATTTTAATCTAGTAACAATTTTGATAAAAATAAAAATCTAAAATATCAAAACCTTAATTAATATAAAACTCTAATAATTTCATAATTTTATCTTACCACAAACTATTTGGCTTAGAAAAACTTGTCTAAGTTTGACTTGAGGTTCATGAATTTGCAACTATTGCATGCATAATAAATACTTCAAATTCTTCTTGTAAATTCTTTTTTGAATACACTTGCTTAAGATTTTGACGGGTTTAGAATTCTTGAATGCATCTTTTTTTTTAAATCACAATAAGTAATTGATGACCAAATTGAACCAAAATGTATAATCAAACTTGGGTATTTGGGTTAAAAACAAAGTCAATTTCTTTTATCCATTCAATTTCGTTGCATGCATCTTCGTTGAGAAATGATAACTCTTCATCTTTCTTGAGAATTGATAATTCTTTATTGCACAAGGTTGAACATGAGTCAAAATACTCAAATATCAATTTGTGGCTCTTCATCAAATATAAGAGGTTTTGAATCATAAAAATAACCATTGTAAATAGTTTTTTGTTCTTCATCAAATAAAGGTAATTTTGAATAATCAAAATACTCATATTTTTTTATCTCCTTTGAAGAAAAAAATATTAAGACATCATTTTCCCAAAAATCAATGTCGTTAATGTCCAACAACTTAATAACAAGGTTAAATTTGCAAGAATCAATGTGAATCAATCAAGAACTATTCAAGACAGACGATAATAGGAAAAAATTAAACCAAATCGTACTAATAAATCAAATTTTTTTTGTCAAACCAGACCACTTTTAACCAAAATCTAACAACAATTATTTATGACACATGGAGGCGTGTTAACTCAATATCGACAATTGGGTTATAATGATACAATTAAGTTTCATATTGCTCAAATATAGATAAACGGATAGGTTAATGACACAATCAAATTTTTTGTTTGGTTATAGTTTTATTAGTAATAATGGATAACTTTTGCACTGTTTTCACGTAAATAGTAACAAAATATTTTAGAGAATATGATCTAATTTTATTTAAGAAAAAAAAACAAAAAGCTCCGATAATAACTATAATAGTTCAAGAGGTATGGAGGGGATAATTGAAGAACATAAGGGAGCTAGTGCCTTTCACATATCGTACCATTGAAAATCTTGAAAGGTTCTTGAGTTTCCTTTGAAGCTTTTTAGTGGTCTTGCTTTCTCCCTATAGTTTTCTAGTAGACTTGCTTCATTTGTATTTTGTGTTTTTATGGTTGTTACCATAGATGAAGATAATTATTAGAGTTTTGTGGGGATTGTAGAATCCTAATGATCTTTTCACTTGTTTTTTAGTTGATTTATTTCTCCTCTATATTGTATTGTAGCTGCTAGATTGGTGATGTTTTTCTTTTTCATGGACAAGTACGGTGGTTAATGGGTAAACGTTGCTCTTATGTCAAAATTACTAATCTTTTATAATATTAGCACATGAAGAACTAAAAGAGTTATGATGTTTTGGCTTAGTGATTCTCTTGTAAAAATTGCTTAGTGTCTTGGCAAGGGGAATTAGGTCCGAGTTAGGATGAAAATATTTATCAAAGAGATTGTCAAGTGTATAGTTTCTAGATTTTAGATTTGAGAAAAGAGTTCAATTTTTAAAACATTTTTGCTAGAATTTATTAATAAAATTCTATCATATATGGGGAAAAATGTACCTAATTGCTCACATATATGTTGGTAATTGATGATTGTTTAAAAAGTATTAAAATTACTATGATTTAATATATTTTAATTGATTAAATAGATAAATATTTGTATGATTTTACCATATTTTTATACAAAATCATAGGTATTTTTATTATTTTTTAGGTATTTTCGTTCAAAAATAACTTAAAGACTCGAAGAAAAATATTGGAGGTAATACATCACAAATATGTTGAGAAAAAAATGAGGAAAAGTCAAAAAATGGAAAAATTGGACAAAATAGGTCAAAAAGATAAAAAGTGCTTCGACCCGCCACATCATGCCTATCCCGCACGCAATTGCACCCATTCACACCGAGTCCAACGCATGCACACTGGCCCAACACACATCCGTGCATAGCCAACACATGCCACATCGATTTCTGTGCATGCCATCACACGCCCGCGTTGAGTCCCGCAAGCACTAAACACCTTTATGTCGTAAATCTCACCCCACATGTGTACCAGCCTATCCAAACCCGTCCAAAATCAATTTTTGAAATATTTTCCCACCTTTTTTGGATTTTCCTCATTTATAAAAGGACCATTTTTTCCATTGTAAAAATGACCTCTCAAAATCTCTTCTCTCTCTCTAGCTTTTAGTTTTAAATTTCTTCTCTTTTTGAGAAGAACTAATTATGCTTTTATAGATTTTTAGTTTTTGATTCAATAAACGAAAATGCAAATCCGTTTGAAGGTTTTCCAACAATAGAAGTAACATCAAAGTTCTATAAGGATTCTTTTGAGGTATAATTTTAAAATGAATTTTTTATAGTTATTTTTTATGTTTTATTCCTATATGTTATGTTTAATTTGTGTGTGATTGAATTTAACATGGTTAACTATTTGTAAATATGATATAATAATAAAGTTTTTATGCTTGCGAAATATTAAATAGGTAAATCATTTCTATAAAATAATTTTATTTTATTTTTATTCAAGATTTTATATTAAGGATGTTAGAGATAAATATATTATTTTTCATTACAAACTTAAATATGAAAATTAGATTATAATGTTTAATTATCCGATCTGATTTAGAGTACTACTCTTTCGCTTGTTGGTACAATTGCTTGTTAGTACAATTGCTTGTTAGTTAAAGTGAAGCTCTATTTCAAAAGTTTTTTATAAGAACTATTATTCAAAAATGTATTGATGACATATTTTTAGTAATGGTTTTAAGACTTGAAAGTTAGTACTTGGATAATTAAATTCTTAGGTTTAATTTGGACACCTTGAATAAAAATTAATTAACTGACTTCGCCTAAAGATGTGATTATATGGTTTGATATTTTCTTAGAAATAAATGTGAAATTTAATACTTAATTAATTAATAGGCTTCGCCTAAGGATATTAGTTAATTAATATTAAACAAAATAATTTGGGCCCCACCTAAGGACACTTTCATACAAAAAAAAGAAAATCAACAAATATCAGTTTATATCTTTAATAACTTAAATAATATGAGCAATTATAATTAGCTTAATTATTATATTCATAAATATTCTATTGTTATGAATGATAAAAATTCACATTATTGTTTATTGAATCCATATCTATGTTTATTTTTTTTATGTCCTTAGATTAGGAAACAAAAATCAAAATATTGTGATATGATGTTAATGGTTTAGTTTAGTTTTTAAAAGTTTGAATAATAAATTAAAAACCACATATATTCTTTCCTTAGATCGACCTTGAGAGTATACTTGTCATTTTCTATAAAATGACTCGTGCACTTACGAGAGTTTTACAAATATAAAACCAAAGTATTTGCAAAATTGGTCTTTGACGATTTTATTCATCAAGTTTTTGACATCGTTGCTGAGAAAGAAATAAAGTTTTTAAATTATTTATCAAATTTTTGAAAAACTTTTATCTTATAAATAATTGTGATTTTTTATTTATTTATTTTGAGTTAAAAAAAATTTAATTTTTTTTATTTAAATAATGGGCGCTAAACAAATAAATAAATAAATAAAACTAATTAACTTAGATTTTCACTTAACTTAATTTATTAACTTAAGTAACTTAGATTTTTATTTAATTTAATTTATTAACTTATTTAATTTAGATTTTTAGTTGAATTAATTTATTAACTTAATTAACTTAGATTTTTACTTATATTAATTTATTAATATAATTAACTTATATTTTAATAGAATGAAAAGTAAAAATATAAATTTTTTTTATCTAGGAGACTAGTTCTTGGAAGCTTTCCTACAACTAGTCTTTTTTGGGAACGTTGCTCTATCTAGGATCATGGTTTTTAAGGAGACTTTGCCCCACCATTCTTTCTTGGGAGCACTCTTAGTTAACACTAATTATGTTATTTAGCTTAGAGATTATAATAAAATAAAATAAATAATTTTTTTTCTAAAACTATCTCCAAAAATTTCAAAGTTTTTAATCATAATATGTGATAAATGGAGGTAGTTGCTTTGTTAGATCTAGGTACAACTGTGTTTTGATGCCTTAGTTATTTGACTTGCATCTAGAAGTGGGTTATCTAAAACCCACAATCATATCCCTAGTTTTAAGTAAATAAAATTTTAAAAATCCATAAGGCATGACTTAAAAAGTATAGGTAGAAAAACTTGTCCTACCTGTAGGTTTGATTGACTCAATGATGTGAAGACATTGAGTTTACTTAAAATGAAATCCTCCAAGTTACGTTTTGCTAAGACGTTAAACTAAGTGTTGGATGATAGGCAACCCATCATTTTAGTTAAATTTTTTTTGTTTATTTTAGTTTAATTACATGTGAATAATTTTAGAATTATTAAAACTAAAAATATTTGTTGAGATATTAGAAGTTCACGACGATCTATTTGTGTGAACTTTAATGATGAACATGATAGATGCACATGCATTTCTCCATCACTACTTGCACATTCTTAGGAAATAGGTAACTTTTATTCTCTTTTCTCTTCTTTAATTTACAATTGTTACATTGAGAACAATGTAAGTTCTAGGTTGGGCTGATGAAAAGTTGCCATGCTTATTTTCAAAAAAATTAACAATTTTAAAAAATTTTATGTTCACAATTTAATTTTTATTGTGTTTGATTTTATTATCTTTATGTGGTTTAGTAATTTTTAGAATGTTAGGATTAGTTTTAAAAATTTCTCACAAAAATTTATCATTTCTTTAAATCAAATTTAAGTAAATAGTTAAGTCTTTCGCACTGTTAAATTAATTTTGAAAACATATCATGGAGTATATAGTAATTAGTTAGTTTTTATCATGACTAGTATTTCTTGATAAGGTGTGAAAATTATATTAAACCCAAAATCAGTGTTTATAAATCAAACAGTGGAGACTACCCTTGTGAGATATAATTTGAGCCTAATTTTTTTATTCTGCTCCAAACACATTTCTTATTTCTTCAAATTTTTAGATGATTTCTATAGGTATTAGCATTGAATGTATGGAATTTCTCATCTTAATATAATGTCGTATATTTATTTTTCATTTGCTTAGATTAAATGATTTAAGTAGAAATTGATAGTATATGCCTTTGCCTCATTCATGCACAACTTCTACCAAAAAGAGACATATCTAGGGTTACTTAAACCAAAATCAAATAGAAAAGCCACAAAATTAACCACTCTTTAAAAATCCTACAAAAACATACAATTTGTACATGAGTCCACTCTTTAAAAAAATATGTTGAAAAATCTCTTAAAATAAATAAAAAGATAAAGAATATATAGTATAATCTACAAATTATAACCCCTACAAAGTTGTGAGAAAAGGCTAATTACAAAAGAAAATTATAGGAAATAATTCCCTAGAAGTTATTGCATTTAATTTTCCTACACTTCTAAAAGCATATATCTTGAAATTTTTGCTTAATGAGTTTGATTGATACATGAAAATAATATATATGATATATTTATAATTTATACATTCGATTCCTTTCATGAGATCGAAATTATGCACAATTTTTGAGCCCTTCTTCTTTTATAAGTATGTGAACTTATTAGTTCATTTCTAAACATAAACTCTATTTGTATACGCCTTAGTATGAGTGCTTGAACCCATATGATTCAATGTTTTAAGAGTATTGACTTGTAAGGATAGAGTCGAAGCGAGTTCGAATTTTTGACACTGAAATTGGGTAAATTTAAATTAAAATATTTTTTAAATGAAGTATGAAAATGATTTTCAACTAATTATTATTATAAACTATGATTGTTTAAGAAGTTTAAAATAACTTGTGTTTTAGATTTTAATTATGATCTTAAAGGAGATTATAAGCATGAGACATTTCTTTATTTTATTTTTGTCTTTTTACTTTATTTATTTTATTTTGTTTTCATTTTCTTTTTGTTAAAGTTTGTAGGTATCATTATTGAAAACCTTCATGAGACTTAAGCTGGTCCGCTAAGGATAAAAAGGGGTTTAAAGGCTTATTGCATACACTAAATGCAACTATGTCAATTCACGTAAGTGATTTCGGATAGTTTAGTTTTTTGTTTTTATTTTAGTTTTTACTGCTTCTCTTGCTAAGGGACTAGCAAGAAGCAAGAAGCAAGAAGCTAGTTGGGGGTTGTGATGAGTGCTTAAAAAACACTAAAACTATCAGGATTTAATGCACTTTAATTGATTAAATAGATTTAAATTTGTATGATTTTATCATAATTTTATATAAATTTATCTTTTCTAAATCACATGTATTTTTATTGTTTTTAAGGTATTTTCGTTCAATTTGTTTTTAAAGACTTGGAGAAAAATACTAGACATCAAAAATATGTTGAAAAAAAATGAGGAAAAGTAAAAAAATAGAAAATTTGACAAAATGGGTCAAAAAGATAAAAAAACTGCTCTCAGTTGCCACATCATGTATGTCCCGTGCATGCCTGCGCGCACCAAACTCCTATCTACCACAAATCTCACCTCCACATGCGTGCCAGCTTGTCCAAACGAGTCTAAAATCAATTTTTGAAATATTTTCCCACCTTTTTTGGCTTTTTCCTCATCTATAAAAGGACCTTCTTCCTCGTTGTAAAAATCACATCTTAAAACCCCTCAAACCTATCGAAATCTCTTCTCTTTCTGGATTTCTCTCTTTAGTTTTTACTTTTTTTTTAGTTTTAAATTTCTTCTCTTTTTGAGAAGAACTAATTATGCTTTTATAGATTTTTAGTTTTTGATTCAATAAAGGGAAATGCGAATCTGTTTAAAGGTTTTCCAACAACAAAATTAACATCAAAGTTCTGTGAGGATTCTTTAGAGATATAATTTTAAAATGAATTCTTTATAGTTATTTTTTATGTTTTATGTTTTATGTTTTATGTTTTATGTTTTATATGTTATGTTTAATTTGTTTGTGATTAAATTTAACGTGACTAACTCTTTGTAAATATGATATAATAATAACGTTGTTATGCTTGCAAAATATTAAATAAGTAAATCATTTCTAAAAAATAAATTTATTTTATTTTTATTCAAAATTTTATATTAAGGATGTTAGAGAGAAATATTATTTTTCATTTCAAACTTAAATCTGAAAATTAGATTATAAGGTTTAATTATCCGGTCTGATTTAGAGTAGTTCTCTTTTGTTTGTTGGTAAAATTGCTTGTTAGTTAAAGTGAAGCTCTATTTCAAAAGTTTTTTATAAGAACTATTATTCAAAAATGTATTGATGACATATTTTTAGTAATGATTTTAAAACTTGATAGTTAGAACTTCGATAATTAAATTGTTAGGTTTAATTTTGACATCTTGAATAAAGATTAATTAACTGACTTCGCCTAAAGCTGTGATTAGATGGTTTGATATTTTCTTAGAAATAAATGTGAAATGTAATACTTAATTAATTAATAGGCTTCGTCTAAGGATATTATTTAATTAATATTAAACAAAATAATTTGGGCCCTACCTAAGGACACTTTCATACAAAAAAGAGAAAATCAACAAATATCAATTTATATACTTAATAACCTAAATAATATGAGAAGTTATAATTAACTTAACTATTATATATATAAATACTCCACTGTTATGAATGATAAAATTTTGCGTTATAATTTATTGAGTACATATCTATGTTTATTTTTTTATATCATTGGATTAGGAAACAAAAATCAAAATATCGTGACAAGATGTTTAGGATTTAATTTAATTTTTAAAACTTTGAATAATAAATTAAAAACCACCTATATTCTTTCCTTAGATCAACCTTAGGAGTATACTTGTCATTTTCTATTTTATAAAATGATTTCTGCACTTGCGAGAGTTTTACAAATATTAAACCAAAATATTTGCAAAATCGGCATTGACGGTTTTGTTAACAAGTAATCATAGGCTCCAAGTGGCCACATGCTCCTATGAATAAGGTTGAGAGAAAAATAATCTCACTTGAATAAATTGTTTACTGAACTTAATGTATAAATCAATAACAATTGTTTTCTGGTAAATTCACATAAATTTATCAAACATAATTTATTTCTACATATATAAGGTCCATTTGATGAATGGACCATTGTGCTATACTATGAGATATACTATTATGATGCCTAAGTATCCAAGAGGCTAAAAAATATGAAAATGAATCTATAAGAGGTAAGACTTCACCATGTATTACTTAGCTTCCCAAGAACTTTGGTTAGAAGCTCTCAAAATCTCATTTATCATATATTGATAGTCTCCTTCTATCCATATAAAATGAATTTACATTGCTCTAGCCAAAGTAATAACTAAGGATAACACTCAAGCCTCAACAACCTTTGGAAAATATACTATTAAAAATTTGTTCCTATTGCCAATACTATTAACAATTTGCACCAAATACCAATCACATTAGCATGAGAATCTCTAGCTATGATTGCAATTGCACCCTCATTTTCTTTAAAAGTTGTATGAGAGTTAAATTTAAGGAGCCCAAAAGGTGGTTTCCTTCCTTTGTTAATAATCATCACTTGATTTTGTTGGATGACATGATATTCTTGGTTAGTTTGATTTAACATTTAAGAGTATTCAAAGAAATTAGTTCTAAAAAATAGTATACATTTATGAATATCTTACTCTTCATTTTTAAAAGTCATAGCATTTCGTATCCACCAAAAAACCATCAAAGTCAAAGTGATATTGAGTGTAAATTTTATCTTGTTGTTTTATTTGAAATAAAAGAAATAAGAAGATGTAGACATAGATATAGAAATCATATAATATCCAATCTATTGAATTGTTGGCTCATTATGCCTCCCTTTCATACTAACCACAATCTATGTAAAAAACCACATTTTATAAACAGATGCTCTACTTTCTTTTCTTCATGTTCACAAAGAAAACATATAGTGTTCAAATATAGAAGAAGTCTTTTAAGATTATGTTTAACTGTTATTGTATTCGAAGTTATCTTTTATAAAAAAAACTTTGTGTCGTTCATGTAACATTGGTTTTCAAATTTTCTTCCAAAATTACACTTGGCATTACTCAGTTTATTCAGTAACCCTTAATTCCAACCATTGTCATTACTCAGATGCTTAAGCTTGATGCTCTATGCATCTTGTTGTTTTTCTAATAATACTTAAGGTTGAAAGGGATGTGCCTTAGGAATCCATGGATTTTTTGTAACATAGAAGTTCCCATTTCCTATTTGAATGAAAAGTCTCTTACTTAACACAAGTCTAGTGTCACAAATGCACTTTCACAAGTAGGGAATCCATGGAATTTTTGTAACATAGAAGTTCTCATTTCCTATTTGAATGAAAAGTTTCTTACTTAACACAAGTCTAGTGTCACAAATGCACTTTCATAAGTAGGGAATCTATAGATTTGACCTTTACATTCATAAATTATCACTCTTACGAGACTTCTGAGTCAGGATTGTAACCCATATGGAATGATCTAAATCTTAGTCAATCTAAATTAGTTAGTAAGGTTATATTCATCTCATAGAATGACCTAAATCCTATTCCATCCAGCGTTTTAGGTTTACATATAGATTTTCAAATCTTGATAGCATAATAATAATGTGAATTAGAATATTTTGAATTCTATCAAAATTTCATAATTTATGAGTCTTCCTTTTTACAAACAATTTTAGGACCTTTTAATATGCTTCTTGTATATATAGGAGTAGATTGAATGATTGACCTGATAAATGTAGCTTTTCTTACATTAGAAAGAAAACAAGATTTATGTCCCTCAGTTTTAAAAGCCACTTATCAATGATTTTATTGAACTCTCTAGATTTGCTATACTAGAGAAAAAAAGAATTACATAAATAGGTGATACTATGATCAACTTTTTGAATCGTCGTTATATTAATGATCTTTCATTGGACTTCTAATCCATCATTTTTTTAATGAAAATTTTATTGAAAATGTTCCACAATGTGATTCCTAATTTCCTGCTTTCTTGATTTTTGCTTCCAAATCAGGTCCTATTTTATATGCTGTTGTATTTTTTTTGCACATTTCTTATAATCAACCATACTAAATTGGTCATGTTGTATTCTTTATATTTCATGTTCTAGTTGTTGTATTTTATCATGGCACACTCCAAAATATTGTTTGTTTCAAAATATGAGTTTATGTACCGTTATTATCAGTTTTTTACATAATCTTGTTGAGTTCATGTCTACCACATGAGATGTCCATACTTTTTTCACAACCAATCTACAAGTTGGCTCTCTAATCCAAGCATCAAAAACCTAAATGGTCTTGGAAGGAACTCATTTTCTTTTCTAAGTCACAATATGATAGGGAAGTGGTGTGAGATTGAAAAGGGTTTGTTTAATACAAATGTAGAAGGATATTTCAGTATCCAACCAACACTGAAGATAGCTCGATCTAATCGCGTTTTAATAATATTAGTTCCATGAAATTTTTAACTCCATGTAAATTGATATCTAGTGACACCTAAATCTAAGGCTTCAAAATATTCCATAAATTCCTTATGAACTCTTATGAGCATGAACTTTTTTGCCTCCATATTGTTTAGAGAAATCAAGAATCTCATTAAGATCATCTATCATTAGCCAATAATTTTCATATGTAGAGATAGCACAAGCTAAGTACATCCAAAATAGTTGTTGTTCCTTAGTATTTGGTGTTCCATACACAAAATAGGCTATCCATTTGGTCATGTTTTCCTTTACATTACAAAACTCAACAACCAACACATTACCACTTTGCTCTATGATATTAAAAGTGAAACCATATTTTATTTAGTATGAAAAACCACCACCTAAATTGATAGGAGGGTTAATCTTTGGAAAATATAACAAATAAAATAATAATAGTTAAATAGAAAATTACAACAGTTTTTGGATCTAGCTTTTCTAGCTCTTGTTTAATTAAAATGAGCTAAAAAAATATATGATGTCTTTCACTATATTATCTTATAAATGGAAATATGAATATATCACAAAAATGTGGCTTACACTCTCTTGGATTTTTATCTTAAGAGGATGTCTCTTTCACATACAATAAGGATTTCTTTAACCCTCTCTCAAGCACTTAAGCTTGGTTTATCTTTTTATATATGTATATATATAGGATGATTATAGAAGGTAAAGTAATCATCTTTTATAATATAACATTTACTATTATTGTAAACGTAAAAATGGGAAAGAGAAAAACTCTCCTTGTTTTTCTCTTCCATCAAACTTCCTATTCCTTCTCTCAAATGCTCTTCCTTTGTTTTGAAATTTTTTTATTCTTTCATTTCTCTAATCTCATGTTCTCTCATCTCCTCTCCTCTACAATAGGAGGGATGACCTTTTCAATCTCCCCTTCCTAACTTATGTAGAGGGCTATACCATACTTGTTGCTTTCCTACATAGTTCAAACATGTCCTTAGGTAATGAATTGGTCATCATATCTAAACTATTTTTTTATTATGGAAATTTTCAAGTTGTAACTGCTTGGATTCCAACATATCATGTATTCAGTGATATCTATTATCAATGTGCTTTGACCTCTAGTGGAAACTAAGATTATTGCTTAAGTGGATAGCACTTTGACTATCATAATTCAAAACATACTTTTGTGGTTACTATCCCAATTCTTGTAAGAATCTATTCATCTAGAACATTTCTTTACATGCTTCAAAAGTTGTAATAAACTCTATTTTTGTAGTTGACAAAGTTATACACCTTTGTAGCTTTGATTTTCCAAGACAATTCCCATTGGAAAATTAATTAAGTATCTAGAAGTACACTTTCTAGAATCAACATTTTTGGCTATAGCCGATCAATTTAGGTTTACCACTTTGAAAGCATAAACTCATTTTGGATGTACCTTTAAGATGTCTCTGAATCCACTTCACTACATTCCAGTGTTATGTGCCTAGAGTTAGACAAGTATTTGTTAACAATACTAACTACATTTGTTATGTCTAGTCTTGTACATATCATAGCATACATTCACTACTACAAAAATGGTATTTAAGTTGAGATTTAAAGTCGGTTTTTGGGAAAAACAGACTTAAAACATGTAGAATGTAGCATCGGTTGACACATAGGACCCATAGTACATGTAGAATTAAGGAGGACTACATTTCTGGAGTTGAAAGTTTCTTGGAATTTTCTTGTAGAAATAGTAATAATGAAATTAGTATAATTCAATGCCCATGTATTAAATATAAAAATGAGAAATTTCATGATGTTGACAAGGTTAAGTATCACCTTATCCATAGTGATATTCTTTTAAGTTATAAATGTTGGTATTATCATGGAGAAAATATTGATAATACTCATGGGAAAAAGAATAATAAGATTGTGAGTGGATTATATACATCTTATCATAGTGTACAGACATGAAATATATCTTATGGTGTTGAAGATGAACTACATGAGGATGATCTCAAAACCTTTAAAAAACTTCTAGAAGATGCCAAAAAACCATTGTATCTAGAGTGCAAGAAATGCACTAAAATTTTGGGATTGGTTCATTTGTACAATGTAAAGGCGAAAAATGGTTTTTTTGACAAGGGATTCACAGAATTACTAAATGTACTAATAATGTTTCCCGAGGGTATTGAATTTCCATCTTTAATGTATGAAGTTAAGAAATCTCTTAGTCGATTTGGCATGGAATATCATAAGATTCATGCTTTTTCAAATGATTTCATTCTTTATAGTAAAAGAATATAAGACATTAGATGATTTTCCAATGTGCAAAGAATCGAGATGGAAGCATGCTACAAATGAGACAACATCTAAGAAAGGCGTGCTCGCAAAGGTTCTTTGGTACTTTCCTCTGATTCCATGCTTTCAAAGGTTGTTCAAAGTAAAGAGACATCAAATATGTTGACTTGGCATTCAGATAATCGATCTGATGATAGGGTGCTATGTAATCCTTTTGATTCTCTAAATTGGAAAGTAGTAGATAATTTATCCCCTCAATTTTCATCTGATTCACGCAATCTTCATCTTGCCATTGCTACTGATGGAATTAATCCATACAATTCCCTTAGTAGTAGATATAGTTGTTAGCCAGTAATTATGGTAACATATCACCTTCCTCCATGGTTATGTATGAAAATAGAATTCATGATGTTAACATTATTGATTTCAGGACCGAAACAACCCGAAGTTGATATTGATGTATATTTGCAACCTCTGATAGATTATTTAAAGACGTTGTGGAATGATGGTGTAAATATTTATAATGTACATAATGCCATCCCCGCAATGGAGTCATCCCCGGCAACGGCGCCAAAAACTTGATGAGCGAGAACCGGCATCGCCGATCCTGCCAATACTTTGGTTTTAATATTTGTAAAACTCTCGCAAGTGCACGAATCATTTCGTAGAAAATGATAAGTATACTCCCAAGGTCGATCTAAGGAAGGAATGTATGTGGTTTTTAATTTATTATTCAAACTTTTAAAAACGAAATTAAATCCTAAACATCCTGTCACGATAGTTTGGTTTTTGTGTTCCTAATCTAATAACATAAAATAAACATATATACATATTAATTAAATATAATCTAAAAACGTAAAAATAAACATAGATACAAATTCAATAAATATTTATCTAAAAATAAATATAAATACAGATTCAATAAATATTCATGCAAATTTTATCATTTATATTAGTGGAGTATTTATGGATATAATAACTAAATTAATTATGCTTGCTCATATTATCTAGGTTATTAAAGATATGAATTGATATTTATTGATTCTCCCTTTTTTGTATGAATACCACCTTTGGTGTGGTTAGATATTCTTTGTTAACTAAACAAATCAATTAACACCTATGGGTGGGGTTGATAACTAATTTGGTTAATTAAATTAATTCATTTTTCTAAGAGATTGAAAATGAACCATTTAAATGCCACCTTTGGTGGGGTTAGACAGTTTAAACTTTATTCAAGGTGTCCAAATTAAACCTAAGAATTTAGTTATCCGAGTACTAACTTTCAAGTTTTAAAACCACTATTGAAAACATGTTGTCAATACATTTTCACGTAATAATTCTTATAAAAACTTTTGAAATAGAGTTTCACTCTAACTACCGGGCGATTGTACCAACAAATAAAAGAGCACTACTCTAAATTAGACCGGATAACTAAACCTTAAAATCTAATTTGAGTTTTAAGTTTGTAATGAAAAATAATATATTTCTCTCTAACATCCTTAATATAAAATCTTGAATAAAAATAAAATCAATTCATTTTAGAAATTTTCACCTATTTAATATTTCGCAAGCATAACAACGTTATTATTATATCATGATTATAAATACTAGCACGCTTAAATTTAATCACAGACAAATTAAATATAACATGTAAGAATAAAGCATAAAAATAACTGTAAAGAAAATAAAATCCTTACAGAACTTCGACGCTATTCCCGTTGCTAGAAAACCTCCAAGCGGAATTTGCACTTCCATTTATTGAATCAAAAATCTAAATTATTACAAAAACATTACAAGTTCCTCTCAAAAAGAGAAGAACTCTAAACCTAAGAGAATTGAACTAAAAACTAAGAGAAAAACTAAGAAAAGCTTAGAAACTAAGAAAAACTCAAAAACTAAGAAATGAGAGAAAGAAAGAAGAGAGAAGTGTGGTTTTGAGGTGTGCTTTGAAGTGAATGGAGGGGGGGTATTTATAGGTGAGGATGGAGAGAAAAAAATGAGTAAAAAAATGTTAAAAAAAATATTAAAAAAATTAAAAAACGTGTAGTGCACATCTTGAGGTCATCAATGACGCGTGGCGTCCACAGTGCCTGCGTGAAAAATGGGGTGAAAACGCATTGGCGCGCTTCTTTGAAGCTGGGTTGAAATTGTCGCTTGGCAGTACAAGCGTGAACGATGCAGTGCCGCGGGCGTGCTTGGAATGGGGAGCCAACCTTGTGGCGCGCGTGGCAAAGACGGAAGTACTGTGGCGTAGCGATTTTCCGTCTTTTGACATTTTTGACCTTTTCGACCCATTTTGTCCAATTTTTCCATGTTTGTTGACCTTTTCCCACTTATTTATTAATTTATTTGTGATGTATTGCTTCAAGTATTCTTCTTTGAGTCTTTAAATTGCGTTTTTAAGCCAAAATACCTGAAAAACAATAAAAATACCCGTGATTTCGAAATAGACAAATTTATATAAATATATGATAAAACATATAAATATATATATTTTTAATCAATTAATGTGCATAAAATCATGGTTATTTTAGTGCTTTTTGAGCACTCATCAGTACATAAAGAAGAACACTTTAAATTGAGGGGGTCCTTTTATGGACAATTAATGATTTCCATACCTATGGGAACTTGTTAGGATATGCAACAAAAGGTTATATGGAATGCCCTATTTGTACTCATGACACTTCTGCAACTTATCTTGTTCACGTACGAAAGATGTCTCATAGAAGAAATAGAATATTTTTTTTCATCTCGACATAAGTTTAGATACCAAAAGAAACCGTTGGATGGTGAAGAAGATCATAATCCTACACCAAGACCTTTGTGAGGTGTTAAGATATTAAGGAAATTGAATGGTATGACATTCAAACGATATGGAAAGATGAAAAAAATAATACTTACTAATAGAGGGAAATGAAATAGGTGAACTAATAAAAGGGATGAATAATAATGTGGCATATGATCCAAGTAGGTAACCCTATGCTTGGTGGAAGTAATAAATTGTTTATTGATTGCACTCGATGAGAAAAAGCACACCAAATTATTTTGGTAAATAATAATGTGGCACAATTGTACATAGAGTAAGTGATGACAGGTTCAACCTTTTCATTTAAAATAAAATTATTTTTTATTTAATTATTAATGATATCTAATTGATATATCTTTAATAATATTACAAAATGCATTTAAACTTATTGAAGATTGATCCTCGTTATAAAAAAAATGAGGAGAAAAATGGTTGTATGATGAACATAAGCGAGAGCTTATTAATTGGTTTCACAACCGAGTGTCACATACAATAGTTCATTAGTACTTCTATTTAATGTTTTAAACACATTTCATATTTTTATATGCATAGATTTGAGTTGAACTCAACAAACCCAATCATAAAATAACAAAAAGTCTAGAATGGCTTACACATGGTCTGAAATTTGATGTCAAATCATATTCTAGTCAAAATTAATGGATCAAGGTTTACGACTCAATTAAGGGAATTTTTTTGACTAAATCAAAATAGTGGTGTGAAGATGGTTGCACAAACTATGCATTTTGCCAGTTCAAAATATGGTAAACTTGTACTTTTTGATAAAACATATTATGGTATAATTCAAGAAATTTGGGAACTCGATTATGAGGTCTTCTATGAAACAATATTCTTGTATGATTGGGTCGAAGATGTTATCAATGTTGGATATAAAATAGATGATTTTGGATTTACCCTTGTAAATTTATCCAAGATAAGTCACACTCATGTTTCTTCCACTTTAACACTTCATGCAAAACAAGTATTAAATATGAGTGATCAAATTGACACAAGATGGTTTGTTGTGTTAATGCCTCCACAAAAGAGTTATACCATTGTGATGCTTTAGAAGATGATGACATGCTTGATAAATTATCAAATATTAGTCATTTCTCAAAAAAATTGCCTAATGTATGTGATGATCTAATTGATGACGATGATTCTTCATCATGGACTCTAAGTGATTATAAAGGAATATATATATATATATATATATATATATATATATATATATATATATATATATATACGATAAATAACATATTTAAACATAATGTATGTTCTATATTATTCTAATAACTCTTGCATGTTTATATGTTTGGACTTAAAATTATCAATTAATTTCTATTTCATCATTGTTTACAGATATTTCATGGATCATAGGGTACCAAATATTGTAGATCCAAATGATCCACTGGGGCATTGAAAAGAAGGGGTTGAGAAAATATACCTAATGATCCACTTAACCCATATGATAGAGTACCCATTCTATTTGATGCTACTATTAATCAATTAGCGGGAAATAGCCAACAATTGAAATTTTCTATTGGTATACCAATCAATATAAATGATGCTAAAAAGTTCAAAATATGGACAGCCATTTACGTAAGTTTATTTTATTTTATTACTAATTACATATATTATATATTTTTTGTATTACATATATTATATCGTTTTAAAGTCCCTCATACTTAGATGAACAAGTGTTATAAGATTGCAAATAATGCATGGAAGGAATACAAAACTTCCCAATTGGCCAAAAATTATATGTTTCCATATTTGGAGCCACTTGATGAAGTAGAACTATATAAAATCCCTGAAAAACACTCGTGGATTGAACCCTAAGTGTGGAAAGACTTTGTAGATTACAGACAAACATATGAATTTCAAATTATTAGGGAAGACCAACAGAATATACAAATGTAAAATATTCTTCCTAACCGTACTAGGAGGTCATCAAATCCTGAAGTTAGACAAAAAAATGGTATTATCAAGTTGTTAATTTATAAATTTTTTTATATTTATTTTCCTCTTAATTTGATGTCATGGTTAATAAATTTATTTAATTTATGTAGGAAGCTGAATTGGGTAGACTGATTATCCGATCTGAATTGTATATAGAAACAAAGACCCTTCCAAAACAAAGAAGTCAAGACCAATGACTAAACGAGGAGACTATAGCTCCTCAAGACTATAGCGATAACAAATTTGACCTCCATTGTGAAGTCAACTATATAGTCTTACTTCCTACTCCTCAAGACTATAGCTCCTATACCAAGGTAAACATTGACCCATACATTGATTTTTGAGAATCTTTATCTACTTAAAACTCATAGCTTATGCATACTATGTGAATTAAATCTCCACCATAATAGACAACCATATAGTTCCTCATTCTCCTAAGACATTTCAGGTTGCACTTGATTACAATGTAACGATCCAATCCTAGGTTGAACTGATACCGACTAACTAAGCCAACGACATAGCAGATGTCATGCATACTACACAACATGATGTATATCGAACTTCCAATTGATGATGCATATGACCCCTATCTTATATCATCTATCTCTTACAGTGTCTTCAAATATTGCTCCTTAGATAGGGTAATTCCATGTTGGGTAAGTGAGGTTCCTTTCTAGGAATTTTGCATCAAAAATTATAATAGCTTATCTATATACGATGCTTTAGACAGATCTAAGAGCTTATTCTTATGATCATAAATGATCTATATACAAGCCAAAACATAACTTTCCTCTCCCAAATCCTTTGTCTAGAATTGCTTGGCCAACCATATCTTTACATTCGATAAAAATTTTGCACTATTATCAATAAATAAAATATCATCTACGTAAAACCCTATGAATACCACTTTGTCTTCCTTAATGAGTTTGTAAACACAATACTCATCAAGATTCTGCTCAAAACCATATGTTTTCATAGTTTTTTCAAACCTGATATTCCATTATCTTAAGGCTTATTTGTGTCCATAAATGGATTTTTAAGCTTGCAAACCTTTTTCCTTTTTGTCTTCCACTATGAACCCCTCTGGTTGGATCGTGTAGATGGTCTACTCAAGATATCCATTCATGAATCTTTTCTTCACATCCATTTTTTAAATCTCATAATCAAGGGTTGTTGTTATGGATAAGAGTGAAAGTCTGGCACTATGGGTACAACTAAGAGAGAGTTGATACAAATACCTCAGGGCTCACAAACTCTCGCTTGCAATGGAAACAAATAACAACTATAATAGACATGCAAGTAAACAAGAGTAAAGAAACAACTAGTAAATCATAGTGGGAAATAATCATAAGTACGAATAATAGTCATGCAAACACATGGCATATAAATCATGCTAGATAAGTAAGAAAGCAGTAAAGAATGAGAATGCTTTTCAATCACTGTCAAATCTCAAGTAGGAACACATTTTGAAATTATTCTAATTGTACTAATAGCACATATGATCATATATAATAAGATAATATAGCATGGTAGACCTAAAGAAGATCAAACATATATATGGTAATTGAAAGTTTATAAATTACGAACCTAAATAACCTAGAAGGGATGAATAGGTTATTTTTAATTTTTATCAATTTATAATTTAATAACCTAAGCAAAGCGGCTAGGCATGCAATTGCATGTAAGAATAAAGTATGGAAATAAAATAATAACACACGATATTTTTAAGTGGAAACAACCTAGGCCACAACCATGACCTAAGAGGAAAATCAATTGTCCACCAGACCACTTAAATTTTCACTATGAAAAAACAAATTTCAAGTACAAACTTGATCTTATGCTACCCTTCCTAAGATACTGCCTCAAAGTACCTTACTTACGAGCCCCTGCTCTGTTTTCACAGTTTCCAATATTAGTGTTAGTTGTTTCTAGACCAATGTTCCAATAAGCTTTCCTCCAATCAGATACATTCCTGAATTAACTGCAAAATGGTTAGCACAAAAAAAAAAGTGCTTGTGTGTGTTTTTTAATAATGAATAAACCTAACTAGATAATTCAAAATATATGTTACTTAAATCAAATCAACTAGCAAATCCTAGAGTAAAATGATCAAGCACAAGTTCAATAAAAATAGCTTCTTTAAAGATTAATAATCAAATCAAATAATTATGATATGACAAACACAATTATTTGATCTAACAATTCCAGAACAAAAATAAAGAAGAAGTTATAAGAGCATATGATCAAAATATCATAAACTAGTTAGGCTTATTAATCAATCCTAAAGAATTATGATCTTATATTTGCAAAACAAAAGAGAGAAATTAAAAAGAAGAGAATAATGCTCTTGTGTAGTTTCTTGAAACAATGAGTAATGAGTTTTATTCATAGGAAAAATTAAAACTCTTAATCCTATATAATTTATAAATATCTTTTCTATTACAAATAGGATTAGTAATACTCATTAATTAAGAAAATTCCTATGTAATTGATAAATATCTTTTCTATTACAAATAGGATTAGTAATACTCATTAATTAAGACGACTCATATTTAAATAAGAGTTCTTTTAAAGTAGACTTATTAATCATGAAGACTCGTATTTGAAAAAGAGTTCATTTAAAGTATATTGTATGCTATCTTTTAGGCTAAGATTTATGCTATAATTTAGAGTATATCTTATCTAATATTTTAGCATATATCTTATCCTATATTTTAGCAACAAAAATAATTCCAAATTTATAAATATGTGCTATTAAATGCATAAGTGCAATCCTATGTGTTATAGTTATAACAGATATACCTGAAGTATGACTATTTAAAATTATGATATTTCTTCAACTTTGCTCGATAGACTTGATAGCGAACTTAAAAATAAGTTTACAAATAAATATTTTATCCACGAAAATAGCCAACACTTATACTCAGTAATATACTTAAGCAACTACTTGGTAGCAAGCAATTCACTAAATTACAAATTAACAGTTCACAACTCAACGAAATATATGCCATATCTCTATCACATGGAGCACCATGCTAACCTGCACCTAAGCTACCTCCACAATAATTGTGATCAAAATGAATTTAGCTCTCCTCCATAGCTCTACCACTTCGTGATATGTAACAATTACCCATGACTCAATATATATAGTGAACAACCTAGGGTAGTGGAAACTCACATGCACATGTAATTAGATAAACTTGTCTTACTATTTAATTCAATTTTAATTAAGCCCACCCAAATGAGTTTTCACATGAAAGAATATAGCATCCAGTGAACAACTAGGATAAGGATATACGAACTCCTTAGAGACTTACAACCAACTCGCAAGTAGTGAAAAATACAGGAAAAAAAAGTAAGGCAATAATAGATTAAATTAATTAAAAAACAAGCAAATTAATTTAATAACAACATGCAGAATAATCAAAAGATAATAGGCCTACTAAAAAGAAGGAAAAAAGGCATTCAAAAGCAGAAAAGAAGAGAGGCTTAGATTGTATTCACAAAAAAGTAGGTCATACGAATATATTGATATAACGCGATAAATCCATATAGAACTCCTACCTATGTGATATAATCATTGGATTACTTATTTTAATTACTCAATGGCAAATAATCTACTAAATCGATAGATACAACTCCATAGAAAACATAAACGCAAATTCCTCTAGCAGTTAGGACCACCTAAGCTAACTATCAACGCTGCCCTCACTTGTTGCCTCTACAACAACTTTGATTCAATACAAAAATCTTGCTATTCCTTAGATCCCCATTACACACAGTAGTGCCATCGATCATTAATGATAAATAGTGAAAGAAAAATGAGGTACCCATCTCAACCACAAACCCACTTGCCAACATCGTCTCAAGTACACACAACTCAAGAAGACAGTTTTTCTTACACAAACATGATTCATAAATACCAAACAAACACTCAAGGTAAATGGGAAATAAGATAAAAAAATAGGAAATAATTTTGGTAGTGCTTCCTTTCAAATTTTCTAACTATTAAAACAAAGAAATGAGGGTATTTATAGAAACTTTCTCAATTGTTCGGGATCTCACTGACCACCTCCCTGACCCTGGATCGGTAGGGGTAATACTATAGATGGTAATACTTGTTAAACCTTGCCAGCTACAGTTGGCGAGCTCGGACAAAGTGCCTTAAAAAATGTGATTTTTTGCTCCAAAAATTATAAAGTACTGTTCCATAAATATTCGTAAGTAAAATAATACAAAACCATAAAAATACAACCTAATACGCATACTACAAAAAGTAATCCCTTGGATTGCGTAAACATGCTCGCATACAAAGTGTATCTAACTAAGTGCGTGTGTGCATTAATGAATCGTTAGTAATCAATCTTATATAGAGGAAGACAATATACTAAGTACAATAAACAAATTTTGTATTTTGCACACGGGAATGCCAACACAGACACAAAGGACTTGAAAGACTTACCTCACAAAACCATTCAATGTACAAACAATACGGATCCATACTCAACATATCACTAATATGGAACTAGAAAACATGTTTCTTTCCTTCCAAAACTTGAGTTTTCAATTTTCCAGAGTTTTTTCTAATTGATTTGAAAAACACTAAATGATAGGGTATTTATAAAAAAACAATTTAGCTTCTACGACACTCACTACTACTTCATTGACTACCTTAACAAGAGTAATAACACCTTTAGTGTGAGTAATGACTATAATCCATTGCTAACCACTTGATGAGCGACCTTGGAAAGAACTCGGTAAGCTACAAAACCAATCTTTTTTTGTTTGAAAAAATATTGAATAAGTTTCCCACAAATACCAATGAACAACAAAATAATCACTATGTAAACACACAACCTAAACATACCAACTACATGCTCTAACCACCAAGTATTATGTTTATCAAGCAAACATACGAAATGTAAAATGTATGTGAGTGGGTGTAATACTAAATCATCAGTATTTGGCCTTACATAAAAGATAACTCTAAGTAAAATATAAACTATGCGTGCCAACATAAAAATAATAGGACTTACAATATTCCTCTTTGGATTTTCATGGTAAAATGCTATACAACCTAGATAGACACAATATCAAACATAATACATTTATGGAAGATGACCCTAAAGAGTTCATTCTTGCCAACAAATTCTGACTCACAACTAAGACACTCCAACACATCTAACTTTAGTACATCTATCTTGTTTTGTACCAATTACTGTTGCATGTCTAATCTCTAAAGTTCTAATTAAGCTCCACAGTATGCACCTACATTTATATCTTGCATACATGAAACAACGCATATATATAGAGATCATCATGGGGAACTAAGTGTAATATAATATTACCCCTACATCCGTAAACAATGATAGGTTTAAGTACATTTAAAATGTAACAATGAAACATAACTTACTTGATTTCATTTTACACTCTCCCTACGTGTATTCCTAAGTGTATGCATGTCAGGTAATAATGATGTTGTGTAACCTACACTCACATCACATGCAATAGTCAAATGAGTTATGAATACAAACTTCTCCCATTTTTGACATAAAAAGTCAAAGGAGCATCCTAATATGATGGGGATAACACATACTAGATACAATAATTCTCATCACTCATAGAGCAACAAAAAACATACTAAAGTATGTAACAAAAAAATAACATACAAAACCTACAAATAACATATGCTAAAAAACATAGAAATGATACTAAACAAAGAAACCAAAATACAACAAAATCACATACAACACATAATTCATTTCAAGCAACTACTCGACATGAATGACCCATATTGCAATCAAAAGAAGAGATGCAAAAATCAATACTCTTCTTCAGAGTTTCAAATCTAAGAATCTAATAGTTTAGTAAACATATTAGCAAGCTAAAATTCAATTTTGATATGCTGCAAAGACAAAGTGTTTGACTCCACTAAGTCTCGAATGAAATGGTATCATATAATGATGTGTTTAATTCTTGAATGCTAAACTAATTTTTTTAAAATACAGATTACACTAGTGTTATCACAAAGTAAGGTCTAATCCTTAATGGTGCTATCATAATCACTTAACATCTACTTCATATAGAGAAGTTGAGAGTAGCACAACCCAGTTTCTATGTACTCTACCTCTACTATAAAGAAACACACTAAACTTTGTTTCTTATTATGCTAGGAGATCAATGAGTTACCTATGTAGAAACACCCACTAAAAGTACTCTTTCTATTATCATTACATGTGACCTAATCTAAATTAGAATACCTAACCAATTCAACTACTGTGTCATGAGAATATCGGATATCAAACTCAAACGTCCTACTAATATACTTAATGATACTCTTTAATGCCTAAATGTGCAACTATTTAGGACAAGCTTGAAATCTTACATAAAATCTAACATTGTAGGAGATATTAGGATGATTAACAGTTAAGTAAAGAAGATTGCCAATCACACTTCTATATAAAGTGTATTCTATCTCTTTTCCTAACATATCTTGATGGAGTTTCACAATAGTACTTATCAGAGTACGAGCAGGTTTAGCAAAATCCAAGCCCAAGTTCTTGAACTCCTTGGCATACTTATCTTGAGAGAGAAAGATTCAATCTTTCAATTGCTTCACTTAAAGTCACCAGCAAGGCTCCTTACAAACTCATTTTTCATAATCAACATAAAATCCTAAGCAATATCATGTTTTGTAGACCTAAAGATGATATTATCAACTTAAATATGGGTAAAAATTGCTTATTCTTTTTCTCTTTGAATAAATAGATATATACTTCACCCCTTTGAAAACCATTGTTGAAAAGAAATCTTACAAGACGCTCATACCAAGAACGAGAAACTTGCTTTAAACCATACACAACTTTCCACAAACTCATCACATGATCAAGAATATGAGGATCATTAAAGCCTTTATGCTATTTAACATACACTTTCTCTTTGATAATGACATTGAGAAAAGCACTCTTGACGTCTATATGATAAAGCTTAAATCCAAAGTAACAAGCTAATCCAATTAGCAACTTGACGGAGTTCAAGTCTCTTCAAAGTCAATCCCCTTAATTTATGTGTAACCATGACCGAAAAATCTTGGTTTGTTTCTTGTAATAACACCATTATCATCTTCTTTGTTCTCATACAACCACTAGTTCTAATAACATGCTTGTCAGTCTGTCTCAACACAAGATACCATACTTTATTCCTCTTAAACTAATTAAACTTTTTCCACACCTAATTGATCTAATGTACGTCTTACAAAGCTTCTTTGACATTATTGGGAGGAAAAGTAGAGGTAACACTACTTCAAAAATGGGCATTAAAGTCGGTTAAAAACTGATTTTAAATTGAGTGACTTAAAATGTAAAGTCGGTTCACGTGGTAAACTGACTTTACAGGTAGAGTCGGTTCATCATGTGAACCGACTTTACACGTACATTTTATGAATTTTTTTCTATTTTTATTCTCATTTTTCGTATTCAATATTCAATATATATAGCTTAAAAAAACTAAAATATAAATAATAATACAAATAATTAAAAATTTAAATATAATTAATTACTTGATAATTAAATTTATTACAAAAACAAATAATGTATATACAATACATATAGTTAACTTAAATTACAAATAAAATAATGTCGTCAAAGTGTAATTAGATTGTGCGAGCAAGCTTGGTTGGCTTAGAATCACCAGCATTATGACAAGGAAACTAGACAAAAAACAATTGATCCATATAACAATTCATATTCCCCTACATACATGAGCAATACATGAGAATGTAAACATCTATCAAACGAGTAGTCTAAACTTCAAAGACATACGAATGGAGAAATTAAATCATTATAAATATTACCATAAAAAAGAGATTACCATACTCTGTTAGTATTTTTAATGCTATAATGAGCTTTAAATATGAAACAAGTGTAACTCCGATTTCTTACTTGGCTTGTGTGAGTTTTGATGCCGTTAAATGTATGGAACACGTTAATGGGCACCAAAACTCATACAAACCAAGAAACAAATACAAGTTACATCTAATTTCATATTTAGAGTTCATTATAGCATTAAAAATACGAGCAAAGATTCAAGATAACTTGATATTTATAAACAAATGATTAAAAAAGTGGTAATTATTGTCATAAGGAAAGTAGGCAAAAGAGATGAGATGTAGTTTGGGCCAAAAATAGGTCCATAAAACAATGCATTCCCCTAAATACATGAGCATTTAATCATCCATCAAACAAGGGACTTCAGACACAGGAATAGAAAAATTAAATCATTAAAAAAATTATTGTTATGTTGTCATATACTATTCAAGATTATCAGAATCTTCTCCTGATTCTTCTTGTGATGATATAATTTGAACCATGTGTTCTACCCATTCCTCTCGTAAATCATCAAAAATTTGCTGGTCGTATCCCGTCTTGTTCCAACCAAAGAACTACATGTATTTAAAATCAAAATAAGAATGTAATTTCATTTATTTACAAAAAATAACTCAAATATGTTAAAAACATTTATGTATATGGGTAAAAGATATTACCACATCATCAATTGGAATTTTGATATTTGTGATGGTTTTGCTCATAAACTTCATGACATAATAACCACACATGACTCCATTATTTTGTTGTGGAACCTACAAAAACAAGTGTACATGATTTTTCATATTTGAACATCTTTATTATTCAATTGTAAAATTAATAAAATTATTAATATTCGCTTGTACATACCATAACTTTTTTCCATAAAATCTTATGAGATTTTTTAAGGGCAATGCCCCTAAACTTGTTCCACAACTTCCATGCCCTATCAAGGTTTAAAACGATTAGTTTTTATTAAATATTACAAAAAATAATAGAAGAAACTAATATGTAGCTATAACTCTTACATTTCAACAACTACTTTTGTATTTTTACTCAGTTCTATGGAAGTTGAGTCATAGTACCAAGCATGATTATTGAACAGATCAATGATTACCAACATCCAATGATCTTGGCCTTGTTCAAACCTTAATGGCCAAGGGATTATCAACTTTTGATTTCTGTTAAGCGTTAATGCCCTATCACATAATTGTTTAGCTCTGATACTAACATCCTTCTCTTGATATTGATTGACATATGAAGAATCATAGAACATTGCTAAATGTGATGAGTGATTATGTTGAAGTCGATAATAGCACACCCTATATAAAAGATATATATATATATATAATTAGATAATATAAATATAATTATATATGTTTGACCGTAAATGAAAGAAAAATAAATAGATTGAGAACTCACCTTATCCACACTTGAATTATACTTAAATCAATCATTTGATATTCAAATAGTTGCAATATGCACTCGATTGATATATAAGTTTGGTCGAGGTCTACACCAGAAATTTCTATAGGAAGTGGCACAGTCCATCCATTATTTATGCTAGATGCCCTTCCAACAATAGTCATCAAAGTGTCAAGATTTCTACTGAAGTTTAAAGCATAATCATAACTATACTTTTTCCAAGGCTTCTTCTTAAATGACTTGGTGCGCGATGATTGGCCACTAGACATAGATTTAGCACGAGATACTTGCTTCGTATCTCTTAAATGTGCCGCATTTAAGAATTCTAGTAAAATAGACTAAAAAAATTATTATATATGTATTTTAGTAACAATATAAGATATAATAAAATAATAGTAGTAAACAAGTGTTACCTTTTAAGTTAAAAAATAGTACCACATCAAAATTTAGAACAACTTGAATCGACGGCCAAGATACATACTGTCCAATCGCCTCTTAGACTGTGGTAGCATCAGAATACACATGTAGTGGACAATCATGAAACAATTATTGATCAATTACTATTTGCCAATGATTAGGCAAATATTGATTATGAATCATCCGATCATCGCTCAATTGTTGTACCGTTCCAATAGCAACAAAGTCCGTTGACGAAGGATGTTTCAACAAACATTTCATATTCTGTAAAAAAATTAAGTGTTATATATAATAAATAAAACATATAATAAGAATTTTAAAATAATAGAATATATACACCAGAATATTAATTTTTTTTCCAATAACCATGGTAAGTCGGTACAAACTCTTTTTCATTTTCATCCATTTCATTAGTTGACCTCTTTCGTTTCCCTACCTTAGTGAGTTTTTTTTTCATCTTTCAATATCGTTTGAATGTCATACCATTCAATTGCCTTAATATCTCAACACCTCGCAAAGGTCGAGTTGCATGATCATGATCTTCTTCACCATCGAACTATTTCTTTTGGTATCTAAACTTGTGTCCAGATGACAAAAATCTTCTATGTCTTCTATAAGACATCTTTCGTCTATGAACAAGATAAGTTGCAGAATTTTTATCACTACATATAGGGCATCCCTTGTAACCTTTTGTTGCATGTCCTAATAAGTTTCCATAGGCAGGAAAATCATTAATTGTCCAGAAAAGGACCCCTTCAAGTTAAAGTGTTCTTTTTTATGTGCATCGTAAACATTTACACCATCATTCCACAATGTCTTTAAATTATCTATCAGAGGTTACAAATATACATCAATATCAACACCGGGTTGTTTCGGTCCTGAGATCAATAATGTTAACATCATGAATTTTCTTTTCATACACAACCAGGGAGGAAGGTTGTATGTTACCATAATTACTGGCCAACAACTATATCTACTACTGAGGGAACTATGTGGATTAATTCCATCAGTAGCAATGGCAAGATGAAGATTGCGTGGATCAGATGAAAATTGAGGAGATAAATTATCTACTACTTTCCAATTTGGAGAATCACAAGGATGATGTAGCACCCCATCATCAGATCAATTATCTGAATGCCAAGTCAACATCTTTGATGTATCTTTACTATTGAACAACCTTTGAAAGCAAGGAATTGGAGGAAAGTACCAAAGAACCTTTGTAGGCACGCCTTTCTTATGTGTTGTCTCATTTGTACCATGCTTCCATCTCGATTCTTTACACATTGGACAATCATCTAATGTCTCATATTCTTTTCTATAAAGAATGCAATCATTTGGACAAGCATGAATCTTATGATATTCCATGCCAAATCGACTAAGAGATTTCTTCACTTCATACATTGAAGATGGTAATTAAATACCCTCAGGAAACATATCGACTAGTAGATTTAGTAATTCTGTGAATTCCTTGTAAAAAAAACCATGTTTTGCCTTCACATTGTACAAATGAACCAATCCCGACATTTTAGTGTATTTTTTGCATTTTGGATATAATGGTTTTCCGGCATCTTTTATAAGTTTTTTAAAGGTTTTGGGATCATCCTTGCGTAATTCATCTTCAACACCATGAAACATATTTTTTGTCTGTACATTATGATAAGATGTATGTAATCCACTCACATTCTTATTTATCTTTTCCCCTTGAGTATTATCAATATTTTCTCCATGATAATACCAACATTTATAGCTCAAAAGAATACCATTACGGATAAGGTGATACTTAACCTCATCAAATTCTTGAAATCGCTCATTTTTACATTTAACACATGGGCATTGAATCATACTAGTTCCAGTATTACTATTTCTACAAGCAAATTCCATGAAACTTTCAACTCCAGAAATATAGTCTTGCTAAATTCTACCCTTTGACATCCAAGATTTGTCTATTTTTTATTAATGACATTAATTAAACATATTAATTAATTATGTATCCAATGGATATATTTCAAGTATTATTATATATAAATTTCCTAATTATTAAAATGTATATCAAAACATACATAATACAAAACAGTTATCATTTTAATCATTTTACAAATGTATTACTTTTACTTAATAAAATATAATTATTTATATATAAATAAATTTATCCACGCACGGTAAATATATATAATCCCTCAAACCCACGACATTTCATATATTAATTATTTCCACAGAAAATAAGCCAAACATATAATAACGAGCAAAATAAAAAATATACATAAATCAAAAATTTATACAAAAAATAAAACAAACTGAATAATAAGCGACAAAATTAATAGAAATACTTACAAGAATGTTATGAAGTGACTATATGAAGGAAATGAAGAAGAAAATGGTGTTTTGTAAGTGAGGATAAGTGAAAAAATGGGTATAAAAAATTTGAATATTTCGCTCAAAAAAAGAATATATCTGAAAGATAATAAGAAGAGGAATATAACCCATAAAATGGCATTGCAAATGGTGGTCAGAGGTGGCCAAAAATTGAGAAAGAGAGCGGATGTGAGCTCAGTTTTAGGAGAAATAAAGAAGAGAAATGAGGATTTTTGGGTTTCTACATAGAAGAAATGAGCCGAACGGTAATATTACGTGGCGAGCGTTGGTTTGCCCCGTCAACCGACGCTACGTCCACGTGGATAACATCGTTTGATGTGACGAACCGATGCTAGATGCGTGGACGTAGCATTGGTTGACGGGGCAAACCGACGCTAGCCAAGTGGGTAGCGTCGGTTTGCCACGTCAACTGACGCTATCCATGCAATTAAATTTTTTTTTCAATTATTATTTTATTTAAACTATGCCTACATACTATAGAAAAAGAAAAAATAATAATTTTACAATAATATTTAAAACAAATACACAAAATTAAATAAAGATATATTGTACGTATGTATATAAATTTAAATATCCAAACAAATAAACAAAATTATATAATGTTAAAAACTAATTGTCTAAAAAAAAAGAAAAAATTATACTATTTAAAGAGTCAAATAAAATAATAATGACCTAAAAAAATTTCAATTGTAAACTGCGTGTATTTTTTAATTTAAAAATTAGGATATAGCGTTGGTTCACCACGTCAACCGACGCTATGTCTAACGTGGATAGCGTCGGTTCTACACCAAATCGACTTTAAATTCATTATAAGTCAGTTTTTTCCAAAAAACAACTTTACACGACGACTTAAATACCCCTTTTTGTAATAGTGTAAATATATGTAATTCAAAGTCTTCTGGACTTGTGTTCTAGTTTTGACACCTCCATCAACATCATGTCTATAGAATGAGCGTCCTTTACCCATTTAGGAAGAAACTAATCTTAATCTTTATCTTCATCAATTTTGGAAGTTCTTTAACAATAACATCTATCGATAAATCCCCATCAGATGTACTAGCTTTCGTCGTTCCCCCAAAATTGTTGATGTCTTATGATTCAACCATCTTAGTAGCTCCAAAATCACCAATAATTACATTTATGGACTCCATAAATCATAGAGGTTTGAGACAAGGTGATCTTTTATCCTTTTATCTCTTTTCTACTGGTGTCATAATGTCTTTCTTGAATGATTTTAAGAGCTAAGAGTTTAAATATATTGCATGATATTAAAATTGCTAAACATACCTCAAATATATATCTATGAAATCTGGGCCATTATTGTTTTTTAGGAAGATACAAAAAGTTGGAATTCAATAAGGTCTTAGGGAAAATTAAAAGGAGACTTGACAGTTGGAAGTCTAAATTACTAATCAAGTAGGAAAAATAACCTTTATTACTTTAGTTCTTCAAAACATACCTATATATAACATGAACACATTTAGATTGGTGAAAGAATTTGTGATAGTGCAGATGTTTTAATAAGAAGTTTTGGTGGACACAAAACATGAATGAACAATACTTCTTCATTCTTGTTGCTTGAGACTCTATGTGCAGCGCAAAGAACTTTGGAGGTTTAGTACTCAAAAAAAGGATTTTAATAATGCTATGCTATCAAAAGCATCGTAGGAATTGGTGATTCAATCTGACAAGCCATGGGTTAACATCTTCAGTTCCAAATGTTTCATAGAGCATTCTTTTCTACATGTTCAAAAGAAAGATGTGATTCTAATATCTGGAAATGATTGCAGAGGACAAGAGATTTATTTGAGAAGAAAGGTGCATGTTAGAAGCTTGGAATGGCAATAGTATAAATCATTTAAATGACCCATGGAAGCTTATAGAGAGCTTTGGAAAGCAAAAATCCATGAATGGCATCAATTGCTTTTATGAAAAATTCTAAATAATTGTCTTAGTACAAAAAATAAATAAAATTGAACTGTTCAAACAATTGCGTGTTATGTCACAAAGAAATAGAAGATATTGAATTTCTTTTTATAAGATACGAAAAATCGTGGTGGTTACATTGGAGTTGGAATATAACTTAGAATTTTATTGAAAAATTGGATACATTCTCTTACCTTAAGTTCATTATGGACCCCAAAGAAATGGCTGCCAAAGGAAGTTAATCCAGTTAACTTCACGTTACTAGCAGTTTTCATGTTGGAACAAACACGTTGGCTTAGAAATGAAGTGATTTTTAAGAAAATGACACTAAATCATAGTTTTTTTTAATTAATTTAACCAAAAGGATTGAAGAGTTTTCAGTTATGATTTCAATCTCCAAAGCTGATGATCATCGTAATAATGATTTCCAATTACTTGGCAACCGCAACCAGTCAATGCTTTAAATTGATGGAGCTTGGCAAGAAGGAAGAACTAGTCTAGGATTCCTAGTTATTAACCATTATGGCAAAGCAATCAATAACTAGGTTGGATATCTGTTTAAAATTCAACAGAAGAAGTAGAAACAACACCAATATTATGCAGTGCAGTGAGGATTTAGAGTATCTTGCTCAACATAGGAATCAATCCATATATATAGAGGAGGATGACACGTTTCCCATAGAAGCTTCTATGAAGGAGGATTGAGAGTTGGTTTCCAAATAAATAGAAGAGATCCTAAGAGACCTCATTCAATTGGCCAGTATAATAAGTTGGGTTAGCAACATAACTGTTAATCTTTTTGCCTTCTCATGTAAGAGAGTTATCCTTTCATGGGAACTCTAAATTGATTTTTTCTATTTTATTCTTATAAAAAAATAAAAATAATAATTAGATATTCATAATTTTAATCAATAAATAATTTTTTTAAATAATAATTATAGATGCATTTGAATTTTTGCTAACTTAGTGTCTATAAAGAACTTATACTGTTACGTTACAATATATTTTTTAAATTAAATAGTGCTTATATGATTCAAATATTAATTTTATTTTCAGGTAAATAAATTACTATATGTTATAATATAGTTGGTAATTTAAAACAATATTTTTAAAATTGATGAAATAAGAGAGGTGATTCACAAATATACCAAATTGGTCTATTGATTTTTTTTTTTGAAATAATTATATTACTATTATGTTTTAATTTAGACTTGAATTACAGAACTTATGTTTAAATACATTATATGCGGTTGAATTATATGTTATTTGAGAGAAAAAAAATTTTTATTGGAAATTAAATCATTTTCTTTATATCACGTGAGAAACATAAATAAAATAAAAGTGTTTTAAAAAAAATGTTTGAGCAGTACCAAAATAAAATAAAATGGTTAAAAAAATTAAAAGAGACCCCAATCTATTCGGTTCCGCTTACCCTAATTTCATGTTCTTCATCTCTCCCAACAACGCGGCCGTTCACTGTTCTAGTTCGATAGGCTTCTTTCCGGCATTCTCAAAGCCGATAGTCTCCACAGTGCACCATTCTGTTTCCGTTCATCGTTCTCCATCATTCCATCTCCCTCTTATGTAATATGTAAGATACCTGTTTCAGACTCATATTGTGATTCTCAAATTTGGGTTATTAGCTGTACTTTTGAAATCATTTCTTAGTTAGGTTTCATGATTGTTGTAAATCAAAGAAAACATCAGCAAATATTATGTAGATTAAGTTTACATTTGGTTAATCGGCTTGTCGTTTTCCATGTTCTTTTTGGTTGGCTTTTAGTAATAGGTAATGTATGTAACTGGGCTTTGTCATATCGTGAAGTTTTTGGTTTAATAGTTTCAGTTTTATTATTTATGCTGATATTTGCAGACCTTGTATGATGGTATTAGCTAGTTTTGTTATATGATATGATGCTTTATGTACCTTACAAATTTCAATCGTTCAAAATTGTTATTATGAACTTTTCAATACATTTCAAGTCCCCCCCCCTCCCCCCCCTGATTTGTTTAATACTTGAAATAATACTCCATGACTTTTTGAAAACTTGAAGGTTCCTTAGTTGTCTGTCTTACTTTTTCATTATTGTTGTTTAAGTCAATTGTCAAAAATATGGAAATGCAAAGGTCAAAAACATTAATAATAAATACCAACAAAGAAAGTTTTTTTTTATTAGATAATTAATAGTCGTGACTAATTAAAAATGAATTACTAATGGCAAAATTTTATTTATCCAAAAACAGTGTTTTTAGTATATTTTTTCTCCCCCATCATGGTGCGATTGGTACTTTTATATACTGTTTATCTTTATATTTTATATTAGCTTTAGATTCTGCTTAGATTAGACTTAGATGAATTTATGTTTGAATAATTGTTATTCTTATCTTTTTATAAAATTTGATTAGTTAATTGTAATAACATTTAATACTTAATAATCTAGGCCCTCACACACTTCTGAGCCACCCCTGCAAAGATTTGGTGCTCTTGTGGTCAAGTTCTTTTTACTAAGCTCAATGGAAATTTTAGAATTTTTTAAATGAGTCGTCGATTGGGCTGTAATCACATCTTCATCTTTTTTTCTTTGTGTTTTTCAATACATGGCTGTGATTTGTTGATTATTCTTGCTTCTTTGTTTGAATTGAGCTCTTATGCTGTTTTTTGTGATTGGCATTGTTTCTGGTGCTGCTATTTTTTTTCTTCTTGTTGTATTAGACTAGTTTTTAGTAATCATATCTTTTCCATGCACAGAAATTACTATGCTTTTTGGATTATACTTATTTTGATTATTCACTGATAATATGGGGCACAGCTTCCAGCTTCCAAGAGCGTTATAAGAGAGAAAGAGAAGGATGTGGAGGTCAATTACTGCTGCTAGTGCCACTCTTTCTAGACAAGCGGTACATAATCTCTGTGGACCTCAATGCCCTTATCAAATTTCGTATGAAACTCTGTCTACTGTTGTTGATGGTTCCTTTTCTTCAGCATGGATCCTTATCAGTAGATACTCTCTGAGCCAGAAACCTAGATTTCTTTCCCAGTTCTCAGCAAACCCAATTGATTCTGAACCACAGGTATCTGAACCATCCGATTATGGCTTGAATTCACAAGAAGCAGAGCTTTCTTCTGCAATTTCCGACGATGCCATGTTGAATGATATTGTTATTGAAAATGAAAGCAGCAATGCCCAGGTGGAGGGCTTTTCCTCTGAGCATGGGATTGATAAGATGTATGGCCAATCTGCTGTGGGCATCAATGAAAGTAGCCATACTCAAATGGAGGAGTATGCCTCAGGTTATGGAGAAGAAGTTAAAGAGAGAGAGGTTCATGAGGTTGATGTGGAGGAGTTGGAAAGGGTGTTGTCTCTTTTGCAGAGTAGTAATGATGGATCTTTGGAGTCTAGCCTTGATGTCATGGGTTTGAATCTACACGAAGAATTTGTGGTTAGAGTGCTTGAAACCCCTCTTGTTGCGGGTGAAAATTTGATTAGGTTTTTCAAGTGGGCTAAGGTGAAATCAGAGTTTGAAGTTACTTCCCGTGTCATGTCTGCCCTTGTTGGGGCTATAAATGGCATCCCCAAGAAGACAGATGCATATTCATTTTGGGATTTGGTCAAGGAGATTGGTGAAGAGCAAACTGCTGTATTAAATGTTGAGATTCTTAATGAATTGATAGCCCTCTTCTCGAAATTGGGTGAAGGGAAGGCTGCTTTTGTTGTCTTTAACCAGTTTGATGATTTTGGTTGTACACCTAATGAAGATACGTACTATTTTACAATTGAAGCACTTTGTAGAAAATCAATTTTTGATTGGGCGAGCTCTGTTTGTAAAAAGATGCTTAATGCAGAATGCTTGCCTGATGGTGAGAAAGTTGGTAAAATAATTTCATGGATTTGCAAAGGTAGAATGGCTAAGGATGCCCATTTGATTTATACATTTGCAAAGAAGAAGAGTAAGCATCTGCCTTGCAGTTCAATTAATTTTTTGATTAGCTCACTCTGTCGGGAGGTTGATACTGTTAGATTAGCTCGGGAGATGTTGGATGATTTTAGTGCAGAAACAAGGAAATATGCAATTAAGCCATTTTCAGTAGTCATTCGTGGTTTATGTCGAATACAAGAAGTTTGTGAGGCCAAAGAATTATTACTTAAAATGACAACAGAGGGGCCACCTCCTGGAAATGCAGTCTTCAATTCAGTAATCAATGGCTATTCCAAGGCTGGTGATATGGAAGAAGCGATGGAGCTGATGCAGGTGATGGAAAGTAGGGGATTAAGACCAGATGTCTACACTTATACTGTTATCATAAGTGGTTATACAAAGGGTGGCCAGATGGAGGAGGCTTGTAAGATCTTATCAAAAGCAAAAGAGAACCATTCTAAATTGAGTCCTGTGACTTACCACAGTCTTATCCGTGGATTTTGCAAACTGGAAGAGTTTGACAAGGCTTTAGGGTTGCTGGGTGAGATGAAAGAGTTTGGGGTTCAACCTAATGTTGACGAGTACAATAAGTTGATCCAATCTCTTTGCTTGAAGGCTTTAGATTCAGAAACGGCAGAGAAGTTACTGGATGGAATGAAAGGGAGCAATCTACATCTTAATGGTATTACTAGAGCCCTAATACAAGCCGTCAAAGAACTGAAGGTGGATGAAGTTGAGACTGCGCAAATAACCTCATAGACCTAACTTACTAGGATATGAAAATTGAAAATCTAGAGAAAGTTGATTCATTTTGTTGCATTTGTTACACATTTCACACCTACCTAATAGAGATTGAAAGCTTCAAGTTTTTGGTGAATGTGTTGGCTACTTATTGCATAAAAATTTGGCTGATACTGATGCCAAAGGGATGTGTCTTTAAACCAGGGAGGCGCAATAACTGGAACATGCAACTTTCAAATTATTGTTTGGTGTATTCAATATGCATCATCTTGGAGAACTTTCTTTTTGTTTTAACAAATAAAAGGAAGTTAACATCCTGAGTTTTCATTGGATTTTCAGAAATTAACATCTGGGTATTTACTGATTCTCTGGTATCTTCAATTTGTCTGAGGGATAATTATGTTTTATGTTCACAATATATGGGACCATTTAAAAAAAAAATTCACATATTTTGTGTGCATAAAAGTAATTAACCCATTTGCTTGATTTGTAATGTTTATGATGTATGCTTTTTTGAAGATGTTGACGTGGTGTTATGGTTGAATCATTTGGTGGGACTCTAGGAGTTTTGTTTCCAACTATTGAATTATTATTATATTTTAATTACATTATTTTTCTTTGAATTTATATATGGAGCTTCCATTTGCTTTGTTTCTTGATTTTGTTTTTAATAACAAAACTAGCAATAGAGCATCTGATATATGATTTCTTTGAGGTGCAGACTATTATGTAATAGGAAAATGCTTTTTACAAGTATGCATCAGTTCAATCACAATATAATTAATCTCCTCTGTTCAACATCTAATCTTTCTAATTTTACATCCAAGTCAATGTTAACACATAACTTGATGTATATACCATTACTCTTATATAAGAGAAATTTTTGCAGATGTCTGGTGATTTTTGTTAGAGCATGCAGGTAGCGTGTGGTAGCTGCAGATAATTTATTTTGTTTTCAGGAGTTCTTGATCTATCACTGTTAAGGCGTGATAAAAATTTTGTAGGTTTTGTAGGTAGGTTTTGGTTTGATTTTTCTCAAAACGGTAAATAATAAGTTCAACTTAGCTTATAACATTTTAAGTGTTTGATCACTGATTCATATACCATAAATTTATTTAAGGAGAGAGGGTGACGATAGTTTACATATTATTATCAAAGTAAACAAATTTACTAATTTTTATTTAGAGTATTATAAATAACTATTAAAAAATGTATTAAGTTCAAAACTTCAAAAAAAATCTGAAATAGAGAACATGAAAACGTGTAAAATATGTGTATTTTTTTTAGTTATATATTTCTTAAATAAATTATACTTTAAAAAATATAAATTTTGATAGATTTAAATGTATAACAATTACTTTAGGAATATATAACAACTAAAAAAATATTCACGTGTATTATGTGTTTTATTTCTTATATTTTTTTGAAATAAACTTATATTACATTGTTTAAAAGTTTGTGAGCTTTTATATATACTTTGCTTATAGTTAATTGACCAATCATTACCTATCATACTTTATCTAATGTCTATTTCTAATAGGGTAATTATCAAAAATATTCTTGAGCATCGAAGTAATATGGCAAATATGCATAAGGTTTTAAAAATATTATAAATACTTTCCAAATTTAATGAAAGTGAATAGTAATATTTTATCCATAAAAATGATATAAATAATAGAAATAAAAATACGAGATATTTCATGATATTTTTCACAATAAATGATAAATAGAAAAAAAAAGTTTGAAAAAATACAAAAAAATAAGATTAAATCTTAAGGAATGAGATAGACTTAAAGATCTATCATTTTTAAGGATAAAGAAAACATTTTAAAGAAAAGATATAGTTTATTATGGAATAAAAATGAGTATTAATATTATAGGCGCAAAATGAAATTGTAATATATCATTAATTGATAAATAAACCATTGTAGATAAATTATCAAAAATCGTTCATAAGGATAAAGAAAAAAAATAGATATATTTATTTAAAAGGGATCTAAATATTAATAAAAGCACATTTTAAAGAATGGATTGATACATCAATAAAATTAGCAGTATCAAATAATAGAATAATAAATAGAAAATATGTTTTATTAAGAATGATCTATGAAAACTTAGGATATCATAAATTAAAATTCACAATATACCTTAGGTTTGCCATTAATATTAATGATAAGAACTTAAATTAAGTGTTAAGTTTAGCATATGAATTTGAAATAGGAGATTTAATGAAAGAAAAAATCATCAATTTTCAATACAATATATAGTAGGATGTTCATTGACAAACAATCATAACAGTTCAATACATGGATAAAATGAATTTATAGAAATAGATAAAATTTTCCAAAAAATTGGACAAATAATAAAACCAAAAATATTAACACAATTTGAAATACCAGATGAATGAAACTTAAATGTTAAAAAAAACCTTTGATATTAGGAAGAAAAAATAATATAACAAGAAATAATAATGTATCAAAGTTTACGTTTATAGAAGGATAAACTTCTAAGAAACAAAGAGAATTTACATATATAAAACAAGTAATTAAAATAATAAAAACGTTAGTCAATGACATAATATTTAGGAGAAAATGATGTCATAATATTAAAAAACAAAATAAAGAATATAAAATTAGATTTTGATTGAAGCCTAGTAGGCATATAAAAAAACCAAATAATAATAATGAACGTTTTAATTCTTTTGGCATAAGAAATAGACATAGTATAAGAATCAAACAAAAATTCCTTATAACATATAAATGAAATACAAAAAATACTCTTAAAAGAAATTAAAAAAAATGGTTACAATAAGAATTACAACAAGACATACAAAAGGAATTTACAGAATTAAGAATGGATGTAAATAATATACCTAGAGATAATGAAGTTATAGGTTACAAGTTTGATCCCTTTTTAGAATTAAAATAAGAATTATTTAGGAGATCAGATACATTGATACCAAAGAATGAGAAGGGAAAGAATGAGGAAAAACCTAAAGACAAAGAAGAAGCTATAATCTCATATTAATGAAATATATATATAAATTAGAAGAACAATTAATGAATCTTGAAGATAGGGACACAGAAAAATTAGTTAGTCTATTAACTCTAACAGATGAAGAGTTAGGAAGACATTAAAATGAAAAACTTTGTACAAAAGAAGAAGGGGATGATATAACAATAATTAGTGAAATTGATTTTGAACTAAAAAATATAATCCCAAAAAATCATATGAAATCAATTTCATTACTAGTTTCTTATCATGAAGAAACACGTGACCCGTGTAGAAAAGAAAGGAGTAGGAAAAGGTCAGAAGAACCTGATATTTCTTATAGAAGAAAACAACAATCCAAAATGGAAGAAGAATTACATTGGGGAACTAAAGATAGTATTCCACCAGAATTCAAACTTTATGAAAATTATAGATATGATATTTTATATTTAGATTGTATAAGAGATAGAAAATACCATAGATGAATGATCTAGTGGTATAAGTGTAATCATACAAACTTCTGTAATCATATAATCAAACCCTTCAACTTGTAGAGTCTTAGCAACTTATAAAATGACAAAAAATATTAAAGTTTGGTTTACAAATTTAACATAACAACAATATTTACAAATGTATGGAATGCTTCCAAATGTAGGGAATATTAGATACTATAGTAAATGAAATATAGAAGGAATTTATTTGATAAGATAAAGGTAGACATATCACTGAATCTAGTAAAAATAAAATTGAGGAAGCCAAATGACATTTAACAAATATAAAAATATGTAATATTTGTTATATAAATTCATTTTTCGTGAATATAAAATATATTATTGTAAATTATCACCCTCTATGCAAGAAACTTATAAGAAAATATTTTTCATAAATTATCTAAAAAATTACATAAAATCACAACAGAAAAATGAAATAAAGGAAATAAGGAAACTATACTAAATAATTTAAGAAGAAGAATAAGAAGTTATAAAAGTTTGATATTCATTAAATGTCAAGAAAGATAAGAATATAAATAAATAAGAGAAAATGATAAATACTGTTATGATATAAGAGATTTTAAAATGTCAAAAAAATATGAATGTTACATAAAATCTTACAAAGTATAAAAAAATATAAAAATACAAATAATTCAAAATATATAAATTTAGAAAGCAGAACTTTCAAAAATATAAAAGAATGTATAACAAAGAACCTTATAGGAAAAACATATTTTAGGAGAAAAGTGTATAAACCACCAAGAAACAAAAATTATTGTCCATCAAGAAAGAAGAAATGCAAATGTTGGATTATCAATGTGGAAGGATATTATGCTAATGAATGCCTTAATAGTCTTCAACATAAAAAAGAATTTAAAAAGGACTTTCCATAGAAAGAAAAAATATTAGAATAAACTTTTAAGATAGAATTAGAAACAATATAGGAATCATATATAGATTATACTTGTAATATTTATCTATTAGAAGAATCTAAGAAGGAAATAATTGACTCAAAATATGAATACTCTTCATAAAAAGATAAATGATTTGCTTAGTGCTATAAATCCAAACAATACTTATATTAAGGTAGTATTAAAATTTAAAGGTTATACAAGTTATCATTTATATACATATGTAGATACTAGAGTTAGCATATGTGTAGCTAGTAAATATGTATTCACATAAGAACTCTAGAAACAAGCATCAAAATATTTAATTGTAAGAATTGCTAAAAATACTACAATAAATCTTAATAAAGTCTTAAAAGATACAGATATAATGATAGAAGGAGAGATTTCATATTCCTACCATATATCAACAAGAAACATGAATTGATTTATTAATAGGATATAATTTCATAAACTTATATCAATCTTTTACACCATATTTAGACAAAATAAGTCTAGCAACACTGATAGTTAAATCATTTTGTGTCAAAAATAAGAAAAGCTTTGACTTTATCAAATCCAACTTTTAAGTAATAACATAAAAAGCGAAAACATGGTGAGATAGACATAAACCAACAAATAAAACCTTATTTAAGAAATATTTCACTAGATATAGAAGAGAAACAAGACTCTTTGTTTAATGAAATCCAAGAAGAAAAACATTAACATGTATAAGAAAATTATTAAAAATAGTAAGCTCGAAAAATCATTTAGATCTAAAAATAAACAAATTTAAAATGATTGTTAATATAAAACTAAGAGACCCTAACAACGTCATTAGAATAAACTATGATTTATACTCCAGAAGACAAAATTTAGTTTGAAAAACAATTTAAGAAATTTTGGAACTAAAAATCATAATACCAAGCAGTTCACCATACTTTAGTCTAACATTCTTAGTCGATAAAAAGCTAAAAAAATAAGAGAAAAAAAGAGAATAGTGATAAACTTCAAAGTATTGAATAAAAATATTATCGATGATAGATAATTTATTCAAAAGAAAGAAGAATTCTTATCATGAAGAAAAGAAAAAAAATATTTCTCAAGTTTTGATTACAAAAGTGGATTTTTGCAAATTAAATTGGATGAGAAATCTCAAAAACTAACGGCATTTAGTTTCCCCCAAGGAAAATTCCAATAGACTGTTATACTATTCAGATTAAAACAAGCTCCAAGTATCTTTCAAAGTTATATGGACATATTTAAGAAATACATAGATGATATATTGATTTTTAGTAATACATTAAATAAATATTATTTGGTTATTATTAATATTTTACAAGATAAGAAAACAATAATTTCTTAGAAAAAATTAAATATATAGGGTTAGAAATTGAAGATGAAAAACATCATCTACAACCCCATATACTAAATCAAATTCAAGGATTTCTTAGTGAATTAAAAGACAAAAATTAATCACAAAGATTCCTAAGATATTTGACATATGTTGAAGCATAAATCAAGAAACTTGTAGAAATACAAAATCTTTTCAAATAAAATTGAAAAAAATATCATATTTGAAAATATATAGAATAAAATACTTTGTACCTAGATAAGGTAAAACACATGTAAAAACATTATCAACTTTATATCATCTAGGCCTAACTAATAAAATGATAATTAAAATAGATATTTCAAATGAATATTGGGAAGCAGTTTTAAAAGTAAATGTAGATGACAAAGAGGGATATCTTTATAGATATTAGGGGTGTCCAAAAATCGGGCCGGACCGGTTTAAACCGAAAAACCGGTCCAAACCGGACCGAACCGAGCAGTTTTGTAAATGAAACAGTCCGGTCCGTATTAAATAAAACCGATTTTAAAACGGTTCGGTCCGGTTATAAAATATTATAAATCACGGACCGACCGACCGGTTTTATTAAATAAATAATTTTTATTATTTAAAATATTATAAAACACTAGTATATATATAGTTTGTTTTCGAGTTTAGGGTTGCGTCACTAGATTAACGCTTAACCCTAACCCTAACCTCAAAAAAATTCTCTCGGCTCTCTCCTCTTTGCTACGCTCGCTTCTGAATCTTCGTCTACGCTGGTTTGGCCATCGTCGTTTCCACCAAAGAACTAGCCATCGTTCTCGTGTTGATTCCACGTTAATCACCGTTCCTCTCGTTGATTCCACCAACAAATAGCCATTGTTCACACGTTACTTCAACCAGAAGCGGCCACCTCTCCTTGCGCTGGCCGTGTCGTGACAACAAATGGACGAAAATCATGAAACAGGTATGTCGTCTAATACCACCGGAGTAATCGTCCGCAGTAGTCCGTAGTAGTTTTTTCCCGAATAAACCGAACGGTAAGTCTAAAGTCCGAACTCAAAAGTCCGAATGGTATGTCGTTTTTTTGTTGAAGTGAAGTTTGAATCAAATCCGAATGGTATATCATTTTTTTGTTAGTCTAATATCCGAACTAAGTCGTTTTTTTTGTTAGTCTCAACTCAAATCTGAATAGTATATCATTTTTTGTTAGTCCGAACTCTAAACTCGAAATCTGAATAGTATGTCATTTTTTGTTAGTCGGGAGTCTTAATTTTAAAATCAATGGTATGTCATTTTTTTTGTTAGTCCGAATACTTTGAACCGCGGAACTCAAGTTTGAACAATTTTTCTCACGTAGTTCATTTTTTTAAATGGTGGAAAGTGGAAACTAATTAATATTGTTATAACTTATAACTTCGATTAAATTGTTCAGACATGTTGTCCCTCTTTTAAAGTTTAATTATTTTGATTAAGTTCTCTTATAGATTAAATATATATAGTTTATTTTATTAATGTTTCGATCATTATGAATTTCAAGAGGTACGAGTCTACCCCGAGAATGAAAATCTATGTCATCAAGAATATGTACATGCATAACTCATTTTTCAATTTAAGCTAATTATAATCATCGTGGGATGCATTCCACCTTTCTTATACCCATCACGATCTTCTGTTAGAAGGTAGAGTTATTTTTTACCCGTTGGATCTGATTCCAATTTCCATAAAATTTTATGATGAGTATTTGTTTGATCTAGAAAGTTAATTAAACTCGGAGCTCAAATTCATGTATTGGTAGTACCTGGGTAAAGAGTTTTTTCCGATTAAAATGAATGGTAAGTCCGAGTCCTAATTCTAAAATCCCAATGGTATGTCGCTTTTTTGTTAGTTCAATACTTTGAACTGTGAACTCGAGAAGTTAGAACAATTTTTTTCTCACAGAGTTCATTTTTTTAAATAAGGGAAAGTGGAAACTAATTAATACCGTTATAACTTATAAATTCAAATTGAATTGTTTCAGATGTTGTCCTCTTTTAAAGCTTAATTATTTTAATTAAGTTCTCTTTATAGATTAAATATATATAGTTTATTTTATTAATGTTTGATCATTATGAATTTCAAGAGAGGTACAGTGTCTACCCCGAGAATAAAAAATCTATGTCATCAAGAATACGTATACGTACATAACTCATTTTTCAATTTAAGCTAATTATAATCATCGTGGATGCATTCCACCTTCTTATACCCACTGGCGATCTTCTCGTTAAGGTATAGTTATTTTTTACCTCATTGATCTGATTCCAATTCCCATCAAATTGTTACAGTATTTGTTTGATCTAGAAAGTTAATTAAACTTGAAAATTTGAATGGTATGTCATTTTTTTTGTTAGTTCGATATCCTAAAATCTGAATCGTATGTTAGTTTTTTTTTAGTAACTGATCTTTACAAATTGCCTTAGTATAATCACAGTTCACGTATCACATTGATCTTTACAATTAAATGTGTTTTTTTTATTAACATGATTTATTAATATAAATTTTTATATATGATTTATATATAAGCTGTATTTTTGTCATAAAATGTACATAAATTGTGGTGTTTTTGTTTTATAGGTTCTTATTAAATCATATTGGTATCATACTATCATATATGCAGGTAATGCAACTATAAACTAAATATTTATGCAGATAATTATATTTTAAATGTAATTAATCCACAAAGTTAATAAATAATAAAAAAACAATTTTTATTAGCATTCAATTGTACAAAATTACCATCTTTTTAATGTAGTGGCACCAAACATTTTGTGAAGCCCTCAAATTCAAGGTAATGTCCTAGATTGTTGTCCTATGCTAGAATGTTACACTTTGGTGACTGATATTATGTTAGTTTTGAAATGATTTTTGATTAATTATAAAAAGTAATATTTTAATATATTAAGAATATGTACTAATCTATATTCTATATATAGGTGATGATGTACATGAGTTTATTGGACCAAGTCAATTTACAGACTTTGCTATATACATGATTGAAGACATTGAACCTCGAAATTCATCCGAATGAAATGGAAAATCCACCATTAATTTAAATGACTCATCTTCAAAAAGGGGAATAGAAGTAAGTAATGTTCACCCCCGATAATGAATCGATATGAAGAAACCAAAAAATTTTAGGTCGAAATATGGAATCATTTTTCATATATTTTACCCTACGATGTGGAAAATCCTAGAGCTACATGTCATTATTGTAAAAAAATTATCCGCTTCATCCCATAAGGAATGGAACTACTTCCATGATATACATCACTTCAAAAATTTATGTAAGAAGATTCCTAAAGAAGTAGATAAAGGACAAAAGATGTTAAGTTTTCAAACACAAAAAAGAAACGATGATAGGCCACCTCATAAATTAGTTCTTGCTTTCATTTGATGCAAAACGTGCTGTAGTTGCTTTGGCAAAAATGATTATTATTGATGAATTGTCTTTTAGGTTTGTTGAAAGGGTGTAGGATTTAAAGACTTTATATCTGAAATTTGTCCTATGTTCTACGTGCCATCTCGACAAACAATTTCTAGAGATGTGTATCAACTTTATTTAGATGAGAAAAAAATTTTGAAGAACTTTTTCATAAGTGAAAAGCAAAGAGTTTGTCTTACTAGTGATTGTTGGACTTCAATTCAAAATATTAATTATATTTGTCTAACTACTCATTATATTGACGAAGATTGGAAATTACAAAAGAGAATTATAAAATTTTGTCAAGTTGAGAATCATAAAGGTGATACAATTGGGAGTAGTGATAGAAACGTAGTTTGCGTGATTGGGGTATATGTAAGGTATTCACCATAACATTTCGATAATGCTTCCTCAAATGATACTGTGGTCATACTTGAAAAGGAAGCTAAAAAATTGGAATGATGGACTTGTTATGAGTGGAGAGTTCTTTCCATATGCGATGTTGTACTCACATTTTGAATTTGATTGTAAGGGAGGACTTAAAGATCTTCATAGTACTATTATGAGTATTCGTCAAGTGAGATATGTTAGATCATCTCCTTTGAGATTACAAAAGTTTAAAATGTGTTCTATTAAAGAAAATATTGAGTCCAAAGGAAGTGTGGTGCTAGATGTGCCTACAATATGGAACTCGACATATCTAATGTTAAAATATTCTTTAGATTTTCAAAAAGCATTTGATCGTCTTGAAGAAGAGGAAGGAACAAACTTTATTTCTTATTTTCATGAGGAGCGATCGAATATTGGGCCGCCAACATTAGATGATTGGAAGAATGCTGGTGTTTTTGTCAAGTTTTTGAAAACTTTTTATGACTCTACTTTATCATTCAAAGGTATGATCTTTATGCACCACTTCAAATTTATATTTCATGTAATTACATAACATTCAATCTCAAATACTTACATGGTGTGTTTCGATGACTTGTTGTTAAAAAATATGGCTATTAGCATGAAAACAAAATTTGAGAAGTATTGGGAAATGTAGACAAGACTAATAAGATGTTGTATGTTGCATTTGTACTTGATCCAAGGTACAAATTGTAGAGTATTTGGAATTCTTATTTGAAGAGATTTATGATTTACAAATTGTTCAAAAATTGAGAGATAATGTCAAAAATACTTTTATGGATCCGTTCAAAGCTTACTATATGTTAGTGCACGGAAAAGAGTTTCAATCTAATGTGACTCAATCACAAGATGTAATAGGAAGGATTCCATCATCCGAGGAAGCAAGAAAGTTGAAGTTTCTTAAACGCCAGAGGAGAAAAATAGTTTGGAATTGAAAACCGAGGTTGAGAAATATTTGAACACCCCATGTGAAAATGTCAAGTTGGATAAGTTTGATATATTAAAATGGTGGAAGGAAAATTCTTTAGGTTTCCTATCATCTCTCTCATCAGCACGTGACGTGTTAGCAATTCAAGTTTCAACCGTTGCATCGTAATCGACTTTAGCACAGGGCGCATTCTTGATCCATTTAGAGTTCTTTGAATCCTAAAATGGTAGAGACATTAGTATGTAGTCAAAATTGGTTTCGTTTCTTCCATTAATAATGACAATGTTCTCTTACTGTAATACAATGATGACCTAGACATTTATGAAGATGTTGATTTTGTTTGATTGTAAAGTTCATTAAAGACACTACAATGATCGTTGATGATTAATAATGGGTAAGTTTTAAATATTATTATCTAATGATGTATTGTTGTTGATTTTGAGTTTTGATGTTTGTATATGTTTAAGAATTCTTTGCAAATGAGATATTTGGAATTCATTTCTTCATGTCTAATCTTTTTTTTATTTTAGATTTTGATAACATCTTATTTATGTATTTAACAATAATATCTATCTATGTATGATTATAAATGAGCATTATATTTGATTGCATCATATTAAATTATATCATATTAAATTGAATCATATTTATTTATTATTAATTGTTAAAAACCGTTCAAAACTGTTAACCAAACCTATCAAACCGACCAAACATTCGGTTATAACATTTTAGATAGTTGAATGGTCCCATTCCTATCGGTTTTCAACTATATGGAATCCGGCCCTGGGTTTGGTTACATTTTTTTTAGGCAAAACCGTACCGGACCGGACCATGGACACCCCTAATAGATATACATCAGGATATTTTAAATGTCCATAATTAAATTATTATATTAATAAAAAAGAATGCTTAGTTGTTAAAAAAGCTATTAAGAATTTGTAATATATGTAATAAGTTTTAGATTTATTATCAGAACTGACAATAAAAATTTTAGTTATTTTTTAAGGACTAATATTATTGGTGATTATAAATGAGAAAAATTAATAAGATAGAAACAATAGTTTAACCACTATAATTTTGATGTCAAACATCTTCCAGAAAACAAAAATAGTTTAGCAAATGCCCTTATAAGAAATTAGCACCTTTAAAAACTATTTTTGTTCTTGTAGGAATGGATCATCTTAATATCAATATCAATATAAATGAGAAGGAGATAAGAATCCTTCAGGTATAACTTGAGGTTTTATACCTAAAGAAGTCTCTTTTGAAGACAAAAATTAAATAAGACGAACTTAATAGTTCAAAACAACCATTAGAGTCCAAAAGCTCTAAAGATAAAATCCCTATCAGAGATTCATTCTAAGGAAAATAAAACTTTTGAAGAAGGAATTCAAAATTAGAATGAAGAACCTAATAGTTTAAAAAATAGTAACATTTATGAAAAGTTCAATTAGATTGAAGAAGCAAAAAACGAAGACTAAAGCATACTTATGTGGTTTATAATGGTCCAAAACTAGGACTTTACAGCAACTAGCCTAAAGCAAGAAAAATAATTATTGAATTTAGTAGAATAATTCACAAAGCTTTCACTAATAGAATAGAAATTGAAGGTAGTTATGCCAACTACAGAGTACCAAAGCTAAAAATTACTATGCAGTATTACAACAACAATCATTGCCTACAAGCAGGTTGAAGACCTTAAGAAAGATAGTACGATCACCAGTACTATTAAAAAAAATGCCTCTCACATAGATAGTCTAAATAATATGACCACTAGTATTATTTAGGGAAACATCCCCGATGAATACATTGGTCATTGAAGATGAAAAAGACCAATATATGAATTTAAGTAAACCAAAATGGTTGAGTATTTATAACTTAGCCAAAAAATTTATCCAAGAGCATATTGAAGATATGAAATTTCACAGCACAGAAAAAGAATTCCCCACAGGAAGTAAATTTAATATTTTTAAAGGAGCTAATCCAATTTTTGTTTATAAAGCTTTCCATGCATGTTTAATTAAGGACCTATATCCAAGAATTAATTTAAGTGAATTAAATTATTTTCTTGAAAATTTTAAGAGGGTTATCAAAAACTTCAAGAAAAATATTGGAGTATGTGACAAGCTTGTTTACTCTCATATTTTTCAATTCACTTATAGAATAGAATGAAGAATGTTGTGTTAGTCTCTATCATTTTATCAAATTAAGGATTTCCAACATTGATAGAGAATCTCTAAAATCAAGGGTGCTTCTAGAAAAGAAATTCAATATACATGAATTCTGCAAATTATTTGACTAGTAAAGTTATAATCACTTTCCATATTAAGATGGCCCTTACTGAAGAAGATAGTGAGAAAAACAACAAGTTTAAGGTAAATTTTAACAGTAATAACTTAGTTATTTATCATGAAAGAAGAAATGTATTTTATTTTTACGCTAAGAAAATCATTAAGGATCACAAATGTATTTATTGCATTAAAGATCAAGAAGATGAAGATGCATCATCATCTACATCATCAAAATGATTGTCGATAGAAAACGATAAAGAGAAATAATGATATAGAACCCACATATTCAATCGATAGGTCATGCTAAGGAAATGAAATGCTTAAATTAAAAAGCCAAAAGCAAAAAAATTAGGTGAATTATTAAAGTAGTAGTAAAATATTAATTTTTCACTATTGTAATAAGGGATTCCTTGTCCTATATAAGGAACTCTTATTTTCATTAGTTGGACACAAATTCAACAAAGGAAAACTCTCTACTCTGAAAAATTATTCATTTAATAATTATGTATTTAGAAACTATAAGAGTTTAAGAATATCTTCAAGATTCATAGTTGTCCTTTAGAGTTGTACTAATTATTAATACTATGAACAAAATGGTGTATAACCACTCTCTCTATTTTACAATAAATCTAATTTGGACATCATACCATGTATGGATGTAAGAGTTCTACCATTACTAAGATGATATTAAGGTTTAAGCAAGTTGAAGCATATCAGGTGCAATAAAAGAATACAAACAATATAGGGGAAGATACTGGTAGACCCATTAAATTCAGATATTATAATTATAATTCTAAGTGCGTTAAAGATTTTGAATAATTCAATATTTATTTATAACATTTATTAAACTAATAAATAAGAAAATAAAAACAAAGAAGCTAGCCACAAGTTTGTATGAAAATAATCATAAAGAAAATATAAAGTTAAAATAATGTTTTAATAAGATATTTAAAGGTTTGTCTTTAAATAATATGTAAGACTTAACAACTAATGTTGTAAAACAACTAGTTACAATTTGGTATTAGAGCTATAGAAAAGAAAAATACATTACTGAATGGAAAGTTAACCCCGTTAAATATTTAAGAATATTAATGATATTTACTATAAATTTAAGGGGTATTAGAGTTATTTTTACAAACTTTAGAGGCATAAGTGAAAATATGTTGCACTTAAGAGGTATTAATGATAGATTTTCATTTCTAGCTTGTAATCTTATTGAAGTTAAATTTAAATAACAATTCAATCATCAACAACTATTACTTATTTTGTAAAGAAATTAAATGATATTCTATATTTTAATTAAAACTAGCTAACAAAACGTGTATTTTACGTGAAAAATTTAATTTCAAATATTGTAATTAATCATGATATAGCATAAATATATGAAAAAAATAAGAAAAAATAATATCCTTAAAACTTATAACCATAAAATAGCACCCCCTTATGTTTAATTTATACATTTCAATTATTAAAAAAAGAGTTTGACATATCATATTATTTTGAATGACATTTAATTAGACACCGTTTAAATTGAATTACAGTCATTTAAACTCATTCAATATTAAACGACATTTAATTATGATCCGTTTAATATTATTAGGGTATTCTTTTTATTGTTATAAATTTTAGAATATTATTTTTTTAATTATCCTAAATTTTTTAAATGACATAGAGTTTAATATGATTTTTTAGTTTTGTTTTTTTAAGATATATGGAATTTTATTTCTTTGGATTTTTTTAGCATTATCAACTCAAAAAGTTAAAAACTAAGCAAAAAATTCAAAATCAAAAACAAAGTGGTGAAGTAAAAATAAATATAAAAATATGAATAATGATTAATCTCATACTAAAATGTATAAAATCATCAACAATACTATTGATAATCATTAATTTTTACAACTTTAAAATTTATTTAATTAAATAAAGCTTCATTTATTGTTCAAAACACTTCAATTTTATGTATATCAAAATGATTATATACTTGAATGCATGACTACGCAAAATATTTTAAACTAAAACATAAAAAGGATATTTATCTTGATATCATTTTATTTGTATGAATTATATGTCTTAATACCTCAACGCATTTGACATACATAATATTTGGAATTACGGGAAGAAAATGTGAAAAGTATTAAAAATTTCAAAATATTAACTGCTTTATGAAATTATAGAAGCAAATTGAAATATCCAACACTTGGTGCATAACCAATAAAAAGTGATACAGACACCTTAGGCATTCATCAACTCTAGTATGTAACAAAAAAATAATAAACATCAGTAACAAACCAGTAAGTAAATAGGAAGAAGGAAACATCCGGTTAATTACGGAAGTAGATAATCAAAGGAAATAATAAAAACTAGAACAACTCATGGAAATCAAACATATGGAAAATAAGCAAGGTAGCGGTAAAGAAAATAAAATCTTTCAATCACAATTAGATTCTCCTATGTGGAAATATTTGAAAATAATCCTGATTGTACTAATAGTACTTACAATCATACAAACATGAGAATATAAGGTGGTAAACCCATATATGATCCAAAGTCTGTGATAATATTGATGGGTTATATAGAGAAACTACTTGACAATAAGAAATTTCCTAAATAGCAAAGCAATAGTTCCCAACTTAAAGAAATGTATGCCTAAATCTCTATTAGTTGGAGCACTACATTTAATTATGCTTAATCTACCTCTAATGTTGTTTCCATAGTAATCATGATCCAAATGAATCTAGTTGTCCTTTAGTGCTCCACCACTATATGATGTGGTATAATCACCTATGACTCAATTTAGTGAACAATCTATGGTAATGGAACCTCACATGCATATATATATAACACTATATCTTGGTGCTTTAATAAATTTTTAATTAAACCTATTCAAAAATAAGTTTTACAAAATCACTATCACCAGTATGGAGCCACACTTAATGCATCCCTGATATGGAGCTAGAAAATATTTTTTTTTCAAAAACTTGAGTTTATAAATGATAGAGTTTCCCCACGTTTTCTATTAAATTGAAAAACTCAAAATGATGGGGTTTTTCTTTTAGAAAAATTTTCATCTTTTACATGGCTGGTCGTAATCTCATTGAGCTCTCACTCACCACCTTAATGAGTTCTCACCAACCACCTTAGTGATGGTAATAGATATCCTCGACAAGAGTAACGACCACAATTTATCACTACCTACATCAATGTACTCTCGTCGACTACTCGGTGAAGGACCTTGGCGAGCACTTAATGAGCTACAAAAGTAGCCTTTTTTTAATATTATTGAATAAGTTTTTCAAAAATAACAACAAACACATTGCAAACAAACAACCTAAATATGCCAACTTTATACTTTAAACCCCAAATGATATGTGTAACATGCAAACATATGAAGTGTGAAATCTATATAAGTGTGTGTAATACCAAATTGATAGCATTGAACCTACATAATAAATGATGATACATTAAATAATACATACAGATTCCGTATTTTTCACAAGAGAATGCAAACACAAAATTAACAGGAATTACAATTTTTTCACTTAGTTTTTCATGGAAAAGCACTGCATAAACTATAAAAATACAATATTGAACATAATACATTCATGCATGATGACCCTAAGGAATTCATTCCCATGAAAAAACTCTGACATACAACCAAGACATCCCTACAACATCTAATTTTGTGCATTTGTCTTATTGTGTTTCATGCATCTTCATGAATCAATACATTCATATTAATATATTAGGTGAAAAGGGATAATGAATGTTGATATAATCTTGACCTTGTTCACAAGTGAATATGACTTTATAATAATTTTGCTCAAAACTTACATGTACAATAACTAAATTAGTGATAGAATAATTTATATGCATGAACTTGTGAAACATATTATGAATTCCTTAAAACTATTTTATGATTTCAATGGATAAGTATAACTTGCTAGAACTTTTCTTTAAGTTTATCAAGGCGAATGTTAAATATATTTCTTAAAAAATGATTAAGGTAATAGGATTAACCTCTTTGGCTAAATTTTCCTACCCTTAATGTTGTTGTCCTTTAAAGAACAACTCTTTAAGTAAATCAATTTGAGCATACATTAGCCAATTATTGGTATCCACTTCTTATCCTTTGAATCAAACACTTTGGCCATGTCATATGGTTCAAAAACAAATGGAGTTGCACAAAAAGAGAAAAAATTCTATGAAAAATGCTAGAATATGATTTTGGGTTAATTACATTTTATCCCCATAATGTATGTGATAATTTATAAAAATATCCAAAATGTTTATTTTGTGACAATTATACCCACAATATATGGATAACGATTAAAACATGCCCATTTTTGGTTATAATTGCATCATTATCCATATGTTGTGAGCACATTTGTAACGTTAAAAATACATGTATATGTTTTAATCGTTACCTATACGTTTGGGCATAATTACAACAAAGTAAATTTTTTGGATATTTTTGCAAATTGCCCCATATGTTATGGGCATAAAAAGTAATTAACCCTATGATTTAAAAGTGTCAATTATGTTATATTTATTTAAATGTCCAATAATTAGAAAATAATCATTGCTACAATATGTACCTAACAAATGTTTATTTTAATACTTATATTATGTGAAAAAATTTAATTTACTACTTTTATTATTTTTTGTTGAAATTGAGTACTTATGTTATTACAATAACTTTCAATCAAAAAATGTCCCTAACAATCATCTAATTTATCTTCTTTTAATAGAGATATATATTTTAGAGCTTTAGATGGATATTAGTATTTGAATTATAGTGAAAGAAAAAGATAGATTAGGGATATGGATAGAATAGTTTATTGAAAAAGATTGTAATATAAGTACTAAACTGCAACAAAAATTTAAAAAATAATAGTAAATTAAAAATTTTCACATAATATAAGTACTGTTTGGATATGATGTACCCACGAGTTACTATAGTTAAGGTGTACCCACGTGGTACTTTGTCTGAGTTTCTATCTTAAATGTATACCCATAAGATACTTTGTCCAAGGTGCTATAGTTGAGGTGTACTCACGAGGTACTTTGTTCGAGATGCTATTTTAAAGGTATACACATGAGGTACTTTGTCCGAGGTGATATTTTAAAAGTATATTCACAAGGTACTTTGTCCAAGGTGTCAATGAGGTACTAATGGATAGGTAAGTGAGAGGTGTTCTTCAACGAGGTACCCTTAATAAGGTAATATTACTCCAAGGTGTCTAAAGTGTCTAGAAATGACTTCAGCAAAAGACAAAGTAACCTATATATTTCATAGATATATGAGCATGACCTCAATATGATGTAGTGGGTCTGTTTGTATTAGTCAAAGTCAGATATAGTCGCTCTATAGAGATACCAACACCTGGTGGGTGGAATACCTATATATATAGACCTATGTATCCTAGTTAGGGGATCTATAGTCTCTTTCTAAAATCTCTCTAAGGTAGCACTTACATTTCTCCAAATAAGTACCAAAATGAACTTTTCCCATATGAACCCCACATATAAATAAAATAAAATAAATAAATAATAAGGGAATAAGTTGAAAATAAATAGCAAAAAGTGCTACATATTGAAAAAGATTTACAAAAATAAAAGAAAAGAAGCCAATAATGATGTTTTGGTCCAAACCAATGAAATATGTCCCTATTTCATGGATATGATAGTTCCTAGGATAGTATTATTTATAGATATATTTCTCTTACTCAATAAATTCATAAACTTTTATTTCTCTTTTTTCCTTTCATTTGATTCAACCAATAAGCCTAGCCATATTACAACTAAATGAAAGATATTTTGATTTTAAAGAATAATTTTGATAAATAGAGTTTAAAGAAAAGTTTATAATACCTAATTCAACTCTAAAAAGAGTAGTGGTGTTTTACATGGAGAAATAATGTTCTAACTTATTTAAGTTACATAATTTGGTCATTGCCAATTGATGCTACAACGTACATACTTTAAACATGATTATTATATAGCAACTAGATCAAAGAGATGGCTAGAGATAATATATAATATTTATTAAAAAAATAAATCATAATGTTATTAAGTTCCTAAGATATAATGTCAGAGAACCTATTCTCTCAACTATGAGTGTTAACTTTGCTTGAGTACTAGTAAAAAGTAGGTATGATCATAAGTGTTATGATGTATATATATATATATTTACACATATTCTATTATTATAATGAATTAAAATTATTTATTTTATATTTATTGAAAAAATATTAGTTTATTGAGTTTTGAGAATTTATGATTTTTTTATGATTTTTATTTCACAGGTAGATGTACTTAGAAAGGTATGTGGATCAACTTAGAAGCCCCCACCTAAAACGGAAACCTTTCCAGCTCACATGACGACACTCCCACGTGTCATTTCCTCCACAAGCATTCCAAACAACAAGTAGTTTAATCGTAACACCAATGCTCCAACCTTCATGTGTTACACTATTCACTCCTAATCCCATCAATTGACATCTGGCACAAATATAGTAGTAGCTAGAAAAAATCTCATGTTTCATTATGATTTGTGTGTACCAAATAATCCTAATCCTACTATAGTTAGCGAATTTTTCCCATATAAATACCAAATGATACCCCATAAAATATAATTAGTATCATAATTACACAAAAATTTGAGAACAATTTTAAGAAAGACTTCATATTTGATGCAATATTGCATGATTTGTGAAGGAGATTCAAGAGCAAGTTGAAAATAGATATTTTTAGTTCCTTTGGTTCCACTAATTCAATAAAATAAGGTTTTATCTCCATCCATTTCTTTTTTATGGTAAAATATTTAGTTTTTTTTATGAATTTGATAAATTTTATGTCTAGATAAATATTCATTGTGATTGTGAAAAAATTTAAGCCTTAACTATGTTTTAATTAATTTAATATCACGATAAATTTTAGTTTGAATTGTTGATTCTTGATGTGCAATTCTATGTTTAAATGTCAAAATTAATTATGCATATTATGAATTATGGGTGTATAAGTAGTTTATTACAAGAATATGTTTAGTCTAAGATGTTAGTATGTAATCATTAATATTCTTATTCAAAGTGGTACCTTATAATTGTTATCATAAGTAGGGTTGAACGTCTACATTAAAGGTTAAACGATTGTTATAATCTTACATAATTTAGTTATTATCTTTTTAAATATTAATACATTGAATGAATTAAACCTAATAAGGATACGTCTAGGTTTCTCAAGATTTAGGTTGGTTTATAATAGTATTTTGAATCAATTATGTTATAAGATAATGTGTGAAGTCTTTAGTGGATATAGACTTGTAAAGTTAAAGTTAAGAATTTAAGAATGATTTTAAGTTATAAAAGTAATTTAGAACTTTAGAAACTGATTTTCATTCATGATATGATTAATAAAATTGTAGGATAATAGTGAGGATAATCTTATAATTACATGTCTCTCTTAATTCTTATGCGACCTATTTTATTGTTTTATGTTATTTTCTTCGAGAACAATCAAAACTTTCTCTTTCTAACTTTAATTAATTTACTAACAAACTAGTAAGTAATAGTAAAAATTGTTACCAATCTTTGTGGGTACAAAAACATTTTTCTTAAATTACATATAACTTATGTGTGATAACATATACTTGTGTGTTCTCAATTGTATTAGCTTACACTTAGGGGAAGTATGAGTTCAGGGGAGTTGTGCTTTCTCTGTTGTTAATTTGATAGGATATCAATATTTATGTGTAAGTGTAACTTAATAGTATTTGATTAGATTGCACGTAGTTTTGTATGATGTTCTTCACAATTATGTGTTATTTCATGTGTATAAATTATAGATAGTTACCAAATATGGAGCTTAGTTGGAGCTTTTTGAAGTTCATACATGCATCATGGAGTAGACCATAAAGATGGAAGGAAGACAACAAGATGGATCCATTGGTTATTGGTGTGTTGGTATGTTTGGGTTGAGTTGCTCGAATTCATTCATGGGAATGAAATATTTGAATACATCTTGCATGACAATATCTTTTTAGATACCATGTTTGGTTTAGGTTGTGCAGTGTTTTCTTATAAAATGTGTCAATTAGATAAAGTTTTAGAATTAAATGGATCAAAAACTCACAAATATAAAACCTAATAATATTAAACAGTTTAAATGAGTAATGTTCTATTTGAACGATGTCTAACTACAAAGAGCTTAGTATGAAATGTTTGGACTATAATATTTTTAATAAAAATATATAAATTGTATATAAGTAAGTTATTGTTATGATTATAAGTTTTAAAAGTTATTTAATAACTTTTAATTAATAATAATAATAATATATGTTTTAAAAAAATACTTAATATAATTTAAATATATGATTTAAAATATGAAAAAAATAAATTTTATGATCATACTGTTATATATAATTTAAAATACCAAATAAATAAGTCCGAAGCAAGTATATAGCCCAGAAAAAAATGAGAAATAAAAAAATGAAAAGATAAAGGGAAAATCTAAGGTACCAACTATATAACAAACTGCAGCCAATCACAAGAACCCAGCTCGGTCTAGTTATTCCCATTTACCTTATCCATTCTCTCTTATTTCATCTCCACCACAAACTCCTCAGTCTTGGAATCTAGAAAGCTTCCTCCTCTCCCTTCATTCATATTATTTCTTCTTTTCGATCTTCTATCTGTTCTCTTCTTATTCCCTCTAAAATCAAAACCAAGGATCGAGGTATAAGAAAAGGATCGAATTAAAGAAACAAATTAACTATGTCTCTAACCATTCCATCAAGCTTCTCAAAACCCATTTTGAATCCAAAACCCACTTCTCGAACAAAGCCCAAAAGCATCCAGTGTTGTTCATTCCCTCAAACTGAAGCTGAGAAAATCTCAAACTCATCACCACCATCAACAATGAAGGCACTCTCGGCAGCATTAGCTTTGTCGTCGATCTTACTGTCATCCGCTCCAGTGCCTCCAGCCATGGCTGACATCTCAGGATTGACTCCATGTAAGGAATCGAAGCAATTTGCGAAGCGAGAGAAGCAGCAAATCAAGAAGCTAGAATCATCGCTTAAACTTTATGCACCAGGAAGTGCTCCAGCACTAGCAATCAATGCCACAATTGAGAAGACTAAGAGAAGGTTCGACAACTATGGGAAGCAAGGTTTGCTATGTGGGTCAGATGGACTTCCTCATTTGATAGTGAGCGGTGACCAAAGACATTGGGGTGAGTTTATCACTCCTGGGATATTGTTCTTGTATATTGCTGGTTGGATTGGGTGGGTTGGAAGAAGTTATTTGATAGCTATAAGGGATGAGAAGAAGCCAACTCAAAAGGAGATCATTATTGATGTACCTTTGGCTACTAAATTGATTTTCAGAGGTTTCAGTTGGCCTGTGTCTGCCTACAGAGAGTTCGTGAATGGTGAACTTGTTGCCAAGGATGTCTAATTAAGCGCCATCTCCTTTTTTGTATATCTGTTTCTTCTCTTCTTCAATGAATTTTAGTTTATATATTAAAAATCACATCTTGCTATTTCTACCCTTTCTTTTTTCTACTTTTTCTACTCTCTTTTTTTTTAATTGCAACAGCTATGTTTGTAATCCCAAAAAGAATGGCTCCGGAGATAGATGTACGGAAAGCTTGCTTTGTTAATTAATGGATTTTGTTGTATACTGAAGTTTTTTTTTTCCTTCCTTCTCTCTCTCTCTCTCTAGTATAGGATTTTAAGGCACGAAGGATATGGTATCTGCACTAAGGTGCACTATCTCATTATTTATGCAGCACTCATATATTATTTAATAAATAAAAAATGAAAGCAACACAAAAACTTGCATAATCAAAACCTATAACACTACTTGCTCATTATATCTGAAACAACAAAAAGATGTTCAAATGATGATAAATTCCATCGTCAAATCGTTGTACAAATGTGAAGAGAACTAGATGCTAAACTATCTGTTACACAATTACTCTCTTTGTAAATATGTGAATAATGAAGCTCTATATGTGAAATCCTCTCAAAGAAATATTCCTAGTCTACTTTCTCTTCGTGCCATCGAAAGATATCTACAGTCGGAAAACGTCATCACACACATCAAATTTGACTCCAATCAAAGCATTCTCTAGCCATACATATTTTCATACATCATTGCATGGATAGTTGTTGCAAGCTCAGACTAAAAAGCATAGGGAACGCGCGAAGGAAAACAAAAACACCCCTTTATACGTGCTTTTGAAATCCATAAGACACTCGCACAACCTGCCAAAGCCGGAGCTCCAAAAGCATCCCCATCTATGTTTACCTTCCGCCACCCTGGAAACGGGGTTTTGCCAATTAACTTCAATGATCCTCGGGGCAAGTGGCAGAACCGTGTACCTATAAGTGGCGAAGCAACTGAAAAACATCAATTGTATTTTTCATGGCACCATGCATGTTGAATCAAACTCACCTTTCTAATGGAACACTGTTGAGGAGTCCCACATCGACCAGGACCAAAGATAAGAAATTGGTTTATAAGTTCAGGCATCTCACCCTTGTAGCGCTGGGGTAGAAGCAGGCGTAAATCAACGTGGTATCGGAAGAGATTTTCGCCGATGCGACTCACTCGATCGATCGCATGTCGACGACGGTGGTGTGCTTATGGTTGCGGGTGTAAGTGTATTTCTCCATCGCCAGGTGCTTTGATCTGTGTTGATTTCGCGGCATCCACGAACGCTTTCGAGGGTGAGGCCGCCTGCGCTTATAAACCATTCCACATCGACCAAGGACCAAAGATAAGAGGTTTATAAGCCTGGCAGCCCTCACCCTTGTAAGTGCGTTTCGAGAGAAGCAGGCAAATCAACACAGATCAGGTGACTACGCTGGCGAGAGAACTACCCTACACTTACACCCGTGGCAACCATAAGACCACCACCGTCTGTCGACACACCGATCGATGTGAGGAGTGTTGAGAGTCCCACATCGACCAAGGACCAAAGATAAGAGTTTATAAGCTCAGCATTCTCACCCTTGTAAGCGCGTTTTCAAGAGTAGAGTTATGTCCAAGTAAATCAACATGGTATCAGAGCAGGACCCTTGGCGATGGAGTAGAACTACCCTACATTTACACCCGTGGCAACCATAAGACCACTACCGTCCGTCGACACAGTCGATGTGAGGGGGAGTGTTGAGGAGTCCCACATCGACGCCGACCAAAGATAAGAGGCGGTTTATAAGCTGCCCTCACCCTTGTAAGCGCGTTTCGAGTAGAAGCAGCCTGCGTAAATCAACAAACACCAAGCGTAGTAAGCAAAGACTGCAACAGAACAACGACATCATCATAGATTCCAAACCTGTGGGCCTAAATCCCTAACAATAAAATGTCTCAATAAATCCAAAAGTGACGAATTTGTAGGCAGTTGTGCACCAAAAAACATTGTAAGATGATCCCATAGTGCACTTGCAAAAACATACCTAAAGCAAAGATGGGAAATAGTCTCCTTCGTGTTACCACATATAAAAATATTGCGATGGCAAGGAGTAGCCTCATCTCCTGACGTTACAATTTTTTGGGAGCTTCCCCTGAATTGCTCTCGAGAAGAGTATAGACTGAGAAGGGGGAATAAAAGGTGCCTAGATCTCTCTCCTAGAACTTTTTGTCTCATATTGACCTCAAAATATAATAGGCATCCCTTGTGGTGGCATCTCCTTCAATGAGTGGAACCAAATCCGAAAGTCATCACCTAAACCTGCCACCCTAATCGAATATCAGTGACCACATCTGGGAAGGAATCAACAAACACCTGTGGCAAACTCCAACCATCCTTCAACAAATAATCTCCAACCAAAGCATTCAAGGGCTATTAAGGGTGCTAGTGGGATCTATCTCAATAATTGACGTCCCTAGCCAGTATCAAACCAAAAAGATACTGTCAAGCTGTTACCTACCAAAATCCGGAATACTTAATAAGTACTGCAAATTGTGATCTCATTCTAAACCAAATAGAGGAACCCAAATGGCCCCCACCTCTATCAAGATACTGCCTTCTCAAATAAGACATGATGTGTGAGGTACCAAGCAAACTTGTGCAACATGACCTCATGTAACAGTTTCAAATCTCTCAAGCCAAGACCCCCCCTTTTGCAAGAGGACGACAATAATGCCTCTTAAGTTTCCTTAACAAGCTTCACCTTATATGTCATATAAGATCATTAAAATTTTCTTATGGCCTTGGCAAGGTCATCAAGAATCGATTTAGGCCATTTAAAAATATGAAAAGAATGTAAGAGCATACACTGAATTTCCAAAGCAATCAGACAATATTGACCAACGAGTGAAGAGTTAATCCTTTCCAAGAGTAGAGTCCAACTGAACCCTTACCCTATTTTCCAACCCCTAAAATCAACATCGATGAAGGGCACCTTGAAATAAAGTCACATAATTTCGGGAAGGGGTGAAGACGAAGAGAGAAAACAAAAAGAGAGGCAGTTGATTGAGATAAAATTCTACTACCCTCTATTGAATTCATTGAGGCTATATATATAGCCTTACAAAGAAACAGAAACAGTAAGGAAAATGCAAAGGAAATGCTAACTAACTCTGATTCCTTAACTGTCTAGTGGCCCCATGGTTCATGCCCATTTCCCGCCTTATTGCTCACCAGAGCGTGTTGTGCTTAACCAACTTTGCGCCCACGTACGCACGTTTCAGCCCGACTCTACTCACATGAGCAGCCTCAAGGCACATGCCTATGTCTACATGTATCATTTCCCTTATTGAGAATCCTTGCCCACAAGGATGAAATCAGGGTAGGATTGAGTAAAACACCATTCATTTTCCCATGTGGCTTCCTCTGCTAGAGCTCCTATCCATTTGACCAAAATTTTTGGTTTGGGCGATATTTGTTCTTCTAGATCACACGGAAAGCCAAGATGGCTTCAAGTTGGGGAATGATAGTGTCGTGATCAAAGATTGGAGGAAGTTGGATAGAGCTTGGAGTGATTGGTCCCACATTTTTTTTAACATGCTGACATGAAATACATCATGTATGTGGGAATCGGTTGGAAGAGCCAATCTATAGGCCATTGGACCAACTCGAGCAATGATTCTATTAGGACCAAAGAAATGTGGGGCAAGATTTTTGGATGAACGAAAAGCCACATAATTTTTTCTATAGAGTTAGAGTCTTAGGTACACATAATATCCTTCGAGGAAAGAGACCTCGCGTTGGTGATGGTCAGCTTGAAATTTCATACAATTTTGAGCCTGTAGAAGATTATGTCTCAGCTCACATAGAATGGTGTCCCGATCAAGTAGATGCTCATCCACTGCTTGGACATGGGCAATTCCTGGAACATAGATTAATAAACGTGGAGGTGGAAAGCCATAGACTACTTCAAAATGTGTCATCTTGATGGAGGAGTGAGTGGAAGTGTTGTAACTGTACTCATCCCATGGAATCCATTCAAGTTATTTTCATGGTTGATCCCCAACAAAGTAGCGTAGATATTGCTCAAGGATTCGGTTGACCACTTTAGTCTGTTCATCTGATTGGGGGTGATTGTTGAAGCTCGTGCATAATTTAGTTCCTTACAGTTGGAACAAAGCTTTCCAAAAGGAATTGATAAACACCTTGTCATAATCATTGACTATGATGGTTGGCATTCCATGCAGACATATCACATTAGTCACAAAGGTCTTGGTCACAGTCATAACAATGAATGGGTGCTTCATAGGAACAAAATGAGCATATCTTTTCAAATGATCCACAATTACCATGATAACAGTATAGCCATTGGAATATGGTAGCCCCTCAATGAAGTCCATTGAGATGGCAGTTCATATTTTGGTAGGGACAGGAAGTGACTGGAGTAAACATGTTGGTTTCATGCTATCGGTCTTAAACTGTTAGTAGGTATCATATTGCCGCATGAACACCTTCAACATTTGGCATATTTTTAACCAACCGAAACTTTGTTTGATATGAGAAAAGGTTTAGTGAAACCCAAAATGCCCCTAATAGGCGTGGAATGAAAATCAACCATTATCTTAGGGATTAAAGATGAGTTGGGAATCAAATATACTTTGTTACCCTTGACTAAACACTCCATCTCGTTGGAGCAATTTATAGGTAGCTGAAGGGGAAGATTTGGTTAACAGTCCTTCATAGAAAGGGTCTTGTTGCACTTCTTTTTGAAGCATAGGCTACCAATCTGTGTGCAGTTGGGAAATAGATAAGAATTGAAATTCAACTACACGTGAGAGAGAGTATGCACCTTGGTTTTCCTATCCACGTTTCTATTCAATTTCATAATTATAATCAAGGAGTTTTGGCAACCACCGTATCTATACTGGAGTTGTGATACACTATTCCAAGAGGTACTTAAGGATTTTTTTATCAGTACGTATGGTAAAGGGTTTTCCTAACAAGTATGGGCGTCATACTTTGATGGCCTTGATGATGGCCAACATTAATTCTCATAGGTGGATAAGGCAAATGTTGATCCTTTCAAAGCTTCACTAAAGTATGCCATTGGTCTGTTTTCTTGGATAAGGATGGCCCCAAGTCCAATTCCACTAGCGTCACTTAATCAGAAACCATTGAGTAAAATCCAGTAGATGCAAGATTGGTGGGAATGTCAAGGCTTCTTTAAGTTGTTTGAAGGCACTCTCAGCTGTTTCATTCCATTGGAATCCTTCCTTTCTCAATAAATGGGTTTGGGAATTTATAATGCTACTAAATTGACATATGAATTTTCTATAATAACCAGGTCACCAGAGGAACCCTCGAACTCCTTTTGTTATGGTTAGGGTTGGCCAATCAATGATAGCCTAAATTTTGGAAGGATCCACTGAGATAGCTTGCTCTGAAACAACATGTCCCAAGTACTCCACCTATAGCCCTCCAAATCTGCATTTGGACTCTTTGTCATACAGGTTGTTAGTTGCTAAGATTTGGAGAATAACTCATAGATGCACTAGGTGGTCTTCCCCTGATCATGAGTATATCAAAATGTCATCAAAGAAAACTAAAATAAACTTTTGAAGGTGGGTCTGGAAGAAGTCATTCATGAGGCTTTGGAAAGTAGATAGAGCGTTGGTGAAACCAAATGGCATCACTAGGAATTCATAATGGCCCTCATGTGTTTGAAAGGCTATCTTAGGGATGTCCTATTCATGGACTCATATTTGATGACACCCTAAATGTAAATCTAGTTTGGAAAAAACTCTAGCTCTATAGAGTTCATCTAATAGTTCATCTATGACAGGGATGAGATATTTATCTTTAACTGTGTTGTCATTCAAAGCTTTATAGTCCACACAAAATCTCCAACTACTATCAACTTTCTTGACTAGCAGAACTGGTGAGGAAAAAGGGATGCTACTAGGCCTTACCAAACCAGATTGCAAAAGCTCCTTAACCATCTTTTCAATTTATATTTTTTGGTAATATAGGTAACGATACGGCCTTACATTGAATTGGTTTACATTAGGCTGCAAAGGGATGCAATGATCTTGCAATCACCTAGGTGGTAAACTGGTAGAAGGTTCAAATATGTGTGACAACTCTGTGAGTAAACGTCTTAACATTGGAAGATTTGAATTGGTTTCAAGGCTATCATAGCTGTTTGGGAAAAAAATTGGAAAAACAACCTGATGCTTTGTAGCCCATTGCATTCCTTGTTAGTTAGAGCTGCAATGTTGGTTTGTTCTAATCCCTGAAACATATGGCAGGTTCCTCCTACCTTAAAGCTTAAGGTGAGCTTCTTATAATCCATCGCAATAGGGTCAAGAGTTTCAAGCCATTGGACTCCTATAACCACTTGGCATGTTGCAATCGGGAGCACATAGTAATCTACAATGACAAGATACCCTTGAATGGAGAGGGTTAGGCTACTGCATTGTCCAGCACATTTTATCTTCTTAGGATTAGTCACCATGACTTCCAGTTTCTTATTCTTTACTACGGTTTAGCCAAATTGAGAAATTAAGGTTTAGTCAATGAAGTTATGGGTACTACCTTTATCTATCAACACTAGCACCTTTTTTATTTTTTAGCTTACCTATAACTTTGTGGCTTTGTGGGTGCGTGGTGCCTGCTATGGCATGGAAGGAAATCTCTGGTACCAATTTTTGAGGCTCTTGTTCAAGAAGGGATTCTTTCATGTCATCTGGGGATTCTTGAGGGGAATCTTTAATCAGGAATAGCTGAGGCCGCACGCAATAGTGGCTAGTCACAAACTTCTCATCACGGTAATAACATAGTCCTTTGTCCCTCCATTTATGTGCTTCATGGTTGGTAATTCTTTGAAAGGGCATTGATGGAGTTGTTGTACCTGAGTTCGGATGTTGGTTGGGGTGAGGTCCCAACATACCAGCTGTGGAAAAGGATGGTTGCTTTGGTGGCATTGAAGGGGGTTGATAGTGAGGGAGTTAAATATACTTCTTTTGTAATTAATTTCTTTCTTCAATCAGCCTGGCTACTCTAATGGCATCAACCAATGTTCGAGGCTGCTTGATTTTGACATCAATGTGAATTTCATCTCTCAATCTAGCAATGAAGCAAACAATCATAAATTATTCCAGTAAGCCATCAACTCTATAGGAAAGCTTTTCAAAAGGTTCCTAATATGATGTGATGCTTATGGTATGTTTAAGGCGAGTCAAGGCCTCAGAAGGATCCTCATAGTCTATTGGTCCAAATCTTAGTTATGCAGCCTTGGTAAACTCATCTTAGGTAAGTGGTCCACGAAATTTGGTAAGCCACCAGTGCCATTGCAAGGCAATGCCTTCCAGATGGAAGAAAGCCATCTGCACTTGCTGGTCATGAGCATTGTTAGTGAATTCAAAATATTCCTCTACCTTATAAATCTAGCTAGTAGGATCCTTACCAGCAAATTTTGGGAAAGAAAGCTTCAGGTGTGGGTGAGGGTGGTCTGGGTTTGATCAAGAAGTGTGGGGATGAGGGTGTGAGGGTTCCTCCCTTGCAAAAGGGTTCATCTCGAGTGTGCTGCGGGATTCACACAGGGTCTATAGCTCGATGAGCATGGCTTGTAAGGTAGCACCCACTTGGTTGAAACTAGTCTCATGTCGTTCAAGATTTTCCATGACATCTGATAACTGTATTTTATATAGTTATTTACACCTATTTTATTAATTATAATTGCTATGTTCTCTCTATTTTTAGTTAATATTAGTTTAATAAATTAGTATTTACCGTTTTTAATGTTTTTTATGAAAAATAAAAAATTTGTATCGAAAACGTACTTAATTCCAATTTTTCGTCCAAAAATATAATTTCAAAATAAATTAGTATTTAATTGTAATTTATAAATGTTGAAAATATAAATTAAATTAAATTCGGGCTTAATTTTTAATTATTAAAAGTTTAAAATTTAATTTAAATTACCAAAGAGCTGTATTGCAATTAAACAAAGTTTAAAATGTAATTTGAAATATATTTATGGGTGAAAATATAATTAAGGAAAGTTTTAAATTCTGCGCAGGTGAGAAGAAGCCACGCGCTATTATGCACAAGAACGCTGGACCGTCCGATCAAAAAATAACCGCTAAGATGCGGCAGCGCATCAAGCCCGACCAAATCGCGTGCGAGCAGATTCTTTTACGCACTCGGCGCCATTCGAGGCCAGTTGTGCCGTAATGGCGTGCGAGTAGGACCCACATGTCGACTGCCCAGAAATTCTCTCGAGGCGCATCGCTATCCGTTGGATCAGATGAACGGTCCAGATTGAAGTGCGTGGAACCAAGCTGTCGCGCACCGAATCGCTTGCCTAAAACTCTTGTGCGACGCAGGACATCGAAGAGGCGTGCACCCTCTCGTTTTACAGAATAAGAAGAAGCCACGTGTCTCCTAAATCTTCCAGAAGCGCGCGCCGTGTCTCCCACTCAGTTTAAAATAATATTTTTGTTGTAACGGTTTGTCCCCAACACGTCTTATTTTTATTTTCGATACAAATATTATACACGTGTCTACGTAGTTAAAGAAAAATGTATATTTTTTTAGTTGTATTTTTGTTGCTATAAATAGGTGATAAGATGATAGAGTTAAAAAGTTTTTTTTTTGAGAGTTTAGGTTTAAAATTTACGTAGTGTTTGGGGGTAATGGACTATGGAACACGTAGAAGCCATTTTCGGCTTCGTTGTGTTCTCCACGTGTCAAATATTTATTATCTCGAATTGTTTTAATTTTCTTATTTCTTCCTTTAATTTTTCTCGCATCTATTTGTAATTTTTATTTTAAATTAATGAAATAATTTAATTTTTCTAGGGTTGCATTTGATTCAAATATATGAAGCTTTGATTTTAATTATTTTTGATAGATTTATAAGACGTTCGATTTGTTCGTTCTATTTTGTGCTTAATGCTTTTTGATTATTTACGAATTTTATCAAAACGATTTATGGCATAAAAATAAACTTGAGAAAGGCATTTTTGTGTATATTGCTCGTAAATAGAATGACATGTATGATGAAGGATAGGAATATACCCTAATTGTATGTGTGGCCATTTGAGAACTTAGAACTTAATGAATCTTATTAAATTTAATTCTCATAGAGATATAGCGAATTAATTTAATGAGTTGTGTTTATACAGAGCTCGGAAGAGATGTATGAATAAAAAAAGAAGTTTTCGGTTGACAAATTAAATGTACTAAAAAATATAAATCAAAAGAAAATAACATGATTTGAGTGGATTAGTTTGGTGAAAAATTGCAATCCTAGAGTTCTCTTATTTTCGTTTTACCTTTTTCTTAATAATCGATTATTTTGGATAAAATCAGAGAGATACAATTTTAGTACTCAACAAACTATAGTAACAAATCCTCGTGGGAACAATACTTTACTTACAAATCTTTATTACTTGTGACCGTGTATGCTTGCACGATTTATGTGTGTTCCAAAACACACAACAAGTTTTTGGCGCCATTGCCGGGGATTTGTTTTACTATTTTCATTGTTGATATTAATACCAATCAATTTGATTTTAATTCAAAAAAAAAATTATTTTTGCGTGTTTAATTTATTTTTCAATTTTCTCATGGGTTGAGATTTTGTTTGACACACAAATCTTACCTCACAAAAAGAAAAAATAATTTTTTGTTGCTTATTGTTTGTTGTTTATATTATTTTGCAATTTTCTCGTGGGTTGAGATTTTGTTGACACACAAATCTTAATCCACAAAAAGAAAAAAAATAAAAATAAAAATAAATAAATTGTTTTTTATGGTTATTGTTTCTTAATTTATTTTTCAATTTTCTCGTAAGTGGAGATTTTGTTTGACACATAAATCTTAACTTACACACAGAAAAACAAATTGAGAAGTCAAGTTGAAGACTATAAAACAAGTGCTTCTTGGGAGGCAACCCATGTGTTTTATTTTTTTTTTATTTTTTTTTTGCATGTATTAAATTTTATATTTTGTTATGTTATTTGTTTTTTCCTTCGTAGGTGCAAAGTGGAGGTAATGAAGCAATTTTGGCTTAACCAATCAAACAAACCAGGAAGTTTCTTTAAACCCATCTCATATGTTCTTTAATTGTCACACATTGAGGACAATGTGTATATTAAGTTTGGGGGTGGTAGATATATTGAACTTAATTGAAATACTTTCTGGATGTTCTTGCTCGTGAAATTGTTTTTTGTTTTGTTTGGTTGATTGAATATATTTTGCTATGAATAGTGATATATATATTTTTTCTTAGATTTAAATGATGCATATCTCCTTGAAAAATTTGAATATTGTCTAAGCGATGAATAATTTTTACGTAAGTTTCATTTTTACAAGGATAAATATTTATGAGCAATAGTCTTGATTTTTGAGTTGCTATGATAATTTAGAGAATGTTTATATGAGTATGGAATTCGATTGATATTTGTGGTGTCACAATTCTTAGAATTTGTTTGATTTTCTCTCGAAGTGAAATTATAGATAACATTTAACTAAGAAAATGATTTAGGCCATCTTTGGATCGTTTGAGCCTTTCTATCTACCTTCACATACACTACCAATAGTATACCCCTTTTGAGCTTCAAAGTTTATATATATATATATATATCATTTCAAAAGCCTACCTTAAAAAATATATATGTGTTTGTGGATATATCTATTTTTCCTATCTCACTAACATTTACAGTTGTTAGTAAATAATTAAAGATATATCATGAAATACAAAAGAGGTTACTAAAAAAAAGAAAAAAATAGCAGAAAAGAAAAAAAAAGTTTCTAAAAAAAAGGATTCTGAAAAGAAAAAAATATAGATTCTGAAAAGAAAAAAAAAACAGATTCTGAAAAGAAAAAAAAAGAGAAAAAAAAAGAAATGAAAAAAAAATTGAGTTTGGATGTTATGATAAATCCCTAATTGGGAAGTATGTATTGTGATGATGGAAGATCTCTTGTTTCAATCCTAAAATGATGTGTTTATGAAATTTTGTGCTAAATATTATCTTTTATCCTACCTTCACCTAAGCCATACATTACAAGCTTAATAAAGTCCTATTGATTTGTTGTTTTGTGTTTGTCTACATTAGTGGAGAGAGAAATGAAAAATAAACTTATTAGATTTGTGATTTCATGAAAATTTGTTTGATTTTATATTTGTATAAACTGATCCGGATTTCATGCGATAAAATATGAAAAGACTTGACACACACACACACTAAAATTTATTATGAAAATGGAATATATTTTTAAATTAATTTTGATACTTAGATAAAATTCTTTTATTTCTTTGAGTTATGTAATTCGGAAATGTTTAAAAAGAAATATTTTGAAAATCACTATTTTTAATGCAGTTATCTTTGTTTTATTTTCTTCCTTTTGCTTGAAGACTAGCAAAAACTTAAGTTTAGGGGTGTTGATAACTGTATTTTATATAGTTATTTACACCTATTTTATTAATTATAATTGCTATGTTCTCTCTATTTTTAGTTAATATTAGTTTAATAAATTAGTATTTACTGTTTTTAATGTTTTTTATGAAAAATAAAAAATTTGTATCGAAAACGTACTTAATTGCAAGTTTTCATCCAAAATATAATTTCAAAATAAATTAGTATTTAATTGCAATTTATAAATGTTGAAAATATAAATTAAATTAAATTCGGGCTTAATTTTTAATTATTAAAAGTTTAAAATTTAATTTAAATTACCAAATGGCTGTATTGCAATTAAACAAAGTTTAAAATGTAATTTGAAATATATTTGTGGGTGAAAATATAATTAAGGAAAGTTTTAAATTCTGCGCAGGTGAGAAGAAGCCACGCGCTATTATGCAAGCGCGCAACGCGGACCGTCCGATCAAAAAATAAATGGCTCAGATGCGCACGTCCAGATCAAGCCCGACCAAATCGCGTGTGCGCAGATTCTTTTACGCGGCTCGGCGCCCGAGTGGGGCCCACTTGCCGCGCAGGCCGGCATGCAGAGTGGGACCCACATGTCGGCTGTGCAGAAATTCTCTCGAGGCGCATCGCTGTCCTTTGGATCAGATGAATGGTCCAGATTGAAGCGCGTGGAACCAAGCTGTCGCGTACCGAATCGCTTGCCTAAAAATCTTATGCGATGCGGGACATCGAAGAGGCGTGCACCCTCTCGTTTTATAGAATAAGAAGAAGCCACGTGTATCCTAAATCTTCCAGCGAATAATATAACGACACATGGCATAAATTTAGTAAACCAGAATGCACGGGAAAGGCACACGTTTCCAGGTGGGCCGTTGTCTGCCACATGTCCCCGCCTGCCTTGCTTGCATATGGCGCATTTCCATACACCCTTTTTGCTCTCATCAATTGAAGGATGCCACGTGTCCCACTATATTTTTCAACAAATGAGATCGCGACACGTGGCAGAGTATATTGAAAGCAAAATCAGAAGCGCGCGCCGTGTCTTGATGAGCGAAAACCGGCATCGCCGATTCTCGCAAATACTTTGGTTTTAATATTTGTAAAACTCTCGCAAGTGCACGAATCATTTCGTAGAAAATGATAAGTATACTCCCAAGGTCGATCTAAGGAAGGAATGTATGTGGTTTTTAATTTATTATTCAAACTTTTAAAAACGAAATTAAATCCTAAACATCCTGTCACGATATTTTGGGGTTTTGTGTTTTAAATCTAATAACAGAAGATTAAACATAGATGCAATAAAAATTCATGCAGATTTTATCTTTTATAAATAGTGGAGTATTTATGGATATAATAACTAAGTTAATTATGATTGCTCGTATTATCTAGGTTATTAAAGATATGAATTGATATTTATTGATTCTCCCTTTTTGTATGAATACCACCTTTGGTGAGGTTAGATATTCTTTGTTAACTAAACAAAATCAATTAACACTATGGGTGGGGTTGATAACTAATTTGGTTAATTAAATTAATTCCTTTTTCTAAGAGATTGAAAATGAACCATTTAAATGCCACCTTTGGTGAGGTTAAACGATTTAAACTTTATTCAAGGTGTCCAAATTAAACCACGAGAATTTAGTTATCCAAGTACTAACTTTCAAGTTTTAAAACCACTATTGAAAACATGTTGTCAATACATTTTCACATAATAATTCTTATAAAAACTTTTGAAATAGAGCTTATTTCTACAACTAGGAAGGCGATTGTACCCGACAAATAAAAGAGCACTACTCTAAATTAGGAAAGGATAACTAAACCTTAAAATCTAATTTTGATTTAAGTTTGTAATGAAAAATAATATATTTCTCTACAACATCCTTAATATAAAATCTTGAATAAAAATAAAATCAATTCATTTTAGAAATTTTCACCTATTTAATATTTACATGGCGTAACAACGTTATTATTATATCATGATTATAAGCTTGACTATACGGTTAAATTTAATCACGGAACAAATTAAATATAACATGTAAGAATAAAGCATAAAAATAAGCGTAAAGAAAAATAAAATCCTTCTGAGAACTTGACGCTATTCCCGTTGCTAGAAAACCTCAGCGGAATTTGCATTTCCATTTATTGAATCAAAAATCTAAATTATTACAAAAACATTACAAGTTCCTCACAAAAAGAGAAGAACTCTAAACCTAAGAAAAAACTAAAAATTAAGAAAAAAACAAAGAAAAGCTTAGAAACTAAGAAAGAAACTAAGAAAAACTTAAAAACTAAGAAATGAGAGAAAGAAAGAAGAGAGAAGTGTGGTTTTGAGGTGTGCTTTGAAGTGAATGGAGGGTATTTATAGGTGAGGATGGAGAGAAAAAAATGAGTAAAACAATGTTAAAAAAATATTAAAAAATTAAAAAAACGTGTAGTGGACATCTTTGAGGTCATCAATAGCGTCGGCATGGCGTCCTGAGCTTCCTGCAGTGAAAAATGGGGTGCAGCGTTAGTGTGGCAATTTGAGCAACTCTTTGGGCGTTCTTGTGCCAGCAATGTTGTCATTGTATGACTCGTATGCGTGAACATTGCCAGCCTTAGCCTGTATGAATAGAAACCAACAGCCTTGTAGCCTATGGCATCAGAGAGGCCCACAGTGACCTGAGCGCTAGGTGTTAAAGCCTTGTTGTGTATGGTGAATTGTGTATGATTTTCGATCTTTTGACATTTTTGACCTTTTCGACCCATTTTGTCCAATTTTTCCATGTTTGTTGACCTTTTCCCACTTATTTATTAATTTATTTGTGATGTATTGCTTCAAGTATTCTTCTTTGAGTCTTTAAATTGCGTTTTTAAGCCAAAATACCTGAAAAACAATAAAAATACCCGTGATTCCGAAAAAGACAAATTTATATAAATATATGATAAAACATATAAATATATATATTTTTAATCAATTAATGTGCATAAAATCATGGTTATTTTAGTGCTTTTTGAGCACTCATCATGTCTCCCACTCAGTTTAAAATAATATTTTTGTTATAACGGTTTGTCGCCAACGCGTCTTATTTTTATTTTCGATACAAATATTATACACGTGTCTACGTAGTTAAAGAAAAATGTATATTTTTTTAGTTGTATTTTTGTTGCTATAAATAGGTGATAAGATGATAGAGTTAAAAAGTTTTTTTTTTTGAGAGTTTAGGTTTAAAATTTCTGTAGTGTTTGGGGCTGGACGGTGGAACACGTAGAAGCCATTTTTGGCTTCTGTTGTGTTCTCCATGTGCCAAATATTTATTATCTGAATTGTTTTAATTTCCTTATTTCTTCCTTTAATTTTTCTGCATCTGCTGTAATTTTTATTTTAAATTAATGAAGTAATTTAATTTTTCTAGGGTTGCATTTGATTCAAATATATGAAGCTTTGATTTTAATTATTTTTGATAGATTTATAAGACGTTCGATTTGTTCGTTCTATTTTGTGCTTAATGCTTTTTGATTATTTACGAATTTTATCAAAACGATTTATGGCATAAAAATAAACTTGAGAAAGACATTTTTGTGTATATTGCTCGTAAATAGAATGACATGTATGATGAAGGATAGGAATATACCCTAATTGTATGTGTGGCCATTTGAGAACTTAGAACTTAATGAATCTTATTAAATTTAATTCTCATAGAGATATAGTGAATTAATTTAACGAGGTGTGTTTATACGGAGCTCGGAAGAGATGTATGAATAAAAAAGAAGTTTTCGGTTGACAAATTAAATGTACTAAAAAATATAAATCAAAAGAAAATAACATGATTTGAGTGGATTAGTTTGGTGAAAAATTGCAATCCTAGAGTTCTCTTATTTTCGTTTTACCTTTTTCTTAATAATCGATTGTTTTGGATAAAATCAGAGAGATACAATTTTAGTACTCAACAAACTATAGTAACAAATCCTCGTGGGAACGATACTTTACTTACAAATCTTTATTACTTGTGACCGTGTATGCTTGCACGATTTATGTGTGTTCCAAAACACACAACAACATCATTGCGAAACTCAGTGTTGGACTTGCCTCATGTATGCATGGCTCTAATACCACTTATAGGGATAATTTTGGAAGGGGTGAAAACGAAGAGAGAAAACAAAAAGAGAGGGAATTGATTAAGATAAAACTCTACTAACCTTTATTGAATTCATAGAGGCTATATATATATAGCCTTAAAAGGAAAGAGAAATAGTGAGAAAAATGCAACGGAAATGCTAACTAACTTTGATTCCCTAACCGTCTAGTGGTCCCCTTGGTTCATGCCCATTGCCTACCTTGCTGCACACTAAAGCATCTCATTTTTTGCCAACTCTACACACATGAGCAGCCTCAAGGTGTATGCCCATGGCTGCACATATCAGGAAATTGAAGAAAAATTTGTGAACTTGCATTATATCATTGTATTGTCATGTTGCTTGTTATATAGTGTAGCAAGTGTGTATATTAGTTATGGGAGGTGGTGTGTATGCTATGAATCCTAATGTAACTGAATGGATGTTTGTTGATAGCTCATATTAGTGTCGTATCTTAGTCTTGTATAACAATTATGGTGCAATGTATGTAATGAATTCTTGCTAAGAGCTTGCTAACATTTTTTATACAATTTGTCAATAGTTTTGATTATAACAACTACCTAACTTCTAATACCTTTAGCCCTAAGCACTTCATTGGTTTAACATTTCCCCTTAGTCTTAAGCCCATAAACACTTCATTGGTTTAACATTTCCCCTTAGTCTTAAGCCCATAAACACTTCATTGGTTTAACAGACTTCTAGACACTCCTCTGCCAAAATAAATAACATATTTTTCTAAATTTACAATATTTTCCAAAATGTCACTATAAAGTTACAATGCCTCACAAAGGTTCTAGAGATTTTCTGGACAAGCTTGCACGAATATTAGTAGGTCAAAATACATAGGAGCCATGACACCTTGAGATGAGGAAATATGAGCTAGTCGGTCATCATCTATCAAGAGTATAAGAAGTTAAGGTGTAAATTGAGATTAGATGTTAATGAAATTTATAAGATAATCCATTAATTTTTCAAACCCATCTTATCTTATTCATTTAATTTTTAATAAGATGAGATGATAATGAAAATGCATTAATTAAGATGTCTCATTTTTTTCCTAATAAGCCTTAATGAGACAAGTTAGGATATAAAAATAAAAATAAAACATGATAAATGATAATTTATAATGTAAGTTTAATAAGTAAAACAATACAAAAGTTAAACCTATTAGGGTTACAATCTAAATGAGATGATTGTTGGGATCATCAGAATTCTAGAGAGAGAAGTTGGAGCAAATGATGCAATGTGTAGATTTCTTGAGGTTGACTACCTAAGGCTCGATCAGGCGGGTGACCATATATATACAATAGAGGGTAGGACTATCCCTCAAGCTTGGGCTGTCGTTGTGCTCTCCAACTCGGATTGTTATCCAGCTCGGGTTGTTTTCTAGCTCAAATTATCATCCTGGTTCGAGCTAGTGTCTTTTCTTGAGCTATTGTTACGGCTCGGGCTGTCACTTGCAAGGCTTATATACATCCAAACAATGATATTTAAATGAAATGAGACAATATGATACATGACAGTTAATCCGTTTTCTTACAGCGAGATGGGACCCCTTCCACATGGTACAAGATTTTCCGCTTTCGTTCATAACTGCAAGTTCAGCAAGCTCACAACCATGACTTGATAGTTCACCGAAACCTCATGGCTTTGCTTCTAGGGAGAAAGCCCAAAATGCGTTATGCTATTTAGAGACTACTAATCACTTAGCTTTCTAAGCAATGTGTGACATGTGCAGGCACACTGCATCATAAACCCAAACTTAGGGAGTCTTACTTCCTCGTAAGAACGCAAGCCCATATGACCTAATAGGGTCATGGCTATGATACCAATTGATACATGATGGTTAATCCGTCTGTTTACAACTGGGTGGAACCTAATCCACATGGCATGAGATGTCTACTTCGTTCTATAACTGTAAGTTTAGTGAGCCTATAGTCATGACTTGATAGTTTAACAGGATCTTACGACTTTGTTTCTAGAGAGAAACCCCAAAATGTATTATGTCATTTAGATAATACTCACCTTTTATAAGCATATCACCACTTAATTTTCTAAATAATGTGGGACATATGCAGGTATAATGCATCACAATATTGCACTATTAATCTATTAAAGATATTAAATGAAATATAGGATAAGATGAGATATTACATTACATATCTCTAACCAATAGAAAATACCTGCAAAAAATGTCTACGGGATGCAAAAAAGCAATAGAGATAACAGATCATCCAATATTATTCCTCTAGAGCAAGAAAGTAACCTCTGAGGAAGCCATTAACGAGAATATAAGTCTTGACAGAATAAAATAATCGATGAATCTAACCAAGGAAACCTTATCAAACCTAAATTTTCATATTACCCTGATAATAAAATCCCATCCCATAGCTTCAAATGCTTTACAAATGTCGATTGGAGGAGCTGCATTCCCACCATGACTAGAAAGATCCGTAGCATTTAAACACTCAGAGCCAGAGGCCCCTGATATACATCTGTTGGTTTTGAAACCGATTTTCAATATAAAATTCAATTTTTATTTTACAAATCATGCTGAAGCATTTGTTACAGGTAACAAAAATTTACATATATGTTGAGATATACCAACAAATATTAAAAATTTTAACGTTGGGATATATATTCTTATTTAAACTTGTATTTAGTTGATTAGAATATTGTATATAGATTTATATACACATCTTTAATTCTAACAATATTATAATAAATCTATTGTTTCAGTGTCATATTTGTGAGTGATTGCAACATCCCATCTTTTATATAGAAGTAAAAGTACTATCAAGGGTATATTTTTAATATAATTACAATTGTACCCTAACATTATTTATTTAGATAGTTTATCTTATTTTAATATTGTTAAATTATTTATAATTTATTTAATTGAATATTATATTAGAGTATGCTATCACACTGTAATTCTTAATTTATATTATTTACAAAGTTTAATGGGAAAGCGAGGAAAAAGAGCTATAAGTGGCAGCACCTGCGTCTTCCATCTATGGCATGGGTTATACGTAGTGTTGCTCTTCATTCACTTGAGCTATCCATCTCCTTCCAAAAAAAAAAAAGAATTTCAGTGTTTAGAAATAAGGTGTCTTCATTATCCTACTAGCAATTCAAAATAGCATTTAAGTATTCTTGCTACATGAGATAACATTTGTACAAAGATTAATTATTCTTTCAATCGAAATAAGCACTTGGGACCTAAATGAGGAAGGAAACACCAACCTATAGAATATTTTTGCAAGCTCTATTCCAATTTAGTCAAGAAAACCTCATAATGTGAATTAAATGCGAATTAAACGTGAATTAAACATATAGCACAATAAAAGTATAAAACAACATGTTCAATTCAACATACAATAAAAATAACCAATAAATAAGAAAGAATAATATGTTGTAAACATATTAATGATGGTGTGCTTCACAAGCTCCTATCAAAGCAAACAACATACATAAACATAGCAAACAACACACAACATGTGAACTAGCCATATATACTGAAAAGCCATAAATGGTTTTCAATCACTTCAAGACCTCATATGTGAAAACATATTCGATAAATGATTATTGTACTCTCATAGCATGCAATCATACATAACACAACCTGCCAAAAGAAAGAGTCCATTACTCAATACTCAACCAAGATAAGGAGATACTAACTCTTTAAATAATCATATAAAACTCACGTACATGCATATTAATTTAAATCAACATAAACAATAAATAGAAAGCTATAGTCATGTTATAAGGAAATGAAAGAAAGCATGCAACTACAAAAATCAAAAAGGCTTTCTAATCCGAGTCTAAGTCTACTATGTTAGTACATACATGATTGAGATAGATTATACTAACACATTAGCTGATCAAGAATAACACGTGATATAATAAGGTAAGCCCTTATAGAACCCTAACCTAACTAGTAACATTCTCGACAAAAAACAATCCACTAAAGCAAAATAAGAAAATACAACTCGATAGACAAGTATAAACGTAAATACATCTATCAATCGAGACCATTCTACCATAACTGTCTATTGTTGCTCTTGCTAGCTACATTCGCAATAACTTGATCCAACACACGAATCTAACTCTCCTCCAAAGTCAACATCACACACAGTAGTAGAATCAACCACTAATTGAACAGCAATGTGTACACCAATGTGGGAGCCACCTCAATCACAACCACTAGTAATCACTGTCTTGAGAACTCACAACTTTAACTTAGCCTAATCCCAAGAACACAATATTGCTCTCAATCTACTAGTAAACTAGTCTTTAAGCACTCACAATTTAAGAGCGTTATTTTACTCTTACTACCAAACACTTCCTTGAGTACTAATCACTTAAAAGCATAATTTTGCTCACAAAATCCAAAATCTCTATTACCAAACAAACACTCAAGATAATAGTGACCTACAATTAGAAAAATGAGATGTCAATTTGAAAGAGCTTTGCCACAAAATTTCTCATTAAGAAATGAAAAGAAAGAGAGCATTTATAGAAAAATTTGGGCTATCCAAGGGTATGTTGTCGAGGCCTCATCGACCACCCAATAAGGAGTCCGACGAGGCACCCAAAATTTCACCAAAAAATGTGATCTTTTGTATTAAAAATTATCGAGTAATTTTTCACAAATACTAGCAAATGAAACGAAGCAAAAATCATAATACTCAACCCAGTATGCACATTATGAAAACCAATCTCGTGGTGTGTATAAACATGCTCACTTATAAAGTGTACCTAACTATGTACATGTTTGTATTACTGATAATCAGTAAGCAACCTTATATAGAGAAAAAAATATATACTAAGTAAAATAAACAAACTTTATATTTTACACACAGGAATGCCAATAAAGACACAAACGACTACAAGAGTGGTAGTTTGTTTTCAAAACTTCCTTTGTTTTTATTTCTTTAGACTATATTTTCCTATATACGAATAATATTGTTATACAAATAAATCATCCAATGGAATTATAGAGAATCTAATAACAAGTGATTGGTGATCTATATAAATTTCAAAAAATGGTTTATGCTAATGTTCTTTCTTTTGTATACTCAATTTTGGTGAGTGGTTTATATGTTTAAAATGTTCTTTTTATACTGAGATTTTCGAAAATATTTTCTAAATTGTTTGAAGGAATTTCCATGCGGAAATGTTTCTTGGGCCAAAACATAGCTAGTTTAAAAACTAGTGATTTGAACTCTCATTGAATTATTTCCAAAAAAATTGAAACTAAAACAGTAATTTTTTTTAATCTCAATAAGTTGATCCATATAAAGTTAGAAATATATAGATTGCCAGTTTTAGGATAATTTTACTGTTCATTATTTAGAATTTTCTACAAAGTGTTATACCTATTATACTAAAGAATATTTTTGCAAAAACCTTGATTAACATCCTATTGCTACAAGGATTTGACTTGAAAATAAAAGACAGAAAGAGTAATGAAATCTTGGTGGCTGACCACTAAAGACAAATCATTAAAGTCAACTACCTCACAACCAAACTACTCCCTGACAATCTACCATGATCTCAAAAAAAAAAAGCTTAGAAAAGAGGCAATGTATTATTTGTTAGATGATTCATACCTAGGAAAACATTACCTAAATCAATTATTAAGAAGGTGTGCACTTGAAATTGAATTTCATTCTATACACACTTTTGCCATATATATGCATATGGAGCACACTTTGGAACCAAAAGAATCACCCTCAAGGTTTCTGAGAGTGGATTCTATTGATCCACCTTATTCAACTATACACATATTTTTTGTTAAGCTTGTGATTGTTGTACTCTAAAGCGTAGAGACCAAATGTTTCAAACTCTTATACCCTTTGTTGAAATTTTGATGTATAAGTATTGATTTTATGGGACCCTTTCATTCATCTAATGGATAAATATATATAACCATTATGTATCTAAATGGGTGGAAGCTAAAGCCACCAAAACTAATTATTCTAAAGTTATTATGTATTTTGTGAAATCTAACATTCACTACTACAATATTGTTTTGTTTCGTCACTTAAATTTTGCCAACTCATTAAAAATTGGTGAAAAAAATAAAAATCAACGGTTTATGAAAATCGGCTCCAAATATTTCACCGATTCTTCAAAAAACGGCCCTTTTTTGTTAAAAACAAATTGTTGGTTCTAAAAAACTTGCTTCTTTTGGAAAAATATTTTTCCGCTATAAAAATCGGCCTTTTACGTAAAATATTTCATCTATTTCTTAAAACTGACCCTTTTTTGTGAAGTATCTTTCCAATTTTAGAAAATAGACCCTTTTTATAAAAGAAATTCGTCAATACTAAATATGGCATTGTTTTCTGAAAATATTTTGTTGGTTCTAAATAAAATGACTAGTTTTGGTCTTGCTTCTTGTAAGCCTTCCAATGCTCCAATGAAATTTGGTCATATTCTCTCAAAAATGGAAGGTGTTCCTCACAGTGATCCATTTTGTTATCAATGCCTAGTTAGGAATTTACAACACTATGTGCTTATAAGACCTGATATTGCATTCTCAGTTAACAAACTGTATCAATTTATTCATGCCCCTACTAATATCCATCTTGTTACAGATAAGAGAATTCTCAAATTTCTAAAGGGTATTATGTCTCATAGGCTTTCTATCCCTAAGTGTTCAAGCTTTAACCTTGTTGATTATTGTGATTTTAATAGGGCAATCAACAAGGAAGGTAGAAGGAGCACAGGTGAATATGCAATATTCTTTGTGAAATCCTTGGTTTCTTGGATGCCGGTTAAGAAAAAGGTTGTTGTTCATTTGGTACAAAAGTTGAATATAGGGTATTAGCACTTACATCAATAGAAATGATGTAATCAAAGTCAGTTTTGCATGAATTAAAGGTTCCTTTTGTTGGAAATTGCTATAAAGCTCCTTAATTTAAGGAGCAAAACAAGGAGCTTAATTCAAAGAGAAATTCAAGGAACCATTAATTTAAGGGTAATTCAAGAAGTGAATTTTCCTATAAATAGATGTGTAATTGTAATGAATTAATCAACCAATTTTTCATTCCAATTAAGGGAAAATCTTAGAGAGAAAAGCTTTTATGAGAGAAAATTGAGAGTAATTTTCTTGGGTGTAATTGGATTGTGAGTTGTAAGTGTTGTAAACACCTTGGTTAATTTCTTCACTTTCAATAAAAAGATATGCAGTAGGTCCGAAGACGTAAGAAAGATTGGCCGAACTCCGTTATCAAATTTGTGTGTTATTTTGTCTATTTGGCTTTCTCACAAATCTGGCTTATCGAGAATTAGCATAATTTATCAATAAATGGTATTAGAGCTTTTGGTAGTGATTTCTATCATTTTCTTGCAAGGATACTATTCACGTGAAGGTGTTCTAATACACGATGGTTTGCATAAATAGTCAGAAACGATCCGAAGGAAGTTAAATTTGAGTGGGAGCAATGGCCGCAAATGAAGGAAAGGTGAAACTCGAGAAATTCGATGGCAGAGATTTCGGGTTTTGGAAAATGCGGAAAATGTAGATAGAGGATTATCTGTATCAAAGAAATCTATATCAACCTCTCTTAGGGAAGAAGCCAAAGGCTATGAAGGAAGAAGATTGGAATCTTCTAGATAGACAAGCCCTCGGAGTTATTCGATTGACGTTATCCCGTAATGTTGCTTTCAACATAACAAAGGAAAAGACCACAGTGGGTCTTATGGAAGCTCTCTCCAATATGTATGAGAAGCCATCAACCTCAAACAAAGTGCACTCTATGAGGCATTTGTTCAATTTGCGAATGACGGAAGGCGCATCGATAGCTCAACATCTCAATGAACTAAACACAGTCACAACCCAGTTGAGTTCAGTGGAAATTGAATTCGATGAAGAAGTACAAGCATTGATACTTTTGTCTTCTTTACAAGAAAGCTGGAATGCTACTGTCACGGCTGTGAGTAGCTCGTCAGGAAGTAATAAGTTGAAATTTGACAATGTTCGTGATCTTGTTCTCAGTGAAGTGATCCGACGTAAAGAGTCAAGTGAATCATCAACTTCTTCAGTTTTGCATATAGAGTCAAGAGGAAGAAATTCAACCACAAGGAATGGATGTGGTAGAATAGACTACCAAGGTAGATCAAATGACAGGAGGTCCAAATCCAGGAATCCTAATAATTCCCATAGCTCGAAGACTATCGAGTGTTGGAATTATGGGAGAATCGGGCAATACAAAAATCAGTACAAGAGTGCACCGAAGGACAAACAAGTGAAGGCAAAGACAAATGTTAGTATCACCTCAAGAGGAGATGATGCATTGATATGCTCTTTGGAGAGCAAGCAAGAATCTTGGGTGTTAGACTCTAGAGCATTGTTCCATGCTACTTCATAGAAAGAATTCTTCGAGAAATATGTCCCCAGAAACCTTGGAGGTATATCTTGGTGATGACTAACCATGTGCTATTATTGGCAAAGGTGTAGTGAAGATTAAGTTGAAAGGGTCTATTTGGGAGCTGAAGGATGTCAGGCATATTCCCAACCTAAGAAGGAACTTAATCTCAGTAGGGCAATTGTCCAGTGAAGGCTACACTACGATCTTTCATGGTGATGATTGGAAGATTTCAAAGAGCGCAATGACAGTTGCTCGAGGCAAGAAGACTGGCACTCTTTACATGATAGTAGGGGCATGTTGTTCAATCCCAGTTGTAGTAGGCAATGAAACACCAAATCTATGGCACCAGAGACTAGGCCACATGAGTGAGAAGGGGATGAAGATTATGCACTCAAAGGGAAAACTTCCAGACCTATAGTCTGCAGAGATAGACATTTGCGAAGATTGCATACTTGGAAAGCAAAAGAGAGTCAGCTTTCAGACAAGTGGTAGAGCCTCAAAGAAGGAAAGGCTAGAGCTTATCCACTATGATGTTTGGGGACCAACAACCATCTCATCCATTGGTGGGAAACACTACTTCATGATTTCCATCGATGATCACTCTCGGAAGGTATGGGTTTACTTTCTAAAGCATAAGTCTGAAGTATTTGAGGCTTTCAAAAGATGGAAAGCTATGGTTGAAAATGAGACCGATTTGAAGATCAAAAAGCTCAAAACCGACAATGATGGTGAATATAAAGACACCATATTCAAAAATTTATACTATAAGCATGGGATCAGAATGGAAAGAACTGTGCCAAGCACGCCTCAACACAATGTTGTAGCTGAGCGTATGAACCGAATGCTGACAGAAAGAGCCAGAAGCATTCATATACAATCAGGTCTACCGAAGCTGTCAACACGGCAGCTTATTTAATTAATCGAGGTCCATCTATTCCATTGGAGCATAGAATACCAGAAGAGGTATGGAGCGGAAAAGAGGTGAAACTATCACATCTAAAAGTTTTCAGATGTGTAGCATTTGTGCATATCAATGATCAAGGCATGAATAAACTTAATCCCAAATCCAAGAAATGCACATTCATCGGTTATTGTGAGGATGAGTTTGGCTACCGCATTTAGGATGACGAAAATAAGAAAGTGATATGTAGTAGAGATGTGATTTTCAATGAAAGGGTGATGTATAAGGACATATATAAAATAGACGCCAACGACTCAGAGTAGAATGAGTCAGTATTTGCAGATGTAGATGATGTCCCAGATAGTTCCACAATGGAACCAATTCTAACAAATCCTCAGCTAGAGGAACTTTTTGGATGGAGCAATACGTAGCAATTTGACACACCACAGCCTCCTACTCCAGCTCTTGTATTGAGAAGGTCTTCTCGACCTCATATGCCTAACAGGAGATACATGAACTATATGTTGGTGAATGATGAAGGGGAGCCTGAATGCTATGATGAAGCTTGTTAGACTCGAGATTCCAATAAGTGGGAACTTGCCATGAAAGAAGAAATGAAATCTCTCATCTCCAACCAGACATGGGAACTAGCTGAGTTACCTATGGGGAAAAAGGCACTTCATAGCAAATGGGTGTACCGGGTGAAAGAGGAGCATGATGGTTCCAAGAGATACAAAGCCCGCCTAATTGTCAAAGGGTTTCAACAGAAGGAAGGAGTTGACTACACTGATATTTTCACTCTTGTTGTGAAGCTCAATACTATCGTATCAGTGTTGAGTATTTTATCCATTGAAGATCTTTATCTTGAATAGTTGGATGTGAAGACTGCATTCCTTCATGGAGATTTAGATGAAGAGATATATATGTACCAACCAGAAGGTTTCTTAGAAAGAGGGAAGAAGAATATGGTGTGTAGACTTAAGAAGAGTTTGTATAGCCTGAAACAAGCTCTGAGACAATGGTACAGAAAGTTTGACAGCTTTATGCACAAGGAAGGTTTCCAGAAGTGCAATGTTGACCATTGTTGCTACTTTAAGAGATATAGGTCCAGTTATATCATTTTACTACTTTATGTTGATGATATGTTAGTAGTAGGTTTAGATATGGATGATATTATAAGGTTAAAGCAGCAATTGTCAAAGGAGTTTGACATAAAGACTTAGGTCCAGCAAAGAAGATTCTTGGAATGCAATCACAAGAAATAAGAAGAAAGGATCCTTGTAGTTATCTCAGGCAGAGTACATCAATCATGCTTTGTAGAGATTCAATATGGGCGACGCTAAGCCAGTTAGCACACCCTTGGCTAGTCACTTTCACCTATCCAAGGATGAATCCCTTCACATAGAGGAAGAGAGAGAATTCATGGCTAAGGTTCCTTTTGCCTCAACCATTGGAATTTTGATGTACGCAATGGTCTGTACGAGACCAGACATTGGTCATGCAGTGGGAGTTGTTAGCAGATTTATATCAAACCTAGGGAAAACTCATTGGGAAGCAATCAAGTGGATTTTGAGGTATCTACGAGGCATCACGGAAAAATGCTTGTACTTTAGTAAAGGAGAGTTAAAAGTACAAGGTTACGTAAACACAGACTTTGGAGGTGAAGTTGATCACCGAAGAAGCACCACCGGTTATATATTTACTGTTGGAACTATAGTTGTTAATTGGATGTCACAAATACAAAAAATTATCACTCTATCCACTACAGAGGCTGAGTATATAGCAGTGACTGAAGCTAGTAAAGAGATGATATGGCTTCAAGGTTTGTTAACTGAGCTGGGATTCAAACAGGAGAAGAATGTTCTGCACAGTGATAGTCAAAGTGCAATACACTTGGCGAAGAATTTAGCATTTCATTCTAGAACCAAGCATATTGGACTTCTTTATCACTTCATCAAATCTCTATTGGAAGATGATGTGTTAATACTGGAGAATATTCAAGGAAGCAAAAATCCAGCAGATATGTTAACAAAGGTGGTGACTATTGACAAACTGAAGTTGTGCTCAACTTCAGTTGGTCTGCTAGAGTAACAAGACTAGAAAAGTTGCTGCATTGATTGAGGTGTGAAGACATATTGAAATCAATCTTCAAGTGGGAGATTGTTGGTGTGTTATAAAGATCCTTAATTTAAGGAGCAAAACAAAGAGCTTAATTCAAGAAACCATTAATTTAAGGAGTAATTCAAGAAGTGAATTTTCCTATAAATGAATGTGTAATTGTAATGAATTAATCAACCAAGTGTTCATCCCAATTGAGGGAAAACCTTAGAGAGAAAAGCTTTTGTGAGAGAAAATTGAGAGTAATTTTCTTGGGTGTAATTGGGTTGTGAGTTGTGAGTGTTGTAAACACCTTGTATAATTTATCAACTTTCATTAAAAAGATCTACAGCAGGTCCGGAGACGTAAGCAAGATTGGCCGAACTCCGTTATCAAACTTGTGTGTTATTTTTTCTATTTTGTTTTCTCATAAATCTGGCTTATCGGGAATTAGCGTAATTTTCCAACACCTTTAGCTAGTGTTCTTTAGTTATATTGTGACAACGTTAACACCCCTCACTTAGCAACTAATCATGTGATTCACTCATGCATGAAACATGTTGAAATTAATTGACATTTTGTTAGATATAAAGTAATAGAAGGGCAATTGAATGTTATACATACTTCATCTGAGACTGAACTTGCTAATACTCTTGCAAGACCCTATTAAAGGCTGGATTTCACTTGTTAAAATCCAAACTCTTAGTGTTGCCTCCATCTTGAGTTTACAGGGGATGTTAAGCTATGGTGCTAAGTTCAAGTGTAGTATAGTTAAAGGCTTTTACAAATGTATATTGAGTTGTTAGAGTTAGTTATAGATCCATTGATCATATCATAGCAATAGCTACTAAATATACAATGTATACTTGTATATTCAGTCAATGAAAAAATAATACAACATAAGCATTTTCTTCTCTTCACTGTCATCTTACTCTCATTTCTTTAGTTCCATAAAGTGGCCACCAATATGTTAGTATCCCTGCAAGAATGGAAAACATTGCTTCAAGATTGGAACGATTGGTATGCTAAGAACATAAAGAAGCTCACTTGATTAGCAATAACCTTAAACTAATAATTTCCGCAAACTAACCCTTTATTTCCTTAGTTAGTGACTAATATAGGTATTATTTATAACTAAGAGGAAAATAGAAAAAAAAAATAGTGATCAGTAATTAAAAGAAACATTTTAAATAAAATGAAAAACATTTACTTACCAATAATATCCCTTTATTGGTGACTAGAGGTTTGATGATCATATGAGTGAATATTAGATTTAGAGTTATTTCAATCTTTTATATATTTTTTAAACCATATCTTTCAATTATTGAACATGATATTTTTTTATCTTTTTCGCTATTAGATATAAATACTTGTTTGGAGAGAATTACAAAGTGCTATTAGATCAGGGAGATTATAAAGAGAGAACATAGATCTCTATAATGGGTCACTTAGGTACATATATTAGACATTATCACCCCAAGTATCAGAATCTCAATGGAATGACCACTTCTGACTTGTTGTCAAATCATGTCATACAATGAGGCTATGTCTGTGTTTTTCTACACTTCATGACTTTATGTCCCCTCAGTAGGTTGTACACCTCAAATATTTCGTTAAGTTAATACACCTAGTGCAACTTGGTTTCAATTAATATCCCTTGTAGTAGTTATACTCAAATCACCCCTATATATACCGCACACCCCGTGTGTACCCCAGATATATGGGGCACTCCCTAGTACATAGCACCCCAAACATTAAGTCTCTCATTCTTTTATTTTGAAGCAATGTGAAAGAATCAATCTCATTTAACCACAATAATGTGTATTTTTAGAAAAATCTTTTCATCTTTCATTTATTTAAATCATATTAAATTCATTGGAATAAATCCTTTCAAATTCTTTTACATCTATCAACCTTTCAACTTCTTTTGGATAAATCAGCTCCATCAACCACTATATTAGGGGCCTTAGCCCTTTATTCTTCCATTCTATCTCAAACATTCAGAATTTCACTTTAGAGAATTTCAAGCCGTGTGGAGAACTTTAACTTATGTCAGAAGAAATCCAGTCCATGCTAAAAGAAACTCAATCCGCTTTTTCACATTTTTTTATCGTGATTTGCCCAACTTTAGGTGCTTCCACTAACTTATACTTTTTTTAATTTTTTTTAATCTAATGGTCGAGCAAACCAGCTCTCAACCAAGTAGTGTCCCTTCTAAGTCCACCTTAAAGACCGAAGACTTACACCCCCTATAATTCATAAATATAAGTCATGGGGTAGAGAAATACAAGTAAGGGAACCAGAGACTCAAAATAGAGATCTAAAGCTTCATGTTTCTATGCCAGGTCTGACGAACGAGATATGTGTGCAAGGAACTACATGTTTCATAATAAAGCACTTTGGGACATGTGAAGTAGGTCAAACATCTCGCGAGATGACTTTAAGTCATGCCGAAACAAGTGGTGCTCAAGTGACCTAGTCGAGTACCCTTACTCTAAGTGTTCCTTCATCTAACACCTTGAGAGCCACAACTGGGTCTATATCTATCCTCCATCTCACCGTGCCCCAAAAGGTGTAGAGAGAAAAACCATGACATGAAACAACGAGAGAGCCCATGGAATAAGTTTTGAGGAAGAAAATTCAAAAATTACCTTCCAGACTGACTACAAATGACATGTATCATTTAAGAAGAGCGTACTCTATTCCACCCCATATGGGCCTCATTCCAATCCCCCAACGTCTCCTCGAAACAAATGACATGCCTCAAGGTTTGCATGAGGAGGCTCTATGTGTTGGTTTAAGGTTTCTAATACCTCAAGTGGAAACTCGTTTCTTGAGCACTTACAAATTGATTTTGGCCCAAATAAACCCCAACAGTTGAAGGATACTTTTGAGTTTGGATGTGACTAGAGGGGGGCAAGGATTTGATTTGGAAGAAAATGAGCATTTATTGTATAAAAATAAACGAGGTGGATAAAGGTAGATCATACATCTCGACCATCACACTCCATGGTCTTATTTCTATCTTAGGGGTGATATTTGGGATAGTGAGCCCGCGGTTCCTATATGTTCAACCTGGACTCATAACTTTGGTACATCGCAACCATGGGGGTCAAGAAATGCCCATGGTAATAATTTCTATATTTTGGAGTGGTTTCATCGCTCTTTCAATATTGAAATTTTTTTATGTCTCCTTATAAAGCACTTATAATGAATATGGGATAGTTTTAATGAGTTCTACAAAAAACCATGTGTCCCTTCTTATCCCTTTCCTAAAAGCCTCAATAGAGATAGAATTAAGGCACTGTGAAATCTCCATTTTCTCCTTCTCTTCATATAGTTTTCTATCACTTCTTCTTTTTTTTGGACTATGGAGAATAGTTAGTGTGATTCTTTCCGAATAAGCTTGTTGTAAGCATAATTTCTGATGAATGTCTTTACCAATTGATTGAAATTAATAATGCTTTTAGGTGGATGTTTGACAAACCATTTCTATGTCATGTCTTGAAATGTTAAAGCAAAAATCTTACAAAATATGGAGTCATTTTTTCTTCTTCCGAGATGCACATTGGAGCCATAGCCATGTTAAAGTGTATAACATGAGCTACTGGGTCGTTTATCCCCTTATAGGGTGGACATTTTGGGGTTGAAAATTTAGGTAGGGGTACCATCAATTCCATTTAGTCAAAAGATGGGGATGTTGATAATTGGTTGCACATGGCCTCATTATCATTCACAAGACATCCTTTTTCCTATTTTTTGAGTTGATAAGACATTTTTTCTTTCATATTTTTTCATTTCTCGTCCCATTCATTATTGAGATGATTCGATTAGGTATTAGCATGTGTCTGTGTGAGGCGTTTGTGTGTGTGTTTCAAGTTGGTCATTCGTGGGTTTGATAGGATAGACATGTTCTTGAGCTTGTGGTAGATTAGAGGGTTGATGGTGATGTTTTCTTGGTCCAAAAATTTGATGAGTTCTTGTTGGGTGTGATGGTTATAAGGGTGGAGTAACTATTATAGTTTGGAAAGCTTTCAGCTTCTTCCAAATAGATTTCTTATAACAAAGAGCGTGAAGTTTCTTGTTATCATTATGGGACTGGATAAACGCTTGCTACAACTTAAACCACTTCTTGTTGAAGTTTTTCCATTTGAGCACTTTTATCTACAGATACGTCTTTAGAGCTAGTACTTATTGAACTAGTAGCATGCAATACTATTTTAGTAACTTCAGCCCCATTTACTAGGCCAGATGGGCTACTAGAATGATATCCAAATTCTCGATGAGATGTGAGATGGGTTGCTTGATGAGGTATGTGCTCCATAGAATCAGCCGCAAGACCCTAGAGCATAAGGTGCCTAATGTGGCTTTGAGGATTACTTTTTCGTGAAACGGATGTTGTGTGATGACTGGGCATGATGAAAAGTGAATTTCTTAATCTACAAGGTGATTTTCTGAATTTTCTAAATGAAAGGTTTCGAATTCTCAATATAAACTGAAAAAACTCAAGGCTCACGATGAGTGCTAATTGAAAGAATTACAAAATGCTACAAAATTAGAGAGATTATAGAGAGAGCAAATCCCAATAAAATTACCACGTCTGACTTGCTATCAAATCATGTCATACGATGAGGTCATGTATGTGCTTTTCTTCACTTTATATATGTATGTCCCCTCAACAGGTCATACACCTTGGTCACCTTATTAGGGTCATAACCCTAAAAAACTTCCATTTCTACGACCACTCTGTGTAGTATGCATCTCGCACACTATCTACCTCATACTTAAATCGCCCCATATACATACCACACACGAATATTCACACCAGATACATAAGGCACCCCATCCCAAACAATACCCCTATATTAGGTCATTTATTCTTGGATTCTTGGTTGAATGTCAAGCTCAACCCAGACAATATGCAAGCTAAACACTTGAGTTGACCCAATTTTTTTCTAAGTCCATCTTAACCATTATGCATCCCTAATGAAAAATCATGTATATCAATGGGTCAAAAAGTCTCAATAATTTTCCAATACTATTGACATTTTAGCGGTATTAGACTAAAATGGGTCAAAAGTGGTGAAAAAGTATAAAGACCTTGTATGTACATTAAAATAGAATTTGCAGTAGATTGTTATTTGTAGTAACCAGTCATCAAAGTATCTACCAAACATTAACTTCTTATCGACTTTTATCGATCATCATTTTGTGTCAACCTTAGTCGATCACTACTCGCTCAGAATATTTTTTTTTTTTGTATAATATAAGACTTATGCTTTCCAACAGTTTTGACCCCTTTAAGGCAAATACTAGACATTTTGGATAATTTTTTAGATGTATATAGGAGAAACATGGGTTCAAAGAATTACTGGAAATATAAGGATAAAGAAACATAAGGCAATTTTCTTATTTTTTGCTAACGAGATGTAAAATATAAATTACAACTAAAAGCAAAATACAATACCACCTAAACTTGAAAACTGATCTCTCTTTTGTATCTCCATTTTTCTTTGTTCTTTGGGCTTTTAAAAATGTTATTTGGACAGGACTACAGATGACAAAATCAATTGCATGGACTTCTGAAATATGACAACATGAAGCATCTCAACAATATAATATATAAGTAGACATTCTCGAATTAAGCATATGATGTTACTCCTACAAAATTGCAGACAAGCTGTATCAGTCAGGGATTGAATGCAGAGAAGGCCACGACCGAGTTGTGTCCACCAAATCCAAATGAATTTGAAATAGCTGAAAATAAAATATCATTTCATTGAGTAAACTTGGACAATGGTTGCATAAGTGATAAGATAAGCAACATAAATGCATGGATTAAAATATCCATAATATCCTTGAAATTTTGTTATATCTTTTTAAATAATTATAAATTCTACAAAAAAATTCTATCCATGTTGATAATATCTTTGCAAAATTAAATAGTCGATATATCCGTAAATTCCAATATTTTTATTCCTTGCATAAATAGTAATGACAGGTTGGTTTTACGTGAAAGACATCATACCAACATTAACCTCATGCTGCTGTTTTTGATTTGCAACAGTGTCAAACTCCACTGAGGGCTCTGGATTCTGCATTTTGTCAAAGAATAAGTCATACATCATCATGTATTCAAGGAATTTAAAATTATAAATATTCTAAAAGCATGGAATTGCAATGATCAAATCTTGGAAATACAAAATCACAAGCTCTATGTAATCGACATACAAATTGGTTAATACTGGGATGCAACCATCCCGTTGTTATGGCTTTTACAGTGGCAATGGCTTCCAAACCTCCAGCAGCACCAAGACAGTGTCCAATCATAGACTGAAATAAATTTAGAAAGATAAAGAAATCAATCAGCAATCAATAGAAAAGATGGCTTCAGCTTATTATCTGCATTAGCGAAAGTCAGACAAGATCAATAACCAGAGAAAGATGGAGATAGAGTTTTGCCTTGGTTGCATTGATCTTGATCTCTGATGTGTTTTTGAAAACCTTCTTGATAGCATTTATCTCAGCCAGATCACCAGCAAGAGTGGATGTCGCATGAGCATTGATATAATTTACCTGAGACGAAAGTAAACTAGTTAAATTAGAACTCATTCAGAAATGAAGATAACTTACAACCTATCATTAATAGTGGCCCTCGGTCTACAATTTCTCAAAATAGTTTACTTAAGTCACTTGACCTCCATTACTTTTGAAACAGCTAATAAGTCGGTTAGGTGACTTCTCAAGATAGAAAAAAGCCTCGCTCTTTCTGCCTTCCTCAACTGCATTTGCATCTTCAACTCTCGCCTCGCCAGGGAGGGACCTCCCCTTTAGGGAGAGTTCCTGTTATGTACTCACCTTTTCTTTCTAGTGATTTTCACTGCTCTCTTTCTTGGCTCTCTTTACCAAAGGGGAGTTTTTGTTCATATATAATATGTTACAACTCATCGTAATGGTTTAGTTTGTCAGATTTGACTCACAAGATCGGATCTAATGTGTTTTTAGATCTCAGTTTATTGAGTATAGTGCCTTCTGATAAGTAGGTTATGTGTATTTCTATAACTCTCTGAAAAGATTTATCAAGATGCAAAGCTCTCAAATTGGGGTCTCTTTATATCCTTTTGTAAAGCTCATCAACTTGGGATTTAATTCACTGGGGTACAAGCTTTTGATCATAGACGTCCCGTAGCTCTAATACCAATTTAGATTGCATTGGTTGCCAAATCCTCCCTAAAGCTGATTGGAATGTGGGACTAACTCTTCCAAGCCTCCTTCAATAATAATTAAAACTTCATCTATAATAAATGGTGCTCTAGCATTTTGCACAATAACCCCTGCACCCTAAACCAGCAATACTGGCCACTAATTGGCATGACAGGTCAGCTCAATGCAATGCCAGTAATATAATTCTGAAACTTTTATCTAAAGCATTTTCCCTTATTTTAAAACTAAATTGATTTTATAATATACATAGCTAATCATCACAATTTCCCTTTGCTAGTTCCAACTAGTTCCAGTATCAAACTATCAAAACCATCTAGAAAGATATGATAATGCAACTAGATTTATATTAAATTGCTTTTAGCAAGGATAAGATAGAAAAAAATTGTTTGAAGCTAAAAAATTTAAGAAATTTGAGAAAAGAAAAACGTAAAGGTGCACATTAACATAAATTATTTTGTCAAGCATCCAACGAAACACTGGACAATAGTTACAAATCTAGAGCACAATTGTTATCTTGGTTTACCACAATGGAAGACCAAATTTCAACTTATCATTATTGAAGCTATCATTAGGAACTAACTCAAAAGTAACCAACAGCAAGTCTATGTTATGTCCTTTAATACATGCTACAAAAACCTATATTCTCACTAATTCTTATAAAAGCTCTTTACATGCTCAAACAAGGCAACAAACAACTTTGAACAGGGGAATCAAGGAAAATATCTGCAGACAAGATGCAAGATCAATTAGTTTCAATGCATCGACTTATTTTGCTATTTCCTCTTTACTTTCTACCTTTTCTCTTTATCAAAGCTATCATCAAAGGATTAGGATCCTCTGCTTGTTTATATTTATTTTTAAAACTTAATTGTCCATTTTACATCCAATACATGTGGTGATTTAAAGCTATTAATAAAAAATAATATTTTAACCCTTAGATTAAGAAGGTATGGCTTAGATTTGACAAGTAAAAACAAGAACAAGTAGAAGATCCTATTCCATCACCAAATACAAGGTAATTAAGCATTGAACAAAATTCTATTAGCTTAGAAAAGCATTTCGACTGGATGACCATTGAAGAAATACAGAGGAGCATTATGACTAACACATAGCTAAGAATATAAAATCTATAAATCTCATTCTAGTACTAGATAATATGTTTTATTGCATCTTATCGAGGTTCATTGACATGCTTGAATGAGGCAACAGCAACACAATCTTAAACAGAAAAATTAAGAAAGAAGTCCAACCACAACAGAAATTCTCAATTAGTTTCAAGAAACTGATTGAATTGACTATTTCCTCTTTATTTCTAAACTTTTGCTCAAGATTATAATAGCTAACAACTCAATCTATAGTCAAAATACTATTGGAAGGGTAATTGAACATCAAATGTTTATGATTGAGATTTGAGAAAGAATTAATATGATTTTCCTGTAACAACCTTAACAGTAGCTATGTGAAAGAGAATGTATATGGAAAATCAAAGGTGTCATAATATTCACAAGGACCCACAGCTAAAAATAAATTGTGAAAACAAACAACCAAGCACATGCACAAGCATAGACAGATCGAAAGGGTAAAAAAATATGAGTGAAAAAAAGTAACCATGCAAATAGATCATAAGACATACATTATCACCAAAATATTTTTTTTTACAGGACATAAAGCTAAAAATCAGGCACCATTGACTAAGAAGAAAGGTTAAAGGGATTAACAATACCTCCTCTGGTGACACACCAGCATCTTCAAGGCAACTTTGAATGCATGATGAGACACCAAGCCCATCAGCTCTAGGATCAGTCATATGATGAGCATCACAGTTAACAGCACCACCCAAGTACTCCGCAATAATTGGTGCACCTCTGTTCATTGCATGCTCTAAGCTCTCCATTACCTGTCAACGAAATCATACATCTTCAATGTAAATATTTAACCTCAATCAATCAGGACAAGGCTCCACTTCAGCATCGCAAAGCATCTGAAAATAAAATACTTATTAAAAGATAACTTAGTCCAGTCCTCATTGCACATTTTTCTTTCAATTGAGACAAATAAAATTTATTATGGATAATTTCAGATCATTTTTGAATATGATTCTACAAACAATTTTCTTTTAAAGCTATCACAGTAAATGCATACTTACCAATATCCCAGCACCCTCACCCATAACAAAGCCATCTCGATCTTTATCCCAAGGCCTTGAAGCCGTTTTTGGATCATCATTTCTTTGAGAAAGAGCCCTGCATGCAACAAAACCTCCCAGCCCGATGGGAATAATAGCAGCTTCAGTTCCGCCAGCAATCATCATATTAGCCTCACCTCGACGGATGTGGTTTGCAGCAGCATAAAAGCAGTAGTTTGATGTAGCACAAGCGGTAGAAATTGAATAGTTGGGACCCATAAAGCCTAGATCAATTGCAAGCAAAGCAGATCCCATGTTTGTAATAGCATAAGGAATAAAAAATGGCGTTATTTTCCTGTGACCTTTTTCTACTAGAGCCTGAACACCGTCAGAAAAGACAGTAAGACCTCCCATGCCTGTCCCTACGAGCACACCTGCTCGCTCCTTGTCAATCTGCAACATAGGCAAAACCAACTAGTTTAGTGAATCAAATACAAGGCATATGATAAAATAAAGTAATAAACGCATGTCATATTTATGGCATAATAAACATTTAAAATTTTGACGGTCCCTTCTCACATCTGGAAAATTAAATTGACATTTCAGCAGATAATACTTCTGAGGAATTATCCAACTAGAGTCAGTGATGAACTAGCATAAGATTAAAATATTGTATCTGGTGAAAAAGCCACCACAAGGGAGTCTCTAAGATATAAGGACCTCGCCATTAATTATCAGCACATTGAAGAGGCAAGTAGCTAACTGAAATGTATATAGGAGATTACATATTGAGATTCCTCAACAGCACAACAAAAATGAACACAAAAACTTAATAACTAACAAAATGGTCAAATATACAATGCTTTCAGAGAGAAAGATAAGAAAAGATATCCACTAAATGACGAAATTATTCATTGTTGCTCAGCTTATACAGAGACGGTACTCCAACCAATCATATAAAAGGATTCTCTTGAACTTGCAACTTTGCTATAAAAATCTCAAACTAGACACATAAAAGAACGCAAGTTCAACTGACATTTAAACCCTCAAAGATCCATAAATTGCAACAAATACACACTTGGAATAATTTTAAATCAAACCCAGATAAGTATTGAGAACGAACAAAAACAAACTAATGAAAGCATAAGAACAAAATCCCAAATCTCAAACCAATCACATAGAACTGTGATTTTGCATGCAAATCCAGCATTGTAAGAAATGAACAAAAACCCAAGTCTCAAACCAATCACATAAGCCCAAATCTTAAACACATAAAAACATATTCTTGAACTTGCAAATTGTTTCTACCTTTTCTATGGAAATCTCAAAGTAAACCAAAAAACACACATATAAAGACGTTTGATAAATACTTGTTTAATTACCAATTTAACAACTCAAAGATCCATTAACTGCAACAATCACACTTAGAACGAGTTTCAATAAAATAAAGCATAGGCATAACAAGAATGAAGAAGAAGAAGGGGGGGGAAGAGAACGAACCTTGGAGAGCTTATCACCACTAAGATCAGCATCTTCAAGGGCCCTTTTCCCAGCAACAAGACAGTAACGAAGACAATCATCTAGACGACGATCATTCTTGCCATCAATGTATCCTTGGGAGCTAAATCCACGGATCTGACCACCGAACCGAGTAGGGAACTTTGAAGCATCAAAACGGTCAATGGGTCCGATCCCACTCTCCCCATCAAGGAGTTTATCATAGTAAGTAACAACATCGTTGCCAAAAACCGAAACAAGGCCCATGCCTGTAATCACCACACGCTTCTTTGGGTCCTTCTCGCGCTTGGGCGCAGAGACAGTAGGAGAAGGCGAAGAAGAGGCTCGAATGAAGGAAACCTTACTGCAAGTGGTGGCATTCAGAACATGGGTACGTTTGCGAAGTGGGTCTAGTGGAGAGACTCGTAGAGTTAGGGATTGAAGAGCTTGCATTGTCACCTCAAAGCTTATTGGCTTTTCTGGGTATTGCCAATGAAGAATGAAGACGATGGGGTGAGATTTGAACGGCGATAATACCGATGCTGTTGCGAAGGAGAAGGGAAGAAGAGTTAGAGAGTTGGACTTGGACTGTGGGACACTTGGTAGTCTTAAATGCAAATTGGAAAGCAGCACATTGGTTGCATGAGCGACCTTCACTATGTTTACTTAAGAAGCAACGTTACATGGTCCCAATTTTGGCGTGCTACAATGGCAAATGGTGTCAATTATATCAATTTATTTGATAAATAAGTTGTATTAAGTTAATTTATTAATAAAAACATTTTGATTGTATTGAAACATTTCAGATTTTATCGGTAAAGATGACTCAACAAAATTCAATAAATAATATATTATTTTAATCAAATATAACTTAATATATTCGTTCTAACAAAATCAATTTATATTCTTGTAAGATTTAATAAATAAAATAATATTAAATATTAATTCGATCAATTATTTATGAGTTATTGTGCAGTGACAAATGGATCAAAATGGATTATATCATATCGTATTAAGTTATTTCGTATTCAAGTCAATCTTGTGTTATGGTATTAAGTCGTCTTAGAAATTACCACTGTAATTACACTTGACATTTTATTACTCTTTCATTATTTGTTTTCTATTAATTTTTCTTTTTTTTTTTTTTGCAAATAAAATAGATAGTTTCCTATCTATTGGTAAAATTCTTCGTGAAGAGAATTCAATAATATTAATAGGTAAATTTTAAATATCAATAAGATGGATATGAATCCATCTTATCCAGATCATAGCAAATTGATGGAGTTGATTTGCCTCTTCTAAAATATGTTTAGTTGCCAATTTTCCCATAGTAACACATCTATCACTATCTTGACATCTCTTTTAATATAAACATATTGATTTTTGTATCGCATTGCATATTTAAATGCTTCTAAGAAGGCCATTGCTTCTTCCACGTAAATAGTATTGGTGAATTGAGTCCAACAATGAATGGTTTAACAATGATGATTGGTAACTATGAAGCCTATTTCTTATGTCCATGCTACATCAAAATTTATCTTTATGGTTGAATGTGGAGGTGGTTTCCATCATGGTGGAATATAAATTATTACTCCTTCTTCTTCTTCTATGGCATTGTTCTTTACAATCTTTTTCCTTGAGTAGTTTAGTGAATTACTCAATCCTTAGAAATATTATCTTTATTAAAAATTAGGATTTATCTTTATTTCTTTTAATATTATTTCATTTATGAGCCACCAAATATGTTCTATCATTAAGACTGCCACTAAGTTGAAATGGCTCTTGGATATTTCCTTAAGAATCCATTGTCGAAGTTGGTCGATCATGAAAATTAAATAAATTTGTACGTCTAACTTTTCTAAAGAAAAATGGATGTTCCAATTTCAATGTAGCCACCACAATTTTAAAATTTCACATCTGATAAATAAATGTTTAACATCTTCCACCTGAGTATGACATAAATGACAATTATAATCATCTAAAATTTTGACTGCTATAATATTTTTCTTTGTACTGAGACAATCATTGATTATATTTCAAATTAAAAGTTTTTATCTCTCGTATAGTTAAGCCTTCCATAATTGTTTTTTTCCATAAAAGAGAGCTATTTTTATATGATTTGGAATTCATTAGTACCCATTATGCATCTTTAATAAAAAAATGTCATTTGCGTGATCTATACTAGCAAAGTTTATCTTGTATTCCCTCTATGAAAGGGTTTTATGCTATTTATGAAAGGGGCAAAATTGTTATTAAAAGTATTACAAATTGAGTCATGACCCCAATGTCAGTCGTTGTTTTAAACACAACATTATTTTAAGTCAGTAGAACTAGCTCTTGCATTATTTGAAGGCTAACTGTTGAGTGCATGTGATGGTATTATTTGTGCTAGTAAAGCAAGAATTCAAGGATTAGTGTATGGGTCAATACAATTATCATCTCCAATCTTCCAATAACACCCTTGTTCAAAAATTTCTTCAAGGATTAATGTACGGGTCAATACAATTATCATCTACAATCTTCCAATAACACCCTTGTTCAAAATTTCTTTAATCCATATCAGACCCTTCAAAATGCTCAAGTCATTCTTTTATTATTACACATTAAAGAAGTTTTCTTCTTTAAGATATTTGACACTAAACAATTTGACCTAGGTTTATCTAATTGTATAATTAATTCCTAATAGGATTTTGATAGCATTACTTTGTTAAAGTCTTCAAACTTTCATAATCCTTAACACCCTTGGGATTTAGGTGTATAGATTTTGCATTTTTCGCTAATGCTGGTAGGGATCTTGAAAGTACTTATGGAATAAATTGGTATGTTTTGTAACACATAATTGATGGGTGGTTTTTCTTGCTTGTGAAAGAAATTTGGATTTTTAGCTATCGAGTTTGCCTAACAGTTTTTCTATATTTTTTTGAATTCTATTCTTTTTTCAATTTTTGATTGGTAGTGAATGACCCAAGTGTTTAATGAAATTATATGTAGTAGAAATTTGGAGAATATCCAAACAAGCACTTGAATGAATTTCATACAGTCTACGCCAGCATAAAATAGTTGGAATCACAGAGGAGCAAATCAAGCTCAAAGTCTTACCATTCTCATTAGCTGAAAATGCGAAGAAATGGCTCTACTACGTTTCTTCATTTACCATCACCGTATGGAATAAAATGAAGAAATTATCTTTGGAGAAGTACTTTCTAGCATCCAAGGCCACACTCATTAGAAAATAAATTTGTATTATCCAACAATACAATGGGGAGAGCCTATATGAGTATTGGGAAAGGTTTAAAATATTGTGTGCCAACTACCCCCACCACAAGATTAGTGAATAACTTTTTCTTCAATATTTTTAGAAGGGACCTTTGCCTATACAGAGAAGCATGGTAGTTGCATCTATTGAAGTTACAATAATAAACAAGACGCCAATTAAGGTAAAGAGTTAAATTGCAACTATGGTTGCTAATTCTTAACATTTCAATACCAAGATCGAATCACCGCAACAAAGGAAGGTGTTTTTCTAACACACTTGAGCATAAATCAAATAATCTTACTACTTTGGTGCAATAGTTTGTTTTGAATAGGTTAAGACGTGTGGCATCTATTCTATTGTGGGACACCTCATTGATATTTTTCCTTCCTTTCAAGAGAAAAGTTTTAAGCAAGACTATGTTATTGATGGATTCCAAGCACAAAAGTCCAAGTATGAACCTTATTCTAACAAGAAAATATCATCCTAACTCGAGCTACTAAAGCAATAATTCCACCAACCCACCTTGCATTCCATATTATAAGCCTTCGAAGTAATTTTCTCCTTGGCATCATACTTTACCACCTACTAAAGGTAGTCTCTTAAAGATATAGTGAATTCTTTGGCTACTAACATTCTTAATTTTCTACAAGAAACTCAATCATCTATTAGAGACCTTGCAAACCAAGTTAGCCAACTGGCCTCAACTGTAGAAAGACCAGATGCATAAGCATTTGGCAAACTCCTATCATATATTGTAGTAAATCATAAAGAGAATATCAATGCCATGTAATAAGAAATTGGAGAAGCCCAAACAAGTTTATAAGAATGCATATCAAAAGAAGGGACTAGCCAATAAAAAGAGCTTGAGAATATGAAGACCACCCAATAAGTAGCTAAAGTTGCACCCAATGTAACACCTAAAACTCCTTTTTTATACTAATGAAAATGCTTTAGCTTTTCCTAAAGACCTTTCTAAGGTGCAAGTGAATACCACTATTGAATTCCATGACCAAGGAATACAAAATTCTTCAAGGAATTGTGCACATTCAAATGCAAGCTAAAAGGTAATGAAGTGGTAACTGTGGGAAAAAAATGTGTATGTCATGGTACAAATGAAGCTTTCACACCTAAGTGCTAGGAATCAAGTAGTTTCATCATTCCTGTAAAGATAAATAACACTATACTTGAAAAAATATATTAGATTTAGAAGTATTTGTTATTGTCATACCTTATAGATTTTATGATTTAGTGAATCTAAATCCTTTAAAAGAAACTAATATTATTTTACAACTTGCTAACAAGACTAAAGTTTATCCTAAAGGTGTTATTGAGGATATTTTAGTGCAGGTGGATTAGATGATCTTCTTGATCAATTTTTATGTATTAAACAAAAGTGATTATTCTCACACCATGTCAATAACATTACTTTTAGGGAGACCATTTATGAAGATGATAACCCTACGAAAGAAGAGTTATTTTGCCACTTCAAGCTAGCTTTGTTGTATTGTTTTGAGATGAATATTATTAAAAAGATCTATCTTATGTTTAACTACGGTAATGTAGGTAAAAAGACATCAAATAGAGGAAAAAATAGGCAAATCAAAACAACTCAGCATCAACAAGGATTGAAAAATCGAGCCACTTGTCAATAGATTGAGACAAGACTTGATCATTTGAGAATCGATTGAGGAACTAAGGCATTACATCTATGAATTTCAAAAGAGATTTAGATCAATCGAGAAGGGTGTTTATCAATTGAGTATAGGTAGATTGATCGAGCTTTGATTTAGTATTCTTGGATTGAATAATGACATAGTTATTTCTATTAAATAGGATCACGATCTATAAAACAGAGCAAAATTGGACACATAAGCCCTGATTTGAAGTCTAACTTTCAATCTCAACCGTTGCATCAAAGCTAATATGAATCTTGAACTGATTAGGACCTATTCCAGCCTATTTAAACATAATTAAAGGACTATAAACAATAATTAACATAGAAAGTTCACAAGACAAAGAGAGATCAAGTATGGAAAAGTTAATGAGACAATTGAATAGCTGGCAATAAAGATTAAAGAAGGAATTTGATTCTTCATTAAAGTTGGATTTAATTCCTTTATCATTTTTGTAACTTGTATGCACTCATATATTCTTATTATGAGTTTTAGGGCTATGAGTGACTAGATTCTTATCTGAAATTTTTGATGAACCTAGTTATAAATCATATGATTAATTTTGTTTGGTGAATGAATTTCTCTATTATTAGTTGATATAATAATTTTGATCTTAATGCTTTGATTTTTTAGTCAATAATTATATGATTTTAGATTCATATCCTAGCTTGACAAAGAGTCATGAAATTATTATCATATGAATTGAAATGGTACAAAAATATGATTGATGAATGTGTTGCATGTTACATATGATCATAAATTATGTATGAATGAAATAACATGATAATGTGATTGTTTGCACATAATCCAGGAGAATGCTTGACAAAAAGTCATATATATATAATAGCATGTAGCCAATCAATTAGATACAGAAATCATTCAATGATATTTGATATTGTATGTGAAATGATTAAGGGATTCATAGATTCTAAGTCCTTAGAACATGTTTTACTTAATCATTATTTATTGCTTTGAATCAATTTTAGGTTTAATTCATAGTTTGAATAGTTTTTCCTTTTTACTTGTATGGATAGTATTGTGAATGATGTGTATTGATACTTAATTATAAAGGACAAACACTCTTTACGGGATAATACTTGTGCTTAAAATACTTTATTACTCAGAAGATCTATATACTTATAAAATTGCTACCAAAAAACAACTCCACCAAGATAGAGTATATGGTAAGGAACTAGCTCTTAAGTTTTATGGGGAGATAATTCACTTCAACATCTTTGAAGGAATGAAGTATCTAGATGACAATGATAATGAATTTGGATAGGAGATGTGGCTAAGTAAGGTGGAAGATATTTAACAAGTGATATGTAGAAAGCAACACATCATATTTGTTTTCTACTCCTTTCTACATATTTCATTATATTGATGCATGTGTTTACATTGAAGACAATGTAAAAATTAGGTGTAGGGGAGAGTAAACATGTTCTCTATTAGTTTAATATGCTTTAGTATTAGACTATTAGTATGCTTTAGGATGCATTTTTTTTCAAATTCTTTTATTGTTTATTGCATTCTTATGTTTAGTTAGAATCAATAAATGGGCTCGGAATTAATAATATGTTTTCTCTTTGTTTAATTAGAATCAATAAATGTGTCAAGAATTAATAATATGTTTCTCTTTGTTTTCTGCATCTGTGATGAAATTAGTTAAACATTGTTAGGTTTAAAATGATGATGAATGTTGATAGGTCTTGATCTTGTTCATAAGTGTATGTGACTTTATAATAATTTTGCTTAAAACTTGTATCACAATAGTTAAAGTGGTGATATAAAAATTTATGTGCTTGAACTTGTGAATAATGTTATAAATCTATTTGAACCTCACTATGATTTTAATGAATATGATGAAGATTCTAGAATTTTTCTTTAATTTTATCAAGGTGAATGATAAATATTTTTTTCTTAGAAAATGATTAAGGTAATAGAGTTAACCTTTGACTAAATTGTCTCGCCCTTAATGTTGTTTTTTTAAGAGCATACCCTTTTAGTGAATTAATTTTAGCTTATATGATTATTTGTACTCACTCTTTACCATTTAAACCAAACACACTAGTTATGCCTGATAATTCAATAATAATTAGAATTGCACAAAAAGAAAATAAATTTTATGAAAATTCTAGAATAATATTTAAAAAATCAATGTGATATAATTGATTAAATATATGATACACAAAATAGCCTTAGTATTAATATGTACCTCGTGTTATGTTATTGAAACAAATAAAAAAAATGAAATCGATAAATAAATAAAAGGGGACAAGTTGAACTGAAAATATAAAAAGGGGGTTGTATGGTGAAATGAATTTGCAAAAAGAAAGAAGAAGCTAATAATGTTCCATTCCATGGATCTAAAACAATAAAATCGAACCCATTTTATTAACATATTAGGTCTTAGAATAATCTTATTTATATATCTCTTTCTCTTACTCCATGGACACATAAACTTCCTTTTTTCACTTTTTCTTTTTATTTTATTGAATAATCAAGTCTAATCACATTATAACCAAATAAAAAATCTTTTGATTTTAAGGAAAAATCTATAATATCCAATTATATTCTAAAAAGAATAGTGGTATTTTATAGGAAGTAATAATGTTCTAATTTATTTAAGTTATAAGGATTGATTATTGCTAATAAATGATACATCATACAAATATTTTGATCATGGTTATTATACAATTGCTAGAGTGAAGTGATAACTAAAAATAAATTTGAAACCATAATATTGTTAAGCCCTTAAGATGAAATGTCTATTCATTCTTTCTACTATGGATTTTCATTTTCCTCAAGGATTAACAAAGAGAAAAAATTTACCTAAAATCACCTGATTTTGGGTAATATTTTATTTTTTACCTAAATCACTCGGAGGCAAGGCTTACCATAACAGTAATAGGCCTTACCTCGGAGCAATTTTGGTAAGGCATTGGCTTGATGAGGAAAGACATTTATCTAATATGGAAAAGCTTACCACTGACATTCAGTGTCATGGTAAGACAATAAGGTAATGTCTTACCACAATAGTGATAAGCTTTACCTTAAAGCGATTTTGATAAAAAAAAAGATTCGTTGTAAGTCATTGGCTAGTATGAGAAGGCATTGGCCCATATGGAAGGCTTACCATTGAAATCCAATATTGTGGTAAGGAAATATTGTGGTAAGCCTTACCACAACAAGGCAATGCCTTACCCCAATAATGGTAACCCTTATCTTTAGGAGCAATTTTGGTAAAAAAAATTGAATATAACTCAAATGCCATATTAGTTTGATAAATTACTCCACAAAGAGTAGGTGTGAGAGAATTTAATAAGTACTATCAAATATACAATTTTAGGTATCAATTTATTTACATTTATATTCATTTTAATGTTGCCAAGTCCTACAATTTTTTATTTTTTTAATTTATAGGAAGATATAAATTTTTTGAACTTTATGATATTTTTAAAGATTTTTTATCGGTTTGATTAACTTAGAGAGCATAGATATGAACTTAAAAAAACCATATATTCACGCATTGGTCATCATTGAATTTTATTGACTAATTCTTCAATGCCACGTGGACGCACAAATCTCCCTCTATTTTCATCATTCAATAGTCCTAATTTAATATAAGCCTTGAAACATAATTTTTTATTTAAATATCCAAATAACATCCCATTTACACAAATTTGAAAGCCAAAAGTACAAAAAATTGAGAAAGAATTCATCTTAGAGCATTCTTGAAGGATTTTTGAAGGAAAATTCAAGAAGAATATTAAAAATTGGGGAAATTGGTTTCATTTATTCTTCAAAAATAATATGCATGTATATACTCTTTCTTGTTTATGATGCATTATTTAGTTTATTTACTAAATTTTGTTAATTTTAGGACTAGTTAAATATTTAATGTGATTATGAGTAATTTAAAGTCCTAGAATGTGAATTTATATACTTTTATGTTTTGATTTAATTAAAGTTTTGTTTTTAATTTAAAGATGTGATTAATTCCATTTTTAAATGTCAAAAAATGCTAGACCTTGGATTATATGTAAAACTAATATGTTTTTTGATTGTGTTAATTATGGTTAATTATAATATTAGTATGTAATTGCTAATTTTTATAATTAAAATAGCAAGTTGTGATTTTGAATAGGAATTTGGATTAAGTACTTGGGTTAAACATCGACAATGAATTCAATTTTATTTAGTTTAATCATTATATTTTTAGATCTTAATGGAGTCCTTGAATTATATCTAATAAGGTATGTCTAGGTTATACAATAATTAGAATTAATTAATTATCGTATTATTGGTTATCTAAAATGTAAGAAAGTGTAGTGAATTTTAATCGTACTTAGACTCCTAAAACTAAATTCATTAAATTAAAAATGGTTCTAAGTTATATAATAGGTTTTAAATTTAGAAACTAGTTGGATCATAACATAATTTGTTATATTATAATCTAGTGGTAAGGATAATTCTTAATCACATATTTTCCATTATTTCTTCTCAATAGTCGTGCTTTTTCTATTTTATTTTATTTTTAAAAAGTCCCAAAAATCTCCCATTTATTTTATTTGAGACATTTAGATTTTATTCTTGACTAGTAATTCAATCATTCGAGGATAATGGCTCTTACTTACAACTATATTACATCGATACATTTTAAAAAAAAGTGTAAAAGATTAACTTTTGACTAGCCTTCTTGGGGTGTGTTACTAGTACTTTACGTATTCTACTTATCGAGAATATGGTAGATGGGTGACTTAATAGTACCAGATGAAGAATTTTGAAGAAGTAAGCTATGTTCTAGGCATACATATAATTGGTGATCGTAAAAACAAGCTCATAACCTTGTTTCAAGCATCGTATAACTTAACTGGTTTAAATTACATATTTTGACTAACACTAATAAAGTCATTACATATAATCACTTTGAGTTATATTATTATAGAGAATTTTATAGCAAAAAAATAGTGATAGATCCTTATTTATGTTTGTTAAATTTTGGAACATTGGCTTTTATTAAGCCTTTGAGATAAAATAATAGAAACTGTATTTGTGGTGACATATTTTGCTTTTGCTCGAGGACTAAAAAAGAGTATGTACGAGAGAGCTTGATTAAATTTATTTTATACATATATATTAATTCTCATATATTTATATTGAATTATTGTCACACTACATTTTATGTTACATAAATAGGCAAAAAGAGGCAAAATCATATACTTAGTGCAAGAATAGAACACTCGATCAATTGAGCTTTGATTAAGATTGATCAAGGACCTTTGGATGAAAATATGGATCAATAGACTTGATCGATCGACCTATGGCTTGATTGTGTCGATCGATCGAGATATGACTTATTATTGCTAGATCGATCCAAAATGGATTCAATCAATCAAGCATCTCTAAGATCAATCGAGCTTCAATCAAGGATAAATTGAGAACTCTTAAGATAGAAATCATTAAGGTTAGATCAATTGAGTTAGGGTCTTGATTGATCGAGAAATCCAATCAATACTTAAATCTATCATTTTTCAGTACCAACGTTTAATACTAGCCATCAGATCAAGAAAAGTATAATTCAAATCAAATTAAGCTTAGGAAATAGACTATAAAAACAACATAATGTGTCATTAAAACATAATAATTGATACAAGGAATCTGATTAAAGAGCACACTATGTGCAACTTTTAAAGGAAAATTTGAAGAGAAGATAGAAGATTGAAGAATGGAGATACATTGGCTTCATCCTTTACTTTTCATAAGATTTTTCTTTATATTTTTTTATGAACAAGACTGGCCTCAAATTAGCAATTTCGATCTTGCAAATACTTTGGTTTTATAGTTGTAAAACTCTTTCAAGTGCATGAATCATTTTATATAAAATGACAAGTATACTCCAAGGTCAATCTAAAGAATGAATATATGTGGTTTTTAATTTATTATTCAAACTCTTAAAAATAAAATTAAATCCTAAACATCCTCCCACGATATTTTGGTTTTTGTGTTTCCTAATCTAATAACAAAAAATAAACATAGGTATGGATTCAATAAACATTTATGCAAATTCTTATCATTCACATTAAAGTATTTATGGATATAATAATTAAGTTAATTATGCTTGCTCATATTATTTTGGTTATTAAAGATATAAATTGATATTTATTGATTCTCTCTTTTTTATATGAATACCACATTTGGTATGGTTAGATATTCTTTGTTAATTAAACAAATCAATTAACACCTATGAGTGAGGTCGATAATTAATTTAGTTAATTAAATTAATTCATTTTTTCTAATAGATTGAAAATGAACCATTTAAATGCCACATTTAATGGGGTTAGACATTTCAAGTTTTGAAACTATTATTGCAAATATGTTGTCATTATATTTTCGAATAATAGTTCTTATAAAAACTTTTGATGGTTCACTCTAACTACCGGGCGATTGTACCAACAAATAAAAAAGTACTACTCTAAATTAGACCAGATAATTAAACCTTAAAATATAATTTTCAAATTTAAGTTTGTAATGAAAAATAATATATTTCTCTCTAACATTCTTAATATAAAATTTTGAATAAAAACAAAATCAATTAATATTTCGCAAGCATAATAATGTTATTATTATATTATATTTACAAATAGTTAGTCATATTAAATTTAATCACAAGAAAATAAATATAACACATAAGAATAAAACATAAAAAATAACTTTAAAGAATCTATTAAAATTATACCTTAAAAGAATCCTTACAACACTTTAAGGTTAATTTTGTTGCTAGAAAACCTCTAAACAGATTTGTATTTTCGTTTATTGAATCAAAAACTAAAAATCTATAAAAACATAGCTAGTTCTTCTAAAAACGAGAAGAACTTTAAAACTAAAAACTAAAAAAAAATAAAAAACTTTCTAGAGAGAGAAAGTGCTGAGAAAATTGTTTCTTAAGGTGTGATTTTTACAATGAGGGAAAGAGGCTTTTTATAGGTGAGGAAAAGGCTAAAAATGGAAAAATATCTTAAAAATGATGATAAATGTGTAATGGATAGGATGGTGTGCATATGGGGCACTGAAACGCGTAATTGAGCGAGATTTGCAACCAAAAATATGCTGACACACGCGGGATTCACAGAGTGGATGGATGTTGATGCACATAGAAATTGGGCATGATCCACGCGCGGTTGCGTGCGAAATTATGGCATGAATGGGCATGTTTGCATGTGTTATTTCGACATGATTAGGCACTACTACGAGCGTTGTTCCGCCATGATGCACGCTTGGGTGGGATATTTTGTCAGTTTTTCCATTTTTTTTGACTTTTTTTCATTTATTTCTCAACATATTTGTGATGTATTGCCTCCAATATTGTTTTTTGAGTCTTTTTTGAAGTGAAAATACCTAAACAAATAATAAAAATACTATTGATTCTGAAAAGATAAATTTATATAAAAATATGATAAAATCATATAAATATAAATATTTTTAATCAATTAAAGTAAATTAAATCATGGCAGTTTTAGTATGTTTTAAGCACTCATCATTTTTCCATGGAAATAATGTTGATTCTTATAGAATATTTTTCTAACTAATTTATTAATATGATTATGGGAAAGTGTGAGTCTTAGAGTATGATTTTAATTAATTTTAATGTTGTGATAAATTTTATTTTCAATTTTTAATTCTTTATGTGTTCAATTCTATGTTTAAATGTCAAAAATATGTAAGTATGTATTAAATTAATTGATCGACATGAATTGTGTGCAATAGGTACATAAGTATATATATTGCAAACAAGTAATATAATTATAAGAAAAGATCATTACTACGGATATTATGTTATTAAAAACCAATTTTAAAACTAAAAAGTAAATATCAATTTTATTTTTGTATTTTGAGAAAGCAAAATTAAAAGAACTAAAAAATAAATCGCAATAATTAATTAACTAAAAATTAACAACTAAGTAGATATATGATAAAATATCTAAAAATACTTAATCTTCTAATTTTTTAAATATATGTATCACTAAAATCACTCAATATATTTACCAATCAATTACATAATCAATTGAATCTTATCTAACATATATTTCTTTCTTAAGTAAACTACACATCATATAGTAATTGACCTAATCACTCTCATATCAATTAAATTGTACACTACTTATTAAGTTCATCAATTATGTTTCACATAGATAAGAATCATACATCTCTGCCTAGAAACTACACATGTTATTTAATCAGTACAAACAATTAAATAATACTATCAAATCTATTTAATTACCTATATATATCAATTATTGATCAAACAATTAATAACATAAAAATCCGATTAAATAATATAATTGAATTGAAATTATAATAAGGGAAAAAATATTAGATCATCATATGTAGAAAATTAGGTTTATATGATCTCCAAATTAATAAATTAGCTAGATATAATTTTGTTCATAAAACTTAGATTTTTCATAAAGAAAGACACGAAAATTGATAAAGAAAAAAGAAGATGAATAAATACAATAAATCTTTTAAATTGTATCTTTTTTAAACTTTTTCTATATTTTCTCTCTTTTTGGCACCAAAACTGATAAAAAATTGGTAAATTCAACTAATAGGGTTTTTGGTGTAATTAGGGGGTTAAATTAGGCTCAAATGGAACGTAGACTATTAAATCAGTTTCAAATTAAAAGCTGAGATAAAAAAGAGGAAAATTAAACAGTGTTGGCCAATGGGATCGCAAACACATGGTATGAAAGAAACACTAGACAAATTAGCCCCCGACTCGTGGTAGGGGATCAGTCGTGATAAATGCATACAAAGTCAACACCACGTGGCACCCTATGATTCATTGACTCAGATTGCATGGTGTCCTAGGGAACAAACAGACAAATTCCATGACAATGCATGGCATGCTCATTGATCGCTCGACAAAACTCATAATGAACATGGTGTTGACATGTGGTAATGCCTACATCGCTTGGTACACGAGATGCACTATAATTGGCTCCCCTTGCTTATGTGGTATCCACATGGTGATGATTGCTCAATTGTATAAGCTCCATGCTCTGATTGGCTCCCCTTACTTGTGTGACATCCACATGTCCTGTTTTGATTGGTTCTGTATTAAAAAACCATAAAAAATTTATAAAATTCTCAAAAAATATATTTTCATCTTTTTTCACTAAAAAGTTCATATTTTAATATATATTTTTAACACTAAAAGTACTACTTATTTAATAAAATGAAAAAATATTAAATAAAAAAGTACACTAATGAATATATTTATTGAGTTATACGTCAACGTCCTAGAGCATGGCTTGAAAACCCTAAGGTTTCAACCATTCACAGACTTCCTCAAGGGTATGTAAATTGGTTCTATTAATTCAATTAAATTATTAGTATAATAAAATCTTTGATGGAAAACATTTTGTTCTTCAATACAAATAGTTTCCACAATTTTCGTTGGTAAAAATTAAAAATTTTACATAAAACAATTTCAAACATAACCAACACTTTCCATATTGGACAGTTAGTTTTTAAAAATATCTTGTCCCAACATAACATGATCTCAGAAGCAATGACTACCTTATTAAGGCTTTTGTTGCATTCTATGTAGAAGTATTTTTGGCTAAAATTAGTGCATAATTTGTGTCATGTCGTAAAATTTGTGTCATTCAATTGAACATTCTTGGATAATAATATAATAGTTATAAACAGCTTCCACATTTGGATGATTATCAAACTAATAATTTACACTAGTTAATCTTTTATGAAATAAAAATCTAGACATATAGCCTCCCAAGGAGTACTACCTATTGTAATATGGAATACATTATTTTAATTATCGGAGTTTAGTGGAAGTTGCGGGTTCATAAAACTTTGAACGAGTTTTAATCGAGAGCCCTTCTCCTTTTCAAGTAATTAAAATGTTAGATTTTTATTTAATCAATATTTAAAAAATATTTTTCTACATTAGGTGATTAATAATGCAATATTGACTTCATGAGTAATCTAACATGATACATAGAACGATGCCACTCATTCTACATGATATGTTAATCATTTCATTACAAGATATACATGAGAAGTCTTATTGGCAACTTTATGTTTCTTTAAGGATGTCTTCTCCTTTGACTTTTTTCTCTCTTGGCTTAGCATGTTATTTTGATCTTATACCCAATTAATTTAAAATTAACAAGTCCTGTAGACATTTGTAGACACATACACTAAAAATATATTTTGTTTTTGCTACATATTTTTAGTGACGTTATAAACTTATATGATTATTTGGAAAAATATATCTTTTTTAAATTTTATTCTTGTATTAATATAACTTTTTCAAATATATTTTATTACAAATTTTTAATACTAGTAATATACTAAAAATATATTTACTAACATGTTAATAATATATAAATATTATTATTAATTTTTATTAATAATTTTTATTAAATATTTGTCACTAAATAAGTTTTTAAGGATAATTATGGTGGAAGGTCTACCCATACTATAACTCTTACTAAAATATTAAAAACTCAAATCTAATTATAATTTTCAACAGCGGGTCTAAAGTCAATTAAAATTTTAATGATATTCACAATTAATAAATTTTAATTTAATAATTTTTTAAGTATAATTGTTTTTCAATTAAAGTCTGAAATATAATTATTATTATTTAATTTCTAGTACTAATAATCACTCAAATAACAATCTCAATTTAATTATAATTATAATTTCCACTTATTATTTATTAGAATCATAATAATAATAATAATTAAATTTATATTATTTGAGTTCTAGGTGTATTAAAATTTTAACCACTTAAATTTGAATGCCCATCAAACTAGTAAATATCAAACTAGTAAATCTCAATTAAATTATAATTCTAAACAAACACAATTATATTTAAGTAAATATCAAACTAGTAAATCTCAATTAAATTATAATTCTAAACAAACATAATTATATTTTAAATAGAATTTATATCCAATTGAATCTTTGGTTGTTAGAATTATAAATCACTAAGAATTCTAACTAACCTAGAATTCCTTTTTTTTCATAATTACTATTTTTGAAAGTTATAGCAAATTGACACCAAGGTAAACTAGAATCCTAAACTAAAGAAAAAAAATTATTTAGTTACATATTATATTAGCTAAAAGATTTATTTAATTACATATTATGTTAGCTAGAGAGGATTGTAAAAAGATAATCAACGAAAGTATAATAAATTAAAAATTCGTAGAATGGTCAGACATTCAATCGCGTGTAAATAAAATAATGTAGAAATATGGAGATTGACACACGAGATTTTGAAGTGCAAACAACCTAGGTTATACTAATGAATTAACAGAAAAATCACCAATCTATCAGACCTCCTAATTATCCACTATAAAAAATAAGATCTAATTACAAAGTAAGGTCTTATACTACTCACCACGATAAAGCCCCTAAGTAATCTACTTACAAGTTGTTGCTTTCATCATAGTCCCTATAAGAAAGATGTTCAGATTTGGACCAACGTTCCGATAACTTGAGTCACACAAGTAATCGAACCCGTTCTACCAGTATCTAAAAAGTTAGTACAATAACATAAATACAAATGTGTGTTCTATAGTAGATTCAATAATGAATAATCCTAACTAGATGATTTAATAAATATATAAGATAAATCAAAATTAACTAGTAACCTTAGAAGAATCACTTTAAATACAAGGTTAATAAATATAGCTTCTTTAAAATTAATAATCAAACCAAATAATTATGATAAGACACACACAATTATTTGATCCAACAATTCAAGAACAAAAATAAAGAAGAAACTATAAGAACATATGATGAAAATGTCATAAACTAATTAGGCTTATTAATTAATCAAACATAATCACCAATGCTTGACATATTAACTAAATAAAGAAACCTAAAGAATTATGATTTTATATTTGCAAAATAAAAGAGAGATTAAGATGAAGAGAATTGTTAGAAACCCAAGCCTAACTTAACCTAATAAGATCTCATTGAATAAAGGGTTGCTCAGACTTATAAGCTGCATTGCTGCCTTGCTCCTAGCCGATGTGGGACAAGGATACTTAATAACCCTAATCCAAACGACGAACAGAGGTGGACTTAAGCACCACAATGAGATTGTGGTAGAGCCTAGGGTCCAAGAACATAGAGACCAGGAGTAGAGCTCTAATACCATGTTAGAAACCCAGAATGATTGTATTGTATTCTATATCTTAAGGAATATACATGGTACCTTTATAAGTAAACTAGATGTGCCTAAAACCCATAACATGATATATATTAGTAGATATGATATACATTAACAACCCCCCTCAAACTCAAGATGGATATGAGACCAGCTTGAGGTTATAAACCAAATTACGAGTGCGTCCCTTAGAAAGTATCTTGGTGAAGATATCTGCAAGTTGATCGTCAGAGAAGACACGTAAAAAAGCTTAAGAGCACTATGGACAAGATGAGAATGAATAAAGTGACAATCAATCTCGATGTGTTTAGTTTGTTCATGGAAGACATCATTGTGAACAATATGAATGGCACTCTGATTGTCACAATAAAGGGGAGTAGCAAAGAATGTGGACACACTCAAAACCTTAAAAAGCCATCGTAGCTAAAGGAGCTAAGATGTGGTATCAACAAGAGCATGATATTCTGCTTCAGTATTGGAGCGGGCCATGAAAGTTTATTTCTTACTTTGCTAAGAAATCAAAGAAGAACCAAGGAGAAAGAAATAACCTGTAGTGGACCTAGGATCAGTAGGATTTCCTGCCCAATCAACATAATAGAATGCACGAAGTACAAGAGGAGACTGGGCTAAGTAGAAAATGCCATAGAAGAGAGTGCCCTTCAAGTATCGTAGAATGCACAGAACAACAACATAATGAGTCGATCGTGGAGTAGACAGATAGTGGCTCACCTGATGAACAGCATAATAAATGTCTGGATAAGTAACTGTGAGATAAACCAGGCTACCAACAATCATCTATAAAGAGAGAGATTAGGTAATGGTTTCCCCACTAAAGGTGTTAGATGCACATTAAGTTCAACTGGAGTGTCAACTGCCTTGATGTCAGTAAGTCTAGCTCGAGATAAAAGGTCAGATGCATACTTGGCTTTAGTAATATAAAGACCATATGTGGAACGAGTGATCTCAAGACCCAAGAAATAACTGAGATGTCCAAGGTCTTTCATCTCAAACTACTCACTAAGAAAATCCTTGAATTCTTGAATGCCACTGAGGTCATCACCAGTTATGATAATATCATCCACATATAGGAGAAGAAAAATGGTGCCTTTATCATTACGACAAAGAAATAAGACAGAATAATAAGGAATGGAAGTGTAACCCAAGCGAAGGATGGTGGAGCTGAACTTGGCAAACCACACTCGTGGAGCTTGTTTAAGGCCATAAAGTGCACATCGAAGGTGACAAACCTTGTTTGTTTCAATAGAAAGACTATGAGGAGGTTGCATATAAACTTCTTCATGTAAATCCTCATTAAGGAAGGCATTTTTAACATCCATCTGAAAAAGGTCCAATTTACTAGCAGCGACAATAGCTAAGAGGGGATGAATAGAGGAGATACGGGCAACTAGAGCAAAAGTCTCTTCATAATCAATCTCATACTCTTGTGTAAAACCTTTCGCAATAAGACGAGCCTTGTAGCGCTCGATGGACCCATCAGAGTGAATCTTGATCTTATAGATCCACTTACAACCAACCATAGAGTGACTAGGAGGGAGAGTAACCAGATCCCAAGTATGGTTTTTGGTTAATGCATCAATTTCCTCTTTCATTGCAATCTTCCATAAAGGGTTAATAGATGTCTCACGATAGATGTGAGGCTCATGGAGTGTAGCAAGGGTAGTGTAACAATGATAGTCAAGTAAATGTGTAGGAATGGATCTTACTCGGGTTCAGTGGCAAGGTGGAATGTCTTGTAGAGGATCTTCAGGCAGAGCAAAAGTAGAGGACCTAGGCTCAAGGTGGGATAGTTTGTGATTAATCTGTTCATCTACAACCTGTCTACGAGAATTATTAAAAATATCTGAAGATTGAATAGGGAAGTCCAAAGAATGATCAAGAGTATCTGTACAAGGAATAAGAGACTCATTTGGAAAGAATTCTAAAACAAAAGAGTTAGTTAGGGAAGAATGAAAGTGAGATAGTTCAATAAATAAGCGGTGTACCCAAAAGATAACATTACAAGAAACATGAAGACGATGAGAGACAAGGATACTTAAATACCCCCCTCCACACGACGACAGAGGATGACATAAGCACTACTATGAGACTATGGTAGAGTCCAAGGTCCAATTTATTGGATAACTTTGATGATGCAAAATTAGCATGGGATATGTTGGCCAAAAGGTACTCCGCTACTCACGGATCTATAAAATATCAGTTAGTAGTTGAATTGCATAAACTTCAACAAGAACCAAGGTAATCTATCAATGACTACTATGATCAACTTCGCTTACTTTGGGGCCAAATTGACCTTTGTGATCCAATTTGGGCATGTTCAAAGGATGCTTAGCAATATGTTGCAATTAGAGATGAATTTCATCTCTATGAGTTCCTAATGTCACTTCACAAGGACTTTGAGCCCATTCGGGGTCAGCTTCTTGATCCTAGTCCTCCTCCCTTTTCTTGATACCGTTGTAAACGAGTTGGTTAGAGAAGAAACTCAGCTTGCAACTCTTCAAGCCTATAATAAGTTCATTGTTTTTGCTATTACTCTTTATGCTCCTACCATTAAGCAACCTTAAAATTTAGATGATTACTCTGGCTCTAGAAATCATTGCAAGCAAACCAAGAAGAAGTTCTGTAATTATTATAAGCGTCATGGCTATACCATTGAGACTTGTTACCGTCGCAACAAATCTACTGTTATTGTTGCTAATACTGAGCCTACTCTGTTGATGCTTTCCATTTCAATTGAGTCCTAGTATTTTGGATCCACTATCAACCTCTCCCCTATTAAACTATAGAATGTTATAACTCAGGCTATTCGTATCGCTGGTAATGCATCTCTTTCCACTGCTCTCTCAGTTCTTCCTAGTAAGTCTCAAACTTGGCTTTTTGATTCTTTATATTGTAATCATATGACACCTCACTCATCTTTATTCTCCAAACTTGACCCTACACCAAATCCTCTTAACATTCATATAGCTCATGGTTCCACCATGCATGGGAATAGTCTAGGTTTTGTTTCGACCTCTAACCTCTCTATTCCTGGGATCTTCTATGTACCTAACCTATCCTATAATTTATGCTCTATGGCAAAATTAGTTGAACTATGATATCACCTTATTTTTAATTATTCTAGGTGTATTGTGTAGAATTCAAGGACGGGGCAAGAGCTTGGGACTAATCCTAAGGTTGGGTATATGTTTCCCATGGACAATCTTTATCTTCCACATGTTGCTCCTATCTTTGTTGCTGCTACAGCTACTGTAGTTTCTTCATTACCTTCTCTCACACTTTGGCATTCTTTTCATGGTCATGTCCCATCCACTCGGGTACAACAATTAGCTTCTAAAGGTCTATTGGGTTCTATGTCCAAAGTTCATGTCAATTACGAAAACAACCAGCTTTACCTTTCAATAATAGTGAATCTATCTCTAATAATATTTTTGAGTTAATTCATTTTGATGTTTGGGGACCTTCTCCTGTTACTAGTATTGGTAGATATTGTTATTTTGTTGTTTTTATTGATGATTATTTTTGTTATAGTTGGATCTTTCCTATGAATCTCGTTCTGAAATCTTACCAATATACAGTAACTTTACAAAAATGGTTGAAACATAATTCTCCAAACATATCAAAACTTTTTGATCTGATAATGCTTTGATACCATGTTAGAAACCTAGGCCTAACTTAACCCAATAAGATCTCATTGAGTAAAGGGTTTCCCAAGCTTATAAGTTGCATTACTGGCTTACTCCTGGCTGATGTGTGATAAGGATACTTAACAAGAATAATGCTCTTGTGCGGTTAGAAAATTTGTGAGCCAATGATTTGACTAATTAGCATTAGTAAAAGTAAAAGTCCTAGGTCAAAGGTTTATTACAAAATTGTCCTTAAAAGTATTTAGAAGAGCTTGAAAATATAAGAACAATATAGTATAAATAGTAATTGGCTTGAGTAAAAATTAGGTTAAATTTGAAAATCTGCTCGTTGATTGATCGATCTAGTTAAACTCGATCGATTGACTATGAATAGTTTGATTGATCTAGTTAAATCTCGATCGATCTAGTAAAAAAATTAATTAATTTAGAAATAAGTGGATCGATCTAGTCATTAGTCTCAATCAATCTAGTGTTCGATCGATCGAGTTAATACTTGTATTGATCTAGTCTTATTAAAAATTATTTCAAAAAATTTTAATTAAGCTTGATCGATCTAGTCATTATACGAAATAACATGGATGTATACAAGGGTCTCATCTATATACTACTTAGGTATCAATATTTTTCATGGGATCTAATTAAGTTTTGGTTTAAAGGATTGGTAGGGCATAGATGCTTGATTCCTTTCACTCATAGTATGTTCTTTCACTCATTTGTGATGTAAAAATGGCCAAATTCAATCTTAGATGTTCTAACAACTTCAATCCATAATTTATTTTGGTCTAAAAAAATAGATAAGCTTAAATTGGTACACATTAGTTTTATAAAATTATCATTTTAAGCAATACTATAATCCTCTTCTATCAAACCTCCGTGGGAAAGTCAAGACTGGCTTAAAAACGCAATTTAAAGACTCAAAGAAGAATACTTGAAGCAATACATCACAAATAAATTAATAAATAAGTGGAAAAAGGTCAACAAACATGGAAAAATTGGACAAAATGGGTCAAAAAGGTCAAAAATGTCAAAAAGGAGAAAAACGCGCCGCCGCGCCGCCCAGCCGCCGCACCCAGCACCCAGCTCCGCCCAAACTGCGCGCGGGTACTGTTCATGCGCGCAGCACTGCGCGCGGGGGTACTGTTCATGCGCGCACTGCGCGCGCTAAATGTTCGTACGCGCGCTGGCCGCGCGGTTACTGTTTCATGCGCGCGGCCTTTGCGCGCGGGTTACTGTTCACGCGCGCGCGCGCAGCGCCCAGCAGCCGCCCAGCCGCGCGCCCAACGCGTTTTTGACCCATTTTTCACGTGCAGCAGCCCCTATGACGTCATTGATGACCTCAGCATGTCCACTACACGTTTTTTATTTTTTTTATATTTTTTTTAACATTTTTTTACTCATTTTTTCTCTCCATCCTCACCTATAAATACCCCTCTTCCATTCACTTCAAAGCACACCTCAAAACCTCACTTCTCTCTTCTTTCTTTCTCTCATTTCTTAGTTTTTGAGTTTTCCTTAGTTTCTTTCTTAGTTTCTAAGCTTTTCTTAGTTTTTCTCTTAGTTTTTAGTTCAATTCTCTTAGGTTTAGAGTTCTTCTCTTTTTGAGAGGAACTTGTAATGTTTTGTAATAATTTAGATTTTTGTTTCAATAAATGGAAGTGCAATTTTCGCTTGGAGGTTTTCTAGCAACGGGACTAGCGACGAAGTTCTGTAAGGATTTTATTTTCTTTACAGTTATTTTTATGCTTTATTCTTACATGTTATATTTAATTTGTCTGTAATTAAATTTAACTATGCTAGCTGTTTATAATTATGATATAATAATAACGTTGTTATGCTTGCGAAATATTAAATAGGTGAAAATTTCTAAAATGAATTGATTTTATTTTTATTCAAGATTTTATATTAAGGATGTTAGAGAGAAATATATTATTTTTCATTACAAACTTAAATCTGAAAATTGGACTTTAAGGTTTAGTTATCCGGTGTAATTTAGAGTAGTGCTTTCTTTTATTTGTTGGTACAATCGCTTGTAGTTAGAGTGAAGCTCTATTTCAAAAGTTTTTATAAGAATTATTATGTGAAAATGTATTGACAACATGTTTTCAATAGTGGTTTTAAAACTTGAAAGTTAGTACTCGGATAACTAAATTCTTAGGTTTAATTTGGACACCTTGAATAAAGTTTAAATTGTCTAACCCCACCAAAGGTGGCATTTAAATGGTTCATTTTCAATCTCTTAGAAAAAGGAATTAATTTAATTAACCAAATTAGTTATCAACCCCACCCATAGGTGTTAATTGATTTGTTTAGTTAACAAAGAATATCTAACCCCACCAAAGGTGGTATTCATACAAAAAAGAGAGAATCAATAAAATATCAATTTATATCTTTAATAGCCTAAATAATATGAGCAAGCATAATTAATTTAGTTATTATATCCATAAATACTCCACTAATATAAATGATAAAATTTGCATGGATATTTATTGAATCTGTATTTATATTTATTCTTTATTTATTGAAATTGTATCTATGTTTATTTCTTTTATTATATTTAATTAATCTGTATATATGTTTATTTTATGTTATTAGATTAGGAACACAAAAACCAAACTATCGTGACAGGATGTTTAGGATTTAATTTCGTTTTTAAAAGTTTGAATAATAAATTAAAAACCACATACATTCCTTTCTTAGATCGACCTTGGGAGTATACTTATCATTTTTCTACGAAATGATTAGATGCACTATGAGAGTTTTACAAATATTAAAACCAAAGTATTTGCGAGAATTGGCGTCTGGGTTTTTGCTCATCAAGTTTTTAGCGGATTCTTAGTGGAAGGAATAGTGTTTTTAATTTATTTATCAAAATTTTAAAAATATTTTTGTGTTGTAAATAATTGTGAATTTTTTTGTTTTTTGTAAAAAAAAAATATAAATTTTTTTTTAAAAATAAAAATAAAAAAATAATAAAAATAAATTTTTCAAATTTCAAATTTCATAAAAAAATAATAATAAAAAAATAAAAAAAAATATAAAAATAAAAAAAATAAAAATAAAAAAATAAAAAAAAAATTTTTATAGCATAAATAGTATAATAATTTAGAAATTCGAAATTTGAAGTAAAAAGTTTTTACCGTTCATGAATAGTAAAAAAAAAAAAATTAAAAAAAAAAAAAAAAAATTTAAGTTAATAAGAAATAAGATAGCGTGAATAGTAAAATAAAATTACCGTTCGTAAAAAAAAAAAAAAAACTAAAAGGCATGAAAAGTAAAAATTTAAGGGAGTTCTGTCTAGGAGACTAGTTCTTTGAAGCCTTTGTGCCACTAGTCTTTCCTGGGAACGTTGTTCTGGCTAGGAGAATGGTTTTTAAGGAGCTATTGCACCACCATTCTTTCCTGGGAACACTCTTGGTTAATACTGATTGTGTTATTTAAAAAAAATAAATAAATAAAAAAATGCAACTAATTTTATCTAGTATTTTGTATTAAATGCCATGGAAATTTTCTAATTTCTTTATTTTTGTTGACAGGAGTTTTAAATTTACGTTTAAAAATAGTCTATGCGTGGTAGGAGATCCTTAGGAAACCCCCTAACACCATATGTAAATAATATTCATAAATTTAAACAAGTGTCAACAACACTGGATCCTACCCATCAACCTGATTTTGAGCCAAACATAGAACGTCTTAATCCTTTACTAGAACCAAAAGAAATGGAGGAAAACCAACATGTTAGGGAAACCACGATGAAGGAGTTTGCAAGACCGGTGATTGGCACGGCAAGAATCGCCGCTATCCGATTGGGAGAAGGCTGCTCGGAATTATGACCTTAAAAATATTCATTTTTCTATGCTTCCTTCCTTCTATGGGCTACCTAATGAAGATTCTCTTTCCTTTATGAGAGATTTCTATGCTACGGTCCAAACATTCCCCCGGTATTCTAAACGAGGATCACTTAGAATGAGATGTTTTCCCTACACCTTAAAGGATAAGGCCAAAGCTTGGTTGATGTCACTTCCCCACGGTTCTCGATGACATGGGGTCACATTTACAATAAATTCATGGGAAAATTCTATTCCCATCAAAAACATCGTAGCCGAGAGGAAAGATTGCTACTTTCTCTCGGATGGAAGGAGAACCATTCCACGAAGCTTGGGATAGGTTCAAAATGTTTCTCACTCAATGTCCCCATCATAGCTTTCCCTACAGGTTGCGAGAACCAATTCTTTTACGATGGACTTACACAACAATGTCAGTTCATTGTCGACAACGCTGCAGGAGGAGCAATAGGAGAAAAGACTGCATCAGAAACGTATAACCTCTTTGAGATGTTGGGTGCTAATTCCCAACAGAAAAGCTCCAGAGTGAGAAAAGCTGGTGTTCATGAGATTGACTCCAGTAATGAAGTTCAACAACAACTTGTTCAACTGACTAAGCAAGTTGCCCTTCTCGCTACACAAACCAACTCCAATAATGAACAATATGGTTTGTACAGCAACATGGGACATGGTACTGAAGCCTGTCCATATCAAGGAGATACAACTGGACCTGAGCAGGTTAATGTGTTGGGAGCATATCAACAGAGACCAAGGTTTGATCCCAATTCAAATACCTATAATCCTGGGTGGAGAAGTCATCCAAATTTCTCTTGGAGGCAAAACAACCATCCTTTCCCTCAAAGCTCAAACCAGGCAAAGCCGTGATTCCACCCACCTATTCCACGAAGCATTCCAAATAAACCAACCCTGGAGGACAACTTGAATTCTTTTATTCAAGTTTGTAGGGACAATCAATCTAAAACCAATCAACGGTTGGACTCTATGGAAGCTTCTATCAAAAAAGTGGAAGTTCAAGTTGAACAGTTAGTTGAACATTTGCAAAAAGGCAAAGACTAAAACTTAAATGAATTCAATGAAGAGGAGACATTGAGTTTTTCATTCTGCAATCTCCAAGCAACGTCTTACTAGAAGACGATAAATTTTAGTCCTACATGGGAGGTCACCCATTATTGTATTTTCCTTTGTTTTAGTTTGCGTGTAATAAAAAAAAATTCAATAAAATAAATTCGTTTGTTTCAAAAATTGTGTCCCTTCGTTTAAAAAAAAAAATTAGGTTCCTTGCACTTTTTTTTAGAGATATCTACTATTGTTTTTAAGAGCAAAATGTTGATTCACAATAGGAGGAGGATCATTTTCAACTACAAACAACCATGGGAGATGCTGAAGATAGGCGGAAAAAGATGAAAGACTATACAATGCCAATCATTGGCAATGTAACTTCCGGCATCCAATTACAAGAGGCTGCAAGGAATTATGAATTGAAAAAAATTCATTATTCTTTGTTGCCTTCCTTTTACGGTATCCCTAATGAAGACCCTTTGCATTTCATTCGAGAATTCTATGCTATTATCCAAACCTTTCCACTACATGCAATTAATGAAGATCAACTTAGGATGAGGTGTTTTCCTTACACTCTCAAAGATAAAGCTTGGTCATGGTTCATTACTCTACAGTCAGGTTCTCTTAAAACTTGGGAGGCAGTCTATGAAATTTTTATGGGTAGGTTCTATTCCCATCAAAAGACTGTTGATCTAAGAACAAAGATAGCAACATTTTCTCAAATGAATGAAGAGCCACTTTCATGAAGCTTGGGAACGATTCAAACTCCTTTTCATTCAATGTCAAAATCATAGCTTTCCACTACTGACTACAAAACCAATTCTTTTACGATGGATTGACACTACAGAGTCAATACATGGTTGATAATCTTCTTGGAGGTCTTTGTAGGAGAAAACACCGCAGAGGAACCCTCTAGTCTCTATCGGCTATTGGGTCCTAATTCCCACCAAAGAGGTGGTAGAAGGAAAGCAAAGGTCAATGAAGTCGGCTTTGATAATGAGATAACCTTGCAAATTTCTGAATTGACTAAACAAGTGAAATTCCTCACGTCTCACCAAATTTCAAATCAAGAGGTATGTGGAGTGTGTTGTTCAATTGGGCATGGTACTCATAATTATTCAAATACTTGTGATTCTAGTGTCGATGCCATAGAGGAAGTCCAATATTTTCAAAAGTATCATCCAAACACCTATGATCACCCAACCTACAACCACCCTTACCCACCAAGCCAATCTTTTAAACCAACCTTAGAAGATAGCTTGAATTCTTTTATTCAAGTTAGTCGTGACAACCAACTGATGACTAATCAAAGGTTGAACACCATGGAGGCTTCGGTTAAAAGAATTGAATCTAAAGTTAGACAGTAATTTGAACAAATGCAAAAGAAAGAACTGTGAAAGTTGCCCGGTCACCAACCGTAACAAGCAAAAGATGTTAGAACTCTTGAAGTGGTAAGGTAGTCAATACCGGTGTACACGAAATCTCTAAACTACCTTGTAGTTCATTTAACAAAGAAAGCGACATTCTAACCTCGCAAAAAGGAGAAACAAGTGTTAAACTTCACAAGCTTTCTGAAAAACTCATTGGGGGGTCATCTGACACTCCCAAAATTCAAAAGACAACAGAACCACACCAGGTGCAAGTACCTTTTCCCCACCGGTTGAAAGAATCCAAACAAGATAAGCAATTCAATGATCTTTTTAATATGCTCTCTAAAGTAAATATCAATTTACCATTATTAGAAGTGATTATGAATGTGCCCTCATGTGCGAAGTTTTTCAGAGAGTTGGACACTAAGAAGAGGAGGTATGAACCGAATGAGCAGTAGTAGTATCGAGAAATTTCTAGCGTTGTACTTGAGACAAACTACGCCCTAAGTTGACAGACCCTAGATCTTTTATTATAAACATAACTATGGGGGATAGGAAGGTTACTAAAGCAATGCTTGATTTAGGTGCTAGTATAAATTTGATGCCCTACTCTATATTCTTACAAATTTCAATCTAGGGGATTTAAAACCCACAACTATGTCCACGCAACTTGAGATAGATCTCTTAAATATCCGAGGGAATAGTTGAGGATGTTTTGGTACAGGTAGACAAACCGATAATACTGTTGACTTTGTGGTTACGGATATGCAAGAAAATCCAAAGATTGGATGAGAGAGCATACAATATTGCTTGGTAGACCATTTATGGCAACTACTAAAACTATTATTGATGTCCAAGATGGAAATTTGACAATGACAGTCTTAGGAGAGACTGTTCATTTCAAAGTTTTTGATTCTTCACCTTTCCCTTCTATTTCTGCCATCGATGAAATATTCGAAGTTGATCCTTTGGATAATCTTGTCCAAAACACCTTTTTCCAAACCAGAATAGAAGACAAGCTTGAAACCGTTCTTACACTTGAAAAGGTTGAAGAAGATTTAGATGAAGAAATTAAGGGGTACCTTGAACAACTAGACAATAATGAAGTGATGACAAGATCTAGTACACTTTTAAATCTACCCAGTTCTTCATCTGTTAAAGAGGCCAATCCACCTGAACTTGAACTCAAAGACTTACCTGAGCACTTAAAATATGTGTTTTTGGGAGAAGGAGAAACATATCCAGTGATAATTTCTTCAACCTTGACCAAACCACAAGAAAAAGAACTCATCAAAGTGCTTAAACAGTTTAAGAAATCTATAGGTTGGAGTATAGGGGATATAAGAGGCATTAGTCCAACAATGTGTATGCACAAGATCAACTTGGAGGATGGTGCTAAACACATGCGAGAGGCCCAAGAAGACTAAACCCAAACATGCAAGAGGTAGTTAAGAAGGAAATCCTTAAATTATTAGAAGAAGGGATTATCTATCCTATTGCGGATAGTAAGTGGGTTAGTCCAAGGTGCGTGGTACCAAAGAAATGCGGGATAACAGCTTGTTAAAAATGATAAAAGTGAATTAGTGCCCACTAGAATAATCCTTTGGATGGAGAATGTGTATAGATTTTAGGAAACTAAATTTATATACGAAAAAGGATCACTTTCCTCTTCCATTCATTGATCAAATGTTGGAAAGATTAGTCAAGTACCTAATTTTCTTGTTTTTGGATGGGTATCTGGATATTATCAAGTACCCATAGCACCGTAAGATCGGAAAAGACCACATTTACATGTCCTTTTGGGACATTTGCTTTTCGCAGAATGCCATTTGGGTTATGCAATGCCCCTGCCACATTCCAGAGATGCATGATATCTATTTTCTCGGACATGGTGGAGAAATTCATTGAAATTTTCATGGACGATTTCTCTGTCTTTGGGAACTCATTTGATGATTGCTTACATAAATTGACTTTGGTTTTAGAAAGATGCATTGAATGCAATCTAACCCTTAGTTGGGAGAAAAGTCATTTTATGGTTCAACAAGGGATAGTTTTAGGACATATAATTTCGAACAAGGGTATTGAAGTTGATAAGGCAAAAGTTGAATTGATATCCAAACTACCTCCCTACATACCGTGAAGGGGATAAGAAGCTTCTTGGGACATGCAGGATTTTACAGACGATTTATTAAAGATTTCTCTAAAATAAGTCGTCCTTTATGTAACTTATTATCCAAAGATCTTGAATTTGACTTCAACAATGACCGCCTTATTTCCTTTAATACCTTGAAAGAGAAACTAACATCTACCCCTGTTATAATGGCACCAAATGGTCTTTACCTTTTGAGATAATGTGTGATGCTTCGATTATGCAATAGGAGCGATCTGGGACAAAGAGTGGATAAGCGTTTACATGTCATCTACTATGCTAGCAAAACACTCAATGATGCCCAAATGAATTACACCACCACCGAAAAGGAATTCTTGGCTATAGTATTCTCTTTAGACAAATTTCGGTCTTATTTAGTAGGATCTAAAGTGATTGTACATTCGATCATCTTTGCTTTAAGATACCTATTAAGTAAACCAAATGCCAAGCCAAGATTAATCGGTGGGTCTTACTCTTTACAAGAATTTGACCTAGAAATCAAGGATAAGAAAGGCGGTGAAAACTTAGTAGTGACCATTTGTCTAGGTTGATTTCGACTTCAATTCTCTTAAAGATGAGAGTAATGATGATATAGTTGAAACCTTTCTGATGAACAGTTATTTTTCATAGGTCAGAACCCATGGTATCTTGATATTGTAAACTATCTTGCCACTTTGGTGTTTTGCGACCTAACACTTCATATCAGACAAGAAAAGGTTTTTAAAACTATTAAGGACTATTTAAGGATGACCCTTATTTATACAAGATTGGTCAAGATCAAGTCATCAGGAGATGTGTACCGAAAGACGAACATAAGAGCATTCGACTTTTTGTCATGAACTTCGTTGTGGGGGTCATTTTGGAGGTGAAAAAAAACGGCCGTAAGATATTACTGATCTGGATTCTTTTGGCCACTCTTTTTAAAGATGCTCATATGTTTTGTGCACAATGTGATAGATGTCAAAGAACAGGAAACATAAGCAAAAGAGATGAAATGCCTTTGACATCTAATTTAGTTGTTGAACTCTTTGATGTATGGGATTGACTTCATGGGTCCTTTTCCCCATCTAATGGTTTTCAATACATTTTGGTTCTTTGTGGATTATGTGTCCAAGTGGGTAGAAGCTATCCCCACCAAAACCAATGATGCTAATGTTGTTGTGAAATTCTTGAAAGATTTCATATTCGGTAGGTTCGAACGCCTAGAGCTATAATAAGTGATGGAGGTAGCCATTTTTGTAACAAACTCTTTGATGGAGTACTAAACAAGTACAACATCACACATAAAGTAGCTACTCCATATCATCCTCAAACTTAGGTTTAGTGGAAGTGAGCAATAGGCAAATTAAGGGAATCTTGGAACGCACCGTGCGTCCGTCAAGGAAGGATTGGGCATTTAAGCTAAATGATGCCTTATGGGCATACCGCACCGCTTACAAAACACCTATTGGGATGAGCCACTAGGTTAATCTTTGGGAAAGCGTGCCACCTTCCGATTGAACTTGAACACAAAGCTTATTGGGCAATTAAAGAGTTAAACATGGATTTAGATAAAGCGGTGAAAAACGATTACTCCGACTTCATGAGTTGGAAGAAATTAGGAATGAAGCCTATGAGAATGCCAAATTATACAAGGAGCGTACTAAGCGCTATCATGACAAGAGGCTAGTTCCTAAGACTCTTCACCCTGGAATGAAAGTTCTTTTATTTAACTCTCGTTTGAGATTGTTTCCAGGAAAGCTGAGATCAAGATGGGATGGACCATTCAAAAGTATTTGAACATGGAGTAGTGGAACTATTGGACTCCAAGACACAAAAAACGTTCAAAGTCAATGGCCATCGTGTCAAGCCTTATTTAGAAGAACCAAACAACATTGCTGAAATGGATTGCATTTGGCTGAGTAACCCTTAGCACCAAAAAGATACGTCTTGCTAAGACGTTAAACTAAGCGCTGGATGGGAGGCAACCCATCATTTTAGGTAAAAAAATAATAAAAAAAAACAATAAAAAAAAGTAAAAAATAAAATAAATAAAATAAATAAAAAAAAATTTGTTTGTTATTTGTTTTATTTACTTAATTTTATTGTTTATTTCATTTTAATTACATGTGAATAATTTTTAAATTGTTAAAACTAAAAATATTTGTTGAGATGTTAGAAGTTTACAGCGATCTGTCTGTATACACTTTAATGATGAATATGATGGATGCACCTGCATTTTCCATTACTACTTGCACATTCTCAGGAAATAGGTAATCTTTCTTCTCTTCTCTCTTTATCTTTAATTTACAGTTGTTACATTGAGGACAATGTAAGTTCTAGGTTGGGGGTGGTGAAAAGTTACCATACTTAATTAAAAAAAAAATAATAAAAAAATTTTTCTCACAAAAATTTATCATTTCTTTAAATCAAATTTAAGTAAATAGTTAAGTCTTTTGTACTGTTAGATTAATTTTTGAAAACATATCATGAAATATTTTGTAACTATTTTTGATAATTAGTTAGTTTTTGTCATAATTAGTATTTCTTGATAAGATGTAGAAATTATATTAAACCCAAAATCGGTGTTTATGAGTTTTTTTTTAGTGGAGACTACCTTTGTGAGATATAATTTGAGCCTAATTTCCTTTATTCAGAGTGAAATATATATTTTTTCTACTCCAAACACATTTCTTATTTCTTCAAATTTTTAGATGATCTCTATAGGTATTAGCATTGAATGTATGAATTTTTTTCATCTTAATAGAGTATCATATATTTTTGATTATTATTTTTGCTTAGATTAAATGATTTGAGTAGAAATTGATAGTATATGCTTATATCTCATTTATGCATGACTACTACAAAAACAAAAAGACATATCTGGGGTTACCTAAACCAAGATCAAACAGAAAAGCCACAAAATTAACCACTCACCAAAATCCAAAAAAATGTACAATCTGTACATGGGTTGACTCTCTAAAAAATAAACGTATTGAAAAATATCTACAAAAAAAAAAGGAAAGAAAGAAAAAAAGAGAGAGATAAAAATAGTATCATCTACATACTATAACCCACATTGCCTACAAAGTTGTGAGTAAAGGCTAATTACAAAAGAAAGATATTAGAAGTAATTCCCCAAAAAGTCATTGCAATTTCTTCATTTGTAAAAGGCATATATCTTGAAATTCTTTCTTAATGAGTTTGATTTATGCATGAAAATAATTTTTATATATGATATCTTTATAATTTATACATTTGATTCCTTTCATGAGATCAATGTTAAAATAACACTTTGAGCCTTTATTCTTTATACATATGCGAACATATTAGTTCATTTCTATACATCAACTCTTTCGCATATAAATTAGTATGAGTGTTTGAACCCATAGGATTCAGTGTTTTGAGAGTATTGACTTGTGAGGAATAGAGTCGGCGAAGTCGATTCATGACAATCGAAATTGGGTGAAATTAAATTGATACATTTTTGATATGAAATATGAAAATGATTTTCGACTAATTATTATAATAAATCATGATTGTTTAAAGAGATTAAAATAACTTATGCTTGAGATTTTAATTATGATCTTAAAGGAGATTAAAAAGTATGAGACATTTTTGTGAGATGTTGATAATTTGTGATTTTGTTGTAAATTTAATTTTTAAGTTGTTTGTTTTTATTGTTTCTTTTGTTTTTACATTTAGTACAATGTTTGTGGGTATCATTACTGAAAACCCTCACGAGACTCAAACTCGTCCACTAGGGCAACCTAGGGGTTTAAAGGCTTGTTGCATAGGCTAAATGCAACCGTGTCAATCCACGGAAGTGATTTAGGATAGTTTAATTTTTAGTTTTTATCGCTTCTCTTGCTAAGGGACTAGCAAGAAGCTGGTTGGGGGTTGTGATGAGTGTTCAAAAAGCACTAAAATAACCATGATTTTATGCACATTAATTGATTAAAAATATATATATTTATATGTTTTATCATATATTTATATAAATTTGTCTTTTTCGGAATCACGGGTATTTTTATTGTTTTTCAGGTATTTTGGCTTAAAAACGCAATTTAAAGACTCAAAGAAGAATACTTGAAGCAATACATCACAAATAAATTAATAAATAAGTGGAAAAGGTCAACAAACATGGAAAAATTGGACAAAATGGGTCGAAAAGGTCAAAAATGTCAAAAAGCGAGAAAAACGCGCCGCCGCGCCTGGCCGCCGCGCGACCCGGCTCCGCCCCAGCTGCGCGCGGAGTGCGTTCATGCGCGCGGCAACGCTTGTGTAGTCTGTTCATGCGCGCGGCAACGCGCGTAGTCTTGTGCGCGCGACCGCGCGGGTTACTGTTCATGCGCGCGACCGCGCGCGGGTTCTTGTTCATGCGCGCGTGGCAGCGCGGAGTTCTTGTTCACGCAGCGCGCCCGGCCGCCCAGCGCGCGCCCACGCGTTTTTGACCCATTTTCACGTGCGGCTGACCACATGGCGTCATTGATGACCTCAAAGATGTCCACTACACGTTTTTATTTTTTTTATATTTTTTTAACATTTTTTTACTCATTTTTTCTCTCCATCCTCACCTATAAATACCCCTCTTCCATTCACTTCAAAGCACACCTCAAAACCTCACTTCTCTCTTCTTTCTTTCTCTCATTTCTTAGTTTTTGAGTTTTCCTTAGTTTCTTTCTTAGTTTCTAAGCTTTTCTTAGTTTTTCTCTTAGTTTTTAGTTCAATTCTCTTAGGTTTAGAGTTCTTCTCTTTTCGAGAGGAACTTGTAATGTTTTTGTAATAATTTAGATTTTTGATTCAATAAATGGAAGTGCAAATTCCGCTTGGAGGTTTTCTAGCAACGGGAATAGCGTCGAAGTTCTGTAAGGATTTTATTTTCTTTACAGTTATTTTTATGCTTTATTCTTACATGTTATATTTAATTTGTCTGTGATTAAATTTAACTGTGATAGCTGTTTATAATCATGATATAATAATAACGTTGTTATGCTTGCGAAATATTGAATCTGTATTTATATTTATTCTTTATTTATTGAAATTGTATCTATGTTTATTTCTTTTATTATATTTAATTAATCTGTATATATGTTTATTTTATGTTATTAGATTAGGAACACAAAAACCAAACTATCGTGACAGGATGTTTAGGATTTAATTTCGTTTTTAAAAGTTTGAATAATAAATTAAAAACCACATACATTCCTTCCTTAGATCGACCTTGGGAGTATACTTATCATTTTTCTACGAAATGATTCGTGCACTTGCGAGAGTTTTACAAATATTAAAACCAAAGTATTTGCGAGAATTGGCGATGCCGGTTTTCGTTCATCAATTACACATACAATAAAGGTATATTCCTATCCTATATATATATATATATATATATATATATATATATTCTATCTAAGAACAAAACACAAAAAATATTTTTCCAAGTTCATTAGGGTTCACAAATCAATTGATTAATCTTCCAATAATAAAAAGCATTAAGCACAAATATAATAAACAAATTAAAAGCAACATCCCACAAATTATTCAAAAATAATTCATCCAAGCTTCATGATGTAAGCTACATTACAACCCTAGAACAAATAATTTAGTTCATGGCAAATATTAAAATCACACTCCACTAATATTTAGACATTTAAGAAAAAATAATTGTAAAGACAAAAGGATTAGAAGAAACTCTTTGATGATTTCTCAATCTCCAAGAAATATTCCCCTTCAAAATATTGCACAATATTATTTAAGAATTCCCTAATATTCAAGAGTTGCTAACTCAATATTCAACTACAAAAAAAAAATACATTTTTGCTCTATCTTCATATTTTTATTTTAGTTGGTTTTCTCATTTTTTCAACAACAAAACAAAATAACACAAATTTTTTGGCCCATGCGTGTTCTCCTCAATTTTTGCTCTTTATTTTGTTTCAAAAAAAATACACACCTCTTAGTAAAGAGGCATTTTTTTTTCTTTTAAAAGGAACACAAACCATGCGTGCACATTAAGCTAAGCAACTGGAGAAATTTCCTTAAATTTTCTGACACAATCCATGACACATGGCAACCATTGATTCATTGGAAGGAAAAATTGGACAAGTGGATGATAACTATATTTTATATAGTTATTTTCATCTATTTTATTAAATATAATTGCTATGTTCTTTACATTTTTAGTTAATTTTAGTTTAATTAATTAGTATTTTCTGTTTTTTATATATTTTAAGAAAATTAAATAAATTGTATCGAAAACATTCTTAATTGTAAATTTTTGTCCAAAAATATAATTTCAAATAAAAGAGTGTTTAATTGCAATTTATAAAAGTTGAAAATATAATTTAAATTAAAATCGGGCTTAATTTTAATTATTAAAAGTTTAAAATTTAATTTAAATTAACAAAAGGGCTATACTGCAATTAAACAAAGTTTAAAGTATAATTTGAAATATATTTGTGGGTGAAAATGGAATTAACAAAAGTTATTTATTTTGCATAGCAAGGAAGAAGCCACGCAGCAATCTACACGCGTGGCACGTGGACCATCCGATCAAATCATAAACGGCTAGGATTGGCGCGTGTTGATCACATCCGACCAAAGCGAATGGATACATAAATTTCTCTTTCATGCGGCTCGGTACGCCGAGTAGGGTCCACCTGCTGCGCAGGCCGGCGTGCAGCGTGGGACCCACGTGTCTGACGCATCCAGCCGTTGTCCCCCACGTACGCTCTGATCCCGTGCGTTGATCTCTTCGTGCAACCGGAGTTTCAGCGAATTAGAAGATGCCACGTGTCCACCTGAATCCATTCCTAAAATCAGAAATTGGCACGTGTCCCACTCTATTTTTGAGCCAATCATGTGATAACACGTGGCATGTTATCATGAGCACGAAAGCGCAGGATCAAGCATGTGTGTAGCCGTTGCTCCGAGCTCTGATGTTTCCAGCACATGTTCCCAGAAGCCAATAAGAAGTTGTCACGTGTCCGCATTAATTCCTTTCAGCGAATCAGACGCTGACACGTGGCATGCATAAAGAATTTAAAAAATGCAGAATCGGCGCCCCTGTCTCACGCGTGAATTAATTAACATTTTCGATACGAAAATCGATACGCGTGATTTTTGTTTTTCGATACAAATTATTACGCGTTTTTTATAAAAAATAAAATAAAAAATGTAATATTTTAGATGTATTTTTTTAGCTATAAATAGGTGATATTATGATAGAGTTTTAAAGTTTTTTTTGGTTTAGAATTTTTGTGGTATTAGGGGTTGGATTGCAGAACACGGAGAAGCCATTTTTTGGTTTTTGTTGTGTTCTGCGTGTGCCAAATATTTACGATCTGAAATGTTTTAATTTTCTTTCTTCTTCTTCTAATTTTTCTGCATCTGTTGTAATTTTTATTTTAATTTAATGAAGTAATTTAATTTTTCTAGGGTTGTATTTGATCTAAATTTATGAAGCTTTGATTTTAACTATTTTTGAAAGATTTATAACACGTTCGATTTGTTCATTCTATTTTGTGCTTAATGCTTTTTGATTATTTACGAATTTTATCAAAACGATTTGTGGCATAAAAATAAACTTGAGAAAGGCATTTTTGTGTATATTGCTCATAAATAGAATGACATGTATGATGAAGGATAGGAATATACCCTAATTGTATGTGTATAAACTTAGAACTTAATGAATCTTATTAAATTTAATTCTCATAGAGATATAGTGAATTAATTTAACGAGGTGTGTTTGTACGGAGCTCGGAAGAGATGTATGAATAAAAAAGAAGTTTTTGGTTGACAAATTAAATGTACTAAAATATAAATCAAAAGAAAATAACATGATTTGAGTGGATTAGTTTGGTGAAAAATTGCAATCCTAGAGTTCTCTTATTTTCTTTTTACCTTTTTCTTAAATCAAGATTATTTTGGATAAAATCAGAGAGATACAATTTTAGTACTCAACAAACTATAGTAACAAATCCTCGTGGGAACAATACTCTACTTACAAATATTTATTACTTGTGACCGTGTATACTTGGACGATTTCTGTGTGTTGCAAAATACACAACAAGTTTTTGGCGCCGTTGCCGGGGATTTGTTTTACTATTTTCATTGTTGATATTAATACCAATCAATCTGATTTTAATTAAAAAAACAGAAATAAAAAAAACAGAAGCAAAAGAAAAAAGCAGAAAAAAAGAGAGGATGGTATTTGATGATAAATCCCAAATTGGGAAGTAATTATTGTGATGATAGAAGTTATCTTTTTCAATTCTAAAATGTTATGCTTTGGAAAAGTTTTTGAGCTAAATATTATCCTTTATCCTACCTTTACCTAAGCCATACATTACAAGCTTAATAAAGTCCTATTGATTTTGTGTTTTGTGATTGTCTACATTAGTGGAGAGAGAAATGAAAAATAGACTATGAGATTTGTGATTTCATGATAATTTGTTTGATTTCATATTTGTATAAACTGATCCGGATTGCATGTGATGAAATTTGAAAAGACTTCACACACACACTTAAAGTTCTTTGTAAAAAGGTTATATACTTTTAAATTGAATATGATGCTTAGATAAAATTCTTTTATTTCTTTGAGTTATGTAATTCGGAAATGTTTAAAAAGAAATATTTTGAAAATCACTATTTTAAATTCAGTTATCTTTGTTTTATTTCCTTCCTTTTGCTCGAGGACTAGCAAAAACTTAAGTTTGGGGGTGTTGATAACTGTATTTTATATAGTTATTTTCACCTATTTTATTGATTATAAATGCTATGTTCTCTGTATTTTTAGATAATTTTAGTTTAATAAATTAGTATTTACTGTTTTTTATATATTTTAATAAAATTAAGTAAATTGTATCGAAAACGTACTTAAATGCTAATTTGTACCCAAAAATAGAATTTTAAATAAAAGAGTTATTAATTGCAATTTATAAAAGTTGAAAATATAATTTAAATTAAAATCGGGCTTAATTTCAGTTATTAAAAGTTCAAAATTTAATTTAAATTACTAAAAGGGTTAGATTGCAATTAAACAAAGTTGAAAACATAATTTGAAATATATTTGTGGGTCAAAATAGAATTAAAAAAATTTGAATTTTCTGCGCAGGAAAAAAATCGCACTCGCACAAATCACGACGTCCATCACCCACCATTGGATCATCAAAACAACGATCCAGATTTGGCGAGTGCAATCCAGACGAGACACAAGTGCGTGCCCGGTATTTCTCGCACGGTGCGGCGTGCCAGTAGGGCCCACCTGCCGCGCAGGCCGGCGTGCAGAGTGGGACCCACATGTCGGCTGTGCAGATTTCCCCGAGGTGCATCGCTGACCATTGGATCTCTTGAACGGTCCAGATTGAAGCGCGTGGAACCAAGTTGTCGCGCACTGAACCGTTCATGTAACAATCGTGTGTGACGCGGGTTATGGAAGCAGCGTTCATCCTCAGTTTTTACAGAATAAGAATCTGCCACGTGTCCCACTAATATTTAAGCAAATCATATTCCGACACGTGGCATGTTATCATGAGCGCGGCCGCGCTGGATAGCAACCCATGATGCATCCGTTGGCTCCAGTGTGACAAGAAATCATGCGCCTGTTTTCCCACAACCAATGAAAAGCCGCCACGTGTCCCACTAATTCCTACAGCGAATCAGACACTGACACGTGGAATGCACTATGAATTAAAAAAATGCAGAATCGGTGCCCTATCTCACGCAAGAATTAATTAATACTTTCGATATATACGCGTGATTTTTGTTTTTCGATATAAAATTAATACGCGTTTTTATAAAAAAAAATAAAAATAAAATAAAAAATGTAATATTTGAGATGTATTATTTTAGCTATAAATAGGAGTTTAGATGATAGTTTTAAGGAGTTTTTTTTAGAGTTTAAGTTTTTTGCAGTTTAGAATTTTTGTGGTATTAGGGGTTGGACGGTGGAACACGCAGAAGCCATTTTTGGCTTCTGTTGTGTTCCATGTGTGCCAAATATTTTCGTTATGTGATGTTTTAATTTTCTTTCTTCTTCTTCTAATTTTTCTACATCTGTTGTAATTTTTATTTTAAATTAATGAAGTAATTTAATTTTTCTAGGGTTGCATTTGGTCTAAATTTATGAAGCTTTGATTTTAACTATTTTTGAAAGATTTATAAGACGTTCGATTTGTTCATTCTATTTTGTGCTTAATGCTTTTTGATTATTTACGAATTTTATCAAAACGATTTGTGGCATAAAAATAAACTTGAGAAAGGCATTTTTGTGTATATTGCTCATAAATAGAATGACATGTATGATGAAGGATAGGAATATACCCTAATTGTATATGTGACCATTTGAGAACTTAGAACTTAATGAATCTTATTAAATTTAATTCTCATAGAAATATAGTGAATTAATTTAACGAGATGTGTTTATACGGAGCTCGGAAGAGATGTATGAATAAAAAAAAGTTTTCGGTTGATAAATTATATGTACTAAAAAATATAAATCAAAAGAAAATAATATGATTTGAGTGGATTATTTTGGTGAAAAATTGCAATCCTAGATTTCTCTTATTTTCTTTACCTTTTTCTCAATCAACGATTGTTTTGGATAAAATCAGTGGAGTATGCGGGCTAGACATAACGCATGGGTGCATGGAGCTTCGGCGGACTACGTCACAGTGCATTCCATGCTGGCTGAGCAGACAATTGGGCTCAACTCTGTGTGATGATATTGTAGACAGGTGGACCCCATATTGTGCGTTGTCTGTGTAAATAGGTTGCGCTTTACTCTACGCTAACAAGAAGACAGGTTGGTGGACCCCACTCTACACTAACGTGAGACAGGTTGGAATTTTGCTTGCACTCTCCTATGTAGTGTGTGAATCTCACTCTCCTGATCTACACTGTTGAAATTCTAATCCAACAGCTCGAGACATGCGTGGCTCATTCTGCACATGGTATTGCATTCTACACCAAAAAAAGTTTAAATTTGTTAACTTTTGTTAATTGTATTTAAGCCCTCTTTTTAATTCACATTAAATTTTCAATTTTTGTTATTTGCATTCAAGTTCTTTTTTTTTTTACTAAATGGTTTCATTTTCTTTAAAAATATAATTTCTTATAAAACTAACACCAAATAATAAATTGTGAACTTAAAATTAATTAAAAACCTTAAGAACATAGCAATTATAATTAATAAATTGGACAAAATAACTCTAAAACACAAAGTTATCATTAAAGAATGTTTCTATGTGTCTAATATGAAATCTAATTTACAGAAGAATAGAGATATACCTACGATATAATCGTTGAGGCTCTATAGTTTCTTTGGCTTGAGAATATTCTTGAAAGATATACCTAGAAACTAATATTACATACAAATGTTTTATTTACAAATATCATCAATACTTACAAACTTTATATAAACCACTACGAATTCTAGTACCAATCAATTCTAAATTCATATTTATCAATAATTTAAATTTTATTATAAATAAATAATTAAATTAAAAATGTATCTCAATTAGGTCTTGGACTAATTATAAGCTCTCCATCTTATTATAACTCATTTGAGGCTCTCCAATTGTATGAATATCTTTTAGGTCAGATAGTCAATTGCGATAAAAAAAATTATTTACTTTGGTAAAGGGGTACCTTAGGACAAGGTCTAGTCATTATAGGAAATAACTTAGGATGCATACAAAGGGCTCATCTGTATACTACTTAGGTATCAATCTTTTTCATGGGATCCAATAAAGTTTTGGTTTCAAGGATTGGTAGGACATACATACTTGATTCCTTTCACTCATAGAATGTTCTTTCACTCATTTCTGACGTAAAAATGGCCAAATTCAGTCTTGGATGTTCTAAAAACTTCAATCCATAATTTATTTTGGTTTAAAAAAATAGATAAGCTTAAATTGGTACATGTTGCTTAAAGGGATTATTGTCGCCCACTAGAGGAAGAAGGTCTTAGATTTTGATATCTCCATTTTTCAATTGAGGCTATGTTAAGAAATTTTGTATGGTGGGTTATCATAGGGAACTCTAGCATTCTACTTTATTTATATGAACAATACTTTGATAGGGAGGAAGCAAACAGATCTATTATGTTTGGTTTTTCATATGGTTGGGTTTACAACCTCATTACTTGACCTAGTTGGAAATAACTCTATAGTATGGTTTTGGATTGACAATTGGCTGAGTACTTCTCAAATTTAAAGGATGAAAGACCCTCAACGGACCCATCGATATATTCGTTAGTGAAGGAGTTTTTACAAGAAGATGAATGATACCTGTCATAGTCTTTTGAGGACTCTTATACATATATTACTTCCAAGATTCGATTGTTAGTTGCTAGGACTGGTAGGGACATCATAGTTTGGACATGCTTAATTAAGGGAGAAATCATTAACAATAAGGCTTATGATTCATTACGTGCGGTCAGGGAACTAAAGAGTTGAGGTAAGGTCATCTAGGCCCTTTTAAACCATCCTCACGATATATTCTACTATGGCATACTATTTAGAATAAACTCCCACAGAATCATAGTTAAAAAAGATGGGAAATTTATTTCTTTCTAGATGTTCCTTGTGTGGCTTAATGGAGAAACATATATCTCATTTTTTTAGCAGTCATTTTGTAAGTATATACTAGGATCTTTTATGCTCCTTCTTTGGTAGGCAGCCTTGTACAAATTCTACCATCTTTGATCCTTAGACAACCATAATAAAAATTGATTTTGGGTTACATCTCAAAAATGTATTGAAAGTTAAGATTTTTTCCACCATCTGAGTGATAAGAATAGCTAAAAATGATTGTCGATTTGATAACAGATAGACAACTTTGAGTTTTGCATTTTCCACAGTTTTGTGATTTTTTATAAGATGGGTCTACCATAATGTAGATCCATGCAAAATAAAATGAATGAACTTTATGTGTTCAAACATTTATAGATATAAGGTATCTCACAACGGACTCTATGAATTGTAGAGGTTATTTAGTCAACTTTGGGATGGATAAAGGTTAATATAAGTTTTGTTGCTTTTGGATTGCCAGGCTTGTCAAGGTGTGTAAGTGTTTTTTGATCCTCGATACTAATTCTTAAATGATGTTTATGCATCCCACTTGAGATCTCACATGCTTTTGAAGTAAAACTTGTAGTGACAATACCTGTGTTATTTATGCTACCAACCTTAAGTGGAGTCAACTTTGGCTAAAGTCGAATTTGGTTTATATTGTTACACTTTTTCATACTAGTTTACTCTCGCTGACATGGATGTGATATTTTTCTTGTGTTAACTGTTTAGAGAAAGTTACAGGCATAGAGTTTCATTATTCTCATATTTATAAATAATGTTGTTGAAATTTTTTGAATTAAAATTGAAATGTAAAACTGTTATTTTGCTTCATAAAATTGAAATATTTATTACTTTAAAATTGAAATGTAAATTTTTTTTATTACTTTAAACTTGAAATATAAAATTGTGTCGAGTTGGGCCTTTTTTTACTAGCGTTTAAGCCACTTATTTGGCTTGTTCTGTCATTGTGCTCTTGCTGAAGTTCTATATATATATAGGAGTGTATATTTGTTACTATTGATCATTATATCTAATGAGATAAGTTTTTTAAGTTCTCAAACACCTAGATGAATAGAGAGATTATGTTAAGAACACAGTGTGATACCGAGCCTCAATCATACATATATTTACAATTTATATTTATTTATATTTATTTATTTCTAATTTAAAATAATATATTTTTAATTTTAATTTTTTTTCATATATTATTTCTTACTATCATAAGTTTTTCTTGGAGAAACAATTTTTTTTTGTTATTCTAATTTGATTTTTCTCCTATTTTGTTTTATAGTATTGTTACAACTTCTTTACTTTTCAATGCTTAATTAATATCGATATATTTTAATTTTATTAATTTCAATACTGCTACCTAGATTGTAAGTATTGCCTTTATTAGCTTTGCCTTTATCTGATCTTTATCTTTTATATGATAAATATATAACATAATTCATTTTTATTTTTTTTCTTACTGTTTTATTTTCTTTGAATATGTTGTTTACAGTTTTGTTTTAGTTAAGGTACGGTGTTTTGCTTTTATATCTTATGCCTTTTACCTTTGTATTGCTTTAGGACTTGGGATTACAATTTCAATTTTTTTGGATTATAATTATAATTATAATTTTTTTATTCCTTGTTCATTTTATTTCAATAGTGTTTCTAACTTGTTCTCACAATTTTGTTCTATAAACTAAAACTTTATTGGATGTTTTCAAATTTAGTTCTCAATTGTGTATTTTTCAAAAAAGAAAACAAAAATGAATTCTAAGACGATTACTCCTTTATCCCAAACGGAGAATGCAAATATGAATATTTCTGGTTCTATCGTGGGTGATTCTAATATGAACCAAATAATGAGGCCTTCTGTGGCTCATAGGGTTAACCGAATGTTACCAATTTCGGTTCCTTTAAATCATGTTGTGGTAGAGAAACCAAAAAAGTTCAATGGCTTAAACTTCGAAAGGTGGAGTATGATGATATTTTATCTTACCACCTTAAATTTGGCAAGATTATTGATTAAAAAAGCTCTTAATCAACCTAAGGTTGAGTAGGATTTTCAATCTGCTAATGCTATTGAAACATGGAAGCATTTTGATTACCTATGTAGAATTATGTTCTGAGTAGCCTAACTGACTCCTTGTATAATGAGTATAATAAGGAAAAGATGACTACAGACTTGTGGGAATCATTAGACTGGAAGTATGAAGTGAAAAATACCAATGCCAAGAATATTTTGGTTAGTTTCTTTCTTAATTATAGGATGGTAGATTCTAAACCAGTAAGAAGTCAAGTACGAAATCCAAGATATCTTAATAGAAATGCATAATGAAGGGATGGTATTGAGTAAGACCTTTCAAATTGTAGTTATTATTAAGAAGTTGCCTCTTCATGGATAGAGTTCAAGGCCTACCTTAAGAATAAGTAAAGGGAAGTGTCTTTGGAGGACTTTCTTATAAGATTTATGGTGGAAGAAGACAACAAGACTTATTCTAAAAGAGAGTATATCGCATCAAATTGTAGCTATTAAAATAGGCTAATATGATGGAACATAGTCAAAGCTCCAAGCACGATAAGAATAAGGGTAAGGGTAAGCTAGGTAAAGGGTCTAAGTTGTGACCTCAAGAAGCAACTTTTAATAAGTCAAACTTCAGAAGGATTTGATTTAATTATTAGAGGACATGATATAAAGCCCCAAATTGCAAGTGTCCAAAGGAGAACAAGAGTAGTGAGGCAACACTCAGGTTATCTATGATGTTGACTTATGTGTAGTTGTCTTTGAGGTGAACCCGGTAGGGTCAAATCCAAAGGAGTGATGGATTGATACTAGTGTAACCATGCATGTTTTCTCAAACAATGAGCTATTTACCACTTTTGAACCTGTCAAGGATAGTGAGAAGTTATTTATGCGAAACTTTGCTACTTCTATTGTTGAAGAGCAAGGAAGAGTAGTATTGAAGATGACCTTTGAAAAGGATCTAACTCTGAATAATGTATTGTTTATACTTGAGATTTGCAAGAATCTTGTTTTCTATTTCTTACTGAATAGGCATGGCTTTAGAATTGTCTTTGAGTTAGATAAGTTTTTGTTAACTAAAAGGGTAATATTTGTGGAAAGGGGTATCTATGTAATAGGCTGTTTAAGCTAAGTATTACAACTATAATGCCTAAGAAAATTAATAATTAATTTCTTGTACTTATTTTCTTAAGTCTTCTAATTTATGGCATGGTAGACTATGTCATATTAAATATGATATATTGCATAGATTAATTAACTTGGATCATATACCCATTTTTAAATTGATTTCAAACACAAGTGTGAGACTTATGTTCAGGAAAAAATGACCAGGTCATTGTTCCATTCGATTGAAAGGAATATTGAACCACTTGACTTAATGCATAGTAACCTATGTGATTTAATATTTCTTCAAATAAGGGATGACAATAAGTATTTTATTATTTTTATCGATGCTAGTAAGAAATACTACTATGTGTATGAAGGTACTATGTAGTGATCGTAGTGGTGAGTATGAAGTACTATTTGTTGAATTCTATGCATAACATAGAATTATACATAAAATCATAGCACCTTATTCACCTTAGGAAAATGGTGTTAATGAGTGCAAGAATCGTACCTTGAAAGAAATGATGAATGCAATTCTAGTATATTTTAGGTTATCATAGAACTTTTAGGGGCAAACTATTTTGTCAGCTAACTACCTTGTCAATAAAGTACCCCAAGAAAATGTAGATAAGAGACCATATGAATTATTAAATGAAAGGTAGCTTTCTATAAATATTTATGAGTGTTGGGATGTCTTGCTAGAGTAGCCGAACCTATACCTAAGAAGGTGAAGATAGGTCTAAAAATGATAGATTGCATCTTTATTAGATATGCACATAATAGTAGTGTTTATTAGTTTCTTATGCATGTGTCAAAAATTTGAGACATATAAAAGAACACGATAATGGAATCAAGGAATGCATCATTCTTTAAACAAGTATTTTTAGGTAAATCTCAAGGGAAATCAAGTTTATCTAAATAAACTTACGAGACTATGAATGAAGATAGTCAAGACCAAAAAACTCAACAAGAGGTTAAGGATGAGGTTGAGGTTAAACCTAGACGTAGCAAGAGAGTTAGGACAGAAATGTTCTATAGTCCAGATGTTTTGACCTACTTGGTAGAAAGTGAACCTCAAACCTATAAAGAGGTTGTGAACTCTTCTGAAGGTCCTTAATGGAAAGAAGCCATTAACAATGAAATTGAGTCCATTCTACAAAATCACATTTGGGAACTAGTTGGTTTACCTCCAGGTTGTAAAACACTCAGATTTAAGTGGATTTTTACAAGAAAACGTATATCAGATGGATCCATTAAAAACTACAAGTCCATGCTTGTAATTAAGGGATACAAACAATGACATGACCTTAATTACTTTGATATTTATTCTCTTGTGATGAGAATAACATCCATAAGAATGATAATTGTTATAGTAGCTTTGTGAAATATTGAGATACATCAAACGGATGTAAAAAAAATCCTTTCTAAATGGATAGTTCGACGAAGAAATATACATGAAAAAATCTGAGGGTTTTTCTAACCCAAGGCAAGATGGAAATGTTTGTAGATTGGTAAAGTCATTATATGGCTTAAAACAAGCACCAAAATAGTAGTATGAAAAGTTTGATAATGTCATGAAGACAAATGGCTTTAAAATTAATGTCAAGGACACTGAAGATGGTTATTTCATCTTGTGTCTTTATGTTGATGATATGTTACTTGTGGGTAGTAATGATCGAATGATCAGATCTACTAAGAATATGTTGAATTCAAGGTTTGACATAAAAGATGTGGGATTTGTTGATGTAATTTTGGGAATCAAGATATCGAGGATACCAATTAGTCTCATTGTAAGTCAATGTCACTATATTGACAAGATACTTGAGAAATTTAACAATGGTGATTCTGAAATTATTAGAACATCGATAGATGTAAATCTACACCTATATAAGAATAGAGATGAGAATGTATCTAACATGGAATATTCTAGAGTGATTGGAAGTCTTATGTACTTGATGAGTTGTACAAGACTAGATATAACTTACATTGTAAGTAAACTGAGTAGATATACCAGTAATACATTATCTGATCACTAGAAAAGTATTAAAATAATACTTAAATACTTAAGATACACACGTAGCTATAGACTGCATTATATAAGATATCTAGCTAATTTAGAAGGATACATTGATGTAAACGGGATATCAGAGATGAAAGACCCAAAGTTTATTAGTGGATATATGTTTACATTGGATGGTGCAACTTTTTCATATAAGTCCTTAAAAATAATGTGCATTGCTTGATCCATGATGGAATCTGAGTTCATCACTTTAGATAAATGTGGTAAAGAAGCCGAATGGATATGCAATTTCTTAGAAGATATTGTTAAATGGTAAGGCATAGAGTAATATGTACAATGATAAGTTTCGACATATATTTCATGAAAATACATCTCTGTTTAAAAACTATGCATACAACTTATTAAGTTCATTAATTATGGATCACATATATAAGAATCATACATCTTTTCTTAGAAACTATGCATGTTATTTAATCAAGATAAACAATTAAATAATTCTCTCTAATCTCTTTAATTGCCTCTGTAGATCAATTGTTGGCCAAACAATAAATAACATAAAAATTAGATTAAATAATATAATTAAAATCATAATTGGGGTAAAATATTAGATCATCACATGGTGAAAATTTATGTTCATAAGATTCCTAGATTTAGATTAATAAATTAACCAGACATAATTTTATTAATAAAGCTCATATTTTTCATACACAATACCTAAATATTGATAAAGAAAGAAGTAAAAAGAAGAAATACAATAAATCTCTTGACTTGTAATACCAATCTTCTCTTGAATATTCACAAAAATTGTATCTCCTTTTAAGTTTTCTGTATTTTTCTCTCTTTTTAGCTCAAAAAACTGGAAAAACAATGTTAATTATGCCTCATCATGGTTTATGGGGGGTTATTAGGGGATTAAATATAGCTCAAGTGAAATTTAGACTATCATATTAGTTTTAGATCAAGAGCTAAGATCAAAACAAGCAACCTTAACATCGCCAGCCAATGGGAGCTCGACACATGGCATACATAATTCATTGGGAGAATCAGAGCGCGATATGTTGTAAGGGAAGACTAGTTTGGTCAATACATACTGATTCAACAATATATGGTGCAACATGATTCACGATTATGGATGGCGTGGTGCACAGGTGGAATGGTTGGACAAATCAGGTGAAGATGTGTGGCGAGCACATTAGCAAAACGGGATGAAGTTGGAATGAATTCCTTATTGATACATGGCATGGTGCTGCATCACACTAGACACGCGATGATTTTTGATTGGGTGTCTTTGCTATCATGGCGTCCATATGGCTTACTCCATCAGATCCCCTTCTTGCATGCTATCCACGTGGTAGCTTCAGATTGATCTTATGTTAAAAATTGAAATTTTTTTTAGAAAAACCCAAAAAAATTAAAAAAATTTATTTTCACCCCTTTTTCACTAAAAAGTTAATAATTTAATATTATTAACTCTAAAAATACTACTTATTGATTAAAACAACAAATATTACATAAAAAAGTGCATTGATCATTCTACTTTCATAGAGTCATCACACCTCCAAACTTAACTATTTGCTTGTCCTCAAGCTAAGCCAAGTCTAACTAAACAAATGATATGAGTAGTATATTCATAAATATATATCTATTAATACATGCATATTTAGCAAAAACTATCCCCCTCAAAAGTCTTTCAATTCTATGACAAGGAGGTTCACATATTCATCAATCAACATTCCATCAATACAAGGATACACAAAGTTTTAATAAATTGATTTGTGCTTGTGTGGCACATGATATCAACCAATGCATTCATGAAATCAACCTATATGAGAATGCTAATAAATTCAATCTTAGAACAAGTCTTGTAAGTCTATTTTTCACATCTATCCCCACTAATGTAAATATGCACTTAGCAAAAGATCAATAAGGACTTCACTTGCTTGTAATGTAAGGCTTAGGTAGGGGCCGATAAATGAAAACATTTTAACTCTTTCTACACCTTAACTTTTTTTATTCATTATGCATTTTTTAACTACAATTGAGTTTTAACTTGATATTTTAGTGCACCCTTTCTTATCATTTTTTTCATATTCTTTTTTTTCATATCTTTTTTTTTTGTAACTTTACAACACCTCTAAACTTATTTGCAATTTTATTTTACTTTTCTTTATAGTGATAATTGTTGTGAGTTTTTTTCTTTTTTCTCTCCCTTTTTTATAGAGTGCATTACATTTCACGTCACTCTATAACATAACACATGATTGCATTTTTTTCTTTTTATAAAAGCTAAAGGTAACGCTTATTGGTTAGGCATAAAATGTGACTTAAATATATGAAAGGTTCTTTATTAAGCTCAAAAAGGTGAGTTAAGATGTTTAACAATGGTTAGCTTGAAAGGCTCAATCGATCCAAGTAAGACCTAAATAATCTCTTTTGCTAAATAATATTCAAGATTTCGCCTCAAGAGATGTTCAAATGGATTATAAAACTAGGTAGATCTCATCAACTAGCTTAACTCACTATAAATTTTCTCTCAATTCCCAAACTCAATCATGAACATATGCATAAATTTTGAATCAATTCAATCAAAACTAGCAAGGATATCACATGATTAATGAAAGTATCTTAATGAGCATGTGGCATTCCTTATACTAGTCATGACAAATAATTTGCATCATTGAGTTCATATGTTTCATATCAAGCATACATGCATCTAGTTTCCATATATTTATCAATTTCTACCCAAATCATGATTAAAGACATCCTAAAAATAATAATAAAATATCTTAAAAATTGAAAATGCATACTAAATATTAAAGTAGAGAACGAAGTTCACCCCCCCCCCCAAACTTAATTATGCATTGTCCCCAATGTGCACATATAAATATGAAAAAGTAAAAGGAAAGAAAACTCCCTTAGTCTTAGCACACCACATCTGTTTTTGAAACTACTCTATCTTGTTGTGTCATTTCTCTCCATATTTATTCACCTATAAAACAAAATAATAAAAAATATAAGTAAAATAACATTGGGTTGACTCTCAGCCACCATCACGTTTAACGTCCTTGACTAGACGTTCATATCAACTCCTAAGGTATATACATTTATGTCTATTTACTTTTGAGTTTGTCTGAAAATAGTTTGAGTCATGATTTTCTGAATAATACTTTATGTTTTGCTTTAAAAAATAGTACTCAAATCTCTTATCATGTAATATTTTTATTTTTTTTTGTACTTTTTGACATTCTTATAAGCATTCCACTGTAACTCATCTAATTTATGTATTTCCAACATCTTTTTCACCTTTTTATTGGACTCTTTCACTTGCCTACTTGATCAGGGATGGGAGGGGTAAAAGTGTGTGGTATAAACTTGGTATCCCTTCAATTTATGGTTTGAGCTTAGATCCTATATCAAAAAATTTCATAAACGTCTTTGATACACACATGTGAGGCAAGGCCTCCAAAAAGTTCACAGAGTTCACAATATTAACCTTTGATTCCATACTTTCAAAGTTAAAACAGGTTGAGTTGTTTTTGGGTGAGCTTATGTTCTTGTTCATAGCATCTGTAACAATCTTAAGTGTGAACAACTCAAAAAATTCTTTTAAGTTATCCTCACAATTAGTAACATTAATCTTAAAGCATTCATTAGCATTATCAATATCAGGGGGTTTAGATACTTTAAAAACTTTAAATGTCCCTTGTTCATCTTGCACTCTCATTATAAGTTCTCTTTTTTGTACATCAATGAGTGCTCTTTTGGTTGCTAAGAATAGACGAAGAAGTATGATAGGTCCTCTTACATGTCTAGTATAATGAAATCCATCGAAAAAATGAATTTGTCTACTTTTACCACACCCCTAGATCACTTAATTGATCTATTTGTCATTTATAATGTTACTAAAGCGGGTTTTGCTTTACCAACCCTAATCTTTTGAAGAGCGATAATGACATAAGGTTAATGTTGGAACCCAAGTTACATAGTGCTTTCTCAGAGTAGATGTTCCCAATAGTGCAAGGAATGTCAAAACTACCTAGATCTTTTAGTTTATGGGGTATTTTTATAGCAAGGATGGCACTACAACCTTCATTCAAGGTTATCATTTCATTATCTATAAGTCTCCTTTTATTAGACAAGATGTCCTTTAGAAAATTTGCATAAGACAAAATTTGTTCAAGTGTATCTACAAATGATATATTTATGTACAGTTTCTTGAAGACTTCCAAGAATTTTGAAAACTAAGTATTTGAATTTTGCTTTTGCAATATTTAAAGAAAAGGAATAGTGGGTTTATAAAGGTTTTTTTCTTTGGATGAATTATTTCCTTTCCATTACTTTCTTTATCTACAAACCCTTGGCTCTCTTTATCCACTAATTCCTCTTCATGCTTATTAGTTTTCAGTTCCTTCTTATCTTTTTTAGTCTCATAATCCTCCTCATCATTTTGAGTTTCATATTCCTCCTCTAGAGTTTTACCATTCCTCAAGACTATGGCATGCTCATGACTTTCTCTTCTTGGGTTTACAATTCTATTACTTGGAAGGTTACCTTGAGGTCTTTAACTTATGGCCTGGGTAAGTTGCCCCATTGGAGTCTAATTTTTGAAGTAAAGCCACTTGAGTAGACACTTTTGTATTTATTGATTGAATGAAATCTTTCATCATCCTCATTAAAGCATTTGTATTGTCTTCAGTAGGTGGCTTCTTTTTTTAGGTTGTGATTATTGTGGTTGTTGGAAACTTGGTGGTGGAAATATTTGGATATTGAATTGATTACCACCTTGATTTTTGTTATTCCAAGAGAAATTGGGATGTTGTCTCCATCTTGGGTTTATATGTGTTCGAATATGGATTATTGTTTCGATTCACATTACCCACATATAATTCTAATTTAGGATTATCTAGAAAATTATCAAACAAATGGGCTCCTCTAAAAAGCACACAAGACACCCCTAAATCTAAGACCTACTTTATACTCCCTTGCGAGTTTTAAGCCTTCAAAAGATTTACCAAAGATGACATTTGAGTTTTAAGTGTCATGATATCATTTACCTAATGCACTCTAACTACTCTTTTAGTGGCTAGCATTCTATCCATTGGCTATTGATAATTATTGCTAGTTATTTTCTCAAGTAAATCATAAGCTTGATTGTAAGATTTGGCTAACAATGCTCCATTAGCAAATACATTAATCATGATTCTTGTTTGAGCATTGTGACCATTGTAAAAGGTCTCCATTTGGATCCAATGAGGGATACCATGGTAAGAACACTTCCTTAGAAATTCTTTAAATATTTCCCATGCTTCATATAAAGATTATCCTTCATACTGTGTATACGAGGCAATGTTATTCCCAAGCTTAGCATTCTTTGTTGGTGGAATGTATTTCATCAAGAATTTCTTCGCCAAATCATTCCAAGTTGTAATGGAATCAAGTGGTAAAGAGTTTATCCAAGCTCGAACATAGTCTTGCAAAGAATAAGGGAATAATCTAAGCCAAAATGCCTATTCGGTCACACCACTAAATTTGAATCAATTTCCAACTTGAATAAACAATCTGAGATGAAGACAATGATCCTATATTGGAAATCGATTGAATTATTCAACTGTTTGTAGCATTTGAAATATCAATGGCTTTAGTTTAAACTAATTAGCTTGAATTTTTGGCCTTATAATACTTGGATTTAGCCCTTCTAACATATGTATTGCATATTCATTCATAGCTTTATCCCTATCATCCATCAAAAGTAACTAATTGTTCAAATTTAGCTCATTATTGTTTATTCATAATAGATTAGTCATTTCTTCCACTTGGGTGACAACTTGTTGTTTTTTATTGACCTCAAAGTACACTCAATTTCAAGATCTAAAGACAAGATTTCTCCCTCACGAACTCTCCTCATACAATAGACTTAAATGTGTGTCTAAATTAAAAGTAAATAAAAATTAATAATAAATAAGTCAAAATTTTAAAAAAATAAATAAAGAAAATTAACTAAAATAACTAACTAACTAGATAACTAAATAAATTAAAATTATGAAAAATAAATGAAATAAAATAAAAAATTAATTTCTAATATTTATAATCTCTAACAACGGTACCAAAAACATGATCGAGACACACAAATCGTGTACAATGAATATGTAAGTATACATATAGCAACAAGTAATATAATGATATGTAAAGATCGTTTCCACGGAGATTATGTTATTAGAAACTAATTTTTAAAATAAAAAAAATTAAAAATCAATTTTTTTGTGTTTTTATATTTTAAGAAAACAAAAGTAAAAGAAATAAAAATAAATAACAATAATTAATTAAATCAAAATTTAATAACTAAGAAGATATCTAAGAAAGTGTCTAGGAATGCTTAATCTCCCAATTTTCTAAACATTTGAATCACTAAAATTCATTCAATATAATTATTAATTAAGTACATAATCAATTGAATCTAATCTAGCATATATTCATCTCTTAAGTAAACTACACACTATATAATAATTAACCTAATCTCACTCTTATATCAATTAAATTGTATACTATTCATTATGTTCATTAATTATAGATCACATACATAAGAATCATACATCTTTACCTAGAAACTATGCATGCTATTTAACCAAGACAAACACTTAAATAATTCTCTCAAATCTATTTAATTACCTCTATAAATCAATTGTTGGCATAATAATTTATAACATAAAAATTAGGTTAAATAATATAATTAAATTAAAAGCATAATTGGGGTAAAATATACGATCATCATATGGTGAAAATTGGGTTTATAAGATCTCTATATTAATAAATTAACTAGGCATAGTTTTATTCATAAAGCTCATATTTTCTATAAAGACAAACATACAAATTGAAAAACAAAATGAGTAGAATAAGATATACAATCAATATTTTGAATCGTAGTACCAATTTGTTCTTGAATCTCCCCTAAAATTGTATCCCCTTTTGAATTTTTCTATATTTTTATCTCTTTTTAGCTCCAAAAATTGATAAACAAATATGTTAAATACTGCTCATTAGGGTTTATGTAGTGATTAGGGGGTTAAATATAGCTTAGATGGAATTTGGACAGTTAAAACAGTTTTAGGTCAAGGGTTGAGATTAAAACAAGAAAAATTAACAACACTAGCAAATGGGGGCTTGACACATGGCATACGAAATTCACAGGCAAATTAGAGTGCGACGTGTGACAAATGAAGACTAGTATGGACAACGTATGCTAAATCAGCATCACACTGTACAACATGATTCACAGTAATGGATGGTGTGAGGTATGGGCGGAATGGTTGGACGAATTAGGTGAAGACACATGACAAGCACATTGACCAAATGGGACGACGTCGGAATGAACGTTATGTTGACTTGTGGCATGATGCTACATCACACTACATACTCGATGATTTGTGATTGGGTGTCTTTATTGGCATAGCATCCACAAGGCTTGCTCCGTCAACTTTCATGCTTACGTGTCATGCACGTGGCAGCTTCTGATTAATCGTACATTAAAAATTTATAAAAAAATCTATAAAAATTCCAAAAAAATCTCAAAAAATTATATTTTTACCCCTTTTAACTAAAAAATTTATATTTCAATATTTTTAGCTCTAAAAATACTACTACTGACTAAAATGAGAAAATATTAAGTAAAAAGTGCATTAATGACTTTATTTTTATAGAGTCGTCACATTTACTTCTTTAAAATTGAAATGTAAAATTATGCCTATTTGGGCCTTTTTTATTACCGTTTAAGTCGTTATTGCATAAAGTAATTTCTTATTAAGATGTGTTAGAGTACTTGTTTGTATAATTCATATCTGATGTTGGATGCAACTAGTGTTCTCTATCAAAATCCTTAACACATAAAGCAATTTAGTAACTTTTCTATCCCTTCTCTTTTTACAATTTGCATTTGTTAAATTAAGGACAATGTAGATTTTAGGTTAGGGGTGGTAGGATTTAAAAGTTACACACATTAGGCAAAATTTAATTTTTTTTATAAACAATATGCCTTTATTTTGCTTATTTAGTTGTGTATTTTCATATTAATTGTTTCCTTCAATTTATTATTTTCTTTTATATATGTGTGTTATTTTCTTTATTTGTGTGTTTAGGTAAATTAGAATAATGTTTAAATTTTTGTCACAAAAATAATCATGTCTTAAAAATTAAGTTTAAGCAATAATTAGCTCATTTTGCATTATTAGATTAATTTTCAAAAAAATATCATGAAGTAATATGATAATTAGTAAGTTTGTGTCATAACTAATATTTTATGATAAAATGTTGAAATGAAACGAACCCAAAATCGATGTTTAGGAATCAAATAGTGGAGACTACCCTTGTGAGATATTATTTGAGCCTTAATTTTCTTTATTTTGAGTGAAATATTTTCTTTCTACTCAAAACACTTATTCTATTTCTTCAAAATTTTAGATGATCTCTATAGGTATTAGCATTGAATGTATGAATTTTCTCATCTCAATATAGTATTGTATATTTATTTTTCATTTGCTTAGATTAAATAATTTAAGTAGAAATTGATAGTATATTCCTTCGTCTCATTCATGTATGACTTTTACCAAAAAGAAACATATATACGGTTACCTAAACCAAAATCAAACAGAAAAGCCACAAAATTAACCACTCACCAAAATCGTACAAAATGTACAATCTGTACATGGGTCCACTCTTTAAAAAAATATGTTGAAAAATCTCTTTAAAAGAGAGAAAAAGAGAGAGATAAAGAATATATAATATAATTTACTTACTACGACCTTTCTAGCCTTAAACACTTGTGAAAGTTGGTTAGTACAAAAGAAATATACGAAACAATTCCCTTAAAAATCATTGCATTTATTTTTCTTACACTTCTAAAAGACATATATCTTGAAATTCTTTCTTAATGAGTTTGATTAATGCATGAAAATAATTTATATGATATCTTTATAATTAATACATTTGATTCCTTTTATGAGATCAAAGTTATGTACTATTTTGAGCATTTTTTCTTTTGAAAGTATACGAACTTATTAGTTCATTTCTAAACATAATTTCTATTCGCATACACCTTACTATGAGTGCTTGAACCCATAAGATTCAATGAATTGAGAGTATTGACTTATGAGTAGTATAGTCAAAGCAAATTTGGATTCCTAATATTGAAATTGGGTGAAGTGAAAACAAAATATTTTTGATTAAAATATTAAAGTGATTTTCGACTAATTATTGTAGTAAATCATGAATGTTTAAGAAATTAAAATAATCTATGCTTAAAGGTTTTAATTATAAAACTTAAATGAAATTTTAAGTATGAAATTTTTTGTGTTTTATTTTACATTGTTATTTTACTTGTTCTATTGTTTTATTTTAAAGATTGTTTGGTTTAGTTCAATGTTTGTGGATATAATTACTAAAACTCCTCACAAGACTTAAACTAGTCCCCTAGTGCAACCTAGGGGTTTAACGGCTTGTTACATATGCTGAATGCAACAGTGTTAATCCACGGAAATGATTTAGGATAGTTTAATTTTTAGTTTTTATTTTAGTTTTTACCGCTTCTCTTGTTAAGGTACTAGAAAGAAGTTGGTTAGGGGTTGTGATGAGTACCTAAAATTACCATAATTTAATGTACTTTAATTTATTACATAGATTTATATTTGTATGATTTTATCATATTTTTATATAAATTTGTCATTTCAGAATCATAGGTATTTTTATTATTTTTTAAGTATTTTTATTCAAAAATAACTTAAAGACTCAAAGAAAAATACTATAGGCAATATATCAAAAATATGTTGAGAACAAAGTAAGAAAAAATTTAAAAATGGAAAATTGGACAAAATGGGTCAGAAAAGTCAAAAATGTCGAGTCTCGTGCCCAAACCAGCATATGCCCAACACATGCCTAGCACAAGCCCACGCCTACCAAGGCTCGTTTGCCTTAAATATCGCCCTCACATGTGTGCCAGCCTGTCCAAACGCATCCAAAATCAATTTTTGAGATATTTTCCTACGTTTTTTGGCCTTTTCCTCATTTATAAAAGTACTCTCTCCCCATTGTAAAAATTATCCCTAAAATCACAAATATCTTCTCTTTCTCTCTCTAGTTCTTAGTTTTTTTAGTTTTAAAGTTCTTCTCTTTTTGAGAAGAACTAGTTATGCTTTTGTAGATTTATAGTTCTTGATTCAATAAACAAAAAATGCAAATCCATTTTGAGGTTTTATAGAAATAGAATTAGCATCAAATTTTTATAAGGATTCTTTTGATGTATAATTTTAAATGAATTCTTTATAGTTATTTTTATGTTATATTTAATTTGTTTGTGATTAAGTTTAACATGACTGACTATTTGTAAATATGATATAATAATAACGTTATTATGCTTGCAAAATATCAAATAGGTAAAATATTTCTATAAAATAAATTGATTTTTCTTTTATTCAAGATTTTATATTAAGAATATTAGAGAGAAATATATTATTTTTCATTATAAACTTAAATCTGAAAATTAAATTATTATGTTTAATTATTCGATCTGATTTATAGTTGTATTCTTTTATTTTTTGGTACAATCGCTCGGTAATTAGAGTGAAGCTATGTTTTAAAAGTTTTATAAGAACTATTATTCAAAAATGTATTAACAACATATTTTCAGTAATGGTTTTAAAACTTGAAAGTTAGTACTCGGATAATTAAATTCTTATATTTAATTTAAACATTTTGAATAAAGTCTAATTAATTGACTCTGCCTAAAGCTATGATTAGATGGTTTGTAATTTTCTTAGAAATAAAGCTAAAATTTAATACTTAATTAATTAATAGGCCCGACCTAAAGATATTAGTTAATTAATATTAAATAAAAGAGTTTGGGCCCCGCCTAAAGACACTTTCATAATAAAAAGAAAAAAAATCAATAAATATTAATTTATATATTTAATAACATAAATAATATAAGCAAGTATAATTAACTTAATTATTATATCCATAAATACTCCACTATTATAAATGATAAAAATTTGCATTATTGTTTATTGAATACATATCTATGTTTATTTTTTATGTTATTAGATTAGGAAACACAAATCAAAATATCGTGATAGGATGTTTAAGATTTGATTTTATTTTGAAGAGTTTAAATAATAAATTAAAAACCTCGTATATTCTTTCCTCAGATCGACCTTAGAAGTATACTTGTCATTTTCTATAAAAATGATTCGTGCACTTGCGAGAGTTTTACAAATATAAAACCAAAGTATCTGCAATATCGGTATTGCTAACCCGATGTCGGTCTTATGTTCATCAGATAGCGTTTCTATATGGGTTTACCTCGTAATATCTATTGTTATGCATGCCCAAATATGTGGCTAGTACATTAAGAGTTTAAATGTATATGTTTCTACATTGTGAAGTTTATACTCTGACTAGAAAGCTTTTATTGTTTATTGTATGCTTTTTGTTTACTTATTATATGTAATGCTGCTATAATTATCACTTATATATTTATTTTTTGGACATTATGTGTGATTAGATTATGTGTCAGTCTATTCTAAGTGTTTATCTTGTATGAAATAACGTACTAGTTGTAGACTTTGATGAGAAAGCTTATTCGTTATATGTTGTCGCATGCTTTCTTTACATTCAATGCTATATACCTATAATTTTTTAATCATTGCTTATGTTATAGTAAATTAGTTAATTTATATTACATATGTCTATTATGTGTATATGTATGTGAGTTTTTAAGGAGTTTGTATCTCCTTATCCCGATTGTATCCAAGGTGTCAGACTCTTTATTTTATTTGCTATGTTTAGATTGATCGTATGCTATAAGAGTATAATCATTATTTACAAACTATGTTCCCATATATGAAGTCTTGAAGTGATTGGAAATCCTTTGTTGTTTAGTACACATTCTTATCTCATTTACTGTTAGTTGTTTTCCATGTATATATTTGTTGCTAGTCTAGATAAGCGCCTGTGAGGTACATCATCACTAGTATATTTATCATAGTTAGTTCTTTTTTACTGCTGGTTGTTTTTATTGTATGTTGAATTGAGCATATTATTTTGTACTTCAACTATGTTAATTGCTTAATTCACGTTATGAGGCTTACTTAGCCAAATTGATATAGGGCCCATGAAAAGATTCCATGGATTAGAGTTTCCATTCCTTATCTAGGTCCTGGTTATCTACTTAGGTTAGAAGATCAATTGACTTTCTTGTAATTGTTTATACGTATGGAAATCTTCACTTACCAAAATTAAAAAATTCAGAGAATTCTCGTATGCCCAATAATAATTTCTCCACAAGAATTCTCATACACACTTCTATGAATTTTTTTAATGAAGGTTATGGGTGACAAGTATCAATATGATCATTGAGACCTTCTAACTAGGTTGACACCTCTGTAGCACACTCATCATCTAGCCCTTCATATAGGAATATTATTAAATAGAGAAAAAACTAGTACAATGAATTCATATAAGGAGATTCTTATCATAACCTAAATCTACGTGTGTTTTTAGCATAAAAACAATGAAAATAGTAGCAAAAGATGGTACATCTCACCACTATATTATGGTTCAAATACTAGAAGCCTGAGAGATTATATTATCAGCTAAGACTTTTTCCTTCCTACCAATGTAAGAATAGTGGAACTCCATATGAGAGCTATTCTCTATGCAATCAATCCAAGCAGCATACTATCTTCCCGGGTCAAAGAGTGATATGGATAGAAAAAGAGTCATAACATAAGTAGAGTTTAACTCTAACAAAAGCTTGCACCATCTAAAAATGGCTACATACGTAACAACATGAATTACTTTAAATGCATGTGAAATACTATATGGTATACAAAAGCATTATTTGACAAAGGATCTCAAAGTTTTGAAACATCGAGCCAAAAGTAGCCTAATCTGTATTGACCTTTAGCCAGTCTAAAGGTAGAGCCTACCAAGTAACCTCTATAATATTAGGCTATTGTCATAGAATTTCATGTACTTGTAGATGGTGTAACACCTGAAAATTATCCATTGTATTTCTCATGCACCCTTATTGTAACATGTTAGCCTATAGAATAAATTGTCAAATTGTGGCAATTACATAACCCAAATAAGTTGCCTATCCTCAAAATGAAAATATTTTTGGCTGTCTAAATTACCCATATGATTGAAATAACCCTTACTTTTCATAGGTTACTAATCTATGACCCAAAATCTATCAATATATCATCTATCCACAAATCTAGAATAATGGATTCCATACGAAGTCATCTGATAAAGAAAGAACCTCAAATATCACAAAGTGCACTTTCAAAATGACAACTCAATAATAGGTGAGAAAAGTTTCCTTATATGAGCTACACAAAGAACACTGAGAATGGAAAGAAACCCCTTCTTCTTCTTTTGATAGTTAGTGAAATTTTTGCTCTGAATAGTATGCCTGAATAAAATGAATCAAGAAAGTAATATGAAATGGGGCCAAATGGCTCTACCCCAATTCTTGACCTTCGTAACTACTTGAAGAGTCATAAGTGTCACCAATCGTGACTCCATCCTTAATTGTGTGAGTCTAGACTCATGTGTTAATACTTGTCCCGACAACTATTGATTGGATTTTCAAAGGAATATGTAGGAAATAATCTTCAAAAGATTGAGGTAGATGCCATCTATCTATCTCCAAGAATTCCCAACTAATTTATTCATTGCTAGGTCAATTGAAAAATTGATCACCATCTCAATCAAAGGAGTATTAAACCAATTATTAATCCAAAACTGCACTGAAATACTTCTTCTTACTAACCATCTAAATTCTTCATCAAAGCCAAATAATATGATCACAAACTAGGCCAAACAGAGGAGTAGATGCAATAACTCTATGGGATGTCCCCATATCTAAGTAGTGTCTCTACAAGTAAACCAATCCAAGTAAACTAGATCAAATAAAGTATATACTCTCTAATGAACACTAAAAAAATGGAGTTTATAAGACTTGAATTCATGACAATGTTTACAAAAAAAAGACTGAGAAATTGAACCTAAAGAAGCACCAAAGACACTATACTTTTTCAAATCTTCTCAAATAATGGGAAAGGATGGTTAACCCAACCTTTAATGACAACTAAGAAGAGAGACTAAAAAATTGTACATGAGACAAGAAAGGAATAATCTCTTGTACAATAACAGCCACATAAGAACCTTTATACACTACACCTAATAATTCCTTTATACGCTACACCTAATAATTCGGTTAGGTTGTTGTTCTTCTTTATATAGTGAGTTTTGGTTTTGGATTTGGATGAGATCTCCTTGCCTTCTATTCCTTCTATTTTAAATTTTGTTTTTTTATCAACTAAACAAGTAATTAAAAGATGAGAATTTAGTTATAAACTTTCCTTAGTTTATAAAAAAAAATCTCCCCAACTTAGTTATTACTAAACTACTTCCAAAGGTGTGCATATTATAAGTTTTAGATTTGCACTAAAATAAAAACTAAATTGATATAATTAATTACTAAAAATTAAAAAGGGATGAAATCTAATAAAAGCTATAAAATCAATCTAAGTTGAATTCTTTATATGGGTTTAGATTGGATTAAGTGGATGAGATTTTGTGTTTTTTTTCTTTTCGATTATCAAATTTTATTTTAAATTTTTGTTTTTATTAACTATATAAATATTGCATTAAATTTTATGTTTTAAATATTAACCATGTCTAATACCTAAAAGGATTTTAGTTTTTCTAAATAATAAACAGATAAAGACAATATATTGTAATTTTATACTTTAAATAGCACAAAAAATAAAATATAATCTTTTCTTTAATTTGACATCAATTTAATTATAAATTACATATTTAAAGAATTGTTTAATTTAAATAATATAGATGTTATTAAATAAATATTAGTATAATTTACATGTATTTATATATTATTTTCAAGTCAAATTCAATTACTCATATATTTATTGAAATAAAACGATGAAAAATACTAATACTTTAATGCTTTCGAATTTTTTCCCCTCAAATAACCTTCCATTGATTAAAGAAAAGAAATACATAGGATTGAAGTCACTTGTTGAGGTAAATAAATTACACCTTAAAAGCCTACTTAGCAAGATAATGATAAGGTATATTTATATTTCTAGCAACCCATTTATCTTAAAATATATTAAATTTATTAAACAAAGTTTTAACTAAATCTATGAGTTATTGTGCTTTTTATGAAATGATGAAATCATTTTCAAATAAGGCTTTACAAAATTTAAGTTATCACCCTCCATATAAATTGATATGAGATTGAGCTTTAAATCCATCTGCGAGGAGGTGATGCAGTAAGAAATCAGAACAAAAATAGGAATTATACTTGTATTGAAATAAAAGAGTAACTCGTTGGTTGATCTTTAGAAAGGATTTCAAAGCACTTAAAATGAATGAAAATTGATATAGGGAAATTGTGTCTCCACCGGCCAACGCTAGGTGTGGTTTTATAGGTGCTATGCATAACGATCTTATCCCATCACGCATGGCACCTAGAGTGTGCACTCGCATTCCCATCATGCACAAACAAAAATGTAATCATAGCTAAAAACTGTTATTCTATTACAACGAAAAGAAAAAAAATTGTTTGCTATCCCATTTACATTATAGTCCTCTTCAGCAGAATTCGACCTCAAATTCAATGGGATGCCTCGCCTCCATCAGTGGGATAGTACTTTTGAAGATCGATGACATTGAACGTGTTGGAGATGTTCTAGTCTTTAGGGAGATCAATGACATAAGCATTGTCGTTGATTTTCTAAATGATTCTGAAAGGGCCATAGTTCCTAAGCTGAAGTTTGGGGCAAATGCCTTGTGATAATTTATGTTTATAGAGGTGCATCTTAACGAGCTCACTAACTTGAAAATGCATGAGCCTACATTTTGTACTATGCATTCATCTTCTCAATATGCTCTCAGATTTCCTAGTGGAGTTGAGTGTAATCAGCAACCCATACACCAACATCCTTGCTATTTGAATTGGGTATAGCTTGTAAATATATACTGAAGTTATGTAATTTTATGTAGACAACCAAGAAGAGTGAGTAATTTGTGATGTTGTTTGTGATACTATTGAGAGAAAACTCAATCTAAGGAAGATGTATATCCTATTCTTGAGGTTTTTCATGAGTCAAACATCTAAGCATGTTGCCTATGGTTTTGTTCAAGGTGGTATCAAACCTGTGCCACAACTCTTTTCAAAAATGACTAATGAACTTCACATCATGATCAGAGGTGATGATTTTAAGGATGCCATGCAAATTCAAAATGTCTCGAAATAAGATAGTTACTATATTACTAGCATCATGGACCTTTTTGTATGGAATCAAGTGGGACATTTTTGAAAACCTATCCACTATAACAATGATAGAGTCTACTATTATTTTGTTGACTGGTAGCCTGAGGATGAAATCCATGCTAAGATCCTTCTAAATGGTTGTATGAACTAGCAATGGAGAGTAAAGGCTAGTGTTTTGGAAAATAGAGCATTTATGCATAAATCTAGTTACATCTATTCATAAATAAGGCCAATCATATCTTTCCTCAACCAAAAGTATGGTTTTTTCCCTACCAACATGACCACTAAGTCCCCCAGTATAGGATTCTTGAATTAGGTACTCCCTTAAGATGGTGTTTGGAATACATAATCTGCTGTCTTTAAAGATATACCTTTTTGCAAATGGAAAACCATGCACAGATTCATGGTTTTTGCATTGGGTCTAAGCAGCTGCAAAATCTTTATTTGTTGCATATAGTTCAGGGAGGGTGTCAAAACTTGTAATCTCAGTTCGATGGTAGTCAACAGGGTGTGCCTCTTGCTAAGTACATCAACTACTTTGTTTGAATGTCTCTCCATGTGTTTAAACACATAAGCAAACCTTTATAGGTAGATGACCCACCTAGTATGTACTATTGAGATGTCTTTCTCGAAGTGAATCCATATGAGTTCCTAGTGATCATTATGAAGGATAAATTCCTTTGAAATGATATAATATTCTTAGTGTTTGAGGGCTTGAATGATAGCGTAGAACTCTTGGTCATAAGTGGACCATTTCTGGCGTGCTTAATTGAGTTTCTCATTAAAGAATTCAATAGGCTTGCCATCCTAAGATAACACTATTCCAATACCTATCATGGATGCATCTATTTTAACTTTAAATACTTTGTCAAAATCTGGTAGAGATAGAACTGGGGCTATGCACATTTTTTCCTTGATGAGTTGGAAACTATCTTCTTGCTCTTTACCCCAAATGAACTATCCTTTATTGAGGTAGTTTGTTATGGGTGCTACAATTGAACTGAAATGTCTTATGAATCTTCTGTAGAACGTTATCGTGCCATGAAATTTCCTAGCTTCATATATTGATGTGAGGTTAGGCCATGACTGGATGGCATCAGTATTTTTAGTGTCCATTGAGATGCCCTTAAAGTAGATAACATAACCCAAGAAAAAGGAGTCTAGTCGTCATAAACTCGCATTTTATGAGGTTGAGGAAAAGCTTGTGCTCTCTCAATATCTCCAAGATAACTGTAAATGCTCTAGATACTCGTCAGGGTTCCTACTATAGATTAGGATATCATCGAAATATACAACCACATAAGTACCATTAAGTGACTTCAAAACATGATGCATTAACCTTATGAAGGTGCTTGGAGCATTGCATAACCCAAATGGCATGACAAGCCATTCATACAAGCCTTCCTTGGTTTTAAAAGCTATCTTCCATTCATCTCCTTTTTTATGCAAATTTGGTGATATCTATTACGAAGATCAAGATTAGAAAAGATAGTGGAACCTTGTAACTCGTCAAACATGTCTTCCAACATAGGAATAAGGAACTTGTACTTGACTGTGATCTTATTAATAGCCTTGTTGCCAATACACATTCTCATAGTGCCATCCTTCTTGGGTACAAGCAGTGCATGTACAACATATAGACTTTTGCTTTCCTAGATGAGGTGCTTATCTAAGAGGTCTTCCATTATCTCTTGTAGGAGCTAATGGTCTTTGGAATTCATTCAATATTGGGGTAAATTGGACAAATTATTGCCTGGTATGAAATCTTTATGGTGCCGAATGTCTTTCAATGGAGGTAAGGTGCATGGTAAGTTAGTTGGTGTAAGGTCATTATAGGTAGATATTAATTCTTTAATATCATCAGGGATGTCATGAGTGATATGCTATTGTTCTTTAGCCACTAATGATAACACCACCTTAGATTTTCTGAGTTCATTATCAAACTCGTTAGGTTTGTAGTTAAGAAGTATTTTTGGTTTGGTAGGGTTGGGAAAGATTTCCTTTGAAAGGAGTTGGGCTATCTTGGTACCTTTCCAAGTGAAAATGATGATTTTTGGCCTACCATAATATATTGCATCCAAGTTATATTGCTAGGGCCTTCCCAAAAGAATTTGACAGGCATCCATTTCCACCACCTCGCAATGCACCTCATCTTTGTAAAATTTTCCAATGGAAAATCATACTCGACACACCTTTTTCACTTTAACCTCATTCCCTTTCTTAATCCATCATATTTTGTAGGAATGTGGGTGGGGGTAGAGGTGAGTGCTTAGTCCCAAGGACTTTACCGGTGCTTGGGAGACAATATTTTTAGTACTACCACTATCAATAATAACGTCACATACCTTCTGCTAAACTATACACCTTGTTCTGAAAATGGCATGCCTCTGTGATAGTATTAGTTGTTTTGGTGATAGAAACATCTTCTGAACTATACAATTTAAAGCCCTATCACCCTCATCACCTTTAGTGAGTTGTGCTCCTTCCAGATCTTTTAGAGACAGTGGGTTAAACTCATCATTTGAATGCTTAAATTCATTGACCAAATTAGTTGCGTGCCTTTGTGGACATGCATTAGATTTATGCTCCTATTGATAGCACCTAAAACACTTGATATGTGGTGGTTTGGCATATGGGTTAGGTTTTGGAAGTGGGTTGTTTGGATTATTGGTTTTAGGGATGAAAGTTTTTAGAATTGGTGTGGCTTTTGTGGAGATTTATGAGGTGAATTTTGAGGTGAAACCACTCTGATTTTTATTGGAAGAAGTATGGATTTTTTAGATTTATCTAGCTAGTTTTCCACCTTTAATGTCATATTGTTGGCTTGGTTGACAGATCATGAGGTTTGGCTCAACTCTAGTCTTTCTCTAATAGGAGAATTTAGACCCGACATATATCTAACAACCTTATGAGATTCTCATTCCCACATGTTGGTTCACAATCCGTCTCATGAACTCCTCAATGATTTCACTGATACTTTTTCTTCCCTACTAGCATTGGTGAAATTGCTGGTAAAGGAGTTGTTTGTAATCAACTGGTAGAAACTGTTGCACCATCAATTTCTTCATTCTTTCCTAAGAGGTGAGTGATGCCTTACCTCTCAACCTTATTTCATTTTTTATGTGTTCCTACCAAGTAAAGGCGCCACCCTAGAGCTTATAAGCTACTAGTTTAAGTTTTCTCTCTTCTTATATCTCAATGTAGTCGAAGAAATTCTCAACAACAACCATCCAATCAAGGAATTCTTCCATGTCACTACTACAAAAGGGGTATTAAAGTCGGTTCACACGATGAACCGAATTTAAATTTTTTTATTTTTTTTTACAAAATTTACTTATTTTCTATTATACTCAAATTAAAACCTGTATTTGATCACTAAATAATATCAGAAAAAAATAAAATCAGTTTAACAAATAGTTTAAATAATACAAATAATTGAAAAATAAAATATTAATTAATAGCAGAAAAATTATCATGGTGTTGTTCTATGTTATTCAAGATCATCATATTCTTCTCCTGATGTTATAATACAAACCAATATATATAATACATAAATAATAACACATAATAACAAAAATACAAAAATTTGTACACATAAATAATAACAGAAACAAATATGAATAATAAGTGTGTATGATTAATAGAAATACTTACAAGAGTAAATGAAGTGACAAAATGAAAGAAATGAAAAAAAAATCATGTTTTGTAAGTGAGAAATGAGTAGAAAGTTTTTGAGTATTTTGCTAAAAAAATAGGGGATCTAAAAAATTAGTTAGATATGAAGAAAACCCATTAACCGGCGTTGGAATTGGTGGTCGTAGGTGGCCGAAAAATGAGAAAGAATGGAGGAGAAGTGGAAGAAGTTTTGGGTTTTTGAGAGTTATACAACGCTTGGAATAATTTCTGTTTGGGGAAGAAAAAAGAGAAAAAAATTTATCCATGTGTGTAGCATCGGTTGACGTGTCGAACCGACGCTACACCTGAACGTAGTATCGGTTTGACACGTCAACTGATGCTACGTCCTACATGGATAACATTGGTTCTATGCCGAACTGATTTTACATATCGACTTAAATACCCCATTTTGTAGTAGTGTGTGAAAGTGACCAACAAAAGTGGGCAGGTCCACATTAAGTCGGTAGTCTTACTTACCATGTGATTGTTGCTCATACTGTTGGTTAACAAAACTGCCTTTCTCGAAATGTCCTTCTCGGTTGACACAAACTATTATGTTATTAGTCCAGCTTGAAGTGCCTCCATCGAAACCAAAAATTTTGGGGTTTGCTTTGGGTGGAGTCGCGAGGTCATCATCAAAGTTTGGGTGGAGGCGAGTATCAGAATTGAAGTGGTTATGAGGAAATGTAGGTGTACGATGAGGTTGAGACAATGGGCTTGGATTTGGGTGGTGGTGTGGAGGAGTGATTGTTGAAGGTCTCGCGACACCTCTTCAATCCTTTGTTTGAACCGGCTTTCAAGGCTAGCCATCAAAACTCACAGGTTTTTTGCATCACTACTACCATCGCCACAAGTTGGGTTGTCTGATGTTGCCATCTAAATTGCTGCTCAAACTTAAGCTTTAATACTAATTCTGATGCAACAAGAAATCAGAACAGGAACATAAGTTATACTTGTATTGAAATAAAAGAGCAACTCGTTAGTTGATCTTTAGAAAGAATTACAAAGCACTTAAAATGAATGAAAATTAATAAAGGGAAATTATGTCCCATCCATTCGCGCATGCCACCTAGCGTTTGCACTCGCATACCTATGTGCGCTAACGACCATCATGCGTGCGCTAACGACCAGAAATGTGATCCTAGCTAAGAAATGTTATTCTGTTACAATGAAAGGAAAGAAAAATTCAATTTTCTATCCCATCTATCTCAAAAAGGCTCTTATTTCGCCAACTTCTAAAGAATTCCCACTATTGATAAGTGTCTATGCACGAATTATTTCTCCCATGTGATTTTGTATTAGCAAAGCAGGCAAGCTGTTATTGTCTTTTATAGTTGTATTAAAATTGATTTTGAAGGATTCCTAAGGAGACATTGCCACAATGAAGGAATATTCTTCGTTGAAATTGTTACAAAAGAGTCTTTTTTTTTAGAAAGAGATTGTGCTTTGTGAAAATATTTATGAATTCAGAAAAAAGAGATTCCAAATTGTATAGAATTGTATCCATTTTGGGTTTTTCTTCAAAAATTAACTAATTTCTTGATCTCCAGACTTTGAAATAAGTGTATTTGAAAGCCTCAAATTAACAAAGACTTAATGATTAATAAACCCTTAAAAGATTAAATCCTTAGAGCGTTGAAAGTAGATAAAATATGATTTGAAGTTATCTTCCAAATTCTCCAAATTTCTTGAATAAAGAAACTTGAGTTAAAGATGTGATCTACACTTTCAAAGAAAATACCACAAAGGGGACAAATGCAATATTGATGGGTTCTTACGTGAATATTACTACATTCAGAGGCAAGAAATTTGTATATATTCTTCTTAATAAAATTTTATGATTTTCACGAAGCTAATCAATTTTTTTTAAATAATGTTTTTATATTTTTATTCATAAAATTATTATAAAAGTTTAAAAATGAAATAAATTACTATTATTAATGAATTGTATTGATTTTAATGATATTTTTGATATAAAAAAATTATTCCATTATTATTATTATTATTTTTAAAATTTAAGAATCAAATTGACTTCATAAAATTAAAAATTTAAATAATATGGATTAAATTAGTTAGAGATAAATGTATGGGTTCTTAAAAATAAACAAAAACTTAAATAGAATTTATATTAAGTGAAAGAATAATTTTTTATATTATAATTATATCATAATTATTTTATGTAATAATTTTTTATTAAATATAATCAGGTAATTTTATATTTATCAAAATAAATATATTTTTATTAAGAAAGAATCTCATATAATAATTCCTTTAATGTTAAATGACATAACTCATAAATATATTTTTATATTTATTTTTTTTAAAAAATTAAATATAAAATTAGTTGAATATATTAATTCTGGGTGTAATTTTGTTTTCTAAAATATCTTCCCCCACTTCTCGATCTCTTTCATTCAATCTGTTTCTCTCTCCTTTATCTCCAAGGTTCCATCCCCTTTCTCTGCCCCTCGCCTTCTCCTCCCGATCTTTATTTTCTTCCCCCTTCTCTCTCCTCCCGGTTCCTTTATCGCACTGATCCCTCTCCTTCTCTCCTTATCTCTGTCCCACTCTCTCTCGGCTGAATTCATTGCAAATATCCTCAAACCCTTCGTCGCCTTTGTTTTCACAAATCAGGTACCTCCTTAGTTGGAAATTTAGGGTAATTTCTGTTAATTTTCACTCGATTTCTCATCCTTTTACTCTTTTTGGTGTTCGGATGTTAGGTAAAAGACAGAAAATTGACATTCACAGTTTTTTTAAGTTAAGATAAGAGGAAAGAGAATCTTTCTTTGATAAGATATAGGGTTTAGGATTTATTTTTATTTTTATGCAGAGTTACGGTCATACATTCTCTTACTCATAGTAGGAGTTGTAAGATGGTGAATTGTTGATTCTTATTTCTGGTTTTTATGTTCTGATTTTTCCTACTGGGTTGTTGTATGCGATTAATAGGAGAATTTTCCCATTCTTATATGGACATTTTTTTGATGGACTATGACCAGAGAGCTTTTAATCTATTTGGATTACAGGATTAGTACTGTTTGAAGGAGCATTGAGACAATTTGTTTTTCTCTCTCTATTTTTACCCACTTTTCTTTTCATTTCAAAATTTTTGTACTTATTCTTGTTTTTGCTTAATGCGTTGGTGTGGTACAGTATGTCTTAAGCTTGGAACAATGGTCAAGGTGCTCTGATTATAACAATAAATTATTTGATTTTGGATGGAATGATATTGATTGAATTTTGTGTAAATAGATGTTCTGATTTTTCTCTTCATTAATGTGGTGAATAGAGCTGTTTTGGCCGAAACTGAGATTTCTCCTATGACTTTTGAGGTTGTTTCTTAATTTTTTTTAACTATAACAAAAAAGGTGTTTCATTCTCTCCGTTTATTTGGGAAAATAGTATGTAAGTAAATAGTTTTCAGCCAGTTGAGTTTCAAATTTTTAATATTATTTTTATCTTTTATTTATTTTTTTAAGATCATGGTATGTACTATATTATTTTCTTATTTTTCAGATATAGTGTTTCTTTATAACTAGGATAAACCTTAGGGCCGCCTGATAGAAAGTGTAAGTGTTGGAGCTCCTTGATATTTGGGTAAACCCCAAGTGTTTGATAATTTTACCTCTTGAACTAACTTGATCGTGTAATATTTGTATTTTTGATCTAATGACATCACCTATTCAGGTGTGAGTTATCATGGACTCAAACATGCCATCTTCATCCCCCGGTAACAATGATGTAAAAGCGGCTTTTCGCAAGCCTTCAGCTGATGCTGCCAACAGGAAGTATCGACGACATTCTCCAATATCTTCATCTGAAGGTAGACTCTTGAATTTTGAATTGTTCTCTCTTTTTCAGTTATAATAGTGTTTGATCTTTAAAAAACCATTTTTGACATAATTATTCGCCCCTCCAAAAAATTAGAAACATATAAAGCAACTTTACAATCTTTGTGATATTTATCTTGCAAACAACTCACTAGTAGTATTTACTTAGCAAACTGAAAAATTAACAAAGAAACCATTTTGTAGCATGCAATTTTTGCTCTAGTTTATATTTGGTTCTTGCCGCTATTTCAGTTATAGTTTCATTTTTTCATCATACAACAAAGTCATATAGAAGTGGATTTGGGGTCTAGCCAACCATGCTGCTGAACAAGAAATATGCATAATGAAATGGTATAGTAACAACTCGCAGTCATTGTGCACATTTACAAATAGAACATCTTGAAATCCTCACAATTGCTATAGACATTATGATGTTGTGCAACATTAATGATATAATGTTTAGCTGTTTTTTAATTATTCGGCGTGTTTTTATATTTGTAATGTATTAAATTTGATGATTGTAGTTACTGGAAGTTGGGAAGACATGTCAGTAGAAAATGTGAGCTTTGGTGTTTCGTCAATAGAAGCATCTTAAGTTCTTATCTTATAACCCGATTTGAGTGTTTAATTATATCATAGTCTATTGTTAAAGGTCTATTTTTCACATTTGCATTTGATAGAACCTCAAATCTACAGTCATTAGAAAGGCCAAAGGGATGTTACAACTTGGTCATTAAAAGATCGGCTCCATATGATCCTTCATTTTTCTTGTCTTATATGGTCCCATGTGGATGCCTACTTGTGTACATTGTATTTGCCTATATATAGTATCTGAGGGGCATTGTCAATTATTAGCACTTCCTCTTTCACTATATTTCCAATATTTTGGTGCTCATTGTGGGGCCTAGGGATTTTAGACAGGTTTGAAAGATTCTTGGGCTCTCATTTCAAAATATATACCTCAAGTTTCTTAGAAAAGCATTTTGAACTTAGGATTTGCAATTTATGTAATGCCTACATGACAATACAATGGTTGGAAGGAGGCCACCTATAGTAAGAAGGGTGGTGAAGCAATCCAAGAAGGATCCATGTTGGAGGAGAATAGGATGGGTTTTAGTGTGTTGTGTTGTGATGGCTCATTGAGCTTGTGTATCTTTAGCTTAGCCACCAAATCCTTGCAAATTTGGGATATATATTGTCGAATAGTTTGACGGTAATCTTGAAGGAGAGTGAAATCGTTTTTCCTCCCTTTGGTCTAGCTTGCATAAATAGCTGTCAGAGCTTTCATAGAGGAATTGTTACTAAAATTGGCCATCGATCAACTCAGATTAAGCATGAACTTTGATTCTAAAAGGTGTAGGAGCACAGAGAGAAATCAAGAGCATGAAATCTTTGAATGGAAAGGACTACTTCAGTTCTTTCCAGAGAGAACACCGAGAAATAACATTGAAGAAAGTCTCAAAATTATCATTCATTGGCTGCCTTCCTTTTGCACTATTATTCTATTTATGTTAGAAGGTTGTTACTCAAAACACATGTGTTTTTGAGGCAACCAAAGACATGCTGGTGGGCAAATTACATACTAGGATTGAAAATAATTGTTTGGACATTAACTATGAGCTCCCCTATAAGGGCCAAGCTTCAGGTTAGTACCAACCAACATAGCCTAGTTTGCAATTAAAAGTATGCACTTAGTGGGGTTCCTCTTTTAACGTTATCTGACATGGTTTTACGTGGACCCTTTTTATAATGACACATGCATCCGGTATCATATATATATATATATATATTGTTCAGCACTACAACTCATATTTATTTATTTTCTATTTTCGGATTATCAACAATAATAAACTATAACTAAATGATAAATAAAAACTCAAACGACATAACTTTAACTCAATGATAAAACTAAAACTAATACGACATTAACAATTTATCACTTATCATAAAAGGTATGCTAAACCTCCTACATCACACTTAGTACAAGAAAAACTTTAGCATTCCTTTTTGTGTAAGGCCTAACCAAACATGACAATTTAAAAAACTCTTTCCCTTTACACTCTCATTCATTCCAATCAAACATGACCTTAATGATATAATAACGAGGCACCATCAACATTAAAGACATCTATTTTCACTCTAGCATTATGGCCAAACTAAAAGAGTGGGGGATCTGGTATTTGAATAATAGCTAGTTTTACCTAATGGTTGGTCTCCAGAGTGGTCTCTCACAGCTAGAGTCAAGTCATCTATAGTCATAGACAAACCAGGCAGGGTTCTTAGTGAGAACTAGTCTCTTATGAAGGCACATAGAATGGATGTTACAACCTAGCCTACGCTAGATTGGGCTTGTGATCAAACGTGCTCATGTGCCTAGCAAGACCCCCAATTTTCTCATCTTATATGATTCTATATGGACCCTTCTAATAATGGCACATATACATTGTGTTTGCCTACAATATCTGAGGGGCACCGTCCCTTGGATAGTGTGTTCCTAGCATTAGCACTTTCCTATCTCAATATGTTTCCAACTCATGCAATTGTTTAAAATTTTAATTTGAATGTTCGAAGCATAGCATATATTCATACATAGGGTAAAAGATTGAAGGAGGTGCTAGGCACAATGATTTTCTAGTAAAGTATGTCTGCATGAAATGTTCTTCGTAACGAACATTCAATATTAGATACAATATTGGTGTCAAATGATGCTGGGAAGAATGTTAGGAGAAATATTGTAGTGGGTTTCATGTTCATTATAAATTGAGGAATATTGCCTATTTTTGTCCTTAAATAGCATTAGATAGATGTTGGATCATAGGTTTTTTAAAGACTTAAATGTTGTTATTGTTGGTGGAAGACCAGTGGCCTTTTTTTTTATTCAAGGGGTTTAGTATGACTCAATCCTATTGTTGTACAAGTTGTGTGGAAAAAGCCAAGGTCTTTGTTGGTTAGGAGGAAAGTCTGAGATACACATTTCTATTTGATCTTAGCCCGAAATTCAATATGGCTAGAGCTGAGCATAGAGTTTAGTGGTTTATGATGGGGTGAGAAATTCAGAATTTGTTCCAATAAGTATATGCATCTTTTGTTATGTGCTGACAAGTTTTTTAGTTGATTTCAGAAAGGTTTAAAAAGGGTCAGGTAGTTGGGGAAGGGCATTCTTTCGTAGAGGAGGTAGATTAAAAGTGATCTATTTTGTTTTGTCTAACTTATCAGGGAGGGAGGGAGTGGTGCAAGGACCAAACAGAGGAATCTCTTTGTGAAGGATGATGATGATGGTAGAAGAGATCGTATGGTTTGCAAATTATTACTAAGCCAAGGAAAGGGAGTCATTTAAGAATAGGGGATTTGACTTGTAAAAATGAGGTATTTACCAGGAAATTGTCTTTTGATATTTCCAATGGAATGGGAATTCATTGGGCTATTTCAAGATCATGTCAATTTTTATTTTCGAAAACATTCTACATATATGGGAAGAGTAATATAAGGTTTTGAAGGCAATGATGTAGAATTGTGAAATAGGAGCAATTCTTTGAATTTTGTGGATGGAGAGGAATAAGAGTATTTTTGGTGTTAGTAATCACAAATTATTGTGCGAAAAAGTTTTATTTTGGCATCTTCATAGGCTTAGTTTCTAAAGAATTACAGTATTATTCTCAATTTCGCACAAGTCTTAATTGGAAAGCTTGTACTTTTTAGTTAGGTGGTTGAACTTTTTAAGGATTTGTCATTTAGCTATTTTTTTAGTGTAGCTTGGTGCTTTATTTTGCAAGTGTATTACCAATTCACTTTGTATTTTTGTATTTATTACATATATTAATATGATATAATGTTTATTATAGAAAGATATTTCCAATAGAAGATTTAACTATTTGGTATAAAATCAGAAAGTAAAAGTGATGTAGAAGTTCCAATTTAATATAAAGGAGTTAAAGAGTCTCTAGATAAGGATTAAATTCATCGTTTCAAACCCGGAAAAAGTTTCATTAAAATGGAGAGGAAACCCTCAATACGAAGTTCATACAATATTTCATTCTACACTTTAAAGCTCATATACTCTTCCTATTTATAGTTAAAGACTCAACTAGAAGACAAACAAGGACTATAACAAGCATAATGTCAAATATGATCCTTAGTTCCAGAAACAAACATTAAAAAAGAAATAAACAACATTTTTTTGACTCAGGATAATAATAAAATAAACAATTTATTAATAACGTAAATAGTACTCCTAATCTCTTACATGGATTCTCCCCTTAGGAAAATATTCGTCCTGGAATCTTGTTGGAATGAGGAAAACAGTTGTAGTTGAAAAATTATACTCATAAAATAAGGCACTTGAGGATGGGTGAGAGAATAAAATCAATAACCCCATCCGTCTTCTTTCTTGCATCGGAAAAATCTGTGAACAAGGAATTAAATCCAAGAGATAGGTATTATCATTGAGCAAATGGAATAATCTGATATGTCCAAGGAGTTTATGGTAGCTCTCTGCAGGTAGAAAAATGCTACCAAAGTTATCAAGCTGGATAATAGACAATCTTTTGTTTTGGGAAGTCAATCATATGTCTTCCTTGTGCTCTTGCAGCACCTAATAGACCAGCAATGGCAACTCCTGCAGTTTCCTAAACATCACCATTAAACATTATATAGATATTGCTGTAACGCTGTAACAACTTAAAGGCCCATTTGCTTTGGAAATCTTCAAACTGCACTATCACATGGGGCCACTGAGTGAAGACGGCTTCCATGAATTCATCAACGATGGTAATATAAGATACTCATCACCATAAAGTCGATGCTGTTGCAATCTCAAATACAAGGGATCCTTGAACGTCTTTTCATTGTGAGTTCCCACATTAATCATGACAGGAAGTACCCTTGGAGAATTTATACCAGCAACAGCTACATATAAGTCAATCTTCCCAATTGCAATTCCAATTTCCTAAACTCTGAGGTCCCCAAAGACCCAATATTCAGCTTTCTTCAGTCAACAATCATATCAACCTGATTTTGTTCAGGCAGCCCATCAGCCCATCCATTCAATTGATAAATCGTTAACTTAATTAATTCATTAACAGCAGCTCTAGTAAACTCAATTGTAGTATCTGAAATTTGGGTCTTCAAAACACTCAAAACAAGAAGTTTTTCTTCTTTTCATCAGCTAGTACATGCCAAATGAATAGTACCTGATGTGGGTCTTCAATGACATCACTTGATAACCCCTTGCATATAGAAAATTCAAGCAGGCAAGTTGAATTGTTTTGAGTCTTAGTACAATTGATCAAAATCAACAATAGTATTGTCCACAAACATTTGCAAGTGACTTGTAGTGGAGGATCTATGATGTCGCACAAATCTCTAATAACCCGATAGATTAACTTCGAAACTTGAAACATTTGCAATTCTTTCCACCAAATAGAGGCCTCCCCAATCAACTTAAAAAAAATAATATGTACTTGCTCATTCTTAGGAATACTCGTGAACTGAAAATAATTTTCAATAATTCCCAACCATTCTTGAACCTTATCAGGATAATTAAACCCATCAAAATGTGAGATGTCAATCTATTTTCTTGCACCCAAGTGTTCAAAGGTGTTACAAAAACAAGAATTATGAGCATACCTTCTATTTTGATTAGCGCAACCCTCATCTTTTTCTTCCACGCAAGATTTGGGCTCTAATCCAGCTGAAATAATTAATCCCCTAGTTTTTATGTTGCCCAGGATGGGTTTGGGTTCACCTAAAGTAATTGGGCTTGGGTTTTGGATAATTATAGTTGGGTGTGAAAGGTTTGGTTGTTGGGCTTTATGGTGCAAGTAACCGGTAGAATAACATTCAACGAATGGGTATGAAATTGTTTATCGTTGAGCGATAAGAAAACTAGGTTTGAAAGGGATAGCCATAACAATATTCTTTGAAATTGAGTCTGGAGAGTTGTAGGTCCATTTGTTGCCAACATCGTATTTTGCGTCAAACGACAGATAAATGGGGGTTGGTTTGGATGTGAAAGAAGCTTGTAGCTTCAATGGAGTCTTAGAGTGGGTCTGAATTGGTCATGTTGAAGAGACGAGGGGTTTTGGATAATGGGCATGGGATAGGGGGTGTCGATTTGGCTAAATAGAAGGGTTGTGAGAGACGAAATCATCATTGGTGATGTTAGGTGGTCGATTGGTGGTGGGTAGTGAAAAGGATGGGTGTTGTGATGGTGAAGAAAGGAAATGGTGGTTGACGATGATTGGGAACTGATTATGGGATTTGGTAGGCTTTGGGTGAAGGTTGCGATGATTGGAGTCACGAAGGCCATGGAAAGTTGTGGGTGTAGGTTGTTGGTTGACATTGGAAGCTGTAGTGACTCAGGCAACGTATGGATATTTGGGCTTTGCAGTGGGCTTAAGCTATTGGGTTTGATTAAGTTGTTAAATATTTTAGGCTGTTGGATGGTGTTTAGAATTGGAAAAAACAAAAGAGTGGTGCGTGGTGCGTGGTGGTGGTGATAAAGATTGAAAGTTATGGGTATTTGGTTGGAGGTTATGGGAAGAGTTCGCAACTCAAAAACCATTTCAGTTGTTAGTTGTGTCATGGAAAGTCAAAACTCATCTAGAAAATCCTTGTGTCTCGACTCTGTTTTTTGGTCTTGATCATGGAGGTATTGAAGCAGAGCTTTCGTGAGGGGACCATCGTCTACCCTGTGCGAGTCAGCTTCATGAGACTTGGACATCGCAGCTCAAGGACCCGACCTAGAGCTTTGTTACCAATTGACGTATAAGAGTCCCAGTTTAGTCTAAAGGAATTAAAGAGCCTTTAGATAAGGATTGAATTCATTGATTCAAATCCGAAAAAAGCTTCACGAAAATGAAGAGGAAAACCTCAGTTCAAAGTTCATACAATATTTCATTATGAGCTTTAAAGTTCACATACTCTTCCTATTTATAGCTAAAGACTCCACTAAAAGACAAACAAGGACCGTAACAAACATAATATCTAATATGACTCTTAGTTCCCTAAACAACCATTAATAAAGAAATAAAAAACATTTTTTTGACTCAAGGATAATAATAAAATAAACTTATTAATAACGTAAATAGTACTCATAATCTCCTACATCAAAGAGTGGGTTGAATTGATGGGTAGTATTATGACAATGAGACTAAAGGTGCCTGATGTAGCCCATGTATTATGATCATTAAGAATTATGAATAGTTTTTGGTCGATGAAAGAGGTAGACTGATATTGGAGAAAAGTTGTACTTTTGAGAGGAGGATGTGACTGGATTCTTGTTCTCTACCATCACATTTTCCATGCTCTAGCAAGTATCATAGTTCATTGGTGAGAATTTTTTCCCCTAGTGTCTGATCTCTTCATTTTAGGAGGAACTTAAATGATTGAGCACAATGCATCAAGTTGTGGTGTTTATCTCAACTTATGTGTCACTATATATGAGTAATAGAAGTGTTGTATTGTGGGATCCCTTAATTGCAAAATAAGGACCATTTATAACCGGGACCAATTATTACATGAGTTGAGAATGCATCAACTGGTGGTATAAACATTTTCCTAAATGATTGGTGGATTCAAGATTTTATAGAGATATTGTGTGTTTGGAGAATGCTTAGATTGTTCTTCTGAAAATTATCCCCAAGTTTGGTTAAGACACGTTTCTATTTGCTTTTCTTGTCAAAACTAGATTATATCATCGATGATCCCTCTTCTCCTGTTTGTTTGTTTCAATTTAGTCTGGAGGTCTCTTATTCCTAATATAATTAGGATTTAGAAGTAGAAAAGAAAATGAAATTCAATTTCAAGACAGACTATTTTGGAGTTTTCCTCGATTTTAACATTGATTCAAAATTTTGAATTTAAAATTTGAAAATTGATTATCCAATATATCTGTTTGAGATGATAATTACCTAAGCTATACGATTTTGTTTATTTGCAACATTTTGGGGTGGTGATCATGTAGGATTCATAATTTTCATGTCCTACTTGTGTGTTTTTGACACAATGAACATTTGGATAATTTCTTTAGTCATTTTGGCCAGTCTTATATGGGAAGAACGGGCCTTTGAATGTACAAAATGATTATTGATCAATTTTGATTCCAAACCTTTTTTTATCATATTTGTGTTCTCGTGTCAGAAGTTGCCTCATTACTGACAATACCTAATTTTAAAATTAAGGAATGGAAATTGGAAATTATAACATGGCTTACTATGAATGAGCTAAATATTAAGGTCAGCAGATAGTAATATAATTGACAGAAACTGAAAGATTATTACTGTTACTATGTTTGGCTTGTAAATGAGATAAAACATCAACTATTACAACAATACCCCAATTTAATATGATGAGAAATTTACTACATAAAAATATTTTAGTCAAAAAATAGAAAGGTTGTTCCATTTGGATTCCTTTCCAACAAACATGCACTAATAGATAAGCTTGCTCTTCATCTTTGCATAATGGAAATCAATTTAGTTGGGGAAGTCTTTGTTAAAAGATAATAGCACTTTCAATGAAGTTGATCATTTAAGATTCCAGTTTATGGTTCTTATTTTCTCCGCATTCAGGAAGTCCAAAACGTGACCATCGCTCCAGTCCAAAATTTTCAACTGATGATCTTGGAAGAAGCCGTGAACATCGAATAAGGAGGAGAGACAATGACAAGGAATTAGAGAGGGACTCTGACAGAAGTCGTAGCAGAAATGCTGATTCACATAGACATTCTGATAGGCATAGCTCCAGGAGTTTGCATGGTCACTCTAGGCATCATGATGACTATATTAGACATGAAATGTATGGTGATGAAGAAGAAAGAAGTTATCAGAAGTCTTCTCATTCTGGTAGAGAGTCGAGAGGTTGCATTTATTCTGAACATAGTAAGACAAGAGATCATTTGCAAGATGTGGAAAAGTATTCTCAAGATGGTTCCAGGCATAGAAGCAAGGAAAAAGACCATGATTCATCATTTGAAAAATCTGGATCTGGCAGGAGACACTCACATTATGAAGAAATGGAAAGAGAGAGGCGTGCAATGGACAGAGATGACCATGATAAGAATAGAGATTATCGTAGGGGTTCAGGAAACTACAGAATTCATGGGACGCTGCCAAATGAAGAGTCCAGAGGTCATCAAATTATCTCAAGTTCCAGGAGAGATGGTGGAAATGAACTAATAAAGGGATCCCACTATAATGACGTAAAGGGAATGGGCAATCAAGACCTTTCTAAAGAAGAAAAAGAGAAATATGATGATCAGGAAGCTTCTAGGAGCAAGGATCGGTATATTAAAGGATCAGTTGGGAAGTCTGGAGATACGTATAATCTTGAGAGTGAAGATAAAGAATCTCCTACAAAAAGACAAAAGTCCTTTCACTTGGAAAAGGACATTGAATGTGTGAAAAGTGGTAATTATTCTCTGTACTTTGTTTTTTTTGTGTTTATTTTTTCATTTTAAAATACTTTCATAATCTTTAAATAGATCTACATATCTTTTGATCTCTTGAATCCTTAGTTTCAAAGTTCTCTACTGTAGCTGATCGCAAGGACTCATATAGTTTCAAGCAAAGTAATGACACTGAAGGGACTGCAGGACATATACAGGCCAATGATACCCAGGAAACTCATGATTTAAGTGCTGCTAAAGTTGCCGCGCTGAAAGCTGCTGAATTGGGTATCCATTAGCTCTTATGTCCAGATGTTACATTCCAACAATAGTGGACCTCGTTATGATGCTCATGTTAAGGCTGCTTTATGTGATGCAGTTAATAAGAATCTCAGTGCGGTGGGGTCCATGACTACTGATGAGAAGAAAAAGCTGCTGTGGGGAAACAAAAAGAAAACAACTACTGAAGAGGCACATCCATTGACTTATTTGCTTTCTTAGCACTTCTTGCTAGTCATTAGCTTGAACATTTGATTCTTCCATGTCATTTACTTATGGTTGACGAATATTACAATCTTTGGATACCTTGAAATGCATAATTGTCCTGTTAGCAAGGCTCCCAAGTTATAGCTGTGTGTGTGTTAGCTTGTGCGTGTGTATATAAATGAGAAAAAAACCATTTAGGTTTTAATAGATGGTTTTAATAGTCACGCAACTTAGTTTAGTACACAACAAGCAATTGTGATTTATTGCTGTGTGGGTTACCTTTGACTTTTATGGGGTATGTTGATATGAGCCGTCTTGTTCCTTATAAATCCAGACATCTAGTTCTATTCTCCCTCTAAAAGTTACACATGCATGCACATATAGAGATAAGGGCTGCTCCAGTTGACAGATTACTCTTAATCATATTATGACTTAGTCTTATTTTGAAATTTAAAGTGAAGGATGAGTTCAAGTGAAAAATGCATTTATTGTCATATTTATTTAATGGCTGACATGATCTGTCAATCTTTTTGCTAAATGTTCTGTCTTATGTTACAGCCTGTTCATTGTTGGGATACACCTCTATTTACTGATCATGACAGACAAGAGAAGTTCAACAAGCTCATGGTAATTCTTTGCTATGATTTTTTATTTTTGTCAGCATAGTTGATGTCAAATAAGACTTTTCTTTCCTTGTTCCTGAATGACTGCCTTAGTTCATCAATATTGCCTTACTAACACTATTTTAGAGTCTGAGGTTGCCTTGGTGCCTATGGCCAATTGTAGGGCGTGAAAGGCAAAGTGAAACCAGAGCACAATCCAGAAAGCAAAGATGGGAACGACTTACTCCGAGCCGAGAAGCAGAAAGAACTGCAGTTGGATTTAGAGAAGCAGTACACTGCTGGACTCCGACGAAGAGATGGTCGTACTGTTGGGTTAGGTCTTTAGGCCTCTTGGTCCTGATTTTGAGAATTTTATTCTCATCTTTACAGAGACAACAATTACTTGGGATGTTTTGTTGTACCTTTTTGAGATAATGATGCTAGTCATATTTCTTAAACTTTTGCTATCCTATTATAAAAGTTATTACCTTAATGGATAATTTTTTTTAATTTTATGAAAACTGGATTACGGTGATTGGTGACATTTGGTTTTAACCGCAACTTGTAGCTTGAAACGGGAGAATGGTGAAACTTGATGAGTCTTATTGTCACACCATATGTAAATCTTGAATATTCCCTAAAGTTTGAAATGATTATAACAAGATCTATTGAAGTTTAGGAAAAAAATTTCTGTAGGTATTTTTGTTTTTGCCTTAGGTGGTTCTCTTTTTCAGATCTTTTGGTTTTGAATACGGTTGGACCAAGATAAAGTGACCATCCTCTTTTAGTTACACTCGTCACACTTTCATAATTTTATTATCGATTAAGTTAGGGTAAGACATAAATTTAATTTTCCTATTTTAATGAAAATAAGTAGAAGTATAATTTTTGAATCCAATTCACAGTCCCTTGTTGTTTTTGAGGGGAACATGCTTTTGTATTGGATTGAATGGAATATGTCCAGTATAGAAAAAGATGTATCATGTTTTTATGCTCATATGTCCCACATGTCAGTGATGTATTCATTGTGATGTGCTTAATTGATTGAAGGAAAATAATCAAAATTTAAGCATTTTCATATGTGGTTGGAATAGTATGTTCTATTTTTATTATATCTTATTGGTCAAGTATTCAAAAATTTCCTCGATTAACTTTCTACTTTTTCGTAAATAATAATAAAAAATAAAACAAAACCTCTTATTTTTAATAAATAAATGTATTTAAAAATATGTCCCACCAAAAACTTAAACCAACATTAATATGGCATTTCACCCACTTAGATTTTCAAGTTTACTATGAAATTGAGAATTCTATTATATAATTTAAAATTTAAGAATATCAAGTTTTTAAATATTTAAACATTTAATCTTACAAATTAAAAATTTAGAAGTATAGAGACTTGTAGAAACCATTAAGAAAACAAAAAGCTTAGACAAAAACTTAATATTACTAAAGATACGGTGAAAAATATGACCATAAGTGTTGAAAAATTGATCAAAGTCCTAGACTATGGAAAGCTACATGGAAATAAGAGAGGTCTTGGATACATAGATGAACAGTCAACACCTTCAACATCAAATATCACATTTGTAAGGTTCTCAAACTCTACTCCTAGTATTACTAATTATGCACAAATAACTATTGCATCTGTGGTAGAAAAAAATGTTAAGTTTGTACCAGTGTGTCATTATTGTGGTAGAAAAGGTCATATCAGACCAAAATGTAGATTTTTGAGGAATGCTCTTGAACTTAATCATTCTTTCCATGCTTCACATAGTAGGACTAATAAGCATCATTCATCTACGCATGCTACATTATATTCAAGGAAGAATGGAAATTATAATAACTCGTTCATAAATTCTACTAAGAAGTCTTAAGTTCAAAGAGGCAAGCAAAATCAAGTACTTTTAATGCTAGGACTCATTATCATCATCTTATTATGCATACTGCATCTTCATTTATGATGAATAAGAAAAGTATAGCTAAGTCCAAGAACACGACTATGAAACATAAGCTTGTTGAGTCTCAACCCAATGATATAGAGAAATCAAAATTAAAGAAAATGTGGGTTAGGAAATGGTGTTTTTTCCCAGACACCTAATCGTCTTTTATTGGAGTGCTTAAATGACCCTAAGTGAGTAATCTTTATTGTCTTTATTTTATTTATTAGTTAAACTTAAAAAAAAGTAGCATTCTTATCTAGCCAACACGTTATTGGACTTATTTAATACTTACATATACATAACCTCATTTTAGTGACTCGACTAATTTTGACATTTATAAATAAAAAATGATTCTACAATTCTTACTTATGCACACACATATTTTCATACATGTGATGATCGATGTTGACATAAACTTCTTCACATACTCACGAACACACATATATGTTATGCTTGAAGTTTATGAATTTTCTTGAAAGACTTAGGATTTTAACTAATCTTGATTGTAAAATTGTGTTGAGTTCTACTTTTGCTTACTAAAATTTTACCGTATGGAGGCACCTAGTACTGAGAGGGCTACCTACTGTGATGTGTGAAGCTATCGCAATAAACGGAGAGGGCTACCTCACAACTAGTGTGAAAGTCACCATGCTAGGTTTATGGCTCGTGCAAAAAAAAAAAAGAGAGAAAAGATTATGCAAAAAGTTACTACTTATAAATCTTATATATTGAATGCATAAAAAGAAAGAGCCAATAGAGGTTATAATATATATATATATGAAAAAAATACAAAAAAATAAACTAAAATAAAATAAAATAATAAGTCCTCCTTTAGAAGTTATATTTTATTTTGTAAGATTGAAGACTCGATTATAGTTTTACATGATAGGTGATAATTTTTTCTTTTGAGTCTTTCTTGATAGGTCATAAATGAATTAATTGACATATTTGTGGAGTTTAAACATATATACTACTTTAAGTAAATGTCAATATGTCATTATATATGCGAACTGTGTGTGTGCACCTCTTCTATTCTACTTATTTATTTATATGATAAATAATCAAAATTGGAGTTAAAAAATGATGAGTTTTAAATTGGTTGTGTGCTTGTTTGTAATTAAATGAGTTTAATACCTAATGTGGCTAGTTATGAAAATTACAAAAAAAAAAATCAGATTTTTATTCATTTTTATTTATTACATTTTTAATTCGTTTCTAAGTTAGAGAGTCATAGAATTTAGGGGGAGCTTAAAGTATATTGCACTTCTACATTACTCTACTTTTACATTGCTATATCTTTAAGAGGAGTTTAACTTCGTTGCTTTGTATTAAAAATGTGGTGTTGTTTAATGTTTTGTCCTTCTCGTATGTCAAAAAAGGGGATGAATGCAGACTACATGCTTATTTTTTACACTTCGCTTATTTTTATGTAAATTGAACTAATGAACAATGAGGCTTTCATGCCAAGTTGTTCTATGCTTTGTCAATGTTATTTAAGTTACTTACACACTTGTCAAGTTGCAGTGCAGATGGATTCACCGGACCATAAGATAGTTCCACTATGGAGTTTGGGATATCATTGTACTTATATCTTATTTTTATAAGTTTCATGTAGTGAGTAAGAGATTTTGTCACACGAAAATGCCAAAGGGGGAGTTTGTAAGGACTATGAGTGTTGACTATTTTCGTGGACAAAATATTTACTTGTAAATTAGTTTGTAGGCATGCTATCAAGTCTATCAAGAAAAGCTCAACAAATACTCGAGTTTCAGATAATCGTATTTCACGTATATCTTTTATAACTGTGACACATAGGATTTCATTTATACATTTAATAACACATTTTTATAAATCTAAATTATATTTTATGTTAAAATATTTATTCAAACTTTAATTAATTTATGAAATTATTAATTAATTTTTTAAGATGTGTTTTAATGGGCTTTGGAAAATTAAGCGCAAAATACATTTAACCCTAATATCACTAGGTATTATTATTATTATCTATATATAGATATATATAGATACATTAGGGTTAAAGGGGTTAGCAGAATAAAATTAGAAAAAGAAGAAAGGAAAATCTGCAGTTGCCGAATTGAAAAAAAAAAAAAACAAAGGAAGTCGGAGTTGATGAATGCCGAGTGCTAATATATATATAAAGCTATTCAACACGAATCAATGCTAATATATATATAAAGCTATTCAACACATGTAATCAAGGCCACCATAATCAACGCTAATTTATATATATATATATATATATATACATAAATAAGAATGGTATGCTTTTGATATAAATAAATTTTTTCTTTAATATATATATAAATGTTGCGATTTGAATAATATTATTTATGAAGCAAAAGTAATTAAGACTTAAAGAAAATTGATATCATATTGAAGTTATTTATTAATAAATTTGATTGGTATTTTTATCTTTACATAGTTTCTTCTTAATTAGATTTTTACATGTTTAGATTAAATAATTTTATGTGTAATAATTAAATAATTAAATTTCAAAGAAGCAAATTTTAGTTGAACTTATGCCTAATCTTTTTGTTCTAAAATTTTCTAGTTGATTTGATTTAAATGACATATATATCGAATCATCTAGTTGAGATTATTCATTGTTAAATCTATTCTAGAACACACACGGGCACTTGTGTTTTTGTGCTAACTATTTTGCAGTTGATTTGCGGAGAACTTATTGGAACTTTGGTCTAGAAACTGTTCACGCTAATATTGGAAACTGTGAAAATAGAGCAGGGGCTCGTAAATAAAGTACATTGGGGTAGTATCCTAGGAAGGGTAGTATAAGACCGAGTTTGTACTTGAACATTTGATTTTCATAGTGGAAAGTTAGGTGGTCCAGTGGTCCGGTGGACCGGTGGTTTTACTCTTAGGTCATGGTTGTAGCCTAACTTGTTTACACCTAAAAATATCGTGTGTTATTATTTTATTTTTGCACTTATTTTTACACGCGATTTCATGTCTGGCCGCCTTGTTTAGGTTATTAAGTTATAAATTAATAAAAAATCAAAAGTAACTTATTCATCTCTTCTAGATTAATTCGGTCTATATTTTATAAACTTTCAATTGAAAATAATTCAGCATTCTAAAAAAAAAGTAAGTTGTTTTGCACATCTGTTTCAGGAAAGCAACTTATTATAAGCGTTAGGATGGAATGTTCTCGTAATTTTAATTTGTATAAATTAATATTTAAATATTTAAAATTTTAATAATTTTGTATCTTTAAATTGTATAATAGATGTTCTCAATTTGATAATTTATGTAATTTAAAAGTTTATAATTTTGTGAATTTTTAAAAGTTTGAAAATTAGTTAATATCAGTCAAAAATATAAGAATTTATTTACGATGTTTTAGAACTTTTTGGGATTGAATCATATAAGAATTTATTTATGATGTTTTAGAACTTTTTGGGAATCATAAGATGTAAAAGTTAAGAAACTCAATTATAAAATTAGTCAAAATTTAGGGCTTGAGAGACTCAATTATAAAATTAGTCAAAATTTAGGACCAAATATGTTTCTTTTTTCCCCTTGAAAATTATTATATGTTATAAATTAACAAATAGTGAAATTAATTTAGATTTCGTAAATAAATAATAACGAGTTAAGGAAAAATAAAGAATAAATGTTATACTAAAATTGAAGTATATTAATATTTTAACAAGAAAAATTTAGTATATCGATAATATATTAAAAAAAATTACTAATAATTAAATAAAAAATAAAAATACCAACATCTAAAATTCAAACTTATAAATATACCCAAATAGATTATCACTGAACAACGAAGTAACAACAACAATTAACAAAATCTCGTAAGCATGTCAGAAATAATCTGTAATCAAGTCGAAGAATCCAAATTAAAAAGCATAAGGATTAATAAGTAATATATGGCTTATGGAGTCTTTCGGCTAGGAGCACAAAAGATATATATATATATATATATATTTATTATGCTAAAAATAGTGAAATATTCTACAATTATATTTTAAAAAAATAATTTTATACTCATTATCAGTGAGATAATGACAAAGTTAATGTTTCTTTCAATATTTGGTTAATTTGTATGGAATTTGGTGTACTCTTTTTCATTGCCCATGATACGTATTGTATTTAGACTTGTCAACTGGGCCATGCTGCACAACTAGGCCATGGCTCATCTCAGTTATTTCATGGCCCAGATTGCATCGCATCATTTTGTAGGGAGGCGTGCGTATCCGATTATTCATGCTTGTCCATGTCGTGAAACCCATCAGAACTCTTTCTTTCCTTCATGAAATATAAGAATAAATAATACTCCTCCTGTCCACGAGTTTCTTGTTCATCGCCGACAACTAGATCCATGGTTCATTGCCGACCAAGCGGATTGCAAGAATTTTCGTTCATCTACCCAAAAAAAAAAAAACATAATTGGACCAGTACCCAGGACGAGAATTTTGATTTTTTTGTTGTCTTTTTATTTTTTAAAGTTGAAGATGAAAAACAGAAAATACAAGTGAAGCATAAGTAAATAGGAGAAGATTATCTGGGCATGATAGATTGAGGAAACCTATGTCTTATGATGATGAGATACTTAGTGGTGATCTGACGACTGTCATGAGATAATTCAACATCATATTGGATAAAAATGAAGATTTTGATGTTCCATGATTCCTTCTCTATTGGAGATAAAATTAAGGAGTAAATTAAGGAATGTTAACTTTTTAATTCAAGGAGTAAATCAAGAACCTTAATTCAATGAGTAAATCAAGAACCTTAATTCAATGAGTAAATCAATGAGTTGTGATCCTTAATTCAAGGAGTAAAACAAGGAATCCTTAATTCAAGGAGTAAAACAATGAATCCTTAATTGAAGGAGTAAAACAAAGAATCCTTAATTCAAGGAGTAAAACAAGGAATTCTTAATTTAAGGAGTAAATCAAGGAATGTTTAATTCAAAGAGTAATTCAAGGAGTAAATCTCCTTATATATAGCTATAGAATTGTAATGAAAATATGAAAGAAACAATACAACTTTGAGAGAGATTATTTTATTTAGAAAGGCCTTTAGGCCTTGGCCTTTGGCCTTGACGTTTCCAACACTAATTTTTCAACATGGTATCAGAGCAAGTCGATCTTCTTAAAAAAATTGTTATCCCTCTGCTCAAAGTGCGTTTGATACTCTATCAGAGCAATTTCTTATTCTATTTATTTTTTCAAACCAAATTCTCTTGGTGATGATGGATTAAATCTCTCCTGTAGCTTCTATCTACCGATATGGAGGGGAAGTATTATGGTAAAAGGAAAGGTCCCACATTGAAACCAAGCTCTTGGCGATGATGGATTAAATCTATCCTATAGCTTCTACCGACTTGATGTGGAGGAGGAGTATTATGGTAAAAGGAAAGGTCCTACATTGAAACCAAGCTCTTGGCGATGATGGATTAAATCTCTCCTGCAGCTTCTACCTACTTGATGTGGAGGAGGAGTATTGTGGTAAAAGGAAAGGTCCCACAACCAAGCTCTTGGCGATGATGGATTAAATCTCTCCTGCAGCTCCTACCTGCCCGATGTGGAGGGGAAGTATTGTGGTAAAAGGAAAGGTCCCACATCGACAACAATATATTTTTTTTTTGCTATCGTAATAAGCATTTTTGTTAGTTTTACCTTTGATGCCTTGGCTTCTCATCAGTTTCAACGACTTCTGTGCAAGCTTAGATCCATAAACCTTATAAATCCAGCTTGAGGGGGAGTATTGGAGATAAAATTAAGGAGTAAATTAAGGAGTGTTAACTTCTTAATTTAAGGAGTAAATCAAGAACCTTAATTCAAGGAGTAAATCAAGAACCTTAATTCAAGGAGTAAAACAAGGAATCCTTAATTCAAGGAGTAAAACAAGGAATCCTTAATTCAAGGAGTAAAACAAGGAATCCTTAATTCAAGGAGTAAAACAAGGAATCCTTAATTCAAGGAGTAAATCAAGGAATGTTTAATTCAAAGAGTAATTCAAGGAATAAATCTCCTTATATATAGCTATAGAATTGTAATGAAAATATGAAAGAAACAATATAACTTTGAGAGAGATTGTTTTATTTAGAAAGGCTTTTAGGTCTTGACCTTTGGACTTAACGTTTCCAACACTAATTTTTCAACATTCTCATTATTAATTCGTAGAATATCATTATTTTTTTCTTTCTTTCTGAAATTACCAAGGTCCTACAAATTTTAGAAAGTTGCTTGTCCGAATTAGATTAACAATTATGCTTTTGTCTTTCCTGAAAACAGAGAAATAGTCTGTTAGGTCCCAATGCAGCGTGTATAGGTATTAAGATAATTTGTTTTCTCTTCCGGTGAGAAATGTACCACAATTTTAATACAAATGATTTTTTTGCCTCTTCATTGACAACCATTGGCTGCTTAAATAAGCAAAATCTCAAACAAACAAACAAACTGAAAATACATGGAATTCTAACTGGAACATAAACCCACGTAAACAAAATATGCAAATACACGTAAAACCAAACATAACTGCATGAAAGAAAAGTACATAAAACTCGCAACCCACCAAGGACGCATATACTTGGGATTCGGTTTATATCCCCTCGTAGAACGTCGTGGCCTATCAATACCTCCCCCATCAAGTGGATCCTTATCCGCAAGGTCCATAATTGAAAATATTTCCCTTAGCTTGCTTTTTGGTTCCCATGTTCCTTGCTTGATCCAGTGGTTGTCTAAAATAGCTTGAGGCTCCAATATAATTACTCTTTCATCAGTGAACAGTTGTAACTCGGCTTCTTTTGTCTCCGCAATTCCCCGTTGTCCTGGTATCGTTTAAGTAGTGATACGTGGAACACCGGATGAATGCGTGCTTCTTCTGGTAGCCGTAATTTGTATGCGACTGGGCCAATCTTTTCTAAAATCTGGTAGGGTCCATAAAAATGGTGAGCTAGTTTCTAATGGACTCGGTTGAAGACCATTTGCTGGCGATATGGGTGCAGCTTCAAAAGTACCTTTTCGTCGACATCAAACTAAATGTCCCTCTTCTTCTTATCCGCCATCTGCTTCATTCTGTTCACCAATCCTTCTAAGTTGGCCTTCAGTTGCCATAACAGTTCATCTCAATTTATAGATTGCTGATCCACTTCATGTACTGGTGAATGTCTATCTTTGTACGTCGGAATGGAGGGCGACAATCTTCCATACAGCGCCTGAAAAGGGGTCATCCCTGTTGAAATATGGTATGTCGTATTATACCAGTATTCTGCCCAAGGTAAATAGCTGCTACATCTCCGTGGTCACTGATGAACAAAACACCGAAGATATTGTTCGACGACTTCTGTCTACGGGTGGTATGCAGAATTGAGCTATAGTTTGGTGCTTGACAGCTTGAAAATTCTTTCCATAAGTTACTAATGAAGATTGGGTCCCGATTGCTGAAAATTGATTTGGGCATGCCGTGAAGCTTGATAACGCCTTTCACAAATTTTTTTCTACAGTTCTTGCAGTAAAAGGATGACTTAAAGTAAGGAAATGAGCGAACTTACTAAGACTATCGACCACTACTATGATTGTCTTTTCCATGTTAAATCTATAAGCTTTCAATAAAGTCTAAGGTGATGTCGTACCATACTTGACACGGGATTGGAATACCTTGCATTCCTTGATGTAGTCTTGCATTGATTTATGCATCCCAGGCCAATAAAACTGTTGCCCTAACTTCTTAAATGTGCGTAGGATTTCGAAGTTGTTAGAAAATTTGGATAAAATGGTATAATCGCAGTGCTACTCACGAATCTTTTTAGTAGAATATCGAATACTTGAGAGAAATAGATGTCTAGCAATCTGAAAATTATAGTGGAAATTTAATTAGAGAAAAATAGCTTTCGTTGTCGAAAAAACCAGTAGAGAAAAATTATTTATGTGAAAAAATTATGTAATAGCGGCTCCGATAATTTTCCATGCGCACACGAAAGGCAAGAAGCGATTACAAGCGAGAGAATTTTCCAAAATTCTCTCGACAAACAAGTAACTTTTCTACATTTTTTGGGATGATTAACAAATGAAGAAATGAAGTATTTATAGCGTTGATTCTCATTTCATATACCAAAACATTTCTTCATTCAATAAAATTAGGCTACCTAATTTTCCCTATTCTTTATTCAAACAAGGTTAGGCATATGCTTTTGTGATATGGTAAGCCACTTTCCATGAATTTTCTTACAAATTGGGCATCTCTGTTTTGACTAACAAATTCTAATATTATTTTTAATCAATCATAACAATCTCGCTTGATTAAAAATAAACATGGTCATTCTATTCTTGTCTATTAGCGGTGTAATTCTCTATCTGAAATTATCATACTCATCGTAATAAAGAGTACACCCAGAATTAATCACCAATTCTAAGAATTTCTGTCATTTCGTATGTCGAAAAAAAAACTTCTTGAAAATTTATGGTCTGACTCTCACGCTTGGTTTTTCCCAGAGAGTTTATTAGCCATCGACATCCTTTCTGCAGCGCACGCCATATACATGCGAAGCGATGCCCGTACTTGCATGAAACTTGTGGACCGTACCCGATAACACGCCTCTTTCGTGGCAATATTTAGAGACTAAGCGGCGTAGTGAGGATGTACGCGCTCTTTTCAAAAGAGTATCGCTATAGTCTTTGAAAACAGACATCTTATTAAGCATCGCGTCGGTATTTGAGCTTCTTGCAAGATCGGTTCCACCACTTTGGATAATATCTTTTGAGGTGCTCGGATTGTCCACACTTAAACCATGTTATCTTATTTTCATGAAATTGTTTTTCTTTCGGTTGTCATTACCAATGTTGAGTTTTTAGGCGAAACATTTCTTTCCTAGCTCGGCCTTTTTTTCTTGAGAAAACAACTTGCTAGTAACTTACAAGAAAAAATTATTTTCTCCTTTCCATTGAATCAAGATAGGTTTCATGTGATCATAAGAAGATGGAAGAGACTGAGATGAGCACTTAAAGCTATATCTTAAATCATCGAGTTTAACTCCGATGGTTTCGAGTTCGGAAACAATACCATTGAGAACAACTTAGATGGTCGAGACATAATAGTTCCTTCGTTAAATCGCAAAGTATGAAACTCTGCTTTCAAATACACGATTTGAAACACCTTTTCAGCACTACGATACTGATTCTTGAAGCTTTTCCCCGAGTTCTTTGGCCAAACAAAGCGAATTGCACTTGCTGACTCTTAGATCAAGATCTTACGATCTTAAATCACTTATATTGGTTTCTTGGACTCGATACCGGTAACGAGTGGTTTCCCTTTAACGCCTTGTGTAACTCGTATTGGATCAACAAATCTTTGACTTGTACTTGCCTGACAAAATTGATTCTCGTCAAATTTCTCAATATCGATCTTGACTCACGACATTTCTCGTTCTTTCTTTGAAATTGGCTCACGATACTGGTTGTTAGGAAATTTGGATAAAATATTATAATCTCAAATTCTCCCTCCCACGAGATCTTCGTAGTAGAATATCAAATAACGAGAGAAATAGATAATACCTGACACAAAAATTATAGTGGAAACTCAATTAGAGAAAAACCTTTCGTTGTCAAAAGACAACCAGAGAAAAATTCACTATGTGAAAAATTATTACAACGAACTCTAAATTAATTTTCTCACACCGAAAAGACGAGTAATTACAAGTCCAAGAAATTTTCCCACAAAATTCTCTCACTTAGAAACTTCTCAATACAAGCTTTTCTCTATTTTTGGGATGATTAACAATGAAGAAATGAAGCCATATTTATAGCCTTCAAGTTCTCATTTCATATGCCAAATATTTCTTCATCCAACAAAATTAGGCTACCTAATTTTCCTATTCTTTATTCAAACAAGGTTAGGCACCTCCATCTTTGACAATATGGTAAGCCACCTTCCATGAATTTTCTTCTAAATTAGGCACCTCCTATTTTGACTAACAAACCTAATATTATTTTTAATCAATCATAACAGAAGTGACCCCCCACCTTGGTGTCATGCATTTTGTGTAATAGTTAAGCCTTTAAGGCAGCATCATTTGGGACAACGACCCTTACTTTGTATAGTTAAAACCCAATTGGCACCATGTATATGATCCTTTAGGTTGGTTTTTGGTCACACAGATCTTCATCTGAATGTAATGATCTTCTTCTACGGTCTTTTTTATTTCATCCCATAAGCTAACCTACGAAAAGAAAATATGGTGAAGAATGGGACTGTCCTGTTTTCGAGAGAGAGCATTACTTGTAGAGTTCTCACAAAAGCTTAGCCATCCATTTTTGTTGCTCCGATGTATCAATTCGTTGCTCTAGAAAATAATTGAAACTAAGCTGATCAGTCTTAATATATAATTGTTTACTTAGAAGATAAGGCCGCCAGGTGCGTATGACTTCGACGATAGCCAACATTCTCACGTATGTCATTGGTTTGCCTTGTTAAGACAAGACCACTCCATTTCCTTCCCCGAATGCGTCTATTTTAATAGTGAAAGCATCGTTAAAGTTTGGCATGGCTAATATAAGAGTTGTTGTCATGGCTTGTTTTAGAGTAAGAAAAGAAGTTTCAACTTCTCCATGCCATCCGAATTGGCCTTTTCTAAAGAGACTGGTAAAAGGCCAAGCGATAACGCCATAATCTTTGACGAACTTCTAGTAATACCCTATCAAGCCTAAAAAGCCATGTAGTTTTGAAATGTTAGTAGGTCGAGGCCAAGCTACCATAGCATCATTTTTATTTTGATATACCTTCATGCCCTGACTAGTGATGATATGCCTAAGTACTCTAATTCTTGTTGCCCAAATGCACATTTGCTAGCTTTAACAAAGAATCTTTATTGTCTCAATATTTCGAAGATTAGCATTACTTGCATTAAATGTTGATCCCAATCCAAACTATAGAATAATATGTCATCAAAGAAAACTAATATGAATTTTCGAAGATGATGTCGAAAGATGGAGTTCATGATAGCTTGGAATGTGGAAGGTGCATTACATAAACCGAATGGCATAGCCAAATATTCGTAATGTTTGTTGTGTGTTCGAAAAGCATTTTTATAAATATCACTTGATTTTACTCGTACTTGATGGTATCTCTCCCTAAGATCAAGCTTGGTAAAATAAGAAGCACTATAGAGCACATCCAATATATCATCTACGGTGGGTATCAAAAATTGGTCTTTAATGGTTGCGACATTGAGCATGCGATAATATATGCAAAAGTGCCAATTCACGTCTTTCTTTTTTACTAGTAATATGGGTAAGGAAAAGAGGCTAGTGTTGGGTCGCACAAGTTCAGATGGTAACATATCTTGATTATGCTTCTTGATCTCATTCTTTTGATAATGATTATACCTGTAAGGCCGAACATTAATTGGTTCGATTCCTTCCTTGAGGGTAATGCCATGGTCAACCCCCTGTGTTGGTGGTAAGATCGAGAACTCCTATAATATCTCCCATATGCTTGAATGAATATGCTATTGTGGTTCTGTATGATCAACCTTTAGGCATAAAGCAAACAGAGCATGGCTAGGATGAATATCTTTAGTTAACTATTCAATTGATGCTTCTTGGATATTTTGGCTGTCAATGCCTACCAATCTCTTGGTTTGGTTTTCCCATATGAATTCCATGGTTAAATCTCTCCAATCACACACCACATAACTAAGTAGTTCAAGCCATTAAATTTCCAAAATTACATCCAACCCTGTGAGAGGTAAGGAATAAAGGGTTAAAGAAAAAAGGGTGTCTTGCAAATTGATATGTACCTTCTCAAACCTCCCTTGGCATCTTAAATTTTATCCATTAGTAACTCGAACTGTGAAGCTTTCCATAGCCACCACTTGCAGACGTAGCAGATTGACCATATGCTCACTAATTAAGTTGTGAGTCGATTCGCTATCGATTAACACAATGACGTCGTGGGCCCTAATTCTGGTGCATGGTTTTGGGCATGGTTCATCCCATTAGTACATGTAATGTAATTTGGGTTCAAGAGGTCTTTCATGATGCTCTACGTTTGGCTATTCTTTAGAGACATCTTTGTATAACAGGTCACCGTTATCCTTGTAACCTTCCAACATGAGTATCCATGGTCCCTAAAATTTGTGTCATGTAGTAAAATGGTCATTACAATTGAAGCGAAAGTTTTGGGCTATCCTCCTTTGCATTTTCTCCTAACTCAATCATCGGATAGGTGCTACAAGCGCTGCTCGATTTGCTGGCAGAAGAGCTAAGGGAGCTCGCACTGGTGGTGTTGGTCGTGTGAATCTCCTCTGTTTCACCAGTTGGTTATCTCTCATTTGCACAAAAAGGATGAAATCTTTTAATGTCTGTGGTTTAAACATGTGGCTCCCATTTGAGATCTCCGTCCTTAAATCACTTATGAATGTACCCATAAGAACCTATTGCGTCAAACCTCTGACCCAATTGCCTAATTGTTTGAATTCCCATTGATATTCACACATGGAGCCAATTTGCTTGATCTGTAAAAGTGCTTCGTCAAAATATTCACAATCGAAAGGCCCAAAGTGTGCCCAAAGTTCATCTTCAAAAGCTTCCCATGAGAGAACTTGTCCTCCCTCTTAGAATGTCATGTAGATCCATTGCCACCACTAGTTGGCTTTTCCTTCCAAGTGGTAAGAGGCCAAAGAAAAATTCTTATTTTCGGGAGTGTTCTGGAACTCAAAAAATTGATTCACATGATTAAACCGCTTCGTCGGATCATCTCTTAAGAATAGAGGAAATTAAGCTTCACCCCATTATGGCCTTCATGGTTTAGGTTACCATGTTTTGAAGGCTCTTGGTTTGGAAGGAGTACATCAGAGAGATGGTTAAGAGTTTCTTCCAAATTCTGCAACCTATCTGTCATGTCGAGCTCCATCTTGTGTAGCACATCCTTCACTTCATTGAGCCCAGCCTCCAACTGTTCAATACACTCTTTATTGGTTCCCATACTAATCTGACTTTGATACCAATGTTAGGTCACCATGTAGCGTGTATAGTGTTGAATTCAACAAACAACTGCAACACAATTTAACAATCACTGCAACACAATTCAACAAACACTGCACCGAAGCCAAACATTTCTTCCAATATACACGGCGCCTACCAAGCATGTCAGAACCATGCAATCTAATCATGGTTTTGGTCAGAAATAGTAATTGATATTTGTCTATATAAACAATGTAAATATCCGATACAAATTAAGAAAATATATTCAGAGAACATTTATTTTCTCTTCTGATTATTTCTTCAAATATTGACTTCTTCATGGTATCGAGCCAGTGACTTTGCCTACCCTATTGGTGGGATGAACCCTGCTACTGCGCAGGGGGAGGCACTCCATATCCCTGGTCGGAAATCGATGTGAGGGGGAGTGTTGAAGTCCCACATCGATTGATCACTAGGTTTCTGCTACACTTATAAGTCTATGACAACCCTTCCTCTTTAAGAGCTCTTTTGGAGGAAGTTAGGCCATGGATTTCTTCGTTGAAGTCCCACATCGATTGATCACTAGGTTTCTGCTACACTTATAAGTCTATGACAACCCTTCCTCTTTAAGAGCTCTTTTGGAGGAAGTTAGGCCATGGATTTCTTCATTGTATCAGAGCCAAGTCATTGCTTTATACAAATTTAAAAATCTTGTTCTCTAAAACAGAGATTTCTTTCTCTGAAAATCCTTACTCTCCTAAAAAAAAATCTCAAACACCCGTACAAATATTAATTACAAACATCATTTTTTAAGCAATATTTGTCCCACCTAATTTTACTAGATTACTCTAAACACAATTCTAAACATTTTGGTAAAATTAGAGTAGAAGAAAACCTCCACACGCGCCTTCACGCGCCGCCTAAAGTAGAGGGTCCATTGTCTACGCACTCCACGCGCTCCACACGCCGTCACACATCGTTTGGAGGTTGAAGATGATGACGTGTCATCCGGCTTGCCGGTTCTCGGATGACCTTCGGTCCCAAAGGCGTAGGCGGCACGGTTCGCTCTGGCCGGTCCGCGCCTTGGCTATTAACCTGGTTTTCTCGTTTTTTCACAGTTTTCCTATTTTTGGCCGGTTCGGTCCATTTTAAAGGTCTAAACCCGGTTTTGTTTCCTGTTCTGGATTTCTAAAACCGTTTTGGTTCATTTTTTTAAGTTTTTAATCCAATTTTGAACCGATTTACTGGTTTTTTATCCGGTTTAGTATAAATATATATATAAAATAAAATAAAAATTAGTTCTAAAATTATTACACCATTTTCTAGTTTGTTTTCCATAATATCACGACAAAGGGTATAATTTCATTGCTTATGGAGCAATCAACTCCAACTGTTGTACACCTGCTCAAATTAAGGCGTGTTTAATGTCGGAATTGTTCTTACCGATACTAATTATGATGTTTGGTCTCAAATAATGGAAATGATATTGCAGAGAGAAAAACTCTCTTATATTCATGACAAAAATTTGCAAAAAAAACATCAAACAATTACAATAAGTTGGTATGAAAATTAAAAGTGAAGAAAATGGATCCTTACGCTAACGAGTCCGTAAATCATGGTTATTTACGCATACCTACCGCTTCTTGAAATTGGGGGTACTTTGGCAAAAGCATTCTATGATGGAAGTGATGAATTACAAGTATTTGTCTTAAACCAAAAGGCATTTACTTCCGACATAAATGGAAAATCACTGCAGTATTGGCTGGAGAGTTGATCGAAATTTTCCAAGAGCTGACCATCGCGGATAAGGTGGTCATGAAAGACCCTAATGATCTAATATCATATCAAGAGTCCTGTTGAAAGACTAAGGATACATATTTTTCTTCGGATTAGATGATGAATTTTGTTAGTGTTCGTGGAGAAATTTTTAAAAGAAACTATACCAGATTTTAAGGTTGTTATTCCTTGATCTCGACGGTTTATAGTACGCCGAATCTCATCAAGGAAAAATCGAGACGCTGGACGCCTGCCATGATTTTCTAAAAATCGTTCTTTTTCCAATCGCCAGTAACGAAGGCGACCGATAAATCATCATTTAAATGTACCCATTGTCATCAAAAGCGGTCATACTAAAGAAATCCATGTTTTGAACTTCAAGGATATCCCGACCGCTGGGATCACAACCAGACTCTCAAGAAAAATCCACGACAAATGTCTACCGCCACCATTGCCGAAACAACAAAAGATCGTTGGAAACCTCCTCACTAATGTTGGTAAAGATACTTAAAGCTTTTTCTCCTGCTTTTAATAATACATGGATAATTGATTCGTTAACTGATCATACGACATTCGATTCTAGACAAATTTCAAAACCATCATCACACAAAACCGCTTTTGCACCGCTAATGGTGTAACACAACCCCAAACTATCGGGGAAAGATCTTTGTTTCTCACTAGTACTTTAAATTTAGACTCGCACTAGTTGTTTCCTTTTAGAGTATAACCTTATATCTATTTCTCAAATAACCACCGCTTTATCTTGTTTTGTTATTTTTCGCTGACTTTCGTGTGTTCAAGGACATTCAAACAAAGCAAACGATTGGTCGTGGTGTTAGGCAAGGAAACCTCGTATTATTTGGACTTGGATTCAACAAATCATGCATTGGTAGCAACTGGATCTAACAAGGATGAATCAAATATATGGCTACGGCATGTGAGACGGTCACGCTTCTTTGGATATTTAAGGAAATTATTTCCAAGTTTATTTTTTGAAGCTTCGATCTTTCTACTTTAAAATGTGATGTCCGTGGAACTAGCAAAAAGTCATCGTTCCTTATTTCCGTAACTTTAAATAAAAGTCTATTTCCGTTTATGGTTATACATTCTGATGTATGGGTCCTTCCAAAGTCTCTACTTTGGGAGGATCACGTTGGTTTGTTACATTTATTGATGATTTTAGTAGAATGACTTAATCCGTTTAATGAAATCTAAAAGTGAGGTAAATGTATTATTTAGAAAAATTTCATAAAATGGTTCGTACCAATATAAAACACAGATTCAAGTTCTACGGTCATTGACAATTATGGAGAATATAAAAGTTCTCGAGCTTCAAGAATATCTTAAAATAGGAAGCGGATTATTCATCAAACTACTATGTGTTGATACACCTCAACAAAACTAGGCTGCAGAAAGAAAAATTGACACTTGTTGGAAGTTATCCGTGCTCATTGATCGAAGCTTAATATGTCATTATCTTATCAGAAGCAATAACTTCGCTGCATATTTGATCAATCGGGTACCTTCCAAATTCCATTAACTTTCAAACACCACTACAAGCCACATCAAGCAATTGTTGCACCAAGTGTTCCCCAATTTACCTCCTCACGTTCTTCGTTGTGTGGCATTTGTACACCTACATAAACAACAACGTAGCAAGTTGATCCATTTAGCAATACGTTGTGTTTTTATGGGATATGCCATACAACAAAAAGGGTATTTGTTATCATCCTCCTACAAAACAAATGATTACCACCACGGATGTTATTTTTCACGAAGATTCAATGTATTTCTCATCTACACCGATTTTCAGGGAGTACAACCATGTTGAAATTGAGACTTACATATAAATTGTTTCCTTATGAAGAAAATCAAATTATATGTGAGGAAAATATAAATAACTTGAATTCGATGGTAATAACTCTCAATACGTAAAAGACTCAAGGAAAATGGAATCAAGTCCTCATCAACTTCAAGATCATCAAGCAAGTTCCTTACTACCACAAAGTTGAGTACGAGTTTCCTTATCCACAAATTGGCCGATATACCTAACCAATCGCTTGTTTAGAATGTTCCAACCATTGAACCAACAGAAAATACTTCCATCACGCCCTAATGTAGGTATTCCTAAATCCATGTATGAACCTGGAGATTTCTAGTAAAGTCAAATATCCCACAAGTAACTATATGTCTAAACATCGCTTTGTCAAAATCAAATGTATCATTTGTGAATCAATTATCTGTATCTATTCCTAACAAAGCAGATTGTGTAGGAAGCTTCCGCCTGACCCCAAAATGGAAAGATGCTATGAATGAAGAACTAAGATCCTTAGAAATAAATAGACACTGAACTTGTCGATCGTCCACCAACAAAGAAAATTGTCGATGTCGATGGATTTTTTCAAGAAAGTATCGGGCGATGGTATGATTGAACGCTATAAAGCAAGATTGGTGGCAAAAGGATACACTCGCATACATACGTGGGATCGACTATACGTAAACATTTGCACCTGGTAGCCAAAATTAACACCTGCTCGAGTCTTGCATCTCTAGCTACAAATTTAGATTGGCCATTATACCATTGATGTAAAAATGCCTTTCTACATGTAGATTTAATTGAAGAAGTTCATGGATTTACCACCAGGAATCAAGAAATTCAAAATCCATGATGAAAAGGTGTGTAAATTAAAAAAATCACCGTATGGATTGAAACAATCCCTAAGAGCATGGTTTGGTAGGTTCACAAAATCAATGAAGGCATTTGGCTACAAACAAAGCAATTCAGACCATATTTTATTTCTAAAAAAAAGGATATGGTAAGATCACTGCACTTATTGTATATGTTAATGATATGATAGTAACAGGAAATGATCTTGAAGAAAGGAAAGCTCTCTAAAGTTATTTGTCCAAGGAATTTGAAATGAAAGTTAATTCGTTCCTTAAAATATTTTCTTGGGATCGAGGTTTCTCGATCAAAAGTTAAGGAATCTTCTTATCTCAAAGAAAAGTATGCCTTAGATTTATTAAAAAGAAACTGGTACGTCGACATGTCAACCACTAATACACCAAGAGAGGAAGGATTAAATTTATGTATCAAGGTTGATCAATTTCCAACAAATAAAGAAAGATACCAAAGGCTTGTTGGAAGGTCGATGTATTTGGCACACACAAGACCAGATCTTGCCTATGCTTTAAGTATTGTCACCAATTTATGCATAATCCCGAGAACAACATATGAATGCAAATATTCATTTTGAGGTATTTAAAGTCTACTCCTAAAAGGAGTATCGCTTTACTAAAAACTCAAATTCCAAAGAATAGAAGTATATACCGATGCTAATCAATGGATCAATAAATGATAAAGCGATCTACATCAAAGTTACTTCACTTTTGCAGTGGGAAACCTTGTAACATGGAGAAGTAAGAAACAAATATGTTGTTGCCTGCCTGCCGCAGAGGTCAATACGTGAGGCATGGCACTGGGCTTTGGCAGGCCTCAGGGTTACAATCTCTTGAAAGATTTGGGATATCCTTCTAAAGAATCAATTAAGTTATTTTATGACAATAAAGCAGTATGTGATATGCTCATAATTCAGCTTCAACACGATCGCATTAAAACATGTCAAGTTGATCGATTCTTTATTAAGGAAAAGTTAGAAGAAAATTCATTGAATTGCCAAAAATTAAGTCAAGATCAATTGGCCGACATCCTCACTAAAGCAGCCTCATATCGAATATTCACAGAGTTTACTAAGTCGGGGCATGAAAGACATCTATGCACCAACTTGAGGGGGAGTGTTGAATTCAACAAACAACTGCAACACAATTCAACAATCACTGCAACACAATTCAACAAACACTACACCGACGCCAAAAATTTCTTTCAATATACACGGCACCTACTAAGCATGTTGTAAACCATGCAATTCAATCATGGTGGTTGGTGAAATAGTAATTGATATTTGTCTATATAAATAATATAAATATCCGATACAAATTAAGAAAATATATTCAGAGAACATTTATTTTCTCTTCTGATTATTTCTTCAAATATTGATTTCTTCGTATAGGTGCTAAGATAATTTGTTTTCTCTTCGGGCGAGAAAAGTACCACAATTTGAATTCAAATGATTTCCTGCCTCTTCATTGACAAACATTGGCTGCTTAAATAAGCAAAGCCACGAACAAACAAACCAAAATAAAAGGAATTCTAACTAAACATAAACCCACGTAAACAACATGTGCAAATACACGTAAAACAAAACACAACTGCATGAAAGAAAAGTATATAAAACTCGCAACCCACTAAGGGCCCAAATACTTTGGGATTCAGCTTATAACCCCTTGCAGAATGTCGTGGCTTATCATAGTCAAGTTTTAATTAAAATAGTGAGGGCAATTCTTATAATATTGAATTTTGTAGTAGTTGAAGCTAGCCATGCACGTTAATCTATTTAATTTGGAATTGTGCTGCGTAAAAGCTTTTTGATAATTGCTTTATTTTTTTTTGACATAATAATCAATATTTGCACTTGCTATCTTTGTATGCTAATTTCTACCTATTTTAATATTTTTAATGCAATTCATTTTTATATATATATGGGCTATCATTTGTTAATGTTAATGTTATTGATCTTAGAAACCTAGGCTTAACTCTGAACCCAAAAAACAGCTTATGAGTTAGAGGATTGTCCAGACTGATAAGGAGCACTGCTACTTTACTCTTAGCCAATGTGGGACTTAACATCCCCCTCCACATCGGCTAGAGTCCGGATTTACGGCACGAGGGCCGATGGGAGTACGAGGAAGCCAAGAGCCTAGCTCTGATACCATCTTAGAAACCCAGGCCTAACTCTGAACCCAAAAGCCAACTTATGAGTTAGAGGATTGCCCAGACTTATAAAAAGCACTGCTGCCTTACTCTTAACCAATGTGAGACTTAACAATTGAGACCTCTAAGTTTTTTTATTGAATTTTATATAATTTTAGGTGAAAACTCGAAGTTCATTTTCTTAGCACATGAGAAGTAGCATGAAATTATGATGTATTGAAATTTCCATACTCTATATATTATTCTAGTTGAAATTATTAAGATTGTGTAATTTTATTGTGCAACAATTATTGCATTTTACACCCTCGATTTCATTTACATGAATTGTTTTGTTTATAGCTAGTTAAAACTTTAAAATTTTAAGAACAATTCTTGGTAAGAGGACTATTATTCAATCTCTTTACCTTTTTCTTTGAGTTTTCTTGGATTTTTATGATTAGAGGATAAAATGATGGACAAAAGATTTATAAAATAATTTTATCTCGTTTTTGACATTTTAAGAAAGCAACATTTATATATTCTTTAATATCTATATATTGAAGATAAAAATGTATATTTATAAGTTTTGCACGGATTTTATAATTATTATTTTATAATTTATTTTTTATTGTATTATTTAAAAAAAAATTAGCCTTTGAGGGAATATTTAAAAAAAACTGAAAAATAAATAAATAAATAATTAATTAAGCTATTTGTGCTTGTGTTAAATGAGATGTGATCTAAATATGATCCAAGCTTAAATGTGACATGCTTAAATGAGATGAATGTTAATGGGAAATTAGATGGGCTTGTTGAAACCATTTACATCTCTAATTGTATTTTAATTTAGGTTTTAGTTATGATTCTAGCTTTTGTTTTTGCAAGGAATTAGGATTCTAATTTGTCTTGAGAGAGTGTTCTATTTTGTCTTCGTGTACTATTAGTTTTACAATCAAGATAAAGTATGTTTAAGTGGAAATTAATGGTGGATAATGCATGATTATTCATGCTGCAAAAGCTCCATAATTTCATCTTGTGATTGGTCTTGTGAATTGGTTTAGAAACGGTGATTGACTCGATATTATATGCAATATTCAATTGCATGAATATTTTGATTAATTAAAATAGGAAGGAACAATAATTCCCTTGTAACTATTGCTTAATCAACCTTGTTAAATAAAATATAAGATTTTCATTGTCAAAGAAAAATGGAAGTGATTAATTTCGATATATGATTAATATGGGTTCGTATAAGCAAATAACTCAAAATTTTAACTTCCTTTTTATTATTATATACTTTGTATTATTTGATTTTAGTATATTTTATTTTATTTTTGAATAGTAAATATTTTAATTAAATACTTTTTTACTATTTTATCTTTTTGAATATTTTATATATTTTAGACTTTAACTAATTTAATGAAATTTCATAAGTGTTTATTTTAAAAGAGTGTTCGTAATATAAAAGTAAACCTTAATGATTCTGTTGTAGTTTACTCGTCCACCAAATTTTTTTTTTGTTAAGCACATCCATTAATTAACCAAAAGTGTAATCTTAAAATAATTATATTTTATAAAATGGTAAACTTTGGTAGAAGGTCAAGAGTAACAGATTTGCTAGCTGAAGAGGCCAGATCATGGAGTATAAGTTTGATGAAATCATCAAAATTTATGATTTTGAGCAAAACTTTGACAAATTTGGTTTCTACAATCTCATCAAGAATAGTAAAGTGGTTTTCCTATTGTTTTAGGTTGACAACATTTTGCTTATTGATAATAGCGTAGAATTGTTATATGGTGTAAATCATTAGTTAGCTAAGCAATTCCAAGTCGAGAGAGACAAGCTATGTTCTAGCCATAAAGAACATTTGTGATCGTCAGAACAAATTCTTAGATGTATCTAAAGCATTGTATATAAGCCAGATTTTACCAAGATATTCAATGTAGAATTCAAGAAAAGTAACTTACCTACTAGATAGCTTGGTAGCACTAGGTGCAGTTTAGTGGGTTGCTCTCCAAGTAGTAGATGTATATTTTCTTTTATTTTTTTGAGTTTTGAACCGTTATATTCGTTATTTGTGTTTGTGAATTATTTTGTTGTCGGTGGTTGTTGTGCAACTGGTAGATCTTTTCACATAGGTGAAGAGTCTGTATGATTTAACACGTTATATTATTGTACGTTGTATGATTACATGTTGAAATAGTACAATTATTATACTACCTAATATATGCAAATATATGAGTTATTAAGGTGATTAAAACATGTTTATCTATATACTTTGCTATTGTTTTTCTTATTTTCTTATCTATGAGTGATTTATTTATACTATGTGATGCCTATTTATTTTTCACAGTAGTGAGGATTAAGTGGTGACCTATTCATCGTCTCTAAGTCATTATGTAGCTATCGAAGACTTTCAATTTTTGATCAGATGAAGGTAGAGAGTACCTTAACACAACGTTAAGGATCATTTTGTTTGAGTATGCTGTTGTATCACAACTCACAAAACCTATAACACTTAGTAAAATGGGGTTTTAAAAAAGGGAAATAGAACCTTGAATGATATAATTAGATCCATGACTGGCTATACTTTATTACCCACATTGTTTTGGAGATATGTCCTGAAAATAATGATGTATCAGTTGAACGTGGTTCCATCTAAGTCTGTTCCTAAGACACTTATGAAATCATGGAATGGATGTAAATCTAGTTTACTACAGAAATTAGAATAAATAAAAATATATTTTATTTATTTGTATGTGTTTTTTAATTCTTCGTTTAAAGATATAAAATTATCTGATTATTCATATTTACTTAACTCGATATATCAGTTTATAAATAAGAGTATTAAATTTAAATGAAATAATCAAATTAATTAGTGATCCTTAATTAAAGTTAATAAGGGATCTTTAATTACATTAGTAGTATGACCCATATCTATGGGATATATTGACCTTTATATAGGATAATTAATTTGGAGATGATATGTTTGAAAACACGCAAGTATATCTGATCAAAGTTTACAAATGATAAGTAATTTAAGAATAAAAATTCTTGAACCTATGAGAATTGTTACAATAAATATATCTAATTATCATATTGTTAATAAATTAACAAAAGATGGATTTTGAAATATTTTTAAATAAAATTAAAAAATAAGATAATAAATAAAATATATGAGCACACATATTAATAAAAATATGTTATTATTGGATAATCCTCACTACTAGCCTATTATTTGATCAATTATATTCTGAATTAATATTAGAACTATTCTTGAACTCTTAACTCTAGTATGAAAAATCTATATACTAAGACATGACTTCCAACTCACATTTTCTTACCTTTTAATTTAAGTAGAGTACTATTATAAATAAATCCAAAATTGGAACAACCTCTCATAGTTGTTAGGTAATTTATTCATTGCATTACTTTCTAAAAAAGAGATGACTAAGCTTGGTAGGATTACAATTTTTAGTAACCTTTAACGAATGCATCAACTCTACTTGTCACACTATCACAAAGTAACAAGTTATCACTTTAAGTAAGAATATTAACGAATACCATAACTGATAGAATAAATATAAATCTATTTATTCCCATGATAATCTAGTAACTAGTATTAAACATAAACATGTAGTAAATTAGTTAATTACTCTAATTCATATATACATAGTCATGAAATTTATTCGTAGAGTCAAACATATCATAAATTAATAATTGAATCTACAAATTATCATTATAATTTATTAATTAAAATCATAGTCTAGGACTTAAAAATTTCCAACAATCACATAAATAAATTAACTAGGTAGAATCGTAATTAAAATTATATAAAAAATCAAAGAAAAATAATAATAAGAAGCTTATGATTGATATTAATGGTTAATTAAAATAGAAGAAAAAAAATAAGAAGCTTATGATTGATATCAATGGTTGATTTGCAACTCCTTAATTACCTCTTTAAATTATATCTTGCTTCTAGCCTTTAATTCTCTACAAACCCACATATTTTCTATAAAATTTGTATCTATAATCTATATAATATATGGTTGCTTTTGTTGTTAACCCTAACTACATATCTATGGTAAAAACGTTATATGTAGTTATAATGTAATTAGGATTAGGGTTATAGAGATCTAAAACATTTAAAATTCTAATCTAACAAATCTAGAACAATTTAAATAAACATATGCTTGAATAAGGTGTTGGAATGCAAATCTATTTACGTGGGCCATGGTGTGTGTCAATTCATGTTGCGGCATGAATTTTTTTCTAGTTTTATGAGATTCCAATTGGGAGTGTTGTGTCGCGATGCATATATACTTATGCTACAACGCCCCCTTAATGTTATCACTTTAATGTTTTGATCCCTCCTTGATGTATCTTGTATAAATATTTGCATTTAGGCTCTTCAATGTATGAAAATTATGCCCATGATTATGAGATTTGATCGGTCCTTTGTCATTTGAATTTTTTAAGTTCAAAAATATCCAAAATACATCAAAACATACTCCGTGATTTTGAAAACACAATATATAAAAGAATTTGTTAAAATGCGATATTAAAGTCTAATTCATTCTTTTAATTTCGATAAATCATAAGATATGCGTACTTTTTAGACATGTATCATAAGACATCTAGTTAGACGTACTTTGTATAATAGTTGATTATAAAGGATTGAACCAAACATATTAGAAACACTATTAATATTCATTTACCAATAGATGTTTATATATGTTAATCAATGACCATATGCAAGATGATTTTAATCTTAAGTATTGTACCTAACCCTTGATGTAGCACCTTGATATTTGAATTACTTGGTGACTCTTGAACTGGTGAGCTTAGATGCCTTGTATATTAGTGACTTAATGCTTATAATGTTTTAAGAGGTTATTTTATAAGATGTTGAATCCACTCCGTCGGTTCATAGAATTAGATATCAGTTTCATCTATAGCTTGAATAACTACACACAGTCTGTAATATGATTATAAATTGTTATTTATATGCATCGCTTGTACTTAAGAAGAATATGTAATATAAGAGATGAAATAAACGTAATGACCTCGGTTGTATTATGAATTAGTTGTGGAAGATTGAGCTATACCTTATGGTTATATCAATAGATTAGTCAAATTATATCGAATTGGGTAAATACCAGTTGTGACATTTAAGATTTCAGTTCTAGGTTTATATTGGTATAACTCTTGAATTAATAAATATTGATAATTAATTAAGGAGTTAATTAATGAATCAAGTTTTTATTTTAGCTTGAATTTACACCTCTATCGGTTCCCAAATATGCTACATAAAATGTTGCTTTCAAGATAAATAAATAAATAATTAATATGCATTAACTATTTAAGTAATGAAAATATATATTTATTATTGAGAAATTTTAGGATAGTAATAAATTTCAAATAAATATGAAATGGTAAAATAGTAATTTGGTTTACAATTTAATCTATAGAATTAATTATACATTTATTTAGTTAGATTAAATAATTATATAAATGAATTGTGAAATTAAAATATTAATTTATATATTTGGTATGTATTTAAGGCTCATGGGCAAGCAAGGTCATTTGAGTAAATACTAAATTGGGTTTGATATTTGACTAAATAAAATTTCATTTGATTAAACTGGACACTCCTAAAGTGAATAAGATTCGAATAAAAGATTCAATATAATGGATATATATACTTAACAATAAAATGATATCAATAGCATGTTTAATAATTAAAATGTACATTTTTTAAAAATAAAACATATATATTAGAAAGACTAAAACAACAATAGATCTAATTGGTTTAGGTTTTAAGGTTTACGATTTATATATATTAGCGACCAATAAAAGGGTGTTACAATTTAGGATTTTAGTTTAAGATTTAGGGTTTGAGATTTAATGATCAATAAATGTATATTAATGGTAAATCAACGTTTTTCTTCTTATTTAAAATTTACATTCTAATTATTGACTCTATTATTTTTGTCTATCTTGCTCTTAGATATAGTAACACTTGATCCCCTATTTTTGTTCATTTTATTCTTGATTGTAAATAACACCTATATTAGTCTCAAACTTAATGAGATTCTCTATGGGGCATGATTATTGGAATGAGAAGAGTATGGAATGATATTTCTACGAGAAAATGACAATTTGATTGTGTGATTGACTTTCCAAGTTGAGTGAAACTAGGAGTTGAATTTCTAATAAACTTGTGCTAGGCTTACACACTATTTAAACACCATAATAGTGGTCAGCCACCAAGGTAGAAAAGTTTGTGAATTTTTCTTGACTCAATTAAGAAAATTTTGTTAGAACAAAATTACTTAAAAATTATGTGAGAGAAATTATTTCTTGGTTTGATTGTTTTGTTATTGGAAAAATACTCTATTCACACATAGAGGGGTTCTAGTTTGGGAACTAGAATTGTTTTTATCCACTATGAGATTGTAAAAATTCCCACCTGTTATAGTCATTATTATTGAGAGACAAGCTTTGGAAGCCCAAAGATTCCAATTTGTTGTTCCACACTACATTTTATAATCTACTTGTTATGTAATTAAATTATTAATATCGTAATGATCTTGATAGAAAACAAATTGTAGCATGTGCCAATATGCTTAGCGCATGTACTTAAAGAGAAGAGTAGGAAGTTGGTATCAAGTTCTAAGGTATGCTTAATCGTAGTATAATAAAAAGAAAAGAGATGAGATTTTTTAGTATTTCTCAACCCAGCTAAATGTGTCGACAAATACCATATTTCTTGAGAGTGACTACACGAGAAACTTCAAGCCTTGAAGCAAAGTGTTGTTGAAGGAGTTTGATAAGATTATATAAACATCATCTTTTGGAGATGATATTTGACTTGTTAAGCATACCACTATCAAATTTCAAAATCTATGACAATTTCATTGTATTAGGAGGGAAATTAGATTTCTAAATTGATACACTAGAGCTAATAAGGCACAAGTGGTTGTATATGATACTTATGTAGATGACCCATCATCTTACAAGTGAGGAATGGAGAATACTTACAAAAATAAAGGGATTAAAGCTATAAAACAAGAGATGGTATCAATGTATTAAAACTTAGTTTGGTACCTTATAGAGAAACCCATTGAGGTATGAATTATTAGGTGCAAGTTGCTCTATAAGAGGAAAAGAGTAGTGGATATAAAAATGAAGACTTTCAATGCATGACTAGTGGCTAAGGGTTTTACCTAATTTGAGGGAGTTAAGAATGAAGAGACTTTCTTGCCAGTAGCAATGCTAAAATCCATTTGGATAATCTTTTCTATTGCTACAACTCTTGATTCTGAGATTTGACAAATGGACATCAAGACAACATTTCAAAACGGCTATCTTGAGAAGATAAATTGCATGGTCCAAATAGAAGGGTTCATGGTTAAATTCCAAGAGAAAAAATTTTGCAATCTTAAGTAGAGAATTATGAACTTAAGCAAGCCTTGATATCATGGAACATGATGTTTGATGAAAACATAAAGTCCTATGACTTCAATCAAATTGCTCATGAGCTTTGTGTGTACAAACTCATCAAAGAGGACAAAGTGGTATTCTTGGTACTTTATTTTGATTAAACCTTACTTGTTGGGAATAATGTAGAACTATTGTTAGACATAAAGTAGAGGTTGGTTAAGCAATTACAAATGAAGAATTTGGGAGAAGTAAGCTATGTTTTGGGTATATTAATAATTCATGATCGTAAGGACATACTCTCAACCCTATCTCAAGTATTGTACATCAATAAGGTGTTGGTATGATCACAATGTATAATTTCAAGAAAGGAAACTTCCCTACTAGACATGAAATTACTATTTGTAAGGATGAATCTCTTATAAGATACTTGAAGAGGAAGGTGAAAAGAGATTGGAGCCATACACATTAATAATTGACAGTCTAATGTATGCCATATTATGTACTAGGTCTGACATCTTTTATATCAATGGCATAGTTAGTCGATATTCGTCTAACCCAGGATTGGATCACAAGGGTGCGACCAAGTGTGTACTAAGTGTCTTTGGAAATTTAGACACTATATGCTAGTTTACTATGGAGGCAATTTGATCCCCACAAAATACATAAACTTTGACCTTCAATAAGATAAGGATTCTTAGATGTCCACGTTTGGGTGAGTGTTTACTTTTGGTGGATGAGCTATATTACGAAGGAGTGCTGACTATACTATAGAGGCTAAACACGTGGCTATTTGTGAAAAAGTAAATGAAGGCATTTGGATTTGAAAGTTCTTAACGAATTTGAAAATCATTCCAAATATGGACAAACCACTCACATTTTATTGTTATAATAATGATGTATAGTGATATCAATTAATTTTTAAGAACTGATATCTATGGAGAAACCTCGATTTTAAACCATCGAGGAATATCCCTATGTAAGAAAAAATATTTATGTATTTTCCCTACCCTCCTTGTCTATTCCATCATTCTCATTTTCTTATAATTTTTTTCAAAATATATTATATATTTTGTAAAATTTTAGAGTTTAACAAAATAAATTTTGATCAAAAATATTACTTTCGCCAAAAATCATTTCTTTAATTATAGAAATTTAATATTATGATATATGAGATAACAATTATTATAATAATTGTTAAACTAACAAAATAAAAATTTAATTATAACTAAAATTTGTACCCTAAATTTAAACTTATTAAATAATTATATAAGAAATAAATATACTTGTGATATTATGGATACTTAATCTATTAAAGATTCAATTGATTATAATTTATTTATTACTTAGGAATCTATGATCCTTATAAAAAATCCAAACCTTCGATAAATAATCCCTACTTTACCCTTATAATATTTAAATGGGAGATGAGGATAACTCCTTGTCATAGGCCTATCCCGTTGACATCATTAGTTGAAAAGTAACAAATTCCAATGAACCTAGAGATCACTCGAGTAGAAAGCATATATGAACTCAAGTATCATTTATTTTAAGAGATAGTGTTTCGAGGAGATGTCGTAGTCATAAAGATTACTTTAGCAAAAAAACTTTTGACCCATTTACGAAGACATTGCCCGCCGAGGATTGTTTTAAGGGTCACTTGGATGGAATGAGATTGATAAATATATCTCATTTGATTTTGGGCTAGTGGAAGATTGTTAGAATAAGAACCCTTAAATCTAAATATATTTGTATTTAAATTATTGAAATTAGAATAAAAAAAAGTGTTATTTAATTATTTGCATATGTTTATTTCATTAAATAAAATGTTAAAATCTATAATTATTTGTGTATGTTTAAATTTATCATATAGGAGTATATTGACGTGACTTGAGCACATATGAACATACGTGATAATGTATAAGTGATAAGTAATTTAAAAACAATAGTTGTCTTGTTTTATTCAATGTACAATTATTGATAAAATACTTAATCAAAGGCCATATACTAACATACATTCATCTATAAAGTAAACTAGATAATATATAATAGTTACATTAATTACACTTATACAAATTAATTTATCCAATGTTCATTAAGCATACATTTATAGATTATATATACAAGATCGTGTATCTCTACCTTTAAAATTATACATATTAATTAATTATAAATAATAATTAAATGATTCTTTTAAACGTTATGATTTCAACTTAGTTATCTGATTGCGTTAAAAGTAGTAAAAATAGATTAATTAATATATAAAATATAAAAAATCAAAAAATAAAACTAACTTATTATATTGAAAATTGAGTTGGGGAGGATCCTAATAACAAGCTTAAACAATCCAAATTGTATTAAATTTAATCCCAAAACAGCGAGAAGTCACAAGAAAATAATTAAATACCAGGCAAAGAACCAATCTCCTGACGACATTGACTCTAAGACCTTTAATCATTGATCATTCACTTGCTTTCTCTCTATAAACTTGCTGATTCTTTCTCTAAAAATGATAGAAAATGTTGAATGAGCTGAAAGGAGATGCTCTTTTGGTTAAATAGACTAAAAAAGTGTGGAATGTTTGATAAATTCTGATATGATGGCTAAAAGTGGGTAGAAACTAGTGCTATGCATTTTGGGCAGTGCGGGGATGAAATAAACAGCAAAAACGATGCTGTTTGGGAAAAGGACACGTGCAAACATGGACATAAAATGGCGTCATTTTTTGGTATCTACTTATGCTTTTCTTTAGACATCCACACGTATATGCATCTATCGGGCTAGTTTTTGCTAATTCTCAGCACATTTTTGCTAAATGCAGCCACATTAATTTCTTGATATAACCCTCTATTAATCAAGAACCTCCAAGAACCATCCCATCGATGTCGATTGAATTTTGATCTATCAAGCATCTTAGTACATATAAAATAGATATTTTTTACATACACCTTCACAAGTTAATTTTTAAAAAATCACAACGATGTTAGAAAGGTTATATTTACTTTCTATGAATTCTAATATTTAAATTGAATTGTTGTAAAGATGATTGAAATCTATTATTAACTATAGTAAGATAAATATCATGCTTAAAAATATATTAATAGTTCAATTTTTATAGAGTTATCAAACCCCAAACTTAATATTTTGCTTTGCAGGAACATAAACAAAATAAAAAGTAAAGAACGTTACCTAACACTAACAAGACATGAAGGTATAGTAAAAATCATATACATATGGTAGATAAATATTCTAGTCCCTCAAAAATAAAAAATGTTACACAACAATAAAATTTACATAATCATTGATCATCCATACCATTCAATTAAGTATAAACTAGGCTTTTAATGGAATCTACTGTGTATTTTCATTTTGTGTAATCTTGTTATGCCTTAGATAAGCTTATGAAAGCAAATAATGAAGTTAAATTTGAAGTACATGTAACAAGCTTCATAATTTTATTTTTCATAAGTTCGCAAATGTAGTCAATTACTAAACTTCATATTAATAGATTTTAATTAAAAATATAACGTAAGGTTAAGGTATGTATGATAAATTGAAATTTTTTAGTGTAAAATCACAACCTAATCTACATTTTATAACTAATAAAATTAAATAGGACCTTTTTATTCTTATATAGGGAATCTGATTCTTTTTATCTTTATTTTCACATTTTATTTTTATTTTTGTTGAAATCTTGTATCCTGAAACTTATTATTATTAGTATTATATATTTTTTTTCATTTTTTATTAATTAGTTTTATTTTTTTTATAATGCTTTTTTATTGGTATAGAACTATTTGGGTTTTTCAACTTTTTTATTCTCTTTTATTAATTGTTTTGGTGCATTGAAGCATATATCTAAATGTGTGAAAGGTAAGTAGAGTATTTATTTTTTCTGTATGATATGTGTTAAAGAAACAAAATGTTAATGTTAAGGCCCAAATAAGGTGACTAATGTTGCATATATACTCTAAAACTGGTAATGAAATCATTCATCAATATATTCACGTAAGTTTTCTCTAAAAAATATTTTAGACAATACATTCATGGAATGTTGTGCAAAAGATTGAAACATCAATGACAAAGATATAGAACATCCAAGTATATGTGATGATGTATATGTGATAAATAATTTAAGAACAAGAATTATCGTATCCATGAGGATTGAAAATAATATCTACTCTTAATTTCTAGTTCATTAGTAAGTTAGTTAAAGTTAATAAAATAAGAGTTATTGTTTTTTTGAAGAAAATAATACAAAATAATAAAATAAATTTCACAAGAATATTGAGATATATGTGATCATGAAACTATTTTCATCACTAGCCTAAAATTTCATTAGCCATATCATGAATGTAAATTAATTTCTTAAGTTCTAAATTACTTTCATAATTTAAAACGATTACTCAGTTCTTAACTTTAGTTTTAGAAGTCTAGATCTACTTAAAACTTTCCACATTTTCTTACTTTGTAATTGATTTAGATTACCATCATATATCAACCTAAATCCTTATCAATCTAGAAGAACTCTTATTAGATTTAATTTATTTATTGCATTAGGATATAAAAAAACGATAACTAAACTAGATAAGATTAGAATAATTGTTTACACTTTAGCAAAGATATTCAATCCTACTTGTAACAATAGTTACAAGGTATCACTTAGAATACAAATATTAGCGATTATATATTAAATCTTAAACTAGAAATAAACATATTCATGCAACATACTAGTTGATTACCCTAATTTATAACATAGATAATCATAGCATTCAAACATAGAATTAAAAATCAAAAATTAAGAATTTAAATTTAAATTATTCATGACATTAAATTAATTAAACTATATAGTTTAGGGTTTGAAAATTTACCACAATATTAAATTAGTTAGATTCTATAATAATAAACAATATTAAATTAGTTAGATTCTATAATAATAAAAATTATAATCATAGGAAAAGTAAATAGAAGAATAATATAAAAGCTTTTGAAGATCTTTAAAATCTCATTTTTCCTAAATGTGATATTCTATCTCCCTTATTCCTTATTGTAATTGTTATATTGATTTTGTTAATTTTGATATACCCCTTATTTTATGGGATGTTTTATTTTTTATATTTATAAGAGATAAAAATAAAATTAGGATATAAATAAAAAATTTAGTATTCTAATAGAGGGAGAATTAGTGCAAACCATATGTCAACCAAAGGGATAAGGATTACAACAATGTACGTGCACGAAGTTGGAATAATCTAAAAAATCACAACTTGTTAAAAGGAGGGATAAGCTTGATGGTTAATAGGAGGGATAAGCTACAATGTTCAAAGAAAGGATAAACCATCATGTTTTGTTAAATAAGTCTACTTCTTTTCTAAATTAATCTATCTATCAATTCAAAATCATAAAAAATTCATAAATATCTTAGAAAAATTTCAAAACAATAAAATAATATTTTTTCAATAAATGTAACATAAGGATTTTTAACTCATTATAATATATATATATATATATATATATATATAAGTATAAAAGAATTGATATATTATGATATGCATATAATACACATGCTTCTTGCTAGTCCACCCATCTTTATTTCATAGCAATTGATTGCATTCAAGTAAGAGATATACCATTATAAAGCTCATGATATCAAGCTCATTTTCATTTAACTCAAATCTAGGTATAAATTATGAAGCTTCAAAAAAATTTAAAAATATACCTTACTCTCTGGTCACACCGTGGTCATCTTGGATAATTGGGGTTGACTTCTCCCAGTCTACTGTCCAACTCCCAATTTTTTTGCAAAAATGAATGTGTTTTCTAAGGATCCTATGATCACTAAGTGTAGAGTGAAGCTAGTGGTCCAAATTTCAATAATATAAGGAACCAAATGTTATCTTGATGCAATGGTATGTCAACAACAAGGTGTGTGCCCCCACATCAACGAGGGTGCGTTCCCCTTATGACTAAGAGTGGATGCCCCTTATGAATAAGTATGGGTGCCCCATATCCAACAAGTTGTGTACCCGTATCAACCAAGGTGTATGCCTCGTATCACCAAGTTGGTGCCCCACATCAACCATTTTTTTGTGCCTTGCAATGACAAGGTGTGTACCTCATATCAACCAAGATGCATACTCCGTATCAACTAAGTATGATCTCTCAAGGTCGTAAAAATAACAAGTGTGATCTCCCAAGTTCATAAAAATAACAATGTGATCTTTTGAGGTCATAAAAATAACAAATGTGACCTCCCAAGATCGTTCAAGCACTTAGTGTGTCCTACGAGGTTTACAAAAATGCTAAGGGAATGCTCCCACTCTAAGTTCTAAAAATGAATACAAGGTCGATTACAAGCTGATAAGAGTCAAATTATTGCATTTTTGTTATGATTTAAATGTTGATATTTGTGTGAAAATTGTGTTTATTTGATTATTTAATCCACAAATGTCATTTCACGGGTATTTCGTGTTTAAAGTGCAATTTTAGGTAAAATCATGATTTTGGAGAAGTTTGGGACAAATTTCAATGATCGGGATTGAGTGCAAATAAAAAGAAAACAAAGTTTCAAAATTTGGAATCCCGCCACACGCAAAAATCTTACAAAGAATACGACGAAAATCATGCAGGGAGCACGGGTTTTGGCAAATTTATCTTGCCGCCTGCCAAAGTAATATCGCCGTCGGCCAAAGTTATCTCGCTGCCGGCCAAAGTTATCTCGCCGCCGGCCACATTCATCTCACCGCCAACGAGAATCAACGGAAACAAAATTGTAACTTTTCTAGAAATCTCGCCGCGGTGATAATAATGTCACCGCCAGCGAGTTTCGTCCAAAAACACATTTTTTATGTTATTTTGTTCCAAAATTGCCCCCAAAACCCTAGATCTATATATACAATATGATGGAGAAAGAGGCACATGGCAGAGAGAGGAGGTCTAAGACATTTTTGGAAGAGAAAAGACAATTTTGGAGAGAAAGTTTGGAGAAGCTTGAAGGATCATCACCATTGTTGCTACCAAGTCTCATATTCAAGAGCTTTTCATCTCTTCTCCTTAGCTTTTATTTTCTGTATTTTATTCAAATTTGTTATTGATGGATTCAATTGAGAATATGTTTGTTATTATTTCTATTATGAACTAATTCGTTTTTGCTAAGGCTATGATGTAGTTGAATCAAGAAAGCCTGACTTCTTTTGTTATTGTTATATGAGTTCATTGTTTTCAAGTTGAGTATTTATCTCCATGCTTAATGCTTTTAAATTTCTGACTAAGATTTAGATGATTTGTTGTATTATATTGAGACCGAGAGGAGATGTGTAATGAATGCTTCTTGTGATAAATACCGTATGTTGAATGCGAGTGTGAGACCTAATGCATGATGTATAAGGTTATTCTAGAAATTTCATAAATCGTAATGTGCTTTTTTTTTATTAAATCTTCATAGAAATATAGTTGGTTTTTATAGATAAGTAATTCTAATATAACTCGAGAGAGAGTATTAGGTAAATTTGGGGTTTCAACCATCACTTTTAGCTTTGATTCTCATATAACATGACTTGAAATCGGATTGAATTGATTTAGCAAAATAAAATGCCTTAGCGTGTTTTTAATCATTTGTGAACAACATTGAATTGTGTTATTTGCATTTATTTTTAAGTTAACTTGCTTCTTAAACAATTTCAACAATTCGGTTTTCAAATAAAATTAGGATTAGTCAATTTTGGTACTTAGTAACGTCATTCCTTGTGTGCCCGTATCAACCAAGGTGTATGCCTCATATCACCAAGTTGGTGCCCCACATCAACCATTTTTTTGTGCCTTGCAATGACAAGGTGTGTACCTCGTATCAACCAAGGTGCATACTCCGTATCAACTAAGTATGATCTCTCAAGGTCGTAAAAATAACAAGTGTGATCTCCCAAGTTCATAAAAATAACAATGTGATCTTTTGAGGTCATAAAAATAACAAATGTGACCTCCCAAGATCGTTCAAGCACTTAGTGTGTCCTACGAGGTTTACAAAAATGCTAAGGGGATGCTCCCACTCTAAGTTCTAAAAATGAATACAAGGTCGATTACAAGCGATATACATGTTTTGTATTAACAAGTGAACAAAAATTGCAAAGTAAAAGTGTGGAATGCAAAAATATCCAAAGAAAAATGTTCATATTTTTCATTCAAAGTTGAACGCTTTTGGAGCTACTAAGAAAAATCCAATTCCTAGCACTTTGACAAAAAATAAAAAAAGACTACATAAAAAAAAGGTATAAGGGGGCCTATGTCAGTGTTTTACTACCAACCATAAGTTTCACCTTACACGTAATACTTATACTTGAAATTTTGATCGAGGATTACTTTTTCAATCACCATCTACTTTAGAAGTCCCTCCTAAAGTATTTTTCAAATACACCCTAAGTTCTACAATGATCGTCTCCACTGGCATCTTTCAACAAAATAATAATAATGGGTATTGCTTACATTACTCCTTGGGTCTTGGCAATTGCCTGAGGTTAGGTTTCACTCCTAGTAGCAATAGATGCCTAGACCGGTACTGTAGATAGGTTTCTTTCCACTTAATATTTGATCTTCCATCAAGCACTTACCAAGAGTAGGTTGAGTAAAACATATTATTCTCCATTCCTATTACATATAGCTCTGACTTTGGCTTCAGAATAAAGTTGTGAGCTAAACTAAGAGCGACTAGAACTACTACAATATTAACATATGACCTTAATTTTTAATTGTGATCATAGGTATATGGCCACGGTTATAAGAACAAAGGCCTAAGTGAGAGAGAGCATAGACATACCATTTGATTATAGTTTTATAGCCAAATTATTTGTCTATTGTATCGGTTATACTTAAATCGTGACCATATATATCTCAATTAACCTCATTTTTTCGATATAAATTAAAATAAATTGAGAAAATTAAAAATCATTATATTAAAATTAAGAGTGAAATTATAATTCAAAACTAATAACTTTTAATAAAATGAGAATTATTATATATCATAAATATTTGACGATTACAAGTGACATAGATCATTAGATATAGTTCGAATGTAGTAATAAAACTATGTCTCTCCTTTTGAAGATTTCTTATGCTTTCTTTTCTGCTTTGCTTCACGACTATTATCATTAGAAGAAGCATCCTTTCCACTTTTTCATCTACTTGCTTTATTTTTGTCTGCATACAATAACAAGTAGATTATTAGGATAAGTTTACTGAACAAGATTCCAGGTATACTATGTTTTTCCTAAAAGCATTATTTATTACTACCCACCCTATATTCACCACATCTGATAATTTTCACCATCATAGTTGGAATCCCATCTATGTTATCCACATTTTAAATCTTTCTCAATACTTCATGTCCATGTACAAGCTTGCCAAAAACTACATGCTTCGTAAATATACAATGTCAAAATTACGCCATGAGAAGAAACTAGTTGAACTATACAATGAAATTTCCATATATCAAGAGCAACATACTGAGTCTGACCATAGTTCAAATGTAAATAAAATATAGACCACATGCAAGAAATTTGATAAGAAAACCTATCAAGATTATGATTAGATGCAAAGGTAATATTGAAATGAGAACCCAAAGAATCATGATCAGTAATAGGCATGAATATAAGACCAAGTCTTTCATGTTTTAGCGTTGCTATCTCGTCTAAAATAATATCACAACTACCATCTTGTTAAGAAGCCCCAACTATCTTGTCCTAACTTGGATATTTTTAAGTCGGGTGTAGTAGAATTCATGCCTAAAACTAGGGGTGTGCATTGGATCGAAACTGCTGATTTTATACTCATTCGATTCGATCCGGACATTTGATTAGATCAAAACATCCTAATCAACAACCAATCTGATCACCTTTCAAATCTAATGCAATCCGGTTCGATCACCTTTCAAATCTGATTCGTAATCTATTCGGATTAGATCGGTTGAATTCAATCAATCAGTAACCTATTCGAATTGGATCGATTGAATCTGACCAATAAACTTAATTAACTTTATTTTTGGTATTTTTGAATGAAAAATTTAAATTTTCACATAACATAAACTTATTTGAGCTAAAAAACCCTTGAAATATGACTAATATATAAAATATAAATATATATTTAAGTATTTTTGGCTGATTTGATGGGATCTGATAAGAGCTAAATTATTGCATTTTTGTTATGATTTAAATGTTGATATTTGTGTGAAAATTGTGTTTATTTGATTATTTAATCCACAAATGTCATTTCACGGGTATTTCGTGTTTAAGGTGCAATTTCAGGTAAAATCATGATTTTGGAGAAGTTAGGGACAAAGTAAAATGATCGGGATTGAATCAAAGAAAAAGAAAACAAAATTTCAAAATTTGGAATTTCGCCGCCGGCGAGAATATTCTCACCCTCGGCGAAAACCTTACGGAGAAAATGTTGAAAATCTTCCTGAGAGCACGGATTTTGGCAAAGCAATCTCGCCGTCGGGCAAAGAAATCTCGCTGTCGGCCAAGTACATCTCGCCGCCGGCCACAATAATCCCGCCGCCGACGAGATTTAGCGGAACCAAAATCGTAAGTTTTCCAGAAATCTCGCCGCGGCGAGAATAACTTCGCCGCCGGCGAGTTTCGTTCGAAAACATTTTTTTATGCTATTTTGTTCCAAAATGTCCCTCCAAAACCCTAGACCTATATATACATTATGATGGAGATGGAGGCCACGGCAGAGAGAGCAGAATTGAGTTATTTTTGTAGGAGAAAAGGAAATTTTGGAGAGAAAGGTTGGAGAAGCTTGAAGGATCATCACCATTGTTGCTACCAAGTCTTCCTCTTCAAGAGTTTTTTCATCTCTTCTCCTTAGCTTTTATTTTCTGCATTTTATTCAGATTGTTTGTTCATGGATTCAATTGAGAATATGTTTGTTCTTATTTCCGTTATGAACTAATTCGTTTTTGCTAAGGCTATGATGTAGTTAGATCAAGGAAATCTGATTTCTTTTGTTATGGTTATATGAATTCATTGTTTTCAAGTCGAGTATTTATTTCCATGCTTAATGCTTTTAAATTTCTGATCAAGATTTAGATGATTTTTTGCATTATATTGAGACCGAGAGGAGATGTGTAATGAATGCTTCTTGTGATAAATACCGTATGTTGAATGCGAGTTTGACACCTAATGCATGATGTATGTGGTTATTCCGGAAATTCCATAAATCGTAATGTGCTTATTTGTGATTAAATCTTCATAGAAATATAGTAGGTTTTCATAGATAAGTAATTCTAATATAACTTGAGAAAGAGTATTAGATAAGTTTGAGTTTTTCAACCATCACTTTTAACTTTGATTCTCATATAACATAACATTGAAATCGGATTGAATTTATTTAGCGAAATCAAATGCCTTAGCATTTTTAATCATTTGTGAACAACTTTAAATTTTGTTATTTGCTTTAGTTTTATGTTAATTTGCTTTTAAAACAATTTCAACAATTCAGTTTTCAAATAAAATTAGGGTTAGTCAATTTCAGTACTTATTAACGCCATTCCTTGTGGGTTCGATATCCTTACTTTTGTACACTTTATTACTTGAACGATTCGTACACTTGCGAAAATACGCATCAGGATCAGATGATACATAGTGAAAATTTTCATTCGATCTGAATTTAACGGATAGAAATTTTTTTCATCTGATCTGATACGATCCGATTTGATGGTTGGATCGAAACTGTCAAAAAATTAACGAATCGGATTAGTCGGATGATTGGATTTTTTACACACCCCTACCTAAAATAGAGATGCATTCAAGCAAAACTCCAGTAAATGAGAGAGATAATTGAACAAATCCAGCTGGAGAATGGAATAGATCAGTTAAAGCAAGAGAAACTCTATTTATAGCCTCCTATTCTTCATGAGGATTTCAGACAAAAGTACCAAAGCAAAACCTAGTAATTGGTCTTCGAGATAATTCTTCACCCTGTTAAGCATCCATATCTCTCATTTGGGGAAAGACTCCACAGTATGAACATTGAGCTAAAAAGTTTCATTAAACATAGTATTCCTCACACCACCATTTATAATTTTGGTGGCAACAATGTTCTTGGGATCACTCATCGATCAAAGCTTAGCATAAACATCTTACTTTTGGTAGATGTAAATGTTATGAATGTCCTGGCTTGATGTATGAAAACATCAAGAACACCAATGAAGCAATCTAAGTTACACAATATAGATTCTTTTCTGTTTAGCTCAATTACCTTAGATAGGAGACTTGAACTTTGAATGAAGAAGTCATAGTTTTGCTTCTTCTGCTCGGTGATAACAGAGCACCTCCAATGGAAATATTTTTTTCAAGAATCCATGGCATAGCTAAGAAGAAACCTAAAACAAAATCATTACAAAATTAACTTGATGAAGGAAAAAAAAACGTATTCCATGAGGCCAATTAAAATAACTAAAGCAAAAATAGAAAACCTTACTGTAAAAATTAAACCTTTCCATTTTTTCCCAAAAACTCAAGAACTAATTTGATGCTAAGAACATGAAATCAACAAAACACATGAGTCTCAAGAGTAAAAACACTATAATATGCTAAATCTTGAAAGTTTTCGATCATCAAAAGCCACGATTTTCCTGAAAACTAGACCTTTGAACTAAATCTAGGGAACAAGCCAACTGACAAACCACAACCCTCAAAATTGAGGAATCAAGTCAAACTTAAAGGAGATAAATTTGTGGTAATTAAGTGGGTAATTATAAATGTAAGGACTATTAGTGTTGGTTATTTTTGTGGATAAAATATTTACCTGTAAATTTGTTTTTAGGCATGTTATCAAGTCTATCAAGAAAAGTCGAATAAATGCTTGAGTTTGAGATAGTCATACTTTAAGTATATCTTTTATAATTATGACATATAAGATTGCATTCATGCATTTAATAGCACATTTTCATAAATCTAAAATTATTTTTGGTGCTAAAATATTTATTTAACTTGAATCAATTTATGAAATTATTAATTAAATATTTTTTAGATGTGTTTTGAAAAGTGATTTTTTTATAATATTAAAATTTTTAATGAGCTTTGAAAAATTAATTCAAAAATATATTCAACCCTAATACTACTAGGTTATGATATATATATATATATATATTATATATTAGGGTTGAAAATTGTTAGTTGCCGAATTGCCAAAAAAAATAGATAGCTACCGAAAAGAAAAAGAACTACATCCTTAGAGACAAAAAGAAGCTTTCGGCTTGATATCCAGTTTCATCTCGATTAATTGCATGCAAGTCTTCAATTTTGTTCACTGTTTATATATATATAATTGGTATTGGCGCAGTGAAGTGAGGAAAAAAAAAAGCTATCAATATATATATATATATATATATATATATGAGTGATGATAGCAAATAGTATAATTGGAGCATGATAAATTAAATAGATTGTTTAATATCAAATTGATGTCATACAAGAGGTATTTATTAATAAATTTGTTTGGTATGTTTTATCTTTATATAGTTTTTTTATTAGATTTTTACATGTTCAAATTAAATAATTTTATGTGTGATTATAATTATTTTATTTGATTATTAAATTTCAAAGAAGTTATTTTTACTGAACTTGTATTTAATCTATTTGATATAGGATTTGCTAGTTGACTTGATTTAAGTTATTTATGTTTTGAATAATCTAGTTAAGATTATTCATTATTAAATCCATTCTGAAACACACACAGACACTTGTGTTTTTGTGCTAATCCTTTCATTTGAATTTTTAACGTATTTGATTAGCAGAGAGCTTATTGGAACATTGGTTAAAAACTGCTCACACTAATATTGAAAATTGTGCAAATAGAGCAGTGACTCATATGTAAGGTACATTGAGGTAGTATCATAGAGAGGGTAACATAAGATCGAGTTTGTACTTGAACATTGATTTTCATAGTGGAAATTTAAATGGTCCAGTGGTTTTTCTCTTAAGTCATGGCTGTGGCCTATGTTGTTTCCATCTAAAAATATTGTGTGTTATTATTTTATTTCTACACTTCATTATTACACACGATTGCATGTCTGGCCACTTTATTTAGGTTATTAAGTTATAAATTGATAAAAAAAAATAACCTATTCATCCCTCTCTAGGTTAATTAGGTCCATATCTTATAAACTTTCAATTGGTATCAGAGCAAAAACTAGACACTTAGTGAGTTTCGTCCTTTGGGACACACATATTCCTACTTATGGACCAAATGAAATAAGGTGGGTCATCTCTTAGACCCCCATTCTTTGAGTGGTATAATTACCCTTACTGGAAGGCTTGGATGCAAGTCTTTCTCAATCAAGATGAAAAAGTATGGGATTCTATTCTTGATGGTTGGGAACCACCTTTCGTAACGAAAAATGGTGTAACAATAATAAAGCCAAGAAAAGACTGGACCACTGAAGAATGAACCCGTAGTAGGGTAAGCCAAAAAGGTCTACGCTCAATCTTTTATTGCAGTGTCAATGGATGAGTTCCATCGCATCTCAAAATGTGAGACTACTAAAGATGCATGGAATGCACTTGCTCTGGCTCATGAGAGAACTTTCCAAGTAAAACAAAAAAAATTGAGATTGCTAACATCTGAGTTTGATTCCATTAAAATGGTCAATTCTATGCTCGTTTTTTGTGATATCACGAATGCTTATTCTAACCTTGGTGAGAAAATTCCAAAACCAATACAAGTACACAAAATCCTAAGGTCTTTAACAACAGACTATGAGATGAAAGTTACAGCCATAGAGGAAAGTAAGAATATGGATACGCTAAACATTGATGAACTTGTCGGTTTAATCCCAACCTATGAGCTTACTCTTGATCCACCCAAGAAAATCAAGGATGTGGCATTCAAAAGCTCCAAAATGGACATCTCTGATAGTGATGGGGATATGAATGATGAGGCATTAGTCTCTCTAGCACAAAAATTGAAGAAGTTTTTGAAAAATAAGGGTCAAATGAGTAATCAATCTAACAAGGGATAATCCAGTTGTTTAAAGGACCGAAAGTCAAGGGAAACCAAGCCTTATAACCTTGATGGTAAGAAAAGTAAGCCCACTAGTTCTTAATGCTTTACTTGTGGGAGCTTTGGTCATATTTTTGCAGAATGTGCTAATAATAAAAAGACCATTAATGCGACACGGAAAGTGAGCAGGATAATATTGGTAACTCAGAAGATGATGACACTAACTATCGTGCCTTCATCACAACTAACAAAGCACACTATAATGGTTTCGACTCTAGCTCAGATGAAGAAAATGAGGAAGTAAACTCTTCTTTCTTATTATCTAAGTTTAATGTATCGAATTATGAGGAATTATTCATAGATTTTCTAAGTTTCAGGGGAGAAAGAGATAAACTACTTGTGGAAGTAAGTAAACTTATTGATATCATCAATGTTCATAAAACAAATTCCTCTAGCTTAGAGAAAGATTAAAAAAATTTATAAACATATTAATGCCTTGAATTTGAGACTTGTAGAAAGCAAGGAGTAAAAAAAAAGCCTAGGCAAAAACTTAGTATTGCTAAAGACACTATGAGGAATTTGACCATAGGTACTTAAAAATTGACCAAAGTCCTAGACTATGGAAAGCTACATGGAGATAAGAGAGGTCTTTGATACATAAATGAACAATCAACAGCTTTAAAATCAAAGACCATATCTGTAAGGTCCTTAAACTCTACTCCTACTGTTACTACTTATGTATAAATAACTATTACACCTGTGGTAGAAACATTTGTTAAATTTGTGCTTGTCTATTATCATTGTGGTAGAAAATGTCATACAAGACCAAAATGTATATTTTTGATGAATGCTCCTGAACATAATCATTCTTTCCATGTTTCACATAATAGGACCTATAAGTATAATCCATCTGTGCATGCTACATCATTTTCAAGAATGAATAGAAATTATAGTAACTTGTTCAGAAATTCTACTAGAAAGCATGAAGTCTTAGGTTTAAAGAGGCAAGAAAAATTCAGTACTTTAAATGCTAGGACTCATTATCATCATCCTATTGTATATATTGCATCTTCATTTGGGATGAATGAGAAAATACATCTAAGTTCAAGAACACGCCTATAAAACCTAAGTTAGGTGAGTCCCAACCCAATGATATAGAGAAACCAAAATGCAAGAAAATTTGTGTAAGAAAATATTGTTTTTTCCTGGTCACCTAACTGTCTTTTATTCCTTCATCTAGATGTTTTCTTAGAGTGATTAAATGACCCTAGGTGAGCAATCTTTATTATGTTTATTTTATTTATTAGTTAAAATTTAAAAAGAAGAGATAGAGAAGTAGAATCATTATTTGGCCAACACGATATTGAACTTATTTAATACTTACATATATATAACCTCATTTTTAGTGACTCAACTCATTTTGATATTTATTGTATAAATTATTCTACAATTTTGACTCATGCATACATATATTCTTGTACATGTGATGATCAATGTTGACATAAACTTATTTACACACTCACAAACACACATTTATGTTATGCTTGAAGTTTATGAATTTTCCCGAAAGACTATAGGACTTCAACTAATATTGAGTGTAAAATTGTGTTGAGTTCTATTTTTTGCTTACTAAAATTTAACCATATAGAGGTACCTAGTATTGAGAAGGCTACCTACTGTGATGTAAAAGCTACCATAGTAAGTAGAGATGGCTACCTCACAACTAGTGTGAAATTCATCATGCTAGGTTTATGGCTCATGCAAAAAAAAAAAGGTGAAGAAGAAAGAAAAAAGATTGTGCAAAAAAGAAAGTACTTATAAAACTTGTACTTAAAAAAATATCACATTCCTCATTTATAAAATACAAAAAAAAAATTAAGTCCTTTTTGGTAGATATATTTTATTTTGTGAGATTGAAGACTCGATTATAGTTTTATATGATAGGTGATATTTTTTTTCTTTTGAGTCTTTCTTGATTGGTCATAAATGAAGTAATTGGTATATTTGTGGAGTTTCAACACATACACTACTTTTAAGTAAATATCAATATGTTATTATATGTGCTTGTGTGCCTCTTCTACTTTACTTGCCTATTTATATAATAAATAATTAAAATTTGAGTTAAAAAATGATGAGTTTTCAATTAGTTGTGTGTTCATTTGTGATTAATTGAGTTTAATACATTATGTTGCTATTTATAAAATAAAAAAAATCAGATTTTTATTCATTTACATATTCTTTTTATTTATTAACTTTTTAATTGGTTTTTAAGTTAGAGAGTCATAGAACTTAGAGAGACTTTAAACCACATTTCACTTTTGTATTAATCTTCTTTTACATTATTCTATTCTTAAGGAAAGTTTAGCTTCATTGTTTTGTCTTTCTCGTATGTCAAAAAGGGGAGAGAATAATGTGTTTCATTTCCATATTTTATTTTGTTATGCATATAGGGGAGAACATATTTAGTTAAGCTTATGTTAATCTTGATTGGTATAAATGCATACTACATGATTATTCTTTACACTTCGTTTATTTCTATGTAAACTAAACTAATGTACAATGGGGCCTTCAAGCCAAATTATCATATGCCTTGTTTATGTCATTTAAGTTACTTACAAGCTTATCAAGTTGCACCGAAGATGAATTCACCGGACCATAGAATAGTTCCACTATAAAGTCTGCAACATCATTGTATTTTTATCTTATTTTTATAAGTATCATATAGTGAGTGAGAGATTTTTCCACACGAAAATGCCAAAGGGGAAGTTTGTAAGGACTATAAGTGTTGGCCATTTTCGTAGACAAAATGTTTACCTATAAACTTATGATTAATCTATTTACTCTAGGATTTGATAGTTAATTTGATTTAAGTGACATATATTTTGAATCATCTAGTTAGGATTATTCATTATTAAATCCATTCTAAAACATACATGGATGATGAGTGCTCAAAAAGCACTAAAATTACCATGATTTTATGCACATTAACTGATTAAAAATATATATATTTATATGTTTTATCATATATTTATATAAATTTGTCTTTTTCGGAATCACGGGTATTTTTATTGTTTTTCAGGTATTTTCGCTTAAAAACGTCACTTAAAGACTCAAAAAGAAATACTGGAAGCAATACATCACAAATATATTAATAAATAAATGGGGAAAGGTCAACAAATATGGAAAAATTGGACAAAATGGGTCGAAAAGGTCAAAAATGTCAAAAAGTAGAAAATCGCGCCGAAAGCCCGCGCTGCAAAGACGTGGCCACGTCCGCGGGCAGAGTTGCGCGCCTTCCTCTACAGATCCACGCGCTACCGCTTGCCTTGCTTCAGCGCCGCCGCGCACAAGGCACGCCATTTCGCCCCATTTTTCACGTGCAGCCTCCACTATGATGTCATGCTGACGTCATCGATGACCTCACTATTTGCACTATGCATTTTCACCATTTTTTAACATTTTTTCACCCACTTTTTCTCTCCATCCTCACCTATAAATACCCACCTTCTCTTCACTTCATACCACACCAAAAAACACACTTCTCTCTTCTTTCTTTCTCTCCATTTCTTAGTTTTTAGTTTTTTTTAGTTTTTCTTATGTTTTAGCTAGTTTCTCTTAATTTTAGAGTTCTTCCCTTTTTGGGAAGAACTAGTTATGTTTTTGTAATTTATTAGCTTTTTGATTCAATAAATGGGAGTGCAAATTCCGTTTGGAGGTTTTCTAGCAACGGAATGGCATTCAAGTCTTGTAAGGATTTTATTTTCTTTAGTTATTTTTTATGCTTTATTCTTACATGTTATATTTAATTTGTCGTGATTAAATTTAACTGTGCTAATTTGTAAAAATGATATAATAATAACGTTGTTATGCTTGCGAAATATTAAATAGGTAAAAATCTCTAAAATGAATTGATTTTATTTTTATTCGAGATTTTATATTAAGAATGTTAGAGAGAAATATATTATTTTTCATTACAAACTTAAATCTGAAAATTAGATTTTAAGGTTTAGTTATCCGATCTGATTTAGAGTAGTACTCTTTTATTTGTTGGTACAATCGCCCGGTAGTTAGAGTGAAGCTCTATTTCAAAAGTTTTTATAAGAATTATTATCTGAAAATGTATTAACAACATGTTTTCAGTAGTAGTTTTAAAACTTGAAAGTTAGTACTCAGATAATTAAATTCTTAGGTTTAATTTGGACACCTTGAATAAAGTTTAAACTATCTAACCCCACCAAAGGTGGCATTTAAATGGTTCATTTTCAATCTCTTAGAAAAAAGAATTAATTTAATTAACTAAATTAGTTATCAACCCCACCCATAGGTGTTAATTGATTTGTTTAGTTAACAAAGAATATCTAACCCCACCAAATGTGGTATTCATACAAAAAAGGGAGAATCAATAAATATCAATTCATATATTTAATAACCTAAATAATACGAACAAGCATAATTAACTTAGTTATTATATCCATAAATACTCCACTATTTATAAAAGATAAAATTTGCATAAATGTTTATTGAATCTATGTTTATTTTTATGTAAGTAGATTAAAACACAAAAAACCCAAAATATCGTGATAGGATGTTTAGGATTTAATTTCGTTTTTAAAAGTTTGAATAATAAATTAAAAACCACATACATTCCTTCCTTAGATCGACCTTGGGAGTATACTTATCATTTTCTACGAAATGATTCGTGCACTTGCGAGAGTTTTATAAATATAAAACCAAAGTATTGGCAGAATCGGCGATGCCGGTTTTCGTTCATCAATGGACACTTGTGTTTTTGTCCTAGGATTTTTGCAGTTGAATCGTTAACGTATCGGATTGGTGGAGAGCTTATTGGAACATTGTTTTGAAAACCCCTCATGCTAATATTGGAAACTATCAAAAAAGAGAAGTGGCTCATAAGTAAGATAAATTGGGATAGTATCTTAGGGAGGGTAGCATAAGACCAGGTTTGTATTTGAACATTTGGTTTTCATAGTGGAAATTTAGGTCGTCCGATGGACCGATGGTTTTCCTCTTAAATCATGGTTATGGCCTAGGTTGTTTCCACCTAGAAAATTGTGTGTTATTCTTTTATTTCTACACTTTATTCTTACACATGATTGCATACCTAACTACTTTGTTTAGGTTATTAAGTTATAATTTGATAAAAAAATTAAAAATAACCTATTCACCGCCTCTCTAGGGTAATTAGGTCCATATCTTATAAACTTTGAAGAAAAATCCAAATATTAATTAAAATTACCACAGAAATGTCAAAACTGAAGGAAACTTCACACAAGCTTCTTTGAGAACGACAAACGAACTCTAAATTTAAAATTGAAAAGAATGACAAACCTAAATCAGAATAAAGTTTGAACTGAGAAACTAGCTACGTGAGCCAGTGGTCAGCCAATGGAGGTGTGCGACAGGTTCTGAGAAGAGGAAGAAGATAGGGGAAAAGGAAGAACAAATCCTACATTTGGTCGCGAAATGGAAATTAACCAATTATGCAAGCGAGTTGGGGAAAAGGAAAAAAAGAAAAAAAAGAGAGAAAGAAAAAGAAAAAGAAAAAGAAAAAAAGAGATAGAAAAGGAAAAAAAAAGAACCGAGGTTATATGTATACACTATTGTCTTGGTTTTTATTAGACCATGGCCAAAACCATATATTAGTATTTTAGTAGTATAGGTTTATATATAGGTTGGATGTTCCAATCTTAACATTCCATCAACTAGTGATCCAAAGGCATATATTAGGAGAGGACTTGCAGAATTAGACTCAAAAGATACCAGATTTAGGAAGTCAAACCTATGATCCATAATTGACTTGTTTCTAGAATTTTGATCGAACATAACTTTCTAACTTGAACTCCGATTGAAGCACAATAAATACCTTTTGAAAGATTCTGACCTCAAGATTATTATTGAATAAATATATTTGGGGTACTAGTTGCATAGTTCATCCAAAACACTCTAGAGTTAACTACCACTGAGTCACCGTACTTGGTGAGATAACTAGACTACCTATCCTACCAGAAGCAGCCCAAAGGGCTTATGTTGGATAGGAAAATCACCGAGCAAATGTAACCCTATTTTATTGGTCCACATTAACTTTGAAAATCAAATGAGTACGGTCATTGTATGATTAAATATATCTTTTATTAATTAAATTCAAAATAAATATTAATGATTCAATTCATATTTTATGGAACGTTGTTAGAGATCTAAATGATAATATATTAATTAATTCAATATTAAAATATTATAAACTAAAATATTAATTCATTGATATTAGTTATTTATGATTATGCCATTAATTAAAACCTTTAAATTTGTACTCATAAATAGAAAAATGTACGCATAAGCTAACACATAAGACCCTAAGCACACCACTTATTTTCTCTCAAACCCTCTCTAATATTAGTTTTTTTTAAACTGACTTAAGTATTGAAACGGATATGACACTCATTAATTTTATCTCTTTCGACATAGTTTTATAGTGACTTGTATGCTTACGTGTTCAAAGAATGTGACCTAATAGAAATTGGCTTCGATACATATCATGTCATATATATAAAATGGACATGACTTGAAAAATTAAGCTTGCACCTTGTGGTTGTGATGTTGGGGCCGAAACAAATGACCGGTGGACCTCTTCGATCTATAAATGCCCCTTCTCTCTCATTTCTTCCTAACCTGTTCATTTCTTTCTTGGTGATTCTAATTCATTTCTATTTGAATGTCGTGTCTCGGAAACATTACCATACCTTATTGAACTTCACTACTACAAAAAGTACATATGTCTCGGTTTTTAACCGTGGTCGTAGGTCTATAGCCACGGTTATAAGAACCGAGGCCTAAGTGAGAGAGACCATAGGTAATGACTTATGGCCTCGGTTAAAACGGTTTCTTAATCGAGGCCAAAAGGGGTACATCTTTGGCCTCGATTTTCTAATAACCGAGGCCATAGAGTATACATAAATTAAAAAAAATACAATATTAAACATGAATATAAATTACAATAAATTTATTAAAACAATATTAAAAATCATATTATATTAAAATTAAAAGTATAATTACATTCGAGAGTTTATTATATACTAAAACATAATAAAAAATTACTATTACAAATTAACTTTTTACTATTAATTACAAGCATAAATATGCTACAAAAACGATTATAATGATAATTTCGGATTTTCAACTGACTGAAAAATCTCAAGTCTTTCTTGACTCCATCTTTTACAAACCAAAGACCAACACCAACAGCACAAGAGCACCAAAGACCAACAGTAGTGCACCGCAAGACTAATACCAATGCAAATAAGAAGATACCAAAGACCAACACCAGAAATTTCATCCTCATTTCTTGCATCTTTTGCTTTCTCACAAGTAGACAGAAAATGTATAATGTTCATCGGAGTGGTGAGATGGTCAGTAGGGGCAACTTATTTCAATATGAATTTCAATGTCAACTCACCAGTACCAGTCCCAGCGTAGCGCACCAGCACCAATACCAACACTAGAACACCAGTACCAGCACCAACACCATAAATTTCATCCTCATTTCCTGCATCTTCCGCTTTCTCACAAGTAGACATACAATGTATAATGTTTATCAAAGTGGTGAGATGATCAGTGGGGGAAACTTATTTCAATATGCATTTCAATGTCAACTCACCAACACCAGTACCATCACCAACACCAGCACACCAACACCAGCACCAGCACCAGAAATTTCATCCTCATTTCCTACATCTTCTGCTTTCTCACAAGTAGACAGACAATGTATAATGTTTATCAGAGTGGTGAGATGGTCAATGGGGGAAACTTATTTCAATATGCATTTCAATGTCAACTCACCAGCACCAGCACCATAAATTTCATCCTCATTTCCTGCATCTTTTGCTTTCTCATAAATAGACAGACAATGTATAATGTTTATCAGAGTGGTGAGATGGTCAGTGGGGACAACTTATTTCAAAATGCATTTCAATGTCAACTCACCAGCAGTAGCACAAGCACCAATACCAAGCAGTAAGACACCAAAGACCAGAGGCAAAGAAAGACCAAAGATTTAGCACCAATACTAGGGCACCAACACCAAAGACTAAGCAGTAAGGCACCAAAGACTAGCACCAAGATCAAAGACCAATGCACTAGCACCAACACCCGTGCAGTGAACCATACCAAAGACTAACACCAACACTAAATAAGAATCAGACCACACTAGCACCAAAGACTAAGGCAACCATCGCACTAGCACCAAAGACTACAGTAAGGTACTAGACCAACACAACAAGACCTAAGACTAACACAACAGAATAAGACCAAAGACTAAAGACCAAGACTAACACTGTAAATTTCATCATCATTTCCTGCATCTTTTACTTTCTCACAAATAGACAGACAATGTATAATGTTTATCAGAATGGTGAAATGGTTAGTGGGGACAACTTATTTCAGTATGCATTTCAATGTCAACTCACTAGCACTGTACAAATTTCCAACGTAGTTGCACCAAGACTAAATTTCCAACAGAAGGCACACCAAGATCAAAGACCAACACTAGAAATTTCATCCTCATTTCCTAAATCTTTTACTTTCTCACAAGTAGACAGACAATGTATAATGTTTATCACAGTGGTGAGATGGTCAGTGGGGGAAACTTATTTCAATATGCATTTCAATGTCAACTCATCAAGTCTATGTAAGTGATTTCTCAACCTTCATTAAGGATTTCTCATCATTTTTTAGAAAATCTTCCTATCCATCAATGGTCTTCCCCCCAAATTGAGGCCTGGTGTGCTTGGTACGCCTGGTGCCTACCATGGAAAAGAAAACAGAAAAAACTACAATAGCATGTGATCATCCATAGGCCTAATAGTAGCCAATAGTGAAATAAATTCCATTTTTTGTCATACTAAAATCTAATATAAAATATCTATGAAAAAAATAGTAATATAACTGCAATATTACAATGTAGGGCACTTGAATTAGATGCATAGAACAAATATTCAAAAACTGGATCAACAGACAAACTGTATAATTTTTTCGTCTAAGTCTCTCTTCAAAACAAGAAATTAAGGGGATGACAGAATGATAGAAAGTACCTGCACGATTAGCCTCCCTCAAACCAAAACCATTGGGTATGTGGCAGACATGGCAATAATCCACCATTTGCATGGGCTCCACTCTACCATTCTCCTTAAATTCTAAATCTCTATCTTCCCCTGTGTTCAAAAATATTAGTAGATTAAATCAAAAACACTAAATAATAAGGGAGGAAAGAAATGCAAAACAGAGATAGTAAAATACAAAACTTTAAAGGGAAGAGGAAAAAGAAGAGAAATATAAGAAGGGTTTTGAGAAAAAGGCGCAGTTAGAAATAAGAGAAGAACGACGAGGAGGAAAGAGGGAGCCACCACAGCTAAAAATTTGCTACCGCCAGCGATAACCTCGTCGAAACCCAATTTTGATTTTTGATAATAAAAAGAGAGAGAGAAGCAACTAGGAAAATAAGAAATAAAAATAAAAAGAGATGGAGGATGGAAGATGGGAAAAGTTGGGAAAAGGATGAAATAAAAAAAAGAAAGTAAAAAAGAAAAAGAAAAAAAAAGATAGAAAAAATGAAAAAAAATTAATAAAAAAATTTAATATTTAGTGTAAAAGAGATAAAATTAATATGATAGGTATATGGTCTTGGTTTTTTAAAAAATCGAAGTTATATGATATATTTATGATCTCGATTTTTAAATAACCGAAGCTAAAACTCTATGGCCTCGTTTTTAAAATAATCGAGCCTAAATTTCTGATAACATATTACACTATCCTAGTAATGCTTAGACACTAGTAGTGATATATTCTAGTATCTTAGATATTGGGATGAGAGCATATCTTGTAATATTGAGTGAGGATTTCTTGGAAGTGATATTACATATGTGGCTATTGAAGAGCCTCGGAGATCCACTCACATTTAGCTTGCAAGTTGAAGGCTTTTCATTTTTGTTCTTCTTACCTTGCAATTTTCATTCTAGTTTAGGCCACGGCTTTTTTATTATTTTAATAAGAGAAATGTTAACATATATACGTAACTTTTTATTCATTTTTGCACATAAATATTTTATGTTATGGCATGTGTCGCTATTATCTCAAGAAAATGAACAACTTCTCCGATATGATATTCTGAAATATTGCATGATATAAGGAGTGTGGGTGCAAAAATATATACAAATTTACTTGATATTAATATTTATCTTTTTAATAATAGAATGCTTTCTATTTTTCTTCCCCCACAAAATAAAATGAAAATAAAATAAAGAAAGATTGGACTCAATGTCTATCAAAATTCAGGAATAGAAGAGAAAAATGTAGAGAAGAAACTGCTAATTCGAATGGGAATTTTTTTTGTTAGAGAAAATAATATTTAATAATTATCAAAAAAGTACTTTTAATCATAAGAATATCAATTTTTATATACAGAGTAACTTTCTTTCTTTCTTTCTTTTTTTCTTGGAAATTAACATTATTTTGAAGCTTTTTGATTCAGGTACTGAAAGTTAATACGAAATCTATATATGAAGGTCTGATTAAGAATCAGATCTACAACGGTAATATTTAGAGCAACCTCTTCCTCCTGAATTAGAAGGTAGAGGAAGACAATTTCTACTATAAGCTTCACCTCTAGCACCACCTCTGCAAACCGGTTGATTTGGCTTTAAAGCCCCAGGTGATATGTACCTCTTCTGTTCAAGAAACCTTCTACTTGATTCTGATTCCATCAAAACCTCGCTTTCTTCATTGTACTCTGCTATTGATCCATTGCAGTCAGTGTATGTATATCTCATTACTGAAGTGGAAACTTTGCTGAAAAAACAGATAAAACCAAGTATAATTATTAGAATGTGGTTGAATTGAATGGACACCATATTGTTTGCCTTTTGTTGAAAATTAATACAAAGCTGGATTATATAGATCGAGCTGGGAAAATTATAATTTTTTTTTCTTGAAAAGTTGTAGTAGTGGAATCCAAAGCATCGCACTTCACCAACCCTAAGATAAATGATAAAAAAAAACTCTAATTTTTTTATTATTATTAATTATTAAGAGTTTTATCTGATTTAATAAAAACTAACTTATTTATTTATGATAAGTAATAAAAAAAAATAGACCATTAATAAGATAAAATCGCACCCTAAAACTACTCTAATTGATAAGCAATTATTTTATTCTCCACGCACTTAAAGAGAATCGTCTTTTTTTTTATTTCCATTTTTGTTTGATGTGGGTGGTTAGGTTGAATAATTAAGTACTGGTATTCAAGTGCTTTTTGCAATGAGAGGAGCAATACAAGTGATAATTGACTACTGTGTTTAGATCTAGGGTCACTTCATTTAATGGAAAATTATCCATTAAATTAAATGATATTTATATCTATTTCTTATTTTTATATTAAATATTATATGTTAAAAGATTAATTTGACGTTAAAATAAAAATTATTATTTTACAATGTGATTAAAAATTATGGTTATCCCACATGACACTTATGTATATATTAAATTTCATTTTTTTAGTCCTCCTATTTAATACATTTTTTTATATATTCAAATTATATCATTTGAATTCTTTTTTATACATATATTTTCTTCAATTTTATATTTATCTTGTCAAATTTTTGCACATCCCTCCAACTATATGTAAGATAGAGTTTCATATATATACAATATTGTTGCATACGTGAATATAAAGTCAAAAGTGAAACCTCTTGTAAAAGAGTAAAAAAATTAACTATTGTCTTATATTATAAATAAAAAAGTACATTTTATTATAACTTTATTAGTTCGTAATGATGTATTTAGTCTTATATTAAAAATATTAAAAACATTTATTATACACGTACCAAATTTAATTTAACATTTTAAGGTATTTGCGTTTGTTAAAATGTACAAAATATCCCACTTTGACACAATGTAATGTGTTAAGCTTGAATAAATTATTTATACATCAACTAACTCTTTAATTAATTATCAATTTTTATTAATCTCTAAGTCACTTCACTATAAAACTAAGATTCAACTCTCAAATATTATAATTTATATTTACTTAACACAGGATATATGAGTAATCCATTCATATAACTATTAGGTGCAACTCAGTAATCAGATCGAGGTCATTAAATCTATTTTACTTCCTCTATTACATCTTTTCCATGAGCACATTTAATACATATGAAAAATTATCTATAATCATATTATAATAGCATGCAAGCAAGTTGAAAGAGCAATTGTTTACTCAGTTGATCGAGAGTAAGACCCAACCGCAAAAGCACCCACAACATGGCGTGTTAGGAAACTTAAGGAATAGGCTAAGGTGGCTATCTTCCTCTAAGGTCTATTGTATTGAAAGGTCATTTCTAAAATTTGAGCAATGAAATGAGGGTCCAAAAGTAAACCATATATATATATATATATATATATATATATATATATATATATATATATATCCAAGCTTTAGATCGCTAAACAAAGGAATTATTATCTAAAATATAAGAACAGACGGAGTAGATTTCAAATCTTAGGAGATAACCTTCTAGCCCACTATAAAAACCGAGATACCAAGATATAAGGAATGTTAATCCATCAGTATAGGCATTGTTAAGTAAGTTAAATATCAAGGTGCTATAGCAAGGGATCAATTAAGTCACTCAGGATTAAGATCATCTCACACTTGGTCATTGAGTTACATATGTGGGTAAAAAAATATCAATAGTATTTCTAATATGTCTAGTCTAGTCAAGTTTAATAAACTATTACGTAAAGTATCACTAACTAGATGTCTTTGTGTCAATTATCCCAAATAATGGTCATTCCATTCTAAATGGATATGTTCGATACTAGTTCTTAATTAAAGATCCCTTTATCAAACTTTAATAATAGTCACTAACTATTTTGATTATTTCACTTAAACTAAATCCTCTTTGTGTGTATGTTATTACATTGAGTTTTAAGCATCCACAAATAATCAATAATTTTAAATGATTTATTTGAAGAATATAATAACACATGTAAATAAATAAAATATTCCTCTTATTTATTCTAATTTTAAAAAAGTTTAAAATACATACACATTTGTATTTAGGGCTTATGTCCTAACAATCCTTACTAGCCCTTAAGCAAATATGGCATGTATTTTAACCCCATAACTTCTAAGCGACCCTAAAACTATTGGTAGGTAGTGTCTTGGTAATGGGTCATCAATTTTTTTTAAACTATCTTTATGACTATTATATCTCCCTCTAGCTGATGTACAATCTTTCAAATTAAATGATACTTGTGCTCTATAGACTTTTATTGATAGTGGTTTATTAGTTATTTTGAGTTAACCAATGCCCCAATGTTGTCATAGTACAATGTAGGTGGTTGTTACATGTTATGAACAACTTCCAAATCTACCAAAATCATGTATGGCCATACACCTTTTTTTTCTTCAACAACATCATCATATTCAGTCTCAACTATGGAATCAACTATACAACTTTGCTCACTCTCCTCTATACTATACCTCCTCCATCGACGATAAATATTGGCCCAGATGTATATATTCTTAGATTCTTTATCTTCTTGAAAGTCAAAGTTTGTGTACCCTGTGAGGATCAAATCTTCACCATTGTAGACTAGCATATAATTACTTGTTCTCTTAAGATACTTGAGGATACATTTGACTACAAGCCAATAATCCAATCTTGTATTGGATAGATATTGATTGTCTATAAAAATGACATAGCAGATGTCATGCCTAGTACACCGCATGACATGCATCAAACTTCCAATTGCTAATGTATATGATACCCATTTCATATCCTCTAAATCTTATGACGTCTTCAGACCCTACTCCTTAGATAGGACAATTCAATGTCTAGTAGGTAAAGCTCTATTATTGGAAATTTACATCAAAAACCTTGACAATAACTTTTTCTATATACAATGCTTGAGACAGAACTAAGAGCTTGTTGTTAAGATAACAAATTATCTATATACCTATAACATAGCTTACTACTCCCAGATCTTTCATTTAGAACTACTTATCTAGCCACTTCTTTACATTTGATAATAATTCTATGGTATTCCTAATAAGTAGAATACCATCTATATAAAGCACTAGTACCACTTTAACATCCTTGATGAGTTTGTAAACAAAAGGCTCGTCAAGGTTTTTCTCAAAATCATGTCTTCACAGTATCATCAAACTTGATGTTTCAAGATTTTGAGGCTTTCTTGAGTTCATAATGGATCTCTTAATCTTGTAAACATTTTGCTCTTAGATTTCTACTATGAACCCCTCTAGTTGGATCTTATAGGTGGTCATTTCAAGATAACCATTGAAAAATGTAGTCTTGATGCGTAATCAAGAGATGCTGCTATGAATAAGAGTATCTTAATGGATTTAAGCATCATTTTTGACAAGAAAGTTTCCTCATAGTCAACCCTTTCTTTTTGGGTTAAACCTTGTATCACTAGCCTAGTTTTGAAAGTCTCCACTTTCTCGTCCACTCTATTTTTTCTCTTGTAGAACCATTCGTGCCTAATAGTTCTAAGCTTATCAGGCTTGTTTACGAGTTTCCAAACGAAGTTGGAATACATCAATTCCATCTCGCGATACATAGCTATAATCTATTATCTTTATAGTATCCTGCACTGCTTATCTATAAGATAATGGGTCATCTATTTGACTATCAAATACAACAACTTGTGCCTCACTAGCTCCTACTTATCGATTAAGTGCTCTATTAGATTTCCACTATGGTGAATTTGTGGTAGATCTTGACTATGTATCATTGTTGCTAGGTTTGGTGGATTATCAATGTTAACAAATGGTTATGGTATCTGATCCCACCATACTCCAATTCTTTGAGGTTTGTGATTATTCATACAATCATCTTCAAGAAATATGGCATTCCTTGAAACAAGTACCTTATTTCCTTTACTATTATACCTCTTCTTTTTTCTTTATAGTATCCAACAAACATGCATACTTCTAACCTTGATTCTAACTTCTTAGACTTTCTTTTAAGCACGTGTGCTAAACATCTTAATATTGAAAATGTGGCACAAAATGGGTTTGCATCCCATCCATAGTTCCGTAGGTCTTCATAATAGAATTGGAAGGAACTAAATTCAACAATTATGTCGCTTTTGTAGGGCATATCCCGAAAATGCTCTATTTTTTCCTTTTTGCATCATTGAACTAACCATATGAAGATATGTCTTATTTCTCCTTTCTGAAACACCATTATGCAGTGGTGTACCGAGTATTATAAGCTACGAGACTATCTTATGCTCTTACAAGTGGTACTTAAACTTTAGTTCAAGGTATTCCTCACCATTATTCATTCACAATGTATTTAATGGCTTACCTAGTAGCTTTTCAAATTCAACATAAAATTCTTAAAACTTTCCAATTCTTTATGACTTCCATTGCATTAGATAAATACACTTGTATCTTGAGTAATCATCTATGAATGTGATAAAATACTCAGACCCATCTCTTGCTTGGAAACTTATAGGTCCAAAAATATCTAAGGGTACAAGTTTGAGTTGTTGAGTGGTCCCAAGTACCTTTGTCAAAAAAAGGGTTTTTTGGTCTTCTAGCCAATATTCATATATTAGGAGAGTAGTAACATCTTGTTCTCTTAAAGGACCATCATTTACTACTCTTTTAATTCAATAAATTTTTCTATGACCAAGCCTTGGATTCCACAGATACATATCATCATTAGATGATATACATTAAATTATATATCTTATATGCATCATTTTCACCACATTTACAATCATTTTTTGTCCAAATCTATTTAATTGTTGTGTTGTAGGTGTTTGCAACCAAAATGACCAAAAGGCACAAAACATGTTTTTAGAGTATAAATAAAATACTTGATTGATCAAGCTTTGATTGAGGACCTTCTAATAAAGAAATGGAACCACGAGCTCAATCGATCGAGCTACTTGAGGTGCCATTCAATCGAATAAAGATTGATTGAGATTGTACAATTGATTGGAACTCGATTGATTGATCCCACCCTTTGATCAAGAAAGCTTCAACCAAGATCTCTTAAGTGGAATTTTAGCATTGCTCAATCAATCGAGTATTCGGTCTCAATCCAGTTAGTAAAAATATTGGCATTTTTCTGCCTTAGTTTTTAATCACATCCATTATATCGAGGGAATTGAGGTTAAGGTCCTAATATACACTCAAGAAACATATTATATACATCATATTAGGTTATATACAACCCAATTGAAAGAGGAGAGAAAGCTAATATATATCAATTTTATAGAGATTTGGAGACACAATACGAAAAAGACTGAGGAGATTACCAAATTAGAGTGTTTTAGTCATCATCGATTTCAATTTTTTCTATTTAAATCTTTTTTGTTCTCAAATTCAATGCTTTGTATGATTTATTTTCTAGTTTATGTCATGCCTATGGATAGCTAAATTGTTTTATGTGATTATAGGTAATTTCTAAGACCTAGAAAATGATTAAAGTCTAGTTTATGTTATAAATTAATTGTTTTTATGTTGATTGCATTGGTAATGTGATTGATTTTGTGCATGAATGTCAAAATATTTCTTTTGAATGGTTAGGAGCACTACTAATTAGTTATCTATAGTATTTATTACTCGATTATAATTTTAATCCAAAATTGCTAATTTTTCGTGATATAAAGGTAGCAACTTATGGTTTGCTAACTATAAGTAAATTTAATTAGATAAGTACAAAAAATTCAATGGAAATAATTTTGACTAGTTTTGTTATTATTCTTTTAGTAATTAATGTTGTTGTTAAATTCAATATGTGATCATGGCATTAGATTATTCAACAAAAAATGGTTAGTAATTGTTTTGTTAATCAATTAAATCAAAAGATAGGGAGTATTACGCAATATAGCATTCCTAAAGCTAAAGTTACTAAGGTGATAAGTTCTAAATTGTATTATAACAAGGAATAAGAAAATAATTAATTACATCATAAACTATTGAATTAGAATCTAGATTGAAGATAGTCCCTTAATCATATGCTTACATATAATCAATTTTTACTTATGATTTTCATTGAATTTGTTCTTTATGTTATTTTACCTTTTTCAAAACAAAAAAAAATCTCCCATTTTTACTTTTCTATTTTTGGATCACTAGCTTTAATATTTTGATTGTCATCAATTGCTAACAATTGATCTATTTTTAAGAAAAGCAGGGTAATAATATTTGACTACTCCTTTTAGGCGTGTTAAAATTTAGCTACCATGTTGCATATGATCTATTTTACATTTTTTATATTATTTGCTATTTTTCTTTTTCTTTGTTTTACTAATACTTATGGTAGTTAATACTCATGAAGTAGTTGGATGCAATAGGAACAGGGACACCAATACAATTTGAGATCTAGAATACTTATAAAAGAATCTAGAATCTAGTGCACAGCCAAGGTAAGATAATATAGATACCTTTGGACTCACCTAACTTTCACAAGTAGCTGAACGAAACAAAAAAAAGTAAACAGAGAGATAGAAATAACAAGCTTATTTCAAGGTAGATAATAGATAGATAATAAATAGCTAGTACATATCATGGCAATCATCAAAAGCATGGCATCAACATGTAATAGAAAGAAGAGCATTAAGAAAAGAAAAGCTTTCCATCACAATTAGATCCTACTATGTAAAAACATATTTGGTTGTAATTCCAATTGTTCTAACACAATATGTGATCATAAAAACACTACAATATAGTGTAAACCCACATTTGATCCACATCAATGTGGTAACATCTACGAGTTTTTTTAAGGCAATCACTTGACAATAAAAATTTCACTTGTGAAAGTAAAGAAAAAATTCACAACCTATACAATATATGCTAATACCTCTATTATTTGGAGCACCATGCTCAAGTGTATCTAAGCTGCCTCTTTTATTATTTCCCCAACTACTATGATCCAATTTATGAATTTGGCTCTCCTTTAGAGCCCCACCACAATGTGATTTGGTACAATCACCTACGTCTTAGTATGTGTTAAATCCTAGGATAAAGGCAATTATATGCACATGTACCTAGATGCCAACTATGTCATGATGTTAATCAAATTTTAGCTAATCGAACTAAAAGTGCATCATCTAGTTTCCTTGACCAATCCTTGCGTGAGTTATTTACGATCTTTTCAAGGATCCTCTTCAAATCTCGATTTGACACTTCAACTTGTCCACTTGTTTGAGGATGGTAAGGTGTTGCTATCCGGTGTGTTACTCCATATTTCTGCAACAAAGCCTCAAATTGGTTATTGCAAAAATGCTTACCTCCATCACTTATAATTGCTCTAGGTGTGCCAAATCTGGAAAATATGTTCTTCTTGAGAAAATTGATCACAACCCTAGCATCATTGGTAGGCAAGGCAACTGCTTCCACCCATTTAGAAACATAATCTACACTAATAAGAATGTATTTATTAGAATGAGAAGAAGGAAAAGGCCCCATAAAATCAATACCCCAAACATCAAATAAATCAATTATCAAAATATTATTTAAGGGCATTTCATGTCTCCGTGAAATATTTCTGCTCCTTTGGCAATCATCACACATTGAAACAAACTTGAAAGCATCTTTAAACAATGAAGGCCAATAGAATCCGGATTGCAAAATTTTTGTTGCAATTTTTGTTCCACCAAAATGTCCCCCAAATTCCTTCGAATGGCAATGATGAAGAATGCTTTCCATTTCTTCCTCCGGCTCACATCTTCTAATAATTTGATCTGCACAATGTTTATACAAGTAAAATAATGTTTCAGATCAGAAAAGAATTTCCTTTTTTGTTGATAAGACATATCTGGAGGTAAAATTTTCTTGACCAAATAATTTGCATAATCAGCAAACCATGGAGCCGTTCGGATAGCAAGCAATTGCTCATCAGGAAATGTTTCATTAATTTGGTCTTCAACCTCAAGGTAATCTTCTTCCAACCTAGACAACTGGTCAGCAACCAAATTTTTGGTCCCCTTTTTGTCCCAGATTTCTAAGTCAAATTCTTGCAAGAGAAGAATCCATCTTAGTAATCACGGTTTGGCATCTTTCTTGGCTAGCAAATACTTAAGAGCAAAATGATCAGTGTAAACAATGATTTTAGACCCAATTAAATAAGATCTAAACTTATCAAATGCAAACACTACTGCCAAAAGCTCTTTCTCAGTTGTTGCATAATTAGGTTGTGCATCTGTCAATGTCCTGCTTGCATAATAAATCACTTGCAGCAACTTATTCCTCATTTGGCCCAAAACAGCACCTATAGCATAGTCACTAGCATCACACATTACCTCAAATGGAAGACTCCAATCAGGTGCACAAATTATAGGGGCCGAAGTGAGCTTTTCCTTCAAAAGGTTAAAAGCCTTCAAACAGTCAGGAGAAAAATCAAACTGTGTATTTTTAACTAACAAACTGCAAAGAGGTTTTGTTGTTTTTGAAAAATCCTTAATAAATCTTATATAAAAACCAGCATGTCCCAAGAAACTTCTAATTCCCTTTACAGTTGTTGGAGGTGGTAATTTTTCGATCACCTCCACCTTTGCACGGTCCACTTCCATCCCCTTTGATGAAATCCGATGGCCAAGAACAATTCCTTCTTGAACCATAAAGTGACATTTCTCCCAATTTAGCACTAAATTTGTGTCTTTACAATGCTGCAAGACTAAAGAGAGATTATGCAATCAATTATCAAAAGAATGGCCAAAAATAGAAAAATCATCCATAAAAACCTCAATAAACTTTTCGACCATATCAGAGAAAATTGCTATCATGCATCTTTGCAGGTGCATTACATAAACCGAAAGGCATCCTTCTATATGCAAAAGTACCATAAGGGCATGTAAATGTTGTCTTATTTTGATCCTCTGGTGCAATTGCAATTTGGTTGTACCCCGAATATCCATCAAGGAAACAATAATAAGCATGTCTAGCCAATCTTTCCAACATCTGATCAATAAATGGCAAAGGAAAATGATATTTTCGGGTGGCATCGTTCAACTTTCGATAATCAATACATACTCTCCACCCAGTCACTGTCCTTGTTGGAATAAGCTCATTGTTTTCATTTTCTACAATTGTGATTCCTCCTTTCTTTGGTACACAATGAATTGGGCTTACCCAAGCACTATCTGAAATCGGATAAATTACCCCGGCATCCAAAAGCTTAATCACCTCATCCTTGACCACTTTGCATTGTTGGGTTTAAGTGCCTTTGTGGCTGAATTGTGGGCTTGTAATCCTCATTCATCAAGATTTTATGCATGCAAACAGAGTTGCTAATCCCTTTGATGTTCGCCATTGTCCATCCAATTGCCATTTTGTGAGTCCGAAGAACTCCTAATAGTTTGTTTTCCTCTTCACCATTCAAATAATTTTTAATAATAACAGGAAAGGATTATGAGTCGCCAAGATAGGCATACCTTAGATAGGACGGCAGTGGGTTTAGCTCAATCATATTGGCTTCCTTCTTTAGCACTGAGGTTGGAGTTTCATTTGTTCCCAACTCCTTGAATGTTTCATCACTGAAAAAATATTCATCAAGTGCTGCCAATAATTCGGAACATTGTCTCACTCCCTCATCTTCCTCCTCAATTGTTGCAGATTTTACAAGGCAATCTTCTAGTGGTAGCAATGGAGTTCTCTCTTCAAAATTTTCCGAGATTATCCTGTCAAGAGTGTTAATTTGAAAACAAGAATGTACCTCACTTGGAAATTTCATTGCTTCAAAAACATCAAAAGTCCCTTGTTCATCTTGCACCCGTAGAATGAGCTTTCCTTGCTGAACATCAATCAATGTTCTTCCAGTTGTAAGGAATGGTCTCTCCAATATCAAGGGTACCTCTCTATCTTCCTCCATGTCAAGCACCAAGAAATCTACAGGGAAAATAAATTTGTCAACTTTAATTAAAACATCCTCAATTACCCCTCGAGGATATTTCACCGATCGATCCGCTAATTGTAGAGAGATTGAAGTGGGTTTTACTTCTCCCAGACCTAGTTTTCTGAAAATAGAAAGTGGCATCAAATTAATGCTTGCTCCTAAATCACATAGGACTTTATCAAAATTGCAACTTCCTATATTACAAGGTATAGTAAAACTCCCTGGGTCTTTCAATTTCTGTGGCAGTTTCTTTGAAGAATTGCACTGCACTCCTCATTTAGCATGACAGTTTCATAATCTCCCAGCTTCCTCTTCTTTGATAGAATTTCTTTCATGAATTTTGCATACTTTGGCATTTGTTCCAACATCTCTGCAAAAGGAATCTTAATATGCAATTTCTTAAAAATATCCAAAAATTTATCAAATTGATTATCAAGTTTTTTCTTATTCAATCTTTGAGGATATGGGATAGGAGGCTCATATTTCACATTTGGGGAATGTTGAACATCTTGGGATGTTGATGGCTTATCTTTAGATTCTTCCATCTTTTTCTCCGATTTCCCTTGGATTTAAAGTTCTTTACCGCTTCTCAATGTGATAGCCTTTACATGCTCTTTGGGATTTATTGTGTCACTGGGCAACAATCCTTTAGACCTTTCTGCAATCTGCTTTGAAAGCTGCCCCAGTTGGTTTTGGATGTCCCTGTTGATTACCTCTTGATTTTTGAAATTTGTTCTTGACTCCTCAATGAACTTTCCCAAAATTCCTTCCAAATCTGTTTGTTTCTTCTCTTGGGGTTGGTAGGAAGATGATGACGGTTTGAATCCCCCTTGCTTATTTCCCCATGACAAATTTGGATGATTTCTCCAACCTGGATTGTAGGTGTTCAAATATGGGTTATGTTGAGGTTTTTGGAAATTTGAAACATAATTTTCTTGCTCACTATTTGGTGAAGCAAATGGATTTCCAGCTTGGCACTCGATACTAGCATGATTTCCACCACATAAATCACATTGTACAGTTGGTTTGGATTCAAATTTGGATGACAAAGAATCCACCTTTATTGAAAGAACAACAACTTGAGCAGACAAAGAATTCACTGAATCAATTTCATGCACTACTACTGGTCTTTTTGCAATTACACGCTCTGAATGCCACTGATTATTGTTTTCTGCCATAATCTCTAACAACTCATGAGCAACCTTTGGTGTTTTTCCCATTAAAGACCCTCCAGCTGCAGCATCAATCATTGCACAATAGTTTGAAACCAACCCATTATAAAATGTAGAGACTTGCAGCCAAATTGGTATACCATGATGTGGGCACTTCCTCAACATTTCTTTGAATCTTTCCCAAGCTTCATACAATGATTCTTGGTCATATTGTGTAAAAGATGTGATTTCATTCCTCAATTTTATTGTCTTAGCAGGAGGAAAGAACTTGGACAAGAATTTCTGAACCAATTCATTCCATGTTGTAGTTGATCCCGGTGGTAATGAGTTTAGCCACTCCTTGGATTTATCCCGAAGTGAAAAAGGAAAAACCCTCAATCTTATAGCATCTTTAGACACACCAATTATCTTGTAAAGATCACTCACCGCCAGAAAGTAAGCAATATGTGCATTTGGATCATCCTTTGACATTCCCCCAAACTGATTTGATTGAACCATTTGGATAAAGGATGGTTTTATCTCAAAGTTATTTGCTTGAACAGTTGGCCTCCTTATACCCAAAGTAGTTCCAGCAACATTAGGCACGGCATAATCCCTCAAAGCTCTCTGATTTCCACCTCCCTTAACAAATAGTGGATCCATAGTTGATAGTCTATTAGGAGGTGCGGTTGAACGCCTTCTCTCTCGGTTTAGACGCCTAAATGTTCTATCAATCTCTGGATCAAATGGAAAATGGTTATTAACATTGATAAATGGAATACAACCATGAACTTTGAGATGGAATCGATGTACTCCAACTCTATTTGGGAGCTTATAGACAAATACAATGCAATTATACCTATTAGGTGCAAATTTTTCTATAAGAGAACAAGAGGAATGGATAAGAAAGTGAAGACTTTTAAAACTAGACTAATGGCATAAGGTTTATTAAAAATAAGGAGTAAGACTATGAGAAAACCTTCTAGCCAATAGCAATACTTAAATCCATTCGGATACTCTTATCTATAATGGTAGCTTTTGATTACTAGATTTGAAAAATGAACGTCAAGATAGCATGCTTGAATGGAAATATTGAGGAGATCATCTATATGGTCCAACTAGAGGATCATAGTGGAAGACCAAAAGCAAAAGGTTTGCAAGATTAAGAGGTCCATTATAGACTCACACAAGTGCTAAGATCATGGAACATAGAGTTTGAATAAATCGTGAAGACATATGGTAGTGAGTAGAGCATTAATGAACCTTGTGATTAAAAACTCATCAAGAATATCTTCTTTTCCTAATGCTTTATAGATGAAAAGAATTGGCTAGCTAAGTAGTTACAGATGAAGGATCTGGGTAAGGCAAGCTATATTCTTGGAATTCAAATCATTCGTTATCATAAGAACAAGCTCTTAACCCTATCTCAAGCATCATATATAAACAAGGTGTTTTTTAGATTCTAGATGTAAAATTATAAGAAATGTACCTTGCCTACTAGACTTGGAATTACCCCATCTAAAGAGTAGTATATAAAAACACTTTAAGAGATAGAGGATATGAGACATGTGCCATATGTATCAGCAAATAGAAATCTAATGTATGCTATGTTATGTACTAAGCTTGACCTTCATTATGTTATTGGCACAAATAAAAATCTAATGTATGCTATGTTATGTACTAAGCTTGACCTTCATTATGTTATTGGCATAATCGGTCGATATTAATCCAACCCATAATTGTATCATTGGGTTGTAGTTAAGTGCAACCTTAGGTATCTTAGGAGAATGAATAATTATATGCTAGTATATTTTTACGGAGATTTGATCAACACATGATATATACATTCTAACTTTCAAGTAGATAAAGATTCTTGAAGATATACATCGTGATCAATGTTTACCCTCAATGAAGAAGCCATAATATGGAAAAGTGTGAAGTAAGGTTGTATAGTCAATTCTACAATGGAGGCTGAATATGCTACAAGTGCTTGGAAAATTAGGAAGTTCTTCCAAATATGGATGAACTTTAAACATTGTAATATGATAACAGTGGAGTAGTGGCTAACTTGAAAGAACCAAGAAGGCACAAATAAGGAAAGCATATAAATTGAAAATATCATTTTATCTGGGAAATTGTTCGTAAGAGATGTATCAATGATTTATTTAAGTTTGAATTTATAGATTCATCGGTCCCCGAATTTGCTCCATAACAATAATTATTTCATATGTTCAAAATACATTCGAATATTTTATGATGATCATAAATGTCAAATAAATGTGTAAGGATAAAATAATAATTTAGTATAGTCGAATTAATCCAATTAATTAATTAAATATATTTTTTGAAATTAAATATTTGTTTGAATTAATTACAAATTAAAATGCTAAGTTTAAATATTTCTTGGTCATTTAAATACTTGCAGGATAAAAATTTTATTTTAATAATTATTAAATTGGATTTGATTTTGAATTAATTATACAATTGTAACACACTAGAACTCCTTGTGAGGCATGGAAATAGCTAAAATAATATGAATAATATTTTTATTAGAGATCACTTGAAGAAAAATTAGAATTTTTTTAGTAATCAATTGAGAGAATAAAATTTAACCTAAATCCATAGAGTTTCAAGAAGATGTCTTTGAGAAAAAAATTGTCCTTCAATAATTTACTAATCACTACTAGGTTAAAATTTAGAGTTCGTAAGGATTCCCACCAATCAAATTCTTGTTTATTGGGAGATAAGGTTTAAAAATCCAAAGGTTTTGTTCATATATTACAAAGGTATGTTTCTTATTTTGCTTTATTATAGTTAAATTATTAATATCATAAAATTTATGTATGTTAAATTTTTGTTAGCTAATATTAATTGCTTATGCAGTTTTCATCGATAAAAATTTGATTTTTATTGAAAAAGAATTTTCCAAAAAAACAGAAGACTATTCCAACCATGACTATAGGCAGTCATTTTTCCATCAATATCCAACTTCTGACAATTGCCTTCGGTAGCTCCAGCGATGGTAGGATGCGGAGCTAATGGCAAGCACCCATTCTCCCGGCCATAGTAGGTAGTTATTACACATACTTAGTTTGAGGAGGACAATTTTGATCATACTATGTAAGAAATGGATTTATTGATATGAATAAACGAATGTTTACAACCTATTTATACAAAAGAAAAGCAAATTTGTAATAATTAAAAATAAACACAATTATGGAGAGGCATGTTCATGGACAGCCTATCCTTCCCCACCAAGCTGTTGGTGGCTGCTTCCAGCTGGTGTGTTGGTTGTCACCAGCTGGATCTCATGTTCTTTAACATTCCCCCTCAAGTTAGAATATATGTTAATTATTCCTAACTTGTTAAGTAAGCTTGAGAACTGTGGAAAACTCAGGGATTTGGTAAATATATCTGCTGGTTGCTCTAATGTAGAGATATGATAAGTTTTGATCATTCCAGCTTGAATCTTTTCTCTTACTAGATGGCAATCGATCTCTATGTGTTTGGTTCGCTCATGAAACACTGGATTTGATGCAATGTGAAGAGCTGCTTGATTGTCACAATATAACTTGGTTGGTTGAGAGTGTTTGATACCCAAATCATCCAAAATATATCGTAACCAGGTTACTTCGCAACATGCCGCTGCCATAGAGCGGTATTCTGCTTCTGCACTTGATCGTGAGACTGTATTTTGTTTCTTAGTCTTCCAAGAAATTAACGAGTTTCCAAGAAACATACAATATCCTGTGGTTGATCGTCGTGTATCTGTGCATTTTGCCCAGTCTGCATCACAAAAAGCATTTAGCTGTAATGAACTAGTTGCTGAGAAAAAGAGACCTTGCCCTGGTGTGTTCTTGACATATCGTAGCACTCGTTGAGCTGCTTCCAAATGTGGTTGTCGTGGTTTATCCATATATTGACTGAGAATGTGCACGACATACACTAAGTTGGGCCTTGTGATGGTCAAGTATATTAATCTCCCAACAAGTCTTCGATAGGATGTGGGATTACTGATGAATTCCCCTTCAACCTTGCTAAGGGATAAATTTTGTTCCATGGGTGAATTGGCAGATTTGGCACAAAGATAACCCATGTCCTCCAATATTTCAAGTGCGTACTTGCGTTGTGACAGAACAATTCCCTTACTGGAACGTGAAACTTCTATGCCCAAAAAATACTTTAATTCACCGAGATCTTTAAGCTTGAATTGTCTCATGAGATGATTCTTAGTTTCTTCAATGTCTTGTATATTGTTTCCTGTTATGATTATATCATCTACATAGACAAGAAGAGCAGAAAAGGAATTACCACAGGTTCGGACGAATAATGAGTGATCATACTTGGATTGGTTAAACTAGCTAGCTTAAGTGTTATTGATAGCTTGATGAACCACTGTCGTGAGCCTTGTTTGAGTCCATACAAAGATTTATGTAGCTTACATACTCGTGTTTCCCCCTTTCGTCCGAATCCAGGTGGAAGGGACATGTAGACATCTTCATGAAGACCACCATAGATAAAAGCATTGTTGACATCAAGTTGTCGAATATGCCAATTTTGAATAGCAGCAACGGCAAGGAGAAGCCGAATAGTGACAAGTTTGGCTACTGGTGCAAAAGTTTCTTGGTAGTCAAAACCTTCAATATGACTGTATCCTTTGGCCACTAATCGAGCCTTGTATCGTTCCACGAGCCATCGGGATTATACTTGATTTTGTAGACCCATTTACAACCAACTGGTTTCTTGTTTGGAGGAAGGCTGTTGAAGCGTCCAAGTGCCATTAGTTTCAAGGGCATCCAGTTCTTGTTTCATGGCAAGCCGCCATTTTGGATCATTGAAAGCTTCAAAGAAAAGTGGTTGGTTCCCCGAGAATGGAAATAGAAGTAGCAAAGGCACGATGTGCAGGTGATAATTGGTCATAGGTAAGTACATGAGATAAAGAATGAGAAGTACCTTTGTCTTTAGACGATGCTGAGTGAGACGAAGGGAATGACCGAGAAGGTAAGGAAGCTTCTTCATGATATTTTTGAAGGTAGCTAGGAACATTGGTGGATCGACGAAGCCTATGTGTGACTGGTGTTGGAGAAGTTATGTGTGGTGGAGAAGTTGATGATGATGTTTCTGAAGATGAATTGTGAAGATGAAGAGTGTCTGAGTTGATTGTTGGAAGGACAGATGATGTATGATCAAGTGATATATTTGGATTGGTTGATTGACGAATGTTGGGTATGTCATCATAAATAGTATCTTCTGATGGAGGAAATAGAGTTGGAGTGTTGACAGCGGAAGTGAAATAAGGAAATACATGTTCATGAAAGATAACATCACGAGACACTAAAGTCTTGCTTGTTTCTAGATTGTAGACACGATAACCTTTGATCCCAGATGGATACCCAATGAATATGCATTTATGTGACCTAGCATCAAACTTGGTGAGTCGATCATGATGTGCAGACACAAAACAAAGGGAACCAAAAACACGAAGATGTTCATACCTAGGAGTTTTGTGAAAAAGGACTTCAAATGGTGTTTTACCCTTGAGAACAGGTGTTGGAATACGATTTATGAGGTATGTGGCTGTAAGAATGGCATCTCCCCAGAATTGTTTAGGAAGATTGGCTTGGAAGAGCAATGAACGAGCGACATTGAGAAGATGACGATGTTTGCGTTCCGCAACACCATTTTGTTGAGGGGTAGAGACACAACTAGTTTGATGAAGGATTCCCTTGGTAGAAAACAACGGGGTCATAAAAAATTCTGGTCCATTGTCACTACGAATGATTTTAACTCTGGATGAAAATTGTGTTTCAACAAGATTGATGAAGGTGGTAAGAAATGTGCGTGTATCAGATTTAGCATGTAAGAGATAGACCCATGTGCATCTTGAGTAGTCATCAACAATAGTGAGAAAATAACGTGCTCCATTAAGTGCTGGAATGTGATAACCACCCCAACTATCGACATGAATAATTTCAAACGGTACTTTTGTATTGATGGAACTTAAAGAAAATGGATTACGTGTTTGCTTAGCTAATGGACAAATAGAACAATCACTAATGGAACAAAAAGGTGTATTGATGGAAAGGGAAATTACACGCAAACTGTTATTAGATAAATGACCAAGTCGTTGATGCCATAGATGAGAGTTGGTGGAAGCAGTGTTTGAAATGAAGAAACATTTAGCCTTTTTAGAAATAGTCAGGTAGTAGAGTCCTGCTTTCTCAGTTCCCATCGCAATCGTCTTCCCTGAGCATTTGTCCTGAACAAAGCACATACTGTTAGTGAAGGTGACATGAAATAATGAGGTTTGAGTTAGTTTGGCTACTGAAACCAAGTTTAATTTGAAGGAGGGAACACATAAGACATTACGAAGTATGAAATTATTTGAGAAATTTACAGTGCCAATATGTGTGACACGGGCAAGAGAATGATCAGGTAAATGTACATGTCGATTAGTGACTGGAATGCTGGAGCTCACAAGGTTTTGGGAACAGACCATGTGATCAGTTGCCCCTGTATCAAAAATCCAACGGGTTTTTGAATGGAAAACAGTTGCACATAATGTGTTACCTGAAGAAGTAGTCACTTGACTTGCCATGCTACCTGATTTGGATTGATTGAGAAGTGTAAGGAGCTCTTGATATTGGGCAGATGTAAGGTTGTGGGATGGTATTTTGTGTCGGAGCAGCTTTCCTGAAAAGTCAGTATGATGAGCTTTGGAAGGGAAGCCATAACTTATATTTCTCTTATCTTGAATTGCTCCTTTCTTCCGACACATGTTGATGCCATATCCATTCAAACCACAAAAATTACATTTGAGACGCTTTCGACAGTTTTCAAAATTGTGTCCATTGAGACCACAAAAATCACATTTGAGATGACTTTGGCAATTCTCAGAATTATGGCCTATATTGTTGCATCGATTGCACTTGAGATGTGGATTCCTTGGTGGGTAATTTTTGTGAGGATATTATGGACGACTATCTCTGGCAACAAGTCACGGCAGCTTTTGGCATCCTTCCCATGCTTTGCGTGGAGACAGCTCTTTGCTTTTCATCTTGAATAATAAGTGAATATATCTTATTTACTGTAGGTAATGGTTCCATGAGCAAGATTTGTCCACGTGCTGATGTGTAAACATTGTTAAGCCCCATGAGAAATTTTATGGTTCGCTGCTTTTGTTGATATTCTTGTAGTTCCCTTCCGGCATTTCCTCCACAATGTGGAAGAGGACATAGTGCATCACGACTATCCCATAAGCTTTTCAATTTTGTATAGTATTCTCCAATTCTTACACCTTCTTGTATGCAATCATGGATCTCTTGCTCAATGTGGAATAGGTGCACGCTGTTGGTGTGTGAAAAACGTTCCTTTAATTCTTTCCATAGCTTTCGTATGCGATCATCCTTTATACATGACACTTTCTGCAATTTTGGGTGATATAGTGTTGAGGATCCATCCTTTGACAAGAATGTTGCAGCGAATCCATTGTTTGATTTCTGTTTCAAGGTTATTTGATGGCCTTTGGATTGTGCCGTCAATGAATCCTTCTTTGTTTTTGGTTATTAGAGCCATGAGAATTGCATGACTCCAAATGTGATAGTTTTCTTGGTTTAAGGATTGAGGTAAGAGAACCATGCCTGGTTGGTCTGAGTGGTGTAAATATAATGAATGGCTAGGGTCATCATACCATTTTGGTAAAGTAGGGTTGGTATTGGTAGTCATAGACATTATTTGTTGAATAAATTCGAAAGTACGGGATAGGTTTAAGTGTGTTTTAGACAATAATGACTATTTATGAAATAAATAATGAATTGAAATATGCTTTATCTTGTAGAAAATGAGTTAAGGATTACAGAACCGGAAATTTCAGCCGAAGAACCGGTCGGAAAGTGGGTGAACCGGCGGTTGGAATGGCTGAAACGGTGGAACCCTGAACCGGATGAAGACCGAACCGGACCGGACCGGATGAAGACCGAACCGGGTGAACGACGCGTCGTTTGCTTCAGCAGCACGCGAACGACGTGTCGTTGGAGTCGTCTTCCTCAGCAGTTGGCGCCTGTTAGCGCGTGTGTCTCCGGTGAGGCGCGTGGAACACCGATGAGTTTAAACAAGGCGCGTGTGAGCGCGTGGAGAGGTATTTTGGCTTGATTTTAATTGCAGATTGCTCGGATGAATCTGAATAATATGATGGGATGAAATTAAAATTATTTTGTGAATCGAAATTGGTTTTGAAAAAAAAAACAGATTGAAGAAAAATGGGAAAAAATTTCTATGAGCTGAATTTTCTGGGAATTGTTTCCTAAGCTCTGATACCATGTAAGAAATGGATTTATTGATATGTATAAACGAATGTTTACAACCTATTTATACAAAAGAAAAACAAAATTGTAATAATTAAAAAATAAACACAATTATAGAGAGACACGTTCTTGGACAATCTATCCTTCCCCAAAAATTGTAATAATTAAAAAATAAATACAATTATAGAGAGACATATTCTTGGACAATCTATCCTTCCCCACCAAGCTGTTGGTGGCTGGTTCCAGCTGGTGTGTTGGTTGTCACCAGCTGGATCTCATGTTCTTTAACATACTATACTACTCCTCAATTTAACAAGTGCATGGATCAGACCTGCGTGGAAGACAAGACTAGTCAAGTCCATACACAGCGAAGTAAGAAAACAACATATGTTCGACTCTCCAAACGATGTTGACACAAGATCCAGATATGATTGTCACCAGGCTGGCACCCAAGAAAAACTTTATGTTTATGACAACTGAATTCCACAAGTTTTTGAAGAAAAGAGGCTGGGAAACCAAGGGTTTGAAGAAGTGACATGCCACGTGTTGACCACCCCACACTTTCGAAATTTTTTAAGGAGTCTTGGGGAAACTAAAGGTCTCCAAGGAACAACACCTAGTCAGTTTATCGCCCAAAACTTAGAATTTTTTTCCAATTTCCTACAAGAATATTAAGTCAAATACAGAGAAATCCATGCACCATACGTTCAGACAAAGATGCATGCATGTAACTAGAAACAATGATGTTTTGTCGTCAGCAACTTACAAAAACAAAGTTCTGATAGCCTAGCACATGGGAACGATACACCGCCATGCTGCCAGGACAACATTCGCCTCCCACTAGAAACCTTTGCCATTGTGGGCCAGTTATCATCTAGCTAGGCCATGGTAGGATAGCCTCCTACCAACCATAACGAGTCCAACCAAAATACCAACCATTTAGCCAGTCCGACCAGTTGAAAAGCCAGCCAATTTATTCTGCAAGACTAGTCCAACCAACCGAAAAGATTGGTCTGACCAGCCGACAAGACTAGCTCGACCAGCTCTAGTCTACTAGCTTTTATTTGCATCCTTGGTCTGCCCTGCTTTTCGTCTGTCCTGGCGTGCAAGCTAGTTAGTTCCCTTGCCTGCTCGTGCACCGTGCAAGTGATGGTGGTGGTTTTGCAGTCATCAAGAAATCTTTATGTGAATACAAGTAGCAACAATTGATCTTCTTCGATGCAACTTTGATTATTCATATCTCTTTAACCGAGAATCAAATTCAAACATGAAATATACTATTAAACAGCTAGGAAACTAATGGTTATTAATCCTTAATTCAAGAGATAAAACAATTACTTTAATTCAAGGAATAAAATAAGGAATCATTAATTCAAGGAGTAAATTCAGTTAGGGTTTATAAATAGAAGCATCGAAGTACCTGATGTTTCCTCACCAACCTATGAATCCTAGCTTAGTAAGGATCAGCTCGTTATATTGTCATGGCTCTTAAATTTCATGGAACGTAAATTAGTTGAAATATTCATTTACTTTAAATCCGCATACCAACTATGGGAAACGGTCAAGGAAATGTATGGCAATCAAAACAATGTTGCATGAGTTTTTCAATTAAAGAAGTACATCTCAAATCTGTAACAAAATGGAAAGCCTTTTGTACAACTCTTAGGAAGCATGAAAAGCATATGGAATAAGTTGGAAATATATCGTCCTCATACAACCGATGTAGCTCTGCTACGAAAGAGAGTAGAAGAAGATAAAATATTTCAACTTCTGTCCAATCTCGATTCAATATATGAAGATATACGATGCCACATACTCATGAATACTGAACTTCTTTCCTTCACCAATGTATGTGCGACAATTCAGCGTGAAGAAGTAAGGAGGAAAGTCATGAGCAAGGGTACAATGGATGGTGCACCTGAGGCAAAAGCCTATCTAACCAACGAGAGGAAGTACAAAGGAAAGCATCCAAACTTGAAGTGTCAACACTGCAATTATACGGGTCATGTTAAGGACACATGCTGGATTCTACATCCAAAATTAAAGCCTGGTTTTACAAAGGACAAGGGTTTACAAAAAAGTGAATCTTACTACACACCTTGTAAATCATGTTTTTGCCTCTACATCTAATGGGTCTGATCCATTCAAGAACTTCACAGTGAATCCAACTGAACTCATGAATGAGTTTATGTTGTATCTTCAAAGCAACACAATAGGAGCTAGAATTGACTATATGGATAGCATAGAAGAAGGAAACTCGGCAAAGACATTCTTCCGGACAAATTCTTGGTTTCTTGGCAGATACAAAACTCATACCACAAGAGGACATGCAAGTATCATAAAAGCCTTTAAAACTGCTCTTAAAATAAATATGTTGCATGAATTTTAGGTTCTAGATTCAGGTGCCACAGATCATATGACCAACAATGTGTCAAAGTCTCATAAGTTTGAAAAATTAGCAAATCCTTCTCAAGTTTCAATTGCAAATGGTGAGAATGTAAAGGTTTTAGGAAAGGAAAAAATAAAATTAATGTCGGATGAAATCGAGTCGGTGGTTTTATATGTACCTTTCTTTCCCTTCCAACTTCTGTCTGTAGGAAAAATCACAAATACCTTGAATTGCTTAGCCATTTTTTTCTCCTCATAATGTCATTTTTCAATATTGTGCCACAAAAAAGACAATTGGCGAAGGGTTTTACTTAGATGGTCTCTATTACATATCTAAAAGCCATCCTAGAGGGTTTCAAGCCAAGTTTAACCCCATCCAAGATAATCAATTGTGGCATCAATGTTTAGCTCACCCTTCTCCACTAATTTTGTCAACATTATTTCCAAACTTAGGAAATGATGCACTTGCATGTGAAACTTGCCACTTTTCTAAGGCCACTTTATTGCCTTTTAATTCTTCTTTGTCTAGGGCTAGTAAGTGTTTTGAACTAGTTCATTCAGATGTATAAGGACCAACTAATGAATCTTTTGATGGTTATAAGTATTTTGTGATTTTTGTTGATGATTTATCTCGAGTCACATGGTTGTATATTTTAAAGTCTAAGAATGAAGTTATGGAAGTATTTAAGGACTTTTATAACCTTGTTAAAAATCACTCCTCCTCTAAAATTCAAACCTTAAGGTCTAACAATGACACCGAATACATGTCATATATCATGAAACAATATTTGAGCATTTATGGCATTATGCATCAAACAAGTTGTGTTGGCACACCTCAACAAAATGGTGTAGCTGAACGCAAAAATCGGGAGTTACTTGAAAAAATTAGAGCATTAATGCTACAAATGAATGTACCAAAGAGATTCTGGTCTTAAGGGGTTATGGTAGCTGCTTACATCATCAATAGATTACCTAGCCGAGTCTTGGATTTCAAGTCTTATCATCGAGATAAATTGGATCCTAGAGTTGTTAAACGTATTTTTCTTGATTATTCATCTACACAAAAGGGGTATAAGTGTTATGATCCCCAACTTAGGAGATTAATTGTGTCTAAAGATGTTCAATTTTATGAAACTAACCCTTTTTTCAGCAAGTCACATGAAATCACAAGTCAAGGGGATGGTATCTTGGATGTGTTTCCATTACCAAGAATCGAACTTGAGGCTCCACAACAACAAGATCCCAGCCATGTCAACATTGATGCATCTCTCACTGAAAGTAACAATGAAGGGTCTCGTCTTAATGGTACACTACATGAAGATGGTGACAATCAAGATGATCCTCACAATATGGTACAAGATGTAAACGAGTGTGAGATAACTCCTCCTGCTCCATGACGTAATCCAATGCGTGTTAAGCAACCTCCCATAAGACTTTAAGACTTTGTCACCTATAAACCCATACATCCCATCTCAAATTATGTTTCATATAAGAGAGTGACACCAACCTATGCCGCATTCCTTAACACAATATCGAGTTACAATGAGCCTCAAAACTTTCATGAGGCCAACAACCAAGAGATGTGGAAGGAAGCCATGCAAGAAGAACTTAAAGCCTAGATCAGCACAACACATGAAGAACTACTAAACTTCTAAAAGGAAAGAAAGTCGTGGGTTGCAAATGGATCTATAAGCTCAAATTAAAGTCAGATGGATCAATTGAGAGATATAAAGCAAGATTGGTGGCTCGGGGATTCACTCAAACATTCAAGGTGGATTACAAAGAAACATTTGCACCTATTGCAAAAATGAACACAGTAAGAGTGCTATTGTCCGTGGCTATAAACAAGGGGTGGTCCATATACCAAATGGATGTGAATAATGCATTCTTGCATGGTGACCTCAAAGAAGAAGTCTATATGAAATTGCCACCCAGGCATCCTCAAAGCAATGAACTGGATTTAGTGTGCAAATTGCACAAATCCATTTATGGTCTAAAATAGTCCTCACGAGCTTGGTATGCCAAGCTAAGCTCATTTTTCACTAGTGTTGGTTTCAAAAGTAGCAATGTCGATTCCTCACTATTTGTTCGCATAGGAGCTATGGGAAAATTAGTTATGCTGATTTATGTAGATGATCTGATAATTATGGGTGATAATGCTGACGAGATTTTCAACATCAAACAATCCCTCAAACAAAGGTTTGCAATTAAAGACCTTGGGATATTAAAGTACTTTCTTGGTATAGAAATGGCAACCTCGCACAAAGGACTCTTTCTTAACCAAAGGAAATATGTCCTAGATTTGCTCAAGGAAGCTAACATAAGCAATGCTAAACCAACCATTACCTCTCTTAATAGTAAGCTCAAATCTAGCTTGAAGGGCATGCCACTCATGGATATACGTTATTACCAACGACTAGTTGATAAGTTGATCTACCTATCAACACCAGACTTGACATCACATATTATGTAAGGATTGTGAGCCAATTCATGCACTCCCGACACTTGAGCATTTCACCCTTGTTAAAAGGATCTTATGCTACTTAAAATGATCAGTGGGTCGTGGTATCATTATGAAGAAGAATTACAACATACAACTCATAGGGTATTGTAATGCTGATTGGGCAGGGAATGCAATTGATCGTAAGTCCACCACTGGCTACTGTACATTTTTCAGTGGAAACTTGGTTACATGGAAGAGTAAGAAGCAAACTTTCATCGCCAGATCAAGTGCCAAAGCTGAGTATCGTGCAATGGCTTCAACTGCGTGTGAGTTGATATGGCTTAAAGGTCTTCTGTGTGATTTAGGTGTTCCTATAACTCTTCCTATGTCCTTATTTTGTGACAATCAGGTAGCCATGCATATAGCATCAAACCCAATGTTTCACGAGAGGACGAAACACATTGAAGTTGATTGTCATTACGTTCGTGAACAAGTTCAATCACAGGTGATTCAGACATATTATACAAGAAGCTTCGACCAACTTATTAACATATTTACCAAGCCATTGGCTTCTGATTAGTTTCAACCAATTCTGTCCAACCTTGGATCCATAAACCTTATGGATCCAGCTTGAGGGGAGTATTGGATATTAATCCTTAATTCAAGGAATTAAACAATGACCTTAATTCAAGGAATAAAACAAGGAACTTAATTCAAGGAATAAAACAAGGAATCCTTAATTCAAGGAGTATATCAAGGAAAGTTTAATTTAAAGAGTAATTGAAAGAGTAAAATTTCCTTATAAATAATTATACAATTGTAATGAAAATATGAAGAAAATAATACAAACTAGAGAGCTCTTTTATAAAGAGTTATTCTTTGTGTAGAGTTATTTCTTGTTTTTTCAATAGAAGCTCAGGCTCCCTATCATGTAAAGTAAGCTAGATTATCAAGTATAAAAAAGAAGAGACATCAACGACTACAACTAACCTCCAACATACCCTAACTACATAGTTAGACCTTCTCGCTACCTAGAGACGACTAAAAACACGTAAGCCTACAATACATATATATAATTTCCAAAATTTAGCCTCCATTTTTATAAAAATTAAGGTTATAGGATTTTGATCTCGGTTTTATAAAAATTGAAGTGATAGATATATCATATAACCTCGGTTATTTTAAAACCGAGTTTATAAACATACCCTATCAATTTTCTCTCTTTTACACTAAATATAAAAAAAAATTATAAATTTTTTTCTTTTTTTTTCTTTTTCCATCCCTTTTTTTTCAATTTTTTTTCTTTTTTTCCCAGTTCTCTTCTCTGCTCAATTAAACCCTACCTATTCTCGTATATCTTAACAAATGTTTCACTCTCGTGCTGCAATCCAGCCTTTGTTCCACTCTCGCGTTGCGTTCTGGCCTCTGTTCCACACTCGCGTCGCATTCTAGCCTTTGTTCCACTCTCGCCATAGTAGTCTCTTAGTCATTTCTTGAATCTTTCTACTAAAAGACACCGCTAAATAGAGCATTCAAAATGTCCCATTTATTGGTCTCAAAGACAAGGACGAGTATTTTCTCATTGAGTAAGGCCGAGTCCGGATCCGAACTCGGTGAGTTTGGTTTGAGCGTGACATTCCCAACCTCTGTTCAAAACCTATATTTATTAATAATATTATATTACATTTGAGAGTTTCCCACTTCTTTTCTCTTCTCAAACCATATTCTCCACCCTCACGCGACGTTCCCAACCCTTATCCTTGCCTCCAGTAGCTCCTCATCAATATTACAAGTAACATCAACTCATCTTTTTCTATTTCTATTGTTATTGCTATTTATAATGAGTAAACCTAATGAATATTTTCTATTATAAATGAATCTTGGTACCAAATCTTGATCAGTAGAGGTTATTTCTAACTGCCTGAATGCTTGCTTGCGTTGAGAAATTTGGATGCTGGATATTTCTTAGATGGGTTATGAAAATTTGTTAGGAAGGTCACTTGGTATTATTTGTGGAACACGTGGTGTCCAAAAATATCAATACATTTCCTTACTAAGATACGATTTTGCAGGTTATTAATAGAAAGGGCCACGAGTATGGATTCCAACTGTTATATGGAGCCTTGGGTGCATTATGTTGGAGATGTTAACTTAAAAAATCCATAATTAGTACGCAATTTTTAGGCTCTCAGATAAAAAGTTTTGGCAACACCTTCTCGCCTTTACCTCGAGGTATGCTAAATTCTCTGTCCAATTGAATCAACTTGTGTTTGGCTAAAGTGTTCTAAAAATGCTACAATCTTCCTTTCCTCGAAATTTCATTTATCTTTTCTCCAGTATTTGGAGTGTGAAGTGGATAGGAAACCATCACACCTTGTGGATCTTCTTATTAACAACAAGTCTAGAAAAATTATAATGTAAGTTACATTATATTTGGTTACTATTAGGGATGACATAATTTATGTGGCCTTTGGAAGATATTTAGTTATTTCATTTCTACTATTTCCTATTCAACTTGTTAATGTTTTTATGCACTTGTGTAAGAACTAATTTGTTGATGTGATTTTTATTCCTTTTCAGTATGATCCTCCTCAAGATCCAAATGTCTTCGTACATAAAGTTGAAAAAGCCTATACATTTCTTATTGTGCTGCTAGACAAGTGTCATTGTATCTCAGAAAAGTTTCTTATATATCTATGAATTGTTTGAGATTAAGGGGATATTTGAGCCTACAAAAGCGTTAGCTTTTGGATTTAAACATGTGTCTGTGCTTGGTGCTTGTTACTAATGTTTAGCGTTGGTACTGGCATGCCTAGTCCTATGATTGTGGTGGTCCCTACTACTGGTGTTGGAATCGATGCTAGTGTTAGATGCTGGTGCATGGTGCCTAGTGCTGGTGTTGGAAGGCTACCTAATTGTTAATGCACTAGCAATATTAAATGGGCATGTGAGTTGATGATTCTTACAATGGATTTTAACTTAATTAGTTCTGATAATTGGTCAATTGTAGTGAATAAGATATATGGAGATATGTCATTTCCAAGAGGTTGTGCTTGTTGGGGACTAATTGCAATGCTTATGATTTACTCTGTTGGTCACATTTCTGATGCTCACTTTAATCCTACTATCACTATTACTTTTTCTATTTTTGCAAATTTTCTCTCAAATAGGTACACCATATTTAGTCTTTTGTTTTTGAGATCATCATCTCATTGCTATTAATGTTTTTTATTTCTGGTGTGGCTACTGATAACAAAGCAATATGTATAAATATATTTAGTCTTCATGTATGACAAGGCATAGGTTATGGGTTGGTTGAATCTAATTCTATTCTGTTTTAACCAACACTAGGCGCTGACACCAGCGTAGCACTCCAGCATACTAGCACCAGCACACCAGCACCGACGTAACACCTCAACGCACCAACAATAGTGCACTAGCACCAACGCAGCACCCCAGCGCACCAGCGCCTATGGTATTTGCCTTTTCTTTACACTTCTATTGAAGTCATTGTGGACTTGATTATGTTGATTTGAAATACACTTATAAATGTTTGTAATAATAAAAAGTTAGTTTGTAATAGTAAGATTTTATTATGTTTTAGTATATAATAAACTTTGAAATGTAATTATACTTTTAATTTTAATAAAATATGATTTTTAATATTGTAATTAATAAATTTATTGTAATTTATATTGAATTTTAATATTATATTTAATAATTATATTTTTATTTTAATTTATAGCCATAAACATACCCTATGACCTCAGTTATTGAAAGATCGAGGCCATAGAGATAACCTATGGTCTCGATTATTAAAAAACTGAGACCATAGACATAACCTATGGCTTTGGTTATTAAAAGACCAAGACCATAGACATATTATATGATCTTGACTATTGAAAGATCGAGACCATAGGACATGTTTATGGTCTCGATTTTTTAAAAACCGAGGCCATAGTTATATCTTATGGTCTCAATTATTCTGAAACTGAGGTCATACGTTATATCTATGTCTTCGGTTAAAAAACTGAGACCATAGATAACAGTCTATATTCTCTCTACCTTAGGTCTCTGTTTTTATAACAGTGTCATAAACTTACTATCACGATTAAAAATAAAAGCCATATATATATATATATATATATTGTAACAATGAGGATTGATATTTTGGTGAGAATGTATTAGTTATGTGTGACAAGATTATATTACTTCAGGTCACAATTTTACTTTCAATAATCAAAATCAATTTATAGTTAGATTATAATTAAATCAAATAATAAGAGAGAATTAATATTTTCTCTATTTAATATTAATAAAATGATTTTATAAAGATATTAAATATTATTAGTGTTCTGTATAAAAAGATAATATCTAGTATTTATAAAAAATCAATTTACATTTAGATTATAATTAAATCAAATAATAAGAGAGAATTAATATCTTCTCTATTTAATATTAATAAAAGGATTTTATAAAGATATTAAATATTATTAGTGTTCTGTATAAAAAGATAATATCTAGTATTTAAGTTATAAGAACTCTTTGTAAATAACATGATAATCCAAAATTAACATAAATAATTAGTATTTAAGTTATAAGACCTCTTTGTATAAATTTTATTTTTAAATAGTTAGTAAGGAGAATAAAATATAGATTTGATTATTAAAATCTTCTTGTCAAAGTGATATTACGTCTCTTTTGTTATCATTATTTGTACAATTGACGTCTCTAGTAAAACGGATGAAATTGGCTCCTTTAAAAAAATCTTAAGCAAGTGATTAGCACGAGTATTTTTGTTTTTGTTTTTGTTTTTTATAAATAAATTTGGAGTATTCATTCCGCATTATAGAGTTCTTGGTACTAAATAATCATCTGAATGATTATCCTCTTACATGAGTTCCTTATTTTATTTATTATTTATTAATTTTTAATTTATTCTCCTATATTTTTCTATTTTAATAGTTTTGTGTGAAAAAAATTGAATAGTAAAGTGTTAAATTAATTATTTATACATATTAGTTTTGAACCCGTACATTGTTAGGATTTAAAATATTTATTAAAAAAATGAAATGTCTTAATAGCATTTATCATTAAGATTAAAGATAATATAAATTTTAGTCACTTATATGTAATTTTTTTTCATTTATTTCATATTTTTTCGTGAACATGGCAACTTAAGATAATTTGTAATCATTAAAATACTAATTTATTTAAATAATAAAAAAATTTAATTTCCAATTCTATATACAACAAAATTAACCTTATTTATGGAACATATGGGTATTGGTTTTTATGGTTATAATGAACCAATATTAAATTTTAAAATATCAACTAATCAATCATATTCATTGAAAATATTTTTTTATATTCAATTTTTTTATTATTTTTGCTGTCAAATTTTCGATTATACCCTTACATGATGGAGTGGCACATTAAAATACTTGTATGCTAATCTTATTAAGAATGAGAGTATCTTCCTTTAATTGCTTTTAATTGCTTGATTTATCCACATATCTTTTTTATCTGCCCATAAGTGCAATTTTACGATACCTTCTCTTTCTCATATAAACTCATTTATCTATCTCTGGTCTTTCCCTATAAGACTTTGGTACGATAAATGCATTCTTTATTTTTTAAAATTAAATAATTCAGGGTATTTATAATTTTTTTAATTTATATAATTTTGAGTTCAATCATATTATTTTACTTGAAATATAATTTTTTTTTATAAATATGACTAAATAAATAGAAAGGTTTTTGTTTATAACGAACATATCTCGTTCAAAAGTTTAAAAAATACTCTTAGTTAATTTAATTCAAAAAATATTCTTAGTTTAAATGTCATTTTTTTCTCTCTACTCTTTCAATTACCCGTCTAGTTTTTTTTCTCTCACTCCTTATTTGTAAAAACAAGATAAAAGAATATTTTAACTACACTTTACAACTTTAAAATACCGAATAAAACAATTATAAATTTTTAATAAATAATAAATAATAAATAAAATTTTGAGTGAATAATAAATAACTTATCAAAATTTTATTATAAATTAACTTAAAATAATAATAATAAATTATAAAATTAATAATAATTATTATTATAAAATAAATTATAAAAATTGGGCTAATAATTATAATAATATTATATTAGATAATATTTTTACACAAATTTTATGATATAATGTTTTATGTTTATATTGTATATTGTAAAAAGTTAGATGGAGAGGTTTCACAATTGTTTTTAATAATTTAATTATTTTTATGAATATTATTTTTATATTATAATTATAATTATTTATTAAATATAATTATAATGTATTATATTGTTTATGAATTATCAAAATTCTTAGCATATCATTTTAAATATATGTATAAATTTATATTTATTTTATTATGAAATAAATTATTTTTTATTTTTTAAAATAAATTTTTTAATATATAATATGATAAAAGAGATTTATGTATTTAGAATTTATAAGATGTTGATGTTTTTTTATGTTTATAATAATTATGTTTTGTAAAATATAATTAATATATCTTTTTTTTAAATAAAATTGATTAAAAACTTTGTTTTCAAATTTAAGATAAGATTTTACCCATTTTTAAACTATCATGTAGGAGATGTTCTTATAGATAAAATCATTAAATAAAACTTATTATCATTAGATTTTCTTTATGTAAATAAATAAATAAACAATTTTATTTTTAACCCTTGGCAATTGATTCTCATCACATTTAATAAAAAGGAAAGATATAATTTATTTTTTATAAATTTAACCTATTGTTAACCTCTTTAATATTAAGAGAGATAATTATAAAAACAATTTTTCAAAAATAAAGAGTTAATAAATAGTATATTATTTAAAATAAAAATGTTGAGGAAAGTAAAGAAAGATATTACAAAATACCTCTAATAAAAGTATAAAAATAATAAAAAATTAATAACAAACTATTGAATAGATAAAATAAAAGCATATAAATAATAAAACTTTATACATTTTAATGTTAACATTAACTTTAAAGAAATAAAAATAAAAATTTAAAAAAATAGCTAGATACATCCATATGCAACTAACAAAAGGAGAAAATATTTTCTACCAATCATTTGTTTTGTTAAAAGTAGATTTAATAAATATCAAATAAATCAAAGATTTTTTTGAAAATTTTTTAATATATAAAATTGTCAAATGAAACGTGTCAAATAAGAATGAAACCAACAACTCATCTTTTATAAAACTAAAATAAAAAATACACACCTACAGCAAGTTATGAACGTGGACAAACTATGGGCCACTCAATTCATGGTATCTTTCTTTCTTTTTTTTTTTTACATACATGCTTACTTTAATTTTATAAATAAACATTAAACAAAATAGATAAATTATACTTTTTATATAAGTATATACATGTTTAGATAAGCATATATAAATGGAAAAAATTACAAGAAATATTTATCTTGTTTATCTGAGGTAAAGGGAGTTATGTTGTATTATTATTTAGGATGAGTTATTATAGAAGTATTTTAGATTAGATTGGTTGTATTATTTAATTTATTAGAATAAAAATAATATTATTTAAATAATATAATTTTATCTTTAATTGATCATTTTTATAAAATCAATAGGTTAAATTATATTGTTTTTAATCTAATTAATTAAATGGTACAAATAAATTAATTTAAGATATTTTTATAACATTTTCTCTATTGTCTATTCATTAATAGTTGTGTATATGTCACAAGGTTATTCTCATCACCAAAACACAACACCACATTTAAGAGCGGTAATTGTGTCGTATTAATTAGGGGTGTTCATGGTCCGGTTTGGTCCGATTTTTCTTAAAAAAAATTTAACCGGACTGGATTGTTCATATTACTCGGACCGGACCGGATCGGACCGTTTGAAATGGTTTTAAGAAATAAAAATCGGACCGAACCGTTTGACTTATAAAACCGTTCGTTCCGATTTGGTTTCCGATTTGGTTCAAAATTTTTATAATTTAATGAAAAATAATGTGAAATTTTTAATATATTATTAAACCGGTTCGAACGGTTTAAAATTAATATAAACCGGACCGGACCGTTTGATTAGCAAAATCGTTCGATTTGGTCCGATGCGGTCCGGTTTTATGGTTTGGTTCGGTTCGGACCGATTTATAAACACTCCTAATATTAACCGTGTTTTTCTCATGTTTATTTTATATTATTCATGTCATATTTTATTATTAATAGTGTTGGTGTCTATGTTAGGTGACACATAAAAAATTACTTAACTTTTTTTTTGTGTAACTTATTAATAATAGTAAAAAAATAATAAATTTTTTAAAGATATTAAAAAATTATTGATCAATATTTATTAAATTTTTTATCCATATTTTTATAGTATCCTATGAGATATTATTACCCTTAACCCAACCCAGTACACCCAAAAACATAGAAGAAAGAAAAGACTATTGAATTTTTTTATGAATTAAAATTTCTTTAAAATCAAAAACCACGTTGTTTTCTTTTCTTTTTCGTTTATGAAGTTTTTTTCGTTTCTGAATTAATTTTTACGTTTATGTACTAATTCATTTTTGAATTATTTCTTCTGTTTAAAACTCTACTGAGGTGTATATATACACCTGTTCATTGAGGAAGGAACAGAGAAAGAAAAAAAAAAGAAAATAGAGCTAAGCAGAGGAAAAAAAAAAGAAATGAAGAAAGAGAAAAGGATATGAAAGAGAAGAGAAAAGAAATGAAAAAAAAAGGTAAATTAGGCAAAGTAAGAAAAGGAAAGGAAACAAAAATATTTTTATTTTCTATCTAGATTTAAGTTTTTTTATTAAAATTCATACTCTTGAAGTTTGTGGAATAATAAACTGTATTATAAGTTTATTATTATTTAACCGTTGTATTCTAGGAGATAAATTTTCTTAATTCTTTAATACCTATGGTAAGCGAAAAATTATTTTAAGGATACTATGTGATACATATGTCTCAATTCATTATTATATTTAAATTATATATATATATGAATTTTTAATTTTTAATTAAATAATTTTAATCTTAACTTGTTTCTTCATGTATTGTTTCAAACAATTTTAAGATAATTTTTATTTTTATTTTTTAAACAAACAAATTCAAAATCTTAATTTTTTTAATAAGTATTTTGAGAAAAATAAATTATTCATAATCTATTCTATTATATATAACTTTTCTACTATATACTTCTCTTAACTTGATTGTTATTACATTTTTTATTATCATTACCTTAAATTTTTACATCTTTTATTTAAATTGCTATAAATATTTGTTTTTGGCAGCCTATTAATATTATTTTTTCACAATCTGTGAAAGTTTTTTTATTTTTTCATCTTTTATTTATTTGTTTAACTTTAGAATATTACTTTATTAGGATTTGTTTTTCAAAAAATCAGTATCTTGCTTACTATATAGATAATATAAATAATAGTTTTTTGTTACTATTTGTTTAGATTTGGTTTATTTGTTTTTACTAATATTTTTACTCATTTATTTATTCTTGTTGTTATTATTTTTTTACTGCTTGAAAGTTGTTATTTTTAATAAATTGGTGATACCAATGTATTTTTTGATAATCTAAAACTTTATTTTGTTGTTTTTAAAACTTGAGTTGTTATTGGTGTATTTAATAGAAAAAGAAAAAAAGATTATGACATTTGAAATGATCATTCATTTGTCACGAATTGAGAACCCAAATATGAATGTTGTTAATCCTACTGTGGATGATTCTAATGTGAACCAAATAATGAGTACTTTTATGACTCATGGGATAACCCCAATGTTACTAATTTATATTCCTATGAACCATGTTGTGACAAAGAAACTAGAGAAGTTTAATGGTTTGAACTTAAGAGATGGAAAAGTAAGATGATGTTCTATCTCACCATCTTAAATTTGAAAAGGTTCTTGACTAAAGAAGCTCCTGATCAACCTGAGGGTAAACAAGATTTTTAGTCTACTAGTTTTATTGAAGAATAGAAGTATTCTAATTATCTATGTCGAAACTATATTCTGAATAGTATAATTGATTCCTTGTACAAAGAGTACAATAAGGAAAAAACAACTAAATACTTATGGGAATCATTGGATCAGAAGTATGAAACTGAAAATACCAGTGTCAAGAAATTTTTAGTTGGTCGCTTTCTTGATTATAAGATGGTAGATTCTAAATCTGTATACAATTAAGTACGTGAAATCCAAGATATCTTAATAAATATGTATGATGAAGGGATTGTACGTAGTGAAACCTTCCAAGTTTTAGCTATTATTGAAAAGTTGCCCCTTTTATGGATAGGTTTTAAGGCCTACCTTAAGCACAAGCGAAGGGAAGTGTCTTTGAAAAACTTGTTGATAAGATTTGAAGTGGAAGAAGACAACAAGGCTATTTTATCAGTCAATTACCTTTTAAATAAGGTACCCCATAAAAAGACACATAAGGCATCATATGAATTATTTAAAAGAAGGGTACCTTTTTATAAATATTTACTAGTTCTTGAGTGTCTTGCTAAAGTAGCCATACCTATATCTAAGAATGTGAAGATAAATCCAAAAATGATAGATTGCATCTTCATTGAATATGCACATAATAGTAGTGCTTATCAGTTTCTTTTGTATGATTCAAAGAACCCAGACATACACAAGAACACAATAATGTAATCAAAGAATGTATCGTTCTTTTTAAATGTATTTCCAGGTAAATCTCAAGGAGAATCAAATTAATCTAAACAAACGTGTGAGATTATGAATAAAGATAGTCAAAACAAAGAACCTGAACAAAAGGTTGAGGTCAGACGTAGCAAGAAGGTTAGGACAAAAACATCATATGGTCTAAAGTTTTTGACCTACTTGCTAGAAAGTGAATCTTAAACCTATGAAGAGGCTGTGAATTCTTCTGAAGATCCTTAATGGCAAGAATCCAATAATAGTGAAATTGAGTCAATTATGCAAAATCACACTTAGGAACTAGTTGATTTACCTTTAAGTAGTAAAACACTAGGATCTTAATGGATTTTCACGAGAAAATGTAAATCATATGGATCAATTGAAAAGTACAAGGCTAGCCTTGTAATTAAGGGATAAAAACAATGACATGGCCTTGATTATTTTGATACTTATTCTCCTATGACAAGAATAACAACCATAAGGATGATAATTTATATCGTCACTCTATGAAATCTTGAAATACATCAAATGGATGTAAAGACAACCTTTCTAAATGGAGAGTTAGATGAGGACATCTACATGGACCAACTCAAGGGGTTTTAATGCCTAAGGAAAGAAGGAAAGGTCTGCAAATTGGTAAAGTCTTTATATGGCTTGAAACAAAAACCAAAACAGTGGCATGAAAAGTTTGATAATGTCATGAGGAAAAATGGCTTTAAAATCAACAAATGTGACAAATGTGTATATGTTAAGGACAAAGAAGACGATTATGTTATCTTGTGTCTTTATGTTGATGACATACTAATTATAGGTAGTAATGATCAAATCTACTAGGACTATGTTGAATTCAAGGTTTGATACAAAAGATATGGGGCCTGTTGATGTAATTTTGGGAATTAAGATATCAAGGATATCAAACGATCTTATTCTAAGTCAATGTCATTATGTTGACAAAATACTTGAGAAATTTAACAAGGGTGATTCTGAAATTGTGAGAACACCAATAAATGTAAATCTAAACCCATCTAAGAATAAAAGTGAGATTGTGTCTCAATTAGAATATTCTAAAGTGATAGAAAGTCTTATGTACTTGATTAGTTGTACGAGCTCAAATATAGCTTACGATGTAAGCATACTAAGTAGATATACTTGTAATCTAGAATCGGATCACTTGAAGGGTATTACAAGACTACTTAGATACTTAAGATATACACGTAACTATAGACTATACTTAATAAGATATCCAATTGTATTAGAAGGATATAGTGATTAAAATTGGATATCTGACATAAAAGACTCAAAGTCTACTAATGGATATGTATTCATACTAGGTGTTGCAACTGTTTCATAAAAGTTCTCTAAACAGACGTGCATTATTAGATCCATGATGAAATCTAAGATCATCGCTTTGGATAAATGTTTCAAAGAAGCTGACTGGCTACGTAATTTTTTAGAGGATATTCTTAAGTGGGTGAAGCCTGTACCTACAATATGTATCCATTATAATAGCTAATCTACTATTGACATGGCACAAAGCAATATGTATAATGGTAAGTCTCAACATATACTTCGTAGACTTAATATCATTAGACAATTACTCTCAACTGGGGTTATATGTTTCGTATTTTTGCAAGTGTACGAATCGTTCAAGTAATAAAGTGTACAAAAGTACGGATATCGAACCCATAAGGAATGGCGTTATTAAGTACCGAAATTGACTAATCCCAATTTTATTTGAAAATCGAATTGTTGAATTTGTTTAAAAAGTAAATTAACTTAAAACTAAACTCAAATAACAAAATTTAATGTTTTTCACAAATGATTAAAAACGCTAAGGCATTTGATTTTGTTAAATCAATTCAATCTGATTTCAAGTCATGTTATATGAGAATCAAAGTTAAAAGTGATGGTTGAAAAACCCAAATTTACTTAATACTCTCTCTCGAGTTATATTAGAATTACTTATCTATGAAAACCAATTATATTTCTATGAAGATTTAATCCGCAAAACAAGCCGCATTCGATTTATGGAATTTCAAGAATAACACATACATCATGCGTTAGGTCTCACTCGCATTCAACATACGATATTTATCCTGAAAGCGTTCATTACATCTCCTCTCGGTCTCAATATAATGAAACAAATCATTTAAATCTTGATCAGAAATTTAAAAGCATTAAGCATGGAAATAAATACTCAACTTGAAAACAATGAATTCATATAACGATAACACAAGAAATCAGATTTTCTTGATTCAACTACATCATAGCCTTAGCAAAAATGAATTAGTTCATAACGAAAATAAGAACAAACATATTCTCAATTGAATCCATGAACAAACAAACTGAATAAAATGTAGAAAATAAAAGCTAAGGAGAAGAGATGAAAAACTCTTGAAGATGAAGACTTGGTAGCAACAATGGTGATGATCCTTCAAGCTTTTCCAACCTTTCTCTCCAAAATTTCCTTTTCTCCTCCAAAAATAACTTAGATCTGCTCTCTCTGTCGTCCCCCTCTTTCTCCATCATAATATATATATAGATCTAGTGTTTGTGGGGCAATTTTGGAACAAAACAACATAAAAAATGTGTTTTTGGATGAAACTCACCGGCGGCGACATTATTCTCGCCGCGGCGAGATGTTTGGAAAATAAAATTTTTCTTTTTCTGATTTTGGCTGGCGGCGAGATACTTTGGCCGGCGGCTAGAATTATTTGGCCAGCGGCAAGATGAGTTTATCAAAATTTGTGCTCTTGGGAAGATTTTCGCCGTGCTTTCTGTAGGATTTTAGTCGGCGGCGAGATTCACTTGGCCAAAATCCATGCTCTCGGGAAGAATTTCGCTGTGCTCTGAATAAGATTTTCGCCGGCGGCAGGATTTCTAAATTTTGAAACTTTGTTTTCTTTTTAATTTCATTCAATCCCGATCATTGTACTTTGTCCCTAACTTCTCTAAAATCATGATTTTACTTGAAATTGCACTTTAAACACGAAATACCCATGAAATGACATTTGTGGATTAAATAATCAAATAAACACAATTTTCACACAAATATCAACATTTAAATTATAAAAAAAATGCAATAATTTAGCTCTTATAAACAACCCCCAACCTGCTTCTTACTAGTCTCTAGCAAGAAAAGCGATCTATTAAATAAATTCAAAGGAGACATTAAGAGAAACTTCAAAGAAAATTTTATTCTATTTACAAAATTACATTAAGTGTATGCAATAAGCCTTTAAACCCCTAGGCGGCCCTAGTAGGACGAGTTGTTGTCTCGTGAGGGCTTCCAGTGATGATACCCACAAACATCTTACCTATAACTATCCTAACTCAAAACAATAAAATCAACTCGACAATTAATTTGCACAAATGTCTCAAAAATTGTAAATAACATACAACACGTAGAATAATTAAATGTCACCTAAGCTTTAAGAAATCTCAAATTCCAATTTCACTTTTGTTATTGACTCTTAAACATCCATCAAACCACAAACCAATAGCCATAATGCCTGGATAATATTATACGAGAACATCCCTGAAACAAAAAGGTAAAATCTCAAACTTGACTCGGCTCTTCAAAACTTCTCTCACTTAATGAAGAAAAATACACCAACGGGATCAATAGGACTCTATTAGGCTTGTAATGTTAGGCTTAGGTATTTGGTTAAGAAAGAATGTGAAGTGTCAAAATACAAATAATAGCACTTATTAGATTAAACCATGACGATTAAGTAAAAAGAGTAACACCATTTAACCCAAATTGTTTCTTCCGATCATAACCCATTTTTTCAAAGATAAACAAAATTCTTCCTCAATCATTCACCTCAATACATCCATCACTAACACTCTTTTATTTACTAGAGTGTGAAGGCCCTTTTTTTTCTTTTCTCTTTTTTTTTCTTTTCTTTGCTTTTTTAAACACAACCCCCAACCAATTTCTTCCAATATATGTGGAAGATGTCTTATTTTTTTTATTCCATCCTTACTCCAATTGCTCTTGAAAAGTTTATGTTCAAAATTAAGTGCTCTTAACAAATAAGGTAGGAATTATATATATATTGGCTAAATAAAAGGTAGGTTATAGAAGGCAAAAAGAAAGAAAAATAAGGCTAACAATATATTTAAATAGGCTCAACGAGGTAACTAGTGATATAAAGATAACAAGGTAGGCTTAAAATGGCACAATCGATCCAAAAATGGCCTACATCATATCCTAAACGGTCTGCAATTCCAAATTATTTCGCCTCGAGGTTTTCAAATGAGTTCTAGAGTTTGTTGAGATCCTGAAAATGTCCATGAAAAATTCGCACATAAGACTTCTCTAAGAATTTAGACTAATCAACAAATCATACCACATACCAAAAAGTCGCCAACTTGGTAAAATCAACATTTGAAATTATCTTTAATAGAAGCAAAATTTAAGGTCTTCTAAAAGCTACTTGTTATCACAATCACATTATTATCATCAACGTGCAAATTAAAACAAGTAAAATTACAATTGAGAGAAAAATAAAATAAAATAAAATAAAATAAAAATAAATAAATAAAAATAAGATAATAAACAAATAAAAGAAATTAAATCAAAATGTGAGAAAAATAAATGGAAAATCAAAATTAAACCTGAAATAAACACACAAAACAAAACTACTAAAAAAATGAAGGAAAGATTTACCGTTTATCGTACCCCCAACCAAAACCTTACATTGTCCCTAATGTAAGAAAGAGAAACTACAAATGGCTATCGTCATCACGAAGAGAAAAAGAGTTAGGTGCACCATCAAAGTCATAGTAATTTGTTAAATCAAGGGGTTAACAATAAAAGAAAATCAATCATTGTCGCATTTTTTTTTACCTACAAGACAAATAAAATAAGAAAATTTAATTAAAAATAAAATTATCATAAAATGAAGTGCAGAATTTAAAATCTAACTAATAATTTACCAAAACTTAAAATTTAAGCTAAAATTAAAAATTAAAAATTGCTAAAATAAAATGAGATAAAAGATGAAAAAACAAATCTGATGGGTTGCCTCCCATTAACCGCTTTATGTTATAGTGGGTATTAGCTAGACTTTACGTCATTCTTTACTGCTTGTTGAATTCTCCATCAAAATATGGCTATTGTTGTCCATTCACCTTGAAAGTTCCCTTTGTTTCATGACTGATCTCAATTGTCCCGTAGAAACACCTTGGTTACTAGAAAAGGTCGACAGCGAGATTTTAGCTTTCCTGGAAAAAGTCTGAGACAAGAATTATAAAGCAGCACTTTCTGTCCCACCTCAAAGTTTCGCCTCAAAATATGCTTATCATGCCAAACCTTCATCTTGTCCTTGTATATTCGGGCATTCTCATAAGCATCATTCCTCATTTCATCCATCTCATTTTGTTGCAGATTTCACAAGGCAAGCTTACAGTGGTATGAATGGAGTTCTCTCCTCGAAAAGTTCAAGGGATTAACTTGTCGAAGTGTTAATTTGAAAACAAGAATGTACCTCGCTTGGAAATTTCATTTTCAAAAACATCAAAAGTCAACATTGTAAATGCTTGCCAGTAGAATGAGCTTTCCTTCTTTGCCGAACATCAATCAATGCTCTTCCGGTAAGGAACGATCTCCCGATATCAAGGGTATCTCTCCATCTTCCTCGTATGTCAGCACCACGAAATCTACGGGGGAAAATAAATTTGTCAACTTTAATTAAAACATCCTCGATTACCACTTCGAGGATATTTCACCGATCGATCCATGCTTTGTAGAGAGATTGAAGTGGGTTTCACTTGCTCCCAGGCCTAGTTTCACGAAAATAGAAAGTGGCATCAAATTAATGCTTGCTCAAATCACGTAGGACTTTATCAAAATTGCAACTTCTTATAGTACAAGGTATAGTAAAACTCCGCAGGTCTTTTAATTTACCGTGGCGGTTTTCTTTGAAGAAGCTGCACTACTCCTCGATTAGCATCAGCGGTTCATAATCTCGACTTCCTCTTCTTTGATAGAATTTCTTTCATGAATTTTGCATACTTGGGCATTTGTTCGGCATCTCTATAAAAAGGAATGTTAATATGCAATTTCTTAAAATATCCAAAAATTTATCAAATAGATTATCAAGCTTTTTCTTATTCAATCTTTGAGGATATTGGATGGTGACTCATATTTGGAATTTGGGGGAAGGTTGAACATATTGGGATGTTGATGGCTTTTCTTTAGATTCTTCCATCTTTTCTCTCGATTTCTCCTGCCACATTCAAGTTCTTTACTGCTTCTCGATGTGATAGCCTTTACATGTACTCTTTGGGATTTATTGTGTCAGACATGATCCTTGAGACCTTTACGCAATCTGCTTTGAAACTGCCAATTAGTTTTGGATGTCCCTCTTGATTACCTCTTTATTTAGAAATTTGTTCTTGTCTCCTCGATGAACTTTCCCAAAATTCCTTCCAAATTTGTTTTTTTCTTCTCTTGGGGTTGGTAGGAAGATGGTGACGGTTTGAATCCCCCTTGGTTATTTCCCTTTAATAAATTTGGATGATTTACTCCAACCTGGATTGTAGGTGTTCGAATATGGATTATATTGAGGTTTTGGAAATTTGAAACATAATTTGCTTGCTCACGACATTGGTGAAGCAAATGGATTTGTAACAACCTTTCGATACTAGCGTGATTTCCACCACGTAAATCAAATTGTGCAGTTGGTTTGGATTCGAACTTGGATGACAAATAATCCATCTTTCTTGAAAGAAGCGTGACTTGAGCGACAAAGCATTCACCGAATCAATTTCGTACCTTCTTCTTTGGTCTTTTTTGCAATTACCCATTTCACGAATGCCACCGATTGTTGTTTTATGCCATAATCTCTAATAAATCATGAGCATCCCTAGGTGTTTTTCCATTAAAGACCCTCAATGCGATGTCGATCATTGCCTGATAGTTTGAAACCAACCCGTTATAAAATGTAGAGACTTACTGACGAATTGGTATACCGTGATATGGGCATTTCCTCGACATTTCTTTGAATCTTTCCCAAGCTTCATACAATGATTCTTGGTCATATTGTGTAAAAGATGTGATTTCATTCCTCAATTTTGCTATCTTAGCGAGGAAAAGAACTTGGACAAGAATTTGAACCAACTCATTCCATGTTGTAATTGATCCCGGTGGTAATGAGTTTAGCCACTCCTTGGCTTTATCCCGAAGTGAAAAAGGAAAAACCCTCAATCTTATAGCATCTTCAGACACACCATTTATCTTGTAAAGATCACACACCTCCAGAAAGTAAGTAATATGTGCATTTGGATCATCCTTTGACATTCCCTCAAATTGATTTGATTGAACCATTTGGATAAAGGATGGTTTTATCTCAAAGTTATTGGCTTGAACAGTTGGCCTCCTTATACGCGAAGTAGTTCCAACAACAAATGGTGGATCCATAGCTGATTGTCTATTAGGAGGTGAGGTTGAACGCCTTCTCTCTCGGTTTAGACGCCTATATGTTCTATCAATCTCCGGATCAAATGGAAAATGGTTAAGGCTTCTTGTATATCTCATAAAACAATCCTACAACCAGAAAATTAACTAGCACAAAAACAACACAAAGTTACCTTTTTTTTATGATAAATAAAATAAAAGATCAAAATAAACAAAATTAAAAAGGAAACAATGATAAAGCAAATTAACTTCAAATTAAAACTAAGATTAGGTAGTATCAATATTAATAAAATCAAACCATTCCCTACAACGGCACCAAAAACTTGATCGTATTTAGTTAATACGAATCATTCAAGTAATAATGTGTAAAAAGTACGGATACTCCGAACCACGAGGAATGGGCGTTATTAAGTGCTTGAAATTGACTAATCGATCTTATTTGAAAACCAAATTGTTGAATTTGTTTAAAAAGTAAATTAACTTAACACTAAACGGAAATAAAAAAATTTAATATTGTTCACAAATGATTAAAAACGCTAAGGCATTTGATTTCGCTAAATCAATTCAATCTGATTTCAAATCACGTTATATGAGAATCAAAGTTAAAAGTGATGGTTGAAAACTCAAATTTACCTAATACTCTCTCTCTCGAGTTATATTAGAATTACTTATCTATGAAAACCGACTATATTTCTATGAAGATTTAATCACAAACAAGCACATTACGATTTATGGAATTACTAGAATAAACACATACATCATGCATTAGTTCTCACACTCGCATTCAACATACGGTATTTATCACAAGAAGCGTTCATTACACATCTCCTCTCGGTCTCGATATAATGCAACAAATCATTTAAATCTTGATCAGAAATTTGAAAGCATTAAGCATGAAATAAATACTCAACTTGAAAACAATGAATTCATATAAGCGATAACACAAGAAATCGGATTTTCTTGACTTCGGCTATCGTTAGCCTTAGCCAAAACGAATTAGTTCATAACGAAAATAAGAACAAACATATTCTCAATTGAATCCATGAAGAAACAATCCGAATAAAATGCAGAAAATAAAAGCTAAGGAGAAGTGATGAAAAACTCTTGAAGATGAAGACTTGGTAGTAACAATGGTGATGATCCTTCAAGCTTTTCCAACCTTTCTTTCCAAAATTTCCTTTTCTCCTCCAAAAATAACCTAGATCTGCTCTCTCTGTCGTCCCCCTCTTTCTCCATCATAATGTATATATAGATCTAGGGTTTAGGGGGCAATTTTGGAACAAAACAACATAAAAAATGTGTTTTTGGATGAAACTCGCCGACGGCGACATTATTCTTGCTGCGGCGAGATTTCTAGAAAATAAATTTTTTTTTCTGATTTTGGCCAGCGGCGAGATGAGTTTACCAAAATTTGTGCTCTCGGGAAGATTTTTGTCGTGCTTTTTGTAGGATTTTCGCCAGCGGCGAGAATACTTTGGCTGGCGGCGAGATTGACTTGACCAAAATCCGTGCTCTCTTGAAGAATTTGCGTTATACGAATAAGATTTTTGGGCCAATGGATTTCTAAATTTTGAAACTTTGTTTTCTTTTTAATTTCATTCAATCCTGATCATTGTACTTTGTCCCTAACTTCTCCAAAATCATGATTTTACCTGAAATTGCACTTTAAACACGAAATACCTATGAAGTGACATTTGTGGATTAAATAATCAAATAAACACAATTTTCACACAAATATCAACATTTAAATCATAACAAAAATGCAATAATTTAGTTCTTATCATTATCTCTATTGGCTATGTGAAGCCAAAGGATAACATATCATATCCCTTAACTAAAGGGTTAAATTGAGAGTTAGTTGATAAGTCATCGAGAGGAATATGACTCAAGCCCATGAATGAATAAGGATTTGCAAAGAAAACCCAACCTATTTGATTGAAGATCCCAAGATCTAGGTTTATAGGGAAAACCTAATTGTAAAGACTTAGTGAGATCACTGTAGAGTATTCTTATGAAGAGTATAACGAGCGGAGTACGCGGGTTACTCTTTTGCATATTATTTTTAAAGATGGGAGATTGCTTATGTGAGGGAAAAGTAGGGTCGCTTCAAAAGAGAATTATATAGGGTTCAATTCTTTAGAGACTCTCACAGATATTCATGACCAAAATGAACATGACAGTAAGAATTGAATTGTGTTAGAAAAGACCATTGTGTAAAGTATGTCATCGTTTACTTAAACAACAGAATAATTCAAGGATATTACATCTACTGTTCAGTTAGTAAGGTAAATATATTTTCATAGGAGAAGATTCAAAGGGTAATATTTACCTATCTTATGTAGGTTTTAATTCGTTGACTTCTATTTCTGTATCAAAATTTAATTTATTCAAGTCGGAAATTGTTAAAAAAATTTGCGAATTAAAATTGCTTTAAAATAAAAAAAACACGTTGTTTTCTTTTCTTTTCCATTTTTGAATTAATTTTTCTGTTTCTGTCCTAATTCATTTCTCCATTTTTGAATTAATTTTTTCATTTTTGTCTTAATTCTTTTTTGAATTATTTCTTCTATTTAAAGCTTTGCTCATGGAGGAAGAAAGAGAGAAAATAAAAGAAAGAAAAAAGAGCCGAGTAGAGAAGAAAAACAACGAAAGAAAGAGAAAAGAAAATGAAAGAAAAGAAAAGAGAAAGGAAAAGGAAAAGGAAAAGATCAAAAAATAAAAAGAAAAAAAGAGACCGAGTATGGAAAGTGAAGAAAAAACTATTTTTTTATTTTGTCTCTAGAGTTATATTCGTGCAAGTTCAATTATTTAAAATTATAAATTTATTATTATTTAATCGTTATATCTTAAAATATAAATTTTTGTAATTTTATAACACTTACGGGAAACAAAAAAATTATCTTATAGATACTATATAATATATAGACCTCTATTCTTTATTCTATTTAAAATATATATTATTTAAATTTTGTATTTATAATATATATATATATATATATTTGTATATTTTTAATTTTTAATAAAATAATTTTATTTTTAACTTCTTTATCAATTTATTATTTTCAATAAACAACACTTAATATCTTATTTATAGTAGTTAGTAGCTCCACGATGTAATTATAACACTAAAGTGAGCTCATTGCGGATGGTTAATTATATTATTGTTAGTGCACTTTTTCCGATTGTTTTATTTTTTGGAATTATTTTCTTTTAGCTATACAATAATAAACAATAAATTGTTTGTTGAAGCACTTATAACTAGATAATACAATGACGATCAACGTTTGATTCATTCAAAATCTTCAAATTGTTTTATATAACTTTAGAGATTATTATATTTATTTAATTAACATTAATCTTTATTTTTATTTTTAAAAGATATTTATTTTAAATAACTATATAAAAATAACATAGTTATATATTACAAATTATTTATGTTATCTGTTTGAATTATAACGTAATTAATTAAATAAAAAAACTGTTATTTTAAATAATAAAAATAATGCAAAAGAGGTGTCACGTATCATATCAGCTTGAACCTAGTAAAACAATAATAATATAATATATAAGTATGGTTTGAAAACTAACACTTCCGTACGTGACTAAGAGTAGTAAAACAAAAGGGACAACTGTATGGTTACAACTATTTATTTATTATTGTTTATTTAATAGGATTAAAATTATTTTTATTAATATCAGAATAAATTTTTAATTTTAAAATTATTTAAGCATTAATTTATATTTTTTTTAATTATTATAACATTTATTTTATTACTTTAAAAATATCAATCCCCAATAAAAAAAATAATATTACGTATATGCGCAAAAATTCGTGCATTAATTGTTCTTAAATTGAAAAGTGACGTGCGATAATATAGTAAAAGAACTTTTAGATAATATATTTTATTATTAAGAAATTTAATATATATTTTATGCATAATAAAAAATTATTATAATTAATTAATATTAAATTATAATTTATTTAGTAATTTGATAATAAAATTTATTATTTTTATATTTTAAAGATTATATAATTAAAAAAATTTACGTGAAATTCATATCAATTTAATAATTTAATATTATTTTTGTTGGATGAGGATTCCAAAAACGGCTTCCAAATTAAAATAACAAACATTATTGCAATCTGTCATATTAGGAGTGCCATGTCTCTCTCATTTTAGCTGGCCGTTACTGAGAAATGAGAACCTTGCACGTGAACATTGAACACTTCTTTCATTGACTTCTTGTAGTAAATAAGTCGACCGATTTTCAGTCTCTGACGCAAGTCACAGGACAATAATTTCTTTGAATACGAGAGAGATGGATACGCATATGGTGGTTTCGGAACACTATGAGATCGGGAAGATGCAGGGCAATGAAAATGGTTGTTGCAAGGGTGCTGGACCAGGTTATGCCACTCCACTTGAAGCCATGTCTGGTCCAAGAGAGTCTCTTATTTATGTAACTTGTGTCTATACTGGTGAGTCTCTTTGATATTATTAATTCATACCCTCTTTTTTTTCTCTCTCTTTGTTTTGCTTTTGGCTTTGGCTTCTTTTTGGTTATTTTCTGTAATTTGTTTGATTCTCTTTTTATTATGTCTTTTGGGTTTGGTTTCTAATCAATAAACTAGCTTTTATCAACTGGGGCTGGAATTGATTTTGTTTTGAATTATTATTGTTATGTCTGCTTAAATTCTAATTCAATGGGATTTTAGTCTCGGTAGATAGCATGTTGGTAAATGATTTTTGGGCCAAGTGAATGTTTATTGCTTATTTTCTACTATGAATTCGAAATTTCTTGCGGCCACTATGCCCATTCTTTCTTTCTTTCTTTCTCTCTGTTTATTATTATTATTTTTTTTGGGTATAGCAATGAACCTCTAGCCAATGCTTGAAAGTGAAAGGAAATTTTCAGTTTGGCACCGATTTGAGTTTCGAGTGAAATTGAATTTCTAATTGGTGAAAATAAACCTATCTCCTATATTTATTAAGAATGATATTAATATAATATTTATAAGTATTATATATTTTGCATTCCCTTGAGGTTAATTTTTTATTATTTAATAAAATGATATTAGTATAAAGTTTATAAATAACATGTATCTTGTATTCTTTGATTAATTCTTTAAGAATGAATGTTTTATGATATACGACTCTATACAATATTTACACCCCATTTAGATAAAAGGGGGAGCAATTTAGCCCATTTAAAGAATCATAATCTAAATCTAATGTACCAACTTATACTATTGCGTCTACTTTTCTTCTCTCTCTCTCTCCTTTCTCTTAAGCAGAAAAATCAGAATGTGAAAAAGAAAAAAAAACAATTGTTTGATGTAAATTAATTCACCACATGTGTCACGATATGAAAAGTCCTAATCAACATATAACTTGTAAACTATAGGTCAGTTAAGTTAACAGATAAACATTAGATAAATATCACATTATAAACAACCTATATATAATTTTTTCATTATTAGACAAAGAAATAATTACGAAGAGATATTTTGACACTAAAATAAGTCTATTTCTATAAATAAAGGTCATTATATATTCTCCCATATATATTCATCATATATATCTTATAACAAAACTTGACTTCACTTTACCATAGAGAAATACTTGAATCTATACTCAATCCTTAAATCTCTCTCTTTACCTCTATAAATTACGAGGAGAGATATTAGTCTCCTCTTTCTTCGTACTACCTAGAATTAGTTAAGCATTGGAGGGAAAAATGTTGCCACACTTTGTGATGGTCTAAGGTCTTAATAGTATGTTCTCTGTTCTTAGGTCTACAGGAAGCAGATATGCATTTAATCATCGATGTTGACAAAAATCGGTATCAACATTTAGTACTATATGTGGGAAAGATTTTACTCTATTAGTTGAATAAAAACTAGAGAGCAAAGATTTTATAGTATTCTTTCAGGCTTTGAAGTAGACAATCTTTGAAGAAAAGACCCTAAAAGTTCAAAGAAAACTTCTCCAAAAGAAGTTCACATTCTACATGGTCTCTAAGAAGCCAGATTTTTTATTATTTTAAGAAGAATTTGCCTCTTGGTTTAGACAGCCAATCTTTTGCAAGGATAATGAAGTCTTTCCTCACATCTAGCAAGTCATGTAGCCACCTATCTAGGTTTCTAACCTCGCACTACCATGGCCACAATAGGCCTAGGTGGAGTGCCAACAAAATGCAATGATGCAAATCTAACTACCATCTCACAACGGGCAACCTCAACGATATCTTGAGTCTCAATTGCTCTACGGCTCTTCTCCTCTTTGGCCATCAAACAACCCATCGAGCTAGCATGAACCTAAATAGCATGATCCAGGTCTGTAACAAGCTTTTAGGCTCTAGTAACTTTGTTGTGCCACTCTAAACTCTCAACCTTTGTAGACTCTATAAAATCCCAAAGGGTTAAGGTATTGGTCAAGTCATAGAAGGAAAATTCGAGTCAATAGGCTATGAACTTGTACCATATACAATTGACATCGATAGAATGTTAACAGGTGTTGACGGAGACCTTGTCTTCTTGAGAAATGATCCGGCAATAGTCTCTTCAAAAGTGAGGGCTCTCTTCCTTTTTAAAACCCTTAAACTTCGAACCACCTTGGTTTGTATGAGAGCCTTCCTTTGGCTGGACACTCTGAGGAACTAAAATTCGTCATACTCTTATTTTCTTCCCAATAAGAAGATTGGAAGTCATACCTATAAAAAGGCATAGTTATCAACTAAGTGTTAAAAAGAAAAAAAATTGGAATTTAAAAAAAATAGCCAATACTCATTGTTTAGAGTTAGAGAGTCATCGCTCTCTAACTCAGATACCGTAGGTTTTAAACCCAAGTAAGTAATCCTCTAAGGAAGTAAAATCCTATCACTATATCGCTTTTGCAAAGGTGTGATATAAAGAAAAACGATAAACTCCAACTACTCTTCGAAAGGATGGCATTGTAACCAAAGAATTGCAGACAAAAAGTGTTAGAAACAAATAAAGAATGTTACTGTGAAGCTAAGTCTTAGAATGTCTTATCATTCCTCTCATGTTGCATAGGCATAAGAAGGATCCTTAGGAGATCTTTATCAAAATCTCCCTCTATCATGAAAAGTGAGTCCTACCACCCATTATTGGCGTCTAGGTGCTTATTATTTAGAACGTGATAGACATAAGGCCTAAGATAAAACCAACCGCAATCACCCTAAAGTTGTGGTAAGTAACAAAAAGTGAACTCCTCTATGGTCAACTCTCATCTGTACTCTTTCTAGAGTACCCAGCAAGATAACAATACCCGGTAGTAGTTAGGAGGAAACTAGGAAGAAGCAACATCAACATATGCCAAAAACATCCATACAATAGGTAGAAAATGCAATCTCAACCTTGTAAAGAGATGATATGTAGAGAAAGTAATCTTACCTAGAATGAGATTACTCCAATTTATGCCCGAAACTTAAGGCATCATCCCTATGGTCTTCGGTATCCAAAAGATATCCCTAAGTCTATTTAAAAAATGATCAATCATACAAGGACGAACCCTCTTCACAAAAAAATAAAGTATAATATTCCTCGTCAGGAACTAATTGATTCATAAGAATACTAACTGGAATGAAATCTAAGTCCCTGTCACTAGAAGAGTTAGTTCGCAATGAACGAGTACTTGAAGAACCCTCGTAGATAGAACCATATCCCCGAGATAGTTTGGGACCATCACCCGACTCGACTCGCTCCCTACTACAGAAGTATGGATCGAGCCACCCATGCTATGGCCGGTCGAACCATGGCTAGACACACTATGTTGAAAAAACCATGGCCTGACACAATGGTCGGACACTCCATGGCTAGCCAGACCATGGGTGAACACATAATAATCGGAAAAACCATGGTCGGTAAGACCATGGCTGTACACTCCTCTGTTGGCCCTTTACTGGACGACCACCTCATGCACCCCACCCTAATCCATGCATGCTCTACCCCACGATGACCAATTTCTATCCCATTCGTTAATCACATTGTCCTTCATCACTGCCTGCATAGGAAATGGTGAGTGTAAGTATTGTGGGGTATGAGGTATTTGAATAGTGGAAAATAAAATCTTACATTTTCTACAAGGAATTAAGAAACATATAAATGGAAAAGTTTGGAAAAATAAGAACTTACTAAGCTCCTCCACTCCTCACTCTCTCTTCAAAAGTGAATTTCAAAAAATGGAATGAAGAAGCGAAAAAGAAAGGCTCTCTTTATATAAAAGATGAGGAAGGATCTCATCCATCCATTAAAGAACCCATCTAAAGGTTCAAGCTTTTGGGTAGCCCATGGGCTCCTAAGCCCACAAATTCAAATTTATGGTTTCCCTCCCAAAAAGGAAAAGTGGACTCCTGAGTGTTAGTGTTGATTTCGTCATAACTCCTCAAATGAGAGCCTGATTGAGAATTCTTAGAAATCGCCAACAAAAGGATGCCATCGTGCACATTTTGAATGCCCCGGGTCAAGCAAGAAATCTCTCATATAGGCAAGTAATGATAATACGAGAATGGGCTTGATGCCACTAATGTGGCTTAAAGGTTCGTGAACCTATGTGATGATAAAATGGAAAAATATACCTCCTAGCCATGTATCCAAGCCTAGAAAGTCAATGAGACTAATATTATGTGTAAATTAGTTCACACTATATGACACGATATGAGAAGTTCTAGTCAACAAATAACTTGCAGGCTAACTCAATAAGTGTTGAATCAACAGATGAGCATCAATATTAGATAAATATCCAAGAGGATAAGCGATCGACATATAATATCTTAATTATCGACAATGAGATAATTAAGAAGAGATAGTTCTGATACTAAGATGAGCCTACTATTACGGATAAGGGTTATTGACAGATAATACATTTTCCTCTATATATATTGACCATATATTTCTTTCATAATAGAACTTGACTTAACTTTCCTAGAGAAAAACACTTAAATGTATACTCTCTTCTTAAATCTCTCTCTACACCTTTTTAAAATAAAAGGAAAAACATAAGTCCCCTCCTTTTTCGTACTACCCAGACTCATTTAAGCATTAGAGGACTAAAAGTCACCACACCACACGATGGTCTGAGTTTATGACGGTTTGGTCTTTATTCTTAAGTCCACAGGTAGAATAGTTGCATGCAATCTTCAAAGTTGACAAAAATCAGTATCTACACAAATATTAACTAATACAAAGTAATTTTAGAATTAAGGAAATATAAATGAGAAGAAATAAAAGAATTCAGATATAAACCAGAAAGGAAAGAAGAAAAGGGATAGAGAAGGCCAATAACATAAATACCATGATAAGATCTGCATAGGTATCCTGATTATGATAAATATATTCTAAAAATGATAAATTTTAATATTGAAATTTTTTTAAATAAACATGACTTTAAATGTTTTAAGCTAATAATCATGTTCTTTTGTATGTGCTTCTTTTTAGAAGTGATTTTAAGAGAAGTGGTTTGGTTAGAAATAGTTTAAAGAAAAGCATCAAGGTTATTGGCATAAAATTGCTATAAGTGATATAGAGTAACACTTTATTAATTAATTTATGATAAGAATATGCATCCTAAGTTACTTCTCTAAAAAAAAATTAAGGTTTACTTACTTCTTAAAAAGGGTTTAGTACTGTAGCGGTACCCTAGCTAATCGACTGGTAGGAATGAGCACTTGGAGGGGCGGTGCCAAACAAAAAAATGAAAATAAGAAAACTATGATCGAGGAGAAAATGCTTACCTAAGCAGGATGGGGACAATACTACTGGAAGTGGCACAAGCCAATATCGGTTGAAGAATGGCTATGGTCGCTTGGGTTTTGCCATTTGTATGGAATTTAAGAAAAGTTTGGGACTCTGTGACTGGGTTTCTAAATGTTAAGTTAAATGACAAGTGAGAAGATCAGAAGGGTTAAAAATGGAGTCTCAATAGTTGTTTAAAATTCTTTCATTGATTGTAATCCATCAGAATAAAAATGTTGAATTGTTAACTTAGCATTAAAACAAGTTGTCAAAGTGGTGGTGAGTTAATAATATAATGTATCAGGTTGAGTATTCAACTCCCTCTTGATACATGTCTTTCTATATATAAAATAAAATATTGATTAAACTTAATATCTTTCGGGTACGGCGAGGACAGTTTTACGCATAATTCTCCTCGTCCCGTGCTTGAGAATTTGTCATCGGATATTGCCCGATATCACTCCTATCCCCAAGGGCCATGAGCCATCAGGTGGTGGTTCGGACACCCACGGATAGTTGAACCCAAGAATAAAATGCTCATTCCTATTGACTGTTATCCATTTTCACCCATGTTTGTTTTCAAAAACTTCTACTTTATTACCCTAATCCATCCATTGGTTCCAACATTGCAAAATTGAAAAGAATAACCTCATTTAATCGAGGGTAATTTTATTATTAAATTTTTTTAGTTTTTCTTTCTTTCTTCATTTAATCAACGAAGGGACGAAAAAAATAATAAAAACTAAAAAATTAAATGAAAAAATTGAAGAAGAAGAAGAAGAAATGAAGGGTAAGAAGAAAAAGAAATGGAGAAAAAAATTAATAACAAAATTACTCTTGATTGAATGGGATTGATGTTTTCAATTTTGCAATGTTAGAACCAAGTGATGGGCTAAGGTACTAAATTGAATGCTTTGAAAACATGGGTGAAAATAGGTACCAATATATTAACTTGTGTACTTTCATTTATCGAATCTTTTAAAAGCACAAATAATGCTTCTCAAAGTTTTGAAGATACTAGTTATGGAGATTGTCAAACATCCTTGAAAGTGATTTAAGTCATTTGAAATCACTTTCAACCAAAATGAGAAGATTCGAAACCAGCCTAAAAAACAATATAGATCCTCATGTCCTATTTATCAATTTAGATGATCTATCCAAATATATATATATATATATATGAGATTTTGCATAAAAAAAATTATAACCGAACTTCCATTTTAGCTGTGTAACAAACTAGTGTCCCGAATGACAGTTCAAGATTTTGGCAATTGTTAAAGACAATGAGTTTCTATGAGGTAACTAATAGTTTCCTAAAGAGAATATTGAATAAATCTGAATTACGCAACCATGTGTTTCTTGTTGCTTATGAATCAAGTTTGTCAAGGCTTATTTGATAAATTAACTTGTGATTGAAGGTTTTTAAAGATGCATGATTTGATAATATCTTGATGGTTTGAGTTGGTGTTTGTTTGTGTAATTTGTATTTTAGTTTATTTAATGATTGGATCTTTGTTGGAAGTGTGTTCTTTACTGCTAACAAATGTGGGACACTTTTAAGTGCTTCTTTTTCATTATTCTGTATTATGTTCAGTTTGATTATCTGCTCTAAATTATGTCTTTGTGAAGATGCTGTTATAAAGCTCCTTAATTTAAGGAGCAAACATGGAGCAAAACAAGGAGCAAAACATGGAGCAATTCATGGAGCAAAACAAGGAGCTTAATTCAAGGAGCAATTTAAGGAACCATTAATTTAAGGAGTAATTCAAGGAGTGAATTTTCCTATAAATAGATGTGTAATTGTAATGAATTAATCATCCAAAGTGTTCATTCCAATTGAGAGAAAAGCTTAGAGAGAAAAGCTTTTGTGAGAGAAAAATTGAGAGTAATTTTCTTGGGTGTAATTGGGTTGTGAGTTGTGAGTGTTGTAAACACCTTGTGTAATTTCTCCCTTTCGGTAAAAGATGCAGCAGTCATGGGAGGCGTAAGCAGATTGGTAACTCCGTTATCAAATTTTGTGTGTTATTTTTCTATTCTTGCTTTCTCGTAAATCTAGCTTATCGGGAATTTGCGTTATTTCCCGACAACCGGTATCAAAGCTATTGGTAGTGATTTCTGTCAATTTTAAAGAAATAATCGAAACGATCAGGAAGTCGATTTTAGTGGGGCTTGATGGCGCGGATGAAGGAAGGGTGAAACTCGAGAAATTTGATGGCATGATTTCGGGTTTTGGAAAATGCGGATATGAGGATTATCTCGTATCAAAGAAATCTATATCGACCTCTCGGGGAAGAAGCGGAGGCTATGAAGGAAGAAGATTGGAATCTTACAGGCAGAATGACTCGGAGTTATTCGATTGACGTTATCCCATAATGTTGCTTTTAACATGTGAAGGAAAAGACGCGGCGGGTCTTATGGCGATTCTCTCGATATGTAGAGAAGCCACGCCTCGAAACAAAGTGCACTTGATGAGGCGCTTCAATTGCGGACAGGCGAAGTGTCATCGGTAGCTCGACATCTCAACGAACTCGGCACGATTACAACCCGCCGAGTTGAGTTGGAAATTGAATGGTCGATGAAGAAGTGACGTTGATACTTTTGTCTTCTACCGCGAGAAAGGCCGGAATCTTCTTGTCGCATGTGAGTAGCTCGTCGGGAAGCAATAAGTTGAAATTTGGCGATGTTCGTGATTTGGTTCTCGATGAAGAGATCGACGTAGAGAACGGTGAATCGTCAACCTCTTCGGTTTTGCATCTGAGTCAAGAGGAAGAAATTCAACCAAAGGAAATGGACATGGTAGAAGACCCTACCGAGGTAGATCAAAAAAGGCAGAGTCCAATCCAGGAATGCTAATAATTCCCATGGCCAAGACTATCGAGTGTTGGAATTGTGGAAGAACTAGGGCATTACAAAAATCGGTGCAAGAGTGCAGAAGGACAATAGTGAAGGCAGAGGCAAATGTTACTTCCACCTCGGGAGAGACGATGCGATTGATATGCTCTTTGGAGAGCAAGGAAGAATCTTGGGTGTTAGACTGGACGTCGTCTACGCTGCTTCACAAAAAATTCTTCGAGAAATATGTCCCCGGAAACCCTTGAAGGTATATCTGTAGTGATGATCAACCATGTGCTATTATTGGCAAAGGTGTAGTGAAGATTAAGTTGAACGGATCTGTTTGGGAGCTGAAGGATGTGAGGCGTATTCCGTCTCGAAGGAACTTAATCTCGGTGGGGCCGAGTTGGCGTTACACTCACAATCTTCGTGGTGATGATTGGAAGATTTCAAAGGTCTCGATGACGGTTGCTCGAGGCAAGAAAAGTGGCACCTTCTTTACGGCAATAGGAGGCACGTTGTTCAATTCACAGGTTACGTGAATGATAGAGCAAATCTATGGCGTAGACTAGAGCCATATGAGTGAGAAGGGGATGAAGATTATGCACTTTCGAAGGAAAACTTCCAAGTCTACGATCTGGGAGATAGACAGCGTGTGCGAAGATTGCGTACTTGGAAAGCAAAAGAGAGTCGGCTTTCGGACAGTTGCGAGAATCCCCGAAGGAAAGGCTAGAGCTTATTCACTCGTGTTTGGGGACCCGATGGACCGTCTCATTGGTGGGAAACACTACTTCGTGACTTTCATCGATGATCACTCTCGGAAGGTATGGGTTTACTTTCTAAAGCATAAGTCTCGAAGTATTTGAGGCTTTCAAAGATGGAAAGCTATGGTGGAAAATGAGACGGGTTTAAAGATCAAAAGCTCAGGCAGATACCGATGGTGGTGAATATGAAGACACGAGATTCAAAAATTTACTGCTATGAGCACGGAATTAGAATGGAAAGAAGCGTGTGCACGCCTCGGCCTGATGGTGTAGGCGGCGTATGAGCCGAACGTTGACAGAAAGAGCCGAAGCATTCGTGTACGGTACAAATTAGAAGCAGTGCAGGCGAAGCGATCAACACGGCGGCTTACTTGATCCAGCAGAGGCCCGTACATGTTCCATTGGAGCATAGAATACCGGAGGAGGTATGGAGCGGAAAAAGAGGTGAAACTATCACATCTAAAAGTTTTCGGTTGTGTAGCATTTGTGCGTCATCCGGTGATCAAGGGGGAATAAGCTTGATCCCAATCCAAGAAATGCACGTTCATTGGCTATGGTGAGGATGAGTTTGGCTACCGCATTTGGGATGACGAAAAGAAGAAAGTTATCCGTAGCAGAGATGTGATTTTCAATGAGGGTGATGTATGGACATGCATAAAATAGCGCAAATGACTCAGAGCGAATCGAGTCGGTATTTGCAGGTCGGATGATGTCCCGAGATACTTCGCAACGTGAGAACCAATTGTAACAAGTCCTCGGCCAGAGGAACTTGTTGGACAAAGCAACGGTACACGGCATTCGACACACCACGACCTCTTACTCCAGCCTCAGACAGAAGGTGTACCGACCTCGTGTGCCTAAGAGATCCACGAACTATATGTTCTTGGTGGATGGAGGAGCACGAATGCTATGATGAAGCTTGACAGACTCGAGATTCCAGCAAGTGGGAGCTTGCTATGAAAGAAGAAATGAAATCTCTCATCTCAACCGCAGACATGGGAACTGGTGAGTTCTGTGGGAAAGAAGGCACTTCATAACAAATGGGTGTCTGGGTGAAAGAGAGTACGATGGTTCCAAGAGTACAAAGCCCGCCTTAGTTGTCAAAGGGTTTCAACGAAGGAAGGAGTTGACTACACTGACATTTTTGCTCGTTGTGAAGCTCAATACTATCGGATCGGTATTGAGTATTGTGGCAGAGCCATCGAAGATCTTCATCTGAGCAGGTTGGATGTGGCTTGCATTCCTTCATGGAGATTTAGATGAAGAGATTTACATGTACCGGAAGGTTTCTCGAGAAAGGGGGAAGAAGAGCATGGTGTGCGAGACTTAAGAAGAGTTTGTATGGCACGAAACAAGCCGAGACAATGGTACAAAAAATTTGGCGGCCGTACCTGAGGAAGGTTTCGAAGTGCAATCTTGATCATTGTTGCTACTTGAAGAGATATAAGTCAAGTTATATCATTTTACTACTTTATGTTGATGATATGTTAGTAGCGAGGTTCGAGATATGGATGATATTAAAGGTTAGGCGACAATTGTCAAAGGAATTTGACATGAAAGACTTGGGTCAAAGAAAGAAGATTCTTGGAATGCAAATCACAAGAAATAAGAAGAAAGGATCCTTGCAGTTATCTCGGGCGAGTACATTAATCGTGTTTTGCAAAGATTCAACATGGGCGATGCCAAGCGGTCGCCGCACCCGGCCGGTCATTTTCGCCTATCGAGGATGGGTCCCCTCGAGACGAGGAAGAAGAGGGGGAATTCATGGCTAAGGTTCCTACTGCCTCAGCCATTGGAAGTTTAATGTACGCAATGGTCTGTACGAGACCCGTACATTGGCCATGCGGTGGGAGTTGTTAAGCGGATTTATGTCAAATCCAGGAAAAACTCATTGGGAAGCGATTAAGTGGATTTTGAGGTATCTGTGAGGCACGTAGGAAAAAGTGCTTGTACTTTAGTAAAGGAGAGTTAAAAGTACAAGGGTGCGTGAAGCGGACTTTGGAGGTGAAGTTGATCCGCAGAAGAAGCGCCGGTTATATATTCTTGTTGGAACTACGGTGGTAGTTGGATGTCACAAATCTGAGAAAATTGTCGGCTCTATCCATTCCAGGAGAAGATGAGTATGTAGCGGAAATGCTTGGTAGTAAAGAGATGATATGGCTTGAGGTTTGTTAATTAATTTGGGATTCAAACAAGAGAAGAATGTTCTGCGTAGTGATAGTCAAAGTGCAATACACTTGGCGAAGAATTGACAAAGATTTCATTCTAGAACAAAGCATATTGGACTTAGTTATCACTTCATCGGTCTACATTGGAAGATGATGTGTGTTAATGCTGGAGAAGATTCACAAGCAAAAATCCAATGCCAGATATGTTAACAAAGGTGGTGACTATTGACAAGCTGAAGTTGTGCTCGGCTTTAGTTGGTCCGCTACTAAGTGCAAAGACTAGAAAAAGCCGTTGATCAAGGTGTGAAGACAGCTTGAAATCAGTCTTCAAGTGAGAGATTGTTATAAAGCTCCTTAATTTAAGGAGCAAGCATGGAGCAGAACATGGAGCAAAACACTTGTGGAAAGAAAACAAGGAAAGAAAACATGGAAAGCAATTCATGAGAGCAAAACAAGGAGCAAAACATGGAGCAATTCATGGAGCAAAACAAGGAGCTTAATTCAAGGAGCAATTTAAGGAACCATTAATTTAAGGAGTAATTCAAAGAGTGAATTTTCCTATAAATAGATGTGTAATTGTAATGAATTAATCATCCAAAGTGTTCATTCCAATTGAGAGAAAAGCTTAGAGAGAAAAGCTTTTGTGAGAGAAAATTGAGAGTAATTTTCTTGGGTGTAATTGGGTTGTGAGTTGTGAGTGTTGTAAACACCTTGTGTAATTTCTCCCCTTTCAGTAAAAAGATCTGCAGCAGGTCCGGAGACGTAAGCAAGATTGGCCGAACTCCGTTATCAAATTTTGTGTGTTATTTTTCTATTCTTACTTTCTCATAAATCTAGCTTATCGGGAATTTGCGTTATTTCCCAACAGATGCTTTAACTTGTACTGAAAGACATGGAAATGAGATGTCCATGCTAATAGAATCTTCAAAATTTGATTCCTTCTTTAGAGTACTGTTCTCTTTCTTGAGTAAGCGATTAGGTCTCTTACATTTAATCGATGTTGCTAATTTAAATCAATTGCTTCAAAACCATATAGGAACTGGAAGAGAGAAGCCAGATTACTTGGCCACAGTGGACATAGACCCTACTTCTCCTACTTACTCAAAAGTTATCCACAGGCTGCCAGTGCCATTTTTTGGTGATGAATTACATCATTCAGGATGGAACGCTTGCAGCTCTTGCCATGGAGATCCATCAGCAGATCGTCGTTTCCTTATCCTCCCTTCAATAATGTAATCTGCTAAATTCTAAATTCTTTTTGCATGCATCAAGAATTTTTCTTTCCTTTTACGTTGATTCATGTATTATTTAAATTTTAATTAAATAGATAGAAACTTACCAAAGAAAAATATGCAAGAATTATGAGCCATGGCCCTTTGTTTATATGGTTGAATGCCTCCCTCCTAACCACTCAACATTATAAGGTTCACACTGCAACCCTTAAACTTAAAATGATTAAAAAAAAAGCATAAAAGGATAACTGGTTTAGAGTCTTATCTCCATGTCCAATATATGTAAATTTTTTGCACTTGAAGAGAAAATTTGATACAATTTTCGAATGTCTCTTTTTGAGCTATTGGTTTTAGTGTTAGACTAAATCCATTAGATCTTGTCTTCTTTGCAAGTCGCAATCCAATCAACAGTAGAAAGAGGAAGGACAAATTTTAGTTGGACAGTTTGTTTTCAAGGTTTTCTCAATATGTGCATCATTCAGGTAGAGGATGGAGGCAGTCTTTTTATGGAAGTTTTTTAGTGAATAGTAATTGTTTTACGTGTATCTTTCAGATCTGGTCGTATTTATGTGATTGACACCAAAACAAATCCAAGAGCGCCCACTATACATAAAGTTGTTGATCCTGAAGATATTGTTAAAAAAACTGGATTGGCATATCCACATACATCTCACTGTCTTGATTCTGGTGATATAATGGTGTCATGCCTTGGCGACAAAAATGGAAATGCTACTGGAAGTGGATTTCTTCTCCTTGATTCAGAATTTAATGTCAAAGGAAGGTAGATATTTATGTTTGAGAGTTACGGATAGATCAGACATAATTTAGGTTGTAATAATGTTAGAGAGCATGAGTTCAACCATAAAGAACCTTCTATCTTTAAAAATTTTACATTTGTTTTTCCTAAGGTATTGTTGGTAATTTTCAATGCTGGTTTTTTGACCTATTTGTGGCTATGTCAAAGTAAACACTTGGTCAAATTGGCTATTATATTAGTTTTTTTTTTATGGACTTTATTATATAATGCATCTTCTTCTAAAGGGGATAAGTGGGATGGACATGACTTAGAAGGAACAATATTGAAACTTTTAACGTAACAAGATGGAATTATCTCTGGCTAAACTTTTATTATATAATGCATCTTCTACTATGTTTTACCACTTCCAAAATGCTAGATTCGTAGCAAGTACAAGAGATTTAGATTTTTGCATTGATTTTGATATGTACTAACTAGAGCTTCATCATATATAACAACTATCAGGTGGGAGAAACCAGGGCACAACCCATTGTTTGGCTACGATTTTTGGTACCAACCACGACATGGGACAATGATAAGCTCTTCATGGGGTGCCCCTTCTGCTTTTACCAAAGGTTTTGATCTTCAACATGTCTTCGATGGCTTATATGGGAGACACCTACATGTGTACAGCTGGCCTGGTGGTGAATTGAAACAAACATTGGATCTTGGTAACACAGGATTGTTACCCTTGGAGGTTAGTGGATAATCTTAACCTGCTTCCTTGATTGCATAATTAAAATGTAAAAGAGTAAGTTATGTTCATTACACACTCCTACTCAATCTCATTACACTACAGATAAGGTTTCTTCATGATCCATCTAAAGATACTGGATTTGTTGGATGTGCCTTAACAAGTAACATGGTGCGGTTTTTCAAGAAAGAGGATGGTTCATGGAGCCATGAGGTATGTACTACTTCTATATATCATATGTTTATATTGTATATATATCCCTCCTTTGTGCTTCAACTTGTATGCTTGATGTTTGAATCAGAGTTTTTCGATCTCGAGATATCCACGTAAGGTCTAGGGTTCTGGCGTTGATGCTCCGCACCGATATATGTTCAAAGTAGGACGGTTATAGCCTGACACGTATTTCTTTCGCTCTCCCCAGGTTTCGAACCCTAACCCTGACCCTTAAGACCTTATTAGGAAGTAACCTGGTACCATTTGGGGAGAGAGAAAGAAACATCTGTCAGACTATAACCGCCTCACTGGGAACATAGATCGGTATGGAGCATCAACGCCAGAATCCTAGGTCCCACGTGGATATCCCGAGATCAGAGAACTCTGATTCAAACATCAAAAGATACCCTTTTTGCTAAAGATATCTACGTGGGGGCCCAGGACTACGACGTTACTCAAGCTAGTCCCTGACTAGTAGATCGGCCATATCCTGACACATGTTTTTTTCGCTCTCTCCAGCTCTCGAACCCAAGACCTAGCTCTTAAGTAGACCTTGGGAAGCTAGCTGGTACCATTTGAGAAGAGCTAAAGAAACACGTGTCGGGTTACGGTCGTTCCACTGTGAACATACATCGGTAAAGAGCATCAACGCTAGAATCTTGAATCCCACGTGGATATCCCGAGATCGAAGAACTCCGGTTCAAACACTTAATGTTACATTTTCTTCTCTATTATTTTTCTACAATTATGTGCAGTAATAGTCTGGAAAATCACTAATTTATTTTCTGCAGGTTGCAATTTCAGTGGAACCATTGAAGGTGCAGAACTGGATACTTCCTGAAATGCCTGGACTGATAACTGATTTTCTAATGTCATTAGATGATCGTTTTCTATACTTTGTTAATTGGCTTCATGGTGATGTTAGACAATACAACATTGAGGACCCTAAAAATCCAAAGTTGACCGGCCAATTATGGGTTGGAGGACTAATCCAAAAGGGAAGCCCAATCTTTGCTGAGGCTGAAGATGGTAACACATTTCAGTTTCAAGTACCGGAAATCCAGGTTTTTATGATCTCCATTTATTAATTTGTTTGCTCAATGGGTATCAATTCTGCATATATTGGAATTGAAATGTTCATTGAGCATCTCATAATTTTTTTTTCTCCCGGCAAAAAAACTTGTAGGGAATGTTTGGTAGGTGAAATAAAAAAGTAATAGTAATTGAATTGAATATAAATAAAATAATAATATTATTACAATGTTTGTTTTTAAAATTGAAATAAAAAAAAAGAAATTAGTATTATAGTGTTTGATTTATACGTGAAATAAAATTAAAAACACTATATATTATCTTAATACTCTTATATTAGTGAACTTTAAATAATGTCATTTAATTGTTATTTTTTTTCGTCATAAAAAATATATTATTAAAAATAATTATTAATTAATCTAAAAAAAATTAAAAACAAGAAAAAATGTTTTTGATAATTTTTTTCTTCCATTTGATTTGTATTTGGGAAAAAAATTGAATTAAAACATTTATTATATAATAGAAAGGGAAAGGAATAACTTTTCTTAAAGGAGTAGTTGCGTTTTTTAATAATCGTTTTAATTTCAATTTATGTGTATGATACAACCGAACGTAGAAAAATGTGAAAAGAATTTCATTTATTCCAAACAAACGTGAACTTATTAGCTGTTTTGCATCAGAAAGTTTGGCATAAATAGGAATCAGATGGTCGATTTACTTCCTTCATTAGCTTTATCAAATGGCAATATCTGTTGGAAAATGGGTTATCTGGCCCTGTATTGATTATAAATCACCCCAAGTTTAATCAATATATGGAATATTGTTGGCACATATCTAACGGTATTTTCTCAAATGTAATATCATATAGTTAAACTCTTTCTCAATTGAAGATAAGTATTATCTTCGTTTACATTGTGGTTTAAATCCTCCTTTAGATGAAGAAGTCTCATCTTCTTTTTTCTACCCACAACTAGCATTAGGTATAAACAAATGCAACCTATAAAGAGCCGTGGGATCAAGCAAGATGGAACCCATGTCTTCATTGACAGATTCACATAGGTGACTAAATTACTTAATTTGGAGTTGGATTTGATACCGTTTGTAAGGAATTTGGACTTCTATCCCAATAGGTTAAGCCTAGTTGAAGTCCTTGTTAATCCAATAACGCAATAGGAACTTGTTGTTTATTAATATTAAGATTTTATTTGAATTTAAATTCTTTGAATATTGAATTACTATTTATTTAACTTGTAAATTCCTTTTCAAGAAAAATATGCATTTACGTGTTTGATGATCGTATAGGAAATTAGTGGTGGTGCTTGTCTTTGAAAGAAACTCAAGGGTGGCTATTAATAATTATTACCTTTTAGAATACTGGGGAACATATAAGTAGTAGGAAGTACCATCTCTACTAAGACACTGAAATCTTGTTTAGGAGGAACTTTTACATAGGGGTGGAGAATCTCATCCACCACATATCTTTCACTGCAAAACTAGAACATGTGGAACTCTATCAAGTTGTATGATAGCATGCAACAATTGTACTTCATAGTTCATATGAGCTATATGTGCTTGATTAGTCTTATTAGACGACATTTTAAGTGTCATAAAATTTTATGAAAAATAACATTAGCAGTCCTTCAAATTATAATCACAAAAATAGCTAATGTTTAACTCATTTTTTTCTTTTTTTATAGTTTTTATTATTTTACTGTAAAAGTCAATCCTCGTCCAAACAACCCACGTTAAATTGGGATTAATTAGATGTCTTTTAAGTTTAACTCTAATTAATTAGACTCGTTAAGTTGAATTCTATTCACTTAGAAATCGTTCATTGTTATTGGTGTGTTAAAGTTATTTTTATTGGTATAAGTTTTAGGGGTACTAATTGAAGTAATTTCTCAAAGTTATTTTTCTTCTAATTTTCAATTTTTGGTAGATGTTTATGCCATAAATGAGCTTAAATTGATGAGCTTCTTATCTTGATCTTATCTCTCTTCAGGGTCATCAACTGAGGGGAGGTCCACAAATGATTCAGTTAAGCTTAGATGGGAAGAGGCTTTATGCCACAAACTCACTATTTAGTGCATGGGATCGTCAGTTTTACCCGGAGCTTCTCGAGAAAGGATCTCACATGATACAAATTGATGTTGATACTGAGAAAGGTGGTCTTACTTTAAATCCAAATTTTTTTGTTGACTTTGGAGCTGAACCAGATGGTCCTTCCCTAGCTCATGAAATGAGATACCCTGGAGGTGACTGCACTTCAGACATATGGCCTTAAAACGTCTCTAAGTCTTTCTATGTAAAATGTATTCCAACTTGTAATGACTTTTAGAATAAATATGTAAGTTCATCCAGATTGTATTAGACTTTATTGACAGGTACTATAATAATCGTTTTGGATGAGTTGTTAGCTTGTATGAAAATTTAATTACCAAGTCAAGTTTGTAAAGCTATAACTAATAATTAGGTTAAACTATATCATTAGTATTAAATTTTTTTTTATATTCATATATAAGTTCTTAAATTTTAAAAATATATGATTTAATACTCAAATTTTTAAAATTAAACACATAGGTGTCTAAACTTTTAGATTGTATTATTTAGTTCAAAATTTTTAAAATTTTATGTATAAATCTAACATAAATATTTATTTTAATACAAAACTTTCATGAATGCAAGAAAGAAAGAGGCACGAATGCCTTGAGAATGAATAATAAGAGAATTATTATTACCTCTAACAATGAGAAAATGAATTACAGAATTATGCTCTTGCACTAGTGAACTATTCATAGCATCTATACAACCATAGCTATACATGCACAATTTTTAATAGATAGCTAGTAACTAACAATTGCTTTAACTAATTGAATACACAAGCATAGCCTAACATCCCCCTCCTTCTAACACACGGTTTGGAAAAAATCATGTATTTGGTAAGCAATGGAATAAACGAAGGAGTTGTTAATGACTCGGTAAGAATGTCATCAAGCTGACATGAAGAAAGCATATAATCTACATAAAGGGTCCCTTTGAAACATAGGATTGCCAGACAATGTAAGATATAATAAAGATAAAGAACACAACTTAAAATACAAGTTATGAAACATAGATTATAACCACACAATTTCTGCAGTCACTTGAGCCATTGCTTGATATTCAATTTCAATGTTACTTCTTGACACAACCTTCAATATGGATGAATGTAAATAAATCAAACTAACACCCACAAACATACAATAGGCACTAGTACTCTTTCTATCATTAGTTCTACCAGTTTAATCTGCATCACAATAACCCATCAAATCCAAACTACTAGATTGAAAAACCTAAGTTCATAGGTGCATGTGCCTTTGAGATAGCACAACAAATGCTTAGCAATAAGCCAATGAATATCAGTTGTTGCAGTCACAAATTGACAAAGTTTGTTAATCCAAAAGATGATATCAAGACAATTAAGTGTCATATAATGTAATGATACAACCAATTTCTTATAAACAGTAAGATTAGAAAAACGTTGCCTATAAAACTTGCTTAAATATTTGCCATAAATATGTTGGCATGTGAGTAGTATGGTAGACAGCAAGCAGACAAGACTGCACTAAATTGTGGCAGATAATAAGCACCAATGTGTTAGACAAGAATAATAGTGGAAAGTAATAATCTTATAATTTGTTTTCTTTCCGTTTCTTTTGTGTACAAATACTATACACCTGTATAGAATTAATAGAACATATAATAATGAAATAGAACTGATAATTATCAGAAATACAATATTTGTCATGGTATTAGAGCAAGTTAGTGCTTATGGAATTACCTGTTACATTGATTTCTGTTCTCAGACCAATTGATTCTTGTTTTCTGGCTTCTGATTTCTGGTGTAACCATTTTGGTTTACACTTACCCTCTGTTTTTTATCTCTGATTTCTAGTGTGGCAATTCTGGTTTACTAGTGAAACTGTACCAATTCTATTTTCTCGAAGAAACATGAATCGTAGAGATGAATGTACACGCCATAGTAATTGAAAAAAAAATTCAAAGTTTTTCGTCATTTAGGCGAAGAGGCCCACTTGCCCAGCGTTCTTGTGTGCCTTCTTTCATTTGTATAGTTATGGAGGAAAAAAACAGGAAGAGGACGAACAAAGAAGACGATCAGTGGCAACTTTAAGAAGAAAAAGAAAAGGAAAAACGGAAGAAATTTTTTATAGATTTCATGGCGGAATCTAGAGATTTAACTACCAATTTCATATTGGAAAATTTGACGGCAAAAATGATGGAAGTTCTAACGAGCGCTCAGATTAGTTCACAACCCCCGCTAACTGAAGCGTTGATTGCTCCCATTAGTATCAAGTTGGGAGGATCCAACTATGTCTTATGGTCCCAGGTGGTGGAGATGTATATCTTTGGCAAAGACAAATTAGGATATATTAATGGGGATTTTCCTCAACCTACTGAAACCAACCCCTCATTTAGGAGATGTCGCACTGAAAATGCCATTGTTAAAGGATGGTTGATCAATTCGATGGACCCCTCCTTGATTACAAATTTTATCCGATTCACAACTACGAAACAGGTTTGGGATTCTGCTGCTACCACTTACTATGATGGGACAGACACGTCTCAAGTGTATGATCTTTGCCGTCGAGTTACTCGTACGAAGCAAGCGGGTGGATCCATTGAAAAATACTACAATGACCTTCAAGGGTTGTGGCGTGAAATTGATTTCCGTCGTCCTAATCCAATGGAGTGTGCGATTGATATACAAAAATACAACTCAATCGTAAATGCGGAAGATCGAGTGTATACCTTCCTCGATGGACTTGATAATGGGTGGATAAAACTCAAAGTGATGTACTTGAGATCAAACCATTCCCTGCGGTGGAACAAGCCATGGATTCATCCGGTAGGGAAGAGTCGTGAAGACCGTGATGATCACAGGTGCAGATACAACACCTGGAGCAGTTATGGCTTACAAAGGGATCAAGGGACACCATAATCCGATGCCACCAAAAACAGGAACTTTTTTGGGTATTAAGAAATCCACGGGAAATCCACCGTTTGTTGATATAAAATGTGGTCATTGTGGAAACTCCAAACACACCCGTGAAAACTGCTTCAAACTACATGGGTATCTAGAATGGTGGAATGATCTTCAAACAAGGAAGAAGAGGGAAACCATTGGGAAAGCTGCTGTGGCTACCAATACTACATCACTATCCCTTATTCCTCAGACCGAATCTTCCCAAGATCCAGGTATTTCAAGTAAAGCATTTCATACTCGTAGTGATAATGAGGATTGGATTTTAGACTCTGGAGCTACGAATCATATGACATTTGACCCAAAAGATCTCTCCAATACAACTCAGTCGAGACGGAGCTGTGTTGCCAATGCCAATGGGGTCACTTATCCAGTTATAGGGGTCGGAACAGTGACTTTATCTCCTTCATTATCATTATCTAATACATTACTTGTACCCTCTCTTTCAAACAAACTAATGTCTATAAGTTAAGTCACTTTAGATCATAACAGTGTAGTATTGATGTATTCTACTTTTTGTCTCCTGTAGGATATTCTCACGAAGGAGATCATTGGGTGTGGTACTAAGAGAGGAGGGTTATATTATGTGGATGACCTCAGTTCAAAAGAGTCAATCACATGCAATACACGATTAGTAACCGAGGAACGAAAAAATTTGGTTATGTCATCGTAGATTTGGGCATCCATCATTGTAATTAAATGCTACTCCCAGGTTTATTTTCAAATATCACACACTCCGATTTCAAATGTAATACTTGTATCCTAGGAAAAAGTCATAAGGCGTCTTATCCTATGAGTATGAATAAAAGTATGACTCCTTTTTCTTTGGTACATTCTGATGTTTGGGGTCCTTCCCTTGACTACGCTAAATCGTGGTCATCGTTGGTTTGTTATTTTTGTTGATGATTGTACACGAATGATATGGATTTACCTTCTCAAACATAAAGATGAAGTATTTGCTATATTTCACCTGTTTCACACCATGGTTCAAACACAATTTTATGAAAAAATTAAGATACTTAGGTCTGATAATGGAGGGGAGTATATTAATCAACAATTCTGGACATACTTGGACAACCATGGTATTCTCCATGAAACCTCGTGTTCACAAACCCCACAACAGAATGGGATGGCAGAGAGGAAGAATCGGCATATTTTAGAAATGGCTCAGGCCTTACTAATCGGTGCACATATGCCTAATAAATATTAGAGTGATGTTGTTACTACAGCTGTGTATCTACTGAATCGTATGCCCACAAAGACCTTACAATTTCAGACTCCATTAAAGGTGTTATCTGATCATCTTCCCTTACCTACTATTTTGATGCTTCCGTCCCGGATTTTTGGATGTGTTGCTTTTGTCCACCTCTATAAAAATCAACGAACTAAGTTGGATCCATGTGTTGTCCGATGTGTATTCTTGGGGTATGGTGTACAAAAAAAGGGTTATCGATGTTATGATCCAATTACTAAAATAACCTATATTACCATGGATGTCACTTTTCTCGAATCAGAATGTTTTTTCCCATCACCGGTATCCAATTACACTCTTCAGGAGGAGAGTTATGGTGAAGAACGAAATTAGCTTGATGTTGAAATATTAGACACTAGTCCAACATACACAGATCGTTCCAATAATATAGAGGAGCTAGTATCTAGACCCGAGCTTGAACTTCTAAGAACTGAAGCTGAAGTAACAATTGAATCTCCAGAAGATGAAGTAGTTGATGTACCCCTCCATTCTCTAGTACCCAATGATCCTCCTACTAAGAATACTCCTGAGGTAAGCTATCCTATCACACCTTTACAAACTAATACTATAGATACATCTGTTGGTTATGTTTTACCTTTCAGACACAATCGAGGCAAACCTCCAAATCGATACTCCCCAGAAAGAGAAGAACGACAACCCAAGTATCCAATAGCAAATTATGTAACTACTCAAAGGTTATCATAACCGATCAGGGCATTTGCACAAACACTCTCCTCGTTTCAAATTCCAAGTAGCATTGAAGAAGCCTTATCTGATCCTAAATGGGTTAAGCTATAAAAGAGAAATTCGAGGCATTGCAGAAGAATAACACATGGGTGTTAAGCGAGTTGCCTCAAGGGAGGAAAATGGTAGGATGCAAGTGGATTTTCTCCATTAAGTATAAAGCAGATGGGTTATTTGATCGATACAAGGCGAGGCTTGTAGCAAAAGGGTATACACAGAAACATGGGATAGATTATCAAGAAACCTTCTCACCTGTGGCTAAACTAAAAACTGTGAGAGTTTTGTTATCTCTTGCAGCAAATTTAGATTGGCCATTGCACCAACTTGACGTGAAGAATACCTTTCTTCATGGTGACCTTGAAGAAGAGATTTACATGGATATCCCACCAGGATATACTGTTACATCAGGAAAAGAAAATGCATGTAGATTACAACGAGCATTGTATGGACTAAAACAATCACCTCGAGCGTGGTTTGGTAGGTTGAGTTCAGCAATGAAGAAATATGGGTTCTAACAAAGCAACTTTGATCATACCCTTTTCCTAAAACATCGATTAGGGAAGATAACAACCCTTATAGTCTATGTAGATGACATGATCATTATAGGGGATGATAAAGAAGAAATCTCTAAGCTTCAAGAACAACTGTTAAATGAGTTTGAAATGAATAATTTGGGAGGGCTCAAATACTTCTTAGGTATTGAGGTAACAAGATCAAAACAAGGCATATGTCTTTCCCAAAGGAAATATACTCTCGACTTACTAGCAGAGGCAGGACTACTAGATTGTAAACCTGTCGATATTCCAATGGTTCAAAATCATAAACTCGGAAAATATGTGGACCAAGTACCAGCAGATAAACATAGATATCAACGGTTAGTAGGTAAGGTTATATATTTATCTCATACTCGACCTGATATTGCTTATGCTGTGAGTGTCGTGAGTCGGTTCATGCACGCAAGTGAAGACCATATGGATGCGATCATCTGAATACTTCATTATTTAAAATCCTCCCTGGAAAAAGACTTATGTTCTCGAAAGAATGGTCAATTGGAAGTCATGGATATCTGATTTAGGCGAAAGGGGAATATAAAGGATAGGAAATCTACTACTTGGGTACTTTACTTTTGTGAGGGGCAATCTTGTTACATGGAGGAGCGAAGAGCAAAGGTAGTGCTTATCTAGTCTTTGAATTTCGAGAGGAATGGTCGAGGGAATATATGAGCTCCTTTGGTTGAAAAAACTTCTAATTGAGATTGGCGTTGCTCCTAACTTTGAAATGAACTTATTTTGTGATAACAAAGCAGCCATTCTCTCACAATCCGCTGTCAGTTCAACATGATCGAACGAACGCGTTGAAGTGGATCAAAACTTCATCAAGCGAATCTTGAAGAAAAAGATTATTAAGCTTCCATTTGTTAAATCAGGAAGATTAATTGGGCGATATACTCATGTAAAATGCGTATGCGAGGAACTTCTACAACTCACTTGACAAGTTGGGCATAAACGTATATGCACCACCTTGAGGCGAAGTTGTTGGCATGGTAGTATGGTAGACATCAAGCGGTTTCTTCCATTAAATTGTGGCAGATAATAAGCACCAATGTGGTAGACAAGAATAATAGTGGAAAGTAATAATGTTGTAATTTGTTTTCTTTCCATTTCTTTTGTGTACAAATACTATACACCTGTATAGGATTAACAGAACAGATAATAATGAAATATAACTGATAATTATCAGAAATACAATATTTGTCAAAATATACCTCATAGGATTGAAACAAGTTGACTTTTTTCCATGTTAAACTATACAAGAAAATCATTTAAATATTTTGTTTGTGACTAATGTAAACTATATTGACTATATGACACTTTCACACCCAAAAAATAATGCAAGATTTTCAAGTCATTTAAAGCAAACTTGAGATTAAGATCAATAACTAATTAATCCACAAGCACTTTTTGCACACCAATTATGAGTATATCATCAACATAAATTAGCACAATCAATAAACCAGTGGAGGCACCTTTAACAAACAAGGAACTATATGCTTTTGAGTTATGAAGTTTCATAGCCAGGAGAGAACTACATAAGTTTTCATACCATGCATGTAGAGCCTATTTCTGGACATAAAGTGTCCTTTTCAACTTACATACTAGTTGCTCATTATTTATCTCAAAACTTTTAATACATGTACACATCTTCAAGCATGTCACCATTTTAGAAAACATTCTTTACAACCACTTGATGAATTTTCTAACTTTTGGACAATACAAAAGCTAGAACAACTCTTATTGTATTTGTTTTGACAACTGGACTGAAGATCTTAGTGTAGTCTATGCCAAAATCTTATTCAAAACCTCTAGCCACTAGTCTTATCTTGTATTTATCAAGAGAACCATCAGTTAAAAATTGCACTCTACACACCTATTTACATGCAATAGAGGAACAATCAGAGGGTAAAACCATCAATTCCTATGCCTCATTTGCTAACAAAGCATCTATTTAATTTTCATAGTGTTTTTCCACTTAGGGATACTTTAAAGAATCCTTATAAGACCTTGATATAGATAAAATAGGGTTTTTAAAAATCGAGGTAAAGAAAACCTTTGGCTATAGTGAACCAGTCATTTACCTGGTGGTTATTGCATGAGAGTTTTGGGTAGGAATAGGTAGAATAATAAGCTCACAATGTTGAGCAACAGATGCACCAATCACTGGAATAGGTAAAGTGTAAGTAGGAACTAGTGGAACATCAACAATAACCAATTCATTATAGGGAACCACAATCTTAACTTCAGGTACACCTAAATCGTCAACGATAGACTTGTGTTCGTTGCTAGCCCTAGAGTTGTCCACAGGTCCAATGGCCTGATCACTAGCTACAAAAGACTTATTAACCTTACTAATACACTAGTTGTAAAAAAGCATATTTACTATAGTAAGCTCATTAGGACTAGGCAAAAAATGACAATAATTATCCAAGTGACGTGCAACTTTTACCAAAGGTAATTCAATAGGAACATTAACTAACCCTATGATATTAAGAGGTAGCTTTTAAACTGATGACTTAGCAGTAAGACAAGAATGAAAAGGAAAACAATCTTCATTGAAGACTACATGTTTGGTCACAACTGTTGTGCACAAAATCAATAAATAGCAATATATGAATATATCAAAGCGGTAAAAAAGAAACATATAAAATTTATGTAGTTCGACAATTTGCCTAAGTCTACGAGAGGCAACATATATTATTGAATTGAGTAGGAAATATACAAAATACAGATACATACTTTCTCACTAATAATATCTCTCAAGTATTTCCCCAAACTCAAAGAAAACTCTCAAACTCAAATAAAACTCTCAAACTCACCAAGTATTTTCTCTCTTTTAACACTTCCATATTTATAGATGAAGCAAGGTCAATAATTCATTACTTTTTAGTGCCAATATTCAACAATCTCCACCTTGGGGAAAAGTTTAATAACATCGCCTTCAAATGCGCCCTAGGTGCTCTAAGCTTGAGAGATGTTAATCACGTTCAAGTAGTGTTGAAACTTGATTCTTATAACCACCTTTGTAAGCATATCTACAGGGTTATACGCATTCTCGAATTTCTGGAGTATAACATTCCCTTCATCGACGATTTCTCAAACAAAATGAAATCGAACATCGATGTGCTTGGTGCGACTATGATGAACTTGGTTCTTTTCCAAACAAATGGAACTCTGGCTATCCCAAAAAATGTCCACGTTCTTCTGAACAATACTCACATTCTTGGTCAACCCGAGAAGCCATATAGCTTATTTGAATGCTTCTGTTACAACCAGATACTTTGCCTCTGTAGTAGACAAAGCTACAGTTGACTGCAATATTGATCTCCAACAAACTAGTCCTCTTGTCATTGTGAACACATAACCAGTTGTAGATCAACATTTATCCAGATCTCCAACATAGCCAGAATCCACATATCTGACTAGGTGCTTGTCTTTAGTCTGATCTCTCTCAAACTTCAAACCAATATGCAAAGTACCATAGATGTACAATAGAATCCACTTCACTACTTTCCAGTGTCCTTTACCGGGATTATGCATATACCGACTCACCATACTAACAACGTGGGAAATATTAGGATCTGGTGTAAACAATTGCATACATCAAGGTACCAATGACATTTGCATATGGGACACGCTCCATTTTCTTCTTCTCACTGGTTAATCGACATCAATGACTCAACTCAGTGCAGAAAGAAATGATGTCTTCTGGGTTTGGTTTTCTCATCAATGTCAAACCTTTATAGTATTTTCTTCAGATACTGAGTCTGTGTCAGACAGACTGTGCTTGCAACTCTATCCATTGTGATTTCCATCCCAAGAATTTTCTTAGCTTCTTCAAGATCTTTCATTTCAATTATGAACTCAACAGAGCCTTCAATCTATCGATCTATACCTTGCTCTTAGATAAAATCAACATATCATCAATATATAAGAGCAAATAAATGAAGGTATCATCTTAGAGTTTCCGAAAGTATACACAGTGATCAAACTGGTTGTGTATGTACTTCTACTCACTGATGAAGCTATCAAAGCACTTGTACCATTGTCACAGTGATTGCTTCAAACCATAAAATGACTTGCTCAGCTTTCAAGCCCAATTCTCATATCTTATAACTTTGAAGCCATCAGGTTGAGACATGTAGATCTCTTCGTTCAAGGTACCATGGAGAAAAGTTGTTTTGATATCAAGTTGAGCTAACTCAAGATCAAACTGTGCTACCAAAGCCAACAGTATCTGAATAGATGAATGCTTAACAACAGGTGAGAATACATCATTGTAGTATATTCCTTCTTTCTGAACATATCTTTTTGCTACCAATCTGGCTTTGAATTTGATTTTTATTTACCAAGAACACCTTCCTTCTTGGCATAGACCAATTTGCAGCCAATAGTTTTCTTTCCTTTGGGAAGTTGAACCAACTCTCAAGTCTGATTATGGTGTAGAGACTTCATCTCTTCATCCATTGCCATCTTCCACTTCATACTATCAACTCTCTACACGGATTCTCTGTAAGTACATGGGACATCATCATCAATTATTAGAAGTGTGAATGCTACCATGTCTGTGTATCTAGTAGGCTTTCTAATCTCCCTTCTCGGTCAAGTAGTGGCAATAGATTCTTGTTGTTGATTGATCAGTGGTGATGGTGAGAGAACCTCCACCTCAACTGAGATCTCTTCTTGATCATCAATTTCATCTTCACCATGATCGGCAGTCTGTGCAATCTTTTCTGGATCTTATAGAGTCTCAAGCACCACCTTAGAAAGAGTGTTTGGACTTTCATTCACTTTTTCTAAATTTTTCTATCTCAACATAATAGACTCATCGAATGTGACATCTCAGCTTAAGACGATCTTCTTTGATTCACTACACCAAAGTTGAAAGCCTTTAACTTCTTCATTAAAGCCCATGAAAACAACTTTCTTTGCTCTAGGATCTAGATTGGATTCACTAAGATGAAAATCTGCAGAACATCTAAATATTCGCAATGAATCATAATGAGAAGTAGGTTGTCAGAACCATACCTCTTTAGGATTTTTCCCATCTAATGCAGTTGCAGAAAGTCTATTGACTATATGAGTTACATATGACAAAGCCTAAGCCCAAAATGCCTTGCTTAATTTGGATTGAGATAGCATACATCAAACTTTCTCAACCAAAGTACGATTCATTCATTCTGTAACTCCATTCTATTGTGGTGTACGAGGAATTGAAAAATGTCTAATTATCCCTTCATCTTGACAAATTTTGAAGAAGGGATCTAATTTATACTCGCCACCATTATCAAATATGAGACTCTTAATTTTCCTGCCTTTTTGAGTCTTGATTATTTTCTTCCATTTAAGAAAGATATCCAGAACTTTATTTTTGTGACTTATGGTGTATATCTAAACATATCTAAAGAAATCATCAATAAAATTCACAAACCAGCGTTTACCTCCAATTGAAGCATTCTTGGAAGGTCCCTAGACATCCGTGTGAATATAATCAAGATATCCCTTAGTACGATGAATGCTAGTGCCGAATTTGACTCTTGTTTGTTTTCCCATTACACAATGCTCGCAGAAATCAAACTTTCTAGTCTTGGCACCTTTCAAAAGACCTTGCTTCATTAAGCCTTGCAAAGCCTTTTCACTGATAGGCCCTAAGCGCATGTGCCACAAGCAAGAAGAATCATTTGTCTTTTCTTTAGAACTGCTTGAGATAGTTGCTCTTCCTATAACTGTACTCCCATCTAGGAAATACAAGTTCACCTTCTGAGTACCCTTCATCGCTACAAATGCACCTCGTACAACTTTCAAGACTCTATTTTCCAATGCTATCTTGTAACCATCAGAATCTAGAACACCTAAAGAAATAAGGTTTTTTTTAGGTCAAGAATATACCTTACATTTGTATGTCGTCTTATTGTACCATCGTGCATCTATAGTCGTACTGTTCTGATCTCTTTTGTCTGACAGGCATTGTTGTCACCCATAAACATAACTTTTCCATCGAGCTCCTCAAAACTTAAAAACCAATGTCTGTTCGGACACATATGATAAGAACATCTAGAATTAAGGATCCACTTATCTGAGTAGGTATCTGATGAGGAGACTGAAGAGGCTGATTCTTCATCTTCATCAGCCTTCTGTGCAACATTTGCATTTGACTTGTCCTTATTTGGACAATATTTCTTCCAGTGCCCTTTCTAGTGACAATAGGCACACTCATTCTTCATAGGACGTCTTCTGGATGACTCTTCTCTAGACTTTGATCTGGATCGCCTCCTATTATTGATGTGCTAGATTTTTTGTTGTTCGTCCTACCTCTAGTTGTTGTCAATACTTTTGATATTGAGTTTCTGTAATCATGTTTATCCTTCTTCTGGTACTCATTATTTACCAAATTATTTGAAACATCTATGAATTTAACCTCATCTTTTCCATATAATGTGGTTAGTTAAATACCATGGGGCTCTCGTGTAATGAATTAAGAAGAACAAAGCTTTATCTTCATCGATAATTTCAACATCTAAATTTTACAGATTGACCAAAATTTTATTGAAATTATCTAAGTGCTCATTCATAGGGGTACCTTTATTGTATTGGAAATGGAAAATTTTCTTCTTCAAGTAGAGTATATTCTTAATACTTTTCGTTATGTACTTGTTCTCTAGTTTCTTCTAGAGAACTGCGGCTACATTCTCTTTCATGACAAAGTACTTCTGATCTTTTCCTAAGCACAGTCGAATTGTGCCATAAGCTTATCGGTTGACATAATTCCAATCTTCATTTGAATAATCTTCTTGCTTGGTCTCCAAGGCTATATTAGATCCTTCTCGGAACAATAGATCTAATACTTCATATTGCCACATGCCAAAGTTATTAGTGCTATCGAATTTCTTCACCTCAAACTTTGCATTGAACAACATAGTTTTTCGAGTAGAACAACTTGGTTTGCCAAAAATTCTAAGGTCAGCTTGTTCACCTTCTTCAATATCTCTTTTATCAGCCATAACTACAAACGGATAACAGAAATTTTGCACTAACAACTTAAAACAATTTTTTTCCAAATTTTATACCTTATTTGAAAAAACAGAGTCCGCAGTTAAATCCGAAATGATCCAATTAGCTAGAAATAGGTCCAACTCAGTTGAAAATAGATGAAAAATGGACCAACTCAGTCCAAATATGACTAATGATTAAGTTGACTCGGTCCAACTCAGTGAGTTGACTCAATTCCTGGCAGCATCACTCCGGTGGCTGTTGGTGGTGATTCTAACTTTTGATTTGAGTGATTCTTTCACTGTTGCATTCATCTCGTCGAGAGCTTTGATTTGATATATAATACTACTATATTTGAATATGATACCAATTTGTTGTGCATGGAAGCAATAAATAGTGATATATGAATATATCAAAGCGATAAAAAAACACACCAAATCTACGTGGTTTGACAATTTGCCTAAGTCTACGTAAGGCAACAGATATTGTTAAACTAAGTAGGAAATATACAGAATATAGATACAAATTTTCTCACTAATAATATCTCTAAAGTATTTCCTTAAACTCAAAGAAAATTCTCAAACTAACTAAGTATTTTCTCTATTTGAGTTTGCTTAGGCTCTCTCTGATTTTTGTCTTATTTTTCAACGCATTAACTCCTCTATATTTATAGATGAAGCAAGACTCCATTTCCCTAAATTATGTCACTAATTTCCTTAAATTATGACACAGATTAGATAACTGATTTCCCTAAATTAGATCATTAATTTGTTATTTTTTAGAACCAATATTCAACCACCACAATTTTACGATAGTTCTTACCTAAACAAGCATGGACTCTTTGCTTTGAACAGTAACGAACAAAAATGCATTCAACTGAACGTGATTGAAGCTTATGTTTATTAAAGGAAATCAAGTACGTGAAAATTGACAACCAAAAGACCCTTACACAATCATAATAAGTGGCTTAAGATATAAAATCTCAAAAGGAGACAAACTAGTAATAACTTTAGAAGACATTCTATTCAAAAAGTATGTTGCACTTGGAAAAGCACAAATCCAATAAGTCATAGGCATATGTGCATGAAACAACAATGACATACCTATTTCCACAATCCTCACGTGTCTATTCTCTATTACACTATTTTATTCAAATGTACAAGGACCAGTAATCCTATGAATAACACCTTCTTCACTAAGAGCTGAACCAAGTGACTTAAACTTAGTCCATCCATCAGATTGAATGGACGTAATATGTGACTCGAATTTTCGTTTCTTCGTACTCTTAAATTAGAGAAAAATCATAATTACTTGATTTTTAGTTTGTAACAAAAAATACAAATTAAATTGAGAATGATGATCAATTATTGAAAGAAGATATTTGTGGTTTATACACATTTCCACAGGAGCAGTCCATAAATTCACGTACAATAATACAAATGGTTTATCAATTCGTATATGTGAAGAAACAAATGGTAAGATTTAGCTAATTTACATTCATGGTGGAGCTTCGTGGGGCAAGAGGGATTGTAGTTCTTTTCAAAAAATTTACAAAACTTAATTACATGTATATTTTTAGTATTAAATAAATATTTTATTTACACTAATATATTGTGTGTATATTTTGATATAACGTTATATATATCAACAATATTTAACAGACATGTAGACATAGAATTATAATAATATATATTATATAAAATTAAAATTTTAAGTCAATACAATGATAATATATAAAATGTCATCATCAAATATTATAAAAATATGATGATAAACTTAAAAGTTTTAAGGGTTTTCATTTATATTTCAAAGTTTCTCATATATTGTTTAACTTTAAATTTTATTTTCTCTAATTTTATATTATTTTAATAATTTTTCGTTCATTTTTATCGTTACTACAAAACTGATTTATTTCGTCAATTCGATAAAATAAATGTAACAAGTGCATAAAAAAAATATTTGTATTTATTAGTCTTTTATATTTTAAAAATATATGTTTTTAAATATACTCTTAAACTTAAAATCGTAAATCAATTCTTATTCTTTATATTTTAGTTATAGTTTTTTAACATGTATGATATTAATACTTATTAAATTATTATATTTTTATATTTTTATTTATGTTATATAATTTTTGTAATAAGTTATAATGTATCAATTATATGTTTTTCGTAACGTAATATAATTTTTTTATCTTTAATCGAGAAGAGTCCATGTAACTTTTAACCACTTACTAAATCTATATCATAATATATTTTCTACTATTAAATATTTAAATGTAATTTTCTATTTTATATAAAAAAATTACATTTTAGTCCCCTCCAAATATTTTAATGGCTACGCCCCTATTTGTTGGGAAAAATGAATGGTTTTAAAGAAATAAATTCCACACACCCAGGATAATTTTCCAAATCAAAATAGAATAAAAATGACACCAAGATTTTAGCGTGGAAAAACCTTTCAAAATGAAAGTAAAAACCACGGGACCCGTAGGCTACTTAAACTTCCACTATAATAAGATGGGATTACACACTTCACCTTCAGGTGGATCTCTCACAAAAATACAACAAATATGTATCTTCAATTTTGTGGATAAAACTTCACAAATTGGCTCTCTTAATTTCTCTCTCAAAATTTCTCAGAAACTCTCTCTCACTTTCTTTTTTTTGTTTTCTCGTCGATCTGTTTGAGATTGAAGCTAAGGCTTTATATAGCCAAAAACTTCATCCTTCTCTCCAGGATTACACGGAGAGATTTTTGACTTTTTTTTTCTTTTTTCTTTTCTTCTTTTCTTCTTTTCTTCCTTCTCTTTGGGGCCGAGACTTTCCTTCCCTCTTTTTTTTCTTTGTGGATGGCCCACATTAGTTGGACCAACAAATCTCCCTCCACCTTGTGTGGGACATGGCTGTTCCATACACCTGCAATCTTTCTACAGATAACAAGTTTTCTCTAGTCCACAGTCCTTTGTCATCATGCTCTGCTTAGTTATCATTGGTATGAACCTTTTCAACTTTCGGTAGTTTGTGTTCCAACCCATCACGAATCCAATGATTCCTTACGTCAATGTGTTTGGACCTTGAGTGGAAGGTTGGGTTCTTGCTAAGATGAATTGCACTCTGACTATCGCAATAAAGAACATAATTTTCTTGGTTCTAATGCAATTCTTGTACGAACTTTTTCATCCACAGGATTTCCTTACAACCTTCGGTGATTGCAATGTACTCAGCTTCGTGGTACTTAAAGCAATACACTTTTGTATGTCGTGATTGCCGTGAAAACGGCTGCTCCCTTCCAAATGTTATTAGGTACCGGATATAGATTTCCTCGTATCTCCACGTCGCCGACCTATATCGAATCTATATATCCTTAATACGGGTTTATTATTACCAAAGCATAAACAATGGCGGAGGTTCTCCGAGATACCACGAGTATCCATTTGACGGTACTTGCCAATGTTCCTTTCCGGATTTGATAGGAATGGCTTACAACGCCAACGGCGTGATGCAATGTCCGGTCTAGTACATACCATAGCGTACATTTGACTGGCTAACTCCGATGCGTAAGGCACGCCTTTCATCTCTACGATTTATCCTCACTCAACGAGGGACGTTGACTCACATTAAGTTTGAAGGGGCTTACTTGTGGACAACCAGTTTTAGCTTTGCTCGTGTTGAATCTTTCAAGAACTTTTTCAACATACCGTTTTTGGGAAAGCTAGATCTTTTGCTTTTGCATTCTGGTGTCGAATCGTACGCCAAGAATAGTTTGGCGGGTCCTAAGTCCTTCATTGCAAAGGACTTGCTCGAACTCCTTCTTTAACTTGTTAATCTTGTCAATATTTTGACCCACAATTAACATATCATCAACATAAAGCAAAAGAATAATAAAATCACCATCAGAGAATTTCTTGATGAAGACGCAGTGATCAGCCGTCGTTCTATTGTATTCATTTTTCTCCATGAATGAGTCGAACTTTTTGTACCACTGCCTTAGCTTCAATCTCAAGAAAAGAAAAAAAAAGTCAAAAATCTCTCCGTGTAATCCGGAGAGAAGGATGAAGTTTTTGGCTATATAAAGCCTTAGCTTCAATCTCAAATAGATCAGAAGCGGAGAAAACAAAAAGAGAGTGAGAGAGAGTTTCTGAGAAATTTTGAGAGAGAAATTAAGAGAGCCAATTTGTGAAGTTTTATCCACAAAATTGAAGATACATATTTGTTGTATTTTTGCGAGAGATCCACCTGAAGGTGAAGTGTGTAATCCCATCTTATTATAGTGGAAGTTTACGTGCCCTACGGGTCCCGTGGTTGTTACTTTCATTTTGAAAGGTTTTTCCACGCTAAAATATTAGTGTCATTTTTATTCTATTTTGATTTGTGAAATTATCCTGGGTGTGTGGAATTTATTTCTTTAAAACCATCCATTTTCCCAACAAAGTGGTATCAGAGCCAAGTTATTTTTAGTAAGAGACTGTACACATATACAATACTATTCATATATACTGTATTGTACTATTCACGGATACTATTCACGAGTACTATTCACGGGTACTATTCACGGGTACTATTCATTGTCAGAAAAGTATCAAGTTCGGCGAAACCTGGTGACTGACGATTCAAATGGAGGAAAGCACAGGTAATATGATAAAATTAACCGCATTTAATTATGCAATTTAGGCAGAAGATGGAGGATCTTTTATACATTAAAGATCTATGGAAGCCAATTATAATGCCGAAGGAGAGAAAGCAGTAACCGATGCGAGACGTTGAATGAGGTGCATTACCGAGGAGCCGAAAATGTCTTTGCCAAATCGGACATGATGGATCGACAAAAGAATTTTTCAAAATTTTGCTAATGAACACGACGCTTATGTTCTTTGGCAAAAGTTGGAGAAAATGTATGCGAGGACAACCGCATTGAGAATAAAGCAAATCTGATGCGACGATTAGTCAATTTGAAGTATAAAGACGGAAGCGGCGTGTCGACGTAACATATGAGTGAGTTTCAAGGCATTGTAGATCCAACTCGGCTACATGAAGATATTTGTGAAGACGAGGCTACGAGCGTTGTTGATGTTGAGTTCTCTACCCAAAAAGTTGGGATACTCTAGTTGTGTCGGTTAGCAGGCGAGCTCACGACGGTAAGCTTACCGTGGATATGGTAAAGACGGAGAATGTTAAACGAAGAGTCTCGACTGAAAGATGAAGGCTATACTCCCGACACGAAGCGCTTGTCATGCAGAAACAAGGCAAGGCAAGAATGGCGGGGAGAAGTAAAAGTAAAAATCCCGTAACCAAAGTCGAAATAAGAGAGGACGGTCGAAGTCTAGATCATCAGGTATGACATGGAAGTGTCATCATTGCGGTAAGCTTTGGACACTTCATTCGAGAATGTAGAAGGTTAAAGGCGGAACAATCCAGAAATCGGGAAGCGAAACCCGAACAAATGACACCACAATCCTTTGAAGAAGTTGTCATCGTTCGAGATGCTGATTATGTCAATCTTGCATGCCAAGACACTACTTGGGTAGTTGACTCAGGCGCTTCCTATCATGTCACCTCACGACGGGAATTCTTCTCAACCTACACTCAAGGTGATTTTGGACGTGTGAGGATGGGAAATGATGATGCATCAAAAATTGTAGAAAAGAAAAAAAAAGTCAAAAATCTCTCCGTGTAATCCGGAGAGAAGGATGAAGTTTTTGGCTATATAAAGCCTTAGCTTCAATCTCAAACAGATCAGAAGCGGAGAAAACAAAAAGAGAGTGAGAGAGAGTTTCTGAGAAATTTTGAGAGAGAAATTAAGAGAGCCAATTTGTGAAGTTTTATCCACAAAATTGAAGATACATATTTGTTGTATTTTTGTGAGAGATCCACCTGAAGGTGAAGTATGTAATCCCATCTTATTATAGTGGAAGTTTAAGTGGCCTACGGGTCCCGTGGTTGTTACTTTTATTTTGAAAGGTTTTTACACGCTAAAATCTTGGTGTCATTTTTATTCTATTTTGATTTGGGAAATTATCCTGGGTGTGTGGAATTTATTTCTTTAAAACCATCCATTTTTCCCAACACTATTTACATTGTTTACAAAAAGGAATACTACTATAACTACAAGTATTGGAAGGAAGAACATCACTTACACCAAGCTTTTTGAGAGTAGACTTCATAGTGGTTAAGGATGGATGCCTAAGCCTTCCATGCCTTTTCTCAAGTGAAGTAGAAAACATTACAGGAACCTTCTCTTTAGAAGAGCCACCTTTAACTTTGTACATTAATCCACGATCATTTTGGCTTTATAACCTCATTTCTCTTGAATGCAGGTCCTTTACACAAGAGCTGTAAGGATTAAACTCTACCGACACATTATTACCATAACAGAGTTTTTTAAGAGATAGTAGATTGGTAGTTGCCTTAAGAGTGTACGAAACATTTGTTAAAGAAAGAACACTAGAATCATTTGCATGCAAATCACCATAACCAACAATCTGAATGAGAATTCTATGATCATTACCTAACATAAATCCTTCATTTCTGGTATAAGGCACAAATCTTGGAAGAATTTTTCAATCAGGAGTGTTGTGATGACTAGCTCCTGTATCAAGAAATGAAGAACAACTGGTATCCTCAGTTTGACTTTCATTACATTGAGCAACCATGGTAGATGAAACAGGTAACTTTCTAGTAAGCACATCTCTTAGCAAGAAACAAGTTTGAGCATTATGACCAACCTTGTCACATGCATAGCGGACATACTGGGCGTTTAGAGTCACCTTTCTTGGCCACATTCTTGAAAACATTCTATCTAGAAGAGGAACTTTGCTGACCCTGCACATATTGATTCAAGAAATGCTTAAAATTCCATGCATCAGCCTTGCTTATTTGTTCCATCACTTCCTCTATTGAAATTTGAATTGGAAGAATTCCCATTTTTACGATGAAACTTGGTAAGATTTGTAAATCAGAGTGGTGCAACGTTAAGTGAACCGTGGTGACGGTTCAGTTTCGTCGGAACCGTACATCGGTTTCGAAACCAAACGAGGTTTTTGATGGAAGAACCTTAATAAAGTATCAGGTCCTCTCACTATTAACTGCATAACAATTTAGATACACCATCAATACGTAGTAAATAAGTGTGAGAAACCAATAAGAGCATCAAATTGAAAATCCATTGGAATTCCCGTGTAAGTGCTAAAATTTGATCAATGACAGGAGGTATGTTTTCAATCCAATTTTGTTTCCGCTGCATTTAAATTATGAGTTCATATGGCTTTCTGAACGTTTTTGGATTGAATTGAGATTCTAACATTTGGTATCAGAGCCATTTGAAAACAACTTTGTTTTGCTCTATTTCACGAGAATTGAAATTTTGGGTTTTTTATATTGATTGTTTTTGATGCATATGGAAATTATAAAGTGTTTCAATATTAATTTTTGAGTGATTCTGTAAAATTAAACTTGAAAAACAATGAAGAAAATAAATCCACTTTACTGTAGGTATTTATTTGCTTCATTAATTAAATTTTTATTTAAAATGATGTTTTTACTTTAAATTAAGATCGTGAATCACTCGGAAATCGAATTCTGAGAATTTTGATTAAAAGAACGCTGGATTCCGTCGCCAGAGAAAGATACGATCGGGTATCCTTTAAGGTCAAACCGGGTCAAGTTAACCCGGCTGAAGGTTAAAGATGAAGTTTTAAAAAAAAAACACAAATTTAAGAAAATCGCACGCTGTGTTAGGGACTTATATTAATGTTTATTGATATATTAGACTTATATTTATAAAGACTCAGTGTTTGATTAAAATATACATACATATATATATATATATATATTTGCTTGGAATCGAACCCAATTTACACTAAGGGGGTATTAAATGGTCTGTCCACTTGACCACTGAGCCCATTATGTTATTGTATGTAAGAGCATATTTTTTATATAGATTCAGATTTTAGTTTTTATTAAAACAAAATAAATAATTCTAAATATAATGTGATTAATTATTTAACTTAAGTTTATGATGTGTAGAACAATTATTATACATGTTATATTTATTTAAATAATTTTTGGACACATTAAAATTTTATTTAAAATACATTATGCTTAAATTATTTGTTTTGGGTATTTATATGTATAAATTTTGTAATTAATTATACATATAAAATTGAATTAAATAATTTATGCATAATGAAATTAATATTTAATGGCTCTTATGGATTTAATTAGTGCTTATATTATTTATTTTTGCTTGTATAATTTATTGTCATATATTGAATTTAAGATAAATAATATTTGCACATTTGAAATTAAATTAATATTGCTTATGGTTTTGTGCAATAAATTGAGCATAAAGATTTAATTAATATTTAAGTGATTCATATAGTTTAATTAATTAGGGAGTAGCCACAACATCTTTAATTAATTAAAACTATAATAAAGTTGATTTAGGATCACATTTAGAAAATAAATATTAATTGTAATTAATCATATGTGATATAATAAATCTTATCCCATAGGAATTTTTATTATATTTTTTGTGATTAATTAGGATATAATATCAAATTATATATTCTAATTTACTCACAGGGATTAGGAAAAGGAACATAATTTGATAATTTTATCGTAAAGTTAGGATGAATTTAATTAAATTAAAACTTTAGCCCACAGACAAGTTTTATATCACTAGATTCATATTATTCATGATTTACATTGGTAAAGAATGACTATAGTTTAGGCCTCAAATTTTAATAAGCATATAATCTTTAATTGTAGCTTCTACGACTGTAAATTTCTCGATATCATTTGTGATATTCCCGACGAAAAGGGGATAATTATAAAATATGGAAGGAAGAAATTCTCCAGCGATTAGGGTGGATGGCTATTTATTATGCTATTAGGAAAAATGAACCACCTAAAATTACTCAAACCAGTACTCTAGAGAATATCATGATTTATGAACAATGGGAACGATCTAATCGCCTTAGTATGATGTTAATTAAGACTAAAATTTCTGTTGGTATTCGTGGTTTCGTTGATCAGCATACCAATTTTCAAGACTTGCTAAAGGCCATTGATGATCAATTCGTCACTTCAGATAAGGCTTTAGCAAGCACCCTTATTATGAAGTTCTCTTACGTGAGACTTCGCGGTGTGAAAGGTGTGTGAACACACGTTATGCAAATGAGGATATTGCGGCTCTCGACTTAAGCATCTCGAGGGTTGAGATGTCGAGAATACTTCCTGGTGCACTATATCCTTAACAACTTTCTCCCAGCGTCGATGCATTTCAAAATCTCGTACAATACGTATAAAGATAAATGGTCAATCAATGAATTAATGACCATGTGTGTTGAAGGAAGGAGGCTTGTTATAGAATTTGGTGAAGGTGCGATATGTTGGCTTCTAGCGTACCAAAAGGAAAATCTCAATACAGCGTAAAAGGAAGGGGATAATTCCACCTCGGTGATATTAAGAAAGAATCCAAGTGTTTCTTTTGTTTAAAGAAGGGACACGTGAAGAAGGATTGTATCGAGATTCAGAAATGTAGCTTGAGAATAAAGGTAATCCAACCTCGTTTGTTTTGTTATGAATCTAATATGGTTAATGTTAATATTAACTTTTTGATGGATTGATTACGGATCTACGATCAATGTGGTACCAAACTCACTTACAGGGTATGCAAAATCTAAGGAAGCTTGATGGGAAGTGAAGCAATACATCTTATCAGGTAACAAGATGGGCCATGTGGAGAATTTGTAAAGGCAATGCTTGATTTAATTTTAAGTAGTGGTTTTATTTTAAAATTAGAAAAGACCTTTTATGTTCCAAGTTTCTCTAGAAACTTGATTTCAATTTCAAGACTTGTACCTTATGGTTATTCTTTTCACTTTTCGAAACATCTTTTAGTTTATTTAATAAATACTGATTGTGTTGGGAATGGTATTTTGTCGATGGTCTTTACAACGGTAATTTACGAGAAATAATGCCACTTCATATGCTTGTATGCATGTTCAAGTTGGCACTAAAGGTGTATTATTGGCGATGACTCTTCTACGTTATGGCATAGGAGATTAGGACGTATCTCCGTAGAAAGAATTAAAAGATTAGTGAAAGATGGGGTACTTAGTACTCTAGATTTTCTTTGATTTTGAACATGTGGCTGCGTTAAGGGAAAGTAGACTAACAAGTCAAAGAAAGGTGCGATAGGAGTTGAAACATATTAGAAATCATACGTACGGATATATGTTGTCTAGGCAATGGACATTGAGTCGAGAAATATTTTATCACCTTTATTGATGATTTTCTTGATATATGTATCTCTACGTGTTTCATAATAAGAAGCGAAGCATTAGATGCCTTGAGCTTTAAGGTTGAAGTAGAGAAACAATGTGGAAAACAAATAAAGATCGTGAGATCAGATAAAGTGGTGAATATTATGGTAGATACCTTAAGAATGGACAAGCGCACGAGTTTTGCTAAGTTTCTTCAAGAACTGTGGGATAGTTGCCCGATACTGCCTATGCCTAGTTCACGGTTGAGAATGGTGCGAGAAAGAGCAGAACACTATGTGGACATGGTGCAGTATGCTTACCAGCTTTCCAATCTTCCTGAAATCCTTGTGGATTGAAGCTTTAAAGGCGGATGTGTATATATTAAGGCTGAGTTCCAACCAAGGTTGTCTCAAAGACACCATTTGAATTATGGAAAGGTTGGAAATCGAGTTTGCAACATATGTAGCGTTTGGGGATGCCCGTGCGAGTGAGGATTTATAATCCATAAGAGAAAAGTGGACCCGAGGACCGTTAGTGGGTATTTCATTGGATATTCTGAACGGTCTAAAGGTTATAGATTTTGTTGTCCATCTCACAACACTAGGTTTGTGGAATCAAGAAATGCAAAATTTCTTGAGAATTAATTGATTAGTGGGAGCAATCAATCCCAAGGCATTGGTTCTGAGAAAGAACGTGTGTTGAAGGACTAGTTTTAAAGGTACCAAAATTTCATTGATCTAATCGGTAGATGTTGAAGTTCAACGGATGCCTATAAGCTGATGAGCAAACCAGGTTGAACAATATGATCACGCTCCTCGAGGAGAATGTTGATGCAACATTAAGAAGATCTACTAGAGTAAGGAAATCAGCGATTCCTAATGATTGTGTTGTGTATCTCTGAAAATGTGACTATAATGTTGGAGCGAAAATGATCCTGAGGCGTTTTCACGAGGCCATGAGTTCTAAGGTTTCAAACTTATGGTACAATGCCACGAAAGAAGAGATGGATTCTATGGCGTCTAACGGAGTGCGGGATCTCGTCAAGTTTTACGATGGTGTGAAAGCCATTGGATGTAAATGGAGTCTTGAAACAAAGAAAGACTACATGAGGCAACATTGAGAGGCATAAGCCAAGACTTCGTTTGCCAAAGGATTCAGCTCAATGGGAAGGAATAGACTACGTAGAGACATTTTCTCCTGTATCTAAGAAAGATTCGCCGTGTGGTCATGGCATTGGTTGCCCATTTTGATTTGGATTTTCAACAAATGGATGTGAAAGCAGCTTTCCTTAATGGTAACCTAGAGGAAAGGAGGTTTATATGAAACAACCTGAAGGATTCTTCTCTAGTGATGATGAGCATTTGGTTTGTAAGCTTAATAAATCCATATATGGATTAAAACAAGCTTCTCATCAATGGTATTTGAAATTCCATAACATCATCACTTCATTTGGTTTTGAAGATAACGTCATGTATCAATGTATATACCAGAAGGTTAGTGGGAGTAAGATTTGTTTTTTGGTGCTATATGTGGATGATATTTTTCTTGTAGCCAATGATAGGGGTTTTTCTACATGAGGTAAAACAATTCCTCTCTAAAAATTTTGATATGAAGGATATAGGTGAGGCATCTTATTTCATTGGCATTAAGATCCATAGAGATAAACTTCGAGGTGTCTTGGGTTTATCTAAGGAAACCTATATCAATAAAGTTTTAGAGAGATTTTGGATGAAGGATTGTTCACCAAGTGTTGCTCCCATTGTGAAGGGTGATAAATTCAATTTGGACCAATGCCCAAAGAATGATTTTTAAAGAGAACAGATGAAAACCATTCCATATGCTTCAACTGTTGGAAGCCTGATGTATGCTGAAAGTCTACACGGACACGACATTGCATTTATTGTTGGGATCTTGGGAGATATCGAAGTAATCAAGTGTTGACCATTGGAAAGCTGCAAAGAAAGTGATGAGGTACCTACGAGGAACCAAGGATTATATCTTTCATGTATAGGCGAGCGGATGAATTGGAAGTAATTGGCTACTTTCCGTCATGCGAACTTTCTTTGGCGTATTGATTCACAAAATCAACATCACGGTTACATTTTCATGCTTGCGGTGTTTGTGTCTTGGAGGAGTGCGGCTTGATCCTTGGCTGCTACTTCCTTATGGAGGCGAGTTCGTATCATGTTTTTGAGGCCACGTACGTATGGTGTATGGTTGAAAAGTTTCATTTCTAGGCTTAGAGTATTTGACTCTATTTCTAGGCCATTAAGATTGTCTTTGTGACAACTCATTCTTTGTATTTATGGCTAAGAATAACAAAAGTGGTAGTCGTAGTAAACACATCGAAATTAAATACTTGGCCGTAAGAGAGCGTGTTAAGGAAAAGAAAGTGGTCATTGAGCACGTAAGCCTTTGAGTTGATGATTCTTTGATCCTTTGACTTAAGGCATACCGCGATGAAATTCAAGGATCATGTAGAAAATGGGAATTGGTTCCACTTTGTAGATGTATATATACAATTAATTAATGAAACTCTTATATATTGTGATATTTTCTATATTATTCATGTGCACGCTTAATTTATTTGAGAAAATTTATATTGGATCAAGAATAATTATAGGATTTATTCATTAAGTTTAGTTACCACGTAAAGTATAGTACTTGAGAAACTAAATACATTGTAATACATGGAAGATAATACTCGACATTTCTTAGAGGACTGTCAGCTATGATTAAATGTGTTTTGTTACTCGAGAAATTACAGCTTAATGTTTGCCCCAGTGGGAGAATGTAAATCAGTGGTGCAAGCGTTAAGTGAGCGTGAGTGACGGTTCGGTTCGTCGGGCAAATGCGTCGGTTCCAAAAACGTCGTCGGTTCAGAAGCAAACGAGGTTCTTGATGGAAGAACCTTAATAAAGTATGGTCTTCTCGCTATGCTGCGTAACAATTGAATTGATCAATGGCGGTAAATAAGTGTGAGAAACCAGTGAGAGCATCAAATTGAAAATACATTGAAATTCACGTGTAAGTGCTGAAATTTGATCAATGATAAGAGGTATGTTTTCAATCCAATTTTGTTTCCGCTGCATTGCATTTAAATTATGAGATTATATGGTTTTCTGAACGTTTCTGGATTGAATTGAGACTCTAATAAGATTTGCCTGAAAAGGCCTCTCTTGATTACCAAATGATTCCTTGTGCAACATCTTTTCCAATTCTTCAAGATAATTCTGAACAATATTAATGGAAGGCTTAACATCCCATATCTTGATATTAGAAATAAAATTATTATATCTTAGCCCCAAACCACAAAGAATATACAGCAAAAAGTCTTTATCACTCAGAGGTTCACCAATAACAGCCAAATGCACAGCCAATGTTTTAGCTTTGATAAAATACTGAGAAACAGTTGAACCATCTTTGGACAAATTCTGAAGCTTAGAGCGTAAATCCATAGTTTTGAATTGAACATCAATCGTGAAGGTTTCTTCAAGAGCAATCCATTTTTCTCTAGTAGTCATACGACTGCTCAAATAGCTGAACATTCCAACTAAAATCGAACCATAAATCTACCCTTCTATGGTAGAATTTAGTCAATCCAACACCTGATGGGTGAATCTTGGAAGTATACACAAAGAATTGTCTATAATACCTTCAAGCCCATATGCTGTAACATAGGTGAGTAGTTGGATCTTTCCAACCATAGCTAACACATGTACAAGTATTATTGGTTAACAGTTATTTTAATTAATTGAATAAATTTAGTAATTTTTTTAAAAAAATTATCTCTAAAATTTTAAAAATTATATAACAAAATCATATATTTTACAAATTTAAAGATTTATGTTTGAAGCGGCTTAAAGTTAGAAGAATAATGAATAGTTAAGCCTAATAATTTACACTTGTAATTTCCGATTGAAGGTACCTGATAGGATGATAGAACTTGACAAAATAAAATTAGTTTTAATTTTTCGATTACATCATCTGGAATTTTATGTTTTTAGTAAAGTGTTATATTTTCATTTTTCAAAACGTTCAAATTCTTGATTACGAGCTTTGATAGTTTTTTGAAGATAAAAAATAATAAGGTTTGAAAACTATTTTTTTTTCATTTTTAATTTTATTAATATTTTTTAAATACCAAGTTAGATAAATGTTTGTAATACCAAAGACTAAATAATTTGTTCGATATCTCTATATTGATAAGTCTAGTATGAATTATCGAATTCGAATTAGATTTGTTTGATAGATTTTATAATTGTAATAAATTTAAATTAAAAAATCTACAATTAAATCACTATAATAATTTAATAATTATTTGAACATATCTTTTATTTTTTTTATTTTTTTTAATGATAATTATAAATAATAAATTTTATCATTTATATATTAATTTAAAATTTAAATATTATAATTAATTTTGAATTGATTATTTCAATTTAGATTCAATTATCGAATTAGAATATATCGTGTTCATATTTGTGAAAAACAATCTATTTTAATATGCTTAATTATCATCCTTAATTTATATTAATGTTAAAACTTTGTATAAAATTTCATTTTGCTACTTTTTCATTCAATTTATTACTTTAAGTTTCGAATTCGTTTCGATCGCGTATTCTTGCCAATTAAATTAGCAAATTGAACAAAAGTGACTCACATTGGGGGTTTTCTTTTTAATTACATGAAGCGTATGTGACTTTTCTTTAGGGTGTTATTTTCCATTCAAAATTTTGGTACTAAAATGGGGATAAATTATTTACTGTTATGTTGTGGTATTCTATATAAATTAAATTCAAGATTATTGTAATTTTTTATTATTTATTTTAAAAAATTAATAAATACCTAATATTTAATAAAAAATAAAAAATATACTTAATGATAAATATATTTTAACGATAATAAATAACACCTTTTTGTAAAGGCTGTATTATTTCCTTACAAGAATAAGATACTATTATACTATTTTAAAGAAAAAACTAGGATACTTTGGTATATAAATATAATGTATATTTAACAAGTTTTATTTTTAATCTACTCATATAAATCATTTAAAAAAATTTATTTTTTCTTTAATAGCACTACAAAATATATTTCATTTATATTATAAGAAAAATAAATATATATTTTATTTTCTTTTAAAGTTAAAAATAAAAATTTATATATAAAAAAAGATTATGTTACGTAAATTACACTAAAAGCTAAAACAAGTGCCTTTTAATTCTTGGTGTAGTAAGAGGGATCCCAATGAATATGTGTTTAAAAATTGATATAAGTGTTATTTATATATAAAAATAAAATGAATAAAAATAAAGATCAATAATTAAAAAATGTATTTTATATAGTAAGAAAAATATTAATTTATTTTAGTTTTTAAATATATATATATTAATTATATATTTTAATTATTAATAATGTTATTTTTATTTTTACTATTAAATACCTAATATATTTAATCATTCTTTTGGTTTTCTACAAAAACATTCACGGCACTTTTCTCATCAAAAGAACCTCGGATACACAACCTTAATTGATTTTGATTTTTAATTTTTTTTACCATTTTTAAAATGGGAAGGCTTATTTTTTGTTAATTACTTCAAAATCATATTTAATATCATTTTTTTAAACCGAAAATATATTATTTTATTTTTATTAAATGTATCAATTAAATGTATCAATTAAATTATTTTTATTAATTTCTAAAATTTATATTAAATATAGTGACGTTGTAGAAACACTATCTTAAATGCCACTTGAGATTTATAAAATATCAAAAATATCATTATATTTTAATGGTGTTAATTATCCATCTATTACTATTTAGATTATTATTTCTAGGTTTTTGATACCAATTTTTGCAGATCGATACAATTTTTAATCGAGGTTTAATATTGACCTAGTTGATAGTCTTTTTCTATTTATTGAAGGTAATAATTTGTCTAAAAAACTTATTATTTTTCTGTATAAGTCTAAATTTTTTTATATTCATTACAATTACATAGTATATTATGTTCTTCATTATGTTGGTTGCTTAATTCTAATCTTGAATCTATTAATTGTCTTTTAAAATTAAAAATTACTCTTTCATTTGTTAAATCTAATAGTTCTAATTTAATGATTCGATGTTCATAAAGTATTATCTTAATAAATCATATGTGTTGAATGTATTTTATTTTGTCCTATTCATAATATACAAGTAGGTTTTTCTTGTGTACATAGAGTGTATTTATAATTTTCAAAGAAGTAATATCCAAACATCAAGTTGTTAAATTCTTTTTCCTTTATTCTCACCTATTTTTGATTAAAATAGTTTTTTAATGTCCTTGAAAAAGGATGGTCTATGATGCTTATAATAACTTTAATATAATATGTATAGATATCTAATAAAGTGTTAACTATTTTAAAATTTTCAAAAGAAGTTTCATAGTCTTCATTTTTAAAATATTCATTTAAATGATAGAGATAACTTTTATCAAATGTTTCCATTGGAATTATTAGTTGTTTATTTCTAAAAACAATTTACATTTTCATGTTTTAACAATATTATGTCTTATTGTAAGCAAATATTTAAACATTCAAGATTCTTAGCTAGCTTAAATTTATAATTATTATACTTGAATTTGATAGGTCCATCATGATCTTCCCTTCTGTTCGTCTTATTTTGTTACACCTGTTATGCCTCAACTTTGCTCAAACCTCAATGCCCTCCTAGTAGTGGTGAGCCTTTTGCATCCGTACATAAAATGGTGTCCAATAGTTGACTTAGTAAAAAAGAGTAATTACACTCCATTTTATTCATAATAATAATTGTTACAACTTAAGGCCAACTAAGAACCTTGAAAGGGGTGCTTAGCTGCTCATAATTATTGGGTATAACATTATTGGTTTTGAGATTTCTAGATAGAAAGGTTTATTATGCTAGAGTGTTTCAGAGTAGATAGCTCTGGATTTTGTGTATTCGAGTGTGTTCTGAAATAATAATAATGGTTCCTTTTATAGAACAAGAAATCCTTATTTACAAGATTAAAATAATTATTTTACTCTTGTTTTAATAATTCATTTGTTTTTCTACTTTAAAGGATAGCCACTTGTTTTTTCCTTGGCACATTCTACTGACTAAGATATGGGGTCTACATCTTTATTTCTTTTGTAGTCTTTTGACAATAGTTTCTTTTCTTATTTTTCTTTGTCATTTTCTGGCGACGATTCTTTTGATGACGTTGATGATGACACATATTCATCTTCTCGGTCTTTGATGCAGAGAATGCATTTGTGGTCTTTGGTAGCTTTTCTGGCATAGAAGCAAAATACCTTCCTTGTTTCTTGACCAATTTCTAGGTTGTTATAATTAAAATTAGTTTCATATTTGGTGATTTTTTCACCATCTTCTTCTGACAAAGCCATGCTACTGTGGGAAATGATGATAACTTTACTAGTTGAATAATTTACTTTAATCTCAGTGAAATTGTCAATCTTCCTGAGTTCATAGTAAATTTGGCTTAACATTTGACCTCTTAATACACAGAGTTCTTTTGTGTTGAATTCCTTTTCTGGAAGTGCCCTTGGTTTGGAAACTTCTCTGTTTGTGTTGAAAATCCCTATCTTGATGAAGTGGTAGGGACTAATACTTCCTTCCTCATTCCAGTCCATTAATGAACTGAAAAATCTAAGACAAATAGGTTTATCACCTACCTTAATTTTTCTTCCAAAATTCTTGATTGTTCTTCTAAATTTTCTGGGAAATAATTTAACTCACTTAAATTAATTCCTGGATATATATGTTCTATTAGTCTTGCATGAAATGCTTTATACACGAATATTAGATTAGTTCCTTCCAATATATTGAATTTACTTCCTGTAGGAAATTCCTTGTCTATAGTATAAAATTGCATATCTTCAATATGTTCTTGGGTAAATTTTCTGGCCAAATTATAGAGACTCAACCATTGTAATTTGTTGAGGTTTCTATATCGATCCTTTTCATATTTAATGATTGGAGTAGTTCAAGGAGATGTCTCCCTAAATAGTACTGAATGTTTTACTATTTTTGATGTCTTTGGAGGAGATGTTTCTCTAAATAGCACTGGAGGCCTTGCTATTTTTCCAATATTTGTCAATCTACTTGGAGCTGTTGGTTGTTGTTGTAGTGTTGCAGAATAATTTCTTACTATCTTCTCTAGAGTTATTAGTTTTGGTGTTTTGTAGTTGGCATAACTACCTTTAGTTTCTATTCTGTTGGTGAAGGCTCTATAAGTTACTCCACTAATTCCTAGAATAGATTTGCTAGCTTTTGCCCAGTTGTTATAAATTCCTGGTTTTGGGCCATTATATACAACATAAACTTTTTTCTGTTCTTCTTTTTCTACCTTATCTACCTAATTGAGTTTTGTAGTTTCAAAAGTTTTTTGTGAACTGTTATGTTCTTCCTTTTTTAATAGATATTTCTCATTTGAGCTTCTGGTCTCTAGAGGTTGTTTTGAACAACTGAGTTCTTCCTGTTTCTTTCCTGTCTTCATAAGAGATTTCTCGAGATATAGCAACTCGAGTTGTTCCTGTAGGATTTTTATCTTCTTTTCTTTTATCTTGATTTTGATATCAAGATGTTCCATTTCTGAAAGTATAAAAATAGTTAGAGGTGCTAATTCTCTGGTAAGGGCATCAACTAAATTATTTTTATGGCCTAGAAGATGTGTAAAATCAAAATTAGAATAGTTGAATCATTGTTGCCATCTAACTAATCTTCCTTGTTTGTAATCACCTACAATATTAGTTGTTAAGAAATAATCAAAATTCTTGTTATTTGTTCTAACAATGAATCTGGAGCTTATAACATATATTGCAAATTTCTTAATATCCTTTTTAACAGCTAAATATTCTTTTTCATTACTATGATAATTTAATTCTGAACCTTGGAAAGATCGTGATGTATATCTACAAATATATTCATCTTTGTCATTTACTCTTACTTTAAGAACTACTCCCCAATATTCTTGTGAAGCATCTGTTTCAATTATCATCTTATCATTTGGTCCTGGATGATATAAAGTCGTTAAATTTTTTACCTTTGCTTTTACTCTATCTATATATAGAGTATCTTTTTCTGTCCATTTCCAAATATGATCTTTTTTCAATTTTTCTTGTAATGATTTTCTCATTTCTACAAGTTTCTTGATATAGGCTTCTGTGTATGTTAAACATCGTAAAAATCTTTGTAATTGGTTTTTATCTTTTAATTCAGTAGAAAAACCTTGAATATTATTTAGTATATGGGGTTGTAAATTATGTTTTTCATCTTTAATTTCCAACCCTAAGTATTTAATTTTTTGTTGAGCAAGTACTGCTTTCTTTTCAGAGAGTAAAATGCCTTATTTTCTACATTCTTGTAGAATATTGATAATATCCAAATAATGTTTATTTAATTCATTATTGAAAACCAAAATATTATCTATGTAAACACAATAAATATATTGTAATTTCTTAAAAATGTTATCCATATATCTTTGAAAAATACTTGGAGCTTATTTTAATACAAATGGTATAACGTCCATTGGAATTGTCCTTGGGAGCAACTAAATGTTGTTAATTTTTGGGATTCTTCATCTAGTCTTATTTGCCAAAATCCACTTTTGCAATCAAAACTAGAGAAGTATTTCTTTCCTTTTATTAATGATAGTAGTTCTTCCTTTTTTGGAATGAAATATCCATCGTCAATGGTTTCTTTATTCCATGCTTTAAAGTTTATTATCATTCTCTTTTTTCCTCTTCTTTTCTCAACTTCTTTTTCAATTAAGAATGTTGGACTAGAATGAGGTGAATTATTTGGTATTATGACTTTTAACTACAAAAGTTATTAAATTTGTTTTCCAAATTCAATCCTATCTTCTGGAGTATAAATCATTGGTTTTACTCTTATGATCTTGTTAGGATCTCTTAATTTTATGTTGACTATTATTTTAGATTTATTTATTTTTGGATCCAAGGATTTTAACTAACTGTTTTTAATAGTTTTCTAATGCTTGTTAGGGATTTGTCTTCTTGTATTTCATTGAGAAAAGAATTTAGTTTTTCTTCTATATCTAATGAAATATTTTCTAAATAAGGTTTTTGTTGGTCTTCTATCTCACCACATTTTCTCTTTTTATGTTGTTGCATAAAAGTTGGGTTTGAGACAGTTAAAGCTTTTCTTACTTTAGAAACATAGATGGTATCTCCTTCTAAGGTTGTGAGACTTATTTTGTCGGAATGTTGTGTGAAAGATTGATATAAGTTTAGGAAATTATTTTCTATTAACAAATTTACTCCTATTTCTTGTTGATATATGGTAGGAATGTGAAAGTTTTCTCCTCCTATCATTATATCAATATCTTTTAATACCTAATTGAGTTTTATTGTAGTCTTATTAGCAATTATTACAATTAAATCTTTTGGTGCTTGTTTTCAGTTGTCTTCTGGAAATACATATCTATTGGCTACACAAATACTAGTTCTTGTATCTATATATGCATGTAAATGATAAGTGTTATAGCCTTTAAATTTTAGTCCTACTTTAATGTAAGTACTATTTGGATTTGTAATACTATACAAATCATTCATCTTCTTATGAAGAATATTCATAATTTGAGTATTTATATTCTGAGTCAGTTATTTCTTCCTCAATTTCTTCTAGTAGATAGATACTATAAGTATCATCTATATCAGATTCCTCGATTGGTTCTAATTCCATCTTGAAAGCTTCTTCTAAGATTTTTGTTTTTTGTGGAAATTCCTTTTTAAATTCCTTTTTATGTTGAAGTCTGGTTGGACATTCGTTAGCATAATGTCCTTCTTAATTACAGATCCAACATCTGCATTTTTTTCTTTCCTGAAGGGCAATAATTCCTTTTTTCAGAAGGTTTGTAATTCTTTTTTCTAAAATATATTTTCTTATAGTTTTCTCTATTAAATCTCTTTTTATATTTTTGGAAATTTTGTTTTCTGAATTTATATTTTTTATATTTATAAGATTGTATATTACATCCATATTTTCCTAGTATTCTAAAATCTCTTATATCACAACAGATTTTATCATTTCTTCTTATTTGTTTATATTTTTTTCTTTCTTGGCATTTAATAATGATCCAATCTTTAAGGCTTCTTATTCTTCCTCCTAGAGTATCTGGTATAGTTTCTTTATTCCTCTGTTCCCAATTTTCTATTAAGGTTTTATATAATGTTCTAGGTAATTTTTGAAAAAAATATTTCTTTATAATTTATTTACATAGAGGGTGGTAATTCATGGTAATATATTTCATATTCATAAATAAAAGAATCTATGTAACACATGTTACAAATTTCCATATTTGTTAGATGCCATTTAGCTTCATTGATTTCATTTTCATTGGATTCAGTGATAGTCCTTCCTTTATCTTCTTCAATAAATTCTTTATATATTTCATTTATTATTGTACCAAGTATTCTCTTCCTGTGAAAGCATTTCCTTGCATTAATAAATGTTGTTGATATGTTAAGTTTGAAAACCAAACTTTTATATTTCCTGTCATTTTATGTGCTATAAGCACTTTACAAGTTGCAGGATTTGTTTGGGTAGTTTGAGAAGTTTGTATGAGTACCCTAATCCCACTAGACCATTCATCTAAGGATCTATTCCTATCTCTTATACAATCTAAATCTAGAAGTCCAAATTTATAATTATTATGGAGTTTGAACTTTGGTGGAATACTACCTCTAGTTCCCAAATACAACCCTTCCTCCATTTTAGGTGGTTGTCTTCTTCTATATATGGTGTCAGATTTTTCTATTCTTTGCATATTTATTTCTCCCTTATGTGGGTCATATGTTCCTTCTTGATAAGGATCTGGTAATAAAATTGGTTTCATATGACCTTTTGAGGTCATATTTTTTGGCTCAAAATCAGTTTCACTGATTATTGTCATATCATCCTCTTCTTTGTTAGTACAAAGTTTCTCATTATATTGTTCTTCTATTTCTTTATTGGTTAATGTCAATAAACTGACCAATGTTTATATATCTCTATTTTTAGGGTCTATGAATTTTCTTTCTAATTCTTTTTTATATTCCATTAAATTGGAATTATGTCTTTATTCTTAGATTGTTCCTCATTTTTCTTTTTCTCATTTTTAGGAATCAGAGCATCTGATCTCCTTAGTAGTTATTCTCTTAATACTTCCAAGGGATCATATTTATGACCTAATATTTTATTATTGCTATGTATGTTGTATACAACTTTTCTTAGTTCTAAAATTTCATTGTGCATATCTTGTTGTAGTTTATTATAACCACATTTCTTTATTTCCTTTAGTATTTCTTTTTTTTATATCTATTATTTCCTATAAATATTTTTTGTTTGATTCTTAGACTAAATCTATTTCCTCTGTCAATAATTGTATAGTTTCAAATAATGTTGTTTGATTTTTTGCTACACCTACTAGGCTTCCATTTATTTCTAAATGCATATTTTTTATTTTATCTCTAAATATGATTTTTCCCTAATATACAATCATGAACTAATGTCTTCATTATTTTAAATTCATTTTCTAGTTTTTTAACTTCTTCTTGGTTAGAAGTTTCTCCTTCATGGTCTATAAAAATAAATCTTGGTATGCTATTAGTTTTAACAACATTACTATTTCTTCCTGTTAGTAAGGGTTTTTCTTTAATATCTAATTTCTATTCTTCTGGTATTTCAAAGTCTGTTAGTATTTCTGGTTTTATTATTTGTCCAAGTTCCTTAAAAGTTTTATCTATTTCTATAAATCCATTTTGTGTATTTATTAAACTATTATGACTATTTGTTAAAGAATATGCTACTAGATAATGTATTGAAAATGAATGATTTTCTTCTTTCATTAAATCTCCTCTTTCAAATCCATTAGCTAAACTTAATACTTGATTTAGATTTTTATCATGTATATTTATAGTAAATCTAGGATACACTGTAAATTTTAACTTTTGGTATCCTAAATTATTATGGATCATTCCTAATAAGGCATCCTATATATTTATTATTCTATTATCTAATAACGTTATTTTAATTGGTGTATATATTCTTTCTTGAAAATGAGCTTTTATTAGTATTTAAATTCTTCCTAAATGGATGTATCCAATTTTTTCTTTATCTTTATGATGAATTTTTGATGGCTTGTTTAATATAGTTTCTTTATCAATTAATGGTATATTATATCTTTATTTTGCATCTGTAATCTTAATACTCATTTCTTTATTACTTATATCAAATTAGATTATGTTTTTTCTAGGAAATAATTTTCTTAATAAAAATGATGGGTCTTTAAATCCATCTTTCTCTTTAAGATTTAATTTTGTTTTTTGAATTTCTTCAAATTTCTTTTTACTTATTACCATTTCTTGTGAAAAACATCATGTAATGTCCTCTATTTTTATGTCTATTATTTCTTAGTTTATTTTTTTCTTTTATTTTTAAGAATATTGTTTTTTAACTAAACTTAGGGGTATTTTTGATAAGTGTTAGATTTAACCTCTGTTATATTTTTAAGGATATTTTTAAATTTTTTAAAACCTTAGGAGTATTTTTGATTTTTACCCACTTTATAATATTCCAACCTTCAAAATTTTATGACTTCAGTTTTGATTCTTATATCTCTTCTTTCTTTTTCTTTTTTTCCCGATTAACTGTTAATTTCATTGTATTTTTGTACAACTGAAATTTAGAGCATTATAGTTTCTACCCTTAGTATTCTAGATTATAAGTTGATCACCATGTCAGATTCTCGAAGCAAGAGGCTTGACGAATGTTGTGAGAGTGCTATTAATAAAACCAAAGTCACTTTCGTGAGAAGAACTCATTTATGAACATCTAATAGTCACCCTTCTGCATTTGCATGCTTAATGTACAAAGTTTATCAATTTTCAACATCTAATAGCTTCTCTTGCACTATGGGGCAGTCTCCTTATACGAAGCAACTAAGTGTGAAAGAAAATTTCAGAATAAAGATGAAGAACAAAATGAATAGGGGACTACCGTGTTTGGAGCCGGCGTGCATATAATATCTCTTTATTAATGGCGAGTATCTGACATGGTCAATTTAGTTGAACTATTTAGCTGATATACTTGATTGAAATAAATTCAAAACTAAAAGGTTTCATAAAAAAAATATTAAAACTAAAAGGAGTACATTCAATTAAAAAATAGTATAAGTAGAGTTTTAGTAGTAATAGAAACAATAACCATTTTTTTAAGAACAAAAGCATGGCAGGTGAACCTTAAGGTATTCGAGGATTTTAATAGTAAACTAATTCATGGCGAGTTGTTTTTGGAAGATATATGTGTTAACTTACTATACTCATTGTAGAAACAATGTCAAGTTTAATGTGAGATAAGTATATCAATTTTCTTATTAGTCTATGATATCTTTTTATTTTTATTAATTTTTCCACGTCAATTGATTTCATTCATATTGCAGGTGGAGTATCACTCGATTTACATTTAAGTAAATATCATTTGGTTTGCATTCAAACTTATCTAATTTAGTAGGAAGATCAACAAATTACTTATATTGAGAGACAATGATTCATCTTTTTGATTTTTTAACTTTATTCATAAGAAGTATCGTATTTGTAACAAATCTTTCGCTTCAAATTCTACAACCAAGTTTGTTTTTATTCTCTTGATTTTTTCCAAATTATCTCCAATCAGGACTATATCTACTATCAAAATTATCATCTTGCCATTTCCAATATGTTGGAAGAACATTGTATAGTCTAATGTCCTTGTTAGTATCATTGTTTCTTCATTACTTTTGCAAATCTATAAAGCCATACTCTTGGAAAGAGTTCAGGATCCAATGCATAATTATGAAAAGGAGATGCAAACTCCTAAGGGCTCACCCAAATCTTACTAGCAGCGAAAATAAATAAACAATCAAACAACAAAAATCATATACACAAAAGAAGAAAACAACCAAATAAATTAAACAATATAGATATACAGTTTAATACTTGACACACATCATGGAAAAATACGCAACATGGCATCAATAGTAAAGAAAATGAGTATGGAAGAAATGCTTTCCTATCATAATAAGATCCTCAAATGTTGGTATATATATGGATAAAATTATGCTTGTACTACCTAAACAGTAGAGCATGCAAACACAACTATATAACGAGGTAAACCTATATAGAACCCTTGCTAATGTGGTAACATCCTTGGGTTACTTATACAGCTACTTGGAAGTCAATAATCCATTAATTAATAAAAGAGTTTATAACTAAATAGAAATATAAACATAAAATACCTCTATTAGTCAGGACACATGTCCTAACTACACCTATGCTGCCCTTGTTAACTTCCTTTATAGCTACAATGATCCAATGCTAAATATGTCTCTCTTCTGAAGCCCCCTCCACCAAATGGTACGAATAGTTACCAACAGTCAATATCGTGAATCCTAAAGGTATGGTTTATCCAAAGTTCAGGGACCTAAGCATGCAATTTAAGTCTTGGGTTTTAATTCTCTTTTATTTTCCACCTTCAATGATAGCCATGTTTAAGAATGATATCACCTCTTTTCAACAATTTGATGGTGAATCTTTTAATAAAGCATTAGAACATTTTAAGGAGGTGCACACATCATGGTCTTTCTACTTGGTTACAAGTATAAATACTCTATAACGGATTAATGGGTCAACCAAGAACCATAATAGATGCTACAATTGGAGGTGATTCAATGAGTAATATTAAAGGTAACGTTTTTTCTTTACTTAATGAGATGGATTCCAACAACTATCAATGACCTATGGATAGGCTTAACCCAAGAAAAGGGGATGGACTAATGGATGTGGACACCCTTAAAATATTACAAGCTTAAACCAACACTTTATTGTTAGTGTTGTCTAAGAAGTTAAATATTGGATCAGTTGAGGTAAACATGGTAGAAAGTGATCGACACACACAAAGTGTGTGTAATGAATACGTAAGTATATGTATCACAACAAGTAATATAATGATAAGAAAATATCGTTCTCACGGAAATTATTTTATTAGAAACTAATTTTTTTAAAAGTAAAAAAATAAAAAAATTAATTTTTTTGTTTTTTATATTTTATGAAAGAAAAATTAAAATAAATAAAATTAAATAACAATAAGTAATTAAATCAGATTTGGTAACTACAACGATATATGAGAAAATATCTACGAATACTTAATTCTCCAATTTTCTAAACATGTGAATCACTAAAATTCTCACAATATAATTATTAATTAATTACATAATCAGTTGAATATAACTTAACATGTATTCATCTCTCAAGTAAACTACACACCATATAGTAATTAATTTAATTACACGCTCATGTCAATTAAAGTGCATACTACTTATTAAATTCGTCAATTATGGATCACATACATAAAAATCATACATCTCTACCTACAAACTATGCATGTTATTTAATCAAGAAAAACAATTAAATAATTCTGTAAAATTTATTTAATTTCCTCTGTAGATAAATTTTTGGCCAAACAATTAATAGCATAAGAATCAGATTAAATAATATAATTAAATTGAATTCAAAAATGGGGTAAAATATTAGATCATCACATGGTGAAAATTGGGTTCATAAGATTCCTAGATTAATAAATTAAGCAAACATAATTTTATTCATAATGCTCATATTTTTCATAAATAAAGACATAAAAATTAATAAAGAAATGAGTATAAAAATAAATACAAGCAATCTCTTGAATTGTTGTACTAATCTCCTCTTGAATCTCTACCAAAATTGTATTTCCTTTTGAATTTTTCTATATTTTTATCTCTTCTTAGCTTCAAAAACTTATCAAAATTATGCTAATGATGACTTGTTAGGGTTTATGGGGTGATTAAGAGGTTAAACATAGCTCAGGTGAAGTCTCGACAGTTAGATCAACTTAGATCAAGGATTGAGATTAAAATAAGCAAACTTATAACGCTAGGGAATACAAAATTGACATGTGGCACACGAAAGTTATAGGGCGAATCAGGGCACCTAGCATGGCAGGGGAGATCGATCCGAGTCAATGCTAGCTAAGTTAGCACCATGTGGCGTAACATGATTCGCAGAAATAGATGGCGTGACGCACTGGTAAAAAGTGGTGACCAATCACATGATGACACATGGCAAATGGGTTTTATCAGGCTGTAAACTCAAAATAAACATTGTGTTGACATGTGGCATGCACTTTCGTGATTAGTCACACGCTTAAAATTCATAAAAATTCTGAAATATCCAAAAATATTTTAATATTTTTAGCCCCAAAATACTATTTATTGAATAAAATAAGTAAATATTAAGTAAAAAAGTATGCTAATGACTTGGCTTTCATAGAGTCATCACGAAGCCCATTTATTGTGTGTGACTACTGTAATGGATTCCATTCAAGTGAAGTATGTGGTTATTTTTTTAAAGTTGATAATTATGTTAACAGTTCAAATCGACAAGGGAACCTATATTCCAACATTTATAATCGATGTTGGAAAAACTATCCCAATTTTTCATAAAGTAACAATCAAGGCGGTGACCAATTTAATCACCAATTATTTCCACCATCAAGTTTCTAATAACAACAACAACAACAACATCAACAAAATAAAAAAAATATTAATAAAAATAATGCATATGCTTTGATTGGTATGATGAAAGATTTTATGAAATCAATGAATCTAAGATGGATCCTTTAAAAGCTACAAATGAAGCCTCCATTCAAAACTTAGATTTACAAGTGGGGAAACTAGCTTAAGATGTTAGTCAAAGACCCCATGGAAACCTATTAAATGACACCCAAGAGATCCAATAAAGAAAAATACAATGTAGTTATGTTAAGAAGGGACACTATAGTTGGGAATGATTTGAAAAACAACAAAAAAGAGAAAAAAAATAAGTAAAGGAAGGGAAGCTGAAAAAAGAGAAAAACAGTGATGAAGCAACAAGAAAAGAATATAAAGCTAGTGGAAATCAACAAGCATGAAACCCCACCTTTATCCTAACGACATCTTAAGAACACAATATATATGTAATTTTTAATTTATTGGATGTGTTTAAGAATTTACCAGTAAACATATATTTAATTGATGACTTAATGGAAATTTCCTTTTACTTTAAATTTATGAAAAACAAATTTATCTAAGAAGAGGAAAAAAGAAGATTATAGAGCAATACCTTTAACTGAAAAGTATTGTGTTATCTTGAAAAAACAATTACCTCTCAAGAAAAAGATCTGGAAGCCTTGTAATCCTGTATAAAATTGGTAATCTACACTTTGACAATGTAATTTTTGATCTTAGAGAAAGTGTGAACTTTATGTTTCTTTCAATTTTTAGACAACTTAGGCTCGGAGAACCTAAAGCAACATTTGTCATTTTACAAATGATGGATGGTACAATCAAGAATCCATTGGGGATGGTGGAAGATGTGTTGCTCAAGGTGGAGAAATTTATATTCCCAACATATTTTATTATTCTAGACTTGAAGACTAACAACAAGATACCCATTGTTTTTTGGGAGACCTCCCCAGCCACGGGAAGGACTTTAATAAATGTGGAAAGAGGGGAGTTAATAATGAGATTGAAAAAAAGGAAGTCACTTTAAAAGTTATTAAATCTTCAAAATATCCCTAAAACCTTAGGGAAATGGAAGAAGTGAATGTAGTATTAGGCCAAGAAAAATAGGACGAAAGCATTAATAATAAGAAAATGAGGGTTTAAAAAATTAAAAAGAAAAATAAAATAAAAGGATTTTGGGTGAAGAAGTGTTATTACTCAAATAGGGATGATAAGGTTAAGTCATTTACAATGGAGAACCTCAAAAAGTAAAAACATTGCACAAGGTGGTAGTAAAAAGGCCAAGAAAGGAATGAGGATAAGGGGAAGCTCCAAGAGTAGTGCTATAAATGCTAAATTGGTGGATCAACCTTATGAATTTATGGAAATTTCTAGCTAAAGACATTAAACGTGTCATTTGTTGGGAAGAAACCTAATGTTTTTATTAATTTTTTTTTCATATTTTGTAGGAAGTAAAGGTACAGAACAATGGCACAATAAATGGAAGGCTTTGAGATCATGCATGTTATGTTACTGTCAAAAGATTTTCTTTACTTTTTACCATTTTAATTTACTAGTATGAGAGGTAAGTTGTTATCTAATTTAGCTATCAATTTATCATCTTTATTTTAGTTAGGAAGTTGCTTATTTTATTGTTTTTCAATGTTTAGGATGTTTTGTTGTTAGATAAGATATAATTAGAAATTGATTAATATAATGAAATCAAATGCATGTATGCTTGATATAGAATATATAAATCTAATGATAAAATTAGTTGTCTTAACTATGATAAGAAATGTAACATGTAAGTAGTGAGATACCTACATTAGCCATGTGGTATGCTTGCTCTTTTTTGATTGAAATGATTCACTATAAATGTACAAAGCATGTGATTGATTGTGTGATGTATTTATTAGGAGAACAATTGGAGTGAGTAATGTCATATTATATGAGTCTTTCATATTTTATAATCTATTTAATCATTCGTTGAGATGAAATCCTATATAGTATTTAGTTTAGGAAATAATTTAGGCTTTAGTTGGATCTATTGAGCATTTCATGATAACTATAGAATATATATATATATATATATATATATATATATATATAAAAACTTAGACACCTATTTAAGCCTAATTAGATACCATTTATGTCTTTGAACCACATTTGAGCCTAATCGGATGTATTACCTTTACACTAGCATCTTTAACTTATGAGTATATAAAATCATATGTAATGTTAAAGATTTAAATGAAAGATGATGCATCTAAAAATAAAATAAAAGTAAACTCAAAACACCATTATCCCTATAAAAATAAAATGAATAAACTTTAAAATAAGTTTTAGGTGTAGATTTGAAGAAAAATAAAAGAAATGTGGAGGAAAGAAAAAAATATCACAAAGAGTGCACTGAGTTATTGAAGAAAAGGTCAATTGTATGATAATGAAAAGTAATATGATGTGTGAGTTTTAGCCTAAGTATTGGACATTTACCTACCGTCACGTAAGCCTAATTGTACGAGCTTTTAAGTAATTTTCATTTCAAACTACTTGAATGATCAACATTAATAGAGAGATATGTGAAAAATAAGTTTATGAAATATATTAAGATTATAATCTAGTGGCTTACTCACATAAGTCTATTTCTTGAGTGCATTGAATGACATAATTTGCAAGTCAAACATACATGAATTATTCTATTAAAAATCATACTCCCTTGTATTAATTTAATATCATTTAATAGCCATGTGAACTTCTTCTCACATGATTGTACAATCTTTGAGGGATATTGTTTTTTTTATCAAAAATGCATGTATTAAAGGATATGTGTTTATAAATATGCTACACATTTCTTGCTATTGTTTAGTTATTTAGTTTAAGCCTTAGCATTGCATGAGAGCAAGAAAAGAGTCAAGTTTTGGGGTGTGATAACTTTACAAAAATTAAGTTATTTAGCCACTTTAAGCTAGTTATTTGTCTTGTTTTAGGCTAAATGCTATCAAAACGGCATATCTTATGTTTAAATGTGTTAATGTAGGTGGAACAACATCAAATAGAGTCAAACTGAGCCAATTGGGACATATTAGTACAACTCAATTGATCTTACTTCAATCAATTTCAATTGAAGATTCAAGTATGAAAACAGGTTATTACAAATCAATCAATCTAAAAGTATCTTGATTGATCTAGGTAACTTGATCAATCAAACAACTTGTGTACGTATTTCCACATCAACCCTATTTTTACATCCAACTATCAATCTCAATCGTCGGATCAAAGTGATTGCATTTAATGAACCAAATTAGGTCATTTTAAATCTATTTTGAACTAATTTAGAGGCCATAATTCACATATATATAACTCAAGCAAAGTATTCAAAGAAGAAAAAATAACAACAAATCTGAGCGATCAAAGGAAAGAGATTTGAGTAGATTGAAGATAGAGCCAATACAAGTCAAGAGATTGATTGTATATTGTTTCATCTCTAATCAATTGTTAATTTCCTTGAACTTTTATATGAAAATTATGAACTTCATTAGGAAGTGTAGAGGCTATATTTTATTGTCAAGAGGTATTATAAACCTAATTTTTACTAGTGAATTGATTTTTTGAACCCATCATGATTGTTATTGAGATGATGTTTTTTAAGTTAATTTTCATGCAATCATTTGTTTTGGCCAATTAGTCCATAGAGGTAATTATGTATATTTGAGAAAATTATCTAATTATTTATCATGATTAAAAAAAATGTATAGTTTCTAAGCAGAAATACATGGTTTTCATGTTTAAGATCGATAATTATGAGCCTAATGAGTACTATGCAATATTATTTACATGAGAGTATGATTCAATTAATTACTATATGTTACATAGTTTACGTGAGAGATGAATTCATAGGAAATTGGGGGGATTAAGATTCTAATAACTTTTTCTAATATTTGTCTACTCATCGATTTAGTAACTTGTAGTTATTACTTTAGTAGTTTTATGCAATTTATTGAATTTTTTATTGTTCAAATAACATTAGAAATATTCAAATTGGTACTCAATTGCAAAGCAATTAAACTCTCTATGGAATCGATATTCGTACCTAAATTACACTATATTACTTTCACAATCCGTGAACTTATGGTTATGGTGTCATCGTTCACAAAACATGTGTATGTATGTTATTTGATGTTTATATCTATTCTTTATAAGGTTGATTATTGGTGTCTTAATATTACTTAGGACACAATTTTGTGTTTTCCTATTACACACACTTCATGCACAAAAACTTCATAATCAAATTTTATAAATTTATAAAAAACTCGCAAGTGCACGAGTCACTTATAATGAGAGATAAGTATACTCTTAAGACCAATCTAAAGAGAAATTATAAGTTTTTAAATAATTCGTCAAATTTCTTAAAAACAAGCATGAAAATAAAATTGAAACATTTTGTCATAATATTTTGATTTCAAAAATATTAATATAATAACATATAGTTAAAAATAATAAAAGATAGGTTTGATTAAAACAAATCAAAGATAATATGAAATTAAAAATCAATGGATAATTTATAGAAATACTTAGTAAGTTATTCATGCTTCCTTATAATTAATTAGGTTAATAAATATATAAATTTAAGTTATTGATTTTTCCTTTTATATATAAAAATATCCCTAGATAGGGATCATATTCTTTGTTAATCAAATCAATCAATATCTTTAAATAGAGATCATTACCTAATGGATTAATTTATGCTTTATTTATAAGGAAATAGTAAATCATTTAAATCAATGTTTTAGGTTGAGTCATTAATTTAAACTTTTATTCAAGGTGTTAAAATTAAATTTATTTAGCATTTTTAAAACCTAATTCTTATATTATAAATCTATTATAAAAAATATATCATCAATATATTAATCAATAATAATTTTTTTAAAAATCTTGAATAAAGAAATAATCTCAATTTAATTTATAAAAATATTCACCTAAATTAATCTTTACAAGACAACAAAACTTAATTTTCATAATTAAAATCAACTAGACATTCATAGATTAAATTACATGACCACTGAATTAAAAATAGTATAAGATATATAAAATAAAAAAATAAAAAAAGATAATTTGTATATATAAATAAATGAATATAATTCAGATTTATAATATCAATTTAAGATAGATGGTGTGACCTACTCTATAATTGTGATCTTAGTCTTCACTGAATTCTTTGAATAAACAGATATCTATTGTATTTTTCTTGATCTGAAAAACTCGTAAGGATCTACCTACTATTGTTTCGAATATAACCTAAATGTAAAATCTATAAAAATTTAAAAAACAAACTTAAAGAGCTTTGATGGCTTTGAGAAACCAAACAAATTCTAATATTTTTTTATTTCTAAACCTAATGCAAAATTGAAATATTTATAAGGAAAGAGACTTGTGTAAGGGCTTCGGGTTGAATAAATACAGGCATGCCATGGCATAGAATGTATAACATGCTTAGTGATAATTCCTAAGGAAAGTGCACCGCAGTACATAAAACCTTCATTGTAGAACAACATGTTTAACTTGAATTCTTACATTGCACTCTTATATATTGGTTGGTTCTTTATGTAAGGTTTACATATCTTATTCTTTTAAGCTCTTATGGTGCAAATTGAGTGCTTCAAGTGTTGATAAATTTATACATTTAAAGCCAAAAAACACCTAAAAATACAACAGAAAATACCTCTTATTTCAAACATATTGATTTGGTTAAATAATGATAAAAACATGTATAATCAAATCTATTTATTCATACTTAAGTATAATAAAATTATGAAATATTTTTGATTTTCAAGCATTCATCAACACTCACTATTTTAGATTGCATATAGTTTGCATTATTGGGTGTATTTGTTGTTGTGTTATCCCTTTGAAGACTCAACTTCTCTCGAAGAGGTCATTGATGTCTTATTATGAGTTACTGAGGGCTTGCTAAGGTGGTCAGTGAGCTTTGGTTGCTTTATTTTGGTAGCATTTACCCTCACTAAGGTGGTCGACAAGGGTTGCCAAGGCTATCAGTGACTGTTCGTGGGAATGAAGTTTTTTATGAACACTCATCTCATTCAGATGTTTTTTGCCATAATCTAGAGAAAACCTCTATCATTTTGGAACCAGACTTCCTTAGTCCTTTCTTGCTCCATTTATTTTGAATATTGGGTCCAAAAAATAGTGTGTTCATATGTAGGATATAGGACATCAGAGAAGAGTCATTCTTATATTTCTCAATACTGGGTTAAGTGAAAAAATGTAAGATTAAGTGAGGTATTATTGAGAGTTAAAATGTATGTTTGACTAATGAAGTGTCACATCATTTTGAAGAGTTTCTCTTAGGGTTAAGGTGTCTTGTGTCAACTGGTAGGTATAGATGTGCAATAGTTCCCATAAACGAAGAGCCTATATAATGGTGTACCATGTGTCAGTTGGGTACTATGAGATCGAATCATTATGCATAGATATAGAGCCTATGAGAAGCCTATGTGTTGGTGTGTTACGTTTCAGCTAAGTGTTATGAGGTTGTAACATATTTTCATATGAAGAGGTTAAGCCACTAGTAGTTAATCACATCACATGGTAATGAAGCTTTAGGGATAAAGTTGGATTTATTTAGATCAAGTGTTGTTTTAAAAAAAAATAGAGGCAACTTAGGTGCAGTTGAGCATGATGCTCTAGCTGATAAAGGTATAAGAGCATATTGTCTTTAGTTGTGAATTATTTATTTGCTTTTATTAGTAATTGTTTTTGCTATTAAATGGTTGTCTTAAGCATCCCAATAACGTTATGGTATAAGAGTTAGATCTTATGTGGGTATACCTCGTTACATACTGTGTTATGTATAATCGTATGTTGTGAGAGTATAATCATTATTTATCGAATATGTTTAAACATAGGTTTTTCTACTTAATATGTTATGTGCTATTTTCCTTGTAATATTGCTAACTTGGACAGGATCCTGTGAGCCATACCATCACTAATATATTTAGCATAGATTCTTCTTTATTTTCTATTAGTTGTTTTGTAGTGTATTGAATTAAACTTGTTGTGTTTATTTTAAATTTACATTGTTCTATTTACTTAATTAATGATTTTGAGGCTTGATTGGCCAAGTTAGAATAAAGATACATAAACGATTCCATAAATTTGCATATCTACTCTCTCATCTAGGTCCCATAATTCACCTATGTTGACGACTTGAGCTAGCTTTCGTTAGAGGGGCACATTGTTGACGACATTAAACTTTTAATTTCTAAAACTCATTCTTTTTCTTGTATTTATTGTCTGAGAAGAGCTAATTATTTTAATGCTTATAGGCTAGTTAGGTATGACTTTATATTTAATCTTTTGTGACTTGGATTAAGAATGAGTTGATTTTATTCATTTAGTAAACCAGAGATGTAGTAGTTAGAAATTAAATAAATTGTCTTCGTTCCTACATTTTTTTTCTTATTCTGGACAGACAATTTGAAAGATCAAGCAACATATCCAAGTCATCTTAAATTATATTTAAAGTTTCAAATGACGTTTAACTACACGTTATGACATAAATATTTCCTAAATCAATATAACATATGCTTTGAATTTTCTATACAATCGTTTTAGATGAAATTATTGCATAATTTATTAAATTTTTAATGTTAAAACACGTTATAAATAGTATATGATTTTGACTACTTTGCCAAAAATTCTCTTTTTACTGGAAAGAAATTCGAAATGAATTAATTTAGTGATACCTATATTATTACTTTTTATATTTATTATCACCTATATTATTAAAGAGTATCATTTTAATACCCAAGTTTATATATTGGTATCTTTTTTGTCGATCTTAGAGTCAAATAAAGAAAGTAGTTTTTGCATTTAAGATTATTTCATTAAAACATAGAGTGATGAAAACTACTGAAGGCAACATAGCTTAGCCAAGAAAAACAAGTTTCTTAAAAGACTTTATAATTTTACAGAATAAGTAAAATAATTTTTTTTTGGTGTGTAAATAAGAATATACATTTTAGTAAAAGTATTTAATAATCCTCAAAACAAATACAAACATCCATATTTTTCATAGTTATGCCACTATTTGTAGTTGTTGTGCATGTTTATTTTTATTGTTATTGTCTTATAGTGCAATGATATATGTTTATTGTAAACATTAAGATAACACGAATTCAAATTCCGTCAATATATATATGTATGTGTGTGGAGTGTATAATTGTTATTTTAAAATAAAAAAATAGAAAAAACGTTTTCGCCTATCTTTTTTAAAGAAAATAATGTTAAATGTCAAAACTATCCTTCTTTATATAACCAAACTTTTGAGTTATTATAGGTTTTTCTTTGTATAACCAAACTTTTGAGTTATTATAGTTTTTTTGATAAGGGATATAACATGAGAATATAAAAATAATATCATTTAATAAAATGGGTAAAAATATATACTAAAGTAATAATTAATATGGGTATTAGTAGAATATCAGATCAAATAAATTGCTTCAAAACAAATTCTGGAAGAAAAAAATTTAGCAAAACAAATTCTTATAAAATTTTACTGAAAGAAATTCTAAGATGAATATAAATAAGATGCAGTTTTTATTTATGTTTTAAAAAAATTAAAAAAAAAATCGAAAATGGCCATAAATAAGAGGCACCAGCCTCTTTTTATATAGAAGAAGAACTTCTTAAGAAAGCACTTATATGAGTAAATATCTTTCAAACTTATAAGATTTTTTAAAAAAAAGCAAGAGCATTATGGGAAACTAAATGTTTTAATAATGATAATTCTAATTATTACTACTATTTTAAAAGTGTGAGTTGTGGAAAATACTATATTATTACTATTTTTGAAGTGTAAGTTTAGCATTTTAGATGGAAAATAATGCATTACCCTTTCTTTCATATTTGCCTTCTATATAATGTAAAACACACTTATTCTTCGTATTTTCTTTAATTAGATTACAAACTTTCTTTTTTATTTATAAAATTGATTGGTTAATTACTCTTGTGGTTTCATTTTTTCTAAAAATTTAATTGGTGTGAAATATGAATTATTTTAATTACTCTTTTTCTTTTTCCTTTTTTATTGAAATATGATAGGTTATGTTTTCATTAGTTTAGCATTAATATTCCATTACTTTCTATAATTACATAATGTGCTCCACACATTTCAATAATAATAATTAAGTCATTATAACATTTTTATCACAACTAAATGATGAAAATTCCAAGTTATTTTGTCTTTTGCTCGTAAACATAAACTTTCAAGCTCTTTTGCTTATGATAACTAATTTTGGTTATGATACAATTAATGTTGAAAATAATGGTCTTTTAGCATTCAAAATAGTCATCTTAAATATGCATGTTGGTCAAAAGGATTTAAGAAATGGTGGATTTTTGATTGGTAGATATATTTATAGTAATGTTACCAAGTGAGCTTATTAGATCCCTTATTTTTGTACTTGTTCGGGTTGTAAGTAAAACATTTTGGATTTTTTATTTTATCGGTATCACATTTTAATTTTTGTATTAATTAATTTATTATTTAAAAATATATTTTAAAAAATACTCAATTAAATTACTAATTGATACTCTTTTTTTAAATTAGGTATGATTAAGGAATTACGTCAAAAATTTAAATAAAAAAATACCAAAAATGAAATCATAATACTACTAAAATAACTAACCCAAAGTTTTTCGATCTGATTTAAATAAGTATTCTGTTTCAACCGTGATGAAATTCATTAACACAAATAAAATTTATTATTTTGGTTTTCTATAATATCTTTATGATCTAAATACTAATTCAATTAGAAATAATATCTCAAATACCCTTGAGTTTTAATATATCTTAACTTATGTCCTTAAGGTTTATAAAAATGTCTAAAATGCTCCTAGATTTTATGGTTAGTACCATTGTTGTTTTCAAAATCTAATAGTGTTAACTTTTCCATCCATTACTATTCATATGGCTCTCATACCAATTTTTGGGTTTTCTATTGCCAAAGACTGTTGTGGTAGAATTTCAATCAATGTGACCTTAATGTACTAGTTAAATTATTACTTTGATAAGCCATATGTGTTGAATGCACATTATTTTCTCTTATTCGTAGTCTACAAAATGGTTTTTCTTGTGCATATATAGTGTACTCATAATCTTTAAAGAAGTAGTATCCAAACATTAAATTGTTAAATTATTTTTCTTCTATTCTTACATATTTTTGACTAAAATAGTCTCTTAATGTCCTTGAAACAAGATGATCTATGATGCTTGTGATATATTTAATATAATTTGTATATATGTCTAACAAGGTGTTAAATCTCTTAAAATTTTCAAAACAAGTTTCATAATCCTCATCTTTGAAATATTCATTTAAAACTATGAGATATCCTTTATCAAAATTTTCTAATAAAAATAGATTTTTATCTTTATTTTAATTTCTTTTGAAACTAGTTGTTTATTTCTATAATTAAAAATAGTTTCATTTTCCTGTTTATCAGTATTATAACTTGATGTAAGCAAATAATTAAACATTCAAGATTATTAACTAGCTTAAATTTATAATTATTATACCTGAATTTAATAGGCCCACCACGATCTTTCTTTCTGTTCGTCTCCTTTTGTTACACTAGTTTTGCCTCAACTTGCTCAAACCTCGACGCCCTCCTAGCAATGGTGAGCCTTTTACATCCGTACATAAATGATGTATAATATTTGACTTACTAGAGAAGAGTAATTGAACTTCATTTTATTTATAATATAAAAATTATTACAAACTTAAGGCCACTCATACTTACTGGGTATATCATTACTAGTTTGGGATTTCTAGATAGAGAGGATTTATATGCTAGAGTTTGTGTGTTTTTCATAGTAGATTGCTTTGGTTTTTTGTGTGTTTTGAAATGAGACTAAGGGTTTCTTTTATAGCACAAGGAATCTTTACTTATAAGATTAAAATTACTATTTTACCCTTCCTTTAATAATTCATCTGCTTTTTGCTTTAAATGATAGCCACTACTTTTTTCCTTGGAACATTTTGCCGACTAAGATGTGAGGTCTATATCTTTATTTTCTTTGTCGTCTTTTGTCAACAGTTCCTTTCTTTATTCTTCTTTGTTATTTTCTACCAACAGTCCTTTTGATGATGTTGATGATGACACATCTTTGTCTTCTCAATCTTTGATGCAGTGGATGGATCTGTGATCTTTGGTAGCTTTTCTGGCATAGAAGTAGAATATCTTCCTGGTTTCTTGACCAATTTCTAGGCTGTTGCTGTTAAAATTGGCTTCATATTTAGAAATGTTTTCACCATCTTCTTCTGATAGAGCCACGCTGCTGTGGGAAATGATGATGATTTTACTAGTTGAATAATTTACTTTGATGATAGTAGAATTATCAATCTTTCTGAGTTCATAGTAAATTTGGCTTAACATTTGATCTCTTAGTAAATAGAGTTTTTTTGTGTTAAATTCCTTTTCTCAAAGTGCCCTTGGTTTAGGAACTTCTCTATTTGTATTGAAAATTCCTATCTTGATGAAGTGGTAAGGATTGATACATCCTTCCTCATTCCAGTCCTTTCGTGAGCTTAAAAATCTAAGATAAATAGGCTTGTCTACTACTTTAATCTTCTTTCTAAAATTCTTGATTGCTCTTTTAAAATTCTCTCCAAAATAATTTAATTCACTTAAATTAATTCCTAGATATATATTTTCTATTAGTCCTGCATGGAAAGATTTATAAACAAATATTGGATTAGCTCCTTCCAAGTTATTGAATCTATTTCTTGTAGAAAACTCCTTGTAAATGGTATAGAACTTCATATCTTCAATATATTCATGGGTAGATTTTCTGGCCAAGTTATAGAGACTTAACTATTGTGGTTTGCGGAGGTTTCTATATTGGTTCTTCTCATCTTCAATGACTGGAAAATTTCTGGGGGATGTCTTCCTGAATAGCACTGAATGCTTTACTATCTTTGATATCTCTGGGAGAGATGCTTCCCTAAAAAGCAACGAAGGCCTTACTACTTTTCCTAGATTTTTCAATCTGGGGCTGTTGGTTGTTGTTGTAATGGTGCAAAATAATTTCTTACTATCTTCTCTGGAGTTATTAGCTTTGGTGTTTTATAATTGGCATAACCACCTTCAGGTTCTATTATAATAGTGAAGGCTCTATAAGTTACTCCTCTAAATCCTAGAATAGATTTACTAGCTTCTGCCCATTTGCTATAGATTCCTGGTCTTGGGCCATTATAGACCACATAAACCTTTTTCTGTTCATCTTTTTCTATCTCATTTGCTTAGTTGAGCTTTTTGGTTTCAAATTTGTTCTCTCTTTTGAACTGTTAGGTTATTCCTTTTCATTTTGAATTTTTTCTTTAGAAGTTTCATCTTCTTTAGATTGAATTTTTAATGAAGATTCTTCTTTTGAGGTTTTGGACTCTAGAAGTTATTTTGAACAATTAAGTTCTTCTTGTTTATTTCTTATCCCTATAAGATATTTCTCGAGGTATAACAGCTCGAGTTGTTCCTGTAGGATTTTTATCCCCTTTTTTGTTATCTTGATCTTGATGTCAAGATGTTCCATTCCTGAAAGCATAAAAGTAGTTAAAGGTGCTAATTCTCTAGTAAGAGTATCTACTAAGCTATTCTTATGTCCTGAAAGATATTCAACATCAAAATTGTAATGGTTGAACCATTGTTGCCACCTAACTAATCTTCCTTTTTTGTAATCACGTGCAATATTAGTTCTTATGAAATAACCAAAATTCTTATCTATTCTAACAATGAATCGGAAACTTATAATATGTATTGCGAATTTTTTAATAGCTCTTTTAACAGCTAAATATTCTTTTTCATTACTGTGGTAATTTAACTTTGTTACTTGGAAAGATCCTGATGTATATCTACAAATATATTTATCTTTGTCATCTACTTTTACTTTTAGAACTGCTCTCCAATATTCTTGTAAAGCATCTGTTTCAGTTATCATTTTATCATTGGTTTTACCCAGTATGTGTCTCTTAATTTTACGTTGACAATTGTTTTATATTTATTTATTTTTGTATCCAAAGGATTTTTTTGAACTAACTATTTTTAATAGTTTTCTGATGTCTATTAGGGCTTTATCCTCCTATATTTCAATAAGAAAATAATTTTATTTTTCTTTTATATCCAATGAAATATTTTCTAAATAAGGTTTTTGTTGTTCTATCTCACCACATTTTTTCTTTTTATATTGTTGTCTAAAAGTTGGGTTTGGTACAACTAACGCTTTTCTTATTTTTATACATAAATGGTATCACCATCTAATGTTGTTAGACTTATTTTGTTTAAATATTGTGTGAAATGTTGATATAAGTTTAAAAAATTATTTCCTATTAATAAATCAACTATTGTTTCTTTTTGATATATGACATGCATGTTAAACTTTTCTCCTTCTATCATTATATCTGTATCTTTTAATACTTTATTAAGATTTATTGTAGTATCATTAACAATTCTTACAACTAAATGTTTTGGTGCTTGTTTCTAGTATTCTTTTGGAAATATCTATTTACTTGCTAGACACATATTGGCTCTTGTATCTATATATGCATGTAAATAATAGTTGACATAGCCTTTAAATTTTAGTCCTACTTTGATGTAGATACTATTTGTATTTATAATACTATACATATCATTCATCTTCTGATGAAGAGTACCCATAATCTGAGTGTTCATATTCAAAGTTAGTTTTTTCTTTCTTAGTTTCTTATAATAGATAAATACCATAAGTATTATCTATTTCAGATTCCTTGATTAGTTCTAATTTCATTTGAAAGATTCCTCAAAGATTTTTGCTTTTTGTAGAAATTTCTATATAAATTCTTTCCTATGTTGAAGTGTGCTTGGATATTCGTTGGCATAATGTCCTTCTTCATTACAGATCCAACATCTGTATTTTTCTTTCCTAAAGGGCAATAATTCCTATTTTCGGGAGGTTTATACTTCTTCCTTCTACTTTTCTTATAGGTTTGCCAATTAAATTTCTTTTTATATTTTTGAAAATATTGTTTTTTGAATTTATATCTTTTAAATATTTTGTATTTTTTGTATTTGTTATAATTTTTTGTAAGGTTTTATATTACATTCATATTTTTCTAGTATTCTTTAATCTTTTATATCACAATAGATTTTATTATTTTCTCTTATTTGTTTATATTCCTTTCTTTCTTGGCATTTAATAATTATCCAACTTTTAAAGCTTCTTATTCTTTCTCTTAAGATGTCTGGTATAGTTTTCCTATTTATCTATTCTCAACTTTATGTTAAGGTCTTATGTAGTGTTCTAGGTAATTTTTGGAAAAAAACATTTATTTATAAGTTGTTTACATAGAGGATGATAATTTATGATAATAAGCTTCATATTCACAAATAAAAGTATTTTTGTAACACATGTCACCAATTTCCATATTTGTTAAATGCCACTTAGCTTCATTTATTTTATTTTGACTAAATTAAGTGATAGTTTTTCCTTTATCTTTTCCAATAAATTTCTTGTATATTTCATTTATTAGTGTATATAGGTATTCCCTTCTTGTGTGAGTATTCTCTTGCATTAATAAATGTTGCTAATATGTTAAGTTTGAAAACCAAACTTTAACATTTTCTATCATTTTATGAGCTAGTAGTACCCTACAGATTGAAAGGTTTGTATGATGAGCACACTCATACCACTAGCACATTCATCTAAAGCTTCTTCCCTATCTCTTATACAGTCTAAACTAAAAGATTAGATTTATAATTATCGTGGATTTTGAATTCTGGTGGGATACTACCTCTAGTTCCCCAATGTGAACCATCCTTCATTTTAGGTGGTTATCTTCTTCTATCTATGGCATTAGGTTTGGGTTATCCACACCGTTGGTTCAGTTTTTATCCGATAAATTTCGGGGATGGGTACGATTTTGGGTAAAACAACGGGTACGGTTATACTGATAATCGTACCCAAAATTAATTATATTTATTTAATTAAGTTATATATTTAGTAAATTAAATTATATGTTAATTAATAATTAGAGTTTATTAAGAATTGTTTTAAAAAGTTTGCAAAAATGGCTTTTTTTTGGTATTTTTTAATAATCACCCTGAATCGTTACTCACAGGTAAAAAACCGTTCCCAAACCATAACGGTTTTTGGGCGGTTTTGGATACATATTTTATAATTCAATTTGGGAACAATTATATCAAAAATCGTGCCCGCTCATACCTGTGCCCATCCCAGTTCTGTCCTTTTCCTATTTCTTTCTCCCTTATGTTGGTAAGATGTTCCTTCTTGATAAGAAACAAAGGAATAATATCAAAAATACCCCTGAGATGATTTTGCTTTTCTTCAAAATTATCCTTGATGTTTAATTAATATCCAAAATTCCCTCTAACATTATTAACGTTAGATAATCGTCTGAGTTCAGGGGAAAAAAGGTAATCTCTCCCCATAATATATATCATTCCCACGTAATATCATTTCTCAATAAAGCACACACAACTACAACCTTCTTCTTCACGCAATCTATCTTCCTCATCTCCCATCCTCACTAGACAAGTCCTTACAGTGACTGCCACTATTTCAGCCTCACCAGATGCCTTGTTCCAATCACCCACTTCATCACTGGATGCATCGTTCCAATCATCCATTCCCTAACCCTCATAGCTATCCTTCCAGTCACCAACTCCCTCATCCTCACCACTATCCTACGAACCACCCTAACCCTAACCCTCACCATATGCGAACCTATCTTTTCACCATATCCCCATCCTCACACGAGAATACAATGTTTCACCTGCTGCCCTAACCTAACCCATCGTTCCATCTAAACCCATCAGTCCAGAATAAAAGGTATAAGTTGACTTATTTCTTATTATTTTAGATATATTCTAGATTTTATCTATATTTGGTTCGTTTAGAGCAGAATCTGGTTTTTAAGCACACTTGCATGATCTTAATTTTATATCTACTTAATCTAGTTTTTAAATTGTATTTGAGAATCCATTATAATATTCTGCTTGTATTTCAACTGTATTTAATATGGTTTTTAATTTATATGTTAGAAAGCATTGTTTCATAGTGTTTTGCTTGTATTTCATCTATATTTCATATGTATTTAATCTGGTTTTTAATCTATATGTATTTAATCTGGTATTTAATCTATATTTAATCTGGCTGTGCATGTAATAAAAAATATAGTAAAATTTTGTGCCTTGAGTAGGGACATATGGAATGGGAGTCCTTTATTTGGAATTTTTCAAAGATGCTCTTCCATTTCTATATTTCATTGTGTGTTTTGTATGAATATAATATTGTGTGCTTTGTTTTGTATCAAGTTCATGATCATATGTTTGATATTATATGTTAATTTTCATGAGTAACTCATTTTTTAAAAATACTTTTTGATTGTTATATAGGACGATAAAAATGAGTGAATGGGCCAATGTGAATGTCCATCTATTTGGTGAAGTTAGATAGGCAGTTCATATACCTGCTGATGAATATAATCTCATTTATTTATTCCATGATGCTAAGAGGGCTATTATAAAAGAGGGGTTAATGCTTAAAAAAAGACTTTAGGATTGACGCAAAGAAAGTTGATAGTGAGGAGAAAAGTGTATTAAAAATTGATAACGAATTACAAGAATTGATGAAAGATTATAGAGATAATAAAAAGAAAAGGCTAGGCTTGTTTGTAGAATTCAATTCTTTGGAAGTGGTTTTATCACCCCCCCATGTTATATTATTATCCTTTCAAGGAATCACCCACTATTTTACCAAACAATCACAAAATGAACCAGCTTTTGATGATTACATGCCTTATTTTAATGCTTTGAATGAGTTTCCCCTAGGCATAAATGATAACCAAAGTCCTCATTTTGACATTGATGATTTTAACCTTGATTCATTTGAGCTATTCCCAACTACTAATAAACAATCCCATGGTGATGAACTATACATGAACCCAATTCTTAGCCAAAAAGAGGGTGAACCTTCAAGGAATTGTAAAAGGTTGAAAAACTATAAAGCAGGAACAATTGTTGAAATTGAAAATGAACATTATGATAGAGATGAGAATTTTTTTGAAGCAGTGATGAGGAGGATCTTGATTGGCATGATGATATTATGAATGAAAAAAAAATAATGAGGGTGATAATAACGAAGGAAATGATGGTGAAATTTATGATACTAATGATAGTCTTCAGGACTTAGGGGATGAAAATGCCCATTATATAAATGATATTGACTCAGAAGATTGTCGAGGAAAAAATTCTAAAAAAGTCAACAGGCAGTATGAAGGTAGAGAATTTAAAAGAAGAAGTGATCGTAGCATTGACTTCAAAGTCAAAGATACATTTAAGGATACTAAAGAATTTAAAGCTATCTTACAATAGTACATTGTTCAAGTTACGTTTCATTATGAGAAGGTTAAAGTTGATAAAACCCGAGTAATTGCAAAGTGTAAAGCACCTGATTATGGTTGGAGGATATATGCTTCTGTTGGAACTGATAAGAAAATCATCATGGTTAAGATACTTAAACTAGCAAACAATGAAGGAAGATATTGCTATCAAAAAGTTGAAAAACAAAGATTTGCAACATCCTCTTGGTTAGCTTCTCAATTAAATAATTTAGTCATGGGAAACCCTAATGTAAGTATCCTTGTATTGGCTTCTGAGTGTAAAAGAAGATGGGGTATATTTGTACCTGACTTAACATTGTATAGGGTAAGAAAATTTGTTTGTGATGGAGAATTGGGTGATCATATTGGTAGTTTTGAAAAAATAAGGAAATATTGTCATATGATTTTAAGAACCAACCTAGGATCAAATGTAATTATTGATATCCATATTCCAATATCAAATTCCAACCCTTGTTTTAAGAGATGTTTCATTAGCTTATTTGCTCCAAAATAGGGGTATTCTAGTAGATGTAGGCCTTTCCTTAGTATGGATTGATGTTTTTTAATGGGTCCATATAATTTTGTCTTGATGGTTGCTATTGGATTGGATGCTAATGGAGGTTTGTTTCCAATTTCCTTTACTTGGGCTGAATATGAAAATAATGAAACTTGGATGTGGTTCATGGCTTTATTGGACCAACATATTGGAGAGTTTGAAAATAAAAGGATATCCTTCATGTATGATAGACAAAAAGGTCTCGTTGCAACAATCAATAAGTTTTTCCCAGCTTCACATGTCAGATTTTGTGCTAGGGATATTTATGCCAACTTGAAATGAAGCATCCAAGCATGAAAATGGGATCATTGTTCTGGGCAACATCTAAAGTAACTAGATTAACTGAATTTAATGATGTGATGAATGAAGAGTCTAAAGAACATGAATATTTAAGTAATATTCAAGCTTTACATTGGAGTAGACATGCTTTTGATGATGATGTAAAGGTTGAGCATGTGACCAATAACATAACTGAATGTTTTAACAATTGCTTGAAAAGAGTAAGGTCTAGACCTATTGTGGAGTTATTTGAAGTAGTAAGAAGAAAATTGATGCGGTTAATAGTGAAGAGGAATGAAGAGGATTTTAACTAGAATACTCATTTTCCACCAAATGTAATGAAATAAATTTTTCAAAGACAAGAGAAAGGAAGAATTTTAAAGGTAATGAATGTTGGAGATGGAATATTTGAAGTATTGGATGGTTGCAACATGTTGGTTAATTTAAATAAGTGGACATGCAGTTGTTATGGGTGGCAGTTAGTGGTTTACCCTGTAAGCATGATGTTGCTTGTATTAAGGATACAAGGTATAAGATTGCGGGCTATGTACATCCATATTTTACAAAGGTTTTGTTTTTGAAAAATAATGGGTTATGATGCCTAGTGATCAACAAATACTTTCATCACTTTATAAACCAAAGAAAGGTAGACCACCAACTAAGAGACATAGAGAAGCTACTGAACTAGTGAAACATAAGAGGTTACAGGGATTGAAATGTGGGTATTGCAATCAATTTGATCATAATTAGAGGACATGTAAAGAGATGTTAAAGAATCCAACTAATGAAACTTAGGTGAAATTGTAATTCATTTATTATATATATTTGGTTGATTATATTTAACTTTAAATTGTATTTAGGAAACAACTTCAAAAAAGGTGATCAAGAAAAAGAAAAACAAAAGAACTAATCAAACTCAAGTAATATATTGTATAACATATTAATTATGTATTACTTCTTATACAATAAATTAATTTACTGTTCATAAATCAGGTGATAGATATCGATGATGCAATCAACAAGAAGCAGAAGATGTGAGTATCAATAAGTCAAAGTGGGATTTTTGAAATGAAACTTTGATTTAATTGCTTTGTTACAGATGAACACGAATTTTTATGTTATTTTTTCTATAATTTTAAGTTTTAAATATGTAAGTAAATGGGAAAATGAATATGATTTAGAAGGAAATCTTTTGTAACTCAAAGTTCATGTATACACCAGGTTTTGGGGGACACGACATGAACTTTGTAGCTTTTTGTGTATTTAAACTCATTTATGGTGTCCCCTCCCTTTAGATATTGTAAGAATTTAGATTATAATATGGACTGTGAAGTATTATTGAGCATGCTAGTATGGAATGTGAATGTGGATGTGTAATATGTAAATGTGGATATGTAATATGTGGAATGTGAATGTCAATTGTTATTGAGCAGGTTAATATGGTATGTGAATGTAGATATGGATGTATAATATGTATTGAATAATATACTTTGGATTTAAAGTTAGGAGTATTTTTTATGAATATTTATAGCTTATTATTGATCATGGGTATTTGTGATGAAGATAAATTAATTATTATAGCAGGGATATTTTTGATGAAGATAAATTAATTATTGTAACATGGATATTTTTGATAAATATTTGCAATGGTAACATTCAAAAAGCTATATAGGTAGGGGTAGAAAAGACATTATGCAACACTTTTTGTGATTTTTCACAGTTTTTCGAACTTCTGTTAAATAATAAGGGTATTTTTGAACATATCTCAAACTTCAAGGGTATTGTAGCTTTTTTTGTAAACTTCAGAGATATTTCTAAAGATATTGAAAAATCTAGGGATATTTTTTATTTTCCAAAGAAATAGGTCATGAAATTGGTTTCATATGGCCTTTTGGGGTTATGATTTATCGTTCAGAATCAGTCTCAATTACTGTCATATCATCTTCTTCTTTGTTTGTATAAATTTTTTTTCATTTTAATGTTCTTATATTTCTTCATTAGTTGGTGTTAACAAATTGACAAATTTTTTTTATATCCCTATTTTTTGGGTTCATGAATATTTTCTCTAATATTTTTCTATAATCCATTAAAATGAAATTATATCTTTTTCATTAGATTTTTCTTCATTTTTTCTTCTCTCATTTTTAGGAATCAAGACATTTGATCTCATATGTGGTTCTTCTTTTAGTCCTTCTAAGGGATCGTATTTATGATCTATAATCTCATTATTTCTATGTACGTTATATACATCTTTTCTTAGTTCTATAAATTCCATATGTATATCTTGTTGTAGTTTATTATAACCACATTCCTTTATTTCCTTTAATAATTCCTTTTGTGTTTTAATTATATCTTGTAGATATTTTGTGTTTGATTATTGGACTAAATCAATTTCCTCTATCAATATTACAAAGTTTCAAATAATATTGCTTGATTCTTTGCTAGACCTACTAGGCTTCCATTCACTTCTAATTGCATGTTTTTTATTTTTTCTTTAAACATTATATTTCCATAATATAATATCATGTACTAATGCCTTCATTATTTTGACTTCATCTTTTAATATTTTAACTTCTTCTTGGTTAGAGGTTTCTGTTTCTTGGTCTATAAAAGTAAACCTTGGCATATTATTATTTCTAATAACATTACTTTTTCTTCCTCTTATCAAAGGTTTTTCCTTGATATCTAAGTGACATTCATCTGGTACTTCAAAGTCTGTTAGTATTTTTGATTTTATTATTTGTCCAAGTTTCTTAAAGGTTTTGTCTATTCTATAAATTCATTTTGTCCATTTATTGAATTATTATAACTATTTACTAAAGAATATGCTATTAGATAATGTATTGAAAATGGATGATTCCCTTCTTTCATTAAATCTCCTCTTTCAAATTTATATGCTCGACTTAATACTTAGTTCATATTTTTATCATGGATATTAATAACAAACCTAAGGATGCTGTAAATTTTAGTTTTTGGTACTCTAAGTTACCATAGATTATTCATAATAAAGGATATTTCCTATTTATTATTATGTTATCTAGTAATGTTATTTTTATTGATGTATCTATTCTGTCTCTGAAATCAGCTTTTATCAATATTTGAATTCTTCCTAAATGGATATATCCAATTTTTTTTATCTTTTTGGAAAATTTTGAAAAGTTTATTTAATATAGTTTCTTTGTCAATTAATGGTATATTATACATTCCTTTTACATGTATGATATTATTGCTCATTTCTTTATTACTTATTCCATAATAAATTATATCTTTCATGGGAAATAATTTTCTTAAAGATGAAAATGATGAATCTTTAAATCCATCTCCTTCTTTAAGATTTAATTTTGTTTTTTGAATTTCTTCTTCTTCTTTTTTTACTTATTACCATTTTCTGTAAAAAGTATCCTGAGATGTCTTATGTTTCTAATTTTATTATTCATTGTTTCATTATTTAATCTTCCATTTTAGGAATATTACTATTTATTTCTGTTAGATTTAACTTCCGTTATATTTGAGGGGTATTTTTAAATTTTTTGAAATCTTGGAAATATTTTGAAAAATATCTCAAAACTTTGAGGATATTTTTGATAATAATCTAATTCATTTATTCAAAGATCATATTATGATAATTATGATGTAAAAGAATAATCGCTAATTTTACCGTATCATTTATTTTCACAAAACATTTTACCATGTCTTTTTCATTAATTTTTGTATTAGTTTTTTCTAAGTTTTTCTCAATATTAATTACGTTTAATGACAAAGTTTTAAAAAATTAATTTATCATATTCTTCTAAAATAATTGGTGATTTAAAAATAAGATTAAATCATAAAAAAAATTATTCTATTTGTAGAATCGAGATGTTTCCAAATATCATCCATCCTTTAGTTTGTTACGAATTAGGGCAGAGAGAACGCAAAGAGAAGGAGATATCAAGAAGAAGGAGAAATTCAAGTAAAATCTGTCGTAATTTATTATATTTCTTGTGGCTTTATATAGCCTAACAATTTAGAGAGAATTCACAAAGAAATTGTGTGAATCTCGTGCACTAATGTGCTAACAGATTTTCTAACATTCTAACAGAAAGAGCCAGTTGTTCCTTGTGCCCGAGCTGCATTGATCTTCGTCGTCCGTCCAGGGTTGGTTGGCGCGCTCGGTTCGTTGGTTGTAACCGCTTGTAGTGGTGGAGCTAATTTGGTTCGTATCATTCCTCCCTCTCTTTTAGAATCCTTGTCCTCAAGGATGAACTCTGGGTAGGCTTTAGAAAATTGCCTTTCATTTTCCCAGGTAGCTTCGGTGTTTGCAGTTCCCATCCATTTGATCAGAATCTCTGTCTTTGATCGGTACCTTCCTTTTTGAATCACTCACCGATCTAAGATAGTTTCAGGTTGAGGCATAATTATGGAGTTTTCGGTTGTGGGTGGTAATGGATGGTGGATAGGTATTGAGGTTCCAACATACTTCCTTAATAAACTGACGTGAAACACATCATGTATCTGAGATTCTAGGGGTAGGGCCAATCGGTAGGCTACAGAGCCAATCCTTTCCTTGATTTGGTAGGGTCCAAATAATCGAGGGGCAAGCTTCATGTTTGAGCGGAATGCAACTGAAGTTTGTCTGTAAGATTGTCCCGTCTATGTTGATCTGCTCGGCACTTCATCCAATTTTGAGCTTGTGTAAGGTTGTGACGAAGTTCTCTAAGAATGGTGTCTCGATCATGCAAGCATTCATCTACAGTTTGGATGTTGGAGGTGCTAGGAATGTAAGCTACTAAATGGGGAGGAGGGATTCCATAAACAGCTTCAAATGGAGTAGTTTTGGTGGATGAGTGTATTGAGGTGTTGTAGCTGAATTCTGCCCAAGGTATCCATTCTACCCATAGTTTTGGCTGATCACCAACAAAGCAGCGTAGGTATTTCTCTAAGACTCGGTTGATTACCTCAGTCTGTCCATCAGTTTGGGGATGATAACTAGAACTCATACATAGTTGTGTAACCTGCAACTGAAATAAGGCCCTCCAAAAAGAGCTTATGAAGACTTTATCTCGATCACTTACTATGGAAGTAGGAATGCTATGTAGTCGAACTATATTAGACACAAATATTTTGGCAACACCTAGGGCAGTAAAAGGATGCTTCATAGCAATGAAGTGTGCATATTTGGTCAATCGATCTACTACCACCATAATCACCGTATGGCCTTTAGAAAGAGGAAGTCCTTCAATGAAATCCATGGAGATATCAGACCATATCTTTGTGGGAATCGGCAGGGGTTGTAGCAATCCTGCAGGTGTCATACAATCACTTTTGAACCGTTGACATGTGTCACATTCTCGAATGTATTCCTTTATTTTCTGTTGCATGTTTGGCCAACAAAAATTCTGCCTTACTCTAGTCAGTGTTTTCTGAAAACCAAAATGTCCTCCAATAGGTGAGGAATGGCATTCCACCAGTATTTTCGGTATCAAGGTTGATTGAGGGCTTAGAAAAACCCTGCTTTTTTTGTACCAAACCCCATTACGATAGTGGATGTGTGAGTTACCTGTGGCTGCTGTTAAACCTTCCAGCTTATCATAGAAAGGGTCTTGTTGAACTTCTTGCTGGAGTGTTGTCCACCAATCTGCTAAAGGTTGCGAGACGGATAGGTACTGAAATTCTACTACTCTGGACAATGAGTCAGGTCCACGGTTCTCAGTTCCTTTTTTATACTCAATCACATAGTCGTAACCTATAAGTTTAGGCAACCAACGTGCTTGAGCCGGGGTGGTTATTCTCTGTTCCAGCAGATATTTAAGGCTTCTTTGATCAGTCCTTACGGTGAAGGGTTTGCCTAGCAGGTAGGGTCGCCAAACCTTAATAGCCTTGACCATAGCTAACATTTCTTTTTCATAGGTTGACAAGGCTAACGCTGATCCCTTGAGTGCTGCACTAAAGTAGGCTATCGACCTATTTTCTTGGCTGAGGATTGCCCCAAGGCCGATACCACTAGCATCACATTCAACCACAAAGCGTTGTGAGAAATCAGGTAATCGCAGGACATGAGGGGATGTAAGAGCCTTTTTAAGCTATTGGAAGGACATCTTAGCTTCTTCACCCCAGTGGAAGCCTTCTTTTCTGAATAATTGAGTCAATGGTGCAGCTAATCCTCCAACGTGTTGAATGAACTTTCTGTAATAGCCTGCCAACCCAAGGAATCCCCGAACACCCTTAGATGTGGTTGGTGTGGCCCATTCCTTGACTACATAGATTTTTGTAGGATCTACTGAGACTCCTTGCTCAGAGATAAAATGGCCTAAGTAACCCACCTGCAACACCCCAAATTGGCACTTGGATTCCTTTATAATTAATTGGTTATCTGTCAGTAACTGAAAAAAAGATTGTAGTTGCCACATATGCTCCTCCCAAGTTTTGGAATATACCAATATGTCGTCAAAGAAAACCAGAACAAATTTCCTGAGAAAATGTCGAAAGATATCATTCATAAGGCCCTAGAAAGTAGCTGGTACATTGGTTAGGCCAAATGGCATTGCTAGAAATTCATAGTGACCCTCATGAGTTCTAAAGGCAGTTTTAGGTGTATCTTCATCTCGAACTCTTATTTGGTGGTATCCCGAACGTAAATCGAGCTTGGAATAAACTTTAGATCCATATAGTTCATCTAACAGCTCGTCAATGACATGTATAGGGTATTTGTCTTTGATAGTAAGGGCATTTAAAGCTCGATAATCCACACAAAATCTCCAGGTGCCATCTGTTTTCTTGACAAGCAACACTGGTGAGGAAAATGGGCTATTGCTTGGTTTGATCAATTGAGATTGCAAGATTTCCTGAACTATTCTTTTGATCTCAGTTTTTTGGTAGCGTGGGTAACAGTAAGGTCTAACATTCACTGGTTCAGAGTTAGTTTGTAAGGTAATTCTGTGATCATGTACCCGTGTAGGAGGTAAGCTAATAGCTGGTTCAAAAATTATAGGGAATTTAGATAATAGCTTACTTATCTCAGGGGAGTATATCTGGGGAGGTTTCTGATGATTGGTTGTTGGTCTTATTTGCTGGAATAACCCTAAACCCTGTATATTCTGGCATTCCTTAGGGTTTAAGGCTATCATGCTGGCTCTTCCCAACCCGTGGAAGGTGCGTGTGCTTCCTTCTGAATTGAAACTTAGGATCAGCTTCTTGTAATCCATCTGAATAGGTCCAAGGGTTTCTAACCACTGAACCCCTAGAACCAATTGACAGGCTGCTATTGGTAACACATAGTAGTAAGCTTCTATAGGATACCCTTGAATGATAAGAATGAGGTTGCAGCACTGTCCCATGTATTCTAACTTTTCACAGTTAGCTACCATGACTTCTAATTTTCTTCCTCTGGTTATTGGTAAGCCAAATTGGTTGGCTAAGGCCTGATCGATGAAGTTATGGGTACTACCCCCATCTATCAGAATCAACACCTCCTTGTTTTTCAATTTTCCCATAATACGTAAGGTTTGAGGATGTTTAGTTCCTGTTATAGCATGGAAAGAGATTTTAGTTAGTATTATCTGGAGGTCCAACAATGTTGGGTTTTCTTCACCTTCTTCTGTCTCATTATGGTTTACTTCTTCCATCATGAAGAGTTAGGGACGTGCACATCTGTGACCTGCAACAAATTTATCATCACAATAATAACATAATCCTTTTTCCTGCCACTCACGTGCCTCCTGATTGGTCAACTTTCGAAAGGTTATGGGAGGATTAGGGCCACTGCGTTGGATAGGAGCAGGTCCTAACAGTCCTGCACTAGTGATAGTTACTGGTTTAATATTGTTGACAGGTGGTTGAAAACGAGACATGGTTGAGGATTTCTTCTGTAAGCAATTTCTTTCTTCTATTAAACGTGCCACACCAATGGCATCAGCTAGAGTTCTGGGTTGCTTGATTTTAACATCAATTCGGATCTCATCCCTTAGTCCTGCAATGAAGCAACCAATTAGAAACTCTTCATGTAACCCATCCACACAATGAGAAAGTTTCTCGAAGGATTCCTGATATGCTGCCACACTCGTTGTGTGTCTTAGACGAGATAGTGCTTCTGAAGGATCTTCGAAGTCTGTGGGTCCAAACCTTAGCTGGGCAGCTTTGGAAAATTCCTCCCAAGTGAGAGGTCCACGAAATTTTTTCAGCCATCGGTACCACTGTAAGGCGATGCCTTCCAAGTGGAAGGAAGCCAATTGTACTTGCTGGTCAGTCGCTATGTTAGTGAACTCGAAGTACTGCTCAGCCTTATAAATCCAACCTATAGGATCATCTCCTGAAAACCTTGGGAAGGATAGCCTCAATTGGGGGTAATTGCTTTCTCAAGGATAATTAAATAACTACGTACGTGTTTTAACTTTTGAATTTATCTAGTTTTTTTTTCATGGGTTGATGGATTTTTTTTACGTGGATTAACTTTCTCTTAGTACATGAAAGTTTACCGGTGGTATTTGTTATAAATTTATAATATTATTAATAATTATAATTAAATTTATATAATTATATTCAATAAAAAATTATAAGTATATTATGATTGTGATATAAAGAAATATGGTTAGATTATTAATTTGTGATTTTCCTTATCAAATAAATAATGGATGTTATTTTAAACATATCATGTGATTTGGTTATTTGGGTGGTTCTGTCGGGCATTTGTGGATTATGATGCACATTATTGATTATATGTATATACATACTTAACTAGTTTTAAGGTTATCTAGAATTCAAGTTTTTACTTCTACTAATTTATAAAGGGTTTTGTTATTGGAAGATTCTTTTTATATCTTATTATTTTAGTTAAATATGTTTGATATTTATTTTCTAATTAGACTTGAGATTAAGAGTGTATCTTCGTACTATTTTATCTATAATTACTTATTTCAATCTTCATTTACTTAGTAGTTACTTATGTCAATCTTTATTTACTTGTTGTTGTCGCTATCTATCTCTTAACTGCTTTCGTTGTTAACTATCCTAACTTTCGGAAAGCTTTTTTCTATAAAGTTTTTGATCTTTGTATTTAGCCTACACTACCACTTGCCTTTTTCTCGTAATTTGTTGCTTTTGATTAGCCTACATCACTACATCTTTATTGCTTTCTATATGTTTGGGGATTGTTCTATATAACTCTACACTCTTAGAAGCTTTATGCTATTCGTGGCCTATGACTTAAATCAAAGGTTGATGTTCTCAACAAAGTGAGAATTTATCGTTAGTTCACTTACTATCTTTATATTTTTGGCAATAATAGTATAACAATTTTAAGATTTTACTCAATTGTGACCGTTTTATTCTGATTTCTACTTTTTTTTTTGTTTTTAATTATTCAAACTAAACAAATCTATGTTATTAGATATTTATTATTATTAAATTAGAATATTAAATAACTGTTATTTTGTTTCGTATTGAGTTTAAGAGTATTATTTAAAATATTTTAGGATGAGAATTCCTTATTATTTCTAGTAAAATAGATATAATCTTTTAATATTACGAATTAATAAGAATTAAAATTAGCTCTTTTATTTTGTGGTTTTCTCAATCTATTTTAAGTTCTTAATAGCTACTTATGTATTAACCATTTTATATTTTTGCTACTGTTCGTCTTATACTTAACGATCCCCCAAATCTTTATTTCAACACAAGTGGGACATAAACGTTGTTTAGCTACTTAATAAATAAATTGAAATTTTTTCACATTAATTAGGAACGAAGATGATTGTTGTATTTTAGGCTATAAATAAAGACACTTACTATACTTCTAAAACATCCCAAAATAACTCAATTTTGTCCAATTAGTTGTAATTTTGGAGTTCATCCATTTGAAGATAGTGAAAATGGTCAACGACGACCGATGATATATGTAACATTTATACCGAACCTCGTTAAATTTTTGGTATTTTTATTTATACCAACAATTGGTATCAGAGCCGAAGGTTTCTACCTAGGCATTTGTTTGTATTGGAATATAGCTGCTAATTGTTATAATATGAAGAAATGATGGAAGAAAAGTCTCCCTCAAACAAAGGCTAACTGTCCACGTCAGGTAGAACAATGGTTATGAATGCAAGGTTCGAGGTGGAGAAGTTTGATGGAACCGGTCATTTTGGCATGTAGAAAGGCGAAGTTCTAGATACTCTATTTCAACAAGGTCTAGACATTTCCATTGAAGAAGAGAAACCATATGAGGCAGATGAAGTCGAGTGAAAAAATATCAACCGATTGACATGTGGTACAATCCGTTCGTGTCTCTCAAGAGAACAAAAGTACACATTTATGAGGGAGACATCCACAAGTAAGTTATGGAAGGCATTGGAGAACAAGTTCATGAAGAAGAGCGGACATAATTGGTTTTATTTGAAGAATAAGTTGTTATGTTTTAAATACTTTCCATGTACCACAATAAATGACCACATTACTGTTTTTAATCTATTAGTAGCAGATTTGTTAATTATGAATGAAACTTTTAAAGATGAAGATTTAGCCTTGATGTTGTTAGCCTCCTTTCCTAAAAATTTTGATCATTTTATTATGAGTTTACTCATTGGGAAGGATAAAGTGTCTTTTGAGGAAATTTGCACTACTTTGTATAGTAATGAAATTAGAAAAAAAGATAAAAAAAAGGAAAGCAAGAATGAAGCAACAAATGCACTTTCTGTAAGAGAGCGTCCTTAAACTCAACAGTAAGGAAGGAGAGGTAAATCTCATTCAAAAGGAAGGATTGGTAAATATGAATGTGCCTTTTTTTCATGAAAAAGGCCATTGGAAGAAAAACAATCTGAAGTTGCAAAAGAAAGGAAAAGCTATGTCATCTGATGCATGTGTAGTTGAAAGCAATTCAAATTAAGATTTTGCTTTGGTTGGTTCGTCAACAACATCCCATCCTAGTGATTGGATTTTTGATTCAGCGTGTACTTTCCATATGTATCCTAATGAGGAGTGGTTCTTTAAATTTGAAGATCTAGATGATGGAGTTGTTTTCATGGGTAATGATTATCCTTGCATAGTTTTAGGGATCGGTACAATTTGTTTAAAGAATCAAGATGGTTCAACTAGAGTCTTGAAAGATGTTCACTATGTCCCACATATGAAGAAGAATCTCATTGATGTGAGAGTCTTAGAATCAAAAGGCTTCACTGTGACCATGAAAAATGGGGCATTGAAGGTTACTTCTAGAGCACTTGTGCCGATGAAAGGTGTTTGAAAGAATGACTTGTACTACTATCTTGGTAGTACGGTTATTGAGATAGCATCAACAACAGTTTCAAAGAAAGAAAAAGATTCAGAAACTACCAAGCTATGTCATATATGTTTGGCACATACTGGTGAAAAAGCTTTACAGATTCTTGTAAAGTAAGGTCTATTAAAAGGCGTGAGAACATACAAGTTGGAATTTTGTGAGCATTATGTATTGGGAAAGTAGAAAAGAGTAAATGTTGGCACTGCACTCCATAATACAAACGGAATTTTGGATTACATCCATACTGATGTATGGGGGCCAATAAGAACTCCATCCATGAGTGGCAAACATTATTATGTCACCTTCGTTGATGACTTCTTTAGAAGAGTTTAGGTGTATCTTATGAAGAAGAAGGATGAAGTGCTAGGAATTTTCCTCAAGTGGAAGAAGATGATTGAGACTCATACTAGTAGATGATCAAGCGTCTGAGGTCTCATAATGGCATTGAGTACACAAATGATCCATGTATGAAAGTTTGTAAAGAAGAAGGGATAGTGCGACACTTCACTATTTGAAAAAAACCACAACAGAACGAAGTTGCAAAACGTATGAACCAAACTTTACTGGAGAAGATTTGGTGTATGTTGTCAAATGTTGGGTTAGGTAAGTAGTATTGGGTTGAGGCTATGGCATATTCATGTCATCTGATCAACCATTTACCATCGTCTGCTCTTGAAGGCAAAATTCCTATGGAGGTATGATCTGGAAAACCTACTAGAGATTACGATTTCTTACATTTGTTTCTTCTATTTCATATTACCATATAACGAAATCAAAGTTGGATCCAAAAGCCAACAAAGATATTTTTGGGGATCTCTTCTGGTTGCAAAAGATATCGACTATGGTGTCTTGAAACAAAAAAGATAATCTTTAGCATAGATGTTACCTTTAACGAATCTGCCTTACTGAGAAAGATAACTGAGAAGATTGATGGCACTTTTCCACAATTGGAGAAAACTCCAAAGTATGTGTTATTTGAAAGCAAAATTGTTAATCCAGTTGGTGGAGATAAGATAGAAGTTGAACCTCTATTGGTAGAAGATGAATTAGATAAAGAAGACATTTTAACCGAAGAACCTCCACAGCAACAAGAAGAAACTACAATTAATAAACCACGATGAAAAAATGTCAAGGTGCCTACTCCATATAAAGATATGGAAGATCTACCTGCTCAGTTAAAAAATACAATGGCCTATTGTTGTGTGTTTTGCAACACACAGAAATCGTGCAAGTATACATGGTCACAAGTAATAAAGATTTGTAAGTAAAGATCGTTCCCACGGAGATTTGTACTATAGTTTGTTGAGTACTGAAATTGTATCTCTCTGATTTTATCCAAAACAATCGTTCATTTAACAAAAAGGTAATAAAAGAAAATAAGAGAACTCTAGGATTGCAATTTTTCACCAAACTAATCCACTCCAATCATATTATTTTCTTTGGATTTATATTTTTTAGTACATTTAATTTGTCAATAGAAAACTTCTTTTTATTCATACATCTCTTCCGAGCTCATTATAAACACACCTCGTTGAATTAATTCACTATATCTCTATGAGAATTAAATTTAATAAGATTCATAAAGTTCTAAGTTCTCGAAATGGGCACATAGCATTACAATTAGGGTATATTATATCCTTATCATACATGTCATTCTATTTATGAGCAATATACACAAAAATGCCTTTCTCAAGTTTATTTTTATGCCACAAATCGTTTTGATAAAATTAGTAAATAATCAAAAAGCATTAAGCACAAAATAGAACGAACAAATCGAACGTCTTTTAAATCTATCAAAAATAGTTAAAATCAAAGCTTCATAAATTTAGATCAAATGCAACCTTAGAAAAATTAAATTATTTCATAAATTTAAAATAAAAATTACAACAATTCAAGAAAAATAAGATGAAGAACACAGAAAATTAAAACATCCTTGAAGAAGCGAAATATTTGGCACACGCGAGCTCTGACAAAAGCCAAAAAATGGCTTCTCGTGTTCTGTGAGTCTAACCGAACACCACAAAAATTCTAAACCAAAAAAAACTTTTTTTAACTCTATCATAACATCACCTATTTATAGCTAAAAAAACATCTAAAATATTACATTTTTATTTTATTTTTTTATAAAAAATGCGTAATAATTTTTATCGAAAAACAAAAATCACGCGTATCGATTTTCGTATCGTAAAATATTAATTAATTCACACGTGAGACAGGGGCGCCGATTCTGCATTTTTTTATTCATTGTGTGTGCCACGTGTCAAAATCTGATTCGTTGCAAGATTCCCTAAGGCCACGTGGCAGCATATCGTGGGTGAACAAGCGGTGCACGCGGGAACGGCGCACGGGATTGGGGCACCGAGAAAAAGTGAGAACGGGCGAGTGGAAACGGGGCGTGATCTAGCGCGGTCGCGCGCGTTGTAAAATACCACGTGTCGGAACATGATTTGCTTAAATATTAGTGGGACACGTGGCGATTCTTGTGCAGCAAAGCGAGGATGCACGCGCTGCTTACCGTAACCCGCGTCACACCACGATTGCTACACGAACGGTTCGGTGCGCGACGACTTGGTTCCACGCGGCTTCAATGCTGGGTGATTCGAGAGATCAACGGTCGTGATGCGCCTCGGGGGAATACGCGGCCGGCATGTGGGTCCCATTTCGACGGCCGGCCTACGCGCGATAGGTGGGGCCAGCTGTCGAAACCACGCGAAGATTTTACACGCGATTTTGCGTCTGGTTGTACTCGCCAAATACGGACCGTTGAATTGATGATCGAACGGTGAGTGATGGACGCGTTGAATGATGCGAGTGGAATTCTTCTCTATGTGAGAAAATTCAATTTTTATTAATTACATTTTCACCCACAAATATATTTCAATTTACATTTTCAACTTTGTTTAATTTCACCACATCCCTTTTGATTACTTAAATTAAATTTTACACTTTTAATAATTCAAATTAAGCTTAGATTTTAATTTAAATTATATTTTCAACTTTTTTTAAATTGCAATTAACAACTCTTTTATTTGAAATTATATTTTTGGACAAAAAAATATGAAATTAAGTACATTTTTGATACAAATTATTTAATTTTATTAAAAATGTATTTTTAGCACATAAAAGGAAAATATTAATTTATTTAACAAAAATTAACTAAATATTAAAAGAACATAGCAATTATCATTACTAAAATTGATGAAAATAACTATATAAAATACAGTTATCACCTATACACTTTCAGTTGTTCACGATGATATTCCTTCCATATATAAAGAAGCAATCAGAAGCCCTAAAGTTGAAAGATGGAAGGAAGCCATGGATGAAGAACTTCTATCCCTTCAGAAGAATAAGATGGAAGTTGACACAACTACCTAAGGGCAAGAAGGAAATTGGCTTCAAATGGGTGTATGCAAAGAAAGAAAGATTTCTTAACAAAGATGGTGTTCGTTACAAGGAAAGGTTGGTGGCTAAGGGCTAAACTCAAAAGGAGGGAAATGATTATAATGAGATATTTTCTCTAGTTGTAAAACATTCCTCCATTAGAATTTTGTTGGGCTTACTAGCATATTTGGATTTGGAACTAGTTCAACTTGATGTGAAAATCATGTTTCTACACAATCACTTGGAAGAGGAAATCTATATGTCTCAACCAAAAGGGTTTAACATTGTTGGTAAAGAGAATTGGGTTTGCAAGCTGAACAAATCGTTGTATGGATTGAACTAATCTCCTAGGTAGTGGTACAAACGATTTGATCAATTTATGTTGCAGTATAAGTATACTAGAAGTACATATGATCATTGTGTGTATTTTCGCAAATTACAAGATGAGTCTTTCATCTATCTCTTATTATACGTCGATGATATGTTGATTGCATCGAAGAGCCAAGTAGAAATTGAGACATTACTATAAAATGTGGTATTTAAGTCGATATGTAAAGTCGGTTTTTAGAGAAAACCAATTTATAATGAATTTAAAGTCGGTTCAGTAAAAAACCGACGCTACACACATGGATAGCGTCGATTGACATGTAGGACAGACGTTATCCACGTGTGTAGCATCAGTTCTACATGTCAACCAACGCTACGTCCTACATGTATTTTTTTTATTTTAAAAATGCAGTTAAAATTGAAATTATATAGTATAATTTTTTTTTAAAATTTTTTTGGTCAATTATTATTTTATTTGAACTCTTTAAAATTGAATTTGGATATATATATATATATATACTATAATTTTTTCTTCTTTTTTTTAGTCAATTGGTTTTTAAAATTATATAATTTTGTGTATTTATTTGGATACTTAATTTTATGTACTTACATGAAATATTTGCACAATACAAAAAAGTTTTCAAAAAAATATAAAAGGCTTATAGTTAAAATCAAATAAAATAATAATTGACCAACAAAATAAAAACAGTTATACTATTTAATTTCAATTTTAAACTAAAATAATACACGTAGGACGTAGAGTTAGTTGACGTGTAGAATTGACGCTACACACATGGATAACATCGGCTCTACACGTCAATCGATGCTACATCCTATGTGTACTTTTTTATTTTAAAATTGAAATTAAATAGTATAATTTCAATTTTAAAATAAAAAAATAGTATAATTTTTTTTATTTTTTTGATCAATTATTATTTTATTTGATTTTAACTATAAACCTTTTATATATTTTTGAAACTTTTTTGTATTGTGCATATATTTTTCAGGCTATCCAATTCAATAACTAGTATGAAAAACATGTACGTACATACATAAAATTAAGTATCCAAACAAATACACAGAATTATATAATTTTAAAAACCAATTGAATAAAAAAAGAAGAAAAAATTATACTATATATATCCAAATTCAATTTTAAAGAGTTTAAGTAAAATAATAATTGACCAAAAAAATATTAAAAAATTGTACTATATAATATCAATTTTAAACTCTATTTTTAAAATAAAAAATACATGTAGGATGTAACGTTGGTTTACGTGTTGAACCGATGTTACACACGTGGATAGCGTCAGTTCTACGTGTCAACCAACGCTATCCACGTATGTAGCGTCGATTCAACATGTCAAGCACCAAAAATACTATCCATGTGTACTTTTTCATTTCTTTTCTCTCTTCTCCATTAGAACATCATTTTCAATTTACGTAGCACCAAAAAACCTCGAAACCGAGTTCACCTCCTCCACTCTTTCTCATTTTCCAGCCACCTCCGATCACCATTTTCCATGTTGTTTTATGGGTTATCTTCCTCTCCATATTATCTTTCAAATCCCATATTTGTTTTAGCGAAATACTCAAATTTTTTATACCCATTTTCTCACTTATTCTCACATACAAACACTTATTTTTTCTTCATTTCTTTCATTTAGTCATTTCATTTACTCTTGTAAGTATTTCTATTAATCCTACATACTTATTATTCAATTTTCTTTATTTTTTGTATAAATTTTTTATTTATGTATATTCTGTGAAAATAATATCTGGATGTTGTGCGTTTGAGAGACTATAATATTTATCGTACGTGGATAAATTTATTTATATATAAATAATTATATTTATTAAGTAAAAGTAATACAAGTTTAAAATGATTAAAATGATAATTTTTTGTATTATGTATGTTTTAGTATATATTCTAATAATTAGGGAATTCATATATAATAATACTTGAAATATATTTATTAGATACATAATTAATGTCATTAATAGAAAATGAACAAATCTTGGATGTCAAAGTATTGAATTGAGCAGGACTATATTTCTGGAGTTTACAGTTTCATGAAATTTGCTTGTAGAAATAGTAATAATGAAATTAGAATGATTTGATGCCTATATGTTAAATGTAAAAATGAGCGATTTCATGAAGTTGACGAGATTAAGTATCACCTTATCCGTAGTGGTATTCTGTTGAGCTATAAATGTTGGTATTATCATGGAGAAAATATTGATAATACTCATGGGGAAGAGATAAATAAGAATGTGAGTGGATTCCATACATCTTATCATAATGTACAGACAGAAAATATGTTTCATGGTGTTGGATATGAACTACATGAGGTTGATCCTGAAACCTTTAAAAAATATCTAGAAGATTCCAAAAAACCGTTGTTTCCAAAATGCAAGAAATACACTAAAATGTTGGGATTGGTTCATTTGTACAATGTGAAGGCAAAACATGGTTTTTTTTCTGACAAGGGATTCACAGAATTACTAAATCTACTAGTCGATATGTTTTGTGAGGGTATTGAATTTCCATCTTTAATGTATGAAGTGAAGAAATCTCATTGTCGATTTGGCATGGAATATCATAAGATTCATGCTTGTCCAAATGATTGCATTCTTTATACAAAAGAATATGAGACATTAGATGATTGTCCGATATGTAAAGAATCGAGATGGAAGCATGCTACAAATGAGACAACACCTAAGAAAGGCGTGCCCGCAAAGGTTCTTTGGTACTTTATTCTGATTCCTTACTTTCAAAGGTTGTTCAAAAATAAAGAGGCATCAAAGATGTTGACTTGGCATTTAGATAATTGATCTGATGATGGGGTGCTACGTAATCCTTATTATTCTCAAAATTGGAAAGTAGTAGATAATTTATCCCCTCAATTTGCATCTGATGTGTGCAATCTTCGTCTTGCCATTGTTGTTGATGGAATTAATCCACCTAGTTCCCTTAGTAGTAGATATAGTTATTGGCCAGTAATTATGGTAACATACAACCTTCCTCAATGGTTGTGTATAAAAAGAAAATTCATGATGTTAACATTATTGATCTCAGGATCGAAACAACCCGTTGTTGATATTGATGTATATTTGCAACTTCTGATAGATGATTTAAAGACGTTGTGGAATAATGGTATAAATGTTTACGATACACATAAAGAAGAACACTTTAACTTGAGGGGGGGTCCTTTTATGGACAATTAATGATTTTCCTACCTATGGAAACTTATCAGTACATGCAACAAAAGGTTACAAGGGATGCCCTATATGTAGTGATGGCACTTCTACAACTTATCTTGTTCACAGAAAAAATATGTCTTATAGAAGATATAGAATATTTTTTCCATCTAGATACAAGTTTAGATACTAAAAGAAACCATTCTATGGTGAATAAGATCATGATTATGCACCCAGACCTTTGCTAGGTGTTGAGATATTAAGGCAATGAATGGTATGACATTCAAACGATATGGAAAGATAAAAAAAAACTCACTAAGGTAGGGAAATGAAAGAGTTCAACTAATGAAATGAGTGAAAATGAAAAAGGAGGAGAATCAGCAGACTATGGTTGTTGGAAGAAAAAATCAATATTTTGGGAATTACCTTATTGGAAAGACCTACACATTCGTCACATCTTAGATGTTATGCACATTGAAAAAAATGTATGTGAAAGCTTGATTGGTACATTACTTAATATACTTGGAAAAATGAAGGATGAAATTAAAGCAAGACTGGATTTAAAGAAACTAGGCATACGACCTGAATTGGCACCAAGGGTGGAAAATGATAAGAATCGAACATACTTGCCACCATCATCATATACAATGTCAACAGAAGAGAAGGATGTATTTTGTAAACGTTTGGAAGGTGTGAAAGTTCCTAATGGTTACTCATCCAACTTAAGAAATTTTGTGTCTATCACCTATAAGAAACTTTATGGATTGAAATCACATGACTATCATATCTTAATGCAACAGTTATTACCAGTTGCTTTTAGATCAATTCTTCCAAATCATGTTCGATTATCAATAATTTGTCTTTTTTCGTTCTTCAATACAATATGCAAGAAATCTATATCAATTGGTGAGTTAAATTCTTTACAGAAAGATGTTGTAGAGACTTTGTGTCTAATTGAAAAATATTTTTCTTCTTCTTTCTTCGATATAATGATTCACTTGTGTGTTCATTTAGTTCGAGAGGTTCAATTGTGTGGTTCTACTTACTTAAAGTGGATGTATCCTTTTGAGAGATATATGCAAGTCCTTAAAGGATATGTAAATAATAAAAATTGACCTGAAGGATGCATGTGGAACATTAAATTGTTGAAGAGGCCATTGAGTTTTGTTCTGAATACTTTAGTGGTTGCACTAAAATTGGGAATTCTATGCACAAGTTGTTCTTAGAACGTCACATGATCCAAGTAGTTAATCCTATGCTTGGTGGAAGTAAGAAATTATTCATTGATCACACTCGATGGGAAAAATCACACCAAATCATTTTGGTAAATAATAATGAGGCACAACCGTACATAGAGTAAGTGATGTTTAACCTTTACATTTATGCAAATATTATTTTTTATTTAATTATTAATGATGATATCTACTTCATATATCTTTAATAACATTACAATATGCATTTAAACTTATTAAATATCGATCCTTGTTATAAAAAAAAGGAGGAGAAAAATGGTTGTATGATGAACATAAGCGAAAGCTTATTAATTGGTTTCGCAACCATGTAAGTGTCACATACAAGAATTCATTAGTACTTCTATGAAATGTTTTAAAACTTTACTTTAAACACATTTCATGTTTTTGTATACATAGATTCGAGATGAACTCAAGAAACCCAATCATAAAATAACAGAAAGTTTAGAATGGATTGCATATAGTCCAAAATTCGATGTCAAATCATTTTCTAGTTTCACAATAAATGGATTGAGGTTTACGACTTAAGCTAGGAACAAAGTCTAAGTAAATTAGAATAGTGGTGTAAATATGGTTGCACAAACTATGGAATTTGTTAGTTCAAAATATGGTAATCCTATACTCTCTGATAGAACATATTATGGTATAATTCAAGAGATTTGAGAATTGGATTATGAGGTCATCCATGAAACAGTTTTCTTGTGTGATTGGGTCAAAGATGTTAGCAATGTTGGATATAAAATAGATACTTTTGGATTTACCCTTGTAAATTTATCCAAGATAAGTCACACTAATGATCCTTTCACGTTAGCACTTCATGCAAAACAAGTATTTTACGTGAGCGATCAAATTGACACAAGATGGTCTGTTGTGTTAACGCCCCCACAAAAGGAGTTTTACCATTGTGATGCTTTAGAATATGATGACCTTATGCTTGATACATTAACCAATATTAGTAATTTCTCAAACAAATTGCCTAATGTATGTGATGATCTAGTTGACGACGATGATTATTTTTCATGGACTTGAAATGATTATGAAGGAATATATGTATACGATCAATAGCCTAATTAAACATAACGTATCTTCTTTATTGTTGTAATAACTCTTGGATGTTTATATATATGTATGTTCCTAAAATTGTCAATTAATTTATATTTCTTCATTTTTTGCAGATATTTCATGGATCCTCAAGTAACAGAGCTTGTAGATCCAAATGATCCATTGGGCAATTTGAAAAGAAGGGATTGGGCGAATATACCTGATGCTCTACTTAACCCAGATAATAGAATACCCGTTCTATTTGATGCTGTTGGTAATCCAATAGGGGAAAATGACCAACAATTGAAATCCTTTATTGGTAGACTTGTGAAGTCCAGTATACCAATCAATATAAATGATTGTACTCAATTTGAAGAAGATGAAAAGTTCAAAATATGGAAAACCATTTGTGTAAGTCTCCTATATTTTATAACTAATTACATATATTATATATTTTTTGTATTATATCTAATCTTTTATAGTGTGTTTTTACAGAATCGTTACAAAGTCGATGACACTTGGAAGAGCAAGTGTTATAAGATTGCAAATAAGGCGTGGAAGGAATACAAAACTTTCATATTGGCAAGAAATTATTTTTTTCCATATTTGGAACCACTTGGTGAAGTAGAGCTCTACAAAATCCCTGAAGGATACCCCTGGATTACACCTTAAGTTTGGAAAGACTTTGTGGATTATAGACATACGGATGAATTTAAAATTATTAGAGAAGAACATCATAATATACAAATGCATAACATTCTTCCTAACTGTATTGGGAGGTCTTCAAATCTTGAAGTTAGATATAGAATGGTATTATTAATTTGTTTTAATTTATAAATATTTTTATATTTATTTTTCTCAAATTTAAGTTGATGTCATGGTTAATAAAGTTTTCATAATTTATGTAGGAAGCTGAATTGGGTAGACCGGTTACCCGATCTGAATTGTACATAGAAACAAAGACTCCCAAAATGAAGAAGTCAAGACCGATGACTAAGCGAGGAGAAGAACAACTAAATAAGTTGGTTAGTAATTTCGGTTGACACAAAGTCCATATGATTTTTAATAATTGATGTAATAATGTATGATATGTTTGTTTGCTTTATTATTTGTAGAGAAATGTTCAAGAACAAATATCCAGGGGTGAAATAATCGAAAAGCTTGGGAGAGATGCTATATATCATGCATTCGAATGCGAGCATCTTGGTCTTATTAGGGGAGGTAGCTAATATGATGGTTATATGGAGTAATTTAACATTCCAAAATAAAAGCCTGAGATGATCAGTAAGGAGAAGTACACTAAAATTGAAGAAGAACTCAACTTCTTTGAGGCCTCAATGTTAAGTGAGATTACCACTATAAAAGAATATCGAGCATAAAACATGTCAAGCATGCCATCATTCTACAGTAAGGGCATGCCATATTGGCCAAGCATGCAACCATCCATGCCAGGCATTCACCCACACAATCTCATGGCACTCAAACTATATCCAGTATGTGATATAGTCATGTTATTGGTCCTCCCTTTATGCCAAGAATTCATATGCAATCAAGTAGTGGTTCATTTTCTCCAATACAATCTGCGTATTCTTACCATCAATCACATCACGATGAACATTTTGGTAAGAATGTACATCCAATAGCTACCCCATATGGGAGTCCTTCTCTATTTGATGAATCATATGTGGTAAGATTTTAATTTCTGATATAAATAATCTATTATTTTTATTTTTTATTATATATTTTATTTATTATATATAACACTTAATTTTTTTATAGAATATGAAATTTTTGTTGAAACATCCTTCATTAATGGACTTTATTGCTATTGGAACGGTACAACAATTGAGCTTTGATCGGATGATTCATAATCAATATTTGCCAAATCATTAATGAATAGTAATTGTTCAACCATTGCTCCATGATTGTCCACTACCGGTGCTTTCTGATACTATCACAGTCCAATAGGTGGTTGGACAGTATGTGGCTTGCCATCCATTCAAGTTGTTCTAAATTTTGACGTGGTACTATTTTTTAACTTAAAATATAACACTTGTTTACTACTATTATTTTATTATATCTTTTATTGTTACTAACATACATAATACTTCTTCTTTAGTATATTATACCAAAACTCTTAAATGCGGCACATGTAAGAGATACGAAGCAAGTATCTCGTGCTAAATCTATGTCTAGTGGCCAATCATTGCGCACTAAGTCATTCAAGAAGAAGCCTTGGAAAAAGTATAGTTATGATTATGCTTTAAACTTCAGCAGAAATCTTGGCGCTTTGATAACTATTATTGTGAGGGCATCTAGCATAAATGATAGATGGACTGTTCCACTTTCCATAGAAATTTCTGGTGTAAACCTCGGCCAAACTTATATATCAATCGAGTTGTAGCTATTTGAATATCAAATAATCGATTTAAGTATAATTCAAGTATGGACAAGGTAAGTCTTCAATCAGTAAATTTATTTCATTTATGTAGAACATATATAATTATATTTATATTATCTAATTACTTATATATATTTCTTTTATATAGGGTATGTTATTATCTACTTTAACATAATCACTCATCACATTTAGCAATTTTCTATGATTCTTCATATGTCAATCAATATTAAGAGAAGGATGTTAGCATCATAGCTAAACAATTATGTGATAGAGCATTAACGTTTAACAGAAATCAAAAGTTGATAATCCCTTGGCTACTAAGGTTTGAACAAGGCCAAGATCATTGGATGTTGGTAATCTTTGATCTGTTTAATAATCATACTTGGTACTGTGACTCAGCTTCCATAGAACTGAGTAAAGATATAAAAGCAGTTATTGAAATGTAAGAGTTATAGCTAGCTATTTTTCTTCTATTTTTCTTTGTAATATTTGACAAAAAACTAACGTTTGAAACCTTAATAGGACATCGAAGCTGTGGAAGATGTTTAGGGGTATTGCTCTTAAAAAATCTCATAAACTTATATGATATAAAGTTATGGTATGTACAAGCGAATATTAATAATTTTATTAATTTTACTATTGAACAATAAAGATGTTCGAATATAGAAAATCATGCACACTTGTTTTTTGTAGGTTCCACAACAAAATAATGGAGTCATGTGTGGTTATTATGTCATGAAGTTTATGAGCGGAATAATCACAAATATCAAAATTCCAATTGATGATGGGTAATATATTTTACCAATATACACAAATGTTTTTAACATATATGAGTTATATTTGTGAATTCATGAAATTACATTCTTATTTTGATTTTAAATACATGTAGCTCTTTGGTTGGAACAAGACGGGCTATGACCAACAAAATTTTGATGATTTACGATAGGAATGGGAAAAACACATGGTTCAAATTATATCATCACAAGAAGAATTGGGAGAAGATTCCGATGATATCGAATAGCATATGACAACATAAGGGTAATTTTTATAATGATTTAATTTCTCAATTTTTGTGTCTGAAGTCCCTTGTTTGATGGATGTTTTGTTTGATAGATGTTTATGTGCTCATGTATTTAGAGGAATGCATTGTTTTATGGACATGTTTTTTGCCCAAACTTCATCTCATCTCTCTTGCCTACTTTCCTTATGACAACATCATGGTAGCACTTTATTAATCTTTTGTCTATAAATATGAAGCTATCTGGAATCAAGTTGGTATATTTAATGCTATAATGAGCTCTAAATATGAAATCAGGTGTAATTCTTATTTTGTTACTTGGCTTGGTTGAGTTTTGGTGCCCATAAACGTATTACACAATTGTTCCATACATTTAAGGGCACTAAAATTCAACCAAGCCAAGTAACAAAATAGGAATTACACCTGATTTCATATTTAGAGCTCATTATAGCATTAAATATACCAACTTGATTCCATATAGCTTCATATTTATAGACAAAAAGATTAATAAAGTACTAATATGAGTTCGAAGGGATAAGGTTCTTTAGTTGGAACAAGTAGGGTTATGATATGCATATTTTTGATGATTGTCAAGAAGAATGGACAGAACACTTTGTTCAAATTATAACATCAGGAGAAAAATATAATCTTGAATAACATAGGACAACACCATGATAATATTTAAAATGATTTAATTTCTTCATTCGTATGTCTTTGAAGTTTAGACTTGTTTGATGAATGTTTACGTGCTCATGTATGTAAAGGAATAAATTGTTATATGGACCAATTGTTTTTTGCCCAGTTTCCTTGTCACTATGCTGGTAATTCTAAGCCAACCAAGCTTGCTCACACAATCCATTACACTTTGATGACAACATTTTATTTGTAATTTAAGTTAACTATATATATATATATATGTATTGTATATATATATTATTTTTTTGTAATAAATTTAATTATCAAGTAATTAATTATATTTAAATTTTCAATTATTTGTATTATTATTTACACTTTGTCAAATAGATTTTGGTTTTTTTATGCTATGTTGAATACAGGTTAGTAGAGTGAAAAATGGGAACAAAAATAAAAAAACCAATATTTTAAAGTCGGTTCGACAATTTAAAGTCGGTTTTTAACTAACTTTAATAGCCCGTTTTGTAGTAGTGAGAAGTCGATAGCTCAACTAAATCAAGAGTTCAAAATGAAAGATCTGGGAGAAGCCAAGAAGATTCTCGACATGGAGATAAGTAGAGACAGGAAAAAGGGGAAGCTTAGTTTGACCTAGAGTCAATATTTGAAGAAGGTACTACAACGTTTTGGTACGAATGAACAAACAAAACTTGTAAATACTCAACTTGTTCCTCGTTTCAAGCTTAGTGCTCAATTATCTCCTAAAAATGATGTAGAACGAGAATACATGGCAAAGGTACTGTATTCAAATTCGATTGGTAGCTTGATGTATGCAATGGTGTATACGAGACTTGAAATTTCACATGCGGTTTGTGCTATAAGTACGTACATGCATGATCCTAGTATAGGACATTGGTTGGGTATGAAATAGATTCTATGGCATATTTTAAATATTGTAGATGTTGGTTTAGTATTTCAGTAGGATAATACTATTGGTCAATGTGCAATCATATATTTTGATTTTGACTATGCAAGAGATTATATAAGCATTGCACCAGTCAATTGAAAGTCTACATTGCAATTCACAGTTGCTTTGTTTACTATAGAGGTAGAGTATATAGTAATTACAGAGGCTATGAAGGAACTAATTGGTTACAAGGTTTGCTTGAAGACTTAGGAAAACATATTAAGGTGTTTTGTAACAATCAGAGTGTTATTCATTTAGCAAAGAACTAAGTCTACCATGCACATACAAAGCACATTGACGTTCATTACCATTTTGTGCGAGAGATTATTAAAGAATATGGGATATTAGTTCAGAAAATCAATACTATAGAGAATCATATATATATGATGACTAAGGTAATAACGTCAATCAAGTTCAAACATTGTCTAGACTTAATTAACATTCTACAAATTTGAATTGACAATAGCATTGCAGATCTAGTGATTGAAGAAATCATTTACGAATCACTCCTTTGCTCTAACCAGCTGAGTTGTAAGTCGCTAAGATAGAGATTTATTGTATAGCTCTTTAGTGAGCAAATTGAAAAAGTCCTACAATAATTAGGAATGAAAGTTGATGTTGTATTTTGGGGTATAAATAAAACCCCTTCCTCTACTTCTAAAACATCCCAAAATTTGTAAATCTTACTCCATTTTATAAAGGTAATTGATTAACTCAATTTTTTCCAATTAGTTATAATTTTGGAATTCATTTATTTATAAATAGTGAAAGTAATCAATAATGCCTGAGAATATTGGTAACATTTATATCAAACCTCGTTAAGTTTTTGATGCTTTTATTTATTAGTTTTAATATTTATGTTTTAGTTTCTTTTAATATTATATTTTCAATAACATTATTTTATCTGACTAGTTTAAGTTCTATTTATTTAAATCATAAATAAATAGTAATCACTTAAATAAAGAAAATATATCCAATTTTTCCAATAATAACCATCATCAAGTATGAAAATTACACAACCAATATGACTAATATTATTATTTCATTTTTACATTATTATATAAAAATTCTATGCTTAATTCCATGTCATAAAATTCACTTAATTCAAACAGTTTCGTAAATTTCATCCAAACTTTCTCCCAAAATTTCCTAGATTAAATTGCCTTTAGAGTTGAAAATAAATTAGGATAAATTATATTATTTTAATTTTTCGTTAAAAATATTATGTTTTGTTTTGTTATTAAAACACGAAGCTATTTGTTATAAACAACATAGAATTATATTAGAGGAAAAAATTAGACAAAAAAAATTAAAAACTCTTAAAATAAGATTGAGTTATAATAATAATCATAATCTAGTTTTAATAATCCTTACTTCACGATATATTTCTGTCACTATTTTTCACTATTTACTTTCTCAATTTTCACTTCCACATCACTTCCACATACCTCATTTATGTGAAATTTTCACACAAATGTAAAAACTCTACACACCCATTTAACTTCATCTTTCTACACGAATATATGAAAATTTCACGCCCAAACTCCACTTGGATCTCACCTCTCTAAACTAAAAACCAACCCAACATTCCACTACCAGATATGTACATCGACAAAATTTGATGCATTGTTTGAATTACTCATATTATTAGAAATACTGGGTTTTGGATTACATGTGGTCTATATATCAAATACCTTTATCTCTATGGTTATGATGTTTACTTGTAAAGATTATCTATTTGTTCTTTGTATAAAGAAACTACTATGTCTCTTCGGATTTTCATGGTTGGAGTCATCAAACCAGTATCAATCTGCAGTTCAAGTGTATGATAATCAGCAAAATAGTTGAATATTAATGTTAATAGGAAAATTTATGGCATTGCCAGTATAACACACCGTAAAGGCTTCATCAACAACAAGAATTGGTCCAATTTGGAATGAACACCCTGAAGTCCTGCATATGAGAGAAAAATTAAAGGGGAAACAAAATATACATATATAAAAAAGAAATCACCCCATTTGGGGGGGCAAGTTTTAGCATATTTCACGAATGATGAGTTAAGCGAATTTTTTAATGTATAATTTGTGAAATTTTTGCACCCATTTGAAAAAAGAAGTAAAATAAGTATGTATACCTGTGTGCAAATTCAACAAGGATGTTGAATTTGTGCGTCGAATTTCACATAGGTATGTAAAAGTTGTGGAATGAAAATTAAGAAAATGAAAACAAAATAAATAGTAACCCGGATATATTATGAAATATAGTCAACTCAAACTAGATTATAAATAAATTAAGAAAATGAAAATAAAATAAATAATAACCCGGATATATTATGAAATATAATCAACTCAAACTAGATTATAAATATCAATATAACTTTCTCTTATAATAGAAATAAAGACTCAAAAAATGTGGAAACAAATTAATTGCACATATAAAGAGCATATGGGTTTGTACTTTAATAATACCTAAATTTTATTTTTGGTATCTTTTTTATCCTTATTATTAATTGGTACCTTAATGTTGAAATCTTGAAATATATGAAATATTTTAGGACTAAAAATGATTCAAACTTTATGTACATTTAGTAAAAGTTCAAATAGTTGTTCTCTTGAATTTGAGGGATTGTTTTATGTTGTTGTTGCTTTTATTGTATTATAAATACAGTTTGTAAGTACTATTTTAATTAAGTGAAATAATTTTCAAATCCACGTGGTATCAGTCATGCTTGTATCTTAGTTTTTTGCCTTAATGGTTGAGACAAAAAGAAAAACAATATTGATCATGTTTCCTCTGATCACATTAATTGAGAAAGAGAGGAGAAAAAAACAATATTTTTTTTATTTTATTTAATTAAAATCATACCGTGATACCGTGAGTGAACACAATCTATTAAACTTGTTATTGATAACAAACGGAAGTTAAGTTACCTAACCGGTTAAATAGAAGAACCAGCTCCAACCATTAATCTTCAAAAATGGAAATTAGAGAATTCAATGGTGATGACTTAGTTAGTACAACCATGAAGTCCTCTATTGAAAAAATATACCTATTTCTTCCATCAACTAAGGATTTGTGGGATGCAATTCGTGAGAACTATTTGAACGTTGAAAATTTCTCCCAAATCTTTGAAATAAAAACCCAAAAGGAAGTAAAAAATACTACATGAAAATGGTTGGGTTATGGCAAGAATTAAACCTAAGTTATGAAAAACAGTGGGAATGTACCTGTGATAGTGTTTGATATAAGAGAAAGGTGAAAAGTTAAAGGGTCTTCGAGTTTCTTGTTGGCCTAAACCGAGAGTAAGACGAAGTGAAAGAAAGACACTTTGGCCCGTTAAATAGAGAGGTGTTATTGAAAGTGCATCATGAAGAGAGGCAAAGAGGAGTGATGCTGAATGAAAAACTCGAAATGGTTGGTGATGGGTTGTGTTACTTTCATGTGGCTCTTATAAGGCTAAAGTGGATGGATTGAATAGAGGAGATATTAATAGGCATAGGCCTAATGGGCAAGAAACAAATAGGTTAGGATGTGTGCCTAATAGGCACGAGGGAAATGGCTTTAGAAACCAAGACTCATCTCGTGGATCATATGGGCATGATTTAAATGGGCCTATTCCACATGGAGCCCAAACTAACATTGTTCAAAGTCAATTTAAAACACGTTTTTGTTATGAATGGTGTCGAAAAAATGGATACAATAAAGACACGTGTTGGAAAATACATGAAAAACCAATAGACTAGAAACCAAGACAAAACAACAAAAATCGTGGTTATCAAGCATCAATTGACCATCAGACAAATAAATTTCAAGGGAAAAAATCCACATCTAATGAAACTTTCAACTCATAACAAATAAAACTTTACAAAAAAAATTCTAGTTTTCAAACATTGGGTCAATCTTCCACATATATTCCTTCTAATTCTTTAGCTCACAAAGGTAACTTTCTAAAAGCTTTAAATACTACCTATTGGATTGAAACTCCCTGTATTATTGACTCTGATGCGTTAGATTACATGACTAACGCTTATAATCTATTCACCTCATACTCTAGAAATCTTAAAATAAATATTACAGATAACATTTTCTCACCTATTGTAGGAAAAAGGAATATCAAAAATTCAGATTCTATAACTCTTGAAAACTATCTTGCAATTTATTATTTATTTACTAAGTCAACAAAATATTCCAATTGTTCTGTTAATTTTTTTCCCTCATCACGTGTATTTTAAACCTATCATCGGAAAAGACGATTGACAATACTAAATTGTATCAAGAAATCTACTATTTTGAGGCAACCAATGGGAGTGAATAGTATCAAATTGTAGATTCACGAATAGTATGAAATTGCAAATTGTGAATCTACGTCTGTTTCTAAGAATAGTGATAATTTTTTATGGCAATTTAGAATGAATCACCTTAATTTTCAGTATTTAAAACAGTTATTTTCTTATGTTATTTCAAATAAAGATTTTTCTAATTTACATATGAAATTTGTGAACGTACAAAATTTTCGAAATCCAAATATATAACATCTAAACCATTTACTATAATTCATAATGATTTATGGAGCCCGTCTTGTATTCTAGATCGTACCCATATCAAATGGTTTGTAACTTTTATTGATGACCATACTCGGGTTTGTTGGGTTTACTTATTGAAAGATAAAACTGATGTTTGCACTATTTTTATCAACTTTCACTCAATAATTAAAACACAATTTTAGACATAAATTCAAATTTTGAGTACTAACAATGGTACCAAATATTTTAATACTACCTTGGGAAATTATCTTTGCAATCATGGGATAATTCACTCAGGTTCTTATGTTGATACTCTTCAACAAAATGGATTTTCCGAACGAAAAAAATCTTCTAAAAGTAGCACGAATCCTAATGTTTACCACCATTGTATCCAAAACATTACGAGGAGATGCAATTCTAACATCTACTCATCTCATAAATAGAATGCCTAATCATACCCTTTCATTCGAAACACCACTCCAAAAACTCAAAAATTCCTTTCCTACTATTGGTATTATTTCTGATCTATCTCTCAAAGTTTTTGGTTGAATAACTTTTGTGCACATTCATTCCCATAGTCCAAATAAACTAAATCCAAGAGCTCTTAAATATATTTTTACTGAATATTCTCCTACTCAAAAAGACTACAAATGCTATGATCCATCTACAAAGAAAGTCTTCACTAGTCTTGATGTTACATTAATTGAAGACACACCTTACTTTCAAAAACCCTTGCTTCAGAATGAGAATCTGAGTGAAGATCGTTTTCCGAAGTTCGATATTTCCTTTCCCAATTTTGTCTCAAACATGAACCGTGAAGTCACCACACTATGTCATTCTGATATGCCATATACAAAAAGTAACTTGAACTCAAGAAAAGGTATTGATACACAAAAAGACAAGGATATACAAGGATATACATGTTTGTTCAAAGAGGCCAAACCCAAATTACAAGAAGAATCTCACACTTGATCCATAACAAGAGTCTGAACCAATGATAGCTCCAAATATCCTTGAGTCTCCTTCTAACACAAGTAGCTCTGTCTCTCTTATTGATGATTTGCCTATTGTTATCAGTAAACAAACTCGATCTTGTACTATACATCCTATTTCAAAATTTGTATCTTACAAAACTTTATCCCATATATTCCATGCTTTTACCTCTAATCACGATAAAATAACAATTCTGAAAAATATTCACGAGGAATGGAAGATTCCTGAATGGAGAGAGACAATACTAGAAGAACTGTAGGTTTTAAAGAAAAATGAAACCTGGGATGTAGTGAATCTACCACAAGGAAAAAAAAACCTGTTGGTTATAAATAGGTCTTTATAGTGAAAAATAAGACTGATGGGACAGTTGATTGACATAAATTTTGCTTGGTTGCTAAAACATTTACTAAAACCTATAGTATCGACTATATAGAGGCGTTTTCATTTGTAGCAAAACTAAATATAGTTCAAGTTTTATTATCACTAATAACAAATCTCAACTAGTCTCTTCAACAACTTGACATTAAAAATACATTTTTCAATGGAAAGTATGACAAATAAATTTTATTTTGTCTTCCACCACGTTTTTGCAAACAAGGAGATAAAAATATGGCATGTAAGCTTAATAAATCACTCTATGGCCTCACTTGCCTTGAGCGTGGTTTAAAAAATTTGCGAAAGTGATCAAGAATCAAGGATATCAATAGGGACAGTCGGATCAAACACTATTTTTCTGACAATCCAAAGAAGTGTTGAAGACAATTTTGATTCTATAGATGATATAATCCTTATCGGGGAGATTTAACTGGGATTCAGAAACTTTAGAAAACTCTAGCTTTAGAATTTGAAGTGAGAGATCTGAGATAAATACGGTATTTTTTAGATATGGAGATTGCCATATCAAAACGGGGTATTAGTTTCTTCCAACGTATGTTATGGATTTTTTTAACTAAAACGGCATGCTTAGATACAAACCAAATGGCACCCCAGTAGAAAGTGGGAAGAAGATAGAGGATAGTGGTAAACCAGTTGAAATAGAAAGATATCAAAGGCTGGTTGAGAGATTAATCTACCTATCACATACAAGACCCGACATTGCATTTGCGGCTAGTATGGTCAGCCAACTTATGGATTCACCAAAAGAAACTCATCTAAAAGATGTATAAAGAATTCTCAAATACCTCAAGGGCTCTCCTAGAAAAGGGTTATTTTTCAAAAAAAGTGAAGGTAGGGAGATGGAGGTTTTACATATATTGATTCGACAGGTTCAATCAAAAATAAAAGATCTACTAAGGTTTACTGCACATTCGTCTAGGGAAAGCCTGGTAACGTGGAATAAGAAACAAGATGTATTAGCTAGATACAACGTCGAAACAAAGTTACGAATAGTTAGACAAGGAATATGTGAGGGATTATGGTTATGAAAACTCTTGGAAGAACCAAAAATTAAACTAAATGTTCCATCCAAGGTCTATTGTGATAACAAAGCTGCCATCAATATTTCTCTTAATTCAGTCCAATATGATCAAACAAAGCATGTAATGGTAAATAGATATTTCATCAAAGAAAAAGGGAAGCATGGAATTATTTGTATAACCTCCATTCCCATAAGAGAGCAAAACTCAAATATTTTTACCAAAGGTCTTCTGTGACAAAGTTTTGATAATTTCATTTCCAACTTGGACATGATTAATATTTATGTTTCAACTTGAGAGAGAATGTTAAAATCCTGAAATATATGAGATATTTTAGGATTCAAATTGATTCAAACTTTCTGTAAATTTAGTTAGAGTTCAAATAATTGTTCTCCAGATTTTCAAGGATTGTCTTATTTTCTTATTGCTTTCATTGTATTATAAATACAGTCTGTAAATATGATTTTAATTAAGTGAAATAAAAATATTTTCCAAATCCATAGTGATACCCCATTTAAAAAAAGATTTCAATTTGATGCAATTTTCTCATGTTACCAACATATGCGATTTTAATAAAAGGTATGTTTGATATTTTTGTCTTTCTTTGAAGCACCCACAATGTTGCTGACTTACTGTGAATAAATTGAATTATAAAAACAAAAAACGTTTTTGCAACAGAGGATATAATTCAATACATAAAAGTAATAATTTTTACACAATGTCTAAATAACCAAATTAAATAAACGAGCCACAATTAATATAGAAATAGAAGAAAGTGCAACACTCATAAAAACCGCTTGTATTAAAGAGAAATAGTTGCATCTTTTATATAGGCATAAACGAGAACACAAAGTGAGAGAGAGGGAAGAGAGAGATAAATGGAGGAAGTTTAAGGGAAATAAAGATTCAAGAAGATAGGGGAGAGTAGAAAAAAATATTAAAAGACAAAAAATACCCTTCAAAAAATCACATGTGCACATGTCAAAATTTCGTGAGAACAGGGCTATAAAAGTTCCTTATATTAAGTCATTTGTGTCATTTGATCGTATAGATTACAAGTTATGTCATTTACTTTGTTCGCTTTAGAAAAAAAAGGACCAAGCAAGAACAAAACACATTATCTAAATGATTTTTAATTAAAATATATTTTTAATGTGATATTTTAATATAAAAAAACATAAAAATAATATAATTTATCCTTAATTAGCTCTTTTTTTGTAAGCTAATGGACTAAAAGATACTACTTATAATCTAAGGGACTAAATGGTATAAATAATATAATCTAAGGGATCTCTATGACCATTTTCTCCTAATAATAAGGATAAAAAATGTATCAAAAATGAAATTAAGGTATAACAAATGAACAAATATATAAAAAAAATGATGGATGTGTACTGCCTTGTTTTGATGAGAGAGAGAGAGAGTAATAATAGATGGATGAGAAACAAGCTTTTTTATCAAAGTTTCGATCATGGTAAATTTTCTTCGACCAAATGGTCAAAAAGTTATTTGTCTCTCAAATATCATACAGATCAAATGTGATAAGTTTAATTGTGTTTGACAATTAGTTTAACGTTTCTGTTAGCAATTAGACCTAACTGAATGGAATTAAAATTTGAAAGTAAAAACTTTGACTAAATTGAAACGTAGCTGAAAGTTGAAACTTTATTTTGGCTATAATCCTCAATTGGATCCTGTGCAACTGGCCAAAGCATGAGAAGATCCATAGACACATCCTCAGAGAGAAGCTTGAAAGGTTATGCTATATATTTCAGTTGAATGCAGTGTCAGATGCTTTCACGGTTATACAGCACATGGCTTTGGTCAATAGCAAGCTTGAAACAAAGAACATCTTCAACCAACCTTTTTTTTCTTTCAGCGGGAGGATGAACTTATTAGCTTATTAAGAATTTTCATTTTTTTTTAATTTTTTCTCGTTTACTATCATTAACAGAGTTATGTTATCCCTGTTTTATTATTTTTCATGTAGTTATAGGTAGAGGTGTTCATCTGTTCAAAACTATTGAATTTGAACTCATCTAATAATCATTTAATCAAATTGCATAATTTTCATTCAATTCGATTTGTTAATTGAACGAATCGAATCGAATCAATCGGATCTATAATTTATGAAGTCTTAGGTTATTTTTGACTATTTGTTCTAATTTTTTCATCAGTAATTAACATATAAAACAAACTACTACAATTTAATAATATTGTAATCTTAAACTCAATGTGAATACAAAATTAAATCTAAAATTAAGTTAAAAATGTAAAAAAGAACTCAATAACATTAGAATCTTTTAACGAATTCACAAGTAAATTAAGGGAGTATATAATAAAAAGCATAAAAATCTTAAAATGGTGAAACATGTACAAAATATAAATCTTAATTAATTTGATTGGTTCAAATTGAATTATAGTCGACGGTAAGTAATACAATCTACTAATTAATATGAACTAAATGGATTAAATATTTTTCAATCCAATTCAATCCAATTCAATCATCGGTTTGAAATAATTCAAAATTTAACGGATTTGTCAACTTAATCAAATGATCAAATTTTTTGCATACCCATAATCATAGCCTTGGTACTTGGTATAAGAACATAATTTCTTAAGTTCATTATTTAGCCTACAATTATACACAATAAATTTTATTTCGATACAGTTTTTCATGTGAATGTGAAAATAAGTTTTCCTTGTATGCTTTGCATGCAGTCCCAATCTCTCAGCTCTTTTTTTTTTTCTAAATGAAAGAGAAAGTTCATGACTTACATTCTACAAACCAATCATCAAAACCATTCACACCAAAAATTAAAAGATTAGAACAACTTGGTCACAATTGTATGTCCGTCCTTCAACTAGCCTCAAGTAGTAGTACTTAACACTAAGGCCTCACACAAAATACCTTTGAAGTGTCGCCTTAGGTTTCCAGTTTTCTTACGGGTCCCATGTTTAGGATGTTGCTGGAAAGTAACTTCCAAGGGGAAGAAACTTAGAAGCTAGCAGTCAGAGTAAGATTCTACTTAACTGGATCCCAACTTCTCTAATTTCTTATGTTTATAGGAAAATTTCACAAAGACAAACCAAGAGTCATAAGAACACATAATAATGGTGTTTGGAAATATTCAAGAGTAGTTTTGAAAACTAACTGTACTTTTAAGACAATTTGAATGCACTATGCTTGTTAAGATATAAGTGTTCCTTAAAACTATTTTTAGCATTTATATGCCAAACACCTAAATGCTTCTTTTGAAAAAACTCTTAATCAAACCACTTCTTTTAAAACCACTAGGATAATCACATACAAACAGGCTGTAAAAACTCTAGAATCTTTTCTAATTCCCCCAATCTCCTTAGCCACTTCACCCTCAAATTCAACTCATCTCCATCACCCATCACAACCACCTTCTAATTTTCTACTGTTATCCGCCACTAGCCAATAGACCACCACATCCCATCGACCTAACAAACGTGTGATCTCCTCCATTACAATTGTTTCTCTCTTTTCTTGCTTAATTGTCTACCAACACTTTTCACTTTCAACATCAATTAGATTTGACTCTCCCATTAGTAATGTAATGGTAGTGCTGAGGCTAAAGATGAAGATGAAGATGACGTCGTTATTTGGCTAATGGCTATTGGGTCCTTCCCATACCATGGAGACTGAGTTTGTAGGGCTTCATATTTGATCCTTTGCATCACCTCAGTGGTTTGATAGAAGATGACATGGTAGTTGTTCGGGTAGTAGTTGTTGATTTTGTTGGTTGTATGCTATGTTTTGTAGGTTTTGAGTGTGGAGTCTTTTTTCCATGTTCTTTAGTTGTTTTCTAGAATTTTTTTCCAAGAGTATTTGAGATTTTTGAGTCTTATTCTTTGTTTTTTTGCTTGTTTTATGTAATATCAATTTCTCTAGGAACCTTTCTAGAATTTTTTTCCAAGAGTATTTGAGATTTTGAGTCTTATTCTTTGTTTTTTTGCTTGTTTTATGTAATATCAATTTCTCTAGGAACCTTAGGCAACACAGGTTGCAATAGTTTGTTCTAACTGAATATTGATGCTATGGCTTGATTTAAAGGTGTGCCCTTGGGTTCTAATGCTATCTTGGATAGCCTTCGAGGAACCATTAGATGTGCTCTAAGGGCTTTTTTAGGTCCTTCATTTGGCCTCTATTTCATGTTAGTTTATGTTGAGAGTAGTTTTCCTGTTTTGGTTGAACTATGTAGATAGCCTCTGAGGAACCATTGGATGTGCTCTAAGGGCTTTGTATCCTTCATTTGCCCTCTATTTCATGTTAGTTTATGTTGAGAGTAGTTTCCTGTTTTGGTTGAACTATGTTGACATTGATTCAAATGGAAAAAGACTATTTCTCTTGTGACCCCAACAACAAAAAAAAAAAATTCTTCCAAAATAAAATTCGGATGTCTCTTCATATTGTTATTAGTGTGGTAATTCCTCAAACTCACCTAAGTAATTTTCCAAAAAGTTGATACCACTAAAATGGAATTTTTCTTTTCAATTATTATTTAAGAGTAAAAAAGAAATGAAAAGAAAAAGAAATTTGAACAGTCATATAAATCTGTGAGGTGGATTCGGAACAAGTTAAGCAAAAAGTTTTACCGTCTCTGCACTTCTTCATATAAGAGACTTGTCATTAAGTCCTTGCTTAGGTCAGTTGCATTTGCATCTACAATAGATGATGTTTTTGCTGTGCTTAGAACCTCTTCTTTGTTTGGAACTATTATAGCTCCAAGTCGCCGTTGATCCTGCAGGGACAAATGCAATGCAAAAATGTGTCTCTTCTAATGTGTTAACAATATAGCAGTAATTGAAGCCCATGAGGTGCTAAAGCAGCATTTGAAATAGAAATTAAAAAAAAAAAGGAACCTGGCCAATTACAACAATCTGTTGAATAAGAGGGCTTTTTAAGGCAGCTTCTTCAAGCTCTAGTGGTTCAACATTTTCTCCTATTTTCTCAATAAAAAGAGTACACAATTCAATATTCATTTTTGCAAGGAGACAAGAAAAAGTAATAGAGCAAATGAAAAATAAAAGGGAACATCAAGCAGCATCCTTCAGGTTTTCCGTATACTAAAAGACACCATAAGCAAACATACCCTTCTTAAAAAAAAAAAAAGTCACGACAGGAAATGAATGATAAAAAAACATTCACTCGCATGAAATCTTGCCCAATTTGCAAGCTATTGCCCAACAAGATTATCAATATGGAAACAATGCACTATCCTATTTTGTTTAGGAAAACGCAGATAGTATAAAGCATCCTTAAATTGAAGAGAGCTGCTATTGAGGATAACACTGTCCATTGCTAGCTCAGAAGCCAATTCCCTCCTTTCCTCCTAAGCCAATAGTTCTGCATGGATAGCAGTCTCCAGTCTCCACAAGTCCACATGAAACCTTTAATGTTCTTGCTAAAATACAAGTGCTAGATGCGTCACGCATACTAACACCAAGACCAGCTTTGTACTTGTCATAATCTCCCCAGGCATCAACATATAGAAGGGGCTAACCGATCAGTTTATGAGCATACTTTAGCCTGAGAAGCCAACATGGTCTTTGCCAAGCAAATGTTTCTTCTCATAAACAAGCAAATTCTGATATTTCCACAGCCAACAAATTATATAAGAAGTTTTCCACATCTGTTTTACTCGTCCTTTGTAAGTAATGAGCAGTCCAATCAATAGAATCATAGAAGGAACACAACTCTTAGCTTTGAAAATCACTATCAGTGAACTAGACTTCAAAACTTCCTTCAGCACAAACACAAGTGACTGGTGTGTGAAGACTTGTTTCTAATAGTTAAAAAGGCAAACTTTTAATACGAAGGAGCAGAAATTTTACACTTATAAAAGCATGTATTTAAACTGTTTAAACAATAGAACTACCTTAAATATATAAAGCAGAGATCTCCAAGCAGATACTTACAAAAGCATGAAGTTATCACATAAAACAATAGCTCAAAATGTCAAACTCATAAATTTAATAGAAGCAGCACTCATTCCTATATAGTTTCATAAAAGATACTGGAGTTATTTAGACCATAAGAAGAGCATCTCACATTATATCATAGATCAATGGTGGCAATACTATACAAAATATCCTTCTTTCAGACCAAAAAACAGTACTATACAAAAGAAATTTAGGTATCTGGCATACCTGTTGAAAGAACTATTGTATCCTTAGCACGTCCATCAAGGACAATTACTCCTCCACATAAACGGCTTCGCCCTTGTGAATGATGGGGAGCAATCCAACCTATATCACCCGTATTTAACCAACCTTCCTCATCTAGTACTTGTTTAGTTGCTGCTGCATTCTAATCGAAATGTTAACACAAAAGAGTCAATTGATTTTAGAAGCATAATTGAATGGGAATTATTTTTTTTGTTATTTCTTAGGTACAATTTTGATATAAATATATACACAAAGATCTGTAAAAAAACAATATCATGATTTGATCCCTGATTTGATCTTGATCCTGATTTCTATGAACACACTAGTTAAGGAACACTAGTTAAGGAAAGAAAATCACAGCTATATACACAAGATTAATATCCCTAAAATATTAGTTCACAATTATAGGAAAGTAACAATTTTCATATGTGACTAATTTAAATTCCTACACTCCCCTCAAACTAAGTGGTATATACTTATTAAACAAAGTTTATAACTTAGCTCAATGAAGTTTGGATGAAAGAGTATCTTTGTGAGGATGTATGCAGCTTGAAGTCAAGATGGAACATGTGTTAGTGATATAACATTGCTTTCTATCTTTTCGCTAATGAAGTGTCGGTCGATCTTAATATGCTTTGTCTTATCATGATGGACAAGGTTCTTAGCAATAGTTATAACTAATTGGTTGTCACACATCCTATCTATAGGACCAGAAATGCTAACTTTGAGTTCATCCAGTAGCCATTTTAACCAGATTCCTTCACAAATACTTTAAGTTAAGGCTCGAAATTCTACCTCAGCACTACTACGTGCCACCACCTGTTGCTTCTAACTCCACTATGTCACTAAATTTCCCCATACATAGGAGCAATACCTTGAAGTTGATTTTCGATCAATGGAGGATACAACCCAATCTGCATCGTGTAGACTTCTAAGGAGCAATTAAACATTTTTTTAAACATTAGTCCCTTTCTAGGGTCCCTCTTAAGATATCTAAGAATACGGTAAACTGCCTTTATATGTGTTTATGAAGGATTGCTTGGAAATTGAAATTGAGTTTGAATCATGGTATGAAAAGTTTGGAAGAGTTGGCTAGTTTTAGATTTATCTTTCATGAGGAAAGTCCAACTTAATTGTGTATGATCATCAACCAACAATAGAAACTACATAGCTCTAGAAATATTAGGGATTTTGGTTGGCCCCCAGATATCACCACAGATAAAAGAAAGGGGGAGAGTTGGTTTGTATAATTGTGGGACATACGTATTTCGAGTGTGCTTTGATAGACATCACATTGAAACAACTTTGCATCTTTATTAATGAATAATGATGGAAATAAAAGTTTCAAGTACAAGAAATTTGGATGACCTAGAAAATAGTGTCACAATAAGATTGCACTTGTTTTATTGGAATGACCTATTGACGCATAACTTTGAATTGAACAACACTGGGGTCTGATATTATTTTATCATTATTACTCTGAGCTGGGACAAAAGAGGAGTCTATTTTGATAACATACAAGCCTGCATAAAGTTCAGCATTGCCAATCATCTTCTCTGAACTCAAGTCTTGAAAAACACAAAATTTGTCAAAAAATAGTCTTAAAGTGAAGATCATGGGTTAATTTTCTTATAGAGATTAGATTATAGTAACGATCATGTACAAAGAATATTAAGTGTAGAATGAGATTGTGTGAGAAATATATGGTTCCTATTCCAAGAACTCTTGTGTGTGAACCATTGGCAATACGCACTGTGTGAGTATTGACATGGAGTATAAGTGGAGAACATTGATCTATCACCTATCATGTGATATGATGCGCTTGGATCTACTATCCAAGATGTTGAAGGTCACTGAGCCACATGAAGTGCTTGATTTTCATTGGACAAAACTGTTCCTTGTTCCGGTTGTAAATGTACTGGCTAATAGATTTGTCTTGTTAATCAGGTGCTGAAGTAGCCCCAACTGATCTTTTGAAAAAGGTATTTGGTTTGCTTCTGCTGAGATTGCATTTACTCGACTCTCACAATCGCTAGCAGTCTTGGTTGGCTTCCAATCTAGTGGTTTTCCATGTAACTTCCAACAAGTTTCTTTAATGTGGCCTAGCTTCCAATCTAGTGGCTTTCCATGTAACATCCCACGAGCAGCACAGGCAACAGGTTTGACCATGGGCAAGTGGTCTTTGGCAACAATAAGGGCTGAGCCATCAGTGGATGTAGGTATATTAGAATGTTCCATCATGACTCACTTTCGGCTTTCCTCTCGACGTACCTCGAAAAACGTTTCTCAAAGGCTTGGTATGGGCTTGATTCCAAGTATACGACCTTGCACCTCATCAAGTGACTTATCAAGACCCATAAGAAACTTGAAAATGCGTTTGGTCTCCACTATTCTCATGAAATAGGTACTGTCATCAAGACATTGCCATTTGTAAGATTCAAAGAGGTCCAATTGTTGCCAGTACTATGTAAGAGTGGTGAAGCAGATGGTGATTGTATTTTCTCCTTGCCTTAGATCACGTAGGATACTCTCTACATGAAAGATTTCATTAGTATTCTCACTGCTAGAAAAGGTGTCACGAATTACATCCCATATTTCTTTGGCTGTAGTGTAGAGGAAAAAGTTTTCACCTATCTCGCTAGTCATTGAAGTGATTAACCAGTATATGACCAGGTTGTTTTCTGCCCTCAAAACTTTGAATCTAGGATCACTTGAACTTGGTTGGCCAGCAGCGCTTGTAAGATAATCATCTCGACTTCTTCCACTGATAAACATCATTATGGATTGAGACCATTGAAGATAGTTGTAGCCATTGAGTTTTTGATTGATTATATAGGTAAGATTGTTTTCATGAATGGTCTAAGTGATTTGAGAATTGATAGAGGTATTGGGATGGATATGCGAAGATGATTCTCTGCAATTTTGCTCAAAGTCGGCCATGGTGGACGCGAGTTTGAGAGAAAGAGAGATCGATAATACCGAACAGATTATAGATTACAGAGAAATGTGAAAAATTTAGGAAAAAGGAAAAAAAAATTAGGTTTTAGAATCCATGCTCTATACCATAAAAAAGAATAGAATAGGAATAATTTTTTTTGTTATTCTTAGGTACAGTTTTGATACATATATATATACACAAATATCTAAAGAAAAAATTATTCTGATTTGATCATAATTTTTAAGAACTAATTTACACTAGTTAAGAAAAACAAATCACAGTTATATACATAATATTAATATCTCTAAAATATAAATCTACAATTATAGAAAACTAACAGTTTCCAATATGTGACTAGTTTGAATTCCTATAATTTTTTTCCTGAATTTTGCAAACAGTGACATTGCTATCTGTTAGAGATGTTAGTTATGTGTTAGTTGTGTATTAAGTATCTATCACTAGTTGAATATATTAGTTGTGTATTAGGTGTATGTCACCTAAGAGTGTCCCTAACTTTGTATATAAATATATAGTGTCTTTGAATGAAAATTAATAAGGGTGAATTATAAGTTTCACACTATCAATTGGAAATAGCTATTCGATTGACATTGCATTTGTTTATTGGTAAAAGGTAATAGTAGAAGATTTTTTTATGACAAATTACAATGGCTACCTCCTTGACGTATGCATTTAAGCAACAAAAGTTTACTGGTGAATTGACAAAAGACAAGCAAGAAAGATGTTCAAGAACCCATTTGTATGCTCCACAGAAAGACAACACTGTTCTTAGAAGTTATTTTTTTGCATTCAGAAACAAAACAAAAATCACTTTGAAGGAAAAAAAAACATCAATACCTTGAAGTAACCTTTCATTACTTGTGGTCCCCTCACTTTGACAATGCCCTTTGAACCAGGTGGTAGAACTTGACCAGTTTCAGAGTCAACGATTCTGAACTCTGTATGTTGAATGGGATGACCAACTGAGCCAAGGACCTTCAGTAACGTTACATTCATAACATCATCAAAAGGTATACCAACTACTTAGTAGAAGATACAATTAAGACAAGGAAACATCAACCATTTATCAGAAGAGAAATTAGATGTACACAACTCTCTAGAGGTAGTTGAAAATCATGAGATACATAACAATTAACTTCTAAGTTTGGAGAGCTTGTTTACCAGCTAGGCATACATGAAAAACAGTTATGAATACAAATAATAAGATACAGTCCGGATAGCATTTTTATTGATTCTACAAGCAGTGATTTACCACAAGTAGGATCTTATGCCATTATGCTAATTATTTTTGTTCAATGCTCAAGAAAATGAATGAAAGTTATAAACTAAGCATCTCCTATTATAGCTTCACCCAATTGTATGACTGTAAGAAGTATGCATCTCTCATACATGATCTACTTTATGAATAGCTTGAACAACTTTCTTGCACATAACCTCAAAATCAGGAAGCAACTAAAATGTGCTCAATTAGTAAAGAAAAATATTTCTGTAGTAATATGTTTGTGATCTTTTGTGAAACATTGACAGTTCCTACCATTATTAAATATAGTACATACTACATAGTATCTCTTACATTACAAGTTGGTCTTCGAGCAGCAACAACAGGTGAGGACTCTGTTAAACCATAGCCATTTTGCACTTTCACTCCAATCACCTGCACATACATGAAATTAGCAAGAAAGCACAAGTAGAAAACTCATCCTTGCTGATGAAATATGCACAAGCAAACCTCAAAAAACTTGTCAATGTGAGCAGGCAAACTAGCACCTCCACTTATGCCAGCCTACAGTTTGCAAGATAAAGCATCACCATTAAAGCCCTTCTCAGTCATAATTTGCAATGGAAAAGAATTCAAAAGGACTTCACAGCTGGTATAAGCAATTATCAAAAAATATTCCCAGTTAAAACAAATAAAAAAGTAGTCTATTTTCAGGGGAGAGAAATATTTAAAACAATTATTCAGAAGACCAAGGTCCAGTGGTATACACAAAATGTGATTTCTAGTCTTCCAAGTACTAATGGAGTTCTGGTATGATTAAGTAATTTTTCTTTTACATAGGATCCTGTACTACTAGGCATTTGTCTCCAGATTTACTTAAAATGAATAATGCAAACATAACAATACCTTTGATATTCCAATAGCAGAGTGAATCTTACTGTACACAAGTTTCTTGGCCAAAATATGCACTGGCCAAAGAATTGCAGCAATGATTCTTGCCCATGACCAGTCCAGTAATGAAACAAGATACGAAGGTTGCTTCTGTGTCCTTGTTAAATACATTCCCTATAAACCAAATTGAAAACACTCAGGTGCAATACATATTAACTTAAAAACACGTTTACATTAGAACCACATCCTATATACTTTTGTTTGAGTACATAAATGACCCTAGGTGAGCATCTTGAGTTGTTTTGTTTGTTTTTATTTTTGTTTTTGTTTTTATTGATGTTTATTTATTTAAAAATACTAATTTTATCGCATATGAGACGAGGCCTGATCATTTTGTAAAGAGAAGAAATAATAAAACTAAACTGAAGGACAATTAAATACATACTAGAAAATTCCAACTAATTAAGTCAATCTAATTGGTTTGAAGAATTAACTTTTTGGCAGAACATATCAAATATATATTTTTCCTACCAAAATTTAAACATATGCAATGGATGGCAGAGATGGGAGTGAAACCAATTATCTGTTATTCACATAAACAAAACAGGGGACAAGACTACTATTTGTGGTCTAATTTACAAGTGTAAAATTATTCATGTACCCAAATTTTATGTTATATGTTTACAGTTTATTTGTCACTTTAGTTTTAAAAAAATGGTCGGTTCTAATATCTAACAGGGCAACAGTTTCCAGAGAGATGAAAATGGCCAATAACCAGGGACCACTATTGATCATGAAGGAGGATTATCAAAGGATCTCCATCTCTTCCGCAACTTAAGCTTAGCTCTTTATTATCTTAAAATATCTGAAAATTTTGCTGTTAATTCTAAATAAGTAGATGGAGGTGAAGATGATTTTTTTTTTTTTTTTTGCAACCAGAAGATTCTTATAAAAAATATTTGCAACCAGTAAGATATAACATCATAAAAGTAGCTATAATTATTGATGGAGATACATCCGATGTCATAGGATGAATGGCTGCATCTTATAAAAATGAAATGAATGAATGTTATGGTGGTGCCACATTACAAGATTAGCATCATTGTTATATTCAGAAATACAACCCTTTACTAAAAGGTCAAAACTCAGAGATTCAGTTTGACTTGTAAAATAGCAAATAGCTTGATAAGCTAGGCAGACATGGTCACAAGGAGATAATCAAACCTCATAAATCCTCTTTAACTCCATGTACACCAAACTGACCCTAATTAATGCAAGGGCAATAAACTTAAGAGCAGCAGAGCTGGTACGAAGTTGTTTTTGGATGCCACTGCAAACAAATTGAAAGAATCAAAAGGAAATCACCAAGCATGAAAGAGTTTATTAGAGAAAATTAACACAATAGAAAGTACCATTCCATTGATATCGTTGGTGAAACCATTTGAAAAAAAAATAATAACAATAAAAAATTGGTGAAATCATATCACTAGCCATTTAAACACATTGCTAAATCACTATAGATCAAAAATATAAAGATGGGAAGAGCTTAGTAACTATGAATGCAAGGAAATATATGCAGAAAAAAAGAGGAAAAAAGGAAAAAAGAAATCAAAAAATTTCCAAACTATGAGTCACTTCTAAGTCTTTTGGAGTCATCTATCATTTATTGTGTAGCATTTTCCTGTTAATCTTCATGGAGATCCAGTGTACACGGTGTACTTGCTGTTGAAGCATGTCATTATAAAATCTTGATGGTCTTTGTTACAAACTTCATAACGAGAAGTTTTCAAAGGATACATTGTGTTGATAAGATTTGATCAAAATTTCAATGAATTTGTTAAATGTAAGTGAACATTAGTTCTTGTTGAAATCCCAAATAATAGGGATTCAATATTCATTGGGAGCATTATTAGGAGATTTACAATATTTAACGAGGATATTTGTATTAGTTATTAGGGGATTTGTTTCATTTTCTTCTTAGCCTAGTTTACTATAACATGTAGTAAGATCAATAGTAAAACACAGCAATACAACTATACAAGCATTAAGTTTCAAATTCTTTAACTTTTCTATATGGTATCAGAACTTTGGTTCACCCTAACCTAGATGTAGATTTTTATAGAGATGATGGCTCTGGTAAGAAATCGATTTGTATTTCAAGGAGGAATAGGAGTATTCTAGTGATAGTGTTCTTTACCAGAAAAAGGTAGAGAAAAAAAGAGTTTGATTTCTAGGTTGAGTTAAACTAGTAAGGGAGAGAGTGCTTGGCAAAAAACCTTACCCTATGTCTGTGAAGTGTTTTTAGAAGTTTGCCGAAAAGAAAACCGACGACAAGTCACGACCGAAACAGATTGCGCCGGCACTAGTGGTCATGGATTGTTGCAGGAGGCTTCACGTGAGATCTCTGCCCTAAATACTAGAGATGCTGGCTCACGAGAAATGATTTCTTATCGAATGAGGTGAGGGCTTCTATAGTTTTTGAAAAGGGGCCTGAGCCTGGGCTTAGGCTTAAGCTTGCATTTGGAAGTGGGATTTTTGCAATACCAAGTGGGGTTTCTATAGAAAATCAAATTAAAAGAGAATTTGTGCTTGGTGGGCTTCATGGGCCGTCAACAAATTTAACCTATCGTCCCATGGTAATAAATCAAGAACTTACCCAAACCCATGATGCAAAAGAATTTTTTTGTGAATACTGCATAAGTTGGGTCATATAAAGGATACTTATTGAAAAATTCATAGAAAATCGACATATTAGAAGGCGAGATAGAATAGGATCGAGGATTTCAAGTGTTAGTTGACCACTAGAAATCACCTATTAGCTAAGTTTATTGAGAGCATTTATCCTATAATAACTAGAACAACTTTACAAGTTTTTCTTGAGTATTCAATGCTATGGTTAGTCATCCAACAATGTTTCCTCAATTTAACTAGCTTATAATGGTAGTGACCTAAGTACCCCAATTACCACTTCATAAGCAAAAAAACCTTGGATTATTAACTATGGTGTGAAAGATAGTATGACTAACACATTATTTATATACTTCTTACCCATCATGTGTTGATAATTTTAAAGTTAAAAGATGAATCTCTCTCAACAATTGCACGCAAAAGGAACATTCAAATTTCTTACTCTATTGTCCTTAAATCTATCATTCATGTCCCACATGTACCTTGTAATTGATATCTGTTAATCAACTAACAACAAGCCCACATTGCTCTACTAAGTTTCTACCATCTCATTGTACCTTTCAAGACCTACAATCGAGGAACATAATTGGAAGTGCTAAATAGTGAAAACTTTACTACTTTGATGACGCCAATATGCGTGAATGTAGTCAATTATAAATTGTGATTCTACATTTGTTTGTAAGAATAGTGACATCTTGTTATGACATTACCCTATATTTGGTTGATTGGAATAAAATGGAATCAGAATTAATTCCTTCTAATTCTATGTTTGGTTGAGTTGAAAAGTGAGAATGGAATAGAATCGATTCTTAAAAGAGAAGAAATCAAAATTCTTTCTCCCCCTTAAAGAATCATGATTCTATTCCTATCTCAAATTTTTTTCTTAATTTTACCCTAACCCCAAATATAATCCTAAACCCAAAGCCTTAAATCCTAAATCCTAAATCATATTTAGAAAAATAATAATTTTAACCCTAAACTTTAACCCACAAATATAACCCTAAACCCTAAAATTTAATCCCTAATCCCCAAATTCCAAAATTTTAAACCCTATTTAGAAAAATAATAATTTTAACCATAAACCTTAACCTACAAATATAACCCTAAATCCTAAATCTTAAACCTCAAAACCCTAAACCCTATTTAAAAAAATAATAATTTTGACCCTAAACCTTAACCCACAAATATAACCTTAAACCACAAACCCAAATCCCCAAATTCCTAAATCTCAAATCCCAAACCTCAAAACCCCAAACCCTATTTAAAAAAATAATAATTTTAATAATATATTTTATTTTTAAGTAATAATTATTTAGAAAAATAATGATTTCAATAATATAATCGTCTGACGAAAAAATAATAATTAAATGATATTATTTAAACTTTACTGGATATAAGAATATTATGATAATATACGGTGTTTTTAATTCCATTCTAGTTGTAAACCAAACACTATAATATTAATTCTTTCATTGATTCCAGTGGTCAGACAAAAAAAACCGTTTCCTTTCCATTCAATTCCATTCTCATTCTCATTCTTATTCTCATTCCGTGAACCAAACGTCACCTTATAGAATGAGTCATCCTAATTTCCAGTACTAGAAAAATTTTCTTCCAATAATTTTTTTCAAATAAAATAATCAATTTTCATTATGAAGTTTGTGAATTTGCAAAATATCAATATACTTTGTAGAATTTCAGAGACATTATCTTAATTAGTCCTAGATTAGTGGTTATACAGACTGTAATAGTAGTTGTACAGACTGTAATAGTTGACTATATTCCTAAATTAGTGGTCTATTTGTCTAACTCCTAATCCTATATATATTGTTGTACATATATTTGAAATATATCAGAGAAATAATAAGTAATGTTTTAGTGTTTTTTCTCTCAAAATTTCTTTATGGTATCAGAGCATTTCTCAATTTGAGTAAAACAAAGCCAATCTGATATTCATTAGTGTCAGTTCCATTTGAGCGAACCTAAGAGCTAATTGGTGTGAACTTGAGAGCTAATCTCTACCCACCGCCTCTATTGTCGTCGTGTCTGGATTTTCTTCGTCCTCCATAGCCTCTGGTTCCGTCCTTTGTCATCTCTGCAACTGCTTCCGTGGCCATCATCTCGCGCAACCTCAGCCATTACTTTCACGAGACTTCAATCATCAAGTTTCGTACAACTTCAACCACATTCGTGAACGACTTCTGCCATTGTTCACAACCCAAGCACCACCTGGTTCATCTCCAACGAACATCACAATTCTTCATGTATAGTTTTATTTTTTAACAATGACGACAACCGTCGCGAGCCCATTTCCTATTTTGCAGGCACCCAATCGCCGTCGTCCTCCACTTCAGTGCTTCCTATTTACCCAGTCGCCGTTGTTCTCCACTTCGGCGCTTCCTGTTTATCCAGTCGTCGTCATCCTCCACTTTGACGCTTCTTGTTTACCCAGTCGTCGTCATCCTCCACTTTGACGCTTCTTGTTTACCCAGTCGTCGTCATCCTCGCTTCTTGTTTACTACTCCAGCTTATTTAAAAAACAACTATCAATGACCCAACATCCAACTACACTATTACAAGACAGCCCAACTACATTATTACCAAGTCACCACTTTCACTCATCGCAACAGTCCGAGCATCAATGGCCACAAGAAAACATGTCATGACCGGTTCCAATGGAGGTTCCACCGAGAACAATATTTTGCCCATCACCTGTCACAAATTAAATGGGCACAATTACCTTCAATGGTCCCAATCCATCTGATGTTTATATGCAGAAAGATGAAAGACAATGACCTCACTGGAGTTGCAACAGCCCCAAAAAAGGATAATCCGAAATATAGAACATGAAAATCCGAGAACAATATGGTGATATCTTGGTTGATAAATTCCATGACGAACGAGATTAGAGAGAATTTTCTTCTCTATGATACTGCAAAAGGAATATGGGACGCCGCTAGAGATACTCATTCCAGTTCTAATAATATGTCCGAACTATTTGAGAGCGAAAGCATCCTCTATGATCTTCGTCAAGGGGAGTCATCAGTTACCCAATACTTTAACTCTCTCACTCGACATTGGCAGCAATTAGACCTCTTTGAGGTTCACGAATGGAGGTGTTCAACAAACAGAATCTTGTACAAACAAATTGTTGAAAAGAAGCGGGTTTTCAAATTTTTGATGGGACTCAACAAAGATCTTGATGATGTGCGAGGCAGAATTCTAGGAAAAAAGCCCTTACCAAGCATTCGTGAAGTCTTTTCCAAAACTCGCCAAGAAGAGAATCGAAAAAAGGAGATGATGGGTCCTTAATCTGTCATTTCAGTGACTAGAGAAGGGTCTGCACTTACTGTTCGAGAACACCAACAATCTCAAAATGCAAACAATCGTCCCCGGAGAGGAAGACCTTATTGTGACCATTGTCATAGACCTAGATACACTAAGGAAACCTGCTATAAAATTCATGGAAAGCCAACTGATTGGAAGCCACGCTCCACACAGCACACTGACAAAGAAAGCCATGGAAATACTGCCTTCACAACCCATGGAATTGCTTCACCTGAATTTGCCTCGTTTAGCAAGGAACAGATTGATATTTTCCAGAAAATATTTGGACAATCCTTGCCAACATCATCTGCCACTGTAACCCAATCAGATAACACCCTCAATGCTCTTAATATGAAACAAGTTAAGAGACCATGGATTGTTGATTCAGGTGTTTCAGATCACATGACGGGTGATGCTTCTCTTCTCATGAATCTTAAAACCTATCAAGAAGGACACACTGTCAAAATTGCCGATGGATTAATATCCAAAGTAACAGGGATTGATTCAGCAAAAATTTCAAATTCTTTTATTCTCGATTCTATCCTTAAGTGTTCCCACCATTGATTGTAATCTCTTATTTGAAGAATATCTAAAAGGAACTCAAGATAAAGGCTATATTGATATGAATGAAGCTTCATCAAGTGGAACAAAACCAGAAGATGAACCGATTCCATCTTATACTAGAAGAAATGATTTAGGTAAACAACCAATATCACAACATGGTACTTATTTAAACCTTATTAATCTACCATTTAAAGATAAGAAAAAACTCTAGAAGAATAGGCACAATCAATGTCCATTATTCTACTTAACTATAGAAGCACTTGGACAAAAGAAAAATTCTTAGATTATATTGTAGGAACTCTACAAGATGATGCTCTGCAATGGTTAAAACAATGGAAAAAGAACCCAGGAGGTAGAGAGCAAAAAACGCTCCTATTATCAAACTTTCTTAGACATGATATACTAAGAGAATTTACTAAAATAATTAAAGAAAATTTGATAGGAGATGCAAGGGAACCAATAATTAAAGAAAATGCTAACTATGCTTTATCAAAATTAGAATTATGTAATATTTGTCAGTTTGAAGAATATGTAAAACTATTTAAAAAGTATTATTTTTTTGTAAAACCCCCTCAAGATATATATTAGTTAGATCAAATTTTTCATAAATTATCAAACCCATAGGATGAATTAGCTATTAAAGGCTATCTAGGATGGCTAAAAAAGCTAAATAAAGCAGACAGTTTAGGCTTTAGGATAAATTATGTCCTTAGACTAATCAAATTTAGTTCATGGAATTATTTGGTTTAACATAAGATCTATAACATATCATAATATAAATAATTCAATAAAAATGAAGATTCAACTTAAAAATTTGAGTATGGATCATCAATCTCAAAGTTTAGCTATTCAATGGAAAACTATCCATGAATTAACAAATTTTCCTTAAACTTCAACAAATGAAGTTGATAAGAGTTTTGCATAACTATTTGACTCCTTTATGAAATAGAAATTCAACCACGACTTATTAATTAGAAAGACTTAGAAATACCAAAATAATGGTTATTTATAAATCACATAGATAATCCTAGACAAAAAATTTCTTTAAAAATAGAAATGCAAGTCTCAGGAAATCAAGTATATTTTCAAGCAAACTTCATATCCTGAACAAGATTGGGAACACTTTAAACAGAAGGCAAAAATTAGTGAATCATCTTCTAAAACTAAAGATAATTATAATAAGATTATTGTTGTTAAAAATGTCAAAAAGAAGAAATACTTCAAACTCAAATTTATCATATCCAAATAGGTATAGAAGAAATAATCTTCTCACAAAGTTATGGTAAAAAATGTTATAATTATGTTTTAGGATATTTTAATTTCGTAGGCTATAAACCATATAGCTTATGCACTTTAATTGATATATGAGTAATAGTATGTTCTTATAGACCTAATGTAATACCTTCAGAAAAATGGATACTTATGAAAAATCCTATTATGGTTAGAGGAATAGAAGGAAAAGAAACCATCATTCAATACAAAACTAAAAAGATAGCTATTTGGTTTAATGAGAAAAAAATTATTACTCCTAAAATATTATATTTTCCTAATATGCATGGAGATTTTATCATAGGAAATAAAATATGAAAAATTATTATCCAATAAAAATAAATCATAATTCTATATCTTTTATTTTAAATAAAGAATTTGTAGAAATTTCACTTTTATAACATGACTATAAGTGTGATAAAGACTTTGCACCAAGCAAGCGTGGTGAACATACATTATTCATCAACTAATTAGAAGAAACTCATTGGTTATATAAAATTTTCTTAGTTAAGATCCACTAAAACTTTGGTCAAGAAGTTAAGTTTTTGTACTTTAAAATTACATGACTTTAACATAATTATTCATGTTAAACCAATGATTTATACTAGACAAAATATAGATGAATTTGATATTCAAATAAATGAATTATTAGACAAAATATTGATCGAAAAAACAAAAAGTCCACATTTCAGTCCAACTTTCATGGTAAGAAACCATAGTGAAATAAAAAAGAGAAAAGCCCGAATGGTCATTAATTATTTAAGGTTAAATGAGCATTTGTAGTTTAATGGATACTTTATTGCTTGAAAAGATGTGTTAGTTAATCAAAATAAAGGAGCCAAAAATTTTGATAAGTTTGATTATAGATCTGGATTTTGGCAAATCAAATTAACAGAAGAATCAAAACCATTAACAGCCTTTAGCACCCCAAGAGGACATTATCAATGACATGTAATACCTTTTAGATTAAATATAGCTTCACAAGTCTACCAAAGATCGATGGATAGTATTTTTAAAAACTTTAAAGACTGTTGTGTGGTATATATTGATGATATTCTTGTTTTTTCTAAAACAGTAGAACACAAAAAAACATTTAAAATTATTATGTGAAAATTTCCAAAAATATGGAATAATTCTATTTCCAAAGAAAATAGAAGTAGAAAAAACATGTATTGAATTTTTAGGGATAGTTTTAAATCAATAAAACTTCAAAAACATATTACATCAAAAATAAGAGAATTCGCAGAAGAAATTAGTGACAAAAAAAATTACAAATATTATTAGAAATTCTTAATTATAGCAGTTTAATAAAAAATCTATCTTAAAAAGAAATTCCTTTTATCAATAAATTAAAGAAAGATACTAAATTCTCTTAGAATGAAAAAAAATAAACAAATCTTAAAAGAAATACAACATCTTCCATAAGTTCATTTTCTTAATTCAAGTGATAAATTAATTTTAGAAATAGATGATTCTGATTTCTGTTAGGGATGTTTGTTAAAAGCTATACCAGCAGAGAAATGGGAGGAAAACAATCTTGATAGTTGATGTTAATGATATAATTTTGACTAGAGACGATATAAAGGAAAAACTAAAGAAAAATTGGTAACAAAATTTAAAGTCAAAGATCTAAGACAAATACGATACTTCTTAAAAATAGAAGTTACCAGATCAAAAAGAAAAATAAATGTTTCTCAACGAAAATATATTCTCAACCTTTTCACTAAGAGTGGAATGCTTTGGTGTAAACTAGGTGACATTCCAATCGAGGTTGGAAAGAAAAATAAGACGAGCTAGGAGAGTTAATGAACAAATATAGGTATTAAACATTAGTAGAAGAGATAATATATCTATCTCACACCAAATCTGGCATTGTATTTACACTTAGTAAGATGAGCCAAAACATGCACTCTCAAAAAGAAGCTCATTTTGAAGCTTTTTATAAAATTCTCAAATATATAAAAGGGTCATCAAGCAGAGGTTTGCTTTTTAATAAAAATGAAAACAAAGGAATAGAAGCCTTCATCGATGTTAACTAGACTAACTCGGTAGAAGATAGAAGATAGAAGATTAACTACCGAACATTGTACCATTATATTTGCGAATTTAGTAACTTGGGAGAATAAGAAGCAAAACGTGATGATTAGAAGATTGAGGCCAAATTTAGGGTTATGGCACAATGAATATGTAAGGTACTATAGCTAAAGAAATTCTTAAATGAACTCCAAGTTGTAGAGAAGTCTCCAATCAAACTTTACTGCGATAATAAGGCAACCACCAATATTTCTCTTAATCCATTTCAACATGAAAAACCAAACATGCGGAAGTGGATACACACTTTATCAAAGAAAAAATTGAAGATGTGACCATTTGCATGAGCTATGTCCCAACAAAAGAACAAACTACTAATATCTCAATTTACTTGGCCAAATTTTGATAATTTCATTGACAAGTTGGATATAATTAACATTTATGATCCAATTTGAGGAAAGTGTTAAAATCCCAAAAAATAAGGGATTTGATATTGTAAATTAATTAGGAGATCAATATTATTAGAAGATCTACAATAGTTAACAAGGAGATTTCTATTAGTTATTAGTGAATTTGTTTTCTTTTCTTCTTAGCCTAGTTTTGCAGATCAATTGTAAATACACAGCAATACAAAAATATAAACATTCAGTTTCAAATTCCTTAACTTTTCTATAGTTCATTAATGAGATACTATCATTAGCAAAGAAAAAAATATCGACGAATGGAATGTGAAAGGATGAAGGGAATTTCTCAAGAAATGACCATACCTGTAAAGCGTCTCATACACTAAAGGAACAGAAATTAAGTAGTCTGGTTGATAGCATCGCAAATCATCCTATTGAATGAAACTAAAAATAATTAATGGAAAAATATATTTAAAAGGTGATATACCAGTATTATGTACAAATTGTGGAATAAAACTGTAAGACAAATTATACAGTTCTCCTTTTTTCTGCACACAATTAAGAGAGTAAACGAATGGGAAAATATTACCATTATTGATTATATTGTATTTGTCCAAAGTGACTAGAAAACTTCATATACTCAAAAAGACAACAATAACATGATCATGAAAATCCATTTTTGTTATAGCAATACCTTCAATTTTCGGACAGAAGTGTATACTTGCTCAGTTCCATGAGTAAATATGAAATATTCACAGGCACGCTCATATGCATGCCAAGTTGGAAGCATGCTGAGAAATCTATCACCAACTTCTGCAGGAACAACATCCCACAAATTTTCTATCTACAAACAATTAACATAGAAAAGAACCATCAAATTAGACTAAACTATGTACAAAGGCTTGACCTGGGAAAAAATAAGGTAATCAAAGAAGAGGGAGCAATACCATCATGCCAATGCAAGAAAAATAAAATTCCAAAAATTAATGAAAGAGCCAAAGTAGAAATACATTTTCCTTTCAAATTTAAACAGCAATACAGAGATTGCTCCTGATCTCATCAAAGACTTTTGCAAAGAGGTAGATCACAATTACACAGATCATATAGCTTTGGGCAAGTAGGGTGCGACTGTGGACATGACATTTGGACATCAATTATATGATACTCTTACAAAAGCTTTAGGAATATGGTTTTTCTAAAGTAGCACAAATATCCATTCTTTAGCTTAAGATGAAGCATAATATGCCAACGTCATGGGGTCAATTTGTTGATTCTGTTTCAAGTTGAGGTCAAGTTTAATCATCAAACTATAATTTGTGGCTCATGCACTCTTCAATTGTGAAACTTGCTTATGCCCACGTTCTTATAAAAATGAACACAAGACTCCCATGAAGACTAGATGAGATATGAGTATTTGTAAAGCACATATAACCTATTATTTGCCAAGTCAGCAATATCAGAAAAAAAAGGATAAAACAATTGAAACCTGATGCAACAAATTTCGATGAGTAAGCATCACACCCTTGGGATTGCCAGTTGTTCCACTAGTATACATAAGAGTAGCTATATCATCAGAGCTGATAGGTTCATATGTATAGTGTTTCCCTGATGAAAATAGTAAAATTACAAGTTTTAATTCATCTTCCAATTGGCGGATTATATGGGTACAAAAAATACAGAGCCAACAAATATACAATTTAACTTCTTAAATATCTATAATGTTTTCTTAAAAACAAGCAAATATTTTAAGAAGAATGACTAATAGAGTACTTCTAGGGGACAAGCTCTCTAGGAAATATACATCACAATATGTAAAGGGAATTTGTTTGCAATAGAAATGTAGAGCTATATAAATTTAGATTCAACAACAATTTTCAAGAGTCTAGTAATAATCAAAGTAGGAAAAGTTAAAAGCAACTCAACAAACACAATATTTCAGGTTTTTATGCATTGCTCCTTCTATATGGCCCATTGATAATTCCATGATTTATTACCATTTTGTCCATGTGGTGCATCTTGAGATCAGGCAACATTGGCCACATGTTTGTGTTTGTGTTAACCTATTTGAGAAAATGCTCCACTTAAGTATGTCCAAGAGTGAACATACATTTCTAAAATAGAACTTACTACTAATATTGGAATCGTTCATCGCATAACGAGACTCTTGTCCCATGTTTATGATGTTATTGAAATTATACACAGGCACCCCTAGGTCTCCACCATGTACACATGATTTCTCCCCCCAAAGTAGAATAACAAATCTCATGGTAGCCTTTGAATGGAATGCTTCTGAAATTCGATTGAATAATGTTGGATCATCAACTGCAAGTGCAACACTGTGGTGCTAATAGCAATAATAATTAGAATATTTCTTAGTTAACGAAAAGAAAGTGAAGAAGCAAAGAACTTCCAAAACCAAATTCTCCTATTTCCCGATAGTAGAATAAAATTAATTTTGAAATGTATATGGAGATACAAGCCTATACTCATGTCATCGTAAAACCAATAGTTTTTAATCATTTACACCTCTCTAAAACCAAAGAGAACGACCAAAATTGTACTATTAAGTTTATAAAACAAAAATAAAATATAAAATATATATAAAAATCAGTAGAATCTACAACATTTTCATTCTCTAAGATTGCATATATAACCTACTTCTACTCCAGCTTTGAAGCAATAAATTATCAAATTTGAACTTCTCCTATGAGAGTTAAAGTCTTTTAAGGTTTAAGTTTCTTGAGTCTATAAAATATGTTCTACTCTCTCATTATTATTAGTGTTGAAGGATTGTATTGTCCCACATCGACTAGGCGTTCAGCTGTAGTGCAGTTTATAAGTGTGGACAACCCTTAACTCAATGAAATCTTATTGGGTTGAGTTAGGCCTTGGGCTTATATAACAATCAGTAAACGCATACTGAAGATGTTTAATTTTTTAATTTTGTCTCTACCTACTTTGATCTCAACAATCAGAAAATGGAGAAAGTTCCAATTTGAATACCCCGTACCATAGCAATCTCTCCTCGTAAACAAATAAAAGTATTCAAATAAATAAAAACTCTAGAATATTATGTATTTGCAAAATTGAATTTTAGAACAGTTTTCATAAACCATCTGAATCAACAGTACCAAAGCCACACATTATATATTAGTGAATGCGATACTTTAGTTTCCAACCTTTCTGAGTGGTTATATATGTGTAGTAGTTCTTCGACAGTTGACCTAGAACCCCTTACCACATTGATTGCTCCAGCAGCCATTATACCTACAACAAAATGAAAAAAGTAAGCTATATATTTAAGATTCTGAAGTATTATTATGTAAAACGAAATAAAACACATGAATAAGGATATATTACAATTCGTGCAAAATATAAGAGAAATTAACTTTGCTCCAGAATATAGCAAAGTTTATTATGTAATGTATGATTTTGCACTATAATATTGCTCTAGAATATTGCATAAATATTGCTCTACATAAAATGATAGTACAAGTCTGTTTGATTAAGTTATTACTGATGTTTAGAGTCTACTGCTACCAGAAAACAATATATTGTAATCATCTCTACTCATTAGTTAAATTGAGGCTATTTATCTGTCTTTTACCCCTTCTTTCAGTGTCTTTTGTATTTTGATTCCAGCTAAATCATGTTCATAAAATATCTCTTAATCTCTCATAAGTATCCATTATTTTATTTGTTTTTAACAGAGATAAGTATCAATTATTGAATCGTGGAAATATTCTACATTATAATTCTCCCTTTCTACTTCTATGTCAACACATTTGAATGATATTACAAAGATATATAAGCAAAAAAAAATAGTAAGAAATGCAACTAGTTAATCATTTCATCCTTTAGGCAGCAATATTAAAGATAATTTCTGCAATACCCTGATCAGCAACAAGCCATCGGCATGAATTATCAGCAAAAAGGGCAAGTTTTTCATCTGGCTTCACTCCTATAACTCTCAGGCCTTCACAGAAGTCCAAAATTTTCTGTTCCAGCTGCAATTTGAAGAAGCAAAACTGTTCAGAGAAATTGCATAATATTGGAAGTAACAACTTTATCAATAAACACTTAGGAGAAGGATATGTCCACAGGCTGTATGATGACTTGTAGAAAATGACATGAAGAGAATTAATAAAATCAAGGAACAAGGTTGAAAACATCAAAAGAATACTGATCAACTTGACAAAACTCATCACATGGCTTTTGTAAATAGTTTGTTGTGACCACTTATCTCTTCATAAATCCAAAGAACAATTTTGGAATGTTTTGCTATCATTTCACTCAAAGATTGCACACAATGCTTTACAAGCACTTTTTACTTTGCAAGCACTTTTCAACATCATACCAAAGTAAGAGATCCTAGAAATAATCCTTACACCTTCCCACTTAGGATAAACTTTATATGATTAAGATTAAACAAGAGTTCATGTACCTCCAACCACCTCCTATCGCCTTAATAAGTTGTAGCCAGCAAGCATCATCCTTAATGTAAGACACGAGTCAGCAAGAAATTTTGTTGATACCATAAATATTGAAATGCTATGAACAGAACTTTAGGGGAATATGAAATTGAATAACTGTGTATTTTTATCTATTTCTATACAATTTTTCATGCTACCTATTTGTAGTAAAACTAAGCTAGTAATAAAAGGAAACAAATCACCTAATTAACTGTCACAAATCCTCTCATTAACTTTTACAAATCTCCTAATAATGCTAACAATTAATCCTAATTTCCCAATTAACATACATAATCAAATCCCTTATTATTTGTGATTTTAAAAATCCACCTCAAGTTGGATCATAAATCTTAATCATATCCAACTAACGAATGAAATCTTCAAAATTTGGCCGAGGAAGTCCTTCGGTGAAGACATTAACATTTTGCTCTTTTGTTGGGACATAAGTTGGATCATAAATTTTAATCATATCCAACTAACGAATGAAATCTTCGAAATTTGACCGAGGAAGTCCTTCGGTGAAGACATTAACAATTTGCTCTTTTGTTGGGACATAAGTCATAGAAATAGTCTTCAATTTTTTCTTTGATTAAGTGTCTTTCCACTTCTACACGTTTAGTTCTGTCATTTGTACTAGATTTAAAGAGATGTGGAGAGCTGCCTTGTTGTCACAATAAAATTTGACATGAAGTTTACTGAAATCTGGAACTCCATCAATAGTATCCTTAGCCATAATGCCTCACATATTTCTTATGCAACTACATTAAATTCAACTTCATCGCTACTTCTTACCACTACATTAGGTTTCTTACTCCTCCATGTCACTATGTTTCTAAGTATATAGGTACAATATCCAATGGTGCAACGTTTGTCTTCTATTGAGTCAGCCCAATCTATGCCGGTAAAGATTTATATGCCATTTTTTCCCCTTTCTTGAAGAACAAACTTCTACTTGGTGATCTTTTGAGATATCTGAGTATCTTGTAAACAATTTCAAGATAGGCTTCTTTGGAGAATGCACGTGGTGACATCCCACGTTGACTCCAACAACGATGTTAGATCTAGTGTGACAAGTAGATTAGTTTCCTTACAAGTCTTTAATATCTTTCTCTATCCACTTACTTTTCCATATTTTCAAATCTCTTTCCTATCTCGATTGGAGTGTCACTTGATTTGCATCCAAGCATGCTTGTTTTAGTAAGAATGTCATGTCTTTTCGTTAAAAGATGCTTATTCCCCTTTTTGATCTTGCAATTTCCATCCTTAGAAAGTATCACATTTGTCCCAAATATTTAACTTCAAAATATGTAGCCAAGGTTTGCTGGAGCCTTTCAATTTCTTCTGTCTCATCTCCAGTTATAATAATATCATCAACATATACTATCCAAATTGTTTTTCTCCCATTTCCAGTGTGTCGAAAAAGCATAGTATGATCTGATTTCTCCTGTTGGTATCCTTGTTTTCTCACCTCCTATGCAAACATATTGAACCATGCTCTAAACGATTGCATGAGACCATATAGTGACTTTTTTAGTTTACACATCATACTTTCACCTTCTTTGTTGAATCATGGTGGCATGATCATGTAAACTTCTTCCAATTCCCTATTTTGAAGAGCATTTTTAATATATTGAAAAGGCCAATCCAAATCTATTGCATGTCATAAGAGAACTTGGATTGTATTTAGTTTAATCACAAGTGCAAAGGTTTCTTCGCAATCAATTCCATAAGTTTGTGTAGACCTCTTTACAAATAGTCAGACTTGATACCATTCTATCATCCCATCAGCCTTGTATTTGATCGTAAACACCCACTTATAACCAATTGGCACTTTTCTTTTTGGTAGCTCTGTCACATCCCAAGTTTCATTTTTTTCTTGTGCTCTTATTTCCTCTATAACAATTTCTCTCAATTCTGGAATTTTTAAGGCCTCATGGTTGTTCTTTGGAATTTCTGTTTTATCAAAATTAGTGCTAAAAGCATGAAATTTAGGAGACAAAATATTATATGAGAAAAACCTAGAGATGGGATGAAGCATACAAAACCAAGTTGGTTTTCTAAGTGCAATAAGTAACTCAGAAGATTTAGGTGACTCAAAATTACCTGGTATTAGAGTAGACTCATGGATGGTCGGATCTTTCAACGGTTCTAACTCTCTTTGTGTCTCATGTGTGAAGTTCTCTTCTTTGATTTCGGAATCCATGAATAAACTATCATTTCTTGATTATTTAAATTTTTCACATCTTTCCCTACCCTTAAGTTTTGGGGTGGTGTAGATGGTAGAAAAGGCTCATTATCACAAGTGTTCATAGTGGACTCAGGAGGATAAGGTGACTCTAAGTTAAGTGGAGTAGGTGCCTTGTCCTCTGTAAGATGCTGTGTCAAATATTTGTCAACAGAGAATGAATATGAGCAAAGCAGTACACCTAAATACTTTAATGGAGAGGTTAGATTGAATGTGAGACGTCGAGAACTTTTGGAATCTTTGAAATGGTGTTTCAAAAGAAAGAACTCAACTGGGTATTCGATTGATGAGGTAAATGAAGGTTAAAATGGCATCACTCCAAAATTGTTTTAGCATGGTCATAGTGAACATCAATAATCGGGCAACTTAAAGATGTCTATTTTTCCGCTCAACAACCCTGTTTTGCTGGAAAGTATGAACACAATAACTTTGGTGTACTTTCCTATGTTTCTGAAGATAGTTTCCTAAGAAATTGTTAAAACATTTGGTGTCATTATTAGTACGAAGGATTTGAATTTATGTTCGAAATTGGATTGAAGCATTAAATGAAACTTAATGAAAACATCACGAACCTTATATTTTTCTTTCAATAAATAAACCCAACAAACTCCAGTATGATCATCAATAAATGTGACGAATTACTTTGTGGTACGGTTAAGAAAACCAGAAGATCCTCATACATCACTGTGAATTAAAGCAAATGGTTTGGATGATTTGTATTGAGATTTGAAAAAAGAGGTGTGTTAGTGCTTTACAAGTTCACGAATTTCACACTAAAAGTTGACGGTTTTATTCAAAGGGATGGAAATAAATATTTCAAGTATTGAAAATTTAGATGACCCATTCTATAATGCCACAACAGAATTTCATTATCCTTACAAACAGATATAGAATCACAAGTTTTAATTTGACAACGTTCACTTACATTAGCATCATCAAAGTAGCAAAGTCTTTCACATTCTATAGCACTGTCATTCGTCTTTCACACTCTATAGCAATGTCAATCGTTTTTCACACTCTATAGCACTACCAATCGTCTTTCCCAACGATAGGTCCTAAAAGAGACAGTGTGATGAAGAAATTTAATAGAACATTGTGATCCCTTTGATAACTAATGAATGGACATAAGGTTACAAGACAAATTTGGGACATGAAGAACCGATTTTAGGACAATAGAGTTAGAGATTTAAATGCTCCTTTTTCCTACAATAGATAATAGAGATCTATATGTTACTCTAACTTTAAAATAACTAGCATACGATGAATTAGAAGTAAATAAATTATATGCATTAGTCATGTGATCTGATGCCAGAGCTAATAATCTAAGGAATTTTGCATGTGATATGGTGACTAGAGCACTTACATAATTACATTTGTATGTTAATGAAGTAGACGAAAACTTTTGTCATAGATTGACCAAATTTTTGGATGTTAGGAAAAATTTATAAGGTTGATCCTACTGTTCTAGATTAAATGCTCCCCCAAAACATGAGCTATTTTGGGATTCAATTGAATTGAAGCCCGTTCCTGTTTTGGTTCCATAGGTTAAATTAGATAATGTCTATTGGACCCAAATCCATTAGCAAGACCAACTTCATAGTTTATATTGGTTAACCCAAATAATTTTTAAGGCCAAAATACAACTTAAGCCCAACTTCATAATTTAAAGGTGTTATCCAATCCTAAGCCACCTATTTCACACGAGCCCCCTCTTTTTGAAAAAGTGGGTTCGCTCGCCATTAAGGCTAAGGCTCCCACCAATAATGGCACAACAAGTTCCACCACCAACTCAAAGTCCTCCCACAATGCCACTGCAAGCCTTCAACATCGTTTTCCTTCTATTTTCCTCTTGGAAAACCTCTGCGAACACTTCTCTCACATTGGGCATTAGTCGGCAACCAAGAAATCGTCCTCTAACATCATTCAGTTCTGGGTTTAGTCTAACCAAAAATTCGAAAACATTCACCATTTTTACCTTATTTTAGGTAGAGAAGGGAATCGTTGGAACATTCCCATTCATTCCCAAAACTCTACTAGTTCCTGCCATAATCAGGTTTTTAAATTGAAAATTTGCGATGAGTCTTCGCCATTAGAATATGTTTCTCAAACAGCCTCCCAAACTTCCTTTGTTGTTAACAAAACTATATAGGTTTTACTTATCTTGGGTTTTATGGAGTTAATAAGCCACGTTATCACCATTGAGTTTCCTGAGCTCCATCGTTGTAGAGCACTCATGTTCATTGAGTCGGGTTTTCCTATTTCTCCGATCAGGTATCCTATTCTTCCTTTATCATTGATAATTAATTTCATAAACTGAACTCTGATATCATATTAAATTGTTATGAATTGAACTTACGGAAACATGAAATTGAAAGCAGTGTATTTTTATCTATTACTATACAATTGTTCATGTTACTTATTCATAGTAAAACTAGGCTAATAATAAAAGGAAACAAATCCCCTAATTAACTATTACAAATCATCTCATTAACTATTACAAATCTCCTAATAATGTTGAGAATTAATCCTGATTTCCCAATTAATTTACAGAATCAAATTCCTTATAAATTGGGATTTCAACATTAAACTAACTAAAGGATGAAGTAAAACATTACAAGAGCTCGACATCAAGACATAATGTAATTTGAAGATAACACATTAAGTAGTTAAAACGGCAGGAGTAGCCTTTTCAATTATAATCAGGAACCTATTCTAATAAGAACCTTTGTTCTATTGACTTTTAAGTCATACAACTGAAACAGATTTCTTGAAGGTCTATTGGTATCCAAATAAAAAATAAAAAACAGAGGATTGGTCTCATTCAACAGGCGAAATAAGTGAGATCCAATATACCCAATCTTAACTTATGTTTCTTTCCACCAGTTTGACTGTGGTTGTGCCTACTGATAGCTCTAAAAATAGAGTAATCAATATCATTTAAACTAAATATTTTCTTATTTTATTTAAATAAGATAGTGTGATTTTGAGCTTAAAATGATATATTAGTTTTATAGGCAATAAGGAGAAAATGTGATTTTCTAGAACTTGACACTTTTGGGATTTTGTTTGGTGCAAGTGGAGTTAAATAGTACATGGGTATATGTATTTAGAACAAAGGGATTGATCCCCCTCATATCCACTTTGACCACTTTGATCCCTGCATTCAGATGAAAAATGAAAATCAGATGGCCTAATAGAAGGAGGAGCCCCAAAAAAGGGCATCATTTCGCTCATGTGCGCACTTTTAACTTTTAGGGCACCAAAAAACCAGCCAAACTAGCATGAATTGGCCAGTTCATCCCGCTTCAGTCCGATTCAGCCCCGTTCAGCGCCTTTTCTCCACCTTTTGAGACGTGCACATGTGAGATGCCACCCATTACCACTTGATCCAACGGCCCAGATGTGTCCTAAGGATTTTAACCTAATTTTAACCATATAAAACCCCATTCAGCCACAAACACACCAAATTAGGCATTTTAGAGTGAGTTAGAGAGGATTTAGAGAAAGAAACCATAGAGGAGCTTGGAGATATTGGAGCTTGGATTCTTCAACTTTTTGATAGTATCTTCTTTCTTCTTTATTTTTCTTGTATTTCTTTTCATGAATTTCTCATGTATAATGTCTTTAATGCTTATTATGTATTTGAGTGACTAAACCCACCCATTTCGAGGGTCATTGTTGAACCCAATTTAATGTATTTTGCAATTTTATGATTCCTAATTATTATTACATGTTTGGGTGATTCTTTTAATACCATTTTTAATACTTTCAATTAATTAATCATTTATTGAATTATTTGAGGTCTTTAATTTAGTTTGAGAAATTAGAAATACACACATTGATTGAAATAACATGAAAGCGTGACTAATCATGTGCAACACATGTGAATTGAATGCATTTTATATAATTGAAATAGCATGAGAGAGTGACAGGATAGTTTAATGTGTGTTTGAGAAATATACATGAATATTTAAGGTACTACAATTGATCATCTAAGCCTGTATGTAATTAAGATAACTACAATTGCATATGCATGATTTGGGGGATGCAATGAACCTAAGAAATCTCTTCTCACTTTGATTTTCCTGTTTGGGTAGTTTGGTTGGACCAATATTTTGTTAATACTTTACAATTATTACTATTGGTCCATCTATTTTCAGTAGTCTATATAATGTTGGTGAGACCCAATTTCCATACTCAACAACCAAATAATTAATTTTCGTAGTTTCAACATTCATTCTTTAAATACTTATAACATTGTACACAATCTGTGTACTTACGATTTTCATGTCATGTCAGCTATACATGGCCTCATTGACATAAATAGACCCCAACTCATAAAAACAAAGGTGACTCATATAAAAGTGGGTAGTTTTCTAAACGGTTGAAAGGTATTTTATTCTCGAATCAAAAAAGCAATAATGTCTAGTTACATAAGGCTTGAAGTTGACTTTATTCATTCCCCAACTCATAACCTTAAGACTATGTATTAACTTTTCATAGGAACTGCGTGATAAACATTCAGTGAGGAACCGCAGAAGCATTTCAGTTGGTCCAATAGAAGTTTGTGGCACTTAAGGTTTCAACATTTGGAGGCAAATCACTCTCATCTCTTCACAGCGCCCTATTCATCATTACAGAAAGATTTATGATGACTATTTTCTGAGACTAAGAAAACAACTCCAACATAAGATCATGCTTTGTAGAATTTTCACAAACTTCATGATTTCTGATATAACAAAGGAATCAGTCTAGGAGAAAAAAATAAAAAGAATCAAGTGAAAACTTGTAGAAGGAACACTATTAGGAAATCCCACCTCTTTATACGTCATAGTTGATGGTGGATCATGGTACGGATCCACAACTGCTACCTGATCACCATATTTATCAGCTGAATGCCTCCAAATATCAGGAACTGCTTTCAACTTATCAGAGACCAAGACAGCATCACTTGACAGTAACGAACCTTCCAAAAGTGGTGAAAACTTCCTTATATGCAGTTCTTTAGTCTATAATAACAATAAAAAAAGGTCAAAGAGAAATATGTTAATAACCCTGGGCATGTTTGAGTCCATTAAACAATAAACTATGAATAAATAAGAATGGAACCAAAGGTTGTATAAATGTGAATGGAACCAAAGTTGTACGCTTACAGAGCCTGGATGCAATCTTTTACGGAATACATACAACAAAGACATTTCATTAAGATCAGCATGTTCAAGATACCCCTGTTCAGGCATCAACCTAAGCAAGTTTGTGTATACTCAGCTCATACAGTTCAGCACTCAACAGTAGTTTAAGATGTCTATGGCTGTTGAACCATTGACTAAGCACTCAAGTTTTATGTCAAAAATAGCCTTTAAACACGTTTTCTGAGACAATGAACTTCACCTAGCAGAACTTCTTGAATGGATCAAAAATTATAATAATACAATTGAAAAAGAACTTCCTCCCATGCATTGTGACATGTCATCTAGCTTCATTCTATCTGTTGAAGATCGGCCTCTTTCTGATGACCTGGCATCCGGGAGATTTGGAGGCTTTTTTGGATTGATTAGTCAATCCTATTTTTCTTTTTTCGGAATAAAATAAGGATTTTTTATTATTCTGTTTTATTTGTTAATTGTTCCCAGATTTGTTGCTAATTTGTTGCTGATTTATTTCCTATTTCGTTGGGCTGTTTATTGACCATAATATATCTATATATTCTGGGCCTTTCCTAATCATTCAAGTAAAAAGATATTTCAGCAGTGTTTTCAGGTTTTCTTCTCTGATATCTTTTCTCATATGATACCAGAGTTGGGATACCGTGGAGAGGAAAACACCATGGCCAATAGCTACAAACTACATAGAAAAAACTTTTTTCAATGGTTACGGTCTGTCCAGATGGTTGTACGAGGGAGAGGAAGAATCAGGGTATCTTGATGGCTCAAAAAAGAAACCAGATCCTACCAATGCCACCTACTCAACATGGGACACAAATTATGCCTTAGTGATGTATTGGCTCATGAATTCTATGGAAGAGAATATTGAGTCTTTGTATCTTGTTTACACCATGACAAGTAATTTAGCACAAAGTGAAATTGGCCTATTCTGACTTAGAGAACTCAGCTCAATTACATTAAGAGATCATGCTAGGGATATCAAACAAGTATGGAAGTCATAAAGTACTACACGGCTCTTACCAAGATATGGCAAGAGCTGGACCTATTTGAACCCAATTATTGGTGTCAGGAAAGTATGTGAAACTTGTAGAAAAATCTTGTACCTATGATTTTCTTGCAGGTCTCAATAAGGATCTGGATGAAGTTCGTGGTAGAATGCTTGGAAGCTGACGTTTACCTCAAATTGAAAAGGTATTTGCTAAATTTCATAGGAGAGCAGATGCTTGGAAGCTGACGTTTACCTCAAATTGAAGAGGTATTTGCTAAATTTCAAAGGAGAGCAGGTGCAAGAATATGCTCGGAGACACTAAAGGCTCAATCCAAACTGAAGCCTCTGCTCTTGCCACCAAAAGTCACGAACATAATCATGGAGCAAACTATTCCAGCGACCTTAGGCATCCCCAAAAAGGGAATCATTGGTGTGACTTTGGCCAAAAGACAAATCAAATTAAAGAAATATATTGGAAATTACACGGGAAACCTCGCATTCAAACAACCGCAACAATCAAAGACAATCTGAAATTTTTCGAAAAGATACTCATGCCTAACAGTCCAATACCGAACTCAGAGAACAGAAACATGGTGAAAACATGGACCTTATGAGTCTCAACAAAGAACAACTTTAGCATCTCTACAAGTTGCTCACACCTCAGAAAGTATGATAGGTTGTGCTCACCTATTTTCCTCTTAAGTCCCTAATCATGGTCAAAGTAAAGTACGGATTGGTAATAGCTCCTTATCTCCAATAACTGGAATTGGAACCTTGAAAGTTAACATAGAAGTTGTCCTTAAATTTGTATCCAATGTTCCAAATTCATCTTGTAATCTGCTTTCTGTGAGCAAAGTGTCTTCGAGGATGATTTTCTCACAAGATCATTGTGAGTTTCAGGATCCGAATTCAGGGAAGAGGATTGGCAATGCTAAGTTGTAGCACTTTAGGTTAAAGCCCCTTCGTTTCCCATATTAAAACATTTACTTCCTTCCTTGTTCAAGAATAACTACATTTTTTAATGTAAGATAAGTCAATTGGCTAAACAACAAAGATCTATTTTTAAACCAAGACCTTATAAAGCTACTAAGTCTTTTGCTCTTGTGCACAGTGATATTATAGGACCCTCATGGTCTCACAATCTTTATTCAAAGCGTTGGTTTATTTCTTTTATCGATGATCATATTCGTGTGTTTGGCTCTACTTGCTAACAAATCAAATGCTGAATAAATTTGATGGAACTCTTTGCATTCTTGATTCCTCACATGGCTTCAGCGAAAAGACAGTTTATATTCTAACTAAAGGATTGCTAAGACCTCTCTTTGAAAAGATAATATACAAGCTAGGATTGTTTGATGTGCATAATTCAACTTGAAGGAGATTATTGAAGATCAACCCCTCTTTGATGACCTAGCTTCCGAGAGACTTTGAGGCTTGTTTGGATTGATTAGTCAATCTTATTTTTTAAGGGAATAAAATCAGGACTTTTGTTATTCTATTTTATTTGTTTTTATTTCTAGATTGTTCCCAAATTTTGTTTAAACATATAAATCGGCTTGGAATCCGACCCACGAATAGCCCGATCCATCAAACACATTGCACTAAAAAGACCCAATTTTTGCCCGCACCCTCAACGATACTCATAAGGTGCCCCCGCCTATGCAGAGTAACTTGGGTATTGAAAAGCCGACCCCCAAACCGAGCCATAAAAATGGTTGATCTCAAGTTATATTGTGTTTTTACATATGTATCCCCCTTGATATGCTGCGAAGTGTACTCTTATATAATCGACACATTTATATATAATATCTTATATATATGCGAATCTCATAGGAGATCCACACATTCTTTCAACTCTCTGACCTCTTTCTAGTTTCCCTTTCTAAAAATCGGACCATTTTAACATTTTGGTGCCAACCGTGGAGCTCAAGATTCGAAATTCGAACCTTAGCTTCTGACCCCTTATTTTTAAGGATTTACCCCGAATTTTGAGAGAAAAACCTCGTGAGTAAGATCCCCATATTGTGTTCTCTACGATTTACATCTGTCGTGATGGGAACGAGAGTTGAGAAAAGATTGAAACTAGCAAATGAAATAGCATCTTCGTCATAGAACCATAGCTAACCAACCTATGAGGACACCCAAGCTATGATCGACCCTATCAAGAGTTGACATGCCAACTTCTCGAGCTAAAAAGAGAGCTCGAGGAGGCCTGACAAGAAAACAAAGCACTACGCTCCTAGTTAGGCCCGAGCATTCTAACGGGTCGAGCCACTAAACTGGTTGGTGAGTTTGGGCCGACTCCTATAGTAAATGAGTCCACCCAGGTCAAGAATGTAGCAGAGGGCGACCCTCCTCCCAATGCGATGGGGCTCAACAATGAGCAACTGCTGCAAGAGCGAAAGAACTAAGAGGCACGTTTCCAAGCATTAGAGTAAACAAATAGAGAGCAGGACCAGACCCTCAAAAAAGCCAACAAAAGGCGAGACAAGAGCAAGACACATTATGATGTCAATAGGGATTACGAGCAATTATGTGCCTCCCCCTTCTCTGACGAAATAGAGAACAATGAGCCTCCAACCAAGTTTAGTTCTCCTAAGTGTCCAGAATACCAAGGAATGAAGGATCTGGTTATGCAAGTCCAACATTTCAAGACAGTTATAGCCCCTGTGAACTTCACTCGAGAAAAGAGATGTCATGATGTGCAAACTGTTTGCTACCACTTTATGCAATGGCGCACAAAAGTGGTTTAATAACTTGACACCCCATACCATAACCACTTTCTCTCAATTTGTCAAGTTGTTCATCACCAACTATGCCTACAACAAGCCTCTGAGAAAGTAATCTCATCACCTTTTCTTGATCACCCAAGGAAGTTGAGAGTCTATTGAGGAATATATGAGAAGATCCAAAGAGGAAAAGCTAGAAATAACGAATTGCTCTAACTCTATTGCGATAGAAGCTTACAAACGAGGTCTATTAAGGAATTATAATTTATTCGCAGAATTAACCAAAACAATTCCACATACGATGGAAGAAGCTTATGGAGAGGCGAGAAAGTTTTTTTCATTTGAAAAGGGAATTAGGGTTGCACAAAAACAATAAGGCCTCTACAGAGTTTGCACCAGAGGAAGAAAAGAAAAGAATAAGCCCAGACAGATCAAACCAAGACAAAATGATTAACAGAAGCAAGCGGTTTGCTCCAAATCACAGGGTGAGTAGTCTATAACCTAGGAATAAGGGGCCTTGGGATAGGTTAGATAATTGTTTTGCTTTCAGCACCTACTTGTTCGTAATTAATAACCTTAGCAGTTGGATTTATATGCTTATTCTGATTCTAATCGGAATATTCAAATGATTGTTATCAAATGACTATTCATCTATTGTTTTTTCATGTAAATAGGGGTAAGAAAGCTCTGTGAAAAAATGGCGGCTCGATTTGATGTTGTTTAGGGGGAGGTTAGAATACAGATGTTGGCTAAGTAAATCAATGGATAGTCTTGGTGGTCCTATTGATGAAAATGGTAGTGTAAATTCTAATTCAATTAGAAATGAGAAGGGTATTCCTAATGGGATTGAGAATAACCATTTTCGTTATAGTAATGTTGATCATTTAGTTGGTGCCAAGGACATTCATAATTTTATATCTGATGACACTATTTTAGTTAGGGATAGTAATAGGAACAGTTATTCCATCTATTTTAATATTAAAAATCAAATTTTTGAGATTGACAACAATCATTCTTTTCTAAGTGAATGGGAGAGTTCTTTTTATAGTTATCGGAATTCTAGTGATCTGAATAATGTATCTAAGAATAACAACCCTTACTATGATCGTTACGTGTATGATACTAAATCTAGTTGGAATAATCACATTAATAGTTGTATTGACGATTATCTTCGCTCTCAAATCTGTATTGACAGTTACATTTTTAGTAGTGGTGACAATTACAATGACAGTTCGATTTATAGTTACATTTATAGCGAAAGAGGGAAAGTAAATAGTAGTGAAAGCAAGAGTTCTAGTATAAGAACTAGTACGGATGATAGTGATTTAACTATAAGAGAAAGTTCTAATAAGTTAAGAGAAGTTTCTAATAAGTTAAATAAGTTAAGAGAAAGTTCTAATAAGCTAGATGTAACTCAAAAATACAGGCATTTGTGGGTTCAATGCGAAAATTGTCCCTATTACTATAACCATTTTCGTTATAGTAATGTTGATCATTTAGTTGGTGCCAAGGACATTCATAAGCAAAATGCTAAGTGGCCACCAAAAATGAGGCCACCTCTTAAGGACCTATCTAAGCAATATGCCTTTCACAAAGATATAGGCCACAAGAAGCGAGATTATAAACATTTGAAGAAAGAAATAAAAGATTTGTTGTCCAAGGGGTATTTGGGTGACGTCGTGGGAAACAATAGCATCAAACGCTGAAGCTACCAACTCCACCCGATAGGCCCACATAATGAGACTAATGTGAGGATCATCCATACGATACATGGATAACTTGGGCTCAATGAAACCTACAGTAATTCACACAAAGGATACGCTAGAGACTTGCGCAGTTTACCGCATGTTTATAATTTAGATAAAGGGATATCCTCTGTTGCAATTACCTTCTTTGGAAAGGATGAGGCCTCATCTTCCTATGAAGACCCTTTGATAATCACCCTATGAATAGGACCTTGTGATGTTAGCCGAATCATGATTGATACTAGGAGCTCCGTCGACCCTCTTTTTCCGTCAACAATGAAGGCTTTAGGTATAAAGGAATGTGACATCGTGAGGGGAGAGCTACCCTAGTAGGATTCAATAATAGCACTACCTATGTAGTTAGGACCATGATGTTACCGATCATGGCAACAGGATCTATAATAATAACCAACTTTGTGATAATTGATGTCCCAGTCCATTACAATGTCATTCTGGGTAGACCATGGATACATAAGATAAAGGCAATTCCATCTACTTTCCATAAAGTCATCAAATACCCAACCGGGGAAGGCATAAAAGAGATAAGAGGGGATCAAGAAAAGGGTAGATGTTATTATAATGCTACAATGAGGGAGGTGGTTCCAAAGTAGCATTTATAGCATGGGACTTGTCAAAAAAGGCCAAAGGAAGATGCCTAGCGAAGTCGGTTAGTTCAAATGAAGTTTGACTCTCTAAAATTGAGCACCCGACTTAACAACAAAGGTCTGGGAGCAACTATCTCAATTACTAAAAGCCAATTCCAATATCTTTACAAAAAGGTCTGTTGATATGCCTGGAATTGACCCAGAGATTATAACCCACTAATTGAATGTTAATCCAAAAGCTAGATCTATCAAATAAAGTAAGAGAAAATTCACAAGAGAAAGGAACGAAGTGATGTAAAAGTCAAGTCACCTCACTTAAGGAAACCAAGATTAGTAGAGGTGGATTACCCAACCTGGTTGTCAAATGTGGTGCTGGTAAAAGAGATTGATGGATCACCCCGCATGTGTGTAGCCTTCACAGACTTGAATGACGCATGCCTTGTTTTCCCCTACCAAGTATTGATCAGTTGGTCGATGCTACATCTGGGTTTGGTTTAATGAGTTTCCTACATGCATATTCTGATTACCATCAAATCGGAATACACCCAAAGGATGAGGAAAAATCATTTCTATTACTGAGGAAGGGACCTTCTGTTAAACCCGAATGCCATTTGGTTTGGAGAATACGGGAGCTACGTATCAATGCCTCGTCAATAAAATGTTTTTTGACCAGCTAGGGAGAAACCTAGAAGCATATGTAGACGACATGGTGATAAAGTCAACACAACTAGTAAACCATGTCAAAGACTTGGAAGAATTTCACGTAATCTGAAGGTATGGTATGAGAAAGCATCCTATGTCCAACGATGTTGTCCACAACCCTAAAAAATGTGTTTTCGATGTGGCCTTAAGAAAATTCCTAGGATATCTCGTATCTGCCCGAGGAACTGAGGCCAAACTAGACAAGATATAAGCCTTGGTCAATATGAAACCTCCTACTAGTCTGAAAGTAATTCAATAATTGAAAGAAAGAATAGTTGTACTCAACAAATTCATTTTCAAATGTATAGACAAGTGCTTACCATTCCTCAAAATGCTAAGAAAGAGCACATTGATTTTCTGGAACGAAGATTGTGATAGAACTTTTCAAGGAATTAAGTAGTACCTAAGCAAGCCTTCGATCTTGGTCAACCCTTCCTCAAGTGAAAAGCTTTATTTGTATTTAGTTGTTACTCCCCAGACTTGTAGTGTCGTACTTTTTGCAAAAAGAAACAAGGTCCAATACCCTGTTTGCTACATCAACCAAATCCTGATGAACACCCAAAGCAGACATCCAACAATTGATAAGTTAACCTTTGCTCTAAAAGTGACGACACGAAAACTCAATCATTTCCTCAGCTCACATACAGTGGTAGTACTCACCTTGCAATCACTTAAGAGCATATTGACATGGCCAAAGGTTACAGGGAGACTGGCACATATTGCATTCGAAATGGGAGAATATGATATCAAGTATATGTTTAGAACTTCCATCAAAGCGCAAGCGCTGACAGAGTTTGTTGCTGCGTTCAGCGAGTCACCAGGGGTCCCCAATGATAAGGTAAAAGGTGAAGTATGTGACATAGATCAGAGAGAGATACCAACCTGGCAAGTATTTGTCTATGGTAAGCACAACTTTAATGGCGCCAGGCTAGGGGGGTGGTCATAATAGATCATGATGAAAACTGTTTCGAATACACTGTTACGATGAACTTCCAAGAGACCAATAACATCACAGAGTAAGAGGCGGCTATATTTGGTGCCATGACTGCTAAGAAACTCGAAGCTAATAACATTTCCTTGCACAGTGATTCATAATTGGTGGTCAATTAATACTTGGGCACGTTTGAGGCTAAAGACAGCAAGATGTAGAGATATTTGGAGAGACCAAAAACAGAATGCTCAAAATTTACCTGCTTCGAGATCAAGCAAATATCCCACAATAAGAATGGTCATGATGATGCTTTGGCCACACTAGCTATTGTACACAAGGCCAATCATAGTCAGGTAATTTCTAGCAAAGGCCATTTTGAGAGAAGCTAAAAAATTATTGGAAGCCTATGGTTTATTCCTATCCTTAACTTCTTTTAAAAGGGAGACTTACCTTAAGACCAAGAACTAGTAAAATAAATCAAGGCTAAGGCAAGTCAATACATGACCTAAAATAATAAATTGTATAGAAACACGACCCTTCGGCCCAAGCTCTTGTGCATAGATAGGGAGTGGTCTACAAAAATCATGTTTGAAACCCACGAGGGAAAGTACACTCTCATTTGGCTAGAAAAGGCTGTCCCAACGAATTATGAGACAAGGTTACTATTGGCCCAATATGCTAGCAAAGTACACGAGGTACACAAAAGTATGCGATAAATGTTAGATGTTCATCCCCTTATCACATACGCCACCAACCACAATAATGGGGATAGTTAGTCTGTGGCCCTTGTACAAATAGGAGCTAGATATAGTATGACCCTTACAACTAGCGGTGGACCAAAAGAGGTTCTTATTAGACATCACAGATTATTTCTCCAAATGGACTAAGGCAGAGCCTCTGAGAAGAATAAGAGAAGAGGTAATTCGATTTATTTGGAAGTCCATAGTTTATCACTTCAGTCTACCAAAGAGCTCGTTACCGATAATGAAAGGCAATTTACAGACCACAACATCAAAGCATTTGTCACCAAGTACAATATTAAAATGTGTCATTCAAAGCCATATTACCCACAAGCTAACGGTCAAGCAATCTTCTAATAAACTAGTAATCAACCTATTAAAGAAAAATTTGGAAGGTGCCAAAGAAAGATAAGTTGAGGAGTTGCCTGGGGCATTATGAGCCATCAGGGCCAGTCCCAGAAGCAACACTTATAAGACACCTTTCTCACTAGTATACGATACTGAGATTGTGATACCAACCGAGATCACAGTTCCCACTATAAGATCAAACCTAGTTGTAGACCAAATTACGCAATTAACCTGATCCTACTAGAGGAAAAAAGAGAAGAAGCCTTGAGGAGAATTGTCAAACAAAAAAAAAAAGGTGACAGATTACTACAACAAAACCATACGCTTTAAATCTTCATCCTAGTTAATTAGGTCCTTAGAAGGGTCTTCTCCAACAAGAAAAATGGATGACTGGTAAGTTGGGTGCAAATTGGGAGGGCACATACCAAATAAGCACGGTGACACTAAAAGGGACCTCTTTATTGAAAAACGATAGCATTGAAGATAGTGTGAGCTGGAACGCTTGACACTTGAAACAATATCACTTCTAATGTACTTTGATTTATCTTCATGTATCACCCCTTATTCATATATGTATGTGTGTTTGTGTGTGTGTAATAGCTTTTGGTGAGCAGAGACGTTATTGCTCACGAATGTTAGAGAACTAGTCACTAGTCACTCAGTCATGGACCAAGTATACCGTTCTAACAATTGCTCGGGTTAAGCTACAAGTCTATTGCATTGATCGAGCTTCACAAGTTCATACTATTAAAAATAAAATTTATTGATCAAGCTTACAAAGCTTTTAAAAATTCATTGATACAGAGCTTGATCTCCCAAAATTATTAAAAATTCTTTAGACATTTGGATACACAACCAGTGTCCCGATCGTTTGGCTCTTTCACTAATGGCAACAACTCGACCTAAATCTTAACAACTTTCTTGTAGATATTGGTTCCTACTTCAATGGAGGCTAAGCTTGTGTTAATAATAGAATGTTTCAATTTCTTAACAACACACTTCACATTGAGGAACACTCCTTCATATTGCTTCATGTAAAAGTTCACCCAATGGGACTTCCTGTCCACCAAAGTGGCCATTTTAGTCATTGTCCTTCTCTCTCGAGCTCGAGTATGAGATAGCTGCTCTTTACAAGAATCGAACTCACACTTGGTCTCTTCATAAAGAGAAAGCTTATCCTTATGGTTCGACAGCTTAGCCTTTAATTTCTCTACCTCCGTGTTGAGCCTAGAGTTCTCCAATTTTAAAGCTCAAACTAAGCACCTATTTGCCCGATCAAAATCCATAAAGCACAAATAAGAAAGATGGAGTGAATTTTTTAGGTGCTTCAAACAAAAACGGATCTATGAATTACCAATATTCCTAATCCCTTTTTATAAGAAATAACATTGGGACAAACATTATGACACATGTCCTACAAGTAATGAGGTTAGTCAACATCATAAATAAATACCATAAATGCACAAATATACATACAACACAAACTTCTCAAAATAAATCTCATTAAAAGCAAAGTGTGCTTGGTTACAAGAATAGCACGCGCCAAGGGGCTGTCAAGCCTTTTCAAAAATAAAGGGACTCGAGCCGACTAAAGAGCTAAGGATCCCAGCTCCATCTCTAGCTTGTTCATCTCCCACCTCGGATTCACCATCACTTGCCTCGAAGTTTTCACCCTAGTCGTCACCCTCTGCCTAAGTTTGTGTGAGCGAGTAATGTAGCATAGTTGGGATGTTAAGGATCTAATAATAGTATTGGGCGAGGCTCTTTTTTTTGGATTTTTTCTTGAGGGAGTCCATGGCTAAATTATAACCAATCTCAACACTCGAAGAGAGCTGCTCGATCATGGCGCCAAGGTCGTGCTTTATTTTATCTTGTTCATGAGAAAAAGTGTCTTTGGGATCATTAAGCTCGCACTTATAACCTTTAACCTCATCCTCGAGTTTTCTCTGGGCCTCCTCGAGCATTTTAAAGCGCCTCGAGTTATCATTCAGCTCCTATATGACCTTGGTCAATTTTTCCTCCTTGTCGATAGCCTTGCCCTCCCACTCGTTTGCCTTGGCCAACAGCACAGCATTTTTGGCTCAAGTAGAAGCGTGGCTCTCTTTTTCTATCGCGAGGTCATACTTCAACTTCTCAATACCTCGAACTCTACTAAGCCCATGAATGAGTTGGGCCAAAAAACGAGGGAAACCCAATGCGAGGTGAGCGAAATATAAAAACTCGGAATGGAATAAATAAAAGCTCGAGGTAATACTTACTTGATACAAAAGCCTGTTGAGCATGACCCCATAGTCAGCAACCTTAAAAATGGCATCGAGTTGTTTCTCATGTACCAGGTAGGGGAGGTTATCCGTATAATGGTCCAACCTCTCTGGAACCATACCCCTATATAAGGCCACTTTCTTAACTTCTACAGTGAGGTCGTCAATAACACCTTTGAACCTCCTCGAGTATCTCACAGGGGACGGTAGGCATTTGTTGGCACGAGGTTAAGAATGTGGGAATGTATTGACCTGGAGATGCTAGCGCGGGCTTAACAACGTTCAAGGGGTAGGTGCAAGCACGGGCTCCACAATAGTTACATGCTTTTTCTTTTTGGATTGAGTAGGAATGGTCTCTTGCCCAGAGAACTTGCTCCTCTTCTTTCCCTTAAAGGAGCTCATTCCTTGAGAAGGAGCTTCAATTTTTTTGGGAACTCAATCCTTGTTTGACAACCCTACTTTGAAGCCATGCCAATAAGATATCAGCGTTAAACTCCATAGTACCTACAAAAAAAGGTGTTAGATTTTAAAGGCTCGGTCTAAACAAAGAATGGGCTATTTCAAGTAAGCTCGAGGTCAATTCACCATGGTCAGGGACAACTTTAAACCTCCTCCCAAACTCTATAGGAGGGGTCTTGCGTTTTGTGGGTACCTGAGGTTTACTAATAATCCTGTGGGATGGCTCTACTAAGTCCTGTCTCATCAACCTACATGCAACAAAGCTCAGGGTGTTTAACAGCTTCCTCCACTATGTTTTCTTGGACAGATAATTATGGATATCAGTCAATCTTTGTTTAACCCAGGCTCAAGGTCATGATAAGGGAACCCATATTCCTTATCACAAGTTTGGTGTTAGTTCAGGTGCTTCTTATCAACCTCGTATCACTATCTGACGTTTTCCACCGACCAAACACATAAAAGTACTCCTAGTTCTCGTTCTCGGGGAGGATCACGTTTATGCCCCAGTCCTGCTTGACTAACATATAGACCCTCCTCGTATCTGTGGGATTTTGCTTTAGTACATATGCTTCATTGAACTTAGGCATTTCTAGCTCCATCCCGAGCTCTCTGCATATGAGAGTAAGACAGAGTAAGCACCTCCACCCATTTAGCATCAGTTGCCCAGGCGCAATGTTTTGACCAAGAACTTTCTTATGAAGGGGTACAATGGGAATCTAACCCCTAGCCACAAGGCTTTTTCATGTAAGGCTATCCATCCAGTTTGAGGTGGATTACTATCAAGAACACACAACCTAGGGATCATTATCTGAACCAAGGAGGGAATATCGTACATCTTCCTTAGTCTCTCCTCATCCTGAGGAGATAAAACACTGAGTTTGACGTTGGCCTCGACCTCCCAATTTTTGGTTCAACCTGTAGGTTCACTAGTGCCTTTCTTCTTGGATTTTTTCCTCCATGATTTGGAGACTAATATCTAGATCTGAGGCACATTTAACTTAATTGTAGGTGTTGCCTGTGGGCTAGACGTAAACGTAGAAAGAGGGAGCTCAGACATTTCCTCTTCTCTCAAAGTGCTCGCTTTGCTAGAGGATCTCGATGCATCACTTTTTGCCTCACTCGAGTAGCTAGGGTATTAAGAGCTCTCCGAAGAGGAAGAGCCCTAATAGCACGAGGGTAGGACTACATTGCCAGTAGCCCGTAACGATAACTCTCTATACATTGTCTCTATAGAATATTACCAGAGCACAAAATGATAAGGTATGAGGAGATAGAAGTTACCTAAGGATGAGTTTTCAAAGTAAACGGGGAATGAATTTAGAGACCAACCTGAAAAGAAATCAAAAAAATTGTTAGACTTGAGGAGTGATCCTTAAAAGCCCAAGCAAAAATAAACATGTGCTGAATTGTTTTTCTTACCACCTGAGTAGAGAAATTATATGGCGTGAGCTGAATAGACAAAGCGTTTTTATTCCAATTTTTGTTCAATATCCTAGAAATGGTGAAATGAATAACGCTTTGGCTCTTTCTTATATAAAGGTGCAAATCTTCTCTCTCTAATTAATTGACAAGCATTTATTAGGGCGCACCGAACGTTTCAAATTCACTGCTCGGTTGCTACTTTTCCACCCCATTTGAAGAACTGAGCTGTAAGAGTAAGGGGACTTGATGTTTGAGCATATGGATCGACCTGGAGCCTGACTCACGAACAGCACGAGCCATCAGATGTGTTGCACTAAGAAAACCTAGTTTTTTCCCACACCCACAACAATACTCATAGGGTGCCCCACCTATGCAAAGAAACTTGGGTATTAAAAGGCCGACCACCAGATTTTTACATACGTATCCTCCTGACATGTTGCAACGTGTACCCCTATATGATCGACACGTGTACGTATAATATCCTATATATATACAAATCTAATAGGAGATCCACACATTTTTTCAATTCTCTAACTTCTCTTTGGTTTCTCTCTCTGAAAATCGGACCATCCTAGCAGATTTGTTTATGATTTATTTGCAAATTTGTTGGGATGTTTATCGGCAAGAATATCTCCATATAGGGTTTTTACTTAATTTTGTAAACATTATAAAAGATATTTTAGCAATATTTGTTAGGTTTTCTTTACTCATACTTTCATTTTTTTGATGTCATTCAAATTAAAAAGCAATATCTACAAAATAAAATTACCATATAACAAAGAAATGCCTTATCTGCAAAATTAAGACTCTAACTACCTATTTGGTGCATTGTATCAAATAGATCAATACATTCATATTAGACTAACTGTATTGAATTATATCATCATTAGTTTATACGGTGTTCTACATAATATACTGAGATAAAATTAATTATAAATATTTTAATGAGATAATGTCTATTTAAAATAGTATGTAATTTGTTTTATGTAGCTATCTTACGAATCAAAATATTTTCATTATAAAAATTTATTTAAGTCAAAATTTAATTTAATTTTCATATGTTTCTTACATTTTAAAAATAGGAAAAATTATTTTTAATTTTAGAGAAAGAAAGTCAAGACATATAATTTTAAAATCGAAAATTTGGACAGAATAATTTAAGTATCCAATACGGTTTAGACTCACAGCTCTAATGAGTCCAAAATTTTATATAATCGTGCAATTTTTATTTTGTCTAATACGAACTAACTTCATGACCAAGCATATGATTGTACATGAATTATAAATCAAGGTCTTAAGTATTGTGTAAAACACATGAAGCTAGATTATGAAATGATTAAGAATTCCATAATCATAGGTAACATTTGGACCAATTTAAGAAGTTACTAAATTTTGGAAAGATGAATTTTAACTCTGAAGATAACACGGTCATTTTTCCAATCACCAATCCCAAGAATTTATTTATTTTTCACTAGTTCCAGCCAGAATCTGAACTCTATTAATTAGGGAATTCCATTAAAAGATAGAAGAAAATCGTTAATAAACTAAATGTACCCATCATGGCACAGACCCTCCTGCACTAATTAGAAGTAAGTTCTCACAAAAGTAAAATATGCACTAATTAGAAGTAAGTTCTCACAAAAGTAAAATATGGTTATCTCTGCTACACGTATGGACCCATAACTATATATCTGATCATGATAACTATATAGTTTTTGGTTGTTGAATAACACTTCACTTTGTTATGGTTCCGCCATCAACCTGGACTTATAAATGCAGTAATTCTAAGCAAGAAAGCATACTATTAGTAAATTGGTACACAAGTTGTATAAGTGGCATTTGCTTCTTAATCGTTAAATACTTGCACAAGTATCTATATTTAATAGGAATCGTCTTTATATGATTTCCAATGAGATCATAAAATAAGGAAATTGAAAAGGAATCCATTGAAATTAAATTGAGTCCCTTGAAGAATGAACCGGGTAAGGTGAGTAGAAATTAGTATGATAAGTCAAAATGAACAAACACCTTAAAAAAAATTATTTCCCATTTCTTTTTTTATTACAACAATTAAATCCGAATTCTCAGATTTTTCAAAAAAAACAGTGTCAATTAGTATTTGAGTTCGGATTGATATTATTAATTCCCAATCGACTAGTCATGCAATCATAGAGCTACAAACAACACTTGAGAAGTTATTCAACAACAAAGAAAACCAGACTTGTTTTTCACATCTGGACCAAAACAAAGCCAACAATTTCGATTACTAATTTACTCAATACTACAAAAAACTGACGCACTCCAAATGAACTAAATTCTAAAAAGGTTGTTCAATAATCACCTTGGATTGACAAAATACTCTGAACCGACGATCTGGAGAACACCAACGTCGGTTTCCGTTGCAGGCTTTGAGAAAAACAGGTTTCGTGGGGTGGTGATGGTCAAAGAAACGGATAGAGTTGGATGTTGAGGAAAGAGTTGGCCTTTGGTGAACCAAAAGAGAAGAAGAAACCGATTGAGGTCTGTTGAGCAATTCTCCAACCATGGTTCGCTAGTAAAGAAGATATGTCCAATTATGATGGGAGAGAGAGAGAGTAAGAAATATATAAAGATTTTGTTTAAAAAATTCATATTTTTTATAATAATTTAAAAAATTGTTAAGATCGTTTTAGTTTAAAAAAGTAAACATTTTAACTTTAAACTTAAAAATTATAATTTTTAGTAAATTTTATTGAAAAATATATATTTACTTTATTTTACAAAACATAATTATCATAAACATAAAAAAATATTAACACTTTATAAATTTATAATTAATTTTAAATACACAAATCTTTTTTATCATATTATATATTAAAGTTTTATTTTAAAAAATAAAAATAATTTATTTTATAATAAAATAAATATAAATTTATACGAAAATAATATCCTAAGCATTTTGATAATTCATAAATAATATAATACATTATCATTATTATTATTAAATATAATTATATTTAATATTTAATTATAATTATGATATAAAAAATAATATTCATAAAAATAATTAAATTATTAAAAAAATTGAGAAACCTCTATATCTAACTTTGTACAATATACAAATACAAATATAGAACATTTTGACACAAATTTTACGTCAAAATATTATCTAATATAATATTATAATTATTTTTATTATTAATGCAATAAAATATATCTAATTAATTATATTTAAATATTTAAATAAAATTATTATTAATAAATATTTGTTATCTTAATAAAAATTAATATTATAATAATATTAGAGATATGTGTTATAATGTAATCTATTTTTTAATTTTTTAATCTTAAATAATTTATTTTAAAAAAAAATATCAATAATTTTTCATGAAAATGATTGTAATTATTTAGTAAAGTTTTTAATAATTTAAAATTTTATAATTTATCATTATTATTTTAAATTATTTTATAATAAAATTTTGATAAGTTATTTGTTATAAAAAATTATATATTTTTTATTATACAAATATAAATTATTTTTATTTATAATAAAAATAAATTATTATTTATTAAAATTTGTTGAATGAAGATATTTTATTTTTGTTTTTTTAAGAAGAAAAAAATGTGATTAAGTAATAAGATGAGAAAAAAAAAGTGTTTATTGTTTGGTTTGTTCATGAAAGAGAAAAAAAGGTGGCCGAGAAATATGAGAGAAGAGAGAAAATATATATTATCGGCAAATTGTTGAATAGGTTTTAATTTATCACTTTTTAAACTAAAACAAATCTTAACCTTTTTTTAAACTATTATAAAAAATATACTCTTTTTAGACAAATTCCCAAATATATAGCTAGATTGACAAAGAAATAAAGGGTGTCAATATACGACATTTTATGGCAAATATTCATGATATGTCGAATATTATTATTATTTATTTCATGCGCTACTACCAATAATATTCTCAAAATTAAAAAAAATATATCATAAAATGTTTTTAAAATTTTAAAAATATTGTAAATATCTTTTTTATTTAATAAAAATAAAAATTAATATAAATAAATAATGTTTTTTATACATAAAAATCAAAAAACAAAAAATAATATAAATAAAAACAAAAAGCATTTCATAATGTTCTCACAAGAAATAATAATTAACAAAAAAATTTAAAAATATAAAAAAATTCATAAAGAACGAAATGGATTCAAAAATTCACTATTTTTAAAAATAAGAAAAATATTTTTAAAAAAATATATAATTTATTATAAAATAAGTAACAAAAAAATGAACACTAACATTATAGATACAAGAAGAAGGTACAACGTATCATTAATTAAACAAAAATATAATTACAGATAAATTTTATAAAAATCTCCAAAATGATAAAAGAAAAATTGAATACATTCATTTAAGAAAAAATTAAATATTAATAAGAATCTATTTTAAAGAATGAATAGATACACTGATAAAATTTAGCACTCTTAGATAATAGAATACGAAATATAAAATATATTTTATTATGAATGATTCATAGAAACTTACGTTATAAGAAATTAAGATTCACCACATATCATATATTTGTCATTAACATTAATGATAAAAACTTAAATTAAATATTAAATTTAGCTTATGAATTTGAAAGAGGAGATTTAATGAAAGAATGAAAGCAATCATTTTTAATACATTCACAACTATAAAATGTGGCATTTAAGGCGATATGTAAAGTCATTTTTTGGAAAAACAAATTGACTTATAATGAATTTAAAGTCAGTTTGGTGTAGAACCGATGCTACGAACTACGTGGATAACGTCGGTTGACACGTAAAATTGATGCTACACACATGGATATTTCCTTTTCTCTTCTTTCTTCCCCAGGCAGAAATTATTTCAAGCGCTGCATAACTCTCAAAAACCCAAAACCTCATCCACTTCTCCTCCATTCTTTCTCATTTTCCAGTCACCTATGACCATCAATTCCAGCGCCGGTTAGTGGGTTTTCTTTCTCTCTAACTTATCTTTTAGATCCTCTATTGTTTTGAGCAAAATACTTAAATTTTTTATACTCACTTGTCACTTACAAAACACCATTTTTCTTCATTTACTTCATTTTGCCACTTTATTTAGTCTTGTAAGTATTTCTATTAATCCTATATACTTATTATTCATATTTTTTCTGCTATTATGTGTTATTATTTATGTGTATAAATTTTTGTATTATATATGTAGGTTTTATATTATAACATTAGGAGAAGAATATGATTATCTTGAATAACATAAGACAACATCATGGTAATTTTTTACTATTAATTAATATTTATTTTTTTAATTATTTGTATTATTTAAACTATTTGTTAAACAAATTTTAGTTTTTTCTGCTATTATGTATTGATCAAATACAGGTTTTAATTTGAGTATAATGGAAAATGAGTAAATTTTGTAAAAAATAAAAATAAAAATTTAAAGTCGGTTTACGCGTTGAACCGATTTTAAACATAAAGTTGATTCACGCGTTGAACGGACTTTAAATTTTAAGTCATTGAACCGACTTTAATAGTCCATTTTTGTATTAGTGATTACATAGTATGATATTCATTAATAAACAATCATAATAGTTTAATATATGAACAAAATATATTTATAGATATATATAAAACTTTTGAAGAGATTGAACAAATAATAAAACTATAAATATTAAAAGATTTTGAAATATCAAAAAAATAGAACTTAGATGTTATAGAAAATCTATGATACTAGGAAGAAAAAGTAATGTATCCTAATTTACGGAATGAGAAACCTTTAACAAATAAATAATGGTTACAGATGTAAAATAAGAAGTTAAAATAATGAAAGCATTAGTTAATAATGTAACATTAAGAAAAAAATGATATCATTATTATCTCAATAATGTTCAAAAACGAATTATAAAATATAGAATTGGATTTTGATGTAAGCCTAACAGACTTAGCAAAAAACTAAAAAATAATAATGAAAGTTTTAATTCTTTTCGTAGAAGAACTAGATATAGTATAAGAATCAAACATCAAATTCTTATAATATATAAATAAAACATAAAAAGAACTCTTGAAATAAATAAAATAATATGGTAATAATAAGATATTACAACAAAATATACATAAGAAATTCAATGAAATCATAAGTTGCAAATTTGATCCATTTGTAGGATTACAAGAAGAATCACCTAAAAGATTAGATGCATTGATACCTAAGGATGAGAAAAATTATAATTAAAAAAATCCAATACTAAAGAAGAAACAATAATCTCAATTTAATAGAATATAAAAAATAATTAGAAAAATAGTTTATGGATCTTGAGAATATGAATATAAAAAAAATTAGTCAGTTTGTTAACCCTAACAAATGAATATTTAATAAGACATTATGATGAAAAACTATGTACGAACAATAAAGATAATTATATGATATTAATGAGTGAAACTGATTCTAAACCAAAAAATTATATGAAACTAATTTCATTATTAGTCCCTTATCATAAAAGAATATTTTACCTACATAAAGAAGAAATCAATAGGCAATGGCTATAAGAACCCGACCTTCCTTATAAAAGAAAACAACAATCCAAAATAAAAGAAGGATTACATTAGAAAATTAGAGGTAGCATCCCACCAAAATTCAAACTTAATGAAAATTATAGATCTGATCTTTTAGATTTAGATTATAAAAGAGATTGAAAAAATCTTTCGATGAATGGTCTACTAGTATAAGTGTAATCATACAAACCTCTCAAACTACATAAACAAACCCTTCAACTTGTAATAGTTCACAAAATGATAGAAAATGTTAAAATTTGTTTTACAAATTTAACAAAACAACAACATTTAAAAATGTAAGAAAGTGCTCCCAAAGACACTACATATTTATATACAAAGTTAGGGATACTCTTAGGTGACATACACCTAATACACAACTAAGACACCTAATACACAACTAATATATTCAACTAGTGATGGACACCTAATACACAACTAACATCTCTAACTCTCCCCCTCAAGTTGGAGCATAGATATTAATCATGCCCAACTTGTTACAAAGATAATCAACCCGAACCCCACTTAAAGCTTTTGTAAAGATATCTCCTAGTTGTTTTCCAGTCTTCATATATCCTGTAGAAATCAAACCTTGCTGAATTTTCTCACGAATAAAATGACAATCAATTTCAATGTGTTTAGTTCGTTCATGAAACACAGGATTAGAAGCAATATGAAGAGCAGCTTGGTTATCACACCACAATTTTGCTAGTACTGAAGTTTTAAGACCTACTTCATCCAAGAGCTGATATATCCATATTATCTCAGACGCAGATTGTGCCATAGCCCTATATTCTGACTCTACACTCGATCGTGACACAACATTCTGTTTCTTACTTTTCCATGAGACCAAATTTCCTCCAATGAAAATACAATAGCCTGATGTGGATCTTCTATCCACTTTGGAACCTGCCCAATCTGCATCTGAACAACATTCAATATGAGTATGTCCATGATTTGCATACAAGATGCCACGTCCAGGTGCTCCTTTTAAGTAACACAAAATTTGCTCTAACGCTGCCCAATGATGAACTGTTGGAGATGACATAAATTGGCTAACAACACTGACTAAATATGCAATATCTGGATGAGTCACGGTAAGGTAATTCAGCTTTCCAACCACCCTTCGATATCTCTCAAAATATTTAAAGGGTTCTCCATCTCCTGTAAGGTGGATGTTCAGAGTCATTGGAGCACTACAAGGTTTTGCTCCTAATTTTCCTATCTCAGTTAATAAGTCCAGGACATATTTTCTTTAAGATAGAAATATACCTTTTTTACTCCTTGTGACTTCAATACCCAAGAAATACTTTAGCATCCCTAAATCCTTCGTGTGAAACTGAGTATGTAGGAAAGGCTTAAGAGATGAAATTCTCGTAGTATCACTTCCAATAATAACAATGTCATCTACATACATAACTAAAAGAATGATACCAGCTTCTGATTGTTTGTAGAACACAGAATGGTCAGACTTACTTTTCATCATACCAAACGTTTCTATAGCTTGACTAAATTTTTCAAACCAAGCACGAGGACTCTGTTTCAAACCATACAAAGATTTACGGAGACGAGAAACTTGCCTAGACTCCCCTTGAGCAACAAAACCAGGAGGTTGCTCCATAAACACCTCATCTTGAAGATCACCATAAAGAAAACATTCTTGATATCTAGTTTATGCAAAGGATAATGGTGAGTAGCTGCCATAGAAATAAACAACCAAACATAGGTCAATTTAGCAACAGGAGAGAAAGTGTCAGAATAGTCCACTCCATAGGTTTAAGCATATCCCTTAGCAACAAAACGAGCCATTAATCGAGCAATTGACCCATCCAGATTAACCTTAAATGTGAACACCCATTTGCATCCGATAGCCCATTTCCCCGAAGGTAAATCAACCAAGTCCCAAGTACCATTGTCATCCAACGCATTCATTTCCTCGATCATTGCATGATGCCAACCAGGATGAGATATGGCTTCGTGAACAGTTTTAGGGATAGAAATAGAATCAAGAGAGACAATAAAAGAGCAAGAGGAAGACGAAAAATAGTTATACAAAACAAAAGAAGAAATAGGATAAGTACATTAACGTTTACCTTTGCGTAATGCAATAAGAAGATCATTATTCTAGACTAGATCTGATGACGAAGAAGCATGTGCAGGACATGAATTAGAAGGTCAATGCCTGGAGTAAACTTGAGTTATAGAAGGCCTAATAGGAACTGGATCAGATACAGTTTCAAATGATGTGATAGAATAGACTAACAAATCATCATCCTCCCCCTAACGTGCAGGAGGAGGAGAAGACGAAAAATAGGGTGTGTCTTCCATAAAGGTAACATCAATTAAGACAAGATATTTGTTAAGACTAGGACAATAACATCTATAACCTTTTTGGAGACGAGAATAACCAAGGAAGATACACTTCAAAGACTTGAGATCTAATTTAGTAACATGCGGATGAACATCCCAAACAAAATAAGTGCTACCAAATATCCTAGGGTCAACCGAAAATAGTGACTTATTAGGAAACAAAATTTTGTAAGGAATCTCACCATGAAGAACAGATGAGGGCATGTGATTAATAAGAAAACATGCTGTTGAAACTGCATCGGCCCAAAAAGGTTTAGAAACATTCATTTGAAATAATAAGGCACGTGTAGTTTCGAGAAGATGTTTGTTCTTACGTTTGGCCACTCCATTTTGAGATGGAGTATCAACACACGAAGTTTCATGAAGCATGCCATTTTGAACCATATAGGATTGAAACAAAGCTGATGTATATTCTTTGGCATTATCACTTCGCAAAGTACGAATTGAAATATTAAATTGAGTTTTAATCTCAACACAAAATGCGCAAAAAATAGAAAACAATTCAGAATGACTCTTCATTAAATATAACCAAGTTACACGAGAATAATCATCCACAAAAGTAACAAAATACTTAAATCCAGGTTTAGACAAAATAGGACAAGGACCCCAAACATCATAATGAACTAATTCAAAAGGAACACTAGCACGTTTATTAACTCTTGGATTTGAACTAAGACGATGATGTTTTGCAAATTGACAAGACTCACAATCTAATGAAGACACCTTACTAAACTGAGGACAAAGTTTCTAAAGTAAAGGAAGAGATGGATGACCTAGTCTACAATGTGCCTCGAAGTGAGAGGTTATACCAGAGCAAGCAACAGATTTTGGTATTGGTGTGTCAAGAATATAGAGGCCTCTAGACTCATGTCTTTTACCAATAGTCTTCTTTGTCATAAGATCCTAAAATAAGCAACGATCAGGAAAAAATGAGATGCAACAGTTAAGATTGCCAGTAAGCTAACTTATAGAGATCAAATTAAAGGATAAGCTAGGTAAATGTAAGACAGACGAAAAAGGAAGCAAATGAGTGGGAGTAATTGTGCTAGACCCAAGAACACGAGATGGTGACCCATCGGCTAAGGTAACAGTAGAGGTGGAAGTGTGTGATTGAAGAGTAGAAAATAGACTAGAATTACTTATCATATGATCTGTGGCACCAGAATTAATGACCTATTTGGAAGATGAGGAAAAGAGACACGCATTTGATTTACATGAATCAGCAATAGCAGTGACAGAAGGTGATGAAGACCTTAGTGATTCTTGATATTGTGAGAACTTGGTAAATTCATATGTAGAGATAAGAACCGATTTTTCAAAAGTATCAGAAGTGGATGCAATATGAGCCGAGTGACCTTTCTGATGCTTGTACTAAAGCTTTCTACAGTCATGTTTCGTATGTCCTGGTTTGTGACAATAGTTACATACAATACCTCCTAGGTCCTATGGTCGAGTTTCAAACCTGTGCGAGCCGCCTCCTTTATTTCTATTCATATAAGTTGATCGTCTATGCTTATAATTATTACTTCGGCTGACCAAAGCACCATTTAATTGAGCAGGTGGAGGTGGAGTGCCTTTTGTACGAAGTACTCGACTAAACATTTCTTGTAAAGAGGAGATCTCAAAACCAGAAAGAACCTGGCACTTAGCAGTCTCAAAAGTAGAGGGAAGATCGGCAAGAAAACTCATGACTGCCATTTGTTTCCGTTGGCTTTGTTGAACCTTTACATCAGGGCTAAAAGGCATCAAACTATTGAGCTCCTCATAAGTCCTTTTAAATTCCATAAAATAATTCGTGAGTAATTGATCTTGTTTGTCTGCATGGTAAAATGCTTTGCATACCTCATACATGCGAGAAATATTTTCTTTACCAGAATATAAGAAATCCAAATAATCCATCAATTCCTTAACGAATTCACAATGATTGATCAAGTCAATTACATTGCTCTCAATAGAATTCTCTAAGCCATGTCTGCTTTGAATCATCTTTAGGAGGATCATTAGTTAAATGAGTATCTTTATCGATACTTCTCAAATAAATTCGAATGGTCTTACTCCAAGCCAAATAATTCGAGCCATTGAGCTTATGGTCCATGATTTTAGACATCATAGGCACTATATCCGTCACAACATTAGATTTCTTTTCAGCCATAACTCCTACAAACTACAAGGCAGCAAACAAACGAACAAAAAAAATCCAACAACAGCAGCGAACAAGAACACAAAAGTGGAAGAACCCAAACCTGAACAATCACAAGTGATGAGTGCCAAACCACCACAGATGACACAGTGGAACGCCGGAGAGCAACATGAGGTCGACCGTAGAAGACTACTGCAGGGACACGCTCTCACGCGCCGGCACGTGAAAAGTTGATAGAAAGTCGTGGTGGCGCATGTGTCTCACTCGCAACTCGTTTGGTGACCAGACTTCGAGGTTTGGCCGGTCGGCAGTTGGGCTTCTTTCCTGTGCCGGTGGTGAGAAAAAATGTGCACTCCAAAAGGGTATTCCGAGTTGGAACCCAAAAATTCACTAAATCCTAATTTGTGTTTACCCCAAATTAGCCCCTAATTTGAACGGAATTTTTTTTCCAAATTTTGTAACCCAAATGCTTTAATGCCATTTAAAACTCAGAATTCACTCTTATAATGTTCATTCAAAGACACTACATATTTATATACAAAGTTACGGACAATCTTAGGTGACATACACCTAATACACAACTGAGACACCTAATACACAACTAATATATTCAACTAGTGATAGACACCTAATACACAACTAACATCTCTAACATCCCTTATCATAAAAGAATATCTTACCTACATAAAGAAGAAATCAATAGGCAATGGCTAGAAGAACCCGACCTTCCTTATAAAAGAAAACAACAATCCAAAATATAAGAAGGATTACATTAGGAAATTAGAGTTAGCATCACACCAAAATTCAAACTTAATGAAAATTATAGATCTGATCTTTTAGATTTAGATTATAAAAGAGATTGAAAAAATCTTTTGATGAATTGTCTACTAGTATGAGTGTAATCATACAAATCTCTCAAACTACACAAGCAAACCCTTCAACTTGTAATAGTTCACAAAATGATAGAAAATGTTAAAATTTGGTTTACAAATTTAACAAAACAATAACATTTAAAAATGTAGGAAAGTGCTCCCAAAGGTATAAAATATTTATATACTATAGTAAATGAATATACAAGGAATTTATCGTAAAAAATAAAGTAAAATATATCACTAAATCCAATGAAAATGAAATTGAGTAAAGTAAATAACATTTAAAAAATATGAAAATATATAACATGTATTATATAGATTCCTTTATTTATGAATATGTAATGTATTATCATAAGTTACCAACTTCCATGCAAGAAACTTAAAGAAATGTTTTTTTTTTAAATTACTAGGAATATTACATAAAATCATAATATAAAGATAGAATAAAAAAATAGAAAAACTATACAAGACACCTTAGGAGAAAGAATAAGAAATCTTAAAAATTTTATAATCATTAAATATAAAAAAGACGCAAATATAAACAAATAAGAGGAAATGATATAAGAGATTTTAGAATCTCAAAAAAATATAGATTAAATAAACATTATTTATATATTATTAATATTCTACAAGAATATAAGAAAGAATGCATTGTACTTTCTGAAAATAAAGCAATAATTGCTCAATAAAAAATTAAGTATTTAAGGTTAAAAATTGAAGATGAAAAACATAATTTACAGCCCCACTAAATAACATTCAAGGATTTTTTAGTGAATTAAAAGACAAAAATCAATTATAAAAATTCTTAGGATGTATAACATATGCTAAGCATATTTATGGAAACTTCCAGGAATACAAAATCCTTTATAATATAAATTGAAATAAGACCATGTTTGGAAATGGACATAATAATATACTTTGTATATGAACAAGGTAAAAACGTAGATAAAAAATTTCTAACTTTATACTGTCCAGGTACAGATAATAAAATAATAATTGAAACAAATGCTTCATATGAATATTAGAGAGCATTTTTAAAAGAAAAAATAGATGATAAAAATAAATATCTTTGTAGATATACATCACGATCTTTTTATGGTCTAAAATTAAGTTATCACAATAATAAAAAGGAATACTTAGATGTTAAAAAAACTATTGAAAAATTTACAATATATTTAACAAGTTCTAGATTCATTATCAGAATTGAAAATAGGAATTTTGTTATTTTTTAAAGACTAATATTACATGTAATTATAAATAAGGAAGATTAGTTAGATAGTAATAATGGTTTAACTACTACAAATTTGATGTCGAACATCTTCTAAAAAATAAGAATATTTTAATAGATATATTTACAAGAGAATCAACACCTTTAACTATTTTTGTTCCGTAGGAATGCAACATCTTGATATCAATATCAAGATAAAGCAAAAAAAGAAGATAAGAATCCATTTAGAATAACTTAAGATTTTATACCTAGAGAACCCTCTTTTAGATACAAGAATTAAACAAGAAGAACCTAACAATTCAAAACGACTATTAAAGTTCAAAAACTCTAAAGAGAAATCTCATCATATATTCATTTTAAGGAAGGTAAAACTTTTGAAGAATGAATTCAAAATGAAAAGAAATAACCTAAAAATTCAAAAGAGAATAATATCTCTGAAAAGAAAAAGGAAAAGCTTAGTTGGGATGAAAAAGCAGAAGAAACAAAAATCAAAAAAAGATTTGTGTGGTCTATAATGATCCAAAACTAGGAATTTACAATTGGCCTAAAGCAAGTAAAGCTATTATCAAATTTAATGGAATAACTATTTGAGCTTTTATTAATAGAATATAAACTAGATTTAGTGAAAGGCTTAAATTTAAAAGGCAAAAGCAAAAATTTAGATGAATTATAGAAGTAAGGGTAAAATAGGGATTACTTATCTTATAAAAGGAACCCTTATTTTCTTTAATTGGATACATCTTCAGCAATAGCATCCTTTATATTCTAAAAATTATTCATGTAGCAACTATGTATCTAGAAACTATGAGCGTCTATGAATCTCTTTAAGATTCTTAGTTGGCTTTTAGAATTATAATAATTATTAATATTATAAATAAAATCTAGTCACTTTTTTCCCATTTTCTAATAAATATAATTTGGGTACCATATTATGTATGGATGCAAATACTTCATTATTACCAAGAGGATATTAAAGTTTAAGCAATTTGAGGCATGTTGGGTGTAATAAAGGAAGACATAACAAAATGAAAGACTATGGTGGATCCATTAAAATCAGGTATGGTAATTAAAAATAAAGAAATGAATAAAAAAACTAGTTATAAATCTGTATAAAAATAAACATAAGAAAATTATAAAAATTAAAATAATATTTTGATAAGAAACTTAAAGGCCTTTAAATAATAATTTACATGAAGTAACAATTACTGTTATGATACAACTAGCCATAATTTGGTATCAAAGTAGTAGAAAAGATAATTACATCATTGGTTCAAAATTTAATGTCGTTAACTATTCAAAAATATTAATGATATTAACTCAAAGTAAAGAGAATCTGAGTGAAACAAAATAAAACTTGAAAGATGTCATTGATATTTGGACAAAACATAAGGGAGGTTAATGATAATTAACATTTATTTTATATTTGTTCTATGTCATTTTCTATTTTAAATCATTTTAAATATAATAATTTTTAATTTTATCTAAATATTTAATTAAATTATAATATATATCATTATTTTCCTAAATCATCTAATTTTTTAAATCAAACATTTCTCTATTAATTTTATTATTCTTTTGTTGAAAAAAATCTTTATTTCTTTTTACCATAGAATAAAAAATTATTTATAATTTTTTTTATAAAAATTGTTCATAGAAGAATCATGTCCAATATTATTTTCTAAAAAATGAATAAGTGATATTAATTACATATAAATCAATTTTTAGTTACGTTATTAAAACAATAATTAATAATAATAATAATTTATAAGTTGTTTTTTTATACTTTTTGTTACCTATATATCTATTTGTTTATCTAAATTATCATCGAATTAAGAAAATGGTGTTTCTTAATATTATATTGGAGTGTTGAGTTATCTAAATATTATTAATTTTCGTTGATAAATATGATTTACTATTATTTATTTAATTCAAATCCAACGTATTTTAATAATCAAGTATGGTTCTTATTTATATTTAAAATGAGATATTAGAAAACAATTATTCTAAATTATAATTTAAAATTAAAATAAGGTATATTTTTATATATAAAAAATATATAACTTATATAAATTAAAGATAAATGAATTATTATTAAGTGATTTTTAGTATATATTAATAACATGTTATATTTTTACATTTTTTTATGGCATAAGGGAGAAAATATATATCTACATGGATTATTTCTATTACCTAGGTGTTATGGAAATCCAAAAATAATTATCATTTTTTTAAAACAAATAGACAATTCTAAGTTTTAGCATTTACCATAAATTGTCGATTTATTTATGGGATGGATCTATTATAGTGCATATTTATAGGAAATATAGTAGATAAACTTCACGTGCTCAAAAATCTATGGATACAAGGTATCCCATTATGGGCTCCACGAATTGTATAGGTTATTTGGAAAACGCCACCTTAAAGATAGATAAATGTCAATATTTTTGTGGTGTTATTTTTGGATCGTTAACCTATCTTATATGTTTTTGATGTAGAACTTACAACAACCATTTATGCAGTGATATATGCTACCGACTTTGGGTGAAGGAAACTTTGGTTAGAGTTGAACTCGATTTACATTTTTACTCTCTTTCAGACTGTATCACACTTGGTGCCATGAAAGTGGTACTTTCTTGGGCTGACTACTTAGAGAAAGTTGCTCACATTGAGTTTTATTTCTCCCATATTTATAGAGAGGGTAATGTTGTAATTGACAGTATAGTTTTTTCGGCCCTTAGTATTTGTATAGAGACTCGGTAATAGAATGCTCCATCATTTGCTAGGTTTTTTTATTCATTCAGATGCTAACAACAAAACCAATTATAGGTTTTGATGAAACTTACCTTATTTTTTTTAATAATATATTTAATAATTCTTATAGTTGAGGGGATAGATGATGAGGGTGCTAAGGAGTTGCTAACTTAATTAAGATATCCTAATATTCTTATTAAGACTTCCCAACTACAATTTTTCATTAAAAAATGAATTATTATTATCATCATTATTTATTCTATTTTATGATACTATATAATTTAAAAATTATGTGTGCATTACACTTTATTTGTGTGTGTGTGTGTATATATATATATATATATATATATATATATAACACATTTGTTGCACATAGTTTTTATGATACTATATAATATTGTTACGAGGGTAAAGCTATAAAATTACCATCGAATTATTACATTTATTTCATTCATATGATGAAATTAGTTTTCGTATTGTTTGCACCACTCAACTATTGCATTTGTTTCATTTATATCATTCTGTTAATTTTCATCTAACGGTGTCACATGTTATGGGTAGATTTCAAACAACTTAGATAGTTAATTACTAGATTTAAAACAACTCACATAATTAAGTGGTATATTTGAAAAAAATATACCATTTAATTATACAAGTTATTTTAAATTTATTGATTAATTGTTTAACTTTGACGTTTTTAGATGTAGACTAATCAAATGATATAAATAGAATAAATATAATAATTAGGTGGTATAAAAGGACAAAAAAGAGTTCAGATGAAATAAATGTAATAATTCAGTAGTAATTTTGTAGGTTTAGTCTTGTTAGTATTATTGTGTGAAGTAATAATTTATGTGGTGATTTATGTTGTCATATATAGTTAGATATATATGAGCATGTTTACACATACCACAAGATTAATTTTTGTAGTGTACATGCTAGGTTGAGTGTTTTTGTTTTTGTTTAGTTGTATTCGCAGGTATTTATGAAAAATTACTCTGTAACTTTTAAATAAAAAATCACATTTTTGGTGGCGCAGTGACCCCCTTGACAAGGGTTAAACGAGCCTTAATAAAGGTTCTACGAGGCCTCAATAAGGATTCGACAAAGGGTTAGTAAGGGATCAACGATGTACCCTGGACAACCTAAATTTATTCTATAAATACCCCCTTATTTATTGTGTTCTTTAATAAGAAAATTTGTCACAAAGATTTGTCAAATTGACATCTATTTTTTCTTATTTTGGATCACTATTACTTGGATTGTATGTTCAGTATTATGATTCGTGACTGTGTGAGCAAAATCATGATTTTGAGTGGTAGGTATTCAAGACGATGTTCTCTAATGAGAGTAAAATAGGGTTCTTAAGTTGTGAGTACTTAATATTATTTTACTATTAAAGTTTGAGCAATACTATGCTCTTAGGATTAGGCTAAGTTATACTTGTGAGCTCCCAAGACAATGATTGTTGATGGTCGTTGTTGAGGTGGTTCATACGTTAATTGTACACATTGTTGTTCATTAGTTTCTAATCATATTATTGCGTGTGGTGTTGACTATAGGGGAGAGTCAGATCCGTGTGTTAGATCAAGTAGTTACAGAGACAGAAAGTGAGGGTAGAAATAGGTAGTTAAGACAATGTGGTTTCAATTGATAGATGTATATATGTTTATATTTATATATCAAGTTATATCTATTCATTCTATTTTAGTGGATTGTTTGTTACGAGTGGTTTCTATAAGAAACCCGAGGATCTTACCACATAGACAAGGATTCTATGTGAGTTTACTTTGTTATATTTGTTGTCATGCATGATTAGTTATCGTATTAATATAATCTAAATTTCTATTTTAGATGTTCCAACATACTAAATTTAAACTCTGATTAAAAAAATTATTTGATTTATGTAGTTACATGCCTTCTTTCATTTCCTTGTAACATGTATATAGCTTTATAATTATTACTTTTGTTGATTTAAATTAATATGCATGTACGTAATTTTAGTATGAGTCCCTAAGGAGTCATTATTTCCTTATCCTAGTTATATACTAGGTGTTAGACTCTTTCAATTGGTATGTAGTGTTATGTTTGATCGCATGTTATGATAGCACAACCATCATTTATGAGGTTTTGAAGTGATTGAAAATCCTTTATGGCTTTCCTTGTATGTATGGCTCATTCATATGTTATGTGATGTTTTGCCATATTTATGCATGTTGTGGCTGAGACAAAAACTTGTGAGACAAATTATTACTAGTGTATTTATCGTAACTTGGGTGATATCTATTTAATTTATGTTGTGAGGTCTGCTTGACCAAGTTGGAATAAAGCTAGCAAAAAGATTTCATGGATTGCCATTTAAACCTCTCATCTAGGTCACATATGCCTATTTGGGGAGGAAGAACAATTGACCTTTGTACAATTGGTCCTATGTTGAAAAATCTCATAACTAAATGACATAATTTCTAATCTAAGATACCAAATAACCCAAATGATGTAATCTAAGAGATTTGTATGGCATTTCAATCTAAATAAAAAAAAATGAGTGAGAGAATTTGACAAGTTATATATGATATTGAAGATAATATATATATGAATAAATAAAAAAAATGAAATATCTTAAATAAAAAAAACTATGTTAAATAAGATGGACAAAAACTGCAATTCTTTTTTTTAATCAAACAATAATGGATGTGACTTAAATATATGATTTGAAATAGAGATGATGAATCATACTTCTAGATCACTAGCTGAATCACTTAAAAATGCAATACAAATATATATATATATATATATATGAAAAAGGTGTAAAACACTTAAAAAAAATTATCAAATGTTACTTTATTACTTTAATTATGTAATAATTAATTATTTTATTTTTATTTCAAAGAATTCGGTAAACAAATAACTTATATTTGCTATCAATATTATTAAATTGTGAACAAAGATGACATCTTGAAACATATACAAATCACATTCAAAATAAATAAGGGTTGTCCTTTTTCTCACAATCAAGTAGGAAGTTAGGAAAAAAGAAAAAAACTTGAATTTCTTTGTATTATTAAACCTATGACAAACCTTAGCATAAGGTGCCCTAACTTTTCTCTACTTTTTTTAGTGGAAAATCATGCTTTAGTTATGCTGCAATATCAATAGTCACTTACATTGACAATGCTATCACTCATGTTCTCATTTTTGCTTATAGTAGTGGTTTAGTGGAGAGATTGACAATGCTATCACTCACATTCTCATCTTTGCTTATGGAAGTGGTTTAGTAGAGAGATCTTAAGGACTCTTTGAAGACTTCATCTGTGCTACATACCTCTTGGTTGGTTATTGGGGATTTTAATGCAATTCTTTGATAATTTCAATGCACGTTCCATTTGTAACTTGGTGAATATTAATACTAAAAGGGCCTTTTACACTTATTTTAAGAGTGGTCTATCTCGTAAACTATTATGTTTAAATCATGGTTTCTACTTTAACCTTTTTTGACTCTTGGTCAATCGTTTCTTAATGCAACTCCCTTGGTATCATTATGATTATCATCAACTATTGCTCCACTTAAGGGAGCCAAGCATGTGCATTGAGCATCCTAATTTTCTTGACTTGATACTCACCACTTTTTCGATACCTATTCATGCCAATCCAATGAGAGTTGTTATTGTAAGTTTAATTGGCTCTTAAGATTTGGAATAAGGAGGTTTATGTTAACCGGGATTGAAACATTGAGGCAACAAAACTTGCACCTATTTATGCCAATCCAACGGGAGTTGTCATTGTAAGCTTAAAGCCTTCAAATTGACTCTTAAGATTTGGAATAAAGAGTTTTAGGTAAATTTGGGTTGAAACATTGAGGCAAAAAAACTTGTTCTTATTGACATTAAAAAAGATATGGTGAGGACTCTTTCTAGAAGAGTATTTATAGTTAAAGTCAAATGTTTATGTGAATTTGGATAGATCGTTATATCAGCATGACATCTTCCTGAAGAAGAAAATCTAACTTAATAGGTTGAAAGATAGTGATAAAAAACTACTTTTTACCACTTGCTTATTAGACACTCAAAAGCACAAAAACCTTTCACTTATTTGGAGATAAATTGAGAGATTACTCACAATTTGAAATAAATTATCACTTATATTTTTGAGTATTGTATTATAAGCAACACTCACCTTATAGGTTAAAAATACCCTAGATTTTATTCTACTTGAGGAGGTAGTGCCCTCTTTGGTATCAATTAAGGATAACATAACTTTATAAAGGGTTTCGACATCAAAATAAATTCAGATCACTAATTTTGACATGGATCATTTTAGTGCTCCTTAACTATATGGTTTCATTGGCAAATTATTGTTGGTTTTTTGCATTGACTTTTTCAATGAAACCCAAATCTTTAAGATAAAAATTGGTGAAGCTTGTAGTATTGGGTAACTAAAATTTATCCAAAATGACTCTATACTTAAATGATTTTTTTATTACAACATTCATTTAAAAAATATAAGAAAATAAGGGTGTTTTTATTTTAGTTCGAATGATAAGTACTCATTTTGAGTGTGAGATGTAGGATCGGGAATTAAACCTTAGAGAGGATAAAGTATCACAGATGTCAATGCGTTTTAATCTTTAGTCACAAAATCCTCCAATTTTCAAAATTATGTCAATATAATTCTTAACTGTTGTCTCTTTTAGGAGAGCATAAAATGTGCAAGTATACATGGTCACAAGTAATAAGATTTGTAAGTAAAATATCGTTCCCACAGAGATTTGTTACTACAGTTTGTTGAGTACTAAAATTGTTTCCCTCTGATTTTATCCAAAACATTCGTTGATTTGGAACAAGTTAAAGAAAAGAGTTTAATAACAAAATAAAAGAAATCTAGGATTACAATTTTTCACCAAATTAATCCACTCAAATCATATTATTTTCTCTTGATTTATATTTTTTAGTACATTTAATTTGTCAACCGAAAACTTCTAATTTTATCCATACATCTCTTCCGAGCTTCGTATAGACACACCTCGTTAAATTAATTCACTATATTCCTATGCGAATTAAATTCACCAAGATTCATTACGTTCTAAGTTTTCAAATGGCCACACATACAATTAAGGTATATTCATATCCTTCATCATACATGTCATTCTATCCATGAGTAATATACACAAAAATGCCTCTTCCAAGTTTATTTATGTGCCACGGATCGTTTTGATAAAATTCGTAAATAATCAAAAAGCATTAAGCACAAAATAGAATGAACAAATTGAACGTCTTATAAATCTATCAAAAATAATTAAAATCAAAGCTTCATAAATTTAGAGCAAATGCAACCCTAGAAAAATTAAATTACTTCATAAAAATTAAAATAAAAATTGCAACAGTTAAGGAAAATGAGATGAAGAACAAAGAAAATTAAACTATTTCGGATCGTAAATATTTGGCACATGTAGAACACAATAGAAGCCAAAAATGGATTCTACATGTTCCATAGTCCAAAACCTAAACACTAAATAAAAATCCAAAACTAAACTCCCAAAAACTTCAAAAATCTATCATAATATCTCCTATTTATAGCTAAAAAAATACATCTAAAATATTACAATATAATACACTCGTAACATAGAGATAGGGCAAAAATAATAAAATATTACACGTGGGGACAAAACTGGTATCGAAAAAGCGTTTAAATCTGAGTGGGAGAGAGTTGCGCTTTTTTAATTTTGTTTTCAATACACGCTACCACGTGTCGTGATATGATTCGTTGAAACAAATAGTGGGACACGTGGCAGTACCTCATTAGTTTCAGGAAACGTGCGCACAATAGATTGTCGCACGGGATTGGGGCGCACAAAATGTGGGGGTACATTGGCTGGACGCGTCAGACACGTGGGTCCCACTTGCACGCCAGCCTGCGCGTCATATGGGCCCCACTCGGGCACCGAACAGTACTTGCACCCACGCGAGTTGGTCGGGTCTGATAGAGACGCGCGAATCATAGCCGTTTCTTTTCTGATCAGACGATCTACGTTGCGCGCTTGTTTATGGCGCGTGACTTTTTCTCACCTGCGTAGAAACGTAAACTTTACTTAATTGCATTTTAACCCAAAAATATATTCCAAACTATATTTTAAACTTTTTTTAATTACAATTAAACCCTTTTCTAATTTAAATTAAATTTTAAACTTTTAATAATTAAAATTAAGCCCAACTTTAATTTAAATTATATTTTTAGACTTTTTATAAATTGCAATTAACCACTATTTTATTTGAAATTATATTTTTATACATAAATTTGCAATTAAGTACGTTTTCGATTCAATTTATTTAATTTTCTTCAAAATATATTCCTTAACCTATAAAGAGAAAATATTAATTTATTTAACTAAAAATAACCAAAAATATAAAGAACATAGCAATTATAATTAATAAAATAAATGAAAATAACTATATAAAATACAGTTATTATTGACCTTTGCATATTGATAAAAATATCCATGTTTCACATTTTGGATAATTTTATTCGAATTTTTAATTCAATTACATGTTGTCATTTTAATTTAATTAAAATAATTTTTATTTTAATGTTTTTTTAATTAATGCAAGATATTTGTATTTGTTTTTATAAATTATAAAATATTTATTGGGACGAAAATAGAAAATTTCAAAACCCTGATGTGTGTGTATGTATGATTTGGGAACATCTTATCTTATTTTTATTGCTATATTTTAAAATCTTCATGGTATTTGACTAAAAAGAGAGCTTTAAGCTAGAAAATTAAGAGATTAGAAGAGTCATCTTTGGATAATTGAAGTAGTTGAATTAGGCTTTGAATTGACCTTATCCAATGCCTTCTTATTGGAAAGAAGGTTTTCTTTTAAAATTTTTGATATATCACTTTGTGTATTATTAATAGTTGATGAATACGTGAAAGAAAAATATATATTTTGTAATAAAGACTCACATTTTTAGTAACTTTTACTCACGTGTTTGTCGCACAACAAATAACAGTATATTAAGAGAAATTATTTTTGTTTATGTGTTTGTCGCATAATACTACTAGTACAAATAATGGCATATCGAAAATAAAACAAAAGAATTTGACTCTTATTATTTTAGACAAATGCACACATATAAAGAATCAAATCATCAGTTAAACATAATTTATTAAAATTAGTTATATTAGTAATAGTCACGTGTATGTATGTTTATTTGTTTTCAAAAGTTTAAATGTTATAATACACATCTCTTATTTTTTATGCCTTCAAAATTTTATTGTACGTTTTTATTAGAAAAATAGTCATGCTTATATGTCTTGCACCTGAAAATAATCCAAAATATTAAGTATTTTAAATTATAAATAAATTTATTATAATTATAAATTATTTAAACAAATAAATTAAAATATATAAAGAATTATATAATTAAAGTAAATGAAAAATAAGTAATGCATTTCAATATTGAATATTTTACCCGCGAGTGAAAAAACAATAAACACTTATAACAAGGATGAGTAAAATAATGTCATCAATTAACAAAATACTTTCACTTTCTTACAAAGGATAAAATTAATGAAATAAACATTCAATAGTATGTATGTAACTACTGTACTGTCCATCTAAGAAATCAACATCGATCATTTGTAGTTCATTTACATTAAAACCTGAGGTATGTGAATGTAAGGGGTAAGTATTATAATTGAATATTCAAATACCTTATACGAACAAATGAAGTGGAAATCACCACTAATAGACGTTGACTGTTGAGAGATAAAATGGCAAAGCAACCAAGCTACGACTCATTTGTGATCAATGATCGATGTAGTTGTATTTGTATCATACGAAGTTAAGGTATTCAATATATAATGATATGTTATTGATTATTTTTAAAGTATATTTTTTAATAATTAAATTTTTATTTTTGACCTTTTATTGATATTTATTTCAAGAAAATAAGTTATATTAATGTTAAGTTATATTTAATTATTTAATTAAATTACCGCATGATTATTGATTATAGGATAACTAAAACATTAATAAATTGATTATAAAAAGCAAAATAAAAAAAATAATAAATTGTGGATATCATTTGATCTTATTAAGACCAAAAATTATACTAAATTAATTTATCAATTAACAATCTGAATTTAAACTCCCAAATATTAAAAGAAATTGGTGGAAATATTGAAACATTTTTTTATTATTTACATAAATTTTAAAAATTGATAAAAATATATTTAAAAAATAATAATTAATATTAAAATAAAAGAATAATTTTATCGATTTAAAATATTATCAATAAATAAATATGTTATGAAAATAACAAATAGAGTTATCATAAAAAAATCTATTTATTATAAATTATGATATTATAACAATTTAATTATTAATAAAATAAAATAAATTCTTATATTATATTAATCAATAATTATCTTATATATTAATGTTAATTTTATAATAACTCAATACAATAATGTTAATCAAATTGAATAGTAATAATAAAAAGAAAAACTTAATTAATCACATATCCAATTGTATGCTGTACATATACCATTTGCTTCCGATAAACTAAATTAAAGTGACCACTCTTTATGATAAAAACTTGATTTTAACGCATTTGCGAGTCTTCAATTTTAACCGTAAAAATTACTCAAAATTAATTTTTCATCTTTTATCAAATTCATTAAAAAATTTAGATCTTACAGCAACAATAATAAGTCCTGCTTCGAGATAACTTATAAAAGAAAAGATTTTTGATAAAGTATTATAATACTATAATAATTTATGTTATTATGATATTATTATGATATCTAATAATTCTTATATCTAAACGATTTTAATAAAAATTAAATTTTATTACTTACCAGAAAATATTGATAAAACATTTAATATTATGATAATATATATTATAATAAAATAATATCTTATTACAATATTAATAAATATTACTTCTAATAATTTTTAATATAAGTAAAACCTAATCCAAATGCGAAATCACTCTATTATAACCCGAACGAATTCCAAAGGAAAAGAACACTTCCAGTTAAATAAAATAAAAAAAGACAGAAAAAATGAATAGCAGAACACGTCATCTAAACAAAATTCATTTTCTATTCAATAATTTAGAAATAGATTTATTTGTGTTTTAGTTTAGAAATAGGCTCCTTATGACCTATTCAACAATTAACAGATCATTTTTTTTTGTCTTTTTCCGGTTTTTTATCCAACTCTATTTTCTCTCTTTTTCTCTAATCACCATTTTTTTCATCTCTTTATTTTCTAAAAAAATCAAAAATAAAATATTCTCTTCCACCAACTTTTAATAAATAATAATTTATATTTATATAATAAAAAAAATATTTTTATAACAAATAACTTATCAAAATTTTATTATAAAATAATTTAAAATAATAATAAATTATAAAATTTAAATTATTAAAATTATTAAAATTTTTACTAAAATAAATTATAGACATTTTAAAAAAATAAATTATTTAAGATTAAAGAAATTAAAAAATAGATTACATTATAACACATATCTTTAATATTATTATAATTTTAATTATTATTAAGATAACAAATATTTATTAACAATAATTTAATTTAAGTATTAAAATATAATTAATTAGATATAATTTATTATATTAATAATAAAAATAATTATAATAATATTATATTAGATAATATTTTCACACAAAATTTGTGATATAATGTTCTATGTTTGTATTGTATATTGTAAAAAGTTGTAGAGAGAGACTTCACAATTTTTTTAATAATTTAATTTTTTTATGAATATTATTTTTTATATCATAATTATAATTATTTATTATATTTAATAATAATGTATTATATTATTTAGGTTATTTTTATTATAATAAGATAAATTAATGTTATAAAATTTTGCAAAACAATTATATAAGTTATAGTTTATTAAAAAAGTTATAGTTTTTATGTAATTTAATTATTCTTTATTATATATCACATTTTTTCTATCTTTTTTTTCATTTGTTTTTTCTAACTCCCGTTACATTTTCTCTCTCATTTTTTTTAATTAGCAAGCACATCAATTAAGTTTTTTAAAAATTAATTATTTTTGTCTTTCTCTTCTCTCTCTTTCACTAATTTCCATAACCTTTTTTTTTTAAATATATCCATTCACCAATTTTTAATAAATAACAATTTATTTTTATTATAAATAAAAAATAATAAAATAATTTATATAAAAATAATAATGTATTATATTATTTATGAATTATCAAAATATTTAGCATATCATTTTCAATATATGTATAAATTTATATTTATTTTATTATAAAATAAATTATTTTTTATTTTTTAAAATAAAATTTTTAATATATGATATGATAAAAAAGATTTATGTATTTAAAATTAATTATAAATTTATAAGATGTTAATATTTTTTTTATATTTATAATAATTATGTTTTATAAAATAGAACTAATATATCTTTTTTTTAAATAGAATTGGTTAAAATTTTTGTTTTCAAGTTTAAGGTAAGTAATAAATATTATTTCTAATAATTTTATTATAATAGTAATAAATATTATTTCTAATAATTTTTAATAAAAATAAAACCTAATCTAAATGCGAAATCACTCTATTATAACCCGAACGAATTCAAAAGGAAAAGAATAACACTTGCAGTTAAATAAAAAAAGAGAAGGAAAAAATGAAGAGTAGAACACGTGATCTAAACAAAAAGAGGATATGCCTACTACTCATTAATTATGTAAGATATTTTTTCATATTAGAGACTTCGGATCGAGCTTCTTGAAATCACCGATTTGAGGGGTTTTTACGTGATTCTATAAATGACTTTGCTGCTATTAATATTTCATTTAGAGTCTAGATCGATATTTACATTAATTATACACATTTTATTTTATTTTTATTATATATTATAATTAATTATTAAATGTATAATTATGTGATTTATAAAGATATTATAATTTTTTTTAAATAATTATATTAATTGAGATTCAAATTTTAAATTTTCTATATATTTAAATAAAAATCAAGTTTAACCACTTAAGTTAAATATTATAATTAAGTTATTTATTTTACTAATTTTACTATTAATATAACAATTTTTTTTGCATATATAGTAACATTAAATTTTCATAATTAAAGTATTAGTTTTTTAATAAAAATTTATTTTTAATTAATTTATTTTTCTTTTATTGTAAAATTTTATAGATATATAATTTATTTATAAGGATATTATGAAAGAAAATTAACTCGTTCCCCATCAAGCATCCCACATTTGTGTCAAAATTGAGGGTTCTCCGTAGATTTAGCTGGTACAAGTAGGGATGGGCACGGAGACGGGCGGGGACGGATTTGAATATAACCGTTCCCGAACCGAATTATAAAATCTGTCCCCGAAATCGCCCGAAAACTATTGTAGTTCGGGGACATTTTTTTACCCGCGGTTAACAGTTCGGGACAGTTATTATAAAAAAACCGAAAAAAACCGTTTTTCAAAATCCTATTACTCTTTTTAGCAATACAATCCAACTAAAAAAATTGTTGATAATGAATTTATTATCTCAATTTAAATGTGTTATTTTAAGTTTATGATAAAAAAAATTACCATTTAACAATATATATTTCTATGAATCTTGATAAGATGAAATACATATCAACAAAAAATACAAGATATAAATAAAATATTATAAACTAATACAAATATTGAAATCTAATTAAATAAATTTAAGAAAACAATACTGAACGGCGATGGTCATACTTGTTGTGAGCGAATACTTGTTGTGAGAGGCGCAGATGGCACCGCGTGAAGTGTGAACGATCGTGACGAGTGACGAGTGACGATTCGCGAAGATGCAGCGACTAGCGATTGAGGTAGGCGACGATGTGGCGTTATTAGATGGAAGAAAAATTATGGATGGGCGGATGTGATCTGGCCTTTGAGTTTCTGACTCTCAGCCTCTGGTCTGGAGATTAAGAAAAAATGAGAGGCACCGAATGTGTTTCTACGAGAAATTTTGAGTGAATTAGGGTTCGGTAAAAATAAGTTTATATATTAGGTTTAAAATAAATAAATTTTAATTAATATATAATTTATTTAAATAAATAAATTTTAAATAATTTCGGATACGGGCGGATACGGTTTTGAGTATAACCGTAACCGAACCGTACCCGCTCCTTTATGTTCGGTTTTTACCCGAAACCAAACCCATCCCCGAATTTACACGGTTAAAAACCGAACCGCCGGTTCGATTACCCGCGGATAACCGAACCCACGTTTTTTTTTCCAATCCTAAGTACAAGGCAAATTAACGACCACAAATCCAATTGTTAGAATTATTTCATTCATTATCATAATCATTTGACTAAATCACTATGGGGGCAGCTCAAGCAATGGTGGGGACCATATATATTTTTTATTTTTAAATATATTATATTATTAATTCTAAATATAAATATTAAGATATTGAATATAAAAAGTATGCAATAATTTTTATATAAATTATTTTAAAATAAATTTATTTATAAAAATAAATAATGTTTTATATTTTTTGTCAAGAAGATAAAAAATTTCTTATTATAAAAATTAATAATTTAATATTATTTAAAAAGAATATTTTATGGATAACGTGAAAGAGTTTGTTTTTTTCTTCAATAACTTAAGTAGCTAAAAAAAAATAAAACTTAATTTAAATTAGAAAGTTTCCTAAAATGTGTACAAAATTTAAACAAATTCATTTTAAAATATGACAGTTTTTTTATCGTATCAATTAACTAATTAAATTAAGTATATTTTTAAAAGTTAGTAAATTAAGTTTTTGAAAAATATGAAGCGTTCAAAATTTTAACAAATTCACTTTAAAAAATGGCCGGTTCTTATCGTCTTTAACTATTTAAATTAAGTATATTTTTAAAAATTATTAATTTAAATTCTTAAAAAATATGAATTAAAATAAAATATTTATTAATGATGTATCCTTTTATATACAAAATGGTTTTTCATCAACAAGTTTCTTTTCAACAATTAATAAATTTATTAATAATTCATTTTATATGTGCTGATATGTTAAACTTTATTATAAATATATTATCTTAAAATGTTATGATTGATATCATTATGGATAAATAATTGGGTGTTTATTGATTAAAAAGTTAATGAAAATAAAAATAATATGAAAAATATAAATTTAATTAATAGAAAGAAAAAGTGTCTCACGTGAAAAGTGTCATAAATTCGGGCATAATTTGAAGCAAAATTAAGTTATTTATCAAGTTTTCATTATTTTAGAGGATAATATAGATATATATTATTTAGAAATACTATTTTTTGTCATAGTTAAATAGATTAGCCTTAACAATAATAATTTGTTTGATTCGTGAGTTAGGTTTATGGTCGCATTTTGATTTATAAAATTAGGAGCGATAATTTTTTATATGATAGACATGAAATACAGCTCAAAAAAATACAATCCAAATATAACTCGTTATGATTTTGGATCAAAACGGGTCAATCCGTTTTAAGTGGTAAAAATAGTTTGGACGGGATCCAATACTTTTCTACCCGTTTGACCTAATATTAGCTGCCTCACTTCCTCTCAATTATGTTTCACCATCTCCAAAATAGTTCGAATGCACGAGAAGCTATGAACATTTTAGTGTCTTTTTTAGTTAAAACATGCTTGGTGAATTTTCAATTTATAATTGTTGTAAAAAAATATATAAAAAATTAAAATAATAATATCTTTAAAATTTATAACTGATAACTTGTATAATTTAGAATAATTTATTACTTATTTATTTTAACTTAATGTAATTTTATTGATTTTAGATTTCATCATTTTTATTTAAATTTTATTATAAATTTAAAGAAAATAATAAAATTTTAGAAATATATCATCTAAAAACACTTAAATTTAAATAAAGATATATATATATATATATATAAAAGTTTCCAAGAATAAAGAGGATTGAACAGAAACACGAAAAAAAGAGGCAACACATAAGGGGGAATTAAAAAGAAAAGATAAAAAACAGAGAGGGGTGAAATAAACATTGAAAAATGCATAAGGGCGTAGAAGAAAAATCAATTATAGTGAATTTGTTTACGATACAAATTTAACATAAATTAAATTTTCTTTATTCTATTAAAAATATGTAATCTAATTTCAAATTATGATTGATTTTTCATGTTAATTTAAATTATTTATTTTCATGTTTGTCTGATTTATTATGAGTTTATTGTTTCTAATTAATTGTCCATTAATTATATGATTTTAATCTTATGATTTACTATAAAAAGAGGGAATTATAGGATAAATTTGAAATATTTTAGTGTAGGTAAAATATAAGGATCGAAAGACTTGTATGATCATGTGTAGTTTTAAAAGAATTTGTCTTAATGCTTTTTTGTTTTATTAAGTTGCATACTCTTGTATAAATTAATGAACAAGAATATTTCCAATTGACTATCACAAAAGGCTTTTGAATATTTTTTTGAAGATTGCTAACAAATAGAGAGAATTAAATTAAATTAACTAGATAAGTAAAATATAGCGAGAGATTAGGTGAAAGCAATTTTCTAGAAGTTTTCTTCCCATTAATTTGATCTTTAAAAAAAATCTTTCTTTTCTTTTACGCTTTTCTTTAAATTGATTTTATTTTAAATTCCAATTACAACAACCTTAGTGATTTTTTTAGATAAAATTGAGATTAGTATAGTTTTGATATTTGTCAAAAGTAAATTACCAATCCGTGAGGATGATACTCTTCCTATCACTTTAATATAAAACTACGATATTGTGCATTTATAGTTTTGTATCGATCAAGTTTTTGGCGCCGTTGGTGAGGATTAATTTTTTCTTATTTTTGTCAATATCGATATAAAGTAATCTTGGTTTTAATTTAGAATTATATTTTATATAATTTATATTTATATTTATATTTTTTTTCTCTTGGTGTGTTTTTGACATTGGATGCATCATTTTAGAACTCGAAACATTATTCCTTTTGATATAGAGATTGAAGGAACCTTTAGATCACGAAAAAAGAAAAAAAGTAATAGACATGGCAATTACTTAGGTGTAAGATGTCAAACCATTAATGCCAATAATTTTGAGCTCAAATCGAAGTTAATCAGCATGGTACAGCAAGCCCAATTTAGCGGATCGTTACTTGATGATCCTAATATTCATTTGGTGATGTTTTTGGATATTTATGACACTGTAAGGATTAATGGTGTTACTGAAGACACCATTAGACTAAAATTTTTTCCTTTTTAATTGAGGGACAATGCTAGAGGTTGGCTACAATCTCTACAACTGGGAAGCATCACTAGTTGGTAGGATATGGTAGAAAAGTTTCTTGCTAAATTCTTTCTACTTGCAAAACCAACCTAACTCAGGAATGAGATTGTTCAATTCAGAAAAAAATGATTTTGAGACACTCTATGAAGCATGAGAAAGGTATAAGGATATGATTCAACATTGCTCTCAACATGAATTTCTGGATTGGTTGCAAGTTCAGATGTTCTATAATGGGTTAAATGGGCAAACTAGAACCATAGTTGATGTTGCTTTTGGTGGAACTTTGATGTCAAAGAAAGCTGAGGGTACTACTTCTCTTTTGGAAAAAATGGCCTCAAATAACTATCAATGGCCAACTGAAAGATCTATGGCTAAAAAAGTTGTTGGGATTCATAATTTAGAGCTATTTGTTGCCCTTTTAGCTCAAGTTGCTTCTCTATCTTATCAGATTTTAGCCTTGATAACCCAAAGAATACAACAAAGTGCAGAATATGTTGCAACTTCAAGTGTGACAGTTCTAATGAATGAAGCAAGTCAAGAACATGTTCAATACATCGATAATCAAAAGTACAACTATTGTGGTAATCCTATCACTACTACACAAAGTATTTAAGTCGATATGTAAAGTCAGTTTTTGGAAAAAAACGACTTATAATGAATTTAAAGTCGGTTCATACGTAGAATTGACGCTATGTCCACGTGCATCGTCGGTTCGACACGTTAACTGTCGCTACGAACTACGTGGATAGCGTCAGTTGACACGTAGAACCAACGCTACACACATAGATATTTCATTTTTTTTCTCTTTTCTTCTATAGATAGAAAGTATTCCAAGCATTGCATAACTCTCAAAAACCCAAAACCTCTTCCACTTCTCCTCCACTCTTTCTCATTTTCTGGCCACCTATGACCACCAATTCTAGGGCTAGTTAGTGGGTTTTCTTCCTCTCTAACTTATCTTTTAGATCAATTATTTTTTTGAGCAAAATACTCAAATTTTTTATACCCATTTCTTACTTGCAAAACACCATTTTGTCACTTCATTTACTCTTGTAAGTATTTCTATTAATCATACGCACTTATTATTCATATTTGTTTTGCTATTATATGTATAAATTTTTGTATTATATATGTAGGTTTTGTATTATAACATTAGGAGAAGAATATGATGATCTTGAATAACATAGGACAACACCATGGTAATTTTTCTACTATTAATTAATATTTAATTTTTTCAATTATTTGTATTATTTAAAGTATTTGTTAAACAGATTTTGGTTTTTTTTCTGCTATTATGTAGTGATCAAATACAGGTTTTAATTTGAGTATAATAAAAAATGAGTAAATTTTGTTAAAAAAAATTAAAAATTTAAAGTCAGTTTTTAACCGACTTTAATAGTCCATTTTGTAGTAGTGTATGCCAAATTACTACCATCTAGGGCTTTGAAATCTTGAGAATTTTTCTTATGGAAACACAAAGAATATGTTGCAACCTTTTCCAGGGTTTGATAGTCAACCAAGCAAGAAGAAGATGTCGCTTGAGGATGCTATGGTTTCCCTTGTTGAGAAGACTAAAGCAAGGTTTAAAAAGAGTGATTCATGGTTGGATAACATTGAGAATCATTGTAGAAATATGAGAGTCATTATGAAAGATCTTAAAGTGTAAATTCGGCAACTAGCCATGACCATTAATTCCCAATAAAGAAGAACTTTTCCTAGCAATATAGAAGTGAATCCAAAAGAACAATTCAAGGCCATTACACTTAGGAATGGAAGAGAAATTGAGAGGTCATCATTAAAGGAAACCGAGTCCACCCTTATAACTCCAAACAATGGCCAAAGAAATAATAAAGTAGAAAAAGAGGAGATTATTGATGATACACTAAGAGAGACTGACATGCCTCCATCAATTTCATTTCCTAACAATCTTCATATTCTCTTTACTCCACTTTCTTTTCCTTAATGCTTTCAAAAACAAAAATTAGATAAGCAATTTTCTAAGTTTTTGGATATTTTTAATAAAATTCACATAAATCTTTGTTTTGTAGATGCCTTGGAACAAATTCCAAATTATGCCAAATTTCTAAAGGATATCATTTCCAAGAAGAGAAGGTTGGAAGATTTCAAAACAGTAAAGCTTTTTGAAGAATGTAGTGTCATTCTTCAAAAGAAATTACCTCAAAAATTAAAAGATCTAGGGAGTTTCGCTTTGCCTTGCACTATTGGAAATTTATTTTTTGATAAAGTTTTATGTGATCTTGGTACTAGTATTAATCTTATACTACTGCATGTTTATAGAAAATTGGGACTTGGAGAGATGAAACAAATAAAAATTTCTTTGCAACTAGTAGATCGATCTATCAAGTATCCATGTGGAATCATAGAAGATGTATTGGTAAAGGTGGATAAATTTATTTTTCCTACTGATTTTGTGGTGTTAGATATAGATGAAGTCCAAGATGTCCCACTAGTCCTTGGCTGACCATTCTTAGCTACGAGAAAGGCTTTAATGGATGTTCAAAAAGGTGAGTTAACATTGAGAGTGAACAAGGAAAAGGTTACGTTCAACATCTATGAAGCCATGATATTTCTAGAAGATCCAAGCATTTGCTTTCGGGTAGATATCATTGAATAATGTGTAGTAAAAGCCTTTCAAGAAGATATGCCAACCGATCACCTAGAACGATATATCACCATTCCATCTCATGCTTATGATTTTAATAACTTTGTTTTTTGTGAATCTGATTTACCTTTTGTTAGTGAAGAATTTCTACACTATCTATTTGCCTTGGAAGGATTGCAACATGTTACATCATTTAGCAAAGAAGTGGAGAGGTTAGAGCCGATGATAGCAAAAACGGATTCTATAATCTCTACAGAAAAAGTGCAGCAAACTTCAACTCTAGAGCTTCACTCTAACTACCGAGCGATTGTACCAACAAATAAAAGAGCACTACTCTAAATCAGACCGGATAACTAAACCTTAAAATCTAATTTTTAGATTTAAGTTTGTAATGAAAAATAATATATTTCTCTCTAACATTCTTAATATAAAATCTTGAATAAAAATAAAATCAATTCATTTTAGAGATTTTCACCTATTTAATATTTCGCAAGCATAACAACGTTATTATTATATCATGTTTACAAACAGCCAGTACAATTAAATTTAATCACAGACAAATTAAATATAACATGTAAGAATAATGCATAAAAAATAACTGTAAAGAAAATAAAATCCTTACAGAACTTCGATGCTATTCACGTAGTTGGAAAACCTCCGCTGTATTCCCATTTATTGAATCAAAAAGCAAATAAATTACAAAAACATAACTAGTTCTTCCCAAAAAGGGAAGAACTCTAAAACTAAGAGAAACTAGCTAAAAAATAAGAAAAACTTAAAAAAAACTAAAAACTAAGAAATGGAGAGAAAGAAAGAAGAGAGAAGTGTGTTTTGAGGTGTGGTTTGAAGTGAAGAGAAGGGGAGGGGGTATTTATAGGTCAGGATGGGGAGAAAAAGTGAGTGAAAAAATGTTAAAAAATTGTGAAAACGCGGAGTGCAATTGCTGAGGTCATTGATGACATCATCATGATGTCATGGGGGCGGCTGCGCGCGAAAATGGGGCGAAATGGTAGTGGCGCACGCGGAGGGCAACTGGGGTGTGCACAGGCGCGCACGGAAGGCAGATGTAGCGCGCGTGGGAATAGTAACAGCGCGCTGGGGCACGCGCGGATCTGGAGCAAGGCGCGCGCGGACGTAAGGCGTGCTGCGCATGCGGCTTGGCGCGGTTGGGCGGCGCGCCGGCGCGATTTTCTCCTTTTTTGACATTTTTGACCTTTTTGTCCAATTTTTTCATATTTGTTGACCTTTCCCCATTTATTTATTAATATATTTATGATGTATTGCTTCTAGTATTCCTATTTGATACTTTAAGTTACGTTTTTAAGCGATAATACCTTAAAAACAATAAAAATACTCGTGATTCCGAAAAAGATAAATTTATATAAATATATGATAAAACATATAAATATATATTTTTTTAATCAATTAATGTGTATAAAATCATGTTAATTTTAGTGCTTTTTGAGCACTCATCACAACCCCCAACCAGCTTCTTGCTAGTCCCTTAGCAAGAGAAGCGATAAAAACTAAAAATTAAACTATCCTAAATCACTTCTGTGGATTGACACGGTTGCATTTAGCCTATGCAACAAGCCTTTAAACCCCTAGGTTGCCCTAGTGGACGAGTTTGAGTCTCGTGAGGGTTTTCAGTAATGATACCCACAAAAATTGAACTAAATGTAAAAATTAAAAGAAATAATAAAAACAGTCAACTTAAAAACTAAAATTACAAAAAAATCAAAAATTTAACTTTTAAGAATAAAAGAAAACAACATATCACAAAAATGTCTCATACTTTTTAATCTCCTTTAAGATCATAATTAAAATCTCAAGCATAAGTTATTTTAATCTCTTTAAACAATCATGATTTATTATAATAATTAGTCGAAAATCATTTTTTCATATTTCATATAAAAAATGTATCAATTTAATTTTTACCCAATTTCAGTATCAAGAATCCGAATTCGCTTCGACTCTATTCCGCACTTGTCAATACTTTTAAAACACTGAATCCTATGGGTTCAAACACTCATACTAATTTATATGCGAAAGAGTTGATGTATAGAAATGAACTAATATGTTCGCATATGTATAAAGAATAAAGGCTCAAAGTGTTATTTTAACATTGATCTCATGAAAGGAATCAAATGTATAAATTATAAAGATATCATATATAAAAACTATTTTCATGCATAAATCAAACTCATTAAGAAAGAATTTCAAGATATATGCCTTTTACAAATGAAGAAATTGCAATGATTTTTTAGGGAATTACTTCCTATATCTTTCTTTTATAATTAGCATGTACTCACAACTTTGTAGGCAATGTAGGTCATAGTATGTAGATTATACTATATATATTATTTACCTCTCTATTTTTTCTAAAGATATTTCTCAATATATATTTTAGAGAGTCAACCCATGTACAGATTGTACATTTTTTTTTGGATTTTGGTGAGTGGTTAATTTTTGTGGCTTTTCTGTTTGATCTTGGTTTAGGTAACCCCAAATATGTCTCTTTTTTTGTAGCAGTCATGCATGAATGAGATATAAGCATATACTATCAATTTCTACTCAAATCATTTAATCTATAAGCAAAAATAATAAAAAAAATATACGATACTATATTTAAGATGAGAAAAAATTCATACATTCAATGCTAATACTTATAGAGATCATCTAAAAATTTGAAGAAATAAGAAATGCGTTTGGAGTAGAAAAAATATATATTTCACTCTGAATAAAGGAAATTAGGCTCAAATTATATCTCACAAAGGTAGTCTCTACTAAAACAAATTCATAAACAACGATTTTGGGTTTAATATAATTTCTAAATCTTATCAAGAAATACTAGTTATGACAAAAATTAACTAATTATCAAAAAATAATTAGAAAATATTTCATGATATGTTTTCAAAAATTAATCTAACAGTACAAAAGACTTAACTATTTACTTAAATTTGATTTAAAGAAATGATAAATTTTTGTGAGAAAAGTTTTTTTTTTAAATTCCAAAAATTACTAAATCACACAAAATAGAAATAAAACCAAACACAAAAAAAAAATGAAAATGTGAACATAAAAATAAAATAAAAAATTATTATATATATATTTTTATTTTTTATTTTTTTATTTTTAAATTGTCAATTTCTTTTTTAATTAAGCATGGTAACTTTTCAGCTTCAACATGAGAAAAATTTTTAAAAAAAATTCCACGGAAAGAAAAAATCTTGGAAGAAGATTTTAAGATGTAATTTGAACCAATTGATTAATAAGATATAGATGATACTTTCGGTGTTTATATATTAGAAAAAACTGAGGAGGAAGTAGGTGACTCAAAATATGAACACTCAGAATATGGGTACTCTTCATAAGCAGATATATTTTTATAGTATTACCAATCCAATTAGTACCTATATTAAGATAGGACTAAAATTCAAAGGCTATGTCAGCTATCATTTACATACATATATTGATACATGAGCAATTTGGTAGGGGGTTGTGATGAGTGCTTAAAAAGAACTAAAATTACCATGATTTAATGTATTTTAATTGATTGAATAGATTTATATTTGTATGATTTTTTCATATTTTTATATAAATTTATCTTTTTAGAATCATGAGTATTTTTATTATTTTTCAGATATTTTTGTTCAAAAATAACTTGAAGACATGAAGAAAAATACTAGAAGCAATACATCATAAATACGTTGAGAAACAAATGAGAAAAAGTAATTTTTTTGGATAAAATGTGCCAAAACAGTCAAAAATTCCAAGTCTAGCCTACCCGTGCACACATCTGATGAATTCTGCGCATGACACTTTGAGCCATATGTATGTCACACCAAGATCTATTGCCCGTCTATTGAGCCGCAAATCTCGCTTGTGTCAATGCCCGTCCTGTTGCAAATATTGTCCCACAAGCATGCCAGCCTATCCATACGTGTCCAAAATCAATTTTTGAGATATTTTTCCACTTTTTTGGCATTTTTTTCATCTATAAAAGGACCATATCCTCTATTCTAAAAATCATCCCTCAAATCCTTCTAAATCTCTTTTCTCTCTAGTTCTTAGTTTTTTTAGTTTTAAAGTTCTTTTTTTAGAAGAATTAGTTATGCTTTTATAGATTTCTAGTTTTTGATTCAATAAACGGAAATACAAATCCGTTTGGAGATTTTTCAGCAACAAAATTAGCATCAAAGTTCTGTAAGGATTATTTTGAGATATAATTTTAAATGAATTCTTTACACTTATTTTTTTATGTTTTATTCATATATATTATGTTTAATTTGTTTGTGATTAAATTTAACATGCTAGTTGTTTGTAAATATGATAAAATAATAACGTTGTTATGTTTGCGAAATATTAAATAGGTAAAATATCTCTATAAAATGAAATTATTTTATTTTATTTAAGATTTTATATTAAGGATGTTAGAGAGAAATATATTATTTTTCATTAGAAACTTAAATATGAAAATTAGATTTTAAGGTTTAATTATCTCGTCTGATTTAGAGTAGTGTTTTTTCATTTATTGGCACAATCTCCTGGTAGATAGAGTGAAACTCTATTTTCAATTTTTTTATAAGAACTATTATTCGAAAATGTATTGACAATATATTTTCAATAATGGTTTTAAAACTTGAAAGATAGTACTTAGATAATTAAATTCTTAGGTTTAATTTGGACACTTTGAATAAAGTTTAAAATATCTAACTCCACCAAATGAGACATTTAAATGGTTCATTTTCAACTCTTAGAAAAACAATTAATTTAATTAACCAAATTAATTATCGACACCACCCATATGTGTTAATTGATTTATTTAATTAACAAAGAATATTTAACCACACAAAAGGTAATATTCATATATAAAAAAAGAGAATCAATAAATGTTAATTTATATCTTTAATAACCTAAATAATATAAAAAATCATAATTAACTTAATTATTATATTTATAAATACTCAACTATTATGAATGATAAAAATTTGCATAATTGTTTATTGAATTATATTTGTGTTTATTTTTTGTTATTAGATTAGGAAACACAAAAATAAAAATATCGTGATAGGATGTTAAGGATTTAATTTAATTTTTAAAATTTTGAATAATAAATTAAAGACTACATATATTTCTTCCTTAGATCGATCTTGGAAGTATACTTTTCATTTTCTATAAAATGATTCGTGCACTTTTGGGAGTTTTATAAATATAAAAATAAAGTATCTGCAAGATCGGTATTGCTAACTCGATGCTGGTCTTGTGCTCTTCGTGTAGCAAGTAAATATGTATTCTCATAAGAATAGTGGAAACAGACATCAAAATATTTAATTGTAAGAATTGCTAACAATACTACAATGGATCTTAATAAAGTTGTAAAAAATACAGATATAAGGATAGGATGAAATTTTTTTCATATTCCTACTTTATATTAACAAGAAATAGAAGTTGATTTATTAATAGAAAATTATTTCCTAAACTTATATCAACCTTTTACACATTATTTAGACAAAATAAGTGTAACAATATTAGATGGTGTAATCATTTATATATTAAAAGTAAGAAAAGCTTTAGCAATATCAAACCGAACTTTTATGCAATAACATAAAAAATGAAAACGTGGTAAGATAGACACATAGCAACAAAAACCTTATTTTAAAAACATTTGATTAGATATAGAAGAGAAACAAAACTTTTTTCTTCCTGAAATATAGAAAGATAAAGTCGTAGAAGGTATTAGAAAATTATTAAAAATAGTAAGCTTAGAAAATCCTTTAAATCCAAAAATTAATAAATCTAAAATGATTGACAACATAAAATTAAGAGAAACTAACCAAGTTATTAGAATAAAACCAATTATTTATACTCCAAAAGACAAGATTGAATTTGAAAAAAAAATTCAAAACTTTTGGACCTAAAAGTCATAATATTAAGTAATTCACCTCACTCTAGGTCACCCATTACAATTTTGATGTCGAAGATCTCCAAGGAAATAAGAATAGTTTAGTAGATGGTCTTACTAGAGAATTAGCTCCTACAGTTATTTTTATGTTTGTAGGAATAGAACACCTTAGTAGCAAGATCAAGATAAAGGAAAAAGAAATAAAGATCCTATAAGAACAACTTGAGCTTTTATACCTCGAGAAGTCTCTTATGGAGACAGAAAATAAACAAGAAGATCATAATTGTTCAAAATAATACTTAGAGTCCAAAACTTTAAAGAGGAATCTTCATAAAAAATTCAATCTAAAGAAGATAAAACTTCTAAAGAAAGAATTCAAGATGAAAAGAAAGAACCTAACAGTTCTAAAGAGGGTAACATCTAGAAAATAAAAAAAGCTCAATTAGGCTGATGTAGCAAAAAAAGAACAGAAAATGATTTATGTGGTCTATAATGGCCAAAAATCAATAATTTACAGTAACTGGACTGAAGCAAGTAAATCTATTTGTGGATTTGGTGGAGTAACTTATAGAGCCTTTATAAACATAATAGAGGCTCAAAAGCAGTTATGCCAATTATAAAGTACCCAAACTAATAACTCTAAAAAAGATAGTAAGAAATTACTCTGCAACACTATAACAACAATCTACAGCACCCAATAGGTTGACAACTATAGGAAAAATAGTAAGGCCTCCAATACTATTTAGAGAGACTTCTCTCCGAGAAACATTAAAGATATTAAGGCATCTAGTGCTATTTAGGAAAACATCCCCCATAAACTCATTAGTCATTGAAGATGAAAATGACCAATATAGAAATCTTAATAAACCACAATGTTGAGTCTCTACAACTTGGCCAAAAAATCTACACAATAAGACGAAGAAGATATAAAGTTCTATAGTATAGAAAAGTAATTCCCTACATGGAGTTAATTTAGCATTTTAGAAGGAGCTAATCCAATTATTGTTTACAAAGTTTTCCATGCAAGAATGATAAAAATATATATATCCTGAAATTAATTTAAGTGAATTAAATTATTTTTCAAAAAATTTCAAAAAAGTAATCAAGAACTTTAGGAAGAAGATAAGAACAGGTAACAAGTTTGTTTATCTTAGATTTTTCAGTTTACTAATAGATTGAAATGAGGAAGGATGTATCAATCTCTACCACTTCATCAAGTTAGGGATTTTTAACATAAATAGAAAATTTTCCAAACTAAGGGCACTTCCATAAAATGAATTCAACGTAGAAGAATTTTGTGTATTAAGAGGTAAAATGATATGCCAAATTTATTATGAATTCATAAAAAATGATAATTCTATTGGGCTTAAAGTAAATTATTCAACTTATAAAGTTATCATTACTTTTCATATTAGCATTGTTCTCAACGAAGAGGATGGTTAAAAATCACTAAATTTAAGACAAATTTTAACAACAATAACTTAGAAATTGGTCAAGAAATAAAGAAGGCATTTTACTTCCAAGAAAAAAACAATGAGTGAAATTGATAAGCCAAAAAGCAATAAAACAAATGAATTATTAAAGTAAGGATAAATTAGTAATTCACATATTGTAAACATTCATTTCTTATGCTATAAAAGGAATCATTATTTTCATTTGGAATACACAGAAAAAATAAAGCACACATGTCAGAACACACACTGTATCTAGCATAGCGACTCCCTCTATCTAGAAATTCCAACTAGCAATTATGTATCTAGTAATTAGGAGTGACAAATAATTTTTTCAAGGTTTTTAGTTGGCCTTAAAATTGTAATAATTATTATATTATGAATAAAATGGAATGCAATCACTTTTTTCTAATAAGTCTAAATTGGACATCAATCTATATATAGATATAGAAGGCTTACCATTAATGGGAGGGGTATTAGGGTTTGAGCAAAGCTGAGACATAACCATTGTAATAAGAGAAGACAAATAGATGAGAAAGATTGTTGTGGACCCATTAAATTTAGATATAAAAATTATAAATTTTAAACAAATTAAAGATCTTGAATGTTTAAATATTTGCTTATATCAATTTATAATCCTGATAAACAAAAAGATAAAAATAAAAATAACACAATGTTATGATAAAGAAACTAAAAAAATTATATTTAATCAATAATATATAAGAGTTACAGGAATTAACAACTAGTGTTAAGCAACTAACTTTCAATTTGGTATCGGAACATAGGAAGATTAATATAATATAGATGAAAAAGTTAATATCATTATATTTACGAATATCAATTATATTAATCATAAAGTTTAGAAATATCATAGCATTTTTTATAATTTTTAAAAATATAAGTGAAGATATATTAAGTTATAAGAATTAGGAGTGTTTAAAAAATCCAATCAATCCGATTAATCCGATCTGATGGTCGGATCGAATGAAATTTTTTTCCATCCATTAAGTGCGGATCGGATAGCAGATTTTACTACGATTCATCCGATTCCATCCGATCTGACCAAAATTAATTATATATATATATATATTTATTAAATTAAATATATATTTATTTGATTTTTTAATTTTCTTTTAAGTTAAATAATTATATGTTATGATTTATGTCAAAATTTAAAATTTTTATTTAAAAATACAAAAAATAGAGTTAATTAAGTTTATTAATCGGATTGATCGGATATCATATAAATAGTTTACGGATTAGATTGATCGTATGTAAAAAATGATCAAATTAATTATAGATTAAGATATTTCAATCTAAAAAAATAGTTAAATCGAATCAAATGTGTAAAATCGCTTAACGACTCTAATAAGATTACGGATGAAAAATTCGCCTGTTTGCCGATATATCATATAATATGAATTAACTTATCTTTACCAAATTACTCGTATGAATCCCACTGACCACCTGTATATATTTATACTTCCGCGAGTTCCGCTGATGAAATCTCCACTTGCTGTCACTATCCAATCACCTAATCAGTTTTGACGTCAGAGTGGTGCGTTTTGAACTTAATTAATTTTCTTTTTCGGCTGAGCACCACTGATCCGTAATCATTATATACATATTCTTTAAGTCTATTCCGCAGCCACTTCATTCAATGCTAAAATATATATATATATATATATATATATATATATATAAAAGATTATTTATTTATTTTATTTAATTATCTAAAATTTATTATAAATTTTAATAATATAAAAAGATAATTTTGAGATATATCTAAAACAAAAAAGATTGATGATGTAATTTTAAAAAATTATAATAAGTTTATAAGTGCATAAATTATTATTAAAATCAATAAATATACTTTTAAAATCGATATAAAGAGAAACTATGTGTTTTAAATAATTCATCTAATATCTTAAAAAATTACGAAAAATTAATCTAAATATTTTATCATAATATTTGATCTTGAAAATTATAATCTAATAACATATTATTAAAGATTGGAATATGGTAAATGATTCTAAGTAAATAAACAATAAACAATTAATACTCAATAGATAATTTATAGAAATAATTAGTTAGTTAATCATGATTGATTATAATTAATTAAGTTATTAAATATATAAATTAAAGTTATTGATTTTTCATTTTTTTGTATGAAAATATCTTTATTCGAAAATTATATCCTTTATTAATAAATCAATTAATATCCTTAAGTTGAGATCACCAACTCATTAGGTTAGATTATAATTTGTCTATAAGAAAATAGTGAACCATCTAAATCAATGCTTTAGGATAACATATGATATAAACTCTTATTCAACGTGTCAAAATTAGATACTAAAATCTAACTTTTATATTTTAAATATATTATGAAAAATATACCATTAATATATTAATAAATAATAAACTTTATATAAATCTTAAGTGAAGAAATAATGTCAACTTATTTGATAATAATATTTACCTAAATTAATCTTCACAAACATGTCAATAAAACTAATATCTTATAGTAATAATTAATCAGATATGTTTAAATTTAATAAATAACCAGTAGATTAAAAATAATATTCAGAATAATACATAAAGATTAAATCTATATATAAAAATAATTGAATACAAATAAGATTTATAATACCAATTTAAGATAGACGATCATGTATTACTCTATAATTATGATTTTGATCCTTAATGTATTATTTGATATGCAGATATCTTCTGTATTTTTTTGTGATATGAAAAAACTTTAGATGATTATACTATTATCGAATCTAACCTATTGTAAACACTAAAGAAAAATAAAGTGTCTGTTCTAAAATCTAAAAATCCTAAGTTACTTATAGTTGCACATTCTAAAAACCTAAACATAACATTCCTATTTATAATTGAGGTTGGCAAGAAAGGATTTTAGGACAAAAACATTCGTGTGACATGGCCTAACTATTCCACCACCACAGACCAAGTTACATAATAGTTTGCCTCGTGTTTACCTTGAATTGTCACGTCGTGGCCCGATAATTTTTCATTACAGTGCAATACAAATTGCATGAATATTGATTTTAGATAGTGAGGAATGTGCCACAACCCACTATATCCCATGCTGCATCCCATGATGCTCAACTTTACTTCTTGTTTTCACCCCCTTATAAAATGACTGGATTTACATGTAAGTCTTACGTGTATTGCTCTTTTAATCTTCTAAGGTGCGAATGAGTACTTTTCATATGATTATTCATGTAATAATAAATTTATCAATTTGATGCCAAAAATATCTGAAATACAATAGAATATACTTGTTATTCTGAACATATAAATTTGCTTAAATAATAATAAAACATACATATTCAAATATATTTATTACATTTAAGTGCAAATAAACAATGAAATACTAGTGCTTTTCAATCCCTCATCTCAAACCCTCAACTAACTTAAAAAACTAAACTAAACTAAACTAAACTAAATCATCACTGAAAGCTCTCATAGATTTAAACTCCTCTACTGTGGCATAAATTAATAACAAAGTAAAAATTAAAATAACAAAACTTCTTATGATTTAGCCTCTTTTCAGTTCATAATAAAATCTCAAACATACGTTAAATTAATGCTAAAAAGGATCACAATTTATTGTAAAAATCAATTACAAATCACAAATTCATGTTCCATAACAAAAATGGATCAAGTTTGACTCAACCAATCTCAGTGTTAGGAATCCAAATTTTCTTTAACTCTAATCTTCACGAGTCAAACTCTCAATATTGTACTAATCTTATGGGTTCAACCACCCAACAAAGATATATGCAAATAGAAGTTACGTAAAAAAACAAGCTAATGTATTCACATATGATTAAACAAGAAAGGTTCAAAAAGTACGTAATATTGATCTCATGAAATGAATCAAATAATAGGATTCATGAAAAATTTACACTACTATTCTCATGCATCAATCAAAATCGTTAAGTAAGAATTTTATGTATATGCTTTAAGATGAATGAAAATGCAATAACTTTAAGGGATTTATTTCTTATTTTTCTTTTGTAATAACCATTCTCACGACTTCAAAAACTTTGGGTTATAGTATTTAGTTATATTTTTTTCTCTTTTTTTTTGTTTATTCTCTCATTTTTTTTAATATTCATATTCTTTCTTTCTTACTTTAGAAAATGGATCCATGTACATATATGTATTTAGAGAGTAGCTAATTTTGGGCTCTTTTGTGTTGGTTTTAGAAAACCCCATATATATATCTTTTTTTAGAAGTCAAGAATGAATGAAATTAGCATACACTTTCAATTTTACGTAATTCATTTAATCTAATGGCAATAAAAATAAGTATACATAATTTTTCAATAGATGTTTAAAATCCTATCATTTAATGTTAAACCTATAGAGATCATATAACAATTTAAATTAATAAGAATAGTATTTAAAGGGTTAGAAGAAATATTATCATTCATAATAAAATGATTATAGGCTCAAAATATTCTCAGAAGATAGTTTCTACTATTTGATTCCTAAACAATAATTTTTGGTTTATCTCAATCTCAATATTCAATTATGAAATACAAACTATAATAAAAAAATTAATTATCTTAATATTCCATGACATGTTTAAGACATTAGTCCATCAATGCAAAAGACAACGTCATTCACTTTAAATTAACTAAAAGTATGATAATTGTATAAAATTTTAAAATTGGACTTAAGTATCCCTAAACAACTAAAAATGAACCTAAATAAAAGCAAAGAAATATAAACAAATGTTTAATAAAAAATTTTAAAAATGCCTAAATTCGTGTGTAACTTTTCTTTCACCTGTAATCTAGAATCTACATTGTCTTCAATGTATCAAATGTAAATTAAAGATAAAGAAAAAGAAAATATAATTTTCCCATTCTTTGCTCAATGTGACTAAGTAATGGTGTGGTAAGTTAGATGCATCCATCCTCTCAAGTAATTTTACCACATAGACAAAATGTTGTATACTTCTCATAAATCACATCTTAAACAAATAGTTATAGATTTAACATTCTAAACAAAATAAATATGGCCTCACATAAATAGGAAATAAATAAACTAAACTAAAATAATTTACATTAAAATGGAAAATAAGATAAGAACAAATAATATTGAAAATAAAAATAATTACATTAAAATAAAAGAAAATAATAATACTTAAAACATAGGTTTGCTTTCCATCAAGCGCTATTTAGCATCTTAGCAAGATGTATTTACCAAATGATGCTTAGGCTTGTACACCTATATGAATTCTTTGTCTATTGCTACGTCCTCATTCTAAATAAGGCTTCACGTGATGCATATTGACTTTGAACCTTCTTTGTGTCTTAGGATTCAATAACTCCACCATTTCATTTGAAAAGTAATTGGGTAATTATGAATAGTATATCTACCCTTAATTGTGGGTTTCTTGAAAACAATCTCTAGCAAGAGTTAAATAAAAGAATTTTTATTCCAGGAAGAAAAGACTTACAGATTAGGCATTTGTCATGATAGTGCTTAGTGTGCTATTTGTATATCTTTTCATTTTCATAGGCTTCATCCCTAATCTCTTCAAACTCACTAAGTTATAGTAGTTGCTTCTTTCCTACTTTATCTATATCCATATTTAGCTTTTTAATTTTCCAATAAGCCTTATGTTTGAGTTTAATGGGTAAATGACACGTTTTCTTAAAGATTAACCAGTAAAGGCTCATCCTAATGAGTGCTTTATAAGTTGTGTGGTATGCCTATAAGGCACCATTCAACTTGATTGCCCCAATCCTTCCTTGAAGGGTGCATAGTGCATTCTAAAATCCCTTTGACTTGCCTACTACTTATTTTCATTTGACCAAAAGTTTGTGGATGGTATGAAGTAGCCACTTTGTGTGTAATATTATACTTCTTTAGTATCCCATCAAAAATTTTATTGCAAAAATGGTTCTCTCCATCACTAATTATTGTTCTAATTGTCCTAAACATTCTAAATATTTAATCCTTCAAAAACTTAACAACAACATTAGCATAATTTTTTTTAGTGGGTATAACTTCTACCCACTTGGACACATAATCAACAATGATCATAATATATTCGTTACCAAAAGATGGGAAAAAGTGACCCATTAAGTCAATTCCTAATACATCAAATAGTTCAATAACCAAATTAGATGTCAAAGGAATTTGATTACATTTTCCTATATTACTTATTCTTTGAAATCTACTATAATGTATGCAAAATATGAGTATCTTTAAACATAGTTGGGTAATAAAATCTAGACTGTAATACCTTAAGGGCCATTTTCTTACCACCAAAATCACCCTTATAATGAAGTTTATGTTTCTCTTCAGTCATACACCTTTGGATGACTTTATCTTAACTAACCTTGAATAGATAAGGGTCATCCCAAAAATATTTCCTGAAAGAATGTAAAAACCATTTCTTTTCTTGAAAAGAAGTTTTATGTTTCAAAACATCAATAGCAAGATAATTAACTATATCAGCATACAATGGTTTTGACCTACTAAAAATAATTATTCATCCAAAAATGTTTTAACAACATCTTCTTTACTCTCACCTTCAGGAAATTGAATTAAGAAATTAACCTAGACACATGATCATCTATTACATTTTCATTACCTTTCTTATCTTTGATCTATAGCTCAAATTCTTGCAAGGGTAAAACCCAATTGATTAGTCTTGGCTTAGCATTTGGCTTGCTTAACAGATATCTTAAAGCAACATGATCAAAATGTACAATTACTTTAGAACATACTAAGTATGACTTAAATTTATCTAAAGAAAACACAAGAGTCAAGAATTTTTTTTCAGTGGTGGAATAACTAATTTGGGTGTCATTGAGTGTTTTGCTACCGTAATATATGACATGTAAATGCTTATCCACTTTCTAACCCTAGACAACTCATATAGAAAACTACCATGTCTTCTTCATTATCTATAATGCAATCAATGCATTTTTGGTCCCTAGCCTATTGTTTGGCATAATGAAAAATTGGCCTAAACTTTAGATGAATTGTTAATGTTTCTTAATTCATAATAGATCTAGTTTAACATTTGGCCATGTTCTATGCTTAAATCCTTTAGATTCAATTATTTTTTATAGCAAAGCTTTGGGATGACTAAATTTTCTTTTGGTGTTGGTAAGTCCAAGCTTAATGAAATGATATGAACTTATTGAAATTTTCTAGTTCCAATCCATAATTAAATTAAAAAAAACTTAAATAAATAGGCTTATCCATAGCCTTAATTTTTTTCTTAAAATTTTTAGGAAAGTAATTTAACTCATTTAAATTATTTCATGGATAAAAGGTTTCTATTAACCTAGCATGAAATTATTTGTAAAAAAACATTGGATATACTCTTTCATGGATGTTGAATTTACTACATTTAGGGAATTCTTTCTCTAAAGTGTAGAACTTCATATCATCTAGATATTCCTTAATAGATTTCCTGGCTAGGTTATACAAACTTAACCATTGTTGTCTTTTGAGGTTCCTGTGTTGGTCTCTTTATTTTTCTTAAGCATGAAAATTGCTCGTTGCTTTCTTGAATAGCACCAATCTAGGTATCGTTCTGAGCATATTCAATTTGTTAAGACCGACTAATTGTTGTGCTACTTAAGAATAGTTCTTGGTTACCTCTAAAGGAGTTCATAGTTTTGGAATTCTATAATTAGCAAAACTACCTTATGCTTTTATCATTTGTCTAAATGATTTGTAGATTATTCCACTAAGCCTATTATAACTTTGCTAGCTTTTAGCCAACTAGTATATATTCCTGGTTTGGGGCCATTGTAGACTATATAAAGTTTAATCTTTGAAGATTCATCATTTTCTATTTTATTTGTCCAATTGAGTTTTCTTTCTTTTTCTCTATAGATAGATTATTTTCTCCTTCATCTATTTGGGAATTTTGCTTTCTTTCTTTTCTTATGAGATAAAGGAAATAATCTCGTCATATTTTGAGTTTGAACATTTAAGTTCTTCCTGCTTAATTGAGGGATTAACCTCTTTGATGTTATTCTTTAAAGATTTCTTAAGATAACAATCTTAGGTTGATCAAGTGGGATTTTGATTTTCTTTTCTTTGATCTTGATATCTATGTTAAGATGATCTATTCCTCGTAAATAAAAAATGGTTAATATATGGTGTTAATTTTCTAGTTAATAAATTAGCTAAATAATTTTTATTTCCCAATAAATGTTTAACATCAAATTTATAATGATAGAACCATTATAGAACCATTAATGCTATCTCATTAATTGATCTTTCTTATAATCACATGCAATATTAGTCCATAAGAAATATCCAAACTTGTTATTATCTATTTTGACAATAAATCTTGAACCGATAACATATATTGTAAATTTTTCTATAACTTTTTAATAGCTAAATATTCATTTTATTACTATAATAATTTAATTCTAGATCTTAAAAAGATCTTGATGTGTATCTGCAAAGATATTCATCTTCATCATCTATCTTTTCTTTTAAAACTGCTCTCCAATATTCTTGTATAGTATCTGTTTATATTATCATTTTATCATTTGAACCTGGATGGTATAAAGTTTAAAAAGTTTTTGTTAGTGCTTTTATTTTTTCATGTAATATGTGTCATGTACTTTGTTTTATCATCTAGTGTTGTTAGACTTATTTTGTTTAAATATTGTGTAATGTTTTTTTACATAAGTTTAGGAAATTATTTCTTTTAATAAATCAATTCATGTTTCTTATTTATATATGGTAGGAATATGAACTTTCTCTCTTCCTATCATTATATCTGTATCTTTTAAGACTTTATTAAGATTTATTTTAGTATTATTATCAGTTCTTGTAATTAAATCTTTGAGTGCTTGTTTCTAGAGTTTTTTTGTAAATACATTTGTGAGCTCTTGTATCTACATATGCATGTAAATGATAACTTGCATAACTTTTAAATTTTAATCCTACCTTACTTAAGTACTATTTGGATTTGTAATACTATATAAATCATTCATCTTCTGATGAAGAATATTCCTATTATGAGCATTCATATTTTTGAGACATTTATTTCTTCTTCAGTTTTTTCTAATAGATAAATACTACAAGTATCATCTATATATGATTCTTTTATTAGTTCTATTTCCATTTTAAAAGCTTTTTCTAATATTTTTACTTTTTGTAGAAATTCATTATTATGTTGAAGCATATTAGGCATTCATTAGGGTAATATCTTCCCTCATTGCAAATTTAAAATCAATAATTTTTGCTTTCTAGTTGCTTATACTTTTTTTATCATAAAATATCTTTTCTATAAAGGTTTATTGTTATACCTTTTCTTATATTTTTGAAAGTCTTATTTTCTAAATTTATATCTTTTGAATGTTTTGTATTTTTTTTTTGTAATTTTTATAATTTTACTAGTAAGATTTTATGTTACATCTATATTTTTTGGTATCTTAAAATCTCTTGTATTACAATAGCTTTTATCATTTTTGCTTTCTAGTTGCTTATACCTTTTTCTCATAAAATATCTTTTCTATAAGCTTTATTATTATAACCTCTATTAAATTTTTGAAAGTCTTTTTATATCTTTTGAATTTTTTTATTTTTTATAATTATTATACTTTACTTGTAAGATTTTATGTTATATCCATATTTTTTTGATATCCTAAAATCTCTTATATCATAACAAGTTTTATTCTTTTTTTTATTTGTTCACATTTAATGATTATCTAATTTTTAAGAGTTATTATTCTTCTTTCTAAGGTGTCTGGTATAGTTTTCCTATTTATTTTATTCCATCATTATGTTATAGTTTTACATAATGTTTTAGGTAATTTTTGGAATAATATTTCCTTATAAGTTTCTTACATAGAGGGTGGCATCTTCTAATATTACATTTCATATTCACAAATAAATAAATTTGTATAACACATTACATATTTTCATATTTGTTAAATGCCATTTGGCTTCCTCAATTTCATTTTTATTAGATTCAGTGATATGTCTACCTTTGTCTTCTCTAATAAATTTCTTGTATATTTCATATAATATAGTATCTAAATTCTACTTACCTATGAAAGCATTCCTCTACACTTGTAAATTTTTTTATTATGTTCAATTTGTAAAACAAATTTTAATATTTTCTATCATTTTATGAGTTACTAAGACTTTACAAGTTGAAGAATTTGATTATGTAGTTGGAAAAGTTTGTATGATTATATTCATAACACTAAACCATTAATCTTAGAATTTTTCCCTGTATCTTATATAGTCTATATCTAAAATATCAAATCTATAATTCTTATGAAGTTTGAATTCTTGTAGGATATTACCTCTAATTCCCCAATGTAACCCTTCTTCCATTTGGATTGTTTTTTTCTTCTAAAATAAATGTCGGGTTCTTCTAGCCTTTGCCTATATCTTTATTCTCTATGTGGGGGAATTGGTAATGAATAGGTTTCATATGATTTTTTGGATCATATTTTCTAATTCAGAATCAATTTTGCAGACTTTTGTCATATCATCTTTCTCTTGTTTGTGTAATTTTTTTTATCATAATTTCTTCCTAACTTTTCATCTGTTAGGATTAAAAAACTAACTAATTTTTTATGTCCATATTCTCAGGATCTATTGATGACTCTACAAAAGTAGAGTCATTAACACACTTTTTTTACTTAAAATTTATTTATTTTATTCAATAAATAGTATTTTTGGGGCCAAAAATATTAAAATATAAACTTTTTAGTGTAAAAGGGTGAAAATATAATATATTTTTTTTGAATTTTTATGGATTTCTTATGAATTTTTAACTAAAGGCCAATCTAGTGTTGCAATGTGGTATGCCATAGAAGTAAATGAGTTGACTGGGCAAGCCACGCGCATGCCACACAAGCAGGGATAGCAAATCACATTACGCCGCATGTGAGGAGGAAAAACTGAGTGCCACATGTTATCATGGTGTTCAATCCAAGTTTGGAGATCGGTCAAACCACACTACCACGTGTGGCCACGTGATTGCTCCCGACGTTCCACCTGTGCGCCACATCATCCGTTTATACGAATCACATTGCATTGCATGACATTAAATCATCGAGTGTTGACTCTGACTGGTCTTCCCTACCATGCATCACATTCTAATTCGCCTAGTGAATTCAATGTGCCACATGTCGTATTGAAATTGGCTAGCATTGTCAATTTTTCATGTTTTTATCTCAGCCTTTGATTTGAAACTGATTTGATGGTCTAGATCACACATGAGCTATATTTAAGCTCCTAATCACCCCCATAAACCCTATGAGGCCGTTATTTGCATAAATTTGGTCAGTTGTTTTAGCTAAAAAGAGAAAAATACAAAAAAATTCAAGAGGGGATACAATTTTGGTGGAGATTCAAATGGAGATTAACACTACAATTCAAGAGATTTATTGTATTTCTTCTTCTACTCTTTTCTTTATCAATTTATATGTATTTCTTTATTAAAAATATGAGCTTAATGAATACAATTATGTGTAGTTAATTTATTAATGTAGGGATCTTATGAACCCAATTTTCACCATGTGATGATATAATATTTGACCCCAATTATAATTATAATTTAATTATATTATTTAATCTAATTTTTATGCTATTAATTGTTTGGCTAACAATTTATCTATAGATGCAATTAAATAGATTTGAGATAATTATTTAATTGCCTGTGTTGATTAAATAACATGTATAGCTTCTAGGCAGAGATGTATGATTCTTATGTATGTGATCTATAATTGATGAACTTAATGAGTAGTATGCAATTTAATTGACATGAGAGTTTGATTAATTTAATTACTATATGGTGTGTAGTTTACTTGAGAGAGGAATACTGATGAGTGCTCAAAAAGTACTAAAATTACCATGATTTTATGCACATTAATTGATTAAAAATATATATATTTATATGTTTTATCATATATTTATATAAATTTGTCTTTTTCAGAATCACGGGTATTTTTATTGTTTTTCAGGTATTTTCGCTTAAAAACGTAACTTAAAGACTCAAAGAGGAATACTGGAAGCAATACATCACAAATATATTAATAAATAAATGAGGAAAGGTCAACCAATATGGAAAAATTAGACAAAATGGTTCAAAAAGGAAGAAAACGCGCACGCCAACCGCCCAACCTGCGTGCGCCAATGCCCAAATGTGCGTGCCTGCGCCTATGCTTGTGGGCGCCCGTGCCCACTCCTGCTGTCAGCAATCACCACTTCGCATTTTCACCATTTTTTAACATTTTCACCCACTTTTTCTCTCCATCCTCACCTATAAATACCCCTATTCTCTTCACTTCTAAACACACCTCAAAACACATTCTCTTCTCTCTTTCTTTCTCTCTTTTCTTAGTTTTTTTAGTTTTTCTTATTTTTTAGCTAGTTTCTCTTAGTTTTAGAGTTCTTCTCTTTTTGAGAAGAACTAGTTATGTTTTTATAATTTATTTGCTTTTCGATTCAATAAATGGGAGTGCAAATTCCGTTTGGAGGTTTTCCAACAACGAGAATAGCATCGAAGTACTGTAAGGATTTTATTTTATTTGCAGTTATTTTTTATGATTTATTCTTACATGTTATATTTAATTTGTCTGTGATTAAATTTAACTCTGCTGGCTATTTGTAACCATGATGTAATAATAACGTTGTTATGCTTGGAAATATTAAATAGGTAAAAATCTCTAAAATGAATTGATTTTATTTTTATTCAAGATTTTATATTAAGAATGTTAGAGAGAAATATATTATTTTTCATTACAAACTTAAATCTGAAAATTAGATTTTAAGGTTTAGTTATCCAGTTTGATTTAGAGTAGTGTTATTTTATTTGTTGGTACAATCGCCCAGTAGTTAGAGTGAAGCTCTATTTCAAAAGTTTTTATAAGAAGTATTATTTGAAAATGTATTGACAACATGTTTTCAGTAGTGGTTTTAAAACTTGAAAGTTAGTACTCGCATAATTAAATACTTAGGTTTAATTTGGACATCTTGAATAAAGTTTAAACTGTCTAACCCCACCAAAGGTGGCATTTAAATGTTTCATTTTCAATCTCTTAGAAAAAAGAATTAATTTAATTAACCAAATTAGCTATCAACCCCACCCATAGATATTAATTGATTTGTTTAGTTAACAAAGAATATCTAACCCCACCAAAGGTGGTATTCATACAAAAAAGGGAGAATCAATAAATATCAATTCATATATTTAATAACCTAAATAATATGAGCAAGCATAATTAACTTAGTTATTATATCCATAAATACTCCACTATTATAAATGATATAATTTGCATAAATATTTATTGAATCTATGTTTATTTTTATGTCAGTAGATTAAAAACACAAAACCCAAAATATCGTGACAGGATGTTTAGCATTTAATTTCATTTTTAAAAGTTTGAATAATAAATTAAAAACCACATACATTCCTTCCTTAGATCGACCTTAGGAGTATACTTATCATTTTCTACGAAATGATTCGTGCACTTGCGAGAGTTTTATAAATATAAAACCAAAGTATTGGCAGAATCGACGATGCCATTTTTCGCTCATCAAATACATGCTAGGTTAGATTCAATTGATCATATAATTAATTGATAATTATATTGGAGGAATTTTAGCGATTCGCAAGTTTAGAAAATTATTGGAGGATTAACTATTCCTAGATATTTTCTTAGATCTTCTTATTTAGCAAATTTGATTTAGTTGATTATTGCTATTTATTTTAGTTATTCAATTTTTCTTTGTTAAAATATAAAAACACAAAAAAAATTGACTTTTATTTTTTCAATTTTAAAAATTAGTTTCTTGTAAAATAATCTCAGTGGTAACGATATTTTCTTATCATTATATTACTTGTTGCGATACGTATACTTACGTATTAATTGCACATGCAATTTGTGTGGAGATCATCTATAAATTATTCTTCTAATTCTTTTCTGTATTATTTTAAACTTTGATTACTTCTTTTTTATTATTGTGTTTTTTCTCAATCTTTCTTTTCTCATTCCTAGGTATCAATGCATCTAATCTTCTAGGTGATTCTTCTTTTAGTCATACAAATGGATCAAACCTATAACATATAATTTTATTGTTTCTAGGTATGTTGTACACATCCCTTCTTAATCAATGTAAACAAATGTAGAATCCATACACAGTAAATTGGTGTTGCCTTAATAATGTAGGTGTTAACTTGAAAATTTAGGTGAAATAGTGAAGTCTTACCTATGTGAAAGAGAACCCTTATGCTTATAAAAGGAAACTCTTATTTCATGGGAAGACATATCTCTCACACTCTTTGAGAATTTTTGTTATCTTTCATCTAGGAATGAGTAACTAAAACCTTCTTTAAAGTTTTTAGTACTCCACTTGTAATAAAATATTGTAATAAATAAAAGATCATCTTAAATAGAAACTCCTATATGTCATTCTAACCTTAAAAGGAACGTACATATACTATAGATCTTCGTAAGTCAAAAAGGACATAGGGTTGGATTTAGTTAAGGCATTATCTAAAGGAAAAAGAACGAGACACCATAAAGCAAAAGATCAAGGTAGACTTATATTTATCATGTCAGTTACAATTACATATTGTGAGGATACGAAGAATCTTGATTGTCTATTAATTTATTTATCACTTATTTAATAATTTGTATAAAATATGAAATAAAAATTATCATGTTAGTTACAATTATATACTATAAGGATACAAAGAATCTTGATTGTCTATTAATTATTTATCACTTATTTAATAATTTGTATATAATATGAAAGAAAATATTGTAATAAATAAAATTTCATCTTAAACAGAAACTCTTATAAGTCACTCTAACCTTATAAGGAACGTACATATACTATAGATCTCCATAAGTCAAGAAGGACATATGGTTGGAGTTAGTTGAGGCATTATCTAAAGGAAAAAGAATGAGACACCACAAAGCAAAAGATCAAGGTGGACTTATATTTATCAAGTTAGATACAATTATATATTGTAAGGATACGAAGAATCTTGATTGTCTATTAATTTATTTTTCAAGTTATGCTTCCACTTGTTCTAGACACGTTGTGTTGCTGGTGAGATCAAATAAGTGGGAAGGTGATGTAATTGACAAGAAGGAGAATTTGAAAAAATCCACTATCAAGCTAAATGAGTATGCCTTATGCATTATTGAGCTTAAGGAAGCTCAAAAGCGAGCCGGGGAGAAGACCAACAAAGCATAGAGAAGAGCTGAGGCTTTTATCGATGAGGATCGTAAGGCAAAGGCTTATGTTCATGCCATGGATCATAAGCTCAAGTCAAGCATAGAGAGGGGGTACAAGATGGCCATAGAATCCTTTAAGATAAAGGCCAAGTAGAGGGATCTAGTCAAGTATTATTATAGAATTTTGGATATCCAGGTCACTCCTTTATGCATGCATGATCCATTTGTGAAGGGGAGAGAAGGAGAAGAATCAGGCTCTAATGAGGGTGAGGAAGGTCCTGAGGCAACAAGTGTAGGGGCAGAGCACGAGAATCATTGAATTTTAAGGACTCAATCCTTTTTCATTTTTTCGAGCTCAATGCAACTTCTTTTCGTGTGGTTGAAGCTCAAACTTTGTAACACATTAATTTGTGAAATGCAAAAATCAATTTTATTTATTAATGAAAAGTTAATTTTCCTGAATTATTTTGTATTTATAATGTTGGTCTACCCACCTATTTTTTGGGAACTTTTGTCATTTTCATTTTTCTCAACATCAACCTTGATATCCTATAAAAGGGGTCAAGAACACTTGCTTAATCCTTGCATTTGGGTATTTTTTCCAATTCTTCCAACTTTTTTGGTCATACTTTATGGATTTAGATTGAACTAGTAGGCATTCAATTTGAGCTTTAAGATATGAAAATGGTAAACTTAAGGTCAAGATTAGGGTGCTTAAAGCTAAGGTGGTTAATATTGAGAGTAAGTTCAAAGAGACCAAGTGTGATATCGCTTCTTATAAGGAGAAGTTAATCCAAACTCAATCTCGAGAGAGGAAGCACTTAACTAGTATGGCCATTCTTCTAGTTATGGATTTTTTTAGGAGAGCTTCTATATGAAGCGATCTAAAAGAGTGTTCCTTAAGGTGATGAAGGTTACTAAAGAATTGGAGTGAGGAATTTTTGTGATGAGGTCAGCTCACCTCGAGCCCTTGACCCATGTACAAAATAAAATTATTGAGATTTAGGTCAAGTTATTTCCCTCAGTGGAAGAAACTAATGATCCAGACACTGGTCGTGTTTCCAAGCATTTGAAGATTTTTTAACCTCCTGAAGAGGCCGAGCTTTGTATTAATAAGTATCAAAAGATTTTTAATTTCAAATAATGAAAGTATTCTTGATGGTATGTACTTGTGATGCTCTAACATTATATATTTATTTCTTTTTCTGGCGTGTAAGGCCTATATTATTAAGGTTAAGGAGCCCTATCTAGGTTTCAATCGAGATGATTATCCCGTGATGTAAAATGTGGGAGAGGGAGTCTTACTTGGTTTCTACTTGAGGTACTCATCTCTTCCTTCAATATCAGAGTGCCAACCTAGTTCTTGACTGAAGTGGATAATTAGTGTCTTTTTCATGTGTCATGTCGCTCTACTTGGATCTTAATCGAGCTAATCATCACATAACGTATAATGGTTAGAGCGAGAGCTTTACATGGTTCTTGACTGAGGTGCTCATCTTTCCCATCCATGTCAGAGTGTCAACTCTATTCCTACCTAAGTTCGATAACTTTATGACATATAATTATGGGTGAGGGAGCATTACTTGGTTCTTGACTGAGGTGCTCATTTCTCTTTTCAATATTAGAGCGTCAACCTAGTTCCAGACCAAGGTGGATAATTCGTTATTTTTGCATATGTTAGGTCGTTCTACCTGGTTCTTAATCAAGGTGATCAGCCCATGACGTATAATGGTGGAAATGAGAACTTTACATGATTCCTAATCAAGGTGATCATCTCTCTCTTTTATGTAAGAGTGTCGACTTGGTTTTTGATTAAGGTAAATACATTTGTGACGTATAATGATGGGAAAAGGAGCATTACTTAGTTCTTGCCCAAAGTGCTAATCTCTCCCTTCAATGTTAGAGCACTGATCTAGTTCCTGACTGAGGTGGAAAACTTTATGACGTATAATGATGGGACATGGAGCATTACATGGTTCTTAACTAAGGTGTTCATATCTTCCTTCAATGTCTGAGCGTTGACTTGAGGGTGAATTCTTTGATATTTCATCTTGTGAATTGTCTCCCATTATCTGTGATGAGTACTCTAGGTAGGATAAAATGGTAAATTATTGACTTTTATATAAATTGAATCTCCTCTTCTTCTCATAATCTACCCATTGGCTCTACTTCGATCCATTTTGAAAAGTAATTAGTAGCCATAATCATAAACTTCTTTTGACCCAACTAATAAAAGAGATAAAGATTCACCACCTCATTCATGATATTTAGGGGAGTATATGACTAGGGGAAAACCTTTGGAATTTATTGCATGTTTGGGTGTATTCTGTGCAATCTGCCAGCATAGTGGGCTAATAATAACCTTGTTTCATGATTCGCTATGATAACCTCCTCTCTTCTGAATGTGAACCACCATCCCTTTCATGTGTTTCTATCATATATCGACTTGCCTTGCCCTAATTTCATTTGTAGATCTACTATCCTTTGGTAGCTTTTCCCTTTCTAGGAAGTTATAAATCAGGGTGTACAATGAGATAGTATAAGCGTCTACATATCTAAACCCTTTTTCATCCTTCTCCATGGATACTTCTGATAGGATTATTACTGATACTACTCGATTGTGCTTAGTCTCTCATACTGATGCTAAAGTGGCTAAAGCATCGGCGTGACCATTATACTTTGACCTATTTTCTTGATCTCAAACTATGAGAGTTTATAACACTCCTTCTTTATAGGTACCATTTCATTTTTCCATCTCTAGCTTCAAATGTTCCCAAGAACTCGTTGACTACTAGCCTTGAATCGCTATATAGGATGACCCTATTCGTTCCCAACTTATTTGTGGTAATGACCTCAAATATAACCGCCTCATATTCTGCAACATTATTGGTCACTTGAAAATCAAGTATGACTATGTAGTCAAAACATTTATTGTTGTGGTCTATTAAGACTACTCCTAGCCCTGCACATTGAAGTTCTATGCTTTATCAACAAACATCTACAAAATTGTGCTTTCTTTTTTATCTATGCCACATACTCTCTTTTACTCCTCATTGATAATAATTCTAGCTTTTCACCAAACTCACCCATAAACTTGGCCACTACTTTCCCTTTGATGGTCATTCTAGCCATGTATTTAATGTCATATTCCCCCAATTATATGGCTATATGGGCTAGCCTTCTTACTACATCTAGTCTCATAAGGACATTCTTGAATGGATGAGAAGTGAGTACCATAATTTTTTGTGAGCCAAAGTAATGCCTGAGCTTTCGTGTGCTAACTTTGAGAGTGAATGCTAACTTTTCAACTGTTAGATACCAGCTTAGGGCATGTGTGAGGACCTAGCTGACATAATAGATAGGATGATGAATTTTGTTTCTTTCAATTAGGAGTACAATGCTGCACGTATGGGAAGTCACAACCAAATATAAATAAAGAACCTCACCTGGATGAAGGCTAGCTAAGATAGGGGTTACTCAAATACTTCTTGTTTTCTTTAAAGGCTCCATCACAACTCTCATCCCAAAAGACTGATGTGCCCTTTCTCAACATTTTGAAGGGAAAACACTTATTAGAGCATTTAGAAATTGAAAGTTTATAAATTACCGATCTAATTAACCTAGAGGGGGTGAATAGATTATTTTTAATATTTATCAATTTGTAATTTAATAACCTAAATAAAGCGGTCAGGCATGTAATTGCGTGTAAGAATAAAGTGCGGAAATGAAAGAATAACATACGATATTTTAAGGTAGAAAAAACCTAGGCCATAACTATGACCTAAGAAGAAAATAACTGGTATACTGGAGCACCTAACTTTCCACTATGAAAAACAAATGATCAAGTACAAAACCTAGTCTTATGCTACCCTCCTAGAAGACTGTCCAAATGTACCTTACTTACGAACCCCTACACTATTTTCATAGTTTCCAATATTAGCGTGAGTGGTTTCCAGACCAATATTTCAATAAGCTTCCTGCCAATCAGATACGTTCCTTGTTTGTTCTAGAAAGATTTAATAATTAATAATCCTAACTAGATAATTCAAAACATATGTCACTTAAATCAAATCAATAAGCAAATCTAAGAGCAAAAAGATCAAGCACAAGTTCAATAAAATAGTTTCTTTAAAGATTAATAATGAAATCAAATAATTATGATATGAAAAACACAATTATTTGATCTAACAATTCAAGAACAAAAACAAATAAGAAGCTATAAGAGCATATGATCAACATATCATAATATAATTAGGCTTATTAATCAATCAAACATAACCACCAATATTTGATGGATTAACTAAATAAAGAAGCCTAAAGAATTATGATCTTATATTTGCAAAATAAGAGAGATAAATTAAGAAGAAAAGAATAATGCTCTTGTGTGGTTGATTGAAACAATGAGTAATGAGTTTTATTTATAGGAAAAATTAAAACCCTTAATCCTATGTAATTGATAAATATATTTTCTATTAAAAATAGTATTAGTAATGCTCACTAATTAAGAAGACTCCTATGTAATTGATAAATATATTTTCTATTACAAATATGATTAGTAATACTCATTAAGTAAGAAAACTTCTATTTAAAGAAGAGTTCTTATAAAGTAGACTCATTAATCATAAGAATACTATTTAAAAAAGATTTTTTTTAAAGTATATTTAATGCTATCTTTTAGCCTATAATTTAACCTATATCTTATCTAATATTTTAGCATATATCTTATTTTTATATTTTAGCATAAATATTTTAGTAGCAAAAATAATTCCAGATTTATGAATATGTGCTATTAAATGCATGAGTGCAATCCTATGTGTTATAGTTATAACATATATACCTGAAATACAACTATCTGAAATTCTGATGTTTCTTTGAATTTGTTTGATAGACTTGATAAAGAGCTTAAAAATAAGTTTCATGCAAATATTTTGTCCACAAAAATACCCAACACTTATAATCTTTACAAACTCCCCATTTGGAATTTTCGTGGGGCAAAACCTCTCTTTTACTATGTGACACTTATAGGAATAAGATAAAATACAATGATGTCCTAGACTCCATAGTGAAACTATTCTATTGTTTGTAGAATCCATCTTCGCTGCAACTTGACAAGCTTGTAAATAATTGAAATGACATTGACAAAACATATGACAATTTGGCATGAGAGCCCTCATTATATATTAGTTCAGTTTACATAGAAATAAACGAAGTGTAAAGAATAATCATGTAGTGCATGTATTCATACCAATCAAGCTTAATATAAGACAAAATGATAGAAAACATTCTTACCCTAAATATGTTGTCCCCCTATATGCATAACAAAATAAATCATAAAAGTGAAACACACTCTCCCTCTTTTTGACATACGAGAAGGACAAAGCATTGGACAAAACAATGGAGCTAAACTCCCTCTAAAAATAGAGAGTATTGTAAAAATAAACTAATGTATAAGTGAAATGTGGTTTAAACTCCCCCTAAGTTCTATGACTCTCTAACTTAAAAACCAATTAAAAAGTTAATAAATAAGAAGATGTGAGTGACTAAAAATCTGATTTTTTTTTTATTTTCATAAATAATAATATAAAGTATTAAAATCATTTAATCACAAATGAGTACACAACCAATTGAGAACTCATCTTTTTTTTCATTTTTCTACTCAATTTTTGATTATCTAGTGTATAAATAAGCAAGTAGAGTAGAAGATCACACTTCACACATATAATAACATATTGATATTTATTTAAAAGTAGTACATATGTTTAAACTCCACAAATATGCGAATTAAGTCATTTATGATCAATCAAAAAAGATTCAAAAGAATAAAAATATTACCTATCATGTAAAATTATAATCGAGTCTTCCATCTCACAATAAAATATATCTACTAAAAGAGGACTTAATATTTTTTCTTTATTTTATAAAGTAGGTAAATGATATTTTTTTATTATTTTAACCTCTATTGGCTCTTTCTTTTTGTGCATTCCAAGTTCAAGATTTATAAGCCATTGCTTTTTGCATAATATTTACTCTTCTTCTTTTTCTTTTTTTGCATGAGCTATAAACCTAACATGATGACTTTTGCACTAGTTATAGGGTATCCCTCTCCGCTCATTGAGGTAGCTTTACACATCATAGTAGGCACCTCTCTCAATACTAGGTGCCTCCATATAGTAAAGTTTTAGAAAGCAAGAATTAAAACTCAACACAATTTTACAATCAAGATTAGTTGAAGTCCTAAAGTCTTTTAAGAGAATTCATAAACTTGAAGCATAGCATATATGTGTTCGTGAGTATGTGGGTAAGTTCATGTCAACATCGATCATCAAATGTAGAAGAATATGTGTGTGCATAAGGCAAAATTGTAGAATAAATATCAAAATGAGTTAAGTCATTAAAAATAAGCTTATATGTCTGTAAATGTTGAATAAGTCCAATACCTTGTTGGTTAGATGAGGATTCTACTTCTCTGTTTCTGTCTCTCTCTCTCAATTTTTGTAAGTTTAACTAATAAATAAAATAAAAATAATAGAGATTTCTCACCCAAAGTCATTTAAGCATTATAACAAAAATACCTAAATAAAAGAATAAAAGAAGGTCAAGTGACCAAGAAAAAACAATCTTTCATAACCCAAATTTTCTTGCATTTTGGTTTCTCGATATCATTGGGTTGGGACTTAACTACCATAGGTTTCATAGGCGTGTTCTTAGACTTAGTTGTACTTTTCTCATTCATCCCAAATGAAGATGCAGTATGTATAGTAGGATGATGATAGTGAGTCCTAATATTATAAGTACTAAATTTTACTTGCCTCTTTAAACCTAAGACTTCATGCTTCCTAGTAGAATTTTTTAACACAATATTATAATTTCCATTCACCCTTGAATATGATGTAGCATGCATAGATGGATGATGCTTATGGATCCTACTATGTGAAACATGGAAAGAATGATTAAGTTCAAAATCATTCTTCACAAATCCACATTTTGGTCTTATATGACCTTTCCTACAATTAATGATGACAAACAGGTACAAACTTAACAACTTTTTGTACCATAGGTGCAATAGTTCTTTGTGCATAAGTAGTAACAATAGGGGTAGAGTTTAAGGGCTTTAAAAATGTGATCTTTGATATTGAAGGTGTGGTGTTCTCATCCTTATAACCAAAGACATGTGTATCACCATGTGACTTACCAATGCTCAAGATTTTATTTAAGTGTTAAGCTCCAATGGTAAGTCTCTCCACTACTTCACATGATTCTTTAAGCTCTTGCACTTGTTTTTTGATTATCTTTAGTAAGCTTATTATTTTCTTTTTTCAAACCTACAAGACTAAAATTCCAATCATTATTTTGTTCTTACAAAATATTATTCGCTTCTTTTAGTTTATTAGAAAAGTTTTCATGTGCCTTAAGTTGTTCATTTAATATTTCTATTTTTGTATTTAAAATATTATTCTCTTCTATGGGTCTAAGAAATTTAGAAAATAATTTTTTAGAACTTTTAACATTATATTTAGAGAAAAAAAATATTTAAGTTCCTCATTATCTGAGCCATAATCCTCAATAAAATGATCCATAATAAAAATCCGTAGGACCAATACTAAGTGTATCTAGTGTTGGCTCTGAAACCAATTGAATGCTTATAAATTATGGACCTAATTAAACTAGAGGGTGAATAAATTATTTTTAATTTTTATCAATTTATAATTTAATAATGTAAACAAAGTGGTTAGACATGTAATCGCGTGTAAGAATAAAATATGGAAATGAAAGAATAACACATAATATTTTAGGTGCAAACAACCTAGGCCACAACCATGACCTAAGAGGAAAACCACTTCTCCACCAGACCACCAAACTTTCCACCATAAAAAAAATATTCAAGAACAAACTCGGTCTTATGCTACCCTCCCTAGGATATTGCCCCAATGTACCTTACAACCCTTGCTCTGTTTTCTCATTTTTCAATTTTAACATGAGCGGTTTCTAAACCAACGTTCCAATAAGATTCCCGCCAATCAGATATGTTCCCAAATTAATTGCAAAATGGTTAGCACAAAAATACAAGTGGTTGTATGTGTTCTAGAATGGATTTAATAATGAATAATACTAACTAGATAATTCAAAACATATGTCACTTAAATCAAATCTACGAGAAAATCCTTGAGCCAAAGGATCAAGCACAAGTATAATAAAAATAATTTCTTTAAAGATTAATAATCAAATCAAATAATTATGATACAACAAACACAATTATTTGATCTAATAATTCAAGAACAAAAAATAAAGAAGAAGCTATAAGAACATATGATCAAAATATCATAAACTAATTAGGCTTATTAATCAATCAAATATAATCACCAATATTTGATAGATTAACTAAATAAAGAAGCCTAAAAAATTATGATATTATATTTGCAAAACAAGATATATAAATTAAGAAGAAGTGAATAATGATTTTGTGTGGTTGATTGAAACAACGAGTAATGACTTTTATTTATAAGAAAAATTAAAACCCTTAATCCTATGTAACACATAAATATCTTTTCTATTTCAAATAGGATTAGTAATACTCACTAATTAAGAAGACTTCTATGTAATTGATAAATATATTTTTTATTATAAATTTGATTAGTAACATTCACTAATTAAGAAGACTTCTATTTAAAGAAGAGTTATTTTAAAGTAGACTCATTAATCATGAAGACTCCTATTAAATGAGTTCTTTTGAAGTATATTTTATGTTACCTTTTAGCCTATAATTTAACCTATATCTTATAAAATATTTTAGCATATATCTTGTTTTATATTTTAGTAGCAAAAATAATTCCAGATTTACGAATATGTGCTATTAAATACATGAGTGCAATCTTATATGTTACTGTTATAACAGATATACCTAAAGTACGACTATCTGAAATTTTGAAATTTCTTTAAATTTTTTTGATAGACTTGATTGCGAGCTTAAAAGAAATTTTACATGTAAATATTTTGTCCACGAAAATAACCAATACTTATTACAAAAATAAACCTGTTCAGTGCTACTATTCTTCCATTTAATTGTTGGATTCCCTTAAGGCTATTAATGAGTGCTCAAAAAGCACTAAAATAACCATGATTTTATGCACATTAATTGATTAAAAATATATATATTTATATGTTTTATCATATATTTATATAAATTTGTCTTTTTCGGAATCACGGGTATTTTTATTGTTTTTCAGGTATTTTGGCTTAAAAACGCAATGTAAAGACTCAAAGAAGAATACTTGAAGCAATACATCACAAATATATTAATAAATAAGTGGGAAAAGGTCAACAAACATGGAAAAATTGGACAAAATGGGTCGAAAAGGTCAAAAATGTCAAAAAGCGGAAAAATGTGGCAGTATTGCCAGCGGCCGTGAGCAGTACTGCCGCGCTGCTGCCAGCGCGCTCTTGCGCGCAGCGCTGATTGGCCTGACACCTTTCGCGTGACGACGCGGCATTGTTCACGTCGCCAGAAGCTGCTGTTCGGCAATGACCAGCCGCGGCTTGTGTCGTGTCGCACGCCAATAGCGTTTCACCCCATTTTTCACGTCGTGAGCGGCCTGTGACATCATCTTGGCCGACACATTGATGACCTCGGCATGTCCATTACACGTTTTTAATTTTTTAATATTTTTTAACATTTTTTTACTCATTTTTTCTCTCCGTCCTCACTATAAATACCCCCTTTCATTCACTTCAAAGCACACCTCAAAACCACACTTCTCTTCTTTCTTTCTCATTTCTTAGTTTTTGAGTTTTTCTTAGTTTCTTTCTTAGTTTCTAAGCTTTTCTTAGTTTTTCTCTTAGTTTTTAGTTCAATTCTCTTAGGTTTAGAGTTCTTTATAACTTTTGAGAGGAACTTGTAATGTTTTTGTAATAATTTAGATTTTTGATTCAATAAATGGAAGTGCAAATTCATTGGAGGTTTTCTAGCACGGGAATAGCGTCGAAGTTACGTAAGGATTTTATTTTCTTCTGAGTTATTTTATGCTTTATTCTTACATGTTATATTTAATTTGTACGTGATTAAATTTAAGCTAAGTTAGCTAATTTATAATCATGATATAATAATAACGTTGTTATGCTTGCGAAATATTAAATAGGTGAAAATTTCTAAAATGAATTGATTTTATTTTTATTCAAGATTTTATATTAAGGATGTTGTAGAGAAATATATTATTTTCATTACAAACTTAAATGCGAAAAATTAGATTTTAAGGTTTAGTTATCAGGTCTAATTTAGAGTAGTGCTCTTTTATTTTTTTGGTACAATCGCCTAGGTAGTTAGAGTGAAGCTACATTTCAAAAGTTTTATAAGAATTATTATGTGAAAATGTATTGACAACATGTTTTCAATAGTGGTTTTAAAACTTGAAAGTTAGTACTCGGATAACTAAATTCTTAAGTTTAATTTGGACACCTTGAATAAAGTTTAAAGCTTGTCTAACTCACCCAAAGGTGGCATTTAAATGGTTCATTTTTCAATCTCTTAGAAAAAGGAATTAATTTAATTAACCAAATTAGTTATCAACCCCACCCATAGGTGTTAATTGATTTGTTTAGTTAACAAAAGAGTATCTAACCTTACCAAAGGTGGTATTCATACAAAAAGAGAGAATCGATAAAATATCAATTTATATCTTTAATAACCTAGATAATATGAGCAAGCATAATTAATTTAGTTATTATATCCATAAATACTCCACTAATATAAATGATAAAATTTGCATGAATATTTATTGAATCTGTATTTATATTTATTTTTAGATAAATATTTATTGAATTTGTATCTATGTTTATTTTTACGTTTTTAGATTATATTTAATTAATCTGTATATATGTTTATTTTATGTTATTAGATTAGGAACACAAAAACCAAACTATCGTGACAGGATGTTTAGGATTTAATTTCGTTTTTAAAAGTTTGAATAATAAATTAAAAACCACATACATTCCTTCCTTAGATCGACCTTGGGAGTATACTTATCATTTTCTACGAAATGATTCGTGCACTTGCGAGAGTTTTACAAATATTAAAACCAAAGTATTTGCGAGAATCGGCGATGCCGGTTTTCGTTCATCAGCTATATGGTGGTTTCATATTTATCAAGGCCTGTATATTTTCTCTGTTGACCTCAATCCCTCTGGTTGACATGAGGTGCCTTAATAATTTCCCCGTAGTGACACCAAATATGCATTTTTTGGGATTGAGCCTCATGTCGTATCTTCGTATTATTGAGAATACTTTTTCTAGGTCTTTAAAGTGGTCTATGGGTTGAGCTTATTTTACCACCATATCATCCAAATAGGCCTTTACGTTTCTCCCCAGTTGTTCTTCAAATATTTTGTTGACTAGGCATTGATATGTGGCACCCAAATTCTTCCATCCAAATGGCATTCTTTTATAATAGAATGTTTCTTCTTCGGTGATAAAAGATATTGTGTCCTCATCTTTGGGGTGCATCTTAATTTGGTGATACCTTGAGTATGCATCCAAAAAACTCATCATTCTAAAGCTGACAGAGGCATCTACCAATTGATTAATACATAGGAGGAGGAAGTAATCTTTGGGATATGCCTTGTTTAAATCTGTGAAAGCTACACACATACGAGATTACTGACATGCCTTTTTGACTAGGACCACATTTGATAGCCATGAGGGATAATTGACTTCCCTTATGACCCTTGCTTCTTTAGGGTAATCATATGGTGTTTGATGAACTCGTTCTTTTCTCTTAAGAATTTTCTTTTTCATTGTTGTACTGGTCTAGCCTCTAGATTGATGTTTAGTTGGTGTGATATGACCTTTGGATCAATTCCATGCATGTTTATTGGAGTCCATGCAAAGACATCCAATTTAGTCATGACGAACTATGAGAGTTATTCCTCTAGCTCCATCGTCAAGTCAAACCCAATTTTAAGGGGTGGATCTCATATTTGACCTCCATTGGGAGGTCTCTTAGTTCATTTAATTTGATCAATTTTATAAGGTTTGTGATCCATGCCTTCCTTTGAGGGAGATCTCTCGATAATTACTATTTATAGGCCATTTCCTTCATAGTAGCTTTATAGTTCTAGTCTCCCCTAATCTCCTCTCGACCTCCATCAATGGGAAATTTGATTACTTGGTGGAGGGTGGATTGGATCTCCCTTATTTTATGTATCCAAGGTCTTCTCAAGATGGCATTGTAATGAGCTAGGACATTGACGATTATGATGTGGTCATTACTATCACTCCTTTTTCCATAACAAGAAGCATTATCATTCATGTGGCATAGGTAGTACTGCGATTAAACCCTACGAGAGGGAGATCGGTCTTGAAAATATCAGAGTCCTTTATACTTAGAGCTCTTATAGTGGTCATAAAAAGGAGGTCTACCGAACTCCCTATATAGATCATTATTCTACAAACATCACAATATTCAATTCTTAAGGTGATCACAAGAGGGTCCTTATAATAGGATGAAGTCTCATTCTTCTCATTGAAAATGATTTCAGTAGTAGTTCTCCCTTTGTCCAAGTTGTATACATGGGGCATTGCATAATTCTATGGAAAACCTTTTGCGTTAGTTGTTTGAACTTATGTTAATCCCTGTCTCTCCATGTATGGTGTGTATGGTTCTAATATTGGTTTCTTTGTATGACTCCCTTTAACTGCCTATTAGGTTTATTGTTTTGGCACCTCTTTTTTTTATTTTGGTGACTTCTCCAATCTCCATTTTCTATGATGAGGTTTTTTAGATATCCTTTTGCCAATAACTTCTTTATCTTCTTCTTGAGGTGTCTTCAATCTTTTATCTAGTGGCCCACATCCTTATGAAGGCATACCATTTGGATGTGTCCCTAAGTGGTGATTTCATTTTTGATGGCCACCTAACGTTGGGTTCCTTCTCCATTCTTATTATACCTTGGGCTAGATTTACTTTCTAGAGAGGCCCTCTAAAGGGAGAAAGTGACCTTCCCCAGGGTTATCTATTTTTTGACTATTGTTTAGCCCCTTTGTTATCTGGTGTGAAGCCTTTACTTTTGCTATTTTGATATGTCCTATCTGGGCTTATACTTATCTTTTCTTTGTCTGGAACCATCTCCATATTAGTTCGTTGGCCTTTGACCGAGCTTAACTCTTTATTTAGGTTGACAAACTTTCTTGCCTTTCCATAAGCTTCCTCTAAAGTACACGGCCATGTCTTGGTTAATTATATAAATATATTAGAATTCTTTGAGAGTCTTCCCCAGAAGACCTCTATAGTTATAGAGTTAGAGAAATCAGAGATTTCCAATTTTTTCTCCCTGAATCGTTTCATGCACTCCTTAGTAGATTATCCCCCATCCCAAACAATTGAGAAAAATGTGGTGTGATTCTTTTCTCAAGGATTTATTATAGGTGTAGTTTGTAATAAAGAGCTTGGTGAATTGTGCAAAAGAGGTCATAAATCGGGGCACCAAATTTTTGAACCATTTTTGGGCGCCCTCACAGAGAGTAGCTACGAATAATTTGCACATCATAGAATCTTTTTTAACATGGGTTAGGCTTATAGGAGCCATGGTTGTTTTGAAGTGTTGCACGTGCGTTACTAGGTCCTTTTTCCTCAAATAGTCAAGAAATTTGGGAGCGTTGAACTTGGCTGGGGGCTCGTCATTTTCTATATCATTAGAAAAGAGGGAGATACACAATTGTTCACAATCCATGTCCACATCATAAGGAGTTTTACCCTTCTTATTTTTCTCATTAGCTACCTTCAAAGCTTCGTCTTGCTTCTTATTAGCTTCTTCCAATTCCTGAAATCGTGCCTCCCAGCTCTTCCTTTCCTAAAACCATTGTTCTTTACCAAGTCTCGTTGAGCTAGAAATGGGATTTATTTCATTCTCTTGCTTTGAGTGGTATGGCTTAGGTTGACCCTGTCTTGCTATGTTTTTGTTTATTTGGTTTTCTGCTTGGTCATTTAAGGCTCTTCCCTCTAACTGGGACCATAGTGCCCTATTTTATCTTTTGGTTTGCTCGAGCTCTCTTCTCAATTCTAGGAGTTGACGAGCCATCTCCTAGAGATGCAAGCTATCTTCTTCTCTAACCTTATCGAGGGATGATGATGCATCTACCAGCGCAAATTCCCATCATTTTGATGTGTGACAAATGGCTTAGGTGAAACTTTTGAACAGAGCACAAAAAATTTCCCAAGCTTCTCTCAAGACTCAGAGTAAATTCCAAAAATTACAAGCTCAGAAACTTAAGTTTGACCTAAAAATCTGAGCCTCATGGTGGGTGCTAAAATGTTTGGGGTTGATTCGATTTACAAAGAGAGAAGTTCATGTAATTAACTGAATATGCGAATTTCATGAGAGGCTCCTTTATTTACAGGACATTACACGTACATCTGTCGATTACATAATTGATATACATATATGAGTATCAAAGGGATACAATCGGTATGAAAATATAACATTTTATGTATCAAGCTCGACCTTAGGCCGAGTTGGTGGACGACCCTATATGGGAAGCGTCCTCTGGGATAGACCTCCTATTTTACTGATGTGTTTAAAGGGTATGGAGTCAGATACGTCATTCAATGTATTCCTTCTTATTACTTGGTTGTCTTCCATAGCTCAATTTGATGACATAAGCTCAGGTTACTCATTTTGAATCGGACCGACTTACAAGTTGGTCCTTCATCTCGGGCCGAGCTACGGGTCAATCCCTATGTCTAAATATAGAGGTAGGCATATATATACATATAGTTTTTTTATGGTTGTTGTTTTTGTTAAGATTAGACTCTTTGTAAAACAATAATTGATACTTGTATTTTTAGCTTTTTCTTCTCATAAAAAAAAGAAATTGATACAAAGGATTATCGTGACTGCAAAATATATGGGACAAATTTGGAAGAAAAAATATGCGACCCCTTCACACTTTTATATAGTAATAAGATTCATTGTATTAAGAGAGAAAGTAATTGTTTAGTTTTACTTATTCTCTTGGGAAAGAAACAATGGCCAAACTTTGAACTTCTAAATGTCAACTTTTTAAGATTATGATATTTATAATTTTTATAACAATCTTTTCCACTCGTTATCTTTTATCTCCTCCTGCCTTTTATTTAGGTTGATTCTTACTATATTACAAAACCACTTTTACCCATATCCTTCCAAGTTCTGCATTTTTTAGCTACAATGGAGGCTTCTAATGAAGATGAAGATGGCGACTCTAGTGATAATCAAGGTTGGAATTTTTTTATGATGGTTATATTATGCTATTAAATATTATCTTAATGAAAATATATAGTCTTGTCAAACATCACACAAATGGGTGTTATAACACACTACATCTTCTGGATGAGAAAATCTTGTATACAACATTTTGTATGCACTCAATTAATATTAATTGTTAATTTTATCTTCATTTTTATTACATTTTATTTTTTATAAAAATAAAGATTCAAGATAACTCCTTGCCTGCTGCAATATTCTCCTCTTTACTGGTTGTAAATGTATTTGTGCACTTTTCTCTCTAAATATATATTATTAATTCAGATAGTTTGCAGATGGGTTCTTATATTACTAGTCATCAACGAAATGAAAATGCAATTTTTTGGTTCATTCTCTCATCTATGAGCTTTTCAATTTATTTGGATTGGAAATCTTCATTGTGCCATTTTCAGTTTGTGAACCACTCATCAACTTGCTAGTGTCTTATTTATTTAGTTGGTTCTTGGTGGGCTAATGTTTTGTTAGTAGTGTATTTTTGCTGGCAGAAACTATGAAAACTACATTTGTGGAACACTCTGCATTTGTGGGAATTTTAAGTTGGAAGAGATAATCATCCTCGTAGGTGCGGTGAACACGCAAACAATATATGAAGTTAGACATCCCTATTGTGCTTTCTGGCAATTCCTCTTAATAATGAAGATGATCCACTTTTTCAGCCTAAATCAACTGCAATGTTCTTTTGTTATTAGTAATAAATTATTTAATTATGTATATCTTAATTTATTCGACTTTTATGTTACCATGATGCGATCATGCACTTTGTTTTATTATTATAATATATAAATGGTTGTATTAGCCCAAAAAAAAAAAATCTTTGTATTGATTTTAATTATCTCTATCTATTTTAAAATACTCAATTTTTCTTAGACAATGTATTGATTTTTTATTAATTTTAATAAAAATAGATATGCTATTCTATTACTAAGAATCCTTGTATTTTGTGTTAAAATATAGAGTTTATATTTTATTTGATGTATCTATCAATCCCTTTGCATGATACATAAATTCACTTTTGAGGAATGCATAAATGATGTGCTTGCAATAAATAACAGGAATGTATTTTGGGTGAATACTTATCATTTTTTTTTGTATGTAACACATTTTTAAAAGGGCTCAATGAGGTCTCATTGAGGGTTTGCTAACCCATTAACATGCATGGGGGTTGGCCTAGTTTACTCATCGTGGTCCATGCGATGGCTATAGACTTAGTAGAGCATTTAGTAAGTTCGTCGAGTACTTATTGAGTTATCTCGACAAAGACACCCAGAAGACAAGAATTCCTTATAAATACCTCATCTCAATTATTGTATAAGTAATTAGAAATTTGGGGAAAACGTTGTTTTTGCAAACTCGTTTTTCAACTTAATTTTTAGTTGTAATTTAGTGTTATTAGTTTCATGCACTTCAAACTTATTTACCAAACTTATTTTTGAGCGTGTTAATTGAAATAGATTAAACCAAGACACAATTTGAGGTTGTTTAAGTATTTGTGCATTTGAGTTATCTTTACATAGATTATACATTATATTAAGTCGTTGGCGTTTCGATTGCATCATGTGGTGGTTGAGTTCTAAAATCCAACTAATGTTACATTATGTGATATTTTATCGGATTGCCATCTACTTATCACAGAACAAGTCACATGTTATAATCGTTGTCCATTATTCACGCACATATCTTTGAAACAAACACTTCCATTGCATTCCAACATCTCCATATTTCATAATTAAATCATTTAAAAATTTGTTTGAATCTCAGTTATAAAATTAGTGCAAAATATCAAGGCAAAAATTAATTACAAAAGCAATTTATGCAAAACCTATCAGCAACATCAATGCAAATTTCAATCACAAACACCATAATTGAGCCAATATCTAAAGTTTTGAATTACCTCTAATAATGAAGGAAGAGATGTAACAATAATGAAAATGGAGGTTGGATCAAGCTCTGCAAGTGAGTGTTTTGTCCATCACTCAATTCTTTGTAGATCTATATTATGCTTCTCAATTCTTTGAAATCTATTTCGTATTGGTACATTTTAATTTAAAGGGTTTTGTTAAACACTCGATTCTATGTACATTTGTTTTATGCTTCTCAATTTTTTGAAATTTCTTTCTTCTCTATACATTTGATTTTGAATGAGCATTATATATATATATATACATACATTTTGTGCTCACTAACAAAACAACATATAATCATGATTTATATGATAATTTATCTATTTGTTTTCTAATTATATGATATAAATGAAAGGATATAAAAATAAATCCATATGAACTGACTTAACATGTTGTTATAATGTACTAAACGCTTGGGTTTTAAATAGATGAAAGCTTTTAATGAAACAAATTATTCTGATACAACATTTGATGTAACATGATACATTATGAATATCATATAATATAATATGTTACATTATTTGAAAAATAACTCTAATGCAACATGTTACATTTTTATTGGGTTTGTTACATTAACAGGTTTCAATACATTGTCTTTCCCTATTTATGTGTATCTTTTTGATATTTTTTACCAAATATTATAAATATATTATAAATTTTAATATTCATTAAATAGGTGATACAAAAATTGTAATACTTCTTATTCATAATGGACAATGAATATTTCACAAAAGAGAAGAAAAATATATCAATGGTATTTCCAAAGGACATATGCATAAAAAGAAATATGACTTTAGAGGAACCGAGGAAAGAAATATGTGATGCATTATATATAGGTGGAGATATTAACATCAAGATGAAATGTATAGGCATTCATATAGCCCTAGGCTTAACATATGATAGAGATGTTGAGTACTTCATCAATACGATTACTGAAAAACAAAATAAAGAGTACAACAAATTGTGTACAACTCATACAATCTAACAAGATGTCTAAGAAAAGATTAGTCCATCCTTAAATTTTGATTATGTAATAATAGACTCAGATAGTGAGATTGATTCAATAACAAATTCTGATACCAAGGATATGTTATTCAATGGGAGGTTCTTCGATAATGAAGTTCTCAAACTACATGTCTTAACATTGGGAATAACTAAGAGGTTTCACTATAATATTAGTAATTGCAACTAGATAAGCATTAGAATGAAGGGAAAAAATGAAAATTATCATTGGAGACTTACAACAAACAAGATTGGACAATCAGATGCATTCAAGGTAACCACTTACAATGAAGATTATTCATGTTCACAACTGTTCAAGGATCAAAGATACAAAGATGCCACATACAAGTATATATATGATAACATCAAAGACTTTTTCCTAGATCTAGGTAGACAATTGATATCAAAATAAATAATATGTGACATAAAAAATAGAGTCACAATCACTCATAAAAGGGCGATTATAGGAAAAAAGAAAGTAATAAAACAAGTACGCGGAGATCCAAAAGATTCATACTGTAAATTGTTTGGATTATTTTATATGTTAGAAATGGTAAACCTAAATTCATACACTAAGATAAAAACGGATAAAGAATCCAACTTTAGGCATGGATTCATGGAAATTAAAATTTTTATGAATAGATTCATCAACTACATGCGGTCATTAGGGACATTCATCAAAGAAAGAGGTGTAAGGTATTACTTGTAGCAGTTACAAAAGATAGAAACGATTAGTTAATGATGAATTACTTGTACATATATTAATACAAAATCATATTTAGAAAAAAAATTCCTAAATGTAACTTGTTACATTTGTATAATACTCTTAATGTAATGTGTAACATGATAGGTTACTAATTAATTATATAACATAATGTAGATTCATCCTATTTCATTTGGGGTGGTAGATGGAGAAACCACCAAAGCATGGAAATGATTTTTTTTAAAAGACTAAAATTGGTTACTGGAGAAAGAAAAAAATGGGCTATAGTATCTAATCAAAATCCAACAATAAATTCAGTAATCAATACAGTGACAATAAGGCACATCATTGTTATTGTGACTATCACATGAAACAAAACTTGATAACCTACTATCACAACAAAGTTGCAAACACTTACTTTAAAATAGCTTCTTATGCTTACAATGAAGAAGAGTTCAACAAGAATATGTATATGCTCACTGAAGCTTCCAAAGCAATAATGAAATACATAATCAAGAAAAACTGCTCATCTTAGGTAGGATTCAAATGTCCAACTTCAATTACATGGTATGACTTCATGACTTCAAATAAAAAGAACACATTAATTAAATGCTAAGGAATTTAAAAGACACCCATGTTACACACTTTGGGAATGATACAAGATATAATACAAAGTTGGTTTGCAAAAAGGAGAGCTACTTCAGATATGGGAACACTAATAACATAAGTGCAAGATAGGATTGAAAAAAGGAAGATCAAGATAAATATATGAAAGTAATAGATATAAAAATTTAAATAATATAATTGAAGAGGAAGTTTGAAAGTTACATTGTAATTTTAGAGCACAAGACTTATATATGTGGTAAATTTCAAGCACTAAAAATCACTTGTGCATAAACAGTTGCAACATGTAATGAAACGAAGCTGTAAGTATTGAACTCTACCTCTTTGTGTTGGCTTCTTATGTACAAAACATGTTATCTATTTATTTTACTTAGTATTCTATCTTCCTCTAGGCAAGGTTGGCTATTACGGATCAATAATGCACACACATGCTTAGTTAGGGACACTATTTTTAAATACATGTTTTTCACATACCACGAGATTGGTTGCTTAATATGCATACTAAGTCATGTGTGGTAGTTTTTGGTTTGTTTCGGGTGTAGGTATTTATGAAAATTACTTGATAATTTTTAGAATGAAAAGAATCTTATTTTGGACACCTTGACAAGGTAGCTCACCAAGGGCCTTGCCATACCCCTCGACATAGCCATAGTGAGGTAGTTGGCAAAGGTGTGGTGAGGTTGGGTGGTTAGTTGGTAATGTGTTATAAATATTTCTATTAATTGCTTGAAATAATTCCAAAAACCTACTAAAACTTTGCCAAAATTTCTATAGTTTTGAATTCCATGTTCACTAAATATCTTAAAATTTTTTAAGTAATTGTGATACATTTTTGTGAGCATAGAATAATATGACTCACTATTTTTACAAAATTGGTGAGTACATATCTATATGAGTGAAAATTAAGGGTTATGGTACAATATTCTACACATCTATGATCTATCTTATCTGATCACACCATATTGGGTGGTGTTGGCTTTAGAGGAGAGCCGAATTTATGAGTCAAACTAGGTTATTATAGAGGAAAAAAGTAAGGGTAGAGGTTCTAACTGATAAAGCATTTATGGTTTTATTTTTGTCAAATTTGTAATTATTTTATTGCTTAGTGAATTGTTTGCTACCAAGTGATTACCATAAATACTCAAGGATGTTATCACATAGATAGGAGCTTTATGTGAGTTTACCTTATTACTTGATTGTGTTTTTATGATCTACTGTGTTTTGAGTACAACCTGAATCTTGATATTATATGCTAACACATAGAGGATTGAGATTCAGATTAGAAAAAAGTTTATTACCATTTTGCATGCTTTACTTGTGATTATACCTTATGTTTAAAAATACTTTTTCCTAAACTTGTTTAGCTTACTTTAATAATTATTTCTCTATTGCCTGAAAGAAAAAGTTTTTTAGGAGTCTGTATCTCCTTACTTAGTTATATACCAATTTGTGGACCATTTCAATTGGTATCAAAGTGGATACACCTTGTATGTGCTTAAATTATCTACTATTGATCCTTTTTCCTTTCTCTTTTTGTTTAATTCTATTAAATATCTTATAGTGGATGATAGGGGAGGTTTGGTCAATGGACCATCTCAATTTAATGGATTATGTTATTTATACTAGAGATCTCATATATGTTCCTACTTGAGATCTACAAACGATAATGTTTGGTTCTTAATCAAGGATGGCATGATATTCTCTAACACACCTATCTAAAATTGGTATTGTTAAACCTAAACTAATCAATGTTTGGAATAAAGAGGAGCTTTTTTTAACAATTTAAATTATCAAGGGTTACACCTTCTCATAAGCTTAATTACTGTAGAGGATTATAATCTAATTGCTAAGTTTATGACTCTCAAGGAATGATGGGATGTCCTAAAAAAGGAATATCATGGATGCATTCTACAGATGAGTATTTTATCTTCATAAAAGATAGCAGTTATCACACCTAAATGCTATACTCTTATGGCTTCCCACTTAAAGAATGCTCCTTATAGTTTCTCTTATTGGATTGATACTAATGTTAGAGACTAGTTTCCGTTTAAGAATCCTATGACCAAATTATATATGATAGTGTCATGTTGAAGAGAGTTATTTCTAAGATCCAAAACAATATTGTAGGAAAAGATAAAAGAACATTGGGACCTCTTTGGTTAATTGCTTAATCTCACTTTAGATGGTAAAATGATATGAACAATTTGAAGTTAAATTTCGATTACCACATTAAGTCTCTTCACATTTTCCTTTGAGACCATGAGAAGTGCCTTACTTATATAAGTGAGCTTAAAAAGTTAATTCAGGATAGAGAATCAAATGCTTTCAAAGATCAACGTACTTAAAAAGTCATCTTCATGTAATTCATATGTCATTTGCAAACTTAAGAAAGACATTTTCACCTTGAAAGATAAAAAGATTATTCTTGAGTCCTTATTGGATGATTGTTATATTGATTTGACTAAGCTTTATGCTTGTGTTGAAGTAGATACTTCAAAAGTAATACTTTGTAATCCAACCTTCTAGAAAAATAATGATTACGATCCTCCACCTTCAATGAAGTTGGTAATACATGGTCCTTTTGAGACATTTGTTATGGCAAGTTATTAAAGCTCAAAGATATTCATGCTTCCTCCCCTACTACTGCTATAGTTCATAAATCTTCTCTTCTTGTTAAGATTTCTAACAATTCTACCATCAATGAATTGAGTTTATAGAGCTTGTCTCTTTCTCCTGTCTCTTACAACTTTGGTTACTTCTCCATCTTTAACTCTCTTAAATATTTTCCAAATTATGATAGGGATATTTTGAGTCATATGGAAGAAGTGTTGAATCTTTCTATCTCTTTAACTAGTGAACCTATAACCTTATAAGATGTTGCTATGATGATTTGGAATGAGTTTAAGTCTTCTATTGGTATTACTAATGATGATTAGAATCTCAATTATAATGTGGTTCATACTACTATGAAGGCTTAATCATCCAGTAGTTGGTACTTTAATAGTAGATGCTCTTGACACATAATTAGAGATAGGTCCTTCTTTACCATGTTAAATCTCCCTAATGAAGGATTTGTTATGTTTGGTGATGGAAATAAGGCATTAATCTGTGGTAAAGGATCAATCAATGCTCATAGTATTCCTAAGCTCATGGGTGTTCTGTATGTGGAAGGACTCAAGGCTAATCTTATTAGTGTTAGTCATATATGTGATAACAAGTTCACTGTCAAGTTTACTAAAAAGGATTGTAATCGCCACACAAATTATGTGTGCAATGAATATACAAGTATACGTATAGCAACAAGTAATATAATGATAAGAAAATATGGTTTTTGCAAAGATTATTTTATTAGAAACTAATTTTTAAAAAAATAAATAAATAATTTTTTTTGTGTTTTTATATTTTAAGGAAGCAAAATTAAAATAACTAAAATTAAATAACAATAATTAATTAAATCAGATTTGATAACTAAGAATATATATGAGAAAATATATAATAATTCTTAATCACCAAATTTTCTAAACATGTGAATAACTAAAATTCCCTCAATATAATTATCAATTAATTACATGATCAATTGAATCTAACTTAGCATTTATTCTATTTACAAATAAACTGCACACCATATAGTAATAATTAATTTAACGACACTTTCATGCCAATTAAATTACATACTACTCATTAATTACATCGATTATAGATCACATAAATAAGAATAATATATTTGTGCCTAGAAACTATGTATGTTATGTAATCAAGATAAACAATTAAATAATTCTCTCAAATTTATTTAATTGCCTCTATAGATAACTTGTTGTCCAAACAATTAATAATATAAAAATCAGATTAAATAATATAATTAAATTATAATTATAATTGGAGTAAAATATTAGATCATCACATGGTAAAAATTGGGTTCATAAGATCCCTAGATTAATAAATTAACTAGACATAAGTTTGTCCATGAAGCTCATTTTTCATAAAGAAAGACAAAAAAATTTGATAAATAAAAGAGTAGAAGAAGAGATACAATTAATCTCTTGAATTATAGTACTAATTTTCTCTTGAATCTCTACAAAAAATTGTATCTTCTTTTGATTTGTTCTGTAATTTTCTCTCTTTTTAGCTCTAAAAAATAATCAAAATTATGCTAATGGTAGCTTATTAGGGTTTATGGGGTGATTAGGTATTTAAATATGGTTCAAGTGCAATCTGGACAGTCAGATAAGCTTCAGATCAAGGGTTGAGATCAAAACAAGCAAAATTAAATATGTTAGCCAATCACAATGTGACATGTGGCACACAAAAATGTATTGGGTGAATTAAAGTGTGACGTGTGGCAAGGGAAACCAATCTGAGTCAATGCATATTGATTTAGTGCCACATGGCACAATGTGATTCGCAGATGCATATGGCATGGTGCTCTGGTGGATTGTGGGGAGCAATTGTGTGATGACACGTGTTAGTATGGTTTTGTCGCGCTCTGAACTCAGATTGAATGTCGTATTGACATGTGTCATGTGATGTGTTTCTCCTCACACACAAGAATTTATGATTCGTTACCCAACTTGCATGGTGTCCATATGGCTTACTGAGTCATTGTTTTCTTGCGTGGCGGGCCATTCGGTAGCTTTTGATCAATCCTACATAAACAATTCTTAAAACAATCCATAAAAATTTCAAAAAATTCAAGAAATTATATTTTCATTCCTTTCCCTAAAAATTTTATATTTTAATAGTTTTAGTCCTAAAAATACTATTTATTAATTAAAACAAGTAAATATTAAGTAAAAAAGTACACTAATGACTCTACTTTCATAGTCATTGTTGTGTGTTTTGCAACACACAGAAATCGTGCAAGTATACACGGTCACAAGTAATAATATGATAAGTAAAATATCGTTCCCACAGAGATTTGTTACTAGTATTTGTTAATTATTAAAATTATTTCAACCTAATTTTATCCAAATAGTCGATAATTTGATGCAAATACTAACTAACTTTTTATAACAGATTGCAAGAAAATTCTAGGATCATGCTTCACCAAATTAATTCACTTGAATCATTATATTTTATCTTGATTTATGTTATCGTATTTTTAAGTTGTTAACCAAGAACTCCTAATTTATCCATATATCTCTTCCGAGGCCCATACGCATACACATCTAGTTAAAATGATTCACTATATTCCTATGCGAATTAAATTCAACCATATTTATTAAGTTCTCGAAGTTTTCAAACAAGCTATACACATACAATAAAAGTATATTTCTATCTCTTATGTATATATGTTATTTCATCACGAAAGAAAGACACAAAAATTCCTTTTTCAAGTTTATTTAAGTGTCACATATCGCTTAATTAATCTTCCGATAATTAAAAGCATTAAACACAGATAAAATAAACAACTTAAAACAGCTTCCATAAATCATTCAAAAATACTTAATTCAAATTTCATAATTTACGCTTACACCGCAATCCTAGAACAAATGTATTAGTTCATATGTAATTTAAAATTACAACACAACAAAAATAAAACATTGCAGTAGAAACAAAAATTAAAAGAAAATAGATAAGAAAAAAACTCTTTCACGATTCCTCAACGAGAAATAAATTTCTTCCTTTTCTTTTTCTTTGTCTGTCTTTCTTTGTAATTTCCTAAGAAAATACAACATAAAAATGTTAATAATGTTCTCGTGTTTTGTGTAACACGCAGAGAGGAAAAGAAATGAAAATGGTACAAAATAGAAAAACTCGCATAAGAATCATGTAGATTTCTCCCAAACCGAGAGAGAAAACAAAAAAACTAAAACTCCTCTAAAAAAAACGTACAAATATATATATCCCCCTTTTTAATTCTTTTTTTTGTTTTTATTTTTTATAAAAATGTGGGAACAAAAAATGTATGTGGAGCAAAGACGCGTGAAAACAATCTCAAGGTGATTTTTTATTTTTTTTCTTTTTCCGCATGCCACGTGTCACCACGTGGATTCTGGCCGAGAGAAATACAAGTGACACATGGCCGCTTTTCAACGGGTGGTAAGGCCTTGTACGAAGAACGCGTGGCGCACGTGATTTCGTCTCGCCGGAAGTGATTAATAGCCGGGAAGCCGTGGGCGCAGTTTCGCGTTTTATTTCACCGAATACATGCCACGTGTCATCATCTTATTCGCCGGAATATTTGCGAGACACATACTGCTCATTTTCGCTGAAACACGAGGGTGCACGCGTTCGATGTACCATATCACACCGAAGCCAAGACGAAATGCTCCTACAAGCTGGGATGCCGTGTTCAACGCGCTCAATCCGAACCGTTCATCTCATCCAACGGCGCTGGAACCAAGTCAAGCGACACTCTATACGCCGCGCGGCAAAGCGGCCCCACTCGCACGCCCGCCCGCGCAAACGAAGAACCATGACTCACTCTTCGCTTTGCGGTTTTTGATCTACACGCGCATAATCTCAACCGTGTCTTATCTCGATCGAACGTCCACGTCAAGGCCGGGAAATGTGCGCGGGTCTTCATCTCACCTACGCAAAAATTAAACTTTTTATTAATTATATTTTCACCCACAAATATAATTCAAATTACATTTTAAACTTTCTTAAATTACGCTAAGGTTTTCTTGCTAATTTTAAATTAAATTTTTAAACTTTTAATAATTATAATTAAGCCTAAATTTAATTTAAATTATATTTTCGATTTTTATAAATTGTAATTAAGAAACCATATTATCTCAAATTATATTTCAGGACGTAAATATGAAATTAAGTACATTTTCGATAAAGATTATTTAATTTTATTAAAAATGTATTTTTAGCACATAAAAGGAAAATATTAATTTATTTAACAAAAATACACTAAATATTTAAAGAACATAGCAATTATCATTACTAAAATTGATGAAAATAAATATTTAAAATACAGTTATCAGTCATCCCACTTTCAAACTTAACTTTTTGCTTTTCCTAAAGTAAAGCCAAGTGTAACTAAATAAATTAATATAGGTAGTATATTCATAAATATACTTATATTATTACATTCATATTTCACAAAAAATATTTCTCTCAAAAGTTGTATAATCCTATGATAAGAAGGTTCACATATTCATTAATCAACGTTCCATCAATACAAGGATCTGCAAGGTTTTTGAAAAATTGATTTGTGTGTGTGTGTGTGTGGTGTACATGATATCATCCAATGCACTAATGAAATCAACCTATATGAGTATGCTAATAAGTTTAATCTTAGAACAAGTCTCATAAATCAATTTTTTGCTTCTTTCTCCACTAAAATAAATATGCACTTAGCTATAGATTAATAAGGACTTTACATGGTTTTAATATAAGACTTAGGTGGGGGGTTAATAAATGAGGACATTTAGGCTCTTTTCACACCTTAGCTTTCGTTTTATTCATCATGTACTTGTTGGCTGCAATTGAGCTTTAACTTGATATTTTAGTGTACCATCTTTTTTCATTCTTTTCATATTCTTTTATTCCACATCTCTTTTAAATTCTATTTTCTTTTTCTTTAGAGGGATAATTGTGTTGTGAGTTTTGCTTCTTCTTTTTCTAGGGTGCATTACATTTCACGCACAACACATGCTTGTATATTTTTTTCTTTTCATACAAGCTAAAGGTGCAAGGATAAAGGTAATGCTTATTAATTAGGCATAAAATGTGGTTTAAATATATCAATGGTTCTTTGTTAGGCTCAAATGGGCGACTATAGATATTAACAATGGTTAGCTTGAAAGGCTCAATAAATCCAAATAAGGCCTAAATCATTTCTCTTGCTAAATACTATTTACGTTTCTTCTCAAGGGAGAATCAAATAGATTCTAAAACTTGGTAGATCTCATCGACTAATATAAACTACTACAAATTTTCTCTCAATAAGCATACCAAAATCAATCATGAACATGTGCATAACAGTTTGAATCAATTCAATCAAAGCTAGCAAGCATATCATATGATTAATGTGAATATCTTAATAAATATGTTACATTTCTTATCATAGTCATGACAACCAATTTTTATCATTGAGCACGATGTTTCATATCAAGCATGCAAACATTTAGTATCCATATATTGGTTAATTATTCCCAAATCATGATTAAAAACATCATAAAAATTAAAAAAAATTAAAATTCATAGTAAATACTAATGTAGAGAATGAAGTTCCCTCCCCCAAACTTAAATTACACATTATCTCTAATGTGCACATATAAATATGAAAAAGTAAAAGGAAAGAAAACTCCTTTAGTCATGTCACACCATATTTATCATTGAAATGCTCAATCTTGTTGCACCATTTATCTCCATATGTATTCACCTATAAAACAAAAACAAGGAAAATATAAGTAAAATAACGTTGGGTTGTCTCCCAACTAGCGTCAAGTTTAGCGTCCTTGACTAGACAGTCATATCAAGTTCTAAGGCACATCCCTTTGTGTCCATTTACTTTTGAGTTTTCCTTGAAACAATTTGGTTCTTGATTTTTTCAATAATACTTTATGTTTTGGTTTGCAAACATGGTGCTCAATTCTCTTCTTATGCCATATTTTTGTTTTCTTTTTGAACTTTTTGGTATTCTTATAAACACTCCACCGTAACTCATCTAATTTATATATTCCCAACATCTTTTTCAGCTCTTTGTTAGACTCTGTTGCTTTCATACTTGATTGGGGATGAGATGGTAAAAGTGTGAGGTCTAAAATTAGTGGCCCTTGAATTGATGGTTTGAGCTTAGAACCTATCTCAAAATTTTCCATAAATAACCTTTATAAACACATGAGATGCGCATCCACCAAAAAGTTTACATAGTCCACAATATCAACATTTGATTCCATACTTTCAAAGTTAAAACAAATTGAGTTTTTTCTTAGTAAGTTTATGTCCTTATTTCTAGTATCATGTGCTAAAGTCTTAAGTGTGCGTGACTCAATAGATTTTTTTAAGTTGTCTCCACACTCCGTAACATTTATCCTTAAGAATTCATTTGGATTATCAATATTAGGGGATTCAGATGCTTTAAAACTTTAAAAATTACTTGTTCATCCTGCACTCTCATTGTAAGTTCACCTTTTTGTACATCAATGAGTGCTTTTCCGGTTGCTAAGAATGGATGACCAAGTATGATAGGAAATTCATGGTCTTCCTCCATGTCTAGCACAATGAAGTATGCCGGAAAAATGAATTTGTCTACTTTTACTAACACATATTTTACCATACCCCGAGGTCTTTTAATTGACTTGTTTGACATCTACTATGTTACTAAAATGGGTTTAGCTTTCCCATTAGTGCAATGGATGTCAAAACTACCTGGATCTTTCAATTTTTGTTGTAGTTTTTCGTCTAGTATGACACTACAACCTTTAGTCAAGGTTATTGTTTTATGATCTCCAAGCCTTATTTTCTTTGGCAGTATATCTTTAATGAATTTAGCATAAGATGACATTTCTTTAAGTGCCTATACAAATGGTATGTTTATATGTAGCTTATTGAAGACTTCAAGAAATTTTGAAAATTGTGTATCTAACATTTGCTTTGTATTCTTTGAGGGAAAGGAATAATGCGTTTGTAGAGTTTGTTCTTTTTTGGCTAAATTATTTCCTTTTTATTACTCTCTTTATCCACTAATTCCTCCCCATCCTTGTTAATTTCTTATTTCTCCTAATCCTTTTCTGTCTTATGTTCCTGTCCTAATGTTTTACCATTCTTCAAGTCTATGGCTTTACATTGGTCCTTACCTTCTCTTCATGGGTTTACAATTGTGTCACTTGGAAGGTTACTTGAGGTCTTTGACTTATAACCTGAGCAAGTTGCTCATTTGGTTCTCCAAATTTTGAATGGAAGCTTCTTAAGTTGACACTTTTGCACTAAATGATTGGATGAAGTCTTTCATCATCCCTATTAAGGCATTTGTATTATCCTTAGTAAGTAGCTTCTTCTCTTGGGCTTGTGATTGGTGTGGTTGTTGAAAGCCAAGTGATGGAAAATGATTGACGGTTGAATTGATTATCACCTTAATTGTTGTTATTTCAAGAGAAATTTGGATGTTGTCTCCATCCTGGGTTATATGTGTTCAAGTATGGATTATTGTTTCAATTCATATTACTCATATAGCATACAGATTCAGGATTATTTGGACAATTATCAAACAAATGAGCTCCACCACAAAACACACACGACACTCCTGAATCTTGGACTTAGTTTATACTCGTTAGCATTTTTATCCTTCAAAATATTAACCAATGATGACACTTGAAGTGTAAGTGCTGTGATATCATTTAACTCATGCACTGCAGCTACTATTCTTGTGACTATCATTCTTTCCATTGGTCATTAATAATTATTGCTAGCCATTTTCACAAGTAAATATCACCACCATATAAGAAATTTGACCTTTTAATTTTTTACATTTGAAAATGTTTCAATTTTTTTGTAATCTTACAAAACTATTATTCCTTAAAATGGGGAAAAGTTTTTTATAAGTGACCTCACAATATTTTTTTCAGCAAACATGATTATAAACAATGTATAAGGTATTTCTACATTTTAAAGGCAACATTTTAATGCAGCAGATTGTGAAATATATTCATGTAGTGCATTCCAACAATCCCAATTAAAAATAAATGCACTAAAAAGCACAATTGGCTTAAATAGAATGTTATATATATCAAGATGAAGAAGGTAACTTTGCATTTTTATGTTAACAGGGAAAGAAAATATAAATAATAACGTGGAAGTTCATAAGAAAAAAAACCATATCAATTACTTTAAAGTGCAATAGCATACCCTTAAGTGTAGGAAGAGAGCGTGCGTGCCGCGTGGGCTCAGATTCCATCATTTAATATGTAAGTGGATGTGTGCTTGGGTATTTCTCATTTTGAAGCTGTTTTTTTCTCTCTCTGAAATCCAAGTAACTATAATGGGACCCTTTTGAACATGGCAGTATTATATAACTGTCAGTCTTTGTGCAGTGTAGTCGAATAGTAACAAAAGAGACAATAATTCTGATCAGTCAAAATGTATTATGTATATATGATGATCCCAACCCAATATTATTTGGAGAGAGAAGCTATATGTATATGGGACTCGTTGACCTTCTTGTCACCTCATCATTGTTGACATTCAAGCGATAACCTCTTCCTCTTTGTACCTTTTCCCATGTGTGTGTGAGAGACTGGCATATTGTATACATTCGATAATGGATAACCGTGTGTGAGGAAAAGTTTATGAGTTATCTGGTGAAATTTGATTATTTTAAGAAGATATATAGAATTGATACGAGTTCTTCTTATGCATGCAATTAGATGTATGTATATAAAAATTTAAATTAAGAGATTATTTAGTTTATATGTAAACTAGATACATCCATCTAAAAACATTTCTTCTGTGAGAAATCATACTCTTAAAATAATTGATGAAGTATGAACTTTTAAAATATTAATTAAAAATAAATAGATTTTTTTACTGTCAAATTCTAAATTGTTTTGAAAGTTTAAATAAAATTTAAGAAATGATAAATTGAAATTATAAAATTCTAAATATAATGTCAAATATTTATAGATGATAACATAAGGACATGAGACTGATGAAGTAGGTATGTACTTAAAACACTATATATTGGTCGATTGTAGATAGTTTAAATACCATGAAGACATAATACGGATAAACTATTTATTCTAATGATCTTTTTTTATTGATAAAAAAAATAATAATATCATGATCACATAAAGAAGTACATAATTGAACATAAATACATGACATCATATATAGTTTTGTATTATATTTGTATATAATTTTGCTACTAATATATAGCACAATCAAATAAATAGATGTAAAAATTACATATAAAATATGATATGTAACTATAAAATATTACACGAGGCTTTATGCTCTCATATCTCATTTTTGAACTGTTGAGATATAAAAACATAATTTTCTCTTTTATTCTTTTATAAATCTCAACCGTTAAAATATGTTACTTGATAAAAACTTGTAATATTTTATAATCATTCATTCTATCTCTATCATATGGTACTATTTGCATGGATAAAACTAAATATCTGTTGAACCGAGCTAGCAATATCTTCAGCATTGAACCTCGTTTCACCTACAACCTGCACAAAATTTTACAAAATTATATAATTAGATAAATTCAAAATACGCTAATATATAAATACAGTTTTCAACACTTAATTAAATCATCAATCTAAAATATATATATATATATATATATATATATATATATAACATGAATACCTTGACATTGAATGAATAAAGAACTGTTTGTTCAATGGTAGTAATATTAGTATGGAGGATATTAAACTGCAAATCTTCGAGTGCTGCTATGGTCTTAATAAGTTGACTTGGTCTTCTCCTAGATAATATTTTGATTATAGCATCAAACCCTATGAGCTTTACTTCAACATCAGCCAAACAAGACTTATTCTCAGCAGTTTCTTCTCGGAGCCCGGTTTCAAAATCCACAAACTTTATTTGATCAGGTGGGAGAGGCAAAGTAGCACCTGGAAAATATGGTACTATTGGTTGATCAGGTTGTACTATACCAGCTGGTACAACTGCAATGTTATTGTTAGTTGAATCAGCAGTACCACCTATTTGTATTACTCTTGATTCTTGATCTCCAACTAGTCTACGCCTCTTTTGTGATTCCAAACACTGAAGAAGTTGTTCCAATTCCCTCACAAACTCTATAGCTCCACCAATTATAGAAGCTTGATCTCCCTATATTTTGTTAAAATTAGATCAAATCCATTAATTATAAATAAATACAAGTATTTTGGACTTTTAGGGTTAAAACAAGTATTTTTTTAAAGTTATGTAGTTAAAATGTTTCGGTTAAAAATTACAAGGCTAAAACACTTATTTTATAAAAGCTATAGGATGCCCTTATTCAAAAAATTACCCTTTGTACATACGAGCCTGGCATGAGAGATCTGAGAACTCGGAGATGTTCGTTCATTTGTTTCCTTCTATTTCTTTCAACAGCTATGTGAGTCATACGTTGACTCTCAACTTCTTCAGTTGTCTTTACACTTCTTGGCCTTTTTCTTTTGGTATTATTCTTTGTTGGTTCAGAAATTGTATTAGGGTTCGTCTTATGAAAACCATCTTCATGATCTCCAAGAAATTGAAGCTGCATATGAACTGATGAAGGATTGTTATTATTATTATTATTACCCGAAACACGAGCTTCGTCATCTTCTCTATACCTCATGATCATATCTTGATCTTGTACAGCAGGATTTGTAAGGATATTATTTAAAGATTTATCCTCAAATTTATCATGATTTAGAACAGGAATCTTAAGGAAGTAAACAGAATCCATCCCTGAATCTTCATAGTTAGGGATCTTTGTTTGATTTAAGGCCAATTTTGGTCCAAAATCTGCAAACTGCATCACATCTGCAAAGCTTAACTTATCAAAAGAACTTGAAGTAGAAAAGTTATGATGTTGTTGTTGTTGTATTTGTTGTTGATTGTTGCTTAGCAAGTAATTGACCATTCCATCATTCTCTTCATTCGTTGAAGTTTCGCCCACATGAGACTGCTGTTGGTGGTGGTAATCTATGGTGTAATCGATCCCGGTGGAAAAATTACAAGGCATAGAATTAGCCTGAAATGAAATGGGGCAAAATAACATAGTGATATATAATATTTTAAAATTAATATATATCAATAAAAAGAAATAAACAGTAGTGTATATGATAAGTACGTAGCTAGAGCTAGTATGTGTTACCGAGTAGTTCTCTTCTTTCTCCATCTCTAGCTATTTATATACTTGTGATTATTACTTGAATCCAAAAAAACCCTAATTCAACACGTACTACCTAGCTTATATAAATAACTCCACCTGAAAAAGTTAAATATATTGGAAACAAATCAATATTTATCAATTAAGTTACATGTAATAATACTAAATTAATCAGAAACAGATAATAATTAATCATGGATGATAATTAATCAACTAGTTAGCAAGTTAACATCTTAAGGTCATGGAAAAGAAAAGAAGTAAAAATTAAGAAAATTTAATTTGCATGGAAATTAATAAAATAATTAAGAGAAATATAGTTATATATATATATTATGAACCTGAATAATGTTATGAAAATATTGAGATCTAGTACTGAAAATCAAAGGTGGTGGGGTTATGTAGATTCAAGATCTGATGAGCTACAAGTTAAAAGTTGAAATATACTGAACATTGGAAAGGGCCAGAGTTGGTTTCCCGTGAGAGAAACCTATGCATGCATATATATTATGTAATATGTATACACGCGTATACACAAATTAGAGAAGAGAGAGATGGATGTGAGAGAAAGAGAGAGATCTAGGGAGCCTAGTGGATTAATTTCAAAGTCACAGTTTCACCTCACTTTCACCACCTTTTTATTTATGTGTGTCACAGGCAAACAACGCTCTTCCTTCCTCCTCATGAATCTTATTATGGCTCATTTCAACACTTTTGTAGATTTTATAGTTAATTTCAACTTTTAATTTTCTCTTGTTTGGAACATACATGATTTTTTATTTTTTATTTATAAATGAAAATTATTAAATTAAATATAAAAATAAGAGAGAGAGAAATGAATATAGTAATTTAAATGAATGGTGTAGATATTATCACCATATTTTAAATTTAAAACTATTTAATAACTTTTAAAATTTAAAAAAAATTAAATAAGATGGAATCAAATATTATCAATTAAGTTTAAGTAACTCAAAACATTTATGATTGATTAAAATCTCATTGGTGTCCGCATCCTAATCCAAAAAATAAAATGGATATACGTGTTCATACTACCGGTAAGGCTACCACCTCCTCTACGCTAAAAAAACTATTATTTTTAATTATTTTTTAATTTTCTAATGAAATTTATTTAAATTTTTTATTTTTTTAAAGTTTTAATCACTTTAAAAAAAATTAGTCTTTATATAATTTTTTTTTATATATATAATTTTTACTGTATCAACTCTAACTCTTTTTAATTCCACACGTTATATGTATTTGAAAGGTAATATATGAATTGTGAAATATATTTAAATCTTAAAAATAATAGAAAATAATTTTATTGTTATGGTATGATGTAAAAAACTTAGATTATAATCACTCAAAATTACAACAAACATCCTTGTTAGTTTTAAGCAGATTTCAATATTCAAATGAAGATTTAATCTACGTCATATTATTTGATAAAACATTTACAGATATCATTGACATTGCTTAGTTTAAATTTTTTAGAGTGTTTAACTACTAATAAATTCTATCTTAGTTTATTAGAGTTGAAATTCTTTCTTTAAACCCTATTAATTCAATTATTGAATTATAATTGTTTGGTCTACATGGTTCATAGAGCCAATATTTATGGAAGAGTAATAAAATGTATAAAAATATTGTTAACATTTCTTTCATTAACTTAAATTTTTGGAATAGTTGAATTCCGAACAACTTCTAACATTATTCACTTGAAATTCATATGTTTAATTTTAATTAAGAAAGCAACAAATATTGGATCTACATCATATCATTCATTCGAAATTAACACAAAACATGTGAATCACACAAATATAAAGAAATAAAGTATTTTTAATAATTTCGAGAACTTCTATGTGTAAACATATTTAATAAACGATGATTCTACTCTCACCACATTAAATCATACAAACACAACATGTAACATGATAAACTTTTTTCTGTCGTAGCACCTGCTATAACTATGCTTAAGCTACCCAACATTATCAACACAACACCTAATCCAAGTAGATCTTAGCTCACCTTAAGAACTCTATTACCACATGATGTGATTAACTACTGATGGTTCACCTTTTAGCATGTGTGTGCTCCTCATCTATGGACTCTAACATTATCACGTCATAGGCTTCTCACTTATGGGAATCGTTGCAACCTTGCAACATCTAGTCAACACACAACAAACAAACATTGAGAATTATTACCACAAAGGTCACTTATGGGAATCATTGTTACCTTGAAAATATGGCCAACTTAGGGAAAACCAATTATGAGAGAAACTTCTCAAATGGTGCGACTCTTCACTAGCCAAATTCTCAATCAATCTCATATTTTTTACTTCATATTAGTGTTTGAAAATATGAGAGAGACTTATTGTTGATATCTTATGTCCTATAGACGTACACAATATTTCTTGGACCTAATACTTAGAATGCAAAATATGCCAAGAATGGACTTGGAAAGTCCGGAGCAAAAATGGACAGAGATTCTCCCTTAAATTTGGGCCACAAACTAAGAAGATATGGTCTAAAATTATAGAAAAAAAGAACCTCACAAACACCTTGCTAACCCTCAATAAGGAAACTATCATAAAAAAATGCACTGGTGGCCACTAGATGAACCCTCATTGGACTCGTTGATTCCAACTCATAAAGCCATATGTCACACGACAGAAATCTCAACGAGCAACTCATAAAAATAAAGGCATTTAACACTCCAAAAAAATTTCCTATCCTTAATAGAATGATCCCATAACAAGAAAACACTCAAACCAACAATGTACACTAAATTCAAACTAATGTGAGTATGTGAAATAAGAAAAAACATAACTATGTTTTGAGTGATACTGGATCACTAGTAATCAACCCTACAAAGGGCAGACATAAATATAAAAAATAATAATATATACTTGATGTTTTTCTCAATAACACAATCTCTTCCTCTGACTTTTCATGAAAAAAAATACTATTTAACTCTAATAAATACCAGCCATAAAACATAATACATCTATGCAAGATGTACCAAAGGAGTTCATTCCCATGAATGAACCTCACTCATAACTAATACACCCCGAACACCCCTATCTTTAGTGCATCTGTCTTGTTGTGCTCTATCCATCTTGATGATTCACTAACCATCTTAAAGATCCATTCCATGTTGCAAGTCTACATGATCCACTACGCTCTAACTAAGCTTCAACTTGGTTGTGCGATCTGTAGGTACACTTGTATCTATGCATATAAAAAGACATACTTGTTAAAAATAAACGTGCATGTATACATGTTAGGATATAAGCCCTTAAATACAAATTTTTTGTATTTTAAATTATAGAAATTAGAATAAATAAAAGTATATTATATTCAATTACATGTGTTATCTTATTCTTTAAATAAATTACAAAATTCCTTATTGTTCGAGTCAATTTGCACTTATTATATATGAGTATATATAATACAATTGAGTACCGGTACAATAATCAAAGTAGTATGTGTTAATTAATTACGTTGATGACCTTTAGTTATGTCTCTAGTATGACCTATATCTATTTGGAATGGTGTGGCCTTGATTTGGGACAACTTCTGTAGAGACATCTAATTGGGGGTACTTATATATGACAAAGATAATGTAGAATAGAACCATACATATTAGAAACACTATCAACATTATTTTACTCATTGTTGTTTCTTTGTCTCACTTGTTGAACATGTACATGATGACCTTAATTTTGAGCAATTTAATTGACCCCTTGTTGTAGTATCATGGAATTTAACTTATTTCAAAATGCATGATTATTGGAATAACTTTCCTTATATCTTAGTGTTAAGTGTTATGATAGGTTTGAAGGTTTACTCATAATATGAGGAATCAACTACGGTTGTTCTCAAATGTTAGATATAATATGTAATTTACAAGTATACAGATTGTGCAAGTAGTAGGACATTTCATTGTAGAATATTAGTAATTCAATCCATAGTTGATACTACTATTAAACTAAGTTATACCGAATGTACAATTTTAACATTGAGAAAAGCTTAGGATTTTGAAATCCTCAAACCACTTTACATGTAATTCAATGTAATCTGTAAATGACTTTTCTAATTATGATATCTAGCTATATGATCTTAGATGTTGATGACTCTTTTTCAAGCAATCATATATAGTCTCACATAAATAATCACATTCTCATACTATTTCTCTTCCATGAAAATTAAACTCACATGAAATCATGCTACACATATATTATCATACTCTTACACTATTACAATGCATTGCTTATCCATGAATAATTCAAATTCCACTTTTTAAGCTAAAATATAAATCTCATAATCATGTAACTAATAGCCAAATTGAAGCATTAAATATAAGATTAATTAAGATATCAATCAACTAAAGAGAAAAATCACATAGTGAATAGGTTTAACCAAAATCCTAAATAATGAGCCAAGCCACTTATCATTCTAAACACTATGAACAATAAAATAAATGTGTTCATTGAAAGAATTTAAATCAATAAAGAAAGAATTATAGAATTCTATGATTAAATCTAGCTCTGGATTTATCAATCTTTAACTCATTCTAATTACTCTTAATGGTGGTTCTCTTTGCTCTTACTCATGGAAAGTGTGAACATTAATTATCAACTCCTTATAATGGCTCTTAATGGTTGTTTACTTTGCTCTTACTCATAGAAAATATGAAAATTAATTTTTTTGTTCCAAACTGCTATTAACATGGTCAAAAATGAGCTAATCTTAACCCTTAAATGTAATCCATATAATCCAATCGAAACCTTGGTCAATCAATCTAATTGTGACATTCTTCCAACTTGAGAGCTCTCGATCGAAACTGGGGTAAAGCTTGATCGATAGAGAACCTTGTGAATCAATTAAGCTATGATAAGAAAATCTACCAAAGAACCTTTGATCAAAGTCAAGCGAAGCTCGATTGATTGAGTAATTGTTATTTTTTGGAATTTTCCTTAAAATTCTATATATATTTCATTTGGGCTCCAATTGATGTCATTTTACCTATATTATTACATTTATATATAAAATAAGTCATTTGGCAATATTCATAAAATAAATCGATAAATAGCGAGCTTAAAAGGGCTAAATAACTATATTTTTGTAGAAAGTAGAGTTATTAAGATAATAATTCCTTTGTTTAGTGATTCAAAAGCTTGAATAGTTGTAGACACCTTATGTTATAATAATTGGTAGTTGTTTATAAGAATCGTAGGTAATTAAGGGAAAGGTATAATTACAAGGGTAAAATGAATATTTAACCCAACCTTAATTATAAACTAGCCATTGACGAACACCTAATGGTTAGATTAACGTAGTACACAAGTACAAGAGGTTAAGAAAATAACAATTATGATTTAGATTTAAGTTAGACTTTGGTTTTAATTATATTCTTATTGGATGAGAATTGTGAAATCCAATTGAGAATTGGATTCCCTATATCGTGTGACATATGGAAAATAAGGGAAGGAGGGTGATTAACTTGAATAATCAAGAGTGCCCACATGTTTCGTCCATAATCGTTAGAAGAGGCTTGGAAGAACAAATCTTACAATCTCTACTTGAAAGGTTAAAGCTTTTTATCTTGTATGTTTTATTATCCTTATAATTAAATAAATTACACCATAAAGATCTTTTATGCTTACTTTGTTTTTTTTTTGTTACAGACTTTCGTTGCATTGGTAATGAATTGATATTTATCTCAATATTAATGTTAAAAAATAACAATTGGTATGAAACTTATGATATAATTAAATTGGTTATCCCTTTATGTATATGATGAAAGATTTATGGTAGGTCCAAAAACTGCTTATGATGCAACTATTTTTATATAGATTAATTCAAATGTTGAATGGAAGTTATTTATGATGGTAATTTTGGTTGGTTACTTTGAATTTCTACATTTAGAAAAAGTGTACATCCCTTCCAAGGATACATGATTGATGCAAACTAGATTTTAAATTTTTTGAATTTTTTAGGTCATGTTTTACTATTGCAATCGCTATTCTTAGTTATTGGGATAAAAAATTATAGATTTTACAGTATCAAAAATATGAGCCATACAAATAAAAAAATTACTAAATTAGTTTCATTTAGATCACACGGGTCACAATGACCTAATGCTAACATTGATTGGCGTCTCAATGGTTTTGCTTGAAGTTGGGAAGGAAAATGCTTTACTATGGCTGATGGTTAGAGTAATGACCATGCTTGCTACTAATTTGGTCATCCCTTAGCTAGGTAGCCATTGGACCTACTTTATGCATGTGTGTGGAATGTGTTGCTCATCTAGCAACGCTCGTTTGTTAGGCCGAGATACCTTATATCTTGGTGTTAAGTGTTATGATAGCTTGGTAGGTTTACTCACAATATGTAGAATCCAATCTAGTTGTTCTCGAATGTTAGATATGGTATATGGTCCACAAGCAACAACTGTACAAGTAATATAGTGTTAAACACAATTTTTTAATTAAGTCATATTTGACTTTGTATAAACAATCACATTCTCATGCTATTTTCATTACACGAAAACTAAACTCACATATAATCATGATACATATACATTAGTCATATTTTCGCCCTATTCCAATCACTATATTAATTAATATATGAATAATTCAAATTCTACCTTTTTAAGCTAGAAAATAAATCTCATAATAATGCAATTAATGGTGAGTTAATTGAAGCATTAAGAATAAGATTAATTAAGATATCAACTAAAGAGAAAAATCATATAATTAAATTTGTTTTGATTACATTCTAAGTGGCTAGGTTTAATAAACATCCTATATCATGAACCTAGCCACTAATTGTTCTAGACATAATCAATAATAAAAAAAATATGTTTTTAGGAAGAATCTAAATAAATAAATAAAGAGTTACAAAATTTTATGATAAATTTGGCTTCAAACTTGATCAATCTTCAACTCCTTCCAGTCTTGTGAATTTATTAAGCTATGATAAGAAAATCTACCTGATCAAGACCTTCGATCGAAGTTGAGCGAAGCTCGATAGATCAAGTGTGTGGTAATGTTCATAATTTTCTTGAAAGTGTTATATCTCATCTATTTGAGCTCCAATTGATGTTGTTCCATCTATATTAGAAAACTTATATAAAAGATCAATAGCTAGTTTAGAATGGATAAATAACTCTACTTTTGTAAAGTTATCAAGATAATAATTGATTTGTTTAGCAATGCCAAAGCTTGAATTATTGTGCACACCTTATGATCTAATCATTTGTAGTTGTTGATAAGAATCATGGATATTCAAGGAGAAGATGTAATTAGAAGGGTAAAAAAAATATTTGATCCAACTCTAATTATGCTTTGAAGAATTGAGCTACACCTAATAATTATATTAATAGACTACATAAGTACATGAGGTTAAGTAAATAACAACTTTATGATTCAAAATTTTAGTTTCAAATTTTTAGAGGAATAACTTTGGAATTAGTAGAATTGATCATTAATTAAGGGGTTAATTAATTTGTCAAGTTTAATTAAAGTTTGAATGCATGGTTTCATTGGCCCTGAGTTTACTCCATAACAATATCTGGATAATTTACAAGTGATATATAGTTTAAGAACATGAATTTTTGTACCTATGCAGATTGTTAACAACTCTTACTACTAATTACTAATTCATTAGTAAGTTAATTACTAGTTTGTTAATAAGTTAAAATAAAACAATAAAAGTTAATTGTAAAAGATTTATGAGAAATATGTGATTATAGGATTATTTCACCACTAGCCTATAACTATATTAACCATGTCATATATGAAAATTAGTTTCTTAGGTTCTAAATCACTTTCTAGGTTAAAACCCTTCTTGAATTCATAGCTTTAGCTTTATAAATTTAGGTAAGCTTAAGATTTTTCACATTTTCTTACAATGCAATTGATTAACGATACGATCACTAATAAATCTAAATCCTAAACAACATAGATGTGCGCTTACTAGATTTAATTTATTTATTGAATTAAGATTAAAAAAAATTGATAACTAAACTTGGTAAGATTATAACAATCGTTAATAACCTTTAACATAGGCATTCAACCCTACTTATGACAGCAACCATAAGGTGCCACTTTAAATAATAATACTAGCGATTATATACTAATATCTTAAACTATGTATAAACATATTTATGCAATAAACTAGTTGATCAAACTAATTCTTACATACATATTTTTGACATTCAAACATAAAATTAAACACATCAAAAATCAAGAATTAAAACTAAAATTATCATGATGTTAAATTAATTAAACCATAGGCTAGGACTTGAAATTTTCCAAAATTATATTATTAGTTTAGCTAGACAAGATTCTACAATAATCATCATTATAATCATGGAAATCAAATAAAGAAAAATTAAGAAACACGCACTTATGAAAATCTCAAATCTTTATTTCAAAATCTCCTCTAAAAATTGCCTTTGATACCTCTTGTTCCTTCTTGTAGTTTTTATGTTTTGATAACCTTTAAGGTCATTCATAAAGTATAATTGTGGTTCTAATTCAAGTTGGATTAGAATTTTCTTGATTTATCTGCTTAAATGGAGAAATCCGATCCGATTCATCGGATTCAGAAAAGATTGAATTGATAAAATTTTATAATTGGATTAGATTTGGAATGAAAATTATACAATCTACTTAGATTCAAATTGACAGATTTTATAATCCGTTATATTCGAATTGGACTGAATTACTATTAAATTATAAATAAATGCATATTTTATTTTATAATATGTTATATTTAAATATTATGCATATTATAATTGTATTATATTATTATTTTAGCTTAAAAAATAAATATAAATTTTTATAATAATTTAATAATTATACTTCTTATTCTTTTAATTTTGTTTAGTTATGACTATAAATAATAATATTTTTTATAAAAATATCAAATTTAAATTTAAATTTGTGTGTATCATATTTTATATATGACAATAATTCATAATAAATTTCAATCTTGATTTGACCTTATCCAATTCAAAAAAATATGATATTTTTGGATTTAGTTTCAAATTGGTTTGGATTAATTATATCATCGGATTGGATTTAGATTTACTATCTTCAAATCCGTGCAGATCGAATTGGATTTAGATTGGTCAAAAATAAATAGTTTTGATCCACTACTCACCCCTAATTGAGAGCTATAGGGGACATGATTTAGATGCGAGAGTAACAATTATGTCAAATAATAATTTTTCTTAGATTTGATAGTTTTATTTAATTTCTTGTTTAAAAAAGATAATAATAATAGTAAAAAGGAAGATGACATCTAATCTTATTATATTAATTGTAATTAGTTTTTCCTTAGTTATTTTTAATAGTTTTTTACTACTATTATTAAAATGTAACTATATATGGACAAATGATTATTTTTTTATGTTTTTTTTTTCTATTTTTCAATTTCAATTTATTTAACTTAAAATAATCAAAATAATAAATAAAATGAGAAAATGTAACTTTATCCTTGTACGATCACTTTCTAATAATAATGGAGCTAAACTATTACAAAATAGAAATACACACTGCTACAATATTGATAGATGGTCTTGGTTTTTAACCGTGATTATAGATCTATGGACATGTATATAAAAATCAAGACGTAAGTAGGAGACCATAGACTCTCACATATGGTCTAAGTTTTTAACCAAGACTATATATATCATTTGGCCTTTATCTTTTACCATTTGACCAGAGTCTTCCATAATGACATGACCAAATTGTATATGTCTATGGTCTTGGTTACACGAAAACAATGACATTATATATTCATATTTAGTCTTAGTTATGAAAAATTGTAACTAAGTGATATATTTATGGTCTCGATTACATAAAAATTGTGACCTTTTATATTCATATTTAGTTTCTGTTTATACTAAATTCGTGATCATATACATCTTAATTAATCTCATGTTAATTTTTTTGTATTCAATAAATTTAAATACTTTTTTTTCAATATAAATTACAATAAATTTATCAATTATAATATTAAAATTCAATATTACATTAAAATTAATAGTGCAATAAAATTTGAAAATTTATGTAACAAAACATAATAAAACTTACAAGTAAAATTTCTCTGGAACCTAATTTTGTTCGTGCCTTGAAACCAAAAATGAATGAATAGTTGACTCGATAGAACCTCCAAAAGTATAAATTGTCAGGATATATAAGCATGTGCAATTCAATAAGTCCAAAGAAGCTGCAAGTAAGTTTAAGATGCGCACATGTTAGATTTGTTTGTTTTGTTCCTTTCCTTCTATAAAATAAAAAATTAACTTGAGTGAAATATTAATAACCTGTACAAGGAAAAAATGTTTTTCCATGTATTGGGTACTCTCTTGCTTATCCAATATTTTTCGAGCACAAATAATCAGAATATGGGCTGATATGAGAGCAACTGTGCAGCCAATAAAGAAATCAGAATTTGTTTTCAAATCGAGTTAATGTAGAGAAAAAAAAATTTGAAAGGAGAGAAAAATATTACTTTAATGCTATAAATTTTCTATTATATTAGAGTGAAACTTCTGTTGACTTATCTGGACAATCTGTACAGTTATTTTATTAATTATAGCTATACGTTTATGTGGTTTTCCATGCTCCATCACATGCTGTAACATAACATGCAAAAAATTGTTAAACTAAATATAACGACCAAGCTCAACCTAAATGAGTGATTAATAAATGTAAAGCATATCAGGACATGAGTAAAACAAGGTGCTTGCATCCTTGATATAAACACCGATTAATGCAATGTAAGAGTACATTGCCACAATGAAACTATTACAAATCTCTTGGTCAGTATGCAAGATAAATATGAAGTGATGAAAGCTTAACATATAATACAGTTTGTGTTGGAACAAATATGTAAAAAACAATGTAAGAACAATATTACTGATATATTGAAATGAACTTTTTGGGTTGAGTTACGGACTAAGTCGCTCTTTTTAAGACATTTTGCAACTCTAACTAAATTTATGTAAGCAAACACAGCCTCGTCGTCCTCATGATGAAACATCTCAGAATCTTTTTTTCCTGTCTCAGAGCTTCACTGCACTGATGAAGTCAAGAATGCTATAACTCTAAAATTTATGTTGCTCAGAAATATGAGAAAACAATTTTGAATTTTCTTTTCTTTGGTTTTGTTATGAAGAACCGTAGAACTATTGAACCGTTTTTGAGTTTTTAAGTTGTGCTCTTAAAATGAGAGCTATGTCCCTCTTTTTATAGCTTAAAAATATGAACATTCACATAATTATGAAAATAGCGGTTACATAATTATGAAAATAACAGTCGCATAATTATAAAAATAACAGTCGCATAATTATGAAAATAGCGGTCACATAATTATGAAAATAACAGTCGCATAATTATGAAAATAACAATCGCATAATTATGAAAATAACGGTCACATAATTATGAAAATAAAGATAACAAAATAACACTTTTTCTCATCAATTATGAAAATAAGCTATGTTTGGTCTAGTGCAATTAGTCGCATAACATAAGCTACCAATGATGCTCGATACTCAGTTTGTCTAACACCGTCTCTGGTGTTCTTAAACAACTTTGCACTAGGATCACAAGGAGTACATACAGGTTTGCAGTTAAAGTAATTATATTTCTTTAAGATATTTTCAATGTAATGAGATTGATCTAAAGAAAGTCCCCTTTTCAAACCTAGTAATCTTTATACGAAGGATTACACTCGCTTCTTCGAGATTTTTCATATCAAAGTTAGCATATAAAATATTTTTCACATTATTTACAACATGAATATTTGAACCAAAAATAAGCATGTCATCCACATATACACATATAATAGTAAAAATGTCATTTTCTGATTTATAATAAATGCATTTGTCACTTTCATTTATTTTGAATCTATGTGAGATAGCTAGATTATCAAATTTTTCATGTCATTGCTTAGGTGCTTGTTTTAGACCATAAATAGATTTATCTAGTTTACAAACTTTATTTTCTTGACCTGAGACAATAAAATCTTCAGGTTGGTCAATATAAATTTCTTCTTCTAAGTCACCATTTAAGAAAACAGTTTTAACATTCATTTGGTGCACTACTAAATCATGGATAACAACAAGAGAGAAAAGTACACGTATGGAATTTATTCATGTGACTGGTGAAAATGTATCAAAGAAATCTACATTTTCCCTTTGCCTATACTCTTTGACTACAAGACGAGCTTTGTACTTTTCAATAGTACCATTGGGTTTTAATTTCTTCTTTAGTATCCATTTCCATTACATGGTTTTGCATCAATGAGGTAAGTCAACTAAATGCCAAGTTCTATTATACCCAAGAGAGTCTATTTCATCATTTATGGCTTCTTCCCATAAGTTGGCATCTAAAAAAGATAAGGCTTCTTTAAGAGTTTGAGGATCTTCCTTTAAGGTATAAGCATAAAAATCAGACCCAAAATCCTTAAGGGTTCAAGCTTGTTTACTTCTCCTAATTTCATTGTTTAATTCCTCATTTTGTTCACTAGTTCTATTTATGGGTAAACTACTAGGAGATGAGCCCCCACTATTTTTCAATTTAAAGGGAAACTTATGTTCATAGAAGTCAACAACATTTGATTCTATAACTACATGATCATTTATGTCATAGAATTTATAATCTTTACTATTCACAATATATCCTATGAATACACATTCGCATTCTCTACTAGCAAGTTTATTTCTTTTAGGATCAGGGATCCTAACATAGGCTAAACAACCACAAGTTTTAAAATAAGTTAAGTTAAGTTAGGTTTCTTATTTTTCAAAATTTCATATGGTGAAGTTTTACTAGTATATTTAGGCATTATATTTAGCATATAGCAAACAGTTAATAAAATTTCTCCCCACCAATGGGAAGCAACACCAAAGTTTAATAAAATTACAATAATTAATTCAATAAAAATTCTATTTTTTCTTTCAGCTTTGCCATTCATTTCAGAAAAATAATGTGCAATTTTTTTTATGAATGATTTCATGAGTTTTATAAAAATCATTGAAGATATTGGAATTATATTTAGTGCCTCTATCACTTCAAAATCTTTTTATTTTTCTATTAAGTTAATTTTCAATTTCAGTCATAAATATTTTAAACATGTCAAACACTTTACTTTTATTTTTCATTAGATATACATAAGTATAATCTGAACAGTAATCAATAAAAGTTATAAAATAATATTTTCCATTTTTTGTTTAAGTTCCATCAAGTTCACATATGTTAGAGTGTATTAAGTCTAAAGGTTCAGATTCTCTAACTATTGACTTATGTGAAGTTTTGGTTATTTTAGCTTGATTACAAAAGTCATATTTTTCAAAATCATTCAAAGATAGTTTAGGAATTAGTTCTAATGTACTTATGTTCTTGATTATGTGTTTATTAACATGACAAAGTCTAGCATTCCAAATATTAAAAGAACTCAACATATAAGCAGAAGAAGAAGCTTTATTAATTTCAACGTTCAATTTAAACATGCCATCAGTGGTGTACCCTTTCACAACAAAAATATTATTTTTAGTTATTATATATAAATCAGCTCCTATAGTTTGAGTAAACCCATCTTTGTTAAGAAGATAGCCTAAAACTAAGTTCTTTCTCATCTTTGGAGTATGCAAGATATCCTTCAAGATAACAGTCTTTCCAGAGGTAAACTTCCATTCCACCTTACTAATACCAACAACTTTAGTGGAGTGGGAGTCACCCAACAACACTTTCTTATCCTCAGAATCAAAATGGGACTTGAACATGTCTTGATCATAACAAACATACCAAGAAGCACCAGTGTCCACCCACCACCCCTCAGATCCACCCAGGTCTGTTACAACTATAATACATGAATGTGTTATTTCTTGTGAGGGTTTGAGGTCCATTCTGGAGAGGATAATTTATGTTTCTATTTTGGTGGTTACAGTTTTTGTTATTATTGCGATTCTGAGTTTTCATGTTTTTTCACTTTAGGTTTCAAAATTTCAGAGGAGAATTTCTTATTGGTACTGTTGTTTGAGATAATGAGTACTTCATTTCTTTGATCTTGTTTTCAGGATTCTTCTTCTATTCTTAGACGAGTTATAAGACTTTCTAAATAAAATTCTTTAGTTTTATGTCTAAGTGCATTCTTAAAATATTTCCAAGCAGGGGGTAATTTATATATAATTACAAATACTTGAAATTGTTCATCTAAAGCCATACCTTCATAAATTATTTCATGTGCTATCTTCTATAGTTTGTGTGATTGAGCTTCCACATATTTTCCATTAATCATTTGGTATTTCATGTATCTACTAATAGCATACTTCTTAGTTCCAGCTTCCTTAGTGTCGTACTTTTTTTGATGTGCATCCAAAATTTTCTTAGCAAACTTATCAGAATTATAATAGTCATACAAGTCATCAGCTAATCCATTAAGAATAATTTTTTTGCATAGAAAATCATTTTCCATCTAGGTGTCTAAATCATTTTTTGTAGCTTCAATAGGAGGATTACACAATGTTGGTTTTTCAGTAGTAAGAACAGAAGCGACTTTTTTCATGGTTAAGAAAAATAACATTTTTTGTCTCCATCTTTTAAACTGTAGTCCCTCAAAACGGAACGGTTTGTTGAGATCAACAATTAACATTTCAATAGACATGGAAAATAAAAATTGTCCTAAATTGTTGGAACAAGTATGTGAAAAACGATGTAAGAACAATATTACCGATATACTGAAATGAACTGCTTGGGTTGAATCGCCAACTAGGTTTATCTCTTTAAGACGTTTCGTGGCTCTGCCCAAATTTGTGAAAGCAAATACAACCTTGTCATCCCTAGGATAAAACAACCCATAATCTTTTTTTCTGTCTCAGAGCTTCACTGCATTCATGAAGTCTGGAATGCTACACCTCTAAAATTTATATTGCTCGGAAATATGAGAAAACAATTTTGAATTTTTTCTTCTTTGGTTTTGCTATGAATAACCATAGAAATGTTGAACCATTTTTGAGTAGTTAAGTTGTATTCTTAAAATGAGAGCTATGTCCTTTTTATAGCTTCAAAAGATGAACATTCACATAATTATGAAAATAACTATCATAAAATAACGGTTATATAATTATGAAAATAACGGTAACAAAATAACCATTTTTCTAATCAAATTTTTATTTAAATTCACATTATTTTCAACAGTATGTGAAACTTGTATTTGAAAAGAATATAGGAAATGAAACTTCTTCTTTTATGAAGTACCACTTCTAATTTTCAAAGGATATAAGAACTGAATTATGATGACCACAAAATAAAGGATAGCCAACTCGAGAAAAAGAAGCTAAACTACGAAATTTAATAAGAAAGTAGAAACTTTTACTAAGATGAAAACTCTACATTTAAAAGAAAAAGAGTACTGAAACCATGCATTCATAGTGAACATAACAAACTTGCATGTTGATCTCATATACTTTCTTGGCAGCTATTTCAGCATCTGCTATATGGCTCATTAAATCAGATAGATGTTCAGAAAATAGAATAGAATGTGAACATAACTTAGCTTCTATAGTTTTATGAGTGAGTTATGTCAGATTCATCATCTCCTTTTTCATGAACTCTTCCTTTTCATATAAGACCAGCTATATATGGCATGGAGATTACTTGTAGGTTATCACCCATTAAATCCTTTCAGTTATTATTGTTGAAAATCAACACCAACATAATAATTAAAGATGTAGAGAAATAAATGAAGTAGTTGAAGAAGTAGAGAAATAAATGAAGTGGTTGAAGGATGTAGAGAAATAAATGAAGTGGTTGAAAATGAAGTGGTTGAAGGATGTAGAAATAAATGAAGTGGTTGAAGGTTATAGAAATAAATGAAGTGGTTGAAGGTTGTAGAAAAGAGAAGTGTGTAGATAAGATTTGTATGGCTAGGATTATTTCTTAGTTTTATATTTGCGAGGTGTAGATTGCATGGTAAGGACTATAAATAGCCTACCTTGCATTTGGTTTAATCATTCCATCAAAAACAAATAAGTCTTTGTATTCTTAGTTTGAGTGTGAGTTAAGAGCTTTCTCTTTGAGTGTTTGTATTTATCTTCAATTTGTGAGTTGCCTTTGAAAGGTGTTATAGTGAGTATAATACAAGTAGTTTGTTTACTTGTTTGGATCTAATATTAGTAAATTTAGAGTTGTGTATTCTAAATTTTACTCAACAATTATGCATATATAGAAACACAAATATCTCAATTGAGTCTTAAACGCAAAGCTTTTTAAGCATACAGTTGATTCTTCCATGAGCTTTGTAGGTCCGACGCGTTTGCTTCTGAGCTTGGTTGACTTGGATGTGAGAAATGTAAAGTGAATCAACATCCAGACCCTTCACTTGTAGGGTTATTTAAAAACTGTTAAAAGTGATAAAGATGAACCATACATATTCCTATAAAAAATAATTAACACAAGTATGTCATACAAAGAGCACACTTACCTCATCAATACTTTCAACATTCTTGAGTAAATCTAAAATGAATTTCACAGATTTAACAGGCCAATGACCTTGACCATTGGAATGCCTGTTCTTGGCCTTTGCAGTGAGCCCAATGCCACCACATAAATGACAGAAGGGAATAGCATTTTTGTGGGCTAAAACATCCTCCAAATTCCTCTTTGCCTTGCCCAAAGGAAACTTTTTAAGTGCAAAAGTCCTTGGTGCTCTGTAAAAAAATATTATTGAGATGCTAAGAGAAGAAAATATTAATGTGATGTAACAAATAAAAAGCTAGTACAAGAAAATAATTAAACAAACACAAAATGAAAGAAGGCAAAACTAGATAGAACTACAACTTGTACAAAAGAAAATGGACTAAACACCTAGGAGCGAAGCTTTCATTCAATTAGAACAGCCATAGTAGTGAAATATATTAGCATTACACAACAAAGAATGAATTGATTTAACTTTCACAACTAAACATCTCAATGTAGGCATTATATGCATGTCTATAATCTATAATAAATTATGAAGAGAAAAAGAAGTTAATCAAAAATTCTCTTGGTTTAGAAAGGAAAAAAAATAATGTATCATTTTTTTATTGAACCTTCTGTCACAGGCAAGTACATAGATTCACCCAAGAATAACGCAATTATAATTTTCCTGATGTTAACAATAGCCAAGTTCTTGAGAGGTAACAAGGCCCTACTTTTTTATCAGGGTTCATTCAAGTAAAGCATTAACCGAATCAAATATTTATATGACAATCAAATATTTCTCTAGTAAAGAAAAGGGTGTTAGAGTTTTTGGTCCTTAAATGTAGGAATTTTCTAGTAAAGTATAGTGGATGTGTTTAGTGTTCTTGTTCAGTTACCACGTTTGTAGCTACAAAATTCCAGTTTTATGTAGCGGTTATAAATAGCCAAGATTCCTCTTCAATAAACAAGTTGATCATATAGTATTTCTTTCTTTTTTCTAGTGATCAAAACATCTAACATTTTGGTATCAGAGCTAGCTCTCGTTGGACTTAAGAAAAGAAAAAAAGATGAGTGAAGAAAATAATTTCATGTAGCCTGCCATACCACGGTTCAATGGTCATTATGATAATTGGGCAATGCTCATGGAGAACCTGTTGAAATCTAAGGGTTTTTGGAAGTTGGTTCATATAGGTTATGATGAACCACCATCTAGAGCAGAAATAACATAGGACCAGTTAAGACAATTGGAGGATGTAGAACAGAAAGATCAGAAAATAAAGAATTACCTATTTCAAGCTATTGACAGGACAATTCTTGAGTAGATTTTGGAAAAACGGGCTTCAAATGATATATGGGATTCAATGAAAAATAAATATGTAGGCAATGCTAAAGTGAAGCGTGTATCCCTTCAATCATTGAGGAGAGATTGAGAGATCATGGAGATGAAGATAGGTGAGACCATAACTGATTATTTCGCTTGAGTTATGAACCTATTAAACAAGATGAGAAGTAATGGTGAAAACATGAAGGATGTCACTATTGTAGAGAAGATTTTCAGGACTCTCATAGAGAAATATAATTATATGGTTGTTTCAATCGAAGAATCCAAGGATATTGACTCACTCACAATCGATGAATTGCAAAGTTCATTGGTTGTGTATGAGTAAAAATTCACACGGAATAGTAGTGGAAGCAGTAGAGATGAGCATGCACTAAAGGCAACCATAGATGATAGAAACAAAGAGGTCAAGGGAGAGGTAGCTTTAGAGGCCAAGGAAAGGGATGGAAAGGATTTAACAAGGCCATAATGGAATGCTATTCCTATCACAAACTTAGTCATTTTCAGTATGAATGTCCCACCTGGGATAAGCAAGCAAACGATGTTGAGCTAGATGAGTAAGATGAGATGTTGTTAATGGCCTATGTTGAAGACACTGGAGTAAGTAGAGAAGAACTTTGGTTTTTAGATTCAGGATACAACAACCACATGTGTGGTAACAAGGTGCTATTTGTAGAGCTAATTGAAACTTTTCAACATTCTATGAAATTGGCAACAACACAAGAATGCAAGTACCAGTGAAAGGAAAAATCAAGCTGGAGGTAGATGGAGTCAACTGTATCATTGGTGATGTGTTTTATGTATCCGAATTAAAAATAAATCCCTTGAGCGTAGGAAAACTTCAAGAAAAAGGCCTAGCAATCATTATTCAATCAAGACAGTGTAAAATTTATCACCCATACAAATGTCTTATTATTCAATCCAAGATGATAGCTAATAGGATGTTTGTATTGACTGTAAAAATTCAGCCAATCATGTCCCATTCTACATTAGAAGTTTGCTTTAACACTATAGCCTAAGACCTTACTCACCTATGGCATTGCAGATTTGGTCACATGAGTAATGCAAGACTACAAACTCTACAACAACAGAAAATGGTTCATGGGTTGCATAACTCTGGAGAGCAACCAAGAAACTAGAACTCATTCATGCTGATTTATGTGGCCCAATTTCCCCAAACTCAAATAGTGGAAAGAAGTATGTGTTATGCTTGATTAATGACTATAGCATAAAAGCTTGGTCTTACTTTCTGAATGAGAAGTCAGAGAGACTTGTTGCTTTCAAGTCCTTCAAAACACGTATTAAGAAAGAAACTAACCTTGCCATCAAATGTCTATGAACAAATCGAGTATGAGAGTTCACATCCACAGAATTCATAAATTTTTGCAAAGAAATGGGAATCAGAAGAAAATTAACCACTAAATACACTCCTCAGTAAAATGGAGTTGTAGAGAAAAATAGTCACGTAATAATGAATTCAGTAAGATGCATGATGTTTGAGAAGGGAGTTCCAAAGACATTCTGGTCTAAAATAGTGAAATGGGATGTCTATGTGTTGAACTGGTGTCTCATAGTTGCTTTGAAAGACATAACTTCAGAGGAGGTCGGTAGTGGTGTCAAACCATCAATCAAACATCTGAGAGTTTTTGGATGCTTGTGTCACGTGCATGTACCTGATGCAAAGAGAACAAAGTTGGAGGATAAGAGCACAAATGGTGTTTTCTTGGGGATAAGTGATGAGTAAAAAGGATATAAGATATATGATCTTATAACAAAGAAGATACTAACCAGTAGGGATGTTGTTTTGAAGAAAAGAGATAGTGGAATTGGGACATGCATCATAAGCAACAGATACTAGATACCTTAGAATGGGGAGAAGGTGAGGATGACATGATTGAGATTCCAAATGATAATGAAGATGCTACTGTGACAACTGAAGGTACTGCTACTGTGATGACTAAAGGTGAAAATGCAGTATTAACTTGTTCAAATTCAGGAGAAGAATGAAATAGGAAACCACCATTTTGGATGGAGGATTACGTGAGTGGAGAAGGACTCTTAGGAAGTGAAACTGATGAGAATCTTATGCATTTTTCTTTATTTGCAAATACAAATCTTGTAAGTTTTGAAGAGGTTGTGAAAAATGACAATTGGGTGAAAGCAATGGAATCTGAAAGAAACTCCATAACAAAAAATGAAACATGGTTTCTCACTAATTTACCTAAGGGAGCAAAACAGATTGGAGTCAAGTGAATCTACAAGACAAAATTGAATGAACATTGAGGGATACATAAGTTTAAAGCTCAATTGGTTGTTAAGGGATATGTGCAAGAATATGAGATTAATTATTCAAAAGCCTTTACACCAGTAGCATGGATGGACACTGTCAGAATCATTCTTTTTCTTGTTGCTCACAAGAGTTGGAAGGTGTATCAACTTGATGTCAAATTATCATTTTTGCATGGTGACTTAATGGAAGATGTGTATGTCGGGCAACCAAAGGGGTTTGAGAAGAAAATTGAGCTCAACGAAGTCTACAAGCTTAGAAAGGCCTTGTATGGATTAAAACAAGCTTCTAGAGCTTGGTTTAGTCGTATTGAGACCTATTTTCTAAGGGGGGTTTTGGAAAAAACCGACTTATAATGAATTTAAAGTCGGTTCGGTGTAGAACCGACACTATCCACATAAGACTTAGCGTCGGTTGACACCTGAAACCGACGCTACACACATGGATAGCGTCGGTTGACATAACAAGCGTTGCATAACTCTCAAAAACTCAAAACCTCTTCCACTTCTCCTCCACTCTTTCTCATTTTCTGGCCACCTACGACCACCATTTTCAACGCCGGTTAGTGGGTTTTCTTCCTCTCTAACTAATCTTTTAGATCCCTTATTTTTTTAAGCGAAATACTCAATTTTTTTATACCCATTTCTCACTTACAAAACACATTTTTTTCTTCATTTCTTTCATTTTGTCACTTCATTTACTCTTGTAAGTATTTTTATTAATTCTACGCACTTATTATTCAGATTTTTTCTATTATTATGTGTTGTTATTTATGTGTATAAATTTTTGTATTATATATGTAGGTTTGTATTATAACATCAGGAGAAGAATACACCATGGTAAGTTTTTTGCTATTAATTAATATTTTATTTTTCAATTATTTGTATTATTTAAACTATTTGCTAAACTGAATTTAGTTTTTTTTATGCTCGAATACAAGTTTTTATTTGAGTATAATTGAAAATGAGTGAATTTAAAAAAAAAAATTAAAGTCGGTTCACGCGTTGAACCGACTTTACATTTTAAGTCATTTTATTTAAAGTCTGTTTTTAACCGACTTTAATGCCCCTTTTTGTAGTAGTGTATCGACTCAAATATAAAGTTTTCGTCAAATGGCTAGGCACTCCAGCAAAAGAAGCCACATGGGAAAATGAGTGGCGTTTTTCAAAGGCATATCCTGAGTTCATCCTTCCAGACAAGGATTCTCAAAGGGGGGAGGAATGATATGAGCAGCAATCGCTCACGCTACACTACCTATGGGCATGGATAGGTATAACATTGCACAACTACTGGGCGCATATGGGCGTACAACCAAGCATCGAGGGGACCACAAACCGCGTGAAAATGCAGGCAAGAAGCAAGAGTAAAGGACCACTAATTCGATTAAGATGCCAGAATTAGTTAGAATAATTTCCCTTGTAATTAACGACAATATATCTAGCCTCAATGAATGAAAATAGCAACAAGAAATATACATCAATTTAACCCTCTCTCTCTAAGTTTTCTCTCTTATCCTTCCTCACTTCTCTGCAACTATTTATATCATGTTAAAAGAGAATTATTATATTATCTTAATTAATAAAAAATTATAATATCAATTATTATAAAAAAATAACTTAATAAAAATAAAAATACTTGTTTTATAATTCATATCATAGACACCTACATTTATAATAAAATAATAACTTAGTATATAATTTATTCTTTCAAGAATTCATTGGTTGAATTCACTCTTGATTATAGCATGTTGCTCCAAATCCAAAATGGACTGATTCTAAAAAGAGAGATAATAGCAAAAGCTAAGATGTCATTTTGATTTTGAATACTTTGGAGGATATCATTGTACTTATTCATTATAAACTTAGAATAATATTTCAATGTTCGGCTAGTATGCTTGCAAGTTATTATATAAAGGGTCTTATTTATATTTTTTATCAATAATCTTAATCTCAAAACAAAACACACATAAATATGTCAAAGCCTCTTATCACCCACGCCACTTATATTGCGTTGCTCTGGATTTTGGTGTCTCTCATTTCATTAACTCATGGTTATTATATATATATATATGTGTCATTTTTTATTTTAAATAATTTATTAATGATAATTTTTATTTAAATCAAGTTTATCCTATTTATTAAAGATAGAATTTATCAGTTTTATGGTAAGCTTTCATATTTCAATTCAAATAGATCGGACTTATAATATTTTCACTCATATAAATTAAGTAAATGACTCGAAATTAAAGTAACTGTGTTTATAGTAGTAATTGCGTGACATCGTTGCCATTTTGTAATTATTTCAGAAGTGTGCCATTCTAATGTTATCGTTTCGATGTAAATTTTTTAAACTTTAGAAAATCATTAAAATTAATTTAATATTTAATAATAAATAATAAATAATAAATAATAAAAGTTAAGTTTATTAGAACAATGTTTTAATTTTTTTAAGAAATTACATAAAATAACAATCAAAAACTTAAAACAATAAAAATAATATCATATTAATATTTTTCCAATGTCAAATGAGGTAACGAAAATAACCAAATTCAATTTAATTACAATTGAACAACGTTTAATTTAAAATAATAGATTAGACTTTGGTTTAATAATAAAAATATATGAGCTGAACATAATATGTGTTATTTACATTATTAAAAGTTTTAAAGGTTTTATTTTATTCTAAGATCCACTTTTAAAAAATTATCATGCGATGAGAGAATTATTAAATAAGAAAAAAGGGCACGAAGGTCCTTAGGTTTTATGGATTGTTTAGTCCATTTATTTAAAAAATGTATTTTTAAGTCTTTTTATTTGTGAAAAATATATATCACACAATGATAAAGTCAATTTTCATCTAATATTTTGTTAAATATAACAGAATAATATATGTTACATATGTATGTTTGTATTTATCATAGACATATCTAATAAAGTAAATTTTAATTAAAAAAATTTCTTAATTTTTTAACAAATCTTTCGATTAAGTTTAAATTAAATTTTATTGTCTAATGTATGACTTTAGATATTAGATTGAAATTTTATTTTTTAAGATTTATTGAAATTTTGTTTAATTTTGAAAGAATTTTTTTCCTAAAATGTTTGAGTCACTTTTAATTAAATATTAATTTTTATATGTATATTCTAATCGGCAAATATAAATATACATGTGATAGCTATTCCATTATATTTAATAAAAAAATGTGATAAAAAGTTAACTTTATCTTTACCTGTCATATTTTTCACAAATAAATGAATTTAAATGACACATTTTTCATAAGTTAATGGATTTAAAAATACTCTTTCTAAACAAATAGATTAAACAACATATTTGACTTAATAAACTGAACATTTAATTATTTCATTCTATTAAATAATTACAAAACCTTAAATACCAAATGGTTGAATTATCGAACACAAAAAAAATTAAGAAAATTAATAAATTTTATCATCTCAGACGAAAAATATTACCTTGGGTTTCGTATTTCTTTGAGCTGCCCTACTCTCACTTTTTTTTGTAAGTTTGCATTTCATAATTTTGAATAAAAATTAAGTATTCTTAGTATAGTAAGTATCTTAAAATTTGAATCATTATTTATATTTGTTAAATTATTTAAGAAATCATAGAAATTAAAAGAATATTTATTGAAAAAAATATTATTATATTTTTTAAAACTAATACAACTTTGATGTATTACTTTTATTTTTAATTATATGACAACATAAATATACATTACTTATCAAATTATTTGATATAATATTATTATTTTTCAAATATTAATAAATTTGTATTTATAATTAAAATTGCAAAACAACTTGCATATGACTAATATATATCTCCCAATGTAACTTTTTATTATTGATTGTATTTACTTGATATAATTAGATTGGTTAATTTATGTGTGTAGGAACACCGAACCCTTCCCCACCAAAGTAATCATATCGGAGTATACTCAAACGGCCAATTGTCCAATGGTTCATTCATTCATTTATCTTATTATTATTATAGTTCTTTAACATTTAATAATTTATAATTTATATTAGATAATATATATCATTGACATAATTTTTTATATTTATCTTACATTCCAATATTTAATTAGATGCAGGGACACAATTAGTGGATAAAAAAAAATAGTTGCTTCAGATTGAGCGGTACATTTTCAGGTCCATGTATGGAAGGAGGTTACATTTGATTATTGTAATAAGCACTGTATTCAAGAGGGAGTCCCACTGTAAGTGGGATTATCGTTGTTGGTGTGGTTTCCACGCAGGATTTATAAAATGTACGGGAAACAATAAAAGGTAAAAAACAAAAAATTATAATAATAAAAATAGTATTTAATATAATATTAAATAATATTTAATTAAATTAACATATAATATTAAATATATTGAAATGATTATAATTCAATTTACGTTACGTTTAATGTTAAATAATGTGTTAAATTTTTTTAATAGTAAAAATATACTAGATAATCATAAAAGATAATATTTTTATTATTATAAATTTTAAAATTGTTGTTGATACTGATTTTTGTCAACATTAATTATTGGATAAACTTCTACTTCTTGTGTATTTGATAACAGAGAACACAACGTTATGACCTTAAACTACTACGAGATGTAATAGTCTTTAACCTTCTGATGTTTAAGTAAATTCATGTAGTGAAAAAAACGAAAAGATTAGTGTCTCTCCTTATAATGTAGAGATATATGCAGAGATATTTAGGAAAATGGTATAGATATTAATGCTTCCAATTATTGTTAGTTATGAATTTCTATCAAGTTATCTGAAGTTAAGAAATTATGTTTAATGGTAAGTAGTGGTGACTATTTATACAAGAAATATACCTATTGATTATCCTTACCTATAATGATAGATTTATCTTTAGATGTTGTAGCTTTATCTAGTTAATTTTCGTATTGTTGGATAATTAAGAGATTAAATACCAGCCATTTATTTTGTTGGATATTTATCTAATGTTGATGCTTATATGCTAATTTAGTAATTTGTGAGTTATTTATTGATTAATACCTCTTATATTATGCCACATTGTGTAAACTATTTTATACTCGATGGGTGATATTTTTGTTGTTTTTGAGCATGTTTTATATTTTTAGTAAATATTACATTTAATACTTAAACTATTATTTTATTTTGAGTATTTAAAAATATTTTTTGGATCAATATATTAAAATTAGAGAAAAAGGCACCAATGATCCTACAACTTTAGTTAAATGAGTACATTGGTTTTATAGATTTCAATTAAAGCGTTTTAATAACATAATTTTAAATAAAATGTGCATTTTAGTCCCAAAAAAAGTATAGATAAGTGTAGTAGCTTTAAACTTTTTGGATTAAAGTGTAATTTTTTTTAAGTTATAAGATTAAAATACTCCATTTAAAAATAATGGGATTAAAACATTCCTTTTGTAAAAACTATGATATCTAGTACGCTATTAAAACTAACATTTGGTGCTACTAAGTTAATTTCACGATTAGCATGTGTGTAAATTTTAATGATATTTTGTAAATGTTCATAATTCTCACATACAACGTTGGATTGTAATCCAAAAAATGTCCTTTAAAATCAGATGATTAATTACTTAGCAGCACAATTCGTTAGTTTTAATGGTCATTATAAGGAATACCTAATTGAAATGAAATTAAATATTAAAGTAGTAAATTGTTTGAAAAACTAGTTTTAATAATAAGCTGAAATAAAATGAAAATTTTAGTGTTAAATTAAAAATTTGCTTATCTTATTTTAAAGAAACGTGAATATAAATTTCTTATGCTTATTATAAAAATGATATTTAAGTCTTGTATTTATATTTTATAACAATTTCGTATTATTGTGATAAAAAGTGATTAAACAATGACAAATAGTTATTTTTTTAATTATTTCGGTTACAATTTATTTAAGTTATAATAATAAGATTAAATTAATTATTATAAATTAATAAATATAAAATTTAAATATTATTTTTACAATAAATAAAATATTCTAATATTATTTTTCTCTTATTTTAAATCAAACAACAATTTGTTTAATTTTCATTTAAATTTGAAAACGAGGCAATGAAATCTTAACAAGCTTAAGCCACAAACTTGTATAATCTTCTATATACAAAAATCCCAATATAAGGTGATGGCATCTTTGGTGTTTTTCGACCCCTTGTTTTGTTATTTTTAAAAAATTAAATATATATTTTTATTTATAAACATAAATAAATAATAAATATCTTTAAAATAAATATATTTTTATTTATTCGTACAAATATATATTCAAATATTTTCAAAATAAATACACTTTTTATTTATACACAAACATAAATATCAAAATATATTTAAAATAAATATATTTTTTATAAATACGAGATATGTCATCTTTGGTCGTTATCCAAACCATTTTTTTATTTTTTATTTTTTTTAAATAAATATACTTTTTATTTATACAGATGAATAAATGTCAAAAAAATCTCTAAAATAAATATATTTTTATTTATACATATGAATAAATATCAAAATATTCTTAAAATAAATACAATTTTTATTTATAAACATAAATAAATACAAAATATCCTTAAAATAAATACACTTTTTATTCTTAAAATACATATATATATTTTTTTTATATACACAAATAAATAAATAAATATCCTTAAAATAAATACATTTTTTATAATTATAAATAAAAAGTAGGAGTAATTAATGTTCTCGTTTGACTACTTCACTACTTTTTTATTCAAATATATACATTTTTATTTATATACATAAATAAATATCAAAGTATCTATAAAATAAATAATTGTTTTAGTACTAAAAACTATACTTTTTATTTACACAAATAAACAAATACCAAAATATCTTTAAAATAACTTTTATAATTATATATAAAAAGTGAGATTAACTAATGAACTTTTTATTGTTTCACTACTTTTTTGTACAAACAAATAAATATCAAAATATCTCTAAAATAAATAATTTTTTTATTTATATATAATTAAATACCAAAATGTTCCTAAAATAAATACACTTTTATATATAATTATTTTTTAGTTTTATTGTGTACCATTTTAATTATTTTTCAATATTTTAGTTTTTATCTTCATCTTTATATATAAAAAGTCTCAAGTTTAGTTTGTTTTTTATGTTTTTTGTTATTTTCTCTCTTGGTGCTTATTTCTTTAAAAAATAAATATATATTTTATTTATATATACAAATAAATACTAAAATATCTCTAAAACAAATAAATTTTTTATTTGTATACACAAATAAATATTAAAATATTCTTAAAATATGTAATTTTATACACAAAAATAAATATCCAAATAAAAAACAATTTTTATATTTATAAATAAAAGGTCTTCCGCTCTATTTTTTTACTATTTTTTTCACATAAACAAATTTCAAAATATTTCTAAAATAAATACGCTTTTTATTTATAATAAAAATAAATATCAAAATATGCCTAAAATAAATACATTTATATTAATAATTATTTTGTTAGTTTTATTGTGTGTCGTTTTGATTATTTTTCACTCTTTTAATTTTAATTTATTTTTTATACATAAATAAATATCAAAATGTACTTACATCTCATTCCTTTAATAAAACAAATGCACATCTATGTCATTCATTTTTTAATTTTTTTGTTAGTTTTTTACTGTTCTTTAGTTATTTTCTGTGTTTTCTTATACATTAGTAAATACCAAAATGTTCCTATGTACTTGTCAAATTTAAAAATTTGTGTTTAAAGAAATTTTTTAAATCAATAATTACGGGACAATATCAATTATTGTTTGATAATTAATATTATTTTATAATTATTAAATTTAAATAATGTTTATGTTTTTAGAAATAATATCAATATTTTAAATCAATTATTAATAAAAAATATGAGATAAAAATAAATATATTACTTAGTAAATAATTTATAAATTAGATGTCAATGTAAATAATTTTTTTTAAAATAATTAACTTTATTACCGTAAGTATATTTTATGTATTTACCTGCACGGTCGAAAACTAGTTATCTTTATAAGTGACAATCATCGGTGGTTCTCCATGTTCCTTTTTTTTATTTTTAATTTACTTGTTGGTTTTTATATACCAATAAATAGTAAAATATCCACGTAATAACTACGTCATATTCTTATGAATTGTTATATGATTGATTTTATTGTATATATTAATAAATATCAAAATGTATTTATAACAAATATATTATACTCTTATGAATTATTTCATTTAATAATTTTATGGTATATTATCTTTATCTTATTACTCTTATATAATTATATTAATCAAATAAAAGTTATTATATTTATAATTTTTAACATTAAGGATGTTAATTCATAATATTCATGCTTTTTCTTTTAATGAATTAGTTAGGTTAATTATGTAAATTCATTTATGAGCTTATATTTTTTGTTTTTTGTTTTTTTGAATATTTTGCCTTGCTTGTTTTAGTTTTTGTTGATTTTTCTTATACAACGATGAATACCAAATTTTCTCTCTAATAAACATATAATGCCCCTTTTGAATAATTATATTTGGAAGCTTTATTGTCTATTAATCACTTTACATTATTAATCTTAAATAGTTGTTTTAATTATGTAAAATTATTATACATATAATCCTTAACATTAGGGATAATAATTTATGCAACACATAGCTTATTTAATAAATGGGTTAAATCTCATCAATTAAATTAATCATATGATTGGCATGTATGTAAATTTTAATTTTATTTTTTATATTTGTAACTGTTCATGCTTATCACATGCAATATAGGATTGTAACCCCAAAAATGACTTTTAAACTTTGAACGCATGTCAAATCACATGACTAATTACTTAGTTGCAAAACTCATTAGTTTTAACGGTCATTGAAACATAATACCTAATTGAAATAAAATTTAATTTTAAAATAATAAATTAATACAAAATATTGTTTTAGTATTATGTTAAAATAAAATGATAGTTTTAGAACTAAATTAAATATTTGCCAATTTTATTTTAGATCAAACAACAATTTATTTATTATCTACACTTATAAAGAGATACAATAAGTGTGAAATGAATAATGACACGCTCTTGTAGATAATATACTCTTTATTATATATATATATATATATATATATATATATATATATATATGTGTGTGTGTGGCTACTGTCATTACATCATATATTCCATAAATAATTATAAAAAGTACAGCTTGGCTCGTGGCTATTAGGGACCGGTTAGGCCATGCACCTACATACCGACCTACAATAGTAATAACCAGGCTAATATTCAAACAATACCTTTCCCTTATGTTTTAAGCATGTTTGATAATTTGATTTCATCTCAAAAGCATGCATGTTGAGTCATATAGATAATGTAGAAACAATATGATAAATTTAAAGGTCATTAACATTGTACTCGGTGATGTGTGTGACTCTTTGTCTTCCCAATCATGTTGTTCTGAACTTACTTTTTTCGAAGGGCGGGAGTAGCTACCTATGTTAAATTTTTTAAATAATGATAAGGGTTTTACCTTCTTATATATAGGACTCTTTATATTTAATTTTCTCACATTTTACTCGAAAGTTTCAAAGTTTTTCCTCTATTGAAGCTTACCTTTGCTCGTTTGTTACATTTCTAATAATAGAATCATTTACAAGTTATTTAGACGTGTACTATAATTGTTGGACTGGTTAGGCTTGGAACACAAAGAAATATCAAAGAAGATTTTAATTTGGAAACTTTCATTGGAAATCATCGTAATTATTGTATATGTTTTACATCCAATATCTAATTTAAGTGAATCAAAAGGCCTTATATATAATACTTAATGGAAAAAAAATCTTTACAAAGATAAGATTTTTCCGATTTGAAATATTATTATGTCAAAATGGGCTCACAATTTATGACAAAAATCTAAAAATTTGGAAAACAATTTCCCTTCCTTTTTTATTTATGTTTGGTCGGTACACTTTAGCTTTAAGGTTTTATTTCTAGTAAAATAATTACCTTAAGATTTTATATTTCCAACATAATAATTAGGATTTAAATTTATTTTATTAACTATATTTTTATATTTTAAATAAATCTATGTAACCCTAAGGAGAAAAAACTTCAAATATAATTTTATGAGAGAGTTTCTCTTCAATCCTTTTGAGAGGTTTGTATTATAAGTACTAATTTGGATATCACTACCATTGTAGAGAAATTAAGTTTGACAACTTACAACATCCAAGGACATATAAGTTACTTATTAGTGAAGTAGAGGTAAACAAACAATTATTAATGACCTTTTCAATCAAGAGGTATAATGATTTGATGCTTTGTGATGTATTCCTTATGCATTATTGTCATATTTCATTAGAAAACGGATGGAATTTTGATCGAAGTGCTTTACATGACGAGTTCAAGAATAGGTATTCCATAATGAAGGACAATAACTGATTTAATCTTATACCCCTAACTCCTAAGCATGTACATGATGACCTAGTACATATATGAGTTGCATATGAGTTGAAAAAAATAAGTGATTAAAACATAATAATAAATAAAAAAATGAGTGTGTCATAAAAAAAGAAGAGTGAGAGATCAAGAGAGGCTGAGAAAAATATAAGAGAAAAAATAATGACAAATAGAGAGAATTCAGCTAGTGAAATTGAAAACTTTAAAGAAAAAGAGATTGAGGAAGATATTGAAAAAAAAATCAATTGAGAGAGAGAGAGAGAGAAGAGTGCATTGCAAAGAGAGATTGAGATGAAAAAATAACATGATAGAAAAACAAAAAGATTCAATTGCAAAAAAAAGTGATAAAAAAGGTGAGTGAAAAATAAGAGTTAAATGAAAATAAGTGTGGAAAATAAGATATGATTAAAAAATAGTGTTAAAAAATGAGTTGATTGAAGAGAGATAAAAAAGTTTTGGTTAGTTAGATAACTTTTTCTTTGCCTAGTATTGTTATTCTTATTTTGCAAAGCTTAGATGTTTTACAAATGGTTGATTTTATTAAAGTTGAGAAACAACTTGATGTGTTAGGACTCAAGCATCAAATTATACTTGAATCATCAATTCAAAAATTGGTTAGCCAATAGATCAATGGATCATGAGTTTAACTCATTATCCCCGATACAAGATATTTACAACATTATAGTTAAGATTTGAGAGCGAATCTTTTTGAGAAAATAGGGAGTGATGAGAATCAAGGAGCACGAACCATCACTGAAAGATCTATGGCATCCAAATGGGTCTATTATTCAAAGAGTTACTTAATGGACTCATTTACAAGTTGTTTGAACATGTGGTATAAATTTTGGTAGCTTGGGCTTGGAACATAAGGAAAGATACATTTAGTCCTATGGTGAAGCCTACAATAATAAGAGTAGTCTTAACTTTTCCTTTGTCTCATGGATAGATGGTAAGGTAAATTAATGTGAATAATACCTTTTTAAATGGTGAGTTAAAAGAAGATGTGTATATAAAGCAAACATATGGTTTTGTGGATACTTCAAAACCTAACTCTATATGTAAGGTAAAAAAGGATTTGTATGGTCTCAAGTAAGCTCCAAGAGCTTGGTTTACCAAGCTTAGTACCTACCTACTACATTGGGGATTTAGATGCTCTAGTGCAAACTATTTATTGTTAAAATATTCGTCTAATGTTGATATGGTGATTTTTTTATTTATGTTGATGACATTGTCATCATTGCTACAAATTCAAAGCTTATACAAAGCATGATTGATAGGTTGCATAAAGCCTTCGCACTCAAAGACTTGGTGTGTTGAATTTTTTCCTTGGCGTTGAAGTGTCACGCAGCGCAAATGGATTTCATCTTACTCAAAAGAAGCATATTCATTAGCTTATTAACAAAACCAATCTCTTAAAGGCTAAACCTATTTTTACTCAATATAGAGCAATTATGGATGCCTTACAATATTGTATACTAACATGACCTAAAATTGCATATTTACTTAACAAGTAGTATCAATTTCTCCAAAATCCTACTAATGTTCATTGGGCATCTGTAAAACAAAATTTTAAGTATCTTCTCGGTATTTTTACTCACGGGCTATCTATGAAAAAAATGGTGGATTTGTCTTTGAAAATTTATATAGATGTTGCCTGGGCATATATTTTAGATGATATGAGTAGTACTAGTGGTTTTTACATTTATTTTGGTGACTTTCTAGTCTCATGTCCTTAGGAAAATAGAAGTTGGTGCCTCGTTCCTCCATAGAAGCTAAATTTTGAGCTTTAGCTCAAATAATAGCTGAATTGGCTTGGATCCAAAGGTTGTTGAGAGAGTTACATGTAGTGTTATCTTAGTCTCCAATCCTACTTTGTGATAATATCAGTGCTAGATATCTAGAAAAAATTTAGTTCTTCACTCAAGAACTAAACATGTGGAGATCGATTTCTTTTATGTGCGTGAGAAATTTTAGGCAGGAGCTTTGATTGTAGGATATGTACCAAGTGAGTAACAAGTTATTGATATTATAACTAAGCCCTTGTTCATCCAATATTTTCAAGATTTAAAAACTAAACTCATAGTTCTTGATAGATTTTGGGTTTATGGGAGAGTGTTAAACATTATTAGTATGCTAATGCAACATGGTGGTTAGTTAGTGTATGAGTTACTCTTGTATTGTTGGTTGTATTGTAGCTACTTGATGAATGAATCGCAAGATCGGCATTTACAAATACCGATCTTGTGAAATTACCCTTTTTGGTTTTATAATTTTTAAAACTCTAGCAAGTGCACGAATCATTTTATAAAAAATGATAAGTATACTCCTAAGGTCGATCTAAGGAAGGAATATATGTAGTTTTTAATTTATTATTCAAAATCTTAAAAACAAAATTAAATCCTAAACATCTTGTCACGATATTTTGGTTTGTTTGTTTCCTAATCTAATAACATAAAAATAAACATAAACATAGATATAGATTCAATAAACAATAATACAAAATTTATAATTCATAATAGTGGAGTATTTAAGGATATAATAATTAAGTTAATTATACTTGCTTATATTATTTAGGTTATTAAATATATAAATTAATATTTGTTGATTTTCTCTTTTTGGTATGAAAGTGTCCTTAGGCGAGGCCCAAATTCTTTTGTTTAATATTAACTAACTAAATATTAAATTTCAGCTTTATTTATAAGAAAATAGCAAACCATCTAATCACAGCTTTAGGTGGAGTCAAATAATTAGACTTTATTCAAGGTGTCCAAATTAAACCTAAAAATTTAACTATCCAAGTACTAACTTTCAAGTTTTAAAACCATTACTGAAAATATGTCTTCAATATATTTTCGAATAATAATTCTTAAAAAAAACTTTTGAAATAAAGTTTCACTCTAACTACTCAGCGATTGTACCTACAAATAAAAGAGCACTACTTTAAATCATACCGGATAATTAAACCTTAAAATCTAATTTTTAAATTTAAGTTTGTAATGAAAAATAATATATTTCTCTCTAACTTCTTTAATATAAAATCTTGAATTTAAAAAAATCAATTTATTTTATGAAAATATTTTACCTATTTAATATTTTGCAAGCATAATAATGTTATAATTATATCATATTTACAAATAGCCAACCATGTTAAATTTAATCACAAACAAATTAAATATAACATATAAGAATAAAACATAAAATGATAACTGTAAAAAATCCATTAAAATAATACTTTAAAAGAATCCTTACAACAATTTGATGTTAATTTTGTTGTTGGAAAACCTCTAAACGGATTTACATAACTGTTTATTGAATCAAAAACTAAAAATTTATAAAAACATAACTAGTTCCTCTCAAAAAGAGAAGATATTTAAAAATAAAAAATAAAAAAAATTTTCTAGTGTGAGAAAGAGCTCAGAAAATTGTGTTTTGGAATGGAGGAAAATGGTTCTTTTATAGATGAGGAAAATGCCAAAAAAGGGAGAAAATATTCCAAAATCTGAATTTGGATGCATTTGGACAGGTTGACACGGCAGATGGGTGGTAGATGGTCGGCCACTACCCAAGCTTTATACTTATCTAGAATGCCACTTGGTTGAATTTTTATTTGGAATAGCCACATGTAGCTAATGACTTAATCAGAAGCTTGAGGAACAAGTTCCCATGTTTTGTTTTTCATAAGATCATCGTATTCAGAATTTATTGCACTCTTCCATTCAGGTATAAATAAAGCTTCAAGATAAGTCTTAGGTTCTGGCAAGGGTGTAATATTCACATGAAGAACCTTTGGTTTGTGTATACCACCTTTGGATGTAGTAACCATGTTATTAGTGTTGCTTTCAAAGATAGGATAGGATGATACATGGAAGTAATAAGAAGAAGAAAAAATGAGAGGAGTGGATGAATAAGATTAGAAATATAGATCAGACAAGTAGAAAACAATGTTTTGAGGAGAAATAGGTAGTGAAGGAGTACCAGTTCTTTAATGGAGAGATTTTGAAATTGGTGATTCTTCAAAAAGTATATTTCTTGGAGAAATATATATTGAAGAAGTTAGCATATCATGATCATCAAGAGTTGAACCAGAATTAATTTGAGACAACTCATAATTAGTGATGGAGCAAATGGAGATAAAGGTAGCTGGACTGAACCAGAATTAATTTGAGACAACTCATAATTAGTGATGGAGCAAATGGAGATAAAGGTAGCTGGACTATGTTGAAAAGGGATAAAGATCCATTTTGAAGATGTTGAAGTTTCACATTGTCACATTTATTCTTGATTGAAAAGTGACTTTCATGAAATTCAACATGACGACTAGTATAGATCCTATCAAAGGTTATGTCTAAACATAAGTAATTTTTATGTTTAGGCGCATAACTCATAAAAAAACATGTAGGGAAATGAGGGATGAACTTGTGTTGAGTGTATACCTTAAGACATGAAAACACAGAGTTCTACACACTTTCAAAAAATTGTAATTAGGATTTCTTTTGTAGAGTAGTGCATATGGAGAATCAAAGTACAATACTTTAGTAGGGAGTGTATTTTTAAGATAAACAACAATTTGAACATAATAAAACCAATATTTTGAAGGCATATTAGACTATAATATTAGAGTTAGTGCTATTTTAGTAACTCTTTCCATACGACTTTCAACACTACCATTTTATTCACTCATGTGTGGACAAGTCTTTTGATATATTAACCCCACTTGATCATGTTCATTGGATAGAAACATAAACTTTCCACTATTATCTAATTGAACTTATTTGATCTTGACTTGAAACTATCTTTCTATCATGTTATGAAACATTTGAAAGGCAGTTCTACACTAGCTCTTTTGTGATGGAAAATAAATAACCCATATGTATTTCATGAAACCATCAACAAGTAATAGATAATACTTTGTACTAGTTACTAAAGAGGTTGAATTGCTTTAACATGAGTAGTAGTGAAATGTAATTTGTGTGATTTCCCTTAAGGACGGACAACACATTTGGAATGAGAACCAATAACATTCATATTTGTATCCTTTTTTATTTTGTTTACAACAACCTCAGATGGATGTCCTTGTCTACTATGCAGTTTCTCAAAAGTAACAGTATTGAGAGCAAAAACAGGAGTTACATTAGTAGATTTCATATTTGATGTGGAGTTACTAAATTTGTTATGTTGAATCTCTCTATTGATTTTATATAAGCCATGATTAAGTTTGCCTTGGAAGAGAACTTTCCTTTTTAGCAGTTCCTTAACACAGAAAAAATTTGGATGAAACTCAACCATCATATTGTTATTTACACAATTTATTTTTTGGTAACATATTTTTAGAAACTTAAGTTGTATATAACAAGTATTTGAGTGACATTTTCTGGTCATGAACTACAATAATATAATGAGTTAACTATTATTCAATAGAAAGTTTACTTCCATTACCTATTATCAACTTGCCCAAGATAAGGCATAACATCTTCAAAATGATCTATATTAGATGATAGATGGTGTGTTGCATCATGTCCAAGACCTATGATTTCTCATCATTTTTCCCTTAGTACTAAGATATGTAACCATTGCTAAAGCAACATGAACTTCTTGTCACAAAATGTCTCTAAGTTGATAACAAGTAACTATAGTATGACCAAGTTTGTTGCAAACTTGGCATTAGGGCCGATGTTTCAAGTGGTCATTTGCTTTTGTATCCATCAATATAGGAAGGTGTTTTACCCTTTCCCTATGACTCATTTCCATGACTAGATGGTATTCCTTGGAGAAACTAATGAAGATTCTATAAGGATTGTTAACTTTTAACACCACTAGATTAGTTGTATGAAATAGAACCTCCTTTGAAGATTATCTTTTCCATATTTACTTCAGTTAAAGATCTCTCAAACACATCATGCTATTTATTATGTCATTCATGGAGAAGAAGTAAATGATGAAGTTCATCAATATGAGTTATATCACTTATCAATAATATACCTATAACAAGGTCATGAAAACCCAAATTCAATCCATATAAAACATATAGAACTAAATCTGCATCTCTTATAGGTTCTTTTATCATTGCCAAGTGATATGAAGCTTGTTTCATAGAAATCATGAAAGCATCCATACTAAGATTGCCTTGTTTCACATTTTGCAATTGAGACTTCAGATCTAGTAGCTTATAACGTGAGGGTGATGCACATTTCTTGGCTAATAAGTTTCACATCTCACTTGTAGTGCTTTTATGTATCAAGTATGGCTGAGGACATTAAATATAGAGCCATTAATCTAGCTAAACAATAGATTGTTATATCTATTCCATTTCTAAAATTTAGGATTGAGAATCTGAATTTTATTGCCATTAAATTCTTGAGTTAACATCTAAACATGAGGAGACTTGAAACCAAAAAGGTACTCCTCAAGTCTATGAGCTATCACCATACTATCCATATGTTCCTTCCATATCATGTAATTAATATTATCAAGCTTAACTGAAAAGGCCAAGTTGATAGGAAAAGAACCCATGTCCTGTAAAATTCCAAATGAAAGAACAAATTGTAGAATTTTTGTGTTAGTTGAGGGTTGTATAGAAAAAGGTATACTGTCATTTTTCCCAAAATTCCCAGTTGGTGATTGATCTGCCATTGAAGAATACATGATTTTATGAGAAAAAAGTTTTTTGATACCATAAACATAAATAGAGCAAGGAAGGGAATATTTGTACTGAGAAAATTGTGTAATGATCAGATCACCTTCCATTACCACATTCTAAAATATAAATATAATTAGTGAAACCAATGATTCCACACATAGCTATACACGTATATCCACTAATGATTGAAAGAATAACTAACTTAGTATACGATGCGAATATACATGTATACAAGCAATTGAATTAAATATTCCTTTTATGTACGCAAACTCCCACATGGTTTCTTGCTGCTTTTATTGGTGAAAACAATCACTAAGATGTTCTAGGATGTCTTTTGGATTCCATATTAAAATTATTTAATCACAAAAAATGGAATAATACTTGTTTAAATAATACAAGATATGAATAAGAGGTAATATACATACATGTATTTGGAAAGATCTCCATTAATGCTCCAATTATATACTTGTAGATTTGGTTAGATATTTTGTGTATATGGTCTATAGGAACGACTGCACTCAAAGATAAATCATGTATTGATTTATTGACTCTAGCACTTAATGTTCTACTTATAGTGAAATCACCTTGCAGAAACCCTAAACCTAATTGGTTGATTTAGGTTTATTAGCGTGACAAGCCCATAGTCCTATAACACAATATAAATACATTTATTTCATCCTATTATAGACCTAAATAAAATACATGCTTATTTAACATTTGACTCATTACACTAATTTTTCTCTAACATGCTCTACTAATTACGTGATATAATTTAGAATTTGATAACTCTACAAAAGTAGAGTTATTTAGCCACTTTTGAACCAATTATTTATCTTTTTTTTTGCACTAAAATATCATAAAAAAACTTAATTTGTGTTTAATTATGTCAATGTAGATGGCACGACTACAAATGGGGTGAAAACGTGTCAAAAACAAGGAAAATCAGTTCTTACCGTGGTAGGTAATTTTTCTGTACTACAGTGCTTTGCATAAAGGACAAAGCTTCAGTAAAGACCATGCAGGATAGGCTTGAAAGGGCATTGCAATGCACACAAGAGCTGGATAATCAGTGGAGATATGGCCACAATGCACAAAAAACCTAGCTACGACACTCCTAAAAAGCTGGATGAGCTTTGGTTGATGATTCTTATATCTTAATTTTATTCTTAGCCCTTAGATCTTTTAAGGTTATCCGATGGCTTATATTTGGTTGTTTCTTCAATTAAGTAATCCTAATAAGGTACAAATTAAACACACTATTAAGAATCAAAAAACTATTGCAGCTGCCAAGAAGGGAGAAATAATATGAAAAAGCTCAAGAGAAGATTAAAGGAGACACAATTTTGTGAAGAATTAGGATAAAATTAGTTCTACAAATCACAATCTCTTCTTCTTCTCCTTTCTTTATCAACTTTTATGTCTTTCTTTATGAAAAATTTGATCTTTATTGACTTAATTATGTTTAGCTAATTTATCAACGCATGGGTCTTATGAAACAAATATTTTACATATGTTATCTAATATTTTACTCCAATTTTTATCACAATTCAATTATATTATTTGATCTAATTTTAATGATATTAATTATCTAGCCAACAATTGATCTATAGAGGAAATTAAGTAGATTTGAGAGAATTATTTAATTAACTTGATTAAGTAATATGCATAATTTCTAGGCATATATGTATTATTCTTATGGGTATGATTTATACTTAATGAGTAGTATTGCAATATAATGATTATCATATATGGTAAATATTACACAAAAGTCAATTGTTCTTTTAACTCAAATAGGTAATTGGGACCTAGATAAGGGATGGATACGCTAACTCATAGAATATTGTTATGAGCTCTATATCAATTCAACCAAGCTTATTACATAAAAGTGAATTAAGCAAATTACACAGAGAAAAAACAAAACAATATGCTCAATTCAACATAAAACAAAAAAAACTCAATAGATATAAAAACAACAATCTACAGTAAACACACTAGTGACTGTGTGTCTCACAGGCTCCTTTCTAGACTAGCAACATGCATATATGAAAATCGACAGACAATATGTGATACTTATTTACATATCAAAAAGTTAAAAGAATTTCCAATCACTTCAAGACCTCATATGTGGGAATATATTCGATAAATGATTATTGTATTCTCACATCAAGCAAACAACCATATATAGCAAATCATAGTAAAGAGTTTGACACCTGGTACACTTTTAGAATAAGGAGATACAGACTCCTTAGAGACTCATAACAAACTTGTATGTAGATAAAAGACATATTATACTAACATAGAATTTGATCATTGATGACTCTATGAAAGTAGAGTCATTGGTGCACATTTTGTTTAAAATGTATTTGATTTATTCAATAAGTAGTACTTTTAGGGTTAAAAATACTAAAATATGAATTTTCTAGTGAAATATATGTTTTGAGAATTTTTTGAAAGTTTTTGGAATTTTGATGGATTGTTTATGATTTTTTAGTACAAGACCAATTAGAACATAACACGTGAATGCCACGCATGGTTTCTAAAAAGAGATGTATGATTCTTGATTAAGTGTGATCTATAATCAATGAACTTAATGAGTAGTATGCAATTTAATTGACATGAGAGTCTGATTAGGTTAATTACTATATGGTGTGTAATTTACTTAAGAGATGAATACATGCTAGGTTAGATTCAATTGATCATGTAATTCATTGGTAATTATATTGGGGAATTTTAGTGATTCACATGTTTAGAAAATTGGGGGATTAAGTACTCCTAGATATTTTTTAATATATATTATTAGCTGTTAATTTTGAGTTAATTAATTATTTTTATTTATTATTTACTTTTATTAATTTTGTTATCTTAAAACATATAATATTGATCTTTACTTTTTAGTTTTAAAAAGTAGTTTCTAATAATATAACTTCCATGGAAACTATTTTTCTTACCATTATATTACTTGTTTACGATATGTAAATTTGCATATCCATTACACACAATTCGTGTCGATCAAGTTTTTTGGCGTTGTTACTGATGATTATAAACATTAGAAATTAATTTTTAGTTTATTTTATTTTTGTTATTTTTCTTTATATATTTTTCATATTTTAATTTTAATATATTTATTTTTAATTTTGACATCTCATTTAGTACTATTAGAAATATATTTTGATCTATTGCACGAGCAGACTTCATAAGGGAGAAATTTTGCCTTTACATCCTAAAATCGAGTATTGATGCGTATTTTGATATCAATAATAAAGTGTACAAGTGATATCGAACCCACAAGGAATGGCGTTAAAGGAAAATGACTAACCCTAATTTTATTTGAAAACTGAATTGTTGAAATTGTTTTAAAAGCAAATTAACATAAAACTAAACGCAAATAACAAAATTTAATGTTGTTCACAAATGATTAAAAACGCTAAGGCATTTGATTTCGCTAAATCAATTCAATCCGATTTCAAGTTATGTTATATGAGAATCAAAGTTAAAAGTAATGGTTGAAAAACCCAAACTTATCTAATACTCTTTCTCAAGTTATATTGGAATTACTTATCTATGAAAACCGACTATATTTCTATGAAGATTTAATCACAAATAAGCACATTACGATTTATGGAATTTTTGGAATAACCACATACATCATGCATTAGGTGTCAAACTCGCATTCAACATACGGTGTTTATCACAAGAAGCATTCATTACACGTCTTCTCTCGGTCTCAATATAATGCAACAAATCATCTAAATCTTGATCAGAAATTTAAAAGCATTAAGCATGGAAATAAATACTCGACTTGAAAACAATGAATTCATATAACCATAACAAAAGAAATCAGATTTCCTTGATCTAACTACATCATAGCCTTAGCAAAAACGAATTAGTTCATAACGGAAATAAGAACAAACATATTCTCAATTGAATCCATGAACAAACAATCTGAATAAAATGCAGAAAATAAAAGCTAAGGAGAAGAGATGAAAAAACTCTTGAAGAGGAAGACTTGGTAGCAACAATGGTGATGATCCTTCAAGCTTCTCCAAACTTTCTCTCCAAAATTTCCTTTTCTCCTGCAAAAATAACTCAATTCTGCTCTCTCTGCCGTGGCCTCCTTCTCCATCATAATGTATATATATGTCTAGGGTTTTGGAGGGCAATTTTGGAACAAAACAGCATAAAAAAATGTTTTCGAACAAAACTCATCGGCGGCGAAGTTATTCTCGCCGCGGCGAGATTTCTGGAAAACTTAGGATTTCGGTTCCGCTAAATCTCGCCGGCGGCGAGATGCATTTGGCCGGTGGCGAGATGTATTTGGCCGGCGGCGAGATGTACTTGGCCGGCGGCGAGATTTATTTGGCCGGCGGTGAGATTGTTTTGCCAAAATCCGTGCTCTCGGGAAGATTTTCAACATTTTCTCCGTAAGGTTTTCGCCGGCGGCGAGAATATTCTCGCCGCCGGCGAAATTCCAAATTTTGAAATTTTGTTTTCTTTTTCTTTGATTCAATCCCGAACATTGTACTTTGTCCCTAACTTCTCCAAAATCATGATTTTAACTGAAATTGCACTTTTAACACGAAATACCCGTGAAATGACATTTGTGGATTAAATAATCAAATAAACAGAATTTTGACACTTCTGCGAATTACCAATAGAGGATCCTTATTTACATCTTAGATTATTTATTAAAGTTGAGATCCATTCAAATTCATTAGTGTGACCGATGAGGTGTTTAGGCTTAGATTGTTTCCTTACTCTTTGCGAGAGCATGCTTGAGCTTGGCTAAATCCTTTGCCACTTGATTCCATTACAACTTGGAATTATTTGGTGAGAATTCTTGATAAAATATTTCCCATCAAAGAAGAATTCCAAGCTTAAGAATAACATTACCTCCTACTAATAATATGAAGATGAATCCTTACATGAAGCATGTGAAAGATTCAAAGAATTACTAAGGAATTTTCCTCACTATGGTATCCCTCATTGAAACCAAATGGATACTTTCTATAATGGTCCTAATGCTCAAACAAGAACCTTTTTAATGCATCGGCTAATGGATCCTTACTAACCAAATCTTATAATGAAGCTTACGATTTGCTTGAAAAAATGGCTAGCAATAATTATGAATGACTAATGGATAGAATGATAGCCATAAGAAGAATAGTCAGAGTACATATGGTAAATGATATCACGACACTTACAGCTCAAGTGTGATCTCTTGGGAATCTTTTAAAGGCTCACAACTCATATGTGAGTATAAACTAGATTCAAGATTCTGAGGTGTCCCGTGTCTTTTATGGGGAGCTTATTTGTTTGAAAATTGTCCAAATAATACTGAATTAACATGCTATGTGGATAATGTGAATGGAAAAAATAATCTATACTCAAACACATATAGCCTAGGATGGAGGCAACATCCAAATTTCTCTTAGAGTAATAACAACAATCAAGGTGGTAATCAATTCAATCATCAATCATTTCTACCACCTAGTTTTCAATAACTACAATAACCATAAGCCTAGGAGAAGAAGCTACCTACTGGGTACAAGACAAATGCCTTATTATGGATGATGAAAAACTTCATCTAGTCACTAAATACAAAAGTGACCACTTAAGAGGCTTTAATTCAAAATTTAGAGACCCAAATAGGGCAACTTTTCCAAGCTATAAGTCAAAGGCCTCAAGGTAACCTTCCAAGTGACACAATTATAAACCCAAGAAGAGAAGGTAGGAAGCATTGCAACACTATATCCTTGAGGAGTGGTAAAACTTTAGGGGAGGAACATGAGACTTAAAATGATGAGGAGGAACAGGAAGCTAAAAAGGATGAGAATAAACAAGTGGATAAATGAAGCATTGGGAAGGAAATAATTTAGCCAAAATAGAGCAACCTCTATAAGCATATTATTCATTTCCCTAAAAGAGTACAAAACCAAAATTTAGATACGTAGTTTTCAAAAATTTTGGATGTCTTCAAGTAGCTACACATAAATATATCATTTGTAGATGTATTTGAACAATTTCCTTTTTATGCCAAATTATATTAAGGGTTTCCTATCTAAGAAAATGAGGGTCAGAGATAATGAAATAATAACCTTGAATGAAGGTTGTAGTTCCATCCTTTCTAGAAGACTACCCTAAAAATTGAAAGATTTGTGTAGCTTTGACATTACTTGCACAATTGGGAACATGAACTTTGAGAACGTGCTACATGACTTAGGTTCAAGCATTAACCTTATGCCATTATCAGTCTTCAAGAGATTAGGGGTTGGTAAAGCAAAACCCACTTCAATAAGATTATAAATGGTAGATAGCTTAATTAAGTAACCTTGGGGTGTGGTATAATATGTGCTAGTAAAATTAGACATAAAGTTACGGTTGAGTACTTTTAAGAATGGAAAATAGTACAAAAATAAAAAAATATATAGAGGCATGTACCTTAGGAGTTGATATGACCATCTATTCAAGGACATTAAACGTGACATTGGTTGAAAGGCAACCCAACATTATTTCACTTATATTGTTTTTTGTTTTTATTTTATAGGTGAATAAAATGGAGAGCAATATTACAACAAGATTGAGTATTTCAACTACAAATGTAGTATGCCAAAATCAAAAGAGTTTCCTTTATTTTTATGTATTCATATTTATATGTGAACATTAGGGATAATGTACAATTTAAGTTTAGAGGAGAGAACTTCATTCTCTACCTTTATATTTAGTATGCATTTTCAATTTTTAGAATTTTTATTTTATTTTTAATATGATTTTAATCACCATTTAACTAGAAATTGATAAATATATGGAAACTAAATGTATGTATGCTGGATATGAAACGTATGAGCCCAATGATAAAAATTGGTTGTATGACTAGGATAAGGAAGGTAACATGCTTGTTAAGATACTTACACTAATCATGTGATTTTCTTGCTAGTTTTGATTGATTGAATAAATTTTTTATGCACATTTTTATGAGTGATTTTGGTGTTTTTATTGAGAGAAAATATATGGTGAGTTATGCAAGTTGATGAGATCTACCATGTTTTAGAATCTATTTGATCATTCCTTCAGGCAATATTCTAAATAGAATTTAGCAAGAGAAATTATTTAAGTCTTATTCGGATCGATTGAGCCTTTCAAGATAATCATTGTTAATATCTTTAATCACTTATTTTCCCCCAACAAAGAACCTTTCATATCTTTAAGCTATGTTTTACGCCTAATCAATAAGCATTACCTTTACACTTGCACCTTTAGCTTGTATAAAAAGAAAAAAATGCAATAATATATAATGTTATAGAGTAAGGTGAAATGTAATGCACCCTATAAACAAAGAGAAAGAAAAACTCACAATATAATTATCCCTCTACAATAAATGTGTTTTGGAGGTATTGTGAAGTTACAAAAAATGATGTGATATAAAAAGAATATGGTGATCTAAAATATCAAGTAAAATCTAAATTGTAATTAAAAAATGGGTGATGAATAAAAAAAAAGCTAAGATATAGAAAGAACCTAAATGTATTCATTTATTGACCTCCACCTAAGCCTTACATTACAATTATGTAAAGCCCTTATTGATCTTTAGCTAAGTACATATTTATATTAGTGGAAAGGAATGTGAAAAATAGACTTATGAGACTTGTTCTAAGATTAAATTGATTAGCATGCTCATATAGGCTGATTTTATGAGTGCAAGTGATGAGTTCAAGTGCAATACACACAAAAAAATCAATTTGTCAAAACCTTGCATATCCTTTTATTGATGGAATATTGATTGATGAATATGTGAATCTCCTCATTATAGAATTTCATGATTTTTGAGGAGATAATTTTTACTAAATATGCATGTATTAATAGATATATTTTTATGAATATACTGTCTATGTCAATTTACCTTGTTATACTTAGATTTATTTGAGGACAAGAAAAGAATTAATTTTGGAGATATGATGAGTCTACTTTCATAGAGTCACCAGTATACTTTTCTACTTAATACTTGTACGTTTTATTCAATAAGTAGCACTTTAGGGGTTAAAAATATTAAAATATGAAATTTATAGTGAAAATGATGAAAATATATTTTTCAAAATTTTTCTAGAATTTTGTTGAATTTTATGAATTTTTTTAATACAGGACCAATCTAAACAGGACACATGGATGCCACGCAAGAAAATGAAGCCAATTAGAGTGTATCATGTATGTCATTGACATAGGCATGACCATGTGTCCACACGATATTCAATTTGAGTTTATTCGTGTAGTCAACGTGCGTATCACACATCATCATAGGATATGTCATACTTTTCATCAGGGCGCTACATAATCCATATAAGTGAATCGCAAAATGCCACGTGTTTCTAACTCATAACGCATTGACCATAACCAATTTTCCCCACCACAGATCACACACTGATTTGTCCCATTTTTTCCTTTATCCACGTGTCAAAATTCCATTGGCCAATAGTATTTAATTTTCTTTTTTCATCTCAACCCTTGATCTGAAGTTGATTTAACAGTCTAGATTCTATTTAAGCCTAATTTAACCCCCTAATTGCACCAAAAACCAACAAGCCAAACTTACGAAATTATTTATCAATTTTTGGTGCCAAGAAGAGAGAAAATACAAAAATATTTCAAAAGGAGATAAATTTTGTTGAAAATGCAAGAAGAGATTGGTACTACAATTCAAGGCATTAATTTTATTTATTCTTCTTCACATTTCTTTATCAATTTTCTTGTTTTTCTTTATGAAAAATTTGAGCTTTATGAATACAGTTATATCTAGCTAATTTATTAATCTAGGGGTCTTATGAAACTAATTTTCTACATGTGATGATCTAATATTTTTACCCAAATTATGATTTCAATTTAATTATATTATTTATTATAATTTTTATGTTATTAATTGTTTGGCTAACAATTGATCTATAAAAGAAATTAAATAGATTTGGGAGAATTATTTAATTATTTGTCTTGATTAAATAGCATTCATAGTTTCTAGGTAGACATGTATGATTTTTATATATTATATATGTGATCTACAATTGATGAACTTAATGACTAGTGTGCAATTTAATTAACACGAGAGTGTGATTAGGTTAATTACTATATAGTGTGTGGTTTACTTGAGAGAGGAAAATATGCTAGGTTAAATTAAATTGATCATGTAATTGATTGATAACTATATTGAAAGTATTTTAGTGATTCACATGTTTAAAAATTTGGGGAATTAGTATTCCTAGATATTTTCTCATATATCTTCATAGCTGCTAATTTTGAGTTAATTAATTACTGCTATTTATTTTTTTATTTCTCTTAATATTTCTTTCTTAAAACACGAAAAATTGATTGTTACTTTTTTGTTTTGAAATTTAGTTTTTAATAACATAATTTCTGTGAAACGATTTTTTCTTATCATTATATTACTTGTTTGTGATAAGTATACTTGCATACCTATTTCACATAATTCATGTTAATCAGTCATACATCACTACAAAGAAAGAGTCCAAGACCCAATACACAATCAGGTTAAGGAAATGTTAACTCCTTAAGAGCTTAATCAAAACTCGCAAATAGCAGAGATATAAACACCTGACATATAATGAAAATTGTAGTATAAATAAGCACAATTTAAACTTCTATAGGTAGAAATATACACGATTTAAACTTTGTTTGTACCAGCCACACATTCGAGCATGCATAACACCAGATATAATATGATAAACCTATATAGTACCCCTACCTATGTGATAACATCCTTGGGTTGCTTATGGAAATTACTCTACAGCAAACAGATCCATTATGCAATAAAAAATTACTACTTTGATATAAATAAAACCTCCATTACATCTATCAGTTGGGACCTCTATCTGAGGTGCCTATTACTACCCTTGCTTACTACCTTTGTAACAACCTGGTTTGAAATATAGACTTGACTTTCCTCTAAAGCAAACACTACCCAAAGTGGTATGGTCAATAATCGAAGACTAGTAATGTGTAAATTCAATAAGAAAGTATCACATGAAGATAACCACTAACTAACACATGGTTCATAGCCACATAAGCTCCCTACATAAGAAAATTTTGCATAAGGGTAACTACCAACCAACACATTACTCAACATATAAAACCCACTTGTAAACACCACCTTGAGTACTTATAACTCATAAGCATAATTTTGCACACAGCCATAAATCACTAATATCGAACAACACTCAAGGTATTATTGATTCCAAAAATATAAAAATGAGATTTCAATTTGATAGAACTTCACTACATAATTTTCTGATAATGATGATGAGCACAACATCAAGTCCCTGGCAACAATGCCAAAATATTGATGAGACAAGACCTGTAGTGCCAATCTTAGGGATACTTTGGTTTTATTATTTGTAAAACTCTCACAAGTGCATAAATCATTTTATAACAAATGATAAGTATACTCTGAAAAGGTTGATCCAAGGAAGGAATATATGTGGTTTTTAATTTATTATTCAAAATTTTAAAAATTAAATTAAATCCTAAACATCCTGTCATGATATTTTGGTTTTATGTGTTTCCTAATCTAAAAACATAAAAAAATAAATAGAGATATGGATTCAATAAACTTTTGAAATAGAGCTTCACTCTAACTATATAAAAATTATACCAACAAATAAAAGAGTATTATTCTAAATTAGACCGAATAATTAAACCTTTAAATCTTATTTTCAGATTTAAGTTTGTAATGAAAAATAATATATTTCTCTCTAACATCCTTAATATAAAATCTTGAATAAAAATAAAATTAATTTATTTTATAGAGATGTTTTATTTATTTAATATTTCGCAAGCATAACAACGTTATTATTATATCATATTTCACAAGTATACTCCATTTTTTTCTTCAAGTCTTTAAGTTATTTTTGAACAAAAATACTTAAAAAAATAAAACTACCTGTGATTCGTAAAAGACAAATTTATATAAAAATATGATAAAATAATACAAATATAAATATATTTAATCAATTAAATTATATTAAATCATCATAATTTTAATGCTTTTTAAGCCCTCATCAAATGACACAAGAGAAATGGGGTATTTCTAGAACTCAATTTCTTACCTCACTAGCCACCTTGCATGGATCTCGCCAAGGGTAGTAGTAAGGGTGGTGGCGAGTGCTAAAAAATCACATTTTTTCGTTCCAAAAATTGTTGAGTAATTTTCATAAATCACTGTACCCATAACAAAAAAAACATAAGTGACAATGGTTGCTTGCTCATATGCTCCCTCGTTGAAAACCATAACACTCAACCTAATATACACACCAGGAATACCAATCCCTTATTGTGTGTAAATATGCTTGCATACAAAGTTTACCTAACTATATGCGTTTTCCAATTACTTTTATGTATTAACCAACCTTACACATAGAAAGATAAAACACAGAGTAAAATAAAACAAACACCATATTTTGCACGAGAAAAGCCAACACATGAACACGTAGTACAAATGAACTTACATAATCTAATTAGCATGAGACTGTAATAAGATTAATTACTATATGATGTGAAGTTTATTTGAGAGAGGTATACATGCTAGGTTAGATTTAATTGATTGTGTAATTTGTTGGTAATTATTTTGAGGAAAATTTTAGTGATTCACATGCTTAGGAAAATGGGGGATTAAAGATTCCTAGGTTATTTTCTTATATATTTTAGTAATTATTGAGCTTTGATTTTGTTAATTAGTTGTTATTTATTTTTGTGTATGTATAATTTTCTATTGTCCAAATAGCATGCATAATAGTCACATTAGCACTTAGTGGTAAGTTACACAAATTCCTATGGGATCAATATTTGTACTTTAATATATTATATTACTCACAAAACTTGTATACTTGTAGTTAGCATGTTATGTTTTTGACACCATTGACGAAGAGGTAATTATTTGTAATGGATATTAGTAATGGTTACTACTACACTAGTTTGGATTTTTTAATTTATATTTTAGTGTTTCTATTGTATGCCTAGGTTGACATACAATCAGGGTTTAGAGTAGAATAAGGAAATCATCGAGCTATAGGGGTCCCTATACCTTTTGAGGGATTTTGTAGTCCCACAAGTAGATGGAGCCCAACCATATATCAATGGATAGGAAATCAATGCTAATAATTTTGAACTTAAGCCAGGTGTCATTCAAATAATCTAGGAAAACCAGTTTGGAGGGTTAGTTAAAAATGAACCAAATCTTCACTTGGCTGTATTCTTGGAAATCGGTGACACCATCATTATGAATGGTATCTTAAACAATGCCATTCATCATTGCTTGTTTCCTTTCCCATTTTGGAACAAGGCAAAGGTTTGGTTACAGTCACTTTCTGTTAGGTCAATCACTATATGGGATCAATTGGCTCCAAAATTATTAGGAAAGCACTTCCTACCTTTAGAGATAGCTAAGCTTAGAAATGACATCACATATTTTCAATAGTTTGAAGGGGAATTATTTTATGACGCTTAGGAATCCTTCAAAGAACTTTTAAGAAGATGCCTTCACTATGGTCTTCTTACTTGTTACAAGGGACAAACGGCTCATATTTGGCCTTTTCCCATATTAATTAACCTAAATAAGGCATAAATTAAACATACAATTTAGAATCAAAAACCTATAGCAGTTTCTAAGAAAAGAGAAAAAAGAAAAAAAGTAAGAGAAGATTAAAGAAGATACAACTTTGTAAAGAATTTAAGAGAAGATTAGTGCTACAAATCAAGAGATTAATTATATCTCTTCTACTTATCTACTCTTCATCAACTTTTATGTCTTTCTTTATGAAAAAATTAAGCTTTATGAACTTTAATTATGCCTAGTTAATTTATTAATCCAGAGGTCTTATGAACCAAGTTTCTGCATGTTTTGGTCTAATATTTTACCTCAATTGTGATTGTAATTTAATTATATTATTTAATCTTATTTTTATACTATTAATTGTATGTCCATTAATTTATCATTAGAAGTAATTAAATAGATTTTAGAGCATTATTTAATTGTTTATCTTGATTAAATAACATGTTTAGTTTTTATGCAAAGATATATCATTATTATGTGTGTAATCTATAACTGATGAAATTAATGATTAGTATAGCAATCTAATTAGCATGAGAGTGTGAATAGAATAATTACTATATGATATATAGTTTACTTGAGAAAGAACTGTATGCTAGGTTAGATTCAATTCATCATGTAATTGATTGGTAATTATTTTGAAGGAAACTTTAGAGATTCACATGCTTAGGAAATTTATACATTAAAGATTCCTAGGTTTTTTCTCATATATTTTTGTAGTTATTGAGTTTTGATTTGAGTAATTAATTGTCATTTATTTTATTTTTTTTATAATTTTCTATTGTTCAAATAGTATTCATAATAGTTTCATTGGTATTGAGTTATAAGTTACACAACTTCATGTGAGATCGATATATGTACTTAGGCATATTATATTACTCGTACGACCCATATACTTTCCATTAACATGTCAAATGCATAATCTTATCAAGTGATGCATCTCAAAACTTTTAAGCCAAATTGTATGGGTGATAATGCACTAAGATGTTACTTTTACTAAAAATGACTAAGCATTGATATTTAAAGCATACTCACAATAATTCACTTATGCATGGAAATAAGATATGTCTGTGTATCAACAATATTCATACTTAGACTAAAACATGATATCTCTCAATTTTTTACCTTTTACCAAAATATGTGATGACTATGAAACATCTATGACATGATAACCCAATACTAAATCATTAATCACACATATCATTTAAAATCTCACTAACCCAATACATGAATGGGTTTTGAAAAATAAAAACCCAAGTGAGAAGCATGCTCTTGAAATAAGATCAAACTAAACTATAGTGAGTGAATCTAATAATATATTTCATGCATATATGCATATAATCAATCTATTGAGGAAAATTAATTATAGAGTGGCCATAATAAATATTATTAGGGCTTTTCAATACACTGCTAGCAACTCATATCCCTCAAATAATTCTACTAACATACTTCACAAGAAATTCGCTCTAAACATGCTAACAATATGCCTCAAATATCAGTGTCAATGTAGCCCACTATATTCATGATGTTGGTTCACTAATATGCTCCATAACATTTTGAAATTGCATTACTAATCCATTTTTCAAAGAACACTTATATTAGTCCATATATGATACTAGTTCAAAATGTTCTCCTAATTGAACAAAATTGTAAATAAACTAGATTATACAAATCTCAAATGTGAGCAAGCATCCAAACTAATAATAACTTATACAAAAATATAGGCATGAAAGTACTCTACCATGTAAAATACCAAGAGGATGTTATTATGCATATAAGAACTCTTTACCACACGACACAGGAAATTAAGGAGTATGGAATAATAAATTGCAAGAAAACAAAACCAATATTCCTATGTCATTAAGGCCCATGTATCTACCCTGTTTCTCCCTATTTTGAATCCCTCTAAAACTGGATCATAAACGCTTCAAAGTATAATGTCATGTCATAAACAGTCATGTACGCTTAACACATAAGATGACAACACATATGAGAATTATGTGCATAATAACTTGGTCAAAATTGTAAATCATTGTGCTCTTGTTCACTTAATAAATCAATAGGTATCATGTGCGCTCTAAATTCATATGTGAGCCAACCTCAAGTAATATTCATACATAATCGAACTCATTAACATGTTTCTCTTAAACAAATATGATAGATAACTATGAGTACAAACAACTCTTCATATTATGGTAGAAGCAATTTATAGCAAAATTATCAACAACAAAGTTTCCAATGATCACAGATTACGTATCTAAAATTCTTTAACTTAGAAAATTAGATTATGTATCTATTTGGCCATTATAGCATCACAACATAATATGTCTCTTCTTTTATTATTGAAATAAATTTTAAGTGTATAATCACACTCTATTTTTTAAGAATTTTGATAATAAAAACATAAAACACTATTCTTCCTTGATAATGGCACCAAAAACTTGATACACAAATTTTGTATTTATAAAATAGCTTGTAAGTGCATGAATAACTAATAATAAGTTATAAGTATATTTTCAAGGTTGGTATCAAGAGAAACTACGCGATTTTAAATAATTCTTCAAACTTCTCAAAAACTTGAAAAAATATGAAAATAAAATCTAGACATTCTATCACAATAAGTTGGTTTTGACAATCCTTATAAAATAACAAAATAATTAAAAATACATAAATATAGATTCAATTAAAAAAATTTAAGGAATATATAAAATCAATACTCAAGGGAGAATTTGTGAAAATATTTAGCTAGTTGACCATGCTTGTTTAGAATTAAATAGGTTAATTAAAATATAAATTCAGATTATTGATTTTCTCTTTTAAGTATGAAAAATTCTTTTGACGGGGATTAATTTCTTTATTAATCAAACAAATTAACATCTTTTGATGGAGATCATTAACTAATAGATTAAACTATTCATTATTCTTAAGAAAATAGAAAATCATTTAAATCAATACTTTTGGATAAGTCACCAACTCTTATTCAAGGTGTCTAAATTAGATCTTCATGATGTTTCTAAAACCTTATTATCATATTTTAAATCTATTATAAAATATAAATTATCATTAAATTAATCAATAATAAATCTTGTAACGAATGTTGAATAAAGAAATAATCTTTGTTTATTATATAAAAATATTCACCTAAATAAATCTACAAAAATATGGCAACAAAAATAAATTCTTATAGTTAAAATTAGCCAGACATGCTCAAATTAAATTTCATGATTAGTGGATTAAAAATAGCATTCGAATATTCGAAAAATACAAAAAAGATTAATGTGAATATAAAATATTACAAATCATATCTGCAATACTAGTTAAAAAAGGATGACATGTCCTTCTCTTTAATTGTGATCTTGATCTTCAAAGCATTCTTGAATATTCTAATATCTTTTATATTTTACTTTATTTGAAAGACTCCTAAGCATCTACCTTTGATATATTATGAATATACTTTATATTATGTTTACAAAATAAAAACTAAACTAAAACTGTATAAAAATTGATGGCTAAATTGTATTTAAAAAAAGTGAGATCTAAACCTAAAACATGAACGTTAATTTATAGGAAAGGCTCGTGTACAAAGAGCTTGGGGGGGGGGGAATTCATTCATGTGCCACGAAACAACTTATTCACCACTATGTCATGAAGTTTGATTGGTTCATGAAACTTTAACCTGAGAGGGTCTCGCTATAGCATAACATATTCCACGTTGCGGTATAGAAAACTCAACTTTCCCAGTAATTAATCCCAAATGGAGTGCATCATACCACACTAATTTCTTCATCGTGGAACACTTTGCTTTTCTAGAATTTTACCTTGTACACCTTATAAAGTAGTTGGTTATTGATGTAGGGCATATATGTCTTAATCTTTTAAGCTCCAAAGGGCCAAATTAAGTGCTCCAAGTTTTATTGTTTATGTAAGTCTTGTTATACTCATGTCTGTGTGTTGACTTCACTTGTGGAAAACACAGTGTCTGTTTTATTCCTTCTCTATGTAAGGTTAGTTGTTGTAGATCAATAATATATACACGCACATAGTTAGAAACACTTTGTCAGCGAGCATGTTTACACATACCATGGGTTCGGTTTTTGGTTCATTTTGGGTGTGGATATTTATGAAAATTACTTGAAATATTTGGAAAATAAATGAGATTTTTAGCACCTCGTAACCATCCTTGGAGAGATGGTTAGTAAGGTCCATGGTGAGGTAGTGGTGAGGTTGGTCATGGCTTGTAAAATTTCTATAAATATCCATATTTCTTCTTGCTTGGAATCCAAAAAAGAGGTAGCAAAGCTTTGTCAAATTGACATCTTTTCTTTCTATTTTCTGATTACTAATACATTGTGTATTACTCAGTATTAGTGATTTGTTACTATATAAGTAAAACTATGCCCATGAGCGGTTAGTACATAATATAGTGTTTGTGAATGGGTTATATGTGGGTCATGTGTCAGATGGTAATTTTCCCATGTAACGTTTTCTTATGTGATGAGCCTATATGCCTATGAGCTATACGCCGAATGGTGGTTGAATTTTTGCAATTCTTTCTTATTCACTTTACACATTATTAGTCTTTGATTACTAATAATACCACTTTGGGTGGCATGGGCTTTGGAGAAGAACCGGGTTCATATGTCAAATCATTTTTTTACAGAGGTAAAAAGTGAGAGCAGTAGTAGTCAGTTGGGTGATGAGTGCTCAAAAAGCACTAAAATTACCATGATTTTATGCACATTAATTGATTAAAAATATATATATATTTATATGTTTTATCATATATTTATATAAATTTGTCTTTTTCGGAATCACAGGTATTTTTATTGTTTTCGGAGTATTTTCGCTTAAAAATGTCATTTAAAGACTTCAAAAGAATCTTGGAAGCAATACATCACAAATATATTAATATATAAATGGGGGAAAGGTCAACAAATATGAAAAAATTGGACAAAATGGGTCGAAAAGGTCAAAAATGTCAAAAAGGAGAAAATCGCGCCGGAGCGGCCCGCGCAGCATCGCGTATTGCGCGAGCCCGGCCCGCGCGTGCGACACGGCCGTCCTCCCGCGTAGATGCGCGCGCCTTCCTCACGGATCTCGCGCGCCGCGGCAGCGCTGTCACTTTCGCGTGCGCTCTGCTGCTACACCTTCGCCGCGCGAAACGTCATTTCGCCCCATTTTTCCACGTGCGGCCGTTTGCGGGTTTTCTAGCAGACGGGAATGGCATCAATCTTGTAAGAATTTTATTTTCTTTGCGAGTTATTTTTTATACTTTATTCTTACATGTTATATTTAATTTGTACGTGATTAAATTTATTGTCTTTAATTTGTTTGTAAAAATGATATAATAATAACGTTGTTATGCTTGAAATATTAAATAGGTGAAAATCTCTAAAATGAATTGATTTTTATTTTATTCAAGATTTTATATTAAGAATGTTAGAGAGAAATATATTATTTTTCATTACAAACTTAAATACGAAAATTAGATTTTAAGGTTTAGTTATCAAGTCGATTTAGAGTAGTCTTTCTTTTATTTGTTGATACAATGATAGGTAGTTAGAGTGAAGCTACATTTCAAAAGTTTTTATAAAATTATTATACGAAAATGTATTGACGAACATGTTTTCGGTAGTGGTTTTAAAACTTGAAAGTTAGTACTCGGATAACTAAATTCTTAGGTTTAATTTGGACATGTGAATAAAGTTTAAGCTATCCAACCCGCTAAAGGTGGCATTTAAATGGTTCATTTTCAATCTCTTAGAAAAAGGAATTAATTTAATTAACCAAATTAGTTATCAACCCTTACGTAGGTGTTAATTGATTTGTTTAGTTAACAAAGAATATCTAACCCCACCAAAGGTGGTATTCATACAAAAAAGGGAGAATCAATAAATATCAACTTATATCTTTAATAACCTAAATAATATGAGCAAGCATAATTAAGTTAGTTATTATATCCATAAATACTCCACTATTTATAAAAGATAAAATTTGCATGAATGTTTATTGAATCTATGTTTAATTTTCTGTAATTATATTAAAAAACACAAAACTCCAAAATATCGTGACAGGATGTTTAGGATTTAATTTCGTTTTTAAAAGTTTGAATAATAAATTAAAAAACACATACATTCCTTCCTTAGATCGACCTTGGGAGTATACTTATCATTTTCTACGAAATGATTCGTGCACTTACGAGAGTTTTATAAATATAAAACCAAAGTATTAGAAGGATCAGCGATCTAGGTTTTCGCTAAATCAAAGTTTTTGACAATCTAGATTAAATGTTTCGTCAAGTTTTTGATTTTTTTATTTTTAAATTGTCAAAAAAAAAATTTAATTAAGCATGGTAACTTTTCACCACCCCCAACCTAGAGCTTACATTATCCTCAATGTAACAACTGTAAATTAAAGATATAGAGAAAAGAGAAAAGAGAAGAAAGATTACCTATTTTCTGAGAATGTGCAAGTAGTAATGGAAAATGCAGGTGCATCCATCATATTCATCATTAAAGTGTATACAGACAATGGGGTATTTATAGGTGTGGTATGAAGTGAAGAGAAGGGGGGTATTTATAGGTGAGAATGGAGAGAAAAAGTGGGTGAAAAAATGTTAAAAAATGGTGAAAACGCATAGTGGACATGGTGAGGTCATTGATGACGTCAGCATGACGTCATGAAGCGGTGCATGTGAAAAATGGAAGCGAGAAATGGCGTCGGCGCGCTTACGGAAAGGCAACGGTAGCAGCGCCTGGTATGTAGCAGCGTGCGTGAGCGATGTGTTGTGACTACGCGCACGTCTTGCGCATCTATTGTATGCAGACGAAGCGCGCCATCTTGTCTGTATTTGACTTCAGCCTTGGTAGGCGTTAGCTTGTAGCGAATTAAATTTCTCGGTAGCGATTTTCTCCTTTTTGACATTTTGACATTTGTGACCCATTTTGTCCAATTTTTCCATATTTGTTGACCTTTCCCCATTTATTTATTAATATATTTGTGATGTATTGCTTCCAGTATTCTTTTTTGAGTCTTTAAATGACATTTTTAAGCGAAAATACCTGAAAAACAATAAAAATACCCGTGATTCCGAAAAAGACAAATTTATATAAATATATGATAAAACATATAAATATATATATTTTTAATCAATTAATGTGCATAAAATCATGGTAATTTTAGTGCTTTTTGAGCACTCATCATTGGGACATATGTCCTGACTAATAGAGGTATTTGGGTTTATATATGGATTGTCTACTACTTAGTGGTTTTCTTAAGCAACCTAAAAATGTTACAGCATAGATAAGATTTCTATATGGGTTTAACTCATAATATCTATTATTATCCATGCTCAAATGTGTGACTAGTACAATGAGAGTTTAAATAGTACATGTTTCTACATACTAAACTTTATTCTCTGATTAGAAAGCTTTTATCATTTATTGCATGCTTTCTATTTACTGATTATATGTACTACTGTTGTGATTATCAGTTATGTGTTTATCTATTAGATGTTATGCATGATCAGATTACATGTTAGTCTAATCTGAGTGTCTATCTTGTTTGAACCAACATACTATATATAGACTCTGATAAGAAAGCATATTTGTTATATATTTTCGAATACATTCTATCATTTCTATGTAGCACACATATAGCTTTCTACTCATTGCTTATGTCGTAGTAAATTAATTTGCTTGCCTCCTAATTGATTTATATTACTTACATATGTTATGTGCATATGAGTTTGATGTAAGTCTCTAAGGATTCTGTATCTTCTTATCCTGGTTGTATCTTAGGTGTTAGACTCTTCAATTGGTTTTCTATGTTTAGATTGATCATATGCTATAAGAGTATAATATTATTTATTAAATATATTGTCACATATGAAATCTTGAAGTGATAGAAAATCCTTTGTTTTATAGTACACATTCTTATCTCGCTTGTTGTTAGTTTTTTTTCCATGCATATGTTTGTTGCTAATCTAGACAGGAGCCTGTGAGGCACACCATCACTAGTGTGTTTACTACAATTAATTCTTCCTAACTGTTGGTTGTTTTTATTGTGTGTTGAATTAAACATGTTATTTTATACTTCTATGGTGTTAATTAATTAATTCACACTTATTAATCTTATTGTGTAATAGCATTGTAAGTAAGTCATAATTAGCTAAGAGATAAAGATTAGGCTCAAATGTTTTGATATTTTTAACCCTTAAACTTTTATAGACTCATTAACATTTAAATTTTCCTAATAGCAAATGTGATATGTCTCAAAAGTCTTTCACCTCACCGTTATCAAATGAGATTTGTTTACTCCCACTAATCTTTATAAACATATTTAAAACATTTATTTAATGATCATTGAAAAATATGTTTTTCAAGACCAAGTAAAACAAAAAATATTTAAGTCATTATATGGTATTTTAAAATCCATCATTAAAAACTTTCAAGTACGTAAATACAGTGATCACACACTTTATATTATTATTGAAAACATATCCATTTCTTGATCAAAAAATGTTAATCATAATATGATCATAATAAACTTCATTGATAAAAAATAACGAAGATTAAACACAAAATATATTATCTTTTGTTAACTCAAAATCTTATATTTATCAAAAGAGATGTCTACATGACAGAAAACATATGCGACCAACAAAATATATTAACTAGCAATCAAAATATTTCTCTTAAAACAAAATTACTCTATTTTGCTATCAAAATAATTTTTATGTATATATTTCTTTAATAAAAATATTCATATATTCATCCATAAATCAATCAAATATGATTGTTAACATATGTAAATGTGTGGTTGTACAAACACTAAAAACTAACCAATAGTAAGAATCAAATGAAATTTGTTCAATGTTGTCTCATAAAATATGAGTCTTGATAAAAAAAATTAATCCTCTTTCTCCAGGAATAAAATGGCTTCAAATTATGGTTCCATAAGCTAGAAGTTCATATTAAAAATAACAATTTAAATTCATCTTTATTTCAATTCACACAACACCACAAAGAAAGTATTGTATACAAAAAATATTTTAAATAATGTATTTTTCACCTAGCTTCAATTCAAAAGTATATTTATATATTATTCACCTAAGAACATAAATTTTCTTCTTTAGCTACAAATCACATTATTGAGTCAAAACTTATTATAAAAAAATGTCAAATCATTTTTCTTATAAGGATTAGGTGCCATATAAGTACCATAGATTAGGTTATTTGTGTCGTTTAATTCCTTAGATTTTAAATATTTTCATTTAATCTCTTAGTTTTGTAAAAATGGTCAATTAAGGACAAAATATATTATTTTAATGATTTTTCATTTAAAATATTATCATTTTTAATCAAGTGATTAAAATGTAATTAAAATATAAATTTTTAACGTGTATAAAAGTGAAATTTAATATGAAATAATTTAAGAAAAATAGACAATAATAAAATTCAAGCAAAAAGTTATTCAAATATATTTTTTAATTTTTAATAAAAATTAAATATCAATAAAACATTAAAATAAAACATATGGTAATTAACAAATATTAAAAACGAGTATTTTGTGAATTATTTTCATATTAATAATAATTTTATCATTATTAAATATTTATATCTTTATCGTGTTTAATGATCATTTGACATAAAAATAATAATAATTTAATAGAAAAATCAATAAAATAAAATAATTTATTCTTAATTTATCATTTTTATAAAGTTATGAAACTAAATGATATTATTTCTAATCTAAGAGACTAAATAACACAAATGATGTAATCTAAGTAACTTCTATGATATTTTTCTCTAAATTATATAAATACAACTTATAATTAGCCATATTAAAGCTAAAAAGCAATCGTTTGATTTGACAAACAATTTATTAAAGTTAAATACAAACACAATAATAACACAACTTTATGCTTACTGGATCATAATATTTTTTTCAAAACATTTTAATAAAAAATAATTGTTTAAAACACCCGTAAAAAATATTCTTCACAACGATATTCAAACAAAAATCTTTCATAAAAATCATTGAAGAATATCACTACAAATCTCTCCTGCGCACTTTACAAATTTAAGTTTTTGAAAAGAAATTTTATTACTTCTCATATAATAATTTCACAAGATTATAATTGCTACTATTTAACCAATAAAATGCAAAATCCAGGTAAGTTCATACAAAGTATTTAATATTATTTACTCAACTTTACATGCTATCATGTGTACGATAATAATATGACATACTCACAGAGTATCCACGTAAATTACACATACTACTTTTGGACCTATGAGAATGTGATAGCCAAGCAATTTTCCTTATGTAGGAAATTATTTACACTAATTTTTATGTTGTAATATGTTCACATAATACACACTCATAGAGTCTATCACATTCATTTATAATAATGATGGCACAAACATAGAAGAGTGATATGATAATCATCACAATTGAAAAATCTATTGTAATTACCTACATGCACGTAATAAACCACAATCATGATTTTCATAAATTTTTGTTATTTCATTCATGTTAGAGTCAATAATACCAATAAAGAAATAACAACCATAATATGCATGTAAAATCAAGATTTTACGTTTCTTTATTTCTTCATTTTCATTATATAGTCTCTTTTATGAATAAATTGTTACGCACTGAAAAGAAAAAAAAAGTAAATATCAAAACAAAATGTATCAATCTATTACCGAGATGGTGAATTAGATTGCATAGTTTATAATTTTAATTATTTTTTATCAACCTAAGCATCCTTGCTTAACAATAAAATATTAAGAGAATATTTAATTATTCGTACAAATCTTAGTACTTTGTGATTGCATACAAAAATGTACCAAAAAAATACAAAACAAATACACAATTTGGCATGCTTACACTTAATTAGGAGAGGTAATTATAAAAGCATTCAATTCATATTCAATTTCACTATTGATTATAGACCCAAAGCTTAATATGCATATGATGTCTCATGCACTCTATAATTAAGTTGTAACTCATCAATTTAATTTTGAGTTAACAAGTTATTTCATAAAAATTTGAATAAATATTCACAATCAAGATTTTATTGCATTTTTTATTTATTTTTTATAACCAAGTACATCAAGTGCACTCAAAAATTACAAAACACATTTTGAAATATCACCATTGAAAATACGCAAGTATCTGCAATCACATACAAGATATAAGACATTTAAGAACAATGATTGTCATACCTACAAATATTGTTAACAACATTTACTACTATTTACTATTTTGTTAATGTGTCAATTAAAATTTTGTAAATGAGAATTTTTTGAAAAGAATAAGTTTTTTAGGTTTATATCACTTCCATAATTTAAAATTATTCTTAAATTCTTAACTTTAACTTTAGAAGTTTAAGTAAATTAAAACATCTCATATTTTCTTACCATATAATTAATTAAGAGTCTAATTATTAACTAACCTAAATACTAAACAATCTAGAGGTATATTTACTAAATTTAATTCATTCATTGCATTAAGATTAAAAAAGATGACAACTAAGCTATACAAAATTAGAACAATCATTTAACCTCTAGCATAGGAATTCAATCTAACTTGTGGCAGCAACAATAAGATACCACTTCGAATAAAAATATTAGTGATTATGTACAAACATTTTGGACTAAATATAAACATATTTATGCAATAAACTAGTTGTATAATGTAATTCATAACATGCATAATTTTGGCATTTAAATATAAGACTGAACACATCAAAAATCAAGAATTGAAACTAAAATTTATCATGACATTAAATTAATTAAACCATAATCTAAGGCTTTAAATTTCCCTACAATTACATTATTAAAATTAGCTAACTATTGATCCTACAAGAATCATCATTATAATCACAAAAGACTATAACAAAGATAATGAAGAAAAAATTATGAAGATCTTCAAAATCTCCTTCAAATGTTATCCATGATGTGCTATTTGATCTCTCTTATTCCTTGTTACAATTATTTTATTTTGTTGACCCTTGAATTGTTTATATAGTGTAATTTCGAGCCTAATTCAAGTTTTATTAGAATTGTCTTGATACAATGGTCAGGAATAAAAATTGGTGTTATAAAAAGCCAGATTTGAGATCTTCAAAATCTCTTTAAGATGTTACCGATGATATGCTCTTTGATCTCTCTTTGATGACCTTTGGGTTGTTTATATAATGTAATTTTGAGCCTAATCCGAGTTGTATTAGAATTTTCTAGATACAATGGTCAGGATTAAAAGTTGGTGCTATAAAATACCATATTTGAGACCCTTCTCGATTGATCTAACTTTGAATGATTTTCAACCCGAGAGCTCTCGATCTAGCTTTTTTTGTCATTCTTCCCCTAAATCCTCGATCGATCGATTGTATTATTTTAGCTCTAAGTACACATTTTTTTCTCTTTTTATTCATTCCGTTCCCTAATGCTTGTATGACACAAATTAAACGCATAAAATACACGTAGAAGAAAAATTCATTATAAATATGTGGGAATTGATGCTTTTTCTATAAATGTTGCACCCTTTTTTTCTTTTCTTCTTTCGTTTTTGGTGCACCACACTTATACCTCAAAATATACTAAAGTTATACATTGAAGCACTTGAGAAGACAAAAAATGATTTCATGTTCCGTAAGTCCAATCCGCGTTTGTTAAATCCATCCATGCATGTTCTAAGTGCATCCATTTGGATAGAATTTTGACTATTATAACCCGTTTTCTCTATATGTAGCTACCATAATTTCTTGTTTCAAGCCTCGATCGATCAAAACCCTTTTAGATTGATTGAGACTTCCAAATATCATCCTAAAATTAATTTGAGAACCTTAAATCAATCTTGACAGAAGCTAGATCGATCGAGCATTCTAAATACACTCTTGTATCATGCTTTGTACGTCTATTACACTATAAAAATCCTAAATAAATCAATTTTAATATTTATTTAGTATTTACTAAAATAAAGCAAATAGCAAGCTTAAAACATAAATAACTCTATTTTTATAAAGTTATTACACCCTAAGCTTGCCCTTAGGAAAAACTAAAACTAAAACAACCAACCTAATAAGACACGAATGAATAATAAATGAGAGAGAAATCATGCACATATATTAGATAAATATTTTAGTCCCCCAAAGATCACATATATCACACAACAATAAAATTCACAACACCATCGATCAACATAGCATTTAATCAAGTGTAACCTAAGTTTTTAATGAACTGTTTCGTGTATATGTGTGTATTCCTATTTCATGTAATTTCATCATGTCATTAGATAAGCCCATGCAAACAAATAATGAAGTAAAGTTCAGGTACAAGCAACAAACTTCATAAGTCTATTTTTGAAACCTTTTTCCATGAATGTAAATCATTGCTAATCTTAAGATCAATAGATCTTTATTAAGCATGTAATGTAAAGTTAGGGTATGAATGGTAAATTTGAAATATTTATGCTCAAAATCTTACCTTAGGATACATTTTGTAACTAATGAATCAACGAATCTCTTATTTTCATCTAGTGTAACTCCAATTCTTCATTTCTTCCTTTCAATACTTTCACACTTTATTCTCTTTTTGTTGAGATACTACACCCCTATTTTTTTAGTATTACATATTTTTATTCTATTTATTTTTCCTTTTTTCTATTTTTTTTGCTACACCACATTTTCACATCAAAACATACTAAAGGTATACATTGAAGCACTTGCAAAGAAAGAAAGTGATTCCATTCTTTATAAGTGTAGTACGCATTTTCTAAGACTATCCCTGAGTGTTCTATGTACATCCATCTAAACTAATTTTTGAGTCATTTAGCACATTTTATCTAGATGCAACCACCCAAATTTCTCTTTACAAATTGATCGAGACTTTTAAAAATGGTTCCTAAAACTAATATGAGAGTCTTATATTGATCTCAATCAAAGCTAGATCAATCGAGCATTGTAAATGCATCCTATGGATTATGCTTTGTACCTCTACTTTAATAGAAAAGTCTCAAGAATCTTCAAAATTTTCAAAAAAAAAAACTATTTTATATGTAACCTAAATAATTAAAATCTAATGTTTTTAAACACAAATTCATATTTTATTGGCTAAAACAAATAAATTATCAAGCTTAAAAGACATAAATAACTCTATGAAATCACACCATAAACTTAACAATTTGCTTTCCCTCGAGAAAAACTAAAACTAAAACAAACAACATAATAAGATATGGATGAATAATAAATGAACATAGAGCAATCAAGAATATATATTAGAAAAATATTTTAGTCCCACAAAGATTGAATATGTCACATAATAATAAAATTGTCATCACCATTGATCAACATAACATTCAATCAAATGTAAACTAAGTTTTTAATTAAATGCTTCATATATGTTTATGTGTATTCCCATTTTATGTAATCTTATCATGTCATTAGATAGGTAAAAAGTGCTTGAAAAGCACTCCCATTATGTGATTTTAATGTGTATATTTGGAACAAATAGGCTTGATTATAACTTTTTACATTATTATTTGTATAAATCTATCTTTTAGGAATCACGGGATGTTTTGATGTGTTTCAAGTGTTTTTAGTTTCATAAGAGGTAAACAATGTCAACACATGAAGATAAAACACTTGGAGTACTTGAATAGCACCATAAGAGTGAAAGATACTAAGGAATGTAAGCCTTGCATCAAGAATCAAACACTATGTAATGGGCACAAACAATGTCAACACAAACATTACATGGCAAGGAGAAAGAAACAGTGTGTCGCGGTAGCCAATCCATGGGTTTTATTACTAGGCCATTCAAACATTGTGCATTGTAGCAAAAGAAAAATTGTGTGGTGCTGGATGAGCCTCGGGTTGCAATATAAGGGTGATTTTGAGAAGTGTGCCGTAGTAGAAGAAATTGTGTGCCACAACGTGTGTACCTTTTTTCAACTTTTTTTTATATATTTTTATTTTGTTTAAAAGTTGGTGTATTTTTTGTGAACAATTTTTATGTTATTTAGAACTATTAATTTCATAATTGTATGTTAATGTGTGATTCATAAGAAGTACACAATGATTCTCTTTATGCGATAGAACTTGAATAAGATGATGGATGCAACAAGAGTAGTAACCACATCATCATGCTTAATCACATTGTGCAATTACAAGAAAGGGTAGTTTTTCTTTCATTTTCTTTTTTTTATTTACATTTAAATAGAGAATAATGTAGATTCTTGATTAGGGGGTAACATAAAAGTTTCTTTTAAAATTATGAATTCCAAATTTTCTCAAATATTTCTTTTCTATCATTTAGTTGATTATGGACATTTAGGTCCAATAAATGGAACCTATGCATTTTTTATGTCTTAAACATGTTCAAGGATTATGTAAGAGTTAGTCCTATTCATAGTTTATGTTTCATGCATGGATATTGAAATTGTGATGAACCCAAATTTAGTGTCTAGGAATTAAATAGTGGAGACTACCTTGTAAAATTATTGAGCCAATATCATTTTATTCTGAGTGATAATATTTCTTTTACACTTTTAAACACTTTTCCTATTATGTCAAATTGTTAGATGATCTCTTTAGGTTTTGTATTGAATGTTAGGATTTTAAACATATAATAAAGTATCATTTTCTTATTTCATTCTTTGATTAAATGACTTGTGTAGTAATTGAGAGTATATGCTTATCTTTATTTCATACTTCTAATAAAAAATTATACATATGGGATTCCCTTAAGAAAAAAGAAGCTATATTAGTCATTCACCATAATACATATATACATGGGTCTATTCTTTAAAAAAAAGAAAATGAAAAAAAAGAAAAAAATAGAAAAAAATAGTATAACTAAATACTATTACCCTAAATTCCTGAAAGTAGTGACATGTCTATTATCAAATAGTAGAAAATTATCCCTTGAAGTCAAATGCATTTTCATTCATCTATAGATACATACTTGATATTTTTGCTTAATCATTTTGATTGAAATATGATATTTTCATAATCATAGAATTTGATATGAGATCCATGTCATACACATTAAAGCCTTTCTTATTTATAAACATACTTTTTTTGCATATACTTTTTTGAGTGTTTGAATCCATAGAATCAATGTGGTATTAAGAGTATTTATTATGAGGAATATAGTCAAAGCGATTTCAAATTCTTGACACTAGGTTTGGGAGAATCAATGTTGATATGTTACTAGCAATGGAGCATAAATTTATGATGTGTAACTGATTTACATGATGAACCTTGATCCTTTGAGATGTTGGATGAACTTCTTCTTGAGTTTTTAATTATAAACTTAAAAAAACTAAATATGAGAAATTTTTTATTTAAGTTTTTAGGATTTTTATTACTCTTTTAAATTTTAGTTTTTTTATTGGGGTGTTTGTGGATATCACTAGTGGAAGTCCTCATAGGACTTTGACTCATCCACTAAGGCCATCTATGTGTTTAAAGGCTTATTGCATATGATAAATATAACCATGTCAATTTATGAAAGTGATTTAGTTTAGTATAGTTTAGTTGTTTATTTTTCTTTTAGAGTTTTAGATCGCTTCACTTGTTAGAGACTAATAAAAAGCAAGTTAGTGGTTGTGATAAATGCTTGAAAAACACTCATATTTTGTGATTTTATTGTGCTTATTTGGAATGAATAGGTTTGACTATAGAAGTTTTACTTTATTATTTATACAAATCTATCCTTTCAGAATCAGGAGTATCTTTTGATATATTTTAGGTATTTTTAGCTTCAAAAGAGATAAATAATATCAACATATGAAGGCACAACACTTGGAGCACTCAAATAACACCCTAAGAAAGAAAGAGACTAGGGCTTGTAAGCCTTACACCAATATTAACCACTTTGTAAGTGGCACAATAGTGTCAACACAAACATTGTGTGCCGTGGTGAAAGAAATAGTTTGTCACAATAGCCAACCCACAATTTTTACTAGTGGGCCATTCAAATATTGCGTGCCATTATGGAAGAAAAAGTATGCCATAATGGAAGAGCCTCAAGTTGCACTATGAGGGTGGTTTTGAGTTGTGTGTCATGATGAAAGAAATTGTGTGCCACGACATGCTTGCCAAAATTAGGAATTTGAATTCTTAATAAATAAATATATGTTCCAATATTTCATTAGGTTAGAGATTAGACGTAATACGAATTTGAGGTAGCTTTTGGGAACTTTTCCACATCCAAGAAAAGAAGGAAGTCATTCTAGAAATTCAAGAGCCCTTTGAAGATCAAGACTACACACTTTTGGAGAAGGAAATATCATATATCCATTGTTGGTGTTTAGATCTAACTCAAAATAATTTTATTTCTAGATTCATTTTCTTCTTCTTTTATTGTATGAATGCTTATTCTTATCTAATCATAGATGTTAATCTAAGAATTCTAGCTAATTATACTATAAGTATTTAGCTTTGTTTCCATGATTGCTTAGATTATTTAAGTGAATAATTTTATAATTAATTAAATATAGATTGTTTCTTGATTCAAGGTTTTTTTGAAGATATATTTATGAATAACTTATTAGCTATTAATTCTTTATACATAGATTGAAAATTTGAAAATTGGGTTTCAGACACATCATCTAGATCTAATTAATTTGGATAACTTAAACAAGAGTTTAAATTGGTAACTTGACTATTGCATTGATTTAAATTGGTTGCAATTTTCTTGGGTATAATTTAATCAATCAGTTGATCATCCTAATCATAGGATATTAATTGGTTGATTAACAAAGAAAATAATCCTTGACCTAAGAGATTTTGTAATTTAAAGAAAAATGAATAATCTGAGTTTATATGTTCATTCCCTTCAATTCACTTAAATTTTTCGAAGCAAGAATAATTAACTAGCTAAAATTTTCATAAATTTTTCATTGATTTGACAACTTCCTTGATTTTGTTTATAGTTGAGTCAATATTTAACCATTTGTTCTTATTTTAGGATTTTCAACCTAATCATCTCAATAGAGTATTTAAGTATAATTTTTCATTTAATTATTTGTTTAAATTTTTTAAAAAGGTGAAAAAGTATCTAAAACCACAGCAATTCTTTGAGAGACTGACCTTGATTGCTTACTATAGGTCTCGTACACTTTTGAGCTAATAATAAAAAAATTATGCATCAATATGCTCATGCAAACAAATAATGAAGTTAAAGTTAAAGCATAAATAGCAAGTTTCATAAGTCTATTTTTCACAACTTTTCTCTACTAATATAGACAATTACTTATCTTATGATCAATAGGTCTTTATTAAGCTTATAATTAAGGCTAGAGTATGGTAGGTAAATTTGAAATATTTGGACCCAAATTCATACCTTAGTTTATACTTTGTAACTAATGAACCAATGAACCTCAACTTGATTATTTCTTTCTTTATTTTCACACTTTGTTCTCCTTTTATGGAGATACTGCACCTTCAAAATTATTATTTTTATTATTATTTTTCTCTTCTTCTTTTTTATGTTAATGGTGTGAAATATGCAAAGTGTAAATTTCTCTACCTTAGTGTGTGATCTCCTTGTTAGAAAAATTAAAGGTCTCAATGTTGGGCTAAAAAAGTTAAGGCTTCACAATGGGTGCTAACTATTTGGAGAGTATTTTCTAAAGAGGGTTACAAGTGACAAACCTCAAATCCCATTAATAATGGATACAAGGAGATATTTATAGATATTTCAACCTACACATGCCACTATCTGAATGGATCAACTACTTCTATGATGAGAGGACAAGTACACTATCCTAAGTTGAGATCGTATATATGCATCTGAACATCCATTTTTGATGATGATGAAATAGGTACACTGTCCGAGGCTGAGGCCGCGTTTGTACACTAAAAATACCTCTAACTTGGTCAACTTGATTTAACGACACATATTGTCGATGAGCTACATCAATCTACATGGTGGACTAGTAGGTTAGGCATGTAGGGTACCGTGCTAAGTTTGAGGCTAGTAAATTCATGAACGTCGTGGATGAGATGTTTTTCAAATGTCACAATTTAATGAGGTTGTTGATAGATATGGTAAATAGCTTACATGACACCGTTCGTCACCATTTAGTATGTCTTGAGCACCCAGAGCTACATACTCCACTACAGGTTGTGAGCATTTGTGGCTACACATTTAGCCATAGGTCGTATCTACTTAAGTTGTTGGTATCAAGTTGTTGGTATCAAGGTAATGTGCATAGTTTATCCAAATAATATAAATGGGTTCAAAACTAATACCTTAGGATAACAAAATAACAAAATTATTTGTATATTAAGAATATTACGTGACATATTAATACAAAATAAAAACAAAATAAATTTAGAGTGTATCCAAATAATGTGTGTTGATGTATAAATTGTGAGTATCCAAACAAACTAATACCTTAGGTAACTTCTACTCTATTTTTTATATGTACCGAATAAATTGTGAATTTTAATTATAACGTGTGTTGATATATAAATATGTAACTATAACTTAAAAAATAAGCATTTAAATAATTATTTAAACAAACCAAGTTTTTAATTTTATATTTAATCAAATGTTAAGGTGACATGCTTAAAATAAATTAGAGATATATTTAACATTATGTTAGAAAGGAAATACAAATAATTCAAAGTAATGAGAAGAAAGAAGAACAGAATGAAACAAATAAAAAAAAATAATATATACACACATTTTCCGTGTGTCAAGGTGATGTGATTAGACTCATGAAAGTAAAGTAACTTTACTATTTTAGCACTAAACATCACTTCATGCTTTTATCAGGTAGACTTTGGACTCTTACACGCAAAGTCACTTAACATTTTTCTTGAACTATTGAAGAGGGTCACGGACGGGTTTGGTAAGTTAATAATGGTATTGTTTATGGTAAGTCTGTTTTTACCATATTTGTTGGAAATTAAGAAAAATAGCAATGCAATCACCATAATAATTGAATTTTTTTTGTTTTTTGTTTTTTTTTATTAAGATTTCTTATGGCATCATTGGTGACTCTATTATTCAAAGAAAATCTAGCAGGCACTTCTCTAGATAACTTTCGTGAGGACCTTGTGCCTTCCTTTAATTTGAAATTAATGTAGAAGAGAAATAACAGAATTTGGTTGACTTTGAGCAATTGAAATGAGAGTTTCAATTGAAGATTGCTTGAGTGTAGATTTTACCCTCAGTAGATTTTTCATGTGATTATATTTATTTGTTGCATTGTTGTTCATTTTCTACAATTTTCACAAATATCATTCAATAAAATAAAATTAATATTGTTTTTTTTTAATTGACAAGTTTAAGTATAAAAGGAAGTTGGAAAAAAGAGAAACCTTTTAATATCAATTTGATAGCAGCAAGCACTATATGGCAAAAGCATGAATTTATTTGCTAAAGAATGTGAAAATTATGACATTTATTAAACAATAACTAGTAACCGAAGGAGATGAAATATATGGTCTAGTTGCACTTCCTTTATTCTATTATAGATTTTTTTGATTGAACCCTCAAAATAATATATATATTATTTATAATTGAATTTGAATTAACCATGGATTAATATATTAATTTATACATAGTTTGTAAATACATCCACTTATGTTTTTTTATAAAACATTATATTTACATATTATTTTATGATAATTAAATTATATATAACATATACATGTTATTTAAAGTTTTAATTCTATTTTTTTTAATTTCTTTGCAAATGAAGAAAAAATGAAGGTTTTTATAAAAATAAATAAATAAATAAAAATGAAGGTTGGTAAAAGAATGAAAATATAAAATTTGTTTACCATGCTTAATTTAAAAATTTTCAACATTTATACCAAATTTTCGAAAAATAATATTATATACTTTTGCACATCGGTGTATTTTTAATTAATATAAATGTGTAAAAGTAGATAATTTACACTATAAAACCAAGGGAAAAAAAGTTGTGTTAATATTAATTCCAAATATTATAATCTCTCAAAATTGTTTAACAAAATATTAGAGCAATCAATTCCATAAAAAAATTCAATTACTTTATTCTTAACTTATTTCATGATAAATGACATATAGAAATTTGTTCAAATACACATATATTAAATTTTGACATTTGTTTAAATTTATTTTTAACACTATTTATTTATTAATTTTAAAATATATACACATATTTTTATTTTAAATAAATGAAAATTTAAATTATCAATTGTTTAAGAAAATTTTTTTAAAGTAATTTTTATTAGTTTTAAAATAATATTTTTATTTTTTAAAATATTAAAATAATAAATTATTAGGTAAAAAATTTAATTGTTTTAATATTACTATTTTTTATTTTGAGAATAGCAATTTTTATTCTATAAATAATATGATTATATTTTCATATTTTTTAATATATAAATACATATTTATCGGTTACAATATTATTAAAACATGTGATAAACATGCTTAGAAAATATGTTATTAACTTTTTAACATTGACTCAAACTAATATTTTGATACAATTTAAACAAAGTCGTGGAATCGTATGCTAAAAAGCAGTTGGGGTAAATAGTATAATTCTAGAAAACAAATATAGGAAAATTCTATAAAAAATCATATTTTTTACTATAATACAATTTCTTTAAATCAATTAAATTTTTTTAAAAATTAACAAATTAATGTCAAAAATGCAATTATACATCCCATAATCACCTCTCATCAAATTTATAAAAAAGCCTATCTATCACATCATGCATCCCACCCTTTCGTAACCATCTCTCTAGATCCCTCTCTTCATTTGTCCATTTTTCTCCCTCAAAAACCAATCACTACCTTTGCATCCCGTCAGTTCATCAACCACTACTTTTGCATCCTCTTAGTTCGTCAGCCATCACCTCTTGCTTTCCTCATATATTTTTTTAAAATTGATATTTAAGTATGCATATATTTTTACACAATCTCACGTTTTATATTCTGAAGTATTTTAGGGTTAAAATAAATATCAAAAAATAAAATATGATTGAAAAAATAAGAATAGGGATATTAGCAGTTTGGAGGTGAAAGACAACAAGTTTAGTAGGCTGTTACCGAACATGTATGTTTGGTTCGATAGGTCGTAACCAAACAAATATATTCGGTTCAATTGGTTATTAGAAAGCATATATGTTTGGTTCAATAGGTCTTATCAAACCTTACTAATATATTTGATAATGGCTTATCGAACCTTATTGATATGTTCATGTATGTTCCTACCAAAACAACGAACATTTTTTAATATGTTTGTGCAATCAAAAACTATATTTTTTTTATTTTAGGTATATGTAAACAATCCTAAATTGCTTATCATAGGAGAAGAAATGAAAAATTATATGAAATACGAGGTCTCGTATATAGAAGAAGAAAACAAGAGAAACATCGACTATTAGGACCTTCATCTGTTGTGGAGATTATATCATACCAACCTTTTATAAAGAATACGGTGGATCATTCTTTAGACATTTAAGTTAACCCTAATTATGATATGTCAATTAAAGAGGAGGTTTATCAATATAGATACCCTTTTTCATCCCCAAATCATGAAATTAACATGTCTGTAATGAAGAGTTTTAAAATGCACGTAACATAAAAACAATTGGAACAAAACTGTAAGTATGATAAAAGTAAACTGTAATAATTGGATTTATAATATTAATTTTAATTTAATTTTTTGTAATTATGTCATGTATTTTAGGATGCTCTTGATCATTCTAGAGGATAAAGTGGCTGGAATCAACCCCATAATCAACATATTGCACAACGCATACATCAATCAAGACTTGTTTCTTTATGCCATGTCATGTACAAATATGTTGACAAGGTATTGGTATCAACATTTGTTGTGAGACGGCATCCAAAGACCAACACATTTCACATGCTATTTGATGATATGACTATCACCTTATATGATATACAACAATTGCTAAACCTTCAGATTACTAAAGAAGAAGTGATGTTATTTCACTTCTTTTGGAGGCATTAGGTTTAGTATAGATGTAGCAAAGGATAAGCTAAGTCAAAAAGGATTGTATGTTAAATTAAGTTGGTTTAAGAGTTTGTTTACTACTTTTGGAGACAAACATGAAGACGAAGTTGTTAGGGCATTTTTGTTACATTTTTTAGGTTGTAAACTATTTTTTGATAAGTCTGGAAAAAGTGTCCCAGTTTCTTACTTGATACTATTGACAGACTTAGATAGTATAAATCAACATGATTGGGATGTAACTGTATTGGCTTATTTGTATTGATAGTTGGGATAACTAGTCGATTTTATGCCAAACAAGTATCTAGATATTTGACTTTACTATAAGTATGGATTGTGTACTTCGACACTCAAACCAAATAACAATAGCCAACTTCCATATGTACAACGTTAGGGGTTGAACACATGTGGTTTTGTAGATAAGAAGTTAGAAGAGATGAGAAATACACTAGATGATCTCATAACATATAACATATGTAACTCTTCTTTTATATATTTAAATTTGCAATTTATGTAAATTTATTTATGTTTTTATTTCTAGTTATCAAGTTAATTAGGATCCATGTTGTATTGATATTCCAGAGATAACATTTTTTCATGGATATCTTTTTTTTTTTTGTGCGAAGTCATCGAACCTTATCATAACCATATGGTGTTACGTAAATTTAAGCATATTTAGACTATTCCACCTGATCCAATTGAGCCTTCTAACATTAATAAAGGGTCTAACCGGAAGATATACAAGGTGAAATTTCATTACGTCTATCAATATTGGAAAAGTTGGAATAGTCATGTCTTATCTCAACAGCCAAGAGGTGCAACTATTACTCTTCCATCTGATTATTCTTTAGACTATAATGGTATCAAAATATATCACACATGAAAGTACAAAAATCAATACATAAATTAACACAGAATAGGTCGATGATGAGGACGATGACATCTCAGACACATCATGCATACCAACATTCAAAAAGAGATGTGGTGGCTAGTATCCATTGTCATTATAGTTACTTGTAACTTTATATGATTTTGCAATATGTACTAACCTTTTGTTGTTTTTCTTTTTTAGGGTATGAAAGAAGTCTTGGATATTGTTGAGTGTGGATTATCCAAAGAAAATGAACAACCATCTAAGAAATTCAAGAAGGTTTGAAATATTTTGCAAGGATGTGTTACTTCATCAGCCACAAATGCTCATTAGCCATCTTCTAGTCAAATGAATACGTAGGACAATTATTTAACTATTTTCGGTTTATGATGGTATTTATGTTGATTTGTGTGTTTGTCTTTGATCTATAGACTATATACTTTATATCTTGTTCTATTGAACTTCCAAAGTCAATGTTGTTGATTTACATCAGATGATGAATAATTGTGATATTTAAAATAGTTGATCATTAATGCATGAAAGTAAAAATAGATTAACGTTAACTGGTTGGCTATATGTTTAGTTAATTAATGTTGAAAATACTATTTAAACTTTTATAAACAATCTTCGCTACAGTTAGGACTATGGACTTAACACTTGACACAAACATGATTTGAAGATGGCTAACATGACTAACAAGACTAAAACAGAGTGACATGGTTAATCATCACAATCCAAATCAAATACAATTGTTGGATGTGTCATTATACTGCTTGAAAATGCTTGAAATAACTTGTAAACTTAAATTTGATTTACATAAGGTAATACTTAAACTGTTTGCATATGCTTTATGAAATGTATGACAAGTTAAGTATATAGATGGTATTGGTGCTCCTTATTGCAAATCTACCAACATTGCGTTGCATAAAATTAATAAATCAATATATTAGCAATAATTATACAATTCCAATATAAATAATGTCTTAGAATCTTACATGTACAAAATTATTTCTATTGACAAAACAAATGACACATATCTTATGCTTGGTAGGAACCTTAGACCAAAGAGGGAGAAAAGTTCATGACATGTGTAAACCAAATGTCACAACCATGAATTTGTGTGTAGAAGCAATGATATGTCCCATATCCGATAAATTCATATATTTGTCAGGACCACAACTACCATTAAAATGAGAAAGTTTATGAACAAGCTTCATTATCACTTTAGGAATATCACGTGAAAAAAATGTAATATTTGTGATGATTTTGTAACTCAATAAGCATGTCAGCCCTAATTTTAGACCATACTTCCTCCTTTAATCTAAGTCTAATAGCCACAGCTTTAAACCAATAATTACCATCACCTAATACATTATTAAAATGTCTTACATATGGTTTGAAACCAATAGGTATTTGATTTGTATATATTGAAGATTCAATTGATAATTTTAATTAAGCTCTTTTTATTGGAAACTTTCATTTTCTTGAGCATTGTGCCCCATTTGAAGAAATAATTGGCTCAAAATGAAACATAGGTGCATAAGATTCTTCTTAACTAATGCATACTCAAAACTAAAGGATTACATCATGTTGAAGAGTCAACTTTAGAAGGATGCCTTTGTTTTTTTTGTTTCATAAATGGCTCATCAAAATAAGTTGTACTTGGATCTGCCAAGATACTTAAGATGTTGTAAATCTTAATTTTCATATGCATATCGCTACTGTGAAAATTTTTCAAGAACTTCTAAACCAAATGGATGCATTCCCAATTTAGATCTTTATCTTAGAATATGGGTTCAAAATTGAGTTTCCTCCAATGGGCACGAAGTGAAGACAACTCAATAGGATGACTCAATCATTTGAATTGATCAATGTCATGCACATATAGTAGTCTATGAGTTTGAACCTTTTCACAACCACACTTGGTAAATTCAAATGATATTTAATATGTCCTCTCAAATTCTTTGAAAATAAGCTATAGTGCATTTTGTGAAACAAATCTTCTTAACTCCTTAGATAGCCATTCAAGCTTAAAATGAAGTTGGATTGTAGTCAAGATCATCTCATATAAAGCTTTAATTTATGTATGTTGGAGCTCCAATAACTGATAATGTTATCCTAGTTATGTACCAAGCTGTCTTGTGATGTCTTCAATTGTCGTTCTAACGCTGCATGTGCACTTTCTATCTTATTTGTTGTTGTATATGTAAATTTGTCCAAGTTGAAACAAATTTTTCTTTGTATGAATTCAAGCATACATTTTTTACATAATTAGTTGCTTCTTAACATTTGAAAAAACTGCTTTCAAGATCATGTATAGTCAAATTATATTCTTCATTATACTTAGGTAATACAACATTATGTCACACATTGTTGAAAGTTTCCAATTGTTCCTTATCTTTGAATAATGTTTTTGCATTTTCTAGTACATTATTAGAAATATGCCATCTACAAAGGTGGTAAGAAAATGTGGGAAACGCTTCTGTGATTGCATTCATAAGAGCTTTTTTCTATATATTATGATGACACTATATGTAATATCTTCATTTATCAAAGAATTCAATCTCTCTATTACCCAATGATAATTATCTTCCTTTTCAAATTCTAGACATACACAATCAATAGAAAATATCATGTTTCTAGAAGAACCCCTAACAATCTCAAGAAGCAACAATTTGTACTTATTAGTTTTGTAGGTACAATCCATAATAATCACGTAAAGAAAAGCTCTTAACAAATCAATGGACACTGGATGAGCAAAAAATAGATTTGTAATAATCTCATCAACATCATTGATTCTATACCACTCTATATGGTTGTGAAGAATCAACAAATGTATTAATTGTTGGGAAATAACCTTCCATCTTGTCCTTTGAGCTAATGTTTTTGACGAGTATTGTAAATATGCTTTATTGTACTATAATTTTTCTCATTATATTGCTTCATTCTATGCAAAATATGTTTGTGCCTAACGTTGCAATTTGTCATATCAACTAGCAAATTCATCTCTTCATTAGAGAGTTTTCCTACATATGGATGATCTTCAAGATATCGTACTAATAGGTGATTATGTGTATCCTTATCCTTCTTATCCTTTTTTTTACCCTTGGGGTCTTTTAGTTTTACTTTAAAACAATAAACCCCGATTCTTTCACATGCAAAATCAATTATAAGTCACTTACCATCTGAGCCATGTCAGAGTTTTTTATCACAATCCCTATTCCATTATTTATCCCAGTAAACTTCCTCCATGCTATCAAATATTTATTGAAATAAACACCTATATTAAAAGAGTATAAATTAATACATTCCAACAATGTATAAAATAAACACCTATAAGTATTATTTATTGTACATATATAAAATATTTCACTTTATTTGTCTCGAATAAATTAATCTAGTCAATACTTTATCCATCTTGCAGCTTTTATGTTCCATCATTCTGTAAAAAAATTAGAAATTTAAAATATTTCAAAAATATAGAGGTTTGGTAAAGGCCTACCAAACATCTATCGAAGGTTCGATTGGGTCTATCGAAAATAGCCTAAATGATCAGTAGGTTCTACCAAACCAATTTTCAAATTTTTTTAATTAGGTTTGGTGAGGGCCTACTGAACATTCATGATATGCTCGGTAGATACCACCAAACCTTTTATAAATGTTTGGTAGGCCTTTACCAACCACTATGCTATTCGCACAAAAAAACATACAGGTACTTATTTCAACTGCGTTATGGCTCCATTTTCACCAAAATTTTCTTCTTTTTTACATATTTGATGTATATCTCTTCCATTCTTAATATTTCTAATATTTAGAGTATTAAAATGTTAGTTTTTGGATATAGTTGCAAGGATGAAGAATGAGTGAGATGTTGAAACGAAGAAGGAGGGAAATTTATAGATGAAAAATGAGTGAATTAGATGTATGTGATGTGGGATGTTTTTTTATATTTTAAGTATTTAAGGGATATTTTTATTTTCCATATAATAAAATTAATTTTTAATTATTTTATATTTATTGGGATATCTCATACTAAAAACCGAAAAAGAAACATATTTAAAAAACTTAAAATTAAAAAATAACATTACTTATATCCACTTCATATATTTTTCACTATTAAAAAATCGAACTTATAATTTCATATTTTAACATTATTCAGTTGGACGCAATTTAATGATCTACAGTCATTTAGATCCGTTTAATGTTGAACGACATCCAATTAATTTAAAAATTTTAAATGTTATTTTTATTGTTATAAATTTTAAAATTATTATTATTTTTAATTTCTTAAATATCTTTTATAAATTAATCTAAGAATAAAATTTATCTATAAATTCAAATAACACCTAGTTTGATTTAAAAATACTTAGATAAAAATGAGGTAACTAAAACGGATGAATATGGCTCCGTTATACAAAGCAATTGATGAAGATTTCTGCATTCACAAAAAAAAAAATACACCTTTATCTCAATCCAATCAACATTAGTTATTGGCCAACTCCCGTTAATCCGATTGTCATTCCGTATACGACGAGTCAACATAAATGAATGCTTGGATACATCTCGACCCTCTTATTCAATTAGTATCATTTAAAAATAAATATATATTTTAACAAAAATGAATTCACAAATTATTGTAATGTGTATTTTATATTTTGGATATTTCTTTCATATTTTTTTTTATCTTTTTAATCTTTTTTATTTATTGTTTAGAACCATTATCATCCACAAAAGTTGCAATATATAATGGAGCCAATTACGTTGAAGAGTCTTTACCCAACATTTGAAAAAACAGACTCATAAAGTTCCTTTCCCATGTGAAAACATATAGGATAATCACTTCAATAGAAAAATACTTGCATTTGAACTGAAATATCCTACTTATAGTGGCATTGTGACTAATGGCAAAATCAAAAACATTACATCCCACTAAGCTAATGAGTAAACAACGAAGGCACTACAACGTGATTTGAAACACATGACCTCAAATCATTCAAACTTATCGCTACTTTCAATTGACGTTTTCCCATTGTGTAATAGTTTATTGGTAAATATAATAATTTTCAATTAATGTATTATTGACACTATCTTTATCAGGATGAGCGGCATTGTAGATCTTATTTTTCTTTTAAGAAAAATTACACTTTAATTTTATAATTTTTGAATTAATAACTACTAACGTGTTATTATAAAAATTGAATACATTTAACCTTACAATTTATTAAAAATGAGTAATTCAAGTCTTATAATTATTCAAAAAAAAATGGAATTTTAGTTATATTAAGAGACTAATTTTTACACTAAAGCATCAAAATTTCATAATAACACGACCATTAATACTTAAATTAAAAATTACAAAATTAAAATACATTTTTTCCCGCGATAAATATACTACGTACTTGGACATTTTTCTAGTCCTAAACATTTATTTGTGCAGTTGAATTCTATGGTTCGAATCGCCACCTCTAAATGTATGAATAAAAAAAAAGTGACGTTTGTATTACCTCAACTATACGTTGATGTAATCAACAGAGACCCCTGCTGCTGCTGCATATATAAAACGACATATGCACTACTAAATTGTTAGCTGCAAACAATTGAAGAGACTAGTACTGAAAGATTTTAGAGATGATGTCTACAACAAAATCTTCAATACTGCTGCTTTTACTATCTCTAATCCTTGTTCTATATTCAGCTTCATGGTCAAAATGTAGTGCTTCACATCTAGATAATTTTGTTCAATGCATCTCATCTAATTCCAAGAATTCAGCTCCACCCTACTCATCTTTTTATACTCCAAACAATTCTTCATTTACTACTATCCTCGAAACTCCTGCTCAAAATCTAAGGTATTTGGTGCCTTCAGCTCCAAAACCAGAATTTATTTTCACTCCCTTACTTGATTCACATGTTCAATCTGCTGTCATATGTGCTAAGCAGCTTAAAATACATCTGAGAGTCAGAAGTGGAGGTCATGACTATGAAGGTCTATCCTATGTATCTCAGATCGAAACTCCTTTCATCATAGTCGATCTTGTAAAACTTCGATCGATTAACGTTGATATCGAAGACAAAACTGCCTGGATTCAAGCTGGTGCTACAATTGGTGAAGTTTACTATAGAATTTCACAGAAAAGTAAAATACATGGTTATCCTGCTGGGCTATGTACTAGTTTAGGCATTGGAGGACATATAACAGGAGGAGCATATGGTTCGATGATGAGAAAATATGGTCTTGGTGTTGATAATGTTATTGATGCTCGAATAATTGAAGCTAACGGTCGAATTCTTGATCGAGCAGCCATGGGGGAAGATCTGTTTTGGGCAATTAGAGGATGTGGAGGAGCAAGCTTTGGAATCATACTTTGGTGGAAGATAAAATTGGTACCAGTTCCAGCAATTGTGACAGTCTTTACAGTAACCAAAACCCTAGAACAAAATGCTACTAAGATCGTTTATAAATGGGAACAAGTTGTAGATAAGCTTGATGAAGATCTTTTCATTAGAGTCATTATACAACCAAGTAGTATTAATAATCAGAGAGCTATTACAACTTCATACAATGCACTGTTTTTGGGAGATTCTACTAGGCTACTTCAAATTATGGAACATGAGTTTCCTGAATTGGGATTAACCAAAAAAGATTGTCAAGAAATGAGTTGGATTCAATCTGTGCTTTACATTGGAGGCTACTCAGATGGGACTCCAACTGAAGTTCTTCTTCGGGGAAAATCTTTATATAAGAGCTACTTCAAAGCAAAATCAGATTTTGTTCGAACACCGATACCCGAAATCGGACTTGAAGGATTATGGAAAAGGATCTTGGAAGAAGATTCACCTTTGATGATTTGGACGCCTTATGGAGGAATGATGAGTAAAATTTCAGAATCTGAAACTCCTTTTCCACATAGAAATGGAACTATTTTTATGATTCAGTACTTAACTTCCTCGCAAAATGGTGAAAAGGATTCATCAAAACATATGGACTGGATTAGAAAGCTGTATAATTACATGGGTTCTTATGTTTCAATGTTGCCAAGAGAAGCTTATGTTAATTATAGAGATCTTGATCTTGGCATGAATAAGAATAGTAACAATACAGGCTTTATACAGGCTAGTGTTTGGGGTAACAGGTATTTCAAAGACAATTTCAACAGATTAGTGAAGGTGAAGACCAGAGTTGATCCTGATAATTTCTTTAGACATGAGCAGAGTATTCCACCTCTTCCAGTCTCTGCAAGGCAATCAAGAAAACATGGAAGAAGGGGATACTAAGGATGCCTAATATTTGAATAATAGACTGGTTTGAAATAGAACAGTTTCGTCTAAGAATAGTAGTGTATTTTATATATCCAAGTTAACTAAAAGAAAAATAAATGTGAACTCTGTTTATATATATTATTTTACATGTTTGGAGAGTCATATTATTATACACTTATTTGAAAGTTTAATTCACTCGTAATGCAATTATCATAATGCAAAACTATAGCAATCACCCATGTATATGTATGAACAAAATGCCAATTGTCTTCCGTTTGCAGAATTATAATTATGGATGAATTAGAAATACTGAGAATTACCTAAACATACAAGGTTAGTATAAACTAAAATAAAAACAGGATTAAGTTTAAGCGTAATAATAATTAAATTCGAGATCTTCAATTGATTAAATCACTAGTAATATCTATATTTAATAGTTGATTATGAACATTTAAATGAGACATTTTAGAAATAATATGTAATACTCGTTTACATAAAAGTAGTTTCAGTAATGATCATGTACATAGAATGATCTTAATCTTGATCTAACTCATCCTTTTTTTATAATGTTATGAGTTTTATCATACTCTATAATTTTTTATTTTCGATTCATTTCTACTTTTTACTTTTGACTTACACTTAAAAAGTGGTTTAGTACGAACACATTTTTGAGTGAATTTAATTCAAATGAATTAAATACCATGACGTAGTTTGTTATCTAGGTTCACTTCATAGGAATTGTCTTAATTTAGGTCGTTATCACATATTAAGTTGTTGGTGATTATACCACATTATAGGGTAGTGTAGCTCTGGTGAGAGTTAGATCTACTTTAGATCATATGGATGTGCAAATAGGATTGGAGGGAGCTTAGGCGTAACAAGAGTATGTGTCTCGATAGATAAAAGTATTTGCATTGTCATTTACATTTTTTTTGAGTTATATATTGTTGATTTTTAAGTAAATAACTTGCTATAGGTGGTTGTCATTGCAACCCTTGGATGTTTCCACATAAATATTGAACCTTATGTGATTACCATTTTATATGTTGCATTATGAATGATCGTGAAAAAGTCTAACACTTGATGCACAACCAAAGAAAGGTGATACTCACATCATACGACTCAACCAACTCTCGTCGGAACGAAAATGTAATAAACACAAGTAAATAAATAGGTAGTGAACAAGAGAAGAAAGAGATAGCCACCTTAAATTACTACAATATATAAGAAATATCAACAGTCAGAATATAACATGGAAACAATAGGTATTACATACATATGCATTATAAACATGAAAATGATAAAGAAAAGAAAGCTTTCTAATCACAATCAAATATTTTATGTGAGAATGTATTCGGATAAACTTCTAATTGTGTTCATATCGCATGCGATCATATAAACATAGCAATATAAAGTGGTAAACTCATATAGGATCCACACCTATGTGATGACATACATAGGTTACTTAAGCAACTACCCGACAAGAAGAAATTTACTAAACATAAATTAACAATCCAAAACCTCATACTTATATACTAAGACCTTTATCAGTTGGAGCATCACACTCAATTGTGCCTAAGCTGCCTCCACTCTTGTCTCTATAGAAAATGCAATCCAAGCGAATCCAGTTCTTATCTGGAGCCTACCACCATGTGATGTGGTACAATCATCTATTGCCTAGTATAGTCATACAACCCAGGGTAAAGAAAAATCTCATGCGCATGTACCTAGATAAAAACTATGTCTTGGTGTTTAATTCAATTTTAATTAAACACACCCAAAAATATGTTTTTCAAATTAAAATCAATCAACACATCAATAACATGAAATCACACTTAACATATTGTTGATATAGAAATTAGAAAATAATTTTACTCAAAAGGTCAAGTTTGCAAAATGGCAAAAAATTTCAATGTTTTCTAATTAACCAAAACAATACAAATTGGGATATTTATAGAATACTCTCGAGCTTCTATGACTCTAATTGACCACCTTGGTGAGCGCTCACCGAGCAGCTCAATGAGGATAATAGTCATTATGGCAAATGCCATAATTTCTCATCAACTACTTAATTAAGCCCTTGTTGACAGCTTGGCAAAGAACTTCGACCTATTCCACAAAGTAGGTATCTTTTATTTGAAAAAATGTCAAGTAACTTTTCTAAAAATACTCGCAAACATAAAAGGAAATGTGATACATATAGACAATATAAATATGAAAACTACATGTTTCCACCCCAAAATGGTGTGTGTATCATGTCAATATAGAATTTTAATTTCTATATGAGTGTATGCAGCAATTAATGATAGTAATTAATCTTATATAGAGGATGATAATAAACTAAGTAAAAACATACACACTATGTTTTTCGTACAAGAATGACAACACAAATATAACATAACTAATAATCTCCCATTTTGGTCTTTTAAGGTAAAACATTGCACAATCCATATAGACAATGCATCAAATATAATACATTAACGCAAGATGGCCTAAAGAAGTTCATTCTAGTGAATGAACTTTGACTTATAACTAAGACACCTCAAAAACCTAACTTCAATACATTTGTCTTGTTGTACTCTATCCATCTTTATGAATCAACACATCTATCTTGATACACCACTCCTTACTCCATGTCTAATCTCCTAGTTCCAATTGAGCTCCAACGTCTGTAGCTACAACTTTTAGTCTAACCAAATACTATCATGTTATTCCTACACAAGTACACAATGATAGGTTAAGCATACTCAAAATATGCAACAAGGAAACAAAACTCCCTAACTTCATGCTACATTCTCCATACATGTATGTAAATTAGGTAACAATCATACAATGCAATCTACACTCACATCTTATGCAACAAACAATGCAGCAATCACAAAGAATCGTGCAAACAAACGTCTCCTCCTTTTTGACATAGGAAGTCAAAGGAACACTCTTATATGAGAGAGAAAATACATATATAATGCAATAACCTTAATCATCATGCGAGCAAAAAGAAAGATTAAAGCATAACATAACAGCATACGTATAACATACAATTAACAAAAAATGCTAAAATAAACTTAAAACAACACTAAATAAACAAACATAAGTAGAAAATAAACTTATTTTGTTTTTGATTACAAGATTTCACAAATAACAAGTACATCAAAAACCAAAAAAATAAAAAGAAATCAAGAGTCAGTTCCACCCTCCTTATCTTATGGAGGAATTCAATTAGTCCCTACATTGGACTCCCTATGGAAAAGTGGTTGAATGGTTTTGGAAAAGAAGTCACAAGGGTCTACAAGAGAGGCAATATCAATTAATTGAATTAATGATGATGTTCTATCACCAACACCAGCTTTAGCTATGTGAGCACAAAAGTCCCTACCACTCACATGTGGTTTGATTAAGGGACAAGAAATAATGGACCTAGGAGATTTGTACCATAGAGTAGGATGCTCTCATATGAACAGGCATTCATTAATATGCACTAGTGAATTTTAATAAAATATGAAGTCCTAAGTAGTGGTAGCGTGTTGTTTGACCAAGTCCTGTCTCGTTGCTGCCAACTCTTGTATGATGGTTTCTAGCTTCTAACATAATAGAGTGATATTTAAGGATTGATGATTGCGAGGAGAAGGAATCAATAAAGAATAGATAGTAGCATTATGAGTAGTAGTAGAGGCACTTTAGAAGAAAGTAAAATGAGGGTTAAAGGTCTTTTAAGTGTTGGACAACAAATGGAAGGGTGGAGAAAAGAAGTTAAATTTGATATAATAGAAATAGTATCTCTAAGAGAACTGAAAGACAATGGTCCTATAGATCATGCCAACAAGATTTATAGTTTTATCGTTATGGATAGCGACCAGAAAGTGGCCTAAAAAATAGTCACTGAGGAAGTATCAAATCTAATATGGATGTAAAAATTCATGATATCACGAAGATGACATCCAGATGCAAATGCACTTAAGCAAAGAGCACATTCACCATACCAATGTTCATAACTAGCCAACATAGTTGCCATCCTATTAATGCCTCGTGAACTAATGTTTTGAAGTTCCAGAGGGAAGCTTCCACCAAGTAAGTTATCATACTCGAAAGAGAGAATGATAAAGGAAGGATTATGAACATCAAGAAGGGACAATATTCTAATGCCATTATCCCTAGAGAATGTGACCAAACGTCCTCTAAGTGTGAAAGAAACAAAAAATTATGATTGCAATGGGGATTAATAGTAGTGTGGAAATCTTAAATAAAATCCAAGTTATAAGGATATTAAAGAGAACAAAAAGTGAGTCAAGAAAAGTAAGCAAATATTTCTTGGAAGAGAGAAGGCATCAACCTATACGAGTCACTCAACCATGAACAAAGCCATTAGTGGGGATGAAGCAAGAGCAGCTGAGGTTTATTCTCTATTTCCTAGAAACAAATTTGGGTTATTGCTAGAGAGAAAGTGGGCAAGGTAGGGATTGAACTATTTAAATAGTGGTTAAAATGTTTAAAGAGAGGAAGAAGTGTTTAGAAGTATTATGGTTTGAAAATGAGGTGGATGGGGTATATATATAGAATATATGAGCTCACTAACCACCTCGTTGAGTTCTCAATGAGGGTCAATGATTCAATGGGGTGTGTGTTAAAAATATGATCAACAAGACCTCGGTAAGGGTCAATAGTTGAACATGGAGAACAACCAAAAAGAAGAGAGAAATGAGCAATTTTAAAAATAAATATTGTTTTGTATTTTCTTAAAAAAATAAGTTTCAAACACTTAGAAAAACAAAATAATTGAAAATAACATAAATAATGACATTAAAATCTTAAGTAAATAGAAAAAATAAAACACACACAAAAGGTACTACATGGATAGGATAATTGATCAAACTATATCATTCATTTTAGAAAATAATTTTTGAGGGGTAGAAATACCAAAATGCACCTCTGGTTCACATTTGAGAATTGAATTCTCATTTAACCTAGGTGATAGCTCATTATAAATACCACATTAGCATATGGCCACTCACAATTTATAGCCTTAAGAATTTTATAAAAGTCACACATTTAATTGAGAAATTATTTTTGTGATACAAAAATTATGATATAGGAATTTAGAGTAAGAAAGCAAGAAGAAATTGTACGACCAATTTCTCATTGGCTTTACGTCAAAATTTTGAGGAAAAGTTTAAGGTTGACACATATATTAATCTTTTGAGGAAAGATTGAATTTTGAAAATCTTAAAGGAAGTAGAAATTCCTACTCACTCTATTCGTTATCAGGGGAAGCTAGCATTCAAAAATCGACCATCTCAATTCATTGTGGAACTTCAGCCTATGAGAAGTATGATTCACTTATCTAATAATTAGACCAATAATATGTTGGAAAATAGGGTTTTTAACCCATGCTTAAATGCCATTTTGAGGCATCATTTTGAGTGAGATCCACTTGGTATAAGTGTATGGTTATGATTGATTTGGGTTCTCCTCCAGAAGTACTTTGAAATCATATATTTACATACTTAAAATTATATTAGGATGAATGAGAAATTGAGTCTCAAAATTCACTCATTGAGAAGGAAAAATGTGGTTATTTATGTTTGTGCCATATGAAAAAACTAACAATATGTGGAATTGTAGGGACCATTATTAAGGTCATGCTTGAAGAAGGATGTGATGGTGAAGAATAATCTACTATGCACATATGCAAGCTTCCATAGGAAATGATGTGTTATAAGCTGCACAAGTTGAAGCTATCCAAATAAGGGTGAAGTTAGTTGCAGCTGCTCATGAAAGAGCAAAGTTGATAAGTGCATTGTGTTAGCAAGGACTTACGTGTAGAGAATTAGTGAAGTTCTAAAAATGTAGAATTAAACCAATAGTAGTTAGACACTTGTAAAAATCTCACCTAAATGTGAGTTTAACTCTAGCACTTCTCATTTTCTATTTTCTTTTATGTTATAATAGAACTAGTAGTATAAAAACCAAATGTGTGCTTTGTTTCAAGTCAAGTTGAAAAAGAAAAGAAAAAGCATTAGCAATTCAATAAAAGTTCTTAAGGTATTTTTCATTGAAAGTCTTATATTCAATCTTTGTTTTCCTTAGCAAGTATTCATACATTCAAGAAGAATTACATAATTTCAGAGCCTTTGGCTAACGCAACTTAAAAAAATGAAAAATCAATAAGCAAATGCAAATATAAGAAACGATGATCAAGAAAGAATGGCAACCGAAGAATGATCAATCAAAAAATGGCTGAATTCAAATTGACCACTTTCTAGAATTAGGTACCCATTGTCTAGTTAGCAAAGATAATTAAAATGTATGGAAGAAACACATAATGAGAATTATTAAAAGTTAGGATTTTGAGGGCTATTAAATGTTCTCATAAAATTGATGAAAATGGCATGGTAAATCTTGAAAACAAATTTTTATTACGCTAAGATAAAATGATTGGATCTTGGTTAGTAAGTGCAATGGAAAATGAGCTTATAAAGAATGTTTTAGATTGTGATACTAGTTGTGATATCTGGTTATATCTTCACTACGCCAAAAATGACCTTCACGCATTGAATCGACTTTAATTTTTTAATTTTTTTACAAAGTTTACTCATTTTTTATTATACTCAAAACCTGTATTCGATCACATAATATCATAAAAAACCAAAATTTGTATAACAAATAGTTTAAATAATACAAATAATTGAAAAATTAAATATTAATTAATTACTTGAGAATTAAATTTATTACAAAAAAATAATTTATATACAATTCATATATATTTAACTTAAATTACAAATAAAATTTTATTGTCTCTTTTTTCATGGATTTTGTGATATTCCCACTTTATTTCAAGCAGAAGAAGTTTGGTTTGCTTAAAATCATCAGCATAGGGACTAGGAAACTAGGTAAGAGATATGAGATGGAGTTTGGGCAAAAAACAACTGGTTCATATAATAATTCATTCCCCTAAATACATGAGCACGTAAACATCCATCAAACAAGCAATCCAAACTTCAGAGACAGATGAATGGAGAAATTATTGCATTATAAAAATTACCATGGTGTTGTCCTATGTTATTCATGATCATCAGATTGTTATTCTGATGTTATAATTTGAACAAAGTGTTATGTCCATTCTTCTCATAAACCATCAAAAATTTGCATATCATAGCCCCACTTATTTAAATCAAAGAACTATATGTAATTAAATTCAAAATAAGAATGTAATATCATGAATTCAGAAAAATAACTTATATATGTTAAAAGATTAGTAAAAGAGGTTATCACATTGACACCAGAGTGATACAATAATAACCTTATCCCTTCGAAATCATATTAACACTATATTAATCTTTTGTCTATAAATACGAAACTATTTGGAATCAAGCTGGTATTTTTAATGTTAGAATGAACTCTAAATATTAAGTCAAGTGTAACTCCAATTTGTTACTTAGGTTGGTTGAGTTTTGGTGCCCATACACTTATGGAAGAGCTATTTTTTGCCCAACCAACCCAAGTAACAAATCAAAGTTATACTTGACTTCATATTTAGAGCTCATTATAGCATTAAAAATATTAGCTTGATTCCAGATAGCTTCATATTTATAGACAAAATATTAATACAATGCTAATATGATTTCGAAGGGATAAGGTTATTATTATATCACTCTGGTGTCGATGTGGTAATCTCTTTTACTAATCTTTTAACATATATAAGTTATTTTTTATGAATTCATGATATTACACTAGAATGATGATTCTTGGTGGTTTCCCTGTACTTGGCTGGCTAGTGAGTACCATGATGTTATCATACAAGGGAACTAGGCAAGAGATATGAGATGAAGTTTGGGCAAAAAATAGATCCATATAACAATTCATTCCCCTAAATACATGAGCACATAAACATCCATCAAACAAGCTGCACAAACTTTAAACACAAGAATAGAGAAATTAAAGCATTATAAAAATTACCATGATGTTATCATATGCTATTCAAGATCATCAGAATCTTCTCCTAATTCTTCTTGTGATCTTATAATTTGAACCATATATTCTGCCCATTCCTCTCATAAATCATCAAAAATTTGTGGGTCATAGCCTGACTTGTTCCAACTAAAGAACTACATGTATATCAATTCAAAATAAGAATGTAATTTAATGAATTAACAAAACATAACTCATATATGTTAAAAAGGTATATTGGTAAAAGAGATTACCACATCTTTAATTAGAATTTTGATATTTGTGATGATTTCACTCATAAACTTCATGACATAGTAACCACACATGACTACATCATTTTGTTGTGGAACCTACAAAAAATAAGTGTACATTATTTTCCATATTCAAACATCTTTATTATTCAATAGTAAAATTAATTAAATTATTAATATTCGCTTGTAGATACCATAACTTTGTCCCATATAAGCTTATAAGATTTTTTAAGGGCAATTCCCCTACTCTTATTCCACAGCCTCCATGCCCTATCAAAGTTTAAAATGATTAATTTTTTATTAAATACTAAAAATAACAATAGAAGAAAAATAGCTAGCTATAACTCTTACATTTCAACAACTACTTTTGTATCTTTACTCAATTCTATGAAAGTTGAGTCATAGTACCAAACATAATTGCCATATAGATCAAGGATTACCAACATCCAATGATCTTGGCCTTGTTCAAACTGTAGTGGCCAAGGGATTATCAACTTTTGATTTGTGTTAAGTGTTAATGTCATATCACATAATTGTTTAGGCCTGATGCTACCATCCTTCTCTTAATATTGATTGACAAATGAAGAATCATAGAACATTGCTAAATGTGATGAGTGATTAGTTTGAAGTCGATAATAACATGCCCTATATAAAAGAAATATATATAAATAATTAGCTAATATAAATATAATTATATATGTTCTACATAAATGAAAGTTATTTACAAATTGAGAACTCACCTTGTCCACACTTGAATTATACTTAAATCGATCATTTGATATTCAAATAGCTGTAATATGCACTCGATCGATATATTGGTTTGGCTAATGTCTAGACCAGAAATTTCTATAGGAAGTGGCATAGTCCATCTATCATTTATGCTAGATGCCTTCGCAACAATAGTCATCAAAGCACCAATATTTCTACTGAAGTTTATAGCATAACCATAACTATACTTTTTCATGGCTTCTTCTTGAATGACTTAGTGCTCGATGATTGCCCACTAGACAGATTTACCATGAGATACTTGCTATGTCCTATATATAGCATTGGTTCTACACGTCAACTGATGCTACAATTTATGTGCTTTAAGTCAGTTTTTCAGCAAGCCAACTTTAAATTCATTGTAAGTCAATTTTCACCAAAAACCAACTTTAAATCTTGACTTAAATGACCACTTTTGTAATAGTGATTGAAGGTTATTTTATGTCTCACTCAAGAGTTAGAATGATGCAATTCAAGGTTGAGATAAGTTATGTGAAGAAAGATGGATTAACAATTAGCAAGTATGTGCATGGTGTGTAAACATTGGCCCCACAACTAATTTCTAGTAGATGAAGTGTACCTGAAGAAGATTAAACTATGACAATCTTTAATTGGCTCAATATGAAGTATGATTTAGTAGTTTCAAATGTTCAAGAAATTCATGTGACTCTTCAATAAGTGTTGCACAAGCTTCTCAGTCATGAGAGTAGACTTGAAATAAGGAATGTGAGTGTTTCTTTGTTACTAAGTCCAATTTTTGTTGGAGTAAATAGTGGTGTGAATCTTGGAGTAAATTATTAGCGAATCTTGATGTTGTGAATGGTATTGCAACTTATAGTTCTTTATCTAATATGATGAATTCTGGAAATCAAACTCGGACAATAGCTTTTCATGGAAACATGAACAATGGCTTTGGCTTTAAGTCATTTTACCCATAGGTTAACCAAAATACTATACAACAATCATAAATTTCTCAAGCATCACATCATTACTCACCCATATACCCACCAAAAATGTTAGGTGGTAACTTTGATCAAACACAAAATATATACTTTATACCAATTGATTTTCACATATGCAAATATTCCTAGTTTTCACAGGAAGTAATTTTTCAAATACAAGACCTTAGTGCTAGCTATGTGGGTAGTTATGCCACTATTCTAATAGGTTTTGGCATAGGTTTGATAATAACTTTCTACCTTCAATAAACCAATTAACCAATCCTATCAACCATTTCAAAACCAACCTCGACAAATGTTTCAACAAATAGTTGTCCCTCAACCGAGACCTAAGAATTTTCAAAATGTTGTACCTATGTCACAACCTTATCGTAACACTATCGAGATCATATACTTAACTTGTGTAAAATACTACCATGAACTACACCCAAGATACTCAGGTAGCTTTGCAAACTGAGTGTTATACATAAAACTCTCAAATTGCTGCATAAGCAATGTGCTATTCACAATTTTTCATGCCATCTCAAATGCCAGGAAACGACATGCTGCACATATGCTAACCTAGTGTGTGATTCAACATGGTTTCCTGATAGAGGTTCCATTCATCATGTCATTGCAGATCCTTTGAATTTGGCTATGAAAACTAAAATTGTTGGAAATGAGCAACTTCAAGTGGGTAATGGCATTGAAATTCAAATTAGTAACATTGGTATATCATCCATTTCTCCTACCTATAATCAAGTTACAAATTTTATTTTGAAAATACATGACACATACTATCTATTACTAAGAATATTCTCAATGTATCTCAGTTCACGAAAGATAACAATGTATGCATGGAATTTAATATTGATTGTGTGTATGTGAAGGAGAAAGTTACGGGTTAGGAGTTAATGCAAGGGAGTCTTAGAAATTGACTCTATGCATTTAATGTAGCAATTTGCAACCTCTTCAGCTAAATCTTAGTATCAATCAAGAAAGCCATAAGCACATATAAGTGAAGCACATGGTAACATTAGTGCTTACTCTAACTTTAATAATAACTATTATAGTATAGACCTATGAAATTGAAGGTTGGGACATCCCTTCTTGCACACTACAAAGGACATAATGAAGAGTTATAACATTAGAGGATTTGATTCAAGTACTAATAATGCCAAATCTGTTTGTAGTGCTTTCCAATTAGGCAAGAATCACAGGTTACTTTTGTACCATCTTTGAATAAAGCTAAAACAACTTTAGAAGTTATGCGTTATGATGTGTGGGAATACTCACCATATATGTCTAACCTTGAATATAGATGGTATGTACATTTCACTAATGAATTCTTAAGGTTCATTTGGATCTATTTTTTGCAAGAAAATTATAACTATAAAAAGAATTTTGCATTGTTTAAAGCTAATTCAAAATTATTGACTACTTAAAAAATTAAATGCCTTCGATCTGATGATGAGTCGAGCATGATGATATGAATTCCCTGTTAGAAGCAACAAGTATTTCTAGACAGATATCTTGTCCTTACATAGTAGAGAAAAATGGCCTGGTTGGGAGACATCATATGTAGATAGTTGAAATGGAGTTAAGAATACTAGCTCCATCTTTCATGCCACTAAGATACTAGGATGAAGCATTTTATACAGTAGACTTTCTATTAAATTGATTGCCTAGTACAATGTTTGATTAGAGAGGTCCTTTGAAGGTATTATTCCTAACTAAACTTGATTATTATTTCCTAAGAACCTTTGAGTGCATATACTTTCCTTTAACCAATATAATTAACATAAGTTCTATTTTAAATCCATTTCTTATGTTTTTGTTGGATATAGCCTATGTCACAAAGGGTATAAATGCCTTCCACGTGAAGGGAAAATTCTCATCTCTAGATATGCCTTTAATGAGTCTTTGTTTCCTTTTTCCAATACAAAGGAAACTGGTATTCAACTTTTAAATAATAGGTTAAGCTTACCCAATATCTCCAAGAAATTTTTATTTTTCCATGTCTTTTCTTAGTCTAATGCACCTATCTTTTCCAATGAAATGTCACTTTTTAAACCCTCTTCTCCAAATCCTATTGAAATTCCTTTACATGTCTCAAAAAATGTCATGTATAATATTAGTCAACCTACTTCTAAACACCTTTAAAAATTACTTCCATTCGTATATATTTGCTTCTCATTAATCCTAGTCTACCCAATAAAACTTTAACAATTGACACAAATACTATTTCCTCCTTCAATCCAACTTGTCAAAACAATATTTCACATGTTCCACCAGAAGCATCTATAAAGCAACCTATACTAAGGTCTAATACTCATGTAATGATAACTTGATCCAAAGCTACTACTTTAATGTCAAAAGTATTTCATGTTGCTAATAATATTACCTTGCCTAAAACTATCAAACAAACACTAGCTAATGAAGGTTGGTTTCAATATATGAAATATGAATATGATGTTCTTATTAGAAACAACATATAGAATCTAATTATCTATCCTAAAGATGGAAAGGTGATTGATAACAAATGACTTTTCATAATCAAAGAACAACTTGATTGTTTACTAGAAAAACTTAAACCTAGGCTTGTTACCAAATATTATCTACAAGTTACAGGTTTTGATTTTCTTGAAACATTGAAAACCTTGGTTAAACATGCCATAATGAGGGTCCATATCTCCATTTCTCTTAGTGACAAATGGATGCTTTGACAGTTAGACATAAATAATGTATTTCTTAATAGTACACTGCATGAAGAATTGTTTATAAGGTAATCGTCTGGATTTGTTAACAAGGCATTTCCTAATTATGTCTGTAACTCAAGAATTCATTGTATGAACTTAAGCAAGTCCTATGATCTTGGTTTGATATCTTATCTGAAACTATGATTCAACTAGGATTCACTAAATAAAAATTAGATGATTCATTATTTCTTTTGGTGGTACCTTTTTACAAAACATATGTTATTATGTATGTAAATGATATGAAAATCACTGGCTCTAATCCTCACAAAGTTTGATTTCATTATGTCAAATTTTCTCTAAAAGATATAGGAGTTATTCATTATTTTCTTGGTATTAAGGTATCCTCTCTCCCTAATCATCATCTATTACTCAAGTAGTCAAATTATATAGAAACCACTCTGAGTAAAACTCAACTAAGTAATGATAAACCATCCATTATACCTATGATGTCCAGTGTGAAATTAAGAGTTGATAAAGGTAATGATTTTGATAATCCTTCCTTATATAGAAACACTGTGGGGACACTACAATATGTCACCATTACTAGACCTAACATTTCATTTATGGTAAATAAGGTATCTTAGTATATGAGTCAGCCCAAAGAATTACATTGGGGGTACTATTAAAAGGATCTTGGGATACCTATGTGGTACCATCAACCATGGCTTGGAATTTCAACCATCTACATCCTTATACATTAATGGCTTCTCTAATTATGACTAGGTTTCTTACCTAAACATTAGAAGATCTACTTCTGGTTTATGTATATTCCATAGTGAAAATCCTATTATCTAGCCTGCTAGAAAACAAACCACTATATTTAAGTCCAGTACTGAGGCTGAATACATGTGCCTTACTAGTTCCATAGTTGAGGTCATATGGCTTCCATCCCTTAGGAATGAACTACATATTTCCATGCCTATAATACTAGTTTTGTGGTGTGATAGCATAAGTGTTATTGCATTAATAGATACCCATGTCTTGTACTCTAAAACAAAGTATATTGATTTGGATTTTCATTTCATTCTAGATAAAATTGTGCAAAAATAATTAAGTTTGCAACATATGCCATCGTATGACCAAACTACTGATATATTAATAAAAACCTTGTCACCAGAGCTCTTTTAGTTCCTTAGATGCAAATGGCTATAGGGACCATTACTAAGGTTATGCTTGAAGAAGGATGTGATGGTGAAGAATAATCTACTATGTACATAAGCAAGATTCCATAAGAAATGATGTGTTATCAACTACACAAGTTAAAGTTGTCCAAGGAAGGGTGAAGTTAGTTGTAGTTTCTCATGAAGGTGCAAAGTTGATAAGTGCATTATGTTAGCAAGGACTTGCGTGTAGAGCATTATTGAAGTTGTAAAAATGCAAAAGTGAACCAATAGTAGTTAGACACATGTAGCAATCTCACTTGACTGTGAGTTTAACTATAGCATTGCTCATTTTCTATTTTCTTTTATGTTATAACATATATGGTAGTATAAAAACCAAATGTATGCTTTGTTTTAAGTCAAGCCAAAAAATAAAATAAAAAGTATTAGCAATTCAATAAAATTCTTGAAGTATTTTTCATTCAAAGTCTTATATTCAATCTTACTTTTCCTTGGCAAGTATTCATCCATTTAAGAAAAATCACATGAATAATTTATAGAGCATTTTCTTTCCTGTGAGAGGCAAGCTAGTATAGGAAGCATGCTTTCTCTATCACATGTATGCACATCCTATGGACACAAATGTCATCCAATTTTGATAGGCTTTGTGAGTTCCAAATTTTTCTATACGTAAATTTTTTTTCCTTTTTAGAATAACTCTTGAATTTCCTTGTAATTTTTGAAGAGTTATTTCAACTGTTACAAAAGCTTGTTTCAATAGTTTCATGAAATTTACTACAATAGTTTCAATGACATTTATTAAAACAATTTCAGCAGTCATTAAGTGTCATTAACTACATCAGTTTTGGTTTCTAACTGTCATATTTGAATGTCTATATAATTGAATTTGCACCTAAGGGAAAATATAGAAAAAATATTTGTTTCTCTACCAGTTTTTCCTTGTAGAAAATCATTTTCTTTCTAGAAATTTATATTCTATAGATGTGCTTTAGTGTGATAGAGTACAAGTAAATTCAGTTCGCTAGAGAAAAGTTCGACGGTGTTCAAACTTTGCTATATGAAGATACAAATTCAAGATTGATATAGATCTATCTCATATCTTCATACAATAAAGAGTGTCGTAGAAAGGTAGAATGCTTTTATTATTTATCCATACAAATTATGCTTCCTTTAAATGAAAATCATTTACTTAGACAAACAATTTTGAAAAAAAAAAGAAAAAAGAAATGGACATGGAAATCATAGAGAGACGAAGAAGAAGGGAAAAGTAAAATTGGCTGCTGGAAACAAAACTACATGTCTATTAATCGATGATAATCTCTTTCATTTTTCTTAATTTAATGTTATTGATAAGAACTACTTGAGATTAGTTATTTGTGATTTATCAATGAAGATTGACGTCTTTATTGTCAAATTGTCGAATAACGTAAATATTTGGTGTCTTGATCTATTTTTATTTGATTTAATTTCCTATTCATTTGTTTTTGATTTGAGTATCCATTTATGTTTTAATGTATTGACACACTTAAAAATTTAAACCTTAATAATCTTATAATCTTGTGACTAGTAATATAGTTTATGTAAGTGTCGAACCCTAGAAGATTTATAATACTTTTTACTCATAATTACCAGTTTGTTAGTGGATTAATTAAAGTTAATAAGTATGGGTTTTGATTGATCATGAACAAAACAAAAATAGCATAAAACAATAAAATTAAATTGCATAAGAATATTGATGAGAAATATGTGATCATGAAATTATCTCACAACTAGCCTACGATTCAACTAATATCATGAATAAAATTAGCTTCTTAAGTTTTAATTACTTTCATAATTTAAAATTCTTCATGAATTTTTAACTTTAGCTTTAGAAATTTTGGTATGCTTAAGTTTTCATAAATTTTCTTATTATGTAATTGATTAATAATACGATCATGAAATAACCTAAATTCTAAACAATGTAGCGGTATGCTTACTAGATTTAATTTATTCATTGTATTAAGATCTAAAAAGGTAATAACTAAACTAAATAAGGTTAAATCTATTGATAATCTACATTCAATAATACTTATAATAGAAACCACAAGTTACCATCTCTAATAAAAATATTAATAATTATAGACTAATATATTAAATTACCAATAAACACATATATGAAATAAACTAGTTCAATATGCATAGTTTTGATATTTAAATATAAAATTGAACACATCAAGAATCAATAATTGAAACTAAAATAATTCTTGACATTACATTAATTAAACTATATTCTAGGCTTTAGAATTGCATACAATCACATTATTAAATTAGCTAGACATAGATTCTACAAAAATCAACATTATTTTCATGTAAAACTATAAAGAATAGGATTAAGAAAAGCTAATGAAAAGTAGAGGATGAAGCCAATGTAACTTTAATTTTCCGTCTTTAATAATCTCTTCAAAATTTTCTCCAAAAGTTACCCTTAGTATGCTCTTTGGTCTCACTTAGTCCTTATATGTTGTGTTTTGATGACCTAATAGGTTGAATGCATGGTGTATTTCCCTAGAATAATTTGAGTTGGATTAACCTTTGTTTGATTTAATGTCTAGGATTAAAAATTGGGACAGAAAAATGACAGATTTTAAAGCTGACTAGACTTCTCAGTCGATTAAGATTAAGTTCGATCAATCTAACCTTGAAAATTTTCAACTTAAGAGCCCTTGATTGATCCTCGATCAAAAATTGAACAATCGAGTCTCTTTTGGATTGATCTAGCAATGATAACCATCATCTGTAACTCCTCATTCGATCCATGGTCGATCGACATATGGTTCGATTGATCAAGTCTATTGATCTATATTTTTCATATGATAGTCCTTGATCAAGCTTAATGGATTAAGTGCCCTAATTTTGATCTAAAACATTTTTTTACCTTTTTATTATTATTTCATCCCATAGTACATGTATAACACAAAATAAACACATAAAACACATAAGGGATAATAACTTTTTGTAAGTATAAAATTACGTTGATCATATATCTTGAAGCAAAAAATTTTAATATATATTTTAATTTATAATCATTGAAGAAAATACTCATTTTTAAATAGATTAATTTAAAAAATAAATAATAGTTAAATGACAATATCTATATTTCATTAAATATAAGGTTTTATTGTAAATTACAATGTTTTCAATTTTATTCTAAATGTATACCAAATATTACAATATTGATTTATTTTTTTATTTTAATTGCCAAACTAAACATAATAATAATAAAATTATTTTTATTTCCATTCGTTCTATTAGCGTTACCATTCTTATTATTTTTATATTCAAAAAAAGGCTTTTAAACTCCATTTGCTCTTGAAGATGAGTATTTGAGTTCACTTGCTTTTAAGTGGTGCATTCAAAGTTACGCAATTGTTTTTTTAAATTTAATCATTTTTTAATTGAAATATTGTAAGTCATTAAATTTTTTCACAAAGTAAGAACAAATCACTAACTTTTTTGAAAATGAGGAATTTTATTCCATTTGTTTTTTAAAAGGTAAAGTAAAATCCAATGATCCTTCTCAAATGAAATGAACCTATGTGTTGATTTAAAAAAATAAGTAACTTGTAGTTCTTTACTTAAAAACAAATAAGTTAAAGTATTCATTTTTAAAAAATTAAGTAATTTTTAGTGCCATTATTTAAAAATAAATGAATTTAGAAGCACTGTGGGGACACTACAATATGTCACCATTAATAGACCTAACATTTCCTTTATGGTAAATAAGGTATCTCAGTATATGAGTCAGCCCAAAGAATTACATTGGGGTACAATTAAAAGGATCTTAGGGTACCTATGTGGTACCATCAACCATGGCTTGGAATTTCAACCATCTACATCCTTATACATCAATGGCTTCTCTAATTATGACTAGGTTTCTTACCTAAACATTAGAAGATTTACTTCTAGTTTATGTATATTCCATGGTGAAAATCCTATTATCTAGCCTGCTAGTAAACTAACCACTATATTTAAGTCCGGTACTGAGGCTGAATACATGTGCCTTACTAGTGCCACAGTTGAGGTCATATTGCTTCCATCCCTTAGGAATGAACTACATATTTCCATGCCTATAATACTAATTTTGTGGTGTGATAGCATAAGTGTTATTGCATTAATAGATACCCTTGTCTTGTACTCTAAAACAAATGTATACCAAATATTAAAATATTGATTTATTTTTTTTATTTTAATTGCCAAACTAAACATAATAATAATAAAATTATTTTTCTTTCCATTCGTTCTATTAGCGTTACCATTCTTATTATTTTCATATTAAAAAAAAGGCTTTTAAACTCCATTTGCTCTTGAAAATGAGTATTTGAGTTCACTTGCTTTTAAGTGGTGCATTGAAAGTTACTCAATTGTTTTTTAAATTTAATCATTTTTTAATTGAAATATTGTAAGTCATTAAATTTTTTTCACAAAGTAAGAACAAATCACTAACTTTTTTGAAAATGAGGAATTTTATTCCATTTGTTTTTTAAAAGGTAAAGTAAAATCCGATGATCCATTTCAAATGAAATGAACATATGTGTTGATTTAAAAAAAATAAGTAACTTGTAGTTCTTTACTTAAAAACAAATAAGTTAAAGTATTCATTTTAAAAAAAATTAAGTAATTTTTAGTACCATTATTTAAAAATAAATGAATTTAATTGATATGTTGCAAAAAGAAACGAACTCTTATAGCCCTTCATTGACAAACCAAATATGACTTGAGTAAGTTATACTTGGGTTTATATACAAAATTTACATGGTTTTTACAGGGCTTCTAACCCATTTTTCTAAAATTTTGTCTTTAGTTTTTAAAATTGATTTTATCTTTAGTTTTTTTTTTATAAAAACTAGACAATTTTCACAAAAGTAAGAAATTCTATACTCAAAAGTAGACCAAACAAAATGATTCGCTAAATTGTTTTGATATTTATGAATTAACATCATTTTAATTTTTCCAGTTGGAAAAAAAGAGATTATAATATTAAAAACATAGAAAATAAATCTACAATTGATGTTTTAATAAATGAAAGAAAAATTCTCAAACAATCTTATTTTTTTACTATGAGACATCATAGTAATGATAAAACAATTAAAAATCAATTATTATTACATAGAAATGAAAATTTTCCCTTGCATGCTTAATTAAACTAAAACAAGACATCACATTATTTCATATAAAAAAATCTATGTAAAAAACTCAATACATTTCACTCCTCTCTCATCTCATCTTATACATACCTCTCCACCTCCATATTCACCGCAAAGCACGCACAAACTCTAATAAATTGATATTCAAAATAATAGAAATATTAAAAATGAAATATATATATATATATATATGTATATACATATATATATATATATATATACACGTGAAAAAAGAACAAAATCTCGAAGAATATCTAGTTAAAAATAAATTGAAATCTATATCTTGATTGTTTTTTCTACAAATCGTGTAGAGACTCAACAAAGGTTTAGCTAACATTTATTAAATGTTCGATTACCATTAACGAACCTATCATGAATGATCAATAGACTATACCAAACCCAATAACAATATATAAAGATTGGTTCGGTAGGATTCATTGAAGACTCATGGTATGTTCAGTAGACCATATCGAACTTACTCAATATGTTCGATAATGCCTACCAAAACTCTATATTTTTGAAATGTTTTTTAATTCTAATTTTTTTATAGAATGATGGAGCATATAAGTCAAAGGATGACCCAAGTATCGACTATATCAATTTATTCGAGACATATAAAGTGATATATCTTATACATTTATAATAATTAATTAATATTACCTTATTAGAATGTATTAATTTATGCTATAAATAGGTGTTTATTTTAAAAGAAGATTTCAATACATGGATAAAATGTACTAGAAAAATAATGAAATGATGATTGTGATGAAAAAGTCTTCATTTCTTTTTTATGAGAAGCAGATTGTGATTGTTTACTGGTAACTAAAGTTACAACAACTTAGTTAAATATATATTTCAAGTAGTAAAACTAAAACCATAATAAAAAAAAGAGGAGGTTCGGTACTCTGAAACTAACCTAATAGGTAGGTTTGGTACCCCAAACTGAATCTTACATGGATATTCGATACCACCAACCAAACAAAACAAGGATGTTCGATACCCCAAACAAACCTATACAGTATCATCTTCTTCCTCCTCACGAATTTTACATACTAAACACCAAAATTTCTACATATATCACTTATGTAATTATAATCTATTTTAACAATTTACATCTAATAAAAAATTAAAATTTTAATTATATCATAATCAATTAATCCTAAATCTAAGTTATCGATTCAAAATATACTTGAATTTTAAACAGAAAATATTGAAGTGGTGGTTGGCTGAGCTGGTTGTGCGGCGATGGGCTATTCGGCGCCCCAACTACGTCATCGGTGTGTCACAATCTAGTTACGTGAAGTGACTAGTTGTGGCGAGTGTGGTGACTTTGAATTGGGATGTCTCATGTAAGGGATGTCAGGTTGTGTATTGAGATGTCTCATGCAAGGGATGGTTGGGTGAGTAATTGGATGCTGGGTAATATTATTATTTAAAATATTTTCTTAATAATATGTAAATTTTAATGTATTTAATGATATGTTTGTAAGTAAAATTTGAGATTCCACAATAATTTATGAAAATGAAAAAAAAATGTTTAATCAATTTAGAAAAGGAAAACTATTTCAACATCATAAATTTTTAAACTATTTCACCATCGTTTCCTATTTCTCTCGAAAGCTCTTCCCCGACTCTCTCTTCTATCTCTCTCACTCAATGAGTTGGTTTTGGCAAAGATTAAAGATGAGATAAAAGAGGAATATGTGAATAGTAGGAAGGAGACAATGATAGCGGGTGTTTTAATATATATTATATATATATTGAAGGTTTTGCTAGTATATATGGTACAAGGGATAGCAAGGAAAGAAAATTGATGAGAAATAGAGGAAAAACAGGAGAAAATGAGGGAAATAGTTGCATAGGATCTTTCTCGTGATTCAGGAAGGATTAAAGTTCAACCATTGTTAGCCTATGTAACAACATTTTCCATGTGATTACGTTCATATTCTTGAGAACAAATTATTTATTTATTACTCACCTCATTTCCAATAGTTATGGAAGTTAGAGAGAGAAAGTAGATATTTACGTACGATTTTGTTTCGACTATGAGTTTATATTAGTTTCAGAAAATAGGGTGGAAAACTGGACATTTTGGTTGAATAATTTACCTTAATTCAAGGATAAAATGAAGGAGTAAATCAAGGCTTAATTCAAGGAACAATTCAAGATTTGTTAGTTGATTATCGAAGTTGATCACCAAAGAAGCACCACCGGTTATATATTTATTATTGAAATTACAGTTGTTAGTTGGATGTCACAGATACAGAAGATTGTCACTCTATCCACTACAGAGACTTAGTATGTAGCAGTGACTGAGTATGTAGCAGTGACTGAAGCTAGTAAAGAGAAAATATGGCTTTAAGGTTTGTTAACTCAACTAGGATTCAAAAAGGAGAAGAATGTTTTGCATAGTGACACTTAAAGTGCAATACACTTGGTGAAGAATTTAGCATTTCATTCTAGAACCAATCATATCGGGCTTCATTATCACTCATCATATCTCTATTAGAAGATGATGTGTTAATACTAGAAAAGATTCAAGGAAGCAAAAATCCAGCGGATATGTTGACAATGGGGGTGACTATTGACAAACTGAAGTTGTTCTCAACTTCAGTTGGTTTGCTAGAGTAATAAGACTAGAAAAGATGATGCATTGATAGAGGTGTGAAGATAGATTGGAATCAGTCTTCAAATGGGAGATTGTTGAATAATTTACCTTAATTTAAGGAACAAATCAAGGAGCAAATCAAGGCTTAATTCAAGGAGCAATTCAAAAACCCTTTGAAATTGAAGGAGTGAATTTCCCTATAAATAGATGTATAATTGTAATGAATTCATCAATCCAAATGTTCATTCCAATTGAGAGAAAAACTTATAGAAAAAAAGGCTTGAGTGAGAAAATTGACAGCAATTTTCTTGGATGTAATTGGATTGTGCGTTGTGAATTATGAGTGTTGTAAACATCTTGTATAATTTCTCCCCTTTTAGTAAAAGGTTATGTAGTAGGTTCGAAGACATAAGCAAGATTGGCCGAACTTCTTTATCAAATTTGTGTGTTATTTTTCGATCTCTACTTTCTCATAAATCTAGCTTATCGAGAATTTATGTAATTTCCTAATAACTCGTATCAGAGCTTTTGGTGGTGATTTCTGTCAATTTCCTACAAGGTTTCTATACAAGTAAATAGCGAATTACGTGAAATAGTAAAATTTTGTCGATGATATTTGTTTATTGACGGAGGTTTTCTAATACACGGTGGTTTGTATAAATAGTCAGAAACAATCTGAAGGAAGTCAGATTTGAGTTTTGGAAAGGTGAAACTCGACAAATTCGATGGCATAGATTTTGGGTTTTGGAAAATACCGATAAAGGATTATTTGTATCAAATAAATCTATATCAACCTCTCTCAGGGAAGAAGCTAGAGGCTATAAAGGAAGAAGATTGGAATCTTCTAGATAGACAAGCTCCCATAATTATTCGATTGACGTTATCCCATAATGTTACTTTCAACATAGCAAAGGAAAAGACCACATCGGGTCTTATGGAAGCTCTTTCCAATATGTATGAGAAGCCATCGACCTCAAACAAAGTGCACCTAATGAGGCGTTTGTTCCATTTATGAATGATGGAAGGCGCGTCAATAGCTCAACATCTCAATGAACTCAACACAGTCACAACCCAGTTGAGTTCAGTTGAAATTGAATTCGATGAAGAAGTACAAGTATTGATACTTTTGTCTTCTCTACCAAAAATCTAGAATGATACTGTCACGGTTATGAGTACCTCGTTAGTAAGCAATAAGTTGAAATTTGACAATGTTCGTGATCTCGTTCTCAGTGAAGAGATCCGATGTAAACATGATGAATCGTTAACCTCTTTAGTTTTGCATATAGATTCTAGAGGAAGAAATTAAACTAGAGGGAATGGACTTGGAAGAATAGACTACAAATGTAGATTAAAGAACATGAGGTCCAATTCCAGGAATCCTAATAATTCTCATAGCTCGAAGACTATCGAGTGTTGGAATTGTGGAAGAACTAGGCATTACAAAAATCAGTGCAAGAGTGCACTGAAGGACAAACAAGTGAAGGAAGAGGCAAATGTTACTTCCACCTCAGGAGGAGATGATGCATTGATATACTCTTTGGAGAGCAAGGAAGAATCTTGGGTGTTAGACTCTGGAGCATCGTTCCATGCTACTTCACAGAAAGAATTCTTCAAGAAATATGTCCCCGGAAACCTTGGAAAGGTATATCTTGGTGATAATAAACCGTGTACTATTATTGGCAAAGGTGTAGTGAAGATTAAGTTGAACGGGTATGTTTGAGAGTTGAAGGATGCCAGGCATATTCCCAACATAAGAAGGAACTTAATCTCAGTAGGGTAGTTGGCTAGTAAAGGTTACACTATGATCTTGAATTGTGATGATTGGAAGATTTCAAAGGGTGCAATGATGGTTGCTCGAGGTAATAAGAGTGGCACTATTTACATGACATTAGAGGCATATTGTTCGATTGTAGTTGCAGTAGGCAATGAAACACCAAAGTTGTCGTACCAGAGACTAGCCTACATAAGTGAGAAGGGAATTAAGATTATGCACTCAAACAGAAAACTTCCAGGTCTACAATCTGCGGAGATAGACATGTGCGAAGATTGCATACTTAGAAAGCAAAAGAGAGTCAACATTCAGACAAGTGGTAGAACCCCAAAGAAGGAAATGCTAGAGCACATTCACTCTGATGTTTGGGGAATAATGACAGTCTCATCCATTGGTGGGAAACACTACTTCATGAATTTCATCGATGATCACACTCGGAAGGTATGGGTTTACTTTCTAAAGCATAAGTTTGAAGTATTTGAGGCTTTCATAAGATGGAAAGCTATGGTTGAAAATGGGATAATTTTGAAGATCAAAAAGCTCAGAACCGACAATGGTGGTGAATATGAAGACACCGGATTCAAAAATTTCTACTATGAGCACGAGATTAGAATGGAAAGAACTGTACCAGGCACGTCTCAACACAATGGTGTAGCTGAGTGTATGAACCAAACGTTGATAGAAAATCTAGAAGTATTCGTATACAATCAGGTCTCCCAAAGTAGTTATGGGCAGAAGTAGTCAACATGGTAGCTTATTTGATCAATCGAGGTCCATCTGTTCCATTAGAGCACAAAATACTAGAGGAGGTATGAAGCGGAAAAGAGGTAAAACTATCACATCTAAAAGTTTTTGTTTGTCTAGAATTTGTGCATATTAGTGATCAAGGAAGGAATAAGCTTGATCCCAAATCCAAGAAATGCACCTTCATCGACTCTGGTGAGGATGAGTTTGGCTACCATATTTGGGATGACGAAAATAAGAAAGTGATCTATAGCAGAGATGTGATTTTCAACGAAAGGGTGATGTATAAAGACATGCATAAAATAGACGCCAATGACTTAGAGAAAAATGAGTCAGTATTTGCAGATGCAGATGATGTCCCAGATAGTTTTGTAACAGAACCAATTTTAACAAGTTCTCAATTAGAGGAACTTGTTAGACAAAGCAATATGCAGCAGTCCGACACACCACAACCTCCTACTCTAGCTCCTATATTGAGAAGGTCTTCTCGACCTCATGTGCCTAACAGGAGATACATGAACTATATGTTGCTGACTGATAGAGGGGATCCTAAATGCTATGATAAAGCTTTTCAGACTCGAGATTCCAACAAGAAGGATCTTTCCATGAAAGAAGAAATGAAATCTTTCATCTCCAACCAGACATAGGAACTAGTTGAGTTACCCATAGGGAAGAAGGCACTTTATAACAAATGGGTGTACCGGGTGAAAGAGGAGCATGATGGTTCTAAGAGATACAAAGCCTGACTAGTTGTCAAAGGATTTCAACAGAAAGAATGAGTTGACTACACTGACATTTTTGCTCCCGTTGTGAAGCTCAATACTATCAGATCAGTGTTGAGTATTTTAGCCATTGAAGATCTTCATCTTGAATAGTTTAATGTAAAGACTGCATTCCTTCACAAAGACTTAGATGAGGAGATAGATATGTACCAGCCAGAAGGTTTCTCAAATAGAGGGAAGAAGAACATGGTGTGCGGACTTTAAAAGAGTTTGTATGACTTGAAACAAGCCTCGAGACAATGGTACAGAAAGTTTGACAGCTTTATGCACAAGAAAGGTTTCCAGAAGTGTAATGTCGACCACTATTGCTACTTCAAGAGATATAGGTCCAATTATATCATTTTATTACTTTATGTTGATGATATATTAGTATCAGGTTCAAATATGGATGATATCAAAAGGTTAAAGCATGAATTGTCAAAGGAGTTTGACATGAAATATTTGGGTCCAACAAAGAAGATTCTTGGAATACAAATCACAAGAAATAAGAAGAGAGGATCCATGTGGTTATCCTAGGCAGAGTAGATCAACCATATTTTATAGAGATTCAACATGGGCGATGCCAAGCCAGTTAACACACCCTTGGCCAGTCACTTTTTCCTATCCAAGGATCAGTCCCCTTAGACGGAGGAAGAGAGAGAATTCATGGCTAAGGTTCCTTATGCCTTATCCATTAGAAGTTTTATGAACGCGATGGTTTGTATGAGAACAGATATTGATAATGCAGTGAGAGTTTTAGTAGATTTATGTCAAATCTAGGGAAAACTCATTGGGAAGAAGTCAAGTGGATTTTGAGGTATCTACGAGGCACCATAGAGAATTGTTTGTACTTTAGTAAAGGAGAGTTAAAAGTACAAGGCTACGTAGATGCAAATTTTAGAGGTGAAGTTGATCACCGAAGAAGCACCACCGGTTATATATTTAATATTAGAACTACAACTGTTAGTTAGATGTCACATATACAAAAGATTTTCACTCTATCCACTATAGAGGCTAAGTATGTAGTAGTGAGTGAAGCCAGTAAAGAGATTATATGGCTTCAAGGTTTGTTAAATGAGCTAGGATTCAAATAGGAGAAGAATATTTTGCACAGTGATAGTCAAATTGCAATACACTTGGTGAAGAATTCAGCATTTCATTCTAGAACCAAGCATATTGGGCTTCATTATTACTTCATCATATCTCTATTGGAAGATGATATGTTAATACTGGAGAAGATTCAAGGAAGCAAAAATCCAACGGATATGTTGATAAAGGTGGTGACTATTGACAAACTGAAGTTGTTATCAACTTCAGTTTGTCTGCTAGAGTAATAAGACTAGAAAAGCTGCTGCATTGATCGAGGTGTGAAGACAGATTGGAATCAGTCTTCAAGTGGGAGATTGTTGAATAATTGATCTTAATTTAAGGAGAAAATTTAGGAGCAATTCAAGGAACCCTTTGAACTTCAAGGAGTGAATTTCCCTATAAATAGATGTATAATTGTAATGAACTCATCAATCCAAATGTTCATTCCAATTGAGAGAAAAGCTTAGAGAAAAAAAGGCTTGAGTGAGAAAATTGAGAGCAATTTTCTTTGGTGTAATTAGGTTATGAGTTGTGAATTTTGAGTGTTGTAAACACCTTGTATAATTTCTCCCCTTTCAGTAAAAAGATCACCAGTAGGTCCGGAGACGTAAGCAAGATTGGCCGAACTCCTTTATCAAATATGTGTGTTATTTTTCTATCTCTACTTTCTCATAAATCTAGCTTATCGCGAATTTGTGTAATTTCCCAACAATATTTACGTGTATATGAAAGTTTATAAATTATGGACCTAATTAACCTAGAGAGGGGATGAATAGGTTATTTTTAATTTTTACCAATTTATAATTTAATAACCTAAATAAAGCGGTCAGGCATGCAATCATGTGTAAAAATAAGTGCAAAAATAAAATAATAACACATGATATTTTTAGGTGGAAACAACCTAGGCCATAATCATGATCTAAGAGGAAAACCACCGGTCCACAAAACCACCTAACTTTCCACTATAAAAATCAAAATGTTCAAGTACAAACTCAGTCTTATGCCACCCTCCTTAGGATACTGCCCCAATGTACTTTACTTACGAGCCCCTGCTATGTGATGAACAAAACCGGCATCGCCGATCTTGCCAATACTATGGTTTTATATTTATAAAACTCTCGCTAGTGCACGAATCATTTCGTAGAAAATGATAAGTATACTCCCAAGGTCGATCTAAGGAAGGAATATATATGGTTTTTAATTTATTATTCAAACTTTTAAAAATGAAATTAAATCCTAAACATCCTGACACGATATTTGGGTTTTTGTGTTTCTAATCTAATAACATAAAAATAAAAATAGATACAGATTCAATAAATATTGATGCAAATTTTATCATTTATAATAATGGAGTATTTATGGATATAATAACTAAGTAATTATGCTTGCTCATATTATTTAAGTTATTAAAGATATAAATAGATATTCTTTGTTAACTAAACAAATCAATCAACACCTATGTGTGGGGTTGATAACTAATTTGGTTAATTAAATTAATTCCTTTTTTCTAAGAGATTGAAAATGAACCATTTAAATGCCACCTTTGGTGGGGTTAGACACTTTAGACTTTATTCAAGGTGTCCAAATTAAACCTAAGAATTTAATTATTCGATTACTAACTTTCAAGTTTTAAAACTAATACTGAAAATATGTTGTCAATACATTTTCAGATAATAATTCTTATAAAAATTTTTGAAATAGAGCTTCACTCTAACTATCGAGCGATTGTACTAACAAATAAAAGAGCACTACTTTAAATCAAATCGGATAACTAAACCTTAAAATCTAATTTTCAGATTTAAGTTTGTAATGAAAAATAATATATTTCTCTCTAACATTCTTAATATAAAATCTTTAATAAAAATAAAATCAATTCATTTTAGAGATTTTTACCTATTTAATATTTTGCAAGCATAATAACGTTATTATTATATCATGTTTACAAATAGCCAGCAAAGTTAAATTTAATCATAAACAAATTAATATAACATGTAAGAATAAAGCATAAAAATAACTGTAAAGAAAATAGAATCCTTACAGTACTTTGATGTTATTCCTATTGCTGGAAAACCTCCAAATGGAATTTGCACTTTCATTATTGAATCAAAAAGCAAATAAATTACAACAACATAATTAGTTCTTCTCAAAAAGAGAAGAACTCTAAAACTAATAAAAACTAACTAAGAAAAGACTAAAAACTAAGAAAAACTAAAAAACTAAGAAATAGAGAGAAAGAAAGACAAGAAGATGTGTTTTTAAGTTTGTTTTGTTATGAAGAGAATTGGGATATTTATAGGTGAGGAGAGGAAGAAAAAGTGGGTAAAAAATGATTAAAAATGGTGGAAACGCAGAGTAATGAATGATGACATCATTGATGATGTCATACTGACGTGGGGGGCGGCGTCGCGCCCGGATTGGGGTAGATAGATGCAGCGGCGCGCGCAGATTGGGTGCTAATAGGCACAGGCATGCGCGAGCTGGGTGTGCATTGGCCGGTGCGACTGGTTGGCTACGTGCGCGATTTCCTCCTTTTTGATCTTTTTGACCCATTTTGTCCAATTTTTCCATATTTATTCACCTTTCTTCATTTAATTTATGAATATATTTGCGATGTATTACCTCTGATATTTTTCTTTGAGTCTTTAAGTTACTTTTTTAAGTAAAAATACCTAAAAAACCATAAAAATTCTTATGATTCCGAAAAGACAGATTTATATAAATATATGATAAAATCATATAAATATATATATTTTTAATCAATTAACGTATATAAAATGATGGTAATTTTAGTACTTTTGAGCACTCATCACTATGTTTTCACAGTTTCCAATATTAGCGTGAATAGCTTCCAGACCAACGTTCCAATATGCTCCTTGTAAATCAGATCGTTCACAAATCAACTGCAAAATAGTTAGCACAAAAATACATGTGCCCGTGTGTGTTCTAGAACGGATTTAACAATGAATAATCCTAACTAGATGATTCAAAATATATGTCATTTAAATCAAATCAACTAGAAAATACTACAACAAACAATATTATTCAAATCTCCACATTTATGATATCAATTTTCTTTGAGCTTCAATTACTTTAATTCCCAAATAATATTATTCAAATATCCACATTTATATATATATATATATATATCTTAAAAAAACTTTATTTATATCAAAAGCATACCATTCTTATATATATATATATTAGCATTGATTGCCGCTGGCATTGATTTTAGTTGGCATGTGTTGAATAGCTTTATATATATATTAGTATTTCGGCATTCATCAACTCCAATGCTCCTTTGTTTTTTTTTCTTCAGTTCGGCACCTACAGATTTTCTTTTCTTATTTCTCTAATTTTATTTCAGCACACCTCTTCATTCAACCCTAATATGTCTATATATATATATAGACAATTATAATGACCTAGTAGTATTAGGTTTAAAATATATTTTGGGCTTAATTTTTCAAAGCCCATAAAAAAACTTAATATTATAAAAAATTATTTTTTAAAACACATCTAAAATATAATTTCATAAATTGATTTAAGTTTAAATAAATATTTTAACACCAAAAATAGTTTCATATTTATAAACATGTGTTATTAAATGCATGAATGCAATCATATGTGTCATAGTTATCAAGAATATACCTGAAGTACAATTATCTAGAACTCGAGCATTTGTTCGGTCTGATAGACTTAATAACATGCCTAAAAACAAGTTTATATGTAAATATTTTATCCATGAAAATAGCCAACACTCCTAGCCTTATAGTATATATATGGTGATATGAGATTTAGACACCATGTTTCCATTGGCATCGGGTGGTGATTTTTCCTGAAGGTTTCTAGGGTTTGTTAGCTCAACTTATGATCTGAATTTGATCAAATTTCGTCATAGTATGGTAATATCATGATGCTATTGTATATGAAATATTAGCACTCATTTTGTTCATTTTCTTTTAAATGTTCTATTATTTTTATTCTTGTTATCATAAGAAAGTAGGATATTGGCTTAAATTTTAATTGGTTGGTGCTAAGTTTATTGTATTTATTAGCCGAAAAGGATTTAAAATGTTTACATTTAATAATGTATTGTTGACTGTGAATTTGGATGTCAATATTTATACATGTTTAAAAATTCTATGTAAATTTCACCTTTTTGTTCTTTATGATCTATCTTTTGTTAATCAAGCTTACATGCACAAAATAGTGCAATAAATGACAATAAAATAAAATAGTAGTTATCAAGCCAACAACCCAAGAAAATTGAATAGATGATACAACCTTTTGTTGAAAAAGAAGAAAAGCCAATTAAGAATTAGTTGGTAAAACATGTAGAAGTGGAGCTTCTGCATTTATAAATAGAGCATCCCAATAGGTACTTTGTATTATCCTATTAAGAAAAAAGCTTTAATGAGAGAAAATAGAGAGAAATTTTTTTGGGTATAATTGGGTTATGAATTGAGTGTTGTAAACAATTTATATAATTTCTCTTTTTTAGTAAAAAGATCTGCAGCAGGTTTAGAAACGTAGGCAAAATTGGTTGAACTCTGTTATCAATTTTGTGTAATTTCCCAACAACTGGTATTAGAGTATTTGGTGGTAATTTCTATAAATTTTTTGCAATATTACTATTCATGTGAATAGTAAATTGTCGGTAATATTGGTTCGTCGATGGAGGTGTTATGATACATGGTGGGTTCATAGGAATAGATAGAAATGATTCGAAGGTTTGAGTGGGAGCAATGGTCGTACATGAAGGAAAGGTGAAACTCGAGAGATTTGATGGCACAGATTTTGGGTTTTGGAAATGTAGATAGAGGATTATCTATATCAAAGAAGTTTGTATCAATCTCTCTCAAGGAAGAAGCCAGAGACTATGAAGAAAGAATAATGGAATCTTCTAGACATACAAGCCTTATGACAATACTCTCCAATATGTATAAGAAGCCATCGGCCTCAAACAAAGTACACTTGATGAGATGTTTGTTCAATTTGTGGATGAAAAAAGGCGCATCGATAGATTAATATCTTCACGAACTCAACACATTCACAACCCAATTGAGTTCAGTTGGAATTGAATTCAATGAATAAGTATGAGCATTGATACTTTTATCTTCTCTACTAGGAAGGTGGAATGCTACTACCATAGTTGTGAGTAGCTCATTAGGAAGCAATAAGTTGAAATTTAACGATATTCATGATTTGGTTCTCAGTGAAGAAATCTAATGTAGAGAGTGAGGTGAATTATCAATCTCTTTAGTTTTGTATATAGAGTCAAGAGGATGAAATTCAACCTAATGGAATGGACGTGGCAGAACAAACTACCAAGGTATATCAATTAAAGGACAGGAGGTCTAAATCCAAGAATCCCAATAATTACTATAGCTCGAAAACTGTAGTGTTGGAATTGTGGGAGAATCGGGCACTACAATAATCAATACAAGAGTGCATCGAAGGACCAGGAAGTGATGGCTGAGGCAAATGTTACTTCCACCACAAGAAGAGATGATACATTGATATGTTTTTTGGAGAGCAAGAGAGAATCTTGGTTGTTAGACTCTGAAGCATCATTCTATGCTACTTCACAAAAATAATTCTTAGAGAAATATGTCCCCAGAAATATCGGAAAGGTATATCTTGGTGATGATTAACTGTGTGCTATTATTGGAAAAGGTGTAGTGAAGATTAAGTTGAACGGGACTGTTTAGGACCTAAAGGATGTTAGGCATATTCCCGACCTAAGGAAGAAATTAATGTCAATAGGGTAGTTGGCTAGTGAAGGCTACATTACGATCTTCTATAGTGATGATTGGAAAATTTCAAAGGGTGTAATGACGATTGCTTGAGGTAAGAAGAGTGACACTCTTTACATGAAAGTAGGGGTTTTTCAATCGCAGTTGTAGAAGGCAATGAAACACCAAATTTGTGGCACCAAAGACAGGGCCATATTAGTAAGAAGGGGATAAAGATTATGCATTCAAAGGGAAAACTTCCACGTCTATAATAAGCAAACCAACGACTGTCTCATCCATTGGTAGGAAACACTACTTCGTGACTTTCATCGATGATCACTCTCGAAAGGTATGGGTTTACTTTATAAAGCATAGTTCTAAAGTGTTTGAGGATTTCAGGAGATGGAAAGCTATGGTTGAAAATGAGACAAGTTTGAAGATCAAAAAGCTTAGAACCGACAATGGTGGTGAATATGAAGACACCATATTCAAAAATATTTGCTATGAGTATGGGATCAGAATGGAGAGAACTATGTCAGGCATGCCTCAACATAATGGTGTAGCTAAGCATATGAACCGAACATTGATAGAAAGAGCCAAAAGCGTTCATATATAGGTAGGTCTATCGAATTAGTTCTCGGTAGAAGCAGTCAATATGACAGCTTACTTAATCAATCGAGGCCCATCTATTCCATTAAAGCACAGAATATTAGAGGAGATATGGAGTGGAAAAGAGGTAAAAGTATCACATCTAAAATTTTTTGATTGTGTAGCATTTGTGCATATCAGTGATCAAGGTATAAATAAGCTTGATTCCAAATCCAAGAAATGCACCTTTATTGGCTATGGTGAAGATGAGTTTGGCTACTACATTTGGGATGATAAAAACAAGAAAGTGATCCATAATAGAGCTATAATTTCCAACTAAAGGGTGATGTATAAGGACAGGCATAAAATAGACGCTAACGACTTATAGTAGAATGAGTCAGTATTTGCAGATACAAATGATGTTCCATATAGTCCCGTGATGGAACCAACTGTAACAAGTCCTCAGCCAAAAGAACTCGTTGGATAGAACAATATGTAGTATTTCGACACACCACAACCTCCTACTCCATCTACTATATTGAGAAGGTCTTCTCGACCTCGTGTGCCTAACAAGAGATATATAAACTATATGTTGGTAATTGATGGAGGGGAGCCTGAATGCTATGATGAAGCTTATCAGACTCAAGATGCCAATAAATGGAAGATTACCATGAAAGAAGAAATTAAATCTCTCATATCTAAAAAGACATGGGAACTAGCTGAGTTACCCATGGTTAAGAAGATACTTCATAACAAATGGGTATACCGAGTGAAAGAGGAGCATGATGGTTCTAAGAGATACAATGCCTGACTATTTATCAAAGGATTTCAGTAGAAGGAAGGAGTTGACTATAACAAAAAAATTTCTCCCGTTGTGAAGCTCACTACTATCAGACCAATGTTGATTATTATTGCTATTGAAGATCTTCATCTTGAACAGTTGGATGTGAAGACTTCATTCCTTCATGAAGACATGGATGAGGAGATATACATGTACCAACCATAAGGTTTCTCAGAAAGAGGGAAAAAGAACATGGTGTACAGACTTGAAAAGAGTTTGTATGACCTGAAATAAGCCCCAAGATAGTGGCACAAAATTTTTGATAGCTTCATGCACAAGGAAGGTTTCCAGAAGTGCAATATCGACCACTATTTCTACTTTAAGAGATATAGGTCAAGTTACACTACTACAAAACATACCTATGGGCTCAGTTTTTAACCGCGGCCATAGGTACACTCTATGGCTTCGGTTTTCTAATAACCGTGGCCATAGGTACACCCCAGCCTAGGTTCTCTAATAACCGAGGCCATAGGTACACCATATGGTCTCGATTCTCTAATAACTGTGGCCATAGGTACATCCTATGGCCTCGGTTATCTAATAACTAAGACCATAGACTTGTAATCAAAATGATATCTATTAACCATATACATCTCAATTAACCTCATTTTTAAATATAAATTAAAATAAATTGAAAAAATTAAAAAAAATTAAGAGTCATTATATTAAACTTAAGAGGGATATTAAATTAATTAAAAGTTTATTAGATACATTAAACATAATAAAACCTTAATATAAATAGCTAATAAAGTGTTCCAAAAATATAAAAATATAAATGAAAAATATTTACTAATATAACTAATCAAATTATCTACAATTTAAATCAATCTGAAAATATTTTACATGTTCCATTGTAATGTTTTTCTTCAAAATCTTCTTCCTTGATAGCATTTACTATGAGCATACCAAAATATAGATTCATTAATATAATCCTACATATACAACATCTAAAACACAAGAGTCGTCTCTGTTTATTATTATTAGTACTACCTATATTAATAACAACAGTAACATTATTATCATTAGATCGAGTAGCTTCAAAAGGAAACAATAGTACTTTTGGCAGAAAAAATAATAAAAATAAAGTAAAGGAATAATAAAATGAGGAATTCCAAATTGTTGGACAACTTGTAAACATTGTGGATCAATTTACTACAAATGTTAACTTAATATAAAAGCAAGAAATTAAGACGTAGGTGATAGGAAAATGTTCATACTAGAGAACTTGAATCTCTACAAAATGGGTTATAGCATTTCTCATCAGCATCAAAGTAAGACATGTTTTCAACAACAAAAACACATGGCACCTAGATAGATGAAAATACCACAAGATCGGTACATGAGTGTGAAAGCAAGCATTAAATAGCTTCTCCATTACTGTAAATTTCAATCACTGCCTGCAAATTTCAACAAGTGAAACACACAAGGTTTAAAAAACTGTAAAACTGGTACATGAGTGTGAAAGTAAGCACTAAATTGCTTCTCCATTTAGCAATATTGGAGTTTACCTAAATATTAGAAAGATAAGAAAACAAGCATATATATCATGGACAAAATTAGTTTATCACTTATGATATATCTTCTCACTCGGGAATTAATTAATGGTAAGGGTGTGGTCCAACATAAAAAACTAAATGAATAGAAAAAAAGAAACTTCACACGAGCCTCAACATTTTACTTTACAAGAACCTACCTCTATCAGCAAAAGCTGAACAATAGCTCTACACTTTGCATCAGATATAAAAGCATAGAGATGGTGTGTCCTCAATCTATCGGATTTGTCCTCAATCTATAAAATTTCATAAAAAGATCCATAACTAATTGGAGAGCCAGGCATCTTGATTATCCTCACCCGTATCACTATCAAGTCCTTGCCCAGGAAGGTTCTCCCCAGAAGGATCAATTGCATGTCGAACATAATCAAATATTGGAAACAACACTGATTCAAATACTCGTTCCTACAATGGTACTGAGAAAGAAAACGAGGGAGCTGGTGCGCTGATACGCTACTGTGCTAGTGCACTGATACGTTGCTATGCTGGTGCGCTTGATGTTGATGCACCTGGTGCTTGGGGCCTAGAAATTAACCAGGTACTACTATGTGCTGCATTGCCCACTCTGGTAGAATAAGAAGACATCACCAGGATTGATGTTACTACCAGCAACCACAATGAAGTCATTGCTAGCTTTGTTCAAAAATCAATATACTATTTATTGTTATAAAGCTCCTTAATTTAAGGAGCAAATTAAGGAGCAAAACATGGAGTAAAACATGGAGCAAAACAAGGAGCAAAACATGGAGCAATTCATGGAGCAAAACAAGGAGCTTAATTCAAGGAGCAATTTAAGGAACCATTAATTTAAGGAGTAATTCAAGGAGTGAATTTTCCTATAAATAGATTTGTAATTGTAATGAATTAATCATCCAAAGTGTTCATTCCAATTGAGAGAAAAGCTTAGAGAGAAAAGCTTTTGTGAGAGAAAATTGAGAGTAATTTTCTTGGGTGTAATTGGGTTGTGAATTGTGAGTTGTGAGTGTTGTAAACACCTTGTGTAATTTCTCCCCTTTCAGTAAAAAGATCTGCAGTAGGTCCAGAGACGTAAGCAAGATTGGCCGAACTCCGTTATCAAATTTGTGTATTATTTTTCTATTCTTGTTTTCTCTTAAATCTCGCTTATCGGGAATTTGCGTTATTTCCCAACAACTGGTATAAGAGCTATTGGTGGTGACTTCTATCAATTTTCTGCAAGAAATAGTCAGAAACGATCCAGAGGAAGTGAGATTTTAGTGGGAGCAATGGCCGCAGATGAAGGAAGGGTGAAACTCGAGAAATTTAATGGCACAGATTTTGGGTTTTGGAAAATGCAGATAGAGGATTATCTGTATCAAAGAAATCTATATCAACCTCTCTCAGGGAAGAAACCAGAAGCTATGAAGGAAGAAGATTGGAATCTTTTAGACGGATGAAGCCCTCGGAGTTATTCGATTGACGCTATCCCGCACGTTGCCTTCAATATAGCAAAGGAAAAGACCCACGGTGGGTCTTATGGCGGCTCTCTCCAATATGTATGAGAAGCCCATCGGCCTCGAAACAAAGTGCACTTAATGAGGCGTTTGTTCAATTTGCGGATGAATGAAGGCGCATCGGTAGCTTCGACTTATCTCATGAACTCAACACACCAGTGAGTTCGAAGTGGAAATTGAATTCGATGAAGAAGTACGAAGGCATTAATACTTTTATCTTAACACCGAGAAAGTTGGAATGCTCTGTCATCGCGAGTGTGAGTAGCTCGTCAGGAAACAATAAGTTAAAATTTGACGATGTTCGTGATTTGGTTCTCAGTGAAGAGATCCGACGTAGAGAGTCAGGTGAATCGTCATCTTCTTCAGTTTTGCATACAGAGTCAAGAGGAAGAAATTCAACCAAAGGAAATGGATGTGGTAGAACAGACTACCGAGGTAGATCAAAGGACAAGAGGTCCAAATCAAGGAATCCTAATAATTCCCATAGCTTGAAGACTATCGAGTGTTGAAATTGTGGAAGAACCGGACACTACAAAAATCAATCCAAGAGTGCACCGTAGGACAAACAAGTGAAGGCAGAAGAAAATGTTACTTCCACCTCAGGAGGAGACGATGCATTGATATGCTCTTTGGAGAGCAAGGAAGAATCTTGGGTGTTAGACTCTGGAGCATCGTTCTATGCTACTTCACAAAAAGAATTCTTCGAGAAATATGTCCCCAGAAACCTTGGAAAGGTATATCTTGGTGATGATCAACCATGTGCTATTATTGGAAAAGGTGTAGTGAAGATTAAGTTGAACGGATTTTTTTGGGAACTGAAGGATGTCAGGCATATTCCCGATCTGAGAAGAAACTTAATCTCAGTGGGGCAGTTGGCCAGTGAAGGCTACACAACGATCTTCCATGGTGATGATTGGAAGATTTCAAAGGGTGCGATAGCGGTTGCTCGAGAGCGAAAAGTGGCACTTCTTTTCTGTGACGACGAGAGGCACGTTGTTCAATTACGATTGCGAGGCAATGAAACACCAAATCTACGTGGCACCAGAGACTAGGCCATATGAGAAGGGGATGGAGATTACGCACTGAAAAGGAAAACTTCAGTCAGCCTACGGAGATAGACATGTGCGAAGATTGCATACTTGGAAAGCAAAAGAGAGTTAGCTTAGACAAGTTGTAGAATCCCAAAGAAGGAAAGACTAGAGCTTATTCACTCTGATGTTTGGGGACCAACGACCGTCTCATCTATTGGTGGGAAACACTACTTCGTGAATTTCATTGATGATCACTCTCGGAAGGTATGGGTTTACTTTCTAAAGCATAAGTCTGAAGTATTTGAGGCTTTCAGAAGATGGAAAGCTATGGTGGAAAATGAGACGGTTTTAAAGATAAAAAAGCTCAGAACCGATAATGGTGGTGAATATGAAGACACCAGATTCAAAAATTTCTGCTATGAGTACGGGATCAGAATGGAAAGAACTGTGCCAGGCACGCCTCAGCCTGATGGTGTAGGCGGGCGTATGACCGAACGTTGACGAAGAGCCGAAAGCATTCGTATATAGTCGGTCTAGAAGAAATTCTCCGGGCGAAGTAATCAACACGGCGACTTACTTGATCAAGAGGCCCATCTGTTCCATTGGAGCATAGAAAACCCGGAGGAGGTATGGAGCGGAGAAAAGAGGTGAAACTATCACATCTAAAAGTTTTTCGGTTGTGTAGCATTTACGCATGCTCGTTGATCAAGGCAGAATAAGCTTGATCCCAATCCAAGAAATGCCATTCATTGGCTATGGTAAGGATGAGTTTGGCTACGCCGCATTTGGGATGACGAAAAGAAGAAATTTATCCAGAGTTAGCAGATGTGATTTTCGACGAAAGGGTGATGTATAAGAACATGCATAAAATAGACGCCAATGACTCGGAGAGCGAGAATGAGTCGGTATTTGTAGATGTAGATGATGTCCCGGATACTTACGCAGCAGAACCAATTGTAACAAGTCCTCGCAGCCCGGAGGAACTTGTTGGACAAGATCACAGCGGTCGACACACCTGACAACTCTTACTCTAGCTCCTGTATTGAGAAGGTCTTCTCGACCTCGTACGTGCCTAACGGGAGATACATGAACTATATATTCTTGGTCGATGGAGAGCTGAATGCTATGATGAAGCTTATGCTCAATTCGAGATTCCAGCAAGTGGGGCTTCTTTATGAAAGAAGAAATGAAATCTCTCATCTCCAACCAGACATGGGAACTAGTGAGTTACCTATGGGAAAGAAGGCACTTCCGCGACAAATGGGTGTCTTACCGGGTGAAAGAGGGCTTGTGATGGTTCGAGAGATACAAAGCCCGCCTAGTTGTCAAGGGTTTCTGAAGGAAGGAGTTGACTACTTGACATTTTTGCTCCGTTGTGAAGCTTAATACTATCGATCGGTATTGAGCATTGTAGCCCATCGAAGATCTTCATCTTGAACAGTTAGATGTGAAGATCGCATTCCTTCGTGGAGATTTAGATGAAGAGATATACATGTACTGCCAGTGAAGGTTTCTCGAAGGGGAAGAAGAACATGGTGTGTAGACTTAAGAAGAGTTTGTATGGCACGAAACAAGCCCCGAGACAATGGTACAAAAAATTTGTGACTTAAATGCACAAGAGGAAGGTTTCGAAGTGCAATGCGATCATTGTTGCTACTTGAGAGATATAGGTCCGGTTATATCATTTTACTACTTTATGTTGATGATACGTTAGTGTGAGGTTCGGATATGGATGATATTAAAAGGTTGAAGCAAAGAATTATAAAGGAATTTGACATGAAAGACTTGGAGTCCAAACAAAGAAGATTCTTGGCATGAAAATCACAAGAAATAAGAAGAAAGGATCCTTGCGGTTTATCTCACGCAGTACATCAATCGTGTTTTGCAAAGATTCAACAGGGCGATGCCAAACCGGTTAGCACACCGGTCACAGGTCATTTTCGCCTATCCGAGGATCGGTCCCCTCGAGACGAAGAAGAGAGGAATTCATGGCTAAGGTTCCATGCCTCGTCCATTGGAAGTTTGATGTACGCAATGGTGTGTACGAGACCAGGACATTGGCCTACGGTGGGAGTTGTTAGCGGATTTATGTCAAATCCGGGGGAAAACTCATTTGGGGAAGCGATCAAGTGGATTTTGAGGTATCTGCGAGGCACCACGAGAAAAGTGCTTGTACTTTAGTAAAGGAGAGTTAAAAGTACAAGTACGTAGGCGCAGACTTTGGAGGTGAAGTTGATCACTTAGAAGAAGCACCACCGGTTATATATTCTACCGTTGGAACTACGGTTGTTAGTTGGATGTCACAAATACGAGAAAATTGTCACTCTATCCACTTCTGGTGAGGTATGTAGTAGTAACTAAAGCTAGTAAAGAGATGATATGGCTTGAGGTTTGTTAATTGGTGGGATTCAAACAAGAGAGAATGTTATGCATAGTGATAGTCAAAGTGCAATACAACATGGCGAAGAATTAGCATTTCATTCTAGAACAAAGCATATTGGACTTCGTTATCACTTCATCAGATCTCTATTAGAAGATGATGTGTTAATACTGGACAAAATTCAAGGAAGCAAAAATCCAAGCAGATATGTTAACAAAGGTGGTGACTATTGACAAAGCGAAGTTGTGCTGTGACTTAGGTTAGCTACTAGAGTAACAAAGACTAGAAAAGCTGCTGCATTGATCAAGGTGTGAAGATAGATTGAAATCAGTCTTTAAGTGGGAGATTGTTATAAAGCTCCTTAATTTAAGGAGCAAATTAAGGAGCAAAACATGGAGTAAAACATGGAGCAAAACAAGGAGCAAAACATGGAGCAATTCATGGAGCAAAACAAGGAGCTTAATTCAAGGAGCAATTTAAGGAACCATTAATTTAAGGAGTAATTCAAGGAGTGAATTTTCCTATAAATAGATTTGTAATTGTAATGAATTAATCATCCAAAGTGTTCATTCCAATTGAGAGAAAAGCTTAGAGAGAAAAGCTTTTGTGAGAGAAAATTGAGAGTAATTTTCTTGGGTGTAATTGGGTTGTGAATTGTGAGTTGTGAGTGTTGTAAACACCTTGTGTAATTTCTCCCCTTTCAGTAAAAAGATCTGCAGTAGGTCCGGAGACGTAAGCAAGATTGGCCGAACTCCGTTATCAAATTTGTGTATTATTTTTCTATTCTTGCTTTCTCTTAAATCTGGCTTATCGGGAATTTGCGTAATTTCCCGACATTTATGGATATTTTTCCTTCAATTTTTAATAGCTTGTTATGAAAACGAAAGTGAAGATCATGAAGGAAAAACATACCTCTGCTTCAAGATCATTTAAGAATGTCTCACCATCAAGAATCACATTATGTTATAAGTTCACTATTAAGTGTATTTCCTTGAAGGGAAAATTTTTCTTCAGCATAATAAAAGAGAAAATAGAAGTAAAGAGAGACAAGAGAAAAAAAAAACTAGATAAAAGATGAGGAACTATAACAAGATTAAAAATTACTTTACAACTGAAGAATATTTCTTGAAAAACTGTTTATGAAGAGGACAATAGTCCAGATTTTGGAGAGTTTTTAATTGATCAAATATAACACTAATTTTTACGAAAAATATCAACATGATTTTCAAATTGTTAACTATAAAAAGAAATGGTAGTCAATACATAGATGTAATATGTTGAAAATCAACACCAAAATAATGATTAAAGAGGCAGAGAAATAAATGAAGTGGTTGAAGAGGTGTAGAAATAAATGAAGTAGTTGAAGGTTGTAGAAATAAATGAAGTAGTTGATGGTTGTAGAAATAAATGAAGTGGTTGAAGGTTGTAGAAAAGAGAAGTGTGTAGATAAGATTTGTATGGCTAGTATTATTTTTTAGTTTTATATTTGTGTGGTGTAGATTGCATGGTGAGGACTATAAATAGCCTACCTTGCATTTGGTTTAATCATTCCATCAAAAACAAATAAGTCTTTGTATTCTTAGTTTGAGTGTGAGTTGAGAGCTTTCTCTTTGAGTGTTTGTATTTCTCTTCAATTTGTGAGTTGTCTTTAAAAGGTGTTATAGTGAGTATAATACAAGTAGTTTGTTTACTTGTTTGGATCTAATATTAGTAAATTTAGAGTTGTTCATTCTAAATTTTACTCAACATAATATACATAATATAGATATATAAAAACTTATGACAACCTATTTCCAGGTGTCGTTTGAAGGCTTGGTGTTGGTGGTATTGACATTTCCCAATTTCTTGGACGACGAATATAATTGCGGTAGGTCATATAGCCTTTTCCATTGCATCTCCAATCCTTTAGTACAAACCAATGTAGGAAGAAAATGTCTTAATCATGAAAACCCAAAATCCCTTAAATGAAGAGTCAGCTAAAAAAATCAATCTATACCATTATTTATCAAAAATAATTCTCATTCCTCTCTGTCTCCCATGGTGGGAAGGAAAAAATTAGTATAACAAAGAGGTGCCAACCCTAGGTTCTTGTAAACACATTGTTTATACTAAATAAAAAGGAAAATAATTATCATTTGTGCACACCTACAGATAATAAAAATTTCAGATACGTCTAAAATATTAACCATGAAGTATTTTCCGTCAAAAGATTTAAAATTGCATTTATAAACCACAAAAAATTATTGAATTACTAGTCTTAAGCAAAATTAATGAATTACTAGTCTTAAGCAAAACAATTGTTATTTTAGCTAGAATAAGCAAAATGCTCAACTTTTGGGATATCACTTTATTGCAGGTCAGAATACCAAGGCATACACTTGTCTCTAAAAATCAAATGGATGAAAACAACTATAAAAGAACATATTTAAATAAATATCAATCCGAACAGAGAGATCCAACTCAACAGAGGAAAAAAAAAATTCCTTGACATTTGGTAATGAAAAAGCTTAACTTAGCAACAGAGACAAACAACAATTTGATTAACTTAGCATCTAGCTCATCTTCATAAATATTTGATAATGAAAAATCTTTTCTCATGAGTAAAAGCAAGAAAATCATATCACTCCCAATAAAGATCTTCCTAAACCTCAAGAATCAAGTCTACTAACTTTGTTACAGCTCTGAGTACAACTATTTACCAACATTTCTTCCCTATTCTAATATTGAAAAATCAATGAATCAAAAACTAAGATAAAACCAAATCTAACAAAACTCTAAACATTTAAGCGAGAATAAAATTAGCCTAGAGTGGATTCCATGCTTTAACTAAAAAATGACTTTTCAAACTTTTAAATGTGACCTTAGGGAATCTAAAACCAGAACCAGAATCAGAACCATTACCTATAGCATCACATAGCGATATCTTGGTACACAACTCCTCATGAGTCAAATTAATAAAAAATCCACATTGGCAAAACCTTTCAAAAGCTTAAGCACAACATTTCCTAGTTTCTCAACTACGAGAACCATTGGCTTTGCATCAAGAGATGACGTTGATACCACAACCACCAATGGCTAGGCTCGACAGCTAAAGCCGTTAAAGTTGACAGTGAAGGAACCACCTTCTCATTCTCAAAAACATCGAGGACAGTTGCTAGTTTTTCTTCTAACCATGAGTGATTCACTCGATGTGAATGACCCACTTACGACGATAGACCTGAACAACCTTTCATCACAACCCTTGTATGTGCCTCGAACCACCTGAACATTATTGTCCTTACGAAGAACGGTATAGATGGAAGCGTTCATCGATGAAATTTTTGCTGAGCTAGGGTTCTGGGACGACTCTATAGGATATCGAATGAGCGAGGAACTATAATGAAAGAAAAAAACAAAGAAAAATGAATTAAAGGAGAGATCGAGATTTAAGGGAAAAAAAGAAAAGAAAAAAACAGGAAAAATGAAAAAAAGGAGGGAAAATGAAAAGAAAAGGATGGAAAAAGAAAAAAAATGATAGAAAAATTTCATGTTTGATGTAATAGAAAATTGATAATCTATGTCTATGACCTCAATTTTTTAAAAATTGAGGTTATAGGGTTTTGGCCTCGGTTTTTTAAAAAACCGAAGCTAAATTTACGAGACCATATGTATGTAATATAGTAGTGTTATATCATTTTACTACTTTATGTTGATGATATGTTAATAGTAGGTTAAGATATGGATGATATCAGAAGATTGAAGCAGCAATTGTCAAAAGAGTTTAACATGAAAAACTTGGGTAAAGTAAAGAAGATTCTTGGAATGAAAATGAAAAGAGATAAGAAGAGAGGATTCTTTCAGTTATCTTAAGCAGAGTACATCAACCTTGTTTTGTAAAGATTCAATATGGGTGACGCTAAGCCAATTAGCATACCCTTGGCCAGTCACTTTCGCCTATCCAAGGATTAGTCCCCTCAAACGGAGGAAGAGATAAAATTCATAGCTAAGGTTGCTTATGCCTCATCCATTGGAAGTTTTATCTACGTGATGATCTATACGAGACCAAACATTGGACATTCAGTGGGAGTTGTTAGTATGTTTATATCAAATCCAGAGAAAGCTCATTGGGAAGAATTCAAGTGGATTTTGAGGTATCTATGAGGCACTATAAAGAAGTTTTTTTACTTTAATAAAGAAGAGTTAAAAGTATAAGGCTGCGTAGATTCAGCCTTTGAAGGTGAAGTTGATCACCAAAGAAGCACCACCGGTTAAATATTTACTGATTGAACTACAATTGTTAGTTGGATATCACAAATATAGAAGATTATCACTCTATCCACTACAAAGGTTAAGTATATAGTAGTGACTGAAGCTAGTAAAGAGATGATATGGATTCAAGGCTTGCTAACTGAGTTGGGATTCAAGCAGAAGAAGAATGTTTTGCATAATGATAGTCAAAATGCAATACCCTTGGCAAAGAATTTAGCATTTCATTCTAAAACCAAGCATATTGGGCTTCGTTATCACTTCATCATATCTCTATTGGAAGATGATGTGTTAATATTGGAGAAAATTCAAGGAATCAAAAATCCAGTGGATATGTTGACAAAAATAGTGACTATTGACAAACTAAAGTTGTGTTCAACTTTAGTTGGTCGCTAGAGTAACAAGACTAGAAAAGATGTTGTATTGATCGAGCTGTGAAGACAGATTGAAATTAGTTTTCAAGTGGGAGATTATTGGTCAACCTTACATGCACTAAACGGTACAATAAATGACAATAAAACAAAAGAGTGGGTATCAAGCCAACAACCCAAGAAATTTAATGGACGGTGCATCCTTTTGTTGAAAAAGAAGAAAACTAATTTAGAATTGGTTGGAAAAACATATAGATTGGAGGCTTCTGCATCTATAAATAGAGCATCCTAATAGGTACTTTGTATTATCCTATTGAAAGAAAAACTTAGAGAAAAAAACTTTATAAGAGAAAATTGAGGGCAATTTTTTTGGGTATAATTGGGTTATGAGTTGAGTGTTGTAAACACTTTATATAATTTCTCTTTTTTAGTAAAAAAAATCTGCAGTAAGTTCGAAGATGTAGACAAAATTGGTCGAACTTTATTATCAAATTTATATGTTATTTTGTCTATTTTTATTTTCTCATAAATTTGACTTATCAGAAATTTACATAATTTTACAATAGTACATCCAAACACACACACTTAATATACGAGATTATTTTGTAAGAATAATCTCATATCAAAATATATATGCGTTAGAATTGTCATGTTCAACTCCCCCACTCCCCTGCCATTTATTGACTTTGGCAAAGCAATGGTGTGATATTCATTGGTTTATCTTCTCTTGATGTTTGATTCATAGGTTAAGCCAATGCCTCACTTATCTTAGTAGTGAAGTTTTGGGATAATTTCTTATTACGACAACTTTTTTCTTTCATTTTTCAATCTAGGTTATTGCAAAAATTTCCGATGCCCATCCGAAGGATCCGGAATTTCCTTCAAGGGGGTGGATGATATGATAAAGTTGGCTTATTTGAATGAACCTAGTGTTTTGCATAACTTAAGATGTCGATATGATGTAGATAAATTTTGTGAGTAATATGATTTACTTATCCTAGATCTCTGTATCTTTTAGCGTTTAATATATTTAATTTCAATTGTTCATTTGTTTTGTTGAGGCAAGTTGCTTAAGATCTTTTCTTTTTGTGAGCCTCAACTTCTCTATGACCATTTTGAAACATTTTCACATGTGTTGTCTCCTGTGTTACATGGACTCGCCTATTCTTGGTGCCATACTTGTGTCAATACGACAAAACATGACACCGAAATGGTGTGGAATATGTTTCGGACATTTGAAAAGTTTTCTAGACATGGTTCTTGTAGTGGACCTTAATGTCTAAGCTCTATTGGAGAAGAAGGAGAGGAAAAGGTGGAGGTAGTGAAGTTATCAGGAACCTTAAAAGTTATAAAAGAGGAGTACAAAGACAATTGACGTCACGTGTCAAAAAACCACTTTAATGTATTCTGAAAAGGTTGGATTGACAAATTTGAGGATTATGAGTTTTTTTTTCTTTTTCTTTTTCTTCTTCTATTGGAGAAGTGCAACCATTAGGCTTATTAAGAAGAAAGATTTTAATTTTTTAACTTGCAAAAAAAAAAATCAAATAGAAAATAAAGGTTTTAAGTAACCTATTTCTTACAAAAACCAACCCTAAAATAATTACTTATTCAATATAATAGAAAAAAGTAGACAACATTAGTTATTATAAAATATATTTTGAAATAAAACTTTTTGTAGTAATAATTTGAACTATCCAAGCATCCGTATGCAAAATTGGGAACTTTCTAATTGTATCCTTGTATCGTAAAATTTTACTAAGTGATGAGTCTGGTCTCTAGACACATACTCACACGGCACCTGACAGTTTTAACTGAGGCCATGTAATATAGATTGTCTCCTACATGCCTGAAATATGATGCTTACTAATTTTCTTTTTAGAGGTGTACCTCTAACTTAGAGGTTTGAATACAAAGCTAAACTCCATAATGGTGTTTCCAAATTTACATGGAAAATTTTGATAGCTGTTAACCCTTTTCAAAGACTACAACATTTATGTGATAATCACGTGATGGAACAATATAAAAAGGCTGAATTTGGTGAGCTGAACCCACATCTTTTTGCTATTGCAGATTATGCATACAGGTACATTTTCATATAGTACTATTGTCAGTTTTCATGTTGAGTGCTGATGTTCCTCAATGATGCAATAAATTGCAGAATGATGATTAATGAGGGAATTAGCTAGTCAAATTTTGTTAGTGGGGAGAGTGGAGCTGATAAAACTGAGAGCACGAAGATGCTTATGCGGTATCTTGCTTACATGGGTGGAAGATCTGCAATGGAGGGGTGGTCTGTAGAGCAGCAAGTCTTAGAGGTAACTAGTTTAATTTTGTGTTTGTTTATAATGTTTTCGTAAGGTGGTATTAGATCCTCGTGGTATTTCAATGTTGTCATGTTATTCTATTAGAGAAGTGAGTTTGAATTTTTTTTTTAATTTGAAAATTATAATATTTCCACTAAAACCCATATATAAAAATATAACAAAAATATCATGTTTAAATGAAATTCATTAATCTATATTCAAATATTAGATAAACAAAAATCACACTTAGAAAAAGATGGTTTTATTAAGAGTACCACCAAATAATTATGAGTTTTTGCTTCTTTTTCATCTTTGTGCATTTCCACTACCAACTACGATTGCTTGAATATATGTATAAATAAAACTTAGTATGAATAAAATATATACATCTTGTTAAAATTTTACCATAAAAATGAAAGATACAAAATATACTAGATCTAATTTACATAAAATCACACCTGACAAAATAAATCAATAGAATCAAGGATAACAAATTATTTATGAATAAAGACTCCCTAAGAGAGACAATATACTCATCATAGAGAAAGCTCCCAAAAAAGAGAGGTTCCTGTTACAAGCAAAAAATGCTTGAGCTATTTGGCACAGCACCTATGGCGCCCAAGCACGCAGAAAAAAAGGTACCAACAGTATAAGGAGTCGCGCAACATTTGTGGAAACAGGTGGATACAAAGTCACGAGCAAAGGAAGGGATCCCTAACGAAAAAGAACATTGGCTTGGAGAATGAGCAGGGTGATTATTGATTATGTTAGATAAATGTCAGAATCATTTAGTCTTGTGTAATCCTATAAATAAGATTAAAGTAATTAGAAAAAGGTTATCAGAAATTATATGAAATCAGCCTCTTTAACTCTACCTTCTTCTTCCCTAACCTTTGATAAATTCACCACCTAACAATGGTATCAAAGCCAGTTCCAGCCATGGACAATCGAAACCAATCAAACACAGAGACCTCGGATGAGGAATCTGATACCCTCGAGCGAATAAATGCTATCTTACAACTGATGCTAATTGAGCTGCGAGGTCTTCGCGCCACCCATAGCTCACCATCGGCTCCCAATCTTGGCAATCGGAGGAGTAAATCGTCTGAAACCTTCGAGTTGAGATCTCTTCGTACCTCCCACAACACACCTCCGAATCCAAAAGTCATACCTAGATCTGTATTAAATCTATACCCAGTAATAATCGCTCAAGCTGATATTTCTAACTTCAAAAACGCAGTTAAAATGTTCACTGCATCTTTAGAAAATTTCGAACACCAATCATCACCTTCACTTAAAACCCACCCTCGTGCCTCACTTGAGATTGACAAGAAATTTGTAACACAACCCACTGGTTCCCTCGCGATGAGAGAACCCCAACCTATAGAAATCAAAGGCAGTAAGAACTACATTTCTGGGTTACAAGAAGAGAGAACGAGGACTTATACAAAACACAAGGTGAGACTTGGTGGATTGCTCGAGGGATTGCCAACGCCTGGGCTTCTAGTAATGGTCCATAAGCCAGCCCAAGAAACCAGCTTATCTCTTAAGCGTATTTCCTCTCCCTCAGATGAACGGCTTCACAATGGGCTTGGATTTGGCCTATCAGTTGGCCCTATAGCCCTTACACCAACAGAGACCCAGAACCCCTTTTCTTCTTCGTCCAAATCTCTGATAGGAATCAAAGCAATGGTTCAGTTGGTCAATCGAGAGGCACTCAAGTAGAGAAGAAGGAAATTATATCACTATGGTGATCAGGGAATCGTTGATAGCCAATGATGCACGCAACCAAAGCCACTACACAAGGAGGAAGGTTCAATTAGAGAACCCCGAGACGGTCATATGAGAAAGCTTCATCGGACTAATTGGCGCTACAAAGGCATTTCTCTACCAATTCTTGACAAACAAAAGGGCACATCTAGAAAAGAGGGTCCCTCAACCACTCTGAATAGAGAGACGAATCTTCAAAGCTTGAGGTTAGAAATTTGAATACTTATCGGTAATGTAAGAATTGCGTTTGAGTCGTACCTTTGGCATCGATGGTACCGTAAATATATTATTATCCAAAAACGATATGCCCAGGCACTAGTTATAGCTTCTATGTTTTCCTTAATATACTCTGTGATCAGAGTAATAAGATGGCTAGGGTTAATTTATGATGTTGAATACACCAATCACTATATTCTGAATTGTTATTCATTCTCAAATAACAAATTAGTTGATTCAAAAAATAGAAAGGATATACCTAGTAGGAGACAAATTCTAGGTTTAACCCATTATGCAAAAAAGCCATTGAGAGCAATTAAAAGGTGTGTAGGAAAGGCACTGCAAGACTCCATACTATCCATCAACATGGCATATGGGGATAACGGTGAAGCACACAAAATGGATGGAAAATTTATTAAGAGAATTCAAGACTCGTGTGATTCATTGGTTATAGCCTTATGTAAAGTTGTGAGATGGAGAATGGCTTTACATGGGTTCTAGCTCACGATATCTAAGAAGGTGGAGTCTAACAGTTCTATCCAACAACCCCAAATTCTTACCATTGGTGAATGGTCTTTGATTAATAATCCAGGGACTAACTGGAGGAGAAAATTGAGGGAGAGTACCAAGGAAGAGTATTCTGCCTACTATGAGAATCTCACCAACAACTGGGAAAAACACCTTGTTGTGAAGCTCTTCTCATTGGAAGAACAATTGGAGTGTAGGACTGTCTTTTTTGTTCCAAAAAGGGATCCCTATGATATCTTTGACGCAAAAGAAAAACCCCACAACATCAAGTTGTATGATCACCATGCTTCCATCATGGATAACTGTGAGGAACTGGTTCCTGAATATCTTAGCTGTGTGAATAGTATTGTGGGCTCTGATGACCTTTCCACTAGCACTTCAAGAGTGACACTACAGCAGAACCTGATATTGAAGGTTAGTCACAGGAACTGGGCCCAGAAGAGCATTGAGTTTTTCTTTAAGAAAACAGACAATAGGGGAGATCGACTCACTTGTCGAGCTCTCTTGTTAATGCTCATCACTATCCTTAGAAATATAGTGAGTTGGTTTAAATTGGATGAGAATAAGACATGCTCATTGACATCTACTTTAGCGGCAGATGCAACGCTAGTTCAAAGTGTTGTCATTGATTGTTTATCTACGATTGTACAAGACATAGCTCTTGTGGTGGCTGCTTTCATGATTGCCTTCATATTAAGGAGGCATACTGCAATGGTGGTTATTGCTTCCTTTTCCTTACTTATTGGAGCTAACATTGCTGAGCAATTGTTTCTCAAAGGATTTGGAGAAGACTACCACAATGCCTACTCAAAAGAAAACCCTTTGGCACTAGAGGCGATCACAAAAATATGTATTGTCGTTGTTTTTGGTGCAAAAGACAGACACTCCATTCAAATTTCCTTTCAACTAGAAAAAACCAAAAGGGAAGGTATTCATAAGCAACATACTTAGTTTTTTCATATTCCAACTTCATCCTCGAGGACAAGGATTCTTAAAGGGGGATGGAATGTTATAAGCAAAAAACGCTCAAGCTACTTGGCGCAACACCTATGGTGCCCAAGCACGCAGAAAAAAAGGTACCAACAGTATAAGGAGTCGTGCAACACTTGTGGAAACAGGTGGATACAAAGTCACGAGCAAAGGAGGGTACCCCTAACGAAAAAGAACATTGGCTTGGAGAATAAGTAGGGAGATTATTGATTCTGTTAGATAAATGTCAGAATCAGTTAGTCTTGTGTAATCCTATAAATAAGGTTAAAGTAATTAGGAAAAGGTTATCAGAAATTATATGAAATTAACCTCTTTACCTCTGCCTTCTTCTTCCCCAACCTCTAAAAAATTCACCACCTAACAGTTCCTTCCCGCTGGTAAATGGAGAAAGATGAAGAGATGTAGTAAAAGTAGAGATAGAAGTAGAGAAAATAGGGTGGCTAGAGGAAAGACCAACTACGTTAATCAGTTTTTGTTACTTTGCTGTGAAGTGAGTTTGAATTTGAGTAGAAAATAATGGAATGGATTTTCACTTACGCAAACAAAGTTTTTGCAATCTAATCCTATTCTTAAAACTTTTGCTAACACAAAAACATTAGGGAATACATTTTCAAGCTACGAAACATTATTTATATATCTATTTGTATATTATATATGTATATTTGTTTTAGTAGTTATACTTTTGATACGTTCATATGCTAATGGCACGCAGACGGAGGCACGCATGGGTGTAAAGGCCGTTTCACGGGCATAGAGAGTACATGGTGGGGAGGGGGACTACTAAGCCGTTAGGGGGAAAATGCTATATATAGCCAAAGAGATGAGGGAATAATATATCAAAAATATACAAACTAGCCTCTTCCTTCTCTTATTGTTCTTCTTCTTCATGTTCTCTAAATTCAACCTTAATAATGGTATCAAAGTCGGCTCCAGCCATGGAAAACCAGAGCCAATCTAAATCTGAGTACATCAATGAGGTATCTGACACCCTAGCACAACATAAGTCCAACTTCAAGTGATTGGACACTGTCTTACAAGAGGTGCTGATCAAGTTGTGAGCTCTTCGTGCCACCCACAACTCACCAGAACCCCATCCAATTCCAAGGGATGAACCTTTGCACCCATAAATTTCTTGCCCTAACAGTGATTATCCTTACCAACACCTTAGGTTGTCTATCCCCAAATTGTTTGGAAATAACCTAATTGGTTTGATTTATAAGGTCGAATAGTACTTCGTATTCATGAACATCGCACCAGATCAATAGGTGAAGTTGGCTTCCTTCCATCTATAAGGAATCACCCTACAATGGTACACATTGTTTGCAAGGTTTTGTGGACCATTCACGTGGAATGAGTTCACCAAGGCGGCACAATGAAGGTTTGGTTCCACCAACGATGAAGACGCTTAAGAAAACTCAAGAATAAATTCTAGCTGCTACGCTACGTAGTCCACCCGTTTGATTCCTGGGTTACACAAAGGAAAAACGGTGACTTATTTAGACACCAAGAGAAAGTCACATGGACCTCCATCGCCTGGGTCTTCAGAACCGTTCCATGAATCAATTTTCCCTCCTTCAGCTGAACTATCTTGTGATAGGTTTGGATTTGGGCTATTATCTGGGACTATTGTTACAGCCCATGAAGAAAATAGAGCTTCAAGTGTTAAGGTTAAGGTTGAGAGGCTTAATTCATTGGGGTATTGGATGCACAACTTTGTGTATCCCTCGTATTTCAGGTGGTGGTACTCACAAGGGTGGTAAGAGAGATTTTGGAAATAGGGGTCGTGGTGGTTGTATGTTCGATCTAAGTAAGATCTGGCATCAATGGCACTATAGAAATAATGTTACCCAGAAGTGATACACACGTATATCGACTATAGCTCCACATTTTCCCTTATTTTTCTCGACAGCCATGTTAATGAGATGGCTAGGGTTTCAACTCTCGAAGGCAAAGGTAGAGACATAAACTTTCTTTTTTGTTCCTTTCACATTCCAAAAGCTAAATTCAAAGGGATTTTTGTTTGTTCATAAACAAATAGTTGGTAAGCATCAACAACCAACTATCGTTCAAAAATTTATTGTGCAGCTCCATCTGACTTCTGGAATTTCACATGTTCAGAACTGCTATGGGGGTTTTCTGGGACCTGCTAGGTAGTATACTTATGGAAATGATTCTAATGGAAGGAAGTTGAAAAAGAATAGTGTAGCTCTTGACATAGTTGATTATGGTGATGAGGATGATAGAAAGCCAGAATAGCTAGAAGCTCTTCTTAATGCTGTGAACAATAACGACACTAGTCACATTGTTCATGTTCCAAATGCTCTTTCTAGCGTACTTATAAATACTCTAATTTTCACTAGGGATTGTGAAGGTGGAAGTGGTTTCTTGGTTCTGGTTTCAATGGGTAAGCATGCCACTACTGCAACTTATGAGGCTAAAAGTAAGACAAATGATTTAATGGATGATTAAAACTCTCTTCTTCAACTATCCCTTACAATGCCAATGGATAACCCTATCACATTCCAAAGAAAGCATAGAATAGTTTAGTCTGTAGAGCTTCATAGGAAGTTTGTTGCAGCTATAAATCATTTGGGTCTTGAAAAGGTTGTTCCTAAGAATATTCTTAACTTGATGAATATTGAAGGACTAACCAGAGAAAATATTGCTAGCTATCTTCAAAAGTATAGACTCAATTTGAAAAGGATCAACAGGATGGTAACTCAGCAAGCTAGCATGGTTGCTGCATTTAAGGGTAAAGATTCTTAGTACATATGCATTGGTGCAACTGATGGATTCAGAGATTTGTGCACACATGGAAACACTTCCTTTTCATCTTATGCACATGCTCGGATGATTGGCCAATTAAATTTCCCAACTGGTTTGACCTTGCAAGCAATTGTTTCTTCTGGGTTCATCCAATCTGGCTATCCACAAAACTTTTACAACTCCTTTGATTCCCTCGGGAAGTTCCACCATCCTACAGGCATGGCTCAAAGTACAAGTTTATTTCGAGGGATTTCAACATCAGTGGAGACAAACCAGTTGCACCAGGCAAAGTGCAGCACTCCTTTATGAGAACTCAATCCTCTCATTGATCCAATAGGTTTAACAGTTTCCACTAGCTTTCCAGATGCTCTAGTGACTATTGGTAGCTCAAACAATTATATTTCATATGATTCGAGCAATCCCTTTTTGTAAAATATGAATCCATGGGAAACACATGATAGTGGAGTATTAAAAATGTCAATCTTTATTTAGAGTGTCTCATCTAATTCAGAATGTTTTTATGGTACCTCCAATTTTATTGATCAAAATAGGTGTAACGAAACTTGGCAAGCTTCATTCCAACTATTAGAATTTCCATCAAATTCTTTGCACTCAAATAACAATGGTATTTCTTCTAAAAGTGTTATTCGGATTCCACTTGAGTATTCCAGAGATACAAAGCACAAAGAAGGCTTCTTTGGGAACATTGTTCAATAGTATTCTTGGTCCTTCAAGTCAACCTTTGAACCAAAACAGTGCAATTCTCTATAAAAAGAGTAGTTCCTTTCATGCGGAGCAAATTCATGGGGGCATTTCATTTGTTATTAAGTTAAGTGAGGTTAGGGGACTTGCTATAGACACAAAGACAAAGCTCAATGAAGATTGCTACATTTTAGATCATTCGAAGTCTCAGGGTGGTTTCACTCAAAACAGCTATGAATCTTTGGATGATATGATGACTGCCATGATGAGAATTATACATTTTTCTCATAGTTTCACCAAATCATATCCTCATTGTATCCTTGTGAACAAGGATTCTCAGGTAGGGAGAATTGATACATTCATATGCTATTGGCGCATGGACGGAGGCACGCATACGCACAAAGGCCGTTTCACAGGTGCAAAGGGTACATGGTGGGGGAGGGGGACCACTAAGCCATTAGGGGAAAGATGCTATATATAGCCAGAGAGATGAGGGAATAATATATCAAAAAATATGCAAACCAGCTTCCTCCTTCTCTTACTGTTCTTCTTCCTCTTGTTCTCTAAATTTAACCATAACAACTTTTGTCTTGTGTCAACTTTTATCATCTTGAACTGAATCTGTCATAAGAACTTACTCAAAAGATCGTGTATGTCAAGTGTATGATTCGGAGAGAAATTACCATTGCTTTTATATGCTATGTGTTACTCCTCCATAGGTAAATTAGACATCAAGCTTAATTTATCTACATAATTATTGGAGATGATTATGGTCATTTATTTTACTTGATAGTTAGTTATCATATCTTGTTTGGGTACAAAATTTGAGGTAGAAACAACAAAAGTAATTGAATTGTATTACCTATTTTGTTGTCTTTTTCAAAACATGACAGCTTAGCTATTAGTGCAATTTCTTTTGGTATGATATGGTGTTTTTCATGCGTTATATATTGTCAATTCCACTATCGTGGAGTAGGGGAGCAAATCCACGAGCAAGAGTGTAAAAGTTTCTCACAATTGCAAGACTTATGCCTAATTGAAGGTTAATTCTTATCTATATTATATATAAAATTTTAAATCATATCTTATAAAATTATGAACAAAATTTCTCACATATTTTAGAGTAATTACTATTGCACTTAGTTATGAATAATTTGTTTAATACTTTTATTTTTTATGAATTAAGTTATAAAATAGTATAGCTAAAATAATTTTTTTTATTATATTTTGTTTTTTGAGAAACATAGTTAAAATATTGTTAAATATCTAGATTATAGTTATTTATATTTTTATACAAGAGTATATATCTTAAATAATATAAAAAATTATTTTTATCGGTTAATTATTATAATCTTTTTTTTTACAATAATAAATTATTAATAGTTAAAATATTAATAATTATCTGCATTATAATTATGTACTATAGAAAATTATTTTTTTTCAATTAATTATCTTAAATTTTTGCTATCAATTAATTAGTAAATTAACAAGCGCAAATCACGTGAGTTTGACTGTTATTATTAAATAGATATAAATTGGAGCAACAAAGGAAAAACAATGCAAGATCATATAGGGCATTTAATGTTTGAGAAAATTGAGCTATTTTCATTTCGATTGGTACATAACCAATTACTTTATAGTCTGTATAGATAAACATATGGACAAAAGTTATAATATAAAAAATATATTAATAACTAAAGAAGAGTATAGACAATTTTGGTTTGATTGAGCTGAACCAAACTTATGCTGATCGGAATGGTTTGGATGGACGTAGCGGTTGGTTTGAATGCAGTTAAAAATATTCAAATTTGACCAGATGCTTGGATAGAATTTTTAAAGAATTTGAGATCCAACTGGTGATAACCCGCACACCAGTTGAAAATAGACACCAACAAATTGGTGGGGAGGAACAAGTTGTCTAAGAACATGCTCTTCCATAATTGTGTTTATTTTAATTATTACAATTTTGTTTTTCTTTTGTATAAATAGGTTGTAAACATTCGTTTATTCATATCAATAAAACCATTTCTTACATGATATCAGAGCTTAGAAAGTAATTATTAGAAAATTCAGCTCACATAGAAACTTTTTTCTTCCTTTCAAATTTTGTTTCTTTCCAAAACCAATTTCGATTCACAAAAATAATTTCAATTTCATCCCATTATAATATCAAGAAAATTCTTAGCTATCTGCAATTAATTTCAAGCCAAAACATCAAGCTACGCATCCACATGCGCCTTGTTTGAGTTCACCAACGTTCCATGCACCTCGTCGGAGCTACACACGCCAACAGGCGCTCGCGCTAAATAAGATGACTGAAACGACACGTCGTTCAGTACGTCTCTAAAGCAAATGATGTGTCATTCATTTTGGTTCGGTCTTTAGCCGATTCGGTCTTCATTAGTTTCAGTGCTCCAGCGTTGCGGCCGCCGTTTCAGCCATTCCAGATGTTGGTTCACCAACTTTCCGACCGATTCTTCGACTGAAATTTCTAGTTAGGTAATCCTTGACTCATTTTCTATAAAATAAAGCATATTTTAGTTCATTATTTATTTCATAAACAATCATTGTTGTCTAAAACACACTAAATCCTATCTCGTTCTTTCGAATATTTTTTACTCAACAATAATGTCTACAACTACCAATACCAACCCTACTTTACCAAAATGGTATGATGACCCTAGCCATTCATTATATCTACACCAACTCTATTCACTCCATCAAAAAATACTATTTATGATGACATACCTAACATTCGTCAATCAACCACTCCAAATACATCACTTCATCATACACCATATATCCTTCCAACAATTGACTCAGACATTCTTCATCTTCAAAATTCATCTCTTGAAACATCATCATCAACTTCTGCACCACACATGACTAATCCAACAACAGTCACACATAGGCTTCGCCGATCCACCAATGTTCCTAGCTACCTTCACAAGTATCATGTAAAAGTTTCCTTGCCTTCTCGGTCATTCCCTTCGTCTAACTCAGCATCATCCAATGACAAAGGTACTTCTCATTCTCTATCTCATATACTTACTTATGATCGATTATCACATGCACATGGTGCCTTTGCTACTTCTATTTCCATTCTTAGGGAACCGAAAATCTTTGCTGAAGCTTTCAATGATCCAAAATGGCAGCTTGCCATGAAACAAGAACTGGATGCTCTTGAAACTAATGGCACTTGGATGCTTCAACAACTTCCTCCAAACAAGAAACCAAATGGTTGTAAATGGGTCTACAAAATCAAGTATAATCCTGATGGTTCTATGGAACGATACAAGGCTTGGTTAGTGGCCAAAGGATACAGTCAGATTAAAGGTTTTGACTACAAAGAAACTTTTGCACTAGTCGCCAAACTTGTCATTGTTCGTCTGCTTCTTGCCGTTGCTGTTATTCAAAATTGGCATCTTCGACAACTCGATGTCAACAATGCTTTTCTCTATGGTGATCTTCATGAAGATGTCTACATGTCCCTTCCACCTGGATTCGGAGGAAAGGGGGAAACACGAGTATGTAAGCTACACAAATCTTTGTATGGACTCAAACAAGCCTCAAGACAATGGTTCATCAAGCCATCAACAACACTTAAGCTAGCTGGTTTTAACCAATCCAAGTATGATAACTCATTATTCATCTGAACCCATGGTAATTCCTTCTCTGCTCTTCTTGTCTATGTAGATGATATAATCATAACAGGAAACAATGTACAAGACATTGAAGAAACTAAGAATCATCTCATGCGACAATTCAAGCTAAAAGATCTCGGTGAATTAAAGTATTTTTTGGGCATAGAAGTTTCACGTTCCAAGAAGGGAATTTTTCTGTCACAACGCAAGTACGCACTTGAAATATTGGAGGACATGGGTTATCTTGGTGCCAAATCTGACAATTCACCTATGGAACAAAATTTATGCCTCATCAAGGTTGAAGGAGAATTCATCAGTAACCCCACATCCTATCGAAGACTTGTTGGGAGATTAATATACTTGACCATCATAAGACTTAACTTAGTGTATGTTGTGCACATTCTCAGTCAATATATGGATAAGCCACATCAACATCATTTAGAAGAAGCTCAACGAGTGCTACGATATGTCAAGAACACATTAGGGCAAGGTCTCTTTTTCTCAACAACTAGTTCATTACAACTAAATGCTTTCTGTGATGCAGATTGGGCTAAATGCACAGACACACGATGATCAACCACATGATATTGTATGTTTCTTGGAAAATCGCTAATTTCTTGGAAGACTAAGAAACAAAATATGGTTTTACGATCAAGTGCAGAAGCAGAATACCATTCCATGGCAACAGCCTGGTGCGAAGCAACCTGGTTATGATACATTTTGGATGATTTGGGTATCAAACCGTCCTAACCAACCAAGTTATATTGTGATAATCAAGCAACCCTTCACATTGCATCAAATCCAATGTTTCATGAACGAACCAAACACATAGAGATCGATTGTCATCTAGTAAGAGAAAAGATTCAAGCTAGAATGATCCAGACTTATCATATCTCTACATTAGAGCAACCAGCAGATATATTTACCAAATCCCTGAGTTTTCCACTGTTCTCGAGCTTACTTAACAAGTTGGGAATAATTAACATATATTCCAACTGGTGACAACTGACACACTAGCTAGAAACAGACACCAACAGATTGGTGGGAAGGAACATGTTGTCCAAGAACATATCCCTCCATAATTGTGTTTATTTCAATTATTACAATTTTTATTTTCTTTTGTATAAATAGGTTATAAACATTCGTTTATTCATATCAATAAAACCATTTCTTACAAGAATTGGCCAAAACTTGAGGTTTTGAATTGTTGAACCAGTTATAGACCTAGAATAGCCAACCTCTGCATCAACTATATAATGTTCTTGCTCTTTGATTTTTGTGCTTTCTTCACTCTTCAAATTTATTATATAAATATTGAAATAGGATGCACTCATGGCATGTACAACTGACAAATTTATCTACTTATTTAATTATTAATTTTCATATTAATTACTTTTGTTGTATCTGTCATAGACGAGCTTAACTTTAGTTTACAATAGTATATCTTATATTTGGCTTTCAATTTGGTTTCGATAATTTAGTATTACTCTTATGTTAAAGTCCCACATTGACTGGGGATCGCGCCCACGCTGCGAATATAAATAAAGGCAATCCTTCATCTCATAACCTGGGTTTTTGAGATGGAGTTAGGCCCAAATTTAACATGGTATCAAAGCAAGGTTATCCGGTCGATGCATTTGTTTTTCCACTTATGAGTGATGCATTCCGCCACTGGTGAGTGATGCATTCTACCACTTGGGCTCCATAAGCTCAACATTTCCGTCGGTCTCAAGGGGATGGACCCTTGTTGATGTGAGGGAGTGTGTTAAAGTTCTACATCGACTAGGGATCACGCCCACGCTACGCATAAAACAAAGACAATTATTTATCTCATAACCTGGGTTTTGAGATGGAGTTAGGCCCAAATTTAACATTTTATTAAATAAAATGTACGTATTCGGACCTGTATTTTCATACAATATATTAATACTCCCTCCATTTAATTTTAAGTACAACAATTGTCTAAAATTAGAATTTAATTAAGGATTTCATCATGTGGCAAGTACATGACAAAAAAATGAAGGGCAAACTCGCCTTTAAAATTGTTTCGCATCAATCAAACAATTTCTTAGTTTTCAACCTATCATTTCTAAGAACATTAAAGTTGTTATAAATGTTGTTTGGTGTTGATTTGAGAAAAAAGCCTTAAATTTTTCTCACAAAGTCATCCATCTCTCCTCTAGTTTTGTTTTGTTTTGTTTTGGGGTTTAGCTAAAATTTCTTTTCAGGTTAATAATGATAAAATGAAATAATTATTTCAAAGATGAGTCTACCCTTTTTTTTACCATGTATGCGGTATATGTTGAAATCTTCAATTAAATTTTAATTTTAAATGTACTTGCAATTATAATTAGTGATAACTAATGTATTGTTATGAAAATATGTCAAACGTGTGTAACTTTTGTTGAATAGGGAAAAAATAGTACCCTTTAAAATTTAACTTTATGATAGTATACCAACTTTTCCGAGTGCTTTACAGTGCTAAGTATCTATAGGTCGTGTGTCAGTTGTTAGGTCCCAATCAGACAATAACAATGAAGTTAAGAAAAATGCTGTTTTGTTTATATTTTTCTGTCCCTTGTTTCTTTATCTGCTTCTGTTTAAATATAGAAGAGAAGTACAAAACATCTTCTAAGAGACACAGTCTCCAAACATACACAAAACATGTAGCGAGACATATGGATACAAAACAGCATTACACTTGTCTACACACACATAATATCATGACACTTGGCATACATGAAATTCTTGATGCACTTGGACATAAGCAGCAGCCAACAAGTCAGCTTGTAGAGTAGAAGATGCATGCATGCTAGAAATACTTGGGATTTTTCTTAGGCGTTCTTTATGAACGTCTTAATGTAACATCCGTTGAGATTACTTAACATTTTCCCAAAGACATGAAGCATATTTTCCTTTTCATTATGGAGCATACTCTCAAAACATGTTAGATAAATCCCGGTTGTTTTCTCGTTAGACTTCATTTGCTATATATCCTTTCTATTAATGGTTATATTAATTCATTATTAGGGAATAAATATGGAATTCAAAGTTTTAATTCCATTTTAATGTGGCAACAAGAACTTACTTGGCAACAGTTATACCAACTTGTTTATTTGATTTTCGGTAGGAGTGCGAGTTAACGTATTACTGGTGATATTATATTTGTTATTATAGTATGGTTTATCTTAGTGCCAATTTGAGTTTGTTTAGGATTAACTTTCCTTCCTTATCTATGCTCTTTTTGATTTCATAATTTTTTTTTTACTGTTAGAAAAATTTGTTGGTTGTGGTTTTAGAAGTAATGAGACACTATTCAGCCTTGTGGAGTTGGTGCTGTTATATTTATACTTTGGTTTGAAATTACGTTAAGCCTCTATAAGCGTTGAACTTTAGCCTTAAAAAGCCTTGAAAAAATACGTACTTGCTGTCAAAATATTCTCTGATAATTATCATGTATTTTCATATTCTTTCGGTTCTGTATTCTATACAAGTGTTGAGATATATGTATACAAAGAAAAACGAAAATTAAACAATAACCATAATTCTTGCATATCCATGTTTTATGGCTCCACTACTATTATTGTATGCTCCATGTTTTACTCCACTGAACATCGTGTTCCGCCACATCAAGTAAAGATGCATCACAACACACACCAACACTTCCTCCTCAAGTTGGTGCATATATGTCTTTATGCCCCAACTTGTCAAGTGAGTTGTAGAAGTTCCTTGCGCACACCGCATTTTGCGAGTATATCGCCCAATTGATCTTCCGATTTAACAAATGGAAGCTTAATAATCTTTTCTTCAAGATTCTCGTTTAATGAAGTTCCGATCCACTTCAACGTGCTTCGTGCGATCATGTTGAACCGGATTGTGAGAGAGTATGGCAATGGTCGCTTTGTTATCACAAAATAAGTTCATTTCGTAGTTGTGAGCAACACCAATCTCAAGCTTAGATGTTTTTTCAACCAAAGCGAGCTCACATATTCCCTCGACCATTCCTCGAAATTCACCAAGACTGGATAAAGCAACTACATTTTGCTTTCGCTCCTCCACGTAACAAGATTGCCCCATGAAAGTAAAGTACCCAAGAAGAGATTTCTATCCTTCATATTCCCCGCTCTGCCTCGAATTTGTATATCCAAGGACTTCCAATCGACCATTCTTTGAAAACATAAGTCCTTTGCCGTGAGGATTTTAAGTACGAAGTATTCGTACGACCGCATCCATATGGTCCTTCACTTGGGCAATGCATGAACTAACTCACGACACTCATAAAGATAAGCAATATCGTCGAGTATGAGATAAATATATGAGTTTACCTACTAACCGTTGATATCTCTCGTTTATCCGTACTTGGTCCACATATTCTCCGAGTTTATGATTTTGAACCATTGGAATATCGACAGTTTACAATCTAGTAGTCCCGTCGCTAGTAGGTCCAAAGTATATTTTCCTTGGGAAAGACATATGCCTTGTTTTGATCTTGTTACCTCAATACCTAAGAAGTATTTGAGCCCTCCCAAGTTCTTCATTTCAAACTCATTTGACTTGTTCTCAAGCTTAGAGATTTCTTTCTTTATCATCCCATGTAATGATCATGTCGTCTACATAGACTATAAGTACGTTATCTTCCCTAATCGATGTTTTAGGAAAAGAGTATGATCGAGTTGCTTTGTTTGAACTCATATTTCTTCATTGTCGAACTCAACCTACCAAACCACGCTCGAGGTGATTGTTTTAGTCCATACAATGCTCGTTGTAATCTACATGTAGTTTCTTTCTCGATGTAACAAGATATCCCGGTGGGATATCCATGTAAATATCTTCTTCAAGGTCACCATGAAGGAAGGCATTCTTCACGTCAAAGTTGGTGCAATGGCCAATCTAAATTTGTCAGAAGAGATAACAAACTCTCGCGCTTTTTAGTTTAGCCACAGTGAAAAGGTTTCTTGATAATCTATCCCATGTTTCTGTGTATATCTCACAAGCCTCGCCTTGTATCGATCAACTAACCCATCTACTTTATACTTAATGGAGAAAATCCACTCGCATCCTACCATCTTCCTCCCTTTAGGCAACTCGGGCTAACACCCATGTGTTATTCTTCTCCGCAATGCCTCAAATTCTTCTTTATAGCTTCGAGCCCATTTGGATCGTATAGGCTTCTTCAATGCTACTCGAATTCGACACAAGGAGAAGCCAGGCAAATGCCCCGACAGTGCTCGATAACCTCGAGTAGATACATAATTTGCTATTGGATACTTGGGTTTTCGTTCTTCTTCTCGGGGAGTATCGATTTGGGAGGTTTACCTCATTGTGTCTCGAAAGGTAAAACATAACCACCGTATGTATCTATAGCATTAGTTTGTAAAGGTGTGATAGGATAGCTTACCTCGTGAGTGTTCTCAAGAGAGGATCATTGGGTACTAGAGAATGGAGGGGTACATCAACCGCTTCATCTTCTCGGAGATTCAATTACTACTTCATTCAATTCTTGGAAGTCAATCTCTGGGTCTAGATACCGGCTCCTCAATATTATCGTACGATCCGAGTATGTGGACCTGTCTAATATTTCAAGTATCAAGCCAATTTCGTTCTTCACCATAACTCTCCTCCCCGAAGAGTGTAATTGGATACCGGTGATGGGAAAACATTCTCGATTCGAGGAAAGTGACATCTACGGTAGTATAGATTCTTTAGTAATTGGATCATAACATCGGTACCTCTTTTTTGTACACCATACCCCAAGAATACACATCGGACAAAGACATGGATCCAACTTAGTTCGTTGATTTTTATGGAAGTGGACAAAAGCAACACATCCAAAAATTCTGTAAGCATCAAAATAGTAGGCAAGGGAAGATGATCATATAACACCTTTAACGGAGTCTGAAATTGTAAGGTTTTTTGGGCATTCGATTCAAGAGGATACACGATGTAGTAACAAAGATCACTCTAGTATTTATTAGGCATACGTGCACCGATTAGTAAGGCCCGAGTCAGTTTCTAAAATATGCCGATTCTTCCTCTCTCAGCAATTGTTGTGGCTCAGTGAACACGAGGTTTCACGGAGAATACCACGGTTGTCTAAGTATGTCCTAATTGTTGATTAACATACCCCCTCCATTATCGACCTAAGTATCTTAATTTTTTCAAAAATTGTGTCTCGAACCATGGCGTGAAACAGCAAAATGTAGCAAATACTTCATCTTTATGTTCGAGAAGGTAAAGCCATGTCATTCGTGGTACAATCATCAACAAAAATAACAAACCAACGATGACCCGATGATGTAACGACCGTGGAAGCGTCCCCAAAGCAAAAGCGAGTCATACTTTTATTCATGCTCATAGATAAAAACGCCCTATGGCTTTTTGCTAGATACATGTATCACATTTGAAATCCGAATGTGTGATATTTGAAAATAAACTCGGGGAGTAGGTGTTTTAAATACCCGAATGATGGATGCCCAAATTCACTACGATGACATAGCCAAATCTGTCGTTCCTTGTTACCAACAAAGATGTTGACGTGGATTGGCTCTTCCCGAACCGAGATCATCCACATAATATAGCCCTCCTCTCCTAGTACCACGCCCAATGATCTCCTTGCGAGAATATCCTGTAGAAGGCAAAAAGTAGAATACATCAATACTACGCTGTTGTCCCAAGGACTGACTTACGTACATTAGCTCTTGGATGCAGTAGGTACAAGCAAAGTATTAGATAATGATAATGAAGAGATAAGGTCACCTGCTCTCCCTCAGAATCCGGATAAGTGACCCCATTTGCATTGGCAACATGACTCCGTCTTGGCCGGGTTGTATTGGAGTAGATCGTTTGGGGTCAAATGTCACGTGATCCGTAGCCCGCAGTCTAGAATCCACTCATCTTTCTCACTACGAGTAGAGGTGTGAAATGCTTTACTTGAAATACCTGATCTCGGGAAGATCTTGCCGAGAAGGGATAGTGACAGCGAGGCATTATGGTAGCCACACCGCCGCCCGCAAGAAGGTCCCGTTTCTTCCGCTCAAGATCATTCCACCATTCTCGATACCCACGTAGCTCAAGTGCCAAGCTTTCACGGTGTGTTTGGAGTTTCCACAATGGCCACATTTCATGTTAAGCCGATGGTGGATTTCCCGTGGATTTCTTGCTACCCAAGGAAGTTCTGTTTTTGGTGGCATTAGGTTACGCGTGTCCTCGACCCCTTTAAAAGCCATAATGGGCCCGGTGTCGTATCTACACCCGTGATCATCACTTGCCTACTCGACTTCTTCCCTACCGGAAAATCCATGTGCTTGTTCCATCAGTAGGAATGGTTTGATCTCGAAGCACATCACTGAGTTTGATCCAATCTATCATCAAGTCCATCGAGGAAAGTATACACTCGATCTTCCCGTACGACGGAGTTGTATTTTTTATATCAATCGCACACTCCATTGATTAGGACGACGGAAATCAATTTCTCACGCCACAACCCTTGGAAGGTCATTGTAGTATTTTTTCAATGGATCCACCCGCTTGCTTTCGTACGAGTAACTTGACGGCGAAGATCATACACCCGAGACGCACCGTCCCATCACAAGAAAGTGGTAGCCACCTAATCCCCAAACTTGTTTTGGTAAATGGGAATCGGATAAAATTTGCAATTAAGGAGGGGTCCATCGAATTGATCAACCATCTCGACAATGGCGTTTCAAGACGCCATCTCCTAAATAAGTGGCCTGCTTCAACAGTTGAGAAAAATCCCCATTAATATATCCTAGTTTATTCGCTGCAGATATACATCTCCACCACCTGGGACCATAAGGCATAATTGATCCTCCCAACTTGATACTAATGGGAGCAAGCCGACGCCTGGGCCATGGAGGTCAGGAGTCGATCTGAGCTCTAGTTAAAACTTCCGTCATTTTCTCCATCAAATCTTCCAATATGAAATTGGTAGTTAAATCTCTAGATTCCGCCATGAAATCTAAAATTTTTTTCCTTCCGTTTTTCCTTTTTTTTTTTTACAATTCGTACAACATTATATAAAGAAAAATTTCTAAACCTAAATCATTTTCGCACTCTTCAGTAACCCCATATCCCTTTTTTCTCAAGCCCCTCGCTCTCACTTTCTCTTCACGCCGCTCTCTACACTTCTCTTCTTCCGATGGAAGAACCCTAGCCGACTACAAGCATCCAAATGAGTCGCCCTCTACTGTCCTCCATCTCTCGTGAAGTCGGCCTCTTCTTCTTCTTCGTTCCAAGTTTCTCCACGATGGTCGCAGTAAGAGACGTCGTGCCAACCGCGACAGCCTTCACGAGTGGTTCGAATGAGCAACTAGATCGCATACGGCTCCCCGAAGTGTTCTATCGAGGTTGCAATCATGAACCGACGTTGAGAAGAAATGGTGACTCCGAATACTAGATGGTCGCAAAGACCGCGAAGGCCGCACCGTCTACCTATCCCCTCGTGTTTTGTTGTTACGCCTACACAATGTTCTTCAGACCGATGTTGCATTGTTTTACTTGATATTTTTTTTTTCGCACAGTAACACCGACGGCTATTTTAAATAAGAAATCGAAACCGTAACAATCGGACAAATACAAACCGTAGATCGAACTCAAAGAAAAAAACTAAAACAGCTAATCACAGCTCACCTGGGAAATCGTAAATCGACCAGAATCGTAATCGGGACTGTAAATCGAAATCAACAAATCGAAATCAACAAATCGAAGAATCAAGAATCAAGAATCAAAGAAATCGATTCAATCAAAATGGTAGTTCCATCAGAAATCAGCAGGTAGTTTCATTAGTCACCAATAACCTGCTTTGATACCATGTCAAAATATTCTCTGATAATTATCATGTATTTTCATATTCTTTCTGTTCTGTATTCTATACAAGTGTTGAGATATATGTATACAAAGAAAAACGAAATTAAACAATAACCATAATTCTTGCATATCCATGTTTTATGGCTCCACTACCATTATTGTATGTTCCATGTTTTACTCCACTGAGCATTGGTGTCTTCCACTGTTGCAGCATGCATCACAACACACACCAACACTTGCTCGCTATTTTGAGTACGAAAAGAAGCATTTCTTCTCCCCATTGTTGTTCACATATATCAGTAACCCCTGCATGACATATAGTTTTCTTACGATGTATTTTATTTAGGTTTGCATGTAAAGCATACTTCAAACTAGCTTAAAAAACTAGTGTCTGCATGGGATATGTATACTGAGCTTATAAAGTTTTATTAATGTTTTCATCTAGTCTGAGTCTTATTGAACATTATATGATGGAAGGCCCAAAAAGTGAGGGTATCCTAAACACATTATGTTGTAAATAGTGCATGAAAGAGGCTCTTGTGGACCAGGAAGTTGATGAAATTGCTTAGCAATATATTTCGACACCATTCGCCTCAAAAGTCTTGAAAAATAATTAAATGATTCATTATGAATTTGCAAGTTAGTAATATCATGAAGCTATGGTTGCTTGGATATATATACATTATTTTGTAATACATTTATGATCGGTTCTCTATCTAAGAGTGACATGATTATATAGCATTGAGTTGGATCTCTAACCTTTGCATTTTTCTTCACCATTAGGATGTTGAAAGGTACAAATTGGGAGACCCAAGAACATTTCATTATCTAAATCAATCAAACTGTTATGAATTGGATGGCGTGGATGATTCCAAGGAGTATATCACAACAAGAAAAGCTATGGATATTGTTAGGATAAGCACTGATGAGCAGGTATGCACCTGAACAACTTATAAATTGGAATCATTCTACAAAGGTCTCTAACAAGTGTTTTTCATTTTAGGACGCAATATTTCGAGTTGTAGCTGCAATACTATACTTAGGTAATGTTGAATTTGCTAAGGGGGCAAAAGCAGATTCATCTGAACCCAAATATGAGAAATCTCATATTATGTGCATAAGTTTTGAATCTTTAGAGCCAAGATAAGAAGATGTCTCCTTTTTTTGGAAAATTATGTTAGGTGTGATGAGAATTCTCTTCAAGAATCTTTATGCAATCGGGTAATGGTGACGGTGAAGAGACCATTAAAAAGTGTCTTGATCTAGACTCGGCAAGTTTTAGTAGAGATGCTTTAGCTAAAATTGTTTATTCAAGACTATTTGATTGGTAGGTTCTCTATATACCAAACTAATTTGTAATAGAGATCAAATAGAATTATGGGTCATTGCATGTGGAATTTAATTTTTGTTAATGTTTTGAAATCTCACAGCTGCAGGCTCGTGAATAAGATCAATAACAACATTGGACAAGATCTTGATTTAAAATTCTTAATTGGAGTTTTGGATATTTATGGATTTTGAGAGATTTTGCATACATTATTTGGACAAGTTTATTTCTTTTAGAGGAATGTATTAAATCCTAGTGTTATATTGGCTGGGATGTAAAATTAGGGTGAGATAATATTTTGGTTAAAATGTAGTTTAAGTCATTATTTTTCCATTTATGTTAATGTTCTCTATATGCTACTTGGTCTACTTGTGCAAAAAAGCTCACAAGGAATATTTTCCCATTTCATAGCTCCATTATTGGAATGGAGTGGGGCATCCCGACAATTGAACTCAGGACCTCATACACCCCAAGCGATAATTATTCTACTAGACAAACATATAGATAACTTTAATTGAAATTCTCTGTGTGATATGTTTTCTTTGAATCCTTTACTGTGAAAGCATTCTAGTTATACTTGTATCTTTGTTTTTCTTTAATTGCACTGGTGCAATTTAGTTGCCCTTCCTTTTTTGCTCTTTTGTGGCTTATCTTATGTGAACTACCAAGTCATTATGCAGTTTTGAGCAATTCTGCATAAATTTGACTAATGAAAAGCTGCAGCAACATTTTAATTAGGCTTAAATGACAATTTATACTCTTATTACCTTCATGCAGCAGTAATTGCAAGCTTTGTTAGAAATATTGAGTGCCACTGAACCACACTATACGCTGTGTCAAGCCTAATAATCTTCTTAAGCCAGCAATATTCGACAATAATAATATTTTACAACAGCTTCGCCGTGGGGTATATTTATCATTACGTTCTCTTTATCTATTTTGGTTATATGCGTAAGGTTATGACATGTGCACATTATGGATTTGATACTTTTTGAATTTTAGGGAGTCATGCAGGCAATTAGCTAGGATCAGCATTGCTGGATTTCCCAATAGAAAAGCATTTCAGGAGTTTTTATGTCCTTTTGGAATCTTGGCGCCTAATGTTCTGCATGGGAGGTAATTTCCCTCAGAACTTTAAATATATTATACTTTATGCATATTTGAGTCTTTGTGCATCCCTACTTGTGTATTGAATCATTTTTGAATTAGTTGATTTCTTGTGTTATGTTTTGAATTTGTGAAGGTCTTAAGCCTCACATTTTACATAATTAATTGCAAACACTTGCATTGTACGTGGCTATATACTCTAGAGAAAGATAACAGAGAATTGGAATATTGCATTTCTATGTTGTGTGCTTTTTAGAATGTTCCTACTTTGAAATTTATAAGAAAAACTAAGATAGAAATATGGAAACAAAATATCCTAAATTAATGCAGAATAAATCAAATATCAAATATGTTAATAATCACCAAATCCTCTAATTATATCCCTTATAACCACTAAAAATTACACATTCAAGTCCTAAATGTATCGGGATTTCAATACTCCTCTCAAATTGGATCGTAAATATTAATCATACTAACTTGCAAATAAAATCATCAAATGGAGGTCCTTTGATAAAAATATCATCTTGTTGGAATAGAAGTCATGCAAATAGTTCTATTTTTAACTCTTTTTTTATGAAGTGTATTCACTTCCACATGTTTTTTCCTACCATTAAGAGAGATGTTCATGACTGCTTTGTTGTTACAATAAGTTTAACGGTTGGCTTTAATGAAATTTGAAGTTACATCAATAGTTTTCCTTATCCATAATGCTTTTTAATGCGGTTGTCCTAAATTCAGCTTTAACATTACTCCTAACGACTGCATTTTGTTTTTTTGCTTCACCAAGTTATTAAGTTTTCAATAATAAAGATGCAATATACAATAGTGGATTGTTTATTTTACTGAGCCAGTCTTGTCTACATCGTTAAAGATTCAATATCTTTGGTTTCATTTTTTGAAAAGCAAACCTCTATTGGGTTACCCCTTAAGTATCCAAGAATTTTGTAATAGGCATCAAGATGAGCTTCCTTTGAAAGATGCATGTGTTGACTTACTACACTAATCAAAAATGCATTTTTAGGTCTAGTGTGACCCATTACGTTCTATCATTCCATGCATGGAATGCTTCTTTCCTCCTAGCTCACAACCTAGATGAGGAAGAAAAGTTGCATCTCTTTGAATTGGGAATTATTTCTTGGAAAGGCATGAAAATCCACCAGAGCTTGTTCATTGAAGAAAAAAAGCTAGCTCTATACGCCTTAGAGAATGATAAGCCTTGGATGGTCTTGAAAAAGCCTTTGAAAGCTCAACGCTCAAGTGATTTCGACAAAAAAGATGAGTAAGTCTATTTATATTTCCTTTTTTTAAGCGGATCCTCAGTGTGGTGATGTCAAGAAAGAGCCACATCACTTATAAGTCTATCTACTTTATTTGATGAGTTATGAATTAAAACCTTAGTTATACATAAAAGAAGCAAGATGCTTCAAGAGGATGGAGTGGAATTGACCACTGTATGCCAATCCCAATCATGAGATTGAATCTCTAAGTAAGAAGGTTAAATCGATGATATTTCTTACTCGTAGTGGAGTTGTTTAGAGTTTCTATGGTGGAAAATATAGAGCCAAATCAGACTCGTAAGGTCAGTGAACTAGGAGAAAAGTGTAGGTCAGTCATATGGAGATAGAAAGGCTAATGGACAGATCCTTCCACTGTCTTTGAAGAGATATAAAATTAAGAAAACCATAGCATAGAAAAGCTTTTCTCATTCCCTTTGAGCTTAATAAACAACGGCTAGGCTAGAAGTGCATCATTTTGCACTTTTCGTATACATATGACTTTCCACAGGTTCCATTCCTATGGAAAGCCTCTCTTTCATCCATTTTGAGCCCAATAAAATGTAGCTCGACTAGAAGAGCATCATTTTTCACTTTTATTTTGCATATGACTTTCCATAGGTTCCATTCTTGATTACTTCTTCAAATGTAGTAGGAAGCCAGTGAGAAAGAGAATGAGTAAATTAGTCGTTGGTCAATACATCCAAGAAACCTCAAGACTTGTATCCTGATTGGTTTTTGGATGTGCTTGCTTTCCAACATGAGCTTCTTCTCAGCTCTCAACCAAGAAAATGAAGCCAATCTTCTTGGTTGGCACGGACCAACTTGTGCTTGCTTTTGTATGTCCAAATGGCTTCTATTATATGCATCATTTTCACTCATTTAGGCCCATTAAATTCGATTGCAGTCTCCAAAGTAATCCTTGATCGATGGTCCCCATTATTATTAATGCCAATTAGTAGTTTGATGTGGACCCTCTATGCATAGAACCCTAGGAACCAACGAACTTAAAGAAATAAGATCAATTGATTTGCTAAGAACATGTTGAAGATGATCATATTATAATCCTAAGGAAACAAAGTCCTTAAAACCCCAACCTTAAGGCGCCACAAAGGATGATCACTCCTTTTTGATAAGTCGAATTCAAGCATTTAATCAAGAACACGAGAATGCAGAGCAAAAGGTTTTCTAAAATAAATTCTCATTAACGATATCAATTCCTTACTCACTCCCTCACATATTTGCTCTCAAATCACATTGTTTCATTTTTTTCACACTATTTTGTCCTTTTATTATTTCTCTTGCCATTTACTTCTCAAAGCTCAAGTTAACCTCCTTTTATCTTCTTAAAAAATCAAGGAATTTAACTAATCACAAGAAGCAATTAGTTTGTTGGTGACAATCTCAAAAATCAAAATATTAATAACTTAAAGGCAAAGGATGACGAAAAGAAAGTCTAAAGATGACTCTAAACAACCAAGAAAGAATCTTTTCAAGATCTTGAAAATCATAATATAAAAAAAATTTAATTGAGGAAAGAAACAAAGTCTAAAGAACTAAGTAGACAAAAACTAGAACAAAATAAAGAACAATTAATTTCAACAAGAATAAGAAAACTCAGCAAGAAAAACAAGAATTGAAATCTTAAATAATCTACTACTTTATTCTCCTTTTCCTCTTCTTCGTCTTCTTATTTTTTTTTTACTATTATTGTGGCTGTTGTGAATAGAAAATTCACAAAAACAAATTTGCAACCCTAATGAACAAGAATTGAAAACAATACCAAAAGGTGAGACAAAACTTTAACCCCTCGATAAGTGGTGTAAACGATGGAATTTGGGATCAAAACCAATGAGAACGTAGGAAATTTATTACTTTTCAATAGGAATCGAAACAAGCTTCGATTTAATATGTTATAATAGTCGTTTAATTACCCTCCTCAAAAGTTATGGTCGTATAAAGTTGCAACTCTGATTTATCAAATTTGTTTTTTGAAACTGTGAACAACAATCCTCTTTTTTTTTAAGAACAAAGATGGATTAAACACAAAAATAAAGAACAAGAAAAAGATACGAATAATTCAAAAATAACTATAAAACAAAATCCAAAGACGAAAATAACAACAACAAAATTGAAAAACAACAAAATTGAAAGAAAACACAAGACTTGGAGGACAAAATTTCCTATTTTTTAAATCAGGGACTCAAAGGAAACTACAAAACCAAATCCAAAGACTAAAATGTAGAAAAGGACTGAAACAAGAACAAGAGAAAAATATTTTCGATTCAAGAAAAAAAATGATAGATGTATATAGATAACTTGTTTTCAATAACCAATGCTCTTATATCAAATGATGCGAAATCTCTAGGTGAATAACCCTAGGAACTCATGAACTCAAAGGAATATAAACGATTGATTTGCTAAGAACGTATTGAAGATAATCTGATTAGAACGTTAATGAACCAAAGTCCTTAAAACCTCAATCTTGAGATGCCACAAAAGATTATCACTCCCTTTGATAAGTCAAATTCAAGTATTCAATCAATAACACAAGAAGGAAAAGCAAAAAACTTTCTCACATAAACTTTTATTAATCAAATATAGTCTGCCTCTAAATTACACAGTGACTTCTTTTTATAAGCAAGAAACCCTCATGAAACCCTAGATGCCTTATGAAATCCCTAAACAAAATTATAGCCAAAAGAAAAAGCCTAAGCTCAAATTCAACCCTAAATGCTTATTTAGTTATAGATTAGGCCTAATCCACCCTTAAAGAATAAAACACTAAAAGACTTATGATAAATAAAACATAAAAAACCCAAAATTCACTAGAGCAAAAATTGCTAAACATAAAAGGCCCTTAATTAACTAAAATAAAAAAAAACGGCTTCTTAAAGTAATCATTGCACTCAATTTGATCTTCCAAGTCTATATCACAGGTAATTTTGTTAGAAGACGAGGTACATATGTTTGATCGTGGATTCCATAGTAGTAGAAGTTCTAGCTGTATGTTAGGAGCACGGGGGCTCTATCTATCTAAAGGAGGTACGGACCCCTTCCATAGTACGGTACGATGCAGTTGAAAAACGTAAGCCCAACCGGGCTTACGTTTTCTTGCTTTTCTTTGTTGAACCCTCTACGGTCTACCCTCTTTCTCGATATCCCAATTCTAGTGTTTGTTAGAAAAAGTAGAGATAAGGGAGATGGGATTTTCAAAAAATGACAAAAGCCACTATAAAGGGAAGAAGTACATCCTGCACAAGGAGTGGGAATAAAGCTTCAACCCTTAGCCTTGAAAAAAATTCTCAAGAACCACATATGCTACTATCAAGCCCACTATTGCCAAGCAAGGGATGGCAATAAATAAAACTTTGATACCTAAATGAATTCACCTTAAGACATAAGACCAAACCAATCTCATTCTTTTCTTCATTATTGCAACACTCTTTATGATTTGGTTGGTACATTGTGATCCTCCTTATTACTTTATCTATAATTTGCTTAAAATGAAAAGGATCTTAGTGGTTTATTACATTGCTCGCTATATGACTATAATTAGCTAATAGCGGAATTCAATTGGGACTGCATAAATGAAAAAGAAGAAAGTGACTTACTCCTACCTAAATTATCTTACTTTAGCACAAAAGAATGACAGATGTCACAATTTAGCTAGAACTTTAATGGCTTACTATCCCACCTACGGCCTTACGCATCTAGCCAATAAATAAAGGGGCTTTTTTAAATATCCCATAAAAAGTAGGGATTCAAAGCTTGTAGTTTATGGGTGCAAAAGTTTGGAAGCCTATATTGGGGGTCTAAATCCTCTAATTTTCCTTTTCTTTCTTTATTACTTATCGCATGTGCCCAACCTCAACGTAGCTTCCCAAAGCAAAACCACCTTTCCTAGATCTATGAAAGGTGAAACATTGATGATTCACAACAAGTAACATAAATGAGCAAGTTTCTTTTTTATTCAAGCAAGGTCGGAGCTCATATGGATACATTACTTCATTGTTCTATGAGGCATTCCGCTAAGCATATACCCAGATAGGATTGTGAAGTGCAAAGATTTGATCTTTGACAACTGTTGTAAGGACAAAAAACCTATAATTATGTGTGTTCGACACTAGAACTATTGGCAGAACCAATTGTAGGATGATCACCAAGCAATGTTTTTCTTGATTAGTCGAATGCAAGTGAGGGATAAGCTTTCACTATTCGCTAGGAAGGAAACTCAAGAAGATATCGGATAAAATTGGATAGTGATTGCCACTATCATATGTGTAAAGACTTACTATATATGCATATTGGAAACCATTTGGCAAGTTAAGGGATCCTGAAATCCACTCCTTAGCTATAATGTTCCAGAGTCACGAAAAAAAATACTAACCATCCTCCAATTACTATTAATTAGTTGGACTTTCAAGGAACGAGTAGAGTACAAAAACGAAATATTTGAGTGACCCTTTGAGCTAGGGATATTCAAAAAAAGGCCATAGCAAGGATATTTAAAATACCAATTAAAGTAAATCCTTAATTTTCATAGAAGAGCATTAGTAGAATAAAACAACAATCCAAAAATTAGCTTTCTCGGACAATGTATATTGTGAAATGGTGAAGCTATAGCAAATCCAGAGTACATATCTTAACTTGCGGTTACTATACAAAGTTGGTCACCTTAACCAATCATACCCATTTATGGAGGTTCAAAATATGAAGAGCTCTAATGAAAACCATGAAACAAGTAGTTACTCCTACTACAATTGAGGGCTTCTTTTAAGCTAGTTCCCAAGATGCTACATGTACATGGAAAATTACAATAATAAATATATTTCACATATAATATATTATTTAGATAGTGATGTTTACTACTTGTTGTCTCTTTTAGAGAACATGAAATCATGCAAGTATACACGGTCACAAGTAATAAAGATTTGTAAGTAAAGTATCGTTCCCACAGAGATTTGTTACTATAGTTTGTTGATTACTAAAATTATCTCTCTCTAATTTTATCCAAAATGATCGTTCATTGTAAAAAATTTAAGAAAATAGTTTAATAAGAAAATAAAAGAAATCTAGGATTGCAGTTTTTCACCAAATTAATCCACTCTAATCATATTATTTTCTCTTGATTTATGTTTTTTAGTACATTTAATTTGTCAACCGAAAACTTCTAATTTTATTCATACATCTCTTCCGAGCTCCGTATAAACACACCTCGTTAAACTAATTCACTATATCTCTATGAGAATTAAATTCACCAAGATTCATTACGTTCTAAGTTTTCAAATGGCCACACATACAATTAGGGTATATTCCTATCCTTCATCATACATGTCATTCTATCCATGAGCAATACACACACAAATGCCTCTTCCAAGTTTATTTATGTGCCACAGATCGTTTTGATAAAATTCGTAAATAATCAAAAAGCATTAAGCACGAGATAGAGTGAACAAATCGAACGTCTTATAAATCATTCAAAAATAGTTAAAATCAAAGCTTCATAAATTTATGATCAAATGCAACCCTAGAAAAATTAAATTACTTCATTAATTAAAATTAAAATTACAACAATTCAAGAAAATGAGATGAAGAACAAAAAAAATTAAACCATTTTGGATCGTAAATATTTGGCACATGTAGAACACAACAGAAGCCAAAAATGGCTTCTACGTGTTCCACCGTCCAGCCCCAAACACTACAAAAAATCCAAAACTAAACTCTCCCAAAAAAAACTCTATCATCTTATCACCTATTTATAGCTACAAAAATACATCGAAAATATTAAAATATCATACACGCAGGGGACATGGAAATATGGTAAAGATAATAAAACAAAATCGCGTAGGGGGACAAAATTCTATCGAAACGTAAAAACTGATATCGAGAACGCAAACTGGGATCATGCGCATCTCTATTTTTTTTAATTCATGCTACCACGTGTCGGCGTCTGACTGGCTACAAGGATTAATGTAGACACGCGGCAGCCTTTCATTAGCGGAAGAATCGGTTGCACGCAAAGATCAGCGCAGAGAAGTAGAGGCGCACGAAGGTGGGGGATAGCGGCTGGAACGCGTGCGAGATTCTGCGCTTTTGCATTCACCGAAATGTACCACGCGTCCGCTCATGATTTGTTCAAGGGGAAAGTGGGACATGTGGCATACTTTAAATGGCTGGAGGGAACGATTGCACGTGGTTCAGACGGACGAGATCATAACCTTTGGCAAACGCGTAAAGACACGTGGGTCCCACTAGTGCCGAGCCACGTGCACTTGAAATCCTACGTCATATCTCTTTTGTCGTGTCTGATCTCACGCGCCTCATCTGAGTCGTTAGGTGCCTGATCGCACGGTTGGTGATGCGCGATTGTGATGGAGCGCGTGGCCTATTTTTCCTGCGCAGAAAATAAATTTTCTTAATTGCATTTGAACCCACAAATATATTTCAAATTAAATTATAAACTTTGGTTAATTACAATATAGCCCTTTTCTAATTTAAATTAAATTTTAAACTTTTAATTATTAAGATTAAGCCCGATTTTAATTTAAATTATATTTTCGACTTTTATAAATTGCAATTAGGCACTTATTTATTTGAAATTATATTTTTGGACACAAATTGACAAATAAATATGTTTTCGATACAAATTATTTAATTTCCTTAAAATATATAATAAACAGTAAATACTAATTTATTAAACTAAAATTAAGTAAAAATAGAAAGAACATAACAATTATAATTAATAAAATAGGTGAAAATAACTATATAAAATACAGTTATCATTATTAAATTATAGTAATTAGATTATTAATGACAAATATCTATCTAATGGATGCATTCAACGATTGAAAATTTGTTTGGTTGCTATAGGCTTTAATCAAACTTAAGATGATGATTATTATGAAACTTTGTTCCCATTTTCCCAATTGAATTTTGTATGCATTTTGATCTATATTATTGTCATTTCTCACTAGTCTCTCTATCAGTTGGATATCAAGAATTATTTTCTCCAAGGTGACCTTCAGGAAAAGGTATACATGTAGAAACCATGACACTTTGTTGCTCAGGGATAATCAGGTATGGTATCTCGCTTGAAAAAGGATATTATGGATTTAAACAATCTCTTCAACTATGGTTTCAGAAACTGAGTAGTGTTCTTTCCTTCTTTGGGTTCTCTCGATTTCAATCGAATTACTCAGTTTTTGTACGTAAGATAATTTGAACTTTTTAATTCGTGATGAAGCTTCAAGTATATAATGTTTATTTGATGTGTCGACATTTCCTTTACAACTTTTGGAGCTTGTTCATGGTGGTTCTATTTAATGCCTCTTTTCATAAGAAATATCAAAATAACTATATTTTATTATATTCCATTCATATCTCAAATACATTATATATATATCCTATAATTTCGTGTCCTTGAGATAAGGTTGTTGTTTGTAGTCTATCCCTTTTTAGTTCTATTTATATAGAAAGTTTAAAATCATCATATTATAATCCAAAAATTACAATATAAAAGAAACAAAGGGAAGTTTAAGATGATTTTTTTATCATTTTATACTAGTTAATCTAGTATCAATTGTAAATGTATACTAACATGATTATGAATTTATTTTAGCATTAGTAGAATTGGTTAATTTAAGATAAAGTTTCTTACAAGTTATGACATCACAAATGACCTATGCCCTGTGAGTCCTTTTTTCTTCGTTGAAAATACAATAATGCAAGTTTACTTAAAAGATGGAAGGAAAATATTTTCAAATTATAGCGTTTTAATTGATCCTAATGAATATGGTGAAGTCCCCCCTCTCCCCTGGGCGGGTTATACACAATCGATTCTCGACCTTACACATTATAAGATGTTGTGGATAATAATAAATAGCTGAAAAGTTAATTATTCAAGGGCTACAAGATCAACATGTGATAAAAAAAAAGGAGTAGCAAAATGTTCCAATATATGTTGTCAATTTTCGTTAATGTTGCAAATTATAAACATTGAGGACCAATTGTAAACAAGTGAACGAATAGGAACCAATTATACCAATTTCAAAATAAAGTGGCATACATGTAGTCCTCATATTACTTAAAGTGCTGTGTAGATTGAGACGGGGAAAAAGAAAAATAAAAACAGTTGAAAAGGAATGATGCACAACTATCAATCTTAGAGTCCTCTTGAAATTATTTTTTATATTCTTGTTGATTACTTGGGAAAATAGGACTTTTACGGAAATGATTTTAGATGTAACGAGGATAATAAAGTTTAAATCTCTAACTTTTATGGAAAATGTAACTGAAAATACTGTATATTTATTTTCTGTAATTTTTCAATGTTTTGCTTTCAATCTTATCGTAAAACTAAATAATAATAAAAAAACAAAATATCCCTAAATCAGCCTACAACTATGCTAATTACTATAGATCTTTCTAATATCCTCCAAATCACTATTGAAAGGTAGTAAGATATGAACCTAATTAATCTAGAGGAGTGAATAAGTTATTTTTAATTTTTATTAATTTATCATTTGATAACTTAAACAAAACGACCAAACATGCAACCGTGTGTAAAAATAAAGTGCAAAAATAAAAGAATAACACGTGATGTTTTTAGGTAGAAACAATCTAAGCCACAACCATGACCTAATAGGAAAACCATTGGTCCATCAGATCACCTAACTTTTCACTATGAAAAACAAATGTTCAAGTACAAACTAAGTCTTATATTACCCTCACTAGGATACTGCCTCAATGTACTTTACTTACGATCCCTTGTTCTATTTTCACAGTTTCTAATATTAGCTTAAGCGGTTTCCAGACCAACGTTCCAATAAGCTTCCCACCAATCAGATATGTTCCCAAATTAATTGCAAAATGGTTAGCACAAAAAAACACAAGTACCTGTGTATGTTTTAGAACGGATTTAATAATGAATAATCCTAACTAGATGATTCAAAACATATGCCACTTAAATTAAATCAACTAGTAAATCCTAGAGCAAAAAGATCAAGCACAAGTTCAATAAAAATAGCTTCTTTAAAGATTAATAATCAAATCAAATAACTATGATATGACAAAAATAATTATTTGATCTAACAATTTAAGACCAAAAATAAAGAAAAAGTCATAAGAACATATTATCAAAACATCATAAAATAATTAGGCTTATTAATCAAACAAACATAACTACCAATATTTGATAGATTAACTAAATAAGAAAGCCTAAAGAATTATGATCTTATATTTGTAAAACAAGGGAGAGAAATTAAGAAGAAGAAAATAATGCTCTTGTGTGGTTGGTTGAAACAATGAGCAATGATTTTTATTTATAGGAAAAACTAAAACTCTTAATCCGATGTCTACTATAAATAATATTAGTAATACTCATTAATTAAGAAAACTTCTATATGATTGATAAATATCTTTTCTATTACGAATAGGATTAATAATATTCACTAATTAAGAAGACTCCTATTTAAAATAAATTTCTTTTAAAATAGATTTTATGCTATCTTTTATGTTAAAGATTTCAGTTATAATTTAGAGTATATCTTATCTAATATATTTTAAAATAGATTTTATGCTATCTTTTATGCTAAAGATTTCAGCTATAATTTAGAGTATATCTTATCTACTATTTTAGCAAATCTTATTCCATATTTTAGCACTAAAAATAATTTCAGATTTATAGGCATGTGCTGTAAAATGCCTAAATGTAATCCTATGTGTCGTAGTTATCAAAAATATACCTGAAGTACAATTATCTGAAACTCGAACATTTGTTTGGCTTTTCTTGATAGACTTGATAGTAGATCAAAAACAAATTTACCGATAAATATTTTGTCCACGAAAATAGTCAACACTCATAGTCCTTACAATTATTAATTACAAAACCCATATATTTGATAATTTTGACACTCTCAATCAAATTTGATCATAAGTATTTATCATATCCAATTTGAAAACGAAACCATAAAAACTTTGCTAAGGAAGACCCTTAGTAAAGATATCTACAAATTGTTCTTTTGTTGGACTGTAAATCATGCAAATTATAGTTCCATTTTTAATTTTTCTTTGATGAAGTGCCTGTCAATGATAAGTGCTTAAAAAACACTAAAATTATCATGATTTAATGTACTTTAATTGATTAAATAGATTTATATTTGTATGAGTTTATCATATTTTTATACAAATTTGTCTTTTTAGAATCAAGAGTAATTTTATTGCAAAAATAATTTAAAGACTTGAAGAAAAATACTGGATGTAATACATCACAAATATATTGAGAAAGAATTGAGGAAAAGTCAAGAAAAATGAAAATATTGGATAAAATGAGTCAAAAAGTCAAAAATGCCCCAATTCGTGCCGAGCCACGTGCATTTGCTGAGTCCTGCACTCAACCACACTCATGTCACGCTGATTCATACACGTGCCATGACGAGTCCAGCTTGCCCTTCATGCGCATGTACCGAGTCTCGCGTGCGCCACGCCAAGTTGTGCGCCCGCATGCCATCGTCTGTCTACCATAAATCCCGCAAGCATCAACGCCTATCCAAACATGTCCAAAATCAATTTTTGAGATAGTTTTCCACTTTTTTTGGCATTTTCCTAATCTATAAAAGGAACATTTCCCCCATTGTAAAAAGCATCCCAAAAATCACAAATTTATCTCTCTTTCGCTCTCTAGAAAGCTTTCTTTTTTTAAGTTTTAAAATTCTCTTTTTGAGAACTAGTTATGTTTATATAAATTTCTAGTTTTTTATTCAATAAAAAAACATGCAAATATGTTCGGAGGTTTTCTAGAAACCAAATTAACATCAATGTTCTGTAAGGATTCTTTTGAGGTATAATTTTAAAATGAATTTTTTACAGTTATTTTTATATTTTATTCTTATATGTTATATTTAATTTGTGTGATTAAATTTAACATAGCTGACTATTTGTAAATATTATATAATAATAACATTGTTATGCTTACGAAATATTAAATAGGTAAAACATTTCTTTAAAATAAATAGATTTTATTTGTATTTAAGATTTTTGTAAAGAATATTATTTGAAGAGTACATTACTCTTAATAATAAACTTAATATGAGAGTTAAAATTATGATTTAATTATCTGGATTTAATTTGGAGTAGTACTTTTTTTTAGATTTAATTATTTGGATATTTAGAGCAAAACTCTATTTCAAAGGTTTTTTACAAATAATTATTATTTAAAAATGTATTGACAACATATTTTCTTAAATAGTTTTAAAACCTGAAATTTATTTTTCAAATAGTTTAATTTAGACACCTTGAATAAAGTTTAAAATGTATAACCACATCAAAGGTGCCATTTAAATGGTTAATTTTCAATCTTTTTAAAAAATTAATTATTTTAGTTAACTAAATTAATTAGCGACCCCACCATAGGTGTTAATTAATTTGTTTAAATAACAAAGAATATCGAACCCTACCAAATGTGGTATTTATACAAAAAATAAAGAATTAATGAATATCAATTTATATCTTTAATAACCTAAAGAATATGATAAAGCATAATTAACTTATTATATCCATAAATATTCTATTGTTATAAATGATAAAAATTTGCCTAATTGTTTAATGAATCAATATCTATGTTTATTTTTTTTAATGTCATTAGATTAGAATTTTACTAAAATGTCGTGATAGGATGTTTAAGATTTAATTTTATTTTTAAAACTTTAAATAATAAATTAAAAATCACATATATTCTTTATTTAGATCAACCTTAAGAGTATACTTGTCATTTTCTATAAAATGATTCATTCACTTGCAAGAGTTTTACAAATATAAAACCAAAATATTTGCAAAATCGACATTGCTGATTTTTTTTCATTAGTCGACTTTCACATGTTTTGTCTTGCCATGTTGAATTTACAAAGATAGATGTTGATGGCAGTTTTATTGCCATAATAAAGTTTAATTGGTGACTTTAACTGAAACTTGAAGTTCCATGAATAATTTTCTTAACCACAATGCTTCACATATTTCTTGTATAACTGTATTAAATTTAGCTTCAACACTACTCTTGGCGATAACATTTTGTTTTTTGTTTCTCCAAGATACTAAGATTTCAAAGATAAAGGTAAAATATTTGGTAGTGGACCTTCATTCTTCAATTGATTCAGCCTAGTCAATGTCAGTGAAAACTTTTATAACTTTGATTTCATTTCTTTTGAAGAACAAACCTTTGCCTAGTGATCCTTTAAGGTATCTGAGAACCTTACATACTATTTCAAGGTGAGCTTTCTTTGGGAGATGCATGTGTTAACTTACTACACTAACTTCAAATGCAATTTCCAGGCCTAGTATAAGATAGATATATCAATTTTCCTACGAGTCCTTGGTACATTTCTTTGTCAACTAACTCTCCCAAGTATTTTGATTTCTTTCTCATTTCAATTAAAGTATTACTTGGTTTTCATCCAAGCATACATGTCTCGATAAAGAGATCAACAACATACTTACATTGAGAGACACTGATTTCCTTTTTTCAACTCGCTACTTACATTCTTAAGAAGTATAATATTTGCACAAATCCTTGATTTCAAATCCGTTCACTAAACTTCTTTTAAGTTGTCCCCTAATGTACACAATTAAGATTGCTTTCTTCTCATATTCACTATGTCATAAGAACAATATATGATTTGATTGTCCTTTTTGATACATTTGTTTTTATATTACTCGTGCAAACTTATTAAATCATACTCTTAGTGGTCATTTCAGACCATACAAAGATATTTTCAATTTGCACACTAAATTTGAATTTCCTCTATCAAACCCTGGTGGCATGGTCATAAAGACTTCTTTTGGAACTCCATTTAAGAAGGTATTTTTGATATATAATTATTGGAGAGGCCAATAAAGATTTACTGTTAGTGATAGAAGCACCTTCATTGTGTTTAGTTTAACAACTAGTACAAATGTTTATGTGTAGTCAATTCCATAGAGTTGTGTAAACCCCTTTCGCAACTAGACGGGTTTTGTATTGATCTATTATCTCATTAGCTTTATATTTTATCGTAAATACCCACTTATTACTAACCGGTATCTTCCCTTTCGATAGTTTTGTTATATCCCTATTTTCATTTTTTCTAGTGTCCTTATTTCTTCCATAACTGCATCTTTCCATTCTAGGACTTTAAGAGCTTCCTTGATATGTTTAGTAATTTTTGTTCTATCACGTTTAGAGGTAAAAGTATGAAACATAGTAGACAGAGTATTATAAGATATAAATATGGAGATTGGATGAAGTGTACAAGATTGAGTTGGTTTTCTAATGGTATTAGGCAAATCATAAGATAGAGAAGAATCAGAATTACTTGGTGTGGAATTTTCTTTCTAGACATTTAGATCTATCACCGGTTTTGACTCTCTTGATGTACCAAGTATGAAGTTTTCTATTTCTTTTAACTTAGACCTCTTTGAGTAAATAATCACCTTTTTTGTGTTTTTTTTTCATCTCTTTTTTGGTTTAAATTTCCATCTTTATGTGACACATTAGAACAAGATAGGGTAGGTTGTTTAATGTTTGTAATGGATTCAATAGGGTTAAAACTCAAGTAACTCAGGTCCAAGTATTTAGCAATAAACCTTTCTTTATTCATTTCTCCCCCTGAAGGCATGATTTTTGGTGGTAAGGTGTGTCTTTAAAGAAAGTAACATCACGACTAACAATGACTCTTTTAGTGGAAAGATCATAGCACTTTATCCTTTTTGAGTAGGAGAATACTAACAAAGAAACACTTGATTGCTTTAGGATCTAAATCGGACTTATTATGTGAGTAAATATGAATAAATATAGTACAACTGAACACTTTAAGAGGTAGTTTAGACTAAAGATGTGATGTGGGAAGACAAGTTTGAAATTCTTTGAATGGATGTTTTGAAGGAAAAAAAACATGGTTTAACATCTTATTAATTAGATATGTGGTAGTTAAAAATGAATTCCCCCAATTGTTTTCTAGCCTATTTTAGTGAACATCAAAGCTTGAGCTACCTCCAGAAGGTGTGTGTTTTTTCATTTAGCTATCCTATTTTTCATTCATACATTTCACAGTGAAACTTAAATGCTTTATTTGAAAACATATATGGAAACAAATATTGAAAATATTGAAAATTAGGATGACCTATTCTATAATATCACAACATAGATTCATTATTCTTAGAAGCAAATGTAGAATCACAAATTACTTTGACGATTTTCACTCATATTTGTCTTATTAAAATAGAAAAAGTTTGCATACTTTTTAGCACAACCAATCGTCTTCTCCGATGATAGGTCTTGAAAAACACAATAAAAAGGAAAAAACGCTTAGTTGAGTAATTCAAATATTGTATTAATTGACTAATGTATATTAAATTATAAGACAAGTTTCAAATATAAAGGACTGACTTGAGACATAATCAAACATTTGGATACTCTATTTTCCAGCAATGGTTGATAGAGATTCATCTACTACTTTAACTTTTTGATTACCAACACAATGTGAATAAAAGGTAAATAAGTGATAAGTATCAATCATATGATCAGAAGTATTAGAATCATTTATCTAGTGATTTTTATGCTGTGAGGTACATATTAATGCACTTAAATAATTATCTTTATAAGCTAATAAAGTTGTAGAGAATGATTGGCCAGAAGTATGTATATTGAGATTTTGTTTTGTAAAGTTGATTAAATTGTTCTATATTAAATGCTCCTCCTGAACTAAATTTTTCTTGAGGTTTTTGTTGATCTATTGATGTTTGATAACTTCCTATTCTATTTTGCCTCCTTTTTTAATTGGTTGGCTTTCCATAAATTTTTCAAAACGTATCTTTTGAATGTTTAGATTTACGATAATTATCTCAAATTTTTTTTCATTGTGGGTCGTTTCTTGCCCGATTTTCATTGGGTTTGTTAGTGAAATATGTTGAAGGCCCAAGCGTAATATGGGCAGAAAAATTATAAGGAAGCCCATTATGAATCTATCCTTGGGTTGAACTGCGCAGCCTATTTCCTGAGCCCTTATCAATGTTTCCCAAGTGTTTCAACCCAATATAGTTGGCTTCCCATTCCCAAATCCCGAGCCATCCTCTGGTTTTTTTCTAGTCCTAAAGAGTTCCATGGCGTGCGTCTGGTGGAAGAGGCTAGCCAAGCATCACCCGTCATTGGCTATCTTCTCGCTGGACCTCAGAAACCGCCTCATAGACATAGAGTAATGAATGGTTGAGTACCCTTCCATGCACATCGTCCAAATCATGATCAAGCTTAGCCAAGAACTCAATGGTCTGTTCGGTTTCAAGTTCTTTCCGTAACGTACATCATCGCCGGTACACTCCCACTCTTATTGCAAAATCTGATCAATCTCTTGCTATATAGACAGAATCCCCATGTAATAATTGATAACATCACTTTCTCCTTATTTTACTTTCCACAGTCTGGTTTTAATTTCAAAGAGGGGGAAAAATCCTCCCCATCTGAATAAGTCTCATTCACCTACACCCATACATCCCTTTTCGTTGGTAAGAACAAGTATGTTTTTCCAATGGCTGGTAACATAGAGTTAACAAGCCAAGTAGTTACTGTTAGGTTCTATGAATTCCAACGTTGGGTGGCATTTGCATTGGTTGAGGCAGGTTTTCTAGTTGCCCCCATGAGATACCCCATTTTTCCTTCACCATTAACCATCAGTCTAACTGACTGAGCCCACTCTCGATAATTCCTTCCATTGAGTTCTTCTACGGTAATCTGCAGAGATGAATTATCGAAGGAACTCATGGTAGGGGTTGTGGTGGTGGTAGGAATTGTGGTGTTTTCTTGGGTTGTGCTATGAGAGATGTCTATTTTTTGTTTGAGAATCTTATTTTGTTGTAGAGTATAAACCTATGAAGTTTGGTGAATAATGTCATGAGTTTGAAGGAATGGAAATGAATCAGAATTGATTCTTTCCATTTGTATGTTTGGTTGAGTTGAATATTGAGTTAGGAATGGAATCGATTCCTAAAGAAGAAGGAATCATAATTCCTTCTCCTTCTTTAGGAATCATGATTCCATTCTTGATATGATTTTATTGTTCCAATTTTTCCCTCACATAATATTATATTTCCATACCTACCCCTAATACATATAAATGAAGACGTAGAATGAATCTACCTCCCATTTTTGTCATCCACGAACAAAACCCTACGCGACGGGATTTCTTCTCCAACTCTGCACTAAGCCGTCGCCTGGCCTGGTCCTCCACAGTTGGTGGTTTCTCTGATCTTCGAGGTGATTCCTCGTTCTCGTTCTCATCCATGTCTTTTCTCTCATTTGTCTTACAACCCTAATTTCTTCGCGAGGTGTTCTCTTTTATGTTTTTCGCTTCTTGCTTCTGAATATATAATTTGTTTCCTAATATTGTGGCTTTTTCCTCTGAGATTGTTCTATGTTCTATAATATTTATTCCTATTTTGAATCATGAATTCTTAATTTTGTTCTCTGTTTTGATATTGTGCCTTGTTCGTTTGAGATTGTTCTCTGTTTTGTCGAAATTTATTTCTATTTTGAATCGATTCCTATTTTTGTTCTCTGTTATGATATTCTGGTATCTCATATTCTTTGAATCGATTTGTTGGTCTCATGAACCCAAACACAACATTAATATGAACATTCCTTCTACGTATCATGAACATGATTCTGATATTGTTCCGAACAATAAAAATATTTGTTCTTTATTGGAGTTTTCTGACTTACTGGCATAAACTATCAATTGGTGCTTTTAGGATTAATTTTGACAATTTTATTGTAGAAGATAACTCTAATTTTGTCTTAAACTATCCATTGGTGCTGCATAAACTAATTGATATGCTGATGAATTCAAAAACAGTCCATTAGTGATACCTGTAGAAGTTTTTTTGAAGATATTGCAATACTTAATCTTTCATAAACAATACTATCCATTAGTGATAAAGCAATACTTAATACAAAACAATACTATCTATTATTAGTGATATAATCAGTATCTTCTACAATACTTAATTTTGACAGTTTAATATAATAGGTATATTTTATCAATTTTATGAGTATGTCATTGTTCCTGATTAAGTATTGTTTTTGTTTGTAATTTAAGGTAAAATGGATAAACATTGCTTGAATGTGGAAGATGTGAATGTTATTGTTGTGTACCTGATGCATATAATGTATATCGTAAAATTCTTTTTTGAGATGGTGTAGATAAAAACATGACAATATCTTTAAGGAGACAATTGTATGAGTTTGATTTTTTTTCAAATAGGAAAATTGTGAATAGATTGTGCTATGAGAGCAACATTACTAGTATTAATCAACTTAGGATGAGTATGAGTGCATTTACCAATTTGTTTGCAATGCTTGAAACTATAGGGGGGCTAAAACAATCAAAGCATTTGTTAGTAGATGAACAGGTAGCCATGTTTCTTCATATAATTTCACACCGTGTGAAAAATAGAGTTATAACTGATCGATTTAGAAGATATGGAGAGATAGTTAGTAAGTATTTCAATAATGCCTTGCATTCTATCATACGATTGCATAAGGTGTTATTGAAAAAATTTGAGCCTATTCTTGACTATTGTGACGATGATAGGTGGAAATATTTTAAGGTAGATATAATGTCTAATTTCTTTTTTTCTTATTATCATGTAATATTTTTAATAATTTCATATTTTACTTTACTTATTAGTATTAGGGTTGCTTAGGAACACTTGATGGTACTCATATTAGGGTAAGAGTTCCTGTAGGTGATAAGTCTAGGTATCAAAACCGAAAGGGTGAGGTTACCATAAATGTTTTGGGGGTTTGCTCTCCTGATATGCAATTTATTTATGTTTTACCCGGTTGGAAGGGCTCAACAGCTGATAGTAGAGTCTTACGTGAAGCTATACATAGAAGGAATGGATTTAAAGTCCAACTTGGTAAGTAATATGTGAATTGAACAATTTTTTTAAAATCTATGAATATGAAATTAAAATATAAAATATATTTAATAGGGCATTATTATCTTGTGAATGCTGGATATGCAAATTCCAATGGATTTCTTGCTCTATATTGTGGTCAACATTATCATTTGAGTGAATGGAGAAATTGTTCACAACCTCGCAATTCACATTTATATTTTAACATAAATCACTCACAGGCTAGGAATGTGATTGAGCGATGTTTTGATGTGCTAAAGAATCGATGTGAAATTCTAAAAAGTCCAACATTCTATCATATTAAAACTCAAAACCGAATAATAATTGTTTGTTGCTTGCTACACAACTATATAAGAAATGAGATGTCATATGATCCATTTGAGGAAAATTGGGAAAATCTAGAAGATGAGGATGAGGATGATAAAGATACAATAAGAATTTTTTTATTTAATAAATAATATTTTTATGGAAAAAAAATTAAAATATAAACTTTTTAGTGAAGAGGGGTGAAAATATAATTTTTAGAATTTTTTTATAAATTTTTAACGTAAGACCTATCAGACGCTATCACGTGGCATGCCACACAAGTAGAGGAGCTGACTGGGCAAGCCACGCGGATGCCACGTAAGCACGAAGAGCAAATCATGTTGCGTCGAGTGTGAGGAGGATGAAACACGCACCATGCGTCAACACAACATTCAATTCAAGTTCGAAAATTGGTCAATGCGACATGACACGTGTGACTAAGCCATTGCTTCGTGCGTTCCACCCGTGTGCCACACCATATGTTCCCGCAAATCACGTAGCACCATATGTTGTTGACTCGGGGACCATTGACTATGACTGGTCTCCCCTACCACGCGTCACTCCCTGATTTTCCCAATGAATTTCCAATGTCACGTGTTATGTTGTGATTGATTGAAACTGTCAGTTTTGCTTGTTTTGATCATAGCCCTTGATTTGAAGCTGATCGGACTGTCCAAATTATACTTGAGCTTTATTTAAGCCCCTAATCACTCTATAAACCCTAATTAGCCTCCATTAGCATAATTTTGGTCAATTTTTAGAGCTAAAAAGAGAGATAAATACAGAAAAATTCAAGAGATGACACAATTTTGGTAGAGATTCAAGAGGAAATTAATTCTATAATTTAAGAGATTGATTGTTTTCTTCTTCTACTCTTTTCTTTAGCAATTTTATGTCTTTCTTTATGAAAAAATATGAGTTTTATGAATGCAATTATGTGTAATTAATTTATTAATCTTGGGATTTTATGAACCCAATTTTTTCCATGTGATGATATAAAATTTTACTCCAATTATAATTTTAATTTAATTATATTATTTAATCTGATTTTTATGCTATTAATTGTTTGACCAACAATTTATCTATAGAGGCAATAAAATAGATTTGAGAAAATTATTTAATTGTTTATATTGATTAAATAACATATATAGTTTTTAGGCAGAGATGTATGATTCTTATATATGTGATCCATAATTAATAAACTTAATGAGTAGTATACAATTTGATTAGCATGAAAGTGTGATCAAATTAATTACTATATGGTGTGTAGTTTACTTGTGAGAGTAATACATGCTAGGTTAGACTCAATTGATCATTTAATTAATTGATAATTATATTGGGTGTTTTAGCGATTCACTTGTTTATAAAATTGGGAGATTAAGTATTCTTAGATATTTTATCATATATCTTTTTAGTCACAAAATCTGATTTAATTAATTATTACTATTTACTTTTAGTTATTTTAATTTTGCTTTCTTAAAATATTAAAACACCAAAAAAAAATTGATTTTTATTATTTTTAGTTTTAAAAATTAGTTTCTAATAAAATAATCTCTGTGGGAACGATCTTTACTTATCATTATATTACTTGTTACGATACGTATACGTACGTATTCATTGCACACACAATTTGTGTGACGATCAATAGTACGACATCAAACATGTACAATGAATGGAGAGAAAAAGAGACGAGGATAATGAAAAATAATATTTAGTTGTGGGATAGATGATAGTGATTGTTTAGGTTAATGGAAGTCGTATTTTCTTATTTATTTTAATTGTGGTTGTAATGAAGATATTATTTGATTGAAATAATGTGTAATCTTGTAAAACATTAAGCTATTGGTCGTATTCTTGCAATTTTTAAATTGTTCTCATTGGTTGCTAGGCTCGTCAACTTTAATATATTTTCTATTCCTATTCTGTTAATAAGTGGTATATTTTTTTGTTCTTACTTTTTAATTTTAGGATGTCATATTCACAAAGTTTTACCTCAAGAAATTGAGGCCTTGGATAGAATAAAAGATTTTGGACAGCAACATTAGATGAAAATTTAATTGAGTATCTTTTAGAGTTACACAATCAGGGTTCATATAAAGCTGATGATGGTTTCAAACCTGGCTATTTAAATGCTATTGAGAAATTACTACTTCAAAAACTATTAGATTGCACTATGAAAGCTAAACCACATATTTAGTCTCCATTAAAAACATTGAAGACTCAATTTACTACTATACATGACATGCTAACTAGTCAGAATAGTAGTGGATTTGGGTGGGATCTTGTGAATAAACTTATAGCTACTGAGGCACTTGTTTGGGATGCATATGTAGATGTAATATTTTTGTTATTATCATTTTTTATGAACAAATACATTATTTATGTTTAGAAATTAATCCCTTTGATTATTAATATTTTCAATTTAACATATTTTAATTTTTCTTAAAGTCACAAAAAGTTGCTCATTTAAGACATAGGTCATTTCCTCTTTACGAGGACTTGACTATTATATTTGGTAAAGACAGAGCCACATGAAAAGATGTAGAGACTCCAGATGATGTTGTTTAAGAACTTGATAATGGATGGGATCAAGAGACAGTAAATGAAACTGATCTATTACATTAACATGTAGATGCTACAGACCAGCAAAACTCAAATGTTTCATTTAAAAAAAGAAAGAGAACTATTGAAGTTATTGAATATGGAAATTCTATTGAGAGGGTAGCTTCGATACTTGCAGAAAGGTTGAAGAATGTTGGCAGCCTTTTGAGTCGATCCATCACAAAAGAAGAAGAACAAGAAAAACAAATAAGGTTGTACAATGAATTATAAAGGACCACATCACTTAGCAATGAAGAACTTGATATTGCTACAATTCTTCTTGTTGACAAACCCGCAAGAATGAATGTATTTTTCTGCATACCTGATGACAACAAAGATGGTTGGATTAGAAGCCTTCTTAGACGTGAATGTGCATTACATTAAGTTATGGATATGTGTTATTAGTATATAAATATTCGTTTGTAATTGTTATATTAGCCTTGTTTTGATATCTAACTTGTTTTTAGGTTTTATTTTAATTAGGTTAATATCAATATTTTGATATAGAGTTTTGAACACTTGTATTTTAAACACTATTGGAAAATTAACATTTGCAATTAATTGAATAGATGATATGAAAGTTGCAGCCCCCTCTAATCAAAATAAAGAGAAAAAAAGGAATATGCTTTTTTGTTTATGTCTTTTGTGTTGAATACGAAAGTAGTACTTGCACAGGTGGAATGTGAACATTTGTGCTTTTTTAGTAGTAGTAGCTAATGTCAATTTCGGTCACACTTATTTTTCTAATTCTCTTCATTATTTGCAACCGTTGAATTTAAAATCTTCTTTGGGAGCTTTAATTTGGTTATTCAAAAGATGGGTAGTCATGAAACTGATAATAATAAACTATTAATTTGCTTAACCTTCGTTTTATAAACAATTATAAAAGTAAATATATAATTACTTTTTTATGATATAAAAAATAAAATATATATTTTTTACTTAAAAAATTAAAAATAAAAATTGTTATTTAATTTTTTTGAAGAAAAAATAGTATTTAAATGATATTATTTGAACTTTATTGAATATATAGGTATTAAGGTAATTTATAGTTTTTTTCCATTACATTCCAGTGGCAAACCAAACACTATAATATTGATTCCATCTTTGATTTCAGTGGTCAAACCAAACAACATTATTTCCTTCCATTTCTATTTCGATTTCGATTCTATTCTGTAAACCAAACACCACTTGAGAAAATTATTAGTGTATTTGGTACCATTATCAGTACACAATATTTGAATTTTGGTTTGAAATTGTGTTTAAATTATAAAGTGAAAATTGATGAACATAGTTCAAACATCAATTTTATCTTTTATTAAATATACCCGACATACATGAATATGATCATTAATAAAGGTGATGAACCATTTTGCATGAGTGCGGTTTGGACGTCAAGACAGTCCCCATAAATTACTGTGAACTATGATGAATGGTTTAGAAGGTGTGTATTTAGACTTTGGAAATGAGGTGCGATAATGTTGAACAAGTTCACACATTTAGTATTACAAATAAGATAATTCTTCATTTTGAATAAAAGATGAAAACAAATGTTTTAAATACTAAAAATTAGGGTGATCCATTCTAAAATGCCGTAACTATAAATTATTATTCCTAGGGATAAATGCATAATTATAATTTACAATTTTACACTGCTCATTTACATTGGCTATTTCAAAGTAGTAGAATCTATCATTGTCTCTAGTACTACCAATTGTTTTTCTTGGTGATAGGTCCTGAAATATACATGATGAAGAAAATTTAGTAGAGCAATTTGTGTGGACCATTAATTTAGTGACATTAATAAATTGTATGATAACTTTGAGACATGAGAAACCAATTCAAGAGCGATATAGTCAGATATTTTAATACTCCATTTTCCCACAATTGGTGAAAGAATACCATATTCAATTTTCACTTTCAAATTTCCAATGCAAGGTATACACAAAAAAAAGGTGATAGTTGTTAATCATGTGATTTGACGCACTAGAATCAATAATATAGAGAACATTTATTTTTTGGGTCGAATTTAAAGTCGAAAAAAATTACCTTTACGAGAGAGCAAGCAAGCCAAAGGGAACAAGTATAGAATTGACTCGATGTTGGAAATTTGAAATACATCTTATAGAGTTGTTCTATTTGCTCAAGGTTGAATGTGGCATTATAAGTGGACAATTTGTTTAGGAATTTTTCATTTTGGTTAATAGAAACTTTATATCCTTTGATTTTTGTAATTTTGCCTTGATTTTCAATATACTAGTTTTTCATGTAATTCTTAACACGTGTCTTTAATTTTACGATAATGATGCTCTTTTTTTTTGTTGGGCATATCTTGTACTATTTTGTGGCCGACAGGTTGAAGAGCGCATGTGGCCCATTTTTAGCAACAAATCTAGACTGCTTATGAGAATTGTTCAGGCCCAATCTACGGCCCAATTACTATTTATCCACAACCCAATCTAGTATAGCCATTCGAGGCTTAACAGCCCACATTCTTATTCAGCCCATCCTCTAGCCCTAGCATCATATATCCACTTCCAACCCATGTGCCTCCAACCACCTTGTCGTTCAGCGTCACCCCATGATTATTCTTTTCATGGTGCACCTCTAAGAATACTTTCCTTGTCGATGGCAGAGGTTGTTAGCCAAGGATTCTACCTCTTACATCATTGAGGTTTGTTGAGGCTGTTAAGTATCCTTGTCCCACATCGATTAGGAACAAGGCAGCAAAGCTGCTTATAAGCTTGGGCAACCCTTAACTCAATGAGATCTTATTGGGTTGAGTTATACCTGAGTTTCTAACATGGTATCAGAGCTAGGCCTAGTCTTTATGTGTTTGGATTGTTGCGTGTTTTTCAACACACGAACTCGTGTAAGTATACACGGTCGCAAGTAATAACATTTATAAGTAAAGATCGATCCCACGGAGATTTGTTACTATAGTTTGTTGAGTACTAAAATTGTATCTCTCTAATTTTATCCAAAACAATCGTTGATATGGAAAAAAGGTAAAAAGAAAATAAAAGAGAGAACTCTAGGATTGCAATTTTTCACCAAACTAATCCACTACAATCATATTATTTTCTTTGGATTTATATTTTTTAGTACATTTAATTTGTCAACCGAAAACTTCTTTTTTATTCATACATCTCTTCCGAGCTCCGTACAAACACACCTCGTTAAATTAATTCACTATATCTCTATGAAAATTAAATTTACCAAGATTCATTAAGTTCTAAGTTTTCAAATGGCCACACATACAATTAGGGTATATTCCTATCCTTCATCATACATGTCATTCTATTTACGAGCAATATACACAAAAATGCCTTTCTCAAGTTTATTTTTATGCCACAAATCGTTTTGATAAAATTCGTAAATAATCAAAAAGCATTAAGCACAAAATAGAACGAACAAATCGAACGTCTTATAAATCTATAACAAAAATAATTAAAATTAAAGCTTCATAAATTTAGATCAAATGCAACCCTAGAAAAATTAAATTACTTCATAAAATTAAAATTAAAATTACAAAAGATTCAGAAAAATAAGATGAAGAATAAGTAAAATTAAAACATCAAGAAACGAAAATATTTGGCACACGCAGAACACAACAAAAGCCAAAAATGGCTTCTGCGTGTTCTGCAGTCCAAAACCGAACACTACAAAATTTCTAAACTCCACAAAAACTCTTCTCCAACAAAAAAAAAACTCCTTTATAACTAAAAACTATCTCCTATTTATAGCTAAAAAATACATCTAAAATATTACATTTTTATTTTATTTTTTTTATCGAAAACGCGTAATAATTTTTATCGAAAAACAAAAATCACGCGTATCGATTTTTGTATCGAAAATCTTATTTAATTTACGCGTGAAATAGGGCCGCCGTTCCGATTTTTTTTAAATTCAAAGTGCACAGCCACGTGTCCCCGATTCGCCGAAAGATTTCCTAAGGCCACGTGGCAAAGACATCATCGGGTAATAATAAACCTTGCACGTAAGAACTACAAGATTGGTCTGTAGAAAAAGTGAGGTAACTACTAAAACCGGCGTGATCCAGGTCGCAGCACAGACATAAATAGCCGCGTGTCGGACTTTGATTAGCTTAAATATTCGTGGGACACGTGGCAGATTTTTATTCTGTAAAAACTGAAGATGCACGCCGCTTGTATGAACCGCGTCACAGAGGATTTTTACACGAGCGCTCGGTGCGCGACGGCTTGACGGACGCGGCTCAATCCGGACCGTTGATCCGATCCAATCGGTCGCCGATCGCCTCGCGGAATCTACGCAACCGACCACGCGGGCCCACTGACGGCCTCGCGCGACACGTGGGGCCCACCGGCACGCCGAGCCGCGCGAAGAAGATGTCTCTGCGCACCCACTCTCCTCGTCGTGTTCGATGAGCACGCGCGACCGAGCCGTTGAATCTTTGATCGGACGGTCCCACATTCGCGAGTGTAATATTGCGCGTGGCCTTCTTCTCTTAAAAACTAAACTTTTATTAATTATATTTTAACCCACAAATATATTTCAAATTACATTTTAAACTTTCTTAAATTACAGTTTAGCCCTTTACTAATTTTAAATTAAATTTTTAAACTTTTAATAATTATAATTAAGCCCAAATTTAATTTAAATTATATTTTCAATATTTATAAATTGTAATTAAGAATTATACTATTTGAAATTATATTTGTGGACAAAAAAATATGAAATTAAGTACATTTTCGATACAAATTATTTAATTTTATTAAAAATGTATTTTTAGCACATAAAAGGAAAATATTAATTTATTTAACAAAAATTAATAAATATTAAATGAACATAGCAATTATCATTACTAAAATTGGTGAAAATAACTGTATAAAATACAGTTATCATGGACCTAATTAGGCTCTACCATAGTCTCATCGTGGCGCTAATGTCCACCTTTGTCCGCCGTGTGGAGGGGGCTATTAAGTATCCTTGTCCCACATCGATTAGGAACAAGGCAGCAAAGCTGCTTATAAGTTTGTGCAACCCTTAACTCAATGAGATCTTATTGGGTTGAGTTAGACCTGAGTTTCTAACAGAGGCCAGCTAAAACTTCGATGACCCTTTCATTCTCCACCTTGGTCTTGTATCTCACTTTGTCCCTTGCACATTTCCACTCCTCTTCACCATTCAAATCCCACTCCCATAACTACGCTGTCATTTCAATGTAATAATTAGTCATGTTGAGGTTCGCTTGCTTCATCTACCATAAGTGGGTTTTAATTTCGAATATTCGAGAGAAATTTTCAACATCAGAGTAAGTCTCCCTCACTGCAATCCATACGTCCCTAGCTATTGGGAGAAAGAGATAGGTTTTCCCTATCGAAGGCTTCAAGAGTGGATCAGCCAGGAGATAATCATCGAGTTTTCAACCATCCATTTCTAGAGACTAAGTGGGTTGTCTGGTTTTTTTGTTTCAACGGTGAGAAAACCCATATTTCCTCTTCTCTCAGTTACAAGCTTAATAGACCAAGTGTATTTTCTGTAATTCTTTCCATTTAATTTCTCTACCATGAGTTGTGAGTGTGGCCATCTGTCTCCTTGTTGGTATGATCCGAGGGATAGGATTTACTCGTATTTTTCTTTCATGGACAATGAGCATAAAGCTTTGATACCATATGGAATAAATAAACTATATGTTTTATTATTTTCTGAATTGAATTTAAATATGTACACTCCTAATGTTTATATAATATAGTATCAAGAATAAGAATAAAACATCTAAATTAATATTTATAGTTGATATTTTCTCTCTAACCGGTTTATTTTCTATTATTTGAATTCTAAATCCCTGGTAATTCAGGATTTCCACAGTTTTGGATCTGTACGAAGCAATGATTGTTTCAGGTTCCTAAATAGATTTCCTGATATATTGTTACATCAAAATACATAGGCACATTAGACTACTTACATATTGAATTTGGATTAATGAACATGCAACTTTCAATGTGAAGTTAAAAATGTACTGAATCCATTTTCAGGTGTAGATTGCTGTTATGAATATTTCTTTCTGCAAGATAACTGTTGGCTGATTGTGTTGATAGTCTGGGAACTAAATCCCTCAATCTCGTATAGCAGTATTTCAAATATGTAACTTAATCTGTTTTTGTTTTTTTTTTTTTTTTTTTGGTTTTTTGATAACCTATGTTTCTTCATTTTTGAATTCAAAAAAATTATGATCTTTATGCCCTTGATTACTGTAGTGTGCAAGGTTCTGTATTAGTTGAATCTTTTGTGGGTTGCTCCAAGGCACATATATGCTACGGTGGCCAAAATTGTCCAGTTGTAAGAAAAAAGTGGATCAGTTCGTTAGTTTTGAATAGAGGACGTTTTAGTCCTTAAAATAGAGAAAGATGTCTTTTAGTCCCACTTAATATCAAGAAAGATACCCGTTAGTCCTTCGAGATTAAAAATTGGGGTTAATTAAGTACTTCTTGTGTAACTTGTTCTATTTATTCTTCTCTATTTTTCAAATTCAAGTTTTGAATATATTTTTGTAATTAGTCTTGTTTTTAATTTTATTTTAATTGAGAATGAATTACACTTTTTGGCCTAATTTTAGAACTTAGAAAAAAAAAGATTTAGGAACTTATTTTTTGTTTTCAAAATTCAGAATTTTCATTTTTAAATTTCAAATCTTTTTTCTAATACCTAACGTTGAATTGAATTCGATTTATGAGCTCAATGTGTTTACTACTAAAATGTTGATTTGGATTCTAAAATAGATTAGCAAGTTATCAAAATTAACGAACAATTAATAGTGTCATATCCACCCTGATAATTGAGTAAAATGACTTACTTAAAGAAAGTTAGAGAGGATGTGAGTTTTGTTGCTAGAAAAGTTTTGAAGGTTTAGAAATGCATACCTTAAAAGGCAAATATAGCGATTTATTTATAGGCTTAGATCATAGGAAATATCTTATATATATTATTTTAATATACTAATTGATATTAATGATTTTCATATATAGAGATTAAATCATTAATATATTTATTATATTTAAATTAAAGGATATTTATTGTAAATGTTGTCCATTTGAATTTAAACATCTATGATTGTGAATTAACCATATGTATAATTCATCTATTTGACTATTCAAAGGTAACATGGAGCAATCAAAAGGTGTCGTGTGTATCTAGTGAAAACTTCCACTAACATTATCTCCTTAGGCATCTTGGGCTATCTTTGGTGGGCTAGGTATTCTAGCTACTACACTTGGGTACGTATATGTCTAGGTTTGGATGCCTTGATTGAAATGTGTAATTGGTATCCCAATTTATTCTGCACATTATTGATCTTGAGATTTTGAGCTTTCCAACAATTGTTTTCGTGTCTCAATCAAACTAACACTTAGAAAGTTATGGGCATAAGTCTTAATCAATTTCATTTAATCCTAAGTCCATTCAGTCAATTTGTCAGAGATTATATGGAAATAATATCTTACAAACAATTTGTCAAAATATTGTATTTTCTCTGATAATTATCAGTATATCTTTCTATTATTTCTGTTCTGTCTTTTTTACAAGAGTTTAAGATATATGTATATAAGGAAAACGGAAAATTAAACAATAACCATAAAACCTGCACATCCAGGTTTTATGGCTCCACTAATATTTTGTCTGCTCCATGTTTTACTCCATTGAGCATACTCAGGTTCCGCCATAACGTTTTAACACACACCAACACTCCTCCTCAAGTTGGTGCATATATGTCTCTTATGCGCAACTTGTCAAGTGAGTTGTAGGTTCCTGCATTACGTATTTTGTGAGTATATCACCCAATTGATCTTCCGACTTAACAAATGGAAGCTTAATAATCTCTTCTTCAAGATTCTCGTTGATGAAGTTCCGATCCACTTCAACGTGCTTCGTGCGATCATGTTGAATCGGATTGTGAGATATGGCAACGGCCGCTTTGTTATCACAAAATAAGTTCATTTCTGCAGGTGAGAGCAACACCAATCTCGCTAGAAGTTTTTTCAACCAAAGGAGCTCACATATTCCTCGACCATTCCTCGAAATTCAAATTTCTTCAAAGACCGGATAAGGCAACTACATTTGCTTTCGCTTTCTCCACGTGACAAGATTGCCTCCCACGAAAGTAAAGTATCCAAGAAGAGATTTCCTATCCTTCATATTTCCCGCCCACCGAATCAGATATCCAAGGACTTCCAATTGACCATTCTTTGAAAACATAAGTCCTTTCCCAGGGGAGGATTTTAAGTAATCTTAAGTATTCGGTGACGACCGCATCCATATGGTCTTCACTGGGCAAAGGTAATGAACGACTTACGACACTCACCGCATAAGCAATATCGTGTCGAGTATGAGATAAATATACGAGTTTACCTACTAACCGTTGGGATATCTCCGTTTATCCGCCGGTACTTGGTCCACATATTCTCCGAGTTTATGATTTTGAACCATTGGAATATCGATAGGTTTACAATCTAGTAGTCCCGCCTCCGCTAAGTAGTCCAGAGTATATTTCCTTCTGGGAAAGACATATGCCTTTGTTTTGATCTTGTTACCTCAATACCTAAGAAGTATTCGAGCCTCCTAAATTCTTCATTTCAAACTCCTTGACAGCTGTTCTCAGAATCTCAGAGATTTCTTCTTTATCATCCCCCTCGTAATGATCATGTCGTCTACATAGACTATAAAGAGCTGTTATCTTCCCTAATCGATGTTTTAGGAAAAGAGTACGATCGTAGCTAAGCTTATTGGAACCCATATTTCTTCATTGTCGAACTCAACCTACCAAACCACGCCGAGGTGATTGTTTTAGTCCATACAATGCTCGTGTAATCTACATGCGCTTTTTCCTCGATGTAACAAGATATCCTCAAAGGGATATCCATGTAAATCTCTTCTTCAAGGTCACCAGCGAAGAAAGGCATTCTTCACGCTCAAGTCGGGTGCAATGGCCAATCTAAATTTGTCAGTAGAAGAGATAAACAAAACTCTCACGCTTTTAGTTTAGCCACAAAGTGAGAAGGTTTCTTGATAATCTATCCCATGTTTCTCGTGTATATCCTTTTGCTACAAGCCTCGCCTTGTAACGATCAACTAACCCATCCTTTATACTTAACGGAGAAAATCCACTTGCATCCTACCATCTTCCTCCTCGAGGCAACTCGCTCAACACCCATGTGTTATTCTTTCTCAGTTGCCTCAAATTCTCTTTTATAGCTCGAGCCCATTTTGGATCGTATAAGGCTTCTTCAATGTTACTCTAATTTGACACGAGGAGTTGCCAGGCAAATGCCCCGATAGGTTCTCGATAACTCAGTAGATACATAATTTGCTATTGGATACTGGGTTGTCGTTCTTCTTTCTCGGGGAGTATCGATTGGGAGGTTTACCTGATTTGGTTCCGAAAGGTAAAACATAACCAAATGTATGTATCTATAGCATTAGTTTGTAAAGGTGTGATAGTGATAGCTTACCTCGTGAGTTGTTCTCAAGTGAGGATCATTGGGTACCAGAGAATGGAGTGGTACATCAACCACTTCATCTTCTCGGAGATTCAATTACTACTTCACCTTCAGCTTCGAAGTTCAAGGCTCTGGTTCAGATACGGCTCCTCCATATTATTGGCACGATCCGAGTACGGACTCGTGTTCAATATTTCAACCTCAAGCCAATTTCTCGTTTTCACCGTAATCTCTCCTCCCAAGAAGAGTGTAATTGGATACCGCGATGGGAAAAAAAATTCGATTCGAGGAAAGTGACATCCACGGTAGTATAGTTTCTTTTAGTAATTGGATCATAACACGGTAGACTTTCTTTTTTGTACACCATACCCCAAGAATACACATCGGACAAAGACACGGATCCAACTTAGTTCGTTGATTTTTAAGCGAGGTGGACAAAAGCAACACATCCAAAAATTCTAAGTGAAGCATCAAAATAGTAGTAAAGGAAGATGATCGATAACACCTTTAATGAGTCTCGAAATTGTAAGGTCTTCAAGTGGCATTCGATTCAAGAGGGTACAAGTACCGTAGTAACAAAGATCACCCGCATTTATTAGGCATACGCGGCACCGATTAGTAAGGCCCGAGTCAGTTTCTAAAATATGTCGATTTTTTCTCTCCGCAAATTCCATTTTGTCGGGGTTTCAGGAACACGAGGTTTCATGGAGAATACCTACGGTTGTCAAAGTATGTCCGGAATTGTTGATTAACATACTCCCCTCCATTATCGTACCTAAGTATCTTAATTTTTTCGAAAATCGTGTCTCGAACCATGCGTGAAACACGTGAAATGTAGCAAATACTTCATCTTTATGTTTGAGAAGGTAAAGCCATGTCATTCGTGTACAATCATCAACAAAGATAACAAACCAACGATGACCCGAATGATTTAATGACTGGAAGGTCCCCAAACATCGAATGTACCAAAGCAAAAGGAGCTACACTTTTATTCATGCTCATAGATAAGACGCCTATGACTTTTTGCTAGATACAAGTATCACATTTGAAAGCCGAATGTGGGATATTTGAAAATAAACCTGGGGAGTAGTGCTTTTAAATACCCGAACGATTGATGTCCAAATCTACTACGACATAGCCAACTGGCTGCTCCTTGTCACAACCAAGATGTCGTACGTGATCGGGCTCTTCCCGAACCGAGGTCATCCACATAATATAGCCCTCCTCTCCTAGTACCACGCCCAATGATCTCCTTGGTGCAGAATATCCCGTAGAAGGCAAAAGTAGAATACATCAATACTATTACGCTATGTCCGGGTGACTTGACTTACGTACATTAGGGCCTGGCTGATGCAGGTACAAGCAAAGCTATTAGATATAACGATAATGATGAGATATGGTCACTGCTCCAGCCTCCGTAATCGGATAAGTGACCCCATTTGCATTGGCAACACGGCTCCGGGTTTTGGCTCGGGTTGTATCGAGAGATCGTTTGGGTCAAATGTCACGTGATCTATAGCTCCGTAGTCCGTAATCCACTCATCTTTTCTCATTACGAGAGAGATGTGAAATACTTTACTTGAAATACCCGGATCCCGGAAGATTCGGCCCGAGAGGTAAGTGAGGATAGCGAGGCACACGGTAGCCACCGTCGCCGCCAGCCTGTCCCGTTTCTTCCGAAGCCAAGATCATTCCACCATTCTCGATACCCACGTAGTTTGAAACAAGCTTTTCACGGTGTGTTTGGAGTTTCCGCAATGGTCACATTTTACGGCAAGAGATGGTGGATTTCCCGTGGATTTCTTTGCTACCCAAGGAAGGTCCCGTTTTTGGTGGCATTAGATTGCGATGTCCTCGACCCCTTTAAAAGTCATAATCGCTCCGGTGTCGTATCGACACCGCGATCATCACTTGCCCGTCGACTCTTCTTCTCACGACTAATCCATAGTGCTTGTTCCACCGTAGGGAATGGTTTGATTGAAGTACATCACTTCTAGTTTTATCCAATCTATCATCAAGTCCATCGAGGAAGGTATACACTCGATCTTCCCCGTATTTATGGAGTTGTATTTTTGTATATCAATTGCACACTCCATTGGATTAGGACGACGAAATCAATTTCACGCCACAACCCTCAAGGCCATTGTAGTATTTTTCAATGGATCCACCCGCTTGCTTCGTACGAGTAACTTGACGGCGAAGATCATACACCCGAGACGATTCCGTCTCCATCATAGTAAAGTAGAAGCCACCGAATCCCAAACCCGTTTGCATTGGGAATCCATAAAATTTGCAATTAAGGAGGGGTCCATCGAATTGATCAACCATCCTTCGACAATGGCATTTTCAAGACGCTATCTCCTAAACGTAGGGCCTGTTTCAAATGTGTCGAGAAAAGTCCCCATTAATATATCCTGGCTTGTTCTTTGCTAGAGATATACATCTCCACCACCGGGACCATAAGGCATAGTTGATCCTCCCAACTTGATATAACGGGAGTTAGCCGACGTCGCTGATGAGGTTGAATGATCTGAGCTCTAGTTAGAACTTCCGTCATTTTCGCCGTCAAATCTTCCAACACGAAATTGGTAGTTAAATCTCTAGATTCCGTCATTTTTTTTTTACAAACCAGGCACTATATAAAGGAAAAAAACGACAACCCTAACCCTAATTTCCCATTCTCTCTCAGCGGCGCCTTTCGCTCTCTCGTTCTTCCTCAGCTTTCTTCGCGTTTTTCCTGGCGCAATAGCCGACGCCCTTTTCCCTTCGATTCCCCTCGTCCTCCGTAAACCTTCTTCTTCATCCGCCGCGCAACCCTCTGCGCTTTCTTCACGCTGCCCTCTCGCGGCGCCTCTCTTCCTCCGGGACTATGAGCCCTCAACCTGGTCCTCCATGTGAAGCGCACCCTTCTTCTGCTTTGTACCAGCCCCAACGAGCCAGCCTAGATTCGTACGGCTCCCGAGCGTAAATGGTGACGCCGAGCGAACCGGCGATTTTGAATACTAGATGGTCATAGCCGTCACATGTGCCGCACCGTTCCTACCCATCTCCTCGTGCTCGAACCTCTCGTTGTTTTGCTTGTTTGTTTTTCAGTATTGCACCCCTCGTGTTGCACCATTAAGAAATCAGAAACCAGAAACACCTTTGGAGAAATAGCTTCGGGACCAATATAAACCAGAAATCAGAACTCAAAACGAAACCCAGCCTACAATCAAGAATCACACCGAAACCGTAAATCGTAAATCGGAATTTAAATCGAATTCTGTAAATCGAAATCGAAATCAACAAATCAAGAATCTCGCAAATTTGCAAATCGAAATCAAAAATGGTAGTTCCATCATAAATCACAGGTAATTCATTAGCTTAGCAATATCCTCGCTTCCGATACCATGTCAAAATATTGTATTTTCTCTGATAATTATCAGTATATCTTTCTATTATTTCTGTTCTGTCTTTTTTACAAGAGTTTAAGATATATGTATATAAGGAAAATGAAAAATTAAACAATAACCATAAAACCTGCACATCCAGGTTTTATGGCTCCACTAATATTTTGTCTGCTCCATGTTTTACTCCATTGAGCATTTGTGTCTGCCACTGTTTTAACACACACCAACACAATTTTCTTCAGCACCCTTTTGGTAAGTGGATTAAACACCTTTTCCTACTTTGCTTTCGTCTTTAACTCTTCTTGAATTTTACATGAACACGAAGTGCAAAAATTTGTTTTAATATGTTTTTTATATATATATACCACACTTGTGGGATCAAGAAATTATCTAAAACGTGTGCAATATTTCGTTGCCATAAGTTTGATGATTTATCTCCTAGGCACTCCGGAGGCAGTAGCAAATACCACATCCCTAGCAGAAAACACAAAGATAAATATCCTAAAAGGCTTAGGATGGAAAGTAGAAATACAGAGAGATCCAGCCACAGGGACAAATATAGATGAAGATTGTATAAGAAGGGAACCATTGAATGGAAGTTTTGACAAAAGAGACCCACGTGAGTAAGGAGTTGGCTGATCGACTAGACACTGATCAGTGCTTAAAAAGCACTAAAATTACTATGATTCAATATATTTCAATTGATTAAACAGATTTATATTTGTATGATTTTATCATAATTTTATATAAATTTATCTTTTCGAAATCACGGGTATTTTTATTGTTTTACAAGTATTTTCATTTAAAAATAACTTAAAGACTCGAAGAAAAATATTGGAGGCAATACATCATAAATATGTTAAGAAGAAAATGAGAAAAAGTAAAAAAAAAATAGAAAAAATGGACAAAATGGGTCAAAATGATTAAAATGTCAAAAATATCGAGTCTTGCACACCAGCACAAGCCCGCGTCGAATATCGCGCTTGCCAACGTCGATCTGCTGCAAATCTCACCCCTCCACAAGCGTGCCAACCTGTTTCTCATTCTTCTAATATCTTCTCTTTTTGGTGAAAAATTCTTGAAGAATTTGCATAAGAAGGAATATTCATGACAACCTCTAAAAGAGGTAGATTAATATTAATTTTAGAAAATATGTTAAAAGTGTTAGAAAATTAGTTTCTCTTTCAGTTGGTGTAAAAAAGGATTTGGAAGTCTGTAAGGCCTAGGTTCCTTATATTGCTCAGAGGTGAAAATGGTTCCTCCTTGTTCCTCTTAGAAAGTTTTAAAATTTGATTGTCAATAGTTTGGCCTTTATTGGGATTTGCTTGCTCCTCGTGATCTTCATTTTTATTTTTTGTAGCATGTGGTAATGATAAAGGCTTGAAATGCACACTTATTTGGTGATTTATCAAAATTAATTAGGAGAATTAAGTTTTAACATTGTCTTTTTACTTAATTGTATTATAAAATGTGTTTTAATATGCGGTATGTTTTGATGTATTTGAGATATTTTGGTCATTAAAAGATACAAATAACAAATTGGAGGACTTGATTGCAAAATATTTACACATAATACATCAAATAGGGACTAATGTGTAACATTGGAGAATTAAAAGTGTGTCAGTGCACAAAAATAGTGTGCCGTAGCATAATCCTCTCGGCTTACCTAGGTAGTTTGGAGAAATATTGCATGCCACATCATGAGTTTATGTGCGCGGTGTGACAACACTCTTGGATGGAATTCATAGAAACATGCACTGCCTCACACTGCAGTGTGTGCTTTCAAATTTACCCATAATTTTTAGATTTTAAGCATTCTAATCCTACTTGCTCAAGATTTTCTAGGCTTAGAATCCAAATTGTTTTAGACCTCTACAACCCTAATCCTAATTACATCATGTGTAACTTTTATACTATAAATATGTAACTAGAGTTAACCATAAGATACATAGATTTATAGATGCATATTAAGAATAATAAAAGTTGTAGACAAGAATTAAGAAAACGATTCAAGAGGTAATTAATAAAGTTGAAAATCAAGTTCAAGAACATCAGTTCTAGTATTTCTTCTCCTTTATTTTATTTGTGAGCATGCATAACATTTTGAATATATTGTTTCCATAAGTAGCTAATTTTATATTTGATTGTGTGATTTCAAAGCTCTAGACATGGGTTGTAATATTAAATAAGATCTACAATATTCTTTTCATCTATTCTCCTTGATTATGTATTAATTCTTAGTTTTAATCTTTGTATGAATTTTCTTGATTATTCAAATGTACAATTGAATAATCAAATTAACTCATTGTTAATCAATTTAGTTGATTGGATATGTCATCACTTGATTAATTTAAATAACCAGTGATAAATTTCTTGCAATGAAAATTAACACTGAAGATAATTAAATCGAACTTGTGTGTTTAACCTTGATCCAATATGCTTTTGGAAATTGAATGTTTTTAATAGATTAAATTTAGAGAGTTTATTCTAGGTTATCTTTTAGAAATGATTTGGATGAAGAGAATGTTTAATTTAACAAATATGTAAGAAGAAGTCAAGACTTTCAAGCTTCTGAATTTCTCTGGTGGTATAATCAAAGAATAGGAGATTAGGATATGTTTTTGTCAATTTGAAATACATGATAATGGTAGAGAATGATCCTATAATCGTTCTCTTGTTTGAATCTTTACCGTTATCATTTTATTTATTTTTGTATTATTAATCTGTAATTGATAGATTTAATTTTCAGTTTAAAAAAACCAAAACCCACAATTTTCATAAATAGGAATTAGTTTTCAAAATCCTCTATGAGGAGACTTCTTACTAAATACTAATTTACAACATATTAAGCAATTTAAAGTAAAGTTAAAATTAACTGCTCGTCCGAACATATCAATTTTTGGCATAGTTGTTGGAGATTTTTTAAATTAACTCCTGTTTATTTTTATATAAAAAAATATTTTCTTTGTTCTTATTTTATTTTATATATGTTTTTAACTCAATTTCTTTATAGTCTTTATTTATTTTTTAGAGTCACATTGAATGAACTTGCGCTACAATTTAAGATCAAATTCACACCTTGCATTTTTGCTTGACCAAGCGATTCAGATGAATCTTCCAATTCCAAGTGACTTATGTGAAAATTCAAGTTATTTCATTGACATCAAAATGGCTTTGAGTATTCCTAATTAAACTCTTAGAGATGGCCATACTGACCTTAGATCATCAACCATTATGCATTCAATACAATACTAATGGTGATACTCTTGAATGGAAGTTTGGCATGATTCATCTCTTGCCTACTTTTGAGGTCTAGCTAGTAGGGATTCAAACAAGTATCCAAAGGAATTTCATGTGGTCTGTTCTAGCATGAAATCTAGTGCCACTACTGAGGAGCGGGTATAACTTAGAGGATTCACGTTCTCTTTAGTTGACAATGCTAAAGAATTATTGTCCTACTTACCATCCAGTACTATAAATAGTTAGAATGAGATGAAATAGCTCTTCTTAGATAAATATTTTCTAGCTTCTAAGGCCACTCTAATAAGAAAATAGATTTGTGTTGTTCAATAGTAAATTGTGGAAAACCTATATGAGTAGTGGGAGCGTTTAAGGAACTATGTTCTAGTTGCCCTCATCATCAAATAAGTCAGCAACTCTTAATTCAATACTTCTATGAAGGATAGATACTTATGGATAGAAACATGATTTATGAAGAAAGTGGTGGGGCTTTGGTTAATAAGGCTTCTCAAACTACAAAGAATTTGATTACCATTATGGCTACAAATGCTTAATAGTTCCAAACCACCACAAAGGGTCAATAAAGTGAGAATTCCTAATAATATTGAATAACAATTTAGCACCTTTACTCCATTTATACAATAATTATCAATTATACAAGTTTATAATATTAAAGATCCTTATGTTGAACAAGCAAATGATATGAGGGGACACCAAGGACAACAAATGCAAGGATATTATCCCTTCTCTAACATTTACAATTATAGTTGAGGGATCATCCCAACTTTAGCTATTTTGTAGATAATCAAGTAGTTTCCCTAGGTAATCCACCATTTTTTCCTTTTCTAAGAGGCCAACAACCTTATGTAGCATTCAACATTACTCAATTTCAACAAGATACAATCAAGTTTCAACAAGACACAATCAAGTTTCAACAAGACACAATAAGGTTTCAATAAGACACAAAATCTACTATCAAGAACTTTGAAAATAGATTTACATTGTTAGCTACTACTGCTGGAAGATTAGAAGCACGTGATTCTACTAAACTTCCTACCCACCCACAGTTAATCCTAGTGAGAATGCTAGTGCTATCTCATTGAGAAGTGGGAAGCAACCTAAAAAAGTTGACAAAAAACCAACCAATGATAAAGAAACTAAGGAAGAGTCAATTCAAGAAAAAGAAAATAACTATGATATTGTGCCAAAGGAAGTAAAGGTACACTCTAAATTTCCAATTTTTACTTATAAACCCCCTGTCCCTTTTCCTAGCAGATTTGCAAAATCAAAGAAGGAGGAGCATGAGAAAGAAATCTTGGAAGCCTTTCGAAAAGTACAAGTTAAAATTTTACTATTTGATGCCATTAAGCAAGTACCCTACTATTCTAAGTTTCTCAAGGAATTGTGCAACAAAAAGCCAAAACTCAAAGGTAATGAAGTGGTGAGTGATCTAATACGAATTGTGTTCAATGAATACACAACTATACGTATCACAACAAGTAATATAATGATGAGAAAAAATCATTTCCACGGAGATTATGTTATTAGAAACTAATTTTTAAAACAAAAAATAAAAATAATTTTTTTGGTGTTTTTATATTTTAAGAAAGAAAAATTAAAAGAACAAAAACTAAATTGCAATAATTAATTAAATAAGATTTGATAGCTAAGAAGATGTATGATAAAATGTATAGGAATACTTATTCATCCAATTTTCTAAACATGTCAATAGCTAAAATTTCACCAATATAATTATCAACCAATTACATGATCAATTGAATCTAATCTAGCATATATTCTTCTCTCAAGTAAACTACACGTCATATATTAATAATTAATCTAACCATATTCTTATGTCAATTAAATTGCATACTACTCATTAAATTCATCAATTATGGATCACATATATAAGAATCATACATCTTTCCTAGAAACTATGAATGTTATTTAATCAAGATAAATAATTTTCTCAAATATATTAAATTTCCTTTATAGATCTTTGGTTTGGCAAACAATTGATAGCATAAAAATCATATTAAATAATATAATTAAATTGAATTCAAAATTGGGGGTAAAATATTAGATCATCACATGTTAAAAATTAGGTTTATAAGACTCCTAGATTAATTAATTAACTAGACATAATTTTGTTCACAAAACTCATATTTTTCATAAAGAAAGACAAAAAAATTGAAAAAGAAAGGAGAAGAAGAAATACAATCAATCTCTTGAGTTGTAATACCAATCTTCTCTTGTATCTCCACCAAAATTTTATATTATTTTAAAGTTTTTTGTATTTTTCTCTCTTGGCTCCAAAAATTGATAAAAACTATGTTAATTTCAAGTTCTTAGGATTTATGGGTAGTTAGGGGATTAAATATAGCTCAAGTGGAATTCAAGCCATTAGATCAACTTTATATCAAGGGCTAAGATCAAAACAAGAAAAATTAACAATGTTGGTAAAAAGGAGAACAACATGTGGCATGTAGGGATTTATTCTACGAATCAGAGAGCGACACGTGGTAGGAGGGCTGGTCTCTATCAACACATGCTCGACCAACACCACATGGCATAACATGTTTTACGGTTATAGATGGCATGGTACCAGGGTGGAATGAATGGATGAATTAGGTTATGACACATGGCAAGTTCATTGACCAAGTGATGAACATAGAATGAAGGTTGTGCTAACTCATGGTATGGCACTGCATCACTAGAAACACGTGATGTGCCATGATTGGGCTTCTCTACTTGCATATGGTTCATATGGATTACTCTATCAACTTTGATGGTTGCGTGGCTTCCACGTGACAACTTCTGATTGGTTCTAAATTAAAAATTCATAAAACATCCATAAAAATTTCAAAATATCCCCAGAAACTTCAAAATTTATATTTTCACCACTTTTCACTAGAAAGTTCATATTTTAATATTTTTAATCCCAATAATACTACTTATTGAATAAAACAAGTAAATATTAAGTAAAAAATGTACTAATGACTCTACTTTCATAAAGTCATGAGTGAGTGTCGGAGAAAATGTGTTAGCAATCTTTCGCACGAAACTCCCACCAAAATGCAATGATCTAGGTAGCTTCATCATACTATGCATTATAGGTAACACTAAATTTGAACAAGCTATGTTAGATCAAGTTACATCAATTAATATCTTGCCTTATTCTATTTATGCTAGTTTAAAGCTTGGTTCCCTCAAAGAGACTGATGTAGTTAATCAACTAATCGATCGTTCGAATGTTTATCCAATAGAAGTATTGGAAGATGTTTTAGTGCAGGTAGATGAGTTTATCTCTTCAGGTGATTTCCATATAGTTGATATGAAAGAAGACTCCACTATTAAGGAAACAACTATACTTTTGGGTAAACCTTTCAAGTGAACAACTCATGCAAAGATAAATGTGTATAATGTAAATCTTACAAAGGGGTTTGATGGAGAGGTTGTTTGCTTAAATATATTTAAAGAAAAAATTGTTGACAACCAAAAAGCCAATGAAACCACACAAAAAATTGAGTCCAACACATGTGGAGAATGGTTAACGAAATTTTTTTGAGACAAAGTCACGCTAAAAATGTTAAACTGAGCACTAAATCAGAGGCAACCCATTGAGATTTACTGTCTTTCATTCTAGTTTGTCCTTAAACATGTTTATTTGTTAGTGAATTGTTTTATTTATTTTGCCTTAGGACAAGTTTTTTTTAAAGTTTTAAAACCCCTAATTTCATAACTGTTTGGTGATTTTTTGTGATATATGACATACACCATAACTCTATATGTGTGATAGAACTTGATCTAGGAGATGGAATGCAACGATAGTAGGGTCGAATCACCATGAACAATTACACTTCACCACTACAAGAAGTGTAACTTTTTTTTTCTTTTCCTTGGATTTACATTTAAACATTGTAGACAATATAGATTTTAGGTTAGTGGTAAGGGTAGATTCCTTATAAATTATGAATTATGGAATTTTTAAACATTTATTTTCAATTTTAGATTTGATTTATTGTAGGTCTAGTTGTTTTGTATAGTGTTTTGTTTACTCTTTATTTTATTGCATATTTCTTTTTATTTCCAGTCAATTTATATTTTAATGATAAGAAAATGATTGTTATAACATTAATATATATAGAACTTTAATCTTTGCTTATGTTAGAGTATGATTTGAATGTAAATTTCAGTTAGTTTGAGACTCTTATGGTACGTGGAAAGAATGTTTGGTTAACCTAAGTATTTAGGAGTGTTATGAGTGAGATTTTTTCATGGACATATTTGTGGTCTCATCAAACTCTAGAACTTATTTGAATATCACTGAAGATGAAATCATAAAATACACCGTGCTTAGGGAATTATATAGGCAATGTTTGGACCATTTGTATCTTTGTCACTAATATGCCTTTGAGCTTATATAAATTAAAAAATTTATTTCTTTAACATGTCATAACTACTCTTTTAGGAGACAAAGAAACAAATTATTCTGTCCTTCTACTCTCTTAGAGGACTTAATGTAAACACATGCATGGTATGAACTCTACATGAAGAAATGGTGAAAGTTTTTACAAAAATTGACTACAACCCAAAAATATTGAAAATAATAGGTTGGGGGTCGTAAAAATTAATTTTGAATTTAAAAAAGGAGAAAAGGTTTTAGTAATTTAATTTTATATCTCTTCTATTATAATCAAAAAGAAAAAAAGAAAGAAGAAAAAAATAGATAAAAAGAGTATAGTGATGTTTGATACAATGTAAAATTGCACCTATAGTATACTTAACTATGGATGTGAAGGTGAATACTAGCTAGATGATTTAGGTAACATATGGAGCTATTTTAGAACATAAAATTGTAGTGTTTGAATTTAATTATGTTTTTTTTATTCACCTTCCCATTCTTATATAATCCCACACCTTAGCCTAATGTTACAACCCCTGATAAAGACCTATTGATCCAAAGTAGTGTACCTATTCTACATTAGTGGAGAGTGGTTTGATAATTAAGCCTAAAATATTTGTGATTATAATGCTTACACCTATCATATTTGCTTAGTCTTAAGATTATCCGGTATTTAGACTAATAGTTTGTGTTTAGATGGATGTTGAAGATTCAATTAAGAAAGTAAAATTAATGCTTGAATTTTCCTTTAATCATAAGTGATACTTGAATATTCTATGTGCTATGGGCGATTTTTGAGATCAAAATATAAATTGGTTCGAAAACCAAAATTTTTTATTTATAGTTTTGTTTTTTTGATTTGATATATTTTGGTTTAGTAGGAATGTTTGTGCGTATCATAAGTAGAAACTCTCATGAGACTATAACTCCTCCACTGGGGCCACCTAGGGGTTTAAAAGCTTGTCATACATGCTAAATGCAATCGTTTCAATCTACATAAATGATTTAGTTTAGTTTAATAAAAAATATTTATTTTCTTTTTGAGACTCTTTTGGATCGTTTAGCTTGCTAGATACTAGCTAGAAGGTGGTTAGGGTTTATGATAAGGGCTTGAAAAGCATGCCTACTCGGCGATTTATTGAAATAAATTAGGAGAATTAGGTTTTAATATTGTATTTTTATTTAATTGAATTACAAAATGTGTTTTTGGAAGCACAAAGTATTTTTTGATGGATTTATGTTAATTTACTAATCAAAAGATACAAATGCAAATTGGAGGACTTGATTGCAAAATATTTATACATAATATATCAAGGTGGGTTTAAAGTGCAACAACATTGCGTACTGCGTACTGCGACATAACTTTATGTGCGTCGTGGCATAAAAATCTCGAATGGAATTAACAAAAACATGGATTGCCTTACATTGCGAAATAATTATAGGTGCATCATGACCCGTACTCATAGATTTGCACATCTTTTTAGATTTTTAGTATCCTAATTCCATTTATTCCATACTTTCTAGGCTTAGAATCCTAATTGTTGTAGACTTTCACAACTCTAATCCTAATTGCATCATATGTAATTGTCATACTATAAATATGTAACTAGGATTAACCATAAGATGCAAATATTTAGACACATATTTGGAATAATAAAAGGAAATTAATAGATTTGAAGATACAATCTAAGAACATCAGTTCTATTATTTGTTTTCTCCTTTATTTTATTTATGATCAGGCATAATATTATGAATTTATTGTTTTCCATAAGTAGCTAATTTTATATTTAATTGTGTGTGATTTTAAAACCTTGGACATCGATTGCAATATTAAAAAGATTTACAATATTCTATTCAATTATTCTTCTTGATTATGTATTAATTCTTAGTTTTATTCTTTGTATAAATTTACTTGATTATTTAAGTGTACAATTGAATATTTTAATTAATTGATTGGTAATCAATTTAGTTAATTGGGTAGGCATTTCTTATCAATTTAAATAAATAGTGATAAATTACTTGCAATGAGAATTAATGCTCAAGATAATTAAACCAAGCTCGTGGGTTTAATCTTGATCTAATTTGCTTATTGAAATTGAATGTTTTTGATAAATTAAGTTTAGAAGATCTTATTCTAGGTTGCCTATTAAAAAATGTTTGGATTAAAAGCTTTTCTAATTCAATGAATAGGTAGGAAGAGGTCGAGACTTTCGAGCTTTTGGATTTCTTGAGTTGTTGTAATCAAAGAATAAGACATTAGAATATGCTTTTATTGATTTGCAATATATGCTGGTGGTGGAGAGTGATCACATAATCATTCTTTTATTAGAATGATTATCCCAATGTTTAGATCTTGTTATTATCTTATTAATCTTTAGATGATATATCTAATTTTCAGTCTACAAAAATGTTTTTTAAATAGGAATTAGTTTTCAAAATCCTATATGAAAAAGATCCTTACTTTGAAGGACTATGATAGCCTTTGCTTGCTCAGGTTCACTAGGAAACTTTCCCATTTATTTTCTTTGCATTTGGTTCATTAGTTGCCCAAATTGTATTTCTACCCTTTTCATAGAATCCTGTAAGGGCCTATATTTATTTTCATACTACTCATAGTTCTACATAATAACTTAAATAAAAAACATTCAAGTTCTCTTCCAAGGTTGGTTTCCTAGGTTGATTTTGTGGTACAATTTTGTTTAGATGTAGGCTAGATATGGTGTTTTGGGCGTATTTTGGATTGTTGTTAGTCTTTTAAGAAAAATTGAGATGATTCCTCTACCCATGTTATTTGTTTTTTGGAATAAGGTTCAATCCTAGGCCTAGGTTGGTAGGACTGCATCAAGTTCACTTTCTTTTGTTTGTTACCTATATAAAAATTAGAAGTTAAAGAATACCTTGTCCATTAACAATGTAAACTCTATTTACCTCTTAGTTAAGCATGTTCATGGTTGTGAGGAGTTTGACCTACTTAGTTAATTCAAAAGGTTGCATAGCTAGCTCATTATTGAAATAAAGCTTATTGACTCCAACTCTTATTCCTTTTGCACTTTTTTGTTGAGAAATAGAACCCAATATCTCATACAGCTAATATGTTTCATCAGTTGTCTTCTTGCCCATTACTCCATATGTACCATTATAAACTGGGTATTGACACTTGTATGTCAACTCATCATACAGAAATTGGTTCTGTAATTATAGTGGCAAGTGGTGGTGTGAGCACTAGATTAGAAGCATCTTAAACTTGTCTAAACTTTGTGAAAAGTGAGAATGTGGCCATTTTTCTAAGATTTGTTTTCATATAATGAAAGTATAACTTTTCCATAAATTTGTTTAAGATCGCATCCCATAAAGTAAGAAAGCAAGGTGAAAGAGTCATGAACCATGTAGTAAGAGAACAAGGTGGAAGAGTCATGAACCATGCTTTGGCTCTAATCTTGAGTGTGTATGTAGAAAAAGCATCTCATCCTGAATTGATCTTCAGTAAGCCTCTACAAAGTAAAAATCTATAAAGTAGCAAAAAATTCTCTAATAATGGTGAGTGGGTCCCTATTAGAAATTTCATAAAAATAAGGAAATATATAATAATATATGCCTTTTAGTTCATAGTTTCTTACAACCTCTAGCTATATGCAAGAATTACTAATACCAATAATTAGTATTGTATACTAATTTATTACTTTCTTCCTCTCAATGTTAGCTCTCATATGTGTTGTTATATGGATGTAAGTCATGTTATATTCCGTATCTGTGTGTTGCTTCCCATGTATAAAATATGATATCTGTTTATTTTTACTCATTGTTCTATCTTTCTCCATGTAATGTTGGTTATTGAGATTAGTACTACACACACACATATAGTTAGGTACACTTTACATACGAGTATGTTTACACACATCACAAGGATAATTTTAATAGTATGAATGCTAGGTTAAGTGTTGTAGTTTTTGAGAGACAGTGAGCAAGCGAACTGGATTTGTTGCTTGTGTTTTTGTTTTTTTTTTTGAAAGCTAGTATTTATATAAATTTCTTTGAAATTTTGGAAACAAAAAAAAAGTGAGTTTTTAGCACCTTTCCATCAAACTTGGAAAGTTGGTTAGCGAGGTCCATGGCATTGTTAAATACTCCATCTTTCTATAGTTTTGTTTTCCAAAAAATATGTAGCAGAGTATTGTTCAATATTAGTGATTTATGACTATGTGAGTAAAACCATACTTGTAAGTGGTGAGTACTCAAGATGGTGTTTGCAAGTGATTTTTATGTGTTGAACCGTGTGTTGACTAGTAGTTTCCCCAGTGCAACTTTTTCTTAAGTGAGGAGCATATGTAGTTTTGAGCCGTGTGTCGCCAGGTGGTTACATTCTTGCAACATTTTCTTATTCAATTTACATATTACTATCTTTGACTACTGATCACACTACTTTAGGTGGTGTTGGCTTTAGAGCAGAGCAGAGTTTATGTGTCAAACAAGGTTGGTATAGAGGTAGCAAGTGAGGGCAATGATAGGTAGTTTGAATAAAGGTCCCACCTATAGAGGTAATGGGGTTTTATTTCTATCAAGATTGTAACTGTTTTATTGCATAGTGGATTTGTTTGCAACCAAATGGTTACCATATTATATATGGGTTTACCTTATTATATCCTATGCTATGCATCAGTGAATGTGTGGCTAGTACAATCAAAGTTTAAATGATGTATATCTGTACATATGAAGTTCAAACTGTGATTAGAAAATTGCTAATATTTATCACCTACTTTCTATTTATTGAATTATATATATACTATTTTATTATACTATCTGTCTATGTTTGTTTATACTACAGTTGTGATTATCTTTCAGGTGTTTATATCTATATTATTTATAAGTTTGAATTGAGTCCTTAAAGAGTTAGCATCTCCTTAACCTAATTGTGTATTGGGTCTTAGACTCCTTTGTAGTCATACATGATTAGATAGTGTGTTAGTATAATATTTTATCTGGTTATAAGTTTGGTGTGAGTCTCTAAGGATTCTGTATCTTCTTACCTTGGAAGTGTATCAGGTGTCAAACTCTTTGTTATGGTTTGTTGTGCATGTTTGTTTGCATGCTATTATATTACAATCAGAATTTACTGAATATGTTTCTATATATTATGTCTTGAAGTGATTGGAAATTCTTTTTGCTTTTCGATATGTATGCATGTATCATATGCTAAATGTTAATTTCCATGTACGTATGTTGCTAGTCTAGATAGAAGCCTACGAGACACACCGTCACTAGTGTATTTACTACAGATTGTTGTTTTTGTATCTACAAAGTGTTTTAGTTATGTGTTGAATTAAGTATCTTATTTTGTACTTTAGTTGTGTAATTCGCTTAATTCATGTTATTTTTAAAGTACTTTAGTAATTTTGATACGTTAATATGAGTATAGAATAGTGAGAGTAACTATTTTTACATAGTGAGTGAGTACATCTCTATGTAAGTAACTATTTTTACATAGTGAGTGAGAGTAACTATTCTACACATTACTGTTCAGTGATACTTGATCACTCCACATCAAGTGGTGTTAATTATGGAGGAGAGCCAGGTTTCATATGTCGAACCAAGATTTTGTAGAAGTAGCAATAGGTAGTTTGGACAAATTTCTCATTTGATAGAGATAATAGTGATTTTTATTTCTTTAAGAGTTGTAACAGTTTTATTGATTAGTAAGTTATTTGTTGTTGAATGGTTACCTTAAGCAACCTGAGGACATTACCACACATATACGATCTATATATGGGTTTATCTCATTACATCATGTGTTTTGCATGCTTTGTTATTGTGCTAGTATAATTTGACTTTAAATTGAGCATGTTAAAACATCAATGTTTAAAGTCTAATTAGAACTTGTTTATTTCTATATCTGCTTGTTAACTTACATATAATATCTATTATTGAATGTTTTCTACTTATTTGATATTATATTGTTACTACTTTTGCTAAGTGATCTGTTGTTACTATTATTCTATTCTATGTGTGGAGACAAATCTAATAAGAGTATACTGAGTCGTTGACTCATTCAAAAGTAATAATGGGTATGTTTTTTAATAAAAATATTCTTAGGGTTTGAGTCCTAATCATAAGTATGCCAACCAAAATGGTTATTCTAAGGATTTTCCATGAAAAAGTCATACAATTAGAGAACTTTTGGAGTATGGAATTAATATAGTTGGTATTTCCATATAATATCAAAAAGACAAAAAATATCATCTTTAGTAATTAAAATACAAAGTTAAAAATAAATAAAAATATATATGCATTAACAAGGCTAATATAATTCTACATCTAATCTTCACCTACATCACTACCGAACCTCCCACGACCAACATCAATGACCTCATCAGAGGTCTTGCGACTACCACCGATGACCTTGTCAAAGGTCCAACAACCACCACTAACAAATTCGTAAGGTTTACAAATTTTTTCTCATATTTTATACACTTACAAAACAACTTTACATTTCCATAACATTTCTGTAACGCATACAAAATTATATATTATTTGTATACAACTTACATAATAGTCCTTGACCATAAAAATGTTATTGTTGAGTAATATTTTTAATTCAAAATTCATCTATCACAAAATTCATTTTTTGAAAACTTACATAGTTTTATACACCTTCTATAAAAAATTACATAAAATTTATGTACATCTTACAAAATAATATTTATGTAAAGTTCACAGATTTATATATAATTTATATACATCTTACAAAATAACCTAAAACATCAAAACACTCGTAATAAGCAATATTTTTAATTTAAGAACTTCATATTCAATTCATTTTATAAAATGTACAAAATATGTATAACTATTTGTAAATTTTTGATAAAGTTTATACATATTTGTCTAATAGAAACAGTACAAATTTATACAAAATCATGTACAATGCATAGAAACTAAAAATATATTAAATTCAATAGATGATTTGTAAATATTTATCTAAAATAAATAGCATACATTGGAGCAAAATTTTATACACGCACAAAAACTAATATATATATATTAAGAAGTGACTATGGTTTGGTTAGATCCGGGTAGATACTTATTTGAATATTAGGTTTCTTAATACATATTTTACATTTTTCTATGATGTACAAAATTTTACTATTTATTTTACAAAAATATGTACAAATCTTTTGTACACTTTAAAATATTTTTAGTTTTTGTACGTTTTATATAATTTTGTACAAATTATATGTTATTTATATTAGACAAATATATATTATTTCCTGTATAATTTACAAATAGTTGTATATATTTTATACATTTTGATGTTCTAGGTTATTTTGTGAGATGTAAAATAAAATTATACATAAATGTGTGAGCTTTATAGAAATTTTATTTTATAAGATATATATAAATTTTACATAAGTTTGTAAGATATATATTAAATTTATATTAATTTATATAAAAAATCTTTGAATTATTACATTAAACTAGAAATAAATTTTGAAATAAACAAATTTTTAATTATATATATTACTTAACAAAAATAATTTTATGTTTTAGAGTTATTCTATAAAATATACATAAAGTATATATAATTATGTAAGCTTCAAAGATAATGAATTTTAAAATAGACGATTTTTGAATTAAAATATTACTTAGTAATAACATTTTTATATTTTAGAATTATTCTTTAAGTTATACATAAATAATACATAATTTTGCACGCTTTATAGAAATATTATAAAAATATATAATTATTTTGTAAAATTTAAATAATTTTGAAAAAAAATTTGTATGCTTTTCAAATTTGTTGGCATTAATGTGAGACATTTGGCAAGTTCGTCAAACTTTCGACAAATTGGCCATCAATGTTGCAAGACCTCCGAGGATTTCCTTGGCGATGGTTGCCGATAGTGGTCGCTAGAGGGTTGATGGTGACATTAGATGTATAGTTATTTTAATACTTTTAAGGTATATAAATATTTTATTTTTTAAAAAAATTTATCTTTTAATTATTAAATTTGTTATTTTTATTAATTTTATATGTGTGAGGTTATTGCCACACCTCTTTTGATTGTGTCTATAATTTATTTTAAGATAGTCCTATTTTTAGAGCCATTTTTGTAAATGTCAGGTAATATTTTCATTTTTAAAAATCTTAGAATATTAAATTATAAAGTAAAATATTTAATTGCTCGATTAATAGTGTTTTTAATTTGGAAATATCAATTTTTTTTTATTTAATACTAAATTTAAAAATTATCAAAAATACTTGTTTTTCTTTAATATTTTTGTTCTATGTCTATTAAAATTTATGAAGGGAATTGACTTGTTATCTAAGTATTACGACTCCTAACTCTCACCATTATAGACGCAAGTTCGGATCACAATTTATAAGATTTTATTTATTTAATAAAAAATGAGATTTTAGTATCTCTTTAAAAACAAATTAAAATTTATTAGAAGTAATGTTGATAATTTTTAAATTAATAATAAATATGTTATGTGTTTGGTATTAAATATATAGCGGACATGCTACCTGATAAGTATAGGTATCTCGTTAGGATAAAGCGGGGATATAAAAGCTAGATCCACAAAGACCTGTGCCCAACGAACTTAGAAAAACACGTCAACCCAATCTACAAAGTATCTCGCCCTCAAGCAGCGAGGTTTGGGATGACAAGATTCGGTAAAGTTATGATGTCCCAGATGTCGAGGTCGTCATCAAAGAGCGACCTGTATATGAACCTTTATTTGTATATACTTGTAACGAACGATCTCGATTCTGTAAACTGGTTAATAGTAACCATGTCGCTAAGGCGGACCTTGCTATGTACATATAGGTGCTTATATATATACCCCTCAGATGAGAGGAAAGGGGGAGGATTCAGAAAAAAAGACAATTTCTTATCTCACTAAAAATCACTAAAATTAGATACTTAAATTCTCTCCAAACAATTGGCGCCGTCTGTGGGAATGATTTTTTAAGAGAATTTACTGGTATCGCCTAATATCTAAATGGTTCACCCATTCACTATCCAACCAAACGACCTCATTCCAGAAACTTTAGAATGTGAAAATAATAAGGCACCTCACTCTTCACATCAGGTCACTATCAAACCATGCCATAAGGCGCACTTCGACTAGCAAAGTACAATTGTCAAACTTGCCCGATAATCCTCCTTATGAAGGGGATGCAATGATACAAGGGCTTCAAAAACAAATCACAGAATTACAACAAGCTTTTATTGAGTGTCAGAAGGATAATAAAGAATTAAGATCTCGATTAGAACGAGACACATACTCAGAAATAACAAGTTCCCTTTTTACATCTTGAGATTCTCAGATGGTGTATCAACCCATCAAAAGAGAGCATGTGACTCATACTTCAAATCCTCATAAGTGTTCAGCGAGGGAACGACCGAACATGGTTTCTGATCCTCCCCTCGTAGGTGGGACGTCTCACCCAATATATGGACCGAAAATTGAGCCCTTTCCACCGCGCGATCCGAATGGAGAATTGGACAAAAGGTTGAAAGATATGGAAGAAAAAATGTAGATCAAGGTTAATGATAGATTTGCGAAACAAGAAAAGACAAAACCTTGGGGTGATATAGAAAACGTTTGTAATCAACTATCCACATCTCCTTTCTCTAACGCCATTGAATTAACAATACCCCCTCTCAAATTTAATGCCCCCAAATGCCCCGCATACAAGGGGACTAAAGATCTTGTTACACATATTCTTCAATTCAAAATGGCTATGGCTGCAATGAGCCTATCTGAAGATAAAAAAAAATCTATGCATTGCAAATTATTTGTGGCTACTCTTCAAGATTCAGCCCAACAATAGTTTACGGAATTACCCTCCAAGAGTATTGCTAGCTTTGGCGCTTTGATGAGAGTATTTATTACTAATTATGCTTGTAACAAACTTATCAAGAAGGAGTCACATCACCTATTCTTGATTATCCAAGAGGAGGATGAATCGATCGAAGCTTACATGAGAAGATTTAAAATAGAAAAGAAGGAAATTACACAATGCCCCGATTCAATAGCCATAGAAGCTTTTCGGAAGGGCATAAAGCGTGATAATGACCTTTTCATAGAATTGAAAAAATCTATGCCACGCTCGTTGGATATAGTCTATGAAGAGACCTAAAAGTTTGTTAATATTGAAAGAGAGATGAAGTCGAGCAAACCGTCGATAAATAGAAACCAAAGGCGACCCTCTTTCAGTAAGAACGAAGAAGATAGAAAACCTGTGGCTGACAAGTGTACCAATTTCTCCCATTTCAAACCCACTTTTAGACCAAAGCACAATTCCAACACTTGCAATCAAGCTTTATCTCCCTTTGGTGGCCCCCCTCCTTACGTGTGGCGTTGGTAGAAGTGGTGCGTCGTATGGAACGCCTCAATAATGTAAATTGGCCACCAGTTATGAAAGCTCCTCTTAGGAACCCCAACAAATATTATGTGTTTCATAAAGACACGGGACATTGGACTCAGGAATGTTGTCATTTAAAATGGGAAATTGAGCACTTACTTTTAGAAGGATATCTGGGAGATATAGTTGATAAAACCCAAAATTCAAGAGACAATATTCGGAGAGAGAATTCAAATCTAAGGATTAAGGCAATGGACAAACCAATTCCGATTCAAAATGAGTCAACCAAAGGACACCATATCCCATCAGGGGACGTACGAATAATCCACACCATACAAGGCGGTCTCACCATGGCTAGTCACTCTAACAATTCCCGAAAAAGATATGCAAGAGAGGCTCGAGATACATGACGTTTAATATATTGCATGAGATTGGAAGTACCGTCGTATCCTATTACTTTCGAAGACAAAGAATGCTTGCATCCTCATGACGATCCTCTCGTAATCAAATTAAGAATAACTCATTGTGAGGTGCGTAGAATATTGGTCGATAATGGCAGTTCATCTGATCTCTTATATTTATCTACTTTGCTTGATATGAACATATACCCCAAAGAAATCACCTCACAGTAGATGCCCCTTGTCGGTTTCAATGGTAATGTGACCATGTCGGTAGGAACCATTCGCCTACCAGTGTCAGTGGAAGGATCCATAGTCTTAACAACTTTTGTCGTTTTGAACACGCCCACATCTTATAATGCTATTTTGGGACGTCCATGGATACACAAAATGAAAGCAGTACCTTCAACGTATCATCAGCTGATTAAATACCCTACCACCAATGGGATACGACAAATTGAAGGGGAACAAGATAAGGCACGAAGTTGCTACAACACTTCCATGAAAAATGCATTACCACAAACTCTAAAAAATGCATCACCCCTTGCTTCGAAATAGCAATTAAAGAATGAAAGTCACTTCCATAAACTAAATCAAGTTCATACAAATGAGCGGACTATTATGGAGGTTCATGAAGAATACAAGATAATCCTTATAGGAGACGTGGGGAGCAAACAATATGTAAAAATCAATGGCGCACTATCTCCTTCACTTAAAACTACCCTCGTAGACTTCTTGAAAATTAACAAAAATTTGTTCGCTTGGAAACCTAAGGACATGCCCGGCATAGATTCAGATGTCATCTCCCATGAGTTATGTTTAGATCACACCAAAAAACCGGTCCAGCAAAGAAAACAGAAGTTTGCTAGAGAAAAGAATGAGATCATCAAAAAGAAGATTAACTTCTTGAAAAATATGGGTTTGATTCGAGAGGTCCGATACCCCACATGGCTGTCAAATGTGGTGTTAGTAAATAAAATCGGAGGCGAGCACAGAATGTGTGTAGATTTCATAGATTTGAATAAAGAAACACCAAAAGATTTTTTACTTTTGCCAAATATAGACCAATTAGTAGATGCCATGGCTAGATTTGAATCAATGAGTTTTTTAGATGCTTATTCAGGCTATCACCAAATTCAGATGCATCCAAGGGACAAAGAAAAAATAGCGTTCATCACAGAAGAAGGGACATTTTGTTACACAAAGATGCCCTTCAGTTTAAAAAATGCTGGGGCCACATATCAAAGAATGATGAATAAGATGTTCCAAAACCAAATAGGCCAAAATATGGAGGTTTAGGTTGATGACATGTTGGTAAAAACTAAATGTGTAGTAGATCACATTAAAGACCTCCAAGAAGTCTTTGGTATAATTCAAAATTATAAGATGCGTCTTAACCCAAAAAAGTGCGTATTTGGCGTAGCCTTAGGGAAGTTTTTGGGATCTTTAGTTACTTCGAGGGGAATCAAAGCCAATCCGGACAAAATATCAGCTTTAATCAACATGAAATCCCCAACGTGTCTTCAGGAAGTCCAATAATTAAATGGGCATATCGCAGCATTAAGTCTTTTATTTCTAAGTGCACTGAAAAGTGCCTACCATTCTTTCGATTTCTTAAAAAGAACATGGAGTACTTATGGGATATCAAGTGTGAACAAGCTTTCCAATCCATTAAAGATTACTTGGGAAGAGTTCCTCTTTTAGTTAGTCCAACGGCGGGTGAAAACTTATACATGTACATGTCCTTTACGGACAAAGCTTCTAGCGCGGTATTAGTGGTCGACCGTGGGGGAACTCAATACCCTATTTATTATGTGAGTCATTCGTTAACAGGAGCTCAACGACGATATCCCTATCTAGATAAAGCAGCTTTTACTATAATAATGATGGCCCGCAAACTCAGACATTATTTTGGTTCACACACGGTAGTAGTCCTTACTCCTTACCCCTTGAAAAACATCTTAGGCAAACCTGATTTGTCCGGTCGTCTTTCTTAAATAGCTATTGAGCTTAGTGAATTTGAAATACATTATAAACCTTTGGCTGTAATCAAAGGACAAGGCCTAGCAGATTTTTTCGTAGAATGGATGAATGAAAACATCCAAGAGTGCCATACCATACATGAGATAGGGCCAACTTCCGTAATAGAAACATCGTCTTTGGAAGAAGGATTATGGAGGGCATATGTCGATGGTGCAAGTAATTCACGTGGAGTAGAAGTTGGAATAGTAATTTTCACCTCGAGGGGAGCCTTGATAGAACAATGCCTTCAAATCACCTTTCAAGTAACTAATAATATCGCGGAATATGAAGCCTTACTTTTAGCATTACAGTAATTGTTAAATCTTGGAGCTAGAATAGTGCTAATTCATAGCGATTCACGGCTGGTGGTAAACCAAGTCAATGAAAATTTCGAAGCCAAGGAAGAGAGAATGAACTCTATGCATTAGAGGTAAAAAAAATGAAGGTTGCGTTCGAAACCTTTCAAATCAAACAAATACCAAGAGGAGAAAATGCCCATGCTGATTCCTTAGCTATGTTAGCATCAGCGGTGAATTTTGATTTAAAGAGAGTTATAGCAATATCTAGTTTATCAAAGCCTAGTGTTAACCCAAGTGAAGTGAAACTTCAAACGCGAACAAATATCATGCATACTACTCATGATTCTTGGTTGATGCCACATATAGAATATCTTACCAGTGGTACTCTCCCCGAAGACAAGCACTTGGCTCGTAAGCTCATAACGAAAGAAAATAGTTATGTTATCATATAGGGAGCTTTGTATAGGAAGAATCAAGGTGGTCTATGGCTTAAGTGCTTACCTACGGTTCAAGCTCAGATGGTCTTGGGTGATTTACATGATGGACAATGTGGAGCTCATTCTGGCGGAAGGGCACTTTCTTAGAGGATTATTCGACAGGGCTACTATTGGCCCATGCTTCTCAAGGATTGCATCACCTATGTTAAAAAATGCGATAAATGTCAAAGACATGCTAATGTGCCACACCGTCTGGGCACGGACTTAAGATCCATTATCAGCCCTTGGCCGTTTCAAAAATAGGGTTTGGACATCGTGGGATTGTTACCCATTGCTTCAGGACAAAGAAAGTTTATCAATGTCGTACCTAATTACTTTACTAAGTGGATAGAGGCGGAACCTTTGGCCCGAATCCAAGAGTCGGATGTGGAGATGTTCATATGGTGTAATATTATATGCAAATATGGCCTGCCTCGTGAATTGGTTACCGATAATGGTAGACAATTCACCGGCCAAAAAATTATATCTTTCTACAACAAGAAAGGTATCAAATTATCTCATTCTACCCCTTACCGCCAGCAAGCAAATGGTCAGGCCGAATCATCTAATAAAACCCTCATTAATATACTACGAAAATGTTTGGAGGGAGCTAAAGGAAAATGGGTGGATGTGTTTCCTGGTGTTCTCTGGGCCATGCGAACTACTCCCAAAACTGCAACAGAAGAAACCCTTTTTTTCTCTTGTCTATGGTACCAAAGCAGTCATACCTCTTGATATATTAGAACCTACCCTACGATCCGATATTGATCATGAAGAAAATGAATGTTTGCGATAAGAGGACTTATTGTTAGCCGAAGAAAAAAGAGAAGAAGCTCTAATAAGACTTGAATCGCAAAAAAGAACACTCCAAAAGATGTATAATAAGTTCGTCAAGCACAAGAATTTTAGTATAGAGGAATGGGTCTTGCGAAGAGCATTGGGTAACAAATTAAAAGTTAACGCAGGAAAATTTGCTGCCACATGGGAAGGCCCATATCAAATATACGACATCACACTGGCAGGTTTTCATTTAATAGAAAGTGACGGGATAAAGGAAGGTTTGAGTTGGAACAAAGAGCGTCTTAAAAAATATTATATGTAAATACTTGATATGATAAATGTTTATATATGAGATGAATTTCTAACCATCAAATTTTCAAAGGTAGCCACGTGATTGGAGGAGGAGTCCCCTGACCCCCCACTCGAGATGTGAAATATGCTCGCAGTGTTTCGGGCGTCTTATTTCATGCCCTAAGTGAGGATAAGTCATGTGACCTTCTCACTTGAGATGCAAGACACCACATTGCCTCGTGATTGGAGGAGGAGTCCCCTGACCCCCACTTGAGATGTGGTCGGTCTTATGCCTCGTGATTGGAGGAGGAGTCTCTTGAGCCCCCCACTCGAGATGCGGGATATATCCTATGACTCATGATTGGAGGAAGAGTCCCTTGACCCCCTACTCGAGATGTGGTCTATCTTATGCCTCGTGATTGGAAGAGGAGTCCCCTGACCCCCCCACTTGAGAAGTGAAATACAGTAGAATACAATAGCAAAGACATCCTGAGACTAACACGCTTACTAGATTTTATTCGAATCACATTGTTCATTATTATTACAATCATCTCACTCTCAGATGGCTGAAACATTACTACAAATAAATTACTACTCGTACAAACATGAGAACATTTTATGTTTGTTCCTTACCACATGCCCTCCTTTTCCAATATTCCACTAATTGGCACAGTCCATCCGCCTCATTTTTATATTTTTCTTGTTCAAAAAGCGTAAATTCAAATCTTCTCGCGCATCTGCTAAATCTTTCTTCAGAACTTTACATCGTGCTTTCCATACATGTAATTCTTGCTCTGTACATCCATTGGTTTCTTCGCATATTTTTGCTTCTATTTCTGCATCCTTCGCCACAGCTATAGCCTAAAAAGTATTTACCAATACATATATATTACAATATTTATAAAAAAAAAATTCACTTACATCGAACATACGTCTTGCTATCATATGCCACACAGGCCCACCCTCTCTCTTGCGGGCTGCATAAATAGGTGGACGGTCCTCAGGTACCCCAAAATGATGATATAATTCTTCTTGCATGCGAGGTGTGTTAAACATACCTTCTTTGAAAAGCTTCTCCACCCTGCTTTAATCACCTCTCTCTTTCGAGGGAGGGTATATACTCTATAAAGGCTTAATATCTTTTAAAATGGACACCTCATCAAGCGGTGAATTTTCAATATATACCTCGTTCGTAATAGAAACAGACGGCCTACCAAGTGTAGGGTGTATTTCCTTCATTTTACCCTTCACGACCTTTCGAGGAATTTGATTAACCTCCTTGCTATGATTAGGGGAAACAACCCATTTTCTTACATCAGGGGATGCAGGTATTGTAACTAAGGTTGAACTTATTTTTCCACCTTGAACAGACATAACTCGCTCTTCTACTAATGGAAGTACTTTATTAGTTGGTAATGACCCTGTCGTTTCAAACAAATCATCCAAATTTACTCTACTATAATCCATTACATGGTTACTTCTTAGCAGTTTTCTGCTCGCTTGGTTAAATAAAATTTAGATCAACACGGCCTCAAAACCTCTCAATTATACATACCACACTAACACAGTATATAAAATTTCAAACCAAACAAATATATATAAAAATAAATACAACAATAAAAATTAAATGAGTTCGAATTCCGACATTTCTATTACAAAAAAATAAATAAAAAAATAAAAAATATATAATATATATAATAATAATAAAAATAAACATCAAAAATCTCATGGAGTAGCATTTTCCACCACTACCCCATCACGTTATTAACTTGAGGTGACCACAGTATCTCGAGGTGAACTTTGCGGTGTGGCAACCCCAGGTGTTTTTGGCCTGTTACTCTGGAAAGCTCGCATCAACGACACATAAGGCGCATTCAAACCTAGCTTTTCAGCATGCAGTTGAGGTTGTTGATTACAAAGCTCGCACCACTACGGTAAGCCTTGGTACATTCCACTCTTAATGTATCTACTAATGTGGATAGCGAACTAACTTGAGTCGACATAGTAGAAACTTGTTCTTGAAGTGCAAGGTTCTTTTCATCGACCTCTTTCGCTAGTTTTTCAAAATGTTTAGTGGCCTCACCCTTCTCAAAATAGTACTTGTCCACTATTCTCAATTTCTCCACTTAATCAACCACTTCATTCTCTAAGTTTAAATTTTTTGTGTCCTTATCAGAAATCAGGATATCCTTATCTTTCACCAATTTCTCGTATTTGGCTATTTGTAACTGACTGGCTTGTACTTTGCATTTATAACCCTGCAATGACAGCTCAACTTCCCTTGCTAAACACACCACCTACAAACGACATAAATTAAAACAATATAATAAAGTGTTATCATAGAAAATATGAAATAACAATATAATAAAGTGTTATCATAGAAAAAATGAAATAAATACGTTTATATACCTCCAATAAGCGATCTGCAATTAACTCTCCATGTTTCCCCCTTCGCTCTTACTAGCTGCTCTCACATGCACCCTCTCAACCTCCGTTCCAAAATGATGATACAAATCTTGTTTCAGCTCTGTTCGTTCAAAAATCCCCTTGCTAAAATAAGTAATAGGAGTCTCCAAAACAACAGCGTCTTTCAAAATGACCTCATCAAACTCAAAATCATCCATATCCATTGCTTCCATTCCAGGGGTATATTCCCCAACCTTCCTTTTTTTTACGTCCATGTTCGCAAGGTGACGTTGAAATCAGGTTATCCAAATTGGTTGAAGGAATTACATTCTTTGGACTAGTTTCGACCTCTAAGTTAGCGAACAGATCCTCTTGTGTAGGTGATGGGGTCATACGTGTAAGATGTGAGTAACTGGGAGCTTGCTCTTGTACACCTGAAGTGTCAATAAGGTCCCCCATATCAACGTGTGAATAATACATCCCTGTAAGATACAATACATTAGAATACATTAGTCAATTACCAACTATGCATATACATAAACAAAATATATACTAAAATAATGACCTTGATATTCATTTGTATAACCTCGCCACACCCCAGACTTCTTTAAGCAAGCTATAGACAGGATATCACGGTAACCTTCATTCGAGGTATTTTGTAGCTCAATCCGCCTTATTTTTTATTTTCCACTAATATCCAGCTTAATCATAAACTCGCTAGCACGAGGTTATGAAGTATTAAAATTAGGGCTCTAGGTATGTCGAATTGGGAAATTCACCCTGTCATCCCAAATATCTCCAGTAATATAAAAATATTTTCTTTCCATCCTGAGGTGCTATCAGGCAATTTGAGATGCAACCTGTGACCTATAACACAAGATATGTATGCACTCCCACTATCTAACCCGTTCCTTTTTAAAAAATATAAACATCTTAATTCATCGTTTTCCAGGTCTATGCCATGTTCCCCCACTACTACAGAAAGACATAAAAGAGTTCGCCACCCGTTTGGATTTATCTGTGCAAAATTAATATCAAATGTGCTCAAAGCACGGGCCACTAATTTAGGAAAGGGGCAACGTAACCCTATCTTAAAGGCCACTAAATGTATCACCCACCATCTCGGTGGTGGATCATCAACATCACATAAGTGTGGAGGTACTGGCATTAATCCTACCCGTTCCGGTATGTCGTATGTTTGTCTAATTTTTTCCAAATCTTTAACTGATAAAACACTAGGCATCTTTTCAATTTGATGTTTTTCTTTGGTTCTATTTGTAGGCTCGCCCTTATTTTCCCTTTTCTTTTTTGGGCAAGGTACCTTGGTAGATGTAGACACCGCTTTAGACCTCGAGGAAGTAGGAAGAGCAAGAACCCCTTCCTTAACAATTCTCGGGGAAGCCCTATCACCACCACTCTCTGTCATTTCAGGTCGTTTGGTTGATAACAACCTCGTGGGAATATGACGGGATGAAATTTTTTTTTGAAATATTTTTAGAAAGATATCCCTTTGAAGATATCACTTTTTCCCCTTATACGACATTTAAGAAAAAGGATGAATAAATACCTAGAAAGAGGAATCAAGGAGTTAATGATGTAACAGCAACTTGAATCCCTATAGACGACGTTAAATACACAAACTAAAATTTTTTTTTTTTGAGCGGCCTTCTGAAAGTGTGAAACGACCTAAATAATCGACGGCCTAAAATCCTCTGAGTGATAAACTTAGTTAAAAATAGGTAAAAAGTATATATATCCCCCTACTATTTATCAAGGAGTTAATGATGTAACAGCAACTTGAATCCCTACAGACGACGTTAAATACACAAACTAAAAAAAAGGGTTTTCTGAGCGGCCTTCTGAAAGTGTGAAACGACCTAAATAATCGACGGCCTAAAATCCTCTGAGTGATAAACTTAGTTAAAAATAGGTAAAAAGTATATATATCCCCCTACTATTTATAAAGGGAAGATAAGAAGCTAAAAGGTCTCATTAAAGATAAAAATAATAAAAATAACATCGTAAAACAGTGTAAAATTTTGCATAACGGTTGTTATTTATACGAGAAATATGCGACCAGTTATTCTCTTGATTTCTCAATTAAAGAGAATGGGGGAGTTAATGTTTGGTATTAAATATATAGCGGACATACGACCTGATAAGTATAGGTACCCCGCTAGGATAAAGCGGGGATATAAAAGCTAGATCCACAAAGACCTATGCCCAACAAACTCAGAAAAGCACTCTACAAAGTATCTCGTCCTTAAGCAGCGAGGTTTAAGATGACAAGACTAGGTAAAGTTATGATGTCCCAGATGTCGAGGTCGTCATCAAAGAGCGACCTGTATATAAACCTTTATTTGTATATACTTGTAACGAACGATCTCGATTCTATAAACTAGTTAATAGTAACCAGGTCGCTAAAGAGGAACTCGTTATGTTTATAAAGGTGCTTATATATATACCCCTCAGATAGAGGAAAGGGGGAGGATTAAAAAAAGAAGACAATTTCTTATCTCACTAAAAATCACTAAAATTAGATACTTCAATTATCTCCAAACATTATGAAAATAATAAAATAAATCCAACAATAACTTTATATTTTTGTAATTAGATATAACTATCCATTATAATGGTGTTTTTATTAGGAATTATGTATATGGTTCGTTGGTGGGGTTAAGGGGTTTGTGTATAATTAAGCTTTGGCAGCACATGGTCGGTCCTGTAAAATGGAAAGGTTTGTTCATTAAAAGCTATATGTTGCCCATTTCCTTTGCCAACGACCATACTGAACTATTTGCTCAAACATTCATCTGATCACATGTGTCCCCATGTTTCACCCCCACTTGTAGAAAATTAACATTTTGGCTCACAACTACTTGTAAATAAAATATTGTTTCTAAGATACCATTTCCGTTATTACAGTTAGTGAGTTAGTTGTAAATATATATTATCAGTAACCTTAATTTATTATTTTATTTTGAATTCTTAATAGATAACATTTATAAGAAATAAAAGATAAAATTATTTATATAGAGACAATTATTCTTAATTAAATGGTTTATACAAATTTTTTTATTAAATATTCTCTATTCTTGAATAAACTCAATCTAACTATATGTATTTTTAGTTATAATTGAATATTTTTCATTATTTTAAGAATCATTCATTGGTTTAAACTTTTATATTTATTAACATATATATCATTAAATAACTTCACTTATAGATCATTATAAATTATAATACAATTTGTGATTGAAATACTTACTATATATATATATAAAAGACAGCAATGTCAACATCTGGATTGAACCATTGAGTATAAGGGATCGAAGACCATGTTTTAAATTATAGGGTGAAAGTGTTCCTGATCTAAAAAAATGTTTAAAAATTTATTTATTTAATTATAAAAAATATATCAAATAAAAATAAAATTATTTTATTATTATTATTTTTAATAATTATAATGGAAGATGACATGTTAATTGAAATACATGTAATTAATGAAATAATTTGTAATTAGAAAAAACAAATTACTCAAATTTTATAAAAAATAAATTTTTAAATAAAATAAATTTAAATAAAATTTTCAATATTTCATTTATTACTTTGAAAATTATTAACCACATAATTTAATCCATAATAAAATACAAAAATTATAATAATATGACTATATTGGTGGATAAGGCATAGTGATAATTTATTTCATTATAAATATATATGAGTCACATTTATTACTCCCTAATACTTAATTGAAAAATATATTTATATATAATAAATTATCCCACTTAATATAATATAATTATTTAACAATTTATATTAAAAAAATGATTCTTTTTCATATCACTTATATATCTCAACCATTAAATTATAATTACCTAATAAATTATAACTATTATATATATCTCACCCCCACTTGTAGAAAATTAACATTTTGGCTCACTAACTACTTGTAAATAAAATATTGTTTCTAAGATACCATTTCCGTTATTACAGTTAGTGAGTTAGTTGTAAATATATATTATCAGTAACCTTAATTTATTATTTTATTTTGAATTCTTAATAGATAACATTTATAAGAAATAAAAGATAAAATTATTTATATAGAGACAATTATTCTTAATTAAATGGTTTATATAAATTTTTTTATTAAATATTCTCTATTATTGAATAAACTCAATCTAACTATATGTATTTTTAGTTATAATTGAATATTTTTCATTATTTTAAGAATCATTCATTGTTTTAAACTTTTATATTTATTAACATATATATCATTAAATAACTTCATTTATAGATCATTATAAATTATAATACAATTTGTGATTGAAATACTTACTATATATATATAAAAGACAGCAATGTCAACATATGGATTGAACCATTGAGTATAAGGGATCGAAGACCATGTTTTAAATTATAGGGTGAAAGTGTTCCTGATCTAAAAAAATGTTTAAAAATTTATTTATTTAATTATAAAAAATATATCAAATAAAAATAAAATTATTTTATTATTATTATTTTTAATAATTATAATGGAAGATGACATGTTAATTGAAATACATGTAATTAATGAAATAATTTGTAATTAGAAAAAACAAATTACTCAAATTTTATAAAAAATAAATTTTTAAATAAAATAAATTTAAATAAAATTTTCAATATTTCATTTATTACTTTGAAAATTATTAACCACATAATTTAATCCATAATAAAATAAAAAAATTATAATAATATGATTATATTGGTGGATAAGGCATAGTGATAATTTATTTCATTATAAATATATATGAGTCACATTTATTACTCCCTAATACTTAATTGAAAAATATATTTATATATAATAAATTATCCCATTTAATATAATATAATTATTTAACAGTTTATATTAAAAAAATGATTATTTTTCATATCACTTATATATCTCAACCATTAAATTATAATTACCTAATAAATTATAACTATTATATATATATATATATATATATATACTTTTTTGACACATTTTTTAAATTGAGATTTAAAAACAACTTTTTTTTAATCACGGAAAAAAACGTGAACTATCACGATCAACCATTAATTATCATACACAAAATTAATTAGAGAAATAATAGAAATTGCTTCCTTTATACCATGGACATATTATATATATATATTGTTCAATTATCAATATTTAAAAAATAATTTTTCTTCACATTACCTATAAATCTCAACAATTGAGATACAATTGTGTAATGAATTACAACTATTAATTTTATTTGTTTATCTATATATATATTAGCAAAAAAATAAAATAAAATAAAATTCTAGGGAGAAAGATAAGATTGCAAAAACATGTGTATGAAGATACTTTTCACCATCCAAATAAATAGAATTTGTGAAAAAATGACCTTCTAACTTTCCATTCATTTAGAGTGTCTATAAAATCTTTATGAAGAGATTTCGTTCTCTTTTGTTCATCATCAACTAATGGATCTTGCAAAAAGATATCAACAATCTGTCTAAAAAGAATAAAATAATTAACAAGTTTTAACACTCAATGGGAATCATAGGGCCCAACAAACCGTTAGTCCTTTTGACACTCCCGTGGCCTATCAGAATGGTAGAGCCTGCAACTGCTCCAACTCACCCAGAATGGTTTTATCTGGCTTGTAGATGAAAAGTCTCAACAGATATTGATATCCATCTCAACATGATGAATAATGTATTCTGGGCCATCCTAGAATGCATTTTAGAGCCATAGGTTCCCGACCTACTTCCCATTTTAGAGAATGTCTATGTGGCATCTTGCAATGCCCAAACTTTGTTAATCAATACCCCTACAAAAAGTGACAGTTCATCAACCTAGCTACACATATTTCTCTATGTTAAGAGACATCTCATGCTTGGACCACTTGAACAATTTCAAGTACTCCAACCAAGGGGGTGATAGGTTGGGAGATTTTCCATGCAACACAAGGACCAATAAATGACCCCAACTTAAAAAAAATCAAGCAAACATAACAAGGCTTAGATAGAAAATAAGGTCACAGGTATAAAACAATAAAGATCACTCAAACATCGAATCGTCGCTTGGCTAGATAGGACAAGACTAATAATGGCAAGCCAGAGCCAAGTGTGGCTGACCAAGAGCAAGCGTGGTCGACAAAGAGTGCGATCATATTTCCAATATATGGCTAGTTAGAAATATGGTCTGATAAATTGGTGGCCAGCCTGATAGGCTCGAATTGTAGGCCAAGTAATTTTGCCCCATCCTCAACATACCATCTCGCTTCCAATCTAGAATTTTGACTCCTCCTAAGCAACTAAGATTCAAACAATGCCCAAAAGTCAAGAACATGTTTTAAATTCTCCTAAGCTATAGAGATTAACATAATGCCTAGAAGACACATACCTAAGAGTTGAACGTGGGTCAGGAAGGCCATCTAAAAGAAGTTCAAAAAGGTCATTTCTATAAATGGTCGGTGTTATCACCCCTACATATCATCACATCTTAAGGTTATAAAAATATGAGTAGTATTAAAAGGAAAAAATTAGCATATGATGCTATGCATGAAGAATCTATATGGGCCATAAAAAACACCTTACATCAAAAAAGAAAAACAATGCTTCACCAATAGTTTTATTATAATAAAAATTGTGTTTGTAGATTCTTAGGTCATGTATGGCCACATAAATTTTTTAATAGGATATAAAATATAACATTATATCAATAAGTAGGCTTGAGTGGCCTCAAATTGAAAAAGGTGTAGAGCCACAGTGCGACACCACTAGGGTTTAGCATAATAAAGTTCTTTGTACCAAAATAGGGCATCAACCTCTGAGAAAGGCAATGAATGAGAATCATCTATACATGTAAGTTATGCATCTTAGATCCCAGACTACTAAATGATCCCCAGAAGTTGGGCACATTGAGTTACAATAAGGACGCATCCTTATTAAGGTATACACCTCTATGAAAGGTTGTGAATAAAAGGATCTCGATAAGTAGGTTTTAGTTACCTCGACTTGAAAAGGTTTAGAGCCCTCAATATGATACTATTAGGAGCTGAGCATAATAAATTCCTCAATACCCAAGCCGGCTATGCACTGCTACAAAAGGAAGTGAATAAGAAGCATCCTTTAAGGTGAAATCTATTCTTTTAAGCCCAAACCACCAAACGATCCATAGAAGTTGAGCATGTTAAATTAAAACTAGGATAAACCCTAATCATACATTGTGATGTCTAGAATAAAATTAACATGGATAACAACTTAACTTGGTTTAATTTTCTATTAATCAGCCTTAGACCTTGAAAAAGGAAATGGCTTAAAAGCTCTACCACCTTGGGACTAAGAAGCCCTTAGTACCTTATTAAGGCTTACAACCCTAAGAATGGAAGTGAATAAGAAGTATCTTGACAAGTGGGTCTGAGCCACTTCTACTTGAAAAGGTCCAAAGCCCTTAGTTCAATACTGCTAGGGGCTATGCATAATGAAGAAGCATCTTGGCTAGTGAGTCTCATACCTTAATGCCCAGACTACCCAATAATAGGACTGAGCATAATGAAAACTTTAGTATCTAGCTAGGGCATAAACCATTACTAAGGTAGTGAATAAAAAATATCCCAACAAGTAAGATCTAGGCTTTCAAAGCCATGCCACAAAATTATTTGCAGAAGATTAGAAAGTTTGATATGCAATCTAGGCCATAACTAACCCGAAGAATGGATTATCAGGTTCATTGTCACCTCATATTTGGTTATAGATCCTAAAAAGATCCATGGGTCAAAAGCCATGCCATCTTAGGTCCAGAAACTATATTAAGTTCCTATATCAAACTTAGGCTTACAATACTTTAATGATGAGATGATGAATCTCCAATGAAGTAAAAATTAAAATTTCTCGAAGTTAAAAACTATCTCATGCTTGGGCTACTTGAAAAAAATTCAAATACTCCAAGCAAGGGGATTGATAGACCAAAAAGCTTAGCTAAGCAGCACTTGGACCAACAAGTCACCCCTAACTTAGAAACATTTGATGAAAACATGGCACGACTTTAATTGAAAAGTAAGACCATGGATATACAAGTTGAAAATCACCCAAACTTTAAGTGACTAACCTCCAAATCGAACAAATAAATAGGTTAGATTGAACCATCTTTTCGACTAGATAGGCCAGGAAGTGGCCAACCATTAAGAAGTTGCTATCCAAGAATGTGGTCAACCAACTAAGAAGTGGTCGAGTAGGAGTGTCTTCGACCAGTCAAAAAATGGATGACCAAAAATGTGATCGAATAGCCAGGAATATGACCAACCAACTAGGAAATAGCTAGCTAAGAATATAGTCGACCATCCAAGAAGTGGCTGGTCAAGCATATGGCCAACTATCCAAGAAGTGGATGGCTAGGAATATGGTTGGAAAGTAAGAAAGTGGATAGCTATGAAAAGGTCATCTAGGAATGTATTCAACCAATCATGAAGTGAACAACTGGCCTGAAAGTAGCTAGATAGGAATATGATTGGCCAATCAGAAAGTTGTTAGCGGAATGTGGTTGAACAGTTAGGAAGTGGCCAACAAAAAATGTGTTCGACCAACTAGGAAGTGGCTAGCTAGGAATAAGGTTGGCTAGATAGGAAATATCCAGCCATCAATGGCTAAGTTATGGCCAGCTAGAGAAGAGACTGGATAGGTATACCATCAGCTAGATACGTTTGGACATTAGGTCAGGCAATCATGCCCTTCCTTCTGTGCACCTCAAGTCTAGGATTCAAACTTCATTTTATGTAAGTACATCCTCATGCACTCCCATGCTAGCTCAAAGGTCCGTGATCTGACAAATGGATGAGACAATGTTTAGGTTCAGAAATAATGTTACAAGTAAAAGTGAGAGATAAAGTATACAAAGTAATGCAAGAGCTAGTGAAATAATAAAGACATATATATGCCTAGAAATTCTGTATAAAAAAGTTAATTCAAAGAAGAAAAGTAAATCCACTAAGTACATACACTTTAGGCGTGAGATACATCAAGTCTAGACTAACCTAAGACTAAAACAAGAAAAGGACTGCATAGTGCAAGTATCTACACCTAGTAGTATTGTAAGTTGCAATGTTTCCCTTGGTCCAAGAATCTATACCTCTGTGCCACTTCATTCCAATGAGAAATGGAAGGAAATGAGTTAAGGAATGGGTTAAAAAAAGAGAGTCCATATGTTAGAGAATGGGGGTACCCACAAGAATAATATCAAGGCTTCCCGCACTTATGCAAATCCTACTAGAAAGAAGGAAGTTATATCATAAATAGATACTACTAGGATCCTAGAACTATCTTCACAAATATAGCCAAAAAGATAGCATCAATTAAAAGGACTGGACCCATCAATTGGTATAGACCACCTCGATTGGAACAACACCAACCAGTGGACTCATGATCAGAAATAGGCCGACCAAAATTTCACCACCAAGGATGTCACCAGCTAGGATGTCACTAGACAAGACATTTCTAGCTAGGACTTCACTGTCCTAATTTCACCGACCATGACTTGTCTTCCAAAACTTTGTTTCCCAGGATTTGGTTGGGCATAATTGTAAGGTTTATGAGTATTGGTAATATTTATGAACAAAGCACCTAAATGTAATTTTATTTTCTAGATGAGTCTTCCAAGAATAATTTTCAATTCAATGAAACTATCAAACTACAAACAAATACATATTTGGTATATCTCTATTCTTAAGCATGTTAGATTTCATATTAAACACATTTGAATATTTTTTACTTATTTTAATTGATCAATCAAGACTTTTCTAGATTGATTGAGGTGAGTATAATGATTGAGATTCGATCTACCTTGATTAAAACTCACTGATTTAACTTTCAATTGATGAGGATCAATTGAGGTTTAATATTCGATCGATCTAGCACTAGTTAGATCGAGAAATGGGTAGAATGATCTACCCATCTCATGAATTATTTTTTAATACCTTAGATTGATCAAGGATTGGTTAGATCAATTGACCTTTTTGGCTCACTCAATCATGCTTAACCTAGATCGATCGAGTAGCTAGGTTTTAAACTTTAACCTAATTTTTACTTGAGCCAAATATTTCAATTACTATTTTTTCCTTATTATTTACTACTCTATGAATTGTTTAATGAATAGAATTGTAATTAGACTTAACCTAGCATTAGGACTTTAATCATTTCTATATAAAGAACCTAGTGATCCATATTTTAATTAACCATAAAAGAATCAATTTTTTCACCTTAAGCTCTCTCCTTCAATTTTCTTTGCAAAAAAAAAGATAATATATTTATTTAGGCTTCTTTCTTTAATTAATTTATCAAACATTAGTGGTCGTATTTAATTAGTTAAAAATCCTAATTAGTTTATGATATTTTGATTAAATATTCATATTTTGTTTTATTTTGTACATGAATTATTGGATCTAATAATTATATGTGCAATATCATAATTATTTGATTTGATTATATATCTTTTATCCTTATTGAACTTTTGATTAATCTACTTGTTCTAAGGTTGCTAGTTGATTTTATTTTAAATGATATTTTATTAAATTGCCAGGGTTTTTCATTATTTAATCTTCTCTAGGACACATATTATACTTGTGTTTTGGTACTAACATTTCAAATGCTAGCTAAATAGGTTTGATAACTCATAAGACTCGAGTTTATTGGAACATTGGTCAGGATCCAAAACCTTGCTTGTGTAGACTATGAAAGAAAGTAGAGGGTTGTAAGTAGGTTACTTGGGGGTATTACCTTGGTGGGTAGTTTGAGTTCTAGAATTGTAATCAAACATTATTTTCATAGGGCATAGTTAGGTAGTCTGATAGACTGGTGGTTTTCTTATTAAGTCATTGTTATGGCCTAGGTTGTTTTCACCTAAAAATCTTATGTGTTATTTTAATTTTCTACATTATTTTATTTATGTGTGATTGTATGTCCAACTATCTAAGAAAAAATTATATTTTTTCATATTTATGCTAATTATTTATTCACCTCATCTAGTATATTAGATTTGTAACTAAAAACTTTCAATTGGTATCAGAGCGAGTCACTAGATACACTTAGTGTTGTATAGGATCTTGTTTGATCATTTGAGAGAGGGATTTCTACAACCCGTACACCTTACATTGATGGGTCTAATTACCCATGTTTTAAGACTTATATGAGAGCCTTTCTATGGTCTTTAGATGGGAGTCTCTAGAGCTTTGTGCTATATGGCTGGGAATAGGTAGTAACTAGAATTAAAAAAAGGTATTAATGATATCTTTAGTGTTGTGTATGCTAATGAGTTTTGTCATATTTCTCATGATGATATTACTAAGCATGCTTAGGATATTTTAGAGATTTTCCATGAGGAAACCACACAAGTTAAACAAACTAAATTTTGCATGATTGGTAATCAATTTGAAAAATCTTAGGATGAAAAAAATCAAACTTTTTTCCTAAATTCTATGCTAAAATATGTGATATTATCAATTCTTTTGCCAATATTGGAGAGAAAATTGATGATTCGGGATACTTCAAAAGATCCTTTGCTCATTATCATATCGCTTTCTTGCAAAGGTCACTGCCATTGATGAAAGCAAGGATGTAGACACCATAAAAATGAGAAACTTTTTGGCTCAATTCAAACATTTGAGATGAGTTTTCAAACACCTCCAAAGAACAAAGGTGTAGTTTTCAAAATTTCCAGGACTGTTGATGGTGACAGTGAGAATGATAGGGACGATAAAAAATTCATACTCCTAGCTAAAAGATCCAAGAAAATCTTCAACTAGAATAATTCATAGGGTAACAAAAAACCAACCAATTCAATGGATCATAATCCAAGAGAACAAAAACCTACAAGTTCTAAAGGTAAGAAATCTAAAATTAATGGACCTCAATATTTTGAATGTATAGGTTATAGTCATATTGCAGTTGAGTTTTCTAACAAAAATAAAAGAATTGGAATAGCTTTCAATGCTATCATTACTGACTCAGAAATTGACAAAGATAGTCCTAATGACTCAAAATATCGTGGCACCAACTACTAGGCCTTTACTTCAAATATTGGTGTACACTTCAATACGTTTGAAATTGGCTTAGATAGTAAGGGAAGTGATTCTAAATTCCTACTTACTAAATTTAATGCTAATAACATTGAGGATATATTTATACATTTATCAAGGTTGTAAGAAAGAAAAAGATAGGTTACTAGTAGAAGTAACCAAATTGAATGATAAACTCAAATCCTATAAAGTAAATTCCTCTATGTTAGGAAAATAAAAAAAAATTGAGTTGTTTAAACATATAAATGGTTTGAATTCAAGCCTTGTAGATATCAAATTAGAAAATAAGAATCTTGTGCAGGAACTAGGACAATCAAAGGATGTTGTGCAGAGATTGACTATTGGAGCTAAAGGGCTAAACAAAATCCTTAACTATGAAAAATATTTTGGATTCAATAGAGGGCTAGGCTATATAGATGAGAACTTTATGCCATCATTTTCAATTACAAGTAAGTTTGTAAAACCCTCCAACCCTTCTTCACATGCTACACATTCACCTCCAACATCAAAGACCACACTTGTATAATATTCTAACTCTACTCCTACTATTATTAATAGTGCACAAAGAACTATTGTTTCTATAATAGAAAAAAATGTTAAGTTTGTACATGTCTATTACAATTGTGGTAAGAAAGGTCATATATGACTAAAGTGTAGATTTTTTATGAATACTCATAAATTTAATAATTCTTCCCATGCTTCTAGTTATAGGACCCATAATTATCATCTATCTATGAATATTATGTCCAATAACTATACTAAAAAATATGACGTTTTTGGTTCAAAGAGGCAAGTGAAATATAACACATTTAATTCTAGGACTAATTATCATCATTCTACCTTGCATTTTGCATCTTTATTTAGGATAAATGAAAAATCCATAGGTATCTCTAAGAAAATCCCTATGAAAACTAAGATAGTTAATTTCTAACCCAAAGGTATAGAGAAACTAAAATTAATTCAAAAAGTTTGAGTTATAAAAAATTGTTTTTTTTATCATCTGACCGTCCCTTAAGGTAATATAACATAAACATAATAGACATGACCTGATCAAATTTAACTTCAATGATTACAAATATAATAATTTTTTTGAGATTAAATGATTATCTAAGGATAATAATGTAAATATAATACACAATAAAATTATCAAATTCAATAACAAAGAATAATATATTTATTATAAGGACATTTTGATATTTATTGGTGTATAAAAATGCAACAAAAATTAGAAATGATAAAGTTTAACAAACTAATAAAATGCATAGGTTAGTGGTTCCAACTTTAGTAAGTATAAAGTAGTGTTAATTGTCAAGTAATAATTATTATTGTCTCAAATTCTTTATTTGAAAATCTTTAAATATAATTTTTTTTCATTTAGGTTGCTTTCATTATAATAAGAAGAACAATTAATGTAAAAATTTGGTAATGTTTGTATGAATTCTCTAAAAATAAATAGCTAATATGCTACTTGAGAAGCACGTTGTAAGTATCAAGGAGTTCATCTTTATCACATTCAAAATCCTAGTGACTCGATGTGATTATAGTTGAAGGATCTTCTGGAGTCTTAGAAGCAATAAAAGTAATAAAGTTACACAGCTACTCATTAGCACTATAACTACTATCTAAAATAGTAAGCTCGATCTTCGTGGCCCATTTTTTGGAGAAATTTTGTTTGGAAGGGTATTTGACAACAATATGACCTCGATCCTTACATCTAAATCACTTTATCTTATTCATAAAGTTTCTATTAGGTTGATGATCGATGTAAAACTATAAGTGTACAATATCATAGTTTTATAATAAAGTGATAAGAAGTATATCGTCCTCAGGTATTGGTAACTTATTTTTGACAAATACCAAAATTATGCTAATCTCAATTTTATCTTAAGAAGTCACTAAGATTATTGTAATTAGACTTTAAAATAAAATAAATTTAAAGAAAATGTGTAAAAGAGAAGAAAGATGTTCAAAAAGCAAATTAATGAGAAGAAATTTTTGAGGAAATCGATTTCACCTAATCCCTCATTATGCTTTACTAATTTAGCTAATTTAATTTAATTCTCTCTATTTCTCAACAATATCTAAAAAAATATCCAAAAGCCTCTTTCAATAGTCAATTGGAAATATTCTTGTTCATAAATTTACACAAGAATAAGCAATTTAAAAAGTAAGAAAGCATTAAGACTAATGATTTTAATACTACACAGGTTCATACAAGTCTTTTGATCTCTATATTTACCTATGCCGAAATATTCCAGATGTATCCTAGAATTCCCCCTTTCGATAGTACATCATAAGATTAAAATCATCTAATTAATGACCAGTTAATTAGAAGCAATAAACTCAGAATAAATCTGATAAACATAAAAAGAAATAATTCAAATTAACATAAACAAATTAAGCATAGTTCATAATTAGATTACATATTTTTTCTAGAATAAAGAAAACTTAGTTCATGCTAAAAATTAAATTTAACATAAAAAAATTCACAATAATTTTTCTAAGAAGAATTGAAAAAAAAAATGAATTGCAAAAAGAATATGCTTTCATGTTTCCCTATTGCTATGCATCGATTTCCTTTGTTTCTTATTTTTTTCTCATTCCGAGTACCACCTTCTATATATATATGTGTGTGTGTGTGTGTGTGTGTGTGTGTGCGCGCACTTTGCGTTTCTCTCTTCTTATTTTTTAAATCTTTCCAACCTTCAACGCATGCACTATTTTTATTTTTATTTCTACAAATCTATTTTTTCCTTTTACCTTTAATTTTTTTTAACAAATCATCATTTTAAATTTGATTTCAATAAATCTTCATTTTCTTCAAATCTTCAATAAAATTTAAATAAGAATAATGAAGTCTAAAACCAATAAAAATTAAATAAAATTAGACTAAAGTTTAAAGTTGAGACTTGATAAATTATGTCAAATTATGCAAGTCATCAAACACCCTCAAACTTAGAACTTTGTTTGTCCACAAAAAAAAAGAAAATAAAATAAAAGACAACTATTGACAATGTCAACTAGACCACATAGAGAACTACCATCACTCATCAAGCCATGATTTAAATTTAGATTTCATCACTAGTAACTTACTCTTTTGACCTCAAAAATAATAGGAAAATTAATCAATAATTCAGCAATTTGTCCAACAAGAGTTAAACATTTACTTCAACCTTAAACCAAGTCCTTAAGTGAGTGTGTGAAATAGTAAATTTAACTCCAAATCACCAATAAATTCAGATAAAAATAGAAAAACTAAAATCAAAAGAATTATCTCAAAATTTAACCATATAAGTCCAATTTTCAGAAATCTTCTCTACTAATGTAATCAAATACCAAAATCAGAGATAAAAAAGTCTTTAATCAAGGTTGTAATTACAGACCACAGGGTGAGGGCTAAGAAATAAATGGATATTGAAAATCAAAGCAAATTGCGAAAATACTTGGTAGAAAGAACAATAAAAAAAATCCACAGGGTTCATACCATAGTTCTTTCTTGACAGTCTGCTTATATTGATGACAATATTGTTACTATCCTTAATAAGTGGAGTGCTTTTTTTTCTTTTTTTTAGCCACCTTGATACTCATAGCCTTTTTCAACCACTTTAACCCTTTTTTGATTCTTGCCTTTCACTTTCTTTTCTTTTCACATTTTGATCAAATAGAGCAAATATAATGTGGATTATTTAATTTTAACTAACTTTCTCTTTAAATGCAAATTTGCACCAAAGTATTTTCTCAAAATTTAAGATAAATTCATGGTTTGACAAGCTTAAAATGAGAATAGTTTATGTAGTTAAAATGATAAATGAAAGCTTATGTAAAATAAGGCTTAAGGGGATGCGAATACACCATGCAATGATGGCATGATAATTAGGAAGACTGGGAAAACTTTTTGGTTCTAATAAAAAAATTGCCTAGATCCTTTTCCTAATGTCTAGTATCAACTAGGATTTTGTCTTAAGGATCTATCAGTAGATTCTAGAGTAAAGAAAGATTGAATTTTCTTGACCCAATTAATTCAACTCCTTCTTTTCATAGGCAAAATGAAGTAAAGAAAAATTGACTATATGCTCAATTATTTTCAAGGACAAAGATTTAAATCAAAGTATCCACAAAACTCTACCTAATGTAATAGAAATTTTTGAAAAACATTTCTCAAAACCATACCCAATCACAAATTTTAGAGTCATAGAAAATTCAATTATACTCAAATACATACTTGATAAGAGAATCCAACAACTCGAGACTATAAGAGTTTACACCCCCAAATTTAAACCAAACAATGTCCTCATTGTAATTCAAAAGTGAGATAGATTAAAGAAATGAAAGGAACTCTCCTGGTTTTATGGTGGATCCAAATTAGTTTGCAATTTTTAGCTCTTTATTCTTACAAAATAAACCAACATTAAAATCCAAATTATTCAAACAGATAATAATAGAATAAAAAAATAGAAGAATAAAAGAAATTTTTATGAGCTACCTCCTATAAGCACTTGTTTTATAGTCTATAGCTAGACTTTTCAATCTTCATCAATTAGGATTTTGAAGAGGAATAAATGCACAATTCCTCTCCATTTTTTCTCTATAATAGTGCTTCAATCACTCACCTTTAACTCTAAATATATTCCTTACCTTGTCCTTCAAGTCTATTGCTCCAAAAGTGGAAACTTTGTCAATTGTATAAGGACCTGTCCATCTTGATCTTAACTTACTCGAGAAGAGTTTTAGTCATGAATTGCATAGCAAAACTTGTTGTCCTAGAGAAAATTCAAGCCTAAGAATTTGTTTTTCATGCCACTTCTTTGCCCGTTCTTTGTAAATTTTTGTATTTTCATAAGTATCATTCTGGAACTCATTCATCTCATTCAATTAAAGAAGTCACTTTTCCCCTACTACTTTCAAATAAAAATTAAACTTCCTTACAGACCAATAAGCTTTATGCTCCAACTCAACAGGGAGATGAAATGCTTTTCCAAACACTAATTAATAAGGAGACATCCCAATAGGTGTTTTAAAATCTATACAGTATACCCACAAAGCATCATTAAGATTCTTTGCCCAATCCTTTCTATCGATGTTGACCATCTTCTCAAGGATATTCTTGATTTTTCGATTTGAAATTTCATCTTGGCCATTAGTTTGAGGATGATAGGAAAGTGCTATCTTGTGCTCACACCATATTTAGAGATAAGATTATCAAACAACTTGTTACAAAAGTGGGTCTCTTCATAATTAATAATAGCTCTTGGAGTGCCAAATCTTGTGAATATATTCCTATTCAAAAATATGAACACTACATTCCCATCATTTGGTGTTGCAGCAATTGCTTCCACCCACTTTGACACATAATCAACTAATAACAAGATATAAAACAAATCCAAAAGAAGGAGGAAAAGGACCCATAAAATCAATTCCCCAAATATCAAATAACTTAACCTTTAAGATATTTTCGATGGAAACTCCTAATGTCTTGAAATATTTCCTATACGTTGGCATCAATCACAAGTTTTCACCAAAGTATAACTATCAAGAAAAATAAATGGCCAAAAGAAACCACTTTGGAGTACCTTAGTTGCTATTCGTGTTACTCCAAAATGTCCTCCATATGATTTAATAAGAGAAATTTTAAATTTCGAGAAAAACATAATCCTTGTAACAAAGAGAAGAACTACACAATCAAAAGCAAATAGAGCAAGGAGATCGATAATGAAGCCATTACATGACAAGAGATTGATTGTACTTTATCTTTCTTCATCTCGTATTAACTTCCATGATCTTACATATTGAATTATGACTTTGATCATGAAATGTAAAGGTTATATTTTCTTGTTTAATGTTCTTATGAATCTAATTATATATTATGTGAATTAATTTATTTGGACCCGTTATATTTGTTAGATAAAGTTCATATTATTTAATGTTGATTTTATTCTAGAATTATTTTGCCAATAATTAATCTATAAGAGTAATTAGATAAATTCAAAAGAGTTATTTGATTACTTGTCATGATTAAATAACATGCTTGATGTTTGTAAATAGATTTGTGTGATTCATATGCATGAATCAATAATTGCAAATTTAATGAGTAACATGTGACTGGATTAGTTTGAAAGTGTAATTCAATTATTTATAAATGGAACGTAGTTTTTTCAAGAGTGGAATTACATGTTAGGTTAGAAGAAATTTATTTTATGGTTAATATAACTAAGATTTTTAAGTATTCATTTATGTAGTAAATTAGGAGATTAAGAGTCCTAGATCTTTATCTGATATGTGATCACTCATTAATTTAATTAATTTAGTCATTATTTAATAATGTTCTACAATTTATTTTTCATTGTTCAAATGATACTAGTGATATTCAAATTGGTGGAATTGATATCCATACTTAAAAATATACTATATTACTTAAGTGACCCGAGTACTTGTTGTTAACTTGTCAATTGGTGACTTAAAAAGTTCTTTAAAACCATGGACCTCCCATACTATTTCAATAAGTACTAGAAGCTGGAGTTTGGAAAAGAATTTGGGGAATGTAAGCTCTTGAAGAAGGTCCAATCAATCCTTTTTGATGAAGCTATTAGGATATATATTGAGTTGGATGTTTTTCATTTTCTCAATAAGGTTCATGAAGCCTTAATTACATGGATGTGAGTTTGGGGTCTTGTGGACAAATATGAAGACCATGATCCTACTTCCATGAAAATTGTAAAGCGGTTATTTATGATTTTTGTTTTGCATATTATCTAGTATCCATGTTGACAAGTGATGGAAAGTCTAGTTAAGGACTATAAATCAAACATTTCTTGGGAAGCAATTCAAGGAATATAAATTTTTTAGTTGTTTTTATATTTTTTTTATGTTTCATTGCTTTATTTATCAATTAGTGTATTTTTAGTTTTAAATGTGGTAATAAAGATGGAAGTTAGTGCCATATCAAGCTTATCAAGTCATCAAAGACTAAAGCATCAATTAGGAGAGTTTTCTCATCCTTTATTTGCTCATATTTTTAATGTGTTACACATTAATTAAGGAAAATGTACTAGTTATATTTGGGGTGAAAATCTCTTGATTTTTTTTTTTGTTAATTTAATTTAAGTTTATGATATCGTCAAAGAATGTCTAGAAATTATGGAATATGTGATTTCAGATTTTTGATTTATTGATTGATTTTCGGTTACAATGATAATAACTAATCAAGATTGTTTTGAGCATGATTATTTGAAAAAGCATGAATGTTTACTAGTATGGATTAGTTCTTATTGTAGACGTTATTTTGTATTGTGATGTTTCATGCTTGAGCACAACTCTTTACTTATTGAATAATGTGCATGTTTGGAGAGGTTTAAGTGAATTATAACAAAAGTATTTGAATTTGTTTGATTATTTCTCGAAAGGAAATCCTTTATGACGTATTGCTAGGGACATGATTTAGTATTTGAAATAATGATATGTGTCATGGAAGAATTGATATATGATTTATGAGGCATGAAATGCTTATTTACGTATGTATAGTCACTAATGAAATATTAATGCTTAATGACCCAGATGACACTAGATTTTCATAGAAATGTGTGCTGCTATTTATGGTTAAGATATTCATGATCATATACACACATGAGAGGTTATTAATTTAGATATAATTCAGCTAATAATTCAATTAAAATAAATATAAGTAATGATAATAATTTTGTGAGTTTTAAAATAGAGATTTTCTTACCATTTTTTTTTCAATTTTTTTTGTTAATCATTATTAGTAGTATACAATTAATATATACTTTATCGACGGTTAATATAACTTTTTGAAAATTATTTTTACAAAAAATAGATTCATATTTCTTGTATTTATATTTATTGTAAATATATTTCAATATATTCAAAAAAATTCACCTATCCAAACAAGTGAAAAAGTAAAAACAACTTCGCACGATTTAATGAAATAGCAAAAACACTATTTTTAGCTTTTGTTTTTGGTAAACCGGTGAAACAAGAGTGACGAAACCACCATTTTTGTAGTACATGATCACATAAGCTATTTTAGTATATTTTTCACTTGAACTAAAGAAAACCTATGATTTTGGTTACTCAAACTCCTCTTGTATTAATTAAAAAAAAAAATGAATCAAGAATTGTAGATTTACTGCAGGAATATTATTATTAATTTTTTATTTTTATTTTTTTGCTATTATTACTGCACGATCGATAGTGTTTCAAAGAGTTTGCCCATATATATGTTTAATTAAAATAATAACATGGTTTCGATTCCAGTAAATTTCGTGAGTCCTCCCAGGTGCTAAATGTGAATCTAACAACTCAAGAATATTAGTACTACCTACTCCACGTGGGCTCATTGTGACCTTCCTGTCATTATTGTCAGAAACGTTGAACTTGATATATACATAATAAATTTTAGTTACAAGTGGTTCTTAATTTGTTAAACAAATTTGAATCGTGGGTCATTGAATAGTGATCATAAACGAAAATATGGTTCCTTTCAACTCATTTTATCCTCGCGTTTCCATCTTTAGTTTCTCAAGAAATATAAACCTCTCGTTTTTGTTGTATATATGTGTAGCAAAATCTTGATCTATTCTAATATTAAATGAGTGAGTGATTGTAGTTCATTTACACTAAAACCTACTTGTAAGACATGTAATTATAAAATCAATGATTTGATCGTATAAATATAAATTACATTGTTTGATCATGTAAATATAATATAAGCCTCTATGTTTAAAGGTTAAGATTATTTTAATTAAATTTTTATATATATTTATGCTTAAAAATACTAAAATAACTTTATAAAACGAGAAAATAATATGTAAAAATAATGATATTAGGAGAATTTAATGTTTCTTTTTAAACATTTTGCTTAGATAACAAGTCAAAGAATAATGTTTATATAGGCATAATTAGTATAAATCTTAAAATATGTCATCTTATTGTAGAAAAAAGTGTGATAAGTGTCTCCTATTAGGTTATTTGTGTTATTAGTTTCCTTAAATTATAAGTGTTTGTATTTATTCTTTCAATTTTAAAAGAATAAGTTAATTAAGAATAAAATAATTTATTTTAATATTTTTATATCAAAATATTACTATAAAAAAATTTAATTAATACATTTTTTTTAAAACAATATAGTCAAGTCAAAATAAAAACATTACAATCTTTAATAAGTCAAAACTCACGAAGCATGCTTTATCTATGTAAAAGGAATCATAACTTCTAAATATTTCTACGTAATATTCATGTCACATACATTAAATGATGTGACTATAACAATGTATGCAAAAATAGAGTAATTTTATACTTAAATAATGGGTATTAGTTTTCATAATTATAATTTATTTTTGAACTCATAATGATTAATAAATTTTTTTAATTTATTTGTAAATACGAAAGAAATAAAGATAAAATAAGTTGGTCTTCTTACAACTAGTCGATTACTTCCAAAAATTGGCCTGCAGAGTGTGGAGCTAGCGGATATGAATATTAGCTTATGCATATTCGAAACCTTTTACTTGACTGTTCTTGTCTAAAAGGCACAAAAAATGACCTAATAAATATCGGGAATTCGGGACGCTTAACAGGTACCAATTGTAACCTTCACTATTAAGTATCAACCTAGCTAGGGATATTACATTTCTCTTTAATAGGAGGGTTGCCTATTATTAAGATTATTATTAGAACAAAGTTTTTTATTTTAAAAATAATGAATTTGATAAGTGAAATTTTGAATTTTTTTTGTCAATCAATGATTTTTATTTTAAAAATAGTAATTTTTAAAATAAAATAAAATAAAACATCAAATATTAAAGTATGTACATACATTGTATCTCACTAGCTACAAATAACAATTTTAATCGTTATATTCTATAACGAATAATATAATAATAACAATCAATTATTACGTAAAAACCTTCTTAATTAGTTAGGAAAATGAATTATAATGATATAATATAATGCACTCAATAATTGTAATTTTGTTCCATGATGAGTATTTGTTTAAAATATGTAATATATGTGCCCTCAAGAAATTTTATTAGTGGATTTGTTTTTAATAAATAACCCAATTTTGATGCAAGATTTAGAATATTTTATAAATGAGTGATTAATTTTTGTAATACTTTGATTTTTATATAATCTAATCACTCAATTGTTAGTTTTACTTTTAACCTCTTAAAAATATATGTTTTTACGTTATACAAAAAAGAACAAAAACATATGTTTTAAATGTTATAAAATATCATTACTTGTAATATATAGTATGAGTTAAAAATAAAATTATATCTTTAAAGACGCTAATGATAATTACTTTTTAAAATAGAGTTCGTGATATGTATAAATTATTGGGAATAAACAATAACATAAATAATCATCTTAAAATAATTAATTTAAATTAAATTATGACATGATTCCGTCAAAAACAAACTGTAATCAGCACTGGAATGTGTAGCCGCTTGTTTAGAAAATCCCAGCAGCCTGTGCTTTATTGGGAATAAGAGTCTAATGGTTGGGATCACATATCATTACTCCAGGTAACTTCAAATAAGCAATTAAAAATATCTTTCGGTACTCAAGAAGTTTCACTCCCGTAGATTCTGTTCATTAACATATTCTCTGCGAAACTAATGGCTAGTTTTGTAACGTTTTTAAATGAAATTGTTGGGAAATAACGTAAATTCTCGATAAGTTAGATTTATGAGAAAGCAAGAATAGAAAAATAACACAAAATTTGATAACGGAGTTCGGCCAATCTTGCTTACGTCTCCGGATCTGCTGCAGATCTTTTTACTGAAAGGGGAGAAATTACACAAGGTGTTTACAACACTCACAACTCACAACCCAAATTCTGGCTGAAAATTACTCTCGATTTTCTCTCACAACTTTTCCTACTAAGCTTTTCTCTCAATTGGAATGAACACTTTGGATGGTTTAATTCATTACAATTACACATCTATTTATAGGAAAATTCACTCCTTGAATTACTCCTCGAATTAATGGTTCCTTGAATTGCTCCTAAAAATTAAGCTCCATGTTTTACTCCTTGTTTTGTTCCATGTTTTGCTCATTGTTTTACTCCTTGTTTTGTTCCATGTTTTGCTCCTTAATTTGCTCCTTAAATTAAGGAGCTTTATAACTAATAATATCTAACAATCTCCCAGAAGACTAATTTCAATCTGTCTTCACACCTCGATCAATGCGTGACTTTTCTAGTCTTTGTTACTCTGTGAGACCAAGCTGAAGTTGAGCCTGACTTCGGTTTGTCAATAATCACCACCTTTGTTAACATATCTGCTTTGGATTTTTGCTTGTGAATCTTCTCGGTATTAACACATCATCTTAATAGAGATGCGATGAAGTGATACTTGAAGTCAATATGTTTGGTTCTAGAATGAAATCTTGAATTCTTCGCTAAGTGTATTGCTTTGACTATCCTTATGCGAGAACATTCTTCTCTTGTTTGAATCTGACTCAGTTAACAAACCTTGAAGCCATATCATCTCTTTACTAGCTTGATTCTTTCTTGCTACTTTTCGGCCTACTGTAGTGGATAGAGTGACAATTTTTGTATTTGTGACATCCGACTACTTGTTGTAGTTCAATGATAAATATATAACCGGTGGTGCTTAGCCGGTGATCAACTTCGCACTCAGAAGTCTGCGTACGTATCCTTGTACTTTTAACTCTCCTTTACTAAAGTAGCAAACACTTTTACGTGGTGCTCGCGAGATACCTCAAAATCCGACATTTGCTTCCCGATGAGTTTTCCCTGGTTTGACATAAATGCACTTCTAACAGCTCATTGCGTGCGATAATGCGGTCTTGTACTGGAACCATTGCGTACATCGAACTTCCAATGGGTGAGGCATAAGGAACCTTAGCCATGAATTCTCTCTCTTCCTGCATGCGAGGGGTGATCCTTGGATAGGCGAAAATGACTAGCCAAGGGTGTGCTTCTTGAGCGGCATCGCTCGTATTGAATCTGCAAAACACGATTGATGTCTTTCTGCTGAGATAGCTATGAGATCCTTTCTTCTTATTTCTTGTGATTTGCATTCAAGAATCTTTTTCTTTGGACAAGTCTTTCATGTCAAACTCCTTTGACAATTGATGCTTGATCTTACGATATCATCCATATCTGAACACTACTAACGTATCATCAGCGTAAAGTAGTAAAATGATATAACTGGACCTATATCTCTTGAAGTAGCAACCTTGATAGTCGACATTGCACTTGAAACCTTCCTTGTGCATGAAGCTATCAAACTTTACGTACCATTGTACGGAGCTTGTTTCGGGCCATACAAACTCTTCTTAAGTGCGTACCATGTTCTTCTTCCCTCTTTGAGAAACCTTACATTTGGTACATGTATATCTCTTCATCTAAATCTCCCGTGAAGAGAATGCGGTCTTCACGTCAAGCTGTTCAAGATGAAGATCTTGATAGCTACAATACTCGATATTGATCGATAGTATTGAGCTTCACAACGGGAGCGAAAATGTCGGTGTAGTCAACTACGCTTCCTGTTGAAACCACTTTAACAACTAGGCGTGCTTTGTATCTCTTGGAACCGTCGTACTTTCTTTCACCGGTACGCCCGTTTGTTGTGAAGTGCGCTTCTTTCCCATAGGTAACTCGGCTAGTTCCCATGTACGGTTGGAGATGAGAGATTTCATTTCTTCTTTCATAGCAAGGCTCCCGGCTTATTAGAATCTCGAGTCGACAGAAGCTTCGCAAGCATTCGGGCTCATAAATCGATTAGCGGCAATATAGTTCATGTATCTCTGTTGGGCATATGAGGTCGAGAAGACCTTCTCAATACGGTGGAGTAAGAGGTTGTGATGTGTCGAATCTTGTGTACTACTGCATCAGCCAAGTTCCTCTGGTTGAGGACTTGTTACAATTGGTTACAGTTGCGAAACTATACGGGACATCCTGCATGTCTGCAAATGACTCGTTACTCGATTCATTGGCGTCTATTTTATGCATGTCCTTATACATCACCACTTTAGTTGAAAATCACATCTCTGCTACGGATAACTTTCTTGTTTTAGTCATCCAAAAATCTGATGGCCAAACTCATCCTGCTTGTGGCAGATGAATGTGCGTTTCTTGGATTTGGGATCGGCTTATTCCTACCTTGATCAGCGATATGCCTGAAAAATGCTTTACGGTAGAAAACTTTTAGATGTGATAGTTTCACCTCTTTTGCTCCGTACCTCCTGCAGTATTACATCTCGATGGAGCAGAGATGGGCCTCGGTTGATCAAGTAAGGCTGCCGTGTTGGCTAACACGCCCCGAAGGCTTCGGTAGACATTTGTATACGAATGCTTAGGTTCTTTACATCGAGCGTTCGGTTCGTACGCTCGGCTACACCATTGTGTTGGCGTGCACAGCCATGATTCTTTCCGTTCGATCCCATTACTTTCATAGCAAAAATTTTTGAGATCTGCTTGTCTTCGTATTCACCGCGTTATCGGATCTGAGCTTTTTGATCTTGAACTTCGTCTCATTTTCTTATAGCTTTCCATCTTACAGAAAGCCTCGAATACTTGAGACTTATGCTTTAGAAAGTAAACCCGTACCTTGAGAATGATCATCGATGAAAGTCGCAGTATTGTTTCCGCCGATGGATGAGACGGTTGTTGGTCTGAACATACAGAGTGAATAAGCTACAGCTTTTCCTTAACTTTGGGGTTACCACTTGTCTGGTGACTCTTTTTGCTTTCCAAGTATACAATCTTCGCACGTATGTCCATCTCTAAATTTGTAGACACGGGAGTTTTCCTTTTGAGTCGTAATCTTGTCCCTTCTGTGTGTGGCTTTAATCTCTGGTGCCACGGGTTTGGTGTTTCATTCACTACAATTGTGATTGAACAGCGTGCTTTTTCTTTGTCAAATGTAAAGGTGCCACTTTTCTTGCCTCGAGCTTTGTCATTGCACCACTTTGAAATCTTCCAATCATCGCGTGGAAGATCGTAGTGTAACGCCCCGCTTATTGCCCCAGCAGAGATTAAGTTCCTTGAGGGTCGGGAATATGCACGACATCCTTCGACAAACAGAACCGTTTAACTTAATCTTCACTACACATGCCAATAATAGCACATGGTTGATCATCGCGAAGATATACCTTTCCAAGGTTTACGGGGACATATTTCTCAAAGAATTCTTTACGTAGTAGCATGGAGACGATGCTCGAAGTCTAGCACCAAGATTCTTCTTGCTTTCTCGAAGCATATCAATGCATCATCTCTCTACGAGGTGGAAGTAACATTGCCTCTGCCTTCACTTGTTTGTCCTTCGGTGAATTCTTGCCTTGATTTTTGTAGTGCCGGGTTCTTCACAATTCCAACACTCGATAGTCTTGGCTATGGGAATTATTAGGATTCCTAGATTTGGACCTCACTGTCCTTTGATCTACCTCGGTAGTCGGTTCTACGTCCATTTCCTTTGGTTGAATTTCTTCCTCTTGACTACGTATGCAAAGGCGAAGAGGTTGACGATTCACACTGTCTCTACGTCGGATCTCTTCCTGAGAACCAAATCACGAACATCGTCAAATTTCAACTTATTGCTTCCCACATGAGACTCTTTCGCGGCCGTGTGCAGGTAGCATTCCGACTTTACGGTAGAGAAGACAAAAGTATCAATGCTCGTACTTCTTCGTCGAATTCAATTTCCCTTGAACTATTTGGGTTGTAAGCGTGTTGAGTTCGTTGAGATGTTGATACCGATGCGCCTTAGTCATCCATGAATTGCAACAGCGCCTGCATCGAGTGCACTTTGTTTGAGGCGTGGCTTCTCGTACATATTGGAGAGAGCTTCATAAGACCCGTCGTGAGTGCTTTTCCTTTGCTATGTTGAAAGCAACATTACGGGATAACGTGAATCGAATAGCTCAGGGGCTTGTCATGCAGAAGATTCCAATCTTCTTCCTATCAACCTCTGGTTTCTTCCACGAGAGAGGTTGATATAGATTTCTTTGATACTGAGATAATCCTACATACGCATTTTTCCAAAACCAGAAATACGTGCCATCAAATTTCTCGAGTTTCACCCTTCCTTCATCTGCGACCATTGCTCCCACATTTAATCGACTTCCCTGCGGATCGTTTCGACTATTTCTTGTAGAATATTGGCGAAATCACTACGATAACTCGATACCGGTTGTTGGGAAATAACGCATAATTCGATAAGCAGTTATGAGAAAGCAAGAATAGAAAAATAACACAAAATTTGATAACGGAGTTGACCAATCTTGCTTACGTCTGGGACTGCTATGAATCTTTTTCTTGAAAGGGAGAAATTACTGAGGTGTTTACAACCTTTCCTGACTGTGACCTGATTACACCCCAGAAAATTACTCTCAATTTTTCTCTCCCGCAACTTTTCTCTCTAAGCTTTTCTCTCAATTGGAATGAACACTTTGGATGGTTTAATTCATTACAATTACACATCTATTTATAAGAAAATTCACTCCTTGAATTACTCCTTAAATTAATGGTTCCTTGAATTGCTCCTAAAATTAAGCTCCATGTTTTACTCCTTGTTTTGTTCCATGTTTTGCTCCATGTTTTACTCCTTGTTTTGTTCCATGTTTTGTTCCTTAATTTTCTCCTTAAATTAAGGAGCTTTATAACAATAATATCTAACAGAAATACCGTTGGTGACAGGAATGATTAGGTGCATCTAGATATTCTAATAGGTTGACATATTTTTAGTACTCTCGTGCTATTCGCTACCAATATTATTAAATAAAGCAAAAAAATATACAAATTAAATCTCAATAAAACTTATAATTAATTTTACTATTATCATCCTAACAAACAAAATAATTAACAAATAGTGAGACATTCTACCATCAAGTCGCAATATAAATCCTAAAAATCCTAGACGTTATCCTATTATTATTTTTATATACATACGAGAATAATAAAACTATCTGCAATTAATTTTTTTTAAGTAAAAAACTCAATCAGAATACAATTTTCACAGTTCAAAAAATAATGATAATATAAACATATTGTAATTTTGTAATGTTTATATATTGTTGATAGTTAATTTAGCTTCTTCTTTCTATAAAGATAATTTGAGTATTAATGTTGATGTGGTACTTTATACTTAATTTGGTTAGTATAAAATAAAGTTTTTTTAAATCAAAGTTGCCTCCATTGTGTCAAAAACCAATGCATGTTAAAATCATAATACAATTCAAGCAATCGGTAAAACTACGAGGAATGGTCACAAAAATTAAATCTAAATCTGTGAGCACCTTTGGACTCATATAATATATATTGTGACGCATGTATAAATATTATCTAAAAATATGAATAATGTTTTTAAATTTTAAAATAATTATGACATATGATGCAATATAAAAATAATGAGTTTAAATTAAAGTGATTTATTAATGCATTTTTAGTAGTAATTTTTAAGGTGGTAGCATATGATGGTGACTATTGTTCACAAAAGTTTAAATATGATACTATGTATGTATGCTAAAAAATGTCCACCAATTAATACTTCTAAAAACATAAGCTAAATGGACCGATATCACAAGTACATTTTACCAAATCTTGCTAATTAATTTCCTAATCTTGTTATTTATGTTATGGAAATTAATTAACTTTATAATTTTAATGTTAATTTTGAGATAGGAAAACAAAAATTTGTATGATAACTGCAGCTGTAAATTTTCTGATTCTAGGAAAAAAAAAACACAAACAAACAAACTTGCCTTGATTTCCAAAACTCAACGTCTTTCTGGGAGTTTGGCTGAAACAACATGCATCCTTAACTCTACTAGCTAAGGTCCTACCTAGCAAGGAAATCCACATGCATGCAGTTCAACAAACTTTTGATTTAGCAGCCAACCTAGCATTTGGTGTCAAAGTTATCACACAGTTCATAGAGGCTGAAACATTTTTAGGCTAAAATTTAAACATGAAACTGACCGAAAAAGTTTGGAGGCTGAGAGTTTGGCATATATATTAAGGATCACCTTATAGTCCTCAAAAAATGGGAATGAAATATATTTATTAACCACAGAATTCTGGGTTCAAGTACATGGACTACCAGCCACAAGAAAGCTCAAAGAGAATGGACAAATTTTGGGAGATCTTATGGGCAAAGTGACTGATATAGACTCACTGGGAATGTTAGCTTAATTCTTGAAAGATACTTAAGAATTTGAATGAAATCAATGTCACCATCCCTTTAATCCCTGGCAGTTTTCATAAGAGAGACAATAACTCTCCTAACCTGTTCAATTTCAATTTGAAAGACTCCCTAATATATGTTTTGAGTGTGGTTCTTTAGAACCTAAAACAATATATTACTTGCAATACCTCTCTCAAAACCTTCATCTTTGAAAGAAATGAACATATCCATGTGTTTTGTGAATGGATTAAAGCTAATCTTAACAAAGAAGCTCCAGTCGTAGTGCCTTTCAAACTAAAAAGAAAAATTCTTTATTCCTTCCCTAATGGTCTAGCTGAACCTAATCTTGTTATTCTAAAACCCATACAAAGAAATGCAGAGAGTAATGTACTTCAAACCCTAATTAACTTGTTCCTCGTAATAAGGCAATCACAGCGTCGTCTTTGTTTAATAGTAGTCCATCCTCTCAGTTAATTCACCTTGGCTCATCTATACTGCTTCCTTCTACAAGAAACTTTTTCTCTATCACCCCCATCGATCTCAACAAATCCCCACATAGAACCAAACACAAACTTCCATCATCCATAACCATTCCCATTGCTTAACATGCCTTCGATCCAAAATACTTCACCATAAAATAATGTTTCAATCTCTAAGAATGTCATGCATGATGTTATGGTACCACATACACTTATTTCTACTGGAGATCACATAATTAGTTCCTTTGGTATATCAGGTGGTATAAGCTCCTGTAACCAAAATATTTTTCCTAGTTACCTCTTCAAGTGGCACAAGCAATGGGACCTCCTCAATTTCAGGCATCTAACTAACCTAATGGAACTGTTCATAATATTTCAGTTGGTGTTACTTTATCCATAGTAAGGCATGCCGACACAATAGCACAACACGTGGCACTCACTTCTGTTACTCAAGTTGATTGCACTCAAAACTCAATTCAGTATGATGGGATACGTATCACTAAAATTGCAAAGGCCAATCAACTGTTGTTTTGTAAATTTGTTTACAAGCCCAAACTCTTTGAAATATTCTAGCCCATTTAAAGTCAAGTTCATGGAAACTTCTATGGTGATGATCTGGATTGATAAGGATACAGCTCATGGTTGGTAGGCAAAAAGAAGAAAAGAAATGGATTAAGTAAGGAGATAGGTGTATTGTTTAGATTGTTTTGGTAGGTTTATGTTATATGGCTTAAATTTATTAGTTGTTTCTATAAATACTTCTCAGTAGCAATGTAATAATCAAGTTAAAGAAATCAAAAACAAAAGTTTGAGAGTTTCTAAGAATTTTTAAAAAATTGTTCTTGAGTGTTCTTGAGTTTTGAGGAGTTTTGATCCATAATATTCTAACAAAATGGTATGAGAGCTGTATTTGAAAATATAAATATACACTATTATATATAAAATCGAATCTCTCGATGAGATGAATCCAATGTCGTAAGAATCATCCAAATCGGAGTTCAGACGCCCCGCCACGTTTCGCCCGAAGGTTATGCGAGAAAGTGAATTAACTCACCGAGTCAACCGAGTTGGAACTGAGTCCAGGCGAGGTGGAGTCGAGTTGATCGAGCCGCCTAGCCTGTTGACCGAGCCACCAAGTCGTTTGATCGAGCCGACAAGCCTGTTGACCGAGGCACCGAGCCTATTGACTGAGCGTTGACCGTTGACCAAAAAAGTTAACTTTGACCATTGATTGAAAAATTTCATATTTTTCTCCAGAGTTCATCCCAAGGTTTTTGACGTTTTGAATCCATATGTGTGATCAGAATTTGCAAATTCTCATTGTATTGAGAGTTATGTCAAGTGGAGGCATGTCATCGTTTCAAGTCCTCAAACTCAACAACGATAACTATGATAGTTGGAGTATCAAGATGAAGGCTCTTTTGGATGCACCTGATGTATAGGAAGTTTTAGAGAAAGGCTTAAGTGAGCCAGACGATGAAACTACTCTAACACAAATGCAAAAATAATTTTTGAAGGATTTGAGAAAGAGAGACAAGAAAGCCCTATTTCTTATCTATCAAGCCTTAAATGATGATGGTTTGAGAAGATTTCATATGCAACATCTTCCAAAGCAGTGTGCAAATAAGCTTCAAATTTCTTTCAAAGGAGTTGAGAAAGTGAAGAAGGTTAGTCTCCAAACACTAAGAGGTGAATTTGAATCTCTACATATGAAAGCTTCTGAATCTATTTTCGACTATTTCTCGAGAGTCGTAGTTGTTTCTAATCAATTAAAAAGAAATGGTGAGATGTTGAAAGATGTCAGAATAATGGAAAAGATACTTCATTCATTAGATTCCAAATTTGAACACATTGTCGTGACGATTGAGGAAACAAAAGATTTGAAAGAAATGACTATTGATGAACTCAATGGGTCATTACAAGCATACGAAGAAAAGCATAAGAAGAAGCAAGGGATCATTGAGCAACTCTTCAAGATGCAATTCAAGGATAAGCATGAAATCCAATGCAATGACAGAAACTAACGTGGTCGAGGCAGAGGTAGAGGCCGTGGATGAGATGGAAGCCACGGTCGTGGACGAGGTTGAAATTACAACAAAAATTCCAACAACTTTGAAAGAAGGGAAAGCTCAACACAAGGTTGTGGAAGAGGAAATATAAACTCAAGGTATGACAAATCTCAAGTTCAATATTATAATTTTCAGAAGTTTGGACAATATGTTTTAAAATGTAGAGCTCCCAACAATAGAGTAGATGAGAAAATCAACTACATAGAGGAGAAGACCGATGAGAAAGAAACTATTTTTCTAGCACGAAATGAGGTGATGGTGGTCAATCAAATTCCTGGTATCTTGATAGTGGTGCAAGCAACCATATGTGTGGAAGGAAAGGCATGTTTGTGCAGCTAGATGAATCAGTAAGTGGAAAAATCTCATTTGGAGATGATTCTAACGTAGCAGTGAAAGGAAGAGGTAACATTCTCATTCACTTGAAATATGGGTGATATCAATTTATTTCCAATGTTTACTATGTCCCCAATATAAAAAGTAACATCTTGAGTTTAGGACAACTATTGGAGAAAGGTTATGATATTCATATGAAATATTGTAATCTTTCTATAAAAGATTATAAGAATAACTTCATTGCAAACGTACCGATGTCAAAGAATAGAATGTTCTTGATCAATATACAAAATAACATTGGAAAGTGTTTGAAATCTTACTACAAAGATGCATCGTGGCTATGACATCTTCGATACAAACATTTCAATTTTGGAGGATTGGAGTTGTTGTCTAAGAAGAAGATGGTGAAGGGACTACTTTGTATTAACCATCCTTATCAATTTTGTGAAGGGGGCCTACTCAGGAAGCAATTCCAAGAAAGCTTTCCAAAGGAGTCAGACTCAAGAGCCAGGAAACCACTTGAGCTAATCCATACTGATGTGTGTGGACCAATCAAGCCTAGCTCTCTCGGTAACAAAAATTAGAAGTTTTTGAAGTATTCAAAAGGTTCAAAGCTGTAGTAGAGAGAGAAAGTAGTAGAAAGATCAAAGCCATGAGATCCAACCGAGATGGAGAATTTACATCCAAGGAGTTTCAAGAGTTCTGTGAAGCAAATGGAATTTATAGATCTTTAACAGTTCCAAGATCCCCCCCCCAACAGAATGGTGTAGCTGAAACAAAGAATCGAACAATTCTCAACATGGCATGAAGCATTTTCAAAAGCAAAAAACTACCTAAAAAGTTTTGGGCAGAAGTAGTAGCATGTGCAGTTTACTTGTCAAACTGATCTCCAACAAGAAGTGTATGGGGAAAGACATCACAAAAGGCATGGAGTGGAATAAAGCCTGGTATTTCCCACCTAAGAGTCTTTGGAAGTATAGCTCATATTCATGTACCAGATGAGAGAAGAATGGAACTTAATGATAAAAGCGAGAGTTTTATCTTTATCGGCTATAATGCTAATTCAAAGGGTTACATGCAAGTTGTACAATCAAATAATAAGAAGATTGTGATTAGTCGAGATGTGGTATTTGAGGAAGAAGGAGAATAGGATTTTAACTCTCATGCAGGTAACTTCAATTTCTTTCCTCAGTTTATAGAAGATGAGCAGACAATGAGGGAGAAACTAAGTGAACCTCAACAAGAGCTTGCAACTCTACCCACTTCACCAATATCAACCACTCATGGAGACTCATCACCTTCATCATCACCAAGTGGGAGTCAAGATGAAAGAGAAGTGCCACGCGCACGAAGTCTTCGAGATCTTTATGAGATAACCGAATGATTAGACAATCTCACACTTTTATGTCTTTTTGCCGACTATGAACCAGTAAACTTTGAAGAAGCAGTACAAGAAAAGAAGTGGAGAGATGCAATGGATGAAGAAATCAAGGCCATTGAGAAGAACGACACATGGTAACTCATCTCACTTCTCAAAGGACACAAGGAAATAGGTGTCAAATGAGTGTACAAGACAAAGAAGAATGCTAAGGGAGAGATTGAAAGGCACAAGGCGATGCTAGGAGCAAAAGGATATAGTCAAAAGGCTGGAATTGACTATGATGAGGTATTTTCACTTGTTGTTCGATTAGAGACTATAAGACTAATCAGTTATTTGGTAGCTCAAAATAAGTGGAAGATACATCAAATGGATGTAAAATCTGTGTTTCTAAACGAAGTCCTTGAAGTAGAAGTCTACATTAAGTAACCATCAAGCTATAAAGAAAAAGGTCACAAAGACAAGGTTTTGAAGTTGAAGAAAGCTCTTTATGGGTTAAAGCAAGCACCAAGAGCATGGAATAACCGCATCGACAAGTACTTTCTGGAGAACAACTTCACCAAGTGTCCCTATGAACATTCACTCTACATCAAGATTGAAGATGGTGATATTCTAATGGTTTACCTATACGTAGATGATCTCATCTTCACCAGAAGTAATTCAAAGCTATTTGAAGATTTTAATAAGGTGATAACCCGAGAGTTCAAAATGATAGATATCGGATTAATGGCATAATACCTTGGAATTAAAGTGAAGCAAAAAGAAGAAGGCATATTCATCTCTCAAGAAAGCTATGCAAGGGAGATACTAAAGAAGTTCAAGATGAACGATTGCAAGCCAATCAACCCACGAGTGGAATGTAGAATCAAACTATCCAAGCATGAATATGATGAAAGTGTGGATCCAACATTTTTTAAAATTTTAGTTAGAATTCAACGTTATCTCACGTGCACAAGACCTGACGTCCTGTATGTCGTTGGATTGATTAGCCGCTATATAGAGAAACTAACAATCACCCATTTCAAAGCTGCAAAAAGAATCCTACGCTATCTAAAAGGTACAATTAATTTTAGCTTGTTCTATTCAGATTTTAATGATTACAAGCTTGTTGGATATAGTGATAGCAATTTTGGTGGAGATATAGACGATCGAAAAAGCATTTTTGGATTTGTGTTTTTCATGGGAGATACTACTTTAACATGGATGTCGAAAATGCAACCGATTGTCACCTTGTCTAGTTGTGAAGCATAATATGTAGCAGCTACCTCATGCATTTACCATGCAATTTTACTGAGAAACTTGTTAAATGAGCTAAGTATGACACAAGAAGACCCAACCAAAATTTGTGTCGACAACAAGTCAACCATTACCTTAGCCAAAAATCCTATTTTTTTATGATCGAAGCAAACACATAGATACTCGATATCATTACATCAGGGAGTGCATCACAAGAAAGGATGTACAACTCGAGTATGTGAAATCACAAGATCAAATTGCCGACATCTTTACTAAACTGCTCAAGCAAAAAGATTTTGTCAGATTGAGAAATTTGCTCGGTATCATAAAACAAGTTTAAGAGGGAGTGTTGCTTTGTAAACTTGTTTACAAGGTCAAACTCTTTGAAATATTCTAGCTCATTTGAAATATTCTAGCTCATTTGAAGTCCAACTCATGAAAGCTTATATGGTGATGATCTGGATTTAAATAAACGAAGTCATAGGGTATGTCTATGGTCTTGGTTTTTAAATAAACTCTATGGCCTCAGTTTTTAAAGAAATCGAGGCTAAATGTCTGAGACTATATGTATATATTGTAGTAGTGTTTATCGACCTATTAGATTCATCTCTGCATGGTGTAGAGATGAAGATTGTAAGAAGGTAATTCAACAAAACTGGTCTTCAACTTTGGTAAGTCGTCCTCATTCATTTCAAAACACTTCTCAATTGCTAGCAAGCTCTCAAAAGATAGAATAAAGATCATTTTGGCTTTGTGAAGATAGAATCAAAAGTATCAAAACAACTTTATTAGTTCTCATTCAAAATGGTCAAGGTCAAGATGAGAATGGAGATAAGGAGAATCATTTGCTACAAAGATTTGGAAGAAACCCGTAACAGAAAAGAATAAATATGGAAACAAAAATCAAATAGTTATGGCTTTCTTATGTGATCGGAATGCAAAATTTTTTCATACATAAAAAATGATCAAAAGTAGAAAGAACACTATCTTATTATTACAGGACGATCAAGAAAGATGGATCTCGGACAGTTGTCATATTGGAAATATTCACCTTACACTTTTTAGAGACCTTTTGTACTTCCAATCCATTCTAGGATTTTGAGTTTACTTCTCTTTTTTCACCATACATATTTCCAGAAGATAATATTGAGTTGTGCGAAATACCAAAGCAAGAAGAAATAAGAAAAGTAATTTTCTCTATGGGTTCTCACAAAGCTCCTGGCCTATATAGATTACAAGCATTTATCTTCAAAACATATTGGGGTATTCTTGGTCCGTCTAGTCCAAGTGGTGCAACATTGCCTTCATCCCAAGCTGAACAAAACATTCATCACTCTCTTACACATAGTGAATAATCCAACACAGGTACGTTAATTTCGTCTTATAAGTGTTTTTGCAATGTTATTTATAAAGTGATGTCCAAATTACTTGCAAGTAGACTAAAAACTGATTTAAAAGAGTTCATGTCTCCTTGCCATTTAGCTTTTATTCAAAAGCGAGGATCTCTATAAATGTCAGTATTCCTCGTGAAGTAGTAAATACTATCAAAAAGAAATCAAGAAGAGGTGGTATGGTGGGTATAAAAATTGATTTGTAAAAAGCTTATGATAGTATGGAATGGGATTTCATCATCTAAATTATGAGATTATTGGGTTTCTCGATCAAAATTTTCAAATACATTAAAAGATGTCTAAATATTGTTTCCTACCCTATCCTTTTGCATGGATCACCTTTTGGTAATATCAAACCTCGAAGAAGTCTTAGACAAGAGGATCCTATTTCTCTATACTTATTTGTCATTATAGTAGAATTTTATCCAATTTCATCCAAAAAAATGGAAAATCTCAACGTTTGATTCATGGAATTCAAATAACGAGGAGTGCCCCACCTATTAGCCATCTTCTTTATACTAATGATCTCATCCTTTTTTTAGCTAACTTCACCGAAGTAAATTTACTCTATAATGCCTTAAACAAATATTTTACTTGATCAAGGCCAAAAGCAAATCTATCCATGTATTTTATTTTCTCCTAATGTCTTCAAATTTAAATAATCAAATACAAGATTTCATGCATATCCCTGTAGCAGTTGGGGAGGTTAAATATCTTAGTCATAATTTATTAATGCAAAGTAAATCTTGGAAATTTTATAAAAATATAGATTCTCTTTCCTCAAAAACTTCATAATCTAAAGCTGTCAAATCAACTTACATTAAGTTTTCGCTTCAAGCTATTCTTTGTTATTTATTCAATTCATCAATGTTGAACCTGTTTATTTTCTCATTATCAAGTATTGAATATTTGTGTTTTTTAAAATATAATTGCGTAAAGAATTTGGGTCACAAAGCATGTCTATGCATAAAGATTTGGGTCGCACTGATCATCTTGTTATGTTTCAAATTACTTAATGTTGTCCACAGAACTCTCACACTAAATACAGCCTTTCTGGAAAAAAATAAATTAAAAGGAATGAGTATCAAAGAAGAGGTCAAGCGTAATGTTATATGCAATAAGTGGATACAGTGAAAATGTGAGTTTGAATCTCATCTAATATTTAAATTTTTTTTAGTTATTGATATAATTAATTAGAAGGGTTAATATATAATCAATGAAATTATGATAAATTAAACTTTTTGTATACAGCGAACCATGCAATCACGTGTAAATAAAATAAACCGGAAATATATAGATGACAGAGAAGAATTTTAGGTAGAAACAACCTAAGCTACACCAATGATCTAAGAGAAAAACAACCCATACATCAAACTACCTAATTATTCATTATGAAAAATAAGATCCAATTACAAGGCCAAGTCTTACACTATCCACAAAGATAAATCCCCAAAGTAATCTAATTTAAAGTCACTATTTTCATCATAACCTTTACAAGAAAGGTGTTCTCATCTAGACCAACATTCCGACAACTTGAGTCACACAAGTAATCGAACACGTTCAACTAGTACCTGAAACATTAACACAATAACACAAGTGCAAATATGTATCCTAGAGTAGATTTAATAACGAAATCCTAACTAGATGATTTAATAAATATATCAGAAAATAAAAATAAATTAGTAATCTTGGAACAATCAATTTAAAGCACAATATTATAAATATTGTAGGTTTGTTAATCAATCAAATACAAACACAAAATATTTGATAAACTAACCAAATGAAAAGGCCTACTGAAATAGTTTTTTTCAAAACAATAATAAAAAGATTAAGATGAAGAAAAGAATGATCTTGTGTGGTTGATCAAATTTGTGTACATATGTTTGTATATATACAATATTTTGGAGCATTAGGTCAAAGTAACATTACTATATTGTCTATAAAATTAGTTAAAAGAGTTTAAAAGAAAAAAGATAATATAGTAAAAATTCAATTGAATTTGAGATAGAAATAGGTTTTAAAATCAAAGCCATGGTTATTCGATCAATCTAACATATTCTCGATCAAACAAGTACATAGTTTGATTGATCTAATCATTTCTCGATCAAACCAGTGTAATAAATAATCAATTCTAAAACATGGTCGATCAATCTAATCAATAAATCGATCGAGTGTTCGATCAATCGACTATTAATTATTCTATCGATCTAGTCAATTAAATAATTAATTTAGGACTTTTTAAATTAAATAGATGGATTATCGATCGATCTACAAAGCTTGATCAATATAGACATGCCTCGATCAATTGGATAGCCTAATCTTAAAATGTTGATACGTTCTAATATGAAATTTAACGTGCATAAGAACATAGATATACTTATATTGTCATTGTTGGAACTCAATATTTTCTTCGACTTGAAAATATTCTTAAAGGACACATTTAGAAACTGGTGATGATGAGGTAGAAATTCTTCGAACAAAGGATAATTTGTCAGTCCGTTTCCAGATGAAGGAACTTGGACAACTCAAGCACTTTCTTGGTCTAGAGGTTAACTGCACACAAGAAGGAATATTTCTTTGTCAACAAAAATATTCCAAAGATTTGATGAAAAGGTTCAGAATGCTTGAATGCAAACCGATTTCGACGTCGATGGAACCAAATGCCAAAATGTGTGTACATGAAGGAAAAGATTTGGAAGATGCAACAATGTATCCAAAATTGGTAGGCAGTCTAATCTACTTAACCTTAACTCGACTTGACATTTCTTATGCAGTTAATGTAATGAATCGGTACATGCAAAATCCAAAGAAGCCTCATTTGGAAGCAATTCGACAAATATTGAGATATATGAAGAGTACAATTGACTATGGTTTTTTGTACAAGAAAGGTGGAGATGGAAAGTTAGTTAGTTACTGCGATGCTGACTATGCAAGAGATTATGACACCAAGAGATCAATAACTGGGTATGTGTTTAAGCTTGGTTCTGGAACAATTTCTTGGTGTAGCAAGAGATAGCCGACAATATCATTATTAACCATTGAAGCCGAGTATCGAGTAGCGATAATGGCAGCTCAAGAGAGTACATGGTTGATACAATTAATGAATAATCTACAACAACCAACAGATTATGCATTTATGTTATACTGTGACAATCAACCGAAAATTCGTTTGGCAGAGAATTCAGTCTTTCATGCAAGAACTAAGCATGTTAAAGTGCACTATTACTTTATCATAGAAAAGGTTTTACAAGAAGAAATTGAGATGAGACAAATCAAGACAGATGATCAAGTTGCGTACTTGTTCACAAAAAACTTAAGCGTTGGTAAATTCAAAATGTTTCACCGTGAGCTTGACACGGTAAAACTAGTGAGAGTTGGTGTTAAGGGAGAGTGTTGAAATCAACACCAATATAATAAATGAAGTGGTTAAAGGATGTAGGAAAATAAATGGATTGGTTGAAAGATGTAGAGAAACAAATAGAGTGATTGAAGGATGAATAAATAAGGTGATTGAAGGATGAATAAATAAGGTGGCTGAAGGATGTAGAAAATAGAAGTGTGTAGATAATATTTGTGTGGCTAAAATTATTTCTTAGTTTTATATTTTTATGGTTTAGATTGCATGGTGAGAACTATAAATAGCCTACCTTGCATTTGGTTTAATCATTCTATAAAAAACAAATAAGTCTTTATATTCTTAGTTTGATTGTGAATTGAGAGCTTTCTCTTTGAATTTTTGTATTTCTCTTCAATTTGTGAATGACCTTTGAAAGATGTTATAGTGGGTATAATACAAGTAGTTTGTTTACTTGTTTAGATCCAATATTAATAAATATAGAGTTGTATATTCTAAATTTTTCTCAACATCATTTATATGCGTTTTTTACCCCTAACATTTCTATGCTATTATATGCAATGAATCTTAATTATAATAAAATTTAATTTGGAGCACAAAAAACGTTTGAGAACCATACACTCTCTTTGGCCTTATTCGCTCTCTTTTCTTTAGCTCTTGTTTGTTTCTCAATAGTGATTGTGTCATATATATATATATATATATCTTGTATCAATTCTAAAATTATTGTCTCCTAAGAAAAATAATAATTCTAGATTTGGCAACCATCTTCTGCAAGATGTACTCTCCTTTGTTGGCTATTTATAACATTGAGAATTTTACAACTTGATCAACGAAACCTCTTCACTATTTCACTTGTACTACACTTGTTACAATCCTATAAATAGGGTTCTCTATGTACATTCTAAACACACCAATACAACATTAAATCATTCTTTCTTCTTATCTCTCTATACTCTTCACACTGTTATTTCCTAATGAAACTTTTTTTCTTTTATATGAAGCTAGTGATCGAATTTCAAATAATATTGAAAGTGATGTACATATATACAAAGGGCAGATTATTGTTCTTTAATATTACTTGATCCTTCTTGTTAAATAATAATAACAACTTTTAGGTTTTTATGATAAAAATATATTATAATAATTTTTCTTTAAAAAAGAATAATTATTATTTTCATCTCATAAAGAATACATATTTTGAATCTCAATTAAGTAAATTGCAATTCATTACCTTAAAAGTTCGAACGAATAAAACCTATTATATTATTGAGCCTATTCCAACCAAGGGAGTATACCCTTAGTGTTCAAATTACATAAGAACAATGCTTTTTGACTCCTTTTAGAGTATGATTAACATTTACATGATTGTGTATAGGAGAACAATTAATGAACTTAGAGAAAGTAAATGAAATTTAAAAAAAGAAAAAAGAAAAAAGAATCAACTAGGTATATTTTTTGATGTGATAACAAGATTTTTCCAAAACAGAAACTTCTTTTAATTAATTTTTGATTTAATTAGTATTACATGGTTCCTAAATATATATATATATGAAACTCTGCTATAAGGTAGAATTGATCCTTCTCTAAACACCAATTTTGTATTAACTTCGGTTCACTTGGGACTTATTTTGCTTGGCTATTATTAAAAATGGTTTTAGCTAGCCAAAAGTCAGCTCCATGTCCCTTCTTTCAAAAATCATTAGATTGCTTTCCGAAATAAGTGCTTTTGTGAAAACAAACAAAACTTTATATTCAAGGAAAACATCTTTTCATCTGATCTATCAAAAACATTTTTTTTTTAAAATGGATTCTAAGAAAGCATAAGAAAACAGATCCGTAATCCTTAATTAATTTGCACTTTAGTTGGTGGTCAAGAAGGTCAAAAATTTCCTGAAATGGAGGAGTGAAAGCAAAGTAGAAACTTGCCTAAGGAATACATTTCGTCAATCATGTGAAGAGTAGATATTAATCCAATCATGGTAAATTTAACGCAGTAATTCAAACATATATATATATATATACATAGTATCTGAAAAAAGTAAATTTTGACTGCTTATATTTGGTAAAGTACTTATTAATGAAATCAAAAGTAGCTACAAAACTTGAGTACGCAATTTATAAGTCGTATATAATTGAAAATGAACTTGAAATAACATATCACTTTTACATATATTATAATATACACTTTATATATATATAGTGTATATAAATTAAACATATACATATATTTATCCTATAAATTAATATATTACTTTTGAGAAAATTAGATTATGTAATTTATCTAGGTGTTTTTCAGAAAGACAGATTGCTTCAGCCTTCAGCCAAGTTTTTAGGCCATAACCTACCTGCAGCAAATAGGACTGCTCAATCATGTGCTTATTATTACTCTTCCCCTAAGTAAAAACAAAAACATACCTATTTTGAACTGTTATTTTAGGTCAAAATTGGTAAAAGTACTGAAAATTTAAAACTGGTTTTGCTGATACCAATTGGATACTTATGCCAAAGAGGCAAACACCAATTCCATAACTAATAAGTAATGTCTCATATTGTTAGAGGATATTAGTTTATTTAAAGTAAAAATTTGGTGGGGTTTAACAATTATATCAATTTAAGTAATAAATAAGCTGATATTAGTGAAAATAAATTACAATTAATAATAAACATAAAATGGATATTTGGTATACTTTTAGAAAAATGTTTAATATAATGGTGCTTAAATGGTATTGTTTCTATCATTTTTTTCTTTTAAATTTTTTTATTATTTCAATGATATTAATTATTTTTTCAATTACCAACTGCGTGCACTCAAAAGTGTGGGATATATATATAACAGAAGTCATACTTTTATTACGTTAATAACCAAAGTAGTTATATAAATACCTTTATTAATAAACAAATATAATAGGATGAGAGACTAAAAGCTTATCCTTTGTGCGAGAGACTAAAAGCCTCCATTAAAACTGAAATCACATCACATGCTAGTCTCTTAATGGCCAAGAGTGTCCATTCCTTATTTAAACCCCTTTCAATCCCCTTCATTCCCCATCCACACAATATAATCAATTTTATTCTCTCGATCCCTCTACTTCTCTTTGAACCTGTCTTTCTCAATAACACCTTTTTTACTCTATTTCAAAAGACAACAACATATATTTCAATAATATGAAGCAAAACACTTGTTTTAATAGACCACCAACAATGATAGTCCAAACTCTAAGTCATGAAGATCATGACTTAATGTTTAACAGTAAATGTATTTGGGTTAATGGTCCTGTCATAGTTGGTGCTGGTCCTTCAGGTTTAGCTGTAGCTTCTGGTCTTAAACAACAAGGTGTTCCTTTCATTGTTTTAGAAAGAGCAGATTGTATTGCTTCTCTTTGGCAAAAACGTACATATAATCGTCTCAAGCTTCACCTCCCTAAGCAATTTTGCCAATTACCCAATTTTCAACTCCCTGAGGACTTTCCAGAATACCCAACAAAGTATCAATTTATTAGCTATCTTGAATCTTATGCAAAACACTTTGATATAAACCCACAATTTAATGAGACAGTTCAATCTGCTAAATATGATGAGACCTTTGGCTTATGGAGAGTTAAAACCATATCAACAAACACTTTTGGCTCTCTCGAAATTGAATATATCTGCCGGTGGCTCGTGGTTGCTACCGGAGAGAATGCTGAGAAAGTTGTGCCTCATTTTGAAGGATTGGAAGAGTTTGGTGGACATATTATGCATGCTTGTGACTATAGAACAGGCCAAGATTTTCGACATCAACGAGTACTAGTTGTTGGTTGTGGAAATTCTGGCATGGAACTCTCTCTTGATCTTTGTAATTACAATGCAAGCCCTTCCATGGTTGTTCGAAGTTCGGTGAGTACAAGAAATTTATTCATACGTTAATCCAACGTGTGGAGATGCTCGTAAACGTTACAATACTATTATGTTTTATTAATGGGAGACTTTCATTTTTATCAATGCATAACTTGCTCTTCGTGTTAAAAGTTACATGAATTGAGAATAATTTCAAATTTCTAACATGGGCTTTATTGATTTTGATCCGCAGGTTCATGTTCTACCAAGGGAGACTTTCGGAAAGTCAACATTTGAATTGGCAATTATATTGATGAAATGGTTGCCACTTTGGCTTGTTGACAAAATAATGTTGATTCTTGCTTGGTTGATTCTTGGTAATCTTGAAAAACAAGGTTTAAAAAGACCATCTTTAGGTCCTTTACAGCTGAAAAACACAGAAGGAAAAACACCAGTACTTGATATTGGTGCATTACAGAGAATAAGATCTGGTGAGATCAAAGTAGTCCCTGGAATTAAGAGGTTTTCTCAAGGAAGAGTTGAATTTGTTAATGGAGAAATTATTGAGATTGATTCTGTTATTTTGGCAACTGGGTATAGAAGTAATGTTCCTTCTTGGCTCAAGGTTAGTATTGTTTATTAATCTATAATGGGAAGTTTCTATATTTAATTAAAGTCCATTTGACAGTTAATGAAGTCGGGTTTATGTCTTTTCACTTGTATTTTCTTTTTAATGGAATTTGATTTTTTTAATTTAAAAAAATAAAAATAAAAATAATTTGAAAATGCTAATTAGTCCCCCTTTCCCCCAAAACATGACAAAAGATGAAAGAAAACAAATTGGTCAGATTGTTAGCTTTGTTTGGTGGTTTTGTTTTGTCCTATTTATTAATCATCAAAGTTTGATACATAAATCCACCTACCTTATTACCACATTTGGAATTTGTACTGTGTAAAAATGCACCTACTCTTGTGAGATCGAGTGTGGTTACAATAGAAATACACTTAAGATTATTGATTAGATTTCATTAAAATAATTAGATTTCATTAAAACGTATAAGATCGTTAGATGTATGACACATGCATATGTAACATTGACACATTATTTTCAGAGTTTTATGTCTTCTTTTTTTTATCTCATGGGCAGTTACTAACAGAGGTATGTAATTTTTGGATAATACAGGAAAATGATTTCTTTTCAGGAGATGGAGATGGAGATGGAGTTGCAAAAAATATATTTCTAAATGGTTGGAAAGGAAATGCAGGGCTATATGCAGTTGGGTTCACAAGAAGAGGTTTATCTGGTGCTTCATTAGATGCCATAAGAGTAGCTCATGACATTGCCAAGAGCTGGAAAGATGAAACAAAACAGAGAAACATATATGTGGCAGCTACACACCGCAGATGTATTTCACATTTCTAAAATCTAAATCTTGATTTTCAGATCAAACTTGTTCTGTTTCTTGTCACTTTGGAACATAAATATATTACATGCTACACACACGACAGCCCTCTCCTAGACCTCTAAGAGACAGACCCAATATAGGAAAATAATTAAGTGTAATTTTGTACTAAGGAAGATGAGGCTTGTAGCTTGTTGATTAGAACACCAAAAAAAAAAAAAACAGAGAAGAGCAAGAAGAAAGATTAGGGCTATTTTTTTATTTGTAAGGAATTTTGTATGCATATTTTAATATTCTAGTCAAATGGAAAGATTCTCACTCTGCCTTTCTCTCATCCAATATGTATTATAATTTACTATATACATTGAGAAATTCGTATTATGTTAACTTGTTATTTTATGTAATATAAGTAACCTTTCGTCTCTTAAATTATTTATAATAGCAGTGTATGGCTTGTATTTAGGTTATAATTAAGCCTTTTGTATTTAGAGTAATTTGTTCATCTTATATGAATTTTTTAGAAAATTTTAGTTAATCATATTGTTATAATTACTTTTATTATTTTCATTATTAAATATACATTTTATTCTTATTATAATTTATAATTTATTTTTACTATTATCTATCATTAATTTAATTGTTATTATGCCAATAAAAATTTGACTTGTAACAAGTAACCACACAAAAAATATTAAAGAACTACGTAATTTTTGAAAGTAAAAACAAATTAGTGGTAAACTTTGGCAAATGTACACAATGTATTTTCTTGAGTATGAATTAGAAATCATTCCTTTAATGTATAAATGCTAATTAATTCATATTTCAAGAATCTTTTGAGAAAAAACAAATATTGTAAAGAATTATAAGATCTTTAAAAGTAAGAAATTACTAACAAGTTCTACATAAAATGAAAATGTATTCTGAATTGTCACCCTGCACACAAACTAGTCTTCTTGATCATAAATAAATTTGATGGGTTCCCAGATCCCAGTCCCATTCTGATCCACACATAGCCCAATAATTATATTGGGCTGGGTCCTATGTCTATCATATGGTATATATCCCAATATCTAAAAAATAAATAAATAAATAAATAATAATAATAATAATAAGTGAACAAAACTAAATGAGTTCCATGTGGAAACAGGTTTCACACTCTTTTTTCTCCATGTGCAAGGATACATATATAAGAAGAAAGAAAAAAATCAAAATCTTATTTTGTACCGTGCAATTATTATGAATAATTTGTACTCATGTGTCATATGTAATATAGTTCACGATATAAAAAATAATATAAAAATAATTATAAATTTATATGTTATTTATTAAGCATGAGATTACAACCCAAAATATTAGCTCATTAAAAAGATTAATTTATTTCAATTATATATCTCATTTAAACTTTATGAATTTATAATATATAATTTATTGGTACACACTATAATCTCTTTAAATAATAACATATTACTCAATTTTTATCCAAATCATGACCTATTACCAAGAACCATTAATTTAATAACATCTTTTTCAATCAAGGATGTACACTCTATTGAGTGAACTAACATTGTAAAAAAGATAAGAAAATCAATGACAACTCACACATAGAAAATCCAATAAGTGTACAATAATATCATGAAATTTCAATCACTATTTAATAGGGATCGAATATTTGTTTAGATTTGAGCCACATGCATAGCTTACATTGATATGCTTTTATCTCAAGAATTCACCTTATATGTGCCTATATAATGTAAATTATGAATAGGCTAGAGTACGAGCAGTGACACTTATGCTAATAATCATAATTATCACGTATCAATTTTGGATATATTTAATCAATAATCATTGATTATGAATCGATAGTATTTTTCGCATAGTTTAACCAAATTTTTTTGTTTGTTAACATTTATTCAAAAATATATTTAGTTTTAAAAAATTAAATGTTAACATAATTCTTACTTTATTATATTATTTAAAATATTAACATTAATTTTTATTTTTTAACTATTTAATACCTATTTTTAAGTAAAATAAAAAAATATAAAGTAAGAATAAATAAAAAATAATCTAATTATATAAAGTGTTTTGCATTATATTATTAAAATTATATTTTTTTATGTAATTAAGTATATAAAATAATATGTTCGGTTTTAATTAAGTACAATTTTGATATTATAATAATTTTCTTCATCATATGTCTTATTGATTATTGTTATTTTCGAAAAAAAATTGTTGAAATTTTAAAAATAATCACAATTTTAATTATCTATAATTAAAATGTCCAATTTATATTGTAAATTTCATGACTTTGATACTAATTGTCGGATATGAATTCTCATGTAAAACAAAATTAACTTATTTAGAAAAATAATATATTTTAATTTTATATTTAATTTACATATATATTTTTTATTGTGTGATTAATTCGTTCATCCATCAATATTAACATTTCTCTTTGGCAGGTAGTTTCGATATCTTTCAGAAAGATAAAATATAACAGTTACTTTTAAAGATTTTCAAACCATTAAAATCTGTGCAAGAAAAACCTAATTTTTTGTTATGTCTTTATCATATTTAATATAAATTTTAAAATTATAAAAAAATACTAATTTTATTGGCATAAAAAATATATATTAGAGACAAACGGATGCTTTTACCATTGTATAGATTTATATGAAATGTAGCATCAACACAACAAAAAAAGACATAGTAATAAACCCATTCCTTTTAAATTATTAATTAAAATTAAGTAAGATAAACTAAAAAAAATTAAATAATAAAATTAAATGTGATAATAAAATAAAAAAGTCCATTTAATACAAATCTTAATATTATAATAATTAATGTGATAGTTAATTATTATTTAAAAAAAATAATTCTTATTATTTTAACAAATGATTATCTTATACATTTATTATAATTATACTAAAACTTGTATCATAAATAATTACTCATAAAATAATAATAATAATAATATAAATCACTATTCTAAGGATAGAAATAGTGATAACTTATTGTTAAAATAGTTTTTGCTCGTATGTAACAAAATTTTTAATTTTAAAAAAAAATAAGTATTAAATTATATATATATATATATATATATATTATTTTTAAAAACATTATATAAAATCAATAGAACCTACGAGGATTTTCATAAAATAAAATTCATAATAAAATATTAGTTTTATGTGTTTGGTATTTGTTTGGTATGAAAAGGTTTATTATTTTCATCTAAGATTGATTTAACAAGATAATAGAATATTGTATCATAATAAGTCTCGATTAGAAACGATATTAATAAAAAACAATTGTGATAAAATATTGATATAATGTAACTCGGTAGTATAATAATAATATAATATCTTATTATAAAAATAATAATACTTACTTCAGATTTTAATAAAAACATAAAATCCAACTTAAATGCAAGCGTAACATTAATTCAATAAATCACTCTATCATTTTTTTCCCAGATGCGTGAGTATCCTCCAAGAATGGAAAAGATAAACTAATTCAATTTCCAAAGAGTCTGACAGAATTTGATATAACCAGTATATCCAAATTCCTACACGATGATTCAAACATACCAACATTTCCTTTTAATTGAAAGATGTTTAACTTTAAAATCTCTAAAACCCATTAAATTATTTGAACTCATAATACCATGTACTGCTTCATTTTTATTTTAATATTTATAATTATATTACTTAAATAAATATAAAAATATTATTATTATTATTATTATTAATTCAATTTCTATTATATTTTAATTTTTATTACATTTATGTTGCATGATTAGTCATTTGATTCATGTAAAAGAACTTCTTACCGGAAATCTTGAAAAGCTGCTAGAATTTTAACCCAAATTTCAAATTCTTAAACCTTCAATTATATTTAAAAAATAATAATTTTAATCCATAATTTTAATCCATAAATATAACCTTAAATCCTAAAACTTAAATCTCAAAACTTTAAAACTTATTTAAAAAAAAAAATTGAACATAAACTTTAACTAACAAATTTCAAATTCTAAAACCCTAAACATTATTTAGAAAAATAATAATTTTAACCCTAAATTTTATCTCACAAATATAACACAAAATCTCAAAATTCTAAATCTCAAACTTCAAAACCTTAAACTCTATTTAAAAATAATAATTTTAATAATATATTTTATTTTTAAGTAATAATTATTTAAAAATATAATGATTTCAATAATATATTTTGTTTGATGAAAAAATAATAATTAAATAATATTATTTAAATTTTACTAAATATAGGAATAATAAGACAATATACGGTATTTTTCATTCAATTACTATTATAAACTAAAAATTATAATACTAATTTATTCTTTAATTCAAGTGTTCAAATCTAACAAAACTATTTTTTTTTATTTTCGTTACATTATCATTAGATTCTATTCTATAAAACAAACTTATCTTACATGTAAATTTCGTTGATCATTGTTGTCTATTTCCCAACAAAAAGCAATTAAGTTAAAAGGAGACAACTATTACTTCTATCATCTACTAGTTTTAGCAGGATAAGGAAAAAAATCTACTAGTTTTACAACGTTCAGAAAAAGGGTGGCTTACAATACATTTTTTTAATTATGTTAATTAAAATAATTTAATTTTTATTATATTTTTCCAATCAATTATTTATTTATTTATTTATTTTTGATTGTCTCATTTTTTTCAATTGATGTGAACTTATCAATCGTATAAATTATCTTTATTATAGTCAAACAAAAAAAATAAATTAAATTTCATTAAAAAAATTAATAATTTATTTTGTGCACACTTTTTTATAATAAAAGAACTACGTTACAATAAAAATAATAAATAAATTAAATTATTTTAATTGACGTAAACCTAAGTGTGATCTTGTAATTAAAAAAAATGAGAATTTCTCTACAGGGTAAAAACAAAGTAATGAAGACAACCCATATGAACACCCATGCTGTTTTGAATAAACAGAAAACATAAATTATAACTCAATGACCCAACTTCTTCAACACCACACACTCTTATCTTGAGAAAAGAAAAATGGAAAAAAAAAGGAAGAAGAGAAAAATGGGATAATAGGCTCAAATCTGATCATATCACAGGTTTAATATCTGCAGAATTTTTCTATCCAAACAAAAGGAAAGAAGTAAAGATTGACCGCTTGAGTTTTGTACTATCTACAGCCTACAAAATAAATACTACAACTGTATTTTTGTCAATTCCCACCTGAATTTCATAGGTTTTCATGAAGCTCTGCAACCTTTTACTTAGACATCACTATTACCAAGAGGGAAAAACACATGGGTGTGCCAAGCCCATTCCTCACTGCTTTAATTAATTGAATTCTTTCCTCTATATGTTATACGGAAATAAAATGTTTTATATTACGATTATAATTTACATAATAATTATGTGTCATATAATTTGATATTCTTATCAAATTTGAGATATATTGATTTTTCTATACTTTTCAATTTTACTATTATCTTTATGTAAGAGACATGACCGCATAGTGTAGGTACTAGATACTTACGTTGAGGTATTGACGATGATTTTTAAATGTGGAATTAAATTCACTAAGAAAGATATGAATTTATGATCAGTTAGTTAACAAATGACTATTCTACAATCTCACGGAGTTCAATTCTCATCCTCAAATCATGACTAATATAAGCTCGAAGTTTAGATTCTAACCCCTGTAACTTCTCAGCGGTGACTTTGTTTCATGGCTCATTTCATAAATAGCTTCAAAATGCATGGCTCTATTTTATTATGTTGCATCTATTTGGAAAAGTGGCTCAAAAGTGGCATTAAGAAAAGATATTTTAGAAAGTTAAAGATTAAAAGTCATTTAGATTAATGACTTGATTTTTTTATTTTTATTTTTTTGAAATACGAAGTGAATATGTGTGAAATTATTATAATAACTTTATGGTATACCAAGATATGTGTATGTTACTTGCATTGATTAGACCTCTCCTAATTCGTCACTAAGCAGTTTATGGTAACTACTATGAAGGGATGATATAGGACATGGTCATCAGCCACACATATATAGTGTTGTCATATTCGAACTGTTTTCAAAAAGCGCAATATCAAGCATGTATTAAGGTAAAATTGTGTTGTTTGTATTGTAAGTGTTATTTTTAGTATCCAAAATACAGAATAATACAAGCACTCTTGGGTTTTTTTTGTTTTGAGTCTATGTTTGGTAGATTTTTTTGGATATAACGGAGCTTTGGGTTTGAATATTATTTTAAGATATTGGTATTATTCTTGAAATACATGTTGTATAGGATATTGGATTAAGACTTTTATATCAACAAGTAATATTAGTGGATTTATTTGTGAAGTTGGTGTGGACTAGGTTAATGGCCAAACTACCTTAATTTTTATGCTCTTGTTTACTTGATTTATTTTTTGCTTCTGTTGTGCATGATGACTATGAAAGTAGAATCATTAGCGTACTTTTTTTCTTAATATTTACTTGTTTTATTTAATAAATAATATTTTTAGAATTAAAAATATTAAAATATAATTTTTTTAGTAAAAAGGGGTAAAAATATAATTTTTAGGATTTTCACGAATTTTTAACGCAAGACCAATCAGAAGCTACAACGTGGCCTGCCACGCAAGAAGAAGAGCTATCTGGGTAAGCCACGCAGATACCACATAATTAAGGACAACAAATCATAGATCGTTGCGTGTGAGGAGCAACGAACTGCATGCCACATGTACACATGATGTTCAATCCGAGTTCGGAGCGTGGTCAAACCTTCAAGCCACATGTCATCAAGCGATTGATCCCCACATTCCACCTATGCACCAAGCCATTTGTTACCGTGAATCACGTTGCGCCGTGTGACACTGATTCAACATGCATTAACTTAGACCTGTCTCCTATGGAATGTGTTGCGCTATGATTTTCCCAGTTAATTCTATGCGCCACATGTCGTGTTGTGATTGACTGACATTGTTAATTTCGCTTGTTTTGATCTCAACCCTTGATTTAAAGTTGATATGATGGACCAAATTGCACCTTAGCTATATTTAAGCCCCTATCACCCCATAAACCCTAATGAGCCACCATTAGCATAATTTTGATCAGTTTTTGGAGCTAAAAAGAGAGAAAAATACAGAAAATTTTAAAAAGAGATAAAATTTTGGTAGAGATTCAAGAGAAGATTAGCACTATAATTCAAGAGATTGATTGTATTTCTTCTTCTACTGTTTTCTTTATCATTTTTTATGTTTTTCTTTATGAAAATATGTGCTTTATGAACAAAATTGTGTATAGTTAATTTATTAATCTAGGAATCTTATGAATCCAATTTTTAGTATGTGACGATCTAATATTTTACCCAATTATAATTATAATTTAATTATATTATCTAATCTGATTTTTATGCTATTAATTATTTGACCAATAATTTATCTATAGAGATAATTAAATAATTCTTTCAAATTTATTTAATTAAGTATCCACTCAAGAGTGGATACTTAATTGTTTGTCTTGATTAAAAAACATGCATAGTTTATAAGCTGAGATGTATGATTCTTATGTATGTGATCCATAATTGATAAACTTAATGAGTAGTATGCAATTTAATTGACATGAGAGTGTGATTAAATTAATTATTATATGGTGTATAGTTTACTTGAAAAATGAATACATGCTAGCTTAGATTCAATTGATCATGTAATTAATTGATTAATAATTATATTGGGAGGATTTTAGTTGTTTACATGTTTAGAAAATTGAGGGATTAAATATTTCTAAATATTTTCTCATATATCTTCTTAGTTACCAAATCTGATTTAATTAATTATTGTTATTTAATTTTAGTTATTTAATTTTGCTTCCTTAAAAATATAAAAGCACAAAAAAAATTAATTTTTATTTTTTTTAGTTTTAAAAATTAATTTATAATAAAATAATCTCCTTGCGAAAGATATTTTCTTATTATTATATTATTTGTTACGATACATATATTTGTGTATTCATTTCATACACAATTTGTGCGGCGATCAAGTTTTTGGTACTATTATCGGAGATTATAATTATTAGAAATTAATTTTTTTTTATTTTTTTATTTTTAATTACTTTAATTTTAATTTTAATTTACTTATTTTTTTACTGAATTATTTCTTTATTTATTTTTGGTAATTTCTTTTATTTATTTTCTTTAAATTTTTATTTATTTATTTAGTTTTTATTTTTATTTAGTTTTAATTTGGACATCTCTTTTAATATTATTAGAAATACATTTGAGTCTATTGCATGAGGAGAGTGTAAGGGAGAAATCTTACCTTTAGATCTCGAAATTGAACATACTTTGATATCAATAAGGAAATAACGAGTTATCACCCAAGAGGAAAAAAATGGCTAATCTATTAGACATAAAAAATAATGAGCTATACTTGAACAATCAAATGATAGAGATAGAGCTATGAATGAATGCGCAATACCTACGTTGGAAGGGCTGAATCCAAGTATTACAAGGCCAAACATTCAAGCTAATTGAACTAAAGCCAATGATGTTTCAAATTCTACAAATAGTTGGACAATTAAGCGGATTACCAACCAAGGATCCTCATCTTCATCTCAGATTTTTTATTGAAGTTATAGATTAATTTTTAAATTTAGTGGTATGACTGAGGAGGTATTTAGGCTTAGATTGTTCCTTTACTCTTTATGAGACCGTGCTCGAGCTTGGCTAAACTTTTTGCCACTTGATTCCATTACAACTTGGAATGGCTTGGCAGAGAAATTCTTGAATAAAATACTTCCTACCAACAAAGAATGTCAATCTTAGGAATGACATTACTTCTTACCAACAATACGAAGAAGAATCTTTATATGAAGCATGGGAAAGATTTAAGGAATTGCTAAGGAAGTTTCCTCATCATGGTATTCCTTCTTGGATTCAAATAGAGACTTTTTATAATGGTCTTAATGCTCAAACAAGAGCTATTGTTAATGCATCTACTAATGAAGCTTTGCTAACCAAATCTTACAATCAAGTTTATGATTTACTTCATGAGAAAATGGCTAGAAATAATTATCAATAGCCAATGGACAGAATGATAGCCACAAGAAGAGTAGTTGGAGTGCATAAGGTAAATAATATCATAACACTAACAACTCAAGTGTCATATTTGATCAATCTTTTGAAAGCTTAAAACTTGCCAGTGAGTATAAACTAAGTCTAAGATTCAAGAGTGTCATGTGTGTTTTATGGAGGAGCTCATTTATTTGATAATTTTCCAAATAATCCTAAATCATTATTCTATGTGAGGAATGTGAATCGAAACAATAATCCATACTCGAATACATATAACCCAAGATGGAGACAATATCCAAATTTTCTTGGAGTAATACAATTTCTCTTGGAGTAATAACAACAGTCAAGGTGGTAATCAATTTAACCATCAATCATTTCCACCACCTGGTTTTCGACAACCACAGCAATTACAAGCCTAAGAGAAGAAGCCACCTACTGAAGATAATACAAATGCTTTAATGGGGATAATGAAAGACTCCATCCAATCAGTAAATATAAAAGTATCCACTCAAGAGGCTTCAATTCAAAATTTGGAGAACCAAGTGGGGAAACTTGCTTAGGCTATAAGTCAAAGGCCTCAAGCTAACTTTCCAAGTGACACAATTGTAAACCCACGAAGAGAAGGTAAGGATAAGTGTAATGCCATAGCCTTACAGAGCGGTAAAACTTTAGAACATGAACATAAGACAAAAAAGGATGATGAGTAACTAGTGGATAAAGAGAGCACTAAAAATGAAATAATTCAGCCACAGAAAAACAACATTTACAAACCCATTACTCCTTTCCCTCAAAAACTGCAAAAGCAAAAGTTAAATACACAGTTTTCAAAATTTCTTGATGTCTTTAAGAAGCACATAAACATACCATTTGTAGAGGCACTTGAACTAATGTTATTTTATGTCGAATTCATGAAGAATATACTATCAAAGAAAATGAGGCTTAAAGATCATGAAACAATAACCTTGACTAAAGGTTGTAGTGCCATCCTAAATAGAAAAATGCCACAAAACTGAAACATCTAGGTAGTTTTGACATCCCTTGCACTATTAGAAACATCTATTTTGGCAAGGCACTATATGATATGGGTTCTGGCATTAACCTTCTGCCATTATTAGTTTTTCAGAGACTAAGGGTTGGTAAAGCCAAACTCACTTCAGTAATATTGCAAATAGTAGACAGGTCAATTAAAAGACCTCGGAGTGTGGTAGAAAATATGCTAGTAAAAGTAGACAAATCCATCTTTTCGGCAGACTTCATTATGCTAGACATAGAGGAAGACCGTAACATTTTGATGAGTGCTCAAAAAGTACAAAAATTATCATGATTTTATGCACGTTAATTGATTAAAAATATATATATTTATATGATTTTATCATATATTTATATAAATCTGTCTTTCCAGAATTATAGATATTTTTATTGTTTTACGGGTATTTTTGCTTAAAAACGTAACTTAAAGACTCAAAGAGAAATACTAGAGGCAATACATCACAAATATATTCATAAAATAAATGAGGAAAAGTAAAAAAATATGAAAAAATTGGACAAAATGGGTCAAAAAGGAGGAAATCGTGCACGCAGCCGGCCAATGCGCGCAGCGTGCCCAGCTACACTGAGCAGCCGCGTGCCCACGCCCATCAGCGCCTGGTCCGTGTGCCACATTTCCCTGTCCGCGTGCGCCCCTGCTCCATTCCGTGCGCACCTCTACGCACCCCTTCTTCAGTCTGAGTGCACCGCTGCCCATCTGCGCCCAGTCCGCGCTCGCCGATGCGCCTATCTACCCCATCCGCGCACGCCAACTCACCCCACATCACCATGCCGTCAACAGTATGATGTCATCATTCACTGCTCCGTATTTCTCCATTTTTAATCATTTTTCACCCATTTTTCCTTCCTCTCCTCACCTATAAATATCCCTATTCTCTTCACTTCAAATCACACCTCAAAACACATCTTCTCTCCTCTTTCTTTCTCTCCATTTCTTAGTTAGTTTTTCATAGTTTTAAAGTTTTTCTCTTTTTGAGAAGAAATAATTATGTTTTTGTAATTTATTTGCTTTTTGATTCAATAAATGGAAGTGCAAATTTCATTTGGAGGTTTTCCAGCAACAGGAATAACATCAAAGTACTATAAGGATTTTATTTTCTTTATAGTTATTTTTTATGCTTTATTCTTATATGTTATACTTAATTTGTCTGTGATTAAATTTAATTTTGCTGGCTGTTTGTGAACATGATATAATAATAACATTGTTTTTCTTGTGAAATATTAAATAGGTAAAAATCTTTAAAATGAATTGATTTTGTTTTTATTCAAAATTTTATATTAAGAATGTTAGAGAGAAATATATTATTTTTCATTACAAACATAAATCTGAAAATTAGATTTTAACGTTTAGTTATCCAGTCTGATTTAGAGTAGTGCTCTTTTATTTGTTGGTACAATCGCCTGGTAGTTAGAATGAAGCTCTATTTCAAAAGTTTTTATAAGAATTATTATCTGAAAATGTATTGACAACATGTTTTCAGTAGTAGTTTTAAAACTTGAAAGCTAGTACTCGGATAATTAAATTCTTAGGTTTAATTTAGACACCTTGAATAAAGTTTAAACTGTCTAACCCCACTAAAGGTGTCATTTAAATGGTTCATTTTCAATCTCTTAGAGAAAGGAATTAATTTAATTAACCAAATTAGTTATCAACCCCACCCATAGGTGTTAATTGATTTGTTTAGTTAACAAAGAATATCTAACCCCACCAAAAGTGATATTCATACAAAAAAGAGAGAATCAATAAATATCAATTTATATCTTTAATAACCTAAATAATATGAGCAAGGATAATTAACTTAGTTATTATATCCATAAATACTCCAATATTATAAATGATAAAATTTGCATAAATGTTTATTGAATCTGTATCTATGTTTATTTTTATGTTATTAGATTAGAAACACAAAAACCCAAATATCGTGACAGTATGTTTAGGATTTAATTTCATTTTTAAAAATTTGAATAATAAATTAAAAACCACATATATTCCTTCCTTAGATCGACCTTGGAAGTATACTTATCATTTTTTACGAAATGATTCGTGCACTTGCGAGAGTTTTATAAATATAAAACCAAAGCGATGATAGAATCGGCGATGCCGGTTCTGCCCATCACATTTCTATTATACTTTGTTGTCCATTCTTAGCAACTCGAAGAGCACTCAATGATATACAAAAGGGTGAACTTACAATGAAAGTGCAAGATGAACAAGTAATGTTAAAAGTGTTTAAAGCATCTGATCCCCTTGATATTGAAAATATTGATGAATGCTTAATGATAAATGTCATTGATTGTGGGGAAAATGTAAAAGAATCTATTGAGTCGTCCATACTTAAGACTGTTACACATTATGCTATGAACAAGGACATAAACTCACCAGAAAACAACTCAACCTGATTTAACTTTGAAAGCATAGAATTGAATCTTGATATTGTAAATTGTAAGAACTTTTTGGAGGACGCGCCTCTCATGTGTGTATCAAAGGCGATTATGGAAAATTTTGAGATATGATCTAAGCTCAAACCATTAATTAAAGGCCAACAAATTTAGACCTTACACTTTTACCCTCCCATCTAAAAGTGAAGAGTCTAATAGAGAGGTGAAAAAGATGCTAGAAATATATAAATTGGATGAGTTACTATGGAGTGCTTATAAGAATGCTAAAAGGTTCAAAGAGAAAACAAAAACATGGCATGAGAAAAGAATTGAGCACCGTGTTTACGAACTAGAGTGTAAGGTATCATTGAACAAATCAAGACTCCAATTGTTTCCAGGCAAACTCAAAAGTAAATGGGCACAAAGGGATGTGCCTTAGGACTTGATATGACCGTCTAGTTAAGGACGTTAAATGTGATGCTGGTTGGGAGGAAACCCAATGTTATTTACTTATATTTTCATTGTTTTTTGTTATAGGTGAATAAATATGGAGAGCAATGACACAAGAAGAATGACCATTTCAGCGATAGATGTGGTGTGTCATGATTAAGGGAGTTTTCTTTTCTTTTACCTTTTCATATTTATATGTGTACATTTGGGACAATGTATAATTTAAGTTTGGAGGAGGGAACTTCATTCTCTACATTTTTTTTACTATGCATTTTAATTTTTTAGGAATTGTTTTAGGGAATTTGTTTATTTTTAGGATGTTTTAATCATGATTTGGTTAAAAATTGATAAATTTATGGAAACTAAATGCATGGATGCTTGATATGAAACATATGAACTCAATGATAAAAATTGGTTATCATGACTAGGATAAGGAATGTAACATACTTGTTAAAATACTTACATTAATCATGTGATATGCTTGTTAGTTTTGATTGGATTGATTCAAATTTTTATGCACATATTCATGATTGATTTTGGTGTTTTTATTGAGAGAAAATTTGTAGTGAGTTATGCGAGTTGATGAGATCTACCAGGTTTTAGAATCTATTTGATCGTCCCTTGAGGCAAAGTTTTGAATAGTATTTAGTAAGAGAAATGATTAATTCCTTATTTGGATTGGTTAAGTCTTTTAAGAAAATCTATGTTAATATCTATAGTCACCCATTTGAGCCTTACAAAAAACCATTCATATCTTTAAGTCGCATTTTATGCCTAAACAATAAGCATTACCTTTATCCTTGCACCTTTAATTTGTATGAAAAGAAAAAAAATGCAATCATGTGTTATGCTTAGATTAATGTGAAATGTAATGCACCCTATAAAAAAAGAATGAGAAAAAGAAGAAGTAAAACTCACAACACAATTGTCCCTCTAAAGAAAAAGAAAATAAAATTGAAAATGTGTTTGGGGGTGTTGTGAAGTTACAATAAAAAAAGAAAAAAAGAGATGTAGAATAAAAGAATATGAAAAGAATAACCAAATATGGTGCACTGAAATATCAAGTTGAAGCTCAATTGCAGTTAAAAAGTGCATGATGAACAAAAAGAAAGCTATGGTGTGGAAAGAGCTTAAATGTGAACTTCCTTATCATAAGATTGTACGATTTTTGAGAGGAATAGTTTTTGTGAAATATGTATGTACTAATAGAAGTGTATTTATGAATATACTACCCATATCGTTTTATTAAGTTATACTTGGTTTTACTTAAGGACAAGCAAATAGTTAAATTTAGGGGTGTGATGACTCTATGAAAAAAGAGTCATTAGCATACTTTTTTACTTAATATTTACTTGTTTTATTCAATAAATAGTATTTTAGGGCTAAAAGCATTAAAATATAATTTTTTTTAGTAAAAATGGTGAAAATATAAATTTTGGAATTGTTTTGGATTTTTTACAAATTTTAACGCACGGCTTATCAGAAGCTGCCACATGGCCTACCACGTAAGTATAGGAGCTAACTCGGTAAGCCACACGGACACCACGTAAGCAGTGATAATGAATCATAAATCACCATATGTGAGGAGAGATGAATCTCATGCCACACGTCGACACGACGTTCAATCTGAGTTCAAAGCACGGTCAAACCGTTAAGTCACGTGTCGTCATACGATTGCTCCCTATGTTTCATCTATACACCATACCATTCATTACCGTGAACCATGTTGCATCGTGTGGCACTAACTCAGCATATGTTGACTTACACCAGTCTCCCATGGAATGCATTGCGCTTTGATTCACCTAGCTAATTCTATGTGTCACGTGTCGCGATGTGATGGATGATAGTGCTAATTTTTCTTGTTTTGATCTCAGGTCTTGATATGAAGTTGATCTGATGGTCCAAACCATACCTTAGCTATATTTAAGCCCCTAATCACCCTATAAACCCTAATGAGCCACTATTAGCATAATTTTGACCAATTTTTGGAGCTAAAATGAGAGAAAAATACAAAAAAATTCAAAGAGAGATACAATTTTGGTGGAGATTCAAGAGTAGATTAACAATACAATTCAAGAGATTGATTGTATTTCTTCTTTTACTGTTTTCTTTATCAATTTTTATGTTCTTCTTTATGAAAAATATAAGATTTATGAACAAAATTATGTATAGTTAATTTATTAATTTAGGGATCTTATGAATCCATTTTTTACCATGTGAAGAGATTGATTGTATTTCTGTTTTTACTATTTTCTTTATCAATTTTTATGTTCTTCTTTATGAAAAATATAAGCTTTATGAACAAAATTATGTATAGTTAATTTATTAATCTAGGAATCTTATGAACCCAATTTTTACCATGTGATGATGATCTAATATTTTATCCCAATTATAATTTTAATTTAATTATATTATCTAATCTTATTTTTATGTCATTAATTGTTTGACCAATAATTTATCTATAGAGACAATTAAATAGATTTGAGAGAATTATTTAATTATTTATCTAGATTAAAAAATATGCATAGTTTTTAGGCAGAGATATATGATTCTTATGTATGTTATCCATAATTGATGAACTGAATGAGTAGTATGCAATTTAATTTTATTAAATTAATTACTATATGATGTATAGTTTACTTGAGAGAGGAATGCATGCTAAGTTAGATTTAATTGATCATGTAATTAATTGATTGATAATTATATTGGGGGGATTTTAGTTATTCACATGTTTAGAAAATTGAGGGATTAAGTATTCCTAGATATTTTTCTCATATATCTTCTTAGTTACCAAATCTGATTTAATTAATTATTGTTATTTACTCTTAGTTAATTTAATTTTGATTCCAAATATAAAAACACAAAAAAATTAATTTTTATTTTTTTTAGTTTTAAAAATTAGTTTATAATAAAATAATCTCCATGGGAAATATATTTTCTTATCATTATATTACTTGTTGCGATACATATACTTGCATATTCATTGCACACATTTTGTATGGCGAGCAGTACCCAACAAATGGTATGAGAGCTAATGGTTTGGAGATCTTAGTCTATAAAAGATATGAAAATGAGAAAGTTGAGGTACGAAATGTCATGCAAACCCGTAAACACGGACCTTGTAACCCATAAATGTGATATGGTTTGAGAGCTACAAGAGACACAGCATAAGACCCAACAATGAAATTGAAATTGATTCTAATAAATTAATATTCAGATTTTAAAGCATTCACCTTAACTTAATGGATATTACTCTCCAATGATTCAAGATAAACAAAATGCAACAATATTTTCAAATCTCTTAATAAGTTGGTTTTGAAAGGAACACGGAGCATTCAAGCTCTCAAATTTAATTGATTTGAAATCAAAATGTTTTAAGGATTAATTAAAAGAGGTTGTTGGGGCTATAAATGTATTTATAGGATACAAATAAAACCCTAAAAGGAAAGAAGTCCTTGATCATTATAGGACACTCCTTAATCATTAAAAAACTCTTGAATAAGCCCATTCAAGGATTCCTTGGGTTGCTTCATCTTTGATCTCATGATTGGTCCACTTGGGATTTGTAACAGTCTGTTTTCCTCATCATCCCCCCTCTTCAAAAGAACACGACCTTAAATCGCAACCTACATAATCAAAAGGAGAAAGATAAGAAATATTAAAATAAGTGTTGATATTATCCTCACTTGCATTAATCTGTTCAAGTACTTGGAATGGTCCATCCCCTCTAGGTTACAACTTGGAGCTTTCTTTTTAGGGAATCGTTTTTTCCTCATATATACCCAAAACCAATCATTGAGTTCAAAAATGACTCTTTCTCATCCTTTTTTGGCCTTGAAAGCATATTCCTTGTTCTTCATCTCAATACGTTCATGAATGTTTTCATGTAGCTTCTTTACCATTTCAGCTTTCCAAGTACCATCCAAGTCAGTTCTTTCTAAAATACACAATGGTAACAAATCCATAAAAGTAAGTGGATTAAATCCATAAATAGTTTCAAAAGGAGAATGATCGGTGGTTGAATGCATACTCTTAGTATAAGAAAATTTAACAAAAGGCAAACAATTATCCTAGTTTTTCAAATTCTTTTGTATCACCGTTCTCATTAAAGTAGACAAAGTCCTATCAACTACTTTCGTTTGACCATTAGTTTAGGGATGAGAAGTAGTAGAAAATAAAAGTTTAATTCCCAATTTAGCTCATAAAGTCTTCCAAAAATAACTAAGGAATTCAATATCCCGAGAAGACACAATGCTCTTGGAAACCCTATGAAGCCTAACAATTTCCCTAGAGAACAACTCTGCAATATTAGTTACATCATCGATTTTATGACATGCTATGAAATGTGCCATTTTAGAAAACCTATCTACAACAAAAAAATAAAGTCTCTACCCTTTTTTTGACCTAGGCAAGCGTAAAATGAAATCCATAAAAATATCCACCTAACGTGTACTAGGTATAGGTACGGATGTATACAATCCTTGGTGTAGAACATAATCTTTCTACATCTTGCCTCATTTTTGGCCAATAAAAATGTTCATGCAGAGTTTTCAAAGTCTTCTCAATACCAAAATATCTCATTAAACCTCACATATAGGCCTAGTTAACTAAAAGTTCATGCATAGAATAGTTGGGTATACACAATTGATTTTTTTTAAATAAGTACCCATCTAACTTGTAAAACTTTTCAAAAGTAGTTTTATCACTTGGATTGTAAATAGTAGAGAAAACATCATCATTGTCATATATTTTTTAATATATTCAAATCCTAACAGTCTAGTATTTAATGTGGGAAATAAGGCATACCTCCGATAGAAAGCATCAGCTATGAAATTTTCCTTACCTATCTTATATTGAATAATATAAGGGAACTTCTCAATTAACTCAATCCATTTAGCATATCTTCTTTTCAACTTACCTTGGCTTCTCAAGTGTTTTAAGGACTAATGGTATGTGTGAATGACTAATTCTTTTGACCAAAGATATTGTCGCCATGTTTCAAGTATCCTACTAAGGTATAGAGCTCCTTGTCATATATTGGGTTGTTAAGGGCTGTTTCATTGAACCTCACTTAAATAAGCAATAGGTCATAGTTCCTGCATGAAAATAGCTCATATACCTAGACCAAAAGCATTACACTCAACCTTAAATGTTTTAGTAAAACTAGGTAATGCTAAAACAAATGCATAACATAATCTATATTGTATCATGTTAAAAGCTCTTTCTTCATCCTCACCCCACTTAAATCCTTCAATCTTTTTAATAATCTCAGTTAAAGATGCTATTAGAGTACCAAAATCTTTAACAAATCTACAATAAAAACTAGCCAATCTAAGAAAAATCCTTACATCGGTAACAGACTTAGGTGTAGGCCATTCCTTAATAGCTTTCACCTTCTCCTCGTCCATCTCAACACCTTTAGAGCTAACAAAAAAACCAACAAAAAATAATTTCTCCATACAAAAAATAACACTTTTTCAAGTTAGCATACAACTTTTACTTTCTTAATACCTCAAGCATAAAAATCAAATGTGAAACATACTCTTCTAAATTTTACTATAAATGCACAAAAAACATGATTCATGTCTCATAAAAGTACTAGGTACATTTTTTAATTCAAAGTACATGACTAACCATTCATAACATCAATTATTAGTCTTAAATGTAGTTTTCATTTCATCACTCTCTTTCGTCCTAATTTAGTAGTATCTACTTTTCAGATCAATTTTAGTAAAAATGCAAGAACCATAAAATTCATCTAACCTGTCATCTAACCTAAGAATATGATGTCTATACCATAATTTTTTTGATGGCTCAACAATCAACACACATCTAACTTGAACCATCCTTCTTAGGCAAAAATAACACTCGAATTACACATGGACTCAAGCTTTCCCTCACTTGACCTTTAGTTAAGTACTCCTGAACTTTCCTTTGAATCTCTTTGGTTTCTTCTGGGTTGATTCTATATGTTGGATGGTTCGAAAGGGATGCTCCTAGAATGAAGTCAATTTGATACTCAATTCCTCTAACTAGTGGCATACCATCAGGAATCTATTTAGAAAATACATCTTTAAATTCACGCAACAAAGAAATAATAACATTGGGAAAAGAAACATTAAGGTTGTTAATTGAAAAATTAGCCTCATTGTGCAAAATTTCAAGTATGGGTTGTTATGCAAAAATAGCTCGCTTTACCTCACTTGCCCTAACGTAAAAGCTTAATTTTTTTCCCTTTTCTTTCCCATTCTTTTATTCTTCTTCTTCTTTCTCCTTTCTTTTCTTTCACTCTTTTTCTTTTTATTTTCCACTATTTTTTTTCTCCTCACTCTTATCTCTTTCTTTCTCTTTTCCACTCCTTTCATTTTTCTTTCATCATCTTTAATTTTTTATCAAAGACTTGTTTAGGAGTAAGAGGTGCACATTTGATATTTCTACCATCATACACAAAAGAGTACTTGCTTTTATATCTATCAGGTGTAACCTTTCTATCATATTGCCATGGCCTACCAATTAAGATATGCTTAGCTTACAAGGGTACCACATCATACAACAACTCATCTTTGTACTTTACGATATAGAAAGACAATGATACTTGCCTATTTACACTTCTACACTATTATTCAACCATTGCAACTTATAAGGTCTAGGGTGTTTAATCATAGGCAACCATAACTTCTCAAGTTGGGTAGTACTTGCTATATTAGTGCAACTTCCCTTATCAATAATGACATTACATATCTTTTTGTTCACATGGTACCTTGTATGGAAGATTGTTTCCCTATGTTGTTCAATGTCATCTTCTTTGATTTGAACACTTAAGGTTCTCTTTTTCACAAGTGCCTTACCATCCAAGGAACCTATTTCTTCATCACTAGCATACTCTAGTGATGACATTTCTTCATCACTAGCATACTCTAGTGATGACATTTCTTCATCTTCATTCTTGTCATTAGTTCCCACCTCCCCATTTTTCTTTGTGTTATTAGTGATCTTTTGTTTAGACATTGAAAGCCTATATGACTCCTACCAAGACAATAAAAATACTTAATATCACGGTCTGATTTGTGGATTCAAGTTTACTTTTATCCTTGCTAGCTTCCATCTCTTTGGCTTTGAATGGTTTGAATCTAGGTTTGGAACTAGTTCCTTCATCATTTTTTTCTAATTAGACTTCCACGGTGTAGTAGGATTTGATTTTTGTGTAGAAAGGCTTGCCTTTGGTAGTTATGACCAGTAAATTCTTTTTCTTAGTGGCCTATCCACTTTAATTTCCATATGGACTATATCTTCCAACTCTACATAATGATGAAGTTCCATAACATTGGTAATATCTTGATTCAACCCACTCAAAAACCTAGCCATTATGGCTTCCTGATCCTCCTCTACATTATCCCTTACCATGGCAACCTCCATCTCTTTACTAAACTCATCTACTATCTTAAATCCATGATTAAGTCTTTGCAATTTTTGATACAACTCCCTATTATAATAGCTAGAAACAAACCTCTTCCTCCTGATAGCCTTCATGTCTTCCCAACTATCAATTGACCTTTCATGTTTCCTTCTCTTACTAATCACTATTTTATCCCACTAATTTAATACATATTAGTAAATTCAATGATAGCAAGTTTTACCTTTTTCTCTTCAGCATAGTTGTGGCACTCAAAGATATATTCCACCTTTTTCTCCCACTTCAAGCATAACTCAAGGTCATTATTTCCTTGGAATTGTGGCATCTTCATTCTAATGCTTCCTAAATTTATATCAAATACATCATATGGCCTAGATGGTGGTCTCCCCATACCTCCCTTATCATTTCTACCTCTTCTATTTCTATTTCTTCCTTCCATAAGTACTTTTTCTTCTTCCTCCTCAAAATCTTTTCCCAATTGTCATCTTCGGGCTCTTCCTCTACAAAAGCTTTCCTCTCTAACCCCATAACATTTAGGATTTCTTATGGAACTCCTTGTTATAAGGTGACCATGGTGGTTTCTTGCCTCTCCAACCTCTCATCAATATCCACCATTATTGCATTCATCCTTTCAAAGGATTGTTACAAAGCCCTCATTATGAATGTTTCATCCGTTCTTTATTTGCGACTCTTTTTGTTGGACATTTTGTAACAATTAGCACAAGAAAAATGTTAATAATAAAAGTTATTAATCCTCTCAACTACCTCTCGTTTTTAGCACTCAAGTGATTGCTAAAGATCTCTTAGCTCCTAAGCAAACCAAATCATTCAAGTATTTCAAACAATTGTAGAATTTTCTATCATAAATGATAGTTAACAAATATCCAAAGAGTTAAAGCACAATGGAAACAAGCTCAAGATGTCTTATAAATCCTAACATTAGAATAAAAACGAATTGAAACAAAAAGAAATAGCAAAAAAAAAGTACATTAATTGCTCAAGGAAAATTTTGAGGATACGAATGATACTTTAATAATAACAAAGTAGAATTCTTGGAATTTAAAACTTTTGAATAATTATATAGGACGACATATGTTGAAATTTTGAGGGATATTTTGGAATATATATATATGGCATCTCTTTTTTATAATTTTTAGTCCTTTATTTTTTTATTTTTTTCTTTTTCCTTCTTATTTTTAAACATGAGATATTTACAATGTGTAAATAACAAAGAAATTGAAGAAACTCGAAAAATTATGAAACAAAAATCTGGGAACTAAATTACTGTAGAAATTGAACCTAACATAAATAATTTCTAGGAAATAACATAGAAAAATACCATAAAATAATTTAAAAAGGAAGAAAAAATTCTAGGATTTTGACCCTAAATTTTTTGCATAAAAGAACCCGCATCAATTTTTCTTATAGCAGGAAATTAAATGCAAGAACTCAAAGAAAAATGAATGAAAATAAACGAATAAGAATCCAAAATTAATATCGTAGGACCCTTATACCACATGATGCGAACCTATGAGCATAGACCTTATAACCCCTAAATACGATACGATTAGAGAACTACAAGAGACACCACCTAAGACCCCACAACAAAATTGAAATTGACTCCTAGTTAGATTTTAGAGCACTCACCTTAGCTTAGTGGATATTAGTCACCAATGATTAAAGATGAAAAAAATGCCACAATGTTTGTAAATCCCTTAATAAGTTAGCTTGGGGAGGAATATAAAGCTTTCAAGCTCTCAAATTTGATTTAAAATCAATATGTATTAATGATGAATTAAAAGGATAACTGGGGCTACAAATGTATGTATGGGATACAAATAAAACCCTAAAAGAAAAAAAATCTACATCATTGGATTGTAATGAACGGTTTGGAAAATACATAGAAAATACACTGGTCATAGTAGTAACAAATCCATGCTGGAATGCCCTTGCCACTACCCAAAAGCCAAAAATTAGCTTGAGAAACCATGTTGTGGTGGTAACAAATCCATGCAGCGGTACCCATGATCTTCCTTAAAACTCTACTTGAAATGCTATATTTTCCTTTACCTCATTGACTGACTCCTTCTATGCCTTGTGTTCCATTTTTGGCACTTCTTGACCATGATCAACTCCTAAATAAGCCTATTCAAGGCTTAGTTGAGTTGTTTCATTTTTGATCTCGTGCTTGATCCACTCAAGATTTGTAATTGTCTGTTATTTTAATCAAAATGGAAACATCATCTGTATATGGGTGCAAAAAAGGTTTTTTAAGGTGCACCTAAAGAAGCAACTATGACATTACATGTCATATAAATAGTTTCAGATAATTTTTTTTGAATTGTTATGATTTGACGTGCAGATACAAGATGAAGATCAAGAAATGATTTTTTTTCTTTGCTGCTTGAGCCATATGGTTCATTGCTATCTTCACTACATAATAGAAAGATTACATTAATGGTGGATGAGATGTTGGCAAATCTCTTTGAAACTGGTAATAAAAAGACCTTACCTAGTTTTACACATGAATATTTTCTTACTACAAAGGGTGATTCAAGAGTATACTTAAATGTTGGAAGAAAATGATCTTGGAAAAGAGATCAAAGTATAGATGAAAAATGGTTTAAGCCTCGGCAAAGATGTGACATTGAGTATTTCTATTGTCACAAAAAAGAGCACATCAAAGGTATTGTAAAGAAAGATTGAAGGCCATTTTATGCATTGATGAGAACAAAAAAATGTGCTAAAGAAGCAAAGGTAATTGGAACTTATAATATCAAGAATGATGTAATTTATGTGACAACAGATGATGGTTTTTGAGATTATTGGATTCTACATTCGGCTTGCTCGTTTAACGCATGTGCAAACAAGTATTTGTTTGATAGGTACAAATATTGTGATGTTGGTCATGTTGTAAAGGCTAATGGTTTAAGAAGCAAGGTTGCTAGTATGGGTATCTAAAGATGAAGATTCATGGGCTCAAAATAGACTATCAAATATTTAACCTTACTTTTCTTAAAAATGTGTTCGTAGTAATATAAGAGAAGTAAGAGTCATTACTCACAAAGAATTTATAAAATTTAACCTATTAATTACTAGCATAAAAATAAAATCCTATGTGTCACAAAAATAAATAAATGGGGTTTTTGAATACTTTTACAGAAAATAAAATAACATAAAAAAAGAAAATAACAAAAAGTATGCTTTTCGAGATCAATAGGAGAAACATGTAGTTACTAGATTATCCTTGTTACTAGATTACAATCTAATTTATCATGTTATAATTCACTTAGTTTTCAAGACCTAAATTTATTACATAATTTTAGAACCCTTTTTAATTCCTCAATTTTAGCTTCAAAAATTTAAATTCGTTTAAAATTCTCTACTTTTTCTTACTTTATAATTGACCAACAATTCAATTATTAATTAACCTAACTCATGAACAATATAGAACTATAACTAGTAGATTTAATTCATTTGTTACATTATATAATAAGTAATAATTAAATTAGATAAAATTAAAACCATTGACAATTTCTAACATAAGTATTTAATTTCCATTGTAATAAAAATTAGAACTTGCTATTTTAATTACAAAAATTAACAATTTTATACTAACTTTATAGTCTAGCAATAAACAAAAGTAACTATCAAACTAATTACAGACCCAGTTTAAGAATTAGCATGTTTTGATATTCAAACACATCAAGAAATTTAAAATTAAATGTTTAATTAAACCATAGCATAATCATAATCTAGGGTTTAGAATTTCCCATCACAACAAACTGATTAACTCGACATAAAATTCAAAACATTTAAAAACATAACTAAACAATTCATAATTATTAAGAGAAGGGAGAGACAATAATCTCATTGTTTTGATGAGAAAGTAAAGCCAAATGAATTAGTTACACCAATCTTTAACCTTGTTCTTGAATCACCCATCAAAAATACTTAAAGAAAGATCCAAAATAATTTTCCTCTAAATTTCTTGGGTTTTTGGTATGGATTCCATTTGATGGGGGTTGTTTAGGTATTTATATGGGAAAAATAAAGTTTTTTAGCTCATATTAAATATGGACCTTGAATGATGCAAAATGGACTTAGATTCACTATGCCACGTGTCTTGGAGTGATAAAATGATTGTTAAATAGTTAAAAAGCATTCAAAGACATTATGCATGTACGCCAGGGAGATTGCATCACACGCTCTTGATGTTGTAGGATATGAAAGAGAGTTGCATTATACCTGCCATTTGTGAGAGGTTGGACTACAAAATGCACTAATGAGGCTAGATGAAAGACGTGTCACCACGTGTCATAGTTTTATGATGGACATATGGCATAAGGGTTTTACAATGAAACTGAATGTGTTGGGCCTTTCTAAATACACATCCATAGAATTTTTAAGTTCATCCACCAGATCCAAAAATTTCTAAAACATTCATAAAAAGTTTAGAAAAATCTCAAAAATTCTAAAAACTCATATTTTCTCATAAAATAAAAAATAAAAAATTATATCACGTGAAAACAATAAAATATGTGTAAATATAGAATAAATAATAACTATAAATATGTATAATTTATCTTTTATGAAAGATGTTTGATGAAGTTTTCTGGACATTAGGTGATGTAAATACGTACACAACTTAAGAAAGAATTTGGTTTCGTTGAATAGGTTGGATATTTTGGGTTATAATTTTTGTTAAGAATCGAATGTATGGAGGTTAACATGTAGCAAAGGTTCCTTGTTTATTATGAAAAGGAAAAGGAGATGTAGATTGCATAAGTTGATTGTGGATCCCGTTCAAGCTAGAGCTACAACCACCATTAAAAATAAAGTAAATGTTAGTAAAATGTTGAGCTTGAAATCTTGTATGAATGATGAAAATATGAGGCAAGAAAAATGAGTCAAGGTTAATGAAGATGTTACAGTTTTTGATGGTATGAATATGTTATTAAAGGATTACTAGAGTAAGTTTGAGTAAGGTTGTATTGGGTTGAAGATGAATTGATGAGTGCACCCACCCGTAAATGGAATACATTGAGGACATGTGTGAACATGTCTTGGAGTGATGTTTATTGTTGGTAGCTTTATTTAAGCTAATGTGGAGATCTTTATGATAATTAAGTATCTCAATGGCAACTAAAATACAATAAAAATCCAAAGAATGTTATTAATATGTGATATTAATGTATGTTGATGTAATTTATATGAAGTGAATAATTAAAATCCTAATTGAATTGGAAACGTAAACAGGGTGGGTGGTATATGACCATGGCAATAGATGAAATGGGATGTTACGTTACACATGCACTACGCTAAAATTAAGCATTAAAATCAGTTAAGTGAATAGACTTTAAATTAAGAGACTTAAAATTTAATGTAATCGACTTTAAGTTTTGTATTTTGTTTTACACATTTTACTTATTTTCTACTATACTGAGAACCTATATTCGATCACATAATAGCAAAAAAAACCATAATCTGTTTAACAAAGTTTAAATAATAAAAATAATTGAAAAACTAAATATTAATTAATTACTTGAGACTTTTCAAATGTTACTTATTTTAACAAATTATAATATCAACCGGATTAATTTACCTGTATACTAACAATACAAAACGTGATAAATTAATAATTGTTCTTATTAACATATTTCCCTTTTATTATAATAGAGTAGTTTGAATTTCAATTTAATTTCATTATAACCACCTTGATATATCATGATAAAAAAAGATATGGAAGAGATATGTACAATGAGCATTCTAAATCTCTATATATATAGACATATAAAATAAATGAGATACGTAAACTCATCATAATTACTACAAATTATTTAGAAATCTCATAAATAAAAATGCAAATACAATGAACAAATAAACAAATCTCTTTCATTTATTAATACAAAAATTTATACACATAAATAATAACACATAATATACAAAAAATAAAGAATATAAATAATAAGTGTAAAATAATTCATAGAAATACTTACAAAAGTAAATGAAGTGACAAAATGAAGAAAATGAAAAAAATGGTATTTTGTAAATGAGAAATGGGTATAAAAAATTTGAGTATTTCGCTAAAAAAAGAAGATCTAGAAGATAAATTAGAGAGAAAAAAACCCACTAAATTTCGTTGGAATTGGTGTTCGTAGGTGACCAGAAAATGAGAAAGAATGGAGGAGTGGTGTCAGTCGGTTTTGGGTTTTTAGTCTAATGAGAAAGAAAGAAGAGAAAAGGAAAATATCCATGTGTGTAGCTGATGAGTGCCCAAAAAGCACTAAAATTACCATGATTTTATGCACATTAATTGATTAAAAATATATATATTTATATGTTTTATCATATATTTATATAAATTTTCTTTTTCGGAATCACGGGTATTTTTATTGTTTTTCAGGTATTTTTGCTTAAAAAAGTAACTTAAAGACTTAAAAAGGAATACTAGAAGCAATACATCACAAATATATTAATAAATAAATGAGGAAAGGTCAACAAATATGGAAAAATGGGTCAAAAATGTCAAAAAGGAGGAAATCGCGCCGCCTAGTTGCTCAGCCATGCGCCCAGTCCCGCACACGCTAGCGCCCACGTCCGCGCGCGCCTTGCTCAATTTCCGGGCGCGTCATGCTCCTGTCCCGCGCGCGCCTGTGCGCGCCGCTGCAATTTGCCTCATTTTTGAAAGCATCCTCCCCCATGACATCAGCAATCACCACTCCGCGTTTTCACCATTTTTTAACATTTTTTCACCCACTTTTTCTCCCCATCCTCACCTATAAATACCCCCATTTATCTTCACTTCATACCATACCTCAAAACACACTTCTCTCTTCTTTCTTTCTCTCTATTTCTTAGTTTTTAGTTTTTTTTAGTATTTCTTAGTTTTTAGCTAGTTTCTCTTAGTTTTAGAGTTCTCTTTTTGAGAAGAACTAGTTATGTTTTTGTAATTTGTTAGCCTTTTGATTCAATAAATGGGAGTGCAAATTCTGTTTGGAAGTTTTCCAGTAACGGGAATAGCATCGAAGTGCTATAAGGATTTTATTTTCTTTATAGTTATTTTTTATGCTTTATTCTTACATGTTATATTTCATTTGTCTGTGATTAAATTTAACTTTACTGGCTGTCTATAAACATGATATAATAATAACGTTGTTATGCTTGCGAAATATTAAATATGTGAAAATCTCTAAAATGAATTGATTTTATTTTTATTCAAGATTTTATATTAAGAATGTTAGAGAGAAATATATTATTTTTCATTACAAAATTAAATCTGAAAATTAGATTTTAAGGTTTAGTTATCCTGTCTGATTTAGAGTAGTGCTCTTTTATTTGTTGGTACAATCGCCCGGTAGTTAGAGTGAAACTCTATTTCAAAAGTTTTTATAAGAATTATTATCTGAAAATGTATTGACAACATGTTTTTAGTAGTGGTTTTAAAACTTGAAAGTTAGTACTCGGATAACTAAATTCTTAGGTTTAATTTGGACACCTTGAATAAAGTTTAAACTGTCTAACCCCACCAAAGGTGGCATTTAAATGGTTCATTTTCAATCTCTTAGAAAAATGAATTAATTTAATTAACCAAATTAGTTATCAAATTCACACATAGGTGTTAATTGATTTGTTTAGTTAATAAAGAATATCTAACCCCACCAAAGGTGGTATTTATAAAAAAAGAGAGAATCAATAAATATCAATTTATATCTTTAATAACCTAGATAATATGAGCAAGCATAATTAACTTAGTTATTATATCCATAAATACTCCACTATTATAAATGATAAAATTTTCATAAATATTTATTGAATATGTATCTATGTTTATTTTTATGTTATTACACTAGAAACACAAAAACCAAACTATCGTGATATGATGTTTAGGATTTAATTTTGTTTTTAAAAGTTTGAATAATAAATTAAAAACCACATACATTCCTTCCTTAGATCGACCTTTGTCGAACCATGTATGTAAAATTTCTTTTGCTTTTGCATTTATTTATTGCATTTGGTTATTTTTATGCTTCCGATGTGCCCAATACCATTCATATCCCAAGTCTATTTATTTAATATCACATTTGTACCATTGAGATAAGAGATATCGTTTCTCGTTTATCTCTTTGTATTTCTATATATATGAAAAGATTAAAAATTACTATTTAATAATCCAAAAATTACAATAGAAAAGGAAAAAAAGAGAGGTATGTAGTGATTTGCAAATATTTTATACTAGGTTTATGGATTTTGACCACATTCTCCATAGGGTCCTTTTATCTCTTCCTTCTTTAAGCTGGTGTTATGAAAGAAGGAACAGAGAAAAAAGTATCAATAATAATAGGTTTTATTATGGTACAATTCATAATGTTCATATTGATCTACTAGCTAATATGACGTGGATTGTAAATGAAAAAAAATCTAATTTAAAATAATTCAATTAATCATAATATAATACAATTAATTTAAATGGCATATAAAAATTAAATTTAAAAATTCATAGAGTTTAATAGATAGTCATTTAACTTTTTTTGTCTTTAATTTATGAAATTTTACTTATCTCGATTTTGTGATATTATTAACTTAAACATTCAAAAATATAGAAAACAAAAAATTTCAAAATTAAAATCAAAGGGATGAGTTAAAAATAATATAAAACAAAAATATGTATACTGATTAATCTAATACTAAAACATATAGAACCACAAATAATAACAAAGATATCCGATGATTTTTAAATTTTTAAAATTTATTATTTAAATAAAAATTTATTTATTGTTCATAACACTTAATTTTTACATTCATTTTACAAATTTAAAATTTATCAATTAAATAAAACTTCATTTATCGTTCATAACACATAAGTTTTACCTTCATCAAAACAACTCTATATTTAGATGCACAACTACACAATATATTTCAAACTCAACATAAAAAAGAGAATTACTTTAATAACATTTTACTTATTTGTAATATATGTGTAAGTCGTGAAAGTCTTTTGTATTATTATTGTCATTCTTGTGTGCAAACATAAAATATGTTTATTTTATTTTCATTTACTAATAGTCAGTACTCACTCATTCACTTAATTGGGGACACTTTTATGTTTTCATGTTTTACACACCATGGGGATTAGTTTACTTAGTATGCATGCTAGTTTATGTTTCATGTTTTTGTTCGTGGGTGTTTGCGGATATTTGCCAAAAATTACTTGGAAATTTTTAGAAACAAAAAAAGGGAATTTTTTATGTGCTCGCTAGGGTCTTGCCTCAAACATAAAAGAGAGAATTACTTTAATATCAGTTTTCTTATCTGCGGTATATGTGTAAGTCGTGAAAGTCTTTTGTGTTATTGTTAGTATTCTTGTGTGCAAAAAATGAAGTATGTTTATTTTACTTTTAGTTACTAATAGTCAGTACTCACATATTCATGTAATTGGGCACACTTTTATGTTTGCATGTTTTACACACACTATGGGGGTTGGATCATTTAGTATGCTTGCTAGGTTGTGTTTCGTGTTTTTGTTCGTGGATATTTGCCGATATTTGTCAAAAATTATTTGGAAATTTTTAGAAACAAAAAAAAAATTCTTGTGTGGTCGCTAGGGTCTTGTCACCTTGGTTGGCAAGGCACTCAGATCGCTTGGATTTTTCTATAAATACCCCATCTCAATCTTCTAAATTTTTTGATAATTAGAAAAATATGAGGATATTCTATTAATTTTCAAACTCATAGTTTTCAAAAATTTAAATTATTTTCTGATTCTGGGTTTCTAATATTTTGTGTGTTTTTGTATTAGTGATTCATGAGTGTTTTGAGCAAAAACTATTTTATCAGGGTTAGGTTGATTAAAAGTGAATTAACACCCAATACTTAGATTGATTTTTTAAGTCCTTATGTTTTGGATAAGCCATACCCAGAGGTTTCACTTATACTAACTATTGGTGACTATTTGTACCACTAAGTAGTAGTAGGGTTCTAGAGGAGAGCCGAATTCAGCTTGCATCATAATAATTATGGTGGTAGCTCACGAGGGCACTATAAGAGTGATGAGGTCAAGTGTCCTGACCGGTAAAACCGAGTGTTCACCATAAGAAATCCACAGATTTTATCACATAAGTAGGGATCTATGTGTGTTTACCTTATTATATCGCCATGTTTGTATGCTCTATTATTTAGTTAGTACAAACACAATTAATTATATCCATATGCCAACATATGAGGATTCTATGGAAAGCATTTATGTCTATATATCACATGTTGTATGATTTATTCTTTCAAGCTACATCTTGTTATTGCTTTCTCTAAATAGGTTTTTATTTCTCTTGATATAAATTAAATGTGTTTAATTTATTTATGCTTCTGCCTTGACACTTTATTTTTGTATTTACCCTAATTGCATGTCTTCTGTAGCTTGCTAGCTGGGGATGAGTCTTTAGATGTTGTTGACTTCTTACCCTAGTTGTTTGAAACATGGTGGGCTTTCTTGATGTGTTTTAATACCTCAGCGTATTATATTTAAAATTAGAAGAAGAATATCTTAAAAGCATTAAAATCCTCAAAATATTAAATGTATTATAACTTGTATAAAGAAGTAAAAAGAAAGTGCAACTTTTAATAATTTTTTGAATAATTTCATATGGATTGTAATTTTTTAAAATTACTAATTTAGTTCAAAATTAGGAGAATTTTTATTCTCTTTTATCATAATAATAAATAATTTTATAACGTTCATGAGTCTTTTGATATTCTTTATAATTATTATTAGTTTTATTAATTCTTTCTCATATAATCAAATATTTTAGGAGTATTTTAGTTTTTACTTTTAATTATTTCACTAAAATATAATTACTAGTTCATGTAATCAACTATTTTTACAATAAATATAATTTAAAAAATAAGTTAAAATTTAAAAAATATTTAAGAGACCTTTTGTTTTCTAGTTTAATTCCATGACAATTACTATAATGTTCATAAGTTTTTTAATTTTCTTTGTAATTGTTAGTTTCATTAACTCTTTCACAAAAAAATCAATTATTTTAAAAGTCTTTTGGTTTTTCCTTTTAATTCTCCAACTAAAGATAACTAATATATATAATCGATTATTTTTTACTTATAACTTAGAAAATAAATTATCTATAAATAAATTATAGTTAGATTATGTTATATAAAAAAATACATTGATACTTATAGTATACATTTTTTATTTTATAATATAGCACATATTTGGTATAAATTTGAATTTATATTTTAATTCGTTATAATTTTATGAGTTTTTTCATTTTCTTTTTAATTTCCATACAATTCCATTAACTCTTTTACATATAATCGAATATTTTATAATAAAAAATCAAATATTTTAGTTGTGTTTTGGTTTTCTCTTTTTCTTTTCAGTAAAAGATAGTTATTAATACATATAATAAATTATTTTTACACTAAATATAATTTAGAAAATAAATTAAAGCTTAATATATATTTATGAGACTTTTAATTTTCTTTTTAAATTTCGTAATAATAGACAATTATTATAATTATCATAAGTTTTTTTATTTTTTTTTATTTTTAAATTTTCACTAAGAGAGAATTTAAAAATTATAAATTTATTCATATAAATCAATTATTTTTGGAGTCTTTTGATTTTTTTCTTTTAATTCACCCACTAAAAGATAATTAATACTTATAATCAATTATCTTTTACACTAAATATAATTTAAAAAATAAATTAACTAAAATTAAGTTATAGTTAGATTATGTTATATAAAGAAATATATTAATGCTTAAAATAGACTTTTTTTAAAGTATATTGCACATAAAGGAGAATTTTTTATTTTTTCTTTTAATTTTGTTAATAATAAATAATAATTATAATACATATGAGTCTAATAATTATATTTTTAATTTTCAATTTCATTACTTCTTTCGTAAGAATCAAATATTACACCAAAAATGAAATATTTTAGAAGTTTTTTGATTTTTTCTTTTATTCTTCAAATAAAATATAATTATTAATACATATAATCAATTATTTTTACATTAAATATAATTGATAAAATAAATAAAAAATTAACACATATTTATATGACATTAGGTTTTTCCTTTTAATTTTGTAATAATATATCATTATTATAATAATCATGAGTGTTTTGATTTTTCTTATGAAATTTTACACTAATAATGAATTTATAAATTTTAAATTTAGTCACATAAAATCAATTATTTCAGGAGCTTTTTGGATTTTCTCTTTCAATTATTCCACTGAAAGATAATTAATACATACAATTGATTATTTTTTTACACTAAATAGAATTTAGAAAATAAATTATTTACATGTAAATTGTAATTGGATTATGTTATATAAGAAAATACATTGATATTTACAATATATATTTTTAAGTATACTAATTTATCACATATTTAGTAAAAATTTATTTTTCTATTTTTATATATATAATTATTATAGTCCTCACGAGTTTTTTTTTATTTTTTATAATTGTCAATTTTATTTTTACATAGAATCAAATATTTAATAAAAAATAAAATATTTTTGGAATCTTATGGTTTTTTCTTTTATTCTTTAACTAAAAGATAATTATTAATATATATAATTAATTATTTTTACACTAAATATATATAATTTTAAAATTAAAAAATTAATATATTTTGATTTTCCCTTTTAATTTTTTAATAATATACAATTATTATAATGGTAATAAGTCTTTTGATTTTTCCTTTCTAAATTTTGGCTAAGTGAAAATTTTATAAATTTAACATTTATTTATATAGAATCAATTATAATAAGAGTTTTTTGGTTTTTTTCTTTTAATTCCTCTAATGAAAAATAATTAATATATGTAATTAATTATTTTTTAGACTAAATATATTTTAAAATACAAATTAAGTAAAACTAATTACAGTTGAATTATGTCATATGAAAAAATGTATTAATACTTATAATAAACCTCACCAATCAAAATATAACATATCACTTATAGGATTATGTACCTCTGTATCGAGCATTGGGTAGATCTTTGGTATAAATTAACAAAACATTAAGAAAAATAGACATGTCTAACATCTATATACGTATCCAAATTCTTAAAACAATTGTTGCATTATAAAAGTCTACAAAACATAAATCGTCACTATAATTACCCAATACTTAGTTCTCTACGTATGCATTATGTATATGCATAGATAATACATGTAATTAAAATATATAAAAAGTATTTGTTAGGTATTGTAGATGTAAAGGCCTGTGCAACCCTAGTGATTAGGATCACCTCACCTCTATTGATGAGTAGTAGATCGTTTCAACTCTTTTGAAGTACCCTACACCTAAGTACTTGGCTATGTACAGACACCGGGGTCAAACGACCTGGTGATGTCCTAAGTTTCTACTACACATCTATGCAAGAGGTGCGCAATCTTGGCTATCTCATCATAGTAACCTTATTCAAATTGTAAAATATCATGTTTAGGTCATCTTTGGAATCTTTACTTGAGAACCTTCCAATGTAACGTTGATACCTGCCTCTTGTGTGCTTATACATATCATACTAATGAGATGAATAAAGGATTTGGGCATTAGTTTCTCACTAACATCTCACTAGAATCCCTGACACACTAGCACCTCTCCAAACAAATGGTACCTACCGTGGGGTTTTAAATCTTTCTAGTACATAGTTAGCATTTGAGGCCTTACATTTTACATCTTTGGAGAAATAGTCCGTGTCATAGGAAAATTTACTTCCATCATTATGAAAAGCCCTATATCCCATCCTTAACTAATGAACAGTTATACTCACCCAATCTAAGAGTTCTACCTCAATGATTATTTACCTCACCTATCGCCAATCAGTATATCACATCGTGGCTTAGGGTACGATCCCAAATGACCTGTAGCCTATGATGGCAGGACCAGATCGACCAAGATGGTTCCACGTACAACTAATTCTGCTAGTTGTAGTTTTGAAAACACTTCTTGTGAAAAATATGCCAAGTTAGAGAGTCTTAAAAAAAAGTGATGAAATTACAACAAGCGTTTATTAGATCTCAAGGTGATGATAAGAAAATCATATCAAGGTTCATATATGATGATTATTCAGAGGTTGAAAGTTTGTTCCAGACTGTTACCTCACTTGTAAGGTTAAGCCGGCCAACAAGATTGTAACATACTTGATCGACAAAAGAATTTTGTTCAATGAATACACAAGTATATGTATCGCAACAAGTAATATAATGATAATAAAATATCGTTCTTGTAGAGATTATGTTATTAAAAATTAATATTTAAAACTAAAAAAATTAAATATATTTTTTTGGGGTTTTAATATTTTAAGAAAAAAAAAGTAAAAGAACTAAAAATAAATAACAATAATTAATTAAATCAGATTTAATAACTTAGAAGATATATGAGAAAATATCTAGTAATACTTAATCCCCCAATTTTTAAAACATGTGAATCACTAACATCCCCACAATATAATTATCAATTAATTACATGATCAGTTTAATCTAACCTAGCATGCATTCCTCTTTAAAGTAAATTACACACCATATAGTAATTAACCTAATCACACTTTCATATAAATTAAATTGCATACTACTCATTAAGTTCATCAATTATGGATCACATACATAAGAATCATACATCTCTGCCTAAAAACTATGCATATTATTTAATTAAAATAAAAAATTAAATAATTCTCTCAAATCTATTTAATTGTCTCTTTACATCACTTGTTTTTATAAACTTTATAAAATAAAGAATTGGTTTGCAGATCTATTGATGAGTGGCATGAGAGTCTCAAGATGACTGATTTGACTAGTAGGTTACAACCAAAATGGACTAAATTTTGAACTATGTATGAATTCAACTAGATGATTGTGTAGAATCGTGATGTGGGAGGTTATATAGGGTTAAGGTCCTCTAGAAGAAATTTAGCTAAGTAAGAAACACAAGTTGGTAAATAGTAAAAAAAATTATTATTTATACAAAAAATCACTAGTGTATTAAGGAAAGGGAATGGTTTTTAGGGGAGACAGAACATTTGGTAATTAAAGTTTCAAAATATTCCCACACTTCTCAAAGTATAGGGAATATGGGAGTTAATGTCAAGTATTCTATGTGTAAAGGGATACACTACCCTAACATAGATAATCTTACATCTATAGAGCACATCATATCAAGTAGCTCGTGTGTTATGACTTAGCACTGATGAGAAGTAGATCATTTCAGTTCCTTTGAAGTACCCTACACCCAATGACCCAATCATGTGTAGACATTGGGGTCAAATGACCTTGTGGTGTCTCAAGTTTATACTTCATATCCATACATGGGTGCGAAAACCTAAAAACTTGATCAGTGGCATAGCAACCTGATCTTAGTGACTTGATTTAAATTATAAAATATCATATTTTAAGTTAGCTTTGAAATCTTGAACATAGTGTTTTCCAATATAATGTTGATACCTAACTCTCGTGTACTTATATATATCACACTAGTAAGATAAATAAAAAATGTGGGTATTATCTTCTCACTAACATCTCACTAAAAACCTTAACACATTAACACCTACCTCTTGTGTACTTATGCCCCAAAGTGATATTCCATATACATGAAAACTTTATATAAAATAAAGAATTTTTAAGGATATGAATATAGATGGCATATTATTTGCTAAAAATGATAATTTTCCATGCATGTCTTTCATTTATGGAATTTCTATTTCCGCCCATTTCCCAAGGTTTTGTTGAATTTTTGAAAATTTCCACAAACTTTAAGAAAAAATGCTTTACAGATTACTACAACAATGTATAACAAGATAATTGTAACTTCTACGCATGTTCAACAGTTCAGCTGTAACATGTACAACATGAGCATAACAGACTATTTAATCAGTACAAATGTAACAAATTAATGCGGCTTATTTGTCCTAAAAAAACAATGAAGAAAGGGAATTTTCATTCTAAGATTAATTCCAACAATTATAATCATACCTAAAGCTACTTAACAAAATATTAAAGCAATCAATTTCGTAAAAGAATGAGTTGTTAGTTATATTTAATTTTGCTGTTCTTTTATTTATTTGAAGTATTAGAATCAATTAAAAACATAATAAAATAGTAAGTAAAAAATTTATGAAATTTAACTTATTACTTCAATTGATTTTTTTTTTTTTTTTGTTCTATACTTATTTGTATGCAAATAAGCGAAAAATATATAAAAACAGATTAAAAACACAAAAAAATAGTAAGTGAAAAATTTATAAAATTGAACTTATTAATTCAATCGATTTTGTTTTTGTTCTATACTTATTTGTATGCAAATAAGCGAAAAATATATGAAAACAGTGAGTGAAAAATATCTGAGATTGAAGTTGTTAGTTATTTTCAATTTCATTATTATTTATTTATTTAAAAATATATAAATAAGTGAAAAATATATAACAATAAGTGAAAAATATACGTGAACAAGTGGTTGGGAAGATGTATCAAAAGGAGGCAAATGTGAAACTCTCCACTCGGTGCACAACCAAGATGGAGGTCATATGGGCACTTGAAGGACTCAACATTCTCGCTCACAGTGAAACAAATAACAAACAACCAACAATAATAGAAAGAAAAAAAAAGTAGTAAACAGAACAAAAGCATACAAATACAGGAAAGTAGTAAAGAAAGAAAATCTTTCCAATCATAATAAGTACTTTCTACGTGGGAATGTATTAACTCTAATTATACTAACATATCATACAATCACTTATAACATAGAATATTAAGTGATAAACTACGTAGATCCAACACATATGAAAACATCTAGGAGTTGTAATAGTAACAACCAGCAAAAGCTATTAACTAATAAAAAAAATCAATAATATGCAACTCAACAAAATTACAAATGTAAATATGTCTATAACTTGAGACATCTTCTTAATTGAGTTTGAACTGCCTTTACCACTGTGTGTACACCAACCTGATCAAATTAATCTACTTTTTGTTTTTGGAGTTCCATCACAATGTAACGCTATATAATCATATAATCATCAACAGTTCAATATGTATGAACAAACTAGGTCAGAGAAACTCTTATGCAAATGAACTTAGTTAATAAACTACTACACGGTATTTAATTAATTTGAATTAAATCGTAAAAAAAAATGTTTTTTTTTTATAAAAACACTTTTAAGTATATCATTGATACACTGAACAAGGAAAATAATTTTTCCAAACTCAAGTTTTAAAATTGTAAGAATTTTTCCAATATTTCAAAATATAAAAAAAAAATTAAAGGGGTATTTACAAAAAAATTCCTTAATTCTATAGTGCTTGGTGACTTCTCTCATTTACCACTAGATGAGCCCTCATTGAAAACTCGACAAACCCTTGCCAACTACTTGATGAGGATAATGGCTGCCAAATCTCCTTGCTAGCCTAACCTTGATGAACACTTGATGGCCTAGCCAAGTCCAACTTATCGAGCTATATGGCACACATTGGATAGTCAGCAAGCACAATGAGGCTCATTGACGTCTCATCAAGGACGATAACATGTTCATTTTTTAGCTTGATAAACGTTGAGTAATTTCTCACAAATACTCAAGAAATAACTATGTAAACACAAAAACTAAATATGTCAACTATATACTTAAACCCCCCATAGTGGTATGTGTATCATATAAATATATAAATTACTATCTATGTGAGTGTGTAAGATATTAAACAGTACATCAATAATCAATTGTATATAGGAGATGATAAATACAATTAGTAAAATATATATTTTATGTTTTACAATTAGAAATGTCAATATCAAAATTATAAAACTTAAAGAATGAAATAAGTATATATTATATATGAACACATGGCATAAGCGAAGAAACTGTGAAAAACATGTAAATGAGGACATATTGAGGGATTCCTACAAAAATATTAGCCCAACCACCTATCAAAAGTGGGCACCTCAAATCGATCGAATGTAACTCACACTCAGTTTAACATTACATAGGTTGGAGAGAAAACCATGTTATGGTACGTTTGTTTCTGTCCTCTAAAAGAGTTTTATACCAAAGAGAAAAAAAAAGTTTATGATTGAGAAATCACACTTCCTTGCTTCCTCACAAAAGCACAAATAATATATTTTTCCTCTCTAAAATCACTTATTTTTGGAAACCATTTTTTATTCCAAGCATTTTTAACATAAGCATAAGTAAACAAGTTATGGGCAACTAAAAATTCTCAAAACCCTAACATCATTGTCATTCCCTAGCGAATAGTCATTTTATGCAACTATAACATGTGGACACTAATTTTCGTTCAATTATGGAAGTTTGACCAAAGGACTAATGAAACTAGCTAGCAGTCTAGTAATGAAATAAGCCAGTTGGATTGCCTAAATCGGAACTACTAAACAACGAATAAAAGGAACATATATATGCTGAACTAAAGTCCTAAGTGCCAGCACAATCTAACCTGAATATAGCTAGTTCCTTTCTTTGACTATTAGAACCTTGTTTGACACAGAACTGACAGTGATGTATTACCACAAGGTAAAAAGATAGAGACAAAGTATAGTATTACAAGTGGCAGACTGGTATAGCCCGAGGTGATCAGTGGAGAAATAGGAGTGTACATTGGATCTGAGCCACACTTTTAGTCAATTCGTAATTTGATTACGATTCATGAATTTTATAACATGTAATTGATACAAACCGATCCATTTCCCACGTAGGTTGATTCGGATCGATCTATATGATCTGTTAAATGATATTTTTCTTAATCACATAATTTATTCAAAATTATGTCAACTATAAATACACGTAGCTCAAAATTGAAAAATATAATACGTTATACTAAAATAATAGAATTTTAATTAATTTTAAAAAATAAATAATAATTTTGGAAAAAAATGAAAATGAAAAAGGAAAGATGATTCATTTCATTCAAGAGGTTAAAAAATTGAAACTAATAAACACATTTTATTATTTTGTCTAATAGATTATAATTTTTTTGATTGAGTGTAGTAAAATTTTTAAAAAAAGTTTACAAAATTTATAAACAAAAATAAAAAATATATTATTTTAATATATGCGAATTACATTATATTTACGTTGATTTAAAAATGTTAATCTATTATCCGATCTACACCTTACAGATTTGAAATTTTTTCTATCCAATTCAATATGACGATATGATAAAAACCATTCATAATTCTTCGAAAGCGGACGTATTTTGCGAATTGATCATATGAATGGATATTTTGTATATCTCTATGAGAAATTGCTTATTAGTCAAAGTATTGCTACAAATGATATTCATGTCTAGTGCAAATACTATTTTTGTAAACTTTTATTTATTTTTATTTTTTAAATGTAATTCACAGAGAAAATTTTAATTTGAATACTTTCTAAAGAAAGTTTTTACCATTAAAATTTTAAAATATAGAGAAAAAGGAAGAAAAAAACATCAAACTTAGTACATCACTAGGTGAAGCGTGTACTTTTGATGCTAAATCTAACGATGTAGAATAATCGGTATAATTTGTTAAAAATATATCAATTGAACTTTATCATATTTAACACTTTGACCTCTTAAAAGAGACTATAGTCATTTAGATTTGTTTAATGTTGAACACTATCTAATTGGATCTTATTCAATATATTCAATATTATTAGGGTTTTATATTTGTTGTTATAAATTTTATGAGTATTCATTTATGTAATTTCATTTTTTCAAAAATTCTAATTCGGACTCCTATATAAAAATAATATTTTTGGTTGAACTAAACCGTTAGTCCCTCAACTTTATAAAATTTAATATTTTGATCTCTTGAATTTTTTTCTTATAATATTACATCCAATTGTCTTTTTAAATTTAATCCACTTAGTTTAAATTTAAAAATTTGTCTAAATTGTACTATAGTAATTAAAATTAATGTATTGAAATTATTTTTTTACATTAATCAATTCCTTATCTTTTAAATACCCTATTCATTAACCAGTTGAACTTTATCAAATTTAACACTTTGACCTCTTAAAATTAACATATTCAAATACCCTATTCATTTCTTGTATAATATTTTTCCATAAAAGAGACTTTGTTTTCACGTAGGTAAACAAGGTACACCCTAATGTCAACTAAAAGCATGACATTTGATTTTTAAAATAGAACTACTATATATCATAATAATATGAGTCTAATTGTACGTACCAATAATATTATGCTATATCGTTTGAAATATATCTCAAATTTGATATATATACTTTTTGGAAGTTTAAGTGTATGAAATGAAGTGGGAGCAATGGAGTCTTATCCACCATATGAAACACACACCCAAAAAAATATTCTAAAACAAAAAATCACGAGTTTTGGCTCTAAGTCTATAAATGTATCCCTTGTTATATGTTGCTAGGAAGGAAATCGCTGATTACTAGTGTTTGAAGAGGTGCTATTGTATTAGGAATTCTAGTAAGATGTTAGTAAGAAGTTAATACTTAGATCATTTATTCATCTTATTAGTGTGATATATATATATAAGCATACAAGAGATAGGTTTCAATGTTACATTGAGAGGCACTTTATTCAAGATTTCAGAACCAACTTAAACATGATATTTTATAATTTGAATCGGGTTACTAAGATCAAGTCACTATCCTAGTGATCAGGTCGTTATACTAGTGATCGGGTCACTAAGGTTGCACACCATTGCATAGACGTGGACTAGAAATGTGGGATGCCACCGGGTCGTTTTCCCCTAGTATCTACACAGAGCTAGGTCATTAGATGAGGGTACTTCAAAGGAGCTTAAATAATCTATTGCTCATCAATGCCAAGTTGAAACACACAAGCTGCTCGATTTGATGCACTCTCTAGTGGTGAGGTGATCCAGGTCACTAGGGTTACACAGCCCTTTATACATAGAATACTCAACATTAATTCTCATATTCCCTAGACTTTAAGAAGTTTAGGGAATATTCTAGAACATTAATTACCAAACATTTTGTCTCCTCGACAAACTGTCCCCCTTCCTTAACACAATGGTGAATTCCTCTATAAATAGTAAAAATAATTTACCATTTACACTATAAATAGTAAAAATAATTTACCATTTACCAACTTGTGCTTCTTACTTAGCCAAATTTCCTTCATAGAATCTCATGCAGATATAACCTCCCACATCATAATTTTACAAAGTCAACCCATTAAACTCCTACATAGTTTTGAATTCTATCCATTTTTGGTTCTCACCTACTAGTCAAATTAATCCACTTGACTTTCTCAAGCCACTTATCAACCAATTTGTAAACTAATTCATCATCTACGTAACTTCTTCACCATTTTTTTCTTTTTTACAATGTGTTTCAATAAAGGAAAATGTATAACCCACTCGACTTCTTCCAAGGATGTCCCCTCAAGTCGTACAAAAAGTGTTCCCCTAAGTATAGGAACACACTGAGAAGGATCTTAGGATTCATTCCACTTGCAAGCAAGCTCAGAACAAGTAGAGCAACCCTTTAAAGCCCTATCATGACAAGGGACCTATTAAAACAAGTGGTGTTCTGACTATGGAGAGCATCCTAGCTCTCTCCACTTCATATAGGTCACACCCAACCACTTCATCATCTTTGCAAGGACCTATGTCCATCCTAAAAATCCCAGGAACCACAACAGTGTAGGTACCTCATCCCAAAAACAAACGTGATAACAAGAGTGAGCCCACCCACCGAACCAATGACAAGCATCATATTGAAAAGATTCCAAGTGATCTAAATGTTGATGACCTAATGAAGATACGACACAAGTATGACATTCCATCACGTGTGGGAATGGTGCTGGTACCTCATCACTTATCTGATGCAAATGACCCCTCAATGAGATAGTGAGTTATCTACTTGGCACCTTTTAAAATATGACTCATATGTATATTTTTCATAATGGTATCTCGTATCCTCAACAGATTTTACATCAATCTCACCCAAGTTAACCCTAATGGATGGAGAGGTTCACTATACCTATCAATCATTGCTAGTGAGCACATGGTAGATCTAACAATTGATGAAATTTGAGGCATTTACTACCTGAAAAGGAATGACCTGGATAAAGGCAAGGCATACATATCATATGTCATCAGACATGGGCTACACTTAAAAACTCCACAATCTCAAAAGGGTGAAAGGACAAATAGTTTTCTATTATTTGAGACTTTTGGGATGAGAGGGTCGAGTTTTCAATCTACAGCACTTGGAACCATCACTTCAACATGATCAAATCTAATGCAAGCAAGCTAATCAACAAGTTGGGTCCTGGTGATAACAAGAAAATAAGGAGGATTGAACTCTGGAATACTAAAAATGAGATTATAGAGACGTCCTAATTGTATCCCATCTAATAAAGTCTGGGGTGTAGAGGAACTATATCGATGAATACATAGGTCATTCATCTATAACGAGGTAATAAACTCTTTGACAATTTTGACATATTTAACTAATTGTTCCTTCACTCTTGTAGGTATGGATTACTCTAACATGGATCTCAAGGACCGCATTGATACGTCAGGTGTTCACGACCTGGTACCTATGTACCTAAGGCCCATCCCAACCTTGTCACCTCATATTGAAGACTTTGCCCAATTGGACGATAAACCAACCAAGGTGCCTCTACCTCTCCCAATAGTGTCGAGCTTGCCTAGTTCATCCTTCCTACCTCCCTATGCTTAGATCTCAAAGAAAAAAAAAGGTGAATGAGACCACAAATCCTTAATTGCAAGCAATAGACCAAATTACTTTGAGTTTGGAAAAGTCGCTCTGAGCAACGTTATGGTCATAAACGCCCCAGTAACCCACTTTGACCTAAAGAGAGATCTCTACCATAACATTGGAAGTGATGCTAAATGGGCTAGGGTTAGAGAAGCTTGTAGTAGTGAAGATGCTTCTAATGTGGAGATGATGATCGACCACATGATATAGGTGAGCAATGCATTTTGAGATTTATATCACATTTTACATTATTGTGACACTTTGAAAGTTCTAACACTTGTGTTTTTCAAGGTTTTATCATTAGTCAGTGAAGGCGAGTACTCACTCAAAGCATAAAAATGCAAAATTCAAGCTAGTCACTTGCAAATAACAAAGTACCAAAAGGCCATTGAGGACAAAGATGATCTCCTTGTCAAAAATGAGGCCAAAACCCAAAAGATTGAAGGCGACCTGCTTGAAAATTTTGAGAAATTGAGGAAAATAGATGGCTATAACTTGAGTAGGGAGAGAGAGTAGGCCATTTTGAACAGGAAGCCAAGAAGGTTAAAGTGTCTACAAGCTCTTTAAGGGATCAAATGAATTTGATGAAGGAGCATATGAGCTCATTGTCTGATTTTTAAGGAAATGCTTAAAGCTTTATTACGAAGGCTTACAAAAGTTGGGTAAGCTTTGTAATAAGCAGCCTAAAGACCCAAGCTGAGAAGTTTGACTTGATTATTCCCTATTTCATACTTATGTAAGATTTTTAGAGTAGTAGAAGTATAGCACTTTCAATGAGCACCCTTCTATATTCACCCCATGGTGAAAAAGCAATACAGTAAGGCCAAACTTAAGGTCTAGTTGAGGAAGCCACCACATAAGTCCTTCTTGTTCTTGTAAGCCTCCCTTTGTGTAACTTTCTACTTCTATGATATCACCATCAATACCTGAGCAATTGATAGGCTTTCAATCCTATGACTCAATTATGATTTCGATGTAATGTACGACTCTTTTATATATACAATTTAAACACCTATAACTATTGAAATGTACAACTAACACTTATGCTTGTGTATAAACTAATTATACATGTTTTATTTGAAGGATTTTTATAAGAATTATTAATGAAAATATATTGACGACATATTCTTCATAATAGTTTTAAAATCTAAAAGTTAGTTTTAGATATATAAATTGTAAAACCAAATTTGACACCTTGAATGAAAGTCTAACTTATATGCCCGGCTTTAGACATTAATTATATGGTTAATTAATTCTTCATAAATAAATCAAAATTTAATAATTAATCAATTGGTTATCTCGAACTTTGGATGTTAATTGGTTTGTTATTGACAAAAAAATCGTTATTCTTACCTTAAGATATTTTCTTTTTAAAAATATATAATCAATTATCTTAATTTATATATTTAATAACTTACTTAATATTATAAACATAATTAATTAACTAATATATCTCATAAATCATTGATTACATTATAAAGGTTTAATTGTTTAAATATTTATTGAATCTATCCTTATTTTTACGTCATTAGTTTTAGATATTTAATCAAAATAATTGTTATAAGATATTTGAGTTATTAATTTTATTTTTAAGAATTTTTAAATAATCTAAAAATCGCATTATTTTTCTTTAGATCAACCTTTAAAATATATTTATTATAAATAATTCATGGAATTACCATATATTTTATAGATAATGGAAAATTTGAATAATTTTGTGTATCAAAGTGTAAAGGAATTAATACTTAAAAATATTTATAAAATACAATAATCATTCAACACTGACTAAATAAAGTTATCTGCTATTGTCATTTCCCTAACTATTGTCAGACCACCATCCAAACCTTTCTACTAAAGTTGTCGCCGACAAGTTCATTCCATTCAAGTCGTTACTACCAACTGCACCGCTAACCAGTCTCAATTCACCAACCACTACAAGTCAATCGCCAACTATCGCTAAGCCAACCACCGCTATTGTTAATCGACATAGTACCAACATATGTCGACCGTCGACTCAACGTAAAACCACGGTGAAATTACATATATTATGCTTCCTTGACCTATCAATTATGTCTCTAATCAAATCACCAATCTCAAGGTTCACCTAAAGAAGTTAGAGTTGTTCTCCCATCCATCGATCCTAAATGGTAGCTTCTCCAACAAAAACGATTTTTATATACTAGTTGTGGTCGTGTCACTAATGAATTTGAAATGGTTATTTGATCTAATAATAATACTCGGTGATTTCAATAAAAGGAAATTTTTCTTTTTACGAAAATTAGGGTTTCATTCGTGGCTTTTGAAATCTGATTAAAGGTCAATGGTCCATCAACACTTTCCAAAATTACTCTGATTAAAAGAATGGTGGAATGACTTAAGAAAATGTCGATGATATTACAGGCATTATTTCGACAATATTGTTATAATGAAATAGGAACGTGATAACTATATCCTTTAATTAAATTATCGTAAAATTATTAAAAATGTCGATAAATTATTACTTAAATATTGTTACCATTAAATTATTTAAATATTTTTTTTGGACTAAAATATCATAAATTTTGCTTATATTTTCTCTAAAATGTTTTTAAAATGTAGATAAAAATCGACAAAATATTAATGAAATAATAATTAATATAATTGGATAGATTATTTAATTATTTCAAATATTTTATCTGCTTATTCTATAATATTTTACAAAAAAAAATATGTATTTTATTTACAATATTTTAATTTATTAATTAATTTATAAATATGTATAGTTAAATTGTTTAAATTTTTTTGGTCTAAAATATCCTAAATTTTGTAGATATTGTCACTAAAATATAGTTAAAATGTCGATAAAAATCAATAAAATATCAAAAATATCAATAAAATTTATTTTAAACTGTCAAGATTTATTTTTGATAATAGTTAATACAATTAGATAGATTACTTAATTATTTCAAACACTTTATCTACGTATTCTACAATATTTTACAAAAAAGAATTTGTATTTTATTATAAAATATTTTAATTAATTGATTAATTTATTAATTAATATAAATACTATAATTATTTTAAAAAATATGTATTAAATAAAAAATTAATTTAAAATATAAGTAATTTATTGTTTTGATATTTTATAAAGTTTTATAAAAAAAATGTTTTATATTTTTGATAAAATTTCCTTAGTTTTCTTGATTTTTTTTCAAAATCTTTATCAATAACAAAATATCTTCGACATTTTCGTAAAATTTATATTTCAATATCTTTATCAACATTAACATTTCAAACATGGATTCCATTTCTCAAAATTGAGTTCTTCTGTGATTTGTTTGTTGGATTTCTCCCCTGCTACCATGTGATCTAATATATTTGGGTACTTTTATGTCGTTGCTTCATGTATACACTAGTTGATGTTCTTATTCGATTTATTAAATATTCTTGTTTAGTATTAAAAGGGTTTTATTGTGTCTCCCCTATACATTTAGGGACTTTATTGTATCTCTCATACACTTTTAAGGATCATAATGTGTTTTTCAAAATATTCATCAAAATATAGCTTGACTTTGACTATAGAAGATAAATTGGAGGAAGATAGCAAGGGTCAATGGAGATGGAATCAATGGAAATGGAGTGAAGTTTTGTAGAGATTGGTAGGATATTGACGAAAAATGAGAGAAGAGGAATGGAAAAAAGAAAACCCTAGCAGAGCTCCCTTCTTTTGATAGTGCTGGCTTTGGAAAATGTTAACCTTTCTCAATTGCTTGCCAAAAATTCAATTGGTTTCCAACCACCACATATGGTGCCATAAATGGAAATTGCACAAACAATTTCTTTTATAAGAAATTTTATATTATATTAATATAAAAGATAAAAACAACTATACAAACAATTGCACCCATACACATATTTTCACACAATCACATTGATCACTCAGCATTTATCAACCACAACTAGCCAGATATGATCATTCTAATTGTTTATGTAGCTCAAATTGTTGTCTTTGAGAAAGTACACCGAAAGATATACCAACTGAGACAAGTATATGGTAGGTATTAACCACAACTAGTTAGATATTGTCATACTAATGTTCCAGCCACTAGCTATTGCACCTACGTAGGTGGCAATCATGTTACCGAGTAGTAAGAAACAAAATGTTCGTGTTTATTGTTTAAGGCAAATATCAAGGTATGGGTCAATATCTGCATGTGAATTTATGCAAACCAAGAATTTTAATTTTATCACGATCTCTAATATAATATGCATTTAAGAGGACATATCCAAAAGTCCAAATTGATGCATAACACAGTTAATTTCATCATCGAGTTAATTAAATAGAAACACAAATTGTGCAACCCATTATTTTTAATAAGTGAATAGAGCCATCCCTGGGCATTATAATATTTTTCTTTACACAGCAGGGAAAAAAGTATACAGAATTCAACATACATGGAAGTTCACCGTGATCACTACATTTCACTATCTAGAAGAGTTTCTTGCGGAGTCGGTGGAAAGCATCTGATTGATTTTACCATTCTGGTTGTATATATCCACAATCTTTTTTGCATATGAAGGCAAGTGTTCATCAGCTCTGCATATTTAAAAGAAATATTCTAAATCAATTTTTATATTCCCTGATATATACATCAGACTTTATAATGACTTACCTCTGTCTTCCCCAAACGCGGTTCACATACAAATAATTCCTGATTGTATGATAATCAAGGGAGTAACGCGCAAATTCTAGACCCTTTGGGCCAATCTGGCAAACATGGAAGGAGAAGAAAAGGAACCAAGTTTAGATAAATGTAACTAATTGGTACATTTATTACTTGAATGTATCATGTAGAATCTTTACCAAATTCAGTATAAAAGCTATGAAATTCCCAATAAACCTGGGAGCTGGCTGAGATGGCCCCTTACCTGAGAAAAAGATATATTAAACCAATGGCAGATGTAAGGAGGAAAAACAAAAAGTTTCCAAAGCTCATACTACCCTATGTATCTTCTCACTATACACAAAACATATGACTCATATGAGCTAAGGATCGCAATTAAATGCAATTTACAAGGAATTTAAGATATTTAGGGAAAGATAAGATTAATTATTGTATGATTGCATCTAACATACTTTCAATGTTTACATGGTTGCACACATGATGGAAATAAATGACTTCAAATCACCTGAACTATTTTTGGTATGCCACCAATACTTGGCAAACACATGGATAAAATGACTCATTTTTATGCAACAAAGACGACATTTTCAGCCACTTTTACCCATATATTTACTGCAAATTAGTGGTACACACAGTGGGAAACCGAAAGTAACACATGCCACAAAAGAATTGGACTCAAATAATACACCTTTCATACCAATCTGTCCAAGTCAACTGCTAATCAATTTAGAAGTTCAAATACAAGATCAATCTACAATTCAAAAAAAAGGGGGGGAATTGTGCCTACATACCCAGCTTAGCATCATCATCCGCTTTGACAGTCTCCATTACAAATGGTTGGCGTTGACCCTGAGAATAATTGTTCCTCAAATTCAGATTTATTAAGAAGGAAAAATTTAGAGCAACAGAAGAGGTAAAGCGAAGACTTTTACACTATTAACTGTCTGGGTAACCTCCAGAAGGTTCTCTACAAGATTCAGCATCTCTCTTCCACGTTCATTTCTATCATTTAAAGGGCAAGAGAAGCAAAAAATTTATTTCAGGCACTGAAAATGATCATATTTTTACAAGCATAATGAACAGACTGTAATAGAACAGCGTGACAAAGAAGATGAAAATTACAAATAATTAAAAAAGTCAAAAGGTAATGCACACTAAAACACAAAACATTACCTTACAGTAACATACTGTGGATGTTGTGTCATGCTGATTCCAGAATATTTTGGCACACCCATGTAGCCAACTACCAGATCCTAAGGTTGAGCCATATATGAAAAGTCAAAGATTATACTACTAACACTAATACATGCCAAATTATACTCGCATAGCTGCGGGGCAACAATGCAGTAGCGAGTAATGGGCACAACCATGATATTTTAGAGATTTGCAACTTTAAAGTTCATTAGCTGATAGGTAGATAGATGGATATATAGGGATAGTCTCTGGAAGTAACCTCGTGCATATCTTTAGTTACAAGATATGCAACTGTTAAAATAAACTCACCGCTAAGGCATTTGTGTAATCAAAACAGCTGCAGCAAACATTAAAATATGGAAAGTTAGAACAATATTTATGTAAAAAGATACCATGAAGAAGAAAAATGGAGGATAACTTTCAGGAGGTATATACATTGTAAAATATATTTCCCAAAATTCAATTTTGCAAAATGAAAAAAATTCGAAAAAATTAAAGCAGTTTAAGAGATGGAGGTATTTACTATCCTGCCTCATTGAATTTTAATTATGTGAGGCTGCCTGGTAGCACCATGGTGCCAGAGATTGAACCAAGTTAGGTGCTATCCATGTCAACCAATAATTTCTCATTTCGGGTCGGGTACATTAGTGATGCCATTATTAAACCAAAGGTATACATTTGGATCCATACTATCAAATTAATATATTAATAATCCCCACATTTAACAAAATGTACAATAATGTTCTAATTATGAAAAGAAAAAAAAACCTAATTTAAATAAAGTAATTTTTTTTATGAAAATATTTACTATTTAATGTCCTCTCATTTTTTTGTGCATTTCATTACGAAAACCACCCTATCCACTCTAGCAAATATGTCCACCTCTACCATCATCCCTAACCTACCCATATCGCTTTATTTCTTTATCAATCAACTAACTTTCACTATTTACATTAGAATAGTTAAGTCATCACCAACTCATTTGAAGTACCCATCTCTATTTTTAACAGCCTATTACCAACTCATTTCCTCTTATCTCACCGACCCCTTCATTCTTTTCGATCACCTTATATTCGATCAAACCTAAAGTAAACGTGGTTTTAATCTAACACAAGATGATCAAAAAAGAATAAGGGAGTCCAAAAAATCTAAAGAAATGAGCTGATGGCAGAACAAAGATGATGGTAGAGATGAATATGATATTTATAGTGGATAGAGTTATTTTCGTAATGAAATAGACCAAAAAAAAAAAGACAACAAATATTTTCATAAAAACAAAATTGTCTTATAAATTAAATTTTTTTTCAAAATTGGACTATTGTTGTACCTTATGTTAAATGGAGGACTACTAATTTACTAGTTTGAAAATATAAATCCAAATGTGTACCTTTTGTTTAATAAGTGTACTACTAAAGTACTATTGAAAAAGATTGTTTCCTTATTAAATATTTGAATAAGAGCAACATTAGGATTGATTGATATGTTTTTCCTTATTTAGTTCAATCAAAATTAGGTAGGTTATCTTAGTGTTAATTAAGAGATTATTGCCTTTATTAAATCTTTCCTTTTTCTAGTCCTAGTTTGTCTTATAAATTGTAAAGCTAGCTATTGTAATTAACACAATACAATACAAAGAAAGATATTTCACAAATCACAAATTCCTTATGGTAATCAGAGGAAGGTTTTGTTATAACTAAGCTATGAATGATTTGACCCTGAATCAAGAGTCACAAACAGTGTCAATACCAATTCGGAAACAGATACTATATCCACCATGAATTTTGGTGGATTGGATAATTCTCCACTTCAATTTATTGTTAAAACATTCAACCGTAAAAATTATAGAGAATGGACTCAATCCATAAAGCTCATTATCAATGGAAAGGGTAAAATTGGACACCTGATAGGGGAAATGAAAAAACCTAACTCCACCAAAATTGATGCAATGCACAGGTGGAGCTCAGAAAACTCTATGGTAATGGCATGGCTCGTTAACTCCATGACACTCGTTATTAGAAAAACATATTTATTCCTATCAACAACGAAAGAAGTTTGGGACGCTATTAAGAAAACATACTCTGATAGAGAAGATTCCTCACAAATATTTGAATTAAAAACATGCTTGTGGGGAATAAAACAAAGAGAAGAAGTTACCGATTATATGAAGCTACTAAATATCTAGCTACGGTGAGGGGTCCGACGAGCAGCATAAAAAAATTTCAATTTTCCTATACGATCTGATTTTTTACACGAAAAATTTTCGATATGTCCCAACACTTTAAAATATTATTTAAAATTATTTTTTAGACACTTTAATTATTTATAATGAATTTATGTGGTTTTACAATCCTACCCCTTAAAGAAAATTTCGTCCTCAAAATTTACAACTCCTCAAACAAAGATATTCTGAGCAAACTTTAAACTCTAACTCCCAAGTTGCATCTTCAATGCTATGATGTTTCCACTGAACTTTCACTAGTGATATTGTTTTTCTCAAGTTCTTGACTTGGAAATCAATTATCGCCATCGATTCTTCTTCATACAACAGGTCGTCTTCCTATGATGGCAATTTTGTCCAATCTAGAATACTATTCTAATTTCGTTGAAATTTCTGTAAAGCGAACACATGAAAAACGTTGACCTTGGGACAATTTCAAAAATAACTCCAATTGATACGCTACATCACTAATTCTCTTCACAACGTGGAACAATCGATGTAACATGATGCTAACTTTCCTTTCATTCCAAAGCGAGTTACTCCCTTCCGAGGTTGAACTTTGATAAACACATAATCATCCACTTCGAAGTTCAATGGTCATCGCCCATGATCAACATAACTCTTGTACTGGCTTTGAGTTGCATGAAGTTTGTCTTGTACGATGCAAATCTTTTAGTTGTTCCTTCTATAAGATCAATTCTCATTGTACTGAAATCTTCGCATTCTGCCCAAAACATCAGAGATCTACATGGTCGTCTATACATGACTTCGTAAGGAGTCATTCCAATACTGACATGATAATCGTTGTTGTACACTTAACCGAGTTTTAATTGGAATGAAATGAGCAAGTTTCGTGAGACGGTCAACAATTATACAGATGGAATCATGACCTTGAGAAGTACGAGGTAATCCTTGTACGAAGTTCATGGATATGTCGTTCCATTATCATTCCTTTACTAGGAGTGGTTGAAATAGTCCCACAGGCTTCTTGAGCTCTACTTTGTCTTGTTGACATATCAGGCTACGAACTATGCTACATCCATCTTCATTCCTCTCCACCAAGTATGTAAGTTTTGTGGAGTATAGTACCCACGAGCTACTGGTTGCAACGGATTATTTCCGATGGACTACGGGTAAGCATTTACATCACATGTATTCTTAGAGTTTTTCCGTTTATGGTGCCTTGAATTGTTGACCGTACACAGGCCTCGGAGTTGACCGTCTATTAGATATCAAAGTTTGACCAACAGCAAATGGACCTCAGAGTTGGATCCCCTTTTGTGTCTTAAAGCTGCCTATAGACGAGGGCTCATATGATGTTTATTTAACCAATATATGTGCCATATGTATTTCGAATTATGACGATACGTAAGGTCAGAGGCGAACCCACGTACATCTTAGAGGCTGACCATGCATGTGCTCATGTACTTTGATGACCAATACATATAAGGTTGCATATCATGCATATAGATTTATATTTGTATGACATATTTTATATTATATGAGCATGCATTGAGATACTTGAAATGTACATTCCCCCGATCTCCAAAAGCGAAGTATAGGTATACCCAAGTTTTGTAAATAAATCTCCTCACAATGTGTACTAATGATGATTACTTTTATTCATGAACATTAATATAAATAACATGCATCACAAATATTTGTTTGTTATAATATTATTTTAAAGTAGATTCCTACTAAACTATTTATAGCCCCTCCTGTTTCCCCTTCCCTAAAGAAAACTACAAGTATATTTTTATTTTGTTTAATTCATTTTGTATCCTATAATTTGCATATAATGTAAAGACATGATGTACAATAATTTATCCTTCAATGTTTTAATTGTTATGTATTGGATAATTTCTAAAATTTAAATGATTTTTGTTAAATTTATGTTTTAAATAAAGATATCCCGAATTTAATATGAAATCTATTTAAAATGAAATCATAAATTTTCTTTAACTATGATTTAAAATTACCCCTCCTTTCTCATGTACCCATTTTCCGGGGCGTGATTGGAATAGAAGTAGCAAAATCAAAAAAGAGAATCAGTGTCTTATAACGTAAATATGTCCTTGATCTTCTCACTGAAACTGGCATGCTTGGCTAAAAACCAAATCACACTCCAATTGAGGTTGAAAATAAATAAAAAGACTTAGGTAAAGTGGTGGACAAAAAAAGATATCAAAAACTCGTAGGAAAACTAATATATTTATCACATGCTAGACCTGACATAGCATTTACAATCAGTGTAGTGAGTACACATGCATTCTCCAAAGAAAGCCCACCTTGAAGCAATTTATAGAATTCTTAGTTATCTCATAGGATTGCCGGGAAGAGGATTATTCTTCAAAAAAAATGAAGCCAAAAAGTTAGAATCTACACTGATGTGGATTAGGTTGGTTCAGTAAACGACAGACGGTCCACTACTGGGTACTGCACTTTTGTTTTTTGGAAATTTAGTAGCATGAAGAAATAAAAAACAAAAAGTAGTAACAAGGAGTGGTGCCAAAGCAAAGTTTAGGGCAATTGCATAAGGAATCTATGAGGCACTGTGGTTAAAGAAACTCTTGACAAAACTTCAAATTTCAACATCTCCAAACAAACTATATTGTGACAACAAGGAAGCAATAAGCATTTCCCTTAATCTAGTTTGGTATGACAAAATAAAACAAGAGGAAGTTGATACACTTTACCAAAGAAAAGGTTAAAGATGAAACAATTTGCATGACTTGTGTCCCAAAGAAAGAACAAATTGCCGATACCTTCACCAAAGGAATTCACCGACAGTTATTTGATGATCTTATTTGCAAGTTAGATATGATCAATATTTACAATCCAACTTGAATAGAAAGGTTGAAATATCCTAAAATTAAAAAGGAAAAATATTGTTTCCTTATTGAATATTTGAATAGGACAACATTAGGATTGATTGATATTTTTTCCTTATTTAGTTCGGTCAAAATTAGGAAGGTTATCGTAGTGTTAATTAGGAGATTATTGCCTTTTATAAATCTTTCCTTCTTGTCATAATTTGTTCTATAAATTGTAAAGCTAGCTATTGTAATTAACATAATACAATACAAAAAATATATTTCACAAATCACAAATTCCTTAAGTACCAAACCCGTTTCATTCCCTAGTTTTTCCATGCTTATACTAAATCTGTCAATGATCCCTCTTATTTGATTGTATCAGTCGTCAATTCTCTCAAAAGCTTAAGTTGTTGGGAGATGGACTAACAATTCATTTTATCTTCTAACACACCACACCTCGAGTGTGGGCTCTATTTTCATTTTAGGCCCACTCTAGAAATTCAACAATTTGGACTACAAGGGTTTGAACAAAAGCTTAATAAGCTACTACATCTACACATTTTAACACCTTTAACATTGTGTTGTATATTGATCCAAAGTTTATATATTGCACGTACAAAAGCGTGCTCTAAACACATTGTTGATCCTATGTTGTGGCCCAACTTTAACCTACTTTGTTGATATATTTGAACTAAAGGATTAATCTAGTTTATAGCAAGAGTGGGCCTAGATCCTAAATAATCAAGTGACATCTTCCCATTAATTAAAGACAGAAAACAGAGAAAATAATAGATCAAACAATTTGGTTAATCCAAATTATGTTTATCAAATTTGCATCTCCTTCGGGGTGCTTTCTTTTATTTTCTTATCTTTTTTTAACACATGTAAGTAAGTTCATCATCTACACTTTACAGTAATCAGCATCTATCAATTCTTGCACTTAAACGGTATTTAATCACGTTTCAAAGGTTCATGAAAATTACTAAAGAAAGAACAAGAAATCACCTGTAGCAAGATGGTGCAATAACATCCACCAACTCATTAGCAGGTAAGCAGAAATAAGGGACCTAACATGTTTAAATTTAAAAATGGATGAAGCAGCAGAAATGGGAGACTCAAAACCAATGGTTAGTGTATGAACATGACAATACCTCCTCAATATGGCCATCCAAATGCTTTAAGTGGACCTGTTTAGTACAAGAAAAGATATTAAATGAATAGAACTGGTAAAGATAGGCACATCAAGTGTTATTTTCCATGTAATAATGGTAACAATTGAAATATAAAATATGATTACACAGAAGCAAATATTAAATAATCGAAATAGGTTGAGAGGAGAACCAGAAAATCAAAGAAAGACATTATAATTCTCATTCTATCAGAGTGCAGAAAGATTACATATGTATTTATAGGAATAATAATACTAAAACCTTAATCCTAATAAGACTCCTAAACTAGGCTAAAATATACTATTAATCCCAAATTTTAATTAAATTTACACATAGGTCCTCAAACTTTAACTAAATTTACACATAGGTCCCAAAATTTTTAAAACATATGATTTAAGTCCCATATTTTTAAAACTTTACATATAGATCCTAAAATTTTGATTCACAAATATTTATTTTAGTAACCCAGCTAGAACTAGTGTATAAAATTTTAAAAATTTGAAACCCAAATAGTAAGATTTTAAAGTTTATGGACCTAAGTGTGAATTTACATGGACTATAGGAGTAATCAAGACCCTAAACTAACATGATAACATAATGATAATGATTTAATATCTAATATTCTAATACTAATAATATCAAATATCTAATATTTCTATTGTAACCATTAATTTAAGTAGTCAACCATCTTGCTTGTAATATAACCCACGTTACAAGATTGTTTAATTAGAAAACATCAATAATCCACTGGAATGTTTGAAGGGTTTGAAGGGGAGAAAAGACCCAATAAAAAAAATCAGCCCAGGATCTTACAGACTTGTTGATTTAAAAGTTTGTATAAAAGCAGGAAATCCAAGCCTCTAGCTATGGTATACCACAGATTAAACCTCACAGACAAGGTCTTATACCACCCTATGAAACGTAGCTTTCATTTACAGCTGATTTTAATTTTAACGGAACATCCAACGGCAAAATATATGCAAAGCATTTTCAAATAAATTATTTAACAAACCTTGTAGTCTTGCATAAACTCATAATGAAGAACTGTTTCAGGTTCACTGCTTGCAGCCTTCAGAAACTTATCTAGCCCTTCCCTTGTACCGTTATCCACTGTTGTGTAATAGATTAGTACCACACCAAATAATATTCTAAGAAAGGTATTCTCTCACTTAACATCAGCAATAATATACTGTATAACACACGTCAATTGGCTACAGATTTAAGTAGCAGGAAAATGTGCACTGATGTGATATTACAAGGGTTATTACATTGGACTGTAAGCCACAGTCAAGCTCTGCAATCAGGTTATTACGTGCAGTGTCTTGTAAGCAAGTTTTTGCTTGATTAATCGCTTCTAAAGAATATCAAGTAAAACACAACTCTTCTTGTTAATTTCATACATCATAAGTTGGTTAAGCATATTATACATGGTATTCTAGCAGCATAACGGATACATATGTTTAATAAGATCAGTCATCTTCTTGGTAAAAGAAGTCTAAAAGTCTTGAGGTGAATAGCAAATGCCGAAGTTCATTCCCTCCATGCATTCAGAATCAATCATGGTCAAAGGAATTTAGTATTTGTAAATGTTTTCAAGAGTAATCAATAAGTCAATTAAATAAGGTTTTCTAGCTAGTAATTCCATCTAGGAGTGTTCTAGTCCTCTAGACAGTACTATAAATAGAAGTAATCCATCTTTGTTTAAGGGACTGTCTCATGAATAGAAAATTGTCCATAATTTTATCTCCCATAGAGTCTTAATTGATGACATTTCCCAGATTTCTCCTTATAAATCTTGGCTACAACATAGTTTAGAGTAAATTCAATCCTTCAATCTAGAAGCATCATTTTCTATTTGTATCAATAAAATATAAATCTCCTCAAGTCATTTAAGTAATTGATACGAGCATCTGACAGAGAGCGTATGAGAAGTAATTACCACAATTTGTGCCCAACACATATAGCTTTTCCAAATTCAAGTGATGCTCAACAGATCTTAATGCTGCAGTTCAAGAAATTACGCTGCATCACAATGGAACAAATCACCACAGAGAAGAACTAAAAGTAGAAAGTTAGAGATCATAACACAATCAATACCTTGCACTTGGCATCCCACACCACAGAAAAGAAGGCGTTTAACTCCTGCAGCCTGTTCCATGGGAAATTTGACTGTTTAAGTTGCTAAAAAATTTAAATTTATAATAACAAAAATACCTTAAATCATAAAGATTTGATAGCATGCAGGCTAGAAAAACAGCTTTCTGCTTATCATAATGACGCTAGAGACCATTTTATGTTTTCAGATGTCATGCATTTCAAATTCTTCCACTTCTTGCTTGTTTACTTGCGCGGGCGCAATGAGATGCAGCACATTTTGGCATTTCAATAATTTATATGTGCATTGACTAGAGCAGTTTAGCTTAATCTTGGATTTTACTATTAGTCTTGTTTTCTTTTTGCAAAATGACCTCTTTTTCAGTTCACTGTGCTCTTCCAATGTTTCGTTAACAAAAGCAAGCAAAGTAAAATAATAAATTACATGTTTTGGCAAACAAATGAAAAGAGAATTCAGAGACCTCAACTAGTGCAAGGGTATTCAGGTTAGGAGACAGTGTTGGCTTAACACCTTTAGCAGCTAAAACTTCATCCGGTGTCCTGTTGTAAACAGGGAAAAGGAGGGTGATATACACAAGTATTAGGCACATACACCAACTTGGAACATAATAAATAACTGAAATCTCTTATAAAAAAGAGTAAACAAATGAAATCAAACCCTCAGTAAAAAGATACAAGCCATTATATCAAGCTCGAAGAAATAGAAACAAACCTGGCTAAAATAGGCCTTGGAGAGAATCTGTCTTCTGGATCACTGAGATAATTAAAATATAATATAAAGCGTCACTAAATTTCTAAAAAGTTCTAAGCAATGGACTATAGAAGAGTAAAATGCAGTAGTATTGTTCCACTACCTCTGTACACAAATGACAGCTTCTACCATGCCTGATTTGAGCATTTCAATTGCTATAGTTGTTACTATCCCCGTCCATTGAGCTCCTACCAGTAACATGTAAAGCAAGAATATTTTAGGTTCACTTGTTTCCATGTTGAAAATAAAAAAGTAGATAAAACAAAAATTATGCTACCTATTTCGAGTCATAAATATGAGGCATACCAGTTCATAGATAGTAAGCTTACCTTCAACTGGCTTAACTTTACGAGCATATAACAACTTATCATAGACCCCAAAGTGCATTTCATCTAAGGAATTTTCCTTCCTCCCTCTACCATGAACAATGGGTTCCAAGCTCTGCAAAGAAAACAAAACAATGAACCAGCTTTTCATGACAAGAAAAGATACAGAGTTCTATATAGTGAGCGCACTTTTTAGTAACATAAAAGCGTGATGTTAACAAACAGGATAGCTTTGCTCAAGCCTTGTAGTCAAACAATAGAACTTTACTTTTGAACAAAAAATAAACAATCAGAATTCTCAGTTAGCATATGTGCTTTTGCCAAATCAATTATATTAACATAAAAAAACTGAACATAACAAGCATAAAGAATGAAGTAAACGGATAAAAAGAATCAGAAAACCAAACATAAATAGTATAAATGAATTAAAAATAAATAAATAAGGAGAAGAAGAAGACGACGACGGAATGCCAACAACTTACTTCAATTCTAGACATTCCCTCCCCTAAGAAAGCACACGCGTTCTTCACATGGGCAACGTAATATGTGTCACACAACCCACAACGACTGTCCATGACCAAAATACAAATTAGAAAAGTCCAAGACCAAGAATTAAAGCTTAATTGAAAATCCATAATCTTCAGAAATGGTGAAATGGGTATAGAAAGTGAGTGTAGTACGACCTGCAATGTTCTTTAGCTGGGTAGGTGCCTCCAGGAGGGATTGGTCTAGAGCGTTGCCTCCAGTCCTCTCTCAACTTCACTGACTTTGAATTTGTTTTCCCATCTGTTCCACATAATCAAACTAAGTTTCATTACACACAATAAGCGCTCAAACGAAAGGCAAAACAGAAACACTTGGGCACCTTTAGAGGAAGATGAAGAATAAGAAGAAACAACCGAGAGTGAGACAGGAAACACAGATGGGTTGGTAAGCAAGAAAGACATTGCAGCAGCAGCGACAGCATAGAGATTTTCTGTACCTCGTGCGAACGGGTCTGTTCTTTGCTCAACCACATATTTACCTGATAGCATCAACGAGGATTACACACCGGCCAGATTTTCCTATTTTGTTTTTTCCGAAAATTAAATAAATTGGGATGGGTCGTAATAATCTGGTAATTCTTTGACGGTGACATTATAAACCCTTTTTTTATTTTTTAATCGATAAAACGTGGGTTGTATATTAAAAAAATTTAAAAAGTAAAATATTATAATTAATCAAAATATAATACAATTAATTTAATTAAATGATATATAAATTTTAATTTAAATACACATATAATTTAATAAATAATTATTTTTACCTTTTATTATATTAAATTTATGATATTTTATTTATCTCGATTTTATAACAATATATATTATAAAAATCAATCAAAGATATATAAAATATAAAATATAAAATCAAAATTTGAGTTAAAGATATGGTAAAGCTAAAATATATAAAATCACTAATCTTATACTATAGAACCATAAGTAGTAACAATGATATGCAATAATTTTTAAAATTTTAAAATTTATTAATATTAATTAAATGAAATTTTATTTATTATTCAAAATATTTAAATTTTACGTTTATCAAAAAAACTATATCTATAAATTTATAACTACAAAATACGTTTCAAACTAAAATATAAAGAAATAATAACTTTGATTATTTTCCTAGTCTAATATATATATAATATATTCTAAGTTAATAAATGAAAATAAGAAAAGTATTGAAATCTTAAAAATATAAAATATAATATAAATTATAGAAACAAGTAAAAATAGGATATCTTTTTTATAAATTTTCACTAAATTCATTTTTTCTTTATATTGCAACATAACATTGTTTTAATAAGTGTAAAAGACGATTTTACATGTATGTAATATTTCGGATTATGTGAGTTATCCCCTCCCTCATTCATGCTTCCGTTTTGATTTCTTTCCTCTCTCATATCTCAATGTTTTCTTTCTTTAAGTATTACTAAACATTTTCTCTCGTATATTTTCTTAATTATCGAATTTGATATAATTAATTATTGTTATTTATTTTTAATTCTTTTAATTTTATTTTCTTAAAATATAAAAACACAAAAAAATTGATTTTTATTTTTCTTGTTTTAAGAATTAATTTTTAATAACATGATCTCTATAAGAACGATATTATCTTATCGAATTTGATATATTACTTATGGCGATATGTATACTTGTGTATTCATTGAACAAAATTTATGTGTTGATCACTAAGCAGAATCAAAAGATAGATGATAGAGTACGTTTTCAAATATATGGTCTTAATTTGGTATTCTAAGTCTAGATGTATGATGACATTCAAGATAATGGGAATGAACTAACTATTTGCTTGAAAGACCAATTTCTGACAATGTTGAGGTGATCAATTATTGCTCAAGTCAAGACTATTTTTAATAAGCCTTATGCGATAATATTTTATTTTAGATTATTATATTTTTATTGGTATATTTTAATTGTTAGACAACTTCATTTCATTATTTTCGATAAGATGTAACATGTTACATCATTACTAGCATGTTATGTAACATGTTACATCGATAAATTACATTATTGTGACATGTTACATTGGGTGAGAAACACTAAATAACCTGTTATAATATGTTACATAATATGTTCTATATAATGTAACATGTTACATTATATGTACACATCTTATGTAACAGATATACTAATTCAAATGCTATGTAATATGTTACATTATATGTACACATGTTATGTAACATTATATGACATATTTGATGTAACATGTAATGTAGCATTTGAATTAGTATGGTTGATTTTTTTATTATTTTATTTTGATAATGTTTCTTATCATATTGTGTTTTTTGGGTAGGTTTGTGTGAATACAATATGACAACATGAGAATGCCCTCTACTTTAAATCTCCCCATATTGAAGTAATGTATTATGATGAGGTGGGCTTTTTCTAAAATCAAGTTGGAGGTTCATAATATGAATCTGTTGATAATGTATTGTTGAGGGAAAAGTTATTGGAGAATAAGAAAAAGCATCGAGATAGGGATTTGAATGAAGGGTTTAAGTCATCGAATGTTGACTTCTAAACCATCGAATGTTGACTTCGATGATTTTTATAAGCTAACTTTATATTTTGATTCCAAGTTTAGTCACAAAAAAGCTTATTTTGATGAGAGGTTTGATGAATATGGAGCTACTATTGATAGACTTTTATGGATCTCGTAATAATTTCGTCGATATTTTCTCAATTTCTAAGTTATAAATTATTGTCTGATAATATAATTTTTTGGTTATTATATTAGTTATATTTTATCATTGATTTCTTTCAATTTCATTTGTTGTTATAGACACAACATACTTTCAAATTATACAAGTCTCCTACCAAGGTCTGCCCTACATTGATTCAACTTACAAAAAGTGACATTGATGGTAAGACGTCTAATATTGATGATGTAGACAAACCTTCTTTTTATCTTGGTATGGATTTAGAAGGTTCACAAATTTTTTTGAAGACTTCACATTCTCCTTCTTACAATCCAAATTTTGATAATAATATATTTAATCATTTGGATCAATATGCACAACTATATCATTTTGGGTATAAGATAAGGTTTGATCATTACATTTTACCTTCCAAATCTACATCTACTTTTATGTTGGAGAAGGATAGGAGATCAATTAAACCATCAAGAACTATTTCTAATTCCTATGTTTGTCCTTCTAAGAAAAGTATGTCTGTTAGTTATGGTAGAATATAAGTGAAGTCTTCCCTTAAACTTGTAGAATCGACTTCTCATGTAAATAGTACACATAGGTTTACATATATTTGTAAGGGTGATGATGCATTAGAGCATTCAAGTTGCCCTTACAAACCTTTATCTAAGAATTGAGAAAAATGTTTCAATGAATGGTTTAGATAGAAATCTTGGTATGTATTTTTATCTTTTTATTTTTCATTATATTATTATGCTTATTGCACAATTTTTTGACATTGTTCTTTTTTTTTAATTAGTGATCCTATTAAAATTCAATATCAAGACTTGATATAAAAAAGGAAGATTTCATTATTCCTCTCAAGAAGGCTAGGGGATTGCTTCATGATATTGTAAGTATTACACTTTATTATTATTTGAAATTTATATCATGAACTTTTTTTCATATACTTTTATAGTTTTATGTATTTGTGATTTGTTGTTTTATAGCATTTGGATAGTGTGCTATATGAGATATGGTTTATCCCGACGCTTCTAGGTTGAAGAATTATTCTACTTTTGAGACTTTATTCAGTATAAGTTATAGATTTTTTTTACAATTTATGATGTTATGTAACATGTTAGATTTTGTATCAGTTACAATGTAACATGTTATATAGCATATCAAAAACGTTAGAACATGTTACATAATAATTCAGAAACGATGTAACATGTTACATAGTAATTCACAAATAATGTAACATGTTACATAGTAATTCACAAGTAATGTAACATGTTACATAGTTTGTAACAAAATGATATAACATGCTACATAGCATATCATAAACAATGTAACATGTTAGATATATATTATGTTTTAACATGTTACCAATTTATATAATATTAACTATTCATTATATTAAATAGTGCTTTATTTTTAAATTACATATTATTTTGTGTATATAGAGTGCATGAAATTTATCACTACTAATTGCAAAAATCCAAAAAATATATGTCTACATACCGATAATTATTTGGTTAAATTTGTTACTATGTTCTCAAATTTAATTAAACATTGGCCAATTGATTGGAATGATTTAGACATATTATATGTACCAATCAATGTTGACAGTAATCATCGAGTCTCCGGTGTAATATATTTGGACAAACAATTCATCAAGTGGTATGATTCTTTGGACACATCAGATGAAGAAGAAGTGTAATCCTATAGCAATCATGATACCTATCTTGTTGTATTTTTTGGAATATCATAGATATAATGAGAATCATCAAGATGATCCATACATTTGATGGCTAATTTTTGTGATGGAATGTGTTCTAAAGCATGATAATGTGTAATTATTTTATTTAATACCAGTTTTAATACTTTTTACTTATAAATGCATTTAATCCATCCTAATGTATTGTTATTTTGTTTTTATTTTGCAACCATGACTGTGGGATTTGATTCCTCAATTTTTTGGAGTTTCTGACGAAATGATGGACATTAGACATGATTAATTATATTAGTTATCTAAATATTAGGAATAGATATTGTATACAACTTGTATGTAATAATGGAATATTAGACCTTGCTTATTAAGAGGCTAGACAAACTGTGAAAATTCATTTGTAGTTGGAATATTTTAGTCTTGATAGAAATTCAAACAAATGAGTACGTAATTTTTGTGTTTATTCTGATTGTAATAGTTTGATGGATGTAGTTTTCTTTTGGTATATTGATTTTAATTTAATGTTAAAATTTATCATATTTATTGCCTATGTATTAAAAATTATTCAAGTTAATATGTGTTGATTATATTATGTAACAGATTACATTGTATTTTAATATCAATGTAACATATTACATCATGTCTAATAATATAGTTTTTATTATGTAACATGTTATATTGTATTGTAAAATCAATGTAACTTGCTATATTTTGTCTGATAGTATAGTTTTTATTATGTAAAGAGTTACACTATATTGTAAGATCAATATAACATGCTATATTATATATGAAAAATACTATATTTCTTATAACATACATAATTTATGTTAAAAATAAAATATTTAAGAATAAAAGATTATAAATATTACTTGATAATGACACTAACAAATGATTCTCTTCAATCAATGTAAAATCATATTAACGTATAGAATCTATATATATTTTGATCATTTCAATTGTCAATAATACATATGCAAATTTAGTATTAAAATATAAATTTAAATCTAAAGTAAATGTATAATTTTATAAAATGTAAAGTAGTATGAATTTATTATTATGTTATGGGTTTCTTCCTCTTCCTCTTCTTGCTTTCCTTTTTGAGTCTTTTAAAATCACCAAGTATTGGCAACACTAGGACATCTCTCATAATAATTGGTAGATTTTATTTGCTTTTATATTCTATTGGGTATATTGGAGTTTATTGTCACGTCCCGTTCAGAATTGCCCTAAAAATCTAAATGTTGGCTGCCTAAAGGATCTAGACACATGGAAAGTTCTAGAGTTGCCTAGAGAAGTCTAGAAAAGGCTAGAGTTGGACGGACTCAACTCAAGCTTGAAGACCCTAGAATGTTCTAGAGCACGTTGGAGGGTGCTAGAATGAGCTGGAATGTTCTAGAACATGCCGGATGGTTCGGGAAGGATGTAGAAGCCGCTGGAAACTTACGGAACATCCCGGAACGTGCATGAAGGAGCTAGACAAACCTAGAAGACTCTAGAGTTGGCTAGAAGGTCCTAGAGCCTTGTGGCACATTGTACATAAACCTAGAACACTCTTGTATATTCTAGGCTTAGAATTATCTAGAAAGTGGTGGCATATTCTTAAGCTTAGAAACCACATTATAAATAGACCAATTGGTCTTCATTTTCAATCATCTTGGGAAATCCTTGGGAATTCTTAGCATTTGTAACATAAACTCTCTCTAGAGCAATACAAAGCATTCTTTGCAAACTCTCTTTCTATTCTCTTTGGAGTTACATTCGGGTTGGAAGGTAGGCTTAGTGCAACGGACGGTGCTAAGTGCCGCACGATCGATACTTGAAAAATTAAGGTCGTGACAGTTGGTATCAGAGCTTTCGGTTGAATCATTTCTACTCTTGGAATAATGAAGAACGTTGCTCCATCTACTCCAAGCGTTGATGTTCCACCTATGGAACGTGGACGTGAGGAAACCCGGAAACCATCGAAGGAATCTCGAGCCAAGTCGAAAGACATGCTTTCTAGCTTGGAGGCACGAGTTGGGAGTGCGCAGGACAGCTTAGGGGAGCTGTTTGACCGAGTGGACAACTTAGAGGAGCGTTGCAATGGCTTGGAGGCTGAGGATGTGGAGATCCATACAACAATTAAGATGTCACTCAACGAGCTAGATGGTGGGCTAAGGCAAGAGATTGATGGGTTGAAAGCTGAACTTGCCAAGGTAAGAGATCTTGTCCAAAGAGAACTCGCTAACGTGTTGCTTAGAGTTGAGGACATGGGTGGTGATCTAGCTCTTTGTAAGCGGGCTATGGCCGTGGGAACTAGCATAACCACTATCATCGAGGCTAAGAGGGTGGATGTTCCCAAGCCTAAGACCTTCAATGGTGTTAGGAATGCTAGGGAAGTGGAGAACTTCCTATGGGGACTCGAACAATACTTTGAGGCTACTGCATAACGGACCGTACGCCAAAGAAGATCCGAGCTTCCGCTATGTATTTGTCCGACACTGCTATGCTATGGTGGATGCGGAGACATGGTGATGTGCAACGAGGGGTTTGCACAATTGAAACCTTTGAAGACTTCAAAAGGGAATTCAAAATGCAGTTCTTCCCCGTAAATGCTGAAGAGGAAGCAAGAGGCCGATTGCGATGGTTAAAGTAGACGGGTAGCATAAGGGATTATGTGAAGGAGTTCACAACTTTGCTGCTTGAAGTTCCTGACACGTCCGACAAGGATGCCCTATTCTTGTTCATGGACGGTCTCCAATCGTGGGTTAACCTTGAGCTCAAGCGACGTGGTGTCCAAAACTTATCTTCGGCCATTGCGACTGCAGAAAGCTTTATTGATTACTCCTCAAACAAAGAGAGCTCCAAAGCCACAGATAAGAAGTTTGTTGGAGGAAAGAGTGGAGGAAGCCATGGTAAAAGTCAGGGACCTAAGAACCATAAAGACAGCTCCTCATTCAAACCACGAGACAAGGGGAAGGAAAAGGAGGATCGTGGTGCCTCAAAGCCCCATGTAACATGCTTCATTTGCGATGGACCACATTGGGCACACGAATGTCCGAAAAGAAAGGCCTTGAGTGCCTTAGTTGCTTCCACTCATGACCAAGATGGAGGCGAGTCGGACGCATGTGCAAAGATGGGTTCTTTGCGCCTACTTGGTACAATGCAGAGTGCCCCAAAAACCCTTAAAGGTTTGATGTACGTGGATGCCACCATCAATGGGAAGGTCGCCAAAGCATTGGTTGACACAGGTTCATCTCACAACTTTGTTTCAGTAGAAGAAGCAAAGAGACTTAGCCTGAAGGTTGTCAATGGAGAGGGTTCTCTCAAAGTAGTTAACTCAGCAGCACTGCCATTACATGGAGTCGCTCGAGGAGTTAAGGTCAGTCTTGGTGCATGGACTGGCCAAGTGGACTTATTTATAGCGCCTATGGATGACTTCACAGTTGTATTCGGCATGGAGTTCTTGGACCAGGTTAGAGCTTTCTTGGTGCCATGCTCAAACTCTATGTGTATCATGGATGGTTTGAAGGCGTGTGTGGTGCCGAAGGAAAGGACCAGCAAACCTACTATCCAAGCTCTCTCAACACTTCAATTCAAGAAGGGATTGAAGAGGGATGAAGAGAGTTACTTGGCCATCTTAAAGGAATACGATGACAAGGAGGCGTCAACAAAGCCAAGCTTGCCAACGGAAGTGCAAGCTGTCTTAGATAAGTTCCAAGATGTAATGCCGGAAGCATTACCCAAACGGTTACCTCCAAGGAGGGAGGTAGACCATGAAATAGAATTGGAACTTGGCACAAGGCCACCAACAATGAGTCCGTATTGGATGGAAAACTCAGAGTTGGCAGAATTGCATAAGCAACTCGACAAATTATTGGATGCTGGCTTTATAAGGCCCTCTAGAGCCCCATTTGGTGCCCCCGTGCTCTTTCAAAAGAAGAAGGATGGCTCATTACGAATGTGCATAGACTATCGAGCTCTAAATAAGATCACAGTCAAGAACAAGTATCCTATCCCCCTTATTTCTTATTTGTTCGATCAACTGGGGAATGCTAGATACTTCACAAAATTGGACTTGCGATCGGGATACTACCAGGTATGCATAGCCAAGGGAGATGAGCCCAAGACTACTTGTGTGACCAGGTATGGTGCCTATGAGTTCCTTGTTATGCCATTCGGCCTCACAATGCACCAGCCACCTTCTGCACTTTGATGAACAAGATTTTCCATCCCTACCTCGACCGGTTCGTGGTAGTATATCTTGACGACATTGTGATCTATAGCCAGACTATGGAAGAACATTTAGAGCATTTGAAGAAGGTGTTCGAGGTCCTAAGGAAAAATGATCTATACGTCAAGAAGGAGAAATTTTCATTTGCCTAAGATGAGGTGATGTTCCTAGGGCATAGGATAAAGGATGGGAAACTGATGATGGATGGAGCTAAGGTGAAAGCCATCCAAGAATGGGAACCTCCTACCAAGGTTCCCGAGTTAAGATCTTTCCTCGGACTTATGAACTACTATAGAAGGTTTATCAAGTCCTACTCAGCGAGAGCAACCTCACTCACTAACCTGCTCAAAAAGAACAAGGCTTGGGAATGGACAAGTGAATGCCAAGCCTTGTTTGAAGACTTGAAGAAGGCCGTTAGTGAAGAACCGATGCTTTGCCTACCAGACCCTTCCAAGATGTAGGAGCTGCACACGGATGCTTCAGACTTTGCCATTGGTGTAGTATTGATGCAGGAAGGGCATTTGATAGCTTATGAGAGCCGCAAGCTTAACGACACCGAACGTCGCTACACTGTACAAGAAAAGGAAAGACAGCCGTCATTCATTGTCTAAGGGTGTGGCGACACTACTTATTGGGTTCTCATTTCGTTATCATGATGGACAGTGTTGCAACAAGCTACTTCCAGACTCAAAAGAAGTTGAGTACCAAGCAAGCTCGGTGGTAAGATTTCTTGGCAGAGTTTGACTATAGGTTAGAGTGCAAGCCCTGCAAGGCTAATGTGGTGGCTGATGCGTTAAGCCGAAAGACGGAGCTAGCAGCTTTAAGTAGACCAAGTAGCCCTTTGTTAGAAAGGATCAAGGAAGGGTTAGAGCATAATGCCCTTGCTCAAAATCTCCTTGCCCTCATCAAGGAAGGGAAGACGAGACGATTTTGGCTGAGTGATGGACTACTCTATGCCAAGCAGAATCGTATCTTCGTGCCAAAATGAGGGAGCTTAAGGAAAGAGCTTATCAAGGAATGCCACGATTCCTTATGGGCTGGACACCCAGGAATGAGGCACACCCTTGCTTTGATCAAATCCATCTACTATTGGCCTCAACTCCAAGACGATGTAGAAGCTTATGTGAAGACTTGTCTTGTATGCCAACAAGACAAGATAGAGCAGCATACACCCGGAGGTCTGCTAGAGCCGCTGCCCATTCCAGAGAGACCATGGGAGAGTGTCTCTATGGATTTCATCACCTGCTTGCCAAAATCAGAGGACTTTGGCAGCATTATTGTGGTGATTGATCGCTTCAGCAAGTATGCAACATTTATACATGCCTCAACAGACTGCACGGCAGATGAGACGGCACGCTTGTTCCTTAAACATGTTATGAAGCATTGGGGGATTCCATCCAACATAGTGAGTGATCGAGACCCACGATTCACAGGGAAATTTTTGATGGAATTGTTCAAGTTGTTAGGATCAGACTTGAACTTCTTTACAAGCTTTCATCCTTAAAGTGATGGACAAACATAGCGTTCCAACGCGTTGCTGGAGTTGTATCTTAGGTACTTTGTTAGTGCTAATCAGCGTGATTGGACGAAGCTATTGGATGTAGCCCAATTTTCATATGATTTGCAAAGGAGCGAGTCCACCACAAAGAGTCCCTTTGAGATCGTCATGGGGTAGCAACCCATGACTCCTCATGCCTTGGCCACGAGTTATGAAAGGAAGAGCCCTGCTGCCTTCAAGTTTGCCAAGGCTTGGCATGAACAAGCGGAGTTGGCCCGAGCCTATCTAAACAAAGCGTCTAAGAAGATGAAGAAATGGGCTGACAAGAAGAGGATGATGGTAGAATTTCAGGAAGGAGATATGGTCTTGGTTAAACTATTGCCCCAACAATTCAAGTCCTTGCGGAAGGTTCATAAGGGGTTAGTGCGGAAATATGAGGGACCATTTCCTATCCTCAAGAAAGTCGGTAAGGTGTCATACAAACTGCAACTCCCTCCAAAGCTTAAAATATATCCGGTCTTTCATGTAAGTATGCTAAAACCCTTTCATGGAGACAAGGAAGACATAAGTAGGGGAGAATCCAAGAGGGCGCCTACTACAGTGATAACCTCATTCGACAAAGAAGTGGACTCAATTTTGGCCGACCGCTTGATCCGATGAAGGGGCGTACCAAGTTATAAGGAATACTTGGTCAAATGGAAAAACGCCCTAGATGTAGAGACAAGCTGGGAACCTGAGGAGTCTTTATGTAAATTCAAAGATGCCATAGAGAGGTTTTAGCTTGAAGTCGAGACGAGGGCATCGCGAACTTGAGTGGGGGAGGGTGTCACGTCCTGCTCAGAATGGCCCTAAAAATCCAAATGTTGGCTGCCTAAAGGATCTAGACACATGGAAAGTTCTAGAGTTACCTAGAGAAGTCTAGAAAGGGCTAGAGTTGGACGGACTCAACTCAAGCTTAAAGACCCTAGAATGTTCTAGAGCACGCTGGAGGGTGCTAGAATGAGCTGGAATGTTCTAGAACGTGCCGGATGGTTCGGGAAGGATGTAGAAGCCGCTGGAAGCTTACGGAACATCCCGGAACGTGCATGAAGGAGCTAGACAAACCTAGAAGACTCTAGAGTTGGCTAGAAGGTCCTAGAGCCTTGTGGCACATTGTACATAAACCTAGAACACTCTTGTATATTCTAGGCTTAGAATTATCTAGAAAGTGGTGGCATATTCTTAAGCTTAGAAGCCATACTATAAATAGACCAATTGGTCTTCATTTTCAATCATCTTGGGAAATCCTTGGGAATTCTTAGCATTTGTAACATAAACTCTCTCTAGAGCAATAGAAAGCATTCTTTGCAAACTCTCTTTGTATTCTCTTTGGAGTTACATTCGGGTTGGAAGGCATGCTTAGTGCAACAGACGGTGCTAAGTTCCGCACGATCAATACTTGAAAAATTAAGGTCGTGACATTATGCTAACTTCAAGTAAGCGATGTGCTAGTAGATTGAACACATGTCTTCTATGGACAACTTCTTTTCATTGCATGCTACAATTGCATATGCATAAGAATTTTGTAGTGCTTAAAATTTACCACATGTAAAAGTCTTGTGTTGTAGGTTTACAATGTAACTTTTAAACTCTCTTTTCACTTGTACTTGAATGTTTATTTTATTACTTTCATTAGTTCTATCTTCATCTTCCTTTTTTCAATTTTATCTTGCACTTGTTTTGTTATTGTTCTCATATTTGAAGCAACTTTCCTTCTTTTTATAATCCAACTTTGAACTATATCTCGTATCTCTCCTAATAAGCGTGTTACAAAGGTGTCTTGTGCATGCCTTAGCATGGAATTCATTTGTTCTGCGTTATTTGAAGTATGAAGCCATATCTTGTAATTGGAGCTAGACATTTGAATCTTACCCAAGATGAGTAGTCTGTCTTGATTATGTATTTCATCGTTACTTTGAAAGCTTCATTAAACATGTAGATATTCTTGTGAAACATTTCTTCATTGTAAGCATAAACAGCTAGTTTGTAGTAGGTGTTTGTAGTTTTATTATGGTAGTAGGTTATAAGGATTTGTTTCATGTGATAGTAATAATAAAAATGGGGTGCCTTGTCGTACAATGATTGTTGATTTTATTGTTAGATTTTGATTAGATATTATAACCAATTTTTTTCTTTCTTTAATACGTAACTTTCTTCTTCCAAAAAAACCATTTTCATGCTTTAGTGGTTACCCCACTTGCCACCCCAAATGCAATAAGATAAATCTACATTACATTAAACAATTAATTAGTAATGCGTAATATAATATGTTATATTAAGAGAATTATACAAAAGTAACAAGTTACATTGAGGAAATTTGTTTTCTTAATATGATTTTTATATTAATTAAGTAGATAATATATGTACTAGTAAATCATCATTACCTGATTGTTTCTATCTTTTGTAACGGTTATAAGTAATACCCCTCCTCATTTTTCTTTAATAAATTTTCCATCAATTATGACTATTGGTCGTATGTAGTTGATGAGTTTATTTATGCATGTACTAATTGCCATGAATCTATACCTGAAGCTAGAATCTAAATAATTTATTATCTTAATATATGAATTTAGGTTTACCTTTTTAAACATGTAGAATAATCTAGGTAATTCACTGTAAGATTATTTGGGATCTCCCTATACTTGCTTTATTGCTTCCTTTTTTTCCTATGATTGCTTTTTGTAGATAATTGTGACTCTTGTTTTGTTTTTGATGTCACTTATAATTTCTTTTGACCTCAATTGTCTACTTGGATCTTGGTAAACGACTTTGATGTTATCAACTACATGTTCATATATGACATGTTTGTCTCTTTGATTTTTGAACATTAGTAAACATAAATGATCTTCATTGTAAGTAGTTACCATGAATGCATCAAATTATCTAACCTTGTTTTCTATAAGTCTTTAATGACATTTATCATCTTTGTACTTCATTCTAATGTTTGTCTTTTTAGAGTTGCTTATATTGTAATAGAATCTCTTTGTTACTGTTAATGTTGAGACATGTAGTTTGAGATCTTATTTGTTATCCAAAACCATTCCATTGAATAAGACTTTATCGATATCTGAATTTGTTATGTCAATTTCACTATATGAGTCTATTGTTACATAAGCATAATTTGTAGTTAGACTGATTTCTTTTTAGATATCTTGTTTTATTGTATGAGTTAAATACAATTTGTTGTACTATTCATTATGTTTTTTAAGATTCATATTGATGAAGTACTCCATATCCATATGATCTATTAAGCTTATAACTATATGAATGCATATACATTTCATCTTGATGTTGATACCTCCGTTTACATGTAATGTATCATATATTTCTTTCTTCAATTCTTCTAAAATCATATTCTTTTTTATGCATATGTCCTTTGAAATATCATTTGTATATTTCTCCTCTCCTTTATGATATATCCATTGCCCACTGTGTATTATAAATATTTCAATCTTTGTGTCACCCATTACAATGAATATTAATATTCACATTATATTTATAATACTAGGTGAAAATACGAAAAAAAGACATATAAATAATTAAGACAAAGTATTATAATCTGTTGGTGTAACAAATCCAATAAAAATGTAACATGTTATATTAGAATTCTTTTTCAAATGATATGACATATTACATCATACGAGGTTCAGAATATAACATGTTACATCATTATATATTTAAAAAAAATATTTTATTAAAAAATTACATTTATCTATAAATTAGTAATTCAATACCTTATAAAAACATTCAAGTGAGTTCATATGTTAATCTTTTTCTTATTTTCTCTCACTTATATCATATAATCAAAAGAAAAATTCATATAATAATTATGTTACAGTTCTTCAAAATCAAATGTATAGAGAATAAAAAAAATAAAAGTTATAGAAAATAAATATTTATATTTATCTCTGGTAAACACTCAATCAAAATTAATTGTATAGAGAAGAAACAAATTTAAGAGAATTAAGAAGCATAAAACATATGTACAGAGATAGTGATGGACGAAACAATTAGACATAGAGCTCGATCCAACCTCAGTTTACATTTATGTTATGTCTATTTGATAGGAGTCAAATTATTGCATTTTTGTTATGATTTAAAGGTTGATATTTGTGTGAAAATTGCGTTTTATTTTATTATTTAATCCACAAATGTCATTTCACGGGTATTTCGTGTTTAAAGTGCAATTTCAGGTAAAATCATAATTATGGAGAAGTTTGGGACAAATTTCAATGACCGGGATTGAGTGCAAATAAAAATAAAACAAAAGTTCAACATTTGGAATTTCGTCGCAAGCGAAAATCTTACCGAGAAAATGTTGAAAATCACGCAGGGAGCACAGATTTTGGCAAAGCAATTTCGCCGCCGGCCAAGTACATCTCGCCGCTGGCCAAATACATCTCTCCACCGGCCAAGTGCATCTCACTGCCAGCCACAATAATCCCGCCGCCGGCGAGATTTAGCGGAACCGAAATCGTAAGTTTTCCAGAAATCTCGCCGCGGCGAGAATAACTTCGCCGCCGGCGAGTTTCGTTCGAAAACATTTTTTTATGCTATTTTGTTCCAAAATTTCCCTCCAAAACCCTAGATCTATATATACATTATGATGGAGAAGGAGGGGACGGCAGAAAGCAGAGTTCAAAGGCATTTTTGGAGAAGAGAAGGAAATTTTGGAGAAACTTGAAGGATCTTCACCATTGTTGCTACCAAGCCTTCATCTTCTAGAGTTTTTCATCTCTTCTCCTTATTTTTTATATTCTGCAGTTTATTGATATTTTTTATTCATGGATTCAATTGAAATAATGGTTGTTCTTATTTCCATTATGAACTAATTCGTTTTTTTTTTGCTAAGGCTATGATGTAGTTAGATCAAGAAAATCTGATTTCTTTTGTTATGGTTATATGAATTCATTGTTTTCAAGTCGAGTATTTATTTCCATGCTTAATGCTTTTAAATTTCTGATCAAGATTTAGATGATTTGTTGCATTATATTAAGACCGAGATGAGATGTGTAATGAATGCTTCTTGTGATAAATACCGTATGTTGAATGCGAGTTTGACACCTAATGCATGATGTATGTGGTTATTCTAGAAATTCCATAAATCGTAATGTGCTTGTTTGTGATTAAATCTTCGTAGAAATATAGTCGGTTTTCATAGATAAGTAATTCTAATATAACTCGAGAGAGAGTATTAGGTAAATTTGGGTTTTTCAACCATCACTTTTAGCTTTGATTTTCATATAACATGACTTGAAATCGGATTGAATTGATCTAGCGAAATCAAATGCCTTAGCATTTTTAATCATTTATGAACAACATTAAATTTTGTTATTTGCGTTTAGTTTTATGTTAATTTGCTTTTAAAACAATTTCTACAATTCAGTTTTCAAATAAAATTAGGGTTAGTCAATTTCGATACTTAGTAACGTCATTCCTTGTGGGTTCGATATCCGTACTTTTGTACACTTTATTACTTGAACGATTCGTACACTTGCGAAATTAAGCATCACTATTCCTTTGATATCAAGGGAAGAAATCAAGAACTCAGATACTTTTTAGATGACAAATTTTAGGATTAAATTTTTTTTTCATGTTGCTGATAGGATCTATGTTTATTGCTTTTGTAACAAATATTTACTATAATTTTTGCTCTAATTTTGTAATTGATTTTCTTGAGATTTTGAATTGACTTGGTTTTCAAATAAGGTTAATGATGAAGTGTGAATAGTGGAAATGTGATTTCAACATGTGCTAGTTTAGGCATTAGGGTAATTTAGTAAAATGATACTTAATGTAATTTTAAAATTGTGAGTTTTGGTTCTTATAGTTACTAGTTTGAAAAAAATAATGAATTTGTTTAAATATGGTGCTATTTAAGTTATTCTTAGACAAAATTTACCTGATTCGAACCAACTTTTTTTATTGAGTAAGATTGATTTTAAGAATCCCAAAAATGATCTAATATGGATTAAGTCAATTTTCGTTATTGAAAAATATCTTAGAAATCTATTATAGAAGGAGTTTATGCATATAAAGAGATGGATTGTTGCACCATCGAGCCACCCATTCTGTATTCAAATTCAAAATATGTGAATTTACTTAGCAAACATATTGGATTAGTAAATAAAGTTGTTATTTTATAATAACTTGGTACAAACTCAAAACTTTATAATAGTTAAAAGATAAGATTAATAATTTTTTTATGAGTGTACTTTATGCTTAAATTAATGTGAAATTAAATAATAAACTCTTATTTTAATTTATTTGCAACTTAGAGTATAAAATTGTACGTCACTGATTTATTATTTAAAAAAAAATCAAAATCACTTTAAGTCTTACACTTAAAATATTTAAAATTAAATTTAATATAATAATTATTAAATTATAAAAAAATTATATTAAATTTGATCATGACAAAGAAACAAAAAAACAAAAATCACATAAAAAAGGATTTTGGATTCATTTAATCTTGTAACTTTATTCAATTTCCGGGTTAATTTTATGATTATTAAGATAGGTTTATTTATTCTTATAATTTCAATTTATTTTTGGGTAAAGTTAATACAAATTTTTTAAAAATGAATTTTTTTAAGAATAAAATTGGATTTTTTTAATTAGAACAAAAATTCGGTCTCTCTCCTTCGCTCTCTCTCCTCTATTTTTATTAATTAGGGTTTAGAAAAGTAAATAAAACCAAAAAAAAATCTTTATCTCTTTTGCTCTCCCTTCTCTCTGCTTCCATTTTCAAAACTGATCAATTTTATTAAATGTTATTCACAGCTGCAATTAATTATTAAATGTTAGACATATTTACAGGAGCTAATATTAATAATTAACTATTTTTTACTCTAACTTCATTCATTCGTTCATTCATTTACCTCTCCTCAAAAAGCCAAATACTAATGTGTCAATTGAGTAAAATTACATGATTAAATGGCCCAAAAATCCTAAAAAAGAGTTAATAATTAACTGTTTTTTACCCCAACTTCATTCGTTCATTCATTTACCTATGTTCTCGCCAAATATAAAAGCCTCCTAAAAAAGTCAAATACTAATGTGTCAATTGATTAAAATTACATGATTAAATAGCCCCAAAATTCTAAAAAAGTGTTATCCAAATCTCAACGAATCCAAATAGTTAATTTTAAATTAGTTAAAACTTTATAAAATACAAACTTAATTAACTTAGAGGGAGATATGAGTGTCCAAAAATCGGATCGAACGGTTTTATAAATCAAACAGTCTAATCCGATTTGTATTAATTAAAACCGTTTTTTAAACGGCCCGGTCCAATTATATTAATTTTTAAACCATTCGAACCAGACCGGTTCAATAATATATTAAAATTTTCATATTATTTCTCATAAACTATCGATTAAATTTCTCATATTTTAATCAAATATATATCATTAGGTGTATCATATTTATGTATTATTAACCGGATCAAACCGTTGAAAACTGTTAACCAAACTAGACTAAACAATTCGATTTAATATTTTTAATAATCAAACGGTCCGGTTCGGTCCAATTTGAGTAATATAAATGGTCCCATTCGGTTAATTTTTTACCCAAACTGGACCGAATTAGATCGTGGACACCCCTAGAGGGAAGTAAATATGTTATTTTTAATTTTTATTAATTTATAATTTAATAACCTAAACAAAACGATCATGCATACAATGACATGTAAGAATAAAGTGCGGAAATAAAAGAATAATACACAATATTTTTAGGTAAAAACAACGTAGGTCATAACTAGGGGTGTCCATAAACTGGTCCGGATCGGACCAAACCATAAAACCGGACTAGACCGGACCAAACCGAATGGTTTTGCTAATCAAACGGTTCGGTCCAGTCTGTATTAATTTTAAACCATTCGAACTGGACCGGACCGGTTTAATAATATATTAAAAATTTTACATTATTTTTCATTAAATTATAAAAAATCGAATCAAACTGGGAATCAAATTGGACCGAACGGTTTTATAAGTCAAAAGGTCCGATTCGGTTTTTATTTCTTAAAATCATTTTAAACAGTTCGATTCGGTTAATTTTTTTTAGGAAAAACCGGACCGGACCGGACCATGGACACCCCTAGTCATAACCATGATCCAAGAGGGAAAAATATCGGTTCACCGGACCACCTAACTTTCCACTATGAAAAACAAATTTTTAAGTACAAACTCGGTCTTATGTTACCCTCCCTATGATACTGCCCCAATGTACCTTACTTACGAGCCCTTATTCTGTTTTCATAGATTCTAATATTAGTGTAAGCGATTTCTAGAACAACATTCCAATAAGCTCCCCGCCAATCAGATACGTTCACAAATCAACTACAAAAGGGTTAGCACAAAAAACACAAGTGTTTGTGTGCGTTCTAAAACGGATTTGATAATGAATGATCCTAACTAAATGATTCAAAACATATGTCACTTAAATCAAATTAACTAGCAAATCCTAGAGCAAAAATATTAAATACAAGTTCAATAAAAATAGCTTCTTTAAATATTGATAGTCAAAACAAATAATTATGTTATGACACACAATTATTTGATCTAACAATTTAAGAACAAAAATAAAAAAGAAGCTATAAGAATATATCATCTAAATATCATAAACTAATTAGACTTATTAATCAATCAAACACAACCACCAATATTTGATAGATTAACTTAATAAATAAAGAAGCATAAAGAATTGTAATATTATATTTGCAAAACAAGAGAGAGAGAAATTAAGAAGAAGAGAATAACGTTCTTGTGTGATTAATTGAAATAATAAACAATGTGTTTTATTTATAAGAAAAATTAAACTCTTAATCCTATATAATTGATAAATATATTTTCTATTACAAATGAGATTAGTAATACTTACTATTTAAGAATACTCATATTTAGAGAATAGTTTTTTTAAAGTAGACTCATTAATAAAGAAGACTCGTATTTAAAAAAAAGGTTCTTTTAAAATATATTTTATGCTATATTTTAGCTTAAAATTTAACCTAAAATTTAGCCTATAATTTAAGGTATATCTTATATAATATTTTAACATATATATTATTCTATATTTTAGCAATAAAAATAATTCTAGATTTATATGTAATTAAATACGTGACTGCAATCATATGTATTATAGTTATAACAAATATACTTGAAGTATGACTATTTGAAATTCTGACGTTTCTTCAACTTTGCTTGATAGACTTGATAGCGAGCTTAAAAACAAATTTACATGTAAATATTTTGTTTATGAAAATAACCAACACTTATAATCCTTACATTGGTTTCATAACTTCTATTGGATTGAATTATTAAGAATTGATTTTATTAGTTTGGTTTTGATTTATCACAAAAAACAACAAACACATAGTATAAACACCTAAACAACTAGGAATGAGAGTGAAGATGGGCATGGACATCCCACGTTGATTTTTGAATAGTTTTGGAGAAAAAAAACTATCGATTATAAATAGGTAGTAATTTTCCTACGATTTAAGCACAATTCTTATTTTTTAATATTTATTCAAAAATATTCTTAGTTTAAAAAATAATTAAAAACTAACATAATACTAATTATATTAAATTAATATAATTTTATAATATTGATGTTATTTTTCATACTTTAGCTATTTATCAATGTTTTTTAATTAAAAAAATAATAACAAAGAAAATACTATCTAATTGTTCAAATTATTACTTTAGTAGTACCACAATTTTTCTTTTATTACCTTTTTTTTTATCCAAATTTTTGAGTTGATACTTTAATGATACTCCATTTCAAAAAAGACAACAATTTAGTACAATTTATCATTTTATTGAGAATTTTTTACATGTATAATAATAAACGTGCTATACTCAAAATAATCTCTGCATACCATTTAATTAATTTATTATCCAAAAATATTATCTAAATATGACAATATATTATTGTACATGTGAAAAATCTTCAAATAAATGATAAATTACATCAAATTAATACATTTTTTAAAATGAAGTAACACTAAAGCCCCGTCTTAAAAATCTAAGTAAAAAAGAATGTCAAAAGTAATATCATGTGCTACTTATTAAGGTAACAAATTGCTTAATAGTTGATATATATAAAAATATAATATTAATATAAACTTGACTATAATTAATCTCCTCTTAAAAATCTAAGTAAAAAAGAATGTAAAAAATAATATCATATTACTACTTATTAAGGTAACAAATTACTTAATAGTTTATATATATAAAAATATAATATTAATATAAACTCGACTATAATTAATCACAATTCATATTTATCTTACTCAATTTATATATCTGTTATTAAAACTTATCATATCTATATCTTTTATTGGAAATTCTATCATCTAATGCATAATTATAACATGATTTCATATATGATTAACTTAATCACATAGTTTTATTTTTAATCATTTTTATGAAAAAAAAATATATATATATATATATATTTTTAAACGACGTAAAATAATATATGTTTTCCGAAAAACAAAATATGCGTTCACTTAAAAAAAATGTATTTTATGGAGAAAACATGTTTTAGATTTTAAGAAAAACCTATATTTTATTAAGAGAAGTTAAAAGTAAAATTTTATATATAAAAGAGAATTGCATTATACAATTAATCTTTTTTTTACTTGAAGGTTTGCCTACATTATTAAGAAAACCTTATATAACACCTATTTTATACGCTATTAATAATAATCATTGATTGCATGTCCACTTCTTACACAAACCAGTTTTATAAAAATAAAGGATTTAAATTAACCTATACAATGTGCCCATTACATACAGAAATCTCTCTATACTTAGACATTGTAAGTGTTTGTGTTGCCCAATCCAAATTCAAGCATTTTTTTTAATATTATGAATAAAAAAATTAGTTAATGAGAAGAAGATCCAATATCTTTCAAAGTGCAAAAAATTTAGTACTTGATTCTAGCTTAAAAAAATAATTCATATCATGTACGTTTGGTTTGTATTCTAGGTAGTGGTCCGAATTGTCAAACTCTAACTGCCACAACAAACTTTACTTTTTCTAACAAAAAAAAATGAGAAAAAAACCCGATAAAAACAAGATATACTGCCAATGAATCGAAGGCACCACATGTTTCGGCTTTAGTGGTTTTGTAATGGATTGCATTTTCACGATTATACCACGTTTAGTAACGTGATTTGATAATTATCAAAATGGAAAATCATATGTTACATACTTCATTCTTTAGGGCTTAAGCCTCAGTATTGATCACGAAGACAGTGAACTACCTGCAGTAGAAAATAAATGTCAACGTGGAGCTCTCTTGTCGGCATATACACCAAGTTCTCACTCTGTCCCCAATATATAATACTTGTATAACATACCATTTTTATTGATATTTTTTCTTTCTGAAAATTTACTCGAATTTGTAAGCAATAAGGAAAACCTCTAAAAACAAAAGCTCGTATTTCTTCTAAACAAGAATAAACAGGATTGCAGAATTGACCCGTAATATACAGATTCACGATCTCCATTGCATCAAGGAGAGGAGAAAGAAAATGAACGCATATGTGGATTGGAAGTAGGAGTAATGCCAAGCTATTATACTCACTTTTTAAATCACATGAGCTTTCTGGTTCTTCTTCTTGATGGCCCTCCAGGAAACAGCTTCATAATCCACCCCAAGACTCGCTCCACTACCTGGTTCAAGAACATATGAAAATATGACATGCAATTATAAGCAAACTCCAGAAATATCAACATCCTTGTACACCAGTTTCCATAACACATTATCATTTGTGTTCAAAACAGACAGAAAAATGTTACAGTTTTAAATTATAAGACTATCCAACTGAATTTTTTTTCCATTAGATGATGAATTTTAAAGTGCAGCAGATGGAAACCTCACGTACCTCATCCCCTTCATCTGCATATGGAGTGTTGTCAGAAATATCATGAGAATCAGGCTTTCTAGGAAGAGGATTCTCACTGGCCATATTTTGAGCAGTCAAAAGCTCTAATCTCTGAGTTTGAAGTTCAAGTTTCCGTGACAATTCATTGTTCAACTCCTTGATTCATGAAAAACAAAACATATAATAAGGCCAAGTGGTGAAAACTAAATAATTCAAATTAACAGATAATGTGATATTACAAGTTGAAAACACAATTATTCCGTAAGCAAAATTATGAGTGAAACAAAAATTACAAAACATATCAGCTAGAAATTACTGTGGAATATAATACTACAATTAAACTATGGAGAATAAGACAAACACAAGTGTCCTCTCTGCAAACCTCTTGAAAGATCAACCCATTCGTCCAATATTCTGATGGCATATCCAAATTAAACATAAACACCATTACTATTGCAATAAAACCATCCTTATTGAACTTATGCTCCTCAGTGTCAGTGCTAGATAGGTTACATGTCCAAGTGTCCCACTTGCTTGCAGTAAATTTTTAAGACTAGGGGATGTGGCTAATAAGGATAAACATTTTACACGGATACTTGAACACGGCATATAACATTATAGATTACTATTTTTTATAGAAATTGCTCTTAACAAAATTATTAACTTGTTTAATTTCAAAGTCCTGCACTTATTGTTACCTGGTGTTTTTAAATTATTAAATTATTCCTGCACTTATTAAATTATTACCCTAGTCTGATAGTTTTTTTTAAGTCCCTTTGTTCATGATAAATGTGGTTTTCATCCAATTTTTTGTTAAATATAATGGAATAACACGTGACACATACTTTTTATTTTTTTCTATGGGATTTTATGTAAAGGTTAGGATCCAAAGACCAATGATTTCAACCAATAAATTTAAATAATGATATCTGAGCATTGGATTACACACATCTAATAGTCACTATATGTTTAAGTGTTGCTTGATTTTAGGAAGTTATTAGTTAATTTCAAATTTCAAGTTGTGAAAGCATCTAGACCATTGATTTAAATTATTATAAGTTAAGATGATTGATTAGATTTATTAGTTAAGATCATTGGTATCTGAAACGTCCCCTTTATAAAATATTTTAGGACTATTTTACGCATCAGGTAGAGTAACTTGTATATCTTACCCATATCTCATGTCAATGTAGGTATCGTGTCAACACGGTATGGTGCCAGAATAGACAAGTCCAAGTAACATACGGTTGAACTATTTTCTTTTACATCAAAGTATTAATTTCCAGGTCAAGTATCTATATTGGACGATTTACCTTACAGTTTTTTCTAAAAATTCGAGGTAAACTCCCCTTTTGTTTTGTTAGAGATCATCATGGGGCCAAATACCAACCACTTAAAGGAACAACTATAGTCAACATACTACACAAAAATAAAATCCACATCTGTCATACCTTCAACTTGAAAGATTGGGAAGACTCAGTTGCCAAAGCTTGCATCAACTCTTCTTTCTCCAGAGCTAACTGCAAGATGAAATGTTCAAGAGACATTTCATTAGGAACACTCTAAAATAGACCATTTAAAAATGATATGAGTAAATAAAAGAAGAATGACCTGGTTAGGGATTAGGAGGCAGTTGACCCCAACCAAAAATTTAAGGTAATTACCTCAGAAATTAATGCATTGATATTTTGAATCGTTCTAGACTGATCTGGAGGTATATTCACAGTTGAAAATTCAGGCGTAGAATGCCCATTTTCAGGCAACAAAGGAAAACTGGATGAATCGTTTACAATGACAGATACATCATCATGTATTTCCTGGCTTGAGATGCCTGGAACCTTATCTGAATTTGCATCTTGTTCTCAATTAGTAAATGTAAAACCAAAAATGACAATCATTAAATGTGTAATCTAAAAAGAAGAAAAAACATTTAAAAGAAGGGGGAAAAAAATGAGACAAATGATAGAGCATCAGGCAATTAGCTTAAGTATGGACAAGAACAAATGATAAAATTTTTTCATTTTCTTTTTATTGTTTTCTCATATTTTATACTATTATTGAGATATCTTTAACAATAGACAACAATGACTACAAATTAAATAAATAAAATAAAAAAGTTATAAAATTTGAGCATGTCTTAGTACTTTTACTTTTTCATAACAAAAGGACTAAACACTGTTACAAAAAATAACAAAGAGATTAAACTGATCTAACTAAGATAACTAAGGGACTCTGGTTACATTTGTCTCTTAGCTTAAAGGGTTTTTCAGTACAAGGCTTTATGTGAACACTATATTTTTTTTATTATGTAGATGCACTTATCTTTCAGTACAGACAATTAATCCTATGCTGTAGCATGAAATTCATGACCAAATCTAAGTCCAAAGATAACAAAAGTCAAGATTATCAATGACAGTGCAAAAATTCCTGTGATGTAGCATCAAGAGAAGAATAGTACAGAGAAATAGAGAGCAGAGGGATAAATAAGATTTGGGGATCGAGAAAAAACTACAAATCAGAGATGGGAAACAATAGGGAGGAATCTTATATTCCATTTAATAATCCAAGTGTGCCAACTAAAATAAAAAAGAGTTATATTTATAGCCAAAATTAAAAACCCCAATGCCTAATGGGCCATGAACTAAAAAACCAAATTAGAAGAAATGACCAGATATGACTATAACAAAATTCCTAAGATACTAAAGCACTAATTATTATAAAATCCTAACATTCACGTTTATATCACCTAAAGCATACAAGGTAAGAAATGCCGGCTAGAAACAAAGGCTATGCAAAAACATTTACATAATTGAAAGCCACCTCATTTTATCCAGTGCGCTAAAATATGTTTTGCACATCATATGCTAATATGCAGATGCTCATGCATATAGATTAAATAAAACTAAAATACCCTTCTTTTCTAAAGGAATAACTCAAGACTTTCATATCCACCATAACTCAATATAACAAAAAATCAAAATGAAATTTGCAAGAAATCTTTGGTAAACCCTTTGATTCAACACGAGTTAGATTCTAATTGCAATTTTTTTAAAAGATGGCTAGAAATCAAGCATAAATTATGCATAACAATGCATTAACAAATTAAGATAACAAACAATACCTACTCTTTCTAAAGAAATATAGAGAAAAGAAGAAAATTCAAAAATGAGACTATCCTTACCTAAATCTTCTGTCGAAGTAGACATATTTTTCATGTTTGTAGAATTTTTTCTAACATCATCTGGCATCGCACTTGTTGATGCTTTACGTAGCTTAGACTGTAAAAGCTTCTTCTCTGGCCCAGAGAGAACAAGAAATGAAAGGGTAAATGTTTCAACTAGATATACAAGAAAATACAATCAAGATGATAGAAAGCAATTTTATATATGATTAAGAATTTATATATGTCCCTTCAATCAAAAGACCCAACTAACCATAATAAAAATACAGAGGCAAGGGATTTCATACGGTTAAAAAGTTGGATTAGTAGCTTTTATCAAGCCACTACTTATGCCACAACTTAAAAGTGACAAAAGTTGTCACCAATTGATGTATATGATCACACTTACCTTCTTGAAGGGCATTAATAGTTGATTGCATATCTAGGCGATCCTTTTCTAGGCTAGATATTTTCTTTCTGCAAATTTCAAAGGAATACATATTAATAAATTGCTGTTGCAGAAACAATTAATGCAAAAACTCACAGAGAACTGGAAAGCAGAGAAAAGGAAAAGAAACAACATGAATAATTCCAAAAAAGAAAAGAAATAGCACTTTTTATCCCGACAAGCCGCTTAACAGTAATAACCAATCAATACTAAACCATAGAAGTTAATAATAAGAGCAGCTGTAAGACAACTACCAGTTCCTAAGATCCTAAAAAAGGGTCCTAGTAAGGAAAGACACACATTAAGTAACTAATTAACAATTAAAAGAATTGGGTATGAAGAGGATGCAAAATAGACAATGAAGAGACTACTACCATGAGTCATGTTAAACATAAAGTGAGACACTTCTATTATTATCCAGTTCCATAAGATTTAAAAACAAAATACAGACACAGCCACTGAAAGTCTCAAATGAATAATCTACAAGAAAGAGCGGCTCTATCAGAAAAATAAGCATGCTAAAACACTTTGAAAAGTCACTCTGAGTTACGCCCTAAGAGCTTGCTGAGAGGAGAAATTAAATAAAGGTGTTAAAAGATGAAAAACCCTATCATTTTTGGAAAAATCCATAAGTCAGAAAGGGACTTATCCTATCCAGATTTTTAGTCTCATAAAACAATCCTACTATCTTTATAATAGAAAATTCAGATTCAAAATCAAGTCAATTATAACATCTATAGAGACATGGGAACACAAACAACTATGGTAGATACTCCTGCATGTCTGCTGTAGTCAGCTTTTCCATAAAGGAGACAGCTGATGAGAGAGAGTAAATAAAAAAAAGTTCATTCAGATTATAAATTCTTAAGCTTCAGACATATAGTTAAAGCATACTTGTATGAAGAGATTTCGGCTCGTGTGTTTTCCAATTGCCTTTCCAGCTTTAGCTCACTTGACCTTAGCTTCAGTGCCTAAGAAAACGGTAAATAAGAGATTAGCAGAATTATAAAAATTTAGAATTTGGATCCACCTTTGTCTATGTAAAAAGGGAAAGCGCAGCGAGAATCTTCATAAATCAGCAGATTTTCCCCACATTCTCTCCTATATGATACACACATTAATTAGAAACACAACATCAATATGTTGGAAAGAAATCCAAGAACAGTAGCATATCATACAAGTTTTCATTAAAATAAATTTCCGTATCCTATCTCCTTTTATAAGCACCTTGCTTGCCTCATACATCATCTCCATAGATAAAAGGCATTTGTGTTTCAGAGAATCATTGCTAAATCATTTGTGAATCCCATAAAGCAATTTCTACTGAATTTTTCCGTACTGAACCAATAAAGAACAGTCTTTCCTCTCTAAAATTGCACTTACTAAGAAAACAAATACCGTTCATATTACTACCTTTTCCTCAAGTCCTATAACTTCTGAAGCCAGTAGCTTTGCACGTTCATCAGCTGCATTACACTCTAGCAGCACATTTCCATATTCATTTCTGACAGCCTCAAGTTCCCCCTATTATAAAAACAGTAACAAGATTAACAATTAGGATGAAAATAATTTAATAGAAAATACACAAGAACATAAAAATAATTGGAGATCTATATGTAATACTTGAATAGGGGTACTACAAAAAGGTGAACTTGCTATGCAGCAATCGTGCAACTCAAGTCCACATTTTACCATGGACAAGCAATAAGTTTCAAAGTTAAGGTCAGCAAAAAAGATTCACAGAAGGTTACTCATGAACTAAATGTTTGATGTTCCTAGTTCATATAAAAAGACGTTTCTATAAAATAAATTAAAAAAAAGGGTAGGTAAAAATAACAGAAAAAATTATTCTTCTGCAACTCAATAAGAGTAAAATGGAAGGAAAAAATGGTACTAACCAATTGAGCCTTAATTTCTTCCTGTAACATTTCCATTTCAAATTTTAATTGATCAACAACACTTCTCTGGAGAAAACAAAATAAAAAAGTTAGAAGAAAGCATTAAATGAAATATAAGGCCCTCAGAATGCCAAAAATGATGCCTTAATGACACAAAAAATGAGGTTAACTAGACGTGGAAGACAGCTTTAGTCATATCAAATATTTGTTGTTGCTGACATTACTTTATCCATATTAATAAGGTAAAAAGACATAGAAAGGTCTTTGCAAGATCCTCAATACAAAAAACAATTGGCAACCTGACCTGTTGGTTATAACTGTCTGTCAGTGATGAATTTTCAGAAGCCAAGGACTCTGCCAAAGCACGTGCAGCTTCGAGTGCTCGTTGCAAAGAGAACTTTTCTTGTGTCAAATCTTCAATATGCTGCATAAGATGAAATAATATAAACTATGTTCCATTACAGAATTATTTACTAGACCAGAAACCTATAAGGTTGTTACTGAGCAAATATTGATGCAGTACAAGAATCTAGTGTACAGGATAGCCAAAGATTTAATATTCCAAGATTTCAAACGTTACATCATCTCATTAATAACTTAGCAAAATAAACTTACAAGAAAAAAGATGGAAAGACAGCCAAGACTAACTAAGCAGGTAAAAAGAGCTAGACATCGATCATTAGTACGGAGAGTTTAGCCTTTACAAGCTATAGTTTAATGAGTTGTGCCATGATGCTTCACAAACAGATCGTTTTCCCTTCTAAGTTCAGGTTCTTATGAAATTTGCTATAAGCCTATTGTGCACATTTCTTCAATTTCTACCCACTTTGCCACTCTCTATCACCCTCCAAACATTCATATTGCTATACACCTCAAGATTTGCAAACAATTTCAAAATTAGAAGGGTTTCATTTCGATAGTATTACAAAGTACCATACTAGAGCTTGAAAGACACTTTATGCCATTCTTCTTTGTGTTAATTCATAGATCACCTTGACCTTAACTGGTGAGCAAATATTGATGCAGTACAATAATCTAGTTGACAAGATAGCCACGACTATTAATATTCCAAGATTTCAAACGTTGCATCCTCTCATTAATAACTTAGCAAAATAAACTTACAAGAAACAAGATGGAAAGTCAGGCAAGACTAACTAAGCAGGTAAAAACAGCTAGACACCAATCATTAGTACGGCATTTAGCCTTTACAGCTATATTTTAAGGAGTTGTGCAATGATGCTTCACAGACCGATCGTTTTCCCTTGAGTTTAGGTTCTTATGAAATTTTCTATAAGCCTATTGTGCACATTTCTTCAATTTCTACCCACTTTGCTGCTCTCTATCACCCTCCAAACATTCATATTGCTATACACCTCAAAATTTGCAAACGATTTTCAAAATTAGAAGCGTTTCATCTCGATAGTATTACAAAGTACCATACTAGAACTTGAAGGACAGTTTATTCCATTCGTCTTTGTGTCAATCCATAAACGACCTCGACCTTAATTGGTGAAGTAAATATATAAGAAAAATACAAAACTAATTCCTATTGCTCAATATCAAATAAATAATTGGTAATACATTAAACATACAATTGTGCAAATGTAACAGATAATAGGGAAACCTGTTCCAGAGCAGCAAAGTCTTCATTTTGCTTATTCGAGTAAAAATCATGTTTCCTCTCCAAGCTATTATCACTGAAGATCACCCTAGGTTGATCTGTATCATCAACTGAGTTGAACGAAGAGTCAAATGCATTGGGTGCACCTAATGTGTCAAGCTTTGAGAATGCAACAGTTCTTTCAACATCCACTTTCTCTTGGAAACGAGATGATTGTGAGACCTCTGTGATGTTTGATTTTTCACTGTCGTACTTAAAGGACTCCTCAGGTTCATCTTGTCGGAAAAGAGTTCCAGAAGATGCTCTGGTAACATTTAAAGCATCAAGAAATGATGGACGGGACCTTCTAGAATTACTCTCAGTTTCCATTGAATACAATGGTACATGTTCTGAGGAGTTATTAGCATGAGAGCCAAAAGCTGTTGATGCAAATGGTTGCGCATCTAGGCTCGGCACGCTAGAGGAACCCAGATAAATGCTACTGAGTTTTTCCTGCCTTAATTGAGAAGGAATGGAATTGCTGAAATTCGAACTATTATTCAAGGTTAGCCCCACTTCATGAGAATTGGCTGTTAATCGAGCTAAACCTAACCATGAGGAAAGTACAACAAATGTCAAGTAACTGAAAATGCGGAGGAAAGAAAATTACAAAGAAAAGATTACCTTCATATGAGAAAGACGAAGTGCCAGAGGCTGTTAAGCTAGCATTACTGGGATCACTGTGCAGCAATGTACCAACAGAATTCTGAGGCATTAATTTGACGGTTGAAGCATGAGAAGAATCAAAATTTGAATTTGTCAAGTCCCTCAAAAAACCTTTATGTTCATTCAACTGTGATTCATCCATACTGTAATAATTCCTATGAAAACCTTGATTAGTGTCGGGATGTCGTAGAGCAACATCCTGGTCAGAGGCAGTCTCATACCGAAGTCGACCTGAGACTCCACTATTCTTTGCAAAATTACCATTTGTCCCTTCATTCACATGATTATGGTTAGCATCTTGAGGTCCAGCAAACCCCAAATCACCATATTTATGACTTTGATCTAAAGAAAATGAATTGTGATCTTTATTTAGGATAGAAGTTATATGTGTATCATTTGAATAGCCATGTCCTTGCTGTTGGGGTAAAATTACTGCATTGTTGTCATCGTTCACTACTACAAGTGAAGGTTCAGACACGGCACCACTGGATCTGTCAGATGTACCAGCTCCATTTGACTCTGCTACTTGTGGATGTTCAGTATCTAAAGGTTGTTTCTCCGTTGAATTATCTTCAGAAACCTCAACTAAGCTAGTTGAGGATGAAACCTTCTTTGCAAGTTCTGCTGCTTTCTTCTTGCGAAATTCCTCTAACTGAAATTAGAAAACTAAAAGATGTGAATTCCCTTATACGCTATTTCATTGGAATGAATATAACAAATAAACTTAAGAAACTTTTGCTAGAAGTGCAATCCGAATTCAAAAGTACTTAACCACAAACCAACACAAATCGAGCCAAGCAATAACCAAAATAATTGCTTATGAAGTGTAAGGGGTTGAGTAAATTTTTTAATGGTTATTTCAAAAAAATAAATTAAGTATAAATTGAAGTATTAAAATCTCAGTACTAATAGAAATACCAACAATTAAATTTTATAGAAATGTGAGTACGTTATCAACATGGGCATAAAATTTTGTAAAACTTATAAAAATTTAAAAAATATATTAAAATTATCAACAAAATTACTTGTATAGGTATCCATGGATAAGTGGAAATGTTACAGATATATCGAAGGTATTATCTATATTTAAGACCATGCACATAATATATATTATGTATTTGCCTTTTCAGATAAAAAAAGAATGCTCAAACTTCCACCGTTGTAAGCTAGTTTTCTCTAATAAATTCCCTTAGAAACCTATTCATTTTATTGTACATAATTACCAAACAAACAACCTCATACAACTACATAGAGAAAAAAAGCTCAGACGTCATAGCAAACCCAACAAAATAAGAACAGGGCAGGCATCAGCAAAGTATCCAATTGTTATTTCAAATTCCTGTCCCGCTTTCTCATCTATAGTGCAATATCGTAGAAAACGTAAATCATATTAAATACTCCTGAGATGTTTCTTAAAAAAATGTAGGTAAAGCAAGGTTCCACACAAAAACAATAAGAAATCAACCCCATGCCCAATGAGGGAGGACAACACTAGGGCAACTTCCTTAATCCGAGAGCCCCTTCATTAATGCAATGCCACTGGTCCCAATTACCCAAGCATGTAAAATATAGATATCTGGTTGAATTTTACCGGTTAAACATTATTATCAATCACGCATAGCCAATATGCACGCTTCATAAAATTAATACGTATGATAAGATGCTGCATAAACAAAACGCAACTAAGATAGTCCTTGGAGCAACAACAAACTTATTAAACCCCTTAATCATACGTATCCAACCGGGAAAACAAATTTACCGACTAAAATAGCAGCAAAATAATAGAAAAATGAAATAAATAAATAAAACGAGCATATTAACGAAGAAGCTTTTATTCCCAACTCGCAACCAACTCAACTCGGGAGTTTCAAAACAATCACAAAAATCACTGCAAATTTTCATAAAAGACCAAATCAGTGCCCAAAAATTGAATTTATTACGTGTTAAACAGACATTTCAAGCAGACAATTTGATAATGATTCAGGAAAGTATGGATACGGAATCAAGAGACAAACGTACTCGGCGTCTGCCAGCTTGCAAATGCTCTTGTTTCCTCGAAGAAGCCGCCGAATTGGGCAACACCTGAGCCGATGCCATCTGAATCCAAACTCAACACCAATCCGAATCCGAATCCGAATCCGAATCACTAATGAATTTCGTTAAAATCACCAATAAATAACACAACCCAGAAATGTTAACAATTGGGTCTTTTCTTCCTAGCGAACTAAACGACAATTGCAATACTTAAAAATCAAACACACCTAGGAACAACAAAACAGACCCTGAAGGATCAAATGCGCTTGAGAATCAAAGAAATTATGAAATGACTATGGAATTTCGAATGATTTAACGGTCGGACGATTTGAAAAAACTCCCCCTCCCCCTAATAAAAGGGGGAAAAATCAGAACAATTATGTAAATTAGGGAGAAAATAAAACCTCAATATTTTATATTACACAAACAGAGAGGTCCGATCCGATCGGAGAGAAGAAGAAGAAGAAGAAGGATTGAATTTTGGGAAAAATATTATTATGGGTAGCACCAGATCTCCCCGCTTCTCTCTCTTGTCTGCGTTTTGTTTTTCAGTTTTTAAACTCCTTTTCTTTTTAATTTTGTATTTTCATTTTTGCGTGGATGGCATGATAAAAAAATATTCATCGGTACGGAGAATATGTCATGTTAGTACTTAGTACAAGTAAATTAAGATTAAAAAAATAAGATAATTGAGAGAAATTGATGAATAATTTACCTAAATTGATAATATGTGGCGTCATTAACTTTGTTTTTGATATATTTGCTCAACGATTTCCATTTTTTATCCATTTAATTTATGCTTAAAAATTTGATAAATAAAAATATGCTTAAAAATAAATTATATATATATATATATATATATATATATATATTTTTTATTCTTTTAAGTGTAAAATAATGTTTCGGTAATTTGATAAATTTATTAGAATCTTAGTTAAGATTGGTGAACATGTATCAAAACCGTAAAGGGGTCAAAAATAAAGTGACCATTGAGATTTGTATCCGTGATTACCCTTTTTTTTCTTTTATTTTTGAATTTTTATATATTTTTACTTATTTAAAATTTATGTAATATAATGACTAATAAATATAGAATAAAAAAATTTTAATTGAAAACATACATGCATATTAAAAGAAAAAAATACATATATAATTAATTTATTTTCATAAATTAAATATAGCATTTAGTATATATTTTAAAACATCAATAGAAATTAAGGAAAAACAAAAATTAAGGAAAAAAACCAAATGAGCAAATAGAACTTACACCATCAAAGTTATAAAAATACTATTACTTTAAATTGTTATAAAATTCTCGCAACTTAATATTACTTCATTATTGATATGAACTAGGTAGGGCTGAGGTGGGAATGCTATTATCATCATCTCTCATATAAATAAGAGAACAGAATGGGAATTTTTCGTTGAAGGTTCATGTTTTTTTTTTTTCCAGAGATCGAAGATTCTCTGCTAATAAATAAATTAAAATCAATTGAAGCTTCAAAAGACTAAGTACAAGAAAATATCAATAGTATCCTTGAGATTTGCATATTCTTCGTAAATACACCTAACTTTTAAAAATGCCAAAAAAACCATAGACTTTAATGGAAGTGATAGATCACGTTTAATTAATGAAATTTTTATAATATATTTAAAATTAAAATATATATATTTAACTTTAAGCTAAAACTTTAATTGATATTATATATAATATTAAATCAATATATTAAACTAATAAAATAAATAAAATTAAAAATATTACATTTTTATTTTATTATAATAAATATAAAGCATAAACCATAGAAAATATATAAATACATACAGACACCTTTCAAGTTTTATTTTACTTCAATTAGATCATTTCTACTTTGAGTTGATATCATTAAAGTCCTTTAATAGTTAACAATGTTAATTTTTCAACCAATTATGTATTTTTCTTTTTTATGACTTTGATACAAAATTATTGTTAGATTCTTTTTAATCTAGTTAATCGTTTATTGAACTTAATTCAATATTTTCTAGATTAAATTCATTATCTATCCAATAACTTAATTCTTTCATTATTTGTGTTCTATATTTGATATGATTATATTCAAACTGGCCCCTAGATCTAAAAAATATTTATTAGTTCTTTTTATTAGATTACATCTTTCTATTTTTTGAAAAATAATCTTATTGTGCTAACATTGAAGTTTTTTTTATAGATTTCTTAAATTGTAGGAAATAAGTTTTAAGAAATATAACATATTTTAAACTTTCTTCTGTTTCTTATTTTCCATTTTTTTATTTTATTTGTATATAAATTAGTTTTCGATTTCTTTTCTTCATTATATTTTCCTTTCATATTTTATGCAAACTATTAAATGAGTGATAAGTAAATTATTAAACAATCAAGATTTTTATCATCCTTATAGTATGTAATTGTAATTGACCTAATAAATATGGATCTACCTTGATCTTCTACTTCGTGATATCTCTTTCTTTTTCCTTAACATAACGTTTTAACTAGATTCAATCATAGAACTTCGATGACAGTAAAAACCTCACTGAATCCCAACACTGGTGTATTAGGACCATCACCTCAACAGTGACCAAATTCAGCAACATCCACTCAACCAACTACTTTCTGTAGAATCACTAACCAAGAAGCACGTGAATGCCGAGACAAAGGGCTATACTACTACTATGATGAAAAATTTGTGGCTAGTCACCGATATGCATAGCCTTAGTTGTTTATGATAGAAGAGCCTCACCCGGACCACACAGACCAGCTGGAAGAATTTTAGTTGGAAATAGAATTTTCCAAAATATTACCTGAGATCTCATTCCATGTAACTGTAGAAGCTGAACATCCACAAACTATATGTATCATAGGACAATTGAAAGATAAGAAGGTATTGGTATTGATTGATGGGGGAAGTACTCATAACTTCATTGATCAAACCCTAACTTCCCAATTAGGAATAACCATAACCAAGGAAAAGAAAACTATAGGTAATGGTGGCTAATAGAGAGTAGATAGAATGTGTTGGCCAATGCTACAACCTTAACCTTACCATCCAATGGTTTCAAATCACAAAATACTTTTATGTCCTTCCAGTTGCAACTTGCCAATTGGTTCTAGGAGTTCAATGGCTAGAAACCTTAGGCTTGGTAGAGATGGACTATAAGAGACTTACCATCAACTTCAAGGTAAAAGGAGTTACTTATAAATTTCAAGGGTTAGAATGCACTAACATTGTAGCCCTAACCCATAAAGAGGTCAACAATCTACAAGGAGCCGAGCTATTCTTTCAAATAACTCTCAATGACAACTTCAGTACACAAATCAAATGCACAGGAAGCACATAAGCGGCAATGATCAGAGTAGGGTTGGTGTTCGTTGAATTAGGGGGACCACTCTCATCATGAGGAGGGTCAATAAGCGATTAGGAGCAGTACCCACCACCTCACTGAGCACCTCACTACCATGAAATGACCCGAGCAGATTCTGTTATTCCATGCCTTTCTCTTTCTATTATTTTGGTTAATTTCTCTTGTCTCTCTCTTGCTTTTGTAAGGCTATAAGATAGCCGAGAAACAGAGGAATAAATATATGAAATTAAGCTAATTGCCTTTATTCTCGTTCTTCTTCCTTCTCAAATTATTCTTATCATCTATCTTTGTCTTCTCCTATAAATTTCTTATATATTTCATTCACTACAATATCTAATTATTCTCTACATATAGGAACATTCTCCTACATTTGTAAATGTTGTTGTTCTTTTGAATTTGTAAATCAAACTTTAACATTTTCAGTCATTTTGTAAGTTATTAAGACTCAATAAGTTAAAATGTTTGATTGTGTGACTCGAGAAGTTTGTATGATTACGCTCATACCACTAGACCATTTATCTATGATTTTTTTTATGTCTTTATATAGTTTAAATCTAAAAAATCAATGATCGATATGAATTGTGTGCAATGAATATACAAATATACATATCGCAAAAAATAATATAATGATAAGAAAATATCATTCCCACAGAGATTATATTATTAGAAACTAATTTTTAAAACTAAAAAATAAAAATCATTTTTTTTATTTTTATGTTTTAAGGAAGTAAAGAAGATATATGAAAAATATGCAAGAATACTTAATCCTTTAATTTTGTAAATATGTGAATCATTAAAATCCCCCAATATAATTATCAATTAATTACATGATCAATTGAATCTAATCTAGCACGTATTCCTCTCTCAAGTAAGCTACACATCATATATAAATTAATCTAATCCTACTCTTATATAAATTAAATTGCACACTACTCATTACGTTCATCAATTATGGATCACATACTTAAGAATTATACATTTCTACCTAGAAATTATGTATATTATTTAATCAAGACAAACAACTAATAATTCTCTCAAATCTATTTAATTATCTTTATAGATTAATTGTTGGCCAAATAATAAATAGCATAAAAATCAGATTAAATAATATAATTAAATTGAAATTGTAATTGGGATAAATATTAGATCATCACATGTTAAAAATTAGGTTCATAAGACCCATAGATTAATAAATTAGTTAGATATAATTTTATTCATAGAGCTCATATTTTTCATAAAAAAGATATAAAAATTGATAAATAAAGGAGAAGAATAAATACAATCAATCTCTTAAATTGTAACACTAATCTCCTCTTGAATCTCTACCAAAATTGTATTTTCTTTTGAATTGTTTCTATATTTTTCTCTCTTCTTGGCTCCAAAAACTGATAAAATTATGTATTTTGGCTCATTAGGGTTTATAAGGCAATTATAGGGTTAAATTAAGCTCAAGTGAAATCTGGACCATTATATCAACTTTAGATCAAGGGTTGAGATGAAAAAAAAGAAAAAAGTAACAACATTTCCCAATAAAAATGTGACATATGGCAAGGGAGAAAAACGAATCCAATAAGTGTGCGACACGTGGTACAATTGATTGGTCGTGGTCAACATGCACTGAGTTCGTGCAACATGGAAAGATGTGATTTGCAAACAAGGATTGATTGGTGTTCGGGTGGAGAGAATGAACGAATTGCATGATGATGCATAGCAAGACCATTGATCATGTTGGAATGATTTTTGTGTTGACACGTGGCATGGAGCTACATTACATAGTACATGCAGCGTTGCGCAATTGAGCTTTTCTGCATATGTGTCTTTTGATTAGTCTTGCATTAAAAATTCATAAAAAAATCCAAAAAGTTTCAAAAAATTTAAAATATATATATATATTCAACCATTTTCACTAGAAAGTTTATATTTTAATATTTTTAACCTAAAAATACTACTTATTGAATAAAATGAGCAAATATTAATTAGAAAAAGTGCATTGATGACTCTATTTTCATAGAGTCCTTACATCCCAAAACTTAACTCTTTGCTTGTCCTCAAATAAACCAAAATTTAACTAAATAAACTGACATAGTTTGTATATTCATAAATATATATCTATTAATACATGTATATTTAGCGAAATTTATCCCTCTCAAAATTCATACAATTCTATGACAAGAAAGTTCACATATTCATGTTAATGCAAGTTTATAAAAACAGTGTAGGAACAATATTACCGATAACTTGAAAGTAACTGCTTGGGTTGAGTCGCGGACTAGGTCGCTTTCTTTAAGACGTTTCGCGGCTCTGCCCAATTTGTGCAAGCAAATACAAATTGCCGTCCCCAGATAAAACAAATTTCTTAATCTGTCTCGTAACTTCACCGTGACCGATGAAGACTGGAATGCTACAACTGAAAATTTGTTGCTCGGAAAACTAAAAAAGAACTTAGAAATTGTAGAGAGAATTTTTTTCTTAGGGAGATGATTGTTGATTGTTGTGTTTCAAATGAGAGCTGAAGCCCTCATTTTATATATTTTAGAAACCGTGTGGCAATTATGAATAAAACGGTAATGTCTGGGAATTAAGAGCTAAATTCTCCGAGTAATGAAAAGTAAATCTGATAACGGATATTTTTTTATGAGTAAATAAGATAAACGGAACTTTTACAGAATAAAGAAAACAAACGGCCATATTCTTAATAAAAGAAAATAACGGCCATTTTTTTCTGAGAGAAAAAAAATATATATATATATAACAACCATTTTGTAAGTGGAAAAATTTTCCTTAAAAAAAATATTTTACCAAAAAAGAAAATACCACCTCACCTCACACACACGCACTCGAACTTGGACTCGGCTCGGCTCGGCACGGCACGGCCGGTCGGTCGGACAGACGGCGGCGGTGGCGGCGGCGTGCGCGTGCGCGTTTGTGTTATCAAATTTGCCTAGGTCCTCTTCCCTTCCACAAAAGTGGGTGCTCCTTGGGGCATAATCCCAATAGCCAACTCTTCACTATTTAAACCTCTTTAAAATAATGTAAAAAAGCAATATGGGACAAGGCACATTTCCCAACAAATTTTTTTTAATTAAATTTCATCTTTTCCAACAATCCCCCACTTGAATTTTATATAAAAATAATTTTTCATCGAGCAACCGATCAATTAAAATTATAAGATTGTGCATAAGCGAAAAGGTGTCTATCGACTTGAACCTTTGCATAGTGTTGATGCTTTAGAATATACTAGAGTAACTTGTAGTTTTGAACTCTATCTCTAACAATCTTCTCACACACACAACCTTCCTGTAGTTCGAAAAGCCCGTGCTTTACGGCCATACACGTGTATCCCAAGATAGTGAACGCTTTAGTAAATTTTGCCCAAAAATTTTCAGGAAGCGACCACACTTCCACATTCACATAGGTGAGTCTATCAAGAGTACTCCTGTAGCGGCGTACTCCACTCCACATAAAGTATAGAACTCATTAAGAGTTTAAAAATAACTCATCCTTTTCTATCGCTCAGGGACTTCATGCTTCTAACAATATAGAATGAGATTTGATTAATAGCATGATACATCTCATATCACTTCATGATTTGTTATTACCCTTTGAACTTATTTCTTGGGGATCTCCGGTCTATAAGTTGGGTTACCATCATGTAAGTGACTCTTCATTCTAAGCGGCATTAATCCCATTCCTTTTGAGGTTTTGAAAACCTTCTCTCAGTAATCCTTTCGTCAAAGGATCTCGCCAAATTTTCATCGTAACGCATACATGATCCACTCTTACTTGCTCTGTTGAGAGAAATTCTCTAACAGACTACGCTAGGACGTATTCTGCTGCCTCTGCCAGCTGTAGTAACGGTTCTCGAATCTTTGCAATAGCCGTGGTACTATCGTTGTGGATCAAGACACCGGTATCATTCTTTCCCATAAAGGGATCTCACGAACAAACTTCTTGACACCGCTTCTTCAACAAGAAATGGTAGCTTATCATTTCGGACTCCATTGTAGATCGAGCCAATATTGTTTCGTTTCTTAGACTTCCAGAAATGCCCACCACAGTATGTTAAAAATATAGCCACTAGTCGCTTTGGAGTCTTCCTCGACAAAGTGTTCCAATCTGCATCGTTGTATCCTTCTAAAACGGCGGGAAACTTTTTATAATGTAATCCAAGGTTCATGGGCTTCTTAAGGTATCTCATAACCCTTTCAATAGCATTCCAATGCTCTATACTAGTCTACCGGTAAACCTACATAGTAGTCCCACAACATAAGCTATGTCTGGTCTAGTGCAATCGGTAGCGTAACGTAAGCTACCAATGATGCTCGCATACTCGCTTTGTCTAACACCGTGTCCAAGGTGTTCTTGAACAACTTTACACTGGATCATAAAGGAGTACATGCAGTTTACGGTTAAAGTAATTATATTTCTTTAAGATCTTCTCAATGTAGTGAGATCGATCTAGAGAAATTCCTTTTCGTGCCTAGTTATTTTTATACCAAGGATTACACTCGCTTCTCCAAGATCTTTCATATCAAAATTAGCTCTTAACAACATTTTGACATTATTCACAACATAAATATTTGATCCAAAATAAGCATGTCATCCACATATAAAACATATAATAGTGCAAATATTATCTTCTAATTTATAATAAATGCATTTGTCACTTTCATTTATTTTGAATCCATGTGAGATAACTAGATTATCAAATTTTTCATGCCATTGCTTAGGTGCTTGTTTTAGACCACAAAGAGATTTATCTAATTTACAAACTTTATTTTTCTTGACCTGTGATAACAAAACCTTCGTGTCGATCCATATAAATTTCTTCTTCTAAATCACCATTTAAGAAAGGTTTTAACATCCATTTGATGTACTACTAAATCATGGATAGCAACGAGAGAGAAAAGTACACGTATGGAAGTTATTCGTAAATCGGTGAAAAGGTATCAAAGAAATCTACATTTTCCCTTTGCCTATATCCTTTAACTACAAGACGAGCTTTATATTTTTCAATAGTACCATCGGGTTTCAATTTCTTTTTTAGTATCCATTTACATCCAATGGTTTTGCAACTGGAGGTAAGTCAACTAAATGCCAAGTCTTATTATACTCAAGTGAGTCCATTTCATCATTTATGGCTTTCTTCCCATAAGTTGGCATCTAAAAGAAGATAATGCTTCTTTAATAGTTCTGGGGATCTTCCCCAAGGTATAAGCATAAAAATCGCACTCCAAAAATCCTTAAGGGTTCGAGCTCGTTTACTTCTTCTAATTTGGTGTTTAATTCTTCGGTTTGTTCACTAGTTCTAGTTATAGGTAAACTACAAGACGAGCCCCTCAATATTCTTAAATTTAAAGGGAAACCTATATTCATGGTAAGTCATCATTTGATTCTATAACTACACGATCTTTTAAGTCATAGAATTTATAAGCTTTACTATTCACGTCAGATCCTATGAATACACATTCATATGCTCTACTAGCAAGTTTATTTCTTTTAGGATCGTGGATTTTAACATAGGCTAAACAACCCCAAGTTTTAAAATAAGTTAAATTAGGTTTCTTATTTTTCAAAATTTCATAGGTGAAATTTTATTTTTAGATTTAGGTACTCTATTTAGCACATAGCGTATAGTTAATAAAATTTCTCCCCACCAACGAGGAAAGACGTGAGTTTAATAAAATTGCAACAATTGATTCAAGGTAAAAGTTCTATTTTTTCTTTCACTTTGCCATTCATTTCGGGAGAATAAGGTGCAGTTTTTCATGAATGATTCCATGAGTTTTATAAAAATCATTGAAGATATTGGAATCATATTCAGTGCTCTATCACTAAACCTTTTTATTTTTCTCGTTAAGTTGATTTTCAATCTCGACCATAAATATTTTAAACATATCAAATGCTTCACTTTTATTTTTCATTAGATATACATAAGTGTAATCCGAACAAATCTATAAAATTTATAAAATAGCTGCTTTTCCATTTCTTGTTAAATTTCCATCAAGTTCACATATATCGAATGAATTAATTCTAAAGGTTCGCATTCTCTAACTACCGATTTACGTGAAGTTTTGGTTATTTTAGCTTGACCACAAAATTCACATTTTTCAAAATCATTTAAAGATAGTTTAGGAATTAGTTCTAAGCTACTCATGTTCTTTATTATGCTGCTTATTAACATGACAAAGTCTAGCATGCCAAATATTAAAAGAACTCAACATATGTTGCGAAGAAGAGGTTTTATTAATTTCAACATTTAATTTGAACATGCCATCGGGTACCAACATGCACTTTCCCAACAAATATATTATTTTTAGTTATAGTATATAAATCACTATAGTTTGAGTAAACCCACTTTGTTAAAGAAGATAGAAACTAAATTCTTTCTCATCTACAGAGTATGCAGGGACATCCTTCAAGATGATAGTCTTTCCAGAGGTAAACTTCAAAACCACCTCACCAGCATCAGTAACTTTAGCTGAGTGAGTCACCCAACGTGAACACTTTCTTATCCTGGAATCGAGAATAGGATTTGAACATGTCTCGATCATAACAAACACGGCGAGAAGCACCGGTGTCTATCCACTACTTGGATCCACCAACAAAATTGACTTCAGATATCATAGCAATAAGTTGATCTTCGGTAAGGTTCGCCCGCGGTGACGATTCTGTTCCTAGGTTCCTAGCCAAGTGGCCGTGTCTACATTACAACTATAACACATGAATGTGTTATTCCTAAGGGTTGAGGTCCATTCTAGGAAGGATAGTTTCTATTTCTATTTTGGTGGTTGCGGTTTTGATTATTACTACGATTAGGAGTTTGTATATTTCTACCTTTAGGTTTCAAATTGTAGATAGACGGTTTCTTATTGGTACTATTATTTGAGACTACGAGTACTTCATCTCTTTGGTCTTGTTTTCGAGCTTCTTCTTTCTATTCTTAAACTGGTTATAAGACTTTCTAAAGAAAATTCCTTAGTTTTATGCCTAAGTGTATTCTTAAAATCTTTCCAAGCGAGTGGGTAATTTATCTATTATAACAAATACTTGAAATTGTTCATCTAAAGTCATACCTTCAAGTTATTTCGTGCTATCTTTTGCAGTTCATGTGATTGAGCTTCCAACGATTTCCCATCAATCATTTGAAACTTCATGTATCTACTAACAAAGATACTTCTTAGTACCGAACTTTCTCGGTGTCATATTTCTTTTGAAGTACTTCCCCAAATTTCCTTAGCGGACTTTATCACGCTTATAATAATCATACAAGTCATCGGCTAAACCATTAAGAATATAGTTTTTGCATAGAAAATCATTTTTCAATCCGGCGTCTAAATCTTTAGTTTCATTTTCCGGAAGCGAGGATTAGATCGTATTGGTTTTTCAAATAAGCAGAGAAATGACTTTTTTCATGGTTAAGAAAAACAACATTTTTTGTCTCCATCTTTTAAAGTGTAATCCCTCAAAATGGAATGGTTTGTTTAGATTAGCAGTTAGCATTTCAGTAGACATGGCAGATTGAATTCGTCTTAAAATTGTTAATGCAAGTTTATAAAAACAATGTAGGAACAATATTACCGATAACTTGAAAGTAACTGCTTGGGTTGAGTCGCGGACTAGGTCGCTTTCTTTAAGACGTTTCCGCTTCAATTTATGCAAGCAAACACAAATTTCGCTGCGTCCCGGGATAAAAAATTGACCTTAATCTTAATCTCTGCCTCGTAACGCTATCAGACTTTAAGACGGAATGCTACACCGAAAATTTGTTGCTCGGAAAACTAAAAAAGAACTTAGAAATTGTAGAGAGAATTGCTTTTCTTAGGGAGATGATTGTTGATTGTTGTGTTTCAAATGAGAGCTAAAGCCCTCTTTTTATAGATTTTAGAAACCGTGTGGAAATTATGAATAAAACGATAATGTCTGGGAATTAAGAGCGTAACGGCAATTCTGAGTAATGAAGAGTAACAGATAACGAATATATTTTTTTATGAGTAAATACGAGCAACGGCTCTTTTTCTGAATAAAGAAAACAAACGGCCATATTCTTAATAAAAGAAAATAACGGTCATTTTTTTCTGAGAAAAAAAAATATATATATAACAACCATTTTGTAAGTGGAAAAATTTTCCTTAAAAAAAATATTTTACCAAAAAAGAAAATACCACCTCACCTCACACACACGCACTCGAACTCGGACGGACGGCGGCGCGTGCGCTGGCGCGCGCGTGTGCGTGTGTGGTATCACATTTGCCTAGGTCCTCTCCCCTTCCACAAAAGTGGGTGCCCCTTGGGGCCTAATCCCAATAGCCAACTCTTCACTATTTAAACCTCTTTAAAATAATGTAAAAAAGCAATGTGGGACAAGGCACATTTCCCAACAAAATTTTTAATTAAATTTCATCTTTTCCAACCATTCATCAATCAACATTGCATCAATACAAAGATATGTTAGGTTTTTAATGAATTGATTCGTATGTGTGTTTTTCATGATATCATCCAATGCACTCTTGAAATCAACCTATATGAGCATGCTAATTAATTTAATCTTAGATCAAGTCTTATAAGTATGTTTTTCAAATCCTTCTTTACTAATATAAATATGCACTTAGCTAAAGATCAAAAAAGACTTTATATGCTCGTAATGTAATGCTTAGGTGGGGTCGATAAATGAAGACATTTAGGCTCTTGTCACACCTTAGCTTTCTCTTTATTCATCATGCACTTGTTAACTACAATTGAACTTTTACTTAATATTTTAGTGCACCCTATTTTATCATTCTTTTCAGATTATTTTATTCCACATCTTATTTTGAAACTTCACAATATCCCCAAACTTATTTAAATTTTATTTGTTTTTTTTATTTAGAGGGATAATTGTGTTATGAGTTTTTTTATATGGTGTATTACATTTCACCTCACTCTATAGCATAACACATGATTTCTTTTTTATTTTTACAAGCTAAAGGTGCAAGGATAAAGGTAATACTTATTGGTTAGGCACAAAATATGACTTAAAGATACGAAAGACTTAATCGATCCAAATAAAACTTAAATCATTTCTTTGCTAAATACTATTTAGAATTTTGCCTCAATGGATGATCAAACAAATTCTCAAACATGATAGATCTCATCAATTCGTACAACTCACCACAAATTTTCTCTCAATAAGAACACCAAATTCAATCATGAACATGTGCATAAAAATTTAAATCAATCTAATAAAAAATGATAGGCATATAATATGATTGATGTAAGTATCTTAACGAGTATGTTACATTCTTTATCTCATTCATGATAACCAATTTTTATCATTGATTCATATGTTTCATATCAAGCATGCATGCATTTAGCTTTCATATATTTATCAATTTCTACCCAAATTATTGTTAAAAAATCCTAAAAATAAAAATGCATTCTAAATATTAAAGTAGAGAATGAAGTTCCTTCTCCCAAACTTAAATTTCATATGACCCCGTACCTTAGCCTAATGTTACAATCATGATAAAGACCAATTGATCTGAATTAGTGTGTCCATTCTGCGCTAGTGGAAAGTGATTTGAGAATTAAGCTTATGAAATTTGTGATTATAATGCTTACACGTATCACATTTGCATAATCTTCAAATTAAAAATTTTGTATTATGAATGTCATACATGAAATCATCCGATATTGAAACTAATGGTTTGTGTTTAGATGGATGCTTAAGAGTCACATACAAAAGTGAAATTAGTATTTGAATTATTCTTTAATCGTGAGTAATACTTGAATATTCTATGATTTGGAAGCCAAATTTTTTTGTTTACTTTTACTTTTTGTTTATTTGATTTGATTTATTTTGGTTCAGTTTGGATGTTTATGGGTATAACCACAAGAAGTCATTACGAAACTATAACTCGTCCACTCACCTAAAGGTTTAATGGTTTATTTTGATCTTCTCCAACTAAGCCCCTCAAATTAGGTAAAAGATGTATTAGTCTAGATTTGAGCTCAAATCCTACCTCTAAGTTAGGGTACACAAAGTCGAAGGATTGCTACTCCAAATCTGGTGCAGTTAATTCCTTAAATGTTTGGTTGACTATTGTCATATCTTTGTTTAGTTTCAAATTTACTTGAAAAATGGATTCTCTTGTATTAGCTTGTGGTGACCTTTTTGAACTTTAATTATAAGAATGTCTTGTGGCAATCAAATTTTAAAATTAAAAGAAAAGGTAAAAGTTAGTAAACTAAAAACAAAAAGGAAAAATATCTATAAAGAAATTAAACTAAAATAAAAATAAAAACCTAAATGTAAAAATCTAAAAAGAAGGTAAAATAAAAATCTAAAAAGAAATTAAATTGGTGAAATAAAAATAAAAGTATATGAGAAAATTATAATAAAAATTAATCTAATAATTAGTCAAAAAGAAGCTAGTATAAAAATTTTAAAAATAAAATAAAATAAGATAAAAGATAAAATTTAAACTAATAATTAATGAAAAAATTGTACAAAAATTCTTGACAAAGATGCCAAAAACTTATAATTCATGACAAAATTGTAAAAATAATCTCAAACAACAGTGCCAAAAACTTAATATACTTAGATACACACAAGTATACTTGATCAAATTGTACACGTGGTAATTAATTTAAGAACAATGGTTTTTGAACCTATAGGGATCGCTACAATAACTATCACTATTTTTTAGCTTCTTAGTAAATTAGTAAAGGGGGCTTTAAATATTTTTTAATTAAAAATAAAATATAAAATATTAACTCAAATACATGAGCACACAGATTGAGAGAAACATATGATTATAGGACTGACCTCACCCCTAGCTTATAATCTAACCAATATTAAAACTATTATTAAATTCTTAACTCTAGCTTGGGAAATCTATGCAACTACGAAAACTTCAAATGCACCTTTTCTTGTTTTGTAACTGAATTATAATACCATTATAAATCAACCTAAATCAGAACAACCTAGTCATAGTTGCGAGACAATTCATTCATTGTGTTAAATATTATAAAAGAGATGACTAAACATTGTAAGAGTACAATTCTTAGTGACCATTAATGAAGGTATCCGCCCAACTTGTCACACTATCACAAAGCAATAAGATACCACTTTGAATAAGAACATTAGCTATTACATAAATAATAATATAGTAGCATCTTAGACTAGCATTAAATATATACATGTAGTAAACAAGTTGAAAGTTTAAGTTATGGGTTTAACTAATCTAGAGGGTGGTGAATAGGTAATTTGCTAATTATGTCTAATTAAAAATTATTAAGTGGCCAGACAAATAATCATCTGTAAATAACATAAAGGGAAATAAAGACAATACAACACATGATATTTTAGGTGGAAACATCATAGGTCACAACAATGACCTAAGAGGAAAACTATTAGTCATCAAACCACCTAACTATCCACTATGAAAAATCAGTTTAACTATAAAGCCAGGTCTTAGACTACCCTTTACAGATAAAACCTCCAAAGTAATCTATCTATGATCCTTTGCTTTTTCATAGTTTCCACAAGGTAGGTGTACGGATCCAAACCAATGATCTGATATCTTAAGTTACACTAGCAATCAAACCCATTCAACAAGCATCTAAAAAGTGACTATAAATAGCACAAGTAAAAAGTGTCTCTTATAGCAGATTTTAAAAAAGGAACTAACTAGAAGATTCATGGATATAAGTTAGATAAGATAAATCATCTAGCAAACTCGAGAATGAAAGTTAAAAGCACAATATTATAAAAATGAATATGCATATGAATTAATTAAACATAATCACATAATATGTTTGATAGATTAAATAAAAAACAATCCTAAAAAATATGATATAGTTTTTAGAAGAAGTTTTGAGAGAGAGAGGGATCAAGCACACAAATTTTGTTCAATGAATACGCAAGTATACGTATCGCAACAAGTAATATAATGATAAAAAAAATATTGTTTTCATAGAGATTATGTTATTAGAAACTAATTGTTAAAACTAAAAAAATAAAAATATTTTTTTTTGTGTTTTTATATTTTAAGGAAGCAAAATTAAAAGAACTCTAAATAAGTAAAAATAATTAATTAAATTAGATTTGAAAACTACGAAGATATATGATAAAATATCTAGGAATATTTAATGTCCTAATTTTTTAAACATGTGAATCACTAAAATCCTCCCAATAAAATTATCAATCAATTACATGATCAATTGAATCTAATCTAGCATGTAATCCTCTTTTAAGTAAATTACACACTATATAGTAATTAACCTAATTATACTCTCATGTCAATTTAATTGCATACTACTCATTAAGTTCATCAATTATGGATCACATACATAAGAATCATACATCTCTGCCTAGAAATTATTCATGTTATTTAATCAAGACAAACAATTAAATAATTCTCTCAAATCTATTTAATTGACTATATAGATCAATTGTAGGTCAAACAATTAATAGCATAAAAATTAGATTAAATAATATAATTAAATTAAAATCATAATTGGGGTAAAATATTATATCATCACATGGTGAAAATTGGGTTCATAAGACCCCTAGATTAATAAATTAACTAGACATAATTTTATTCATAAAGCTCATATTTTTCATAAAGAAAGACATAAAAATTGATAAAGAAAGGAGAAGAAGAAGAAATACAATCAATCTCTTGAATTGTAGTACCAATCTCCTCTTGAATCTCCACCAAAATTGTATCTCTTTTTGAATTTTTCTATATTTTTCTCTCTTCTTGGCTCCAAAAATTGATAAAAATTATGTTAATTTTGGCTCATTAGGATTTATGGGGTGACTAGGGGTTTAATATAACTCAGGTGGAATTTGGAACATTAGAAAAACTTCATATTAAGGGTAGAGATGAAAAAGAGGAAAATTAATAGTGCTAGCAAATAGGAAAGTGACACATGACACGTGGAATTCAGAGCGCGACACATGGTGGGTAAGATTGGCTTTGGTCAATACTTGTTGAGTCAACGATGGTTACTGTATGAAAGTAGAGTTATTAACACACTTTTTTTACTTAATATTTACTTATTTTATTCAATAAATAGTATTTAAGGCTAAAAATATTAAAATATAAATTGTTTAGTGAAAAATGGTGAAAATATAAGTTTTGGGATTTTTCTGGAAATGTTCTATATTTTTTATGAATTTTTAACATAGAGCTAATCAAGAACTTCCATGTGGCCTGCTATGCAAGCATATGAGATGAATTGGCAAGCCATACAAATTCCATGAAATTTGGGACAACAAATCATGTTGCCATCCATTTCAGAACGACATTCAATCCGAGTTTGAAATGCGATCAAACTTTGATGCCATATGTCGCCATCCATTTCTACAAATCATGTTGCATTTTGTGGAACTGAATCAACGAGCGTTGACTCTTATCGGTCTCCTTTACCACACATCACGCTCTGATTCACCCAGTAAATTTTTGATGCCATGTGTCGCGCTGTGATTGCATGCCACTATCATTTTTGCTCATTTTTATAGTAGCCCTTGATCTGAAGTTGATCTGACAGTTCAAATTGCACTTGAGAAATATTTAAGCCCCTAATCACCCCACAAACCCTAAGTAGCCATCATTAGCATAATTTTGGTCAATTCTTAGAGCTAAAAAGAGAAAAAAATATAGAAAATTTCAAGAGGGGACACAATTTTGGTGGAGATTCAAGAGGAGATTAACATTACAATTCAAGAGATTGATTGTATTTCTTCTTAAACTATTTTCTTTATCAATTTTTATGTTTTTCTTTATGAAAAATATAAGTTTTATGAACATAATTATGTCTAGTTAATTGATTAATCTAGGGATCTTATGAACTTAATTTTCATCATGTGATGATTTAATATTTTACCCCAATTATAATTATATTATTTAATCTAATTAGTATGATATTAAATGTTTGGCCAACAATTTATTTATAGATGGAATTAAATGGATATGAGAGAATTATTTAATTATTTATCTTGATTGAATAATATGCATAGTTTCTAGGCAGAGATGTATGATTCTTATGTATATGATCCATAAATGATGAACTTAATGAGTAGTATACAATTTAATTGACATGAGAGTGTGACTAAATTAATTACTATATTTTGTGTAGTTTACTTAATAGAGGAATACATGCTAGGTTAGATTTAATTAATCATGTAATTAATTGATAATTATATCGAGGAGATTTTAGCGATTCACATGTTTAGAAAATTAGGGGATTATGTATTCCTAGATATTTTCTTATTTATCTTTTAGTTACCAAATTTAATTTAATTAATTATTTTTATTTACTTTTAGTTATTTTAATTTTACTTCCTTAAAATATAAAAACACATAAAATTGATTTTTATTTATTTTTTTGTTTTAAAAATTAGTTTCTAATAAAATAATCTTCATGAGAACCATATTTTCTTATCATTATATTACTTGTTACGATACGTATACTTGCATAGTCATTGCACACACTTCGTGTGTGGCTATCAAGTGACACACAGAAATCTGTGATTTGATGTTATGGATGGTGTGGTACATAGTTGGAAGTAGTGAATGCGTAGCGTAATGACACATGGTGTGAGCTAGTGTTAACCATGCGGCGAACTTAGAAGGACACGGTGCTAACATATGTCAAAGAGTTATGCCATATGGTACACACATGTGGCTGGATCCATTAGCTTCTCTACATACGTGGTTTCCTGATGAGTGCTTAAAAATCACTAAATATGCCACGTTTTAATGTCATTTAATTAATAAAATGGATTTATATTTGCTTTATTCTATTATATTTTTGTCAAATCTATTTGTTTAGATTAATGGGTATATTGTAGTATTTTGTAGGTATTTTAATATATAAATATTAAAATAAAAAAAATACTTGAAGCATGTTTATCACACTTTTGGGAGCTTAAATTAATATCATTTATTTGACATTATCCAAAGTAAAGAAAAAAGATGATGAAAAATAAAGAATAAAATAATTGTATGTCGTGACACAAGGGGATTTGAATTTGTCAAAAATCTGGTTGCAATCCGATTGTGTTACATCAAAAACAAAAGTTTTTCTCACATTATTTCCTATAAATAGGAACCCTTATATACAAAGAAAATAAGCTTCCAAGTTGTGTTTTCAACGGCTTTATTTTCCCATTTTCTATAGATTTTTATATTTTTAACTTTTAGAATTTATTTAGTTCTTCCCTCAATTTTGAGAAATAACATGTTTATGTTTTAGTATTTTTTAGTTTTCGATTTAACAAATTCTAGAGTGCAATTACTATCAGAGTTTTTCCAATCTTAGAATCAACTCTTCAAAGATCTGTAAGGATATTGTTAAGATATTAATTATATTTCTTTTGTAGTCCATATATCTGTGTTGTTTCTTTTATGTCATTCTTGATTTTTTTGTGATAAATTATAACATGTCTGGCTGATAGTGAATATGATACAATAATAACGTTGTTATGCTTACAAAATATTGAATAGATAAAATATTTTCTTAAAATAAATTTATTTTATTTTTATTCAAAAAATTTATAAAGAATGTTATTTGTAACAAACTTAATATGAGAGTTAAAATTAAGATTTAATTATCTACACTTAATTTGGAGTAATACTCTTTTATTTTAGTTTTAATTATTTGGATATTTAGAGCGAAGCTCTATTTCAAAGGTGTTTTACAAAGAATTATTGTTTGAAAATATATTGACAACATATTTTCTTAAATAGTTTTAAAACTTGAAAAATATTTCTTAGATAGTTAAATTCTTAAGTTTAGTTTGAAAATCTTGAATAAAGTCTAATTAACTGACTCCGCTTAAAGCTGTGATTAGATGATTTGCTATTTTCTTAGAAATAAACCTAAAATTTAATACTTAATTAATTAATAGGCAAACACACTTTCATACCAAAAAGAGAAAATCAATAAATATTAATTTATATATTTAATAATCTAAATAATATGAGTAAGCATAATTATTGAATTATTATATCCAATATTCTCCTATATTTATGAATTTATTAAATTGCATGAGTATTTATTGAATTCATGTCTATCTTTATCTTTATATTTATGCATTAGATTAACTTTTTCAAAAACAAAATTATTGTGATAGAATGTTTAGGCTTAATGTTTTTGAATAATATTTAAAAACCACGTAATATTACTTTCTTGAATCAACTTTGAGAGTATACTTATCATTTCCATAAATGATTCGTACACTTATGATAATTAATAAAATTTAAAATGGATAAGTATTTACGAAATTGGTATTATCCCCGTTTTCATTCATCATTTCCACATGCGACCTCCTCATTGGTTCTATATTAAAAATTCATAAAAAATCTAGAAAAATCACAAAAATTATATTTTCACCCATTTTCACTAAAATATTTATATTTTAATATTTTTAACCCTAAAAATACTACTTATTGAATAGAATAAAATAATATTAAGTAAAAAATGCACTAATGACTCTGTTTTTATAGAGTTATCAGACCCCCAAACTTGACTTTTTGCTTGTCCTTAAATAAAGCCAAGTCTAACTAAATAAAATAACATGGTAACATATTCATAAATATATAACTATTAATACATGCATAACTAAATAAAATAACATGGTAGCATACTCAAAAGTCATACAATTCTATTACAAGGAGGTTCATATATTCATCAATCAACGTTCCATCAATACAAAATATTCATGGTTTTTGACGAATTGATTCATGTGTATGTTTTGGCATATGATATCACCTAATGCACATATGAAATCAACCTATATGAGCATGCTAATCAATTTAATTTTAGAACAAGTCTCATAAGTCTAATTTTCACATCACTCTCTACTAATATAAATATGCATTTAGCTAATGATCAATAATGACTCTATATGATTGTAATGTAAGGCTTAGGTAAGGGTCGATAAATGAAGACATTTAAGCTCTTTCTATACCTTAGCTTTCTTTTTATTCATCATGCAATTTTTAACTGCAAATTGAGCTTGAACTTTATTTTTTAGTGCACCATCTCTTATCATTCTTTTCATATTCATTTATTCCATACCTTTTTTTTGGTAACTTCACAGCGCCCCTGAATTTATTTTCAATTTTATTTTCTTTTTCTTTAGAGGGATAATTGTTTTGTGAGTTTTTATTTTTTCCCATAGGGTGCATTATATCTCATATCTCTCTATAGCATAACACATGATTACATTTTTTTTCTTTTCATACAAGCTAAAGGTACAAGAGTAAAGGTAATGCTTATTAGTTAGGCATAAAATATGGCTTAAAGATATGAAAGGTTCTTTGTTGGGATCAAATAGGTGACTACATATATTCACAACGGTTATCTTGAAAGGATCAATTGATCCATATAAGGCCTAAATTATCTCTATTGCTAAATTTTATTTAAGATTTATCCTCAAGGGATGATCAAATATATTCTAAAACCTGGTAGATCTCATCAATTCACATAACTCACTATAAATTTTTTCTCAATAAGAACACCAAAATCAACCATGAATATGTGCATTAAAAATTGAATCAATTCAATCAAAACTAACAAGAATATCACATGATTAATGTAAGTATATTAATAAGTATGTTACATTCCTTATCCTAGTCATGACAACCAATTTTTATCATTGAGTTCATGTGTTTCATATCAAGCATTCATGCATGAATTTATTTTCCATATAATTATCAATTTCTACCCAAATCATGATTAAAAAAAATACTAAAAATAAAAATTCCTAAAAAATAAAAATACATACTAAAGTAGAGAATGAAGTTCTTCCCTTAAACTTAAATTGTACATTGTCCTTTTATTTTACCTTCTTCATATTTATATGTGCACATTGTCCCCAATGTTCACATATAAATATAAAAAGCGTAAAAAAAATATATATCTTATCTTAGCACACCACATCTGTCATTGAAATGCTCAATCTTGTTGTGCCATTGCTCTCCATAATTGTGCACCTACAAAAACAAATAATTAAAATAATATTGGGTTGCCTCCAAGCCAACATCACATTTAATGTCCTTAATTATATGAGTTTATCAAGTCCTAAGGTACATCCCTTTATTTCCATTTACTTTTGAGTTTTCACGAAAACAATTTGAGTTTTGATTTGTTCAATAATACTTTATGTTTTGGTTTAAAAATATTATACTCAATTCTCTTATCATTCCATTTTTTTATTTCTTTTGGTACTTTTTAACATTCTTATAAGAACTCCACCATAGCTTATTTAATTTATGTATTTCTAACATCTTTTTTACCTCTTTATTATACTCTTTTGCTTTTCCACTTGATTGGGGATAGTAGAAAAAAAAGTGTGGGGTATATCCTTGGTGGTGCTTTAATTGATGGTTTGAGCATAGATCCTATCTCAAAATTCTCCAAAATCACATCAGGTATACATATGGAAGGTGTAGCCTTCAAATAATTCACACAATCAACAATATCAATCATAAATTCCATACTTTCAAAAGTAAAACAGATTGAGTTGTTTCTTTGTGAGTTTACTTCATTGTTCAAAGCAACATATGTAATAGTCTTAAGTGTGGGTGACTTAATAGATTCTTTTAAGTTATCATCTATCCTAAAGCATTCATTACCATTATCAATATCAAGAGGTTCAGATGCTTTAAAATCTTTAAATGCTACTTGTTCATCTTGCATTCTCATTGTAAGGTCACTTTTTTGTACATCAATTAGTGCTATTCCAGTTGCCAAGAATGGATGACCAAGTATGATAGGAATGTTACGGTCCTCTTCCATATATAGTATAATGAAATTAGCCAGAAAGATGAACTTGTCTACTTTTAGTAGCATGTCTTCTACTATACTCGAGGTTGCTTAATTAATCTATCTGTCATTTGTAACGTTACTAAAGTGGATTTAGTTTTACCAACCCCCACTTCTTAAAGACTGATAATGGCATAAAGTTAATGCTTGAACCTAAGTCACATAGTGCTTTCTTAAAGTTTATGTTCCCAATTGTGCAAGGAATATCAAATCTACCCAGATCTTTCAATTTTTGGGATAGTTTTCTAGCAAGGATTGCACTATATCCTTCAGTAAAGGTTATTTTTTTATTATCTCCAAGCCTCATTTTCTTAGACAGGATGTGCCTCAAAAATTTGGCATACAAATTAATTTGCTCAAGTGCATGTACAAGTTGTATATTTATGTGCAACTTCTTGAAGACTTCCAGAAATTTTAAACACAGTGTGTGTGACTTTTTTTTGTAGTCTTTGAGGGAAAGGAATAGTGGGCTTGTAAATGTTGTTTTTCTTTGGCTAAATTATTTCCTTTTTGTGATCTCTTTATCTATTAGTTTCCCTTCATCCTTGTTAATTTCTTGTTCCTCCTTATCCTTTTATGTCTTATGATCCTCCTCATCCTTTTGAGCCTTATATTTCTCTTTATACCTTTGAGTCTCATATTTCTCCTCTAAAGTTATATTAATCTTAAAGGCTATGGAATTGCAATGCTCATTACCTTTTCTTCTTGGGTTTATAATTGTGTTACTTGGAGGGTTACATTGAGGACTTTGACTTATGGCTTGGGTAAGTCTCCCTATTTGGTTATCTAAATTTCAAATTGAAGTCTCTTGAGTGGACACTTTTGTATTTATTGACTGCATAAAGTCTTTAATTATCCTGATTAAAGCATTTGTATTATCCTCAGTAGGTGGCTTCTTTTCTTGGGCTTGTGATTATTATGGTTGTTGAAAATCAGGTGGTGGAAATGATTGATGCTTGAATTGATTACCATCTTGATTGTTGTTATTCCAAGAAAAAATTGGATGTTATCTCCATCCTGGGTTATATGTGTTCAAGTATGGATTATTGTTTCGGTTCATATTACTCATATAGAATGCTGATTCAGAATTGTTTGAACAATTATCAAATAAATGAGCCTCACTACAAAACACACAGGACACCTCTGAATCTTAGATCTAGTTTATACTCACTTGTGTGTTTTGAACCTTCAAAAGATTCACCAAAGATTACACTTGAGATTTAAATGCCATGATATCATTTATCTCACACACTCTGACTACTCTTTTTATGGTCGTCATTTTGTCCATTGGTAATTGATAATTATTGCTAGCCATTTTATCAAGTAATCATAAGCTTGATTGTATGATTTAGCTAGTATAGCTATATTAGTGGATGGATCAATAATGGAGCTTGTTTGAGCATTGAGACCATTATAGAACTCATGCTTTATATAAAGATTCTCCTTCATATTATTGCTAGAAGGTAATGTTGTTCCTAAGCTTGGCATTCTTTGTTAGTGGAAAATATTTCATCAAGAATTTCTTTGCCAAATCATTCTAAGTTATAATGAAATTAAGTGGAAAAGAGTTTAGCCAAGCTTGAGCATGGTCTTGCAAAGAATAAGAGAACAATATAAGCCTAAACACTTTCTCAGTCACATCATTGAATTTAAATGAATCTACTACTTCAATAAACAATTTGAGATGTAAACGAGGATCCTTTGTTAGTAATTCACTAAATTGTCTAACTGTTTGTAACATTTGAAACATCAATCGCTTTGATTCAAACTAATTAGCTTGAATGTTTGGCTTTGTAATACTTGGATTCAACCCTTCCAATATAGGTAATGCTTTTTCATTCATAGCTATGTCCTTATCATCCTTTAAAGGTATGTAGTTGTTAAAACTTAGTTCATTATTGTTTATGCTAATGGATTAGCCATTTCTTCCACTTGAGAGATAAATTATGGTTTTCTTATTGATCTTAAAATACGTTCCATTTTGATATCTAAAGGCAAAATTTCTCCTTTACAGACTTTGCACACACAATAAAGCCAAATATATTTCTAATAGGCTAAATGAGATATCAAAATTAAATATAAATAAATAAGTAAATAAATAAATAGAAATAAATAATTAAATAAATAAAGGCGCCAAAATCTTGATCGACATGAATTGTGTGCATGAATATACAAGTAAATGTATCATAACAAGTAATATAATGATAAAAAAAGATTATTCACAAGGAGATTATGTTATTAGAAATTATTTTTTTTAAATTAAATTTCTTTTTATTTCTATATTTTAAGGAAGAAAAATTAGAAGAACTAAAAAAATAACAGTAATTAATTAACTCAAATTTGACAATTAAGAAGATATTTGAGAAAATATCTACGAATTCTTAATCCCCAAAAAACTGATAAAAATTATGTAACTTTCAGTTTATTAGGATTTATAGGGCAATTGGATGGTTAAATTAAATTCAAGTTGAATCTGAATCGTCAGATCAACTTCAAATTAATGGTTGAGATGAAAAAAGGAAAAAATGAGCAGTGCTTCCCAATAGAAACCTGACATATGGCAAGGGAGAAAGACAGATCCAATCAGTATGTAACGCATGGCACAATTGACTAGTCGTGGTCAGTGCACTCTAAGTAAGTGCCATGTGGCGAGATGTGATTCGTTGGTGAGTATTACATGGCATCTGGGTGGAAAGAATGGACGAATTGCGTGATGACGCATTGCAAGACCGTTGGCCGTGGGGTGAAAATCAAAATGAGCACTATGCTAACACGTGGCATGGTACTACATTATACGGTACATGTGGTGTTTTGCGATTGGGCCTCTTCGCTTGTGTGTCATCCACGTGGTGTGTTTTGATTGGTCCTTCATTAAAAAATTCATAAAAAATTTAAAAAATTCCCAAAAATTATATTTTCACCCTTTTTCACTAGAAAATTTATATTTTAATATTTTTAACCATAAAATACTAGTTATTGAATAAAATGTGCAATTATTAAGTATCAATCAAATTTATAGTTTTCATAGAGTTTGAATTCTGGTGAGATACAACCTCTAGTTTCTCAATGCAATCCTTCTTCCATTTTGGGTTGTTGTTTTATTCTATAATGAAGGTCCGTTTCTTCTAGTCTTGGCCTTTTTATTTCTCCTCTATATATGTCAAATGTTCATTCTTGATAAGGAAGTGGTAAAGAAACTGTTTTCATATGATTTTTAAAGAACATATTTTATGGTTCAAAATCAGTTTCACTAATTATTTTCATATTATATTCCTCTTTTTTTGCACTAAAATTTTCATTATAATGTCTTTCTAGTTCTTCATCTATTAAGGTTAACAAACTAATTAATTTTTTTATGTCTTCCATTTTAGAGTTTATAAACTATTCTTCTAATTATTTTCTATATTCCATTAAATTGGGATTATTGTTTTTTTCTTTATTTTTGGGTTTTTCCTTATTATTTTTTCTTTTGTTCCTAGGTATCAATGCACTTGATCTCCTATGTAGTTCTTCATTTAATCCTATAATTTGATTTTTAGGTATGTTGTTTACATCCATTCTTAATTCTCTGAATTCTTTTTATATGTCTTATTGTAGTTTTTTATTATAACCATATTTTCTTATTTCTTTTAGGAGTTATTTTTTTTATCTCATTTATGTTTGATACTTCTATTGGGTTTCCATCAAAATCTAATTCTATATTCTGTAATTTGTTTTTGAACATTATTGGGATAATAATGATATTATTTTCTTCTTAATATTATGTCATGGACTAATGCTTTTATTATTTTACCTTTTTGTTTTAGATCTGTAACCTCTCATTCTTTATTAGAAGTTTTTCCTTTAGGATCTATAAACGTAAACTTTGATACTTACTATTTCTTGCTACATTGCTTTTTCTTCCTGGTATTAGAGTTTTATTTTAACATCTAAGTTCCATTTCTCTAGTATTTCAATGTCTTAATATTTTTGGTTTTATTATTTGTCCAATTTCTTGAAATTTTTTATCTATTACTATGAATTCATTTTGTCCATATATTGAACTATTATTATTGTATGCTAATGAATATTCTACTATGTAATGTACTAAAAATAGATACTTTCATTATTTAATTTAATCTCTTTTTCAAATTCATAAGCTAAATTTATATTTGGTTTAACTTTTTATTATTAGTCTTAATGGAAAACCTAGAGAATGTTGTGAATTTTAATTTCTCATATCCTAAGTTTTGTTGGATCATTCCTAATAAATAAACTTTTGTATTTATTATTTTATTATCTATGAGTGCTAATTTTATTGGTGTATATATTTATTTATAAAATGTGCTTTTATTAATATTTGGATTACTCTTAAATAGATGTATCCGATCTTTCTTTTTTCCTATTGAGAAATTTTAGATAGTTTATCCATATTGGTTTATTTGTCAATTCATGGTATGTTATGTCTTCTTTTTGTACTTTGAGAATGATGAATCTTTGACTCCATCTTATTTCTTATGATTTAAACTTGCTTTTTGTATTTCTTGAATTTTTTTTGCTGATTACCATTTCTTGTAAAAACATCCTAAGATGTCTTGTGTTTCTATTTCTATTATTTCTGACATTTTTATGTATAAAAATTACTGTTTATTTTCGTCAACTTTAACTTTTGTTAAGTTGAGAGGGTGTTTGTGATATTTTAAAACTTTAGGGATATTTAATGAAATTTTTTCAAAACATAAAAGGGTATTATTGATATTATCCCATATATAAGTATGTGTGTGTGTGTTTATATATATATATATATATATATATACACGTAAATAACTGAGACTAAATTTTAAGAAATTAACTTTTGTGGATTAATTGACTTGGATTAAATTATATAGGAAATAGAAGTAACGTTATACATATTCATTATCCCTATAGATAGACTTGATATAGCAACATAGTTATCTCTCAGTAATTATCTTTTTAGGATAATTAGGAGATAATTATTGGTCTTTTATCTTTTTATGAAGATTATATAGTGGTCATGCTTATCTAATAACTCAATGCTTACTAGGTTGGCCCATAAGGCCATTTAATGATTAGAACCACACTTTATTTATCATGTGGCATCTATTAAGTTACACCAAACGTTAGCCCCCAAAACCTTTTGGGTCTTGATCAAATGGGAAAATAGGTTTGATTATAGCTATGTTGATAGTTAGGCTTGTTCTTATGCTTTCTTTTACTAACTAGGAAAAGGATTCTACATCATGTTTGGCCATCAAAATGTGCATGGTGGCTCCATATGATCGGTGATGTTTTTGAATTTCTTATCAAACTTCCAGTTTGAAGTTATATTGAAGTAAACCTGGGGGTTACTTGGTGTCTTTTACCTTCGGTACTTTTGGTCATGCTTGCTAGACTCTTTAAGTCTATGTAGAAGATACTTAAGTGATAAGACTTCTCTGGGTCTCTAAAGTCTTTTTCTAGAAGTTGGATGTTGTACTTGGATATTTTTTCTAACATCAAGAGTGGATTTGTTAGCCATCGGTTCGCACTTTGATAGAGTTAGATCGAGGAGGTTCGCATATCACGCTGATCGAGTGAAGGACACACGAGGGCATGGCCAATGAGGTTCTATATAATAGAGGTGTGCATGATAGAGTCCCATCTGGTGGGAACTTGGTCGATGATATTCTAAAGGGCATGTCTTTATCTATCACTGATCTAGTTGGTACCTCTATTTGGGAGTGATATGTTTGACACACCTTTGGCTAGCTAAGTTCCAACTAAAGAGGTTTGCTTCGAGTTACATATCTAGTCCTTGTAGGTAGTGCGATATATTGGTTATGTCTGTATTGATAGTTTTAGGATACAAGCAATATCCATTGATGATATGGATCATTTTTTTATAAAAGAATCATGTAAGTGTCAAAAGCTTTGATAACATTCTAGTAGGTACCCTCATTATCACGTGATTTACCAAACTGGTAGACATTTTGTAACTAAATTCATTTTTTTCCAAAATCACATCTCCTATGTCTTATAAAAACCAAAATACCCTTACACTATAGAGTTATAAAAAAAACTTCAATGACCATTGTCAGCCTTTAGTGAACCTTTTCTGTGTGTGGCAAGGCATTGGAAAGGCATCCAGTGTTATGGTAAGATTTTCCACGACAAGGTAATGCCTTACCACATCAATGTTAAGATTTCCCTCCCAGCAATTTTGGTAAAAAAACAAATCTATAAAATGGCATTGGCTTAGTATGGAAAGGCATTGGCCCAATGTAGGAAGGCATTGGGAAGCCATGGTAGGCTTACCATGACAAAGAAATGTCTTATCACAATAGTAGTAAACCTTAACTCTCAAGCAATTTTGGTAAAAAAATGAGTCTAACCCAAAATCAGGCAATTTTGGGTATTTGGAGCCTCATTATTTGACATTTAGCCTTTTCTTTGTAACAATTTTCTAACTTTTGCAATTCTATTTATCTTGTGGAAAAATGAAATAGATGTACAAGAGGTTAGACACCGTTAAGAAGTCCAAGAAATAGAGGATCAAATCTTGATCACCTTAAATTTTGTTAGGACTAGTATCCTAGTCTAGTTAATAAACTATGAGATTTACTTGTGCTCAAGCTTTGCTCAAAGTGTAGACATGTGGTGGAACCTTCAGGAAGGAACTTGATGAAAAAGAGTATATTGAGATGCATCACAACCAGGATCCATTCTCTAAGAGGACACATATTGTGGCACATCTTAGGAATGTAGTGAATGGGGCTTTGTGACCCATTAGGTTGAAGTTTTGTACTTTTCCACATGTAAGGTGCAAACTTATGCTTCACAATTTGTGATGTAGGACCTTTTACTTCGCAACTTATATGGTGAAAGTGAATAATAGATTACTTGATTTTAATAGTGTACCTTCAATTAGCCTTAGAGGCTAGAGAGGCTTTGTCACTTTTCGTGCTTTCTAGTAGCCATAATTTTTTGGGTGATGTTCCATACGGTCGAGTAGTAGTATGGTTTATGACCCACACATCCATTTAGTTAGACATCTTAGGTTTTTATGTCCAAGCAATCTTTGACTTATGTACCAATGGCCCTTTTTTTTATCTGGACCCTATCATATTTGTATGGAGTTTTTCTAAGATTGGATGATACATTGGACCAAGTTTTAATTGGTAGAGCCACATGGTCTTTCAGCCCCTTGCTTGGAGTATATGAAAATTTTGAGTTGTCCAAACATTAGATGTTTCTTAATTAGAAATTTTTTGTTGTTGAGTTGATGAATTTTTCCATTTTGTGGGAATTTCGATGGAATCTAAATTTCTAGTGGTGTTTCATCACCATTGTGTCAGAGATCTATGGTCCTTTGTCAAAATTCCACAAATTCAAGTTTTCATTTTGGCATGGTACAAGAACTTGAAAGGATTCTTGGACCTAGGGACCGTGGCATTCGATCCAACACTTTCCTTTTAGGGTCTATGGTCAATTGAAGCATGATAGAAACGTTGTTGAGCTTCTTTCCACATCATTTGTAGTATGGAACATAGAGCCTATGGTTAAGGTATGTCCTATATGTCACATAACATGCCTCGGCTTCTTTGGATGTTTGGTGACCTTTGTCGTGAAAGCACAAAGCTCACCTATTAAGATACTTTTTTATTTTTGGCCTTATCAACGTATGCCCTGTATTGAGGGTCTTATGTACTCATTAGAGTCTAGGTAACTCAATATCTATCGGTGTTAAACTAATGATGTTTGGTACTCTTTAGAGTCAAAAATATTTGGCACCGCTTGTCGATTTGTTGTTAGAATTTTTCTATCTTTTCAAATCCTTCAATTGCAAACTTAATAACTATAGATGGCTATATGTGGCCTAAATGCTCATTTTATTTAATGAAAAATAAAATCACATTATTCTAGACCTCCAAAAAGTGAATGAACACATGAATCGTCCTATGATTCGATGGGACATGTTTCAATGAGTTTGTGTGTATACTTGGTTGATTAAATTGGTCTCACCAAGTGCTCTCATATGGGACTTGGTTAGATTTCATAAGTACACTTTTAGAGTACTCTTACAAAACTCTTTTGGAATATTTCTTGGAGAGGTATGCACCCTTGGTTGATATATTCTAGTTTAACATCTTTTGATAGGTCACAACCAAATCTGTTAGTGGGGTGCAACTTTATATTGTTGATTTTATCTCATGTATAGATTACTAGGATGAATGTATATGTATATCATATTGCTCTGTACTTCTATACATATGTATTTTATTTTGCTTTTGACTTGTAACTTTATTGTGAGGCATGTTCATGATCCCATCTATATGTGAGATGGAAGACTCTTTTGTAGTTCATCTTTCATTTAGGACTATGGTCCATTTTATTGGTCCCCAAGGATGGAATAACACACTTATAAAGGATAGGAAGTGGATGAGTGCCTATGGCGAGGGATGCATAAAAGATAGATCACACTGATCGGATCACAGCTTTCGACTCGTTAAGCCAAGCCTTGTCCAACCAGCTCTTATGTGGTTACCTCTATTCGATCACACTTCTATCTAGCAGGCTACATTTTTTTCAATCGGGTGGTGACATGATCGACTTGAATTGTGTGCAATGAATACACAAGTATATGTATCATAACAAGTAATATAATGATAAGAAAATAATCATTCCCACAGAGATTATGTTATTAGAAACTAATTTTTAAAACTAAAAAGTAAAAATCATTTTTTTAATGTTTTTATGTTTTAAGAAAGCAAAATTAAAAAACTACAAATAAATAGTATTAATTAATTAGCTTAGAATTGACATCTAAGAAGATATATGAGAAAATATCTAGGAATACTTAATCCTCTAATTTTTTAAATATGTGAATCACTAAAATCCCTCCAATATAATTACCAATCAATTACATGATCAATTGAATCTAACCTAGCAAGTATTTCTCTCCTTAATAACCTACACACCATACATTGATTAACCTAATCACACTTTCATGCCAAGTAAATTGCATACTACTTATTAAGTTCATCAATTATGGATCACATATATAAGAATCGTACACATCTACCTAGAAATTATATATGTTATTTAATTAAGACAAACAATTAAATAATTCTCTCAAATCTACTTAATTGCCTCTATAAATCAATTATTAACCAAAAAAATTAATAGCATAAAAAGTAAATTAAATAATATAATTATATTGAAATCATAATTGAGGTAAAATATTAGATCATCATATGTAGAAAATTAGGTCCATAAGACCCCTAGATTAATAAATTAGCTAAACATGATTTTGTTCATAAAACTCATTTTTTTAAAGAAAGACATAAAAATTGATAAAGAAAGGAGAACTAGAATAATTACAATCAATCTCTTGAATTGTAACACCAATCTACTCTTGAATCTCCACCAAAATTGTATCTCTTTTTGAAGTTTTTTGTATTTTCTCTCTTATTGGCTCCAAAAAAATTGATAATTTTTTGGCTCATTAGGGTTTTTGGGGCAATTAGGGGTTAAATTAGGCTTAGATGGAATCTATCATCAGATTAGATTTATGTCAAGGTTTGAGATGAATAAAGGAAAACAACTCTAGCCATTAGGAATGTGACAAGTGTAAAGAGAGAAATATGGGACCACTCAACGTACGACACGTAGTAGGGTTGACTGGTCATGGTTAATGCGCCCAAAGTCAGTGCCACATGGTGTGATATGATTCATGTTACAGTTTGCATGGCACCCTTATGGAAAGAACAGATGAATCACATGATGATGCGTGGCATGCCCGTTGACCATGCGATGAACTCTGAACGAATGCTATTTTAGCACATAGTGTGAGCTGCATCACCTGGTACACTCAATATGCTTCAATTTACCCCATTTTCTTGCATGGCATCAATATGGTGTGTCTAGTCAACTCCCTTACTTAGATAACATCTACATGGCTTTTTCTGATTGGTCATACACTAAAAAATTCATAAAATTTAAAAACATTCTCAAAAAATATATTTTCACCCCTTTTTCACTAGAAAATTCATATTTTAATATTTTAACTCAAAATATACTATTTATTGAATAAAACAAGAAAATATTAAGCAAAAAAATGAACTAATGACTCTACTTTCATAATGTCATCACACACCCAAACTTAACATTTTGCTTGTCCTTAAGTAAAGCCAAGTTTAACTAAATAAATTGACATGAGAAATATATTCATATATATATATATATATTAATACATACATGCATGTTTAGTGAAAACTATCCCATTCGGATGTCTTATAGTTCTATGACAAAGTGGTTCACATATTTATCAATCAACCTTTCATCGATAAAAAAATATGTGAGGTTTTTGACTAATTGATTCATGTGTGTGTTGCATAAGATATCATCCAATGCACTTATGAAATCCACCTATATGAGCATGCTAATAAATTTAATCTTATAATAAGTCTTATAATTATGTTTTTCACACCCTTCTCCACTAATATAAATATGAAATTAGCTAAAGATCAATAAGGACTTTTCATGCTTGTAATGTAAGGCTTAGGTGGTGGCCGATAAATGAAGACATTTAGGCTCTTTTGACATCTTAGCTTTATTTTTATTCATCATGCACTTTTTAACAACAATCGAGCTTTTACTTGATATTTTAGTGCACCCTATCTTATTATTCTTTTCATATTGTTTTTTTCCACATCTTTTTTTTGTAACTTCACAAGACCCCCAAATTTATTTTCTTTTTCTTTAAAGGGATGATTGTGTAGTAAGTTTTTTTTCTTTCTTTCATAGGGTGCATTGCATTTCACCTTGCTTTATAGCATAGCACATGAATACTTTTTTTTCTTTCATACAAGCTAAAAGTGAAAGGATAAAGGTAATGCTTATTGGTTAGATACCAAACGTGGCTTAAAGATATGCAATTTTTTTTTTGTTAGGCTCAAATGGGTGACTAAAGATATTAACAATGGTTAGCTTGAAATGCTCAATAGATGCAAATAAGGACAAAATCATTTATTTTGCTAAATACTATTTAGAATTTTGCCTTAAGGGATGATTAAATAGGTTCTAAAACATGGTATATCTCATCAACTCACATAACTCACTATAAATTATCTCTTAATAAGCACACCAAAGTCAATCATAAACATGTGCATAAAAAATTGAATCAATCTAATCAAAACTAGCAAACATATCATATGATTAATGTAAGTATCTTAACAAGCATGTTACATTCCTTATCTTAATCATGAAAACCAATTTTTATCATTGAGTTCATATGTTTTATATCAAGCATGCATGTATTTAGTTTTCATATATTTATCAATTTCTACCCAAATCATAATTTAAAACATCCTAAAATTAAAAAAAATGTGTACTAAATAATAAGGTAGAGAATCAAGTTCCCTTCCCCAAACTTAAATTGTACATTGTTCCCAATGTGCACATATAAATATGAAAACGTAAAAGGAAAGAAAACTCCCTTAGTCTTGGTACATCACATCTGTCATTGGAATGTTCAATGTTGTTTGCTTAATTACTCTCTATATTTATTCATTTACAAAAAAATAATAATAAAAATATAAGTAAAATAACATGGAGTTGCCTCCCAACCAACATCATTTTTAACGTCCTTCATTAGATGGTTATATCAACTCCTAAGATACATAAGTATGTGTCCATTTACTATTGAGTTTGCTTGGAAACATTTTGAGTCTTAAATTCTTCAATAATTCTTTATGTTCTAGTTTAAAAACACAATGTTAAATTCTCGTATCATGCCATATTTTTGTTTTCTTTTTGTATTTTTTGGCTTTCTTATAAGCATTCCACCATTGCTCATCTAATTTATGTATATGTAGCACATTCTTTTACCTTTCAATTGGAATCTTTTGCTTGCTCACTTGATTGGGAATAATAGGGTAAATGTGTGAGGTCTAAACTTGGTGGCCCTTTGAGCTTAGATCATATCTCAAAATTCTCCATAACCACATTAGATATACATATGAGAGTTGCTGCCTCCAAATAGTTCACACAATTAACAATATCAAGCATAGATTACATACTTTCAAAATTCAAAAACAAATTGAGTTATTTCTTGTTGAGTTTACTTCATTGTTGATATCATTATATGTAATAGTCTTAAGTGTGGGCAACAAATGTTATTAAGTTATCATCATGATTAGTGACATCTATCCTAAAGCATTCATCAACATTGTCAATATTAAAAAGTTCAGATGCTTTAAAAACTTTAAATGTTACTTGTTCATCTTGCATTTTCATTGTAAGCTCACTTTTTGTGCATCAATGGGTGTTATTTTTGTTGATAATAATGGACATCCAAGTATGATAGGAATGTTACGGTCCTCTTCTATGTCTAGTACAATGAAATCTGCCAGAAAGATGAACTACTCTACCTTTACTATGATATCTTCTACCACACCTTGGGGTCACTTAATCGATCTATCTTCCATTTGTAATGTTACTAATGTGGGTATGGATTTTTCAACCCTCAATCTCTTTAAAATCAATAATGGTATAAGGTTAATGCTTGAACCTATGTCATATAGTGCTTTCCCAAAGTTCATGTTCCATTATCTCTAAGTCTCTTTTTTTAGACAGGATGTACTTCAGAATTATAGCATAAGAAGGAATCTGTTCAAGTGCATCTGCAACTGGTATATTTATGTGTAGCTTCTTAAAGGCATCCAAAATTTTTGAAAACTGTGTATCTAACTTTTCTTTTGCAGTTTTTATGGGAGAGGAATTATGGGTTTGTAGAGGTTTCTTTTCTTTGGCTAAATTGTTTTTTGTACAATACTTTATTTATCCACTCGTTTCTCCTTATCCTTTTTAGCTTCCTGTTCCTTCTCATCCTTTTGAGTCTCATATTCCTCATTTAAAGTTTTACCACACCCCAAGGCTATGGTGTTCCAATGCTCCTTACCTTTTCTTTTTGGGTTTATAATTGTGTCACTTGAAAGGCTATCTTGAGGCTTTTGACTTATGGCCTTAACAAGTTTCCCCATTTGGGTGTCTAAACTTTGAATTGAAACCTATTGAGTGGAAAATTTTGTATTTACTAACTGAATGAAATCTTTCATCATCCTCATTAAAGTTTTTGTATTGTCCTTAATAAGTGACTTTTTCTCTTGGGCTTGTAATTATTGTGGCTGTTGAAAACCAAGTGGTGGAAATAATTGATGGTTGAATTGATTAATATCTTTATTCTTTTTATTACTCAAAGAGAGATTTGGATTTTTTTCCATCCTAGTTTATATGTGTTTGAGTATGGATTATTGTTTCTATTCACATTACCCATATAGCATGTTGATTCAGTATTATTTGGACAGTTATCAAACAAATGAGCTCCACCATAAAAGACACAGGACACCCATGAATCTTGGACCTAGTTTATACTCACTAGCAAGTTTTGAGACTTTAAAAGAATCACCAAAGATGACACTTAAGCTGTAAGTGCCATGATATCATTTACCTCACACACTTGGACTACTTTTCTTATGGCTTCCATTCTATCCATTGGCCATTGATAATTATTGCAAGCCATTTTCTCAAGTAAATCATAAACTTGATTATATGATTTGGCTAGCAAAGCTCCATTAGTGTATGCATCAATAATGGTTCTTGTTTGAGCATTGAAACCATTATAGAAAATCTTCATCTGGATCCAATAAGGGATACTATGGTGAGGACACTTCTTTAATAATTATTTTAATCTTTCCTATGCTTCATATAAAGATTACCCTTCATATTATTGGTAGAAGGTAATATTATTCCTATGCTTGACATTTTTTGTTGGTGGGAAATATTTCATCAAGAATTTCTATGCTAAATCATTCCTAGTTGTAATGGAATTAGGTGGGAAAGAGTTTAGAAAGGTCGAGCACGATCTCACAAAGAGTAAGGGAACATATAGGCCTAAAATCCTCCTCGATCACACCACCGAATTTAAATGAATTTACAACTTCAACAAACAAAATGAGATGTAAATGAGAATCCTCTATTGGTAATCCCCTGAATTGTCCAACTATTTGTAACATTTGAAACACCACTAGCTTTTGTTCAAACTGATTAGCTTGAAGGTTTGGCTTTGTAATACTAGGATTCAACCCTTCCAAAATAGGTCATACATATTTGTTCATAGCTCTATCCTTGTCATCCATTAAATGTATCTGGTTGTTAAAACTTAGCTCATTATTTTTTTATTTCTAATGGATTAGCCATGTCTTCCACTTGGGAGATAACTTGTTGTTCTTTTATCAATCTTAAAGTACGCTCGATTTCGATATCTAAAGGAAAAATTTCTCATTTACAGACTTTGTTCATGCAGTATAACCATATATATTTCTAATGGATTAGAGGAAATGTCAAAAAAATTAATAAAAACTAATAAAAATAAATAAAGAAAAATATCTAAAATAAAATAGAAATAATAATTTCTAATGTTTATAATTTCTGACAACGGCACGAAAAACTTAATCGACATGAATTGTGTACAATAAATATGCATATATACGTATCTCAACAAGTAATATAATGATAAGAAAATATTGTTCCCATAGAGATTATGTTATGAGAAAATATTAAGGAATACTTAATCTCCCAATTTTCTAAACATGTGAATCACTAAAATCCCCCCAAGCATGTATTCCTCTCTCAAGTAAACCACACACAATATAGTAATTAACCTAATCATACTCTAATGTCAATTAACTTTCATATTACTCATTAAGTTCATCAATTATGGATCACACACATAAGAATCGTACATATTTGCCTAGAAACTATGCATGTTATTTAATTAAGACAAATAATTAAATAATTCTCTCAAATCTATTTAATTGCCTCTATAAATCAATTATTAGCCAAACAATTAATAACATAAAAATCAAATTAAATAATATAATTAAATTGAAATCATAATTGGAGTAAAATATTATATCATTACATGTATACGACTTCTAGATTAATAAATTAGCTAGACATAATCTTGTTATAAAGTTGATATTTTTTGTAAAGAAAAACATATGTCTAATAAAGAATTAAGAAGAAGAATAAATACAATCAATCTCTTGCATTGTAGCACTAATCTCCTTTGGAATCTCTAACAAATTTGTATCTCCTTTTAAATTTTCTATATTTTCCCCTCTTCTTAGCTCCAAAATTGATAACAAAATGATAATTTTTAGCTCATTAGGGTTTTTCGGCAATTAGAGGGTTAAATTAGGCTCAGATGGAATTTGGACCATTAAATTAGCTTCAAATCAAGGATTGAGATGAAAAAACGAAAAATTAATAGTATTGGCAAATAGGAATGCGAGAAGTGCAAGGGAGAAAGAGGTAAACAATTAGCACACAACGCGTGGTAAGGTTGATAAGTCATGGTCAACACATGTTGAGTCAATGCCATGTGGCATGCTATGATTTGTGGATGCGGATTGCATCGTGCCCCTATGGAAAGATAGGATGAATCATGTGACACATGTGACATGGTCGTTGACCATGCAACGAACTCAGAATAAACATTGTGCCCATACGTGGAGTGTGTAGCACCACTTGGTAAATGTGGCTGCTTCAATTGGCCCTCTTTGCTTATGTGGTTTCCACATGGTATATCTGGTCAACTCCCATGCTTCTGTAGCGCCTTTTAATTGCTCCTGCATTAAAAAATTCATAAACATTCCATAAAAATCCTAAAAAATCCCTAAAAACCATATTTTCACCCTTTTTCAATAGAAAGTGCATATTTTAATCTTTTTAACCCCAAAAGTACTACTTATTGAATAAAATGAATAAATATTAAGTAGAAAAGTACGCTGATGATTCTACTTTCATAAAAACATTTGACACACCCTAAAAGGCAAGTCAAAAATTATTACCTTACTTATAGTAAAATTGTATGATGTAAATATAGTTTCAAGTAAAGTTTAAACCCATAAAGGATTGATAATAATTTATATTTTTTATTACTAGTTAGTTAATGTGTTAATTAAAGTTAGCACAATGGCATTTTTGATTGATTATAAGAAAAATAACACAAAGATATAAGGATAAATTGCACAAGATTAATGAGTTTCTTAATGTATGAAAATTAAACTAGCCTACAATTCAACTAATCATGTGATGTATGAAAATTAGTTTCTTAAGTTCTAAATCCATTTCATAATTTAAGACCCTTCTTGATTCTTAAGTTTAGCTATAGAAGTCTTGGTCCGCTTAAGACTTTCCACCTTATTTTATCATGTAATTTATTAATAAAACGATCATTAATCAACCTAAATTTTGAATAATCTAGAGGTACACCTACTAGATTTAATGTATTTATTGCATTAAGATCTAAATAAATGATAACTAAACTAGGCTAGATTAAAACGTTGATAACATCTAACATAGGCATTCAATCATACTTGTATGTTATTATAACATTATAAAAATAGAGTTACTTATATGTTTTAAGCTTTATACTTGTCTTATTTTATCAAATAAAAGGTGAGAATTATGATTGACAATATTAATCTTGATTTATTTAGGTTATAGGAAGAAAATAGAAATTTTCTAGAATTTTTAGTGATTCTTGAATTTTTTATAATGTAGATGGATGTAAAAAGTATTTGATATTTTAATTAATATGTTTTTACTACTTTTAATTTAATAAGGTAATTAGATTATGCTTGAGAGAGGTAATTTGATTATTAGTCATGATTATTAGCATGCATAGTTTCTAGGCATAAATGCATTATTTTATGTATGTGGTATATAAATGCGAGCTTAATGAATAGGATGTAATTTGATTAGTGTGATAGTGTGATCTAATTATTTACCATATGATACATATTTGAAGAGTGTGCAAATTAATTAGCACGAGAATATGATTAATTTATTCACCATATGACATGTAATTTGCTTGAGAGAATAATTCTTGCTGGTGTAGAGAATTTGATCACGTATGATATCAATAATTAATTGAGATGGTAAATTGATTCATGTATGAAAAAAATGAGAGAAAATGGATTCTTATGACTCTTTTTTACCAAAGTAATTAATGTGGGTGTGTTGAATCACATTAGTGTAGATATTATATGTGTTGTTTTTAGTTATTTTAAATATCAATTTTTATTAGCCTAAATAGTATTAGTGTGATTATAGTGAGGAAATAAAATACTTAATAATTCAATTCTAGTAGGTACAACAATTATTATTCTTAAAATTATTTCACTTGTACATGACCACATATAATTAATTTTTTTAATTATTGATTTTTTACTAACTTATTTTTCTACTTGTTGTTGCATTTTTTTTATTTTTAGTATTGTTTTTGAAGAGTGGTGATAGACCTTTTTGAGTATCAAAAGCTTAAGGATGCAAGGATGACATTTGAGGAGGCAATCAACCTCATAACTTATATTGAATAGACTAGTACTATAAGAGATCATTATATACAAAACATTCTCATTTTTCACATTGAGATCTTACATAGCTACTCAATCCGTACAAAGTACATTGCAATGGAATAGAGGGAGTCACACCAATAACAACCTCTACACTGACTTAGAGTCATCACACTCTTATTATCAAAATTCATATTATTGTTGAAGACTTCGAACTACTTATGATGGATTTTAATGCCTCTAGAAAGAGGAAAAGGCTTTGGATCCCAATACACAATCATGATTTTCATGGACTAACAACCATGAAAATCATTAAGCGCTTGGTCATGGAATACTATATGCATTATCCATCTTGATAGATTCAAGAACCTAAAATGTAAAGCTTTTGGGTAGGTAATGTAAGCATTTTAAAATTTTATGTTTATTTATTAGTCTTTTTTATTTTATGTTTTAGGTGAATAAAGCAAGAGAGGGACATAATGGTATTTAGATGGACGTATGGAGTTGTTACTTGTACTTCAACTTTAACTTCATTATTTGTTTACATGAGCCTATCTAATGACATGATGACATTACATGAAAGGGAAATACACACATGAAACATTTCATTAAAAACTTAGTTTAAATTTAATTGCATGTGATAAGAATTTCACCTAAAGAAATGAGACCCAAAGATTAATGTTGAGACTTTCAGTAAGATTGTTCTAAAACAAGTTGTAAAGTGTAACAAAAAAGTACCATGATCCGTTATCTATAAAGAGATAGAAACCAAAGGTATTAAGAAATAAGAGTAGAACCACACTCAAAAATAGATGAGAGATGTGAGTGATAAGTTAAGTTTAAACGCCACAAGTATACTCTTTGTAAGTTCAAATAAAGTTCTTAAAAGAACTAAGAGAAAATTCTCATTAAAATTTTAATCAAAAGGGTTGAATGAATTCCTACATAGTTTGGTTACTTACAAGGGTGTATTCAAATAAGATTTTTGTAGACTTTAATGAAAATTAAAAAGTTTTTAAAAGTTTAGGTATACTAATATTAAACTTTTTAAGAATCCATAAAAGTTTTTAAAAGTTTAGGTATACTAATATTAAACTTTTTAAAAGTTTATAAAAGTCTATACAAATTTAGATGTATTCAATTACTACTTTTTAAAAGTATACAAAACTATTAGGGTATTCAAAATGTCAATGGCTTTTAAAAACTTAATTTAATCATAGATTTTTAAGGATTTTAAGCATTTTTTATGTACAAATAAAGTCTACTACCATTAACATCTTCTCCCATAAGATTTTTGGGGACTTTTTTTTAAAAAAAACCCTTCACTTTTTTCTTAACTCCATCTTTTGATATATATATATATATATATATATATATATATATATATTTCCCACGTACTAACCTTTAAGAAACAATTTTCTTTTAATAGATATTAGGGACAAGGAGCTTACAATAATAATTTTTATCATAGTTAAGTTGAACATGTGTCTCTTTTCAATTAATGAAAATTCATTTATGCTTTTATAGAAACTTTGGATATTTCTACAGCTTAAAGAAAAATATAAGTTTTATTAAATTTTTAAATAAAATAAATAATAACATATTGAGTATTTTTAATAATTATAAAAGAGTTCATTAAAACATTATAAAATAATTAGAGTATAGTGAAAAAGTGTGAGTATGATAAAAATTTAAAATAAATTAAACTTTATAAAACCTTATAATGCTATAACAATTTATGAAAAAGTCATAAAAATCTATTGAAACTTATATAGAGTTTATAAAAGTTTAATAAAGTATATTTTGAATTTGGTAAGCTTTTTAGTATTTGAAATCATTCAAAGTCTACCTTAATCCTAATTGAATTTTTAAAAATTTAATAAAATATCTGTTAAAGTTTTTAAAAGTCTATTAAAATCTATACTTTTTTTTTAAATTTATAGTCTATCAAAGTCTTCATAAATCTTAATTGAATACAATCTCTTTGGGTATTTATAAGCTAGAAACATAAAAACCTTAGTTAATTAAAATAAATATGAAATCCTAAATAATATTTATATAATATGATTATAATCTAAAATACTTTATTTTTGTAAATAAATGTCAAAAAGCTAAAAAGTACAACCCTAGCCTCAATCAAAAAAGAAAGGAATTTTTTTTCTTCCAAATTTTCGTATTTCTAGCAACAACTTGTTAGCCCATTTTGATCATATAACAATCTGAACTGAAAATTTGTATCCCTATGAAGATTGTATCAAATGAAGTAATATTTCTAACCCATTATGATTATCCTTATTTAAAGATCAGATGGAAAAGATATGGTGATAATACTGATGGCTACTCAATGAGACATTCCAAATTAGGATTTGTCTTTTCCTTTCCTTTTGTTTCAAACCCAAACTGACGAACGCTAATAACACACTTCTAAATAACTTGTAAATGATACCTTTAAGTGACTTTGAGTATTAGGCCCATTAGGATATCATGGATTCTTTGGTGATGCTCTTAGATTCTCATCAAAATCCCATGTTGATAAATGGTAATGTGAGTTTTTTTTGTTATGTGACATATACAATCCTTGAGGACTAAAATATTTGTCTAACATATGTGCATGATTTCTCCTTTTTCATTTATTATTCATTCATGTCTTACTAGGTTTTTTGTTTAATTTTTAGCTTTGCTTGAAGGAAATAAAAAGGCCAAGTTCATGGGTGTTATAACTATATGAAAATAGAGTTATGTATATCTTTTTAGCTTGATATCTAACTTATTTTTGTAAATAAAAGGTGAAATATATGTTTAAAAAAATACTAATCTTGATTTATATAGGTTGGAAAAAAATGTAATTTGTTTTGGAAATTTTGGTGGTTTATTGGGATTTTTCTAGTGTATGTGGATGCATAAAGTATGATCTAGGGATATATCTAGAAGGCTCGATCGATCAAAAAAGGTATATATTGATGACATATTTAGATCAATCGAGCAAGGGCATCAATCGTTCAAGCGGAGCAAAAGAAAAAAATTGACACATCAACACTATTTGTACATTCAATTATCAATATCAATCGTTGGATCAAAGCTAATACAAATTATAAACCAATTAGGCCATTTTTTGACATTCAATTATGTTATTTAACCTAAGTAATAAATCTATTCAATTCATTCAACACTTTCTACACCTAAATGCGAGCTTAATAAACATGATTGAATTTTATCAACACGATAGTGTGATCCAATTATTTTCTATATGGTACATAGTTTGCTTAAGAAATAAATTGTGTGTTAATTGAGAAGTGTGAAAATTAATCAAAACAAAAGTGTGATTAATTTATTCATCATATGAAATGTAATTTACTCAAGAGAGGAGTTCATGCTAGTATAATGCGTTTGATCTTATCATATCAATAATTACTTGGAATGGTAAATTGATTCATACATGAAATATTGGGAGAAAATGGATTCTTAGTAATCTTTTATACTAAAGTAGTTAGTGTGGGTGTGTTAAATCACTTTAATGTTGAAATTATATTTTTTTGTTATTTTAGCTATCCATTTTGTTCTAAATATACATTTTTACCTCATTTTTCTCATTTTGTCCCCTAACACCTATATAACATGAAATAAGAACATAAAATACATAACAAATAATAATTCATTGTGAATATATTGAAATTGATGTACAAATATAAGTATAAAATGACACCAATTAGGTGGCTGTGTGGCTCCTAGCTCATGGTCAATCTAGATGGATAAATCATGGTTAGGTAAACAAATGGTCTTGATTTGCATACTTGTATTACCATTAGGTTCCTTTATTTTTGGACCATGTCATGTTCGTCTAAGTATTTTTTTTTCATTTTGGAGTAATTTGTTTTACATATTTCTTGAAAAGCCTCTCGTCTATCAACCATCTACTAGATATGCTTATTGGTTTTGAATATGTTTTTATAAAATCTAATTTTTAACAACAAAAATAGTGAAAATGATTGGTATTGGTTAACAAAAATTTACCCTATAAAGATTTTATGATATTAATAATTTAATTATAAAAAAAGTAGAATGCTAAGTGCTTAAAAAACACTAAAATTATCATGATTTAATGTACTTTAATTGATTAAATAGATTTATATTTTTATATAAATTTATATTTTCGGAATCAAGGGTATTTTTATTGTTTTTTAGATTTTTTGTTTAAAAATAACTTAAAGACTCAAAGAAAAATATTGGAGGCAATACAACACAAATATGTTGAGAAACAAATGAGGAAAAATCAAGAAAATAGAAAAATTGGACAAAATGGGTCAACATGGTAAAAAAGTCAAAAATGTCGAGTCCCACACGGGCACCGCACGGGCAACTAGGATATGCATGTGCTTGTCCTTTGCGCGCCCACGTGCGCCAACGCTTGTCTATCACAAATCTCGCTCTCCACACGCATCCCAGCATGTCCAAATGCGTCCAAAATCAATTTTTAATATATTTTCTCACCTTTTTTTGGTCTTTCCTCATCTATAAAAGGACCCTCTCACCCATTGTAAAAATCATCCCTCAAAATCTCTTCTCTCTCTCTAGCTTTCTCTCTCTCTAGCTTTCTCTCTCTAATTTTTTATTTTTTAGTTTTAAAGTTCTTCTCTTTTTGAGAAGAACTAGTTATACTTTTATAGATTTTTAGTTATTGATTCAATTAACGAAAATGAAAATCAATTTGGAGGTTTTCCATCAACATAATTAACATCAAAATTCTGTAAGGATTCTTTTTGAGTTATAATTTTAAAATGAATTATTTACATTTACATTTATTTTTTATATTTTATTCTTATATGTTATGTTTAATTTATCTATAATTGAATTTAACATGAGTGGCTGCTTGTAAATATGATATAATAATAATGTTGTTATGCTTGTGAAATATTAAATAGGTAAAACATTTATATAAATAAATTAATTTTGTTTTTATTCAAGATTTTATATTAAGGATGTTAAAGAGAAATATATTATTTTTTCTTACAAAATTAAATTTGAAAATTAGATTATAAAGTTTAATTATCCAATCTAATTTAGAGTAGTGTTATTTTATTTGTTGATATAATCGCTCGGTAGTTAAAGTAAAGTTCTATTTCAAAAGGTTTTTTTGTAAGAACTTTTATTTAAAAATGTATTGACGACATATTTTCAGTATTGATTTTAAAACTTGAAAGTTAGTCCTTGAATAATTAAATTCTTAGGTTTAATTTGGACACCTTGAATAAAATTTAAAATGTATAACCCCACCAAAGGTGGCATTTAAATGGTTCATTTTCAATCTCTTAGAAAAAAAAATTAATTTAATTAACCAAATTAATTATCGACCCTACTCATAGATGTTAATTGATTTGTTTAATTAACAAAGAATATATAATCCCCACAAATGTGGTATTTATATAAAAAAAGAGAATTAATAAATATCAATTTATATCTTTATTAACCTAAATAATATGAGTAAGCATAATTAACTTAATTATTATATTCATAAATACTCCACTTTTATGAATGATAAAAATTTGTATAATTGTTTATTGAATCATCTCTATGTTTATTTTTTTGTTATTAAATTAGAAAAGACAAAAATCAAAATATCATGACAAGATGTTTAGGATTTAATTTCATTTTTAAAAGTTTGAATAATAAATTAAAAACCACATATATTCCTTCCTTAAATTGACTTTGGAATTATACTTGTCATTTTCTATAAAATGATTCGTGCACTTGCGAGAGTTTTACAAATATAAAACCAAAGTATCTACAAGATTGGTATTGCTAACCCGATGTCGGTCTTATTGTTACTTCATCATAGAACAAGGAACATACATTTATAGCGTGCGAACAAACAGTTGGAACCTTTAGGCTTCCATGCCTTGTCTCCCAACTAGAAAGAATAAGATTGCTGAGAATCCTTGTAAGCTCTAAGTTGATTAACACTTGCTTCTAGTTCTCTAACTAGAGCCCCTTATTGCATGAAGTCAATAATATTTTATTAAGAACATCTTCTTGAATCACTATGGCTTTAGATTGAATTTTTTTCTCACAAATTTATCTCAATTGAGTGCTAGAAAATTCACTCAATTTCCTATATATTGTTCGGCTATATAGGGGAAAATATAGTGTATTTTAATGGTATATATTTGACCTAATATGATTTGGATTAGGATCCTAAAAATATATTCAATTAAAAATCCTACAAACAATCAAATTGTGTTCTTTAATGAAAATCTTATTCTCATTATCTTAGTCCTTTTTCATGCTAATAAGGAGTTTCACTCTTATTTCTGTGCTACAATTCAATTCCAAATTTAATTTTATAATTAATCTAAAATTTAAATATAATTTAATAATTACTAAAATACTCTTATTGTTCCACGAGTATTTGTTAATTAATTCAAATAAATACTTAGCTAATTAATTAGATTAATTCAGCTATGTTAAATTATCATTTTATTCTTATATATTTATATGAAATTTATGACCATTATAAATTGCCACAATAAATAAAGATCAATTTTGATCATATGAAATAAATAATTTCAAATTAATCATTCATTTATCTTAGAAACAATATTGTTTATTTGTTGTTATAAAGCAAACTTGAGAACCCATGGAAATACAAATTCAAGCTTAAATAAAACATTGATATATTAATTAACCACATATTAATTATCAATATTTATTAATCTATGATTTATTCCAATATATACCTCTAGTTGAAAACTCTCAAATATCATAGTATTTTTCGAACATAATGTCTATGCGTAATCCATTGATACAACAATTAGGTCCAACTCAATCCTTCGTAGCATGTTTGTAATACGACTGGGGTTATTAAGTCCACTTTACCTCCTCGATAACATATTCTTCTTGAGTACCTATGATGCATACTAATAACTGTATATAATCATATTATAGATTGCATGCAATCATTCAAATTTTGGATTGCAAAATAAGAGAACTACTATCTAACATCTGCAAATAGATGGAATGAATTCCATTTTTATGAGATAACCTCCCAACCTATCATAAACATCGAGATACCAAGATATAAGGTATGTCATCCCAACATTTCAAGCATTATTGAGATAGTCAAATACCAAGGTGCTACAACAAGAGGCTAGCTAAATAACTTAGGATTAACGCACATGGTCATCGGTTGATATAGAGAAAAAATTATGAGTAAATCGATATTAAAATTATTTCTAATACGTTCAGTGCAGTTCTGTATAATCAACTATTATACAAAGTACTCCCAACTAGATGTCTCCACATCAATCACCCCAACTAAGAGTCACTCCATTCCACTATATAAACTTTAATTAATCATCAAAGATAATTTGATTATTTCAATTAAAATTAATCCTCTTGTATATATGCTAATATATATACTGAGTTTTAAGAAAACATGAATATTTAGGGATTTTTATGATTTATTTTAAGAATAAAATAACACATGTAAATAAATGAAATGTTCCTTTTATTTATTCAAATTTTAGAATAAAATTAGATACATACTTCTTTATATTTAGAGTAATATCCTAATAATTTTCCACTAGTCCTTAAGCAAAGAGGACATCTCTTTTACCCTATTACTTCTAGGTGACCCTCAAAACTCATGGTAGGTTGTGTTTTGGTGAATAGGAAAACTTTGTTGTCCTCAAAAGCTATCTTCTTGATTACTAAATCTCCTTGATGTACAATGTCTCAAATCAAATGATACTTAAACTCTATATACTTTCCTCATTTATAGATTTTTGGTTCTTTTGAGTTAGCTACTACTATACTGTTATCACAATACAATGTTAGCAGCTACTTCATATTTGAAAAAAATTCTAAATTTGTCAAGAGCTTGTGGAGTCATATTGATGAGTGCTCAAAAAGCACTAAAATTACCATGATTTTATGCTCATTAATTGATTAAGAATATATATATTTATATGTTTTATCATATATTTATATAATTTGTCTTTTTCGGAATCACGGGTATTTTTATTGTTTTTCAGGTATTTTGGCTTAAAAACGCAATTTAAAGACTCAAAGAGGAATACTTGAAGCAATACATCACAAATATATCAATAAATAAATGGGGAAAGGTCAACAAATATGGAAAAACTGGACAAAATGGGTCGAAAAGGTCAAAAATGTCAAAAAAGAGAAAATCGCGCCGCCGGCCTTGACGTATTGTAGCGCGAGCTGTTCATCCGCAGTACTATTCATCCTCGGTACTGTTCATCTACGGAACTGTTCATCCGCGGCACTGTTCATCTGTGACCTTGTTCATCCGCTGATCTTGTTCATCCCCGTCTTGTGCGGTAGCCCACTGTCTTCTTGTCGTCATCAAATGACGTCAGCAATCACTAATCTGCGTTTTTACATTTTTTTAACATTTTTTTCTCTACTTTTTTTCTCCATCCTCACCTATAAATACCCCGCTTCCCTTCACACCTAAACACACCTTCAAAACCTCCAAATACATTCTTTTCTCTCTTTCTTTCTCTCTTTTCTTAGATTTTTAGTTTTTCTTATGTTTTCTTAGTTTTTAGCTTTTCTTAGTTAATTTCTCTTAGTTTTAGAGTTCTTCCCTTTTTAGGGAAGAACTAGTTATGTTTTTGTAATATTTTAGCTTTTTGATTCAATAAATGGGAGTGCAAATTCGCTTGGAGTTTTTCTAGCAGGGAAATGGCATCAATCTTGTAAGGATTTTATTTTCTTTGCAATTATTTTTTATGCTTTATTCTTACATGTTATATTTAATTTGTCTGTGATTAAATTTAACTGTGCTAGCTGTTTGTAAACATGATATAATAATAACGTTGTTATGCTTGCGAAATATTAAATAGGTAAAAATCTCTAAAATGAATTGATTTTATTTTTATTCAAGATTTTATATTAAGAATGTTAGAGAGAAATATATTATTTTTCATTACAAACTTAAATCTGAAAATTAGATTTTAAGGTTTAGTTATCCGGTCTGATTTAGAGAAGTGCTCTTTTATTTGATCTTACAATCGCCCGGTAGTTAGAGTGAAGCTCTATTTCAAAAGTTTTTATAAGAATTATTATCTGAAAATGTATTGACAACATGTTTTCAGTAGTAGTTTTAAAACTTGAAAGTTAGTACTCAGATAACTAAATTCTTAGGTTTAATTTGGACACCTTGAATAAAGTTTAAACTATCTAACCCCACCAAAGGTGGAATTTAAATGGTGCATTTTCAATCTCTTAGAAAAGGGAATTAATTTAATTAACCAAATTAGTTATCAACCTCACCCATAGGTGTTAATTGATTTGTTTAGTTAACAAAGAATATCTAACCCCACCAAAGGTGGTATTCATACAAAAAAAGGGAGAATCAATAAATATCAATTCATATCTTTAATAACCTAGATAATACGAGCAAGCATAATTAACTTAGTTATTATATCCATAAATACTCCACTATTTATAAAAGATAAAATTTGCATGAATGTTTATTGAATCTATGTTTAATTTTCTGTTATTAGATTAAAAACACAAAACCCCAAAATATCGTGACAGGATGTTTAGGATTTAATTTCGTTTTTAAAAGTTTGAATAATAAATTAAAAACCACATACATTCCTTCCTTAGATCGACCTTGGGAGTATACTTATCATTTTCTACGAAATGATTCGTGCACTTGCGAGAGTTTTATAAATATAAAACCAAAGTATTGGCAGGATCGGCGATGCCGGTTTTCGTTCATCAAGTTTTCGTTCATCAAAGTATTTGGCGATCACGATTCTACTCATCACATATGCATTCTAATGGTGCTTTAAAAGCAGTACCAAATTTGACCTACATCATGGAATACAAGCTTGTTTCATCCTCTTTCATACTATGACTCCTTCACATAGGGAAAACACTAACCTAGACGTAGATCATTGATAATATTTGTCTACTAGAAAGTCAAAGACTATGTATCTTGTGGGGATCGAATCTCCCCCAAAATAGACTAGCAAATAATTCCCCATTCTTCTAAGATACTTGAGGATGCACTTGAATGCATCCCAATGATCCAATCCTAGGTTGGATTGGTATCAACTAACAATACCAATGGTATAATAGATGTCAGGCCTTATACACATCATGGCATATATGAGACTTCTAACTATTGATGCATATGATACTCATCTCATATCCTTTATCTCTAAAGGTGTCTTTAGACACTACTTGTCAGACAGGGTAATCCTATAGCTAGTAGGTAAGGTGCCTTTCTTGGAATATTTCATTGAGAATCTAGATGAAACTTTTTCTATATATGTTGCTTGACATAGGGCCAATTACTTTTTCTTTCGATTACGAATGATATGTATTCCTAAAATATTGCTTGCCTCTCTCAAATCCTTCATCTTGAACTATTTAGCCAACCACTACTCTACATCAAGAAACACCTCTATACCATTCCTAATAAGTAGAATATCATCCATGTAAAATACTAGGAAAATCACTTTACTATCCTAGATTAGTTTGTAAACATAAGGCTCATCAAATCTCATGTTCCATAATCTTAATGCTAGCTTGAGTCCATAAATGGACCTCTTAAGCTTGCAAACCTTTTTATCTTGGCCTTCCACTATGAACTCTTCTAGTTGGACCATATAGATGGTCTCGTTAAGATAGCCATTCAAGAATTCCATCTTGATGTCCATTTGTCAAATTTGATAATCGAGAGCTACCATTATGGACAAGAGTATTTGAATGGATTTAAGTATTGTAACTAGTGAGAAGTTTTTCTCATAGTTAACCCTTTCCTTTTTGGTAGAACTATGTGCCACTAGTCTAGCTTTCAAAGCCTTCACTTTCATGTCCCCTCATATTTTTCTCTTGTAGAACCATTTTCACTCATTACTATATTCATATAATGTTTTTCTATATTAATTTATCTTCAAATAACTAAAGTAATAAAATTGAATTAAAATAAGAGAAAAGTGTCATAGAAATTCCTTATATTAGATCACGTGTGTGATTTGGTTCTTAAATTATAGGTGATGTTATTTAGTCATTTTAATGTTTTTTGTATTAAAATATTACTTTAAAAATAATTTTTAATTAAAAAATATTAAGATAATGTGTTATGTCCTTAATTGGTCCATTTTTTTCTAAAGCTAAAGGATTAAATACATCACTTATAATCTAAGGGATAAAATGACACCAAAGACGTAATCTACCTCTACAACCCCACTCCCTAAACCACCTCAATTTTTTTAGGAATTGATAGATTCATTATTTTGTTAGGTAGCTTAAAGTGTTATTATAATAGTTGGAATCAATTTGTGGAATGAACTATCTTACTTCCTTGGTTATTATTTTGTACATATTAGTCAAGTTTTACACATTTATATTGATTAAATAGTCTATTGTATCATGTTGTACATATTGCAATTCACTCGTTGTACGACTATACAATACACTATTATCGTACACTATACAATACACTATTTTTGTACATTGTACAATAATGTACTATGATATTATTTGAAAAATAGAAATTTTTTTAGAATAAAGCAAAAATGACATAAATTTTTGAAAATGGGCTTAAATCTTCAAAAATTTGGAGCATTTATGTGCATTCCCTACAAATGTGAAATTGTATGCAATGTTACCAAAAGAAGTAATATTGTACAAGAGAGAGTAGAGACTACCCAATGAAATTTGTATGACCTTTTTTTCTTTGTTACAAGTCTTGTCTTTTTGGTATTAGCATTTCTGTGTTCAAAACATATTGTTTGTTTTATTTCATGTTTCTGTATGTTCTATGTAATGTTGATTATTGGTGGCTCAGTACCAATATGGATACATTTTTGTGTTTATTTGATACACATACTCACTCTCTTAGATTGCATATATTTGCATTATTGGGTGTTTCTTTGTTGTTGTGTTGTCCCATTAGGGACTCTACGTTTCTTAGTATCTGAAATGATTTTTCTCTATGGGTTATGCGGTTTTGTGTTGGCAATATTTACCCCCATTAAGGTGGTCAGTGGGGGCTTACAGAGGTGATCCACGAGGGTTCATCGAGGTGGTCAATGAGAGTCTAAAAGGTTGAATATTATATAAATTCTCCTATTCTTTTCTTATTTTTTGGGCCAAAATATGGGAGGAAGCTTTGCCCATTTTATACCAAACTTCCCAGGTCATTTCTTACTCCATTTACCGTCTAAGTGTTAGGTCCAGTAAATAATGTATGAATAAGTAAGACATAGAGGGGAAAAGTATGAGATTGAGTGAGGTTTTGTTGAGAGTATGTCATGCCATATGTAGATAAAGAATTGTATTGAGGCTATTATGAGTTTGCTCTTTATTTCGTCAACATTTCCTAATCCAAAAACAATTTTTCCAATGATTGAATCCTTATTGATCTTTACCCCAACGCTATGAATTTTTTTGCGGGCCTTTGTTCATCTCCACCTTTTCGTGGTCATCTTATCTTTTATTTGTATGCTTTCAATCCTTGCTATTTAATTCAAATATTAGATTATATTTATTATTTTGATGCTTAGTAGCTAGAAGTAGAAGAAGATGAATAATAAATTTGGGAATCTTTAAATTTGTTTTTAATTTTTAGCCCTACATGATAAAATGTTACATTTGTAACTTTTAATGGTTTAGTTATACGTTTGTAAGAAAAAATTTAGTGGTACATTTATAACAAACTCAATAATTCATAGATATTGATGTAGATTTACCCTATTAAATATAGTAATAAAACTTTGTTACAAACTTTTACATAACTAAAAGGTTATCACAAGTATATTTAAAACAACACAAACAAATAATTATAAAATTTTCATTTTTATTCTACATAAAGCTCACAAATAATGATCTCTACTTTTTGATATCTTTAAAAAATACTACCTAAATTAAAGTAAATAAATATTTTAGACTTAAATTCTCTGTAATTATGATTTATGATAATTTGTGATACTTACAAAAGTATCTAAGAATAATAATTACCTGACCACTTAACTTTTTGGTATAACACTTTATCTGAAATAATTCATTAATTCAAAATAAACTATAATAAATCTATTTATAAAAGAATTCAAAAGTGTTCATATGGCTAGTGGCAATGGTGTCACTTTAGCCCAATGGGTTAGTTCCTCGCATGCATCTACTCAATTTGGGAAAGACCAATTCAAATAGAAAATAGTTCAATGTATGCACTATTATTTGTAATACAAGTTCAGTTCATGTAAAGCATGTATTGTTTTGAATTTGATCTATTTTATCATTTATTTTTGATCATTTTTCATTTTAAAAACAAAAATAGTGTCTGAAATGAGTCAATAGTTAAGGTCGATGACCTATGGGTAATTTTTGAATTTGACCAAATCAAAAATAATTTCAAATAATATTTTTCAATTCAACATATGAGTCAATTCGATTTAGTTTGAATCCAACCTGAACCAACTCATGGCCATCCTTAGAAAGTCAAGTCCATTGTTGATTGATAACTCTACAAAAGTAGAATTATTAGCTATTCTAAATTAACTATTTTCTTATTTTGGATGAAATATTAGTTAAAAACTTATTTTATGTATAAATGTGCTAAGTAGGTGGAATGATACCAATTGGAGCTCAAACATATGAGATATAGAATTTTTAAGGAAATTACAAAACCATGACCACCTCGATCAATCGAGTTTAGCTCGACTTTGATCGAGGTTTCTTAGGTGGAATTCGATATTGTAGCTCGATCGATCCATAAGGGTTTCGATCGATCCAAAAAGGGCTTGACCGATTGAGTGCTCTTAAGTTAGAAAAATACCATAGTTAGATCAATTGAGCAAGGGTCTTACATATTAGCCTTGTTCTACATCTAACTTTAATCAGAATTTGGATCAAAGCTTGTATGATTCCTAAACCAATTGGGCCAAGTTTAGCCCTATATTAGCAATAGTAGTTTGGAACACAATAATGACTCTTCCATCCTATTTATGATTGAGAGCAGTGAGAACAGTAATTCAGAGCAATATGAATGAGTTAAAGATTGATTAAATCCATAACAAGATTTCCTTACATAATTATGTAATTCTTTCTTCATTGCTTTAGATTCTTTCCATGAATTCATCTATGTAATTATTAATTATGTTTAGAACAATGAGTGACTAGGTTCTTTATTTATGATTATGGTTGAACCTAGCCACATCGAGTGTAATCAAAACAAATTTATTTATGTGATTTTAGCTATTTAATTGATATCTTAATTAATCTTCTATTGAATGCTTCAATTAACTAACCATTAATTGCATGATTTTGAGGTTTAGTTTCCAGCTTAAAAAAGTGGAATATTGATTATTCTTAGATTAATTAACATGTGCATTGAAATAGTGCAAAAGTATGACTGATGTATGTGTAGCATTTTTATATGTGATTTTAATTGTCATATAAACAAAATAACATGAAAATGTGATTGTTTATGTAAAATCATATATGATTGCATGAAAAAGAGTCACTAAGATCTAAGATCATGTAGCTATATATAATATTTAGAAATTTATTTAGAGATTATTTTGAATTGCATGTGAAATAGTCAGGAATTCTAAAATCCTAAGTTTTTCTCATTGATTAATTCATATATTTGAAATAGCCATAGTTTAGTTGTAATAATTAGTTATCGATAGAATATTCTTTATAGTTAGCCTAAATAATAATATGATTACTTATTTTTGGTATTCTACTACAAAACATTCAACTCCTCAAGGATTGATACCCATGCTTTAGCATTATATTATTTGCATGTCTCATATACTTACAAACCATTTGTCAAGTTTTGGCACCATTATCAGGGGAGTAACAACTATTCTATTTGTAGATATTTGTAGCGAGTATAATAAAATTAATTTAGGTATTTAATTTCTTTTTAGTTTTTTTATGTCTAGGTTGACTCTTGAGAAACTTACTCACTATGACCCAGAAATTGAAAGAACTCTATGGAAGTTGAGAAAGAAAAGGTTTAAAAATCATGGACCAATTACAATGGAACCACAATACCTATCAAATCCAAGCCCACTTCTTACACCATGAGCAACTATTGGACAACATTATTTAAGGGATTATACTATGCCTTTGGTAAATGGAATTCATTCATCAATTAGAAGGCCACGGTTCAAGCTAAGAACTTTGACATCAAGCATACAACTATCCACGTGGTTCAATCTCAAGCCCAATTTAGAGGTAACCATATTAATGATCTGAATGCCTACAAGAATTTGTGACACATTTAAATAGATTGGAGTTATAATGATGCAATTTGCCTTTTCTTGTTCTTGTTCTCTCTAAGGTAAAAGGCAAAGATATGGCTCAACTATTTACCTGACAACTCAATTAATATTTGGGAAGACTTAGCACAAAATTTCCAAGCCAAATATTTCCCAACATTAAAAATAGCTAAGATGAGAAATTACATCACCTTTTTTCTTCAAATGGATGGTGAAACAATTTATGAAGTTTGGGAAAGGTTCAAGGAGCTACTCAAAAAGTTTCCACACCATGGTTTATCCAGTTGGCTTCAAGTACAATCATTCTATACTAATTTATTAGAATAGACATGAACTATTATTGATGAAACTACTGGAGGGTCTTTAATGGATAAGAATGAAGAGGAAGCATTCCAACTTTTGGAAGATGTGGTAGTAAATAACTATCAATGATCTATTGAAAGACTACCTAATAAAAAAGCAGAGAGTGAATTAAGTTGATTTAGTTTTTGTCTTGGTAACACAGATGTCAACCTTGATGTTTAACTAACAAGCACGCTTAATTTCATTAGTTAAGAATTCTATTGATGACTCTATGAAAGTAGAATCATTAGCACACTTTTTTACTTAATATTTACTTATTTTATTCAATAAATAGTATTTTTATGGCCAAAAATATTAAAATATAACTTTTTAGTGAAAAGGAGTGAAAATATAATTTTTGGAATTTTTATGAATTTTTAACGCATGACTAATCAGGAGCTTCCATGTGGCCTGCCATGCAAGCAAGGAAGCTGACTGGGCAAGCCTTACAGACACCACGTAAGCACAGATAGCGAATCACATTACTCCACATGTAAGGAGGACAAAATTTATGCCACATGTCAACATGACGTTCAATCCAAGTTCGAAAATTAGTCAACCCTCGTCGCCACATGTCACCACGACATTACTCTACGAATCACTTCTCTCCCTGATTCGTCCAATGAATTCTTGATGCCATGTGTTGTATTGTGATTGACTAGAGCTGTCAGTTTTTCTTGTTTTGATCGTAGCCCTTGATTTGAAGCTAATTTGATGGTCAAGATTACATCTGAGAAATATTTAAGCCCCTAATCACTCCATAAAACTGAAGTGGCCTCCATTAGCATAATTTTGGTCAATTTTTGGAGCTAAAATGTTAGAAAAATACAGAAAAAATCAAGAGAAGACAATTTTGGTGGAGATTCAAGAGGAGATTAATTCTAAAATTCAAGAGATTGATTGTATTTTTTCATCTACTATTTTCTTTATCAATTTTTATGTCTTTATGTATAAAAATATGAGTTTTATGAACACAATTATGTGTAATTAATTTATTAATCTAGGGATCTTATGAACCCAATTTTCACCATGTGATGATCTAAAATTTTACTCCAATTATAATTATAATTATAATTTAATTATATTATTTAATCTGATTCATATGCTATTAATTATTTGGCCAACAATTTACCTATAGAGGCAATTAAATAGATTTGAGAGAATTATTTAATTGTTTGTCTTGATTAAATAACATGCATAGTGTCTAGGTAGAGATGTATGATTCTTATGTATGTGATCCATAATTGATGAACTTAATGAGTAGTATGAAATTTAATTGGCATGAGAGTGTGATTAAATTAATTATTATATGATGTGTAGTTTACTTGAGAGAGGAATACATGTTAGTTTAGATTCATTTGATCATGTACTTAATTGATAATTATATTAGGAGGATTTTAGCGATTCATATGTTTAGAAATTTGGGAGATTAAGTATTCCTAGATATTTTCTCAGATATCTTTTTAGTTTCCAAATCTGATTTAATTAATTATTGCTATTTACTTTTAGTTATTTTAATTTTGTTTCCTTAAAATATAAAAATACAAAAACAATTGATTTTTATTTTTTTAATTTTAAAAATTAGTTTCTAATAAAATAATCTTCATGGGAACGATATTGTTTTATCATTATATTACTTGTTGCGATACGTATAGTTGCATATTTATTGTACACACTTTGTATGTGGTGATCACTAATCTAGTAAGAGGTAACATGGTTTAGAACATTGCTATTATTTTTTTATTTTTACAATGGAAGGCATCATAATGAAGTTTATGTCTACAATCCATAATGATCAACTATGTGGGAAACTTCAACAAACAAGGGAATCACTACTTTAATACCTAACACTAAAGATGGAAACGGGTTGGTTTGGCTCAGACCCAACCCAAACCAATCTGACCCATGTTCAATTTAAATTGAACCGTTTCAAACGAAACTCACTTGTTGGCCTTTTTTTATTTTTCAAATGAAAATGAAATAGTATGGTTTTTATGTAATTGAAAAAAGTGGGTATTCAAATGGTTCCCTAAACAAACAAGTTTTTTTAGCCGACCCTTTTTTGTCGCAAATAATTTAAAATAAAATGGATAATATATCAATCTATTTTACCCCAATTTGACTCAAATGGATTGGGTATCATTGGAACCCAAACCCATCAAGTCAAATTTCCATCTCTAACTATAATCTAGGATGGAGAAATTATCAAAATTTCTCCCAAGCTAATAAAAATCGAATGGATAATTCTAGCACAAGAGCTCCATTAAACCCGCTTGGGTTTAACCAATAATAATAACAATCACGGGTCAAATAATCAAGGCTAGATAAATTAGAGAGCATAATGGAAACTATGGTCACCAGTATTAGCCTAGATATGAAAAGATCAACCAAAGGATGGATGCATTGTCCTCTAAAGTGGACAACTTGATAGCAAGGGAAGATAATCACAATGTTAGTGTGAGGAATTTAGAAACACAAATAGGAAAACTAGCCTAAACCTTACAAACTATACACTAGAGGAATGATACCTAGTAACATTAAAATAAATCTAAAAAGAGAAGGCAATAAGAATTGTGAAACAATTATGATAAGGAATGGATTGGTAGTACAAGCAAAAGTGAAGAAAATGATTGATTTAAAAGAAAAAGGAAATAAGAAAATAGTGAGGCACAATAAGGAAGCCAAACAAGGGGAGGCCTCTAAAGCAAAAGAAGGTAATACTTATATCCCATCTCTTCCTTTTTCTCAAAGAGTACATAAGCAGAAGTTGGATAGGAAATTCTCCAAGTTTCTTGATATCTTTAAGGAGTTTCACATAAACATACCCTTTATGGATGCATTAGAAAAAATTCCTTCATATGTAAAATTCATAAAGGATATATTATCAAAGAAAATAAAATTTTGGGATTGTGAGACCATTGCCCTTACAGAGGGATGCAATGTTATTATTGATAGGAAACTACCACCTAAATTGAAGGACCTGGATACTTTTCATATACAATGCACTATTAGAAAACATCAATTTGATAAAGCCTTATGTGATTTGGGAGCAAGCATCAATCTTAAGCCTTTGACATATTTTTAGAAGTTAGTAATTAAGAAGCAAAACCAACTTTGGTTACACTCTTCATGGCTGGCCAATCATTAAAGAGGACATAAGGGATGATTGGAGATGTACTTATGCATGTGGACAAATTTATATTCTCCACTGATTTTATTATGCTAGACATGGAGTAAGTCAAAGAGATTCCTATAATTCTAGGCTACCATTTCCTCACCATCGATCATTAATTGACGTGAAAAAAGAAGAGCTTACTATGAGAGTGAATGATGAAAAGGTAACCTTCGATATCTTTAAATCTATGCAATTTGAAATTTATAATAATGATGTTGATAAATATTTCCAAGTTAATATATGTAATGAAATGATGTATTGCATGTTTAGGAACTTAACTTATAAGGATGCCAAGAATATGATTTAGTAAATTCATGTCAAAGTTTTAAGCATGTTGTAGCTTTGTGTGAAGAAAATAGCAAAAAGGGTTCATAAATTCAATCATGGAATATTAGATACTCATGTTGATGTTTAATCATCTATAACTAGTGGAAACTTGAGTATGTATGATTTTGATGATGATAATGATAATGATAATGATAATGATATTATTGACTTATATGAGCTTAGTAATGATTCCCATATGCATGATAAACCTAGTATAGTTATGGATTTTTTTGAGGATAAACCTCCTATTTTATGTTGTAATACAATTCTTAAGTGTATAGAAGAGAAGCCTAGGCTTAGTCTATCAATTGAAGAGCTACCAAAACTATAGTTGAAACTAATACCATCCTATCTTCTATATGCATTCTTGGGTGATGGTGAGACCTTATTAGTGATTATTTCTTCAAAATTAGATGATGATCAAGAGAAAAAGCTAGTGGTAATTTTGAAGGAATGTAAATGAGCTATTGGCTAGACCATCACATATATTAAGGGCATTATCCCCTCAATGTGTATGCATAAGATTATCATGGAGAAAAGGGTGAATGGGGATGCTTAAAAAAGATTAAATCCTATCATGATAGTAGTATAAAATAAGTATCTAAACATTTTAGAAGTTTGTATTATCTACCCTATTACGGATGATGAATGGGTGAGCTCTATTTAATGTATGTTGAAAAATGGGGTATGACAATAGTGGCTAATGAGAAGAATGAACTAATTTTGACAAGAAAAACCATAGGATGGAGAGTCTCTATGGACTATTGAGAGGTGAAAAAAGGAAATAGAAAAGAACATTTTTCATTCCCTTCCATTGACCAAGTGTTAGATAGATTGGCATGACACTCATTCTTTTTGCTTATTGGATAGCTACTCGGGATATAATCAAATAGCCATAGTACTTGAGAAAACCACATTCACTTGCCTTTATGGTATTTTTGATTTTAAGAAGAGGCCATTTGCTTAATGTAATGCTATTGCCACATTTCAAAGATGAATGATGTATATCTTCTCTAACATGGTACAAAATATCTTGGAAGTTTTTGTGGATGACTTCATGATGTTTTGAGACAATTTTGAGGCTTATTTAGAAAATTTACTTTGTGTGCTTCTGAGATGTCAAGAGTCAAACTTAGTTCTCAATTTTAATACTGGGCCATAGGGTGTCATAAAAAAGGTTGAAAGTGGATAGAGCAAAATTTGAAGTCATAGAGAAGTTACCATCTCCAATAAACCTTAAGGGGATTAGAAATTTTCTATGCCATATCAGATTCTATAGAAGGTTCATAAAGGACTTGTCCAAAATCATAAAGCCTTTATGAAATCTTTTAGAAAAAGCCACACCATTTTGGTTTAATCAAGAATGCGATGCGAGTATTTTTTTCGTTAGAGTAGTTTTGGGGCATCAATGAGATAGAATATTTCATGCTATCTATTATATAAGCAAGACCTTTAATGTAGTCTAAGAAAATTATGCCACAAGTGAAAGGGAGATTTGGGAAATTATCTTTGCATTTAAGAAATTATGATCTACTTAGTCGGCACCAAAGTAATTGTGTACATGACCATACCACTATAATATATTTTATTTCTAAGAAAAATTCTAAGCCAAGATTGATTCAGTGGGTGCTATTATTATAAGAATTTGACCTACAAATCTAGGGAAAGAAAGGTACGGAAACATCAAGTAGTGTATCACCTATCAAGATTGAAAGGGAGACATCTAAATGATGAAGGGCTTCCCATTCAAGAAAAATTTCTATATGAACATTTTTGGGCAGTGACAACAAATGAAATGCCATGGTATGGTGATGTAGAAAACTACCCTGCATATGGAGCATTACCACTGAGGTTATCATTTCAAGAAAGGAAGAAGCTTTTACATGAAACACAATTTTATGTATGGGATGACCCATACTTGTTCAAAAGATGTAGTGATGGTATGCTTAGGAGATGCATTCTATTGGAAGAGACGCCACCCATTCTACACCATTGTCATAGGTAAGACTACAAAAGTCACTTCAGAGTAACTCGAACATCATTCGATGTATGACAATTAGGATTTTATTGGCCCCAATTATTTAAAGATGCATTTGATTTTTTTAAACATTTTGATAGATGTCAAAGGGTAGGTAACATTTTAAGGAGACATGAGATTCCTAAAATGATATTCTAGAAGTGGATTTATTTGATTTGTGAGGTATATATTTTATGGATCCTTTCATACCTTCCTTTGGAAACTCTTACATTCTTGTGGCTTTGGATTATGTGTCCAAGTGAGTGGAAGCTATTTTCATTCCAACAAATGATGACAAGATAGTAACAAAGTTTTTAAAGAAGAGCATTTTCACAAGGTTTGGAGCTCCAAAGGCAATAATAATTGATAAAGATAGTCACTTTTCCAATAATATCTTTAAAGCATTATTAGCAAGCTATAATATCAAGAACAAAGTGTCTACCTTATATCTTTATCAAAGAAGTGGCCAAGTAGAAGTATCCAATAGAGAAATAAAAAGAGTTCTAAAGAAGGTGGTGAGCACGTCAAGGAAACATTGGTCATCTAAAGTTGATGATGCACTATGGACTAGGGGTGTCTATTAGTTCGGTCCGATCCGGTTTTGGGGAAAAAAATTAACTAGATCAGATCGTTTATATTACTCAGACCGGACCAGACCGTTTGAAACAATTTTAATTAATACAAACTAGACAAGACTATTTGATTTATAAAACCATTCGGTCTGATCCGATTTTTGATTTGGTTCAATTTTTGGACACCTTTAATGAGAAATAATATGAAAATTTTAATATATTATTAAACCAGTTCGATCTGATCGACCGGTTTAAAAATTAATACAAACCAAACCGGACCATTTTATTTATAAAACTGTTCGATCGGGTCCAGTTTTCCAATTTAGTCCGGTCCGAACCGGTTTATGGACACCCCTACTATGGACCAATAGGACAAGATTTTAAAACTTTTATTGGAATTTCTCCATACCGCTTGGTGTATGGAAAATCATGTCACTTACTAGTGAAATTGGAGCATAAAGCCTTCTTGTCCATAAAGAAATTAAATATAAGTATGGAAAGTGCCAGAGAGCACATAATATTACAAGTTAATTAGCTTAATGAACTTAGATGGAAACCTACGAGAGTGCACAGATATATAATGAGAAAACTAAGAGGTGTCATGATAAAAGCTATTGTCGTGGTCATTTGGAGAAGGATGACAAGTTTTAGTATATAACTTCCGATTAAGACTATTTTTAGATAGGCTAAAATCGCAGAGGTCGGGACCATTTTTGGTCACAAAGGTATTTCAATCAAGAGCTATAGAGGTTATAAACACTAATATAAATACTAAGTTCATAGTTAATGATCAAAGTCTAAAACCTTATTTCGAGAACTTGAATGAGAGAGAAGTCTCCTTAGTTTATTTGAATGATCCTTAACAAGCTAGGAAGATTTAGTCAAGGACCTTAAACTTAACACTTTTTGGGAGGCAATAAAACTTATTTTTAGACTTTTTTTTATTGTTTTGTAGATGAATAAAGTGTAGAGAGACTTGGCAAGCACATGAACATATTTGGTGATAAAGACCAACACGTCATTATCAAGGAAGTTTTCTTTTTCCATATCTTTTATTTACCTTTACTTTGTTGCACATTGGGGACAATGTACAATTCAAGTGTAGGAGAGGAAACTTCATTTTCTCTACTTTAGGATTTATGTTTTAGTTATTATTATAATTAGTATTTTAGTTTAGATATGAGTAAAAAATGGTGAACATTTAGAAATCATCACATATGTGCATTATAATTATGATATGAGTCCTACGATGAAATTTGCTGCTTTAACAATAAAGGGCTATTATGTGAGCATTAAGATGTGTATGTTAATTGACTTGTATGCTTGGGATTTTTTTTGGAATTGCTTACTTAAGGTGCTTATTGGGAGAAAGTTTGTGAAAATAATACTAAGTTCCATGAATTTTGTATAGATTTTATAATTCATTTTATTATCCCTTGAGGCAAAATCTTAGATGATATTAAGTTAGAGAAGTGATTCAAGATTTATTTGGACTGGTTGAACCTTCAAGCCAACCATAAATTGTATCCATAGTCACCTATTTGATCATAATATATATCGTTTTATTCATCTAACCAACATCTTAGCTTAACCAAAAAGAGCATAATAATGTATCTCATACCCTTAACTTGGGCTTATAATGAAATTAATTAGTGCTTAAGAGTTGTGACATAGAATGCACTTTATACAAGTAGAGCACAACATACTTAATAGCAAAAATACAGTTGAAAAGAAAAAGAAACAAAATAATAAGTTTAGGGTTTGTTGTGAATCTCTTTAAATAGAAAAGGAAAAAAGAAAAGAAAAGAAGAAGATAAGAGTGTGGAAAAAGATAAGAAAAGCAATAGAAGGTGCACTAAGAGATGAGCAAAAGTTTAATTGCATATAAATAATAAAGTAAACTAGGGTGTGAATTGACCAATATTTTTGTATATTACCCCAACCTAAGCCTCACATTAGAAGCATGTAAAGACCTATTGATTCCTAATCAATATACATCTACATTAGTAGAGATGGGTGAAAAGAGTGGACTCATCAAATGTGCTTTGGAACTCTATACTAATTGTATGGTTTGCATGAACCTATCTCAATATGTACAGTGAGTTACATAATTTGACAACACACACACAAAGTTGTTCCATCACAAACACCTTGCATACTCCTTTGTTGAAATATGTTGATTGATAGCTGTATGATCCCTTTGTTATACATTTATGCTATGAGGAGGATACATTTTTTTCAATTGGGGACTAAATCATATTCATTAGTAAATACATATACCTTGTAATGGAGTCAATGAATAAGTTGTATGTGCTTCACTTTGAAGATAAGCAAAGAGTTAATTTTGGGAGTGAATATTAGTTAAACGACTTATGTTATGTATAAATGCGCTAATGTAAGTGTAACAACATCAATCAAAGCGACAACATATAGAATTTTTAGGAAAACTACAAAACTGACACTCACTCAATTGATCGTAATTCGCTTGACTTTGATTGAAGGTTCTCGAGTGGAATTCCTTATCGTAGCTCGATTGATCGATCTTCTCTCGAATTTCAATCGAGTGATCTCGAGTTGAAAGAATTTTGTAGTTAGATTGATCGAGTAAAGGTCTCGATTGATGGAGTAGGGAAAAAATTAATGCATCAATCTTGTTCTACATCCAACTTTCAATCTCAATTGTTAGATCAAAACTAATATGATTCCTAAACTAATTCTGTTAGTTTTAAACCTATATTAACAATAGCTTGGAACACAGTAACAACACTTCCATCTTATTTATGATTGAGGGCAACGAGAACAATAGTTTGGAGAAATTGGAAGGAGTTAAAGACCGATCAATTCTTAAGTCAGATTTCCTCTTAAAATTCTATAATTATTTCTTCATTGATTTAGATTCTTTCAATGAAGTCATCTACGTCATTATTGATTATGTTTAGAATGAGGAGTGACTATGTTCTTCATTTAGGATTTTAGTTTAACCTAACTATGCAACATGTAATTAAAATAAATTTATTTACGTGAATTATCCATTTAATGGATATCTTAATTAATATTATATTTAAAACTTCAATTAAATGACCATTAATTGCATGATTTTGAGGTTTATGTTCTACCTTGAAAAAGTATAATTGACTTGATTTTGGACTTGAAGGTGTATTGGCTAAGAAGAATGGAATCCAACTCAAGGCTTTGGTTCAAAACATGGGTTTCTCTTGAAAATCTGAAGTATATGAGGTCGCTAGTTTAGGCTCTGATTTGCTTGATGATATTCATGTGTTTGTGTTGGAGTCCAAATCTAGTAGCAGAAGGATGAAGAAGAATTGTGAATACCTTATGATTGGTAAGGAGTTGTTGAATCTTTCTGTTGGCAATAAGAAAGAGGTTTAAGATCCAGGAAATCTTTCATCGACAAGGTCTTGGACACCAAATATGAATCTCTTGATTCTCGAATTGCAATTTTCTCTACAAAATGTTGTATGATCTTTCTTCTTGACTGTGTCCCTTTGGCTTTATTTTGTTAGTTGCTTTAGTATGTATAGATTTACAAATTGTTAGGGATGTATGTTCTATTATTTTAGTCTAGTTTTTTTGTTGTCCTGCTTAAGTTTAGGATGTTCCCTTATAGGCTTTTTCTTGCTCTTAACTGCAAGGTTAGTATGGGGTACTAAATTTCTACTAACATTTGGAGGGTTTCTCTGCTTCTTTTAGAGAACTATTTTTATTGTAAACTTAACGGTAGGAATTATTTATTATACTATTGACCAAACATGATAACTTTAACTTTATAAGCCTCTAACAACATTTTTCAAGAAAATATTTGCTTTGAACAAGTATGTGATCGGTACGGATTACCAAATATCCATAGTATTTTCTCTTATGTTTAGTGAAGATTTATGTTGCTGACAAAAAAATACTTTGTAACATACTTTAAAACACTTCAATTTCCTGTAACTAGATTGAAAATTGGGCTCACGATATATGAAAATCACTCTTTATTTTGAGTTAAGTTTTTTTCGAAATGAATATTTCCTAAATCATTTACACCTTTGTATGACCGCATTACACGTATATAATGTGGTTACATAAATGTGTAATTATTTTTTTAAAATCTTTAATAAAAATAGATCTAACTCAACCTACACTATAAATTTTTTGTAATACTAGATATTATATTAGATAATTACGTTGAAAACTTGCAGCTCTAACTGTAGCTGAAGGGCCATGCCCATGTTAGCTATTACTATAAATCATTAGCCATTTCTTCATCACTAAAATGATGCTGGTAGCAAGTACAATAATAGAGTTTCCTTCACTGTAAAATTTTTAGAAATAATCATTCGGTAATTGATGCCTCCATATGCAACCCTCACTAGCACAGTGGCATATTATTTAATTGAAGAGTTGCAAAAATTGAAGAATGAAAGTTGTTATTTAGGAAAAAAGTCTGTAACCAATCTTATATCATCCGATTATAGTCTTGCTTCATACATTATTCATTTATGATAGACCAGATCCAGTGTAATAAACGAAAAGATTAATTGTCATGTAAGTTATATGCATTATTCAAAGGCCAAATTATTGATATACTTTCAACTTCAGACATTTCCAAGCTAAATTCTCCCATGTTCCAAGTGAGAACTACGTTATTACCATGAATAATAGGGGTGAACGTGGGATAGGTTCAAATTTTTTCCCTCACAAATCACACAGCAAAAAGGTAGAAACCGCCACAAGCTAAACCATATAGAAACCGCTAAAACTGCAAAATTGCAAAGTCGAACTAATTTTGTTTCTCCTTCCTCTTTCACAAGAAAAATAAAGATTAGATTTCTTAAACTTGAAATTGTTATATTTGTAATCAATATAATAACATAAACTTAATTATTATTTTAACTTATTATTACTAGTATTAAACAGTAAACAGAATCACACATAGACATAAAACTAGAAACTTTTTTTTTAGATGAATACAAATCATAAAGTTTTATGCAGCTAATGTTTCATTGCTCATAAAGCCATATTTTAATTTAATCTTACATTAAAATTATGCATAAAATAGGTTAAAAAGTTAATAATATATCTATGCTGTGCGGTTCAAACCGCCACCAAACTGCACAGCACAGCAAGTTTGCAGTTGTGCAGTAAGTGTAATCTGGCAGTTTTTTGTCCACCCGGAACCACACCTACCTTAGGTAGCTCACACTACGGCTGAATCTTACACCTGATTTATGACTAAAGTTCACCTGTAAAACTGCAATCTAGTTTTGGCCTTTTAGGTAACTGTTACAGGGGCGAATATGTATCGGACAGACTAAATCAAGCACAGCTTTAGCCCTAGACTCATCAGAAAACATCTCTCTACTGCATAATTACCTCTCCAAGTAAACACACCCATGACTCACCCTTCAGAAAACTATCATTCTCTCATTCATGACCTCCATCCTATCCTTAGAATTACCAAATAAATCAAATTTGAAATCTCTCCGCAATAAGACGGAGAACAATTCTTAACTTTTACAACTAAGGTTGACAAAGATGAAGATAAAGTTAAAACAATTACTACAATAGTATCTGCAGATTATGTAGAGAAGTATTTTGCCTTACTTTTATTTCACAAGATCAAGGCCCAGCACATGAGAACAAAACACTTTCATGAGGAGAATGGAAACATTTTTGAGTATTAAAGACCAGCCATGAAAGTAACTCATTGGAAAATCATCACCAGACTTCAGGACGAAGCTCTCCAGTTGCTGGAGGCATCCATCTCCCAGAGTGATAAACATTCTCACCAACTTTCCAACCAGGCACGTCTTTCATTACTTCAGCCTCGTATTCAAGATACTTTTTCCACTCATAAACAAATCTAAGAAAGAAAATGGATAGGAAAGGAGTTCAGCATTCCACATTTCAAGAATCTGAATTGGCAGTATGAGACAAGTGATAAGAAAGACAAGTGAGAAAGTCCAGATGTTTACCTTTCATCTTCTTCAGCTTGCAGCACTGGTAGTATTGCTCTTCGGGCAGTGTATTTTTCTTCCTTAAGCGCCCTGCATGATAAGATATCATCGTGCAAATCTTCACTAATTCACTGCTCTAATTCTTATAAAAAATACTTATCGAAAAAAGTATTCCCATAATCCCATGGTCTTCTACATCATGATATCATTTGAATTGCTCCTACAGACACCTTTTCAGTTTTGCAAAACAATCGCTATTTAGTTCTCTCCACAAATTAAAACATATTTATATATGAAGCTATATTTTTTTTCTTCTAAATCCAACACTTAAAAAACTCCACTCACTCCAATCCTCACTTAATTACCTCCCCTTATAGTCTACTTGTAGCAAACTGGTTTTTGTATTGCAGACTTCAAACGATCATACTTTTCTTAATATTTAATATTTATAGTGATGCGAAATGCCATCAATGTCTGAAGGTTGAATTATCAAAGCCTACCATCTGTCCATCACAAAATGATCAGTAAAAAAAGACTATTTTAACCAACATGTACAAAATTTCTCTACTCTTATGGGAGATTGACAAACTACAATGCTTTTTTTTTTATAAGAGACTCAAGTGGGTTTGAGAATGTAAGATAGAAAATTGTACCTTTGAGTTATAATTCTATTTAATACATTGAAAAGTTCAGACAAAGAACAAATGCTGAGTTCGTCGGTTGTTCTTTGTTATCTATGTCTGCTTGTCTTTTGCTTTATTGTATCATAGCCTAAATTTTATGGATTTGTAAAGTTTCTCGCTTAACAATTAGGCATTTCATATGTGATTTCTATTATCAATTCATTGTTTATCCAAATATATTTCTCGCTGAAGAAAACACAGCTAAATATCAAGATAATATCAATAACGAACTAGAGGAAGTAATAAGAGAAATAATCAAAAGCAACGTTGAAGCTTTTTTATTTACGAGCACTAATCATTTCCTGTTTCTTAGCAATTCTATTCAATGCATCAAAAGATATGGATTAAAATTTATAAGCATCTACAGCATATAATCCCCACTTTTAAGGAGCCCATTCAAATAAGTAACGAAAAACCCACAAATCAGAAATAACCACCAAGGACTGAATACACAAACCCTAAATTGGAATCAACATCACTCACAAGAACACTCCCAAATTAACAAAATAACCAAAAGCCAGATCATATAATAAAAAAAAATACCAAAAAATTATTAAAAACATAATTGTTGATTGAAACAAGGATAGAGAAGAGAAAAGGAGACAGACCTTCGGATCTTATTGCCTTGACCCACTTGGTACATGCCATAGGAGAAGGCACCAAAGGCAGTTAGGAACATAGCCACGGCACTGGGACCCTTGTTGGGAATGCGGCGAGCGAACCTGACCGGAGCGAACCCGCCGGGGGGTGGTCCGTCTTGGAGGACTGGCATGTCCTTAACGCTGGCCATGCCTGGCTTATTCCGAATCACGGCCTCTGTCATCTTTGAATTTCTGGGTCTCTCTAAATCAGAATCAGAATCAGAATCAGGTGTTAGATTTAAAACTACGAAGACGATGGTATCGGTTTGTGGGAGCAACGAGGAGACCAGAAGAGGTTAGTCAGTGGACGGGTAATATGATTGTTTGAATCAAGATGACAATTATATTTCCAATATAAACCCCACATTTTCAATAGCGTAATTTTATTTGATAATTTTTTTTCCATCTTTTTTCTTTTATAAATTATTTTCATTTTCTTTTTAAGTATGATTTTTATTTATTTATTTATTTTAATTTCCAATCAACTATTTTCTTTATTAAATTTATGAACCAATAAAAAAAATATAAATTTAAATAATTAATATTCAACCTATTTATTCAATAATAAATTTTATTAATTTATAAATTAAATCTTTCAACCTTCCCACCTTTTTCTAATTTTATTCCTATTTTTAATTACAAATCAATCACTTTTAATTGATTAACTTAAATATTATTCATTTAAAATGCAATCACTTTAATGCCTTATTATTTTCCATTAATTATCGAAAATTCATTCAAGGATCTTCGTGATCTTGTTTTCCTTATTATAAAACTAAATAGTATTTATATTTTTGAAATTATATAAATAAAGATAATTAATAAAACTAAAGAAACCGAAGTTTAATGAATAGATTATAAGATGAAACTTTATTGAAATTAAATTTTCAAAGACCGCAAATTGTGTTTCAATAACTAGAAATTCGAGTTTCATGCATGTATTAAACTATATATTTAGTAAAAGTATAATATTTTGAAAAATGATTAAAAGTAATTTTAATTACTCAAAGAGATCCTAATAAGTAAAAAAAAAAATTGAAAAATTCTAAAAGAACTTATTAAGAACAATTTGTACAAGTCAATTTTTCTTCAACATTTTAATTCTATCAATTTTAAATTATTAAGATTAATTCTAACTATCTAAAAAAATCCAACTAACTAAGAAATTTTTAAAATTAAAAAAATAACTTATTATCAAAAATACGTTGTTTTTTTGTTTACATTTTAATCTCATCGATTTCAAATTGTTAAGATTAATTCTACTTACTCATTAGAATTTGAATAAATAATAAAATTTTAAAAAGTCAAAAATAACTTACTATAAGAGATTTACATAAATTTTCTTTTGGTTCAATAAATATTAAAAAATAAAAAAGTACTTAAATAGTAGAAAAACTGTTATGAACTCATACCCAAATCTACCCAAAACTAATACAAAACAATTATAATAATTACCATAATCATTTTTTCGTACCTCTATAATTCTTTTTACAATGCGACCCCACCTTAAAAACCAAACATGAGATTGTATAAAAATATAATCAACTGTTCTACCCTTAATGGCTAGAAGTAAAGCATTTTAATTCCATAAGCATTATAATAATTACCATAAGCATTTTTAATCCCACTAAAAATCTGAGTATGTTTTTTACTAACATTTTAATTCTATCAACTTAAAATAATTAAAGTTAATTCTAATTATACAAAAAGATCCACTTAAGTAAGAAAATTTTAAAAAATCAAATAACTTATTAAAAGGGATCTACGTAAGACCTTTTTTTTGTTCAATAAATATTAAAAAATAAAAATGTGCTTCAATGATAAGAAAATGCTATTAACTCGTACCCAAATCTACCCAAAATTAATGCTGGACAATTATAATTATTAATATAACCATCTACAACTTCCCTTCCCATCCCTACTCACTCCTCTTTGTGAGTAAGAATTTCTACATACCTCTATAATTCTTTTTACAATACGAACCAGCATTAAAACCCAAACATGAGATTGTATAAAAATATAGTGGAGTGTTATGCCCTTAATGGCTGGAAGTTAAGCATTACGCATGGTTTAATCCCACCATTCCTCTTCCTTCCCTCACAATACCCCCAAATGCGTAAAATAAATATCACCATTGAATAAAGATATAATTATCGATGTTTGATAAGTTATCAATTTTCTGTCATATTCTTCTGTCCTCTCGATCAGGATGTTAAAGCAAATGAATCCTTGATAGTCAATACTACTTGGAGTCCCTTTTAGGAGATAGTCTTGTATACAACAGAACACTAACACGTGGTGGTACAGAATCATCTTGACTCTTTATTTTTATAAAAAAGAAAAAAAGATATAATTAGAGAGAAGATCAATGAATGATATTAAAAAGGACATACATCATATTATATGTAAAATTTCCTCCCCTTTTAGACCTCTTACGTTCACCCAAGTTATCTTGGTAATGCCATTATTTTTATTTTTATTTCTTTTTTACAAAAAGCAAAATAATAAATCCATACATGCAATGCACAATACCAAAGACAAAAAAAGAATTTAAAATAAAAGGCTTAACATGTATTTGTTCTAATGGAATATTATTTCTCTCACCTACAAGGACAAGGGCAAAGATTCATGGGAGACAATGTAGCATTATCTTCCTTTTCGTCGATTTTTCAGTGCAGCACACTCTGAACAATACCATTTCCCTTTTGGTTGTTCTTTCAAACCAACACAACCAAAATGAAACCATTCTATTTTGCACTGCCAAAAGTAAACACTTGGTCAGAACATAAACTTTGCACACGAGACAAATGCATAAATGGATAGTGGAAGCCACATACATTGGGGTTATCACATGCAACCATCTCTCCATAGCTAACTTGGTTGCATATACAGTATGTCGGCTCATTTGGATCCACCGGTAAATCCAGATCCATACCTGTAGGATTGGCAGCTGTACTTACTGTTTCAGTTGCTGCTGTTACTGCCGCTGTTACGTGGCGTGTTCTGCACAGAAGAGAAATCTTTGAATATAATCACTTGTATTCAGGAAATATAAAAAAAAATAAGATAAACAATCTGTTTCTTTCCCAAGCCTGTACTATTTTTGTAATTTCTTTTAGATCCCATTAAGTTCAATTCTTTTTTTATTCCCGTGAGAAAAAGATAGCTAAAAGAACAACACAGAAACCAAAATATCAAGATTAGAAGGTATAACACTCCTTCACCTCTAAGTTAACACATTGGAGCCGCCTCTGATAATGTGGTACTCATAAGACTTACTCCCTCATAAGTTCTCTGCTTTTTTTTTGGACCTGGAATAAAAGCTATAGACCTTCCATTCTATCACTCTCAACAATCTCATCTTTTCGCCATAGAATACTCCCTATTCATTTTGAATTCAAGCACAACCTCTACACTTTTCATTCCCGGTTTCTTTGGCACTCTTTTTCTTAAAGAAACCACCAGAAAATTAACATAAAAGGAGACCATAAATAAGAAAAAGTAAACCAAACAAAGGATAGGTTGTTACTTCTTACGGCTGCCTCTACCGCCTTCACTACCCCTTCCAGACTTTGTTCCACTATCAGTACTTGCAGAAGGCAACCCATTAGCTGGCATGCCACTTTCTCTCTCTGCCATGAATTATTTCATTATACAAATATATGGAATCTAAATAACAAAGTTGGACAAGTTTGAGTACATTCAGCAAGTGACAGGAAAACATAAGTGGAGTACCACGGCGAAGTTCTTCATCAAAGTTTTTCAAATGTTGATCAAGTTGTTGTATGTGTGTATCCACCTGAAGTATGATTGCAAGACTGATACAGTTAGCAAAAGGTATAACCCAACTTATGCATTCAGAAAATAAAGATCACAAGCTTTGGAGTAGATGACTTCACATCATTTACAGAATAACTAATCATGGCCATACATTTAAGTCTACCAAACTAGGGAACAAACATAATAAGCAAAGACCAAAATCTTTAATATAAACAACTACAGCCTGCAATTCAAAACCTATATCCTGAATGAGAAACCTTCCAGGTAATGACCAAAAAAACAAAAAAAAGCCTGTTGTCAAACCTAAGCAATGTAAGATAAATTGAATTCTACATTACGCCTCCAAATATTGAACAAATTACATAGATATAGATTTAGCTGATGAAAAACTGTTTACATCAGGATAAATTCAAAGATCTGGGAAAGGATTGCAATAAATTCACAAGCATCTACACATCTGAAAACTTTCATGAGTTAGTTGTAGCCCCTTGAAATTAATAAGGTCAAAGGAAGTAGACTATAGTCTGTGTAAACTTTTACAGAAGTGAAAGGGGTAGTCTTTTGTAGGAACAACAAACTGCAGTAGGGTTAGGTACCACAGGGGTACCACAAGGTCTTTTATCACTAAACTACGCATCAAAGCATAATATCTTTCATGCTAATCACAGGGTTAGGTACCACAGGGGTACCCAAATTTAGTAATAGGTATCCCTTTTCCAATTTAGTACCCTAATCTATCAATTCATTCCAATATTGCAAAAATTTGGAGATTTGGCAAAATTTCAGGAGTAATTTTGTCATCAATTTTTTTTCCTTATTTTTCATCCACACCTTTTCTTCTTTTTCCCCCCTTTTCAGAACATGACCAGCGCCAACCCTCTGTTCAGCAGGCAATTTCCGTGCAACTAAAACAGAAAGATGTCCAAATTGTTCAGGAGCTGGAAAGGTGGGATTTTCAAATTTAGTTTTTAAGTTTATTGCATATAATATCCCTTTTCTCTTATTCCCCTCCTTATGCTCAGAAAAAACTTTTTACTGAACTAAATATCCCATTTTCCTACCAATTACCAATTTAACATGTACTTATGTGTTGAATGAGAAAAACTTTATAAGAAAATTGTTTAAAATGAGAGCAATACTAGGGAAAATTTTCTTGTGTTCTAAAAGGTATAAAATTGAAAAATAATGGTGTGTTCTTAACTTTGGTATTTGTCATTTGGCACTTGTAAGTTATGTGCCCGACGCTGCACTGGAATGGCAATGGCAAGTGAACATGATGCTCGTATTGGAAATTGCTTGTCACACTTATAGGAATGCTCTCTCTTCACCAAGTAATATTCTGTATATATGAATTAACACTATCAAGTTTAAAGAACTTCGAATATATGAGAAACTAGGGCTGGCGTTGGTCATGTTCTGAAAAAAAAAGAGAGAGAGAGAAGAGGAGGAAAGGAAGGTATGGAAAAAAAAATGAAGGAAAAAAAAATTTAATGACAAAATTGTCTTTGAATTTTTTGTCAAATCCCCAAATTTTTGAAATGTTTGAATCAATTGATGGATTGGGGTACTAAATTGGAACCCTTTGAGAACATGAGAAAAAAAAGGTACTAGTCACTAAACTTGGATACCCCTATGGTACCTAACCCTAATCGCATATTGATTGACGGCTACTTGAAATGTTACAAGAGAAAAAATGTCTTTCAATCTTTGTACTTTAGTAATTCGAAAGACTAAATATTCAAATATACAGAAACTCCAACTGCATACTTCTTAAATTCTTGAATTAATGATAACTCCATGAACACTTTAAACGGCATCCTGTCATGAGCCTTTTAGCACATTAGAGAAGAAGTTTGTTTAGTAGCTATAGAAATCCAAGAAAAGCTGCAAACCAGCAGTTTGGAGGCAATATAATTAAATTCCAATAAACTAGAGCAGCAATACTATGTTTCTTTTCTCAAAACCATCCCTCCAAAACATAAAAACAAAACTAAAGTTAAGATATCAGATTTGAATATTCTAAAAAGTATCTTTAGAATTGTAAAAGTATCGTTAAGATTTGCATTCTTTTGCCAATGCAAGAAAGTACTACCAGCAAAACTATGTTAGAGTGAGCGTAACCAGTTGCACACACCAATGAAATGGTGTTCAAAGACAAGAATAGAATGAGCATATCATAGAATCAGAACACCAGCAATTCTAGAAAAAGCAGGAAACGCAGTATAAGCATACATGTAATGAAAGAAAGACTACATGTACCAGATCATATGCTTGAACGGCCAAAGCAACTTTTTCATCTGCTATCCTGATGCTATGCTTCTGTTCATCAAGTGCTTCATCAGAGAATCTAATAAGTGAGGTATCCGGAGTAATATTTCCAGACCTAACTTCCCGCTTAATATCTTCAATCTCTTGTTCACAACGCTGTTCATTTTGTTTTTGGATATCTGGTCAAGCATAAAATAACAATAACTATTTAAAAAGTTTTACACTGTGAAAAATAAGAGATTTAAAAAAAATGAACAGAAAATAGAAATACAGTTTCAAAGAGCTATTCTTGAACCTAATCTGATATTTTGAGAACCAGTTACCTCAGAGGTAAACATCAGGAATTAACAACATGGCCCACAAAGTGTCGCGAACTATCAAGATTCTAAGCCACATTTCTTGAAGAAAAAGAGGAAAGAGGGAAAAAAGAAGAAGCAACAAATAATCATCATTCATTTTTACAGTCAAATGTATCAGTATTTCTCTCTAACCAAATCCGACCGAAGAAAACAAAACCAGCTTACAAAACATGATGGGAAGCAAGTGATTATCACATAAACGATAATGGGAGTAAAAGCAAGGAAGGTGATACTTGGTAGACAAAACATACCTTGTAAACTTTTGTCTAGATCACGCAATAGTGCATATTTCCTTTGTAGAATATTAGGCAGTAAATCTAAATCTGCATCAAAAAGCAAGTAACTGTTCTAAAATAAGAAAATAAAAATAAATTTTCTAATATTAAAGCCACAAAAAAAAATTTAATAATAAGCAACACAACTAGTTAATTAAAAAAAAATGTTTTCATCACAAGTATCCTAAAAAAAAGTCTTTTAATTATTCATTTTTGGGATTGGAGACCGGACCTGTGGACTTATGTTATGGCATTTTCACTCTTTAGTCAAGATCGGAGAAAGAGCAACCAATCACTTAAGAGCATGTAAAAAGCCCGTGGTCCAAGTGGTATGAATCCCCCTTCCGCCACTATGGACCCAATTTTGTAATATTTTCTTTATTTAATAAAAAAGAGGAATTTAGTGTCCTTTAAAAAAAACACTAGTTAATAGGTAATTATTTTGGATAAAAAAGTTACCTAGTAAAGACCATAAGCAAAAGAAACTGTTCTACATTTGAAAATTTCCGCATCAAAAGAACACGAAGACCTGATTTCTCAGCGTTTCAACAACGTCATAAACTAAGCAACCAAAAGACCATTTACTGAACTCATGAATTTGCTTCTCCCATAAATGAAAATATAGTCACAATCAAAAACCCTAGAAAGTAGGGGGACAATTTGCTTACTAGGTATTATTGTAACAGCCATCTAGGGTTACAAAATAAAACCATTCCCTAACTAGAAAAAAAAGAACAAATTGAGGAAGATAAAAGGCTTACTGGCTTGAAATTCTTCGAGAAATGACATTTCAAGGGATTGTTGTTTGCTTCGGAAAGACGATCAATTTCACCAGCAACGGAATTCAGTGAAAATTGTGGGAAAACCCTCTCGAAGCGCTTCCCGCCTTTTCGAGTACAAGCTCTGTTTATTTATGTACTAGGTACTGTGTGCTTTGAGTTTATATTAAAACCGGAGCCAAGTTGAAAAAATGAAAACCAATTTAAAGTAATAAAGTTGAAAAATCAATCCAATTTAAACTAAATGTTTTTATTCGAGTTGTCTCGAGAAATTTATCCTACTTTCTAATGAATTTTATTTATTAATTTTTTTAAAATTTTTGTAATATAATTTTTAATATTTTTAATGTTAATTTTATTATATCTTTATATTTAAAATTTTAATTTTAATTACTTATATAATATACTATCATAAAATATTTAAAAGTAGGATAAATAAATAATAAGAAATGATAATGATTTACCTAATAAATTTTGATAATTCTGTAATCAAATAATTCATAATGTTATTTATCCAATGTAAACTTTAACCAAAAAATATATATATGAAAAACGATATAATTATAATAGATAAATAATTAAAAATATAAAATTTATATCTATATTGTAAATTCTCGTTTCTCGTTTCTCGTTTCTCGTTTCTCGTTTCTCGTTTCTCCACTTGTTTATAATTTGTGTGGGTGACTCAATCAAAGGCAAGCAGAAAAAAAGTTGAGAAACAAACACAGACACAAGTTAAGACATAGTTTCTGTTTGATAAATAATACATAAAGGAAATTTAAAAAAAATAATATGAATATAAAAATAAAAATAAAAATAAAATAATAAATGAATTGAGTTGATTCTTTTGTAACAATGTTTAAAGAAATGAGAATAAAATTAAACAAAACTAACTCAATATAAATAGATTTTTTAAAATTAAGAAACAAAAGAAACCAATAAAATTTCAAAACTGAAAATTGTAGGTTGATTTGGTTCCAGTAGTTTGGATTGAGTTGGTTCCTGTTAATTTTGCATACCCTTAGTACTATTTACGGAGGTGCAAAGCCTACTTCATCCTAAAATTGAAAAATAAAATAGAGCAATTAAAAAAAATGTTAATATTATTTTATTTTTGCATATTTGTGCTTCCATAAATTTTTTTATTTTAATATATCATAATTATTTTAAAAATTAAAAAATAATTTAATTCTCAAGATAATATTAACACAACAAAATTCAAGTGATATATAAGTATAAAAATAGGTATAAACTTATGTGTTTTTAACATTCTTCTTATTATAATACCATGGCTACTTTTACTAGTGTTATAACAAAAGTATATGAATTAACTTTTTTAACCTTATAATTAATTAAAATTTAGTATTATTATTGTTGGATAAAATTATCACAATTGTAACAATAATAATATGAATTGTCATAATATGAATAACCAACCAATAATGTAATTAACATGGTTATAAAATTTAAAATAAAATTATAAATTATTTTTATATTACAATAGTATATTCTTGAATTATACTATAAAGTGTTAGCTGATATATAAGGTGTTTAATTGTTCAAAAATAGTATAAAAATAAATAAAACACTTATACGTAAAAAGAATTAGGATAAGCCTACAAAAAATACCATCAAAATATTAATTTTTTTCGTTTATATCACAAAATTATTTTTATCTCATTTATCACTCAATTATTATATTGATTTCATTTATACCACTTCATTAATATTGGTATGACTGTGTCATACGTCAGTGATAAATTTAAAACGATTGAAATAGTTAAGTGGTAGATTTGATAAAACTACGATAATTAAATGTTATATTTGGAACAATTTTTTTTCATATTTTGTTCTAAATATAAAACTTAATTATTTAAGTTGTTTCAAATCTACCACTTAACTATCTGACGTATGTCATCATTAAAAGAAGATAAATAAAATGATATAAATGAAACAAATGTAATAATTAAGTGGTAAAAATGAGACAAAAATAGTTTAGTGATATGAACAAAATAAATGCAATAATTAGATAGAATTTTTATATATTTACTCAAAAATTTATTAACCTAAATTATAATATTGTAAAAATAAATATTTTGATGGAAAATTAGACATTAAATTGAATTATACATATGTTTATTTTTCTTATTTTTATATTTTAAAAATTATATTTAAAAAAAATATTTGATGTTAAATTAAAACTTAATAGTATAATTAATCCCATCTAGTTATATATAATTAAGTATATAAAATCAATAATTTAATATATTTACTTTAAAAATATATGTATTTACTATAAATATATTTTATACTAATTAATATTTATTCATTTAGAGTTATAATGAAAATTTTAATTTTTTCATTCAAAATATTACATATAGAAAATTAAATTTGACTTTATAAATGTATTATTATTTGTTTACGTGCTTTTATAACAACAACACTAGTAATAGGAGCTTAAAATCAAAAATAATAATATAATTTTACATGAATTAAGATATGATTTAATAAGATAAACTTGCTTCAATAAATACATATTTATAATATACAAGAGAAAGATACGAACTTCCATAAGATTTTTTACAATTGGAAGAATTATTCTTCATCATCTTACTATATATATATATAATATAGTCAATAAAATATTATTTCATACATGAAGTTAGACAAATAATAAAATCATAAATAGATAACTTCATATACAAATTTTCTCATTATAAATTTTAAAAATTCACTTATGCATATTTTCATTACAAAATGTTGCTTTAAAAATCTACTTATCCACATTTTTAGTATAAATTTAGCTTCATAAATAATAAAAAAGGTAACCATATAGGTTGATAATGACGTAGATGAAAAGGCTCATTTTTTTATATTTTTCATGAATATGGTCATTTTAGTTTTTTTATCCTTTTATTTTACATATTGAGAAAAGACCGGTGTAACCTTTGTTTTATTGTTAAGGTAATAACCTAAAACCAAGTTTTATAAAAATTCACAATATAATTTGAGTTAAATCTATTTTAAAATGAAGATTTTTTTTTAGAAAATCACACACCTGTGTAACGTGGTTAAATAAGTGTGTAAATGATTTGAATTTTTTTGCAAAATAAGCTTAATTCAAACTAGATTGTAAATTTTTACAAAATTCGTTTTGAAATTGTGAGTTTTCACTTATTATTATTAGGGGTATACAAATATCCTTTCATCTGATCAATCCATAAAATTCATCCACACGCATATTAGCATATTTATATCTAGATGAATGTTATTTAATCTACATATATTAAAAGGTAACTAATAATAACTTCCTTAACATTGGACTAATTATCCATCTATTTTTAAAATTGAAAATAATATTATTAAAAGATAAAATATAATTAATTTGGGACAGATTGATACTTGAAACATAATATTATCAATGTTGTTGGGCTTTCTGTGATAATTTTGAAAAACTTAGGTACGTGATTAGTAGAAAATAATATTTTAAAGGAAGAAAATTGATATTCACCTTATATTAAAATATAATATTTTTATATTTATCTATATATTTATGAATTATGTAATAATTTTAAAATAATTTTATCATATTCAATCAAACACACACATTCTACTACATACACAATAACTAATTCAGTTTATTACTTCTAATTATATATTTTTTAGTTATATTGTATGTAAATTAGAAAATACCATATGACCGGACATGAATGGACCTAGTTAGTATAAATGACTTACTCACCAATCCAATAGACAATGACAATGAGTCATTGTAAGGGATAATTATGGAGAGATAATCCTAATGTTATAGAAAGTCTATCTATATGGGTAAGAAATACATGGTAGGTAAAATATAATCCTAATATATATTCACATTATATACTTCACACATCACAACAATAATTGGAGAGATAAAATCTCCACATTTCTTCCATTTTATCACACAGAGATAGACTTTGAATTCCTCTATTCTCTATGACTTTTGATATTAACTTAAGCAACGGAAGACTAAAGGCCACTAACCCTATGGTGGTGGAAGATCCTAACAAGTTCCTTTCTTGATCGTAAGATGACAGGAAAGAAAAAAACACCCATTTTTCAATTTTGATGAAAATTAGCAATAACATCAAGCATCGTCTGTCTAAAAGAAATGTTTCTACTTGTTAAGAATCAAAAAATATTTTTTGAAGGAATGTACATCATGTTCTTCACACATTTATCAATTCTAAAAGTCTTTCGAAAAAAACTATTTATCCAATTGGTTGTGGAAGGTTTTTTTTCTAAAGATCTTATATACATGTAGTTCTTTGGGGGTCTTTAGAAAAAGGTCGTCCATCCAACTAGTTTCACAATCAGATCTAGAAAAGAAAAATATATCACTTATCAAAAGGGATTATAGCCTCCATATCCACCACAGTCAAATGAAAACTAATTTTCTGACACTTATAATGAGTAGAGCTTCCTTGACCATTGAACAAGAAAGCTTAGCCTCCCACCGATGGAGGAGTAGCCCAAAAATGGTCCTATATAGCTTCTACTATAGGCCAAAATAGCCTTGTTTGGATAGAAAAATATGTGCATTGCTTAAAATATTTGAGACCACCATGGAAAAGCCCATAACCAAATCATCTTGTGGCCAACTGACATCAAAAGATGCCACATGTGCTCCACTTGTCGCCTAGCATGAGTAGAGGTTGTGGTCAATAACACTTACACAGGATAAGGAGAAAATAGGTCCAATTTTCTTAAAAGATAGAAAAATTATTCGAGTTTAGTTTACCACCTTCTAGACCAGTTCTCCACACAATAAAACTAATTTCTCAATCCCCTTGATGATTGAAATTAAAGTACAATATTTTTGAAGACTTTAACATATATACAAAAAAATGGGTGCATGGAAATGATGCACCAAAATAGACCATCCATTCTTCTAGAAAAAAAATCAATGAGTTACAAAACTTCAACCACATCTAAAAATCATGAGGTCCAACCATTAATTTATCCCATGCTTCTATGATTTGCCTAATATGCCTACAACGGGCCAGACTAACTTGCAAAAGAAGAATCATAACTGACACCCATCTTGACATAACACTCTAAGGCATTTTGAAGTGTCTTCTTCAGCTATTAGATCTAGAGCTAGTTTCCGCCAACGAGGACATCTCTACGACATCTATTAAATTCTCAGAGTGCACCAGCACCTACCAATAGTCTAGCAGGTTATGTTATAGGTTGTATAGTCTAGATCACTACCTAATTAATAGGTCGTGTAGTTCACATTGTCGTTTTCCAATCGAAATTTCTACCTTATAAGCTATGATATCAACATTATCATTGCCCTATAGGTCGCATAATCTACACTTACACATTTAAATTAAAATAGTCGAAGATACACTTCTAGTCTACACTAAACGAGATAGCTCGCCACCTTCTAGGTCACTTCGTGTTGGAAAAAAATACCCTTTTTAGGTCAAAATTAATTTTAGCGGAATAATATTGGATTTCCAAAATTATTCAAACCTATAAAACTTTTATTTTATCAAATCAAATACCAAAATCATTATGTAATAATCATATATCAATTCCTTTAATTGTTATCAAGTAGTAAGTAACAATATACCCTAATTGCACAAGACACCACATTATGTATCGAAGGTATTATCAAACTAACCAAAAAACCTTCAATTGAGTTCTTCTTGGAAACCCTATGTTAGGTACAATTTCAACAATATCTTCAATAAGTATTAGGTTCGGCAAAACTTCATTAGTTCCAAAAGGCTGTGACTTTTGAAGTTGGAAGCTAAAGAATTATGAAGCACTAACTCTCTATTTATAGAATGGTTGAGGCACACACCAATGATTCTAGTTTTTGTTCTTATAGAGTTTGATATCTAAAATATCTCTTTCTTTACTTATCTAATATTTACCCAAACAAAATTCTATCTAAATTGGGAAGGTATTTGATAAGGCAAGTAGGTATCTACTTGTAACAAAAATACAAGGCCACACATATATATATATTCATGCGACACACTAGGCATGCCAACATGGTTTCCGTATGTCATCTCGTTGGCTTGCAATATCACCATATTTTATTTTATGCTTGTTTTTACCATTTTGCCCTTTTGTATTAATTTATCAAGAAATTATTAATTCATAGTATCCCAACTAATTAATACTAACATACTAGTAACATTCTAGGAAAATAAAACCCCTAATAAGAAATTACCTTTTTACCCCTAGTTGACTTTACATTTATAAATATTTGACATTTCACTCACAGAAGTCACAGGTGAAAATCAATGGTGCATACACATATGGCTTCCAAATAATCACAAATGAATAGTTATAAATTCCAAGGGAATCTCTCATGGGTTATTCAATCACGGTGACTTACCTATTATCAATCCACAACTATGCTCCTTCTACGAGACCTATTTATAACTCCATAAGTTAATATGGATGAATTACGATTTTATCTATATATATATAGTGGATTAATTCTCAGGTTGGCTAACCATGCTTGTCTTGTACCTATAATTTAATTTATCTCATTTTGCATCCTGAAACTCTACATATGTCATATATTTATCCAACATGTGGGGCCAACTATCACTAAGTATAGATGGCATTGGATAAATGAATATGTCCTTATACTTAAAACATAAATTAATAGAAGAAAGTGTTTGTCATAGAGTATATCAAATGGCTACCCAAAAAATAAAGGTAGAAGCAACAGTGCCACACTTACAAGTGTATCAAAGCAAGCAACTTACATATTCTTGACTATACTCTTCCATATGATTAAGAGAGTTAGTTATTTTTGTTCAGATTTAGTGATAATCACTTGGTGATGTTGTACAACTCAACTAACTAGTGATCCCATCCAATGCTCTTCAATACCCTTTTTAACTATAAAGTGCCTCCTACAATTCGGTTGGGTTAAGCCACCACCTTATAGTTCAATTACGAGATACACATTACCAGTAAGAATTTCCTATGTTGTACTCAATGCATGGACATCCATTTATAGGGGATAGGAAATAACATACATGGACCCCTATGTTAAGCACCATGACACCTACAACTCGCACAAAAAAACTACTAATATTAAAAAACATTAGAATGATACAAGAATGTTTTTAAAAATGTGTATTTTATTAGTTGAGTCAATCAGATATTACACATATTTTAGTTACGTGGCTATTAGGGCATGTCATCTAACATGCCTCATATTATACCGTACTATAAATAATTGAAAATTTAAATATTAATTAATTACTTGAAAATTAAATTTATAACAAAAAATAATTTATATACAATATATATATATATATAACTTAAATTACAAATAAAGTGATGACTATATTAAAAAACATTAGAATGATACAAGAATGTTTTTGTTATTGATTTTGTGATATTCTTACTTTATTTCAGGGAGAAGAAGCTTGGTTTATTGCGAGGAATCACCAACAATGTATCATTCATAATGATTAGGGAACTCTTTATTGAGATGAGATGGAGTTTGGGTAGAAAAAGGTCTCAAGTACTTAACTCTATCAGGTCCATACAATAATTCATTCCTCTAAATACATGAGCCCATAAACATCCATTAAATAAGCCCAAACTTCACAAACACAAGAATAGAGAAATTAAAGCATTAAAAATTTACTATAGTGTTGTCTTATGTTATTCAATATCATCATATTCTTCTTCTAATCTTATAATTTGATGCATGTGTTTTGCCTATTCTTCTAATAAATCATCAAAAATTTGCATATCATAGCTCGACTTATTCAACCAAAGAACTATATGTATTTAAATTCAAAATAAGAATGTAATATTATGAATTTATAAAAAATAACTTATATATGTTAAAAAAGTATATTAGTAAAAGAGATTACTACATCTTTAATTGGTATGTTGATATTTGAGATGATTTTACTCATAAATTTCATGACAAAGTAACCACACATGACTCCATCATTTCATTTTGTTGTAAAACCTATAAAAAACAAGTGTACATGGTTTTGCATGTTCGAACATCTTTATTATTCAATAGTAAAATTCATTATATTATTAATATTTGCTTGTACATACTATAACTTTGTCCCATATAAACTTATGTGTTCCATAGCTTCTATACCCTATTAAATTTTAAAACAATTAGTTCTTTATTAAATATTACAAAGAACAATAGAAAAAAATAGCTATCTATAACCCTTACATTTCAACAATTGTTTTTATGTCTTTACTCAATTCTATGAAAACTGAGTCATAGTACCAAACATAATTTCCATATAGATCAAGAATTATCAACATCCAATGATCTTGGCCTTGTTCAAACTTTAGTGGCTAAGGGATTATCAACTTATGATTTTTATGAAGTGTTAAGGCACTTCACATAATTGTTTATCTCTAATGTTAACATTATGTTCTTGATATTGATTGACAAATGATGAATCATAGAACATTGCTAAACATGATAGATGATTAGCTTGAAGTCGATAATAACATGTCTTACATAAAAGATATATATATATATATAATTAGATAATATAAATATAATTATATGTTCTACATAAATGAAAGTTATTTACTAATTAAGGACTCACCTTATCCACACTTGAATTATACTTAAATCGATCATTTGAAATTCAAATAGTTGCAATATGCACTTGATTGATATATATGTTTGCACTATGTCTACGCCAGAAATTTCTCTAGGAAGTGGCAAAGTCCATCCATCATTTATGCTAGTCTTGCTCGCAACAATAGTCATCAAAGAGCCAAGATTTTTGCTGAAGTTTATAGCATATTCATAACTATACTTTTTCCATGGGTTCTTCTTGAATGACTTAGTGTGTGATGATTTTCCATTAGACATAGATTTTCCATGAGATACTTGCTTTATATCTCTTAAATGTGTTGCATTTACTAATTCTGGTATAATAAACTAAAGAAGCAGTATTATATATGTTAGTAATAATAAAAGAATAATAATATAATACAAGTAGTAAAAAAATTATCTTAAGTAAAAAAATAATACCATATCAAAATTTATCACAACTTGATTCGACGGCCAAGCCACATATTGTCAAATAGCTTCTTGGATTGTGGTAACATCATAATGCACATGTAATGGACAGTGATGGAGCAATGATTGATCAATTATTATTCGCCAATAATTTTGCTAATATTGATTATTAATCATTCGATCATTGCTCAATTGTTGTACCGTTCCAATAGCAACATAGTCTATAGATGATGGATGTTTCAACAAACATTTCATATTCAGTAAAAAATTTAAGCGTTATATATTAAATAAAAAATATAATAAAAATAAAAATAATAAACTATCTACATAAGTTTTAAATCTTACCACAAATGATTCATCATATGGAGGAGGACTCACATATGGGGTAGCTATTTGAAGGACATTCTCATCAAAATATTCATCATGTGATGGATGGTAAGAATGCATAGATTGCATTGAAGATATTGAACCACTACCTGATTGCATTTTCATTCCTGGCATAAATGGAGGACTAATAGGATGACTATATCCCATAGATGATAGAGGTTGGGTGCCATGAGATTGCATGGGTGCCATGTTTATCATAAATGGTGGCATGCTTGGCATGGACAGTGGCATACCTAGCATGGATGGTGACATGTCTGGCCAATAGGGTATGCCTTGATTGTAGTATGGTGTCATGCCTGACATGTGTTGTGATTGATATTACTTTAAACTGGAAATCTCACTTAACACTGATTCTTAAAGGAGTTCAATTCTTCTTCAACTTTACAGTACTTCTCCTTTCTGACCATTTGAGGCCTTTGTTTTGGAATATTAAAAAGCTCCATGTAACCATCATATTGGCTTCCTTCCTTAACATGACCAGGATGCTCGCATCCAAATGCATGATATATCGCATTTTTCCCTAGTTGCTCGATTATTTCACCCATGTTAATTTGTTCTTGAACTACTCTCTACAAATAATAAAGCAAAAAAATATCATACATTATTACATCAATATGAAAATATCATAAAGACTGTGTATCAAGTTAAATTACTAACCAACTTATTGAGTTATTTTTCTCCTCGTTTATTCATTGGTCTTGACTTCTTTATTTTGAGGATCTTTGTTTTTATATACAATTCAACTGTTTACCCAATTCATCTTCCTATATAAATTAAATAAATTTATCAACCATTTTATTAACTTAAATTTGAGGAAAATAAATATAAAAATTTATAAATTAACAACTTAATATTACCATTTTTTGTCTAACTTCAAGATTTGATGAATTCTGAGTACGGTTAGGAAAAATATTCTACATTTGTATACTTTGATGTTATTCCCTAATGATTTGAAATCCGTACCTCTATAATCTATAAAGTTTTTTCATACTTGGGGTTCAATCCAAGGGTGTTCTTTAGGGATTTTGTTTAGTTCTTGTTCATTAAGTGGTTCCAAGTATGAAAACACATAATTTCTACCCAATTTGGAAGTTTTGTATTCCTTTCATGCCTTATTTGTAATCTTATAACACTTGTTCATCCAATTATCAAGGACTTTAAAATGATTCTATAAAAAAAACACATTTTAGATGAGATATAATACAAAAAAGATATAATATATGTAATTAATTATAAAACAAAAGATACTTATATAAATGGTTTTTCATATCTTATACTTTCCAGCATCTTCAATCATACTCCAATCATTTATATTGATTGATATACTTGACTTCACAAGTCTACCAATAGAAGATTTCAATTGTTGGTCATTTTCTTCTAATGGATTATCAATTGTATCGAATTGAACGAGTACTCTATCATCTGGATTAAGTGGAGCATCAGGTATATAAGCCTAAACCCTTCTTTTAAAATGCCCCAATGAATCATTTGGACCTAAAATCTCTAACACTCTAGGATCCATGAAATATTAGCAAAAAATGATGAAATAAAAATTAATTGACAATTTTAATTCCAAACATATAAATAAGAGTTATTAGAACAATATAGAACATACATTATATGTAATTTCGTTGTTTATCGTATATATATATATATATATATATATATAATTTTACAATCACTTCGAGTCCATGACGAATAATCATTGTCATTAACTAGATCATCACATACATTAGGTAATTTGTTTTAGAAATGAATATTAGAAACAACGATTTTTTAGCATCTTCTAGAAGTTTTTTAATGGTTTCAGGATCATCCTCATGTAGTTCATCATTAACAGCATGAAACATATTCTCTATATGTACATTCTAATAAGATGTATATAATCTAATCACATCCTTCTTTATCTCTTCCCCATGAGTATTATCAATATTTTTTCCATGATAATACCAATATTTATAACTCAAAAGAATACCACTACGGATAAGGTGATACTTGATAACTGTATTTTATATAGTTATTTTCATCAATTTTATTAATGATAATTGCTATGTTCTTGACATTTTTGTTTAATTTTAGTTAAATAAATTAATATTTACCTTTTATGTGTTAAGAAATACAATTTGAATAAAATTAAATAATTTGTAACGAGAATGTACTTAATTTCAAATTTATGTCCACAAATATAATTTCAAATAATAGTGTTCTTAATTACAAATTATAAAAGTTGAAAATAAAACTTAAATTAAATTTGAGCTTAATTGAAATTATTAAAAGTTGAAAATTTTAATTTAATATTAGCAAAGGGCTTAATTGTAATTAAAGAAAGTTTAAAATGTAATTTGAATTAAATTTGTGGGTCAAAATACAATTAAATGAAGTTTAATATTCGTGCAAGAGAGAAGAATCCATGCGTCATCATCCATGCGTAACACGTGGTCTGTCCGATCAAAGCATAAACGGTTACCATTGGCGCTTGTTGATCACGACCGATCAAAGCAAATGGATGCAGGGAGTTCTCTATCACGCAGCTCGGTGCCCGAGTGGGGCCCACCTGCCACGTAGGACGGCGTGCAGCGTGGGACCCAGCCGCTTGACGCCGTGCAGACCCTGTCCCCCACATTCGTGTGCCATTTTCCCATACGGTCGATCCACGTGCTCCCGGTTATTCCACGAACCAGAATCTGCCACGTGTCCTACTTAATATTTCAGCAAATCATATTCCAACACGGGGTATGTTATAATGCACCCAAAAGCGCATGAGCCCGGTCGCATTGCAGCCATTGTCTCCCATGTTTGGCGTGCCATTTTCCCGTGTGTTGTTCCCAGGCGCAAATGGCTTGTTTCACCCAATGAAACGCCGCCACTGTTTCTATTAATTCTTCACCAATCGTAGATCGACACGTGGCATGCACATTAAATTTAAAAACAAAGCAAGACTCGGCGCCCTCTCGTTTCGTCGTGGCACGCGTAAAAAATATAATATTCCATTTCGTACGTGTGTACGTGGAATTTAAGAAAAATGTCTGGTATTATTTTCGATGAGAATTATTTACGCGTGTTTAAAAAATTTATTATTTTGGATGTATTTTTTAGCTATAAATAGAAGATAAGATGATAGAGTTTAGAAGTTTTTTTTGGGAGTTTAGTTTTGGATATTATTTGGTGTTGTCTTGCTTTTGGGATCAAGTAACACGCAGTAAGCTTCATTTTTTGGCTTTTGTCAGGTTCTCCGTGTGCCAAATATTTTCGCTTTCTGATGTTTTAATTTCATTTCTTCTTCCGATTTTCTCGTATTTGTTGTAAGTTTATTTTTAATTTATGAAGTAATTTAATTTTTCTAGGGTTGCATTTTATCTAAATTCTACGGCTTTTTAATTTTAATTATTTTTGATAGATTTATAAGACGTTTGATTTGTTCTGCTCTATTTTGTGCTTAATGCTTTTTGGTTATTTACTTAATCTTATCAAAACGATCCATGGTACATAAATAAACTCGAGAAAGGCATTTCAGTGTGTATTGCTCGTAAATAGAATGAAATGTACGATGAAGGATAGAAATATACCCTAATTGTATGGGGCTATTCTCGAGAACTTAGAACTTAATGAATCTTATTAAATTTAATTCTCATAGAGATATAGTGAGTTAATTTAACGATGTGTGTTTATACGGAGCTCGGAAGAGATGTATGAATAAAAATAGAAGTTTTTGGTTGACAAATTAAATGTACTAAAAAATATAAATCAAGAGAAAATAATATGATTGGAGTGAATTAATTTGGTGAAAAACTACAATCCTAGAGTTCTCTTATTTTCTTGTTACCTTTTTCTTTATCAACGATTGTTTTGGATAAAATCAGAGAGATACAATTTTAGTACTCAACAAACTATAATAACAAATCTCCGTGGGAACGATACTTTACTTACAAATCTTTATTACTTGTGACCGTGTATACTTGCACGATTTTCTGTGTGTTATAAAACACACAACAATACTTAACCTTGTCAACATCATAAAATTTCCCATTTACATTTAACACATGGGTATCGAATCATACGAATTTCATTATTATTATTTCTACGAGCAAATTCCAAGAAAATTTCAACTCCATAAATAAAGTCCTGTTCAATTCTACACTGTGACATCCAAGATTTGTCCATTTTCTATTAATGACATTAAACATATTAAATATGTATCCAACCAATATATTTAAGATATTATTATATATGAAATCATAAAAATACACAACCTACGTAACACAAAAATATATATAAATAATCAATAACACATAATAATTAAAATAAAAAAATATGAATAATAAGTGTAAAATAATTCATAAAAATACTTACAAGAGTAAATAAAGTGACAAAATGAAGGAAATAAAGAAAAAAACGGTGTTTGGTAAGTAAGAAAGTGAAGGAAAATGGGTTTGAAAAAAGTGAGTATTATGCTAAAAAAATAGTGGATCTAGAAGGGAAATTGAAAAGGAGGAAAACCCACCTAATGGCATCAAAAATGGTGGTTAGAGGTGGCTAAAAAATGAGAAAGAATATAGAGGGTCGACTATTGGTTTTTCTGCTAGGAAAGAAAAAAAAATGAGTTAGCACTGTCGGTAAATGGGAGAGAGAAAAAGATAAAAGGAAAAAATAAGGTAGCTTTTATTGACACGTAAGACTAACGTTGCATGTAGAACATAGTATTGGTTATATGTGTTAACTGATGCTACACATGGCTAGTATCAATTGACACGTAGAACAGACGCTATGTCTTACGTGTAATGTTGATTGACATGTAAGATCAATGGTATTTTTTACGCATCGGTCCTATGTGTCAATCAATGCTACAAGTAGGACATAGCGTTGATTCTATGTGTCAACCAATGCTACATGTGGATTGCGTCAATTGACTCGTAAAACCGACTCTACGTCCTAAGTGTAGTGCCGGTTGACACGTAGGATTGATGCTAATTTTTATAATTTTTTAAGTTGGTCTATCATTAGATCGACTTAAAATTCATTATAAGTTAGTTTTGGGCGAAAACTGACTTTAAATCTTGACTTAATTTTTTTTTATTGTAGTAGTGTTTAGATCGTAAGTTGGTGAATCGTGCTTCATCCTTCATGCACCATCTTACCATTGATCCTTACTTTTCTTCCCATCCTCTATAAGTGTGCTCTTCAACCCTTTCATACAAATGTAATGGACCATAATTCTCTATAACATGCATACTTCAAAAGTTTGTGATCTCATAAATTGATGAGACCAAGGACGGGCCATATACCAAAATCAAAAGTCAAGGGAAAAAAGTGAAAGTGTAAAGTTGTACTTACCATAACAGATGGTTTCCACAACTTCAACACGAAATAATATGAACATTTTCTACTTGAGAAAAAAATATAATTTACAGATGTATAGAATTAGGGCTATAACCACATACAAAACTGATAAAAGTTACACCCCATCAACAATGCTTGATATTGGGCTAAGAGCTTTTTCTTACAATCACAAATTATCTATAGACAATGCTTGAGACTGGACTAAGAGCTTGCTCTTACAATCTCAAATGATATGTTTGCCTAGAATATAGCTTGTTTATCCCGGATGCTCCATCCGAAACTACTTAGCAAGCAAGTACATACATTCAATAATAACTATACATTATTTGCAATAAGTAGAACATACCCTATATAAATCATTAGGAATACCACTCTTCCATCCTTCATGAGCTTGGAAACACAAGGCTTGTTAAGGTTCTACTCAAAGCCATAGGTTTTCACAGTTTCAAAAAACTTGATGTTCCATGATCTTTAGACTTGCTTGAGTCCATAAATGGACCTTCTAAGCTTGCAACCCTTTTGCTCTTAGCCTTCCACTACAAATCCTTCTAGTTGGACTATAAAGATGGTCTTCTCAAGATAGCTATTCAAGAATATTGTCTTAAAATTCATTTGTCAAATCTCCCAATTGAGAGTTACTACTATGCATAATAGTATTTGAGTGGTTTTAAGCATTACAACTAGGGAGAAGTTTTTCTCTTAGTTATCCTCTCCTTTTGAGTGAAACCCTATGTCACAAACCTAGCTTTGAAATTCTCCACTTTGGCATCCACTTCTCTTTTCCTCCTGTAGAGACACTTGCGCCCAATATGTCATATCTCATCAAGCTTGTCCACAAGTTCCTAGATAATGTTGGAATACGTTGATTCAATCTTGATATTCATAGACATAATTCATTTATTTTTATCAATATCCTTCATTGCTTGATTATAAGATAATGAATCATCTATATGACAGTCATACATAACAATTTATGCCTCACTTGCTCCATTTGTTAGTTAGGTGCTCTAATAGTTGTCCCAATATGATGAAGCTATGGTGAATTTTGAATATGGATTGTGTTTTCCTAGTTAGGTCAAGTATCAATATTAATAGGTGGAAATTGTTTGTTTCTATAAACTCTAATTCCTTGAGCACCACTTTGATTTATGGTTTGTAGTTTATCATATAATCCTCGTCAAGGAATATGGTATTTGTCAAAACAAACTCTTATTCTCCTGAATATTATAGAATATACCCTCTTTTGTTTCTTTACAATATATCCAACACACATGCATACTTATGATATTGGTTCCAACTTCCCATACTTCCCTTTAAGAATGTGTGATGGATATCCCCATATGCATATATGGAGCAAATTGGGTTTACATCCCATCCAAAATTTCACTAGAGTCTTATAGACATACTTAAAAGGACCCACATTCATAAAGTATGTCGTTGTTTGTAGGGCATATTCTTACAACAATATAGGCAGTAATGCATAAACCATCTCAAGTAATGTCTTATATTTCTCCTTTCGGTAACACCATTTTTTGCAATGTATTAGAAGTTATGAGTAAGGAAACTAACTTGTGGTCAATAAAATGTTCCTTGAACTCTATGTCAAGGTACCCTACCATGATCCAATAGTAGCATATTAATGACTTACCTTGTTGCTTTTTAGTTTTAGCACATAATTTTTGAAACTTTTCAAACGTTTTTAATTTCCACTACTTTAGGTAAATATACCCATATATATTTTAAGTACTCATATATAAAAGTGATAAAGTACTCATATCAACCTTTTGCTTAGACACTCATAGATCTATAGACATCTAAGTGTAAAAGTTTGAGTGGTTGTGCAACTCTGTGTTCCTTTGCCTAAAAAGATCTCTTGGTTATCATGCATTATAGACAAGGCTAATATGGCAAGCCTTAGATGCCACAAATAAGTGTCGTTATTAGGAGAAAGTTTTTTGCATTTTAGGTTTAGGTTTGCCTACTATAAACATTTCATATTTTAGTAGTAGGTTACACTTTGGGTTCAATAAATATAGGTTTTTTTCCAAAAATTTCATATAAACAGATAATCCATTTTTGTAAATAGTCACGTTATTATTATTAAATGAAACTTTATAATACTATTTGTATAATCTAGAAATAGAAACCAAATTTATAGTAGACCAAGAAATAAAATAATAAATATCTATTGTTTCTAAACTGAAGTCTAACTTCTCTCATTGCTTGAGCTAAAAAGAAATCGCCATTGCCTATTCTCATGGTGAAATTTTGATTTAGCAGTTCAATTGGGAACTAATCAACTTCAAAGAATAATAGACATAATTAGTTGTTCCTGAATCAAATATCCAAGTTGATGTATCATATACATCTGCACACAAACCAAGAACTAGTAAATTATATTGACCTTTCTCTTTATTCTTATCATTCTTCTCTTACAAGAATCGAGGAAAATTCCTTTTATTTTTTATTTTCCCCGCAATGGAAACACTTTTAAATCATAACTTATCTTTTTGCCTTTATAGTCCTTATGCTTGAATCACTTGACTTGAGCCATTTTATCCCTCTCAACCATTTAGATATTTTTGTTCCTATAGGTGGAAGGTTGGGACAAGATAACTGATAACTATATTTTATATAGTTATTTTCACCTATTTTATTAATGATAATTGCTATGTTCTTGACATTTTTGTTTAATTTTAGTTAAATAAATTAATATTTACCTTTTTTGTGTTAAAAATACATTTTTAATAAAATTAAACAATTTGAATCGAAATCATATTTATTTTCCAATTAATGTCCACAAATATAATTTCAAATAATAGAGTTCTTAATTACAATTTATAGAAGTTGAAAATGTAATTTAAATTAAATTTGGGCTTAATTGCAATTATTAAAAGTTTGAAAATTTAATTTAAATTTTGAAAAGGGTTTAATTGTAATTAAAGAAAGTTTGAAAATATAATTAGATTAAATTTGTGGGCCAAAATGCAATTAATTAAAGTTTAATTTTCTGCGCAGGTGAGAAAAATCCACGCGCTAATCCGCACATGTGAAACGTGGACCGTCCGATCAAAGAAGAAACGGCTGAGATTTACGCGTCCTTATCATACCCAACCAAAGCGAGTAGGTGCAGGTCTTTATGCTTCATGCGGCTCGGCACTAGTGGGGCCCACCTTCCGTGCAGGCCAGCTTGCCAGGTGGGACCCATGTGTCTGTTACGCATCTGCCAAAGGTTGTGATCTCGTGAGGCTGAACCATGTGCAATCGTTCCCTTCAACCATTTAAAGTATGCCACGTGTCCAACGTTCCCCTTTCACGAATCAAGAGCGGACACGTGGTACGTTTTGGGGAATGCAAAAGTGTAGAATCTCGCACCCGTTCCAGCCGCTGTCCCCCATGTTTCGCGCTCTTATCCCGTGCGACAAGTCTACGTGCGCCCATTCGTGATAACCAATGATTCCCTGTCACATGTCCCACTTTACGCTTTCAGTGAATCATATCTTGACATGTGGCAGTGTGTTTTGAAAATAAAATCAGAAACCCACGTCTGTCTCCCACTCAATTTAAAGTAATGTTTTCGATTCAACCGTTTGTCTGGCATGCATTCTTTTATTATTTGCGTTATAAATGTTTCACGCGTGTCCAAAAAATGTATTATTTTAGGTGTATTCTTGGCCCTATAAATAGGGCATTTATTGCTAAAATTTGGAGGTTGGGTTTAGGGGTTCATTTTGGGGGTTGGACTGTGGAACACGCAGAAGCCATTTTGGCTTCTGTTGTGTTCTGCGTGTGCCAAATATTTTCATTACTTGATGTCTTAATTTCCTTCTAATTTTTATGCATCTGTTGTAATTTTAATTTTTAATTAATGAAGTAATTTAATTGTTCTAGGGTTGCATTTGATCTAAATTTATGAAGGTTTGATTTTAACTATTTTTGAAAGATTTATAAGACGTTCGATTTGTTCATTCTATTTTGTGCTTAATGCTTTTTGATTATTTACGAATCTTATCAAAACGATCCGTGGCACATAAATAAACTTGGAAGATGCATTTGTGTGTGTATTGCTCATAAATAGAATGACATGTATGATGAAGAATATAAATATACCCTAATTGTATGTGTGGCCATTTGAGAACTTAGAACTTAATGAATCTTATTAAATTTAATTCTCATAGAGATATAGTGAATTAGTTTAACGAGGTATGTTTATACGTAGCTCGGAAGAGATGTATGAATAAAATTAGAAGTTTTTGGCTGACAAATTAAATATACTAAAAAATATAAATCAAAAGAAAATAACACGATTTGAGTGGATTAGTTTAGTGAAAAATTGCAATCCTAGATTTCTTTTATTTTATTTTTAAACCTTTTTCTTAACTTGTTACAATCAACGATTATTTTGGATAAAATTAGAGAGATACAATTTTAATACTCAACAAACTATAGTAACAAATCTCTGTGGGAACGATCTTTACTTACAAATCTTATTACTTGTGACCGTGTATACTTGCACGATTTTATGTTCTCTAAAAGAGATAACAATAACACTCATGTTTACCCTTAAGGCACATATAATGTTATCAGGGTAGACAATTCTGTTTGAAGTTGAGTCAATTAATCATTCAACTTCATCATAAAAAAATTATTTTGAATTGAAAGAATTTTCTTGACATCTCACCAAAAATCATTCTCATGATGGAATTGCACAATCCTACTTCCTAGATATGAGTAATCATATTAAGAACATCTTGCCCAACAAAAATTTCATCTTTTGTCAAATTGTTCATTCCATCTATGTGAGATCATATGTGACTTGCCTTGATGGGTAACTGAACATAAGATGAATAGAAAACATGATTTCACTTGTAAAATTGATCTTATTATATCTAGTCCTGATCTATTCATCCATCATTTATAGAAGGTAGTGACAAGCCATTCTATTTGACTTAATCCAATGATCATATGCACTGTGGATATCATTACTGTCATTTGGATTTGGGATGGGAGGATAACTCCATTAGCACAAATTGGATATTTTCGTATGTTTATAAAAGGTATACATCACCTTTCCACTTGCCATAATTTAGTCTAGTCAATTCCTCAATTTTTGAGAAGTGTTAAAATTAGACTTAACGAATTTACTAAAACAATAAATAAAGGAAATTCAATTTACACGTCGATCCTTACTATAAATTAATACGTAGTAATTTATACTTGTATGCATGATGATTATGTTACTATGAAAGTGATTATCAAACTTCTAGGAATATTGAATAATGGTTCTACATTTGTCATTAAATCTCCCAATTAGACGAGACCTTCTCAATTAATGAAACTACTTAATATCCCTGGTAATAATTTATAAACAATATGTTTTGGTCCAAATATAATTAATCCCTTATTTTTATTAGTTGAGTGTAACTCACCATTTCAGATCCCATTGCTTATTCCAAGGATAGCTATCTCTAGGAGTCATCCTTGGTTTACATATTTTTTCCTATCAAACTAGGAAGTCACGGTTGCCACTAATCCCAATTAAAAACCCTTCTCTAGGAGGATGCTCTACAACAACACAAAGCATCAATCGATTTTTCATAGGTGTGCAATAATAGTAGAGACAATAGGAAAGTTGATTGGCTTTCTCTCTCCTACTCAATATGTCAAATGATTTAATTAATTTTGGAAAAACATCCCATGTTTTTTATTAAGAAATTTAAACCATTTAAATTGACAATAAATTCCAAAATAAATTAATTTGTCCATTTAATCTAAACAGCCCTTCAATTATAATATTTACAATTGGGTTTGGTCACGTAAACTTTCATGTGTTCTACTTTCATTAATTTAATCATATTAAATTAACTTATTGCATGTTAATATTTTTTTTTTGTAAAACTCCTTTTTAGCAAAGTTTACCAATGTACTTACATGCATGTGATACATATATTTAATTATTAAAAAAGTCGTAGACACTTTATCTATATGGCATGATATATGCATGTCCATGTTATCATCAGGTCATGAACCACTATACATCAAATAAAATAACATTCAAGACATTAAAAATACTATCTTATTAAGGATTAGGTTCCCTAGGGTTAAAAACTAAAAGAATCTTAATTAAATCACTACTACAATATATGCTTTTGGTCTCGGAATTTTAGCTTTGGTTTTTAAGAATTTTGGCCACGGTTTTTAAGAATTTTGGCCACAGTTTAATAAAAACCGAGGCCATAGTGTATATATATAGCCTCGATTTTATCAATAATCGTGACTATAGACTAAATTACAAAAAATATTTAAATATATATAAATAAATTTATATAACAATGATTATTAAATAGCTGTGATTATAATCAAAATAATAAAGTTTTCAATATTTTTAAAACCGAAATGAAATAATATATTATATGTCATTCATTTAAAAAAATAAAAAAATTACTTTACAATTTTTTCATTTTTCTCTATTATTAATTTAATTTAATGTATTTTTTTATAATATATATATATATATATATCATATTTTTTCACTTTTTTTATCTCTTTTTTTCCTTTATAATTAAACTCCTCCCACCTTTGTGCTTACTTATATATATATATATATATATATATATATATATATATATATATATATATATAATATTAATTCCCCTTCAACCCAATCTCACAATATTTTTTCCTAAATCATTTCTGGCCTTACGAGCTCGCGTCTTCATCCCTCTCAATGAGCAGCCCCGCGCCGCGTAGCGTCGAACCACACCACACCTTAAGAAATTTACGATGACCTCCTCCAATAGCTCCTCATTTCCAACACCTTGCTCGACATTTACAGCAGCTCCTTTCTACTCTCTTCTTCTTTTCTCTCTGTTTTTTTCTGTTCATATTCCCTTGATCGCACCTTGTCAACCAGCCGTTTGTTTCCAAAATCTAGTTCGATCTTAGATTTCATGGTTAACTTGATTTGATTTTTTTCAAGATCTAGGGTTCGTTTTGTTGCCCGATGTTTCTTGTGTTTTGCTTTTTTTCTGTATATTTAGGGTTAACTTGAGTTAGTGTGGATTTGTAGGATCCTGGTTGCTGCTTTTTTCTATTTGGATTGATAATTTCTATTTGAGGTAACTTGTTCTATGGCTTGTTTAATTTCTTTTATTTTCTACTGTGAATTAAGAAGTGTGGGTTTAATTTCTTTTAATTTATGGTTGGGCAAGTTTGGCCTATGAATTAATGCAACCTCTTGCTCCTATATGCAAGCTGCTTAAGCAATTTGTACTTGGAATGAAGGATGATTTCCCTGAGAGTGTTTGGTCTAGAGTTTCGGTTTTTGGATTCCTTGGCTTCATCTATTCCCTTATATTTTAGCTTTAGTAGTTTACTGGCATATGTTCTAACCTTCTCCTTATAAGTAGAGCTAGCACATGGTGGACATGGACATTCTTCTTCTTCAGTGGTTTTACTTCTATGCTTTATTATTTTTCCCCTCTGAATTATTTTCTTTGTATGCTTAAGTTGTTTTATGTGTTTCTTATTACAATTTTAAAGGCAGATATGATCTAGTAAGGTTCATAAAAACAATTCAGAAAGTTGGACTCTATGCTCAACTTCACATTGGACCTTTTGACCTTATTTTTATATTCACGAATTTTGTAGCATATGGTTGATTGTAATTGAGATTTACTTCACTTTTCTTGCTCTAAGTTTTCCCCCTTTTTGATTTGTATATGTAGGTAGTTTCAGATCTGTTTGGCTGAAAATTATATTGGTCTTTCCTACTCATAAATCTTTAATTTCAGCAGTTTCTTGGTGCTGGTGTTGGTGCATAGGCGCTAGTGCCTGGTCCTGGTGTTGTGCTTGTGCTGGTATCGAGTGCATAGGGTCAAGTACAGTTCGATTTAAAAAAAACTTTGGTTTGATCATGTACTAATACTTTGTTTTTTTAATTATATTAATTAATTGTTGAATATATGAGTACCTATGTTATGCACTTTATAATATATTGCAAATATATAAAGATTGTTCCTTACATCAAATAAAATCATCCTTGGATAATCTATATGTATTGGATTATTTTGATAAAATGAAAGCATTTTATGATGAATTGGTTGCTATTAGGCCTATGGATGATCACATGCTATTCTAGTTTTTTTTCCTGTTTTCTTTTTCATGGTAGGCATCAGGCGCAGTAGCATTAGGCGTACCAGGCTCACCAGACGCATGCACACCAGGCCTCAATCTGGGGGGAAGACCATTGATGGATATGAATATTTTCCAAAAAATGATGAGAAATCCTTAATGAAGGCTGAGAAATCACTTACATAGCCTTGATGAGAATTTCAGTTAATGGGCCTTCCTGTTTCAAGAGATGCTGCTACCTTATTTGAAATTTTTGGGCCTGAGAAAGCAGAAAATGCAGGAAATGAGGATGAATCGTGTTCACAATATTGCAAGTGCTGGTGCTGGTTATGGTGCTGGTTTGTAGAAGATGGAGTCAAGAAAGGCTTGAGAGAGATTTTTCAAAGTAGGAATTATTATTATAATCTTTTTTTAAGCATATTTATGCTTGTAATTAATAGTAAAAAGTCAGTTTGTAATAGTAAGTTTTTATTATGTCTTAGTGTATAATAAACTCTCAAATGTAATTATACTTTTAATTTTAATATAATATGATTTTTAATATTGTTTTTAATAAATTTATTATAATTTATATTGATTTTTAATATTGTAATTTTTAATTGTATTTTTTTTAATTTATGTATATCCTATGGCCTCGGTTATTAGAAAACCGAGGCCATAGGTACCCCCTTTAGCCTCGGTTTTCTAATAACCGTGGCCATAGGTACACTCTATGGCCCCGGTTAAAAAACCGAGGCCATAAGTCATTACCTATGGTCTCTCTCACTTTGCCTCGATTCTTATAACTATGGCCATAGACCTACGGTCATGGTTAAAAATCGAGGTCATATGTACTTTTTGTAGTAGTGAATTATAATGTAAACATGTGAACTCAAACCTTGAAACCTACAAACACAAAATCTTTGAGAGCTCCAAGAGAAATGGCCAAAGACCACATGACAGATTGAAACAATCCCAGAAAATCTAATATTTAGATTGTAACAGCACCTTCACTCTATGGATATTGCGCATCAAAGATCCAACAATGATAGGATGCCATAAGGGTTGCAAATTCCTTCATTATTCGGTTTGAAAAGGAATAATGAGGTTAAAAAGCTCTCAATTTTGATTAAAAATCAAAAATATATATTCAACTATGTTAATTTTGGATGCTCTCTAAAGTTAATATATACACCCAAAACCCTAATTATAAAAGAAAATAGGAATGAAAAAAAGTGAAAACATGAGAAAAATAAAATTTTTTGTATGGGTTGCAATGCACTTTTTTCATATAGATGCATGGTGTCAAATCCTGAAATAGGAAAACAAATTTGATAGGATCATGCCATAGCACACTTTTTATATGCTTTTATGCCCTTTTATGCCTTGCCATGCAAATTTTCATGCCTCGACACTGCTCCAATTTCTAAAATAAAAACCCTTATTTCTTTGACTGGACCTTGTAACAACTTGAGCTCTTTTCATGGCATCCTTTTTGTCTTGAACTAGCTATTCAATTTTCCCATTAATTTCTTCCTTGAGTGGTCTTTGATTACGTTATGGGCCCATTTGGAATGTCATGGATCTTTCGATGATGCTCCTTAGATCGTATCATTCCCTCTTTTCTCAAAAATATTCATCCTTGAGTCTTCGCAATAATGTTGTAAATAGTTGGTGTAGGGAATATTGGTTCAAACTTATGATCCAATAACTTATATTGAAATTATAGTTCAAGTATAAAATAAATTGATGCTTGAACCTTGGGACATCAAGTTGTTACTCAACTCCAATAAAATCCATTTGATGTATAACATTTAAGCCCTACAAAATAGGAGCAACTGTGGGCAATGCAATAAAATTTTCATTCATAATAGAAAAAATTATGATCTACTCTTCTTTCCTTACTAATAAAACTTCATCTTCATTTTCACTCTCTTTCTTGCCTCTCTTCTCAATCATCTCTTTATTTAACTTACATTTTCTTTCTTTTTAAATGATCTCACTTGATCTTCATAGACATATTTTAGGGATAAGGGAACAAGTATAATATGTTTGTTGTCCTTCATTAATTTTATAATTATTCTTGAAGCCATCATAGATAGCTCTTCTATCAAATTTCCACGAACTCCCCAATGAATTGTGACAATAGTACATAGGAATTACATCACAAAGCACCACATCTCTATACTTTCCAATTGATAAAGACAGTGACACTTGTTTGTTTACTTCTATGATAACTATATTTTATATAGTTATTTTCATCAATTTTAGTAATGATAATTGCTATGTTCTTTTAATATTTAGTTAATTTTTGTTAAATAAATTAATATTTTCCTTTTATGTGCTAAAAATACATTTTTAATAAAATTAAATAATCTGTATCGAAAATGTAATTAATTTCATATTTCTGTCCACAAATTTTATTTCAGAAAATATAGTTTCTTAATTAAAATTTATAAAAATCGAAAATATAATTTAAATTAAATTTGGGTTTAATTATAATTATTAAAAGTTTAAAAATTTAATTTAAAATTAGCAAAGGGCTTAACTGTAATTTAAGAAAGTGAAAAATGTAATTTGGATTAAATTTGTGGGTCAAAATACAATAATGGAAGTTTTAAATTTTGCGCAGGGGAGAAGAAGCCACGCGCTATTATTCAAGCGCGCAACCCGGACCGTCCGATCAAAAAATAAACGGCTAAGATGCGCACATCCAGATCAAGCCCGACCAAATCACGTGTGCGTAGTTTCCTTTACGCAGTTTCGTTGCTCGTAATCGGGACCCACGGTTTAAGGGCTGCGCAGATTTTCTCTCGAGGCGCATCGGCCGACTGGGATCTCTTGAACGGCCCGCATTGGTGCCGCGTGGAACTGCTATCGCGCACTAAACCGTTCGTGTAACAATCGTGCGTGACGCGGGGTTATGGAAGCGCCGTGTATACTCGCTTTACAGAATAAGAATCGCCACGTGTCACACTAATATTTAAGCAAATAATACGCCGACACGTGGCATGTTATCACGAGCACGCAGACAGGATTCACCCACGTTGGGCCACGTTATCTCCCGTGCACAATCCTTCGACGCCCGTTTCCCACGCCCAATGAAATTCTGCCACGTGTTCGCATTAAATCCTTGCAAGAAATCGTACGGCCGACACGTGCATGCACTTTGAATTTCAAAAAATCGTAATCCAATGACCTGCTTTCACGCGTAAATAAAAATAATATTATATCGAATATTGATACGCGTCGATTCTATTTTCGATACAAATTCTTTATGCGTTTAGAAAAAAAAGAAATGTATTATTTTTGGATGTATTGTTTAGCTATAAATAGGAGATAGTTTTTAGTTTTGAAGGAGTTTTGTTTTGGTGTATAATTTTTGTGTTGCTCGGTTTTGGACGGCAGAACATGCAAAAGCCAATTTTTGGCTTTTGTTGTGTTCTACATGTGCCAAATATTTTCGTTTATTGATGTTTTAAATTTCCTTCTTCTTCTTCTAATTTTTCTACATCTGTTGTAATTTTAATTTTTAATTAATGAAGTAATTTAATTTTTCTAGGGTTGCATTTGATCTAATATATGAAGCTTTGATTTTAACTATTTTTGAAAGATTTATAAGACGTTCGATTTGTTCATTCTATTTTGTGCTTAATGCTTTTTGATTATTTACGAATCTTATCAAAACGATCCGTGGCACATGAATAAACTTGGAAGAGGCATTTGTGTATGTATTGCTCGTAAATAGAATGACATGTATGATGAAGGATATGAATATACCCTAATTGTATGTGTGGCCATTTGAGAACTTAGAACCTAATGAATCTTATTAAATTTAATTCTCATAGAGATATAGTGAATTAATTTAACGAGGTGTGCTTATACGGTCCTCGGAGGAGATGTATGAATAAAAAAGAAGTTTTCGGTTGAAAAATTAAATGTACTAAAAAATATAAATCCAAAGAAAATAATATGATTGGAGTGGATTAGTTTGGTGAAAAATTGCAATCCTAGAGTTCTCTTATTTTCTTTTTACCTTTTTCTTAATCATCGATTGTTTTGGATAAAATCGGAGAGATACAATTTTAGTACTCAACAAACTATAGTAACAAATTCTCGTGGGAACGATACTTTACTTACAAATCTTTATTACTTGTGACCGTGTATACTTGCACGATTTTCTGTGTGTTGCAAAACACACAACAACTTCTACTTGACTAGAATCATTCATCCATGGTAGTTTGTATGGCCTTGGATGTTGCAAAGTTGTCAAATACAATTTCTGCACCATGGTAATGCTATCCAAATTAGTATGAAGATTTCTATCAATAACAATCAAACATACCTTGTCTTTGACATGGCATCTAGTATAAAACAAGTCTTCACATTATATCTTCTCATCTATATACTCATATTTAGGTGGATTCTTCTATATTTGTTGGACAATAGGAACTTCAATTGATGATCCCCTTCGTGAACTAGATTCAACTTTGTCTCTTCTCCCTTTCTTCCCATATATCATCAACTTCTTGTGATCAAGAGTTTGTTATAAGGCATTAAAAAGAGATCAAGAGTTTGTTATCATCAACTTCTTGTGATCAAGAGTTTGTCTCTTCTCCCTTTCTTCCCATATATTGTAAGTCCCATTGTACTTGTGTCTGTGTGTTAGCTTCCCTTGTGTAAAATATGGTGTCTATTTTATTTTACTTAGTGTTCTATTATTCTCTATGTAAGGTTGGTTATACGGATCAGCAATAAACAAGCGCACATAGTTAGAAATACTTTGTAGACCAGCATGTTTACACATACTATGTGGTTAATTTTGATATTATGTATGCTAGATGGAGTATTAGTTTTTAGTGAGCGAGCGTGGTCTCACTCACTGATGTTATCGCTAGTGCTTTTGTTTATTTTTAAGTGTAGGTTTTTATGGAATTTACTCAACTTTTTTACAAATGAAAATATCTTTTTTAGCACCTTGATACTAAGCTTGCCACATCCTCGCCACCACCTTTAGCAAGATAGTTGGGGAGGTGACTAGAAAGGTTCCCATCTGAGGCTCTATCAAAATGACATCTTTTATTTCTATTTTCTGATCACTAATACCTTGGCTATTATTCAGTATTAGTGATTCATGTCTATGTGAGGAAAACTATTCTTGTGAGTGGTGAGCCTTCAAGATGGTATTTACGAGTGGGTTATGTATGATCATTGTGTCGGCTGGTGGTTGCCTTCATGAAATGTTTTCTTATTCACTCTACACATTATTGGTCTTCTGTTACTAATCACACCACCTTTAATGGTGTTAGCTTTGGAGGAGAGCCAAGTTCGTGTGTCAATCTGATTAGAGGTCTAGACTAATAGAGGTAATAGTGGCTTTATTTCTTTCACAGTTGTAATTAATTTATTATTTAATAGATTTTTTGCTACTGAGAGGTTTCCTTAAGTAACCCAAGGATGTTGCGACATAGATAGGATTTTTATATGAGTTTACCTCGTTATATATGGTGTTGGGAAAAATGTGTGGCTCATACAATCAAAGTTTAAATGGTGTATTTCATTACATATTGAAGTTTAAACTTTATTTAGAATGATTTTAAAATTTATCACATACTTTTTTTTATTGAATTATATATTTGCTACTTTATTATACTACATGTCTATGTTTATTTATACTATAGCATTGATTATTTATCAAGTGTTTTTATCTCTATTATTTTAGAGATTAGGTTGAGTCTTTAATGAGTCAGCATCTACTTAACTTGATTGTGTATCGGGTCTTGGACTCCTTCTTAGTAGACATGCATGTTTAGATTGCATGTTTGTATAATATGTCTTTTATTTTCATTCTAATGAGTATGTATCTCTTTACCCTAGAAGTATACCAAGTGTCAAACTCTTTATTAAGGTTTGTTATTTATGTTTGATTACATGATATGAAAGTACAATCATCCTTTACCAAATATATTTTCATATACGAGATTTAAAAGTGATTGGGAATCTTTTTAGCTTTTGGGTATCTATACCTATTTCCCAAGTTGTGTATTATTTTCCATGTATGCATGTTTTTAGTCTAGATTGGAGTTTATGAGTCACAACGCCACTAGTGTGTATTCTGTAGATTGTTATTTTTTTATATATTGGTTTTTTTATTATAAGATGAATTAAGCATGTTGTTGTGTAATTTTAATTTGTTAATTGCTTAATTCATGTTGTGAGGCTTGCTTAGCCAAATTGATATCGAGCTCGTGAAAAGATTCTATGGGTTGGAATTTCTACCCTTCATCTAGGTCCAGGTTACCTATTTGAGTTAGAAGAATAATTGACCTTAGTGTAATTGTTCTTATGTGTAGGAATCTTCATTTGGTATTAGAGGAGGTCACCTCTGTTTAGGCTTAATTATCTAGGTGCTCGCTCCTATAGCTCTATCTACACATACGCACACCTTGTTTGTTTGTGCCTTTTATCACCATTAGTGTGGGTTGTTGTTGGTTTATGAAGTTGTTTACCTCCATGAACTTTTGTTGTTTACATGTTCCCTATTTTCTTATTCATGCATATCTATTTCTCACTACTTCCTTATCCTTTACTAGTGTATTAATTGTCATATTTGTTGCTATCCCTAATTGTTTGATCCTTTCTCACTACTTGCTTTTTCTATGGTGGCTATTTATATGAGCATCATTTCACATGTTTTCATCATGTAGTATCAATTATATGATATTTCTTCTTATAGTCTTGTCATTCATATGCCATGTCATACAGATTGCATCTCTTTTGTATTACTAGGTTTTTATTTCTTGTACCTAGTATGTTGATTGTTGGCTCTCTATTAGTCTCCTATTGATCTCTACTAATCTTTTGACTGCTCCTTCTTCTCTTGTGCTTCAGATGTATCTTTTGGAGAAAACCAAGGTGTTGTTACAAGCTTGTTTACATGAATATATCTCTCTACTATGCTTGTTATGGTTTTCCATATGCATATGTTTATCATATAGATTATGTTGCATGTCTTTAGGACTCTTGACTTACAAGCATTGCTTTGTTTGGACTTGTGTTTTTTTATGGCATTCTAGGTATTGGATGTGTTCATCCTATTCAAATATGTCTCTTGTTTCTATGTTGGAACCTAGGTCTTTCTCATATGTTTAGATGTTTCAGTAGCATCTCTTGTTCCTTTTATCTCTTAGAGATGTTTCTTGTGTTACTAACTAGTTATTTAGTTTCCTTCCTTCTTTTGACTAGCAATGATGTGAGTGTTGTCGATGATCTCTTTTGAGACAACTATGAACAATTTTTTGCCTTTTTCTCTCTCTGGAGGTAACATTATATGGCTTGTGCTAATGATATCTCTTGACGCACATCCTTGTATTTTAGGCCTATGATATCCTTTAAGGCCATCTTTGTCATCTCACTTGTTTGTTGTTTTGTCACTTGCCTATTTCTTTAAACTGTGTTTATCTTCCTTCACTGCTTTATATTTGGTTGTTTGGCATTCTCTCTTTCTCTCTTCCCAAGACCATCCTACACGTTCTTTTATTCAGTTTTCTTATTACAAGTAAAGTGACTTGTATTTGACTTGAATTCAAATGAATTTGTTATTTTTTTTAGTGGATTGCATTTGACTTGAATTCAAATGTGGTTTTTATAAAATGTGTTTTCATTGAGCATATGTATGACTAAATTCTTGTGTTGAATTTGAAAAGAGCTTTTTTTCTTATACATATGTCATCACTCTATGAAGTTGTATGGATATTTTGATAAGTTTACGTGGATTTCATGCTTTGATGATTTATATGTCACTAACAAGCTCTAGAATCCACTTTAGTGTCTCTTGGGGTGAAATCCTAATTGTTGCTAAGATAGAAAGAGGATTTAGGCATTCTTTGGACTGTTTGGAGCTTTTAAGCCACCTTTTATTATTTATGTCCTTTTTTACACCTCTTTGAGCCTCTATATTAGTCCTTTGTTTTGCATTGCACCCTTTTCAAACGTAACCTAAATGCTTTATCCTAGTTACCTTGTACACCATTTGTTAAGCATGTGTGTCCTGAGTTTTTTGTGTTTTACCTTCTTGGCTTGAATTTTTGTTTAAAAAAATGAAGAAATAAGAAAGAAGAAGAGGATTGAAAAATGAATGGAAAATAAAAGAGAGAAAGAAATTATGATAAAAAGAGGTGTATAAATTTTTGAATTTTTTGTGCAGTCCTCACAACAATAATGTTAGTGAATAAAACTTTGAAATGTAAAAAGAAAAGAACCCATGTTTGAGGGTATATTGTTACGGACTTGAAATCATTGATTTGTTTTTTGTATGCCAAAAATGTGTTTGAGCCTAAATGTCATCTCTTATACTTGTACCTTAGCCTATCATTTCAAACATTGAAAGACCTTTTATTTCAACCAAGTTGGCACTTACATTAGTGGAGAGAGAGGTTAAATATGGACTTATAAGGTCTGCTTCTACTTGAGTCTTTTGATGAGTGCTCAAAAAGCACTAAAATAACCATGATTTTATGCAAATTAATTGATTAAAAATATATATATATTTATATGTTTTATCATATATTTATATAAATTTTTCTTTTTCGGAATCACGGGTATTTTTATTGTTTTTTAGGTATTTTGGCTTAAAAATGCAACTTAAAGACTCAAAGAGGAATACTGGAAGCAATACATCACAAATATATTAATAAATAAATGGGTAAAGGTCGACAAATATGGAAAAATTGGACAAAATGGGTAAAAAAGGTCAAAAATGTCAAAAAGGAGAAAACGGCGCCATAGCGCTGACTCAGCTCCGCCCAGCTGCGCGGGTTACTGTTAAATGCAGCGACCTTTGCGGCTTGTGCTGTTCATCCGCAGCGTCGGCCAGCCGCCCCGCTAGCTGCGTTTTCACCCCATTTTTCACGTCTGGCTGACCCGCGTGACGTCATCGCGGCGTCATTGATTGACTAAGCATTTCCATTACACGTTTTTTCATTTTTTTATTATTTTTTTAACATTGTTTTACTCATTTTTTCTCTCCATCCTCACTTTATAAATACCCGCTTCCTTCACTTCCAAAACACACCTTCAAAACTCACTTCTCTCTTCTTTCTTTCTCTCGTTTCTTAGTTTTTGAGTTTTCTTAGTTTCTTTCTTAGTTTCTAAGCTTTTCTTAGTTTTTCTCTTAGTTTTTAGTTCAATTCTCTTAGGATTAGAGTTCTTCTCTTTTTGAGAGGACCTTGTAATGTTTTTGTAATAATTTAGATTTTTGATTCAATAAATGGAAGTGCAAATTCGCTTGGAGGTTTTCTAGCATAGCGGGGAATAAGCGTCGAAGTTCTGTAAGGATTTTATTTTCTTCTGATTATTTTTAGGCTTTATTCTTACATGTTATATTTAATTTGTCCTGTGATTAAATTTAAGCTGTGCTAGCTGTTTATAATCATGATATAATAATAACGTTGCTATGCTTGTGACATATTAAATAGTTGAAAATTTCTAAAATGAATTGATTTTATTTTTATTCAACATTTTATATTAAGGATGTTAGAGAGAAATATATTATTTTCATTACAAACTTAAATATGAAAATTAGATTTTAAGGTTTAGTTATCCGGTCTAATTTAGAGTAGTGCTTTCTTTTATTTGTTAGTACAATCGCCCATTAGTTAGAGTGAAACTCTATTTCAAAAGTTTTTATAAGAATTATTATGTGAAAATGTATTGACAACATGTTTTCAATAGTGGTTTTAAAACTTGAAAGTTAGTACTCGGATAACTAAATTCTTAGGTTTAATTTGGATACCTTGAATAAAGTTTAAACTGTCTAACCCTTAAAGGTGGCATTTAAATAGTTCATTTTCAATCTCTTAGAAAAATGAATTAATTTAATTAACCAAATTAGTTATAAACCCCACCCGTAGGTGTTAATTGATTTGTTTAGTTAACAAAGAATATCTAACCCCACCAAAGGTGGTATTCGTACAAAAAGAGAGAATCAATAAAATATCAATTTATATCTTTAATAACCTAGATAATATGAGCAAGCATAATTAATTTAGTTATTATATCCATAAATACTCCACTAATATGAATGATAAAATTTGCATGAATATTTATTGAATATGTATTTATATTTATTTTTAGATAAATATTTATTGAATTTGTATCTATGTTTATTTTTATGTTTTTTTTAGATTATATTTAATTAATCTGTATATATGTTTATTTTATGTTATTAGATTAGGAACACAAAAACCAAACTATCGTGACAGGATGTTTAGGATTTAATTTCGTTTTTAAAAGTTTGAATAATAAATTAAAAACCACGTACATTCCTTCCTTAGATCGACCTTGGGAGTATACTTATCATTTTCTACGAAATGATTCGTGCACTTGCGAGAGTTTTATAAATATAAAACCAAAGTATTGGCAGGATCGGCGATGCCGGTTTTCGTTCATCAAGTTTTTGTTCATCAAAGTATTTGGCGATCACGATTCTGCTCATCATCTATATTTCTAATTTCTTGGTTGGCATAAGCATATATTAATGGCATATAGAGTAAAAACATTTATTATATCACACACAGTGCATGACATCAAAAATTTAGTCATGCCCTTATATGAATACATTATGGATTGATTGCATTGTGGATATTTTCGTTCAATGGTTTGGTTCATCTCAAAAGGCTCTCTAGATTATGTCCTACCATACCTCATATTTCTTCCACTTGTTTCTTTACCTCATTTGTACTTAGGGGACTTAGAGTTACCTTTTCTAGAGATGATATTAGTAATTCATTATCCTTCATGTTGTTAAGTTTCCTTCTTTTCCTGTTATCCTTTTTGAGTTTGAAAATGTCTTAGATATGCATCAATTTTAAGATTTTGCTCATGGTGTTTTGGCTTATTTCATCTTGTTATACTTCATGTTCATAGCTTTCCTTTATCCCCTATCCCAACCAGCCGTCCTCACTCTGTGCTTCTTCCCATGGCTCTTTATTCTCCCTGTTTACCTTGTTTGGTGAAGATGAACATAATGTTCCCTTTGAGCTTGACCGCTCCTCCGACCAGTTTATTTCTAATGTTCCCCATCCTCTATCTATCACACCTTCGTATCCCTTTATTAATGTTAGAAAGTCTTCCTTCTATGGTGTTCTTGGGAACGATGATGCAAAAGAGGTAGACATAGAGTGTTGAACTTCTTTCGATTTTCCTTGTTGCTTTAGTTTGCTTGAACTCTATCCTTTAAATTTTGGAAAATAGTGTTTACTTAATGAGACTAAGTTTATTGCGTTCCGTATTCTTTTTTTTTATCTCACATGTTTTATGCAGTTTATTTGCTTCCCTTTTCTTGTATTCTTTTTTTTCTACTATGTGAAGATACTTCTATTTGGGGGAGAGGTGTGTGTCAACTGTATGTTGTTAGTAGAAGTGTTGTGTTTGTTTTACTTCCTGTTGTTTGTCCTGTTTATAAGTTATTGCTATGTTGTTATATTCATGTGGTACTTTCATCTTCTTGACATCACCTTGTATGAACCTTGCATAAATAGGACTATTAGTATGACAGGTTGCATGCATAGTTTACATTATTCTATTTCACATGTTTTCTTATATGTTTACCTACTGCTCTACTGTAGCGACTTACTACATGTTTATCACATGTAGTTTATAGCTTGGTATTTGTTATTGAAATGCATAATACATGTTTTATTTAGTAGATTGGGATGTATTTTTATATGTATGTGCATAGTATGGGATGAGGTTACAGGATTGAATACATCAAAGTGTTGTTGAGGGAAGATAGTTGAATTTGTAGTTGACTTCTTCTTAGAGATTCATTGACACATTTATATGCCATTGGTGTTTGATCGCTCGTTTTGTCGATATGTTGTATGCACATTGCAAAGTCCTTTATGTCCTTCCACATCACGTATAGATGTGTGGCTACGTGCTATGTATCACACCAGGGATATTTTTTCCATTTACACCTCTCTTGGTTTATCTTTTCATTGAGGTTGTGGTTTGTTACATGCTTTAATTTTCCCTGAACTATATGTATTGATTCTTTTTGTGTTTGCTATAATTTTCTTTGTTGTGTTGCATGAGTGTTAGGATTATTACATTTTTATTTGACTTCTCTTCTTCATAAGGGATATGATATGTTTCATGTTGTGTGTCTGCGTGCTTTGACTTCCCATGTAAACAAGGGGAGATGTGTGTACAACTTATTTGCTACATAGGATGTTGAGTGTTGTCTATTTAAGAGAACATGAACGTGCAAGTATACACAGTCATAAGTAATAAATGCTAAGTAAGATATCTTTCCCATAGAGATTTGTTACTAATATTTGTTAAGTACTAAAATAGTTTCAATCTAATTTTATCCAAACAATCGATAGTTGGATGGAGTTTAACTAACTAATTTTTTTTATAACAGTTTATGAGAAAATTCTAGGATTGCAGTTTCACCAAATTAATCCACTTGAATCATATTATTTTCTCTTGAATTATGTTCTCACATTTAATTTGTCAACCAAGAACTCTTAATTTATCCATATGTCTATTATGATAACAAATAGACACATCTCGCTAAAATAATTTACTATATTCCTATGAGAATTAAATTCACCAAGATTCATTAAGTTCAAAGTTCTCAAATAGCTACACGTACAATAAAGTTATATTCCTATCCCTTATATATATATGTTATTTTATCCACGAGCAACACACAAAAATGCATTTTTCAAGTTTATTTAAGTATCACAGATCAATTAATTAATCTTCCAATAATCAAAAGCATTAAGCACAGATAAAATAAACAACTTAAAAACATCTCATAAATCATTCAAAAATAATTAATTCAAGCTTCATAATTTAAGCTACACTACAACCCTTGAACAAATAAATTAGTTCATAGCAAAAATAAATATTACAATATGAAAATATTTATACATTTCAGAGAAATAAAATTAAAAGAAAAAGATTAGAAGAAACTCTTTCACGATTCCTTAATGAAAAATAAAATTCCTTCCCTTTTCTTCTTCTTTGTTGTCTCCTTTCTCTGTATTTTTCCCTAACAAAATAACAACACAAGTCAAAAATATAGCTTCTGTGTGTTCTATCTATCTTTTCAAACACGCAGAGAAAACTAAAAACACAAAACACAAAACTAAAAAACTCCTTTCTTCTTCCCCACGTCTCCAAAATATACATCCCTTCCTCAAAACACGCATGTAGTGGGAGACAAAGTGTGAAAAATGAAATTGGCGAGAGAAATATTTTGCATTTTTTATTTTACAATACGCATGACACGTGGCGACATATGACTCGTTGGGAAAATAATAAGACACGTGGAAGCTTCATATTGGGCGGGATGAGAGGGTGCATACTGATTTGGTGGACCGTATTGCACAAGAAATATATGCTCTGGTCTGTGCACAACAGTTGGCCTCCACTTGCATGGAGCGTGGGATGCATGCACGATTTGAGCCATTCATGGTTTGATCTAACGGTTGGTGAGGGAGACATATCTTAGGGAAATCAATTGCGCAGACAGGTGGGCCCTACTCTAAGCGTCAAACTGCGCAGACAGGTGGACCTCACTTTGCACGCCGAGTAGTGTGCCATAACTAGAAACGCGTCCAATAGTCCATGTAGTGCTTGCATCTAACTCGCCTGATCCTCACCTTTGATTTTCTAATCTGACGGTGTGTGAGGCGGGTTGACAATGATGCGCGTGGTCATCCTTCTCTACCTAGAAAAACAAAAGTTTTGTTAATTGCATTTAAGCCCTCTAATTTAATTCAAATTAAATTTCCAAATTTTCTTATTTGAAATTAAGTCCTCTTTTAATTCAAATTAAATTTTAAACTTTTGTTATTTGCAATTAAGTCTTTTTTTTAATTTAAATTCTTTAATTTTCTTTAAAAATATATTTAAAAAAAACTAACAATAAATAATAATTTAAGAACTTAAAATTAACTAAAAACATTAAGAACATAGCAATTATAATTAATAAATTGGACAAAATAACTCTAAAACATAGAGTTATCAGTAAGTGTAGTTTGCATTTCATCATGGTTATCTGATATGCATACACTTAGAGGGAGTGTTGCATATGCTTTGGGATAATCGGTGAGTGTAGTTTACATTGCATTATGATTCTAATATGCATACACTTAAGGGGAATGCTGCACATGTTCAGGGAATATTTACATTTTTGTGTTGCATATTGTGTTTGTTTGTGCTATATGTTGAGTGTGCTTAGCCTATCATTATTCACCTGTATAGGGGTAACACAATAGTAAGTGATTAGACTACATGCTATTTCTACATGATACGTTCATAGGGTATGTGTTTGTTTCATGCATGGAGGTTACAATTGTAGAGTGAAGTTTTCGTGCTTCATTTGTGTTATGTACAGTGGTGCTAAGATCCTCATATTTCAAAGTGATAGAGTGGATAAGATGTTACATAAATATGTATAGAGTGTACAAGTTAGATGCACTTGGTTTAGGTGTTTTTATTTTAGTTTGGGTGTGCTTTGATGTTTTATTCATGGGAATAAACATCGTTAGGCCATTATCATGATCATATCATGACAGATGTGAGTATGTATTTATTTGTGCAGTGTTTGGACAGAAAAACCCAAAGGGGGAGATTGTAAGTACCATTGCACTCATATTTGTGTGTTGGCTTCCTGTGTGCAAAAATGTTGTTTGTTTTTTTCTACTCAATTTTCTTCCATCTTCTCTATAAGATTGTTCATTATGGATTAGTAATATACACATGCACATAGGTTAGAACACTTTATATGTGATCATGTTTACACACACCATGAGGTTGATTTTTGTAGTATGCATGCTAGGTGGCTCACCCCCCAACATTGTCGCTTATATTTTTGTTTCGTTTCAGATGCATATTTTTATGGAATTTACTCTATATTTTTGGAAACAAAAAAAATATTTTTAGCACCTCGCCACTAAGCTCGTCACCACCCTTGCCACCACTATTTTCGTGGTAGTTGGAAAGGTGGCTTTCAAAGCTCTATAAACACCCTAATTTCTTCTTATTTAGAAAATTGTGTTAAAACTTTTTTGAATTGACATCTCGTATTTGTTTTTTGGATCATTAATACCTTGAGTGTTGTTTGGTATTATTGATTGTTACTATGTAAGCAAAACCATACTTGTGATTGGTGAGTACTCAAGACGATGTTTACAAGTGGGTTGTATGTGAGTCGTGTATCGGCTGGTGGTTACCTTTGTGCAACATTTACACACTATTGGTCTTCAGCTACTAATCACATCCCTTTGTGTGGTATTGGCTTTGGAGGAGAGCTAGGTTCGTGTGGTGAATCGAGTCATTGTGAAAGCAGCAAGCAAGAACAACAATAGGTAGTTCGAGTAGAGGTCCAAACTAATAGAAGTACTAATTGTTTTATTTCTATCAGAATTGTAACTCAGTTATTGTTTAGTGGATTGTTTACTACTGAGTGGTTGCCTTAAGTAACCCAAAGATGTTATCACATATATTGGGTTTCTATGTCAGTTTACCTTGTTATAATGGGTGTTATGAAAAATATATGGCTAGTATAATCAGAGTTTAAATGGTTTATTTCTCTACATATTGAAGTTTAAACTCTGATTAGAAAGCTTTTAATATTTATCAATTGCTTTCTATTTATTGAATTCTATATCTGTTGTTTTATTATACTGCCTATTTGTGTTTATTTATACTATAGCTATCATTATCTATCAAGTGTTTTTGTTTCCATTGTTTGCAAGGTTGGATTGAGTCCTTAAGGAGTCAACATCTCCTTAACCTGATTGTGTATTGGGTCTTGGACTCTTCTTAGTATACATGCATGTTTAGATTGTGTGTTAGTATAATTTTCCTTTTATCTGCATACAAGTTTAGTGTGAGTCTTTAAGGAGTCTGTATCTCCTTATCTTGGAAGTATACCACGTGATAGACTTTTTATTAGGGTTTGTTAATGTATGTTTGATTGCATGCTATGAAAGTACAATCATCATTTCCTGAATATGTTTCCACGTATGAGGTTCTGAAGTGATTGAAAATTCTTTTATCTTTTTGGTATGTATGCCTGTTTCACAAGCTATGTATTGTTTGCCATGTATGCATGTTGCTAGTCTGGATATGAGCCTGTAAAGCATACCATCACTAGTGTGTATTATACATATTGTTATTGTTGTATTTACTGGTTGTTGTTTTTTGTGTGTTAAATTGATCATGTTGTTTTGTACTTCCACTGTGTTAATTGCTTAATTTATGTTATGAGGCCTCCTTGACCAAATTGATATAGAGCTCACAAAAATATTCCATGGGTTAGCATTTCTACCCATCATCTAGGTCTCAGTTACCTATTTGACTAAGAAGAACAATTGATCTTCATGTAATTATTCCTATGTATGAGAATCTTCAAATACCATTAGAATTTTTTTCTCCTCTTTTTTTTTTAAAAAACCACCATAATCTCTAGATTTGTTTTAAGACTCACTTCAAACCATCAAAGATGAAAAATTGATTAGAAGAAAGACGAAAAAAATACATAAAAAAACTAGGAAAATTAACACAAAGAATAACGAAAAAAATTAAGAAAAAGAATTCAAATAACACCAATAAAAAATAATGAAAAATAAACAAGAATTGGAATCTGAAATTAGAACCTAGGGCTTTGATACCATGATATGAACCTGTGAACTCGAACCTTGAAACCTATAAACACAAAGTGTTTGATAACTCTAAGAGAAACGGCCAAAGATCCAAAGATAAATTGAAACGATCCTTGAAAATCTAATATTCTTATTGTAGCAGCACCTTGACTCTATAGATATTACGCACCAAATATCCAATGGTGATAGGACGACACAAGGGTTGTAAAAACCTTGATAAGTTGGTTTGAAAAGGAACAATAAGGCTAAAAAGCTCTCAACTTTGAATACAAAACAAAAATATATATTCACCCGTGTTAATTTTGGATACTCTCTAAAGCTAATATTTGTATACATCCAAAACCCTAATTATAAAAGCAAATAGGAATGAAAACAAGTCCAAAATGCGAGAAAATTAAAAACTTCAGTGCATAGTGTACTTTTTTTCATGCTGTAGTGCTGTATGGAATTTTGAAACCAATAAATAGATTTGAATGGGTCATTTCATGACGTGTTTTTTCTGTGCCTCATTGTGGTTTCATGTCTCAATGTGCCTCCAATTTTTAAAACAAAAATCCTTTTATCTTTGACTAGACCATATAATGACTTGAGCTTCTTTTATGGCACCCCTTTGTCCTGAATTAGCCCATTAATTGCTTCCTTAAGTTGCTTGGCCTTTGATCTTATAATAGGCCTACTTGGAATGTCATGGATCCTTTGGTGATGCTCCTTGGATGGTATCAAAATATGTAAAAATTTCAAATATATTTTTATTGGGACATATATCAATTTGATCTATTTTGTTGCAAAAATTGGACCTAACCCAAAAAAAACTTCAAATGGAAAATTTTCATATCGAGAAAGTTCAAACTTCACAATAGGGCATCGTATAATGGGATCGAACAGAGACACATGATATAACTGAAAAACACATTCGAGTAGGCTCAATGTCATGCCACCAGCACTACTACAAAAAAAGGTATTTAAGTCGATATGTAAAGCCAATTTTTGGAAAAAAAATTGACTTATAATGCATTTAAAGTCAGTTCAGTGTAGAATCGACGTTATCCACGTAGGACGTAGCGTCGATTGATGTGGAGAACCGATGCTATCCACGTAGCATAGCATCGGTTCACCATGTCAACCGACGTTATCCACGTAGCATAGCGTCAATTGACACCAGGAATCAACGCTACAAACGTGGATAGTGTCAGTTGAAACGTAGAACTGACACTACACACGTGGATAAATTCTTTTCTTTTCATTCTTCCCCAGACAAAAACTATTCCAAGCGTTGCATAACTCTCAAAAACCCAAAACCTCCTCCACTTCTCCTCCACTCTTTCTCATTTTATGGCCACCTACGACCACCATTTCTAGCGCCAGTTAGTGGGTTTTCTTCCTCTCTAACTAATCTTTTAGATCCCCTATTTTTTTGAGCAAAATACTCAAATTTTTTATACCTATTTCTCACTTACAAAACACCATTTTTTCTTCATTTCCTTCATTTTGTCACTTCATTTACTCTTGTAAGTATTTCTATTAATTCTACACACTTATTATTCATATTTTTTCTGTTATTATGTGTTGTTAAATATGTGTATACATTTTTGTATTATATATGTAGGTTTGTATTATAACATCGGGAGAAGAATACACCATGGTAATTTTTCTGCTATTAATTAATATTTTATTTTTTAATTATTTGTATTATTTAAACTATTTGTTAAATAGTTTTTTTTTCTTGCTGTTATTTAGTGATCGGTTTTAATTTGAGTATAATAGAAAATGAGTAAATTTTGTAAAAAAAAAAAATTTTGAAGTCGGTTCGTTGAATTGGTTTAAAGTCGGTTTTTAACTGACTTTAATACCTTTTTTTGTAGTAGTGCAACCAGTAGCCGATGCAATAGCCACACATTAAACAACCATCGCACTAGTTGTCAGACTTTTTGATGAGTGCTCAAAAAGCACTAAAATAACCATGATTTTATGCACATTAATTGATTAAAAATATATATATTTATATGTTTTATCATATATTTATATAAATTTGTCTTTTTCGGAATCACGGGTATTTTTATTGTTTTTCAGGTATTTTGGCTTAAAAACGTAACTTAAAGACTCAAAGAGGAATACTGGAAGCAATACATCACAAATATATTAATAAATAAATGGGGAAAGGTCAACAAATATGGAAAAATTGGACAAAATGGGTCAAAAAGGTCAAAAAGGAGAAAATCGCACCGCCACGCTTCCCAACAGCCCAGCCGCGCCAAGCCCCGCGCGCGCCAGCACCCCACGTCCGCGCCAAGCCGTGCGCACTCAGTCCCAGTTCCGCGCGCACCCCTGCGCGCCTAGCTGCCCTCCGTGCGCACCGATGCCATTTCGCCCCATTTTCGCGTGCAGCCGCCCCCAAGACATCATGCTGATGTCATCAATGACCTTAGCAATTACACTCTGTGTTTTCACATTTTTTCACTCACTTTTTCTCCCCATCCTCACCTATAAATACCCCCCTTCTCTTCACTTCATAACACACCTTAAAACACATTCTCTTCTCTCTTTCTTTCTCTCATTTCTTAGTTTTTTTAGTTTTTTTCTTAGTTTTAGAGTTCTTCCCTTTTTGGGAAGAACTAATTATGTTTTTGTAATTTATTTGCTTTTCGATTCAATAAATGGGAATGCAAATTCCGCTTAGAGGTTTTCCAGCAACGGGAATAGCATCGAAGTTCTGTAAGGATTTTATTTTCTTTGCAGTTATTTTTTATGCTTTATTCTTACATGTTATATTTAATTTTTCTGTGATTAAATTTAACTCTAGTGACTGTTAGTAAACATGATCTAATAATAACGTTGTTATGCTTGAGAAATATTAAATAGGTAAAAATCTCTAAAATGAATTGATTTTATTTTTATTCAAGATTTTATATTAAGAATGTTAGAAAGAAATATATTATTTTTCATTACAAACTTAAATCTGAAAATTAGATTTTAAGGTTTAGTTATCCGGTCTGATTTAGAGTAGTGCTCTTTTATTTGTTGGTACAATCGCCTGGTAGTTAGAGTGAAGCTCTATTTCAAAAGTTTTTATAAGAATTATTATCTGAAAATGTATTGACAACATGTTTTCAGTAGTGGTTTTAAAACTTGAAAGTTAGTACTCGGATAATTAAATTCTTAGGTTTAATTTGGACACCTTGAATAAAGTTTAAACTGTCTAACCCCACCAAAGGTGGCATTTAAATGGTTCATTTTCAATCTCTTAGAAAAGGGAATTAATTTAATTAACCAAATTAGTTATCAACCCCACCCATAGGTGTTAATTGATTTGTTTAGTTAACAAAGAATATCTAACCCCACCAAAGGTGGTATTCATACAAAAAAGGGAGAATCAATAAAATTAATTCATATCTTTAATAACCTAAATAATATGAGCAAGCATAATTAACTTAGTTATTATATCCATAAATACTATACTATTATAAATGATAAAATTTGAATAAATGTTTATTGAATCTATGTTTATTTTTATGTTAGTAGATTAAAAACACAAAACCCAAAATATCGTGATAGGATGTTTAGGATTTAATTTCGTTTTTAAAAATTTGAATAATAAATTTAAAACCACGTACATTCCTTCCTTAGATCGACCTTGGGAGTATACTTATCATTTTCTACGAAATGATTCGTGCACTTGCGAGAGTTTTATAAATATAAAATCAAAGTATTGGCAAGAATTGGCGATGTCGGTTTCTGCTCATCACTTTTTTTTGTGCCAACTTTTACTCCCAACATCATATTACACTTCAAAATATATTCAAATAAACTCAAGTGTTGAAGATGTGTGGGTAAAGTGGAATATTATTTTAAGGTGGTTATATGTGGGTGCCAAATAAAATATAAATATTAGACTCAAAATGGATGATTGAGGATGCATATGTACAAGGTAGGCAAGAGAGGTCAATCGGTCCAAAATAGCCTAAATCATCACCCATGCAATGTGTCATTTAGAATTTTGACTATAAAAACAATCAAACAAATTATAAGACTTATGTGAACTAAAGCATGCATCATAACAAAAATCTCTCTAAACATGCACACAAATCAATAATTAAGGCATTGTGATGAAGCATGAAATATCACGATCAAAAGCAAAACTTACGACAAGAACAAGTTCATACTAGTCTAAATCTATGCTTTTCCATGATAATAGTTGATGAATGCTTAAAAAGTACTAAAATTACCATGAATTAATGTAATTTAATTGATTAAATATATTTATATTTGTATGATTTTATCATATTTTTATATAAATTTGTCTTTTGGGAATCATTGGTATTTTTTATTATTTTTTCAGGTATTTTAGTTCAAAAATAAATTAAAGACTAGAAGAAAAAATATTGGAGGCAATACATCATAAATATATTGAGAAAATAAATGAGGAAAAGTAAAAAAGATGGAAAAATTGGACAAAATGGGTCAAAAAGGCCAAAATCGCACGCACAGCCATTTACGTTGAGAAACGCACGTAGCGCAGCCAATTATGTTGAGAAACGTGCGTAGTGCCCACAAAACGTTGATCATGTGCCTACGTATCTACATGCATCGCCAAAAAAAATCCAAACCCGTGCACCTATCTGCACCCATCTGCGTGCACCAACATAGGCATACGTCGTGCCACGCACGTGCCTGTACACTCCTCGTTGTGTTCGGCGTGCATCAGCCTCCCGTTTACCATGCCAACCGCTCTTCTGCCGAGATTTTTGCGTGCCAACTTGTCCAAATTCAAATTTTGAAATATTTCCCCCCATTTTTTAGCCTTTTACTCATCTATAAAAGGAAAATCTTCCCTCATTCCATAGCACAACTTTTTGAGCACTTTCTCTCTCTAAAAATTCTTCTCTTTTGGGAAGAAGTAGCTATGTTTTTATAGATTTTTATTTTTTATTATTCAATAAGCAGATATGCAAATCCGTTTGGAGGTTTTCCAATAACAGAATTAACATCAAATTATTGTAAAGATTTTTTTAAGATATTATTTTAATAGATTCTTTATAGTTATCATTTTATGTTTTATTCTTATATGTGACATTTAATTTGTCAAGGATTAAATTTGACATGGTTTCCTGTTTGTAAATATGATATCATTATAACGTTGTTATGCTTGCAAAATATTAAATATGTAAAACACTTCTATAAAATAAATTAATTTTGTTTTTATTTAAGATTTTATATTAAAGATGTTAGAGAGAAATATATTATTTTTCATTACAAACTTGAAATTTGAAAATTAGGTTTTAAGGTTTAATCATCTTATCTGATTTAGAATAGTGATCTTTTATTTGTTGGTACAATCATTTGATAGTTAGAGTGAAATTATATTTCAAAAGTTTTTTTTAAAGAATTATTATTCGAAAATGTATTGACAATATATTTTTAGTAATGGTTTTAAAACTTAAAAGTTAATACTTGGATAGTTATATTCTTAGGTTTAATTTAGAAACTTTGAATAAAGTATAATTATTTGACTCCGTCTAAAGCTGTGATTAGATGGTTTGCTATTTTCTTATAAATCAAGCTAAAAATTAATATTTAATTAATTAATAGGCCCCACCTAAGGAGGTTAGTTAGTTAATATTAAGCAAAAATATTTGGGTCTCACCTAAGGACACTTTCATACCAAAAAGAGAAAATTAATAAATATCAATTTATATATTTAATAACCTAAATTATATGAGCAAGAATAATTAACTTAATTATTATATCCTTAAATACTATATTATTATGAATGATAAAATTTGCATTATTGTTTATTGAATATATATATCTATGTTTATGTTATTAGATTAGGAAACAAAAAACCAAAATATTGTGACACGACATTTATGATTTAATTTTGTTTTTAAGATTTTAAATAATAAATTAAAAACCACATATATTTCTTGGGAGTATAATTATCATTTTCTATAAAATGATTTGTGTACTTGGGATATTTTTAAAAATTATAAAAAAAAATCCTAAACATGATAATTTTAGTGTTTTTTAAGCACTCATCAATAGCAAAAGCATTTAATAATAATTATGATTGATAATTAATTAAAAGATTAATTACTTTATTTAAGTTTGAAATCATAATTATATCGGTCTTTAAATCTACTTCATAACAACGATTCAATAATGTTGCTTCTAAGTTAAATATGTATAATTAATTTGGAAGTAATTTTTTAAATGAGAAAAATTCATATTTATTTATTGGGAGGTTTTATGAATGTCATAAATGTTAAATAAATAAATGTCATAATTCATACTTATAAGTTGGGTAATTTGTTTGACCTGGTGTTGATTGCAAAGACCCCAATCTATTAGCCCACTACTTGGTGTGCATGAATTTATCAAGTTATCCAAGTATGAGTTGGTGTGCATAAAGTTATCAAGTCATCCAAGCATGAGTTGCATTTAATTTAGAAAGTTTTTTGATGTTTTGTTTTTAGATTATTCCATACGTGAAGATTTCTATGTATAGGAACAATTACACAAAGATCAATCGTTCTTCCAACTGAAATAGGTAATAGGGACCTAGATGAGGGGTGGAGATGCGAACACATGGAATATTTTTGCGAGTTCTATGTCAATTAAGCCAAGCCAATCTCACAAAAGTGAATTAAGAAAATTACACGACGGAAGTACATATCAACATGTTCAATTCAACACATAACTAAAACACTTATCATATATGAAAACAACAATCTGTAGTACACACATTAGTGATGTTGTGCCTCATAGGCTCTTGTCCAAACTAGATACATACATATATGGCAATCAACACATAGCATGTGATATAGACATACACATCAAAAAGTTAAAAGGATTTCAATCACTTCAAGACTATATATGTAGGAATATATTCGGTAAATTATTAATGTACTCTCGTAACATACAAACAAACATATATAGAAAACCATAATAAAGAGTCTAACACATGGTACACTTCCAAGATAAGGAGATACAGACTCCTTAGAAAATCACAACAAACTTGTATGCAAATAAAAGGCAAATTATACTAACATATAATCTGATCATGCATGACTACAAAAGAGTAGTCCAAGACTTGATACACAATTAGGTTAAGGATATGTTGACTCTTTAAGGATTCAACCCAAATTGCAAACAATAGAGATATAAACACTTGGTAGATAATCACAATTGTAGTATAAATAAACACAGACATTTAGTCTAATAAAATAGTAGATATAGAATTCAATAAACAAAAAGTAGGTCATACATATTAAAACCTTTATAATCAGAGTTTAACCTTTAGTATGTAGAGACATATATCATTTAAATTCTGATTGTACTAGCCATACATTCGAGCATGCATAACATTAAATATAATGAGGTAAACCCACATTCTCGAGTTGCTTAAGCCAACCATTCAATAGTAAACAATCTACTAATCAATAAAATAGTTACAACTCTTAAAGAAATAAAACAACTATTACCTCTATTAGTCGGGACCTTTGTTCGAACTGGATATTGCTTCTTTTGCTTGTTGCTTCTACAATGACTTGGTTCGACTCGTGAACCCAACTCTCCTTCAAAGCTCACACCTCCAATGTGGCGTAATCAAAAACTATAGATCAGTAACCATAAGTGTAACAATTCACACTCTCGAGGTTCACCCTTACACTTAAACACCATTATCTCTTATTACACATGAAAGAGATACAAGAACTCAAAGCATTTAACTTATCTCACTCTCATAAAGAAGTTCTCATAACATCAATAAAATAGTCTTAAGCATTCATAGCTTAAGAAAGTTATTTTACTCTAATAACAAACATTATCTTGAGTACTCACCACTCACAAGCACAGCTTTGCACACACAATCATGAATCACTAATATCGAATAACACATGTTGGGCTATTTCTAACAAGTGTAGGCAAAATGTATTGAATGGCCATACATGGCCTAAGTACTCCTTTTATTCAAAACTTTCAAATTACATAAGTAATTGAATTTTGAACTAATGAACAAAAATAATGTTGGTCAGATAGAGTTATTTTTGTTATAACTTGTAAAAAAAAAATTAACTAAAAAAGGTGAAATCATAGTTGGTATAGGAGCACTATATTCCCTTCTATTACTGGTATTATTTTTGGGGTGCACATTCTATGCACTTGAGACCTCCGATTCACTTCCAAGCAATACGTGCCCTTTTTGAGGATGCATTTTATTTTCTAGGGGCTCTCCCAGTTGAGGCCAAGGGTGCCTGATAAAGGTGAAGATCAATTAAGCTGGATGGGTTTCACACACGTTTCAGCCCAACCAAGGCCTAATGAATTAAGAAATTTCTAGGTCAAAATCATATAATATATATCTCAACCCAATCGAATCCAACTCATTATGCACAGATTGATTTGGTTGGATTTTAGCATGGTGGATTAAAAACTCATTTTTAATTAAATTTATTTAACTTTTAAATTAGACAAAATTATTTGTGCAATATTTCTTTATCTTGTACTTAAAAAAGTCATTAATTTAAGAAAACTTTGAGAATTAAAAAAATGAGCATTATTTAAAAGTAAAATTTTAAATTTATTGATTTTTGAAATAAAATCAATAAGATGTATGATATATAAAAAACAATATTATGCAATTTGTTAAACAAATATGATGGAATGTCAATTGCTATGTATATTTTCAAACTAGTAAGATTTGGACATAAATAAATCACTACATAAAACTATATTTTTTAAATAATTTTTCAAGTTTTGTATTACCGTTGGGTTGGGTCCCATGGGTTGCAATTTCTAACATATAAACTCGACCATGTAAGATTGGGTTTTTTAGGTTATGACCTAAACTAACCCATGATATTAGAAATTATAGCCTATATAGTTGGGTTTGGTTGGTTTCAATGGGTTAGGTGGGTTAGTTTGGGTTATTTCCATCCCTAGTGGTTGCCCCTTTTCTACATTTGATTGTGTTGTTTGTTTCAACACTAGTTTTCCCTATTAGAATTGTCAAGAGTTGATTGAGAGGCTGCAATAGTTGGCCATTGTTTTTTGGTAGTCAACGAATTTGATTTCGATCTATTCTCTTTTTTCTTCAAGAAGGTTTTAGTGCCAAGCCTTCTCCATTTTCGTTAAAATTTTTAACACTTGTACTGTAACTTGACAACATTATTTCTGTTAGAATGGCAGCTTCCATGCCGTTGGTTTGAGAAAGGTGTTTCCTTGTTACTGTTCTTGATATGGTCCAGCATGCCTATAAGACTTCCTGTAATTTTTCCATCCATGCTTTCTTGCATGTTTCAAGCTTTCTCTTTAAGTTCAACTTAATTACTTTATTGGCACCTTCTACCTGGCAATTGGCTCGAGAGTATTCAACAGTGGAGAGCACATGTTGTATGTGATATTGTTCACACAAGTTTCGAAGCATTGTCTGTTGGAAATGAAATACTCACACAAAAAACATTTATTAAAACTTAAAGAAATATTACAAGAGCACTTTCACTCAAAATACAAGATAAAACTCACTCTTATTTAGGTTTTGCTTCTTCACTCTCTTAGAAGCTCTTAATTTTTCTTGAATACAAATGGTCATAGAGAAGTTCATTTATAGGCTCCCAAAAAAAACACTTCTATATACCTTACAACCATTCATTAAATTACTTCTTCAAATGATTACATTAATTAGTCTCACACCTATAAAATACTAATCATACCTACTTGAATTTATTAGTCTCACTCTACTAAATCATCTTTTACAACTACTAGCATTTATTGATACAACAAAGTCTAAGATAATCTAAAAGTAATAATAAGTGACTTGTAGAAAATAATAAATCCAGTTTATGATCCAACACCCCCTCCTTAAAATTGATTTTGTGACCCCTAGTAAGTTCCTTAATCTTATGAAGCCTTCACTTGTTAATGGCTTGGTAAAAATGTCAGCAACTTGATCATATGACTTGACATACTCAACTTGTACATCCTTTCTAGCGATGCACTCCCTTATATAGTCGTAACAAGTATCAATGTGTTTGCTTCAATCATGGAAGACTAGATTCTTTGCCAAAGCAATTGCTGACTTGTTATCAACACAAATCTTCGTTGGTTCTTTTGTGCCATGTTTAGCTCCTTCAATAAGTTTCTTAGCCAAACCGCATGACAAACAGCTAAGGTTGTAGCTATGTACTTAGCTTCACAACTGGATAGGGTGACAATCGGTTACTTCTTTGACATCCACGTAAAAATAGTATCTCCCATGAAGAACACGAACCCTGTGGTACTCTTTCAATCATCTATATATCTACCATAATCACAATCGCTATATCCAATAAGTTTGCAATCATTAGAAAATGAGTATAACAAACCAAAATCAATTGTACCTTTGATGTAGCGTAGGATTCTCTTAGTAGTCTTGAAATTAGTGGTTGTCAGATTCTCCATGTATCGACTCACAAGTCTAATAGCATAGAGAATATCAGGTCTTATGCACGTCAAATAACGTAAGCTTCCAACTAAACTCTTAAAGAAAGTCAGATCTACATTTTTTCCTTCATCATGCTTAGATAGCTTGACTCCACATTCCAAATGAGTGCTTATCGGCTTGCAATCATCCATATTGAACTTCTTGAGTATCTCCTTTGCATAGCTTTGATAGGAGATGAAAATACCATCTTCTTTTTGCTTGACTTTGATACCGAGGTAGTATGCCATCAATCAGATGTCGGTCATCTCAAATTCGCAGGTCATCACTCTCTTGAATTATTAAAACATGCTTGGGTCACTTCCGATGAAGATGAGATCATCCACGTATAGGCACATAATCAAAATCTCTCCATCTTTAACTTTGACATAGAGCGCATGTTCATAAGGGCATTTGGTGAAGTTGTTTTTGAGGAAGTACTTGTCGATGTGAGTATTCCATACTCTTGGTGCTTGCTTCAACCCATAGAGAACTCTCTTCAACTTTAACACCTTCTCTTTGTGCCCTTTGACTTCGTAGCCTAATGGTTGGTATATGTAGATTTCTCTTTTGAGGACTCCATTTAGGAAGGCAAACTTCACATCCATTTGATGTATCCTCCACTTGTTTTGGGCTACTATAGAAATGATTAATCTAATAGTTTCCAACTAGGCAACATGAGTGAATACCTCATCATAGTCAATTCTAGCTCTTTGATTATAACCTTTTTCTACTAGTCTCGCCTTGTACCTTTCGATTTCACCCTTTGAATTTCTCTTGGTCTTGTACACCTATTTGACACCTATTGCCTTGTGCCCTTTGGGAAGTGAAACAGGTTCCCATGTGTCATTCTTCTCAATTGAAGCTCTCTACTTCTCTTGTACATCTTCTTGAAAGCTCATTGGTTCACAATCAACAAAGAGATAGAATAAGGTAAGATTATCTTGTCATTCTGTTACCTCATAGAGATCTTGGAGACTTCGTATATATGTCACGATTCTTTCACTTCCATTCGAAAACGATGAAGGTGATGGGTCTCTATGAGTGGTTGGCATTGGCAAAGTAGGTGGAGTCATTGGCTCTTACTGAATTTCTCTAGGTTGCTCTGTATGGACTTTTTCAAAGTGTGGAAGAAATTTAAATCATCTATATGTGAACCAAAATCCCATTTTCCACCTTCATTGAATACCACATCTCAACTAGTTACAATCCTTTTGTTGTTCAAATTGTACAGATTATATCCCTTTGAACTTGAATCATAGCCGATAAAGATGAAACTCTCACTTTTATCATCTAGCTTGGTTCTTCTCTCGTTCGGTACATGTACATGAGTTATACTTCCAAAAAATCTAAGATGAGATATTTCTGGCTTTCTTCCACTCCATGCTTCTTGTGGTGTCTTCCCAAACACACTTCTTGTTGGAGATCGATTTGATAGGTAAACTATGCAAGCTACTACTTCTGCCCAAAACTTCTTAGGCATTCTCTTACTTTTAATCATGCTTCGTGCCATATCAAGAATGATTATGTTCTTTCTTTCTACAACACCATTATGTTGGGGGGATCGTGGCACAGTTAGTGGGCATCTGATTCCATTTGATGCACATAACTTTTGGAACTCCTTGGAAGTAAATTCTCTTCCTCGATCTGATCGTATAACCTTCATCACACAACCAGTTTCTTTTTCCATAGTGGCTTTGAACTTTTTGAATACTTTAAAAGCTTCAGATTTCTATTTCAATAAATAAACCCAAGTTTTCCTTGAAAAATCATCAATTAAGATAAGAAAATAATTATTTTTACCAAGAGAACTTGGCCTGATAGGTCTGTACACAGCAGTAGGAAATGAGTTCAAGTGGATTTTGAGATCTTATGTTAGAGTCCTTCAGAAATCTCTTTCTGATCTACTTCCCGAGTAAACAACCTTCACACAATTGGTCTGGATTATTGATGTGGGGTAATCATATCACCATCTCCCTTTTAAACAATAGCTCCAGTCCTCCAAAGTTTAGATGCCATAGCTAGGATGCATCTTTGTAACAAGCCTTTAAACAATTTGCAACATCATTTTGAATATTCAAAGTAAACATTCTATTCTTTGACATTTTCACCTTGGCAATTAGATTTCCTTGGCCATCCCTTATAAAAAGACTATAATCTTCCATGTGAATATCATAGCCTTTTTCTAAGAGTTTACCCAAACTTAAAATATTGTTTTTCATATTGGGCATATAGTAGACATTTGAAATTATCTAATGACTACCATCTTTTGATCGAATAAGAATGCTACATTTCCCTTTCATCGATATTTTTGAATTATCTCCAAAAGAGACATGGCTATTTACTGATTCATTGAGTTCTATGAATATGCTTCTTCTACTGTACATATGGTTACTTGCATCGGTGTCTAAGTACAAAGTGTTCTCATGTCCTCCGTTAGTGTCTTGGTATGCTAAGAACAACATTTCTTTCTCTTCAATCTTAGATTCTGCATATTTGGTCTTCTCCGAAGACCTTGTTGTTAGGAGCTCTATATTCTGAAGCATAATGTCCAAACTTCTGACAACTATAACATTGAAATTGAGATTTACCATACCTCCAGTTTCAATTGCCTCTTCCACGACCTCTTAATGAGCATTCTTCTTTCTCGTAGTTGGCATTGGAATCTTGGATTTCATCCTTCTCCATGAGTTGCATCTTGAGGAGTTATTTGTTGATCCCTTGCCTTTTCTTATGTCTTTCTTCATAAGCTTGCAACGATCCTTGAAATTTCTCAATCGTCATTACTTCCAAATCTTTAGTTTCTTTAGTTGTTACGAAGATATGCTCAAATTTGGGATCCAAAAAACGGAGTATCTTTTCAATAATTCTCACATCTTCCAACGTTTCACCGTTTCTTTTCAATTGATTAGCAACGACTGTAACTCTTGAGAAATAATCAGAAATAGACTCAGAAGCTTTCATATGTAAAGATTCAAATTCATTTCTTAGTGTTTGGAGACGAACTTTCTTCACTTTCTCGACTCCTTTGAAAGAAGTTTGAAGCTTATCCCATGCTGCTTTAGAGGAGATTTCACTTGAGATCTTCTCAAACCCATCATCATTCAGGGCTTGATAAATGAGGTAGAGAGCTTTCTTGTCTTTCTTTTTCGAGTCCTTCAAAGAATCCTTTTATGGTTGAGTTAGAATAGCTTCGTCTATGGGCTCACAAAAACCCTTCTCCACAACTTCCAATACATCGTGCGTACCCAAAAGTGCTTTCATTTTGATACTCCAATTATCGTAATTGATATTGTTGAGTTCTAAGACTTGAAACAATGAAAAAACTCCATTTTCCATAACTCTCAATGTAGTAAGAATTTGCAAAATCCAATCACATGGATGAATTCAGAACATCGAAAAACTTTGGGAAGAAGTTAGAGAATTTTTTGGACAACGATCAAAGTCAACCTTCTCTCATCAACGGTCAAACTTACTGGTCAATTGCTCGATCAACAAGCTTGACGACTCATTCAATGGCTCGATTGCTTGGTCAGTGGTTCGGTCAACTCGATTGGACTCGATTCCAACTCGATGAGTTGACTCACTTTCTGATAGCACCTTCCGATGACACATAACGGCATGTTTTCACTCTGATCGAGATGATTCTGGCGGCGTCAGATTCGTCTCATCGATAGCTTCGATTTGATATACAATAATATATATTTCCAACTACTACTTTGATATCACTTTGTTGAAAATGAAACACTCACACAAACAATTTTTATTCACTCAAAAAAATATTACAAGAACACTCTTACTCAAAATATAAGATACAACTTACTTTTATTTAGTCATTTTCTCTTCATTCTCTTAAAAACTCTTAATTTTTCTTAATTACAAATGGTTCTAGAAAAGTTCTATTTATAGGCTTTAAAAAAACACTTATCTACACCTCACAACCACTCATTAAATTATTTCTCTAACTACTTACAATAATTAGTCTCACACATAAAATATTAATCATACCTACTTGTATTTATTAGTTTCATTTTACTAAGTCATCTTCTACAACTACTAGCATTTATTGATTCAACAAATAAAGTCTAATATAATCTAAAAATAATAATAAGTAACTGTAAAAAATAATAAATCAAATATACCATGCATTGTCTATATGAATTGTATTTCACTGTCTTACACCCATTGTGAGGGATACTGAACCTACAGATGATATTCTGTCAGATGAAGCCGATGGCTCTATCCTCTTTGATGTAAATGAGGGGGACTAACTTCTACCCATTTGGTGTAGTAGTCTATGGAAATGATTATTACTTGATCCTATTGGCTAAGAGTAGCGGGACAATAAGGTCCAACCCCACTGTGCGAATGGATAGGGGCTTTGTAGACATGTTAGTTGCTCGATCGACTGCTTGGGCATGTATGAGTTTCGCTGGCATTTGTCACATTTCTTGATCTAGTTGATCACATCTTTTAGTATGTTGAGCTAGTAGTGCCCTTGCCTAGCTACTTTAAGGGTTAGGCTCCTTGCGCCGAAGTGGTTTCCAGTTTCCACACACTTTTTCATATACCTCAGTGAGGATGTAGTACTTCATCTATTGTTAAGCATCTAAGATAGAGGGTATGATACTCGCTTCAATAGAGCGTGTCCTTCACTAATTTTTACCTTTCTTGCTTTTTTTTCTGTCAGCAGGTAGGATTACATCTTCGAATAAACTCCTAATCAGATCCATCCAGTAGCTGTCCAACTCGCTTTCCTTGATGCTTATTCCGATAAATGTGTGGATAGGGACCGTCCGGTCCAAGTCTACGTCGATAGCAGAGACAAGACAAGAGTGGGTATCTGCTTGCGTGTTCTATTCTCATGGGATTTGACTTAAAATCCACATATGTTCAACAGCTTTGTGGTCAAGATCTAATATTCTTGTAGATTTGGTCCCCGTACTTGAATTCTCCTAGTACTTGTTTAACAATAAGCTAGAAGTCGCTAAAAAACATATATCTGCTGGCTTCCAAGGCTCTTACAAAGTTAAGCCTGGCGATGAGTGCTTCATATTCTGGTTCATTATTGGATGCATTGAACATGACTCATAGTGCACAAGGTAGGGAGTCACCCTTTAGGCGACTAGGATGAGTCTGGCTCCACTTCTATTCTAGATGGATGAGCCATCGAAGTGTAATCTCCACCTGTCCTGTTCTCCCTTACATGCTTTCTCTATAGAGGAATCAGCCAAAAGTCAGCCAGGACTTGGCCTTTGATTGTTATGTAGGGGACGTACTTAATGTCTAACTCGTTGAGCTCTATGGACCACTTCTGCAGTCAGCTGAAGACTTCTAATTTAGACTACTTGTCTAAGCTGAGTATCCATTGGGACAACTATGCTGTGTGCTTGGAAATATGGGCACAATTTTCTAGCGGCCATTATGATTGACACATCCCAAAGAGCACTTCAAAACTTAAATCTTACTTCTCTTAAAATAATTATTTTATCGGTAGTACCATATCTCAAGTAAACTCCACTAAGGGTTATGGGTAAATATTTTAGTTTTAATATTAGTAATTTAATTAAAGTTAATTAAAAAGTATATTGGTTGATTGTTAAGAACACGAAAATAATATAGAATAATAAAACTAAACTACACAAGAATGATAAGAAAAATATGGTCATGAGAGTATCTGTACCACTAACCTATAATTTAATTAAACCTATCATGCATTGAAATTAGTTTCTTAAGTTCTAAATCATTTTCATAATTTAAAGATCTTATTGAATTCTTAATTTTAGTTTTAGAAATATAAGTTCACTTTAAAACTTTCTTCATTTTCTTACCATAATATAATTATCAATCAACCTAAATGTTGAACAATTAGAGGTAACTTACTATATTTAATTCATTCTTTGTATTAAGATTTAAAAAGATGACAGATAAATTATAAAAGATTAAAATCATTGATAACATTTAATCTAAACATTCAATACTACTTGCAAGGACATTAACAATTACAAATGAATGCCTAAACTAGCAATAAACTAGTTGTATATCCTAATTCATAACATCTATAGTTTTGACATTTAAAAATAAAACTAAACAAATCATAAATTAAGAATTAAAAACTAAAATAGTTCATAATATTAAAATGATAAAACCATAACCCATGGCTTGGAATTGCCCATAGTCACATTCTGTAATTAGCTAGACATGGATTCTATAAGAATCAATATTATTTTCATGGAAAACTATAAAGAAGTATTAATAAAAACTTATGAAAAGTAAATGAAGCTAATGTAACCCTAATTTTCAATCTTCAATCTTCTCTTCAAATTATTCTCCAAAAGTTGTTATTGGTATGATCTTTGATCTCTCTTGTTCCTTGTATCAATTGTATTTTTTTAATGACCTATTAGGTTATTTTTATAGTGTATTTTTCTTAGCATAATTTGAATTGGACTTTACTTGATCCAATAACTAGGATTTAAAACTAGTGCTAAAAAAGCTAGATTTGCGTGCTAACTAGACTTCTCGATCGATCGAGACCCTAACTCAATTGATCTAGCCTATTGATTTCCAATCCGAGAGCTCTCAATTGATCCTTGATGAAAGCTTGTTTATTGAGTAAGTGCTTAATCAATTGAGTCTTTTTTGGATATATCAAGCAATGATAAGCCATCATTCATAGCTCCTCGATCGATCGAATCATGTCTCAATGATTAATCGAGTGTTGAATCATATATTTCATCTAAGTATCCTTAATTGATATTGATCAAAACTCAATTAATCGAGGGTCTTGTTTTTGCTCTAAGCATACATTTTTGCCTTTTTTTACTCATTTTATCCTCGAATACCTATATAATACAAAATATAAAGAATAATAATTCATAGTAAATATGTGAGAATTGATGCACAAATATGTGCATAAAATGACATATATCAACGAGTGCAAGAGCTATATTATCAATTTGCAAGTAGCTATGTTCTTCAATATCAAGGAACTTACATAGTAGATTTGTTTTTGAACATTGTTGTCGTACTTTACAAGGGTTACACTACTAGTTGTTTCAAAGATTGTTTCCAAGGTTGTCATGTATAAGGTGACTATGTCATTTAACTGCGTGCTAGCCAACAATTGTAGGTTTCTTATATATGACTTCAATTCTTCAAATGCTTATTCTCATATTTTGTCTCATGAAAAGTTTGAGTTTTTATGTAGTATTTTGAAAAAAGGTGCACATTTATCAGTTGCACGGGAGATGAAGTGGTTTAAGGTGTCCACTCCTCTTGTTAAACTTAGGATTTCTTTTATAGTCTATGAAGGATGTATGTTTATCAATGCCTATATTTCCTCAAGATTGGTCTCAATTCCTCTTTGGTTGACTTGAACCTGAAGAACTTTCCTAAGCTTACTTCGAACACACATTTGTTCAAATTTAGCTTCATTCTGTACTTTTGGAGGATGTCGAATGCTTCACCTAGGTGGGTTGTGTGATCCTTCGTGTGCTTGCTCTTAACGATTATATTGTCTATGTACATTCTTATTTAGTGTCTAATGAGCTATGCAAACATCTTGTATAAGTGTTTTTAGTACGTGACTCCAACATTTTTTAGGCCAAATGGCATAACCTTGTAGCAAAATAATCACTTGTTAGTCATGAAGTGTGTTTATTCTTTGTATGGATGGTGAGCCTAAATTTGGTTATATCTAGAATATGCATCCATAAAAGAGAATGTAATGTGGCCTACCATGTCGTCTATAAGTTGATCTAGGCATCGTAAGGGAAGTTTTCCTTGGGATAGGTCTTGTTCAAGTTTATAAAGTCTACACGCATGCACCACTATCTATTTTTTTACCATAACTATATTGGCTAGCCAGTCGGGGTAATAAACTTTTGTTAGGTACCTACCTTTGAGAAGTTTTTCGATTTCCTCTTTCATGGTTGCATATTGTTCTTGGTTGTACAATCCTTTTTTTTGTTATATAGGTTTGAAGTTTGGATCCAAGTTGAGGTGTTGTACTATGATTTATAGATCATCCTAGGCATATTCTAGTGGGATCATGAAAACGCGTCTTTGTTTCATTGGAAGAACACATCTAACTCTCTTCGGACATATATACTTAGTGATACAGACAATCTTATAGGGATCGATGTCAGAAAAGATTAAAAGACATGTTTGTTCAATCTACTTAATTCTTGAAATGCGCCCCTATCGAAGGTCGAATTTCCATTTAAGAAGGATAGGAAAAGGTGTTTCATGTGGAGTTAATAGCTCAAACCCACCATGCATAGCCAAAGGGTGGTCGATAGGCAGTGCTAGTACTGCAAGGGAATTTACGATCCTAGGTCGTTTGTCCATCAATTCTTTTCTAACCACATCATGATCGGTAGTGTTAGGTTCATACATTTGTTCCTTTCCAGCCATGTCCTAGCCAATGCTAGCATGTTATGTGTGCACTTAGATACACGTGGGTATTGAGATGGCTTGATGAGCGAGGCATTGCATGGGACAATCTTCTTGGTCTCCATCAAAATTGGAGCTTTAAAACCCACATATTGCTCCACTCTTTTCTTTTGGAGGTAGGAATGATCAATCTCTTGGAGACTTTGCATCATATGTGTGGACGTACAATTCTTTTATATAGACATTGCAAAATATTAGTTGGACAGTCTTTTTCTAAAGACAGAATTTGTATGTGAATGTCTTTTCAAAAATAATTTTTGATTCAACTAGTAGACACATTTCTTTCACACAGATTGCGCCAAACATTAATTCTATTTTTTGTCAACATCAAAGAAGGGATATTCTTGTCATTTCTGTCATCTGCGATCATCAAAGAAACTCCTTATGAGTCACAAAAGAAAATTACGAAGTCCATTTCAAGTACATCTAAACTGTTAATACAAAATTTTTTCCTCTGAAATCTTTAAGTTCTCTGAATGACTAACCACTTATACCGAACTTTCTCACCTTGCCTAGATGCTATAGGATTCACACACAAGGTGGAGGAAAATAAACTAGCAGCAAGTCAAGATAATGGAAAAATCTATATATTACAAATTTGCGATGAATCTCAAATGATATGGGGTAGTATTATTGGTAAGTTCAATCAAACTCACGTAACTATATCTAAAGAAAAACTACTATGTCAGTAGTGAGTATGATCTATTTGTAATATATAAGTGTTCTAAGATATTTGGTTGGCACAAACAATTTAGATACAAATAATAAAATAAAACCTTGAATTTATTAGTAAGATATCTCAGGAATATCAACCAAGTACCATGCCTCTAATAGCAATACTCCTCTGAGCTTACTTGACATATTAAATAATGGAGCAGAAGAGCCCTGGGTGCATCTGTGTATCACGTATCAAAATATTCTTTCCTTTGAACTCTAGGTGTGCCCTAGCTGGAATTCGATCAAAACTTTGCAAACAGAAATAAAAACCAGCAGCACTCATGGTGACATTTTTATCTGGATCTGCCTATGGATATGTACCAAAAATTCGACATAGGAGGGGCCACCTGGGTTCTGGTCTTCTACCATATAGGAGAAGAACAGCATTCCTACATGGAGAAGTTTGAAAGATAAAGGAATTATCATTAATTTCATAATGACATACAAATGAAAAACATCATTTGCTTAATGGAAAGAAACTAGAAGCAACTATTCAGAAATATCAGATTAAAGAAACAAAGAGTAAGAGAGGAAGATTCTTTTTTCAATAATAAAAGAAACTCTCATGTGTATAAATGACCTAGTTATTCAACTGGTTTCACATTTAACTCCATCCAAAAATAAAAAATCCAAAAATAAAAAAGAACACATGTTCATTTTCTTATAACGTTAAAAGACACGTTCTTTTACGTTGTAAAAAAAATGAACATGTGTTTTTTTCTTCTTCTAAGAGAGGTTAAAAATGAAACTCTTTGTATAAGGAGGGATTAAGCCATGCAATTAAACCTAAAAGAAATCCAAAGTTGACTGAAACTGTTTGCTCAACATTTTTGTTCGGTAGAAGTATAACTAACCTGACGGATCCCCTTTCTTGCACATCTTCAAGCTGCAGTCGCACGACAAAGAAAAAGACAAGGAACTTCCTCAGTTAAATATATACCAAATGATAAATATGCAATTCTGAAATTCAACGAAAACATGCAGTTCTGAACATTAAACCTTGTTGCAACATATTTATCGAGAACTATAAAGCAAAAATAGTAATCTGAGTCATACCGAAGGTATGAACATCTCTGCCCCCGGATTTCATTGATCAAATCATTCAACTTTTTGGATAATGGATTGTCATACTGTTGCAGCATATACTACAAGAAAAAAGTACCAAAATAATAATAGAAAATCGAATAGCGTGAAATAAGCGATTATTTCTCTTGAAAAGGAAACCACGATCCCCTCCAAAAAGAAAAGGTGGGGGAAGGAGAAGGGCATGAAAACATCATTTTAAATACATGAAACTTTTACATTGTTCAAACCACTTAAAAAGGGCCCATGTAAGCATAAAATCCAACAATAATGGTCACTGAAAGACAAGTTCAGAGGCTTATAGTCCGTTGCCAGGTGCTATAAGTTTTTAGCCCAACCAGAGAATAATTTGGGAGAATGTGAGATTGTGTGTAAATAGACATAACCATAGCTACCTGGGTAGGAACTTCATCTGCAGTGGAAAAGCCAAAGAGTTGTCTCAAGGTATCTGAATCCACCGAGTTCCCAACATATATTAAACAATCATCACCATTCTCAAGAAGATAAATTCCATTGTCACTCACATGTTCACTAGAAAGTGGAATGACAGGAGGAATAATGGATCCATCATTATCCTGACAATTGGCAGAAAGGTTGAGTAAATTGTAAAGCATGTGAGAGGATCAAAGGCAGAGTTAAATGGCATTAATCATACCTTCAAATTAAGGTCATGAATAGCCACCATCCTGGGGTACACCAGAGGAACTGCCCGAGGAGTAGAAAGGGAAGAGACATTAATGATCCAAAAAGACCGTTCATCTATCCTTCCGTCAGATCGTAGACCAGTACTTTTGATTAATGCTGCAAAAGAAATGAAAGGAACAAAACAATGACACCTAACAAATATATCCCACAATCCACTACACCAGAGGTGTATTGTGTCTAATTGATACCAACAACCCAGTAAACACCATAAAGTTCAGATAGAAAGTTATAAATTTCTACAGTAAATCAGATACATGAATTGTTGCCAAGTTCAACCCAATGACTGAAATGACAGCAAAGTATATGTACATCATTTTGACTAAACTTAACTCAAATGTTCATCAGTTATTTGTTTCAACGGGAACTTAAACTACTTCAAGAACTTGCAAAGTAGCATGCTATTTTATGCGACCTTAAAAGGTACATAGTTTCCTTCAAACAGATGCAGCTCTGATGAGAAAAAATCATCAGCTCCATAATTCGTCCACATGAAACACACTCAAAACAAATAGGGAGAAACAAAAATAGGAAATAAGAGATTTTTCTCATAGATGGATATCCTGTTAAAAAGATCTGGTGCAAATGTAAAACTATAAAGGAAAAAAAATGTGAGAACAGAAAAAAAGAAAACTACATGACAAGCACTTATTTGGCGAGTACATTTTACGTAATAGAAACAAAAATAACATACCGAGTGTGTACAAAGGCAGAAGCTTAAGTGCCTCTGGAAGAATAAGCTGTCCAGATGATGAAACTGTAGCACAAAATTTACGGTACGAAAGCAGACTATTGATGCAAAGGTTCGTTACTTGCTCCCTCACACGCAAGAGAGGAACCACAGCAATTTCATTTGCCACTACAGAGAAAATATCAAGAAACCTTTTCTCAGATAATTTTGAAATAATGCTACTGTGATCTGAAAGAAACTGTTACGGGCAGGACTAGAAAGGCTTAAGAGAACAATTAAAAAAATTAAGTTCTTGGAAAGGTGTCGGGACATATATATAAAAAGTAAATGGGGAATAATTGCTGAAATACACGCAGAAAATGGAACAGCTTGCTTTAAATGAGAAAAAAATGACATGTACAGTAGCAACAGGGATATATGAATATGATACACGCATGAGAAGGACCCAAAAATTGTGAAGGATAAATGAAGTATGGAATCATATACCTTGCTTCAAGAAACAAGTGAACTGAGTATCCAAATCAGCCGAACGAAATAGATTACTTAGCATGGTTGTGCATGGTAGAGACAGAGTTATGACCCGAATTCTCCGCTGGCCATACACAGTGGTATAAAGAAGGGCACACTGCATGAAAAATTACAGACATCAGTAACCTACCAAATGCAACTGCTTAATGAAAAACCTCGAAAGACGAGAAGAAATAAAAACCCAGAGCAGAAAACATAGAGATTTTATTTTACCTGAAAAGCACATTCTAATCCATCCTGTAACTTGTCATCATGTTTTAGTGTTACCATTATTGTTTTGTCACAGTCAATCTGCACAAGGAACACGTTTGTTAAGGCTTCGATACATGGTAAAAGAAGCTACCCAGAGAGACCTAACCACTCAGCCCAAATTATCTTTTATAAAATTCAAAAACTCTATCAATAGAAACCCAAAAAAACAAAATTATGAGTGAATAAATGTTTGCAACTAAACAGTAAAACTCTCACTTCAAAATAGAATAAGAAAATCATCAGAAACCTAACAAACATCCCACAAAACTCAAACCTCTAAAAGGCCAAAGATTTTGCAACATCTGGACTTCTAATATAATAAAAGAACCTCCAATCACTCCAAATCTGAAACCGAGAATTTGAACCTAGAATGATGAATCCAATATAGAGAAGCCAGAAACATAGGTCTCTTCCTTGTACAGCTAAAATCTTCCTCATAGTGTTGCTTTCAATCCAAAAGCCTAAGGAACTAATACAACTCCATAGTGAAACACTCTTTTCTCCTGACACCATTACACCTGGATTCCTTTTATACCAGCAGAGAGACATGATTCAGTCCAGATTTTTTCTTTCATTCTCTTGCACATCAAACAACTTCTAGATTTTTGTCTCCACAATCTATTCCTGTAGAATCGACTTTTCTGACTGAAATTTAAGACTTCTGACATTGTTTTCCCATACTTTATCAAAAACTCCAGCCTCCAAAATGTTTGTCAATCAGTGCAATATTTTCTTCTAGTTCCTTTTGTGATCCTACAAACTCAACTCTTCACTACATATTTCTTTCAAAACTTCCAATGTTTTCATAAATTGCTCAGCCCTTATTTAAATGCGATGAGAAATTGAATACCATTATCCACGTTAACAGACACAATTTTAGATGTCAAAAATCGCATTTAACCTTCTTGGTCCAGTATTATAGCTTTTAAAGAGTTACTTAAAACACCTCGGTAATGAATGCAATTGGTACAAGATATACAAACCCCAGGTAGGTCAACATCTGTTGGAATTCGTTTGCAAAAGTTTCCATGATACTCTTGAACTTGAATGCCCTAGAAAACATGGAAGGACAATAACCATTAAGTACATTGAAATTACTGAAAATTTATTACAGAAAGAAGCCAAAAAGAAAATATTGAACTACCAACAACATTACCTGGCTGCATCTTACACGCATCACTGCTTCAAAACCTTGGGGCCTTGTGACGTTCCATCTAAGATCATTGTAGAGCTTTGCAGGATCAGAAAGAGCAGTGAAGGGGTAATAATAATAAACCTGGAAGATGAAACCAAATATATGAATTCAGAGCCAAGTTAAAAAATGCTTATGTAATATATTTCAAGTTTATGAAGTTAGTTCTAAATGCACGAGAGATCTAAAACATCATAAAGCTTTCACGTTAGTTTTATAGGACATTTCATAAGGGGCTAGTAAGGGAAGAAATAACAAAATAATGCCACCCTCAAAACCAGAGATTATAATCGGTTTACCAAGAAATCAAGAACAAAATGAGTTACATTTTCTATTGGATATCCAACTTATTAATTTATATTTTTTCTGTGCCTTTTCTTGTTAATTATCTTAATCAGTTGGTGCTCTGTTCCATATTTATTGAATCTACTAATGAAATGAAATTTTGTTTCCTACAAAGACAAAAAGGAAAAAGAGGAAAAGAAATGCAGATGGCTGGTACAACAAGATCTAGGGTAAATGTTCTAAAGACGATGGGTAAATGGCCAAAAAAGGATGGATAAATAGTTTTTTAATGGGAAAAAGATGCATAACATATTCTTTCTATGAGGACTTTTACTGAAAAGCACCACTGACAAAGAAATCTGCAAAGGGAGAGCTTGATACCCTATAGACCCTTAACATCATCTTTTGCTGAAGGATGATCTGATTGTTATGTTATTCGAGAATTGAATTACCAATTAATTTGCTCAAATTTCTGAAAAGAAAGCATACATCTTTTTCTGACTCCAATATAGTAATTCATGAATTCATCACCCATACTGCAATGTTGTGCACATACTTAAGCAAAGTCCATTATACGATAACAAACAAAAATGTAGAAGAACAAGAAGCCAATGGAAAAAGGATAAAAATATACATGCTTTCCTCCATAACTTTTAGGAGTGACCTTTGACTGTAAACTAATGGGAGAACTCAGAACAGGATCCAATAAATACAAAGCACATCATTCATCAGTACCTGCCCTCCGGTTGTACTTGGTATGACAGAGATAGAAGCAATGTCAACATATGTCTGGGCAGTCATAAATAAGTCAACACAAACCTGAAAGATGTCAATGGAAGCAATTAGCTCATAGAAATTATGCTCAGCATTAGTATTGCACTTCAAAATCCTGAGCAGCATTTGCAGGACAAACTGGTAGTTATTTTTAAACAAAATCAAGTAAAATAAATTTGCTATAAGTGTACCTGATACTCAGCAAATTCAATAGCCAATGTCTTTAAAGTTTTATCCGCTGGCTGGAGTAATTTATGGGCTTCCTGAGAATCAGTAAAGGAAACAGAAATTAAGAGAAATTTCAGGACCCCTGAAAAAAAATGGTCCATTTTTTGTGTAAGAACAGAATTCCATCAAAATAGAAACCTACAGCACTAATACCATGATAGTGTCAGTGCCATTGTGCCAGTATGGTAATAATAATGACAATAAATGAAAAATAGCTGAGAATATGATGTTTCTCATATGTTATCTACATTGAGAATATGATACTAGTGTGTTCAATTAGGATGAAGATACAAAGATAAACCTAAGAAGAACAGACTATCCTCACATGTTCAATAAACAAGGCTACCTAATCACTTCGGTCCTTTTCTCAACAGATGCAAAAAAAAAAAGAGGCCAGAAAGGTAGTTTACAGTTGTTAGTACTCTCGCATAAACAAAAAACCTTGAAAGTATGCTGTAATATAGGGAAAAACCCAATAGAACATGCATCTCCATTGAACTGCATGCACAAGAATATAGCATCGACTCCAAACCTCAAATTATAAGGGGCTCGTTTGATGACCATTTCAATTTCAATTATCAAATTTTAGAAATTTTGAAATTTGGCCATATTTTGAAATTTAAAAAAAAATCAATTTTGGAATTGAATTTCTAAAAACTAAAAATAATAACCCAACCATATTTAATCATACTCAATCTTAGTTAAAATGATTAAAGAGCCAAAGTTTAATAAACATGACCTTTAAATAGAAACTCCATGCAGGAAATGCCTGAATGTACTGGAAAATGGATAGCAGGGAGGAGTAACAAGATCTTAAAGAAGTCTACCTTCTCACCAGCAGATATATTTGATCTTCCTTCAGCTTCTCTAGCAGACAGTGCTCCAATACCAGTTGATGGGAGGACTGCAGACAAGATGGTTCATCCATAAACTCAATATATCAAAGGAACAAATTATCTATGGAAGAAACGCGACGTTGCCAAACCTACTTCATGTAAAAAGTTGGTTTCTGGAGTAAACATCAGCACCACAACACTACGTTTACAAACACACCATCTCTTCTTGATAGATAAGGCTATGCACCTTAGACACACTCAGTGTCATGGTATTCACGTGCAAGTTGCAGAATAAAAGGAATATGAAGTTTCTTGATAACTATGAAACTGAAAGTATATCCAACATTCATATTGAGCAGGAAAAACAAAATCCATTGTCTCCTCTACCCTTCCTTTCTCGTTTTATTTTATGCAGTTCAGGCTATAGTCAAAAACACTACCACAGCAAGAACTTTAACCTGCCCAGGATGCAGTTTTATAAATTGTGGTTTGGAATGGTCTCCCCAAAGCAGACACAATAAACTTGCCTCAAAGTCACAGAGCCAAGCAATTCCAATGCATGAAATAACCATGTTACCAAGTCTACTATAAAGAAGAAACTAGAAGAACTTATTGTTACAAAGTTACAGGGTGTTGTCCCCATCTAGAAAAAAGACAACAAAAAAATAGAGGACATCTCCTAACAAGTATTAGGTGATTGAGATTCATAAACTACCTGGTATAAAATACCATTTTCTTAGATAACCACAACTAGAGACTCATGCTTCCAAAATTAAGTGGTCATTTACTGAGACTTGACTCATGGTTGATATGACTAACAGCATCTATTTTATGTTATTTATAAATAGAATGCTTTTAACCTCCATACAACTCTAGTCTCAAGTCCAAAGCACGTAAATTTTATCAAGATCAGAGTTTTATGCAAGAACTCTTGTTTTCATTTCATGATAGGGTATGCCAAAACTCTCAAGCGAAACCAAAAACCCATACATTTCCTCTCCTTTATCCCAAAGGACTAGCTAGACCAGCGCAAGAAATTTTCATTGTATCCAATAGCCCCATGATTCTAGGAAAGCAAAAATTTGAGCAATTCAATTTCCTAATTGAATAGACAACTAGGTGCATAAAAAGAATCATGCACTTATTTCCATATTTAGCAATGTAACCAATCTATTTTAGTGTATTTGGATTAGCAAGCAACTTTAATAAAAAATGGGTCCACTTAAATAAATAAAACCCAAAAGTCTAAGAATCTTGTTCTCTGTTTCATGTCTGAACTTATTAACAAACAACACACACACTGGGGTAGTAAGAATTTTAAAAAGTAATAGCAAAAGCCAAATACGAATGAAAGAATTATGTAACACAATGTTTATAAGTATGAGTCAATATTATATACACATGTGTAAGGTTTATAAGCTTGCCTGACTGAAATACCAAAAGCTTCCCTCCAGTGCTCTTGATTGCCAAGAATGCAGCCTAAAAATAGGTCGAGTGGAAAATATATTATTTCAAATATATGCTATGCATACATAAATTTTGTCATTAGCATTCATTGTCTATTTAAGGGACTCATGTAGTACAATGTTTCAGATTTATATAGCTTGCCAACAATAAACTATTACTAATTTACTAACTACTTTTATTAATGCAACAACAAAAGTGTATGAAATGAATTTTTTAACCCTCTTATTAACTACACTTGAGTGCCACCATTATTGGATAAATTTGTCATTAATGAAAAACAATCGTAGCAATAATAATTTGGGTTGTGGCCGTCAAGCATTTCTCCTAAATAGGTTTCGGCACTTTTGCCGTGTTAAACAATGTCCTTAATATTGCGAAATTTATGACCAGTTCCCAAAGTTTGTCATTCAACAATTATCAAATATAGTAGCATAACACATTATATTCTCATAATTACTTCATAAAAAGGCCTCCAAAGTAGAAAACCAAACAACAAATGTATACTAGAAAGAGGAAAAGCGATATAATTACCAATGAGTACAATGGAAAATGGTTAAGTATCAGGTTTTAGTAAATAGCCACTAATTAGCCGCACGTTACAAATAACAATTGTTTTTGGTTATATTTCTTACACTACTTAAACCAATTTTATTCAGAAAATAGAGTGCAATTTTGAAGATATCATTTTGAGAAAAAATTTATTTTTTTAGGATTCCATGCCTTAGGCAATGTGTCAAAGTACGAAAATCCAAATACATGATACCCAAAAAAAATCCTAAAAGAACAATAAAATGTACAAACAGAATTAACTCATAAAAGTTTAAATGAACAATCCTCATGTTGGGAAACTATATGGTTATGCGTATTAGATAGCATTCAGAATCTACATTTTCAAATCTACACTTTTAGATGTTTATGCAACTTGATAGTATATGGACATGTTTCATTTCATAAATACAACAGTCTCAAAAAAATTGGATACCTTGATTGCTGCACCAAAAGCTGATTCAGCAGTTTTACTGTTTTGAAACATGGTTGGAATGCTATCGAGCAATAGCTCTAAATGTTGGCGGCACTAAATTACAGAACACAAAAAGCTAAAATTAGCAAAAGCATGTAGAAACCAAAAAAGGAAGGATAGGGTAAATAGTTGACTGCTCAATGAGGCCAAGTAAAACATCTCATACTTCCAAATACCCCCCCCCCCCCCCAAAAAAAAGAGGGGATTGAAGACAAAACAATAGGATGGAAAACAAAAAACCTATGTTACATCAACTCGGTTAAAAGTGTCCAACTCGGATACATGTCTCGGTGTCGGACTCATAATTTTCAGAATTTAGGACATGGGGACACAAATAGTAAGTGTCGAATTCTTAGACATGGATACTTCAACATGGCACATTATTATATAAATTTGGAATAATATGATACATTAATAAATATTTATATTTTTTTAAGTGTTAAATACGATTTAAGTTATCATTTAGTGTCAACATATTGCCATACAAATGATAAAGGCTCTCATTTTAGAGTTAAAACTTGTTTTAGTGTAATCTAGATTTGTGGAATTTAATATTTTGGGGACCATTATCATTTAGGGGGGGAAAAAAGATGAGGCCCATTATCTACAACCCACCCCATATTCAATTAAAATCAGCTAGCAGTCTCACGTGAAGTGTTGTGTTTTTTTTACAAGTTTTTTTTTTCCTTCCACCTTTCCCCTCTGTCATTGTCGTTTTCTACTTCTCCAACATGTCTGGTAACCTTCCTCCAAATCTGACACAGATCTCACCCGTGTGTGAGTGTTGTGTCGACACGGGTGTGTCGGCCAAAAGTTCCAAGTCTAGGTAACATAGAAAAAAAAACACCAAGAAAGAAAACGAGTCTTGGAAGCTCACCTCAGAAACGGGTACAACAACATCAGTTTCCAGAGGAGTATAAACATCTTGCACATCAGGAACAATAAGCATCAATGGCTGCAAAAACATTTTAAGTATCATATTAGTCTAAAGTGTTTTGATATGATTGTCAAGACAAAACTGCACCTAGCATAAGTTAGCATTCCTCTTATCCCCCAACCTCCCGGCAATCCAAACTTCAAAAACCATAAAACTATTGACTTATAACTCATCATCAAGTTTTCTCAAGCAGTTAGCACAATAAGATAGAAAAAGGAAAGATAAAAGAGTGCTATACCACCAACTTGTGTTATTAAATTACATCCAATTGAACCATAGATAATATTTTGTTAGCTCTCAAGAAAAACCATTTTTTATATAGAACACAAAAGTCTTCATCAAGAAGCGGCAAAATCCAACTAGTAAAAGAGTAGACCAGCTATCCACTATTACCCAAAATTAAAAACAACAAAAAATCCTATAAAATCAAGATCCCATTAAAAAATTAAAACATCACATATCAAAGAAAACTAGCTCCCAATCACTATAAAATTTAAACTGCGAGAGTTTGGAACTCCTTAACTGAAGCTGCATATATGAAAATAGGAAGAAAAAAAATCTCAAATAAAAGACTCCAGCTCTTTTCTGTGTTCAAAACTTCCCCATTCCTCTCCATCCAAATTAGCCAGAGCAAGCCTCTATACCATAATTTTACAAAGTATTCACTTTCTTTTTCAACCCCCCTCTGAGAAATTCTCCAGCAAAAAAAGACTCACTTTGGAAAAATCCACTGAATACCTATTTTTTCAGACAGCTTATTCCATAAACTATACATTAAAGGGAAACAAAAAACAAATAATCCCTATACTAAATAGGGGAACAATAGATAATATTAATTCTTTGAAGCTCCTCTGACGCATTACACCCAAAGAAGATAAGGGTCCAGTTAGGATACTTATTTGATTGCTGTACATGAGTAGATCAGTGTTAGAGAAAGTCCTTAAGTTGTTAGTGAGTTACTTTTTTGCAGCTTCAAAACCTTGCTTATCTCATTATAGCAAACATTATTATATAAGCTCCTTAGTTATACTGGTAGCACATACAAATGCAAATCCATTGCTCAAAGGACATTATTTATTGCAAACATTTTGCTGTTTTTCCTTCCAAATTACTATTAAAACAAAATAAAAAATCAAAGATCTACATAATATAGCTGTATTTCAACAGCTATTGCCAAAATGCGGGTCTAATATGATTGCTATAATTTCCCCTCGTGCATGCAACCATCTCTACATTTATTTACTTTTGGTCCACCATCTTTACATTTAATTAAACCGAATTTTATTACCTGCTGTAAAGCACGTTTCAAGTTGTAAAAATGAATTGTTGAGTCAAATGTTGCAATTCCAACATAAGTACGTGGACCCTCCTGCCCAGGTAAACCATCAATACATTAGTAATCCAAGCTGTTTTCTATAACAGATGCTATAGATCAAATCATCTGACTCGGATAAATAAGAGCAAAAATATTTGAACAATGTGCTCAGTTCACAGGAACAACAAAAGATATGCTTTTAGCCCTTGAAGATATAGCACAATTGCATTTCTGTCACTGTGAAAACAATACTAAACAAAATATGTTACATAACCACTGTGATTATATTGCAAACCATATCGCCAAACAAAAATGCAACAATCTTAAACGTGAAACTAAAGTTTAGGATTTTCAAGATGAAATTCTAAACTTTTTTTTAAACTTTGTTTAGGGATTCATGGTGTTTGGGTGTCCGAGCTTATTGGTGTGTCTAGTTTGCATGTTTCAACTCTTATGTACTAGCATCTTTAAATGGACCTCTGATTCACTTTGTACCTTCTGTTTTTCATAATTAAATGAAATGCTGTTAGTGTTTCCTATCAAAATAATAATACTTGTCTGCATCAGACACAATTTGAAGCCAACCAGAAGCGATATGTGATACAAATGCTTTCTCATAAGGAAATTTATCTAGAGCAATGAAGAAAGAAATGAAAGAGGAAAAAGGCAATTCAACTATATTGAGGGATAAAAATTACACTTGGTGATTCTCATAGACCTCACATTTCATTGCAATAAATATAAGGGGTAAAAGTTTTATCCGATATCTTAACTTTTTATTAAAGTACATATTAGTACTAAAATTATACAGCGGTAAACCATTAATCCTTTTTAGAAAAATATATTTAAAAAATATGAAATGCAATGCACATGTGAATTGGCAATAACATGGTAAGTTTACCACTTTTTAAAAAAAATTATTCATTAATGTTTTACGTTGGTCAAACTTGTCTTTTTATGGTCATTTTAGACAAAATTATACACTTTTTAAAAAGAAAAAGACTTCTTGTATACCCCCTAAAAAATATAATACTTTTGTGTATATTTCTTATCGGTAGCCAACCCTTGAATAGAAGGCCCTTTAGTTTTCCAAGATCTAAAAAAAATGTAAAGAGCACTTTACGACATCTTGACATGAATACATAAAAATCCATTATCTTTTCATTCCGAATTGAAATTAACTTTTTCTTAGGGCTTAAAATTTTATTTTAGGAAATCATCCTAAAGTATAATAGTAAATCACACTAGTAATATTTATATTTTAAAAAAGAAGAAAATAGAAATTGAAAATTGAAAATTCAACTAGAAATTTGATTGGCAAAGTGTCAAACTTACAACTTACAACTTACAGTCCGTCAGATAGTAACTCAAGAACAAAACTCTCACACATTCTAATGTTTTAACTAGTGTTTATGTGGATTACCAGGAAGCACTTCATCCAAAAAAACCATGCATGTACTTAAGTTTTGAGCAACTTTTATAGTACGTGAGCATCTTTCATCCAAACACTTCAATATATCAAAGAATAGTGGAACAAAACAATGCAGGAGGAAGAAGACAATAAAAATAGAGTCAGCACAAAATAAACTGGATTCTGCAAAGACAAAAATTATTTACACATGCAGGCCCACAGAGCAACAATTTAAAACTGAAGGAAAAAGAAAAACTCACAGGGAGATCACCAATAACTTGATTGATTGCACTACAGGCGGCGGCAGTTGCACCAGTTTGTACTGCATTCATGGATACATCTACAAGGAAGAAGTATACGGCTGGCATAGGATCACGCACCTGGAATGCAGCAAGATTAAGTTTAGTGCTTTAACCATCCCTTTGGATATTGTAAAAGGCATGGGACACTAAAGAAAAAAAGTGGGTTTACACATGCAATAGTATTTATTCTATTATTTCTCCTTTACATTGTTGCATGTATAAAGGTTTATGAAGCAACGGTTGATGACAAGTGACAACCAATAGTTCTAACCTAAAGCTCAAACCGTTTTTATCATAAAACCTTCAAATGTTTGCATGGTCCAAATGTTTCAAGAATGATGTTGCTCAAATGAAAAAAGAGTATAATGTTGAAGATAAGTAACCTGATTAACTACTATACAAGAGACCAAGGATAAAGACATGTATAATTTTAAACATTACAAGATTGGAGAACTTTTATTGGACTTGATGGTCCAACAAATAGTAGAATGTAGACATATTTTGTCATTATTTAATAAAACTGTCTGATATTAACTTAAAAGTCTATTCTTCCTCCTGGAAAAAATTTCAAATGTCTGCATGATACAAAATTTTGATAGCTTAGGTGGCTTTAATCAAAGTAATGGTGTTACATTTGGAGATCAATTGCAATGACTAAATGAGAGAACTAAAACAGAATGACAGTGATATATGCAGATAAAACGGTAACACAAGTATTGTTAGAGAGAGAACAAAAGCATCAGTGGTGATCTTTGTGAATTTGTGTGACTTAAAGCTTAAACAAATAATACAAGGCAGAGTGACCATGCATATCAGCCAATAACTCGTCCTTATTTAGACATTGTATATGCTTATAGTTGGAACATGTCACATGTCAAATATATATCAGCAAAATTTAAACTAGGCATGCAAAATAGAAAGCAAACTCAATCCAAGTAGATCTTGTAAATAAAGAGACCATGTATTCTTTGGTCGCAACAAATTCAACTGTTCCTCTACATAGCTCAGGCCTTTCATCTGCATCTCTGCGTCTACCATCAGGACCAAGATTGCAATGGTAGTCACGGGGAGTCTCATCAGTAAATCCTCCAAAAGATAGCAATATAAAATGTCAGATACCTTACTTTCTCATGAAAAAACAGCTAGATAAAACAGTAATAGTAAGATGAAAACAAAATGACACCACAATACCAGTAAAGCAGTGACCAATGTAGGAATATTGAATCAGATAAGAACCCAAAATGGGGATTAGTCTACCATTTATGCGTACCAATTTAATTTAACAGTCGTCTCAACAGTTGTCTCAGAAGTTGCCATTAGGAGCAACCAACAATTAAATTGAATTTGAAAAAGAGCAAGTGCGTGTATTGATAGGTAGTCCATGAAAAAAACTAAATAATAGTATCTTATATTCATAGGAAAAAAAATTAAGTAGAGATTTGGCATGTTTTCAAGCAAACACTCCGAGAAACAACTTCAAACTTTCGACAATAATATGCCATCTTATCTATCCTGAAGTTATGACATAATTTGATTAGGGAAAAAACAAGGTAAAAAGGAGATGCTAAGGAGTGAGTAAAGTCCAAATATGCTAGATAGCTAATACAAACATAAAAACATGAGTTTCACATGGTTCTATATTTACCACAGAAGTTACAGATGAACCGCCTCCCCTGGTCAATAAATTTCATGAAAGGATTTATATAGCCTTTGCAGCGAGAACACCGAACTGGACCACTTTCACCAAAGTCCACAACCTAAAATACAGTAAAATATGTTAACCTTAAACCATAAGAGTTTTCCTGTCCTTGTACATTATAAAAACACATTTTATAACACGTAGGATTTTAATACCTAATACAAGTTAGAGGATACAATTACAGGATTTGCATCAACTATAAAGAAATAATACTTGAGTACTGATTGGTTTAAATTTTTAATATAGAACTTAGACAAACACAAATGAATAAAGACAACAATGTGAACTGTTAAAACAAACAGTATAGGATCACTAAAGAAGGTCGTCACATGAGGACAGAGATGAACTCCTTCGGCAATATTATATAATTTATAAAGTGCAGTGATGTATTTTACGACTAAAAGAAAACTGCAACAGCATTACTATTACTACGTCATGAGTGTTTTGGGGGAAAAAAATGACCTAACTTTCTTGCCTAACCAAACAATTAACATATGGCTTCCAGCAAATGAATTCAAGATGTTTCCAGGATTAATACTCCAAATCATGTGTAAGTTATCTGTTGCTAATGTTTAACAAATCTCCAAAATACTTGTCTTCATCACTCATTTCACATATATCTTGTCCACAAGTAAATGTAAAGAAAATTTTCTTCATGTCACCTACATACTTCCTTTTTGTTTTCCTTTTGTGATAAATAAAAAAAATAGTTATTATTTCCATCCATTTTTATTTCTTTACACAGTAGATAAAATGCCAGATTTAAATTTCAGTCAATACATATACTCCAAGCATTAAAATCAACAATTATCCTCATCTGTCCCACAAATGTAGCGTGAAAATGTTGAATAACTGAATCAATAGAGCCTGCTAGGCTATACATCAACCTCTCTCCTCTGTGATCATACAACCAACACTCTTCATTCTATCCACAGGTAAATAAACCACAAATAAATAAGTTTTTCCACAATATAATCACAAATGCACCAGTTAGCAGGGGGAAAAAAGTGCATTACTTGAATTGGCTCCTCCGATGGATGCGGAAGGGCCAAAGGTTGAACCAACAAAGCCAAAGGCATTCCTGATGTTGACAACAGATCAGCAGTACACGGAATCTGTTAAATTTATGGAGAAAAGTATCATATTGGTAAGCTGTAACTAGAGACATGAAAATTCAGATGAAAATGATTGCACGGGTGTAGTGTGAAAAGAAAAAAAAAGTGTAATACCTACCTGATTGATGGTGCACCTCATGTAACGCGGACTGCAATTCCCAGTGTCTCTAACAATGTATTCACTAGTAGCAGGCTTCACAAAAATATGCAATCAAAAGAGTAAAAATTATAAGAACCCAATAATTGTACACCAGTCAGGAAAAAAACTTGGGAGGCAAATAACCAATGCCAACAATAAAATAACAGAAATACATACCGGGGGAGGATTGACCTGATTGCCCTGACGAGTTTCATGAAGAGTAATTGAAGAACTTGGTACAGGCCGTGGAATTTGATTAGGGTCAATCTTTGATGACCCAGCCACAGGTGCTCCAGTCTGACCCAAAGCAGGTGATATGGTAGTCATGGACTGGTTTGGTCCCTGTGGTGGCATTCCAAACATTCTAGGCGGTTGTGCAGAACCAGGTAACTGTGGAGGTGGAGCCACCTAAACCAGTTCAATTTTTTCTGGATTTAGAGCAAAGACAGAAGATGTATGTCTAAAGATATTTTCCACAATCCTTTTTCAAGTATCATCTGTCTAAAAACATTCTTCTCGATCCCTTTTCAAGTATCATCATCAAATGGCTACCACTTCTAATTTATTGTTACAAACTTACAGTTGCATGGTTTTATTCAGGTATATTGCAAGGATTTTTGTCTCAAAAAGATAATAAATCCAATTTGACATTATGACTAAACAATAGCTTTAAAGAAGAAATTTTGATAGAAACAAGTCTACTTGAATACAAATTACTAACTAAAGCAGTAGTTATCTAGGAAAGAACAAAAAGATAAGGAAAGTTCACTTTATATAATGTAAAATCAGAGGACAGGGTCCAAATAATTTAGTTCAAGATAGTACAAGATTTCCTGAACAACTAATCACTTGTAAAACCTGGGCAACAAATGTAGTCAAGATATAACTTACCTGACCATGCTGCATCGGCCATGCAGGTGAGCCATAAGGAGAGCCAGGAGGTGGTGTTACACCTTGAGATGCAGCTGGATATGATGATGCTTGTTGTGCAGGAGGACCAGGTGGGGCACCAAATAGTGGACCACCGGGAGGAGTATGCATGCTTGGGGCCCGAGGAGGTGCCAGAGCTGACACTGCTGCAGGTGGAGGTTCCATTGGGGGTTGTACAGCAGTCCCAGTCGAAGGAAAACGGGAACCACCTGGGATGGTAGCAGGGGCAAAGGGTGGTGGCCCATTGCTCATCAATCCAACCGTTCCACTCATTGGGGGTGCTACCTGATAACCAACCAAGGGTGAAGCAGCAGGAGCAGGCCGAGCTCCTGATAGTGGTTGTGGCGGTGCCATTGGACCACTTGGTAAACTTGATGGTGGCACATGAGATGCATGACTGCCTATTGATGACGGCAGAGACCCAGGAGGTGGTCTTGAGAGAAAAGCTGAAGGCTGCCCAAATGGTGGCCCAGTGGGTCTCACTGGGGCACCAACAGGTGGTAATGTAGTTTGTGGGAGTCCTGTTGGAGGCCCTGCAGGTCTAGAAAGTGCACCTGGTGGAGGGCCAGAGCGATAAAATGGCAAAGATGCAGCCGGGACTCCAGGGTAAGGAGCTGACGAAGGAAAAGGTGGTGGCTGTCCGAAAGGGGATGGTCTTGGAGCAGAACTGGGCATGGAAGGTGGTCGGTTCAGATTCAAATTTTGCATATTATCAGCTAAGTAATCAGAAGGTCTCTGAGTATTGGGGATGTAATTATGAGGTGGTGCTAAATTATTATTGCTGGACCTAGGTGCTCCAGGCGGAGGCACTTGAGCTGCCATTGATCAATCAAAAAGACAAACCCAGATATCCTTTTTTCCTTCAATATACCTTCCAACTATATAGCCAATCGCTTCAATAACACACGATCCAATTCTAGATCAACCAATAACAACAAAAATTTCATTTCAATAATTTCAACACTAGAAAAACAGAAAAAAAAAACAAAGAACCAAGCAATCAAGATTTGACATGAATTATAAATACAAAAGAAATCAATTCCAAAGAAATGAAAGTTCTCATATCATGCTAGATCAATCTTCTACTGGTCTATTTTGCTGTCAGTCCTAACAAAAGACCAATTCGAGCTACAAAACATAAAGATTTGGTAGATTTTCCTTTACACTTAGAAGGTTAATCGAATTCCCAAGTATTTTTCTTCTAAACAATACGAATCAAATACAAGATCTGAAACTTTTAGAGAGGGATAAACCTATGAGTAACGGTGGGTTGCTGATGGTGTTGCTCTCTGACCCTATCTCAGCAAAACGCAGATGTTGTGACTGACGAACCAAAGCAAAAGCCTTAACACATTACAGAACAGTTACCACTTTGTCGATGTTTGTATCAAATCAATATTGCATTTTTTTTTTTTTTATGGATAGCAATACCGTAAAAATGTAAATTATTGTTGTTAATAAAAATATTTTATTAATAATAATTTTATTTAATGATAATAATATATATTTTAAGTATTTTTGTGTGAAAATAATTTTATTTTTTATTTACATTTTTTCTTTTTTTGGGTTTTTTCCTTTTCTATTTTTCATGTTTTACTGGCCCACCAGCATGTTTCATCAGACGACCAATCATTGAATGACACGCTGTTTAATTAATTCATTCTAATGGGCTCCTTGTGTCTTTGTCAATCGACGTTAGTTAAAAGTTTACTTGTTGTTATAAATTTTGTTATTTCGGTAATTAATACGATAATTAATTATAATTTAAAAGATAAATTATTTTATTTTATTTAATAATTATATATTATGATTATAATTATGATTGTATAAAATATTGCCCTTAAAAAATATATCACAAATCTAGTATTGAATTAAACTGTTAGGAAATTTGGATAAAATGGTATAATCATGAGTGCCATAAAGATCTTCATGTAGAATATCGAATAACGGAGAAATAGATAATGTCGCGGCAAAAATTATAGTAGAAGCTCCAAATTAGAAAAAAGCAGCTTTCGTTGTCGAAAAAGGCAAACCGAGAAAAATTAATTTGTGTGGAAAATTATTCTATTGGCTACCGATGGTACTACGCCCAAAAAGACAAGAGCGATTCTGGCGAAAATTTTCATAAAATTCTCTCACTCAAGAACTTACCGTCTGTCTTTTCTCTATTTTTGGGATGATGATCAATAAAGAAATGAGCGTATTTATAGCGTGATTAAATACCGTATCTTAAACGTTTATAATTCAGCAAAATTAAGTACGCTAATTTTCCTATTGCTTTATTCAAACGAGGTTAGATAAACCATCTTTGTGATATGGTAAGCGCGCCCGTGAATATTAACTTACAAATTAGGCACTATTTTGACTATGACGCAATATTATTTTTAATCAATCATGTAATCTACTCGCTTGATTAAAAATAAACATGTCTACCTTCTGTTATTTAATACATTCAGCGGTAATTAATTCTGCTACTGAGAATTATCATACTCCGCATAAAGTACACCAGCTTAGAATTAATCGCGATTCTAAGAGAATTTCACGTCGACTCGTATCCGGAAAAAAAACTTCTTTGAAATTTATGGTGCAAGCTACTTGGTTTTTCAGGGAGTTCATGACCATCGACATCCTTTCACCACCTTTGTAGCGCATACATGCGGCCGTGCCGGGTATGCGAGCTTGTGGACCATTCTGATGTAGCACTCTTTCGTAGCGATATTTAGAGACTAGCGGCGTCTGTGAGGATGTCTGTATTTCTTTTTGAAAGCGTCGCTATAGTCTTTGAAAACAGACGTACTTATTAGCATCGCCGTCGGTATTTGAGCTCTTGTAGGATCAATTTCGCACCCTTTGGACAATATCTTTTGAGGTGCCCAGTTGTCCACACCACGACATAGTATCTTAACTTTTCATGAAATTGTTTTTCTTCGGTTGTCGACTACCAATCTTTGATTTTCATGCGAAACATTTCTTTCACCACTTTCGACCTTTTTCTTGAAGGAAAACAACTTGCTAGTAACTACGAAAAAATTATTTCTCCCTTTCCGTGAATCGAAGATGGGTTTCATGTGATCATAAGAAGATGGAAGAGACCATATGAGCCTTAAAGCTATATCTTAAATCATCAAGTTTAACTCGATGGTTTCGGTTCGAGACGATACCATTGAGAACCTTAGATGGTGAACATAATAGTTCCTTCCGTTAAATGCAAAGTATGAGCGCTCTTTCAAATACACCGATTTGAAACACCTTTGATACAATTCTTCAAGCTTTTCCCAGAGTTCTTTGTATAGATATTCCATGCACATTTGCAAGAATATTTTGGCCAAGCTCGCAATCACTTGCTGACTCTTGGGTCGAGATCTTACGATATTCATCACTTATATTGGTTTCTTTGGACTCGATACCGGTAACAAGTTTAGTTTCCTTTAAAGCCTTGTGTAACCCGTATTGGATCAACGAAATCTTTGACTTGTACTTGCCTGAAAGCCAAAATTGATTCTCGTCAAATTTCTCGATATCAATCTTGACTCACGACATTTCTCCTTCTTTCTTTCTTTGAAATTGGCTCGATACCGGTTGTTAGGAAATTTGGATAAAATGGTATAATCCAAATTCTCATAAGATCTTCCTTGAGAATATCAAATAGCAGGAGAAATAGATAATACGGCATGAGAATTATAGTGGAAACTCGAATTGAGAAAAACCATTTTTCGTTGTCAAAAAGACAACCAGGAGAAAATTTTACTTATGTGGAAAATTATTCAATGGCGCTTTCTCGATAATTTTCACTTTACCCAAAAGACAAGAGCAATTACAAGCGAAATTTTCCTAAAAATTCTCACTCGAAACTTAATACAAGCTTTTCTCTATTTTTGGGATGATGATCAATGAAAAAATGAAGCCATATTTATAGCGTGAGTCTCATCTCATATGCCAAAACATTTTATAATTCAACAAAATTAGGCTACCTAATTTTCCTATTCTTTATTCAAATAAGGTTAGGCAGACTTATCCATCTTTGGACAATATGGTAAGTCGCTATGAATTTTCTTCTAAATTAGGCACCTCTTTATTTTGGTATGACACAATATTATTTTTAATCAATCATAACATAGACTGCAATATCTGATATGAAAGGTAGTGAATGGACGTACACAATCTCAATAACATCCTTTAATTTTTTTATTTTTTTTATTAAATTTAAATAATTTATTATTAATTTAAAAATGAATACATCAATAAAAAATTTAAATTTTAAATATTAATTTTTATTAATAACTTTAAATTCCCTACCTACAATACATATAAAAATAAATTATTAAAATTTAAAAATAAAAATATTAATTTCTTTAAATTATGCATTTGCATAATGATTAAAATACATTAAATATATACGTATTAAAAAACTGTGAGGGTGATATTATCGTAATAATAATTTATTAATGATAACTTTATTAATATAGCACTCAAGTATTAATAATAAGGATAAAATAAATCTTTTATATATTTTATTGTAGTAATAATAAAAATAGTTATGATAATATTACTATCTAAAAATTATTATAACTATTCTATATAAATTTGTATAATATAATTGAATAAAATTAATAATAAATATTTTAATAAAATAATTTATATTTAAAATAATATGTAATATATCTTATGTATTTCTTTTATATATCAAAATAATTTTATTATAAAAATTTATTTAAATTAATACTTAATTTATTTTTATATTTTAAAAATAAAAATAACAATTTTAAGTTAATGAAAGATTATAAATTACAACACTTAATATATGAAGTGAAACATCTCAATTAGATTGGCACCTCTATAGTAAAATCTATAATTAAATAACAAAAAAATAGCTATACAAAACCAATAATTAGATTTGTTATTAGCATCTGAATAAATTAAACGATTATGAATGATGTGGCATTATAACTACCAAGTCATGGTATAAATATTAGGAGTCTTGACGATTATACTATTAACTACAACATTATCATCTAATATGGGAAGAATGAAACTTCATTGGAAAAAATTTCTTTAAGCAATTAGCTTAAGCCCAATATCATCTTTATGGCACTAATAACAACCGAGTTTAAAAGAGATTGACAACATAAACAAATTCCAACTCCAACCAAAGTCTCCATTATTCAACAATTGTAATATATTTCACCGTATGAAAAGCCTTTATAAGTTCTGCCTAAAAAACATACGAAATCTTAAGTATAATACAAAAACATCCCTTAACAAAAGATCTTTAGTTCTAAAAAACACTCCTATAATCAAATAATTTCGACCATCCAAAAGCAACACATCTACATTGACATTTATATGATAATAATTTTGAGTTGAAATTAGAGAAAATTCATTACTAGATAAAATTAAGCCAAATGATCGTACATTATGTAGCCAAAGTTTTTAATAATGTATAACAAACATGTATTTAATGTTAGTTATTAGATAATAATATTATTACAACTATTTTTATTATTGTAAAAATAAAATATTTATAAAATATTTATGATTAAATATTAATTTCATTATTACGAATAAAGTGATGATTAATGAATTTGTTGTGACAATAAAAAATTAAATTGTGTTAATATTTTATTTTTAGAAAAATAAGAACAAAATTAAGCTATATAAATATTTCATTTAAATATTATTTTATTAAAACATTAGCTTTTAAAATATTTTTTAATTTCTTAATGTTAAATATCAAAAATTTATAATAAAAATAGGCAATAAAAAAATTCACATTGAATTTCATTGATATGATTTGTTGGAGGAAAATTTAAACGAATATGCGCAACACCTTCTAATTGGTCTATATTATTATTAATTGGTCAAAAATGATGTAGTCAATATAAGGTCAAATTTTTAATCATTAAATATAATTGAATTTTAACACAAAGTATATTAAGGGAATGTTCCCAATAAAATAATTATCTTAATTAATTAATTAATATTAGATATTATGGGATTGGAAAATATCTCCCTAAAATTTATCGATATCATTTTAACCTTGAAATATAGCCCAATGATTTAGTTATAAGGTATATCATCTTTAATCTTTTCTATTATTTTAGTTAATCTCTATAAAAAAAATTACTTAGGTTCATCAACATAGATTTGACACATCTCAATGTCATTCATTTTAAGTGTTTGTTTATCTTTTTCAGGATCGATTTAGCAAGAATGTGATAAACATATAAATTGGTTTCAACATTTAGTACCATCCGTAGAAAAAATTTTGGTGTTTTAATTGATTTGTGCTGACGAAAAGCCCAAGAACATTCATTATGTTCTTTGTTGTTGTTGGGATTGGTCTAATTTTTAGAGAGGAAACTTAGAGAGAAGTTAAAATAATTGGTTGAATGTGTGGATTTCTTAAGATGTTTATCTATTTATAGAACATTATTCGTACAGATGTCGATTGCATAAGATGTACACATACATAGGGATGTCAGAGGGGTACAAAGGGTAAAAAGTGATACATTTTATTATTCAAGGTCAACCAAAGCTCGAGCTAGTGGTCGACCTTATAAGTAGTATGGTTCCCTCGAGTGGGTCTCCCTTTTATTGGTGCATTGTGAGCACAGGGTAAGGTAGGTCATTTGTGATGACTCGTCTTGTGGCTCAGGATATAGACTAGATGTGGGCTGTTAGATGGGTTAGGCTCCTAGTTAATCCATATGTCCAAACATCCAATCTTCTTACTCATTCAACTTGAGTTCTTAACTGAGGCGGAAGAGTAATTCTCGAGCAGCGAATACAAACCGTTCAATTCGTTTAATAAATGCATGCCAGCTCACACTAGATCAGTTGATGCCCAATGGCTGGAGGTATCTACTCTATCTTACAGTAATATGCCAAGAGCTTGGTGTGGATTTGGAAATGCTTGAGTTTAACGAATCTTACATCCTGAAATAGAACCCAATAAACCCGAGAAGGGTGTACATGTCTGTGAAGCAAGACAAAGGTATAAATGTGGCCCTTCTTAAGAACGAGAAGAACTAGAAGGAATATTTCTTCTATGTCTTAGGTCGGTAGGAAGCTCCAACCAATGATACCACGTTGATTAAGAGCACCTCGAACGATCTAAGGTCATGATAAGTGATGAGTGCTCAAAAAGTACTAAAAATACCATGATTTTATGCATGTTAATTGATTAAAAAGATATATATTTATATGATTTTATCATATATTTATATAAATCTATCTTTTCGGAATCACGGATATTTTTATTATTTTTCAGGTATTTTCGCTTAAAAAAAGTAACTTAAAGACTCAAAGAAAAATACTGGAGGCAATACATTACAAATATATTCATAAAATAAATGAGGAAAAGTAAAAAAAGATGAAAATATTGGACAAAATGGGTTAAAAGGATAAAAAATGTCAAAAATGAGGAAATCGAGCATGCAGTTAGCCAGCAGTGCCGGCCAACGCGCGTAGCCGTCTACCAGCGCGTGCCACAATGCCCAACCGCGCACCATAACGCCCAACCGCGTCGAGCAACGGGCGCCGCATCACCCAGTCACACTGAATTCGTCGCTCACACAACGCCCAATTCGTACGCACCTCTGCTTCATTCCATATGCGCCACCGTGCCCTACCTACCAATGATGCCAACTCACATCATCATTCACCTACTATGCATTTCCTCCTTTTTTTAATCATTTTTTCATCCACTTTTTATTCATCTCCTCACCTATAAATACCCACATTCTCTCCATACCAAAACACACCTCAAAAACATCTTCTTCTCTCTTTCTTTCTCTTCATTTCTTAGTTAGTTTTTTCTTAGTTTTTATGTTCTTCTCTTTTTGAGAAGAACTAATTATGTTTTTGTGATTTATTTGCTTTTTTATTCAATAAATGGAATTACAAATTCCGTTTGGAGGTTTTCCAACAACAAGAATAACATCAAAGTATTGTTAGGATTTTATTTTTTTTACAATTATTATGTTTTATTCTTATATGTTATATTTAATTTATCTGTGATTAAATTTAACTTTGTTGACTATTTGTAAACATGATATAATAATAACGTTGTTATGCTTGCGAAATATTAAATAGGTAAAAATCTCTAAAATAAATTGATTTTGTTTTTATTCAAGATTTTATATTAAGAATGTTGGATTATTATCATAAATACCCCTGAGGTTTTTTGTTTCTTCAAAATCACCCCCGAGCTTTATTTAATATTAAAACTACCCTTAAATGTTATCAACGTCATATCTCCGTTTAACTTTAGGGGCAAAATGGTAATCTCACCCTTATACATATATCACTCTTCTTCTTCACGCAAAAACCTTTCTCTTCTTCTTCACGGAAACTCGTTTCTTCTTCTCCCAGCCTCACCGCCACACTTCCAACCTCCCTGGTCGCTTGTTCCAGTCACCCATTCCCCCATCGGACGACTCATTCCAACCTCTAAACCTCACGGATATCCTTCCAACCACCAACTCCCTCGTCGTTATTGCAAATACCCTTGTGAACCACCTTCACGAACCCATTATTTCACCCACAAACTCCCTCACCGTTATCGCAACTCACTCACCCTTATCGCAAATATGCGACTCATCTTCACGCAAAAATTGAACGTATCACCTGCTGCCCTAACACGACCCATCGTTACAATATAACATGTATAAGCTGATTAATTTCATATTATTTCATATATATTCTGTATTTGGTTCGTTTGGATAAAAATTTGTTTTTTACGCACACTTGCATATATTGGAGCAGAATATCGTTTCACATATTTGATTTTGTATTTCATCTTTTTTTAATTTGTATTTTAAAACCCATTTTTAACAATATCCTGCTTGTATTGATGATATATAATATGTATTTCAGAACCCATTGTATAGCAGTTTGCTCTGATATTCTAGTTGTATTATTTTTTTTCTTCTGAAGTAGCTGATCGTTTGTATGATTTTGAAGAACCCATGGGTATTTTTGAAAAATAGCAAAACCTCAAAATGAACCATCTTTTGAACCAACAAATGAACCATATTTTGAACTAACAAATGAACCACCTCACTTTGACATTGATGAACTTCACCTTTACTCATTTGAGCCATTCCCAACTAGTAATAGCCAAAACGAGGGTGAACCTTCAAGGAATTGTGAAAGATTGAAAAAATATAAAGCAGGAATAGTTGTTGAAGTTGAAGATGAAGATGAACATTACGATGGAGATGAGAATTTTTTTTGGAGCAGTGATGAGGAAGATCCTAATTGGCATGATGACATTACAATAAATGATGAAGAGGATGATGAAATTTATGATACTGATGATAGTCTTCAGGACTTAGGGGATGAAAATTTCCATCATATCAATGATACTGACTTAGAAGATTGTCGAGGAAAAAGTGCTAAAAAAGTCAATTGTCAATATGAAAATAGGGAATTTAAGAGAAGAAGTGATGGTAGCATTGAATTTAACGTCGGGGATACATTTAAGGATGATAAAGAATTTAAAGCTATCTTACAAGAATACATTGTTCAAGTTGGGTTCCAGTGTAAGAAGGTTAAAGTTGACAAAACCCGAGTAACTACAAGGTGTAAAGCCCCTGATTGTGGTTGGAGGATACACGTTTCTGTTGGAACTGATAAGAAAACATTTATGGTTAAGACACTTGAGCCAGCAAACAATAAGGGGAGACAAAGTTGTCAAAAAGTTGAAAAACAAAGATATGCTACATCCTCTTGGTTAGCTTTTCAATTAAAGGACTTAGTTATGGGAAATCCTAATGTAAGTATCCTTATATTGTCTACTGAGTGTAAAAGAAGATGGGGTATATCCGTGCCTAACTTGACATTGTATAGGGCAAGAAAAATTGCTTGTGATGGAGAATTGGGTGACCATATTGGTAGTTTTTCAAAAATAAGGAAATATTGTCATACAATTTTAAGAACCAACCCTGGATCAATAGCAGTTGTTGATACTCATATTCCAATACCAAATGCCAACCCTTGTTTTAGGAGATGTTTCATTAGCTTATCTGCCTCAAAATAAGGGTATTTAAGTGGATGCAAGCCTTTCCTTAGTTTGGATGGATGTTTTTTAAAAGGTCCATATAAAGGTGTCTTAATGGTTGCTGTTAGATTGGATGCTAATGGAGGTTTGTTTCCAATTGTCCTTGCTTGGGCTGAATCTGAAAATAGTGAAACTTGGATGTGGTTCATGGCTTTATTAGACCAACATATTGGGGAGTTTGAAAAAAGAAAGATGTGTTTCATGTCTGATTGACAAAAAGGTCTCGTTGCAGCAATCAATAAGTTTTTCCTAACTTCCCATGTCAGATTTTGTGCTAGGCATATTTATGCTAACTTGAAATGTAAGCATCCAAGCATGAAAATGAGATCTTTGTTTTGGGCAGCATCTAAAGCAACTAGAACAACTGAATTTAATGATGTGATGAATGAAATTAAGAAAGAAGAGCCTAAAGTACATGAATATTTAAGTAAGATCCAAGCTTCACATTGGAGTAGACATGTTTTTGATGATGATGTAAAGGTTGAGCATGCGACCAATAACATGACTGAAAGTTTTAACAATTGGTTGAAAAGAGTGAAGTCTAGACCTATTGTGAATTTATTTGAAGAGGTCAGAAGAAAATTGATGTGGCTAATAATGAAGAGGAATGAAGAGGCTTTGAAGTGGACTACTCATTTTCCACCAAATGTAATGAAATACATTCTTCAAAGACCAGAAGAAGGAAGAGTTTTAAAGGTCTTGTATGCTGGAGATGAAATATTTGAAGTATTGGATGGTTGCAACATGTTGATTAATTTAAATAAGTGGACATGTAGTTGTTATGGGTGGAAATTGAGTGGTTTACCTTGTAAGCATGGTGTTGCTTGTATTATGGATAGAAGGTATAAGATTGCGGACTATGTACATCCATATTTTACAAAGGCTTCGTTTTTGAAGACATATTTCTCTTTGATTCACCCTGTTCCATCTGAAAAGGAGTGGGTTATGATCCTTGGTGAGCAACAAATACTTCCACCAATTTATAAACCAAAGAAAGGAAGACCACCAACTGAGAGACATAGGGAAGCTACTGAACCAGAGAAACATAAGAGGTCGCAAGGATTGAAATGTGGATATTGCAATCAATTTGGTCATAATCAGAGGACATGTAGGGAGAAGTTAAAGAATTCAACTAATGAAACTCAGGTAAAATTATAACTATTCATTTATTAAATATATTTGGTTAATTATATTAAACTTTAAATTGTTTGTAGGAAACAACTTCAAAGAAGGTGGTCAAGAAAAAGTAAAACAAAAGAACTAATCAAATTCAGGTAATGTATTGTATAACACATTCATTATGCATTACTTCTTATACCATAAATTTATTTACTGTTCATGAATCAGGTGATAGATAGTGGTGATGCAATCAACAAGAAGCAAAAAATGGAAGAATCAACAAGTCAAAGTGAGCCTTCTGAAATGGGGTTTTGATTTGTTTTATAATTTTTATTTTAAAATATGTAAGTAAATGGAACAATGAATATGATTTGGAAGGAAATCTTTTATAACTCAAAGTTCATGTATACACCAGGTTTTGGGGGACATGATATGAACTTTGTAGTTTTTTGTGTATTTAAACTCATTTATGGTGTCCCTCCCCTTACATTTTGTAAGAATTTAGATTGTGAATGTGTATGTGAATTGTTATTGAGTAGGTTAGTATGAAATATGACTTTGGATGTGAATATTAACTATTATTGAGCAGGTTAATATGTTATGAAAATGAGAATGTGGATGTGGATGTATGATTTGTAATATAAACCGTAAATGTGGATGTATGATATGTATTGAACTCTTATTGAGCAGGTTAAAGGTATTTTTTGGCCAATATTTATAGCTTATTATTGATGATTATTTATAAGAGGTTATTGAGTAGAGATATTGTAGTAAGGGTATTTTTGATGAATTTAAATTAATTATTATATCAGTGGTATTTTCGACGAAGTTAAATTAAATATTATAGTAGAGATATTTTTGATAAATTTAAATTAATTATAATATCAGGGGTGTTTTTGATAAAGTTAAATTAATTATAATATCAGGGGTATTTTCGATAAAGTTAAATTAATTATAATATTAGGGGTATTTTTGAAGAAAAATAAAACTTCAAGGGTATTTGTGATAATATTTTTAACAGTAATATTCAAAAAGCTATATAGGTAGGGGTAGAAAATACTTTTTCAGATATTGATGTGATTTTTCACGGTTTTTTTATGATTCTGTTAAATAATAAGGGCATTTTTGAAGATATCTTAAACCTCAGGGGTATTGTAGTTTTTATTTTAAACTTTAAGGGTATTTTTGAAGATATTGAAAACTTCGGGGGTATTTTTGATTTTTTTCCAAGAATGTTAGAGAAAAATATATTATTTTTCATTACAAAACTTAAATCTGAAAATTAGATTTTAAGATTTAGTTATCTAGTCTGACTTAGAGTAGTGCTCTTTTATTTGTTTGTACAATCGCTCAGTAGTTAGAGTTAAGCTCTATTTCAAATTTTTTTATAAGAATTATTATCTGAAAATATATTAACAACATATTTTCAATAGTAGTTTTAAAACTTGAAAGTTAGTACTCGGATAATTAAATTCTTAGGTTTAATTTGGACACATTGAATAAAGTTTAAATTGTCTAACCCTACCAAATGTGTCATTTAAATGGTTCATTTTCAATCTCTTAGAAAAAGGAATTAATTTAATTAACCAAATTAGTTATCAACCCCGCACATAGGTGTTAATTGATTTGTTTAGTTAGCAAAGTATATTTAACCCCACCAAAGGTGGTATTCATATTAAAAAGAGAGAATTAATAAATATCAATTTATATCTTTCATAACCTAAATAATATGAGCAATCATAATTAACTTAGTTATTATATCCATAAATACTCTACTATTATAAATGATAAAATTTGCATAAATATTTATTGAATTATATCTATGTTTATTTTTATGTTGTTATTAGATTAAAAACACAAAACCCCTAAATATCGTGACAAGATGTTTAGGATTTAATTTCGTTTTTAAAAGTTTGAATAATAAATTAAAAACCACATATATTCCTTCCTTAGATCGACCTTAGGAGTACACATATCATTTTCTATGAAATGATTCATGCACTTGTGAGAGTTTTATAAATATAAAACCAAAGTATTGGTAGGATCAATGATGCTAGTTTTGTTCATCAAGAAGGAACATGGGTTCCTTCATCACATCCTTAACGTCTATTTGAGAAGACCCTATGAAGGCATCTATTAAATAACCTACTTTGTCATTTGTGGGTTAATGAGACATTATTTAGTGGAGCACCCTATCAGGATTATCAGTAAGCCTTGAACACTTCCTAAGTGTAGGACCTCTCCCTCAAATTATGGCAGGTACATTTGAGGTGGTCCCCGACGATGGTGAACTAGCCCTCAAACTTGAACATTTCTTTCTCTTTTTTTGGTTGATTGGCGTGACTTCGTTATATTAACACCTTCTTGCCTCTTATTTTGTAGATACTATGGAGTTTGATGTTGATGCTTTTATAGCTTGGTTTAATAGTAGAGCTTCTCTTCAAGGGACTAGATCTCAAAGAGCTACACCTCCTATGCAAGGTAGGGAGTCCTTTAAAGAAAGGAAGAGGAGTAAAGAAGACCTTTCTACCTGATAACTGTATTTTATACAGTTATTTGCATCAATTTTAGTAATGATAATTGCTATGTTCGTTTAATATTTATTAATTTTTGTTAAATAAATTAATATTTTCCTTTTATTTGCTAAAAATACATTTTTAATAAAATTAAATAATTTGTATCGAAAATGTACTTAATTTCATATTTTTGTCCACAAATATAATTTATGATAATATAGTTTCTTAATTACAATTTATATAAATCGAAAATATAATTTAAATTAAATTGGGTTAATTATAATTATTAAAAGTTAAAAATTTAATTTAAAATTAGAAAAGTGGCTAAAGTGTAATTTAAGAAAGTACAAAAATGTAATTTGGATTAAATTTGTGGGTCAAAATATAATTAATAAAAGTTTTAATTTTTCTCATTGTGAAAAGAATCGCACTCGCACAAATCACGGTAAAATCATCACCCACCGTCCGATCAAAGATTCAACGGCCCGCATTTGGCGCTGCAATCGCACGAGGCAAAAATCGCGGTACGCCTTCACGCGGCTCGGCACAAATGTGCCCCACGTGTCAGTGCAGCCCGCGTTAGAGCGGGACCCACATGTCGGCCGCGTATTCCCCGAGACGATCGCGACCGTTGATCGTATCTACTGGCCCGCATTGAAACGCGTCCATCCAAGTCATGCCGCGCACCGAGCCGCTAATGTAACAATCCCGTGTGACGCGGTCCATACAAGCGCGTGCATCTTCGCCATGCACAAGAATCCGCCACGTGTCCCACGAATATTTTAGCTAATCAAAGTCCGACACGTGGCTATTTACACGCGCGCGACCGCGCCGGATCGCGCCCCCGTTTCCCGTACGCTGCGTCCTTTCCTCGCGCCCCCAATCCCATACGGCTGCTGTCCGCGTGCGCCCATGCGCTTCAACGAATGAGATGCTGCCACGTGTCCCACTAATTGTGTCCGCGAATCAGAAAGCGACACGTGGCGTGCACTTTGAATTAAAAAAACGTAGAATCGGCGCCCTGTTTCACGCGTAAATTAAAATAATAATATCGAAAATCAATACGCATCGATTCTATTTTCGATACAAAAATATTCCTTACGCGTTTTTAAAAAAAAAAAAGAAATGTATTATTTTTGGATGTATTTTTTTTAGCTACAAATAGGAGATAGTTTTTAGTTGTAAAAAAAAGTTTTTTGGTTGGAGAAGAGTTTTTGGAGTTTAGAAATTTAGTAGTGTTCGGTTTTGGACTGCAGAACACGCAGAAGCCATTTTTTGGCTTTTGTTGTGTTCTCGTACGTACAAATATTTTCGCTTTCTTGATGTTTTAATTTTCCTTATTCTTCATCTTATTTTTCTCAATCATTGTAATTTTAATTTTAATTTTACGAAGTAATTTAATTTTTCTGTGGTTGCATTTGATCTAAATTTACTTAAGCTTTAATTTTTATTATTTTTTGTTATAGTATTTATAAGACGCTCGATTTGTTCGTTCTATTTTGTGCTTAATGCTTTTTGATTATTTACGAATTTTATCAAAACGATTATGTGGTGCATAAAAATAAACTCGAGAAAGGCATTTTCAGGTATATTGCTCAGAACAGAATGACATGTATGTATTTAAGGATAGAATATACCCTAATCAGACGGTGGTCCATTCGAGAACTTAGAACTTAATGAATCTTATTAAATTTAATTCTCATAGAGATATAGTGAATTAATTTAACTAGGGTGTGTTTGTACTGAGTTCTAAGAGATGTATGAATAAAAAGAAGTTTTCGCTGACAAATTAAATGTACTAAAAAATATAAATCCAAAGAAAATAATATGATCAGAAGGATTAGTTTGCGAAGATTTGCAATCCTAGAGTTCTTTTATTTTCTTTTTACCTTTTTTTTTCCATATCAACGATTATTTTGGATAAAATCAGAGAGATACAATTTTAGTACTCAACAAACTATAGTAACAAATCTCCGTGGGATCGATCTTTACTTATAGATGTTATTACTTGCGACCGTGTATACTTGCACGAGTTCGTGTGTTGAAAAACACACAACACTACCTCCTTCAAAAAGAAAAATAAAGTTACTATGGATGAGTCCATGCTCAAGCCTGAGTTGCTAAATATCTTTTGAGCCCTAACCAACCTTAAAAAGGGAAAAACGTAGTCAATAACCTTGTAGTTGATATGGATAGGGTGGCTATATTTCGAAGCATGGCACCAGCAGCTCGACCATTATGTGTGTCATCTTCCTGTTATGGCGCACGAGAAGCAACTCGATGCCATATGTGAGGGGGAGAGTTCATAGGCAATAATCAAGCACTTGATGTACCAAGTATGTCACTATCTTCTTTTTGTGCATGCTTTTATTTATTATAAATGTATATTTGTGATGTTTGACCTCACGTCATCTGAATTTTTCAGGCGTTGCTACTTTTTGGGTTGAACAAAACCCGATGCATGGAAAGCTTGAACTATGAACTTGCTAAGGAGAAAGAGAAGCATGCCTTAACTTGGTCCAAATACGTGTTGTTGTTGGCCAAGGCCACTAAATGGGAGGGCGTGGTCAGAGATAAGTTAGAAAAACTAACCAAGGCTATGTCCAAGCTAAATGACTATGCGAGTTATGTGGAGGAGCACGATAAGGCTAAGAAAAAGGTTGTGGCCTACCTTGAGGCCAGTAATCGCAAAGTTGTTGAACTTAAGAAGGCTATGGAAAATTCTAAGTGCAAGCTTGGTGCTATGGCCGAGTAGCTCACCTCAAGCGTAGAAATTGGGTATAGATCGGCGATGGGCTCTTTTAAAAAAAAGGCCAATAAGAAAAACCTGGGTGAGTATTATTAATAAATTTTTGACATCTTGGTCACTCCTCAATACGAGCCCATCTAGTCCCATGGTGGGGACGAAAAAGAGGATTTTAACTTGGGCAATAGTAGCAACAGTATCGAGGTAACTAATGTAGATGGTGAGGTTGGGGACTGTTGATATGGTGATGACTCAAGGCTCAGGTAGATTTTAAGTCTTCCCCATTTTTTGGATTTCGACGCCATTCATGCTTTTGTGGTCGTGGCTATGTCTAGTAATTTTCTCTTTTTAATCATCAATAAAAATCAACTTAATTTTGGGAACTATGTTGATTATTTAGTAGTGTAATTATATCATTTTTGTTATCATTTATGATGTTGACCTACCTCTCTATTTTTGGGACGTGTGTCATTTAAACCTTTTTTGGACATCATCCCCCTACAAAAAAAAGGTTAAGGGCATTTTTTGGATTCAAACAACTTTGCTAAAATATTTTTCAACTGCTTCTCCATCTTTTGTGTTCAAAAGTTATGGGATCTAATCATGCTAACATGCATTCAGTTCAAGCTTTGAAATTGAAAAATGTAAGACTTAAAACTAAGGTACAAGAATTAAAATTGAACTATTCTAGCTCGAGGCTAGGTTAAAGCTTCATAAAGAGACCAAGTGTGAGCTCGTTTCTTGTAAGGAGTAGCTATCTCAAACTCAAGCTCGAGAGAGGGAGACCATGACCAAAATGGCTACCTTCGTGGACAAGGAATCCTATTGGGCAAACTTCTACATAAAGAAATTTGAAGGGCTTTTCCTCAAGGTGGTGAGAGTTGCTGAAGAACTAGAGCATTCTATGCCCGCGTTAAACTTGATCCCCATTGAGGCAATGACCATTCTTCATAAGAAAATTATCAAGATTTAGGTCGAGCTATTACCTTTGGTGAAAGAGGCTAACGACTGAGACACAAGTTAGGCATTTAAGTGCCTAAAGCTTTTATAACTTTCTGGGAGGTCAACCTATGTAATAATAAGTGTTTTCAAAAGAATTGTGGGGTCTGATAACTGTATTTTATACAGTTATTTGCATCAATTTTAGTAATGATAATTGCTATGTTCGTTTAATATTTATTAATTTTTGTTAAATAAATTAATATTTTCCTTTTATTTTGCTAAAAAATGTATTTTTAATAAAATTAAATAATTTGTATCGAAAATGTACTTAATTTCATATTTTTGTCCACAAATATAATTTATGGTAATATATTTTCTTAATTACAATTTATATAAATCAAAAATATAATTTAAATTAAATTTGGGCTTAATTGTAATTATTAAAAGTTTAAAAATTTAATTTAAAATTAGTAAAGGGCTAAATTGTAATTTAAGAAAGTTTAAAATGTAATTTGAAATATATTTGTGGGTGAAAATACAATTAATAAAAGTTTAATTTTCGCAGGAGATGAAGACCACGCGAAGAAATAAGACTCGCCAAACGTGGATCGTCCGATCAAAGTATCCACGGCTCGTACGCGCGCGTGTCCATCAAGCTCGACAAAAGCGATTGGGGGACAGAGATATTCCTTTCACGCGGCTCGGCGTGCGGGTCCCACGTGTCGCGCGGCCGCATCGAGTGGGCCCCATACGTCGGCCGCAGATTCCCCCCGAGGCGATCGCCGACCGTTGGATCGATCAACGGCCCGGATTGCCGCGTCCATCCAAGTCGCCGCGCACCGAGCCGCTCGTGTTAACAATCCTGTGTGATGCGGTCCATTCAAGCAGCGTGCACCCTCACTCTTCAAACGGAAAATGGCCAGCCACGTGTCTCATAAATATTCCAGCGAATAACATGGTGACACGTGGCATGCATTTGGTGAAATAAAAACGCAGAATCAGCGCCCCCTTCCAGCCGTTACACATTTCGGATTCCGGAGAAATCGCCTGCGACGCGTTCTTCATGCGCCCGGCTTACCGTCCAATGAAAAGCTGCCACGTGTCCCACGAATTGTGTCCGCGAATCAGAGCGCGACACGTGGTTCTTAATATAATTCATTTGCAATGCCCTACCATTTAATTTTTCATATGTATTTTCGTTGTTTATTAGAGGGCGAACTCTACAAGTGTTAGGGAAGTCTACCTGGCTCTTAACCGAGGTGATCATTGCATGACTTTTGTGAGTATCAGGGAATTCTACTTGGTTCTTAACCGAGGTGATCAACATTTGACTTGTAATAGTGGAAAAGAAAGCTCATCTTGGTTCTTGACTAAGGTGCTCAACTCTTCCTTAAATGTCAGATTATTAACCTGGTTCTTGACTAAGGTGAACAACTCATGACTTTTGCAAGTTTCAGGGTACTCTACTTGGTTCTTAATCGAGGTGATTAACCCTGGACTTGTAATAGTGGAATAGGGAGCTCAACTTCGTTCTTGATTGAGGTGATCAGCTTTTCCTTAGATGTCAGAGTGCCAACCTAGTTCTTGACCGAGGTGAATAACTTATGACTTTTGTAAGTGTCAGGGTACTATACCTAGTTCTTAACGAGGTGATCAACCCTTAACTTATAATAGTATGAGGCTTCTAGTTACAATGATGGTACATTAAATTATTAAATTGAGATATATTAGAAGTAATATTTCTTTAAGTGTCTAGAATTCTAGCTGGTGCCATCCTCAGCTCCGTTGATGTTTCTCAACAAATGGTCCCCTTCTGGTGTTGTTTCATTTATTTGGTAATGTCCTTCCCAATTTGCACCCATTTTACCATCTATTTATTCCTTCTTGTTAGGGAAGACCCTTATGATAACCCAATCACCCATGGAAAACGCTTTGAAGTGCACGAACTTGTTGTAATAATTTGATACTCGTCTTTTCTACTCAATCATTCTTCTCAAAGCTTCATCCCTTCTCTCCTCAATGAGGGTCAGTTCGATTACTCTACTCGCCTTATTATGTTCTTCTTTTAGGGCCAACCTGATAGTGGGTATTGTAACTTTAGTTGGTATTACTAATTCAGTCCCATAGACCATGGAAAATAGGGTCTCATTATTACTTCCCCGAGGGCTAGTCTTGATAGAGTATAATGTACCAGAAAGCTCCTCAACCCATCTTCCTTTTTCATTCTCCAACCTTTTCTTTAGTAGGTTAATAATTAATTTATTGGAAGATTCTACTTGACTATTGGCCAGGGGATAATATGGCGTTGAGTGGCACATCTTGATGTTGTACTTAAGGGTGAACTCTTTAATGTTACGACCAATGAATTGCCTCCTATTATCAGTCATGAGCTCCTTAGGTAGACTGAGCCAACAAATTATAGACTTCTATATAAATCTAATCACCTCTTCTTCTCGTATTCTTCCTAGGGGTTTCACCTCAATCCATTTTGAAAAGTAATTAGTGGCCACTAATAAAAACTTCTATTGACCCTTAGCTAGGGGTAAGGATCCTACTATGTCCAACCCCCACTTGTAGAAGGGCCATAGACTCACCACCCCTATCATGGTGTTTGGAGATGTGTGTGACAATGGGAAAAATCTTTGGCACTTATCACATTCCTGGGTGTATTTTGTACATTCTACTAGTATAGTAGGCCAATAATAGCATTGCCTCATAATCCGTTATAACAGTCTCCTTCCACCTGAATGAGAGTCGTATTCTCCTTCATGTGCTTCAAACATCAATCTTTCAACTCCTTCCTTGGCTATGCACAAAAGCTCGAGTTTGAGTAAAGTTATTTTGTATAACCTATCTACTTTGATCATGTATCAACCTACTGTGGCCTTGATTTCCTTTGCAAGCTTGCGATCCTTGGCAGGTCTTCCTTTTCTAAGAAGTTATAGATCAAGGCGAACAATGGGTTAGTATGAGTATCCACATACCCGACTATTCTTTCTGCTTCCTCCAAGCTTGCTTTTATAGGATTGTAATCGACACTACTCAGTTATGGTTTTCCTTTCACACCAATGCCAAAGTGGGCAAAGCATCAACGTGACCATTCTTATTTTTGAGCAATTTGCTTGATCTCAAACTTGGAAAATTTTGAACACTCATACTTTAACCTTTCTAGATACCCATTCATCTTTCCATCCCTAACTTCAAATGTCCCCAAGAACTGGTTGATCACTAGTCTAGAATCACTATGCAAGGTGATCTTGTTCACCTTGAGCCTTTTCAATGTCATAGCCCTAAGTATGGCCGCCTTATATTTCATGACATTATTAGTTGCTTGGAAATCATGTCTAACAACATACTCAAAACAATTGTTGTCATGATCAATTGCAACCACCTCTAGGTCGGCACCGTTGAAGTTATGTGCTCTATCGATGAATAATTGCTAGGTTGGCCTCTTCTTTTGATCCAACCCACACACTTTCTTATACCCTTCATTGCTGACGACTTCTAGTGTCTCACTATATTTGGCCATAAACTCGGCCACCGCTTGTCCCTTGATGGCTGTTCTAGCCATGTATTTAATGTCATGCTCTCCTAATTATATTACAATCTATGCCAATCGTCCTGCTACTTCTGGCCTTGTTAGTATGCTTTTCAGTGGTAAGGAGGTAAGTACTACCACTATGTACGAGGTAAAGTAATGTATGAGCTTTTGTGTGCTGACTTCGAGGGAAAAAACAAACTTATTTAGGGTTAGGTATCTACTTTGAGCATCCATTAGGATTTGACTGACATAGTAAATGGGGTGTTGAATCTTATCTCTTTTGGTTAGGAGCACAAAGCTGCAAATTTGAGGAGCCATTGCCAAATATAAGTAAAGTGTCTTACCAGGGAGAGGGTTGACCAATATATAGGGTTGCTCAAGTATTGCTTGATTTCCTCAAAAGTCATGTCACAGTCCTAAATTCCAAAAAATTGACATGTTTTTCCTCAGTATTTTAAAGAATGGTAAACATTTGTCTGTTACGTTGGACATGAACCTATTTAATGCCACTATTCTTCCATTCAGTTGTTGGATCCCCTTTAATTTGGTGAGTGGCCTTATATTGACCAAGGCCTATATATTTTTGGGTTGGCTTCAATCTCTCTAGTCGATATAAGATACTTAGGGTCAAGTCTCATACTATACCTATGGATTACTGAAAACATCTCCTCTAGGTCTTTGACATGGCTCAAGGGTTATGCTAATCTCACTCTCATATTGTCCACGTATGCCTATAGATTTCTCCTCATCTGATCTATAAAAATTTTGTTGAGGAGGCATTGATATGTGGTGCCTGCATTCTTCAACCCAAATAGAATTCGAGTATAGCAGAAGGTCCATTCCTTGGTGATAAATGATGTTTTTTCCTTGTCCTCAAGATGCATTATGTTTTGATGGTATCCAAAATATGCATCCAAGAAACACATCAGTCCAAAGCCAGTGGTAGCATTTACTAGTTGGTCAATGCTTGGGAGAGGGAAACAATCTTTGGGAAAAGCCTCATTTATGTCTATGAATGCCACACATATATGGGGTGAACCATACCCATTTTTTACCAACACCACATTTGACAACCAAGTAGGGTAGTTGACTTCCCTTATAACTCTTGTTTTATGAGGGCACTAACCTCATTTTTAATCACCACATTCTTTTCCCTTAGGAATTTTCTCTTCCTTTCTTGGATAGGCCTAGCCTTTGGGTTGACATTTAACCTATGAGTTACGACTTCTGGGTCAATTCTAGGCATGTCTACTAAGATATGTGCAAATATGTCAGAATTTTCTTCGAGGAAATGTGAAAGTTTCTCCTTCATCTTTGCTGCTATGTCTACATTTAGCTTCAAATGATGGTTCTCACCCTTACCCTCTATTAGAAGGTCTCGCACCTCATTTAAATTGACAGTCCTTGCTAGAACTTTACCCCTAACCTTCTTTGAGGTAGGCCCTACAATGATTGCTACTTGGGGGTGAGCTCTTTCATGGTGGCATTATATTAGCTTCTAGCCTTTTCTTGATCTCTCCTTATCTATTTTGTGCCCTTTCAGTAGGGAATTTGATCACTTGGTGGAAGGTGGACGAAACCGTCTTCATTTTGTGTATCCACGGCCTACTCAATATAGCATTGTAGTGAACTAGAACATCAATAATTGATGAGCGAAAACCGGCATCGCCAATTCTCGCAAATACTTTGGTTTTAATATTTGTAAAACTCTCGCAAGTGCACGAATCATTTCGTAGAAAATGATAAGTATACTCCCAAGGTCGATCTAAGGAAGGAATGTATGTGGTTTTTAATTTATTATTCAAACTTTTAAAAACGAAATTAAATCCTAAACATCCTGTCACGATAGTTTTGGTTTTTGTGTTTCTATTCTAATAACATAAAATAAACATATATACAGATTAATTAAATATAATCTAAAAAGAATAAACATAGATACAAATTGAATAAATAAATACAAATACAGATTCAATAAATATTCATGCAAATTTCATCCTTTATATTACTGGAGCATTTATGCACATAACAACTAAGTTAATCATGCTTGCTCATATTATCTAGGTTATTAAAGATATAAATTGATATTTTATTGATTCTCTTTTTGTATGAATACCACCTTTGGTGGGTTAGATACTCTTTGTTAACTAAACAAATTAATTAACACCTACGTATGGGTTGATAACTAATTTGGTTAATTAAATTAATTCCTTTTTCTAAGAGATTGAAAATGAACCATTTAAATGCCACCTTTGGTGAGGTTAAATGATTTAAACTTTATTCAAGGTGTCCAAATTAAACTTAAGAATTTAGTTATCCGAAAGTACTAACTTTCAAGTTTTAAAATCACTATTGAAAACATGTTGTCAATAATACATTTCCACATAATAATTCTTATAAAAACTTTTGAAATAGAGCTTCACTCTAACTACCGGCGATTGTACTCAACAAATAAAAGAGCACTACTCTAAATTAGACCTAGGATAACTAAACCTTAAAGTCTAACTTTCAGATTTAAGTTTGTAATGAAAAATAATATATTTCTCTCTAACATCCTTAATATAAAATCTTGAATAAAAATAAAATCAATTCATTTTAGAAATTTTCACCTATTTAATATTTCGCAAGCATAACAACGTTATTATTATATCATGATTATAACAAATACTAGTTAAATTTAATCACGCATAAATTAAATATAACATGTAAGAATAAAGCATAAAATAATCAGTAGAAGAAAATAAAATCCTTACAGTAACTTCGACGCTATTCCTGCTGCTAGAAACCTCCAAGCTGAATTTGCACTTCCATTTATTGAATCAAAAATCTAAATTATTACAAACATTACAAGTTCCTCTCAAAAAGAGAAGAACTCTAAACCTAAGACAATTGAACTAAAAACTAAGAGAAAAGCTAAGAAAAGCTTAGAAACTAAGAAAGAAACTAAAGAAAACTCAAAAACTAAGAAACGAGAAAGAAAGAAGAGAGAAGTGAGGTTTTTGAGTGTGTTTTGAAGTGAATGGAAGGGGTATTTATAGGTGAGGATGGAGAGAAAAATGATTAAAAAATGTTAAAAAAATATTAAAAAAATAAAAACGGTTTTGGACCTGGCCGAGGTCATCAATGACGCCAAAGATGACGTCACGTGGGCTGCACGTGAAAATGGGTCAAAAACGTTATTGGCGCTGGCCGGTGCCGATTATGGTTGCCGGCTGGGTTGGCTCGGGCCATACAGCTGCAGACGCTGTGAATAGCAGCTCACAGCTGCAGCCACAAGGAAGCATGTACCGCTGCTCAGCTGCAAGGGCGCGTAATACGCTGAAGGCCGCGCGCGCCTTCCGCTTTTTGGACATTTTTGACCTTTTCACCCATTTTTGTCCAATTTTTCCATGTTTGTTGACCTTTTTCCACTTATTTATCAATTTATTTGTGATGTATTGCTTCAAGTATTCTTTCTTTGAGTCTTTACATTGCGTTTTTAGGCCAAAATTCAAAAACAATAAAAATACCCGTGATTCCGAAAAAAGACAAATTTATATAAATATATGATAAAACATATAAATATATATATTTTTAATCAATTAAAGTTGCATAAAATCATGGTTATTTTAGTGCTTTTGAGCACTCATCACAACCCCCAATCACTATTTGCTAGTCCCTTAGCAAGAGAAGCGATAAAAACTAAAAATTAAACTATCTTAAATCACTCACGTGGATTGACACGGTTGCATTTAGCGCATGCAATAAGCCTTTAAACCCCTAGGTTGCCCTAGTGGATGAATTTTTAAGTCTCATGAGGGTTTTTAGTAATGATACCCACAAACATTGCACTAAATGTAAAAACAAAAGAAACAATAAAAACAAACAACTTAAAAATTAAATTTACAACAAAATCACAAATTATCAACATTTCACAAAAATGTCTCATACTTTTTAATCTCCTTTAAGATCATAATTAAAATCTCAAGCATAAGTTATCTTAATCTCTTTAAACAATCATGATTTATTATAATAATTAGTCGAAAATCATTTTCATATTTCATATCAAAAATGTATCAATTTAATTTCACCCAATTTCAGTGTCATGAATCGAAATTCGCCGACTCTATTCCTCACAGGTCAATACTCTCAAAACACTGAATCCTATGGGTTCAAACACTCATACTAATTTATATGCGAAAGAGTTGATGTATAGAAATGAACTAATATGTTCGCATATGTATAAAGAATAAAGGCTCAAAGTGTTATTTTAACATTGATCTCATGAAAGGAATCAAATGTATAAATTATAAAGATATCATATATAAAAATTATTTTCATGCAATAAATCAAACTCATTAAGAAAGAATTTCAAGATATATGCCTTTTACAAATGAAGAAATTGCAATGACTTTTTGGGAATTACTTCTTATATCTTTCTTTTCAGAATTAGCCTTTACTCACAACTTTGTAGGCAAGTACGGTTATAAGATGTAGATGATACTATTTTTATCTCTTTTTTTTTTTTTTGTAGATATTTTTCAATACGTGTGGTATTTCTTAGAGAGTCAACCCAATGTATTGTACATATTTTGGATTTTAAAGTAGTGGTTAATTTTGTGGCTTTTCTCTGTTTGATCTTGGTTTAGGTAACCCGGATATGTCTTTTTTTGTTTTTGTAGTAGTCATGCATAAATGAGATATAAGCATATACTATCAACTTCTACTCAAATCATTTAATCTAAGCAAAAATAATAATCAAAAATATATGATACTCTATTAAGATGAAAAAAAATTCATACATTCAACGCTAATACCTATGTAGATCATCTAAAAATTTGAAGAAATAAGAAATGTGTTTGGAGTAGAAAAAATATATATTTCACTCGAATAAAGGAAATTAGGCTCAAATTATATCTCACAAAAGGTAGTCTCTACTAAAAAACTCATAAACACCGATTTTGGGTTTAATATAATTTCAACATCTTATCAAGAAATACTAATTATGACAAAAACTAACTAATTATCAAAAATAATTACAAAATATTTCATGATATGTTTTCAAAAATTAATCTAACAAGACAAAAAGACTTAACTATTTACTTAAATTTGATTTAAAGAAATGATAAACTTTTGTAAAACTTTTTTTTTTTTTTTTTTATATATTATTTTTTTATATTTTTTTTTATATTCCAAAAATTACTAAATCACAATGTAATAGAAATAAAACCAAACACACAAAAAAAAAAATGAAAAAGTACATTTTTTTTTATTTTTTTTTAATTAAGCATGGTAACTTTTCACCACCCCTCAATCCCAGAACTTACATTGTCCTCAATGTAACAACCGTAGTAATGGAAGATAAAGAGAGAAGAGAAGAAAGATTACCTATTTCCTGAGAATGTGCAAGTAGTAATGGAAAATGCAGTGCATCCATCATATTCATCGTTAAAGTGTATACAGACGGATCGTAGAACTTCTAACATCTCAACAAATTTTTTTTGTTTTAACAATTTAATAATTATTCACATGTAATTAAAATGAAATAAACAATAAAATTAAGTAAATAAAACAAATAACAAACAAAAAAAAAATTTATTTTTATTTTTTATTTTTTTTTTATTTTTTATTTTTTTTTATTTTTTTATTTTTACTTTTTTTATTATTTTTTTATTGTTTGTTTTTGTTTTTTTTCTTAATTGTTGGGTTGCCTCCATCCGGTAACTTAGTTTAACGCCTTAGCAAGACGTATCTTTGGTGCTATGGTTACTCACCCAAATGCAATCCATTTCACAATGTTGTTCGTTCTTCTAAATAAGGCTCGACACGACGGCCATACTGACTTTCGAACGTTTTTTGTGCCTCGAGTCCAATAGTTCCACTACTCCATGTTCAAATACTTGAACTATTTTGAATGGTCCATCCCATCTTGATCTCACTTTCCCGAAACAATCTCAAACGAGAGTTAAATAAAAGAACTTTCATTCCAGGGTGAAGAGTCTTAGAACTAGCCTCTTGTCACGATAGCGCTTTAGTACGCTCCTTGTATAATTTGGCATTCTCATAGGCTTCATTCCTAATTTCTTCCAACTCAGCGAAGTCGGAGTAATCGTTTTTCACCGCTTTATCTAAATCCATGTTTAATTCTTTAATTGCCCAATAAGCTTTGTGTTCAAGTTCAACTCGGAAGGGTGGCACGCTTCCAAAGATTAACCTAGAAGTGTCTCATCCCAATAGGTGTTTTGTAAGCGGTGCGGTATGCCCATAAGGCATCATTTAGCTTAAATGCCCAATCCTTCCTCGACGGACGCACACATGCGTTCCGATTCTTAATTTGCCTATCGCTTCACTTCCACTAAACCGGAAGTTCGAGGATGATACGGAATAGCTACTTTATGTGTGATGTTGTACTTGTTTAGTACTCCATCAAAGAGTTTGTTACAAAAATGGCTACCTCCATCACTTATTATAGCTCTAGGCATTCAACTCATCAATATGAAATCTTTCAAGAATTTCACAACAACATTAGCATCATTGGGTCTTGGGGATATTTCTACCCACTTGGACACATAATCCACAAAGAACCAAAAATGTATTGAAAACCACAGATGGGGGAAAAGGACCCATGAAGTCAATCCCCCATACATCAAAAGAGTTCAACAACTAAATTAGATGTCAAAGGCATTTCATCTCTTTTGCTTATGTTTCCTCGTTTCTTTGACATCTATCACATTGTGCACAAAACATATGATAGCATCTTTAAAAGAGTGGGCCAAAAGAATCCAGATCAGAATATCTTACCGCTGTCTTTTTCACCTCCAAAATGACTCCCACAATGAAGTTCATGACAAAAGTCAATGTTTTATGTTCTTTCCTGGGTACACATCTCCTGGATGACTTGATCTTGACCAATCTTGTATAAATAAGGGTCATCCTAAATAGTCCTTAATAGTTTTAAAAACCTTTTCTTGTCCTGATATGAAGTTGTTAGGTCGCAAAACACCAAAGTGGCAAGATAGTTTACAATATCAAGATACCATGGGTTCGGACCTATGAAAAATAACTGCATTCATCGGAAAGGTTTCAACTATATCATCATTACTCTAATCTTTAAGAGAATTGAAGTCAGAAATCAACCTAGACAAACGGTCGGCCTACTAAGTTTTCAACGCCTTTCTTATCCTTGATTTCTAGGTCAAATTCTTGTAAGAGTAAGACCCACCGATTAATCTTGGCTTGGCATTTGGTTTACTTAATAGGTATCTTAAAGCATGATCGAATGTACAATCACTTTAGATCCTACTAAATAAGACCTAAAATTTGTCTAAAGAGAATACTATAGCCAAGAATTCCTTTTCGGTGGTGGTAGTTCATTTTGGGCATCATTAGGTGTTTTGCTAGCATAGTAGATGACATGTAAACGCTTATCCACTCTTTGTCCCAGGACTGCTCCTATTGCATAATCAAGCATCACACATTATTTCAAAAGGTAAAGCACTAGTTTGGTGCCATTATAACAGGGTAGATGTTAGCTTTCTCTTTCAAGGTATTAAAGGAAATAAGGCGATCGTTGTTGAAGTCAAATTCGCATCTTTGGATAATAAGTTACATAAGGACGACTTATTTTAGAGAAATCTTTAATAAATCGTCTCAGTAAAATCCTCGCATGTCCCAAAGAAGCTTCTTATCCCCTTTACGGATGTAGGGAGGTAGTTTGGATATCAATTCAACTTTTGCCTTATCAACTTCAATACCCTTGTTTGAAATTATATGTCCCAAAACTATCCTCGTTGAACCATAAAAATGACTTTTCTCCCAACTAAGTGGTTAGATTGCATTCAATGCATCTTTCTAAAACCAAAGTCAATTTATAAGCAATCATCAAATGAGTTCCCAAAGACAGAGAAATCGTCCATGAAAATTTCAAATGAATTTCTCCACCATGTCCGAGAAAAATAGATATCATGCATCTGAGCAAAGTGCGGCACTGTATAACCCAAATGGCATTCTACGAAAAGCAAATGTCCCCAAAAGGACATGTAAACGTGGTCTTTTCTCGATCTTCCTGGCTATGGGTACTTGATAATATCCAGATGGGCCCATCCAAAAACAAGAAAATTCGTGCTCACTAATCTTTCCAACATTTGATCAATGAATGGAAGAGGAAAGTGATCCTTTTCGTATATAAATTTAGTTTCCTAAAATCTATACACATTCTCCATCCAAAGTTGATTATTCTAATGTGGCACTAATTCACTTTTATCATTTTTAACAACCTGTTATCCTGCATTTCTTTGGTACCACATGCACCGACTAACCCACTTACTATCCGCAATAGGATAGATAATCCCTTCTCCTAACAATTTAAGGATTTCCTTTTTAACTACCTCTTGCATGTTTGGGTTTAGTCTTCGGGGCCTCTCGCATGTGCTTAGCACCATCCTCCAAGTTGATCTTGCATACACATTGTCGACTAATGCCTCTTATATCCCCTATACTCCAACCTATAGATTTCTTAAACTGCTTTAAGCACTTTGATGAGTTCTTTTTCTTGTGGTTTGGTTAAGGTTGAAGAAATTATCACCGGATATGTTTCTCCTTCTCCCAAAAACACATATTTTAAGTTGCTGTAAGTCTTCGAGTTCAAGTTCGTTGGATTGGCCTCTTTAATGAGATGAAGAACTGCAGATTTGAAAGTGCACTAGATTTTGTCATCACTTCATTATTGTCTAGTTGTTCAAGGTACCTTTAATTTCTTCATCTAAATCTTCTTCAACCTTTTCAAGTGTAAGAGCACAAGCTTCAAGTCATTTTCATTCCGGTTTGGAAAAAGGTGTTTTGGATAAGATTATCCAAAGGATCAACTTCGAATATTTCATCGATGGCGTAAAATAGAAGGGAAAGGTGAAGAATCAAAACTTTGAAATGAATGTTTCTCCTAAGACCTGCCATTGTCAAATTTCCATCTTGACATCAATAATAGTTTTAGTAGTTGCCATAAATGGTCTACCAAGCAATATTGTATGCTCTTCCGTCCAATGCCGGATTTTTCTTGCATATCCAGAATCCACAAAGTCAATGTGTATTATCGCTTTGTCTACCCGTACCAAAACATCCTCAACTATTCCTCCGGATATTTAAGAGATCTATCTCGCAAGTCAGTAGGACATAGTCATGGGTTTTAGATCCCCTAGATCGAGGCCGTGAGAATATAGGTAGGCATCAAATTTATACTAGCACCTAAATCAAGCATTGCCTTAGCAACCTTCCTATCCCCCATAGTTATGTTTTATAATAAAACTTCCGTGGTCTTTCAACTTGTGGGTAGCTCACAGGTCAAGTACGCTGTCGCTAGAAATTTCCGACACTACTACTGTTCATTCGCCCATACCTCCTTTTCTTAGTGTTCAACTCTTTGAAAAACTTGGCATATGAGGCACACGTTCATGATCACTTCTAATAATGGTAAATTGATATTTACTTTAGAGAGCATATTAAAAAGATCATTGAATTGCTTATCTTGTTTGGACTCTTTCAACCGGTGGGGAAAAGGTACTTGCATCTGGTGTGGTTCTGTTGTCTTTTGAATTTTGGGAGTGTCAGATGACCCCCCAATGAGTTTTTCAGAAAGCTTGTGAAGTTTAACACTTGTTTACATCTTGTCACGATATTTTGAATTTTGTTTCCTAATCTAATAACATCAAAAACATAGATATGTTGTCAATACATTTTCAAATAATAGTTCTTATATAAAAAACTTTTGAAATAGAGTTTCATTCTAACTACCGGGAGATTATACCAACAAATAAAAGAGCACTACTCTAAATGAGATAGGATAATTAAACCTTAAAATATAATTTTCATATTTAAGTTTGTAATGAAAAATAATATATTTCTCTCTAACATTCTTAACATAAAATCTTGAATAAAAATAAAATCAATTTATTTTATAGAGATGTTATTATTATATCATATTTTGCAAACAGTTACTCATGGTAAATTTAATCACAAATAAAATTAAACATAACATATAAAAATAAAACATAATAAATAAATGAAAATAATTTATTTTAAAGTTATACCTCAAAAGAATTCTTACAGAACTTTGATGATATTGTTGGAAAACCTCCAAACATATTTGTATTTCCATTTATTGAATCAAAAACTATAAATCTATTTAAGCATAACTAGTTCTTCTCAAAAAGATAAAAACTTTAAAACTAAAAAAAACTTTCTAGAGAGGGAAAGAGTTGAGAAAATTATGTGTTTTCTATACTGGGGGATAGGGTCCTTTTATAGGTAAGTAAAAGGCCAAAAAAGGTGTGAAAATATTTCAAAAATTGATTTTAGATGCGTTTTGGATAGGTTGGCATGCATGTGGGCCGCGATAATTGCAACAAATTGGAGTTCGGTACGTGTGAGTGCGTGCAAGACACGGTGAAGCGTGTGCTGGGTGTGTGTCGGTTGTGTGTGTTGGCATCGTACGTGTGGATATGTGCTGAACATGTTCTGGCTACATATGGACATGTGTTAGGCGTGTGGTGGATGTGTGCATGCTGTGTGCGAGCATGTGCTGGGCGACTATTCGCTGGATTTTGGCCTTTTTACCATTTTTTCTAATTTTTCCATCTTTCTTACTTTTCCTCATTTTGTTTCTCAACATATTTGTGATATATTACACCAATATTTTTCCCTGAGTCTTTAAGTTATTTTTGAACAAAAATACCTAAAAAATAATAAAAATACATATGATTCGAAAAAGACAAATTTATATAAAAATATGATAAAATTATACAAATATAAATCTATTTAATAAATTAAATTACATTAAATCACAATAATTTTAGTGCTTTTTAAGCACTCATCACTGTTAGATAGGCCGGGATCCGGGTCGGTCCATGTGTCCTAATAGTCGCTTTTATCATATTCATCAAAAATTGATCGAACCATCAAAAATTTGGAGCATGAAATAAAGTGCAATTAAATCACCCTTCTTTTCCATACGAAGATGAGCTAGATGAAACTCAGGTGCATGAGCCCTCACACTAAAGGTTAGAAAGACAAAGAGAGGCAAAAGCCCAAAAAGCCAACAATTAAAGAAAGGTTGGGGCACCTATAAGGCATACTATAGTAGTTTATGTAACTTTAGACAATCTTAGGAGCAACCAAGAATGTTAACTATCAACTAACATTACCCACTCACCAAACTAAGTCGGGCCATAAGCATCGAGAGATTAGTATCAAGCTCCTAGAATTAGCAACAATTTTGACAGAAGTAAGGGGCTTTTCTCACAGTAGGTTGAGACCCAGGTTCAAAATCTCCTTTTAAATATACATCAGGATTTTGTCAACGGTGACAACCATAGTGCTCAACTCCTAAGAACCTAATAATTGTCATCTGTAATAGGGAGAGCCAACTAAATTAAGAGCATTTGCATCCTGGTTTCCCATACGTAATGGAGCATATAGAGGTAATCCATCATGCTAGCTCTTACCAAGATATCTTTACAGAGGGTGTCATAAATCTTGGCCTCAACAATCGTGAGTTGCTAAAAGTAGGTGACCATTAGGAAACACCCATTCTATTGAGGACCTAGAACATCGACTCCAAAAGATGGAGTTAAAACTAAATAGAGAAAAACATTATTTCGGATACATAGATTCCATCCAAATTCCTTTCACATTAGAAGTAATGTCTACCACTTGGGAAATAAGTTAAAGTTTCTAATAGTTTGAACTTACAGTAGGTCCTCAAACCACCTAAATCACTTAGAATCCTTAAAGGATTGGGTTAAGCTTTATCCTTATAAGTCCTGTCATTTTGGTGTTGGCATTCTCATGTGGAAAACACGATATATATATTTTATTTGATGTTTTTGTTTGTCCTTTATAAGGTTGGTTACTAATAGCTCAATACTACTTAGGATACAATTTCATATTTGTATGTTCCACACACTCACTATCTTAGATTGCATTTAGTTTTCTAATTGTGTATGTGTTGTTATGTTGTCCAATCAGGGACTTCTTTTTTATCATTGTGTCTCATGGGGAACTTTGTTTGATGGTTAGGTTGTCCTATTAAGGATTCAACAAGCTCGCTCATTGATGTTCTCATAGTTGGCTTGTCAAGATGCTCTCCACCCTCTCACCACCGTGACCAACAAGATTTCTAATGGTTATTTCCCTAATCAGGGATAGCTTTTACCATCGCAACCATAGTCCATAAGGGCTTTCCATCGTGGGCAGCAATGTGGTTTGTGAGGGTCGATGAGGGTTTGATAAGCTAAATTTTTTCTATAAATTTGAGTCTCCTTCTTCTTGTTTTCTTTATCGTAATACATGGGAAGGCTTTTCCCATTAGCACCAAACTTTTTAGTCCCTTCTTAGTCTAGTTTCCTTCTGAGTTTCGGGTTCAGTAAATAGTGTTTGCATATGTGTGATGTAAGACATTAGAGATGAATCTCTCTTATATTTCTAAAACATTGTGTTGATTGTAAAAAATATGAAATTGAGTGATATTTTGTTAAAAGTCAATATGAATGGTTGGCTAGCAAAGGGCCACATAATTTGAGGAATTTCTCTTAGAGTTGAGTTGTCATATGTCGATTGTTAGTTGCAAGACTGCCATAGTTCCTATAGGTGATGAGCCTATGTAATGGTATGGCATGTGTCATTTGGTAGTTATAAGGATGCAAACATTCCCATATGCGAGGAACATATACCGTAGTGTCTCATGTGTTGGTTAGGTATTGCAAGGCTATAATGTAGTGCATAGGTAATGAGTCTATGTGTATGTATTACATGTGTTGGCTAGGTATTGTGGGTTACAACGAGAATACTTGCTAGGATATTAAGCCATCAGTAGTCAATTGCATCATATGATGATGAAGCTTTAGGAACGAGCTTGGATAAACCTGGATTATGTCCTATGTTTTTAATAAGTAAGGGAAACTTAGGCAAAATTATGGTAAGCATCCTAATTGGTAGAGGTATTTGTGTTTATACTTTTATCAAGTTTTGTACTATGGATGTACTTTTTAGTGAATTGCTTGTTATCGAGTGGTTACGTTAAGTAATTCGAGGATGTTACCACATATGAGTTGGATCCTATATAAGTTTATCTGGTTACAATCACCATTTAATGAATATGTTTGCATATAGAAAGTCTTGAAATGATTGGAAATCCTTTATAGCTTTTCTAGTATGTTTTCTTTATTCATATGTTTTGTGTTGTGTTGCCATGTTAATACATGTTTCAATCCTAGAAAGAACCATGTGAGGCACACTACCACTAATATGTTTACCATAGATCTCTCTTTCTTATCTAGTGATTAATTTTTAGGTGTATTAAATTAAGCATGTTGTTTTTTATTTCTTTTATGCTATCAACTTAATTCACGTTGTGAGGCTTGCTAGGTTGAATTAGAATAGAGCTCGTGAAAAGATTGTATAGATAGGTGTATCCGACCCTTGTAGGTTTCATATGCCTATATGAGTTAGAAGTTTAATTTACATATATGCAATTATTTGAACATATGGAACGCTCAATCCCCATGGCAATGTTGTCAGTTGCAAGGCTTTCCCAATGACGCTGGCAAGGAAATCTTGAGTTCCGCACAAATTGAAGATGGGATTAGTCAAAGCTTCTTAGAGTTTGCAAAGAAGTTCCTCATTCACTTCTCATCCAAAATGAGACTATTGAAAACCTCTACTCACTTGATAGGAGTGGCATAAGATCATAATAATCCCTTAAGGAATTTTTTGACCGTTTTAGTAATGAGAAGATATAGGTCGAGTATTCCTTTGACTCGGTAAAGATCAATACCTTCCTTCATGCCCTTCACATAGGGCCCTTATGGAACATTTGGCAAAAAAGCTCCCTAGATTGACCTATAGGGTGATGATCATGATTGTGGTAGCTGTAATCAATATAGAGAACATGCCCAACCATTATTTTAGTAGACAAAAGAACTGCTCCCAAAAGTGCAAGATTAAGGATGAATCAAAGAGTCAAGAAAGAAGTTCACATTATAACCAAAGGGAAATAAGATGCCTCGAAGGATAGATAACTCCTACTAACACACCTTAAAGGACACGTCAAAAGTAAACCATACTTTTACTAAAATTGTGTCACTAGTAGTGAGAGTTTCCATATGATGGAAAATTACACATATGTGAATTTAACTCCCGACCAAAATAGGCATACAAGATCTACAAAGGGATGAATATGTTAACCCATGGAATCTTTTCACAAGTTATATTCCAACTTGACAAGTAGGCCTTATAACGTGAATTAAGAAGATAACACAATAGAAATATAATAAAAATAACATGTTTAATTTAACACACCAAAAAACAACTAGCAAATGGGGAAGAAAATATATGAGATAAATATACTTGTGACGGTATGCCTCACAGGCTTCTGTCTTGGCTAGAAACATGCAATAACATGGAAAACTACATACAACTTGGGAATCAGGTAAATATACTGTAAAACTATAAATAATTATCTATCACTTCAAGACATCATATGTGTGAACATCTTCGATAGATGATGATTTAACTCTCATAACATAAAACCATACATAATATAACATATAACGAGGTAAAATCATATAAAACCATTCCTATATGATAACATTTTAGGGTTACTTATGGAAACCACTCGGTAGCAAGCAATTCAATAATAAGCAAATATATAATACACGACTCGATAAAAGTATAAACATAAATACCTGTACTAATAAAGACATCTACCCTAATTGTGCCTAAGTTGCCCTCGTCACTGTCAACACAGCACCAGATCCAAGTTCATCCTGAAGATACATCACCACATGATGTGATTGACTTCTGATGACTCAACCCAGTCGACACATAACAAACAATCACATAGGCTCCTCACCTATTGAAATAATTGTAACCTCATAACACTCTATCATTACACGATGATTAGGTGACACACAGAAACCTAACGCATAAGTTCATCAACTATAGACAATGTTATGACCTCATAACACTATTCGACATACGGTAACACAACTTGAGAGAAACTACTCAAAATGATATGGTTCTTCAGTAGTCAACCATGCATTTTGACTATCAACAAATCCTCACTCAATCTCATATTTTTTAAACTTAACTCAATGTTTGAGAAATATGAGAGAATCTCCTTTATGATGTTCACATTATAGATACTATATTATTTCCCAAATTCAAAAATCAAAAGGAAAATAGATAAAGACTAAACTGGGGAAGTCTAGTTTCAAATAGGTAAAGCCTTCTAATGGATTATGGCCAAAGAAATAAGGAAGAGAGAGGAATTTATAGAAAAATTCCAAGCCTCTTAGACCCTTATCTTCTCCTTGCCAGCCACTTGCTACCAACCCAATGCCTAAGCACTGAACCACATTAGCTGTGGTGGCATGGTAAAAGCTATACCCTAGGAAAGGTAAGAGTTGTTACACATTCACTGCCCAAGGTGACGAGAGGGTGGAAAGAACCTCGGTGACCCCATTGTGAGAAAATCTATGTTACAAAATAGTGTTTTAGACATCGAGAAACATCACGCTCTTAATAGGACAACTCAACCAACAAATAAAGTCTCCAATGAGACATAATAACAACAAAGTCCTTAATAGGGCAACACAACACTAAACAACTAACAAGGCAAACTATATGAAATCTAAGAGAGTGAGTATATGTAATAGGAAAACATGAAATTTTTTCCTAGGTGATCTTGAGCCATCAGTAACCAACCCTACAAAGTATAGACAAAAATATCAAATGAAATATAGACATCGTGTTTTGCACCCAAGATTGCCAACACCAAAATGACAAGACTTACAAACACTGCAAAACTCTAATATAGATATGGCATCTAAGCACAATAAATTCATACAAGATGTACCAAAGGAATTCATTCCCATGAAAAGACTCTAACACACAACCCAAACACCCCCAATACACCTAACTTTAGTGTGTTCATTTTGTTGTGCTCGACTATCTTGATGAATCAATACATCCATCTTAATGGTCCACTCCATGCTACTAGTCTTCCTCATCCATTGAGCTCCAACTAAGCTTTACCATTGTTGTGTTGTCCATAGCTAAACCTATACCTACACACATGAAACAACATATTCCTATAAAAAGCAAACATGAAAACATGCATACATATAATGTGGTATAACACTTACTATTAAGACATCCCTACACAAGTGAGCAATGATAGGCTAAGCACACTCAACAAGTAGTACAAAGACAAACACAATCTACATGCAACACAAAGATGTAGACTCCCCTTAATCATATGAATTACTCCTTTTAGGTGTAGGTATATCAAGCAACATAAATGTAATACAAACTACACTCATTATCCTATGCAGTAGTACACAAGTAGTGCAACAAACAATGAGTTTTGAAAACAAATTTCTTTTATTTTTTTGACAGAAAAAGTCAAAGAAATACCACTTTATAAAGGTGATAAGGCATACATACTTGCAATAATCCGAACACTCATGCAACCAGCTGAGAAAAATTAGAGTAGTAAACAAAATAGAATGCAAAAAACAAAAAACTAAAAACATATGTAGATAAAAAACATCTCCCTGATGCGATACATAGCACGGAGTCCCATTTCTCTATATACTATAGGAGGGAAAAATGGACTTTGCAATGCATTTACAACACATCAGTAGCATGTAGATTCAAGCATTAATGCCATATAAATGTGTCAATGAATCCAAAAGAAGAAATTGATTAGGATTTCAACTATCTTCCAAGTTGAGACACTCCTAGTGACTGAACTATCTTCCTCCAACGACACTTGGATAGATTTGATCTTGCAATCTCATCCCATACTATGCACACACATAAGAAAAGATATCCCAATCTACCAAAGGAAACATGTGTCGTGCATACTAGCAACAAACACCAAGCAATCTGATCACCACAAACGAAACATGTGTTACAAATATGCAAGTATACATATCACAATAAGTAATATAATGATAAAAAAAGATCGTTCACACGGAGATTATTTTATTATAAACTAATTTTTAAAACTAAAAAAAATAAAAATCAATTTTTTATGTTTTTATATTTTAATGAAGAAAAATTAAAATAACTAAAAGTAAATAACAATAAGTAATTAAATCAAATTTGGTAACTAAAAATATATATGAAAAAATATCTAGAAATAATTAATACCCCAATTTTCTAAACATGTGAATCGCTAAAATCCTCCCAATATAATTATCAATTAATTACATGATCAATTAAATTTAACCTAACATGTATTCCTCTCTCAAGTAAACTACACACCATATAGTAATTAATTTAATCACACTCTCATGCCAATTAAATTGCATACTACTCATTAAGTTTATCAATTATGGATCATACATAAGAAATAAAAGACATCCTTAGAAGGGGTAAACACCACAAATACCATAAATTGCAACTAAATTTACTAGTCTAGTCACAAGAATGCACGTAAATCAAGAGACCTAAAGTTAGGTAAACAATCTTTATGGCATACAAATCTACATAAAAAAACCGAAACAAGCACTATGTATAGAGAAAATGGAAGATAACATTTATATTCTCAAGCCATCCTAATTTCTTCAAAAAGACATCAAATGCAAAATATAATAAAGAACATGCAAAAGATGAACACTAGACAACAAAATACAAACTAAGAACCACAAAAGTATACCATGTAAAAGAGAAAAAACCTAGTAAGATAGAGGAGATGCGGTATTTACGATAAGGCATACGAATGACATAATTGTAAGAAGAAAAATCCTAATACTTTGACACTATATGATAAAATCATGGGATGTGAAATTCATGCAAAAAACTATTGATCTAACTACATCATAGCCTTAGCAAAAACGAATTAGTTCATAACGGAAATAAGAACAAACATATTCTCAATTGAATCCATGAACAAACAATTTGAATAAAATGCAGAAAATAAAAGCTAAGGAGAAGAGATGAAAAAACTCTTGAAGAGGAAGACTTGGTAGCAACAATGGTGATGATCCTTCAAGCTTCTCCAACCTTTCTCTCCAAAATTTCCTTTTCTCCTGCAAAAATAACTCAATTCTGCTCTCTCTGCCGTGGCCTCCTTCTCCATCATAATGTATATATAGGTTTAGGGTTTTGGAGGGAAATTTTGGAACAAAACAACATAAAAAAATGTTTTCGAACGAAACTCACTGGCGGCGAAGTTATTCTCACCACGGCGAGATTTCTGGAAAACTTACGATTTCGGTTCCGCTAAATCTCGCCGGCGGCGGGATTATTGTGGTCGGCGGCGAGATGTATTTGGCCGGCGGCGGGATTATTGTGGTCGGCGGCGAGATGTATTTGGCCGGCGGCGAGATTTCTTTGCCAAAATCCGTGCTCTCGGGAAGATTTTCAACATTTTCTCCATAAGGTTTTTCGCCGGCGGCGAGAATATTCTCGCCGGCAACGAAATTCCAAATTTTGAAATTTTGTTTTCTTTTTATTTGATTCAATCCCGATCATTGTACTTTGTCCCTAACTTCTCCAAAATCATGATTTTACCTAAAATTGCACTTTAAACACGAAATACCCGTGAAATGACATTTGTGGATTAAATAATCAAATAAACACAATTTTCACACAAATATCAACATTTAAATCATAACAAAAATGCAATAATTTAGCTCTTATCAACATTTAGTCTCTAGCAAGAAAAGCGATATATTTAATAAATTCAAAGGAGACATTAAGAGAAACTTCAAACAAAGATTTTATTCTATTTACAAAATTACATTAAGCGTATGCAATAAGCCTTTAAACCCCTAGGCGGCCCTAGTAGGACGAGTTGTAGTCTCGTGAGGGCTTCCAGTGATGACACCCACAAACATCTTACCTATAACTATCCTAACTTAAAACAATAACATAACATAAAAAATAATTTGCACAAATGTCTCAAAAATTGTAAATAACACCCAACATATAGAATAATTAAATGTCACCTAAGTTTTAAGAAATCTCAAATGCCAATTTCACTTTTGTTATTGACTCTTAAACATCCATCAAACCACAAACCAATAGCCATAATGCCCAGATAATATTATGCAGAACATCCACAAACAAAAAAATGAAATCTCAAACTCCATAGGCTCACTCTTCAAAACTCTCTCCACTAATGAAGAAAAATACACCACTTCGGATCAATAGGACTTATTAGGCTTGTAATGTTAGGCTTAGGTATTTGGTTAAGAAAGAACGGGAAGTGTCAAAATACAAATAATAGCACTTATTAGATTAAACACAACCAATTAAGTAAAAGAGTAACACCATTTAACCCAAATTGTTTCTTCCGATCATAACCCATTTTTCCAAAGATAAACAATAATTCTTCCTCAATCTTTCACCTCAGTACATCCATTACTAACACTCTTTTATTTACTAGAGTGTGAAGGCCCTTTTTTCTCTCTCTCTCTCTCTTTTTGTTTAAACATAACCCCCAACCAATTTCTTCCAATATATGTGGAAGATGTCTAATTTTTCTCTTTTTTTTATTCCATCCTTACTCCAATTGCTCTTGAAAAGTTTGTGTTCAAAATTAAGTGCTCTTAACAAATAAGGTAGGAATTATATATATATATATATATTTGGCTCAGTAAAAGGTAGGTTATAGAAGGCAAAAAGAAAGAAAAATAAGGCTAACAATATATTTAAATAGGCTCAAAGAGGTAACTAGTGATATAAGGATAACAAGGTAGGCTTAAAATGGCACAATCGATCCAAAAATGGCCTACATCATCTCCTAAATAGTGCAATCCCAAATTATTTCGCCTCAAGAGGTTTTCAAATGAGTTCTAGAGTTTGTTGAGATCACAAAAATGTCCATGAAAAATTCGCACATAAGACTTCTCTAAGCATTTAGGCTAATCAACCAAATCATACCACATACCAAAAGAGTCGCCAACTATGTAAAATCAACATTTGAAATTATCTTTAAACCGAAACAAAATTTAATGTCTTCTAAAAGCTACTTGTTATCACAATCACATTATTATCATCAACGTGCAAATTAAAATAAGTAAAATGCAAATAAAATAAAAATAAAAATAAAAGAAATTAAATCTAAATGCATAAAAATAAATGGAAAATCAAAATTAAACACAAATAAACACACAAACAAAACTAATAAAAATGAAGGGAAGAAAAGATTTACCGTTTACCGCACCTCCAACCAAAACCTTACATTGTCCTCAATGATAGAAAGAAAAACTGTAAATGGCCCTTTTTTTCTTTTTTTTTTAACCTGTAAGACAAATAAAATAAGCAAATTTAATTAAAAATAAAATTATCATAAAATGAAGTGCAGAATTTAAAATTTCTAAAATAAAATAAGATAAAAGATGAGAAAACAAATCTGATGGGTTGCCTCCCATTAAGCACTTTAAGTTATAGTCATTAGCTAGACTTTTTGTCATTCTTTACTGCGGTTATCAGAATCCTAGAGAATCTTTCTCATTGTTGAATTCTCCGTCAAAATATGGCTTCAACCGTTGTTCATTCACCTTGAAAGTTCCCTTGTTTCATGACTGATCTCAACTGCCTCCATAAGGAAACACCTTGGTTACTAGAAAAGGTCCCACCAAGGAGATTTAAGCTTTCCTAAAAAAGTCCGAGACGGGAATTATAAAGCAAAACTTTCGTCCCACTTCAAAGTTTCGCCTCAAAATGTGCTTATCATGCCAAACCTTCGTTTCTCTTTGTATATTCGGGCATTCTCATAAGCATCATTCCTCATTTCATCCATCTCATTCAATTGCAACACCCTCTTTTCACCACGTCTTAAGATCAAAATTTAGAATTTTAATTGCCCAATATGCCCGATGTTCCAATTCAACTAGAGGTGATAAGTTTTTTCCATACACCAATCGATATGGAGACATGCCGAAGTGTGTCTTGAAAGTCAGCCCCATGTGCCCAAAGTTGCATCATCTAGTTTCCTCGACCAATCCTCGCGTGAGTTATTTACTTGCCTTTTTCAAGGATCCTCTTCAACTCTCGGCTTTGACACTTCAACTTGTCCAATTTTGTTTGAGGATGGTAAGGTGTTTCTATCCGGTGTGTTAGTCCATATTTCTGCAACAAAGCCTCAAATTGGTTATTGCAAAAATGTTTACCTCTATCACTTATAATTGCTCTAGGTGTGCCAAATATGGAAAATATGTTCTTCTTGAGAAAATTTATCACAACCCTAGCATCATTGGTAGGCAAGGCAACTGCTTCCACCGATTTAGAGACATAATCTACACCAATAAGAATGTATTTATTAGAATGAGAAGAAGGAAAAGGCCCCATAAAATCAATACCCCAAACATCAAATAAATCAATTATCAAAATATTATTTAAGGGCATTTCATGTCTCCGTGAAATATTTCCGCTTCTTTGGCAATCATCACACATTGAAATAAACTTGAAAGCATCTTTAAACAATGAAGGCCAATAGAATCCGGATTGCAAAATTTTTGCTGCAGTTTTTGTTCCACCAAAATGTCCCCCAACTCCCTTCGAATGGTAATGATGAAGAATGCTTTCCATTTCTTCCTCCGGCACACATCTTCTAATAATTTGATCTGCACAATGTTTATACAAGTAAGGTTCATCCCAAAAATAATGTTTCAGATCAGAAAAGAATTTCTTTTTTGTTGATAAGACATGTCCTCGAGGTAAAATTTTCTTGACTAAATAATTTGCATAATCAAGAAACCATGGAGTCGTTTCTGGATAGCAAGCAATTGCTCATCGTGAAATGTTTCATTAATTTGGTCTTCAACCTCAAGGTAATCTTCTTCCAACCTAGACAAATGGTCAAAGAACCAAATTTTCGGCCCCTTGTCTCGATTTCTAAGTCAAATTCTTGCAAGAGAAGAATCCATCTTAAGAATCATGGCTATTGGCATCTTTCTTGGCTAGTAAATACTTAAGAGCGTAATGATCGTATAAACAATGATTTTAGACCCAATTAAATAAGATCTAAACTTATCAAATGAAAACACCATCGCCAAAAGCTCTTTCTCGGCTTGTTGCATAATTAAGTCAGGCATCCGTCAATGTCCTCGCTTGCATAATAAATCACACGTAGCAACTTATTCTTCCTTTGGCCCAAAAACAAGACCTATAGCATAGTCACTAGCATCACACATTACCTCAAATGGAAGACTCCAATCAGTGTGCACAAATTATAAATAAGGTCAAGTGAGCTTTACCTTCAAAAGGTTAAAAGCCTTCAAACAACAGAGAAAATCAAACTGCGGTATATTTTCACTAACAAACCGCAGCAGGTTTTGTTATTTTTGAAAAATTATTAATAAATCTTCTATAAAACCCAAAGATATCCCAAGAAACTTCTAATTCCCTTTACAAATTGTCGAGGTGGTAATTTTTTGATCACCTCCACCTTTGCACTGGCCCACTTCCATCCCCTTTCGATGAAATCCGATGGCTGCTAACAATTCCTTCTTGAACCATGAAGTGGCATTTCTCCCAATTTAGCACTAAATTTGTGTCTTTACAACGCTACAAGACTAAAGAGAGATTATGCAAGCAATTATCAAAAGAATGGCCAAAATTAAAAATCATCCATAAAAACCTCAATAAACTTTTCGACCATATCGTAGAAAATTGCTATCACGCATCTTTGGAAAGTCATATGTGCATTACATAAACCGAAAGGCATCCTTATGTATGCAAAAGTACCATAAGGGCATGTAAATGTTGTCTTATCTTGATCCTATGGTGCAATTGCATTTTGGTTGTACCCCGAATATCCAACAAGGAAACAATAATAAGCATGTCCAGCCAATCTTTCCAACATCTGATCAATAAATGGCAAAGGAAAATGATCTTTTCGAGTGGCATCGTTCACCTTTCGATAATCAATACATACTCTCCACCCATTCACTGTCCTTGTTGGAATAAGCTCATTGTTTTCATTCTCTACAACTATGATTCCTCCTTTCTTTGGTACACAATGAATTGGGCTTACCCAAGCACTATCTGAAATCGGATAAATTACCCCAGATCCAAAAGCTTAATCACCTCATCCTTGACCACTTTTTGCATTGTTGGGTTTAAGTCACTTTCAGGGCTGAATTGGCTTGTAATCCTCATTCATTAAGATTTTATGCATGCACACGTAATTGCTAATCCCTTTCACGTCCGCCATTGTCCATCCAATTTCCATTTTCATGTAGTCCGAAGAACTCTTAATAGCTTGTTTTCCTCTTCACCATTCAAAGAATTGTTAATAATGACATGAAAGGATTACAGTCTCCAAGATAGGCATACCTTAGATGGGACTACAGAAGGGCTTTAGCTCAATCTTATCGCTTCCTTCTTTACCACCGAGGTTAGAGTTTCATTTGTTCCCAATTCCTCGAATGTTTCATCATTGAACAAATATTCATCAAGTTGCCGCTAGTAATTGAACATTGTCTCACTTCCTCATCTTCCCTCCTCAATTGTTGCAGATTTTACAAGGCAAGCTTCTAGTGGTAGCAATGGAGTTCTCTCTTCAAAAGTTTCCGAGATTATCCCGTCAAGAGTTGTTAATTTGAAAACAAGAATGAACCTCACTTGGAAATTTCATTGCTTCAAAAACATCAAAAGTCACTTGTTCATCTCGCACCCATAGAATGAGCTTTCCATCGAACATCAATCAATGTTCTTCCACTTGCAAAGAACGGTCCTCCCCAATACGATATGGTACCTATCTATCTTCCTCCATGTCAAGCACCATGAAATCTACAGGGAAAATAAATTTATCAACTTTAATTAAAACATCCTCAATTACCCCTCGAGGATATTTCACCGATCGATCCGCTAATCGGTAGATTGAAGCTCGGCTTCACTTTTCCTGTGCCTAGTTTCTTGAAAATAGAAAGTGGCATCAAATTAATGCTTGCTCCTAAATCACATAGGACTTTATCAAAATTGCAACTTCCTATAGTACAAGGTATAGTAAAACTCCCTAGGTCTTTCAATTTTCAGGGCGCTTTTCTTGAATCAGACCGCATTCCTCATTTAGTACGACAAGCTTTCCATAATATCCTGTACCTCCTCTTCTTTGATAGAATTTATTTCATGAATTTTGCATACCTTGGCATTTGTTCCAACATCTCTCGCAAAAGGAATGTTAATATGCAATTTCTTAAAAATATCCAAAAATTTATCAAATTGATTATCAAGCTTTTTCTTATTCAATCTTTGGTGATATTGATGTGAGGCTCATATTTCGCATTCGGGGAAGGTTGAACCTCTTGGGATGTCTGATGCTTATCTTTAGATTCTTCCATATTTTTCTCTCGATTTCCGATTTAAAGTTCTTTACCACTTCTCAATGTGATAGCCTTTACATGCTCTTGGGATTAATTGTGTCAATCGGGCAACGATCCTTTATACCTTTCTCGCAATCTGCTGAAAGCTGCCCCGCTACTGGTTTTGGATGTCCCCGTTGATCGCTTCGATTTCTAAAATTTGTTCTCTTGACTCTCAATGAACTTTCCCAAAATTCCTTCCAACTGCTTGCTTTCTTCTCGGGGTCAAGTAGGAAGACGACGACGGCTCAATCCCCTCGTTATTTCCCCATGACAAATTTGGATGATTTCTCCAACCTGGATTGTAGGTGTTCGAATATGGGTTATTTTAAGGTTTTTGGAAATTTGAAACATAATTTTCTTGCACAACATTTGGTGAAGCAAATGGATTTCCAACTTGGCACTCAATACTAGCATGATTTCCACCACATAAATCACATTGTGTAGTTGGTATGGATTCGAATTTGGATGACAAAGAATCCATCTTTCTTGAAAGAGCAAAGAACTCGAGTCGACAAAGCATTCACCGAAACAATTTCACGCACCGGCCGGTCTTTTTCGCAATTACCCACTCGTTAATGCCACCGATTGTTGTTTTCCGCCATAATCTCTAATAATTCACGAGCATCCTCCTGTTTTTCCCATTAAAGACCCTCCAGCTTGCAAAGATCAATCATCGCACGATAGTTTGAAACCAACCCATTATAAAATGCAGAGACTCTGCAGCCAAATTGGTATACCATGACATGCTGGCACTTCCTCAACATTTCTTTGAATCTTTCCCAAGCTTCATACAATGATTCTTGGTCATACCGTGTAAAAGATGTGATTTCATTCCTCAATTTTGCCGCCTTAGTGAGGAAAGAACTTAGACAAGAATTTCGAACCAACTCATTCCACGTTGTAATCGATCCCTGGTAATGAATTTAGCCACTCCTCGGCTTTATCCCGAAGTGAAAAAGGAAAAACCCGCAATCTTATAGCATCTTCTGCATACACAATTCATTTATCTTGTAAAGATCACTCACCTCCAAAAAGTAAGCAATATGTGCATTTGGATCATCCTTTGACATTCCCCCAAACTGATTTGATTGAACCATTTGGATAAAGGATGGTTTTATCTCAAAGTTATCCAGCAACATTAGGCACAGCATAATCCCTCAAAGCTCTATGATTTCCACCTCCCTCAACAAATGGTGGATCCATAGTTGATTGTCTATTAGGAGGTGAGGTTGAACGCCTTCTCTCTCGGTTTAGACGCCTAAATGTTCTATCAATCTCAAGGTCAAATGGAAATTGTTTAAGGCTTCTTGTACGTCTCATACAACAATCCTACAATCAGAAAATTGACTAGCACAAAAACAACACAACATTACCCCCTTTTTTTAATGATAAATGAATTAAAAGAGCAAATTAAACAAAATTAAAAATGAAACAATGATAAAGAAAATTAACTTCAAATTAAAACTAAGATTAGGTATTATCGATATTAATAAAATCAAACCATTACCCGGCAACGGCCCCAAAAACTTGATGCATATTTTTGCAAGTGTACGAATCGTTCAAGTAATAAAGTGTACAAAAGTACGGATATCGAACCCACAAGGAATGGCATTACTAAGTACCGAAATTGACTAACCCTAATTTTATTTGAAAACTGAATTGTTGAAATTGTTTTAAAAGCAAATTAACATAAAACTAAATGCAAATAACAAAAATTAATGTTGTTCACAAATGATTAAAAACGCTAAGGCATTTGATTTCGCTAAATCAATTCAATCCGATTTCAAGTTATGTTATATGAGAATCAAAGTTAAAAGTGATGGTTGAAAAACCCAAACTTATCTAATACTCTTTCTCAAGTTATATTAGAATTACTTATCTATGAAAACCGACTATATTTCTATGAAGATTTAATCACAAATAAGCACATTACGATTTATGAATTTCCTAATAACCACATACATCATGACAGGTGTCAAACTCGCATTCAACATACGGTATTTATCACAAGAAGCATTCATTACACATCTCCTCTCTGGGCCTCAATATAATGCAACAAATCATCTAAATCTTGATCAGAAATTTAAAAGCATTAAGCATGGAAATAAATACTCGACTTGAAAACATTGAATTCATATAACCATAACAAAAGAAATCGCATTTCCTTGATCTAACTACATCATAGCCTTAGCAAAACGAATTAGTTCATAAATCTAAAATAAGAACAAACATATTCTCAATTGAATCCATTTAACAAACAATCCGAATAAAATGCGTAAAATAAAAGCTAAGGTATAAGAGATGAAAAACCTCTGAAGAGGAAGACTTGGTACCAACAATGGTGATGATCCGTCAAGCTTCTCCAACCTCTCTCTCCAAAATTTCCTTTTTTCCCCGCAAAAATAACTCAATTCTACTCTCTCCGGCCTTCTTCTCCATCATAACGTATATATAGGTTTAGGGTTTCGAGGGCAATTTTGGAACAAAACAATATAAAAATGTTTCGAACTTAAACTCACGGCGGCGAAGTTATTCTCACAAGCGGCGAGATTTTTGGAAAACTTACGATTTCTTGCCTGCTTAAATCTCGCCTAGCGGCGGATTATCAGGCTCGGCGGCGAGATTTACTTGGTCGGTGGCGAGATGTATTTGGCCGGCGGCGAGATTTCTTTGGCCGGCGGCGAGATTTCTTTGGCCGGTGGCGAGATTTCTTTGCCAAAATCTGTGCTCTCGGGAAGATTTTCAACATTTTCTCCGTAAGGTTTTTCACCGGTGGCAAAATTCCAAATTTTGAAATTTTGTTTTCTTTTTCTTTGATTCAATCCCGATCATTGTACTTTGTCCCTAACTTCTCCAAAATCATGATTTTACCTGAAATTGCACTTTAAACACGAAATACCCGTGAAATGACATTTGTGGATTAAATAATCAAATAAACACAATTTTCACACAAATATCAACATTTAAATCATAACAAAAATGCAATAATTTAGCTCTTATCAAGAAGCACTTAGAAAGCATCATTACACAATAATACATGCAAATACATTCAATCCTAAAATAATGATATGATAATAAAATGCATACTTAAAGAGAGAGATGCATAAAGCAACCACACATGAACATGAAAAGTGGGATGATACAATCAAAACACTTTCATGGAGATAAATAATCTCACAGAATAATAACAACCCACTCCATTGGAGATAAAGGATGCAAACATATAAATGTGTATGTATGTGTAGATGAAGCTCTATAATCAAGTACCTAAACGGATAAGACTAAATATGCTGACTCGTTTTGATACCACTTAAGAATTCTATATGTCGGCACAATTGTACATGAGTGAATTGAACTTCTGACCTAAATAGGCATATGGGACCTAAAGGGAAATGGGTATGCTAGCCCATGTAATATTTTCATGAGCTCTATTCCAACTCGGTCAAGTAGACTTCATAATGTGAATTAAGGAGATAGTGTAACGAAAATACAATAAGGACAACATTCTTAATTAAAGACACCATAAAAACAACCCACAGATCATGAAGAAAAATTTGAGATAAACTCACTAGTGATGGTGTGTCTCACACGCTCCTATCCAAGCTAGAAATATGTAATAACATAGCAAACAACACACAACATGGGAATTAGAAAACATACTGCAAAAGCTATAAAGGATTTTCACTCACTTCAAGACCTCCTATGTACGAACATATTAAGTAAATGATGCTTGTAATCTCAATGCATATAATCATACATAACATAGTATGTAATGAGGTAAACCTATATAGAATCTCTACTAATGTGGTAACATTCTCAAGTTGCTTATAGAAACCACACAACAATGATTAATTCAATAATAATTAAATGAATAGTATATAACTCAATAAAAGTATAAATGTAAATACCTCTACCGGTATGGATACATTCCCAACTATACCTAAGTTTCCCTCATGATACTCAAATATTAAGATGATTAAATGGTTGGTTTGGCTGAAGATTTTAATACTTAATTGGGGAATCAATCACTATTATAAAAACTCTTGTTTTTTTGTTTACTTTTTTTATGTGTAAAATATAGTGTATGTATTTTAATTCATATTGTCTGGTTGTATAAGTGATTTATTGTATGAGTCAATCGCACGCACATATAAAGCATAATTTTTTTATCTCATACATTGCACAAAACATATTTGGAGGTTTTATTTACATAGAAAGTTCGTTATTAATATGGGATATTTAGAATCGATTTAAAACCTGAAAATCCAAATCAATTTAGGGTTCAACATGGAATTTTTAAGAAGTTTTACTATTCTGGTCGATTCGAAGTTGATTTGATAGTTTTTTCGAGGACTTGTTGAGTAGTCAACTAGAAACAATTTTAAAGCTTTTCTTTTTATCTCGTTGACCAATTAACAAGGCGTCAAGAAAGGTTAGCGAGGTAAAAAGATTTATATAAATTCCCTTTCATTTTAATTGATTCCTTGGCTAGAATTTGAGAAATGTTGGGTTTATTGGTTTCTAGGCTTTCCCGATCCAGACTGTGCTTCTAAGTGTTAGGTATGGGAAACAATGGTATATCATGTAGAACTTAGAACATCATATATGATTACTTTCGTATCTCAAACATAGGCTTTATTGCACATTATGTGAGATTAAGTGAAAGTTTATTTAGAGAAAAACCAAGAAAGATTCTTGAAAAAATTTAAAGAAATTGAATCTTATTGAAGATGATGATTTTACGATGAAAACCTAAGAATGATGCATGGATTTGTGAGAAAACTAAAAGACTTTGGTCTCAAATCAACATTTAACAAAATTTATAACTACTTTAATGCATTAAAAAATGGTGTGTTAAAGACCGAGAGGTGATTTACTAGTAGGAAACAGTTTTGAAAATGAATTTGTTTTTTTATTTTTCGCCAATGTGCATGACACATGGTAAAATTTCCACTTACATAATAATTTTAGCCCACTGTTGTAATTATTGAAGCCAATTTTTGTTAGATCATGCTTTCTGGGCACATAGACATGTAAATCACTACAAACCCACATCAAAAGGGATGACACTAGTGGAGTTTGAAAGAGACGGATGGTGAGCTTCGGTGTTAATATGCATCTGTTCTATTTATAGGGGCCTATTTAAATTTTTTAACAATTGAAATAGCCATAAATAATTAATATCGATTAAGTAATATTTGAATGTTTAAATTAATAACCTTTCATAAATGTAGATTGTATCATTAATATTTATTTTGAATTTAAATAATAAAATATATATCTGACTGTGTGTTGCCTATATCTATTTGACTTTTCAAAGTGAACATGGATTAATCAAATGGGGTGGTATGTATTTGATGATTCCCCTATCCAACACAAGATTCCTAGGTTTCCCATTCCTATTCTAGCGAGGTAGGTAGTTGATGAGTCACAAGACATGCATTACAAATACCAATCTTGCGAAATGCCCTTTGGTTTTATAATTTGTAAAACTCTCGCAAGTGTAGGAATTATTTTATAGAAAATGATAAGTATACTCCCAAGGTCGATCTAAGGAAGGAATATATGTGGTTTTTAATTTATTATTCAAACTTTTAAAAATGAAATTAAATCTTAAACATCTTGTCACGTGGTTTTTGTGTTCTAATCTAATGACATAATATAAATAAACATAGATATGAATTTAATAAATAATAATAAAAATATTTATCATTTATAACAATAGAGTATTTAAGGATATAATAATTAAGTTAATTATTTTTGCTCATATTATTTAGGTTATTAAAGATATAAATTGAAATTTATTGATTCTATATTTTTTATATATGAATACTACCTTTGGTGGGGTTAGATATTCTTTGTTAATTAAACAAATCAATTAACACCTATGGGTGAGGTCGATAACTAATTTTATTAATTAAATTAATTCTTTTTTTCTAAGAGATTTAAAATGAACCATTAAATATCACCTTTGGTGGGATTAGACATTTTAAACTTTATTTAAGGTGTCTAAATTAAACCTAAGAATTTAACTATCTGAATATTAATCAACTTTTAAAACCATTATTTAAAATATGTTGTTAATATATTTTCAAATATTAGTTATCATAACAATTTTTGAAATAGAGCTTCACTCTAATTACTAAACGATTGTACCAATAAATAAAATAGTACTATTCTAAATCCCACTCTATAATTAAACCTTATAATCTAATTTTCATAGTTAAGTTTTTAATGAAAAATAATATATATCTCTCTAACATCCTTAATATAAAATCTTGAATGAAAACGAAATTAATTTTTTTTATAGAAATGTTTTACCTATTTAATATTTCATAAGCATAACAACGTTATTATTATATCGTATTTACAAACAGCCAGCCATGTTATATTTAATTTTTCCTTGATTAAATTTAACATGGCTAATTAAATATAACATATAAGAATAAAACATAAAAATATAACTGTAAAGAATCCATTATAATTATTACAACAATTTGATGCTAATTTTGTTGCTAGAAAACCTCCAAACGGATTTGCATCTCTACTTATTGAATCAAAAACTAAAAATTTATAAAAACAAAGCTAGTTCTTCTTAAAAATAGAAGAACATAAAAACTAAAAACTAAAACATTTCTAGAGAGATAAAGCTAGAGAGAAAGTGCTAAAAAAATTGTGTGTTTTACAATAGGAGAAGATGATCCTTTTATAGGTGAAGAAAAGGCCAAAAACGGAGGAAAAATATTTCAAAATTTAAATTTGGACATATTGGCACGCATATGGGATGCAAAAATCTCTGTAGACTAGTAGTTGGCATGGCAGACATGCGGTTGGCATGGTAAATAAGTGGTTGGCACTTGCGGGACACAACGTGGAGTATGTAGGTACGCGTGTGACATAGAATGGAAGGGATGCTATGCACGAGACTCAACACGGATGGACTGCTGTATGCGGGACTCAACGCGATGGGCAGCTTTGCGCAAAAGGGCTACTTCGCATAGGATTTCGACCATTTTGACCCATTTATTCATATTTTTCCAACTTGTTAACTTTTCCTCATTTCTTTTCTCAATATATTTGTGATGTATTGCATCTAGTATTTTTCTCTGTGTCTTTAAGTTATTTTTGAACAAAAATAGCTAAAAAACAAGAAAAATACCCGTGATTCTAGAAAGACAAATTTATATAAAGAATATGATAAAATCATAAAATTATAAATCTATTTAATCAATTAAAGTACATTAAATCATGGTAATTTTAGTGCTTTTTAAGCACTCATCACAACCCCCAACTAGCTTCTTGGTAGTCCCTTAGCAAGAGAAGCGATAAAAACTAAAAATTAAACTAGCTTAAATCACTTATGTGGATTGACACGGTTGCATTAGTGTATGCAACATGCCTTTCAACCCCTAGGTTTTCCTAGGGAACGAGTTTAAGTCTCGTGAGGGTTTTTAGTAATGATACCTACAAACATTAATAAAAAATGAGAACAAAATAAAACAAATAAAATAAGAATATATTAAATTTCATAATTAAAATTTTAAGCATAAATTATTTCAACTTCCTAAACATTCATGATTTATTATAATAATTAGTTGAAAATCATTTTCATATTTCATATAAAAAATGTATCAATTTAATTTCCTCGAAACTTAGTATGAGGAACTAGAATTCGCTTTGACTATATTCCTCAAAAGTCAATACTCTCAAAAACACTGAATCCTATGGGTTCAAACACTCATACTAATTTATATGCGAAAGAGTTTATGTATAGAAATGAACTAATATGTTTGCATATGTATAAAGAAGAAAAACTCAAAGTGTTATTTTAGCGTTGATCTTATGAAAGTAATCAAATCTAAGGATTTATAAAATATTATACATTACTTTCATACATCAATCAAATTCATCAAATAAAAAGATCAAGTAATATGCCTATTAGAAAATGAAGAAAAATGCAATGACTTCTTAGGGAATTACTTCCTATATTTTCTTTTGCATTAAACCATTTCTCACATCTGTTTAGGCTTTTGGGGTCATAGTATATAGATTATACTATGCATTTTTCTTTTCTCTCTTTCTTTCTCTTATATTCTTTTTTTAAGAGAATACATTTGTTAAAAAATTGGACCCATGTACAAATTGTACATTTTTATATGGTAAGGTGAGTGATTAATATTTGGCTTTTCTATTGGTATTTGTACAGGTAACCCTGGATATATCTCTTTTTTTAATAAAAGTCATGCATGAATGAAGAAAGACACATACTATCAATTTGTACTTAAATCATTTAATCTAAGCAAATGAAAAATAAATACATAACACTTCATTAAGATGAAAAAATGAAGACATTTAATGCTAAATCCTACAGAGATCATCTAATAATGTTGAAAAAATAATAAAATTGTTTAGAGTAGAAAAAATAATATTTATCACCCAAAATAAAGGATAATGGGCTCAAATTATATCTCACAAGGGTAGTCTCTACTATTTGATTCTGAAACACCGATTTTGGGTTTAATATAATTTCTACACCTTATCAAGAAACACTAGTCATGACAAAAACTAACCAATTATTATATACTCTATGATATGTTTTCAAAAATTAATCTAACAGTGCAAAATATTTAATTATTTACTTAAATTTGATTTAAAGAAATGATAAATTTTTGTAAGAAATTTTTTAAAACTAATCCTAAAATTCTAAAAATTACTAAATCACAAAAAAAATAAAAATCAAACACAATAAAAATGAAAATGTGAACATAAAAAATTTAAAATTGTTAAAATTTTAAAATTAAGTATGGTAATTTTTCATCACCCCCATCCTAGAATTTACATTATCCTCAATATAATAGTGTAAATTAAAGATAAAGAGAAAAGAGAATAAAAGTTACCTATTTCTTGAGAATGTGCAAATAGTGATGGAAAATTATAGGTGTATCCATAATGTTCATCATTAAAGTTCATACAAAAAGATCCTTGTGAATTTCTAATATCTTAACAAATATATTCAGTTTTAACAATTCTAAAATTATTTAGTTGCAATTAAACTAAAATAAGCAAAATAAATTAAATAAATAAAACAAATAAAAGAAAGTCACCTAAAATAATGGGTTGCCTCCATCCAACGCTTAGTTTAACGTCTTAGCAAGACACATCGTTATGGTGCTAAGGATCACCCTACCACATGTAATCAATTTTGGCAATGTTGTGTGGTCCTTCTAAATAAGGCGCCATACGATGTCCATTGACTTTAAATGTTGTTTGTGTCTTGGAATCCAATAATTCTACTACTCCTTGAGCAAATACTTGGACTATTTTTAATGGTTCATCCGATCTTGTTCCCAATTTTCCTAGAAACAATCTCATATGAGAGTTAAATAAAAGAACCATTATTCCAGGGTGAAGAGTATTAGGAATTAGCCTCTTGTCATGATAGTGCCTAGTATGCTCTTTGTATAATTTGGCATTCTCATAGGCTTTGTTCCTAATTTCTTCCAACTCATTAAGATGGAGTAACCATTTTTCTCCTACTTTATTTAAGTCCATGTTTAACTCTTTAATTTCCCAGTAAGCCTTTTTTTCAAGTTCAACGGGAAGGTGGCATGCATTTCCAAAGATTAACTAGTAAGGGCTCATCCCAATGGGTGTTTTGTAAGCTGTGCGGTATACCCATAAGGAATCATTCAAATTAAATGCCCAGTCCTTCCTTGAAGGATGCATAATGTGTTCTAGGATTTCCTTGATTAGCCTATTACTTACCTCAATTAAACCAGAAGTTTGAGGATGATATGGAGTAGCAACTCTATGTGTGATGTTATACTTTTTCATTACTCTGTCAAAGATATTATTACAAAAATGGCTACCTCCACCACTTATCATAGCTCTAAGCATTCCGAACCTGCTAAATATTGAATCCTTCAAGAATTTTACAACAACATTAGCATCATTGGTTTTAGTGGGGGTAACTTCTACCCATTTGGATACATATTCCACAGAAACCAATATATATTGAAAACCATTGGATGGGGGAAAAAGACCCATAAAATCAATCCCTTATACATCAAAGAGTTCAACAACTAAATTAGATGTCAAGGCATTTCATCTCTTTTGCTTATATTGCCTGTTCTTTGACATCTATCACATTGTGCACAAACAATATGAGCATCTTTAAAAAGAGTGGGCCAAAAGAATCCAGACTGTAATATCTTACTAGCTGTCTATTTGCCACCAAAATGGCCCTCACAATGAAGTTCAGGGCAAAAAGTTTGAATGCTCTTATGTTCTTTTTCAGGTACACATCTCCGGATGACTTGATCCTAACCAATCTTTTATAAATAAGGATTATCCCAGAAATAGTCCTTGATAGTTTTAAAGAGCCTTTTCTTGTCCTGATATGAAATGTTAGGTCTTAAAACACCAGTGGCAAGATAGTTTACAATACCAGCATACCATGGGTTTGGGCCTATTGAAAATAACTGTTTATTAGGAAATGTTTGAATTATATCTTCGTTACTTTCACCCTTAAGAGAATTGAAGTCAGAAATCAACCTAGAAAAGTGGTCAACTACTAAGTTTTCACTACCTTTCTTATCCTTGATTTCTAGGTCAAATTTTTGTAAGAGTAATACCCACCTGATTAATCTCGGCTTGTCATTCAGTTTACTTAATAGGTACCTTAAACCAACATAATTAGAATGCACAATCACTTTAGATCCTACTAAATAAGACCTAAATTTGTCTAAAGAAAACACAATAGCCAAGAATTCCTTCACAGTGATGGTATAATTCATCTAGGTGTCATTGAGTGTTTTTCTAGCATAGTAGATGACATGCAAACACTTATCCACCCTCTGTCTCAAGACTGCTCCAATAGCATAATCGACTTGTCACACATTATTTCAAAGGGTAAAGACCAGTTTGTTGCCATAATAATAGGGGCAGATGTTAGTTTCTCTTTCAAGATATTAAAGGCAATAAGGCAGCCATTGTTAAAATTAAAATAAACATCTTTTGATAATAGGTTACATAAAGGATGACATATTTTAGAGAAATATTTAATAAATCGTGTGTAAAATCCTGCATATCCTAAGAAACTTCTTATCCCCTTAATAGATGTAGGGGGAGGTAATTTGGAAATCAGTTCAACTTTTGCCTTATCAACTTCAATATCTTTGATTGAAATGATATGTCCTAACACTATCCCTTGTTGAACCATAAAATGAATTTTCTCCCAACTAAGAATTAGATTGCATTCAATGCATCTTTCTAAAATCAAAGTCAATTTATGTAAGAAATCATCAAATGAGTTTCCAAAGACAGAGAAATCATTCATGAAAACCTCAATGAATTTTTCCACCATGTCTGAGAAGATAGACATCATACATCTCTAGAATGTGACAGTGGCATTGCATAACCCAAATGGCATTCTTCGAAAGGCAAATGTCCCAAAAGGCCATGTAAGTGTGGTCTTTTTTTATCTTCTAGTGCTATGGGTACTTGATAATATCTGAACAATCCATCTAGAAAATAGTAAAATTTGTGCCCAACTAATCTTTTCAACATTTGATCAATGAATGGAAGAGGAAAGTGATTTTTTTAGTATATAAATTTAGTTTCCTGAAATCTATACACATCCTCCATCAAGTGATTATTCTAGTGGGCATTAATTCACTTTTGTCATTTTTAACAATTGTTATCCCAAATTTCTTAGGTACCACATGCACTCGAATAACCGTTTTACTATCGACAATAGGGTAGATAATTCATTTTTTTAACAATTTAAGAATTTCTTTTTTAACTACCTATTGCATGTTTGGGTTTAGTCTTCTTTGGGCCTCACGTACAGGTTTAGCACCATTCTCTAAGTTGATCTTATGCATACACATGGTAGGATTAATGCCTCTTATATCCCCAATACTCCAACCTATGGCTTTTTACAACTTCTTAAGCACTTTTATAAGTTCCTTTTCTTAGGATTTGGTTAATGTGAAGAAATTGTCGCTAGATGAGTTTCTTCTTCTCCCAGAAACACGTATTTTAAGTGCTTAGGTAAGTCTTTAAGTTCAAGTTCAAATGGATTGACCTCTTTACTAGATGGGGAACTAGGTAGATTTAAGAGTGTACTGGATTTTGTAATTATTTCATTACTATCTAGCTGTTCAAGGTACCCCTTAGTTTTCTCATCTAAATCTTCTTCGACCTCTTCAAGTGTAAGAAAAGTTTCAAGCTTGTCTTCTATTCTAATTCGGGAAAAGGTTCTTTGGACAAGATTATCCAAAGGGTCAACATCAAATATTTCATCAATGGCAGAAATAGAAGGAAAAGGTAAAGAATCAAAAACTATAAAATGAACAGTCTTTCCTAAGAATGTCATTGTCAAATTTTCATTTTGGACATCAATAATAGTCTTGGTAGTTGCCATAAATGGTCTTTCAAGTAGTATTGTGTGCTCTCTGTCCAAGGTTGGATTTTCTTGCATATGAAGAACCATAAAGTCAACAGGTATTATTAGTTTGTCTACCTCTACCAACAAATCCTTAACTATTCCCTTTAGATACTTAAAAGATTTATCTGTAAGTTGAAGGGACATATTTGTGGGTTTTAAATCTCCTAAATGAACTATAAGAATGTAGAGTAGGGTATCAAGTTTATACTAGTACCTAAATCATGCATTATTTTAGTGACCTTCCTATCCCCTATAGTTATGTTTATGATAAAACCTCTAGGGTCTTTCAACTTAGGGGGAAGTCGGTGCTGAAGTACAGCACTAGAAATTTATAATACTACTACTCGCCCTTTAAGTTCATATCTCATTTTCTAAGTGTTCAACTCTTTGAAAATCTTAGCATATGAGGGCACATTCATGATCACTTCTAATAATGCTAAATTGATATTTACTTTAGAAAGTATATTAAAAAGAACATATAAGTACTTATCTTGTTTAGATTCTTTCAGCCGGTGTGGAAAAGGTACTTGTAGCTGGTGTGGTTCTATTGTCTTTTGAATTTTGGGGATGTTAGATGATTCCCCAATGAGTTTTTCCGAAGGTTTGTCAAGTTTAGCACTTGTTTATCCTTTTTGTGAGACTAGAATTTCACCTTCATTGTTACCTGAACTACAAGGTAGATCTTTAGAGTTTCAAGTATACTGGTATTGACTACCTTACCACTTCGAAGGGTTCTTACATCCTTTGCTTGTTCAGGTTGACTGCCCAATTTTAGTTTTAATCCTTTTAACCGAAGCCTCTATGATGCTCAACCTTTGATTATTCATCAATTGTTTTTTATGACTAACTTGAATAAAAGCATTCAAGCTATCCTCTAAGGTTGGCTTAAAAGATTTATTTGGTGGATAAGGGAGGTTTTACATGGCCTTAGTGTTTGACATTGGGTGTAAGCTTGGTAATTATTTGGTGTCCAATGATGTTTAGGGTGATTATTGGTGTTTGGATGATGCCTTTGAAAGGAATTGACTTCCTCTATGGCATCCACACTAGAATCACAAGTATATGAACAATTACGAGCATCATGCCCAATTGAAAAACACATTTCACACACCTCTTGATTTGGCATTTGATGGGTAGTGAAAAGTTGCACTTGCTTAGTCAATTTAACAAGTTGCAAGGTCATTTCATTACTGGATCCAACTTTATTGACTCCTACTCTTCTTTTTCTAGTGCTTCTTTGTTAGGAATTACAACCCAACAGCTCATAGAGACTATAGCTTTCCTCTACGATCTTTTCTCCCAAAACTCCTCCAACAGCATTATCAACCATATATTGACTATGCAGTGTCAATCCATCATAAAAGAATTAGTTATGTAGCTGTAATGGAAATCTATTATGAGGACATTGAATGAAAAGGAGTTTGAATCTTTCCCAAGCTTCATGAAAGGTCTATTCGTCCATTTGAGAAAACATTGCTATCTTCGTTCTTAGATCAATAGTCATTTGATAGGAATAGAACCTACCCATAAATTTATCATAGATTGCCTCCCAAGTTGTTAAAGAACCCGACTATAAAGTAATGAACCATGACTAAGCTTTATTCTTGAGGGTGTAAGGAAAAAACCTCATCCTAAGCTGGTCTTCATCAATTCTCTACAGTGGAAAGGTTTGAACAATAGCATAGAATTCTTTAATGAAATGCAAAGAATCTTCATTAGGGATACCGCAAAAGGAAGGCAATATAGAATAATGAATCTTTTTCAACTCATAGTTCCTTGCAGTCTCTTGTAGTTCTATGCCAGAAGTTGAATTTCAAATGATTGGCATTGCATAGTCCTTCATCATTTTCAGTCTATCTCCAACATCTCCCATGGCTACTTGTATAGGAAATCGGTCCTTCTCCCCTTGCGTATCTAGCTCTTAAATTGAAAAATAGTAGGCTTCTCTAAAAAAATTTCTCACTTAACAAAATGTATAGGCTTAAAGAAGATGAAAGACGCAAAGAACCTAAATTTTTGTTTATTTATTATTTTTATTGAAAATCTAAATTAATTAAGTTAAGTGAAAATATAAGTTAATTAAGTTAATGAATTAAGTTTTTTTTTGTGATGTAAAATTTAAAGAATGAACACAATTTTTGAAACAAATGAATCTCTATTATTTCATTTGAATTTTATTACACACATTCTTAAAATAAAAACAAAACAAAACAAACTAAATGGAAAGAAAATACAAAAATGGGTGACCTCCCACTCAGGATTAAAATTTATCGTCTTCTAGTAAGATATTGCTTGGAGATTTCAGAATGACAAACTCAATGTCTCCTTTTCATTGAATTTATTTGATCCACTTTGACCATTGAGTTACTCTTTGCTTTGTTTTTGCAAATGCTTAGTTAACTGTTCCATTTGGACTTCCACCTTTTTGATAAAAGCTTCCATAAAGTCAAAGAATTGATTAGTTTTTGATTGGTTATCTCTGTAGACTTGAATAAAAGAATTCAAGTTGTCTTCCAAAGTTGGTTTACAAAGACGACTTCTTGGAATGGGCTGGTGGAATTGTTGGCCTGGCTTATTTGAGCCTTGGGCCAAAGGAAGGTTGCTTTGCTTTCAGGAGAAGTTGGGATGATTCCTCCATCCAGGATTGTAGTTACTTGAATTGGGGATGAATTTTGATCTCTCGTGATATGCTCCCAAAATAAGTTAAGTTAACTTCTAAGTTAAATAACATTATTAGTATTGATCAAGAATACTCTCAGGAAAGAATAGTAAGGCAAAGTCCGCTTAAAAAAAATCCTCCTAAGTAAAGCAACATTTTCGGAAAACACTATTGACACAAAGGCTTTCAAGAACTAGTCTTCTAAATAGAACTCTCTTAGATCATTACCTTTCATGCAATTCAAATCTAAGTTAATTAGTTTTTTTTATTTTTATTTTTGAATTTTTTTTACTTTTAAAGAACAATTTAAATTTTTTTTGTTTTTTTATTAATTTTTTTTATTTTAAATTTTAAGTTTTTTTTGTTACTTTTCAAGAAGAGAAACAATTTTTTATTTTTTTTTTTAATTTTAAATCTAAAATTTTAGTTTCAAATTTAAATATTTTTTTGTTTTACTCTTAAAGAAAAATATATTTTCTTTTAATTTTAAATTTCAAATTTTAAATTGTTTTTTAAAAACATTTGTACTCTTCGTTCGTGAACAGTTTTTTTTTTAATTTTTAATATTAAATTAAATTTCTTTAATAAAAAAAAGTCCACTGTGTTAGTGAAATTTTTTGTGTGTTTACTGTTCAAGAATAATTAAATTTGTTTTTAGTATTTTAAATTTTATATTATATATATTTTTAAAAATAGATTTCACTGTTCGTTCATGAACATTTTTTTTATTTTAAAATTAAATTTCTGTTTTTGTTTTTATTGTTCCAGAAGAGTTTAAATTTTTTTATAATTTTTTGTGAAATTAAAATTATTTTAAATAAAAATTTGTAATGTTAGTTCGTGAATAGCCTTTTTTTTCTTTTTTTTTTAATTTGTTTTTTAACTCAACATAAATAAATAAATCATAAATATTTATAACACAAAAAGTTTTTAATTTTTTTATAAATAATTTAAAAACGTTAATACTTCTTCGACAACGACACCACAAACTTGATAAGTTATAATATCGGTATTATAAATACCAATCTTGTAAAATACCCTTTGAAATTATAATTTGAAAAACTTTTATAAGTGTACGAATTATTTTATAGAAAATGATAAGTTTACTCTTAAGGTCGATCTAAGAAAGTAATATTTGTAGTTTTCTAATTTGTTATTCAAAATCTTAAAAATTAAATTAAATCCTAAACATTTTGTCACGATATTTTAGTTTTTGTGTTTTAATCTAATACCATAATATAAATAAACATAGATATGAAATCAATAAATAATAATACAAATATATATAATTTATAACTATGAGTATTTAAGGATATAATAATTAAGTTAATTATTCTTACTCATATTATTTAGGTTATTAAAGATATAAAGTGATATTTATTTATTTTTTTAATAAGAATATCACATTTGGTGAGGTTAGATATTTTTTGTTAATTAAACAAAACAATTAACACTTATGGGTGAGGTCGATAACTAATTTTGTTAATTAAATTAATTCTTTTTTCTACGAGATTTAAAATGAACCATTTAAATGCCACCTTTGGTGGGGTTAGATATTTTAAATGTTATTCAAGGTATCTAAATTAAACCTAAGAATTTAACTATGTGAATATTAACTTTCAACTTTTAAAACCATTACTGAAAATATGTTATCAATACATTTTCAAATATTAGTCATCATAAAAACTTTTGAAATAAAGCTTCACTCTAACTACCAAACAATTGTACCAACAAATAAAAGAACACTATTCTAAATCAGACTCGATAATTAAACTTTATAATCTAATTTTTATATTTAAGTTTTTAATGAAAAATAATATATTTCTCTCTAACATCCATAATATAAAATCTTTAATAAAAATAAAATCAATTTATTTTAGACAAATGTTTGAACTATTTAATATTTCGTAAGCAAAACAATGTTATTATTATATCATATTTACAAATAGCCAGTCATGTTAAATTTAATCATAGACAAATTAAATATCATATAAGAATAAAACATAAAAAGATAACTGTAAAGAATCAATTTAAATTATACCTTAATAGAATCCTTACATCAATTTGATGTTAATTTTGTTGTTGGAAAACCTCCAAACGAATTTGCATATCTACTTATTGAATCAAAAACTAAAAATTTATAAAAATATAGCTAGTTTTTCTCAAAAAGAGAAGAACTTAAAAACTAAAAACTTTTTAGAGAGAGAAAGCTAAAGAGAAAAAGAGCTCAAAAATTTGTGTGTTTTACAATGGAGGAATAAGGTCCTTTTATAGATAAACAAAAAGGCTAAAAAGGGGGGAAAATATTTCAAAATTTGAATTTGGACGCATTTGTATAGTTGGCATGTGTATAGGCAACAAAAATCTCTACAGACGGGCCATTGGCACAATAGCCGGGCCGTTGGCGCGCACGGGTGCAAGTGGGACATGGCGAGGAGTATGCTGGCGCACGGGAGGGATGCTGCGGGTAGGACTCGATGTGGATGGGCTGGTGCGCGTAGTATTTTTACCATTTTGAACTATTTTGTCCCATTTGTTTTCATCTTTTTGACTTTTCATCATATTTTTTCTCAATATATTTGTGATGTATTGCCTACAATATTTTTCTTCTTGTGTTTAAGTTATTTTTAATAAAAATACCTAAAAAACAATAAAAATACCTGTGATTCTGAAAAGATAAATTTATATAAAAAAATATGATAAAATCATAGAAATATAATTCTATTTAATCAATTAAAGTACATTAAATCATGGTAATTTTAGTGCTTTTTAAGCACTCATCAGTAGTCTAGTTATCTTGCCCAGTTACGATGACGCAATGAAAGTTGACTCTAGAGTGTCGTAATTGAGTTGCACAGTTGGTACCCCAAATATCTTTATTCGATAATAATCTTGAGGTTATAAGTTTTTGGAGTTCCGATTGAAAAGTTATGGTTTATCAAGGTTTAGGAAAAAATTCAACTATGAATTTGTGTTTTTGACTTCCTAAATATAATATCTTTTGAGCCTGATTCTTCCATATCCTCTTCTAGTTTGTGCCATTGAGTCACTAGTTGATGAAAGGTTGAGATTGAACCTACCATTTTGTATATAGACCTGGTCACTCTCATCTTTACTCGTCATTTTATTATGAATCCAAAATGAGAGCTCTAAGGAGAATGATTGGAGATCATTTACTTACTTCACTAGACTTTTGATAAGTGGATTAATTGCAAGAATTTCTAGATGATTAGAATCTAATTGGATGATCCAAGTCTCTGGATAACCAGAATTTCTGGATGTAAAACTCACAAGTGGTTGGACTTTTAGCTTCTTGATGATAAAGAGACTGTCGATACAACTATAATTGAATCAGAAGAATAGGAGCAACAACTTATGTTGTTCTGATGGAACTAGAGAACCAAGTGAACATGGATGGCATAAGTATGATGGAGCTAGAATACCATGAATGACAATATTATATCTTTTTATCTAAACTAAAGATTCCCAAACGTAGAAACAATTGTGTGATAGTCAATTGTTTTACCAACTCAATTAAGTAATCGAAACCTAAATGAGAGGTTAAAATGCCAACCAATGGAATATTTTTGTGAGCTCTATACCAATTCAGTCAAGCATGACTCACCAATTTGAATTAAGAAAATAACATAGCAGAAGTACAAGACAACATACTCAATTCAACACAAAACAAAAACTACCAATAGTAAGAAAGAATAAACTGTAGTAAACACACTAGTGACGGTGTGCCACATAGACTCTTATCCAAGCTAACATCATTCACAAACAATAAACATCAAACAGTATACAAATAAGCCAAACATATGGGAAAATCTATAAAGGATTTCCAATCACTTGAAGACTTTATATGTGTGAACATATTCCATAAATGATTGTTGTACTCTCGCAGCATGAAATCAAATAGAACCTATCATACCATAAGAAAGAGTCAAACAACTGTTACACAACCCAAGTAAGGAGATATAGACTCCTTAGAGACTCATACTAAAAATGCATAATTATAAAACATAAGAAATACTTAGTAAGCTATAGGCATGCTACAAGGAAAGGAAAGAAAGCATGTAACAACACAAATCAAATAAGCTTTCTAATCAAAGTCTAAATCTAATATGTTGGTACATACATGATAAAAACTCAAATTATACTAACATCACAACTTATCATGCATAATAACAAATATAACGAGGTAAACCCCCATAGAACTCATGTCTATGTGTTAACATTCTCGGGTTACTTATAGTAACCACTCGATAGCAAACAAATCTACTATGTAATAAAACATTTACAACCCTGATTAAAATAAAACCTTAATTAACTCTATCAACTAGAACCTCTATTCAAACTGTCTATTGCTACCCTTTCTTGCTACTTTTGTAACAACTTGGTTCAACACATGAACTCGACTTTCCTCCAAAGCCAACACCACCCAAGTGGTGTGATTAGTAACCTTAGATAGTAAAGTAAAGTGAAGAATTAGACATGATAACTACATTCAGTCATGAACACCTATAACACAAATGAAATAGTGCATCCTAGAAACTACCAGCCGACACACGACATACAACCACATAGGCTCATCACATAAGAAAAAGTTGCATGAGGGCAACTACTTGTCGACACATGGCTCACAACCACATAAGCTCCTCACCTATAACCACTTGTAAACATTGCCTCGAGTACTCACCATTCAAAAGCACGGTTATGCCTACATAGTCATAAGTCACTAATACAAAACAAGACCTAAGGTATTAATGATTCAAAAACAAAAAAAAAATGAGATGTCAATTTGACAGAGCTTTGTTACATATTTTTTGGATCAAGAAATAAGAGAAAGTTGGGTATTTATAATACATGACTAGCCACCTCACCAGGCACCTTACTATGGACCTTGCTCAGGGTGGTGGTGAGGGTGTGGCGAAGTGTGTGGCAAGGTGCCAAAAAATCTCATTTTTCATTTACAAAAGTTGTAGAGCAATTTCCATAAATACCTGTGCCTAAAAAGAAACAATAAACACGAGTAATACATTGGCGAGCGAGCGACCTAGCATACACACAAAGAAAACCAACCCCATGGCGTGTGTAAATATGCTCATATACAAAGTATATCTAAATATATGTGTGTATGCATTAATGATCCGTAGTAATCAATTTTACACAAAGAAAAACAAAACATAAGTAGAATAAACAGACACCATGTTTTATATGATAAGCCAACACACTAACATTGAAAACAATATGAATTATATTCTCCCTTTTTGGATTTCCATTTCAAAATACTACACAATTACATACAGACATACATCTGTCTTGAGATGATCGTGAAGATGACTTAAAGATGTTGGTTCCCATGAACAAAACAAGCACACTTATACCCAAAAACACACACAAACCAAGTGCATCCATCTTTATATATCAATGCATCTACCAATATCACTTCTTAAACACGAGGATCTGAGCACCACTACACACAACCCATATGAAGCTTGAAGACTTCAATTTACATCTATAATTTGCACATAAAAAATAAACATATATACCGTGAACATATCATGTAGAAATAGCATGTAGTCTATCACATACTATTGTGTTACCTTTACATAGGTACATACCAGTAGGCTAAGCATAATCATTATGTAGTACATACAAACACAATCTATATGCAATATAAGTATGTAGTATTCCACTAGGCATATGCAACACTCCCTTTAAGTGTATGCATATGATATAAACATGATGTAGTGAAAATTACACTAACTATCCCATGTAGAAACTAGCATGTTAAAAAATAAATACAATGCACAGACAAACACAAATTGTGCACATTGTCCCCATTTTTGACATGGAAAATCAAAGAAAACACACACTGAGCATGTAACATATCATACCTCTATATGAAGGAGAAAAGTCATATAGAAATGCAACAATCCTAACACTCATGTACCATAATATAAAATATTACAGCAAACACAATAAGAAGCAACATATGGAGTCATGCGAAAAAGAAAAAGAATAACACTAAGACAATAGGAAGATAAAAGCATGCAACAAATAACAAACTAAATGTACAGCCAAACCAAGAAAAGCATATATAAAAAAACATCTTTCAAATGAAATATATAATGTAGAGCCCCACATCTATACGTGCTATGAAAGGGAATAAGGGGCTTCATAGTATGCTTACAACATATCGATATAATAGACGATCGAGTACCAATGCCACATAGATGTGTCAACAAATTTGTGAGAAAAAGTTGGCTAAGAGACTAACTATTTTCCAAGTTGACACATTCCTAGTAGCATTATCTTCTCCCAAATAACAACACCACATAAATGTGTCAGTGAATCCCTAAGAAGAAGTTAACCAAGACTCTATCTATTTACCAAGTTCACACAATCTTAGTGGTTCAACTATCGTCCCCCAACAATACTTAGTGTACTCAATTATGCAATCTTACCCATACCATGCACACACATACTAAAAGGAATCCCATTCAACCAAAGAAAACATGTGTTGTGCATTAAACCAATAAGTACTGGGCTATCAACTACATGCAAGAAACAAATACTAACTCACTACAACATGGAAGCACATAAACACATAGGAAGACATGTGAAAGAAGTGATTGCATACAATGCATGCAACATGTCATACTAATAGTCTTATTTATGCATGGTTTAGACAAAATGATGTTACGAAGAAGGAAGCATCATAAGAACACATCAACATAACAATAACTTACAAATAGGACAAAAACCAAGGTTTCCAAACATACATAGGAATCCCACTAATAACAAACAATATACACACATCTCTCCCCCTAAATGTGTGCATTTAAGGCAATAAACATGCTATGCATCCTACATTCTCAAAACTCCTCCAAAGTAAAAGAATCAACACACAATAGAACACAAAAAGTATAGAAGTAGAGAAAAATACTAAGCAAATTAAAAAAAAGTGCAGTTCACAAACTCACACAAGAGAGATAAGCTCGTAGGAGAGAGAAATAGTTAATCTCATGAAATGCAACAAACAAGTGAGATGAAAAATATGGCCTTAAAAGAGATCATAGGCCAAAAACACAAGAATGTGCCTTAAGAAAGATCATCTACAAAAATAGTATAGTTTTTCTTAAAGAGAGAGAGAAATGACAACAAATTGTACATTGTTTCCTCAAAAGAGATCATTGACAACATTCACATCATCGCTAGTCAAAAGAAGGAAAAAAACTAATTAACTAGCAAGTAACAAATGAAATACCCCTAAGAGAGAAGAAGAAACAAGGAATGCTACTAAAACATCAAAGTAGTGAGAAAGGTTCATGTACCAATACCTAAACAATGGACAAGAAGCACATCATACAAATTCTCATTAATCAACACAATTATAACTATAAGTAATAATTGTTTCAAGCATGCTCAAAAGACTAGACACCTCTTGAGATTAATCAATACACTCAATGTAAATATCCACATGGCTATTAATCCATAATGCATTCATGTAAGGGTATGACTAAATTTTTGATTGCATACACTATGTGTAATATGTTAACTTGTTTATTCTATATGCCATTAAGATATACTTATACGAACCACACAATTAGAAATATAAAATCAAGTAGAACCAAATTTCATAAGTCTACATTTAGCCTCTCTCTCCACTAATATAGGTGCCAACTTAGATAAAATCAATAGGTCTCTCAAAGCTTGAAATGAAAAGCTAAGGTATGGGTAGGAGAAATGTCACTTAGGCTGAACCACACTTTTGGCAATGCAAAAACAAATCAATGAGTTCATGTTCACAAAAATTATATCTTCAAACAAGGGTTATTGTCTCTTCATTTTTCAAAATTCATTCACAAACATAGTTGTTATAAGAACTGCACATCAAATTCAGTGACATATATACCCTTTTACTTTCCCTTTTTTTAACATCATCATTCTTTTCAATCTTTTCTTTTTATTTTAATTGAAACTAAGAGAACAAAACAGATATTCCCAAAACATACATGATCAAAAGGGTTTATAAGGTAAGTAAGATTAAACATTTGGACTAGGTTAATATATAAGTGCAAAGAAAAGAAGGATTAATAAAAAGCTTCAAAAAGGGGTAAAGAGAAAGCATAAATAATCAATGATGTCTTGAAAGGTTCAAACGATTCAAAAAAGGACTAAATCTTCACTTTATCTAAGAAGCACTTATGATTTTACCTCAAGAGATACTAAAGTATATTCTAGAGATTGTTAAAGACATAAAAATTATCAAAGCATGAAATCCACACATACTTCCCAAAATATCCATATAAATTCACAAAGTTATGGCATGTGCATAAATAATAGAGCATTTTAAATAAAATATTTACCCATACACATGCTCAATGAATATACATTTCATAATAACAACATTTCAATTTGAGTCAAATGCTTGCAACCAAACATACAAAACCAGTAACAACAATACATGTAGGTCAAGGGCTAGGTAAATAATATATATGACATATATATACACATGGAAAACCAGAACATACATAGTATAGAGAAATACTCATGTAAACAAGCTTGTAACAACGCCTTTGTTTTCTCTAAATGTACATCTAAAGCACAAAAGAAGAAAGAGTAAGCTAAAAGATGAATAGAAACCAATAAGAAGCTAATAGAGAACCAACACACAACATACTAGGTACAAAAAAGAAGAACCTAGTAAAATAGCTAAGATGCATGGCATATGAATGACAAGACTGTAGAAAGAAAATCCTAAAACTTTGACACTACATGACAAAAACATGTTGCATGATGCTTATGCAAATAGCCATAGAAGAAGAAGTAAGCAGTAAGCATGGAATACACACAAAAAGAGCATGTCAAAGCAACTAGCAATGGATACTACTAGTAAATAAGAAAACAGTCAAGCATATCAGTAGGTAGGACAAATAACATACTATACAAGATAAAGAAGTAGAGAGAGAAAGAAATATACATGAACAAGAAAGCATGGAATATATAGAAAATAAAAGTTCATGGAGATACATAACCTCAAAGAACAACAACAACCCATACCATAGATGAAAAAGGGTATAAACAAACAAGGTGTGTATATATGTAGATAGAGCACTATATTCGAACACATAGGCAGTCAAGGTCAAAGAAGGGTGAACTGATGAGTGCTTAAAAAACACTAAAATTACCATGATTTAATGTATTTTAATTGATTAAATAGATATATATTTGTATAATTTTATCATATTTTTATATAAATTTTTCTTTTTCAGAATCATAGGTATTTTTATTGTTTTTCAGGTATTTTTATTCCAAAATAACTTAAAGACACAAATAAAAATACTAAAGATAATACATCACAAATATATTGAGAAAATAAATGAGGAAAAATTAAAAAAATGGAAAAAATGGGTCAAAATGATCAAAATGACTGAAATCCTACACACAGCAGCCCATTCGCGCTAAGTCCAACACGCACTAGCGTAGGTAGCCGCCCATCCCGCCTAGTCCCATGCGCAATAACGCGCATAGTCACCCATCCGTGAAAAATTCCGCACATGATAGCACATGCCGCACTGACTTCCACGCTCGCCAGCACACTCCTCACTGTGTCCCAAGCGTGCCCAAGCGCATCAAATGCCCATCTACTACACCAATTGCCCATTTGTTGAGATTTTTGTGCCCCATATGCGTGCCAACCTGTCCAAAGGCATCCAAATTCATATTTTGAAATATTTACCCCTTTTTTTTGGCCTTTTCTTTACCTATAAAACACACAATTTTCAAAAAAAAATTCTCTCTCTAGAAAGTTTTTAGTTTTTATGTCCTTCTCTTTTTGAGAAGAACTAGCTATGTTTTTATAAATTTTTAGTTTTTGATTCAATAAGTAGAGATGCAAATCCGTTTGGAGGTTTTCCAGCAACAAAATTAGCATCAAACTATTGTAAGGATTCTTTTAAGGTATTATTTTAATGGATTCTTTACAGTTATCTTTTTATGTTTTATTCTTATATGTTATATTTAATTTGTCTGTGATTAAATTTAACATGGTTGACTGTTTGTAAATATGATATAATAATAACCATGTTATGCTTACAAAATATTAAATAGGTAAAACTCCTCTATAAAATAAATTTATTTTATGTTTATTCAAGTTTTTATATTAAGAATGTTAGAGAGAAATATACCATTTTTCATTATAAACTTAAATATGAAAATTAGATTATAAGGTTTAATTATCCAGTCTAATTTAAAATAGTGCTCTTTTATTTATTGGTACAATCTTCCGGTAGTTAGAATGAAACTCTATTTCAAAAGTTTTTATAAGAACTAATATTGAAAAATGTATTAACAACATATTTTCAGTAATGGTTTTAAAACTTGAAAGTTAATACTAAGATAATTAAATTCTTAGGTTTAATTTAAGCACTTTGAATAAAGTTTAAAATGTCTAACCCCACCAAATGTGGCATTTAAATGATTCATTTTAAATCTTTTAGGAAAAAAGAATTAATTTAATTAACAAAAATAGTTATCGACCCCACCTATAGGTGTTAATTGATTTGTTTAATTAACAAAGAATATCTAACCGCACCAAAGGTGGTATTCATATAAAAAAAAGAATCAATAAATTTCAGTTTGTATATTTAATAACCTCACTAATATGAGCAAACATTATTAACTTAATTATTATATCCTTAAATACTCTACTGTTACAAATGATAAATATTTGCATTATTGTTTATTGAATCCATATCTATGTTTCATTTATATTATGTCATTAGATTAGAACACAAAAACCAAAATATTGTGACACGATGTTTAAGATTTTATTTAATTTTTAAAAGTTTGAATAATAAATTAAAAACCACATTTATTCATTTCTCAGATCGACCTTAAGAGTATACTTATCATTTTCTATAAAATGATTTGTGCCCTTACGAGTTTTACAAATTATAAAACCAAAGGGTATTTCGCAAGACCTGTATTTGTAACGCCAGTCTTGTGACTCATCATGAACTACTTTGATACCAATTGAAGATTCCAATACATAGGAACAATTACGTGATGGCAATTATTCTTTTGACTCAAATAGGTAATCGAGACCTAGATAAGGGTTGGAAAAGCCAACCCATAGAAGCTTTTCACTCGTTCTATTCCAATTTGGTCAAGCAGACCTCATAAATGTGAATTAAGCAAATAAATTAACAAAAGTACTAGACCACGTACTCAATTCCACACACAATAAAAACTACCAATAGTAAGAAAGAAACTATGGTAAACACACTAGTAACAGTGCGCCTCACAAGCTTTTGTCCAGGTTAGCACCATGCACAAATAGTAAACATTACACAACATGCAAATTAGTCAATCATACTAGAAAAGTTATGAAGGATTTCCAATTACTTAAAGACCTTATATATAGGAACATATTCAATAAATGATGATAGTACTCTCATAGCGTGGAATCAAACAAAACATGGCATACCACAAGAAATAGTCTAACACCTAGTACATAACCAAGGTAAAGAGATAGACTCCTTAGAGACTCACATGAAAAAGACATGATTATAAAATAGAAGCAATACTTAGAAAGATATAGGTATGCTACAAGGAAATGAAATAAAGCATGTAATAATACAAATTAAATAAGCTTTCTAATCAAGGTCTAAATCTAAGATGTTGGTACATACATGATAGAAACTCAAATTATACTAACATAATAACAGAGCATGCATAGTAATAGATATAACGAAATAAATCCATATAGAATCCTTACCTATATGGTAACATCCTCAGGTTCCTTATGGAAACCAATCGATAGCAAAGAAATCCACTATGCGATTAAATAATTACAAATCTGATAGAAATGAAACCCTTATTACCTCTATCAAACGAGACCTCTATCCAAACTGTCTATTATTGCCCTCGCTTGTTGTCTTCACACTAACTTGGTTCAACACACGAACCCAATTTTCTTCCAAAGCCAATACCACCCAAGTAGTATGATCAATAACCTTAGATTAGTAAAGTGAAGAGAAGAATTAAACGTGATGACTACCCTCAATGACGAACATGGAGTAGACAAACGAAAAGTTGCATCCTATCAACTACCAAACGATATATGGTACATAGCCACATAAACTAAGAAAACATTACATTTAGGAAACTACCAGTCAACACATGACTCATAACCCACATGCTCCTCACATAAAACCACTTGTAAACACCATCTTGAGTACTCACCACATTCGAGAGCATGATTTTGCCCACATAATCATGAATCATTAATATCAAACAACACTCAAGTTATTAGTGATATGAAAATATATAAAATGAGATATCAATATGATAGAGCTCCATTATATATTTTGTGGATCAAGAAACAAGATAAATAGGGTATTTATAGTATATAGCTAGCAACCTCGCCAACCACCTTTCCAAATGTGGTGGCTAGGGGTGAATACAAGGTGCCAAAAAATATCATTTTTCATTTCCAAAAGTTGTCAAGTAATTTCCATAAATACTTGCACCCAAAACTATACCTAGTATGAACACTATGGAAACCAATCTCGTGATATGTGTAAACATGCTTGCATACAAAGTGTACCTCACTATGTGTGTGTGCATTACTAATCTGTAGCAACCAACATTACTACATAAAGGAAGATAGAACACTAAGTAGAATAAACTGACATCATGTTTTGTACATGAGAAGCTAATATACAGACACTAAAAACAACAAAACTTACATAAAGTTTCCTGGTGTCACTCATATTGCTGCTTGATTTTTGCATGAGAATTGTATAATGTCATGGAGTATTTCTAACCACTGAGGCTACTAAGGAGACTCCTAAGAGATCCACGAATACTAAGAAAAGAACTATAAATTCCACCAAGCTACCTTAAGTCACAAAACATCGCTACTTGTAAGAGATGTTCCAATATATGAGAGAGCAAGTCTAGAACTCGATTGTGAACCATGAAACTACCAAAGAATAGGAAATGCAAGAGTAGGTAGAGTCCAAAATCATTTGGAAAAAAATCACCAATGCCTCTAAGGCACATGGATCTATGTTTATCGTGAAAAATGTTGGAGTCATACATAAGGACATGGACTTATTTCTCGATCCATTCTCAATCTTTTAACCAACTATACCCGAAGATTTGATGAATCTTGGGAGATGGTTGCATAGGATGACTAGATGATTAAAAATAACTATGATGGAATTCATAAAATAGACTTTCTTGGTCTATAGTGACTTTGTTATCTTCTGAGGTATCCAAGGTGACACTTAGGAACCAATTTAGTAGCCCAGCTTTAACTTAATGCTTCAGAAGATCAAAAGGTTAAGAGTAGTAATTGAGTAGACTATAGATGAGTATCTTGAATCAGAATACTTCCAAGTTCATACATGGATTTTGAGTTTACTAAAGGAAGATTTAGGAAAGTTTACCCACACTTGACTATTTCTCTCCACAACTTTCCAAACTACACTAGAGCTAATAGTTGAGTATAGTGAGTATAACGGTAGTTCAGATGTTGAGGGGATTAATATTCCATCTGGAATGATAGGTCAGGGTTGTACTAGTTATTTAGAGTGAGACCCAACCTTAGTTAGCTTCTAGGACTCAGGAAGTATTGCAAGTTATACCAATTATCATTATTTTATCGAAGGGCACTATTATGCACAGTTATCATAGGACTTAGGTGTTAGGCCACATACTTTCTTTATAGTATTATTTTTTGTTTTTGGCCACAATGTTAGGACAATTAGCTTTTACATTATAGCTCCAGAAGCATTGAAATTTGAATGAAATAATATCAAAACTTTATTTGGACATTTTTGTAGTTCATACTTTGTAACTTTTACTTTGCTTATTACTGTAGAACTCAATATCTCTTGTAACTAACTTTGTATTCATTTTTGGAACTCTGAGTGGGGATGTACCCTTAATACATTTGTAATCCTCATATGATGCACTTTGTAAGGCATGCATTTTGGTTGATGTAGTGCATGCAAATCTTGGTGATGTGAGATACACAACTTGGTTTATACGGGGCATGCAACTCTTGGTAGTGCAAGACATGCACTTTGATTGATATAGGGCACACAACTCTTGATAATGTAGGGCATTCATCTTGGTTAATGTGAGATATGTAACACTTGGTGGTGCAAGACACATACTTTGGTTGACGCATAAAAATGTTGGTGATACGAGGCACACAATTCTTGGTGGTGTAGGGAACACACTTTTATTGATGCAGGGTATGTAACTATGAGTAATGCAGGGAATGGAACTCTTGGTGGCATGTGGCATAAACTTTGGTTGATTTAGGACACATAACTCCTAATGATGCAAAGCACACATCTTGATCGATATAGAGAACACAAGTCTTAATGGTATGGGTATAAGCTTTAGTTGATGTAGGGTACCCAAGTCTTATTGATTTTGGAAGTTTCATTTGGTTGATGGAAGGCATACAAATCTTGATGATGTAGGGAGTGCACCTTGGTTGAGATAGGGCATATAACTCTTGGTGATATAGGGCACACACTCTAGGTCATGCAGGAAATGAACCTTGGTGATGTAGGGCACCCATTCTGGGTGATGCATACATACACCTTGGTTGTTATACCATTGCATCAGGATAACACTTAGTCATTTTTTTAAACTTTTCCAAGAGACGAAAGATGGGACTGAAGTGAGTTAGCCCCAGCTTAAAGGGTTATCCATGAGAATGAAGTTAGCCTCAAATCTAACATGGATCCATGAGATTCCTAAACATCACTCGATGGAATTGGGAAGGGACCAAGGTGGGATTGAGTGCAAGTGATGCAAGATAAGCCATAAACCGATTTATGGCCAGTGGTGTTTGGTCGATTATTCAGTTCAGTGGTTGGTCAGTTGGCTAGTAAAGTAGACGATTGGCAAGCTTAAAGGGTACAGGTTCAAAAGCCAAAGTTCGTATAATCAACAAACATGACATGATCGATGACTATCTAGGTAACTGGCTAGTTAGGTAACTACGTGATTAGGCGATTTGTTGGTGATCTGATCTTCAACGAATACTCTTCAACATTTGAGCTATAGGTTTGGTCCTGTTGCCTATGACTTTGGAAAGTGATTTTCTACTGGATACGAATCTCAGGGTAGGATCTGATGATTGTCGGTCTTACCTTATTGGCATTGCAACATTTTTATGACATGACTTACCCAAATTTTGAACGCTTGACACTTTTCTACTGACTCTAACTTTTTTTCGATTCCCACTTTTTCTATATCCTTTTTCTTTGAATATAATTTTCTCTGAATCTATTTTTTCTAAATTTATTTCTTTTTCTAAATTCCATTTTCTCTATATCCATTTTCATTCTTGCTAAGTTCTTGAGAAGATTTAGGGTCTTCCTAGGGCCTTACAATATTTTTGGTCTCCTTAAGTTCTCGAAAAGTTTTTTGGTCTTCCTAAGAGCCTTAAGAAATATTTTTTGAAAATGGTTAGTATAAACCACCAATATTCTAGCCAATTTTGTTTTATAAACTTCTTGAGTATATAAAGCAATAACCATTCTCTGGATCCCAATCTTGTAGAGGTGTAGCCTCTACCTTTCCCTTGAGAAATGGCATTAGTCTGAGTAACCTCATCACAAGTTCCATATCCTTGTAAATTCTATGAAAGTAGTTGATTCCTTAGAAGGAGTTTCTCAGGTGTGAAAGAGGTTATGCTTCATTTTATCCCTTCTTGTACCTTTCCCAATCCTAATGTTTAGATCCTTAAACATCATCATTGTAGATGTCAGATGGGTTGTGTCCTAATTCCATTTTCCACATAAGACTTGGCCTATTGAGACATCAGTATCCTAACTCTAAGTTAAAATAATGGCTTAATCTTGGACTGCAGTCACAGTGGGTACCGAAGGGGTTGTATTCAAATTTCATTTTCGACATAAAACATAGTCCATTAAGACATTGGTTTTATTATTATGGTTTGTTTTGATCTTGGATAACAATCATTGTAGGTGTTACAAGTGTTGTTTCATGCTTCTTTTTTTGCAAAAGACTTGGTCCATTAAGACAATGATTAGTAGTGACATCACCTTGATCTTGTATCATAGTCTTTCTGGGTGTTGAGCATGATTCCAATTTTGCATAATAAGTGATCCATTGAGGTGATAGAAGACATTGTCTAAATCTTATGTAAAAATCTCTATAGGTGTTGAATGAGTGTTTAACCCGCTCTTGTTCATGTAGAGGAAGTGATACATTAAGATAATGGTTTTAGTGCTAAGTAGGCCACTACCTTGATTAGGTATGACAATTGTTTTACATGTTGAAGAGGTTTTAGGCCTTCTTCTATTTTTGCACAAGAAGTGAGACAATGGTTTTAATGCTAAGTAGGCCATTATCTTGATCTTAAATTACAGTCATTGTGAATGTCAAAGGCATTTTGGGTATGCTTTTGTTTTCGTACAAGAAGTGATCCATTGAGAAAACAATCTAATAAAGCCAAATGAGCCAATCTGAATCCTAGGCTATGATTGTTATGGATATGAAAGGTTTTTATGCATGCTTCCTATCTTGCACAAGACTTTTTCCATTAAGACGATGACTAGATGATGTTATATATGAAGCACCCAAAGGGTGGTGGTCACTACATGGTTTTGCGAAAGGAGTAGCTTCCCTGATCCAGTGTAGAACAAGTTTGGTTCCTTACTTTGACTAGGTGTGGATACTATGTTTCAGGGAAGAGTGTGCCCATTCCTAAGCCATAGTTAGGCACATGGGAATTCATGCCTTGATGAAAGCTAGGGTTACTTTAAATGAGTTTGTAGTTGATCCTAGTTGTAAGTTCCATAAACCTGAACTCTACATGGAAATGCTTTTGTTAGTCCTTATCCCATGGTAGGTGTTCTCTAACTTCCAATTGAAATTGGGTACTTTGGATAAAGAGTAAAATACTTTGAGGTGAACAATATAGTCATTGTATAAGTATCAAGATAGCTTCATTATTTTGAATGCTCTTACTAGATGGAACATGCTTGGAAGATGCAATTGACTTCTTGAGTCTAAATAAAGAACTAGTCAACTAATGTGGCTTTTCCAAGTTCCCCTAGTGTGGATATGAACCAATTTTTTGATACACTCATGGTGTACCCTTTTACTATTCACATTCTATCTAGATGTCTTTCGAATAATCTAACTAAACTCTAGTGGTTAGACCCTATCCATACTGATTCTTCTTGGGTAGCTTTAGGTAGCTGATGGTGAATTTTTTAGTGCATCTTACTTGGATTATAAATTTCTATAAGTTTTTCTCATCTTGAGCTGAAGTGACTTCCAAGCCCCAAAGTGGGAGATAGTAGCTTAGAAAGTGATAATCTGAAATTGATGTTACTTTACAACCTTCCCTAATTTCTTCTTACAAGATTTTTTTGTGAGTAATGAGATTTTGGATCTCGCCATTCCAAGAACGATTGGAATTGGTTGTGTAACGAATACTTGCTTTTGAATTATATCTTTACTCATAAACTTATGAGTAATGTTCTATCCAACTTGAGGATAGTTGTACCTAAATGAGTGGGTATGCACTCTAATTCTTTGAAACTCTGATTTCCAAGGATGACAAGGTGATATTATGATGACTCTATGAAAGTAGAGTCATTAACGCAAATTTTTACTTAATATTTTCTTGTTTTATTCAATAAATTCTAGTTTTGGGGTTAAAAATATTAAAATATAAAATTTTTAGTGAAAAGGGGAGGAAATATAATTTCTAGAATTTTTTGGGATTTTTTATGAATTTTTTATGAATTTTTAGCGCAAGACTAATCAAGAGCTACTATATAGTGCCTCGTAAGTAGAGGAGTTGATTGGGTAAGCCACGTGGATGCCATGCTAGTAGAGATGATGAATCGTAGATCACCACATGTGAGGAGTGATGTAGTGCCTCAACACGTGTCGCTATGCTATTCATCAATGCATTCCACTCGTGTGCCACACCAACTATTTTTGCAAATCACATTGCGCTAACTAGCGTTGACTCTATAAGAGTTGACCCAGATTGATCTCCCCCTACCACTCATTACGCTCTGATTCCCCCTTTAAATTCTACGTGCCATATGTCTGATTTTGATTGACTGACATTATTAATTTTGCTTGTTTTGATCTCAGCCCTTATCCAAAGCTCATCTAACGGTCCAAATTCCACCTGAGTTGTATTTAATCCCCTAATCACCCCATAAACCCTAGCAAGTCATCATTAGTATAATTTCGATAAGTTTTTAAAGCTAAAAAGAGAGAAAAATACAGAAAATTTCAAAAAGATGTACAATTTTGGTGGAGATTAAAGAGGAGATTAGTACTACAATTCAAGAGATTGATTATATTTCTTCTTCTACTTATTTCTTTATCAATTTTTATTTCTTTCTTTATGAAAAATATGAGCTTTATGAAAAAAAAGTGTGTAGTTAATTTATTAATCTAGGGAACTTATGAACCCCATTTTCACTATGTGATGATCTAATATTTTACCCTAATTATGCATTCAATTTAATTATATTATTAATCTAATTCATATGCTATTAATTGTTTGGTTAAAAATTTATCTATAGAGGCAATTAAATAGATTTGAGAGACTTATTTAATTGTTTGTCTTGATTAAATAACATGTATAGTTTCTAGGCAGATATGTATGATTCTTATGTATGTGATCCATAATTGATGAACTTAATGAGTAATATATAATTTAATTGACATAAAAGTGTGATTAAATTAATTACTATATAATATGTAGTTTACTTGAGAGAGGAATACATGTTAAGTTGGATTAAATTGATCATATAATTTATTGATAATTATATTGGGGGGATTTTAGTGATTCACATGTTTAGAAAATTGAGGGATTAAGTATTCCTAGATATTTTCTCATACATCTTCTTAGTTTTCAAATATGATTTAATTAATAATAATTATTTACTTTTAATTATTTTAATTTTGCTTTCTTAAAATATAAAAATAAAAAAAAATTGATTTTTATTTTTTTATTTTAAAAATTAGTTTCCAATAACATAATTTCCATGAAAACGACATTTTTTATCATTATATTACTCGTTGTGATACATATATTTGCATATTCATTGCACATAATACGTGTGTTTGATAAGCTCTTGAGACAATGATTGTTTATGTTTATAGATGAGTATTTATGGATCTTAGATTCTTTACCATTGGTAAAGCTCTTTTTATCTGTTGGAGAGATGAAGCTAAATTACTCGTTGCTTATCTTCTAATCAAGAGTTGATTTCTAGGAGGGTTAGTCAATCATTCTTTAGAACTTCACAATTAAGCGTGCTTAACCTAGAGAAATTCAAGTATGGGTGACCCTATTAGAAAGTGTCTTCAATTACAATTTTAACAGCAACTTTATATTCTAGATGCAATGTTGGTCACATCTCTATAGTTGTAGCAATAAGTTACTTCTAGTTTAGTATGTCTTGGATTGCGATGACTATGACTTCTCATCCAAAGGTAATGATTCTAGATGACACTACTTGGGAAGTAGCAAATCTGTCTTATCAATTATGGTCTGGATCCACAATCTCTTGATATGGTCTAGATCTATAGTTATCAAGTATGACTTCGATCCATACTTTTGGAAGATGATAAGCTAGGCAATAAAACCTAAAAGGTATCTTATCGAAGTAGCCCAACCTAGAAGGTAGTAATTCATCAAGTTTGGCGGGGTGTTGTGTGTTTTGGAACAAACATAAAATCGTGCAAGCATACACGATCACAAGTAATAAAGATTTGTAAGTAGAGTATCGTTCCCACGAGGATTTGTTACTATAGTTTGTTGAGTACTAAAATTGTATCTCTTTGATTTTATCCAAAACAATCGATGATTAAGAAAAAGGTAAAAAGAAAATAAGAGAACTCTAGGATTGCAACTTTTCACCAAATTAATTCACTCCAATCATATTATTTTCTTTGGATTTATATTTTTTAGTACATTTAATTTGTCAACCGAAAACTTCTTTTTTATTCATACATCTCTTCCGAGCTCCGTATAAACACACCTCGTTAAATTAATTCACTATATCTCTATGAGAATTAAATTTAATAAGATTCATTAAGTTCTAAGTTCTCAAATGATCACACATACAATTAGGGTATATTCCTATCCTTCATCATACATGTCATTCTATTTACGAGCAATATACACAAAAATGCCTTTCTCAAGTTTATTTTTATGCCACAAATCGTTTTGATAAAATTCGTAAATAATCAAAAAGCATTAAGCACAAAATAGAACAAACAAATCGAACGTCTTATAAATCTATCAAAAAATAATTAAAATCAAAGCTTCATAAATTTAGATCAAAAGCAACCCTAGAAAAATTAAATTACTTCATTAAATTAAAATAAAAATTACAACAGATACTGAAAAATTAAAGGAAGAAGAAGGAAAATTAAAACATCACATAACGAAATATTTGGCACACGCAGAACACAACAAAAGCCAAAAAATGGCTTCTGCGTGTTCTGCAGTCCAAAACCGAACAACACAAAAATTCTAAACCAAAAAAAACCTTTTTTAAAACTAAAAACTATCTCCTATTTATAGCTAAAACAAATACATCCAAAAATAATACATTTCTTTTTTTTTTAAAACGCGTAAAGAATTTGTATCGAAAATAGAATCGACGCGTATCGATATTCGATATAATATTATTTTTAATTTACGAGTGAAACAGGGCCACCGTTCTGATTTTTTGAAATTCAAAGTGCATGCCACGTGTCAGCGTCTGATTCGTTGTGAGGATTTAATGTGGACACATGGCAGAATTTCATTGGCTGCGGGAAACGGGCGTGCGAAGGATTGTCGCACGGGAGACAACGCTGAAACGTGGGCGTAATCCTGCGCTCTCGCGCTCATGATAACATGCCACATGTCGGCATATGATTTTCTTAGATATTAGTGGGACAAGTGGCAGATTCTTATTCTATAAAAACTGATGCGCCTCGGGGAAATCTACGCAGCTGACACGTGGGCCCCACTCTGCACGCTGGCCTGCGCGGCAGGTGGGCCCCACTGACACGCCGAACCGCGTAAAGGAATCTGAGCACATGCGATTTGGTCGGGCTTGATCTAGACGCGTGCATCTTAGCCGTTTATTTTCTGATCGGACGGTCCGGGTTGCGCACTTGAATAATAGCGCGTGGCTTCTTCTCACTTGCGCATAATTTAAAACATCCATTAATTGTATTTTGACCCACAAATTTAATCCAAATTACATTTTGCACTTTCTTAAATTACAGTTAAGCCCTTTGCTAATTTTAAATTAAATTTTTAAACTTTTAATAATTATAATTAAGCCCAAAAACTTGTTGTGTGTTGGCCTAAGTAGCTTGGCCTAGAAGATAGCAATCCATTAAGTTTGGTATGGCCTAAGTGGAAGCATCCAAGACTATGCAGCTTGAAAAGTGGAATTATGAAAAGCACAACCTTAGGGGTAGCATTTTAGATAGTATAGCCCCTTGGGGTGTGACTTATCCTGTTAAGACCTAATCTTTTTTCATGTGTAAATCTCTACTTTCTTAGAGTGATACTTGTTTCACAATTGTAGTTATGTGCATTTACCTATGGATCAACAATATTGTCAACATGGCTATTCTTACCTGATTATGTTGGTTTTCTAACCTTGGGATGGTTCCTTAGGGTGAGTTAGAAAAATCTAATTTGAACTACACATATCTGTACAGATGATGATCATTAGGAGATGTTTGATATCTTTGCTTTCTAAAGTTGTAGAAGCTCAATGCTAGTTATTGTTTGATAAATTAGGTTGGTCTCCCTGACATGTCTACTTGGATGTTCTGTTTGGCTACTCTTTCTGATAGGCTAGTCTACTCAACAAATTTTCTTGGCTGGCCTACTTAGTTGACTACCTCCTTATAGTGCATGCTAAATTACATCTTGCCTATTCTGGATGGCTTCTACTTTTACAGAGGGAGGCTGATCAAGCTCTCTCGTGCTAGCTTTATATGGTTCCTATTCTGAAAAGATGAGAAGTATGGTCTCTTCAGTTGGCTTAGTGATTATAGCATGATGTAACCTATGATCTAGCTCCTATTCAAATGATCTTGAGATTTTCTCATCGGGAGTCTATTGCTTGATTTGGATATGATATATATATGGTAGCAATCTAGAATCAAGGTAACTGAGCTCTTTCTATGTGGTTTCATTCTTTTGGAGCACGTTGAGGGCAAGACGCAGGTCCTCACTGTTAACCAAGTTATGGACCTATTAAGAGGGCAAGATGTGACCAGGAATATGTTAGGAGTTCATTATAGTGATTCGAAAGATTAAACACGTTGTTTGGAGAAAATTGAATGAAGAACACGATGAAGACAAAGAATACTATGAATGTTCTTGAGTTTTCACTAGCTCAATTAGTTGAACACCAAATTTCTGTCCCACAGACAACGTTAGATGTTCAAGCCAATTCTGTTAAGGCACATTTTATGGACATGTAGACTTGTAAATCACTAAAAAACCATGTCAAAAGGGATGATACCAGTGGGTGTCTTATCCATTTCAATGCTTAAGTCAATTTTTGAGAAAAAAGTTAAGGTTATAGCAAGTTTAAGAAAGAGTGAGTGGTGAACTCATGTGCTTATACTTCAACTTATGTGTACTTTTTCTTTTTATGATGACCTATTTAAAGGTTTTGGTGAATGCCATAATCGTAAATAATATGTATCAATCAATTAATATTTAAATATTAAATTGATTAATATATAATTATTTATAATATTAATGACCTTCAAAAAATATGAATTGTGTTATTAATATCTATTTTTGAATTTAAATAATAAAATATTTATTTGATTATACAGTGACTCATTTCACTTTCCAAAGTCAACGTGGACCAATCAAATGGAGTCATGTATATCTAGTGATTATCTTATCCAACATAAGCTTATTAGCTACATAGGTTACTTCTAACACGATAGGTATTATAGTTAATTACCCTCTCATTTTATTTTATTCCTTAGCTAAAATTTGAGAAAAGCTCATCCTAATTAGCTTCCCCAATCCATTTATGGTCTCTCACCTTCTAAATGTTGGGTTCGAAAAATAATAATATATCATGTAGAACTTATAAATCAAATAGGATTACTCTTATATCTCAAATGTTGGGTTCAGTGCATATTATGTGAGATTGAGTGAGAGTTTATTTAGGGAAAAGATGAGAAAGATATTTGAAAAAAAACCTAAAAAAATCAAATATTGTTGAAGATGAAGGTTTTGTGATGAAAACGTAAGGATGATACATGACTTTGGTAAGAAAACCTTAAGGTTTTTGTCTCAAATCAATACCTAACAAAATTTATAACTACTTTAATGCTTTAAGAAATGGCGAGTTGAAGATTGAGATTTGGATTACTCGTAGGAAATTGTTTTAAAGACCAATTTCTCTTTTATTTTTCTCTCATGTGCTTGTCACATGTTAAAATTTTCAATTAACTTATAATTTTAGACCACTATTATAATTAAAATTACATAAAAAGATTTATAGTGTATTGTTATGAAAATATGAGTTAACATATATATCTTTTCTTGAATATCAATACTACTAAAGTATTGAATCTTAAAAATATCAATTATTTAAAGGATGGGTGACCGGATAGGTCCACTAACTTTTTGAAATTAATCACTTGGGTTCAGTTGCCCTTTTAATAACAATTTAGTCCACTTTTTATTAACAATAATTTTATTTAATAGTAATAATATTGATAAAATAGATATTTTATATACTTTTATTGTAATATTAATAAAAAGTATTGTAAAATTATATAATGTAAAAATAAATATAAGTATCTTAAACTGGAGAACATCTTACATATAACATGTGTGCCTCTATTACTATCAATCGTTGATCTCGTCCCTACTTTTAACACGTTTTTTTTATAAAAATAAAAAATAAATATAACTCTATTTCAGTACGTATCCATATTTTTTGCACCTCTAGAGTTTAAGTAGGTTTTAGAGGTTTGCATATATGGATTGGTTTGGATTTTGACTAAAATAAAAATCAAGCCAAATATGACCAGTTCTTGAAAAATGATAACTAACCCAAATCAATAAATTTGAAAAACCAATCCTACCCGAACTAATTTTATTTGTTTGATTTTAGTTGATCAAGGAAATTTTCTTCATTTTTGTTAATGTATTTTGTTTATTAATATTTTTCTAATTATTATATTATAATTTTTAATATTTTTAATATTAATTTTATTAAAATTTTAAATTTAAATATTTAGATTTCAATCAGCTACCTAATATCATTATTCATATCAATCATAAAAAGCAATAAAGATTTAAAAGTAAGGTAAATATGCAATAATAAATAATGACTTACATGATAAAATTCATTAACTCTCATATCTAAGCCATCCATAATGTTGTTCATGTATTCAAACTCTATTAGTAAAAATATGAAAAATAATGTAGTTATAAATTATAATGGATAAATAATTAAATTATATAAAATTATCATTTTACATAGGTAAAAAGGAAAATAAGAGAGAGTACCTAGTTTAAAAGTTCTAGCATGGATTTCGCTTAGATTTTCAAACTATAAGGTAAAAAAGGGTAATACTATAAGGCAAAATCTAATTCTCTTACACTGAATCACTAAATTTGGTAGTTGTAGTATACAAATAAGCAAAAATTCAACTAAAATATTTGCATTCTTCCAATCTTCTAGCAGGGGTGACTCTACAATGTGGTCTGATGATAAATCCCAAATTAGGAAGTATTTATTGTGATGATAGAAGATCTCTTTTTCAATCCTAAAATGATGTGTTTGGGAAATTTTATGCTAAATATTATCTTTTATCCTACCTTTACCTAAGGCATACATTACAAGTTTAATAAAGTCCTATTGATTTTGTGTTTTGTGTTTGTCTACATTAGTGGAGAGAGAAATGAAAAATAGACTATGAGATTTGTGATTTCATGAAAATTTGTTTGATTTTATATTTGTATAAACTGATCCGGATTTCATGCGATGAAATATGAAAAGACTTGACACACACACTAAAATTTATTGTGAAAATGTAATATACTTTTAAATTGATTTTGATGCTTAGATAAAATTCTTTTATTTCTTTAAGTTATGTTATTTGGAATGTATAAAAAGAAATATTTTGAAAATCACTATTTTAAATGCAGTTATCTTTGTTTTATTTCCTTCCTTTTGCTCGAGGACTAGCAAACACTTAAGTTTGGGGGTGTTGATAACTGTATTTTATACAATTATTTTCATCGATTTTAGTAATGATAATTGCTATGTTCTTTTAATATTTAGTTAATTTTTGTTAAATAAATTAATATTTTCCTTTTATGTGCTAAAAATACATTTTTAATAATATTAAATATTTTGTATCGAAAATGTACTTAATTTCATATTTCTGTCCACAAATATAATTTCAGATATTATAGTTCTTAATTACAATTTATAAAAATCGAAAATATAATTTAAATTGAATTTGGGCTTAATTATAATTATTAAAAGTTTAAAAATTTAATTTAAAATTAGCAGCTTGGCTTGTAATTTAAGGAAGTTCAAAATGTAATTTGATTAAATTTCAAGGGTGAAAACATAATTAATAGAAGTTATTTGTCTTCGTAGGAAAGAAGTTCCACGCTGGCCAACATCCACGCCTACAACGTGGTCTCCGTCCGATCAAAGCGTAAAACGGCCAAGATTGGCGCGTGTAGTTCAAGCCCGACCAAAGCGAATACGTGCGCACTGCTGTTTCACGCGGCTCGGTGCGTTCGAATGCGGCCCACCCGCCGCGCAGCGGCGTGCGGGGTGGGTCCCACGTGCACCGCTACGCGTGCCCCGCCAAAGATTGTAATCTCGTGCGGCTGAACCACGTGCAATCGTTCCTCTCCAACCATTTAAAGTATGCCACGTGTTCAACGTTCCCTCGCACCACCGAGCGGACGCGTGGTACGTTTTGGGGAATGCAAAAGTGCCGAATCTCGCACCCGTTCCAGCCGCTATCCCCCACGTCTCGCGCCGCAATCCGGTGCGGCAATTCTCCGTGAGCCCGTCCTTGCTTCCCTGTTATTTTCTTCCGCGTGTCACACCAATCTATTCAGTGAATCAAACGCTGACACGTGGCACGCACAATGAATAAAAAAATGCAGAAACGGCTCCTTGTCTCGCGTGAATTAAAATAAGTTTTTGATTTTCGCGTGACCGCGAATTTTAAGGGGAATGTCGGGGTTTTATTTTCGATACAAATTGTTACGCGTGTATGATATTTTAATATTTATGATGTATTTGTTTAGCTATAAATAGGTGATATTATGATAGAGTTTGAAGTTTTTGTTTTTTTTTGTTTTCTCTCTCAGTTTTGGGAGAAATTTCGCAGTTCTTGCGAATTCTTCTTTCTTCACCATTTTCATTTTTTTTCTCCCTGCGTGTTATCCAAAACACGCAGAATGTTTATTTGACATTTTTGTGTTGTATTTTCTTAGGGAAATTACAGAGAAAGACTACAACAAAGAAGAAGAAAAGGGAAGAAATTTATTTTTCATTGAGGAATCGTGAAAGAGTTTTTTTTCTTATCTATTTTCTTTTAATTTTTGTTTCTCTGCAATGTTTTTATTTTTGTTGTGTTGTAATTTTAAATTTCCGCTTAACTAATACATTTGTTCTAGATTGCAGAGTAGCGTAAATTATGAAATTTGAATTAAGTATTTTTGAATGATTTATGGAACTGTTTTAAGTTGTTTATTTTATCTGTGTTTAATGCTTTTAATTATCGGAAGATTAATTAACTGATATGTGACACTTAAATAAACTTGAAAAATGCATTTTTGTGTGCTGCTCGTGATGAAATAACGTATATACATAAGAGATAGAAATATACTGTTATTGTACGTGTAATCGTTCGAGAACTCGTAACTTAATAAATCTGGTTGAATTTAATTCGCATAGGAATATAGTGAATCATTTTAACTAGATGTGTCTGTATGGAGCTCGGAAGAGATATATGGATAAATTAGGAGTTCTTGGTTAACAACTTAAAATATGATAACATAAATCAAGATAAAAGATAATGATTCAAGTGATTAATTTGGTGAAACTGCAATCCTAGAATTTTCTTGCAATCTGTTATAAAAGTTAGTTAGTCAAACTGCATCAAATTATCGACTGTTTGGATAAAATTAGGTTGAAATAATTTTAATAATTAACGAATACTAATAACAAATCTCTGTGGGAATGATATTTTACTTATCATATTATTACTTGTGACCGTGTATACTTGTACGATTTCTGTGTGTTGCAAAACACACAACAAGTTTTTGGTGCCGTTGCCGGGGATTTGTTTTACTATTTTCATTGTTGATATTAATACCAATCAATTTGATTTTAATTCAAAAAAAAAATAATAATTGTTGCGTTTTAATTTATTTTTCAATTTCTCGTGGTTTGAGATTTTATTTGACACACAAATCTTATCTCACATAAAGAAAAATAAATTTGTTTTTTTTGTGCTTATTGTTTGTTGTTTTTTTTTTATTTTTCAATTTTCTCGTTGGTTGAGATTTTGTTTGACACACAAATCTTAATCCACAAAAAGAAAAAAAAATAAAAATAAATAAATTGTTTTTTATGGTTATTGTTTCTTAATTTATTTTTCAATTTTCTCGTAAGTGGAGATTTTGTTTGACACACAAATCTTAACTTACACACAGAAAAACAAATTGAGAAGTCAAGCTGAAGACTATAAAACAAGCGCTTCTTGGGAGGCAACCCATGTGTTTTATTTTTTTTATTTATCGCATGTATTAGTTTTTCTATTTTGTTATGTAATTTTTTTTGTTTCGTAGGTGCAAATTGGAGGTAATGAAGCTATTTTGGCTTAACCAATCAAACAAACCAGGAAGTCTCTTTAAACCCATCTCAAATGTTCTTTAATTTTCACACATTGAGGACAATGTGTATATTAAGTTTGGGGGTGGTGTATATACTGAACCAAGTTGAAATACTTTTTGGATGTTATTGCTTGTGAAATTTTTTTTTGTTTGTTTGGTTGATTGAAGATAATTTGCTATCAATAGTGATATATTTTTGTTTCTTTGATTTAAATGATGCATATCTCATTGAAAATTTGAATATTGTCTAAGCGATGAATAATTTTTACGTATGTTTCATTTTTACAAAGATAAATATTTATGAGCACTAGTCTTGATTTTTGAGTTGCTACGATAATTTAGAGAAGGTTTATATGAGTATGGAATTCGATTGATATTTGTGGTGTCACAATTCTTAGAATTTGTTTGATTTTCTCTCGAGGCGAAATTATAGATAACATTTAACTAAGAAAATGATTTAGACCATCTTTGGATCGTTTGAGCCTTTCTATCTACCTTCACATACACTATCAATAGTATACCCCTTTTGAGCTTCAAAGTTTATATATATATATATATATATATATATATATATTTATTTATTTATCTCATTTCAAAAGCCTACCTTAAATATATATATATATATATATATATATATACGTGTGTAGAAAGCTGGTTATATCTATTTTTCCTATCTCACTAACATTTACGAGCTTGTTAGTAAATAATTAAAGATATATCATAAAAAACAAAAGAGGTTACTAGAAAAAAAGAGAAAAAAAAAGCGTAAAAGAAGAAAAAAAAACAGATTCCGAAAAGAAGAAAAAAAAACATATTCTGAAAAGAAAAAAAAAACAGATTCTGAAAAAAAAAATAGATTCTAAAAAAAAAAGAAAAAAAGAGAGGATGGTATGTGATGATAAATCCCAAATTGGGAAGTATTTATTGTGATGATAGAAGATCTCTTTTTCAATCCTAAAATGATGTGTTTGGGAAATTTTGTGCTAAATATTATCTTTTATCCTACCTTTACCTAAGGCATACATTACAAGCTTAATAAAGTCCTATTGATTTTGTGTTTTGTGTTTGTCTACATTAGTGGAGAGAGAAATGAAAAATATACTATGAGATTTGTGATTTCATGAAAATTTGTTTGATTTTATATCTGTATAAACTGATCCGGATTTCATGCGATGAAATATGAAAAGACTTGACACACACACACTAAAATTTATTGTGAAAATGTAATATACTTTTAAATTGATTTTGATGCTTAGATAAAATTCTTTTATTTCTTTGAGTTATGTTATTTGGAATGTATAAAAAGAAATATTTTGAAAATCACTATTTTAAATGCAGCTATCTTTGTTTTATTTCCTTCCTTTTGCTCGAGGATTAGCAAAAACTTAAGTTTGGGGGTGTTAATAACTGTATTTTATACAATTATTTTCAACGATTTTAGTAATGATAATTGCTATGTTCTTTTAATATTTAGTTAATTTTTGTTAAATAAATTAATATTTTCCTTTTATGTGCTAAAAATACATTTTTAATAAAATTAAATATTTTGTATCGAAAATGTACTTAATTTCATATTTCTGTCAACAAATATAATTTCAGATATTATAGTTCTTAATTACAATTTATAAAAATCGAAAATATAATTTAAATTGAATTTGGGCTTAATTATAATTATTAAAAGTTTAAAAATTTAATTTAAAATTAGCAAAGGGCTTGACTGTAATTTAAGGAAGTTCAAAATGTAATTTGGATTAAATTTGTGGGTGAAAACATAATTAATAGAAGTTATTTGTCTTCGTAGGAAAGAAGTTCCACGCGTCAACATCCACGCCTACAACGTGGTCTGTCCGATCAAAGCATAAACGGTCAAGATTGGCGCGTGTAGTTCAAGCCCGACCAAAGCGAATGCGTGCAGACTCTGTGCTTTCACGCGGCTCGGTGCCTGAGTGGGGCCCACCTGCCGCGCAGGCCGGCGTGTAGGGTGGGTCCCACGTGTCTGCTACGCGTCTGCCAAAGGTTGTAATCTCGTGCGGCTGAACCACGTGCAATCGTTCCCTCCAACCATTTAAAGTATGCCACGTGTTCAACGTTCCCCTTGCACCAATCAAGAGCGGACGCGTGGTACGTTTCTGGGAATGCAAAAGTGCCGAATCTCGCACCCGTTCCAGCCGTTGTCCCCCACGTCTCGCGCCGCAATCCGGTGCGGCAATTCTCCGTGAGCCCGTTGTACGCATCAAATTAAATTATTATAGCAATTAAAACAAAGCATGGAGACAAAAGAAAGAAACAAGAATCAGGTGAAAGCAAAAAAGTGAAAACCAAATTAAGTCTACTTGAAAACAAAGTTACAACAAGTAGAATATATGACCAATTCTTGATAGTATTATTTTCCTATATCGAGTTATATAATTTTGACAATTGAATTTAACTTTGACATATCACATAATGGTTTTCATTAAGTTTTTTTTTTTTTGCTTTTTGCACATAAATTTAAACAAAAAATATAGAATTATGTTATTGATAACTAAAGTCTTGGACAAAACAAAAATAAGAATAATAAAAAGGTGAAATATTTTTTTCTCTTCTATTTATAAATAAGCTAAAGTTAATTCTACTTATCTTTTTCAAGAAATACAATATTAAATAGTAGTCATACATTTCGTTTAGACCAATGGGAGATAGGAAAAAAAATAGATTATAGGAATTTATACCTTTAAATAAAAAATATGCACATGTGCCATACACTCTAAATAAATTATTTTTTAGTATGAAAAAGATTATAAAATATAATTACTCTGCAAACATTACAAAACATCATTTTGTGTACACGATTTTGACATTATTGGGAATAAGACCTTTCACAAACTAAGGAGAATTAAGGAGGTTATCATTTAGTCTTGTGGTCGTAGGTTAGAACTGAAGAGGGTATCGTTGTTGGAATGAAACAATTACTTGGTGAGAAAATTGAAAACTAAAAGAATAAAATAATAGAGTAATTCTGGTAGGGTGAAAGAAACTAAAACCTAAAAAGATAAAAGTTAAAATATTATTTATATGAAGTTTATAAAACATAAATAAATATAAAAATAATAAAATAATGTAGTGGAATGGTTCAATTTTTATTCAATTTAAAGAAATGAGAACCAAAACAACCAAATATTAATCACTTTTGTAAAAAGAATAATCAATCAAAATCAATAAAATCTTAAAACAAAAAATATTGAATTAAATTGATTTGAGTATGTTGACTTGGGTTAGTTTCTATGTATTTTGGGCATAGTTTATATTATTATAACACTATATAACACTATATAACAATATTACTATATTATTAATTAAATTTTATTTCAACTTATAAATAAATAAATTTATAATACTTAAGTGATACTAGATTGTGTAAGATGTTACAAACGATTTTATTATTATTATTAAAATAAATATTTTTTACTATTAAATCTTAAAGATTATTACAAACATATTATAAATTTTGTATTTTTTATTTTTATATTATTAAATTTTATAAATATTATAAAAATATTATGGACATCAACAAGTTAATAATAAATTATACACACATCACTTATATTTTTTTGGATCATTTATGACATTTAATGTATGAAAGTAACAAAAAAATTAGATGATATTTTATGGAATTTACAAATTTTAATGGTATAAAAGTTATGAAAATATCAATAAAATATCAGTTAATAATATAAATGTTGTCATGATATTGTTGGTAAAATGTAAAATAATACCGATAAAATATTATTTATGATTATTATTTTAAATATTTTAACTAAATATATATAACTTTTTAAGATAAATATTATATATATGGAATAAAAAATTAATTTAAATATAAATAATTAATTATCGTGATATTTTTTAAAATATTATATTAATCAATTTTTTTCTCCATTCTTTCCCAAAGCTATTGTCGATATTGATTATATCTTTATATATCCGTAAAATTTGAGTCTACGCATTTTCACCAGAAAACTTTAGCTTCGACTATACGCTCCTAATACTCAAAACGGTCACTATTTCCTAGGCGCGTACTAGATTGGGATTGTATTCGATATAGATTAGGTCCCACACGCTCACCGCTAAACAGCTGTTTCTTGAATATAATATGGCCCCGATTTACCCTATTTCAATTTTCTTGAAACTACTTTGTCTTGTTCTTGTTTGTTCAATACTGTATTTTCAATATTGCCTGTTAAACAATAAAAGGCAAAAATGTTGTAAATGCTAGGCACAGACTTGAAGACCAAGTACTGGACCCATCTTGAATTTTTAAGTATCAAGTAGTGTAGGTGTTACTAAAATCTGATGAAGCTCTGTTGTAGCTTTCACACTATTGCACCCGTGCAGTAAAGCCACAGCAGCCTAGACACATTTGGTACATATTTTCTAATTTATATTACCAAACTCAAAGAAATGATGTATGCCCTCACTTACAAGTCACAAGGAGTCTTTTATGGAATGGTAGTGTAGGTTTAGCCAAAAGATTTTGCCCAAATGTGTTTGTATGTTTTTGCCAATTACCCTATTCTTGTTTCTTCCAAACCCGAAAGGGAAAAAAAAGAAAAGGAAAAGGAAAGTAGCTTATTAACCAAAACTTGGACCCCTGGTCTGCTATAACCATGTGGCATCACTTGTATCACCAAATGAATATTTTAGGTGATTGTTTATTGAAAAAGATTGTCTTATTTTCTCCATTTGATTATAGGGCATAGAAGGTGTTTGAAGAAAGACTTGGCTTGAAAATGAGGATCTGTATGGAATTGCAAGGTTAAATAAAGTATAAAAATTGCATGTTTAATGCATAAGTCAAAGGAGAACAAAGAAAACATGGAAATGAGAGAAATAAGAAAGAGAAAAAGACAAACTTGTTTGTCAATTTGAGCCAAATAAGCACACTATGTTTATGGAAGGGGATATTGACATCAAGAAAGAGGACATTAACAAATGGTTTCTGGGTTAAGGGGTTAAGTGCTTTACACTAATGTTATAATGCTGCCAGCTTCCATTTGCTCTTTTCGTAGAACACACTCTTTATAATTTTGATTCGGTAGCCTTCTTGGTGAGTCTATAAAGGAATGACCACAGTAGCTTGAGACACTCCATTCTTGTTGTGCCTCAGAGTGTTGAACTACAAACCAAACCTTGGAGGAAAGGTCAGTGTTTTACTGCTTAATTCTTTCATTTCCTTATAGGAGAGCTTCTCCATAGAAGCAATATTTTTGTTCTTCCAAGTATTTTCCTTATAATACTTTCTAGTTACTGTTTTCTTTCTATCCAAAGTTATAAACTTTCTCTGCATTATACAATGCAAGTTTTTACTTCAGTTTTGATCTTTTGATCTTTTGATTTTTAGAATAGAAAATTAACTTGCAGCATGGATGAAACATGCTTCACAAGCAAATGCAGAAGATCCTTTTTCATAAAAATCTCCTAATAAATTTTAAGACAGTTATCAGTTTTTCATACTTAAAATTGTCAGTATGGTGGTTTTGTTTTATGTTACTTGGACTCTTCAATTTTCGTGAAGTATATGTGTCCAAACGACATGATATGTACATGGTGTGAGTACTTGGATACTCTAATTTGGTGGAAATTTATGGAAAATTGAGAAATCTGAAAGTATCCAACACTTGGATACGTATCCAACAATTTATCACTCTTGGTGTCCTAAAAGAGTCCTTGTAACATAGTTTTTGCTCTTTTTCTGATGGTGAAATGAAAGAGGGGAAGTCTTTAAATACTTGGAACATTTAGAGATGGCTATAATTATGAATTCTTTAAAATTCCACCATATTGAAGGTATAAGTTGGCTGTTTCATATCTTGAACTCAGAGAAACAAAGGACTGAAAAGAGAAAAAAGTAAGCATTATTTTTGTGCTACTCAACTCACAAGTTATTTTTCTAATATGTGCATCGGAATTTATTTAACTTGGTAATTGACGCAGAAGAACTGTGATGTTTGCAGGGACTCTGCATTGTAGTTAATTGTTTTGATGGATATTTGTATTGCCTTCATATACTTCATTTCTTAATGCATGATGTATCCTGTTGAACAAATCAAGTCAGAATATGAAAACGTGGAAAATTATGTTTTACTGCATTGAATTGCAGAACAAGAGAAATGTTGAAGTTTATGAAGTCAGAATTGTAATTCTTAGGGGTGCAAGCTGTGGTTGTTCCTTAGGAAGAAAAATCAGGATCATTGGAGCTAAAGAGCATGGACTACTTGGAAGAAACAAGGACTTCCCTCCGTGCTCGTTACATATATGGCACTATCTTCTTAATCATGAATCTTTGTGCTTGGTTTGTTCGAGACTATGGGCAAATGATTTTACCTCAGCTCCGTTGTAAGTAATTACTAATTTTTTTTTTTGAAGTTTGACAATTCTTTTCAATTGGTTGTTCTCTTGTGTATGTAAATTTCCACGTGTCTATCCTTGAATAAATGGATGTGGGTGAGAGGACAGAATTTTTGGTTAGATTGCCAATCAAACAGTAAATTCCAATGGCATTCTTGATTACATATCTTATTTTATTTTATGAAGTTTCCCTTTATTATTCTAAGTGCATAATTTTTATTTAGCTTTTACGATTTATGGTTAGTTTTGCTATAATAGTTAGCATTGTTAACTGATATATGTTTCAACACACATTAACAATGTTAATAAGTGGAGGTTTGAAAAGGAACACTTGAGAATCATGAAAATGTTTTATTGTTTCAATTTCTCTTGCAGATCTAAGATTTTGTGGAAAGAGAGGAAGTGAGTGTTTTCATACACTAGGAGTTCTACGCGTAAGTTTAGGATGCTTTGTATCCTCTTTTTTTTTCATGAGAGAGTAGTTTACCTCATCTTTTGTTGAATCTTTAAGTAGCTAGTTTATTTGAAATTGAAATCTATTATATTTTTATTTTCCTTAATATTGGTAGTCCTTGACGTGGATTCAGATGTATTTCTTTTTAATGTTTCTAACTACATATAGTACAACGAAATTACATGAAGCTGGCAATGCATGGCATTCTGGATGGTGGATTTTCAAGTTATTTTTATTGATTCTGTCAACGGTGGTTCCAGTCATTTTCCCTTCTGGCCTTGTTCAACTATATGGTATGTATCTTTATTTGCAAAATATTGGATCCTTAAGAGTAATCAATCCCCTAGTTGATCGAACCTTTTGACACTCAAGGACACCCTCTTTAATATTAGAGCTAGGATTCTTATTAATGTCAATATTTCATTGTCTGCCTTTAAAACATAATTCTAATGTCAATATTTCATTGTTTGCCTTTAAAACATAATTCTCATTCTCTTTGTCTCATCCTTGAAGGAAGGAAATAATTGACAAACTCAACCCTTGGATTTTTTTTGTAGGTGAACTTGCTCGTGTTGGTGCAGGGTAAATTTGAGATCCTTATTTTCAAGCTTATTTTTTGAAACTATCACATGTTTCATATGTAGTTTCTTTTGTATATGATGTAGCAAATCAGAACAAGAACAAGAATTATAATTGTATTGAATTATAGAGAACAACTCTATGTTTGGAACTCTAAAACTCACAAAACAGGCTTTGTGAAGAAGATGATGAAATTGGCAAAAACAAGAGTAAATCCCTAGTTGTGGTCATGCACAGGTTTTATAGGTATCGAGCCTAACCATTTCTATGTGCGCAGAGCCTCACGCACTCACACACACACACACACGGCTCAATCGTTTCCCATGTGCATTAAACACCACTCACACACACGCAACCCACAACCTAACGGCCATCATTTGCATTTTGGCACCAAGGTTGTTACTTGGTTACAAAAGAAAATAAAAGAAAAATCAGTTGCTTGCTTTATTGTTCATCCTTTCTATCTACATAATTCTCCTCTTTAGCAGAATTCGTCCTCGAATTCAAATTGCTTACATTAGTTGCATCTGTGGGGTAGTATTTGCAAAGATCTTTTACGTTGAACGTGTTGGAAATGTTCCAGTCTTTAGAAGGATCAATGACATAAGTGTCGTCGTTGATTTTCTTAAGAATTTAGAAAGAGCCATAATTCTTGAGCTGAAGCTTTGGGCATTTGCCTTGTAATAGTCGGTGTTTGTTGAGGTGCACCATGACTAGCTCACCAACTTGAAAATGTGCAAGCCTGTGATGCAGATCTGCCTGCGTTTTGTATTGTGCATTCATTTTTTCGATGTGCTCTTGAATTTCCTGGTGGAATTGAGCATAATCAGTAGCCCATACACCAACAACTTTAATTTTTGGGTTAGGTATGACTTGCAAACCGACGCTAAAGTTGGGCACATTGGTGTAGACAACCAAGAAGGGTGAATGGTTTGTGGTGCGATTTGTGATACTATTGAGAGCAAACTCAATCTGAGGAAGATATATATTCCACTCTCGAGGTCTTTCATGAGTCAAGCATTTAAGCATGCTGTCTATGATTCTATTGAGCACTTTTATTTGTTCATTAGTCTGAGGATGATAGGCGTTGTTGAAGTTCAAGGTGGTATTGAACCTGCGCCATAACTCCTTCCAAAAATGACTCATGAACTTCACATCACGATCAGAGGTGATGGTTTTAGGGATGCTATGCAGCTTGACAATGTCTCGAAAGAAAATAGTTGCTATGTTGTTGGCATCATGAACCCTTTTGCATGGAATCAGGTGGAACATTTTTTAAAACTTGTCCACTACCACAAGGATTGAGTCGACTCTTATTTTGCTAATTGGTAGCCCGATGATGAAATTCATGCTGAGATCCTCCCAAATTGTTGTAGGAACTGGTAGAAGAGAGTACAGACCAGTGTTTTGGTTGCCTCCTTTAGCTCTTTGACAGGTAGAGCATTTATGCACGAATCTGGTTACATCCCTCCGTAAATGAGGCCAATATTATATTTTCTTAACCAAAAGCATGGTTTTCTCCCTACCAACATGACCACTCAATCCCCCAACATGAAGTTCCTGAATCAGATATCCCCTTAAGCTGGTCTTTGGAATGCATAGTCTGTTTTCTTTAAAAAGATACCTTTCTTACAAGTGGAAACCGTGCCCTGGTTCATGGTTGATGCATTGGGTTTAAACAGTTGCAAAATCTTCATTTGTTGCATACAACTCAAGAAGGTTGTCAAAACTAGTAATCTCAGTTTGGAGGGTAGTTAGCAGGGTGTGCCTCCTGCTAAGTGCATCATCTACCTTGTTTAGATGTCCCTCCTTGTGTTTAAACACATAAGTAAACCTTTGCAAGGAGATGACCCACCTAATATGGGTTCTTGAGATATTTTTCTAGGGGTGAATCCATCTGAGTACCTAGTGATCACTATGAAGTATAAATTCTTTTGAAATGAGATAATACTCCTAGTGTTTGAGGGCTCCAATGATAGCGTAGAACTCTTGGTCATAAGTGGACCATTTCTGCCGTGCTTCATTGAGTTTCTCGTTGAAGAACTCAATAAGCTTGCTACTCTGAGATAGCACTACTCCTATACTCACCATTGATGCATCTATTTCAACTTAAAATACTTTGTCAAAATCTGGCAGAGATAGAACTGGGGCAGTGCATAGTTTTTCCTTGATGAGTTAGAAACCATCTTCCTGCTCATTACCCCAAATGAATTGTCCTTTTTTGAGACATTTTGTTATGGGTGCTAGGGTGCTACAATTGAATTGAAACCCTTTATAAATCTCCTGTAGAATGTTGCTAGGCCATAAAAACTCTTGACTTCATGTATTGATGTGGGGTTAGGCCATGATTGGATGGCATCAATCTTTTTAGCATCCATTGAGGTGCCTTTAGAGCTGATAACATATCCCAAGAAAAGGAGTTTGGTGGTTATAAACTCGCACTTTTTGAGGTTGAGAAAAAACTTGTGTTCTCTCAATATCTCAAGACAGCCTGCAAATCCTCTAGATGATCGTCAGGGTTTCTGCTGTAGATTAGGCTGTCATTGAAATACACCACCACACAAGTACCATTGAGAGGCTTCAAAACGTGATGCATCAACCTCATGAAGGTGCTGGGAGTATTGCACAACCCGAATGGCATGACAAGCCATTCATACAGGCCTTCTTTGGTTTTAAAAGCTGTCTTCCATTCATCTCCCTTTTTGATGCGAATTTGGTGATATCCACTGCGAAGATCAAGCTTAGAGAAGACAATGGATCCTTGTAATTTGTCAAGCATGTCTTCCAACCTAGGAATACGGAACCTATACTTGACTGTGATCTTGTTAATAGCCCTACTGTCAACACACATTCTCATCGTGCCATCCTTCTTGGGTACAAGTAGTGCATGCACAACACATGGACTCATGCTTTCTTGGATGAGGTGTTTATCCAACAGGTCTTCCATTAACTCCTGTAGGAGCTCATGGTCTTTGAGATCCATTCAATAGTGGGGTCAATTGGGTAGGTTGCTACCTGGTATGAAATCTATGTGGTGTTGAATGTCTCTTAATGGGGGTAAAGTGCTTGATAAGTCAGTTGGTGTAGATCACTGTAGACAAATAGTAATTCTTTAACAACATCTGCGATGGTATGGGACTTTAGCTACTAAGGCTAACACCACCTTATCTTTTTTGAGTCCATTGTCAAACACGTTGGGTTTGTAGTTAAGAAGCATTTTTGGTTTTGTAGGATTGGGAAAGCTTTCCTTTGCAGGAGTAGGGCTATTTTGGTACCTTTCTAAGTAAAAATGATGATGTTTGGCCTACCTTTGTGGATGGTACCCACGTCATACTACTAAGGCCTCTCTAAAAGAATTTGTCAGGCATCAATTTCCACCACATCCCAATGCATCTCATCTTTGTAAAATTTTCCAATGGAAAATGGTACCTTAATCCATCCTATTTTGTAGAGGTGATGGTGGGGACGATTGCTCAATCTCAAGGAATTCACCAATGCATGTGAGACAATATTTTCAGTACTACTACTATCGACAATAACGTCTCATACCTTATGTTGAACTATACACCTTGTTTTGAAAATGGTGTCCTCTGATTGTGCTGGCTGTTTTGGTGACAACAACACCTTCTACACTATACAGTTTAAAGCTCGATCACTATCACCACCTTTAGTGGGTCGTGCTTTTTCAGATCCTCGGGAGACAGAGGATCAAATTCATTATCTATATGCTCAAATTCATTGATTAAATTAGCTGCACGTCTCTATGGGCATTCACTAGATCTGTGCCCCTACTGATAGCACCTAAAACACTTGGTAGGTGGTGGTTTGGCATACAGATTAGGTTTTGTAGGTGGGTTGTTTGGATTGTTGGTTGGTTGGTTGTTTAGGGACAAAGTTTTTTGGAACTAGTGTGGTTTTTGTGATGATTGGTAAGGTGAATTTTGTGGTGAAACCACTTGGGTTTTTACTAGTAGATGAGTCACTAAAACGAAACCCAAATGGTGTGGATTTTCTGGGTCTAGTTAGCTGGTTTTTCACCTTTAGTGCCATGCTGTTGGCTTGGTTGACAGACTACAAGGTTTGGCTCAACTCTAGTCTTTCTCTAATAGGAGAATTCAGACCCTGCACATACCTAGCAACCTTCTGAGGTTTTCGCTCACATATGTTGGCTCGTAAGCCAAGTCTCATGAACTCCTCAATTTATTCAGTGACACTCTTTTTTTCCTGTTGATACTGATGATATTGTTGGTAAAGGAGCTGCTTGTAATTAGTTGGTAGAAACTGTTGCACCATCGGTTTCTTTATTCTTTTCCAAGAGTTGATAGGTGCCTTACCTTTTCACCTCCTTTTATTCTTCATGTGTTCCCACCAAGCAGTGACGCCACCCTTGAGCTTTTAAGTTACTAGTTTAATTTTTTTCTCTTATGGTATCTTCGTGTAGTCGAAGAAATGCTCGACAGTAGCCATCTAGTCGAGGAATTCTTCCATGTGAGAGTATCCATCGAAGGTGGGCAAGTCAACATTAAGTCTGTAATCCTGCTTCTCATACTGTTGGGCAACATAATTACCCTTCTCGTTGACGAGCTTGTTGTTGGTCCAGCCCGAAGTACCCCCATCGAATCCAAAGTTTTTGGGGTTTGATCTTGGTGGAGTAGTAAGATCATCATTAGAGTCTAGGTTACGAGCTTCAGAGTCGAAATGGTTGCAAGGAAACAAAGGTGTATGATGAGGTCTAGACAGTGGGTGCGATGAGTGCTCAAAAGGTACAGATGAAGCATCACAAAGAACCTCCTTTCCTCGAGGTCTTAGATGTCTTTGAATCTTGCTCAATTGAGCTTGGATTTGAGTGGTAATATGTAGGAATGATTGCTGAAGGTCTCGTGACACTTTTTCAATCCTTTGCTTGAATTTGCTCTCAAGACCAGCCATGGTAGTCCACAAACTCTTAGCATCCTCAATGTCATCATCGAAAGCTTGGTTGCCGTTGCTTGACATCGCCATCTGAGTCACAGTGCCAACCTAGCTCTGATACCAATTATGATGTAGCAAAATCAGAACAAGAATAAGAATTATAATTGTAATGAATTATAGAGAACAACTCTATGGTTGAGACTCTAAAACTCATAGAACATGCTCTGTAAAGAAGACGATGAAATTAGCAAAAACAAGAGTGAATCTCTAGCTGTGGCCATGCACGGGTTTTATAGACATCGAGCCTAACCGTTTCTATGTGCGCAGAGCCTCACACACTCACACACTCACACACACACATGACCCAACTGTTTCCCGTGTGAATTAAACACCACTCACACACACGCTACCCACAACCTAATGGCCACCATGTGCGCAACCATGTGTATTTTGGTGCTAAGGTTGTTCATTCGGTTACAAAAGAAATAAAAGAAAATTCAGTTGCTTGCTTTATTGTTCATCCTTTCTATCTGCATCAGTATATATACCTCATGAACTTTTTGCTTCATTTAAGCATGAAATAATTTTGGAAGCCTGTTAGTCTTGCTACTCTATTGGTCTGAAGAGTTATCTTAAGACATTCTTGCATTAGATATCTGGTGAAAATCAACCCTGAAACACTTTATGCATGTAAAACTATCTAACGATTTTTTTAATTCTTCCAGAGTATCGAGAAGTGGGTATTCTTGATGAGAGATATAGACTCATAACTTTAGGCTAATCTGTGTATTGCTGACCCACATTATTCTCATTCTTACATGTATTTTTACTTTGTTCCTATCTCTCTAAGGGAGGATACTCCCAGAATAAGGAAAAAATTCACCTAATAAATCAATCTGTCCTTTCCCTTATAGCTCATCAGTTTCACATTATTGAAAAGGTACAAAACATTGTTGTTTCAGTTCACTTAATTCTCGCAACAGGTTTCATTGTCCTTTCAAAGATATCGGCAAAAAGACAGAAAATTCCCAAAAGATTAAAATAATTTTCAATATGGTAGAGGTTTTCAACTTCCAAACAAATGAGGCATGACATGACATTAGAATTTTTGAGATGATCAATTGCTTAAGAATGGAAAAGAATGATTAAAGAAATTAAAAGCTAAAATTGTATATTCTTTTATGCTTAATATCTGTTTCTAGGTCTAAGCCTCCTTAAGATCTCAGGGAATGAGGAAAAAAAAGTCTTAAAGATTACACATTTTTTGAGTTGTTTGTTTTCATTAGCTCATAATGGCTAACAGAAGCTGTCACATATCTGTTTACAAAAGCAGAATTACATATCAAGTTGCATTTGAATTTTGCTTGGATTGGTCAGCACCCTTACACCTGTTATAAGTCGTTTTGTGCTTTCTTTGACAGGATTTTTCTTGTGCTCCAGCTAGTAAGTGTAATCCAGTTTATTAACTGGTGGAATAAGTACTGGATGCCTGATGAGAAAAAGAAGCAAAGGTTTGATTTCTTGCGAACCTAAGAGTTTAGTTGGAGTCATTATTGCCTAGTAAATTTAGGAGAATACTCCTATTTTATGTACATCTGACATAACACCTTGTGGGCTCCACTTGTCAGATGTGGATCATGCAGGTTATGTTAGAGGACTGAGGAGGACTACCTACAACAAGAGTGTTGTTGATTTTTTCAATATGTAGATTGTAGTAAATAAATTTGTTAGGAAACCATCTATGATTTTCTAGATAAAAGTGAAAAGCTTAACTAAGGAAGTTTAGTGTTTGAAGGGACTCAACACTTATTATCTAATTTGACTCCATATACCCTTACATTTTTTTGGTTTCAATAATCCATCCATGAATTATAACTAAGTAATACAAATGGTAGAAGTCACCTTTTAGGAAAATTGTAATATTCTATGCCTTTTGGAATGTAATAAACAATCATGTAGATTTTGAATGTGATAAAGCTATTTGCACCGGTTAAAGTTCTAGGAATATGTATCAAATTTCAATATAAGTAGTTCAAATTCAAATAGTTAAGCTACAAGAAAGTTATTTAGAAAAATAGTTTCTACTTAATATTGAAATATAAAGAGATAAATGATAGAAGCAGTTATTGGCGCAGGCATTAAAATTGGTAGCAAGAGTTATAAATCATCCCAAATAATTAATCTATGAAGAACATAAAAAGTAACATATGATTTTGGAACTTCCTTTACAAGATCTTGTACTTTTAACATTTTACTAAAATCTTAAGCATCAAAGCATGGATAGGTAGGTTAAGTATGAAATAATGCTGAAAAATTTTTGGAACTTCCTTTACAAGATCTTGGACTTTAACGTTTTACTTAAATCTTAAGCATCAAAGCATGGCTGGGTACGTTAGGTATGAAATAATGCTGAAAAAATTAAAATAAAACCAGAAGCTGCTGCACAAGTATAAGGTTTATTCCACTCTGAGAAGGATCAATCACAGCAGGGTTCTTTTATTTTTTACTATATGTTGGTACTCCATAAGTTTATTCTTTTGGTATATTGCAGATTCTTGCTCCTATATATTCAAAATTAAAAAATTCTTATAATTGCACAATCCTTTTATGAAGAGAGAAAATTTAGATTTCTTTGGACAAATGGTCTATTGGTCTAGGCAAGTTTGTTTGAATGCACCAATTACTGCTACACACTATTCAAGAGTCTAATTTTACATTTGCTTATCTTGCTTAAGAAGACATGTCTCTACACTTGTTGTTAGAAAACATAAGCATTTTTTTTGTTTTTTTGGGTTAATGGTTTACGTGGCATGGGTTTTGAACCAAATAATTTTTTAAAGAAATGCCTAGTTTTACCAACTGTGCTAGAAGACGGTTGACATGTATTCAAAAGCTTATTTTAAATAAATGCCTATGGAAGTTTTGCAGTGTTGCTATTTTTTGTTTCCCAAAAATTTGAAGTACGCATCTCTTTTGATATTTTTCAGCTGCTCCTTCGGCTTGCTACTGTCCACAATCTTTTACATTAGTTCTATTTTTGGAATCGGGCTACTGTACTCAGATTATGCCTCAAAACTGTCATGTTCTCTTAACATATTTTTCATCACATGGACTGCAATTCTTCTCATCGTGATGATGGTTATATCTCTTCATTCAAAGGTATGTATTACTTGGTTTTAAATTGATCTATTTTGATGAAGAAATGAAACTGTCAGCGAGATATCTTCTTTGGTTAAAAGTTTTCAAAACCACATCACACAGGTAAACAGAGGTCTTTTGTCATCAGGAATCATGGCTTCATATGTTGTCTACTTGTGTTGGTCTGCTATCAGGAGGTTAGGATTAGCCCATTTTTTGACTCATCTACTTGAACTCGGTTACAAATTTATGATTATATCTGGAATGCAACTACCTTTTCTTTTGCATAAGAAACTTACAAGATCAATGTTTACTGCCTAATTGTGCTAATGAATGGCTATTTCTCTGTATACTATATTTTCTAATTTTCATGGAAGTGCGTGTAAATCATTTAATTTTGCTCCATTTTGTAATAAAAATTATATGTTGACTTCAAACATTCATCTAACTTATACTAGACAATCTGCTTTTCTGCATGCTCTATCATCTTCTATACACTTTGCTGCTTAGCTTAAGATACTTCCTAAGGACATGTTGATCTAATTTGTGTGGTAAAAATGCATGAATTAGTGAGCCTGCAAATGAGAAGTGCAACATACAAAACAATGGAAACAGGGATTGGACCACCATACTAGTAAGATTTTACTATCCTTTATTTTTTATTTTTCACTTCCACCTACTTTGTTGAACATAATCATGTTTTTGGTTTTTAGAAGTATCTTCTTTCTTGAAACTAGAGGTGTCAAATCAATTGGGTTGGTTCAGCTCGCTTAAGTTCAACTCATCTTAAAGGAGCTGTAGCTCATATCAATTCATTTAATTTTTAAATGAATTGAATTGAATTGAGCTTATTTATATATGAGTTGAGCTGGACAACTCATGAACAGCTCATTTAAACTTTATATTACAATAGAATAGGAACAATTTCAAATAAAATGAGCACAACTTTCTATGTAAAACATAAAATCACAAACTGCAAAATTCTTTAAAAATTTACATATAAAGTTTTCAAATGTTATATGGAATTAATCATAATTTTCTTTTTTAAGTTACTACCAATTATAATTAAAAATAAGTCAATGATGTTCAGTAGAATCTAAATAATTTTTCGTAAAATGAGCATAAATTTATATAAAAAACTCGAAACCACAAAATAATTTTTTTTAGAAACTAGATTTCTGGAACTTTCAAATGGTATATGAAATGATTTATAATATTTTGTAAGTTAGTAAGTTTATATTTAAAAAATGTGTCAAAAATATTCTACCGAATTTGAACAATCATTAGTAAAATAAGCATAACTTTCTATAGAAAACTCAAAATCATAAACCGTAAAATTTATTAAAAATTAGACTTTTAGAACTTTCTAATGATATATGAAATGATTTATAGAATTTTGTGAATTAGTATAGTTTATATTTTAAAAATGAGTAAAAAATATTATTTTTGAATCTAAACCATCATTAGTAAAATGTGCATAACTTTCTATAAAAAACTCCAAACTGTAAAATTTATTAGAAACTAAACTTCTAGAGATTTCTATTGATATATAAAATGAATCATAATATTTTATGAATTAGTGCATTTTGTATTTGAAAATATCCAATAAAATCTAAACAATATTATATAAAATAAGTATAACTTCTTTAGAAAACTCAATTTTAAAACGTACTATTTCTTATAAAATAGATAATTTGATATTTTTAATGATATATGGATTTAATTATAAATTATTATAATTAATACAATTTAAGTTTCAAAACCAAATCCATGATCTTATCTTTAAACTCAATTATATTGTATATGTTTTTTAAATTACTATTTTTATTGAAATTCTATATTTATTATAATATTATAATATAAATTTAATTTAATTTTTATCTTCTATTTTATTTTTAAAAAATCAATGTTTACTTTTATATTTACTAATTTAACTAATATTAGCATTTTTGTTAGCTTTATAGTAGAATAATTAAGTTTGTTGGTACTGGTATTGTAGTGTTTTCAATCCAGTTGCTGCTTTAAGTGTTTGTTTCTGGTGGCCATTTTTGGCGTAGGAGCACTGGAGTAACAATTAGAAGCAAATTTTGACAGAGAAGGAGCTATTATGGCTCTGTCTCGATAAAGTTTATATTAAGAGCAAATAGTCTACTACAGCATCTCGTGCAAAAGTCTGTCCCTCTTTACCCTAGCTCTATATTAAGTAATATAACCACCACATAAAATGCACAGTTATGTGTGTTAAGTTTTTAAGCTTTAAACAAACAAAATCGACATTAAAACTAAACAAACGACATAACAATTAAGAGCTAAATTATTGAAAGTAAATAAGCATATTTGATCTTCTGTATCAATTGTCCCCCTTTGAGGGCAAGACTCTCCTGAGTCGACTTTGGGAAGGAAAACTTCATCAGGTGGGAAGTACTCAAACATTTCTGTTACATTGAAAGTTGTTGATATGTTGAGATCCTCGGGTAAATCCAAAACATAAGCATTAGGGTTAATTTTGTGGCATATTCTAAATGTCCTCATTTTTCTGTCTTGCAATTTGGAGTAAGTACCAACTGGTATTCTTCCTTTGCCAATATGGACCATAGCCATATCCCATCTTCAAATTCTTTACTTATTTTCTTCTTGTCTGCCCTATCTTTGTAATTTTTGTTAGCCGATTCCAAATGAGTCTTAACTTTAGTCAACATTTGTAGTGTATTTGTTGTTGTTTTGGATGCTACTGAGCTTCTGAGCTTTTGAAAACTGGTAGGTCAGTAGTGAAACTAAGTACCTTAGTATGTATTATCTGGAAATGACTCTTATTGGTTGATCTATGAATCATGCCATTGTAAAAAAACTCAGCTTGTGCTAAAGCTAAATCTTACAGTCTAGGTCTAAAACCAACGCTGCATTTTATCATGTTCCAAAGTGTCTTGTTCACCAGTTCTATTTTCCCATCAATTTGTGGGTGATAAGTGGTACCAAATTTAAGACTAGTGTCAAATCTCCTCCATAATTCATGCCAAAAATGGGTGATAAATTTTACATCTCTATCAAAGACGATGGATTTTGGTACTCCACGTAATCTTACCACCTTCTTGAAGAATAATTGAGCCACATGGCTTGCATATGATGTCTTTTTTGCAAGCTATGAAATGTGCCATTTTTGAGAACCCATCCACTACTACATAATTGATCAACATGTTTCTGAGTCTCAGGGAGTATCGAAACAAAATCCATTATAATATCTTCCCAACTATTTTGTGGAATAAGAAGAGGTGAGTATAAACCAGTGTTTTGGGAAACACCTCTAGCTGTTTGAAAAATGGGACAGTGTTCAATCAACTTTGTAATATCTTTTCTCATCTTGGGCCAAAAGAGTTTTTCTTCTAAGATATAAATTGTCTTATCCCTCTCGAAATGGGCAATTAGACCATTAGTTTGGTATTCTATGAGTAAATGTTCTCTGAGGGAGGTTCTAGAAATACAAAGTGTTTGATCCTTAAATAAGTATCTTTGTAAAAAGTAGTCACTAGTATAGTCTTTTTGAACATATTTCTTCCAACTTTTAGCAAAGTTCTCATCATCTTGGGACACATCTTTTAGAACTTCAAAGAAGGTCAGTTCACTTTACCTTCTACTGAGTGCATCAGTTGTTACATTTAATTTCCCATTCCTATGCTTGAATGCAAAACAAAACTTCTGTAAAAACATTGCCCACATGGCATGCATTTTGTTCAAATGTTTCTAAGAGTTGAGGAAATGGAGGGAACGATGATTACCGTGTAAAATGAATTCTTTTTGTACTAAATAATGTTCCCAATGCTTTAGAGCCTTTACTAGTGCATAAAATTTTTGCTAATAAGTGGACCATTTTTGTGTAAACTCATTTAGTTTTCACTAAAGTATTCAATCATCCTTCTTTCTTGACTTAACACAACCCCATTTCCAACACCTAAAGCATCAGTTTCAACATCAAACGTGAAGTCAAAATTAGAAAGAGCCAGTGATGGTACACTTGTCAGTCTGTCCTTAATCAACTTGAAACATTCTTCTTATTCTTTACCCCATTGAAATTTCCCTTTCTTCAAACATCCTGCTATAGGAGCCATGAGAGTACTAAAACCCTTTATAAATCTTTTGTAAAAAGTTGTAAAACCATAAAAACTTCTAACCCCTTTAACATTCTTAGGTTCGAGCCATTCTTTCATGCACTAAGATACATCTTGAGCTAATTGCAAACCCAAGGAAAACTAAGCTCTTATTAAGAAACTCACATCTAGATTCAAATAAAGTTTATTTTCCCTTAGAGCCTTTAATACACATCTCAAATGTTTGAAGTGTTCTTCTTCATTCTTGTTGAATATTAAGATGTCATTAAAGGACACTACTACAAAGTGTCCAATAAAAGTCTTGAGTTTTTGATTCATGAGTCTCATGAAAGTACTTGGGGTATAGCATAGCCCAAAAGGCATTACCTTCCACTTATAAAGTCCTTACCTTGTCTTGAATTCTATTTCTCACTCATCCCTAGGGTTAATCCTGATATGATGATATCCACTCCTTAGATCTAATTTTGAAAACATACTAGAATCTTCCAATTTATCCAACATATCTTCCAATCTTGGAATTGGAAATAGATACTTGATATTTATCTTATTTATGAATCTACTGTCTACACACATATCCTATAACTATTATTTGTTTTGGAACTAGGAGTGTTAGGACAGCACAGGGACTACTGTTCTCTTGTGCATGCTTCTTGGTTAATAGGCCATCTACAATCTGTTGTAAGGAATCATGTTCTTTGAGACTCATTCTATTATGAGGCAGGTTGGACAATCTTGATCGAAGAGCTAAATCTATTCTATGTTGAATATTCCTCAATGGTGGAAGCTCATTAGGTAGTTCTTCAGGATTGAAATCCTCAAACTCATTTAATAGAGTATTTAAAACTTCTGAGATAGTAGACTCATTAGTATAGACTTCTTTCATTAGTAACACCTAAATTGTAGAGTGATTTTTTACTTTGATCACCTTAGGGCCACCAATGTTTAACATCAAAGGATCACTAGGAAATTTGTTAGGTTGTACTGTGCTATTCTCTTGATGTGGAACTAGTACTATAGTCTTTCCTTACTACACAAAAGAATAGGTATTGTCTTATCCCTTGTGAGTGGTGTCTTTGTCTTATTTCCATGGCCTTCCTAGAAGAATATGGAAAGCATTCATGTCTAGAACATCACATTCTACCATTTGGTAAAACTTTCCAATGGATAAGGAAACTTGACATGTTTCAGTCACCTTAGACTCTAGCCCTTTTTTAATCCAACCAACCTTGAAAGTTTTTGGATGTTTGGTTGTTAATAAGCCCATGGTTTTGATTAAAGTCTTGGAAACCACATTTTCAGAACTCCCACCGTCAATAATCACCTCACACACCATCTTTTGGATTGTACATTTGGCTCTGAAAATTACACGTATTGTACATTTGGCTCTAAAAATTACATGTCTCTGAGTTACTTTGTTTTCTCTTGGAGTCAAAAGAAGTCTGTAATATTCCAATGAACATCTCCCTATCATCAATTTCAAGGAATTCTACTTCTTCTAGAACTTCATTTCCAGCATCTTCAAATTATTCAATCCCCCCTACTATGTTCTCTGTTTTTCTAAGAGGACAATCATTCGATCTGTGTCCCGGTTGATTACATTTATAACACTTCATTATGTTAGGTCTTGGGTATTGATTGTTGTTGTTGTTGGTAACTATTTGGGGTTTTGGGTTGATAAAGGGTTGTTTTCTAGTTTGTTTAGGATCAGATGGTCCAAATGGTCCCTTATGAGTGTTGTAGGGTGGGTTATTTGTAGATTGAGGAGAGAAATAGGTATTTCCGTCTGTACAAATGTCTGGCCAATTCCTTCGAGTAAATGAGCTCTTATTGACCGTGAGAAATTGATTCTCATATTTAGAGACTAATGATACAGCTTTTGAGAAACTAGTAACATTTCAAATGTCCACTTTGCTCTTTAGGGGTTCACGAAGGCCAATGATGAACATCAAAACTTCTTGTGACTCAGTTTCATCGAGGTCATTTTTTGCTCTCAGTTCTTGAAACTCATCTACATATTCTTTCATAGTTCTTGAACCTTGTTGACAATAATGATATTGTTTGAACAACATTTGTTGATAATGAATCGGAAGAAACTGATCATATATCGAATTCCTCATCCATTCCCAAGACACTATTGGCAATTCACCATGTTGTTTCCTGGTGGATTGAATCTTATCCCTCCTGGCTCCACCTCTTAATTTATAAGCCACCATTTTCACTTGTTTCTCTTCTGACATCTCCATACCATATAATAAAAAAATTTATCTACGGTTGTCACCTAATCTATGAATTCATTGATGTTCATTTGGTCTTCATAGTGAGGTATGTAATTCCTAGTTCGAAAATCTGGGAATTTTGAATTTCTATTATGAGAAAAAGGATGGTTGGTTCTGATATATTCATGTTCAAGTTTCTACAAGTTGGTGGTCTATTGAAAGTATTGCAGATGGGGTCGAAATGGGGTGGTAAATGGTTTAGGGTGGTCGAAAGGCTCTAAGTAGTTAGCTGATGGATAGTGATTGTGATTTCGTGAAGGCCCATAATGTGTAGAATCTTGTGTAGGTTTGCAAAATGTCAGGGAAGGTAGAGGAGTTTTTTCGCGAGAGACTTGCCAAAAGAAGCGGGCTGGTGGTTGGAAGTATGTTTGTTTTATTGGAAACGATTTCTGGCTTATGAGTTGGTGGCTGACGCAACTCTGAGATGACTTCGTCCTTCATTCTGGTCATGGATGATCAAATTTCCTAAAGCATGGCTTGAAATCGTGTCTCTGGTTTCTTGTCTTGCACTTGGAGGTACATGAGTAAATTGTTTTGTGGATGGATCCTCATCCAAACCATGATTTACACCCTCAGTCGATTTAGTCATGGAAATTCAGGAAAGCTACCTGCTCTGATGTCAAATGGCATAAGAGCACATAAAGGAGTAGCAATCAAAAGCAAATTCTGATAGAGAAGGAGTTACTATGGCTTTGTCCCGATAAAGTTTCTATTAAGAGCAAGTAGTCTATTACAACATCCCATGCAAAAGTGTGTCTCCCTCTTAACTCTAGTTCTATATTAAGTAATAAAAAAGTGTGCCTTTTGTGTGTTAAGTTTTTAAGCTTTAAACAAACAAAAACCACATTGAAACTAAACAAACGACAACAATTAAGAGCTAAATTATTGAAAGTAGCATATCTGATCTCCTGCATCAATTTGTGTTCTAGTTCTGGTAGTGTGTTTGTGGAGGTTATCCTTTTTCTTTTGCCAAGCTAGATAACGCTAGTAAGTTTGGATGTCCTTCTTGAACATCTTATACCTGCCTGGTGGTATATATTAGTAGGTTTTGATTCCTTGGGCAGCTAGTTGGGTTGCTGAAGATAGAGTCACTTAGGTTTTGGTATGTTGGGTGCGTTCTGCCTAGTTTGTTTTCTGATTATACGCTTGTAATTTTCTTTGTTATGTTGGCTTAATGAAGTAAATTTTTGTTTCGACCAAACAAAAAAAAAATCAGAAAAAAAATTTGTTTTATTCAAGCATGTAAAAACTAATACATATTGAATCCTTGTTTAGTGGAAAGGAACATGAAAACATGCTATGAAGGACTGGTTCCTTCCATAGTGTGAAAAGGTCAGTGTCATTAGTTATTTACGAATCTCTCAACCTTCTCCTTAGTTGTTCCATAGTTCGACATTTATAACCAAGTGTTTAAGGGAAAACAAGGTTTGAGTCGCACTCCATTCAAAATTCAACTTCTAATATGGCTGAAGTGATTTAATGACTTTAATCAAAGACAACCCTATATGATAATCAATGGTAAATGTAAATAATTTTTTCTTGTAAAATAGGCAGAGTTAGACCCATTATAGTAATGGTTATCAGAGTTGGACTTCCCACCTGTTAATCAACTATAATTTAGTCAAACTTGATGATTAAAACAGAAGAATATTATTGTCATATTTTAAGTGGAAGGGGTCAAATTTGATTATTGACTAATGTGTAAATAACCTTTTCCTTTTATTTCTAAATGAGAAGAAAATTTGTAAGAATGTTTATATGAAAAGATGCTTGATGACCTACAAATTATAAAAGCTCTGAGGGAGTTGCGTACTTTGTGCAAAAGACCTAAAGTTGATACAAGCCATTGACCATGGTTTGAATACCTCGCATACAATGATGGGTAATCCTCTGTTGTCTATAAATAACCTTTTTTACTATAGTAAAGAGAACAAAAGAAAGAAAGAAAAGTAATGAATTCACTTGTTTCAAAAAGCCACCCCATAATTCATTATGCAAATATTTAATTTTCTTTTATATGTTGCAAGACTAAATAAAATAGTTGGTTTTCACTTTCGTCTGTTTATTTGATGCATCAAGATTTTACACATGAAAAGAATGGTCTATGACCTTGATGTTATGTTTGCAGGGTTTTCTGTTCGCTATATGTGCCGTTGTGATGGCTACATTCTCTACCGGAATCGATTCAAAGTCATTTAAGGTAAATTAACTTTACTTCTCTGTATTCAGAAAACTTTCTTTAAAACTTCTTTTAGTGGTTGTTGACCTGAGGTTACAATTTTCAAGATGTAAAATATTTTTCAAAACATTATATTCAGTATAACAACTTGGTATCTAAAGCTTTTTTCAATGTTCTGGAAATTATAATATCAGAATTTTTTTTATAGAATCCAGAATTTTGCTATATCAAAATATTCTGGCTATTTTATTTAATGGATGAAGTTATGTTTATCCAATAGAAAGTAACAGAGTGATATAATGTTATTCAGTTTCGCAAAGATGAAGTTAAAGAAGAAGATGACATACCTTACATGTATGGATTTTTCCACCTAGTATTCTCCTTAGGTGCCATGTACTTTGCCATGTTATTTATCAGCTGGAACCTCAATAACTCTGCTAGAAAGTAAGTAATCAACTATAATAATTTATCTGATAGGCTCACCATTTGATATAAAAGTGACATACATGAAATATACTTTTTAATCCCTTCAGATGGAGTATTGATATTGGCTGGGCAAGTACATGGGTCAAAATTGTCAATGAATGGTTTGCAGCCACCGTCTATTGTAAGTAATTATGCATATTCATTCCTGGGATTATTTTTGCTAAAGAAAATTTTCACTACATTTTATGATCACAGGGTGTTTTCTATGAGTTCTATATCTATATTACCTATATAGATTAGTAAATTGTTGGACACGTATCTAAGTATTAGATACACCCATTTTTTTTATAATTTTTCACCAAATTAGAATTTCTATGTATTCACAGTATGTTCATATCATGTAGCTTGAAAGCAAGTACTTTATTAAAATTGAAGAGATCAAGTAATATAGGTCACATACATTTGCGTTGTTCGTGATTAGTGTTAATACTCATCTTTTCTATTTTTTAGGATAAACTATACAAATGGTCCCTAAATTTTTCAACATTCTATCTTTGGTCCCTTTATTATTTTTCTTATGATTTGGTTTCTTTATTGTTTAATTTTCACACTTTGGTTCCCTTACTTTTTTTCCTTACAATTTAATCTCTTTACTTTTTAATTTTTATACTTTAGTCTCTTAATTTTTTATACTTTTGAAGTTTAATTTCAAGTTGGTCTCAAATTTTGAACTAAATGTGTTAAAATTAAAAGGGTTTATCTGTTCATTTGATCTCTAACCTATTTAAAATAATACAATTTGGTTCATAACCTTTCAATTCACACAATTTAACCCTTAACGTTTTTAAATTTTATAAATTTAGTCCCAAATTTTAATTTTCGTTATTTTAACGACGATATTTAACTATGATGAAACTTGATTTTTTAATTTATTTGGTCACCAACTTGTTTCAAAATACAAAATTTGATCCCTAATTTATGACCAAATTTATAATTTAGTCAACCTTTCAATTATGTGATTGTTAAGTATAACATCGTTAAATCAATTTAATATAAATTGAAATTTTGGACTTATTTGCCAACATTATGGACTAAATTGTATGAATAAAAGACTAGGGATCAAATTTTAATATCTTATATAGATTAAGTAGATAAGTCATTAAAAAGTAAAGAGATCAAATTATAAAATAAAAAATTAAGGGAACCAAAGTGTAAAAAATTAAAAAATAAATGGACTACATCACAAGAAAATATAATAGGGGACTAAAAAGTAGAATGTAAAAAATATGGGACCATTTGTGTAATTTATTCTTTTTTTTTATTTTTTTTATTTATTTGATGTGACTTTTAAAATTTGTGTTTCTATGCAATGATTGAAAGATGGTTTAAAATGGTTTAAGAATATATTAAAATAATTTAATATTCCATACAACAAATTTCACTTAAATGATTTTTTATTAAAAATTTGGTGAAGGGTTTCTTTTGTCTCAAACTATGCATTTATTGACCGAAAAGTCCTCACATAAAAAGTTAACACTTTTGTCCATAATCTATTTATTTTGACATTTATGTCTAAATTTGAACTTAAGGATTAAAATGTGATATGTCACACTTCCCTAAATTTGTTATTTTTTCTGACCTAAGGGTAATAAACAGTAATGATTTAGGGACCTAAGTGTAATAAATCGGACTTAAGTGTTACATTCAATAACTTTGGGATGGAAGTGTTAATTTTTTCTTGTTTAGGGATCATTTTGTCAATGAAGTCATAGTTGGGGGTCAAAGAAGTCCTTGACTCTTAAAACTTTTTTGTTGTGACAAACTCCATTTTTGTTTTTTATAAATCTAAAGAAAGAACATAAATATAATTTTTCAAAGTTTTTTAATATTTATCTAAAAGGACATATAACTGTCATTATGCTAAAATATAAGGGTAACTTAGCGGAAAAAAATATAACATGTGATTTAGATTTTTAAAATATAATATAGATATATACAAGTATGATGCACATTTGAATTTTTTGTACATAAAAATGCCCTTTTGTTTTAGAATAGTGACAATTATTCGTCCGTGTTAGATAAAGATTTAAAAAACTTAAGAAAATAATTGTATTTGTGTTATTTCTTATATAAAAATAATTCAAATGATATTATCATGCATACTATTAGTATTTAAAAAGAAGAGGGAAAAAAACCATTATAGAAAATATGAGTGTTCATTACATGTTTCAATTTAAAATCTTATTGAAATTATTTTTGATTTTTATATTCAAGCATAAACTAATATATACCTGGAATGTGTTCCTAGCTTCTAAAAACTACAATGGTTTGTTTAATTTTTATTTGATGCAGTATGGACACTAATATCCCCTGTGTTGAGACAAACCAGAGTAATGGATCATGAAGAGCATGTGCAAGAGATAAATGACTCAGCTTTGCCATAATTACCCTTGGGAAGGTGTTGTAATATTTTCTTTGTGTAGATTTTGTTTATTCGTTTATTTGAGTGTAGTAGGTGGTTCATGTAGGATTTAAAATGGATAAAAGCTTCAACATTTTTCTCTAGTCTAGTAAAACCACTGTCATCAATTATTCTTACCACCAGCTATGTCAATCTAGTTGTTGCATTCAAATACTCATAGAGGATGAAAGACTCATCATGTATTCTTCTATAGTCAAACCATATATTGTCATCAATTCTACCATTCAATGGTGCTTTTTATTTGTTTGGATGTGTGTAACTTATTAGTTTGATCAATTGTTTTTTAAAGTAGTCAATTTAGTCCAAAATTTTCAAATCGATAGCTTTTATTATGAACATGATATATTCATGTTTGATCCATTGTATTTATGTTCGGTTTGCATTTCATCTACCTCTCAAATTATTCAACCAAAATGCATTACTTTAAAAAAGAAATTGGGATATTAAATCCAAAAGTGTGCTGGATGGTGTTATCTTTGCATCATGTTAATTGTTAAATAATAATTAAATATTATTTAGAATGATTAAATTGTTGTCTTGTGTCTAATTTGATATATTTATTAAATGAGTTATGCATGTTGTGTTACCGATTTCGTGTTTGTGTCATTTCATATTGTATCACAAATTTCACACATAAGTAGTTGACCATTTACTCAAGAAATAATGGATACCACTAAATTTCTAGTTTACATTTTCTTTCACTATTTTCAACATCTTCACCACTTGTTCTCGCAACTACTCCATCTCAATATATCTTATATGTTATTTGCAATTCTTAATATAAAAAGCTGGAGTTTTCCATGACCAATACTCACCTGAAAACTAATCTTCATTCTTAAAAAATCTCATTAAATCAAACCAATATCCCAATTTGAAAATATTAAAAAAAGTTCAAACAATCAATTTTCATTGTCATTGTAATAACCCTAACAACCCTTGTGCATGAGACCGCATCCAAGGGCAGGAGCCAGTTCTTGAGTTATATATGCATGACATTCTTGGAAGCAGTAACCCAACAGCTAGACCAATCACTGGCTTGCTAGGGAACATTTACAGTGGTCAAGTGCCTTTTGCTAGACCAATAGGATTCCTTCCTCCAAAAGGAGGTGTTGCAATTAGGAGTGTTAATCGGATCGAAACCGTTAAGTTTATGCTCATCCGATCCGATCCGATCCGAACATCCGATCGGATTGAAGCATCCTAATCCGCAATTGATCCGATCAAATTTTATATCCGATCAATTCGATCCGTAAAATATTCGGATAGCATCCGATTAATCCGATCAATCCGAACAATCCGATCAATCCGACCAATCCGAACAATCCGATCAATCCGACCAATCCGATCAATAAACTTAATTAATAATATTTTTGAATTAAAAAATTAATTTTTTACATAAATCATAACATAAACTCATTTTAATTAAAAGAAACCTTAAAAAATCAAATAAAAAGATTAAAATAAGACTAAAATATTCAAACTTATATAAAACAAAAATAACACAATTAAGTAAATAACGATGTCGATTACAATAGTTATTTTAATAAATTTAACAATTCATTTAAACAATAAACAAAAAGATAGTTCACAATAATCTAAACCTAAATTAATTTGATCATTTCAATCTTTAACATCCATTGACCATCTTAAAAATAATCTTGTCTTGAATCTTGAGAACAATAGCAAAAAACTTCAATGTGTCATCGTCATCACCTATTAGCCATAATTTAAAAAATATTAGTAAATTGATAACTAAATATATATAAAATAATATATGAAATACATATTAAATAAAATAATAATATATCGTACTCAATCAAGGTTATATCCTTAATGTCTCTCAACATATCTACAAAATAGAAGATACATAGAAAGTGATGAGAATATTAAATCATAAGAGAATGATATCAATTACTAATGAAAATTAAAATAATATTACCTGTTTCAATTGCTTCAATATCATCAAGGGAATCACGAATGTTAATTATTGGTGATGATCGAATCCAGTTCTGAGTACAAATAAGTGCTTGGACAGTTTTTGGGGACAATGAGCTTCTAAAAGAATCAATAACCCTCCCCCCGTCGAAAATGCAGACTCAGAAGCTACAGTTGATATAGGCGTAGCTAAAACATCTTTGGCAATCTTGGAAAGAACCTTGTATCTAGATGAGTTCACCTTCCACCAACTTAAAAGATTAAAAGACTCATCATCCACATCCTCACATGTCTCACCCAAATATTTATCTACTTCAGTTTGGTTGTCTATCTTTTTTGCATCTTTGACACATTTTTTAAACGATCCATCCACAGTGAAAATGAATCAATGTTACAACTATCCACTTCTTCTGTGTATAAAGGTTGTGAGCATGTAGCTTGGACATTTGTAGAATACAAAACTAAATACTGATCAAACATATTATTCAAAGTTTGTCTAAATTTTTTCATCATATGACCAACCATAATATCATCTTCGTCACACAAAAGATCCAAGCAAATTTTCAAACCTTGTTCCTTACGTCTTGGATCAAGCAAAGTTGCAATAAATAAAAAATCATTCATCTTATCTACACCTCCCCAATATTTATTGAACTTTATTATCATTTCTTTTGCCATTTTGCTTAACAAAAAATCTGTATTTTCACACCAAAAACTCAATTGGTTATGTATGAAACAAATTTGATCCAAAAATAAATTTGAAGTAACATATACAGAACCAGAAAATCTCAATGTTGCATCATAAAATATTTTCAAAAACCTCACAAATATGTGAGCATTAGACCAATCAAACATATCAGGAGTTTTGCAACTATCATTTCCAATGTTGAACTCTTGTTTAAATATCACATCATCTTCTTCTAAACGCTCAAAAGCGTTCTGAAATCTTATTGCAGCTTCTAACATTAAATAGGTGGAATTCCACCTTGTTACTACATCTAAACATAAAAGTTTATTAGTATCAATCTTCTCTTGCTCTGCACAATCCTTAAATTTTAACAACCTTGAAGGTGATCCTTTGACATATTTCACAACTTCTCTTATCTTACTTATGCTTGAATCATGTTCTTTCAAGCCCTCTCTGACAACCAAATTTAGAATATGAGCTGCACACCTCATATGCATATGTTGACCATCTAGTATTGCACCACCCCAATTGTTCACTTTTTTACGCAAGTAAGAAACTAATGTATTATTTGAGCTAGCATTATCCACAGTAATAGTAAATATCTTATCAATTCCCCAATCTAACAAGCATTGCTCAATTGCTTTCCCAAGGATATCACCTTTATGACTAGGAACTACACAAAAATTTAAGATTCTTTTTTGGAGTTTCCAATTATCATCGATGAAGTGAGCAGTGAGACACATATAATTCAAATTTTGAGCAGAAGTCCATGTGTCAGTGGTTAAACAAACTCTTTGAAATGATTTAGAGAAAAATTCTTTTAATTTATCCTTTTCCTTTAAGAAAAGACTCAAGCAATCTCGTGCAATAGTGGTACGAGAAGGAACTTGGAACCTTGGTTCTAAAACTCTACTATACTTCTTAAATCCTTCATTCTCAACATGACTAAATGGCAATTCATCAACTATAATCATTTCTGCAAGTGCAAGCCTACAAGCCTCAATACTGAATGTGTGTGCAACAAGTACACCTTCTTTATTGTTTGTGACATTTTCAAAAGCTAAAGTTTTTTGCTTCTTCTCATATCTACCAGGAAATAATTTACATTGCATAGCAATATGAGCATTTAAGTTTGATGTACTAGACTTTCTGGATACATACATATGCTCCCTTGAACAATATTTACATCTCGCCTTACGATCTAAGCCTTCACCCACTATATCAAAATGTTTCCAGGCAGAAGCGGGAGGTTTAGAAAACTTTCGCTTACCTTTTCCATCATAGCTATCTATAGAAGGTTTAGGTTTGTCATTCAATGCTAGATCTTTAGTTTCTGGTGGAGCATTTTGTGGATTTTTATATTGATTTTCAACATCATGGGTAGCGCTTGCACTTCCGGTGGTTGCAAGTGGACTATCCATAGTAGAGGTATTTTTTTCCATCTAAGATAAAATGAGACACAATCAACTTAATGCAATAAACACATTGTGTAGAAAAATAGTTGTTATAATGTAAAGAATCAGATTTACAACCAAAGTAATACAATTTCTCATGTTCCTCCTATAGATAAACAAGAGTAGACTAATGTCAATCTCAATTTTAGCAGCAAACTTCATACTGATATAACATAGTAAACAAAACAAATTTTTCAGACCTCATCAAATTAAATTATCAAAATGTGAACCCTCTAATCAAAAATATATAGCTTAGATAGAAGCATATAGATTTACAGAGAAATTAACATACACTGTTATATATATAAGTAATATGAAACTTACATTATTCTTATACTAACATTTTAAAATTAAGTGTCTTATGTTACTTAAACATCATATAAAATTTACATGATATTAAAGCTTTAATCAACCAATAAGCCTAAAAAGAAAAAAAGAATTAATGGTTCTCCTGCAAAAAAAATACATAGATCTTGTAAAAAGAAAGAAAAACAAATGATTAAAATACAATTAGAACATAATAAAATAAAATTAAAAATATTAAGTGTACATTCACTTTGATAATGATGTTAATGTATAAAAAAATAGTTTTAGATTAGTTAAAAATATATATAAATAATGTTAGATTAGTTATAAATGGTATGAAATTTAACTTATTATAAAGTTAAAACTTTTAAAATCGAATAGGTTATGTTACTTATAAAATAGTGTTATATAACACCACTTAGATAATTCATCGTATATAGTTTCTAGTTTTTAGGAAAATATAGCTTTGAACATCCCAATTGTCATTATAAGAAATTTACATATAATATAGTGCCGAATTGGATAGAAATTGGACTAAATGTGCTAAAGTAAGTTTTTAGTGCTAAAGTAAGAAATTTATTTATTTATTTATTATTAATACTACTACTATTGTTACTATTATTATTAAGGATATTATTATTATATTTACTGTTGGGAGAATAGTGAGGGTATGAAGAGTAGTTCTGCATTCTCTCTTTCATAGTTTCTATTGGCTTTTAGTTGTGCTAGTATATATAGTCTCCATCATTTTGATCTTTTCCAAGAGCTTAGAGTTACTTAATGCAGTCATCAATCCATTCATACCTTTAAGCAGCAGCGGCAGCAGAGAAGGAGCAGTAGCGGCAGCAGAGAAGGAGCAGCAGGAGCAGCAGCAGAGAAGCAGAGAAGGAGGAGCAGTAGCAGCAGCAGAGAAGGAGGAGGAGCAGCAGTAATAGCAGAGAAGGAGGAGGAGCAGCAGCAGAGAAGGAGAGAAGGAGGAGCAGCAGCCAAGCAGAGTAGGGAAATAGAGAATCCTGAGATAGAAGCAGGGAGCAGCTGGGAAAATACTTAGGTTAAGAACTGAGAATACTGAGATAGAGGCAGGGAGATGGGAAAATAATTAGGTTAAGAATAGATATACGGGTAAGGTTAGGTTAGGTTATAATAATAATTAGGTTTATTAATTATTATATATATATTTTTAAATAATATATTAAATATATATATATATATATATATATATTTAATTTAATAAATATATATTAATTAAATATATATATAATTAATTTCGGTCGGATCGGATGAATCGTAGTGAAATCCGCCATCCGATCCGCACTTAACGGATGGAAAAAATTTACATCCGATCCGACCATCGGATTGGATCGGATCGGATGAAAAATCAACGGATCGGATCGGAGCAGATGATCGGATTTTTTATACACCCCTAGTTGCAATACCAAATGCAAATGGTGCAAACCCTACTGTTAATGGCATAAATGGTATCCCATTAGGAACTAGCTTGGCTGGTACTAGATTTTCAGGGAAAACAAATGGTCAGGCTCAAACCCAATTTGGGCCTGATGGATTAGGGCTAGGGTTTGGTACAAATACAGTGATTGATGATTTGTTGACCAATTCACCTGAGTTGGGATCACAAGCAATTGGGAAAGCACAAGGAGTTTATGTAGCAAGTTCAGCAGATGGGGCTAGTCAGATGATGGCATTTACAGTTTTGTTTGAAGGAGGAGAATATGGCGAGAGTCTTAATTTTTATGGAATTTTCAATATAGGAAGTCCAATGTCACATTTGTCAGTGACTGGAGGGACTGGTAAGTATAAGAAAGCTAGTGGGTTTGCTGAAGTGAGATCATTGGTTCCTTCTGGACAGCATGCAACTGATGGTGCAGAGACATTGCTGAGGATCATAGTTCATTTGAAGTATTAATTAAAATCTTATTGATGAGATTGAAGGGAGAGTTTCATTATTGGCTTAGTGATCAATTATTGAAGCTGGTTCTTGGATCTTTTTCAGTCCAACTGTTTTTATCAAATTTCATGTTGTAATTTTGTTACAATATGTTGGACTTGGTACTTCGCTCACAATATTGGGCTACTTTGGTTAGTTTGAAGTTTTGTTTTTAATGATATAAAAGAATCATTGTTGCCTTTTCTTTTGCTGTTATAATTATTATTATTATTATTTTGGCTAGGTGTTTGAACATTTGGTTTTTAATATGTAATTTTGCTATCTTTTGCCCACGCAACAAAGATGTGTAATGTGGATGGATAAAAGCATATTTACTTGAACTAGTGGATGTGATTTGCAAATTGAAAATTGAAAAATATGGCTTTTAGTAATTAAGAAAAAATAAATAAATTAAAAATAAATAATATTATTTTAATAAATTTTTTATTTAAATATTACTTTTTTTACGAGTTATTAAAATGCGATTAATTAGTTATTTGCAAGAATAATAATATTCTTATAGAAAATTATTTAAATATATATTTTTTATTTTTTTAAAAAATATTAAATAAAATAGTACAATTAACAAATATTAAAATTAGCATTTTATGAAAAAATTCGTATTAATTATCACTTTATCACCGTTAAAAACTAGAATTTTAATCACTTTTTAATCGATTAACGAAATAATAATAATAATATTTTAGTAAATAAATCATTAACATAATATTATATATCATTAATTAACTCATTTTTTTAAAATTTGAGGACTAAAAAAAATAATTTTTACAATATGGAAGACTAAATGCACGTCAAGGCTTCATATAAGGTATTTAACTAACAATTTTATGTATTAAATAAAAGTTGGGAGTTTTAGAGATAAAACGTTAGACTTTTCTCTCTAAAAAACCCTAACCTTAATTTTCTCGTATTATTTATCTTACGTCCTCATTTCCCATGAGATCCTTTGATGATAGTATAAAATGTATATATTAATTAACATTGATAATATAAATAGCTTGCATATTTTCTATGGTAATTTAATAAATGTTTGTTTTGATTGTTGTTTAATTTTATGCTTATAGTATTAAAAAAATTGACTAAACAAAAGAAACTGGTAGAGTAATTTCTCTTTGTTTTTGCATTCTCATTTGTAGAAATAGAATCTATATTTTACTTGATATATTTATGCGTTCTTTATCAGGTTTGTTAGTTCAATATGACATGCACACGTAGGATATAGATAATATGGTTGTATGTTTTGCATACTTACCTTTTTAGAGGTGCATACAGTGATGCAGAAAAAATTTAATAGTAAAATTTTATAAATTTAATAAAAGTTCGCAAATATATGAATCACTTATAATAAATAATAAATATACTTCTAAAGTTGGTTTAAAAAGAAACTACATGACCTTAAATAATTCAATAAATTTTTTAAAAACAAATACAAAAATTAAACTTAAATATTCTATCACAATATTTTGGTTTTTGAAAAGATTAAACTATGACAAAAATAATAAAATGATAGAAGATAGATTGGGTTCAAACAAATTACAGACAAATATGTAATTGACAATCAATGAAGAATTAATGAAAAATTTAGCTAATTAATTATGTTTAGTAAAATCAATTAAGTTAATGAAATATAAATATAAATTATTGATTCTCCCTTTATGTATAAATAATGACTTCGGTTGGGTCATTATTCGTTATTAATAAAACCACTATCAACCTTCAATCGAAATTTCAGTTAATTTAATTTAATTATGTATAACTTATAAGGAAATCACATATCATCTAACTCGATACTTTCGGTCGAGTTACCAATTTAAACTCATATTCAAGTTGTCTAAATTAAATCTAGGTGATGTATCTAAAACCTAATTTTTATATTTTAATTTTATTACGAAAAAATATGTAATCAATATATTATTCAATAAGAAACTTTCTAAAAATTTTAAAATAGAAAATAATCTGTATTTAATAATGATTAAAAACATTTACTTAAGTAATTTACACAAACATAACAACAAAACGAAAGTCTCATTATCATAATCAGTCAGACATGTGCAAATTAATAAATGACCAATAAATTAATTTCAAATTCAAACGATATATAATTATTTACTGAAAAGAAATAAAAATACAGATTTAATTTTATTACCCAAAAGTAGATAGATTAGTATAGCCTGCTTTACAGTTACAATCTTGATTTTCACAGTATTTTTCAATTTTCAAAAACCTTTTTAAATCACATGATCAGAAAAATCTCCATGTTGTTGCCTATTATTTATTATTACCTAATCTAAATTATGTATAAACTACATTTAAACTAAGAACATAGAACATAGCTCTAATGGCTTTGAAAACAAATAAAACTCTAAGTTATAATATGACTACTAATTCTTTAACTTAAACAATCAAACATTTTATTTATAGGCTAGCTGAAATTAGAGGGTTTCGGGTGAAATAGTTAAACAAGCACAACCAGGCACAAAATGAACATCGTGTACAATAATTTTATCTAGTAAGGAGTGTGCTGTGGCCCACAATAAACCTCGTTGCAGCATGAAATGTTCAACTTTAATTAGTATTTTCCATCCCTTACATACTGGTTGGCTTTTACATATAAGGCTTACATGCATTGTTCCTTTAAACTTTTAAGGTGAAAATGAATGCTTCAAGTGTTATTCTCCATGTGTTGATTAATTATATATTTGAAACTAAAAATGCCTAAAATGCAAAAGAAAATACCCATGATTCCAAACATATAGATTTACTTAAATAACGATAAAATCATACATATTTAAATATCTATTGCATTTAAGTGTAATAAAATCATGAAATATTAGTGTTTGTTAAGCACTCATCATAAAGTATGCATGTTTAGGTGACTTATTGGCATTAAATGTGTGTGGAGTATTTTTAGAAAAATAATTGGCATTTTTAAACAAAAAATTATTTTTCATGAAGCTTTTTGAGGTCTTGCAAAGGTCTCCATGAGGGCTTACTGACCCCATAGATGTACATTATAAGGTTGGTTGAGTCTCATTGAGGACTTGATGAGGCCAACTGAGGTATGCTCAACGAGGTCCTTATGTAGATTTGGACCTCATCAAGTAGTCAACAAGACCTCTGATATATTTATAAAAATAGAGTTATTTGGCTACTTCACATTAACTATTTTTCTTGTTTTGGGGTGAGTATTGTTTTAAATATCTATCTTATGTTCAAATATAGAAATGTAGGTGAAAATATGTTGAACATAGAAAAAAATAGGCAAATTGGGATATAGGATTCTCATACGTAGGAACAATTACATAAAATTCGATCAATTGTTCTTCCAATTTAAATAGGTAATTGGGATCTAGATGAGGGATGGAGATGCCAACTCTTAGAATCTCTTTACAAGCTTTATACCAGTTTGGCCAAGTCGACCTCATAAATATGAATTAAGTAAATCGCATAGCCACTATGCCAAAAATGACATTTAAAGTCAGTTATTAACCGACTTTAAATGCAATGACTTAAAAATGTAACATCGGCTCAATGAGTGAACCGAATTTACATTTTTTATTTCTTTTACAAAATTTACTCATTTTTTATTATACTCAAAACTTGTATTTGATCACATAATATCAGAAAAAAAACTAAAATATGTTTAACAAATAATTTAAATAATACAAATAATTAAAAAATTGAATATTAATTAATTACTTGAGAATTAAATTTATTACAAAAAAATAATTTATATACATTAATACATATATATTTAACTTAAATTACAAATAAAATGATGTCGTCTCTTTTGTCATGGATTTTGTGATATTTCCACTTTATTTCAAGGAGAGGAAGCTTGGTTTGCTTAGAATTATCAGCATAGTGACCAGGAAACTAGGCAAGAGAGATGAGATGGAGTTTGGGCAAAAAATAGATGGTCCATATAACAATTCATTCCCCTAAATACATGAGCATTTAAACATCCATCAAACAAGCAATCCAAACTTTAAAGACACATGAATGGAGAAATTGAAGCATTATAAAAATTAGCATGGTGTTGTCATATGTTATTCAAGATTATCAGATTCTTTTCCTGATGTTATAATTTGAACAAAGTGTTATGTCCATTCTTCTAGTAAATCATCAAAAAATTTCATATCATAGCCCCACTTGTTCGAACCAAAGAACTATATGTAATTAAATTCAAAATAAGAGTGTAATATCATGAATTCACAAAAAATAACTTATATATGTTAAAAGATTAGTAAAAGAGATTACCACATCGACACTGGAGTGATTTAATAATAACCTTATCCCTTTGAAATCATATTAGCGTTGTATTAATCTTTTGTCTATAAATATGAAGTTATCTAGAATCAAGCTTGTATTTTTAATGCTATAATGAGCACTAAATATGGAGTCAAGTGTAACTCTAATTTGTTACTTGGGTTGGTTGAGTTTTAGTGCCCATAAAATTATGGAACAACTATTTTTTGCCTAACCAACCCAAGTAATAAATCAGAGTTACACTTGACTTCATATTTAAGGCTCATTATAGCATTAAAAATACCAACTTGATTCCAAATAGCTTCATATTTATAGAAAAAAGATTAATACAGTGCTAATATGATTTCGAAGGGATGGAGTTATTATTATATCACTCTGGTTTCAATTTGGTAATCTCTTTTACTAATCTTTTAACATGTATAAGTTATTTTTTGTGAATTCATGATATTACACCGGAATGATGATTCTTGGTGATTTTCCTGTACTTGGCTAGCCAATGACTACACCTAAGTGTCTGTTGACACGTAGAACCGATGCTTCTTCCTATGTTTAGCGTCGGTTCTACATGTCAATTGACGCTACAATTTGGTAGTTTTAAGTCAGGTTTTCAATGAACTGACTTTAAATTCATTATAAGTCAATTTTCACCAAAAACCGACTTTAAATTTTGACTTAAATGACCACTTTTGTAGTAGTGAGCGAAAGTACAAGACATCATGATCAATTCAACACAACAAAAAAACTAATAGGAAGAAAGAACAAACAAGGATAAACATTAGTAACGGTGTGCCTTGTAGGCTCTTTTCCAGGCTAGCAACATGCATAAATAAGTAAAAATCACATAGCATGTGAATAAGTCATACATACACAAAAGCTGTATAGGATTTCTAATCACTTCAACATCTCATATATGAAAAAATGTTATGTAGATAATGATTGTACTTTCACAACGTGAAATCATACATTACATAACAACCATAATATAGAGTCCAACACCTGGCACATTACTAGGGTAAGAAAATATTGACTCCTTAGAGACTTACACCAAACTCGTATTTAAATAAAATGCAAAAGTAACATAAATTAATCAATAAATAGATATATTAATTTAATACAACAAAAACAATACACAAAAAGCTAAAGGCATGCTACATAGAAAGAAAAGAAAGAATGCAACTACACAAATGAAATAAGATTTTTTATCAGAGTCTAAACTTCAGCATGCACAAATATACACAATTTAAACTCTGATTGTATGAGACAAACATTAAAGCATGCACAATAATAGATAAAATGAGGTAAACTCATATAGAACCAATTCCTATGTTGCAAGATCCTTAGGTTGCTTATGGTAACTACTCGATAACAAATAAATCCACTAAATAAAAAAAATTACAACCATGACAAAAATAAAACCCTTATTACCTTTATCGGTTGAGACATCTATTCGAATAGCCTATTACTTCCCACATTTTCTGCCTTCTCAATGACTTGGTTTGATACACAAACCAAACTTTTCTCCAAAGCATGTACCACTTGATTTAGTGCAATGAACTACTATAGATCAATAAAGTGAACAAGATTTGAACACCCAATATAGGAAATGAATCAACTATAATCACTTACAAACTCACAAAAAACTCATGTAAGATACACATTCAACCATATATCACGAGCCTCCAATACCTAACCAGCCAACAAACAACTTAACACTTAAGAAAAAGTTACATAAAGGTAACTATCAGCCGACACATGGCTCAACGGTCACGAATTACTAATACCCAACAATACTCAAGATAATAGTGATCTAAAAACATAAAAATGAGATGTCAATACAATAGAGCTTTACTACATATTTTCTGGATAAGAAACAAGAAGAAATGGGGTATTTATAAAAGTTACCCAACTATTGGACCACCTTGCCAAAGAAAAACACAATATTTAGATCCAAAAATTATCGAGTAATTTTTGTGAATACTCGTAACTAAACTGAATCAAAAACATGAGTGATAATGTTGGCTTGCTCGTACACTCGCTTATTGAAATCCATAATGCTCAACCTATCATGCACTCTATGAAAACCAACCTTGTGGTGTGTATAAACATACTTTCAATCATAATGTTCCTAACTAAGTATGTGTGTGCATTACTAATTTGCAGTAACCAAACTTATATAGAGGAAGACATAACATTGAGTAAAGTAAACAGAATCTATTTTTTGGACAGAGGAATCAAACATAGACATAAATGACTATAGGAATTATAGGGATAAATTCAAAATCAATATAGTCGATAGATTTAGTATGGTTTGATCGATCGAGCTTCTATTGTGCTTTAATCAAGCATTCTCGTGTTGTAACAATTTCCTTATTAGATTGATTGAGAAGAGTTTTTTAATTGATCGAATGAAGTAGATTTTGATGAGTTAGCCCTTATTTGAATTATAACTTTCAATCTCAACCCTTGGATCAAAGCTAATATGAATCCTAATCTAATTAGGACCAATTTCAACCTATTTAAAGAACCACAAAAAAGTCACAAAGAAAGCACAATTTACAATTAACAAGAGAGGAAATAGAGATTTCATTGCTACAAAGAGAGATAAAGTAAAGTGAATTAAGGAGGCAATTATATGGCTAGCAAAAAGATTAAAGGAGGAGTTAGATTCTTCATGAAAGTTAGATATTCATCTTTCTTACAACTTTTATGCACTCATGTTTTTTAATTATGATTTTTAGAACTATGAGTGGATAGGTTATTATTTGTTTATGCCCAAGGAAACATGTATAAATCCTGAACCTTTTGATCATGAGATAGATAGGACTCTTCACAGGTTAAGAAGAGAAAAACTATATCAACCTCAACTTAGGAATATGGATAACTTGGAGAATCAACGTGAAATTATCATCTTTAAACCTCTTTGGGACTTCATAGTACCACAAGTAGATGGAGTTAAATCATTCATCACAAAATCCTCTGTTAATGCAAACAATTTTGAGTTAAAATCTATTGTGATCTAAATGGTACAATCCAATCAATTCGGAGTGCTAGATAACGAGGATCCTAGCTCACACTTAGCTACATTCTTTGAGATGTGTGACACCTTTAGGATGAATGGATTTTTTAAAGATGCCATCCATATTAAAATGTTCCCCTTTCCACTTAGAGAAAATGAAAATACATGGCTTAATTACTTACCTACAAGATCCATCACTACCTAGGATGACTTGGCCCAAAAATTCTTGGCTAAATAGTTCCCATCTTTAAAGACAACCAAGTTTAGGAATGCCATCACTTCCTTTCAACAATTTGATGGGGAATCTTTTTATGAGGCATGGGAACACTTCAAAAAGCTATTGAGAAAATTCCTTCATCATGGTATTCCTCTATTGTTACAAATCCAAACATTTTATAGAGGATTATTAAGGTAAATAAGAAGTATTCTTGATGCAGTAGTGAGAGGTGCTTTAATAGGAAAAAGTGAGATTAAAGCCTTTGCATTAATAGATGAAATAACCTCTAATAGTTTCCAATGGCCAATAGAGAGGTTAAATTAAAAAAAAAGGGCTGCTGGAATGGAATATATGGGGTGACCTAAACCAAAATCAAACAGAAAAGCCACAAAATTAACCAGTTACCAAGATCCTAAAAAATGTACAATTTGTACATGGGTTGACTCTCTAAAAAATATATATATTGAAAAATATCTTCAGAACAAAAATAAAAAAGAAAAAATAGAGAGATAAAGAATATATATTATAATCTATATACTATGACCCACATTGCCTACAAAGTTGTGAGTAAAGGCTAATTACAAAAGAAAGATATAGGAAGTAATTCCCTAAAAAGTCATTACACTTTCTTCATTTGTAAAAGGCATATATCTTGAAATTCTTTCTTAATGAGTTTGATTTATGCATGAAAATAATTTTTATATATGATATCTTTATAATTTATACATTTGATTCCTTTCATGAGATCAACATCAAAATAACACTTTAAGCCTTTATTCTTTATATATATGCGAACATATTAGTTCATTTCTATACATCAACTCTTTCGCATATAAATTAGTATGAGTGTTTGAACCATAGGATTCAGTGTTTTGAGAGTATTGACTAGTGAGGAATAGAGTCGAAGCGAATTTGAATTCTAGACACTGAAATTGGGTGAAATTAAATTGATACATTTTTTATATGAAATATGAAAATGATTTTCGACTAATTATTATAATAAATCATGATTGTTTAAGAAGATTAAAATAACTTATGCTTAATATTTTAATTATGATCTTAAAGGAGATTAAAAAAGTATGAGACATTTTTGTGTTATGTTGTTTTCTTTTATTCTTAAAAGTTAATATTTGATTTTGTTGTAATTTTAGTTTTTAAGTTGTTGTTTTTATTATTTCTTTTAATTTTTACATTTAGTTCAATGTTTATGGGTATCATTACTAAAAACCCTCACGAGACTCAAACTCGTCCACTAGGGCAACCTAGGGGTTTAAAGGCTTGTTACATATGCTAAATACAACTGTGTCAATCCACGGAAGTGATTTAGGATAGTTTAATTTTTAGTTTTTATCGCTTCTCTTACTAAGGGACTAGCAAGAAGCTGGTCGGGGGTTGTGATGAGTGCTCAAAAAGTACTAAAATTACCATGATTTTATGCACGTTAATTGATTAAAAATATATATATTTATATGATTTTATCATATATTTATATAAATCTGTCTTTTCAGAATCACAGGTATTTTATTGTTTATCAGGTATTTTTGCTTTAAAAAGTAACTTAAAGACTGAAAGAAAAATACCGGAGGCAATACATCACAAATATATTCATAAATTAAATGAAGAAAAATCAAAAAAGATGAAAAAATTAGACAAAATGGGTCAAAAAGGAGGAAATCGCACACGCAGCCGCCCAGCTTGCACCCATCTTAGTTTTTTTAGTTTTTCTTAGTTTTTTAGCTTTTCTTAGTTTTAGAGTTCTTATCTTTTTGAGAGAACTAATTATGTTTTTGTAATTTATTTGTTTTTTGATTCAATAAATGGAAGTGCAAATTCCATTTGAAGGTTTTCCAGTAACAGGAATGACATCAAAGTACTGTAAGGATTTTATTTTCTTTACAGTTATTTTTATGCTTTATTCTTACATGTTATATTTAATTTGTTTGTGATTAAATTTAAATTTGCTGGTTGTTTGTAAACATGATATAATAATAACGTTGTTATGCTTGCAAAATATTAAATAGGTAAAAATCTCTAAAATGAATTTATTTTATTTTTATTCAAGATTTTATATTAAGAATGTTAGAGAGAAATATATTATTTTTCATTACAAACTTAAATCTGAAAATTAGATTCTAAGGTTTAGTTATCCAGTCTGATTTAGAGTAGTGCGCTTTTATTTGTTGGTACAATCGCCCGATAGTTAGAGTGAAGCTCTATTTCAAAAGTTTTATAAGAATTATTATCTGAAAATGTATTGATGATGAGTGCTCAAAAAGCACTAAAATAACCATGATTTTATGCACTTTAATTGATTAAAAATATATATATTTATATGTTTTATCATATATTTATATAAATTTGTCTTTTTCGGAATCACGGGTATTTTTATTGTTTTTCAGGAATTTTGGCCTAAAAACGCAATGTAAAGACTCAAAGAAGAATACTTGAAGCAATACATCACAAATAAATTGATAAATAAGTGGAAAAAGGTCAACAAACATGGAAAAATTGGACAAAATGGGTCGAAAAGGTCAAACATGTCAAAAGACGGAAAAACGCAGCCGCGGCCTTTCGGCGCCTTGCGCGCGCCAAGGCTACGCCGCGTGCGCAGTGCTTCGCGCGCGCCGCGGCCAGCGGCTATTCATACATGGCCACAGATGACCCAGCGAATGCGGCGCGGCCAATGCGCTAACGTTTTGACCCATTTTTCACGTGCGGCCGCATGACGTCATCGGCGTCATTGATGACCTCAGGTCCAAAACACGTTTTTATTTTTTTAATATTTTTTTAACATTTTTTAATCATTTTTTCTCTCCATCCTCACCTATAAATACCCCTTCCATTCACTTCAAAACACACCTCAAAACCTCACTTCTCTCTTCTTTCTTTCTCTCATTTCTTAGTTTTTGAGTTTTTCTTAGTTTCTTTCTTAGTTTCTAAGCTTTTCTTAGTTTTTCTCTTAGTTTTTAGTTCAATTCTCTTAGGGTTTAGAGTTCTTCTCTTTTTGAGAGGAACTTGTAATGTTTTTTTGTAATAATTTAGATTTTTGATTCAATAAATGGAAGTGCAAATTCGCTTGGAGGTTTTCTAGCAACGGGAATAGCGTCGAAGTTACGTAAGGATTTTATTTTCTTTACGATTATTTTTGTGCTTTATTCTTACATGTTATATTTAATTTATGCGTGATTAAATTTAAACTGTGCTAGTAATTTATAATCATGATATAATAATAATGTTGTTATGTAAGAAATATTAAATAGGTGAAAATTTCTAAAATGAATTAATTTTATTTTTATTCAAGATTTTATATTAAGGATGTTAGAGAGAAATATATTATTTTTCATTACAAACTTAAATCTGAAAGTTAGACTTTAAGGTTTAGTTATCCCGTCTAATTCTAGAGTAGTGCTCTTTTATTTGTTGGTACAATCATAGGTAGTTAGAGTGAAGCTACATTTCAAAAGTTTTTATAAGAATTATTATGTGAAATGTATTGACAACATGTTTTCAATAGTGGTTTTAAAACTTGAAAGTTAGTACTCGGATAACTAAATTCTTGGGTTTAATTTGGACACCTTGGATAAAGTTTAAATCCCAACCCTTTGGTGGCATTTAAATGGTTCGTTTTCAATCTCTTGAAAAAAAGGAATTAATTTAATTAACCAAATTAGTTATCAACCCACTTCGTAGGTGTTAATTGATTTGTTTAGTTAACAAAGAGTATCTAAGCTCACCAAAGTGGTATTCAAATATAAAAAGAGAATCGATAAAATATCGATTTATATCTTTAATAGCTAGATAATATGACGAAACATAATTAACTTTGTTATTATTTCCAAAAATACTCCACTAATTTAGATGATAAAATTTGCATGAATATTTATTGAATCTGTAATTATATTTATTTGTAGATAAATATTTATTGAATTTGTATCTATGTTTATTTTTTTATTTAATTAATGTGTATATATGTTTATTTTAATGTTATTAGATTAGGAACACAAAACCCAAAACATCGTGACAAGATGTTTAGGATTTAATTTCGTTTTTAAAAGTTTGAATAATAAATTAAGAACCACATACATTCCTTCCTTAGATCGACGTAGGAGTATACTTATCATTTTCTACGAAATGATCTTTATAACTACTTGAGAGTTTTACAAATATTAAAACCAAAGTATTTAGAATTGGCCGATCTGGTTTTATTTCATCAAAGTTAAGGTAGTTCTTGGTGATGTCATCAAGTTTTTGGCGCGATTCTTGCGTGAATAGCGTTTTTAATTTATTTATCAAAATTTTAAAAATATTTTGTCTTTGTAAATAATTGTGATTTTTTTTGTTTTTGTAAAAAAATAAAAATAAAAAAAATTCAAATTTTAAATTTCATAAGAAATAATAAAAAATAAAAAAATAAAAATTTTTTTTAATAAATTTTAAATAAAAATTAAAAAAAATTAAAAAAAAAATTAAAAAAAAATTAAAAAAATTAAAAAATTAAAAAAAAATTAAAAAAAAATTAAAAAAAAATTAAAAAATTAAAAAAATTAAAAAAATTAAAAAATTAAAAAAATAATAAAAATAATAAAAATAATAAAAAAAAAATAAAAAAAAATAAAAAAAAAAATTTAATTTTTTGAGTTTAATTTTTACTATTTTTTTTAATTATTTTAAATCATAATTTTAATTTTTCTTTTTCTTTTTCTTTTTCTTTTACCTTTTTCAATTTTTATTTTATTATTTTTTTTTCTTTCTTTAGCTATTTGTTTTTTCTTCTTGATTTTTAGATACCCTACTTAACTTAATTTTTTTTACTAACTTAATTAACTTAGATTTTTTTTAACATTAACTTAGGTTTTTACATAAATTTTCATTAACTTATTTAACTTAATTTTTTTACTTCACTTAACTTAATTAACTTAGATTTTTTCACTTAACTTAATTAACTTTTTTTTCACTTAACTTAATTAACTTAGATTTTTTACTTCACTTAGATTAATTAATTTTTTTTACTAACTTAATTAACTTAGATTTTTTTAACTTAACTTAATTAACTTAGATTTTTTTTAATTCACTTAACTTAATTAACCTTTTCTTTAAACTTAATTAACTTAGATTTTCATTAACTTAAAGTTTTATTTAACTTAACTTAATAGCATGAAAAGTAAAGATCTAAGGGAGTTAATACAGGAGACTAGTTCTTGGAAGCCTTTGTGCTAGTCTTTCCTGGGAGCGTTGTTCTGTCAGGGAGGATGGTTTTTAAGGAGCCTTTGCACCACCATTCTTTCCCAGGATGAACATTCTTAGTTATCTTTGATTATGTTATTTAAAAAAAAAAAAAACAAAAAAAAAAAAAAAAAAAATTTTTAACTATCTCCAAAATTTTAAAGTTTTAATTACAATCTAAGGAGCTAGTTTCTTTGTTTAATCTAGGTACAATTGTGTTTTTATGCCTTAATTATTTGATTTGTACTAGATGTGGGTTATCTAAAACTCAAAATATGCCTCTAGTTTTAAGTACGGAAAGAAATCACGAAAATCAATAGGGCGTTGAAAAAGTATAGGTAGACAACCTTGTCTTACTGCCAGGTTTGATTGACTCAATGATGAGGGGACATTGAGTTTACTTAAAATGCAATCCTGAAGTTCACGTCTTGCTAAGGCGTTAAACTAAGCTTGTTGGATGGGAGGCAACCCATCATTTTAGGTAATTTTCTTTTATTTCTTTTATTTACATGTGAATAATTTTTAAATTGTTAAAACTAAAAATATTTGTTGAGATGTTAAAGTTCAATGATCATGCGTATACACTTTAATGATGAATATGATGGATGCCGCATTTTCCATTACTACTTGCACTTTCTCAAGAAATAGGTAATCTTTCTTCTCTTTTCTCTTTATCTTTAATTTGATTGTTACATTGAGGACAATGTAAGTTCTAGGTTGGGGGTGGTGAAAAGTTACCATGCTTAATTAAAAAAAAAGTTTTAACAATTTAAAAATAAAAAAAATTTTACTTTTTCATTTTTTGCGCTTTTGGTTTTATTTCTATTTTGTGTGATTTAGTAATTTTTGGAAAAAAAAAAAAAAATTTTTTACAAAAATTTTTAATTTCTTTAAATTAAATTTAAGTAAATAGTTAAGTCTTTGTCTTGTTAGATTAATTTTTTGAAAACATATCATGAAATATTTTGTAATTATTTTTGATAATTAGTTAGTTTTTGTCATAATTAGTATTTCTTGATAAGATGTAGAAATTATATTAAACCCAAAATCGGTGTTTATGAGTTTTTTTTTAGTGGAGACTACCTTTGTGAGATATAATTTGAGCCTAATTTCCTTTATTCAGAGTGAAATATATATTTTTTCTACTCCAAACACATTTCTTATTTCTTCAAATTTTTAGATGATCTCTATAGGTATTAACATTGAATGTATGAATTTTTTTTCTCATTAATAGAGTATCATATATTTTTGATTATTATTTTTGCTTAGATTAAATGATTTGAGTAGAATTTGATAGTATATGCTTATATCTCATTTATGCATGACTAGTACAAAAACAAAAGACATATGCGGGGTTACCTAAACCAAGATCAAAGAAAAACCACAAAATTAACCACTCACTTCAAAAATCCAAAAAAATGTACAAAATACGTGGGTTGACTCTAAAAAATACACATATTGAAAAATATCTAGGAAAAAAGAGAGAGATAAAAATAGTATCATCTACATACTATAACCCGCATTGCCTACAAAGTTGTGAGTAAAGGCTAATTACAAAAGAAAGATATAAAGTAATTCCCAAAAAGTCATTGCAATTTCTTCATTTGTAAAAGGCATATATCTTGAAATTCTTTCTTAATGAGTTTGATTTATGCATGAAAATAATTTTTATATATGATGTCTTTATAATTTATACATTTGATTCCTTTCATGAGATCAATGTTAAAATAACACTTTGAGCCTTTATTCTTTATACATATGCGAACATATTAGTTCATTTCTATACATCAACTCTTTCGCATATAAATTCGTTTGAGTGTTTGAACCCATAGGATTCAGTGTTTTGAGAGTATTGACTTGTGAGGAATAGAGTCAAGGCAGTGCGATTCATGACACTTTGAAATTGGGTGAAATTAAATTGATACATTTTTGATATGAAATATGAAAATGATTTTCGACTAATTATTATAATAAATCATGATTGTTTAAAGAGATTAAAATAACTTATGCTTGAGATTTTAATTATGATCTTAAAGGAGATTAAAAAGTATGAGACATTTTTGTGAGATGTTGATAATTTGTGATTTTGTTGTAAATTTAATTTTTAAGTTGTTTGTTTTTATTGTTTCTTTTGTTTTTACATTTAGTACAATGTTTGTGGGTATCATTACTGAAAACCCTCACGAGACTCAAACTCGTCCACTAGGGCAACCTAGGGTTTAAAGGCTTGTTGCATAGGCTAAATGCAACCGTGTCAATCCACGGAAGTGATTTAGGATAGTTTAATTTTTAGTTTTTATCGCTTCTCTTGCTAAGGGACTAGCAAGAAGTTCTGTCGAGGTTGTGATGAGTGCTCAAAAAGCACTAAAATAACCATGATTTTATGCACTTTAATTGATTAAAAATATATATATTTATATGTTTTATCATATATTTATATAAATTTGTCTTTTTCGGAATCACGGGTATTTTTATTGTTTTTCAGAATTTTGGCCTAAAAACGCAATGTAAAGACTCAAAGAAGAATACTTGAAGCAATACATCACAAACAAATTGATAAATAAGTGGAAAAAGGTCAACAAACATGGAAAAATTGGACAAAATGGGTCGAAAAGGTCAAAAACGTCAAAAGACGGAAACGCCACAGCCGGCGCCAAATTTCACATCACACATGCTGCACACAAGGCTACAATAGCGCTGCGCGCGCTGGCCGTTTCACGCCGGCTCGGCAATACACGGCAGCCAAGAATGCCGGCTAGCGCTACCAACGCGTTTTTGACCCATTTTTCACGTGCGTACCGCCCCATGACGTCATGCGCGACGTCATTGATGACCTCACAGGTCCAAAACACGTTTTTATTTTTTTAATATTTTTTTAACATTTTTTAATCATTTTTTCTCTCCATCCTCACCTATAAATACCCCCCTTCCATTCACTTCAAAACACACCTCAAAACCTCACTTCTCTCTTCTTTCTTTCTCTCATTTCTTAGTTTTTGAGTTTTTCTTAGTTTCTTTCTTAGTTTCTAAGCTTTTCTTAGTTTTTCTCTTAGTTTTTAGTTCAATTCTCTTAGGTTTAGAGTTCTTCTCTTTTTGAGAGGAACTTGTAATGTTTTTGTAATAATTTAGATTTTTGATTCAATAAATGGAAGTGCAAATTCCGCTTGGAGGTTTTCTAGCAACGGGAATAGCGTCAAAGTACTGTAAGGATTTTATTTTCTTTACAGTTATTTTTGTGCTTTATTCTTACATGTTATATTTAATTTGTTTGTAATTAAATTTAACTGTGCTAGCTGTTTATAATCATGATATAATAATAATGTTGTTATGCTTGCGAAATATTAAATAGGTGAAAATTTCTAAAATGAATTGATTTTATTTTTATTCAAGATTTTATATTAAGGATGTTAGAGAGAAATATATTATTTTTCATTACAAACTTAAATCTGAAAGTTAGACTTTAAGGTTTAGTTATCCGGTCTAATTTAGAGTAGTGCTCTTTTATTTGTTGGTACAATCGCCCGATAGTTAGAGTGAAGCTCTATTTCAAAAGTTTTTATAAGAATTATTATGTGGAAATGTATTGACAACATGTTTTCAATAGTGGTTTTAAAACTTGAAAGTTAGTACTCGGATAACTAAATTCTTGGGTTTAATTTGGACACCTTGGATAAAGTTTAAACTGTCTAACCCCACCAAAGGTGGCATTTAAATGGTTCATTTTCAATCTCTTAGAAAAAGGAATTAATTTAATTAACCAAATTAGTTATCAACCCCACCCATAGGTGTTAATTGATTTGTTTAGTTAACAAAGAGTATCTAACCCCACCAAAGGTGGTATTCATATAAAAAAAGAGAGAATCAATAAAATATCAATTTATATCTTTAATAGCCTAGATAATATGAGCAAGCATAATTAACTTAGTTATTATATCCATAAATACTCCACTAATTTAAATGATAAAATTTGCATGAATATTTATTGAATTTGTAATTATATTTATTTGTAGATAAATATTTATTGAATTTGTATCTATGTTTATTTTTTTATTTAATTAATCTGTATTTATGTTTATTTTAATGTTATTAGATTAGGAACACAAAAACCAAAATATCGTGACATGATGTTTAGGATTTAATTTCGTTTTTAAAAGTTTGAATAATAAATTAAGAACCACATACATTCCTTCCTTAGATCGACCTTGGGAGTATACTTATCATTTTCTACGAAATGATTCGTGCACTTGCGAGAGTTTTACAAATATTAAAACCAAAGTATTTGCGAGAATTGGCGATGCCGGTTTTCGCTCATCAATTGACAATATGTTTTCAGTAGTAGTTTTAAAACTTGAAAGTTAGTACTCGGATAATTAAATTCTTAGGTTTAATTTAGACACCTTGAATAAAGTTTAAATTGTCTAACCCCACCAAAGGTGGCATTTAAATGGTTCATTTTCAATCTATTAGAAAAAAATAATTAATTTAATTAACCAAATTAGTTATCAACCCTACCCATAGGTGTTAATTGATTTGTTTAGTTAACAAAGAATATCTAACCCTACCAAATGTGGTATTCATATAAAAAAGATAGAATCAATAAATAGCAATTTATATCTTTAATAACCTAAATAATATGAGCAAGCATAATTAACTTAGTTATTATATCCATAAATACTCCACTATTATAAAAGATAACATAAATGTTTATTGAATTTGTATCTATGTTTATTTTTACGTTATTAGATTAGAAACAACAAAAACCCAAATATCGTGATAGGATGTTTAGGATTTAATTTCATTTTTAAAAGTTTGAATAATAAATTAAAAACCACATATATTCCTTCCTTAGATCGACCTTTGAAGTATACTTATCATTTTCTATGAAATGATTCGTGCACTTGCTAGAGTTTTATAAATATAAAACCAACGTATTGGCAAGATCGGCAATGTTGGTTCTGCTCATCAGAGGAACCACCCTAATTTCTCTTGAGTAATAACAACCATGGTGGGACACCTACCAATAGAACACATTTTAATCCATTTAGTTTTAGTCAGTCAAAACAACAACCACCACCAATGAAAGAGTCAAGACTAAACAAATTAGAGGGTTTAATGGAAAGCATGTTACCTAATGCTATGCCTAGAATGGATCAAATAAATACTAAAATGAATAGCTTGGTCAATAAAGAACCCAACAACAATGCTAGCATAAGAAACTTAGAGGTTAAAATGGGGCAAATAGCACAAATATTACATAGAATGAACCAAGGTATGATTCCTAGTAACACTCAAGTAAATCCTAATTAAGAAACTAGAGAGCAATGTAAAGCTATTGTAATGGGAAATGGGGTATTAACAAGAGGTAAGGATGAAAAGAAAAATGAAAAGGGAAAGAAAAGAATAAATGAAGAGATTAAAAAAGGAAAATAAGAGAATAAAGAAATTGTAGTGAAGCCAAAGAAAGGAAAAAATCATGGGAAAATAGTCTATACCCCTGATAAACATATTTTTGACCTATAATTTGCTGCACTTTAAGCATTAGTTTTATGTTTTATTTTAGAATTTTGTTATTTTGGAAGGTATTTTTGTATTTTATAGGTTAATGTACTTTTGGAGGAATCTTGGGCTAAAATGAGCAAAAAGAGTGAGACGATCAGAAATGAAAACTCGAACAAGTTAGAATAAACAAAATGTCAAGCCATTAAAAAATCTATGTGTTTCATGATCCAAACATTCACATGCCATGGTGAGGGCCTCTTGAGTGGCATTTGGTGATTCAAGTATTTCAACACGTATCGAGGCATAAAAATATGCATTTCATAGTGCAAGAGTCTCGAGTTGCACTTGAATATTTGATTTTTCTATCGTTCTGTGACACAGATAAAAGCTTGCCTCAATTTGAGTGTTTTTACTAGCCAGAAATCCTAGTACATGTATATGACATGTTTTACTCATTATTCCCTAAAACCTAACCTATAAATAGATTCTAAAACCATTCTTAAACATAACCATCCACCATTAGCCATTTTTCTACCATTCCATACACAAAAATTAAAGAGAAAACTCCCTTTTGTTAAGTATTTGCAAGGATTCGAAGAAGGGGAACAACCATTGTGAATTCTATACATTCTAGTGGATATGGACTACAAGTCTAAGTGGATGGAAGAAATTACAACCTTGACTAATAATGCAAAGGTAGTCACAAAATTCTTAAAGAAGAATATATTCACTACGTTTGAAACCCCTAGGGCTATACTTAGTGATGACATTAATCACTTTTGTATCATTCTACTAATGTTCTATTATCAAGTTATAATGTAAAACACAAGGTGTTCACTTTATACCATATACAAACTAGTGGTCAAGTGAAGGTTTTAAATAGGGAGATTAAAAGAATTTTGGAGAAGGTATTGAGCACTTTAAGGAAAGATTGATCTTTGAAATTAGGTGATGAACTTTAGGCTTATAAGATAGCTTTTAATACCTCTATTGGTATGTCTCCAAATAATTTAAATCAAGATCATCAGGATCATTTGTAATAACAAATTTATTTCCATATAAAGCCATAGAAACTGAAGATGAAGTGACCAAAGTAAGGTTTATAATCAATGGCCAACGTCTAAAGTTTTACTTGGTAATGTCAATGAGAGAGTTTTCTTGTTGTTACATTTGAATTAACCATAAGAAATCAATAAGGAAGATCTAGTCAAAGACTTAAAATGTGATGTTTATTGGGAGACAACACAATGTATTTTATTATTTATGCTTTTATTGTTTTTTATTGAATAAATATAAATACACTTGGAAAACACAAGGATATATTTGGTAATGAAGGACAACATTAATGCCAATGGAGTTTTTATTTTCCTACATCTCTTACTTATCTTTACTATGGTGCATCTTGAGGATAATGTACAATTCAAATGTGGGGATGAAACTTTGTTATTTACTTTAGTTTATTAGCTTATTATAAGATTTATGAGTGTTGGTGATATTTATGAATAAAATGTTTACATTTAAACTATTTTCTAGGCGTGTTTTCATGTCTGCTATTTAAGCCGAAGAAACTTTCGATCTTCAAGTTAATATATTTTAGATATATACTTATTATTTTACATGTTAGAATACATACTATACACTTAGGAACTTTGGTATATATATTGGTCGATTGATCGAAGTGGTAGGTTGATAGATTAAAGTGGTAGATCGATCGTGTACAACCTATGTCCTCTCGGGTTGATTTACAAATTGGGATAGATCAATCGAAGTTGGATTTGATTTTTTGAGAAGCTAGATCAATCGTATTTAATCTACTAGGTCTCAAGTTTTTTTTAATATTTACTAGATTGATCAAACGAGTTTTATTCGATCAACCTTATTGGTTCGATCGATCGAGCAGTTAGGGTTTCAACTTAAAACCTATCTGCATACTCGAGCCAAAGTATTCTTTTACCATATTTTCCCAATTAATTATTGTTCTATGGTTTGTTTAATGGACATAATGGTAATTTCTCTTTAACCTAACATTAGGATTTCATCTCCCTTATATAAACAACATAATTCTCCTTATTTTATACAACCATATTTTATTATATTCATCTTGTGCTTTTTCTCTCAATATGTTTTATAAAAACTGAATTATATTTTAGGCTTTTTCTTGAATTAATCTATCAAACATTGTGAATTTTTTCTTAATTGATTAATAAGCATATTTGTTTTATGATACTATGATTTCATGTTCATATAGCTTCTTGATTAGGTTCTTTCATATTTTGATCAAATGGTTTTATATGTTATCATAATTATTTGATTTTAAAGAATCTATTTTTATTGAACTTGTATGTAATCTATTTGTTTTAGGGTCTGCTAGATGATTTATTTTAACTAATTTTATTCTTTAATCTTCTTGATATGATTTTTTATTATTAAATATACTCTAAGACACACTTTGAAATTCTATTATTTGTGCAAACTTTTCAAGTGCTTACTGAATGGGTTCAATTGCTCATGTGACTTGAGATATCAGAACATTGGTCTAGATTCGTATGCCTATCTTGTAGGGACCATGAAAGAAATAATGGCTTGTAAGTAGATTACTTTGGAGGCTTTATCTATAAAGGGTAGTTTAAGACTCGTCCTTGTAATTGAACATTGATTTTCATTGTGGATAGTTAAGTTTTCTTATGGATTGGTGGTTTTCCCCAATGGTCATTGTTGTGGCTTAGATTGTTTCCACCTAAAATATTGTGTATCAAGTTCTTATTTATTTTTACTTTATATTATTTACACACGATTACTTGCCTAGCCAATTGTAAATTTTTAATTAGATTTCATTCAAAAAATTACTTATTTACCCCTCTAGGTTAATTAAATCCATAACATAGTTCCTTGTTTTTAAATTATTACTTTAACATTTATAGTTAAGATATGTGTAGAAATTGATAAATATTTTGAAATCATTTGTATATATGTTTGGTAGGAAATATATGAACCCAATGATAGAATTGATTGTTATGATTATGATAAGGGATCTAGCATAAATCTATTGAGATGAACACACTAGCCAATAGCCATGTGGTATGCTTGCTTGTTTTGAATTGAAATCATCCATTATTTTTACACAATGCATATGATTGATTGTTTGATGTATTTAGTGAGAGAGCACTTGATGTAGTGTGGGTAATGTCATAAGATAATAATTTATCATGTTTTGAAATCCATTTGATCAAACATTGAGACAAAATCATATATAGCATATACACAGAGAAATGATTTAGGATTTAGTGTGAGCAATTAAGTGCTAAGTTAAACTCTCAACACCATAAACCCCTAAGAAATAGAATAAACTTAAAAATAAGTTGGCAGAGTAGAGCTAAAAAAAAGAAAAAAAGTAAAGTTATTAAAGAAAAACTCAATTGCATGATGAAAAGAAAAGAGGTGTGGGTTTGAATATTAAAATAATTATTAATCTATCCCCACATAAGCTTCATATTATAATCGTGCATAGAAATTTTGTTCTCTAGCTAAATGTATAACCAACATAAATGGAGAAGGATGCTAAAAATAGACCTATGAAACTTGTTTTAAGATTTTAATCTTTGACATGCTTACATTAGTTTATCTCATGAGTATATTGAATGACATCATTTGCAATTCACAAATGCACAAGGATTGTTTTGTTAAAAACCTTGCATACCTATATGTTAATAGAATGTTGGTTGATGACCATGTTAACCTCTTAATCATAAAAATGTACAATCTTTAAAGGGGAATAATTCTTGGTTAGCATGCATCAATTGGAGGATATTTGTTTATGAATATTCTTCTCATATCGTGTTAGTGTTTAGTAGTTATTTTATTAGAGTTGAGTTTTTTTATTTTTTTCTTGAGGACAAATAAAGAGTTAAATATGAGTTTATTGATAACTTTATAAAAGTAGAGTTATTTGGCCACTTCGAGCTAGCTATTTGTCTTATTTTGAGATAAATATTATTTGAAAGATTTGTCTTATGTTCAAATATGGAAATGTTATTGAAAATATGTTAACGGAGAAAAAATAAGAAAATTAGGACAAATTCAGGATCATCAGGGTCAATATATTGAGACACATCAATCGATCGATTGAAGATGGATCGAGAAACAGAAGATTTACCTCAAAACGGGAAAAGTAGAGTTAGATGGATCAATAAGGGTATCGATTGTTTGAGTACGGTTAGATTCATCGAGCTTTGATTGTGCTTTGATCAAGCACTCTAGTGTTGTAATATTTCATTGGTAGATTGATCAAGAAGAGTCTCAATCGATCGAGCATAACAGATTTTGATGAGTAAGCATTGATTTGAACTCTAAATTTCATTCTCTACCCTTTGATCAAACCTAATATGAATCCTAATCTAATTAGGATCAAATTTAGCCTAGTTAAAGCACTACAAGGATTCCATAAAGAACACATAATTTGCAATTAACAAGAGAGAACATAGAGATTTTATTGCTACAAAGAAAGATCAAGTAAAGAAAATTAATGAGGTAATTACATACCAAGAAAGGAGATTAAATGAGGAGTTGGATTCTTTATTAAAGTGGGATCTTCATCTTTCTTGTAACTTTTATGCACTCAAATATTTTTAATTATGATTTTTAAAATTATGAATGGTTATGATTATGTTTTTTGGATTTTTGATGAACCTAACCACAAAACTATGTGATTGATTTTATTTGATTGAAAGATTTTTCTATTGATAATTTATTTAATAATTTTAATCTTAATGCTTGGATTATTTGGACCATAATTATATAATTTGATATTCATGTCATAGCTTAATAAAGTAGGTTTTTCAATTAATCATATAATTATTATCACATTAATTTAAATACTACAATAGTATGATTGATGAATGTGTGACATGTTACATGTAATTGTTGTTGATGGTGTCAATGAAATAGCATGACAATGTGATTGTTTTCATATAATCTAAAATAATGATTTACAAATATTCTTAGGTACATAAGAGCATACATACAATCAATTAGATAGAGAAATCATTCAATGGTATTTTATATAGCATATACAGTGGTTTAGGGATTCATAGATCTCAAGTCTCCAAATATTATTTACTTCATTTTTATTTGTGTCTTTGAATTAACTATAGGTTTAATCAATAGTTTAGATATTTTCCTATGTTACTCGCTTATATAATATTACGGATATTACATATTGGTATTTAATTATAAAAATAAAACACTCTCTATGAGATTATACTTTGTTCAATGCAGTTTATACTTGGACGACTTACATACTTACAGAATCTAAAAGCAATCTATATCTTGGGTGTTAGTTTACTTTTTTAATTAACCCAACCTCAATGAAACATTATTTCCTAAAACCTCTCATGAACCACTAATACCAAAACACACTTAAGGTATTAACAATCCAGAATCAGAAAGCAATTTTACTTTTAAAAATCATAAGTTTCAAAATAGCCAATTTTTTTCCATATTTTTCTAATTACTCAAACAATTAAAAGAGGGTTATTTATAGAAAATTTCAATCAATTTAGGTAGCTTGTAGGCCCTATATTGCCCTCTCATAGTCCATGATGGTGAGGCTCGTTGCCCAAGCATTACCTAACAAGGGTAATAGTCATTACACATTCGCTGACTAGGGTGGCGAAGGGTTGACAAGACCCCCGACTAGCACACAAAAAATTTTATTTTTTGTTTCAAAAATTTTCTAATTAATTTTTCACAAATACTTGCAAAATAACTTAAATAAGCACAAAAAACAATATCATGCATACTAACAAACTAAACCCTATGATGTGTGTAAAACATACAATCATACAAAGTATAACCAACTACGTGAATGTGTGTCATATTGATCATAAGTAACTGACCTTATATAGAGAATGATAAAACACTAAGTAAATAAAGCATACTCAGTATTGTGTAAAACATGCAAACATACAAAGTGTAACCAACTACGTGAGTGTGACGTACTGATTGTCAATAACTTACCTTATATAGAGGACGAAAAAAATTAAGTAAACAAAACATACTCTATGTTTTGCATTCATTAATTTTACCCCAAAGCCGTTGATTCAGCCTCAACCTATATGTATGTTTCATTTTCCTTGTTTAGGTCAACAATTAGAAAGTCAAAAAAATTATAATTTTGTTTTCATAGCCGTCAATTGTTCTATTTTATGTTCTTAGTGTAGGTGTAGTTTATATTCAATTTAAATTAGGTAAAAAAAGAGAGGTAGTAACATGGAGATTTTTCAAATCAAGTGATACCAAAAGGGTGCTAGAAAGTAGGGATTATTGGTATATTGATGACATATTATTCGTAATAAATTTAAAATATAAAAATTAGGTTTTAGATACAAGATCTAGATCCTATTTCGACAGCTTGAATAAGAGTTTAAATTGGTAAATTGGTCAAAGGTATTGAGTTAGATGGTTTGTTAATTCCTTAAACATTAGGCATAATTTAATCAAATTAACTAGTGACACGACCAAAGGGATTAAGTGATTTGATTAATAAAGAATAGTGACCAGATTGAAGGTATTAGTTATACACAAAAGGAAGAATCGATAATTTGTATTTATACTTAATTAACACGAATAATTCTACTAAGTATAGTTAATTAGTTAAATTTTTCATTAATTCTCCATTGATCGTTGATTTTATATATGCCTTGAATTTGTTTGAGTCCAATCTATGTTTTATCATTTTATTATTTTAGTCATTAGTTTAATATTTTTAAAAACCAAAATATTATGACAGAATGTTTAGATTGAACTTTTATGTTAGTTTCTGATGAACACAAAACCGGTCTCGGGTTAACAATACTGATCTTGTAGATACTTTGGTTTTATATTTGTAAAACAATTAAAAGTGCACGAATCATTTAATAAAAAATGACAAGTATACTCCCAAGGTCAATATAAGGAAAGAATATATGTGGTTTTTAATTTATTATTCAAATATTTAAAAACGAAATTAAATCATAAACATCATGTCACAATATTTTGATTTTTGTGTTTCCTAATCTAAAAACATAAAAAATAAACATAGTTATGGATTCAATAAACAATTATGCAAATTTTTATTATTCATAACAGTGGAGTATTTATGGATATAATAATTAAATTAATTATACTTTCTAATATTATTTAGGTTATTAAAGATATAAATTGATATTTATTGATTTTTTCATTTTTGGTATGAAAGTATCCTTAGGCGGGGCTCCAATTCTTTTGTTTAATATTAATTAACTAATATCCTTACACGAAGCCTATTAATTAATTAAGTATTAAATTTCAATTTTATTTCTAAGAAAATTGAAAACCATTTAATCACAGTTTTAAGCAGACACAGTTAATTAGACTTTATTCAAGATGTTCAAATTAAATCTAAGAATTTAATTATCTGAGTACTAACTTTCAAGTTTTCAAAACCATTACTAAAAATATGTTGTCAATACATTTTCGAATAATATCTTTTATAAAAAAAATTTAAAATAGAGCTTCACTCTAACTACTAACGATTATACCAACAAATAAAGAGCACTACTCTAAATCAAACTGGATAATTAAACCTAAAAATCTAACTTTTAGATTTAAGTTTGTAAGGAAAAATAATATATTTTTCTCTAACATCCTTAATATAAAATCTTGAATAAAAGCAAAATTAATTTATTTTATAGAAATGTTTTACCTATTTAATATTTTGCAAACTTAACAATATTATTATTATATCATATTTATACAACCCACTATGTTAAATTTAATCACAGATAAATTAAATATAACATATAAGAAAAAAGCATAAAAAGAACTATAAAGAATTTTGATGCTAATTCCGTTTTTGGAAAACCTCTAAACGAATTTGCATTTCTGTTTATTGACTCAAAAACTAGAAATCTATAAAAGCATAACTAGTTCTTCTCAAAAAGAGAAGAACTTTGAAACTAAAAAAGCTTTCTTGAGAAAAAAAGAAGATATTTTTAGGGATTTGAGGGATGGTTTTTACAACGGGGGATATGGTTCTTCTATAGATAAGAAAAAGGTTGAAAAAGTAGAAAAATATCTCAAAAGTTGATTTTGGACGCTTTTGGACAGGCTGGCACGATTGTGAAGGGCAATATTTATGGCATAGATGAATTGGTATGCTGGCATGCACGAGATAGGCACGGGCATGTACTGGCTCGAGCGAGACTTGGCGCAAGCGTGTGTTGGATGTTGCCAAGGCACAGGCGAGACTCGACATTTTTGACTGTTTTGACCCAATTTGTCAAATTTTTCTATTTTTTTTACTTTTTCTTATTTTTTTCTCAACGTATTTTTGATGTATTGCCTCCAATATGTTTCTTCAAGTCTTTAAGTTATTTTTTTTAAAATACCTGATAACAATAAAAATATCTGTGATTCAAAAAAGACAAAATTATATACAAATATGATAAAATTATACAAATATATAAATCTATTTAATCAATTAAAATACATTTAATCATGATAATTTTAGTGTTTTTTAAGCACTCATCACAACCCTCAACCAATTTCTTGTTAGTCCCTTAGCAAGAGAAGCTGTAAAAACTAAAAATTAAATTATTCTAAATCACTTTCATGGATTGACATGGTTGCATTTAGTGTATTCAACAAGCCTTTAAACTCATAGGTTTCCCTAGTGGATGAGTTTGAGTCTCGTGAGGGTTTTCCATAATGATACCCATAAATATTGAACTAAATGTAAAAGTTTAAAAGAAATAACAAAAATAAACACATCAAAAACTAAAATTATAACAAAATAAAAACTAAATAAAAACTAAATAAAAAGATGTCTCTTGCTTTTTAATCTCATTTAAGATCATAATTAAAATCTAAAGCATAAGTTATTTTTAATCTTTTAAACAATCATAGTTGATAATAATAATTAGTTGAAAATCATTTTCACACTTCATTTCAAAAAATGTTTCAATTTAAATTTACCCAATTTCAGTGTCACAAATTTGAATTCCCTTTGACTCTACTCCTTACAAGTCAAAACTCTCAATTCATTGAATACAATGGTTCAAGCCCTCATACTAAGGCGTATGCAAATAAAGTTTATGTTTAGAAATGAACTAATAAGTTCGAATACTTGTAAAAGAAGATAGGCTCAAAAATAGTGCATAAATTTGATCTCATGAAAGGAATCGAATGTATAAATTAAACATATTGTATATATTATTTTCATGCATCAATCAAATTCATTAAGCAAAATTTCAAGATATATGCCTTTTTGAAGTGTAGGAAATATAAATGCAATGACTTCTAGGGAAATTGTTTCCTATAACTTTCTTGTAATTAGTCTTTTCTCACAACTTTGTAGGCTATGTGAGTCATAGTATGTAGATTATACTATATATTATTTATCTCTCTATTTTTTTAAGAGATTTTTCAACATATTTGTTTTTTTAGAGTAGACCAATGTACAAATTGTACATTTTTGTAATAATTTGGTGAGTAGTTAATTTTGTGGCTTTTATGTTTGATTTTGGTTTAGGTAACCCCAAATGTGTCTCTTTTTAGTAGAAGTCATGCATGAATGAGATAAAGGCATATACTATCAATTTCTACTTAAATAATTTAATTTAAGAAAATGAAAAATAAATATATGACACTCTATTAAGATGAGAAAATTCATACATTCAATACTAATACCTATAGAGATCATCTAAAAATTTGAAGAAATAAGAAATGTGTTTGGAGTACAAAAAATATATTTCGCTTAGAATAAAAAAAATTAGGCTCAAATTATATCTTACAAGGGTAGTATCCAATATTTGATTCCTAAACACTAATTTTGAATTTATTATAATTTTCACACTTTATCATGAAATACTACTTATAACAAAAACTAACTAATTATCATAATATACTGCATGATATGTTTTAAAAAATTAATCTAACTGTGTAAAAGACTTAACTATTTACTTAAATTTGATTTAAGTAAATGATAAAGTTTTGTGAGAAAATTTTTAAAACTAATCCTAAAATTCTTAAAATTACTAAATTACATAAAAAAATAAAATCAAACACAATAAAAATGAAAATGTGAATATAATATTTTTTAAAATTTTTTGAAATTTAGCATGGTAACTTTTCACCACCCCCAACCTAAAACTTACATTGTCCTCAATGTAACGATTGTAAATTAAAATAAAGAGAAAAGAGAATAACTTGCAAGCTTTTTATAAATTTATAAAATTTGACTATCAAGTTTTTGTGCAGCACTAGTCTTCATTACCACTCCCTAATAGCTCGTTAGGGTGTAGCTATCTTTGGTCTTCTTAGAGAGAATATTTCTAATAGGTCAAAGTTGTTTGCTTTTTTCTACCCTTCCACTCGTCGTCCTCGCTTTCAAGAGACCTTTGACCCTCATTTTTATTTACTCTTAAAGTGCCTATACTTCTACTCTTACTCCGCTGATCACTTCCACTTTGATTTCTTCTACTCCCAATCAATAATTGTTAGATATGACTCTACTACGATAGGAGCTGACAGTCATACACCACCCAAGAGTTCACTTTTTATCGACAATCTCTAGTATAGATTAATGATTGTCTTTTTATATTTGATCATCATATTCCAAAGTAAAAATTCTCAGGTTCATTGGATCTCGTTACTTAGTTCACCAATAGATGCATGGTGGTGCCTCTGATTTTCACATCATTAGACTTGGTGTTGGTGAGAGAACATTGTCTTTGAGTGAGTTAATTGATACCACCCCTCTTGAAGACCCTTTTAACTTCCATGCCAAAACCATTTAGTTGTATCCCTCGAAGAATGATAAGGATAGAGCTAACTCTTTATTTCTTTATATTTTTCAATTTTTGATATACTTGTTATATGTGAACTCTTGTAATCAAAAAACAAAATTTTATAAGTAGAAAGTGTGTATTTTCAACTTATGTTGTTTATTCAATCTTCTATACATTATTTTCATATTGTTTTTTTGAGTTTATGTTGATATGAGTGATTAGGATTACTTCATTTTGTATGTTTTCTTTCCCTTATATAGGAATGTTCTTTTCACTTTATGTGTCAAAAAGAGGGAGAAGTTTTTTATGCACAACTCGTTGTTAATGACTACATGGTTTATAAATAAAAAGTGTGTATTTTTAGGTTATGTTGTTTATTCAATGTTCAATATGTTATTTTCATATTGTTTTTTTTATTTTATGTTGTGTGTTTGTTGCATTGTGATATGCTTTAATATGTCTCTACTAGTTACATAAGTGATTAGAACTACGTCATTTTGTATGTTTTCTCTCCTCTTATGGGGGTGCTCCTTTCACTTTATGTGTCAAAAAGAGGGGGAAGTTTGTATGCACAAATTGTTATAGATTACTTTACTACATGAGATGTGAATGTAGGTTTCACTACAACATAGTTACCTTACTTGCATACATATAGGGGGAGTGTAGAATGAAGTTAGAGGGAGTTGTATTTCTATGTTGTATGTTTTGATTTTATTTAGCCTATCAGTATGCACCTTTGTAGGGTTAACATGATAGTATTGGTTAGATTACACACAATTATACATGATATGTTGATGCATATGGTTTTTCTTGTGTATAAAAAATACAAGTTATAACTATAAACTTTGGAACTCAGTTGGAACTGTGAGATTAGACAGCATGGAATGATGCATCAAGATGGATGTGTTGATTCATAAATATGGATGAAGCACAATGATAGAGATGCATAGGAATTAGGTGTGTTGGGAGTGTCTTGGTTGTTGCGTTAAAGTTTGTTCAAAGAACAAACTTCTTTAGATCATCTTGTATGAATATCTTATGTTTGATGTTTTAGTCTCTATAGGTTGAGTAGTATTTTTCCAAAAGAAAGCAAAAGAGGAAGATCGTAAGTCTTGTTCTTTTCTTGTTGGCATTTTCTTGTGAAAACAATGGAGTTTATATGCTTTATTTGGTGTTTTATCATCTTTTATGTAAGGTCAATTACTATGGATTCAATATTGCACACATTCACATCGAATTTAAACTTTTGATGTTGGCATGATACATACACCACGTGGGGATAAGAGCATACAATTGTTATATTTAGGTTGTGTATGTGCATTGCATTTGTTATTGTATTTACGAGTATTTTTGGAAAACTTGGCATTTTCTAAAACAAAAATGGAAACTTTTTGGATCTCACTAAGGTGCTTGTTAAGGTGCCTTGCCAAGTTTTCATTGAGGGATCAACAAGGTGGTATATGAGAAATTACGGCTTTTATCCTTGCCTTGGCGCCATTACTTATGCTAAGGTGCTTGGTGAGGGCAGCAGAAGCTCAAGAGTGTTCTATAAATACCCCCATTTGTATTGTTTTGATCAATTAGAAGACATGAAGAAACTTTTGTATCACATTAAGTGGGGTTCCATATTATTGATATATTGAGTGATAGAAAAAACTATTTTTTGTCGAGTTTAATTAAAAATGAATTAAACACAAAGACAATTTATATTTAGGTATATGTGTATGAAATATGCCTTTACCTCAGGTTGTATCACTATTTGAGTCACATGTGATTGTGCTACATCACGTGATGGTAAGGCTTTAGGTGAGATCCAGATTTGCTCATATCGTAGTTACAACGGAGACAATAATGGTGGCAGCTTAGGTACAATTGATTGTGGTGCTTAAAAAGATAGAGGTATTAGTTAAATTTCTTAGATTGTGAGCTACTAATTTATTTTTAGCAAATTGTTAAGCATATGGATGTTACCATATAGGTGTGCATCCTATATGAGTTTACCATGTTATATTATTGTTTGTATGATCACATGTGTTGTGAGTACAATCATAGTTTTATTCAAATATGTTTTGACATAGGAAGAGCTGATTGTGTTTGGAAATCATTTCTTACCTTAATCACTTTCCTAATTATGCGTTGTATGTACTAAATATATCATGTTCTCCATGCTTGATGTTGTCATGCTATAATCTAGCTTTTAATTATTCTTTTATGTTATTGTATTTTAAACTGTTTGTTCCTTTCTTATCTTGTTTAGTGCTATTTAATTACTCATGATATTTACCTTTTCATTGTATGCTCGAGTTGGATGAGTCATATGGTGTCCGTATCACCTTCTCTTGATTGTGCACCAAGTTTTGATTTTTTCAACTAATATGAATAAAAAGTTCACAACTCAAAAATATAAAAACAAATATACATTTATCAATTGGAGCACCCATTCAACCACTCTTAATTGCTACCATGTTGTCTACGTAGCAATCTGATCTAAGTAGATCTAGATCGCCCTGGAGCTCCACCACTACATGGCGTAATCAATCACTAACAACTTAAATACAGTTAAAATCTAAGTAAAGGCAACTATAATGCACACATACCTAATCAAATAACTTTGCCATGGTTTTAATATTTTTCAATTAAACCCACCCAAAACATTTGTTTTTCAAAATCAATTTAAAGTGTATTAGAATTACCATTGAATTAGAAAAATTACTTTTAAAAGTTTGAAATTGAGTTTTCAGTTTAAAGACGATCTAAAAACCTTGCCGACGAACTCAAAACTCGCAAAGCGCAAGCTAAGATGATAGAGAAAAGTATGGAAAGGTTGAAATTTTTTCTTTTTCTTAAACAATGAATACACATCTAAATGCTTGCCCCCCAAATATATGGTTTTATAATAGTTCTATCCAATCAAGGGATGGATGAGATCATCATTGAAGGTATTTTTTGAAATTTGAAATGAAAGCATGAATGGTTGCACAAGGAAGATAATTCCTTAACGATTCACCTACTAAATGTTTTACTCTCACCTCGTTTAAAGATCTGAGTTAAAAAAGTAAGGGACTTAATGTTCGAGCATAAAGTATGACCTACTATTCGGTATAGTAAATTGTTTGTTGATTGGTCTGTAGCTACAACCCGACCTTATCATAGGATCGACTAGTATATTGGTATGAGCTTGAGCTCAAGCCAATTCATTTGGTTGTGTTTTATTTTTTCTTGTATTTATCATATTAGCCCTTTGAATCATGTTGATATGAAATCCTTATGTAATCTTATGCATATCTTATTATGTCAAGTTGTGTTACAAAAGAAAACAACATTTATAACATATCTTCAAACTTATAATTATAAAAATAATATCTTTATATTTCGTTCATATATTTACTTTTAAAAACACTAAACTTCAATCCACCATGTTAAATTTGTTTACATTTACCATATTTGCCATATACATTCGAAAACGAGGTGCATAATCACTCCATGATAAGATATGCAAAAATATTAGTAATTAGTAGATATAAGCTAAAGGTAAGATAAAAAGTGTTGTAATCACTTTTGTACAATGTTTTTTTTCCTTATTATTTGTTTGCTATTTTGACCGTAAAAAATGCTAAAAATATATAAGTTTATACTTATTTTTACATCCACGTCATTTAAAATTTTCACGTATTAATAATATCTAAAACAAAATCGAATCATTTCTCTAGTTTCTAAAATAATTATAATACATTATAGAGGATAAAGGATATGACTCCATAAATGTTTACAAAATTAAATGACATTAACATTTCTCTTTGATAATAACATTGTTTTGCCAAATTATTTTTATCTTGTAAATATTCATAGCAGCATTCTGCCTATTTTATATTAGAAATGACAATAAAATAAACCTTTGTTCTAAAACTGAAATTTAAACTTAAAAGATTTAATATTTTTTGGTTACACAAAAAATAAATTTTGGATATAATTTAGTAAGAACAACAATAAAAAGTGTACGCTTATTTTAATTTAAAATAAAACCAAAAAATTACACATGCAATGTGTGTGTATATATATAATATATATGACCAACTCCACTCTGTGCTGCTCAACTAATGTTCATTACCCAAAATAATTCTGAGACCCAATTAAAACAATATTGTATTTGATTTATTTTTAATAAAAAAAAATAGGAATTAATGTAGCTCGCATGGCACCCCTGCTTCTACTATAAAGAGGAATTACAATATATGGATTGCTGTTCATTATTAAAAATAAATAGAATATTTGTGATGAATTACATAGTAGACAATAAGACAATATTTTGAGAAAAAGAATTAACATATATATCTTCAGCAAAAACAATAACTACCATAGATGATTGTTGTGAAAATTCAATTAAGATATAATTTGTAATGGAAGCGCATCACAAACCAAAACCCCCTAACCAGAAAGGCAATTGACCCAGTAGCAAAATAAAACAAGCTTTCTTCAACTAAACCTATTTCCAACAACTTCACAATCATTCAAGAGAAGTCAACCACTCCATATCATAACAATCTCTATAAAAGATCAAAAATCCAAATGCCTACCATCATCAACTCAGTAAATACAGATAAAATAATTCACTTGGAGAAAACATTTCAAGATGGCCTCTAAATCACTTCCCACAATCTTTTTGATAATACTATTAGCAAATATGAACATACCAATAATAGTCTCTGCAATTGACCCAGTAGCTGGTAGCAAAGAAGAACCGATTCTTGAACTATACATGCATGACATCCTCGGCGGAAGCAACCCCACAGCTAGGCCAGTCACTGGTTTGCTAGGTAACATCTACAGTAGCCAGGTACCCTTTGCAAAGCCAATTGGGTTCCTACCTCCAAATGGTGCTGTAGCAGTCCCAAATGCCAATGGTGCTAATCCAACAGTTAATGGAGTCAATGGGCTTCCATTAGGAACTGGTTTATCTGGCACAATTTTTGCAGGAAATGTCAATGACCAAAATAACAAAATTCCAACACAACTTGGACCAGATGGGTTAGGACTAGGCTTTGGGACAATCACTGTCATTGATGACATACTGACCTCTAGTCCTGAGCTGGGTTCACAATCACTTGGAAAAGCTCAAGGAGTTTATGTGGCAAGCTCGGCAGATGGTTCAAGACAGTTGATGTCGTTCACTGCTATGTTTGAAGGAGGGGAGTACAATGACAATCTTAACTTCTTTGGAGTGTACAAGATTGGAAGCACAATGTCACAATTGTCGGTGACAGGCGGGACTGGAAAGTTTAAGAATGCTTATGGGATTGCAGAGGTTCGTCCTCTCATACCTCCCGGTCAACATGCCACAGATGGTGCAGAAACATTGCTGAGGATAACTGTCCATTTGAAGTATTAAGAATTATCAATGTATTATGCAAATTTGTGCAGACAATGTGAGACTGGTCAGTGTAACATTGCATTATCATAGGTCTAGTATCTCTTTGTTGTGAAATTCTGTTATTTGTTTATGTACTATGCTAAAATGTCGTAATTTCAAGTGAAAGTTATATCTTGCAATTTGATATCCACACTAAAATATTTGAATCCCAAGTTCCCAACTCAACCTATGAATCCAAGCACAACTTATTAGACTGTTCAAAAGAAAGATAAGTAAATAATAGTGTAAATCACTTTATAAGTGCGGCAGAAAAGATGTGTAACTACAAATTATAGCAATCACCACGAACCTTTTGAGTTAAGCCATTTGCAAAAGATCTGACACCCAACTTAGCTAATAAATATGCTAATGTCAACCCAAAAACGTAAATAAGAAAATAAACTAAAATATTCTCATAAAATTCTAAGTTTGTAGGCACAGTCTGAACTTTGCACTAGATGTGGGAAATGTTTTCTATATCCCCTAGATAATATTGAGAAAATGGTACTAGTAATCCCGTATTTAAATAAAAATGAACACTTTATGTTATTTTCAGCTAGGTACTTCTAGTCACATATTTATTGAAAATGAGGCCCTTCTAGTCTTGTAATTATGAAACTGACACCTGAGTTCCCATTAATATTAGGTAAAAGCATAACTAAAGTGCTCATTTACAACAATCATGTGACATGTGATACACTCCACGTGGATACTATTGGAGAGTAAAATATTAGACCTGTAAAAGAGTCCTATAATAGGAAAGAATCTGGCAACAGACGTGTCAATGCCATTAAAAAAGTCCTAGAAATCATGAACACATTTCTAATGAACTAGGCATCTATGCAGGCACATGAAGAGCTTCCCTCTACGAAGTATTCTAAATATAATCAACTAATAAGACACCAACCCTCCAATTTGAAACGGCACTTCTCTAACCCTATGACAATGAATATGGTGGCAATCTGAAGAAGGTTATCTGAAGCAATCAACTTATAATCAGTTGAAAAAACTGCATCTTGCTGATCAGTTTTCAGTTGATAGATAATTTTGTTGGGCACAGCGGGTAAAGATAAAATGAATTCAACAGAGTAGAATAATGACACCGGAAATTTAACGTGGTTCACCCTTTAATTTGGACTAAGTCCACGGGACAAACTCCGAAAAATATTTCTTCCACTAATAAAATTAATGGGTACAAAGTGAGAGAAAATACAACAAATTGAGATAAACCCAAAATAGTGTCATACTAGTGTTTCCCAAACTCACTATTTTGTCACTCCCCTTTTAAAAAAATATCCCAATATTTTTCTAAGATATTCTTTCTCACTTTCTTACACACAACACTATTTTTCTTCAAAGGAAATTGTTTCTTTGGCTTTGCTTTGCTTCTCTTCTTGCATATCAATGTTAGATGCACCTACCATTTGTGGTTGCACCTACCAATTGTGGTTGCACTTACCAATTGGGGTTGTACCTACCATTTATGGTTGCACCTAACATTTGTGTTTTCTTCCTCTTAAATGTAGGAGGGACTTACAAATCTCCTGCCGACTACGTGAGGGCTCGCGATCCAAAATCAGTAAGCGACGGTATTCAAAATTTTGTCTTGGGAAAATTTTCGTCAGCAACGTAATACGATCCATTTCTTACGTATGGATCTTACCGAGTTGTAATAACCTTAACTCCATTACATCCCTAATCCAGGTGATATCTCACATCAATATGTTTTGATCTCGAATGAAAGAAGGAATTCTTTCCAAGATGGATAGCTACGACTATCACAAAATAGCCGATAATTGTCTTGTTGCAACTTGAAGTTCTTTCAAGAACTTTTTCATCCATAACTCTTTCGTGCAATTCTTGCTATAAATTTTGCTTCGGTAGTGGGCGGTCAAGTAACACATTTTGTAACTGTTGCCGTGACATAGCTTTCTCCCGCAGAATGTAATCGGGTAACACGAAGTAGATTTTGGAATCACGTCACCGGTAATGCTCTGCATTTGTGTATCCAACTAACATAGGTTTTTCATTTCCAAAACATAGGCATATTTTGGAAGAACCTCGAAGATACCTGAAAATCCATTTCACTACAATCCAATGTTCCTTTCCAGGATTTGAAAGGAATCTACTCACAATTCCAACTACATGAGTGATATCTGGCCGTGTACAAACCATGGCATACATTAGACTTCCAACTACTAAAGCATATGGAACCTCTTCCATCTCTTCCTTCTCTTTGTCTGTAGAAGGGCTCTGCTTAGAACTTAGCTTAAAGTGATTAGCAAGAGGACAACTACTTGCTTTAACCTTATCCATATGAAATCTTTGAAGTACTTTCTCAATGTACTTCTCTTGTAACAATAATAATTCTTGGCGCACTTTGTCTCTAATAATAGTCATGCGAGAATCTGTTTCTTGGTCCTAAGTCTTTCATGGAAAAAGACTTACTCATTGCGTTTTCAAGTTGTTGATTCACGGAAATATTTCGGTAACAATCAACGTATCATCCATAGAGCAAAAAGAATAATGAATCATCAATGGAGAATTTACTGCAAAAACACTGATAGGTGCAGTAGTCTTTTTGTAGCCTTGCTCCCACGTAATAGACTCGAGCTTCTTGTACCATTGTCTTGGTGCTGTTTTAAGCGACCGTAGAGACTTTTCTTCAATTTGTAGATATAATCTTCTTTTCCACTTTTCTTGAAAACCCTCTTGGTTGCTCCATGTATATCTCTTTTTCCAAGTCACCATGTAAGAAAGCGGAGTTTGACATCCATTTGGTCAACCTCCAAGTCAAGACTTCTTTGCTAACCCCACTGCAACACGGATGGATGTCATTTTTACAAGCGGAGATAAAATCTAGTCAAAGTCAATACCTTTTCTTTGGCTGAATCCTTTGACATGATCAATCTGGCTTTGTATCGCGGTGGAGCTGTCCTTAAATGCCTTTGAACACCCATTTATTTTTCAAGGCCTTCTTCCCTTTGGACACATCAACTCAGCGGTTTGTTCTCATACAAGGACTTCATCTCATCTTGCATGGCTTGATCCATTTTTGTTTGGATTCGTCATCAGTAGCTTTCTTCATAACTCTTGGGATTCTTTCCCAATCAATGAAAGTTACATACTTCATCCCCGAAGGATATGAGGTAGAGGTCGTCTCAACTCTATCACTTCGCTTCTTAGTGGAACAAGAGAAGTCACGAGGTATTGGTACTAGATAATGAACATCATCATTTCCTTCATCTTGAAAACCAAAAACACATAGGGCATCGCTCTTCGTGGTGGATAAACACAGTGGTCTTCATCTGACTTGTCTTGGCAACGATGTTGGAGGAATTAATTCCAAATACGATGAGTCACCATTGGAATTTGGAACATCTTTCTTCATTTTGATAATATCTTTAATGGTCTCATCTTGACAAATACAACATCACGGCGGCTGACAAGTTTCTTTGCTTGGATCGTAAAATCTATGGGTGATCTTGACCATAACCAATAAAAATACACTATCTTGTTTTGGCATCAAGTTTGGATCTCTCATCCTTGGGGATATGAACAAATGCTTTGCAGCCAAACACTCGCAGATGATCATAGGAAACATCCTTTCCTGACCACACTTTATCTGGAACATCCATCTTGAGAGGAGTACAGGGTGAAAGATTCAACACATGTGTAACTATGAGTATGGTTTCACCCCAAAATGTTTTAGGAAACTTTGCATGTGAGAGTAGACATCTAACTCTCTCCATCAAAGTTCTGTTCATCCTCTCAACTAAGCCATTTATCTACGGTGTCTTTGGAGGTGTCATCTGATGCCGAATACCATACTTTTTGCAATAAGCATGGAAAGGTCCTGTGTATTCTCCACCATTGTCTGCATCAGGATCTGCTTGACTTTCCGTCTATCTCTCAGCGAGGCATGAAATTCTTTGAAGAAATCTAGCACTGATCATTTATGTCTTTTAGAAGATATACCCACGTCTTCCTTGAATGATCATCGATGGAAGTCCTGAGTATTGAGCACCACCTGAGTGACTTTGGCATTGGTCCACGCATAAATCTGAATGAATGGATCTAAAATATTATTCATTACGGAAGGAGAGGAAGCTACGGAAAGCAACCACTGTTTTGTTTTCTGCTAGACAATGAACACATTTCTCCAAATGTACTTCATCCATTCCAGGTAATATCTTCTTTTGGCTAGACTTGTCAAACCTTTTTCACCCGTATAGTGAGTCTCTTATGCATAACATGCTTCCGATTCTGTATCTTTCTACATGGCATTTATTGTGTCGGTTGGAGAGCTTGGCACGTGCATTAAAAGAGTGGTATGCTTATACTCGCCTCTAGCCCTTTACTAAGGAGCCTTTTGTAAGTTTCCATTTGTCATAAATGAAGGAGGCTGCAATATCCTTCATTTGCAAGTTTGCGTCTGAGAGAGATCAAATTGATGGCATACGGAATATGCGACATCCTTCAAAAATAGTCTGGTTCCGTTCTCTACTTCCAAGCAAACATCTCTGCGCCTACTACATTTGTGACGCCTTCATTTCCCGTTCTAACAACACCAAAACTTCCAGGTGTGTATGATGAGAAAAATTCTCTACGCGATGTAAGCGTGAAACGATGACAACTATCAATCACTTGGTGGTCTCATGTGATGCAAGATTGACAAAATCTTCATCATAAGCGATATTGAACTTTCGTCATGGTATTTGTTTGTTCATCATTCTTTGTCGTCTTTCTTCGTTACTTTGCCTTTGTTCGTTTCTTGTTCCTTCTTGAACACCGATAAAATTTCTTAATGTGACCTTCCTCTTGAAGTGATGGCATTCAACATTTCAAAATTTGTTTGATTTGCCTCCGCTTTCTTTGCTTACGGGTTTTTGTTCTTTGTCTGCAGTCTCTTCCTCACAGACTCTGTGATAAGGGCTTGTGCTTAAGAATCGCTTTCCTTATTTTGTTTCTCGTATGAGAACAAGGCCTACTGACAACTTCAAACTCCATCTTGTCTTTTGCATAAGTCGAGTTGTGATATAATTATATGATGAGGGTAGTGATGCCAGACAATGACACGACTTTCTCCTGTCAAAACTCGTATTAAATCTTGCTAAGTGAGAAAGCTTCTTGTTGAAATTGCTAACATGTTGCATCATGCTCACGTTATCTTCGTTCCTCATCTAATATAGCTCCTTACAAATAAAATTTATTTGCAAGGTTCTTTCTGACATGTACGTTTTCTAGAGTCTCCCATTTTTTCTTTACTTGAGTCTTGCAATTTTTTTGATTCAATATTTTGCAAGACAACATGCTGAGAGATTTAGACGGATTGTACTAGCTACAATCTCATCTATTTCCTCCCATTGTTCTTTGGTGATGGTTGCTACCTTCTTTTTCTTTTCCAATGACGCCTTATGGACCTTCTGTTGAATGAGAATATCCTTCATCCTCCTTTGCCATAAAGAGAAATTATTATTGCCATTAAATTTCTCAATATCTACCTTTTGGCTTGACATTTTTTTTTCGTTGTGTTTCTTTTTTTTCTGTAAATAAATACGCCGTGGACCTAATAAAATATTTTCTGATGTGGAAGATCAGTCTATGCTGCAACCACAGAGCATATTAAGAATTTTACTAGACCAGCTCTAATACCAATTGTTGGGCACAGCGGGTAAAGATAAAATGAATTCAACAGAGTAGAATAATGACACCAAAAATTTAACGTTGTTCACCCTTTAATTTGGGCTAAGTCCACAGGACAAACTCCGAAAAATATTTCTTCCACTAATAAAATTAATGGGTACAAAGTGAGAAACAATACAACAAATTGAGATAAGCCCAAAATAGTGTCACACTAGTGTTTCCCGAACTCACTTATTTTGTCAACTCACTTTTAGAAAAATATCCCAATATTTTTCTAAGATATTCTTTCTCACTTTCTTACACACAACACTATTTTTCTTCAAAGGAAATTGTTTCTTTGGCTTTGCTTTGCTTCTCTTCTCTTCTTGCATATCAATCTTAGATGCACCTATCATTTGTGGTTGTACCTACCAATTGTGGTTGCACCTACCAATTGTGGTTGATGGTTGCACCTAATATTTGTGTTTTCTTCCTCTTAAATGTAGGAGGGACTTACAAATTTTAGCCTTTAAATTAGGCAAGCCAAGTGATGTTAAGTTGATTAAAGGCATGTATATCACATATCGATTGCTTTTTCAAAGCATTAGCTACAAATGATCAAAAGATATCGGAGACTAAAGTCTAATATCAAACCAACAAAGAAATGCAGCCTGTTACTCGAGGATTTGGCCAGTTGGTTTGGTTGCTTCAATTCCTTGGTCTTCTATGAGACTTCAACAGGGTGCATTGCCATGAAAGAACATAACAAAATATTAAAAAAGCAAAGATGATGAAATATGATAAAAGTCTATATTACATGGACTCTTGTAGGGCATCAAGTGTCCTAAATTTTTGGATACGCGTTCAACTCCTATTTTTTAAAAATTTCTTTAAATTTCTATCGATTTGAAGTGTCGAGCTCCCACACCGTACATCATGAAAATTGAAGAGTGTTAGTATAACAAAAAGTTAAAAACTGTCTTTTTTAGATTTCCATGTGAAATGTTACGCAAACATTAGAACTGCTTCTTTTAATTATCATAACTACCCTTTTTCTAAAAGTTGTATGTGAAGTAAGGCATGACATTCAATTTGACTTTTGGATAATTGTATATCAAATGTTAATTTATTTGTATAGCCAAAAAGAAACAAGTTACTATGAACCAAATAAAAATTTACGAAAAGGAATGCTAAATGCATACAAATTTACACTCAAAAAAGTTACGGTATGACACAAGGTAGAGTTTTTTTAAAAGATGAATAACCTTTCAATTTATAAAATTATTTTGCCATAATCCACACCATAACTGGTGTGAGTGTAAATGTGTATGCAAATTTGTGTCCTTAACAATCTTTTTTTTGTGCAAAGGGACTTTACACTCCACCAAAATGAGTTCTAAGAGTTTATTCTTCACAGACCCATCAGAATTTATGTGACAGATCAACACAGTTGCATTATACCTATTCAATATAGAATTCATGTGAGAGCTCGATACCTTAGCATTATACCCAATTCAGTATAGATACTAGTGACTGCTTTTCTAATACCTATAAAATTAACCATGAATTTTCAAAAAAGTATGTCATCCATTGGATGGACCTTAGATCCTTAGCAAGATTTAAAATCTCAATGATAATAGAAAGGTCGAGATTTAACTTATATAAAAATGTCAAAGACACTGTTGCTGTGATGAAAATTTAAAAAGAAGTAACAGAACTATAAACTATGAATACTCTATTAGAACTATCCTAAAAATCACTTAATTTATGTCATTTAGACATTTTGGTAACTTATCTTTTAAATGGACACATAAGTCACTCGGTCTTTAAATTGTGACATTTAGTCGTTATTTAACGGTAAATAAATATTTCATTATTAAATTTACACCCCCAATAAATGACAGCTTTTAATTAGGCATAAAATGGTCAATCTTAAGCTTTCTTTTAGCTTTCTCTCAATTTTCAACAACTTTATTTTCTTCCCTCGATTTTCAAGTGTACATGGTGATAATTTTATGTTGTATAAAAGCTGAAATATTTCTACTTTTGCTCCAAACAAATTTTTTTCCTCTTCTTTTCTTTCACCTCTCTGTTTCTTCCGCTACCCACAATCTGAAAAAACTTCTCTGAAATGAATCAAAGTTCTTTCAGATTGTGGGTAAAGCAAGGAATAAACAAAAAGGAGAAAGAAAGAAAAAGAGTAGTTGGACTAAAAGCTGAAAAAATTAAGCTTTTATACAATCCAAAACTAGCGCCATAAATAGGTGAAAAAGAGAGGGAACAAAGCAAAGCTACACTAAGATACAAACACTATAAATAGATAAGTTTAATGGTAAAGGATTTAGAAAATACAAAATACAAAAAAAAAGTTCAATAAAGAAAGACATTTCGTTAATATTTCATCGACATTATTATAATATTCTCTATAATTTCTCGACATTTTTATCAAACTAGATGAAAATCAAGTAACGATATCTATGAATCAAAAATACCAACAATATCATGATATTATCAACGATTTTTTAAATCTTGATCATAATTGTGGCTTATCTTAAGGTGAATGAGGCAATTGTCTTAGGCTCAAACTCATTTTTTTTCTCAACATTATATATTTTTTTAAAAAGATTTTGGATGAACTTTACACAATTGATAAATTAGTTTTATAACTATTCAAATAGGTTCGTAATTTAACATTTAGGTTAAAATTGAATTTCTTATTTTAATTAAAATGAAAAATATATATATAAAAACCACTATTTTCTCTCACTTGTCTCTCTCTAAAAAGTCATCTCATTTATTTTTAAACAAAATAGGTAAATTCCCCTTTTCTTGTTAATTCATGAAGACATTCTATGCATATGACCTTTTAAAATTAATGCATCAATCTTCTCCATTTTTTTGTCAAGTAGATCTTTGTCAAGGAAATCATCAAATATATTTAGACCATTCATTAGTCTCCTATGACTGTTTTATGTCCTTGTTGTATTCCAGGAAGGATTCTGGCTATAGCCACTAATTTTCTGGTCCAACTGCGTTGTAATTTGCTTCCTTTTTTTTTATCTAATCTACTAACCCACCCTATCAATTAGATCCTACATTTAACTTACTTGGTGGGCATTTTCGTATTTCTCTCCCACAACACAGTCAGTAAAGCTTTCAAGTAAAACCTTTCAAATCGATGACGGTGGCAGGAAAAAGATGACTCTTACCCCATGTTTGGTTGGAGGGAATGGAATGGAATGGAATCAGAATTGATTCTTTCCATTTTGTGTGTTTGGTTGGACGGAATAGAGGGCAAAATGGAATCAGATTATTAAAGGAGAAGGAATCACAATTCCTTCTCCCCCTTTAAGAATGATGATTCCATTCTTGATATAAATTTATCTTTCCAATTTTACCGCTCACCTAAAATTATAATTCCAAAACTGCCATTCTTTTATAAACGAAGAAGCAGATTGAATCTGCCTCACATTTTTCTCACCCACGAGCGTCACAATTTCTTCTCCAGCTTTGCACTCAATCATCGCGATTTTTTCTCCAGCTTTGAACTCAACCGTCGCCGCACCTGGTCCTCCACAGCTGGTGGTTTCCCTGACATTCGAGGTGAGTTCTCGTCCTCATCTATGTCTTCTCGCTCATCTGACTCGCAACCCTAATTTCTTCACGAGTTGTTCTCTTTTTTTTTTGCTTCTCTCTTCTGAATACATTATTTGTTTCTTGGTATTGTGGGTTTTTCCTTTGAGATTGTTCTATGTTCTATAAATATTTATTTTTATTTTGAACCGATTCCTAATTTTGTTCTTTGTTCTAATTCTTTGATACATTGTTAAATCAGGAATTGTTCTCTATTTTGTTGAAATTTATTTATATTTTGAATCGATTCCTAATTTTGTTCTTTGTTCTAATCGCTGATACATTGTTCGTCTGAGGAATTGTTCTCTATTTTGTTGAAATTTATTTATATTTTGAATCGATTCCTAATTTTGTTCTTTGTTCTGTCATCATTGTTGATAGGAATTGTTCTCTATTTTGTTGAAATTTATTTATATTTTGAATCGATTCCTAATTTTGTTCTTTGTTCTAATCTTTGATACATTGTTAAATCTAGAATTGTTCTCTATTTTGTTGAAATTTATTTATATTTTGAATCGATTCATATTTTTATTATTTGTTAAATTGATACGGTATGTGATATTCTTTGTTGTTTGCTTTGAATCGATTTATTGGTTTCATGAACTCAAACATGACTTCGATATAAACATTCCTTCAAATCGCATAAAAACGATCTTGATATTGTTTCGAACAATATCAATATTGGTTATTTGCTATTCTCTTCGACTTAATAGCGTATAGCTGTTGTTAGGATTAATTTTGATAGTTTCAGTGTATAAGGTAACTCTAATTTTGGTTTAAACTATCCATTGGAGCTGCATAAACTAATTGATATGCTATGAATTCAAAAACTGTTTATTAATACTTGCAGATGTATTTTCTTATTGAATGCATTACTTAATCTTTCATAAACTGTCTATTGTTAGTGATATAATCAGTATCTTTTATTAATATCTGTTGTTCTCTTTAGTGATATAATCAGTATCTTCTATAATCAGTATCTTTCATAAACTGTCTATTGTTAATACCTGCAGAGGTATTGTCTATTAATACTTAATCTTGCAGAGGTATTGTTTATTCAAAAACTGTCTATTGTTAGTGATATAATAGTATCTTCTACAATATTTAATTTTGGCAGTTTAATATAATAGGTATATTTTATCAATTTTATGAGTAAATTGTTGTTCCTAATTAAGTATTGTTTTTGTTTGTAGTTTAAGGTAAAATGGATGATCATAGCTTGAATGTAGAAGAGGTGGATGCTATTGTTGTGTACTTGATGCATATAATATATATTGTAAAATTCTTTTTTGAGATGGTGGTGGATAAAAACAAGACAATATCGTTAAGGAGACAATTGTATGAGCTTGATATTTTTTCAAATAGGAAAATTGTGCACAGATTGTGCTATTAGAGTGACATTACTTGTATTAATAAACTTAGGATGAGTATGAGTGCTTTTACCAATTTGTGTGCAATGCTTGAAACTAGAGGGGGGCTAAAACAATCAAAACATTTGTTAGTAGATGAGCAGGTAGCCATGTTTCTTCATGTGATTGCACACCATGTGAAAAATAGAGTTATAATTGATCGATTTAGAAGATCTAGAGAGACAGTTAGTAAGTATTTCAATAATTTCTTGCATGCTATCATACGGTTGCATAAGGAGTTATTGGAAAAACCTGAGCCTATTCTTGACGATTGTGATGACAATAGGTGGAAATATTTCAAGGTAGATATAATGTTTAATTTCTTTCTTTCTTTTTTTCTTATTACCATGTAATATTTCTAATAATTAAATGATTTTACTTGACTTATTGGTACTAGGGTTGCTCAGGAGCACTTGATGGTACTCATATTAGGGTAAGAGTTCCTCTAGGTGATAAGTCTAGGTATCGAAACCGAAAGGGTGAGGTTACCACAAATGTTTTGGGGATTTGCTATCCTGATATGCAATTTATTTATGTTTTACCCAGTTGGGAGGGTTTAGCAGCTGATAGTAGAGTCTTACGTGAAGCTATGCGTAGACAGAATGGATTTAAAGTCCAACTTGGTAAGTAATATGTGAATTGATCGATTTTTTTAAATTCTATGAATATGAAATTGAACAATAAAATATATTTAATATATAGGGCATTATTATCTTGTGGATGGTGGATATGCAAATTCCAATGGATTTTTTGCTCCATATCGTGGTCAACGTTATCATTTGAGTGAACGGAGAGATGGTTCACAACCTCGCAATCCACGTGAATTTTTTAACATGAAGCACTCACATGCTATGAATGTGATCGAGAGATGTTTTGGTGTGTTAAAAAATCGATGGGCTATTCTAAGAAGTCCATCATTCTATCCCATTAAAAATCAAAATCGAATAATTATTGCTTGTTGCTTGCTACACAACTATATAAGAAAGGAAATGTCATATGATCCATTTGAGAAAAATTGGGAAAATCTTGAAGATAGAGATGAGGATGAGGATGAGGAAGATCTGATAAGAATTGTAGACTACACGTGAATGGAGTGTATTTAGAGACAATACGGCATGAACATGTCTGATGAATGGAGTGAAAGGAGAAAGGGATAGATGATAGTGATTGTTTAGGTTAATGGAAGTCGTGTTTTCTTATTTATGCTTGATTGTGGTTGTAATGAAGAGTTTGTTTAATTGAAATTATTTGCAATCTTGTAAAACATTATGCTATTGGTCGTATTATTTTAATTTTAAAATTATTCTCATTGGTTGCTAGGCTCGTCAACTTTAATATGTTTTCTATTTCTATTTTTTTAAATAGTTAGTAAGTATTTTTTTTGTACTTACTTTTTAATTTTAGGATGTCATCTTCACAAAGTTTTACCTCATATAGAGCTGATGGTGGTTTCAAACCTGACTACTTAAATGCTATTGAGAAATCACTACTTCAAAAACTACTAGATTGCAATATGAAATCTAAACCACATATTGAGTCTCGATTGAAAACATTGAAGACTCAATTTACTACTATACATGACATGCTAACTGGTCATAATAGTAGTGGATTTAGGTGGGATCCAGTGAATAAACATATAGCTACTGAGGCACCTGTTTGGGATGCATATGTACAGGTAATCTTTTTGTTGTTCTTATTTGTTAAGAACAAATATATTAAACCACATGTTTAAAAATTAATCCATTTGATTATTAATATTTTCAATTTGACATATTTTAATATTTTTTAGAGTCACAAAGAAGCTACTCATTGGAGACATAAGTCATTTCCTTATTACGAGCACTTGGCTATTGTATTTGGTAAAGGCAATCACGCATGAAAGATGCGAGACTCGAGAATGATGTTGTTTTAGAACTTGATAATGAGCAGGTATCAAAGAGAGCGGTAAATGAAAGCTGATCCATTACATCGACGTACTTAGATACTCTGGAATATGAAAACTCAAATGTTTCATCTAAAAAAGAAAGAGAACAATTGGAGTTAATGAATATGGAAAATGCTGTTGAGAGGGTAGCTTCGATACTTCTGAAGAGATGAAGAATGTTGGCGTGACCTTTTGAGTCGATCCATCACAAAAGAAGAACAAAAGAGGTTGTACAATGAATTACAAAGGACCACATCACTTAGCAATGATGAGTTTGATGTTGCTACAATTCTTCTTGTTGACAAACCCGCAAGAATGAATGTATTTTTTGGAGTACCTGATGGCAACAAAGATGATTGGATTAGAAGCCTTCTTAAACGTGAATGTGCATTATATTAAGTTATGGATATGTGTTATTACTATATGAATATTCGTTCGTAATTGTTATATTAGCCTTGTTTTGGTATCTAACTTTATTTTAGTTAGGCTAATATCAATATTTTAATATATTGTTTTCAACACTTGTATTTTGAACACTACTGAAATATGAACATTTGTGCTTCATTGAACAGATGATACGAAAATACTAGCATCAACATACGTTTGTAATTCTGTTTATATTGATAATTTATTGTTTTGTAAAAATGAATAGCATCCTTGTACAAAAAACAATCCAGAGGCGGTTTTCAATATATTGAATCTATCAAGAAACAATCTTAATAACATCATTCATCTTTATAAAAGTTAATATATAATTAATTTTTATGATATAAAAAAAAGAAATATATTTTTTATTTAAAAAATAAAAAATTAAAATTGTTATTTAATTTTAAATGAAAAAATAGTAATTAAATTACATTATTTGAACTTTCTGACATGTAGGGGTATTGGGTCATTCTGACTTTTTCATTAATTCAATGTCAAAGCCCAACTTTGTAATCACGATTAGAGCTTGATTGAGTGATTAAACCCAGCGAAATTGTTTCCATTTCGATTAGATTTGATTCGATTTCGATTAGATTCTACATTAGGCAAGCCATACCTTAGTGATTTGGGGTTGTTGAAAAACACTACCATGATCGAATCAAAAGCAATTTGCAACTTTGTTTTACAGAATTTATTTATCATATTATTTTATATCAAAATTCAATTGAATATCTTTACTTATTCATCTTTTATTAATTTTATTTACATTTTTAATTAATATTTGACAAAAAAAATTGATTATTTATTCTCTTTTACATTTGACAAAAAATATAATATCAATTCTTAATTATCATCTTTTACTATTTCTCTAGTTTTGTACATTGTGTATAAGCTCTGTACTTAATAATTTATTTTCCGATGCTTGACTAAAATTATATACTTATTGTCATTTGTATCGTTTGAGAAAAAACTTCAATTAGTGACGCTAAAGCAAAATATATACTAATTATTTATTTGATACACATTGTACATGTCAAAATAAATTGTTAAAAATAAAAGTAAAGATTTTTAACCTCGGGATCCTATCACCTATGCATAGGAATACTATTCAACAACGTAATGATACTCAATGGAATATAAATAATTGAGAAGTGTAAGTTTTGAGTATTAATTTACATTTAATATCTCAGGTTAAAAAAGGTGTTTATACTTACAAATTTTTAAAAATATTTTTTAATGAACAAATAAATAATATTATTTTAATAATATTTTTATTAAAATATTATTCACATTATTCACATTATTAAAATATTATTCTTTTATCAAGTAATTAAAATCAATTAAAACTCCATTTATCAATAATAAAATGATAATTAATATAAAAATTTTACATAAAATTTTATTTTTAATATTTACTTGACATCACTATTTTTGTTTTAATTTTTAATTTTTTTTTAAAATTTTTTTAATAATAAAAATTTATATTTAAATAATTTTATGTTAGAATATTATTATTGTTTATTTATTTTTAAATATTTTCATACTAAATTTTATGTTTATACTTGTTAATGTCTCGTGTTTATACATGTTAATGTCTCATGTTTATCGTATTTTAATCCCTTGATAGTAAAAAATAACATTTTAACAGAGAAATCATAAAAATAATATTAATGGGCCTCTTAAACTTCATAATAAAAACTAATATTTTAAACGAGAAAACATAAAAATAATATTAATTGACCTCTTTACTCAAAGCTCAGGACTAGAAAATAGTTTTTAAAAATTCAGGGACACAAACTTCTATATAATCTGAGTAGCTTCTATATAATCTGTGGAACTTATACACCCTCCTCTCTCTATAAAAAAAACAACATATCCTGTAAGCAATTCGTCACATTTTTCAGGAGTTAGTGATGAAATGAAGATAAAAACAACATACCCTGTAAGCAATTCCTCACATTTCTCCCAAGTTGGTGATGTTTACCCTCGAAAGCACAGTAGCTTCATCAAGTCCATAGAGTGAATCAATCAACTCCATCCTCAAAGAGGCTGGACCATTGGCTTTGCTCATTCCTATTTCACCAGCAACCCCAAATATTGACATTGCTGAAGCTGTCGCTTCCAAGGCATTCATGGGATCTACAGCAACAAAGGCTGCAATAAGAGCAGTGACAGAACACCCTGTTGCCGTGATTTTCTGCATCATAGGCACGCCATTATGAGCTCCAATAACTCGCTTTCCATCCGTGACAAAGTCAATGGCTCCGGACACAACAACAATTGCACCACTAGCCTCAGCCAGCATCTTTGCTGATTCCACAGCATCTGTTGACTCGTGAGAGCTGTCTACACCCTACCAAATACAAGTATTTTATGCCACTGGAAACCAATGCCACGCTCCCATTCCATAACTACAAATTTCATTTTGTGCTGACGACAAAAATATGACAAATCTTTACAGCTTAGTAAACGTGTGAGCATGTCAGTCTATTGTTACTGATTATGAAGTTGGTTTCTTTAAGTATGTTCAATTTCAATGTATGAATTTAATTTTTCTTCAAAAAACAGATGGGCACATAAAATTTACACTCATCCACCAATGATCATTGCTACTCTATTATCATATGACATCTTGAAAAGTAAACCGTTCATTTTACATAATATGTGCAGGTAGGACTTACTAAAAAAAGGTTATAAGCATACATGTCTACACATGTCATAATCATGTAATTTATGCTATGAGGTATTGTAACAGTTCACAAGTCGAAATAAAATTGTTCTCCAATTTCATTATTTTTAAATTGTTGTCATCATTATTCGTACAAATAATTTAACAACAATACTACAAATTGTATAAAATGTCTATTTCTAAAAACATTTTAATAATTCTAAAATTTCATTTTCCCAAAAATACTACAAAAGATCAGATGAAGCTCATTTCCTTCACTAACTAGTGTTTAGTAGCAGTGACCAGAATTGACTAATTATTGACTGGTATTGATAAAAATTTATCAACAACCCATAGAACACCAAATAAAAGATCAAATGTAGTGGGTATTTACATCTAACAACAAAAACAACAAAATAGTATATTTAATAATTAAAATGAGTTTAGGGATTAGAGTTTAGTGACCAATAAATGAATTTTATTGGTAAGTTAAAGTTTTTCCTTCTTGTTTAAAATATGTTTTCTAATTAATGATCCTTTATTTTTATCCATCTTGCTATTTGCTGTAAATAACACCTATATTAGTCCCGAACTCCCAACACCCATTGACCAAAAGACAAAATGAGGATTTCATCTCATTGAAATATATATAAAGCGAACAACTAGACATATAATTAAATATAGATGAAGTCACCTAAGTCAAGATGAATTTAACTTCACCTTTGTTAGAAACCCAAACCTAACTCAACCCAATAAAAAACCTTGAGTTAAGGATTACTCAGATTTATAAACAGCATTGTTGTCTTACTCTTAGTCGATGTGGGACAAAAAAAACTTAACAGCCCCCTCTACACGGCGGACAAAGGTGGACATAATCATCACGATGAAACTGTGGTAAAGCTCAGGATCCAAGCACATAGAGACCAGGGGCAGAACTCTGATACCATGTTAGAAACCCAAGCCTAACTCAACCCAATAAGATATCATTAAATTAAGGGTTGCTCAAGCTTATAAGCAATACTACTGCCGAACTCATGACCAATATGAGACTAAAATAACCCACTCCACATGGACATAGGTTGGCTCAAAATGTCACGGTAAGACTGTTAAAGACAAGCTCAAGTCACCAATCAAGTCAGACAGAACTCTAATACCATGTTAAAAACTCAAGGCTAACTTAACTCAATAAGATCTTTTGAGTTAAGGATTGTCCATATGTGAGATAATTAACAACCTTCATTAGATTGAGTTTAGGTGAAGTGTCTATAGAATATAGATAAAAACAATTTCATCCGTATCATTACCTATGAAGTAGAAGTTGACTTCATCTATATCAATTCAGATAAACACCAATTCATCCATGAAGTGCTGATCAAGAAGGGTTTGGTATTTTTGAATAAAATGATGATCGTCATTTTTTTGTGGTATTTTGGGAAAAACACCATATTCATTATTAACATCAGGGAGTGAGTGAGGCCCTGAGGTCTCTCTGATATAGAATTCACTGACCAAAAACTATGGTTAATTTCACTTGCCTCTTAATACCCAAAACTTATCAACGAGAAAAAAAGCATGTATAAATTTAACCAAAAATGAAAATAAAATAAAAGAAGTAAAACTCCCTTCTTCTTTTTCTTTACCTTGGTGGTACTGATATCCACAGATGCCTCGGAGAGAGCAATAATCTCGGACCCATTTCCCCTTATAACAGTAGGCTTATGTTGAACGAGTTCCAAACAAGCCTTTAAACGAAAACCGGAAGCTCCAACAGCAACAGGATCCAGAACCCAAGGCTTTCCGGAGTTCAATGCCAATGCAGAGGCAGTCTTCATAGCCGGTAGCCAGTCTGCGGTGAGTGTGCCAATGTTGACGTAGAGCGCGCGAGCCTGAGGAGTGAACTCTGGAATCTCGTGGATAGAATGGAGCATGGCTGGAGATGCGCCAGCTGCAAGGAGAGTGTTGGCCGTCAGATCCATCGACACGAAGTTTGTGATGCATTGAATCAACGGTGACTGTTGTCGTACCTGTGATAGATGTATCCACGCCTTTTGGGTCCATTGAGATGCTTCTGCGTTTTTGGTGGAGTTGGATTCCATAGTTCTGCTGAATCGGCTCTCGAAATGTTTGATTTGCTCGATATGTTTTAGCTTTTTATCAAATTTATTGGGAGAGACTTGGGGACTAAAAGGAAGGGGAAAATCCAAAGGCAGATGGAACTCATTTTGGGCATTATATACACGGTCCGAAATGAGGAAATTGAGAAATTTGCCCTTTTTTTTGGGTACGAGACGTCCCGATATATATATATATATATATATATATATATATATATATATATATATATATATATTAAAAATTATATTTTATTAAAAAAATTAAAATTATAAAATTATCCCTCAGCCCTCTAATTACTCTCTCACGCACGAGACGTCCCAGTTTGCAGAGACATCCTAGTTCGACAGAGATATCCCACAATCATCGTCACTGCAAGTGCCACAACCACCACCACCGCATAGTAGATAGCTTGGGTGTTAGTTTAGACATAGCAAAAAAACACAACTGAGATCAAAACGCTTGTACCTAAATTAAATTGGTTAAGAAGTTTGTTGAGGGATGGAAGACATAAACATTAATTAGGACATTTTTGTTATATTATTTGTTAAAAAAATTAATAATTATGTATCAATTTTATACTTAATATTATCCGTAGATTTAGATAAGATACACAACTTTACATGTACGGTAACATCATTAACTTATTTATATCAAAAGTTGGTAACAATTAGTTGAAATAATGCAAAACATGTTTCTAAATATTTAATATTATTACAAGTATGGATTTGTGAGCATTTTTTTTACATGTGCTCCATCTCATACCCCAAACTGTAAGAGTCAGCTTCCATGAGTCCAAACTGTAAGAGTCAGCTTCCATGAGTGTAATATTAAGGGTTCTGCACATGTCCTCTAGCAAATCATAAAATCTTATCAGAGTTGCTTGAAACAATTGATGATCTTATAGTTTTTAATGTATGTTTAGTGTCTTTATATCTAATACTTCAATATCAATTTTAACAAGTTATGATTTATATTAAGGTATTAATATTTATTTATCATTTTCAAGTCAATTGGGATCCTTACATCATTGAGCTTCTAGAGATCACATTTTTCTATGGATACATTTGATTTTTGGAAGTCATATAGCTATATCATAGTCATCAAGTGTTGCGCAAGTTTTGACATATCCAAACTATTCCACCTAGTCTAATAGAGCCCTCTAAAGTTAATAAAGGATCTAATGTCAAAATGTTCAAACATTGATCGGATTAGTTGAGATAGTCATGTGCTATCTCAACAAGCAAGAGGTAACTATGTCGTATCCACATGAATGCTCCTCGATTTATATGGATTGGTATAACATTATTTTGCATGTGAGAGTACAAAAAACCCCAACATATGTTGACTCAGGTTAGGACTTAGGATCCATATAGTGCACCCAAACATCGATGACAAGATGATTATGTATGAAATCATAATTATTTTAATATGTTGTAATTTAATTCTTATATTTGAACAAATCTTAATGAAATATTTAATTTGATAGTGTGTTAGAAGCATTGATAACTCTTAAGATGGGATTGAATGTGAATAAGTCTGTGACCTGGTATATGACCAAGGTAAAGACATACAAATTTCTTAAGGACTTAGTCCTAACTTACAAAAATAGAATAGTAAACACTTAAGAAGATAACATAGTGGAAGCACAAATAATATAATATCAGATAAGCTAATAACTTTTATCATCAGATATTATATATATATATTCAACAAAAAGTAAGCAAGAATAACAAGTCTTTCTAATTAAAGTTTAAACTTTAGAATGTTGAAATATACACACCTAAAACTCAAATTGTACTAACACAATAGTATATCATGCCTACATAGAGACCGTACCTATGTGGTAATGTCCTTGAGTTGCTTAGGAAAACTACTCAGTAGCAAACAATCTACTAAATAATAAAATAATTACAATTCTGTAAGAAATAAAACTACTATTACCTCTATTAGTCGGGACCTCTACCCGAATTGTTTATTGTTGCTCTTGCTTGCTACTCCCGCAATGACCTAATTTGACTCACGAACCCAACTCTTCTTCATAGCCAAAATCACCCAATATGTTGTGATTAGTAGCCACATATTAGTATCACAAAATACACACACACACACAAATATATATATATATATATATATATATATTCAACCTTCTCCTTCTTGTTGATTGAAATTAAGAGGGTAGAATAGACATTCTCAGAGTACATATACTTGACAACAAGTTTACAAAATACGTATTAATAATCATTTAGTTTAGGTTAATAAATATAGGGACAAAGAAAAGAAAGATTAACATAAAGGCTCAAGGATGGGTGAAGAAGGATAAGTAAATATTGGTGGTATGAAAGGTTCAAACGATCCAAAGATGGCTTAAATTCTTTCTTTATCTAAGCAACACCTAGGATTTTACCTTAAGACACACTAAAGTAGATTATAGATCTTGCTAAAGACATACAAATCATCAAGGCAAAAATCCACACAAACTTCTCTAAATAACCATACAAATTTACAGAGTTATGGCATGTATATGAGAAAAGTTCATTTCAAATAGAATACAAAAATTTAGCCATACATATGCTCAAGGAATACACAAGTTAGAACAACCATATTTCAATTTAAACCAAAAGCATGCCAACCATAAAACATAAATGGTCCCTCAATTAGTTCATATCATATGTAAAAGGTTAGTTGTACATAAAAACTTGCAGAACTATCCTGAGAACAGAAAGAAAGAAGAAAACGAGAGTGCCAAAACACCAAACACAAGTAATTTTGAAATTTTAAGTCAATAAAATTAAATGAACCATGACTCAATAACAAACATACAATAACTAAAACGATACATAATTCAAGTATAGAAGAACCAAAAATAAAGGGAGAAGAGAAATAGACAAAATAACCCTAACAAATCACCCAAAAATAGTGAGCAAACAACATCCTTGAGTCTAAAGAATTTATGAGAAGGATTTGATCTAAAAGATAGTCTTTGAATCATATGAGTATGAGAAATATATGGAACTCACGATTTTTTTTTGTTAATAATTTTTAGAAAATTTGGTTGAATCATCTATAGAAATGGGGCAAGGTAGAATTTTTGAAGATACTTTATTTCTTTCCACATTGTGCCTAAGTTACATGATGCAACTAGTTTGAAGATTCTCACATAAACTACAGTAGCTATATCCAGATAACGATGTAGGAGAGCAAGTCGGAGAACTTCAAGATGTACTTCTCAAATATCTAAGACACTGCCTAGAAATATGGACAGTAGTGCCACACAGATAACAAGCATGAATAATGGAGTTAGAGAATTTGGGTACCTAACTCTGAGGAGTAGAACACATAGAAGAATAAGAAGAAGAAGAAGAAGCACTCATATTGACTTTTATATAAGGATGAAGAGTCAATTTTTTGTAGTGTGGTCTCAAATACCCAAGTTCACCATAGTGATGACACATAGAAGTAAGGGTAGGTAAAGGCCATAGACGACCATTTAGATCTTCAGTAGTTGATTTAACAAACTTAAGAGTAGTAGTATAAGATGCAAAAAGATCCTTCATTATAGTTAATGCCATATATGTCACCGAATGTCTTAGTGTTGTTAAGTATTTCATTCAAATTTTTAAAGCCAATCATCATCTTGTTAACAATAGAGGCAGAATGAGCTAGTTCATTTTCACTAACACTGAGTTTTTCTTTCAACTCTTTAATTAGAACTTACTTTTTCTTATGAAATGATTCAAGATATGCTATAGAAGTTTTAAGAATCCTAACTTTCTCGTGAAATTTGTTCAACCTCGATTTCTTTTTTTGTAAGCGAATAAGCCAAATATTTCTTTGTGCTCTTAAGGATAATAATCTACTTTTTTATCTATTCAACTTCAACCTTTTGATCAAGAGTGGGGCTCGTGTCTTCGGTTATTGTCACCCATAATGTTGCCTAAGTAGCCCTTTGGTAATAACTCCTCTATCTCCTTTTTCAAAGGTCTATAGTCTTGAGTGTCATGGTTTATATCTTTATGGAATGCATATTAAACATATTTTTGACCTATAATTTTCTATACTTTTATGTATTAATTTAATGTTTTATTTTAAAATTATGTTATTTTGGAAGGTATTTTCGTGTCTTGTAGGTTAATGAGCGTTTAGAATAATCTTGGACTAAAATGAGCATAAAGAGTGAAAATGATGTGAGAAATGGAAATTCGAATAAGTCGGAATGAAAAAAGTATCACGCCACTAAAAAACAAAGTGCATGGCAGCCCAATGTAAATACATTATATGGTGAGGCCCTCTTGGATTTGATTACATGAAACTTCAATTTCGACGAGCATTAAGACGCACAAAAATGCATGCCATGGTAGTTTCCTCTCGAGTTCTCGTGTGGGATTGGATTTTTGGATCGTAGAGTGATGTAAACATTTACATGTTGCATCTCGCATGCTTTACTGGCCAAAAGATCTTTCTTGCGAATATGATGTGTTTTCTTCACTCTTCACCAAAACCTTACCTATAAATGCATCCTAAAACCTCTCTTAAATAGAACCAACCACAGTTGTCAAATTTCACATTGTTTTTACCCATAAATTATAGAGAAAGCTCTCTTTTGTGAATTTTTTCTAAGGATTTGATCAAAGGGATCAACCAATTTCAAGGATTTGGAGATAGAAGGTCAAAAATGGGGGTATTTTAGTTATATTTTATTTCTTTCTATATTTTGATTATGGATATTGTAATTAAATTGATTATGATTTATTTAATTATATTATACTAGATTCATTGTGTGATATATTAGTTTTGCTTTCATAATTGGATGAATGTTTAAACGGTTTTATTTAATTAAAATTGAATTATTTATTGTTCATAGTTCTTCTTACCTTTGTTTATAAATTATTATTGGTTATTTTAATTTATGAACAAAGTGATTATTTTATAACTAAGCATTAGATACATCATCTATGTTTGGTTATGCATTATAAACAAAGGTCTAATTTAATTTAATTTATTTGTGTCTAATTAGATGGTTAATTTATTTCCTTTAAGTTTGTCATTTAATTAATTTCAAGCACAATTTAAGAAGTTATTCGTTAATTGAGATTTGTGAAGACTCGTCATGATTATTAGGATTCTCTTATTTAAGAAAGAAAAAATAATAATTTTAATTTTTAAAGCTATATTATGAAAATCATTTAATTCATTCTATCTATGAATAATCACCTAGTTAATTTTTTCACTCTTTTTGCTATAATTAATCTATTTTGTTTTAGTTATTTAATTATTTTATATTTTATAATCATCTTTCAACCGACAATTGATATAGAGTTTAAGATTATTTGTTAAATAATCAAGAAAAAAAGTGATTTTTAAAATCATTGAAAATTCCTTTAGCGATCAACCTTAAGATAATATTATCATTAGTCTACTAGTGATTCATGTACTTACAAGCACTTAAAATTTGTGCATCAAGTTTTTGGTACCATTGTCGATAAATTGAGTTTTAAATTCTTTATTTGTTTTCTTAATTTTTTTGTGATCTTATTTTTTTTTGTTGAGTTATTTCATTGATTTTTGTTTCTTGTATATTTTCTTTTCTTTTGTTATTTATTTTAGTGGTTTTATTCCCTCATACTTTGAATTTTTTTTGTATTTTTCGTTAGTATATGCAAAGTAAGAGACCCCTTAGGAATCAACTAGTACCTTTTATAGACAGCGTCAACAGGGAAAAATAACACTTCAGAAGGCCAGATAATAAAAATTCAGAAGAACAAGAGCTACACCAAGAGCTACTAGACATGTGAAATGCTTTACCAAGGGAAATAACCATAAAGGAGTATGCAAGGCTAATCATTAGCACTTCTACTTCTTGTATATAGTTTGAGGAGGCGGCTATGAATTATGAATTGAAAAATATTTATTATTCCACATTTCTTTTCTTTTATGGTATTCCTAATGAAGATCCACTAACTTTCATTATGGATTTTTACATAACTATACAAACATTTCCTTTGTAAGGGCTCAATGAGAACCAACTCAAGATAATGTGTTTCCTATACACGCTTAAGGATATAGCAAAGGTTTGGTTCATGACTTTCACCGGGCTCTCTAATAACTTGGGAGAGAGTCTATAACAAATTCATGGAAAAATTATATTCCCACCAAGAATCTTCAGACTCCAGTATCAAGATAGCCACATTTTCTCAAATGGAAGGAGAACCATTCCATGAGGCTAAGGATAGATTCAAGATACTTCTTATCCAATGCCTACACCATCATTTTCCATTGTAGCTACAAACCAGTTTTTCTATGATAGGATGACATAATAGTGTCAATTTATAGTTAAAAATGCTACAAGAGGAACTATGGGAGAGAAAACAAGTAAATAGACTTAGGAACTCTATGAGATGTTGGGTACTAATTCCTAACGAAAAAGTGCTAGAGTGAGAAGAGTTAGAGTGAAAGAGATAGGCTAAAAATAAAATGTCTATGCAACTTACAGAATTGAATAAGGAAGTCGCATTATGCACCAACAAAAACACTCCAAATTAAGAGGTGTGTGTAGTTTGTAGTAGTTATGGGCATGGTACTAACACTTTTCTTTTCTAAGTGAATCATACGCAGTTCCAAGTTATGAACATGTGAATACAATATAGTGTTACTAACTTAGACTTATCCTTTGCAAATACTTATAATCCAGGATAGAGAAATCATCCCAACTTTTTTTAGAGTATAAACAACCCTACCTATGCTCAAAACCAAAACCGTATTCAAGGCCGATGGTTCAATTAAAACATCCCCACATAACCCACCTAATAAACCAACATTAGAGGACAACTTGAATGTTTTTATACAAGTGAGTAGAGACAATTATGTGAAAATTAATCCAAGGTTGGATTCTCTAAAAGCATCTATGAAAATGGTGAAAATTCAAGTAGTGCATTTGGCTAAGCACATGGAGAAAAAAAAAGAGTAATGCTCAAGTTTTGTATTTATAAAATTGCTCACAAATGCACAAATTACTTTATAAGAAATGATAAGTACACTTTCAAAATTGATCTAAAGAAGAACTACGTAGTTTTTAAATAACTCAATAAATTCTTAAAAACAAAAAATAAACCTAAACATTCTATTACTTTTGGTTTTGAAAATATCTAAACTAATAACATAAATTTAAAGATAGAGAATAGATGAGTTCACACAAATAACAAGTAGATATGTAATTCATTTATCAATGGAGAATTAATAAGTTATTTAACTAGTAAATAAAGTTTGGTAAAATTAATTAGCTTAATAAAATATAAATCCAAATTTATTGCTTCTTTCTTATATAAACAAATAGTGCCCTCAATCTGGTCTACTATTTGTTATTAATTAAAATCACTTAATATCTTTGGTTGGGTCTATTGGTTAATTTTAATTAAATTATGTTTCTTTTCTAAAAAAATAACAAATAATTTACTTACCGTCTTCAATTGGGTTTAACAAGTTAAGCTTCTATTCATGTTTCTAAAACCTAATTTCATATTTTATATTTGTTACAATCTATAATAGATTTTGTAAAATTATTGAACAGAAAATAATTTGTATTTAATGATTATTAACAACATTCACCTGTCTTAATATTGCGCATAAATAATAACATAGTTACACTTTTATTATTATGCTCAATTTAATAAGTGGCCAATGTATTAAATATAACATGTAGAAAGATACATTAAATTAAAGCTGTAAATAGAATACAATTAAAGTTAATACCTCTATTGTATCATTACAGATAACTCTTGCATCAATCTATTATCCAAAAAAAACTCCTATTATTGTCACTTAATGTGAATACCTAATGTAAATTGTTTATAACATAAAAATTAATAGAAAAAAATAAGAGAAGAACTAAAAAAAATAAAAACTAAAGCAAAGTTTTAAGAAAGATAAGAGAGAGAGAGAGAGAGAGAGAGATATGTTGAAAATGGATGCTTGATATATGAAGTAGGGGGTATTTATAGGTTTAGAATATACGATGAAAATGAGAGAAAAATGGATCATAAGATTGGGCACCATGGCATGCATTCTTCTTACGCCATAGAATGCCTTGATTTAGCATGCATTTGAATCTCTACCCAAAGCACTTGCATCACTGCACACAAATTCCACCATCGTGGCATGCATTAAACTATACTTCTAGAACTTCTTTTTGTTCCACCCACTTCCAAGCTTGATTGGTTCATATGTAAGGTTTTACATATGTTATCCCTTATATTCTTCTTGTTTGCAATTGAATGCTTTTAAGTATTATTCTTCAAGTGTTTATTAGTTAAATCATTTTGAAGCAAAAAATACCTAAAAACAACAAAACATACCCTTGATTTAGAAAATATAGATTTACTAAAATTATGATAAAATTATGAAATTATAAATCTATTTTTTCATTTATAGTGCATAAAATCACGTAATATTTAGTATTTTTCAAGCACTTATTAAAAAAAGAGACTACCTAGTTAACCTTAACAAGCCAAGGCCATTATAGTCATTCGAAATGAGGGTATGTAAGCCTATAAGGAGCTTGAGAGTTTTAATGTCAACATCATAGATGGTAATAAGAATAAGGTTAAGGCTATGTTGGATTTAAGTGCAAGTATCAACTTAATGCCTTACTCATTATACTTGCAATTGGGTTTGGGGGAGCTGAAATCCATAACTATGTCCCTTCAATTAGTTGATATATGTGTTATATATTTGAATGGAATGGTAAAGGATTTACTTGTGTAGGTAGATAAGATACCTATTGAATCTATGGTTTTAGATATGTTGGATACCCCAAAAAAGGACAAGGAGCACACCGTCCTTCTTAGTAAGCCATTCATGGCTACAACCAAGACAACTATTGATGTCCATAATGTAAGGTTAACCATGATAATCTTAGAAGAGACTGTACATTTTAAAGAAAATTTAGACAAAGAGTCAATAACAAGAGGTATGTACATCACGTTACGGCATGGTAAAATGTGTGCCACGACACAATGTTATCAAAAATTATGGTTGTGAACATTTTCAACAAACATCACGGCATGAAAAAATATATGTCATGGCCCATGTCCAATTTTTATGCTAAAACACCCATCAGTTGCTAAGTTTTTAGATCAAAACATAAAAAAATTCTTTCATTCCTAGCCATAATCTTTTCTCTTTCCCAAACATAAAATTTTCTCACAAAAATTCATCTTTTTTTCCAAAGATCTTTGCTTTTGTTATTATCTTTTCATCAAATTTGAGATTTCAATGCATAGGAACAATTGCACAAAGGATAATTATTCTTCTAACCCTTAAAGTTAATCGGGACCTAGATGAGGGATAGAAATGCCAACACATGGAATTATTTTGTGACCTCCATTTCAACTCGATGAAGCATGCTTCACAATGTGAATTAAGCAGATAGCACAACCAAAGTACCAAACAACATACTTAATTCAACATACAACGAAAACAACCAACACACTAGTGAATGTGTGCCCAGATTAGTAACATGTAAAAATAGGGAAAGTGTCACATACCATGTGAAATAGGCATACATACTAGCAAATCTATAAAGGATTTCTAATCACTTTAAGACGTCATATGTGAGAACATATTAAATAAACGATGGTTATACTTTCTCAACAAGCAATCATACATAACATACCAAAAGAAAAAGAGTGACACTCAGTACACAACTAGGATATGGAGATATTGACTACTTAGAGACTCACCTAAAACTGGCAAGTAGTGAAAATAAAAAGAAAGCTAAAGATATGCTACAACAAAAGGAAAGAAAACATGCAACAATATAATCCAAATAAGCTTTCTAGTTAGAGTGTAAATATAATATGTTGGAATATACACGATATAAACTTAGATTCAACTAATGCAACAAATGATCATGCATAACAATAGATATAAAGAGGTAAACCCACAAACCCCTACCTATATTATAACATCCTTAGGTTACTTATGGTAACCACTCGGTAGAAAATATTACACTAATAACAATAAACATATATAAGTTGATAAAAGTATAAACACAAATACTTCTATCAGTAGGGACCATACTACCCTAACTTTCTATTGTTGCCCTCACTCATTGTATCCATAACTACTTAATCTGACACACGTATTTGACTATCCCCCCAAAGCCAACACCACACACAGAAGTGTAATTAGTAACAAATGATTAACAATGTGTATACCAATGTGGGAGCCACCTCTACCACAACCATGAGCAATCATTATCTTAGGAACTCATAGATATAACTTAGCCAAATCCCAAGAACACAATATTTCTCACAATCCACCAGTAAAATAGTCTTAAGTACACACAACTTAAGAACATTATTTTACTATCACTAGCAAACACCGCCTTTAGTGCTCAACACTTAAAAATATGGTTTTGCTCACACAATCATGAATCACTAATATCAAACATGCACTTATGGTAATAGTGATTCAACATATGAAAAAATTATATGTTAATTTGGTAGAGCTTTACTATAATTGTTCTCATTAAAGAACAAAACGAGAGGGATATTTATAGAAAATTTTCAAGTTCATGGGTACTTTGTTAAGCCATCACCAACCCTTTGAGAGGGTCATCAAGGTACCAAAAAATTTATTTTTTGTTTTACAAATTATCGAGTAATTTTTCATATATACCCACAGATACAATGAAATAAAAATCATAAAACTCAATATAGCATGCACACTATGAAAACAAACCCCGTAGTGTGTGTAAACATGCTCACATATAAAGTATGCCTAGCTATATGTGTATGCATTAGTAATCGTCAGTAACCATACTTACATAGAGGAAGACATATATACTAAGTAAAATAAACAAACTTCGTGCTTTGCACACAAAAATGCTAACAAAGAATCAAAGGACAACAAGACTTAAATCTATATCACTAATTATTATTTGAGACATTATCATTAGGATTTTCTTACATCTTCATTAAAGTGGATTTAAAAAAATAAAAAAGGGTATAATAAATACTATGACCCTCAAATCTTAAAATTAGTGATATGGTTGTTACAAAATAGTAAAAATAACCCCTTGAAATCAAATAAATTTTCATTCATCTCTAGGAAAATACTTGATATTTCTTGCTTATGAGTTTTATTTTAGTATGATATGAGCAATATGGTGTCTTCATAATGTTAGCATCTGATTCTTTTGATGAAATCTATTTTGTGCAAATTTGAGCCTTTTTCTTATTTACAAATTTGTGCGAACTTATTTGCTTTCTTCTTTACATAACTTCTATTCACATATACTTTATTGAGTGCTTGAGCCCCTAGGGTTGGTATGATATTAAGAGTATCTTTTGAGGTTTAGAGTTGAAGCGAATATGTATTCTTCATAGTATTTTAGGGGAATTAATGTTGATATATTTTGAGTAACATGGCTTGTATTTTTTATGTGAAATTGATTTGCATGGTGAACTTGGATGTGTTGAGATGATGGATGAACTTATTCTTGAGCCATAATTAAGAATTGAAAAGAAACAGAAGCATGATAAATTTTGTTGATTTAAGTTAGTATTTTTATTTTTAGTATTGTTATTTATCTTTTTAGTTTTAGTTTTTCTCGAGGACTAGCAAAATATAGGTTGAGAAATTTTGATTAACATATTTTTGATTTATAATTTTCTATGCTTTTAAGCAATACTTTTATGTTTTATTTTAGAAGGTATTTTTGTATTTTATAGGTTAATGAGTGTTTGGAGAAATCTTGGACTAAAATGAGAAAAAATAGTGAAAATGGGACAAGAAATGGAAAGTCAAATGAGTGATAATGAACAAAGTATCAGGCCACTAAGAAATCAACGTGCATCGTGGGCGTAACACATTCTGCGATGAGACCTTCTCGGATCTAATTGCATGGAACTTCAATAAAGAGACATATTAAGGCACATAAAAATACATGCCGCAGTGGTCTCCTCTGGTGTTCTCATATGGAATTGGATTTTTGTTTCGTGCCACAACGTAAACATTTTCATGTTGTATCCTACATACTTTTACTGGCTAGAAGTCTTTCTCACAAATGTCACTTTTTCTCTTCACTCTTCTACAAATCCTAACCTATAAATACCTCTTAATAACTCTCTTAAACATAACCAGCCACAATATCCATATTCCATATTGTTTCTACACTAAATTTAGAAGAAAAACTCCAATTTTTGAAGTTTTTCCAAGGATTTGAAGAAGGGGATCAATCGATTTCAAGGATTTGGAGATAAAAGATCAAAAGAGGATATTTTAATTATTATATTTTATATCTCTCTATATTTTGATTATGACTTTTATAATTAAATTAATTATGATTAATTTAATTATGTTAGGCTATATTCATTGTGTTAAATATTATTTTTGCTTCTATGATTATATGAATATTTGAATGATTTTATTTAATTAAAGTAGAATTATTTCTTGTTTATATCTCTTCTCACATTTGTTTATAAATTATTATTAGCTATTTTAATTTATGAACAAAATGACTATTTTAGATTTGGGCATTAAACACATCTTATGTATCTGGTTGTACATTTATGAACAAGAGTCTAATTTAATTGAATTGATTTGTGTTATATTGGATGATTAATTTACTTCCCTTAATTTTTTTTAATTAACTAATTTTAAGCCCAATCTAAAAATTTATTAGTTAATTGAGATTTATGGGGCTTCCCATGATCATTGCGGGTTCTCTTATTTAAAAAAGGAAAAAAATCAATAATTTTAACTTTTGAAGCTATATTGTGGAAACCATTTAATTCGTTCTATCCGTGAATGGTTAACTAGCTAACTTTTCCATATTTATTCATCTATATTATAATCATTGTTCAATCGATAATTCATAGTGTTTAGGATTTTTAATTTAATTAATTAAGAAAACAATTAATTTTTAAACCACATTAAATTCCTTTAGTGACTGAACTCGGGGTAATCAAATCATTAACCTACTAGTGATTCAAGCATTTACGAGCAATTAAAATTTATGCATTAATGCACACTACTTAGTCATATCTTTGTTCGAAGCTCGCATTTGAGGTGGCCATCTGACACCCTACTCACCCTCTATTCATAGGATGGCTTCAATGAGACTGACCTTGAGGGTGGATCCTCTAAAAAGGGGAAATTGATCTTCCTCATGCTTCATCATTTCTATTCCATGAGTTGTCCATTCTTAAAGGTTATCCAGCAAAACTTTTACCATGGCTTTCACTTTTTTGGGTCTCATTTCTCTTTTTTCTTTCTCACTCGAGGGGGCTTCTAAGGTCACACATTTTTTGATCAACTATAATTCTCTTTCTAGGTTGAAAAATTTATGTGCCTCTTCATAAGCTTCTTCAATCGTTTGAGGTACCATTTTTTTGAGTTTGGAAAATAACACCATGCTTTTTAGCACACCCATCCTAAAAGCTTGCACATCAATGGAATCTAAATAGTCAAATATTTCAATCTTCTATTCACAAAATCTTTTCATATATACTCGACAAACTCATTAGCACCTTGGGTGACCGAGAAAAGGTGGTATGGTTTTTTTCTTAGTGGTTTATTGCTAGCATAGTTAATGATGAATAACCTAACTAGCTTGGAAAATTATGTAATACAACCCGATTTTAAATCGCTAAATCATTTTTAAGTCAAATTGTGTAAGGTGGTTGTGAATGATTTGAACAACATTCAATCCCTTTTATCTCGGAGCATGCTAATAGGGGTCATTTCCATTTTGAAAAGGAAGACGTAGATGATGGGGTCCTTGGTCCCTTTATAACCCAAGAATTTAGGGGATAAAAATTTCTCAAGGGTCTTGCTCAACTCGATGGCATTAGGGAAAGTAAGTCGACCAACTACTAATACATTTAATCTAAAGTCGACGGTTCCTTTCTTATGTTTTGTTTTCTTATTTTCTTATCCAAAAATAGTACCTTATTCTACTGGCATCTAGCTAACCTATCGGTAATGGAATCTCTTGAGGTTATGCCCGAGCAACCTCAAGACTTTGCTTGACACAATCATACTTTTAGTTTTTGGTTTCGTGACTTCCTCTCTTTTGGATGCTCGGCTAGTATATGATCAACCTCCTTGTCTCCTTCATCACCTACTTCTGCCTTACTATGCACAACCTCAACTTTAAGGGCTTGATGACAATCATGACTCAACACTTCCACATGCCTTATGAACTCTTAATTTTCCCTATTCAACTCACTTTTCATTTCCTCAATTGATCTTTTCATATCTATCAGTTGTCATAAGATTTCTTGTTTTAGATTTGCTAACTCTTAGACTTTGTTTCCTATATCTCTTTCAACTCCATCTTCAAAATTAGGCATTTTCACCAACATTTCCTCAACTTGAGAGTCGATAAGCCAAGCTTTTCAAGTGCTCTTGTTTCAACCATGGTGTTTGAGAAAAACTTCAAGGTGAAGGTATCCTATGTGGTAGACTCTCTTTATCTATAAAAACTATCCAAACTCTAAATAAGTCTTGTGAAGTAAGAGGTACCAGGGCTTTAACTATAGTGTCTTAAAACTTGAGCCTTGAGGTGGATGCCAAAATATTGAGGACAAAATTTAGTTTAGAGAGATAATGTAGAGGGATGTAATAAATGAGTAATAAATGATGACGATGCAAGGCCTTTCATTGGCCATATCTCGTTAAAAATAGTTAACGTTAAGTATAAATGTCGGTCTGATACCGGGGTGATGCTAGTCTATATAATCGTATGTCGGTCTTCACCTAGACATACGTATGTAAATGACGTCCAAAAACTTAGTTACATGAACTAAGCCAGTTATCAAGGCTAATTACAAATTTACCATTCTATGTCGTATTAGTTTCCAAGGATATTTGATTTTATATAAACCTCGTGAACAATTAGAAATATCATATTTTTGGAAATATTTATGCATTTTTTTAATGGGTAATATTCATTTTAATGTTTTTATCAATATTCATTGTTAATTTAATAATTACATTTTGTGGAAAAACTTGGTTTTCTTTCTTGCACAAATTTCATTCTTGATCCATTGATGAGTGCTTAAAAAGAACTAAATGTACCATATTTTAATGTGATTTAATTAATAAAATGGATTTGTATTTGTTTTATTTTATTATATTTTAGATAAATCTATTTGTTCAAATTAATGGGTATATTATAATGTTTTGTAGGTATTTTAATATATAAATATTAAAATAAATGAAAATACTTAAAACATGTTTATCATACTTATTGGAGCTTAAATAAATATCATTTATTTGATAATATATAAAGCGAAGAAAATAGATAATGGAAAATAAAGAAAAATAATAATTGTATATGGCGGTACAAAGAGATTTGAATAGATCAAAAATCTGGTTGCAATCTGATTGCGTCACAACAAAAACACAAGTTTTTCTCACATTCGTTTTTATAAATAAGACCCCATCTATACCAAGAAAAAAAGCTTCTAAGTTGCATTTTTTGTAACTTTTTCTCTCTCTTTTATGTAGATTTTTTTATTTTTAGCTTTTAGAATTTATTTAGTTATTCCCTCAATGTTTTAGGAAAAAATGTTTATGTTTTAGTAATTTCTAGTTTTCGATTCAACAAATGCTCGAGTACAAATACTATTGGAGTTTTTTCAGTCTTAGAATCAACTCTTCAAAGTTTTGTAAGGATATTGTTAAGGTATTAATTATATTCCTTTTACAGTGCATATATATGTGTTGCTTCTTCTGTGTCATTCTTAATTTGTTTGTAATTAATTATTACATGCCTAGTTGATAGTGAATATGATATAATAATAACATTGTTATACTTGCAAAATATTTAATAGGTAAAACATTTTCTTAAAATAAATTGATTTTATTTTTATTCAAGAATTTCATAAAGAATGATATTTGTATGAGTACATTACTCTCGATAACAAACTTAATATGATAATTAAAATTAAGATTTAATTACCTGTATTTAATTTAGAGTAATACTCTTTTATTTTAGATTTATTTATTTGGATATTTTGAGGAAAACTCTACGTTAAAAGTTTTTTTACAAAGAATTATTATTTGAAAATGTATTAAAAATATATTTTCTTAAATAGTTTTAAAGCTTGATAGTTATTTTTCAGATAGTTAAATTCTTAAGTTTAATTTGGATACTTGAATAAAGTCTAATTAACTCACTCTGACTAAAGTTATGATTAGATGGTTTGCTATTTTTTTATAAATAAAACTGAAATTTAATACTTAATTAATTAATATGCTCTGTCTAAGGATATTAGTTTAATTAATATTAAACACAAAAAGTTTGGGCCTACTTACATACATTTTTATAACAAAAACAAAAAATCAATAAATATCAATTTATATATTTAATAACTTAAATAATATGAGTAAACATAATTAATGAATTATTATGTCTATTATTTTCCACTATTTATAAATGTATTAAATTGCATGAGTATTTATTTAATTCATGTCTATATTTATGTTTATGTATTAAATTAGTTTTTTAAAAACCAAATCATTGTGACAAAATTTTTTGGTTTAATTTTGTTTTTAAAATTAATATTTAAAAATCCCACCATATTACTTCCTTGAATCAACTTTAGTAGTATATTTATCATTTCTATAAATAATTCGTACACTTGTGAGAATTAATAAAATTTAAAATGGATAAGTATTTATGTAATTGATATTATCCCCAATTTTGTTCATCAAGTTTTTAGGCCCATTGTCAAGAAAATAATGGTGATTTTTGTATCATTATTAAATCTTAAAAACTTTATGTGAAGTAAATATTGTGATTTTTATTCGTAAAATTTAATTTCAAATCAATAATCAAATAAAAAAAATCTAAAAATTATATTATATTTGAATGTTAAGTTCATAAATATAAAATTAAAAAAAGAAGATATATGAAATGATTTAAATGAATATCTAAATTCTTTATCAAACATAAAACAAATTATAAATAAAAGATATTAGTTTTAAATTCAAACTTAAATCTTAAAAAAATATAATTTTTTTGAATAAATCTCTGTGATTTACTGTTAATAATAATAATAATAATAAATCTTAAGTTTAAATTAATTTAATATAAAAAATCTAAATAAATAGTAAAATTGAAAAAAATAAAAAAATTTGAAAAAGTAGTTCATAGACTGTTCCGTGAACAGTAAATCACAAATTTAAAATTAAAATTAAAATAAAAGAAAAAAGAAAATAAAAAATACATCTTAAATTTCAATTTAAAATGTATAAAATAAAATAAAAATTAATTTTTAATTTAATTTTTATTTTAAATTTCATTATCTAAATAAATATTAAAATATTGATAATTAATTAAATAAAAATTTGGAAGCTTTTGTGCCACTAGTCTTTCCTAGGAATGTTGCTTTGTTTAGGAGAATGGTTTTTAAGGAGGTTTTGTCCCACCATTATTTCCTTGGAGCACTTTTGGTTAATACTGATTTTGTTATTTAACATAGAGATTAAGTTAGCTTGGGATAGAGAGTAAAAAACGATTGAATGTCATATACTATGTGAGCCAAAACACTCAATGACTCCCAAATTAATTATTCCACCATTAAGAAAGAATTCTTGTCTATTATGTTTTCTTTAGACAAATTTAGGTCTTACTTAGTTGGTTTGAAAGTAATTGTGCATTTTTTTCATGCTACTTTGAGATACCTATTAAGTAAACCTAATTCCAATCCAAGACTAATCATGTGGGTCTTACTTTTACAAGAATTTGACTTAGAAATTAGAGATAAGAAGGGCAATGAAAACTTAGTAACTGACCATTTATCTAGGTTAATTTCTTACTTCAATTTTCTTAAAGGTGAGAGTAAATAAGATATAATTAAAGCCATTCCTAATGAACAGTTATTTTCAGTAGGTCTAAACCCTTGGTATGTATATATCATTAACTATTTGGCCACTGGTGTTTTTCTTCTCAAAAAAAGAAAAGGTTTATAACTATTTGCAGACAATACTTTTGGGATGACCCTTATTTATTCATAATTGGTCAAGATCAAGTTATCCGAAGGTGTGTGCCTGAAGCAAAACATAAGAGCATTTTGACATTTTATTATGAACTTCATTATGAAGGGCATTTTAGTGGTAAGAAAACTACCCTAAAGGTATCACAGATTGTATTATATTGGCCAACTATTTTCAAAGAAGCTAATATGTTTTGTGCACAATGTGATAGATGTCAAAGAACATGCAACATAAGAAAAATAGTTTAAATGCCTTTGACATCTAATTTAGTTGTTTAACTCTTTTATGTATGAGGAATTGACTTTATGGGTTCTTTTCCCCTATTCAATGGTTTCGAATATATCTTGGTTGTTGTATATTATGTATCTAAGTGGGTAGAAGCTATATCCACGAAAACCAATGATGTAAATATTGTTGTTAAATTCATTAAGGATTAGATATTTAGTAGATTTGGGATGCCTAGTGTAATAATAAGTGATGAAGGTAGCCATTTTTACAATAGACTTTTTGATAGAGTACTGAAGAAGTACAATGTTTCACATAGAGTGGCAACTCCTTATCATCACCAAACTTTCAATAAAGTGGAAGTAGGTAATAGGAAAATCAAGGTAATTTTGGAACGCACCGTGCATCCTTCAAGAAAAGACTAGGCAATCAAATTGAATGATACCTTATAGGCATACTCCACAGCTTACAAAACACCCATTGTGATGAGCCTTCACCGATTAATCTTTGGGAAAGTGTGCCACCTTCCCGTTGAACTCAAACATAAAGCTTAATGGAAAATTAAAGAGCTAAACATGGATTTAGATAAAGTTGGAGAAAAATGGTTGCTCCATCTTAATGAGTTGGAAGAGATTAAGGACTAGGCCTATGAAAATGCAAAATTATATAAAGAGTGTATTAAATGCTATCATGACAAGAGGCTAGTTCCTAAGTATTTTATTCCTAGAATGAAAGGTCTTTTATTTAACTCTCGTTTGAGATTTTTTCCAGAAAAATTGAGATCAAGATGGGATGTACCTTATACAATTGTCCAAGATTTTTCATATGAAGCAGTAGAGTTATTGAATCCAAAGACACAAATAACTTTAAAAGTTAATGGGCACCCTATAAAGCCTTATTTATAAGGAGAATACAACATGGATGACGTTGATTCCATATTGATAAATTGATCCTCAATGAAGATACGTCTTGTTGAGACGTAAAACTAAGCATTGGATGGGAGGTAACCCATCACTGCAACTAATTTTTCTTTTATGCAATTTTATTTAATTAGTTTCTTTTATGTTTGTTTATTTTATTTTAAGCATTAATATAATTAATGTTTTGAGATGTGTTAAATTTATAGTATTCTGTCTATGAGCATAATTATTTCAAGCCGATGTTGGTTATACCTTGTTTTCCACATCAAATCACTAACACATCAAACATATCGTTAACTTTTCTATCTCTATTATTGCAATTTACATTTCTTAAACATTAAGGACAATGTAGATTCTAGGTTGTGTGGGTATATAAAACTTACACATTTTACGCTTGTTTTATTCTTATATAATTTAAAAAATTTGCATATAATTTTATTTGTAATTTACTTGTTTAGTAATTTTTAGTTTTTTAGAGTAATTTTAAAATTTTTCAAAAAAATTGATTGTGTCTTAGAATTAAATTTAAATGATGATTAAGTCTTTTTGCACTATTAGATTAATTCCCAAAAATATATCATGAATTAATGTGATAATTAGTTAGTTTTTGTCATGACTAGTATTTCTTGATAATGTGTAAATTATATTAAACCCAAAATCGGTATTTAGGAATCAAATAGCGGAGACTACCTTTTGATAAATATTTTGAGCACATTATTCTTTATTATCATTGATAAATATTATTTTTTTTACTCTAAACATTTTTCTTATTTCTTCAGCATTATTAGATAATCTATATAGGTCTTAGCATTGAATTTCTAGAGTTTTATATCTTAATGAAGTGTTATATATTTATTTTTCATTTTCTTAGATTAAATGATTTAAGTATAAAATAATAGTATATGTCTTTCTTCATTCATGCATAACTTCTATTAAAAAAGAGATATATCTAGGGTTACTTAAAAAAAACTAACAGAAAAATCAAATATTAACCACTCACCTTACCATATAAAAAATGTTCAATCTGTACCTGGGTCCACTCTCTAAAAAAATGAATTCTTATTTTATTTGTTTTATCTTGTTTTCATTTTTTGTTAATGTTTATGGGTATCGTTATTGAAAACTCTCATGAGACTTAAACTCATCCACTAGGGCAACCTAAGAGTTTAACAGCTTGTTGCATATGCTAAATGTAATCGTGTTAATTCACGGAAGTGATATAGGTTAGTTTAGTTTTTTTTAACCGCTTCTCTTGCTAAGAAACTAGCAAGAAGCTAGTTAGAGGTTGTGTTAAGTGCTTAAAAAGAACTAAATATATCATGTTTTAATATCATTTATATAATAAAATGAATTTGTATTTGCTTTATTCTATTAAATTTTAGACAAATCTATTTGTTCAGATTAATGAGTATATTGTAGTGTTATATAAATATTAAAATAAATAAAAATAGTTGAAGCATGTTTATCATACTTTTTTGAGGTTAAATGAATATCATTTATTTGATATTATTCAAAGTGAAGAAAAGAGATAATGGAAAATTAAAAAAAACAATTGTATGCCGTGGCACAAGGAGGTTTGAATTGGTCAAAAATCTGGTTGTGATGAGTGCTTAAAAAGAACTAAATATGACATGTTTTAATATCATTCAATTAATAAAATGAATTTGTATTTGCTTTAATCTATTAAATTTTAGACAAATCTATTTGTTCAGATTAATGGGTATATTGTAGTGTTATATAAATATTAAAATAAAAAAAATATTTGAAGCATGTTTATCACACTTTTTTGAGCTTAAATGAATATCATTTATTTGATATTATTTAAAGTAAAGAAAAGAGATAATGGAAAATTAAAAAAAATTGTATGCCGTGGCACAAGGAGGTTTGAATTGGTCAAAACTTTGGTTGTGATGAGTGCTTAAAAAAAACTAAATATACCATGTTTTAATATCATTTAATTAATAAAATGAATTTGTATTTGCTTTATTCTATTAAATTTTAGACAAATCTATTTGTTCAAATTAATGGGTATATTGTAGTGTTATATAAATATTAAAATAAAGAAAAATAGTTGAAGTATGTTTATCACACTTTTTTGAGCTTAAATGAATATCATTTATTTGATATTATTCAAAGTGAAGAAAAGAGATAATGAAAAATTTAAAAAAATTGTATGCTGCGGCACAAGGAGGTTTGAATTGGTCAAGAATCTGGTAGCGATCTGATTGCGCTGTAGCAAAAACACAAGTTTTCTCACATTTTTCCTATAAATAGGACCCCCTATATACCAAGAAAAGAAGCTTCCAAGTTACGTTTTCAACAACTTTCTCTCCTCTTTTTCTGTAGATTTTTATATTTTTAGTTTTTAGAATTTATTTAGTTCTTCTTTCAATTTTGAGGAAGAATATCTTTATGTTTTAGTAGTTTCTACTTTTCGATTCAACAAATTCTCAAGTGCAATTACTATTAGAATTTTTTTTTGTCTTAGAATTAACTCTTTAAAGTTTTGTAAGGATATTATTGAGGTATTAATTATATTCCTTTTACCGTCCATATATACGTGTTGCTTCTTTTGTGTCATTCTTGATTTGTCTATGATCAATTATAACGTATCTGGCTTATAGTAAATATGATATAATAATAACATTGCTATGCTTGAAAAATATCGAATAGGTAAAACATTTTCTTAAAATAAATAGATTTTATTTTTATTCAATATTTTTATAAATAATGTTATTTGAAGGAGTATATTACCCTTAATAACAAACTTAATATGAGAGTTAAAATTAAGATTTAATTACATGTACTTAATTTGGAGTAATATTTTTCTATTTTAGATTTAACTATTTGGATATTTAGAGTAAAGCTCTATTTTAAGGTTTTTTTTATAAAGAATTATTATTTGAAAATGTATTGATAACATATGTTGTTAAATAGTTTAAAAACTTGAAAATTATTTTTCAAATAGTTAAATTTGGACACTTTGAATAAAGTCTAATTAATTGACTCCATCTAAAGCTATGATTAAATAGTTTGCTTTTTTCTCAGAAATAAAATTGAAATTTAATACTTAATTAATTAATAGGATCCACATAAGGATATTAGTTAGTTAATATTGAACAAAAGAATTTGGGCCTCACCTAAGGACACTTTCGTATCAAAAAGAGAAAATCAATAAATATCAATTTATATCTTTAATAATCTAAATAATATGAGCAAGCATAATCACTGAATTATTATGTTCATTATTCTCCACTGTTTATGAATGTATTAAATTGCATGAGCATTTTTTGATTCCATGTCTCTTTTTATCTTTATGCATTAGATTTTTTTAAAAAAAACCAATTCATCGTGACATAATGTTTAGATTTAATTTTTTTTTTAAAATTTGAATAATATTTAAAAACCACACAATATTATTTCCTTTAATCAACTTGGAAAGTATGCTTATCATTTTTATAAATGATTCGTACACTTGCAAGAATTAATAAAATTTAAAATGGATAAGTATTTAAAAAATCGGTATTATCCCTGATTTCTTTTATCATTCACCAAAAACGTGGATGTCAAAAGACATAGAATCCAAAATGTTTACTTTAGTGGCACTCATAATGATAATGGTGGTTGAGAAATGAAATCATTTTTAAACAAGTAGAATTAAATTAAGTCATTCTCATACAAAAACTCATTAAGAGAATTGTAGAATTTTCCTCCATTCTCTTAGATTCAAAAATAGAAGTGATATAGGCTAGGAAGGCACTATTATCCTTAGCCATTGGCAATCTCCACTTAAAATGCTATTAAAATAAATTTTGATGCAACTTTCTAGAATTAAAGCGGCTTGGGTTTTATAGTAATGGATAATCATAGAAGAGCCATTCATACTTAGGTATACTATTATAAAACTACTTCCATTGAAGAAGAAAAAGCTATAGTATTATTTTTTGAAAGGTTTAAATATCTAATCCAATACAACACTCAAGTTCTGTATTTGGAAGGAGACAACAAAGTGATCATTTACTACTTTAATAAAGGGCTTTTAAGTCGATTATTAATCAACCTTAAACGGATTTTAAGTCCTTTCAATGAACTGACTTAAAATGAGATGATTTTAATTTTTAAATCGATTCTAGGGTAGAATCGACTTTAAATTGTAAATCAATTCAATGGTAGAACCCACTTAAAATTTAAATTTGGTCCTATGTGTCAATGAACATAGAATTTTGTTGATACTACGTGGAAACTGACTTAAAAGGTATAACCCCTAAACATATTTTGAATATTTTCTACTAATATCTCTACATGTTTTAAATCACGTAACAATAGAAAAAATCAGAATATGTTCAAAAGGGGCTTTAAAACATTTTATTCATTAAAAAACTGGATGTAATTAATTACTTAAGAATTGACTTATAACAATAAAATAACTTACATACAATGCATATGTACAAATTTAACTTAATTACAATATCACTAAATACTATTAGTATATATACATGTGAATGGTATAGTAGATATGAAATTACATATATCCATTACTATACGCAATTATAGAAGATAAGCACATAATAATTAGATACCTGTGCTATTTTATATCATCAGATTTTTCTTTTGATTCTTCTTACAACCTTATAATTGAAAGCTTGTGCTTCGCCTATTCTTCTGGTAAATCTTCAAAACTTTTGCCAATCGTATCCCATTCAACTCCAACCAAAGAACTACATGTATTTAAATTTAAAATAAAAATTTAACATTATGAATTTTTAAAAAATAACTTTTATATGTTAAAATATCAGTATACTAGTTGTTTAACAAGTATACATGTAGCATTACCTTAATGTTCTCGTGACCTCAAATGAAGAAGCTTAAAAAAATGACATAGTTTACTATGTGAAATATTAAATCTAAAGCTTTTAAGGCTAACAAGTTTAAAGTATGATTATGAAATAAATGAGCATATCAAATAACACCAAGAAAGTATTATGATTCTAAAAATGTAAATGAATAAAACTTATTTCATAATTAATATCATAAATTCATTAAAAAATAACTTATGTATCAAAAGAGTAAATTAGTTAAAGAGGTTACCACATTCTTAATTGACCTATTGATATTTGAGATGATCTTGCTCATAAATTTCATAACAAAGTAATCATACATAACTCTCACTTGTTGTGGAACTTACAAAAAGCAAGTGTGCCTCATTTGTCAATTCAAACATTGTTATTATTTAATCATATAATTCATTAAATTAATAAAGAAATTTCTTAATATTCATGTGTACATGACATAACTTTATCCCATATAGGCTTATGTGATTTTTTAAGGATGATACCCTTACTCTTATTCCATAGCTTCCATGCCCTATCAAGGTTTATAAAAATTAGTATTTTCATCTTTATTCAATATTATAAAGAAAAATAACTAGTTATAACTCTTATATTTCAATAATTATTTGTGTCTTTATTCAATTCTATAGAACATGAGTCACAATACCAAGCATGATTACCATATAGATCAAAGATCACTGACATCCAATGATCTTGACTTTATTCAAACTTTAGTGGCCAATGGATTATCAACTTTTAATTTTTCTGAAGTGTTAATACTCCATCACACAATTGTTTCACTCTTATGCTAGCATCTTGCTCTTAATATTAATTCACATATGATGAATCATAAAATATCTCTAAATATGGTAGGTGATTAGTTTCAAGTCGATAATAAATTGCCACATATAAAAGAAATATATATAATTAATTAGTTAATATAAACATACTTATATACTCTACATAAATGAAAGCTATTTGTTGATTGAAAACTCACATTCTTCATACTTAAATTATACTTAAGTCGATAATTTGAAACTCAAATAACTGCATTATGCACTAGATCGATGTATAAGATTGTCCAATATTTATACCAGATATTTTTTTACTAAAGTTTATAGCATACTCATAATTATACCTTTTTCATGGATTCTTCTTGAATGACTTGGTGCGCAATGATTTTCCACTTGATATGGGTTTTCCATGAGATACTTCTTTGCATCTCTTAAATTTGCAACACTTACCAACTTTGGTATAATAGACTTAAGAAAAACTATTATATTAGTAACAATAAAAGTAGAATAATAAAATACAAATAAAAAAAGTTTTAATTTAATTAAAAATAAATAGTATCGTGTCAAAATTTAGCATAACTAACGACCAAGCCATATATTGTCTAACAGATCCTTGGATTATGGTAGCAACAGAGGGCATTGGTAGTGGACAATGATAGAGAAATGATTTATCAATTACTATTCACCAATGATTTGGTAAATATTGATTATGAATATTTCAATCATTGCTCAATTGTTATACCATTCCATTAACAAAATCGTCCATAAATGATGGATCTTTCAACAAACATTTCATATTATGTAAAAAATTCAAGTTTTATATGCAATAAACAAAACATATAATAAAAAATAAAAATAATTTTCATGTTATAAGCTTTAAATCGTACCATAAAAGATTCATAAAATGGAGGAAGACTCCTATGTGGGGTAGTTATTGGAAGAACATTGGCATAAAAATATTCTTATGAATGATGGTACGAATGTGCAGATTGCATTAGAGACATTGGACTAGTATGCGATTGTATGGATATTTATGACATATATGTGGGTCCAACAGGATGACTATATCCCATAGAGCATTGGTTCTAAACTAAATCGATGCTACACATGTGGATAGCATCGGTTCATCACGTTAATCAATGCTACGTCCTACGTGTATTTTTTAAATTAAAAAATGCAGTTTACAATTGAAATTATTTTTTAGGTACAATATTTTTTTAGGTCAATTATTATTTTATTTGACTCTTTAAAATTTAAGTTGGATATATATAGTATAATTTTTTCTTTTTTTTAGACAATTGGTTTTTAAAATTATATAATTTTGTGTATTTGTTTGGATATTATTTTAAAATTATTTTTTTTCTTTTTCTATAGTACATATATATATAAGAGTTCAAATAAAATAATAAATGACAAAAAAAAATAATTCAATTTTAAATTGCATGGATAGCGTTAGTTGACGTGGCGAACCGACGCTAGCCACACGTTATTACCGTTATTCTCTCTTTTTCTAGCAGAATTCTAAAAATTTCTCATTTCTCTTCCCCCTTCTCCCAAAACCAAGCTCACCCACCACTTTTTCTCAATTGTTGGCCACCTCCTACCACCATTTCCAATGCCATTTTGTGGGTTATATTCCTCTTCTCATTATCTTTTAGAACCCTTATTTTTTTGAACGAAATACTCAAATTTTTTATATCCATTTTCTCACTTATTATCACTTACAAAACACTCATTTCTCCTTCATTTCCTTCATTTAGTCACTTTATTTACTTTTGTAAGTATTTTTATTAATTGTTTTACTTATTATTCAGTTTGCTTTATTTTTTGTATAAATTTTTAATTTATGTATGTTTTGTATTGTGCTTGTTATTATATATGTTTGGTTTATTTTCTGTGAAAATAATATCTACATTCAAACCAGTAACTGTTCAATTGTTCTGTGAAAATTATAATATTATTATGAATTTTCTGTTACTATCTAACAACTTTAAAGGAATAGTGGGTACTAGTATAGCGATTGAAGTATTTTATTTTTATAATTTAAAATAATTGTGTTTTAGTTTTAAAAAAGATATATTTAATTTTAAAAGTTTAAAGTAATACTTATTATTTTGAATTTTTAAAATTTAATTTTATAACTTTTTAGTCATGCAGGGTTCGAATGTTTTTGTTGAAAATAACATAATTAAAGGATTTATTTTATAAAAACTATGAGTTGTGTTTAAAGAGCAGGTAGTTTTCTAATTTTTTTATAAAATAAAATAAATTATTATTATTAAAATAATATTTTTTAAAAATTAAATAATTAAAATGGATAAAATACGAGATAAAATAAAATTTTAATATAAAATTATTTTTAAAAATTTAATAATAAATTATAACATAAAATTATTTAAATATATTATTTATTTAAAAATAAAAATAATAAAATGTTCAAATAAAAATAGTGACAATAAATAAATATTTAAATATTATGATTTATAATTTTATTTTATAATTTTTAACTATTTATTTATTTAATACCTTTTTTTAAGATTATTAAAACTATATATATATTATTTGTATAAAAATATATCTCTTAATTATAGCATCTTTTAATTTATATATAATAATACTTGAAATTTATTCATTGGATACATAATTAATTAATATGCTTAATTAATGTCATTAATAGAAAATGGACAAATTTTGGATGTCAAAGTGTAGAATTGAGGATGACTACATTTTTGGAGTTGAAAGTTTCATGGAATTCACTTGTAGAAATAGTAATACTGGAACTAGTATGATTCGATGCCTATGTGTTAAATGTAAAAATGAGTGATTTCATGAATTTGATGAGGTTAAGTATCACCTTATCCATAGTAGTATTATTTTGAGCTATAAATGTTGGTATTATCATGGAGAAAATATTGGTAATACTTATGGGGAAGAGATAAATAAGAATGTGAGTGGATTACATACATCTTATCATATATACAGACAAAAAATATGTTTCATGGTGTTGAATATGAACTACGTGAGGATGATCCCGAAACCTTTAAAAAAGTTCTAGAAAATGCTGAAAAACCGTTGTATCCAAAATGAAAAAACTACACTAAAATGTTGGGATTGGTTCATTTGTACAATATGAAGGCAAAAGATGGTTTTTCTGATAAGGGATTCACAGAATTACTAAATCTACTAGTCGATATGTTTCCTGAGGGTATTGAATTTCCATCTTCAATGTATGAAGTGAAGAAATTTCTTAGTAAATTTGGCATGGAATATCATAAGATTCATGCTTTTCCAAATGATTGTATTCTTTATAGAAAAGAACATGAGACATTAGATGATTTTCCGATGTGTAAAGAATTGAAATGGAAGCATGGTACAAATGAGACAACACATAAGAAAGGTGTGCCTGCAAAGGTTCTTTGGTACTTTCCTCCGATTCCTCGCTTTCAAAGGTTGTTCAAAAGTAAAGAGACATCAAAGATGTTGACTTGGCATTCAAATAATTGATCTGATGATGGGGTGCTACGTCATCTTTGTGATTCTCCAAATTAGAAAGTAGTAGATAATTTATCTCCTCAATTTGCATCTAATTCGCGCAATCTTCGTCTTGCCATTACTACTGATGGAATTAATCCACATAGTTCCCTTAGTAGTAGATATAGTTGTTGGCCAGTAATTATGGTAACATATAACCTTCCTCCCTGGTTATGTATAAAAAGAAAATTCATGATGTTAACATTATTTATCTCAGGACCGAAACAACCTGGTGTTGGTATTGATGTATATTTGTAGCCTCTGATAGATGATTTAAAGACGATGTGGAATGATAGTATAAATGTTTACGATGCACATAAAGTAGAACACTTTAACTTGAGGAGGGTCCTTTTATGGAAAATTAATGATTTTCCTGCCTATGGAAACTTATCAGGAAATGCAACAAAAGGTTACAAGAGATGCCCTATATGTAGTGATGGAACTTCTACAACTTATCTTGTTCACGGATGAAAGATGTCATATAGAAGACATAGAAGATTTTTTCCATCTGGACACAAGTTTAGATACCAAAAGAATCGTTCGATGGTGAAGAAGATCATGATCATGCACCCCGACCTTTGTGAGGTGTTGAGATATTAAGCCAATTGAATGGTATGACATTCAAACGATATGGAAAGATGAAAAAAAATCACTAAGGTAGGGAAACAAAAGAGGTTAACTAATGAAATGGGTGAAAATGAAAAAAAAGTTTGAATCAGTATACCATGGTTGTTTGAATAAAAAATCAATATTTTGGGAATTATCTTTTTGGAAAGACCTACACATTAGTCACATCTTAGATGTCATGCACGTTGGGAAAAATGTATATGAGAGCTTGATTTGTACTTTACTTAATATACCTAAAAAAAGAATGAAATTAAAGCAAGACTGGATTTAAAAAAAACTAGGCATATGACCTAAATTGGCACCAAGGGTGGAAAATGATAAGAATCGAACATACTTTCCACCAGCATCATATACAATGTCAACAAAAGAGAAGGATGTGTTTTGTAAATTTTTGGAGGGTGTGAAAGTTCCTGATGGTTACTCATCCAACTTAAGAAATTTTGTGTCTATCACCGATAAGAAACTTTATGGATTAAAATCACATGACTGTCATATCTTAATGCAACAGTTATTACCAGTTGCTATTAGATAAATTCTTCCAAAAATGTCCGATTATCAATAATTCGTCTTTGTGTATTCTTCAATACAATATGCAAGAAATCTATATCAATTGGCGAGTTAAATTCTTTATAGAAAAATGTTGTAGAGACTTTGTGTCTAATTGAAAAATATTTTCCTGATTCACTTGTGTGTTCATTTAGTTCGAGAGGTTCAATTGTGTGGTCCTACTTACTTAAGGTGGATGTATCCTTTTGAGAGATATATGCAAGTCCTTAAAAGGATATGTAAATAATAGAAATCGACCTAAAGGATGCATGATGGAATGCTACATTGCTGAAGAGGCCATTGAGTTTTGTTTTGAATACTTTAGTGGTTGCACTGAAATTGGGAATCCTACGCATAAGTTGTTCTTAGAACGTCACATGATCCAAGTAGGTAACCCTATGCTTGGTGGAAGTAAGAAATTTTTTATTGATCGCATTCGATGGGAAAAAGCACACCAAATCATTTTGGTAAATAATAATGAGGCACAACCGTACATAGAGTAAGTGATGTTCAACCTTTCCATTTATGCAAAAATCATTTTTTATTAACTATTAATGATGATATATACTTCATATATCTTTAATAACATTACATGATGCATTTAAACTTATTGAAGATCGATCCTCATTATAAAAAAAGGAGGAGAAAAATGGTTGTATGATGAACATAAGTGAGAGCTTATTAATTGGTTTCGCAACCATGTAAGTGTCACCAATAAAAATTCATGCATGTATGTTCCTAGATCTATGCAATGATTTAAAACTTTGCTCTAAACATATTTCATGTTTTTGTATACATAGATTCGAGATGAACTTAAGAAACTCAATCATAAAATATCAGAAAGTTTACAATGACTTGCACATGGGCCAAAATTTGATGTCAAATCATTTTCTAGTTTCACAATAAATGGATCGAGGTTTACGACTCAAGCTTGGGACAAAGTCTGAGTAAATCAAAATAGTGGTGTGAAGATGGTTGCACAAACTATGCAATTTTCTAGTTCAAAAGATGGTAATCTTGTACTTTCTGATAGAACATATTATGGTATAATACAAGAGATTTGTGAATTAGATTATGAGGTCTTCCATGAAACAGTTTTCTTGTGTGATTGGGTCAAATATGTTATCAATGTTGGATATAAAATAGATGATTTTGGATTTACCCTTGTAAATTTATCCAAGATAAGTCACACTGATGATCCTTTCACGTTAGTACTTCATGCAAAACAAGTATTTTATGTGAGCGATCAAATTGACACAAGATGGTCTGTTGTGTTAACGCCTTTACAAAAAGAGTTTTACCATTGTGATGCTTTTGAAGACGATGACTCTATGCTTAATACATTAACCAATATTAGTAATTTCTCAAATAAATTTCCTAATGTATGTGATGATCTACTTGATGACGATGATTCTTCGTCATGGGCTCGAAGTGATTATGAATGAATATATGTATACGATCAACAACTTAATTAAACATAATGTATGTTCTATATTATTGTAATAACTCTTATATATATATATATATATATGTATGTTCCTAAAATTGTTAATTAATTTATATTTCTTCATTGTTTGTAGATATTTCATGGATCCTCGAGTAATAGAGCTTGTAGATCCAAATGAACCATTGGGGCATTTGAAAACAAGGGGTTGGGCGAATATACTTGATGCTCCACTTAACTCAGATTATAGAGTACCTATACTATTTGATGCTACTGGTAATCCAATAGGGGAAAATGGCCAACAATTGAAATCTTCTATTGGTAGACTTGTGAAGTCCAGTATACCAATCAATATAAATGATTGGTCTTAGGTTGACGATGTAGAAAATTTCAAAATATGGATAACCATTTGTATAAGTCTCTTATATTTTATAATCAATTAAATATATTATATCTTTTTTGTATTATACCTAATCTTTTATAGTGTGTTTTTACAGAATCGTTACAAAGTCGATGACAATTGGAAGAGCAAGTGTTATAAGATTGCAAATAAGGCGTGGAAGGAATACAAGACTTCCAGATTGGCAAGAAATTATGTGTTTCCTTATTTGGAACCACTTGATGCAGTAGAGCTCTACAAAATCCCTGAAGGATACCCCTGGATTACACATCAAGTTTGGAAAGACTTCGTAGATTATAGACATACAAATGAATTTCAAATTATTAGGGAAGAACATCAAAATATACAAATGCATAACATTCTTCCTAATCGTATTGGGAGGTCTTCAAATCCTGAAGTTAGATATAGAATAGTATTATTAATTTGTGTTAATTTATAAATTTTTTTATATTTATTTTCCTCAATTTAATTTCATGTCATGGTTAATAAATTTTTCATAATTTATGTAGGAAACTGAATTGGGTAGATCGGGTACCCGAACTGAATTGTACCTAGAGACAAAGACTCCCAAAACAAAGAATTCAAGACCGATGACTAAGCGACGAGAAGAACAACTAAATAAGTTGGTTAGTAATTTCGGTCGATACAAAATCTTAATGATTTTTAATAATTGATGTAATAATGAATGATATATTTGTGTGCTTTATTATTTGTAGAGAGTTATTCAAGAACAAATATCCAGGGGTGAAATAATCGAAGAGCCTGGGAGAGATGCTCTATATCATGCATACGGACGCTACCATCCTGGTTGTGTTAGGGGAGGTAGCCAATATGATGGTTATATGGAGTATTTTAACATTACAAAACAAAAGCCTCAGACGGTCAGTAAGGAGAAGTACACTAAAATTGAAGAAAAACTAAACTCTTTTAAGGCCTCAATGTTAAGTGAGATTGCCACTATAAAAAATATCAATCACAACACATGTCAGGCATGTCATCATTCTACAACCAGGGCATGCCATATTGGCCAAGCATGCAACCATCCATGGCAAGCATGCCACCATCCATGCTAGACATGCCAACATCCATGATAGGCAGGCCACCATCCATGCTAGGCACGCCACCCATGCAATATCATTGCACTCAAACTACATCTAGTATGGGATATAGTCATCCTATTGGTTCTCCCTATATGCGAGGAATGCATATGCAATCAAGTAGTGGTTCATTTTATCCAATGCAATCTGCGTATTCTTACCATCAATCATATGAACGTTTTGGTGAGAATATACATCCAATAGCTACCCCTACATGGGAGTCCTCCTCTATTTGATGAATCATATGTGGTAAGATTTTAATTTCTGGTGTATATAATCTATTATTTTTATTTCTTATTATATGTTTTATTTTTATATATATAACACTTAATATTTTTACAGAATATGAAATTTTTGTTGAAACATCATTCGTCAATGGACTTTGTTGCTATTATAACAATACAACAATTGAGCGATGATCGGATGATTCATAATCAATATTTTCCTAATCATTGGCGAATAGTAATTGATCACTCATTGCTTCATGATTATCCACTACCTGTGCCTTCTGATGCTACCACAGTCCAAGAGGCGGTTGGACAGTATGGGGCTTGGCCGTTGATTCAAGTTGTTCTAAATTTTGACGTGGTACTAAATTAACTTAAAAGATAACAATTGTTTACTACTATTATTTTATTATATCTTTTATTGTTACTAACATACATAATACTTTTTTTAGTCTATTATACCAAAACTCTTAAATGCGGCACATTTAAGAGATACAAAGCAAGTATCTCGTGCTAAATCTATATCTAGTGGCCAATCATCATGCACCAAGTCATTCAAGAAGAAGCCTTGGAAAAAGTATAGTTATGATTATGCTTTAAACTTCAGCAGAAATCTTGGCACTTTGATGACTATTGTTGGAAGGGCATCTAGCATAAATGATGGATGGGTTGTGCCACTTCCTATAGAAATTTTTGGTGTAGACCTCGGCCAAACTTATATATCGATTGAGTGCATATTGCAACTATTTGAATATCAAATGATCGATTTAAGTATAATTCAATTGTGGACATGATGAGTCCTCAATCTATTTAATTGTCTACATTTATGTAGAACATATAAAATTATATTTATATTATCTAATTACTTATATATATATATCTTTTATATAGGGCATGTTATTATCGACTTTAACATAATCACTCATCACATTTAGCAATGTTCTATGATTCTTCGTATGTCAATCAATATCAAGAGAAGGATGTTAGCATCAGAGCTAAACAATTATGTGATAGGGCATTAACCCTTAACAGAAATCAAAAGTTGATAATCCCTTGGCCACTAAGGTTTGAACAAGGCTAAGATCATTGGATGTTGGTAATCATTGATCTGTTCAATAATCATGCTTGGTACTGTGACTCAGCTTCCATAGAACTGAGTAAATATACAAAAGAAGTTGTTTAAATGTAAGAGTTATAGCTAGATATTGGTTTCTTATATTATTTTTTGTAATATTTAATAAAAAAACTAACCGTTTTAAACCTTGATAGGGCATGGAAGTTGTGGAACAAGTTTAGGGGCATTGCCCTTAAAAAATATCATAAGCTTATACGGATAAAAGTTATGGTATGTACAAGCGAATATTAATAATTTTGTTAATTTTACAATTGAATAATAAAGATGTTCGAATATGGAAAATCATGTACACTTGTTTTTTGTAGGTTCCACAACAAAATAATGGAGTCATGTGTGGTTATTATGTCATGAAGTTTATGAGAAAAATCATCACAAATATCAAAATTCTAATTGATGATGTGGTAATATCTTTTGCCCATACACAATTTTTTTTTACATATTTGAGTTATTTTTTTATAAATACATGAAATTACATTCTTATTTTGATTTTAAATACATGTAGTTCATTGGTTGGAACAAGGCGGGCTACGACCCGCAAATTTTTGATGATTTATGAGAGGAATGGGAAGAACATATGGTTCAAATTATATTATCACAAGAAGAATCAGGAGAAGATTCTGATGATCTTGAATAGCATATGACAACATAACGATAATTTTTTTAATGATTTAATTTCTCTATTCCTGTGTCTGAAGTCCCTTGTTTGATGGATGGTTATGTGCTAATGTATTTAGGGGAATGCATTTTTTTATGGACCTGTTTTTGGCCCAAACTTCATCTCATCTCTCTTGCCTACTTTCCTTATGATAACATCATATTAGCACTTTATTAATCATTTGTCTATAAATATGAAGTTATATGGAATCTTTGCTGGTATTTTTAATGTTATAATGAGCTCTAAATATGAAGTCAGGTGTAACTCATATTGTTTTACTTGGCTTGTATGAGTTTTGATGCCTATGAACGTATTACAAAATTGTTCCATATGTTTAAAGGCACCAAAACTCATACTAGCCAAGTAACAAATCGGAGTTACACTTGATTTCATATTTAGAGCTCATTATAGCATTAAAAATACTAGCAGAGATTTCAGATAACTTCATATTTATAGAAAAATGATTAATAAAGTGCTAATATGACTTCGAAAGGTTATATCACTCAGATGTCGCTGTGGTAATCTCTTTTTGATGGTAAAATTTATAATGATTTAATTTTTCCATTAGTATGTCTCTGAAGTTTAGACTACTTGTTTGATGGATGTTTACGTGCTCATGCATGTAGGGGAATGTATTGTTATATGGATCAGCTATTTTTTGTCCAATTTCCTCGTCACAATACTCGTGATTCTAAGCCAACCAAGCTTGCTCGCACAATCCAATTACACTTTGAAGACATTATTTTATTTGTAATTAAGTTAACTATATATATATGTATTGTATATACATTATTTGTTTTTGTAATAAATTTAATTATCAAGTAATTAATTATATTTAAATTTTTAATTATTTGTATTATTATTATATTTTGGTTTTTTATGCTATATATATTGAATACAGGGTGGAGTGAAAAATGAGAAAAAAAATCTTTACACGTAAAGTCGATTCACCGCATGAAGCGACTTTACATTTTAAGTCACTTAATTTAAAGTCGGTTAAAACCGACTTTAAAGCCCATTTTTGTAGTAGTGAGTAGTGATATAAGTTTTCTTGAAGAAAATTGGCATGCAGTTCCTGAACAAACTACAATTCTTTTTAAATAATTGAATAAGGAGCTACATAAATTCACTATGATCTCAATAAGATGGATACTAATATAACAAAATTACATAGCCATTGAAAATTTAATGGGCTTGTAGAAGAGGTTGGGCATAAGGCATTGCTATTAATCTACTACCTTATGATATCACAAACTTCCCTTTTAAGAGGGAATCCTGATTAGACATTAGTCTATATCCTTTTAGGGGAAAACAATTTGTACTACAAAATAAGGGAGCAATTTATACCCCCAAAAATCCATATGTTGTCAAATAAAATTGAGGGACATGTAGATAATTAAAGAAGAAACTTTAAAGAGATTTTCTATGAATATAACTTTTTATTTTTTAACTTGCTTTACATGAGTGATGGAAATGAGTATTTATAGATGAGTAAGTAGGTTCTACACGATTTTACCAACTTGTTTTAATTAATTATTTTAAATATTATCTACTAATTTACTTGAAAACCAAGTACTAATCCTAGCCACACAACTTTACTTGTTCACCAAGTACTATTCCTAGCCACAAATATTTACTTGCCCACCAAGCTCATCTATATTTTTCTATTAGACTATTCTAGATTTTTTAAGAAATAACTTGATAGTGTATAATATTCAAAAAACTTGGAGAAAATGTGGTTTACTTTTTCAATAATTCCTCCCTTCAACCAAATTTACTCTTGACTCCTAAGTGTGTAATGTTCTTTTTAAACAATTGTGCTCCTAATAGCTTGGTAAAAACATCAGTGAGCTGATCATCACTTTTATAGTAATCAACTTGAAAAATTCCTTCTTGAACAAGCTCTCATAGGAAATGGAATCTCATTCGGATGTGTTTTGTTCTTTCATGTTAGATAGGAGCTTTGGCAATAGAGATTGTTGATCTATTTTCATAAAATAAAGTTGTTAGTCATTTTTGCTTGTGCTTAATGCTTTCTAAGATCCCTTTAATCCAAACAAGTTGATATACTACTGTAGATGTTGCTATATACTTTGCTTCAGTGGTAGAAAGAGCCATTATTGGTTATTTTTTTGAACTCCAATATATTGAACCACTTTTAATATGAAAGACATAGCTGACGTGCTTTTACTACCATCAATACATCATGCATGGTAATTGTTAGTGTATCCAAAAAGATTGATTAGAACATTAGCCTAATATAAAATACCATTGTCAATTGTTCCTTTTATATATCTCAAATTATTTTTTGCATCTTTCTAATAATTTGAATAAGGTTTCTCCATAAATAAGATCACCAAATTGATTGCAAGCATGATATCAGGCCTTGTGGATGTCAAATACATCAAATTTCAAACTAAGCTTTGGTACATAATAGAATCTTCTAGCTTTTCTTCATCTTTCTTACTCAATTTCAATCCTATGATGCATGGTGTTAACACGGGATTTATATTCTCTATCTTGAATTTCTTCAACATTTCTTTCAGGTATTTGTTTTTTACAAATAAAAATTCCTTTCTTCTATTGACAAATTTCAATGCTTAAAAAATGGTGCACTCTCCCATATCAATCATGTTGAATTCTTGCATCATAGAAGCTTTGAAATCATTCAATATATTCATGCTATTTCAGGTAAAATAAAATTTCCTTAAGAGTTGCTTTTAACATACAAAGTATATTCATATAGGCATTTATCAAAACCATTTTGCTCGAAGAAATAATTGGCCATACCAAGCATGGGGTGATTGTCGAAGTCCATATAGTGCCTTCTTAAGCTTGTAAACTTTGTCTTCTTCTCCATTTTTGAAAAACCTAGGTGGATGGACAACATAATCTCTTCTTCAGTATAACCATTCAGGAATGATAATTTGACATCGATTTGAAACAACTTCCAATTCTTTGTGCTGTAAGAGAATGATGAGTCTAATAATGTCAAATCTAGAAATAGAATCAAATACATTATTGTAATCTTCTCCTTTTTTTGTAGCCCTTTGCACCTACTCTTGCCTTATGCTTGTTGATGGAGTTGTCTACATTTAACTTGATTTTCAACAACCATTTCACAATTATAGCATTCATGTATGGAGGCAAATCAGTGAGCCCCAATGTATCATTCTTGTCAATTTTTTTTAATTTTTTCCTCCATAGCTCAAACCCATTTTCATCTTTTGATGCTCCTTAATAGGAAATTGGATCTTCACCTGTAAAGAAATCAAAAAATGTGGAATTTTCTTTAAAAATTTCATTTGTGTTCTAATAAATTTCTATCAAAATTTTTATCTTTCTTCCTTGTAAAGATGAGGAACTTTGGAAGGATTCCTCATTTTGATGAGTTATCTTTTTTCATGTGATCTTTGCTTTTCCATTTTCTTCAAGAAAAAATAAGTTGGAGGTGTTTCAAGTTCAGAGTGCACAAAAATTGTTTTTTCATCAAACCAAACATCTTTGCTTATGAAAATTTTCTTTGTCTTTGGGTTGTATAGATTTTAAGCTATAGATCTTTCACTATACCCAATAAAAATGCATTTTTTATCTTTATCATCAAACTTATTTCTTATGGTAGTAGAAATATAAGAATAGGTAGGACTTCAAAAAATTCTTAAGTGGTGAACACTTGGTTTTCTTCCATAACATGCTTTATATGGAGTGGAATTTTCAAGCTTCCTTGTGGGTGATCGATTTATCAAATCGATAGCAAAAGAAACAAATTTTGCCCAGACCCTTACAGACAAATATTTTGTCTTCAACATACATCTTTCCATTTCACAAATGGTTCAATTATTTCTTCCAGCAATTCCATTTTGTTAGGATGTATGATGAACTATCAATTCATGTCTTATGCCATTGTCCTTACAAAAACCTTGAAAGAGCTTTGATACGTATTCACCTTTTTGGTCACTTCTTAAATTTTTAATTTGAAAACTAGAAAAATTTTCAACTTGGTACTTCAAATCTTTAAAAGCTTTTAAAACTTCATGTTTTTATTTGAGAAAATATGTCCATGTTTTTTTTGGTAAAGTCATCAATAAATGAGATAAAATAATTATTACCTTCAAGAGATGGTATTGGAAATGAATATAAGTTGGTATGTATGAGATCCAAATGATGTTTTCTTTCCCATTGTGATTGTTTAGGAAATGGGTCTCGATGTTGCTTTCCACGTTAACATCTTTACAAACTCCCTCTATTGCATCGACTTAAGGTAAGCCTTCTACCATTCTTTTGGATGATAACATCTTCAAGTTTCTAAAGTTTAAGTATTTGAATCTTCCATACCATAACTTGAAACTTTATTCATTAACACTTACAAAGTATGAAACATCTTGCACTTGAGGCTTGAGAGGAAACATATTATTTAAACTCATGACAATTTTTCCAGCAACTTGATTCCTCTTTGACATCACACAAGTGTTAGTGTAAAATGGAATGTCATATCCTTTCTTCATGAGATGACCCACATTAAGTAAATTAGTTTTTAACATAGGCACATAATAAACATTAGAATGTTTTTTAGGTCTTTCATATTTTTTTTTATGGAGATATCACTAATTCTTTTAATTTTATAAGTTTTAGCATTTCCAATTTGAACTTGGCTATGCTCTATCTCAATTAATTCTGAGAAAAAATGTATGTTGCTAGTCAAATGTGTACTAGCATCACTATTCAAGTACCAAATATAATCAATTTTACCTTGGCTTGCAATCAACAAAGTTTCATTATGTTCATCTTTGTGCACAAATCCATTCCCATTTTTTTCATTTTGATGATGCCAACATTCATTGATTGTGTGATAGGTTTGTGACAATGAAAACATTCAATGAAACCTTTTTTAATTCTTTGATTGTAACCACGATCTCTCCCCCTTTGAAAATCATTTGAACTTCATTGTGGTATATTTTGCTTTGATCATTCACTATTTGAAGAACCTTTGTCACGTTTGTAGAAATTAGTTCCTCTTCCATCTCTACCTTATCCATAGCTATCACGACCACTCCTTGTGCTATGACCTCCCATAAAAATAACTTGAGATTGAAGAACTTGATCATTGAAGAATAACAAGTGTTAATTGAATTTCTTATGTTAATATGAATTTCTAGTCTCCTTTGCAAGTCTTCAATGGTGTGGGAAGAAATATCTTTAAACTCTTCAATTGCAACAACTACATAGTCGAACTCTTTTGGTAAGATGGGTAAATTTTTTACGACAACTCTTGATTCTTTTAGAATTTCTCCATTTGAAGCCATTTGATTGACAATGGAATTTACTATTGTGAAATAATCAGAAATTGATTCATTTGTCTTCATTTCAATGCTTTCAAATTCTCACATAAGATATTGAAGACATACATTTTTTACATAATCTTTACCTTTATAAGTTGTTTGAAGACTTTTCCATGCTTTCTTTGATGTTGCTCCTTTGATGATTCTTTCAAAATTGGCTTTTGAATTGCTTGATAAATTTGATAAAGAACTTTGTTGTCTTTCTTTCTCTTCTCTTGCAAGTCATTTTTTTGAGTTGTAGACAATTGATCTTCATTTGTAGGTTGTTCATAACCTTTTTCTACAATACTCCATAGCTTAAGAGACTTGAGCAAAACCTTCATAGTTTGGCTCCAATAATTAAAATCTTTCGTTGAAATGAGGCATGAAAATGTGTTTGAGACATTGGTTGTCATGGCTTTGATATCAATTTGTTAAATAAAATTGAGAGATATATAATAATTAAAGAGGAGACTTTAAAGAGATTTTTTAAATATAACTCTGTTTTTTTAACTTGCTTTACATAAATCATGGAAATGTGTATTTATAAATGAGCAAAGTAAGTTCTACAAAATTTTACTAATTTATTTTAATTAATTATTCTAGATATTATCTACGAATTTACTAAGAGACTAAGTACTAATCCTAGTCACACATTTTTATTTGCCCATTAAATTTATCTAGATATTTCTATTAGACTATTCTAGAGCTTTTTAAAAAATAACTTGATAGTATAAAATATTCTAAAAACTTGGAGAAAATTTAGTTTACTTTTCTAACAAATATTAGGAGATTTATATGAATCCAAAGAAAAATTATCTCATTTTGTGATTGAAATATCAACAATTATAAATATATATAATGTATGTTTATTATATATTATAAATGTAATATAATTATAAAAATTTACATTTTTTACTTCAACTATAAAATGTAACTATAAAACTTTATAATTATACTATATTTATAACATATAATAAATATAAATTATATTTATAATTATCGGTATCTGACACGCAAAATAAGGTAATTTTCCTGAATTTAGAAGTCAAAAACTAATTTAAAACGTGGAACATGTAGTAGATCTAGTTTTAATTAATGTATTTTAAATTAATTATTTATTCAATGATATTTATAATTATCTATTATTATTTTCTCCTCCTAAATAGATGCTTACAATTAAAGCAACAAGTCGGCTATAACATATACGGGGGAATGGGACTACCATTTTATTATATGATCGTCTCTCATCATTAAGCCATAATTGGTTTGCACTGCATCTCTGCCTTTTAGGGTTCTTAAAACCCAAATTAGTAGTAGAGATGCCGTGCAAACCAGATTTGGCTTCAATGGTGAATTTTCCTAACTCAAAAACACAAAATAAATAAATAAATAAATAAATAAATAAACACACACACATTTGTGCTTTCTTTTCTATGTCCTTAACTGAAGAATTAATTAAGTCAACAATTTAAGAAAATTTAAAGGTAAACTGTCAATAACCTTTTTTTTTCTTTTTTCTCTATGGAGTTATAGTTGCCAAATAAAATAGTGGATGAGATGGTTGAAAAGTGTATATATATATATACAAGATATTTCCTTCAAATTCAATTGCTAAAAATTAAATTCCAGAGTTAAAAATTAGATGGTTATGAATACTACATGTGTATTTGATTAAGATAGATATAAAAACATGCATGTAATCTTGGATTTCTTGTTTCAAATTGTCTTCAGATCATATCACTTATTTTGGAATCTTTAGATATTAATACTTCAAAAGTTTATTTTTTCTGCAATGGATTTTGTTTGGTTTTGGATTCACTCTTCACAAACACAGTAATTAGAAACTGAGTGTATGGATGAAATGCTATGAGAGTCTATAGATGCAACAGACATTATTTACACATATATATATAAATAAGATTCATAAACTTTTTAAATATTCAAATAGGTTTCATGTCATTCTTTCTTTCACAATATATGTTAGTTTTGGATACAAAATGGTCATTTGACTGTATAGTTTGTATCAAGACTATCAAGCCTAATATATTTTCATAAAAGAAAAAAAAAATCTTTGACTTTTTATTTTTTTGATTTTGATTTTGAAGTGATTATTGGTTAAATTTTAAGTATCAATTTAATCATTTGATAATTATTTATCAAGTAATTTCTCAATTCATCAACATATAAATGTTTGACAAAATTATAATCATTTATGTTTTGAAACCAAATATTATTATGAATGGAATTGAATGCTTACGCTAACAGTTGAATTCCCAAATTAGAATGTTTCCTTAACGTATATAGTGCTCAAGATTGTGGAAAAGCTAACCGAGGATACATATTTTTCTATCTATAAATTTAAATTTAAATTTCATCATATATTAATATTATTTAAAATATTTAATTATACATATAATTTTTAAAATAATTATGATATGATATAAAAATTATAAGTACAAAAATACTTAAAGAATTAGATAATATTAGCATTTTTTGTCGAGAAAATTAAAGAAACTTAAAACTAGTGGAATTAGAAATTATTAAAATAATTCTTGCAAATCTGTAAATGGTATAAATAGAGAAAAATATTATAGAAGTAATTTAAATTAGATTATTTATGTCATTTAATTTCATATATTAGAAATAATGTTGTTAATTACTTTAATTTTATAAAAATTATCGATTAAGGATAAATTATATTATTTTAATGATTTTTTACTAAAATATTACTATTTTTTAATCAAATAATAAATACCACATTTTTTAACAAGGTTAAAATCATAATTAATATGAAAAAAAATTTATTTTTAGTGTTTATTAATTTTCACTATCTTATTTTAATATTTTATTAATTTTAATTTAAAAAAAAATTAAAATATATATTTAAATAAATTTTTGTTTTAACTTTATTATTATTAATTTTTTTTTTCAATAATTTCATACTAAATTTTATGTTTATCTTTATTAAAGTTCGTATATAAATTGCATTTTAACCTCTTAACTGAAAATAATAATATACAATAAAAAATAATTTAAATAATATAATTTTTTTTATAAAGTTAAAAATTAAATGATATAATTTACTTAATCTAAATTATCTCACTTCATTTTAATTAATAACAAAAGTTTTATTAATATATTGAATGGATTTAAGAGACTGAATTACACTGATATTTCTATAAAAAATTTAAAAAAATTAAAATTTATAGATTTTAGAGATATTTATGGAATCTACACAGATTTTTACAAAATTAAGTGGATTTTAGTACATTGACTTGTAAGGGCTTATCTTAATGGGAAAAAGATCCCGAAAATGTTACGTAAAAGTAGTCTTTAAGAAATTTTTTGTTAATGAAATAAGAATCAGTGCAGATTTATATATATATATATATATATATATATATATATATATATATATATATATATATATTAAACTCAAAAGTTAATCATTAATTGTGTATAAAAATGGGTGACTTTTAAAAATCTTTTAGTATCAGCAATTTTTTAATATATTGTATTAAATAATTCAAGTTTGAGATTTAATTACAATTTCATATCAAATATATAATTAACAATATAAATATTAATTAATTTATCTAATAATTAAATAATAAATTTAAATATTTAAAATATAGCTAAATATAACTAAATATATCCTAGTAATAATGATAATGATGATTCGGACCACAATAATAAATATAATAATTCAAGCCTTATCTTTAATTACAATTCATTGTCCAGATAAATTAAAATCAAGATAAATATTAATTAATAATTTTAAATTAAATAATAAATTTAAATATTTGAAATCTAATTAAATATATTTTAAATAACGAGGATGAAAACAATAATAATATCTAGATAACCATACTTTAAAACAATAATTTTCTTTATTTTCTATTCTTAATTCTCATCACTAACAAAAACTTTACATCTAATGAGTTATAGAGCTATATAATAACAGATGAAATTGCATAAACTTTGACAACTATCTTGGGAGGAGTATTAGAAATATGAGTACACAAAAACCTATGAGTAACTCAATTAACAAAATGTCCAACAAAATTAAAGAAGGCACTAACAAAGCTCCTCAATAGAGGTTCATTATGGTGCAACGGGGATTTCTTTAAACTAAAGGAAATGTTAAGAAGTTTCTTGAATTGATTTCTTTAAACTAAAAAAGTGTAATGTATATTTCATTAAGATAGATATATAAACATGCATGGTATCTTAGATTTTTTGTTTCAAATTGTACTCTGATAAAGTTAATTTTGGAATCTTGGATTTCTTGTTTTAAATTGAATTCCAATTTCACTCATTTTAGAACATTAAGATATTAATGCTTCAAAACTTTCTTTTTTTGCAATGGATTTTATTTGGTTTTGGTTTTACTCTCTACAAACATACTATTTAGAAGTTGAGTGTATGGATGGAATGATATGGTAATCTATTACTTCTATTGATGCAATAGAATATAGATGCAATATAGGTTAGGTTTTTAAAAAACTATAGTAATTGCACCTATATAACTGAGATTCGAATCTAAACTTTTTAAGTATTCAAATATATCGTTAAGCCATAACTTATTGGTAAATATATGTTAGTTTTGTATACAAAATCATCATTTGACTGTCGAATTTGTATCAAGATTAATATAGATGTTAGAAAAAGAACAATAAAATAAATGGACCAATAATCACGAAAATGTAAAATAATATAGCAATGCAAGAAACTAAGGTTTCTTTACATGGTTCAACACTCAAGATGAATGCCTCCAAGGGAGTGAACCATCTCTCCAATCCAATATGATAATCAACCAAATTCACCTTCAAGCAACACTTAAATCAAGTTTGCTCAAATAGATGCACGCCAACACAATTTTACAAGAATTACACACTTTAAAGATCATTTAATGAGCACATGAAATCATGATCAATTTTGTAGCAAGATGGCTCTTTATATAGGCTAGTTTTGATTGACTTACAAAAGATAGTATCCTCTACTACACTCTTTACAATGAAGCCAAAATACTAACTAACTTGTAACTAACTTTGTCGAGGTGTAATCACATGCATGAGGGAGTACTAAATTGTATGAGCCAAAGACTACAATTTTTCACCTTTACTAATACAAATTCAACATCATCATAGTGACATGGTTCCCTATCTATCCATCACAATAGCTCAACCTTTAACTACTCAAAATTGCCCAAGACAAAGGTTAAAACTTTCTTAGTAGTATAACTTTGGTTAATATGTTTGAGGGTTGGAATCTTTACCGCTATAATCTACCTAGTTGCCATAACATCTCGAATGAAATATAGTTTAACATCATTGTGTTTTTTTCTCTCACGATACATGAAATTCTTGGCAATACAAATAGAACTTTGGCTATCACAATGCATAGGAGCTGAATGAATCTCAATACCCAGCTTATTGCATATATTAGACAAACGAATTCCTGATTTAACCTCTTCTATCAAAGATATATATTCAGATTCCATTGTGGACAAAGCTATCACATGTTGCAAAGTAGACTTCCAGCAAATTGTATTCCCAAGTGTAGTAAAAACGTACCTAGACTAAGACTTCCTCTTAACTAGATTACCTATATAATCTACATCCACATATCCACATATGATCCCCTGTATATACCTTAGTATATGCTTCATTGCTACCTAGTGTTCAGGCCTTATATCAACAATGAACCTACTCGCTATATTGACTGCATATGCCAAGTCTAGACGAGTGCAAATCATTACAAACGTGAAGCTTTACACTATACTGACATAATACATCAACCTCACAACATCAATTTCTTCTTCATCACTGGGTGAGAAAGCACTAGACAACTTAAATTATGAACACAATGGAATAGTAACTAACTTTGCATCAATCATCCCAAACTTATTTAAGACTTTTAGCAGATAGGTCTTTTGATTCACACACAGTTTACTAGCAACTCTATCTCTCTTTATTTTTGTCCTAAAAATATTCTTTGTAACCCTTAAGTTCTTCATTTGAAACTATGAGGTAAGAAGCTTATTTACACAATTGATCTCATCTCATCCATGTCAACATAAGCGATGAACATATCATTTACATATAGAAGAAGATACACAACTCTATCTATTGGTTCCACCTTGAGATAAACACAAGGATAAAATTCACACCTTTCAAAGCCTACTATAGTAATAAATCTATAAAATCATTTATAACACTATCTTGAGGATTGTTTGAGTCTATAAAGTGATAACCCTCAAGCTATTTCATTAGAACTCTTTCCTATAGTTCCTCATGTAAAATTGTTGTTTTCGCATCCATTTGTTCAAGATACAAATTAGTATTATCTATAATTGACAGTAAGAGTCTAATGGATGTATACTTGACCACAAGAGAAAAGATTTCATTACAATCAACTCCTTTGACCTATGAGAAACCCTCTGCAATGAACCTTGCTTTAAACTTAGTAAGTTCAATCATTTCTATGCCTTATTTTAGCTTGAATAACCATCTACATCCAACAATCTTAACATTAGATGGTTTAGGCACTAACACCCAAGTTCCATTCTTCATAAGTGAATGATATTCATCATCCATAGCCCTTATCCATTTGTCAGAATCCTTAGATGTCAATGCTTCTTTATAGATTGATAGATCATTAAAATCAAGTTCAACACTAGCTAGTAGCCAAGGGATAGTAAATCAAGTGAGCTTTAGAAAAGCATTTGGGTTTCCTTATCCCACTTTGAGCTCTATCTCTAGTAAGTTAAAAATTGTGCAAGGGATAATCTTAATGATCATCTACCACGTAAACTAACTAGCTAGTGTTCCCATCTAACTGATATGCATTATGGTGAGGTTCAATAACATCTGGTGCCCTAGCACCACCATATTCACTCAAATTTTTCACTTGTATATCATCATCTTGATCAGGCTCTACCTCAACTAAGTGATTATATCTTTTGATCATATCAAACATTTCACCTTTATCATCACCACTAGCATCAGTGCTAACTGTGTTAATCTTTTTAAGATCATGTATAGATGCATTTTCATTGAAAATCACATTATGACTAATGATTGTCTTCTTTAGATAAGGGCACTACAATTTTTACCCCTCCCTCAGGGTACCTAATAAGATGCATTTTCTACTTCTTGGTTTTAGTTTCCCTTCATTAACATGGACATAAAGAACACACTTAAAAATCCTTAAATGAGAGCAGTTAGAATGCTTACCAAGGGTTATAGTTGTTGCAAGCCCCCAAGATATGAGTGAACATATTCCAATATGCCTATTGTTTTGTGTGTACTCGATGTGAACTTGACTCTATTTTGTTTTCCAACAATACAATGCTCACATAAATAATTTTTAATGACCTTGTCACTACGTAACAATCTTTTTTTAGACAATTCAATAAGTCATTTATCACTTAAATGACCAAGATGCCTAAGCCACAACATTGTTGTATTGTTTAAATTGATAATAGTAGCTATAAGATTTATACTTGTATGGTCCTCTAACATATAAAGTCCACACTTCTTCACACCTTTCAAGATAATTAAAGATCCCTTTGAAACCTTTATTTTTCCTTCCTCAATTCCGATTGAGTAGCCTGGATTGTCTAACATCCTAAATAAATCAAATTCTTTTTAATATTCAGTATGACCTTACACCAGTGAGTGTATTTTCTAAGCCATCATGCAAAACTAACTTCACCTTTCCAATTCCTTTCACTTTACACATTGAGTTCTCACCAAGCAACACCTTACCAATATCACTTTCTTTAAGATCCATAAACTATTTCTTGACATGACATATACGAAAAGTGCTGCCTTAGTCAAGTATCCATTGCATGTTAGATTTTACATTAGAGATAAATAGTACACATGAGTCATCAAAACCACTAGAAGCAATGTTACTTTAACTATCATCTTCATTTCCCATTCCCTTCTTCATGATTGGACAATCTCTCATATAATGACCTTTTTTACAAGCCCAACACTAAGCTCTCTTTGATTTTGATCTTCCCTTGGAATGTGATTTTCCTTTCTTTTTAAATATGGTATCATTTTCCCTTTTGGTAGACCTTCCATGAGTTAACAATGAATCCCTTTATCTAGAATTCCTTTTATCAGCTCTTCCTAATTCTTTCTTTTCTTATTTCAATTAAGTATCTTCAGTTCTTAAAGAAGATACAATTGTATCAAACTTTAGCACATCTCTTCCATATTGGAAAGCATTCTTCACTTCTTGAAAGACATCAATAATTGAATTGAGTAATATGATAGCTTGGTTTTCATCTGATAAATCTTCTCCCAAGTTAGCAAGTCCAATAGTCAATCTTTTCAACTATCTATCGCTACTATAAAAATGGGCTTTAAAGTTAGTTAAAAATTGACTTTAAATGAAAAGACTTAAAATTTAAAGTCAGTTCACGGGTTGAATCAACATTACGTTTAAATTTGGTTCACGCATTGAACCGACTTTAAAGTTTTTTTATATACATATTTTACTCATTTTCTACTCTATGTAAGAACCTATATTCAATGACATATAAATTTATATAAAATTTTTGTGATTATTAAGGTTTTTTTAAATAACTACACTACTTCAAATCACAGATATTTTAATGAACATCATATTGTTGAATCATGTCTTTCCCATTTCATAATACATATACAAAACATACATAATAAAAATAATAACATACATATACAAAAATTTATACACATAATATATAAAATATAACACAAAGTGAATAATAAGTGCGTATGATTAATAGAAATACTTACAAGAGAAGAAGTGACAAAATGAAGGAAATGAAGAAAACAAATGGTGTTTTATAATTGATAAAATGGGTATAGAAAATTTGAGTATTTCGTTCAAAAAAATAGGGGATCTGGAAGATAATTTAGAGAGGAAGAAAACCCACTAAATTGTGCTGAAATTGGTGGTCGTAGATGGCTGGAAAATGAGAAAGAGTGGAAGAGGTGAAGCTCAGTTTTGGGTTTTTAGGTGTTGTTTATAGCGCTGTAAATTAAAAATTATGTTTGATAGGGGAAGAAAGAAGAGAAAAGAAAAAATCAAGTGTATAGCGTCAGTTGACACGTAGAACCGACGTTACATCCACGTGTAGCATCGGTTCTTCACCGAACTGACTTTAAATTCATTATAAGTCGGGTTTTTTCAAAAACTGACTTTACATATCGACTTAAATGCCACATTTTGTAGTAGTGTATGTTGATTTCAAGACTCTTCAAAGTATCCATTCTGAACCCAAACAATTGCACCTTCAAGCTTATACTACTTGATAGGGGTTTCACCAGATATAACTCATCTAGCTTCTTCTATGCTTTCAATACAGTCCATGTGTAGCATTGATTTGACATGTCAACCGACACTACGTAGCATAGATATCCACGTAGTGTAGCATCGATTCACCACATCAACCGACGCTATCCCCGTAGCGTAACGTCAGTTGACACCTGGAACCAACGCTACACACATGGATAAATTCTTTTCTTTTCTTTTCTTTCTTCCCTAGACAGAAACTATTCCAAGCGCTGCATAACTCTTAAAAACCTAAAATCTCTTCCACTTCTTCTCAACTCTTTCTCATTTTTTGACCACCTATGACTACTAATTCCATTGCTGGTTAGTGGGTTTTGTTTCTCTCTAACTAATCTTTTAGATCCCTATTTTTTTGAGAAAAATACTCAAATTTTTTATACCTATTTCTCACTTACAAAACACCATTTTTTCTTCATTTCCTTCATTTTGTCACTTCATTTACTCTTGTAAGTATTTCTATTAATTCTACGCACTTATTATTCATATTTTTTCTGTTATTATGTGTTACTATTTATGTGTATAAATTTTTGTATTATATATGTAGGTTTGTATTATAACATCAAGAGAAGAATATGATGATCTTGAATAACATAGAACAACACAATAATAATTTTTCTACTATTAATTAATATTTTATTTTTCAATTATTTGTATTATTTAAACTATTTGTTAAACAGATTTTTTCCCTGCTATTATTTACTGATCGAATACAGGTTTAAATTTGAGTATAATAGAAAATGAGTAAATTTTGTAAAAAAAATAAAATTAAAGTCGGTTCATCGCATGAATCGACTTTAAAATTTAAGTCATTTTATTTAAAGTCGGTTAAAAACTGACTTTAATAACCGTTTTTATAGTAGTGTTTCCCCAATAGTTTAGTTAAGGGTGCAGCTAATCCTCCAAAGTGTCGAATGAATTTCCTGTAGTAGCCTACCAACCCAAGGAACCCTCAGACACCTTTAGCTATGGTTGGTATGGGCCATTCCCTGACAACATGAATTTTAGCAAGGTCCACTGAGACTCCTTGTTCAGAGATAAGGTGACCCAAGTAATCCACCTGCAGCATACTAAATTGGCATTTGGATTCCTTTACAACTAATTAGTTATAGGTTAACAACTAAAGGACAGATTATAGTTTCCACTTATGATCCTCCTAAGATTTGGAATACACTAGTATGTCATAAAAAAAATAAGACAATTTTCCTAAGGAAAGGTCTAAAGAGATCATTCATGAGGATTTGGAAAGTGGCTGGAGCATTAGTGAGGCCAAATGGCATTACTAGGAACTTATAGTGACCCTCATGTGTCCTGAAGGCAGTTTTATGTGTATCCTCTTCCTGAACTCTTATCTGGTGGTATCCTGAACGCAAATCTAGCTTGGAATAAAACCTAGATCCATGTAGTTCATCTAAAAACTCATCAATGATAGGTATAGGGTATTTGTCTTTGATAGTAACGGCATTTAGAGCTATAATCCACACAAAATCTCCAGGTGCCATCTGTTTTCTTGGCAAGCAACACTGGTGAGGAAAATGGGCTATTGATGAATATAAACCGACATCGTCGATCTTGCCAATACTTTGGTTTTATATTTATAAAACACTCGCAAGTGCACGGATAATTTCATAGAAAATAATAAGTATACTCCCAAGGTTGATCTAAGGAAGGAATTGGTTTTTAATTTATTATTCAAACTTTTAAAAACAAAATTAAATCCTAAACATCCTGTCACAATATTTGGGGTTTTGTGTTTTTAATCTAATAACATAAAAATAAACATAGATACAGATTCAATAAATATTTATGCAAATTTTATCTTTTATAATAGTGGAGTATTTATGGATATAATAACTAAGTTAATTATGCTTGATCATATTATTTAGGTTATTAAAGATATAAATTGATATTTATTGATTCTCTTTTTTTATATGAATACCACCTTTGGTGGGGTTAGATATTCTTTGTTAACTAAACAAATCAATTAACACCTATGGGTGGGGTTGATAACTAATTTGGTTAATTAAATTAATTCATTTTTCTAAGAGATTGAAAATGAAACATTTAAATGACAACTTTGGTGGGGTTAGACAGTTTAAACTTTATTCAAGGTATCCAAATTAAACCTAAGAATTTAATTATCCGAGTACTAACTTTCAAGTTTTAAAACTATTACTTAAAATATGTTGTCAATATATTTTCAGATAATAATTCTTATAAAAACTTTTGAAATAGAGCTTCACTCTAACTACCGGGTGATTGTACCAACAAATAAAAGAGCATTACTCTAAATCAGACAGGATAACTAAACCTTAAAATCTAATTTTCAGATTTAAGTTTGTAATGAAAAATAATATATTTCTCTATAACATTCTTAATATAAAATCTTAAATAAAAATAAAATCAATTCACTTTAGAGATTTTTACCAATTTAATATTTTGCAAGCATAACAACGTTATTATTATATCATGTTTACAAACAGCCAACAAAGTTAAATTTAAACACAAACAAATTAAATATAACATATAAGAATAAAGCATAAAAATAACTATAAAGAAAATAAAATCCTTACAGTACTTTGATGTTATTCATGTTGTTGGAAAACCTCCAAACAAAATTTGCATTTCCATTTATTTAATCAAAAATAAAATAAATTACAAAAACATAATTAGTTCTTCACAAAAAGAGAAAAACTAACTAAGAAAAGCTAAAAACTAAGAAATGGAGAGAAATAAAGAGAGAAGAAGATATTTATGAGGTGTGTTTTAATATGAAGAGAATGGGAGTATTTATAGGTGATGAGAAGAAGAAAAAGTGGGTAGAAAAATGATTAAAAATGGAGGAAACGCGGAGTAGTGAATGATGACGTCATGGTGGTGTGGGGCGCAACGGCACACATGGATTAGGGAAGATAGGCACTGCGGCACGTGTAGATGGGGCTGATGGGTGTAGCGGCGCACACGATGCTCTGCGCGGATGGGCATTGTGGCGCGCATTGCTCGGCGGTTGCGCACGTTGGCCGGCATGACTGGGTGACTGCGTGCGCGATTTCACCCTTTTGACATTTTTGACCCTTTTGATCCATTATATCCAATTTTTCCATATTTTTTGACTTTTTCTCATTTATTTTATGAATATATTTGTGATGTATTGCCTCTAGTATTTTTCTTTGAGTCTTTAAGTTACTTTTTTAAGCAAAAATACCTGAAAAATAATAAAAATACCCATGATTATGAAAAAATAGATTTTATATAAATATATATATTTTTAATTAATTAACATGCATAAAATCATGGTAATTTTAGTGCTTTTTGAGCACTCATAAGCTATTACTAGGTTTTATCAATTGGGATTGCAGGAGCTCCTGCACTATCCTTTCAATCTCAGTTTTTTGATAGTGTGTGTAACGATAGGGTCTAACATTCACTAGTTCGAAGTTAGTTTGTAGGAAATTCGGTGATCAAATACCCATACAGGAGGTAAGCTAACAACTGGTTTAAATTTTTTTAGGAAATTTAGTCAGTAGCTTACTTATCTCATGGGAGTATATCTGGGAAGGTTTTTGATGGTTGGATGTTGGTCTTATTTTCAGGAGTAACCCCATACCTTATAAACTCTGGCATTCCTTAGGGGTTAGGGCTGTCATATTGGCTCTTCCCAACCCTTGGAAGGTGTGTGAACTTCCTTCAGAATTGAAACTTAAGGTAAGCTTTTTGTAGTCCATCTGAATAGGCCCGAGGGTTTCCAACCATTGAACCCCTAGAACCAGTTGACATGCTGCCACCGGTAACACATAGTAATCAGCCTCTATAGGATGTCCCTGAATGATGAGAGTGAGGTTGCAGCATTGTCCAACACACTCTAATTTCTCACAGTTAGCCACCATCACTTCCAGTTTCTTTCCCTTGGCTATAGGTACGCCAAATTGGGTAGCTAAGGCCTGATCAATGAAGTTATGGGTACTCTCCCCATCTATCAGTACCAACACATTTTTATTTTTCATTTTTCCCATAATACGTAAGGTTTAAGGATGTTCAGTTCCTGCTATAGCATGGAGGGAGATTTCAGGTAGTATTATTTGGGGTCCAGCAGGCGTGTGGATTCCACACACTCTTCTATATCATTTTGATTCAAATCTTCCACCATAAAGAGTTGTGGGCGTGCACAGCGGTGGCCAACAACAAATTTATCATCACAGTAGTAACATAATCCCTTCTCTCACCACTCACGTGCCTCTTGGTTGGTCAGCTTTCGAAAGGTTATGGGTTGAGTGAAGCCACCACGTTGAGCAGGAATAGGTCCTAACAAACCTGCACTGGTGTTAGTTGTTGGTTTCATGGTATTGATAGGTAGTTGATAACGAGGGATGGTTGTAGATTTCTTCTCTAAGAAATTTCTCTCCTCAATTAATTGTGCCATACCAATGGCATCAGCAAGAGTTCTGGGTTGCTTGATTTTAACATCAATTTGAATCTAATCCCTTAATCCTACGATGAAGCAGCCAATTAGAAACTCTTCAGGTAATCCATCCACACAATGAGAGAGTTTCTCGAAGGATTCCTGGTATGCTTCGTAGTGTGTCTCAAGCGAGATAGTGCTTCTGAAGGGTCCTCATAGTCTGTAGGTCCAAACCTCAGTTGTGCAGCTTTAGTGAACTCCTCTCAGGTGAGAGGTCCACGAAATTTTGCGAGCCACCAATGCCACTGTAATGCGATGCCTTCCAGGTGGAAGGAAGCTAGTTGTACTTGTTGATCAGTACTTATATTAGTGAACTCAAAGTACTACTTGGCCTTATAAATCCATCCAGTGGGATCCTCCCCGGTAAACCTTAGGAAGGATAGCCTCAAGTGGGAATGATTGTTCTTTGTAACTGATCGCGAAGTATGAGGTTGATATTGGTTGGTTTCGTCTCTAACAAAGGGGTTATCCTCAGGAAAGTTGCGAGTTGCGCGCATTGCTTGCAAATCAGTAAGCAATGCTCATAAAGTGTTATCATGATGTGCAAGAGTCTTTATTACGTCATTGCAAAATTTGACATTGGATTTGCCTCGAGTATCCATTCTCGTAACCAACTTTGATACCACTGTTACGATTAGGGCAGAGAAAGAAGAAAACGAATAGGAAGAAGCTGCAGAGGAAGAGGGAAAATTAGGTATAATTCTTCATTCTTTATTTCATTTCTTAAGGGATATATATAGCCTAACATTTCATAGGTAAATGAAGAGAGAAATTGCATGAATCTCGTGCACTATTGTGCTAACAGAATTTTGAAATTTTAACATAAGTGTGCAGTGGTTCCCTCGTGTCCGTATCTAATCGTCCTGTGCCAAGTTGCGCCCATCAGGTACTTCTGTTGTGCCCCTTAGTTCGCCTGTTGAAGCGTCTCGCAGTGGTTGAGTTGATTTTGTTCATATTAGTAGATGTAAATGGATGGATTTACTTGTTGCAAGAACATTATGGCATACTTTTATTAGGCATTTTAGAATGAGGATGGGTGATTTTTGTGGTGAGGATGATGGTGGATCATGGCGACAATTTTTTTGATAGAAATAATATTTATTTTAGATTTTTTTAATAATTGAAGGGTAAGGAAAAAAACGAGATGAGAAGAATTTGAGAGGATAAAAGAAGACGGGACAATTTTCTTATGAAAGAAAATTAAACTTGCCTTCGTACCAAAGTGATGTAGAATAGAAAGATGTATGAAAGATAATAGAACAGGGGAAAGAAAGTAAAAACATACAAAGAAGAAGTTATACGTATTCAATAATTCAAATGTGATCTTCAATTACAATTTTACGTCCTATTTATAGAACTAAAATGATAATCAAGATAAATATTAGTTGACTTATTTAATAATTAAATGATGATGATGATGATAAATAATAATAATATCAAGATAATGGTAAGCTAAAATAACAATATTTTTATTTTCTATTTATAATTCTTATCAAATATACTTGAATGTTTTAGTATTTTTATAAAATACAAGTTTTTGTTTTCACATGCAATGCATGTGACTAACTTTATATAATTTAATCTAATTTTAATGGGTAGAAAAATATAAAGACATGTTTAATAAGAGGAAAAAATGAGTTCCTCAATAAATTAATCCAAATTTAATTATAATTTACAAAAGCTAGATTTATACCCGTAGCTAGGGTTTAGTAAGTATAAATATTATCCTTATGAATTGTGCTACTTATTTTCTATAAAAGGAGTAAAACGATTTAGATAGTCAATAAATATAAATAATTATAGTAATTAATAAAATGATTTCATAAATTTAGATTGTTGCATATAACTAGCTTTATTTATATAAAAATGTTTTGCATATTAGATAATAAATAAGTTCTTGGATCAATGTTTGAAACAAATAATAATTTATTTACGTGAGTTAGGTTATTATTATCCTAGTCAATTGTGTTCTTCTTATGCCAGGTAACAACATATATTATTTGTACTTAAAAATATTATATGTTGATTATTTTTTAGTTGTTACTAATTGGACCCAACCCGGCTCTATTATTAAATTTGTGAGAAGGTACTAAAGGAATTGTCACCCAATTGTAACTGTAATAACTTTTATGTGATTAAAAAAATTATCAAATGATAACAATGTAAAGATAGTGCACAATAAAACTACCAAATACAACTAGCTATTCATAAATTTATCATAAGAGCATTTTGGTATTTATTTATGTATGAAGTTTCATTAGTCGGAATACTTACACATAGGTAAATTGAACTTTCAATTTAACTAGACATTTGGGAGATGAATAGTGAATACACCAACCTATGAAAACTTTTCACGAGTTCTATTTCAACTAGGCCAAGTAGGCATCACAATGTAAATTAAGCAGATAGCATAACAGAATATGCAATAAAAATAATATGCTTAATTCAACACGTATACCACAAATATAAGCAACAGACACGATAAAATAATCTATGGTAAACACACTAGTGATGGTGTGCCTCATAGGATCTTGTCCAAACTAGTAACATACATTAACAAGACAAATAACACATATAATGTGAATTAGAAAAACATACTAGAAAGCTATAAAAGATATTAAATCATTTCAAAACCTCATATATGTAAACATATTAGGCAAATGATGATTCTTCTTTCACAATATGCAATCATATATAACATAACATGTAACTAGGTACATCCACATAAGATCTACCTCTTATGTGATAACATCACTAGATTGCTTAAAGCAATCATTCAACAACAAGAAATTCACTAATAAAATAGAGTTTTTCATGGCTTTCTTTGTTATCATCTTTTTTTTATCAAGCCACCGTTTCTATCAAATTCTTACTCAATATAGTATTTTGAGGGTTGAAAAGGAGTTTTATGCTAGATCGGCTCTTTTTCAACCATACCAATGGGGATCGATTCATCTTTCCTAATGCCAAGCCTTTTTATCAATATTATATATTACATATTTCATTCAGGTAAATTAATAAATATACTATAGAACTATCATGAAAGTTATAAACATACTATATCACTTTATTGATCGACAAATATAACACTTAAATATTATTAGTAGTGTAAACCTATCATTCTTGTGAGAGATGTATTATCGAACTTCTTATTATTGATACAAATCTACTGTTATTTATTTTATTAGTAGTATAAACTTATCACCAAATTCTTTATCAACTATACAAATCTACTACCAAAATCATAATGTAACAATCAAAAAATAAAATACTATTATACTTATTTCACTAATTATAATTGAGTGCTCCTTATAAAGTATGCTGATAACTTTCACGATAATCCAATAGTATATTTATTAGTTTACTATATTTCATTCCAATTATATCTAACTCATTTTGGTTTTTTGGTTTTTGTTTTTGATTTGATCTAAGGATTAAGTTTTTAATCTCTCGGGTTTTAATTAGTGAAATTACTTAAAATAATATCCCTAAAACTTATAACAATAAAAATAACATATTTAACTTGAATTAAAAGGTGTATGAATTAATGTTAAAGGTTGTTGTTATACATATTTAACTTGAGGCCAATTTTTATCACTTGATAAAATTATATGGTATGTTTGTAATTTTTGTGTTAGTTCCGTAATAAATTTATTAATTTATCATATCCTTAATTGTAAAATCTTATATATCATTTGTTTTATATTGTGTATTATTATTAGCGATTGATTCAATTTAAGCATTTTTTTATAAAATAAAAAGTTAAGATAAACATAGAAAACAGGTCAATACTTATGAAAGATATGTTATTTATTACTTCTATACTAATTAAATTATTTTTCATTACCTCATATAAAATATTTATTTAAAAAAAAATTACATTAATTTTGAATTTCATATCACATCTCTAATAACAATCAATAAATTTTCTAAAAAATCTCATAAGAATTAATAATATAGCATATTGTCCCATTTAATGCATTCCACACATTTACTAAAAACAATGCATTTGTCCAATTCCCATTAAACAAACTGCTGCTTATTATATAGATCAACACCATATAACATATTTATCAAGTACAATATCAGTCTCAATCTCCAAAAGGTCCATAACCAAGTTGAGCCCAGAAAAAAAGAAAAAAAGAGTCCTTTGCTAATATTTCTGTTCTAAATACCATCACCATGTTGAGTCCATCACCTAAATAACTCTTGATGCTATTATTTCTCTTTCTTGTGTTCCTCACAAGTACAAGAGACGCTGGTTTTCTCATACCAAAAGTACATGTACGTATGACTAATGATTTGAGGTCCGACTTGAATCTCAAAATTCATTGCAAGAGTCCAAGGATGATGATTTGGGGACTCGTGTAATCCCATACCATGGTAATTTTGAATTCCAATTTCGACCAACTTTTTAGGGACAACACAGTATTGTTGTACTATGCAATGGAAACTAGCTTTTCACTATTTTGATAGTTACATAAGATCTAGAGACAACAACAAGGGCAATGTTATCTTTTGGAGTATTAGCCCAACAGGTCCTTGTATGTTTAATAAAAAAATCTGGTCGATATGATATCTGTTATCTTCTTGGAATACACCTGAAACTCCAGCTGTGAAAAATTGAACCCAGAGTCGTATTGAATAATGATTGAATCTTTGTATTTGTTCTTCCAAGAGCTATTGTAATTCATAATATATTATATGCATTAAGTTATTTGAGTGATTTGCTTTGCTTTATTAATTTATGTATTTTTAAATTATCTACTAGGTGATTATTCAGTTTTTGAGCCATACTGCCTTACCACACATGAGGGATTAGAACCAACGACTATTGCATGACTTTATGTTCCATTTTTTATATTTACACATTGGTTGTTATATTTTTTTTAATTTTTTTTTCTCTTTGCTTAAACAAGATTTAAATAAATTTAAATCATAATTTTTCTTTTAATAGGTAGAAAAAGACTGTGAAAAACTCGAGAAATACCTTTTTATAAATATTGTATAAATTTTATCTATTTTGATGTCAAATGAAGTTACAATATTCTTAAATTCAGTCATTTTTTAATAAATTTTTTTTAATATTAAATTTTTTTAAATAGTTTGAATTATTATAGTTTGATATTATTAAATTGAACTTTAGGTATGTGCCTAGCAAATGTTAATCGGACTAATTTGATTTTTTTAATTAATGGATATAATTAACCTAATCTAATAATTACGTAAAGAAAACTTATTTTATAATAATTACATGACTAAACAGATTATTTTTCCTACATAAAAGTTATTCTCGATTAAATTTATACCTAACGTACCCATAATCATCAGGGAAAGTTTTACGTGAGATATGTGCATATAGTGGTGATAACTTTTGACACGATTCGATAATACGATACGAGGTAGATCCGAACACGAAGTAACTCGACATAATATGATATGACAGTATATGATACGTTAACCCCAAGTTAACTAACTAAATTAATATTTTAAGATTATTTTATTCTTTAAACTCTTAAAATGAATTTATTATTTCATATTTGGTTAAAATAACTCAAAATAATTCGGCACGATAAAAATATTTTTATTAATAGATTGACACAATTTATCACTTGTTAAATTTGACCCAAAACAAAAATTGAGCCCAAAACCCAAATCTAAATAAAACCTATATTCATTTGTCACATATATATATTACTCTTTGCCTTCTCTATCAAATGGCCGAAAAATAGAATTTAGAAGCTGCGTGAAGAAGCCGCAGAACAAAGAAAAAAATCCAGAAAAGAAAGCAGTGAGATCAACCGCTAGAGCTTCAATTTCTTTCCAACCCCTTGCAAATTCTCCCTCCACCAGCAACAACCTCATACGTAGAACTTTCCGGCCAGAGTAGAACATATCAGAAAAGGAGCTGCGCATAGTTTTATTTTTTTGTCTCCTTCATCTGTTTAGTCTGCTTCCGTTTGCCAGCTTTATTTTTCCATTATTGTTTAGGAGTAGAGTTGCTACTTATTCGGCAGTTTAAAGGAGGCTAAAATATTCAGTAAGTTGTTGATTTTTCTGTATGGTAATATTTTATTTTATAGCAAGTTTGTTAATTTATCTTGCTATATATTACCAGTAAATTAGAGGGAGTTATTTTGTGGGTTGATTTTGGATTTTGGTATAATTTTGTGAAACTCTCTGAAAATTGGTGTTTGTATCTCCATTTGATTATTAGTGGATTTTCCTCGATGTGCCGTCGTCAGTGGAGTAGACTTTTCACATTAAAAAGTTGAACCACTTAAATCATTGTGTGCCATTTACTACTTATTATTTTGATGTTACCCATTATTATATATTTGTAAAACCAAAATTGGATCCGATCTTCGCTTCCGCAAGTGCTTATTTATAACAAATTGGTATCAGAGCATTAGGTTATTCTGCTATTTATTGGAACTGATCAAGTTTTCTCTTTTTGAATTTATTTTGAGCTTCTGGTTATCTGATTGGTTTCATATTTTCTAGGTTGTGCTTTTGTTTATGTAATATTAGGTTTTCTATCATGGCGGAAAAATATGAAATTGAGAAATTCAATGGTAGAAATGATTTTAGTTTTTGGCGTATGAAGATGTAGGCCGTATTAGTTAAAGAAGGGCTCGTTAAGACACTTGAAGGCAAGGATAAATGGCCATAAAAATTGATTGATGAAGAAAAAGATGCATTAATGGAAAATGCTCTCAGTTCAATTCAATTATCCTTGTTTGATGAGGTACTACACAAGGTTAGTGATAAGGAATCTCCTGTTGGGTTATGGCTTAAATTGGAGAATTTGTATATGACCAAGTCTTTGACAAGTCGGTTATATTTGAAGCAACATTTGTATACATTTAGAAAGTTAGAAGGTACACCTTTGGACGATCACCTTGATGGATTTACTAAAATTATTCATGATCTAAAAATGGTAGTGTTAAGATTGATGATAAGGATCTTGCCTTAGTTATATTATGTTATTTACCTCATTCATTTGAACATTTTTTTGATACCATGCAATATGGGCCAGACACTATTTCTTTGGAGGATGTCAAAACAACTTTGAATTCCAGAGAGTTGAAGAAAAAAGTGTCTACAAGCAATAATGATAATAGCAGTGGTTTATTTGTCAGAGGTAGAAATCAAGAAAAAGGCACAAGCAATAATAGAGGCAAATCTAGATCCAAATCTAGAAAAAGAAAAGACAAATGCAACTATTGCCGTCACGAAGGGCACTGGAAAGTAAATTGTCCAAAACTCAAAGGTAAAGGAAAATCTACCACAACGTCTTCTGGTACAAATGATGTTGCTGGTGTTGCAGATAGTTCTGGTTCTGATGGTGAAAATATTCTATCAGTATCTATTAGTTCTCCTAGAGATGTTTGGATTCTTGATTCGGGTTGCACTTACCATATGTACCCCAGTAGAGATTGGTTTTCTTCTTATCAGTCTATTGATGAGGGTGTTGTCTTGATGGAAAACAATATGTCCTACAAGGTTGTTGGTATTGGTACTTTACGAATTAAGATGCATGATGGTATTGTTAGGACTTTGAAAGATGTTCTCTATGTCCCAGATTTGAAAAAGAACTTGATATCTTTGGGTACTCTTGATTCACAAGGCTACAAGTATGTAGCTGAAGGTGGAGTTTTAAGAGTCAGTAAGGGCGCTCTTATTGTTATTAAAGGGAATTTGTTGCATGGTCTCTATATGCTTCAAGGTAGCACTTTTATTGGCAGTGTTTCAGTTTCGTCCTCATCAGATCAAGATTCAGACACTACTCGATTATGGCATATGTGGCCTGGGTATATAAGTGAAGCAAGGATGTCTATTTTGAGCAAACATGATTTGCTTTGTGGTCAGAAAACTAAGAAGCTTGATTTTTGTGAGCATTGTGTCTATTGAAAGCATCGTAGAGTCAAGTTTAGTACAACCATCCATAAAATGAAAGGTACTATTGATTATATTCATTTAGATCTTTGGGGTCCTTCTCATGTTGTGTCTAAGGGTGGTGCCCGGTATATGTTGACTTTTATTAATGACTTCTCTCATCATGTTTGGGTGTATTTTCTAAAGAATAAGAATGAAGCATTCTCAAAATTTGTGAAATTCAAGGCTTGTATAGAAAATCAAACAAGCAAGAAAATCAAGCATTTGAGAACTGATAATGGTTTGGAATTTTATGATAGTCTATTTAATGAGTTCTGTGAAAGAAATGGTATAGTGAGATACCGCACTGTGCCTCATACACCACAACAAAATGGAGTAGCAGAACGTATGAATATGACTCTCTTAGAAAGAGCTCATTGTATGCTCTTTCAAGCTGACTTGGATAAATCCTTTTGGGCTGAAGCTTGTAACCATGCCTACTATTTGGTGAATCGATCTCTATCAACTGTAATTGAGTTGAAGATTCCATTTGAGGTATTCTTTGGTACTCCTACTAATTATTCTAATTTGAAAGTTTTTCGTTGTCCTGCTTATGCTCATGTTAATGATGGTAAACTTGAGCCTAGGGCATTGAAATGCATATTTTTGGGGTATCCTTCTAGGCTGAAGGGTTATAGATTATGGTGTGTTGAACCCAAGTCACCTAAATTTTTTATTAGTAGAGATGTTAAGTTTGATGAGTTTTCCATGTTGCAAAAGAAAAAAGAGTCTATTGTTGTAGATAAAGACCACAGTGTTAGTGAGCAGGTGGAGCTTAAGAGTGGAGCTCCTAGTCAAGTGCAAGAGGGCACTTCAGATCAACCATCTATGGATGAGATAGATGATTCTACTCATGATTTAGCATAAGAGCAACATAAGAAACCATATAGTATTGCTAAGGGTAAAGGAATAAGAGAGATTCGACGCCCTCAGAGGTACACAGATGCAAACTTAGTTTCTTTTGCATTATGTGTGGCAGAGTCTATTGCGGTGTATGAACCTTCTAGTTATCATGAAACTGTCACTTGTGATGAGTCTATTCAGTGATTGGTTGCTATGAATGAAGAGATTGAATCACTTCATAAGAATCATACTTGGGAATTAGTGAAACTACCTAAGGGTTAGAAGATCATTGGAAACAAATGGGTCTTTAAGAAAAAGGAAGGTATACCTGAGGTTGAAGCAGCTAGGTTCAAAGCAGGTGTTGTTGCAAATGGCTATTGTCAGAAGAAAGGTATTGACTTCAATGAAGTATTTTCACATGTTGTGAAACATAGCTCTATTCATGTGTTGCTTGCTATGATTGCATTATTTGACATGGAATTAGAACACCTTGATGTCAAGACAACCTTCTTACATGGTAAGCTTAAGGAACAAATATATATGCATCAACCATAGGGGTTTGTTGTTCCAAGTAAGGAAGATCATGTTCGTTTACTGAAAAATCTTTAAATGGGTTGAAGCAATCTCCTAGGAAGTGGTATACGCTATTTGATTCTTTTATGATTGATCATGGTTACTCTAGGAGTGATTATGATAGTTGTGTTTATCATAAAAGATTCTATGATGGTTCATCTATCTATTTGTTGCTTTATGTTGATGACATGCTTATTGCTTCTAAGAATAAGTCTGAGATTCAGAAATTAAAGTCTCAACTTAGTGGTGAATTTGACATGAAAGATTTGGGTGCAGCGAAGAAAATTTTAGGCATGTAAATTTACAAGGATAGATAAGCATGCAAGCTTTATTTGACTCAGAAAAGTTATATTGAAAAAGTTCTTGAACATTTTGGCATGAAAGAGTCTAAACCTATGAGTACGCCGTTAGCTGCACATTTCAGGCTTTCTTTGGCTTTATCACCACAGTCAGAAGAAGAAGAGCGGTACATGTCTCAGGTTCCATATGCTAGTGTTGTTGGTAGTTTGATGTATGCTATGGTTTGTACTCGTCCAGATATTTCATATGTAGTTAGTGTTTTCAGTAGATATATGGGTAATCTTGGTAAGGGTCATTGGCAAGCAATGAAATGGATACTTCGGTATTTGAGAGGTACATCTAGTATTGCTTTGGTATATGATGGAAGTTCTAATACTAGTTGTAGTGTTACTGGTTATGTGGACTCCAATTATGTTGGTAATTTGGATAGAAGAAGATCTTTGACAAGTTATGTCTTCACTCTTTCTCATTGTGCCATTAGTTGGAAGGCTACTTTACAGTCTACAATTGCTTGTCTACAACAGAGGTAGAATATATGGCAATAGTAGAAGCAGTGAAAGAAGTCATTTGGCTTAGAGGTTTGGTTTGTGATTTGGGTTTACACTAGGATACTTCTGTTGTATTTTGTGATTGTCATAGTGCAATACACTCGACTAAGAATACTATGTATCATGAAAGAACCAAACACATTGATGTCAAATATCACTTCGTTCCTGACATTGTCTCTTAGGGTGCTATTGTTGTCAATAAAATAGTCATTATAGAGAATCCAGCTGATATGTTAACCAAACCAGTTCCATTTAGCAAGTTCAAGCATTGTTTGGACTTGATTGGTATTTGTAGAAGATGATCACCCTTTGGGGCTTTGGACGACAGTTATTTAGTAATCCGAGGAATTTTATATTTGATGAACATGTTTTCTGTTTTGAGCCAAGGTGGAGATTTGTTAAATTTGGCCCAAAACAACAATTGAGCCCAAAACCCAAATCTAAATAAACCCTATATTCATTTATCATATATTTATATATATAGAAGCTACGTGAAGAAGCCTCAAAACAAAGAAAAAAATCTACAAAAGAAAGTAGTGAGATCAGCCGCTAGAGCTTCAATTTCTCTCCAGCCCCTTGCAGATTCTCCCTCCACCAGAAACAGCTTCATGCGCAGAACTTTTTGGCCAGAGTAGAACATAGCAGAAAAGGAGCTGTGCACAGTTTTATTTTTTCGTCTCCTTCATCTGTTTATTATGCTTTCGTTTGCCAACTTTATTTTTCCACTGTTGTTCAGCAGCAGAGTTGCTACTTATTCGGAAGTTTAGAGGTGGCTAAAATATTCAATAAGTTGTTGATTTTTCTATATGGTAATATTTGATTTAATAGCAAGTTTGTTAATTTATTTTACTATATATTACTAGTAAATTAGAAGGAGTTATTTTGTGGGTTGATTTTGAATTTTAGTATAGTTTTGTGAGACTCTCTGAAAATTGGTGTTTGTATCTCCATTTGATTATTAGTGGATTTTTCTCGGTGTACCGTCGTTAGTGGAGTAGACTTTTCACATTGAAAAGTTGAACCACTTAAATCATTATGTGTCATTTAATGCTTATTATTTTGCTGTTACTTATTATTATATATTTGTGTAATCAAAATTGGGTCCGATCTTCGTTTACACAAATGCTTATTTATAACACCACGCATATATAATAAGAATATTATTTAATTTAAGCCCTTTTATTGTAACACAAGGAATATTGTCCTGAAAATAGTAAGATACATCGAGAGAGAGAGAGAGAGTGAATATTAATCAATTCATCTCATTTCTAGGAGTACTTTTTGCATGCAAACTCCTTGGCTTACTAATCTCCTTATCGAGAGATATTTGATGATAGTAGAAAACTTTAATCGTATTTGGTTACAAATCGTGTGAAGTCTTGGATCAAGCCGTTCATCTTCCCCTTTAAAGTTTCATGTATTTTTGTTTCTCTCTCGAAAGTTTTAGTAGTTCTTTTGTCATTGATATGCTAGTACTCTATGAAAGCAATTCTTGATTACTCGTTGTTCACCATCATTGAAACCCTTGTGATAATGGAGGCTTTAATGGGCTATTTCATTACTCGAGGGTAATTCACTCTCTTATCTCTAAATATAATATAGTAAGGATAGTGTACAAGAGAAAATATTCTCCAAGAACCGTTTACATACACCAGATTCATAGATGAGATAGAGAATCTCTTCATTTATTATTTTATATGTATGCATTTATTTGTTCACAGAGGATTTATTTTCATATAAAAATTAATAATATATTTTTAAAACTAACAAAGGATAGTGTACAAGAGAAAATATTCTCCAAGAACCATTTACATACACCAGATTCGTAGATGAGATAGAGAATCTCCTTATTTATTATTTTCTCCTTATTTATTATTTTATATGTATGCATTTATTTGTTCACAGAGTATTTATTTTCATATAAAAATTAATTTAAAACTAACAAAGTATAACATATACCATAGAAGATATTTTTTCATGGAGGATTTATTATTTATATGTATATGTATGTATTTATTTATTTATTTATAAAAAAATTATTTTCATATAAAGATTAATAATATATTTTTAAAACTAACAAAATATAACATAGGTCCATCATATCGATGGACTTGACCCATATAAAACTTTTTTTCCTTAATTATAGAACTAAATTTGTTCATCTAATTCTTAACTATGTATAATTTCTCTATTTTCATCTTCGGTAACTTAATTCTCTAAGTTCCCTTTAATGGATATCCTCTTAAGTAGTTTCTTCTATAATACAAGTTTTTTCGATCTTTTTTGTTTCTTCTCAAAGTAGTGAGTTCTCTTTCTTGACTTACAAGTGTTGGGAAATTACGCAAATTTTTGATAAATTAGATTTATGAGAAAACAATAATAGAAAAATAACACACAAATTTGATAACGGAGTTCGACCAATCTTGCTTACGTCTTTGGACCTGCTGTAGATTTTTTTATTAAAAGGAGAGAATTTATATAAGGTGTTTACAACACTCACAACTCACAACCCAAAATTCAATTACACCCAAGAAAATTATTCTTAATTTTTTCTCACAAAAGCTTTTCTCTCAATTGGAATGAAGACTTTGGATGATTAATTCATTACAATTACAAGTCTATTTATAGGAAAATTCATTCATTGAATTACTCCTTAAATTAATAATTTCTTAAATTGTTCCTTGAATTAAGCTCCTGGTTTTGTTCCATGTTTTACTTCTTGTTGTGCTCCATGTTTTGCTCCTTAAATTAAAGAGCTTTATAGCAATTTCCAACAAGTATCATAGAATGTTTTCGCTCCTTTTTTAATTGGTTACTTGTGAAGCTGGCGACTTCCTTTGGCACTAACCTTAAACTTTTTGATAGGTTCGTATTCTTCTTTGAAATCTTCTTTTATGGTTCTTTGTGGCTAAAATCAGAATGAAAAAGTTTTTAAAGCTAATGTGTTCACAAGATTCTACTTTAAATCTCAAAATATCTCTTGATGTTATAAGCGTGATTAGCATGTGTCCTCCTTCTTGGCCAAACAAGGATGCATGGAATTGATTATGTTGCTTTCTATAGGTTCAAATGGCTCACAATTAGATCCTTAAAAATGATCAGGGTCAATTAATACTAGCTTCTTCCTTGATTGAAGTGGATCCAACAGACCAGAGATGGAAATGATTACAAATTTACAAACACAGATTTGCTAAAGGTTAAAGCTGATAAATCTTTAATGGGTAAAATCTGGAGCAAAACAAAGGTAAAAGGCATCATGCATATACTTCTTTTAGATCCTCTTGGAACGCATTAGGGAAACTGCAAGTGATTGACAGACGTGGAAGATGTATTTAATATTTTCAAATTTTCCTTACAAATCAAGGAAGATAGAGGGGAAAATAAAAAAGTGTGGGATAAATCCATTTGGAACATGGATAGATCCATTATGATCTATGTTTGCCAAGAATTTTAAGAAAATATCTTCTAGCATTGGTGGTCATAGAAATAGAACTCATGCTTCAAACCGAATTACTTAATTGGAAGTTTGGTAGAGCTAAAATTGAGCTAAATGTTATATGTTCTCTACCTGCTGGAAAACTTATGAAACAAAATAACCCAAATGATATACATGTTTGGATCCAATGTAGGTATGAGAGGGTGTCTGAATTCTTTCATAACTGTGGCATTTTAACACATTTTACTTGTCAATTCCAAGCTATTGGTGCATCTCATATTTCTCTAAATGATGGCTCTCAACATCCCCTATATGATTTCTGGCTTAAGGCTAGCTAGTCTCAGACAAATTGCTCCATTACAAGACTATATAAGAAGACAAGTACTACAGGAGACCTAACTAGTTGGATCTGTTTGGTTTCAAAATAGATGCCCCTTCTAAAGGATCGAACCAGCTTCTAAGACTTCATAATTTGCAATTAAATGGGCATAATTCTGAACATGGTTCTATAGAAAAATCAGATAAAGCTACAAGCATTGGTGCACAGAGCCCATCTCCCCTCTCAAGAGACTCAATTCATCCCACAAGTAAATGATGAAGTTCAACTCCTTCCCCAGAAAGCTATTACACCAACTCCTCAACAGGAGATGCATACAACTCAAACTCAGATAGAGGAGCCAAAGGCCATACACTCAGGTATAAAAGCTTTAATGTCTAATTCAATTGTTTCATCTGTGACAGTCCAGACTACTCAAAGGGAGAATGAAGCTGATGAGCACTTTATTTTGGTGGCCAATCCTCATGGATCTCTTTAATGCTATGGGGCAGCAAGATCAGAACCTTCTGTGGGATACTATAAACAACCTTAACTCATCTCAGCCTTAGATATTCCATGACAATAACACTCAAAATTTATATGCTACTTTGAACCCTTCCGATAGCTTTTTGAATATCCCAGACTTAACTTCTTCTGGATCTGTTACCCGATCTCAATCTCGGTTCTTAAATGAACTTGACTCGTTTGTCTCTGATTCTCTTTAAAACTCTAATTGTAATTCAGTAATCATTACCATTGATTCTCCCATCAAAACTGTGGAGCATGTTCCAATTCACTTAACATATCCATTCCATCAGCCCTTCTCTCAATCAACCTTAACCTAAAATAACCAGAGGCTCCAAATCATCAGGAAGAGGAAAAGGAAATATCAGCAAGAATCAAGCTAGTTGCAGTAAGAAAAGGAAAAGTCAGAAGGAGCTGAGAAGGAAATACTACCAATTGACATTACCAAACGAAAGGTGACCCTCTCGAGTTTCCAGCTGTTTCCTAGATTAAAGTAGCCTTTCGTCGTCCTACCAAATGAAAGAAGTAATTATCAAACAGCTGGCCCTATTAAAGAACCAAAGGCCTTCCAGTGATTAAGAAAGAAATGGGTTTGCGCTTGACCTTTCTTGTGTTCCTGTCTGGATTTCTCCTTTCACTCTACTTTTTATTCATTCCTCTACTTGCGAGTTGGAAGTAAGTCTCTAAGTATTCTATGTCTCTTTACCTTGATTGTTCACCAGATGTTGGAATCTTTCAATAGTTTTGAAAAATAATAGTTTTTGATGTAAACGTTGATTGTATATGTTTAATAGAGCCTAGCTCCTCAAGCGAACATCTCTTATATTTAGCAGCTTCTTTAAGATTGTAATTCCTGTAATCTTTTACATTTTTTTGGCTTATCTATGTAAAACACAAAGTTTGCTTATTTTACTTAGTGTATCTCTCTTTCATTATATTGTTGAAAAATTGTACAAATTTTCGATAAGTCAGATTTATGATAAATCAATAATAAAAAATAACACATAAATTTGATAACGGAGTTCGGCCAATCTTGCTTACGTTTCCGGACCTGCTGCAGATCTTTTTACTGAAAGGGGAGAAATTACCCAAGGTGTTTACAACACTCACAACTCACAACCCACAACCCAATTACACCCAAGAAAATTACTCTTAATTTTCTCTCACAAAAGTTTTTCTCTCAATTGGAATGATCACTTTGGATTATTAATTCATTACAATTACACATCTAAATTTCTCCTTAAATTAATGATTCCTTAAATTGCTCCTTGAATTAAGCTCTTTGTTTTGCTCCATGTTTTGCTCGTTGTTTTGCTTCATGTTTTGCTCCTTAAATTGCTCCTTGAATTAAGCTCCTTGTTTTGCTTCTTAAATTGCTCCTTGAATTAAGTTCTTTGTTTCACTCCATGAATTGCTCCATGTTTTACTCCTTAATTTGCTCCTTAATTTGAGGAGCTTTATAGTAATCTCCAGCAATCTCCCACTTGAAGACTAATTTCAATCTTTCTTCACACCTCGATCAATGCAGTAGTTTTTCTAGTCTTGTTACTCTAGCAGACCAACTGAAGTTGAGCACAACTTCAGTTTGTCAATAGTCACCACTTTTGTTAACATATTCGCTGGATTTTTGCTTCCTTAAATCTTCTCCAGTATTAACATATCATCTTCCAATAGGGATCTGATGAAGTGATAATGAAGTCCAATATGCTTGGTTCTAGAATGAAATGCTGAATTCTTCGCCAAGTGTATTGCACTTTGACTATCACTGTGTAGAACATTCTTCTCCTATTTGAATCCCAGCTCAGTTAACAAACCTTGAAGCCATATCATCTCTTTATTGGATTTAGTCACTGCTACATACTCAGCCTTTGTAGTGGATAGAGTGAAAATTTTCTGTATTTGTGACATCCAACTAACAGCTATAGTTTCAACAGTAAATATATAACCGGTGGTGCTTCTTCCGTGATCAACTTCACCTCCAGAGTCTGCGTCTACATACCCTTGTTCTTTTAACTCTCATTTACTAAAGTACAAGCACTTTTTTGTGGTGCCTCGCAGATACCTCAAAATCCACTTGACTACTTCCCAATGAGTTTTCCCTAGGTTTGACATAAATCTGCTAACAACTCCCACTGCATGGCCAATGTTTGGTCTTGTACAAACCATTGCGTACATCAAACTACCAATGGCTGAGGCATAAGGAACCTTAGCCATGAATTCTTTTTCTTTCTCTGTATGAGGGGACTGATCCTTGGATAGGCGAAAGTGACTGGCCAAGGGTGTGCTAACTGGTTTGGCATCGTCCATGTTGAATCTCTGTAAAACACAATTGATGTACTATACCTGAGATAACTACAAGGATCCTTTCTTCTTATTTCTTGTGATTTGCATTCCAAGAATCTTCTTTGATGGACCCAAGTCTTTCATGTCAAACTCCTTTGACAATTGATGCTTCAACCTTCTAATATCATCCATATCTGAACCTGCTACTAACATATTATCAACATAAAGTAGTAAAATGATATAACTGAACCTATATCTCTTAAAGTAGTAATAGCGGTCGACATTGCACTTCTGGAAACCTTCCTTGTGCATGAAGCTATCAAAATTTTGTACCATTGTCTTGGGGCTTGTTTCAGGCCATACAAACTCTTCTTAAGTTTGCACACCATGTTCTTCTTCCCTCTTTCTAAGAAACCTTCTGGTTGGTACATGTAAATCTCTTCATCTAAATCTCCGTGAAGGAATGCAGTCTTCACATCCAACTGTTCAAGATGAAGATCTTCAATGGCTACAATACTCAACACTGATCTAATAGTATTGAGCTTCACAACAGAAGCGAAAATGTCAGTGTAGTCAACTCTTTCCTTCTGTTGAAACCCTTTGACAACTAGGAGGGCTTTGTATATTTTGGAACCATCATCCTCCTCTTTCACCCGGTACACCCATTTGTTATGAAGTTCCTTCTTTCCCATAGGTAACTCAGCTAGTTCCTATGTCTGGTTGGAGATGAGAGATTTCATTTCTTCTTTCATGGAAAGCTCCCACTTGCTAGAATCTCGGGTCTGACAAGCTTCAATATAGCATTCAGGCTCCTCTCCATCAGTCAGTAACATATAGTTCATGTATCTCTTGTTAGGCGTATGAGGTTGAGAAGACCTTCTCAATACAGGAGCTAGAGTAAGAGGTTGTGTTGTGTCAGAATCATATGTATTGCTCTGTCCAACAAGTTCCTCTAGCTGAGGACTTGTTACAATTGGTTCTATTGCGGAACTATCTAGGACATCATCTGCATATACAAATACTGACTCATTCTGCTCTGGGTCATTGGCGTCTATTTAATGCATGTCCTTATACATCACCCTTTCGTTGAAAATCACATCTCTACTACGGATAACTTTCTTGTTTTCGTCATCCCAAATGTGGCAGCCAAACTCATCCTCACCATAGCCGATTGATGAACGAAAACCGGCATTGCCAATTCTCGCAAATACTTTGGTTTTAATATTTGTAAAACTCTCGCAAGTGCACGAATCATTTCGTAGAAAATGATAAGTATACTCCCAAGGTCGATCTAAGGAAGGAATGTATGTGGTCCTTAATTTATTATTCAAACTTTTAAAAACGAAATTAAATCCTAAACATCCTGTCACGATAGTTTGGTTTTTGTGTTCCTAATCTAATAACATAAAATAAACATATATACAGATTAATTAAATATAATAAAAAAATAAACATAGATACAAATTCAATAAATAAATATAAATACTGGTTCTATAAATATTGATTCAATTTTTTTCGTTTATATTAGTGGAGTATTTATGGATATAATAACTAAATTAATTATGCTTGCTCATATTATCTAGGTTGTTAAAGATATAAATTGATATTTTATTGATTCTCTCTTTTTGTATGAATACCACCTTTGGTGGGTTAGATATTCTTTGTTAACTAAACAAATCAATTAACACCTATGGGTGGGGTTGATAACTAATTTGGTTAATTAAATTAATTCCTTTTTCTAAGAGATTGAAAATGAACCATTTAAATGCCACCTTTGGTGGGGTTAGACGATTTAAACTTTATTCAAGGTGTCCAAATTAAACCCAAGAATTTAGTTATCCAGTACTAACTTTCAAGTTTTAAAACCACTATTGAAAACATGTTGTCAATACATTTTCACATAATAATTCTTATAAAAACTTTTGAAATAGAGCTTCACTCTAACTACCAGGCGATTGTACCAACAAATAAAAGAGCACTACTCTAAATTAGAGGATCACTAAACCTTCAAATCTAATTTTCAGATTTAAGTTTTTAATGAAAAATAATATATTTCTCTCTAACCTCCTTAATATAACATCTTGAATAAAAATAACAACAATTCAATTTAGAAATTTTCACCTATTTAATATTTGTAAGCATAACAACGTTATTATTATATCATGATTATAAACAGCTAGCAGTTAAATTTAATCACAGACAAATTAAATATAACATGTAAGAATAAAGCATAAAAATAAGCGTAAAGAAAATAAAATCCTTACGAACTTCGACGCTATTCCGTTGCTAGAAAACCTCCAAGCGGAATTTGCACTTCCATTTATTGAATCAAAAATCTAAATTATTACAAAACATTACAAGTTCCTCTCAAAAAGAGAAGAACTCTAAACCTAAGAGAATTGAACTAAAAACTAAGAGAAAAACTAAGAAAAGCTTAGAAACTAAGAAAAACTCAAAAAACTAAGAAATGAGAGAAAGAAAGAAGAGAGAAGTGTGTTTTGAGGTGTGTTTAGTTATGAAGAGAATGGGGGTATTTATAGGTGAGGATGGAGAGAAAAAATGAGTAAAAAAATGTTAAAAAAAATATTAAAAAATTAAAAACGTGTAATGGACATCTTTGAGGTCATCAATGACGTCGGATGACGTCAGCTGGCTGCACGTGAAAAATGGGGCAAAAACGCATTGGTAGCGGTGGCGATTCTTGGTGTAGCCGCAGCTAAATTTGGCCATTGCTTGTATTCAGCGGCTGCGCGATTTTCCGATCTTTTGACATTTTTGACCTTTTCGACCCATTTTGTCCAATTTTTCCATGTTTGTTGACCTTTTCCCACTTATTTATTAATTTATTTGTGATGTATTGCTTCAAGTATTCTTGTTTGAGTCTTTACATTGCGTTTTTAGGCCAAAATTCCTGAAAAACAATAAAAATACCCGTGATTCCGAAAAAGACAAATTTATATAAATATATGATAAAACATATAAATATATATATTTTTAATCAATTAATGTGCATAAAATCATGGTTATTTTAGTGCTTTTTGAGCACTCATCACCGATGAATGTACATTTCTTGGATTTAGGATCATGCTTATTCCTGCCTTGATCATTGATATGCACAAATGCTACACAGTCGAAAACTTTTAGATGTGATAGTTTCACCTCTTTTCCGCTCCATACCTCCTCTGGTATTCTATGCTCCAATGGAACAGATGGGCCTCGGTTGATCAAGTAAGTTGCCATATTGACTACTTCTGCCCGGAACTGCTTTGGTAGACATGATTGTATATAAATGCTTCTGGCTCTTTCTGTCAACGTTCGATACATACGCTCAGCTACACCATTGTGTTGAGGCGTGCCTGGCACAGTTCTTTTCATTCTGATCCCATACTCATAGCATAAATTTTTGAATCTGGTGTCTTCATATTTACCACCATTATCGGTTCTGAGCTTTTTGATCTTTAAACCCATCTCATTTTCCACCATAGCTTTCCATCTTCTGAAAGCCTCAAATACTTCAAACTTATGCTTTAGAAAGTAAACCCATACCTTCCGAGAGTTATCATCGATGAAAGTCACGAAGTAGAGTTTCCCACCAATAGATGAGTCGGTCGTTGGTCCCCAAACATCAAAGTGAATAAGCTCTAGCCTTTCCTTCTTTGGGGTTCTGCAACTTGTCTGAAAGCTGACTCTCTTTTTCTTTCCAAGTATGCAATGTTCGCATATGTCTATCTCTGTAGACTGTAGACCTGGAAGTTTTCCCTTTGAGTGCATAATCTTCATCCCTTTCACACTCGTGTGGCCTAGTCTCTGGTGCCACATATTTGGTGTTTCATTGCCTGTTGCAACTGTGATTGAACAACGTGCCTCTGCTATCATGTAAAGAGTGCCACTTTTCTTGCCTCGAGCAACTGTCATTGCACCCTTTGAAATCTTCCAATCATCACCATAGAAGATTATAGTGTAGCCTTCACTGGCCAACTGCCCTACTGAGATTAAGTTCCTTTTGAGATTGAGAATATACATGACATCCTTCAACTCCCAAACAAATCGATTCAACTTAATCTTCACTACACCTTTGCCAATAATAGCACATGGTTGATCATCACCAAGATATACCTTTCCAAGGTTTCCGGGGACATATTTCTTGAAGAATTCTTTCTGTGAAGTAGCATGGAACGATGCTCCAGAGTCTAACACCCAAGATTCTTCCTTGCTCTCCAAAGAGCATATCAATGCATCATCTCCTCTTGAGGTGGAAGTAACATTTGCCTCTACCTTCACTTGTTTTTCCTTCGGTGCACTCTTGCACTGATTTTTGTAGTGCCCGGTTCTTCCACAATTCCAACACTCGATAGTCTTCGAGCTATGGGAATTATTAGGATTCCTAGATTTGGACCTCCTGTCCTTTGATCTATCTCGGTAGTCTGTTCTGCCACGTCCATTCCCTTTGGTTGAATTTCTTCCTCTTGACTCTACATGCAAAACTGAAGAAGTTGACGATTCACCTAACTCTCTACGTCGGATCTCTTCATTGAGAACCAAATCATGAACATCGTCAAATTTCAACTTATTGCTTCCTGACGAGCTATTCACAGCCGTGACAGTAGCATTCCAACTTTGTTTGAGGCTGATGGCTTCCCATACATATTGGAGAGAGCTTTCATAAGACCCGCCGTGGTCTTTTCCTTTGCTATATTGAAAGAAACATTACGTGATAGCGTCAATCGAATAACTCTGAGGGCTTTTCTATCTAGAAGATTCCAATCTTCTTCCTTCATAGCCTCTAGCTTCTTCCCTAACCCCACGTTTGGTTGGTTATTCCATTCCCATCAAAACTTTTTTTTTCCAATTTTGCCCTCACCTAAAATATAACCTTAAATTCAAATCCTAAATTCTCAAAACCAAAATTCTAAAACCCTAAACCCAAAATTTCAAAACCCTAAATCCAAATCCTAAAATCCTAAAACTTTAAACCCTAAACCTTAAAACATAAATCCCAAAACCCTAAAACATAAATCCCTAAACCCTAAACCCTAAATCCCAAATTCCAAATCCTAAAACCCTAAATCCTAAACCTCAAATCCCTAAACCCTAAACCTTAAAACATAAATCCCAAAAACCTAAAACATAAATCCCAAATCCCAAATCCCTAAACCCCAAATCCCTAAACCATAAACCTCAAATCCCAAATCCCTAAACCCTAAACCCTAAAACCTTAAACCTTAAAACATAAATCCCAAAACCCTAAATCCTAAATCCCTAAACCCTAAACCTTAAACCCTAAAACTCTAAACCCCAAATCTCCAAATCTCTAAACCCTAAACCTTAAAATATAAATCCCAAAACCCAAAACCCTAAAACGTAAATCACAAAACCCTAAACCCCAAATTCCAAATCCTAAAACCATAAACGCTAAACCTTAAACCTTAAAACCCTAAAACCCTAAACCCTAAATCCAAAATTCTAAAACCCTAAACTATTTTTAGAAAAATAATAATTTAACCCTAAATCTTAACCTACAAATATAACCCCAAATCCTAAATCCAGAAACCCTAAATCACACATCCCAAACCTCAAAAACCTAAACCCTATTTAGAAAAATAATAATTTTAATAATATATTTCTTTTTAATTAAGTAATACTTATTTAGAAAAATAATGATTTCAATAATGTATTTTGTCTAACGAAAAAATAGTAATTAAATGACATTATTTGAACTTTACAGCATGTAGGGGTATTAAGGTCATTTATAGCTTTTTTTTATTCCATTCCAGTGGCAAACCAAACACTATAATCTTGATTCTGAGTTTGATTCCAGTGGTCAAACCAAACAAAATTGTTACCTTTCCATTCCATTCCATTCCGATTCCGATTCCGATTCCATTCCACGAACCAAACGCCACCTAAGAGAGGTTGATATAGATTTCTTTGATACAGATAATCCTCTATCTGCATTTTCCAAAACCCGAAATCTATGCCATCAAATTTCTTGAGTTTCACCCTTTCTTCATCTATGGCCATTGCCCCCACTCATATCTGACTTCTTCCGGATCGTTTCTGACTATTTCTGCAAACCACCGTGTATTAGAACACCTCCGTCAACAAAATTGACATAAATCACCACTAAAAACTTTGATACCAGTTGTTGGGAAATTACGCAAATTCCTGATAAGCTAGATTTATGAGAAAGCAAGAATAGAAAAATAACACACAAGAAATAATAAAAGAATCCTTGCAGTTATCTCAGGCAGAGTACATCAATCGTGTTTTACAGAGATTCAACATGGGCGATGGTAAACCAGTTAGCACACCCTTGGCCAGTCACTTTCGCCTATCCAAGGATCAGTCCCCTCAGACAGAGGAAGAAAAAGAATTCATGGCTAAGGTTCCTTATGCCTCAGCCATTTGAATTTTGATGTACGCAATGGTTTGTACAAGACCAGATATTGGCCATGCAGTAGGAGTTGTTAGAAGATTTATGTCAAACCCAAGGAAAACTCATTGGGAAGTAGTCAAGTGGATTTTGAGGTATCTGCGAGGCACCACAGAAAATTGCTTGTACTTTAGTAAATGAGATTAAAAGTACAAGGGTACATAGATGTAGACTTTGGAGGTGAAGTTGATCATCGAAGAAGCACCATCAGTAATATATTTACTGTTGGAACTACATCTGTTAGTTAGATGTCACAAATACATAAAATTGTCACTCTATCCACTATAGAGGCTGAGTATGTAGCAGTGACTGAAGCCAGTAAAGAGATGATATGGCTTTAAGGTTTGTTAACTAAGTTGGGATTCAAACAGGAGAAGAATGTTATGCACAATGATAGTCAAAGTGCAATACACGTGGCGAAGAATTCAGCATTTCATTCTAGAACCAAGCATATTGGACTTCATTATCACTTCATCAGATCCCTATTGGAAGATGATGTGTTAATACTGGAGAAGATTCAAGGAAGCAAAAATCCAACGGATATGTTAACAAAAGCGGTGACTATTGACAAACTGAAGTTGTGCTCAACTTCAGTTGGTCTGCTAGAGTAACAAGACTAGAAAAGCTACTGCATTGATCGAGGTGTGAAGACAGATTGAAATTAGTCTTCAAGTGGGAGATTGTTGGAGATTGCTATAAAGCTCCTTAATTTAAGGAGCAAAACATGGAGCAAAACAAGGAGCAAAACATGGAGCAAAACAAGGAGCAAAACATGGAGCAATTCATGGAACAAAACAAGGAGCTTAATTCAAGGAGAAATTTAAGGAACCATTAATTTAAGGAGTAATTGTAATGAATTAATCATCCAAAGTGTTTATTCCAATTGAGAGAAAAGCTTTTGTGAGAGAAAATTGAGAGTAATTTTCTTGGGTGTAATTGGGTTGTGAGTTGTGAGTGTTGTAAGCACCTTGTGTAATTTCTCCCCTTTCAGTAAAAATATTTGCAGGAGGTCCGAAGACGTAAGCAAGATTGGCCGAACTCCGTTATCAAATTTGTGTGTTATTTTTCTATTCTTACTTTCTCATAAATCTGGCTTATCGGGAATTTGTGTAATTTCTCAACAGAAGGATGTTGGGTGGCTTGCGATTTCATTTCCCCTACTAAATGAATGAAGCCATGTTTACTAAATTAGGGTGGCATATGGCACAAGAATCAGAGAAACTATGGGTTAAAATTCTGGAACAAAAATATTGTAAGAATAGTTCCTTCCTGGAGGTTATACCAAGATAAACAAATTCTTTTATCTGAAAAGGCATATGTGGGATCACAAATGAACTAACCAAAGGTTTGTGCATACAAATTGGGAATGACAAGAAAGTGAATGCAACACATATCCCATGGATACATGGTGCATTGAAGAACAACTGAATGTTAAGGATTTTAGTAGCATAAATGGTTGGAATTGGTTGTTGGTATTAACATTGTTTGATAGCTATACATAAAATTTGATCAGTAGACTTAGGAGTCCAAATAGTTTACAACAAAATGAGCTCATTTGGATACCTGACAAGTCGCATGTTTTCGTTATAAAGTCGGCTTATAGGGTCATTGTCCTATATGAAAGACACACTATGTTTTTGTAAAAAATATCATCCAATACTGTAGCTATAAGAGGTAATCCATTGAGATTCAATACATAAATTATGGCTATATGTCCTCTATATGTGATAGAGATATAGAAACTGTTGGAAAAGATGAAGTTTATAAAAAGAAATTAAGCCTTGTCCCACATTGCTTTTTTACATTATTTAAAAGAGGTATAAATAATGAATAGTTGGCTATTGGGATTGGGCCCCAAGGGGTACCCACTTTTGTGGAAGGGGAGAGGACCTAGGAAAATGTGATACCACACGCGTGCGCGCCGCTGCCACCGTCCGTCCGACCGATCAGCCATGTCATGCCGAGCCGAGCCGAGTTCGAGTGCATGTGCATGTGTGTGAGGTGAGGTGGCATTTTATTTTTTTTTGGAAAAATATTTTTTTTTTAAAAAGAAAAACTTTTCCACTCAGAAAATGGTTGTTATATATATATATATATTCTCAGGAAAAAAACAACTGTTAGTTTCTTTTATCATAATATGACCGCTAAATGGCCATTACTCTTCTTTATTCAGAAAAATGATTGTTGCTCGTCTTTACTCACAAAAATGTCCATTACTAGTCTTTACTCAGAAAAAGGCCGTTACTCTTCATTACTCAGAATGACTGTTATGCTCTCCATCCCCAAACATTACCGTTATTATCATAATGGCCACCCGGTTTCTGAAACCTATAAATAGAGAGCCTTAGCTCTCAGTTTCTACACAACAATCTGCAAACTCATCTCACTAAGAAAAAAAATTCTCTCTGCAATTCTAAGTTATTTTTCAATTTTTTGAGCAACAAATTTTTCAGGTGTAGCATTCCGGTCTTCATCAGTGTAGTGAAGTTCCGAGACAAAAAAAAAAGATTCTAGACTATTTTATCCTGGGGACGATGAGGCTGTGTTTGCTTGCACAAATTTATGCAAAGTGGTGAAATGTCTTAAAGAGAGCGACTTAGTACGTGACTCAACCCAAGCAGTTCATTTCAGGTTATCGGTAATATTGTTCCAACACTGTTTTAACAAACTTGTATCAACAATTTTAAGACGTTTTCAATTTTCCATGTCTACTGAAATGCTAACTGTTGATCTAAACAAACCATTCCATTTTGAGGGACTACACTTTAAAAGATGGAGACAAAAAATGTTATTTTTCTTAACCATGAAAAAAGTTGTTTATGCTCTTACTACTGAAAAACCAATACAGTCTACTCCTCCTACTGAAGATGCAACTAAGGATTTAGACACCTGGATGCAAAATGATTTTCTGGTCAAAAAAGTATATTCTTAATGGTTTAGCTGATGACTTGTATGATTATTATAACACTGATAAGTCTGCTAAGGAAATTTGGGAAGCACTTCAAAAGAAGTACGACACTAAAGAAGCTGGAGCTAAGAAGTATGCTGTCAGTAGATACATGAAGTTTCAAATGATTGATGGCAAATAAGTGGAAGCTCAATCACACGAACTGCAAAAGATAGCACACGAAATAACTTCTGAAGGTATGACTTTAGATGAACAATTTCAAGTAGCTGTTATTATAGATAAATTACCCCCTGCTTGGAAAGATTTTAAGAATACACTTAGGCATAAAACTAAGGAATTTTCTTTAGAATATCTTATAATCCGTTTAAGAATTGAAGAAGAAGCCCGAAAACAAGATCAAAGAGATGAAGTACTCGTAGTCTCAAATAACAGTACCAATAAGAAACCCTCATCTGCAATTCTGAAACCTAAAGGTAGAAATATGAAAACTCAGAATCGTAATAATAACCAAAATCGCAACCACCAAAATAGAAATAGAAACTACCATCCCCATAATGGACCTAAACCCCCTTAAGGAATAACACATTCATGTGTTATAGTTATAACAGACCTGGCCACTTGGCTAGAACTGCCACAACAGGAATCATCCTACCCCACAGGAAAACCTTACCGAAGATCAACTTATTGCTATGATATCTGAAGTCAATTTTGTTGGTGGATCCGAGGGGTGGTGGATGGACACTGGTGCTTCTCGCTATGTTTGCTATGATCGAGACATGTTCAAGTCCTATTCTGATTCTGAGGATAAGAAAGTGTTGTTGTGCGACTCTCACTCCACTAAAGTTGTTGGTACTGGTGAGGTGGTATTAAATTTTACCTCTGGAAAGACATTCATCTTGAAGGATGTCCTGTATATTCCAGAGATGAGAAAGAACTTAGTTTCAGGTTATCTTCTTAACAAAGCTGGGCTTACTCAAACTATAGGGGTTGATTTATATACTATAACTAAAAATAATATATTTTTTGGGAAAGGGTACGCCACTGATGGCACGTTTAAATTAAATGTTGAAATCAATAAAACCTCTTCTTCTGCTTATATGTTAAGTTATTTTAATATTTGGCATGCTAGACTTTGTCATGTTAATAAATGTATAATCAAGAACATGAGTACTTTAGAACTAATTCCTAAACTATCTTTGAATGATTTTGAAAAATGTGATTTTTGTAGTCAAGCTAAAATAACCAAAAACACATAAATCAGTAGTTAGAGAATCTGAACCTTTTGAATTAATTCATTCTGATATATGTGAACTTGATGGAAATTTAACAAGAAATGGAAAATGCTAGTTTATAAATTTTATAGATGACTGTTCAGATTACACTTATGTATATTTAATGAAAAATAAAAGTGAAGCGTTTGACATGTTTGAAATATTTATGACTGAGATTGAAAATCAACTTAACAGAAAAATAAAAAGGTTTCGAAGTGATAGAGGCACTGAATATGATTCCAATATCTTCAATGATTTTTATAAAACTTATGAAATCATTCATGAAAAAACTGCACCTTATTCTCCTAAAATGAATGGAAAAGTTGAAAGAAAAAATAGAACTTTTATTGAATCAGTTGTTGCAATTTTATTAAACTATGGTGTTGCTTCCCATTGGTGGGGAGAAATTTTATTAACTGTTTGCTATGTGCTAAATAGAGTGCCTAAATCTACAAATAAAATTTCACCATATGAAATTTTGAAAAATAAGAAACCTAATTTAACTTATTTTAAAACTTGGGGTTGTTTAGCCTATGTAAGGATCCCTGATCCTAAAAGAAATAAACTTGTTAGTAGAGCATATGAGTGTGTATTCAAAGGATATGATGTGAATAGTAAAGCTTATAAATTCTATGACTTAAATGATCATGTAGTTATAGAATCAAATGATGTTGACTTCTATGAACATAGGTTTCCCTTTAAATTTAAAAATAGTGGGGGCTTATCTTCTAGTAGTTTACCCATAACTAGAACTAGTGAACAAAATGAAGAATTAAACACTGAAATTAGAAAAAGTAAATGAGCTCGAACCCTTAAGAAATATATATATTGAGAAATATCTTCAGGAAAAAAATAGAGAGATAAAGAATATATAGGATAATCTACATACTATGACCCACATTGCCTACAAAGTTGTGAGTAAAGGCTAATTACAAAAGAAAGATATAGGAAGTAATTCCCTAAAAAGTCATTGCACTTTATTCATTTGTAAAAGGTATATATCTTGAAATTATTTCTTAATGAGTTTGATTTATGCATGAAAATAATTTTTATATATGATATCTTTATAATTTATACATTTGATTCCTTTCATGAGATCAACGTCAAAATAACACTTTGAGCCTTTATTCTTTATACATATGCAAACATATTAGTTCATTTCTATACATCAACTCTTTCGCATATAAATTAGTATGAGTGTTTGAACCCATAGGATTCAGTGTTTTGAGAGTATTGACTAGTGAGGAATAGAGTCGAAGCGAATTCGGATTCTAGACACTGAAATTGGGTGAAATTAAATTGATACATTTTTTATATGAAATATGAAAATGATTTTTGACTAATTATTATAATAAATCATGATTGTTTAAGAAGATTAAAATAACTTATGCTTGAGATTTAATTATGATCTTAAAGGAGATTAAAAAGTATGAGACATTTTTGTGATATGTTGTTTTCTTTTATTCTTAAAAGTTAATTTTTGATTTTGTTGTAATTTTAGTTTTTAAGTTGATTGTTTTTATTATTTCTTTTAATTTTTACAATTAGTTCAATGTTTGTGGGTATCATTACTGAAAACCCTCACGAGACTCAAACTCGTCCACTAAGGAAACCTAGGGGTTTAAAGGCTTGTTACATAGGCTAAATGCAACCGTGTCAATCCACGTAAGTGATTTAGGATAGTTTAATTTTTAGTTTTTATTGCTTCTCTTGCTAAGGGACAAGCAAGAACTTGGTTAGGGGTTGTTGTGGTGTTTTGCAACACACAGAAATCATGCAAGTATACACGGTCACAAGTAATAAAGATTTGTAAGTAGAGTATCGTTCCCACGAGGATTTGTTACTATAGTTTGTTGAGTACTAAAATTGTATCTCTATGATTTTATCCAAAACAATCGTTACTATGGAAAAATGTAACAAAACAAAAAATAAGAGAACTCTAGGATTGCAATTTTTCACCAAACTAATCCACTCAAATCATGTTATTTTCTTTTGATTTATATTTTTTAGTACATTTAATTTGTCAACCGAAAACTTCTTTTTTATTCATACATCTCTTCCGAGCTCCGTATAAACACACCTCGTTAAATTAATTCACTATATCTCTATGAGAATTAAATTTAATAAAATTCATTAAGTTCTAAGTTCTCAAATGGCCACACATACAATTAGGGTATATTCCTATCCTTCATCATACATGTCATTCTATTTACGAGCAATATACACAAAAATGCCTTTCTCAAGTTTATTTTTATGCCACAAATAGTTTTGATAAAATTCGTAAATAATCAAAAAGCATTAAGCACAAAATAGAATGAACAAATCGAACGTCTTATAAATCTTTCAAAAATAGTTAAAATAAAAGCTTCATAAATTTAGATCAAATGCAACCCTAGAAAAATTAAATTACTTCATTAAATTAAAATAAAAATTACAACAGATGCAGAAAATTTAGAAGAAGAAGAAAGAAAATTAAAACATTACAGATCGTAAATATTTGGCACATGTAGAACACAACAGAAGCCAAAAATGGCTTCTGCGTGTTCCACCGTCCAGTCCCAAATACCACAAAAAATTCTAAACTAAAAAAAAACTCTCTAACTCTATCATAATATCACCTATTTATAGCTAAAAAAATACATCAAAAATATTAAAATATCATACACGCGTTAAAATTTGTATCGAAAATAAAACCCCGACATTCCCCTTAAAATCCGCGGTCACGCGAAAATCAAAAACTTATTTTAATTCACGCGAGACAAGGAGACGTTTCTGTATTTTTTTATTCATTGTACGTGCCACGTGTCAGTGTTTGATTCGTTGAAACAAATAGTGGGACACATGGCCGCATCTCATTCGTTGAAAGGAACGGGCGCACGCAGAAACTGAAGCACGGGATTGGGGCACCGAGAAAGTGAGGCAACGGCTGGAATGAGGGCGAGATTCTGTGCTTTTGTGTTCACCGATATGTGCCACGTGTCCTCTTATGATTCGTTCAAGGGGAAATTGGGACACGTGGAAGACTTTAATTCGCTAGAAGAACGATTGCACGTGGTTCAGCCGCACAGAACAACACCGCTTGCGGACGTGCGTCGAGACACGCGGGTCCCGCCCCCGCACGCCGGCTGCGCTGCAGGTGGGCCCCGCTCGGCACCGGCCGCGTGAAAACGCAGTTCCGAGCCACCGCTTGCCTGGTCGGGTGTGATTTACACGCGCGAATACGACCGGTGCGTCTTTGATCGAACGGTCCATGTTGGGCGAGTGTGATCTTGTGCGTGGACTTCATCTCTCCTGCGCGAAAATTAAACTTCCATTAATTGTATTTTGACCCACAAATTTAATCCAAATTACATTTTGAACTTTCTTAAATTACAGTTAAGCCCTTTACTAATTTTAAATTAAATTTTTAAACTTTAAATTATTATAATTAAGCCCAAATTTAATTTAAATTATATTTTCGATTTTTATAAATTTTAATTAAGAAACTATATTTTCTGAAATAAAATTTGTGGACAGAAATATGAAATTAAGTAAATTTTCGATACAAATTTTTTAATTTTATAAAAAAAATTTATTTTTAGCACATAAAAGGAAAATATTAATTTATTTAACAAAAATTAACTAAATATTAAAAGAACATAGCAATTATCATTACTAAAATTGATGAAAATAACTATATAAAATACAGTTATCAGGGGTTGTGATGAGTGCTCAAAAAGCACTAAAATTACCATGATTTTATGCACATTAATTGATTAAAAATATATATATATTTATATGATTTAATCATATATTTATATAAATTTGTCTTTTCGGAATCACAGGTATTCTTATTATTTTCAGGTATTTTCGCTTAAAAATGTAACTTAAAGACTCAAAAAGAAATACTAAAGGCAATATATCACAAATATATTCAAAAATAAATGAGAAAAAGTCAACCAATATGGAAAAATGGACAAAATGGGTCAAAAAGGAGGAAATCGCACATGCAGCCGCCCAGCCACCGCTAGTGCCCAGTCCCGCGCGCGCCTTTGCTCCCTTTTGCGCACGCCTGGGCCCCATCTGCGCACGCCGCTGCCCATCTGCACCCATTCTGCGCGTGCCACTGCACCCATCTGCCCAAATCTGCGTGCGCTGCCCCCACGTCAGGCTGACATCATCATTCACTACTCCGCGTTTCCACCATTTTTTATCATTTTTTCACCCACTTTTTCTTCCCATCCTTACCTATAAATACCCTTATTCTCTTCACAACTAAACACACCTCAAAACACATCTTCTCTTCTCTTTCTTTCTCTCATTTCTTAGTTTTTAAGTTTTTCTTAGTTTTTAGCTTTTCTTAGTTAGTTTTTCTTAGTTTTAGAGTTCTTCTCTTTTTGAGAAGAACTAGTTATGTTTTTGTAATTTATTTGCTTTTTGATTCAATAAATGGGAGTGCAAATTCCGTTTGGAGGTTTTCTCCAAGAATGTGAATAACATCAATCTTGTAAGGATTTTATTTTCTTTACTGATTATTTTTTATGCTTTATTCTTACATGTTATATTTAATTTGTCCGTGATTAAATTTAACTTTGTCGCTATTTGTAAACATGATATAATAATAACGTTGTTATGTCGAAATATTAAATAGGTAAAAATCTCTAAAATGAATTGATTTTATTTTATTCAAGATTTTATATTAAGAATGTTAGAGAGAAATATATTATTTTTCATTACAAACTTAAATCTAAAAATTAGATTTTAAGGTTTAGTTATCCGATCTGATTTAGTAGTGCTCTTTTATTTATTAGTACAATCGCCCGGTACTTAGAGTGAAGCTCTATTTCAAAAGTTTTTATAAGAATTATTATCTAAAAATGTATTGACAACATGTTTTCAGTAGTGGTTTTAAAACTTGAAAGTTAGTACTCAGATAATTAAATTCTTTGGTTTAATTTGGACACCTTGAATAAAGTTTAAACTGTCTAACCCCACCAAAGGTGGCATTTAAATGGTTCATTTTCAATCTCTTAGAAAAATGAATTAATTTAATTAACCAAATTAGTTATCAACCCCACCCATAGGTGTTAATTGATTTGTTTAGTTAACAAAGAATATCTAACCCCACCAAAGGTGGTATTCATACAAAAAGGGAGAATCAATAAATATCAATTTATATCTTTAATAACCTAAATAATATGAGCAAGCCTAATTACTTAGTTATTATATCCATAAATACTCCACTATAATAAATGATAAAATTTGCATCAATGTTTATTGAATTTGTATCTATGTTTATTTTTATGTTATTAGGTTAGAAACACAAAACCCAAATATCATGACAGGATGTTTAGGATTTAATTTCGTTTTTAAAAGTTTGAATAATAAATTAAAAACCACATATATTCCTTCCTTAGATCGACCTTGGGAGTATACTTATCATTTTTCTACGAAATGATTCGTGCACTTGTGACAGTTTTATAAATATAAAACCAAAGTATTGGCAGGATCGGCGATGCCAGTTTTTGCTCATCACATAGCTACAGGAGTACTCTTGATAGACTCACCTATATGAATGTGGAAGTGTGGCCACTTCCTATGGAATTTTGTTTTGGGAAAAATTTACTAGAGCGTTCATTATACTGGGATACACGTGCATGGCCGTAAAGCACGGGTTTTTCAAACTACACCTTGGAAAGGTTGTGTGTGTGATAATTGTTAGAGATAGAGTTCAAAAATATGTGTTACTCTAGTATATTCTAAAGCATCAACACTATGAAAAGGTTCAAGTCAATAGACACCTTTTTCGCTTATGCATAATCTTATAATTTTAATTGATCAGTTGCTCGATGAAAATTATTTTTATATAAAATTCAAGTGGGAGATTGTTGGAAAAGATGAAGTTTATAAAAAAAAATTAAGTAAAGCCTTGTCCCAAATTGCTTTTTTATATTATTTAAAAGAGGTATAAATAGTGAATAGTTGGCTATTGGGATTGGGCCTCAAGGGGTACCCACTTTTATGGAATGGGAGAGGACCTAGGAAAATGTGATACCACACACGCGCGAGCGCCGCTACCGCCGTCTTTCCAAACGACCGGCCGTGCCGTGCCGAGCCGAGCCGAGTTCGAGTGCATGTGCGTGTGTGTGAGGTGAGGTGGCATTTTATTTTTTTTGGAAAAATATTTTTTTAAAAAAAGAAAAACTTTTCCACTCAAAAAATGGTTGTTATATATATATATATATATATATATATATATATATATATATATATTTTCTCAAAAAACAACCGTTATTTTCTTTTATCAGAATATGACCGTTAAATGGTCGTTACTCTTCTTTATTCAGAAAAATGGTTGTTGCTCGTCTTTACTCACAAAAATGTTTGTTACTCGTCTTTACTCAGAAGAAGGCCGTTACTCTTCATTACTCAGAATGACTGTTACGCTCTCCATCCCCAGACATTACCGTTATTATCATAATGGTCACACTGTTTCTGAAACCTATAAATAAAGGGCCTTAGCTCTCAATTTCTACACAACAATCTGCAAACTCATCTCACTAAGAAAAAAAATTCTCTTTACAATTCTAAGTTATTTTTTCAGTTTTCCGAGCAATAAATTTTTCAGGTGTAGCATTCCGGTCTTCATTAGTGCAGTGAAGTTCCAAGACAGAAAAAAAATTATGGGCTATTTTATCCTGGGGACGACGGAGTGCTTGCACAAATTTGGATAGAGTCGCGAAACGTTTTAAAGAGAGCGACCTAGTCCGCGACTCAACCCAAGCAGTTCATTTCAGATTATCGGTAATATTGTTCCAATACTGTTTTAAGAAACTTGTATCAACAGAAACTATTTAACAGTACATCTATTATTAAGGTGTATTTTTAAAATAATATGGAGGACATGTAAAGATAAATATATGCAGATTTGATGATGTGGATGTAAAACCTTTTTCTTCATTTCTGTATTCAATCTCCAAATGCCTACTAATAACAATAATGAATTCTTGTTATCTATATATATACATATTAGGGTTGAATTTGATAGTACGCCGAAACAGCCGAAAACGTTTAAAAGAATATATATACATCTTCGGCATCATTTGAGCATACGGACGGCAGCTAAGAAATCATATATGTTGCCATAAAGTTGATTATCAGTGAAGGTATTAATGATATGGCCAAAAAGGGTATTCGGTAACTAAGGTAAGCATATATTAATATAGCCATAACCCCTTATATTTTGTGTGATCAACACCAAAGACAGTATAAGGGATTCCCTATTATGCCAATAGTACTTAGAAATCAATTCTTTATTTGTCGCTGTTCGACTAGAGTAGTAGAGAAATTGATTTGTGATATTTGATCCTTTATACATTTATAATTTATAACAAAGTTGTTTAATATTTTTTATGTTCATTTAGTTTCTTTTAATTAAGTTTTCATATTATTAGATTAAATAATTTTGTGTGAGATAAAAATTATTTGATTTAATTATTAAATTTTAAAGAAATTGTGTTTTTTATACTTGTATTTAATTTGTTTACTTTAGGATTTGATAATTGATTTCACTTAATTAATATATGCTTTGAATTATTAAGATAAGATTATTTATTATTAAATAAGTTCTAGATTGTACATAGTTACTTGTGTTGCTTTTGTTAACCTTGGTTGCAATTGATCAATAAACATGTCTGATTAACGAGGAGTTGATTATAACGTTGGTCTTCATGCCACTTAAACTAATCTTGAAAACTGTAAGAACAGAGTAAGGGCTTGTAAGTTAGGTATATTGGGACAGTATCCCAAAGAAGGTAGCATAAGATTAAATTATTACTTAAACGTTTATTTTTCATAGTGGAAAATTAGATGATCTGGTAGACCGATGGTTTTCCCCTTAGATCATGGTTGTAGTCTAGGTTGTTTCTACCTAAAAATATATCATGTTATTTTTTAATGTTCATACTTTAATATTTACACACGATTATATGTCTATCTACTTTGTTTAGGTTATTAAATTATAAATTAGTAAAATTAGAAAATAATCTATTTACCATCCTCTATGCTTATTAGGTATGTTTTTGAACTTTCACTTTGAGAGGCTAAATTTTTATATGAATTCACCTATCCTTCTCTTGTTTCTTTGGCCATAATTTGGAGGGAAAGCTCTGCACATTTGACACCAATCTTCTATGGTCCTTTATTGGTCCATTTTCCTTTAAAGTGTTGAGTCAAGGAAACAATGTGTTCATTTGTAGGACATAGAACATAAAAAAAAGTCTTTCTCATATTTCTTAAACATTAGTTTGAGTGTAAAAAATGCGAGATCGAGTGAGATTTTATTAAGAGTTCAATACTTTATTGGCTAATAAAAAGTCACATCATTTTGAGGAGTTTCTCTCAGAGTAAGTTGCCATGTTTCGGCTAGTAGTTGAAAGGGTGAAATAGTTCCTATAAGTGAAGAGCTTATATGGTGGTTTCTTATGTGTCGACTAGGTGTTGCAATGTTAAGCATAGGTTAAGCATAGGTGATGAGCGTATGTGTTGGTATGTCGTGCATCAATTGAGTATTGTAAGGTTGCAACATTGAGCATAGGTGAGGAGCCTATGTGGTGGTGTGTCATGTGTTAGCTGGATGTCGCAATTTTGCAACGTTAAGCATAAATGAGGAGCCTATGTGTTAGTGCATCGTGTCTCAACTAGGTATTGTAAGGTCACAATGTATATGGATATTAGGAGGTTCAACCATAAGTAGTCGATCATATCACAAGATGATGAAACTTCAGGGATGAGCTAGGATCTGGTATTATGTTGACAGCAAATGAAGGCAGTTTAGGCACAATTGACCATGGTGTTTCAACATATAGAGGAATTTTTGCACTCTTTGATTGTGTACTGATTATTTGTTTTTATTAGTGAATTGCTTGTTATCATGGAATTGTCTTAAACAACCTAAGGATGTTACCACATATAAGCTGGATCTTATGTGTGTTTATTTCATTACATGCAATGTTATGTATGATCGCGTATTGTGAGAATACAGTCATTATTTATTCAATATGTTACACTAGGAGGTACATAGGAGATATTGAAGTGATTGAAAATTTGTTATAACCTATGTGTTTGCTTGATTCACATGCTATGTAATTTTCATTGATAATGCATATTGCTAGCTGACACACCATCACTAGTAGTGTGTTTACGGGAGATTATTCTTTCTTTATCTCATGGTTGATTTGTGGTTTGTTAAATTAAATATATTGTGTTAATTGTATATTTTGTTGTGTTATTTACTTAATTTATATCCTGATTGTCTATTTAGATCGATAGTTCAATTCATCTATGTGTAATTATTTCACAAATTTAACTTCAAATTCAAAAGTTTCGATGGTAAGAGGAAATCATTCATCATTGTCTGCAATAGTTCACACAGATAGCTTTGGTTTAAACCACCAAATTGGGTAATCAAATTAAATATGTGGACAAAATAGTTCCATTGCAATAGTTACCAGAGATACTTTTGACAATGCTATTGGAATCTGGAGCAAATTGTTAAACACTCGTAATGCTGAGCTTGCGGAAGCTTGAGCCCTATCTCTTGCGTTTGTCTTGGCTAAATCCAGGGATATAAAAGATATAATTGCATATGGGGATTGCAAAGCAATCATTCCATACATGAGCAATCAAGAAAACACTGCGTGATGGGAGTCAAAACAATTTTCAAATGAAGTTAGTCTTCTGCTGAACTATTTTAAAATTTATATTATGTTTGGATTCCTAAAGACTAGCCCATGAAATTGCTAAGTGGTCTCTTTTGGAACGCAGAAAAGAAGTTTTATTGTACAAGATTTTCCCCTCAATATCTGTAACATAATCAACTTAGAAGCTTGAAATTATAGTTAGTATATAATAAAAACTAATTACCAAAAAATAAATTGATAAAACATGTAATCTACAACTAAAATTCAGAGTAATGCATATATGCAGTGACGTGTAACTATTAGACTTGATATTAAATTACAAAATTAAAATGTTGAAATAATTGTATAACTAATGTAATATATCAAGTTTCGTGAGAAAAAGCGTTTGTCATATTGACACATAATAAATTGAAAAATAAACAAGTTAATCTAAAATCTGCTCCCATTATCTTTACCCACCTGCCCAGTTGAAAAAAGAAAAGAAAAAAACAGAGCTTCAAAACAGAGAAAAAATTGCAGCAATCAAAAGTTGGAAACATGGAATCAAAATGTTTAAAAAGTAAACAATTGTGAGAAGCATATAAACTTGGATCTTATTTGTTTGTGATGGAGAGGGAGAGGGAGAGAGGGAGAGAGCATACCCTGCTCCCCATGGTTTGACAGATTAAAGACCGAGGAGAAGAAATATGCTACTAGCCACTCAATTACAGATCAAGCAGAACTAATGATCCCAAAATTTGAAAGATAAAAATATTATGAATTCATCAATATGAATACACATTAATCTAAAATTCATGATCTCATAATTCAAGTATTTTGAAACTAGATAAGACCTAAACTAAACTATTATAACTAAAAAAAAAAATTCTTTTACTAGTCTACATAATAATCAGACACACTAATGTAATGTCAGCCTTACGCCCTCAACCTACCAACTTTTTCATAAAGCAAAGAATCTAAGCACTAAACTACCCTAAAGTTTGACATGATTTTTCCTACAAAAATTACACAGTTTCTACATGTTTGGCCATCATCCCCATCATCTGCTTCAACCTTCTCATCTCCATTACCTTCCTATGCGAATTCGAATGCAACTTACTCAAGAAAGTGGGGCTATTCGCTGGCCGATACTCCGGAACAAGCCTACCAGATTTATACCTCACACCACAAGCATTGCAGAGTGTCTTTGGTCCAAGAGGTCCTTCCCTCCATTGTGGTGTCTTCACAATCCCACAATGCTGACACTTCCTCCCAATACTTGCACTTCTGATTCCCACTTTAACTTTCTCATTGAAATTGTCATTCTTGTTGTTAGCTTGACTAATGCAACTTAATTGGTTGAAATCTCCTCGTCGATGACGAAGCCTACGCTTGCTACGAGCTCGGCGTGGTGCTTTGAGGTTTCCACAGCAACTCATGAGCATACCATTGCCATTGTTATTGTTGTAGCTACTGGTTGTGTGGTTTTCTAGCACTGAAACAGGACTTTGTTGTTTGGGAAGGCTACTTGGGTGTTGTGAAGGAACGTCAACAAATGTCTCTAGTGCTGGGAATGCGTCTTTGTTGGATATCCATTCTAGCTCTTCTTCCGCAAATTCCTATACCATAGAGAGAGGTAAGTTGAGAACTTGACTTCACCAAGCAATTATAATAACTAGAGGAATGTTAAAGACACAAATTTGTACCTATATTCTTTCTTTATGTAGTGCCATGTGTCAGTATTGTCTAAAAAAAATAAGCATTTTCTTTTGTAATTTTCATAATAATTTTGACATATGGCACTATATAAAAAATTTGGGTGCAAAAATCTGTGATATTAACATTTCTCTAATAACTAAAGCAAGTGTAATCAACTTTTCATGCTTTAAAACTCTGACAACCATTTCTCATAGTGAATTGCTATATTCATAGTAGAAAAGATTAATGTTAGAACAATTGAAAATTTAAACTCATAATTTAACACTCCAGTGTTTCTAAAAATAAAAACTTTGTTCTAAAATTAACAAAAATTATTATGACAATTGGGCTAATCTTTCTTCTTAGGAGGAATAGTACTTGTACACAAACTTAAAAACATTTTTTTTAAATAACTACACTATATAGACCATTTAGGTACTCGTAATTAAAACTCAAACATCAAATCTTCCACATATTCAAATGGATTATATGGCTTTGACCCACAAACATTGTTACAGGCAAGTTAGTAATAGTTGTGTCTGACATAGCACAATAATATAAGATAAGAAAGAATAGTTCTTTTTTCTAGACCATAATATCATGTGGCACATGATTGTGAGGTGCACAAACATGTGAGAAACATGTGAGTAGTAGGTAGCTAATTAACATTTTTCTGAAGACACAGGAATATCTTGGAATGAAAAATATTTCCTTTCTAACTAGTCCCCATATTATATAAAATAATAATAATAATAATAATTAGTATTTACTTCTTATATTTTGAAAGGAAAACCTAAGAATTTTAAATTTCCCAGGGGACCATTTCTTTTCTTCTTATTTATTTATTTATTGATATTTTACTTATTTATTAGATATATCTCTTAGTACCGCAGACTATGATAAACGACAGCTGAACAACAATTATTCAATCAATTGGGTACCAAAATGTCAAAAGAAAAGACAAAGAAGAATAATTCAATTGGTGGGTCATTGCAAATGGATATGACTATCCTGTCCTCGATACTTACTGGCGTGCAGCTAACAGAGATCAAAGTCCTCATATTAGAAAACAATATCATTTCAATGATTCAACTTTAAAATTGTCACCTGCCTCGTCCGAGTGGACTCGGACCTGAATCATAAACAAGAAGTATCGATTCGGTTCCGGAAACGATTCGGCCGAGTCATAATCGGAACCGGCACCTGATTTTCATTTTAGCCAATGAAGAACCCACTTACAAAGGAATCAAAAACAAGAGAAGAACATGAACATATCATCAAAAAACTTACATGGGTATGATTTTCCGGGCTCAAAACCCCATTCGGAAAGAAAACATGAACATATCATCAAAACTTACATGGGTATGATTGTCCGGGCTCAAAACCCCATTCGGAAAAGTCGAGGAAGTGATAGCTTCTCTGGGCTCTTCCATGTCAGACAAGAAGCCGTTCAACATATTTTCAATGAAATTGGATGTTGTGTCCAAGGACTCCATTTCTAGAGATAGATAAGATCGACTCAATACAAAACAATAAGAGGAGTTTTTTGCTATTTCTTGAAGAGAAAAAAAAGTAACAACGAGAGAGGGAGAGAGAGAAATATACCCCACTAGGCTTTTTTATCATCATCATGTCAGGCCTTTGAGTAGAAATTGTTTTTTAAAGAAAATCTAATAATATAAAAAATTATAATTATATTTAAATTCACATTTTTTATTATAATTATTTTAAAATTAAAGAAATAATTTACTTTTATAAATAATACTAATATGTAATATAAATTTAAGTGTTACCTTAAAATATATATTATTTCAAACACCCCTAATTCATTAGTTAAATAATTTCAATGATTTTACTCGAATCCACTAGTTTTTAAAAACAAAAAACTTGAACCCACTATTTTTCTCTTTTAAGTAAAATAAAAGTTTTTATTAGTTAAATTAAAAATAAGGAGAGTTTTTTATTAGTCAAACTAAAAATAGGGACAGGGAGGCGGCTATAAAAATAATATATTTATTTTAAAATTAATATTTAGATTTATATTTATTCTTTTAATAATTTAGATATATTATTATAAAAAAATTACTATATAAAAATAAATAATTATTTTTTATATTTTTTATTTATTTTTATTTTTTAATTTTTTCAGATATTTAAATTAAAACAATATATATCTAATACATCAGAAAAAAATCAAAAAATCAAAATAAAAAAATTTATTTTATTTTTATACAGTCCCTTTTAATAATCTTACACTTTTAATAATTGAGATTAAACTATTAAAAAATATATAAAAATTAAATCTTATTTTTATAATAAATATATAATTTTAATGATATTTATCTCTTAAAAAATTACATTTAAAAATTTAAAGTAAAAAAATATATAGACAAACAATGAAATTACATGAACTTGCAAGTAACAAACATATTATAAATTACACAAAACTTTCAAAATATCAAAATAAAAATAAATAAATAAAGGACACTGATCACCAGTAAAACATCGAAGATTTTAGTATCAAGAAAAAATCTCATCAAAATGCGAGTATTTAGTTAAGATTTTAAAAGATTTTAAAATTGTTTTAAAAATTAGATATATATAATTAATATTTTAAATATTTTATAAAAATTTAAATGCATTGTTTAAGATTTTATATATTCATTTAGAAACTTAGATGTATTAAAAAAATCAGATTTTAAGGATTTTTAAAAGTTACAGATTTTTATAAACTTTAATAGGGTTATGATATTAAAAAATACATAATAAAATCTTTTTATATTATTATTGAGGAGATTTCTATACATTTATAAGGATTTCACTTTTTTTCTTTCTCTAACGTTTTCACTGTTTCTTTCCTACTATAAAATCTATGAAATTTTATAAAATAAAATACTGTAAAATTCTAATAACTATTCTGAGGCTATTATATAATTTCTTAAAATTCATTAAAATATAATTTTTTTTAAATCTATTAATTCAAAATTGAATACACACTCTTACTCCCATAATAGTGAAATGCCAATAATAAAAGTCAACTTCAATCGAAAACTTTTAGAAACTGAGCCAAACTCTTAATCAAAAAATCAACTTGTCAGTTAAAGAATTGTTCAGATTTATAAAAAACATTGCTGACTAACTTTTGACCGATGTGAGACTTAACCTTTCACATCGGTTGGGGTGAGTCCTGGTCGACACGGGTGAACGGGCCTTAGCCCTAAGGGTGCCTCCAAGCACTTGAACAACGATGGAGGGTGAAGAATAAGTCAAGAGCCTAGCTTTGATATCATGTAAAGAGTATAGAGAGATAAAAAGAAAGAATGATTTAATGTTTGTATTGGTGTGTTTTAAAATGTACATAGAGAACCCTATTTATAGGGTTATAACAAGTGTAGTACAAGTGAAGTATAAGATTAGTACAAGTGAATTACAATAGAAAATATAACTTAACATCCCCCATCAAACTCAAGGAGGAAAAGAAACAATCAACTTGAGTTTGGAAACTAATTCTTGAAATCTGCTTGGTAGATGAGATTTGGTGAAGATGCCAGCTGTTTGATTTGTGGATGATATTGATTTGAGATAAACAGTGTCTTGAAGAACATGTTGACAAACAAAATGACAATCAATCTCGATATGTTTTGTTCATTCATGAAATACATTATTGTGAGCAATCTAAATAGCACTATGATTGTCACAATATAGAATAATTGTAGTTGATTGGAGAATACCCATATCAGCAAGTAGTCAACGGAGCCAAAGCATTTCTTGAGTGGTGTCAACAAGAGCGCGATATTCAGCTTCACTACTGGATCGAGAAGTAAGGGATTGTTTCTTGCTTCGCCAAGATATGATAGAGTTTCCAAGAAAGAAACAATATCCAATGGTAGAGCAACGATCAGTTGGGTCACCTACCCAGTCAGCATCATAGTAGGCAGAAAGAAGAAGATTAGACTTGTTGGAGAAGTGAAGACCGTGAAACATGGTGCCTTTGATGTAGTAGAGAATGCGAAGAACCACAATATAATGGGTAGACTATGGAGCATACATGAATTGACTAACCAAATGAACAGCATAGGTAATGTTAGGATGAGTGACTATGAGATAAATAAGACTGCCACCTAGTTGTCTGTATAATGTGGCATTTGAGAGAATAATATCATCTAATGGAGTAAGTTTGACATTGGTTTCTAGAGGTGTTGATGCAGTTTTGCAATCAGCAAGACCAATCCGATTAAGAATATCGGAAGAGTACTTTGCTTGAGAGAGATAGTATCCTTGAGAATCAGATAAAATTTCTATGCCCAAGAAGTAGTAAAGACGACCAAAGTCTTTCATTTCAAATTGATGCCTCATAAACTGCTTGAGATCAATAATGTCATTAGAGTCATTCCTTGTTATGATCATATCATCTACATAGAGTAGAAGTGTTACACCAGTGGGAGTCTTCCAAATAAAGAGGTCGGAGTCATAAGAACTAGAAGTGAAGCCAAAGTTAGTAAGTGTAGAGCTAAATTTGGCAAACCAAGCCCGAAGAGCTTGTTTGAGGCCATAGAGAGCACGACGAAGTTTGTATACTTGATGAGGTGAATGAGTGTATATAGGAGGAGGTTTCATATAAACTTCCTCGATTATGTCTCCATTGAGAAAAGTGTTTTTGACATCCATTTGAAACATATTCCAATTTCGTGCAGCAACAGCAACAATGATACTACAAACAGAAGTGAAGCGAGCTACAGGTGAAAAAGTTTCTTCATAGTCGATTCCATATTCCTATGTAAAACCCTTTGCAACCAGACGAGCTTTATATCGTTCCATAAACCCATCTGAATGAGTTTTGATTTTGAAAATCCACTTACAACCAATAAGAGATTTATTAGATGGAAGATCAACAAGATCCCATGTATGTGCTTTTGTTAATGCCTGTAATTCATCTATCATAGTTTGTTGCCAATGAGGGTTAAAATTAGCTTCTCTATAGTTTTGGGGTTTATGATGAGACAAAATAGTAGAAAAAACATTAGTAATCACGAAGATGAAAGTGAAGACTACTTACACGAGTAGAACGACGAAGTGATGACTCTAGATAATCAGATAGTTAGTCTTTAGAGGATGTTGTTGTGATAGGATCAGTAGAAGGAGCAGACACATCAGGAGAAGCCGTAGTAGACTATGTTGAGGGTAATGGAGCAATGTGAGGAGGAAATAAATCAATAATTGGGTCATTAAAAAATGAGAGTGAGGTAGGAGATGAGCCATGAAATGAGTAAATAGAGGAAAACATTTTATGTTCCCAAAAGATGACATGACGAGAGATGTGTAATCATTTAGAGATAAGGTCCCAACAACGATAGCCTTTGTGTTCTATTCCATACCCTAAGAAACAACAAAGACGAGCACGAGGTTCTAATTTATTACGCTCATGAGGGAGAAGAAGAACAAAACTGCCACAATCAAACACTTTGAGCAGTTCATAAGATGGAGAAGTATTATAGAGACACTCATAAGGGGTTTGATTGTGAATAATAGGCATGTGAACACGATTGATGGTATAAACAGCCGTAAGAGCTACTTCACCCCAAAAGCGTTCAAGATAAGAACTACAAATGAGAAGAGTGGGAACAATATTAAGAATATGTCTGTGTTTTTGTTTGGCTCTTCCATTTTTTTGAGATGTGCCAGGACAAGAATATTGAGAAAGAGTTCCATTTTGTCTAAGAAAATTTAAAAAATTTGTTTCTATATATTCCATAGCATTATCAGTTCTAAGTACTTTGATATTTTGAGAAAATTAGGTTTTAATCATTTGGGAAAAATCATAATAATTTTTGGGTAATTCAGATCTATGTTTCATGAGAAAAATCCATGTAAATCTTGAATAATCATCAATAAAAATGACAAAGTAAACACATCCCCCAATAGTAGGATGTGAGGATGGACCCTAATCATCAGAATGAATTAAGTCAAAATGAGGAGACATAAGTATAATCACTTTTATTAAAACATAAAGCAGGTTGTTTTCCCAATTGACAAGGCAAAAAAATTACATTATTAGAAATAGAAACATATCTTAATTTTCTAGAAGATGCTAAGGGATGAAGACATCCTATAGATGTATGGCCTAGACGAGCATGCCATAGGTTGATAAGAGTAGTAGAAGCAGCAATATAAGTTTGAGGAGAATTGGGTAGATTAAGGTTGATAAGTTCAAATAGTCGTCCAACCTTACGACCTATCCTAAGGATCTATCTTGTTTGTGGATCTTGCACATGACAACCAGAAGAAGAAAAAGTAATAGTAAGACCAAGTTCACATAATTGACCAAAAGAGATAAGATTTAGAGTAAGGTTGGGAATATGAAAGGTGTCAAAAAGTGATATAGAAGATGTGGAAACTTGACCTACAATATTAACATGCATATGTGAACCATTAGCAGTTTGAATTAAAGGTTTGGAGATGAAAGATTGTGTGGGAGAGAAGATGTGAGTATCATGAGTCATATGGTTACAACAAGTAGAATTAGAATACTATAAAGATTTACCTGATGTGAGAGACAAGGCAGTAGGAGGAGGATTACCAGATTTGGAGAGAACATGTTTAAGAAGACCTTAAAGTTCTTGAGTGGAGAGGGTAAATTTTTCATGATTATCCTCAGAAACAACAGTAGTGATAGATGAGTTATTAGTTTTACTTGAAGCATGTTGAGAGGGATTCCGAGAGGGATTTCGTGAGGAATGCTGAAAGGGTTTCCAAAAGCAAACTGTGTTAAAGTGGCCTAGACCCTTCTTGTGACAATATATACATACCCGAATGGGACATGTAAGAAGCTCATGATTAGGGTTTTGGTAGTAGGTATAACTTTGATGTTTGAAGCCCTCTTTAGAACCTCTTTTAGGGCGATAAGAAGGGGTGACAAGAACATAATCTGTATAATGAACTTTGAAAAACCCTATCCGAGTTTCTTCAGATGAAGTAAAGAAGCTCGAACAGGTTTAAACCGATCATGGAGAGTCATAAGAAAGATACACAAGACGCTGGTGATTATGGTAAGTTGCAAACATTTCAGCATCAATCTTGTTCATCCAAGTTGGTTCAGAGAGAGCGAGTTGATCCCAAATAGTATGCATTTCAGAGAAAAATTGGTTAATGGTTTGATTAGCCCGTTGGCGTTTGGTATGAATAGTGGTTAGAAGTTGATATTGGTTGGCTAAATATGTTGTAGTGAAGCGAGCCTCAAGAAATTCCCAAACTTCTTTGGCAGTGTCAAAATGCCCAAATTCACCATGGATGTAGGGTAAGGTGGTGTTGCAAAACCAGGTAATAATTTGATGATATTTACTCTTCCAGTCTTCAAGGCGGTCAACAAATAAGGAGTTATTTTTAATGATTTCTTGTATAAGTATAGAGATATCACCAGTTATGAAACGTCATAGCTTGCATCCTTTCAAGAAACTTTTCATTGCTTGTGCCCAGCTAGGTAGTTAGTATCATCAAGGGTGATAGAGAGGAGTAAAAAGGAGTGTATATAGATCAAAAATATCCTTAAAAATAAAAAGAGGAGTAAAAAATAAACCTGGAACCGGCCGGGATGATGTTGAACCGGATCTGTGAAGAGATGAGTACAAAATCAGGTGAACCGGGTCGGGTGTACACCGAGTTAGGAGTGAACTGGGTTGGGTCTGAGAGTGGTTGGCGCGTGGGTTCTGGGAACAAATTCTTTTAGCTGCGCGTGAGGCGTTATTTAGGGTTAATTTTGGTGGCTATGGAAATTTTCGGATGAGACGAGTTTGATGATGGTATTTTGATTTTGATTGGATTAGTATAGGTGATAGTGGTTTACTGTGATAAAGAGAAGCGAAATTTTGATAGAAATTCTAGAGGTATATGAGAGGCTCTAATACCATTTTAGAAACTTAGGGCTAACTCTGAACCCAAAAGTCAGCATGTGAGTTAGAGGGTTGCCTAGACTTATAAGCATCACTACTGTCTATCTCTTAGCCGATGTGTGACTTAACAAAAAGTTTGATTAACACTTGATAACACATATCAAACAAATAATTTACACTAAATTGTGCACAACAAAATCCTACTAAGATTGAAAAAGGTTAGCAAAACTAAAAGAGAAAGTAATAACAGAAAAGAAAGAAAAACAAAATACATTTGTCCTATTAATGTCAAGTTCAGGTCAACTCGATTCTCACATTTAATTTAATTTAAGGTGTTTCATCAATCCAATTTCAAACAATAAACACTTATTTTTTTGAAAAATTTATCACATAACCCTCAAATAACAAATTTATAATGGTATGGTTATCATTTTATTGTTTATTCTTCAAAAATAATCAATCACCCAACAAATAAATACATTATTGGTTGGAAAACATGCAAGAGAATAGAAAATAGGATCAACAAAGCGTACAAAATTATATAAAAAATAAAGCAATAGAAAAAAATAAAAAGTGAATTAAACTCTAGTAACATCAAATAAACACTAGGTAATTTCAATACAAAGATGTGACATCTTTTAAATATAAAAATAATATCTTTTTATCCATCTCACATATTTTTATTATAAAAAATTCAACACAAATACTTTACCGTGAATATTTGGACTATTTAATGTTGAATTTCGTCAAATATGATAATATTTAATATTATTATGATGTTATTTTTATTATAAGTTTTATAAATGTTATTTTAAGTAATTTTTTAAAATAATTTACAATATTATCCCATGCTTAAAATAAATGTTTATTGTTTAAACAAGAAAGAAATGAAGGAAAGAAAATGTAAAAAACACCTAAAATATTGTTGGTAGAACAAAATTATATTTACAATTTTGGATGATATATCAGTAAAATTTAAATTATTATTGAAATAATCATGAATATATTGTTTTACAATTTTCGTGGTAATAAGTGCAATTAATTATATAATTTAAAAATGTAAATTATACCATATTTTTATTATAATAAATAGTAAAATAATTGTATCAATATCGCCATTCTTTATTTTTTTAAAATAATTTTAATAAAGTAGAGAACTAATCAAAAACTCTTTGTAAGAGTGGCACCACCATTACCAACAAATTTGTGGATCAAAGACATGTAGTACACTTCAATAAATTTGTGGATCAAAGACTACTAGTACACTTCAATAGGTAGGGCATGTATAAGGTCAAAGATATGTGAGACCTAAATAGATGGATGTCATATCAAAACTTACTCTCAATTCCAAAATAATATTCTCTTATGACAAGAAAAAATATCCTTAATATAAGTTATAACGCCTACAATTATACATATACATAACTTTACAAAGTACAAATATGCATCACTTTTGGAAGGATGAATATGCATGTACGTATATAATTGTTGAGGAATATACATAATTTAAAAGATGAATGTATGCGTATATATAATTGTAGTAAAATATACATTATTGATTATTGTTGACAATCATCAGATTTTCATCGTTGATCATCAAACTTTCATTGTCGATCATCAGATTAAAAATTTCTTTATTCAATCATCTTTATTATATTTATATTTAAAATTAAAATTAAAATTAAATATGATTTTAATTATTTTGGGTTCCATCTAATTTCATAATAAAATTAAAGTAGATAGATAAAAAAAAATATATGTTGGCCCAACTCGGTAGGAATAGCATTCCTCAACGCACGTATTAGACTTTTGAGTAATGTTAGAAAAGTATTACTTTAAAGTTATGTCGCATAACAATTTTCAATTTTTTTTAAATATTTTTTTTTTAGAAAAATACTAAAGTTCAATTAAAACCATCGAAATTATGAGTGAAAAAATAAAATCTAATAGTTATACACTGAAATAAAATGTCACGTTAAAAATCATATAGTATACCAATTTTGAAGATTCTTTTTTAAAGTAAAAAGCTACATGTCAAAGGTGCCAATAACAACAGATGCCCATGTGATAACAATGTATTATTTTTAGAAATAATTTTGTTTTTCAAGAAAAAGAGATTAGTTTTAGATATTTTTTTTGTATGTACATAATTACTACATGTGGCCAGCTATCAAATTGAATGGTACTGATTCTTAGCTAGTTTACAAAGGTAAAATAGTAGGTAGGCCTACTTCAACGTTTCATTAAGGAGAAATTTAGAATTAATAACCAAGAATAGGAGGAAATGGTAATTTTTGATCAATAAATAGTTTTACGAATGCATTTTGGATGTGTTATTTACTTTTTTGCCCTCAATTTCCATATTATTTTATCTGTCTCTCGTCAAAACTAAATAATAATCCATATCTATTTTCCCTCCATTTATACTTTGGCATCACCGATTTTCGTCGGCAATCTCAATAGAGTTCCTACTCCGATTACACTGTTCCTTACTTCTGTCTCTCTGATGGAATCAAACACCATGTGAAACTAATGAAGAAGTCTTGTTTTTTTCTCCGAATCTCTCTTTCACTTTCGTTCTCGACTATTCCTAAAAGAAGATGCTGGCACTTGGTAATTAAGTATGCTTCTTTTTTTTTTTAATGAAGTATGATCTTATGTACGAATGTCAGTTTCTTCAGCAAAACAAAGTCATTGGCTCATCCGCATTAATATCAGAATACTTGAAACGGACCCTACATTACTATTTCTATGCATATGAAGTGTTTAATTGCATGTCTTAATAAAATTTGCTTGTCTTTAATTGATTCTCAAATTTTCTTTTCCCTCTTTTACTTGATTATCAAATTTGCTTGTACTTATTTTTGTTACATCCACTTATATCATGCATTAAAGTCTATTAGGTGAACCGAATTTAAATACTCAGACTTAAAATTTAAAATCGATTCACACGTTAAACCAACTTTAAGTTTAAAGTCGGTTCAATGCGTAAATTGGCTTTAAATTCTATTTTTTTACACATTTTACTAATTCTTTATTATACTCAGATTCTATATTCAATCAAATAATAGTAGAAAAAATCAAAATATGTTTAACAAAGTTTAAATAATACAAATAATTTAAAATTTAAATATTAATTAATTACTTGAGAATTAAATTTATTACAAAAATAATTTATATACAATATATACACACACATATATATATATATATATATATTTAACTTAAATTATAAATAAAATGATGTTATCTCTTTTGTCGTAGATTTTGTGATATTTTCATTTTATTTCAAGGAGAAGAAGCTTGATTTGTTTACAATTACTAGCATAGTGACGAGGAAACTAGGCAAGAGAAATGAGATAGAGTTTGGAAAAAATATAGTTGATCCATATAATAATTCATTCTCCTAAATATATGAACACATAAATATCTATAAAACAAGCAGTTCAAACTTAAGAGACACAAGAATAGAGAAATTAAATCATTATAAAAATTACCATGTTATTCAAGATCATCAGATTCTTTTCTTGATTTTATAATTTGAACCAAGTGTTTTGTCCATTCTTTTCGTAAATCATCAAAAATTTGCATATCATAGCCCGGCTTGTTTCAACCAAAGAACTATATATAATTAAATTTAAAATAAGAATGTAATATCATGAATTCATAAAAAATAACTTATATATGTTAAAAGATTAGTAAAAGAGATTACCACATCGACACACGAGTGATGTACATATGTATAGGAATAGGGAAATTAAACAAGCTACCTAAACTTCAGATATAAGAATAGGGAAATTAAAGCATTATAAAAATTACCATAATATTGTCATATGCTATTCAAAATCATCAGAATCTTCTCTTGATTCTTCTTGTGATGATATAATTTGAATCATGTGTTCTGCCCATTCCTCTTGTAAATTATCAAAAATTAGTGAGTTATAGCCTGATTTGTTCCAACCAAAGAACTACATGTATTTAAATTCAAAATAAGAATGTAATATCATGAATTCACAAAGAATATCTTATATATGTTAAAAAGGTATATTGGTAAAAGAGATTACCACATCTTTAATTGGAATGTTGATATTTGTGGTGATTTCGCTCATAAACTTCATCACATAGTAACCACATGCACATGACTCCATCATTTTGTTACGGAACCTACAAAAAATAAGTGTTCATGATTTTCCATATTCAAACATCTTTATTATTCAATAGTAAAATTAATTAAGTTATTAATATTCACTTGTATATACCATAACTTTGTCCCATATAAGCTTATGAGATTTTTTAAGGGCAATGCCCTACTCTTGCAATTTAAAACGATTAGTTTTTTATTAAATATTACAAAGAACAATTGAAGAAATATAGCTAGCTATAACTCTTACATTTCAACAACTGCTTTTGTATCTTTATTCAATTCTATGGAAGCTGAGTCAAAGTACCAACATAATTGCCATATAGATCAAGGATTATCAACATCCAATGATCTTGGCCTTGTTCAAACCTTAGTGGCCAAGGGATTATCAACTTTTGATTTCTATTAAGTGTTAATGCCCTATTATATAATTGTTTAGCTCTGATACTAACATCTTTATCTTGATATTGATTGACAAATCAAGAATCATAGAACATTGCTATTAGCTTGAAGTCAATAATAAAATTCCATATATAATATAAATATATATAAATAATTAGATAATATAAATATAAATATAATTATATATGTTCTACATAAATGAGAATTATTTACTTATTGAGGACTTATCTTGTCCACACTTGAATTATACTAAATCGATCATTTGATATTCAAACAACTGCAATATGCACTCGATTGATATATATGTTTGGCCAATGTCTACACCAAAAATTTCTCTAGAAAGTGGCACAGTCCATATATCATTTATGCTAGTCTTTCTCACAACAATAGTTATCAAAGAACCAAGATTTCTACTGAAGTTTATAGCATAATCATAATTGTACTTTTTTCATGGCTTCTTCTTGAATGACTTAGTGCACGATGATTTCCTATTAGACATAGGCTTACCATGAGATACTTTCTTTGTATCTCTTAAATGTGCCACACTTACTAATTCTGATATAATAGACTAAAGAAGAGGTATTATATATGTTAGTAACAATAAAAGAATAATAATATAATAGAAGTAGTACAAAAAATTTTATCTTAAGTAAAGAAATAGTACCATATCAAAATTTATCACAACTTGACTCGATGGCCAAGTCACATATTGTCTAACCGCTTCTTGGATTGTGGTAGCATCAGAAGGCATAGGTAGTGGACAATCATGGAGCAATGATTGATTAATTACTATTCGTCAATAATTTGGAAAATATTGATTATGAGTCATTCGAACATCGCTCAATTGTTGTATTGTTCCAATAGCAACATAGTCCATTGATGATGGATGTTTCAACAAACATTTCATATTCTATAAAAAAAATTAAGATTTATATATAATAAATAAAATATATAATAAAAAATAAAATAATAGACTATCTATATAAACTTTAAATCTTACTACAAATGATTCATCAAATAGAGGAGGACTCCTATATGTGGTAGCTATTGGAAGGACATTCTTATCAAAACATTAATCATGATGTGATGGATGGTAAGAATACACAGATTGCATTGGAGATAGTGAACCACTACCTGATTGCATCTGCATTCTTGGAATAAATGGAGGACCAATAAGATGACTATATCCCACACATGATATAGGTTAGGCACCATGAGATTGCATGGGTGGCATGTCTAGCATAGATGGTGGCATGAATAGCATGTATGGTTACATGCCTGGCTAATAAGGTATGCCCTAATTGTAGTATGCAACCATACCTGACATGTGTTGTGATTGATATTCTTTTAAAGTGGCAATCTCACTTAACACCGAGGCCTTAAAGAAGCTGAATTCTTCTTCAATTTAAAATACTTCTCCTTATTGACCATCTAAAACTTTTTGTTTTGGAATGTTAAAAAAATCCATATAACCATCATATTGGTTTCCTCCCCGAAGATGACCAAGATGCTCGCATCCAAATGCATGATATATAGCATCTTTCTTTGACTGTTCAATTATTTCACCCCTAGCTATTTGTTCTTAAATAGGAGTTATTTGATGAAAATATGTATAAAATAACAACTTAATAATACCATTCTTTGTCTAACTTCAGGCTTTGAAGACCTTTTAGTACGGTTAGGAAGAATATTCTGCATTTGTATATTATGATGTTCTTCCCTAATAATTTAAAATTCATCCGTACGTCTATAATCCATGAAGTCTTTCCATACTTAGGGTTCAATTTATGGGTGTTCTTCAGGGATTTTGTATAGTTCTATTTCATCAAGTGGTTCCAAATATGGAAACACATAATTTCTGGTCAATTTGAAAGTTTTGTATTCCTTTCATGCCTTATTTGCAATCTTATAACACTTTCTCATCCAAGTGTCATGGTCTTTATAATGATTATGTAAAAACACACTACAAAAGATGAGATATAATACAAAAATGATATAATATATGTAATTAGTTATAAAATAAAAGAGACTTACACAAATATTTTTTCCATATTTTGAACTTTTTAGCATTGTCAACCTTAGTCCAATCATTAATATTGATTGGTATACTTGACTTCACAAGTCAACCAATAGAAGATTTCAATTGTTGGCCGGTTCCCCTAATGGATTACCAGTAGCATAAAATAGAATGAATATTCTATCATCTAGGTTAAGTGGAGCATTAGGTATATTTACCTAACCCTTTCTTTTTAAATGCCCTAATGGATCATTTGGATCTACAAGCTCTCGTGCCCTAGGATCTATGAAATATCTGCAAACAATGATGAAATAGAAATTAATTGATAATTTTAAGTCCAAACATATAAACATGGAAGAGTTAATAGAATAATATAGAACATACATTATGTTTAATTAGGTTGTTGATCGTATATATATATTCCTTCACAATCACTTTGAGTCCATGATGAAGAATCATTGTCATCAACTAGAACATCACATACATTAGGAAATTGTTTGAGAAATGACTAATATTGGATAATGTATCAAGCATGTCATCATCTTCTAAAGCATTACAATGGTATAAATCTTTTGTGGAGGCATTAACACAACAAACCAGCTTGTGTTAATTTGATATCTCACGTAAAATACTTGTTTTGCATGAAATGTTAACATGAAATGATCATCAATGTGACTTATCTTGGATAAATTTACAAGGGTAAATCCAAAATCATTTATTTTATATCCAATATTAATAACATCTTTGACCCAATTACACAAAATTACTGTTTCATGGAAGACCTCATAATCAAGTTTCCAAATTTCTTAAATTATACCATAATATGTTCTATTAGAAAGTACATGATTACCATCTTTTGAATTGGAAAATTGCATAGTTTGTATAACCATCTTCACACCACTTTTTGATTTACTCAGATTTTGTCCCTTACTTGAGTCATAAACCTTGATTCATTAATTGTGAAACTAGAATATGATTTGACATCAAATTTTGGACCATGTATAAGCCATTTTCAACTTTTTGTTATTTTATGATTAGGTTTGTTGAGTTCAACTCGAATTTGTGCATATAAAAACAAGAAATGTGTTTAAAACAAATTTTTAAAACATTATATAGAAGTACTAATGAATTCTTGTATGTGACACTTACATGGTTGCGAAACCAATTAATAAGCTCTCGCTTATGTTCATCATACAACCATTTTTCTCCTCCTTTTTATATAATGAGGATCAATCTTCAGTAAGTTTAAATGCATTCTATAATGTTATTAAAGATATATCAATTAGATATCATTAATAGTTAAATAAAAAATAATTTTATTTTAAATGAAAAGGTTGAACCTGTCTTGACTTACTCTACATACGGTTATGCCTCATTATTATTTACCAAAATGATTCAGGGTGCTTTTTCCTATCGAGTGCAATCAATAAACAATTTCTTACTTCCACTAAGCATAGGGTTACCTAATTGGATCATGTGAAGTTATAAGAAGAACTTGTGCGTTGGATTCCCAAATTCAATGCAACCACTAAAGTATTCAAAACAAAGCTCAATGGCCTCTTCAGTAATGTAACGTTCCACCATGCATCCTTCATGAAGTTTTCTATTATTTACATATCCTTTAAGGACTTGCATGTATCTCTCAAAAGGATACATCCACTTTAAGTAAGTAGGACCACACAATTGAATCTCTCAAACTAAATGAACACAAAAGTGAATCATTACATCGAAAAAAGAAGAAGGAAAATATTTTTCAATTAGACACAAATTGTCTACAACATCTTTCTGTAAAGAGTTTAACTTACCAATTGATATAGATTTCTTGCATACTGTATTGAAGAATGAACAAAGACGAATTATTGATAATCGAACATGTTTTGAAAGAATTGATCTAGTAGCAATAGGTAATAATTATTGTATTAAGATATGACAGTCATATGATTTCAATCCATAAAGTTTATTATCAATGATAGACAAAATGTTTCTTAAGTTGGAAGAGTAATCATTAGGAACTTTCACACCCGATAAACATTTACAAAGCACATAATTCTCTTTTGTTGACATTGTATATGATGCTGGTGGGAAGTATGTTTGATTTTTATAATTTTTCACCTTTGGTTCCAATTCAGGTCGTATGCCTAGTTTCTTTAAAGCCAGTCTTGCTTTATTTCCATCCTTCATGTTTCTAGGTATATTAAGTAATGTACCAATCAAGCTCTCACATACAATTTTTCATAATGTGCATGGCATGTAAGCTATGACAAATGTGTAGGTCTTTCTAATAGGGTAATTCCCAAAATATTGATTTTTTATTCAAACAACCATGATCTACTGATTCAATAACATTTTTATTTTCACCCCTTTTATTAGTTGACCTCTTTCGTTTCCTTCCATTAATGAGTATTCTTTTGTTTATCTTTTCATATCGTTTGAATGTCATACCATTCAATTGCCTAAATATCTCAACACCTCACAAAGGTCTTGGTGTAAGATCATGATCTTCTTCACCATCGATTGGTTTCTTTTGGTATCTAAATTTGTGTCCAAATGGAAAAAATATTCTGTCTTCTATAAGACATCTTTTTTCCATGAACAAGATAAGTTGAAGAAGTGTCATCACTAAAAATAGGGCATCCCATATAACCTTTTGTTGCATGTCCTGATAAGTTCTCATAAGCAGGAAAATCATTATTTGTCCATAAAAGGACCCCCTTAAGTAAACGTGTTCTTCTGTATATGCATCGTAAACATTTACACTATCATTCCACAACATCTTTAAATCATCTATCAAAGGCTACAAATACACATCAATATCAACTCTGGGTTGTTTCGGTCCTGAGATCAATAATGTTAACATCATGAGTTTTCTTTTCATATACACCAGGGAGGAAGGTTATATGTTACCATAATTACTAGCCAACATTTATATCTATTATATGGATTAATTCCATCAGTATCATTGGAAAAAAGAAGATTGTGTGGATTAGATGAAAATTGAAGGGATAAATTGTCTACTACTTTCCAAGTCATCATATCGATTATTTGAATGCCAAGTCAACATGTTTGATGTCTTGAAAGCGAGGAATTAGAGAAAAGTAGCAAAGAACCTATACATGCATGCCTTTCTAAGGTGTTGTTTCATTTGTAGCATGTTTCCATCTCGATTCTTTACACATCGGAAAATCATCTAATGTCTTATATTTTTTTTCTATAAAGAATGCAATCATTTGGAAAAACATGAATCTTATGATATTCCATGCCAAAACGAGTAAGATATTTCTTCACTTCATACATTGAAGGTGGTAATTCAATTCCCTCAGGAAATATATCTATTAGTACATTTAGTAATTATGTGAATCACTTGTCAGAAAAACCATTTTTTACCTTCACATTATACTAATAAACCAATCCCGACATTCTAGTATATTTCTTGCACTCTAGATAGAATGGTTTTTCTGCATCTTCTAGAAGTTTTTTAAAGGTTTTGGGATCATCCTTAAGTAGTTCATCTTCAATACCATGAAACATATTTTTTGTCTATACATTATGATACGATGTATATAATCCACTCACATTCTTATTTATCTCTTCCGTATAGTATTATAAATATTTTCTCCATGATAATACCAACATTTATAACTCAAAAGAATACCATTACGGATAAGGTGACTTAACCTAGTCAACATCATGAAATCACTCATTTTTACATTTAATGCATGAGTATCGAATCATATTAATTTCATTACTGACCATTTATAGCACTTATCCTTACTGGCCATTTGAGGCTTTTGTTTTGGAATGTTAAAAAACTCCATATAATAATTGTATTGGCTTCCTTTCATAACACAACCAGGATGCTCGCATCCGAATGCGTGATATATAGCATCTCTCCCTGGCTATTCGATTATTTTACCTTTGGCTATTTGTTCTTGAACAACTCTCTACAAATAATAAAGTAAACAAACATATCATACATTTACATGAATTAGCAAAAATCATAAGGAATTTGTATCAAGTTAAATTACTAACCAACTTATTTAGTTGTTCTTCTCCTTATTTAGTCATTGGTCTCAACTTCTTCATTTTAGGGGTCTTTGTTTCTATATACAATTCAGAATGGGTAACCGGTCTACCCAATTCAGCTTCCTATATAAATTAAATAAATTTATTAACTAGGACATCAACTTAAATTTGAGGAAAATAAATATAAAAATATTTATAAATTAACAACTTAATAATACCATTCTATGTCTAGCTTCAAGATTTGAAGACCTTTTAGTACGATTAGGAAGAACATTATGCATTTGTATATTCTGATGTTCTTTGAAATTCATTCGTACACCTATAATCCACAAAGTTTTTCTAAACTTCGGATTCAATCTAGGGGCATTCTTCAAGGATTTTGTATAGTTATGCTTCATCAAGTGGTTCCAAATATGGAAACACATATTTTCTGGCCAATATGGAAGTTTTGTATTTCTTCCATACCTTATTTGCAATCTTATAACACTTGCTCATCCAAGTGTTAGGGACTTTATATGTTTGTTTCTACTTACAACTTGCATTTATAATATTAATTTTATTACTTTATTTCGATTATATATTCATTTATTATTTGGATTTTTTATCCATAAGTATATGGATCAAAATGAGATTGTTAACGATCATGACAAAGATGAAAGAGTTGGGGACTAACATAATTCCTCTGATTAGGAGATTTCTATAAATGATGATAGTTCTTTAGATAAGAAAAGACCATCCAAAATAAGAAAAAAGAAAAAAAAATTTAAAAGAAAATTGCTAAATCAAAATGCACAAAAAACATTATAATTGAATTTGATAATGAATGCAACCCAATTGGAAAGAGGGGTCAAAATATTTAGTTGGATATGTGTATTAGAAAAAAAATGATTAGTATTATTTATAATGATTGGTGGAAATACATTTTTGAAGTAGAAAAAGACATGATATGGGCAACATTGAATGTAGGAGCCCATATTGCACTTGTACTTTTTTATCCTTCATTATTTAGTTATAATACTAATTTTGTGTGAATTTATAAAGAAAATACAATCTTCAAAGACATATAAATGGAAGTCCATTAAGATGGCCATCTTGGGATGGAGGAGATTCAAAAAGAATTTGAGAAAAAAATGCATTAACCCATATTTGAACCCATTGGATGAGAAGAAGCTATACAAACTACCTAAGAAATATGAATGCGTACAAAAAGATTGGCATGCGTTTGTGAATTACACACGATCTGAGAAATTCAAGATATTATTGAATACAAAAGTATAAATATTGTCATTTAATATGTTTTGTTATATGCCGTAAAATTCTTATATGTGTGCTTTTATTAGAAATCAAGCTGTGAACATGCTAAGTTGAGAAATCATAATGAGAATAACCATTGTATAGGAAAAATGGGGTTTTCCAACCTAACAATTTAATTGGTGTGTTATTAAAATTAAGTTTGTTAAATAATTAGTTAGTTTTTTAGGTATACAATGTTTTTGTCACTCATTCTCCATATCTATAGGAGTCAAAAATGATGTTATATGAATTCAACGATCTCATGTATTTTTCACAGCTAACATTCCTAAAGAAGGAGAGTTTAGAAGTAAAAAAGTTCAAGATAATGTTGAAAAAGTGGTAAGAAAGTGGTTTTGTTTTTTGCTAGAAGTGGTATATAGTAACTTGTGGGAAATTAATTTTCCAACAAGTTTTCTGCTTCTTGTATGTAATTTAACTTATTGCTTATTATTTTATGTGTGAATTACTTTAGAGTAAAATGAAAGATAGGATTGACAATGGTGAGAATGAAGAAGAGATGGGTGTGGATGCAATGGTAATAACATTAGGGAAGGACCATTTAAGTCATCTTAGAGGATGCTCCCAGCATAAAACATCTACTAAATATTTTGGCATGCCTAGAAATTGCACTAATTATCCTTCCAATGAACTGGTAAAAGTCTTAAATGAGATGATGTTAACGAAGGAAAAGTTTGCAAGCTTTGATATAATGAAGGCAAAGATGGATGCATAAAAGCTGAGTTACTGGGATCTAGGAGTTTAGGAAATTAAAACCATTATCTAGAACAAATTCAGCAAATTTATACTTCGAATGAAACTCTAAGTACAAAACCAATAACACCTACATCTACACCACACATTCAAAAAATTGCCACTCCTCCTAATATGCCTTCATTTCATATGGGATTACTTGTAAGTAATCTTCAATATTTAGAGTCATTTTCATATTTTCATTTTGATCTCTGTGGTGTTGGAGTGATAGTACATATGTTTGTTATACTACTATATAGGGAAGAAATTGTTTGCTTGCATATGAGACACTATCTTGTATTGTGGCACGTGGGAGGTTAGGTGATTCCTCTAGTTGTATTTTTCATGGATAACCATTGAACGAGAGTTGGAAGGTTTCCTTTGTGGATGATGTTGAAAATAATTGTCCCTTACCTATACCAACAAGGGAACATGATACAGTTATAGAAGTAGTCAATTCATTTGTTGCTTAGCCCCCACATCTCGTCATATTATGAAAGGATTTAGTAAGGATATGCCCCTTATCTGTTATATATTGTTTTCATTATTGATTAATTTAAAAATATATTACAATTTTATTAGATTCCTTCATATTATGAATAAATAGGTTTTGAACAAGAAAAGATCAAATTTACTTATTACCAGTGACAACAAAAAGGGAAGCTCAAAGGAAAAACCGACAGACAAAATAGCTTCTAAGAAGCCTGCTTTGGTGCCAATAAGAAAACCAATCTCATATACATATGACCAAACTAGTGATATTCCTATGTAGATTATATTTCTTATAGTTGCATGCTTATCTGCATCTCCGGTTAATGATCTTGCTATTAAAGTTCCAATGGAAGTTCATATCTTAGACAATGAACTGCCTACTTTTCTATCAGTTGAGTCTGTAGAACAATTTTATACTAAGGTGGAAATTGGCTATTGAGTTATCAAATTATGGATATGATTAGTTTATTTTATTTTAATTTATTTATAATTTTATGAGTTATAAGTTACTCACATTCTTTTTTATGATTGTTATTTTGTCATTAAATTGTGAACTTTTTTTCAGAGGCAATGCTATGACGAGTTGATAAAGAATAATTTGAAGAATGTGATTAGATTCATTGACCCAAATCAATTATATGTCATTAATAAGAAGAAGACATGTACTCAAATTACAAGACAAGTGTTTAAAATAATAGAAAATACTTAAGAGGGAGATAAGTGGATTATTCCATATAACGAAGGGTAAGTGGATTATTGTAACCTTTATGAAAAATTATGTTATGTGATCAAAGATATTTATCAATATATATCTTATTATAAATTGATGTAGGTACTATTGGATTTTAATTGTGCATGAGCCATTCAAAAATACGATTTATTATTTGGATTCAATGTGGGGTAAAGTATTATCTAATATTGAAAACATTATGAATGAGTAAATTATATATTTTTATTAACTTAATGTTTTTGAAAGCATTAAGTTATAATTTGCCTTCACAAATAACTCTTATTTTTTCCTTCTTCAATATATAGGGTTCATATTATGTTGAGTGGTTATCAAAATCGAAGGGCTTAGAGTTTTCCAATATAGTATAGAATGAGAGTAAGTTATAAATAAATGATTCATTAAACTCCATAATTTCAACCTTTTTAGATTTTTCATATATATGTATACACTATTTATTGATAATATCTATGTAATATCTATTTAATTAGATTATATTAAACTTACAATTGAATTTTTGTTCTAATACAGTGTCCTAAGAAAAATGATTTGGTGACTTATGGGTATTATGTCCTTATGTTTATGAGGATAATTATTGTCAATCCACTTGCTTCGATGATTGACTTGGTAATAATTTAAATTATTTTTTGTATTTTCTTTTCTTGTTTTAATTTTGATTTTAATTTTTTATTTATCAAAATAGGTGGCTAGCTAACAATAATTTAAAATATGTATACATTACAGCTCAATCATGAAGGAATTTACACTGATAGTGAAGTTGATGAAACGTGGAATGAGTGGGTAGAATTCACAAGTCGATTCTTATTGATATAGATAGCTAGTTAGACCATCTATGCGGAATGAGGCCTCGGTTGTATGCATTGCCTATAAAATGTTCACATTCGTTAAAACTAACCAACTTTCAACTAACTGTGGTGTCTTATATCAAAAGAGAATACTTTAGTAATCACAAGTAGGTTGTATATCATATTTTAAGTTACTTTCTTGATTGATTGAATCATTAGTGTCTATTCTTTATAGATATTAGGAATCTTTTATTGGATTATTCTTCAATCCATATGCTTAATCTTTATTTGAATTTTTTTCATGAAATATTTTGGAATAAAATTTATACTTTTGTGTAATTTGTAAGTTGTGTGAGGATACCTACTTGGGACCATGTTGACTTGCATTCCCAGGGAGTCCCTGATGAAGGTTTGAGATGGTATCACACATAGATTAGTACAAATGCTAACACAGTTACAAATTTGAGATGGTATCAAACCTTGATGAAGGTTTGAGATGGTATCATACATAGATAGTGATCAATGATTCTATGAAATTATGCAGATTTTAAAGAAAATATGTGATCATTCACTTTTGTTGAAAAAGCTATAACCAGAGGATGTCTATGTAGTGGAGAAATTTGCAATGCACATAGAAAATGCTGCCAAGGAAGAAGATTTTGAAGAAAAGCCTGACAATGTCTCATGTAAAATATCTTTCATATTGATTTAGATTGTAGATAATTTAATTAGTATTATTATTGGTAAATATTTTACATGTATTTCACATTTTGGAACTTTTTAATTAGCTAACTATAGTAAGGTTTTATTATGTTTAGTTGCATATATAAACTCTCAAATGTAATTACACTCTTAATTTTAATATAAAGACTTTTAATTTTCTCAATTGATAAATTTATTGTAATTTATATTGAAAATGATGTTAGTTGAGATGTACGGTCATAGTTTAAGTATAGCTAAGACAATAAACAAATCATTTAGTCTCTGTCTTTTATAATACATTGACCAAATATATGTCTATGACCTTGGTCTTTTAAAGACCATGACCAAATGGTATGTCTATGGCCACGATCTTTTAAAGATCGTGATCAAATGTATGTCTATAACTTCGATCTTTTAAAGACCATGACCAAATAGTATGTATATGACTTCAATCTTTCATAAAACTATGACAAAATGATATGTCTATAGTCACTGATCTTATAAAAGATCGTGACCAAATGGTATGTCTATGGTCTCTATCTTACAAAAAACCATGACCAAATGATATGTATATGACTTTGGTTAAAAATTGAGACCATATATACGAATTTATGGTCTCTCCCACTTAAGTCTTGGTTTTTATAACCATGGTCATAGATTTACCATCATGAATAAAAACCGATCTCATATATCAATTTTGTAACAGTGAACAATGGTTTTTAATATAATTATTTTCTTTCTAATTAATAAATGTTTAAGGTTGAGTTAAACATACAAATGATTGATATGTAAGAATAAGAGTTAAACATAAAAAATGCATGCATTTTTTTTATCGAAATGACAGAAAGATGAAATAATTTTGAAAAAATCGTCCGGACTCATTTATTTTATTGTTTGAAAAGAGGAGGGGTTTGGGAGGTTGTTTCGACATTTGTGGTAGCAGAAACATTGACTATGAATGTAACCTTCACAAATTCCACAAAGTACCTTCTCGTGTCTTGCATTTTTAATCACATGCATGCCTGTGAACACTCACATGCACCATGCCATATCGTGCTCTGAACTCTACATGATCCTGGACTCTTCTTTATTTTGACACAAGGGGGAATTACTTCCTAAAAAAATGAAAATGAAACATATTAATTAAAATAATTAAAAAATAAATTAGTGTATATTTTCCCTAAATACCTTTAAATTAATTCAAGTAATACATGTACCTAAAAACAAGAGATGTAAATCACTATAAATAACTTTTTTTTATCTCTTCAAATTTTTGTTATAAAACAATCTCTTAATACTAGCTTATGAGTACAGTAATACTTAAAAAAAAACATTAATCAGAAGGGTAAAATTATCAAAGTCTAAAATAACTTCATCTAATGATGAAACATTGACTATCTAATAAGGAATATGGGTGTTTAAAATTCAACCAACTCATATAATTTAAACTGGCTTAATCCATGTTACTTGATTTTCTCATTTTCATTAGATTGGTTCGAGTTCATGAATACAAATCTGATCTATTAATTGGATCAATTCTTAATGCTATTTTTTTTTATAAAATTAGATCAAATCTATACTTATATTATATTAAATATATTCTTTGTTTTTTATTCTTAATATAATCATTTTATTTAGTAAAAAATTACAAATAATAATAATAATAATAAAATTGATAGTTTTATAAGTTTTGCTAGACATCATTTTCTCATTAATCTTTAAACCTATCTAATATCTATTTGTAATTTTATATAAACACATGCAAATCATGTTATCATTTATTTAATAATATATTTATTGTTTTTATTAAACACTTATTTATGCATTTCATCTATGCTTAAATTGATACGAAATTGAAGAGTAAAAATTTGTATTAATTTTTCTACTATTTAGAATATAATTTAGAGAGAGAGAGAGGTTGAAGGATGTAGAAAAATAAATAGAATGGTTGAAAGATGTGATAATATTTACATGGTTAGAGTTATTTTATATTTGTATAGTGTAAATTGTATGGTGAGAACTATAAATAGCCTACCTTACATTTGGTTTAATCATCCCATAAAAAACAAATAAGTCTTTGTATTTTTAATTTGAGTGTAAGTTAATAGCTTTCTTTTTAAGTGTTTGTATTTCTCTTCAATTTGTGAGTTGTCTTTGAAAGGTGTTATAGTGTCTTTTATTGTGGGTATAATATAAGTAGTTTTTTACTTGTTTGGATCCAATATTAGTAAATTTAGAGTTGTGTATTCAAAAATTTTACTCAACAATTGGTATTAGAGGTAGACGGTCAATGATCGTTCTTCGTGGAACTATCTTGAATTTGTGAGAAGTTTGGTGCTCTAAAAGTTTCTTAGTTAAGCTTATTCGTTATAGTCAAAGTCTTGCCGACATGATAGGTGACCTTCAAGTAGTTGGAGGAATCAAGAAGCTCAACAACAAAAACTATAACACATGGGAAACATGTATAAAGTTTTACCTACAAGGTCAAGACCTATAAGAGGTTGTTGGTGGTGACGAAGTTACACAACCAATAGCGGAAGATGAAAACCAAATCTCGCGGAAGTGAAAAATTAAAGTAGGCAAATCGATGTTTGCTTTAAAGACCACAGTTGAAGAATAAATGTTGGAGCACATTCGGGATGCCAAAACACCAAAGGAAGCATGAGACACTCTTGTTACACTCTTTTCAAAGAAGAAAAATACAAGACTGCAACTTCTCGAGAATGAGTTACTATAGATGGCGTAATATGACATGACGATTTCCCAATACTTTCACCAAGTAAAATCGTTATGTCATGAAATTTCAAATTTAGATCAGAAAGCTCCTATGGGGAAACCAGAATAAAGAGAATAATTACCCATGGTTAGAAACCTGAATATTGAGGGTTTGTTACCACTATACAAGGATGGCCGACACAATCATCTCTTATTGAGTTTGAGAATTTGCTAGCGTGTCAAGAAGCTATGGCTAAGCAAATGGGAGGAGTCTCACTGAAGGGTAAGGAAGAAGCGCTCTACACTAGCAAAAGCAGATGCACTTTCAAGCAGTACAATGGAAGTTAATCTAAAAGGGATGGTGACAAAATTCCTCAAGGAAATTGAGGCTTTCGTTTAGGGGAGCTTGAAAGAATCACAGTAACAATAGAAAATTTGATGGTGAATGTTATAACTATATGAAGATAGGTCACATGGAAAAAGATTATTGGAGTAAGAAAAAGTTCGTTGAAAGTAATACATATACTTCCAGTTTTAAGGAGCATAGCGAAGATGCTTGGGATGCCGAAGGATTATTCACTATAGAGGAAGAAGAATTAGCTTTCACGGTTACAAGTGTGAAAAATGCTGGCAACCCTACTCTTGAGAAAAGTACAGATCATGATCTATATGTTGAATAGGATAAAAAGACAACTACTAGTGGTTCAACCCACAATCAATGGGAATAGACAAATACCTCTACTTGGGGAAGAAAGGCCAAAGATGCTCCAGGATCTAACAATCCTATTCTGATTTCACCAAAGTAGCTTCTACCAAAGCTAAGAGATATTAAGCCAGTAAAGACAACTGTGGAAAACCTTCCCAGCTCAAATCCTCCCTTTGTCAATCATCACAAAGTTATTAAGAAATAGTGGGGAGGTTTGTCATATCCATAAGAAAATGGATGTATTTAGGCTATCCTTGCTGGATATAGAAATTGGTAGTCATAATCGATGGCTTGATGAGGAAAGAGACATCAATTCCTCTTTGTGCAAAGATCGCTGGAGAGATGGAGATAAAGATCTTGGTGACAACTACATGATTGACCATTGGACTGAAAATTAAAACATAGAGCACTTTAAAGAAGGGCATCATGTTCCATTTGATCGGTGGATAGACCTGGGTTACAAGAATTCCAACTATGAACAAGGTACCTCTTCTGCAAAGTTCGATGGTGATAGAAAATCAGATATATCGATACGGAGATCAAGTTATGATAGCACAAGATCTGATGTTGTAATGGATGATGTTACTAATTATGAGATTCTATGGGAGGAAGATGATGAGATCCAATCACATCCTTAATTGGAGAGTAGATCTCTGAAATTATCTCCAAGGTGGAATGATTTGATAATGGTGACAGTGGCATCAATGACACCCTCAAAACAATAAATGAGTTAGAAAAACCTAACCTTGGACAATCTCGTAACAAGAATAAACAGGGAATGAAAGTGAAGGAGGTGGAAGAGAGGATTGTTGGAGTGAAGGTGCTACGATGGTGTTGATCGATGCTTGGGGTTAAAGGTATGTGGAACTGAGTAGATGGAATCTTAAGAAAAAGCATTGGAAATAGGTTGTTGATATTGTGAATAGTAGAGATGACTATTCAAAGAATCCTAAGATTGATATTTAATGTAAGAATCGAATTGATACTGTGAAGAAAAACTATAGGAGTGAGAAGGCTAAAATTGCTATAGGTGGAGAACCTAGCAAGTGGCATTTCTTTGAACTACTTGATGAGTTAATTTTTCATTTGGATCCAAATGTCAGTGATGATGTGCTAAAGCAAGTATTTAGCAAATTTGGTGAGTTAATTCATAATAAAATACCAATTGAGAAAGCATATGGTTTTGTATAGTTTGTTGATAGAAAAAATATTGAGGATGCAATTGAGAGTTTGAATGGAATGATAATTGGTAAGAAATCATTCATATATGGGGTCGCATCTCAGGAAACAATAAATGGGGAGTGGGTTTAAAATAACCAGTAGAATCAGAAGCCATACCCAACAGTTGGAGGGAATCAGATGCAAAGTGATAAATGAATGTGAAAAATGTTTTTCTTCATAGAGAGTTGGTGTTGAGGGGAAATGTTGAAAATCAACAGCAACTTAATAAATGGGATGGTTGAAGGATGTAGAAAAATAAATGGAGTGGTTGAAAGACGTAGAAAAGAGAAGTGTGTAGAATGTGATAATATTTATGTGGTTAGAATTATTTCTTAGTTTTATATATGTGTGATGTAGATTGCATATGAGGACTATAAATAATCTACCTTGCATTTGGTTTAATCATCCCATAAAAAACAAATAAGTTTTTGTATTCTTAGTTTAAGTATAAGTTAAGAGCTTTTTTTAATGTTTATATTTCTCTTCAATTTGTGAGTTTCTTTTAAAAGATGTTATAGTGTATTTTATTATGGGTATAATATAAGTAATTTATTTACTTGTTTAAATCTAATATTAATAAATTTAAAATTATGTATTCTAAATTTTAATCCATGAGAGAGAACAAATTATTTGGAGGATTTGCATGTAACAAATACAAGTTCATCACGTCACTTCACTTCATCTTTATCTTATCATTCTTATAAAATCCTACTTATCTTGATTGTCACCAATAAAACAAATTAAAGCAAAAGGGCTGGCTCACCTCTGTTTTTTTATGCCCATGCCACGTAACGATATATTAGAAGAAAGGAAATTAGTAGGTTTCTCATATTGTAATATATTAATATACATGAATTAATCTACAAAAGTTTGATAAGAATTAGTCTAATTGAATGCGAATTAACTTTTACATTCTCATTTGAAAAAAACAGTTTAGTTTTTTAATTTACTTTTTGTATAATGACTATATGCAACAGCATATGGGATTTAGACTCACCAAGACTTGTAATGAGTGAAAAAATTACGGGAACACTAAATAAAATGGAGTAAATGGATTTAGAAGTCCTACACATTTTGATATCGCCTTTATATGACTGAAAACATCTTAAATTATTTATGGACTTAACGAGGAGACAAAATGTAGTAGGATATATATATATATATATATATATAGATAAAAGATTTTTGTGAAATTAAAAAAAAAACATCTTTAAAACTTTTAATAATAAAAATAACATATTAATAATATTTAACGTGATTTAATAAAACGACATTTAACATTAAATCGGTCATTTATATATATATGTGTGTGTAGAAAGTTGATTATAAATATGTAGATCAAAGATTTTTGTGAAATTAAAAAAAATAACACGCTTAAAACTTATAACAATAAAAATAACACACTAGTAATATTTAACGTGATTTAATAAGATGAAATTTGACATTAAATGAATCTAAATAACCGTAATTTAATTTACAACTTATATGCTTATTATACAGGATTAAAAATCATAATTTTATATTTTTTGCATATTCATATGTTTGATATTGAAGTTAGATCCTATCTTTACATAAAAACATTGTACAATAAAATAGATTTTTGATCCATAAAAAGGTACGTATGATGATTATTTTAGCAAAAAGGTCATGAATAAATATTATTAATATGTGTTATGTTATATATAATAGTTTGGTTACAATAGAGAATATATAAAATATTCATTAATTAACTAATACATCATTAATAGAAAACTATCTGTTACACAATAGATAATATCTAGTACACCAGTCCAATGGTATCACATAGTCGAACAATCCCTTCAAACTTATAGAGGTGGTAGAACCATGAGTTTGATCTTGAAAGGAAGAAATTTAGACTTACGGAGAGATGTGAAAATGTTAGTTATATGTTCCTCTGAAGGTGGAATTTGACAACCAATTTTCCTTCCATAACCAATTCTGGAGTCAAACGAGAATCTAGTTCAACATGCTTTATTCTAGCGTGTGTGCCTTTACAGTATTGAGCTCCTTCAACAGTGACTTTAACTATATAATCTCAACTAAAACAAGAGTAAGGGCTCTTTACTCTGATTCAACACTTGATCATGTTACTAAATTTTGCTTAGATGAAGTCCAAGACACAATCCTATCACCAAAATACACAGAATACCCATTTGTGTTCTTCCTGTCATTTGGGTAGATTGTCCAATTATTGCATCTAACTTTTGAAGTATAATACCATGAGGCATTGTACCCTTCAAGTACCTTAACACTTTTTTGGCTACAAGCTAATGAGTTTCAATGGGAGAGTGAGCAAGTTGACCCAACCTACTGACATAGCAGGTAGTTTCTAGTCTAATAAAAAATAGTATTGTAAGCCATTAATGATGTATCTATAGAAAGTACCATTCTCCAAGGAACTTCCTATTTATTTAGATAATACTAATGCAAAAACTCATAGGAGTTTTCAAGGCTTTGGATCGGTCTAAACTAGCTTTGTTTAACAAAGTCTTGTTATAGTTTTTTTGAGAAAGATGAATGGATGAAGTGTTTATGTTCACCTCAATTCATAGGAAAAAATGCACAGGTCCGAACTCTTTTAAAGAAAATTTAGAGTTCAATTTTCCAACTAATTCTTGTATATAACCATCGCTACTTTTTTTCACTATAATATCATCCACGTAAACTAGTATTATAATGAATCGCTCTTGATTAAGCCGTATGAACATAAGGTATCTACCTTTGTATTAATAAACCTAAAATCTATTAAACAACAATGCAACGTATGATACCATATTTTAGGAGCCTATTTAAAACCATATATTGCATTTTGAGTTTGCACACCTAATTAGGATGACTTTTCTCTACAAAATCCTAAGGTTGTTTCATCTAAACCACTTCCTCCAAGTTACCATTCAAGAAAGCATTGTTAACATCAAATTGCTGTAATGTGTCTTTCATAAATAAGGCATGAGCACTATTCTAATATCCTGAGGCTTAACAATAGGAAAATACATTTTTACGTAATCAATAGCCTCAACTTGATCATACTACTTTGCCACTAATCTTGCTTTGTACATATCCAGTAGACCATTTTATTTCAACTTTTTTCTATAAAACAATTTGCTTCCAATAGGATCATTTGTATCAAGACATGGAACCAGCTTCCATGTTCCATTAGCCATTAGAGCATCAAACACCTTTTGCATGGAATCCTCCTATTCAACATCTCCTTCAACCTCAGTGTAAAAAGATGGTTTGTAGAAGATTATAGTATAAACCACTATTGGCTTCAAGGAGCCAGTTTTAGCCCTTATGGTCATCGAATGAGTTTTTGTAGGCACTGGATTAGGATTATTAGAAAAGGCTAGCTTAATATACAATTCATCAAGTAAGACTCCAGGAGAATAAGTATTGGTAGGAACATCATGAACAACAGTAAAAGAATGAGACAAAAGCTCAAGAATAGTCTCAAGGTTAGACTCAATTGATGGTGCTCAACTATTAAAGGTTAAACCCCATTAGAAAAAGTAGGTTGTACTTTAAGGACCAGAGAGTAAAAGAAAAGATGGTGAAAATAGAGTACAATTAGTATCACTGGTAGTGTCAGAGACAATTAAGAAAGTAGACAAAGTTTGAAAAACATCCTCAACAAAAGTCACATGTATTCTTTTGTATATGAGACCAGGGGATAAGTTAAGGCAAAGATAGTCTTGTTGTTGAGGAGCATATCCCAAGATAATGCTAGATAGAGATTTAAGTTCTAGTTTATACTTAGCCTAGGGTTTGAAATAAGGGATGCAAAGGCATCCAAAATTCTTGAGGAAAAAAAATCAAGTGACTTATTATGGAATAGGAAATATGTAATTTGAAAATGAAGAGCCTTATGTCACGTCCAGCACGAAATGTCCCTAAAAATCCAAAATAAATGGTGGTTGCCTAAAGGATCTAGACTATTCTACATGGAAAGTTCTAGAGTTGTCTAGAGATGTCTAGAAAGGGCTAGAGTTGGACGGACTCAACTCAAGCTTGAAGACCCTAGAATGTTCTAGAGCACGCTAGAGAGTGCTAGAATGGGCTGCAATATTCTAGAGCATGCCGGATGGTTCAGGAAAGATGTAGAAACCGCTGAAAGCTTATGGAACATCCCGGAACGTGCATGAAGGAACTAGACAAACCTAGAAGACTCTAAAGTTGGCTAGAAGGTCCTAGGGTCTTGTGGCACATTGTACATAAACCTAGAACACTCTTGTACATTCTAGGCTTAGAATAATCTAGAAAGGTGTGGCATAGTCTTAAGCTTGAAGCCACACTATAAATAGACCAATTGGTCTTCACTTGTATTCATCTGGGAAATTCCTAACAATCTTGGGAAATCCTTGGGAATTCTTAGCATTTGTAACATAAACTCTCTCTAGAGCAATACAAAGCATTTTTTACAAACTCTCTTTCTAGTCTCTTTGGAGTTTCATTCGGATTCAAAGGCAGGCTTAGTGCAACGGACGGTGCTAAGTGCCGCACGATCGATACTTGAAAAATAAGGTCGTGATACTTAGTAGGCATTCTATTCATAGTGAAAATAGAAGCTCTACATGCATATACCCGATGCTTAGAAGTCAATCTAGTCTGAATGAATAAGGCCAAAACACATTTAAGTACTCACATATTTCTCACCTCTACTATCGCATTATGTTATGAGGTATGTGGACACGTGTTTCTGTGCAATATATCATGAGTAGACAACACAATTTTCAAGAAATGAAATTCAACCCAACATCTCATTGAATTGACTTAATAATAGCTTAAAATTCCTTTCTACCGTCTTGAAAAAAATTCTGAAATAACATTTGTGTCACATTTTTAGTTTTTAGGAAAAAAATCCACACAAACCTAAAACAATCATCCACTACTAATATAAAGTAATGTGCCCCAGTATTAACAATAATAGGAAAGGAATACAAGTCAATATACATTAGTTCATATAACACTGTAGGGAGTATGAGAATTCTTAAAGGATAGATTATGAGATTTTGTCATTGCACAAGCAAACAATCATTACTACTATCAGTTTTAGTACAATAAATAAATTGAGATGCCGTTGCTCTTTTAATAGCAGATATAGATAGATGAGCAAGTCTATTATGCCACTGAGATGAAACATTTTCCAAAGGTTTAGCAAATTAGGTGATAGATATTTTTCCACGAAAAATAACACCAATTTTCTTGAATTTCTTTTTCCTTCATGAGTAACATGTATTTTCCTTTGAGTTAAGTAGATAAAGTAGTGGGGATTTCAGGTCCAAATGCATTTTCCTAAAATAGCTTCTATAAATATGGGTGTATGAAGGATAATTTTATAAAATCACATTTTATTATAGAGTAAAACTGTGCGTTTTGATACACATATTTTCTATTTATGTTCTTTTGTTAGTTTTATACATTTTATTTATGCTATAATAGCCGTTAAATCATTTCTCTTAGTTTTTACATGGTAAGAGAATCAAAATAAGCACAAACACATATATAATTTGTAAGACTATAAGAGAATTGAAATAATATTCATGTTTAGATAAAATATAGATGATATTATTGTTACAATTAATTTGTGTTAACATAACAGTTTATTTCATGTTAATTATAGTAAAATGATAATGTTAATTTTTTGACTACAATGAATTCATTTCTATGCATTCAAAGGAAAACATTATAATTTTACAAAAAATTATCATTAAATGAAATGTTGCATTAACAAAATAAGTTATAACAATACTGCAGCCCTAAAAAATTCATATTTATTACATTTATTTTAGTCTACATATTATTTTTTAAATGATGTGTTCCTTCTCTTTCTTTTGATAAAAACTTACCACATGTTTTACTTTGTTTTTTTATCAAATAATTTTATTTTTTATCCATTATCAGGTTATATATTCTCTTAATCTTGAACATCTATTAATTAAAAAAAAATGTTAGAAAAAAGTTAAATTTAGATTTTCATACCCATCAACAGTGCTTTTTCATTTAATTTTTTTCTTTCTAATTAATAGATGTTTTAAGTTTAGAAAAACATATAACGAGTTATTTAAGAATCAAAGTTATTTGACTTAAAATATAATAATATATGTGTTAATATTTAATCGAATTAATAAAAAGGTGACAAACTATTTGAAATAAAATATCTAAACGATTCTTTATTTTTTTTTTTTTTGGGAAGAGAAAGGGAGGTGAGGTTGTTTGGACATTTGAGGTAGCAGTTACATTTCATATGAATATATAGTTCCTTCACACATTCCACAAAGTGCCTTAGCATGTTTCTTGCATTTTTGATTGCATTTCAGTGAATTCCTACATGCACCATGCCATATCGTGCTCTGAATTCTACATGATCCTGGACTCTTCTTTATTCTCATACAAGGGATTCCTATTGGTTCCTAAAAACAAATGAAAATTAAACATATATACATACATATATATATATATATATATATATATATATATATATATATATATATTTGACAGAAACACTTCTTGGGAAGGTGATTTATTTTAAAAGTTACATTTAATTGTTTTTAAGAGTTTAATTATATTATTTAAAAAAGTGATCTTAAAATACATGTAATTATTTTTTTATGATTTTATTTATTTTTTTATTATTTCAGTTACACTTTATTTAAATTATAACAGTTTCTATCTAATTAATTGAAAAATTAAAAAAAATATTTGTCCTTGTAATGTCACTTTTTCATAACAATATGATTAAATTATTACAAAAAATAAATACAAAACTTACATATTATTTTTACAATAAATAAAAAAAACATAAAGGAGGTATTAATTTTTCTCTTTTTTTTTAATGAATCATGTTTATCAAAGTCTAAAATAACTTCATCTACGAATTAATATCAAAAATACCCCTAAACTTTAAGGAATCTTTAGAAATACTCCTAAGATTTTAAAAAATTCAAAAATACTCATAAAACATAACAGAAGTTAAATCTAACGGAAGTAAATAGTAACATCCAATATCAGAAATACCCGTAAGGTTTCAAAAAATTTAAAAATATCTCTTAAACATTAAGGAAGTTAAATTTAACGAAAGTAACATTCCTAAAATGGAAGAATAAGAAATAGACTAAGAAATAATATATAGAAATAGAAGATATCTCACGATGTTTATCATAAGAAATGGTAATAAGTAAAAAAGAAATTTGAAGAAATTCAAAAAGTAAAATTAAATCTTAAAAAATGAGATGGATTTAAAGACCCATCATTTTTATTAAGAAAATTATTCCCTAAGAAAAACATAATTTTGTATGGCATAAGTAATAAAGAAATGACTATTAAGATTGCATATGCAAAAGAAAGATATAATATATCATTAATTGATAAAGAAATTATATTAAACAAGCTATCAAAAATTCTTTATAAAGACAAAGAAATAATTTGATACATTCATTTAGAAAGAATTGAAATATTAATAAAAGCTCATTTTATACAACAATAAAAATAGCATTATTAGATAATAGAGTAATAAATAGGCAAGATGTCTTATTAGGAATGATCTGTGGTAATTTAGGATATCAAAAGTTAAATTGTATAGCATATGCTATATTTGATATTAATATACATGATAAAAATCTAAATAAAGGATTAAGTCTAGCTTATGAATTTGAAAGGAAAGAATTAATGAAAGAATGAAATCATCAATTTTTAATACATTATCTAGTAGCATATTCTTTAACAAATAATCATAATAGTTCAATATACTGACAAAATAAATTTATAGAAATAGACAAAACTTTTAAGGAACTTGGACAAATAATAAAACCAGAAATATTAAAAGACTTTGAAATGCCAGAAAAATGAAAATTAGATATCAAAGAAAAATCCTTGATAACAGGAAGAAAAAATAATATTGTTAAAACTAATAGCATGCTAAGGTTTATTTTTATAGACCATAAAGGAGAAACTTCTAACCAAGAAGAAGTTAAAAAACTAGAAAATGAAGTCAAAATAATGAAGGCATTACTTTATGATTGCATATTAGTAAAAAATAATGTTTAGAGATAAAATAAAAAAATATGCATTTAAAAGTAAATGAAAGCCTAGTAGGTGTAGCAAAAAATCAAGCAACATTATTTAAAATTGTACAATTATTAACAGAGGAAATATATTTAGTCCAAGAATCAAACACAAAATATTTACAAGAAATAAAGATATACAAAAAGAATTACTAAAGGAAATAAAGGAATATGGTTATAATAAACTACAATAAGATATGCATAAGGAATTTTTAGAATTAAGAAAAGATGTATACAACATACATAGGAATAATGAAATAATAGGTTATAAATATGATCCCTTAGAAGCACTACAAGAAGAACCACCTAGGAGATAAGATTCCTTGATTCCTAAAAATGAGAAAAGGAAAAATGAAGAACAATCTAAGAACAAAGAGATAATTCCAATTTAATGGAATATAGAAAAAATTAGAAAGAAAATTCATGGACCCTAAAAATAGAGATATAGAAACATTGGTTAGTTTATTAACATTAACCAATGAAGAAATAAAATAACATTATAATGAAAAATTTTGTACTAACAAAGAAAAAAATGATATGACAATAATTAGTGAAATTAATTCTGAACTAAAAAACATGACCTCAAAAGGTCATATGAAACCAATTTCATTACCAGTCCCTTACCAAGAAGGAAAATTTGACCCACACAGGGGAGAAAGAAGACAACCACCTAAAATGGAGGAAGGGTTGCATTGGGAAACTAGAGGTAGTATTCCACTAGAGTTCAAACTTCATGATAATTATAAGTCTAAACTTCTAGATTTAGACTGTATAAGAGATAGGAGGAAAGCCTTAGATGAATGGGCTTGTGGATTAAGTGTGCTCATACAAACTTCTCAAACTACCCAAACTACCCAAACAAATCCTTCAACCTGTAGAGTGCTTATAACACTTAAAATGATAGGAAATGTTAAAGTTTGATTTTCAAACTTAACAAATCAACAACATTTGTTAATGCAAGGAAATGCTTCCATAGGCAAGGAAATGCTTGGATACAGTAATAAATGAAATATACAAAGAATTTATTGGAGTAGATAAATGAAGTACTATCACTAAATCCAATGAAAATGAAATCAATGAAGCTAAATGACATCTAAAAAACATGAAAATTTATAACATGTGTTATATAGATTCTTTTATTTATGAATATGAAATGTATTACCATAAATTACCACCCTCTATGCAAACAACTTATTGAGAAATGTTTTTTTCAAAAATTACATGGAACACTATATAAAACCTTAATAGAAAATTGAGAACAAAGGAATGGAGAAATTATACCAGATACTCTAGGAGGAAGAATAAGACGTCTTAAAGATTAGATCATTATTAAATGCCAAGAAAGAAAGAAAATATAAACAGATAAGAGGAAATGATAAAATCTACTGTTATATAAGAGATTTTAGAATACGATGTAATATAAAATCTTATAAACAAAAATATAAATATAAAAATATAAAAGATTTAAAATATATAAATTCAGAAAACAAAATTTCCAAAAATATAAAAAGAGATTTAATAGAGAAAACTACAAGAAAATATATTTTAGAAGAAAGAATTACAAACTTTCCGAAAAAAGGAATTATTGCCCTTCAGGAAAGAAAAAATGAAAATGTTGGATCTGTAATAAAGAAGGACATTATGCTAACTAATTTCCAAGCATACTTCAACATAAAAAGGAATTTTCACAAAAAGTAAAAATCTGAAAAGAAGCTTTCAAAATGGAAGTAGAACCAATCGAGGAATCTGATATAGATGAGACTCATAGTATCTATCTACTAGAAGAAACTGAGGAAGAAATTACTGACTCAAAATATGAACACTCAAATTATGGATATTCTTCATCAGAAGATGAATGATTTGTATAGTATTACTAATCCAAATAGTACTTACATTAAAGTAAGAATAAAATTTAAAGGCTATAACACTTATCATTTACATGCATATATAGATACATGAGCTAGTATGTGTGTAGCCAATAGATATGTATTTCCAGTAGACAACTAGAAACAAGCACCAAAAGATTTAATTGTAAGAATTGCTAATAATACTACAATAAAACTTAATAAGATACTGATATAATGATAGGAGGAGAAAACTTTCACATTCCTACCATATATCAACAGGAAATAGGTCTAGATTTGTTAATAGGAAATAATTTCCTAAATTTATATCAACCTTTCACACAACATTTCGAAAAAATAAGTCACAGAACCTTAGAAGGAGATACCATCTATGTCTCCAAAATAAGAAAAGATTTAACGGTATCAAACCCAACTTTTATGTAACAACATAAAAAGTGAAAACATGGTGAGATAGAAGACCAGAAAAAACCTTATTTAGAAAATATTTCATTAGATATAGAAGAGAAACAAAACTCTTTTCTTAATAAAATACAAGAAGACAAAGCCCTAACAGGCATTAGAAAACTATTAAAAACAATCAGTTCAAAAAATCCTTTAGATCTAAAAATAAATAATCTAAAACAATAGTCAATATAAAATTAAGAGATCCTAACAAGATTATAAGAGTAAAACCAATGATTTATACTTGAGAAGACAAGATTGGATTTGGAAAACAAATTCAAGAACTTTTGGAATTAAAAATCATAATACCAAGTAATTCACCTCACTCTAGTCCAGTATTTTTAGTTAAAAAAGAAGCTGAGAAAAGAAGAAGAAAAAAACGAATGGTAATAAACTTTAAGGCACTGAATAACGAAACCATTAAGGATGGATACTCCATTCCAAAAAAGGATGAAATACTATCATTAATAGAAGGAAAGAAATACTTCTCAAGTTTTTATTACAAAAGCTACCCCCAAAGACAATTCCAATGGACAGTTATACTATTTGTATTAAAACAAGCTCTATGTATTTTTCAAAGATATATGGATAATATTTTCAAGAAATTACATGATATTTGATGTATTTACATAGATGATATTTTGGTTTTCAATAATGAATTAAATAAATATTATTTGAATATTATCAATATTCTACAATAATGTAGAAGAGAATGCATTGTACTCTCTGAAATGAAAGCAATACTTGCTCAACAAAAGATTAAATACTTAGGGTTGAAAATTGACGATGGAAAATATAATATGCAACCCCATATACTAAATAATATTCAAGGTTTTCTTAGTGAATTAAAATATAAAAACCAATTACAAATATTTTTAGGATTTTTAACATATGTAGAAGCATACATCAAGAAACTTGCAGAAATGAGAAAACCATTATAAGAAAAATTGAAAAAAGATCATATTTGGAAATGGATAGATGAAGATACTCTATATATGGATAGAGTAAAAGCAAAAGTAAAACATTTACCAACTTTATACCATCCAGGACCAGATGATAATTGAAATAGACGTTTCATAAGAATATTGAGGAGCAGTTCTTAAAGTAAGAGTAGATGAAAAAATGTATATCTTTGTAGATATACATCAAGATCTTTCCAAGGTTCAGAATTAAATTACCATAGTAATGAAAAAGAATATTTAGCTGTTAAAAAAGCTATTAAGAAATTTGCAATAAACGTTATAGGCTCTAGATTCATTGTTAGAACATATAACAAGAATTTTGGTTATTTCTTAAGAACTAGTATTGCAGGTGATTACAAAAAAGGAAGATTAGTTAGATGGAAACAATGGTTCAACCATTATAATTTTGACGTTTAATATCTTCCAAGCCATAAAAATAATTTAGTTGATGTCCTTACCAGAGAATTAGCACCTCTAACTATTTTTATGCTTTCAAGAATAGAACATCTTGATATCAAAATCAAGATAAAGGAAAAGGAGATAAAAATCCTACAAGAACAACTCGAGTTGCTATATCTCGAGAAATATCTTATGGAGACAGGAAAGAAATAGGAAGATCTTAATTGTTCAAAACAACCTCTAGATAATAGAAGCTCAAACGAGGAATCGCCATTAAAAAAGAAAGAACCTAACAGTTCACAAAAAAACTTTTGAAACCACAAAGCTCAATTGGGCAGATGAGGTAGAAAAAGAACAAAAAAATTTTATGTGGTCTATAATAGCTCAAAACCCAGAATTTATAACAAATGGGCAAAAGCTAGCAAATATATTCTAAAAATTAGTGGAGTAACTCATAGAACCTTTACCAACATAATAGAAGCAGAAGGTAGTTATGCAACTACAAAACAAAAAAAAATTGATAACCTAGAGGAAATGGTAAGAAATTATTCTGCAGCATTACAATAACAACCAACAACTCCAAGCAGGTTGACAAATCTTGGAAAGATAACAAGGCCACCAGTGCTATTTAGAGAAACATCTCCTCTAGAAACATCAAAAATAGTAAAGCATTTAGTACTATTTAGGGAGATATCTCCTAGAACTACTCTAATCATTGAAGATGAAAAGGAATAATATAGAAACCTCAATAAACCTCAATAGTTAAGTCTCTATAACTTGGCCAAAAAATCTACCCAAGAACATATTGAAGATATGAAGTTCTATATTACAGATAAGGAATTTCTTATAGGAAGTAAATTCAATATATTGATAAGATGTAGACACCACATCTTAGTCGACAACATATGTCAAGGAAAAAAGTAGTGACTATTCTTCAAAGTAAGAAAGCATATGAATTATTAAAGCAAGGGTAAAGTAATAATTTTAGTATTGTAAATAGAGATTCCATGTTCTATAAAAGGAACCCTTATTATCATTTTACGACACACTGATGAACGAAAACCGGCATCGCCAATTCTCGCAAATACTTTGGTTTTAATATTTGTAAAACTCTCGCAAGTGCACGAATCATTTCGTAGAAAATGATAAGTATACTCCCAAGGTCGATCTAAGGAAGGAATGTATGTGGTTCTTAATTTATTATTCAAACTTTTAAAAACGAAATTAAATCCTAAACATCCTGTCACGATAGTTTGGTTTTTGTGTTCCTAATCTAATAACATAAAATAAACATATATACAGATTAATTAAATATAATAAAAAAAATAAACATAGATACAAATTCAATAAATATAAATACAGATTCAATAAATATTCATGCAAATTTTATCATTTATATTAGTGGAGTATTTATGGATATAATAACTAAATTAATTATGCTTGCTCATATTATCTAGGTTATTAAAGATATAAATTGATATTTTATTGATTCTCTCTTTTTTGTATGAATACCACCTTTGGTGGGGTTAGATATTCTTTGTTAACTAAACAAATCAATTAACACCTACGGGTGGGGTTGATAACTAATTTGGTTAATTAAATTAATTCCTTTTTCTAAGAGATTGAAAATGAACCATTTAAATGCCACCTTTGGGCGGGTTAGACATTTAAACTTTATTCAAGGTGTCCAAATTAAACCCAAGAATTTAGTTATCCGAGTACTAACTTTCAAGTTTTAAAACCACTACCGAAAACATGTTGTCAATACATTTTCAGATAATAATTCTTATAAAAACTCTTGAAACAGAGCTTCACTCTAACTACGCGATTGTACCAACAAATAAAAGAGCACTACTCTAAATTAGATCGATAACTAAACCTTAAAATCTAATCTTCAGATTTAAGTTTGTAATGAAAAATAATATATTTCTCTCTAACATCCTTAATATAAAATCTTGAATAAAAATAAAATCAATTCATTTTAGAAATTTTCACCTATTTAATATTTCGCAAGCATAACAACGTTATTATTATATCATGTTTACTAAATACTAGTACGCTTAAATTTAATCACAGACAAATTAAATATAACATGTAAGAATAAAGCATAAAAATAATCAGAAGAAAATAAAATCCTTACAGTAACTTCGACGCTATTCCCGCTAGAAAACCTCCAAGCGGAATTTGCACTTCCATTTATTGAATCAAAAATCTAAATTATTACAAAAACATTACAAGTTCCTCTCAAAAAGAGAAGAACTCTAAACCTAAGAGAATTGAACTAAAAACTAAGAGAAAAACTAAGAAAAGCTTAGAAACTAAGAAAGAAACTAAGAAAAACTCAAAAACTAAGAAATGAGAGAAAGAGAGAAGTGTGGTTTTGAGGTGTGTTTTGAAGTGAATGGAAGAGTGGTATTTATAGGTGAGGATGGAGAGAAAAAATGAGTAAAAAAATGTTAAAAAAATATAAAAAATAAAAACGTGTAGAAGGGACATGCCGAGGTCATCAATGACGCGCAAGATGACGCCAAGTGCCGCACGTGAAAATGGGTCAAAACGCTGCGCTGGCCGGGCGGCCGGCGGCGCCGGGCGCGCGCGGCCGGCCGCGCGCCAGCTTCTGCCGCGTGAACAGTGCGCGCGCGCGCGCGCGCGGAGCAGAGGAACGCGCGGGCGCGCGGCAGAATGCGCGACGGCAACGGGCCGGGCGCACGCGCGGCCGGGCGCCAAGACTGGCCGGGCGGCTGTACCGGCGCGCGATTTTCCGTCTTTGACATTTTTGACCTTTTTCGACCCATTTTGTCCAATTTTTCCATGTTTGTTGACCTTTTTCCACTTATTTATTAATTTATTTGTGATGTATTGCTTCAAGTATTCTTCTTTGAGTCTTTAAATTGCGTTTTTAAGCCAAAATACCGAAAAACAATAAAAATACCCGTGATTCCGAAAAAGACAAATTTATATAAATATATGATAAAACATATAAATATATATATTTTTAATCAATTAACGTGCATAAAATCATGGTTATTTTAGTGCTGAGCACTCATCACAACCCCCAACTGCCTTCGCTAGTCCCTTAGCAAGAGGTTTATAAAAACTAAAAATTAAACTATCCTAAATCACTTCCGTGGATTGACACGGTTGCATTTAGCCTATGCAACAAGCCTTTAAACCCCTAGGTTGCCCTAGTGGACGAAGTTCGAGTCTCGTGAGGGTTTTCAAGAATGATACCCACAAACATTGTACTTAATGTAAAAACAAAAGAACCAATGAAAACAAACAACTTAAAAATTAAATTTACAACATCACCACAAATTATCAACATCTCACAAAAATGTCTCATACTTTTTAATCTCCTTTAAGATCATAATTAAAATCTCAAGCATAAGTTATTTTAATCTCTTTAAACAATCATGATTTAGTATAATAATTAGACGAAAACCACTTTCATATATCATATCAAAAATGTATCAATTTAATTTCACCCAATTTCAAAGTGTCATGAATCGAATTCGTCGACTCTATTCCTCACAAGTCAATACTCTCAAAACACGGAATCCTATGGGTTCAAACACTCATACTAATTTATATGCGAAAGAGTTGATGTATAGAAATGAACTAATATGTTCGCATATGTATAAAGAATAAAGGCTCAAAGTGTTATTTTAACATTGATCTCATGAAAGGAATCAAATGTATAAATTATAAAGATATCATATATAAAAATTATTTTCATGCATAAATCAAACTCATTAAGAAAGAATTTCAAGATATATGCCTTTTACAAATGAAGAAATTGCAATGACTTTTTAGGGAATTACTTCTTATATCTTTCTTTTGTAATTAGCCTTTACTCACAACTTTGTAGGCAATGCGGGTTATAGTAGATGTAGATGATACTATTTTTATCTCTCTTTTTTTCTCGTAGATATTTTTCAATACGTGTATTTTTTAGAGAGTCAACCCAATGCATGATTGTACATTTTTTTGGATTTTGAAGTAGTTGGTTAATTTTGTGGCTTTTTCTCGTTTGATCTTGGTTTAGGTAACCCCGTATATGTCTTTTGTTTTTGTAGTAGTCATGCATAAATGAGATATAAGCATATACTATCAATTTCTACTCAAATCATTTAATCTAAGCAAAAATAATAATCAAAAATATATGATACTCTATTAAGATGAAAAAATTCATACATTCAATGCTAATACCTATGTAGATCATCTAAAAATTTGAAGAAATAAGAAATGTGTTTGGAGTAGAAAAAATATATATTTCACTCGAATAAAGGAAATTAGGCTCAAATTATATCTCACAAAGGTAGTCTCCACTAAAAAACTCATAAACACCGATTTTGCGTTTGATATAATTTCTACATCTTATCAAGAAATACTAATTATGACAAAAACTAACTAATTATCAAAAATAATTACAAAATATTTCATGATATGTTTTCAAAAATTAATCTAACACTACAAAAGACTTAACTATTTACTTAAATTTGATTTAAAGAAATGATAAATTTTTGTGAGAAAAGTTTTTTTTTTTTTATTTTTTTTAATTAAGTATGGTAACTTTTCACCACCCCCAACCTAGAACTTACATTGTCCTCAATGTAACAACTGTAAATTAAAGATAAAGAGAGAAGAGAAGAAAGATTACCTATTTCCTGAGAATGTGCAAGTAGTAATGGAAAATGCAGGTGCATCCATCATATTCATCATTAAAGTGTATACAGACAGATCGCTGTAAACTTCTAACATCTCAACAAATATTTTTAGTTTTAACAATTTAAATATTATTCACATGTAATTAAAATGAAATAAACAATAAAATTAAGTAAATAAAGCAAATAACAAACAAAATTTTTTTTATTTTTTTTTTATTTTTTATTTATTTTTTATTTTTGTTTTTTTTATTTTTTTATTTTTTTATTTATTGTTTTTGTTTTACCTAAAATGATGGGTTGCCTCCCATCCAGCGCTTAGTTTAACGTCTTAGCAAGACGTATCTTTTGGTGCTATGGTTACTCACCAAATGCAATCCATTTCAAAGAATGTTGTTTGGTTCTTCTAAATAAGGCTCGACACGACGGCCATTGACTTTGAACGTTTTTGTGTCTCGAGTCCAATAGTTCCACTACTCCATGTTCAAATACTTGAACTATTTTGAATGGTCCATCCCATCTTGATCTCACTTTTCCGAAACAATCTCAAACGAGAGTTAAATAAAAGAACTTTCATTCCAGGGTGAAGAGTCTTAGAACTAGCCTCTTGTCATGATAGCGCTTTAGTACGCTCCTTGTATAATTTGGCATTCTCATAGGCTTCATTCCTAATTTCTTCCAACTCATGAAGTCGAGTAATCGTTTTTCACCGCTTTATCTAAATCCATGTTTAACTCTTTAATTGCCCAATAAGCTTTCAGTGTTCAAGTTCAATCGAAGGTGGCACGCTTTCCCAAAAATTAACCTAGTGGCTCATCCCAATAGGTGTTTTGTAAGCGGTGCGGTATGCCCATAAGGCATCATTTAGCTTAAATGCCCAATCCTTCCTCGACGGACGCACAATGCTCCAAAGATTCCCTTAATTTGCCTATCGCTCACTTCCACTAAACCTAAGTTCGAGGATGATATGGAGAGTTATTTTATGTGCGATGTTGTACTTGTTTAGTACTCCATCAAAGAGTTTGTTACAAAAATGGCTACCTCCATCACTTATTATAGCTCTAGGCGTTCCGAACCTACCGAATATGAAATCTTTCAAGAATTTCACAACAACATTAGCATCATTGGTTTGCGGGGATAGCTTCTACCCACTTGGACACATAATCCACAAAGAACCAAAATGTATTGAAAACCATTAGACGGGGGAAAAGGACCCATGAAGTCAATCCCCATACATCAAAGAGTTCAACAACTAAATTAGATGTCAAAGGCATTTCATCTCTTTTGCTTATGTTTCCCGTTTTCGACATCTATCACATTGTGCACAAAACATATAAGCATCTTTAAAAAGAGCTGGCCAAAAGAATCCAGATCGTAATATCTTACGGCCGTCTTTTTCACCTCCAAAATGACCCCCACAATGAAGTTCATGACAAAAAGTCGAATGCTCTTATGTTCTTCTTCTCGGTACACATCTCCTGATGACTTGATCTTGACCAATCTTGTATAAATAAGGGTCATCCCGTAAATAGTCCTTAATAGTTTTAAAAACCTTTTCTTGTCCCGATATGAAGTTGTTAGGTCGCAAAACACCAAAGTGGCAAGATAGTTTACAATATCAAGATACCACGGGTTCTGACCTATGAAAAATAACTGCTCATCAGAAAGGTTTCAACTATATCGTCATTACTCTCATCTTTAAGAGAATTGAAGTCGAAATCAACCTAGACAAATGGTCACTACTAAGTTTTCACCGCTTTCTTATCCTTGATTTCTAGGTCAAATTCTTGTAAGAGTAAGACCCACCGGATTAATCTTGGCTTGGCATTTGGTTTACTTAATAGGTATCTTAAAGCAAAGATGATCGTAATGTACAATCACTTTAGATCCTACTAAATAAGACCGAAATTTGTCTAAAGAGAATACTATAGCCAAGAATTCCTTTTCGCTGGTGGTGTAATTCATTTGGGCATCATTGAGTGTTTTGCTAGCATAGTAGATGACATGTAAACGCTTATCCACTCTTTGTCCCAGGATCGCTCCTATTGCATAATCAAGCGCCACACATTATCTCAAAAGGTAAAGACCATTGGTGCCATTATAACAGGGGTAGATGTTAGTTTCTCTTCAAGGTATTAAAGGAAATAAGGCAAATATCATTGAAGTCAAATTCAAAGATCTTTGGATAGTAAGTTACATAAAGGACGACTTATTTTAGAGAAATCTTTAATAAATCGTCTCAGAAAATCCTCGCATGTCCCAAGAAGCTTCTTATCCCCTTTACGTATGTAGTGGAGGTAGTTCGATATCAATTCAACTTTTGCCTTATCAACTTCAATACCCTTGTTTGAAATTATATGTCCTAAAACTATCCTCGTTGAACCATAAAATGACTTTTCTCCCAACTAAGCGGTTAGATTGCATTCAATGCATCTTTCTAAAACCAAAGTCAATTTATGTAAGCAATCATCAAACGAGTTCCCAAAGACAGAGAAATCGTCCATGAAAATTTCAATGAATTTCTCCACCATGTCCGAGAAAATAGATATCATGCATCTCTCGGAAAGTGGCAAGGGGCATTGCATAACCCAAATGGCATTCTCATAAAAGCAAATGTCCCAAAAGGACATGTAAATGTGGTCTTTTCCTGATCTTCCTGCTACATGGTACTTGATAATATCCAGCATACCCATCCAAAAACAAGAAAATTGTGCCCACTAATCTTTCCAACATTTGATCAATGAATGGAAGAGGAAAGTGATCCTTTTTCGTATATAAATTTAGTTTCCTAAAATCTATACACATTCTCCATCCAAAGGATTATTCTAGTGGCACTAATTCACTTTTATCATTTTTAACAACCGTTATCCCGCATTTCTTTGGTACCACATGCAATCGACTAACCCACTTACTATCCGCACAGGATAGATAATCCCTTCTTCTAATAATTTAAGGATTTCCTTTTAACTACCTCGCATGTTTGGGTTTAGTCTTCTTCGGGCCTCTCGCATGTTTAGCACCATCCTCCAAGTTGATTCAGGCATACACATTGTCGACTAATGCCTCTTATATCCCCTATACTCCAACCTATAGATTTCTTAAACTGCTTAAGCACTTTGACGAAGTTCTTTTTCTTGTGATTTGGTCAAGGTTGAAGAAATTATCACCGGATATGTTTCTCCTTCTCCCAAAAACACATATTTTAAGTGCTCGTGTAAGTCTTTGAGTTCAAGTTCGTGGATTGGCCTCTTTAATGTATGAAGAACTGGGTAGATTTAAAAGTGTACTAGATTTTGTCATCACTTCATTATTGTCTAGTTGTTCAAGGTACCCCTTAATTTCTTCATCTAAATCTTCTTCAACCTTTTCAAGTGTAAGAACGGTTTCAAGCTTGTCTTCTATTCCTGGTTTGGAAAAAGGTGTTTTGGACAAGATTATCCAAAGGATCAACTTCAATATTTCATCGATGGCGTAAATAGAAGTGGAAAGGTGAAGAATCAAAAACTTTGAAATGAACAAATTTCTCCTAAGACTGCCATTGTCAAATTTCCATCTCGACATCAATAATAGTTTTAGTAGTTGCCATAAATGGTCTACCAAGCAATATTGTACGCTCTCTCGTTCAATGCCGGATTTTCTTGCATATCCAGAACCACAAAGTCAACAGTATTATCGCTTGTCTACCTGTACTCAAAACATCCTCAACTATTCCCTCCGGATATTTAAGAGATCTATCCGCAAGTCATGGACATAGTCAGGGTTTTAAATCCCCTAGATCGAGTCAGAAGAATATAGAGTAGTGGCATCAAATTTATACTAGCACCTAAATCAAGCATTGCTTTAGCAACCTTCCTATCCCCCATAGTTATGTTTATAATAAAACTTCCAGGGTCTTTCAACTTAGTGGTAGCTCAGGTCAAGTACAGCTAGAAATTTCTCGATACTACTACTGCTCATTCAGCTCATACCTCCTTTTCTTAGTGTTCAACTCTTTGAAAAACTTGGCATACGAGGCACATTCATGATCACTTCTAATAATGGTAAATTGATATTTACTTTAGAGAGCATATTAAAAAGATCATTGAATTGCTTATCTTGTTTGGATTCTTTCAAACGCGGGAAAAGGTACTTGCATCCGTGTGGTTCTCGTTGTCTTTTGAATTTCGGGAGTGTCGATGACCCCCCAATGAGTTTTTCGTAAAGCTTGTTAAGTTTAACACTTGTTTCTCCTTTTTGTGAGATTAGAATATCGCCTTTCTTTGTTACATGAACTACAAGGTAGTTTAGAGATTTCATTTAAACCGGTATTGACTACCTTACCACTTCAAGAGTTCTAACATCTTTTGCTTGTTCTCCGTTGACTGGCAACTTTCCTAGTTCTTTCTTTTGCATTTGTTCACCGCTTGCCCAACTTTAGATTCAATTCTTTTAACCGAAGCTCTCCATGGTGTTCAACCTTGATTAGTCATCATTGGTTGTCACGACTAACTTGAATAAAAGCATTCAAGCTATCTTCTAAGGTTGGTTTAAAAGATTGGCTTCAAGGGTGCTGGTCAGAGGTCATGATCATAGGTGTTTGGATGATACTTTTGAAAATATTGGACTTCCTCTATGGCATCGACACTAGAATCACAAGTATTTGAATAATTACAGTACCATGCCCAATTGAACAACACACTCCACATACCTCTTGATTTGAAATTTGGTGAGACGTGAGGAATTTCACTTGTTTAGTCAATTCAAGAAGTTGCAAGGTTATCTCATTATCAAAGCCGACTTCATTGACCTTTGCTTTCCTTCTACCACCTCTTTATTGGGAATTAGAACCCAATAGCTCATAGAGATTATAGGTTTCCTCTGCGGTCTTTTCTCCTACAAAGACCTCCAAAGAAGATTATCAACCATGTATTGACTCAGAAGTGTCAATCCATCGTAAAAGAATTGGTTTTGTAGTCAGAAGGGAAAGCTATGATTTTGACATTGAATGAAAAGGAGTTTGAATCGTTCCCAAGCTTCATGAAAGTGGCTCTTCATTCATTTGAGAAAATGTTGCTATCTTTGTTCTTAGATCAACAGCTTTTGACGGGAATAGAACCTACCCATAAAAATTTCATAGACCGCTCCCAAGTTTTAAGAGAACTCCGACTGTAGAGTAATGAACCACGACCAAGCTTTATCTTTGAGAGTGTAAGGAAAACACCTCATCCTAAGTTGATCTTCATTAATTGCACGTAGTGGAAAGGTTTGGACAATAGCATAGAATTCTCGAATGAAATGCAAAGTGGTCTTCATTAGTGGATACCGTAAAAGGAAGGCAACAAAGAATAATGAATCTTTTTCAATTCATAATTCCTCGCAGCCTCTCTGCAATTGGATGCCGGAAGTTACATTGCCAATGATTGGCATTGTATAGTCTTTCATCTTTTTCCGCCTATCTTCAAGATCTCCCATGGTTGTTTGTAGTTGAAAATGATCCTCCTCCTATCAGAATCAACATTTTGCTCTTAAAAACAATAGTAGATATCTCTAAAAATGCAAGGAACCTAAATTTTTTTTTTTTAATTTTAATTTAAACGAAGCGGACACAATTTTTGAACACAAGCAAATTTATTTCATTTGAATTTTTTTTTTTGTTTTTTACACGCAAAACTAAAACAAAGGAAAATACAATAATGGGTGACCTCCCACGTAGGACTAAAATTTATCGCCTTCTAGTAAGACGTTGTTTGAGATTGCGTAATGAAAAACTCAATGTCTCCTCTTCATTGAATTCATTTAAGTTTCAATTTAGTCTTTGCCTTTTTGCAAATGTTCAACTAACTGCTCAACTTGAACTTCCACCTTTTTGATCAAGCTTCCACAGAGTCCAACCGTTGATTGGTTTTAGATCGATTATCCCTACAAACTTGAATAAAAGAATTCAAGTTATCCTCCAGGGTTGGTTTATTTGGAATGCTTCTCGAATGTGTGGAATTGTCGGCCCGCCCGGTTTGAGCTTTGAGGGAAACGAGGGTTGTTTTGCCTCCAAGAGAAATTTGGATGACTTCTCCACCCAGTGATTATAGGTATTTGAATCGGGATCAAACCTTGGTCTCTGATACGCTCCCAACACATTAACCTACTCAGTGTCCAACAGTATCTCCTCGATATGGACAAAGCTTCAAGATTTTGTCCCACGTTGCTATACAAACCATATTGTTCATTATTTGTGTTGGTTTGGGCAACTTGCTTAGTCGGTTGAACAAGTTGTTGTTGAACTTCATTACCGGAGTCGATTTCACGAACACCGCCTTTTCTCACTGGGAGCTTTTCTCGTTGGGAATTAGCACCCAACATCTCAAAGAGGTTATACGTTTCTCGATGCGCCTTTTTCTCCTATCGCTTCCTCCCGCAGCTGTTGTCGACAATGAACCGACATTGTTGTGTAGTCCATCGTAAAAGAATTGGTTCCGCAACCGTAGGGAAAGCTATGACAGGACATTGAGCGAGAAACATTTTGAACCTATCCCAAGCTTCACGGAATGGTTCTCCTTCCATCCGAGAGAAAGTAGCAATCTTTCCTCTCACCGATGTTTTTTGACGGGAATAGAATTTTCCCATGAATTTATTGTAAATGTGTCCCCATGTCATCGCAGAACCTGGGGAAGTGACATCAACCAAGCTTTGGCCTTATCCTTTAAGGTGTGGAAAACATCTCATTCTAAGTCGATCCTCGTTTAGAATACCGAGGGAATGTTTGGACCGTAGCATAGAAATCTCTCATAAAGGAAAGAGAATCTTCATTAGGTAGCCCATGTAAGGAAGGAAGCATAGAAAAATGAATATTTTTAAGGTCATAATTCCGAGTGCCTCTCCTAATCGGATAATGCAGCTTGCCGTGCCAATCACCGGCCTTGCAAACTCCTTCATCGTGGTTTCCGACACGTTGGTTTTCTTCCATTTCTTTTGGTTCTAGTAAAGGATTAAGACTTGATTCTATGTTTGGCTCAAAATCAGGTTGACGGGTAGAATCCAGTGTTGTTGACACTTGTTTAAATTTATGAATATTATTTACATATGGTGTAAGGGGGTTTCCTAAGGATCTCCTACCACGCATAGACTATTTTTAAACGTAAATTTAAAACTCCTGTCAACAAAAATAAAAGAAAATTAGAGAAAATTTCCATGGCATTTAATACAAAACACTAGACAAATTTTTTTTTTTATATTTTTAAAATTTTTTTTTTATTTTAAAATTAAATTTTTTTTTTTAAATAACATAATCAGTATTAACCAAGAGTGTTCCTGTGAAAGAAAGCATTGCTCCTTAAAAACCACTCTCCTAGCCGTAACAACGCTCCTGTGAAAGACTAAGTGGCACAAAGGCTTCAAAGAACTAGTCTCCTGTATTTAACTCCCTTAGATTTTTACTTTTCATGCCTTTTAGTTTTTTTTTTTTTACGAACGATAATTTTATTTTACTATTCACGCTATCTTATTTCTTATTAACTTAAAATTTTAAATTTTAAATTTTTTTTTTACGAACGGTAATTTTATTTTACTATTCACGCTATCTTATTTCTTATTAACTTAAAATTTTAATTTTTTTTTTTTTACGAACGGTAATAACTTTTTACTTCAAATTTCAAATTTCTAAATTATTTACTTTTTATGCTATAATTAAAAAAAAATTTTTTTTTTTTATATTTTATTTATTTTATTTTATTTATTTATTTATTTATTTTTTATTTATTTTTTTATGAAATTTGAAATTTGATTAAAAATTTTTTATTTAAAAAAAAAATCACAATTATTTACAACACAAAAATATTTTTAAAATTTTGATAAATAAATTAAAAACGCTATTCCTTCCAAGAACGCGCTAAAAACTTGATGAACTTAAAACCTAAGATCGCCAATTCTCGCAAATACTTTGGTTTTAATGTTTGTAAAACTCTCGCAAGTGCACGAATCATTTCGTAGAAAATGATAAGTATACTCCCAAGGTCGATCTAAGGAAGGAATGTATGGTTCTTAATTTATTATTCAAACTTTTAAAAACGAAATTAAATCCTAAACATCCTGTCACGATAGTTTGGTTTTTGTGTTCCTAATCTAATAACATAAAATAAACATATATACAGATTAATTAAATATAATAAAAAAATAAACATAGATACAAATTCAATAAATAAATATAAATACAGATTCAATAAATATTCATGCAAATTTTATCATTTATATTAATGGTATTTATGGATATAATAACTAAATTAATTACGGCTCATATTATCTAGGTTATTAAAGATATAAATTGATATTTTATTGATTCTCTCTTTTTGTATTTAATACCACCTTTGGTGCGGGTTAGATATTCTTTGTTAACTAAACAAATCAATTAACACCTACGTGGGGTTGATAACTAATTTGGTTAATTAAATTAATTCCTTTTTCTAAGAGATTGAAAATGAACTATTTAAATGCCAATACTTAAACTTTATTCAAGGTGTCCAAATTAAACCCAAGAATTTAGTTATCCGAGTACTAACTTTCAAGTTTTAAAACCACTACCGAAAACATGTCGTCAATACATTTTCACATAATAATTTTTATAAAAACTTTTGAAATAGAGCTTCACTCTAACTACCGGGCGATTGTACCATCAAATAAAAGAGCACTACTCTAAATCAGACCGATAACTAAACCTTAAAATCTAATCTTCGATTTAAGTTTGTAATGAAAAATAATATATTTCTCTAACATCCTTAATATAAAATCTTGAATAAAAATAAAATCAATTCATTTTAGAAATTTTCACCTATTTAATATTTCGCAAGCATAACAACGTTATTATTATATCATGATTACTAAATAGCTAGCACGCTAAATTTAATCAGCATAAATTAAATATAACATGTAAGAATAAAGCATAAAAATAACTCAGAAGAAAATAAAATCCTTACAGAACTTCGACGCTATTCCCTGCTAGAAAACCTCCAATGAATTTGCACTTCCATTTATTGAATCAAAAATCTAAATTATTACAAAACATTGCAAGTTCCACTCAAAAAGAGAAGAACCCTTAACCAAAGAGAATTGAACTAAAACCTAAGAGAAAAACTAAGAAAAGCTTAGAAACTAAGAAAGAAACTAAGAAACACTCAAAAACTAAGAAATGAGAGAAAGAAAGAAGAGAGAAGTGTGGTTTTGATGTGTGTTTTGAAGTGAATGGAAGAGGTGTATTTATAGGGGAGGATGGAGAGAAAAATGAGTAAAAAAATGTTAAAAAAATATAAAAAATAAAAAACGTGTAGTGGACATGCCGAAATCATCAATGACGTCAAGATGACGTCCATAGGGCTGCGCACGTGAAAAATGGGTCAAAACGCCGGGCGCTGGTCAAGGCGGCGCCACTGGCCGCTGTCGCAGCTCGGCGCGCGTGAAGGTGCCCGCGGCCGCGGCGGCGCGGAACAGTGCGTCATACGCGCCGCGCGCTGGGCCCGGGCGCGCGCTACCGGCCGCGCGCGATTTTCCGTCTTTTGACATTTTTGACCTTTTCGACCCATTTTGTCCAATTTTTCCATGTTTGTTGACGTTTTTCCACTTATTTATTAATTTATTTGTGATGTATTGCTTCAAGTATTCTTCTTTGAGTCTTTAAATTGCGTTTTTAAGCCAAAATACCTGAAAAACAATAAAAATACCCGTGATTCCGAAAAAGACAAATTTATATAAATATATGATAAAACATATAAATATATATCAATTAATGTGCATAAAATCATGGTTATTTTAGTGCTTTTTGAGCACTCATCACACACACGAATACAGAAGGGAAGACCGTGGTGGGCCTATTAAATTTCTAGGTTAGCATAGAAAACCCCTATATCTAGAAATCTCAAAACCAATAATGTTATACCCAATAATTATGAGCGGTTAAGCACCCCTTCAAGATTCTTAATTGGTCTTAAGTTGTAATAATTATTATCCTATGAATAAAATGGAGTTTAGTTACTCTTCTCCAATAAGTCAACTATTGGATACCATTTATGTACGGATGTAGAAGGCTCACCATTGCTAGGAGGGCATTGAGGTTTGAGCAAAGCTGAGTCATAACAGGTGTAACAAAAGATGACGAACAGAAGGAAAGATCATGGTGGGCCTATCAAATTCAGGTATAATAATTTTAAATTTAAGCCAGTTATGAATCTTAAATATTCAAATATTTGCTTACAATAAGACATAATACTACTAAAACAGAAAAATGGAAACTTTTTTTTAGAAATATACAACTAATAATTCCAAATAAGATCAAAGATAAAAATTTATTTATATTAGAAACATTTGATAAAGGTTATCTTTATCATTTAAATGAATATTTTAAAGATGAGGATTATGAAATTTGTCTTGAAATTTTCAAAAGATTTAACACCTTATTAGATATCTATACAGATTGTATTAAAGATATCACAAGCATTATAGACCATTCTATTTCAAGGACATTAAAAGATTATTTTAGTAAAAAATATGTAAGAATAGAGGAAAAGTAATTGAACAACTTAATGTTTGGATACTACTTTTTTTAAAATTATAAATATACTGTATGTACATAAGAAAAACCTGCTTGCATACTACGAATATGATAAAATAATATGCATTCAACATATATGATTTATCAAGGTTCTCTATGAACATCGAATCATTAGGACATAAATTAGAACTATTAGATTTAACAAATAAAAGAATAATTTTTAATTTTAAAAGACAATTAATGGATTCAGGATTAGAATTAAGTAACCAACATAATGAAGAACATAATATATACTATGCAATTGTAATGAATATAGAAGAAAATTAGATTTATACTAAAAAATAATAAGTTTTTTAGATAAATTATTGTCTTCAGCAAATAGACAAAGACGATACTAAATCATATTAACTCCCGATTAAAAATTAGTATCAATCCGTAAAAATTAGTATTAGAGTTTAAGAATAGTAGAGAACATAATATACTATGCAATTATAATGAATATAGAAGAAAATTAGATTTATATAAAAAAATAATAAGATTATTAGACAAATTATTGTCTTCATCAAATAGAGAAAGACGATACTAAATCAATATTAACTCTCGATTAAAAATTAGTATCAGAGTTTAGAAATAATAGTCTAAATAGTTATAGATAAAAAATTAACAAAATTTAAAAATATTTTTGATATACGTTCATTGCCAACTATCGATCAATTGTCAACAATTGAATCAATCTAATCTTATCAATCTTATAAAATCCCATTTATCTTAATTGTCACCGATAAAACAATTAAAGTATATTATTCTATAAAATAAAATAGCAAGATGAAAAAGGAAATTAGCTTGCTCACCTCTGTTTCTTTTGATGCCCATGCTACATAGATGTATTAGTAGAAAGGGGAAAAAAGAAATTAGAAGGTTAATTAATTCTCATATTATAATATGCAAGAATTAATGTACAAAAGTTTGATAATAATTAGTATAATACTTGAATGCCAACTTTTACATTCACATTTGAAAAAATAAGTTTAATTTTTTTACTTTATTTTCTTTTGTGTAATAATTATATGCAACAACATATGGGATTTAGAGTACTCACCCAAGACTTGTAATGAGTAAAAGAATCCTGGGAACACTAAATAAAATGATGAAGCGAATGAATTTAGAAGTTCTATACATTTTGATTTTTCCTTTACTAAAATATGACTGAAAATATATAATCTTAAATTATATATGGATTTATGAGGAGACAAACTGTACTGGGATTAATATATATGATCATAAAGCTGTTTATTATAAATAATAGATTAAATAATTTTTTGGGAAATTTCCTAAAATAACACCGTAAAAATAGCACTAGCTAGTACGTTTAATTGAGTGGCATGAATTTGTGTTTTTAGCATTATTTTTATTATTATAAGTTTTAAAATATTAGCTTATTGTTTTTTCAAAATTTTTACCGTAATAGTTTCATTTAATTAATAAAATATTTGGTTTGCATGGACTAATAATAGTAATTAAATATTTTATAAAAAATAATAAAAATAACATCTTTAAAATTTATAACTATAAAAATAATATCTTTTATGGATAAAGTAATAGAATATTTAACAACTTAATCTTTCAATAACATTTCATAGGCATGAACTGACCTTCATTTATAATTGGCTAATTCTTTATTATTGGTAAAGGATACTAAGACTGAAATTACCCCAAAAAAAATGCTAAGATGATCAATTTTTATTATAAGGTGACTTCATATATATATATGGGATATTCATATTAGAATTAATAAGAGAAGATTACATTATAGCTGATTTCCAAAAGAAAAAATAAAGTTGTAAGAATTTATTGGCTTATCGGAGTTGTGAAAAGCTCCATCGTTTAGGTCAATTGTCCGATGCTAATTGCTAAGTGATTTAATTCTTCCTTAAAATTTGAATTTTTTATTTTTATTTTTCAAGTTTTACGTCAATTTTACATCCTTAAATGTTTACATCCTTGCATTAAAATCCTCCTCTTAGAAATGTCCTTAATAAAGGAAAATAATAAAATTTCACGACAACCTAATTATAAGCTCATAATTTATGCATATATATAATAGATTAGACGTGGTGCGACGTATATGTAAAATTTTGAGAGAATACACGGTTCGGTACACAAACAGGATAAAGGGATATATATTCCTTAAGAAATCAGCCCTAGTTTACACTAATAGAACAGTAAATACTTAAGCAGAATGTACAACAGAAACACAAATAAAATAATATTAGATAAGTAGATTACTTTGAACAAAAGATATTGTATATATTCAGTAGAAAATAGGTAAGAATATAAAGAATTTTAAATAAGAATTTAAGCTTTTAATATGCATAAACAATCATAATCTTGTATTATTTCTCTTCCAAGAATTGAACTAACGTATAATCACTGATGATTCTATGAAAATAGAGTAATTAACATACTTTTTTACTTAATATTTACATTTTTTATTTAATAAATATTATTTTATGACAAAAAATATAAAAATATAAGAAAATATAGCTTTTAGAAGTTTTGAATTTTTATAGATTATTTTATGAATTTTTAACGCAAGATCAATCAAGAGTTGCCAAGTGCATGCCACCCAAGCAAATGAGCTAACTGGGCAAGTCACACAAGCAGGGACAACGAATCACGTTACACCATATGTGAGGAGGGCGAAATGCATGCCACGTCTCAGTATGACGTTCAATCAATGTCTAGCTTGGTCAAACCACGTTGCCACGTGTTGCAATGCCATTGCTCCGTGCGTCGAGTGTGGCTAACTCAACGAGCATTGACTCTAAATGGTCTCCCCTACCACGAGTTGCTCCCTGATTCGCCTAGTGAATTCATGATACCACATGTCACGCTGTGATTTGCTGGCATTGTCAATTTTGCTTGTTTTGATCGTAGCCCTTCATCTGAAGGTAATTTGACAGTCTAGATCACACTTGAGCATTATTTAAGCCTCTAATCACTCTATAAACCCTAAGTGGCCTTCGTTAAAATAATTTTGGTCAATTTTTGAAGCTAAAAAGGGAGAAAAATATAGAAAAAATTCAAGAGAAGACACAATTTTGGTGGAGAATCAATAGGAGATTAATACTACAATTCAAGAGATTGATTATATTTCGTTTTCTACTCCCTTTTTTAATCAATTTTTATGTCTTTCTTTATGAAAAATATGAACACAATTATGTATAGTTAATTAATTAATCTAGGGATCTTATGAACCCAATTTTCACCATGTGATGATTTAATATTTTATCCAAATTATAATTATAATTTAATTATATTATTTAATCTGATTTGTATGCTATTAATTATTTGGCCAACAATTTATTTATAGAGGTAATTAAAAAAATTTGAGATAATTATTTAATTGTTTGTCTTGATTAAATAACTGTATAGTTTCTAGGTAGAGATGTATAATTCTTATGTATGTGATCCATAATTGATGAACTTAATGAGTACTATGAAATTTAATTGGCATAAGAGTGTGATTAAATTAATTATTATATGATGTGTAGTTTACTTGAGAGAGGAATACATGCTAGGTTAGATTCAATTGATCATGTAATTAATTGATAATTATATTAAGAGGATTTTAGCGATTTAATTGATATTTTCTGATATATCTTTTAAGTTATCAAATTTGATTTGATTAATTGTTGCTAATTACTTTTAGTTATTTTAATTTTGTTTCCTTAAAATATAAAAACACTAAAACATATTGATTTTTATTTTTTTTAGTTTTGAAAATTAATTTCTAATAAAATAATCTCCATGGGAACGATATTTTCTTAATATTATATTACTTGTTGCGATACATATACTTATATATTCATTGCACACACTTTGTGTGTGGCGATCAAGTTTTTGACGCCGTTGCTAGGGATTATAAATATTAGAAATTAATAATTATTTTTTTAATTTAGTTAATTTTTATTTATTTTTCTTTACTTTAATTTTTCTTTACTTGTTTTCTTTTACTAAATTATTTATTTATTTTAGTTAATTTATTTTATTTTATTTTTTAATTTTAATTAATTAATTAATTAATTAATTTAGTTGTTTATTTTTTAATTTTTATTTATTATTTATTTTTAATTTAGACACATCATTTTGTGCTATTAGAAGCATAGAGTAGAAAATGGCTAGCAATAATTATCAAGTCAATGACCGAAATGATAGTCATAAGAAAAGTAGATGCAATGCATGATAGTCAAGTGTCATCTTTGGTAAATCTTTTGAAGGTTCAAAACTCTCCAGCGAGTATAAACTATGTCCAAGATTCAAGGGTGTTTTGTGTGTTTTGTGATAGAGCCCATTTGTTTGGTAATTGTTCACACAATCCTGAGTGGGTCTTTTATATGGGTAATGTGAATCAAAACAATAATTCATACTCAAACACATATAACTCAGGATGGAGACAACATCTAAATTTTTCTTGGAATAACAACAATCAAGGTGGTAATCAATTCAACTATCAATCATTTCCACCTCCTAGTTTCCAATAACCACAACAATTACAAGCCAAGCAAAGAAGCCACCTATTGAGGACAAAACAAATACTTTAATAGGGATGATGAAAGACTTCATCCAATCAGTAAATACAATTTTTTTCACTCAAGAGGCTTCAACTCGAAATTTGGAGAACAAAATAGGGCAACTTACTCAGGCTATAAGTCAATGGCCTCAAGGTAACCCTCCAAGTGACACAATTGTAAACTCAAGAAGAAAATGTAAGGACCATTTCAATGCCATAGACTTGGCGAGTGGTAAACCTTTAGAGGAGGAACATGAGACCCAAAAAGGATAAAGAGGAACTATAAACTAAAAAGGATGAGAAAGAATTAGAGGATAAAGAGAGTAATGAAAATGGAATAATTCAGCCTAAAAAGATTAACCTTTACAAACCCACTATTTCTTTCCCTCAAAGATTACAAAAGCAAAAGTCATATACACAGTTTTCAAATTTTTTGAAAGTCTTCAAGAAGCTGCACATAAACATACCATTTGTAGAGGCTTGGAGATCATGAAATAATAACCTTGATTGAAGGTTGTAATGTTATCCTTAATAGAAAACTACCACAAAAATTGAAAGATCGAGGTAGTTTTGACATCCTTGCACTATTGGGAACATCCATTTTGGAAAGGCACTATATGACTTAGGTTCTAGCATTAACCTCATGCCATTATCGATCTTCAAGAGATTGGGGGTTGGTAAAGCAAAGCCCACTTCGGTAACATTAAAAATGGCAGATAGATTGATTAAGAGACCTCGGGGTGTGGTAGAAGATTTTCTAGTAAAAGTAGACAAATGATCTTTTCGGCGGACTTCATTATGCTAGACATGGAAGAGGACCATGACATTTCTATCATACTTGATCGTCCATTCTTAGCAACTGAAAGGGCACTCATTGATGTACAAAAAGGTGAACCTACAATGAGAGTGCAAGATGAACAAATAATGTTTAAAGTTTTTAAAGAATCTGAACCCTCTAACATTGATAGTGCTAATGAATGCTTAAGGATAAATGTTACTGATTATGGGAATAGCTTGAAAGAATTTGTTGACTCACCCACACTTAAGACTATTACATGTGATGCTATGTACAAGGACATAAACTCACCAAAAAATAATTCAAGTTGTTTTAACTTTGAAAGTATTGCATCAAAGGTTGATATTGTGGATTGTGTGAACTTTTTGGAGGATGCGCCTCTCATGTGTGTATCAAAGGAAATTATGAATTTTTTTGAAATAGATTTAAATTCAAACCATCAATTAAAGAGCCACCAAGTTTAAATCCCACACTTCTACCCTCTTATCCCCAATCAAGTATGACAGTGAAAGAGTCCAATGGAGAGGTGAAAAAGATGTTGGAAATACATAAATTGGATGAGTTACGGTGGAGTGCTTATAAGAATGCCAAAAAGTTAAAAAGAAAACAAAAATATGGCATAAGAAGAGAATTGAGCACCGTGTTTGTGAACCAAAATATAAGATATTATTGAACAAATCAATATTCAAACTATTTCCAGGCAAACTAAAAAGTAAATGGATACAAAGAGATGTGATTAGGACTTGATATGACCGTCTAGTCAAGGACATTAAATGTGACATTGGTTGGGAGGAAACCCAACGTTATTTTATTTATATTTTCATTGTTTTTATTTTGTAGGTGAATAAATGTGGAGAGAAATAGCGCAACAAGAATGAGAATTTCAGTGGCAGATGTGGTGTGCCTTGATTAAATGAGTTTTCTTTTCTTTTACCTTTACATATTTATATGTGCACATTAGGGAAAATATGTAATTTAAGTTTCAGGGAGGGAACTTCAGTCTCTACATTAGTATTTAGTATGCATTTTAAATTTTTAGGAATTTTTTTTTTAATTTTTAGGATGTTTTTAATCATGATTTGGCTAAAAATTGATAAATATATGGAAACTAAATGCATGCATGCTTAATATGAAACATATTAACTCAATGATAAAAATTGGTTGTCATGAATAACATAAGGAATGTAACATATTTGTTAAGATATTTACAATAATGTGATATGCTTGGTAGTTTTGATTGCATTGATTTAAATTTTTATACATATGTTCATGATTGATTTTGATGTTCCTATTGAGAGAAAACTTGTAGTAAGTTATATGAGTTGATGAGATCTTCCAGGTTTTAGAATCTATTTAACCATCTCTTGAGGAGAAATCCTAAATAGTATTTAGCAAGAGAAATGATTTAGGCCTTATTTGGATCAATTGAGCCTTTCAAGCTAACCATTGTTAATATCTTTAGTCACTCATTTGAACCTAACAAAGAACCATTCATATCTTTAGGCCACATTTAATTCCTAATTAATAAATATTACCTTTACCCTTGCACCTTTAGCTTGTATGAAAAGAAAATAAAATTGCAATCATGTGTTATGCTTTAGAGTAAGGTGAAATGTAATGCACCCTATAAAAAAGAAAAAAGAAAAATAAAATAGAATAGAAAATAAGTTTGGAGGTGTTATGAAATTACAAAAAAAAAAAGATGTGAAAAAAAGGAATATGAAAAGAATGACAAAAGAGGGTGCACTGAAATATCAAGTAAAAGCTCAATTGTAGTTAAAAATTTCATGATGAACAAAAAGAAAGCTAAAGTGTGGAAAGAGCCTAAATGTCTTCATTTATCGACCCCCCACCTAAGCCTTACATTACAACCATGTAAAGTCCTTATTGATCTTGAGCTAAGTGTATATTTATATTAGTGGGGAGGGATATGAAAAATAGACTTATGAGACTTGTTCTAAGATTTAATTGATTAGCATGCTCATATAGGTTGATTTCATGAGTGCATTAGATGATATCATGTGTAGCACACACACATGAATCAATTTGTCAAAAACCGCTTGTATTGATGGAACATTGATTGATGAAACTTTATCATAAGATTGTATGACTTTTGAAAGGGATAGTTTTTTGTGAAATATGCATGTACTAATAGAAGTACATTTATGAATATACTACCCAAGTTATTTTATTTATTTATACTTGACTTTACTTGAGGACAATCAAAAATTTAAGTTTAGGGGTGTGATAACTCTATAAAAGTAGAGTAATTAGTGCATTTTTTTACTTAATATTTACTTGTTTTATATAATAAATAGTATTTTTATAGCAAAAAATATTAAAATATAAACTTTTTAGTGGAAAGGGGTGAAAATATTATTTTTTGAATGTTTTGGGATTTTTCTAGAATATTTGAGGATTTTTTATGAATTTTTAATATAGGACCAATCAGGAGTTACCATATGTCATGCCAAGCAAGCAAGTGAGCTGACTAGGTAAGCTATGCAACCAGGGACCACAAATCACATTATGCTACATGTGAGGGGGACGAAATGCACGCTATGTCTTAGCATGGCGTTCAATTAGAGTCAGGCTTGGTCAAACTACGTTGCCACGTGTTGCTATGCTATTTCTCCACGCAATCTGCCCGTGCGCCATGCCATCTATTTTGGATAATCATATCACGCTAGGTGCAATTAACTCAGTGTACATTGACTATGAATGTTGTCCCCTATCACACGTTGCTCCTTGATTCGCCCAATGAATTCATGATGCCACATTTCATGCTGTGATTGGTTGGCACTACCAGTTTTGCTTATTTTGGTCGTAGCCTTTGATCTGAAGCTAATCTAACGGTCCATATCACACTTGAGCATTATTTAAGCCCCTAATCACTCTATAAACCCTAAGTGGCCCCCATTCACTACTATAAAACCGAACATTAAAGTCAGTTAAAAACTAGCTTTAAATGACAATTAAAGTCGACTCATGCGTTGAACCGACTTTAAACATAAATTCGGTTCATACTAATTTCATTATTACTATTTCTACGAGCAAATTTCAAGAAACTTTTAACTCCAAAAATGTAGTCCTACTTAATTCTACACTTTAACATCCAAGATTTGTCCATTTTCTATTAATGACATTAAGCATATTAAATATGTATCCAATCAATATATTTCAAGTATTATTATAAATGAATTTCCTAATTATTAGAATAGATACCAAAACATACATAGCACGACATTATTGAAACTAGCTAATATAAAAGTCTCTCTCTTCTTCCAAAAGGCAAGAAAAGCACATTATTATTTATATTGGAGAAAAATTGTGTAGAAAATCTACTCTTTAAAGTAAAAACAACAATTATGAAAGTTTTTGTCATTCATTGTAGAGAGTAGCTACATAAGAAGTAGGGTATCTAGTTTTGGTAGCTTTTCCTTTATCTTCATAACACATAGTAACTATTCTAGTCCCTCAAACCAACAACATCTAGATATTATCTCCCCTAACCCACCTAGAAAATCAGCCAAACAAATAATAACATGCATGATATAAAACATACATAATACAAAAATAACACAAAGTGAATAATAAGAGTGTATGATTAATAGAAATACTTACAAGAGTAAATGAAGTGACAAAATGTAGGAAATGAAGAAAAGAATGGTGTTTTGTAAGTGAGAAAATGGGTATAAAAAATTTGAGTATTTCGCTCAAAAAACTAGGTGATTTAGAAGATAATTTGGAGAGGAAGAACACCTACTAAACAACACTGGAATTGGTGGTCGTAGGTGGCCAAAAAATGAGAAATAGTGGAGGATGAGTGTCGTTCGTTTTGGGTTTTTTGGGCGCTGCAAATAAAATATGTAGTCTGATGGGGAAGAAAGATGAGAAAAAGAAAATATTCATGTGTGTAGCGTCGGTTGACATGTTGAACCGACACTACACGTAGTACGTAATGTTGGTTCTACGTGTCAACTGATGCTACACACTTGGATATCGTCGGTTGACACGTAGAACCTATGCTAAGTAAAATTACTCGTTAATTTTTTTAACAGTTTAAAATTAAAATTAAACAATACTTTTTTTTAAATTGTTTTGGTCAATTATTATATTTTTTTAAATTTTAACTATAGATCAAAGCATGTACATAAAAGTATTCAAAAGAATACACAAAAATTCTATAAATTATAAAATTTTAAAAACCAATTGACTAAAAAAAAGAAGAAAAAACATATATTATCCAAATTCAATTTTAAACAGTTAAAATAAAATAATAATTTACCAAATAAATAAATAAAATTGTATTGTGTATTATCCAAAGAATGTTCTACATGTAGCGTCTATTCAACACGTCAACTGACAATAAAAATGCGTTGGTTTTTCAACAAATTGACTTTAAATTCATTATAAGTTGGTTTTCTCCAAAAAATGACTTTAAATCTCGACTTAAATGCCATATTTTGTAGTAAATGATTAGCATAATTTTGGTCAAATTTTAGAGCTAAAAAGATAGGAAAATATAGAAAAATTCAAGAGAAGACACAATTTTGGTGGAGATTCAAGAGATTGATTATATTCTTTTTCTACTTTTTTTTTTATCAATTTTTATGTCTTTCTTTATAAAAAATATGAGCTTTATGAAGACAATTATGTGTAGTTAATTTATTAATATAGAGATCTTATTAACCCAATTTTTACCAAGTAATGATTTAATATTTTACCCCAATTATAATTATAATTTAATTATATTATTTAATCTGATTTATATGCTATTAATTGTTTGGCCAAAAAATTTTCTATAGTGGTTATGAAATAGGTTTGAGATAATTATTTAATTATTTGTCTTGATTAAATAACATGCATAGTTTCTAGGCAGAGATGCATGATTCTTATGTATGTGATCCAAATTGGAGGATTAAGTATTCTTAAATATTTTCTCATATATCTTTTTAGTTACCAAATTTGATTTAATTAATTGTTGCTTGTTACTTTTAGTTATTTTACTTTTGTATCCTTGAAATATAAAAACACCAAAAAATTTGATTTTTGTTTTGTTTTAAAAATTATTTTCTAATAAAATAATCTTCGTGGAAACGATCTTTTCTTATCATTATATTATTTGTTACAATATATATACTTGCATATTTATTGTACACACTTCATGTGTGGTGATCAATCACGCCAAATTTACATTAGTCAAACTTTTGCACTATTCCCATGCATACATTAATTAATCTATGACTAACTCATGTTTCACTTTTTCAAGTTATACCATCAATATCATACAGTTAATGGTTAATTAGTTGAAGCATTAAGTATATGATTAATTAAAGTATCAACTCAAGAGAAGAATAATTTAAATAAACATGTTTTGGTTACATGCTATATGGCTAGGTTCAATCAAAACTCTAAATATCGACCCTAGCTACTCAATATTCTAAATATAATCAATAATGAAATAAAAGAAAGTGATATATAATTATATTATGAAATCTAGCTCCGGTCTTAATCAATCTTCAACTCTTTCCAATGGCTCTCATTGGTTATTAACCTTCCTCTTAATCATACGAAAGATGAAAGTGAATAGTAGATCTTCTAAGATGATGTTAACAGGGTCCAAAATGACTTAATCTTGACCATTAAATGTAATAATTGAAATCCAACCATTGAGATTAAAAATTGAAGTAATAAAATGACATTATTCTTGATGTCACTAGTGCACTTAATCAATCTATATGTTATATCGTTCTAACCTGAGAGCCCTTGATTAATACTTGATCATTAGTCGATCAATTGATACCCTTATGGATCAATCAAAATGCAATAAGAAAATCTAAACGAGGACCCTCGATAGAGCGATAATTTTCATAATTTTCTTGAAAGTGTTGTATTTTGTCCATTTGAGCTTCGATTGATGTCTTTCCACCTACATTAGAATATTTACACATAAGATAATACTTTTTGGCTAATATTTATCTAATATTCACTCCAAAATAAGATAAATAGTTAGTTTAGAATGGTTAAATAACTCTACTAGAGTAGATTTATTAGAAACCCTGCCTTGATGTTCGAGATATATTGGCAAAGCCTCCAAGGAAATGGGTCAAGAGAAATGGGATTGGTTCATAAGTCATGTACAAAGAGAAAGATTTTTTTGCTATAGTTCATTTAATATCTTTTAGTCACTAGTTACATGCAAAGATGTGACTAATTAATAAAATTAACTTACATAATTTAAAGAAAGACAAAGTTCTCTATTGTTTTTTAAGAATATATTTCATTTTAATGTCACATAGAAATTAGATAAAGAGGGTAAAGAAAAGAGAATGCAAAACTTATACAATCATCACCTTGGTAAAAAAAATGTTGCATGTGAAGAGTTACGTTATCTTAATTTTAGAAATGTTAACAACACTTCAAAATAATGGTGATATACTCATTATATTATTTTTTATTCTCAACGAAAAATTATCTAGATGGGATCACCCTTGGACCACACATAGAATGAAAACCTATTCATTATGAAAAGGAGAAGTGGCTTATGAAGCTACAATTGATGTCATGAAGAAAATAGTAACATATCATATTTAAAGATGTGAAGCTATTACTTATACAGATACTTATTATTATATTATTATGAAAGTTGTTGCCAATTGACATTGAAAGATGTAAATAAAATTGTAGCTAAGGGCATAATATTATATTATTATGAAAGTTGTTGCCAATTGACATTGAAAGATGTAAATAAATTGTAGCTAAGGGCATAATTTACTCATCAATTGATACATATGCTAAGGTTCAATGAATGCTTCTTGGAAAGTTTTATGCGTGTATCTACGTGGTTGAAGTTTTAAAAGGAGATGAGATGTTGCCCTTTTTGGTTAGTGAGCACCTCATTTATGTCAAAGATGCCAAAAATATATTTATAGCTTATCCAAAGATGTGGATTTTGACACTTGGTAATGAGATATGCTATAAAGTTTTTGAATAAGCACTTGTGTGGTTTCTGATTTATTCTTAATTTTTATTTTGTATTTTCATTTGTATTCACTGAACACTTTTACTTGTGGGATTCTATTATAATAGAATTTAATTTAACTAAAGTGATTTTTATAGGCACCCAAAAGTTTTAAGATTCGAGTAAAATAAATCAAAGAATGATTATCATTAAAGACTAAAAGAAATCTACTTCACAATATACAAGAAATTCACAAAAATATATCTTTCAAAAGATAAGAGATAGATCACTACTAAAATAGTGACCTTTAGTCTAGGAAATTTAGTCTCAGTCTTTTTAAAATTGAGACTATAGGGTTTTAATCATTGTCTAATAATAAACGAGGCTATAGTATATATATACAACCTCGATTATTAAACAACCATGTTCTAATTAAAATAATAGAGTTTCTAATATTTTTAAAACCGAAATCAAATAATATATTATGTGTGTTATTCATTTAAAAAAATACAAAAATTACTTTACAATTTTTCATTTCTCTATTAATTTAATTTCATGTATTTGTTATCTTTTACACCACATACTAAATTTTTCTATCAATTTTGTTTTCCTTTTTCTATCCTAATTTTCCTTTTTCCCTCTATTTGTCTCATTTTCCCTTATTCTTTTCTTTTTTCCTCTCTATTTTTTTCATTTTCCCTATCTTTTTTCTCCTTTTCCCCCTCACAAGAGCTAGATATTTATTTCTCTAGCTCATCACGTGACCTGATCCCTTATCTTCTTCTGTTTCCCCTATTGCTCACCTCCCCTCATCAGCCGTTTCTTTTCCTTGTAGCTTACGACCAACCTTTGGCCATACCCATCTCTAACCATACCCCTTTTTGTTTCTTCACAGCCATGGTTTTATGTACCCAACTCATAGTTTCTAACCTTTCATTATCAAGTAGCTCTATTGCTTCTCGCTCATCTCCAACTCATCCATTGTTTTCACCTGTTTTTGACCGTCCCCAACCTTAACTGGACCACCAATTTTTAACCTACTATTGTGGTTGTAAACTTAATGATAGTTCTCTTATAGCACACCCATGGTTTGGTTAAAATTAAATTTTGTGAGTTGCTCTAAAGTTGAATGATTAAAGTCACTAATAAGAAGATTAAATCTAAATTGGTCAGTTAGATATCCACTCAATCAAAGGTTATAGAACAATAGCATCAAAATAAAACATTTAGTCCATTTCAAAATTAAATTGTTGATACTTTGAATTTTTCTTTTAATCTCTAATAATGTTTTGGTATAATTAAGCCATAATTTGTCTACTAATATAGATTTCCACCATTTCTCAACATACTAAATACCTAGAAGCTTACATAGATATTCACAGAGCAAACATGGAAAATATGTTATGACATTGATATCCAACAACTAATAACTTTGATTTCGGGGATATAGTATAGTATTATTGTTGGTAAATTGGCTAATAACTTTGAAGGTGACTATGATAAAGTAATATGGTCTTTCCATAAATATTAGATTTTCATCGTGTTATTACTGTGAATGGAAAGAGATTTTAATTCTTCAAATGTTGCTTGCGTGCTTTAAATTGTCCTAGTTCTTTCTAAATAAAATGTTAGATTTAAATTATATGCCACCGTTAGGAAAGGATATATATATTATTTTCATTGATAATTAATTTTAAAATATATTATAATTTTATTAGATTCCATCATATTGTGAATAAATAGGATTTGAGCGAAAAGAAATCAAAATAACCTATTATCAGTGACAATAAAAAGGAAAACTCAAAGGAGAAACTAATAGACAAAATAGCTTATAAGAAGCCTGCTTTGGTACCAACAAGAAAACCAATCTCATATACATATGACCAAACTAGTGGTTTTCCTATACATGTTAGATTTCTTATAGTTGCATGCTCATCTGCATCTTGGATTAATAATGTTGATGTTAGAGTTCCAATGAAAGTTCATATCTTAGACAATGAACAATCAACTTTTCTATTATTTGAATGTGAGAACAATTTTATACTAAGGTTGAAATTGGCTATTCAGTTGTCAAATTATGGATATAGTTAGTTTATTTGATTTTAATTCATTTTTAATTTTATGAGTTAAAAGTTACTCACATGACTTTTTATGATTGTTATTTTGTCATTAAATTCTGAACTTTTTTCATAGGCAATGCTATGACGAGTTGATAAAGAATCATTTGAATAATATGATTATATTCATTGACCCTAGTTGGTTATATGTCATTAAGAAAAAGAAAATACTCAAATTAAGAGACAAGTGTTTGAAAGGATAGAAAACACTCAAGATGGAGATAAGTGGATTATTCTATATAATGAAGGTTAAGTGGATTATTGTAACTTTTATGAAAAATTATGTTATGTGATCAAAGACGTTTACCAATATATATTTTATTATAAATTGATGTAGGTACCATTGAATTTTAATTATGTATGAGTAATTCAAAAACATTATGAATGAGTAAGTTATTTTTTTTTAAAACATTAAGTTTTAATTTTTCTTCACAAAAAACTTTTATTTATTTTTTCTTCTTTATTATATAGGATTCATATTATATTGAATGGTCATCAAAATCGAAGGGCTTAATCAATATGGTATAGAATGAGAGTAAGTTGTAAATGCATAGTTCATTAAACTCCATAATTTCAACATTTTTAGATTTTTCATATATATGTATATTCATTAGAAGTACTTACACTATTTATTGATTATCTCTATGTAATATCTTCTTAATTAAATTATATTAAGCTAACAATTGATTTTTTGTTCTAATACGTAGTGTCCAAAGAAAAATGATTGGTGACTTATGGGTATTATGTCCTTATGTTTATGAGGATAATTATTGTAAATCCACTTGCTTCGATGATTGATTTGGTAATGATTTAAATTAGTATTTTAATTTAATTTAAATTTTTTATTTATCAAGATAGGTGGCTAACTAACAATAATTTAAAATGTGTATACATTATAGCTCAATTATGAAGGAATTTACATTGATAGTGAAGTTGATGAGATGTGGAATGAGTAGGCATAATTCATAAATTGATTCTTACAACTATAGATAGCTAGTTAGATCATCTATGTGAAATGAGACCTCGGTTGTATGCATTGCCCATAAAAATTTTGCATCCGGTAAAACTAACCAACTTTCAACTAACTGTTATTCTTTCAACCTTAGCTTTTTGATATGCTGTCTTATATCAAAAAAGGTTACTTTAGTGATCTCAAGTAAGTTTTATATCATGTTTTAAGTTGCTTGCTTAATTGATTGAATCATTAGTGGCTATTCTTTATATATATTAGTAATCTTCTGTTGGATTGTTCTTCAATCCATATGCTTAATCTTTATTTGAATTTTTTCTTGAAAGATTTTGGAATAAAATTTATACGTTTGTGTAATTTGTAAACTATGTGAGGATACCTACTTGGGACCATGTTGACTTGCATTCACAAAGAGTCCTTGATAAAGATTTTAGATGGTATCATACATTGATTAGTACACACATGCCAATATAGTTACATATTTGAGATGGAATCAAACCATGATGAAGGTTTGAGATGGTATCATATATAGATAATGATCAATGATTATATGACATTGTGCATATTTTAAAGAAAATATGTGATCATTCGCTTTTGTTGAGAAAGCTACAGCCAGAGGAAGTCCATGTAGTGGAGAAATTAGCAATACACATAACAGATGCTGCCAAGAAAGAAGATTTTGAAGAAAAGTATGATAATTTTTCATGCAAAATATCTTTCATATTGATTTAGATGGTGGACAATTTGATTAGTATTATTATTTGTAAATTTTTTGCATGTATTTCACATTTTGGAACACTTTAATTAGCTAACTATATTAAGGTTTTATTATGTTTTAGTGTATATATAAAATCTCAAAAGTAATTACATTCTTAATTTTGATATAATGACTTTTAATTTTCTCAATTGATAAATTTATTTTAAAAAATGAAGCTAATTAAGATATATATGGTCATAGTTTAGGTATAGCCAAGACAATAAACATATCATTTGGTCTCAATCTTTTATAAGACCGTGGCCAAATATATGTTTATAGCCCCGGTCATTTAAAGACCGTGACCAAATGGTACGTCTATAGCCTCGGTCTTTTAAAGATTGTGACCAAATGATATGTCTATGGCCTCAATCTTTTATAAAATTGAGACCAAATGTATGTTTATGGCCTCGTCATTTATAAAATCGAGATCAAATGTATGTCTATGGCCTTGGTCTTTTAAAGACCGTCACCAAATAGTATGTATACAGTCTCCGTCTTTCATAAGATCGGATCAAATAATATGTCTTTAGTCACGATCTTATAAAAGATTGAGACTAAATGATATATCTATAGTCTTGGTCTTATAAAAGATCGTGACCAAATAGTATGTCTATGGTCTCGGTTTAAAATCGTTTAGTCTCAATTAAAAATTGAGACCATAGGTAAAAGTATATGGAGTCTCTCACTTAGGTCTTGAGTTTTATAACTATGATCATGAATCTACGATTACAGTTAAAAACCAAGGCTATATATCAAGTTTGTAGTGGTTGACTCAAAAGTGGCATTTGAATGTAGATGAATCAAAGATGTTATTTATATTATGACGTTCTATGCAAATGGTCAAATGGTAGAACGGAAAGTACAATTAATTTTTTTTCATGGTGCTTTAGGACGTAGCAATCCGATATGAGTTGAGCATGAGGATATTAATTTAATTTGTGTAATAGAATTGGTAACTATAACATCCATAGTTCTTTATGAAAGGTACGTAATATATGATTATACCTTTATATATTATTTGAGTTAAAAATATTATATTTATTAACTAATTTTTTATATTTTATTATAGGATTTTTTACAAGCATTTAGTAAGTGCACATATAGAGCACTTATTTCGTTTTGTGGATCCAGATTAAATGACAAATGATTGGAATAAATGTTTTTAGGATCAAGTTGATGCTTTAAATTTGCATATGGAAGGAGTTAGAGAAAATGAAAGGCATAAAGCTTCATATTGGGAAGGGTACATTCTTTGATATTCACTTTTAAATTCTTAGGATTTTTATATATTGAAAATACAAAATATTATTTAAAGAATTTGTAGTAATCATCGGATACTATGTGTTATTCACCCATATAGTGGTATTGTTGAGTTTATGAATACTTCTGGTAGACCAACAAAAATATTGGAAGTTATAGTGAAAATGTAAGTAGTATGATTCTTATTGCGTTGAAATGTTACACGTTCTTCAAAACTTGATATTTAACTCTTTTACTTTTTGATTGCTCACCACAAACATATCAAGATCATTCAAGCCATCGGCATTTTTTCGTTCAATAATTTTTTTTATTACATTATATTAAATATCTTTATAAAACTTTATGTATACATGTACGTATATGTATTTGTTTTAATGATGTTTATATCTTGTAGGTTCCACATAACCACAACAAAATTGAAGGTGGATTTTTTGTGATGAATTATACTAGGAACATTGTGTATAATATTCAGCATTATTACCACAAAAAAGAGTATTTAAGTTAGTTCGTTGAATCGATTTTAAATTGATTGACTTAAAATTTAAAGTCGATTCAATGCGTGAAACGACGCATTGTGTAAATTCGGATCACACATTAAACCGATTTTACCTATATTAATTTTTTTTATTCTCATTTTTTCACTCTATTAACCTATATTCAATATAGCATAAAAAACCAAAATATAAATAATAATACAAATAATTGAAAATTTAAATATAATTAATTACTCGACAATTAAATTTATTATAAAAAAAATAACGTATATACAATCCATATATATATATATTTAACTTAAATTACAAATAAAATAATGTCGTTAAAGTGTCATTGGATTGTGCGAGGAAGCTTGGTTGGCTTAGAATCACCAGCATTGTGACAAGAAAACTTGGCAAAAACAACTGATCCATATAACAATTTATTCCCCTATATACCTGAGCACGTAAACATGCATCAAACAAGCAATCTAAACTTCAGAGACATACGAATGAAGAAATTAAATCATTATAAATATCAGCATAAAAAAGAGATTACCACAACGACATCTGAGTGATATAATAATAACCTTATCCCTTCAAATTCATATTAGCACTTTATTAATCTTTTGTCTATAAATATGAAGCTATTTGGAATCAAGTTGGTATTTTAATGCTATAAGAAGTTCTAAATATGAAATCAAGTGTAACTCTAATTTGTTACTTGGCTTGAATGAGTTTTGGTGCCCTTAAACGTATGGAACAATTTTGTTATACATTTATGGGCACCAAGACTCATACAAGCCAAGTAACAAAATAATAGTTACACCTGACTTCATATTTATAGCTCATTATAGCATTAAAAATACCAACAGAGATTCCAGATAGCTTCATATTTATAGACAAATGATTAATAAAGTGCTACCATGATGTTGTAATAAGAAAAGTAGGCAAGAGATATGAGATGAAGTTTGGGCAAAAAATAGGTCCATAAAACTATGCATTCCCCTAAATACATGAGCATATATCCATTCATCAAACAAAGCATCCATCAAACAAGGGACTTCAGACACAGGAATAGAGAAATTAAATCATTAAAAAAATTATCGTTATGTTGTCATATGCTATTGAAAATCATCAGAATCTTCTCTTGATTCTTCTTGTGATGATATAATTTGAGCCAAGTGTTCTTCCCATTCCTCTCGTAAATCATCAAAAATTTGCTAGTCATAGCCCGTCTTGTTCCAACCAAAGAACTACATGTATTTAAAATCAAAATAAGAATCTAATTTCATGTATTTACAAAAAATAACTCAAATATGTTAAAAACTTTTCTATATATGCGTAAAAGATATTACCACATCATCAATTGGAATTTTGATATTTGTGATGATTTCGCTCATAAACTTCATGACATAATAACAACACATGACTCCATTATTTTTTGTGGAACCTACAAAAAACAAGTGTACATGATTTTTCATATTAGAACATCTTTATTATTCAATAGTAAAATTAATAAAATTATTAATATTCGCTTGTACATACCATAACTTTTTTCCATATAAGCTTATGAGATTTTTTAAAGGCAATGCCCCTAAACTTGTTCCACAACTTCCATGCCCTATCAAGGTTTAAAATGGTTAGTTTTTTTATTAAATATTACAAAAAATAATAGAAGAAATCAATAGCTAGCTATAACTTTTAAATTTCAACAATTGCTTTTGTATCTTTACTCAATTCTATGGAAGCTGAGTCACATTACCAAGTATGATTATTGAACAGATCAAGTTACCAATATCCAATAATCTTGGCCTTCTTCAAATCTTAGTGGCCAAGGGATTATCAAATTTTGATTTCTGTTAAGTGTTAATGCCCTATCACATAATTGTTTAGCTTTGATGATAACATATTTATCTTGATATTGATTGAAATATGAAGAATCATAGAACATTGCTAAATGTGATGAGTGATTATGTTGAAGTCGTTAATAACATGCCTTATATAAAATAAATATATATAAGTAATTAGATAATATAAATATAATTATATATGTTCTACATAAATGAAGGAAAATAAATAGATTGAGAACTCACCTTGTCCACAATATGCACTCGATTGATATATAAGTTTGGTCGAGGTCTACACCAGAAATTTCTATAGAAAGTGACACAGTCCATCCATCATTTATGCTAGATGACCTCACAACAATAGTCATCAAAGTGCCAAGATTTCTGCTAAAGTTTAAAGCATAATCATAACTATACTTTTTCCAAGGCTTCTTCTTGAATGACTTGGTACGCGATGATTGGCCACTAGACATAGATTTAGCACGAGATACTTGCTTCTTATCTCTTAAATGTGCCACATTTAAGAGTTATGGTATAATAGACTAAAAAAAGGTATTTTGTATGTTAGTAACAATAAAAGATATAATAAAATAATAGTAGTAAACAAGTGTTATCTTTTAAGTTAAAAAATAGTAGCACGTCAAAATTTAGAACAACTTGAATCGACGGCCATGCCACATACTGTCCAACTGCATCTTGGACTATGGTAGCATCAGAAGGCACAGGTAGTGGACAATCATGAAGTAATGATTGATCAATTACTCTTCGCCAATGATTAGGAAAATATTGATTATGAATCATCCGATCATCGCTCAATTGATGTATCATTCCAATAGCAACAAAGTCCGTTGATGAAGGATGTTTCAAAAAACATTTCATATTCTATAAAAACTTTAAGTGTTATATATAATAAACAAAAATATAATAATAAATAAAAATAATAGATTATATACACTAGAAATTAAAATCTTACCACATATGATTCATCAAATAGGGGAGGACTCTCATGTGGGGTAGTTATTGGATGTACATTCTCACCAAAATGTTCATTGTGATGTGATTGATGGTGAGAATGTGCAGATTGCATTGGAGAAAATGAACCACTACTTGATTGCATATGCATTCCTGGAATACAAGGAGGACCAATAGGATGAATATATCCCATATTGGATATAGTTTGAGCACTATGAGATTGCATGGGTGGCATGCCTAGCATGGATGGTGGTCTGCCTGTCATTAATGGTGGCATGCCTGGCATGGATGGTAGCTTACTTGGCCAATTTGGCATGCCCTAGTTATAGAATGATGTCATGCCTGACATGTGTTTTGATTGATATTCTTTTATAGTGGCAATCTCACTTAACATTGAGGCCTTAAAGGAGTTGAGTTCTTTTTCAATTTTAGTGTACTTCTCCTTACTGACCATTTGAGGCTTTTATTTAGGAATGTTAAAATACTCCAGATAACCATCATATTGGCTACCTCCCCTAATACAAACAGGATGCTCGCGTCCAAATGCATAATATAGAGCATCTCTCCTAGGCTCTTCGATTATTTCACCCTTGGATATTTGTTCTTGAACAACTCTCTACAAATAATAAAGCACACAAACATATCATGCATTATTACATCAATTATTAAAAATCATTAAGACTTTGTGTCAACCAAATTATTTAGTTTTTCTTCTCCTCGCTTAGTCATCGGTCTTAAATTCTTCGTTTTGGGAGTCTTTGTTTCTATGTACAATTCAGTTCGGGTAACCGGTCTACCCAATTCATCTTCCTACATAAATTATGAAAAATTTATTAACCATGACATGAAATTAAATTGAGGAAAATAAATATAAAAATATTTATAAATTAACACAAATTAATAATACCATTCTATATCTAATTTTAGGATTTGAAGACCTCCCAATATAGTTAGGAAGAATGTTATGCGTTTGTATATTCTAATGTTCTTCCCTAATAGTTTGAAATTCATTCATACATCTATAATCCATGAAGCCTTTCCAAACTTGAGGTGTAATCTAGGGGTATTCTTCAGAGATTTTGTAGAGCTCTACTTCATCCAGTGGTTCCAAATATGAAAATACATAATTTCTTGCCAATCTGTAAAAACACACTACAAAAAATTAGATATAATACAAAAAAGATATAATATATGTAATTGATTATAAAATATAAGAGACTTACACAAATGGTTATCCATATTTTGAACTTCTCATCTTCGTCAACCTGAGACCAATCATTTATATTGATTGGTACATTGGACTTCAGAAGTCTACCAATAAAGGATTTCAATTGTTGGCCATTTTCCCCTATTGGATTACCAGTAGCATCAAATAGAACAGGTACTCTATCATCTAGGTTAAGTCGAGCATCATATATATTCGCCTAACCCTTTCTTTTCAAATGCCCCAATGGATCATTTGGATCTACAAGCTCTGTTACCTGAGGATCCATAAAATATCTGTAAGCAATGAAGAAATATAAATTAATTGATAATTTTTGGAACATACACACACACACACACACACACACACACACACATATATATATATAAGAGTTATTACAACAATATAGAACATACGTTATGTTTAATTAGGTTGTTGATCATATACATATATTCCTTCACAATCATTTCGAGCCCATGATGAAGAATCATCGTCATCAACTAGATCATCACATACATTAGGCAATTTTTTCGAGAAATTACTAATATTGGTTAATGTATCAAGCATAGGGCTGTCATCTTCTAAAGCATCACAATGGTAAAACTCTTTTTGTGGAGGCATTAACACAACAGACCATCTTATGTCAATTTGATCGCTCACGTAAAATACTTGTTTTGCATGAAGTGCTAACATGAAAGGATCATCAGTGTGACTTATCTTGGATAAATTTACAAGGGTAAATCCAAAATCATCTATTTTATATCCAACATTGATAACATCTTCAACCCAATCACACAAGAAAATTGTTTCATGGAAGACCTCATAATCCTATTCCCAAATCTCTTGAATTATACCATAATATGTTCTATCATAAAGTATAGGATTACCATATTTTGAACTGGAAAATTTCATAGTTTGTGCAACCATCTTTACACCACTATTCTGATTTACTTGGACTTTGTCCCTAGCTTGAGACATAAACCTCAATCCATTTATTGTGAAACTAGAAAATGATTTGACATCAAATTTTGAATCATGTACAAGCCATTCTAAACTTTCTATTATTTTATGATTGAGTTTCTTGAGTTCATCTCAAATCTATTTATACAAAAACATGAAATGTGTTTAAAGCAAAATTTTAAAACATTGCATATATCTAGGAACATACATGAATTTTTGTTTGTGACATTTACATGGTTGCGAAACCAATTAATAAGCTCTCGCTTATGTTCATCATACAACCATTTTCTTCCTCCTTTTTTATAACGAGGATCAATATTCAATAAGTTTAAATGCATCAGGTAATGTTATTAAAGATATATGAAGTAAATATCATCATTAATAGTTAAATAAAAAATATTTTTTACATAAATGGAAAGGTTAAACATCACTTACTCTATGTACAGTTGTGCCTCATTATTATTTACCAAAATGATTTGGTGTGCCTTTTCCCATCGAGTGCAATTAATAAAATATTTCTTACTTCCACCAAGCATAGGGTTACCTACTTGGACCATATGACATTCTAAGAACAACTTATACGTAGGATTCCCAATTTCAGTGTAACCACTAAAATATTCAGAACAAAACTCAATGGCCTCTTCAGCAATGTAGAGTATGCATCCTTCCGGTTGATTTCTATTATTTACATATCCTTTAAAGACTTGCATATATCTCTCAAAAGGATACATCCACCTTAAGTAAGTAGGACCACACAATTGAACCTCTCGAACTAAATGAACAGACAAGTGAATCATTATATCGAAGAAGGAAGGAGGAAAATATTTTTCAATTAGACATAAAGTCTCTACAACATCTTTCTATAAAGAGTTTAACTCACTAATTGATATAGATTTCTTGCATATTGTATTGAAGAATGAACAAAGACGAATTATTGATGATCATTTTGGAAGAATTGATCTAATAGCAACTGATAATAACTATTGCATTAAGATATGGCAGTTATGTGATTTCAATCCATAAAGTTTCTTATCGGTGATAGACACAAAATTTCTTAAGTTGGATGAGTAACCATCAGGAGCTTTCACACCCGCCAAACATTTACAAAACACATCCTTCTCTTTTTTTGACATTGTATATGATACTGGTGGCAAGTATGTTCGATTCTTATCATTTTCCACCTTTGGTGCCAATTCAGGTCATATGCCTAGTTTATTTAACTCCAGTTTTGCTCTAATTACATCCTTTGTTTTTCCAGGTATATTAAGTAAAGTACCAATCAAGCTCTCACACACATTTTTCTCAAAGTACCAATCAAGTGAATCATTATAGGATTACCAATCAATCAGTACTAATGTGTAGGTTTTCCAATAAGGTAATTCCCAAAGTATTGATTTTTTATTTCAACAACCATGGTATACTGATTCAAACTCTTTTTCATTTTCACCCATTTCATTAGTTGACCTATTTCATTTCCCTACCTTAGTGAGTTTGTTTTTCATCTTTCCGTATTGTTTGAATGTTATACCATTCAATTGCCTTAATATCTCAACACCTTGCAAAGGTTGGGTTGCACGACCATGAACTTCTTCACCATCGAACGGTTTCTTTTGGTATCTAAACTTGTGTTCAGATGGAAAAAATCTTGATGTCTTCTATAAGACATCTTTCGTCTATGAACAAGATAAGTTGTAGAAGTTCCATCACTATATATAGGTCATCCCTTGTATCCTTTTGTTGCATGTCATGATAAGTTTCCATAGGCAGGAAAGTCATTAATTTTCCATAAAAGGACCCCCTCAAATTAAAGTGTTCTTCTTTGTGTGCATCGTAAACATTTACACCATCATTCCATAATGTCTTTAAATAATCTATCAAAGACTATAAATATACATCAATATCAACACCGGGTTGTTTCGGTCCTGAGATCAATAATGTTAACATCATGAATTTTCTTTTCATACACAACCAGGGAGGAAGATAGTATGCTACCATAATTACTGGCCAATAGCTATATCTACTACTAAGGGAACTATGTGGATTAATTCCATCAGCAGCAATGACAAGACGAAGATTGCATGGATTAAATGCAAATTGAGGAGATAAATTATCTACTACTTTCCAATTTGGAGAATCACAAGGATGACTTAGCACCCCCATCATCAGATCAATTATCTGAATGTTAAGTCAACATCTTTGATGTCTCTTTTCTTTTGAAAAACCTTTGAAAGCAAGGAATTGGAGGAAAGTACCAAAGAATATACATAACTCATTAAACTCAAGTGATGTAAACTCTCATCTTCGATCTTTTCTGAAGCATTTAATATGTCCTACTACTTCTTGCTCAGCACAGTTTCTAAATTTTTTGAACATGCTTAATTGATGAGTGCTCAAAAAGCACTAAAATAACCATGATTTTATGCACATTAATTGATTAAAAATATATATATTTATATGTTTTATCATATATTTATATAAATTTGTCTTTTTCGGAATCACGGGTATTTTTATTGTTTTTCAGGTATTTTGGCTTAAAAACGCAATTTAAAGACTCAAAGAGGAATACTTGAAGCAATACATCACAAAAACATCAATAAATAAATGCGTAAAGGTCGACAAATATGGAAAAACTGGACAAAATGGGTCGAAAAGGTCAAAAATGTCAAAAAGGAGAAAAACGCGCCAGGCGCCGTCCTGGCGCCGCGCCCAACGCCCAACTCCGCCCAAGTCGCGTATAAGAACACCGCTTCATCCGCGTGCGTCTTTATTCATCCACGCAGTACTGTTCATCCGTGGCACCGTTTCATCCGCGCGTCTTGTTCATCCGCGACACACTGTTCATCCGCGGTCTTGTCGCGGCATCAGTCTTGTTTATCCGACCGCGCAGCTCGCTTTGCTACGTGCCGACATCATCAATGACGTCAGCAATCACTAATCCGCGTTTTTACATTTTTTTTAACATTTTTTTCTCTATTTTTTCTCTCCATCCTCACCTATAAATATCCCCCTTCCCTTTCCTTCCAAAACACACCTTCAAAACACCTCAAAACCACACTTCTCTCTTCTTTCCTTCTCTCCATTTCTTAGTTTTTAGTTTTTTTTTAGTTTTTCTTATGTCTTAGGTAGTTTTTCTTATGTTTTAGCTAGTTTTTGTTAGCTTTAGAGTTCTTCCCTTTTGGGATGAACTACTTATGTTTTTGTAATATTTTAGCTTTTGATTCAATAAATGGAAGTGCAAATTCGGCTTGGAGGTTTTCTAGCAACCAAGAATAGCGTCAAGTTCGTGAAGGATTTTATTTTCTTTACTGATTATTTTTATGCTTTATTCTTACATGTTATATTTAATTTGTCTGTGATTAAATTTAACTGCTATTGCTCATAATCATGATATAATAATAACGTTGTTATGCTTATGAAAATATTAAATAGGTGAAAATTTCTAAAATGAATTGATTTTATTTTTATTCAAGATTTTATATTAAGGATGTTAGAGAGAAATATATTATTTTTCATTACAAACTTAAATCAAGATTAGACTTTAAGGTTTAGTTATCCTGCCTAATTTAGAGTAAGTGCTCTCTTTTATTTGTTGCAATACAATCATAGGTAGTTAGAGTGAAGCTCTATTTCAAAAGTTTTTATAAGAATTATTATGTGAAAATGTATTGACAACATGTTTTCAAAGTAGTGGTTTTAAAACTTGAAAGTTAGTACTGGATAACTAAATTCTTGGGTTTAATTTGGACACCTTGAATAAAGTTTAAACTGTCTCTAACCTCACCAAAGGTGGCATTTAAATGGGTCATTTTCAATCTCTTAGAAAAAGGAATTAATTTAATTAACCAAATTAGTTATCAACCCCACCCATAGGTGTTAATTGATTTGTTTAGTTAACAAAGAATATCTAACCTCCCACCAAAGCGTGGTATTCATACAAAAAAGAGAATCAATAAAATATCAATTTATATCTTTAATAACCTAGATAATATGAGCAAGCATAATTAATTTAGTTATTATATCCATAAATACTCCACTTAATATAAATGATAAAATTTGCATGAATATTTATTGAATCAGATTTATATTTATTTATTGAATTTGTATCTATGTTTATTTTTTTTATTATATTTAATTAATCAGTATATATGTTTATTTTATGTTATTAGATTAGGAACACAAAACCAAACTATCGTGGACAGGATGTTTAGGATTTAATTTCGTTTTTAAAAGTTTGAATAATAAATTAAGAACCACATACATTCCTTCCTTAGATCGACCTTGGGAGTATACTTATCATTTTCTACGAAATGATTCGTGCACTTGCGAGAGTTTTACAAATATTAAAACCAAAGTATTTGCGAGAATCGGCGATGCCGGTTTTCGTTCATCATTAATGCTTCAGATTTGTCTACCAAAAAATACACACATGCCTTCCTAGTAACATCATTAATAAAACATATAATGTACCTCTTCTAACTATTAGAAGTGGGAGATATGGGACGTAAAGATCTACAAGAACAATCTATAGTTTTTTCCATGGCCCTCCAATTGCTTGTTTTTGGAATTGGATCTCGATGTTGTTTTGCAATCATGTAGTTTGTACATATTATTGTTGGAGAAGTAAACTAAGGTAATCCATGCACCATCTTCTTGAATTGGAGAGTTCTTAACCCTTTGTAGCTTAAAGGGCCATAGCGATAGTTCCATAAATGTGCCATATCTTATGTGGAATTGTATAAGCAAGTTGGTTTTTATGGTGGTGAGTACACCACATGCGATTTGTTGACATCTCGGTCTATTTAATGAGCCCCTTATTTGGATGATAAATCTTGAGTGTTCCATGTTAAATAAGGATTGTCAATCCTTTTTGTAGTTGTCCAAGGCTTAATAATTTTCTTTTTAGTTTAGGCACAAAATACACTTCACTAAAACCATGAGTTAAAACACTTAATTGCAATCTCACATTGCCTTTGGCCAACACATTCATTTTTATATTATTTCTCAGAGACACCATTTGTCTAAAGTTCTCATTCTAATTAGTGAATAGATTTTTTTTCACCAAACATGTGATTACTACATCCAGTATCCATTCATTTCCATGTATGACATGAGCAACATTTCTTTTATTTCTGCTTCTAGCTCAACATAATTGGCTTTATTATTCCAATTGGGCATTCAGATTGATAGTATCTAAGCATATGACACTTAAAGCATTCCACCAATACTTTGTTGTAGGGATGGCGTCTCTCTCTATGTTGGTATACACCTCAACCACGTCCTCTTCTACTAACTATGTCTTCATGGCTGGTCTTGAGTGCTTGCTCTTTTCCTATATGTTGCTAAACATTTTGCTCATAGACTAGTAATGAATTTTGCAGGTCATCAATTAAGAGTTGATTAGTGTTTTTGGACTCCTCAATCGAGCAAACAACATAGTTAAACTTCTCACTCAATGACCTCATAATTTTCTGCACTACTATAGCATCTTTCATCTGTTCCTTGTAAGTTCTCATCTTGTTGGATACTGTTAACCCTCTTGAGAAATACTCAGAGACTCCTTCTCCAGTTTTTATTTCCAGAATTTCGAACTCTCTACGAAGAGCGTGTAAATGGGACCTCTTGACTCTAGCATTCCCTTCAAATTTCCTCTTCATGTACTCTCAAATTTGTTTGGAAGTATCATTCATAAGGATGGTCTCTAATATTGTTCGAACAATATCCTGGAATAGAAAGTTTTTTACTTTCATATATTTGACCTTCAACTCTTTGAGTTTCTTCTATTGTGTCTTTGTCTGCATTGAGTTATTTGATGGCTCCTCATAACGAGTTTCAATTAGTTCCCAAAATTCCTTAGATCGTAGGAAGTTCTCCATCAATATGTTTTGATGTTCATAATGACCATCAAAGTGTGGAATTGATGGCTACAAAAGCTTCCTTCAATTGTCATCTTGTTGTAGTAGAGATGTCAAAGGGTATTGGCTCTGATACCAAAATTTTGGGAATGAAATCAAAGAATAAATTAGAGAGAAAACACTAGGCAAAACTACTTAACAATTATGTGAAAAATAATCTATATTTTATTGATCAGGCTTAGGCTTTTATAACCTTTATACTTAATAGAAATGGAAGAAACATTTCCACGTTTTACTGAACATGGTAAGTGCAGCACAAAAACAATAAAATTCATTCCAAGACTAAGACTTATTCAAAACAGATTTTAACTAAATTCCTAAAATTTCTCTTCGGATGGAAATCCCAAATTTTTTTGTGATGATTATGGAAACTCTATCGTGATACTCAAATAGTCTACAATTGTTATTAAGTGAAATATTAACCAACAAAATTGAGCTATTATGAGGGTTAATAATAGTTGCTATAATCGTATTTTGTTGTAGCGCATCATTGTAACTTTACCTATATATTTGAGGGTCGATTGAAAAAAAAATTATCCATTCACATTTTTTAGAGATTTTTTTTTGCGTAGTGTATAAAACGGTTAAACACCTAATTCAATTCATATAAACACAACCAAGATACATATTCTATGAAATGGGATTAATTTTATGTTTCAAGTCATTACCTAATGTGGCACGCTAAAGAGTGGTATTGGACAACCTACGCTGATGGGTCAAGTCATGAAGCATGTCTAGAGACCAATCGAAAACATTGGCAACTTATGGCACCATGTGGTAGTACAATCTGGCTAAAACATGGCCCATATGGAGGTAGAGGCTTGTAGATTGGGATGAACTTTTCTAAGTTAGTCCATCTAATTAAAAAAAAATTGAAAATACATCATACAAATTCCAAAAAAAACTTAATATCCAAAAATTTATATTTTTCCAATAAATGAAAAATAAATAAAATTTGAGCATTATACAAATGAAATGTGTAAATATAAAGGAATTAAACCCTAAAATGTGTATATATCACAATTATCTAACCCTCCTAAACCTACTCTTTGCTAGTCCTAGAGTAAGTCAAAATCCATATTATTGAGAATAAGTTCTCTCACATTTTATCTCAATAATTTATTAGTAATACGGCCTCAAATTTAAAATGTAAGATATTTTCTGTAGTCATCCCTTTACTCTAAATACTTTACAATAATCATGTTCAAAGTGTGTGTGGTATAGTATCCATTTACTATAGTCAAATCATGTAACTTAAACAAGTTAGAACATAGTTTCTCCATATAAAACATTACTACTTTGTTTAAGAGTTGTATTTTTCACCATAGGCATTTCCTTTAAATTTTACCTCCCTTCGTCAAAAGTATCCCCTAAAATCGAAAGGTTTTTTATTTAGTTGTAAAGGGGTTAGGTTTATTGGTTCAATAAAATGAAATAAAAAGGAAATAACAAAGTTCATTAATCTATGGAATAATAGAAATAGACCTATAAAAAATAATAACCTAAGACCTATAATGTCAATCAAATAGGGTCATATTTCATTATTTTATACCCAAACATCATTATTAGCTTATTTTATTTTATTTTTGCGAATTCTTTTCAATACATAACCCCGTATATTTTCTTTTTAGCTTGTCACTTTATTATTATCATTATTTATTTCAAATATTTTTGGTTTGATTTATATATATATAGTATACATTTTGTGGTAGGATTGTTTTGTATGTATTGGAAATTTAATCAATTATAGCACAATTATCAAACTTAAATTTAATTTAGTATTTTCATAGAATTCATTCTCCTTTTGTGCAACTCCAATTGTTCTTAAACTATAGGGCATGGCCAACATGCTTGGTTCAAAGGTTAAGGAATGGATACCAAAAATTTGCTCATATAGGCTTAGATTGGTTTACTAAAAGAGGTAGTCCTTGGAAAGACAAAAATACCAGGGGTAGGGTTATTTGGCCATAGACGTTAGTCCTATTACCTTAATCATTTTTCAAGAAATACATTTAGCATTGGTCTTGATAAACTTGAATGAAAGTTCTAACATTCTATTCTTGTTCATTAAATCATAAAAAGTTTTGAAGCAATTCATAACATCATTCACAAGTTCAAGAACATAAATTTCCCAATCACTAACTTATTTATTGTGCATGAAAGTTTTGTGCAAAATTATCATAATGTTTCCTTCACTTATGAACAATGTTAAGATCCTATTAATATCCATCATCATTTGATACTTAATATTGTTTAAATAATTTCATCATAGGTGCCACAAAACAAAGAAAAACATTATTATTTTCAAGCCCAAACTATCCTGATAAATGCAATAAATAATCCAAAAAATTGAAAAAATAAATGTTACATAGTGCATACTAATCCTAAAATATTTATTCTAAATCTTGTTGAAGAAATAATGCAAAATCAAATATAGATAGAGACATGTGAACACCCCTACCCCTCCAAAACTAATTCTTACATTAACCTCAATATAAATATATGCATATAAGTAATGTAAAAATAAGTATAAGGAAGTAGAATAAAAATTTGGTGGGTTGCCTCCCAAAAAGAGCTTGGATTAACAAAGATCCTAAAGTGTGTGATGTTGAACTATTGAGCTATTAGTATATTAAGCTCTTCCTTGCACCTTGGTACTAGTCTACTATGAAGCACACTAGACACAATATCCCTTATATTTATCTCTTTGTTATCCTTCAGCTTGCTCTTGCTAACAAAAAGTTCCTTAATGTAATTTTCATACCAAAGCACTTGCTCAATATTTTTCATAACAGGTACGTGGATTTACACCTTAGGGATGGTTTTCAAAATTTTCCTTTCATGATTCTACTTTGTTGAATTATCGAACTTGTTGGAAAACTATATAGCACACTAATTAATTGAAAAGAAAGGTTTGGATACTACCTAAAAGAGTCTGAGACATGGTAATAACCTTGGAAAGGAGATACTGAAACCTTATCATTTACCCCAATCTCGCCAACAACAAAAAAATAGGTGAACTGATAAACAACACAACAAAATAAACAATGAGAATGAAAACAACTAAAAATATTAAACAAGTCAAACTAACAGTTCAATATTAACAAAAATGGCATATCAAGATACATAATGAAATAAAGAGCATGCAATATAATGAATAAAGATAGAAAGAAAAATTTTCCAATCACAATCAAATTCTGCTATGTTCAGACATATTTGGATGAAATCTTAATTGTACTAACAATACAAGCAATCATAAAAAGACAACAATAAAACCTGGTAAACCCACATAGGATCCACACCTATGTGATAACATTAAAAAATTGCTTAAGACAATCACTAGATAGCAAGCAATTCACTATGTATGTAAATGAACACTTCACAAACCAAAGACAATATAAACTACTACATCTTACTATTGGAGCACCACACTCAACTACACCAAATCTACCCTTATTTGATGTCCCCATCCAAAAATTTGATGTATAAATTATAAATACATATAAGTATATGAATCACTAATAGCTTAGTGATACATTTACCTCAAAGTCGATCTCTCGCAGAATTGCAATTATTTTAATATTTATACTTATTTTCTATAAACTAATAAATTAATAAAATAAAATAAAAGTAAACATAAACACTCTAACAGATTATTGAAAAAAGTAGGAAATAGATAAAAAACAAATTAAATAAATATGTTAAGAATATTGATGTGAGAATTTTGATTAAAAGATGAGATAATTAATGAAAATTTTAGCTATTTAACCGGTCATATTTTAGATTATTTAGGTTAACTAAACAATTTTCCTTAAGTTGATATTGTTTTTTTACTAAAATTAGAAAATTCAAATGATCATGGCAATTTTCACTTATAATGAACTAATCAATTTCTGTAATCAAAACAATTAATTAATCAATTGGAGTAAACATAGGAAAATTATAAAATCGTGTAAACTAACCTAATGATCATGTAATTAATTTAGATTCTTGTTCGAGAGAGCAAAATTAGGCTTAGATTAGGTTTATGACAACCTAATTAAAAAATATTTTTTAATCATAAATCAAGATTTAATATGTAATTAATTCATAATTAATGATATCAAGAAGCAAGAATAAGAAATAATCTCAAAATTGTATTAAAAAATAATTAACCTATCAATCCAAAATAATCATAGTAGCATTACTAAAATCCCATAAATATATTTAGCCAAACATAATTAAACTCAAAATCATGAATAAAATTATTAAAAGCATCATCTTTGTAGTCCAAATAAAATAAAACTAAGAAATAAAATAATCTTGATAATACAAATCCCAAATTCTTGAAATGGTTGATCTTTCTTCTCCAAAAGTTTGAAATAATTGCCCAACATTGTCTAGAAGGTTGGAATGCGCTAGAGCTAGACATAAAATGATTTCATGTTGGCCCATGCTTTTCTAAGTCGATCCATGGCCCCATCAAACCCATTGTTTCCCTTCGATTTTCTATATACATCCATGTGTATGCTAAGCACATATACATTCACGTGTTATTTTTGATCATTTTTGGATCTGTTTTGCTTAATTCAGCCACAAAATATTCTAGATGCAACCACTAGCCTTCAAAAATTCAAAAAAAATTCAAACAATTGCAATCTCAAATATTTATTAACTTATAAAGTGAAAACAATTCCCTAAAAGTAGGAAATTTTTTAATTAATTTTAAAAATAATGCCTAAAAATGAAACAAAATACTGTAGCAAATATTGATATATCACACAACTACAATCTAAATATAAATTCAACTCTCCTCTAAAGCCCTACCACCATGTGATGTAATATAGTCACCACGATGAATGTCGTAAATCCTAGGCTAATGGAAATCCCTTGTATATGTACCTAAATGCAATCTATATATTGGTTGTTACTTCAATTTTAATTAACTCATCCCCAAATATAATATTTACAAAACCACTCAACGAGTCACTAATATTGAAAAAATACTCAAATTATTAATCTAGAATTTGGAAAAAAAACTTCAAATTGAAAATTTGAATTTTTAGAAAAGCTAGAGTTTGCCCACGTTTTCTATTCAATTTTCTTTGTGCAAAATAGAGAGAAATTATGGAAAAATCTTGGGATGTTGGTGTTAGGATAGAGCCCCAAATGCAAAGAAGTATATATTTAAATATACATGTTATTTTATTCTTCAAATAAATCACAAAAATCTTTTATTATACATGTATGCTTAAAACAGTATATTATCATTTATACAAGAAGATTCACTTTCACTGAAATAATAAAATTATTTGTGTCTATTAATAAAAGTTTACATAATTAAATATTTAATTAAGTCACTAGTACAACCCATGTCCATTTGAAATTACCCTTATCTAAAGTGATTGATGTGAAGACATATAGTTGGTGGTATTGTGTATAATATTTTATTATATTAGAAGCACTATTAATATATGTTTACTAAGTTTTTTTCTCTCTATCACTCAATGACTATATTCATGATGATCTTAGTTTAGAATGATTTAGCTATCACCTTGTTGTAGCTTCTAGTATTTGACTTACTCAGTGATGCCTAAAGTCTTGGACTAAAATACCTTATAGCAGGATATCTTTGTATTTATGGTGGATTGGAAGGTTATCTCACAAGATGTAGAATCCATTTTGTCTATACCCATATTTGTTATATAGTAGTTCCATTATTTAGCTATCTAGATGTTGATTTCTTTGCATTATCTATAATATGATTACAGATAGTTATTCATACATATTCCAGGTACTTAAGGAGAAGATGTAATAGAGGAGGAAAAATAGACTCCATGACCTTGATCCTATTATGAACTAGCTGTAGAGGATTGAGCTTCAACTATTGGTTATATCAATGGATTACTTATGTAAATTGTGTTAGGTAAATAACAGCTATGATATTTGAGAGTTTCTTGCCTTAGGTATATTGTAGAATAACTCTTAGATTAATAAATATTGATAATTAGAAAAAGGATTAATTAATGTATCAATGCTTTATTTAGCTTGAAGTCGTAGTTTTATCTGTCCCTGCTCCTTCAAAATGGTAAAACGATGTTTCTTGCAAGATAAATGAAATATTATTTTGATATTAATCATTTCATGTGATAAAAAGCTTTTTATTTATCAAATCATTTTATGATAGTCATGAATTTTAAATAAATATGTAAAGATAAAATGATAATTTAGCATAGCTAAATTAATCCAATTAATTATTTATGTAATATTTATTTGGACTAAATATTTATTTGAATTTATTAAAATATTGAAATGTTAAATTGAAATGTTTGGTAGTCATTTAAATATTTGTCGGATGACAAGTACATTTTGGTTATTATCCAATTGGATTTGTTTTTCAATTAATTATATAACTTAATTTGAAATTAAATTTTAGCACAAATTATGAATAAGACTTCTACGTGTGGCACATGTAAGGATAAAATAATGATATTGAAATTCTCATTATGGCACACAATTTGATTGTGTTTGAGATTTCTAAAATGTAAAAGATAATTTAGGGATCCTAATCCAAAACATACTACATGAAATAAGGATCATTTAAATATAACATATTTCCTCTTTATATGGCCAATCAATACATAGGAAATTAAGTGAATTTTCTTGCATCGACTAAGATAATTTTGTGATAATAGAAGTCATGCCAAAGTCATAGTGATTCAAGATGGTATTATTGATAGAAAATTATATTTCTTCAATAATAGACTTCACACAATAAGTAGTTATAGTTGTAAAACTAGAAGCAAGTTTTAATCAACTTAGAGTTTGTAAGGATTCCCACCATTCTCGTTCTTTATAATTGCGAGACAAGGCTTAGAAGTCCAAAGTTTTCAATTGTTTGTTCACAAGCTACCAAAGTATGTCTCTTTTTCTACTTTATTATAATTGATATAATAATATCATAAGATATTTTTCGGCAAAATTTTTGTTGCCAATACAAATTACTTTTGCAATTTTTGTGAATAAAAATTGGATTTTATAGAAAAAGAATTTTCAAAACCAACAATTAGTATCATATCTAACTTATGATATTAATTTAATTATGTACTTGAATATATGATTACAATAGGCACTAAATTACATTTCATATGTGATTTAATTGATTATACAAAATTTTCATTGATTGAATAGAACTATTTATGATTAATAGTATGAAAATAGAGTTCGTTAGCCATCCTGAAATAGCTATTTGTCTTATTTTGTTGTGAATCTTAGTTAAAAGACTTATCTTATGTAAAAATGTGCTAATGTAGTGGAACAATATCAATTGAAGCTCAAATGTACAAGACATAGAATTTTCAAGGAAATTACTAAACAACCACTTAATCGATTGATCGAGCTTTGCTCGAATTTGATCGAGGCTCTCGTGTGAAATTTCTTATTGCTGTTTGATTGATCCACAAGGTTTTTTATCAATCCAAAAGGGATTTGATCGATAGGGCTTTACTTTATTGTCAAGAGTTAGATCAATTGAATAAGGGTCTCAATTGACCATGCAGGGTAAAATTTAACACATCAATCTCATTCTAGAACCAAATTTCAATCTCAAACGTTGGATTAAAGATAATACGACTCCTAAAAATTGGGTTAGTTTTAGTCCTATATTCATAGCAGCTTTGAACACAAAAAGAACACTTCCATTATTTTTATGATTGGGAGTGTAAGAAGAACAATTTAGATTAAATGAAAGAACTTATATATTGATAAAGACTAGAGCCAAATTTCCTCACATAATTAATTAATTATTTCTCCATTGATTTAGATTCTTTCCATGAACTCATTTATGTCATTAGTGATTAGAGCAATATGTAATTAGGTTCTTTATTTAGGATTTTGGTTGAACCTAGCAACATAGCATGTAATCAAAATAATTTTTTTTATATATTTAATTGATATTTTAATTAGTAGTGTCTTTAATGCTTCAATTAACTAGACATTGATTGAATGATTTTGAGGTTTATGTCCAAGCTTGAAAAACTAGAATAGGAATTATTCATAGATTAATTAACATATTCATTGTAAGGGTGTGAAAGTATAACTAATATATGTTTAGCATGATGGGATGTGAGTTAAATTTTTGTGTGAGCAAAATACAATGAGAATGCGATCATTTATGCGATGTCAAATATGATTGCTTGAAAAAGAGTCATCTACATCTAAGAGCATGAACACAAATATCATATTCAAAGATGTCATTTAAATATTATTTTCAATTGCATCTAAAATCCTAAGTTTTTTCTCATTGATTAAATCATACATTTAGAATAGCATTAGTTTAGTAGTAATAATTAGTTATTAATATAATTTTGGTTATTGTTAGCCTACATAGTAATATAATTACTTATTACAAGTATTCTACCATGAAATACCCCACTCATCAAGGATCAATACTCATGCTTTGGCACTATATTCCTTACACGATATGTATACTTGTAAACCACTTTTCAAGTTTTTAGCACCGTTATCGAGAAGTAGCAACTACTTTGTTAGTAGATATTAGTAGCAAGTATAGTAATACTAGCTTTGGTTTTTTAATTTCATTTTAGTGATTTTTTTCCTAGGTTGGCTCTTGAGAAACTTACTCCCTATGACTCTCAAATCAAAATAGCTCTATGGAAATTGAGAAAGGATAATTATAAACATCAAGAACCAATTACAATGGGACCATATCACCTACCAAATCCTAACCCACCTTTTGCACCATTAACTTCTATTGGACAATATTCTCTAAGGGATTACACCGTGCCAATAGTAGATGGAATTCATTCATCAATTAGAAGGTTAAGGGTTCAAGCTAATGACTATGAGATCAAGCCTACAACTATCAAATTAATGGTTTAATCTTAAGCCTAATTCAAAGGTAACCCCATTGATGATCTAAATACCTATATCATAAATTTGGATAGAATGGAGTATCTAATGATGAAATTTTCCTTCTCTTGTTCCCATTCTCTTTAAGAGACAAGGAAAAGGCATGCCTTAACTCACTACCCACTAAATCAATTAATACTTGGGAAGAATTAGCCCAAAATTTTCTAGCTAAATATTTCCCACTATCAAAAATAGATAAGATGAGAAATGACATCACCTCTTTTATTAAAATGGATGGCGAAATGCTTTCTGAAGCTTATGAAAGGTTTAAGAAACTACTTATTAAATGTTCACAACTCGGTCTACCCAGTTGGCTTTAAGTGTAAACATTCTATAATGATTTATTGGGATGGACACGAACTATTATTGGTGTAGCTGCTAGATGAGCTTTAATGGGTAAGAACGAAGAAGAAACATTCCAACTTTTTGAAGAAATGCCAGCAAATAAATATTAGTGGTCTATTAAAACACTACCTAATAGAAGTGTAGTAGGAGTGAATAAAGTTGATGTAGTTTCTACATTGGCTACACAGATGTCAACTTTCATGTCTAACTAACAAGAACTCTTAGTTTCAATGGCTAAGAATGCTAATATAGTGGGAGTTACCATGGTTAAAAACAAAAGTATTATTTGTGATTTTTATAATGGAGGCCATGGTAATGAATTTTATGCCCACAATCTAAAATAAGTCAATTATATGGGAATCTTCAACAAATAAGGGAACTCCTACTCAAATACCTACAACCCAAAATTGAGAATCATCAAAAACAATTCCTATGACAATACTAATCTAATCGATAATCCTAGCACAAGACCTCCATTCAACTTACCTAGGTTTAACGAATAGTAAGTATGACCATTGATCAAAGAATTAACAGTAGATATATTGGAAAGATTAGTGGAAACATATCTATCTCAGCCACCACTACTAGCCAAGAATGACCTAGGTTGATACAAGGATGGATTTTATGTCCTCTAAAGTGGAAAACTTGGTAGCAAGGGAAGTTAACCATAATTCTATTGTGATGAATCTTAAAGTATAAATGAGGCAACTAGCCCAAGCCTTACAAACTAGACATAAAGAAATGCTACCCAACAACATCAAAATATATCCAGAGGGATAAGGTATAGAGCATTGCAAATATATTATGACAAGGAGTGGCTTCGTAGTAGGAGAAGTGGTATATAAATTTGGGGACAAAAAAGAAAAAAAAAGAATGAGAAAATAGGGAGGTACAGTGAGGAAACCATATATAGGGAAGGCTCGAAAACAAAAGTAGGTAATACTTAGACCACACATATTCATTTTGCATAAATATTACACAAACAAATGATTGAAAATAATATTTTAAACTTTTTGGATGTGTTTAAAAAGCTATATATCAGCATCTCCTTTGTGGAGGCTTTAGAAAAAATGTTGTAATTCCAGTTGTACTTGTGCCTATATGTTGGCTTCCTATAAATGAAACATGGTGTCTATTTTATTTTTACTTAATGTATTTATATCCCCCTATGTAAGGTTGGTTATTAAAGATCATTAATTCACATACGCACGTAATTAGGAACACTTTGTATGTAAGCATGTTTACACATACCATGGGGGTGGTATTCTTAGTATGCATGCTAGGTTGAGAGTGTTGGTTTTTGGCAAGCGAGCTTGCGATTGAGATCATATTGTCACTTGTGTTTTTTTTTCATTTCAAGTATAGCTATTTTTGGTTAGTACTTGACAATTTTTGGAATGAAAGTTTTTGACTTTTTAGCACCTTGCCAACAATCTTGTCATGGACCTTGCTACCACCGTTTCCACCATCCTTGGCAAGGTGGTTGGAAAGGTGCTAGGAAAGGTGGAAAATCCAAGTACTATAAATACCTCCATCTCTCTTATCTCTCACCCATATTTGCAAATGTCAAAATGTTGCCAAAACGCATACGAAGATTTATATCTATTTTGAAAATCATTTTAGTGAACTTATTTTTTAGTGTAAGTGATTAAGTGAGTTAAGAGGTAAAATCATTATTTGTGTGCATACGTGATTTGACTATAGGTCTCCCATACATGATTTGAGATCTGTGAAGCACTGTGTGTTCCTTAAAGTTATTATTTTTTACACTTTGTATACTAATCTATGTTTACCAATCACTCTATATTGGGTTGTATTGGCTCTAAAAAAGAGTTGTATTCAAGTGTTGAATTAAGATGTTGTAGAATGAGAAAGTAAAAGAAATAGTAGGTAGTTAGGATATAGGTCCAAGATGATAGAGGTAATAGTAGTTTTATTTTCTATCAGAGTTGTAACTTACTTATTATTTGGTAAATTATTTGCTACTAAGTAGTTGCCTTAAGCAACGTGAGGATGTTACAACATAGATATGGTCTTTATGTGGGTTTACCTTGTTACATTGGTTGTTATGCTTGATATTATGTTGAGATAGTAAAATCTAAGTTTAACATGTGTATGTTACAGCATACCATACCTTAAACTTTAATGAGAAAGTAATTACTATTTTCCTAATTTTAATTGTTTGTATAATATCTATTGGTTTTAGTCATCACCTTTATTGATATTATTTTGTTTGTTCTTCCACTATATTATATATTTAAATTTTCTCTTTTTGTATGTATGACTTAGAGTTGAGTCACTAAGAATTCTAAAACTCCTTACCCTAGTAGTGTATTAGGCCATTGACCCTTCCAATTGGTGTCAAAATAAGTGCACCCTTTTGGGCTAAACCACTTTGGTGTTGATCTTGTTAGCTCACTTTTTCATGCACACATTATTTCTAATGAAGTTAGGAGAAGGAGGTAATGTAGATAGAACTCCTTTTTCAATAGGCTTAACTATGCCCATTAGACATCTCATATGAGGGTCTTTTATGGTCCCAAGGAGACCGTGTATGGTTCCTTGTTGAAAATGGCTCGACATACCCCACTAACGAGTCTAAATGGAATACTAAAGTGTTATATACTACTACCAAAGTTATGTCACATGACGAATACAAAAGGATTCAATGTTATATGACATTTTAATAAGCTTGGAATATATTAGGAACAAATCAAGGAGGTACTTCTATAGTAAAGAGATCTATAATGCTAAGGCTGAACAGAGGTTTTGAATTATGCATTATGAAAGTAAATGATACCTTCGATTAGTTTTATGTACAATTCTTCAATATTGTCAATTGTTCTCACAACCTAGGTAGACCAATTAGTGAAAAAAAATTGAAAAAATAATTAATAGTCTATCTTATAGGTTTCAAGCTGAGGTCATGATGATCAGAATCGGGATTGCCAAAAACTTTGATGCTATCCCCGCCATGGAGTCATCCCCGGCAACGGCGCCAAAAACTTGATGAACGAAAACTGGTATCGCCGATTCTGCCAATACTTTGGTTTTATATTTATAAAACTCTCGCAAGTGCACGAATCATTTCGTAGAAAATGATAAGTATACTCCCAAGGTTGATCTAAGGAAGGAATGTATGTGGTTTTTAATATATTATTCAAACTTTTAAAAACGAAATTAAATCCTAAACATCCTATAACGATATTTTGGGGTTTTGTGTTTTTAATCTAATTACAGAAAATTAAACATAGATTCAATAAACATTCATGCAAATTTTATCTTTTATAAATAGTGGAGTATTTATGGATATAATAACTAAGTTAATTATGCTTGCTCGTATTATTTAGGTTATTAAAGATATGAATTGATATTTATTGATTCTCCTTTTTTTGTATGAATACCACCTTTGGTGGGGTTAGATATTCTTTGTTAACTAAACAAATCAATTAACACCTATGAGTGGGGTTGATAACTAATTTGGTTAATTAAATTAATTCCTTTTTCTAAGAGATTGAGAATGAACCATTTAAATGCCACCTTTGGTGGGGTTAGGATGATTTAAACTTTATTCAAGGTGTCCAAATTAAACCTAAGAATTTAGTTATCCGAGTACTAACTTTCAAGTTTTAAAACCACTACTGAAAACATGTTGTCAATACATTTTCAGATAATAATTCTTATAAAAAATTTTGAAATAGAGCTTCACTCTAACTACCGGGCGATTGTACCAACAAATAAAAGAGCACTACTCTAAATCGAATCGATAACTAAACCTTAAAATCTAATTTTCAGATTTAAGTTTGTAATGAAAAATAATATATTTCTCTCTAACATTCTTAATATAAAATCTTGAATAAAAATAAAATCAATTCATTTTAGAGAATTTTACCTATTTAATATTTCGCAAGCATAACAACGTTATTATTATATCATTTTTACAAACAGTTAGCACAGTTAAATTTAATCATAGACAAATTAAATATAACATGTAAGAATAAACCATAAAAAAATAACTGCAAAGAAAATAAAATTCTTACAGTACTTCGATGCCATTCCCGTTGCTAGAAAACCTCCAAACGGAATTTGCACTCCCATTTATGGATTCAAAAAGCTAATAAATTACAAAAAAATAACTAGTTCTTCCCAAAAAGGGAAGAACTCTAAAACTAAGAGAAACTAGCTAAACCATAAGAAAAACTAAAAAAAACTAAAAACTAAGAAATGGAGAGAAAGAAAGAAGAGAGAAGTGTGTTTTGAGGTGTGTTTTTGAAGTGAAGGGAAGGGGGGTATTTATAGGTGAGGATGGAGAGAAAACATGAGTAAACAAATGTTAAAAAATGCAAAAACGCGTAATGGAAATATTGAGGTCATTAATGACGTCAGCATGACGTCATGGGGGCGGCTGCACGTGAAAAATGGGGCAAAATGGCGTCGGCGCGCACGGAGGGCAGCTAGGCGCGCGCAGCTGTGCGCGGATGAACAGTACCCTCGCGCGCATCTATGCGCGGATGAATAGTACCAGCTCGACGCGGCTGGGCTGGCGCGCGTAGGATGGGCTGCTCCGGGCGCGATTTTCTCCTTTTTGACATTTTCGACCCATTTTGTCCAATTTTTCCATATTTGTTGACCTTGCCCCATTTATTTAGTAATATAATTGTGATGTATTGCTTCTAGTATTCCTCTTTGAGTCTTTAAGTTATGTTTTTAAGGGAAAATACCTGAAAAACAATAAAAATACCCGTGATTCCGAAAAAGACAAATTTATATAAATATATGATAAAACATATAAATATATGTATTTTTAATCAATTAATGAGCATAAAAGCATGGTAATTTTAGTGCTTTTTGAGCACTCATCAGGTCACTATACTGGAGTCAATGTATACACCATGTAAGCTCATGGTAAATAAGCTAGTTGGTGACTTGCAAGTCTTCGATCCATATCAACTTTTACCTAGACAAGAGCAGATTATTTCAAAGAAGAAAAAAATCTTAGCCCTCAAGAATATTAAAGGAAATGAACAAACCAAAGATGTATATATCATAAGTGATGATAATGATGATTCTGATTCTGATAAGGAGGAAGTAACATTCATTACATAGAAATTTACAAGATTCTTTAGGAAAAAGAAACCTTCTTTTGGGAATACTAGGAGAGATACTTCAAGTTGCAAAACCTCGATATTAACTAGAGACGATAAAGACTCAGAAAATGGTTATGAGAAACCAAGTAATGATCACTTGAATAAATAAGGTTCTTCGAATGTGGAAAGCCATGACACATTACTGTATAGTTTTTTCAAAAGCTAACTCCTACAAATAAACATGCCATGAAAGTTGAGATTATTATTTCAGATAGTACTAGTAGTGATGATGAGGATGACATTACTCTTATGGCCTTTGTTTCCTCTAGTAGTATCATTGATACTCTGACTGTTGCCTTAGATATTCAAAAGGTGACAAGTGAAGCTGATGATGATAATGGTGTACGAAATGATCTTCTTGATTCTCACAATGATATCTTATTGGAACACATCAAGCCTTAATGAAACGTAACGCGAGATATATTCTTTAAAAAATATAGTGGAAAATAAATCTTCTAATGATGATCAATAACTTGACCTCACCAAAAAATGTAAGGTTATTCAAAAGAGATATTCAGACTTTCTTGCCAAATTTAAGTCAAATCAAGAAAAAGTGAAGAAGGTTGACGAACAAATGAAGGTTCAAATATCTGGTAAAGTCACAAAATTGTTTATAACTCCTAATCCATTTCTTGATCAAAATTCCAAGGTTGAAGGATTGTAAAATGGAATTATTATCCTAGAGAATAAAAGGAATACATAGCCTATTCTCTTTCCAAAAAGGAAGCTAGAATTAATCAAGTAAATGAGAAAGTTAGAGTTATAAACAACTCTGCTACTTATCTTGACTCCTTTCTCAATGAAAAAGAATATTTGATTATTACCTTAAAGCATAAACTTAATGTTAGTGAGAAATACCTGGCCTACTCTACATTTGGATTGAATATAATTATGGCAAGCTTTAAGAACCTAAATTACATCCTCAGCAACACTAAAGTGTTTAGGGGCATTCAAGGTATTGGCTATAGTTAAAAAAATTCTACCTCTAAGGGTTACTCTAGCAAGTTTGTTAAAGCTTCCAATCAAAATTCAAAGTTGAAATATGTTGTCATTGACCCAATAGGTAAGCTAGTTGTGTCTTCTTAGCCAAATTTTCTAGCATGAGGGAATCGTCACCTAAGGCTAGTTCTTCTCATAGTTCTAGGGTTGATCTATTGTCTCTCCCTACTACTATTCCTACTTTTCAATATTGTTGTGAACTTTATCATTTAATACCACTCTGTGAGAAACTAACTACTCATCCTTGGGTGAAAGTCAATATGAGACTTCTTCTTCCTCTCCTCCTCGTATTACTCCTTAGAGTCAATGACCCAGGTTCTTTAACTCTGTTGTTTTTGTTTATCACTTTTGTGTCATTTTTGGCCACCTTTATGTGTAGTGTCCTAACGTGAGATGTACTACTCGAAGTTGTCTTCCTTGTTCACCCCCATCTCCTGTAACAAGTTATAGTTGTTGTGGCTCTTCTAAGCATATTTAATTACAATTTATTATGCTCTTGAGACATATTGTAGAGTAACTCAATAGGATTTTCAAGAAATTATAAACAAAAAAACCTAGAGTAACATATACCTTGCTTACTCATATGACAGTAAGTCTATTTCTTAAATCAGTTTCCCCTAAAACAACTTTAAATGGAAAGATATTGTTTGATCACCATCTTATTTGGTGATCTACTTGGGGTTGAACTACTCATTTCTTTTCTCTTCGGTGCTTGTAGTCTTTCTATATGTGTCTTTTATTATTTTTCTACTAGTTTTACCTCCATTTGATTACTTTATTAAAAGTCAAAATATTAGGTTTGTTGATTTGTCACTCTCTTTATTTCCTTTCTCTCTCTTTCGGAAACATTTCTACAAATCTCTCTATCCAGTTGTCTTCTATTTGAATCAAATTGTTTGTGTGACCATTGTTGTTTTAAAGGTGAGATACTTTTGACTTCAATGGAAATGTTTTTGTTTTGACATGCGTATTTCCTGAGCTCTCTTATGACTAAATTCTTGTGTTGAATTTAAAAAGAATGTTCTTCTTCACACTTACAAAAACATTGTGAACTTTTATAATTATTATGAGAAGGTTATGTGGATGTCTTATTTTGATGATTTGTATGTCTCTAACGAACTCTAGAATCCATTTTTAGTGCCTCTCGATGCAAAATCCTATGTTCTACTAGGATAGAAAGAGGATTTAGGCCATCATTTAACTGTTTGATCTTTTTCTTAGGACTAATGTTATCTTACATACCCTTAGTCTCCCTTTTGAGCCTCTATGATATCTCTTCCTTTCTTTGTACCCTCTAACCTCTCTCAAATGATAAATCTCACTTACTTGGCACATCTTCTTTTGATGTTCAATCTTGATTTGTTGATTGTATTTACTTTGGGTTTGTTTATGTTACTCATGTATTTAAAGAAGAAAATAAAAGAACAAGGAAAAGGAAAAGGAAAAGTAATAAAAAAAGGAAAAAGCTAGAAAAAGTAAAAGAAAGATAAAAGAACAAGGAAAAGAAAGAAATGAAATGAGTACTAAGACATAAATGAAAAGAATCCCATTTTTGAAAAAACAAAATATGAGTTCTTACCTCTTGAGATGCAGAAGAAGAAGAAAAACATTTGTTTAATGGTTTACTTCTTATGTTTGTGAGCTCTTTGCTTAAGTTGTAAGTTGTGGTCAACTAAAGGTATGTCTCTGATTAAATATTTCCTCTCTTCTACCAAACCTCGACCTTTCATTACAAGATTGAAAAGACCAATTAATTTCTTTCAAACTTACACTTACATTAGTGAAAAGAGAGACTAAATATTGACTTATGAAGTTCGGCTTACTTGAGTCTATATTTTTATTTGCTTATATCGCATCATTTTTTCTTGATGGCTCATAGATTAAACTTGTTCAGTATATCACACAGAATGCATTTCTCTAAAAATTTGGTCATACCCTTAATTGAATGCATTATGGATTAATTGCCATGTAGATGTTTATGTTGATTATACCAGTTTCTTTTACTAAACTGTGTGTTCTAACTTTTCCCTATTTTCCCCTACCTCACCATATTGATTTTCAGTGTGCTCACCATTACCTTACCATATGGCTTGCCAATTACTCTAGTGAGGTGGTCGGTGAGGCATGTTGTAAGGTCACCCTAAGCCTATATAAAGAACCTCATATAGCCTACTTTCTTCACACCTTGAATTTCTTCCTTCTCTTCTTACTACACTAGTATATACTACCTTTTTACTTTTACAAAATATGGCCCCAAAAAATTCCTGAAGCGGTAAAAAGTCAAAAACAACTGAGCCTTGCAATCCTTTTACTAGTGCGCTGATGAATGCCATAACAAGTTTCAGGTAACGACACCAAAAACTTGATAAGCACAAGATTGGCATTGCAATTACTGATCTTGTGGATACTTTGGTTTTATTATTTGTAAAACTCTTGCAAGTGCACAAATCATTTTATAGTAAATGATAAGTATACTCCCAAGGTCGATCTAAGGAAGGAATATATGTGGTTTTTAATTTATTATTCAAAATTTTAAAAATTAAATTAAATCCTAAACATAGTTAGTTCTTCCCAAAAAGAGAATAACTTTAAAACTAAAAACAAAAGAAAAATAACTTTCTAGAGAGAGAAAGAGCTTAGAAAATTATGTGTTTTGCAATGAGGGGAAATGGTCCTTTTATAGGTGAGGAAAAGGCCAAAAAAGGGATTGGAATATTTAAAAATTGGATTTGGATGCATTTAGAAAGGTTAGCACGTGTATGGGGCACCAAAGTTTGGCATATGGTCATTTGGCGGGACAAATGGGCATTAGGCGCACGTGGGCACCCATGGGACACAACCCAGGCATGTGCTGATGCATGCTGAAATCGGTGTGACGTGTGTGAGGCATGTGCCGGGTGTGTCCTGGATGGGTGTGTGCTAGGCATGTGCCAACCATGTGCGGGCACTGCCATGTGCAAGACTCAGCGTAGATGGGCTGTTGTGCATGGGATTTCGGTTTTTTGATATTTCTGACTCATTTTGTCAATTTGTTTCCATCTTTTTTATTTTTCCTCATTTCTTTTCTCAATATATTTGTAATGTATTACATCTAGTATTTTTCTTCGTGTATTTAAGTTATTTTTGAATGAAAATACCTAAAAAACAATAAAAATACCTATGATTCCAAAAAGAAAAATTTATATAAAAATATGATAAAATCATACAAATATAAATCTATTTAATCATTAAAATACACTAAATAATGGTAATTTTTAGGCTTTTTAAGCACTAATCACAACCCCAACCAATATCTTGCTAGTACCTTAGCAAGAGAAGTGATAAAAACTTAAATAAAAACTTAAAATTAAACTATCCTAAATCATTTATGTGGATTGACACGATTGTATTTAGCATATGCAATAGGTTTCCCTAGTGGATGAGTTTAAGTGTCATGTTGGTTTTCAATAATGATACCCACAAACATTAACAAAAAAATTAAAACTAAATAAAACAAATAAAATAAGAAGTTAACTAAAATTTATAATAAAGTAAAAAATAACTGAAATGAAATACAAAAAAAATCATGCTTATAATCTCTTTTAAGATCATAATTAAAATCTAAAGCATTAGCTATTTTAACTTCTTAAACAATCATAGTTTATAATAATAATTAGTTGAAAATCATTTTCATACTTCATTTCAAAAATGTTTCAATTTAATTTCACCCAATTTTAGTGTTAGAAATTTTAATTCGCTTCCACTCTATTCCCCATAAGTCAATACTCTCAAAAACACTGAATCCTACGGGTTCAAACACTCATACTAATTTATATGCGAAAGAGTTTATGTATAGTATTGAACTAATATGTTCACAAATGTATAAAGAAGAAAGGCTCAAAGTGTTATTTTAACCTTGATCTTATGAAAGGAATCAAATTTAAAGTTTTATAAAATATTATACATTACTTTCATGCATCAATCAAATTCATCAAATGAAAATATCAAGTAATATGTCTTTTAGAAAATGTAGGAAAATGCAATAACTTCTTAGGATATTACTTCCTATATTTTCTTTTGCATTAAACCATTTCTCACAATTTCTTAGTGCCTTTCTATTTTTTTTCTTTCTCTTATATTCTTTTTTTATAAGAGAATCCATTTTTTTAGAGAGCGGACCCATGTACAGATTGTACATTTATTATATGGTAAGTTGAATGGTTAATATTTGTCTTTTATGTTTGTATTTATATAAGTAACCCTAGATATATCTTTTTTTAATAGAAATCATGCATGAATAAAGACAAACATATAATATTAATTTCTGCTTAAATTATTTAATCTAAGCAAATGAAAAATAAATATATAATACTTCATTAAGATGTAAAAATCTTTACATTCAATGCCAAGTCCTATAGACATCATCTAATAATACTGAAAAAATAAGAAAAGTGTTTAGAGTAGAAAAAATAATATTTATCACTCAGTATAAAGGACAATGGGCTCAAATCACAATGGTAGTCTCCACCATTTGATTCCTAAACATCAATTTTGGGTTTAATATAATTTTCACACCTTATCAAGAAATACTAGTCATGACAAAAACTAACTAATTACCATATACTCCATTATATGTTTTCAAAAATTAATCTAACAATGCAAAAGACTTAATTATTTACTTAAATTTGATTTAAAGAAATGATAAATTTTTGTGAGAAAATTTTTGAAAACTAATTCTAAAATTCTAAAAAATACTAAACCACGTAAAGAAAATAAAATCAAACACAATAAAAATAAAAATATGAACATAAAATTTAAAAATTGTTAAAATTGTTGAAATTAAGCATGGTAACTTTTCACCACCCCCAACCTAGAACTTACATTGTCCTTAATGTAACAATTGTAAATTAAAGATAAAGATAAAAAGGAGAAGAAAAGTTACATATTTCCTAATAATTTGCAAGTAGTGATGGAGAAATGTAGGTGCATCCATCATGTTCATCATTAATGTTCACAAAGACAGATCATTGTTACCTTCTAATGTCTCAAAAAAATATTTTTAGTTTTAATAATTCCAAAATTATTCACATACAATTAAACTAAAATAAACAAAAGAAATTAAATAAAAAAATAAAAGAAAATTACCTAAAATGATGGCTTACCTCCCATCCAACGTTTAGTTAAATGTCTTAGCAAGATGTAATTTGGGGGATTAATTTTAATTAAACTCAATGTCCCCACATCATTGAGTTATCAAACCTAAAGGTAGAACAAGGTTGTATACATATATTTTTTAAGTCATGCCCTATAGATTTTCAAAATTTTATTTACTTAAAACTATGGCATTATTGTGGGTTTTAGATAACCTAATTCTAGGTGCAAGTCAAATAACTAATGCATCAAAACACTTTTTTACCTAAATCTAACAAAGGAACTACCTCTTTTATCACAGATTGTGATTAAAAACTTCGAAATTTGGGAGATAGTTTTAAAAAATTTATTTATTATTTTTTTATTATAATCTTTAATTTAAATAACATAATCCTTATTAACCAAGAGTGCTCCTAAGAAAGAATCCTCCTAGACAGAGCAAAGTTTGCATAAAAGACTAGTGGCACAAAGGTTTCCAAGAACTAATCTCCTAGACATAACTCCCTTAAATCTTTACTTTTCATGCTATTAAAATCTAAGTTAATTAAGTTAAAAATCTAAGCTAATTAAGTTAAAAATTAATTTAAGTGAAAATCTAAGTTAAGTAAGTTAATAAATTAAGTCAAGTAAAACCTAAGTTAATTTTCTATTTATTTTTTTAGAGTTCATTATTTAAATAAAAGTTTTTTAAAAAAAATTATTTTTAATTTTTCTTTTTAATCTTTTACTTTTTTTTTGAAAAAAGAATTAAATTTTTTTAACACAAAATAAATAAATAAAGCATAATTATTTGCAGCATATAAAGTTTTAAAAATTTTGATAAATAATTTAAATACGCTATTCCTTTCCCAACAACGGCGCCAAAAACGGTGCCAAAACCTTGATGAGCACAAGGTCGGCATTGCAAATACTGATCTTGTAGATACTTTGATTTTATTATTTTTAAAACTCTCGCAAGTGCACGAATCATTTTTATAGAAAATGATAAGTATACTCCTAAGGTCAATCTAAGGAAGAAATATATATAGTTTTTAATTTATTATTTAAAATTTTAAAAACAAAATTAAATCTTAAACATCATATCACAATATTTTGGTTTTTGTGTTATAATCTAATGATATAATAAAAATAAACGTAGACATGATTCAATAAACGATCATGCAAATTTTTATTATTCATAACAATGGAGTATTTAGGGATATAATAATTAAGTTAATTATGTTGCTCATATTATTTATGTTATTAAATATATAAATTTACATTTATTGATATTATCTTTTTTATATGAATACCGCATTTGGTGGGGTTAGATATTATTTGTTAATTAAACAAATCAATTAACACCTATAGATGAGCTCGATAATTAAGTAGGTTAATTGAATTAATTCCTTTTTTCGAAGAGATTGAAAATTAACCATTTAAATGCCAACTTTGGTGGGGTTAGATATTTTAAACTTTATTCAAGGTATCCAAATTAAACCTAAAAATTTAATTATTCGAGTACAAACTTTCAAGTTTTAAAACCATTACTGAAAATATGTCGTCAATACATTTTTGAATAATAGTTCTTATAAAAAAACTTTTGAAACAGAACTTCACTCTAACTACTGGGCAATTATACCAATAAATAAAAGAGCACTACTCTAAATCAGATCGGATAATTAAATCTTAAAATATAATTTTCAAATTTAAGTTTGTAATGAAAAATAATATATTTCTCTCTATCATCCTTAATATAAAATCTTGAATAAAAACAAAATCAATTTATTTTATATAAATGTTTTACCTATTTAATATTTCGCAAGCATAACAACATTATTATTATATCATATTTACAAATAGCTAGCCATGTTAAATTTAATCATAGACAAATTAAATATAACATATAAGAATAAAACATAAAAAGATAGTTGTAAAGAATCTATTAAAATTATACTTTTAAAGAATCCTTACAGTACTTTGATGCTAATTCTGTTCTTGGAAAACCTCCAAACGGATTTGTATTTCCATTTATCGAATCAAAAACTAAAAATCTATAAAAACATAGCTAGTTCTTCCAAAAAAAGAAGAAATTAAAACTAAAAAGAAAAAAAAGAAAACTTTCTAGAGAGAAAAATCTAGAGAGAAAGAGCTCACAAAATTGTATGTTTTAAAATGAGGGAAAAATGTCCTTTTATAGGTAAGGAAAAGCCTAAAAAATGGGGGAAAATATTCCAAAATTTGTATTTGAACGTGTTTGGATAGGTTGGCACCCTTATGGGGAGCAAAAATTTTGGCAGATGAGCGTTGGGCTCACGTGAAAGCACACGGGTCTTGGCCAAGACATGGCATAGGCGTGTGTTGGAGCGCGTGGAAATTGGCATGGCATGTGTCGAGCGTGTACTGGCTGCGTTCGATGGTTGGACTTATGCTGACTGCATGTGGGTGTGTGCTAGGATTTTGCCAACCACGTATGGGTGTGCGTATAGGATTCATCGCAGATGGGTGATTACACACAAGTTTTTGTCCTTTTTGACATTTTTGACCGTTTTGACCCATTTTGTACAAATTTTTCATCTTTTTGACTTTTCCTCATTTATTTTCTCAATATATTTATGATGTATCACCTCCAGTATTTTTCTTCATGTATTTAAGTTATTTTTGAACAAAAATACCTAAAAAATAATAAAATATTTGTGATTTTGAAAGACAAATTTATATAAAAATATGATAAAATCATACAAATATAAATCTATTTAATCAATTAAAGTACATTAAATCATGTACCCATTCTTGTAGAACATCCAGTTAATACTCATGGTTTTCCTAAAGTCAAACAAAGGTTTGCATACTTTTATTGGATTTCACTCTATTGTTAGAATTATTCCTATAATGACAAGTTTGTTAGGGAATTCTATGTTGCCCTTCCTCATACTTCTACTATTGGATTCTCTACTTCTTTTATCCTTAGAGGACATAGAGTTAGCTTTTCTCAGGATGATATTCGTAACTTATTATTCCTTCCTATTGTTCAAGTTATTTAAGTTCATGTCATCTCTTTTTAATTTAAAAATATTACTTCCTACTACCTTTTTGAATTTGATATTGTGAATGGTCATAATTCGGAAGAAATGGCTAACCAGTCTGTAGGGCCTAACCACTCTTTTACTGGTAATGCACTCGTTATTAACTCTTATGCATGTATTTGTTTTCTTAATGTTGTTGTCAATTTTTTTATTCATCCTCACTTCCATCTTTTTATTGTTCCTCCATGTCAAGGACACCTCCTTTATGTGATTCTAAAGGATGATGATATAGATCTTATTGGTATGATCTATAGAACTATCATTTTTCATACTATTGCTCCACCTTTTCCTACACTTTACTACACTTCTTTGATTTCTAGGTGGGTTCCACTATTTTTCATAACATTCCTTTCACTTATTTGAGTAGGTTTGTCCTCTCACACACTATTTTATCTAACAATCGTGGTTCTCGACATTCTTTTGCTACCCTTTCTTCATTTTCTTCTATAAACACTCTTTAATCAACTTGTTACAAGTCTATTCTTGTTTCCTCTACTCCTTCCACTTCCATCTTTCTTGATACAGAATCTAAAACTCTATTTTCTATTATTGTGAGTTACAAACTTTGAACATGAATGTTCTTGTTATACATCATTTTCAAGATTTTACGTAGGGTGTTGTTGCTTCTTATCATCTTATGGTACTGCCTTTTCATGGTTCACATATCTCTTACACTTCTATCAGACCTCGCCTTACTACTACTAGACCTCCTCGCTCTGGTGTTTCTTTACTTGGGTCTTTATTTAACATGTTTACTGTGTATGGTGGAGATAAGTTCATTCCTCATTTTGAGACCAATCACTCTTTTGATCAATTTGCTAATAATTTTCTCAATCCTTAATCAACTGCACCACCACCCAGTGGCCCTTGTGATGTTGGACATTTTTCTCACAATTGTGTTCAAGGAGATGATTATACTAGAGAGGGAGAAGAAGAGTGTTGATCTCGTATCTATCTCTTTAGTTTATTTTTCTACTTATCTTTGTAATATATTATTGTTAAATAAATATGAGTTGTTGGTGTTTATTTATGTAGCCTTGGTTATATTTGCCTTTCCTATGTCATCCACATTGCATATTGTTATTTCATTTAGAGCATTCTTATATGTATTTTCTCCCTCGTATAGGGGTACTCTTTTGACTTTCAGTGTCAAAAAGGAAGAGAATTGTTTATGCACAACTATATGTGTCTTCCATGCTATGTGTTGCATGGGTTATGAGTGTAGGATTGCAATACATATTGGTGTCTAACGTGCATGCATCCAAGAAGAGTGTTGCAAAAAGTCAGGGGGATTTATGCATAATTACTTGTATATATGCCTATCATTGTGTACCCATGTATGGGAAACACGATAGCATGTGGTTTGACTACATGTTGTTTATACATAATATGCTCATGGGGTACATGATTGTTTCATGTTTACAGGTGATAAGTGTACATAGAAGTATTCATGCTTCTAATATGCTATGTATAGTGATGTTGAGACCCTCATGGTTCATTGGGATGGAGATTGGATGAGTTGATTTATGAAGTGGGATGGAGCACTCAAGATGAATTCACTTAAATTAGGTGTGTCTTTTGGGTTTTGGTGTGTGTCATTATGTTGTTCATGAGAGCAAAAAACTTTAGCATATCTTTATGATCATCTCATATTTGATGAGTTTTTTTATTTAGGTGTGTAGTTCTTTGACACAGAAAGCCAAAGAGGGAGATTGTAAGCCCTATTGTACTTATGTCTATATGTTGAGATTTCCTATACAAAATGCGGTGTCTATTTTCTTTTTTACTTAGTGTATTTTTCTTCCTCTGTGTAAGATTGGTTACTACAGATCAATAATTCACACATGTACATAGTTAGGAACCCTTTGCATGCAAGCATGTTTACACATACCATAGGTTTGGTTTTCATAGTGTTTATGCTAGGTTGAAAGGCTTGGTTTTTGACAAGCTAGATGACGTTGTTACTTGTGTTTTTGTTCTTTTTGAGTATGGATATTTATTGTTAGTACTCGGTAATTTTTGGAGTTATAAAAAGTGACTTGGTGAGGTGGCTAGCAAGGTGGAAAATCCAAGTGTTGGAAATACCAACTCATATCTATTATCTCTCACCCTCATTTTCAAGTGTCAAAATGCTACCAAAATTCATACTGAGATTCAAATCTATTTTGAAAGTCATTTTGGTGCGCTTATTTTTGAGTCTGGGTCGTTGAGTAAGTTAAGAGACCAAATTATTGTCTGTGTATGTACGTGAGTTGATTGTGTGTCTCCCATTCATGATTTCATATCTATGAAGGATTTTGTGTTCCTTAAATTTATTAGTTTTTACACTTTATGTTACAGATCTATCTTTACCAATCACTTGACATTGGGTGGTATTGGCTCTGAAGGATAGTTTAATTCAATTATTGAATCAAGGCATTATGGAAGTATCAAGAAAGAGTAGCAATATGTAGTTAGGACAGAGGTCACAACTGATAAAGATAATATTGGTTTTATTTTCTATCGGAGTTGTAGCTTATCTATTGTTTAGTGGATTATTTCCTACAAAGCATTTGCCTTAAGAAACTTGATGATGTTATTGTATAGATACCTTCACTATTTGGGTTTACCTCATTGCATCACTTGTTATGCACGATGATCAACACAATGCAATCCATAAGTATATTGGTCATCGAAGTAATATAATGTACCTAAGTATGGATATCGATCCCACAAGGAGTTGTGTAACTTATAACTGAGTAGTAGTATAATTATTATGAATACTATTTGGAAAATATAAAATTATTAAAAATTGAAACAATAAATGACATCTAATTTTAAATCTCAAAACTCAATAACTATGAAGATATATGAGAAAACGATCTTGGAATAATTCTCCAATCAATTATATGATTAATTGATTCTAACCTAGAATTCATTCATCTATCAAGTACACTACACTTCGTATAGTAATTAACCTAATTACACTCTTATATCAATTAGATTCCATAGTACTCACTAAGTTCATCAATTATAGATCAAACACATAAGAATCATACATCCCTACCTAAACACTATGTATGTTAGTTAATTAAGACAAATAATTAAACAATGCTCTCAAATATATTTAGCTCTATAGATCAATTGTTGGCCAAACAATTAATATCATAAAAAAATTAAATAATATAATTGAATTGCAATAACAATTGGGGTAAGATATTAGATCATCACATGTAAAAATTGGGTTCATAAGACCCCTAAATTAATAAATTAGCTAGACATAATTATGTTCTTAAAGCTCAAATGTTTTATACAGAAAAACAATAAAATTGATAAATAAAGGAGAAGAATAAAAGATACACTCAATATCTTGATTTGTAGCACTAATTTCTCTTGATTTCTAGCACTAACTTCTCTTCTTTTCTCTTCTTGGAAGCTATTAGGGTTTTGATTCTTAATTGTCTATTGTTTATGACCTCCCTTTGGTGCTTTAAATAGGCTCAAAGTGATCCTTATTATATTAGAATTAGTATTACTTTCATCCAATTGTTGATATTGAAAGTTGGAATTCAATTTAAGGCTAACATCTTAAAATCCTTGTCGTCGATCAATCAATCATTTTCTCTATCGATTGAGTGATAAACCCTCGATTGATCTACTCCCTTGTCGATTGATCAAGTCTTGAACCCTCGATAGATCTACAAATGTTTAGATTGATATACTCCCTTGTCGATCATATATTTGTCCGAATTTTTTCCTATATTTGATCTCTTTGATATCTTTTCACCTACATGCCATATTAAATAAAAATTAAGCTAATTCATGATATTTAAAAAAAAATAAGACAAATAAGTGGTTTAAAAGTGGCCAAATAATCTACTCTCGTAGAGTTATCACACCCTCAAACTTAACTATTTGCTTGCTCTCAAGCAAAGCCAAGTCTAACTAGCTAAAATGATATGGGAATAACATTCATATATATATACATGTATGTTCAATGAAAACTATCCCTTTCAAAAGTCATACAATTCTATGACAAAGAAGTTCATATATCCATCAATTAATGTTCCATGAATTCAAGGATGTGCAAGGTTTTTGATGAATTGATTTGGGTATGTGTGTTACAAATGATATCATCCAATGAACTCATGAAACCAACTTATATAGGCATAATCAATTAAGTCTTAGAAAAGTTTCATAGGTCTATTCTTCACACCCATCCCTACTAATATAAATATACACTTAGCTAAAGATCAATAAGGCTTTATATGCTTGTAGTATAAGGTTTAAGTGAGATTAGATAAATAGATATATATAGGATTTTCCACATCTTAGCTCTCTTTTTATTCATCATGCAACATTAAACTTTAATTGGGCATTCATTTGATATTTTTATGCACCCTATCATACCATTCTCTTCATTCTGGTATTCCACATCTCTTCTTCACTATTTTTTTTATTATTAATTTTTTAGCCTTATAACACCCACAAACTTATTTTAATTTTATTTGTTTTTCGTTTAGAGGGATAATTGCATTGCAAGATTTTTTTTGTGTTTTATAGATGTGAAGAAGTATGGTGCATTACATTTCACCTAACTCCTATAGTATAGCACATGATTTTATTTTTCATACAAGCTAAAGGTGTAAGGGAAAAGGTAATGTTTATTAGTTAGTCAAAAAATACAGTTTAAAGACAAGAATGGTTCTTAGTAAGGCTCAAAAGGGTGACTAAGGATATAAACAATGATTAGCTTGTAATGCTCAATAGATCCAATAAAGGCCTAAACCATTTCTCAAGCCAAATACTATTTAAGATTTTACCTCAAGAGATGATCAAATAGATTCTAAAACATGGTAGACCTCATCAACTAGCATAACTCACCCCAAATTTTCTCCCAATAAGAACACCAAAATCAATCATGATTATGAACGCATACATAAAAATTTGAATCAATTCAATCAAAACTAACAAGCATATCACATGATTGATGTAAGTATCTTAACAAGCATGTTACATTCCTTATCCTAGTCATGACAACCAATTCTATCATTGTGTTCATATTCTTCATACCAAATATACATGCATTTGTTTTCCATATATTCATCAATTTCTACCCAAATTATGATCAAAAACATCCTAAAAAATAAAAATATCCTAAAAAATAAAAATGCATGCTAAACACGAAAGTAGAGAACGAAGTTCCCTCCCCTACACTTAAATTGAACAATGTACCCAAATGTATATATGAACATGAAAAATAGTTAAAGGAAAGAAAACTCTCTTAGCCTTTGCATACCACATTTGTCATTAAAATTGTTCAATCTTTGTTGTGTCATTGCCCTCCGTATTTATTCACCTACAAAATTGAAAAAATATAACTAAAATAACATTGGCCTACCTCCCAACAAAAACCACGTATAATTCCCTTGGTTAGAAATTCATATAAGCTCCTAAGGTGCATCCACCAAGGTCATCATAACGTTTTTCATTTGGCAATTGGTCTCCAAGATGGTACTTTACTCTATGCCCATTTACTGTGAATCACTCTTTGTTTTTTTATAATTGGCTCCATGGTTTATTATCTTAGTGATGGTGAATAGACTTGACCATCTATTCTTCAGTTTACCCATAAACAATTTGAATCTTGAGCTATATAGTAATACTTTATGTCTCAGTCCAAAAGTGCGATGGACAAATTTCTTATCATGCCATCTCTTTGTAAATCTTGGAATTGTCATAAGCATTCCAACATAGATCATCTAGTTCATTTATCTATAGCATCCTTTTCTTACCAGCTACATAAATAGGCATGTTCAATTGTTTTAATTTCCAATTTACTTCATGCTCTAATTCCATCGATATGTGACATGTCTTTCCATAGACTACTCTCTATGGGGTGGTACCAACTAATGTTTTATATATAGTATGTACGTCCACAAAGCATTGTCTAACTTAGATGCCCATTCCTTTCTAGATATAGTCATTATCTCCTTTGAAATTGTTTTCACCTCTCTATTAGACACTTTTATTTACCCACTTGTTGGGGAAGGATAATGGTATATACCTTATGCATAATCCCATACTTAGACAATAAAGAATTGAATGATCTATTGGGAAAGTGACTCCACCATCAATAATAATAATCCTAGCAATTCCAAATCTAGTGAAAATGTTTTTCTTTAGAAATTTCATAACAACTTTGGCATCACATTTGTTTCTAGAAATGGCTTCTAGCTACTTTGACACATAATCCACACCTACTAGTATGTATTGGTTACTAAAGGATGAGAGGAAAGGTCACATAAATTCAATACCCCAAACATCAAACAATTCTACTTCAAGTATATTCTTTAGAGGCATCTCATCTCTTTTGGATATATTACCTATCCTTTGGCATCTATCACATGTTTTTACACAAAGGTAGGCATCTCTAAATAGTATAGGCCAAAAATTACCATATTGAAGCACCATAGTTGTTTTTTTGTGCTCCCAAAGTGGCCTTCATAGTGTGAGCTATAGCAATGGTGAAGGATACTTCCAACTTCGTTATAAATGACACATCTTTTCAAAATAACATCACCACATTCTTTCTAGAGATAAGGGCCATCCCAAAAATACTATTTAATATCATGGAAGAATTTCTTCTTTTGTTTCTATGTGAGATTAGGTGGAAGGATGTTGGCAACCAAAAAATTTACAATTTCTGCATACCATGAGATGTCAATTTAAGTCACTAAAAGAAGTTTCTCATCTCGGAAAGATTCATCAATTTCCATGTTTTCACCAATATTAGCTTCCCCTTCTAGTCTAGATAGATGATTTGCCATCTATTTCTCTGTCCCTCTTTTATCACAAATTTTCAAGTCAAACTCCTGTAGAAGAAGAATCCATCTTATCAATCTTGGTCTTTATTATAGAGTTGTCCATATAAACAATCACCTTGGTCCCAACCAAATATAATTTGAATTTCTTAACAACATACAAAATGCCTAGGAGTTCCTTCTCTATAATAGCGCAATTTATTTGAGTATTTTTCTTGCATAATATATGGCATGGAAAAAAATTTCTCTTCACTGTCCTAAAACAGCCCCAATAGCAAAGTCATTTACATCACATGATAATTCAAAGGGCTTACTCCAATCAAGTATTACTGTAACCGGTGTTGACACTAATTTATCTTTAAGCACTTGAAATACCTTTAAACATTGATCATTAAAACTGAAAGGAACTTCTTTTTCCAATAGATTGCATAAGGGTTTGGAGACTTTGGAAAAATCTTTGATGAATCTTTAGTAAAATCCTGCATGTCTAAGGAAACTCCTAACTCTTCTTACATTGGTAGGTAGTGGTAACTTCTCAATTACTTCTATCTTAGATATATCCACCTCAATATCTTTATATGAGACTTTTTTACCCAAGATAATACCCTCATGCACCATGAAGTGACATTTCTCCCAATTTAAAACCAAATTGGTTTTTTCACATCTTTGTAACACTAGGGAGAGATAGTGTAAACACTCATCAAATGTGTTCCCAAAGATGGAGAAATCATCCATGACGATCTCTAAATGCTTTTCCACCATGTCTAAGAAAATAGCCATCATATAGCATTGAAATGTTGAAGATGTATTACATAACCCAAATGGAATTCTTCTAAAAGTAAAAGTTCCATATAGACATATGAAGGTAGTCTTTTCGTCATCTTTAGATTCCATGGTGATCTAATTATAATTGGAATATCCATATAAAAGGTAAAAGAAGAAATATCTAGATAATCTATTAAGCATCTAATCCATAAATAAGAGATGAAAATGGTCCTTCCTTGTAGCTTTATCCACCTTGTGAAAATCCATACATACTACCATCATGTGATAGTTATTATTGGTATTAATTCATTTGACTCATTTTTCATAGTAGTAATTCCTCTTTTTTGGTACATATTGTATTGGTCTTACCCACTCACTATTAAATATTGGGTAAATGATACCCATATCCAACCATTTAACAATTTCTTTCTTCACCACCTCTTTCATAATAGGGTCTAAATCGCATTTTGCATCCCTGGTGGGCTTCGCTTTGTCATTTAACAAAATTTTGTGCATGCATATGGATGGACTTATTCCTTTGATGTTCATAATAGACCAAATTATAGCTCTTTTAAATTCACTGAGCACATTTAGTAGTGACTCTTCTTGCTCCATACTTAGACTAGTAGAGATTGTGACTAGAAGTGTCTCAATCTCATCCAAATATGCATAACAAAGATAGTTAGGTAAGGGTTTGAGCTCTAACTTAGGTGGTTCCACTGTGGATGGTTTGAGCCTAGACTATTTCTCAAGAAATCTACAACCGCATTAGATAAACACATAGGAGGCGTAGCCTCTAAATAATTTGTATAATCAACAACATCAACTTGTACATAGATTTCATAGTTTCATCATTAAAATACGTAGAATTTTTTTCTAATGAAAATATTTCATTGATCATAACATCATGTGTCAAAGTCTCAAGTGTGGCTAGTTTAAGAGATTTAGTCAAATTATTATTATAAGTGTGTATGCCTAAGTGATTTTCATGGTGCTCATCAGAATGTGTTTTTACGGAATTGACAAGCACATATTCTAAAGTATCACTAGGGCACATGTTTTGAAATACATTATTGGCTAGTTCATGAGTAACATTTACTTAAAGTAATCATTAGTATTATCAATCTTAGAAAATTTAGTAGCTTTAAAAACTTTAAATGTTACTCATATATCATACTATCTAATTGTAAGCTCCCCTTTTTATTCATCAATGAGTGCTCTTTCAACTACTAATAATAGATGACCAAGTATGATAGGAATGTCATGGTCTTCCTCCATGTCTAGTACCAATATAATTATTACAAATACTATTTGGACAATAGAAAATTATAAAAAAAAATTGAAAAAGTAAATAACAACTAATTTTAAATCTCATGACTCACTAACTACGAAGATATATGAGAAAATGATCTAGAAATATTTAATCCTTCAATTTCCTAACATGTGAATCACTAAAGTTTCCCCCTAATATAATCATCAATCAATTGTATGATCAATTGAATCTACCCTAGCACACATTCCTCTCTCAAGTACACTACACACCATATAATAATTAACCTAATTACACTCTTATGTCAATTAAATTGTATATACTCAGTAAGTTCATCAATTATAGATCACAAACATAAGAATCATACATCTCTACCCAAAAACTATGCATGTTATTTGATCAAGACAAATAATTAAATAATTCTCTCAAATTTATTTAATTACCTCTATAGATCAATTGTTTTCCAATAAATTAATATCATAAAAATCAGACTAAATAATGTAATTGAATTACAATAATAATTGGGTTAAAATATTAGATCATTACATGTAGAAAATTGGGTTTATAAGATCCCTATATTAATAAATTAACTAGATATAATTAAGTTCCTAAAACTCAAATTTGTCACAAAGGAAGACAACAAAATTGAAAAATAAAGGAGAATAAGAATATATATACTCAATATCTTGATTTGTAGCACTAATCCTCTCTTGATTCCTTCACAAAGTTATGTCTCCTTTAATCTCTTCTTTAAAATTTTCTCTTCTTTTCTCTTCTTGGAAACTACTAGGGCTTTGATTCTTAATTCTTTTTCTTTTATGATCTCCTTATGGGGATTTAAATAGGCTAAAATTGATCCTTATTAGATTAGGATTTGTATTACTTTGATCCAAGGCTGAGATTGGAAGTTGGAATTCAATTTAAGGCTGATGCATTAAAATCATTACCACTCAATCGATCGATATAATTTTTTGTTGATTGATCAAGTGATGAACCCTTGATCGATCCATAGATTTCTAAATTGATCTACTCCCTTCTTGATCCTGTATTTGTCCAAAAAAATTTCCTTTCTTGATGCATTTGATATCTTTTCACTTATATTGCCATATTAAATATAAATTAAGCTTATTCATGATATATATGCAAAAATAAGACAAATAAATGGTTTAAAAGTGTTCAAATAACTCTACTTTCATAAGTTATCGCAAGATCGTGTGATGAGCTAGTACAATCAAGTTTAAGGTGTGTCTATTGCAATATATTGTAGCTTAAACTTTGATTAGAAATCATTTACTATTTTTATATAATATATGTTTTTTTAGCTATCCACATAACTAACATTATATTATTTTGTTTGTGCTGTTGTTGTATTATTTGTTTAAGTCTGTTCTTTTCTGTTTATGCAAGTTAGAGTTGAGTCACTAAGGAGTTTGAAACTCCTTACCCTTGTAGTATATGAGGTCGTTGACTCTTTTAAATGCCAACATATATAAAATTTATGAAGGAGATTCTATCTATAAAAATAAAATTTTGGAATTGCGAGACCATTGTCCTTATAGGGGATGTAGTTCAGTTATTGATAGAAAACTACCACCCAAGTTTAAGGAACCCTGTATGTTTCATAAACCATTAAATATTGGGGATCATCACTTTGGGAAGGCATGATAACTGTATTTTATATAGTTATTTTCATCTATTATATTAATTATAATTGCTATATTTTTAACATTTTTGGTTAAGTTTAGGTAAATAAATTAATATTTTTCGTTTATTTGTTAAGGAATATATTTTGAAGAAAATTAAATAAATTGAATTAAAAACGTACTTAATTGCAAATTTATGTATAAAAATATAATTTCAAATAAAAGAGTACTTAATTGCAATTTATAAAGTCTAAAAATATAATTTAAATTAAAGTTGGGCTTAATTTTAATTATTAAAAGTTTAAAATTTAATTTAAATTAGAAAAGGGCTTTATTGTAATTAAACAAAGTTTAAAATGTAATTTGAAATATATTTGTGGGTTAAAATACAATTAAGAAAAGTTATTTTTCTGCATAAGAGGGAAGAATCTGCGCGTCATCATCCACGCGTACAACGTGGACCGTCAGATCAAAGCATAAACGGTTAGGATGAGCGCGTGTCCTTCAAACCCGACCAAAGAGAGTGGGTGCAGGGTTTCCTCTATCATGCGGCTCGATGCTTGATTGGGGTCCACCTACCACGCAGGCCGGCATGTAGTGTAGGACCCACGTGTCTGTTACGAATATGCCAAAGGGTGTGATCCCATGCGGCGAAACCACGTGCAATCGTTCCTTCCAGCCATTTAAAGTCTACCACTTGTCTAACATTCCCTTAAACCAATCATGTGATGACACGTGGCATATTTGGGTGAACGTAAGAGAGCAGAATCGCGCACGCGTCTCAGTAGATGTCCGTCACGTTTCTTGCACCCTAATCCCATGCAACAATCTATCGTGCACCTGTCCTTGATATGCAATAATATTCTACCATATGTCCCACTTCAGATTTCAGTGAATCATACGCTGACACGTGTCATGCAGATTGAATTAAAAAAGATCAGAAACGGCGGCCCTGTTTTTGATGTCTCTCACGCGTATGTTTAAATAATAATTTCGATATCCCATTTCCCATATGCATGTCTGCATAATTAAAGAAAAATGTATATTTTTTTAGATGTATGTTTTGGTGTAATAAATAGGGAATTTATTGCTAAAATTGGTAGGTTGGGGTTTAAGGGTTCGTTTTTGATAGACTTGAACTGTGGAATACGCAGAAGCCAAAAAGCTGTGTTCCACGTGTGCCAGAAAATTTAGGATCTGAAATGTTTTAATTTTCTTTATTCTTCATCTCATTTTCCTTAACTGTTGTAATTTTAATTTTAATTAATGAAGTAATTTAATTTTTCTAGGATTGCATTTTATCTAAATTTATAAAGCTTTGATTTTAATTTTTTTTGAAAGATTTATAAGATGTTTGATTTTTTTATTCTATCTATGCTTAATGCCTTTTGATTATTTACGGATTTTATCAAAATGATCCCTAGCACTTAAATAAACTTGGAAGAGGCATTTTTGTGTACATTGCTCATTATAGAATGACATGTATGATGAAGGGTAGGAATATACCCTAATTGTATGTGTGGCCATTTGAAAACTTAGAACGTAATGAATCTTAGTGAATTTAATTCTCATAGGAATATAGTGAATTAATTTAATGAGGTGTGTCTATACGGAGCTCGGAAGAGATGTATGGACAAAATTAGAAGTTTTCGGTAGACAAATTAAATGTACTATAAAAATATAAATCAAAAGAAAATAATATGATTTGAGTGGATTAATTTGGTGAAAAACTACAATCCTATATTTCTTTTATTTTGTTATTACACTCTTTTCTTGAATTTGTTACAATCAACGATCATTTTGAATAAAATCAGAGAGAAATAATTTTAGTACTCAACAAACTATAGTAACAAATCTCCGTGGGAACGATACTTTACTTACAAATCTTATTACTTGTGACCGTGTATGCTTGCACGTTTTACGTTCTCCAAAAGAGACAACAAGTTTTTGGTGCCATTGCCGAGGATTTGTTTTACTATTTTCATTGTTGATATTAATACCAATCAATCTGATTTTAATTCAAAACAAAAACAAAACAAAACAAAAAAAATTATGCTTATATTTGGTTGTGTAATTTATTTTCAATTTTCTCGTAAGTTAAGTTTTTGTTTGACACACAAATCTTAACTTACAAAAGAAAAAAAAAACAAAAAAAAAGATTTTATGGTTATTGTTGCTTGCTTAATTTATTTTTCAATTTTCTCGTAAGTTGAGATTTTGTTTGACACACAAATCTTAACTAACAAAAAGAAAACAAATTAAGAAGTCAAGCTGACGACTATAAATCAAGCGCTTCTTGGGAGGCAACCCATGTGTTTTATTTATTTTTTTATTTTATTTTTGCATGTATTAGTTTTTACATTTTGTTATGTTATTTTATTTGTATTTTTTTTCGTAAGTGCAAATTGGAAGGAATGAAGCTATTTTGGAATTTAACCAAACAAACCAAACCAGGAAGTTTCTTTAAACCCATCTCATATGTTCTTTAACGTTCACACATTGAGGAAAATGTGTATATTAAGTTTGGGGGTAGTAAAGATATTGAACTTAATTGAAATATTTTCTGGATGTTCTTGCTTGTGATATATTTTTTGTTTGGTTGATTTAAGATATTTTGCTATGAATAGTGATTTATTTTTATTTCTTCGGTTTAAGTGATGCATATCTCCTTGAAAAATTTGAATATTGTCTAAGCTATGAGGAATTTTTACGTATGTTTCATTTTTACAAGAATAAATATTCATGAGCACTAGTCTTTATTTTTGAGTTGCTATGATAATTTAGAGAAGGTTTATGTGAGTATGGAATTCTATTGATATTTGTGGTGTCACGTTTCTTAGAATTTGTTTGATTTTCTCTCGAGGTGAAATTATAGATAACATTTAACTAATTAAATGATTTAGGCCATCTTTGGATCGTTTGAGCCTTTCTATCTACCTTCACATGCTTTATCCATAGTATACCCCTTTTGAGCTTCAAAGTTTATATATATTTTTTATATCTTTTCAAAAGCCTATTTAAATATATATATGTGTGTGTGTGTGTGTGTGTGTGCAAATATATCTATTTGTCCTATCTCACTAACATGTGACAATTGTTAGTAAATATTCAAAGATATATCAGGAAAAAGAGGATACTGAAAAAAAAAGAAAAAAAAAGAAAAGCAGAAAAGAAAGAAAAAAAAGAAAAAAAAGCAAAAAAAAATAGGAAAAAGTAGAAAAGAAAAAAAAAAGAGTTTGCATGTAATGCTAAATCCTAAAATAGGAAGTATTCATTGAGAAGTTAGAAGATATTTTATTCAATCCTAAAATGATGTGTTTAGGAAGGACCTTAATTAATGTGGAGAGGGGGGAGTTTATTATGAATGTTCAAAAGGATGGAGTAATATTCAAGGTATTTAAGCCTTCAAAAACACCCTATAAATTTAAGTGGCAAGAAAATACACTTGGAAAATAAGAATGAGAAAGAGGAAGCTAAAAAGGGAAAGAGATGAAGGATTTATGAGTTATGCAAGTATACTATGTAGATGATAGAGATAGAAAAAAATATAGAGAGAAAAAACACTTTAAGGAGGAGGTCTATGAGGTGAGCATCCTTTGAATAATGATACAGGTCAAGGAAGTGGTAATAGTGCTAACAAATGTTTCAAGTTGTTAAGAAGGGCTAGCAATATATGTGGAGAGGCACATCTAGACTACCATATGCTATATCCTAGTTTAAATGTTACGAGGGCCAAGTCAAGGACCTTAAACATTACCATTGTTGGGAGGTAACCCATCTTTTATTTAGTACTTATGTTTTTTGTTTTCAATTAGTGAATAAAGTGTAGAAAGACTTGGCAAGCATATGAATACACCTAGTGATAATGACTAATATGTCAATGTTATAGGAATGTACAATTTAAATTTACGGTAGGAAACTTTATTTTCTCTACTTTAGGATTGAAGTTATTATTTTTAGTATTTTAGTTTAGATACGAGCATAAATGGGTGAACAATGTGGAAGTCATCACATATATGCATGATAATATGATATGAACCCTATGATAGAATTGATCACTTTAACTATGATAATAGGTTAGTGTGTGAGCATTAAGATGCATGTGTTATTCGAGTTATATATATCCTTGGGATTTTTTGTGGAATTTATTTGAACACTTGTACGTAATGTCATTGACTATTTTTTTATAAGCTTATTGGGAAAAATTTTGGGTAAATGATGCTAAGTTCCATAAATTTTGTACATATTTTAAAATCCATTTTATTTCCCTTGTGGAAAAATCTTACAAGATATTAATCTAAAGAAGTGATTTAAGCCTTATTTAGACCGATTGAGCATTTCAAACTAACCATATATTGTGTCCATATTCACCTATTTGATCCTAATATATATCATTTTTTTTTATCTAACCATCATCTTAGCTTAACCAAAAATAGCACAATAATGTATCTCATTTATCTCACATCATTAACTTGTGCTTATAATAAAATTAATTAGTGCTTAAGAGTTGTAAGGTGGAATGCACTTTATATAAGTAGAGCACAACATCCTTAATAGCCAAAAAATAAAGTTGTAAAAAAAGGAAACAAAAATAATAAGTTTATGGGTGTTGTGAATCTCTTATAAAAATAAAGAAGGAAAAAGAAGAAAATAAGAATGTAGAAAAAGATGAGAAATAATAGAAGGTGTACTAAAAAAATGAAGAAAAATTTAATTTTAATGAATAATAAAGTATGCTTAAGGTATGAACAATATTTTGTATACCTATCCCAACCGAAGCATTACACTACAAGCATGTTAAGCTCTACTATTTTCTAACCAATATACATCTACATTAATTGAGAAGGGTGAAAAGAGTGGACTTATGAAATGTGTTTTGGAAATCTATGCCAATTGTATGGGTTGAATGGACCTATCTTGTATGTACAATGAGTTACATAATTTGACAATGCACGCACTAATTTGTTCTATCACAAACACCTTGCATACTTTTATGTTGAAATGTTTTGATTGATAGTTGGATGATACCTTTGTTATACGCTTATACAATCTTTGAGAGGAATACATTTTTGTCAACCATGCATGTGGGGCTGAATCAAGTTCATTAGTAAATAGACATGCCTTGTTAGTGTAGTCAATAAATAAGTTAAGTTTGGGGTGGTGATACTATGAAAAAGTAGAGATCTTTAGCCATTTTAAACTAGCTATTTGTGTTATTTGTGAGTGAATATTAGTTAAGACTTATCTTATGTAAAAATGTGCTAATATAGGTGAAATGACATCAATTAAAGCTCAAAGGGATGTGATATAGAATTTTTAGGGAAATTAAAAAATACCACTCACTTGATTGATTGAGCTTCCTTAGTATACAATCAAAGGATCTTTGGTGCAATCCCCTATTGCAGCTCAATTAATTCATAAAGGTTGAATCAAACCAAAAGGGACTCGATTGATCAAGCTTCAATCAACCTTCAATCAACTACTCTTGGGTTGGAACAATGCTATAGTTAGATTGATCAAGCAGGAGTCTTGATCGATTGAGTAGGCCAAAATTTATCACATGAACCTTATTTCCCATCCAGCTTTCAATCTCATCCATTAGATCAAAGCCAATAAACTTCTTAAGTAAATTGGACCAATTTTAGACCTATATTACTTGCAACTTGGAACATAAAAAGAACTATGACGTCCTATTTATGATTCAGAGCAATGAGAACAAGAGTTCATAGCATTTAGAAGAAGTTAAAGATTAATCAAGTTCAGAGCCAAATTTACTCACAAAATTCTATAATTCTTTTGATGAACTCATCTATGTCATTATTGATTATGTTTAGAATGATGAGTGGCTAGGATTTTATTTAGGATTTTGGTTTAACCTAATCACGTAACATGTAATCAAAACAAATTTATTTATATGATTTTTCTATTTAATTGATATCTTAAATGGTCTTGTATTTAATACTTCAATTAACTATCCATTAATTGCATGATTATAAATTTTATGTTCTAGCTTGAAAAAGTGGAATAGGAATTGTTCATAGATTAATTAACATATGCATTGGAATAATATAGTATTACTAATGTATTTGTAGCATGATGGCATATGAGTTTATTTATAGTATAAGCAGAATAGCATGAGAATGTGATTGTTTATACAAAAACATATATCATTGCTTGAAAATGAGTCATCAACATCTAAGAGCACTTAGCTAGATATCATATTTACAGAAGTCATTATTGTTTTGAATTGCATTTGAAACGGTTAGAAGATTTTGAAATCCTAATTTTTTCTCATTGATTATTAAATCGTACATTCAAAATAGAATTAGTTTATTAGTAATAATTAGTTACTGATAGAATTTCGATAATTGTTAACCTAAATAGTAATATGATTACTTATTATCGATATTCTACTATGAAACACCCCACTCCTTGAGGATCGGTACTCTTTCTTTGGCTCTATATTACTTGCACGACACATATACTTACGAATCATATTTCATTTTTATTATAATTTTGGGCTACATAGATTAGAAAAATGCAAGACCAGTGGGGTTAAAACCGTTATAGTGAGTTCTTTCCATGTGGTATATTTTTTTGACCAGACGAGATCAAGGGCCTTTTTGAGTAAGGAGGGATACCACCTTCATCGTGCGTGATAGCTAACATAGAAGCTGCCTTGCAATGGCTGCTCTGATGGCCAGAAAGGATTCAAGCCTGCTGTGGTAGGTCTTTTCTATTTCCTTGTTCATTTCGGTTCAAACTCAATTTTGTATGGAACTTGATTTCTTTTTAAATTGAAATAAAAGGGTTTTTCATTAGATTTTAAATGGATTGGCCAGGCTCTTCAAGTGAAGAATTGAATATGTCCAATTGAAAATAAATATGTAAATAATTTTATTTATTTTTTATCCAAAGAAATCTTGTCATAAAGAGCATGGTGTATTTACATGTACATAATATTGACCTACATATACCATGCCATATAGATTTAAAGTTCCTACCCTTAGCGCTGAATTTAATTGTTGGATTAAATATATGTATCACATGTATATAAGTGCATGGTTAAAATTTTGTAAAAGGAGTTTTACGAAAAATTATTAACATTCATTAGATTGATTTAATGTGATTAAATTGAGAAAAGCAGAAAACATGAATAGTCTTGCATGATTAAACCAAATTTTAAAAGTTATAATTTACATGATTTAAGCTAGATGGAAAAATTAATTTAAATTCAAAGTTATTGAAAATTTAAATTGTTTACATTCTCTTTTAATAAACCTGTGATATTTTTCCAAAAATTAAATTAAGTCATTTAGAATATTGAGTGGGAATAGGGAAGCCTAACAACTTCCCATGGTCTTTACCATTACTGTACATTTATGAAAAATTGATTGGGGCTCGTATCATCCTAGATTGATCTCCTAGATGAGGGTGTTCAATTAGTCTTAGTAACAATTGTGACTTCTAAGTTGGATACGAAAAACACTATAGAAGCCAATGAGTGATTTCCAAATGGAATAGCTCTTGAAATAAGTAGTGAGATCCAAAATGGTGAGTTCTACTTAACAAATATAATTAAGGAGTTAATTATATTTAGATAAAAACTTAGTAGTTATAAATGATTTACTAATATAGAGATATTAAGTAGTTTCGTTAATTAAGAAAATCTCATCCAATTAGGAGATTTAATGCCCAATATAAAGACAACTTTGAATTTCCTTGGTAGTTTGATAATCGCTTTCATAATAACATATAAAATTATATTTCATGCATACATGCATCATTTACTGTGTATGAGTTAATATCCAGCATAAGCATATAGATTTATTTGTGTTTATTTATTTTTTGGCATAAAAATTAATTATTCTATTTTAACCCTTCTTGAGAATGAAAAATTGACTAGCTATGATTTTAATAACTGAAAAAGCAACTTCAAACACCTGTTCTGATCGTAAAATTTCTTAGTGAACTTATGGAGGAATATCCTTCAATTCTCCTCAAAAAAAAAATTTTGTAGTGTACGAAATCCATATGGCCACTGGATTGAATCTAATAAAATTGCCACAGCTATTTCTAACTATAATGCAAAAATATAAAATGTTACCTACGAATGATTTATGATCTTTGGATTTGATTCAATGACATTTCCTATAGAAATTTAATACCTAGCATGGACGACATGATTGAATCCATGCAAGAGACCAAAATGACCCCACATGAAACATTAAATCTCAATGCTGATTAGGAAGAGCGAACCTATCACTACTTAAACTCATAAAAGGTTGTTATAGATGATAAAGAGAGAAAACATGGTTTTCTCAACAAGGAGGATATAATAATAAAAGCATGAAGTGAAAAGAGAAGAAATATGCATATGGAGATGGTTTTTGTTGCAACAAAGTTAGGACTATGTGAAAATGGAGTTCTCAGCATATCACACAACTCATCCTAGAAGCTTGTTGGCGGTAATCAGTTAGGGTTCTTCAGAAATACATATTTGTTCCCTTTGTTGCTCGATGATTTCAAGGGTATCAAGTAGATTGTGGTAATCGGTTGGGGTTTTCACTTCTCATGTTAACTCTGTGTGTGTATGTGTGTGCGTGTGCGCAAAAAAGACGTCTTAATTTTCATATTCACTTTTTTCTTCTCTTTGTGTTTTGCTAAATCTTGATGACAAACTTTAGCCAATTATTTGTGCAGGGACTTGCACAAGCTCATAATTTAAGAGACTCTATTGCTTAAGCAAAATATGATATAGTGGTTAAGGTGAAATCATGTTTTTTCAATTTTTTATCGTTTGATTCTTTTTTATGGCAATTATAATTAAAGGTTTGGCTATTAAATAGGTTATTTTTCCAATTGTATGTTTATAATTTCCTAGTTACTTATGTTTTCAAGTTGGCCTGATAAAGGGCTCTTGCTCTTTTGCTGAAGCTCGTGTTGTTGGCTTTAATGAAGAGAATGGGACTCTAGGTGATATATGGAAAATCGTCTTAGGAAGTGACCTTATTTTGCTACTTATTTTTGATTCTGTATAGATATGTTGGATGTAAACAAAAGTTTGCTCCTCTATAACTATTATTTATGACTGCTATGTTTTCTCGTGATAAGAAAGGGACCAATGATCTTTGTCACTTGAGCTGGAAGGAATGTCCCAACTTTTAGGATATCATATCATTACTCTTTGTTTTGGTTGATTATATTTATGCTCTTTTTTCACTTTCTTATTTTGTTTGATTGTGTGTTTTCCTTCTAGGTTTTGTTTAGTTGGTTGATAAGGATCCATAGAAGGCAATCCCATTGTCTATAAGTTTGTACTAAATTTTGCAAAATTATCCCTTTTAGCTTTTGTATTGGTTCTAATACTGAACCCTTTAGTTGATTTTTGAATTTGGCAAAATATTTCTACTTTTAAAGCATTGAGTATTATTTATGAACAAAAAACAAATTAAGTGATGGTAAGGTGAACATTTGTTAACATTACATAGATGTGTAAGGTGAACAAAAAATAGGTTATTTATGAACAAACTCTTTATTTTCTCTATTTATATATTTTTTTGATATTGATAATATTGTTTTAATCCTCAACTGTAGAATCTAAATGCATCTTTTAATAGGTACATAAATTATGGAGAACTTTTGACTGCGTTTTAATTCTTATGACTATTTTTATTTATTCTTCAGGTGGAGTCTTTCCAATATGTAGAGCCTAGTGCCCTACGTTGGTGTTGGTGTTGGTGCTCAAAGACAGCATTGGTCTTTGATTGTTGTCTTTGCTTATATGGTGCTAGTGTTGGTCTTGGTAACGCTAGTCTTTGGTTCGTTATGTTGTACTAGTGTTGGTGTTGGTGCGTTGCGCTAGTGCTGGTGTTGGTGCATTGCGCTGGCACTGGTGCTAGTATTGATGTTGGTGCGTTGCGCTAGTGTTGATCCTAAGTAACTAGTCTTAATAACTATTGGTGCATCATTCCTAAGGGTTTGCCTTATTTAAGCTTCTCAAATTCTAAGGAAGATGCACGAATGTATAATTGTTTGTTTTGTTTTAATATAAAATATGCAGTCTTGCTGTAGTTATTACAGATTTGATGCAGTTGCCAGGCACCTTCTTATTAAATCTCATCACTGAGAAGAGCCATGCCCAATTGATCCATGAGAAAATAGCCAAAGGCTGTTTATACATCAGCACCAGGCCCATCACCAACGCATTAGCACCAATCCTAGCCCCAGTGCAGCACCCCAACGCACCAAGCCCAGCACAATGCCCCAACATACCACTAGCCCTGCACACCAGCACTTATGTTGATTTGAAGTACATTTGTAAATGCTTGTAATTAATAGTAAAATTTCAGTTTATAATAGTAAGTTTTTATTATGTTTTAGTGTATAATAAACTCTCAAATGTAATTATACTTTTAATTTTAATATAATATGATTTTTAATATTTTAATTAATAAATTTATTTTAATTTATATTGATTTTTAATATTGTAATATAATTGTATTTTTTTTATTTATGTATACCCTATGGTCTCGGTTATTGAAAAACCAAGATCATAGACCATATAGCCTCTGTCTTTCAATAACCGAGGCCATATGTATGTCTATGGCCTCGGTAAAAAACTGAAGTTATAGGTAACAATCTATGGTCTCTATCACTTAAGTCTCGGTTCTTATAACTGTGTTCATAGGTTTATGATCACGGTTAAAAATCGAGACCATATGTACATATTGTAGTTGTGTTAATTGATTTCCAACTACATACGATATATGGCTCTGAAATAAATACTAACAAACAGCATTCAAATTAAACTCAATGATGATTAAAACATTAAGTATAGTATCACAAAAGACACTAAAGATTAACTATATTTCTTGGAACGACCCTCCAAATTTAGGAAAATGAAAATAAATTGAAAAAATGACTATAATGCTAATTAAACAAAGTCTTCAGCATATCAAAATACCGTTGAATAAACGACAAAAATTTGAATTCTAGTAGGTTTTGAACGATTTTCATTCCAAATCATAAACCATATCATTAAAATTAAGATAATTTTTTCTTTGTCGTTGGTACAAATCATAAACCATAAAATTATAAAGAAAATGAAGTTTATAGATTTTTAATAGTTTAATATACTCATAAAATTTAAGTAGATCAATACAATTGAATCTCTAAAGTTAGTAAAATTCTGATCATAGTTGTACTCCAATTCAGTAACAGTTGTGTCTAGCACAAGTGCAGGACGGAAATTTTTAAAATGCAAAAAATCTTCAATAAAGAAAAGATTGATTGAAAATTTTCCATTTTTTTTAGCGAAAAATAGGGCATTTGTGTCCATAACCCAAGATAAAATACTAGTCTTAATTATTAAATTTGATGGAAAAAAAATGTTTTATATTCGCTAAATATGACTTCTAGGAAAAAATAAAGAAAAGATATATTTATTCGTTAAGTATAATGCAAAAGCTAAATAAGCAAAGTACTTTTAGGATAAAATGTGCACGCTTATTGTTACTTTAACTTTTACCCCTTACCCCTTGGTATTAATGAAATTTTGTTATGACTATGACAACAAATTTATCTTAATAGTTTTATCTTAACCGTTGGGTTGTATGAGAAGATGTTGTGCTCAAAGATGAATACATTTAATATCGAAAGGGATAAATTAAATTTAAAAAAAATTAAAAAATTAATTATTTGTTAAGTGAAGTCCTAATAACATATTTTGTAACATCAATTTAATTTAATAATTCATAAGTTGAAAACACGAATAAGTCTCGTAATTGAAACGAACTTACACTCTAGTATAAGATATATAATTCCAATACTTTTATAAAATTAATCCATGGATCTTTTTTTAAGTAGTTAATAAACTTTTATTATCTAATCTGATCTTTTTTACGTAGTTAATAGACTTTTATTATTTAATCTGATATATTTTTATTAAATCTTTTAAAATTCAACCGAATATATTGTTTTAAAGGCATTAAATAAATAAAATTACATTAATATTAATTTCAAGAGTTAATCACATTTTGGCTTTGTTAATTTTAAAGTACTAGTTAAATTAATCCGAAATAATTGACAATTTTTTGTGAATTACATAATTAATTAACCTAATCTAACAATTGCATGTCTAAAATAATCAATTAACAACTAACACAACCATTTTCAAATTTCAGAACAACTAATTATATATAGTTATCTTTTATGAAGAAAAAAAAAGTTCCTTAGTTAATTAGCCCAAATTGTTTTCCCTAGACAAAAATGTTCATATTGTTAAATCTATAAAAACCCAAACAATTCATGTAGGTTAATGAGTTACTAGAAAATAAAATTTAAAAATTTAGAACAAGAAGAGAGCTAACTATGAGAAAAGTTATCATGATTTCGCTAATAGTCATAGCCATGTTACTTCCATATGATCATTGTGTGGTGCATGCCACTAATAAAAACATTAAAAATAACCATATTTCCTCCCCACTTGTGTTTGTTCAAAGTGTCTTAATCAATAATTATAAGACTATGAATGCAAATGATATTCAAAAACATGATAAGAGAGAGCGCATACTTTCATTTTTGCCTCGAATGTTCGGTGGTAAAAGAAGAAGGCATGAAAATAGTATTAAAGGAAATGTGAAGCCACCGAAGTCATATAAAGCCATGGCTGATGAATGCAGAAAAAAGACAAGGACGCATTGCAATTTGATGGCTTTCATTCATCTTGACTTTCATTTCAAACATTGGAAGAATTGCCGCGATGCAACATTTACTGCTTGCATGGACAAAATGCTTAAGACTCTGTAGTGTAGACACATACATTGTCTTAGTTTCAGGTAATTACTTATTAATTTTATTTTTTTATTTAAAAAAAAACTTATAATCATAAAAATAACATTTTATACGTATAATTTATATATTTTTACTATTAAAAAAATGAGACATTATTTTATACTGAATGTTTTCAATTGAACATCTTTTAAATTGAAGTACGATAATTTGGATCCGTTCGATTTTAAACGTTATCTAATTAAGTAATATTTAATGTTTTGGAGTGTTATTTACGTTGATATAAGCTTAAGGGTTATTATTTGTTTTTGTAATTTTCATATTTTTTTTAACTTATTTTTATATACAATCAAACTATACTTCATTTCTAGTGTTACATTTTTAATGTACCATTGTATTTGCTATATACCATTGTATTTGCTATAAATAAAAAAATAAGCACTTGTTGACTAAAAAATGAACCCCTTATTTATGTGTTTACAACAATTGATTACGTATAGAGTGGCACTAAAAATAATACGTGATCTGCTTCAATAATATTATTTTTTGAAAAAACAAAATTGCATTTGTTGGTGAATCAATTTTAGGAGAAAATTACTTCTTATCTACCTTTTCACATGAATTCACTAGTATAAAAAGTGCTAACATTAAAACATGTTTGTAAATTATAAAAATAATATTTTTAAAATTTATAATAATAAAAATAAAACTTAATAATATTAAATAGATTTCGATTGAACAGTATTTAATACTGAATATATATAAATTATTGAAGTTCAACTTGAATAATAATAGCATTTTTTTTAATATTTAAAATATATGAGTTAATCATATAGTTAAATTTTTAAAAAATAATGTCTTTTTTTAACCAAACATATTTTAAATTTTTTTCAGGGAACACACTTGTAACAAACTGAAAAGTGTTTTATTTCATTTATAACCTATAACTTACATAAAAATTTGAGTTTATTATACGTGCCAAGCGAATTAGTATTTTAAATCCATCCCACGTGATAGATGAAATAAAAATTCTAAGTTCAAAATTTTTTTTTTCCAACCTATCAACCTATGGATAGGCATTTTATTAATATTTTACCCAAACTAGTTTTTTTTCAAAAAATTGAAGATATTTCTCTAAATTAACCATAATTAATTAAGTATCAGATGGGATAGTTATGAAAATTCTAAAATCATGGTAAGGAGAAACCAAATATATATTAGTAATTTATTTATTTTATATATGTATAATTACATAATAAAATATAATTTTGATATTAAGCACACAACACTAGAAATAATTAGATTAAATTTTTTTATTAGTATAGAAATAATTACATTTAATTTTCTTTATTCTTATAAAAATATTTTATATTTTACCTAAAGATACGTGCCATATAAATAAAGAACGTAAATTAGTATTAATATTTAAAACATTTTAATTGAGCGAGTATTATATTATCTTTTAAATTTTTTTAGACTAAGTATATTTTTGAATAAATATTTAAAATAATAACCGAGAGAAATAACTAATGATTATTCCTCGAAATTACTTGAAACATATGCATGATTGTTACCGTTATTAAAATATATAGATAAGATATAATGGATCTTATTTTTAAGATTAAAATTATTAAGAACATTTTTTTAATAAGTATTACTATACGTTGTTTTCTAAAATTTTTATCCTTAATCATATTCAAGTGTACCTATTAATTCGATAAATTAAAAAAAATAAGTATTAGAGTTTAATTAAAATTGAGTAGTATGTATTATATATTTCAAGTTCTCGTATACATGAAATAATAATTCAGTTATCGATTAGATAAAGTTAAGAATACGAGAATGTGAAACCACTTATTAAGATGAAAAATCGATTTTTTAAATCATTTTGTTTATAACATTAAAATATTTTGATCATATAGTTTTTACAAATGACACATAAATTACTCAATTTTTAAAATTATGATAATTTAAGTATATAACTTTGAACTTATGTAACTAAAATGTCCATTTTCTATAATAAAAATGAATACTTTAATCATATAACTTTAAAGTTGTGTAATTAAAGTGTCTTAATTTTAACAATCGAGTGATTAATGTTTTTTACAAAAATCATATAATAAAAGTATCCAAATGACACAAATAAAATGACTTTTAAAATAAATTTTTCTACAAAATGAATCAAATTAAATTATATTAATACTTGTATAAAATTGTGATAAAAAATCTTTTTTGTTAAAATAACATGCTATTTTTGGGTATTATCACTTTGTTATCGGAACCTTTTTATCGATTGGGAGTGTAAAAAAATGCTTGTATAAACTTTTTAAAAAAGTAAAAATAAATATAGATTATACTGACTTAAAGAGATAATAAGATTTTGCACTCTGTTGTACCAAACTTTTCCTCGAATAAAAATTTTGTAACTAATCAATCAAATACACATAATTTAGTTAATAATTTTTTAATATCTAATATTTGTATGTTACAGAATTTGGTCCACAATTTTGTTAAATTAAACTAAAATTATTAAAATCTCAAAAATTATTAATTAAATTATACATTTTAAAAAGTTATGAAGTAAATAATCTTTTAAAGTAAATGTTAAAGAACAATAAAAACCAAAATCAGATAATAAATACTGTATATTTTTTTACTCAATGACATAGCTTTACATGTAAATAGTGTTGTGTGTAGATGGGTAAGGTATGAACAATTTTGATATCCGCATTCTCACACTAAATATTTGAGCGGTAAGGTGAGAATTTTGCATTAGAGTTTTGAAAATTTTTGTTGAGGTTAGATATCTTTTCAGTAAAATATAATAGTTGTTTAATTATATACTTATATTTCAAAATAACTAACTTCATAATTAAAAATAAAATAAATATGATATCATGTTTAATAGATATTAAAAGTTCTAAAGTAGATCAAATAGACTTAAAATGGTTAAATAAGTTATTTTTAATTTTATCAAATTATAAATTCATAATTTAATTACAACAGTTAAACTTATAATCCCTTGTAAATAATAAAGTGTGAAAATAAAAATGAAACATAAATTTAAATAATAACAACCTATACCACAAACATAACTTATAAGAAAAACTGTTGAAACAAGTTTGTTAAAATAGTGTAGAAATAATATTATCGATAATTTGAAATGAACTACTTGAGTTGAGTCCCGGACTAAGTCGTTCTCTTTAAGATGTTTCGTAGCTCTGTCCAAATTTTTGCAAGCAAACACAGCCCCATCATCCCTAGGATAAAACATCCCAGAATCTTTTTTCTCTATCTCGGAACTTCACTACACTGATGAAGACCGGAATGCTACACTTGAAAAATTTGTTACTCGGAAAACTGAAAAAATAACTTAGAATTGCAGAGAGAATTTTTTCTTAGTGAGATGAGTTTGCAGATTGTTGTATTGAAACTAAGAGTTGAGGTCCTCTATTTATAGGTTTTAGAAACCGTGTGACCATTATGATAATAACGGTAATGTCTGGGAATTGAGAGCGTAAGAGTCATTTTGAATAATGAAGAGTAACGGTCATTTTCTGAGTAAAGACGAGTAACAGACATTTTTGTGAGTAAATATGAACAACGGCCATTTTTCTGAATAAAGAAGAGTAACGACCATTTAACGGTCATATTTTGATAAAAGCAAGCCACATTCTGAGTAAAAGAAAATAAAGGTTGTTTTTCTGAATATATATATATATATATATATATATATATATAACAACCATTTTCTAAGTGGAAAAGGTTTTTGTAAAAAAAATATATTCTTCCAAAAAAATAAAATACCATTTCACCTCACACACACACACACGCCCTTCCACAAAAATGGGTACCCCTTGGGGCCCAATCCCAATAGCCAACTATTTAATATTTATACATCTTTTAAATAATGTAAAAAAGCAACGTGGGATAAGGCTTTACTTAAATTTTTTTTATAAACTTCATCTTTTCCAAAAATCCTCCATTTGAATTTTATATAAAAATAATTTTCATCGAGCAACCGATCAATTAAAATTATAAGATTGTACATAAGCAAAAAAGGTGTCTATCGACTTGAACATTTGCATAATATAGATGCTTTAGAATATACTAGAGTAACTCGTAGTTTTGAACTCTATCTCTAACAATCATCACACACACACAACCTTTCCAAGGTGTAGTTCGAAAAACTCGTACTTTACGGCCATGCACATGTATCCTAGTATAGTGAATGCTCTAATAAATTTTGTCCAAAATTTTCAAAGGAAACGGCCACAATTCCACATTCACATAGGTGAGTCTATCAAGAGTACTCTTGTAGCTACGTACTCCACTCCACATAGAGTATAGAACTCATTAAGAGTTTAATAATTAACTCATCCTTTCTATCGCTTCAGGATTTCATGCTTCTAACAATATAGAATGGGATTTGAAAATAGCATGATACATCTCATATCACTTCATGACTTGTTATTACCCTTTGAACTTATTTATTGGGATCTCCGCTTTATTAAGTCATTACCATCACAAGTGACTATTCATTCTAAGGGCATTAATCCCATTCCTTTTGAGGTTTTGAAAACCTTTTCTCTCGGTAATCCTTTCGTCAAAGGATCTGCCAGATTTTCATCAGAACGTACATGATCCACTCTTATAGCTCCCGTAGAGAGAAATTCTCTAATAGTACTATGATTATGATGTATCTTTCGTCTATTGCCGTTGTAGTAACAGTTCTGAATATTTGCAATAGTCGCGGTACTATCGCTATGGATCAAGACAGTTGGTATAGGTCTTTCCCATAAAGGGATCTCAGCTAATAGACTTCTTAACCAGCCTTCTTCTTCACTAGCAGTGGCTAGTGCTATCATTTCAGACTCCATTGTAGATTGAGTCAATATTATTTATTTCTTAGACTTCCAGGAAACAACTCAACCAGCTATGTTAAAAATATAGCCACTAGTTGCTTTGCAGTCTTCTGATAAAGTGTTCTAATCTGCATCGTTGTATCCTTCTAGAACAGCGGGAAATTTTTTTTAATGTAATCCAAGGTACATAGTTCTCTTAAGATATCTCATAACCCTTTCAATAGCACTCCAATGCTCTACACTTGGTCTACTGGTAAACCTACATAGTAGTCCCACAACATAAGCTATGTCTAGTCTAGTGCAATCAATAGCATAACGTAGGCTACCAATGATGCTCGCATACTCAGTTTATCTAACACCCTCTCCGGTGTTCTTGAACAACTTTACACTAGGATCATAAGGAGTACATGCAAGTTTGCACTTAAAGTAATTATATTTCTTTAAGATCTTCTCAATGTAGTGAGACTGATCTAGAGAAATTCCCTTTTCAAACCTAGTTATCTTTATACCAAGGATTAAATTCGCTTCTCCGAGATCTTTCATATCAAAATTAGCACTTAACAAAGTTTTCACATTGTTCACAACATGAATATTTGACCCAAAAATAAGCATGTCATCCACATATAAACATATAATAGTGCAAATGTTATCTTCTAATTTATAATAAATGCATTTGTCACTTTCATTTATTTTGAATCCATGTGAGATAACTAGATTATCAAATTTTTCATGTCATTGCTTAGGTGCTTGTTTTAGACCATAAAATGATTTATCTAGTTTACAAACTTTATTTTCTTGACATGGGATAACAAAACCTTCAGGTTGATCCATATAAATTTCTTCTTCTAAATCACCATTTAAGAAAGCAGTTTTAATATCCATTTGGTGTACTACTAAATCATGGATAGCAACAAGAGAAAAAAAAAATACACGTATGGAAGTTATTCGTGTGACTGGTGAAAAGGTATCAAAGAAATCTACATTTTCCATTTGCCTATACCCTTTAACTACAAGACGAGCTTTGTACTTTTCAATAGTACCATCGTGTTTTAATTTCTTCTTTAGTATCCATTTACAACCAATGGTTTTGCAACCAGGAGGTAAGTCAACTAAATGCCAAGTCTTATTATACTCAAGAGAGTCCATTTCATCATTTATGGCTTCTTTCCATAAGTTGGCATCTAAAGAAGATAATGCTTCTTTAATAGTTTGAGGATCTTCCTCTAAGGTATAAGCATAAAAATCAGTCCCAAAATCCTTAAGGGTTCAAGCTCGTTTACTTCTTCTAACTTCAGTGCTTAATTCTTCATTTTGTTCACTAGTTCTAGTTATGGGTAAACTACTAGAAGACGAGCCCCCACTATTTTTAAATTTAAAAGGAAACCTATGTTCATAGAAGTCAGCATCATTTGATTCTATAACTACGTGATCATTTAAGTTATAGAATTTATAAGCTTTACTATTCATAGCGTATCCTATGAATACACACTCATATGCTCTACTAGCAAGTTTATTTCTTTTAGGATCAGGGATCCTAACATAGGCTAAACAACCCCACGTTTTAAAATAAGTTAAATTAGGTTTCTTATTTTTCAAAATTTCATATGGTGAAATTTTATTTGTAGATTTAGGAACTCTATTTAGCACATAGAAAAAAGTTAATAAAATTTCTCCCCACCAATGGGAAGCAACACCAGGGTTTAATAAAATTGCAACAACTGATTCAGTAAAAGTTCTATTTTTTCTTTCAGTTTTGCCATTCATTTCAGGAGAATAAGATACAGTTTTTTCATGAATGATTCCATGAGTTTTATAAAAATCATTGAAGATATTGGAATCATATTCAGTGCCTCTATCACTTCGAAACCTTTTTATTTTTCTATTAAGTTGATTCTCAATCTCAGTCATAAATATTTTAAACATGTCAAATGCTTCACTTTTATTTTTCATTAGATATACATGTAAGTTAATGTCTGACAAATATCTATAAAAGTTATAAAATAGCATTTTCCCTTTGTTGTTAAATTTCTATCAAGTTCACATATATCAGAATGAATTAATTTTAAAGGTTCAGATTCTCTAACTACTGATTTATGTGAAGTTTTGGTTATTTTAGCTTGACTACAAAAATCACATTTTTCAAAATCATTCAAAGATAATTTAGGAATTAGTTCTAAAGTACTCATGTTATTGATTATAAATTTATTAACATGACAAAGTCTAGTATGCCAAATATTAAAAGAACTTAACATATAAGTAGGAGAGGAGGTTTTATTGATTTCAACATTTAATTTAAACATGCCATCAGTGGCGTACCCTTTCCCAACAAATATATTATTTTTAGTTATAGTATATAAATCAGCCCCTATAGTTTGAGTAAACCCATCTTTGTTAAGAAGATAGCCTGAAACTAAGTTCTTTCTCATATCTGGAGTATGCAGGACATCTTTTAAGATGACGCTTTTCCTGTAGGTAAACTTCAATACCACTTCACCAAGCATTCAAGAACTTTAGTGGGAGTCGCCCAACAACACTTTCTTATCCTCAGAATCAGAATAGGACTTGAACATGTCTTGATCATAGCAAACATGGAGACAAGCACCAGTGTTCACCCACCACCCCTCGGATCCACCAACAAAATTTGCTTCAGATATCATAGCAATAAGTTGATCTTCGGTAAGGTTCGCATGTGGGGCAAGACGATTCCTGTTCCGACAGTTCCTAGCCAAGTGGCTAGGTCTGTTACAACTATAACACATGAATGTGTTATTCCTTAAGGGGGTTGAGGTCCATTCTAGGGAGGATAGTTTCTATTTCTATTTTGGTGGTTGCGGTTTTGGTTATTATTATGATTCTAGGTTTTTATATTTCTACCTTTAGGTTTTAGAATTGCAGAGGAGGTTTTTTTATTGGTACTGTTATTTGATACTACAAGTACTTCATCTCTTTGGTCTTGTTTTCGGGCTTCTTCTTCTATTCTTAAACGGGTTATAAGACTTTCTAAAGAAAATTCCTTAGTTTTATGCCTAAGTGTATTCTTAAAATCTTTCCAAGCAGGGGGTAATTTATCTATAATAACAGCTACTTGAAATTGTTCATCTAAAGTCATACCTTCAGAAGTTATTTCGTGTGCTATCTTATGCAATTCATGGATTGAAGCTTCACCGATTTGCCATCATTTGAAACTTCATTATCTACCGACAACATACTTCTTAGTTCCAGCCTTCTTCTTGTCTACTTTTTTTAAAGTTGCTTCCCAAATTTCACAGACTTTATCGAGTTATAATAATCATACAAGTCATCAGCTAAACCATTAAGAACATAATTTTTGCATAGAAAATCATTTTACATCCAGCTGTCTAAATACTTAGTTGCATCTTCAGTAGTAGAAGTATACTGTATTGATTTTTTAGTAGTAAGAGCAGAAACAACTTTTTTCATGGTTAAGAAAAATAACATTTTTTGTCTCCATCTTTTAAAGTGTAGTCCCCCAAAACGGAATGGTTTGTTTAGATCAGTAGTTAGCATTTCAGTAAACATGGCAGATTGAATTCATCTTAAAATTGTTGAAACAAGTTTGTAAAAAAAAGTGTAGGAACAATATTACCGATAACTTGAAATGAACTACTTGGGTTGAGTCGCAGACTAGGTCGCTCTCTTTAAGACGTTTTTTCGCCAAATTTCAGTAAAAACACAGCCTACATTCCCAAGATAAAACAACCTGTAATCTTTTTTCCTATCTCGTAACTTCACCGCATCGAAGACAAAAATGCTACACCTGAAAAATTTGTTGCTCAGAAAACTAAAAAAATAACTTAGAATTATAGAGAGAATTTTTTCTTAGTGAGATGAGTTTGTAGATTGTTGTATTGAAATTGAGAGCTGAGTTGCTCTATTTATAGGTTTTAGAAACTGTGTCGCCATTATGATAATAACGGTAATGTCTGGGAATTGAGAGCGTAACAGCCATTCTTAGTAATGAAGAGTAACAACCATTTTCTGAGTAAAGACGAGTAACAGACATTTGTGAGTAAATACGAGCAACGGCCATTTTTCTGAATAAATAAGAGTAACAACCATTTAACAATCATATTCTGATAAAAGTAAACAACGGCCACATTCTGAGTAAAAGAAAATAACGATTGTTTTTCTGAGAAAATATATATATATATATATATATATAACAACCATTTTCTGAGTGGAAAATTTTTTTGTAAAAAAAAATATTTTTGCAAAAAAATAAAATATCACCTCACCTCACACGACTCTGGACTACATTACTACTTGTATCCGATTGACCAGTGGCACGGCGGTGCCATGAGCCGTATCACATTCGATTTTCCAGATCTTCTAGTTCCACAAAAACGTACCTCTTAGGATCCAATCCCAATAGCCAACTATTCATTATTTATACCTCTTTTAAATAATGTAAAAAAGCAATGTGTGACAAGGCTTTACTTAAAAAAATTTTATAAACTTCATCTTTTCCAACAAAAACCATTGACCCACACCACTTAATCTATCTACTATTAAAATTTAATTTTTAAATACAACATATTTGATCCTAAGATATTAATGTTTAAATGTATTTTCTACTTACAAGCTCCTGTTATACTTTTATAACATTTGATATTAATGTAAGTGAATTCTGACCAAAGTGTTTTTGACAAAGAGAAGTTAGCTCCACAAAAATCAAACACGTGCACCATTAAATTCGTGTTTTTGTCTATAATGGGTATATCCTATTCAAAAGTAAAAAAAAAGCTCTTTACTAATTTAGTTTAAAAATAGTCAAATTGTAAACTCTTAAGCACGTAACAAGATAAAAAATATATTTCAACTGCACTTTGTAACTTTAAAGTGTCGAATAAAACAATTATAAATTTTTAATAAATAAAATTTTGAGTGAATAAAAAATAATAAAAATAATTTATATTTATATAATAAAAATATAAATTTAATAATAAATATATAACTTGTTGGATAGAGAGGTTTCATAATTTTTTTTATAATTTAATTATTTTTATGAATATTATTTTTTATATCATAATTATAATTAATATTATAATTATTTATTAAATATAATTATAATTATATTTAATAATAATAATAATGTATTATATTATTTATGAATTATCAAAATGCTTAGCATATTATTTTAAATATAGGTATAAATTTATATTTACTTTATTATAAAATAAATTATTTTTTATTTTTTAAAATAAAATTTTAATATATGATATGATAAAAGAGATTTATGTATTTAAAATTAATTATAAATTTATAAAATGTTAATATTTTTTTATGTTTATAATAATTATGTTTTATAAAATAGAGTTAATATATCTTTTTTTTAAATAAAATTGATTAAAAATTTTGCTTTTAAGTTTAAGGTAAGATTTTGACTATTTTTAAACTAATTCACACTTAAAACCATTTTTAAACTATCATCTTAGAAATGATTCTTATAAACAAAAACACTACACTAGTGTCCATTTCAATTTCAATATTGAATAATATTCAACTCATCGATTCAAAATATATATTAAATTAACTCAAATAAGATTATTAATTATAGAACAAAAATATTAAACACGAATTGAATAAAATAATTTTTTTAAAATTTAATAATCAAATCAAATAATTATATTATTACATAAAATCAATTATTTGATCTAATAATTTCATAAAAAGATGATATATGAATATTAACTAGATTTACTAAAAATGTAAGAATATTAACTAGATTTACTAAAAATGTAAGAATATAAAGAATCAAACAATCAAATACAGATACGATGGGTCATAGAATTTATGTGCTGCTACTGAAATTGACCCTGAACAAACAGCCGAATACCTCTCCTTATATGAGGCAAGTGATGCTAAATTCCCCACGCTCTCTGTTAATCATTTTCCAATTGCTTATCTAGTGAATTGCTTTTCCCCTGTCAACCAAAATCTTATCTATCTATATGTAATATTTTCTCTGATCATGCGTATAAGTAACAATGATAGGTGCAATGAAAAATAATTATTTTAATATATAAATTAAGCACATCAATAGGCCAGTTTTTTTTTTCTTTCCTTTTTCTTGCCATCCCCGTTACATTCAACACTATGTAATATATATATATATATATATATATATATATATATATATATATAAAGTAACTGAAACACTCAATAATATAAAAATTCATTTTTTTTTGGACATCTTAGAAACATTAAAGTATATTAAAGAAAATGAAAAGTTATAGAGTTTGTTTGAACTTAAATAAATATTTAAAAAAATATATCTAGACTTATAGATCAAAATCTATAGTTTATCATATATCAAAAGAAAATTTTAACATTAAAAATAATTTTGAACTAAGAAAGAGTTAAATATTAAGCGTGATGATTATAAAAAAAATATAAATAAAATATAAATATTTAAAATTTTAACTTTTTTAATTTTTTTTTATAAACTTAACATGAGTCTAAAAGTAAGTTTAGACAAATATTTTATATGTAAAAATAATCAAAACTCATAGATTTTATAAATATTAAATATAATGTACAGAGTTTAAATATGATTAAATTATTGTTATAATGATAGTTAAATAATAAAAAAAAATATTTTTAATTATATTTTTGTATTTTCATAAATAAATATTAAAATATATATATATATATATAATAGTAAAGGTTGGAAGATTTGAGTGGTAATGAATACTTGTTCGGGGTAATTTTATTAGGTAGGTATGGCGCTCTTTTAATAGTCCACGTTGTTATTTGAATAGGCAATTGATACCCCTATTCAGCAGATTGAATTGAATTTGAAATTATTAAAAGCATATTTTCAGAATATATCTTAAAATATTATTTAATTAATTAATTAAAGAAATATTACAATAAATTATCCCTTACCAAATCTATCAATTTCTAATCCCTGTAAATAAATTCACAATGCAAATTTTATGTAAGCATTCTCGTCGACTTGATCCAAGAACATGGTCAATGTAAAAAAGTACTTATTTGGAAAGAAAGAAAAAAATCAATTTATACATTATTCAGTTTCCCAAACAGCCCTTCTGATCCAAGTAGAATTATCCCAACTGAGAAAAAATCCATTTTCTTGCACCTTCCAAAAAACAGAGTCGTGACCTGAGTCCCTTTTTGGTTGAAACGCATGCCAAGAAGCAATAAATCTAATCCAGAGAGCTTCACAGTAGAACAAGGCTCTTTGAGTCACAATCCAATTATATTCATCGCCTCCTTTAAGAGTTTGAACGCCAAGTTCTGTATGCCTGGAAACACAACGGAGGTTCAGAGACCCTGATGAGTTCTTAGGCAAGGCATTGATTATATGAACTGTGGCAAATTTTCTTTCATTCTTTTGATTATTTGTTGCTAATGAGGTGGCAGTGATAGTTATAGAAAATGCAATTGAAATTAGAAGAAAGAAGATAAAGCTATTCAACGAGGTCGGCATTTTGAATTTCATAGATGATGATAAAGGTTGGTTTGGGAAATGCTTCGAAGTCTTCCACTTATATAGGGAATAAGTGTTTAAGGAATCCTAATTAAATGGGTTGAGTATTTGTTAGGCATGTATTTTTTTTTATTGTTTTTCAAATTAAAGATTTTGTGAAAATTACTCAATATAGTTTACTTTTTCCCAAAATATAATTTTTATATATCTTGTAGCACAAATAATATTTTATAGCTTTAAGTTTTTTTTTATAAGAAAATATAACCCTTCCTTCTGTACATATCATACACATAATTTATATTAAAACTCATTCATTTAAATATGTTAATAATCTAACTTATTAAACTAAAATTAAGAACGTTGTTGAATATACGGAGAAAATACTTTCACTATTGACTATATTGCAAGGCATTCCAACTAATTGTTTGATGCTTTAATTCATATATTGAATGGTAGTTATTCAAATAAAATAGGATTAATTATATTGTGTGTTCACGATGTATATATGAGTGAGTTATAAAAATACTTAAAATGTTTAAACAGTTGTAATTATATCAATAAAATGTATAACGATAAAAACATTTATAATCAATAACTGTCATTTAAGTTTTTAACATAATTGTATCGGGTGCATTCGATATGAATTTTCTTGTGGGCATAATTATAACTAATTAAACGTTTTAAGTATTTTTGTAATTCAATCTATAAATTGTGACCATAAAATATAATTAACTCACTCAAGATTTTACCATAAAATCCTCGAGAAATGAAAGTTGAATGCATGATATACAATTCTGTAAAAAAATCAAACAGTAGTTATTAATTAGACAGGTTTTAATTGTTACACATAACGTTGTGTCATAATTATCATTACTTAAATTTTTTGAGGATTTTGGTAACTCATCACGTACATTGTGTGCATAAAACATAGTTAACCCAACAAAATAAGATTTTGATATCATTTTACAATTTATAAATAAGTGTGTTTCATCTAATTTTGTCAAAATATTAAAAAAAAATAACTACTATATTGTTTGTATAAATCATCCATTTCTCTTGTTTTTCTAATCCAAAGTTTGTGGAAGCTTTCCTTTGTTTCAAGGCTTCTCCGTCCCACTTTTGATCTATTTTTTTTCTAAGTGTTGGGTTTGTGAAATAGTGCGTTCCTTTTTAAAACATAAGACATCATAGATGATTCTCTTTTATTTTCAAACACCATGGTGATTGTAAAAAGGTGAGATTGAGTGAGGATTTATTTAGAGATAAAATTCATGATTAGTTAGTAAAGAATCACATCATTTTGAAGAGTTTCTCTCAAAGTTGATATAAGGTTTGTCAATTGGGTGTTGAGAGGACACAATGATTCCCATAGGTGAAAAGCCTATTGGTTTAAATTCTCATATTTCTCGTAGGACATTAGGGAGAAGTCTCTAACATATTTCTCAAATACCAGATTGAGTGTAAAAAATATAAGATTAAGATTTTGTTGATAGATAAAATGCATGGTTAGCTCGGTGTTGCGAGGTTGTAACAATTTCCATTGGTGAGAAGCTTATGTGATTGTGGTTCTCAAATTTGGTGTATTGTGTGTTAGTTGAGTTCTGTAAGGTCGTAACTATTTTCATAGGTGGATCTACTTGGATCGTAGTTGCTATGGAAACAAGAGTGGGGGCAGCCTAGGTGCAGTTGAGTGTGGTGCTCCATCTGATAATAGTATATACATATTTGTGAATTGTTAATTCACTTTTATTAGTGAATTGTTTGTTATCGAGTGGTTGTCTTAAATAACTCGTGAATGTTATCACATAGAAGTTGGATCCTATATGAGTTTATCACGCCTCATGTTGTGTTATATATGTTTACACATAGAAGTTCTTGAAGTGATTAAAAATTCTTTATAGCTTTCCTCATACAATTTCTAATTCATATGTTCTGTACTATTTTCCATGTTAGTACATGTTACAGCTTGGATATGAGCCTATGAGGCATACCGTCACTATTGTGTGTATAAGAAATAAGTCTTTTTATGTGTTAGTGATTGTATATGTTGTTTATTGACTTCATCATGTTGTTTTTGATTGTATATTTTTCTATGCTATCTACTTAATTCATATTTTTGAGATTTGCTTGATCAAATTGTAATCAAGTTTTCAAAAAGATTTCATGGGTTGGCATATCAACCCATTTTCTAGGTTTCAATTGCCTATTTGGTTAGAATTTCATTTCATTTATGTGCAGTTGTTCTGACCTATTGGAAATTGACACGTTTTAAGGTCTGTTTCGTATGGTTAGAATAGAGCTAGAAAAGATTCCATGGTTTCACGTATTAACATCTCTTTAGATTCTGGTTGACTATTTGGTTTGAAACTTCAATTTTCCTATGTTCAATTTTTTTTAATTTACTTATATGTAATTATTTTAACAAATGTAGTTTCAATAATAAAATTTATGAATTATAAAACATATATTAAAAGAGAAAGAAGATAAATATGAATTGAAGGTACTTGATATATCTATCATATGATTAGGAGACCATGTTAAAAATGAATTAAGTTTAATGTTCCAAATAATTTATCTTGAATTATGAACCATTTATATTAAAATATATAGATATATAACCGTTGCTTTTGAAACATAATTTTGAAAACTAAATGAATGTTACTTGATAAGAGCTAAACTATTGCATTTTTGTTATGATTTAAATGTTGATATTTGTGTGAAAATTGTGTTTATTTGATTATTTAATCCACAAATGTCATTTCACGGGTATTTCGTGTTTAAAGTGCAATCTCAGGTAAAATCATGATTTTGGAGAAGTTAGTGGACAAAGTACAATGATCGGGATTGAATCAAAGAAAAATAAAACAAAATTTCAAAATTTGGAATTTCGCCGCCGGCGAGAATATTCTCGCCACGGCTAAAACCTTACGGAGAAAATGTTGAAAATCTTCCCGAGAGCACGGATTTTGGCAAAAGCAATCTCGCCACGGCCAAATACATCCGGCCACGCAAATACATCCGCACGGGCCAAGTATCTTCGTCAGCCATTAATAATCCGGCTACGGCGTAGATTTAGCGGAACCAAAATCGTAAGTTTTCGGAAATTGGCTACGGCGAGAATAACTTTCACACAAGTAGTTTCTCGAAAACATTTTTTTATGTCTGTTTTGTTCCAAAATTTCCCTCCAAAACCCTAGACCTATATATATATTATGACAGAGAAGGAGGCCACGACAGCGTAGTTCAAAGGCATTTTTGGAGAAGAGAAGGAAATTTTGGAGAAACTTGAAGGATCTTCACCATTGTTGCTACCAAGCCTTCATATTCTAGAGTTTTTCATCTCTTCTCCTTAGTTTTTATATTCTCATAGCTTATTGATATTTGTTATTCATGGATTCAATTGAAACAATGTTTGTTCTTATTTTTGTTATGAACTAATTCGCTTTTTGCTAAGGCTACGATGTAGTTGAATCATGAAAATTGATTTCTTTTGTTATGGTTATATGAATTCATTGTTTTCAAGTCGAGTATTTATTTCCATGCTTAATGCTATTAAATTTTGATCAAGATTTAGATGATTTGTTGCATTATATTGACACCCAGAGAGATGTGTAATGAACGCTTGTGATAAATACGGTATGTTGAATGGGAGTTTGACACCTAATGCATGATGTACGTGGTTATTCCAAATTCCATAAATCGTAATGAGCTTTATTTGTGATTAAATCTTCATAGAAATATAGTTCCGTTTTCATAGATAAGTAATTCTAATATAACTTGAAAGAGTATTAGATAAGTTTGGGTTTTTCAACCATCACTTTTAACTTTGATTCTCATATAACATAACTTGAAATCGGATTGAATTGATTTAGCGAAATCAAATGCCTTAGCGTTTTTAATCATTTGTGAACAACATTAAACTTTGTTATTTGCTTTAGTTTTATGTTAATTTTCTTTTAAAACTATTTCAACAATTCGGTATTTCAAATAAAATTAGGGTTAGTCAATTTCGTACTTAGTAACGCCATTCCTTGGGTTCGATATCCGTACTTTTGTACACTTTATTACTTGAACGATTGCATTAATTCTGTGAAAATACGCATCAAGTTTTTGGCGCCCGGGTGAATGGTTTGATTTTATTAATATCGATACTACCTAATCTTAGTTTTAAGTTGAAGTTAATTTGCTTTATCATTGTTTCATTTTTAATTTTGCTAAAAAAAAAGGTAACTTTGTGTTGTTTTTGTGCTAGTTAATTTTCTGGTTGTAGGATTGTTGTATGAGACGTACAAGAAGCCTTAACCAATTTCCATTTGATCCAGAGATTGATGTAACATTTAAAGGCGTCTAAACCTAGAAAGAAGCGCTCAACCTCACCTTCTAATTGCATAATCAACTATGGATCCACCATTTGTTAAGTGAGGTGGAAATCATGTAGAGCTTTGAGGGATTATGGCCGTGCCTAATGTTCTTTGGAACTACTTGGTATAAGTGAGGCCAACCTGCTCAAGCAAATAACTTTGAGATAAAACCATCCTTTATCCAAATGGTTCAATCAACCAGTTGGGAATGTCAAAGGATGATCCAAATGCACATATTGCTTACTTTTTGAGGTGAGTGATCTTTACAAGATAAATGGTGTGTCCGAAGATGCTATAAGATCGAGGGTTTTTCCTTTTTCACTTCTAGATAAAGCCAAGGAGTTGGCTAAATTCATTACCACCGGATCAATTACAACATGGAATGAGTTGGTTCAGAAATTCTTGTCTAAGTTCTTTCCTCCCGCTAAGACGGAAAATCGAGGAATGAAATCACATCTTTTACACAAGATGACCAAGAATCATTGTATTTAAGCTTGGGAAAGATTCAAAGAAATGTCGAGGAAGTGCCGACATCATGGTATACCAATTTGGCTGCAAGTCTCTACATTTTATAATGGGTTGGTTTCAAACTATCGTGCAATGATTGATGTCAAATGGAGGGTCTTTAATGGGAAAAACACCGGAGGATGCTCATGAATTATTAGAGATTATGGCGGAAAACAACAATCTGGCATTCTCAGAATGTGGTAATTGCAAAAAGACCAAAGAAGGTATGAAATTGATTCGTGAATGCTTTGTCCTCAAGTTGTTGCTTCTTTCAAGAAAGATGGATTCTTTGTCATCCAAATTCGAATCCAAACCAATCTGACAATGTGATTTATGTGGTGGAAATCATGCTAGTATTGAGTGCCAAGTCTGGAAATCCATTTGCTTCACCAAATGCCTTGAGCAAGCAAATTATGTTTCAAATTTCCAAAAACCTCAAAATAACCCATATTCGAACACCTACAATCCAAAGTTGGAGAAATCATCCAAATTTGTCATGGGAAATAACCAAGTTGGATTCAAACCGTCATCATCTTCCTACCAACCCCAAGAGAAGAAACAAATAGATTTGGAAGGAATTTTGGGAAAGTTCATTGAGGAGACAAGAACAAATTTCGTAAATCAAGAGGCAATCAATGTGACATCCAAAACCAACTAGGTGCCTTTCAAAGTTAGATTACGAAAGGTCTCAAGGATCATTGCCCAAAGGTGACACAATAAATCCCAAAGAGCATGTAAAGGCTATCACATTGAAGCGGTAAAGAACTTGAATGGCAAGGGAAATCGAGAGAAAATGATGGAAAAATCTAAAGAAAAGCCATCAACATCCCAAGATGTTCAACCTTCCCCAAATGCTAAATATGAGCCTCCTATCCCATATCCTCAAAGATTGAATAAGAAAAGATTGATAATCAATTTGATAAATTTTTGGATATTTTTAAGAAATTAGATATTAACATTCCTTTTGCAGAAATGTTGGAACAAATGCCCAAGTATGCAAAATTCATGAAGGAAATTCTATCAAAGAAGAGGGAAGTCGGAGATTATGAAACTGTCATGCTAAATGAGTACAAAGTGCAGCTTCTTCAAAGAACCGCCATGGTAAATTGAAAGACCCAGGGGAGTTTTACTATACCTTGTACTATAGGAAGTTGCAATTTTGATAAAGTCCTACGTGATTTGTGAGCAAGCATTAATTTGATGCCACTTTCTATTTTCTAAAACTAAGGACTGGGAGAAGTAAACCCACTTCAATCTCTCTACAATTATCGGATCGACGGTGGAAATATCCTCAGGGGTAATTGAGGATGTTTTAATTAAAGTTGACAAATTTATTTTCCTCGCAGATTTCGTGGTGCTCATACGATGAAGATGTAGACAGTACCGTTGATATTGGGGAGACCGTTCTGCAAATGGAAGAACATTGATTGATGTTTAGCAAGGAAAGCTCATTCTACGGGTGCAAGATGAACAAGTGACTTTTGATGTTTTGAAGCAATGAAATTTCCAAGTGAGGTACATTCTTGTTTTCAAATTAACACTTGACAAGTTAATCTCGAAACTTTTGAGGAGAAGAACTCCATTCGCTACCACTAGAAGCTTGCCTTTGTGAAATCAAGTAACAAATAAGATGGATGAAATGAGGAATGATGCCATGAATGCCCAAATATACAAAGACAAGACGGTTTGGCATGATAAGCACATTTCAGGCGAAACTTTGAGACGTAAAGTTTTGCTTTATAATTCTGCCTCGGACTTTTTCCGGGAAAGCTTAAATCTCGTTGGTCGACCTTTTCTAGTAACCAAGGTGTTTCCTGAGTTAGCTTGAGATCAGTCATGAACAAAGTGGAACTTTCAAGGTGAATGGACAACGGTTGAAGCCATATTTTGACGGAGAATTCAACAAGCAGAAAGATTCTCTAGAGTTACAACAACCGCAGTAAAGATAACATAAAAGTCTAGCTAATGCCTATAACTTAAAGCGCTTAATGGGAGGCAACCTATCAAATTTGTTTTCTTATCTTTTATCTCATTTTATTTTAGAAATTTTAAATTCTGCACTTCATTTTATGATAATTTTATTTTTAATTAAATTTGCTTATTTTATTTGTCTTGCAAGTAAAAAAAACAAAGGCCATATACGTTTTTTCTTTCTTACATTGAGGACAATGTAAGGTTTTGGTTAAGTGTAAACTGTAAATCTTTTCTCCCCTTCTTTTTTAGTAGTTTTGTTTGTGTGTTTATTTGTGTTTTTTTTTGATTTTCCATTTATTTTTCTGCATTTTGATTTAATTTCTTTTATTTTTATTTTTTATTTTATTTGCATTTTACTTATTTTAATTTGCACGTTGATGATAATAATGTGATTGTGATAACAAGTAGCTTTGAGAAGACATTAAATTTTGCTTTGGTTTAAAGATAATTTCAAATGTTGATTTTACCTAGTTGGCGACTCTTTTGGTATGCGGTATGATTTGGTTGATTAGTCTAAATGCTTAGAGAAGTCTTATGTGTGAATTTTTCATGGACATGTTTGTGATCTCAACAAACTCTAGAACTCATTTGAAAACCTCGAGGAGAAATAATTTGGAATTGCATTTAGGATATGATATAGGGCCATTGGATCGATCAGTGCCATTTTAAGCCTACCTTGTTATCTTTATATCACTAGTTACCTCGAGCCTATTTAAATATATTGTTAGCCTTATTTTTTCTTTCTTTTTGCCTTCTATAACCTACCTTTTATTTAGCCAATATATATATATATATAATTCCTACCTTATTTGTTAAGAGCACTTAATTTTGTACACAAACTTTTCAAGAGCAATTGGAGTAAGGATGGAATAATAAAAAAAAGACATCTTCCACATATATTGGAAGAAATTGGTTGGGGGTTATGTTAAAAAAAAAAAGAAAAAAAAAATAAAAGAGAAGAAAAAAAAATAAAAAAAAGAAAAGAAAATAAAAGAAAAAAAAGAGAAAAAAGGGCCTTCACACTCTAGTAAATAAAAGAGTGTTAGTAATGGATGTACTGAGGTGAAAGATTGAGGAAAAATTATTGTTTATCTTGGGAAAAAGGGGGTATGATCGGAAGAAACAATTTGGGTTAAATGGTGTTACCTCTTTTTACTTATTTGGTTGTGTTTCATCGAATAAGTTCTCTTCTTTGTATTTTGACACTTCCCGTTCTTTCTTAACCGAATACCTAAGCCTAACTTTACAAGCCTAATTAGTCCTATTGATCCGAAGTGGTGTATTTTTCTTCATTAGTGGAGAGACTTTCAAGAGCGAGTCATTGGAGTTCGAGATTTCACCTTTTTGTTCAGGGATGTTCTGCATAATATTTATGGGCATTATGGCTATTGGTTTATGGTTTGATGGATGTTTAAGACTCAATAATAAAAGTGAAATTGGCATTTGAGATTTCTTAAAACTTAGGTGACATTTAATTATTCTATATGTTGGGTGTTATTTACAATTTTTGAGACATTTGTGCAAATTATTTTTTATGTTATGTTATTGTTTTAAGGGTTAGGATAGTTATAGGTAAGATGTTTGTGGGTGTCATCACCTGGAGGCCCTCACGAGACTACAACTCGTCCTACTAGGGCCGCCTGTGGGTTTAAAGGCTTATTGCATACGCTAATGTAATGTTGTAAATAGAATAAATTTCCTTTGAAGTTTCTCTTAATGTCTCCTTTGAATTTATTAAATAGATCGCTTTTCTTGCTAGAGACTAGCAAGAAGCCTGGTTGGGTTGTTGATAAGAGCTAAACTATTGCATTTTTTGTTATGATTCAAATGTTGATATTTGTGTGAAAATTGTTATTATTTGATTATTTAATCCACAAATGTCATTTCATGGTATTTCGTGTTTAAAGGTAATTTCAGGTAAAATCATGATTTTGGAGGTTAGGGACAAAGTACAATGATCGGGATTGAATCAAAGAAAAGAAAACAAAATTTCAAAATTTAGAATTTCGTCACGGCGTAGAATATTCTCACAATGGCGAAACCTTACGGAGAAAATGTTGAAAATCTTCCGAGACACGGATTTTGGCAAAGCAATCTCGCCACGGCCAATACATCTCGGCTGGCATCTCGCATTCGGCCAGCTGCATCTCGGGGCCGCCGCAGATTCGTGCATCTCGCCATTACCATAATAATCACGGGCGAGATTTAATGGAACCAAAATCGTAAGTTTTGTAGTCTGGCCAAGGCGAGAATAACTGGCCGACGAGTTTCTGCTCGAAAACATTTTTTATGTCATGTTTTGTTCCAAAATTGCCCTCCAAAACCCTAGACCTATATATATATTATGACAGAGAAGGAGGCCACGGCGTAAAGTAGAGTTCAAAGGCATTTTGGAGAAGAGAAGGAAATTTTGGGGAAACTTGGAAGGATCTTCACCATTGTTGCTACCAAGCCTTCATATTCTAGAGTTTTTCATCTCTTCTCCTTAGTTTTTATATTCTCAGCTTTATTGATATTTGTTATTCATGGATTCAATTGAAACAATGTTTGTTCTTATTTTCGTTATGAACTAATTCGTTTTTGCTAAGGCTATGATGAAGTTGAATCATGAAAATCGATTTCTTTTGTTATGGTTATATGAATTCATTGTTTTCAAGTCGAGTATTTATTTCCATGCTTAATGCTTTTAAATTTCTGATCAAGATTTAGATGATTTGTTGCATTATATTGTGACCGAGGGAGATGTGTAATGAACGCTTCGTGATAAATACCGTGTTGAATGGGAGTTTGACACCTAACGTACGATGTATGTGGTTATTCCATAAATTCCATAAATCGTAATGTGCTTATTTGTGATTAAATCTTCATAGAAATATAGTCGGTTTTCATAGATAAGTAATTCTAATATAACTTGAGAAAGAGTATTAGATAAGTTTGGGTTTTTCAACCATCACTTTTAACTTTGATTCTCATATAACATAACTTGAAATCGGATTGAATTGATTTAGCGAAATCAAATGCCTTAGCGTTTTTAATCATTTGTGAACAACATTAAATTTTGTTATTTGCTTTAGTTTTATGTTAATTTGCTTTTAAAACAATTTCAACAATTCGGTTTTCAAATAAAATTAGGGTTAATCAATTTCGGTACTTAGTAATGACATTCCTTGTGGGTTCGATATCCGTACTTTTGTACACTTTATTACTTGAACGATTAGTACACTTGCGAAAATACGCATCATTACTCCTATTTATATGTTTTCATAATGTTATTACGTTCTTCTTTTATGTTTATTTTTATATTAAACTAAACTTATTGCATTTATATGCATGTTTATTTGAATAATATCTTCAATATTTTGATATCTATGGCTAGGCTAATTAAAAAAAAAAACGAATTTCGATCCCTTCCCTCATTAATATTAGTTCCCATAGTAGCAGTAGATCTTATATTATAACATCTGTGCTCCCCTTCCCCACCACCACCAAAAAAAAAAAAAATCATCTTCTTCCTATTTTTAAGGTTGAGCCTATTTCCAAGTTTAATGGCTATATTGAAGCCCCTTTTTTATTTTAATGATAAAAAATAGTAGGTTTATTCTTGCCTTATAAGTATTTTTTTTTTCTCAATGAGGTTATATTTTTTGTGAAAAAACGAACACACTTATTTTATAGTTTTAAGAAATAAACACTTATTTTATAGTGCTTTTAACTCAATCAAATATCATATTTTGATTCATCTAATGTTTTCAGGCACCTTTTTTTCAAACTCTTCAAACCAATTACCGTTATTTTTAATTAAATAGTAATTAATGCTATTTAAATTTGTGATTTAAAATATTTACTACTAGCAAGGAATATTTGATTTTGTATAAGGAATTGTTTTATACCTAAATCTTCCAAAAATATTAACAATTAATTCATGGAAGAAAAATCCTCCTTGCAATTCATTTCATACAAAAATCAAATAACTTACGATCAAATTCAATAAAATAGAAAAGAAAAGAAAAAAACTTATAATCATGTGACTATAGGCATAGAAATTTATAGTCGCAGAAATTATGCACATGCAAAATGTAAACAGAGTCAAATGAAATATAAATGCCAGCATTTGCTCTCCATGCGCCTTTTTAATGGAGTTTTATTAGCTACTATTTTATTCATGATAACTGTTTTTAATTTAGATAATATTTGTAGAATAGGTAATTAGTATATATATTTAGGATTCTAATCATATAAAAAATTATTTAAAATTAATAAGATTTCAATTTATAATAATATTTAATTTAAAATTAATAATTAAAAATTAAATTTATCTTGTTTATCTTTCACTATTTTATTAAATAATAATATCTTATATATCTAAAAAGTAATTAACGACAAAAAGAGCATATTTTATCTCTAATTCATACAACTTCAATGTTACAAAAAGGTTGATAAATCATTTTATATTTAACGTAATCTAACTAAATATTGTTTAAATTAAATTATGATCATTTTTATGCGTTGATATTATTAGACTACTATTTTTATTATTATAAGTTTTAATATGTTATCTTTTGTAAATTTTAAATTCTTTTTCATGAAATAATATGTATGTATGTATATAAGCTCATAAATGGTATATCCATTCACAGGGTATGTATTATGTAAGACAGAGTGACTTGTATACTCCGATAACTTCTTTCACTTATAACAAAGAATTAATGAAAAAAATCAATATTTATATCATTTATTAAAATTTATAATTATAAAAATAGTATTTTTTACGTCAAATTTATATGTTTTTGTCTTAAAAAATTGCACAAATATTTTATATTGAATACTAACTAGTTAGATGATATTCAAATTTTATACAAATCAATTAGACTCATTTAATGTTAAAATATTATTACCAATTAATCCCAATTTTATTATAAGCTTTAGAAATACGTTTTAGCCTCTCTACCTTTGACTAGTTTTTTTATTGGAAACATGTTTTACAAAAATTTAAAATGTGGTCGAATTAGGTCTATATTGTAACGAAGATTTTTCAAATTATTTATATACCTATGTAACCACGTTATTCATATATGTAATTTAGTAACAAGAGTATAATTTTTTGAAAAAATTTTCATTACAAAATAAGAGTTACTCAAACTAAATTATAAATATTTACAAAAATTGATACTATAATGGTGATTATTTATGTATTTATTTTCTAACCATGATTCTATATCTACAAACTCTATCAAAAAAAAATATGGCTAAAGGCGTATTAGATTGTAGTGATAATTTGGTAATAAATTAGTAAATAAAAAATATGAGTAAGAGATTGCAATCTTCTGATATTTTCGTTTTCTGTTTTTTTCTTTCTTTCTTGTTAATAATATAATGTATTATGATGTGTATGTCACTAATAAGTATTAATTTATTAACCCCACCAAATTAGTTAAGATACTTCAAACTCATTTATAATCCTCTCCATATTAATATTCATATATAGTTGAGTCTGATTTTTGATCTACATGTTTATTAGAAAGAGAAAAGTGCATTTTTCTTTTCTTTTTTTATTAATTAAGTGTTCACTAATTTTTAGCTTTGAGTCCGCAGTAAACTATTTAAGTTATACTCAAAATTGAACGCAAATTTAAAAATGAAAATATTTGAATAAATGTAAAAGAATGATATTTTCTTAGATACATAACTTGATTTGTTAATAATATTTTATTAACGTGTATATAGAAGAAAATATTTTTAAATATGTGTTAAAAAATAATAGAATATATATATATATATATTAATGAAAATGATGGCACCTAAGAGTCATTTCATGTTTTCAATTGGAAAAAAAGTGAAGTGAATAATTTATGGCCACTTGGACCATTGCCCACTATTGATAGACGCTGTTGCCTAATCTCCCCCAAGAAGTTGCAAGATTTATGCTGGGATCATATAGAAATCAGGTCACATGGGAGGAGCTAAGAAGGTCGAAAGGTCATCATAGTGATTAAATATATATTATTCATATTATAAAATTATATATATTTAAACGAAAAGATTAGTAAATGTTTATGATGTCTACTTTTTTCTTCAGAGCCGTCCTTTAATTCAGGAACCCTGCCTACTATCTTTAAAATCACCAATTTTTCTCTCAAATATTATTGAATAAAATAAACTTGACTACAATTATATTAAAAAATAAATATGGGTATTGTATTATTTATATTTTATAATTATGTTATTTATATATTTTATCTTTTGTAACTATTTAGATAAGTTTCATTAATACTGTAATTTAAAAGTCTAATTCAATTAAGTCAAAATTTTATTTTTTTCAGATATAAAAGAAGAATTATATAATTTATTAAAAAAAATTATTAAAAAAAAACAGTTTTTCTCCTCTCTTTTTTTCTTTCTCTATCCCTTTTTCTCTCCTTTTCCCTCTTATTTTATCTCAATTTTTTTTTATTTTTTATTAATAAAATAATGATGATAAAAGGAGAAGAGAGAGAATAAGAGACCGTGAGACTAAGAGTGGGAGAGAAAAAATAGCAGAGAGGTAACGACGGAATGATAGAGAGAGAGTAAGTAGAAAGTGAAGGAGAGAAAAGGAGTTAGAGAGGGAAAGAGGGAATGATACTTTTGAAAAATACTACAATATTTACAATACCATGTGTAAGTTTGGTGGAAGGAAATTTTAACTTCGGGTTATTCTAACAGATTTACAAAGTATATGGATTAAATATAGAATTATAATTATGAAAATAAAAACAATTGATTCCTAAAATAAGTGTTTTTTAGTGGATGCTTGATATATAATAAGAGAAACGTTTTATTTATAAATAAAACTATTAGTTTTGTGATAATGTATTACTAAAATATTTTTTTTATCAATTTATTATTAAAATTATTTAAATTAAGACTCCAAAAATTAAAGGTATTTAAAAATTGAATCAAATTGAATTAAATCAAAAAATTGGATCAAATTTAACTTGATTAAATAATTTTATAAATTAAATAATTCAATTTAATTATAGTAATTTTTAAACCAACCAGTTTTAATAATTTATTAAAAACTTATTTTAACAAAACGTATTATATATATATAACAAGATCAATTTTTGGAAACCATACTACGAACTACAGCTTTCTTTCTTCAAAACCTTAATATCCTATATGTGAGGTGGAATTTCCATTTATGCCATTATTCACTCTTTCCATTCATCATTCTTCATTAGTCAATATCTCTCTTCTTTTATAATGGTATGTTTACCCCTGTAAGACTCAGTTTGTGATTCTAAAATTTGGGTTATTAACTGATCCTTTAAAATGTTTTCTCCTTTGATCAGGAAGCTTGTTTACTGTGTGATTTTTTTTTTACTAAAGTAGGAATTAGCTCTTGTATTCACATTTGGAGTCCATGCAGTCATAATCCCTTCACATTTATTTTATTTCTAGGTCATTGCAACACTTAAAGAAAAGATCATATCTACTAAGTTATGGGCGCAGAGGAAAGCCAAAGTTATGCCCTTTTCGCCTTTCTAATGTAGGTTTCTCTTCACAGTTCGTCATTAGATTTTTTACATGCAAAGAAAAAATGCTTTTTTTAAATATACTAACAACACAATAGAAAAATTCCAATATTTATTACAGGGAGTTTAAATAGTTCTTATTCATATTGTTTGTAACGTCTGAAGATATGATGAGGTAAATCTTCTAAAAGATTTTATGTTGTTAAAATATTATAATTCAAAGAGATTATTCAAGTATCAGATATTCTTTATGCATCAAATGGTTTTGTTTATGTAAAAATTCTTTTAAGTTTTTTTATGGTTTATCATGTCCTGTTTATTAATCGATTTTGAAGTTCTCCTCAGATTTATCATTGTTGTGTACACTGTCCAAGACTCTTATAGTTATTTTATATAATTTTAAATTACACAATTGTCCTTTAATTTCATATTATATAAATTGTAAAGAATTGTCACTTGTAGAAGCGAAGATCGAGTACAATTTTGGTTGTACAAATTAATAATAATAGGTAACGGTAAAATAATCAACAGTAAGAAAATAAATGGTACACAATGATTTAAGTAGTTCAACTTTTCAATGTGAAAAGTCTAATCCACTGACGACGGCACACCGAAAAAAAAAATCCACTAATAATCAAAAATGTAGATACAAACACCAATTTCTAGAGCTTCACAAATTATACCAAATTCAAAATCAACTCACAAAATATCCCTTATAATTTACTGGTAATATATATAGCAAGATAAATTAACAAACTTGCTATTAAATCAAAATATTACCGTACAAATATTAATAGTGGGTAGATTCTACGATCTATATTCGGGTAGAGGGTTGAAATCTGGAGAGAATATACCTCTGGGCTTGGTGTCGCTGGTAGTGGATGAGTACTATATTGGTGATGATACAAGAAACAACCTAGAGTGAAACTGCTTCACGCAGCTTCTCCTATCTTCTTCACTGTTCACGGCTTTGCAACTTCACTTGTCGGCAAAAAATTTACAAAGAAGCAAAGAGTAATATATATAATAGGGAGATAGTGAAAAAGAGAGAGATTTGATTGTTTTCCAGCTGAGTGTTCTCACGGTTATTCTGCAGCTTTTGCAATCTTCTTTTTTCTCTCAAATTCGGCTACAATTCTTACCAATAAATTAAGGAAGCTTAGTTAATATATATATATATATATAAGAAACTGGCAGAATAGAAGGGTTTCGTATTGGGTTTTGGGCCAATAAGTTTTGTTTTGGGCCATTATATTTACAAATCCCCACCTTGGCTCAAAACAGAAAACAAATTCTTCAAATGAAATTCCTCGGATTACCAAATAACCGTCGTCTAAAACCCCAAAGGGTGATTATCTTTTACAAATATCAATCAAGTCCAAACAATGCTTGAACTTGTTAAATGGAACTGGTTTGGTTAACATATCAACTGGATTCTCTGTAGTGGCTATCGTATTGACAACAATAGCACCTTGAGAGATAATGTCACGAACGAAGTGATATCCGACATCAATGTGTTTGGTTCTTTCATGATACATAGTATTCTTAGTCAAGTGTATCGCACTCTGACTATCACAAAATACAAATGTAAGTATCCTCAGAACCCAAATCACAAACCAAACCTCTAAGCCAAATGGCTTCTTTCACTACTTCTGTTGCTGCCATATACTCTGCCTCTGTCGTAGACAAAGCAACTGTAGACTATAAAGTAGCCTTCCAACTATTGGCACAATGAGAAAGAGTGAAGACATAACCTGTCAGAGATCTTCTTCTATCCAGATCACCAGCATAATCGGAATCCATATAACCAATAACACTGCAACCGGTATTAGAACTCCCATCATATACCAAACCAAAATTAGATATATCTTTTAAATACCGAAGTATCCATTTCACTGCTTGCCAATGACCCTTACCAGGATTACCCATATATCTGTTGACAACACTAACTGTATATGAAATGTCTGGATGAGTACAAACCATAGCGTACATCAAACTCCCAACGGCACTTGCATATGGAAACTAGGACATGTACTGCTCTTCTTCTTCTGACTGTGGTGAAAAATCCAAAGAAAGCCTGAAATGCGCAACTAACGGCGTACTCACAGGTTTAGAATCTTTCATGCTAAAGCGTTCAAGAACTTTTTCAATATAACTTTTCTGAGTCAAATAAAGTTTGCGCGCTTGTCTATCCCTATAAATTTCCATGCCCAAAATTTTCTTCACTGCACCCAAATCTTTCATCTCAAACTCACCATTAAGTTGAGACTTTAATTTCTGAATCTCCGACTTATTCTTAGAAGCAATAAGCATGTCATCAACATAAAGCAACAAATAAATGGATGAACCATCATGAAATCTTTTATGATAAACACAACCATCATAATCACTCATAGAGTAACCATGATAAATCATAAAAGAATCAAATTGCTTATACCACTGCCTTGGAGATTGCTTCAGCCCATATAAAGACTTTTTCAATAAACAAACATGATCTTCCTTACCTATAACAACAAACCCCTCTGGTTGATGCATATATATTTGTTCCTCAAGCTCACCATGTAAGAATTATGTCTTGACATCAAGTTGTTCTAATTCCATGTCAAACAATGCAACCATATCAAGCAACACACGAATAGAGCTATGTTTTACAACAAGTGAAAATACTTCATTGAAGTCAATACCTTTCTTCTGACAATAGCCCTTTGCAACAACACGTGCCTTGAACCTAGCTGCTTCAACCTTAGGTATACCTTCCTTTTTCTTGAAGACCCATTTGTTTCCAACAATCTTCTGGCCCTTAGGTGGTTTCACCAATTCCCAAGTATGATTCTTATGAAGTGATTCAATCTCTTCATTCATAGCAACCAACCACTGTGCAGACTCATCACAAGTGACAACTTCATGATAACTAGAAGGTTCATACACCTCAATAGACTTTGCCACAAACAATGCAAAAGAAACTAAGTCTGCATCTGCGTACCTTTGAGGGCGTCGAATATCTTATGCCTTTACCCTTAGCAATACTATATGGTTGCTCATGTTGCTTTTCTACTACCTCATGAGCAGAATCATCTATCTCATCCACAGATGGCTGATTTGAAGTGCCCTCTTGCACTTGACTAGGACCTCCACTCTCAAGCTCCACCTACTCACTAACACCATGGTCTTTATTTGCAACAATAGACTCTTTTTTCTTTTGCAACATAGAAAACTCATCAAACTTAACATCTCTGCTAATCAAAAATTTAGGTGACTTGGGTTCAACACACCATAATCTATAACCTTTCACCCCAGAAGGATACCCTAAAAATATGCATTTCAATGCCCTAGGCTCAAGTTTACCATCATTAACATGAGCATAAGCAGGATAACCAAAAACTTTCAAATCAGAATAATTAGCAGGAGTACCAAAAATACCTCAAATGGAGTCTTCAACTCAATTGCAGTTGATGGAGACCGATTCACCAAATAGCAGGCATGGTTACAAGCTTTAGCCCAAAAGGATTTATCCAAGTCAGCTTGAAAGAGCATACAACGAGCTCTTTCTAAGAGAGTCCTATTCATACGTTTTGCTACTCCATTTTGCTGTGGTGTATGACGCACAGTGCGGTGTCTCACTATGTCATTTCTTTCACAGAACTCATTAAACTGACTATCACAAAATTCCAAACCATTATCAGTTCTCAAATGCTTGATTTTCTTACTTATTTGATTTTCTATACAAGCCTTGAATTTCACAAATTTTGAGAACACATCATTCTTATTCTTCAGAAAATACACCCAAACATGACGAGAGAAGTCATCAATAAAAGTCAACATATACCGGGCACCACCCTTAGACACAACACGAGAAGGACCTCAAAGATCTAAATGAATATGATCAACAATACCTTTCGTTTTATGGATGGCCATACTGAACTTGACCCTACGATGCTTTCCATGAACACAATGCTCACAGAAATCAAGCTTCCCAGTTTTCTGACCATAAAGCAAATCCTGTTTGCTCAAAATAGACATCCCTGCCTCACTCATATGCCCAAGCCGCATATGCCATAATCGAGTAGTGTCTGAATCTTGATATGACGATGATGAAATTGATACACTGCCAATAATAGTGCTACCCTGAAGCATATAGAGACCACACGACAATTGCCCTTTAATAAAAACGAGAGGACCCTTACTAACTTTTAAGACTCCACCTTCAGCTACATACTTGTAACCTTATGAATCAAGAGTACCCAAAGATATCAAATTCTTTTTCAAATCTGGAACATGGCAAACATCTTTCAAAGTTCTAACAATACCATCATGCATCTTAATTCGGACAGTACCAATACCAACAACCTTGCAGGACATATTGTTTCCCATCAAAACAACACCTCTATCAGTAGACTGATAAGAAGCAAACCAATTTCTACTGGGACACATATGGTAAGTGAAACCCGAATCAAGAATCCAAACATCTTTAGGAGAACCAATAGATACTGATAGAACATTTTCACCATCAGAACCAGAACTATCTGCAACACCAGCAACATCATTAGTACCAGAAGACGTTGCAGCATATTTTCCTTTACCTTTGAGTTTAGGAAAATTTACTTTCCAGTGCCCTTCCTGACGGCAATAGTTGCATTTATCTTTTCTTTTTCTAAATTTGGATCTAGACTTGCCTCTATTATTGCTTGTGCCTTTTTCTTGATTTCTACCTCTGACAAATAAACCATTGCTATTATCATTGTTGCTAGTAGACACCTTTTTCTTCAACTCTCTGAAATTCAAAGCTGTTTTGACATCTTCCAAAGAAATAGTGTCTCGCCCATATAGCATGGTATCAACAAATGTTCAAATGAATGAGGTAAAGAACATAATAGAACTAAGGCCTGATCCTCATCATCAATCTTAACACCACCATTTTTCAGATCACGAATAATTTTAGTAAATTCATCAAGATGATCGTGGAAAGGTGTACCTTCTAACATTCTGAATGTATACAAACGCTGCTTCAAATATAACCGACTGCTCAAAGACTTGGTCATATACAAATTCTCCAATTTAAGCCATAACCTAGCAGGAGATTCCTCATCACCAACCTCGCGTAATACCTCATCAGACAAGGATAACTGAATTGAACTCAAAGCATTTTCCATCAATGCATCTTTTTCTTCATCATTCAATTTTTCTGGCAATTTATCCTTACCTTCAAGTGTCTTAACGAGCCATTCTTTAACTAATACGGCCCGCATCTTCATAGCCAAAGACTAAAATCATTTCTACCATCGAATTTCTCAATTTCATATTTTGCTGCCATGATAGAAAACCCAAAAAATATGAAAACAATCAGATAACCAGAAGCTCAAAATAAATCCAAAAGAGCAAACTTGATCGGTTCCAATAAATAATAGAATAACCCAATAGCTCTGATACCAATTTGTAAAGAATTGGCAATTGCGGAAGCGAAGATCGAGTCCAATTTTGGTTGCACAAATTAATAATAATGGGTAACGGCAAAATAATCAACAGTAAGAAAATAAATGGCACACAATGATTTAAGTGGTTCAACTTTTCAATGTGAAAAGTCTACTCCACTGACGACGGCACACCGAAGAAAAATCTACTAATAATAAAAAATGGAGATACAAACACCAATTTCTAGAGCTTCACAAATTATACCAAATTCAAAATCAACCCACAAAATATCCCCTCTAATTTACTAGTAATATATATAGCAAGATAAATTAACAAACTTGCTATTAAATCAAAATATTACCGTACAAATATTAATAGTGGACAGATTCTACGATCTATATTCGGGTAGGGGGCTGAAATCTGGAGAGAATATACCTCTGGGCTTGGTGTCGCTAGTAGTGGATGAGTACTATGTTGGTGATGATACAAGAAACAACCTAGAGTGAAACTGCTTCACGCAGCTTCTCTTATCTTCTTCACTGTTCACGGCTTTGCAACTTCACTTGTAGGAAAATTTTTTATAGAGAAACAAAGAGTAATATATATAATAGGGAGATAGTGAAAAAGAGAGAGATTTGATTGTTTTCCACACACCAGTGTTTTCACGGTTATTCTGCAACTTTTGCAATCTTCTTTTTGCTCTCAAATTCGACTACAATTCTCACCAATAAACTAAGGAAGCTTAGTTAATATATATATATATATATATATATATATATATATATATATATATAAGAAGCTAATAGAATAGAAGGGTTTCGTATTGGGTTTTGGACCAATAGGTTTTGTTTTGGGACATTGTATTAACATAAAGGATATCTATTCTTGATTTGAGTCATTTAATTTATAAGTTAGCAATCTGGATGCTAATGCAATATGGTTTATAATCATTAGTAGGCAAACATTATTTCTCGAAGTAGTACAATTTTAGCATGGTGCATACCCTTGCTTTTTGTTTATTTATTTTTATTTTCTAAAATTTTTCTATATAAATATTAATTGAAGGAATTTATCATTTATGAACTCTGACCCCTAGATATTCACTATCCTTTTAGGATGAGTGTCTATTAGTTTGGTACACCAGAAATGAAGAGAAACATATTAAACTTAGTCATGTTTTAAAGATTATTCCTAGGTAGTGTACTGTATGTTTTTGAAGTCATTGTCTAATATAAGGCAACAAATTAAACAAGATCTTTTACCAAACTGAATCAAATCGTTTGGTTACAACATTTTTAATAATCAAACGGTCCAATCTGATCCAGTTTGAGTAATATGAACAATTCGATTTGGTTAATTTTTTTTACTTAAAACTGGATCGAATCAGACCATAGACACCCCTATCCAAAACTAATGGAAAAATAGAAAAAGGATCTTTAGAATATATATATATATATATATTATAGAATTACAGTGAAATGTGAAAGAACTTATTTAGGTGACGTTTGGTTCATAGAATGAAATGTGAATGAGAATGGAATGGAAAGAAAACGGTTTTGTTAAATTTGACCACTCGAATCAAAGAAAAAAATGAAGATTATAGTGTTTGGTTTACGATTAGAATAAAATGAAAAACACTATATATTACTTTAATACCCCTATATTCAATAAAATTATTTAATTATTTTTTTGTCATACAAAATATATTATTGAAATCATTATTTTTCTAAATAATTATTACTTAAAAATCAAATATATTTTTAAAAATATTATTTTTCTAAATAGGGTTTAAGGCTTTGAGGTATGGGATTTAAGGATTTGGGGTTTAGGGATTTGGGATTTTGGATTTTGGATTTGGGGTTTAGGGTTATATTTGTGGTTTAAGGTTTAAGGTTAAAATTATTATTTTTCTAAATAGGGTTTAGAGTTTTGGGATTTGGAATTTTAAGTTTAGGGTTATATTTGTGGGTTAAGATTTAGGGTTAAAATTATTATTTTTCTAAATAGGATTTAGGATTTTAGGATTTGGGGTTTAAAATTATATTTGTAGGTTAAGGTTTAGGGTTAAAATTATTATTTTTCTAAATAGGGTTTAAGGTTTTAAGATTTGGGATTTAAGATTTAAGGTTATATTTAGAGTTTGGGTAAAATTGGAAAAACAAATTGATATGTGAATGAAATCATGATTCCTAAAGAGGGAAAATGAATTTTGATTCTTTCTCTTTTAAGAATCGATTTCATTCCGTTTCAACTTTTCAACCCAACTAAACATAAAATTAGAAGGATTCCATTCTATTCGATCAAACATTACATTAGAGTAATACATTACTGCTAGATTGGGCTGTAATGGGGTGAACCGATGCGGTCGCTGTTGTGTGCACGGGGGTAATGATGTGGTGAATGGTGAGGCAATGCTGTTATGGCTAGGTATCGTGAGGTCCCTTGTGAATAATATGACATTGGGTTGTTTGATTAAGTGGAATTGGGTTATTCTCTTCGTCTTTTTTCCCGTTCCTAATTTGACATATTAAGATATTTAGAATTATTAAAATATCTCCATGTGGTCACATTGTAATCAGGTCTTTTGATTTTTCTATTTGTTTTGGATGCTTATAAATGTGATTGATTAATACTAATTTGAAACAAATTTAAATATTTTTAATAGTAAGTTGATAAATATAAATTGTATAGTAAATTGACGCCAAATTAATATAGTTTTAGTTGTTAGCCCTACAATTAAAGACTACACTATATCTAATTGGTTAATTCGCATAATACACATTTTGTGTTTTTTTTCCAATAAAACTTATTCCTAATCTAAATTAATCTAAATTAAAGGGTTTGGGAGGTGATTTCTAAAGCCACCAATACTATTATGGAAAAAAGTACAAATAATACTTCAAGTGAAGCTCAAAGCCACTCCTCAAAATTATGGAGCACCACATTACCCCTAGAACAGTAAATGATATTCAAGTGCATTTAATACACTTTTGGCTTACATGTATGCTACAATTAATTTAAATAATTTGAGGTTGTTCCAAATTAGTAATATAGAGAGATGATAGTGAGAGGTAAAGAAATATTTATTTTTCCTTCTTTATTTCAATCACTATTTTTATTGGAATGAAAGGTCAATTTATTACTTTTATTTATATTAAATGTATTATATAGTTTCTTAATTTAAAAAATGTGATATTTAATCTATTTATTTATAAAAATGATACTAAAAAAAGACATTTATTCAAAAAATAAAATTATCATAAATATTTCAATCATTTCATTGTTTAATTTCAAAATAATCAAAATATCCTTATAGTCTTGATTGCAATATTTTGGATTAATGAAGAAAATACTCTTATTAATATTTGTTTAAAATTTTTTATCATTAAAATTTTTTTGTTACTTTTTATAAATAAAAAGACTAATAAAAAATTTTTACAAGTAAAAAAATCATTGAACATCTTTTTTATAAATAAAATAAGTAATGAATAAATTTTTAAAATTAAAAAAACTAAATAACATTTTTATCGAAGAGAATCCATTACAATTTTTTCTTTTTAGTATCTATGTTAATATTTTAATTGATCCAATAACTTGATTGCTTGTTTAATGATTAATGAATAATTTTCATTCTTTCAATGATATAAGAGATGTTTCCATTTTTCACGTGCACCTTACTATTCGTGTTTCATCGAGAATCTATCTAGTGGATTAAATAAAAAATTATTTGTTTAAAGATGTGTTTACTACTTCATGATACTAGTCAATAGAAAAAATAGAACGTAAAATATTCTTTTATATACTAAATAACTACAACGAATTAGGGAAAAAAATATAAATTTACATAATGTCCTTTTTAAAAATAATAATAATTTAATAAGTGTTTAAATGTACGAACAATTTAAATCTTACTTCAAATTACTTAATGTCTCATTATTTATTATTCAATAAGTAATACTTTTTCGCAAAATATTTTAGAAACCATGACCTATTTATTAAAAAGTGGATTTTGTTTTATAAACTGAAAATTAAATCTAACAATTAAAGATTGATAAAGATAAAAAAAATATAAAATTATAATAAATATTCAAATAAAAAAAGATTTCAAGATCATGCTACACCATTAATATGTATCATAAATCAACAAAAGTATATCCTATTATTCTATTCTTTGATTATATTAACTTAGAGAAATTTACTAAAGTAAAAACCTACCCCTCTTTTTGTAGATTAATTGAATTAAACAAGCTTTTAATTCAAATCTTTTTAATAAACAATCTAGAATAAGCTCACTAAATTTAATTTATCAAAATCATAAATTTTTTAAAGAAGCAAACGTGATTAAGATTAAACACATAATTAAGTTCGATTTAATTATCTTGAGTATTAATTCTTATTACAAACAATTTATCACTAATTATATATATATATATTTGAATTTTTGGAACATATTCTACAAGGTTTTTTTGTTGTATGTTGGACATTTAATCAATTATAGTACATTATATAATTTTAAATCTTATTCTAGTATTTTCATAAAACCTATTTTCTTTTTGTACAACTCCCTTTATTCTTAAACTATAGAGTATATCTAATATATTTGGTTGAAAGAGTAAAGAATAGATATATATAATTGACTCATATAAGTTCAAATTGGCTCTCTAAGAAGGTTGTTCTCAAAATAACAATAACATTAAGAGTAGGAAAATTTAGGAATAAAAGTTAATCATATTGCTTTAATCATTTTTCAAGAAATATATTTAGTATTTTCCTCAATGAATTTGAAGAAAAGTTCTAGCACCTATACTTATTTATTAAAAGTACAACAAAATTTCAAGGTATTCATAACATTTTTCATAAGTTCATGCATATAGATTATTCTATTACCAATTTAACTATTATGTATGTAAGTTTTCAACAAAATTATCATGAAGTTACCTTCACTATAGAACAAGGTCAAAACTCTATCAACATTCATTATCCATTTTTACATAAGATTGTTTAACTAATTTTATCACATATGTAAAAAACAAATACATAACATGTGATTGATTTTAAGCATGTTAATCATAATTATCCATATATACTAAAAATGAAAAAATTATGCTTCCTAGAACGAAAACATTTATGCTACCTAAAACATGCATCATAAAGTATACTAAACAAATAAAACATAAAAAATAAAGATAGTGATGTGCTAACATTCTCTCACACCTAATTCTTACATTGTTCTCAATATAAGCACATGGATATATGTAATATAAAATTGAGTAAAAAGGGAGTAAAAACAAAGTAGATGAGTTTCCTCCCATAAAATGTTTGGCTTAATATCGTTAGCCCGATGTTGCCTCAAATTTTTTTTGGTGAGACTCAGAACCTTATCAATGAGCTTATAGAAAGAGATTAGAGAGATATGCGTATAAAGGGGTCAAATGTGGATCTCCATGAATGGTTCATTTATTTATAGCACATTTTTAGGTACAAGTGTCAAATATATAACATGTACATATAACTACATGTCAAGAATGTATGATTAACTTAAAGTACAATGTGTCAGAGATCCAGATCTCGTATTACTCGTGCTGTTAGTGAGCTTGTGCTGATCTTGGGTTTGGTCTGAATAAGGCTCGAGCTACCCTTGGTCTGAATAAGGCTCGAGTTAACCTTGGGTCATACAAAGATCGAGATGATTTTGTGCTTGGTTTGTCCCATGGATGGGATGTCCAGGGTAATCAAGTATTTGATCAATAAAAGGTAAAGGAAAATGATCTTTGTGAATCATAGAGTTCAGTTTTCAAAAATCAATGCAAATTTGCCACTCATTTGGAGTTGAATAAGAATCAAATCATTATTCTCATTCTTCACCACTATAACTCCTAACTTATTTGGAACAAATTAGATAGGGCTAACCCACTCGCTATTTAGTATTGAAAACATTACACCAATTTCCAATAACTTAATAATTCCTTCTTAACCACTTTCATCATTGGTGGATTCAATCTCTTTTGTGGTTCTCTTGTTGGTTTGGCATCATCTTCAAGTAATATTTAGTGCATGAATATAGAGGAGCTAATTCCCTTAATGTCAGTGATTGTCCACCAATCTCTACTTTACATTCTCTCAACACACATATTAGGCTCTCCTCTTGAATAGTTGAAAGCTTAGATGATACAATCACGTGAAGTGTGTCTCCATCTCCTAAGTATACATATTTGAGGTGTTCTGGGAGAGGACTGAACTCCAAGATGGATGCTTACATAATGGAAGGAAAAAGTTTCTCATTGGATATAGGAGGAGAATTGTAGGAAATAGTATACCTTCTTCATCACTTAAATTTTTGGTTTTCATATTGTCTCGTATGGAAACCTCTAATAGTTCTATACTTTTGACATTAATCATTTGCTGCACTAAAGAGTCAAGTATATCAATAGAAAAAAATAATTATAACCACTAGTGTACGTCATTGATATTGAAGCGAATAACCTCTCTATCAAACTCCATAGTTAGTATTCCAGAATGCACATCTATCTTTGTTCGAGTGATTCTCATGAATGGTCTACCTAAAAGTAAGAGTGTGGATTTAATAGTAGAGTTATATCTCATATCAAGCACATTAAAATCAACTAAGAAGATAAGTTCATTAACCTACAGTAGATCATATTCCAAAATTTCTTTTGTATAAGAATTAGATAAATTAACGAGTTGGATAACTACATCGATTTCTTTAAGGGGGACAAGATTTAAAGTAGCATAAATTGAGTAATGCATAACATTAATAGAAACTTCTAGATCTAGTGTATCCTTTTTAAATTTAATGTTACCTATAACACGTGGTATAGTGAAACTACATGGATCCTTGCATTTTTGTGAAAGTTTCCTTTGTAAGATTGCGACACATTCTCTCTCATGTTCACCACTTCATTTCTCTTGAGCTTGATCTTATTGGTGCACAATTCCTTTAGAAATTTTGCATAGCGTGGTACTTGCTTGATGGCATCCAACATTGGAATGTTAACATGAGCTTTTCAAAAAGTTTCCAAGATGTCATACTCGTGTACCTCCTTCTTTTATTTTACAAACCTGATTGGAAAAGGAATAGGGGTTCATAAGTATAAATTAGAACTTTAGATTGTACCTTAGATGGTTGTTTTGCTTCTTTTTTATCAATTGTCTTGTTTTTCACTTTGTCATAATTGCTTGTTTCTTCTTAAATTATCTCATTCTTAGTCTCATTTTCTTTGGTTTATTCCTCATGAACTTCTTCAAGATGTTTACCATTTCTCAATTATTAAGCATTTCCATTTTTCAAGGATTAACCATTGGTTGAGAGGGAAGTTTATCATATCCTCTTGCTTGTAGTTTACCAACAATAGTAGCTAACTAATTGAATCCATTTTCAGGGTTCTTAATAGTAGATTTTATATCTCATTGAAACATGAGTGATTCTTGTTGGAACTTTATAGTATCTTGTTAGAAATGAGCAATGTTAGATACTATTGTATTTACTAAATCCTTTAAAGATTTAACTTACAATGGAGGAGGATTGTTTGGTCACACTTGACAAGATTGTGGGCCTCTTGGAAAAAGGAAAACCTAGTGGATTACTCGGGTAAGCTACTTAATTGCCTCTACAGTAGCTAAAATTAGGATGATCATTCATCCAAAATTGTATTCTTTAAGTAGGGATCATATTTTTGTCTTTTTTGTACTTGGTATCCTTCTATAGCATTTTCTTGTTCAAAATTAGGACCTTAAATAATAGGACGCATGTCTATGAGGTATCCAATGTTAGTGCATATTCCATAAGCTTGAAATTGTTTGATTGCTAGTTGTTGCACAATTGAAGTTAGGGTGCTTAGTTGTTGTTCAATATTACTAGGAACTCCTACTTCATTTACCTTATGTGGTGGGTTAGAACTCTTACCAAACTGTTAAGCATTTGTAGCCATAGTTGTGATCAAATTCCTTGCAGTTTCAGGAGTCTTATTAACTAAAGCTCAACCACTTGCTACATTTATCATGTTTTTGTCTAGGTTTATCATTCCCTTATATAAGTATTGAATTAAAATGTTCTCATTGATTTGATGATGTTGGAAACTTGTACATAATTTCTTGAATCATTCCCAATATTCATATACATTCTTCTCGTTGTACTATTGAATACCATAAATTTCTTTTCTGATTAGAGTAGTCATAGAAGTTAGAAATTATTTCTCCAAAAAGAGTTGCTTCGTCTCATTCCAACTATTTATTGTTCTAGATGGTAAGTAGTACAACCACTCTTTAGCGCTATCTGTTAAAGAGAATGAGAATGCTCCAATTTAATTGTTCTTCAATAGCCCATTAGGTTTCATGCTAGAAAAGACCATATGAAATTTCTTTAAATGTTTGTTTGGATCCTCAATAGCTAGACTTGAAAAAGTAGACAAGAGATGAATCATGCTAGGCATCAATTCAAGATTATCACCACTATCATCATTTTGAATACATAATAGTTGTTGATCTAAAATCAGTGTTTTCATCTTCTGAAGAGTTTATTGAGATTTTTCACAACCATTTCTATATGGATGGAATGATTCAAATCTTTAGATGAGTCGCTTGTACTTGGAGATCTATCTGAATTATTTGCTTTAACAATTGTGAATATGATCTCAGATTATAACATGTGTTTAGTCACTCTAACAATGAAAAGCAACTTAAGATTATAAATAAATTAAATAAAACTAAAACAAGCACAAATACAAATACGAACTAAAATAAAAATAAAGAATTTTTTTTTATTTTTAATAAAACATTTACTAATTTACTATTTTTTTTATTTTTTTTAATCTTTTTAATCTTTTATATTTTTATATGTATAAAATAAAAAAAGTAAATAAGAGTTATTTAACAAAAATTCATAGCGATACAACGTCAAATATTGATACATGTTCAGATAAATAGTAAATTTAAACCTTACTTTAATAGCAAGTAAGGGTCATTTCGGGTTTTATTTTGTAAACTTAAAATTAAATATAATAATTGAAGATTAATAAAAATAAAAATAAAATATAAATGTTATGATAAAGTTTTGAACAAAAGAACAATTATAAGATCATTCTCTACCACTAGCATGTATTGTAAATCAAAAAGGCATATCCTATTGTTCTATTCTTTGATTATATTAACTCAGAGAAATTTACATAACTAAAAATTTCCACCTCTTCTTAGAGATTTGTTGAATTAAATAATCTCTTAATCTACCTTTTTTAAAAACAACTTAGAATAAGCTTTCTAAATTTAATCTCTCAAAATTATTAATTTTTAAAGAAGTAAATTGGATCAAGGTTAAACACACAAGTTTGGTTTAATTATCTTGAGCATTAATTCTTATTACAAGTACTTTATCACTAATTATTTAAATAATTAAATAAATTTATATAACAATTAAAACAAATAATTAATGCATAATCAAAAAGAATTATTGAATAAAAATGACAGATTTTATTAAATATTGCAATTCATATCTAGGGTTTTAAAATCACTCACAATTAATTATAAAACTAGGTATTCATGGAAAATAATAATTTCAAACATTATTCATGAAAACAATAGAATAATTGTTTGGTTAGTAAAATTACAATTTTATCCTTTTTGTAAATTTGATAATTATGATACTCACAAATTATGAACATACATAATTAAATATATTTTTCAAGTAATTAATTCATACTTAATTACTTATCTATTAAAATACAATGTCATTTTTTCATAGTTACGGAGTGGACTTGGGAACCGATAAAACTTTCATTTCAAGTTAAACATGACTTTACCTTTAATTAACTCCTTGATTAGATTGTTAATCTCAGAAAATCCTAGAATTACTCCAATATAAGCCTAGAATTGAACTCTTGAAACATATTGCTATTTTTATACAATTTCTTAATATCGATTAATTCATTGGTATAAATATTACTTGCATATTGATCCTCTATAACTAGCTAGTTTGTAATAAGATATAGGTAAATGTTTTGTTTTACCATACTAGTTAAGTCTTGCCTTTAAGTACCCATAATTCATATTGGACAATAATCTTCGATCATATCAAGAGATTGCATAAAGACGAACAAACACCTAAGTTGTTAGAAAACGAAAATGTTTTCTAACATCTAAAACTGATCGAGTGGATTCCTCATCTTTGAGATAACCTACAATCCAATTGTAATGAAATTGCAACAAGATACAAGACATATTAGCTCACCAGTTTAAGCATTATCAAGTAAGTCAAATTTTAAGATGTTACAAAAAATGCAGTTTATAACACTCAAGATTAAGATAAACTACTAAAGGTTAAATAGATATTTATAGTATTTTAAACATATTTTGTCTAGTCTTATAAATCTACTATTTTACTTACACCCTACTAGATGTCTCTACATCTACAACTAATAATTCTATAAAAGTAGCATTATTTATTAACTTCAAACTAACTATTTGACTTATTTTGGGATAAATATTTTTGAAATGGCCTATATGTTTAATTATGTTAATATAGGTGAAACCATCATCAAACATAGCTAAAAGGAGCAAAGTTGAGACAAGTTAGGATCAAAACAAGCTTGATAGATCAAGTCACACCTCGATAGATCGAGATAGGACTTAATTGTTTGAGAATGGATAGATCGATCGAGCACTTTTGAGTTGAATGATGACATAATTGAATTGATGCAGAAAGGGTTTTTCATGTGTCCAAATTAGACTATAAAATATTTAACCTTTTGTTTTTTTTACTTTTTTAAAATTGTGTCATTGTAAATATAATTGCAAGTAAAGGTAATTACATATAAAGGATCGAGTATATTTTACTATTAATTACTAGTTTAAAAATAAAATCCTAAAATGTCATAAATTAAACCAATGAGGTTTTTTAAATATTTTTGCATAAAAATAAAATAACATACAAGAATAAGAACATTATAAAAGTAAAAAAATTTAAATTAATAAGAGAAACATGTGATTATGGAGTTATTCTTGCCACTAGATTATAATTAAATTTATCATATTATGACCTATTTAGTTTTGAAGTCTAAATTTATTATATAATTTTAAGATCCCATTTTATTTTTCTCAATTCTAGTTTTAGGAATTTATGTTTGCCTGAACTTTCCTACATTTTTTAGTTATAATTGACTGACAAATCGATTATTAATCAACTTAATTCATAAACAACCAAGAATTATGATTACAAAATTTAATTCTTTTGTTTTATTATAATCCAAAAAAGTAGTAACTAAATTAAATGAAATTGATATCGTTAATAATTCCTAGCCTAAGCATTTAATTTCAATTATAATAAAAATTACAACTTGCAACTTCAATTACAAGAATTAGCAATTTCATACTAACTTTGTAATCTAACAATAAACGTAACTAAATATTGAACTAATTGTACACCTAATTCAAAAATTAGTATGCTTTGACATTCAAATATGAAATTTAACACATTAAGAAATTAAGAATTGAAACTTTATTTAACTTGTAACATAATTCATATTAAATTATAATTTAGGGCTTGAAATTATCCATAATCATAATAAATTATTTAGTAAGATATTAAATTTAACTCATACAAAAATATAATTAAAAAATTCATAGTTATAAAGAGAAGAAAGATATAAGAATTTTATTATTTGATGAAAAAGTGAAGCCAATTTAATTAGATACACCAATCTCTAAATTTGTTCTTGAATTTTTCTTCAAATGTTCTTCAAAATGCTATTTATATGAATTTTAAATTAGGTTTTATGATAAGTTAAAGTCAGGACAATTCGATCGAGTCAAATGGAAGGTTAATAGCATGCCATGTGTCACATTTATAGATTAGTACATGAACAATGGAAAGACGTGGGTGTTTTGAGTGAAATGACTATCAATCAAACAACATGTCATTTGGCATGGGTTGGAGGAGAACGACGCGTCATACAAGAGGCACATGAGAAAATTAATCATCATTTGTCTTGCTATTTGTTGTTAGGTGGTTCAAAACGACCACATTTTTGGCGCTTCTTTACTAAGTACTGATGAATCTATGAAAGTAGAGTTATTAACGTATTTTTTACTTAATATTTACTTTTTTTATTCAATAAATAGTATTTTTGAGGCCAAAAATATTAACATATAAACTTTTTAGTGAAAATGGATGAAACTATAATTTTAGGAAATTTTGGGATATTTTTGGAATTGTTTTGGATTATTTATGAATTTTTAACGTAGGATCAATCAAAAGCTATCACGTGGCATGCCACATTAGCAAAGGAGTTAACTGGGCAAGTCACGTGGATGTCACGTAATCAGGGAAAGCAAATCACGTTACACTGCATGTGAGGAGGATGAACCGTGTGCCACATGTCAGCACGACATTCAATTTGAGTTTAGAGATCGGTCAAACCGTCCTACCATGAGTCGTGCTTTGATTCACCCAGTGAATTCCATGTGCCACATGTTGCACTATGATTGGTTGGCAATGTCATTTTTTCTTATTTTGATCTTAGCCCTTGATCTGAAGCTAATGTAATGGTTCATATCACACCTAAGCTATATTTAAGCCCTTAATCACACTATAAACCCTAAGGTTCCATCATTAGCATAATTTTGTTAAGCTTTTGGAGCTAAAAAGAGAGAAAAATATAGAAAAATTCAAGAGGTGATACAAGTTTGGTGGAGATTCAAGAGGAGATTAGTATTATAATTCAAAGGATTGATTGTATTTCTTCTTCTACTCTTTTCTTTATCAATTGTTATGTCTTTATTTATGAAAAATATGAGTTTTATGAACACAATTATGTATAATTAATTTATTAATCTAGGGATCTTGTGAACCCAATTTTTACCAAGTGATGATATAATATTTTACCTCAATTAGAATTTTAATTTAATTATATTATATAATATGATTTCTATGCTATTAATTTTTTGGCCAACAATTTATCTATAGAGGTACTTAAATAGATTTGAGAGAATTATTTAATTGTTTTTCTCGATTAGATAACATGCATAGTTTTCTAGGTAGAGATGTATGATTCTTATGTATATGATCCATAATTGATGAACTTAATATATAGTATGCAATTTAATTGGCATGAGAGTGTAAGTTAATTAATTACTATATAGTGTGTACTTTATTTGAGAGAGAGAAATACATGCTAGATTAGATTCAATTGATCATGTAATTAATTGATAATTATATTAGGGGTATTTCAATGATTCACTTGTTTAAAAAATCGAGGAATTAAGTATTCTTAGATATTTTATCTTATATCATCTTAATTACTCAATCTGATTTAATTAATTATTGCTATTTACTTTTAGTTATTTTAATTTTGTTTCCTTAAATTCTAAAAATACAAAAAAAAAATATTTATTTTTTTTAGTTTTAAAAATTAGTTTCTGATAAAATAATCTCCATGGGAACGATCTTTTCTTATCATTATATTACTTGCTATGATATGTATACTTGCATATTTACGCACACATAATTTTTGTGGTGATAATGTTTTTGGCACCATTGCTAGGGATTATAAATATTAGAAATTAATTATTATTATTATTATTATTTTAATTTATTTTTCTTTACTTTAATTTTAATTTGTCTTTACTTATTTATTTATTATAGTTAATTTATTTATTTTTAACTTTAATTTATTTAATTAGTTGTTTATTTATTTAATTTTTATTTATTTTTAATTTATACACATCCTTTAGTGCTATTAGAAGTATGGAGTAGAAAATGACTAACAATAATTATCAATGGTTTATGGACATAAAGATAGCCACAAGAAGAGTAGCTGGAATGCATGAGGTGAATGATATCATGGCACTTATAACTCAAGTATCATCTTTGGTAAATCTTTTGAAGACTCAAAACTCGCTAGCGAGTATAAACCAAGTCCAAGATTCAAGGGTATCGTGAATTTTTTTTATGGAGCCCATTTGTTTGATAATTGTCTAGATAATCCTGAATCAGTATTTTATGTGGGTAATGTGAATCAAAACAATAATTTATACTCAAACACATATAACCCAAGATGGAGACAACATCCAAATTTCAATTGGAATAACAACAATCAGGGTGATAATTAACTCAACCATCAATCATTTTCACCACCTAGTTTCCAACAACCACAAAAATTACAAGTCCAAAAAAGAAGCCACCTACTAGGGACAATACAAATGCCTTAATGGGGATGATGAAAGACTTCATCCAATCATTTAATACAAAAGTGTATACTCAAGAGGCTTCAATTCAAAATTTGGAGAGCCAAATGGGGAAACTTACTCAAACTATAAGTCAAAGGCCTCAAGGTAACCTTCCAAGTGACACATTTGTAAACCCAAAAGGATAAGGAGGAACTAGAAACTAAAAAGGATGAGGAAGAATTAGAGGATAAAGTGAGTAATGGAAAGGAAATAATCTAGCCAAAAAATAGCAATCTCTACACACCCATTATTCCTTTCCTTCAAAGACTGCAAATGAAAAAGTCAGATATATAGTTTTCAAAATTTTTGGAAGTTTTCTAAAAGTTTCACATAAATATATCATTTGTAGATGCACTTGAATAGATGCCTTATTATGCCAAATTTCTGAAGGACATCTTGTCTAAGAAAAGAAGGCTTAGAGATAATGGAATAATAACCTTGACAGAAGGTTGTGGTGCCATCCTTTCTAGAAAACTACCCCAAAAGTTGAAAGATCCAACTAGTTTTTACATTCCTTGTACAATTGGGAACATCCACTTGGAGAAAGCATTATGTGACTTGGGTTCTAGCATTAACCTTATGCCATTATCAGTATTCAAGAGACTGGGGGTTAATAAAACCAAACCCCCTTCAATAACATTACAAATAGTAGATAGATCAATTAAGAGACCTTAGGGTGTGGTACAAGATGCGATAGTAAATGTACACAAATTCATCTTTTTGGTAGACTTCATTATGCTAGACATGGAGGAGGACTGTGACATTCCTAACATACTTGTCCATCCATTCTCAGCAACCGAAAGAGCAATCATTGATGTACAAAAAGATGAACTTACAATGAGAGTGCAAGATGAACCAATAATGTTTAAAGTTTTTAAAGAATTTGAACCCCTTGATATTGATAATGCTAAAGAATGTTTAATGATAAATGTTACTGATTATGGGAATAGCTAAAAAAAATATATTGAGTCACCCACACTTAAGACTTTACCATATGGTGCTATAAACAAGGACATAAACTCACTAGAAAAAAACTCAACCTATTTTAACTTTGAAAGTATGGAATCAAAGGTTGATATTGTGGATTTTGTGAACTTTTTGGAGGACGTGCCTCTCATATGTGTATCAAAGGCAATTATGGAAAATTTTGAGATAGGATCTAAGGTCAAGCCATCAATTGAAGAGCTACCAATTTTAGACCCAACACTTTTACCCTTCTATCCCAAGTCAAGTATGAAAGTAAAAGAGTCCAATAGAAAGGTGAAAAAGATGTTAGGAATACATAAATTGGATGAGTTACAATGGAGTGCTTACAAGAATGCCAAAAAGTTCCAAAAGAAAACAAAAATATGGCATGAAAAGAGAATTGAGCACCGTTTTTGTGAACCAAAACATAAGGTATTATTGAACAAATTAAGACTTAAGTTGTTTCCAGGCAAACTCAGAAGTAAATGAATACAAATGGATGTACCTTATGAATTGATATGGATGTCTAGTAAAGGATGTTAAATGTGACGCTGGTTGGGAGGCAACCCAATGTTATTTTACTTATATTTTCATTGTTTTTGTTTAGGTGAATAAATTTTGAGAGTAATGGCACAACAAGAATGAACATTTTAGTGACAGATGTGGTATGCCATGATTAAGGAAGTTTTCTTTTCTTTTACCTTTTCATATTTATATGTGCACATTGGGGACAATGTGTAATTTAAGTTTGGGGAAGGAAACTTCATTCTCTACATTAGTATATAATATGCATTTTAAATTTTTAGAGAATTGTTTTTTAATTCTTAGGATGTTTTTAATCATGATTTAGGTAGAAATTGATAAAAAATTGAAAACTAAATGTATACATGCTTGATATGAAACATATGAACTTAATGATAAAAAGTGGTTGTCATAACTAGGATAAGGAATGTAACATATTTTAAGATACTTACATTAATTCTGTAATATGCTTTCTAGTTTTGATTGAAGTGCTTCGAATTTTTATGCATTTGTTGAGATTGATTTTGGTGTTCTTATTGAGAGAAAATTTGTAGTGAGTTATGTGAATTGATGAGATCTACCAAGTTTTAGAATCTATTTGTTTATCCCTTGAGGCGAAATCCTAAATAGTATTTAGTAAGAGAAATGATTCAAACTTTATTTGGATTGATTGAGCATTTCAAGCTAACCATTGTTAATATCTTTAGTCACCCATTTAAGCCTAACAAAGAAAAAAAGAGAAAAGAAAGAATAACCAAAACTCACAACACAATTATCCCTCTAAAGAAAAAGAAAATAGAATTAAAAATAAGTTTGGAGGTGTTGTGAAATCACAAAAAAAGATAAAAGAGATGTGGAATAAAATAATATGAAAAGAATGATAAAAGTAGGTACACTAAAATATCAAGTTAAAGCTCAATTGTTGTTAAAAGCTGCATGATGAAAAAAAAATCTAAGGTATAGAAATAGCCTAAATGTCTTCATTTATTGAGATCTAACCTAAGCTTTACATTACAGCCAGATAAAGTCCTTATTAATCTTGAGCTATTTTCATATTTATATTAGTGGAGAGGGATGAGAAAAATAGACTTATGAGACTTGTTCTAAGGTTGAATTAATTAGCATACTCATATAGGTTGATTTCATAAGTGCATTGGTTGATATCATATATGTGCAGCAAACACACACTAATCAATTTTTCAAAAACCTTGCATATCCTTTTATTAATGGAACATTGATTGATGAATATATCACCCTCCTTATCATAGGATTGTACGACTTTTGAGAGGATTAGTTTCTTGAAATATGCATGTATTACTAGAAGTATATTTATGAATATACTACCTATATTATTTTATTTATTTATACTTGGATTTACTTGAGGACAAGTAAATACTTAAGTTTGGGGGTGTGATGACTCTATGAAAGTAGAGTCATTAGCATATTTTTTTACTTAATATTTACTTGTTTTATTAAAAAAAATTATTTTGAGAATTTTTAACGCATGACCAATCAGGAGTTGCCATATGGCATGCCACTCAAGTAGAGGAAAGTGAATCAGGTTACACTGGGTGTGAGGAAGATAAACTGTATGCCAGGTGTCAGCACAATGATCAATTTGAGTTCGGAGATCGATCAAACCACCCTGCCATTTGTCCTTACGCCATTACTCCCCATGTTCCACCCGTATACCATGACATCCATTTTGGTGAATCACATTGTGCTGTGTGGTACTAACCCAGCAAGTGTTGACTCTAACCAGTCTCTGTTGCCACGCATCGCGCTTTGATTAGCCCAATGATTTCCATATGCCACGTATCATGATGTGATTGACTGGCACTCTCAATTTTTATTATTTTGATCTATGCCCTTGATCTAAAGTTGATTTGATAGTCCAGATCACACCTGACCTATATTTAAGCCCCTAATCACCTTATAAACCCTAAGGGGCCATCATTAGCATAATTTTGGTTAGTTTTTGGAGCTAAAAAAAGAGAAAAATATAGAAAAATTCAAGAGATGATACAATTTTGGTGGAGATTCAAGAAGAGATTAACACTACAATTCAAGAGATTTATTCTATTTCTTCTTCTACTCTTTTCTTTATCAAATTTTATGTATTTTTTTATGAAAAATATGAGCTTTATGAATACAGTTATTTGTAATTAATTTATTAATCTAGCGATCTTATGAACCCAATTTTTACCATGTGATGATCTATTATTTTACCCCAATTAAAATTTTAATTTAATATATTATTTAGTTTGATTTTTATACTATTAATTGTTTGGCCTATAATTTATCTATAGAGTCAATTAAATAGATTTGAGAGAATTATTTAATTGTTTGTCTTGATTAAATAACATGCATAGTTTTTAGGCAGAGATGTATGATTCTTATGTATGTGATCCATAATTGATGAATTTAATGATTAGTATGCAATTTAATTGGCATGAGAGTGTGATTAAATTAATTACTATATGGTGTGTAGTTTACTTGAGAGAAGAATACATGATAGGTTAGATTCAATTGATCATGTAATTAATTGATAATTATATTGGGAAATTTTAACGATTCGCAAGTTTAAAAAATTGAAGTATTAAGTATTCTTAGATATTTTCTCATATATCATCTTAGTTACCAAATCTAATTTAATTAATTATTTCCATTTATTTTTAGTTATTTTAATTTTGCTTCCTTATATTATAAAAACACAAAAAAATTTATTTTTATTTTTTTAGTTTTAAAAATTAGTTTCTAATAAAATAATCCTCGTGTGAACAATTTTTTTTATCATTATATTACTTGTTGCAATATATATACTTACGTATTTATTGCATACACAATTTGTGTGGCGATCAAGTATATTTAAGGTTGTATAAGTACATCCTTATTTTGTTCTAAGTACATCAACATGTGAAATTAAATTTATAAAAAATCCTAAAAAATTCCAAAACAATCTCAAAATTTCTAAAAACTCATTGTTTTTTATAAAATATAAAATAAATAATTTATAACATATGAGAAAAATAAAATAAACATAAACATGTAAAATTTAATAACTAAAAATATGTAAAAATTATCACCTATCAAATTCTCCCATACCTAATCTTTGGTAGTCCTAAAGCAAAGTCAATACCCTTTGTAGAGAGAATGTGTGTAGTCATCCCTCCATTTTATCTTAGAGGCTAAGAAACATTATGGTTTTTAAGTTCTAAATAATGATAGATAATGTGTGTAGTCATCCCTCCATTTTATTTACTATATGATAATCATGTTCAAAGTGTGCATGTGATGAGCATCCATTAGCAATAATAAAATGTTGACTTAAACAAGTCGAAACATTATTCCTTCCTATAAAACATCACTACTCTTTTAAGATTATAATTAGACAACTTAATCTTTTCATTTAAAGTTATATCTCCACTTATCAAAAATGTTTCCTAAAATCAAAAGGTCTTTCATTTTATTGTAATGAGGTTAGGCATGTTGGTTAAATTAAATGAATTGGAAAAAGGAATAAAAAAATTCATGAGTTCATAGAGTAAGGATAAGAGATCTATAAATAACAATATCCTAAGATTGAGTTTGTTAATAAAATAGGATCAGATATTATCATTTTATACCTAAATAATATTATTGACTTCTTTTATCTTATCTTTGCCAACCTTTTTTTATTATTGTAACACAAGGATTATTTTTATTTTTATCTTTACAACTTGCCCCTTATAGTCTTTTAATTTTTAAGTAATAATAATATGGGGTATACATTAACATAGAGGCTATTTTGCATGTGTTTGACATTTAATTAATTAACTACAATTCGCACTTTTAAATCACATTATAGCATTTTCATAGAATCCATTCTCTTTTTGTGCAACTTCACTTTTTCTTGAACTATAGGACATGTCCAAAGTGTTTGGTTAGATGGGTAAGGAGTGGATACATGCAGATGGCTTATGTAGGCTCAAATGGTTCACTAAAAGGGTTGTGCTTATAGGACAAAAAAACATTATAAGTAGGACAATTTAGCCAAAAGTTAGTCTCTTGTCTTAATTAATTTTCAAGAAATACATTTTTCCATTGGATTTGATAAAATTAAAGAAACTAGAATCGTAGTCATATTCATTAAAATCATAGCAAAATTTAAAACAATTTATAACATTTTTTACAAATTCAAGCACATAGTTTTTCCTATCACCAGCTTAACTATTGTGTACACATGTTTTGAGCAAAGTTATCATAAAGCTACCTTCACTAAACAATATCAAGACTCTATCATCATCCATTATTATTTAAAATCTATTATTACTTACTAGTTTCATCACAAATGTTAGAAAGTAAAAAATATCATATTATTATTTCCAAAACTTGTTATTGATTATAATTAACTTATTTATATATATATAATAAATATTTAATGAAATAAATAATAAATAAATAAACAAAAATTATGCTTCTAAAACATATTAAACTAATAAAGTAAACAAAATAATACTAATAATAAACATAAAAACATGTTTACTCTCCCTACACCTAATTCTTACATTTTTCTCAATGTAAGCACATGCATCAATATAATGTTAAAAATTAAGTAGAAGGAAGTAAAAAACAAAAATTGGTGTGTTGCCTCCCACAAAGCACTTGATTTTACATCATCAATTGGATGCTACCACTTTTTTCATCCTTCATCATCAACGATCTTGAAATGTGTGATGTCGAATTGTTATGTTAGCGTTTATAATTTGCATCCTTGCATCTTGAGGGTAATCTCATTTGAACCATACTAGACTTAATTTTCCCCACACCTATTGCTTTTTTATCCTTGGAAAATGTCTACAAAATTTCCTTTTCATGATTTTGCTTCATTGAATTGTCAAACCTATTGGAAAAATATAAAGCAATGTCATCATTAAAAAAAGGAAGGTTTGGATACTACCTTTGGTGCCACATATGATTCTTAAAGGGTGATGGTCTTTTTCTCTTCACTAGTCCCTTCTTCAGATATATCATTTGTTGGGAATTTTTTGAGTTCCTCTAGTTGCTTATCATTATCCACAATAATGGCATTGATTCTCTCTCAAGGTTTAGTATTTTTCTGGGTGGCTCACCAACTTCCCTTCTTCCATTCTTTCCACAATTACTACTACTTGGTTAATATGTATTTCAAAATTTATGCTTGTAATTATGCATTCCAATTGAAATTCCAAAGTGTGAGAAATTAGGAAATTTATTGTGTTTTCAAGAGACTTACCTTGATTGGTTGGAATAGGTTTTTGTATCGGGAATGAAAAGTTAGGTGTGATGTTGAAATCAACTTCTAGATTTCAATATGAATAGCTAGAATATGAATCATACTTAGGCCTCTCATTTTCAAATTCACTCATAGCATTAATGTGCTCCCAATTGCCTTCTTATAGTTCAAAGTAAGATGCATGAAATTCATTAAATAGATGTTAATCTATCACCATGTCATATAACTATAATTCTATTTAGAACATTAGGCAAAAAATAGTAAATAAATAAATAAATAAATAAAGTAAATAAATTTGAAACTAAAACTAAAAAAATGAAAACAAAATAAAAGAAAAAGAAATTCAAATCTAAAAATAAAAATAATATAAAAACTAGCAAATAATAAGAAAATATTAAATCAATCCTTGCCAATAAATTGTCAAAGTTTTGGTGGTCTCTAAATTGGGCTATTAAATATTTAACCTTACTTTTTTACTTTTTAAAAATATCATTGTAAATATAATTGCAATTAAGGGTCAGTACTCGTAGATGATTGAGTATATTTAATTATAAATTACTAGTTTAAAAATTAAATCCTCAAATATCACAAATAAAAAAATGAGAGTTTTTGAATATTTTTGCATAAAAATAAAATAACATATAAGAATAAGAGCATTGCAAAAGTATAAATTTTTAAATGCATAAAAGAAACATGTGATTATGTGATTATCCTCGCCACTAGGTTACAATTAAATTTATTATGTTATGATTCATTTAGTTTTTAAATCCTAACTTTATTATATAATTTTAATATCTCTTTTTATTTTTCTCTATTTTGGTTTTATGAATTTAAGTTCGTCTAAAATTTCCTACTACTTTTTACTTTGTAATTGTCTACCAAATCCATTATTAATTAGTCTTACTCATGAATAACCTATAATTATAAGTAATAGATTTAATTCATTTGTTACATTGTAATCCAAAGAAGTAATAACTAAATCAAATAAACTTGATATCATTAATAATTTTTTACTTAACAATTATAATAAGAGTATTGCAAAAAGTATAAACTTTTAAATGCACCAGAGAAACATGTGATTATAGGATTATCCTCACCACTAGGTTACAATTAAATTTATTATGTTATGATTTACTCAGTTTTTAAATTCTAAATCTATTATATAATTTTAAGATCCTTTTTTATTTTTCTCTATTTTTGTTTTAGGAATTTAAGTTTGCCTAAAATTTCCTACTTTTTTACTTTGTAATTGTATACCAACTTCATTATTAATCATCCTTACTCATGAACAACTTATAATTATGACTACTAGATTTAATTCATTTATTACATTGTAATCCAAAAAAGTGATAACTAAATTAGATGAACTTGATATCATTAATAATTTCTTACTTAACAATTGTAATATAAGTACAACTTGCTACTTCAAATAAAAATTAGTAATTTCATACTAATTTTATAATATAATAATAAACAAAACTAGATATCGAACTAGGTGTACACCTATATCAAAAATTAGAATGCTTTGATATTTCAATATGAAATTAAACGTATCAAGAAATTAATAATTGAAACTTTATTCAAAACATAATATAATTCATATTAGATCATAATTTAGGGCTTAGAATTATCCATGATCACAATGAATTCTTTAGTAAGACATTAAATTCAACATTTACAAAAATATAACTAAAAAATTCACAACAATAAAGAGAAGAAAGATATAAGAATTTTATTATTTGATGAGAAAGTGAAGCCAATTTAATTAGTTATGCTAATCTTCAAACTTAATTTTGAATTTTTCTTCAAATGTTCTTCAAAATACTTTTCTATTTTTTTCTTAATTCCATTTAATCTTTTCTTCAAAATGATATTTTGTGGGTATTTATATAGGTTTTAAATTGAGTTTTATAATCAAATTAAATCAAGGTGGTTGGATGGAGTCAAATGGAGGATTAATAGCGCGTCCAATGTCACAAATATAGATTAACACATGAACAATGAAATGATGCGAGGGTTCTAAGTGAAGTGACTATTGGGAAAATTACATGTCATTTGACATGAGTTGGAGGAGAATGACGTGTCATATGGGAGGCATTGGAGAAAATGATGCATCATTTATCTCGTCGTCTGGAATTAAGTGATTCAAAATGTTGCCTTTTTTTGGTGCTTCTTTACTAGTACATCCATGTTTTTCTAAGTACATATATATTTTCTTCTAAATATATCCAATTGTTAAATAAAATCAATTAAAATTTTAAAATATCTAAAAAATTACATTTTCTCATAAAATATAAAATAAGCAATATATAACACATAAAAATAGTAAAATAAGCATAAATATGTAGGATTTAATAATTTACAATATGTAGGATTTAATAATTTACAATATGTATAAAGTATCATTTACCAGTCTAGATCGATGAAGTAGAGCAAAATTTGACATATCAACCCTATTTTGAAGTATAACTTTCAATCTCAATTATTTTTTCAAAACTAATATGATTTCTAAATTGATTTGGACCTATTTTAGCATATCTAAACAATGCTAGGGGCTATAATCCAAGAAAAGAATTGGTAAAATTAAAAGAAGAAATGCAAAATTCAAAGAGAAACATAGTCCTCGTAGCAAAGATAAGAGCTACACATCAAAAGAAAACTTAGCAAGGAGATTAGGAAGATTTAAGATGGAGCCAATACAAGTCAAGAGATGGATTGTATTCTATTGTTTTTCTATCTTTCATTAATTTCTATGATCTACTACATTGAACTTACCAATTTGATCAAGATGTGTAGAGGCTAGATTTTATTTTCTAGCAGTCTTATAAACTCAATTTTCTACTATGTGAGTTAATTATTTTGAATCCATTATGATTTTTATTCATTTCATATTATTTAACCTGATTATCAATTTAGAATTGTTTGGCCATCAATTAATATATATATAGGTAATTAGATAGATTCTAGAGAGTCATTTGATTGCTTATCATAATTAAATGACATGCATGGTGTTCTAGAAAGAGATGTATAATTCATATGCATGAGATCAATGATTGCAAGCTTAAAGAGTAGTCATGAATTTGATTAGCATGGGATTGTAATCCAATTATTTACCATATGGAACATAGTTTGCTTGATAGAGGAATTATGGGCTAGTTTAGACGTAGTTGATTTTATGAATAATATGGAAATTATATGGTTTTTTAATTGTTCATATGTATAGGAAATTGGAGGGATTAAGATTCTTATATCTTTCTTTGATATTTATTTACTCATTAATTTATTAATTTTAGTCATTAGGTTAATAATTTTGTACAACTTATATTCTAATTGTCCATGTAATATTAATAATATTTCAATTGGTACTCAATTACAAAGAAATGAAACTCTTCATGTGATCGATATCCATATTTTAAAATACATGCTATATTATTTGCATGACCCATGCACTTTTGGTTAATATGTCAAGTTTTTAGCACCATTATTAAAGAAGTTTTAATTACTTTGGGTAGGAGATCAATAACGGCCATTGTGATAAATAATTTATTCCACATATTCATACTTATTTTATTGATCTCATGTATTATAATTGTTTGTTTTATATTTTATGAGAAAATATGAGTTTTTAGAATTTTTTGGATTTTTTTCAAATTTATTTTTGGATTTTCTTATTAATTTTTTGAAAGGTCGATATACTTAACGAAATGCGAATTTTTTACCAATGTACTTAGAAAAATATGGATGCACTTAACAAAATAGTGCCTAAAACCTCACTATTTTGTTTCACCTCGCATTGAATGATGCCCAACCAAAGCATCAAACCACCAGTATAGCACCAAACGACATGTTGTTTGGTCTAGCTCTTCAACCCTTCTTGCCTAGTGATGAGTGCTCAAAAAGCACTAAAATTACCATGATTTTATGCTCATTAATTGATTAAAAATATATATATTAATATGTTTTATCATATATTTATATAAATTTGTCTTTTTCCGAATCACGGGTATTTTTTATTGTTTTTCAGGTATTTTCGCTTAAAAAATCACTTAAAGACTCAAAAGGGAATACTGGAAGCAATACATCACAATTATATTACTAAATAAATGGAGAAAGGTCAACAAATATGGAAAAATTGGACAAAATGGGTCGAAAAGGTCAAAAATGTCAAAAAGGAGAAAATCGCCTTGACCAATCCTTGTAGGCCCCAAGGCTGAATAACTGCGTCTTGCCATCGCTCATACGCTCTGGCGCTTGATTCCGAAAAAGACAAATTTATATAAATATATGATAAAACATATTAATATATATATTTTTAATCAATTAATGAGCAGAAAATCATGGTAATTTTAGTGCTTTTTGAGCACTCATCACCTAACATGTCGCTTCCTGTCATCACTATCAATGATCCAATTGTTTGACACGTTGCACACTATGGTGCATCAATTTGACTCAATTCAATGGCCCTAAATTAGCTATCAATAAAACATAATTAAGGCTTAAATTGTTCCCATATTCTTTGTAAGATCATGCTCGAGCTTGACTTAAATTTATTGCACCTAATTCTATTGCTATTTGGAATGATTTGGTGGAAAAATTCTTTATAAAATATTTCCCACCAATAGAGAATGCCAAACTAAGGAATTCTGTCACTTCTTATCAATAAATGGATGAAGAATATCTATATAAAGCATAAGAAAAATTAAAAGAATTGCTAAGGAAACATTGTCAATATGATATTCCTCACTAGATCCAAATGGAGACTTTTTATAATGGTCTCAATGCTCAAAGAGGAACCATTATTGATGTATATTCTAATGGAGATTTCTTAGCCAAATCCTACAATGAAGCTTATGATGTGATTGAGAGAATGTCTAGTAATAATTACCAGTATCCAATAGATAGAGTAGTAGTCGAAAGAAAAATGGGTATAGTGTATGAGGTTAATGAAGTTACCACACTTATAGATCAAATTTCATCTATGGTGAATATCTTGAAGAATCAACAATTGACAGCAAGTGTCAATTCAGTCCAAGATGTAGGGGTTTCTTAGGTTTATTATGTAGGAGCTCATTTGTTTGATAGTTTTTCTTTTAATCCAGAATCATCATATTTTTTAAATAATGTGAACCAAAACCATAACCCATACTCCAAAACTTAAAATATAGGATGAAGGAAACATCCAAATTTTTCTTGGAACAATCAAGGTGCTAGTCAAGTAAGTTCTTCCATGCCTAGTTGACTAATGTATCGACCCAGATTTTAGTAACAACAAAGAGACCAAAAATGTGAGCAATCTAATTATTTATATTTTTTGCTTGAAGAACACATGGCCAAGAATGATGCAATACTTCAAAGCCAAGATGTATCAATAAGGAATTTAGAAAATAAAGTGGATCAGCTTGCCAATAAGCGTAAGAATCAACATCAGGAAACATTTCCAAGTGATACCAAAATTCCAAGGATAGAAGGAAAGGAATTTTGCAAAGCTATTATTCTAAGGAGTGAGAAGATTTAAAGGTACTAATAGTTCAGAAAATGGGTTAGAAAAAGTCTAGTTCAATCTAAGATAAGGAGGAGAAAAAACAAGAAAAAGATGATAAAGTTTCAAAAAATGCAGAAAATTCTAAAACTCAAAATGCCACAGCTTTGCCATATCAAACTTTCGAGCATAATAGAACACCTCCACCATTTCCTCAATGAATTCAAAAATAACATCATGATCTTCAATTCAGGAGATTTCTTGATGTTCTTAAGGAGTTCCATATAAACACACCCTTAGTGGAAGCTTTGGAACAAATGTTAAATTATGTTAAACTCATGAAAGACATCTTGACAAAAAAGAGAAGGTTTGTGAATTTTATATGGTTGCTTTGACAAGTGACATAAGTGTTATAATCCAAAACAAACTTCCTTTTAAGCTAAATGACCTTGGGAGTTTCACAATTCCATGCTACATAGGAAATAAATATTTTGGTAAGGTTTTTTGTGATTTGGGAGCAAGTATTAATTTGATACTTAGGTCTATTTTTAGGAAATTTTGGATTGGTGAAGCAAGGACTACAATAGTCTCTTTACAATTGGTTGACTGATCTATTGTTCTTTCGAAAGGTAAAATTGAAGATGGCTTGGTGAAAGCAGATAAATTCATTTTCCTAATGGATTTTATTGTGCTTGATTATAAGGTAGATAGAGAAATGTCTTTTATTTTAGGGAGGCCATTTATAGCAAAAGCCTAAACATTGATTGATGTACAAAAAGAAGAATTAAATATGAGATTTCAAGATGAATAAGTCACTTTCAACATATTCCAAACCATGAAATTTCCTAATGATGTTGAAGAGTCTTCATCCATCTCGATTGTGGACCCTTTGTTATCTAAAGAACTTGAGAAATGTTTTTATGGTGACTCTATTGAAGAATTGCTACAATATGATTCAAATTATGATGAGGAAGATGAGGAGAAATTAGCTTGGGTAAAAGCAAAGTCTAAAACTTACAAACCAAGAAACAAATTTGAATCCTTAGATTTTTTCATCTCAAGATTTCAAGCTCTATAAGCTGTTGGTTGTTGAACCACCTATTTTAGAGTTAAAGCCTCTTCCTAGTCACTTGAAATGTGCTTACTCGAGTGAATCTTTGACTCTTTTGGTGACCATTTTAGCTCATTTGTCTGAGGAACAATAGAAATCATTACTTGAGGTGTTGAAAACTTACAAGAAAGATAATGGCTGGACTATTGCTAACATAAAGGGTATCAGACCCTTATTCTACATCCACAAGATCCTTTTAAAAGACAATGAGAAGGTATCCATCAAATCTCAAAGAAACATTAACTCGATTATTGAAGAAGTTGTAAAAAAAGGAGATTATCAAATGGCTTGATGTCAACATTATTTACCCTATTTTTGATAGCTCTTAGGTTAGTCTGATTCTATGTGTTTTTAAGAAGAGAGAAATGATTGGTCAAAAATTCCAATAATAAGGTTCTCCATACAAGATTTTTCACTAGTATAGAATTTGCATGGATTTCAAAAGATTGAATAAAGGTATCCAAAATGATCATTTTCCTCTTCCTTTTTGAGACCAAATGTTGGATCATATTGTGGGAAAAGAGTTCTATTGCTATCTAGATGGGTATTATAGGTATAATTAGATATCTATAGCACCCGAGGACTAACACAAGACAGAATTCACATCTCTTTATGGTACATTTTCTTTTGAGAGAATGCCATTTGGACTATGCAATGCATTGGTCACATTTCAGAGGTGTATGATGAAAATTTCCACTGATATGATTGATCAATTCATTGAAGTATTATGGATGGTTTTTCAATGTTTAGAGATTCATATGACCCTTGTTTGAATAATTTGGCTAAAGTCTTACAACAATGTGAAGAGACAAATCTATCATAAATTGGGAGAAATGGCACTCTAAGGTTAATGAAGTAATTGTTTTGAGACATAAATTGTCTAAGAATGAGCTTGAAGTTGATAAAGCAAAGATTGATGCTTCTCTAAGTGTTTTATTCTATACTTATATATAATCTTGAAATCTTTGAATAGTTTTCTTGAGAAGGAAAAGGCATGTTGCATTGACAAATCTTGTTTGCATGCTTTCCTTGGGTTAAAGAACAAACTTGCTATGAATTGAGCCTTTCCTTTTGAAATTATGTGTGATTCTAGTGACATGGTGGTAGGGACTATTTTGGGGTAATGAAGAGACAAGGTGTTTTATTATATCTATTATGCTAGTAGAACTTTGTAAAAAGCTCAACTTATCTACATGGTAATGAAAAACGATTTATTGGCCTCTCTTTTTTTCATTTGATAAATATTCGTCTTTGTTCATTGGACCTAAGGTCATTGTTTATACTGACCATTTTGGTATCAAATATCTTGTAGAGAAGAAAGAGGCCAAATCAAGACTCATTTGATGGGTGTTATTACTACAAGAATTTGATTAGGAAATTAAGGGTCGAAAGGGATTTGGAATCAAGTAGCTGACCATTTCTTTATATGGGAGAAAAAGGGGAAAAAACTCAGTTATGATTAATGAAGAGTTTCCCATTGAGCAACTCTTTGTAATTTCCCAAGATTAAGTGCCTTGGTATGTAGATTTTATCAATTTCTTGTTCAGTGAACTGCTCATAATTTTAGGCTTTAATGTGATAGATAGAAATGGGTTGGAAGCATCTTTATGAAGTAAGAAACACCTCTATACAATATCTTGGAGGTTGAATTGTTTAATGTATGGGATATAGACTTTATAGGGCAATTTCCTTCAAGCTATGTTAATCAATACATTTTAGTGGCTATTGTTTATGTTTCAAAATGGGTAGAAGCTTTTGCACTCCCCACTAATGAGGCAAAATTAGTAGTAGGATTTTTCAATAAAAATATCTTCACACATTTTAGAACTTCTTGTGCCATTATAAGTGATGGGGGAACTCATTTTTGCAACAAACAATTTGAGGCATTGTTGGCCAAATATGGAGTAAAGCATAAGGTTTCCACACATTACCATCCCCAAACTAGTGACCAAATTGAGACCTTTAATTGAGAAATCAAGAGGATTTTAGAGAAAACTATTGGTCCAAGTAGAAAAGACTAGTCTACTTGGTTGGATGATGCATTATGGGTTGTAAGATAGCATTCAAAACACCATTGAGAATGTCTCCTTAAAAACTTGTTTTTGAAAAAGCTTGTCATTTATCATTGGAGCTTCAACATTGTGCATATTAGGCCATCAAAAAGCTTAACTTTGATCTAAGGTTACTGGAGATAAGAGGTTGATGTAACTAAATGAAATGGATAAGTTTCAAAACCAAGCCTATGAAAATGCCAAAATTTACAAGGAGAAAACCAAACATTGGCATGATAAGAGGATATCACCTAAGACCTTCAAAATGGGATAAAAATTTCTTTTGTTCAATTCCAAATTGAAACTCTTCCTGGAAAGCTAAGGTCATGTTAGCTAGGTCTTTTCTAAATCACTCAGATTTTTCTTTTTTGAACTGTGGAATTGATGGAAGAAAAGTCAAGGATAATATTCAACGTAAATGGCCAATGCATCAAGCACTATTAAGAAGGAAATGTAGATCATCAACAAACCTTTAATCCACTCATTAAAGCATGATAAAAAGAGAGGGTCAGGTTGTTGGAATTAAAACAAGTGCTCATGAGAGGCAACCCATATTTCAAAAAAAAATTATAATTTTCAATTTAATTTTTGAGTGTGTTTTATTATATTGCATTTTTTTGATTTAGTTATTTTGTGAGATAAATTTATTTTATGTATAAGAAATTGAGTGTAAGGAAAATAAACTTCAATAACACAATATCACCATATTCAAGACATAGTAGATTGGGAGAACTAGGAAACTTTGTTGTATAATGCTATAACAACAGTATGGCAATTCTCTTTAGTCTTCTTCATAGAAACATGGAACCATACCTGGTCTAGGTGATGAGTGTTTAAAAAACACTAAAATTATCATGATTTAGTCTACTTTAATCACATGTATTTTTATTGTTTTTAAGGTATTTTCGTTAAAAAAATTTAAAGATTCAAAGAAAACAAATATTGGATGTAATACATCCAAGTATGTTAAAAAAAATGAGAAAAGTCAAAAAATGGAGAAAAGGACAAAACTGCCCAAAACCCATGTCAGGGCTCGATCCGTGCTGTGTCAGCACCTATCCTTATGCTCGCCCATACCGTTCAGCTCCCCCACACATATGCCATTTTTGTCCAAACACGTCCAAGGCCAATTTTTTATATAGTTTTCCACTTTTTTTAGCCTTTTTCTCACCTATAAAAAGCCTCTCTCCCCCATTGTAAAAAACATGGCTTAACACCTAAAAAATCAACTCTTATTTCTCTCTCCAGAAAGCTTTCTTAGTTTTTCTTTGATTTTTTAGTTTTAAAGTTCTTTTTTTTAGAAAAACTAGTTTTTTGGGTAAATTTTTAGTTGTTGATTCAATAAATAGAATGCAAATCTGTTTGGAGGTTTTCCCGAAATGGAATTAGCGTCAAAATTTTGTAAGGATTCTTTTGAGGTATAACTTTTAAATGAATTTTTTACAGTTATTTTTATGTTTTATTCTTATATGTTATATTTAATTTGTCTATGTTTAAATTTAATAGAGCTGACTATTTGTAAACATGATATAATAATAATATTGTTATACTTGTGAATTATTAAATAGGAAAAACATTTCTATAAAATAAATTGATTTTTTTTAAGATTTTCTATTAAGGATGTTAGAGAGAAATATATTATTTTTTATTACAAACTTAAATCTAAAAATTATATTTTAAAGTTTAATTATCCTGTATGATTTGGAGTAGTATTCTTTTATTTGTTAGTACAATCGTTCGGTAGTTAGAGTGAAGCTCTGTTTCAAAAGTTTTTATACGAATTATTATTATAAAATGTATTGATAACATATTTTCAGTATTGATTTTAAAACTTGAAAGGTAGTACTCTCATAATTAAATTCTTAGGTTTAATTTGGACACATTGAATAAGTATAATTAACCGACTCTGCCTAAAGATGTGATTAGATGGTTTGCTACTTTCTTAGAAATAAAGATAAAATTTAGTACTGAATTAATTAATAGGCCCTGCCTAAGGATAGTAGTTAATTAGTATTAAACAAAAGAATTTGGGCCCTCCCTAAGGACAGTTTCATACAAAAAAAAATCCACAAATATTAATTTATATCTTTAATAACCTAAGTAATATGAGCAAACATAATTAACTTAATTATTGTATCCATAAATAATTCATTGATATGAATTATAAAAATTTGCATGATTATTTATTGAATCCATATCTATGTTTATATCATTTTTATGTTATTAGATTAGTAAACAGATAAACCAAAATATCATGATAGGATGTTTAGGATTAGTAAAAACATAAACACATTGTGATGACTACTCGACCGAGATGGAATAGAGCTCTTAAAAATATTCCATGGGTTGGACTTTCTACCAATCTAGGTCCCAAATACCTATTTGGGTTAAAAGAATAATTGACCTTTTGGGTAATTGCTCCTATGTATGGAAATCACAAAAAACATGATTTATGGATTATATGAATGAACCAATCCTTAATTAGCACCTTTTAATACCCCCAAAATCTATACTAAATATTTTCATCAATATATCTAATTAAGTATATATTCATAAAAGCATTTAAATGAGGTAAATAGAAAAAAAATGAATAATAAATGCAACTAAAAACAAAAACAAATTACTACCAAATACGATGAGTTGCCTCACACCAAGTGCTATCTTTAACATCTTAGCAAGATGTGACTTGTTCTTTCAAAGGAGGTTTATTTGTATTCTTGAAGTGAAAATTTCCTCCTTTAACTTATCCTTTACCAAAATTAGGCTTCATTTTACCTAAAAAAAGATTTAAAATGAGTATTATATACATGTACCTTCTTTTCAAGATAGAAGAAGTCATAAATTAGGCTTTTTTATGGCAAGACTTAATTCATTCTTTGTAGGCATCACACAACTATACAAAAGTAGTGTTATTTAGCCACAAAAGCTAGTTATATGTTTTATAATAAAATAAATGTTGTTAAAAAGTCCTATCTTATGCTTAATTATGTTAATGTATATAGAATGACATCGAATGGAGCCAAAATGATCAATTTGGAACAATTTATTATCTAAAAGGGCTCGATAGATCAAGCCATGGGTTGATAGATCAAGAAAGGACTCAAGCATTTAAGGATTAAGGCATCAAGTTGATGAATAACATAGAATGTTAGATCGATTCAAAAGGGTATCAATCAATTCAGATTTAATCAAATGCTCTCAGGTTGGACAATGATACACTTATATTGATAATTTAGGGTCTCGATTGATCGAGGGAGGTATAAATTATTACGTCAGTCTTATTTTTACATCCAATTATTAATGTCAGTCATTAGATAAGGATAATACAGCTAATACGAATCCTGAACAAATTAAAATGTGTTTCAATTTATTAAACACTATTGAAAGGTTATTATTAACATACAACTCATAAAGAAGAACATATAAAGATTTCGTAGAGAAAGCTAAGAAAACTAATTAGAACTAAGAAAAAACCACACACCAATAGCAAGAAGATTAAGAAAATTAAATGAGATTAAAGATAGAGCCATTACAAGTCAAAATATTGATTGTATTTCTTTTTTAATCTTTTGTCAGTTTCCATGATATTTTATATTGAAATTATGAATTTGGTTAAGATGTGTAAAGGCTAGATTTTATTTTCTATGATTCTTATGAACTCAATTTTCTACTATATGAATTGATTATTTTGAGGCCATTGTGATTGTTATTTATATCATATTATTCAATATGATTTTACACCTATTAATTTTTTGGCCAAGTCTATAGAGGTGATTAGATATATTCAAGAAAATTATTTGATAGTTTTTCATGATTAAATAACATATATGGTGCTTCTTGGTAGATATGTATGACTCATACACATGGATTTGATAATTGTGAGCTTAATGAATATGATGTAAGTTGATTAGCATGAGAGTACGATCTAGTTAATTACTAAATGGAACATAGTTTTCTAAAGAGAGGAATTATGTCCTAGTTTAGACTCAATTTATTTTATTATTATTATTGAAATTAAAAGGGGGATTTTTAGTCATTCACATGGGTAGGAAATTGGGGGATTAAGGTTCCTAGATCTTTCTCTAATATTTTTTTACGTAGTAGTTTAGCTATTCATATAATAACTTTCTGCAACTTATTTTTCCTCTATCAAAATAGTATTAGTAATATTCAATTGGTACATAACTAAATAGAATTTAAGCTCTTTATGGGATTGACATTCACACTTAAAAATACACTATATTACTTGCGCAATCCATGTACTTGTGGTTATCATGTCAAGTTTTTAGCACCATTATAGGGGTTTTTTAATTACTTTGTAAAGGATATCAATAACAGACATTACTATAGTAGTTTGGATTTTTAATTTTTCTTTTAATGTTTATGTTATATGCCCAGATTGATAGGTAATAATTTTGAACCTTTTGATACCGAGATAGAAATAACTCTACACCGGTTAAGAAGAGAAAGACTAAAACATTGTCAACAACAAATTATGTTAGAAAATAATGATACACAAGGAGTTAGAACCCTAAATACATAAAAGAGTTTTCTATACCCCAAGTGTATGGGGCCAAATAATCTAAAAGTAGACCGAGCATCAGTGCCAAAACATTTTAACTCAAGATAGGTGTCATTCAAATGGTATATGCAAATCAATTTATAGTACTAGTTATTGATGATCATTACTGGCAACACCTTTTTTATAGTGGCATAATTCATTATTTCATCATCAAAGATCTTGCTAGCATAACAAATAGCATGGTGAAATTTGTCTTTACACTACCCTAAAGTATCCTAATAGCAAAGTCACTAGCATTACACATCAATTTGAATGGTTCGCTCTAATATTGAGTTACCATGATTGATTTTGATACTACCTTCTCTTTTAATACCTTAAATGCCTTTAAGTATTTATCGTCAAATTTAAATGGCATATATTTTTTCAAAGAGTGTATAACAGTTTCGATATTTTTTACAAGTCTTTAATGAACTTCCAATAGAAACACTTGCCCAAAAAAACTTCTAATCCTTTCACACTAATTGGGGTGGCATTGGCTCAATTTTTTCAATCTTTGCAACATACCTCAATACCTCTCAAGGATACCTTGTGGCCAAAAATAATAAATTCTTGCACTATGAAGTGACATTTTTCTTAGTTTAATACTAAGTTGGTTTCTTCACATCTCATTATCACAAGAGATAGATGGTGTAGACAGTTTTTAAAATTTTTGCACAAAGAAGGACAAGTCATCCATAAAAATTTTAAGATTTTGTTTCCACCATCTCTGAGAAAATAGCCACCATACAATGTTGGAAGGTTGCAGGCTTTACCAAACGCAAAAAGGCATTGATCTCCTAAAAGCAAAGGTCTCATAAGGGCATGTAAAGTTGGTTTTCTCTTGGTATTTAGGTGCTACATGATGCATAAGTTCACAAGTGCACTTATCACTTTATAAATAGAAACAAGTATACTTCCAAGGTCGGTCTAAAGAGGAATTAAATGGTTTTAAATAATTCAACAACTATCTTAAAAATAGACATGAACTTAAGCCTAAACTTTCTATAATAATATTTGGTTATGAAAATTCTAACCTAATGACAAAAATAATTAAAGTATAAAAGATAGATTGTTTCACACAAACTACACATATATGTGGAAGTAATAAAGAAATAGAGAATTAATGGGATATTTAGATAGTTCACTATGTTTGATAGAATTAATTAAGTTGATGAAATATAAATCCAGGTTATTAATTTTTCCTTAAATGTATAAATAATACATTCGGCTAAGCCATTAATTAATTTATCCTTATTATCTAAGAAATTAACAAACCATTGAACTTGACACCTTTGGTCGGACAAACAATTTAAATTTTTATTCAAGCTGTCTAAATTAGATCTAGATTGATTTATCTAAAATCTAATTTTCATATTTTAAATCTATTACGAAAAATGTCTTCAATATATTTTTCAATAAAATATTTTATAAAAATCTCAAAAATAGAAAATAATCTAAGTTAAATAATTATTAAAAGTATTTACCTAAATCATTTACGCAAGCATATCAACGTAACTAAAATCACATTATCAGAATAAGCTAACACATGCTAAAAATAATGAGTAATTAATAAATTATTTTGTAACAAATTTAATAAATGCAAAATTGTTTGTTGAAAATAAATAAGAATATATATTGGATTTATACCTAAAATATAGATAGACGGATGTGTCTAGCTTCATAGAAGAGGTATTAATATTCATATTATTTTCTAGATTACAACAACAATTTTCATATCACTTGATCTAGAATAACTCTTTTTTACTATCTCTTATTTGTGATAACTTAACCTAAATTATATATAAAAGAAATTAAACAAAAAATGAACAACAATAAAATTTTATCTAAAACTGATGCTTTGATTAGATTTTAGTGTGTCTAAACAATAGGAAAATGAGTGATTATATAGTCAAAAATGGAAGAGAAAAGAGAATCATGAGGGAAAAATCTTTGCATGCTGCGACCCAAGTTTATCCATGTCATGGGCCGCATCTTGTTTTGGTTCATCTAGTTCTTTCTAGCATAAGTATCACTATGGCTAACATTTATACACATTACAACTCAAGTCAAGCTACTTGAATTTGATTTTAAATAGAATGAAGGGCACCACAGCCCACTATAATCCATGTTGTAGCCTACGTTGTTTATTTTCACTTTATTGTTTCACCCCTTACAAACTAGTTGGATTAAATGTAAGCTTTACATGTTTTTTTTTATTTTAATCTTCTAAGTTGAAAATGAGTATTTTAGGTATGATTATTCATGTCTTGATCAATTTAATCAAATTGAAGCTTAAATATACCTAAAAAATAATAGATTTGCCAGTAACTCTAAAAACAAAGATTTACTTTAAATAATGATATAATCATGCATATTCAAATGTATTTATAGCATTTAAATCCAAATAAATGAAATAATATTATGCTTTTCAAGAACTTATCACTACAGTTATTTGATTTTAGCCAAAGTACCGAATAAGAAGACAAAGAAAGAATGCCTTACTAGCCTATCAAGTATTTGGACCATGAATGGTATAGGAAAACGATCCTTTCGAGTTTCTTTGTTTACCTTGTGAAAATCCATGCATACTCTCCAACCTATAATACCTCTTGTAGATATCAATTGATAGATTCATTTGCTACCACAATCATTCTTCCCTTCTTTGGTACACATTTAATTGGGCTAACCCATTCACTATCATTGAATGGATAGATTATTCCAATATGCAACCATTTAATTACTTATTTCTTTACAACCACTTTCCTGATGAGTTTAACATACATTGAGCATCTCTAGTATGATTTGTACCTTCTATTAGCTAGATTTTATGTATGTACATTGATGGGTTTAAGCCTATGATGTTTGCAATGAACCAACCTATAGCTTTCTTAAATTTCCTCAATATACCTAGCAACTTTGCCTTTTGTTTTTGATTCAAGCTACATGAGATAATAACTAAGAGTGTCACCCCTTTACCCAAAAATGCATAGTGTAGAGGCTAGGAAGTAGTTTAAGCTCAAGTGTGGTTGATTTCTCTATCGATGGTTTTCATTTGAAACCTATCTCAAGATACTCCATAACAACATTACACACATACAAGGGAGGGATAGTGTTGCATAAAACGTTTATAAAGAGTTCTATGTAAGCATATAGAAAACAATGTAAAAATTAACAAAATAAAGATCAATTTTGGGGTTTTGAATAATAAAATAAAATAACAAAACAAAACAAAAGGAAAGGAAAGGAAATTAATAATTAGCAAGTGGAGAAGAGTAAGAATAATCAAATGAGGTTCAACAAAAAAAAACTACAAAGATTTCAAGTGATTAAGTTAACCAGGATTGTAAACGAAACAAACTATTACAGTTAGAACACAATTGCTATAAAAATGCTATGGCAAAACACATCAATAACCTGAATTCATGATTTACAAAGGATTCTCCCGAATCTATGATTTTTATACATCCTAAGTCTTAACTAAACATATTCCTATACTAATATGAGTTTAAGAAATCATTACATAAGCCAATCCTTTTGGGTTGCATGAGACAACTAATTATCCCTATATTAGTTACAAATTTGACATCATTTCTTAGACCTAAATTAAATCCACGTTATTCAAGCTTCATCCAACTTCAAATAGCCTTTCTAGAATTAATCTCAATCTAATATCCTATTAATTAGTAATCAAGCAACAAATAGGAATTCAATGGTAAAGCAAGCTTGAATAACTAGCACTATTTCACCAAAGCATATCATAGATTTTTATAAAGAAAAATACAGACTACATTAGCTTGTCAATTTACAATTCTAGATAAAAGATATTTAGTTCCTCATGTTCATGAAATCAACTAAAAATTTAGAAATAGAAAAATATGTCTAAATTTGAGATTACAAAGAATTAAAATAAAATAAAATGAGATAAGAGAACATTCAACAGGCAAACCCCTTCTCCACTCTTTTCCTTAAAGTGAATCCAAAATCTCTAATAATCTCTTACTTTGTTCGGCTAGTGTCTCTTCTTCCTCTACCTTTTTTTGCTCTCTTAAAGAAGAAAGAGAAATTGAATTTTAGATCCCAAGATCCCTACCCTCCAACTGACGTGATTAATTGTTTCCTTTCATATGTTGGTCTAAGGTTTAAATGATGTAAGGTGAGAGTCTTGTACTAACTCCCAAGTTTTCCCATTAGAAAGTGAGTCTTTAGTTGTCCATTTTCGTCCTTTTATTGACCCATGTCCAGCTATAATTTGTTTTTACTCTTTTATTCCTCGCTGCTCAGTTCCTGGGCATGTGTAAACCATGCTAATTTTTGCTATTTTTATCCTTGCGATGGCAGCATATGAATTTCAATTAATGAACATTAAAATATAACTCTTTTTAATTACATACAGGGTAAATTCAAACTTCATTATTAAAGAGTTAGCTTAATTCTAAAATGACACAATCAATAACCATTTCAGCACAATGTCTAAATTTTCTTTAGTAACCAAGTAAGTTTTAAGATATAAAAACTAATATTACTCTAATAGATTAGAGCTATCAACTCCCCCAAACTTAACATCTTGCTTCCTATCAAGCAAGTAAATCCTAAAACACTTGTGAAATATCACAAAAGGAAAAATAAAACCTCTAACAATATAAATCTTAACTAAAAACTAAAATGCAAAACAATAAACAAAAACAATTTGTTATATCAAAGTTGGAAAGAAGTGACCTTCAATTCACGACCCAAATTAATTTTTCTTAAGTGCTAGCTTAAACATTCCAAACTCATTCAAAATACTCCCTTTTATGTGTTTTTGTGATGCTCATAGTTAACCATTTGAGATTTCCACAAATCAAGATGAGTCATGATCCTTATGTCTAAACTCATGTCTCCATAAGTTGGTCTTTTGAACCCTTTTCCACTAATGCTGATAATAAATTAGTCAAAGATCAAAATGACTTTGAAAAGCTTGTAACTTAAGGTTTGGATTTGGATATGATATAGGACATGTTTAGGCTCAATAATCTATAAGTGCAAATGTCAATCAAGGACCTTTTTATAACTTTTAATATACCCAATTTGGTACCCCTTAACCTTTCTTCAACTTTGTTACCACCATAACCTACTACCAAAACATGACTTCATTTATTTATATTATTTCTTGTTTTCTTTTTTACTTGAATACATATATAAAGTAATAGTTAAAAGAACTAAAAGCAAAGTTCCAAGTCCCACATATATGCAAAAAGCACTAATAGAAGACTAAATGTAAAATACCAACAATAATTACAACTCAAATAGAAAGTTTATTTAACCCTCACAACTTCCTTATCCATTTTCAAAATGTCAACCTTACTTTAAATCAGTCATGTAAATTTTTATAATTCATATCGGTGGAGTATTTATAGATATATAATTAAGTTAATTATGTTTACTTATTTTATTTAAGTTATTAAAGATATAAATTAATAGTTGTTGATTTTTTTCCTTTTGGTATGAAGGTATCCTTAGGCAGGACCTAAATTATTTTGTTTAATATTAATTAACTAATATCCTTAGATGGAGCCTATTAATTAGTTCAATATTAAATTTTAACTTTATTTCTATGAAAATAGAAAACCATCTAATCACAACTTTAGGCGGAGTCATTTAATTAGAATTTATTCAAGGTATCCAAATCAAACCTAAGAATTTAATTATCCTAGTACTAACTTTCAAGTTTTAAAACCATTCTTGAAAATATGTTATCAATACATTTTCGAATTATAATTCTTATAAAAACTTTTGAAATAGAGCTTCACTCTAACTACCGGACAATTGCACCAACAAATAAAAAAGCACCACTCTAAATCAAATCGGATAATTAAACCTTAAAATCTAATTTTCAAATTTAAGTTTGTAATGAAAAATAATATATTTCTCTATCACATCCTTAATATAAATTTTGAATAAAAAAATTAATTTATTTTATAGAAACTTTTTACCTATTTAATATTTCACAAGCATGACAAAGTTATTATTATATCATGTTTACAAATTGTCAGTCATGTTAAATTAATTCACAAATAAATTAAATATAACATATAAGAATAAAGCATAAAATATAAGTTTATTTAATCAATTAAAGTACATTAAATAATGATAATTTTAGTGTTTTTGAAGCACTCATCACAACCCTAACGAGCTTCTTGCTAGTCCCTTAGTAGAGAAGCGGTAAAAACTAAACTAAAAATTAAAAATTAAACTATCCTAAATCACTTCCGTGGATTAACACGCTTGCATTTAGTGGATGAGTTTAAGTCTCATAAGGCTTTTCAGTAATGATACCCACAAACATTAACGAAAAAAAAAACAAATTAAAACAAATGAAATAAGAAATTAACTAAAATTTAAAATAAAGTAAAAAGACTAGAATAAAATAAAGAAACGAAATAAAAAAATTATCTCATGCTTATAATCTCTTTTAAATTTCATAATTAAAATCATAAGTATAGATTATTTTAACTTCCTAAAAATTCATGATTTATTATAATAATTAGTTGAAAATTATTTTCATATTTCATATAAAAAATATATCAATTTAATTTCACCCAAACTTAGTGTCAGGAATCCAAATTCGATTCGACTCTATTCCTCACAAGTCAATACTCTCAAAAACACTGAATCCTATAGGTTCAAACACTCATAATAATTTATATGCGAAAGATTTTATGTATAGAAATGAACTAATATGTTCAAATATGTATAAAAAGAAAGGCTCAAAGGGTTATTTTAATGTTGATCTCATGAAAGGAATCAAATGTAAGGATATATAAAATATTATACATTACTTTCATGCATTAATCGAATATATCAAATAAAAATATCAAGTAATATGTTGTTTAGAAAATGTAGGAAAATGTAATGACTTCTTAAGGAATTACTTCCTATATTTTCTTTGCATTAAACCATTTATCACAACTGTTTTGGCCTTTTGGGTCATAGTATATAAATTATACTATTCATTAATTTTCCTCTCTTTCTTTCCTTTTTTTTCTCTTATATTCTATTTTTTTATAACAAAATCCATTTTTTTAAAGAGTGAACCCTTGTACAGATTGTACATTTTTTATATGGTAAGGTGAGTGATTAATATTTGGTTTTTCTATTCATATTTGTATAGGTAACCTTAGTTATATCTTTTTTTAAAAGAAGTCACACATGAATGAAGAAAGACATATACTATCAATTTCTACTTAAATAATTTAATCTAAGAAAATGAAATATAAATATATAACATTTCATTAAGATATAAAAATTCAGAGATTCAATGCTAAGTCCTAAAGAGATCATCTAGTAATGCTAAAAATAAGAAAAGTGTTTTAGAGTAGAAAAAAATAATATTTATCACTCAAAATAAAGGAGAATGGGCTCAAAATATTTCTCACAAGGTTAGTCTCGACTATTTGATTCCTAAACACTAATTTTCAGTTTAATATAATTTCCACACCTTATCAAGAGAAACTACTCCTGACAAAAACTAACTAATTACCATATACTCCTTGATATTGATGAGCAGCTCTGGCATTACCGATCCTACAAATACATTGATTTTATATTTGTAAAACTCTCGTAAGTGTACGAGATTGAATTAATTTTGCTAATTAAATTAATTCATTTTTTCTAAGAGATTGAAAATGAACCATTTAAATGTCACCTTTGGTGGGGTTAGATAGTTTAAACTTTATTCAAGGTGTCCAAATTAAACCTAAGAGAATAATTATCCGAGTACTAACTTTCAAGTTTTAAAATCATTACTGAAAATATGTTGTCAATACATTTTTGACTAATAATTCTTATAAAAACTTTTAAAATATAGCTTCACTCTAACTACCGAATAATTGTACCAACAAATAAAATAACACTACTCTAGATCATATAGGATAATTAAACCTTAAAATCTAATTTTTAGATTTAAGTTTATAATGAAAAATAATATATTTCTCTCTAACATTCTTAATATAAAATTTTGAATAAAAACAAAATCAATTCATTTTATAGAGATTTTTACTTATTTAATATTTCACAAGCATAACATCGTTATTATTATATCATGTTTACAAACATCCAACCATGTTAAATTTAATCATAGACAAATTAAATATAACATTTATATAAAAATATGACAAAATCATATAAATATAAATTTTTTTAATCAATTAAATTACATAAAATCATGGTAATTTTAGTATTTTTCAATTACTCATCAAATATGTTTTCAAAAATGAATCTAACAGTGCAAAAGACTTAACTATTTACTTAAATTTGATTTAAAGAAATAATAAATTTTTGTTCGAAAATTTTTAAAGCTAATTTTAAAATTATAAAAATTATTAAACCACACAAAGAAAATAAAATCAAACACAATAAAAATGAAAATGTCAACATCAAAATTTTTAAAATTATTAAATTTTTTGAAATTAAGCATAGTATTTTCACCATCCCCAACCTAGAACTTACATTTTACTCGATGTAAAAATTATAAATTAAAGATAAAGAGAAAATAGAAGAAAAGTTACTTATTTCCTTAGAATGTGAAAGTAGTGATAGAGAAACATAGGTCCAGCCATGCTAAATTTAATCACAGACAAATTAAATATAACATATAAGAATAAAATATAAAAAATAATTGTAAAAACTTACAACACTTTGATGCTAATTTTGTTGCTGGAAAACCTCCAAACGGATTTGAATTTCCATTTATTGAATGAAAAATCTAGAAATTTACAAAAAAATAACTAGTTCTTCTTAAAAAGAGAAGAACTTCAAAACTAAAAACTAAGAAACTAAGAAAACTAGAGAAAGAAATAGCTAAGAAAATGTATTTGAGGTGTGTTTTTGGTGTTTTTTGTAATGGAAGAGATGTGGGTACTTATAGATGAGCAGAAGGGTAAAAATGTGGGAGAAAATGCATAATAGATGGACGATGGCATAAGAGCTTATGCATAATGGACAGACACTGACATAGGGAGTGGCGCAAGCAAGTTCGATATGATGGGGCGCGGTTGGGCACAAATAGGTGTAGGTGAGCACAGTTGCGCGTGGGTTCAGCAAGATGAGCACGTGAGTTCGGCGTTGTTTTGGTAGATGCGCATAGACATTAGCATTTTACAAGCGAATACTCAGTGTGGTATGGCGCAGATGGGCGACTATGAGCGGGATTTTGGCCTTTTTGATAATTTTGACCTATGTGGTCCAATTTTTCCATCTTTTTGACTTTTTCTCATTTATTTTCAAATATATTTGTGATGTATTTCCTCTAATATTTTTCTTCGAGTCTTTAAGTTATTTTTTTGAAGAAAAAATACCTAAAAAACAATAAAATACCATTGATTCTGAAAAAATTAATTTATATAAAAATATGATAAAATCATATAAATATAAATGTTTTTAATCAATTAAATTACATAAAATAATGGTAATTTTAGTATTTTTCAATTACTCATCAAATATGTTTTCAAAAATGAATCTAACAGTGCAAAAGCCTTAACTATTTACTTAAATTTGATTTAAAGAAATAATAAATTTTTGTTCGAAAATTTTTAAAGCTAATTTTAAAATTATAAAAATTATTAAACCACACAAAGAAAATAAAATCAAACACAATAAAAATGAAAATGTCAACATCAAAATTTTTAAAATTATTAAATTTTTTGAAATTAAGCATAGTATTTTCACCATCCCCAACCTAGAACTTACATTTTCCTTGATGTAAAAATTATAAATTAAAGATAAAGAGAAAATAGAAGAAAAGTTACTTATTTCCTTAGAATGTGAAAGTAGTGATAGAGAAACATAGGTGCATCCATTTTTTTTATTATTAAAGTTCACATAGATAGATCATGGTGAACTTTTAACATATCAACAAGTATTTTTAGTTTTAACAATTCTAAAATTATTCACATGAAATTAAATTGAAATAAACAAAAGAAATTAAATACATAAAACAAATAAAAGAAAATTACCTAAAATAATGGGTTATCTTGCATCGAGCGCTTAGTTTAATGTCTTAGCAAGAATTAACTTAGGGGAGTTCATTTTAAGTAAATTCAACATCCACACATCATTGAGTCAATCAAACCTACAGGTAGGAAAACAATTTCTACCTAACTTTATAAGTCATGCCTTATGGATTTTCAAAATTTTATTTATTTAAAACTAGGGACATATTGTGGGTTTTAGATAACCTACTTCTAGGTTCAAGTAAAATAACTAAGGCATCAAAACATAGTTGTAACTTGATCTAACAAAGCAACTACCTTCTTTTATCACGGATTGTGATTTAAAACTTTGAAATTTTGGATATAGCTTCAGGAATTTTTTATTTTATTTTATTATAATCTTTAAGTTAAATAATATAATTAGTATTAACCAAGAGTGCTCCTATGAAATAAGGGTGGGGCAAAGCTTCCTTAAAAACTATCCTCCTAAAGAGAGCAACGTTCTCAGGAAAGACTAATTGCATAAATGCTTCCAAGAACTAGTATGCTAGACATAACTCCCTTTGAACTTTACTTTTCATACTATTAAAATCTAAGCTAATTAAGTTTTTTTTACATTAAAATTAAAATTTAAAATATTTTTCATTTTTTCATTAATAAAAATTAAAAAGTAAAAAAAAAACATTATATTTTTTAATAAAGAAAAAAAGTAATTTTTTTTTATTTTTTTAATTAAAAAGCATAAATTAATTTTTTCACTTTTTTAAAAACAAAATAAAAAAAATTAAAATTATTTACAATACAAATGTTTTTTAAAATTTTGATAAATAATTTAAAAACGATATTACTTCCCTAACAATGGCGTCAAAAACTTGATGATAACAAGACCAGCATCGGGTTAGTAATACCGATATTGTAAATACTTTGGTTTTATATTTGTAAAACTCTCATAATTACACGAATCATTTCCTAGAAAATGAGAAGTATACTCCCAAGGTCGATTTAAGGAAAGAATATATGTAGTTTTTAATTTATTATTCAAACTTTTAAAAACGAAATTTAATCCTTAACATCGTGTCATGATATTTTGGGTTTTTATGTTTCGAATCTAATAACATAAAAATAAACATAGATACGGATTCAATAAACAATAATTAAATTTTTTATCATTCATCAGAATGGAGTATTTATGAATATAATAATTAAGTTAATTATGCTTGCTCATATTATTTAGGTTATTAATTATATAAATTGATAATTGTTGATTTTCTCTTTTTGGTAAGAAAGTATCCATAGGTGGGGCCTAAAATCTTTTATTTATTATTAATGAACTAATATCCTTAGGCAGAGCCTATTAATTAATTAAGTATTAAATTTCAACTTTATTTCTAAGAAAACAGTAAACTATCTAATCATAACTTTAGGCAGAATTAGTTAATTAAATTTTATTCAAAGTGTTCAAATGAAACCTAAAATTTTAATTATATCAATACTAATTTTCAATTTTTAAAACAATTATAGCAAAAATATGTTTTCAATACATTTTTGAATAATAATTCTTATAAAAAATTTTGAATAAAAGTTTCATTCTAACTACAGAGCGATTGTACCAACAAATAAAAGAGCACTACTCTAAATCAAACTTGATAATTAAACCTTAGAATCTAATTTTCAAATTTAAGTTTTTAATAAAAAATAATATATTTCTCTCTAACATCCTTAATATAAAATCTTGAATAAAAACAAAATCAATTTATTTTATAGAAATTTTTTACCTATGTAATATTTTGTAAGCATAAGGACCTTATTTTTATATCATATTTATAAATAGCTAATCATATTAAATTTAATCACAAAAAAATTAAATATAACATATGAAAAAAAATAACTGTAAATAATTGATTCAAAATTACCCCTCAAAACAATCCTTATATAATTTTGATTCTAATTTCATTTTTGGAAAAACTAAACGGATTTTCATTTCTGTTTATTGAATCAAACACTAGAAATCTATAAAACCCTAACTAGTTCTTCTTAAAAACTTTTAAATATTAGGATTAGTTTTAAAACATTTCTCACAAAAATTTATCATTTATTTAAATCAAATTTAAGTAAATAGTTAAATCTTTTGCTTAATTTTTGAAAACATATCATGGAGTATATGGTAATTAGTTAGTTTTTGTCATAAGTAGTAATTTATGATAAAGTGTAAAAATTATAATGAAACCAAAATCAGTGTTTAGGAACCAAATAGTGGATATTACCCTTGTGTGATATAATTTGAGCCTAATTTCTTTTGTTTTGGGTGAAATATATTTTTTATACTCAAAACTCATTTTTTATTTCTTTAAATATTTAGATGATCTCTATAAGTATTATCATTGAATGTTAGGATTTCCACATCTAATGTAGTGTCATATGTTGCTTCTACTACTTAGATTGAATTACTTATTTAGATGATCTCTATAAGTATTATCATTGAATGTTAGGATTTCCACATCTAATGTAGTGTCATATGTTGCTTCTACTACTTAGATTGAATGACTTATTCATTCATGCATGACTTATACCACGCAAAAAAGAAAAAAAAGAAATACATATGGGTTACCTAAACCATTACAAACAGTCAAAAGCCAAAATTTAGCTACTCACCTTATCATACAAAAAAATGTAAAAATTATACATGGATTTTTTCTCTAAAAATATAGATATATTAAAAAAAGAAAGAAAGAGAGAAATAAATAGTATAATCTACATACTATGACCCACATAGCTTACAAAGTTTTGAAAAAAGGCTAATTACAAAAGAAAGTTATATGAAGTAGATCCATAAAAAGTCATTGTACTTTCTTCATTCTATAAGTCATATATCTTAAAAAATTTAATTAATGATTTTGATTGAGGCATGAAAATAATTTTGTGATTTTTTTACGAAATCTTAAACATTCGATTCCATTCTTCAGATCAAAGTTATGCACTATTTTTGAGTCTTTTGTCTTTTATAAGTATGTGAACTTATTAGTTTATTTCTAAACATAAACTCTATTCTCATACACCTTAGTATAAGTGCTTGAACTCATAAGATTCAATGTTTTGAGAGTATTGACTTGTAAGGATAGAGTCAAAGCAAATTCAAATTTTTGTCAAATTTTTGACACTAAAATTAGGTAAATTTAAATTGAAACATTTTTGAAATTAAGTATGAAAATGATTTTCAACTAATTATTATTATAAACTATGACTGTTTAAGAAATTGAAAATAACTTATGCTTTAGATTTTAATTATGATCTTAAAAGAGATTAGAAAGAATGAGACATGTTCATGTTTTATTTTATTTTCCTTTATTTTCTTGTTTTATTTTATTTTATTTTAAAGTTAATTTTTGATTTTATTTAGTTTTTATTTTGTTATAATTTTAGTTTTGGATTTTTTATTTTTTTTTATTTTTGTTTTTAATTTTTACATTTAGTTTAATATTTATGGGTATCATTACTCAAAACTCTCATGAGACTCAACATCGTCCACTATGGCAATCTAGGGACATAAAGGCTTATTACATACGACAAATGAAATCGTTTCAATCCATGTAAATGATTTAGGATAGTTTAGTTTTTAGCTTTTACCGCTTCTCTTGCTACGGAACTAGCAAAAAGCTGGTTAGGAATTGTGATGAGTGCTTAAAAAACAGTAAAATTACCAAGATTTAATTTACTTTAATTGATTAAATAGATTTATATTTGTATGATTTTATCATATTTTTATATAAATTTGTATTTACAAAGTTATGAGCATTTTTATTATTTTTTAGGTATTTTTGTTAAAAAATAATTTCAATACTCGAAAAAATATACTGAAGGCATTACATCACAAATATGTTGAGAAAACAATTAGGAAAAGTAAAAAAATAGAAAAATTGGAATAAATGGATCAAAGCGGTCAAAAAGGTAAAAAATGCCAAGTCCTACATGCGTTCCACACACGCAATGGCGAGCCGTGTGCATGTCATGTCGAGTCTTACGGCCACCCGAGCACGTTAGTACCCATCTCACCACAAATCTCTCCTCACATGCTTGGCAGCCTTTCCAAACGTGTCCAAGGTCAATATTTGAAATATTTTTCCACTTTTTTAGCCTTTTCCATACATGTAAAATGACACTCTTGCTTATTGTAAAAATTATCCCTCAAATCCCAAAAATCACATATTTCTCTCTCTAGATTTCTCTCTCTAATAATCTTTCTTATTTTTTTTAGTTTTTTATTTATTTTTAAAGTTCTTAATTCTCTTTTTGAGAAGAATTAGCTATGCTTTTGTAGATTTCTAGTTTTTGATTCAATAAACAGAAATGTAAATTCATTTAGAGGTTTTTCAAAAACGAAATTAGCATCAAAGTTCTGTAAGGATTCTTTTGAGGTATAATTTTAATTGAACTCTTTACAATTATTTTTTTGTTTTATTCTTATATGTAATATTTAATTTTTCTGTGATTAAATTTAACATGGATGGTTGTTTGTAAATATGATATAATGATAAAGTTGTTATGCTTGCGAAATATTAAATAAATAAAACATTTCTACCAAATAAATTGATTTTGTTTTTATTCAAGATTTTATATTAAGGATGTTAGAGAGAAATATATTATTTTTTTATTAAAAACTTAAATATGAAAATTAAATTCTAAGGTTTAATTATCAAGTTTGATCTAGAATAGTACTCTTTTATTTGTTGGTACAATCACTCGGTAGTTAGAATGAAACTCTATTTCAAAAATTTTATAAGAATTATTATTTGAAAATGTATTGAAAATATATTTTTACTATAATTTTTTTTAAAACTTGAAAGTTAATACTCAGATAATTAAATTCATAGGTTTAATTTGGACACCTTGAATAAAGTCTAATTAACTAACTTCGCCTAAAGGTGTGATTTGATGGTTTTCTATTTTTGTAGAAATAAAGCTGAAATTTAATACTTAAATAATTAATAGACCCCATCTAAGGATATTAGTTCATTAATATTAAACAAAAAAATTTGGGTCCCGCCTAAAGACACTTTCATACAAATAAGGGTCAAATCAATAAATATCAATTTATATATTTAACAACTAAATAATATGAACAAACATAATTAACTTAATTGTTATATCCATAAATACTTTATTGTTATGAATTATAAAAATTTGCATTATTTTTTATTGAATCCATATCTATATTTATTTTTTATGTTATTAGATTAGGAAACACAAATCAAAATATTGAGACACGATGTTTAGGATTTAATTTCATTTTTAAGAGTTTGAATAAAAAATTAAAAATCACATATATTTTTTCCTTAGATTGACCTTGGGAGTATATTTATCATTTTCTATAAAAAGATTCATACACTTATGAGAGTTTTACAAATATAAGACCGAAGTATCTCTAAGATCGGTATTGCTAACCCGATGCCAGACTTGTGTTCATCAGTTACCTACTTGGATCATATGACATTCTAAGAACAACTTGTGTGTAGGATTCCCAATTTCAGTGTAATCACTAACGTATTTAGAACAAAAATCAATGGCCTCTTCAACAATGCAATGTTCCACCATGGATCCTTCAAGATGATTTTTATTATTTACATATCCTTTAAGGACTTGTATGTATCTCTCAAAAATATATATCCACCTTAAGTAAGTAGTACCACACAATTAAACCTCTTGAACTAAATAAACATACAAGTGAATCATTATATCTCAAAAAGGAGGAACATATTTTTCAAGTTGACACAAATTCTCCGTAACATCTTTTTGTAAACAGTTTAACTTGCAAATTGATATATATTTCTTTCATATTGTATTAAAGAATGAATAATGAAAAATTATTGATAATCGAACATGTGATATGAGAGTCATGTGATTTCAATCCATAAAGTTTTTATCGGTGATAGACACAAAATTTCTTACGTTGGATGAGTAACCATCAGGAACTTTCACACCCTCTAAACATTTACAAAAAATATCCTTATCTTTTGTTGACATTGTATATGATGCTGGTGGCAAGTATGTTTGATTCTTATCATTTTCCACCCTTGGTGCATATTCAGGTCGCATGCCCAATTTCATTAAATCTAGTCTTGCTTTAATTTCATCCTTCATTTTTCCAAATATATTAAGTAATTTACCAATCAAGCTCTCACATACAATTTTGTTGATGTGCATGACACCTAAGATGTGATGAATGTGTAAGTATTTTCAATAAGGTAATTCTTAAAATATTGATTTTTTATTCCAACAATCATTATCTACTGATTCAGTAACATTTTCCTTTTCACCCATTTTATTAGTTAACCTCTTTCATTTTCCCCCATTGGTGAGAATTATTTATTTTCATCTTTTCATATTGTTTGAATGTCATACCTTTCCACCTCTATATATTTTTCTTCAAAATCTGGACAAGTTTGATTTGGTGGAGTTTGACTATTTATTGTTATTTTATCATTAAATTGTTAACTTTTTTCATAGGCGATGATGCTATGATGAGTTGATTAAGAATCATTTGAATAATATGATTAGATTCATTCACTCAAGTTGGTTGTATTCCATTTATAAGAAGAAGACATGTACTCAAATTGCGAGACAAGTGTTTGAAAGGATGGAAAATACTAAAGAGGAAGATTAGTGGATAATTCCATATCATGAATGGTAATGAATTATTGTAACCTTTATGAAAAATTATGTTATGCGATCAAAGACATTTACAAATATATATCTCATTATGAATTGATGTAGGTACCATTGGATTTTAATTGTGTTTGAGCCGTTGAAAAACACCATATATTATTTGGATTCAATGTGGGGTGAAGTGTTATCAAATACTGAAAATATTATGAATGTGTAAGTTATATTTTTTTTTATTAACTTTATATTTTTTGAAACATCAAGTTTTAATTTGTCTTCACAAATAACTTCTTTTTATTTTTCTTTCTTTAATATATAGGATTCATATTATGTTGAATGGTCATCAAAATTAAATGGCTCAAGGTTTGTTAATATGGTATAGAATGAGAATAAGTTATAAACACATAGTTCATTAAACTCTATAATTTCAACCTTTTAAGATTTCTCATATATATATATATATATATATATATATATATATTGACTAGAAATACTTACACAATTTATTGATCACCTCTATGTAATAAATTTTTAATTAGATTATATTAAACTTTCAAATGATTTTTTGTTCTAATATGTAGTGTTCGAAGTAAAATGACTTGGTAGACTTGTGGGAATTATGCCCTTATGTTTATAAAGATAATTATTACCGTATGATTGATTTGGTAATAATTGTTTGGATTAAAGAAATTTATTAGTTAATAGTAAATAAAATTTCCATCATCATTAGGATTTCTAAATATTTATTGAAAAAAACAATAATTAATCTGAACCTGGTTATATGTTTTTCTTATAATGATCTAATTAACTAATTGGTTTATATCAAAGGAATAGATTGGTTAGTTGTAATTGAGAATTACTATCATCATTGGATTTATTGGATTTATTGGATTTTTTAGGTTTAGTGGAAAAATTAATATTACCAAGTTATGATTAATTATTAAATTCACATAATTAATTCAATTTATGATTGGTTAGTTGGTTTATATTTTTTCATTAATTGTCTCACTTTTTAATTAAAATTTTAATTCTTTAATTTAGTTATTTAATTAATTATTTTATTTTATTTTTAATTTTTTTAATAATTTGTTTAGGATATTTAAGATTTTTTATTTTATTATATAAGTTTATTTTAAGGAACACATGTAATGGGATAAACATATCACAAAGTTATTAATTATTCATAAAATTACATTATTTATAATTTTCAATATCATATTTATTGAGTTTTCTTATAATATGAGTATATTCTACCACTCCATGCTCACCATTTGAAATTATTTGTTGTAATCCATTGACTCTTATGGACTTGTTAATGAGAGGATTAGCTAAAGTGGGAAAAGGAAAGTTCCTGTTAATGAGAAATAGTGAAAAGGCTTCATGAATGTGCGCACGTGAGGAAATAAAGATAAACTTGATGATTGGATTTGGGTGCACGTGAGTAAATAAAGATAAACTTAAGATATTCAAGTTACAACTTAGAAAAGACTGTCAATTTCAAATCAGTGAAAATATCATTCATAATGTAAAATAGTTCGAACTTATATATGAGTATAATATTAGTGCTTCATTTGATGTAGTTGATTTTAGATGCAATTCTTTAGCAAGTAGGAAAATTTTTATTCCTTAGGTCATTCATTTGAGTTAGGTGAGTATTTATTACATCATTGATATATCAGCCATGTCTTTAATTAATAAATGTTTTTAAGTCTTAACGCTTAATTAAGATAAAAATATCATAAAAAAAATTTAAATTAAATTATTTTAATTATTTAATCTCTTAAATTAAAAATAATATCATCTAATTTTTTAATTTATAAACATAAATTATATGAATTATTAAAATATTCTTATTTTTTATTAAGTGATTAAAATAAGTTTGTTTTAAATCATACAATTCTATTATTTTTCATCTTATTTATACCACCTAACTTATATTTGTTAAATTTATATTATTTTATTAATATCTTACGATGTGAGACGTAAAATAGTTAAATTTATATTATTTTAAATATATATAACTTAATTATTTAAATTATTTTAAATCTTTCATTTAATTATTAATTTTTTTAAAATATCATTAATATAATACTATTAGATAAAGATTAAAAGTAATAATATAAATAAAATAAATATAATAATATAAATGAGAAAAATTAATCCAATGATATTAACTAAATAAATTTAACAATTCTAATATTTTGCAGAAAGCTATTGAATGATGTGTGGATGGAATGGAACCTGATACAAGATTTATTAGACTTATCATTTTCCTAGGCAATATCTCTCGTTATAGTATCTATCCTTTTTATAAAAAAAATAATCTTTTAATCGTAAAATATTATTTATTATTTTTAGAGTATATTTTTTATTAATCTAATTATTTTTTAACTCCATTTTTTTATCGGGTATTTATTTTTATAAAAAATAATTACACTAATAATTAATTTTATTATTCTATAATACCAATTCATCACTTACTTTAAACACAATTAATTAAAATATAGATTGTGACTGTTCATCAAAAGAAAAGGGAATTTGTCCCCATTATTATGTTTTATTATCTTCAATTAGATCAGCTCTTTCTCATCTTATCTTCAACATGTAAAAGGGATTCGACAGATCTTGTTGCAACTATTTCTAATCAAATTGGGTACACCTTTTCTCAAATCAAAGTGCTAATAAGTGCTTATTATATCCTTGGCGATGAAACTAAATTTGGTAGTGTTTTTATCAATTATGGGCAACAACTTTAGCATAATAATCTAATGGATATATCCTTTTGATTTCTATGTATATCACCTAACTCTTGTCGCATACTTGTCATGCGGAATTATATATATTTCATTACCAAGTTTAAAAAATTATCTGCTATAAAGAAAGATTTACTATATATATTTATTCTAAACTAGGTACTTGTTTTCATATTCCCACAAAATAATAAATATAATCATACTTCTAAGCAATCATATGGCATGCTTGAAATAATGTAATTATATATAACAAGAATAATTGGACATATAACTATAATTTAATAATGCCAATATGTCTTGCAACTCGAAGTTAATTAATGTTTTTTTTATTACTTTATAGTGGGGTGGGTTCCAAATCCATTTATATATAATTTTTTGTGTGTATAAAAATGTATTTAACATGATAAGTTAATAATATTATTAATCTAGCTATTTACTCATATTTATATTATATATAAAAATTTAAATTATGATTTAAATTTGTTAGGACTAAAATGGTACATTATTTTAATAATATGAAATTATCCTCTCCTTTTTAATGTTATTGGAGTAATGAAATATTTATTTCATATATTTAAATATAGATTTATTCTACGTTAAAATTGTTAGAATTATGTTGGAAAGTCATTGATACTCTTAAAAGTTTAAGTTATATATATGGGAAAGAATCCAACAATTTTTTATATACTTACATGACACTATGTATCGTAAGTACAAAATATTAAAAATTTAACAATTGAAATTAATAGATTTGATGTTAGAATTTATTGTCCATAAATTCCTTAAAAAAACTTAAACTAAGGAAGAATAACATATAATACTTTATTGGATTTAAACACAAAAATTTTAAGTTTGATATTATATTAAAAATTTATTGAAAAATCAATTTTCTCAAAAAATTAATCTATTATATCAGTAATACTTTATACACTTACACGAAATATATACTTATTTTTTTATTTTATCATAACACTACTACAATATATACATTTAGTTTCGGACATTTAGCCTCAATTTTTATAAAAATCGAAACTATAAATATTTTTTCTCTCTTTTTTTTTACTTTTTCTCTCTCGCATTTTTTATTTTCCCTCTCTCATTTTTTCATTTTCCCTTTCTTTTCATTTAATTCCCTTTATCTCTCTTTTTCTTTTTTCTTTTTCCCAACTGATCAATATAGAAAGAAAGCTTTGGAGACGTTTCTTCTTTGGCATCGCTATTAGTGGTTCAGCTCCTATGAGATGACAGACTTCGCGCACGTTGGTGGAATTAGTGGTTCACTTTGCCTTCTGGTCGTCGTCGTCTTGCGATGGAGGTGAAGTTAACTGTGTGCGATGGGACTAAATCAGTGGATGGTGATGTGCTGATTTTTCCAGAAATGATCAAATATAGGTAAAATCCCGTTGATCTGTAGCCTGAAGGATGGGAACCACAGTTCCTCTATTTTACGAGAGCCATTTTCCTTCCCACCTGATGCTCTGAAGGGTTTGTCACTCTTCTCAATTTTCAATTTAGGGTTTGTTACTTTTATCCTATCTTTCTTCCAAATATTTGTTGAACCACAATTCCTCTGGTTAGGCAAGTTTGGTATAGTTGTTGTGTTTGCTTAGTTTAGATGCATAACGTATCAACATATAGCAAGTGCTTGAGATGTCTTTTGGAAGTGGTTGATATGTAACATCTAGTGATTGATAATGAATTATTTCTTTCCTCTTGTAGGTTGGTATGATGCTCAAAGTCATGGGTTTTGATAATATAACTTCAGTGTAGGTTACTGCTGGTAACAAACATCTAAAATCTTTTTCTATAAAAATGATCCCTTATTTTAATAATATATATTATCTTATACTTTTTTAATTTAATTTACATAATATATTATTTCCTCTTATATAAATTTGATTTGTTCCATAAAGAGAGGATAATATTATAGATGATAGTTTAATTAGTCTAGGATTTCTCATATTTGTATTGTGATATGGTGGTGGGATATCTTATAAATTGTTATTATTTTTTTTAATGCTAACTGTATGTCTATTTATAAGTTTTGTTGAAGATTGATTTATATATTTAATTTTTTCTATATAATAATGCTCATATTTATAGACTAGATAATAAGAGTGTTACTAAAGTGCCAACTTAGATAAGATGTTTTGGTGCATCTACTCATGCCTCACACTTAAGAAATTTTTTTCTATACTCCATGAGTATTGATACACGAGAACTCTCTATGGGAGAGATAACTCAACACTCCATATTCATACATGTATTGTTGACGTCAAAATTCTCTCTTTCTTATATGTATTTTAAATCTATGTTTATCTCTCTTTAAAAAATATTGTACGTTCAATCTTTCATTAAAAAATTGCTTATTTATTGGAATTAGTTAATGTCTCATGGTTAAATATGTTTATTTCATGAATCGTCCATAAATATTTTGGTGTTAAATAATGCCTTGCGATTTCAAGTCCTCATAACTACCATTAAAACAAAGCTCTTGCATGATTAGAGTTGGTTTTCTGTTTTTGTTTTGTTTGTTTTTAATAACACTTGTAAGTTGTATTTCTTAGAGAATTTCATAAGAAGAAAGAATTGCATGAAGGTTAATTGTTCTTCTGACTCAAATATACTAATCCATGAAATCTTTTCACAAGCACTATAACAATTCGGCCAAATAGACCTCATAAACTTGAATTAAATAAATAACACAACAGAAGTATAAAACAATAGTTCAATTTAACACACAATAATGAGTGCTCAAAAAGCACTAAAATTACCATGATTTTATGCACATTAATAGATTAAAAATATATATATTTATATGTTTTATCATATAATTATATAAATTTGTCTTTTTTCGGAATCACGGGTATTTTTATTGTTTTTCAGGTATTTTCGCTTAAAAATGTAACTTAAAGACTCAAAGAGGAATACTGGAAGCAATACATCACAAATATATTAATAAATAAATGGGGAAATGTCAAAAAATATGGAAAAATTGGACAAAATGGGTCAAAAGGGTCAAAAAGGAGAAAATCGCGCCCGCGCACAATTCAGGCGCGCGCGTGCCACGCGCACGCCAGCGCGCTCCCGCGCGCGGTGCTCCTCCTTCCCCGCGCGCCGATGCCCATTTCGCCCCATTTTCACGCGCAGCCGGGGCATGACATCATGCTGACGTCATCAATGACCTCAACAATTGCACTCCGCGTTTTCACATTTTTTTAACATTTTTTCACTCACTCTTTCTCTCCATCCTCACCTATAAATACCCCCATTCCCTTCACTTCTAAACACACCTCAAAACACATTCTCTTCTCTCTTTCTTTCTCTCATTTCTTAGTTTTCTTAGTTTTTTCTTAGTTTTCTTAGTTTTTAGCTTTTCTTAGTTAGTTTTGCTTATTTTTAGAGTTCTTCCCTTTTTGGGAAGAACTAGTTATGTTTTTGTAATATATTTTCTTTTTGATTCAATAAATGGGAGTGCAAATTCCGCTTGGAGGTTTTCTAGCAACGGGAATAGCATCGAAGTTCTGTAAGGATTTTATTTTCTTTACATATATTTTTTATGCTTTATTCTTACATGTTATATTTAATTTTTCTGTGATTAAATTTAACTGTGCTAGCTGTTTATAATTATGATGTAATAATAACGTTGTTAGGCTTGCGAAATATTAAATAGGTGAAAATTTCTAAAATGAATTGATTTTATTTTTATTCAAGATTTTATATTAAGAATGTTAGAGAGAAATATATTATTTTTCATTACAAACTTAAATCTGAAAATTAGATTTTAAGGTTTAGTTATCCGGTCTGATTTAGAGTAGTGCTATTTTATTTGTTGGTACAATCGCCCGGTAGTTAGAGTGAAGCTCTATTTCAAAATTTTTTATAAGAATTATTATCTGAAAATGTATTGACAACATGTTTTCAGTAGTGGTTTTAAAACTTGAAAGTTAGTACTCGGATAATTAAATTCTTAGGTTTAATTTGGACATCTTGAATAAAGTTTAAACTGTCTAACCCCACCAAATGTGGCATTTAAATGGTTCATTTTCAATCTCTTAGAAAAATAAATTAATTTAATTAACCAAATTAGTTATTAACCCCACCCATAGGTGTTAATTGATTTGTTTAGTTAACAAAGAATATCTGACCCCACCAAAGGTGGTATTCATACAAAAAAGGGAGAATCAATAAATATCAATTTATATATTTAATAACCTAAATAATATGAGCAAGCATAATTAACTTAGTTATTATATCCATAAATACTCCACTATTATAAATGATAAAATTTGCATAAATGTTTATTGAATCTATGTTTATTTTTATGTCAGTAGATTAGAAACACAAAAAAACCAAAATATCGTGACAGGATGTTTAGAATTTAATTTCATTTTTAAAAGTTTGAATAATAAAATAAAAACCACATACATTCCTTCCTTAGATCGACCTTGGGAGTATACTTATCATTTTCTACGAAATGATTCGTGCACTTGCGAGAGTTTTATAAATATAAAACCAAAGTATTGGAAGAATCGGCGATACCGGTTTTCGCTCATCACACAACAAAAACAGCCAACAGTGAGGAAGAACACATTGTAGTAAACACATTAGTGATGATATGCCTCACAGACTCCTGTCCAGGCTAGCAGCATACATAAACATAGGAAACAACACATAGCATGCAAAATAGTCATATATACGGAAAAGTTATAAAGAATTTTCAATCACTTCAATATCTCATATGTTCCATATTACGTAAATGATGATTGTACTCTTATAGTATGTAATGAAACAAAACACAGCTTATCAAGAGAAAGAATCTAACATCTGGTACATAGTCAAGGTAAGGAGATATTGATTCCTTAGAGACTCATACCAAATTCATATGCATATCAAACATAAAAAACAATATAAATTAATCAAGAAACATGTAGATTAATTTAATACTACAAAAGTAATAATCCGAAAGCTATAAACATGCTATAGGTAAAGGAAAGAAAGTATGCAACTACATAAAACAAATAAGATTTCTAATTACAGTCTAAATCTAATATATTTGCACATACATGATAGAAACCCAAATTGTAATAACACAATAATCTAATTACGCATAACAATAGACATATAAATAATTAACTAGTAACCATACTAACAATACAAATATCCACGTACATAAAGTAAATAAGCAATAGATAAATTATCAGTAATCATAAAGCAAGCAATAATGAAGTAAATCTACATAGAACCCCTACCTATGTGGTAACATCCTCGAGTTGTTTATGGCAACAAATCTATAGTAGAAAATTCCACTAAGAAATAAAACAATTACAACCATAATAGAAATAAAACCCCAATTACCTCTATGAATCCGGACCATTTTCCGAACTACCTATTGCTTCCCTCGCTTGCTGCATCCATAAGGACTTGGTTTGACACACAAACTCAACTTTCCTCCAAAGTTAGCACCCCTAGTAAGGTATGATTGGTTACTAATGATCAGTAAAGTGTAATATGAAAAGATTTACTATAAGGACCACCCTCAATCATAAGAAAATAATAACCACCGTGGGACACATAGTGAATCCATGAATTACTCATAACAAAAGTGGGACACACAATCTACCACTTATTGCACATAGCCAAAGATATGAGAACTTTACAATTCAACTCAACCAAATCTCACAAAGTTGTTCTTATATAAGAAAAGTTGCACAAAAGTAACTACCTATTGACACAAAGTTTATAGTTGCACAAGCTCCTCATATAAGAAAAAGTTGCATGAGGGAAACTACTGATAAGTGCTCAAAAAACACTAAAATTACCATGATTTTATGCTCATTAATTGATTAAAAATAAATATATTTATATGTTTTATCATATATTTATATAAATTTGTCTTTTTCGGAATCATGGGTATTTTTCATGTTTTTCAGGTATTTTCGCTTAAAAACGTAACTTAAAGATTCAAAGAGGAATAATGGAAGCAATACATCACAATTATATTACTAAATAAATGGGGAAGGGTCAACAAATATGGAAAAATTGGACAAAATGGGTCGAAAAGGTCAAAAATGTCAAAAAGGAGAAAATCGCTACCGAAAGAAATTTCCATCCGCTAGGCTGCCAACAATATTGCGTACTTCACTGGCGCCGGTATCGCATGTTCATCCACGCAGAGCGCGACGCTGGTACTGCTTCATCCACGCACAGCCATACGACTGCCCATTTCGCCCCATTTTTCACGCAAGTACGCTTACGACGCCACGCCGACGCCATTAATGTCCTCAAAGATTTAATACGCCGCTTTTTGCATTTTTTAACATTTTTTTACTCATTTTTTCTCTCCATCCTCACCTATAAATACCCCCTTCCCTTCACTTCAAAAACACACCTCAAAACACACTTCTCTCTCTTTCTCTTTCTCTCCATTTCTTAGTTTTTTTTTTTTAGTTTTTCTTATGTTTTAGCTAGTTTTTCTTATGTTTTAGCTAGTTTCTTCTTAGTATAGCTTCTTCCTGGGAAGAACTAGTTATGTTTTTGTAATTTATTAGCTTTTTGATTCAATAAATGGAAGTAAATTCGCTTCGAGGTTTTCTAGCAACTAGAATAGCGTCAAGTTCTCGTAAGGATTTTATTTTTCTTTACATGTTATTTTTTATGCTTTATTCTTACATATTATATTTAATTTGTTCCGTGATTAAATTTAACCTGCTAATGCAGTTATAATTATGATGTAATAATAACGCGAAAGCCATGCTACAATATTAAATAAGTGAAAATTTCTAAAATGAATTGATTTTATTTTTATTCAAGATTTTATATTAAGGATGTTAGAAAGAAATATATTATTTTTCATTACAAACTTAAATCAAAATTAGATTTTACCGCTTAGTTATCCTATTCGATTTAGAGTAGTGCTATTTTATTTGTTGGTACAATCGCCTCGTAGTTGCAAGCTCTATTTCAAAATTTTTTATAAGAATTATTATCTCAAAACGACACAACACGTTTTCAAGAATGTTTTAAAACTTGAAAGTTAGTACTTGACAATTAAATTCTTAGGTTTAATTTGGACACCTCAATAAAGTTTAAATCGCCTAATCCCACCAAACGTGGATTTAAATGGTTCATTTTCAATCTCTTAGAAAAATAAATTAATTTAATTAACCAAATTAGTTATTAACCCCACCCATAAAGGTGTTAATTGATTTGTTTAGTTAAAAAAAGTTAATATCTAACCCCACCAAAGCCGCAGATTCATACAAAAAAGTGAGAATCAATAAATATCAATTCATATCTTTAATAACCTAAATAATACGAAAGCATAATTAACTTAGTTATTATATCCATAAATACTCCACTATTTATAAAAGATAAAATTTGCATGAATGTTTATCAATCTATGTTTATTTTTATGTAAGTAGATTAAAAACACAAACCCAAAATATCGTGACAGATATTTAGGATTTAATTTCGCTTTTAAAAGTTTGAATAATAAATTAAAAACCACATACATTCCTTTTCCTTAGATCAACTCATATAGTATACTTATCATTTTCTATTAAATGATTCGTGGCACTTGTAAAGAGTTTTATAAATATTAAAACCAAAGTATCGTAGAATTACAAGGATTTCGCTGCTCATCAAGTTTTTGGCATTATTCACGGGGATGACTCCGTTGCGGGGATGGCATCAAAGTTTTTGGCAATCCCGATTCTACTCATCAAGTTTTTGGCACCGTTGCCGGGGTAGGAATAGCGTTTTTAATTTATTTATCAAAATTTTAAATATATTTTTGTGTTGTAAATAATTGTGATTTTTTTTTTGTAAAAAAATAAAAAAGTTTAATCAAATTTCGATTTTCATAAGAAATAAAAAAATAAATAAAAAAATTTAATTATAGCATAAATAGTAAAATAATTTAGAAATTTGAAATTTGAAGTAAAATGTTTTTACCGTTCATGAATAGTAAAAAAAAATTAACAAAAAAAAGAACATTTTTAAATAAAAATTGTACCGTGAATAATAAAATAATTTAGAAATTTAAAATTTGAATTAAAAAAAAAGTTACCGTTCATGAATAGTAAAAAAAAATCCAAAAATTTTAAGTTAAAAAAAATTATATTGTAAATAGTAAAATAAAGTTACCATTCATAAATAGTTAAAAAAAAGTTTTAAAAATAAAAAAAATTCTAATTTTAAATTGTTTAATAAATATAGTGTTAATAGTAAAATAATTATGGAATTTGAAATTTCGAAAAAAAAAATAATAATAAAATTAAAAAATAAAAATAAAATAATAAAAAATAAAAAATAACCAAATTTTTATTTTTTTGAGTTTAATTTTTATTTTTATTATTTTATTTATTTTAAATCATAATTTTATTTTTTTTATTTTCTCTTACCTTTTTCAATTTTATTTTATTTTATTATTTTTTATTTTACTTTCTTTAGCTATTTTTTTTCTTGATTTTTATTTAACTTACTTAACTTAGTTTTTTTTTACTAACTTAATTAACTTAGATTTATTTTTTAACATTAACTTAAGTTTTTACTTAAATTTTCATTAACTTAATTAACTTAGTTTTATTTTTATTTTTTTACTTCACTTAACTTAGTTAACTTATATTTTTTACTTCACCTAGCTTAATTAACTTTTTTTTTACTAACTTAATTAACTTAGATTTTTTTTAACATAACTTAATTAACTTAGATTTTTTTTAATTCACTTAACTTAATTAACATTTTGTTTAAACTTAATTAACTTATATTTTCATTAACTTAAATTTTTATTTAACTTAACGTAATAACATGAAAAGTAAAGATCTGCGGAAAGTTCGTCTACGACTAGTCTTTCCCCGAACGCTTGTTCTAGTGAGGATGGTTTTCTGGAGCCTTTGCAGACAACCATTCTTTCAATGAGCACTCGTTAATACCGATTATGTTATTTTTTTTCTTAAAAAACAAAAATTTCTAGCCATCTCCAAAATTTTAAAGTTTTAATTACACCCAAGTTGAGTTGCTTTTGTTTAATCTAGGTACAATTTTGTTTTTTATGCCTTAATTATTTGATTTGTACCTAGACGTGGGTTATCTAAACTCAAAGTATGCCTCTAGTTTTAAGTACATAAAGTTAAATCAAAATCAATGGCATGATTGAAAAAGTATAGGTAGATAACCTTGTCTTACTCGGCTTTGATTGACTCAATGCAGGGGACATTGAGTTTACTTAAAATGCAATCCTAAGTTACGCTCAAGACGCTAAGATCAAGCTACCGTTACGAGGCAACCCATTATTTTAGGTAATTTTCTTTATTTACTTAATTATTTCATTTTAATTACATGTGAATAATTTTTAAATTGTTAAAACTAAAAATATTTGTTGAGATGTTAAGTTCACAACATCTTTCTCAGATACAATTTAATGATGAATATGATGGATGCACTGCATTTTCCATTACTACTTGCACTTTCTCAAGAAATAGGTAATCTTTCTTCTCTTTTCTCTTTATCTTTAATTTACGCTTGTTACATCGAGGACAATGTAAGTTCTAGGTCAGTGGTGAAAATTACCATGCTTTAATTAAAAAAATTGACAATTTAAAAATAAAAAAAATAAAAAATATACTTTTTTCATTTTTTGCGGTTTGGTTTTATTTCTATTTTGTCAAGGTGATTTAGTAATTTTTGAAAAAAACAATTCTCAATAACAAATTATCATTTCTTTAAATCAAATTTAAGTAAATAGTTAAGTCTCAGATCGTTAGATTAATTTTTGAAAACATATCATGAAATATTTTGTAATTATTTTTTGATAATTAGGTAGTTTTTGTCATAACTAAAAAGATTTCTCGATAAGACGTAGAATTATATTAAACCCAAAATCTGTTTATGAATTTTTTTTAGTAGAGACTACCTTGTGAGATATAATTTGAGCCTAATTTCCTTTATTCGTATTGAAATATTTTTTTTTTTCTACTCCAATCACCTTTCTTAATTCTACAAATATTTAGATGCTCTCTATAGGCATTAGTACTAAATGTATGAAAATTTTTCTCTTCTTAATAGAGTGTCATATATTTTTTTATTATTTTGCCTAGATTAAAAGATTTGAGTAGAAATTGATAGTATATGCTTATATCTCGCTCACGCATGATCACAAAAAAAGACATATCTCGTTACCTAAACCAAGATCAAACAGTAAAAGCCACAAAATTAACCACTCACCAAAGTTCAAAAATGAAAATGTACAATCAGTATAATGGGTTGACTCTTTAAAATACATATATTGAGAAATATCTTCAGAAAAAAATAGAGAGATAAAGAATATATAGTATAATCTACATACTATAACCCACATTGCCTACAAAGTTGTGAGTAAAGGTTAATTACAAAAGAAAGATATAGAAAATAATTCCCTAAAAAGTCATTGCACTCTATTCATTTGTAAAAGGCATATATCTTGAAATTCTTTCTTAATGAGTTTGATTTATCCATGAAAATAATTTTTATATATGATATCTTTATAATTTATTCATTTGATTCCTTTCATGAGATCAATGTTAAAATAACACTTTGAGCCTTTATTCTTTATACATATGCAAACATATTAGTTCATTTCTATACATCAACTCTTTCGCATATAAAATAATATGAGTGTTTGAACCCATAGGATTCAGTGTTTCGAGAGTATTGACTGTCAGAGGAATAGAGTCGTTTAATTCTTATTCATGACACCGAAATCGGGTGAAATTAAATTGATACATTTTTTGACATGAAATATGAAATGATTTTCTAATTAATTATAATAAAATCATGATTGTTTAAAGAGATTAAAATAACTTATGCTTGAGATTTTAATTATGATCTTAAAAGAGATTAAAAAGTATGAGACATTTTTGTGATATGTTGTTTTCTTTTTATTCTTAAATTAATTTTTGATTTTGTTGTAATTTTAGTTTTTGATTTGATTCTTTTGATTTTTACATTTAGTTCAATGTTCATGTGGTATCATTATCAAAACCCTCACGAGACTCAAACCGCCCATTCACTAGGCAACCTAGTGGTTTAAAGGCTTGTTGCATAGGCTAAATGCAACCGTGTCAATCCACGGAAGTTGATTTAGGATAGTTTAATTTTTAGTTTTTTTTCGCTTTTCGCTAAGGGACTAGCAAGCAGTTCGTCGGTCATGTGATTAGTGCTCAAAAAGCACTAAAATTACCATGATTTTATGCTCATTAATTGATTAAAAATATATATATTTATATGTTTTATCATATATTTATATAAATTTGTCTTTTTCGAATCACTGGGTATTTTTCATGTTTTTTCGTGTATTTTCGCTTAAAAACGTAACATAAAGACTCAAAGAGGAATACCGAAGCAATACATCACAATTATATTACTAAATAAACGGGGCAAGGTCAACAAATATGGAAAATTGGACAAAATGGGTCGAAAAGGTCAAAAATGTCAAAAAGGAGAAAATCGCTACCGAAAGAAATTTCATCGCGTACACAAAATTCACCGCTACCAGTTGCACGCTACGGTATTTCATCCGCCATCGTGACAAAAGGCGGGGTATTGTTCATCCGCTGCGATACCGCACGCTACAGCCATTTCTCCGCTGCCGATGCCATATTCGCCCCATTTTTCACGCGGCAGCAATTACTTCACGACGCCGACGTCATTATTAATGACCTCGCGATTTTACTACGCTGCTGCTTTTGCATTTTTAACATTTTTTTACTCATTTTTTATCTCCATCCTCACCTATAAATACCCCCTTCCCTTAACTTCAAAAACACACCTCAAAACACACTTCTATCTTCTTTCTTTCTCTCCATTTCTTAGTTTTTAGTTTTTTTTAGTTTTTCTTATGTTTTATCTAGTTTTTCTTATGTTTTAGCTAGTTTTCTTTTTAGAGTTCTTCCTCTTTGGGAAGAATTAGTTATGTTTTTGTAATTTATTAGCTTTTTGATTCAATAAATGGAAGTTGGCAAATTCGCTGAGGTTTTCTAGCAAATCTGAATAGCCAAGTTCGTAAGGATTTTATTTTCTTTACGCTATTTTTATGTTTTATTCTTACATGTTATATTTAATTGTTCGCGACAAATTTAACTGTTAGTCAAGTTTATAATTATGATGTAATAATAACGTTGTTATGTCATAAATATTAAATAGGTGAAAATTTCTAAAATGAATTGATTTTATTTTTATTCAAGATTTTATATTAAGGATGTTAGAGAGAAATATATTATTTTTCATTACAAACTTAAATCAAAATTAGATTTTACTGCTTAGTTATCCGATCTAATTTAGAGTAGTGTTTTTTATTTGTTGGTACAATCGCCTGATAGTTGAGTTGAAACTCTATTTCAAAAGTTTTTATAAGAATTATTATGTGAAAATGTATTGAAAATATATTTTCAATAATGGTTTTAAAACTTTAAAGTTAGTATCGGATAATTAAATTCTTATGTTTAATTTGGACACCTTGAATAAAGTTTAAACTATCTAAATCCTCACCAAAGGTGGCATTTATATGGTTCATTTTCAATCTCTTAGAAAAAGGAATTAATTTAATTAACCAAATTAGTTATCAACCCCACCCATAGGTGTTAATTGATTTGTTTAGTTAACAAAGAATATCTAACCCCACCAAAGCGGTATTCATACAAAAAAAGCGGAGAATCAATGAATATCAATTCATATCTTTAATAACCTAAATAATACGAAAGCAAGCATAATTAACTTGGTTATTATATCCATAAATACTCCACTATTTATAAAAGATAAAATTTGCATGAATGTTTATTGAATCTATGTTTATTTTTATGTAAGTAGATTAAAAACACAAAACCCAAAATATCGGACAGATGTTTAGGATTTAATTTCGCTTTTTAAAAGTTTGAATAATAAATTAAAAACCACATACATTCCTTCCTTAGATCGAATTGGGAGTATACTTATCATTTTCTACTTAAAATGATTCGTGCACTTGCGAGAGTTTTACAAATATTAAAACCAAAGTATTGCGATCGGCGATGCCGCTGCTCATCAAGTTTTTGGCGCCGTTGCCGGGGATGACTCCGTTGCGGGGATGGCATCAAAGTTTTTGGCAATCCCGATTCTGCTCATCAACTACTAGCCGACAACCATGTACTCTTCTCACATAAATCTACTTGCAAACACTACCTTGAGTACTCACCATTCAAGAGCACAGTTTTTCCCACACAGTTACGAATCATTAATACTTAACAACACTTAGGTAATAGTGATCCAGAAATAAAAAAAACGAGATATCAATTTGGTAGAACTCTGATACATATTTTCTAGATATTAAACAAGAAGATGAGGGTATTTATAGAGGTTATCCAAGCTCACGAACAATTTCACCAAGGCCTTACTGAAGGTTCTCGTCAAGGTGCCAAAGCTTTCAATTTTTGTTTCCAAAATTATTGAGTAATTTTCATAAATATTTGCACCTGAAACGAAACAAAAACATGAGCGACAACGTCAACTCGCTCACAACTTACTCGATGAAAACCACAAAGCTCAACCTAGCATGCACACTACAAAAACAAACCCTATAGTGTGTGCAAATATATATACTTGCATATAAAGTGTATCTAACTATACACATGTATGTATTATTGATTGACAGTAACTAATCTTACAAAAGGAAGACAAATATACTAAGTATAGTAAACATGTTCCATGTCTTGCACACGAAAAGGCAACACAACACAGACATAAAATACTAAGTGACTTATAATTTTTTATTTTTGAGATATATATATTTATATTCATTCAAATCATGATTATTACAAAATAATCAAATCAAAAAATTAAAAAATACATTAAACTATCACCAGAATTCTTAATAACCATTTATAGTACAAGAGCAAACGTTTTTCGAGCGTATGTCTTTTATTTTTTTAATTCTCCTAACCTTGATCTATAATTCTTCAAGTTAATATGATGCCAAGTCTTCAAGCTTGCACTAGCTTGCAATACAAGGAGGGAGAGCTAATTTCTCAATTTGAATTACAATAATTCTTAAACCAAAAACATCATATCTAAAATGTGGACAAAAGAAAACATGTTAAGAGATTGCCCTTAGATGTAAATCAATGTTAAAAGAAATCAATACAAATAAACCCAAGAAATACGACTAAGTTTTCCAAAATAGAAGGGGAGAGAGAGAATAATGGCTAAATTATTAGTTTTATTAATTTATAAATAGACGGGTACCAACATTATTTATGAACTATAATTAAGATGCAATTTGAAAAATAAAAAAAGGTACTATTTCAGTTATATGATTGTATCTCGAAATTCATGCTCTTTTGTACTATTTCTTAGTTTCTGTAGGTGATTACTAAATAAATAAAGAAAAAAAGTGTAATATATATATATATATATATATATATATATATATATAATAAAATTATATTTAAATTTTAAATCTATTAATTATTAATTAAGATAGTATAAATTTTAAAAAAAAATTAAAGTCTATTATCATTATAAAAAGTGAAGTAAAATCTAAATTGTCTTTTCCTTAAAATAAAAAATTTAAGTGATCATTCATTCTAAAATCAATACTGTTCTATTTTGTCAAAATATATATATATATATATATATATATATATATATATATATATATATATATATACTAAACAAGCCATATACACGTAGTTTTTCTAAATTTTAATAATTATAATTTTCATTTTAACATTTTTATATTATTCATTAAAACATAGGTGTATTATACATCTTGTAAATTATGTTTATCACTTAATCCCTTAACGAAACTTTCGTCATTTTTTATCCATTAACTTTTCATATTTCATAATTTCAGTGTAAATTTTAAATTTACACTAAATTATACTATATTAGTTAAAATTAATACGTTAAAAAGCTTATTTTTTAAGTTATTTAATCCTTAATTATAAAGTTTAATATATTTAATCCACTGTGTTAAAATTTGAACTAAACATTTTGTTATAAACATTTTGTTAAGAGATCAAAGTGTAAAAAGTGATAAAACTAGGTATCAAAAAGTATATTTTGTTGGTGTGTGTTGTGGTGCATGCTGCAACAGTGACAAACATCAATGCTCAGTGGAACAAAACATGGAGCAGACAATAATATTAGTGGAGCCATAAAACATGGATGTGCATGAATTATGGTTATTGTTTAATTTTTGTTTTCGTTGTATACATACAGTTAAACTCTTCTATAGAAAACAGAACAGAAATAATATGAAATATACATGATAATTATTAGAGAAACACAATATTTTGACATGGTATCAGAGCAAGTTATTGTTGACTAATAGAACTACCTACTCATTCTATTCTCTGGCATTTTTGATTTTTGATTTTGATTTGCTGATTTTTGATTTCTGGTGTGGCTGCTGATTGTAGCTGTTGATTTCTGATTTCTACTGATTTCTATTTTCTGTTTTATGCTACTGATTTCTGATTTCTGGTTTACACTTACCCTCTGAATCTGATTTCTGGGGTGGCCATTTTTGGTTTACATTTTTCTCGACACTGGTTCGATCTAAGTGGTCGTTCTGACATACTCATTGAAACCGTACCGGTCTAACTGGTTGGCTCCAACGTTGGTTGCCTCATAGTGTGGCCGGTTCCACCATCAGTTTCTTGTCTGAAAAAGAAAAATACACAACGATAACCGGTTGAGGTCGCATTCTTTGTATCTGCGGTTGGAGTCACAGATTGCTCGTTGGTCGTAGAATTATCGCAGCCTCTCTACGCAGCAACATATATTTTGTGGTTTGTCTCTGTGCATGTGGCTGGTTGGAGCCGTAGGTCTAATTGTAGTTGTGGGTAACCATACTGTGTGGAACGAGAGGGAACTACATAGAGGCTGCGTAAAGAAAGGGCTACTGTGAAGCCACAATAGAAGAAGCTGCACTGAGAAACACAGTAGAAGAAGATGTGCTGAGGAAGAAGAAGAAGTTGTGCTGAGGAAGAAGAAGAAGTTGCGCTGAGGAAGAAGAAGAAACTGCACAAATTTGGGGAAAAATTTAGGGTTAGTAGAAGAAGCTGCGCAAATTTTAAAAAGAAGTTTTAGATTTCATGGTAGAATCTAGAGATTTAACCACCAATTTCATATTGGAAGATTTGACGATGAAAATGACGGAAGTTTTAACTAGAGCTCAGACCGTCTCACAACCTCCGCTAACTGAAGCGTCGAATGCCCCCAATAGTATCAAGTTAGGAGGATCCAACTATGCCTTGTGGTCCCAGGTGGTGGAGATGTATATCTTTGGCAAAGACAAACTGGGATATATTAATGGGGATTTTCCTCAACCTGTTGAAACCCACCCATCATTCAAGAGATGGCGCACTAAAAATGCCATTGTTAAAGGATGGTTGATCAATTCGATAGACCCCTCCTTGATTGCAATTTTATTTGATTCCCAACTGCGAAACAAGTTTGAGATTCTGTTGCTACCATCTACTATGATGGGTAGACACGTCTCAAGTGTATGATCTTCGCCGTCAAGTTAATCGAATGAAGTAGATGGGTGGATCCATTGAAAAATACTACAATGACCTTCAAGAGTTGTGGCGAGAAATTGATTTCCGTCATCCTAATCCAATGGAATGTGTGAATATAATACAAAAATACAACTCCATCGTACAGGAAGATCGAGTGTATACCTCCCTTGATGGACTTGATGACAGACTCAACAAAACTCGAAGTGATGTGCTTCAAATTAAACCATTCCCTACGGTGGAACAAGCCTATGGATTCATACGTAGGGAAGAAGTCCGACAGACCGTGATGATCACGAGTATAGATACGACACCCGGAGTAGTTATGGCTTTTAAAGGGGTCAAGGGACACCATAATCTGATGCCACCAAAAACAGGAACCTCTTTGGGTAGCAAGAAATCCACAGGAAATCCACCATCTCTTGACATGAAATTTGGCCATTGCGGAAACTCTAAACACACCTGTGAAAACTGCTTCAAACTCCATGGGTATCCAGAATGATGGAATGATCTTCAAGCATAGAAGAAACGGGACACCACTGGGCGAGCCGCTGTGGCTACTAATAATGCCTCACTATCCCTTACTCCTCAGGTCGAATCTTCCTAGGATCCAGGTATTTCAAGTAAATCATTTCACATCTCTACTCGTAGTGATAATGAGGATTGGATTCTGGACTCTGGAGCTACAAATCACATGACATTTGATCCAAAAGATCTCTCCAATACAACCCAGCCAAGACGGAGCCGTGTTGCCAATGCCAATGGAGTCACTTATTCAGTTACTGGAGCTAGAATAGTGACCTTATCTCCTTCATTATCATTATCTAATACTTTACTTGTACCCTCTCTTTCAAACCGACTGATGTCTGTAAGTCAGGTCACTTCAGATCTTAACAGTGTAGTATTGATGTATTCTAATTTTTTCCTTCTACAAGATATTCTCACCAAGGAGATCATTGGGCGTGGTACTAGGAGAGGAGGGCTATATTATGTGGATGACCTCAGTTCAGGAAGAGCCAATCACATGCAACACACTTTTGGTAACAAGGAACGACAAATTTGGCTATGTCATCGTAGATTTGGGCATCCATCATTTGGGTATTTAAAGCACCTACTCCCCAATTTATTTTCAAATATCACACATTTAGATTTCAAATATGATACTTGTATCCTAGCAAAAAGTCATAAGACGTCTTATCCTATGAGCATGAATAAAAGTATGACTCATTTTGCTTTGGTGCATTCTGATGTTTGGGGATCTTCCTCGGTCATTACGTCATCGGGTCATCGTTGGTTTGTTATTTTTGTTGATGATTGTACACGAATGACATGGATTTACCTTCTCAAACATAAAGATGAAGTATTTTCTACATTTCACCTGTTTCACACCATGGTTCAGACACAATTTTCTGAAAAAATTAAGATACTTAGGTCTGATAATGGAGGGGAGTATGTTAATCAACAATTCAGAACATACTTGGACAACCATGGTATTCTCCATGAAACCTCATATTCACAAACCCCACAATAGAATGGGACTGCGGAGAGGAAGAATCGACATATTTTAGAAATGGATCGAGCCTTACTAATCGGTGCACATATGCCTAATAAATACTGGAATGATGCTGTTACTACAGCTGTGTAGCTACTGAATCGTATGCCCACAAAAACCTTACAATTTCAGACTCCAATAAAGGTGCTATCTGATCATCTTCCCTTGCCTATTATTTTGATGCTTTCACCCTGAATTTTTGGATGTGTTGCTTTTGTCCACCTACATAAAAATCAACGAACTAAGTTGGATCCATGTGCTATCCAATGTGTATTCTTGGGGTATGGCGTAAAAAAAAGGGTTACCGATGCTATGATCTAATTACTAAAAGAACCTATATTACCATGGATGTCACTTTCCTCGAATCAAAATGTTTTTTCCCATCATCGGTATCTAATTACACTTTTTAGGAGAGATTTATGGTGAAGAACAAAATTGGCTTGATGTTGAAATATTAGACACTAGTCTAACATACTCAGATCGTGCCAATAATATGGAGGAGCCGGTATCTAGACCTGAGCTTGAACTTCCAAGAACTGAAGCTGAAGTAGTAATTGAATCTCCAGAAGATGAAGTGGTTGATGTACCCCTCCACTCTCTAGTACCTAATGATCCTCCTACTGAGAATACTCCTGAGGTAAGCTATCCTATCACACCTTTACAAACTAATGCTATAGATACATCTGTTGGTTATATTTTACCTTTCAGACACAATCGAGGAAAACCTCCAAATTGATACTCCCCAGAAAGAGAAGAATGACAATCCAAGTATGCAATAGCAAATTATGTATCTACTCAAAGGTTATCAGAACCTATCAGGGAATTTGCATAAACACTCTCCTTGTGTCAAATTCCAAGTAGCATTGAAGAAGCCTTATCATATCCAAAATAGGCTCAAGCTATAAAAGAGGAATTTGAGGCATTGCAGAAGAATAACACATGGGTGTTAAGCGAGTTGCCTTAAGGGAGGAAGATGGTATGATGCAAGTGGATTTTCTCCATTAAATATAAAGCAGATGGGTTAGTTGATCGATACAAGGCGAGACTTGTATCAAAAGGATATACATAGAAACACGAGATAGATTATCAAGAAACCTTCTCACCTGTGGCTAAACTAAAAACCGTTAGAGTCTTGTTATCTCTTGCGGAAAATTTAGATTGGCCATTGCACCAACTTGATGTAAAAAATGCCTTCCTTCATGGTGATCTTGAAGAAGAGATTTACATGGATATCCCACCAGGATATACTGTTACATCAGGAAAAGAAACTGCATGTAGATTACAACGAGCATTGTATGGACTAAAACAATCACCTCGAGCATGGTTTGGTAGGTTGAGTTCAGCAATGAAGAAATATGGGTTCCAACAAAGCAACTCTGATCATACTCTTTTCCTAAAACATCAATTAGGGAAGATAACAGCCCTTATAGTCTATGTAGACGACATGATCATTACAGAGGATGATAAAGAAGAAATCTCTAAGCTTCTAGAACAACTGTCAAATGAGTTTGAAATGAAGAATTTGGGAGGGCTCAAATACTTCTTAGGTATTGAGGTAACAAGATCAAAGCAAGGCATATGTCTTTCCCAAAGGAAATATACTCTGGACCTACTGGCAGAGGCAGGACTACTAGATTGTAAACCTGTCCATATTCCAATGGCTCAAAATCATAAACTCGGAGAATATGTGGACCAAGTACCAATAGATAAACAAAGATATCAACGATTAGTAGGTAAACTCATATATTTATCTCATACTCGACCTAATATTGCTTATGTTGTGAGTGTCGTGAGTCAGTTCATGCACTGCTCAAGTGAAGACCATATGGATGTGGTCATGCGAATACTTCGTTATTTAAAATCCTCCCCTGGGAAAGGACTTATGTTTTCAAAGAATGGTCAATTGGAAGTCCTTGGATATACAGATTCAGACTGGGTAGGGAATATGAAGGATAGGAAATCTACTACTGGGTACTTTACTTTTGTAGGGGGCAATCTTGTTACATGGAGGAGCAAGAAGCAAAAGGTAGTTGCCTTATCTAGTGCTGAAGCTGAATTTCGAGGAATGGTCAAGGGAATATGTGAGCTCCTTTGGTTGAAAAAACTTCTAACTGAGATTGGTGTTGCTCCTAACTCTAAAATGAACTTATTTTGTGATAACAAAGCAGCCATTGCCATCTCTCACAATCCAGTTCAACATGATCGCACGAAGCACGTTGAAGTGGGTCAGAACTTCATCAAACAGAATCTTGAAGAAAAGATTATCAAGCTTCCATTTATTAAATCAGAAGATCAATTGATTGATATACTCACAAAATCTGTGTCTGCAAGGAACTTTTACAAGTCACTTGACAAGTTGGGCATAAGAGACATATATGCACCAACTTAAGGGGGAGTGTTAGTGTGTGTTGTGGTGCATGCTGCAATAGTGGCATACACCAATGCTCACTGGAGCAAAACATGGAGCAGACAATAATATTAGTGGAGCCATAAAACATGGATGTGCAGGAATTATGGTTATTGTTTAATTTTCGTTTTCATTGTATACATATAGTTAAACTCTTGTATAGAAAACATAATAGAAATAATATGAAATATACATGATAATTATCAGAGAAACATAATATTTTGACATATTTTACCTTTAAAACATTGATTATAGAGTAAATTGATTATCCTATTTAAATTATTTAAAAGAATTATGAAAACTATTATATATGTTTGGTTTGTAGAAAGGAAATATAATATGATTGCGAATTATAGTAAGAATAGAATTCAATGGAAATAATATTACTATTATTATGTTTCTTTGAGTAATAAAATCTAAATAATGATAAATATTAAAGTAAAATTTATAAAATTATAAATAAAATAAAATTAGAAAATAAGAGTTTTTTTTTATTTTTAAATGAGAAAAATAATAAACTATTACATAATGTGTTTGGAAAATAAAACATTTGAGCTTATTTTTAAAAAGTGTGGGAGCAACGAGCATTCCAACTTCTATTGAAATGTTTTACCTTCTATGTTATATTACAAGTTAAACTAAATACAAAAACACCTTAAATCATTTAAATTAACATTTCTATTAATATGAATAAAATATTACCTTCATGTTTACGTGCGGCCCAATTGTTCATGACAATTTATAAATTAATGATAATCAAAGGTTTTGTTTTCTTCTTCTAAGAAATGAATAATTAAAATAAAATAATTACATCTTACCAAATGAATATATAGTGCCTAATATTAAATGTAGCTTAAGCTAAAACCTAACCATCTTTGCAATTATCTGCTTTCTTGTAAAGCTTCTATGAGAATGACTTTTTTTAATGGGATTTCTTTAAGAGAAGCGCTAGGTTTATTTCAATTATATATTAAACATTTTTCTGCTAGTTGATCCCTTTTCACTTTCTAAGAGACTACTTTTCCGTAGATTTTGTTGTATGATATTTGAAATTAATCTATACCATGAGGTATATGATTTATTATTATTAATATTACAAAGTGATTTTCAAATTCTACTAATTCACCGAACATCTAATAAATTAGACTGAAAAGATCGTACTAAAATATGGATTTTCATATCTTACTTGTGACTGATAGTGAAGTAGTACCGTGAGAAAATGATGAAAAGAACCCATCAAAGACTGAAATATAACATGAAATCGTAAGCTCCCAAGCATTTGGATAAGCCCAATATATATATATATATATATCATGTGTGAAAGTTTTAAATTTATGGATCTAACAACTTAAATGCGGTGAATAGATTATTTTAAAATTCTAAATTTTAAATTAATTAACTAATAATCGCAATGATGAGACATGTAATCGCATATTAAAAGTAAATTCGAAAAGCAAAATATTGACATGCAATATTTTTTAGATAAAAATAACCTAGGCTACAATAATGACTTAATGAAAAAATCATTAGTCCACCAGACCAATTAATCTATCCAATATAAAAATTACATATTCAAGTACAAACTCATTTTTATACTATCATTTCAAGAATAATGTCCTAATCTACTTTATTTATAAGCTCATAATCTATTTTTTAAGCCTCCAAGATTAGCATGTATAGATTTTGACTAACGTTAAAAATAGTTTCTCATCAATTGGACACATTTACAAAATAATGTGCAAAAAAGCTAACACATAAATACAAGTTCACATCGTGTTCTAGAATGATTATATAACAAATAAATCATAAGCTAGTAGGTTTCAACAAATAAATCAATAAAAGAAAATCTCTAACAAATTTAGAACAAAAGATATAGATCAAGATAAACAAAAATAGCTCTTTAAACCTAAACAATCAATTCAATAAATCAAGAACACCCATGTGATGAATTGATGGAAGCATGAGAGAGTTCTAGAGAGAAGCTATTCGATCATAGAAAATAATCAATGAAAACTATGAAATTCATGGGAAATGAAAGCATATAATTCTTATATGGTTGTAAGTTGTGCGATATCTTTTAACAATAAGAAATGGCTTGTATTTATAAGAACAATAAAAGTAGATCATTATACAGAGACAATTATATTTCAAACATATTTCAAATAGTATTAGTAATTTTCTCATTGTTGATAAAGACTCCTATTTGAAGAAGTGTTATTTTTGAAAAGTTTTATTAAGCAAACGATGTCCGATTAAGGTGAATTAAACATCATTGCAAAGTTCACTCAATGTGCTATAATCTTTACCAACATATAATTTTTCCAATTTGGAAGATTTCTAGGTGAAAAATAATCTGAATCTGAGTCATGAAATATGGAAATTTGGGTTATTTTTAACCTATATTTTGCGCTATAATTTAGATTATATCTTAACCTATATTTTAAGTTATATCTTATATTTAAGCTTATATTATATCTTATATTTTAAGATATATCTTAACTTATATTTTAGGCTATATATTAGCCTATATTTTAGCTACAATAATTTGATAAGCATAAAAATTATTCTAAAATATGCTCATAAATGCATAAATGTAATTCTAAGTGTAAGTTATAAATATAATAAGGCACAAATTTTTAACCTTTTTTGCTCTTTCTTTTCATGCATGATAACAACATATATTTTTCTTACATGAATATTCGCTTTTAAATATATTATATATTTTTTGTTATTCTCCCTTTTTTGACATATTTTTCTATATACAGGAGCCTTACACCTATTATAATTACTTTAATATTAGTTGTGAGGTATTCCTCCCAACTCAATGTGATAGATTCATACATCATAGTAGGTAGCCTTTTCAAAACTCAATGCCTTCATAAGGATTATGATTGATATAATTTTGTAGTTAAGGTTAACTCAAGTTCTCTAATCTTTTAAGAGAAAATCATAAACCTCAAACATAACATACATGTTTATTCAATGAATGTGTCAACAAGTTCATGTCAACATCGATCTTTACATATAGAATTGTAAGTGTGCACATAAGGTGACAATGTAAAATCAGTTATATACTAGGTAATCATAGTGAGTGAAGCCACTAAAGACAAGATTGTGTTTATATACATTTCTACAAGTTCATTAGCTTGATAACTGCAAAAGATTCTACCTTTTGTTTTAATTAAAATCCTTAATAAAAAATAAAACAATAATTCTAATAATAAAATAAATGTAAACTTACATGGATGCTCACCTAAGGTAATTTAAGCCTTTAGAAAGTGAACAAAAAAAATTCAAATGATAGAAAAATAAAATATTTCCTTGTCCATTTTTCTTGAATTTTAGTTTTTTTATATATTTGGATTGGGAATTAACTAACTTAGGATTTATAGGTATGTTTTGGACTTAACTTTATTTTTCACAATCATCCTATATGAACGTGCAACATGCATGATAGGATGATCATAATGAGTCCAATAATTAAATCTATTAATTTTCTCTTACTTTTTTGAAACTAGAACATCATAATTCCTAGTAGAAATTTTGGACACATAATTGTAATTTTTATTCATTCTAAGAGATTGTCCGGTATGTATATATGATTGATAATAATGAGTCCTACTATTTGTAACATGGAAATATTTTTTAAATTGTTAGGAATTCATTAAAAACCTACATTTTGTTTTATGTGACTTTTCTTAGCACAATGATGACATAGCAACACAAATTTAATAGTTTTAGAAACTATAGGTGTAGTGAGAATTTGTGCACAATCAATATAAGCAGGGTTAAGGTCTTACAAATGTGGACTTTGATGTTAAAGGTGGGAGCTCTCATCCATATAACCAAGCCATGTGTATCACCATATGACTTGTATGTGCTCAAAAGTTTATCCAAACATTGAGCTTCAATGGTTAGTCTCTTGATTGCTTCACTTGAACCTTTGAGCTCTTACACCCATTTATTATTTTATATAACAAGCTTATTATTTCCTTCTTTCAAAAATGAAAGACTCAAACTCAAAAGCATTAATATGCTTATACTTTTCTTTCTTTTCTTTCTCTACAATGGATGAGTTTGATTTATGGACTCTAATCATATCTTCAACTTAGTTACTTTTCAATAAGAAGTCTAACTCTTTCTTTCCAAACACTTAGGAAATCAAGAAATAATTCCTTAGAACTTTTAACATTAAATTTATGGAGAATAGAAGAGTCAAATTTCTCATCATTTGAGCTATAGTCGGTGTCATGAAAGTGCGCTTTGGCAGTTACAATGAAGGTACGATAGTTGGTTTCACCATTTTTTGGTCCGCTTGCATTTTAGTGCTCACTTTCTGTGTCACTGAGTATGATATTGAATGTTCTTCCAACTTTCTTCTTGTTGTTTTCATACTTTGTAGCAATGTGATTAAAATCACTACAAGTAAAACATTAAGGATTAGTGAATTTAGATTTGTTACTATTTCAACCCAAAAGATTGAGTTCCTTTGATTTTATATTCTTGAGTTTATTGGTTTGTCCCTTATTCAATTTTTTATCCTTTTTATTATTTTTCCTTTGGAGCTTCCTAAGCCTATGTCCTCATCACTGTCATAAATGTCTTTCTTGGTACATTTAAGGGAAACTTTCTTGTTCTTCTTGGAAAGTTTAAATGTGATCTCATAAGTTTGTATTGATCCAACAAGCTCATCAATATTCAAAATATCAACATTCTTACTCTCCTTTAGAGTAGTGACATTCATTTTGAAAGGTTCAGTTAAGTAGTTGAGCAATTTCTGGATTGACATAAGCTACCCTATTTTGTTCTCCAAAATTCAAACAAGAATTATGAATATCATAAAATCTTGATCAAATTCATTAAAGATCTCAATTTTGTCATTTTAAAGGACTCAAATTAAGACAATAGAAAGTCACACTTTTTTTTTACTTTTGAAGATTCCAATACATAGGAACAATTATACAAAAAAAATTTCTTTCGATTAAAATAGGTAACCAGAACCTAGATGAGCATTGGAAATGTCGACCTATGGAATCTTTTCATGAGCTCTATATTAATTCAGCTAAGTAGGCCTCATAATATGAATAAAGCAATTAACACAGAAGAAGTACAAAACAAAAGCTTAATTCAACACACAACAAAAACAACTAGCAAATGCAACAAAAACAATCTGCAAAATACACACTACTGAAAATATGCCTCACTGGCTCCTGTACATATTGGAAATATACATACAAGGAAATAATACACATCTTGTGATACAGAAATACATACAGAAAATCTAAAAGGATTTTCAATAACTTTAGGACCTCATATATGGAAATAAATTTGGTAAATAATGATTGTTCTTTCACAACATGTAATCAAACATACATAGCAAACCCTACCAAAGAGTCTGACACCTGGTACACATCCATGGCAAGGAGATACAAACCCCTTAGAAACTTACCAAAGCATGTATGTAGATAAAAGGAAAATTACACTAACACACAATCTAAACATACATGTCTACTAAGAAGGAGTACTAGACTTAATATATAATAAAGTTAAGGATGCTGACTCTTTAAGGGCTCAACTAAACCTCACAACCATGAGAGATAAAAAAACCCCTTATAGATAATCATAACTCCAGTATAAATGAATACATACATGTAGTATAATAAAGTAACATATATAGAATTTAGTAAATAGAAAGCAAGTAATAAATATTAAAAGTTTTCTAATGAGAATTTAAACTTACAATTTGTAGAGATATACACCACTTACACTCTTTTTATACCAACCACACATTTAAGTATACATAACTTTAGATATAATGAGGTAAACCTACATAAAAATACTATTTATGTGGTAACATCTTCAGGTTACTTAAGGAAATCACTCAATAATAAACAATCCACTGAACAATAAATTAGTTACAATTCTAAAAGAAATAAAACCATAATTACATCTATCAGTTGGAACCTTCATCTTAATTGCCTATTTTAGCTCTTGCTTGCTACTTTCATAACAACCTGGTTTAATACACGAACCTAGATCTTCTCCAAAGCTCACACCACCTAAAGTAGTATAATTAGAAATCAAAGACCAGTAATGTGTAAATTGAATAAGAAAATGTTGCACGAATGCAACCACTAGCCAATACACAACTTGGATTCATATAGACTTCTCACATAAGAAATAGTTGTACAAGGGTAACTAACAGCTAACATCTGACTCATACATAAAACCCACTCAAAAACACCATCTCGAGAATACTTACCACTCACTCAAAAGCACAATTTTGCTCACACTAATTTTAAATTGCATAACTCAACAACTACGAAGATATATGAGAAAACGACCTAGGAATCTTAATATTCCAATTTCCTAAACATGTAAATCACTAAAATTTCCCCCAAAATAATTATCAACAAATTAGATGATCAATTAAATCTAACCCATCTTGCATTCCTCTTTCAAGTAAACTACATACCAAATAATAATTAACCTAATTACACTCTCATGTCAATTAAATTGCATACTACTCATTACACTCATCAACTATAGACCATACACACAAGAATCATACATTTCTACCTAGAAACTATGCATGTTATTCAATAAAGATAAATAATTAAATAATTCTCTCAAATCTATTTAATTGCCTCTATAGACTAATTGTTTTTTCAGAAAATTAATAGCATAAAAATTAGATTAAATAATATAATTGAATTAAAATCACAATTGAGGTAAAATATTATATCACATATGCAGAAAATTAGGTTCGTAAGAAACTTAGATTAATAAATTATCTAGATATAATTATGTTCAAAAAGATCATTTTTTTTCATAAAGAAAGACATACAAATTGATAAAGAATGGAGAAGAAGAAGAGATACACTCATTCTCTTGATTTATAGCACTAATCTTCTCTTGAATCCTTCACAAAGTTGTGTCTATTTTAATCTCTTATTGAACTTTTCTCTCTCTATTCTCTCTTTTTGGTAGTTGCTAGGGTTTTTTATTCTTAATTTTTCTTTTAACTTGTGAAAGAGTGGTGTTTGTTTAATGAAAAAGGACTTAATATAAGAAATTAGATCATATCTTAAAATGATCGAAGGGTTGAAGATTAAAGCTGAGAATCAATGTTTGATTAAAAATAAGTTGTGCCAAGCTAGAAATGTGCATCGCGGGGACCAAAAAGGTGTCTTTTCTAATCACCAATATATACCTACCCATAGATTGCGCATTGAGGCATAGTCGATGTGCGCGGTATAAGATAATGCGTGCCTTAGCATGGTCCTAATATTTTTCCATTTTTGACTCGTTTTCACTTGTATGCTTTCATTCCACCTGCATTGATATAATTAAATACAAATTAAATTTAAGGGGTTTAATAGTGGTTTAATAGAGGTTTAATAGAACTACTATCATAGAGTTTTCACACCTTCAAACTTAACTCTTTTCTTGTTCTCGAGCAACGCTAAATATGTCTAGCTAAAATGACATGCATAATATATTCACAAATATATATATATATATATTAATCCATGCATATTTAGTAAAAACTATCCCTGTCAAAATGAATACAATTATATGACAAAGCGGTTCACCTATTCATCAATCAAATGTTCCATTAATGCAAAGATATGCAAGGTTTTTGATAAATTTATTTATGCATGTTTTGCATATGATGTAATTCAATGCACTTATGAAACCAACTTGTATAAGCATACAAATCAAGTAAGTCTTACATGCTTGTAATGTAAGGCTTAAGTAGGTGTAGATTAATAGATATTTAGGATTAAGGCTTAAGGCTTAAGTGATACAGTTACAGGCTAAATCATTTCTCAATCCAAATACTATTTAGGATTTCACCTTAAGGGATGATCAAGTAGATTCTAAAACTTGGTATACCTCATCAACTAGCATAACTCATCCCAAATTTTCTCTCAATAAGAGCACCAAAATCAATCATGAGCATATGTATAAAAATATGAATCAATTCAATCAAAACTAGCAAGCATATCACATGATTAATGTAAATACCTGAACGAGCATGTTATGTTCATTATCCTAGTCATGACAACCAATTCTATCATTTGGTTCATATGTTTCATGTCAAATATGCATGCATTTGTTTTTCATATATTCATCAATTGTTAGCCAAATCATGATAAACAAACATCATAAAAAATAAAAAATAATAATACTACAAAATGAAGTAGAGAACGAAGCTTCCTACCCCACACTTAAATTGCACCTTATTCTCAATATGAACATATGAATATGAAAAAGAGTGAAAGGAGAGATAACTCCCTTAGCCTTGGAAAATTAAAACCATCCATTGAGAATAAGGAAGCTATCAAATGTTTCAAGTGTTTCACCTTAGTCAAATATTTCACATAGTCAACAATATCAACTTGCATCATAAATTTCACGATTTTCAAATTAAAATAAGTTGAGTTATTTTTTGGTAAATCTATTTCATTGTCCATAGTATCAAGTGTTAGTCTTAAGTGAGAGTGGTTCAATATATATAGTTAAATTTTCATCACGAGTGTATGTTCCTAAGTGAGTGTCATGGTATCCATTAATATATGTCCTCACATAATTAACAAGCACATACTCTAAAGTATGACTAGGTCAAGTGTAATGAAGCATATTAGTGGGTAGCTCATCAATAACATCTATTCTAAGGCAATAACTAGCATTATAAATATCAAGAAATTTAGTTAATTTAAAAACATTAAATGTTACCTATTCATCTTACATTCTCATTGTAAGCTTAAATTTTTGTACATCACTAAGTGATCTTCTAACTGCTAAAAATAAGCGATCAAATATGGTAGGAATGTCATAGTCTTCCCCCATGTGTCTAGTATGATGAAATCCATCGGAAAGATGAGCGTGTCTACTTTCATCAATGCCTTCCACCATATCTTGAGGTCACTTTATTGGCCTGTCTATCATTTGTAATGTTATTGATGTAGGTTTGTCTTTACCAATCCTTAGCCTCTTAAAAATTGACAGTGGAAAAAGGTTAAGACTGGCACCTAAGTCACATAGTTCCTTGAAAAAGTGTATATTCCTAATAATGCAAGGGGTTTCAAAACTACCATTATCTTTTAGTTTTGTGGTAAATTTTTATCAAGGATGGAACTACAACCTTTAGTCAAGGTTACTGTCTCATGATCTCTAAGCCATATTTTCTTAGATAGTATGTCCTTCAAGAATTTGGCATATGAAGGCATTTATTCAAGTGCATCTATAAATGGTATGTTTATATGCATCTTTTTAAAGACATCTAAGAATTATAAAAACTGTTTATCTAAATTTTGCTTTTGTAGTCTTTGAGTGAAAGGAATAGCAGGTTTGTAAAAGTTGCTATTTTTTAGCTGAATTACTTCTTTCTTAGTAGTCTGATTGTTCACTTTTTCCTCTTCATTATTTTTAACTTCTTAGTTTTCTTCTAATGTTTTACCACTCCTTAAGGATATAATGTTGCAATGCACTTTACCTTTTCTTTTTATGTTTACTTATGTGTAACTTGGAAGATTACCCTAAGGCATTTGTCTTATAAGTATACTCTATGTGATCCACTTTTGTATTTACTGAATGGATGAAGTTTTTCATCATTCCTATTAAAGCATCTATATTATCCTCACTAAGTGACTTCTTCTCTTGACCTTGAGATTGATGTAGTTGTTGAAAATATAGTGGTAGGTTAAGTTATAATTTCGGAAGATAAGATATATAATGAAGGAGTTTTAAGAATATTAAAGGGGTGTTTATTTGTCATGAGATAGAATTATTAAGTAACTCAAAGTTTTTCTCTTATATATGTATATTAATATATAGAATAGTATTATCAAATAATTAATTCCCTATATAAATTATTAATTTAGTGGTTTAACATAAACTTTTTAATAAAAGATTATAGATGAGAAGTATTAATAGGTGTATTAAGACATCTCATTTAGATTGATATCTCCATAGCACCCCACAATCTAACATATTATCTATGAACATCATTAAATGGAGAAAATTAGTGAAAAGTGTTCATACAAAACAATCATTAACAAAACTTATAATTAGGCATGTCGGCCATAAACAACTAAATATATAAAAGAATAACAAATGATGGAATATTTCACCACCATATCACAGTAAAAATACTAAGAACCTTAGAGGTAATAATATCACCTGCAACACTACTCTCTCTATAAATATGAAAACAATAGAACTCTATAGGAACTATCTTCTCTAAGCAATAAACCAAGGCATAATACCATCTCTAAAGAACTAAAAGCAACCGAATCAAGAAAATAGTAACAACATAAATAGAATCTAACTCCGAAAAAAGGCTTTGCCATCTTCGTAGTAGCATACATAATCATATGAATAGCTTATGCAAGCTCCATTTCAAAGGCATATGAGATACCAAGAGGATACAAAACAACATTTAACGAAAGATCTCGAAGTCCAAAAATACTCGCATAACTAGCCAGATTTATTTACCTAAAAGCAACATAATCTCTATTGACCTTTATCTAACCCTAAGATAACGCTCTTCAAATAACCTCTACAATCCTGAGGTCAAAAAATAAATTCTTGCCCAAATATCTATGAGCCTCTTCTTCCTAAATTAACATCATTTAATAAATTTCTTATTGTATTAACAAAAAATTTTAAAACAATACATATGATTTTGATTTTAAAATAATATATATAGTCAACATAAAAAACATTTCAATTTCATTTATTTTTCTTTCAATTTTCATAAAAGATTGTTAGCAATCATTTGTCTTGAAAACTCAATTTGTTAGAAGATGGAGGTGTGCTAACTATCTTTATATATGTCATGTTTTAGGTCTTAATCACCCCTTTTTAAAAGAAAACTTTTAGTTGACAGACCTCAAAGGTGCACTAGAACATCTTAATTAGTTTGATATATCTGTAGCACCCTCATCATCTAGCTCATTAATTACAAGTATCATTAAATTGATAAAAAAATATATAATAAAAATCAATTCTTAGCAAATTCTATAATTAGGCATGTCATTAGCATTTGAAAGAATAAAAGTGTTGGTGAATGATGGGGCATCCCACCACCATGTCGATGTACGTATACTAGGTGCCCTAGAGGCTATATTATCAACCATGGTGTTTCCCTTTCTTTATAAATGGGAATAATAAAAATTCATGTGTGTAATATTTTCTAAGCAATTAGTCCAAGTAGAGTATCATATGCATTGCATTGTAGAGCTCCTCATGGAATTTCATGTATTCATAATCTTTGAAGAATCACTATATCATCCACTATATTTTGCATGGATGCATATTGTGATTGGTCCACTTCATGAATAAAATGCCAAACTATTGCAAATGTAGAGCTTAGAGTAGTATGTTTGTCCTCATAGAAAACACCATTCGTAATTGTCCATATCATATAGATAATTTTAATTGTACCTACTTTCCACAGATTATCAAGCTGAGATCTAAGGTAAAGCTACACTGCAAATGTCTATAAATCTAGAATGAAAGAATTTGTACAAGATTATTTCTGGAAAAGGAGCATAATAAATCTCAGAGTGCTCCTACAAAATGACAACTCAATAAAAAGGTAATAAATAGTCTCCTTAGCTCTTCCACACATGGAACACTGGGAAGGGAAGGAGTGGCCTTCCTCTTTGTCTAACAATCAATGAGAAGCTTGATTTAAATAACGTGCCAGAATAGAATGGATTAGGAAGGCAAAATGAAAGGGACCCAAATTACCCTAACACAACTCTTATATGCCCTAGTTGCTTATAAGGAGTCTTTTTTTTTTCTACTTGTGACTCCTTCTTTGATCGAAGAAGAACTATGGATTCTAACAACTAATTGCAGAGTTGATCATTTGAACCTTTCAATTAATAGATGTAGATCTCGAACCTACTAATGGGAATATCCCTGAGAATCACTAAGAAAAAAAAAGAAAGAGATTCCTCTTATTCTTAGAACATAATTCTTAGATAAAAAAGATTCAATAAAATAACTTATTGATCCATAATACCCTTTCTTAGATTTCCAAATCCTAGTTTTCATACTTTTTTCAACAACTACCGAGTGGACCTCTGAGGAAATATCAAGGTAGGAGTCCTCAAAAGATTATGGCAGATGTCACTTATTCCTCTACAAAAGTTACCTACTAATAACTATAATAGTGGATCCAGAAAGAGCTATTTAGCCTTTCAAAATAAGGATTTCCTAGCCAATTATTGACACAAAATGGTATTGAGGAATTATTGCCAACTAAAAACCTAGCCTCTTCTAAAAAATTGATTGACGATGCTATAAATAGGGTTGACCCTTTTCCTCAAGGAAGTGACAATAGTCCCTTCAAGAAACTTGAACCAATTTTAACCTATCTAATTTTCCCAATAAAAAGAAATTGTAGATTATTTTAGTGAAATCATCTATAACTATTTTTGGTGATTATTATTTAAAAAGAATGTAAAAACATACTTTGTATAACTAAAGTGGTCAAACATTTATGCCTTGCAAAATAGAGGATGTTTGCCTCTATGCTATTATATTTGCAAATATTTTATCAACTAACCCTTGAAACCATTGCTTTCTTGCTCATCCCAAAAATTGCTTGAAATGATAGAATATTACTCCAAGGCACAAACTTATCAAAGTAAATGAAAGGTTTTTTCAAGTTCACCGCCAGTCCTAAAAGGCGAGCATATATATATAAAGCCTCAGATAAAACATAGAGATTCAATGGACAAGCCGATCAAAGATAAGATGGTCATCAACGTATAAAAAATGGCTCAATGTTGTAATGCCTATGGGAGAGGAAGTCGGCTCAAAGCACTTATTATCTACTAAGAGCCCAAGGTACCTACTCAAAAAGTTTTCTGCTTTACAAAACTAAAGTGGATATAGAGGGTCCCCCATGCTGGACGCCCTTGGAGTAAGAAAAATATCCTCTAAGTGATCCATTAACCAAGTCATGATTCTTACTGAGATGAACAGATCTTCGATCTAACCCAAAAATATTTTGTCAAAATCAAAGAATTACATCACCCTTAAAATAAAGTCCCAACACATGGTGTCAAAAGCTTTACGAGTATCAATTTTGAAGGCTACATTATCCTTTTGACTAGAAAGTTGCATTACATTGAAGGTCTTAAGTACCGTAATTCTTTTACCGATTCATTCTTTCTTTTATTATTTTCAAGTATCATTACTTTTTCACCCAAAAAAGAGTCCATTGTATAGTAGTAAACATGTTCTACATAAAAATATTGTGTTAGGATAAATTGATGGATGGCGTTAATTAAAGATCAAGATAATTTATTAAATTTTGTCTAGATCATTTATCACATCAATGATGACAACACAAAACTCTTTATGATTTCTTAAGGAACACATGCAAAAATTATTGTGAGAATATGCAATAGATAGAATGGAGGTGGTAAATTCAATCAATCATATCAATTCACTTGATAAATTAGTTATGTCAAGTCAATCTATTAATATATATATATTCTTATCATGTTGGATCATTTCCATTTGAAGTTGTTCTCGAATTTGATTAGCTTGTTATCAATTAAAAAAAAAGGTCAATAAAACAAACATTATATCCAAGGGGTTATCATTTTATATCGTATTTGTGTCAAATTTAATAGAAAATAATATTAAAATATAAATTTAATAGGATTTGTGTTTGAAATATTTAGAAAATAAGTTAATTACTTTAATTATATCATATAATTTATTTTGAATTTTTCCACCTCCATGAAATATACATAAATATTTTACGCATATTTAGAAAAAGACAATAATAATTGAGGAATGCCTAGTAGATTTCCTTAATTTCCGTGTGATTCAAAAATATATTCATTATCATACTTGAATCTTCTGATGAATTAAACTCCATTATTACTATAACTGAATAGGCGCAATGCTAGCAAGCTAAATAATTTGAGATATTTATATATTAAAAAAAAACTATATAATTTGAGGGTTAAATTTCAAGTAATTACTACCCAAACATGGTGTATATATATATAAACAATTTTATTTGGACATGAAAAGTTTGTTGATATAGACAACCATGATCTCTATTTGGGTTTCTGATTTGACTAGCTTCAGCTTACAAAGTTTTAATAAATAAATTATCTGCCTTTTTATGGTTTTTCTCCCCACTCGATTTTCATTACCTAAATAAACAGTTAATCACCTTCTCTCTGATACCATTAAAATCAAGTCAAATTTATCCAACAGATGATCATAAAGAAATTTTTTTAAATATATAACCTGCTCATACATCACGTCTTATTAAAAAGAAAAACAATTAATCAAATTTTACTCTATTAAACCTCGAACTCATGTTTATTACTATGACTTGTTTTTCAGCCTGATCTGTTTAATTTAATAAATAGTATTAATTAAATAATAATTTTTATTATTATTTTAAAAAATTTTAGTTTAAAAAGAGAAGAAGAAGAGAAGTATTTAATTAGGATAAGATAAAAAAATTAATATTAAAATTTTATAAAAGTGTAAAAAAAATACTCTTAAAAAAATAGTTAATAAATTTTTCATTTTAGTGAAGAATAAATATACAATAATAATTATTTTATCAGTAAAAAGTTAATTAGTTTATTACTTTAATGATAAATATATATAAAATAATAATTATTTTATGAATAATATGTATAGATATTTGTACTACTTAGATTTAAGAAATAAATTAAATATAATAGGAATAGATATGTGAACTTAACATGATAGAGATAGATAAAACTTCATCAAACTTAATAATGATTTTTATGAATATTGTTTTGCTTAAAAGTAATGTAGGCAAGTAGGTTGTTTATTAATGAAATTAGATATAATATAATCTTTACGATATGAAAAAACACAATTAATTCAATAAAATTATGACCCATAAAATAATAATTAAAAACTAATAATGTACAGTTAATATATAATAAAATTATCAAATATAAATTATATAACTATTATCTATTATAAGAATATTTTAATATTTATTGATGTAAAAAAAATAATAAATTTAAACCTAAAAAAAAGAGGCAAAGGGAGGAAGCAGAAGAAGCCCAGAGAGGAAAAAAATAGGAGAACAACATTGGGTTTTATATATATATATATATATAAAGATAATGATGCAGTTCATACTATAGTTTCTTGGATTTTTAGGAGTTGTACAATAATTTGATGGTAGAATATCACATTAATTATTAGATCTTTTATTTATTTTGATGATAAGAACAAATTTAATTATAAGTTTTGTTAAGATTTATTTTATATATTTTTAATATATTTAATAATATTCATAATTAAAAAATAAGCAAATAAAGTGTTGATAAGTTAACAACTTAATTGAGATGTCTCTTTTCATCAATTGATCAAAATAAAATCTGGAACCCACCATTATTTGGAAGTGGGATACGCATGGCAGGGGGATTCAAACTAGCTATACTACTAATCAAAGGTAGTAAATAAATCTTTGTCTATCAAGTTGTATTTTTTTTTCCATAAGTAATAATATTATAATATATATAAAAAAATACATGTGGAAAAAGAGTAGGCACTTAATTAGAAATTATATTAATCAATTAATTTTCCAAAGCAAATTGTACGTTAGAAGTTTATATTTAATAAAAAATAAAAATAAAAACACCTTATAAATAGACATTATACACAAACACTCTCATTTCCGTAACATCGATTGATCTCTTTGGGTAGAAAACAAAAATGAGGATTGTAATAAGTGTTCTTCTGATATCTTGCCTTGCATTTTTCATAATGTTCATATCAATATCAGAACCATACAATCACTTCTATGCCACTGAGTTTGATGTCCGAGTTATTAACGGGTTCACAAACAACTCATCACTACCTTTGGTGATATGGTGTTCATCTCAAGACAGCGATTTAGGAGGAAGAGCACTTCAAGAAAGAGATGATTTTAGTTGGAGATTGAAAACAAATTTCTGGGGAACAACTCGTTTTGTTTGTACAATGAAGTGGGATAAAAAGAGGAAGAGTTTTGAAGCTTTTGAAGTTCCAAGAGATATTATTCGGTGTCATCTTTTGAGAAAGTGTTCTTGGTTGGTAACTGAAGATGGGTTTTATTTCAGCAACGATGAAATTTATTGGAAAAAAGATTTCTCTTGGTAATATAATCAAATGCATTTCATTTTCGTTATATATTTTGGTAATATAATCAAATGCATTTCATTTTCGTTATATATTTTTATTGCAGAGGTTAACTAGCTAAGAAGATATGATCATAATTTTAATTTTTATATACTTTGTAACTGTATTGATGTTATTAGAAATATAACAATTTTGTTCTCTTAGAATTTAATCCTTCAACATTTCACGTTAAAACAATTGAAGTTAAATTTCGATAAATTAATTAAAATTATTTAATATTGAATTAGATTCGTTCAATGTTATTTAAATATTAATTATATTGTTATAAATTGTATGACCCTTATTTTTTATAGAACTTTTAAATTAAGTAATCAAACAAAGTTACGCAAATTTTGTGGTTACTTTTTCATGCACATTTAAGTGTTGAAGTACTTCTTCGATTAAAGTTTTTTTTAATTTTCATTAGTCTTAAAAGAATTATTTAGGTGTTTGACATAAAATATTAAAAATAATTTTAAATATCATTGATAAGTCATAATATATTCATATTTTTAGTTTTTAAATTCTACATATTTATACCTATTTTATTGTTTTCATGTGTTATAAATTATTTATTTTATATTTTATGAGAAAATGAGTTTTTAGAATATTTTAGATTTTCTTTTATTTTTTATGAATTTTATTTACCAAATAGATGTACATAGAACAAAATATGGATGTACATATAAATGAAAATGTACTTCGACAATCGTGGATGCACATAGAAAAGAAGCGCCTAAAACGATGACGTTTTGAACCACATAATGCCATACGACGAGACAAACGATGCATTGTTTTCTTCAACGTGTCTAATCGTGGATGTACATAGAAAAGAAGCGCCTGAAACGATGACGTTTTGAACCACCTAATGCCAGACGACGAGACAAACGACGCATCATTTTCTCTAACGCCCCATATGTGACCCGTCGTTCTTCTCCAACCCATGCCAAACAACCTGTTTGTCCAATAGTTGTTTAACTCAAAAACTCCATGTGGTTACTATCTACATACTGATCTATTATTGTGGCATGTGGTCGGTTATTAACCTTGCAATTGATTCCATGAACGATCCTAACTTAATATGATCATAAAAACGCAATTTAAAATTTACATAAATACCCACAAAATATCATTTTGAAAGGAATCATGAGAGAAATTCAGAAAAATTAGATAGAAAAATTATCTTGTAACATTTTGAATACCTTTTCAAGAAAAAAATCAAGAACAAGTTTATAGATTGATGTATCTAAGATTGGTGTATCTAATTGAATTTGCTTCACTTTATAAGAAAAATAGGATTTTTTTATCCTCTTTATCTTCATATTTATGAATTGTTTAGTCATCTTTTGTATGTGTTGAATTTAATTTCTAACTAATTGTGATTATGGGTAATTACAACCCTTAAATTATGATTTAATATGAATTGTGTTATATTTTGAATAAAGTTTCAATTATTCGTTTTGTGATATATTTAATTTCATGTTTGAATGTCAAAGCATATTTATTTTTTAAATTAAGTGTATAATTAATTCGATAATTAGTTTTTTTATTGTTAGATTATTAATCTAGTATGAAATTATTAATTTTTGTAATTGAAATAATAAATTGTAATTTTGATTGCAATTGGAATTAAATGCTTATGTTAGAAATGGTTAACGATATCAATTTCATCTAATTTAGTTATTATTTTTTTATTATAAGTCAATAAATATATTAAATCTAGTAATCATAATTTTAGGTTATTCATGGGTTAAGTTGATTAATAATAAGATTGTTAGTGAGTTATAAAGTAATAAAAGTAAAAAATTTTAAGCAAACTTAATTCCTAAAACTAAAATTGAGAAAAACAAAAAAAGAATCATAAAATTATATAATAAATTTAAGATCGGAAAACTGAATAATCATGACATAGTAAACTTAATTGTAATTTAGTAGCAATGATAATCCCGTAATCAAATGTTATTCTTATTAATTTTAAAATTTATACTTTTTGCTATGTTTTTTTTGTAGGTTATTTTACTTTTATGCAAAAATATTCAAAAACCTCATATTTGTTTTATTTTTATATTTATGATTTAACTTTTAGACTAGTAATTAATAGTTTAATCTTTATTGACTCTTACCGACACTTATATTTACAACAATATAATTTTAAAAAAAAATAAAAAAGTAAGGTTAAATATTTAATAGTCTAATTTAGACTCATTAAAATTTTGATGTCGTATTGTTAAGGATTGATTTAGAATTTTCTTATTATTTGGGTTCTTTATTTAATTTTATTTTTGTAGTTGTTTTTTTTTATTTTTTTTATAAATTTTTTCTTGAAGTATTGAATAGAACTATAGTTAGATGACATAGTAGTAGATTATCATATATTTAATGAATTTCATGTAACTGATCTGTTTGTTCTCCAATTTTCAATTTTCAATCTGTTTTTCGTTAACGGATCATTCAAGTGTGGTCCAAACGTTTATGCCATTAAAATGATGTTTTTGATTCAAATTAAGACTATGAATTACTTGGAAATTCAATTCTAATAATTTTAATAAAAAGAATATCGATTTTTGTCGCCGAAATCGCAAGAAACTATCAGGCCTCCATTCGAGTTGAAACCAGGTCGTGTGACCCAACTGGAGGATGAAGATGAAGGAAACAACTTGTCATTTCAAGAAGAAAAAGAAGAAAATGTTTTTCTACCATTTTGTGAATCAAACCCAGGTCTTCTGCGTGAGAATGGAGCATCCTGACCATTAGACTACAATAGATTTGTGTTATTTTGATATACTAAAGCCTTCTTATATATATTTAGAATTTGATTTATTTATTTACTAAATTGAAAAATATAATTTTAATGTGATTTATTTGTTTACCTAAGGTTTTTGGTGTGTAAAATAGTTTTTATACATGTGACATTTTTTTAAATAATTTTTGGAACATTAAAATTTATTTATGTTTAAATATATTATGCTTAAATGATTTCTTTTGGTATTTGTATGTATAAATTTTGTAATTAATTATACATATGAAAATTGGTTAAATATTTATGCATAATGAAATTAATTGTTAATGGCTTTTATAAATTTAATTTGTGCTTATATTACTTATTTTTTTGGAATAATTTATTGTCATTTCTTTATACATGCAATCTTAAGTTAGATAATATTTGTATATTTAGAAATAAATTAATGTTGCATATGGTTTTATGCAATAATTGAGCCTAAGGATTTAATTAATGTTTAGGTAATTCATGTAGTTTAATTAATTATGGAGTAGTGAGAACATCTTTAATTAATTAAAACTATATAATAAAATTTATTTATGATCACATTTAGAAAATAAACATTAATTGTGATTAATCATATGTAATATAATAAATCTTATCCCACAATAATTTTTATTATATTTTTGTATGATTAATTAAAATAGAATATCAAATTATATTTTCTAATTTACTTACACAGATTAGAAAAATGAACATAATTTGATAGTTTTATCATAAAGTTAAGATGAATCTAATTGAATTAGAACTTTAGCCCACAAGCAAGTTTTATGTCACTAGATTCATATTTTTCCATGATTTACATTGGTAAAGGATGATTTTTATTTAGGTCTCAAATTTTAATAAGTATATAATCTTTAATTGTAGCTTCTTAACCTGTGAATTTCTTGGATATTCGATGTGACAATCCCAAATTGAAAGGGGATAATTATAAAGTATGGAAGAAAATAATTCTCCTTCATCTAGGGTGGATGGATATTGACTATGTTGTTTGGAAAAATGAACCACCTAAAATTACTGAAACTAGCACTCCAAGGAATATCACACTTTATGAATAATGGGAGCGATCTAATCGTCTTAGCATAATGTTAATTAAGACTAAGATCTCTACTGATATTCGTGGTTCTATTGATGAGTGTAACAATGTTCAGAACCTACTAAAAGCCATTGATGATCAATTTGTCACTTTAGATAAGGCTTTGGCATGCATCATTATTATGAAGTTCTCTTCCTGAAAACTCACCAGGGGGAAAGGAAAATCTCAAAACAAATAGAAAGGGAAAGGAATAATTCCACCTCAGGTTGATATTAAGAAAAAAGCCTAATGTTTCTTCTGTAAATAGAAAGGACACATGAAAAAGGAATGTATCAAATTTTAGAAATGGCTTGAGGGTAAAGGTAATCCAACCTTCTTTGTTGATTATGAATCTAATATGGTTAATATTAACACTTTGTGGATTGATTTTGGATCTACCATCCATGTTGCAAACCCCTTACAGGGTATGGGAAACCTAAGGAATGCAGTAGGAAGTGAGCAATACATCTTATTCAACAACAAAATGGGATCATATGTAGAGGTTGTATGGATATGCAGTTTGATTTTAAGTAGTGGTTTCGTTTTAGAATTAGAAAAAAAACATTTATCTTCCAAGTTTCTCTAGAAACTTGATTTCAATTTCAAGACATGTACCTTCTAGTTATTCCTATCACTTTTTAGAAACATCTTTCATATGTTTAATAAATCTGATTGTGTTAGGAATGCCATTTTATCTTATGGTCTTTACTACATTAGTTTACTAATTAATGCCATTCATAACGCTATGTATGTTCAAGCCATCACTAAAAGGTGTATTTTTTATGAGGACTCTTCTACATTATGGCATAGGAGATTAGGACATATCTCCATAGAAAGAATTAAAATATTAGTGAAAGATGTACTTAGTACTCTAAATTTTACTAATTTTGGAGACATGTGTGGACTACAATAAGGAAAAGCAGACTAACCTATCAAAGAAAGGTGCCTATAAGAGTTTAGGCATATTAGAAATTATAGATACTGATATATATTGTTAAGACATAGACATACAAGGTCAAAAATATTTTATCACCTTTATTGATGATTTTTCTTGATATATGTATCTCTACATGCTTCTTAATAAGAAAGAAGCATTAGATGCCTTCGAGATCTTTAAGGATGAAGTAGAGAAACAATGCAGAAAAGCAAATAAATGTCATGAGATCAGATAGAGGTTGTGAATATTATGGTCGATATATTGAGAATGGACAAGCACCAGCTCTGTTTGCTATGTTTCTTCAAAAGCATTGGATAGTTTCCTAATATAATATGCCTAGTTCACTAGACCAGAATGTTGTTGCAGAAAAGAGATATCGAACATTATTGGACATGTTACAAAGTATGCTTAGGTACTCCAATCTTCCTAAATCCTTGTGGACTGAAACTTTAAAGATGACTGTGTATATATTAAACCAAGTTCTAACTAAGGTTGACTCAAAGATGCCATTTGAATTATGGAAAGGTTGGAAACTGAGTTTGTGACATATATGTGTTTGGCAACGTCTATCTGATGTGAGGATTTATAATCCACAAGAGAGGAAGCTAGACCCAAGGACCTTTAGTGGGTATTTCGTTGGATATGTTAAACAATTTAGGGCTATATATTTTATTATCCATTTCACATCACTAAGTTTGTGGAATCAAGAAATGCAAAGTTTCTTGAGAATGACGTAATTAGTGGGAGCGATCAAATCAGGAACATAGTTTTTGATTTGATCATTTAGAGTCTCAACCTTCAACTTCTAGAGATATATTGATTGTTATTCACAACACTTCTTAAGTAAAAGCTGGTGTTAAATAACCAATCATTGAAATTCCATAAGTTTTTGACAACATTCCAATAGATCAAACTATTCAAGAGATTCCTAAAACTTTTGAACAATAAGTTGAGCTTCATACTTTCCAAGAAGATGATGGTGCGACATTAAGAAGATCTAATAGAACTAAAAGGTGAATAATTTCTAGTTATTATGTTGTGTATCTACAAGAATCTGAGTATAACATTGGAGCTGAGAATGATCTCAAATCCTTTTCACAAGCCATGAGTTGCAAAGAGTCTGAATTGTGGTATGATGCTATGAAGGATGAAATAAGTTCCATGATGAGTAATGGAGTTTGGAGCCTTGTTGAGTTGCCTAATGATGCAAAATCCATTTTATGCAAATGGGTCTTTAAGACAAATAAAGACTCGTTGGGCAACAATGAGAGATAGAATTCTAGATTAGTTGCTAAGGGATTCACTCTGAAAGAAGGAATTGTCTATACATAGACTTTCTACCATGTATCTAAGAAAGATTCCTTATGCATTATATTGGCATTAGTAGCCCATTTTGACCTTGAGATGCAACAAATGGATGCGAAAATAGAATTTCTCAATGACGTTCTAGAAAAAGAGGTTTATATGAAACAACCTAAAGGATTTCTCTCTAGTGATGGTGAGCATTTGGTTAGTAAGATTAATATGTCTATATACATACTAAAACAAGCATCCTTCCATTGGTATTTTAAATTACATGGAGTAATTTCTTCATTTGGATTTGTTGAAAACCCTATGGATCAATGTATATACTAGAAGGTTAGTGGGAGTAAGGTATGTTTCCTAATTTTATATGTGGATGACATTTTGCTTGCAACCAATGATAAGGGTTTACTATATGAGGTAAAACAATTCCTCTCTAAAATTTTTGATACGAAAGATATGGGTGAGGCATCTTATGTCATTGGCATTAAGATCCATAGAGATAAACTTTGAGGCATCTTCGATTTATTTCAAGAAACCTATATCAAACAGGTTTTAGAGAGATTTCAAATGAAAGGTTATTCACCAAGTGTTGCTTACATTGTGAAGGGCAATAAGTTCAATTTGGATCAATGCCTAAAGAATGATTTTGAAAGAGAACAAATGAAGAAGATTCCATATGCTTCTACTATCAGAAGCCTAATGTATGCTCAGGTTTGCACAAGGCCTGAGATTGCATTTGGAATATTGGGACGATTTCAAAGTAATCTAGGTTTAGACCATTGGAGAACTGCAAAGAAAGTGACGAGGTACTTTCAAGGAACCAAGGACTATATGCTCATATATAAATGAATTGACGATCTGGAAGTAATTAGCTACTACGATATAGACTTCGCTGGTTGTGTTGATTCATTCATATCAACATATAGTTACATTTTCATGCTTGCTGGTGGAGTTGTTTCTTGGAGAAGTGCAAAGTAGTCCTTGACTGCTACCTTCATTATGGAGGCTGAGTCTGTGTCATGCTTAAGGCTACATCACATGGTTTATGGTTGAAGAGTTTCATTTTTGGGCTTAGAGTAGTTGAATATATTTCTAGGCCATAAGAGAATGTGTTAAGGAAAAGAATGTGATCATTGAGTACATTAGCTTTAAGTTGATGATTGTTGATCCTTTGACTAAGGGCATGCCACCAGTGAAATTTAAGGATCATGTAGAGAAAATGGGACTTAGTTCCACTATGTAAAAGTATATATATATAGTTTATTACTGAAACTCTTATATATTATGATATTTTCTCATATTCATATGCACCTTAATTTATTTGAGAAAATATATTTATATAGGACCAAGAATAAATATAAGATTTATTCATTAAGTTTTGTTACCATATAAATAGTTGAGAAACTAAATACATTGTAATACATGGAAGATAATACTTGTTCTTAGAGGACCTATCACCATGATACATATGTTTATCTCTTAAGAAAGATAATTGATAGGGTTAAGTGGAACGTTTGGACCAAGTGGGAGAATGTAACCAATCCGTCCGTTCTCTAATTTTCAATTTTCAATTTTCAATACATTTTACTTTAATGAATCATTTAACTATGGTCCAAATGTTTCTGCCATTGAAGAGCTATAACTCATTGGTTATGGCTGAAAGTTGGTAACGGTGCCAATAATTTAATGGGAAGCACGACTATAAAAATGGTGTTATGCTCTCTAAACTCAACACACAATTCCAGTGCAATACACCATCTAATTTGAGTGTTGTTAAGAGTGTAGAAGTTTCCAACACAAAGAACAAAATAGTTTTGATTGTTTTGGAGCTTGAGGGATCAAAAAATTAATATAAATTTAAATAGAGGACCTAAATGTAAATATTTAAGATAAATCAATGAGGGATCAAAAAATTAAATTGTCAAAATTATGGGAGCACAGCAACATGAGTATATGTGCATCACAGAATAGCATTCTAGAGATGAAATCTCATAGAACTGGAAACAAAGTAGCATTGCGACATATGCTGATGAATGCCACCGTATACACAGATGAATTTGCATTCCAATGCCTTATTTCAAACACATGTTTATCCAAATTGTTCTAGATTTTTTATATTAGCATTTTAAATTTTTTATATCTCTACAACCATAATCCTAATAACATTGTAACTACATGTAATTATTTTACTATAAATATGTAGTTAAGGTTAACAACAAAAACAACCACATATTAAGCTATAGATTGTAAGCACAAAGAATTAGAGAAAATATGTGTGTTTGCAAAAATATTAAAGGCTAGAGCAAGATAGGAATTCAAAGAGTCAATTAAGTAGTTGTAATTCAACCATTGATATTTCTTCTTCTAGGTTTTCTATTATTCTAATTATGATTCTCCCTAGATAGTTTATTTATGTAATTATTGGAAGTTTTCAAGCCTTTGACTATGATTTTAATTAATAAAATGTTATGATGATTTTTAGATTTTATCCTTTATTTTTGATGCGTTCGACCCTATGTTTAAATTCCAAAACTATGTATGTATGAACTAGAATAACTAACTAGTTTATTGCATATATATGTTTAATGTTAGTTTAAGATGTTACTTGATTATCATGGGAGTAAATGGATTTCTATTTATTCTTTTCACTATAGTATTTTCTAATATTCTTATTCGAATTGGTAATTTGTTGCTTTGTGATAGTGCAATAAGTAGAGTTGATGCTTTCATTAAAGGTTACTAAGAATTGTAATCTTGCAAAGTTTAGTCATTCCCTTTTTAGAACATAAAGCAATGGATGAATTATCTAGAATCTATTATTAGGTTGCTTTGATTTAAGATTGATTTTAGATGGTATTCTACTTCGATTAAAAAGTAAGAAAATGTGGGTTTGAAGTATTGTAGAAATGCATAAATTTTCCAAGCTAGAGTTAAGAATTCAATGATAGTTCTAATATTGATTCATGATATAATTGATTAGATAATAGGCTAGTGGTGAGTATTGTTCCATAATCACATGTTTCTCTTAATATGTGTTACTAATGTATTTTATATATTGTTTTATGTTTTTATTTAAAAAAATAATTTTCGAAACCCCTTCTTAAATTATTAACAAGCTAATAATTAGTGATATTTATTGTAGCAATTCTCATAGTTTCGACAACCTTTACACATTAATTACTTATCATTTATACAGTTTGATCATACTTGTGTGTTTCCAAGCATATCATCAATCCACCAGATTTGTTTTATACTCCTTTCTACTTAATTGTTTTTACATTATATTGATTCCTACGCTTACATTGAAGACAATGTAAGGACTGTAGAGAAAAATGAACATATATTTTGCATCACTAGTTTAATATGTTTTACAAACATATTTTTATTTTTTTGATTAATATATATTTAAGTTAATTAGAATCAATAACTAGGCTTGGAATTAATAATATGATATTTCTTTATTTTATGACATATGTGATAAAATTAGCTAAACAATGTTAAGTTTTAAATGATAATGGATGTTGATATAATCTTGATATTATTCCTAAGTAAAGTCAACTTTATGTTAACTTTGCTCAAAATTTGTATGCATAATAGCTAAGTTGGTGATATGAAAATCTATGTGCTCAAATTTGTGAAAAATGTTATGAATTTATTGAAACTTTGTTATGATTTTATTGAATATGATTAAGATCCTACAACTTTTCTTTAATGTTAACAATGATAAATGTATTTCCTAAAAAACTGAATAATGCAATAGGATTAACTTTTAGCACAATTGTTCTACCTATAATATTATTTTCATGTAAGGAAAATCCTTTTGCGAATCAATTTAAGCCTACATACGCCATTTGTTTGTACTTACTCCTTATCCTTTGAACCAAACAATTGACAATGTCCTATAGTTCAAGAAAAAGGTGAATTTATAGAAAAAGAGAATAGATTCTATGAAAATGCTAGAAATATATTAAAGAGTGTCAAATATGCTTAATTAATTAAATATCCATCACATGCAAAAAAAACTCTATATTAATGTATATCCCATATTATTGTTACTTAAAAAAGGCTACAACAGGACAAGGTGAAAAGAAAACAATAAAATAGGCTATGTATTTACAAAAGAAGAAAAAGATTGGGAAAAATAAAAAAAAGAAAGCCAATAATGATGTTTGGATCCAAAATAATAAAACTTGACTATTTTATTGATATCTTGGTCTTACAGTAGTGTTATTTATAGATCTCTTTCTCTTATTTCACGACTCATGAATTTTTTATTTTTCTATTTCATTTTATTTGACTAACATGTCTATCCACGTTACACCCAAATGAAAGGCCCTTTGATTTTAGAAAATCCTTTTGGTGAAGAGAGATAATACTTTAAGGAAAATCTTATGATGTCCAAATATAATATTTAGAGAATAATGATGTTTTATAGGGAGTAATAATGTTCCAACTCATTTAAGTTACATGATTTGATTATCACTAATAGATGGTGATTATATAAAAACTTTGAGCATGATTATTACATAGTAACTAATGTGAAGGAATGACTAGAGACACTAGAAAATCGAGGCATATACATTGTATATTATTATGAGTATTAGAGATTTTTGTAGACAAAATAATTATTTGTAAATTAATTTTTAGACTTCTTATCTTGTTCTTCAAATAAAGCCGAAGAAGTACCCAAATTCTAGATAGTTGTACAATAGGTATAATATTTATAACTATCATACTTAGAATTGCATTCATGTATTCACAAGTACATTGCACAATACTTTAGAATTATTTATTTTGCTTAAATTATTGTTTCTAAAATATAGGCTAAGATATAACCTAAAATATAGTATAAATTCTAAATTTCTTGACGTAGATTGAGAGCCCTTTGTTTGCTAAGAATTGTTCCAATTGAAAAAAATGTAAAGATTATAGCCTATTGAGTTAGCTTTGTAATGCACTTTGATTCATCTCAATAGGATATCGAATGAGAAAGATATAACAAATAATATAGACATAAGCTCAACAAAACTTTTTTGAGAAGAATTCCTCTTCAAATAGGAGTCTTAATCAACAATGAGTATTATTAATCCGATTTGAAATATCATTGCTTATAATTACAAGATACTACACAACTCACAAGCGTATAAAAACTATATGCTTTTATTTTTCACAAACTTCATAGTTTTCATTGATTATTTTCTATAGTAAAATAGCTTCTTCTCTTTAGGATTCTTTTTTACTTGCATCAATTCATCACATTCATGTTCTTGATTAATTGAATTTATTTTTTAGGTTTAAGGAATCTATTTTTTTACATTGATCTGCATCTTTTGTTCAAAATTTGCTAGAGATTTTCTTATATTGATTTATTTGTTATTGAAATTCATCTAGAGCACAACCTACAGTTGTATTTTTATGATAATCTTTTTACATGTTATTTTTTGAACATGCCTAATTTGTATTGTTATTGAAATTTTGTATTATTATTCTTATTTTTTATGTATTTTTATGTATTTTATTATGAAAAAATTGAGCTTTATGAACATAATTATGTCTAGTTAATTTATTAATTTAGAGGTCTTACGAACACAATTTTCTACATGTGATGATCTAATACTTTACCCTTATTGTGATTTCAATTCAATTATATTATTTAATATGATTTTTATGCTATTTTTTGGCCAAAATTTAATCTATAGAGGTAATTACATAAATTTAATAGAATTATTGAATTGTTTGTCTTGATTAGGCATAGCTGTATGATTCTTATGTTTGTAGTCTCTAACTGATGAACTTAATAAGTAGTACACAATCTAATCGACATAAGACTGTGATTAGGTTAATTATTATATAGTGTGTAATTGAATTATGAAAGAAATTCATGATGGATAAGATTTAATTGATCATGTAATTGTTGGCAATTATTTTCGAGGAAATTTTAGTGATTCACATGGTAAGGAAATTGGGGGATTAAGATTTCCAGGTTGTTTTCTCATTATCTTCGTAATTGTTGAACTTTAGTATTTAAAATTAGTTGTCATTTATTTTTCAATTTTTGTAATTTTCTATTCTCCAAATAGTATTCATAATAAATATATTGGTACTCAATTATAAGTCACATAACTCTCTATGAGATTGATATCCATACTTAGGTATATTATATTACTCATGTGACCCATATACTTGAGGTTAGCACGATCAATTTTTTGGCACCATTGACACATAGTTTAATACTTGTAATGGATATCAATAATGCTTATTATTATAATAATTTGAACCTTTTAATTTTTGTTTTAGTGTTTCTACTACATGCCCAGGTTGACATATGAAAATTGTGTTCCTTTTGATTCAGAAATACAGAGAACCATACTTTTCTTAAGAAGGGAACGATTAACATAAGATCAATCAAGGGTAATGATAGAATAAGGGGATCAACAAGCTAAAGTGGTCCCCAAACCTTTAAGGAATTTTGCAGTCTTGTAAGTAGATAGAGCCCAATCATCTATCAATAGATTGGGATTCAATAATAACAATTTCAAACTAAGTGAGGTGTCATTCAGATGATACATGCAAACTAGTTCAGAGGGTTAGATAAAGATGACCCAAATATTCACTTGGTTTCATTCTTGAAACCTTCAAAATGAACAATGTATTAAATGAAGTAATTCACCTTTGATTATTTCCTCTCTCATTGAGGGACATAGCTAAGGCTTGGTTATAGTCACTAAGTGTTGAGTCAATCCCTACATAGGATCAATTGGCTCATAAATTCTTACCTTAGAAAAAAGATTAGATGTTAAGAAGATGCCAACATCGTAGTCTTCCTACTTGGTTGCAAGTGAAAACATTGTGTAATGGATTAATAGGGCAACCAAAAACCATAATTGATTCTGAAATTAGATGAGCTTTAATGAATAAAACTGAAGAGGAAGCTTTTGTACTACTTGATAAGATAGCATCCCATAATTACCAATGGCCTATGGAGAGACTTAACAAAAAGAGAGTGATTGGAGCAATAGATGTAGACACTATAGTAGTATTGCTAGCTCAAGCAAATGCTATACTATTAGGTTTAACTAAAAAGCTAGATGGTGGAACTATAGGGGTAAATATGGTGCAAAGTCCATTCATGACGTGTGATTATTGCAATAGACCTCATTCTATTAAAGCATATGGGAACCTTATTAAAACAATAAATTAAGTCAAAAATAAAAACTACCAGTGAAACCCATACTTAAACACATACAATCCAGGATGGAGAAACCACCCAAATTGATCATGGAATAATAACAACAATGAAGGTGGTAATCAATTAAATCATCAACACATCCCACTAACTAGTTTTCAACACCTACAGTAATCACAAGCCTAGGAGAATAAGCCATCTAGTGAGGACAAAAAGTGCTTTAATGGGAATGATGAAATACTACATCCATTTAGTAAATGCAAAACTGGATTATATTGAGTCCATTCATGGGGCTTTTATTCAATATTTAGATATCCAAATGGGGCAACTAGCTATACCATACGTCAAAGACCTAAACGTAACCATCTAAGCAATACTGAAGGTAATCCAAAAAGAGAAGGTAAGAAGCATTATAAAGTAATAGCAGCGAAAAAATTTTGAAGAGAAGGAAGAAATTAAAAAGGATGAGGAGGAAAAAGTGTACAAAGAGAGTACTCAAAAAAGAAGTGACTCAACCAAAGAGTGATCACCACACAAATTGTTTGTGTAATGAATACGCAAGTATACATATCGTAACAAGTAATATAATGATAAAAAAAATCATTCTCATAAAGATTATTTTATTAGAATCTAAGTTTTAAAACTAAAAAACTAAAAATCAATTTTTTTGGGTTTTTATATTTTAAGGAAGCAAAATTAAAATAATTAAAAGTAAATAAAATCATGGTTATTTTAGTGCTTTTTGAGCACTCATCATATATGAGAAATATCTAGGAAGAGTTAATCCCTCAATTTTCTAGACATGTGAATCGCTAAAATCTCCCCAATATAATTATCAATTAATTATATGATCAATTGAATATAACTTAGCATATATTCCTCTCTCAAGTAAACTACACCACTACTACAAAACAGACTATTAAAGTCGATTCGTTGAATCAACTTTAAATGGATTGACTTAAAATTTAAAATCGATTTAATGTGTGAACCGACTTTACATTTAAATTTGGTTCACGCGTTGAACCAACTTTAAATTTTTAATTTTGTTTTTACAAAATTTACTCATTTTCTATTATACTCAAATTAAAACCTGTATTCGATCACTGCATAATAGCAGAAAAACAAAAATCTGTTTAACAAATAGTAATTAATTTAATAACACTCTCATGCTAATTAAATTTCATACTACTCATTAAGTTCATCAATTATGGATCACATACATAAGAATTATAAATCTCTACCTAGAAACTATGCATGTTATTTAATCAAGACAAATAATTAAATAATTCTTTTAAATCTATTTAATTGCCTCTATAGATAAATTGTTGGCCAAACAATTAATAGCATAAAAATCATAATTAAATTAAAACTATAATTGACGTAAAATATTATATCATCACATGGTAAAAATTGGGTTCCTAAAATCCCTAGATTAATAAATTAACTACACATAATTGTGTTCATAGAACTCATATTTTTCATAAAGAAAGACATAAAAATTGATGAAAAAAAGTAGAAGAAGAAATACTATCAATTTCTTGAATCTCTACCAAAATTATCTCCCCTATTGAATTTTCTATATTTTTATCTCTTTTTAGCTCCAAAAAGTGACCAAAATTATGCTAATGATGTCCCCTTTGGGTTTATAGGGTGATTAGAAGCTTAAATATAACTTAGGTGTGATTTGGATGATCAAATCAGCTTCAGATCAAGGGTTGAGATAAAAAAAATTATAGTGCCAGCCAATCATAGCATGCCATGTGGCACACAAAATTCATTAGGAAAATCATAGCACGACGTATGGCAGGGGAGACCGGTCAAAGTCAATGCCCATTGAGTCAAATCCATGCAGTCTTTTCATGGAAAAGGATGATGTGGCATACCGGTGGAACACGGGAAGCAATGGCTTGGCGACATGTGGTAGGGAAGGTTGACCAATTTTTGAACTTAGATTGAACAACGTGTTGACATGTGGCATGCATTTTGTCATCCTCACATGCAACGTAACATGATTCACTATCCTTGCTTGCGTGGAGTCTACGTGGCTTGCCTAGTCAGCTCATCTACTCGTATGGCATGAAACGTGGAAACTCTTGATTGGCCTTGAGTTAAACATTCATAAAATATCCATAAAAATACAAAAAATTAAATTTTCACCCCTTTTCACTAGAAAGTTTATATTTTAATATTTTTGGCTATAAAAATACTAATTATTAAATAAAACAAGTAAATATTAAGTAAAACAATGCGCCAATGACTCTACTTTCATAGAGTCATCAAAGAGAAACCTCTATAACATACTATTCATATCCCTTAAAGACTCCAGAAGGAAAAATTAGACAATTAATTTTTAAATTTTTTGGACATCTTTAAGAAGCTAGACATAAACATAAAATTTGTAGATGCACTTGAATAGATGCCTTTATATGCCAAATTCATGAAGGACATCTTTTTTAAGAAAAGACATTATATGACTTAAGTGCAAGCATCAACCTTATACCACTACTAGTTGTTAAGAGATTTGGCCCACTTTAGTAACATTAAAAATGGAAAATAGGTCAATCAAGCAACCCTAGGGTGTGGTAGAAAATGTGCTCGTACATGTGGAAAGATTATCTGTCTAATAGATTTCATAGTACTAAATATATAGGAGGACTGTGACATTCTTATTATACTTGGCCATCCATTTTTAGCAATCGAAAGAGCACTCATTGATGTATAATAAGGTGAGCTTGCAATGATAATACATGATGAATAGGTAACATTTAATGTTTTTAAAGTAATTAAATTTCCTAATACTTATAATACTAGTGATTACTTTAAGATAAGTGTTACTGATGAGCTATGAACTGATGTTCTTCGTAACATGCTCCCTAGTGATGCTTTACAATATATGCTTGTTAATTCTATAAAACACATGCTGATGAGCACTATGAAAATCAATTAGTCACACACGCTCATGATGATAATTTAACTAAATCTATTAAACCATCCATATCTGAGATTTTAACACATGATATTTTGAACAATGAAATAAATTCATTAGGAAATAACTTAACTTACTTTAATTATTGAACTAGTAGATATTGTTGACTATCTAAACTATTTGGCCGATATATCCCCCATAGGTGTATCTAATGAGATTGTGGAGTGTCTTGAGTCAGGATTTGGGCTAAAAACATCCATTATGGAGTCATCCAAGTTAAACCTAAAACCTTTACCAAACCATCTTTGTTATACATTTTTGGGTGCAAACAAGACACTTCGAGTCATAATTTTTGCTAATCTAAGTATAGAGCAAAAAGAGTCACTATTAAAGGTGCTCAATAAATTCATAAAAGCTATGGGTTGGTATATTGATGACATTAAAGATGTAAGCCCATCTATATGTATGCACAAAATCTTATTAGAGGATGTTGCTAAGCCTACCAAGGTGCACAACATCTATTAAACCCTATTATGAAAGAGGTGATGAAGAAATTATTAAGTGGTTGGACCTAAGCATCATTTACCCAATATCAAATAGTAAATAGGTAAGTCTAGTCCAATACATACAAAAAATAGGAGGATTCACTATGGTGGAAAATGAGTCAAATGAGTTAACATTTACAAGGACTCTCACGGGATGGAGAGTTTGTGAGGAATTTTTCAAGGTGAATAAACTATAAGGAAGGACCATTTTTCTCTCCAAATTATGGATCAAAGGCTTGATAAATTAGCCAATTATTCCTTCTTTTGTCTTCCATATGGATATTCCAACTAAAATCATATCATTGTGGCACTCAAAGGCCAAGAAAAGAAAACCTTCATATGTCCTTAAGAAAATTTTGCTTTTAGGAGAATGCCATTTGGGTTATGCAATGCACTCCAAACATTTCAACGTTGTATGATGGCTATCTTCTTAGACATGGTAGAGAAGAATTTAGAGATCATCATGGATAAGTTTTTAGTCTTTGAGAACACATTTGATAAGTGTTTACACTATCTCTCCCTAGTGTGACAAAGATGTGAAGAAACCAACTTGGTTTTTCATTAAGTTAATTTATCAAGCATTTGTGATTGTGTTTGATGGATTAACAACCTACCATAACAATTATGTTATTGTGCTTTTAACAAATTGTTCTAGAGTTTCTAGTTGTTTTTGATTTATCTAATATAGGGTTTTTCATTATTGAATCTCCTCTATAATACATACTTTCACTTGTATTTATATGCTAATATTTTAGGTGATAACGGTCCAAGTCTGATTAACTTGTAGGACTCGAGTTTGAAAGAATGCTAGCTTGGATTTGAATGCCAATCTTGTAGAGACTATAATCAAAGCATGGGCTTATAAGTAGGTTACTTGGGGCATTACCTGGGTGGGTAGTATGAGTCCTAGCCTTGTAACTAGATACCTATTTTTCATAATGGATAATGAGGTTTTTCGGTGGACCAATGGTTTTCCTCTTAGGCCATTTGTGTAGCCTAGGTTTATTCCATCTAAAAATCTTGCTTATTGCTAGTTTTTTATTTCCATATTACTTTACATACATTTGATTGGTTGTTTAGCTACTTACGAAATTTTAATTTACCATTTTTTATCTTAACTAGATATTTAGATCCATATCTAAATGAACTCTCATTTGGTATCAGAGCTACCTAGGACATTGTTATGGATTATTTGAGAGAGGGTTCGTCTATAACCCATGCATCTTACTTTGATGGGTTTAATTACCCATATTAGAAGGCTTCTATAAGAGCCTTTCTAAGATCTATAAATGAAAGTATCTAAAACTCTATGCTTTATAGTTGCCTACAATTACCAAAGATAATATTGTTACTCCCATGCCTAGGAACAAATGGACCAATCAAGATAAAAATGGTAGTAACTAGAATCAAATAAGGAATTAATGTTATTTTTAGTGTTGTGTATGATGATTTTTTTTGTATTTCATATATTGGAACTGCTAAGCATGCTTGGAATATTTTGGAAGTTGCCTATGAGGGTACCTTACAAGTTAAATGAATAAACTTCACATGCTTTGTACTCAATTTGAGAATATTAGAATGGAAAGGATGAAAGTTTCTTTAAATTTTATATTAGACTATGTGATATTACTAGCACATCTGCCAATCTTAGAGAGAAAATAGACTATGTGATATTACTGGCACATCTGCCAATCTTAGAGAGAAAATTGATGCTTTTAGGATAGTTTGAGAAATTCTTTACTCCTTACTAGATTGCTTCCATGCAAAGGTCGCTACCATTGATAAAATCAAGGATGTAGATATCATCAAAATAGAGGAACCCGTTCGCTCATTTCAAACCTTTGAGATGAGCTTCCAAAAACCACTAAAGAATTAAGGTATCACTTTCAAAACTGTTATAATTGAAGACAGTGACAATGATGATGAAGAATTGGTACTCTTAACCCATGGATTGAACAAAATCCTCAACAATAAGAATCCTCGAAATAATGGACAATCAAGTTGTCAAAAGGATCAAAATCTAAGAGAACTGAAATCTCTGAGTTCTAATAGTAAGAAATCTAAACCCACTAGACTTCAATATTTTGAATGTATGGGTTATAGTCAATTTGTAGTTGACTATGCAAACGAGAAGAACCAAACTAAAAGAGCTTTTAGCGCTACACTTTGTGACTCTAATAGTGGTAATAATAATCCAGTTAAATTTGGCCCCAACTACTTGGCATTTACTACAACTTCTGGTGGACAATCTAGTACGTCTGACATTGATTAAGATATTGAGGAAAGTAATGTTGAATCTCTACTAAAAAAAATTAATGTTACTAGAATTAATGAAGTGTTCATAGATTATGTAAGATGCGAAAGGGAAGTAATGAAACTAAATGGCACACTTAAATCCGTTGAAATAAATTTCTCAATTATAAAAAAAGAAAAATATTTGAATTGTTTAAATGTGCTAATATTTTAAATTCAAGTCTTACCACTGTTAAATAGGAAAATATGAATCTTATGCAAGAACTTGAACAATCAAAAGAAGCTGTGAAAAGATTAACCATTGGGGCTAAAAAGATAAACAAAATCCTTAATTATGGAAAACCTGTTAGAGACAAGAAAGGACTATGCTACTTAGATAAGGATTCTACGCCATCATCTTAAAAAAACTAAGTTTGTAAAACCCTCAAACTCTTCTACTTCACAAGATACAGATACAACTTTGACATCAAAAAATACTATGGTAAGGCCTTCTAACCCTATTACTAATGTTACTCACTATACATAAAGAACAGTTGTACTTGTGATTGAAAAATGTGTTAAGTTTATGTCTATCTGTCATCATTGTGGTAGGAGAGGTCATATTAGGCCCAAGTGTAGATTTTTGATTAATTCTCTTAAGTGTAATAACATTTTCCATGCTTCACATAGAAGGACTCATAACTATCATCTATTAATGCATGTTGTATCATATTATAGGATAATGGAAATTATCATAACATGATAAAAAATTCTACTAGAAAACATCAATTTGTTGGCTCAAAAAGACAAGTGAAATTCAATGCATTTAATTCTAGGACTAATTATCATTATCCTACCATGCATGCTGCATTTTCATTTTAGATGAATGAGAAATCTAAAGGTAAGTCCAAAGAATATTCCTATGACAACTAACATAGTTGATTTCTTGTAGAAATGGATATTTTGACTTGTGCATTTATATATTTTTCACATCTGGTGATTGATGTTAACATGAACCTACTCAAATACTTACTAGACACATAGTTATGTCATGCTAAATGTTTATAATTAATTATACGAGATTTTAGGCATGAGATAAACTTGATTGTGAATATTATGGTTGAACTCTATCTTTCATTGTATAAAATGTTGCTATATATAGACACCTAGTTTTGAAAAGGATAACTATGGTGATGTGTGAAATCTACCATAGTAAGCGAAGAGGACTACATTACAACTAGTGCAAAAGTCATTATAATAGGTGTACTAGCTTGTGAATATTTCCTTACAAAAATAATAATAATGATAATAATATTAAAGGAAAAAGAATAATACAAATTTTTTTGCATGGATAAAAAGAAAACGCTACAAGTGATTATACAAAAAGAAAATAAATAACCAATTCTTCAAAAAAAATTAATACAAGAGGAGAATACAAAAAAAATAGATTAAAGTTCTCTTTTGGTAAGTAAACTTTATTTTGTGTAAGTATGAATTCAACTGTAGTGAAAAGGGGTGAAAATATAATTTTTGGCATGCTTGACATGAAACATATGAACTTAATGATAAAAATTGGTTGTCATGACTAGGATATGGAATGTAATTAATTTATTAAGATACTTACATTAATCATGTGATATACTTGTTAGTTTTGATTGAATTTATTCAAATTTGTATGCATATATTCATAATTGATTTTGGTGTTTTTATTGAGAGAAAATTTGTAGTGAGTTATACGAGTTGATGAGATCTATCAAGTTTAAGAATCTATTTGATTATCCCTTCAGGCAAAATCCTAAATAGTATTTAGCAAGAGAAATGATTTAGATCTCATTTGGATCAAATGGGTATCTCAAGCTAACCAGTGTTAATGTCTTTAGTCACTCATTTGAGCCTAACAAAGAACCTCTCATATCTTTAAACCACATTTTATGCCTAACCAATAAGCATTACATGTCTTATGCTGTAGAGTCATTAACGCTCTTTTTTACATAATATTTACTTGTTTTATTCAATAAATAGTATTTTTGGGACTAAAAATATTAAAATATAAACTTTTTAGTGAAAATATAATTTTTGCCTTTTTTGGGATTTTTTTGAATTTTTATGAATTTTTAACGTATGACCAATCAAAAGCTACCATGTGGCTTACCACACAAGTAGAAGAGCAGATTGGACAAGCCATATATGCGCCACACAAGAAGAGACAACATATCATAGATCACCGCGTGTGAGGAGAAAAGTAGCATGTGCCACGTGTTAGTATGGCATTCAATCTAACTTCAGAAAGTAGTCAAACCTTCACACCACATGTCGTCATAAGATTGCTCCTCGTGTGTCACACGTGTTCCACACTATCCATTACCACATATCACGTTACACCACATGGCACTAACTCATGAGCGTTGATTCAGACCGGTCTCATGTTCCATGTGTCATATTGTGATTGGCTAGCATTATTAGTTTTGCTTGTTTTGATCTTAGCCCTTGATCTGAAGCTAATCTGACGGTCTAGATTGCACTTGAGCTATATTTAAGCCCCTAATCACCCCATAAACCCTAAGGAGCCACCATTAGCATAATTTTGGTAAGTTTTTGGAGCTAAAATGAGAGAAAAACATAGAAAAATTCAAAAAGAGATACAATTTTGGTAAAGATTCAATAGGGGATTAGCACTACAATTAAATATATTGATTGTATTTCTTCTTCTTCTCTTTTCTTTATCAATTTTTATGTCTTCCTTTATGAAAAATATGAGCTTTATGAACCCAATTATGTGTAGTGAATTTATTAATCTAAGGATCTTATGAACCCAATTTTCAACATGTGAGGATCTAATGTTTTACCCCAATTATAATTTAAATTTAATTATATTATTGAATCTATTTTTTATGCTATTACTTATAATTTTAGTTTCTAGGTGTGTCTTAGAAGAATATTAGTCCCATATATCAGGTATATTTCTATTCATGTACACATTAGATTTTATATTAGAACAATAAGGAAAAATATGAATCTGAGCCACTCGATCAATCGAGCATAGACTAGATAGATTGAGTAATATATGTGATTAATCTAATTTAAATATATGACTAGATCGATCGAGGGATGTACTCGATAGATCCACCTATTTTTAAATATTGGTTAAACGTATTCTGGATCGATGGAACGTTTGTTTGATTGATCAACCAATGTATTCCTATGATCAAGAAATTGAATGGAAAAATCGAGAAGCTAGCTTTTAATTTAAAAATGTATTTCTAATACAATTTGGATGGGCTTTTTACTGTATTATCCTTATTTCTTAAATATTTTTTTAACTAATTTTAGGGACAATATAGTAATTACACTTTGATCTAATGTGCTTCAAAATATTCTATAAATACAAATTTAAGCACACTTTTATAAACAAAAACATAATAGCTTAATTACACTTATTCTCTTCATCTTTTATTCTCTCTTTTGTTTTGTTAAAGGTTTTCAAGTAAGCTTTTTCATTAAGCTAATTTATCAAACATTTGTGGTTATATTTGATGGATTAATAAGCCTATAATAATAATTTTGCTATTTTTCTTTTAACAGATTGTTCTAAAGTTGCTAGTTCTTTTAGATATATATGATATATTGTTTAAATCAACTAGTTAGGATTTTTTATTATTGAATCTGCTATAGGACACACACTTGTAATTGTGTATATGTTCTAATCTTTCAGTTGAAAGCGATGCACATTTGATTAATTCATGGGACTCGAGTTTGTCAGAACTCTAGTCCAAATACGAATACCTATCTTGTAGAGACTGTCATCAAAGTAGCGGCTTGTAAGTAGGTTACTTGGAGACATTAACTTTGTGGGTACTTTAAGTCCTAGCCTTATAACTGAATACTTATTTTTCATAGTGGATAGGTGGGTGGTTCTGTGGACTGATGCCTTTTATCTTAGGTTATAGGTATAGCCTAGGTTATTTCTAGCTAAAAGTCTCATATGCTAATATTTTTATTTCTACATGATTTTACGTACACATGATTGGTTAATTTCCCGCTTACGACATTTTAATTTACCATACTTCTACTGACTAGATATTTGGATCCATAACTAAACGAACTCTCAATCTTGAATCCTAGAATTAATAAATAAAGAGTAGAGAATTAGGATATATCACATTTTATTAGAATTGCAACACATGTCAAGGGCTTTGAAATCACCCTCAATCAATTATAAAGTTATCTATCATGGAAAACAATAAATTCATAATAGTATTCATGAAAACAATAAAATAAAGGAGAAGAAGCCCTAAGATTGATGTTCTTGCATCTGATATTCAACTCTTTTAATTGCCTCTTGAAACTTGCTCTTACTTTTTACCTTAAAAAAAATTGTATTCTTTTATGAATTTTTCATTTTAATTTTCATGTAATTCTAATACTAATTGTATTTTATGGGTTTTTTATATTTATATATAAGAACTAGTCTTTTTTAGAGACAGAGTAGGATTATTGCTCTGAAAATCATGCATAGGTGAGATTCACATCATGCAAAGGAGTTAAAGCTAATGTATAAAGGTGACACATGTCAAGGCTAATGTATAAAGGTGACATATGTCACGCTTTTAAATAGGCAAGAGATAATGATGAAAGACTCTAAGCATCCCCACTATGGGGATGACAAAAAGATCTCTTGTATCGAAGCTTCTTGGGTATTTGTTGCAAGTGATTCACTATGGATAAAATGAAAACGAATAATTTTCAAATGAAATCATATCTTTATCTACATACAAAATCAATGGATTAGTTTAAATCGGGATGGATCAGGATGGATCGATCCAAATCTAAATATTTTTAAAACTAGAATTTAGAACTAGAATCAAAAAATTTTAATATACTTTCCTAATTTTTATAGTTATTTATTTGAAAATTTTCCATTATGAATAATTATTTTTAAATTTTTTTCTCTCTTACACTTTTATAAATCTACTTTTCTCTCTCTTAAACTTTTCATAAATTTATCTATTATTGTATAATTTTTAAGCCCTTTTCTCTTAAAATTTTGATAAATCTATCTATTATTGTTTAAAATATGCTAATCCAAAATTTAAATTTCATTATATAATAACTATTTATTTCTTATTATATTTATTATAAATGATATTATTTTTTAATTTCTCATAAGTTGTTTAAAAAAAGTAAAAATGTATTTTCCCACAATATATAATGTTTTTTTTTAATTTATCAATCTAAAATATATAATGCATCACATCAAATAATGTTTGTCTTTTTAAAAAAGGAAAGACTTAGAAAAATTTGGATTGGATAATGGATATCTACTTATCAATACCTGATTCGATCCATCTGAATGACATATCAAAACATATCAGAATAAATTTTATATTTTAAACAACAGTTTAGACTGGATCATCACATGATGAAATTAGATCTGATTTATTACCATATTTCATTAATTGTTATGTGTCCCATGGACTCCATTATGACAAAAGATGAAAAACACACACAAATGTGGAAATGAAAACCTATATGACACATGAAAACCTATATAACCTAAAGGAAGTTGAATTTGCTTGCTAAGTAAATCCATGGATATTTCTAAGTACATCTACCTACGAAATAAAATATATAAAAACTCATAAAAATCTTTAAAAAATCCTAAAAATTCAAGAAAATTAATATTTTTCTAATAAATATAAAATAAATAATTTTAGCTTATTATAATATATATATATATAAAGGAATTAATATTTAAAAATTGTATATGATAGCCAAACTCTCTCGTACTTACTTTTCTCTAGTCTTCAAGTAAAGTCAACACATAATTAAGAGAATAAGTATTTTGACATTATATCTCATGAGCTTAACAATATTAAATTTTTAAATTCCAATAAACATTAGATATTTTCTTTAGTCATCCATTCGTTACAACTATTGTACAATAATCATGCTCAAAGTGTGTGAGATGTAATATCAATTAGTAATAATTCAATCATATAACTTAAATTGGTTGACATATTATACTTCATTATAAAATATCACTAATTGTGTTAGAGTGGAATTGGATATTGATGAGATAAAACCGGCAATGGGTTAACAATATCAATTTTGTAGATACTTTGGTTTTATATTTGTAAAATTATTGCAAGTACATGAATCATTTTATAAAAAAATGACAAATATACTCCCAAAGTCGATCTAGGAATATACGTGATTTTTAATTTATTATTAAAATTTTTAAAAAATTAAATTAAATCCTAAACAATCATGTCACAATATTTTGATTTTTTGTGTTTTCTAATCTAATAACATAAAAAAATAAACATAGGTATGGATTCAATAAATAATTATTCAATTTTTTATCATTCATAACAATGGAGTATCTATGGATAATATAATTAAGTTAATTATTTTTGTTCATATTATTTAGGTAATTAAAGATATAAATTGATATTTATTGATTCTCTATTTTTTATATAAATATCACCTTTGGTAGGGTTAGATATTTTTTGTTAATTAAACAAATCAATTAACATCTATGGGTGGGGTCGAAAATTAATTTGGTTAATTAAAGTAATTCTTTTTTTTCTAAGATATCAAAAATGAACCATTTAAATGTCACATTTGGTGGGGTTAGACATTTTAAATTTTATTCAAGGTATCAAAATTAAACCTAAGAATTGAATTATCTGAGTACTAACTTTCAAGTTTTAAAACCATTATTGAAAATATGTTGTCAAAACATTTTCAAATAATACTTCTTATAAAATCTTTTGAAATATAGCTTCACTCTAACTACTAGACAATTGTACCAATAAATAAAAGGTCATTACTCTAAATCAGACAGAATAATTAAACCTTAAAATATAATTTATAAATTTAAGTTTGTAATGAAAAATAATATATTTCTCTCTAACATCCTTAATATAAAATCTTGAATAAAAACAAAATCAATTTATTTTATAGAAATGTTTTACCTATTTAATATTTTGCAAGCATAATAACGTTAATATTATATCATATTTACAAATAGCAAGCCATGTTAAATTTAATCACAAACAAATTAAATCTACACATATAAAACATAAAACATAAAAATAACTGTAAAAATTTCATTTTAAAATTATACCTCAAAAGAATCCTTATACAACTTTGATGCTAGTTTCGTTTCTGAAAAACCTTCAAAGGGAGTTGCATTTCCGTTTATTGAAGCAAAAACTAGAAAATTACAATAGGATAGTTAATTCTTCTCAAAAAGAGAAGAACTTTAAAACAAAAAAACTAAGTGTAAATATTTGAGATGTTATGGAAAAGATTTGAGCTTTAAAGTAGGTGCTTGTATAATGGAATGAAAAAGTTTCTCGTTAGACATGGGAAGAGAAATATAGGAAAGATTGTACCTTGGGTTTATCTCTATAGAAGAGTCAAGAGAATTTTCAATCTCTTTCATTATCTCTACTTCTTCATAACTTGAGTATTCAATTATCATATTGTGTTTTATGGAAACCTCCAATAGGTCTTTTCTTTTTTGATTTCAGACATTTTTTGTGCTAAAGAGTCAAGTACATCAACATATAAACTTGAGTATTCAAGTACCTTATTGCTTTATAGATATTGAAGTGAATAACAACTCTATAAAACTTAATACTTAGAGTTTTGGTATGTACATCTATCTTTGTCTGAGCAGTTCTCATGAATTGTCTACCCAAAAGTAAGGGTGTGGGCTTACTAGTGGAGTCATCTCTCAATCTAAGCACATAAAAATCGATCGAGAATATAAGTTCATTAACTTAAACCAAAACATATTCCAAAAGTCCTTTAGATATGCATTAGATCAATTGATGAGTTGAATAATTACACCAATTTATTTAACGGGACTAATATTTAATGTAATATAAATTGAGGAAAGCATAACATTAATTGAAGCTCTTCCATCAAGTATAGCCCTTTCAAGTTTAGTGTTACCTATAATGCATGGTATGTTCCAACTACTTAGATCCTTGCATTTTTGTGAGATTTTCCTTTGTAAGACCATCGTCACATTCTCTTCCATGTTCACCTCTTCATTGCCTTTGAGATTTCTATTATTAGTGAATAATTCCTTGTGAAATTTAGTATAGCATGGCACTTGTTTGATGGCATCCAACAATGGAATGTTAACTTGAACTTTTTGAAAAGGAAGTTTACTAGATACATATGCTTCTAATTTTTCAATTGTAGTGGCTAATTGATTGAAACCATTTTTACGATTCTTGATAGCAACTTTTGTGTCTTGCTAAAACTTGACCAAGTCTTATTGAAACTTAATAGCATCTTGTTGGAGTTGAGCAACATTGGATGTGGAACTTATTTACTCTTCTAAAAATTTTCCTTGAGATGGGGGGAGGGATTTTGTGGTCTCACTTGATAAGGTTGTGGAGCCCTTGGATAAGGGAAACCTAGTAGATTACAAGGGAAAGTTGCTTGATTGTCTCAAGAATAGCTAAAATTGGGATGATCCCTCCAACCAAAATTTTAAGTGTTAAATAAAGGATCATTTCTTTGCCTTTGTTATCCTTGGTATCCTCTATAGCATTTTCTTGTTCAAAATTAAGATCTTGAATTGTAGGAATTTGTTTGATCACTAATTGTTGCACAATTGAAGTAAGGGTGATCAGTTTTTGTTTAATATTAATAGGAACTCTCACTTAATTGACCTTTTGTTGTGGGTTGGAATGGGTGCCAAACTATTAAGCATTTGCAACCATATTGGTAATCAAACTCCTTGCAATTTCAAGAGCCTTATCAACCAAAGCTCCACCACTTACCACATCAATCATGCTTCTATCCATAGGTATCATTTTCTCATAGAAGTATTGGATTAAGAGTTGTTCACTTATTTGATTATGAGGGCATTCTTCAAATGCTTTCAATACTCATATATATTTTTCCCATTGTGCTGCTAAACATCACAAATTTCTTTCTTGATTAGAGTGGCCCTAGAGGCTAGAAAATATTTCTCCATGAAGAGATGTTTAATCTCATTCCAACTATTTATAGTCCTAGATGTTAAGTAGTACAACCACTCTTCAGCACTGTCTACTAAAGAGAATGAAAATGCCATAAGTTTTACCCGTTCCTTAATAGTGCCATTATATTTTATGCAAGAACAGACCAAATGAAATTCCTTTATATGCTTGTTTGGATTCTTATTAGCTAGACCTCAAAAAGTAGAAAAGAGTTTAATTATGACAAACTTCAATTGAATGTGTAATTGTTGTTGATCTAAAGCTAGTGTGGCCACCTCCCTAATAATTGATCAGGAATATTCACAACCATTTATACATGAATGGAATGATTCGAACTGTTTGAAATTGGAAGATCTATCTGAATTGCTTGCTCAAGAAAAAGTGTAATGTGTGAATTTGATTTGATTGTGGCATTAGCTCATTCAATATGATTGAAAAACAAATAAAGACTAGAAACAAATTAAGTAAAAAAACAAATTTAAATAAAAAATAAAAATAAATAAGAGTTAATTTAACAAAAAATACTCGCAATATGACACCAAAAATTGATGCATTAAGATGAATAGCTAATTTAAACCATACTTTAAATTGTTTACGATGTCGTTATTTAATATATATTAAGTAATGGCTTTTTATAGAGGATTTTGGAAACTAGTTTCTATTTATTAAAATGAGAGATTTTGGTTATATAAATAGAAAATAGATTAATAAAGCAAAAACAAGATCTAAAGATTATGGTAAAGATATTAATAAAAGAACGATTATATTAACTCATAGAAATTCACAAGCTCAAAATTCTCTACCTCTTTTTACATATTCATTGAATTAATTAAATAATCCATTAATTCAAACTCTTTCTAATAGACAACCTAGAATACTTTTTTAATTTAATTTACCAAAAGTATCCAATTTCAAGAAGATCGGATCAAGATTAAACATATAAGCTCAGTTTAATTATCTTGAATTTTAATTTTCATTGCAAGCAATGTATCACTAGTTATTTAATTGGATCAAGTGATTATGCACCGAATTGATTAAATTGGTTAATGATGAATTAATATAATTATTTAATTGTATACTTAAATAATCAAAAAAATCTATAGGAATCTTGAATAAGTGAATTAATACATAATAAAAAAAGTAAAATATACAGATTTAATTACATATTTCAATTCACATTTAAGTTTTTAAAATCACTTGTAATCAATTATAAAATTAGTTATTTATGTAAAATAATAAATTCATAAAACAATAAAAAAAATCTAATTTTTTGATGTTCTTAAATTTGATCTTAAATTCTTTTAATAATCTAACTTTTTCTTAGTTCTTGACTCTTGCATAAATTTATTTTTTTTCTCTTAATTTTTCATGTAATTATGATACTAATTATATTTTATAACATGTTTTTTATTTATGTAAAAATTTGGGGTTTTTTTGGACATAGAATAGAATTATTGCACCAAATATCACGCATGCGGAAAAGTGGTAAAGCTATTGTGAAGTGACACAAGACGCATGACACATGACGAATGACATGCTTGTAAATAGCAAAATGCTAATAGGCACGAGATAGTGCTAATTCACATTTATCTAACATGTGGCAACTATTGTGACGTAAAGGAGGTTGAATTTGTTTGCTAAATAGATATGTATGAGTATATCCACGTGTAAAATAAAGATAATAAAAAATTCATAAAAATATTATAAAAAATTTAAAAACTTAATATTTTCTTAATAAATATAAAATAAATAATTTTAACTCTTTATAATAATAAAATATAAATAAATATAAATAAATTTATATATAAAAATATATATATAATAACACTTATGAATAATTAAAAAAAATTTCAAGACGATGTGTTATAATTTAATTAATTTAATGTCATAAAATATTTTAGTTTTAAATTTTAATTTTCGATATATTCAATTTTATATTTGAATCTTAAAATTATACATATATAAATTAAAATGATAAATAATTAATTTATTGTATGTTTATGTTAATTATTAATTCATTATATTAGTGAATAATTTGTAATGTTATTGTTCAAAGTTCCCAACAAGAAAACTTGTTTTTTGGGACAAAGTCCTTAAAAGTAAAATTTTGTCGTAAAAGTAAATTAGGGACAAAATATTTTATCCGTACTTTTGTTCCGAGGTGAAGGTCACGTAAAGTCAATTAAGACAATAAGATTGTCCCAAAAGAAAAATAATTTTAAGGATTATTAGTCCTTGATTAATATAAATTTTTCATTAAAAATAATGATACAGCATATTTAAATGATCCTAGGACAAAATTATTTATCCTAAAAAATTAAAAATTGGCCAAAAAAATTGTCCATAAAAACTACTTTTACGATTAATTTTATTCGACACAATATATAATATATTTGTCTTTAAAAATAATAATTTTTTTAATTATCTGTTGGACAATTTTTTTTGTTTTCTCAAACTATCAATTTTGGAAATAAAAAAAGTGACCAATTTTTGTCCAAATATATATAGGTTGAGTCCGTTGAAGAATCTACTATCGATTTTTTCGTTCCAAAACTTACATTTACTTATAAATAGGGACAATTATTTGTATATAAAAAAATTATTTTATGACAAAATTATCTCCCACAAATATATATTGAGAAAAAATAGAGATGATTTTATCTACCTAATTGAATTTTTTTTTATTTCATCAAAGTATAAAAATATACATTGAATATCAAGCTAAATTAAATAACTGCATACTACGTTCATCTTTATAATTGATTAAACAGATTAATAAACTAACATTTCGTGATGTCTAGTTATACATAATTTCGAACAATATGAAAGTCCTCTCAAATGTTCGTCACCTTTTCTACCCTACATAATGGAGAGAAGTATAACTAGTAACATGTTAGTTATAACGAGCAAGAAAATGGTATAATTGTCTATTAATTAGATTATGACCTTATTTACAAAAAGTTACTACTAAAATAGAAGCAAATGAAATAGGCATGCCAAAAATTATAGAAAAAATGAAAAGAATGAAATATATACAATAATCACATTATGAAACAAATAAATATTTACTTGGTTCTAATTGTATTCGTCTTTCTTTCATAAAAGATTCCTTATTATTGTCTTCTTTACCCATAAAAAACATTAAAAATAAATAAACAAACGAGAATATATAAGTAAACTTTCAAACCTAGAGTTCTCTTTAGAATGCAAAATATAATGTAGCACTAAGTTAATTATATCAATATTCATGACTATTCATGTGTCTATAACTAAAAATATTTAAGATTTTTTCTATTTTGTTTCTATATTAGCACATTTCGTATGGATAACATCAAGACCTCCGATGATTGAGAAAGATTATTGTTTACAATGACCTCAATGGAAAACTTCAGAAGATTAATGATCTAGAAATATCTTTAAAGATTCAAACTAAAAGCACGTTTCTCTGAATACTTACATATGGTTCCTTATAATATCAAATAATAATGATATCATAGTCCTTTTCATAAGAGAAAAAAGAAAATACGACAAAATACTAGAAGAAATATTTAGAGACTATTATGTATATGAAACTCCAGAGAGAGAGAGAGATCTATATAGTGTCATTGCTATAAGACAATGAATGATATGGTTCAATTTTAGCCATTTTGCAATTGTCTAAGTTCAAAGAGAAGATTAGAGGATTGGAAAAGCAAAGTAAACAAACAAGAGCATCTACAAAACTAACAAATAACCCTCGTAACCCTGAATAACGAAAGTAAAGGTAAACATGTGTTGGTTAAAGTAAAATGACCATTGCATTGAAAATAACACAAGTCAGTAGGATGTGTAATGTATATTTTTCTTTATTATTCTTTTCCAATAATCCATAGGACAGCAAACATGAGATAAAATTATTCTTTGCTACTCCCTTTCCATCCATAGAATAGGTATTAAAGGATAACAAAATCAGATCTATGAAAAGAATAAAGAAAATGAAAATCTAGCCATAAACCTTTCTTATTCAAAGCAGAATAAGCAGCAGTTACTTACCCTGCAATGCACAATAAAAACAACTCAGACAGACAAAGAAAATTAATATATTACATGTGGAAGTTTTCTAAAACTACTTTAGGGCCTAAAATTCAAATAGGAATCTATTGTTTAAAATTGCCAATAAGTTGTTAAAACTTAGAAGTGGCCAAAATTAAAGTAATTAGATGATGACAGAAAGAATATTCAAGGTGTCAATAACATGCTTGGAGTTCAATCTTTCATTAACATAATCTAAATATTGCACTGATCAAGAGAAAACATGTTTAAAGTATATCAATTAAGATGCTGTAATTTACCATTATAATAATGCAAAAATACATACCTTAGCACCAAAAGTCATCAACCAGCTTAGAAGAATCCTAGCAGAGATTCCCACAAACCCACTAGGTAGTATGCTAGTAGCTGTATATGTTTACAAGTGATGCTTTGGCATGCCATCGTAATTCTGATCCAATTAAACCCCTAAAAATCAAAGTAGAGTATTCAAAGTTCTTTAAGGGTGGTTATATCATTAATTTTTAAGCTTAATTTATAGAAATGCATGTTTAGCTGAGTTCATTGGAATTGATCACTCGTCAATCTTTTTTGACATTGTAAGGAATCCTTGTAAGCTAAAACTATCTAATCTGACCTAACCATACAACTTTCATAACATTACCTCGAAGAAATGATGACATTAGTGATAAATTGTTTTGGATGAGAAATAAATCCAATTAACAATTGGAATCAATGCAAATCCAGTCAATCTATCAGTGTGCCTGACTCTAATTACCATTTTGAATGCCATAAGTTGCACCGAAATATTGTTAGCTCTATTTCCAAATGAAACTACTTAAATTACAACAGATTGTAGATTAAAAAAGTATAACAAAAACTTTGAAGTAACAATTTATTTATCTATCATATAAACATCATCTAAAATTTAGAAATTGTGCTAATAACAACCTTAAAATTTTACGGACTAACAGAGCCCATAAAATTTAGATTTAAAAGTTTAAGGTAACACCTTATAAAATTGAGTAAAAGTTGAAAAAGGTCAATGTTTACCTTCACCAATGATTTAGTGTACCCATAGGAAGCAAAAAAAGTGCCTTAGGGATATACGGATTCACTCGAAAAGGCTAGATCTTCACGTTCTATCGCATAGTCTGGTGCGAACATAAATTTCACTAATCTAAAAATAGGTTGGGAATATTATAATTTAGAAACATGGCATTTAACCATAACCTATATTGACTAATCTTAAAACCCCAAATATCCAGTTAAGAGTTTACGAGGGCATGGGTGAGCTAAAGAGAGATTACCTCAATGATAGAGAGTCTCTGACACCAATTTCTTTATGAATACGCAGAAGTCCATGGTACCCATTCTAGGAATGAGTTTGTATAGGTACATTGGAATGTGACCGTCCCAATCAACTATTGTGAAATTAACCTAAAATACAGGGAAATGATATGTTAAAGAGAGAATAAAATGACATAAACGATGGGAGAAACACAAAATCACAAACAAAAATGTTATCCTACCTTCGACCATGAAGACAATAGAGAGGATAACTTTTGGTGGTTTATCTGCTAGGTAACAATGGTGTTCACGTGATTTCCCTCAACGTCTAGTAATGGTTTGTGTCAGTGTGAGTAGGTTTCCATTTTACTGGTAGGGTTTCAGTTGAGAAGGAGCTGCTAACTACACTTTATGATGGGTTGTTTTCTTCCTCTTAAAAGCACCAGGAGAAATCTATATTAATCAAATTATATAAGATACATTTCAATTTGTGCGAAAATTAAAACACAAAGGAGCGAAAGCCAAAAAATTTCAAGAACTTTTTAAGGTGCTTTCTTTACATTTTTGTGAGAAATTATGAGTATGGGTGATTTTTATGTATTAAACGTTTATTTGTAAATTAGATTTTAAATTTGTTAACAAAACATTTGAATTTTGGATAGTTTATATCTTTTATAATAATATTTTAAGCTAGTAAATTAATATAATTATTGGTATAGATTTAATAAAATTTGATTAATCTTTTAAATTTTATATATTTAATTTTTTAATACTTAAAAACTTTGAGCTTAAAGAATGAAATTTTAATGTGAATTTTAAAACAAGTTATTTTATTTACATGGACAAACTTTTATCACAAAAATAATACTTTTTTTAAAGAAAAAAGTCTTAATAATACCAACATTTAAAATAAACTAATAATTAAAAGTAGAACTTTTAACAAATATGGATGAATTTTACCCTTATTTAAGTTATATTGATTACTACCGATGAAACAATTATTTTAAGAGAAGTAGAAATTAACTTTTGATATGCAATTCGGTGGTGTGTCAAATATTAAAGAAAAGAAAGAAAGAAATAAGATGTGAGTGCAAGTAAAACTAAAAGCTCTAAATGAAAACATATTGTAATTTAAAAAGTGCAAAATACTCTACTAATCCTCTTACTTCACTAAATAGGTAACTAGAGTCATTCACTTATTAACGGGTTGACTAAGAAAAAACCGTAGGTCATCAAGGTCTTTCATAAAGGTACTGAGCTTCACTTGGTGTGAAATTTTGAGAAGTTGACTATCACTTGAATGTCTTTTAAAATAAGGACGCTTATGAAATTATTTTCTCTTTTACTATAACATGCCTGTGCCTTGTGGTTCTAACTTTTTTGTTATGTACTAAATTGAATGACTTGGTGCAGGGGTGGTTACATAAGGGGAAAGGGGACAACTAGGCTATTAGGGAGATGTGTTTTCTTATACACTCATCCATTTCTTTCATAAAATCTTTTTGTTTTCTTTAATTTTCTTGTAAGGCTATATATAATCATAGTTATTTCAAGAATGGGATAAGAAATATTATACAAATTCCAGCTCCTTTTACTATTCTTTTTCTTCCTTAACCTCTCTAAACTATAATCATAACAATGGTATCAGAGCCAGTTCCATCCATGGACAACCACTTCGACGCCGAGTTCTTCAACGAAGTATCTAAAATTTTGGCACGAAATGAGTCCAGATTCGAGCATATACAAGCGGTGTTGAACGAGCTACAAGCTCTTTGCACTTCTCACAGCACACCTCTGAACCCAAAACTCACACCCAAATCTGAATCAAATCCATACCCAACAACAATTGTTCAAACTAATATTTCAAACTTCCAACACGTTGTTCAAATGTTTACTACATTTTCAAAAACTTTCGAACATCCATCCTTTACCCATCCAGAACCCATGCACCCAAGTAGAGAAGCTCTGGTGCCATTAACCTCCACAGTAGTTGTCACTTCTCGTCCTCAAGTCACTATCCCATCTCTCATAGGTAATAGGGTTGCTAACAACGCCCAAACCCTTGCTTTGCCTAATGCTCTGAACGCATCGATTCAACCTAACATTGCCAACTTCATTCACTCCAATAATAAATGGAAACCCTACGTCGTTAGCAAGAAGTTCAGCCATTAAGATTCTGCTGAATCATGGAGTAACAGACATATTGTTCCTCATATCCCTAGTGTTCCTAGTGGTGGTACTTTTAGGGTTGGCCAGAGTGCTTTAGGAAATAAATGTTGAGGGGTGGGGTCTCATGTTCGTTCCCACTAAGATCTGGCATTGGTGGCACCATAAGACTAAGGTTAACCAGAAGTGATACGCCCGTGTCTCAACTATAGCTCCACAGTTATCCTTGTTCTTCTCTGCTTCTTTCACAGTACGAAGGCTAAGCTCAAAGGGGTTTCTACGTGCCCATAAATGAATGGTTGATAAGCAGCAGCAATGAACTATTGTTCAAAAAATTATTGAGCAGCTCCATCTGACTTCTAACATTTCACTTGCTCAAAACCGCTATAGGGGTTTTCGAGGACCTGATGTGCAGCAGATGTAGTATGCTTACAAAAATTACTCAAACCTTGCATTATGGAATCGATCTTCCCCAACATGTGGAGCTCTTACTAACCTATTTAGGGTTCAGTCAGCGTCGTTCCCTAATTTTGTTCTTGAGCCTCCAAAACAAGGAAACTTCCTTGTTGAATTCCTTATAAGTGGAGTTCCTGTTGATGTGTCCCAAACGACTGTTGCCCCAATCGAATGTGTTAAACTGTGGATTCAAAATCAAGATGAGATGATGAACTCAAGTAGGCTTCCTAAATATTACAAAGACATGGAAGACTGCTTCAAGAGTACAATCAAAGTTTACTTTAAGAGACTATTTAACTTTAAGAAAGATCGAAAGAATTACTACGAATGGGTTGCTGGAAGCTGGAATTCTAGTGGTCCTACTGGTGTCTCTTCCTCTTTCCTTGTCTACTCCTTGGACTATGTTAGCAACAGCTTGACTAATGATTCAAAGGCTGCAAAGAAAGGAAGAGAAGGACCATTCGATGGTTTATTTGGTGTCTACAGAAAGACTCAGGAAACTGAGGGTATTGTTGGCCCTTGTCGTGGGTTCAACCTTTTCTTGTGTTGGAATCATTGTGATCTTGGGGTTGTACTTTGGAAGGTATGATTCTCTTAAACCTGTCATTATGTACACTGGAATTGACTCCTTAAGCCGTGAAGTCCAAAATTTGGTAGTTCCTAAGATAAATTGGACTAGGTCTAAGGATCCTCTTCACTTATCTTCAAAAATTGGAATGTGGAAGTGTGTAGATTTTTTTCCTGTTAGTACTAGTAACACAAATAGAGTTGAGACATCTGATGAAGATGGATCTAACAAACATGTGTTGAAGACAAGCTTCTTTGACAACAAACATGATTGTTATTTACTTGGGAAGTACCTGCCTGAAACAGAACAATTTGTGGCTGATTTCAACTTCGTCGGTGTTAGTACAGATTTGAGATATGATTATGGAAAGTTTTATGCTTCCAAAACCTTCTATGATGGTGCTAATAGGAGGAGGATACTATGGGGTTGGGTGAATGAATCATATAGTGATTCAGATGCCTATGTTAAAGGATGGGATGGTCTTCAGGCCATTCCTAGAACTATTTTTCTAAGTAAATCTGGAAAGAAATTAGTACAGTGGCCTGTCAAAGAAATTGAGAGACTTTGTGGTGAAAAAGTCAGTATTTATGATAAGGAGCTCAAAGTTGGATCGATTTTTGAAATTTCTGGTATCACAACTTCAGAGGCGGATGTGGAAGTTTCATTTGATAGGATGAATATAGAAAATGTTGAGTCAATGGACACAAGTTTAGTTGATCCACAATTGCTATGCAGTCAAAAGGATGCCTCTACCGGTGACACAATTGGACCATTCGGTTTGCTTGTGTTGGCTTCTAATAATTTAGAAGAACAAACTGTTGTGTTCTTCTGCATATTAAGAAACAATTATAAATATGTTGTTCTAATGTGTAGTGATCAAAGTAGGTCTCCTTTGAGGGAAGGGCTTGACAAAACAACCTATGGAGCTTTTGTTGACATAGATCCACTTCATGAGAAGATATCATTAAGAAGCTTAATTGATCATTCAATCATTGAGAGTTTTGGTGGGAAAGGAAAGACTTGTATCACTGCCAGAGTTTATCCCAAACTAGCAATTGATGAAGGAGCCCAATCCAAGTTGGGGGGTTTTCTTGAGAAGATTCTTGTTGAAGTGAATGCATACCTTTTTAATCTAGTTGAATATACCAGTGGAATAAGAAATGTTGGTGATACACAAGCAAGAGGTAAATTGGAACATGTGCTTGAGTGCCTTGACACAAAACAATGTAAAAAATTTCAAGATTGCATTACCTTGGCTCGCCTACAGTCGGGAAAAGATGTTGCTAACCGGGTGAAGCAATGGATCTATAATTTCCTTGAAGATGCTACAAATAGTACTAGGATACCATTCTGGTCTGCTCCTAAATGATTTCCCCAACCTCTACAGTTCTCACCTGCTGACCCTGGTCACCTCCACTTCGTAAGGGCTGCAACAATACTTCAAGTAGAGATAATTAGGATTTACATTCTTGATTGGGTTAAAGAACCAAAGAAATCAACTGAAGCTGTGGACAGAGTAAAGACCCCCCGAATTCCATCCTCTTAGAATTGTGACAGATAAGAAGGCTACTAATCTCACGATTGCATCTGCTAATGATGCAAAGATAATTAAAAAGTTGATCATAAAGTTAGAACTTGGTTGGCAAAAGTTCCCACTTGACTTCAAGATGAAACCAATTCAGTTGAATAAGGATGATGATACAAACGATCGTATGGACATGATTTCTAGTCTTGCCAACTTGAGCGCTAAGAATTATAATAGACCTGAGGTTGACAAGCCTATAATTGTAGTTAACTACAAGGGTGAAGGGAAGCAAATTACTACGGAAGAGATCTTTTCCCTGGTCCTCATTAAGATGCGTAATATTGTAGAGGCTTACTTTAGTGTTACGATAACAAATGTCGTTGTCATTGTTCCTGCATGTCTCCATGACTACCAGCGTCAAGTCACCAAAGAGGTTGGTGTAATTGCTGGTCTTAATGACATACGTATCTTTAATGATCCAATCATTACTGCCATTGCTTGTAGTTTGGATAAGAAAGTTATTAAAGTTGGAGAAAAGAATATTTTGATTTCTAACCTCAAAGGTGAAGATTTTAATAACAAGATGGTGAACCACCTTGCCCTGGAGTTCAAGAGAAAGAACAAGAAGGAACAATTCAGTGACAGAGTTGGTGGTGATAGTTGGATGGATGGTCTCAAAGCATATGATTGATAAGATGATAAGTAATGTTGCTCATATTGTTTTCCAATACATACCCCTGTTTTATCCTTGAGGACAAGGATTCTAAAAGGAGGGAGAAATGTTATGTGCTGAATTGAGTGGCTTGGCGCAAAGATGGTTTACATAATGGGGAAGGGGATTACTAGGTTGCTAGGGAGAGATGCTCCCTCACACACTCACTTATTTCTTTTACACCATCCTTTTGCTTTCTTTAATTTTCTTGTAAGGTTATATACAGTTATAGTTATTTCAAGAATGAGATAAGAAATATTATACAAATTCCAGCTCCTTCTATTGTTATTCTTCTTCTCTAACCTCTCTAAAATATAATCGTAACATTTTTCCCTAATTCTTTGGGCTATGTTCATTATTTATTATTATTATATGCATTATTGAAACTACTTTTTTAAATTTAACTTCTATAGTTATAGTAAAATTCCATTAATTGTTGTCGGAATGTAAATAAGTTCTATATAAAAGACCAACGTCGGCACAATTCCTTTAAGTTAAAGTTTTTATGAAAAGTGGTAAAATATTACTTGAAAATTTAAAATTTAGTATGATATGAATTGAAATTGAATGCAATGTTCGATTAGGATTCTTTTTTAGTGGACTGAAGAGTTCATGTTCTAATCGAATGTTTTGAATGAATAATTAATGTACTAATTAATACCACATCTTTTTTGGTTCCAGACTATTTCTCGTGACTTTGTTGGAAGTTGTTAGTGATGCCATAATTCTAGTAAATCATAGTGTATATATAGTCTATTTTATAGCTCATAATGTAAGGTAATATTTGGTAGTTTGCTAACAAGCTTATCTAATTTATTTGTTGCCTACCTACTTGATATTGTTAGGTTGTATTTTATACCACAGGATAAACAATAAAAATAACATGTCAAAATTTTACAAAATATGTTTACTTTTTCTTGTCGATTTTAGGAAAAACTTACTAGACACACACTGATTTTTCCTGTAAGATTTTATTAAAAACAAACAAGATAGAGTATACATTTTTACAGACAATATAGATTACACCTTCCTTGTCATTTTTTATATAAACTGACAAGCTAGAACACACCTTTTTTTATCATTTTTTATTAAAAAAACCGACTAGGTATACTTATCTACCATGAGGATTACAGTGGATATGTTAGTGGTTTTTTGATTGACAGTTAAAAACCTACAAGAAAAGTCATTTTTATAGTAGCTAGTGCCATTAAGACATGTATATGTATAAAATACTTAATTTATATTTGCAAGCATGAATTTATTAAATATTGTTCTTGTAAAAAGAGAATCAATTAAAAAACAATGCCAATTAATTTATAAAATGAATCTAATTGGGCTGATCAAAAGATTAAAGGCACCCTCAAATAAAAATAAAAATGCTATCATAAGCATTCAATCCTTATATTTTATCTCTACCAATTTGTGTATAAGGTCCACGTGGAGGAAAAACATAATTATTTTGCATTACATTGCCACTAGACCTGTCACCACGTGAAAGGGATGTGATTCCTTTAATAGGTGATAAAAATTTATATCTTGTCTCCCCTTAGTTTGTTTGTGTTTTATATAACTTGAGGCATAATTCTAACGAGTTGATAATTGAAAGCATTATAATAGTTTGATGATAAGAAATAACAGATTAAAAATTCATAAAATATCAAATATATTCATATATATAATTCATCTTACAAAAATTATTACAAAAATCAAGTGCTATCATATTCAGATAGTTCTTCACTTTAACTGTTTGCAAAATCATAATTATCATATATAAAATCATCTTTTTGCTTGATAGCTATTAACAATTAATGTATTGTTTTGTATTTCTAATACTCCCATATCAATCCTACTATAAAGGGGGCCATCTATATCCATATCATTTATAGTTAATGGTTTAGTTGGCTTATCTTCATATGCATTATCAAAGTGTTGTTGTTAAAGTTCAACAGCTATGTCATTTCCATCTTCAACCTCAAGTCATGTTTTGCACCACTCTCCATTATCACCATTTTTTTCTGTCATGAACATACAATGCTTTTGTTTGACTGGTCAATATTATTGAATCATCACCATACCATGTCCAACTAATGTTAACACAAGTGAAATGATAATCATTCACTCCTCACTTCTTCTTCAAACTTGTGTCAAACTGTTTATATTTGAATAAAAACAAAGATATTTATACATAATACATAATCTCAATCATGTCCTCCAAATCATCATGGAAATAAAGATCTTCACTGCCATGTGAACTAGGTACTATAACACCATACATTTTGAGTTATTCGTTTCTCACCTTCACTATGAGTCAGATGTCGAACACAGTCACAATGCAACCATCATAAGAAAAGGCTTCAATACAAGGTTCTTCAACCAATGGCAACAATTGAGTCATGGTTATATATGGCTACTAATTATGGGTTGTACATAATATTTTACACAAGATTTAAACCAATTTGGGAATCTCTTTCAGCTGCAAGTTTTTCAAGTTCGGGCCCTAACAACCCCAATGACTTAAAATTAATGTGTTTTCTAAATTAATTTCACAAAAGTGATGTATTTTAGGAAAAACAAAATAAATTAAGAACTAAGAATTAAAAAGGTTAAAGAAATGGAATATCAGGCTTATTGTAAATATGGCTCCAATTCATCACACTTGGAGAGAATGTACTAATGCATGTTACTCTTTAGTTCAATTGAAAAATGCTCAACATTTTTTGCACCTATAGGATATGCTTGCTAGGAAAACCCTGATATTAAATTATCATTTGTCACATCTCTATTATCAATATTTCGTTCTTGTCATGTGATATGTTTTTTTCAATTTCAACTTAAATACATTTAAGAAAACGTCAAAGCTTCATTGACATTAATACCTTACAGTTGATTTTTGTTATGTTCAATTTTTTTTAATGTTTCCAAACACTGCTCAATTGGATATATCCAACAAGAGCCAGCAGGATCGACTATTTAGCTTTTAGTTGAAAATATATGGCCAAGGAAATCATAACATCAAAAAATGTTGATGGAAAAATTAATTCAAGCTTGCAAAGTATGACAACAATCCCTTGTTCTAACTTATCCTAATCATTAACTTATAAAGTCTTGGAGTATGACAATTGAAAAAAGTTACCTAATTCCACCAATGGAAAGCAGACATCCTCGTGTAATATACCTCGTACACTAGCTGGAATCAATCTTTGTGTCAAGACATGACAATCATGACTTTTCAATCCTAAAATTTTGTCTTCTTTGACCTTCACCTTGCAAAAAAGGTTTGCAACATATCTATCAAGGCACATATTTTATTTCACACAAATTTTGCATTTCATCAAGTGTCATATTAACAATTGTGGAAGGATGGTGCACATTGCCATCTCTTTTATCCAAGTGTAATTCATGCCTAATGCCAACATCTTGTAAATCCAATCCTACCTTATGTGTGTCAATTTTTTATGATTCATATTTAACAAAGTTCCCTAAACAAAATGACAAATATTTTTTTTCCATCCCTCACGTTTAAGTTATGCCTTGACTTTAGTTGAAAAAATATGCTATTTTTGGTCCAATTATGGTCATCAATACCACTTTTTTCTTGTACTTCCCACACAATTAGTATTTTTTCCGAATTCATGCACGATGATGCAAATGATGTAATCGCTTTAAATTTCCTTAGCAGACTTCATTTTAGGAGCTTCCCCTTTTCTTCGATCTCCAAAAGTTTGATTTTTTCTATGCCAATGATGGTTTATGGGCAAGAAATGGCAATGGAAAAAGTAGCTCAATTTTATACACAAGTGATGACAAGGAGTTTCATCACGACAAACTGGGCATGCTTTGAAACCATTGAAAATCCATTTGAAAATTGATCTATACGTAGGAAAATTATTAATCATCAAAATAAAGGTAGCATGTTATTGAAACATGTAATTTGGAGGGGACATCATATGATTCAAATCCATGCCACAGTTCCTTTAACTCATCCACAAATGGTTGAAAGTGTACATCAATATCTTTACATGGTGGTGTTGATCTAGGTTTAAGCAATGACATAATTAAGTAATATTATCAAGGTCTTTTGGTTAAGCTAAGATGTGGATTAAATGAAGAACTGATACATTATAGGATCAAATAGATGATTATGGACGCAATATATAATTAGCTTAAAAGGCTTAATCAGTCCAAATAAAGTGTAGCTAACTTTTCTAGTTTAATATCATTTATGGTTTTGCTTCAAGGGATAATAAAATGAATTCTAAATCAAAACAAAACTCATGAAACTAAGCACCACTTACACAAATATTCTCCCAATAAGCACATCAACTAACAATTAATGACATTGTGCATAACTTTTAAAGAAATTCAACAAAAAATTCTAAAGCATAAATCTCAGTTAGCACATGCATGCTCACATACTAACTTTTATTACAATTAAAGCCACCAATTCCATCGTAGGGTTCATATCATAGTTATCTTGCACATATGTGATGGTTTCTATGTTGGTCACTAGTTTCTACTCATATCTAAACCAAAATACTAAAAACAATAACTTAGCCATAAGTCCTAAAGTAGATAAAAGGAATTTTCCTCCCTGGTACATGAATTGTATATTATTCCCAATGTGTTACATAGTAAAGATAAGTAAAAGATATGGTAATTGAAAACTTTATCAACATTCATGTGTTGATCTTTATCACCAAGTATATCCATGTGCTTGCCAAGACTCTCTACACTTTATTCACCTTAAAAATAAATAAAAATAGGTACTAAAAATAAGTTAGGTTGCAATTAAAGAATATTTGTTTTCTACGTAGGAAAAGGAGGACCACGCGTGCCACTCACCATCAGATCAAAATATCAACAGTGAGGATCAGTGCGTAAGATGCACGCGCGACAAAAGAGATTGAACCCGATTTTTTGGTTTACACGTTGCTCGATGCTGAGTGGGGCCCACCTGCCGCACAGGCTGGCATGCAGGGTGGGGCCCACGTGTCTGCCAAAAGAAATGGTCTCATGCGATGCGGTCCAGATAAACATCGTGCATAGGGATGGGCACGGGGACAGGCGAGGATGGATTATAATATAATCCTCCCTGAACCGAATTATAAAATCTATCCCCGAAACTGCCCAAAAAATGTTGCAATTCAGGGATGGTTTTTTACCTGCACATAACAATTTGGGACAGTTATTCCAAAAAAATAAAAAAAAATGTTTTTCAAAACTTTTAAAAAATCCTATTGAATTGAGCTCATTTTGGCTATGCAATCAACCTAAAGAAAATGGACAAGTCTCTTCAATTTGTTATTTTGAGTTTCTGATAAAAGAATTAATATTTAATAATATATATTTCTATGAATCTAGATAAGATTAAATACTTATAAATGAGAAACACAAGATATAAATAAAATATTCTAAACTAATACAAATATTGAAAACTGGAAATAAATTTAAGAAAACTTCAAGTACAATAAATCAAAACTTATCTCTTCTAATTATTCATCAACAGTAAGAATATCATGCAAAAATCAAACATATAAAATCACTTTTATAAACCAAAATAATAAATTGATTAATCAATAATGTAAATTTTTTACCTCGACATCATAACACAGAACTCTTAGAAGAGTAAAATTTGAACCTTAACTACATGAATGCTTGATATAAATAATAAACTTAAAAAAATTAGAATTCTTATACTTATTTTGTGCCAGGGATACATTTGTTTATTATTGAGAATGTGGCAGGCAGAAAACAAAATTTTCCATTGGAAAGGAGGTATAGTTTCAAGATTCCATGTCCTCTTAATTGCTAGTCTTTACAAGGCACTAAGTAGTTCTCAAGTAGAATTACTTTATTGACATCTCTTTCAATTCCAGAATATGCTAATACATGATTAGCCTTATGGTTTGTGCAATTGAGTTGGGTCGTGTTTTTGATATCCATATAAAACAAAATAAAGGTCAGACATGAAATTACAGATTACAAATGACTTAACAAAAACAATTGCACGGAGAGGGGGAGGGGGATATAATTTATTTATGGAAAGTAATACAGAATACCTTTATTTGATTTAGTGTTGAAAGTTTCAAGCCAGTCATGTCTAAAACCTTAACACAGGTAGTAATAGGCCACCCATACTCTTTTGAAGCAGAAGGCTGCAATAAGGTACATGAGTCAAGACAAGAACTAATAAACTGACAAGATCTATAATTATAGCACTTACCCAAATTACTGTGTTCCTATATTCATTTATTTGAATATGCGACTGCACATAATAGTGGACTTACAGCAAGGAAAACACAAATGTGTTTAGCCAAAAAAAAAAACACACAAGCAACAAGGTTAAAGATTCTCCAAGAGTCCAAGATAGTCCTACATAATTTGCTGCTTGAATTCATGTTTGTCTTTGTCAAAATAGACCAAAGTTAACTGATTCAAGTACTTACAGAAGCTTTGTCAAATGTACTGAGCCCCACGCCGACAGCGATTACAGGCAATCCCTGTGGAAATAGCACAGTCAAATCACAAATGAATACTGATAAACAATTGCATTGGGTCCATCCACAGAGAAAGATGTCCTGGGTTAGAAATTCAGAGGACTCAAATAATATTAACAGGGTGAACTTTGAATAGAATGCTCACCTCCCTCGAGTAACCTGAAAGTCCAATGAGCTGTGAATCACGCACTGCTCTATACAGATCAGCAGGGGGCACACACTGAATGGGGCCAACTTAATCACTATTTGAAATAGGGTAGACAATACTAGCTTCTAACCATTTTAGAACCTCCATTTTTATTACTTCCATCTTGACATGGTTTAATCTCTCCATGATAATCTTACGTATATAGACCAAGGTGATAATTTCCTTAATATCTACGATGGTGCACCTAATAGGTCATTTCCATTCCTTCAATAATTCCACTAGCTTTCTTTGTTAATAATCACTACTGTGGTCTCACCATCACCCAACAATGCATATCAAAGATGATATGGTAATGGTTTAAGCTCTAATGTTAGTGGTTCTTTAATTGATGACCCAAGCCTAGGCTTCTCTTCTACCCACTCAAGAATTGCATTGAAAATAACATGTGAGGCATAGCTTACAGAAAATCAACTCTACTAGCTTTATTCTATATATGGGAATCATTATTAAGCTCATATAAATCAATGATATCACTATTATTATCAAAGGCATCCATACAATCATTTTCAATAGCTATAGAGGAGTAAACACCAAGATCGGTATTTGCTACTGCATGCTCAATTTCATGCACCCTTTTTTCACTCATTTCTTCACACAAATATATTACACTTAGAAATTTCACATGAATTCACTAAAGCATTTTTTAAAGCATCCTTACAAGTTAATTTCCTAAACATGCCATCTATCATTTCATGACATACAACAACTTGGAAATGTTCATCAACTTAATTATTTGAAATTGGAAATGGATAGATTTAAAGACATTGAAAGCTACTTTTGGTTAATTCACCCTCATAGTGAGATTTCCTTTTTGCATGTTGACTAGGGATTTTTCGAGGGTGAGGAGAGGGTGACCTAGAATAATGGTGACGTCTTTGGGTTCCTCCATGTCTAGCACTAAAAAATTTGCGGGGAATATATTTTTTTCTACTTTACAAGTACATCTTCAATGATCTTGGCCTCTTTAATGATCGGTTAGTCATCAAGAGTATAACCACAGTTTGTTTTGCTTCCCCATGCCCCAACTTCTTCGAAAATACTCAAAGATATAAGATTGATGCTTGCTCCTAAATTACATAAGGCTTTTCCAAATGGATGTTCCTCAATAGTGCATGGTATTTGAAAAGTATTGAGGTCCTTCAATTTTTGTGGTGGTTTCTTGTTAATAAGTGGTTTTCTGTTAATAATGACATTGCATCACTCTATAAGGATGATGGTCTCACAATCCCCAAATTTTATTCTATATATCCTTCATGAATTTTACATATAAAGGTATTTTTTCTAATTCATCCATGAATGAGATGTTTATGTGAAGATTCTTAAAGATAACAATAAAGTTGGAGAATTGCCTATCCAGCCTCTACTAATGTACCATTTTGGAAAAAGAAAGAGGTAGGATGTAGGTATTACCTTGTTTCACTTTAGAGACCACCTCTTGTTTTGCTTCTTCATTGTGCCTCACATTTGTCTCATTTTCCTTTTCATTTACATCAATTATTTTCTCTAGTTTACTTTCTACTATACCAAGCCACTTCTTGTCATAATGGCTTTAGAATGCTACTTACCCTCTCCTTTTGATCTATTTTAGTGTTACTTTGTTTTGTGCTCAAGAAAGAAAATATGTATTGATATTAAAATTCATTACAAACAATATCAAAAACTATTTAGGTAAGACATAGTTATGAATGAAACCCTCAACATAGCTATAAGAAGACCAATTAGCTAGATTATGAGTAGTTTTATTTAAATTTTTGGGTATCCATAAAGTAGAAATCACACTAAAATAAGGCAAAAAGAGTTTGGCTTGATAGATGACATTTGAGCTTCCAAAGAATTGATATAATCATCATGCATTATAGCCTTTATAACATTATGATTGTTACCTTCGCATAAGTAGTTTTGAAACTAAATTGCAAGGTCAACTAAAGAGAAAATAATAATGCAAGTACTTCATCTTCTTTAGTAGAATTTTCTTGATAAAATATGCTCCAACACCAAGGATTTGACCATTATAATCCCTAATAATAATCGCATTAGTAATATTATAATCATAAATAGCTTTATCAAAGTTGATTTTATTAGAACCTCTAGGTGATTTTCTTGAAGAGGAATTTCTTGAAGAGGAAGAAGGGAGAGGAGAAAAATCTTGAATATTAGAATAATCCAAGCCTTTTGTACTATTAAGATGAAGTAGTCCTCTAAATTCTTGGAATCAAGAATTTAATTTAGAAACAAAAAAAATTTGAGATTTGAAGGTCTAGAGTTAAAAATAATATCATTTCTTATTTTCCAAATTTTTTCAAGAGAGATGCATATAGATAAAAGGAATTTATAGTGAGTTAAAAGGGAAGGTGTGAAAGTATTATATTTATCAAAGATTACTTGAAGGAAAGTCTCAAAATAAAGAATATTCGAATTAGCCAAAAGAGAAGTGGGATACCAAATTGACTAGAGAGAAATAGTAAAATAATAAGAAGTAAAAATATGATTGATAGTTTTAGTATTACAATGAGAAAGAGAACAAGAGACATCACGTAAAATGATTCTTTGATTAATGTTACCTCAAGTAGGAAGACACTTAGAACAAATTCTTCAACAAAAACCATTCAATCTTTCATGAATATTTTGTTTCCAAAAAGAGGTAAAAAATTCATGAAAAGCTAGCAGAAACAATTTCCCAATAAACAGATTTAGAATTAAACTGACCTTTAGAGTTGTGAATCCAAAACCAAGAATCCAATTTGTTTGTAATAAGCAAGGGAAGTTTAGAAGTATAAGAACCTTGAATGGGAAAAATTAATTGGAAAGTCCAACCATTACCATAGACATTGAAAAGATCATGAACTTTGACAGGACATTCACTGAGAAGATTTATATCAATCAAAAGAAAAGTACAAATAAAATTAGTAGATTAAAGAATCTAAGGATACTTCCAAATATCAATATATTTTTCATCTCCTATTTAACAAAAAGCACAATTCTTAAGCAAAGATCTTGATGAACAAATATTTTTCCAAATATCGGAATTAGAAGACTTGAGATTATAATTAAAGAAATCTTTAGAAGTACTATACTTATGTTTGAATAGTTGAACCCAAAACTCTCCTTATCCATCAAAATTTTCTTAAAATAAAATTTCATCTTTCATAGATTAGACTCACAAACTTGAAAGTATTTATAAAATAAGTGAGTAGAGAGAGTAGAACAAATTTAAATATGTAGCTACCATTGTTGGAAAGAAGACAATATCTCCAATTGTCAATTTTCAAAATTAGATTGTCAATAACTCTTTTGAATTCCTTACTATTATGTTTGTTTAAAAATAATTTATGATTCAAATATTTTGCACCATTAGTAGCAAAGGAACACCCAAAATATTTTGGATTTGGGATCTTAGAAGATAGGAGATATTACTAGAATAGAAAATATAGGATTTAGTTATATTTGCTTTTTGTTCAAAACATGAAAAATGACATTAACAATTCTACTGAATCACATATAGCTCGATCAAATTAGCCTAAAAAAAAGGATTAAATCATCAACATAAAATAGATGGCTGATAGTAGAAGCATTTATAAAAATTTTGATACCATGAAGAACGTAAGAATTTTCAACACGAAGAAGTCTTGAAAGAGTTTTAGCCATAATAATAAAGAAATATGATCATTTTGTCTAAGATATATTTGAGGAATAATACGAACAATGGGAACATCATTTATTAATGGAGAATAAGTAACAGAGTTCAAGCAAGACAATATTAAATTGCAATATTGTTTAAAGAATCCAAAATAATTTTAATGATAAAGTTCCATTTCATACTATTTAAGCCTTTTACATATCCATTTTGATTCTAAGTAAACCACATCCACCTCTTTTCCTTTTAATAGTATGGAAAATTTCTTGAGCAACTATAACATTATCAGATATCCATTTATTAGGAACAATGGTAGAATGAAAAGTAGAAGTGAAATCTTTAAGTTTACCTTTGAGTCAATTGGAAAAAATCTTAGAAATAATTTTGTAGATGACATTGACCAAGTAGATAGGTATAAATTAATGTACCAAAGAAGGATTACTCACTTTTTTTTAAGAATGATAAAAGTCTTCTTTTGCATAGGATTGAGGTAGCCAATCTTGAAAAACTTCTCCACATCATCTATCAAGCTTCCACCAAGAATGTCCCAATAATTTTTATACATAAAAGAAAGAATACCATCAAGACCATGGGCTTTGAAAGAACCTATAGAAAATAAAACATCTTTGATTTCATTTTGATTAGGGATGTTACAAACTAAATCATTATCTTCAGGAAAATACACTAACAAATTAATTGTGCTAAGTTAAAGTCCAAAGTATTAGTATCATAATGAGAAGAAGAAAGGAAAACCTCATTGTAATGATTAATGAAACAAGATCCTATGTAATTTCTTTGATAAAGCCACTTCCCATTTTGATCCTTGATATTATAAATGATATTATAAGTTCTTCTAATCATAGTAGAAGTGTGTGAATGAGTCCAAGACCTGAGATACAACCAAGTTAAAGAGATACTAACTTCTTAAGGACTCATCCCTAACTTGCAATAATAGTAAGTAAAACTGATAAGAGTGAAAGCAGTAAACAATAATCTCATATCACTAGTACTATGTAGCAGACATATAATTCAGCAAACATAAAGTCAACAATAATTAGGAAAAAGCTTTCTAATAAGAATTTACACCTTAGTATGTTGAAACATACATAATTTAAACTTAGATTGTACTAGCCAAGCAATAAAGCATGCACAACACTAGATATAATGAGGTAACCCTAAATAGAACTCTTATCTATGTGGTTAACCCTTGAATTGTCTATGGAAATCACTTGGAATAAAAAGATACAACTCAATAGAAATATAAATGTAAATGTCTCTATCAGATGGGAAATCTTCCCTAACTTCCTATTGTTGTCAATGCTTGTTGCCTTTACAAAAAGCTGGTCTGACACACGTATCCAAATTTCTTCCAAAGCCAACACTACTTAATGTAGTGTGATCAGTAACTAAAGACTAGTAAAGTGAATAGATAGTAAACTACTAGTCGTGGAAACTACACTTAACTATAAGTCACCAATAACCAATCATGGAAAATACACTCAACCACGTAACACGAATAACCATTGATTTGGGAACACAACCAATACTACCCAAACCAATCTTTGAGTGTTATTCTCACAATATCTGTATAATAGTCAAGAGCTCTTAACATTCTAGCATAATATTTTACCTACAACAATGTAGCACAAATACTAAATACACTCAAAGTACTTTGTGATATAGAAGCAAATTTTATAGTAAATTTTGGCAGAGTTTCAATGTAGAAAGAACACTTAAAAAGACATAAGAAGAGGTATTTATAGAAGAAACCAAGCACTAATAACCACCCTAATTAAGGGATTCGATGAGGGGTCTGACAAGGGCCTTGTCGAGGTGCCAAAAATGAAACTTTTGAATCCAAAAATTATCAAGTAATTTCCTTCAATACCCACACCTAAAATAAAAAAACAGCCACTCAAGCATGCTTCAATCACAGTGAACTTAACTATATGTGTTTGCATTAATGATCAACAAGTAGTAACTTTACACAAAGGAAGAAAAAAACACTAAGTAAAATAAAATGACCCTCTATTTTGCATATGGAAAGCCAACAAAGACATAAAGGACTATAGGACTTACAATCTTCCTCTTTGGCTTTCTATGTCAAAACAATGCACAATTAAGTATATATACACATTGAACATGAGATGATCATAAAGATGGCCTAAAGATGTTTCTTACCATAAAAAACATCAATGCACCCAAACACCCAAACAACAAACCTACTATAAGTGCATCCATCTTGTATGCTCCATACATCTTCTTAGATCAACTTACCTATTTTCTATCAAATTGAAATATTAGGGTCTCAATGCAAGTGCATACTACATAATTAAAGCTTACTGACTTCAATCTACACATGTAACCTACGCACATGAAACAAACACATACCTTGTTTACGTATTATGGAAAAATAGCCTATAGTCTATCCAAATACTATCATGTTACCCTTATATTGGTACATATCGATATTAAAACCCATAAAGCATGTAGTAGGAATACGAAAAATGTACATAACTCCTCTTAACTATATGCTACGCTACCCCTAAATGAATTCAAGTTAGGCAACAAGATGCAATAAAATCCTACACTCACCGCCCACATAATACAAATCATGGAAACAAACACATAGTTGTGCATAAAAACTCCCCCTCCCCCATTTTGACATAGAAAGTTAAAGGAACACCCCTATATGAGGGAGATAAGACATATAAGTATGCAATATTCCTAGTACTTAAGCAATATAGTAGAGAATATTAAAGTAAACAAATAAGATGCAACACATTCAAAAATAGAGATTAAAGAAGCAAACTAAACTCATTCTCCAATATCATCATCCATATGAACCCTACTATAAGAAGACTAGCCAAAAACTATATGGGAAGTAAGTGGTACAGGTGGTGGAGTGACAAAGTAGTTGTAAGCAACTTGGGTAATAATAGGGTACTTCATCTCTACCAATGATTCCAAAAATAAAGGACAGATAACTATGAGGAGAGTTACATGAGTAAGTATTGATTATTGTCTAACAAAGGTAGAAGAGTTAGGTGAGCCATGAATAGGTGATGGAGGAACAAGGTGGTGAGTAGTCACCATAGCTTGAGCAAATGCTTGAATCCTCTATATATACATGCAATTATGGTTAAAAATGCACATATGATGAAGAAGATTATTCATTGCACCAAGAGACACATGACTAAGAGGAAGAGAAGTAGATGGAGTAGAAGAAGCTGGAATGGAATTACAATGCATGGATTGAGGAACATTCTGTGAAGAAGAAGATGAAGGGGTATCTAATGAAAAATGAGAGCAATAACTAGATAGAAATAATATGAGTGAAAGAAAAAGAGATATTATAAAAATATGATGGAATAAAAACTAAGAAGTATGAGAAATTAGATGAAAAATAATGGTCCTATAAATCATACTAACTAGATCTATAGTCCTACCATTTAGAGTAGCCCAAAGGAAATGTCTTTTATGTTGAATGATAGTATAATGATGGGAAACAAGGATGGATGACATCACTAAAAACATGATTCAGACCAAAAATAGGGACATCTTTGTTAATAATAAGAGCACCACCATTATAAGTGTGATCTGACCCAACCAACTTGTTTGCCATCTCAACTAAGTTGTTTTCATTAATAAGATCATACTCATTAGAAGGATAGGTAGAAGAGATATTTTCAAATTCAAATTGATGATGGGGAAAGAAGAGTCATCAACATCAGAAAGAGACAATAAATTAACAATATCATCTCTAGAAAAAAATGAATCTATACCCTCTGAGGATAGAAATGCTTAACAAAATTATCATCATAAGAATAAGGAAGCATATGAAAATCCAAGAAAAGTAAAAAAACCTTTCTTTAATAGTTGGAAAGTCATGGATATCAATAGGATGCTCATAAAGAATAAGTGTTTACCTTGAGAGCTCAATAGGTTCAAACTACCTAGACTTCAAACTTTGGGTACATTTTAGGGCCATTTTTAGTAAGAAAGTGAGGGTAAAAGGTACTAGTATAGCAATAAGAGAAGGGATATAATATCTTAGGTGTGAGAAATAGGTACTTGGAGGAGGTATTTATAGGGATTACACACCTTACCGTGGGCTTAATGACCTCCTTATCCAAGTGCTTGATGAGCTACCATGATAAGTGTGTAAAAATCATGTCTGTCGAGCCTCTATGTAAGGGGTGTGGCAAGGCGCGATGAAAAACACGAAGAAAGTCTCAGGGCAAGAGAAAGAGAGTTCCAAACTACCAAACGTAAATATTTTTGAAATTTTTAGATTAATAAAAAGGGGGAAATAACAATAAAAAATATCAAACAAACAATAAAAAGACATAATATACATACAAAAGGACTACAATCACAAAGGAGGAAAGAAATAAACTACTCAAATCATAAGATAATTTTTACTATGTTAGTAACCCCTTTAAGGTCATGTGGAACACACTAATTTTAATTACATAAGAGCTTTGGCATCATCTGTTGGGTCATGTTAACTACAAGGTTTTGAAGAAAATCTCAAGCCTTAAGGATATTAGGGGTTTTCCTACCATCATTACTTTTCTTGAACATATGTATGGCCCCTATTAGTTGGGAAAGAAAAGTAAGAGTCAACAAAAGAAGAATTGAAATCTCTCCCCAATGAGACTTCTTGAACTTCTTCATAAGGATTTGATGGATCCTATGCGGACTACAAGTATTGGTGGTTATCGATGATTTCTCAAAATATACCTAGCTTATTTTTATGATTAGGAAATCAAAACAAATTTCTAAATTCAAGACCCTGTGTATTAAGTTCCAAAATGAAAAATTTTAAACCGTTGGAAATATCATCAAAATTAGAAGTGACCATAAGAAAGAGTTCAATAATTCAGAGTTCAATTATTTTGTGATGACATGGGTATTCAACATGACTTTTTGGCATTCAATAAAATGGTATATTTGAGAGAAAGAACAGAGTAATTCATGAAATTGAAAGAGTTATGTTGACTAGCAAGAATTTGGCTAAGCATTTATGGGGGAGAAGTTGTAAATACCTTCTGCTACACTTTGAATCATTGCTTTTTGAGACATGGCAAGTGTTAGTATTCTTATGAACTCATACACGAAAAGAAGCAAAATGTGAAGCACCTTTGTGTTTTTGAAAGTACTTGCTACATTCTTTGAGATAGAGAGAATTTAGACAAGTTTGAGGCTAAAATTAATATTGAAATATTCCTAAGATATTCTAACAATAATCATACTTATCGGGCATGAAACCTAAGAATTTTAACAATTTGGAATCTATCAATGTAATCAGTGAATCTATCAATGTAGTCAGTGATGACTTTGGTGCTACTAAACTTGTGGAGTCTAAAGACAATGATGTGTTTTGTGAATGGTGTTCTTTCAAAAATACCACAGATAATGTTGAGACTTCTACTATCTCTCCGATTGATCCTCTAATGACTTTTGAATATTAGGAAGAAGATTCTTCTCTTCCAAAATGGGAAAAGAATGCTCATTCTAATGATAAAATTATTGGTATTATTGATGGCGGTGTTAGAACAAGATGGAAAATTCAAGAGATTTTAAACTATATATGTTCCACCTCTACTATCCTTCGTAAAAATGTTGAGGAAGCCTTGCAGAATGTACATTGGGTCCATTCCATATATGAGAAACTCACTTAGTTCCAAAGGAATGATGTTTTGTGTCTTTTCATTAGACTTACATATAAACATGTCATTGGTACACGTTGGTTGTACAAGAACAAGGAGGAAGAAAATAGTAGGATTTCCAAAAATAAGTATTTTATTGTTACCCAAGGGTACACACAGACTAAAGGAATTGACTTTGAAGAAAATTTTTCTCTAGATGCCCATCATGAGTTAGTCAAATTACTCATTGGTTTGGCATGGTATTTTGGTTTTAAGTTATACCAAATAGAATTGAAGAATGCCTTCCTCAATGGGGTTATTAAATAGAAAGTTTATTTTGAAAAACCAAAAGGTTTTGAAGACCTTCACTTTCCAAATCATGTCATAAGATTGAAGTTAGCATTGTATGGTTTAAAGTATGTTCCATGAGCATGGTATTAGTGTCTCACTATGTTTCTCCTTAATAATGGTTTTCTGAGACGAGGTGGTGACAAAACCTTGTTTGTTTCAAGAAACTAGGATGACATTGTAATCACTCAAGTGTATGTTGATGACATTAGTTTTCCTTCTACAAAGGATACCCTTACTTAGAAGTTTTCTACCACTATGCATAATAAATTTGAAATGAGCTTAGTTGGTGAGTTAAAGTTTTTCCTTGGGTTGTAAGTTAAATAGTTGAAAGATGGGATCTTATCATGAAGTTTGGATTAGAGAATGCCAAATCTTCTCACACTCCTTTAAGCACCTAAGTTAAACTCCTTCAAGATCCTTCTAGAAAAGAAGTGGAGCAAACTTTGTATAAAAGCATGATAGGAATTCTTCTCTACTTGACTGCTAGTCACTTGGGTACCTTCTTTAGTGTTGGAATTTGTCCTAAATTTTAGGTTAGCCCTAAATAATCTCATCTTGATGCTATTAAATGGATCATTAAGTATTTCAATGGAACGTCTGAATTTGTTATCCTCAGGACACTAATACAGAATTGGTTGGGTATTTAGAAACCTTTAGATTGTCTTAGAATTGAATCCCTGAAAAAGGTTATTAGTATTTTCATATCTTCTTGGGAGACTAGAGTCCATATTCTTCAGAATTTTGTGAGCCTTAAGAACTTTGTGTTTTGTTGTATCCTTATATTTCTTTTGTTTATGTTCTAGCATATTTTATTACTTATTTTATTTATTTAATCATCTCTAATGTGTTGCATGGTGTTAGGATTATGGCATTCTTGTATGCCTTCTTTTCCTCCTATATGAGTATTCCTTTGACTTTATGTGTCAAAAAAGGGAAAAAGTTTGTGTGCATAAATATATGTTGTATTTTGTAGATTGTTGAGTGTAGGATTGCACTGGATTTTGTTGCCTAACTTTCATTTATTAAGGGAGATTGTTGCATGAAGTTAGAGAGAGTTGTGTACATTGCATGTGCTTCTTTTGCATGTTTGACTATGTTTAGCCTATCAGTAGGTACTTGTGTAGGGGTAACACAATAGTATTTACATAGACTACAAAGGGTATATGTTTGTTTCATGTGTGTAGGTTACATGTGTGACACCTTAACTACAAGTATACTAGTCATACGATTAATATAAAGTAGTTAAGTACAAATATTTATTCCACAGGGAGTTATGTAACTTATAACTCAGTACCAATGTGACTATTACGAATAGTATTTGGATAATAGCAAATTATAAAAACACAAATAAATGAAAACTAATTACTCAAATCAAAACTCAACAACTATGAAAATATATTATAAAACAATGTAGGAATCTTTAATTGCCTAATATCCTAAGCATTTGAATCACTAAAATTTCCTCTAAAATAATTACCAACTAATTACATGATCAATTGAATCTAACCTAGCATGCTTTCCTCTCTTAAGTGAACATAACACCATAAAGTACTTATTCTAATCACACTTTCATGCCAATTAGATTGCATACTACTCATTAACTTCATCAATTATGGATCACACATATAAGTATCATACATCTCTGCTTAGGAACAACACATGTTATTTAATCAAAACCAAAAATTAAATAATTCTCTCAAATTTATTTAATTACCTCTATAGAATAATTGTTGGCCAAACAACTAATAGCATAAAAATTATATTAAAAAACATAATTAAATTACAATCACAATTAGGGTAAAATATTATATCATCACATGTAGAAAATTGAGTTCATTAGACCCCTAGATTAATAAATTAGCTACACATAATTAAGTTCATAAAACTCATATATTTCACAAGAAAGACATAAAAAATGATAAAAAAAATGAGAAGAATAAGAGATACACTCAATCTTTTGATTTGTATCACTAATCTTCTCTTGAATTCTTCAAAAATATTGTGTCTTCTTTAACCTTTTATTGAACTTTTTCTTTCTTTTCTCTCTTCTTGGCACCTGTAGTAAGTTTTTGATTCCTAATTGTGTGTTCAATACTTGTAATATTAGGGTTAATTAAAGGGGGATTGACTTAATAAGAGCCATTAGATCACTTTCTTAGAGACCTAAGGCACATATTTTATCTGTCGGGGCATGGAGGTCCTTGAATGCATAGTGAAAAAGCATGCCGTGGCACATAAAATTTCCCGCAACGACATGGACTATTTTTTCCTATATTTTGTTGCATTTTCATGACATATAGCACAAAAACAAGATAAATAAATGGGTTTAGTAATGGTTAAATAACTCTACTTTCATAGAGTTATCGCATCCCCAAACTTAACTATTTGCTTGTCCTAAAGAAAATCTAAATCTAATTAAAATAATATGATATATTCAGTACATTCATAATTATATATCTATTGACACATGCATGTTTAGAAAATTGTCCCCTCAAAGTTTGTACAATTCTATGATAAGGAGGTTCACATATCCATCAAAAAACATCCCATTAATACAAGGGTATGCAAGATTTTTGATGAATTGATTCTTATATGTGTATTGCACATGATTTCATTTAGTGTACTCATGGAATCAACTTATATGAGCATGCTAATAGACTAAGTCTTAGAATAAGTTTAAGTCTTTTTTTCACACCCCTTTCTACTAAGGTAAATGGAGACATTTATGCTTTTTCTACACTTAGCTTTTTTTATTTTCATCATGCAATGCTTTTAACTACACTTGAGCTTTCACTTGATGTTTTGGGCACCCTATCTTATCATTTTTCATTCTTTCATTCAATATCCATTTTATAACTTCACAACACCCATTAATTTATCTTTAATTTTATTAATTTTATTTTCTTTTTATTTATAGGGATAATTATATTGTGGTTTTTTTAATAAGGTACAATATATTTCACCTCACTCACTAGCATAACACATTATTACATTTTTCATAAAAGCTAAAGGTATAAGAGTAAAGGTAATGCTTATTGGGTAAGCTTAAAAATATGAATTTTCTTAGTTAGGCTCAAATGGGTGACTTAAGATATGAACAATGATTAGTTTTAAAGGCTTAATCAATCTAATTAAGGTCCAAATTATTTCTCATGCTAAATACTATTTATAATTTCACTTACAAGGATAATCAAATAGATTCTAAAACATGGTAGACCTCATCGAATTTCATAACTCACCCCAAATTTTCTCTTCCAACAAGAACACCAAAATTAATCATGAACATGTTCATAAAAAATATGAATCAATCCAATCAAAACTAGTGAGCATACCAAATGATTAATGTAAATATTTTAATGAGCATGTTACATTTCTTATTATATTCATGGAAACCAATTCTATCATTGGGTTCATATGTTTCGTATCAAGCATACATGTATTTAGTTTCCATGTATTCATCAATTTATACCCAAATCATGATTAAAAACATCCTTAAAAAATATCAAATAGCTACTAAATACTGAAGTAGAGAATGAAGTTCCATCCCCCACACTTGAGTTGCACACTTTCCCCAATATGCACATATGAATAGGAAAGAATAGAAGGAAAGGAAACTCACTTAGCCTTGATACACTTTATTTTGTCACCAAAGTTGACCAATTTTGTTATGTCATTCCCTTCATATTTATTCACCAAAAAAACAAATAAATATAAGTAAAATAACATTGGGTTTCTTCTCAACAAGAACCATGTTTAATATCCTTGGCTAGTGGTCATTTATACTCCTACAGTGCATCCACAATGGTCACCATAGCTTTTTCATTTTGGTAGTGGATCTCTATTATAGTGCTTTACTCTGTGCCCATTAATCATGAATCATTCTTTGTTTTTGATATCTAATTCAATGGCTCCATAGTTAGTTAACTTGGTGATGGTAAATGGACTTGATCATCTATTATTGAGTTTGCCTGAAAATAGTTAGAGCCTATCTTATGACATCATATTAGATACACACATAGGAGTAGGTTATCTAGTTTTTAGTGCTATTACTGATTTAGCTAGCAATTACACCAAAAACTTGATGTGCATGAATCACTTATAGAAAATGATAAGCATATTTTAAGGTCCATCTAAAGATCAATCATATGGTTTTTAAATAATTCAAAAAACTCTTACAAAATAAAATAAAAACCTAAACATCCTGTCATGATTATCCTGGTTTGAAGATCTAACTACTGATATAAAAATAAAAATAGATTCAATAAATTTTAGGCAATTAAACATTTATCATGTAGTGGAGAATTTACGAGATATATTAGCTAGTTAATTATGCTTGCTCGATATTAAATAGGTTATTAAAAATATAAATTACGATTATTGATTTTCTCTTATATATACAAATAGGAGGTTAATTAGATCCACTATTTGTTTTTAATGAAAATTACTTATCACCTTCGGTTGGATGTAGCAGTTAATTTTAATTAAATTGTGCTTCTTTTCTAAGAGATTAATGAACCATTCAATTGACGTTTTCAGTTAGGTCTAACATTTTGAACTTAGTTTCATCAAGTTGTCTCAGTTAAGTTTGTGATTTTAGTATCTAGAACTAAATTTCAGATTCTAAAACTGGTATCAAGGATATCTTATCAATATATTTTTAAATAATAATTCTTATAAAAATTCTTGAAATGGAGCATACCTCGAGATTATATTTAGATAGTAAATATCTAATATTATGGAGTATTACTCTAAATCAGATTTATATAATTAAATCCTATATCTAAGTCTCTTTTTTACTATGAAAATACTTGTCAAAATATTTTTCTTTTACAAAATTCATCTTAATCTTGATGAATAAAGCTACATTCATTTTATGTAAAAAAAATTAACATACTTTAATATTTCACAAGCGTATAAACATTACTAATATCTCCAAAAAGATAGGTTTGTTTAAAATAATAGTACAATTAATCAAATACAAATATATTTAATTATTTAATGTGCATAATATCACGATATATTGAATGCTATTTAGGCACTCATCATAACCCCAACCATTTTCTTGCTAATCTTTTAGTAAGAATGAAAAAGAAAACTCAAAACAAAAACTAAAAAAATAATATTAAACTATCTTAATTCATTTCTCTAGATTGATATGGTTGCATTTAGCATATGCAATAAGTCATTAAACCCTTGGGTTGTTCTAGTGGATGAGTTTAAGTCTCATGAGAGTTTTCATATATGATATCCACAAACATAAAATGAAAAATCCAAGAATTAAAAAAGATTGTCAAAAACAAATAATCAACACATAAACAAATAAAATTTAAAACAAAGTAAAAGGATAAAAGAATAACAAAACTTCTCATTATTTTTAATCTCTTCTAATATTAAAATTAAAATCTACATCATAAATTATTTTTGTATTCTAAACATTCATGATTTATTATAATAATTAGTTGAAAATCACTTTCATATTTGCAATAAAAATGAATCCATATTAATTTACCAATCTCAGTTTAAGGAATCTTAATTCGCTTTGACTATATCTTCACAAGACATACTCTTAATAATACTGATCTTATTAGTTCAAGTACTCATTCAATGTTATATAAGAATAGAGTTTATCTATAGAAATGAGTTAATAGTTTTGCATATGTCTAAAGAATGAAAGACTCAAAAATAGTGTATAATATTGATCTCATGAAATGAATCAAATGAAATAATTTTATAAAGAAATCAAATATCATTTCCAAATATCAATTAAATTCATTAAATAAAACTCTCAAGTAACATGCCTTTAAGAGATGACGAAGAAAATACAAATAACTTCTTTGGCAATTATTTCTTATATTTTCCCTTTTCTTTTGTACTTAACCAATTCTTACAACTTTGAAGTACAATGTATCATAGTATTTAGTTTATACTACTCATTTTTCTTTTCTCTCGTTTTCTTATATTCTACTTTTTTCTCTTTTTGTTTAGCGATTTTTTTTAAATAACCCATGTATAGAATGTACATATTTTGTATGATAAAATGAGTGGCTAATTGTTATTTATACAGGTTTAGGTGACCACATATATGTCTCTTTTTTAGAAGTCATGCACCAATGAAGAGAATGATATATACTTTCAATTTTTATATAACTCATTCAATTTAAGTAGTAAAAAATCAATAGAAAATATTTTATTTAGATGTAAAAATCCTAATATTTAATGCAAAGACCTATAGAGATTATATAGCAATTTAAAATTTATAAGAATAGTGTTTAAAGGAGTAAAAATATTATCACTCAAAATGAGAAGATAATGGCACAAAATATATTCTCACTAGGTAGCCTTCACTCTTTAATTCTTAAATACTAATTTTGGATTTATAGTAATTTCAACAATTTCTTGTTAAAAGACTAATTATAACAAAAAACTCACTAATGATTACATTACTCCATGAAATGTTTTTGAAATTAATCTAAAAATGCAAAGACTTAATAAGTTTTTAAAATTTAACTAAAAGGTATGATAATTTTGTAAGAAAATTTTTAAAATTATCTTAAAAATTCCTAAACAATAAAAATAAATTAATTAAAAACACATAAAAATAAAAGTAAACATGATATAATGTAATTGTGAATATATAGAAATTTCATTGAAGCACCAATTTTATAATTAACTTTGCCCCGCCCGTAACCTAGACTTACATTATTCTCAATGTAATAATTATAAATTAAAGAGAAAGGGAATCGAAATGTTACCCAATTGTTGATCCTGTTTTAGTGTTGATATGCAGATGTATCTATTAATACAAATAGTTAAATTATATACAAATAAAAACTGTGTACTTCTCACACATTTCAATAAATAATTATAATATTAATAATTCTAAATTATGTTCACATAACAAAAAATAAAATATAATAATTAACAAAAATAAAGAAAATAATGTTACCTAAAATGATGAATTATCTCTCATCCAGCGCTTAGTTTTACGTCTTAACTTGTTGCATCTTAAGTGATTTCCATTTTTATAAATTAATATACTCAATATCTCTCTCTTCATTGAGCCTATTGAAATTACAAAATCTACGTGTATGATAGGTTTATCTACCTGTACAATATAAATCATTTACCATACCCTATAGATATTAAAAATTTATCGACTTAGAAGTAGGAACATGGTTGTGGTTTTAGTTCACCCACTCCTAGCTACAAGTATAATGAATATGACATTAAATTTGTACTTGTACTCTTGTTTTTGTTTTTAATCACCAATTTCGGTATTGATATCAAAATTCTTAGAATATTTGTAAGTAACTTTAAAATATTCATATCTGCGGCATAGACAAAATAGTGTATGTAGAAGAATAAAAAGAAAAAAATTCTATAGGTCTTATTTGAAAAGCATTTTTTTATATTAAAAATTGATTGCAGAAAAAATGAAACACATTTACCAACAGGGACCTATGTAAAAATATGTTTTTCTTCCACCCAATTGCAATACGAGAGCCCTGTGCTAGGACTAGTAGAAAAACAATTCCATAGCTTTGATTCAGAACAACAAATAAAATAAAATAAGTAAACAACAAAACATAAGAAAAACAAACAAGAAATAAAAATTAGTAAACAAAAAATATGAAATAAGAAGATATAATAAAATAAAGATAAAAATGAAAGAAAATAATAAAATATATAATAAAAATAAAAAATGATAAACAATAAATAAGAGAAAAGAAATAAATAACAAAAGAATTAAAGTTACGGAATAATTAAACAAAATAAATAAATAAATAAAAATAAAAGATATTAAATAATATTATTTACACAAAAAGTTGGTAAGTAAAGTTAATAAAAAAAGTTAGAAAATGAAAAGACTAAGTAAAAAAGAAACAAAAGTTAGTAAATTAATAAATAAAATTAAATAAAAGAAAACAAATTTAAATTAATGTGAAAACAAAAATTTAAATTAGTATATAGAAGTAATAAAAAAAATTCTTAAAAAAATTAAATTAATAATTAATATCTAAGTAAATTAAAAAAATAGTTAGAAATTTTTTAAATATTTTTATATTTTTTTAATTTGTCAACTAATAATGATAATATATTTTTTCCTTTTGAAAATATGAAATTTCTTTTTTTAGTGATGTTTTTGAAATTAGATAACTAATAGATATTTTATATACTTTTTAATTTTTTTTAAAGTCAAATAATAAAAGAAACTTCAGTTTTTTTTATTTTCATATATTTTTTAAAAACATTATACAATAAATGAGATTTTGAATATTATTATTATTATTTTGAATTAGAGATACCTTTATTGTTTTTTCACATTGTTTTAAATAAAATAAAATAAAAATCACAACATTTATAACACAAAATGAATTTAAGATTTTGATAATAAAAATTTTAAAAACACTATTCCTCCTCGATAATGGCACCAAAAACTTGATGTTTCATAATTTATTTAGTTTTTAGTGCTATTATCTATTTAGGAGATAATTACACCAAAAACTTGATGTGCCAAAATTAGGCTTAAAACTTTTGTAAAATTTATAAAATAGCTCTCAAATGCTTAAAACACTTATAAAAATGATAAATATACTTTCAAAGTCTATTTAAAAAATAATCATGTGGTTTTTAAATAATTCAACAAATTCTAAAAAACAAAAATAATAACCTAAAAATCTTGCACGATTGTTTTGGTTTAAAGATCTAAACTATTGACATAAAAATAAAGATCGATTGAATAAAATTTTAGGCAATTAAAAATTTATCAAGTAGTAGAAAATTTATGAATATATTAACTAGTTAATTATGATTACTCAATATTAAGTAGTTTATTAAAAATATAAAATCATATTATTGATTTTCTCTTATATATACACATAGAAGATTAATTAGGTCTACTTTTTGTTATTAATTAAAATTACTTACCATCTTATGTGAGTCTAAGAGTTAATTTTAATCAAATTATGCTTCTTTTCCAAGAGATTAATGAACTATTCAATTACTGTCTTTGGCAGGGTCTAACAATTTGAACTTTCATCAATGTGTCTGGGTTAGGTTTATGATTTAAGTATCTCGAACTAACTTTTAGATTTTTAAATTATTGTGAAGGATATGTTATCAATATATCTTTCAAATAATTATTATAAAATCCTTGAAATAGAACATATCTTGAGATTCGATTTAGATAGTAAATATCTAATATCTAGGAGTATTACTTTAAATTAGATTTAGATAATTAAATCTTAAATCTAACTCTCTTATTTATTGTGAAAAATACTTTTTCAATTTATTTTTCTTTTACAAACTTCAAATCTTGATGAAGAAATAAAACTTAATATATTTTATAAAAAATGTTTAATTTACTCTAATATTTCATAAGCATAATAACATTACTAATATTTCATATTATTTATAGTTAGATATGTATAGTTTAATAAATAATAAATAAATTAAACATGTAGCATATAAAACAATACTTAGAGATAATAAGAAAATAATACTTTTAAATAAACTTCAACATAATTTCTTGAATTGCTTATGTTCTGGAAAACCTCCAAATAGAATTATCACTCTATTTATTGAAATAAAACTAGAAACTATAACATAAACTAAATTTCTTTAACCCTCAATTGAGAGCTAAAAGGTAAAGGATGAGGGATAATATCGTTCTCATGAAAATTATGTTATTAAAAACTAATTTTTAAAACTAAAAAGTGAAAATCAATATTTTTTTAAGTTTTAAGAAAGCAAAATTAAAAGAACTAAAAACAAATAGTAGTAATTTTTCATAAAGAAAGACATACAAATTAATAAAGAAATGAGTAGAAGAAAAAATACAATCAATCTCTTGAATTGTAATACTAATCTCCTCTTAAATCTTCACTAAAATTGTATCTTTTTTTAAAATATTTTTGGGATTCTTTCTCTTCTTAGATCCAAAAACTAACTAAAATTATGCTAATGTCAAGTCGTTAGGGTTTATGGGGTGATTAGGGGGATAAATATAGCTCAGAATCAAACACGTGGGTTCTATATATATATATATAAATATAGCATATATATATATATATATATATATATATATATATATATATATATATATATCTATTGATACATGCATATTTATTAAAAACTATCCCCCTCAAAAGTCATAAAATTATATGATAAGGAGGTTTATATATTCATCAATCAATGTTCCATCAATACAAGGATATGCAAGGTTTTTGAAAAATTGATTCATGTGTGTGTATTGCACATGATATCATCTAATGCACTCATGAAATCAACCTATATGAGCATGCTAATCAATTCAATCTTAGAATAAGTCTCATAAGTCTATTTTTAACATCCATCTCCATTAATATAAATATGCACTTAGCTAAAAATCAATAAGGTCTTTACATGGTTGTAATGTAAGGCTTAGGTAGGGGGCCAATAAATGAAGACAATTAGGATCTTTCCACACCTTAGCTTTCTTTTTGTTCATCCTATACATTGTAACTACAATTGAGCTTTAACTTGATATTTCAGTTCACCCTCTCTTATCATTCTTTTCATATTCTTCTATTCCACATCTATTATTTTTGTAACTTCACAATACCCCCAAACTTATTTTGAATTATATTTTATTTTTCTTAAGAGGGATAATTGTGTTATGAGTTCAATTCTGTTTTTTATATGGTGCATTAAATTTCACCTTACTCTATAGCATAACACATGATTGCATTTTGTTTTCATACAAGCTAAAGGTGCAAGGGGTAAAGGTAATGCTTATTGGTTGGGAATAAATCATGGCTTAAATATATGAGGTTCTTTGTTGGGCTCAAGTGGGTGACTAAGTATATTAACAATGGTTGGTTTGAACGGCTAAATCTATCCAAATAAGGCCTAAATCATCTCTTTTACTAAACATTATTTAGAATTTTTCCTCAAGGGATGATAAAAAAGATTCTAAAACCTGGTAGATCTCATCAACTAGTATAACTCAATACAAATTTTCTCTCAATAAGTACACCAAAATCAATCATGAACATGTGCATAAGAATTTGAATCAATCGAATTAAAATTAGCAAACATATCACATTATTAATGTAAGTATCTTAACAAGTATGTTAAATTCCTTATCCTAGTCCTGACAATCAATTTCTATCATTGAGTTCATATGTTTTTCATCAAGCATTATTGCATTTGTTTCCATATATTTATCAATTTATATCCAAATCATGATTAAAAAATCCTAAAAATTAAAAAAAATTCCCTAAAAATTAAAAATTCATAGTAAATACTAAAGTAGAGAATGAAGTTCCCTCTCCAAAACATAAATTGCACATCATCTCCAATGTACACATATAAATATGAAAAAGTAAAAGAAAAGAAAACTCTCTTAGTCATGGCACACCACATCTATCATTGAAATGCTCAACTTTGTTACGCCATTTCTCTCCACATTTATTCACCTACAAAACAAAAACATTGAAAATATAAATAAAATAATGTTAGGTTTCCTCCCAACCTGTTCCATGTCCTAAGGCACATCCCTTTGTGTCCATTTATTTTTGAGTTTACATGGAAATAGTTTGAGTCTTGATTTTTTCAATAATACTTTATGTTCCAAATTTTGTACTCCACCGTAGCTCATCCAATTTATGTATTTCCAACATCTTTTTCACCTCCCTATTAGACTCTTTCACTTGCCTACTTGATTGGGTATGGGACGGAAAAAGTGTGAGGTCTAAACTAAGTGGCTCATCAATTGATTTAAGCTTAAATCCTTTCTCAAAATTTTCCATAAAAGCCTTTGAAACACACATGAAAGGTGCATCCTCCAAAAGGTTTGCACACTCCACAATATTAACCTTTGATTCCATACTTTCAAAGAGTTGCTATCAAAACAAGAAAAATTAACAATGATAGCCAATTAGAATCAGACACATGGCATGCAAAATTTATAGAGCGAATCAGAGCTTTATACGTGGAAAGGGAGATCGATCCAAGTCAACGCTTTCTGAGTTAGGGCCAATTGGTGCTACAAGATTCATAGAAACAATTGCCATGCCTAACAAGTGGAATGGATGAACAAATAAGGTCAAGTCGTGTGGCGAGAGCGTTGACCAAGCTGGATGAAATTGAGATGAACATCATGCTGACACGTGTCGAGGCACTGCATCAATCCTTAAACGTGGTGATTTACAATTCATCATCTCTTCTAGCATGGCATCTGTGTGGCTTAATCATTCAGCTCCTCAGCTTGCATGGCACCATGTGGTTGCTCCTGATTTGCCATGTGTTAAAAATTCATAAAAAATCTTTAAAGATTTAAAAAAAACCTAAATTTTTTTAGAAATTATATGTTCACCTCTCTTTACTATAAAGTTTATATTTTTAATATTTTTAAACTCAAAAATACTATTTATTGAATAAAACAATAAACTCTTAAGTAAAAAAGTGCACTAATTACTATATTTTCATAAAGTCATCAATAAACATTAGAAATTAATTTTTATTTATTTTATTTTAGTTATTTTTTCATTTATTTTTCATAAATTTAATCTATTTAGTTATTTATTTTTATTTTTATTTATCATATTATTTATTTATTATCTTTTGGGCAACTTCTCTTGTCAATTAGAAAAATATTTGGCTCTATTGCATGAGCAGAGTGTGTAAGGGAGAATTTTTTCCTTTATATCCCAAAATCGTGTGTACTTTGAGAGAAATAAGAAAATAACAAGTTTTCCCCAAGTAGATGAAATGGCTTATACATTAGAAATAAATAGTAATGAGCAAAATTTGAACAACCAGATACATTTAATGGATGATAAGGATATAACTATGAATGAATATACATTACCTATATTGGAAAGGCTGAATCCAAGTATTACAAGGCTAAACATTCAAGGTAATCGATTTGAATTAAAGCCAATAAAATTTCAAAAACTACAAAGAGTTCGAAAAATTGGTAAATTATTGACAGAGAATCCTTATCTACATCTCAGATTGTTTATTGAAATTGGAAATTCTTTCAAATTAGGTATTTAGGCTTAAATTCTTTATTTACTCTTTGTGAGACCATGCTTGAGCTTGGCTAAAATCTTTGCCACATGATTCCATTACAATTAGGAATAATTTGGTGGACAAATTCTTCATGAAATATTTCCCAAAAAAAAAAAAGAATGCCAAGCTTAGGAATGACGCTACCTTCTACCAACAATATGAAGGGGAATCTCTATATGAAGTTTGGGAAAGTTTCAAAGAATTGCTAAGAAAGTATTCTTACCATGGAATCCCTAATTGGATTTAAATGGAAACTTTCTACAATGGTCTTAATGCTCGATCAAGAAGCATTGTTGATGCATCCACTAAGGGAATGTTGCTAGCCAAATCTTACAATCAAGCTTATGATTTACTTGAGAAAATGGCTAGCAAAATTATTATTGTCCAATTGACAAAATGGTAGCCTTAAGAAGAGTAGCCGAAGTGGATAAGGTAAATGATATCTTGGTACTTACATCTCAAATGTCATATTTGGTGATTCTTTTGAAGGCTCGAAACTCACCAGCGATTATAAACTAGGTTCAAGATTTAGAGGTGTGTTGTGCCTTTTATGGTGGAGCTCATATGTTTGATAATTTTCCAAATAATCCTGAATCAAAATTCTATATGGGTAATATGAAATGAAACAATAATACATATTTGAACACATATAATCGAAGATAGAGATAACATCCAAATTTCTCTTGGAGTAACAATAACAATCAAGGTGATAATCAATTCAACCATCAATTATTTTCACCACCTGATTTTTAACAACCACAACAATCACAACTAGTAAATACAAAAGTGCCCATTCAAGAGGCTTCAATTTGAGATTTAGAAACTCAGATGTGAAACTTACACAAGCCATTAGTCAAAGGCCTCAAGGTAGCCCTCCAAGTGACTCGATTATAAACCAAGAAAACAAGGTAAGGAGCATTGTAATGCCATAGTCTTAAAGAGTGATAATTCTAGATGAGGAATATGAGACTCAAAAGGAAGAGGAGAAACAATAAGTTAAAAAGGATGAGAAGGATTAAGTGGATAAATAGAGCACTAGAAAGGGAATAATTCATCCAAAAAACAACAACCTCTATAAACCCACTATTCCTTTTCCTCAAAGACTATAAAAGTAAAAGTTAGACACATAGTTTTCAAAATATCTAGATGTCTTCAAAAAGCTACACATAAATATACTATTTTAGATGTACTTGAACAAATACCTTCTTGTGCCATATTTTTGAAGAACATCATATCTAAGAAAAGGATGCTTAGAGATAATGAAACAATAATCCTAACTGAAATTTGTAGTGCCATCTTTATTAGAAAACTACCCTAAAAATTGAAAGATCTGGGTAGCTTGGATAGTTCTTGCACAATTGGGAACATGAACTTTGAGAAAATATTATGTGACTTAGGTTCCAACATTAACCTTTTTCCACTAGCCATCTAAGAGATTGTGGTTGGTAAAGCCAAACCCACTTTAGTAATATTACAAACAATAGATAGCTCAATTAAGTGACCCTAGGGTGTGGTAGAAGATGTTCTAGTAAAAGTAGACAAGTTCATCTTTCCAGTGGATTTCATTGAACTAGATTTGAAAGAGGATTGTAAAATTCCTATCATACTTGATCGGCCATTCTTATCAGTCCAAAGAGCACTTATTGATGTACAAAAAAGTGAGCTGGAAATGAGAGTTCAAGATGAACAAGTAACATTTAAAGTTTTTAAGGCATCTAAACATCTAATATTGATAATGTTAATGAATAGTTAAGGATATATTTTATGGATCATGTTGATAACTTAAACAATTCTAGTTAGTCACTACACTTAAGACTATTACACAGTATTACGAGCAATGAAGTAAACTCACCAAGAAATAACTCAATCTATTTTAATTTTGAAATTATATAATCTACGATTGATATTCTTAATTGTGTGAACTATTTGGAGGCTACACCTCTTATGTGTATAATTTTGAGATAGGTTATAAGCTCAAACCTAATGTGGTTGTGGAGAATTTTGAGATAGGTTATAAGCTCAAACCATCAATTAAAGGGCCACTAGGATTAGACCACACACCTTTACCCTACATTCCCAATCATGTGAGAAAGCGGAAGAGTTCAATAGAAAGGTGAAAAGGATGCTATAAATACATAAATTAGAAGAGCTTTAACAAAGTACTTATAAGAATGTCAAAAGGTCCAAAAAGAAAACAAAAATATGGCATGATAAGAGAATTGAGCATGATGTTTTTATACGATAACATAAAGTATTTTTGAACAGTTCAAGGCTCAAATTGTTTCTAGGCAAATTCAATAGTAAATGGACACAGAAGGATGTACCTTAGAAGTTGATATAACCTTCTCGCCAAAGACGTTAAATGTGTTGTTGATTGAGAGACAACTAAATGCTATTTTACTTATACTTTTATTGTTTTTTTTGTAGGTGAATAAATATGGAGAGCAATGGCACCACAAGATTGTGCATTTCAAGACAGATGTGTTATGCCAATACTAAGAGCGTTTTCTTTTCTTTTATGTTTTCATATTTATATATGCACATTGGGGACAATATGTAATTTAAGTTTAGGGGAGGGAACTTTATTCTCTACTTTAGTATTTAGAATGAATTTTCAATGTTTAGAAATTTTTTGTATTTTTTGTATTTTAAGGATGTTTTTAATCATAATTTGGGTAGAAATTGATAAATACATGAAAACCAAATGCATGATTTTTTTATATGAAGCATATGAACTCAATGATAAAAATCGGTTGCGATGACTAGCATAAAGAATGTAACATGCTCGTTAACATATTTACATTAATCATGTGATATGGCTACTAGTTTTGATGGAATTGATTTAAATTTTATGCATCTATTCATGATTTATTTTATTATTCTTATTGGGAGAAAATTTGTGGTGAGTTATGCGAGTTAATGATATTTGTCATCATTTAGAATCTACTTGATTATCTCTTAATAAGGAAAAATTCTAAATAGTATTTAACTTAAGAAACGATTTTGACCTTATTTGGATCGATTGAGCCTTTTAAGCTAACCATTTTTAATATCCATAGTCACCCATTTGATCCAAACAAAGAACCTCTCATATCTTTTAGTCACATTTTGTGCCAAAACATTAAGCATTAACATTATCCTTGCACTTTTCGCTTGTATGAAAAGAAAATCAATGCATTCATGTGTTACACTCTACAAAAAAGAGAAGAAAAACTCACAACATAATTATCCATTTAAAAAAAAAGTAAATAAAATTGAAAATAAATTTAGGGGTGTTGCGAAGTTACAAAAAAATGTGAAATAAAAGAATATGAAAAGATTGACGAGATAAGATGCACTAAAATATCAAGTAAGCTCAATTGTATTTAAAAAGTGTGTGATAAATACAAAGAAAGCTAAGGTATGAAAAAAAAACATAAATGTTTTGCTCGATTCAAAACTGCAAGTGCATAGTATCGTAATTTTATAATAAAGTGACAAATAGAGTATCGTCCTCAGGGATTGGTAACTTATTTTTTACAAATACAAAAATTTTGATAACCTCAATTTTATGTAGCGAAGTAACTAAAGTTGTTGTATTTGAAAATTAAAATAAAATAAATATAAAGAAAATGCGCAAAAGAAAATAAAGATATTGTTCGATAATCAAATAAATGGGAAAACAATTTCTAGGAAATCAATTTCACCTAATTACTCCCTATGCTTTACTCATCTAGCTAATTAAATTTAATTGTCTATGTTTGTTAGCAGTCTCCAAAAATATCCAAAAGCCTCTTTCGATAGTTAATTGGAAATAATCTTCTTCATTAATTTACACAAAAGTATTCAGTTTAATAAATCAAGAAAATATTAAGACTAATGATTTTTAAAACTACACAGTTTTATACAAGTCTTTCGATCTCTATATTTACCTATGTCGAAATATTTCACATCTATCCTATAATTCCCTCTTTCAATAGTAAATCATAAGACTAAAATCATCTAATTAATGAAGAGTAAATTATAAGCATTAAACTCGGAATAAATTAGAAAAAAACATGAAGAGAAACAATTCAAATTATCATAGAAAATCAAGCATAATTCAGAATTAAATTACATCGTTTTTTAGAATAAAAATAAATTAATTTATGTTAAAAATTAAATTAAATATAAACGAATTTACTATAATTTTTTGAAAGAAATTGAAAATAAATGCACTCGCAAAAAAATATCCTTTCGCGTTTCTCTCTTACGTTCTAATATATTATTCTTCTTTATGCGTCGCTGCTTTTCTCTCTCCCTCAGTTTTTTTTTCGTCTTGCGGCTGTTCGCCCCTCCTCCTTTGATTTCTATATATATATATATGAAACAGTTTTACCCCAGTTTCTTACTTTATATATATATATATATATAATATCCTGATATATATATTTATATAATCTCCCTAACCTATCAGCCTCTTCCTTTTATATTATATATATATATATATATCAACTTCCCTTTTGATTTATATATATATATATCTTCTTAATTTCTTATATATATATATATATTTAAAGAAATCTTAATTTAAATTTAATTTAAATAAATCTTTATTTAAATTTAATTTAAATAAATCTTTATTTAATTTTAAAAATCTTTATATAACATGCTTCTACAATTTTGAATATTCATTATCTTTAAATTTATAATAAAATTTAAGTCTAAAATCAATAAAAATTAAATAAAATTATACTAAAATTTAAAATTAAGAAGTAATAAATTATGTCAAATTATATAAATCATCATGTTTTCATTTATCGACCCCTACCTAAGCCTTATATTACAAGCATGAAAAGTTCTTATTGATCTTTAGGTAAATGCATATTTATGTTACTATAGAAGGATGTGAAAAATATACTTATGATATTTGTTTTAAGATTAGCATGCTCATATATGTTGATTTAATAAGTACAATGGATCATATGAATATATATTTTTTGCAAAATATGCATGTATTAATATATATATATATATATATATATATATATATATATATATATACTAACCATGTCATCTTATCTAGTTAAACTTGGTTTTAATTGAGAACAAACAAAGAATTAAGTTTTAAGGTGTGATGACTATATAAGAGTAAAATCATTAGTGCATTTTTCTACTTAATATTTACTCATTTTATTCAATAAGTAGTACTTTTAAGTTTAAAAATATTAATATATAAAATTTCTAGTGCAAATAGGTCACAATATACTTTTTGGAATCTTTATGGATTTTTTTTGAATTTTTTAATGTAAGACAAATCAAAAGAAGCCAAGTCGATGTCATGCAAGCAGAGGAGCAGACCAATTGTCACCACATAGATGCCATGCAAGAAAATAGTGTAAATTGAGGCATGTCGGGGAACATTAGATGACATGGCCATGCCACATGTTTGCACGACATTTGTTCAGAGTTTCGCCCGCGTGATCAATGGACCATGCGTTGTTGATGAGTGAAAACCGGCATCGCCGATCCTGCCAATACTTTGGTTTTATATTTATAAAACTCTCGCAAGTGCACGAATCATTTCGTAGAAAATGATAAGTATACTCCCAAGGTCGATCTAAGGAAGGAATGTATGTGGTTTTTAATTTATTATTCAAACTTTTAAAAACGAAATTAAATCCTAAACATCTTGTCACGATATTTTGGGTTTTGTGTTTTTAATCTACTAATATAAAATTAAACATAGATTCAATAAACATTCATGCAAATTTTATCTGTTATAATAGTGGAGTATTTATGGATATAATAACTAAGTTAATTATGCTTGCTCGTATTATCTAGGTGATGAGCAGAATCGTGATCGCCAATTACTTTGATGAACGAAAACTTGATAAACGAAAATCGGCATCGCCGATCCTGCCAATACTTTGGTTTTATATTTATAAAACTCTCGCAAGTGCACGAATCATTTCGTAGAAAATGATAAGTATACTCCCAAGGTCGATCTAAGGAAGGAATGTATGTAGTTTTTAATTTATTATTCAAACTTTTAAAAACGAAATTAAATCCTAAACATCCTGTCACGATATTTTGGGGTTTTTGTGTTTTTAATCTAATTACAGAAAATTAAACATAGATTCAATAAACATTCATGTAAATTTTATCTTTTATAAATAGTGGAGTATTTATGGATATAATAACTAAGTTAATTATGCTTGCTCATATTATCTAGGTTATTAAAGATATGAATTGATATTTATTGATTCTCCCTTTTTTGTATGAATACCACCTTTGGTAGGGTTAGATATTCCTTGTTAACTAAACAAATCAATTAACACCTATGGGTGGGGTTGATAACTAATTTGGTTAATTAAATCAATTCCTTTTTCTAAGAGATTGAAAATGAACCATTTAAATGCCTTTGCTGGTTAGAGCTTTAAACTTTATTCAAGGTGTCCAAATTAAACCTAAGAATTTAGTCATCCGAGTATTAACTTTCAAGTTTTAAAATCACTACCGAAAACATGTCGTCAATACATTTTCAGATAATAATTCTTATAAAAACTTTTGAAATAGAGCTTCACTCTAACTACCTCGCGATTGTACCAACAAATAAAAGAGCACTACTCTAAATCAGACCGGATAACTAAACCTTAAAATCTAATTTTCAGATTTAAGTTTGCAATGAAAAATAATATATTTCTCTCTAACATTCTTAATATAAAATCTTGAATAAAAATAAAATCAATTCATTTTAGAGATTTTTACCTATTTAATATTTCGCAAGCATAACAACGTTATTATTATATCATGTTTACTAAATTAAAGACAGTTAAATTTAACCACAAAAAAATTAAATATAACATGTAAGAATAAAGCATAAAAATAATCAAAGAAAATAAAATCCTTACTGTAACTTCGACGCTATTCCCGTCGAAAAACTCCAAGCGGAATTTGCACTCCCATTTATTAAATCAAAAAGCTAAAATATTACAAAAACATAACTAGTTCTTCCCTAAAAAGGGAAGAACTCTAAAACTAAGAGAAATTAACTAAGAAAAGATAAAAACTAAGAAAACATAAGAAAAACTAAAAATCTAAGAAAAGAGAGAAAGAAAGAGAGAAAAGAATGTATTTGGAGGTTTTTGAAAGCAAGGGAAGGGGTATTTATAAAGTAGGATGGAGAGAAAAATGAGTAAAAAAATGTTAAAAAAATATTAAAAATTAAAAACGTGTAATGGAAATGCCGAGGTCATCAATGACGTCAAGATGACATCACGTGGGTGCCGCACGTGAAAAATAGGGTGAAACGCGTTGGACGCGCTGGAGACGGCCGAGCTGGCGGCGCTGCTGGCCGGGCCGTCACCACTACGGCGGCTGCGTGCGTGAACGATGTCCGCGCTGCCGGGAATGCGGGATGGCATGTCAACGCGCGGCGCCGCGCGAGTACTGGCACCTGGGACAGCTGCGCTGGCCGGCCGGCGCGCGATATCCGTCTTTTTGACATGTTTGACCTTTTCGACCCATTTTGTCCAATTTTTCCATGTTTGTTGACCTTTTCCCACTTATTTATTAATATATTTGTGATGTATTGCTTCAAGTATTCCTCTTTGAGTCTTTAAATTGCGTTTTTAAGCCAAAATACCTGAAAAACAATAAAAATACCGGTGATTCGAAAAAGACAAATTTATATAAATATATGATAAAACATATAAATATATATATTTTTAATCAATTAATGTGCATAAAATCATGGTTATTTTAGTGATTTTTGAGCACTCATCACTAGGTTATTAAAGATATGAATTGATATTTATTGATTCTCCATTTTTTGTATGAATACCACCTTTGGTGGGGTTAGATATTCCTTGTTAACTAAACAAATCAATTAACACCTATGGGTGGGGTTGATAACTAATTTGGTTAATTAAATTATTTCCTTTTTCTAAGAGATTGAAAATGAACCATTTAAATGCCACCTTTGGTGGGGTTAGACAATTTAAACTTTATTCAAGGTGTCCAAATTAAGCCTAAGAATTTAGTTATCTGCGTACTAACTTTCAAGTTTTAAAACCACTACTGAAAACATGTTGTCAATACATTTTCAGATAATAATTCTTATAAAAACTTTTGAAATAGAGCTTCACTCTAACTACCTCGCGATTGTACCAACAAATAAAAGAGCACTACTCTAAATCAGACCGGATAACTAAACCTTAAAATCTAATTTTCAGATTTAAGTTTGCAATGAAAAATAATATATTTCTCTCTAACATTCTTAATATAAAATCTTGAATAAAAATAAAATCAATTCATTTTAGAGATTTTTACCTATTTAATATTTCGCAAGCATAACAACGTTATTATTATATCATTTTTACAAATGCCTAGCACAGCTTAAATTTAATCACAGACAAATTAAATATAACATGTAAGAATAAAGCATAAAAAATAACTGCAAAGAAAATAAAATCGTTACAGTACTTCGATGCCATTCCCATTGCTAGAAAACCTCCAAACGGAATTTGCACTCCCATTTATTGAATCAAAAAGCTAATAAATTACAAAAACATAACTAGTTCTTCCCAAAGAGGGAAGAACTCTAAAACTAAGCAAAACTAACTAAAACATAAGAAAAACTAAAAACTAAGAAATGGGGAGAAAGAAAGAAAAGAGAAGTGCGTTTTGAGGTGTGGTTTGAAGTGAAGGGAATGGGGTATTTATAGGTGAGGATGGAGAGAAAAAATGAGTAAAAAAATGTTAAAAAAATGTTAAAAAATGTAAAAACGTGTAATAGACATGGTGAGGTCATTGATGACACCGATGACAGACGTGGGGCGTGGAAAAATGGGGCGAAATGGCGTCGCGCGTCGAGGGCACCGGGGCGCGCGAAGGCACCCGCAGCCGCGCGCGTAAAGGCTTATGCGTGAACGATGGCAAGACGGCTGTATGCGCGCGGAACGCAGGAAGAAGGCGCGCACGGACGCCCGTGCCGCACGCGTGGCTCGGCGCTGGCGCGCGGATAAGCACGTCCGGCGCGATTTCCTCCTTTTCGACATTTTTGACCTTTTTCGACCCATTTTGTCTAATTTTTCCATATTTGTTGACCTTTCCCCATTTATTTATTGATATATTTGTGATGTATTGCTTCCAGTATTCCTTTTTGAGTCTTTAAGTGACGTTTTTAAGCGAAAATACCTGAAAAACAATAAAAATACCCGTGATTCCAAAAAAGACAAATTTATATAAATATATGATAAAACATATAAATATATATATTTTTAATCAGTTAATGTGCATAAAATCATGGTAATTTTAGTGCTTTTTGAGTACTCATCAGTTTTCACTTGAATCCTACACTTTTTCCACCAGTGCATGACACAATTCATATTCGTGAATGACAACACATGACATGGCATTGAATCCGCATGTATTGACCACGACCACTCCACCCTGCCACATGTCATGTGCTTATTCATCCATCGATTTCCTAGTGTCACGTGTCGCATTCTCATTCGCCAATGATATAAATTTTCTTTTTTTATCTTAGTCATTGATATGAAGTTGATCTGATAATCCAGATTTCACCTGAATCTAATTTGGCTCCCTAATTACTCCAAAAGCCTTAATGGGCCAAAAATTATCAATTTTTTATCAATTTTTGAAGCCAAAAAGAGAGAAAAATATAAAAAAAAGTCAAAAGAAGATACAATTTTGGTGAGTATTTAAAAGGAGATTAATGCTACAATTCAAGAGATTGATTGTATTTATTCTTCTCCTCCTTTCTTTATCAATTTTATGTATTTCTTTATGAAAAATATGAGCTTTATGAACAAAATTATGTCTAGCTAATTTATTAATCTAGAAGTCTTATGAATCTAATTTTCTACATGTGATGATATAATATTTTACCCAAATTATGATTTCAATTTAATTATATTATTTAATCTAATTTTATGCTACTAAGTGTTTGGCCAACAATTGATCAACATAGGCAATTAAATAGATTAGTAGAGATGTATGATTCTTATGTAAATGATCCATAATTGATAAACTTAATAAGTGGTATGTAATTTAATTGACATAAGATTGTGATTAGGTTAATTATTACATGGTGTGTAGTTTACTTGAAAGAGGAATACATGTTAGGTTAGATTCATTTGATCATATAATTGACTAGTAACTATATTGGTGGGATTTTAGTGATTCACATATTTAGAAAATGGTGACATTAATTATTCCTAGATATTTTCTCATATGTATTCTTAGCTACCAATTCTAAGTTAATTAATTATTGCTATTTAGTTTTACTTCTTTTAATTTTGTTTTCTTAAAAAATAAAAATACAAAAAAATTGATTTTTACTTTTTAGTTTTAAAATTAGTTTCTAATAATATAATCTCTATGAGAATGATTGTTTACCATCATTATATTACTTGTTGTAATATATATAGTTGTGTATTCATTGCATATAATTCGTGTCTATCGATACTTAAACACAAATTAAGCATTTTCATTATATTTAGTACCAAAAAAGAAAAATAGTGGGTTAAGAAGTAGTTAAATAACTTTACTTTAGAGTTATCAATGTGTAGAATGAGACCCTTGTATTTCAGATTGAAAAGGTGTAGATGAGTTGATACAAGAAGATGGATGCACTTGGAATAGTTGTGCTTTTTGGTGTTGGGTATGCATTGATGTTTTGTTCATTCGAAAAAACACCTTTGGGTCATCTTTATGATCATCTCATGATTTATGAGTGTCTCTACTTAGTTGTGCAGTGTTTTTCTACTTAAAGACAAAGGGTGAGATTGTAAATCCTGTAGTTCTTTATGTGTTGTTGGCATTCCAATGTGCAAAATATGAAGTTTTTTTATTTTATTTAGTATTTCTATCTTTCTCATTGTAAGGTTGGTTACTATTAATCAGTAATGCATACTTGTACTTAGTTAGTCACACTTTGTATGAAATCATGTTTTACACATATCATGTGGTTGGTTTTCATATTATACATGGTAGGTTGTGATTTGCAATTTTTATTTGTGTATCTCTTACCAAACCTCTTATCAGACCACCTCGCCAGATAGAAGACTAAGCCATGGCAAGGGTGTCAGGGAAGGCTTGATAAGGTACCCCGTGTGGTTGAATGATATCTATAAATCCTCTCTCTTAATTGTTTCTTTAATTAGAAATGCCTATAAAACTCTGCCAAAAATTTTACAACAATTTTAATTTTATTTTCACTAATCATCTTGAGTGTATTTTGATGATTGTAATATGTTTCTGTGAGATTAAAATAACATTCTTTGATTATGTGTGGTTAAGACTATTTTACTGGTTTGATGTGAGCGATATTGTGCTTTTGGGATTATTGAGTGCTTCCAAGATAGTGATTACGAAGGATTATAGTTGAGTGGTTTTCCACGTTGGTTGTACACTATTTTGTTCACATTGCTAATCTTTGGTTTCCAATCACACTGTTAAGTATGACATTAACTCTGGGAGGAGAGTTAAATTTGTGTGTCAGATCAAGTAGTTACGGAGGTAGCAAACGAGAACAGTAATAGGGCAATGTAGCACCGACTAATAAGGGTATTTGAATTTATATTTTTGTTAAGTTGCTTTTGTTTATTATTTAATGGATTGTTTGCTATCAAGTAGTTTCCATAAGCAATCGGATGAGTTTATCATATAGACAGAGATATTGTGTGAGTTTATCATATAGACAGAGATATTGTGTGAGTTTAATTCATTACATGATTGTGTTTGTATGATCTACAATGTTGTGAGTACAATCCGAGTCTTGATCATGTATACCTCGACAATATATAGGCTTTGGAATTTGATTAGAAAGTTTTTTACTTTCAGTATAGCATGCTTTACTTCTTAATTGAATAACCTATTTATTGTATCATGTATGTGGTTTTTATATTCTTTTATTATTTGTTCTGCTACTTGTAGCTTATTTTGGTAATGTTTGGATTCTTTCAATTATTTAAATGGTTGAAAGTCTTTAAAACATATATTTATTATAAAGGTGAAAGATAGAAGGAAGGTTTACATTTTTTTTGAAATTAGACTTAAAATTTTGTCAGCATGCAACCAAAAGTGGACTCAAGTTAGGGATCGAGGGGATCACCCCCTCATAAATTTTTTCCAAAAATATTTATTAATTTTATCAAATTAAATTATGTTTATAATATATAACTTATATAATTCTATGGGTTTACTTGGTGGGCTAACATTTTGATAATAAAATAATAAAGCCCAAAATTGTTAAAATCTTTTCGATATAACCACCCCCACATATTTTGTCCGATAAATATAATTATTAAAAGCAAAGCATTTTTTCTTGTGGAAAAGTGTCATATTTCTTTTAAAATTTTCTCTCTGCTACTGTTATAAGAAGTAAGGGCCAGAAACACCACCACCTCAATATTCAATCTGGGGTTTTATGAAAGTTTAGAAAATTATACCAAGAAAAAGAAATTTGACATCAAAATTTGAGGTAAGTTCTAAAATTTTATGTATATATTCTTATCAGATTTTTAAGAGTTTAAGAATTATTTGTTAAATTTCTACTATATCTACACTAATTTGTTTGCATTTTTAAAGTATTATATGATAATAACATGACATATGTTATTGATTTTAATTAAATGTTAATATATGTTGTCTTTAACTATTGGTTATTTACTATAGTATAATGTATACTTCAACACTTACCCTTTGTGTTTATATACACCTTGTTAATTTTAGTAAAATTTTACTAATTCTTTTAATAAAATATTGTGAGCTTATGTGATTAATTGAATATATTATTGTACACTTGTATAAATATATCTCATTATATTTATTACTTATTAGTGATAGAAAATGGCTATAGTTCTTTGATAAATTTATATAGGTAAAAGTTTAATGGAACATGAATCGAAGTTCTAAACCACCCAAAACTCTTCATTCATCTTTATAAAAATAACACATAATAATGAATTAACCAAAGAAGCACACGTAAATACTAGTTGTTGAAGAGACACATTCCTATAAGTTATAAAGAGTTCATTTAGGAAAAATCAATACAAGTTTCTTTGAAAAGACACATGGCATAACAGAAAAACAATATTCTAACACTACCTCTCAAGATGGAGAATAGATGTTAATCAGTCCCATCTTGTCTAGCAAACCTTTGAAAATGGAAGGATGAAGAGCCTTAGTGAATATATCTGCCAATTGATTCCGAGTAGAAACATGTAATGTCTTCAAAACTCCTACCTGAATTTTATCACGAACCAAATGACAATCTATTTCTATGTGTTTTGTTCGCTCATGGAAAACAGGATTTGCTGCAATATGTAAAGCAGCTTGATTATCACAATATAGCAAGGCAGGTCTAGAATGACTTACCCCAAACTCTTTCAACAATGACAAAAACCAAGTCAGCTCGCAGGTGGCATTAGCCATGGACCTGTACTCAGCCTCTGCTAAAGATCGAGAGACTGTAGTTTGTTTCTTAGACTTCCAGGAGATCAACGAGTCTCCTAAAAATACACAATAACCTGATATGGAACATCTACTATCAGCACAACCAGCCCAATCAGCATTAGAGAAAACTTTGAATTGAACTTCAGTTGTTGTAGATAGATCACTTTCAGTATAAGCTCTAAGTTCTACTTCAGATTTAGAAGGAAGAAAAATACCTTGTCCAGGAGTCCTTTTCACATATTGCAAAACTCTTTGTACAGCTTTTAAGTGAGGAAGTCTTGGTTGAGACAAGAATTGGCTAAGTCTATTAACAGCATATGATAGATCCGGCCTAATGATGGTGAGGTATAATAACTTCCCAATTAACCTCCTATAAAGAGAAGCATCAGGCAATAAATCCCCTTCATCTTGACTTAATTTCAGATTTGGTTCCATAGGTGTAACCGCTGGTTTACAACCTAGGTATCCTGTGTCAGCCAAAAGTTGCAATGCATAAGACCTTTGTGAAACCAATATGTCCCTTTCTGTTCTACCCACTTCTAAACCAAGAAACTAACGCAAAGTTCCAAGATCTTTCAACTTGAATCTAGCATTAATCTTACTCTTAAGTGTTGAACAGCCACATCATCACTGCTGGCTATAATAATGTCATCAACATAGACAAGAATAACCATGAAAACTGATCCCTTGTTGTTGATAAATAAGGAATGATCAGTTGCTGACTGACGAAAGCCTTCTTCAATCAAGGCACTAGAAAATTTTGCATACCATTGCCTTGATGCTTGTTTTAAACCATACAAGGACTTGTTGAGTTTGCAAACAGCATTAGGAGGTAGCTGTTTCTCCCCCTTATGGCTATAACCTTGAGGAATAGTCATATATACTTCTTCAAAAAGGTCACCATGCAAAAAAGCATTATTAACATCCAATTGATGTAAAGACCAACCATGGATTGAAGCTAAAGCAAGTAAAAGTTTGACAGTAACAAGCTTTGCTACAGGAGCAAAGGTATCAAAATAATCAACTCCCTCTTGCTGATTATACCCCTTTGCAACAAGTCGATGCCAAGAGTTGTAATTACTACCTGTTAGAGGATTCGAAACCAAGCCAAGCCCTGGATGATCTCCATTTCCGAGATAGAAAGAACTGTTGGAATCTTCGTGAATACGATCAGTATTATCCAAAACCGAGAAGCAATTTTCATTGCTCCGATTGCCTCCACTATTACCTCCATGAGCTCCTCCTCCACGAGCCATTGAAGAACAATCAAGAATCAAGAATCAAGAAGAAAGAAATATCAGCAAGAGCGTTTTTATTTTTCACTCTGATACCATATTACGAAGGAAAAAAGAAAAGGAAAAAAGTGAAAAGAGAAAAAAATGAAATCTGTATGTATATTTTTCTTAATACAAAAAGAATACAAAAATACTCTTATTTATACAATTGTAAACAAATGAAAATAAGACACATGGCATAACAGAAAAACAATATTCTAACACCACTCCTTTGAAATTGAAAAATGAGATATGTAAGATTTTGGCTTGACATAATCTTCTTGTGGAAAATATGAGAGGTCAAGTTTATGATGTTGCTAGTAATATGCATGAAAAATGGAATGGTTTTCAAGAAAAATATAAGAAAGATTGTCCTTGTGCTTATTATGTTCATTGTTTTGCGTATCGTTTGCAATTGACGTTAGTCCCAGCATCAAAAGATGCTCACGATGTATGACTTTTTTCCCCTTAAAGTTAAGTTCAGTGATTATTCTTGTTGGTGCTTCACGAATACATTGCTCTAAATTAAGATATGCATGACATAAGGAACTTCCACATTTATTAGCTTATGGAGATCTTGAGACTTGTACTAGAGTTAAGCAAATTCATTCTTTACGATGACCTACAATGACAAGGTGGAGTTCTATCTCATTTGAATTCTGTTACCAGATTGATTCATATGTTTGGCTCTACTTGAGTATTCTTGAAAATATGACTCATACTAGGTCTAACAACAACATAAGAGAGGAATCTAAAGGGGTTCTAAAAGCAGTAACAAATTTTGAATTTTTTTTCTTATTTTTAATAAATAAATCTATGGGAATTACTTGAAAGTATAAAGTTACCGATCTAATTAACTGGAGGAATGAATACGTAATTTTCAAAATATAATTAATTAAAAAATCACAAGTGACTAAATATGCAATCATGTGTAAATAATATAAAGCAAAAATAAATAAGAACTTGATACACGATAGTTTTGGTGGAAACAACCTAGGTTGTAACAATGATATAAGAGAAAAATTACCGTTCCACTAGACCACCTAACTATTCACCATGAAAACAATGTTTAATTACAAAGACAAAGTCTTATACTTTCCTTCAAGATAAAGCCCCTATAGTAATCTACTTACAAGCTACTACTTCTTTCAAAGTATTCACAAGATAATGACAACTCTATGAAAGTAGAGTCATTAGTTCACTTTTTTGCTGAATAAATCTATGGGAATTACTTGAAAGTATAAAGTTACCGATCTAATTAACTGGAGGAATGAATACGTAATTTTCAAAATATAATTAATTAAAAAATCACAAGTGACTAAATATGCAATCATGTGTAAATAATATAAAGCAAAAATAAATAAGAACTTGATACACGATAGTTTTGGTGGAAACAACCTAGGTTGTAACAATGACATAAGAGAAAAATCACCGTTCTACTAGACCACCTAACTATTCACCATGAAAACAATGCTCAATTACAAGTCAAAGTCTTATACTTTCCTTCAAGATAAAGCCCCTATAATAATCTACTTACAAGCTACTACTTCTTTCAAAGTATTCACAAGATAATGACAACTCTATGAAAGTAGAGTCATTAGTGCACTTTTTTGCTGAATATTTGTTCATTTTATTCAATAAGTAGTGCTTTGCGGTTAAATATTAAAATATAAACTTTCTAGTGAAAAGGGTGAAAAATATTATTTTCTAAAATTTTTTGCACCTTTTGGAATTTTAATGGATATTTTATGAATTTTTAATGTAGGACTAATCAAAAGAGGACATGTGGACGCCATGCAAGCATAATAGTAGACCAGTTATCGCCATATGGATGACATGTAAGAAAAGAGGGCCAATTGAAGCATGCTGAATGTAACAGGTGATGTAGGGCTTACCACATACCAACACGACATTCAACCCAAGTTTCGTTGTGCAATGAACAAACATGCCACACATCATCATTGGCTTTATCCATTCTTTCGACTACGTACTAGTCAATTCAAATCAATGTATCACAACATGCCATATGTCCCAGACTCAGCAAATATTGACCAAGACCACTTCACACTCATGCATCACGCGTTGATTCATCCAATTTTTCTCCCTTTCCACGTGTTGCGATCCTATTGGCCAAAGCTATTTAATATACTTTTTTTCATCTCAGCTCGTGATTGAAAGTTGATTTGATGGTCAAGATTTCATCTGAGCCTAATTTAACCCTCTAATTGCCTCAAAAACCCTAATGAGTTTAATTTACTATATGTTTTATCAGTTTTTGGTACCAAGAAGAGAGAAAAAAATATAGAAAATTTCAAAAGAAGGTACGATTTGGTGGAGATTCAAAAAGATATTGGTACTACATTTGAAGAAATTGATTGTATTTATTATTCTTCTTCTTTATTTACCATTTTTTTATGTATTTCTTTATGAAAAATATGAGTTTTATGAATAAAATCATTTGTAGCTAATTTATTAATCTAAGGGTCTTATGAATCCATTTTTCTTAATATTTTATCCAAATTATAATTGAAATTTAATTAATCTAACTTTTATGCTATTAATTGTTTGGCCAAAAATTGGTCTATAAATGCAATTAAATAAATTTTAAGAGATTTATTTAATTGTTTTTTTATTAAATAACATGCATAGTTTCTAGGCACAAATATATGATTCTTAGGTATGTGATTTATAATTGATGAGCTTAATGAGTGGTTGTCACACAAATTGTATGTGCAATGAATACACAAGTATAAATACTACAACAAGTAATATAATAATAAGAAAAGATCATTTCCATACAGATTATTTTATTAGAAACTAATTTTTAAAACTAAAATAAATAAAAATCAATTTTTTTATATTGTTATATTTTAAGGAAGCAAAATTAAAATAACTAAAAGTAAATAGGAATAATTACTTAAATTAGGTTTGGTAACTAAAAAGATATATGAGAAAATATTTAGGAATACTTAATCCCCCAATTTTCTAAACATATGAATAACTAAAATCTCCCAACATAATTATCAATTAGTTACATGATCAATTGAATCTAACTTAGCATGTATTCCTCTCTCAAGTAAACTACACATCATATAGTAATTAATTTAATCACAACCTCATGCCAATCAAATTTCATATTACTCATTAAGTTCATCAATTATGGATCATATACATTAGAACCATACATCTCTATCTAAAACTATGCATGATATTTAATCAAGACAAACAATTAAATAATTATCTCAAATCTATTTAGTTGCCTCTATAGATAAATTGTTGGGCAAACAATTAATAGCATAAAAATCAAATTAAATAATATATTAAATTAAAATTATAATTAGGTTAAAAAATTACATCATCACATGGTGAAAATTGGGTTCATAAAATCCTTACATTAATAAATTAATTACATATAATTGTGTTCATAAAGCTCATATTTTTCATAAAGAATGACATAAAAATTGATAAAGAAAAGAGTAGAAGAAGGAATACAATCAATCTTTTGAAATTTAGTGCTTATCTCCTCTTGAATCTCTACCAAAATTGTATCTACTTTTGATTTTTTTTCTCTTTTTAGCCCCAAAAACTTATCATAATTATGATAATGGTGTCTTATTAGGGTTTATGGGGTGATTAGGGGCTTAAATATCGCTTAGGTGCAATTTGGACTGTGAGATCAACTTCGGATCAATTGTTGAGATCATAACAAGAAAAATGAACAACGACATCCAATCACAGCGTGACACGTGGAACATAGAATTTATTGGGCTAATCAAAGTGTGATGCATGGTAGGGGAGACCGATCCGAGTCAAACGCATGTGATGAACGAAAACCGGCATCGCCAATTCTCGCAAATACTTTGGTTTTAATATTTGTAAAACTCTCGCAAGTGCACGAATCATTTCGTAGAAAATGATAAGTATACTCCCAAGGTCGATCTAAGGAAGGAATGTATGTGGTTCTTAATTTATTATTCAAACTTTTAAAAATGAAATTAAATCCTAAACATCCTGTCACGATAGTTTGGTTTTTGTGTTCCTAATCTAATAACATAAAATAAACATATATCTGATTAATTAAATATAATAAAAAAATAAACATAGATACAAATTCAATAAATAAATATAAATACAGATTCAATAAATATTCATGCAAATTTTATCATTTATATTAGTGGAGTATTTATGGATATAATAACTAAATTAATTATGCTTGCTCATATTATCTAGGTTATTAAAAATATAAATTGATATTTTATTGATTCTCTCTTTTTTGTATGAATACCACCTTTGGTGGGGTTAGATATTCTTTGTTAACTAAACAAATCAATTAACACCTATGGGTGGGGTTGATAACTAATTTGGTTAATTAAATTAATTCCTTTTTCTAAGAGATTGAAAATGAACTATTTAAATGCAACCTTTGGTGGGCTTAGACAGTTTAAACTTTATTCAAGGTGTCCAAATTAAACCCAAGAATTTAGCTATCCGAGTACTAACTTTCAAGTTTTAAAACCACTATTGAAAACATGTTGTCAATACATTTTCACATAATAATTCTTATAAAAACTTTTGAAATAGAGCTTCACTCTAACTACTAAGGCGATTGTACCAACAAATAAAAGAGCACTACTCTAAATTAGGCCAGGATAACTAAACCTTAAAATCTAATTTTGATTTAAGTTTGTAATGAAAAATAATATATTTCTCTAACATCCTTAATATAAAATCTTGAATAAAAATAAAATCAATTCATTTTAGAAATTTTCACCTATTTAATATTTATAAACATAACAACGTTATTATTATATCATGATTATAAGCACTAGCACAGTTAAATTTAATCACAAACAAATTAAATATAACATGTAAGAATAAAGCATAAAAATAGCGTAAAGAAAATAAAATCCTTACGGAAACTTGACGCTATTCAAAGTTTGCTAGAAAACCTCCAAGCGAAATTTGCACTTCCATTTATTGAATCAAAAATCTAAATTATTACAAAAACATTACAAGTTCCTCTCCGAAAAGAAGAACTCTAAACCTAAGAGAATCGAACTAAAAACTAAGAGAAAAACTAAGAAAAGCTTAGAAAACAAGAAAAACTCAAAAACTAAGAAATGAGAGAAAGAAAGAAGAGAAGTGTGGTTTTTGAGGTGTGCTTTGGAAGTGAATGGAAGGGGTATTTATAGGTGAGGATGGAGAGAAAAAATGAGTAAAAAATGTTAAAAAAATATTAAAAAATTAAAAAAGCGTGTAATGGACATGCGTAGAGGTCATCAATGACGTCAACATGACGTCATAGCTGACTGCCGCACGTGGAAAATGGGGCAAAAACGTGTTAGGCCTTGGTGAAGCGAGCTGGTACTATGTATGTGGCGTCGCCTTGTATGACTCGGCGCTTCGTGAAACGCGCTGCGCGCAGCTGTATGAAGGAAGTGAAATTTCTGTGGTAGCGTGACTAAATATTTGAAATTTAGGCCTTGTGGTACTCTTGTGCATGGCCGATTTTCCGTCTTTTGACATTTTTGACCTTTTCGACCCATTTTGTCCAATTTTCCATCATTTGTTGACCTTTTCCACTTATTGATTAATTTATTTGTGATGTATTGCTTCAAGTATTCTTCTTTGAGTCTTTAAATTGCGTTTTTAAGCCAAAATACCTGAAAAACAATAAAAATACATTGATTCGAAAAAAGACAAATTTATATAAATATATGATAAAACATATAAATATATATATTTTAATCAATTAATGTGCATAAAATCATGATTATTTTAGTGCTTTTGAGCAACTCATCATAACCCCAAACCAGAACTTCTTGCTAGTCCCTTAGCAAGAAGCGATAAAAACTAAAAATTAAACTATCCTAAATCACTTAGTGGATTGACACGGTTGCATTTGCTGTCTACGCAATGTTTTAAACCTTGCCAAGTGGACGAAGTTTGAGTCTCGTGAGGGTTTTCGTAATGATACCCACTGAACATTGAACTAAATGTAAAAACAAAAGAAACAATAAAAACAAACAACTTAAAAATTAAATTTACAACAAAATCACAAATTAACAACATCTCACAAAAATGTCTCATACTATTTAATCTCCTTTAAGATCATAATTAAAATCTCAAGCATAAGTTATCTTAATCTCTTTAAACAATCATGATTTATTATAAATAATTAGTCGAAAAATCATTTTCATATTTCATATAAAAAATGTATCAATTTAATTTCACCCGAATTTCGTTAATGTTGAATGAGGAATCGCTAGGCCTACATTCCTCACAAGTCAATACTCTCAAACACTCTTGAATCCTATGGGTTGAAACACTAAATACTAATTTATATGCGAAAGAGTTGATGTATAGAAATGAACTAATATGTTCGCGTATGTATAAAGAATAAAGGCTCAAAGTGTTATTTTAACATTGATCTCGTGAAAGGAATCAAATGTATAAATTATAAAGATATCATATATAAAAATTATTTTCATGCATAAATCAAACTCATTAAGAAAGAATTTCAAGATATATGCCTTTTACAAATGAAGAGAGTGCAATGACTTTTTTAGGGAATTATTTCTTATATCTTTCTTTTGTAATTAGCCTTTTCTCCTGACTTTGTAGCAATGCGGGTTATTGTATGTAGATGATACTATTTTTTATCTCTCTTTTTCTTTAGATATTTTTCAATATGTTTATTTTTTAGAGAGTCAACCCATGTACAGATTGTACATTTTTTTGGATTTTGGTGAGTGGTTAATTTTGTGGCTTTTCTGTTTGATCTTGGTTTAGGTAACCCCAGATATGTCTTTTTGTTTTTGTAGTAGTCATGCATAAATGAGATATAAGCATATACTATCAATTTCTACTCAAATCATTTAATCTAAGCAAAAATAATAATCAAAAATATATGATACTCTATTAAGATGAAAAAAAATTCATACATTCAATGCTAATACCTATAGAGATCATCTAAAAATTTGAAGAAATAAGAAATGTGTTTGGAGTAGAAAAAATATATATTTCACTCTAAATAAAGGAAATTAGGCTCAAATTATATCTCACAAAGGTAGTCTCCACTAAAAAACTCATAAACAGATTTTTGGGTTTAATATAATTTCTACATCTTATCAAGAAATACTAATTATGACAAAAACTAACTAATTATCAAAAATAGTTACAAAATATTTCATGATATGTTTTCAAAATATTAATCTAACAGTACAAAAGACTTAACTATTTACTTAAATTTGATTTAAAGAAATGATAAATTTTTGTGAGAAAAGTTTTTTTTTTATTTATTTATTTATTTTTTTTTTTAAATTGTCAAAATTTTTTTTTTAATTAAGTATGGTAACTTTTCACCACCCCCAACCTAGAACTTACATTGTCCTCAATGTAACAACTGTAAATTAAAGATAAAGAGAGAAGAGAAGAAAGATTACCTATTTCACGAGAATGTGCAAGTAGTAATGGAAAATGCGGTCATCCATCATATTCATCATGGGTAAAGTGTATACGAACAGAGATCATTGTAAACTTCTAACATCTCAACAAATATTTTTAGTTTTAACAATTTAAAAATTATTCACATGTAATTAAAATGAAATAAACAATAAAATTAACTAAATAAAACAAATAAAAATTTTATTTTTTTTTTTATTTTTTTTATTTTTTTTATTTTTTTATTTTTTTGTTTTTTTTTACCTAAAATGATGGGTTGCCTCCCATCCAGCGCTTAGTTTAATGTCTTAGCAAGACGTATCTTTTTGGTGCTAAGGGTTACTCAACCAAATGCAATCCATTTCAGCAATGTTGTTTGGTTCTTCTAAATAAGGCTTGACACGATGGCCATTGACTTTGAACGTTTTTTGTGTCTTGGAGTCCAAATGGTTCCCTACTCCATGTTCAAATACTTGAACTATTTTGAATGGTCCATCCCATCTTGATCTCAAATTTTCTGGAAACAATCTCAAACGAGTTAAATAAAAGAACTTTCATTCGAGGGTGAAGAGTCTTAGGAACTAGCCTCTTGTCGTGATAGCGCTTAGTACGCTCCTTGTATAATTTGGCATTCTCGTAGGCTTCATTCCTAATTTCTTCCAACTCATGATTTGGAGTAATCGTTTTCCTGCTTTATCTAAATCCATGTTTAACTCTTTAATTGCCCAATAAGCTTTGTGTTCAAGTTCAGCCCGGAAGGTGGCACGCTTCCCAAAGATTAGGTAAGGGGCTCATCCCGATAGGTGTTTTGTAAGCGGTGCGGTATGCCCGTAAGGCATCATTTAGCTTAAATGCCCGATCCTTCCTTGTGGGCACGACGGTGCGTTCGATATTCCCTTAATTTGCCTATTGCTCACTTCCGCTAAGCGGAAGTTTGAGGATGATATGGAGTAGCTACTTTATGTGTGATGTTGTACTTGTTTAGTACTCCAGTCAAAGAGTTTGTTACAAAAATGGCTACCTCCATCACTTATTATAGCTCTGGCGTTACGAGACCCTCTGCGGAATATGAAATCTTTCAAGAATTTCACAACAACATTAGCATCGTTGGTTTTGGTGGGGATAGCTTACCCACTTGGACACGTAATCCACATGACCAAAATGTATTGAAAACCATTAGATGGGGAAAAGGACCCGTGAAGTCAATCCACATTACATCAAAGAGTTCAACAACTAGATTAGATGTCAAAGGCATTTCATCTCTTTTGCTTATGTTTCCTGTTCTTTGACATCTATCACATTGTACAAACATATGAGCATCTTTAAAAGAGTGGGCCAAAAGAATCCAGGCCAATATCTTACGGTACGTCTTTTCACCTCCAAAATAACTTTGTGATGAAGTTCGCTGACAAAAAGTCGAGAATGCTCTTATGTTCTTCTTGGTACACATCTCAGGATGACTTGATCTTGACCAATCTTGTATAAATAAGGGGTCATCCCAGAAATAGTCCTTAATAATTTTAAAAAACCTTTTCTTGTCTGATATGAAGTGTTAGGTCGCAAAACACCGGTGTGCAAGATAGTTTACAATATCAATACCATGGGTTCGGACTATGAAAAATAGCGTTCATCGGAAAGGTTTCAACTATATCGTCATTACTCTCATCTTTAAGAGAATTGAAGTCAGAAATCAACCTAGACAAATGGTCAGCTACTAAGTTTTCACTGCCTTTCTTATCCTTGATTTCTAGGTCAAATTCTTGTAAGAGTAAGACCCACCGATTAATCTTGGCGCATTTGGTTTACTTAATAGGTATCTTAAGCGTGTGATCAGAATGCCTGATCACTTTAGATCCTACTAAATAAGACCAAAATTTGTCTAAAGAGAATACTATAGCCAAGAATTCCTTTTCGGTGAGTGGTGTAATTCATTTGGGCATCATTGAGTGTTTTGCTTAGCATAGTAGATGACATGTAAACGCTTATCCACTTTCTTTGTCCCAGGGGCTTGCTCCTATTGCATAATCAAGCGTCACACATTATTTCAAAAGGTAAAGACCAGTTTGGTGCCATTATAACGAGGGTAGATGTTAGTTTCTCTTTCAAGGTATTAAAGGAAATAAGTAGTCATTGTGAAGTCAAATTCGGCATCTTTGGATAGTAAGTTACATAAAGGGCGACTTATTTTAGAGAAATCTTTAATAAATCGCCTGTAAAATCTGCGTATCCCCGAAGCTTCTTATCCCTTCACGGATGTAGGGAGGTAGTTTGGATATCAATTCAACTTTTGCCTTATCAACTTCAATACCACTTGTTTGAAATTATATGCCCTAAAACTATCACTTGTTGAACCGTAAAATGACTTTTCTCCCGACTAAGGGTTAGATTGCATTCAATGCATCTTTCTAAAACCAAAGTCAATTTATGTAAGCAATCATCAATGAGTTCCCAAAGGCGATAGATCCATGAAAATTTCAATGAATTTCTCCACCATGTCCGAGAAAATAGATATCATGCATCTGGAAAGTGGCGTGGCGTGCATAACCCAAAATGGCATTCTGCTGAAAAGCAAATGTCCCAAAAGGACATGTAAATGTGGTCTTTTCTGATCTTACGGTCTTATGGGTACTTGATAATATCCAGGCAGTCCATCCAAAAAATAGTAAAATTAGGTGCCCAAATAATCTTTCCAACATTTGATCAATGAATGGAAGAGGAAAGTGATCCTTTTCGTATATAAATTTAGTTTCCTAAAATCTATACCACGTTCTCCATCCGGTGATTATTCTAGTGGGCACTAATTCACTTTTATCATTTTTAACAATTGTTATCCCAGATTTCTTTGGTACCACGTACCTTTGGACTAACCGAGCTTCTATCATGATAGGATAGATTATCCCTTCTTCTAATAATTTAAGGATTTCCTTTTAACTACCTCTTGCATGTTTGGGTTTAGTCTTCTTTGGGCCTGCCAAATGCGGGGTTTAGCACCATCCTCGAGTTGATCTTGTGCGTACAAATTGTTGGACTAATGCCCTCTTATATCCCACTATACTCGACCTATAGATTTCTTAAACCTGTTTAAGCAACTTTGATGAGTTCATTTTCTTGTGGTTTGGTCGAGTTGAAGAAATTATCACCGGATATGTTTCTCCTTCTCCCAAAAACACATATTTTAAGTGCTCGGGTAAGTCTTTGAGTTCAAGTTCGGGTGGATTGGCCTCTTTTAGAGATGAAGAAGCCCAGGTAGATTTAAAAGTGTACTAGATTTTGTCATCACTTCATTATTGTCTAGTTGTTCAAGGTACCCCTTAATTTCTTCATCTAAATCTTCTTCAATCTTTTCAAGTGTAAGAACGGTTTCAAGCTTGTCTTCTATTCTGGTTTGGAAAAAGGTGTTGTGGACAAGATTATCCAAAGGATCAACTTCGAATATTTCATCGATGGCAGAAATAGAAGGGAAAGGTGAAGAATCAAAAACTTTGAAATGAACAGGCTCTCCTAAGACTGCTATTGTCAAATTTCCATCTTGGACATCAATAATAGTTTTAGTAGTTGTCATAAATGGTCTACCAAGCAATATTGTATGCTCTCTGTCCAATGCCGAATTTTCTTGCATATCCAGAACCACAAAGTCAACAGGTATTATCAGTTTGTCTACTTGTACCAAAACATCCTCAACTATTTCCTCTAGATATTTAAGAGATCTATCCGCAAGTTGCGGAGACATAGTTGTGGGTTTTAAATCCCCCAGATCGAGTGTGAGAATATAGAGTAGGGCATCAAATTTATACTAGCACCTAAATCAAGCATTGCTTTAGCAACCTTCCTATCCCCATAGTTATGTTTATAATAAAACTTCCAGGGGTCTTTCAACTTAGGGGTAGTTTGTCTTTGAAGTACGCGCTAGAAATTTCGATACTACTACTCGTTCATTCGATTACATACCTCCTTTTCTTAGTGTTCAACTCTTTGAAAAACTTGGCATATGAGGGCAATTCATGATCACTTCTAATAATGGTAAATTTATATTTACTTTAGAAACATATTAAAAAGATCATTGAATTGCTTATCTTGTTTGGATTCTTTCAAGCGGTGGGGAAAAGGTACTGCGTCGGTGTGGTTACGTTGTCTTTTGAATTTTAGGAGTGTCGGATGACCCGATGAGTTTTTAGAAGGCTTGTTAAGTTTAACACTTGTTTCTCCTTTTGCTTGAGATTAGAATATCGCCTTTAACATTACATGAACTACAAGGTAGTTTAGAGATTCCGAGTAATGGTATTGACTACCTTACCACTTGAAGAGTTCTAACATCTTTTGCTTGTTACGGTTGGTAGGCTGACTTTCTGAGTTCTTTCTTTTGCATTTGTTGCCCAGTTGCCCAACTTTAGATTCAATTCTTTTAGCAGAAGCCTCGTGGTGTTCAACCTTTGATTAGTCATCGAGTTGGTTGTCACGACTAACTTGAATAAAAGCATTCAAGCTATCTAAGGTTGGTTTAAAAGATTGGCTTGGTGGTAAGAGGTGGTTGTAGGTTGGGTGATTATAGGTGTTTGGATGATACTTTTGAAAAGATTGGACTTCCTCATGGCATCGACACTAGAATCACAAGTATTTGAACAATTATGAGTACCGTACCATGCCCAATTGAACAACACACTTCACATACCTCTTGATTTGAAATTTGGTGAGGCGTGAGGAATTTCACTTGTTTAGTCAATTCGACAAGTTGCAAGGTTATCTCATTATCAAAGCCGACTTCGTTGACCTTTGCTTTCCCTTCTACACCTCTTTGTTGGGAATTAGATCCCGATAGCTCATAGAGATTATAGGTTTCCTCTCTTTGTCTTTTCTCCTACACCTCCGTGACATTATCAACCATGTATTGACTGTAGTGTCAATCCATCGTAAAAAGAATTGGTTTTGTAGGCGTAGTGGAAAATTTATGATTTTGACATTGAATGAAAAGGAGTTTGAATCGTTCCCAACCGTGAAAGGGCTCTTCATTCATTTGAGAAATGTTGCTATCTTTGTTCTTAGATCAACAATCTTTTGATGGGAATAGAACTGCCATAAAAATTTCATGAGCGCCTCCCAAGTTTTAAGAGAACTGTGTGAAGTAATGAACCATGACGAGCTTTATCTTTGAGAGTGTAAGGAAAACACCTCATCCTAAGTTGATCTTCATTAATTGCATGTAGTGGAAAGGTTTGGACAATAGCATAGAATTCTCGAATGAAATGGTCTTCATTAGAGGATCTAGTAAAAGGAAGGTAACAAAGAATAATGAATCTTTTTCAATTCATAATTCCTTATGACCTCTTGTAATTGGATCTTAGGAAGTTACATTACCAATGATTGGCATTGTATAGTCTTTCATCTTTTCCGCCTATCTTGACATCTCCCATGGTTGTTTGTGGTTGAAAATGATCCTCCTCCTAGTAATGAATCAACATTTTGCTCTTAAAAACAATAGTAGATATCTCTAAAAAATGCAAGGAACCTAATTTTTTTTTAATTTTAATTTAAACGAAGGGACACAATTTTTGAAACAAGCGAATTTATTTTATTTGGAAATATTTTTTTTTTATTACACACAACTAAAACAAAGGAAAATACAATAATGGGTGACCTCACGTATAGGGACTAAAATTTATCGTCTTCTAGTAAGGCGTTGCTTGGAGATTGCGAGAATGAAAAACTCAATGTCTCCTCTTCATTGAATTCATTTAAGTTTCAATTTAGTCTTTGCCTTTTTGCAAATGTTCAACTAACTGCTCAACTTGAACTTCCACCTTTTTGATAGAAGCTTCCACGTAGTCCAACCGTTGATTGGTTTTAGATTGATTATCCCTACAAACTTGAATAAAAGAATTCAAGTTGTCCTCGAGGTTGGTTTATTTGGAATGCTTCTTGGAATAAATTAGGTGGAATTCTTGGCTTTGCCTGGTTTGAGCTTTGAGGAAAGGAGGTTGTTTTGCCTCGAGAGAAATTTGGATGACTTCTCCACCCGGGATTATAGGTATTTGAATTGGGATCAAACCTTGGTCTCGTTGATACGCTCCCGAACACGTTAGCTTTGCTCGAGGTCAGTTGTATCTCCTTGATATGGACCAGACTTCAGTACCATGTCCCGATATTCTTTGTCTGAAACCATCTTGTTCATTATTGGTGTTGGTTTGTGTAGCGAGAAGGGCAACTTGCTTAGTCAGTTGAACAAGTTGTTGTTGAACTTTCATTCCGGAGTCGATTTCGCTGAACACCTGACTTTTCTCACTCGGGAGCTTTTACGTTGGGAATTAAGACCAACATCTCAAAAGAGGTTATACGTTTCGATGCAGTCTTTTCTCCCATGTGCTCCTCCTGCGGCGTTATCGGCAATGAAGCCCGACATTGTTGTGTAAGTCCATCATAAAAGAATTAGTTTGCAGGGGAAAGCTATGATGGGGACATTGAGTGAGAAACATTTTGAACCTATCCCAAGCTTACGTGGAATGGTTCTCGCTTCCATCTGAGAGAAAGTAGCAATCTTTCCTCTCACTCGATGTTTTTGATGGGAATAGAATTTTCCCATGAATTTATTGTAAATGTGACCCGTATGCGTGAGAGACCTGGGGGAAGTGACATCAACCAAGCTTTGGCCTTATCCTTTTAAGGTGTAGGGAAAACATCTCATTCTAAGTTGATCCTCGTTTAGAATCTGAGGGAATGTTTGGGACCGTAGCATAGAAATCTCTCATAAAGGAAAGAGAATCTTCATTAGGTAGCCATAAAGGAAGGAAGCATAGAAAAATGAATATTTTTAAGGTCGTAATTCGGCAGACCTCTCCCAACTGGATAGCGGCGATTCTGCGTGCAAAATCACCCCCGTCTTCCAAACTCGCTTCATCGTGGTTTCCCAACATGTTGGTTTTCCTCCATTTCTTTTGGTTCTAGTAAAGGATTAAGACTTGGTTCTATGTTTGGCTCAAAATCAGGTTGATGGGTAGGATCTAGTGTTGTTGACACTTGTTTAAATTTATGAATATTATTTACATATGGTGTTAGGGGGTTTCCATGGCATTTAATACAAAACACTAGACAAAACTAGTTAATTTTTTTTTTTTTTAAATAACATGTCGGTATTAACGAAGTGTTCAGGGAAAGAATGGTGGTGCAGTAAGAACTGCTTAAAACCATTCTCTGGCCAGGAGCAACGTTGGAAAAGGTATTAGAGCGCGAAAATGATGCAAACTGAACTCCCTTACATTTTTACTTTTCATGCCCTTTAGTTTTTTTTTTACGAACGGTAATTTTATTTTACTATTCACGCTATCTTATTTCTTATTAACTTAAATTTTAAACTTTTAAATTTTTTCACATTAATTTTATTTTACTATTCACGCTATCTTATTTCTTATTAACTTAAATTTTTAAAATTTTAAATTTTTTTTTACGAACGGTAATTTTATTTTACTATTCACGCTATCTTATTTCTTATTAACTTAAATTTTTTAAAAATTTTAAATTTTTTTTTTTTACTATTCATTAACGGTAAAAACTTTTTACTTCAAATTTCAAATTTCTAAATTTTACTATTTATGCTATAGTTAAATTTTTTTTATATTTTTTTATTTTTTATTTTTTTATATTTTATTTTTTTATTATTTCTTATGAAATTTGAAATTTATTTAAATTTTTTATTTATTTATTTATTTATTTTTATTTATTTATTTATTATTTTTTTTTTTAAAAAATCACAATTATTTACAACACAAAAATATTTTTAAACTTTTGATAAATAAATTAAAAACGCTATTCCTTCCCCGGCAACGACGCCAAAAACTTGATAAACGAAAACCGACATCGCCCGATTACCATGAAATACTTTGGTTTTAATATTTGTAAACTACCATGAAGTCTTGAATCATTTAGAAGTAGAAAATGATAAGTATCTAAGTCGATCAGGAAGGAATGTATGTGGTTCTTAATTTATTATTCAAATTTTTAAAAACGAAATTAAATCCTATCACTATCGCGATAGTTTGGTTTTGTGTTCTGTCTAATAACGTAAAATAAACGTATATACAGATTAATTAAATATAATAAAAAAAATAAACATAGATACAAATTCAATAAATAAATATAAATATCTGATAAATATTAAATATTCACGCAAATTTTATCATTTATATTAGTGGAGTATTTATGGATATAATAACTAAATTAATTATCTTCTTCATATTATCTGAGTTATTAAAAATATAAATTGATATTTTATTGATTCTCTTTTTTGTATGAATACCACCTTTGGTGAGTTAGATATTCATTAACTAAACAATCAATTAACATTTATGGGTGGGGTTGATAACTAATTTGGTTAATTAAATTAATTAACTTTTTTAAGAGATTGAAAATGAGCAATTTAAATCGCTTTGGTGAGGTTAAACGATTTTAAACTTTATTGAGGTGTCAAAATTAAGCGCAGAATTTAGTTATCCGAAAGTCTTAACTTTCGAGTTTTAAAAGCTATTGAAAACGTCATGTTGTCAATACATTTCACGTAATAATTCTTATAAAAACTTTTGAAATAGAGTTCTAATTTCTAGCTAAGGCGATTGTAAGAAATAAAAGAAAGCTACTCTAAATTAAATGGGATAACTAAAACCTTAAAATCTAATTTTGATTTAAGTTTGTAATGAAAAATAATATATTTCTCTCTAACATCGCTAATATAAAATCTTGAATAAAAATAAAATCAATTCATTTTAGAAATTTTCACCTATTTAATATTTACATGACATAACGCGCGTTATTATTATATCATGATTATAAGCAATTTACTGCAGTTAAATTTAATCACGGAACAAATTAAATATAACATGTAAGAATAAAGCATAAAAATAAGCGTAAAGAAAATAAAATCCTTCTGAGAACTTCACGCTATTCCCTTGCTAGAAAACCTCCAGCGGATAAATGACTTCCATTTTATTGAATCAATCTAAATTATTACAAAACATTACAAGTTCGCCAAAAAGAAGAACTCTAAACCTAAGAAAATTGAACTAAAAACTAAGAAAAACTAAGAAAAGCTTTTAAAACTAAGAAGAAACTAAGAAAAACTCAAAAACTAAGAAATGAGAGAAAGAAAGAAGAGAGAAGTGTGGTTTTGAGGTGTCTTTGAAGTGAATGGAAGGGGGTATTTATAGGTGAGGATGGAGAGAAAAAATGAGTAAAAAAATGTTAAAAAAATATTAAAAAATTAAAAACGTGTAATGGACACGAGGTCATCAATGACGTCAATGGCGTAGCGGCTGCACGTGGAAAATGGGGGCGCTCGGACGGCCGGAACGTGAGCGATGCCGCCGCGGCCTGTATGAAGAAGGAGTGAACGCCAGCGCGGCAGAACGTGGGCCCTTGGCAAGTATTGTTGGCGTAATTTGAAATTTCTGTATGCCGCTCTCTTTGACATTTTTGACCTTTTTCGACCCATTTTGTCCAATTTTTCCATGTTTTTTGACCTTTTCCCAACTTATTTATTAATTTATTTGTGATGTATTGCTTCAAGTATTCTTCTTTGAGTCTTTAAATTGCGTTTTTAAGCCAAAATACTGCGAAAAACAATAAAAATACGTGATTCCGAAAAAGACAAATTTATATAAATATATGATAAAACATATAAATATATATATTTTTAATCAATTAATGTGCATAAAATCATGGTTATTTTAGTGCTTTTTGAGCACTCATCAGCATGCTGAGTCAATGCCACATGGCGTAACATGATTCATGGTAAATGATGGCATGGAACACAGGTGGAGAGCGTGGAGCAATCACATGACAACACATGATGTGAAGGTTTGATAGTACTCTGAACTTGTGTGGTGTCCACGTTGCTTGTCCAGTCAGCTCTTTTGCTTACATGGCATGCCAAGTGGCATCTCATAATTGGTCGTGTGTGAAAATTTCATAAAAATTCCAATAAAAGTCCCAAAAATTATATTTTCACTCCTTTTCACTAAAAAGTTTTTATTTTAATATTTTTAGCCCAAAAAAACTATTTATTGAATAAAAAAAGTTAAAAAGTGCGATAATGACTTTATTTTCGTAGAGTTATCAGTGATTAGTATACAACTTAATTTTCATGAGAGTATGATTAAGTTATTTACTATATGGTATATAGTTTATTTGAAAGAGAAATACATGCTAAGTTAGATTCAATTGATCATGTAATTGATTGGTAAATATATCGGGGGATTTTAGTGATTCATATGCTTAGAAAATTAGGGGATCAATTATTTCTAGATAATTTCTCATATATATTTGTAGTTATTAATTCTGAGTTAATTAATTACTTCTATTTACTTTTATTACATTTCATTTTGCTTTCTAAAAACACAAAAAAATTGATTTTTATTTCTTAGTTTTGAAATTAGTTTCTAATAACATAATATATGTAGAAATGATTTTTTTATCATTATATTTTTTTTCAATACGTATACTTGCGTACATATTGCACCCAATTTGTATTGATCAAGTTCTTTGCACGTTTTTTGGGGATTATAAATATTAGAAATTAATTTTTCTTTTATTTATTTTTCATAATTTTAATTTAGACATCTCCTTTAGTTTACTAGAAACATAATTAGGTTCTATTGCTTGAATATAGTCCATAATAGAGAAATTTTTCCTTTAGATCCCGACAGCATTGTACTTCAAGATCAATAAGAAAACAATAAGTTGTCATCCAAGTAGAAGAAATGGATAATCCATTAGAAATAAACAATAATGAGCTAAATTTGAAGTAGTCACTTTAAACTAAAGCTATTGATCTTTCAATTGTTATAAATAGTTGGACAATTCAATGGATTACCAATAGAGGATCCTGATTTACATCTTAGATTGTTTATTGAAGTAGGAGATTCTTTTAAATTCAGTGGTGTGATCGAAGAGGTGTTTAGGCTAACATTGTTCCCTTACTCTTTACAAAACCATGCCCAAGCTTGGCTGAACTCTTTGCCACCTAATTCCATTACAACAGGGAATGGTTTGGCAGAGAAATTCTTCATGAAATATTTCCCACCAAAAAAGAATGCCAAGCTTAGGAATGACATTGCCTCCTACCAATAATATGAAGGAGAATCTTTATATGAAGCATGGAAAAGGTTCCAAGAATTTCTAAGGAAGTGTCCTCACTATGATATTCCTCATTGGATCCAACTATAGACTTTCTATAATGGTCTCAATGCTTAAAAAGAACCATTGTTGATGCATCCACTAATAAAGCTTCACTAGCCAAATCTTACAATCAAGCTTATGATTTACTTGAGAAAATGGCTAGAAATAATTATCAATATCCAATGGAAATAATGGTAGCCATAAGTAGAATAGTCGAAGTGTATGAGGTAAATGATATCATGGAATTTACAACTCAAGTGTCATCTTTGGTGAATCTTTTGATGGCTTAAAACTCGCCAGGGAGTATAAACTAAATCCAAGATTCAGGGTGTCTTATTTTTTGTGGTGGAGCTTATTCGTTTGATAGTTATTTAAATAATACTAAATCGACATGCTACGTGGGTAATGTGAATCAAAATAATAATACATACTCGACCATTTATAACCCAGGGTGAAGACAATATCCAAATTTCTCTTAGAGTAATAACAATAATCAAGGTGATAATCAATTCAACCATTGATGATTTCCACCACTTGGTTTCCAACTACCATAATAATTATAAGCCCAAGAGAAGAAGCCATCTACTAAGGAATATACAAAGGCTTTAATGGGCATGATGAAAGACTTCATCTAGTTAGTAAATACAAAAGTGTCCACAAAAGAGGCTTTAAGATAACCAATTCAAGTGACACACTTATAAACCTGAAGAAAGAAGGTAAGGAGCATTGCAATGTCATAGAGTTAAGGAGTGGTAAAGTTTTAAAGGAGACACATGAGACTCAAAAGAATGAGAAGGAACATGAGACTTAAAAGGATGAGGCAGAACAGAAAGATAAAACGGATGAGGAGGAAGAAGTTGAAAGAAAATGTTAGATATAGAGTTTTCAAAATTTTTGGATGTCTTTAAGAAGCTGCATATAAATATACCATTTGTAGATGTACTTGGACAAATGCCTTCTTATGGAAAATTTCTGAATGACATCTTATTGACAAAAATGAGGCTTGTAGATAATGAAACTATAACCTTGACCGAAGGCCATAGTGCCATTCATGTTAGAAAAATACCCCAAAATGGAAAGATTTGGGCATCTTTAACATTCTTTTCACAATTAGGAACATGAAATTTGAGAAAGTACTATATGACTTAGGTTCAAGCATAAACCTTATGCTATAATCGATCTTCAAGAGATTGGAGGTTCATAAAGCCAAACCATCTTCAGTAACATTACAAATGATATATAGATCAAATAAGTGACCTCAGGGTGTGGTATGTACTAGTGAAAGTAGACAAATTTATCTTTATGGTGGATTTAGTTGTATTGGACACGAAAAAGGACCGTAACATTCCTATCCTACTTGGTCATCCATTGTTAGCAATCGGAAGAGCACTTATTGATGTACAAAAAGGTGAGCTTACAATGAGAATGAAAGGTGAACAAGTAAAATTTAAAGTTTTTAAAGCATCTAAACCCCCTGATATTGTTAATGCTAATGAATTCTTTAAAACATATGTTACTCATCATGATAATAACTTAAAAGAATTTGTTAAGTTGTCCACACTTAAGACTATTACACATGATGCTATGAACGATAAAGTAAATCACCAAGAAACAACTCAATCTGTTTTAATTTTTAAAGTATAAAATCTATGATTAATATTGTTAATTGGGTGAACTATTTGGAGGCTACACCTCTTATATGCATACCTAATTTTGTGTTGGAGAGTTTTGAGACATGATCTAATCTCAAACCATCTATTAAAGGGCCACCAAGGTTATACCTCACACCTTTACCCTACCACCTCCAATTAAATAGGCAAGCAGAAGAGTCCAATGGAAAGGTGAAAACGATGCTACAAATACATAAATTTTATGAGCTATGGTGGAGTGCTTATAAGAATGCCAAAAATTACAAAAACAAATGGCATGATTAGAGAATTGAGAATGGTTATTTTAAATTGGAACATAAAGTATTATTGAATAATTCAAAACTCAAAGTATTTTCGGGCAAGCTAAATAGTAAATAGACATAGAGGGACGTACCTTAGAAGTTGATATGATTGTCTAATCAAGGAGGTTAAACGTGCAACAGGTTGGGAGGCAACCCAACGTTATTTGACTTATGCTTTTATTGTTTTTGTTTTGTAGGTGAATAAATGTGGAGAGCAACGACGCAAAAAGAATAAGCATTTCAATAATAGATGCAGTGTGCCAAGGTTAAGGGAGTTTTATTTCCTTTTACTTTTTCATATTTATATATGCATATAAGGGATAATGTGAAATTTAAGTTTAGGGGATCGAGGGAACTTCATTCTTTGCTTTAGTATTTAGTATGCATTTTCAATTTTTAAGATTTTTTAGGATATTTTTTAATTATGATTTGGGTAGAAATTAATAAATATATAAAAACTAAATGCAGACATGCTTGATATGAAACGTATGAACACAATGATAAAAATATGTTGTCATGAATATGATAAGGAATGTGTTATTAAGTTATAAAAAAGGATGTGGAATAAAATAAATTGAAAAGAATGATAATATATGGTGCACTAAAGTATTAAATAAATGCTTAATTGTAGTTGAAATGTGCATGTTGAATAAAAAGAAAGATAATGTGTGAAAAGAGCCTAAATGTCTTCATTTATCTACATTCACCTAAGTATTACACTACAAGCATGTAAATCTATTATTGATCTTTAGCTAATTGAATATTTAAATTAATAGATAAAGATGTGAAAAATAGACTTATGAGACTTGTTCTAAGAATGAATTGATTAGTATGCCATATAGGTTGATTTTCTCAATGTATTGGATGATATCATGTGTAACACACACACACACACACCCTTATTGATATTTAATTAAGTACATATTTATATTAGTAGACAGGGATGTGAAATATAGACTTTTGAGAATTTTTCTAAGATTGAATTGATTATTATGCTCATATAGGTTGATTTTCTGAGTGTCATGTGTAACACACACATGAATCAATTCGTCAAAAACCTTGTATATCCTTCTATTGTTGGAACGCTAATTGATGAATATATGGACCTACGCCATGTGTACCAGGTGATATTGACTTTGCCACATGTTGATATGGTGTTCAATCTGAGTTTTATTCCATGTTCAATGGGCATTCCATATTTTGTCACGGGATTCATCCATTCTTTCCACTAGGGAACCATGCAATCCATATTAGTGAACCATATGTTGCTGACTCAAAACACATTGACCATGACCAGTCTGCCCACCACGCATCACGTGCTGATTAGTCTAGTTTTTCTCTGATGAGTGCTCAAAAAGCACTAAAATAACCATGATTTTATGCACATTAATTGATTAAAAATATATATATTTATATGTTTTATCATATATTTATATAAATTTGTCTTTTTCGGAATCACGGGTATTTTTATTGTTTTTCAGGTATTTTGGCTTAAAAACGCAATTTAAAGACTCAAAGAAGAATACTTGAAGCAATACATCACAAATATATTAATAAATAAGTGGGAAAAGGTCAACAAACATGGAAAAATTGGACAAATCGTGCGCCGTAGCCAATGTGGCCTTGTAACAAGCGCATATGCCCAACGCTCTTGACGCGCCGCGTATGCGTTGACATCCCCATGTCCGCGCGCCGCAGCGCGCGGCAGGCTCACTATTCCGCAGCCGCTGCGCGCGGCTCAACGGCGGCCATAGTTGCCGGTAAGCCGCCCATCGCCACGCCCAATGCGTTTTCACCCCATTTTCACGTCTGACGACCCTGTGACGTCATGCTGACGTCATTGATGACGTCAGCATTTCCATTACACATTTTTTAATTTTTTAATATTTTTTTTAACATATTTTTACTCATTTTTTCTCTCCATCCTCACCTATAAATACCCCCTTCCCTTCACTTCAAATCACACCTTCAAAACTCACTTCTCTCTTCTTTCTTTCTCTCATTTCTTAGTTTTTGAGTTTTCTTAGTATCTAAGCTTTTCTTAGTTTTTCTCTTAGTTTTTAGTTCAATTCTCTTAGGTTTAGAGTTCTTCTCTTTTTGAGAGGAACTTGTAATGTTTTTGTAATAATTTAGATTTTTGATTCAATAAATGGAAGTGCAAATTCCGCTTGGAGGTTTTTCTAGCTTAGCGGGAATAGCGTCGAAGTTACGTATGGGATTTTATTTTCTTTATAGTTATTTTTATGCTTTATTCTTACATGTTATATTTAATTTGTCTGTGATTAAATTTAAGCGTAGTACAATTTATAATCATGATATAATAATAACGTTGTTATGCTTGCGAAATATTAAATAGGTGAAAATTTCTAAAATGAATTGATTTTATTTTTATTCATGATTTTATATTAAGGATGTTAGAGAGAAATATATTATTTTTCATTACAAACTTAAACCTGAAAATTAGATTTTAAGGTTTAGTTATCCGGTCTGATTTAGAGTAGTGCTATTTTATTTGTTGGTAATCGCCTAGGTAGTTAGAGTGAAACTCTATTTCAAAAGTTTTTATAAGAATTATTATGTGGAAATGTATTGACAACATGTTTTCAATAGTGGTTTTAAAACTTGAAAGTTAGTACTCGGATAACTAAATTCTTAGGTTTAATTTGGACACCTTGAATAAAGTTTAAACTGTCTAACCCGCCCAAAGGTGGCATTTAAATGGTTCATTTTCAATCTCTTAGAAAAAGGAATTAATTTAATTAACCAAATTAGTTATCAACCCCACCCATAGGTGTTAATTGATTTGTTTAGTTAACAAAGAATATCTAACCCGCACCAAAGGTGGAATTCATACAAAAAGAGAGAATCAATAAAATAGCAATTTATATCTTTAATAACCTAGATAATATGAGCAAGCATAATTAATTTAGTTATTATATCCATAAATACTCCACTAATATAAATGATAAAATTTGCATGAATATTTATTGAATCTGTATTTATATTTATTTTTAGATAAATATTTATTGAATTTGTATCTATGTTTATTTTTATGTTTTTTTTAGATTATATTTAATTAATCTGTATATATGTTTATTTTATGTTATTAGATTAGGAACACAAAAACCAAACTATCGTGACCGGATGTTTAGGATTTAATTTCGTTTTTAAAAGTTTGAATAATAAATTAAAAACCACATACATTCCTTCCTTAGATCGACCTTGGGAGTATACTTATCATTTTCTATGAAATGATTCGTGCACTTGCGAGAGTTTTACAAATATTAAAACCAAAGTATTTGCGAGAATTGGCGATGCCGGTTTTCGCTCATCATTCTCCCCTACCATATGTCGTGATCATATTGATCTGATGGTTTAGATTCCATCTGAGCCTAATTTAACCCCATAATTTTCCCAAAAACCCTAATGAGTCAAATTTATCATTTATTAATCTATAGGTCTTGTGAATTCAATTTTCTACATGTGATGATCTAATAGTTTACCCCAATTATAATTTTATTTTAATTATATCATTTAATCTAATTTTTATGTTATTAATTATTTGGCCAATAATAGATCTATGAAGGAAATTAAATAGATTAGATTGAGTTATTTAATTGTTTGTCTTGATTTTTAATTTTTAATTTTAAAATTTATTTCTGGTAATATAATCTCCGTGGAAACAATATTTTCTTATCATTATAATACTTATTTATAGTATCTATACTTGTATACCCATTGCACATAATTCATGTCAATCAGATAAGTGTAAAAATCTAGACCAATGTTCTAATTTCTCTAGTCATATGAGAAATTGAACTTGTTCAATAAGCAACTGAAAAGTTTGCATAATAACATAAGGGCAAAGCATGACCTAGAGCAAATTCAATAATAAAAAATTCTATGTAGAAGATTCAAGAATGAGTTAGTTAACTTAAACCATATAGAAACCCTATAATAGAAGGTATAGCATAAGTTAAATAAAGATAGTTTCTTTAAAGTTAAATAATTAAATCAAATAATTTTAATAGCACAAAAAATTATTTGATCCAAACATTAAAGAACCTAATTAAGAAGAAGCTATATGAACATGTAAGATTTGATCGATCCAATCCAAGCTTGATTGGTTGAACCTATAAGATTGATTGATTGAAACCCTTTTTGATTGATCCAACAATGATTCAAATAAACCTGAGACCAGGTAGATCAACCATGTTCAATTCTTGACTGATCCAATCCCTCGATCAATTGAACCCGACTTTGATCGATCTATAGTAATATGAAAGTCAACATGAGATAATATAGATCATATAAGATCGATCAAATCCTTCAATCGATTGACCTACCACTTTGATCGATCGAGTAGTAATTATACTAAATATGCCTAAGTGTGTAATATATATTCTAATATGTTTAAGAACAAGCATATATCTAAAATATATTGACTTGAAGCTTGAAAGTTTCTTTGACTTGAATAGTGGACATAAAAATGCACCTAGCAACTAGTTTACATTTAAACATTTTGTTCACAAATACTCATATACCTTACAATCTTTACTTTGGCATAATCGTATGACGAAACCTCTCTCTCACGACATGATACTTAAAAGAAAAAATTATTTTTTTACATAGTGCTACTATCCTATGGTCTAGTAAAACCATCTTTGGTTGAGTCTTGATGGCTCATATGTATACTTAGTTTGTTTAACTTAGATGGTTTCCTCATTGGAAACTTCCAATGTATCCCAACCATGCTTAGTAGTATCAATATATAAATATGACGAAACCCATCAGAAGACACAACACTAGAAATACCATTAATACCTTTTGGTTTTAGTTATTACTAGTTTTATTTTTAGTGATCCATTCATTTCTATGTTTAAGTATGGATATATTATATTTGATAACCGTAGGTGGTTCCCAATCATAAATAACATAATTGCACACACTCTTATCTAGAGATCGTAGAAAGGCTCTCATACGAGCCTTCTAATAAAGGTAACTAGACCCATCAAATAATGGTGTATGTGTTGTAGAAGAATCCTCTCTCAATTGATTTATAACAAGGTCATAGGTAAATACTAATTATATCCAATGACCCACTCTGATATCAATTGACATTTTAAAGTTACGGGTCTAATTAACTAAAGTGGGAGAATAGGTAATTTTTAGAATTATGAAAAATTAAAAAATTACAAGTGACTAGACATGAAAATGTGTGTAAATAATATAAATTGAAAATAAATAATAACTTGACACGATACTTTTGATGGAAACAAACTAGGCCACAACAATGACCCAAGAGGAATTAAAACCACCAATCCACTAAACCATCTAACTGTCCATTATGAAAATTAATGTTCAATTACAATGCCAGGTCTTACACTACCCTCCAAGTTAAAGCCCTCAAAGTAATATACTTACAAGCCACTACTTCTTTCACAATCTCTATAAGATAGATGTACAAATTTAGACTAACAATCCAATCTCTCGAGTCCCATAAAAAATTGAACACGTTCAATGAGCATCTAAAATGTTAGTACAATAAAACAAGTAAAAAGTGTATCCTTGAGCATATTCAATAATGAAAAACACTAGCTAGAAGATTCAAGAATAAGTCAGTTAATTTAAATCATCTAGCAACCCTATAATAGAAGTTGAAGCACACGTTCAATAAAGATAGCTTCTTTAAAGTTCAATAAAGATAGCTTCTTTAAAGTTAAATAATCAAATCAAATAATTATGATCACATACAAAATTATTTGATCCAAACATTCAAGAACCTAATCAAGAAGAATCTATATGAACATGTAATTATAATATCATAAATTAAATAGGCTTATTAATCAATCAAACATAACGACACAATGTTTGTAGACTAATAAAAGAAAAAAAGCCTAAACAAAATATGATTCAGTTTTTGTAAAAACAATTATGAGAGAGAGATGACAAAAATAATTAGAAAAATATAATGAATGTGGTTAATTGAAATATAGAGCTTATGTCCATTAAATAATTCGTAGAACAATAATTAATAGAAACAATATGGTAAAAGAACAATTTTGCTCGAGCAAACAAATATGTTATAACATGACATCCTAGTTGCTCAATCGAACTCATAAGGTTGATAAATCAAAACCCTTTTTTGTTTGGGTCAACAACGATTAAAATAAACACATAATTAGATAGATCAAACACGTTCGATTCTTGATCTATTCAGTCTCTTGATCGATCAAACCCAACTTCAATTGATCTACACTAATATGAAAATCAACCCGAGGACATAGATTGTACCTCATTAAATCTAATCCTTTGATCGATTGAGTAATAATTATACCGTATGTTCTTGTGTATGTAATATGTATTCTTATGTGTTTAAGAATAAGTATATACCTGAAATATATTGCCTTAGCTAGAAAGTTTCTTCATCTTTAATAGCGGATATGAAAACACATCTAAAAACTAGTTTTCATTCAAACATTTTGTACACTAACATCACCAACACTCATATACCTTACATTACTTATACGTTATGTCAAGCATTGTAATATGAAACTCAAAATATTCTTAATGCAATAAGGTTTGGCTCATGTACAACAAAACTTCTTCAAAAACTAAGAGATGATGGTTGGAAAGATATTTTGCAAGGTGTAGTCTCGTTTTGTGGAAAATATAATATTTATATTCTAGGAGTATTGGCTAAATGGATGGCACATATCGTTCAAGTCAACAACAAATTGTTTTTTTACGGATGAACATTATTATCATGCATGTTGATTTATTTAATAATATAATTGATTTTTAGTTGGTGGAGATGCGTAGTAGGTTCTCTCATAAAACTATTGAACTTTTAACCCTCAATTCAACTCTTGATGCTACTAATGCATTCAAGAATAGTGACAATATTTACGGTCCAAACAAAAATTTCTATCCTCAAATTTCACACCACAAGTGTTGAAGCAAGTTTATAAAAACAGTGTAGGAACAATATTACCGATAACTTCAAAGTAACTGCTTGGGTTGAGTCGCGGACTAGGTCGCTCTCTTTAAGACGTTTCGCGGCTCTGCCCAATTTGTGCAAGCAAACACAGCCTCGTCATCCTCAGGATAAAACAGCCCAGAATCGTAATCTCTCGTCCTCGAGGAACTTCCTTGCCTTGATGAAGACCGGAATGCTACACGAAAATTGTTGCTCGGAAAACTAAAAGAATACTTAAAATTGTAGAAATTGTAGAGAGAATTGTTTTCGTAGGGAGATGAGATTGTTGATTGATATGTTGTTAAAATGAGAGAAGCCTTCTTTTTATAGGCTTTAGAAAACGTGTAGCAATTATGAATAAAACGGTAATGTCTAGGAATTAAGAATGTAACGGCCATTCTGAGTAATGAAAAGTAACGGCCATTTTTAGATTAAAGACGAGTAACGGATATTTTTGTGAATAAATACGAGCAACGGCTCTTTTTTTCTGAATTAAGAAGACAACGGCCATATTCTTAATAAAGGAACATAACGGTTATTTTTTTTCTGAAAAAAAAAATATATATATATATAACAACCATTTTGTAAGTGAAAACAAATTTCCTTAAAAAGAATATTTTACCAAAAAATAAAATACCACCTCACCTCACACACGCACACGCACTCGGCTCGGCTCGGCACGGCACGGCCGGTCGGACGGACGGCGGCGGCGGCGCGCGCGCGTGTGTGGTATCACATTTGCCTAGGTCCTCTCCCCTTCCGCAAAAGTGGGTGCCCCTTGGAGCCCAATCCCAATAACAAACTCTTCACTATTTATACCTCTTTAAAATATTATAAAAAAGCAATGTGGGACAAGGCACAATTCCCAACATCTATTTTTTTAATAAATTTCATTTTTTTTCAACAATCCCCCACTTGAATTTTATATAAAAAATAATTTTCATCTAGCAACCGATCAATTAAAAATTATAAGATTGTTCATAAGCAAAAAGGTGTCTATCGACTTGAACCTTTGCATAGTGTTGATGCTTTAGAATATAGTAGGGTAGGTCGTGGTTTTGAACTCTATGTCTAAAAATCATCGCACACACAGCCTTTCCAAGGTGTAGTTCGAAAAAGCCCGTGCTTTTACTACCATACACATGTATCCCAGGTATAGTTGAACGCCTACAGTAAATTTTGCCCAAAAATTTTCATAGGAAGCGCCACACTTCCACATTCACGTAGGTGAGTCTATCAAGAGTACTCCTGTAGCTATGTACTCCACTCCACGTAAGTATAGAACTCGTTAAGAGTTTAACAAATAACTAATCCTTTTCTATCGCTCAGGACTTCATGCTTATAACAATATAGAATGAGATTTGATTAATAGCGTGATACATCTCATATCACTTCGCTGACTTGTTATTACCGCTTTGAACTTATTTCTTGGGATCTCCACCATAAGTTGGGTTACCATCATAAGTGACTCTTCATTCTAAGTGGCATTAATCCCATTCCTTTTGAGGTTTTGAAAACCTTCTCTCTTGGTAAATCCTTTCGTCAAAGGATCCGCCAAATTTTCATCGAACGTCGCTGATCCACTCTTCTTGCTCCCGTTGAGAGAAATTCTCTAACAAGTACTACGTTTTACGGCGTATCACCGCTGTCTCTTGCCATCGTAGTAACGGTTCGAATCTTTGCAATAGCCGCGGTACTATCACGTGGATCAAGACCCGCAGTGGTATCGGTCTTTCCCATAAAGGGATCTCGCCTAACAAACTTCTTAGCCACCGGCCTGTCTTCACTGAGTGGATGGTGCTATCATTTCGAGACTCCGTTTGTAGATTGAGCCAATATTGTTTGTTTCTTAGACTTCCAAGAAACAGCTCCACCACTATGTTAAAAATATAGCCAACTAGTTGCTTTGGAGTCTTCTCGATAAAAAGTGTTCCAATCTGCGTATCGTATCCTTCTAAAACAAAGGAAACTTATTATAATGTAATCCAAGGTTCATAGTTCTCTAAGGTATCTCATAACCCTTTCAATAGCATTCCAATGCTCTACACTAGGTCTCTTGGTAAACCTACATAGTAGGTCCCACAACATAAGCTTTCATGTCCGGTCTAAGTAATCAAGTAGCGTAACGTAAGCTACGATGATGCTCGTATACTCGGTTGTCTAACACCGGTGAAATTGTTCTTGAACAACTTTACACTAGGATCATAAAGCGAGTACATGCAGGTTTAGTTAAAGTAATTATATTTCTTTAAGATCTTACTCGAATGTAGTGAGATTGATCTAGAGAAATTCCACTTTTCGAGACCTAGTTATTTTTATACCAAGGATTACACTCGCTTCTCCAAGATCTTTCATATCAAAATTAGCTCTTAACAACATTTTGACATTATTCACAACATAAATATTTGATCCAAAAATAAGCATGTCATCCACATATAAACATATAATAGTGCAAATATTATCTTCTAATTTATAATAAATGCATTTGTCACTTTCATTTATTTTGAATCCATGTGAGATAACTAGATTATCAAATTTTTCATGCCATTGCTTAGGTGCTTATTTTAGACCGTGAAGAGATTTGTTTAATTTACAAACTTTATTTTCTTGCCTGGGATAACAAAACCTTCGGGTTGATCCATATAAATTTCTTCTTCTAAATCACCATTTAAGAAAGCGGTTTTAACATCCATTTGATGTACTACTAAATCATAGATAGCAACGAGAGAGAAAAGTACACGTATGTAGAAGTTATTCGTGTAACCGGTGAAAAGGTATCAAATAAATCTACATTTTCCGCTTTGCCTATATCCTTTAACTACAAGACGAGCTTTATATTTTTCAATAATACCATCGGTTTCAATTTCTTTTTAGTATCCATTTACATCCAATGGTTTTACAACCGGAGGTAAGTCAACTAAATGCCAAGTCTTATTATACTTTCAAGTGAGTCCATTTCATCATTAATGGCTTCTTCCCGTAAGTTGGCATCTAAAGAAGATAATGCTTCTTTAATAGTTTGGGGATCTTCCTCTAAGTTATAAGCGTAAAAATCGGACCCAAAATCCTTAGGGTTCGAGCTCGTTTTACTTCTTCTAATTTCGGTGTTTAATTCTTCAGTTTGTTCACTAGTTCTAGTTATGGGTAAACTACTTAGAAGACGAGCCCCCACTATTCTTAAATTTAAAAGGAAACCTATATTCATAGAAGTCAAGATCATTTGATTCTATAACTACTCGATCTTTTAAGTCATAGAATTTATAAGATTTACTATTCACAGGCGTATCCTATTAATACACATTCATGTGCTACTGCTAGCAAGTTTATTTCTTTTAGGATCGGGGATTCTAACATAGGCTAAACAACCCCAAGTTTTAAAATAAGTTAAATTAGGTTTCTTATTTTTCAAAATTTCATAGGGTGAAATTTTATTTGTAGATTTAGGCACTCTATTTGTAGCACATGCAGCAGTTAATAAAATTTCTCCCACCAATGGGAGAGGCAAAGACTGAGTAGTTTAATAAAATTGCAACAACCGTGATTCAAGGTAAAAGTTCTATTTTTTCTTTCGGCTTTGCCCGTTCATTTCGGGAGAATATGGTGCGCTTTTTCATGAATGATTCCATTTAGTTTTATAAAAGTCATTGAAGATATTGGAATCATATTCGGTGCCTCTATCACTTCGAAACCTTTTTATTTTTCTCGTAAGTTGATTTTCAATCTCGATCCATAAATATTTTAAACATATCAAATGCTTCACTTTTATTTTTCATTAGATATACATAAGTGTAATCCGAGCAGTCACTATCATAAAAGTTATAAAATAGCGTTTTCCATTTCTTGTTAAATTTCCATCAAGTTCACATATATCGAGAATGAATTAATTCTAAAGGTTTAGATTCTACAACTAACATTTATGTGAAGTTTTTGGTTATTTTAGCTTGACTACAAAATTCACATTTTTCAAAATCATTTAAAGATAGTTTAGGAATTAGTTCTGTTACTCATGTTCTTTATTATGCGTTTATTAACATGACAAAGTCTAGCATGCCAAATATTAAAGGAACTCAACATATAAGGTAAGAAGAGGTTTTATTAATTTCAACATTTAATTTGAACATGCCATCGATATAGTAATCTTTTCCCAACAAATATATTATTTTTAGTTATAGTATATAAATCAGCCCACTATAGTTTGAGTAAACCCAGCTTTGTTAAGAAGATATCCCGAAACTAAATTCTTTCTCATCTCCTGAGTATGTAGGACATCCTTCAAGATGACGGTCTTTCGAGAGGTAAATTTCAAAACCACCTCACCAAGTACTCAAGGTAACTTTAGTGGAGTCGAGTCACCCAAAGAACACTTTCTTATCCTCGAGAATCAAAATAGGATTTGAGCATGTCTCGATCATAGCAAACATGGCGAGAAGCACCAGAGTGTCTATCCACCACCCTCGGATCCACCAACAAAATTGACTTCGGATATCATAAAGAATAAGTTGATCTTCAGGTAAGGTTACTTTGTGGGGCGGGGCGATTCGATTCGGCGGTTCCTAGCCAAGTGGCCGTGTCTATTACAACTATAACACATGAATGTGTTATTCCTTAAGGGGCCGAGGTCCCATTCTGGGGAGGATAGCTTCTATTTCTATTTTGGTGGTGGCGGTTTTGATTATTACTACGATTATGAGTTTTCATATTTCTACCTTTAGGTTTTAGAATTGTAGAGGAAGGTTTCTTATTGGTACTATTATTTGAGACTACAAGTACTTCATCTCTTTGGTCTTGTTTTCTAGCTTCTTCTTCTATTCTTAAACGTGTTATAAGACTTTCTAAAGAAAATTCCTTAGTTTTATGCCTAAGTGTATTCTTAAAATCTTTCCAATGGTGGTAATTTATCTATTATAATTGCCTACTTGAAATTGTTCATCTAAAGTCATACCTTCAAGTTATTTCGTGTGCTATCTTAGATTCGTGATTGAGCTTCCTTTGATTTTCCATCAATCATCCGAAACTTCACGTATCATCGACATCATACTTTTTAGTTCCAGCTTTCCTCGATGTCGTATTTCTTTTGAAGTTGCTTCCCAAATTTCCTTAGTAGACTTATCCTGATTATAATAATCATACAAGTCATCGCCTAAACCATTAAGAATATAATTTTTGCGAGAGAAAATCATTTTCCATCCGTGTGTCTAAATCCTTGAATTCTACCAAGAGAGGATGGGAGGTCATTTGTTGGTTTCGGTAGGGAAGAGCGGGAACAACTTTTTCATGGTTAAGAAAAACAACATTTTTTGTCTCCATCTTTTAAAGTGTAATCCTTCAAAACGGAATGGTTTGTTTAGATCGGCGATTAGCATTTCAAGAGACATGGTAGATTGAATTCGTCTTAAAATTGTCAAGCAAGTTTATAAAAACAAAGTAGGAACAATATTGCAGATAACTTCAAAGTAATCGGTTGGGTTGAGTCGCGAACTAGGTCGCTCTCTTTAAGATGTTTTATGGCTCTGCTCAATTTGGGCAAGCAAACACAAATCTGTCGTCCTAGGATAAACAGCTTAATCGTAATCTCTCTCGAACTTCACTTGTGATGAAAGACCGGAATGCTACACCGTAAAAATTTGTTGCTCGGAAAAACTAAAAGAATACTTAAAATTGTAGAAATTGTAGAGAGAATTGTTTTCGTAGGAGATGAGATTGTTGATTGATATGTTAAAATGAGAGAAGCCTTCTTTTTATAGGCTTTAGAAAACGTGTAGCAATTATGAATAAAACGGTAATGTCTAGGAATTAAGAATGTAAACGGCACGTTCGAGTAATGAAAAGTAACGGCCATTTTTAGATTAAAGACGAGTAACGGATATTTTTTGTGAATAAATACGAAAGCAACGGCTCTTTTTTCTGAATTAAGAAGACAACGGCCACTATTCTTAATAAAGAACATAACGGTGCTATTTTTTTCGAAAAAAAATATATATATATATAACAACCATTTTGTAAGTGAAAACAAATTTCCTTAAAAAGAATATTTTACCAAAAAATAAAATACCACCTCACCTCACACACGCACTCGGACTGGACTGGGACTGCATTTCGGCTCGGCACGGCAGGTTTTTGCCATGGCGCGCGTGTGTGGTATCACATTTGCCTAGGTCCCTCCCTTCCACAAAAAGTGGGTGCCTCTGCTGGGTCAATCCCAATAACAAACTCTTCACTATTTATATCTCTTTAAAATATTATAAAAAAGCAATGTGGGACAAGGCACAATTCCCAACATCTATTTTTTTAATAAATTTCATTTTTTTTCAACAATAAGTGACACGTAGTAGATTCCCCCGTGAAACAATTGAGCTTTTAACCCTTAGCTCAACTCTTCATCCTACTAATGCATTCAATATGTTCACTAGTGATAATATTTGTAGTCTTGTAATAAAACTTTCTCATCAAGATTTCACCCGAAAAGAGGGATTATGAGATTTATTTTATCCATGATCCAAAATTTTAGAATATGACCTCTACTTTTAAATTTTTTAAAATATAGTTAAATCAAGGAAATATGGGATATATTTTATGATCGATAGATTGATAAATTTAATATTTACTCTTGTTGTTCCTAATAAAACAATATGCATTTTCAGTTATGAAACTTATTAAGACGCTACTTATGAACAAAATGGAAGTTGATTAATACATTGAGAGAGAATTTGCTAAAGATGTTAGGATGAGTTTTATGACGTGAAGCATTGAAGGACTAAGCATTGAAGGACTACGCTTTGGTGGTATTTCTTTGTAAGAATTTTTATATTTACTTTTTTCTTATATTTATGTGTATCTTAGTGGTAATTAATACTCTTTAATTATCTGTTGTTGTATATTGTATAGTATATTATCTAATATTATTAAATTATTATAAATATAATAGATGAGATAAATATATTTTAATCCCATAAATTTTTTTATGGTTTTATGGTTCTACCACGCCTTTTACATGCAACTTCCTTTTTCATTGAACGTTTGATATGATTATGTAGTTTATGTTATCTTTTATTTTAACAGATTATAAATTTGATTGGAAATTCATGAAAATGTTTTCCATATTTTTGGGATATAACTTAAGTTACAAAAGTAGGTCATGTTGAGTCCAAATCCAAAAATGGACTCATTAATAGAAAGGTTACGGTAATTTGAGGCTTAAGTACGGGGTAAATTAGTAAGAATACTTACCATGATAAGAAATTAATAAGAATACTTACCCATAACAAGAAATAGGATGGTTTGTTGGTTAGATTGAAAAAAACCTAATCAAATTTTTTAATGTAATAAATAGTTTTAGCTTCAAATCATGTAAAAAGAAAAATTATAAATTTTTGAATACTTAATCTAAATTAATTAATTATTGTATTATATATATATATATATATATATATATATATGATTTAGATAGATTTGAAAACGCGAGAAAGTCACATTATCCTTTGATTAGCATCCATATATGTAGTATTTTTTTCTCATGACTTTAATTAGCTATGGTTATCGTTTATCTACTTGTAATTAACTTCACGTTGACATCAACGGGCTTAACTTCCTCTAATTTGAGAAATAATTGCTTTCGGGCGAGTAGAGTTATAGAAGAATAATTTCTATATTACAGCAACATGAATAACGTAATTATTTCAAATATATATGAAATAAAACAGTATATTTTAAAGTTGTTACAATAAAAATAACATTTTTATTATCGTTTTATATTAGATACATTCTAATTAATATCATTTAAATTAAAAAGCATATATCATTTATATCAATTCAATATTAAATATTATCGGATTATATACCTTTTAATATTATTATTTTTATTTTTTTTATAAATTTAATGATAGTTTTTGTAATTTTCCTATATATAATTAGTCTTATACAAATAGGGGCCGGAAAACTTAATGATCAAGAGGATTTAGTTTTTATAAAATTAACTTTTACTTCCATTTCTACCTATTTATTTGTTATAACAAGTACTCACTTGAGTTTAATCAATCACAATAACACAAAAGCAATTAATATAAACTTGTAATTTTAGTAAACTTGCTACTATTAGTGAAAAAAATGTTATAGATGATATATGATGCACTCTTATTAATTTTAGTTTAGTACCCCGACACACTAAAATAACAAGCCTTAACCCACAGTACACAACATAATATTACCTAGTATTGACCCTAGCTACAAACTCTTCTTAGCTAGCTCCCATTCCAATGGCATCAATAGGGACACCACCACCATAGCCAGGGCTACCTCTAAAGCCACTATCACCACCAAAGCCTGGACCACCACTACCCGAACCACTACCAAAGCCAGAACCACTGCCACCGTCTCTACCACTTCCACCGCCTATTCCACCACCCCCACCAGCACCACTACTTCCACTGCCAAACCCACTGCCTGTACCAAAACCTGAGCCAGTACTACCTCTACCAGTACCACCACCACCACCGCCTCCGCCTCCACTGCCACCTCCACCAGTACTGGTTCCACTGCTGCTGCCACTATCAGTGGAAGGGGATGGAGTTGGTGATGGTGTTAGAGAAGAAAGTGGTGGAGGCATTACAGACTGGCTGACACATAATGCAATCAAGAACAAGAAGGCTGAACAAACATAGAGTATACGTGCCATTTTATGTAGAACTTCAATTCGAATATTTTGTGGTTCAACTACAAAGAAATGAATGTGTTTATATACACAATAAACTTGTAGACAAAGCGCTTCCCCCCGATCTCACTTTTTGCATGTAAGTTTCTACATTAAAAAAATAATTAGAATTATTACCGCAAATAACAACTACTAAAATTTATAATAATAAAAAATAAAAAAAACTAATAATATTAAACACTGCCTGACGAGTTAAAATTTAACATTTAATGAGTTTCATTTCTTGGAATTCAATTCAATTTAAACCTAGATATGAAATAAAATTTGTAATTTGAGGGTGCCAAATATCAAATTTTCCCATATTTATTATACCTTTATTTACATTATACAACAAGAAAAAGTAAAAGAAAATACTTTTTTTTTTAATCTAGGGTAGAGATGCTCATGACACTCACTCAAAAACTAGTTTTTTCCACGTTGAATAGCAAGGAATGTGAGGCGAATGTATATCTAATTGAAGAGGGATACATTCTGTTGGGCACAGCGAGTAAAGACAAAACGAATTCAACAGAGTAGAATAATGACACCGAAAATTTAACGTGGTTCACCCTTTAATTTGGGCTAAGTCCACGGGATAAACTCCGAAAATATTTCTTCCACTAATAAGATTAATGGGTACAAAGTGAGAGGCAATACAAAAAATTGAGATAAACCCAAAATAGTGTCACACAAGTGTTTCCCAAACTCACTATTTTGTCATTCCCCTTTTAGAAAAATATCCCAATATTTTTCTAAGATATTCTCTCCCACTTTCTCACACAACACTATTTTTCTTCAAAAGAAATTGTTCCTTTGGCTTTGCTTAGCTTCTTGTTTGTTGTGTTGATGTTTCTCTAAGGCAAAGACATTGCCTATTTATAGGCAAAATTGCATATCAAATGTTAGATACACCTACCATTGGTGGCATATACCATTGGTGGTTGCAGACCTACCATTGGTGGTTACCACTACCACTTGTATTTTTCTTCCTCTTAAATGTAGGAGGACTCACAAATCTCTCCCGACTACGTAGTAGGGCTCACCGTAATCCAACTGACTAAGCAGCCAGTATTCAAAATTTTGTCTCGGGAGAATTTTTGTTAACATGCGTACGATCTATTTTCTTACGTATGGATCTTACTCAAGTTGTAATAGCTTCTTCTCATTACATCCCCTAATCCGGTGATATCTCACATCAATATGTTTTGATCTCGAATGAAAGGAGGCATTCTTTCCAAGATGGATAGCACTCGACTATCACAAAATAAGCCGATAACTGTCTTGTTGTAACGAAGTTCTTTCAAGAACTTTTTCATCCATAACAACTCTTTACATGCTTCCGTTGCCGCTATGAATTCTTCTTCGGTAGTGGACAATGCAACACATTTTTGTAACTTTGATTGCTACGACACGCTCACTGCCAAATGTAATCAAGTAACCTGAAGTGGATTTTCTAGAATCCGTATCACCACCATATGCATCGCGTACGTGTATCCAACTAACACGGGTTTATCATTTCCAAAACATAGACATATTTTGGAAGAACCTCAAGAATACACGAAAATCCATTTCATCGCAGCCCAATATTCCTTTCTAGGATTTGAAAGGAATCTACTCACAATTCCAACTACGAGTGATATCCGGCCGTGTACAAACCATGGCATACATTAGACTTCCAAGCTATACGTTCGAACCTCTTCTATCTCTCTCCTTCTCTTTCGTAGAAGGGTTCCAACTAGAACTTGGCTTAAAGTGATTAGCAAGAGGACAACTAATCGCTTTAGCCTTATTCATATGAAATCTCAAGTACTTTCTCAATGTACTTCTCCTATGACAACCATAATTTCTTGGTGCCTCTGTCTCTAATAATAATTAAATGCCAAGAATGTTTCTTTTGGTCTAAGTCTTTCATGGAAAAAGACTTACTTTCAACTGCGTTTTCAAGTTGTTGATTCTAGAAATATTTTGCCAACAATCAACATATCATCCACATAGAGCAAAAGAATAATAAAATCATCATTAGAGAATTTACGCACAAAAACACAACGGTCCGAAGTAGTCTTTTTGTAGCCTTGCTCCCCATACTTGAGACTCGAACTTCTTGTACCATTGTCTTGGTGTTCGTTTTTGTAGAGACTTTTCTTCAATTTGCACATAATCTTCTTTTCCGCACCCAGTGAAAACCCTCCGTCGCTCCATGTATATCTCTTCTTCCAAGTCACCATGTAGGAAGGCATTTTTGACATCCATTTGCTCAACCTCTAAGTCAAGACTTGTCGCTAACCCTAGCAACCTGACACGGATGGATGTCATTTTTACAACTGGAGAGAAAATCTCGTCAAAGTCAATACCTTTTCTTTGGCCGAATCCTTTAATGACAACCAATTTGGCTTTGTATCGCGGACGGAGGCCTTGTGTCCTTCGTACTTCACCCCGAACACCCATTTATTTTTCAAGGCCTTCTTCCCTTTGGGCAGCTTCATCAACTCAAAGGTTTTGTTCTCGTATGCAAGGACTTCATCTCATCTTGCATGGCTTGATCCATTTTTGTTTGGATTCGTCATCCATTGCCTCTTCATAACTCTCGTGTTCTCCCCCACGTCGGTGAAAGTTACATACTATCCTGGAGGATATGAGATAGAGGTCGTCTCACTCTATCACTTCTTCTCGCAGAATAGGAGAAGCCGCGGTGTTGGTCTTGGATAATGAACATCATTATTTCCCTCATCTTGAACCAACTTTTTGGAGGCATCATCTTCATCGGTGGATAAACCTAGTCTTCATCTCCAACTTGTCTTGGCACCGATGTTGGAGGAATTAATTCCAAATCAGGTAGTCACCATTGGAATTAGGAACATCTTTCTTCATTTTGATAATATCTTGATGGTCTCATCTTGACAAATATAGCATCACTACTCGACAAGTCTCTTGCAACTGGATCGTAAAATCTATAGCCAAATTGATCTTGACCATAGCCAATAAAAATACACATCTTGTTTTGGCATCGAGTTTGGATCTCTCGTCCTTGGGGATATGAACAAAGCTTTGCAGCCAAACACTCACTGAGATGATCATAGGAAACATCCTTTCGACCACACTTTATTTGGAACATCCATCTTGAGAGGAGTACAAGGTGAAAGATTCAAATACCGTGTGCAATCGTAGTGTGGTTTCACCCCAAAAAGTTTTAGGCAACTGCATGTGAGTAGACATCTAAATCTCTCCATCAAAGTTCTATTCATCCTCTCGGCTAAGCCATTCAACTGCGGTGTCTTTGGAGTGTGTCATCTAATGCCGAATACCATGCTTTTTGCAATAAGCATGGAAAGGTCCAAGGTATTCTCCACCATTGTCCGTCGGATGCACTTTAGCTTCTTTCCGATCAATCCTCTCCGAGGCATGAAATTCTTTGAAGACATCCTTGCACCCGATCCTTTGTCTTTAAAAGATATACCCACGATCTTCCTTGAATGATCATCAAATGAAAGTCACAAAGTATTGAGCACCACCAAGTGACTTTGGCATTGGTCCACGTAAACCGAATGAATCGGATCTAAAATATTATTCATTCCTGGAAGGAGGGAAGCTCTTGAAAGCAACCCTATTTTGCTTTCCTCAAGCTGGCAATGAACACATTTCTCCAAATGTACTTCATCCATTCTAGGCAATATCTTAACTTTTTGGCTAGACTTGTCAAACCTTTTTCACCCACGTGTGAAGTATGCCATTACGCTTCATACCACCATTATCTTTCTCTATGGAATTTCTTTGTGTGTCGGTAGAGAGTTTCGCTTGCATTATATACAAAGTTGTATGCTTCTTCTCACCGTCACTAAGGAGCCTTTTGTAAGTTTTCCATTTTTCATAAATGAAGGAGCTACTGATATCCTTCATTGTGCAAGTCGGCTACACGAGATCAAATTCATATCCGGAATATGCCCGACATCCTTCGAAATAGTCCGGTTCGTTTCTCTGTTTCCAAGCAAACGTCTCCTTTACCTACTACCCTTTGAGACCTTCATTTCCCGTTCTAACAACACCAAAACTTCCAGGTGTGTATGATGAGAAAAATTCTCTACGTGATGTAGCGTGAATCGTGAAGACCACTATCAATCACCCAACTGGTCCCATGTGATGCAAGATTGACAAAATCTTCATCATAAACGATATTGAACTCGTCATGGTATTTGTTTGCTCATCATCACCGTTGTCATCCTTTTTGTTACTTTACTGTGTTCGTTTCTTGTTCCTTCTTGAACACCCGACAAAATTTCTTAATGTGACCCTTCTTCTTACAATGATGGCATTCAACATTGGCAAATTTGTTTGATTTGCCTCCTGCTCTTACTTCTCGGTTTTTGTTCTTTGTAAAATCTCCTTCCCCTCTGACTACTGTGATAAGGGCTTGTGCTTACGAATCTCTTTCCTTGTTTGTTTCTCATATGAGAACAAGGCTTCTACAACAACTTCAAACTCCATCTTGTCTTTTGCATAAGTCGAGTTGTTGTGATATGATTATATGATGAGGGTAGTGATGCCAATAACATCACGGCCTTTCTCTTCATCGCCAAAACTCACATTAAATCTTGCTAAGTGAGAAAGCTTCTTGTTGAAATTGCTAACATGCTTTGCATCATGCTCACATTATCTTCCTTCCTCATCCGATATAGCTCCTTCCACAAATAAAATTTATTGTCAAGGTTCTTTGACATGTACACGTTTTCTAGAGTCTCCCATGTTTTCTTTCAGTCTTGCAATTTTTGATTCAATGTTTTGCAAAGACATCAAGAAGATTTAGACGAATTGTACTAGCTGCAATCTCATCTATTTCCTCCCATTGTTCTCGGTACGATTTGCTACCTTCTTTTCTTTTCCCAAAGAACGCCTTATATGGACCTATACGTTGAATGAGAATATCTTTCATCCTCCTTACAAGAGAAATTATTATTGCCATTAAATTTCTCAATATCTACCTTTTGGCTTGACATTTGTTTTTCCATTTGTGTTTCTTTTACGAATAAATAAATACGCGCGGACCTAATAAAATCTTTTGATGTGGAAGATCGGTCCCATCTTTATAACCAGGAGCATATTAAGAATTTTACTAGACTACCGATACCGATTGTTGGGCACGGGTAAAGACAAAATGAATTCAACAGAGTAGAATAATGACAGGAAATTTAACGTGGTTCACCCTGCTTTAATTTGGAGCTAAGTCCGCAGGACAAACTCCGAAAAATATTTCTTCCACTAATAAGATTAATGGAGTACAAAGTGAGAAGCGAATACAACAAATTGAGATAAACCCCGAAAATAGTGTCACAAGTGTTTCCCAAACTACTATTTTGTCATTCCCTTTTAGAAAAATATCCCAATATTTTTCTAAGATATTATCTCCCACTTTCTCACACTGACACTATTTTTCTTCAAAATTGCTCTTTGGCTTTCTTGCAATTTTCTCTTGTTTGTTGTGTTGATGTTTAAGGCAAAGATATTGCCTATTTATAGAAAGAAATTGCATATCAATGTTAGATACACCTACCATTTGTGGTTGTCACCTCATTTGTAGTTAGCCTACCAATTGGTGATTCGCAGCTTTCTGAATTGGTAGACCTACCACTTGTGTTTTCTTCCTCTTAAATGTAGGAGGAACTCACACATTCTTCACTTAAATTGTCACCGTATAAATGTTTTAATTATAATATTTAAAAAATTATTAAAAATTATATGTATAAAATAAATATATTTCATTTTAATTTTAAATTTTAAGTTTTTAATATTTAATATCTCTAAAACATTCAATAATAATTGAAATATATATATTTTTACTAAAACTAGAGAAATATAACATATTTTTTTAATTAAAAATATGTAAAAATTAAAAAATAATTAATATTATTTTTTGGTATATACATAACGTGTTAGATATAAATTCTAAATTCATGACAAATCAATTTTTAATATCAAATTTTTGGCTAAGTTTTCTTTTAATAATAACATATCAACTTTATAAATTATTATTATTATTTTTATAATTATAAGTTTTAAAAAATTAAAAATTTCGAAATTATTTTATCCATTCAATGATATACTGAAAAAGAGGAATAAATGTACAACGAGCATGGACCTTCGTTAGGTGGCGTGCACAACGTTTGTTCAAAGATGATTTCTATGTTAAGGCTACCGCAACCTCCGGGAAATAGACGTTACACAAAGAAGATAAGGATCCCTTTCTTACTTCAAAAAGAACATTTTTATGGGATTTACGTAATAGAATCCTGACCGTATGAAAAGCATAACAAGACCGACTTTCACGTGACTCATGTGGTGAAGGTAAATATTTAACAAAAATATCTTTATTTAAATTTATTAAATATTAAACTTTATCGAATTAAATACTATTTAATATTATTAAGATTTTATTTTATTTTATTATTAATTTTAAGAATATTATTTTATATTTCATTGTTTTTACCAAACAATGTGGTAGAAGATTCAAAGGAATCATTACAACAAATATTTTATTTTTTCGAATTATCAAATGGGTGGTTCAAAGAAGAAAAATTTCTATAAACCTTGTTGTACTTTGTATCTGTATGTTGGCTTCCTATGTACAAAGTATGATATTTTTTATTTTTACTTAGTGTTTTGTCTTCCTGTAAGGTTGGTTACTATGATCAGTAATGAACACATGCACATAATTAGATATACTTTGTATGCGAACATGTTTACAAATACCACAAGGTTAGTTTTCATAGTGTGTATGCTCACTTGCTGGTGTTGTTGTTCGTGTTTTTTCATTTTGGGTGCGGGTATTTATGAAAATTACTTTACAATTTTGAAATGAAAAAATGTGATTTTGTTTAGCACCTTGCCACTACCCTCGCCACCACCTTTGGCGAGGTGGCTGGCTTAGTTCTATCAATACCCTCATTTTCTCTTGTTTTGTTATAAAAAAAATGTAGTGGAGCTCTATCAAATTGATATCTCATTTTTCTGTTTTTAGATCATTAATACATCTAGTGTTGTTTTTTATTAGTGATTCATTACTATGTAAGAAAAACCATGCTTGTGAGGGGTGAGAGTATTCAATGTAGTGTTTGCAAGTGGGTTTTATGTGTTGAGCCATGTGTGGGCTAATAGTTTTTCTTGTGTAACCTTTCCTTGTATGAGGAGCTTGTGTGGTTGTGAGTTGTGTATTGACTAGTGGTTTTCTTTGTGCAATGTTTTTTTATTCACTTTATACATTATTGGTCTTTGGTTACCAGTCACACTACTTTGAGTGTTGTTTCCTTTGGAAGGGAGCAGGGTTTGTGTGTCCAACTAGGTTATTATGCAGGCAGCTAGTAAGGGCATCAATAGGAAGTTTCAATAGAGGTCTTAAGTGATGATGTAATTGAGGTTTTATTTATGTCAATTTTTTAACTGTTTTATTGTAGAGTAGATTTATTTACTGATAAGTGGTTGTCTTAAGCAACTCGATGATGTTACCACATAGGTAGGAGTTTTATATGGTTTTTCCTTATTATATTATATTTTATGCATGCTCGAATGCGTGGTTGCTATAATCAGAGTTTAAATGGTATATGTATCTATATACTAAAGTTTATACTCTTATTAGAAAGCTTTTAATATTTATCACTTGTTTTCTATTTATGGAATTATATATATGCTGCTTTATTATACTATCTATTTGTGTTTATTTATATTGTAGTTGTGATTATTTGTCAAGCGTTTATATCTCCCTTGTTTGCAAGTTTGATTTGAGTCCTTAAGGAATTAACATCTCCTTGACCTGATTGTGTATCCAATCTTGGACTTCTTTTTTGTATTCATGCATGATCAGATCATGTGATTGTGTAATCTGCATTTTACCTACATACAAGTTTATGTGAGTCTCTAAGGAGTCTGTATCTCCTTACCATGGAAGTGTACCAGGTGCTAGACTCATTATTATAGTTTGGTCTGTATATTTGTTTTCACGCCGTGAGGGTACAATCATTATTTATCAAATATGTTCACACATATGAGGCTTTGAAGTGATTGAAAATCCTTTTATCTTTTTTATTTGTTCGCATGTATCACATTATGTGTGTTGATTACCATGTATGCATGTTGCTAGTCTAGACAAGAGCTTGTAAGACACACCATCACTAGTGTTTTATTGTAGATTGTTTTTTTGTATATGTTAAGTATTTTAGTTATTTGTTGAATTGAGCATGATGCTTTGTACTTTCGCTATGTGATTTTCTTAATTCACGTTTGTGAGGTTACCTAGGCCTAATTGATATAGAGCTCACAAAAAGATTCCATTTGTTGGAATCTTTACTTCTCATCTAGCTCTCGATTATCTATTTAACTCAAAAAATAATTGACCTTCATATAATTGCTCCTACATATGAAAATCCTCAATTTCCAATAAAGAGAAATTGTTAATGTTGGGAAACTATACCCTTTTTTTCATTTGAAGTGTTAAGGTTTTCTTAATCATTTTTCTTTAAGAATGTTACAACACAATGATATATGACAAAGTTTTCTTTTGGAGAGTTAATGATAATTAAAGAAAATGACAATTATATTTGAAGTATTGAAAAAGTTTTGAAAATAAAAAATGACTAAACTGCTAAAAATAACAAGGGGCTTAAGTAATGTAGTTAATAGAACTTGCACCATACCAAAAGTATCATTTAATAATAGCCTATTAACATCATTGAATAGCCATGAGACTCGTGTCTTTTCAACTAATTTTAGGAATTGTATGAAGCATATTTGAAGACCCGTGTGTTTTGGAAAATTATTGAATTGTTCTAGCCAATTTTCCAGTGTCTAACCATCATGCACAGTGCATAAACATCAAATGTATGTTCATCGAGCATCATCGATTGGTTGACAAGGCTTAACGAGAGGATTAATAAAGAAATAACAATAGTCATAATGTGTAAAACACATAATATGTTTGTTTTACTTGCTCTTTTATGTTCCTTCTTATAAAGAAAATCCCTAACGTTTAGTAATATACACATCACTTAGTTTAAAACACTGTGTATGTTCACATGTTTAAACACACCCCTTAGGTTGTTTATTAAAGTATGCTTGTCAGGTTTTTTTTGTTATTTTGTTTCATATTGTTTTGTATGCATTTGTGAAAAATTATTCAGCAATTTTTGAAATGAAAAATGTAGCTATGCTATCCACCTCGAAGTGCTTGTTGTGACTTAGCTAATGAGGTTGCTGAATGTTCTAATGGATGTTACCTAACACTCAGTAGGGACAACTACTACAATCAATAATGTGGTCGACAAGGTAGCAAAAAAGAAGTTTAGCAATAGATATTTTATATAACTATTCATCATTTGCAAAAATTTTTTGTTATTTACTAAATGTGGGAAAGTTATAGCAATTTTGAAACTCAATTTTTCAAAATATAAAATTGTTTTCTTATTTAAGGTCACTAGTGCTTCGAGGCTTTTTCAGTATTAGTGATTCATGATTGTGATTATAAAAATTGTTTTTAATGTTGGGTTAATTTAAATTGGGTCTACACTCATTGTTAAAATTGCATGCTAGATTCATGTGCATGGATTTTTCATACTCATATTATGTGGTAGTAGGGCATCGGAGGAGAGCTAGATTCATATGGGATCAAAGTTGTTATCGAGACAGTAAGTGAGGACAATATAGGATAGTTAGGATAGGTTTCCCGACTAATAGAGGTATTTGAATTTATACTTTTATTAAGTTGTATATATTTATTATTCACGAGGGAATTATTGGTGCCGAGTAGTTGTCATAAGTAACTTGAGGATGTTACCAAATAGATAGGGTTCTATATGGGTTACTCTATTACATAGTTGTATTTGTATCCTCTATTGTTTTGTTTGTACAATCATGTTTTGATATGAATATGCTTACAGGATCTGATTGTGATTAAAAAAAGCTTTCTTCTTATCTTTTGCATGTTTTCCCTTATATTATGCAATGCTTCCTATCTATTATCTTATGCCATGTTTTTCTTAATGTCTATCTCTTTCTACCATGCCTATTGTAGAATAAACTATTAGAAGTTGATAAGTGCTTGAAAAGAACTCATGTTCCGTGATTATATTGTGCTTAATTGAAATGAGTAGGTTTGATTACAACATTTTATTTGATTATTTATGTAAATTTATCTGTTTGAAATTATGGATATGTTTTGGTGTATATCAATTTTTTTATCATCAAATAGATAAATATGTTAACACACGGGAACACAACACTTGGAGCACTCAAATAGCACTCTAAAAGTTAAAAAGACTAAGGCATGTAAGCCTTACATAAATAACCAACCAATGTGTAAGGGGTAAAATGAAAAATTCAACAAAAGCATGGCATGCCGTGATGAGGGATTTATATACGGTAGTGAAGGATTTGTGTGTCACAGGACACACCTCTCAGGAATTCTACTGGAAAAGTTGAACATTTTTGTGTTGCAGTAGGGTGAAATATGTGTCACAACCCGTGATGTTGATCTTTCATTCTGAAGCTTTATACACAATACTTTTCTTATAAATAGGGTATATGTTTATTAGGTTTAACAACTTTCAATATATAATTTTCAGTTGTATATAATATTTCATAGTTTTTAGAGTTTTTATTTCTTAGACGCAATATAGATTAGATTCATAATAGATTAGATGTAGTATCTTTGGGAGTTTTTCCATGTCAAGAAAAGAAGAAAAGATATCTAAAGATTCAAGAAGACTTTGAAGATTAAGATTTCAATTTTGGATAAAAAAACTTTATCCATCCTTTTATTGGTATTTAGATATGATTTGTAATATTTTATCTTTAGATTAATCTTTTTTGTATTTTATTGAACAAATTCTAATTTTAAACCATTGATCATGGATTTTAATATGAGTATGCATGGCTAAATTTAACTATATAATCATATTTGTGTGGATAATTTAGGTGAACTTTTTTTTAATTAATTAAATAAAGATTATTTCTTGATTTAAGATTTTTGTTATAAGATCTATTTGTGAAGAATTTATTAGCTTTTTATTATTCATAATAGATTAAAAATTTGAGAATTAGGTTTCAAACATGTCACCTATATCTAATTTGGACAACTTGAATAAAATTTTAAATTGGTAAGTCTGCCAAAAGTATTAATTTAAATAGTTTGCTATTTCTTTAAGCATAATACATAATTTAATTAATTAGTTAAATATTTCTATCTTAAGACATTACTTGGTTTTGATTAAAAAAGAAAATGATCCCTTGCAAAGGATTTTTTCATATTTTAAAAGAAAAAGCAATAATCCAAGTTTATAGTTTATTTAACCTAAGTATTTCTAAGCAAGCATGATTTACTATCTAAATATTTCCATAAATTATCCATTGATTTATAATTATATATTTTTCTTGATTTTATTTGAGTCAAATCTATATTTAGTTATTTTAATTATTTGTTATTACATTAGAATTTCAAAACCAATAATTGTGGTGAAATGTTTAGGTTTGATTTTCATCCATAGTTCATTTAAGGTTTTAAGAAAATTAAAGAATTATCTAAAATAACTACAATTCTTATAGAGATCAACTTTGGAAATATACATATAGTTTATTATAAGTGATTCATTCACTAGTGTGCTTTTTATAAATATATAGTTTATGCATCAGGTTTTTAGCGCCAATGCGGGAATTGACATTTTAAATTGTTTTACAAATTTCTTAAAAATTCATGATTTGTAAATATTTGTAGCTTGTTTAGTTTTTGTTTATTTTAAATAATTTTGTTCATTGTTCATTGTTCATTTTTTTTTTGTTATTTTCTTTTATTTGTTTCTTTTATTTTTTTATCTAGTATTTTTCAAATTTATTGCTTAACATATTGTTAGCTTTAAATAAATAAAAAGAAATTAACAAAAAATATATATATATACTATCGATAAAAAGGGCTATATTACTCTTTGTTATAACATCCACCAAGATTATGGATGTTAGGACAATAATCAACTAGAGGGTAAAGATTGTCCACAAATAATCACCATTTAAATTATTTCTTTCCTCAACTAATTTAAATCCTTTGTACTAAAGCGAGGGTGAAATTTCCCAAATATGAGGTTTTGCTATGGCCTGGTGAATTATTGATTCCCATTTACATGAACGACCTCACATTTAGGACTTAAGCTAAGCAATGGGATAAAAGAGCCGCATATTCTCCCAGAACTTCAATCAAAGACAAAGTTCAAAAGTTACGATAAGAGGTCAATAATATGAAAACTATGTTCAAGAATACCATGCCCAACAATCAGAATAGATAAGTGGACTAATTCATTTTCAAGGTGAATACATGCAAATTCTCTATGAGATGTAAATGTTACATATTACATCTCTCTCATGCAAGAGTTGATTAATGTCAAGTGAGAATACCTAAAAATTTAGGATTTTATTTTGTCTATAGACCACCTGAATCCACAACCGGATATGAAGAAGATTTAGACATGTACTTTTATATTTTTATTTTTATGTTATTTGATGTATTTTATTTTATTTTTATTTTCTGTTAGTATGAAAAATGTTTATGTTATTTAGAACTATTAATTTCATAATTGTTTGGTATTGTGTGATTCATGAGAAGTACACAATAATTCTTTCTATGTAATAGAAATTGAACTTGATGATGGATGTAACATGAATACCCACATCGCCTTCTTAATTACATTGCGCTATTACAATTGGGTAACTTTTCTTTTCTTTTCTCTTTTGCTTTGTTTTACATTTAAAATATCGAGGACAATTTAGATTTTAGATTAGTGTGGAAGAAATGTTACTTATGAAATTATAAATTATAAATTTTATTAAACATGTGTTTGTTATTGTTAGTTTAGTTGATTAGGGATATTAGGTCCTTATATAAAAAAAATTGATACAACATTATCATGATTTTAGTTAATTTAAAGTGAATAACTGAGTCTTTGCATTGTTTGTTTGATGTCTTAAACATATTCATGGATTATTTTAAGAATTAGTTATATTCATAGCTTGTGTTTCATGCTTGGATGTTGAGATTAAGATAAATTTGAATTTGATGTGTAGGAAATAAATAAGGAAGATTACTTTGTGAGATATATATTATTGAGCCTATATCATTTTATTTTGAGTAATGATTTATCTTCTATTCTTTTAAACACATTTTCTATAATTTCAAATTGTTAGATGATCTTTCTAAATTTTGCATTGAATGTTAAGATTTTAAACATTTGATGAAATATCGTGTACTTATTTTCATTGCTTAGATGAAATGATTTGAGTATAAATTTAAAGTATGTGCTTATCTTTATTCATGGTTGACTTTTACTTTAAAAGAAGATATATATGGTGTTCCCTTAAAAAAAATATCCAAAACATCCACTCACTATAACGCATATATGTTATAAACAAAAGAGAAAAAAGAAAAGAAGAATTAAAAAATGGATAGAAAAAAATAATTTAAGTAAATACTATGATCATAAGTTCTTCAAAGTAGTGAGATGGTTATTACAAAAAAAAGGAATAACCCCTTGAAGTTAGAAGTATTTTCATTCAAATTGATGTACATGATATTTTTGCTTAATGATTTTGATTGTAGTATGATATTAGTAATGTGATATATTGATAATCCTAGCTTTTGATTTCTTTCATGAGATCCATGCTATACACATTTAAGCCTTTCTTGTTTATCATACAATAACCTTTTTTCTATATTCTTTACATAATTTATATTCATATATACCTTGTTAAATGCTTAAATCCATAGGATCAATGTGATATTGAGACTATATCTTGTGAGGAATAGAGTCGAAGTGAATTTGAATTCTTAACACAAGGATTGGGTAAGTCAAAGTTGATATATTCTTGAAATAGGGCATGAATTTGTGATGTATAACTGATTTAAATGATGAACTTTGTTCCTTTGAGATGTTCAATGAACTTGTTCTTGAAATTTTAATTATGAACTGAAAGGAAACTAAAGCATGAGAATTTTTGTTGATTTTAGTTTCATTTAGTCTTTAGTTTGTTATTAATCTTTTATATTTTGTTTTTACTTATTAAAATATTTATGAGTATTATCACTAAAAGCCCTCACGAGAATTTAACTCATCCACTAGGGCTACCTAAGGGTTTAAAAGATTATTATAAATACTAAATGCAACCGCGATAATCTACAAAAATGATTTAGATTAGTATAGTTTAGTTTATTTATTTCTAGGTTTTAAGAACAATTTACTTACTAAAGATTAGCAAGAAAATGGTTTGAGGTTGTGATAAGTGTTTGAAAAGCACTCATATTCTGTGATTTTACTGTGCTTAATTGAAATGAATATGTTTGATTATATAATTTTATTTGATTATTTATATAAATCTATCTGTTTGGAATTAAGGGTAAGTTTTAATGTATTTCTAGTATTTTAAACTTAAAAATAGATCAACATGTCAAGACACAAAAACACAACACTTATAGCACTCAAATAGCACTTTAAAAAATAAAATGTCTAAGACATGTAAGCTTTACATCAAGAATACGCCAATTTGCAATTGCTACAAGGCAAAATTCAACAAAAGCATTGTGTAACACAACAAAGGATTTATGTGCCATGGCACACCTCTTGATAATTATACTGGGCATGTTAAGCATTTTTTGCTGCAATAGTGGAAAATGTGGGTTGTAGTGCACCATGTGGATTTTTGATTCCAAAGTCCTTTGCAAGTACTTTTCTTATAAATAGGTTATATTTTTATTAGGTTTAGCAGCTTTCAATATTCAATTTTTAACCATATACCGTTCATAGTTTTTAGACTTTTAATTTTCTTAAACACAATATAAATTAAATTCATAACAAATAAGAGGAAGTTTCCTCGGGAGCTTTTCAAAATCAAGAAAAGAAGAAAAGAAATCTAAAGATTCAAGAAAACTTTGATGACCAAGATCATAATTTTGGAGTAGGAAACATCATCCATCCTTTATTAGTATTTAGATATGATTTGTAATATTTAATCTTCAAATTAATTTTTTGTATTTTCTTGAATGAATGTTAATTTAAACCAATAATCATGGATAAAATCTGAGCATGTCTGGCTAAATTTATCTATGAAAAGTTAGCTTTGTTGTCATGCTTTTGTAGATTATTTAGGTGAATATTTTTACAATTAATTAGATAAAGATTATTTTTTGATTCAAGATTTATTGCAAGATTTATTTATAATTTATTAGCTATTTATTCTTCATAATAGATGAAAATTTGAGAGTTAGGTTTCAGACACGTCATCTAAATCTAATTTGGACAACTTAAACAATAGCTTAAATTAGTGACTCAAATTTGGACAACTTAAACAAGAGCTTAAATTAGTGACTCAACTAAAAGCATTGATTTAAATGGTTTGTTATTTCTTTAGGCAAAATGCATAATGCATAATTTAATCAATTTGTTAAATTTCCCGACCATCGGATATTAATTGTTTTGATTACTAAAGAAAATAATCCCCACCAAAGAAATTTTTCATATTTAAAAGGAAAAATCAATAATCTGAATTTATATTTTAACTAACCAAAATATTTATAAGTAAGCATATTATACTAGTTAAATATTCCCATAAATTTTCTTTTGATTTATAATTATATTTCTATCTTGATTTTGTTTGAGTCAACCTACATTTAGTTATTTTAGTTCTTTTTTATTAGTTTAGGGTTTTGATAAGTGCTTAAAAAGCAATAAACATAACATGATTTAATGCACATGCTGTCTCATGCTGCGACACCCAACTTAAGGATCCATTTTTTCTATTTTTCTCCGCCTATAAATTGGACCCTTAAAGCCATTTGTAAATGTTCCTTTTGCTCCATTTCTCGTTGAATTTCTTAGTATCTATATAGTTTTCTTTCTTTTCATAGATTTAAAGTTCTTCTTTCAATTTGAGAGTTGAACATATATAGTTTATGTAGAAGTTTTCCTTTCGGTTCAATAAGCAATATTTCCAATTTTATTTGGAGGTTTTCCAAAAATATAAATATAAACGATTATGAGTAATCTAAGGATACGTTTGAGATATAATTTAAATATATTATTTTCAGATTAACTTTATATATTGTTTTACAATTTTATGTTTTATTTACTCATCATTTGTTAAATTAAACATGTTTGGCTAAAAATACTATGGGAGATTAGTAATGTTGTTATGCTTGTGAAATATTAAAATAGGTAAAACATTTTTATAAAATGAATTAAGTTTTAGTTCTTCTTTAAAATTTGAACAAATTTTGTAAAAAAAGAAATATTGATGAAGTATTGTTTATAATAAAGAAGAAAGTTAGATTTAGAATTTAATTGTCTGATTTTGATTTAGAGTAGTGCTTTTAAATCTTTGTTTTATATCAATTGCATATTTAAAATGAAAACTCTATTACAAAGAGTTTTACAAGAATTACTATTTAAAAATATATTGATAACATATTTTTGATAATAGTTTTAAAATATCGAAGTTAGTTTCGAAATATTTAAATCATAAACTTAACTTTAACACCTTCATGAACGTCTAATTATTTGACTCTACCTAAAGTTGTAATTTTTTGGTTTTTTATTTCCTTATAAATAAATCATAATTTAATAATTAATAAATTAATAGGCCCCATCTAAAGATATTAAGTGGTTTCCTATTAACAAATAATTTTGGCACTACATAAGAATATTATCTTATAAAAAAGAGAAAATTAATAATCGTAATTCTTTAATAACCTAATTTATATTAAGCAAACATAATTAAGTAACTAATATATCCCATAAAATCGCCATTGAATGTAAATATTGATTTGACTAAATTTTTTTTTGAATCTACCCTTACTTTTATGTTGTTAGTTTAAGTCTTCTAACCCAAACTTTGTGACATAATGCTTAGGTTTAATTTTTATTTTTAAGAATTTGTTGAATTATTTAAAAACCATTTGATTTCTCTGTAGATTGACATTAAAAATATAATTATCACTTCTTACAAAATAATTCATGCACTTGTGAGCTATTTTAAAATATATAAAATTTTGTATATCAAGTTTATCAAGTTTTTGGCATTGTTTTCAGGGATGAATAGTATTTTTAAATTTTTATTATCAAAATCTTAAAAACTTTTTGTGCTATAAATATTGTGATTTTTATTTAAACTCTTAAAATATCTAAGTTATTAATTACTAACTTTAGATATTTTAAATTTTAAATTACAAAAATCTTTTCTCTTATTAAAAATAAAATAAAATAATTAATATTTTTATTAAAAAGGGGGATATGATTTAATTTTCTTTTCTTTTATCTATTTAATTATTTTATCAATTAGTTTTCATTTATTTTTAAATTTAAATTTAAATTTATTTGTTCTTTTATTTATTTACTAATTCTTTTTTATTCCATTTTACTTCTTTTAATATGTATTTAATATTCTATGTACTAACTTATTTTTGGTATAATTTATTTTCCTTTACTAATTTGTGTGTAGTTTGTATTTTTCTTTGCCTTTAATTATATTTTTGATAGTGTTTATATATTAGTATTAAGTGATATTCTCTCTTGATTTTTGTTTTATATTATTAATGTACAATGGGTAAGAGATCTTTGAAAAATGAACTCGTATTTTTATTAACATCTACATGTTCAAACATATTTTAAGAAATATGGACATTTATCAAGAGGAAGATGAAGAACCCCAAGTGCTAGTAGACATGGGTGATGTTTAATATTAAACAAATGATGGATTATGCATTACCATTCCTTAGCAATACTAGCTCTGCAAGGAATTATAAATTGAAAAATATTCATTATTCCTTGTTACCTTCATTTTATGATATCCCTAATGAAGAGCCTTTAAATTTTATCAAAGAATTTTATGCTACTGTGTAGACAATTTTATTGTAGAGACTTGATGAAGACCAACTTAGGATGAAGTGTTTTACTTACACCCTTAAGAAGAGAGCTAAGTCTTGGTTCATAACTCTACAACCGAATTCATTAGCTACTTGGGAGGCAATCTATGACAAATGTAAGGGTAAATAATATTCCTATTAGAAGGGGGTGATGAGTGCTCAAAAAGCAATAAAATTACCATGATTTAATGCACATTAACTGATTAAAAATATATATATTTATATGTTTTATCATATATTTATATAAATTTATCTTTTTCGGAATCACGGGTATTTTTATTATTTTTCAGGCATTTTCGCTTAAAAACGTCACTTAAAGACTCAAAAAGGAATACTGGAAGCAATACATCACAAATATATCAATAAATAAATGTGGAAAGGTCAACAAATATGGAAAAATTGGACAAAATCGGTCGAAAAGGTCAAAAATGTCAAAAAGGAGAAAATCGCGCCGGGCGACCCGTCCGCGCGCGCAGAAACAGCGCCCGCGCGAGGCGCGCGCGGAGTCTTGTTCATCCGCGCACACGCGCCGTTACTGTTCATAAAGCGCACGGATGCGCGAGTCTGTTCGCAGCGCACGGTGCGCGCGGAGTGCTGTTCATCAGCGCCTGAACACGCGCGCACTCCCTCCGCCATGCGCCGATGCCATTTCGCCCCATTTTCACGATGCGTAGCCAATGACGTCATGATAGCGTCATTAATGACCTCGACATTTCCATTCTGGCGTTTTTACATTTTTAGCATTTTTTTACTCATTTTTCTCTCCATTACCTATAAATACACCCGCTACTTCGCTTCAAAAAACACACCTCAAACCACGCTTTCTCTGCTTTCTTTCTCTCCATTTCTTAGTTTTTAGTTGTGTTTAGTTTTTCTTATGTTTTAGCTAGTTTCTCTTAGTTTTAGAGTTCTTCCTTTTTTGGGAAGAACTAGTTGGGTTTTTGTAAGTTATTAGCTTTTTGATTCAACAAATGGGAGTGCAAATTCGCTTGGAGGTTTTCTAGCGGGGAATAGCATCGAAGTTACGTAAGGATTTTATTTTCTTTAGAGTTATTTTTTATGCTTTATTCTTACGTTATATTTAATTTATACGTGATTAAATTTAAGCTGTGCTAGTTGTTGTAAAGCTTGTGATATAATAATAACGTTGTTATACTTGCGAAATATTAAATAGGTAAAAATCTCTAAAATGAATTGATTTTATTTTTATTCAAGATTTTATATTAAGAATGTTAGAGAAATATATTATTTTCATTACAAACTTAAATGCGAAAATTAGATTTTAAGTTTTAATTATCGATCGATTTAGAGTAGTGCTCTTTTATTTGTTAGTACTGATCGCGGTAGTTAGAGTGAAGCTGTTTATTTCAAAAGTTTTTATAAAATTATTATACGAAAATGTATTGACAACATGTTTTTAGTAGTGGTTTTAAAACTTGAAAGTTAGTACTCGGATAATTAAATTCTTAGGTTTAATTTGGGCCTTGAATAAAGTTTAAAGCTATGCAACCTTGCGAAAAGGTGGCATTTAAATAGTTCATTTTCAATCTCTTAGAAAAAGGAATTAATTTAATTAAGCAAATTAGTTATCAACCCACACTTTGTAGGTGTTAATTGATTTGTTTAGTTAACAAAATATCTAACCCATGAGTGGTATTAAATACAAAAAGGGAGAATCAATAAATATCGATTCATATCTTTAATAACCTAAATAATACGACGAGAATAATTAACTTAGTTATTATATCCATAAATACTATTCCATTATAAAAGATAAAATTTGCATGAATGTTTATTGAATCTATGTTTATTTTTATGTTATTAGATTAAAAACACAAAACAAAATATCGTGACGAGGATGTTTAGGATTTAATTTCGTTTTAAAAGTTTGAATAATAAATTAAAAACCACGTACATTTCCTTCCTTAGATCGACCTTGGGAGTATACTTATCATTTTCTTGAAATGATTTGTGCACTATGAGAGTTTATAAATATAAAACCAAAAGTATTATGGAGATCAGCGATCTGGTTTTTGCTTATCAAGTTTTAGCGCGGATTCTTGCAAGTGAAGAATAGCGTTTTTAATTTATTTATTAAAATTTTAAAAATATTTTTGTGCTGTAAATAATTGTGATTTTTTTTTCTGTAAAAAAAATATAAAAAAATATAAAAAAAAATTAAAAAAAAATTAAAAAAAATTAAAAAAAATTAAAAAAAATTAAAAAATTAAAAAAAAAACCCTAGTTCTTAATTTTTTTAAGTTTAATTTTTTTTTAATTTTATTTATTTTAAATCATAATTTTAATTTTTCTTTTCTTTTCTTTTTTTTTAAAATTATTTTCTTTTACCTTTTACCTTTTTCAATTTTATTTTATTTTATTATTTTTAGTTCTTATTTTTTTTTCTTTAGCTATTTTTTCTTCTTCTTGATTTTTTTTAACATTAACTTAGGTTTTTACTTAAATTTTCATTAACTTAATTAACTTAGCTTTTTTTTACTTAACTTAACTTAATTAACTTAGATTTTTTACTTCACTTAACTTAATTAACTTTTTTTCACTTAACTTAATTAACTTAGATTTTCATTAACTTAATTAACTTTTTTTTTACTTAATTAACTTAGATTTTTTACTTCACTTTAATTAATTTTTTTTACTAACTTAATTAACTTAGTTTTATTTTAACTTAGCTTTTTAATTAACTTAGATTTTAATTAACTTAGATTTTTATTTAACTTAACTTAATAACATGAAAAGTAAAGATCTAAGGGAGTTTTGTCTAGGAGACTAGTTCTTGGAAGCCTTTGTGCCACTAGTCTTTCCTAGGAACGTTGTTATGTCTAGGAGGATGGTTTTTAAGGAGCCTTTGCACCACTATTCTTTCCTAAGAGCACTCGTGGTTAATACTGATTATGTTATTTTTTTTCTTAAAACCAAAAAAAAAAACAAAAAAAAAAAAACATAAATTCTGAAACTACCTCCAAAATTTTAAAGTTTTAATTATAATCTAAGGAGTTAGTTGCTTTGTTTAATCTAGGTACAATTGTGTTTTTTATGCCTTAATTATTTGATTTGTACCTAGATGTGGGTTATCTAAAACTCAAAGTATGCCTCTAGTTTTAAGTACAGAGAGAAATCCCCGAAAATCAATAGGGCGTGACTAAAAAAGTATAGGTAGACAACCTTGTCTTACCTGAAGGTTTGATTGACTCGATGATGAGGGGACATTGAGTTTACTTAAAATGCAATCCCAGTTACGTCTTGCTAAGGCGTTAAACTAAGCTGTTGGATGGGAGGCGACCCGTCGTTTTAGGTAATTTTCTTTTATTTCTTTTATTTACTTAATTATTTCATTTTAATTACATGTGAATAATTTTTAAATTGTTAAAACTAAAAATATTTGTTGAGATGTTAGAAGTTCACAGCGATTTGTCTGTATACACTTTAATGATGAATATGATGGATGCACCCGCATTTTCCATTACTACTTGCACATTCTCAGGAAATAGGTAATCTTTCTTCTCTTTTCTCTTTATCTTTAATTTACAGTTGTTACATTGAGGACAATGTAAGTTCTAGGTTGGGGGTGGTGAAAAGTTATCATGCTTAATTAAAAAAAAAGTTTTAACAATTTAAAAATAAAAAATAAAAAAAATAAAAAATATACTTTTTCATTTTTTGTGTTTGGTTTTATTTCTATTTTGTGTGATTTAGTAATTTTTGGAAGTAAAAAAAAAAAAATTTTTCGCAAAAATTTATCATTTCTTTAAATCAAATTTAAGTAAATAGTTAAGTCTTTTGTACTGTTAGGTTAATTTTTGAAAACATATCATGAAATATTTTGTAATTATTTTTTGATAATTAGTTAGTTTTTGTCATAACTAGTATTTCTTGATAAGATGTAGAAATTATATTAAACCCAAAATCGGTGTTTATGAATTTTTTTTAGTGGAGACTACCTTTGTGAGATATAATTTGAGCCTAATTTCCTTTATTGATGAAATATATATTTTTCTACTCAAACACATTTCTTATTTCTTCAAATTTTAGATGATCTACATAGGTATTAGCGTTGAATGTATGAATTTTTCTCATCTTAATAGAGTATCGTATATTTTTATTATTATTTTTGCTTAGATTAAATGATTTGAGTAGAAATTGATAGTATATGCTTATATCTCGTTCATCTTTGATGAGCGAAAACCGGCATATCGCCGATTCTATAAATACTTTGGTTTTAATATTTGTAAAACTCGCAAAGTCTACGAATCATTTCGTGAAAATGATAAGTATACTCACGAGTCGATCTAAGGAAGGAATGTATGTGGTTCTTAATTTATTATTCAAACTTTTAAAAAGCGAAATTAAATCCTAAACATCTGTCACGATAGTTTGGTTTTTGTGTTTCTAATCTAATAACATAAAATAAACATATATCTGATTAATTAAATAAAAAATAAACATAGATACAAATTCAATAAATATTTATCTACAAATAAATATAATTACAGATTAAATAAATATTCATACAAATTTTATCATTTATATTAGTGGAGTATTTATGGATATAATAACTAAGTTAATTATCTTTCGTATTATCTAGGTTATTAAAGATATAAATTGATATTTTATTGATTCTCTCTTTTTTTGTATGAATACCACCTTTGGTGGGGTTAGATCTCTTTGTTAACTAAACAAATCAATTAACACCTATGGGTGGGGTTGATAACTAATTTGGTTAATTAAATTAATTCCTTTTCTAAGAGATTGAAAATGAACCATTTAAATGCCACCTTTGGTGGGGTTAGACGATTTAAACTTTATCGAGGTGTCCAAATTAAACCAAGAATTTAGTTATCCAGTACTAACTTTCAAGTTTTAAAACCACTATTGAAAACATGTTGTCAATACATTTTCACATAATAATTCTTATAAAAACTTTTGAAATAGAGCTTCGCTCTAACTACCAGGGGCGATTGTACCAACAAATAAAAGAAGCCTACTACAGAATTAGGCAGGATAACTAAACCTTAAAATCTAATTTTGGTTTAAGTTTGTAATGAAAAATAATGTATTTCTCTCTAACATCCTTAATATAAAATCTTGAATAAAAAATAAAATCAATTCATTTTGAAAATTTTCACCTATTTAATATTTATGCAAGCATAACAACGTTATTATTATATCATGATTATAAGCGGCTATGCAGTTAAATTTAATCACAGACAAATTAAATATAACATGTAAGAATAAAGCATAAAAATAGCGTAAAGAAAATAAAATCCTTACGGTACTTGACGCTATTCCGTTGCTGAAAACCTCCAGCGAATTTGCACTTCCATTTATTGAATCAAAAATCTAAATTATTACAAAACATTACAAGTTCCTCTCAAAAGAAGAACTCTAAAACCTAAGACAATTGAACTAAAAACTAAGAGAAAAACTAAGAAAAGCTTAGAAACTAAGAAAGAAACTAAAGAAAACTCAAAAACTAAGAAATGAGAGAAGAAAGAAAGAAAGAGAGAAGTGAGGTTTTGAGGTGTGTTTTGAGAAGTGAATGGAAGGGGGGTATTTATAGGTGAGGATGGAGAGAAAAAATGATTAAAAAAATGTTAAAAAAAATATTAAAAAAATAAAAAAACGTGTTTTGGACCTCTTTGAGGTCATCAATGACGTCAGCGCTGACGTCATGGGGGCTGTTTGCACGTGAAAAAATGGGTCAAGCAACGTTGAAGGGCGTGCCTGGCCCAGCGCGTGAGCAGTGCCCGCGCGCTGCGCCAACGGCGGAGGCAGTATCAGCCTTGTTGATGTGACAACGCGATTGACAGCGTGACTCTGGCGGCCAGCCAGCCTTGTGTGAGCGCTGAGCGGTGGCAAATTTGAAATTTATTGTGTGTGGCGTTTTTCCGTCTTTTGACATTTTTGACCTTTTCGACCCATTTTGTCCAATTTTTCCATGTTTGTTGACCTTTTTCCACTTATTTATCAATTTATTTGTGATGTATTGCTTCAAGTATTCTTCTTTGTGTCTTTACATTGCGTTTTTAGGCCAAATGTTCTGAAAAACAAAAAAAATACCCGTGATTCCGAAAAAGACAAATTTATATAAATATATGATAAAACATATAAATATATATATTTTTAATCAATTAAAGTGCATAAAATCATGGTTATTTTAGTGCTTTTTGAGCAACTTGCATCCATGACACGACGGCTTCTTGCTAGTCCTTAGCAAGAGAAGCGATAAAAACTAAAAATTAAACTATCCTAAATCACTTCCGTGGATTGACACGGTTGCATTTAGCCTATGCAACAAACCTTTAAACCCACAGGTTGCCCACTAGTGGACGAGTTTGAGTCTCGTGAGGGTTTCGGTAATGATACCATGAGCATTGTACTAAATGTAAAAACAAGAGAAACAATAAAAACAAACAACTTAAAAATTAAATTTACAACAAAATCACAAAATTAACAACATTTCACAAAAAATGTCTCGTACTTTTTAATCTCCTTTAAGATTATAATTAAAATCTCAAGCATAAGTTATCTTAATCTCTTTAAACAATCATGATTTATTATAATAATTAGTGAAAATCATTTTCATATTTCATATCAAAAATGTATCAATTTAATTTCACCCAATTTCGATTAATGTGAATCGAAATTGACCGACTCACATTCTCACAAGTCAATACTCTCCAAATCACTGAATCCTATGGGTTCGAAACACTAAATACTAATTTATATGCGAAAGAGTTGATGTATAGAAATGAACTAATATGTTCGCGTATGTATAAAGAATAAAGGCTCGAAAGTGTTATTTTAACATTGATCTCATGAGAAGGAATCAAATGTATAAATTATAAAGATATCATATATAAAAAATTATTTTCATGCATAAATCAAACTCATTAGAAAGAATTTCAAGATATATGCCTTTTACAAATGAAGAAATTGCAATGACTTTTTGGGGAATTACTTCTTATATCTTTCTTTTGTAATTAGCCTTTACTCACTGACTTTGTAGGCAATGCGGGTTATAGTATGTAGATGATACTATTTTTATCTCTCTCTTTTTTTTACGTAGATATTTTTCAATATGTGTTTTTTAGAGAGTCGACCCATTATCTGATTGTACATTTTTTTGGATTGGTGAGTGGTTAATTTTGTGGCTTTTACGTTTGATCTTGGTTTAGGTAACCCGGATATGTCTTTTTTGTTTTTGTAGTAGTCGTTACATAAATGAGATATAAGCGTATACTATCAATTTCTACTCAAATCATTTAATCTAAGCAAAAATAATAATAAAATATATGATACTATTAAGATGAAAAAAAAATTCATACATTCAATGCTAATACCTATAGAGATCATCTAAAAATTTGAAGAAATAAGAAATGTGTTTTGGAGTAGAAAAAATATATATTTCACTCTTGAATAAAGGAAATTAGGCTCAAATTATATCTCACAAAGGTAGTCTCCACTAAAAAAAAAAAACTCATAAACACCGATTTTGGGTTTAATATAATTTCTACATCTTATCAAGAAATACTAATTATGACAAAAACTAACTAATTATCAAAAATAATTACAAAATATTTCATGATATGTTTTCAAAAATTAATCTAACAGTACAAAAGACTTAACTATTTACTTAAATTTGATTTAAAGAAATGATAAACTTTTGTGAAACTTTTTTTTTTTTTTCTTTTTTTTTAATTTTCTTTTTTTTTTATTCCAAAAATTACTAAATCACCACGGAGAATAGAAATAAAACCAAGCACAAAAAAAAAAATGAAAAAGTATATTTTTTATTTTTTATTTTTATTTTAATTAAGCATGGTAACTTTTCACCACCCCAACCTAGAACTACATTGTCCTCAATGTAACAAAGCTATAAATTAAAGATAAAGAAGAGAAAGAAAAGATTACCTATTTCACGAGAATGTGCACAGTAGTAATGGAAAATGCGGTGCATCCATCATATTAAAGTGTATACATCTGGTCCTATTGTAAACTTCTAACATCTCAACAAATAATTTTAGTTTTAACAATTTAACAATTATTCACATGTAATTAAAATGAAATAAACAATAAAATTAAGTAAATAAAACAAATAACAAACAAATTTTTTTATTTTTTTTTTTATTTTTTATATTTTTTTTTTATTGTTTTTTTTTATTATTTTTTTTACCTAAAATGATGGGTTGCCTCCCATCCAGCGCTTAGTTTAACGTCTTAGCAAGACGTATCTTTTTGGTGCTAAGGGTTACTCAGCCAAATGCAATCCATTTCAGCAATGTTGTTTGGTTCTTCTAAATAAGGCTTGACCACGATGGCCATTGACTTTGAACGTTTTTGTGTCTTGGAGTCCAATAGTTCCACTACTCCATGTTCAAATACTTGAACTATTTTGAATGGTCCATCCCATCTTGATCTCAGCTTTCACGGAAACAATCTCGAAACGAGAGTTAAATAAAAAGAACTTTCATTCCAGGGGTGAAGAGTCTTAGGAACTAGCCTCTTGTCATGATAGCGCTTAGTACGCTCCTTGTATAATTTGGCATTCTCGTAGGCTTCATTCCTAATTTCTTCCAACTCATGAAGGTGAAGTAATCGTTTTTCACTGCTTTATCTAAATCCATGTTTAACTCTTTAATTGCCCGATAAGCTTTGTGTTCAAGTTCAGGCTTGGAAGGTGGCACGCTTTCCCAGATTAGCCGGTAAGGGCTCGTCCCAATAGGTGTTTTGTAGCGGTGCGGTATGCCCATAAAAGGCATCATTTAGCTTAAATGCCCAATCCTTCCTTGACGGACGCACGGTGCGTTCCGGTATTCCACTTAATTTGCCTATTGCTCACTTCGCTATTAAACCTAGGAAGTTTGAGGATGATATGGAGTAGCTACTTTATGTGTGATGTTGTACTTGTTTAGTACTCCATCAAAGAGTTTGTTACAAAAATGGCTACCTCCATCACTTATTATAGCTACAGGCGTTCGAACCCTCTTGAATATGAAATCTTTCAAGAATTTCACAACAACGTTAGCATGTCATTGGTTTTGGTGGGGATAAGCTTACCCGGCTTGGACCACGTAATCCCAATGACCAAAATGTATTGAAAACCATTAGATGGGGGAAAAGGACCCGTGAAGTCAATCCCAGTACATCGAAAGAGTTGACAACTAAATTAGATGTCAAAGGCATTTCATCTCTTTTGCTTATGTTTCTGTTCTTTGACATACATCACATTGTGCCTGAAAACATATGAGCGTCTTTAAAAGAGTGGGCCAAAGAATCGGTATTTGTAATATCTTAAATGTTTGTCTTTTCACCTCAAAATGACCCATGATGAAGTTCGCTGACAAAAAGTCGAATGCTCTTATGTTCTTAACTTGGTACGTCTCAGGATGACTTGATCTTGACCAATCTTGTATAAATAAGGGTTCGTCAGAAATAGTCCTTAATAGTTTTAAAAACCTTTTCTTGTCACTGATATGAAGTGTTAGGTCGAAAAACACAGTGAGATAGTTTTACAATATCAGTACCATGGGTTGGACTATGAAAAATAACTGTTCATCGGGAAAGGTTTCAACTATATCATCATTACTCTCATCTTTAAGAGAATTGAAGTGAGAAATCAACCTAGACAAATGGTCGGCTACTAAGTTTTCTTGCCTTTCTTATCCTTGATCTCTAGGTCAAATTCTTGTAAAGTAAGACCCACGATTAATCTTGGCTTGGCATTTGGTTTACTTAATAGGTATCTTAAGCGGCTGTGATCAGAATGTTACAATCACTTTAGATCTACTAAATAAGACCGAAATTTGTCTAAAGAGAATACTATAGCCAAGAATTCCTTTTCGGTGGTGGTGTAATTCATTTGGGCATCGTTGAGTGTTTTGCTAGCATAGTAGATGACATGTGGCAGCTTATCCTTTCTTTGTCCAGGCTGCTCCTGTGCATGTCGAAGCATCGCACGTTATCTCAAAGGTAAAGACGATTTGGTGCCATTATAACGGGGGTAGATGTTAGTTTCTCTTTCAAGGTATTAAAGGAAATAAAGCGGTCATTGTTGAAGTCAAATTCAGCATCTTTGGATAATAAGTTACATAAAGAGACGACTTATTTTAGAAAATCTTTAATAAATAAATGCGTGTAAAATCCTGCATGTCCCAAAGCTTCTTATCCCTTCACGGATGTAGGGAGGTAGTTTGGATATCAATTCAACTTTTGCCTTATCAAAACTTCAATACTTGTTTGAAATTATATGTCCTAAAACTATCCCTTGTTGAACCGTAAAATGACTTTTCTCCCAACTAAGGGTTAGATTGCATTCAATGCATCTTTCTAAAACCAAAGTCAATTTATGTAAGCAATCATCAAATGAGTTCCCAAAGGCAATCGTCCATGAAAATTTCAATGAATTTCTCCGCGTGTCGAGAAAATAGATATCATGCATCTACTGGAAAGTGGCAGGGCATTGCATAGCAAATGGCGTGCGAAAAGCAAAATGTCCCAGGACATGTAAATGTGATCTTTTCATGATCTTAAGGTGCTATGGGTACTTGGTAGTATCCAGGCAGTCCATCCAAAAAACGGTAAAAATTAGGTACTTGACTAATCTTTCCAACATTTGATCAATGAATGGAAGAGGAAAGTGATCCTTTTCGTATATAAATTTAGTTTCCTAAAATCTATACACATTCTCCAAATCCATTGATTATTCTAGTGGGCACTTCAATCACTTTTATCATTTTTAACAAGCTGTTATCCCCGATTTCTTTGGTACCACGTACCTTTGGACTAACCCACTATCAGTAATAGGATAGATAATCCATACTCTAACAATTTAAGGATTTCCTTTTTAACTACCTCTTGCATGTTTGGGTTTAGTCTTCTTTGGGCCTACCGTACGGGTTTAGCACCATCCTCCAAGTTGATCTTGTGCGTACATTGTTGGACTAATGCCTCTTATATCCCACATACTGCGACCTATAGATTTCTTAAGCTGTTTAAGCAACTTTGATGAGTTCCTTTTCTTGTGGTTTGGTCAAGGTTGAAGAAATTATCCTTTGAATATGTTTCTCCTTCTCCCAACCACATATTTTTAAGTGCTCGGAGTAAGTCTTTGAGTTCAAGTTCGAGGTGGATTGGCCTCTTTATGAGATGAAGAAGCCAGGTAGATTTAAAAGTGCACTAGATTTTGTCATCAACTTCATTATTGTCTAGTTGTTCAAGAGTACCCTTGAATTTCTTCATCTAAATCTTCTTCAACCTTTTCAAGTGTAAGAGCAGTTTCAAGCTTGTCTTAATGATACGGTTTGGAAAAAGGTGTTTTGGACGAAGATTATCCAAAGGATCAACTTGAATATTTCATCGATGGCGAGAAATAGAAGGGAAAGGTGAAGAATCAAAAACTTTGAAATGAGCAGTCTCTCCTAAAATTTGTCGTTGTCAAATTTCCATCTTGGACATCAATAATAGTTTTAGTAGTTGCCGTAAATGGTACTACCAAGCAATATTGTATGCTCTCTGTCCAATGCGGATTTTCTTGCATATCCAGGAACCTGAAAGTCAACGGGTATTAGTGCGGTTTGTCTACACGTAGCCAAAACATCCTCGACTATTCCCTACGGATATTTAAAGAGATCTATCTGCAAGTTGCGAGGGACATAGTTGTGGGTTTTAAATCCCCTAGATTGGTGTGAGAATATAGAGTAGGGCATCAAATTTATACTAGCACCTAAATCAAGCATTGCTTTAGCAACCTTCCTATCCCCGTAGTTATGTTTATAATAAAACTTCCGGGGTCTTTCAACCTTGGGGGTAATTTGTCTTGAGAAATCTGTTAAGCGCTAGAAATTTACGACACTCTACTCGTTCATTCGGTTCATACCTGCATTTCTTAGTATTGAATTTTTTGAAAAACTTACGATAAGAGGCACATTCATGATCACTTCTAATAATGGTAAATTAATATTTACTTTAGAAAGCATATTAAAAGATCATAGAATTGCTTATCTTGTTTGGACTCTTTCAGAGGTGGGGAAAAGGTACTTGCATCTGGTGTGGATTCTGTTGTCTTTTGAATTTTGGGAGTGTCGAGATGACCCCGTGAGTTTTCGAGAAGGCTTGTTAAGTTTAACACTTGTTTCTCACTTTGTGCGAGATTAGAATATCGCCTTAACATTCATGAACTACTGAGGTAGTTTAGAGATTTAATTACCTGCTTGGTATTGACTACACTTACCATTTCGAAGGGTTCTAACATCTTTTGCTTGTTACGGTTGGTAGTGACTTTCACAGTTCTTTCTTTTGCATTTGTTCAAGCCAGTTGCCCAACTTTAGATTCAATTCTTTTAACCAGAAGCCTGTGGTGTTCAACCTTTGATTAGTCATCGGTTGGTTGTCCGCGACTAACTTGAATAAAAGCATTCAAGCTATCTTGGTTGGTTTAAAAGATTGGCTTGGTGAGTAAGAGGTGGTTGTAGGTTGGGTGATTATAGGTGTTTGGATGATACTTTTGAAAATATTGGACTTCCTCATATGGCATTGACACTAGAATCACAAGTATTTGAACAATTATGAATTACCGTACCCCGATTGAACAACACAACTTCACATACCTCTTGATTTGAAATTTGGTGAGGCGTGAGGAATTTCACTTGTTTAGTCAATTGACAAGTTGCAAGGTTATCTCATTATCAAAGCCGACTTCATTTGACCTTTGCTTTCCTTCACCACCTCTTTGTTGGGATTAGAACCCGATAGCTACTTAGAGATTATAGGCTTCCTCTGGCTTTGTCTTTTCTCTACGGCGCCTCGGCAACATTATCAACCATGTATTGACTACTGTAGTGTCAATCCATCGTAAAAAGAATTGGTTTTGTAGCTGTAGTGGAAAGCTATGATTTTGACATTGAATGAAAAGGAGTTTGAATCGGATTCCCCGAAGCTTCGTGAAAGACTCTTCATTCATTTGAGAAAATGTTGCTATCTTTGTTCTTAGATCAACAGTCTTTTTGATGGGAATAGAACCTACCCTTAAAAATTTCATGTTGCCTCCCAAGTTTTAAGAGAACTTTGTTGTAGAGTAATGAACCATGACCAAGCTTTATCTTTGAGAGTGTAAAGGAAAACACCTCGTCCTAAGTTGATCTTCACTAATTGCATGTAGTGGAAAGGTTTGGACAATAGCATAGAATTCTCGAATGAAATGCAAAGGATCTTCATTAGGGATACCGTAAAGGAAGGCAACAAAGAATAATGAATCTTTTTCAATTCATAATTCCTTGCACCTCTTGCGATTGGATCTTGAGGAAGTTACATTGCCAATGATTGGCATTGTATAGTCTTTCATCTTTTTAGCCTATCTTGACATCTCCCATGTTTATTTGTAGTTGAAAATGATCCTCATCTATTGTGAATCAACATTTTGCTCTTAAAAATAATAGTAGATATCTAAAAAAAATCTGAGGAACCTAAATTTTTTTTTGTTTTACTAAACGAAGGGACCTGATTTTTGAAGCAAACAAATTTATTTCATTTGAATTTTTTTTTACATGAAACTAAAACAAAGGAAAATACAATAATGGGTGACACTCCATGTAGGACTAAAATTTATCGTCTTCTAGTAAGGCGTTGCTTGGAAGATTGCGAGAATGAAAAACTCGATGTCTCTCTTACATTTGAATTCATTTAAGTTTCAATTTTGCCTTTACGCAAATGTTGACTAAGCTGTTCAACTTGAACTTCCACCTTTTTGATAGAAGCTTCCCGAGTCCAATAGTTGATTGGTCTTTGATTGATTGTCCTACTGAGCTTGAATAAAAGAATTCAAGTTGTCCTCGAGAGTTGGTTTATTTGGAATGCTTCGTGGAATAGGTGGGTGGAATTCTTGGCTTTACTGGTTTGAGCTTTGAGGGAAAGGAGGGTTATTTTGCCTCGAGAGAAATTTGGATGACTTCTCCACCAGGATTATAGGTATTTGAATTGGGATCAAACCTTGGTCTTTGTTGATATGCTCCAAACACATTAACTGCTCGAGGTCCGGTTGTATCTCCTTGATATGGAATGAGGCTTCGGTTACCTTGTCCCGTGTTCTTTGTCTGAAACCATGTGTTCATTATTTGTGTTGGTTTGTGTAAGCGAGAAGAACAACTTGCTTGAGTCAGTTGAGACAAGTTGTTGTTGAACTTCATTACTGAGTCAATCTACATGAACACTTTTGACTTTTCTCACTCTGGAGCTTTTCTATTGGGAATTAGCCTGACATCTCGAAAGAGATTATATGTTTCCCGATGATCTTTTCTCTATGTGCTCCTCATAAGCGTTGTCGACAATGAGCCCGACATTGTTGTGTAAGTCCATCGTAAAAGAATTGGTTACGCAGCGGGGAAAGCTATGATGGGGACATTGAGTGAGAAACATTTTGAACCTATCCCGAAGCTTCGTGGAATGGTTACTCGCTTCCATACGAGAGAAAGTAGCAATCTTTCCTCTCGGGTACACGATGTTTTTGATGGGAATAGAATTTTCCCGTGAATTTGTGTAAATTTGACCCCGTGTCATCGGAGAACCGAGGAAGTGACATCAACCAAGCTTTTAGCCTTATCAGCGCTTTAAGGTGTACGGAAAACATCTCATTCTAAGGCGATCCTCGTTTAGAATACCGAGGGGAATGTTTGGGCCGTAGCATAGAAATCTCTCGTAAAAGGAAAGAGAATCTTCATTGGGTAGCCCGTAGAAGGAAGGAAGCATAGAAAAATGAATATTTTTAAGGTCGCCAATTAGAACGACTTCTCCCGTGGATAGCGGCGATTCTTGAGTGCGATCATAGGTCTTATGAGCTCTTTCATCGTGGTTTCCACTAACATGTTGGTTTTCCTCCATTTCTTTTGGTTCTAGTAAAGGATTAAGACGTTACTATGTTTGGCTCAAAATCGGGTTGATGGGTAGGATCCGGTGTTGTTGACACTTGTTTAAATTTATGAATATTATTTACATATGGTGTTAGGGGTTTCATAAGAATCTCACTGCCACGCGTGTAATACTAACGTAAATTTAAAACTCCTGTCAACAAAAATAAAGAAATTAGAAAATTTCCATGGCATTTAATACAAAACACTAGACAATTTTTTTTTTTTTTTTAATTTTTTTTTTTTTTAATTTTTAATTTTTTTTTAATTTTTAATTTTTCTTTTTTTTTAAATAACATAATTAGTATTAGCAAAGTGTTCCCAGGGAAAGAATGGTGGTCTTGTATGGCTCGTAAAAACCATTCTCTGGCAGCGAACAACGTTCAGGGAAAGACTAGTAGCCTGAAAGGCTGAAAAGCTAGTCTCTAGCGAAGCTATTAGATTTTTACTTTTCATGCCTTTTAGTTTTTTTTTTTTTTTTTTTTTTTTAAATTAATTTTTTTTTTTCGAACGGTAATTTTATTTTACTATTCACGCTATCTTATTTTTTATTAACTTAAAATTTAAAAAAAAATTTAAATATTTTTTTTTTTTTTAACGGTAAAAACTTTTTTACTTCAAATTTCAAATTTCTAAATTATTTACTTTTTATGCTATAAAAAAAAAATTTAAAATATATTTTTTTTTTTTTATTTTTTTTATTTATTTATTTTTTATGAAATTTGAAATTTGATTAAATTTTATTTTATTTTATTTATTTATTATTATTATTATTATTTTTTTTTTTTAAAAAAATATCACAATTATTCTGACACAAAAAATATTTTTAAAATTTTGATAAATAAATTAAAAGCTATTCCTCCCGGCAATGGCGCCAAAAACTTGATGAGCAGCAGCGGGCATCGGAGATTCTAGCAAATACTTTGGTTTAATATTTGTAAAACTCTCATGAAGTGCGAATCGTTTCGTAGAAAATGATAAGTATCTTTCACGAGTCGATCTAAGGAAGGAATGTATGTGGTTCTTAATTTATTATTCAAACTTTTAAAAGCGAAATTAAATCCTAAACATCCTGTCCACGATAGTTTGGTTTTTGTGTTTCTAATCTAATAACATAAAATAAACATATATCTGATTAATTAAATAAAAAATAAACATAGATACAAATTCAATAAATATTTATCTCTGAAATAAATATATTCTGATTCAATAAATATTCATGCAAATTTTATCATTTTATATTAGTGGAGTATTTATGGATATAATAACTAAGTTAATTATGCTTGCTTTCGTATTATCTAGGTTATTAAAGATATAAATTGATATTTTATTGATTCTCTCTTTTTGTATGAATCTGCGCTTTGGTGAGTTAGATCTTCTTTGTTAACTAAGCAAATCAATTAACACCTATGGGTGGGGTTGATAACTAATTTGGTTAATTAAATTAATTCCTTTTTCTAAGAGATTGAAAATGAACCATTTAAATGCCACGCTTTGGTGAGGTTAGGCGATTTAAACTTTATCGAGAGGTGTCCAAATTAAACCCGAGAATTTAGTTATCAAATACTAACTTAAGTTTTAAAACCCTTATTGAGAAAACATGTTGTCGATACGTTTTCACATAATAATTCTTATAAAAACTTTTGAAATAGAGCTGCTCTAACTGCAGAGGCGATTGTACCAGCAAATAAAGAGCACTTACTCTAAATTAGGCAGGATAACTAAACCTTAAAATCTAATTTTCGATTTAAGTTTGTAATGAAAAATAATGTATTTCTCTCTAACATCCTTAATATAAAATCTTGAATAAAAAATAAAATCAATTCATTTTAGAAATTTTCACCTATTTAATATTTCGCAAGCTTATAACAACGTTATTATTATATCATGATTATAAGCAGCTAGCACAGTTAAATTTAATCAAAGACAAATTAAATATAACATGTAAGAATAAAGCATAAAAATAAGCGTAAAGAAAATAAAATCCTTCTGATCTTGACGCTTATTCTCGTTGCTAGAAAACCTCAAGCGAATTTGCATACCCATTTATTGAATCAAAAATCTAAATTATTACAAAAAACATTACAAGTTCCTCTCAAAAAGAAGAACTCTAAACCTAAGACAATTGAACTAAAAACTAAGAGAAAAAATAAGAAAAGCTTAGTAACTAAGAAAGAAACTAAAGAAAACTCAAAAACTAAGAAATGAGAGAAAAGAAAGAAGAGAGAGTGAGGTTTTTGAGGTGTGTTTTGAAGTGAATGGAAGGGGGTATTTATAGGTGAGGATGGAGAGAAAAAATGATTAAAAAAATGTTAAAAAAAAATATTAAAAAAATAAAACGTGTTTTGGACTTCTTTGAGGTCATCAATGACGTCGGCGTGGCGTCATCGGGCGGCTGCACGTGAAAAATGGGTCAGCGCGTTGGGGCTGGGCGCTAACGCGTATCGCGCGCGTGAAACGGTGCCCGCGCGCTGCAGCTGTGAAGCGAAACATCAGCATCAGCCTTGTGAGCGCGCGACTCTGGCGAGCCTTCCATGTGGTGGCCTGAGAAGTGAAATTTATTGGCGCGGATTTTTCCGTCTTTTATCATTTTTGCCCTTTTCGACCCATTTTGTTCAATTTTTCCATGTTTGTTGACCTTTTTCCACTTATTTATCAATTTATTTGTGATGTATTGCTTCAAGTATTCTTCTTTGAGTCTTTACATTGCGTTTTTAGGCAAAATTCACTGAAAAAACAATAAAAATACCCGTGATTCCGAAAAAGACAAATTTATATAAATATATGATAAAACATATAAATATATATATTTTTAATCAATTAAAGTGCATAAAATCATGGTTATTTTAGTTATGTTTTTGTAATTTATTAGCTTTTTGATTCAATAAATGGGAGTGCAAATTCCGCTTGGAGGTTTTCTAGCAACGGGAATATCATCGAAGTTCTGTAAGGATTTTATTTTCTTTGCAATTATTTTTTATGCTTTATTCTTACATGTTATATTTAATTTATATGCGTGATTAAATTTAAGCGTGCTATTTGTTTGTAAACATGATATAATAATATCGTTGTTATGCTTACGAAATATTAAATAGGTAAAAATCTCTAAAATGAATTGATTTTATTTTTATTCAAGATTTTATATTAAGAATGTTAGAGAGAAATATATTATTTTTCATTACAAACTTAAATCTGAAAATTAGATTTTAAGGTTTAATTATCGGTCGATTTAGAGTAGTGCTCTTTTATTTGTTAGTACAATCGCTAGGTAGTTAGAGTGAAGCTCTATTTCAAAAGTTTTTATAAAATTATTATCTGAAAATGTATTAATGACATGTTTTCGGTAGTGGTTTAAAACTTGAAAGTTAGTACTCGGATAATTAAATTCTTAGGTTTAATTTGGGCCTTGAATAAAGTTTAAACTTGTCAACCTGCTTGCAAAGGTGATATTTAAATGGTTCATTTTCAATCTCTTAGAAAAAGGAATTAATTTAATTAAGCAAATTAGTTATCAACCTACCCGTAGGTGTTAATTGATTTGTTTAGTTAACAAAGAATATCTAACCCCGCAAATTGGTATTCATACAAAAAGGGAGAATCAATAAATATCGAATTCATATCTTTAATAACCTAAATAATACGACTAATTAACTTAGTTATTATATCCATAAATACTCCATCATTATAAAAGATAAAATTTGCATGAATGTTTATTGAATCTATGTTTATTTTTATGTTATTAGATTAAAAACACAAAACCCAAAATATCGTGAAAGGATGTTTAGGATTTAATTTCGTTTTTAAAAGTTTGAATAATAAATTAAAAACCACATACATTCCTTCCTTAGATCGACCTTGGGAGTATACTTATCATTTTCTTCGAAATGATTCGTGCACTTGCGAGAGTTTTATAAATATAAAACCAAAGTATTGGCAGGATCGGCGATGCCGGTTTTCGCTCATTAGGGGGCCAAGTTGGGGAAAAAATAACAATATTCTTTTAAATGGATGGAGATCCCTTCCTTGAAGCTTGGGATAGATTCAATCTCTTTTTTATTCAATGACAAACCATAGGTATCCATTGCAAGTACAAAACCAATTATTTTATGATGGACTAACACAACAGTGTTAGTACAATGTTAATAATGATACAGGAGGAGCTATGAGAGAAAGGATGGTAAAAAGAACTTATGAACTTTATGAGATGTTGGGTACTTCCTCCCAACAAAAGAGTGCTAAAATGAGAAAAGCAGGAGTCAATGAAGTTGGCTCCATAAATGAAATGGCCTTACAACTTATAGAATTGATTAAGCGAGTGCAACTCCTCACTAACCATCAAATTTCAAATGAATATGTATATAAACTGTGGTTCAATTGGACATAGTGCTTTTAATTGTTCAAATGTAGGTGATTCTAGTGTGGATACCATGGAAGGAGCGAATTATATGAAAAGGTATCATTGCAACACTTGTAAATTACCCTAAACTTACTTCGAAACCAAACAATTACCAAGCATATACCAAAAACCAAACATAAAGGCCATATAAAAACCAACCTTACCTACTAAGTCAACCGAATAAGCCAACCTTAGAATGTAATTTGAATTCCTTTATTCAAATTAGTAGAGATAACCAGTTGATGAATAATCAGAGGTTGAACATAAAAAAGGCTTTGGAAAAAAAGGGTTGAAGTGAGAGTTGGGCAGTGAGTAGACTGCATGCAAAAGTAAGAAAAAAGGAAAGCTACATGGCCAAGTAGAACAAACAAAGGATATCACAATCCTTCGAAGTGGTAAGGTAGTCAATAAAAAATTACCTAAAATTTCTAATGATTTATCATTTAATGCAAGTAATAAAGAAGGTGAACTTATAATTAGAGAGTGAATGGACATCGCCAAAATTCATAAAGAACGACACTAGGAATCAATACGATTTCCACATTGGCCGAAAGAATTCAAACAAGATAAGAAATTCTCTTATCTTTTTAATATGCTTTCTAAAGTTCATATTAATTTACCTTTATTAGAAGTTATCAATAATATTCCATCACTACTACAATAAAGTGAATTTAAGTCAGGATTTAAAGTCAATTTTTGCTTAAAACTAACTTATAACAAATTTTAAGTCGGTTCTACGTGTCAACCGACTTAAAAAATTGGAAAAAATAATAGTACTTTGGTCGATCTGGTAATCTCTTTTACTAATATACTATTTTAACATATATAACTTTTTTTTTGTGAATTCATGATATTACATTCTTATTTTAAATTTAAGATCACAAGATGAATTAGGAGAAGAATATGATGATATCGAATAGCATAGGTATCTTATAATATTTAATAATATTGTAATTAAGTTAAATATATATATGTATGTATTGTATATAAATTAGTTTTTGTTATAAATTTAGTTCTTAAGTAATTAATTAATATTTAATTTTTCAATTAACATAATGTATTTAAAAACTCTTTTAAACATATTTTCATTTTTGTTTTGCTATTAAGTGAGTTCTATAGGTGAATCAACTTAAAATTTAAAGTCGGTTCTACCAGTGAATCGATTTAAAATTTAAAGTTGGTTGGCACATAGGACCAACTTAAAATTTTAAGTTGGTTCACGGGTAGAACCGACTTTAAATTTTTAAGTCCCCATATGAACTAACTTAAAAGGTCATTTTTGTAGTAGGTCACCCTATGCTATGTTTTTTAAGAAATTACAACCTAAGAAAATGAGGTATGAGCCTAATGAAAGAGTAGTAGTATGAGAGATTTCTAGTTCTATGCTTTAGTAAGAACTACTCCCAATGTTGAATGATCCTTACTCTATTTTGTTCCAACTAGGTTTGGGAGATTTATAACCTACAATCATGTCCCTTTAGCTTGTGGATAGATCTATTAAATATTTGATGGTAATGGTTGAGGATATGCCAGTGTAGGTATAAAAATTTATAATACCTATTGATTTTTTGGTTCTAGATATGAGCCTAATGAAAGAGTAGTAGTATCAGAGATTTCTAGTTCTATGCTTTAGTAAGAACTACTCCCAATGTTGAATGATCCTTACTCTATTTTGTTCCAACTAGGTTTGGGAGATTTAAAACATACAATCATGTCCCTTTAGCTTGTGGATAGATCTATTAAATATTTGATGGTAATGGTTAAGGATATGCCAATGTAGGTATAAAAATTTATAATGCCTATTGATTTTTTGGTTCTAGATATGGAGAAAAATCCATCCTTAAAAAGAACATACAATACTTCTTGGTAGACTATTTCTGGCTACTACCAAGACCATTATTGATGTCTAGGATGGAAATTTAACAATGAAAGTTATAGAAGAGACTAACCATTTTAAAGTTTTTAACTCTTCACCTTTTCCTTATACCTCTACTGTTGATGAATGCTTTAATGTTGATTCAATAGATATACTTGTACATAGCACTTTTATGTAGGATAGAATGGAAAGTAAATTGGAATTTTGTCTAATTGTTGAAAGGGTAGAAAAATATTTATATGAGGACACTGAAGGCTATCATGATCTTTTAGATAATGTTGAACTTATAAGAGAATCCAATATGTCAATAATTTAGATACTCATCCAAAACAATTGTGCTAGAATTTTAGGCTTTAAGTTTTGGTTTTAGGAATTTGTTGAGTAATTTAAAAACCACATGATTCCTCTTTGAATAGACATTGGAAGTATATTATTTTTTATAAGTAATTCGTGCACTTGAGGGGTATTTTATAAATCATACAAAATTTGTACGCAATAATTTTGTGCAATCAAGTTTTTCACATCATTGCGAGAGAACTAGTAATAGTAGCCAAAAGTTGCTAACTTTGCAAATGGCATGTTTTTACCATCGTTGTTGAGAAAGAATAGCATTTTTAAATTTTTATTATCAAAATCTAAAAAAAAATTGTGTTACAAATTTTGTGATTTTTATTTAAAATTTTAAAATATCTGGATTATTTATTAATTTTTGATATTTAAAAAAAATTAATTTTTGACCAACTCTTTTTAAAGATGCTAATATATTTGTACTGAATGTGATTGATTTCAAAGGATAGCTAATATAAGAAAATGAGATGAAATCCCTTTGGCCAACTCTTTTTAAAGATACTAATATGTTTGTACTTTATGAGTTCCTTCCCCCATCTTTTGGCTATGAATATAACCTAGTTGCTATGGATTATGTACCCAAGTGGGTGGAAGCTATACCCACTAACACTAATGATGCTAGCTTTCTTATTAAATTCTTGATGGACTCAATTTTAAACATGTTCGAGACGCCTAGAGCAATAATAAGTAATGAAGGAAGTCATTTTTGTAACAAACTTTTTATAGAATACTGAAGAAGTATAACATTACACAAAAGTGGCTACTCCATATCATCCTCAAATGTTCGATGAAATGTAAGAAAGTAATAGGAAAATAAAAGGGTTTTGGTAAGATATTGTGTGCCTTTCAAGGAAAGATTGGGTAATCAAGTTGAATGATGTCCTATGTGCTTACAATACAACTTACAAAACATGGATTTAGATAATGTAGGAGAGAAATTTTACTCCAAATCAATGAACTTCAAAATATTAGGGACAAAGCTTATGAAAATGCAAAGTTGTACAAATAACGTATAAAGCATTATCATAATAAGAGGCTAGTTCGTAATACTCTTCTTCCTCGAATAAAATTTCTTTGTTTAACTCTTATCTAAGATTGCTTATAGGAAAATTGAAATCAAAGTGGGATGGATCCCATACAATTACGTAATTATTTCTAAACGAAGTGGTGGAATTATTGAATCCTGAGACACAAAAAACTTTCCAAGTCAATGTGCATCATTTGAAGCCTTATTTAGAAGGAGGATATAATGGAAAAAGCATTGAGATTATATAGATATAATCATTATCAACATAAATGTCTTGGTGAAACATTAAAGTAAGCACTAGATAAGAACCAACCCATTATTATAGGTAATATTTTATTTGTTTTTATTTTTATTTTTATTGTATTATTTTAATTCCTATTTTGTAAAAATTATCTAGAAATGTCAATTTTATAATTGTTTGTTGAAATTTGTAAGAAGTACACATCTGCATAATTTTTATATATTTGGATTTATGGATGTACATCCAATTTCATACCAACTTTTGAGTAGGTTCAACAAATACATAACTTTTCTATCTTTGCTCTTTATCTTTAATCTATAATTGTTACATTGAAGGCAATATAAGTTCTAGGTGTTGGAGATAGGAAAGTTACATTTATAAAATTTTGTGAATTTTGTGTTAAATTGAAATTTTTATGTTCAAATGATTTCATTTTTATTTACATTTTTTTGTGTATTTTTATTGAATTTAGAATTTTTGGTTGGATTCATTTCAAAAACATTACATAAAATAATATGATAATTAGTTAGTTCTTTTCATAATTAGTATTTCATGATTAAATATTAAAATTACAATAAACCCAAAATCGATATTTAGGAATCAAATAGTAGAGACTAGAGAATACATTTTGAGCCATTATCTTCACAGTTTGAGTAATGATATTTTTCTACTCTTTAAATATTATTCTTATCAATTCTAATTATTAGATGATCTCTATAACTTTTTGCATTGAATGTTAGGATATTTACATCTAATAATATGTCATGTATTTATTTATTTTTGCTTAAGTTGAATAAGTGAAGTAAGTATATGCCTTTCTATTCATTCATGCATGGCTTCTAAAAACTATATATGGGGTACCTAAATCAATAAAAATAAAAAGCCACAAATTAACTAATCATCTATAATACAATATTTATGTACAATATGTACACATGTTTTTTTCTAAAAAAAATAAGAGAGATAAAGAAAAATAAAAGAACAAGAAGAGAGAAAAAGAATAATATATACTACATACTATGACTTATTATCCTTCAAAGTTGTGAGAATTAACTAAATATAGAAAAATACATACACACACACACACACACACATATATATATATATATGACATAATTTCCCAAGAAGTCATTTATATTTTCTCACCTCTTAAAAGGCATTATTTGAGATTTTTATTTGATAAATTTTATGGATATATGAAAATAATATGTAATTTATTTATAAAATCCTTACATTTGATTCATTTTTATACATAAATTCTTCTGCACATACCTTTGAATGAATGATTGAGTCAATTGGATTAGTGTTATTGAGAGTATGTCTTATGAGGATAGAGTCAAAGCAAATTAGAATTCCTTACACTGAGATAAGGTAAATTTGATATTGATACATTTTTTATTTGGATATGAAAGTTATTTTTAAACTAATTATTATAATAAATCCTGAATGTTTATAATATTAAAATGATCTATGCTATAGAATTTAATTATAGACTTAAAAGAAATTTTATAGCAAGAGAAGTTTTGTTTTTCTTATTTAGCTTTCTTTTTACTTTCTTTTCAATTTTTCAATTTTTATTTGTTTATATGTTATTTGGTTATTTTTATTTTCAATTTTTGGTGAACATTTTATGTTTGTGGATATCATTTCTAAAAACTGCCACAAGACTTAAATTTGTTCACTAGGGAAACATAAGGGTTTAAATCCTTATGTATAAGCTAAATGCAATTGCATCAATCTACGAAAATGATTTATGATAGTTTATTTTCTAGCTTTTGTTTTAGATCCTCACCATTCTTGTTAGGAGACTAGCAAGAAACTAGTTAGGGTTTGTGTTAAGTGTTTGAAATTACTTAATGTATTATGGTTTTATGTATGTTAAGTGATCATATAGATTTGTATTTTCTTGTTTTGCTATCATTTTGTGCAAATCTAAAATTTTAAAATTAGGATATATTTTATTGTTTTTAAGATATTTCTTGTATGAAAATAAATCAATTTTAAGAATTATACTTGAATAACTTCATTACAACTTGAAAGATTAATGAAAACATTTGTAAAACATTACATAGGTTTTAAAATTGAAAAAGAAAAGTACAAGGAATTTAGGGTTCCAAAGTGATGCAGTTTGAAGTTTGCCGCGACACGCTGTGGTACACACATCCTATACACAATTTTGGGCACGATCTACTTTATTCGTGCTCTAGCACACAATGTTTGAAGGCATTCCAAAATAGAGGTAATTCTAAAGATTTCTATTAAGACATATTTGAATGTATTCTTTTCATATTATCTCAAAGTGTTGTTTTACATGTTATATGTTTAATTTATTGATAATTTATTTAAACTATGCACATATAGCTATAAATAATATGGAATATTAGTAATATTATTACCTTTGTGAAATATTAAAGTAGAGTAAACATTTCTATAAAATATTAAGTTTTATTTTTTTATCAAGATTTATGAAAAGTTTGTAAATAAAAAATATATTGATGAAATATTTTTCATAATAAAAAAGTGAGTTATATTTAGGATTTAAATTATCCCAATCTGATTTAGAGTAATACTCTTAAATCTTTTGGCCTATATCAACTGTATAGCTAAAGTGAGTTTTATTTAAAAAAATATTTGTAAGAATTATTATTGGAGATATATTGATGACATATACTTAAATCAAAAACCTAATCTAGACACCTTGAATAAAAGTCTAACGTACATGCATAGCCTTAGCGAGTAATTAGATGGTTTATTTATTCCTTAGAAATAAATGAGAATGTAATAATTAATCAATGGTTATCCCAACCTTAGGATATTAAATGATTTATTATTAACAAAATAATTTTCATCATTGTCTTAGGAGATTTTCTATTTAAAAAGGAGAATCAATAATCTTAATTCATATATTTAATAAATATTAAACAAGTATGGTAACTAACTAATATATCCCATAAATTTTTCACTACAAGAAAAATGTTTAGTTGCTTAAACGTTTATTAAATCTATCTTTGCTTTTATTTTAGTAGTTTAGATATTCAACAAAAATAATCACGACATGATGTTTATTTTTAAATTTTATTTTTAAAAATTTGTTAAATAATTTAAAAATCACATGATTTCTGTTTATAACGATCTTGAAAGTATGTTTAACATTTTCTATAAGTGATTTATGCCTTTGCGAGCTATTATATAAATCATATTTCTGAGCTTCTAGAGCTCCCCGAATAGGACGAGATGGAAGTAGAACTTGAGTCTCTAGTAGACCCGGAACCACTAGAGTTGACAAACCATTCACTTTCACTAATGATCACACTTTCACGCAAGGCATGGTTTCTAAGTTTTTTCCTGCCCATAGTTATGAAGATTTAATATGATCCGAAATCAAGATAAAAGTGCATAAAGAAGTATCAAAAGGATGTACAACTCGAGTATGTAAAATCACAAGATCAAATTGCCGACATCTTCACTAAATCGCTTAAGCAAGAAGACTTTGTCAGATTGAGAAATTTGCTCGGCATCATAAAACAGGTTTAAGAGGGGGTGTTGGTTTGTAAACTTGTTTACAAGCCCAAAGAAATCAAAATAAACTTTGAAAAATTCTAGCCCATTTGAAGTCCAGCTCATGGAAGCTTCTAAGATGATCTGGATTGATAAGGATACAGCTCATGGTTGGTGGGAAGAAGAAAATCAATGGGTTAGGTAAGGAGATAGGTGTATGGTTTAGATTGTTTTGGTAGGTTTATATTGTATGGCTTAGATTTATTTGTTGTTTCTATAAATACCTCTCATTAGCAATGTAATAATCAAGCTAAATAAATCAGAAACGAAAATTCAATAATTTCTGAGTGTTTCTGGAAAATTGTTCTTGAGTGTTCTTGAGTTTTGAGAGTTTTGATTCATAATTTTCCAACAAAGTGGTAGCAAAGTTGTAGTTGGAAATATAAATAGACACTATTGTATATCAAATCGAAGCTCTCAATGAGACAAATCCGATGCTGTAAGAATCATCCTGATCGGAGTTCGAATGCGCCGCCACGATCCTCTGGAAGTTTCTGCCCAAAAGTGAGTTAACTCACTGAGTCAGCCGAGTTGGAGCCGAGTTGACTGAGCTGTGAAGCCTGTTGATCGAACCGCTGACTGAGCCACCAAGCCATTTGACCGAGCCGTCAAGCCGTTTGACCGAGCTACCGAGACAGTTGACCAAAAAAGTTGACTTTGACCGTTGACCAAAAAAATAAGATTTTTCCCCGGAGTTCCTCCTAAGGTTTTTTGACGTTCTGAATCCATCTGTGTGACCATAATTTACAAATTTTCACTATATTGAGAGTTATGTCAAATGGAGGTATGTTATCGTTCCAAGTCTCGACACTCAACAACGACAACTATGATAATTAGAGTATCAAGATGAAGGATCTTTTGGGTGCACATGATGTGTGGGAATTCGTAGAGAAAGGATTAAGTGAGCCAGATGATGAAGCTACTTTAACACAAGTGCAAAAAGAATCTTTGAAGGATTTGAGAAAAAGAGACAAGAAAGCCCTTTTTCTTATATATCAAGCCTTAAATGATGATAGGTTTGAGAAGATTTTAGATGCAACATCTTCCAAAGCAGCGTGGAATAAGCTTCAAATTTCTTTCAAAGGAGCCGATAAAGTGAAGAAGGTTCGTCTCCAAACACTAAGATGTGAGTTTGAATCTCTACATATGAAAGCTTCTAAATCTATTTCCGACTATTTCTTGAGAGTCGCAGTTGTTTCTAATCAATTAAAAAGAAACGGTGAGATGTTGGGAGATGTTAGAATAATGGAGAAGATACTTCGTTCATTAGATTCCAAATTTGAACACATCATCGTGACGATTAAGGGAACAAAAAATTTGGAAGAGATGACCATTGATAAACTCAATGTGTCATTACAAGCATATGATGAAAAACATAAGAAGAAGCAAGGGATCACTGAGCAACTCTTCAAGATGCAATTAAAGGATAAGCAAGAAAGCCAAGGCAATGACAGAAACCAATGTGTATGAGGTAAAGGTAGAGGCCGTGGACGAGGTGGAGGCCATGGTCGTGGAAGAGGTTGGAATTACAACAACAATTCCAACAACTTTGAGAGAGCAGAAAGCTCAACACAAAGTCGTGGAAGAGGTAATACGAACTCAAGGTATGGCAAATCTCAAGTTCAATGCTATAATTGTCAGAAATTTGGACATTATGCTTCAGAATGTAGAGCTCCCAATAATAGAGTAGATGAGAAAATCAACTACATAGAGGAGAAGACCGATGAGAAAGAAACTCTTTTTCTAGCACGGAAGGAGGGTGATAATAGTCAACCAAATGCTTGGTATCTTGACAGCGGTGCAAGCAACCATATGTGTGGAAGGAAAGACATGTTCGTGGAACTAGATGAGTCAATAAGTGGAAATGTCTCATTTGGAGATGATTCAAACGTAGCAGTGAAAGGAAGAGGTAACATTCTTATTCGATTGAAAGATGGAAAACATCAATTTGTTTCCAATGTTTACTATGTCCCAAATATGAAAAGTAACATCTTAAGTTTAGGACAACTGTTAGAGAAAGGTTATGATATTCATATGAAGGATTATAATCTTTCTATAAAAGATGATAAGAATAACCTCATTGCTAACGTGCCGATGTCAAAGAATAGAATGTTCTTGATCAACATACAAAATGACATTGCAAAGTGTCTGAAAGCCTGCTATAAAGATGCATCGTGGCTATGGCATCTTCGATTTGGACATCTCAATTTTGGAGGATTGGAGCTGTTGTCTAAGAAGGAGATGGTGAAGGGACTACCTTGCATTAACCATCCTGATCAACTTTGTGAAGGGTGTCTACTCGGGAAGCAATTCAAAAAAAGCTTTCCAAAGGAGTCAGACTCAAGAGCCAAGAAGCCACTCGAGCTAATCCATACTGATGTGTGCGGACCGATCAAGCCTAGTTCTCTCGGTAACAGTAACTATTTTCTTCTTTTTATTGATGATTTTTCAAGAAAAACTTGGGTATATTTCTTGAAACAGAAATCAGAAGTTTTTGAAGTATTCAAGAGGTTCAAAGCTACAGTGGAGAGAGAAAGTGGTAGAAAAATCAAAGCCATGAGATCAGACCGAGGTGGAGAATTTACATCCAAGGAGTTTCAAGAGTTCTGTGAAGCAAATGGAATTCATAGATCTTTAACAGTGCCAAGATCCCCCCAACAGAATGGTGTAGCTGAAAGAAAGAACCAAACAATCCTCAATATGGCACGAAACATGCTCAAAAGCAAGAAACTACCCAAAGAGTTTTGGGCAGAAGTAGTAGCATGTGCAGTTTACTTGTCAAATCGATCTCCAACAAGAAGTGTATGTGGAAAGACAACGCAAGAGGCATGGAGTGGAAGAATGCCTAGTATTTCCCACCTAAGAGTCTTTGGAAGTATAGCCCATGTTCATGTACCGGATGAGATAAGAACGAAGCTTGATAATAAAAGCGAGAGTTTTATCTTCATCGGTTATGATACTAATTCAAAGGGCTATAAGCTGTACAACCCACACAATAAGAAGATTGTGATTAGTCGAGATGTAGTATTCGACGAAGAAGGAGAATGTGATTTTAAATCTCATACAGATAGCTTCAATTTCTTTCCTCAACTTAAAGAAGATGAGCAGACAATGAGGGAGCAATCTGTAGAAATTCAACAAGAGCCAACGACTCCACTTACTTTACCAATGCCAATCACTCATGAAGATCCATCATCATCTTCAAGTGGAAGTGAAAGATCCGTGACACGTACACAAAATCTCCAAGATCTTTATGAGGTAACAGAATGACAAGATAATCTTACCTTATTTTGTCTGTTTGCTGATTGTGAACCAGTGAGCTTTCAAGAAGCTGTACAGGAGAAGACGTGGAGAGATGCGATGGATAAAGAAATCAATGCAATAGAAAAGAACGACACATGGGAACCTGTTTCACTTCCCAAAAGGCATAAGGCAATAGGTGTCAAATGGGTGTACAAGACAAAGAGGAATGCTAAGGGAGAGATTGAAAGACACAAGGCAAGGCTAGTAGCAAAAGGATATATTCAAAAGGCTGGAATTGACTATGATGAGGTATTTGCTCCTGTTGCTCGATTAGAAACTATAAGACTAATCATTTCTTTAGCAGCTCAAAATAAGTGGAAGATACATCAAATGGATGTAAAATCTACTTTTCTAAACGGAGTCCTTGAAGAAGAAGTCTACATTAAGCAACCATCAGGCTATGAAGCAAAAGGTCACAAAGACAAGGTATTGAAGTTGAAGAAAGCTCTTTATGGGTTAAAGCAAGCACCAAGAGCATGGAATAACCGAATCGACAAGTACTTTCTGGAGAATAACTTCACCAAGTGTCCCTATGAATATTCACTCTACATCAAGATTGAAGATGGCGATATTATAATCATTTGTCTATGTATAGATGATCTCATATTCACTGGAAGTAATCAGAAGCTAGTTGAAGATTTTAAGAAGGTGATGACCTGAGAGTTCGAAATGACAGATATCGGGTTAATAGCATACTACCTTGGAATTGAAGTAAAGCAAAAAGAAGAAGGCATTTTCATCTCTCAAGAAAGCTATGCAAAGGAGATACTAAAGAAGTTCAAGATGAACGATTGCAACTTGATCAACGCACTAGTGGAATGTGGAATCAAACTATCCAAGCATGAAGATGGTGAAAATGTGGACCCACCATTTTTCAAAAGTTTAGTTGGAAGTCTGCGTTATCTCACGTGTACAAGGCCTGGCATCCTGTATGCGGTTGGATTGATTAGTCGCTATATGGAGAAACCGACAATCACCCATTTCAAAGCTGCAAAAAGAATCCTACGCTATCTAAAAGGTACAATTAATTTTAGCTTGTTCTATTTGGCTTCTAATGATTACAATCTTGTTGGATATAGTGATAGCGATTTTGGTGGAGATATAGACGATCGAAAAAGCACTTCCGGATTTGTTTTTTCATGGGAGATATTGCTTTTACATGGATGTCGAAAAAGCAACCGATTGTCACATTGTCTAGCTGTGAAGCAGAATATGTAGCAGCTACCTCATGTGTTTGCCATGCAATTTGGTTGAGAAACTTGTTAAAAGAGTTAAGTATGACACAAAAAGAGCCAACCAAAATATGTGTCGACAACAAGTCAACCATTGCCTTAGCCAAAAATCATGTTTTCCATGATCGAAGCAAACACATAGATACTCGATATCATTACATCAGGGAGTGCATCACAAGAAAGGATGTACAACTCGAGTATGTAAAATCACAAGATCAAATTGCCAACATCTTCACTAAACCGCTTAAGCAAGAAAACTTTGTCAGATTGAGAAATTTGCTCGGCATCATAAAACAAGTTAAGGGGGAGTGTTGGTTTGTAAACTTGTTTACAAGCCCAAAGAAATCAAAATAAACTTTGAAAAATTCTAGCCCATTTGAAGTCCAGCTCATGGAAGCTTCTAAGATAATCTGGATTGATAAGGATACAGTTCATGGTTGGTGGGAAGAAGAAAATCAATGGGTTAGGTAAGGAGATAGGTGTATGGTTTAGATTGTTTTGGTAGGTTTATATTGTATGGTTTAGATTTATTTGTTGTTTCTATAAATACCTCTCATAAGCAATGTAATAATCAAGTTAAATAAATCAGAAACGAAAATTCAATAATTTCTGAGTGTTTCTGGAAAAAATTTCTTGAGTGTTCTTGAGTTTTGAGAGTTTTGATTCATAATTTTCCAACAGACCAACCCTACAATCCAAAAACCAACTGCACCTAAATTTGGTGAACTAAAAATGGCAGTGCATTAAATATAAGGGACATTATGAACAAGTTATACTTGCTTTCATAGTCTCTCTCTCTCCTTTTCATTGTTTGATGACTGCTATGTTTGGGTTGCCAAATTGATCTAGCATTCGATTCTTTAAAGCATAAGACATTTGGTGCTTCACACTATTGCATTCTGTAAAAGCCCCCAAGTGCAATCTTACCTTTAAAAAATATATTCATTCAATTTCTTCATCAATACCATCAATTATTGTTGCTTGATCCACTGTAAAGAAAAAGAAGAAAAAGAATAAGTTCATAAAGTTATTGAAAACTATTAAATTGTTTCGTTTTATTATTAATATTCTAAATTGATATGCTATCGCTTTCTTCAAATAATGAATATATGGCTTTCTTTTTCCCTCTTTTTGGTAATTTCATGCCATGTTTTGGTGTTAAGTTCCTGAAGATGCTGATGATTGTAGATCTGGTTCTAGATGTTTGGTTGAAACTTAATGAGATTGTTTGTATATTCACTCTTGTTTTCTTTCATTATCTAGAGCAATGGGGGATCTCTCAGATCGTATAGGTCGGCCTACAAACAATGCTCAGGTATGCTCAGGTATGCTCAGGTAGCTCTTTATTCATAATAATTTTCTGCTTTTGTTTGTTTCGTGGTTGAATAATCAGTTGAATGAATTTAGCTGCCTATTATATGTATGGAAGTTTGAATTAATTTAAACATATGCTAGACTTGATGAAATAATCCACCTGAGAGGATAAACTATACCTTTGTTTTTATGACTTTTGGGTGGATTTTTTTTTTTTGTGTACTTGAAGGTTGAGACTGGGAAAAAAACATTGGTACTTCATGGAATAAGGACTTCTGGACGGTTTAATACAATACTAAAAGAAATTTACCACTTAAAGAGGGATAGTGCCATGAAATTCCGTCGCAAGAATGAAAATATTAGACCTTTTGAGAGTGGCGGTTAAACAGCCTTGGAGTTCTTTTCTCTTAAAAAGGATTGCAGCATTTTTGTGGTAGGTCAATATTATGTTTCCTGTGCTACTATTACTCTTTGTTTGTTTCAATTTTGAATTTTCTGGAACTTCTAATAGTTACCTATTAACACAGGTACAAAATGTGTCATTTAAGTCTATATTTAAAGTATATTTTTGGAAAAAACCGACTTATAATGAATTTAAAGTTTGTTCACAAGAAAACTGACTTAAAACACGTAAATTATAGCGTCGTTTGACGTGTTGAATCGACATTACACGTAGGACGTAGCGTCGGTTCTACGTCTTAATTAAAGGCTTCAATTAGGTTTAGTGCTTAACTATGAGTGATGAATGCATGTTGATAATGCTGAATGTTATATTTTGAGCCTGCCATGTATCGGTAGCTGCTTTCTCCTTTTATTAAGTTTGCTTAGGTTTCTTGGCATAACACATTTGATGAGTTATTCTTAGAAACTTCTTGTCAGATGCAATTCTCTAGAGCAAACACCCTTTGTTATTAGATTTTCCAGGCAAGAGGGCCTTAATATTTTTTGCATCTTATGGTTTTGTTACTTATCTTTACTTCTATTATGCAGTATGGTTCTGACTCAAAGAAGTGTCCTGAGAATCTTGTGATTGGGAGAACTTATGATCACCATATCTATGATCTTGTTGAGGTTAGGGTTGAAAACTTTGCATCTATGGAAAAGTTTAAATATGATAAGAAACTAGCCCCAAAGATTGGGTCAAAACCATTCCTTGTTTTTACTGGAGAAGGATTTGAAACTGTAGAAGAACTAAAACATTTATGACCCTTCTGTTTTTCTCCTTAATTTAAAAAAATGCTTATAGCAACAAAAATCTATTGTGTGCAGGGTGTGGAGAATTTAAATCTTGTCGGGATAGATCGTGCATATATATATGCATAGCCATATCTTCCAATAGACTCTACCTTACATACTGTGCACTGCGGCTGAAGAAATCTGGCACTTTGGTTCCAAGGATGGAGCTTGTAGAAGTTGGCCCCTCCATGGATTTAGTGGTTCAGCGACATCGTGTTCCTAATGAAGGACTTAGAAAACAAGCTATGAAAATAGCAAAAGATCATCCTAAGAAGAAGGTCCAATTACTTTCTTTTCCTTTTGATCTCTTCTGTTTTCTTGCCTGCAGACACATTTGTTACACAATGCTGTTAATATTTCAGGAGAAGAATGTAAGTCAGGATGTTGTGCAAGGGAAGATTGGTAAAGTATATATTCCAGATCAGAAGGTAAGATAATTGAAGCTAATTAAGCATAATCTTATAGTTTCTTACGTTTATTCCACTGTGGCCCTTGGGTGAAATTTTCCAGCCTTGTTTTTATGTGCTTTATTGGCGAAGTAGTTATGTACTGAAATGATACATCTATATAAGTAGTAGCTGCAAATGCTCATGAATGTTTATATTTCCATTATATCCCCACTCAAAAATAAATTACACAATTCATAGATACTTATGGATCCCACATGATTTAATATCGAGGTCTATATCTACATACTAATACAAATTTAACATACATTTGTCCCATTGGGGACAAATAGAATTACTCTTTGAGTATGATAAATGGGAATGACTTTTAGTATAATGGGTAGAAATGACCACTATCAACTATTCATAATGTAGAAGTTATTTGCATACATGTGCACACTAGTCTAATTGATATCTTAGAGCCATAATTTCATAGTGTATAGAAATTTTATTAGTTATTTTTTTATGTGTGATTGTAAGTTTGTAACTTCAAGTATACTAAATAACTTGTTTCAAAAAATGTAATATATTGAAGCTTAAGTTTAATGCATACATGGATCTCATTGAAATAAAATGGAGCTCTAATATTCTGTTGAATATGTATTTGTATAAGACTATCTTCAAAAAACCAACTTGTTAATATTTTCATAACATTTCAGGTTCAGAACTTGAAGTTTCTACTTGGACCATTGATTGAGAAGATGGTTGTAGAGCCATCAAATCGTATTATAGTCCGGTTTTTGAGTCATATCAATAAATAATTGGCTAAAGCTTCTGATGTAGTCCTTCATCACATTTGATTAGTATTGTTATTGGCAAATTGTTTGCATGTATTTCATATTTTGGAATACTTTAATTAGCTATAGATATTAAGGTTTTATTATATTTTAGTGCATATATGTAAACTCTCAAATGTAATTGTACTCTTAATTTTAATATAATTACTTTTAATAAATTTATTGTAATTTATATTGAAAAATGAGGTTAATTGAGATGTTTATGATCACAGTTTAAGTGTAGCCGAAACAATAGACATACCTTTTGGTCTCACTCTTTTAAAGACTGTGACCAAATGGTATGCCTATGGTCTTGGTCTTTTATAAGATCAAGACCAAATGCATGTCTATAACTTTGGTCTTTTAAAGATCATGACCAAATGGTATGTCTATGGTCTCGGTCTTTTAAAGACCACAATCAAATGGTATGTTTATAGCCTTAGTTTTTTATAAGAGTGTGACCAAATGGTATGTCTATGGCCTCGGCCTTATAAAAGACCATGACCAAATGGTGTGTCTATGGCCTTGGTTAAAAATAGAGACCATATGTAAAAGTATATGATCTTTCCCACTTAAGCCTTCATTTTTATAACCATGACCATATATATATGGTCACAGTTAAAAATGAGACCATATATCAATTTTGTAGTATTGGCTTTTAATTGATTATTCTAGACTTGCTGTTTATTTTCATTTCATCATATATATTATTTAAATTGACTAGTTAGGGCTATTCATTATTGAATATGCTTTAGGACACACACTTGCACTTGTGTTTATGTGCTAACTTTTCAAGTGATAGCGATACGGGTTCAATTAACTCAAAGGATTTAAGTTTGTTGGAATTTTGATACGGATCCAAACGCCTTTCTTGTAGAGACTATAATGAAAGCATCATCTTATAAGTAGGTTACTTGGAGAATTACCTAGCGAAGGATGTGTGTTTTAAAAGTTATTCTTTTTGATAAAGATTTATGTATTGTTCATGATTTGATCTTGTTCCTTGAGATTAACATGTATCTTTCGGAAGTGTTCAAGAAGATGCACTTGGTCTTGAACCATAGAATTCTTAAAATGAGAAACATGTAATCCTAATTATGTTCACATTGTGGTAATTAAAAAGGAACATTAATTACCGTGAAATATTGTCATGTCAATGAAAAGTACATTGTAGTTCTATAAATGTTGACAAGAGATTATCATTTAATGGAAAAAGTATATAAAATGTGTATTTTATATATTGAACATGACCTAACTAGATGGAACATTATATGAATTATGTTTTGGGTCATTAATGTTTCTATTGTGTCTTTAGAATCTTAGATATGAGATGTGTAGGTTTTTCACATGAGAAGTATATAATGTGATTGCTATTTAAACACTATTTATGATAGGAATGAAATAGTAGTTCGTTGTGTACAACTTGTGTGGGAGAAATCTATATGTTAATATTATCATTGTCCCTCGATTTTGAGTTATGATATTATTGGGCCCCTTGGTAAAGTGGAATTATATCGCATGCAATATAACTGATGTAGTTATAATTATAATTCACTTGAGAGACCAAGAAAACAAATATAATGCAAAAGTGACACGATTCTATTTATCATATTATTCATAATATCATGTGACAAGGATAGATAGAAAATTAGTGGATCGATTAAATAATTACTATGTCATTTGGAAAACTATAATGTAATGATAGAACCTCTTATAGTCAATAATATAAAGTTTTATATTATTTCCAAGATGATATAGATCCTCTATAAGGTCACACCAACTGAGGAGAAACAACAAGTATTTTACATTTCATAATGACGTATAATACATGAGATGAAATGCTAAAATAAAATGTCATAATATGACATGCTTAGACCATATTATAAATTTGTGAATGCATTATAAGAATAATAGATACATTGTATAATAGAATAATATGAATAATATTATTTGTTCATAAATTAATTTATTAAACCAATCACAAGTTGAGATTAAAGAGAGCATGAGATGGCTAAACAATGCTAGTGGCATTTGTATAATTGATCCAAACCTTACACAAAGAATTGCCCTAACCCTAGCCTATTTAAGGGGGCATAATTGAGGAAAATGTTATCACAATGTGCTGCCTCTAACCATAGCCAAAATCCTCCATTTTCAGCAGCCACACTTTTCCTTCTCCTAGGCCAAAACTTGGAAAGGCTTGCTTAAGGCCAAAATCTAGGTGGTTCAACCCTAGGTTGAAACTATCTTCTCTCATCTCTTCTTGCTAGGTGGTTGAGTCTAAGCCTTGAACTCTACATCTATCTATCTAAGAGGTGTGGTAGTTTGTTGTTTAGGTTCAAGGTGAACCAAGAGGTGCTGCTGAAAGAAAGGTGGTTTCCAAGAAATCTAGAAGGGAAATCAACTTCTATCTACTGAAGAGATTTGACAATCTCTTTAGGTAAAGGTAATCTTCTTCATCTCTAGCAATAAGGTATATGATATTTGTTTATTTTATTTAGTGTACATTAGGTGTTTGTTGAAATGCTTAAGAGAAAATCTTGCTTGCAATTGTCATACAAATGAGATCCTTTGTGTATTGAGCCAAGTAATGATAGGAAAATTTTAAATTCTCACCATATAGGCATACACATAAAATCCCAACAGTGGTATCAGAGCTATAGCTTGATTTTGTGACAATTAGACTATTTAATTTATGCTTGATTAAGTGCTTAAATGTTTGGTTGACTATCTCTCAAGTTCATGGTTTATAAATATGTCATTTTGGGTCCTTGGGGAATTTGGTCACTTTAGTAATTTTTGAATCATGATTTTTGTGGATCTCCAAATTCCTACAATAGTTTATGATGTTTGGATGAAAATTCTAAAATAAAATAGGGACTTTAGGCTATTTTATTAAGGTAAACCAAAAATGGAAAAACAATTATAGCCCTGGAAATTGTTGTGTCCAGTTTTCTGTTTTGTTTATATTCAAAATAACATAACTTGAGTTTGGATGAATGGATTTTGTGAGCGACCTATCATTGGAAATATAACGAAGTATAGTTTCTAAAAAACTATATTTTGCAATAGAAAAATATTACATATTTTGTGTGAAAATTAAAATTACAGAAGTATTATGATCAGATCTCCAATATTGGAACTAACAATTCAAATGTAATTTTCTCACAAACTGCTAAATATTTTCGTGATTTATTTATATATCCAGAAAGGTGTTAAAGTATAGTTTTCAGAAATATATGGCTTTAATTTTTATTTGGAATACAAACTCTTAAGTAGAGGGAACAATGATTGGTACATACAAACCAAAACTGGACAACGAGCCAATTGGTCTCACCACAAAAAAAATAATTTTTGCAAAATGGATTGTTTTTGTAAAATATATTGTAAAAGGAGCTCATCCAAATATGTTAAAAGTGATTAGTTAAAATTATTTTTACCTATGTGAATGCTAATTTTAATTAGGCATAATGACAATTAAGAAATAATTTTATGTTTTCTAAAAGTTTCATATAAGTTTCAAAATTTTGAAATGGTGTATATGAATATTAGAAATAGAAATCATTTTTGGGATCTAAAATGATTTAGATGGATTAAGAACTTGAGAGATATAGGTTTAACTAAATAAGATTGAATAGTACGGCAAGATTACATATGTGTACTAATTTTGCTATGAGGTTTATGGGTTAGTATGGCTTAAGATTATCAATGCCTTGTGTGTTGTAATGAATGATATGCATTAATTTTTATAATGCGGCCTAAGGTGCCACTGAAAATTAATTAGAATAATTAAATTATGGAAAAAATGTTAGGTTGCCATTCATGTATTAATTCATGGCTTCCATGCCACATAGGATTTAGGATTGGGTGATTCTAAATGTAATTTTCATTTTATTTTAGCATAGTTATGAAGATAGAATGAGAATTGGATGGTTTCTTGTAGCTTAGAATTGTATCTCTCATGAAGGTGATCGATGGAGCTACAAGAATGCAAGCAAGAACCATACAACCCATAAAGCTTAAGAATATATGAGATAATTTTAATGGTTAGGATAAGGTATTATTGTATGAATGTATGACCTACCAAAATTATTAGAGTCATCATATATTTGCTTCTCATTTTATCCATTTTAAGCTAGTAACTAGGAATAAGCATGAGTGTAATATGAATTACTAGAAATTGTGGAACTTGCATGAATTCGTTTAAGCCATAAGTGAGTGCGATTTATGTGTGGCACATCTTCCTACTCATTATGTGGGAATGACTTATTCATATTTATTGACCAATAAAATGAGTTTTCTTATACAAATCACCAAGATCTAGGCTTGAGTTTTGGGAAAGAGAGTTTTATTAAGAAATTGGATTATTCTTTCTTAATGAAAACAACAAGAGTCATAAAGTTAAGTTTTATTTAAAGGTTATAATTGGTAAATGATGCCTAGCTGAACAAATATTTTAGATGAGTCTATTTATTTGAAAAGGGTCTTGTGTGACAAGAAAAATGGATGAACTTTAATTTTTGTTAGTACAAATTTTAAATACATGAACACTAACATATCCTTAAATGAATTTTGTAGTTATGTCTACACTTCCTAATTTTTTGTGTTCTATGGTCGAAAAATACCCTTTTGCTAATGATAGGTCAAACTATTTTGATTAGATCCTCAAACTGAACATTGTGTTACGCTTAGAGGATCCCTCATACATTCTAGATGGAAGTTGCCCATAAGAGAAAGAGAAAGGTAAGCCAACTGATGCAGAAAAGGAAGAACAAAAGAAATGGAAAAATCAACCACAAGTTGTGCAGACATGGATCTTGGCTAGTATTGGCAATCAGTTGCAAAGAAATTTCCTTGATACTCCAGCCAAGGAAATTGTGGCACAACTAGAGAAGATGTTCACAATGAGAGATATAAGATCACCATCGCATTCACAAGGTGCAAGATGATGGAGGGTGAATTTGTCTTAATGCACTTTCTCAAAGTACAAGGTTATCTGGAGAAATTGGAGAAATTGAATTCTTCAATACCCGAGGACATTCATAAGGATATCATTCTCGGGTCTCTTCCATATTCCTACAAGGATTTTACCATGCATTATCACATGCTTGAAAAGAATATGACATTGAATGAGCTTCGCAATGCACTCAAGACTACTGAGGTTGACATGGGAAATACAAACGAGAAATATGTCCTTTCCATCACGCCAAATTGCAAGAAGATTTCCAAGAATAAAGGCAAGGAAAAAAGCAAGAAAAGTAAGGCACATTCCTTGCTCAAGGGAAAGAGTGGAGGGGCTCATGCGAGCACTTCTGAGGGAAGAAAGAAAGGAAATGCTCCTAACTCAAACACGGAGTGCTTCTATTTCCATGAGAAGGGACATTTCAAAATGAATTGCCCCAAGTATAAGCATGACTTGGATGAAGGCAAGGTTGAAGACAAGCGCCCTAATGCTATACTTGTAATTGAACTAAATTTAAATTTAGCCATAACTGTCCAAGATTTGGTAATGGATAATGGATCATGTGCTCACTTAGTCTCTAATGTATAGGCATTAAGAGATAGGAGACCTCTCTCAAAAGGAGAAGTTGTGTTGAAAGTTGGAAATGGTGCAAATATCTCTATGGTTGTTGTTGGCACCATTAATCTTCACTTATCTAGTGGTTTATGTTTAAGTTTAAAGGATATTTATCATATTCCATCTATATTTTGAAACATTATTTCTATATCATGCTTGGATGCAGAAGGCTTTTGTGTTGTATAAGATAACTCATGTATGGTTATTAATAAGTGTGGTCTATTTTATGCAAATACTATCATTTCAAATGGATTATATTTGCTTGATTTAGATGAGGATATACATGTATTGAATATCAATAACAAGAGACTCAAGATGTATCGTACAAGTGGGATACTCTTGTGGCATTATCACCTTGGTCACATAAACGAGAAACACATAAAGAAATTTCAGCAAGAAAATCTTCTAGATTCACTTGATGGTGAAGCAATTGAAACATGTGAATCTTGTTTAATTGGAAAGATGACCAAATCACCATTCAAGAAGAAGGGTGAAAGAGCTAGTGGCTTATTGGAATTGATACATTCCAATGTATGTGGTTTAATGAGTACGAGTGCAAGAGATGGTTATAGGTACTTCATTACCTTCATAGACGATTATAGTTGATATGGCTATGTATATCTTATGAAGAACAAGAGTGATTCTTTTGAAAAATTCAAAGAATACAAGAATGAAGTAGAGAACCAACTTGACAAGAGAAATAAGGCTCTACGAATAATTATAAAGGAGAATACTTGAGCAATGAGTTTAACACATACTTGAAAGAGTGTGGCATCATACCACAACACACTCCACCTGGGACACCACAATGGAATGGTGTTTCCGAGAGGAGAAATTGAACCTTGCTTGATATGGGTCATTCAATGATGTTTCAAACGGAAATACCTTTATATTTTTGGGGTCATGCACTCCAAACTACGACTCACACATTAAATATTGTTCTATCAAAATCTGTTGAGAAAACTTCAGATGAGTTGTGGATAGGCAAACCACCCAAGTTATCTTTTCTCAAAGTTTAGGGTTGTGAGGCATACGTCAAGCGTATGATGTCAACAACACTTGAACCTAAAGCGGATAAGTGCTTCTTCATTCGATACCCAAGAGAGAAAAAAAGGTATAGCTTTTGGCATAAGTCAACTAATACTATATTCGTTAAGAAGGGTGCAATATTCTTAGATAATGAGTTTCTTAAGAGAATCAAAAGCTGTGGGAGTAGGGTGACACTTGAGAAAACTCAAGAGGACTTATTAGCTAGTGATCATGAGATGAATGATGACATTCAAGATGGTCATGAAATACCATACGAAGTGATGAGTGCTCAAAAAGCACTAAAATTACCATGATTTTATGCTCATTAATTGATTAAGAATATATATATTTATATGTTTTATCATATATTTATATAATTTGTCTTTTTCGGAATCACGGGTATTTTTATTGTTTTTCAGGTATTTTGGCTTAAAAACGCAATTTAAAGACTCAAAGAGGAATACTTGAAGCAATACATCACAAAAATATCAATAAATAAATGGGGAAAGGTCAACAAATATGGAAAAACTGGACAAAATGGGTCGAAAAGGTCAAAAAGGAGAAAACGCGCGCCGCGCTACGCCGCGCCAAAGACTCAGCCCGCCCCAAACTGCGTATGGGTACTGTTCATGCGCGCAGCCATGCGGGTTACTGTTCACGCCGCGCTGCGCGCAGCCCATGCCGTCTTGTAGCCGCCTCAGCCGCCCCTCCGCGCGCCAACGTTTTCACCCCATTTTTCACGGACAGCAGCTCCTGGGACGGCATGCTGGCGTCATTGATGGCCTCAACATTTCCAGTACACGTTTTTTAATTTTTTAATATTTTTTTAACATTTTTTTACTCATTTTTTCTCTCCATCCTCACCTATAAATACCCCCTTCCCTTCACTTCAAAACACCTTAAAAACACACTTCTCTCTTCTTTCTTTCTCTCCATTTCTTAGTTTTTAGTTTTTTTTTAGTTTTTCTTATGTTTTCTTAGTTTTTAGCTTTTCTTAGTTAATTTCTCTTAGTTTTAGAGTTCTTCCCTTTTTAGGGAAGAACTAGTTATGTTTTTGTAATATTTTAGCTTTTTGATTCAATAAATGGGAGTGCAAATTCCGCTTGGAGTTTTTCCAGCAACGGGAATAGCGTCGAAGTTCTGTAAGGATTTTATTTTCTTTACAGTTATTTTTATGCTTTATTCTTACATGTTATATTTAATTTCTCTGTGGTTAAATTTAACTGTGCTGGTTGTTTAGTAAACATGATGTAATAATGATGTTGTTATGCTTGCGAAATATTAAATAGGTAAAAATCTCTAAAATGAATTGATTTTATTTTTATTCATGATTTTATATTAAGAATGTTAGAGAGAAATATATTATTTTTCATTACAAACTTAAACCTGAAAATTAGATTTTAAGGTTTAGTTATCCGGTCTGCTTTAGAGTAGTGCTATTTTATCTGATGGTACAATCGCCCGATAGTTAGAGTGAAGTTCTATTTCAAAAGTTTTTATAAGAATTATTATCTGAAAATGTATTGACGACATGTTTTCGGTAGTGGTTTTAAAACTTGAAAGTTAGTACTCGGATAACTAAATTCTTAGGTTTAATTTGGACACCTTGAATAAAGTTTAAACTGTCTAACCCCACCAAAGGTGGCATTTAAATGGTTCATTTTCAATCTCTTAGAAAAAGGAATTAATTTAATTAACCAAATTAGTTATCAACCCCACCCATATGTGTTAATTGATTTGTTTAGTTAACAAAGAATATCTAACCCCACCAAAGGTGGTATTCATACAAAAAAGGGAGAATCAATAAATATCAATTCATATCTTTAATAACCTAAATAATATGAGCAAGCATAATTAACTTAGTTATTATATCCATAAATACTCCACTATTATAAATGATATAATTTGCATAAATATTTATTGAATCTATGTTTATTTTTATGTTAGTAGATTAAAAACACAAAACCCAAAATATCGTGACAGGATGTTTAGGATTTAATTTCGTTTTTAAAAGTTTGAATAATAAATTAAAAACCACATACATTCCTTCCTTAGATCGACCTTGGGAGTATACTTATCATTTTCTACGAAATGATTCGTGCACTTGCGAGAGTTTTACAAATATTAAAACCAAAGTATTTGCGAGAATCGGCGATGCCGGTTTTCGCTCATCACGAAGCTCCTTTAATTAGTGGGAGTACAAATAGACAAACTTCACAAAGAATTGTTGAAGAGACTCAGACTTCTCCACCTAGTGTTCGTCTAACTCGAATTGAGCATGAATCTATTCCACAAGAAATTGTGGAAGAAGTTTAGGAAGCTCAAGATGAGTCACAAGAACAAAGAGAGCTTAGAAGGTCAACAAGGGAAATGAGAAGACTCAAATTTTACATGGGTCTTCATGAGGTCTTGGTAATGGATATCGACGACCCCTTGACCTACGAAGAAGTAATGGAAAGAAAAGACTCCAAAGCATGGAAGGAAGCCATGGGATCCGAAATACAATCCATGTATGACAACAAAATATGGAACTTGGTAGATCTTCTTGAAGGATTGAAAGCTATTCGAAAAAAATGGGTTTTCAAGAGGAAGATGGACATGAATAGTAACATGACAACCTACATGGCAAGACTTATAGCAAAAGGTTTTAGTCAAATCCAATGGATTGACTATGCTGAAACCTTTTCACCAGTTGCTATGTTTAAATCTATTCAGATTATGCTAACTATTTCCATATTTCATGATTATGAAATATGGAAATTGGATTTCAAAACAACTTTCCTAAATGGGAAGCTGGATGATGATGTATACATGGTACAATTTTAAGGTTTTGAAGATCCAAAAAAATAGCAACAAAGTGTGCAAGCTTCAGAGAGACATTTTTGGCTTGAAGCAAGCATCAAATAGATGGAACAAGGGCTTTGATAAAGAGGTTAAAACCCTTGGATTCATTCAAAGCAAGGAAGAACCTTGTCTATACAAGAAGGTCAGTGGGAGCCACATTATGTTCTTGATCTTACATGTCGATGACATATTGCTGATGGATAATAAAAAATCTTTGATGGAGCAAACAAAGAACTCATTGAAAGTGATCTTTTCAATGAAAGACATGGGAGAGGCTCAATTTTCCTCAGGGATTAAGATATATAAAGATAGGTCTCGTAGGCTCATTGGTCTAAGTCAAAATATGCATATTGAAAAAATCTTGGAAAGGTTCCATATGGAAAAGTCCAAGAAAGGAAATGTACTAATGAGTGTATATGTGCCCCTTAGCAAGTCACAGTGTTCCACAACACACAAAGAAATTGTATACTTGAAGAATGTTCCCTATGCTTTAGCCATATGGTCCATCATGTATGCTATGACTAACACGAGAGCCGATGTCACGTATGTTGTGAGCTTGACAAGTCGTCATCAAGCTTCACCTAGTCCTAATCATTGGACTACGGTCAAGAATATTCTTAGGTACCTAAAAAGGACCAAGAACAAGTTTCTTGTCTATGGTGGTCAGATGGAGCTCATTGTAAAAGGTAACACTGATGCTAGTTTTATGAAAGACCTAGACGACGGAAGATCTCAGTCTGAGTATGTCTTTCTTTTGAATGGTGGAGCTGTGAGCTAGCGTAGTTGGAAGAAATAAACTACGACTGACTCATCCACCCCAGCAGAAGTCATGGCGGTCGTAGAGGCAATCAAAGATGGAGTCTGGATAAAGAAGTTCCACGAGGAACTGGGCGTAGTTTCATCCAATGAAGGTCTCTTAGAGCTATTTTTTATAATAGTTCATATAGTTTGCAAATTAAGGAGCCAAAGTCACATCACTAATTTATTAATCTAGAGGTTTTATGAACCCAATTTTCAACATATGATGATATAATATTTTCCCCGAATTATGATTTCAATTTAATTATATTATTTAGTCAAATTTTTATGCCATTAATTATTTTCGCACTAATTGATCCATAGAAGTACTTAAATATATTTAAAAAATTATTTAATTACTTATTTAAAACACAAGTTGAATTGGTTTAGGACATCTATTTTATCTCAAATTCAAGAGTCATACACACAATCAAATTATGTACTATTAGAAATTTCATTCCACACTCTTCTCTAACTATATTCATGGCATTTAACAAATCCCCTATTTGTGAACTCAAATTAAATATTCCTTTAAATTTCTTTAAATAACCTTAGGTGATATTATAATATATAGGTTGAATTAATCTTGGAAATACCTTTCAATTTTCCTTGTATTTTGATGTAAGAATAACCATATTTTAACCAATTAAATTTATTGAATAACCTATTGTATCAAGTCATACAAGTTACAACTGTGTTGTTATACATTATGTTATATAATGTACAACAGTGTACAACAATGTACAAAAGTGTACAATACATTTTTTTTTTGACAAATCGGAGTAACTTTTTTCGAACTTGGGCAAAAATTACTAAATTATTTTGAAATGTGCCAAAATCTTCAAAAATTTGAGAGTTATGGATTGAAAATGACCCAAAACTTCTAAGTGATAGAAGTATGATTTCCTAATTCATAGGGTTATAGAATCATCTTTCTAAGTGGAAGTAACTTCCTTGAAAATAAGAGGTCAAATAAGACAAAATAATGGAATTGAAGCAAAGAAACTTCTCCAAGTAAGTTCTCCTTAATTTTTAAGAGGTCAACTAGACTCTTAATGTTGCTATTCTTTGCACTTCTTGTCATTTGTGAGGGTAAATTACATGTGGAGATAAAGAACGAATTGCCTCATCATCAATACCTTTTAGTTCATTGTAAATTCAAAGATGACGACCTTGGTCCTCGTACACTCGGTTATGGACAGAGCTTTGGATTTTCTTTTAATCCACATTTTATTTATGTGACACTCTTCTATTGTAGTTTTCAGTGGGATAATCAACTCTACTATTACGACATATATGATGATCACAATCCTTTATATTGTCCAAATTACCAATGTAAATGGAGTGTAAACAATTACAATGGGCCTTGCTTATTTCATGATGAAACCAACAAATACGACTTCTGCCATCAGTGGAAAAAAAAATAATATTTACCAAGACCAATTAATCTACTAGACTAAGTAGCTTGATGAGTGTTCCTAATAATAAACTTGCAATGCCAATGAAGAAATTTTCTTTTTTCTTCATTCTCCTTCTATGCTTCAATAAGATGATCTTTTCAATATAATGAGTCTTATTCTATAAGAATTGGCTAGTAAGGACAACATGCATGTGGTATATGGAGCTAATCATTTCTACAAATGTTTTCTATATTATTTCATTTGAAATTTGTATTTTTAACTTTATATGTACAAGTTATTAATAAATGTATTGCATGTATTTTATTAAAATGTAAAAAAAAATCACTATTAAGTTTATTTTAATAAAAATTATGTTATTATTATTATTATCTAAAATAATGAGCATTTATCTTCTTCAACTTTAAACCTAAAGATGAGATACTTAAAGTTCACCTCTTTTTAGTTATGCTTATGTTAGGAATTGAATTTGATCCATTAAAAATATAGGTTTTAATATTCAAGATAGTGATCCACGTAAAGTTCTTAGCACCACATTTTAAGTTTCATATTTTTAGTTCAAAAACTCCTATAAGTACTTAGTTGTTTTCTCCTTACAGTACTAGAGAAATTTGTATTTTTAATTTTATATGTACCCGTTATCAATAAATGCGTTGCATATATTTTATTAAAATGTAAAATAAAAAAATCACTATTAATTTTATTTTAATAAAAATTCTATTATTATTATTATTATCTAAAATAATGAGCATTTATCTAATATTTTAAATAGCCTTTAAGGTAATTCTAAAAATCTAAAAAAAGAATTAGTCTATTTCTTTATTCATAAAAACATAAGAGATAATAACTTGTATTTTAAATACTAATAATTTAAAAACAAAGGATAATTGTAAAATAGATAACGGTTAATACTTTTGCTACTACAATTTATAAATGATGTGTTATTTTATTCCTTGTTGACTACATTATTCATTACTATACTATTTTTCAGGTGATCTATTTACTTATCTAGTGACCTTTTTAAGTGACTTCTGTCCGACAAGCATCTAGGGTCCCAACCTGGACCGCCACATCCTTGTTTTAGCTAGCTTTGAAACCTTACCATGTTGTCTCAAGGCACATTTACTTATTGTAGTCTTTTTTTCTAATTAGGGCTACACCATTGCTTCCGAAAGTCCTACCCCAACTTATTCTCGTTCCCCACCTAGCCTTACATACACCTTACAATAGTTTCTCATCCACCACCGAGCTATAGCCCCAAACCCTAGCCTTTATCCCCACATCACCTCCATGTTCTTAATGGCATGCAACTTTTTGTGTTTAAGGTTTTCCCTGTCCACTATGGAAAACCTTCATGCTAAGACCCGTCAAAATCTAGAACATATAGTTATCCTCAAACCCATCACTTCTATTTTGTAGAAAAATTGCCCCCATAGAGCTGTGCAAAATCAATTGGTGACTACACCACAAGTGTTCTTATTGAACCTTTTGAGGCACCCTTTAAATAGCGGTGATATCACCTTCGTCACTTTGGATTCTTTTGTTTGTTAAATTGGCATTGATCAATGCAAATTTTCTCTTATTGGTCAACTAATTTTCCTAGAAAGTGAAACTTGAAACCAATGCCTAAGTATGAGTTAACAAATTGAAACTTTTAGTGAGTTAACAAGTATGCATTTTTTGGGTTCTTTTTACGTACCTAACTTTAAATATCACAACCAGAAGGAAATCAATGCCCAAGTGTGAGTCCATTTTGACAACTCTGTAAGGGAATTCTAGGATAAACAAAATCTCATACATATTACACATGCCATTTCGACCCTTTTAAAATTGATAGTGCCACTCTTATTCATAAGCTGAGCCAATATGCTTGCTAACTAATTCATATAGACCTTGTTCTTAAATTTGATGAAAAGTAACGGTGATAGTGGGCTCACTTAAGATATTTGATGACTTATATTATGAAAATGTGCCAGACTTCTTTTGTTTGTGCTCACTATTGGGCATGCTTCAAACAAATGTATAAAAAATACTACCATATTAGAAGACACATAATAAGATCCTAGGTGTAAAGTCTCCCCCAACAAATTTTCAAGCTTAATGTTTCTTCTACTGATATTGTAATCCAAGTAAGGCTTTCTCAACCCTCTTTGGTTTGGGAGTTGAGGTCCTCATAGCTAGAAATTTCCTTGTCATCACCATCCTCACAAACCTAATGGTCACTTCACCAATTGAATCAATAATTGTCACTACACTACCAATAGTTTGTATCCACAGTGGTAACTTGTGCTTCTTTGCTAGCAATTTCTATTACTATCCCTGTTTCCAAGTTGGATCAAATAATATAAGGACATCTCAATCTGTTACAATTTTTGATGTTTTGGAAACTGGAAGTATACACGTTGCAGTCACTATCATCACAACAGATATAATAATCTCCACCGCCTACACTACTACTACCCTTGTTACATATTACTCATCTTCTTACATAAGGGTAGTAATTTTTGGATATGTAAGAGATATTAGTTGTGTATTAAGTGTGTATTAGGTGTCTATCACTAGTTGAATATATTAGTTATGTATTAGGTGTCTTAGTTGTGTATTAGGTGCATGTCACCTAAGAGTTTCCCTATTTTTGTATATAAATATTTAGTGTCTTGAATAGAAATGTATAAGAGTGAATTCTGAATTTTACATGGTATCAGAGCATTTGGGTTACAAAATTCAAAATTTTTTTCCCATTCAAATTAGGGGCTGATTTTGGGTAAACAAAAATTAGGATTTAGTGTATTTTTGGGTTCCAACTCGGAACACCCTTTTGGAGTGCACATTTTTTCTCACCGCCAACACAGGGAGGAGGCCTAGCTGTCGACCGGATAAACCCTGAAGTTCGATCACCAGATGAACCGCGAGTGAGCCATACGCGCCATCGCGCATCCCTATAGTAGTCTTCTCCGGTCGACCTCGTGTTGCTCTCCGGTGTTCCCCTACATCATCTGTGGTGTTTTGGCACTCATCGCTTATGATCGTTCAGGTTTGGGTTCTTCCAATTTTGTGTTCTTCTTCGCTGCGTGTTTGGTTGCTGCTGTTGTTGGATTTTGTTTGTTCGTTTGTTCGCTACCTTGTCGTTTGTAGGAGTTATGGCTGAAAAGAAATCTAATGTTGTGATAGATATGGTGCCTGTGATGTCTGAAATCACAGACCATAAGCTCAATGGCTCAAATTATTTGGCTTGGAGCAAGACCATTCAAATTTATTTGAGAAGTATCGACAAAGATACTCATTTGACTAATGATCCCCCTAAAGGTGATTCAAAGCAGACATGACTTAGAGAAGATTCCTACTTAGTTCTACAGATTCGGAATTCTATTGAGAGAAATGTAATTGACTTGATCAATCATTGTGAATTCATTAAGGAATTGATGGATTATTTGGATTTCTTATATTCTAGTAAAGGAAATCTTTCTCGCATGTATAAGGTATGCAAAGCATCTTACCATGTAGACAAAAAAGATCAGTCACTAACGACTTATTTTTTGGAATTTAAAAGGACTTATGAGGAGCTCAATAGTTTGATGCCTTTTAGCCCTGATGTAAAGGTTCAGCAAAGCCAACGGGAACAAATGACGGTCATGAGTTTTCTTGCCGGTCTTCCCTCTAGTTTTGAGACTGCTAAGTCCCAAGTTCTTTCTAGTTCTGATATCTCCTCTTTACAAGAGGTGTTTTGTCAAGTACATAATACAGAAGGCACTCCACTTCCACCTGCTCAATTATATGGTGCTTTGGTCAGCTAAAGTAATAATTATGAGCATAGACTATCAACTTATATGAATAGAAACAAAGGAGGTGGCTTGCACAGGTTTGAAACTCAACAATAGGACTTAGGAGGTATTGTATGTCACTATTGTCACAAACTAGGACATATGAAATATGACTATAGAAAGCTTCAGTACAAGCATCATAAAGGTCACTACGCGCATATTGCATCCACTTCTGATACTTCTGAAAAATCGATTCTTATCTCTATAGATGAATTTAGCAAGTTCTCATAGTATCAAGAATCACTAAGGTCTTCAGCACCTTCTGTCACTACTATTGCTGATTCAGGTAAATCAAATATGTGTCTCCTTTCCTCATCTTCCAAATAGTTATTGATTCTGGTGCCACATATCATATGACAGGTAATTCTAGTATCTTTTCTACACTTCAGTCACACACTTCCACCTCTACTATTATCTTAGCCAATGGGTCACCATCTCGTGTTCTTGGGTCTAGCACAATTACTCCCACTCCTTTGCTTCCTTTAGCGTCCATTATACATTTAGCTAGCTTATCCTTTAATTTGATCTCTGTAAGTCAGCTTACTCGCAATCTTAATTGTTGCATCTCATTTTTTCCTGATCGTTGCTTATTTTAGGATCTTATGACGAAGAAGACTATTGGTAAAGGACATGAGTCTGGAGGCCTCTATATTCTTGACACACCAATACCAAAATCTGTTGCTTACTCTAGTGTAACCTCTCCCTTCGAGGCACATTGTAGACTGGGTCATCCGTCTCTTCCTTTACTTCAAAAACTTTGTCCTCATTTTTGTAAGATGTCTTTATTAGATTGTGAGTCTTGTCAATTTGCAAAACATCATCGTCTTAGTTCAAATCCAAGAGTTAATAAATGTGTTAGTGCTCCTTTTGAATTAGTTCATTCTGATGTTTGGGGTCGTTGTCCTATTTTGTCTAAACTTGGATTTAAGTATTTTGTTACTTTTGTGGATGATTATTCTCGTGTAACTTGGTTATATTTAATGAAGAGTCATTCTGAATTGTTTTCTATTTTTTGCGCATTTTTTGTTGAGATTAAAACTAAAGTTAATGTTTCAATTCGTACTTTGCGAAGTGAAAATGCCAAAGAATATACATCAGCTTTGTTTCAATCTTATATGGTTCAAAATGGCATGCTTCATGAAACTTCGTGTGTTGATACTCCAACTCAAAATGGAGTGGTAGAACGTAAGAATAGACATCTTCTCGAAACTACACATGCCGTATTATTTCAAATGAATTCTTCTAACCTTTTTGGGCCGATGTAGTTTCAACAACATGTTTTCCTTACAAAATTTTGTTTCCTAATAAGTCACTATTTCCGGTTGACCCTAGGATATTTGGTAGCACTTTTTTTGTTCGGGATGTTCATCCGCATGTTACTAAATTAGATCCCCAGTCTTTGAATTGTATATTCCTTGGTTATTCTCGTCTCCAGAAAATAGATGTTATTGTCCTAGTCTTAACAAATATCTTGTCTCATTTGATGCTACCTTTATGGAAGACACACCCTAGTTTTCGTCTTTTCCTCCTCCTGCACGTTAGGAGGAGGATGATGATTTGTTAGTCTATTCTATCACATCATTTGAACTTGTCTCTAATCCAGTTCCTGTTACGCCTCCAATAACTTAGGTCTACTCTAGACATAGACTTTTTGATTCATGTTCTGCACCTGCTCCTTTGTCATCAGATCCAATCTTGAATGATGATATTCCAATTGTATTACGCAAAGGTAAATGTAAATGTACTTATCCTATTTCTTCTTTTGTTTCTTATAACTGGTTGTTGTCTTCCTCTTGCTCTTTTATTGCCTCTCTTGATTCTATTTCTATCCCTAAAACTGTTCATGAAGCCATATCTCATCCCGGTTGGCATCATACAATGATCGAGGAAATGAATGTGTTGGATGACAATGGTACTTGGGACTTGGTTGATTTACCTTCGAGGAAATGGACGATCAGATGCAAATGCGTGTTCACAGTTAAAGTTAATCCAGATTGGTCAGTTTCTTGATTAAAGACCCGTCTTGTTGATAAGGGATATGCTCAAACCAATGGAGTGGACTATTCTGACACTTTCTCTTCTGTTGCTAAATTGACCTCTATTAAGTTGTTTATTTCTATGGTAGCTACTCACCATTGGCCTTTGCATCAACTAGATATCAAGAATTCTTTTCTTTATGGTGATCTTCAAGATGAGGTTTTTATGGAGCAACCTCTTGGTATCATTCTTTTAGATCAATTTCACACGAAGGATTTGGGGATGCTAAAGTATTTCTTGGGTGTTGAAGTCACAAGGAGTAAAAAATGTATCTTTCTATCTTAGAGAAAATATGTCCTGGACTTATTAAATGAGACAAGAAAATTAGGAGCAAAACCTTGTAGTGCTCCAATGACTCCGAACATCCACCTTACAGTAGATAGGAAACTCTTTAAAGATTCTGAGAGATATCAAAGGATGGTTGGAAAGCTGAATTACCTTACTGTGACTGGTTCAGATATTGCATATTCGGTCAGTGTTGTTAGCCAATTTATGTCATCCCCAACAGTTAATCATTGGGCAGCGTTAGAGCAAATTTTATGTTATTTGAAAGAAGCACCTGGACGTGGTATCTTGTATGTAAAACATGGACACACTCATATTGAATGTTTTTTAGATGCAGATTAGGTAGGTTCCAAAGTGGATAGAAGATCCACATCAGGCTATTGTATTTTCATTGGAGGAAATTTGGTCTCATTGGAAAGCAAGAAGTAGAATATTGTGTGATGATTGGGTGCAAAGTCAGAATATAGGGCTGTGGCACAATCTGCGTATGAGATAATATGGATATATTAGCTCTTGGATGAAGTAGGTCTTAAAACTTCAGTACCAGTGAAATTGTGGTGTGATAACCAAGCTTCTTTTCATATTGATTCTAATCATGTGTTTCATGAGCGAACTAAACACATTAAAATTGATTGTCATTTTGTTCACGAGAAAATTCAGCAAGGTTTGATTTCTGCAGGATATATGAAGACTGGAGAACAACAGGAGATATCTTCATGAAAGCTTTAAGTGGGGTTCAGGTTTATTATCTTTGTAACAAGTTGGGTATGATTAATATATATGCTCCAACTTGAGGGGGAGTGTTAGAGATATTAGTTGTGTATTAGGTGTCTATCACTAGCTGAATATATTAGTTGTGTATTAGGTGTCTTAGTTGTGTATTAGGTATCTTAGTTGTGTATTAGGTGTATGCCACCTAAGAGTGTCCCTAGTTTTTTATATAAATATGTAGTGTCTTGAATGGAAATATATAAGAGTGAATTATGAATTTTATAGGATCCAAGCTTATGATTAAAAGTGAAGAATATTCATAAAAGTGAGTAATTATTAAATAAAACTTATCAACATAACTCTCATAATGTTCAATATTTCCAAAAAAATATTTTTCAAAGTTAAATTCTCAAAGTAGAACAATCAAAACAAAGATTTAAAAACAAAATATTTTTCAAAAAATTAAATCCCAAAAAATTTCTATGCCTTCCCTAAATAAATTAGAATAAAACAAGAAATTATAAAAATCTATATATATATATATATATATATATATATATATATATATATATATATATATATATATATATATATATATATTGAAGTAAGGGTAATAGACTTAGCTAAACATGACTATAATTGTACACACAAAAGATAAAATTAATTTTGTTCAAAGTTTAATTATCTATTGACAATATAAATATATGTAGACAAGTCATATAAACATACTAACACATACAATGACTATTGACGGTCACCAAAAGTGATATAAATATCACAACTTCAGTAGTTCGTCAATTAGTTTATTTATGATTAGTTATGAAATATTTAAAGGAAAGAGTAACTTCCATGATAAAAATAATTATAGTTAAATTTGTACTTCCACGAAATAAAATTTACTTACCAATAGAGAATTTTATTCTTTATATTTTTGTATTCCCTTCTTGTATTAACTTTTTTTTATATAAGGGATTGTTTTTTTTTTCTATAACCACTTATGGATTTTTATTTTTGTGCATGCTAAAGCTTTTGCATTTTTTCTTTTTTCTTTAATATTATTATTATTTTCTTAAGGAAATATGCACAAGCCAACAACCTAGTATGATGACTTTCAAAATAGTTGTGAGGTAGCCCTCTCCGCTCGCTGCAGTAGCTTTAAACATCATTATAGGGTCAATTAGGCACTCAAAAAAAGTATCTAAGTAAATAATAAATGAGGTCAGGTGACCGAAAAAAGAAAGCCTTTCTTAATTCTAACTTTCTCCAATTTTGGTTTCTTTATATGTTTGGTTTTAAAATCAACTACCTTAGTTGTCATTGATATATTTTTGGACTTACCTTTAGATTTCTCATTCATCATAAATGAAGATGGAACATGCATGATAAGATGACGGTAATTAGTCCTAGAATTACAAGTGTTGAATTTTACATGTCTCTTTGAACCAACAACTTCATGCTTTCTAGTAGAATTTTTGAATATGTTATTATAATTTCCATTCATCCTATAATATGATGCAACATACATATATGGATGATGGTTATAAGTTCTATATAAAGCATGAAAAGTATTATTAAATTTAGGAGCATTCATAAAAAATCTATTCTTAGGCATGATATAACCTTCCCTACCACAATGATGATAGATAACACAAGCTTAACTGATTTTTCAATCATAGGTCCAACTATATTTTATGTATAATACGTAACATTAGGAGTAAAGTCCTTACATATGTGAACTTTTATGTTAAAGCTGAATGTGTAGCCTATGGAAAATAAGGATTTATAGGTTTTACAGACTAAGTTGATATTGAAGATGTTGGCATAGAATTCTCAATTATATAGCCTAATCCTCTCATATCTCTAACAGGTTTTCCATAATCAAGGACATTGTTTAGCCTTTTAGCTCCAATAGTTAATCTCTTTTCAACTTCATTTAATTGTCCCAACTCCAACACAAGATTCTTATTTTATTGTGTGAGATCAACATGGCTTGAATTCAAACCATCAATACATTTAGACAACTCTATTTTCTTCTTTTCCTAACATGGAGTAATTCACTTTATAGGATTTGAGTTTATCATTGAGTTTATTTACTTCTACTAGCAATTTATCTTTATATCTTTTACATATTTCAAAATATTTAAATACTTTTTCTATACTAGTGACATAAAATTTTTTAAGTAGGAATTTAGGGTCACTTTTCTCATTGTTTGAATCAATGGTAGACTCATTAGAGTGTCCACCAATAGTTAAAGTAAATTCCTAGTAGTTAATTCCATAATATTTTGAGTCATTAGGATTATCGTTGTTACGTTCTAAGTAGCTAAAGATATTATTGAAAGCTCTTCCTATTCTTTTCTTTCTATTAGCATACTCAATTGCAATTTGATCATACCATATACATTCAAAATGTTCAGGTCTAATGGGTTTATATTTCTTATCTTTGAAACTCATAGGTTTGAGTTCTCTTAGATCTTGGTTCGAATTATTAGTAGTTACGATAGAACTCATCAATAAACATAACACTAAAAATAGTATTAATACCATTTTGGTTCAAATTATTAGTAGTTTTATCTTCAATAGTTTGATATTTTCTAGGTTTTAGACTAACTACATTATCTTTGTAACCCTAGGTGGTTCCCAATCATAAATAACAAAGTTTCAAATACTCTTATCAATAGAATGTGGAGAGGCTCTCATACGAGCTTTCCAATATTGGTCGTTAGAACCATCAAAGAATGGAGCATGGGATGTATATGAACCCTCTCTCAAATGATCTATAATAAGGTCCTAGCAAACACTTATTGTATCCAGTGACCCATTGTGATACGAAATGAAAGTTCTATTTAGTTATAGATCAAATTAACTAGAGGGGTTGAATACATAATTAACAAAGTCATGAAAAATTAAAATTTTAACTGATGATCAGATATGTAAGTATGTGTAAATAAAAGTAATGTAAAAATATAAAATCAATGCAAAATACTTTTAGGTGAAAAGAATCTAGGCCACACTAATGACCTATGAGAAAAACCATCAATCCATTGGACCACATAACCATCTACTATGAAAAATAAGATCAAATTACAAGGCTACGTCTTACACTACCCACCAAAATAAATGCCCCCAAGCAATCTACTTACAAGTCATTGCATTCCTTTATAGTCTCTACAATGATGGTGTTCAAATTTTGACCATCATTTTGATGATTCACAAAAGCAATCAAGCATGTTCAACCTGTACCAAAAACGTTAGCATAATAATACTAGGGCAATATGTGTCCTAGGGAAAATTAAATAATAAATAATCCTAATTAGATTATTTAATAATATACAAGATAAATAAAATATTGTATGCTTGTTAATCAATATAACAAAACCTTAAAATGTTTGATAAATTAACTAAATAAAAAAGCCTATTCAAATAGATTTTGCAAAATAATGTCAAACATAAAGCTGAAGATAAAAAGATTAATGTTATTGTGGTTAATAAACTTGTGTGCTTAGGTTTGGTTAAATAAAATAATTTGAACACTAGGTTTAGGTAATATTATTATTCAATCCATAAAATCGGTAAACAAAGTTTTAAATAATAGGGGTAGTATAGTAATAAATCAATACAATTTGAGCAGGAAATAGGTTTTAAACTTGAACCCTTTACCGCTTGATTGATCGAAACCCTTATCGATCAATCAAACACTACGATTAAAATATGCTCGATCGATCCAAAAAATTCTTCATCCATATATTGTAGAAAGTAATTAATTTTGACCAAGTTTAGCTTTATATAAGTAATTAATTGATCAATCTAGTGGTTGATCAATATAAAATTAATTACTCGGTCGATCTAATCTATCAAAAAATTAATTTAGGATTTTTTTAAAACTAAATAGATTGATTTTGGATCGATCTACACTCCTTGATCGATCTTGACATGTCTTGATCAATAAAGTAGCCTAAATTCAAAATATTCCTATGCATTTAATATAAAATCTAACATGCTAAAAGATATAGATATACCCATTATGTGTACGCTGGAACCCAATAATTTCTCTGGGTTGAAATATTTTTGAAAGATACAATTAGAAACTAAAATTTCATCTGTATATTTTGTTCATGAATATTGCCAATACTGACATAACCCTTATACTATGTATCACAAAACCTATGTCAATTCTTAGTACTCTAGATGATTACTTTAAGCACATATTTGGATATTCCTTTATTAGTGCCAATTCCCATCCTATAAGTAAGCGTTGGCTCTTTTCCACCCCTTGGTGGTGGATGATACTTCAATTTTTCTCCAACATCAACAACCTAAACAATTACCTACCTTAATAGGAACTTATATCAAACAAAGGGATTTCTACTACTTTATCAGGTCTATATCCAACCTTCAATCCCTTGGTTAGTGGGAGGGGATTTCAATGATAGTCTTGGATCCTATGAAACAACGGACTCTTCTTGTAATGCTCTTTGTGTTAAGGATTTCAATGCTAAGGTATCTTTATGACTCGAAATAAATTGATACTAAAAATGAATTTTACACTTGTTTCAAAGGAGGGCTATCTTGTGTACGATCTTGCTTGATTCATGGGTGGTGTTTGAAGTCCTCATTTGACACATTATCCATTATTTCTTGCTGCATACTCCCTCAACATCATTCCAACCATCAACTGCTCTTATTATCAACTTCTACGACTAGGCTTAAGGGGCATAGGCCATTTCAATTTCTTGGTATATGTATTAAACACCCTAGTTTTCTTGACTTGGCAAGTGACCCTTGGTTGACATCAATCAATTCTTGTTCCATTGGAATTGTTATTGGTAAGCTTAAGGCTTTCAAACTGGTAATATTAGAATAGAAAGGTTCTTTGAAATTTGGATTGCAATATTGAAGCAACCTTAACCACCCTTTCAGACATATAAAAGTATTATGATAAAGATTTCTTTTAAAAGGAACTTCTTAAACTCAAATCTAATGCCCATGCTCATTGGGATAGACTTTTACATTAGTACGATACCTTTCGGCATGACAAGTTTTGCAATCTCACATTGTTTGGAAAAAAGAATTGGAATGGTTCATAATTATGGGTCCACTCTAAATGGTATAAGGCCTTTTTGTTGAAATGCAAAATCATTGAGGGCCTAGGCCCAAATTAGATAATATCATACCAAGGGTAGAGCAAGGTAATACACTTTTGGTGAATTGAGATACAATTTTAAGAAAAAAAACATATGTTTTCCTATTATATTTGAAAAGAATACGAATATTTTATAAGGATGAATAATTGTCTAATCTAGACCGAATCGATATCTAGGTTGCACTAAAAAAATAGGATCTTTTTTTTATTCATTTTGATCCGATAAGGTTTATATGTTTTTTGATTAATTTGAATAAAAAAGATATGTTAATTTTATATTTCAAATCCCCACATTCCTGTTGGGATGGTAGATTAGCCTAGTAAAAATGATGTCCATATATAAATTGTAAGGACTATGTGTGTTGGCTATTTTCGTGGACAAAATATTTATCTGTAAATTTGTTTTTAGGCCTACTATGAAGTCTATCAAGAAAAGCAAAACAAATGCTCGAGTTCCAAATAATTGTACTTCAGGTATATCTTTGATAACTACGACACATAGGATTATATTTATGCATTTAATAGCACATGCTTATAAATCTAAAATTATTTTTAGTGCTAAAATATGGAATAAGATATGCTAAAAGATATTAAATAATATATACTCTAAAATAAGATATGTTAAAAGATATTAGATAAGATATATATACTCTAAAATAAGATATGCTAAAAGATATTAGATAATATATACTTTAAATTATATTTGAAATCCTTATCATAAAAGATAGCATAAAATCTATTTTAAAAGAAATCTATTTTAAATGAAAATTATCTTAATTAATAAGAATTACTAATCCTATTTGTAATAGAAAATATATTTATCAATTACATAGGATTAAGGGTTTTAATTTTTCCTATAAATAAAACTCATTGCTCATTGTTTCAATTAACCACACAAGAGTATTATTTTAATCTTCTTAATTTCTTTCTCTTGTTTTGCAAATATAAGATCATAATTCTTTAGGCTTCTTTATTTAGTTAATCTATCAAATATTGGTGGTTATGTTTGATTGATTAATAAGCCTAATTATTTTATGATGTTTTGATAATATGTTCTTATGGCTTCTTCTTTATTTTTGTTCTTAAATTGTTAGATCAAATAATTGTTTTTGTCATATCATAATTATTTGATTTGATTATTAATCCTTAAAGAAGCTATTTTTATTAAACTTGTATTTGATAATTTTTCTCTAGGATTTGCTAGTTGATTTAATTTAAATGACACATATTTTGAATCATCTAGTTAGGATTATTCATTATTAAATCCATTCTAGAACACACAAGGGCACTTGTGTTTTTGTGCTAACTATTTTGTAGTTGACTTGTGAACGATCTGATTTGTGGGGAGCTTATTGGAACGTTTGTCTGAAAACCGTTCACGCTAATATTGAAAACTGTGAAAACAGAACATGGACTCGTAAGTAGAGTACATTAGGGCAGTATCCTAGGCAGGGTCGAGTTTGTACTTGAACATTTGATTTTCATAGTGGAAAGTTAGGTGGTCCGGTGGACTGGTGGTTTTCCTCTTAGGCCATGGTTGTGGCCTAGGTTATTTTCACCTAAAAATATCGGGTGTTATTATTTTATTTCCACACTTATATTTACACACGATTGCATGCCTGCCTAGTTTGTTTAGGTTATTAAATTATAATTTGGTAAAAATTAAAAATAACCTATTCACCCCCTCTAGGTTAATTAGGTCCATAATTTATAAACTTTCAATTGGTATCAAAGCCAACACTAGATACACTTAGTGTTAGTCCTATGAATATTTATTATGGATCATTCTATTGAGGATTATAGCTTAGATGATGAAGAACTTGAATCTTCTTTTCTCTCTAAATATAATGTTAAAAGTTCTATAGAATTAGTTTCTAAATGTCTTAGAGCCATAGAAGAGAATAATAGTTTAAATACAAAATATAAAAATTAAATGAACAACTTGAGACGCATGAAATTTTTTATAATAAATTAAAAGAAGCAAATAATATTTTGCAAGAACAAAACAATGCTTTGAATTTGAGTCTTGTAGGTTTGAAAGAAGAAAATAATAAGCTTGTTGAAGATAATAAAAAACAAGTATAAGAGCTTAAAGAATCATGTGAAATAGTGGAGAGACTTACCATTGTAGCTCAATAATTGGATAAAACATTGAGCATTGGTAAGTCACCTGGTGATACAGATGGCTTTGGTAATAAGGATGAGAATTCCACACCTTCAACATCAAAGACTACATTTGTAAGGCCTTTAAACTCTACTCCTATTGTCACCACTTATGCACAAAGAACTATTACACCTATGGTAGAAAAATTTGTTAAGTTTGTGTCTCTCTGTTATCATTGTGGTAGAAAAGGTCATATACGACCAAAATGTAGATTTTTGAGGAATGCTCTTGAAGTTAATTATTCTTTCCATGTTTCACATAGTAGGACTCATAAGCATCATTCATCTACGCATGCTACATCATATTCAAGGAAGAATGGAAATTATAATAACTTATTCATAAATTCTACTAGGAAGTATGAAGTCTTAAGTTCAAGGAGGCAAGAAAAATTAAGTACTTTTAATGTTAGGACTCATTATCATCATCCTATTATGCATATTGCATCTTCATTTAGGATGAATGAGAAAAGTACAGCTAAGTCCAAGAACACGACTATGAAACATAAGCTTGTTGAATCCCACCCCAATGATATAGAGAAATCAAAATTCAAGAAAATGTGGGTTATGAAAGGGTGTTTTTTCCCGGTCACCTAATCGTCTTGTATTAGAGTGCTTAAATGACACCCTAAGTGAGTAATCTTTATTTTCTTTATTTTATTTATTAGTTAAACTAAAAAAAAGTAGAATCTTTATTTGGCCAACATGGTATTGGACCCATTTAATACTTACAAACATATAACCTTACTTTTAATGACTTAACTAATTTTGATATTTATTATATAAATGATTCTAAAATTTTTACTTATACACACACATATTCTTATACATGTGATGATCGATGTTGACATAAATTTCTTCACACACTCACGAACACACATATATCTTATGCTTGAAGTTTATGAATTTTCTTGATAGACAACAATGCACCAATGGTGAATAGAACCGAGAACCCAAATGTTACGACTAATGAAACCAACCACAAGACTACATCTCAATTGATATAACGCTTGAATGATTAAGATTTTCATAGTTTATTTATATACTAAATTTTTTAATTGGAACAGAATCCAACAACTTAGATTTGACCAGTTTGGTTTGCTATAGTTTTAAAATATTAAACAGTTTAATCGTATCTTTAGAAATTTTTAAAAAATGAGATTAGAATTGACGTTTCCTCCCCCAATTAATTTGTTTGAGTCACATAGTTTGACTATTACAAATGGATGCTAGATCACACATACCTTGCACATGTTTACGGTGTTGTGGCTAGAATGAAAGATATCTATAAGAAATATCAAACATATATTAGAAGTTATGACCATAAAACTTCTAAGCCTTTTAGATAAAATGCTATGGAACTTAAATCGTGATAATGGGGCATGACTTTGCTAAAAGACTAAGAAAGGGTAAGTGTGTACAAGTTTAATAAATAATATTTTATAAATATTTTTAAGCGTAATTAATGTAAGTTTATACTTATTTTATTTTTACCATGTTCTATAATTATTTGATTTGTATTTTATGGCAAAATATACATTTTTTAGATTTTTTAAAATTTTTTAGAAAATTTATTGAAATTTTTATAGAATTTTTGAATGTTTTTAGGATAATATAGATTAACTCATATTAGCCGTTGGATGTACTTATAATTCCCTCTTCAATGTTGACTAGTGTCGATGGCATTGACTTTCATTAAGTTACTACATGGACACATAGATAACCTTCCATTTTTGTCATCCAATGTTTCTAATTTAATCTTATCTTGAAAACCTAATTGTTACATTTAAATAACATAATAAAAACACATTTAAAGAATATCAACTTCCAAAAAAATTCTAAAAGTTGAGATAAAATGAAGAAAATTTATATTTGATACATCTTGAAGGATTTTTTATTACAAATTTAAGAAGAAGATCGATAGATTTGGCTCTTTTGGTTTCATTTATTTATATTTAATTAAAATACTTTTAATAAATTTTTCTTTAACTAGTTTTTTTATGGATTTTTAATTTTTTTTTATTGAGTTTCAATGATTCCATTATTAACTAATTTTCTTGATGTAATAATGAAAAATTTTAAGCCTTAAACTTCGATTTGATTTGATTTTATGTTACAATTTAATTAAAGTACTAGTTTTTTAATCGATAGCATCTAAAGAACATGTTAGATTTTGTATAAGGTTTACATTCAATTTGATATTTTAGTTATGTTAAATATTATATTATAATGTTGTTATAAAATTGAATTTTTAAAATTTGAATGACTAGTTGTTTTTAATAACAATTGAGATGATATGTATATGTTAAAATTATCAACAATTTAAATTTTATCTAATATGTTTTGATTGTAACCTAATAAATTAATTAAATCTAGTAGGAATAATTTTTAAGTTGTTAAATCATATTTAAAGTAAAGAGTTTTAGGTGAAATTAAATTTCTAATGCTAAATTAATCAATTAACAGGATTCTAACATATATAATAGGTTTAGAATATAGAAGTTAATTTGCATCATAACATATTTAATTGGATTGGGGTCTAATGGTACGGATAGTGTAGTAAGTGCATATTGCATGTATTTCTCTCAAAAATCATATCTTTGTTACTTTATTTTTTATGTTATTTTGTCTTATTTTATAAAAAAAAGATACAAAACCCCATTTTCATTTTAACTAACTTAATCATTTGATAAAGTATGTTCATATCATTCTAGTTAAGACACGGTAATCGATGAATGCTTTCTGGATGTCTTATATAATAGACATTGTATGGTTACATGGCATACTGAGATCAATTGTGCCTGATCATGATGCAAAATTTATTCCTCATTTGTTGAATTATGTCTAAGAAGCTTTGATTACCAAATTGTTCCATAGCACATCTAATTATCTTGAAATAGACGAGAAATCTGAAAAGGTTTATCAAATGTTAAAGACCTGTAATGACTATAGTTATAGAGCTTAGAGGAAATTGGATTAAGCATCTACCAATTTTAGAGTTCACCTACTTCCATTAGTAGAGTTCACTTACTATAATTAGTAGAGTTCTCATATAACAATAGTTATCATGCTAGTTATCATTCTTGTTCATAGCATAGTTAAAAAGCATGCGATGCATTTCTAACTAATTCATGCATTCCTCCCACTGAGATGCGAGACAAGCTTTAACTATGAATCATATCTCACCATATGCCACTAAGTCAGAGCATGCTGACCACAACCAGTTAATCATGCCACATGTTATGCACTGATTATATCCGCCTTTCCCTCTGCCACATGTCTCTTTTCTATTAGCAAGTTCTATTAAAATTTTCTTTTTCCATTTTAACCCTTGATCTTAAGCTTATTTCACGGTCCAAATTAGATTGAGCTTAATTTAACCCATAATTTCCCCATAACCCATAATGAGCCAACAATTATGTATTTGTTATCATAATGGAGCCAAAAAGAGTGAAAATTATAGAAAATTTAAAATGACACAATTTTGGTGGAGATTACAAAGGAGATAGGTGCTACAATTCAAGAAATTGATTCTATTTCTTCCTATTCTCCTTTCTTTATCAATTTTTATGTTTTTCTTAATAAAAAATATAAGTTTTATGAATACAATTATGTCTAGATAATTTATTAATCTAAGGTCCTGTGAACTCAATTTTCAACATATGATGATCTAATATTGTACGGTAATTATGATTTCAATGAAATTACATTATTTAATCTTATTTTTATCCTATTAATTGTTTGGTCAATGATTGACCTATAGAGGTAATTAAATAGATTTAAGTAAATTATTTAATTGTTTATCTTGATTAAAAAGCATGTATAGTGTCAAGGCAGAAATGCATGATTTTATGTATATAATCTATCATTGAGGAATTTTATGCATAGTATACAATTTAATTGATATGAGTATGTGATTAGGTTAATTACTATTTGATGTGTAGTATGCTTGAGAGAGGAATACATGTTAAGTTAGATTCAATTGATCAGGTAATTGATTGATAATTATATTGAGAGGATTTTTGTGGTTCACATGTTTAGAAAATTGGAGGATTTAGTATGCCTACATATTTTCTCATATATGATACGTATACATAATTAACTATTTCTATTTATTTTTTAGTTTTTTAATTTTTCTTTCTTAAAACATAAAAACACAAAAGAAATTGATTTTTTTATTTTTAGCTTTAAAAATTAGTTTTTAGTAACATAAATTTCATATAACGTATACTTGAGTATTTTTTGTACACAATTCGTGTTGATCAAGTTTTTGACACCATTTTGTGGTATTATAAACGATAGAAATTAATTTCTATTTATTTTTTGTAATTTTATTTTTATTTTTAATTTATTTAGTTATTTATTTTAACTTCTTTATTTGTTTATTTTAGTTAGTTTTCATAATTTTAATTATATATTTATTTTCAATTTAGACAATTGTTTTAGTGTTATTAGAAACATAGTTGAGTCTGTTGCATGAATAGATTCAGTAAGGGGAAATTTTGCATTTAAACCTCGAAATCGAGCATACTTATATATCGATAAAAAATAATAAGTTGTCATCTAAGTGAAAGAAATGGCTAATCCATTATAAATAAATAATAATAAACTAAATTTAAACAACCAAATACCTTTAATGAATGTTATGGATAGAACTATGAATGAGTATGCATTACCTATTTTGGAAAGGCTGAATCCAAGTATTTCAAGGCTAACATTTCAGCTAATCAATTCCAAATAAAGCCAAAGATATTTTAAATGTTACAAACAATTGAAAAATTCAATGGATTACTAATAGAGGATCCCTACATACATCTCAAATTGTTTATTGAAGTTGGAGATTCATTCAAATTTAATGGTGTGATCAAAGAGGAATTTAGGCTTAGATTATTCCCTTACTCCTTACAAGATCTTGCTCGTGCTTAGCTAAACTCTTTGCCACCTAATTCTATTATAACTAGGAATGGTTTGGTAGATAAATTCTTGAGGAAATACTTCTCAATAACCAATGGTATGTAGGGGAGTCTTTATATGAACAATGGGAAATACTCAAAGAAAATCTAAGGAAATTTCCTAACCATATATCCCTCATTGTATCCAAATAGAGACTTTCTATAATGGCTTCAATGCTCAAATAAGAGCCATTGTTCATGCATCCACTAATGGAGCTCTTATTGCCAAATCTTCTAATCAAGCTTATGATTTACTTGAGAAAATGGCTAGAAATAATTATCAATGCCCAATAGAAAAAATGGCATACACAAGAACAATAGTCATAATGCATAAGGTAAATGGTATCATGGCATTTACAGCTCAAGTGTCATCTTTGTTGAATCTTTTGCAGGCCTAAAACTCGCTAGCTAATATTAAACATGTCCAAGATTCAAGGGTGTCCTTTGTGTTTTGTGGTGGAGCTCATTTGTTTGATAATTGTCGAAATAATATTGAGCCAAAACTATATGTGGGTAATATGAATTGAAAAAATAATCCATACTTGAACACATTTAACTCAGAATGGAGACAACAACCAAATTTCTCTTAGAGTAGTAACAATGATCAAGGTGGTAATCAATTCAATCATCAATCATTTCCACCACTTGGCATTCAACAACCACAAAAATCTTAAGTCTAAGAGAAAAATCCATATACTAAGGATAATACAAATGCTTTAATGGGGATGATGAAGGATTTCATTCTAGTTAGTAAATACAAAAGTGTAAACTTAAGATATATCAATTCAAAATTTTGACACCCAAATAGGGCTACGTGCCCAAACCATAAGTCAAAAGTCTTAAGATAACCTTCTTACTAACACAATTATAAGTCGAAGAAGAAAATTTGATAAGAATCAAATTATTGTATTTTTGTTATGATTTAAATGTTGATATTTGTATGAAAATTGTGTTTATTTGATTATTTAATCCACAAATGTCATTTCATGGGTATTTCATGTTTAAAGTGCAATTTCAGGTAAAATCATGATTTTGGAGAAGTTTTGGACAAAGTACAATGATCGGGATTGAGTGAAAATAAAAAGAAAACAAAGTTTCAAAATTTAGAAATCCCACCATCGGCGAAAATCTCACGGCAAAAATCTTCCCGAGAGCACGGATTTTGGCAAAATTATCTCGCCGTCGGCCAATATAATCTTGCCTCCGTCCAAGTGATCTCGCCGCCGGCCACATTCATCGGAACCAAAAGCGTAACTTTTCCAGAAATCTCGCCGCGGCAAGAATAATGTCGTCACTGGTGAGTTTCGTCCAAAAACACATTTTTTATGTTATTTTGTTCCAAAATTTCCCCCAAAACCCTAGATCTATATATACTATAAGATGGAGAAAGAGGCCACGGCAGAGAGAGCAGATCTAAGTTATTTTTGGAGGAGAAAAGGAAATTTTGGAGAGAAAGGTTGGAGAAGCTTGAAGGATCATCACCATTGTTGCTACCAAGTCTTCATCTTCAAGAGTTTTTCATCTCTTCTCCTTAGCTTTTATTTTCTGCATTTTATTTAGATTTTTTATTCATGGATTCAATTGAAATAATGTTTCTTCTTATTTCTATTATGAACTAATTCATTTTTGCTAAGGCTATGATGTAGTTAAATCAAGAAAATCTGATTTCTTGTATTATCATTATATGAATTCATTGTTTTCAAGTTGAGTATTTATTTCCATGCTTAATGCTTTTAAATTTTTGATCAAGATTTAGATGATTTGTTGCATTATATTGAGACCGAGAGGAGATGTGTAATGAATGCTTCTTGTGATAAATACCGTATGTTGAATGCGAGTTTGACACCTGATGCATGATGTATGTTGTTATTCTAGAAATTTCATAAATCGTAATGTGCTTATTTGTGATTAAATCTTCATAGAAATATAGTTGGTTTTCATAGATAAGTAATTCTAATATAACTCAAGAGAGGGTATTAGATAAGTTTGGGTTTTTCAACCATCACTTCTAACTTTGATTTTCATATAATGTGATTTGAAATCGGATTGAATTGATTTAGCGAAATCAAATGCCTTAGCATTTTTAATCATTTGTGAACAACATTAAATTTTTTTATTTTCGTTTAGTTTTAAGTTAATTTACTTCTTAAAGAAATTCAAAAATTCAGTTTTCAAATAAAATTAGGATTAGTCAATTTCGGTACTTAGTAACGCCATTCCTTGTGGGTTCGATATCCGTACTTTTGTACACTTTATTACTTGAACGATTCATACATTTGCGAAATTACGCATCAAAAGGTATGGAGCGTAGCAATGAAATAGCCTTGAATAGTGGAAAAACTCTAGAGGAGGAACACGAGACTCAAAAGGATGAGAAAAAATAAGAACCTAAAAAGGATGAGGAGGAAAAAGTGGATAAACAAAGATCCAAAAAGGAAATAATTCAACCAAACAAGAGAAACCTCTAAAAACACTATTCCATTCCCTCAAATTCTGTAAAAACAAAAGCTAGATATGTATTTTTCAAAATTTATGGAAGTTTTCAAGAAGCTGCACATAAATATACCATTTATAGATGCACTTAAACAATGCCTTCTTATGCCAAATTTCTAAAGGACATCCAGTATAAAATAATGAGGCTTGGAGATAATGAAACAATAACCTTAACTAAAAGTTTTAGTGCTATCTTTGCTAGAAAACTACCCAAAAAATTGAAAGATTTAGATAACTTTGACATTTCTTACACAATTGGGAACATGAACTTTAAGAAAGTGCTATATGACTTAGGTTCAAGCATTAACCTTATGTCATTATCAATCTTTAGGAGAATAAGAATTGGTAAAGTGAAACTCACTTTAGTAACATTGTAAATGGTAAACTAGCCAATCAAAAAGCCCTAGGGAGTGGTGATGAGCAAAACCAGCATCGCCAACCCTGCCAATACTTTGGTTTTATATTTATAAAACTCTTGCAAGTGCACGAATCATTTCATAAAAAATGATACGTATATTCCAAAGGTCAATATAAGGAAGGAATATATGTGGTTTTTATTTTTTTATTCAAACTTTTAAATACAAAATTAAATCCTAAACATCCTGTCACGATATTTTGGTTTTGTGTTTCTAATCTAATAACATAAAAATAAACATAGATACAGATTCAATAAATATTTATGAAAATTTCATCATTTATAATAGTGGAGTATTTATGAATATAATAACTAAGTTAATTATGCTTGCTCATATTATTTAGGTTATTAAAGATATGAAGTGATATTTATTGATTCTCTCTTTTTTATATGAATACTACATTTGGTGGGGTCAGATATTTGTTAACTAAATAAATCAATTAAGACCTATGGGTGGGGTTGATAACTAATTTGGTTAATTAAATTAATTTCTTTTTCTAAGAGATTGAAAATGAACCATTTAAATACCACATTTGGTGGGGTTAGACAGTTTAAACTTTATTCAATGTGTCCAAATTAAACCTAAGAATTTAATTATCCGAGTACTAACTTTCAAGTTTTAAAACCACAACTGAAAACATGTTGTCAATACATTTTCAGATAATAATTCTTATAAAAACTTTTGAAATAGAGCTTCACTCTAATTACTGGGCGATTGTACCAACAAATAAAAAAGCACTACTCTAAATCAGACCGGATAACTAAACCTTAAAATCTAATTTTCAGATTTAAGTTTCTACTGAAAAATAATATATTTCTCTTTAACATTCTTAATATAAAATATTGAATAAAAATAAAATCAATTCATTTTAGAGATTTTTATCTATTTAATATTTCGCAACATAACAACGTTATTATTATATCATGTTTACAAACAACCAACAAATTTAAATTTAATCACAGATAAATTAAATATAATATGTAAGAATAAAGCATAAAAAATAAATGTAAAGAAAATAAAATCCTTAAAGTGTTATTTAGTCCGCTTGGAGTTTTTCCAGCAACGGGAATAGCGTCGAAGTTCTGTAAGGATTTTATTTTCTTTACAGTTATTTTTATGCTTTATTCTTACATGTTATATTTAATTTGTCTGTGGTTAAATTTAACTGTGCTGGCTGTTTAGTAAACATGATGTAATAATGACGTTGTTATGCTTGCAAAATATTAAATAGGTAAAAATCTCTAAAATGAATTGATTTTATTTTTATTCATGATTTTATATTAAGAATGTTAGAGAGAAATATATTCTGATTTAGAGTAGTGCTCTTTTATTTGATGGTACAATCGCCCGGTAGTTAGAGTGAAGCTCTATTTCAAAAGTTTTTATAAGAATTATTATCTGAAAATGTATTGACGACATTTTTTCGGTAGTGATTTTAAAACTTGAAAGTTAGTACTCGGATTACTAAATTCTTAGGTTTAATTTGGACACCTTGAATAAAGTTTAAACTGTCTAACCCCACCAAAGTTGGCATTTAAATGGTTCATTTTCAATCTCTTAGAAAAAGGAATTAATTTAATTAACCAAATTAGTTATCAACCCCACCCATAGGTGTTAATTGATTTGTTTAGTTAACAAAGAATATCTAACCCCACCAAAGGTGGTATTCATACAAAAAAGGGAGAATCAATAAATATCAATTCATATCTTTAATAACCTAAATAATACGAGCAAGCATAATTAACTTGGTTATTATATCCATAAATACTCCACTTTTTATAAAAGATAAAATTTGCATGAATGTTTATTGAATCTATGTTTATTTTTATGTAAGTAGATTAAAAACACAAAACCCAAAATATCGTGACATGATATTTAGGATTTAATTTCGTTTTTAAAAGTTTGAATAATAAATTAAAAACCACATACATTCCTTCCTTAGATCGACCTTGGGAGTATACTTATCATTTTCTACGAAATCATGCACTTGCAAGAGTTTTACAAATATTAAAACCAAAGTATTAAGAATCAGCGATCTTGGGTTTTCGTTCATCAAGTTTTTGGCGCTTGGGATGACTCGAAGCGGGGGATGGCATCAAAGTTTTTGGCAATCCCGATTCTGCTTATCAAGTTTTTGGCACCGTTGCCGGGGAAGGAATAGCGTTTTTAATTTATTTATCAAAATTTTAAATATATTTTTGTGTTGTAAATAATTGTGATTTATTTTTGTAAAAAAATAAAAAAATTTAATCAAATTTCAAATTTCATAAGAAATAATAAAAAAAATAAAAAAAATAAAAAAATTTAATTATAGCATAAATAGTAAAATAATTTAGAAATTTGAAATTTGAAGTAAAATGTTTTTACCGTTCATGAATAGTAAAACAAAATTAACAAAAAAAAAGAAAATTTTTAAATAAAAATTGTACCGTGAATAATAAAATAATTTAGAAATTTAAAATTTGAATTAAAAAAAATTACCGTTCATGAATAGTAAAAAAAAATCCAAAAATTTTAAGTTAAAAAAAATTATATTGTAAATAGTAAAATAAAGTTACCATTCATAAGTAGTTAAAAAAAGTTTTAAAAATAAAAAAAATTCTAATTTTAAATTGTTTAATAAATATAGTGTTAATAGTAAAATAATTATGGAATTTGAAATTTCGAAAAAATAATAATAATAAAATTAAATAAATAAAAAATAACCAAATTTTTATTTTTTTGAGTTTAATTTTTATTATTATTATTTTATTTATTTTAAATCATAATTTTATTTTTTTTATTTTCTCTTACCTTTTTCAATTTTATTTTATTTTATTATTTTTTATTTTTCTTTCTTTAGCTATTTTTTTTTCTTCTTGATTTTTATTTAACTTACTTAACTTAGTTTTTTTTACTAACTTAATTAACTTAGATTTTTTTTTAACATTAACTTAAGTTTTTACTTAAATTTTCATTAACTTAATTAACTTAGTTTTATTTTTATTTTTTTACTTCAATTAACTTAATTAACTTAGATTTTTTACTTCACTTAGCTTAATTAACTTTTTTTTTACTAACTTAATTAACTTAGATTTTTTTTAACATAACTTAATTAACTTAGATTTTTTTTAATTCACTTAACTTAATTAACCTTTTCTTTAAAATTAATTAACTTATATTTTCATTAACTTAAATTTTTATTTAACTTAACTTAATAACATGAAAAGTAAAGATCTAAGGGAGTTCTGTCTATGAGACTAGTTCTTGGAAGCCTTTGTGCCACTAGTCTTTCCTGGGAACGTTGTTCTGTCTAGGAGGATGGTTTTTAAGGAGCCTTTGTACCACCATTCTTTCCTGGGAGCACTCTTGGTTAATACTGATTATGTTATTTTTTTTTCTTAAAAAAAACAAAAATTTCTGAACTATCTCCAAAATTTTAAAGTTTTAATTACAATCTAAGGAGTTAGTTGCTTTGTTTAATCTAGGTACAATTGTGTTTTTTATGCCTTAATTATTTGATTTGTACCTAGATGTGGGTTATCTAAAACTCAAAGTATGCCTCTAGTTTTAAGTACAGAAAGAAATCTGAAAATCAATAGGGCATGATTGAAAAAGTATAGGTAGACAACCTTGTCTTACCTGAAGGTTTGATTGACTCAATGATGAGGGGACATTGAGTTTACTTAAAATGCAATCCCCAAGTTACGTCTTGCTAAGACGTTAAACTAAGCGCTGGATGGGAGGCAACCCATCATTTTAGGTAATTTTCTTTTATTTACTTAATTATTTCATTTTAATTACATGTGAATAATTTTTAAATTGTTAAAACTAAAAATATTTGTTGAGATGTTAGAAGTTCACAGCGATCTGTCTGTATACAATTTAATGATGAATATGATGGATGCATCTGCATTTTCCATTACTACTTGCATTTTCTCAAGAAATAGGTAATCTTTCTTCTCTTTTCTCTTTATCTTTAATTTACAGTTGTTACATTGAGGACAATGTAAGTTCTAGGTTGGGGGTGGTGAAAAATTACCATGCTTAATTAAAAAAAATTTAACAATTTAAAAATAAAAAAAAATAAAAAAATATACTTTTTCATTTTTTGTGTTTGGTTTTATTTCTATTTTGTGTGATTTAGTAATTTTTGAAAAAAACAATTCTCACAAAAATTATCATTTCTTTAAATCAAATTTAAGTAAATAGTTAAGTCTCTTGTACTGTTAGATTAATTTTTGAAAACATATCATGAAATATTTTGTAATTATTTTTTGATAATTAGTTAGTTTTTATCATAACTAGTATTTCTTGATAAGATGTAGAAATTATATTAAACCCAAAATCGGTGTTTATGAATTTTTTTTAGTAGAGACTACCTTTGTGAGATATAATTTGAGCCTAATTTACTTTATTCAGATTGAAATATATTTTTTTCTACTCCAAACACATTTCTTATTTCTTCAAATTTTTAGATGATCTCTATAGGTATTAGCATTGAATGTATGAATTTTTTTCTCATCTTAATAGAGTATCATATATTTTTTTATTATTTTGCTTAGATTAAATGATTTGAGTAGAAATTGATAGTATATGCTTATATCTCGTTCATGCATGACTGCTACAAAAAAAGACATATCTGGGGTTACCTAAACCAAGATCAAACAGAAAAGCCACAAAATTAACCACTCACCAAAATTCAAAAAAAAATGAAAATGTACAATCTGTACATGGGTTGACTCTCTAAAATACATATATTGAGAAATATCTTCAGAAAAAAAATAGAGAGATAAAGAATATATAGTATAATCTACATACTATAACCCACATTGTCTACAAAGTTGTGAGTAAAGGTTAATTACAAAAGAAAGATATAGAAAATAATTCCCTAAAAAGTCATTGCACTCTCTTCATTTGTAAAAGGCATATATCTTGAAATTCTTTCTTAATGAGTTTGATTTATGCATGAAAATAATTTTTATATATGATATCTTTATAATTTATACATTTGATTCCTTTCATGAGATCAATGTTAAAATAACACTTTGAGCCTTTATTCTTTATACATATGCGAACATATTAGTTCATTTATATACATCAACTCTTTCGCATATAAAATAATATGAGTGTTTGAACCCATAGGATTCAGTGTTTTCAGAGTATTGACTTGTGAGGAATAGAGTCGAAGCGAATTCTAATTCATGACACTGAAATTGGGTGAAATTAAATTGATACATTTTTGACATGAAATATAAAAATTATTTTCGACTAATTATTATAATAAAATCATGATTGTTTAAAGAGATTAAAATAACTTATGCTTGATATTTTAATTATGATCTTAAAAGAGATTAAAAAAGTATGAGACATTTTTGTGATATGTTGTTTTCTTTTATTCTTAAATTAATTTTTGATTTTGTTGTAATTTTAGTTTTTGATTTGATTCTTTTGATTTTTACATTTAGTTCAATGTTTGTGGGTATCATCACTGAAAACCCTCACGAGACTCAAACTCGTCCACTAGGGCAACCTAGGGGTTTAAAGGTTTGTTGCATAGGCTAAATGCAACCGTGTCAATCCACGTAAGTGATTTAGGATAGTTTAATTTTTAGTTTTTTTCGCTTCTCTTGCTAAGGGGCTAGCAAGAAGCTGGTTGGGGGTTGTGATGAGTGCTCAAAAAGCACTAAAATTACCATGATTTTATGCTCATTAATTGATTAAAAATATATATATTTATATGTTTTATCATATATTTATATAAATTTGTCCTTTTCGGAATCACGGGTATTTTTCATGTTTTTCAGGTATTTTCGCTTAAAAACATAACTTAAAGACTCAAAGAGGAATATTGGAAGCAATACATCACAATTATATTACTAAATAAATGGGGCAAGGTCAACAAATATGAAAAAATTGGACAAAATGGGTCGAAAAGGTCAAACAGGAGAAAATCGTGCCCGGAGCAGCCAATCTCGCGGGCGCCAGCGCCGATCTGGCTGGCCAGTACTGTTCATCCAGAGGCGCACGCTGGTACTTGTTCATCCGCGCGCACGCGCGCGGCTGTATCTTGTTCATTTGCGCACAACAGACGCGCGCCGCCTCCGCGCGATGCCATTTCGCCCAATTTTTCACGGTAGCCATGACGTCATGTTGACGTCATTAATGAACTCAGCATTTCCATTACGCGTTTTTGCATTTTTTAACATTTTTTTACTCATTTTTTCTCTCCATCCTCACCTATAATACCCCCTTCCCTTAACTTCAAAAACACACCTCAAAACACACTTCTCTCTTCTTTCTTTCTCTCCATTTCTTAGTTTTTAGTTTTTTTTAGTTTTTCTTATGTTTTTGCTAGTTTTTCTTATGTTTTAGCTAGTTTCTCTTAGTTTTAGAGTTCTTCCCTCTTGGGAAGAACTAGTTATGTTTTTGTAATTTATTAGCTTTTTGATTCAATAAATGGAAGTGCAAATTCCGGTTGGAAGTTTTCTAGCAACGGGAATAGGGTCGAAGTTACGTAAGGATTTTATTTTCTTCTGAGTTATTTTTATGCTTTATTCTTACATGTTATATTTAATTTATGCGTGATTAAATTTAACTTGTGCTATCATTTATAATTATGATGTAATAATAACGTTGTTATGCTTGCGAATATTAAATAAGTGAAAATTTCTAAAATGAATTGATTTTATTTTTATTCAAGATTTTATATTAAGGATGTTAGAGAGAAATATATTATTTTTCATTACAAACTTAAATCTGAAAATTAGATTTTACGGTTTAGTTATCCGGTCTAATTTAGAGTAGTGCTCTTTTATTTGTTGGTACAATCGCTTGATATTTAGAGTGAAACTCTATTTCAAAAGTTTTTATAAGAATTATTATGTGAAAATGTATTGACAACATATTTTCAATAGTGGTTTTAAAACTTGAAAGTTAGTACTCGGATAATTAAATTCTTATGTTTAATTTGGACACCTGGAATAAAGTTTAAACTGTCTAACCCCACCAAAGGTGGCATTTAAATGGTTCATTTTCAATCTCTTAGAAAAAGGAATTAATTTAATTAACCAAATTAGTTATCAACCCCACCCATAGGTGTTAATTGATTTGTTTAGTTAACAAAGAATATCTAACCCCACCAAAGGTGGTATTCATACAAAAAAGGGAGAATCAATAAATATCAATTCATATCTTTAATAACCTAAATAATACGAGCAAGCATAATTAACTTGGTTATTATATCCATAAATACTCCACTATTTATAAAAGATAAAATTTGCATGAATGTTTATTGAATCTATGTTTATTTTTATGTAAGTAGATTAAAAACACAAAACCCAAAATATCGTGACAGGATGTTTAGGATTTAATTTCGTTTTTAAAAGTTTGAATAATAAATTAAAAACCACATACATTCCTTCCTTAGATCGACCTTGGGAGTATACTTATCATTTTCTACGAAATGATTCGTGCACTTGTGAGAGTTTTACAAATATTAAAACCAAAGTATTGGCAGAATCGGCGATGCCGGTTTTCGTTTATCAAGTTTTTGGCGCCGTTACCGGGGATGACTCCGTTGCGGGGATGGCATCAAAGTTTTTGGCAATCCTGATTCTGCTCATCAACTACTAGCCGACAACCATGTACTCTCCTCACATAAATCTACTTGCAAACACTACCTTGAGTACTCACCATTCAAAAGCAGTTTTCCCACACGATTCTGAATCATTAATACTTAACAACGGTTAGGTTATAGTGATCCAGAAATAAAAAAAAAACGAGATATCAATTTGGTAGAACTCTGATACATATTTTCTAGATATTAAACAAGAAGATGAGGGTATTTATAGAGGTTATCCAAGCTCACGAACAATTTCACCAAGGCCTTACTGAAGGTTCTCGTCAAGGTGCCAAAGCTTTCAATTTTTGTTTCTAAAATTATTGAGTAATTTTCATAAATATTTGCACCTGAAACGAAACAAAAACATGAGCGACAACGTCAACTCGCTCACAACTTACTCGATGAAAACCACAAAGCTCAACCTAGCATGCACACTACAAAAACAAACCCTATAGTGTGTGCAAACATATATACTTGCATATAAAGTGTATCTAACTATACACATGTATGTATTATTGATTGACAGTAACTAATCTTACAAAAGGAAGACAAATATACTAAGTATAGTAAACATGTTCCATGTCTTGCACACGAAAAGGCAACACAACACAGACATAAAAGACTACATGACTTATAATTTTTTGTTTTTGAGATATATATATTTATATTCATTCAAATCATGATTATTACAAAATAATCAAATCAAAAAATTAAAAAATACATTAAACTATCACCAGAATTCTTAATAACCATTTATAGTACAAGAGCAAACGTTTTTCGAGCGTATGTCTTTTATTTTTTTAATTCTCCTAACCTTGATCTATAATTCTTCAAGTTAATAGGATGCCAAGTCTTCAAGCTTGCAATACAAGGAGGGAGAGCTAATTTCTCAATTTGAATTACAATAATTCTTAAACCAAAAACATCATATCTAAAAAGTGAACAAAAGCAAACATGTTAAGAGATTACCCTTAGATGTAAATCAATGTTAAAAGAAATCATACAAATAAACCCAAGAAATACGACTAAGTTTTCCAAAATAGAAGGGGAGAGAGAGAATAATGGCTAAATTATTAGTTTTATTAATTTATAAATAGACGGGTGCCAACATTATTTATGAACTATAATTAAGATGCAATTTGAAAAATAAAAAAAAGGTACTATTTCAGTTATATGATTGTATCTCGAAATTCATGCTCTTTTGTACTATTTCTTAGTTTGTGTAGGTGATTACTAAATAAATAAAGAAAAAAAGTGTAATATATATATATATATAATAAAATTATATTTAAATTTTAAATCTATTAATTATTAATTAAGATAGTATAAATTTTAAAAAAAATTAAAGTCTATTATCATTATAAAAAGTGAAGTATGTCTTTTCCTTAAAATAAAAAATTTAAGTGATCATTCATTCTAAAGTATATATATATACTAAACAAGCCATATACACGTAGTTTTTCTAAATTTTAATAATTATAATTTTCATTTTAACATTTTTATATTATTCATTAAAACATAGGTGTATTATACATCTTGTAATACGTTAAAAAGCTTATATTATACACTAAATTACACTATATTAGTTAAAATTAATACGTTAAAAAGCTTATTTTTTAAGTTATTTAATCCTTAAGTATAAAGTTTAATATATGTAATCCACTGTGTTAAAATTTGAACTAAACATTTTGTTATAAACATTTTGTTAAGAGATCAAAGTGTAAAAAGTGATAAAAATAGGTATCAAAAAGTATATTTTGTTGGTGTGTGTTGTGGTGCGTCTTTGCATGATGACAAACATCAATGCTCGATGGAACAAAACATGGAGCAGACAATAATATTAGTGGAGCAATAAAACATGGATGTGCAGGAATCATGGTTATTGTTTAATTTTTGTTTTCATTGTATACATATAGTTAAACTCTTGTATAGAAAACATAACAGAAATAATATGAAATATACATGATAATTATTAGAGAAACACAATATTTTGACATGGTATCAGAGCAAGTTATTGCTGACTGATGGAACTACCTACTCATTCTATTCTCACGGCATTTTTGATTTTTGATTTTGATTTCTTTGATTTTTGATTTACGGTGTGGCTGTGATTGTATTGTTGATTTACGATTTCTCTTGATTTCTATTTTTACGTTTTATGTACTCTTGATTTCGATTTACGGTTTACACTTACCTGCGAATCGATTTACGGGGTGGCCATTTTTGGTTTACATTTTTCTCGACAACTTGGTTCGATCTAAGTGGTCGTTACGACATACTCATTGAAACCGGAGTCTAACTGGTTGGCTCCAACGTTGGTTGCCTCGTAGTGTGGCGGTTCCACCATCGATTTCTTGTACGAAAAAGAAAAATACACAACGATAACCGGTTGAGGTCGCATTCTTTGTATACGTGGTTGGAGTCACAGATTGCTCGTTGGTCGTAGAATTATCGCAGCCTCTCTACTGTGATAACATATATTTTGTGGTTTGTCTCGTGCGTGGTGGTTGGAGCCGTAGGTCTAATTGTAGTTGTGGGTAACCATCTTGTGTGGAACGAGAGGGAACTACATAGAGGCTGCGTAAAGAAAGGGCTCTTGTGAAGCCACTGATAGAAGAAGGCACTTGAGAAACACGGTAGAAGAAGATGTCTTTGAGGAAGAAGAAGAAGTTGTCTTTGAGGAAGAAGAAGAAGTTGCTTGAGGAAGAAGAAGAAACTGCACAAATTTGGGGAAAAATTTAGGGTTAGTAGAAGAAGCTGCGCAAATTTTAAAAAGAAGTTTTAGATTTCATGGTAGAATCTAGAGATTTAACCACCAATTTCATATTGGAAGATTTGACGATGAAAATGACGGAAGTTTTAACTAGAGCTCAGACCGTCTCACAACCTCGCTAGCGGGCGTCGAATGCCCCCAATAGTATCAAGTTCGGAGGATCCAACTATGCCTTGTGGTCCCAGGTGGTGGAGATGTATATCTTTGGCAAAAACAAACTGGGATATATTAATGGGGATTTTCCTCAACCTGTTGAAACCCACCCCTCATTCAGGAGATGGCGCACTGAAAATGCCATTGTTAAAGGATGGTTGATCAATTCGATAGACCCCTCCTTGATTGCAATTTTATTTGATTCCCAACTGCGAAACAAGTTTGAGATTCTGTTGCTACCATCTACTATGATGGGTAGACACGTCTCAAGTGTATGATCTTCGTCGTCAAGTTAATCGTATGAAGTAGACGGGTGGATCCATTGAAAAATACTACAATGACCTTCAAGAGTTTTGGCGAGAAATTGATTTCCGTCATCCTAATCCAATGGAATGTGTGAATAAAATACAAAAATACAACTCCATCGTACCGGAAGATCAAGTGTATACCTCCCTTGATGGACTTGATGACAGACTCAACAAAACTCGAAGTGATGTGCTTCAAATTAAACCATTCCCTACGGTGGAACAAGCCTATGGATTCATACGTAGGGAAGAAGTCCGGATTGCATCGTGATGATCACGAGTATAGATACGACACCGGAGTAGTTATGGCTTTTAAAGCGGGTCATGGACACCATAATCTGATGCCACCAAAAACAGGGAACCTCTTTGGGTAGCAAGAAATCCACGGAAATCCACCATCTCTTGACATGAAATTTGGCTATCATGGAAACTCTAAACACACCTGTGAAAACCGCTCAAACTCCACGGTATCCAGACGATGGAATGATCTTCAACGTATAAGAAACAGGACACCATCGGGTAGCGACGTGGCTACTAATAATGCCTCACTATCCCTTACTCAGGTCGAATCTTCCTAGGATCCAGGTATTTCAAGTAAATCATTTCACATCTCTACCGTAAGTGATAATGAGGATTGGATTCGGACTCGAGCTACAAATCACATGACATTTGATCCAAAAGATCTCTCCAATACAACCCGACCCAAGACGAGCCGTGTTTCCAATGCCAATGGAGTCACTTATCCGGGCCATCGGAGCTAGAATAGTGACCTTATCTCCTTCATTATCATTATCTTTCACTTTACTGCATCTCTCTTTCAAACCAATCGATGTGTAAGTCAGTCACTTCAGATCTTAACAAGGTAGTATTGATGTATTCTAATTTTTCCTTCTACAAGATATTCTCACCAAGGAGATCATTGGGCGTGGTACTAGGAGAGGAGGGCTATATTATGCGTGATGACCTCGGTTCGGAAGAGCCAATCACACGCAACACACTTTTGGTAACAAGGAACGACAAATTTGGCTATGTCATCGTAGATTTGGGCATCCATCATTCGGGTATTTAAAGCACTACTCCCGGTTATTTTCAAATATCACACATTTAGATTTCAAATATGATACTTGTATCCTAGAAAAAGTCATAAGACATCTTATCCTACGATAGCATGAATAAAAGTATGACTCATTTTGCTTTGGTGCATTCTCGATGTTTGGGATCTTCCTCGGTCATTACATGTCCATCGGGTCATCGTTGGTTTGTTATTTTGTTGATGATTGTACCACGAATGACATGGATTTACCTTCTCAAACATAAAGATGAAGTATTTTCTACATTTCAATTGCTTTCACACCATGGTTGAGAATGATTTTCTCAAAAAAATTAAGATACTTAGGTCTGATAATGGAGGGGAGTATGTTAATCAACAATTCTGAACATACTTGGACAACCATGGTATTCTCCATGAAATGTCATATTTACAAACCCCACAATAGAATGGGACTGCGGAGAGGAAGAATCGACATATTTTAGAAATGGATCGGGCCTTACTAATCGGTGCACATATGCCTAATAAATACTGGAATGATGCTGTTACTACAGTTGTGTAGCTACTGAATCGTATGCCCACAAAAACCTTACAATTTCAGACTCCAATAAAGGTGCTATCTGATCATCTTCCCTTGCCTATTATTTTGATGCTTTCACCCTGAATTTTTGGATGTGTTGCTTTTGTCCACCTACATAAAAATCAACGAACTAAGTTGGATCCATGTCTTTATCCAATGTGTATTCTTGGGTATGGCGTAGAAAAAGGGTTACCGATGCTATGATCTAATTACTAAAAGAACCTATATTACCATGGATGTCACTTTCCTCGAATCAAAAATGTTTTTTCCCATCATCGGTATCTAATTACACTTTTAGGAGAGATTTATGGTGAAGAACAAAATTGGCTTGATGTTGAAATATTAGACACTAGTCTAACATACTCAGATCGTGCCAATAATATGGAGGAGCCTAGATCTAGACTCCTAGCTTGAACTTCCAAGAACCGAAGTCAAGTAGTAATTGAATCTCTTGAAGATGAAGTGGTTGATGTACCACTCCACTCTCTAGTACCTAATGATCCTCCCATCGAGAATACTCGAGGTAAGCTATCCTATCACACCTTTACAAAAATAATGCTATAGATACATCCTCCGTTTGGTTATATTTTACCTTTCGGACAAATAGAGGAAAACCTCCAAATTGATACTTTCCTGAGAAAAGAGAAGAATGACAATCCAAGTATGAATAGCAAATTATGTATCTACCAAGGTTATCAGAACCTATCAGGGAATTTGCATAAACACTCTCCTTGTGTCAAATTCCAAGTAGCATTGAAGAAGCCTTATCATATCCAAAATAGGCTCAAGCTATAAAAGAGGAATTTGAGGCATTGCAGAAGAATAACACATGGGTGTTAAGCGAGTTGCCTTAAGGGAGGAAGATGGTAGGATGCAAGTGGATTTTCTCCATTAAGTATAAAGCAGATGGGTTAGTTGATCGATACAAGTCGAGGCTTGTAGCAAAAGGATATACATAGAAACACGGGATAGATTATCAAGAAACCTTCTCACCTGTGTCTAAACTAAAAACCGTTAGAGTCTTGTTATCTCTTGCGGCAAATTTAGATTGGCCATTGCACCAACTTGATGTAAAAAATGCCTTCCTTCATGGTGATCTTGAAGAAGAGATTTACATGGATATCCCACCAGGATATACTGTTACATCAGGAAAAGAAACTACATATAGATTACAACGAGCATTGTATGGACTAAAACAATCACCTCGAGCATGGTTTGGTAGGTTGAGTTCAGCAATGAAGAAATATGGGTTCCAACAAAGCAACTCTAATCATACTCTTTGCCTAAAACATCAATTAGGGAAGATAACAACCCTTATAGTCTATGTAGACGAAATGATCATTATAGAGGATGATAAAGAAGAAATCTCTAAGCTTCTAGAACAACTGTCAAATGAGTTTGAAATGAAGAATTTGGGAGGGCTCAAATACTTCTTAGGTATTGAGGTAACAAGATCAAAGCAAGGCATATGTCTTTCCCAAAGGAAATATACTCTGGACCTACTGGCAGAGGTAGGACTACTAGATTGTAAACCTGTCGATATTCCAATGGCTCAAAATCATAAACTCGGAGAATATGTGGACCAAGTACCAGCAGATAAACAAAGATATCAACGATTAGTAGGTAAACTCATATATTTATCTCATACTCGACCTAATATTTTCTTATGTTGTGAGTGTCGTGAGTCAGTTCATGCACTGCTCAAGTGAAGACCATATGGATGTGGTCATGCGAATACCTCGTTATTTAAAATCCTCCCCTGGGAAATGACTTATGTTTTCAAAGAATGGTCAATTGGAAGTCCTTGGATATACAGATTCAGAATGGGCAGGGAATATAAAGGATAGGAAATCTACTACTGGGTACTTTACTTTTGTAGGGGGCAATCTTGTTACATGGAGGAGCAAGAAGCAAAAGGTAGTTGCCTTATCTAGTGCTGAAGCTGAATTTCGAGGAATGGTCAAGGGAATATGTGAGCTCCTTTGGTTGAAAAAACTTCTAACTGAAATTGGTGTTGCTCCTAACTCTAAAATGAACTTATTTTGTGATAACAAAGCAGCCATTGCCATCTCTTACAATCCAGTTCAACATGATCGCACGAAGCGCGTTGAAGTAGATCAAAACTTCATCAAACAGAATCTTGAAGAAAAGATTATCAAGCTTCCATTTATTAAATCAAAAGATCAATTGATTGATATACTCACAAAATATGTGTCTGCAAGGAACTTTTACAAGTCACTTGACAAGTTGGGCATAAGAGACATATATGCACCAACTTAAGGGGGAGTGTTAGTGTGTGTTGTGGTGCATGCAATAGTGGCATACACCAATGCTCACTGGAGCAAAACATGGAGCAGACAATAATATTAGTAGAGCCATAAAACATGGATGTGCAGGAATTATGGTTATTGTTTAATTTTCGTTTTCATTGTATACATATAGTTAAACTCTTGCATAGAAAACATAATAGAAATAATATGAAATATACATGATAATTATCAGAGAAACACAATATTTTGACATATTTTACCTTTAAAACATTGATTGTAGAGTAAATTGATTATCCTATTTAAATTATTTAAAAGAATTATGAAAACTATTATATATGTTTGGTTTGTAGAAAGGAAATATAATATGATTGCGAATTATAGTAAGAATAGAATTCAATGGAAATAATATTACTATTATTATGTTTCTTTGAGTAATAAAATCTAAATAATGATAAATATTAAAGTAAAATTTATAAAATTATAAATAAAATAAAATTAGAAAATAAGAGTTTTTTTCTTTTTAAATGAGAAAAATAATAAACTATTACATAATGTGTTTGGAAAATAAAACATTTGAGCTTATTTTTAAAAAGTGTGGGAGCAATGAGCATTCCAACTTCTATTGAAATGTTACATTCTATGTTATATTATAAGTTAAACTAAATACAAAAACACCTTAAATCATTTAAATTAACATTTCTATTAATATGAATAAAATATTACCTTCATGTTTACGTGCAGCCCAATTGTTCATGACAATTTATAAATTAATGATAATCAAAGGTTTTGTTTTCTTCTTCTAAGAAATGAATAATTAAAATAAAATAATTACACCTTACCAAATGAATATATAGTGCCTAATATTAAATGTAGCTTAAGCTAAAACCTAACCATCTTTGCAATTATCTGCTTTCTTGTAAAGCTTCTGTGAGAATGACTTTTTTTAATGGGATTTCTTTAAGAGAAGCGCTAGGTTTATTTCAATTATATATTAAACATTTTTCTGCTAGTTGATCCCTTTTCACTTTCTAAGAGACTACTTTTACGTAGATTTTGTTGTATGATATTTGAAATTAATCTATATCATGAGGTATATGATCTATTATTATTAATATTACAAAGTGATTTTCAAATTCTACTAATTCACCGAACATCTAATAAATTAGACCGAAAAGATCGTACTAAAATATGGATTTTCATATCTTACTTGTGACTAATAGTGAAGTAGTACCGTGAGAAAATGATGAAAAGAACCCATCAAAGACTGAAATATAACATGAAATCGTAAGCTCCCAAGCATTTGGATAAGCCCAATATATATATCATGTGTGAAAGTTTTAAATTTATGGATCTAACAACTTAAATGCGGTGAATAGAATATTTTAAAATTCTAAATTTTAAATTAATTAACTAATAATCGCAATGATGAGACATGTAATCGCATATTAAAAGTAAATTCGAAAAGCAAAATATTGACATGCAATATTTTTTAGATAAAAATAACCTAGGCCACAATAATGACTTAATGAAAAAATCATTAGTCCACCAGACCAATTAATCTATCCAATATAAAAATTACATATTCAAGTACAAACTCATTTTTATACTATCATTTCAAGAATAATGTCCTAATCTACTTTATTTATAAGCTCATAATCTATTTTTTAAGCCTCCAAGATTAGCATGTATAGATTTTGACTAACGTTAAAAATAGTTTCTCATCAATTGAACACATTTACAAAATAATGTGCAAAAAGCTAACACATAAATACAAGTTCACATCGTGTTCTAGAATGATTATATAACAAATAAATCATAAGCTAGTAGGTTTCAACAAATAAATCAATAAAAGAAAATCTCTAACAAATTTAGAACAAAAGATATAGATCAAGATAAACAAAAATATCTCTTTAAACCTAAACAATCAATTCAATAAATCAAGAACACCCATGTGATGAATTGATGGAAGCATGAGAGAAGTTCTAGAGAGAAGCTTATTCTGATCATAGAAAATAATCAATGAAAACTATGAAATTCATGGAAATGAAAGCATATAATTCTTATATGGTTGTAAGTTGCAGCGATATCTTTTAACAATAAGAAATGGCTTGTATTTATAAGAACAATAAAAGTAGATCATTATACAGAGACAATTATATTTCAAACATATTTCAAATAGTATTAGTAATTTTCTCATTGTTGATAAAGACTCCTATTTGAAGAAGTGTTATTTTTGAAAAGTTTTATTAAGCAAACCATGTCCGATTAAGGTGAATTAAACATCATTGCAAAGTTCACTCAATGTTCTATAATCTTTACCAACATATAATTTTTCCAATTTGGAAGATTTCTAGGTGAAAAATAATCTGAATCTGAGTCATGAAATATGGAAATTTGGGTTATTTTTAACCTATATTTTGCGCTATAATTTAGATTATATCTTAACTTAATTTACTTCTTAAAGAAATTCAAAAATTCAGTTTTCAAATAAAATTAGGATTAGTCAATTTCGGTACTTAGTAACGCCATTCCTTGTGGGTTCGATATCCGTACTTTTGTACACTTTATTACTTGAACGATTCATACACTTGCGAAATTACGCATCAAAAGGTATGGAGCGTAGCAATGAAATAGCCTTGAATAGTGGAAAAACTCTAGAGGAGGAACACGAGACTCAAAAGGATGAGAAAAAATAAGAACCTAAAAAGGATGAGGAGGAAAAAGTGGATAAACAAAGATCCAAAAAGGAAATAATTCAACCAAACAAGAGAAACCTCTAAAAACACTATTCCATTCCCTCAAATTCTGTAAAAACAAAAGCTAGATATGTATTTTTCAAAATTTATGGAAGTTTTCAAGAAGCTGCACATAAATATACCATTTATAGATGCACTTAAACAATGCCTTCTAATGCCAAATTTCTAAAGGACATCTAGTATAAAATAATGAGGCTTGGAGATGATGAAACAATAACCTTAACTAAAAGTTTTAGTGCTATCTTTGCTAGAAAACTACCCAAAAAATTGAAAGATTTAGATAACTTTGACATTTCTTACACAATTGGGAACATGAACTTTAAGAAAGTGCTATATGACTTAGGTTCAAGCATTAACCTTATGTCATTATCAATCTTTAGGAGAATAAGAATTGGTAAAGTGAAACTCACTTTAGTAACATTGTAAATGGTAAACTAACCAATCAAAAAGCCCTGTGAGTTGGTGGATGAAAGCAAAACCAAAGATCGCTAACCCCGCCAATACTTTGGTTTTATATTTATAAAACTTCTTAAGTGCACGAATCATTTCATAAAAATGATAAGTATATTCCAAAGGTCAATATAAGGAAGGAATATATGTGGTTTTTATTTTTTTTATTCAAACTTTTAAATACAAAATTAAATCCTAAACATCCCGTCACGATATTTTGGTTTTGTTTCTAATCTAATAACATAAAAAATAAACATAGATACAGATTCAATAAATATTTATGAAAATTTCATCATTTATAATAGTGGAGTATTTATGAATATAATAACTAAGTTAATTATGCTTGCTCATATTATTTAGGTTATTAAAGATACGAAGTGATATTTATTGATTCTCTCTTTTTTATATGAATACCACCTTTGGTGGGGTGAGATGTTTGTTAACTAAATAAATCAATTAAGACCTATGGGTGGGGTTGATAACTAATTTGGTTAATTAAATTAATTTCTTTTTCTAAGAGATTGAAAATGAACAATTTAAATGCCACCTTTGGTGGGGTTAGATAGTTTAAACTTTATTCAAGGTGTCCAAATTAAACCTAAGAATTTAATTATCCGAGTACTAACTTTGAAGTTTTAAAACTACTACTGAGAACATGTTGTCAATACATTTTCAGATAATAATTCTTATAAAAACTTTTGAAATAGAGCTTCACTCTAACTACCGGGCGATTGTACCAACAAATAAAAGAGCACTACTCTAAATCGATCGATAACTAAACCTTAAAATCTAATTTTCAGATTTAAGTTTGTAATGAAAAATAATATATTTCTCTCTAACATTCTTAATATAAAATATTGAATAAAAATAAAATCAATTCATTTTAGAGATTTTTATCTATTTAATATTTCGCAACATAACAACGTTATTATTATATCATGTTTACAAACAACCAACAAATTTAAATTTAATCACAGATAAATTAAATATAATATGTAAGAATAAAGCATAAAAAATAAATGTAAATAAAATAGAAACCTTACAGTACTTTGATGTTATTCTTGTTGCTGGAAAACCTCTAAACAGAATTTGCACTCCCATTTATTAAATCAAAAAGCAAATAAATTACAAAAACATAATTAGTTCTTCTCAAAAAGAGAAGAACTCTAAAACTAAGAAGAACTACCTAAGAAAATACTAAAAAATAAGAAAAACTATGAAATGAGAGAGAGAAAGAGAAGAGAAGATGGGTTTTTAGATGTGGTATGAAGTGAAGAGAATTGGGGTATTTATAGGTGAGGAGAGGAAGAAAAAGTGGGTGAAAAAAATGATAAAAAATGGAGAAAACGTGAAGTGGTGAATGATGATTTCATCATGCTAATGTCATGGTGATGTGGGGCGAGTTGGCAAGCGCGGATGGGGCGTAGATGGGCAGCGGCTCACGCAGACTAGAGTAGGGGCGCGCGCGAAAAGGAGCACGGGCGTGCGGAATGGAGAGTAGGCGCGCGCGGACTGGGCGCTATGTTGGTGTGGCGCGCGCATTGCTCGGCGCAGCTGGGTGCGCTGTGCGCATTGGCCAGCGCGATTGGATGGCTCCGCGCGCGATTTCCGCCTTTTTGATATTTTTGACCTTTTTGACCCATTTTGTCCAATTTTTTCATATTTGTTGACTTTTCCTCTTTGAGTCTTTAAGTTACATTTTTAAGAAAAAATACCTGAAAAATAATAAAAATACCTGTGATTCTGTAAAGAAAAAATTATATAAATATATATATTTTTAATCAATTAATGTGCATAAAATCATGGTAATTTTAGTGCCTTTTGAGCACTCATCACAACCCCCAACCAGCTTCTTGCTAGTCCCTTAGCAAGAGAAGTGATAAAAACTAAAAATTAAACTATCCTAAATCATTTTCGTGGATTGACATGGTTGCACTTAGCCTATGCAACAAGCCTTTAAACCCCTAGGTTTCCCTAGTGGATGAGTTTGAGTCTTATGAGGGTTTTTAGTAGTGAAACCCATAAACATTGAACTAAATGTAAAAATTAACGAAACAATAAAAACAACAACTTAAAAACTAAAATTACAACAAAATCAAAAATTAACTTATAAGAATAAAAGAAAACAACATAACACCAAAATGTCTCATACTTTTTAATCTCCTTTAAAATCGTAATTAAAATCTCAAGCATAAGTTATTTTAATCTTTTTAAACAATCATGATTTATTATAATAATTAGTCGAAAATAATTTTCATATTTCATATCAAAAATGTATCAATTTAATTTCACCCAATTCCAATGTTTAGAATCCGAATTCGCTTCGACTCTATTCCTCACTAGTCAATACTCTCAAAACACTGAATCCTATGGGTTCAAACACTCATACTATATAAATGAACTAATATGTTCACATATGTATAAAGAATAAAGGCTCAAAGTGTTATTTTGATGTTGATCTCATGAAAGGATTCAAATGTATAAATTATAAAGATATCATATATAAAAATTATTTTCATGCATAAATCAAACTCATTAAGAAAGACTTTGAAGATATATGCCTTTTACAAATGAAGAAAGTGCAATGACTTTTTAGGGAATTACTTCCTATATCTTTCTTTTGTAAATAGCCTTTACTCACAACTTTGTAGGCAATGTGGGTTATAGTATGTAGATTATACTATATATTCTTTATCTCTTTATTTTTTTTTCGAAGATACTTTACAATATATATCATATTTTTTAGAGAGTCAACCCATGTACAGATTGTACATTTTTTAGGATTTTGGTGAGTGGTTAATTTTGTGGCTTTTCTATTTGATTTGGTTTAGGTAACCCCAGATATATCTTTTTTTTGTAGCGGTCATGCACAAATGAGATAAAAGCATATACTATCAATTTCTACTCAAATCATTTAATATAAGCAAAAATAATAATAAAAAATATACAACACTCTATTAAGATGAGAAAAAATTCATGCATTCAATGCTAATACCTATATGAATACCACATTTGGTGGGGTTAGATATTGTTTTTAACTAAACAAATCAATTAACATCTATGGGTGGGGTTGATAACTAATTTGGTTAATTAAATTAATTTATTTTTCTAAGAGATTAAAAATGAACCATTTAAATGCCACATTTGGTGGGGTTAGTGATGAGTGTTCAAAAAGCACTAAAATTACCATGATTTTATGCATATTAATTGACTAAAAAATATATATATTTATATGTTTTATCATATATTTATATGTTTTATCATATATTTATATAAATTTGTCTTTTTCGGAATCACGGGTATTTTTATTGTTATTCAGATATTTTCGCTTAAAAACGTCACTTAAAGACTCAAAAAGGAATACTGGAAGCAATACATCACAAATATATTAATAAATAAATGGGTAAAGGTCAACAAATATGGAAAAATTGGACAAAATGGGTCGAAAAGGTCAAAAAGGAGAAAATCGCGCCAGCGCCCAGCCGAGCCGAGCCGCGTGCACGGCGCACGTCCGTGCGCGCCTTCCTCCTGTTCCGCGCGCATCGCAGCGCGCTATCACTGCTCACGCGCGCGCGCCGACGCCATTTTTCCCCATTTTTCACGTGCAGCCGCCCTCATGACGTCAGGCTGATGTCATCAATGACCTCACTATTTTCACTACGCGTTTTCACCATTTTTTAACATTTTTTCACCCACTTTTTCTCTCCATCCTCACCTATAAATACCCCCCATTCTCTTCACTTCATAACACACCTCAAAACACATTCTCTTCTCTCTTTCTTTCTCTCATTTCTTAGTTTTTTTAGTTTTTTCTTAGTTTTTAGTTTTTCTTAGTTAGTTTTGCTTAGTTTTAGAGTTCTTCCCTTTTTGGGAAGAACTAGTTATGTTTTTGTAATTTATTTTCTTTTTGATTCAATAAATGGGAGTGCAAATTCCGCTTGGAGGTTTTCTAGCAACGGGAATAGCATCGAAGTACTGTAAGGATTTTATTTTCTTTGCAGTCATTTTTTATGCTTTATTCTTACATGTTATATTTAATTTGTCTGTGATTAAGTTTAACTGTGCTAGATGTTTATAAACATGATATAATAATAACATTGTTATGCTTGCGAAATATTAAATAGGTAAAAATCTCTAAAATGAATTGATTTTATTTTTATTCAAGATTTTATATTAAGAATGTTAGAGAGAAATATATTATTTTTCATTACAAACTTAAATCTGAAAATTAGATTTTATGGTTTAATTATACAGTTTGATTAAGAGTAGTGCTCTTTTATTTGTTGGTAGAATCGCCCAATAGTTAGAGTGAAGCTTTATTTCAAAAGTTTTTATAAGAACTATTATTCATAAATGTATTGAAAACATGTTTTTAGTTATGGTTTTAAAACTTGAAAGCTAGTACTCGGATAATTAAATTCTTAGATTTAATTTGGACACCTTGAATAAAGTTTAAACTGTCTAACCCCACCAAAGGTGGCATTTAAATGGTTCATTTTCAATCTCTTAGAAAAAGGAATTAATTTAATTAACCAAATTAGTTATCAACCTCACCCATAGGTGTTAATTGATTTGTTTAGTTAACAAAGAATATCTAACCCCAGCAAAGGTGGTATTCATACAAAAAAGGAAGAATCAATAAATATCAATTCATATCTTTAATAACCTAAATAATATGAGCAAGCATAATTAACTTAGTTATTATATCCATAAATACTCCACTATTTATAAAAGATAAAATTTGCATAAATGATAGGATGTTTAGGATTTAATTTCGTTTTTAAAAGTTTGAATAATAAATTAAAAACCACATACATTCCTTCCTTAGATCGACCTTAGGAGTATACTTATCATTTTCTATGAAATGATTCGTGCACTTGCGAGAGTTTTGTAAATATAAAACCAAAATATTGGCAGGATCGGCGATGCTGGTTTTCGCTCATCAAGTTTTTGGCGCCGTTGCCGGGGATGGCATCAAGTGTTTGGTGCTGTTGCCGGGGATGGCATCAAAGTTTTTGGTAATCACGATTCTGTTCATCAAGTTTTTGGCGCCGTTGTCGGGGAAGGAATAGCGTTTTTAATTTATTTATCAAAATTTGAAAAATACTTTTGTGCTGTAAATAATTGTGATTTTTTGTTTTTGTAAGAAAAATAAAAAAATAAAAAATTTAATCAAATTTCAAATTTAATAAGAAATAATAAAAAAATTTAAATTTTAAAATAATAATAAAATAATTTAGATATTTGAAATTTGAAATAAAAAAAAAATTTTACCGTTCATTTAAAAAAGTTTTTACCGTTCATGAATAGTAAAAAAAAACATTTTTAAATAAAAATTGTAGCGTTAATAATAAAATAATTTAGAAATTTGAAATTTGAATTAAAAAAAATAAAAATTTAAAATAGAGTGGTGAATGATGATGTCATCATGATGACATCATTGTGATGTGGGGAGAGTTGGCATGCGCAGATGGGGCAGATGGGCGCAACGGCGCATGTTAACTAGGCATAGATGGGGCGGCGGCGTGCGTAGACTTGGTGCTATGCGTGGAAAGGAGCAGGGGTGTGTGCGGACTGATGCAGTGCCGGCGCGGCTACGTGCGCGATTTCTTCCTTGTTTACCTTTTTGACCCATTTTGTCCAATTTTTCCATATTTTTTTGACTTTTTCTCATTTATTTATGAATATATTTGTGATGTATTGCCTCTAGTATTCCTCTTTGAGTCTTTAGTTACATTTTTAAGCAAAAATACTTGAAAAAGAATAAAAATTTCCGTGATTCCGAAAAGAAAAATTTATATATATATATGATAAAATCATATAAATATATATATTTTAATCAATTATTGTACATAAAATCATGGTAATTTTAGTGCTTTTTGAGCACTCATCATGTGGTAAAAGATATGCTTATAAAAGTGAACAAGTTCATGTTTCTAGTAAATTATACTAGACAAGGAAGAGAACCGTAACATTCTTATCATACTTGGCTATCCATTCTTAGTAAATGAAAGAGCACTCATTGATGTACAAAACGATGAGCTTACAATGAGAGTGCAAGATGAACAAGTTGCATTTAAAGTTTCTAAAGCATCTGAGCCCCTTAATATTGATAAGGCCAAAAATTCACAAAGAAAACAAAAATATGACATGATAAGATAATTGAGTATCGTGTTTTAAACTTGAAAATAAAGTATTATTGAACAAATCAAGACTTAAACAATTTTTGGGAAAACTCGAGAGTAAATGGATAGAGGGATTTACCTTTGGAGTTGATATGATCGTCTAGTCAATGACGTTAAACGTAATATTAGTTCGGAGGTAACCTAATGTTATTATATTTGTATTTTTATTCTTTTTGTTTTGTAGTTGAATAAATGTGAAAAGAAATTGCACAACAATATTGGGCAATTTAAACGATATATGTGCCAAGACTAAGAGAGTTTTCTTTCCTTTTACCCTTTCCATATTTATATGTGTACCTTCGGGACAAAGTGCAATTTAAGTTTGGGGGAAGGAAATTCATTCTCTACTTTAATGTTTAGTACTTTTTTAGTTTTTAGAAATTTTTTATTTTTAGGATGTTTTTAATCATGATTTGAGTAGAAATTTATAAATATATGAAAACTAAATGCATGCATACTTGATATGAAATGTATTGATAAAAATTGGTTGTCATGATTAAGATAAGGACTATAATATGCTCATTCAGATATTTATATTAATTATGTGATATGTTTGCTAGTTTTAATTAGATTGATTCAAATTTTTGTATACATGTTCATGATTGATTTTGGTGTTTTTATTGAGAGAAAAATAAACATAAGTTATGAGTTATGTGAGTTGACGAGATTTGTTATATTTTAGATTCTATTTTACCATCCCTTGTGGAAAAGTTTCAAATAATATTTATCAAAAGAGATTATTTAAGGCTTATTTGGATCGATTGAGCCTTTAAAGCTCATCATTGTTAATATCTTGAGTCACCCATTCCGGCCTAATTAAAAACCTTTCATATATTTAAGCCACATTTTATTCCTGTCCAACAAGCATTACCTTTACCCTTACAAATTTAGCTTGTATGAAAAAAAAAATCATGTATTATGTAATAGAGTAAGGTGAAATGTATTATACCCTATAAGAAAAACAAAACAAAAAACTCATATTACAATTATTCCTCTAAAGAGAGAAAAAATAAAATTACAAATAACTTTGAAGGTGTTGTAAGGTTACAAGAGAGAGAGAGAGATGTTGAATAAAATAGTATGAAAATAATGATAAGATAGGGTGCATTAAAATATCAAGTAAAAGCTCAATAGTAGTTAAAAAGTGCATGATCAATAAAAAAAGATAAGGTGTAGAAAGAGAATAGAAAGCTTAATTTATTGACCTTATCTAAGCCTTACATTACAATCATATAAAGCCCTTACTGATCTTTAGCTAAATGCATATTTATATTAGTAAAGAGGGATGTGCAATATAGACTTATGACACTTGTTCTAAGATTGAATTGATTAACGTGCATAAATAGGTTGATTTAATGAGTGCATTCGATGATATCATATCTAAGAATCACACATGAATAAATTTGTAAAAAAACTTACATATCATTGTATTGATGGATATCTGAACCTTATTTATATTAGAATTATACAACTATTAAGAGAGACAATTATTGCTAAATATCCATGTATTTATAGATATATATTTATGAATATACTACCCAAGTCATTTTATTTAGTTACACAAGGCTTTACTTAAGGACAAGGAAAGAGTTAAGTTTGGGAGTGTGATGACTCTAAGAAAATAGTCATCAGTGTACTTTTTTGCTTAATATTAGCTTGTTTTATTCCATAAGTAATACTTTTAGGGTTAAAAGTATTAAAATATAAATTATCTAGCGAAAAGGGATGAAAATTTCTTTTGGGAATTTTCTAAAACATTTTGAATTTTTTTGGATTTTTACGAATTTTTTAATGCACGACCAATAAGAAGATGTCACATAAGCAAATGAGCTAACCATGCAAGCCACGTGGATGCCAAACAAGAAAAAAGAGCCAATCGTGCAACACCATGTCTTCTAGATAATGCATGCCTTGCCACATTTTAGCATTGCATTCGTTATGAGTTCACAGTGCAGTCAATGAGCATGCCATGTGTATCTTCCCAATAGGATGCCATGATAATGTGATCAATGAGCATTAAAATGAGTTAGAGCACGTTGACCACGACTAGTCAAGAATGCCATACATCGCACGCTGATTGGATCCGTCTTTCCCTCTGCCAGATGTTGCATTTTTATTTGCCAATGCTACCAATTCTTCCTTTTTTTCATATGAGCCCTTGATATGAAGTTGATCTGATGGACCAGATTCCACTTAAGCTTAATTCAATTCCCTAATTTCCTCATAAACCCTAATGAACAAAAAATTACATATTTTTTATCAGTTTTTGGAACCAAGAAGAGAGAAAAATTCAAAATATTCAAAAAAAGATGCAATAGAAGATTGTGCTACAATTCAAGAGATTGATTATATTCCTACTTTTTATCCCCTTATTTATCAATTTTTATGGCATTCTTTATGAAAAATATGAGTTTTATTAATAAAATTATGTCTAGTTAATTTATTAATCTAAAAGTCTTATGAACGTAATTTTCAACATGTGATGATATAATTAATATTTTCTCCGAATTACGATTTCAATTTAATTATATTATTTTGTCTAATTTTTATGTCATTAATTGTTTGTCCAATAATTGATCTATAAAACTAATTTAATATATTTAAGAAAATTATTTAATTACTTGTCTTGTTTAAAACACAAGTTTAATTGTTTACGAATTCTATTTTATCTCAAATTTGCATACAACCTAATTATGTGCTATTAGAAATTCCATTCCACACTCTTCTGGCTATATTCATGCCATATAACGAATCCCCTGTTTGAGTGCTCAAATTATTTGGGCAAAAATTATTAAATTACTTTGAAATGTGCCAAAATCTTCAAAAATTTGAGAGGTCTTAAGCATACTTAGATTCTTAAAGTTAAAGTCCTCCAAATAATGTATATTAAATGACGTAATAAATTTAAGATTAAAAAAATGAATTAATTTGAATTTTTATTATATATATTCGGATTAGTAGCAAAGAACGTTCACGAAATCTCAACTTTCTTTTCATTAATTTTAGCTGTTTTAGTTAATTTATTTATAGTAACAATCTTAAAAAAATATTTATTGTGACTTTTAGATTATTTTAGCTAGTAATTTAATAGCATAATTTAACTCACACCTTTGTGTGTTAAATTAAATCCTTGAAGTTTCATTGTACATCCGTCAATATTTTTACACCCTATCATCAAGGATTGAGTCTTAGTCTTCTTATTGTTTGCCTGCATAATTTTTCATTGTTTGCTAACCCACTCTTGTAAGGTTAATTAAAATGTAAGTTCAAGAAGAGGATCTTGAACCAAGATCTTAAATGGAGACAATCCATCATATTTTGTTATTCTTTACCTCTTCCTTTATTTTTACATTTTATATTATTCATGTGCATAAAATAAAGAAAATATAAGAATTAAGTGAGAGGGAGAGAAAACATATCATCTCCTTAATTAGTTAACTAGGTGTTTAGATAGTGTAGGTTGCATCAACATGCAACATAAATCTTTTAGTATTATCTGAAGTTTCTTTGGTTGAGAAAAGTGAATAAGATTAAATTGTATCATGCAAGCATAGCAAATATAATAGCGGACTCTTTGAGTCAGTCAAGTTTTGTTTTACAGAGGTTATCAGATACTGGCAAAACACTCAGATAAAAGGAGGTTACACATTAAAATTATTTGATGATGAGAGACAAGCATTCTTATGCAACCTTGTCTCCAATCCTACACTATTATTGAATATAAAAGTGACTTAGTCTAACGATCTTAAAATTTGTGAAGTATGGTGTAGAATGTCATTAATGTATGAACATATTTTGATAGATCGTTTCATTTTCACAAAGAGATAATGATGTGAGATGATTATTTAAGGCAAAGGATTATTGGTGCAACCTATAGATAAAATTTGATAAGAGCTAAATTATTACATTTTTGTTATGATTTAAATGTTGATATTTGTGTGAAAATTGTGTTTATTTGATTATTTAATCCACAAATGTCATTTCACGGGTATTTCGTGTTTAAAGTGCAATTTCAGGTAAAATCATGATTTTGGAAAAGTTAGGGACAAAGTACAATGATCGGGATTGAATCAAAGAAAAAGAAAACAAAATTTCTCAATTTTGAAAATGTTGAAAATCTTCCCGAGAGCACAGATTTTGGCAAAGCAATTTCGCCGCCGGCCAAATACATCTCGCCGCCGGCCAAGTGCGTCTCGCCGCCGGCCACAATAATCCCGCCGCCAGCGAGATTTAGCATAACCAAAATCGTAAGTTTTCCAGAAATCTCGTCGCGGCGAGAATAACTTCGCTGCCGGCGAGTTTCGTTCGAAAACATTTTTTTATGTTGTTTTGTTCCAAAATTGCCCTCCAAAACCCTAGATCTATATATACATTATGATGGAGAAGGAGGGGACGGCAAAGAGAGTAGAATTGAGTTATTTTTGCAGGAGAAAAGGAAATTTTGGAGAGAAAGGTTGGAGAAGCTTGAAGGATCATCACCATTGTTGCTACCAAGCCTTCCTCTTCAAGAGTTTTTCATCCCTTCTCCTTAGTTTTTATATTCTGTAGTTTATTGATATTTGTTATTCATGGATTCAATTGAAATAATGGTTGTTCTTATGTTATGGTTATATGAATTCATTGTTTTCAAGTCGAGTATTTATTTCCATGCTTAATGCTTTTAAATTTCTGATCAAGATTTAGATGATTTGTTGCATTATATTGAGACCGAGAGGAGATGTGTAATGCATGCTTCTTGTGATAAATACCGTATGTTGAATGCGAGTTTGACACCTAATGCATGATGTATGTGGTTATTCTAGAAATATAGTCGGTTTTCATAGATAAGTAATTCTAATATAACTTGAGAAAGAGTATTAGATAAGTTTGGGTTTTTCAACCATCACTTTTAGCTTTGATTTTCATATAACATGATTTGAAATCGGATTGAATTGATTTAGAGAAATCAAATGCCTTAGCGTTTTTAATCATTTGTGAACAACATTAAATTTTGTTATTTGTGTTTAGTTTTATGTTAATTTGCTTTTAAAACAATTTCAACAATTCGGTTTTCAAATAAAATTAGGGTTAGTCAATTTCGGTACTTAGTAACGCCATTCCTTGTGGGTTCGATATCCGTACTTTTGTACACTTTATTACTTGAACGATTCGTACACTTACGAAAATAAGCATCAAAATTTACGATACATCTTAAAAGTACAAAAATGTATTGTAATTTATCGATAACTTATTTGTGAAGATGAATGAAAAGAGATGTGGATTAATTTCTAGTAAATGTGAAAGATATTACAAAAGTCATGATAAAAGATTAGAAACATATAGAACTACTTCAACCACTCTAGATGTTGGAATGGAAATGAGACAACATAACCATAGATTTTGGTCAAGGCCTACGTCATACTTCTCAAGGTCACAATTCTATTTTGATAATCACTAATCTTTTCACAAAGTACACTCATATCATTCTAGTTAAGACTTGGCAATTGATGAATGCTTTGTAGAAGGCTTATATAATAGGCATTGTATGGTTACATGGCATACTAAGGTCAATTGTGTCTCATCATGATGCAAAATTTATTCCTCATATGCTGAATTGTGTCTAAGAAGCTTTGATTACCAAATTGTTTCATAGCACATCTAATTATCTTGAAATAGATGAGAAATCTAAAAGGGTTATTCAAATGTTAAGGACTTGTAATAACTATAGTTATAGAGCTTAGAGGAAATTGGATTGAGCATCTACCATTTTTAGAGTTCACCTACTGCTACTAGTAGAGTTCACTTACTATAATTAGTAGAGTTCTCCTACTACAACAATTATCATGCTTGTTATCATTCGAGTTCGTAGCATAGTCAACAAGCATGCCATGCATTTATAACTAATTCATGCATTCCTCCTATTGAGACACCACCCAAGCTTTTAACTCCGAATCATATCGCACCACATGCCACTAAATGAGGGCATGCTAACAACAACCAGCTAAGTATGCCATATGTTGTACACTAATCATATATGTATTTTCCCTTACCACATGTCGCATTTCTATTAGCAAGTTCTATTAAATTTTCCTTTTTCCCATTTCTATTAGCAAGTGTTATTAATTTTTTCTTTTTGATATGAAGCTGATCTGACGGTCCAAATTAAATTGAGCTTAATTTAACCCTTAACTACCCCATAGCCCCTAATGAGCCAAAAATTATGTATTTCAGTATTTAGAGCCAAGAAGAGAGAAAATTACAAACAATTCAAAATGACATACAATTTTGTTAGAGACTATAGAGGAGATAGGTGCTACAATTCAAGAAATTGATTGTATTTCATCTTTTTCTCTTTTCTTTATCAATTTTTATGTCTTTATTTATGAAAAATATAAGTTTTATGAATATAATTATGTCTGGATAATTTATTAATCTAAGGTCTTATGAACTCAATTTTGAACATGTGATGATCTAATATTGTACGCCAATTATGATTTCAATTAAATTATATTATTTAATCTTATTTTTTTCCAATTAAATGTTTGGCCAAACCTATGGAGGCAATTAAATAGATTTAAGTAAACTATTTAATTGTTTATCTTGATTAAAAAACATGTATAGTTTCAAGGTAGAGATGTATGATTTTATATATGTGATTTATCATTGATGAATTTAATGCATAGTATACAATTTAATTGATATGAGTATGTGATTAGGTTAATTACTATTTTGTGTGTAGTTTGCTTGAGAGATGAATAAATGCTAATTAGATTCAATTGATCGTGTAATTGATTAATTATTATATTGGAAGAATTTTTGTGATTCATATGTTTGTAAATTTGTAGGATTAAGTATGCCTACATATTTTCTTAGTTGCCAAATCTAACGTAATTAACTATTTCTATTTATTTTTAGTTTTTTAAATTTGCTTTCTTAAAACATAAAAACACAAAAAAAATTGATTTTTTTATTTTTTAGCTTTAAAAATTAGTTTCTAATAACATAATCTTTATGTGAACGATTTTTTCTTATCATTATATTACTTGTTGTGATACATATACTTGAGTACTTATTGTATACAATTCGTGTCGATCAAGCTTTTGACACCATTGTGTGGTATTTATAAACGTTAGAAATTTATTTTAATTTATTTTTGTATTTTTTTATTTTATTTAGTTATTTATTTTAACTTCTTTATTTATTTATTTTAGTTAATTTTCTTTATTTAATTTTCATAATTTTAATTTATTTATTTTTATTTTGTATTTATTTTCAATTTAGACAACTACTTTAGTGCTATTAGAAACATTGTTGAGTCTATTGCATGAATAGATTCGATAAGGGAAAATTTTACATTTAAATCTCGAAATCAAGCATACTTAGATATCAATAAAAAAGAATGTGTTATCTAAGTGAAAGAAAATGACTAATCCATTAGAAATAAATAATAATAAACTAAATTTAAACAACCAAATACCCTTAATGAATGTTATGGATAAAGCTATGAATGAATATGCATTACATATTTTGGAAAGGCTAAATCCAAGTATTTCATGGCCAATATTTCAACTAATTAATTTGAAATAAAGCCAAAGATATTATAAATGTTACAAACAATTGGAAAATTCAATGGATTACTAATAGAGGATCCTCACCTACATCTCAAATTGTTTATTGAAGTTGGAGATTCATTCAAATTTAATGGTGTAATCAAAGAGAAATTTAGGCTTAGATTATTCCCTTACTCTTTGTGAGATCTTGCTTGAGCGCTTAGCTAAACTCTTTGCCACCTAATTCTATTATAACTTGGAATGCTTTGGTAGAGAAATTCTAGAGGAAATACTTCCCATCAACCAACGATATGAAGGGGAGTCTTTATATGAACCATGTGAAAGACCCAAAGAATATATGAGGAAATTTCCTAACCATGGTATCTCTCCTTGTATTCAAATGGGGACTTTCTATAATGGTTTCAATGCTTAAATAAGAACCATTTTTAATGCATCCTCTAATGGAGCTCTTCTAGCCAAATCTTCTAATCAAGCTTATGATTTACTTAAGAAAATGGCTAGAAATAATTATCAATGCCCAATAAACAAAATGGCATACACAAGAACAATAGTCAAAATGCATAATATAAATGATATCATGACATTTACAGCTCACGTGTCTGTCATCTTTGTTGAATCTTTTGAAGGCCTAAAACTTGCTAGCTAATAATAAATAGGTCCAAGATTCAAGGGTGTCTTTTATGTTTTGTGGTAGAGCTCATTTGTTTGATAATTGTCCAAATAATATTGAGCCAAAATTATAGGTGGGTAATGTGAATCGAAACAATAATCCATACTTGAACACATTTAACCTAGAATGGAGACAACAACCAAATTTCTCTTAGAGTAGTGATGAGTGCTCAAAAAGCACTAAAATAACCATGATTTTATGCAAATTAATTGATTAAAAATATATATATTTATATGTTTTATCATATATTTATATAAATTTATCTTTTTCGGAATCACGGGTATTTTTATTGTTTTTCAGGTATTTTGGCTTAAAAATGCAACTTAAAGACTCAAAGAGGAATACTAGAAGCAATACATCACAAATATATTAATAAATAAATGTGTAAAGGTCGAAAAATATGGAAAAATTGGACAAAATGGGTCAAAAATGTCAAAAAAGAGAAAAACGCGCGCCGTCATTGCCGCTTCATCCGCCGTGCTCCCAAAGACCCAGCCTCCGCCCCAAACTGCGCGGGGGGTTACTGCTCATACGCGGGCAAAGATCAAGGCCGCGAGGTTATCGTTCATGCACGCAAAGATCGCTGCGGCACCGTTCACGTGCGCTGAGCGGCGCCGCGCCTGCCAGCTCGCCCTACTCGCGCGCCCACCGCGTTTTCACCCCATTTTTCACGTGCAGCAGCCTCTGTGACGTCATGCTGATGTCATTGATGACCTCAGCATTTCCATTACACGTTTTTTAATTTTTAAATATTTGTTTTAACATTTATTTACTCATTTTTTCTCTCCATCCTCACCTATAAATACCCCCCTTCCCTTCACTTCAAAAAAGACCTAAAAATACCTCCAAATACATTATTTTCTCTCTTTTCTTAGATTTTTAGGATTCTTTAGTTTTTTCTTAGTTTTTCTTATGTTTTCTTAGTTTTTAGTTTTTCTTAGTTAATTTCTCTTAGATTTAGAGTTCTTCCCTTTTTGGGAAGAACTAGTTATGTTTTTGCAATATTTTAGCTCTTTGATTCAATAAATGGGAGTGCAAATTCCGCTTGGAGTTTTTTCAGCAACGGGAATAGCGTCGAAGTTCTGTAAGGATTTTATTGTCTTTACAGTTATTTTTATGCTTTATTCTTACATGTTATATTTAATTTGTCTGTGGTTAAATTTAAGCGTCTTTGGTTGTTTAGTAAACATGATGTAATAATGACGTTGTTATGCTTGCGAAATATTAAATAGGTAAAAATCTCTAAAATGAATTGATTTTATTTTTATTCATGATTTTATATTAAGAATGTTAGAGAGAAATATATTATTTTTCATTACAAACTTAAACCTGAAAATTAGATTTTAAGGTTTAGTTATCGATTCGATTTAGAGTAGTGCTCTTTTATTTGATGGTACAATCGCCCGGTAGTTAGAGTGAAGCTCTATTTCAAAAGTTTTTATAAGAATTATTATCTAAAAATGTATTGACGACATGTTTTCGGTAGTGATTTTAAAACTTGAAAGTTAGTACTCGGATAACTAAATTCTTAGGTTTAATTTGGACACCTTGAATAAAGTTTAAAATGTCTAACCCTACCAAAGGTGCCATTTAAATGGTTCATTTTCAATCTCTTAGAAAAAGGAATTAATTTAATTAACCAAATTAGTTATCAACCCCACCCATAGGTGTTAATTGATTTGTTTAGTTAACAAAGAATATCTAACCCCACCAAAGGTGGTATTCATACAAAAAAGGGAGAATCAATAAATATCAATTCATATCTTTAATAACCTAGATAATACGAGCAAGCATAATTAACTTAGTTATTATATCCATAAATACTCCACTATTTATAAAAGATAAAATTTGCATGAATGTTTATTGAATCTACGTTTAATTTTCTGTTATTAGATTAAAAACACAAAACCCCAAAATATCGTGACAGGATGTTTAGGATTTAATTTCGTTTTTAAAAGTTTGAATAATAAATTAAAAACCACATACATTCCTTCCTTAGATCGACCTTAGGAGTATACTTATCATTTTCTACGAAATGATTCGTGCACTTGCGAGAGTTTTATAAATATAAAACCAAAGTATTGGCAGGATCGGCGATGCCGGTTTCCGTTCATCAAGTTTTTGTTCATCAAAGTATTTGGCGATCACGATTCTGCTCATCAAGTTTTTGGCACCGTTGCCGGGGATGGCATCAAGTAGTAACAATGATCAAGGTGATAATCAATTCAATTGTCAATCATTTCCACCACATGGTATTCAAAAATCACAACAATATTAAGTGCAAGAGAAAAAACCATCTACTGAGGATAATAAAAATGCTTTAATGGGAATGATGAAGGATTTCATATAGTTAGCAAATATGAACTTGAAAATAAAGTATTATTGAACAAATTGAGACTAAAATATTTTTGGGAAAACTCGATAGTAAATGGATAGAGGAATGTACCTTCGTAATTGATATGACCGTGTAGTCAAGGACGTTAAACCTAATGCTGGTTCAGAGGTAACCTAACGTTATTATACTTATACTTTTATTCTTTTGTTTTGTGGTTGAATAAATGTTAAAAACAATGGCATAACAAGATTGGGTAGTTTCAACGATAGATGCAGTGTGCCAAAACTAAGAGAGTTTTCTTTTCTTTTACCCTTTACATATTTATATATGTACCTTGGGGAAATTGTGCAATTGTTTTTTGGGGAAAGGAAATTCATTCTCTACTTTAGTGTTTAGTACTTTTTTAGTTTTTAGGAATTGTTTTTTTTACTTTTAAGATGTTTTTAATCATGATTTGTTTAGAAATTGGTAAATATATGAAAACTAAATGCATGTATACTTAAAATGAAATGTATGAGTTCAATGATAAAAATTGGTTTCCATGATTAGGGTAAGGACTATAATATGCTCTTTTAGATAGTTAAATTAATTATGTGATATGCTTGTTAGTTTTGATTGAATTGATTCAATTTTTTGTGTACATGTTCTTGATTGATTTTGGTGTTCTTATTGAGAGAAAATTTGTGGTGAGTTATGGAAGTTGACGAGATTTGTCATGTTTTAGAATCTATTTGACCATCCTTTTAGGCAAAATTATAAATAGTATTTATCAGAAGAGATTATTTAAGCTTTATTTGGATCGATTGAGTCTTTCAAGCTCGCTATTGTTACTATCTTTAGTCACCCATTCGGGCCCAATTAAGAAAGCTTCATATCTTTAAGCCACATTTTATGCCTACTCAACAAGAATTACCTTTACCCTTACGCCTTTAGCTTGTATGCAAAAAAATACAATCATTTGTTATGCTATAGAGTAAGGTGAAATGTAATACATCCTATAAGAAAAGAAAATAGAAAAACTCATAATACAATTATTCCTCCAAAGAAAGAGAAAATAAAATTAAAAATAAATTTGGAGGTGTTGTAAGGTTTCGAGATATATATATGTGGAATAAAAGAATATGATAATAATGAATGATAGGGTGCTCTAAAATCTCAAGTAAAAGCTAAATTGTAGATAAAAAGTGCATGATGAATAAAAATAATGGTGAGGTGTAGAAAGAGAATAAATAGCTTAATTTATTAACCCCTTCTAAGCCTTACATTACAACCATGTAAAGTCCTTACTGATCTTTAGCAAAGTGCATATTTATATTACTAGAGAGGGATGTGAAAAATATACTTATGATACTTGTTCTAAGATTGAATTGATTAACATGCATAAATATGTTCATTTTATGAGTGCATTGGATGAAAAATCACACACGAGGCAATTCGTCAAAAATCTTACATATCCTTGTATTGATAGAACGTTGATTGATAGATATGTGAACCTTTTTTTAATTAGAATTATAAAACTATTAAGGGGAATAGTTATCACTAAATATGCATGTATTCATAGATATATATCTATGAATATAGACTAGGATTTACTTAAAGACAAGCAAAGACTTAAGTTTGAGAGTGTGATGACTCTAAGAAAATAGAGTCATTAGTGTACTTTGTTGCTTAACATTTTCTTGTTTTATTTAATAAGTAGTATTTTTTGGGTTAAAAGTATTAAAATAAAAATGGTCTAGAAAAATTGATGAAAATTTCTTTTGGGAATGTTCTAAATTTTTTATTATTTTTATGAATTTTTTAATGCACGACCAATAAGAAGATGCCACATAAGCAAATGAGCTGATCATGCAAGCCACGTGGATGGAAAACAAGTAAAAAGAGCCAATGGTGCAATGCCACATCTTCTAGATGATGCATGTCTTGCCACATTTTAACATTTATTCTGAGTTCACAGTGCGGTTAATGAGCATGCCATGTGCCTCTTCCCAATAGGATGCCATGCTAGTACGGTCAATGAGCCACTCACTAAGTCAGTGCTCGTTGACCATGACCAGTCGAGCATGGCACACATTGCATGCTAATTGGATCTGTCTTTCCCTTTTCCTAGTGTTGTATTTTTATTCGCCACTGCTATCAATTTTCCTTTTTCAATCTAAGCCTTTGATCTGATAGACCAGATTCCACCTAAACTTAATTTAATCCTCTAATTGCCTCATAAACCCTAATGAACCAAAAATTACATATATTTTTATCAATTTTTGGAACTAAGAAGAGAGAAAAATACAAAAAAAATCAAAAAAAGATGCAATTTTGATAGAGATTCAAGAAAAAAAATGGTGCTACAATTCAAGAGATTGATTGTATTCTTACTTTTTCTCCTTTCTTTATTAAATTTTATGTCTTTCTTTAGGAAAAATATGAGGTTTATTTACAAAATAATATCTAGTTAATTTATTAATTGAGAGGTCTTATGAACCCAATTTTTAACATGTGATGATGTAATATTTTCCTCGAATTACGATTTCAATTTAATTATATTATTTGGTCTAATTTTTATGTCATTAATTGTTTGCCCAATAATTTATCTATAGAAAAAATTAAATATATTTAAGAAAATTTGGGAGCGTTGATTGAAAATTACCCAAAACTTGTAGAAGTATGATTTCCTAATTCATAGGATTATAGAATCATCTTTCTAAGTGGAAGTAACTTCCTTGAAAATAAGAGATCAAATAAGACAAAATATTGGAATTGAAGCAAAGAAACTTCTCCAAGTAAGTTCTCCTTAATTTTTAAGGAAGATTTGTACATATTTACGGGAAGTTGATTAGCTAAATATGGAAAACCAAAAATAGTAAATCGTTTTTAAACCATTTGTTTTAAACCCATATTTTTTTATAACCAATTTGTTTTCTATTGTTACAAAAAAACAAACCCATTTTTGTTTTTTTGTTATAAGGAATTTGGTTTCTACAGTTATTGAAACAAATCTTATATTTACTAATAATAATTCATTATATTAGTTAGTTTTATTTAGTTTTAGGAAGATATTTATTGATAAAAAAAAGGTCAAATTTAGTTAAAAATGAAACGTTCATAGCACATTTTAAATCCACGTTCAATTGCATAAATACATTTAATTTATATTTGATTTGGTAAGGTAGAATGGTTAATTGTGCATTAATTACACATAGGGAAACAAATATGACAAATATAAAAAATAAATTAATTAACTAATCTACAAACAACTTTCCATAACATTACGGCTATATGTGAGGCTATATATATCAAATTAAGGTTTTGAACTTTCACCGACCAGCAACAACAAAAGTGAAATAAGATGAGTACTAGACTCTTAATGTTGCTATTCTTTGCACTTTTTGTCATTTGTGAGGGTAAATTACATGTGGAGATAAAGAACGAATTGCCTCATCATCAATACCTTTTAGTTCATTGTAAATCCAAAGATGACGACCTTGGTCCTCGTACACTTGGTTATGGACAGAGCTTTGGATTTTCTTTTAATCCACATTTTATTTATATGACACTCTTCTATTGTAGTTTTCAGTGGGATAATAAACTCTACTATTACGACATATATGATGATCACAATCCTTTATATTGTCCAAATTACCAATGTAAATGGAGTGTAAACAATTACAATGGGCCTTGCTTATTTCATGATGAAACCAACAAATACGACTTCTGCCATCAGTGGAAAAAATAATAATATTTACCAAGACCAATTAATCTACTAGACTAAGTACCTTCATGAGTGTTCCTAATAATAAACTTGCAATGCCAATGAAGAAATTTTCTTTTTTCTTCATTCTCCTTCTATGCTTCAATAAGATGATATTTTCAATGTAGTGAGTCTTATTCTATAAGAATTGGCTAGTAAGGACAACATGCATGTGGTATATGGAGCTAATCATTTCTACAAATGTTTTCTATATTATTTCATTTGAAATTTGTATTTTTAACTTTATATGTACAACTTATTAATAAATGTATTGCATGTATTTTATTAAAATGTAAAAAAAATCACTATTAAGTTTATTTTAATAAAAATTATGTTATTATTATTATTATCTAAAATAATGAGCATTTATCTTCTTCAACTTTGATCCTAACGATGAGATACTTAAAGTTCACCTCTTTTTACTTATGCTTATGTTAGGAATTGAATTTGGTCCATTAAAAATATAGGTTTTAATATTAAAGATAGTGATCCACGTAAAGTTCTTAGCACCACATTTTAAGTTTCATATTTTTAGTTCAAAAACTCCTATAAGTACTTAGTTGTTTTCTCCTCACAGTACTAGAGAAATTTGTATTTTTAATTTTATATGTACCCGTTATCAATAAATGCGTTGCATATATTTTATTAAAATGTAAAAGAAAAAAATCACTATTAATTTTATTTTAATAAAAATTTTATTATTATTTTTATTATCTAAAATAACGAGCATTTATCTAATATTTTATTTAATCTTTAAGGTAATTCTAAAAATCTAAAAAGAGAAATATTCTATTTCTTTACTCATAAAAACATAAGAGATAATAACTTGTATTTTAAATACTAATAATTTAAAAACAAAGGATAATTGTAAAATAGATAATGGTTAATACTTTTGCTACTACAATTTATAACCGATGAATTATTTTATTACTTGTTGACTAGATTATTCATTACTATACTATTTTTCAGGTGATCTATTTACTTATCTAGTGACCTTTTTAAGTGACTTCTGTTCGACAAGCAACTTTTTGTGTTTAAGGTTTTCCCTGTCCACTATGGAAAACCTTCATGCTAAGACTCGTCAAAATCTAGAACATATAGTTATCCTCAAACCCATCACTTCTATTTTGTATAAAAATTGCCCCCATAGAGCTGTGCAAAATCAATTGGTGACTACTCCACAAGTGTTCTTATTGAACCTTGTGAGGCACCCTTTAAATAGCGGTGATATCACCTTCGTCACTTTGGATTCTTTTGTTTGTCAAATTGGCATTGATCAATGCTTCTTTGCTAGTAATTTCTATTACTATCCATGTTTCCAAGTTGGATCAAATAATATAAGGACATCTCAATCTGCTACAATTTTTGATGTTTTGGAAACTGGAAGTATACACGTTGCAGTCACTATCATCACAACAGATATAATAATCTCCACCGCCTGCACTACTACTACCCTTGTTACATATTACTCATCTTCTTACACAAGGGCAGTAATTTTGGGATCTGTAAGAGATATTAGTTGTGTATTAAGTGTGTATTAGGTGTCTATCACTAGTTGAATATATTAGCTATGTATTAGGTGTCTTAGTTGTGTATGTCACCTAAGAGTATCCCTATTTTTGTATATAAATATGTAGTGTCTTGAATAGAAATGTATAAGAGTGAATTATGAATTTTACATGGTATCAGAGCATTTGGGTTACAAAATTCAAAAAAAAAAATTTCCCGTTCAAATTAGGGGCTGATTTTGGGTAAACACAAATTAGGATTTAGTGTATTTTGGATTCCAACTCGGAACATCCTTTTGGAGTGTACATTTTTTCTCACCGCCAACACAGGGAGGAAGCCCAGCTGTCGACCGGATAAACCCTGAAGTTCGATCACCAGATGAACCGTGAGTGAGCCATACGTGCTACCGCGCATCCCTACAGCAGTCTTCTTCGGTCGACCTCGTGTTGCTCTCCGGTGTTCCCCTACATCATCTGTGGTGTTTTGGCACTCATCGCTTATGATTATTCAGGTTTGGGTTCTTCCAATTTTGTGTTCTTGTTCGCTGCGTGTTTGGTTGGTGCTGTTGTTGGATTTTGTTTCTTCGTTTGTTCGCTACCTTGTCGTTTGTAGGAGTTATGGCTGAAAAGAAATCTAATGTTTTGATGGATATGGTGCATGTGATGTCTAAAATCACAGACCATAAGCTCAATGGCTCAAATTATTTGGCTTGGAGCAAGACCATTCAAATTTATTTGAGAAGTATCGACAAAGATACTCATTTGACTAATGATCCCCCTAAAGATGATTCAAAGCATACATGACTTAGAGAAGATTCCTGCTTAGTTCTACAGATTCGGAATTCTATTGAGAGTAATGTAATTGACATGATCAATCATTGTGAATTCATTAAGGAATTGATGGATTATTTGGATTTCTTATATTATGGTAAAGGAAATCTTTCTCGCATGTATAAGGTATGCAAAGCATCTTACCATGTAGGCAAACAAGATCAGTCACTAACGACTTATTTTTTGGAATTTAAAAGGACTTATGAGGAGCTCAATAGTTTGATGCCTTTTAGCCCTGATGTAAAGGTTTAGCAAAGCCAACGGGAACAAATGACGGTCATGAGTTTTCTTGCCGGTCTTTCCTCTACTTTTGAGACTGCTAAATCCCAAGTTCTTTCTAGTTTTGATATCTCCTCTTTGCAAGAGGTGTTTTGTCAAGTACATAATACAGAAGGCACTCCACTTCCACCTGCTCAATTAAATGGTGCTTTGGTCAACCAAAGTAATAATAATGAGCATAGACTATCAACTTATATGAATAGAAACAAAAGAGGTGGCTCACACATGTTTGAAACTCGACAATAGGACCTAGGAGGTATAGTATGTCACTATTGTCACAAACTAGGACATATAAAATATGAATATAGAAAGCTTCAGTACCAGCATCAGAAAGGTCACTCGGCGCATATTGCATCCACTTCTGATACTTCTGAAAAATCGATTCCTATCTCTATAGATGAATTTACCAAGTTCTCACAGTATCAAGAATCACTAAGGTCTTCATCACATTCTGTCACTACTATTGTTGATTCAGGTAAATCAAATATGTGTCTCCTTTCCTCATCTTCCAAATAGGTTATTGATTCTGGTGCCACATATCATATGACAGGTAATTCGAGTATCTTTTCTACTCTTCAGTCACACACTTCCACCTCTATTGTTACCTTAGCCGATGGGTCACCATCTCATGTTATTGGGTCTAGCACAATTACTCCCATTCCTTTGCTTCCTTTATCGTCTATCTTACATTTACCTAGCTTATCCTTTAATTTGATATCTGTAAATCAACTTACTCGCAATCTTAATTGTTGCATCTCATTTTTTCCTGATCGTTGCTTATTTTAGGATTTTATGACGAAGAAGACTATTGGTAAAGGACATGAGTCTGGAGGCCTCTATATTCTTGACACACCAATACCAAAATCTGTTGCTTGCTCTAATGTAACCTCTCCCTTCGAGGCACATTGTAGACTGGGTCATCCATCTCTTCCTTTACTTCAAAAACTTTGTCCTCATTTTTGTAAGGTGTCTTTATTAGATTTTTAGTCTTGTCAATTTGCAAAATATCATCGTCTTAGATCAAATCCAAGAGTTAATAAATGTGCTAGTGTTGCTTTTGAATCCGTTCATTCTGATGTTTGGGGCTGTTGTCCTATTTTGTCTAAACCTGGATTTAAGTATTTTGTTACTTTTGTGGATGATTATTCTCGTGTAACTTGGTTATATTTAAGGAAGAGTCATTCTGAATTGTTTTCTATTTTTTGCGCATTTTTTGTTCAGATTAAAACTAAAGTTAATGTTTCAATTCATACTTTGCGAAGTGATAATGCCAAAGAATATACATCAGCTTTGTTTCAATCTTATATGGTTCAAAATGGCATGCTTCATGAAACTTCGTGTGTTGATACTCCATCTCAAAATGGAGTGGTCGAACGTAAGAATAGACATCTTCTCGAAACTACACATGCCTTATTATTTCAAATGAATTTTTCTAACCTTTTTGGGCCGATGTAGTTTCAACAACATGTTTTCCTTACAAAATTGTGTTTCCTAATAAGTCAATATATCCCGTAAACCCTAGGATATTTGGTAGCACTTGTTTCGTTCGGGATGTTCGTCCGCATGTTACTAAATTAGATCCCAAGTCTTTGAATTGTATCTTCCTTGGTTATTCTCATCTCTAGAAAGGTTATAGATGTAATTGTCCTAGTCTTAACAAATATCTTGTCTTAATTGATGCTACCTTCATGGAAGACACACCCTATTTTTCATCTTCTCCTCCTCCTGCATGTTAGGAGGATGATGATGATTTGTTAGTCTATTCTATCACATCATTTGAACTTGTCTCTGATCCATTTCCTATTACGCCTCCAATAACTTAGTTCTACTCTAGACATGGACCTTCTGATTCATGTCCTGCACCTCCTCCTTCATCATCAGATCCAATCTTGAATGATGATATTCCAATTGCATTACGGAAAGGTAAATGTAAATGTACTTATCCTATTTCTTCTTTTGTTTCTTATAACTGCTTGTCATCTTCCTTTTGCTCTTTTATTGCCTCCCTTGATTCTATTTATATCCCTAAAACTGTTCACAAAGCCATATCTCATCATGGTTGGCATCATACAATGATCGAGGAAATGAATGCGTTGGATGACAATGGTACTTGGGACTTGGTTGATTTACCTTCGAGGAAATGGGCTATCGGATGCAAATGGGTGTTCACAGTTAAGGTTAATCCAGATGGGTTTGTTGCTTGATTAAAGACCCGTCTTATTGATAAGGGATATGCTCAAACCGATGGAGTGGACTATTCTGACACTTTCTCTCCTGTTTCTAAAGTGACCTCTATTAAGTTGTTTATTTCTATGGTAGCTACTCACCATTGGCCTTTGCATCAACTAGATATCAAGAATTATTTTCTTTATAGTGATCTTCAAGAGGAGGTTTTCATGGAGCAACCTCTTGGTATCATTCTTTTAGATCAATTTCACACAAAGGATTTGGGGATGCTAAAGTATTTCTTAGGTGTTGAAGTCACAAGGAGTAAAAAATGTATCTTTCTATCTTAGAGAAAACATGTCCTGGACTTATTAACTGAGACAGAAAAATTAGGAGAAAAACCTTGTAGTGCTCCAATGACTCCAAACATCCACCTTACAGTAGATAGGGAACTCTTTAAAGATTCTAAGAGATATCAAAGGATGGTTGGAAAGTTGAATTTCCTTACCGTGACTGGTCCAGATATTGCATATCTGGTCAGTGTTGTTAGCCAATTTATGTCATCCCCAACAGTTAATCATTGGGCAGCGTTAGAGCAAATTTTATGTTATTTTAAAGAAGAACCTGGACGTGGTATCTTGTATGCAAATCATGGACACACTCATATTGAATGTTTTTTAGATGCAGATTAGGTAGGTTCCAAAGTGGATAGAAGATCCACATCAGGCTATTGTATTTTCATTGGAGGAAATTTGGTCTCATTGGAAAGCAAGAAGTAGAATGTTGTGTCATGATTGAGTGCAGAGTCAGAATATAGGGCTATGGCACAATCTGCGTCTGAGATAATATGGATATATCAGCTCTTGGATGAAGTAGGTCTTAAAACTTCAGTACTAGTGAAATTATGGTATGATAACCAAGCTACTCTTCATATTGCTTCTAATCATGTGTTTCATGAGCGAAATAAACACATTGAAATTGATTGTCATTTTGTTCGTGAGAAAATTCAGCAAGGTTTGATTTCTGCAGGATATATGAAGACTGGAGAACAATAGGAGATATCTTCACGAAAGCTTTAAATGGGGTTCAGGTTGATTATCTTTGTAACAAGTTAGGTATGATTAATATCTATGCTCCAACTTTAGGGGGAGTGTTAGAGATATTAGTTTAACTATCTATTGACAACATAAATATATGTAGACAATTCATATAAACATACTAATACATACAATGATTATTGACGGTCACCAAAAGTGATATAAATATCAAAACTTCGGTAGTTTGTCAATTAGTTTATTTATGATTAGTTATGAAAGATTTAAAGGAAAGAGTAATTTATATCATAAAAATAATTATAGTTAAATTTGTACTTCCACAAAATAAAATTTGCTTACCAATAGATAATTTTATTCTTTATTTTTTGTATTCCCTTCTTGTATTAACTTTTTTTGTATAAGGGATTTTTTTTGTATAACCACTTATGGATTTTTATTTTTGTGCATGCTAAAGCTTTTGCATTTTTTATTTTTTCTTTAATATTATTATTATTTTCTTAAGGAAATATGCACAAGCCAACAACCTAGTATGATGACTTTCAAACTAGTTGTGAGGTAGCCCTCTCCACTCGCTACATTAGCTTTACACATCATTCTAGGTAAATCTCCGAAACTTGGTGTCTCTCTGTAGTAACATTCAGAAAGTGAAAGAGAGATCTCAAAAATAACTTTGTAGTTAAGGTTTCCTCATTCCCTATAATCTCAACAATTCAATCATAAGCTTCAAACATGAAATACAGATCTATCTCATGTGTGTGTGAGTAGGTTTCCTATCAACATCGATCACCAGATGTGAAAAATATGTAAATGCATAAATCAAAATACCCATTTGTATAATGTAAAGAAAATATAAAATAAATTCAAATGGAGTATGTGATGATCATATCAATGTTAAAGCATCTTTACTTTCCTCTTTTATTATATATTTTATTTTGACATTTTTCTTTAAATTGAAGAAACATCAATATAAATATAAATATAAATAAACAAACTAACTAAATAAGCTCACCAAGGGTCAATTAGGCACTCAAACAAAAGTTTCTAAGTAAATAATAAATGAGGTCAAGTGATCGAAAAAAGAAAGCCTTTCTTAACTCTAACTTTTTCCAATTTTGGTTTCTTTATATGTTTGGTTTTAAAATCAACTACCTTAGTTGTCATTGATATATTTTTGGACTTACCTTTAGATTTCTCATTCATCATAAATGAAGATGGAACATGCATGATAAGATGATGGTAATTAGTCCTAGAATTACGAGTGTTGAATTTTACATGTCTCTTTGAACCAACAACTTCATGCTTTCTAGTAGAATTTTTGAATATGTTATTATAATTTCCATTCATCATATAATATGATGCAACATACATATATGGATGATGGTTATAAGTTCTATATAAAGCATGGAAAGTATTATTAAATTTAGGAGCATTCATAAAAAATCTATTCTTATGCATGATATAACCTTCCCTACCACAATGATGATAGATAACACAAGCTTAACTGATTTTTCAATCATAGGTACAACTATATTTTATGTATAATAAGTAACATTAGGAGTAAAGTCCTTACATATGTGAATTTTATGTTAAAGCTGAATGTGTAGCCTATGGAAAATAAGGATTTATAGGTTTTACATACTGAGTTGATATTGAAGATGTTGGCATAGAATTCTCAATTATATAGCCTAATCCTCTCATATCTCTAACAGGTTTTTCCATAATCAAGGACATTGTTTAACCTTTTAGCTCCAATAGTTAATCTCTTTTCCACTTTATTTAATTGTCCCAACTCCAACACAAGATTCTTATTTTACTGTATGAGATCAGCATGGCTTGAATTCAAACCATCAATACATTTAGAAAACTATGTTTTCTTCTTTTCCTAACATGGAGTTATTCACTTTATAGGATTTGATTTTATCATTGAGTTTATTTACTTATACTAGCAATTTATCTTTATATCTTTCACATATTACAAAATATTTAAATACTTTTTCTATACTAGTGACATCACATTTTTTAAGTAGGAATTTAGGGTCACTTTTCTCATTGTTTGAATCAATGGTAGACTCATTAGAGTGTCAACCAATAGTTGAAGTAAATTCCTAGTAGTTAATTCCATAATATTTTGAGTCATTAGGATTATCGCTGTTACGTTCTGAGTAGCTAAGGATAGTATTGAAAGCTCTTCCTATTCTTTTCTTTCTATTAGCATACTCAATTGCAATTTGATCATACCATATACATTCAAAATGTTCAGGTCTAATGGATTTATATTTCTTATCTTTGAAACTAATAGGTTTGAGTTCTCTTAGATCATGATCCCTTAAATGGCTTAGTTGATGGTTACTCTATGAATTATTCTGCTTGAATATTTTCTTGAGTCTTTTGGCTAAGGCTACGAATTCTTCATCATCCTCATCATTATCATTATCACCATCTATCATGGAAGTTTTCTAATAGCTTTGTTCCTTAGAGGTGTTCAAAATCTCATCTCAAAGGTTTGAAGTTAGCCAACTAGTTCCTTAATTTTTATGGTTTCCACATCAATGCTTCATCAATAGCAGTGACTTTTACATGAAAACGATAAGGTAATATGCAGAGAATCCTTTCAACTATCTATAATGAACAAAGAATCTTTCAAACTGTCCTAAAATCATCAAATTTCCTACAAGATTGGTATAGGTGCTAGTAATATCACATAATTTAGCAGAGAATTTAGAAAAAAAATCTCATCTTCTTTCATACTAAAGTTTTTAAATTTAGTACCAAGCATGCAAAGTTTAGGTCATTTAACCTATTTGATGGTCTCTTGGAAAACCTCTAAAATATCCCAAGCTTTCTTAGTAGTATAAACATAAGAGTTACAATAGAACTCATCAGTAAATACAACACTAAAAATAGTATTAATAACATTTTGGTTCAAATTATTAGTAGTTTTATCTTCAATAGTTTGATATTTTCTAGGTTTTAGAATAACTACATTATCTTTGGTAACCCTAGGTGGTTCCCAATCATAAATAACTAAGTTTCAAATACTCTTATCAATAGAATGTGGAAAGGCTCTCATACGAGCTTTCCAATATTGGTAGTTAGAACCATCAAAGAATGGAGCATGGGATGCATATGAACCCTCTCTCAAATGATCTATAATAAGGTCCTAGCAAACTCTTATTGTATCCAGTGACCCATTGTGATACGAAATGAAAGTTCTATTTAGTTATAGATCAAATTAACTAGATGGGTTGAATACATAATTAACAAAGTCATGAAAAATTAAAATTTTAACTGATGGTTCACAAAAGCAATCAAGCATGTTCAACCTGTACCAAAAACGTTAGCATAATAATACTAGGGCAATATGTGTCCTAGGGAAAATTAAATAATAAATAATCCTAATTAGATGATTTAATAATATACAAGATAAATAAAATATTGTATGCTTGTTAATCAATATAACAAAACCTTAAAATGTTTGATAAATTAACTAAATGAAAAATCCTACTCAAATAGATTTTGCAAAATAATGTCAAACATAAAGCTGAAGATAAAATGATTAATGTTAATGTGGTTAATAAATTTGTGTGCTTAGGTTTGGTTAAATAAAGTAATTTGAACACTAGGTTTAGGCAATATTATTATTCAGCCCATAAAATCGGTAAACAAAGTTTTAAATAATAGGGGTAGTATAGTAATAATTCAATTCAATTTGAGCAGGAAATAGGTTTTAAAATTGAACCCTTTACCGCTTGATTGATCGAAACCTTATCGATCAATCAAACACTACGATTAAAATATGCTCGATCGATCCAAAAAATTCTTCATCCATATATTGTTGAAAGTAATTAATTTTGACCAAGTTTAGCTTCATATAAGTAATTAATTGATCAATCTAGTGGTTGATCAATATAAAATTAATTACTCGATCGATCTAATCAATTGAAAAATTAATTTAGGATTGTTTTAAAACTAAATAGATTGATTTTGGATCGATCTACACTCCTTGATCGATCTAGACATGTCTCGATCAATAAAGTAGCCTAAATTCAAAATATTCCTATGCATTTAATATAAAATCTAACGTGCTAAAAGATATAGATATATGTACGTTGGAACCCAATAATTTCTCTCGCTTGAATTATTCTTGAAAGATACAATTAGAAACTAAAATTTCATCTATATATTTTGTTCATGAATATTGCCAACACTCACATAACCCTTATACTATGTATCACAAAACCTATGTCAATTCTTAGTACTCTAGATGATCACTTTAAGCACATATTTGGATATTCCTTTATTAGTGCCAATTCCCATCCTATAAGTAAGTGTTGGCTCTTTTCCACCCCTTGGTGGTGGATGATACTTCAATTTTTCTCCAACATCAACAACCTAAACAATTACCTACCTTAATAGGAACTTATATCAAATGAAGGGATTTCTACTACTTTATCAGGTCTATATCCAACCTTCAATCCCCTTGGTTGGTAGGAGGGGGTTTCAATGATAGTCTTGGATCATTCCAACCATCAACTGCTCTTATTATCAACTTCTACGACTAGGCTTAAGGGGCATAGGCCATTTCAATTTCTTGGTATATGTATTAAACTACCTAGTTTTCTTGACTTGGCAAGTGACCCTTGGTTGACATCGATCAATTCTTGTTCCATTGGAATTGTTATTGGTAAGCTTAAGACTTTCAAACTGGCAATATTAGAATAGAAAGGTTCTTTGAAATTTGGATTGCAATATTGAAGCAACCTTAACCACCCTTGCAGACATACAAAAGTAGTATGATGAAGATTTCTTTTAAAAGGAACTTCTTAAACTCAAATCTAATGCCCATGTTGATTGGGATAGACTTTTACATTAGTATGATAATTTTCAGCATGACAAGTTATGCAATCTCACATTGTTTGGAAAAAAGAATTGGAACGGTTCATAATTATGGGTCCACTCTAAATGGTATAAGGCCTTTTTGTTGAAATGCAAAATCATTGAGTGCCTAGGCCCAAATTAAATAATATCATACCAAGGGTAGAGCAAGGCACTACACTTTTGGTGAATTGAGATACAATTTTAAGAAAAAAAAAACATATGTTTTGCTATTATATTTTGAAAAGAATACGAATATTTTATAAGGATGAATAATTTTCTAATCTAGACCGAATCGATATCTACATAGCATTAAAAAATAGGATATTTTTTTAATCATTTTGATCCGATGAGGTTTATATGTTTTTTGATTAATTTGAATCAGAAAGATATGTTAATTTTATATTTTAAATCCCCACATTCCTATTGGGATGGTAGATTAGCCTAGTAAAAATGATGTCCATATATAAATTGTAAGGACTATGTGTGTTGGCTATTTTCATGGACAAAATATTTATATATAAATTAGTTTTTAGGCCTACTATGAAGTCTATCAAGAAAAGCCAAATAAATGCTCGAGTTCCAGATAATTGTACTTTAGGTATATCTTTGATAACTACGACATATAGGATTATATTTATGCATTTAATAGCACATGCTTATAAATCTAAAATTATTTTTAGTACTAAAATATGGAATAAGATATGCTAAAAGATATTAAATAATATATACTCTAAAATAAGATATGTTAAAAGATATTAGATAAGATATATATACTCTAAAATAAGATATGCTAAAAGATATTAGATAATATATACAATAAATTATATTTAAAATCCTTATCATAAAAGATAGCATAAAATCTATTTTAAAAGAAATCTATTTTAAATGAAAATTATCTTAATTAATGAGAATTACTAATCCTATTTGTAATAGAAAATATATTTATCAATTACATAGGATTAAGGGTTTTAATTTTTCCTATAAATAAAACTCATTGCTCATTGTTTCAATTAACCACACAAGAGTATTACTTTAATCTTCTTAATTTCTCTCTCTTGTTTTGCAAATATAAGATCATAATTCTTTAGGCTTCTTTATTTAGTTAATCTATCAAATATTGGTGGTTATGTTTGATTGATTAATAAGCCTAATTATTTTATGATATTTTGATAATATGTTCTTATGGCTTCTTCTTTATTTTTGTTCTTAAATTGTTAGATCAAATAATTGTTTTTGTTATATCATAATTATTTGATTTGATTATTAATCCTTAAAGAAGCTATTTTTATTGAACTTGTATTTGATATTTTTCTCTAGGATTTGCTAGTTGATTTAATTAAAAAGACATATGTTTTGAATCATGTAGTTTGGATTATTCATTATGAAATCCGTTGTAGAACACACATGGGCACTTGTGTTTTTGTACTAACTATTTTGTAGTTGACTTGTGAACGATCTGAAATAGTGGAGAGACTTACCATTGGAGCTCAATAATTGGATAAAACATTGAGCATTGGTAAGTCACCTGGTGATACAGATGGCTTTAGTAATAAGGATGAGAATTCCACACCTTCAACATCAAAGACTACATTTGTAAGGCCGTTAAACTCTACTCCTACTATCACCACTTATGCACAAAGAACTATTACACCTATGGTAGAAAAATTTGTTAAGTTTGTGCCTGTCTGTCATCATTGTGGTAGAAAAGGTCATATAAGACCAAAATGTAGATTTTTAAGGAAGGCTCTTGAAGTTAATTATTCTTTCCATGTTTCACATAGTAGGACTCATAAGCATCATTCATCTACGCATGCTACATCATATTCAAGGAAGAATGGAAATTATAATAACTTGTTCATAAATTCTACTAGGAAGTATGAAGTCTTAAGTTCAAGGAGGCAAGAAAAATTAAGTACTTTTAATGTTTGGACTCATTATCATCATCCTATTATGCATATTGCATCTTCATTTAGGATGAATGAGGAAAGTAAAGCTAAGTCCAAGAACATGACTATGAAACATAGGCTTGTTGAATCCCAACCCAATGATATAGAGAAATCAAAATTCAAGAAAATGTGGGTTAGGAAAGGGTGTTTTTTCCCGGTCACCTAATCGTCTTTTATTAGAGTGCTTAAATGACCCTAAGTGAGTAATCTTTATTGTCTTTATTTTATTTATTAGTAAAACTTAAAAAAAAGTAGAATCCTTATTTGGCCAACATGGTATTGGACCCATTTAACACTTACAAACATATAACCTTACTTTTAATGACTTAACTAATTTTGACATTTATTATATAAATGATTCTACAATTTTTACTTATGCACACACATATTCTTATACATGTGATGATCGATGTTGACATAAAATTCTTCGCACACTCACGAACACACATATATGTTATGCACGAAGTTTATGAATTTTCTTGATAGACTCTAGGACTTTAACTAATCTTGATTGTAAAATTGTGTTGAGTTGAACTTTTTCTTACTAAAATTTTACGGTATGGAGACACCTAGTTTTAAGGGGGCTACCTACTGTGATGTGTGAAGCTACCGCAATGAACGAAGAGGGCTACCTAACAACTAGTGTTAAAGTCATCGTGCTAGGTTTATGGCTCGTGCAAAAAAAAAGGAAAAAAGATTATGCAAAAAGTGACTACTTATAAATCTTGTATATTGAATGCACAAAAAGAAAGAGCCAATAGAGGTTATAAAAAGAAATATATAATTTACCTCCTATGTATGAAAAAAAATACAAAAAATAAATAAAATAATATAATAAGTCCTCCTTTAGAATATATACTTTATTTTTGTAAGATTGAAGACTCGATTATAGTTTTACATGGTAGGTGATAATTTTTTCTTTTGAGTCTTTTTGATAGGTTATAAATGAATTAATTGACATATTTGTGGATTTAAACATATATACTACTTTAAGTAAATATCAATATGTCATTATATGTGCTTGTGTGACTCTTATACTCTACTTATTTATTTACATGATAAATAATCAAAATTGGAGTTAAAAAATGATGAGTTCTCAATTGGTTTTGTGTTCATTTGTGATTAAATGAGTTTAATACCTTATATGGCTATTTATAAAAAAATAATTAATTAGATTTTTTCATTTCCATATTCTTTCCATATATTACTTTTTTTAATTCATTTCTAAATTAGAGAGTCATAGAAATTACGGGGAGTTTAAAGCATATTGCACTTCTGCATTTCTCTACTTTTACATTACTATATCTTTAGGAGGAGTTTAGCTTCATTGCTTTGTCTAATACTTTGTCCTTCTCATATCTCAGAAAGGGGGAGAGAATAATGTGTTTTACTTCCATGATTCTATTTTGTTATGCAAATAGGGGGAGAACATACTTAATAATTAAGCTTGATTGGTAAGAATGCACACTACATGATTATTCTTTAAAGTTCGCTTATTTGTATGTAAATTGAACTAATGTACATTGAGGCTTTCATGCCAAGTTGTCCTAAGATGGATTCACCGGACCAAAGGATAGTTCCATTATGGAGTCTGGGAACTCGTTGTATTTTTATCTAATTTTTATAAGTGTCATGTAGTAAGTGAGAGGTTTTGTCACACGAAAATTCCAAAGGGGGAGTTTGTAAGGACTATGAGTGTTGGCTATTTTCGTGGACAAAATATTTACCTGTAAACTTGTTTTTAGGTTTGCTATCAAGTTTATCAAGAAAAGCAGAACAAATATTAAAGTTTCAGATATTCGTACTTCAGGTATGTCCTTTATAACTACGATACATAGGATTGTATTCATGAATTTAATATCATATTTTCTTAAATATGAAATTATATTTTTTGTTAAAATATTTATTTAAACTTTAATTAATTTATGAAATTATTAATTAAATATTTTTATAATGTGTCTTAATAAATGATTTTTTTATGATATTAAGTTTTTGTTTTTAATGGGCTTTGAAAAATTAAGACCAAAACACATTTAACCCTAATACCATTAAGTATTATTATTATTTATATATATAGATACATTAGGGTTAGAGTTCTCGGGAAAAATATAAAGAAAGAAAAAACCTATTGAAACAAAAAAAAGGAGTAGAAAACCTCTTAATTGAATATACAGAAACAGCCAAAGCTGGTGAAGAAAAAGACATAAACAATCGAAGTTGTTGAAGAAAAAGCCGAAAATAATAAAAGGGAAGTAAAAAAAAGAAGGTAAATTAATCTTTATTAATTGAAACACAAACAATTAAATAAATTGATGAATATCAAATTGATATTATATTAGAGATATTTATTAATAAATTTATTTGATATGTTTTATCTTTATATGACTTCTTTTTATTAGATTTTTACATATTCAGATTAGATAAATTTATGTGTGATTATAATTATTTGATTTGATTATTAAATTTTAAAAAGTTATTTTTTTTAATTTATGCTTGATCGTTTTGTTCTAGGATTTACTAGTTGATTTGGTTTAAATGAAATTTGTTTTAAATCATCTAGTTAGGATTATTCATTATTAAATCCGATCTAGAACACACACGGGCACTTGTGGTTTTTGTGCTAACCTTTTTGCAGTTGATTTGTGAACGATCTGATTGGCGAGGAGTTTATTGGAACGTTGGTCTGGAAACCGCTCACGCTAATTTTAAAAACTATGAAAAACAGAGCAGGGGCTTGTAAGTAGAGTACATTGGGGTAGTATCCTAGGAAGGATAGCATAAGACCGAGTTTGTACTTGAACATTTGATTTTCATAGTATAAAGTTAGGTTGTCCAGTGGACCGGTGATTTTACTCTTAGGTCGTGCTTGTGGCCTAGGTTGTTTCCACATAAAAATATCGCGTGTTATTATTTTATTTCCGCACTTATATTTACACACGATTGCATGTGTGACTGGTTTGTTTAGATTATTAGATTATAAATTGATAAAAATTAAAAATAATTTATTCACCCTTCTAAGTTAATTAGATCCATAATTTATAAACTTTTATAAATTATTTATCACTATTCAATTATAATCACCATTGAAAGAAAACAATGCAACAATGGTGAATAGAACCAAGAACACAAATGTTATGACTAATGAAACCAACCACAAGACTACATCTCAATTGATATAACGCTTGAATGATTAAGATTTTCATAGTTTATTTATATACTAAATTTTTTAATTGGAACAGAATCCAACAACTTAGATTTGACCAGTTTGGTTTGCTATAGTTTTAAAATATTAAACAGTTTTATCTTATCTTTAGAAATTTTTAAAAAATGAGATCAGAATTGACGTTTCCTCCCCCAATTAATTTATTTGAGTCACATAGTTTGACTATTACAAATGGATGCTAGATCACACATACCTTGCACATGTTTACGGTGTTGTGGCTAGAATGAAAGATATCTATAAGAAATATCAAACATATATTAGAAGTTATGACCATAAAACTTCTAAGCCTTTTAGATAAAATGTTGTGGAACTTAAATCGTGATAATGGGGCATGACTTTGCTAAAAGACTAAGAAAGGGTAAGTGTGTACAAGTTTAATAAATAATATTTTATAAATATTTTTAAGCGTAATTAATGTAAGTATATACTTATTTTATTTTTACCATGTTCTATAATTGTTTGATTTGTATTTTATGGAAAAATATATACTTTTTAAATTTTTTTAGAAAATTTATTGAAATTTTTATAGAATTTTTGAATGTTTTTAGGATAATATAGATTAACTTAGATTAGCCGTTGGATGTACTTATAATTCTCTCTTCAATGTTGACTAGTGTCGATGGCATTGACTTTCATTAACTAACTTAATGAATGCTACATGGACACATAGATAACCTTCCATTTTTTTCATCCAATGTTCCTAATTTAATCTTATCTTGAAAACCTAATTGTAACATTTAAATAACATAATAAAAACACATTTAAAGAATATCAACATCCAAAAAAGTTCTAAAAGTTGAGATAAAATGAAGAAAATTCATATTTGATACATCTTGAAGGATTTTTTATTACAAATTTAAGAAGAAGATCGATAGATTTGTCTCTTTTGGTTTCATTTATTTATCTTTAATTAAAATACTTTTAATAAATTTTTGTTTAACTAGTCTTTTTATGGATTTTTAATTTTTTTTATTGAGTTTCATTGATTCCATTATTAACTAATTTTCTTGATGTAATTATGAAAAATTTTAAACCTTAAACTTCGATTTGATTTGATTTTATGTTACAATTCAATTAAAGTACAAGTTTTTGAATCGATAGCATCTAAAGAACATGTTAGATTTTGTATAAGGTTTACATTCAATTTGAATTTTAGTTATGTTAAATATTATATTATAATATTGTTATAAAATTGAATTTTTAAAATTAGAATGACTAGTTGTTTTTAATAACAATTGAGATGATATGTATATGTTAAAATTATCAACAATTTAAATTTTATCTAATATGTTTTGATTATAACCTAATAAATTAATTAAATCTAGTAGGAATAATTTTTAAGTTGTTAAATCATATTTAAAGTAAAGAGTTTTAGGTGAAATTAAATTTATAATGCTAAATTAATAAATTAACAGGATTCTAACATATATAATAGGTTTAGAATATAGAAGTTAATTTGCATCATAACATATTTAATTGGATTGGGGTCTAATGGTACGGATAGTGTAGTAAGTGCATATTGCATGTCTTTATCTCAAAAATCATATCTTTGTTACTTTATTTTTTATGTTATTTTGTCTTATTTTATAAAAAAGATACAAAACCCCATTTTCATTGTAACTAACTTAATCATTTGACAAAGTATGTTCATATCATTATAGTTAAGACTCGGTAATCGATGAATGCTTTCTGGATGTCTTGTATAATAGACATTGTATGGTTACATGGCATACTGAGATCAATTGTGCCTGATCATGATGCAAAATTTATTCCTCATTTGTTGAATTATGTCTAAGAAGCTTTGATTACCAAATTGTTCCATAGCACATCTAATTATCTTGAAATAGATGAGAAATCTGAAAAGGTCTATCAAATGTTAAAGACATGTAATAACTATAGTTATAGAGCTTAGAGGAAATTGGATTAAGTATCTACCATTTTTAGAGTTCACCTACTTCCATTAGTAGAGTTCACTTACTATAATTAGTAGAGTTCTCATATAACAATAGTTATCATGCTAGTTATCATTTTTGTTCGTAGCATAGTTAACAAGCATGCGATGCATCTCTAACTAATTCATGCATTCCTCCCACTAAGATGCGAGAAAAGCTTTAACTGTGAATCATATCTCACCATATGCCACTAAGTCAGAGCATGCTGACCACAACCAGTTAAGCATGCCACATGTTATGCACTGATTATACCCGCCTTTCCTTTTTCCACATGTCTCTTTTCTATTAGCAATTCTATTAAAATTTTCTTTTTCCATTTTAGCCCTTGATCTTAAGCTTATTTCACGGTCCAAATTAGGTTGAGCTTAATTTAACAAATAATTTCCACATAACCCATAATGAGCCAAAAATTATGTATTTGTTATCATAATGGAGCCAAAAAGAGTGAAAATTACAGAAAATTTAAAATGACACAATTTCGGTGGAGATTACAAAAAAGATAGGTGCTACAATTCAAGAAATTGATTGTATTTCTTCTTATTCTCCTTTCTTTATCAATTTTTATGTTTTTCTTAATGAAAAATATAAGTTTTATGAATACAATTATGTCTAGATAATTTATTAATCTAAGGTCCTGTGAACTCAATTTTCAACATATGATGATCTAATATTGTACGGTAATTATGATTTCAATGAAATTATATTATTTAACCTTATTTTTATCCTATTAATTGTTTGGTCAATGATTGACCTATAGAGGCAATTAAATAGATTTAAGTTAATTATTTAATTATTTATCTTGATTAAAAAGCATGTATAGTTTCAAGGCAGAGATGTATGATTTTATGTATGTGATCTCTCATTGAGGAATTTTATGCATAGTATACAATTTAATTGATATGAGTATGTAATTAGGTTAATTACTATTTGATGTGTAGTATGCTTGAGAGAGGAATACATGTTAAGTTAGATTTAATTGATCAGGTAATTGATTGATAATTATATTGATTTTGTGGTTCACATGTTTAGAAAATTAGAGGATTTAGTATACCTACATATTTTCTCATATATGATACATATACATAATTAACTATTGCTATTTATTTTTAGTTTTTTAATTTTGCTTTCTTAAAACATAAAAACACAAAAAAAAATTGATTTTTTTATTTTATTTTTAGCTTTAAAAATTAATTTCTAATAACATAAACGTCATGAGAATAATCTTTTCTTATCATTATATTACATGTTGTAATATGTATACTTGAGTAATTATTATACACAATTCGTATCAATCAAGTTTTTGACACCATTTTGTAGTATTATAAACGTTTGAAATTAATTTCTATTTATTTTTTGTAATTTTATTTTTAATTTATTTAGTTATTTACTTTAAATTCTTTATTTGTTTATTTTAGTTAATATTCATAATTTTAATTATTTATTTATTTTCAATTTAGACAATTGTTTTAGTGTTATTAGAAACATAGTTGAGTGTGTTGCATGAATAGATTCGATAAGGGGAAATTTTGCATTTAAATCTCGAAATCGAGCATACTTAGATATCGGTAAAAAAGAATAAGTTGTCATCTAAGTGAAAGAAATGGCTAATCCATTATAAATACATAATAATAAATTAAATTTAAACAACAAAATACCTTTAATGAATGTTATGGATAGAACTATGAATGAGTATGCATTACCTATTTTGTAAAGGCTAAATCCAAGTATTTCAAGGCCAACATTTCACCTAATCAATTTGAAATAAAGCCAAAGATATTTTAAATGTTACAAAAATTTGAAAAATTCAATGGATTACTAATAGAGGATCCCTACATACATCTCAAATTGTTTATTGAAGTTGGAGATTCATTCAAATTTAATGGTGTGATCAAAGAGGAATTTAGGCTTAGATTATTCCCTTACTCCTTACAAGATCTTGCTCGAGCTTAGCTAAACTCTTTGCCACCTAATTCTTTTATAACTAGGAATGGTTTGGTAGATAAATTCTTGAGGAAATACTTCTCAATAACCAATGGTATGTAGGGGAGTCTTTATATGAACCATGGGAAAGACTCAAAGAATATCTAAGGAAATTTCCTAACCGTATATCCCTCATTGTATCCAAATAGAGACTTTCTATAATGGCTTCAATGCTCAAATAAGAGCCATTGTTAATACATCCACTAATGGAGCTCTTATTGCCAAATCTTCTAATCAAGTTTATGATTTACTTGAGAAAATGGCTAGAAATAATTATCAATTCCCAATAGACAAAATGGCATACACAAGAACAATAGTCATAATGCATAATGTAAATGGTATCATGGCATTTATAGCTCAAGTGTCATCTTTGTTGAATCTTTTGCAGGCCTAAAACTCGCTAGCAAATATTAAACATGTCCAAGATTCAAGGGTGTCCTTTGTGTTTTGTGGTGGAGCTCATTTGTTTGATAATTTTCGAAATAATATTAAGCCAAAATTATATGTGGGTAATATGAATTGAAAAAATAATCCATACTTGAACACATTTAACTCAGAATGGAGACAACAACCAAATTTCTCTTAGAGTAGTAACAATGATCAAGGTGGTAATCAATTCAATCATCAATCATTTCCACCACTTGGCATTCAACAACAACAAAAATCTTAAGTCTAAGAGAAAAAGCTATCTACTAAGGATAATACAAATTCTTTAATGGGGATGATGAAGGATTTCATTCTAGTTAGTAAATACAAAAGTGTAAAGTTAAGATATATCAATTCAGAATTTTGACACCCAAATAGGGCTACGTGCCCAAACCATAAGTCAAAAGTCTTAAGATAACCTTCTTACTAACACAATTATAAGTCGAAGAAGAAAAGTTGATAAGAGGCAAACTATTGCATTTTTGTTATGATTTAAATGTTGATATTTGTATGAAAATTGTGTTTATTTGATTATTTAATCCACAAATGTCATTTCATGGGTATTTCGTGTTTAAAGTGCAATTTCAGGTAAAATCATGATTTTGGGGAAGTTTTGGACAAAGTACAATGATCGGGATTGAGTAAAAATCTCACTGCAAAAATATTCCTAAGAGCACAGATTTTGGCAAATTGATCTCACCGCCAGCCAACATAATCTCGCCGCCAGCCACATTCATCTTGCCGCCGGCCAAAATCTGTGAAACCAAAAGCGTAACTTTTCCAAAAATCTCGCCACGGCGAGAATAATGTTGCCGCCGGTGAGTTTCGTCCGAAAACACATTTTTTATGTTGTTTTGTTTCAAAATTGCCCCCAAAATCCTAGATCTATATATACTATAATATGGAGAAATAGGCCATGGTAGAGAGAGCAGGTCTATGTTATTTTTGAAGGACAAAAGGAAATTTTGGAGAGAAAGGTTGGAGAAGCTTGAAGGATCATCACCATTGTTGCTACCAAGTCTTCATCTTCAAGAGTTTTTCATCTCTTCTCCTTAGCTTTTATTTTCTACATTTTATTTATATTTTTTATTCATAGATTCAATTGAAATAATGTTTGTTCTTATTTCAATTATGAACTAATTTTTTTTTGCTAAGGCTATGAGTAGTTAAATCAAGAAAATATGATTTCTTGTGTTATCGTTATATGAATTCATTGTTTTCAAGTTGAGTATTTATTTCCATGCTTAATGCTTTTAAATTTATGATCAAGATTTAGATGATTTGTTGCATTATATTGACACCGAGAGGAGATGTGTAATGAATGCTTCTTGTGATAAATACCGTATGTTGAATGCGAGTTTGACACCTAATGCATGATGTATGTGGTTATTCTAGAAATTCCATAAATCGTAATGTGCTTATATGTGATTAAATCTTCATAGAAATATAGTTGATTTTCATAGATAAGTAATTCTAATATAACTCGAGAGAGAGTATTAGATAAGTTTGGATTTTTCAACCATCACTTCTAACTTTGATTCTCATATAAACGTTATTTGAAATCTGATTGAATTGATTTAGCGAAATCAAATGCCTTAGAATTTTTAATCATTTGTGAACAATATTAAATTTTGTTATTTGTGTTTAGTTTTAAGTTAATTTACCTCTTAAACAAATTCAAAAAATTCGGTTTTCAAATAAAATTAGGATTAGTCAATTTCGGTACTTAGTAACGCCCTTCCTTGTGGGTTCAATATCCGTACTTTTGTACACTTTATTACTTGATAGATTCATACACTTGCGAAATTACGCATCAAAAGGTATGGAGCGTAGCAATGAGATGGCCTTGAATGGTGGAAAAACTCTAGAGGAGGAACACGAGACTCAAAAGGATGAGAAAAAATAAGAACCTAAAAAGGATGAGGAGGAAAAAGTGGATAAACAGAGATCCAAAAAGAAAATAATTCAACCAAACAAGACTATTCCATTCCCTCAAATTCTGTAAAAACAAAACCTAGATATGTATTTTTCAAAATTTATGGAAGTTTTCAAGAAGCTACACATAAATATACCATTTATAGATGCACTTAAACAATGCCTTCTTATGCCAAATTTCTAAAGGACATCCAGTATAAAATAATGAGGCTTGGAGATAATGAAACAATAACCTTAACTAAAAGTTTTAGTGCTATCTTTGCTAGAAAACTACCCAAAAAATTGAAATATTTAGATAACTTTGACATTCCTTACACAATTGGGAACATGAACTTTAAGAAAGTGCTATATGACTTAGGTTTAAGCATTAACGTTATGTCATTATCAATCTTTAGGAGAATAAGAATTGGTAAAGTGAAACCCACTTTATTAACATTGTAAATGGTAAAGAAGCCAATCAAAAAGCCCTAAGGAGTGGTGATGAGCAAAACCGGCATCGCCGATCCTACCAATACTTTGGTTTTATATTTATAAAACTCTCTCAAGTTCACAAATCATTTTGTAGAAAATGATAAGTATATTCCAAAGGTCAATATAAGGAAGGAATATATGTGGTTTTTATTTTATTATTCAAAATTTTAAAAACAAAATTAAATCCTAAACCTCCTGTCACGATATTTTTGGTTTTTGTGTTTCTAACTAATAACATAAAAATAAACATAGATATAGATTCAATAAATATTTATGCAAATTTTATCATTTATAATAGTGGAGTATTTATGAATATAATAACTAAGTTAATTATGCTTGCTCATATTATTTAGGTTATTAAAGATATGAATTGATATTTATTGATTCTCTCTTTTTTATATGAATACCACCTTTGGTGGGGTTAGATATTGTTTGTTAACTAAATAAATCAATTAACACCTATTGGTGGAGTTGATAACTAATTTGGTTAATTAAATTAATTTCTTTTTCTAAGAGATTCAAAATGAACCATTTAAATGCCACATTTGGTGGGGTTAGACAGTTTAAACTTTATTCAAGGTGTCCAATTTCAACCTAAGAATTTAATTATCCGAGTACTAACTTTCAAGTTTTAAAACCATTACTGAAAACATGTTGTCAATACATTTTCAGATAATAATTCTTATAAAAACTTTTGAAATAGAGCTTCACTCTAACTACCGGGCGATTGTACCAACAAATAAAAGAACACTACTCTAAATCAGACCGGATAACTAAACCTTAAAATCTAATTTTCAAATTTAAGTTTCTAATGAAAAATAATATATTTCTTTCTAGCATTCTTAATATAAAATCTTGAATAAAAATAAAATCAATTCATTTTAGAGATTTTTACCTATTTAATATTTCGTAAGCATAACAATGTTATTATTATATCATGTTTACAAACAGCCAGCAAAGTTAAATTTAATCACTGACAAATTAAATATAACATGTAAGAATAAAGCATAAAAAATAACTGTAAAGAAAATAAAATCCTTACATTACTTTGATGCTATTCTTGTTGCTGGAAAACCTCCAAACAGAATTTGCACTCCCATTTATTGAATCACAAAGCAAATAAATTATAAAAACATAATTAGTTCTTCTCAAAAAGAGAAGAACTCTAAAAATAAGAAGAACTAACTAAGAAAATACTAAAAACTAAGAAAAATTACATGTGCTATGACTAATATATTGTCCAAATTACAAATGTAAATGGAGTGTAAACAATTACAATGGGCCTTGCTTATTTCATGATGAAACCAACAAATACGACTTCTGCCATCAGTGGAAAAAATAATAATATTTACCAAGACCAATTAATCTACTAGACTAAGTACCTTCATGAGTGTTCCTAATAATAAACTTGCAATGCCAATGAAGAAATTTTCTTTTTTCTTCATTCTCCTTCTATGCTTCAATAAGATGATATTTTCAATGTAGTGAGTCTTATTCTATAAGAATTGGCTAGTAAGGACAACATGCATGTGGTATATGGAGCTAATCATTTCTACAAATGTTTTCTATATTATTTCATTTGAAATTTGTATTTTTAACTTTATATGTACAACTTATTAATAAATGTATTGCATGTATTTTATTAAAATGTAAAAAAAAAATCACTATTAAGTTTATTTTAATAAAAATTATGTTATTATTATTATTATCTAAAATAATGAGCATTTATCTTCTTCAACTTTGATCCTAACGATGAGATACTTAAAGTTCACCTCTTTTTACTTATGCTTATGTTAGGAATTGAATTTGGTACATTAAAAATATAGGTTTTAATATTAAAGATAGTGATACACGTAAAGTTCTTAGCACCACATTTTAAGTTTCATATTTTTAGTTCAAAAACTCCTATAAGTACTTAGTTGTTTTCTCCTCACAGTACTAGAGAAATTTGTATTTTTAATTTTATATGTACCCGTTATCAATAAATGCGTTGCATATATTTTATTAAAATGTAAAAGAAAAAAATCACTATTAATTTTATTTTAATAAAAATTCTATTATTATTTTTATTATCTAAAATAACGAGCATTTATCTAATATTTTATTTAATCTTTAAGGTAATTCTAAAAATCTAAAAAGAGAAATATTATATTTCTTTAATCATAAAAACATAAGAGATAATAACTTGTATTTTAAATACTAATAATTTAAAAACAAAGGATAATTGTAAAATAGATAATGGTTAATACTTTTGCTACTACAATTTATAACCGATGAATTATTTTATTACTTGTTGACTACATTATTCATTACTATACTATTTTTCAGGTGATCTATTTACTTATCTAGTGACCTTTTTAAGTGACTTCTGTTCGACAAGCATCTAGGGTCCCAACCTGAACCGCCCCATCCTTGTTTTAGCTAGCTTTGAAACTTTACCATGTTGTCTATAGGCACATTTACTTATTGTAGTCTTTTTTTCTAATTAGGGCTACACCATTACTTCTGAAAGTCCTACCCCAACTTATTCTCGTTCCCCACCTAGCCTTACATACACCTTACAATAGTTTCTCATCCTCCACCGAGCTATAGCCCCAAACCCTAGCCTTTATCCCCACATCACCTCCATGTTCTTAATGGCATGCAACTTTTTGTGTTTAAGGTTTTCCCTGTCCACTATGGAAAACCTTCATGCTAAGACCTGTCAAAATCTAGAACATATAGTTATCCTCAAGCCCATCACTTCTATTTTGTATAAAAATTGCCCCCATAGAGCTGTGCAAAATCAATTGGTGACTACTCCACAAGTGTTCTTATTGAACCTTGTGAGGCACCCTTTAAATAGAGGTGATATCACCTTCGTCACTTTGGATTCTTTTGTTTGTCAAATTGGCATTGATCAATGCAAATTTTCTCTGATTGGTCAACTAATTTTCCCAGAAAGTGAAACTTGAAACCAATGCCCAAGTATAAGTTAAGAACTTGAAACTTTTAGATGAGTTAACAAGTATGCATTTTTTGGGTTCTTTCTACGTACCTAACTTTAAATATCACAACTAGAAGGAAATCAATGCCCAAGTGTGAGTCCATTTTGACAACTCTGTAAGGGAATTCTAGGATAAACAAAATCTCATACATATTACACAGGCCATTTCGACCCTTGTAAAATTGATAGTGCCACTCTTATTCATAAGCTGAGCCAATATGCTTGCTAACTGATTCATATAGACCTTGTTCTTAAATTTGATGAAAAGTAACAATGATAGTGGGCTCACTTAAGATATTTGATGACTTATATTATGAAAATGTGCCATACTTCTTTTGTTTGTGCTCACTGTTGGGCATGCCTCAAACAAATGTATAAAAAATACTACCATATTAGAAGACACATAATAAGATCGTAGGTGTAAAGTCTCCCCCAACAAATTTTCAAGCTTAATGTTGCTTCTACTGATATTGTAATCCAAGTAAGGCTTTCTCAACCCTCTTTGGTTTGGGAGTTGAGGTCCTCATAGCTAGAAATTTCCTTGTTATCACCATCCTCACAAACCTAATGGTCACTTCACCAATTGAATCAATAATTGTCACTACACTACCAATAGTTTGTATCCACAGTGGTAACTTGTGCTTCTTTGCTAGTAATTTCTATTACTATCCCTGTTTCCAAGTTGGATCAAATAATATAAGGACATCTCAATCTGCTACAATTTTTGATGTTTTGGAAACTGGAAGTATACACGTTGCAGTCACTATCATCACAACAGATATAATAATCTCCACCGCCTGCACTACTACTACCCTTGTTACATATTACTCATCTTCTTACACAAGGGCAGTAATTTTTGGGATCTGTAAGAGATATTAGTTGTGTATTAAGTGTGTATTAGGTGTCTATCACTAGTTGAATATATTAGCTATGTATTAGGTGTCTTAGTTGTGTATGTCACCTAAGAGTGTCCCTATTTTTGTATATAAATATGTAGTGTCTTGAATAGAAATGTATAAGAGTGAATTATGAATTTTACATGGTATCAGAGCATTTGGGTTACAAAATTCAAAAAAACTTTCCCGTTCAAATTAGGGGTTGATTTTGGGTAAACACAAATTAGGATTTAGTGTATTTTTGGGTTCCAACTCGAAACACCATTTTGGAGTGCACATTTTTTCTCACCGCCAACATAGGGAGGAAGCCCAACTGTCGACCGGATAAACCCTGAAGTTCGATCACCAGATGAACCGTGAGTGATCCATATGCGCCATCGCGCATCCCTACAACAGTCTTCTCCGGTCGACCTCTTGTTGCTCTCCAGTGTTCCCCTACATCATCTATGGTGTTTTTGGCATTCATCGCTTATGATTGTTCAGGTTTGGGTTCTTCCAATTTTGTGTTCTTGTTCGCTGCGTGTTTGGTTGCTGCTATTGTTGGATTTTGTTTGTTCATTTGTTCGCTATGGTGTTTTGGCACTCATCTAATGTTGTGATGGATATGGTGCCTGTGATGTCTAAAATCACAGACCATAAGCTCAATGGCTCAAATTATTTGGCTTGGAGCAAGACCATTCAAATTTATTTGAGAAGTATCGACAAAGATACTTATTTGACTAATGATCCCCCTAAAGATGATTCAAAGCAGACATGACTTAGAGAAGATTCCTGCTTAGTTCTACAGATTCGGAATTCTATTGAGAGCAATGTAATTGACTTGATCAATCATTGTGAATTCATTAAGGAATTGATGGATTATTTGGATTTCTTATATTCTGGTAAAGGAAATATTTCTCGCATGTATAAGGTATGCAAAGCATCTTACCATGTAGGCAAACAAGATCAATCACTAACGACTTATTTTTTGGAATTTAAAAGGACTTATAAGGAGCTCAATAGTTTGATGCCTTTTAGCCCTGATGTAAAGGTTTAGCAAAGCCAACGGGAACAAATGGCGGTCATGATTTTTCTTGCCGGTCTTTCCTCTACTTTTGAGACTGCTAAATCCCAAGTTCTTTCTAGTTTTGATATCTCCTCTTTACAAGAGGTGTTTTGTCAAGTACATAATACAGAAGGCACTCCACTTCCACCTGCTCAATTAAATGGTGCTTTGGTCATCCAAAGTAATAATTATGAGCATAGACTATCAACTTATATGAATAGAAACAAAAGAGGTGGCTCGCACATGTTTGAAACTCGACAATAGGACCTAGGAGGTATTGTATGTCACTATTGTCACAAACCAGGACATATGAAATATGAATATAGAAAGCTTCAGTACAAGCATCAGAAAGGTCACTCGATGCATATTGCATCCACTTCTGATACTTCTGAAAAATCGATTCTTATCTCTATAGATGAATTTACCAAGTTCTCACAGTATCAAGAATCACTAAGGTCTTCATCACCTTCTGTCACTACTATTGCTGATTCAGGTAAATCAAATATGTGTCTCCTTTCCTCATCTTCCAAATAGGTTATTGATTCTGGTGCCACATATCATATGACAGGTAATTCTAGTATCTTTTCTACTCTTCAGTCACACACTTCCACCTCTACTGTTACCTTAGCCGATGGGTCACCATCTCGTGTTATTGGGTCTAGCACAATTACTCCCACTCCTTTGCTTCCTTTATCGTCTATCTTACATTTACCTAGCTTATCCTTTAATTTGATATCTGTAAATCAACTTACTCGCAATCTTAATTGTTGCATCTTATTTTTTCCTGATCGTTGCTTATTTTAGGATCTTATGACGAAGAAGAATATTAGTAAAGGACATGAGTCTGGAGGCCTCTATATTCTTGACATACCAATACCAAAATCTGTTGCTTGCTCTAGTGTAACCTCTCCCTTCGAGGCACATTGTAGACTGGGTCATCCCTCTCTTCCTTTACTTCAAAAACTTTGTCCTCATTTTTGTACGGTTTCTTTATTAGATTTTGAGTCTTGTCAATTTGGAAAACATCATCGTCTTAGATCAAATCCAAGAGTTAATAAATGTGCTAGTGTTCCTTTTGAATCAGTTCATTCTGATGTTTGGGGCTGTTGTCCTATTTTGTCTAAACCTGGATTTAAGTATTTTCTTACTTTTGTGGATGATTATTCTCGTGTAACTTGGTTATATTTAATGAAGAGTCATTCTGAATTGTTTTCTATTTTTTGCGCATTTTTTGTTAAGATTAAAACAAAAGTTAATGTTTCAATTCGTACTTTGCGAAGTGATAATGTCAAAGAATATACATCAGCTTTGTTTCAATCTTATATGGTTCAAAACGGCATGCTTCATGAAACTTCGTGTGTTGATACTCCATCTCCAAAATGGAGTGGTCGAACGTAAGAATAGACATCTTCTCGAAACTACACATGCCTTATTATTTCAAATGAATTTTTCTAACCTTTTTGGGCCGATGTAGTTTCAACAACATGTTTTCCTTACAAAATTGTGTTTCCTAATAAGTCAATATATCCTGTAAACCCTAGGATATTTGGTAGCACTTGTTTCGTTCGGGATGTTCGTCCGCATGTTACTAAATTAGATCCCAAGTCTTTGAATTGTATCTTCCTTGGTTATTCTCATCTCCAGAAAGGTTATAGATGTTATTATCCTAGTTTTAACAAATATCTTGTCTCAATTGATGCTACCTTCATGGAAGACACACCCTTTTTTTCATCTTCTCCTCCTCCTGCACGTTTGGAAGAGGATGATGATTTGTTAGTCTATTCTATCACATCATTTGAACTTGTCTCTGATCCAGTTCCTATTAGGCCTCCAATAACTTAGTTCTACTCTAGACATAGACCTTCTGATTCATGTCCTGCACCTACTCCTTCGTCATCAGATCCAATCTTGAATGATGATATTCCAATTGCATTACGCAAAGGTAAATGTCAATGTACTTATCCTATTTCTTCTTTTATTTATTATAACTGCTTGTCGTCTTCCTTTTGCTCTTTTTTTGCCTCTCTTGATTCTATTTATATCCCTAAAACTGTTCACAAAGCCATATCTCATCCTGTTTGGCATCATACAATGATCAAGGAAATGAATGCGTTGGATGACAATGGTACTTGGGACTTGGTTGATTTACCTTCGAGGAAATGGGCTATCGGATGCAAATGGGTGTTCACAGTTAAGGTTAATCCGGATGGGTCAGCTGCTTGATTAAAGACCCATCTTATTGATAAGGGATATGCTCAAACCGATGGAGTGGACTATTCTGACACTTTCTCTTCTGTTGCTAAATTGACCTCTATTAAGTTGTTTATTTCTATGGTAGCTACTCACCATTGGCCTTTGCATCAACTAGATATCAAGAATTTCATGGAGCAACCTCTTTGTATCATTCTTTTAGATCAATTTCACACAAAGGATTTGGGGATGCTAAAGTATTTCTTGGGTGTTGAAGTCACAAGGAGTAAAAAATGTGTCTTTCTATCTTAGAGAAAATATGTCCTGGACTTATTAACTGAAATATGAAAATTAGGAGCAAAACCTTGTAGTGCTCCAATGACTCCAAACATCCACCTTACAGTAGATAGGGAACTCTTTAAAGATTCTGAGAGATATCAAAGGATGGTTGGAAAGCTGAATTACCTTTACCGTGACTCGTCCAGATATTGCATATTCGGTCAGTGTTGTTAGCCAATTTATGTCATCCCCAATAGTTAATCATTGGGCAGTGTTAGAGCAAATTTTGTGTTATTTGAAAGAAGCACCTGGACGTGGTATCTTGTATGCAAATCATGGACACACTCATATTGAATGTTTTTTAGATGCAGATTAGGTAGGTTCTAAAGTGGATAGAAGATCCACATCAGGCTATTGTATTTTCATTGGAGGAAATTTGGTCTATGGGAAAGCAAGAAGTAGAATGTTGTGTCATGATTGAGTGCAGAGTCAGAATATAGGGCTATGGCACAATCTGCGTTTGAGATAATATGGATATATCAGCTCTTGGATGAAGTAGGTCTTAAAACTTCAGTACTAGTGAAATTATGGTGTGATAACCAAGCTACTCTTCATATTGCTTCTAATCATGTGTTTCATGAGCGAACTAAACACATTGAAATTGATTTTCATTTTGTTCACGAGAAAATTCAGCAAGGTTTGATTTCTGCAGGATATATGAAGACTGGAGAACAATAGGAGATATCTTCACGAAAGCTTTAAATGGGGTTCAGGTTGATTATCTTTGTAACAAGTTGGGTATGATTAATATCTATGCTCCAACTTGAGGGGGAGTGTTAGAGATATTATTTTTGTATTAGGTGTCTATCACTAGTTGAATATATTGGGTGTGTATTAGGTGTCTTAGTTGTGTATTAGGTATCTTAGTTGTGTATTAGGTGTATGCCACCTAAGAGTGTCCCTAGTTTTTTATATAAATATGTAGTGTCTTGAATGGAAATATATAAGAGTGAATTATGAATTTTACAGGATCCAAGCTTATGATTAAAAGTGAAGAATATTCATAAAAGTGAGTAATTATTAAATAAAACTTATCAACATAACTCTCATAATGTTCAATATTTCCAAAAAAAATTTACAAAGTTAAATTGTCAAAGTAGAACAATCAAAACAAAGATTTAAAAACAAAATATTTTTCAAAAAATTAAATCCCATAAAATCTCTATGTATAAATTGTTTTTTGAAGTAAGGGTAATAGACTTAGCTAAACATGACTACAATTTTACACACAAAAGATAAAATTAATGTTGTTCAAAGTTTAACTATCTATTGACAACATAAATATATGTAGACAATTCATATAAACATACTAATACATACAATGACTATTGACGGTCACCAAAAGTGATATAAATATCAAAACTTCAGTAGTTTGTCAATTAGTTTATTTAGGATTAGTTATGAAAAATTTAAAGGAAAGAGTAACTTCTATCATAAAAATAATTATAGTCAAATTTGTACTTCCACAAAATAAAATTTGCTTACCAATAGATAATTTTATTCTTTATTTTTTTGTATTCCCTTCTTGTATTAACTTTTTTTGTATAAGGGATTCTTTTTTTATAACCACTTATGGATTTTTATTTTTGTGCATGCTAAAGCTTTTGCATTTTTTCATTTTTCTTTAATATTATTATTATTTTCTTATGAAATATGCACAAGCCAACAACCTAGTATGATGACTTTCAAACTAGTTGTGAGGTAGCCCTCTCCACTCGTTACAGTAGCTTTACACATCATTCTAGGTAATTCTCCCAAACTTGGTGTCTCTCTATAGTAACATTAAGAAAGTGAAAGAGAGATCTCAAAATAACTTTGTAGTCAAGGTTTCCTCATTCCCTAGAATCTCAACAATTCAATCATAAGCTTCAAACATGAAATACAGATCTATCTCATGTGTGTGTGAGTAGGTTTCCTATCAACATCGATCACCAGATGTGAAAAATATGTAAATGCATAAATCAAAATACCCATTTTTATAATGTAAAGAAAATCTAAAATAAATTCAAATGGAGTATGTGATGATCATATCAATGTTAAAGCATCTTTACTTTCCTCTTTTTTTATATATTTTATTTTGACATTTTTATTTAAATTGAAGAAACATCAATATAAATATAAATATAAATAAACAAACAAACTAAATAAGCTCACCTAGGGTCAACTAGGCACTCAAACAAAAGTTTCTAAGTAAATGTTTCTAAGTAAAGTTTATTTAAGTTGAATTTTACATGTCTCTTTGAACCAACAACTTCATACTTTCTAGTAGAATTTTTGAATATGTTATTATACTTTCCATTCATCCTATAATATGATGCAACATACATATATGGATGATGGTTATAAGTTCTATATAAAGCATGAAAAGTATTATTAAATTTAGGAGCATTCATAAAAAATCTATTCTTAGGCATGATATAACCTTCCCTACCACAATGATGATAGATAACACAAGCTTAACTGATTTTCCAATCATAGGTGCAACTATATTTTATGTATAATAAGTAACATTAGGAGTAAAGTCCTTACATATGTGAATTTTTATGTTAAAGCTGAATGTGTAGCCTATGGAAAATAAGGATTTATAGGTTTTACAGACTGAGTTGATATTGAAGATGTTGGCATAGAATTCTCAATTATATAGCCTAATCCTCTCATATCTCTAACAGGTTTTCCATAATCAAGGACATTGTTTAGCCTTTTAGCTCCAATAGTTAATCTCTTTTCAACTTCATTTAATTGTCCCAACTCCAACACAAGATTCTTATTTTACTGTATGAGATCAGCATGGCTTGAATTCAAACCATCAATACATTTAGACAACTCTGTTTTCTTCTTTTCCTAACATGGAGTAATTCACTTTATAGGATTTGAGTTTATCATTGAGTTTATTTACTTCTACTAGCAATTTATCTTTATATCTTTCACATATTACAAAATATTTAAATACTTTTTCTATACTAGTGACATCAAATTTTTTAAGTAGGAATTTAGGGTCACTTTTCTCATTGTTTGAATCAATGGTAGACTCATTAGAGTGTCCACCAATAGTTGAAGTAAATTCCTAGTAGTTAATTCGATAATATTTTTAGTCATTAGGATTATCGCTGTTACGTTCTGAGTAGCTAAGGATAGTATTGAAAGCTCTTCCTATTCTTTTCTTTCTATTAGCATACTCAATTGCAATTTGATCATACCATAAACATTCAAAATGTTCAGGTCTAATGGGTTTATATTTCATATCTTTGAAACTCATAGGTTTGAGTTCTCTTAGATCATGATCCCTTAAATGGCTTAGTTGATAGTTACTCTATGAATTATTCTGCTTGAATATTGATGAGCAGAATCGTGATTGCCAAAAACTTTGATGCTATCCCCGGCAACAGCACCAAAAACTTGATGCCATCCCCGGCAACGGCGCTAAAAACTTGATGATCTCAAACCGGCATTGCCGATCCTGCCAATACTTTGGTTTTATATTTATAAAACTCTAGCAAGTGCACGAATCATTTCGTAGAAAATGATAAGTATACTCCCAAGGTCGATCTAAGGAAGGAATGTATGTGGTTTTTAATTTATTATTCAAACTTTTAAAAACGAAATTAAATCCTAAACATCCTGTCACGATATTTTGGGTTTTGGGTTTTTAATCTACTTACATAAAAATAAACATAGATTCAATAAACATTTATGCAAATTTTATCTTTTATAAATAGTGGAGTATTTATGGATATAATAACTAAGTTAATTATGCTTGCTCATATTATCTAGGTTATTAAAGATATGAATTGATATTTATTGATTCTCCCTTTTTTGTTTGAATACCACCTTTGGTGGGGTTAGATATTCTTTGTTAACTAAACAAATCAATTAACACCTATGGATGGGGTTGATAACTAATTTGGTTAGTTAAATTAATTCTCTTTTCTAAGAGATTGAAAATGAACCATTTAAATGCCACCTTTGGTGGGGTTAGACAGTTTAAACTTTATTCAAGGTGTCCAAATTAAACCTAAGAATTTAATTATCCGAGTACTAACTTTCAAGTTTTAAAACTACTACTGAAAACGTGTTGTCAATACATTTTCAGATAATAATTCTTATAAAAACTTTTGAAATAGAGCTTCACTCTAACTACCGGGCGATTGTACCAACAAATAAAAGAGCACTACTCTATATCAGACCGGATAACTAAACCTTAAAATCTAATTTTCAGATTTAAGTTTGTAATGAAAAATAATATATTTCTCTCTAACATTCTTAATATAAAATCTTGAATAAAAATAAAATCAATTCATTTTAGAGATTTTTACCTATTTAATATTTCGCAAGCATAACAACGTTATTATTATATCATGTTTACAAACAGCTAGCACAGTTAAATTTAATCACAGACAAATTAAATATAACATGTAAGAATAAAGCATAAAAAATAACTGCAAAGAAAATAAAATCCTTACAGAACTTCGATGCTATTCCCGTTGCTAGAAAACCTCCAAGCGGAATTTGCACTCCCATTTATTGAATCAAAAAGCAAATAAATTACAAAAACATAACTAGTTCTTCCCAAAAGGGAAGAACTCTAAAACTAAGAGAAACTAGCTAAAACATAAGAAAAACTAAAAAAAACTAAAAACTAAGAAATGGAGAGAAAGAAAGAAGAGAGAAGTGTGTTTTGAGGTGTGGTATGAAGTGAAGAGAAGGGGGGTATTTATAGGTGAGGATGGAGGGAAAAAGTGGGTGAAAAAATGTTAACAAATGGTGAAAACGCGCAGTGCAAATAGTGAGGCCATTAATAACATCAGCATGACGTCATGGGGGCGGCTGCACGTGAAAAATGGGGCCAAATGGCATCGGCGCGCGCGGAGGGCCGCTGGGGCGGGCACAGGCACGCGCGGAAGGCAGCAGCAGCGCGCATGCGTGCGCGCATGAATTGTGACAGCGCGCTGCGTTGCGCGCGGAACTGCAGGAAGGCGTGCGTGGATGCGTGCAGATGGTGGCCGTGCTGCGCGCGCGGCTCAGCGCGGCTAGGGACTGGCCCGCGCGGGATGGGCTGCTCTAGGCGCGATTTTCTCCTTTTTGACATTTTTGACCTTTTCGACCCATTTTGTCCAATTTTTCCATATTTGTTGACCTTTCCACATTTACTTATTGATATATTTGTGATGTATTGCTTCCAGTATTCCTTTTTGAGTCTTTAAGTGACGTTTTTAAGCGAAAATACCTGAAAAACAATAAAAATACCCGTGATTCCGAAAAAGACAAATTTATATAAATATATGATAAAACATATAAATATATATATATATTTTTAGTCAATTAATGTGCATAAAATCATGGTAATTTTAGTGCTTTTTGAGCACTCATCAAATATTTTCTTGAGTCTTTTGGCTAAGGCTACGAATTCTTCATCATCCTCATCATTATCACTATCACCATCAGTCATGGAAGTTTTCTAATAGCTTTGTTCCTTATAGGTGTTCAAAATCTCATCTCAAAGGTTTGAAGTTAGCCAACTAGTTCCTTAATTTTTATGGTTTCCACATCATTGCTTCATCAATAGCAGTGACTTTTACATGAAAACGATAAGGTAATATGCAGAGAATCCTTTCAACTATCTATAATGAAAAAGAATCTTTCAAACTGTCCTAAAATCATCAAATTTCCTTCAAGATTGGTATAGGTGCTAGTAATATCACATAATTTAGCAGAGAATTTAGAAAAAATCTCATCTTCTTTCATACTAAAGTTTTTAAATTTAGTACCAAGCATGCAAAGTTTAGGTCATTTAACCTATTTGATGGTCTCCTGGAAAACCTCTAAAATATCCCAAGCTTTCTTAGTAGTATAAACATAAGAGTTACGATAGAACTCATCAGTAAATACAACACTAAAAATAGTATTAATAACATTTTGGTTCAAATTATTAGTAGTTTTATCTTCAATAGTTTGATATTTTCTAGGTTTTAGAATAACTACATTATCTTTGGTAACCCTAGGTGGTTCCTAATCATAAATAACTAAGTTTCAAATACTCTTATCAATAGAATGTGGAGAGGCTCTCATACGAGCTTTCCAATATTGGTAGTTAGAACCATCAAAGAATGGAGCATGGGATGCATATGAACCCTCTCTCAAATGATCTATAATAAGGTCCTAGCAAACTCTTATTGTATCCAGTGACCCATTGTGATACGAAATGAAAGTTCTATTTAGTTATAGATCAAATTAACTAGAGGGGTTGAATACATAATTAACAAAGTCATGAAAAATTAAAATTTTAACTGATGATCAAACATGTAAGTATGTGTAAATAAAAGTAATATAAAAATATAAAATCAATGCAAAATACTTTTAGGTGAATAGAACCTAGGCCACACCAATGACCTATGAAAAAAACCATCAATCCACTGGACTACATAACCATCTACTATGAAAAATCAGATCAAATTACAAGGCTAGGTCTTACACTACCTACCAAAATAAATGCCCCCAAGTAATCTACTTACAAGTCATTGCATTCCTTTATAGTCTCTACAATGATGGTGTTCAAATTTGGACCATCATTTTGATGATTCACAAAAGCAATCAAACATGTTCAACCTGTACCAAAAATGTTAGCATAATAATACTAGGGCAATATGTGTCCTAGGGAAAATTAAATAATAAATAATCCTAATTAGATGATTTAATAATATACAAGATAAATAAAATATTGTATGCTTGTTAATCAATATAATAAAACCTTAAAATGTTTGATAAATTAACTAAATGAAAAGGCCTACTCAAATAGATTTTGCAAAATAATGTCAAACATAAAGCTGAAGATAAAATGATTAATGTTATTGTGGTTAATAAATTTGTGTGCTTAGGTTTGGTTAAATAAAGTAATTTGAACACTAGGTTTAGGCAATTTTATTATTCAGTCCATAAAATCGGTAAACAAAGTTTTAAATAATAGGGGTAGTATAGTAATAAATCAATACAATTTGAGCAGGAAATAGGTTTTAAACTTGAACCCTTTACCGCTTGATTGATCGGAACCCTTATCGATCAATCAAACACTACGATTAAAATATGCTCGATCGAACCAAAAACTTCTTCATCCATATATTGTAGAAAGTAATTAATTTTGACCAAGTTTAGCTTCATATAAGTAATTAATTGATCAATCTAGTGGTTGATCAATATAAAATTAATTACTCGATGGATCTAATCAATTGAAAAATTAATTTAGGATTGTTTTAAAACTAAATAGATTGATTTTGGATCGATCTACACTCCTTGATCGATATAGACATGTCTCGATCAATAAAGTATCCTAAATTCAAAATATTCCTGTGCATTTAATATAAAATCTAACGTGCTAAAAGATATAGATATACGTACGTTGGAACCCAATAATTTCTCTGGCTTGAAATATTCTTGAAAGATACAATTAGAAACTAAAATTTCATCTGTATATTTTGTTCATGAATATTGCCAACACTCACATAACCCTTATACTATGTATCACAAAACCTATGTCAATTCTTAGTACTCTAGATGATCACTTTAAGCACATATTTGGATATTCCTTTATTAGTGCCCATTCCCATCATATAAGTAAGCGTTGGCTCTTTTCCACCCCTTGGTGGTGGATGATACTTCAATTTTTCTCCAACATCAACAACCTAAACAATTACCTACCTTAATAGGAACTTATATCAAACGAAGGGATTTATACTACTTTATCAGGTCTATATCCAACCTTCAATCCCCTTGGTTGGTAGGAGGGGGTTTCAATGATAGTCTTGGATCATTCCAACCATCAACTACTCTTATTATCAACTTCTAAGACTAGGCTTAAGGGGAATAGGCCATTTCAATTTCTTGGTATATGTATTAAACAACCTAGTTTTCTTGACTTGGCAAGTGACCCTTGGTTGACATCGATCAATTCTTGTTCCATTGGAATTGTTATTGGTAAGCTTAAGGCTTTCAAACTGGCAATATTAGAATAGAAAGGTTCTTTGAAATTTGGATTGCAATATTGAAGCAACCTTAACCACCCTTGCAGACATACAAAAGTAGTATGATGAAGATTTCTTTTAAAGGGAACTTCTTAAACTCAAATATAATGCCCATGCTGATTGGGATAGACTTTTTCATTAGTACGATACCTTTCGGCATGACAAGTTATGCAATCTCACATTGTTTGGAAAAAAGAATTGGAATGGTCGATCTAATCTATCAAAAAATTAATTTAGGATTTTTTTAAAACTAAATAGATTGATTTTGGATCGATCTACACTCCTTGATCGATCTTGACATGTCTCGATCAATAAAGTAGCCTAAATTCAAAATATTCCTATGCATTTAATATAAAATCTAACATGATAAAAGATATAGATATACCCATTATGTGTACGTTGGAACCCAATAATTTCTTTGGCTTGAAATATTCTTGAAAGATACAATTAGAAACTAAAATTTCATCTGTATATTTTGTTCATGAATATTGCCAACACTGACATAACCATTATACTATGTATCACAAAACCTATGTCAATTCTTAGTACTCTAGATGATTACTTTAAGCACATATTTGGATATTCCTTTATTAGTGCCAATTCCCATCCTATAAGTAAGCGTTGGCTCTTTTCCACCCCTTGGTGGTGGATGATAATTCAATTTTTCTCCAACATCAACAACCAAAAAAATTACCTACCTTAATAGGAACTTATATCAAACGAAGGGATTTCTACTACTTTATCAGGTCTATATCCAACCTTCAATCCCCTTGGTTAGTGGGAGGGGATTTTAATGATAGTCTTGGATCCTATGAAACAACGGACTCTTCTTGTAATGCTCTCTGTGTTAAGGATTTCAATGCTAAGGTATCTTTATGACTCGAAATAAATTGACACTAAAAATGAATTTTACACTTGTTTCAAAGGAGGGCTCTCTTGTGTACGATCTTGCTTGATTCATGGGTGGTTTTTGAAGTCCTCATTTGACACATTATCCATTATTTCTTGCTGCATACTCCCTCAACATCATTCCAACCATCAACTGCTCTTATTATCAACTTCTACGACTAGGCTTAAGGGGCATAGGACATTTCAATTTCTTGGTATATGTATTAAACACCCTAGTTTTCTTGACTTGGCAAGTGACCCTTGGATGACATCAATCAATTCTTGTTCCATTGGAATTGTTATTGGTAAGCTTAAGGCTTTCAAACTTACAATATTAGAATAGAAAGGTTCTTTGAAATTTGGATTGCAATATTGAAGCAACCTTAACCACCCTGTCAGACATATAAAAGTAGTATGATGAAGATTTCTTTTAAAAGGAACTTCTTAAACTCAAATCTAATGCCCATGCTGATTGGGATAGACTTTTACATTAGTACGATACCTTTCGGCATGACAAGTTTGGCAATCTCACATTGTTTGGAAAAAAGAATTGGAACGGTTCATAATTATGGGTCCACTCTAAATGGTATAAGGCCTTTTTGTTGAGATGCAAAATCATTGAGGGCCTAGGCCCAAATTAGATAATATCATACCAAGGGTAGAGCAAGGCACTACACTTTTGGTTAATTGAGATATAATTTTAAGAAAAAAAACATATGTTTTGCTATTATATTTTGAAAAGAATACGAATATTTTATAAGGATGAATAATTTTCTAATCTAGACCGAATCGATATCTACATAGCATTAAAAAATAGGATCTTTTTTTTATTCATTTTGATCCGATGAGGTTTATATGTTTTTTGATTAATTTGAATCAGAAAGATATGTTAATTTTATATTTCAAATCCCCACATTCCTATTGGGATGGTAGATTAGCCTAGTAAAAATGATGTCCATATATAAATTGTAAGGACTATGTGTGTTGCTATTTTCGTGGACAAAATATTTATATATAAATTTGTTTTTAGGCCTACTATGAAGTCTATCAAGAAAATCCAAACAAATACTCGAGTTCCAGATAATTGTACTTCAGGTATATCTTTGATAACTACGACACATAGGATTATATTTATGCATTTAATAGCACATGCTTATAAATCTAAAATTATTTTTAGTACTAAAATATGGAATAAGATATGCTAAAAGATATTAAATAATATATACTCTAAAATAAGATATGTTAAAAGATATTAGATAAGATATATATACTCTAAAATAAGATATGCTAAAAGATATTAGATAATATATACAATAAATTATATTTGAAATCCTTATCATAAAAGATAGCATAAAATCTATTTTAAAAGAAATCTATTTTAAATGAAAATTATCTTAATTAATGAGAATTACTAATCCTATTTGTAATAGAAAATATATTTATCAATTACATAGGATTAAGGGTTTTAATTTTTCCTATAAATAAAACTCATTGCTCATTGTTTCAATTAACCACACAAGAGTATTATTTTAATCTTCTTAATTTCTCTCTCTTGTTTTGCAAATATAAGATCATAATTCTTTAGGCTTCTTTATTTAGTTAATCTATCAAATATTGGTGGTTATGTTTGATTGATTAATAAGCCTAATTATTTTATGATATTTTGATAATATGTTCTTATGGCTTCTTCTTTATTTTTGTTCTTAAATTGTTAGATCAAATAATTGTTTTTGTCATATCATAATTATTTGATTTGATTATTAATCCTTAAAGAAGCTATTTTTATTGAACTTGTATTTGATATTTTTTCTCTAGGATTTGCTAGTTGATTTAATTAAAAAGACATATGTTTTGAATCATCTAGTTCTGATTATTCATTATGAAATCCGTTCTAGAACACACATGGGCATTTGTGTTTTTGTGCTAACTATTTTGTAGTTGACTTGTGAACGATTTGATTTGCGGGTAGCTTATTGGAACATTGGTCTAAAAACCGTTCATGCTAATATTGAAAACTGTGAAAACAGAGCAGGGACTCGTAAGTAGAGTACATTAGGGCAGTATCCTAGGCAGGGTTGAGTTTGTACTTGAACATTTGATTTTCATAGTGGAAAGTTAGGTGATCCGGTAGACTGGTGGTTTTCCTCTTAGGCCATGGTTGTGGCCTAGGTTATTTCCACCTAAAAATATCGTGTGTGATTATTTTATTTCCGCACTTATATTTACACACGATTGCATGCTTGGCTAGTTTGTTTAGGTTATTAAATTATAAATTGGTAAAAATTAAAAATAACCTATTCACCCCCCTTCTAGGTTAATTAGGTCCATCATTTATAAACTTTCAATTGGTATCAAAGCCAACACTAGAAACACTTAGTGTTAGTCCTACGAATATTTATTATGGATCATTCTATTGAGGATTATAGCTCAGATGATGAAGAACTTGATTCTTCTTTTCTCTCTAAATATAATGTTAAAAGTTCTATAGAATTAGTTTCTAAATGTCTTAGAGCCGTAGAAGATAATAATAGTTTAAATACAAAAATATAAAAATTAAATGAATAACTTGAGATGCATGAAATTTTTTATAATAAATTAAAAGAATCAAATAATATTTTGCAGGAACAAAATAATGCTTTGAATTTGAGTCTTATAGGTTTGAAAGAAGAAAATAATAAGCTTGTTGAAGATAATAAAAAACAAGTGCAAGAGCTCAAAGAATCATGTGAAATAGTGGAGAGACTTACCATTGGAGCTCAATAATTAGATAAAACATTGAGCATTGGTAAGTCACCCGGTGATACAGATGGCTTTGGTAATAAGGATGAGAATTCCACACCTTCAACATCAAAGACTACATTTGTAAGGCCTTTAAACTCTACTCCTACTATCATCACTTATGCACAAAGAACTATTACACCTATGGTAGAAAAAGTTGTTAAGTTTGTGCCTGTCTGTCATCATTGTGGTAGAAAAGGTCATATAAGACCAAAATGTAGATTTTTGAGGAATGCTCTTGAAGTTAATTATTCTTTCCATGTTTCACATAGTAGGACTCATAAGCATCATTCATCTACGCATGCTACATCATATTCAAGGAAGAATGGAAATTGTAATAACTTGTTCATAAATTCTACTAGGAAGTATGAAGTCTTAAGTTCAAGGAGGAAAAACAATTAAGTACTTTTAATGTTAGGACTCATTATCATCATCCTATTATGCATATTGCATCTTAATTTAGGATGAATGAGGAAAGTACAACTAAGTCCAAGAACATGATTATGAAACATAAGCTTGTTGAATCCCAACCCAAATGATATAGAGAAATCAAAATTCAAGAAAATGTGGGTTAGGAAAGGGTGTTTTTTCCCGGTCACCTAATTGTCTTTTATTAGAGTGCTTAAATGACCTTAAGTGAGTAATCTTTATTGTCTTTATTTTATTAATTAGTTAAACTTAAAAAAAAGTAGAATCCTTATTTAGCCAACATGGTATTGGACCCATTTAACACTTACAAACATATAACCTTACTTTTAATGACTTAACTAATTTTGACATTTATTATATAAATGATTCTACAATTTTTACTTATGCACACACATATTCTTATACATGTGATGATCGATGTTGACATAAACTTCTTCGCACACTCACGAACACACATATATGTTATGCACGAAGTTTATGAATTTTCTTGATAGACTCTAGGACTTTAACTAATCTTGATTGTAAAATTGTGTTGAGTTGAACTTTTTCTTACTAAAATTTTACGGTATGGAGACACCTAATATTGAGAGGGCTACCTACTGTGATGTGTGAAGCTACCGCAATGAACGGAGAGGGCTACCTAACAACTAGTGTGAAAGTCATCGTGCTAGGTTTATGACTCGTGCAAAAAAAAAGGAGAAAAGATTATGCAAAAAGTGACTACTTATAAATCTTGTATATTGAATGCACAAAAAGAAAGAGCCAATAGAGGTTATAAAAAGAAATATATAATTTACCTCCTATGTGTGAAAAAAAATACAAAAAATAAATAAAATAATATAATAAGTCCTCCTTTAGAATATATACTTTATTTTTGTAAGATTGAAGACTCAATTATAGTTTTACATGATAGGTGATAATTTTTTCTTTTGAGTCTTTCTTGATAGCTTATAAATGAATTAATTGACATATTTGTGGAGTTTAAATATATATACTACTTTAAGTAAATATCAATATGTCATTATATGTGCTTGTGTGACTCTTATACTCTACTTATTTATTTACATGATAAATAATCAAAATTTGAGTTAAAAAATGATGAGTTCTCAATTGGTTGTGTGTTCATTTGTGATTAAATGAGTTTAATACCTTATATGGCTATTTATAAAAAACAAATTAATTAGATTTTTTCATTTCCATATTCTTTTCATATATTACTTTTTTTAATTCATTTCTAAGTTAGAGAGTCATAGAACTTAGGGGGATTTTAAAGCATATTGCAATTCTGCATTTCTCTACTATTACATTACTATATCTTTAGGAGGAGTATAGCTTCATTACTTTGTATAATACTTTGTCCTTCTCGTATGTCAAAAGGGGGGAGAGAATAATGTGTTTTACTTCCATGATTCTATTTTGTTATGCAAATAGGGGGAGAACATACTTAATTAAGCTTGATTGGTATGAATGCACACTACATGATTATTCTTTACACTTCGCTTATTTTATGTAAATTGAACTAATGTACAATGAGGCTTTCATGCCAAGTTGTCCTATGCTTTATCAATGTAATTTTAGTTATTTACAAGCTTGTCATATCATAATTATTTGATTTGATTATTAATCTTTAAAGAAGCTATTTTTATTGAACTTGTATTTGATATTTTTTCTCTAGAATTTGCTAGTTGGTTTAATTTAAATGACATATGTTTTGAATCCTCTAGTTAGGATTATTCATTTTTAAATCCGTTCTAGAACAAACATGGGCACTTGTGTTTTTGTTCTAACTATTTTGCAGTTGACTTGCGAACGATCTGATTTGTGGGGAGCTTATTGAAACGTTGGTCTGGAAAATGTTCATGCTAATATTGAAAACTGTGAAAACAGAGCAGGGACTCATAAGTAAATTACATTGGGGCAGTATCCTTGGGAGGGTAGCATAAGACCGAGTTTGTACTTGAACATTTGATTTTTATAGTGGAAAGTTAGGTGGTCCGATGGACCATTGGTTTTCCTTTTAGACCATGGTTGTGACCTAGGTTGTTTCCATCTAAAAATATCGTGTGTTATTATTTTATTTCCGTACTTATATTTACACATGATTGCATGCCTGACTGGTTTGTTTAGGTTATTAAATTAAAAATTGGTAAAAATTAAAAATAACCTATTCACCCCCCTCTAGTTTAATTAGGTCCATAATTTATAAAATTTCAATAGGTATAAAAGCCAACACTAGATACACTTAGTGTTAGTCCTACGAATATTTATTATGGATCATTCTATTGAGGATTATAGCTCAGATGATGAAGAACTTGATTCTTCTTTTCTCTCTAAATATAATGTTAAAAGTTCTATAGAATTAGTTTCTAAATGTCTTAGAGCCGTAGAAGATAATAATAGTTTAAATACAAAAATATAAAAATTAAATGAACAACTTGAGATGCATGAAATTTTTTATAATAAATTAAAAGAATCAAATAATATTTTGCAGGAACAAAATAATGCTTTGAATTTGAGTCTTATAGGTTTGAAAGAAGAAAATAATAAGCTTGTTGAAGATAATAAAAAACAAGTGCAAGAGCTCAAAGAATCATGTGAAATAGTGGAGAGACTTACCATTGGAGCTCAATAATTAGATAAAACATTGAGCATTGGTAAGTCACCTGGTGATACAGATGGCTTTGGTAATAAGGATGAGAATTCCACACCTTCAACATCAAAGACTACATTTGTAAGGCCTTTAAACTCTACTCCTACTGTCACCACTTATGCACAAAGAACTATTACACCTATGGTAGAATTTATGAACAATTAAAAATTAAATTATTGGTAAAAATTAAAAATAACCTATTCACCCCTCTAGGTTAATTAGGTCCATAATTTATAAACTTTTATAAATTATTGATCACTATTCAATTATAATCACCATTAAAAGACAACAATGCACCAATGGTGAATATAACAAGAACACAAATGTTATGACTAATGAAACCAACCACAAGACTACATCTCAACTGATATAACGCTTGAATGATTAAGATTTTCATAGTTTATTTATATACTAAATTTTTTAATTGGAACAGAATCCAACAACTTAGATTTGACCAGTTTGGTTTGCTATAGTTTTAAAATATTAAACAGTTTAATCTTATCTTTAGAAATTTTTAAAAAATGAGATCAGAATTGACGTTTCCTCCCCCAATTAATTTGTTTGAGTCACATAGTTTGACTATTACAAATGGATGCTAGATCACACATACCTTGCACATGTTTACGGTGTTGTGGCTAGAATGAAAGATATCTATAAGAAATATCAAACATATATTAGAAGTTATGACCATAAAACTTCTAAGCCTTTTAGATAAAATGCTATGGAACTTAAATCGTGATAGTGGGGCATGACTTTGCTAAAAGACTCAGAAAGGGTAAGTGTGTACAAGTTTAATAAATAATATTTTATAAATATTTTTAAGCGTAATTAATGTAAGTTTATACTTATTTTATTTTTACCATGTTCTATAATTGTTTGATTTGTATTTTATGGCAAAATATATATTTTTAAAATTTTTAAAATTCTTTTAGAAAGTTTATTGAAATTTTTATAAATTTTTTGAATGTTTTTAGGATAATATAGATTAACTCAGATTAGCCGTTGGATGTACTTATAATTCTCTCTTCAATGTTGACTAGTGTCAATGGCATTGACTTTCATTAACTAACTTAATGAATGCTACATGGACACATATATAACCTTCCATTTTTTTCATCCAATGTTCCTAATTTAATCTTATCTTGAAAACCTAATTGTCACATTTAAATAACATAATAAAAACACATTTAAAGAATATCAACATCCAAAAAAGTTCTAAAAGTTGAGATAAAATGAAGAAAATTCATATTTGATACATCTTGAAGGATTTTTTATTACAAATTTAAGAAGAAGATCGATAGATTTGTCTCTTTTGGTTTCATTTATTTATCTTTAATTAAAATACTTTTAATAAATTTTTGTTTAACTAGTCTTTTTATGGATTTTTAATTTTTTTATTGAGTTTCATTGATTCCATTATTAACTAATTTTCTTGATGTAATTATGAAAAATTTTAAACCTTAAACTTCGATTTGATATGCTTTTATGTTACAATTCAATTAAAGTACGAATTTTTGAATCGATAGCATTTAAAGAACATGTTAGATTTTGTATAAGGTTTACATTCAATTTGATTTTTAGTTATGTTAAATATTATATTATAATGTTGTTATAAAATTGAATTTTTAAAATTAGAATGACTAGTTGTTTTTAATAACAATTGAGATGATATGTACATGTTAAAATTATCAACAATTTAAATTTTATCTAATATGTTTTGATTGTAACCTAATAAATTAATTAAATCTAGTAGGAATAATTTTTAAGTTGTTAAATCATATTTAAAGTAAAGATTTTTAGGTGAAATTAAATTTCTAATGCTAAATTAATAAATTAACAGGATTCTAACATATATAATAGGTTTAGAATATAGAAGTTAATTTGCATCATAACATATTTAATTGGATTGGGGTCTAATGGTACGGATAGTGTAGTAAGTTCATATTGCATGTCTTTATCTCAAAAATCATATCTTTGTTACTTTATTTGTTATGTTATTTTGTCTTATTTTATAAAAAAGATACGAAACCCCATTTTCATTTTAACTAACTTAATCATTTGACAAAGTATGTTCATATCATTCTAGTTAAGACTCGATAATCGATGAATGCTTTCTGGATGTCTTGTATAATAGACATTGTATGGTTACATGGCATACTGAGATCAATTGTGCCTGATCATGATGCAAAATTTATTCCTCATTTGTTGAATTATGTCTAAGAAGCTTTGATTACCAAATTGTTCCATAGCACATCTAATTATCTTGAAATAGACGAGAAATCTGAAAAGGTTTATCAAATGTTAAAGACCTGTAATGACTATAATTATAGAGCTTAGAGGAAATTGTATTAAGTATCTACCATTTTTAGGGTTCACCTACTTCCATTAGTAGAGTTCACTTACTATAATTAGTAGAGTTCTCATATAAAAATAGTTATCATGCTAGTTATCATTCTTGTTCATAGCATAGTTAACAAGCATGCGATGCATCTCTAACTAATTCATGCATTCCTCCCACTAAGATGCGAGACAAGCTTTAACTGTGAATCATATCTCACCATATGCCACTAAGTCAGAGCATGCTGACCACAACCAGTTAAGCATGCCACATGTTATGCACTGATTATATCCGCCTTTCCCTTCTCCACATGTCTCTATTCTATTAGCAATTCTATTAAAATTTTCTTTTTCCATTTTAGCCCTTGATCTTAAGCTTATTTCACGGTCCAAATTAGGTTGAGCTTAATTTAACAAATAATTTCCCTATAACCCATAATGAGCCAAAAATTATGTATTTGTTATCATAATGGAGCCAAAAAGAGTGAAAATTACAAAAAATTTAAAATGACACAATTTTGGTGGAGATTACAAAGGAGATAGGTGCTACAATTCAAGAAATTGATTGTATTTCTTCTTATTCTCCTTTCTTTATCAATTTTTATGTTTTTATTAATGAAAAATATAAGTTTTATGAATACAATTATGTCTAGATAATTTATTAATCTAAGGTCCTGTGAACTCAATTTTCAACATATGATGATCTAATATTGTACGGTAATTATGATTTCAATGAAATTATATTATTTAACCTTATTTTTATCCTATTAATTGTTTGGTCAATGATTGACCTATAAAGGCAATTAAATAGATTTAAGTAAATTATTTAATTGCTTACCTTGATTAAAAAGCATGTATAGTTTCAAGGCAGAGATGTATGATTTTATGTATGTGATCTCTCATTGAGGAATTTTATGCATAGTATAAAATTTAATTGATATGAGTATGTAATTAGGTTAATTACTATTTGATGTGTAGTATGCTTGAGAGAGGAATACATGTTAAGTTAGATTCAATTAATCAGGTAATTGATTGATAATTATATTGATTTTGTGGTTCACATGTTTAGAAAATTGGAGGATTTAGTATACCTACATATTTTCTCATATATGATACATATACATAATTAACTATTGCTATTTATTTTTAGTTTTTTAATTTTGCTTTCTTAAAACATAAAAACACAAAAAAATTGATTTTTTTATTTTTAGCTTTAAAAATTAATTTCTACTAACATAAACGTCATGGGAATAATCTTTTCTTATCATTATATTACATTTTGTAATATGTATACTTGAGTAATTATTATACACAATTCGTATCGATCAAGTTTTTGACACCATTTTGTAGTATTATAAACGTTAGAAATTAATTTCTATTTATTTTTTGTAATTTTATTTTTATTTTTAATTTATTTAGTTATTTACTTTAACTTCTTTATTTGTTTATTTTAGTTAATTTTCATAATTTTAATTATTTATTTATTTTCAATTTAGACAATTGTTTTAGTGTTATTAGAAACATAGTTGAGTCTATTGCATGAATAGATTCGATAAGGGGAAATTTTGCATTTAAATCTCGAAATCGAGCATACTTAGATATCGATACAAAAGAATAAGTTGTCATCTAAGTGAAAGAAATGGCTAATCCATTATAAATACATAATAATAAACTAAATTTAAAAAACCAAATACCTTTAATGAATGTTATGGATAGAACTATGAATGAGTATGCATTACCTATTTTGGAAAGACTGAATCCAAGTATTTCAAGGCGAACATTTCAGCTAATAAATTTGAAATAAAGCCAAAGATATTTTAAATGTTACAAACAATTGAAAAATAAAATGGATTACTAATAGAGGATCCCTACATACATCTCAAATTGTTTATTGAAGTTGGAGATTCATTCAAATTTAATGGTGTGATCAAAGAGGAATTTAGGCTTAGTTTATTCCCTTACTCCTTACAAGATCTTGCTCGAGCTTAGCTAAACTCTTTGCCACCTAATTCTATTATAACTAGGAATGGTTTGGTAGATAAATTCTTGAGGAAATACTTCTCAATAACCAATGGTATGTAGGGGAGTCTTTATATGAACCATGGGAAAGACTCAAAGAATATCTAAGGAAATTTCCTAACCGTATATCCCTCATTGTATCGAAATAGAGACTTTATATAATGTCTTCAATGCTCAAATAAGAGCCATTGTTAATGCATCCACTAATGGAGCTCTTATTGCCAAATCTTCTAATCAAGCTTATGATTTACTTGAGAAAATGGCTAGAAATAATTATCAATGCCCAATAGACAAAATGGCATACACAAGAACAATAGTCATAATGCATAAGGTAAATGGTATCATGGAATTTATAGCTCAAGTGTCATCTTTGTTGAATCTTTTGCAGGCCTAAAATTCGTTAGCTAATATTAAACATGTCCAAGATTCAAGGGTGTCCTTTGTGTTTTGTGGTGGAGCTCATTTGTTTGATAATTGTCGAAATAATATTTAGCCAAAATTATATGGGGGTAATATGAATTGAAAAAATAATCCATACTTGAACACATTTAACTCAGAATGGAGACAACAACCAAATTTCTCTTAGAGTAGTAACAATGATCAAGGTGGTAATCAATTCAATCATCAATCATTTCCACCACTTGGCATTCAACAACCACAAAAAAACTTAAGTCTAAGAGAAAAAGCCATCTACAAAGGATAATACAAATTCTTTAATGGGGATGATGAAGGATTTCATTCTAGTTAGTAAATACAAAAGTGTAAACTTAAGATATATCAATTCAGAATTTTGACACCCAAATAGGGCTACGTGCCCAAACCATAAGTCAAAAGTCTTAAGATAACCTTCTTACTAACACAATTATAAGTCGAAGAAGAAAAGTTGATAAGAGTCAAACTATTGCATTTTTGTTATGATTTAAATGTTGATATTTGTGTGAAAATTGTGTTTATTTTATTATTTAATCCACAAATGTCATTTCATGGGTATTTCGTCTTTAAAGTGCAATTTCAGGTAAAATCATGATTTTGGAGAAGTTTTGAACAAAGTACAATGATCGGGATTGAGTGACAATAAAAAGAAAACAAAGTTTCAAAATTTAGAAATCCCTCCATCGGCGAAAATCTCACGGCAAAACTCTTCCCGAGAGCACGGATTTTGGCAAAGTGATCTCGCCGTCAGCCAATATAATCTCACCTCCGTCCAAGTGATCTCGCCGCCGGCCACATTCATCAGAACCAAAAGCGTAACTTTTATAGAAATCTTGTCGCGGCGAGAATAATGTCGTCGCCGGTGAGTTTCGTCCAAAAATAAATTTTTTATGTTATTTTGTTCCAAAATTGCCCCCAAAACCCTAGATCTATATATACTATAAGATGGATAAATAGGCCACGGCAGAGAGAGCATGTCTGAGTTATTTTTGAAGGACAAAAGGAAATTTTGGAGAGAAAGGTTGGAGAAGCTTGAAGGATCATCACCATTGTTGCTACCAAGTCTTCATCTTCAAGAGTTTTTCATCTCTTCTCCTTAGCTTTTATTTTCTGCATTTTATTTATATTTTTTATTCATAGATTCAATTGAAATAATGTTTGTTGTTATTTCTATTATGAACTAATTTGTTTTTGCTAAGGCTATGATGTAGTTAAATCAAGAAAATCTGATTTCTTGTGTTATCGTTATATGAATTCATTGTTTTCAAGTTGAGTATTTATTTCCATGCTTAATGCTTTTAAATTTATGATCAATATTTAGATGATTTGTTGCATTATATTGAGACCGAGAGGAGATGTGTAATGAATGCTTCTTGTGATAAATATCGTATGTTGAATGCGAGTTTGACACGTAATGCGTGATGTATGTGGTTATTCTAGAAATTCCATAAATCGTAATGTGCTTATATGTGATTAAATCTTCATAGAAATATAGTTGATTTTCATAGATAAGTAATTCTAATATAACTCGAGAGAGAGTATTAGATAAGTTTCGGTTTTTCAACCATCATTTCTAACTTTGATTCTCATATAACGTGATTTGAAATCAGATTGAATTGATTTAGCGAAATCAAATGCCTTAACATTTTTAATCATTTGTGAACAACATTAAATTTTGTTATTTGTGTTTAGTTTTAGGTTAATTTACTTCTTAAACAAATTCAAAAAATTCGGTTTTCAAATAAAATTAGGATTAGTCAATTTCGGTACTTAGTAACGCCATTCCTTGTGGGTTCGATATCCGTACTTTTGTACACTTTATTACTTGATAGATTCTTACACTTGCAAAATTACGCATCAAAAGGTATGGAGCGTAGCAATGAAATAGCCTTGAATAGTGGAAAAACTCTAGAGGAGGAACACGAGACTCAAAAGGATGAGAAAAAATAAGAACCTAAAAAGGATGAGGAGGAAAAAGTGGATAAACAGAGATCCAAAAAGGAAATAATTCAACCAAACAAGACTATTCCATTCCCTCAAATTCTGTAAAAACAAAACCTAGATATGTATTTTTCAAAATTTATGGAAGTTTTCAAGAAGCTACACATAAATATACCATTTATAGATGCACTTAAACAATGCCTTCTTATGCCAAATTTCTAAAGGACATCCAGTATAAAATAATGAGGCTTGGAGATAATGAAACAATAACCTTAACTAAAAGTTTTAGTGCTATCTTTGCTAGAAAACTACCCAAAAAATTGAAAGATTTAGATAACTTTGACATTCCTTACACAATTGGGAACATGAACTTTAAGAAAGTGCTATATGACTTAGGTTCAAGCATTAACGTTATGTCATTATCAATCTTTAGGAGAATAAGAATTGGTAAAGTGAAACCCACTTTAGTAACATTGTAAATGGTAAACAAGCCAATCAAAAATCCCTAGGGAGTGGTGATGAGCAAAACCGGCATCGTCGATCCTACCAATACTTTGGTTTTATAATTATAAAACTCTCTCAAGTGCAAAAATCATTTTGTAGAAAATGATAAGTATATTCCAAAGGTCAATATAAGGAAGGAATATATGTGGTTTTTATTTTATTATTCAAAATTTTAAAAACAAAATAAAATCCTAAACATCCTGTCACGATATTTTGGTTTTTGTGTTTCTAATTAATAACATAAAAATAAACATAGATATAGATTTAATAAATATTTATGCAAATTATATTATTTATAATAGTGGAGTATTTATGAATATAATAACTAAGTTAATTATGGTTGCGCATATTATTTAGGTTATTAAAGATATGAATTGATATTTATTGATTCTCTCTTTTTTATATGAATACCACATTTGGTGGGGTTAGATATTGTTTGTTAATTAAACACATCAATTAACACCTATGGGTGGACTTGATAACTAATTTGGTTAATTAAATTAATTTCTTTTTCTAAGAGATTGAAAATGAACCATTTAAATGCCACATTTGGTGGGGTTAGACAGTTTAAACTTTATTCAAGGTGTCCAATTTAAACCTAAGAATTTAATTATCCGAGTACTAACTTTCAATTTTTAAAACCACTACTGAAAACATGTTGTCAATACATTTTCAGATAACAATTCTTATAAAAACTTTTGAAATAGAGCTTCATTCTAACTACCGGGCGCTTGTACCAACAAATAAAATAGCACTACTCTAAATCAGACCGGATAACTAAACCTTAAAATCTAATTTTTATATTTAAGTTTCTAATGAAAAATAATATATTTCTTTCTAACATTCTTAATATAAAATCTTGAATAAAAATAAAATCAATTCATTTTAGAGATTTTTACCTATTTAATATTTCGTAAGCATAACAACATTATTATTATATCATGTTTACAAACAACCAGCAAAGTTAAATTTAATCACAGACAAATTAAATATAACATGTAAGAATAAAGCATAAAAAATAACTGTAGAGAAAATAAAATCCTTACAGTACTTTGATGCTATTCTTGTTGTTGGAAAATCTCCAAACATAATTTGCACTCCCATTTATTGAATCAAAATGCAAATAAATTACAAAAACATAATTAGTTCTTCTCAAAAGAGAAGAACTCTAAAACTAAGAACTAACTAAGAAAATACTAAAAATTAAGAAAAACTAAGCAATGAGAGAAAGAAAGAGAAGAGAAGATGGGTTTTTAGGTGTGGTATGAAGTGAAGAGAATTGGGATATTTATAGGTGAGGAGAGGAATAAAAGGTGGGTGAAAAAATGATAAAAAATGGAGAAAACGCGAAGTGGTGAATGATGATGTCATCATGCCGACGTCATGGTGATGTGGGGCGAGTTGGAATGCGCAGATGGGGCAGATGGGCGCAACGCCGCGTGCTAACTGGGCGTAGATGGGTAGCGGTGTCCGCAGACTGGGTGTTGTGCGTGGAAAGGAGCAGGGGTGCGTGCGGACTGGGTGCTGTGCCGGTGCAGTTACGCGCACGATTTCTCCCTTGTTTACATTTTTTACCCATTTTGTCCAATTTTTCCATATTTGTTGACCTTTTCTCATTTATATATGAATATATTTGTGATGTATTGCCTCTAGTAATCCTCTTTGAGTCTTTAGTTACATTTTTAAGCAAAAATACCTAAAAAATAATAAAAATTTCCGTGATTCCGAAAAGAAAAATTTATATATATATATATGATAAAAATCATATAAATATATATATATTAATCAATTAATGTGCATAAAATCATGGTAATTTTAGTACTTTTTGAGCACTCATCAAGTGGTAAAAGATATGCTTATAAAAGTGAAGAAGTTCATGTTTCTAGTAAATTATACTAGACATGGAAGAGAACCGTAACATTCTTATCATACTTGGCTATCCATTCTTAGTAAATGAAAGAGCACTCATTGATGTACAAAAAGATGAGCTTACAATGAGAGTGCAAGATGAACAAGTTACATTTAAAGTTTTTAAAGCATCTGAGCCTCTTAATATTGATAAGGCCAAAAAATTCACAAAGAAAACAAAAATATGACATGATAAGATAATTGAGCATCGTGTTTTAAACTTGAAAATAAAGTATTATTGAACAAATCAAGACTTAAACTATTTTTGGGAAAACTCGAGAGTAAATGGATAGAGGGATTTACCTTTGGAGTTGATATGATCGTCTAGTCAATGACATTAAATGTAATATTAGTTCGGTGGCAACCTAACGTTATTATACTTATATTTTTATTCTTTTTGTTTTGTAGTTGAATAAATATGAAAAGCAATGGCACAACAATATTGGGCAATTTAAACGATAGATGTAGTGTGCCAAGACTAAGAGAGTTTTCTTTCCTTTTACCCTTTCCATATTTATATGTGTACCTTCAGGACAAAGTGCAATTTAAGTTTGGGGGAAAGAAATTCATTCTCTACTTTAATGTTTAGTACTTTTTTAGTTTTTAGGATTTTTTTATTTTTAGGATGTTTTTGATCCTAATTTGAGTAGAAATTTATAAATATATGAAAACTAAATGCATGCATACTTGATATGAAATGTATTGATAAAAATTGGTTGTCATGATTAAGATAAGGACTATAATATGCTCATTCAGATATTTATATTAATTATGTGATATATTTGCTAGTTTTGATTAGATTGATTCAAATTTTTGTATACATGTTCATGATTGATTTTGATGTTTTTATTGAGAGAAAAATAAACATAAGTTATGAGTTATCTGAGTTGACGAGATTTTTCATATTTTAGATTCTATTTTACCATCCCTTGTGGCAAAATTTCAAATAATATTTATTAGAAGAGATTATTTAAGGCTTATTTGGATCGATTGAGCCTTTCAAGCTCATCATTGTTAATATCTTGAGTCACCCATTCAGGCCCAATTAAAAATCTTTCATATCTTTAAGCCACATTTTATGCCTACCCAATAAGCATTACCTTTACCCTTACAAATTTAGCTTGTATGAAAAACAAAATAATGTATTATGTAATAGAGTAAGGTGAAATGTATTATACTCTATAAGAAAAACAAAAACAAAAAAATCATATTACAATTATTCCTCTAAAGAGAGAGAAAATAAAATTACAAATAACTTTGAAGGTGTTGTAAGGTTACAAGAGAGAGAGAGAGAGAGAGAGAGAGAGAGATGTTGAATAAAATAGTATGAAAATAATGATAAGATAGGGTGCACTAAAATATCAAGTAAAAGCTCAATAGTAGTTAAAAAGTGCATGATCAATAAAAAAAAGATAAGTTGTAGAAAGAGAATAGAAAGCTTAATTTATTGACCTTATCTAAGCCTTACATTACAATCATATAAAGCCCTTAATGATCTTTAGCTAAATGCATATTTATACTAGTAAAGAGGGATGTGCAATATAGACTTATGACACTTGTTCTAAGATTGAATTGATTAACGTGCACAAATAGGTTGATTTAATGAGTGCATTCGATGATATCATATCTAAGAATCACACATGAATAAATTTGTAAAAAAACTTACATATCATTGTATTGATGGATATCTGAACCTTATTTATATTAGAATTATACAACTATTAAGAGAGACAATTATTTCTAAATATCCATGTATTAATAGATATATATTTATGAATATACTACCCATGTCATTTTATTTAGTTACACAAGGCTTTACTTAAAGACAAGGAAAGAGTTAAGTTTGGGAGTGTGATGACTCTAAGAAAATAGTCATCAGTGTACCTTTTTGCTTAATATTAGCTTGTTTTATTCCATAAGTAATACTTTTAGGGTTAAAAGTATTAAAATATAAATCATCTAGCGAAAAGGGATGAAAATTTCTTTTGGGAATTTTCTAAAACATTTTGAATTTTTTTGGATTTTTATGAATTTTTTAATGCACAACCAATAAGAAGATGTCACATAAGCAAACGAGCTAACCATGCAAGCCACGTGGATGCCAAACAAGAAAAAAGAGCCAATCATGCAACACCATGTCTTCTAGATAATGCATGTCTTGCCATATTTTAGCATTGCATTCGTTATGAGTTCACAGTGCAGTCAATGAGCAAGCCATGTGTATCTTCCCAATAGGAAGCCATGATAATGTGGTCAATGAGCATTAAAATGAGTTAGAGCACGTTGACCACGACTAGTCAAGAATGCCACGCATCGCACGCTGATTGGATCCGTCTTTCCCTCTGCCAGATGTTGTATTTTTATTCGCCAATGCTACCAATTCTTCCTTTTTTTCATCCGAGCCCTTGATATGAAGCTGATCTGATGGACCAGATTCCATTTAAGCTTAATTCAATTCCCTAATTTCCTCATAAACCCTAATGAACCAAAAATTACATATTTTTATCAGTTTTTGGAACTAAGAAGAGAGAAAAATTCAAAAAATTCAAAAAAAGATGCAATAGAAGATTGTGCTATAATTCAAGAGATTGATTATATTCCTACTTTTTATCCCTTTATTTATCAATTTTTATGGCTTTCTTTTTGAAAAATATGAGTTTTATTAATAAAATTATGTCTAGTTAATTTATTAATATAAAAGTCTTATGAACCTAATTTTCAACATGTGATGATATAATTAATATTTTCTCCGAATTACGATTTCAATTTAATTATATTATTTTGTCTAATTTTTATGTCATTAATTGTTTTTCCAATAATTAATCTATAAAACTAATTTAATATATTTAAGAAAATTATTTAATTACTTGTCTCGTTTAAAACACACGTTTAATTGGTTTACGACTTCTATTTTATCTCAAATTCAAGAGTATATTGCATACAACCCAATTATGTACTATTAGAAATTACATTCCACACTCTTCTGGCTATATTCATGCCATATAACGAATCCCCTGTTTGAGTGCTCAAATTATTTGGGCAAAAATTATTAAATTACTTTGAAATGTGCCAAAATCTTCAAAAATTTGAGAGGTCTTAAGCATACTTAGATTCTTAAAGTTAAATTCCTCCAAATAATGTATATTAAATGACGTAATAAATTTAAGATTAAAAAAATGAATTAATTTGAATTTTTATTATATATATTCAGATTAGTAGCAAAGAACGTTCACGAAATCTCAACTTTCTTTTCATTAATTTTAGCTGTTTTAGTTAATTTATTTATAGTAACAATCTTAAAAAAATATTTATTGTGACTTTTAGATTATTTTAGCTAGTAATTTAATAGCATAATTTAACTCACACCTTTGTGTGTTAAATTAAATCCTTGAAGTTTCATTCTACATCCGTCAATATTTTTACACTCTATCATCAAGGATTGAGTCTAAGTCTTCTTATTGTTTGCCAGCATAATTTTTCATTGTTTGCTAACCCACTCTTGTAAGGTTAATTAAAATGTAAGTTCAAGAAGAGGATCTTGAACCAAGATCTTAAATGGAGACAATCCATCATATTTTGTTATTCTTTACCTCTTCCTTTATTTTTACATTTTATATTATTCATGTGCATAAAATAAAGAAAATATAAGAATTAAGTGAGAGGGAGAGAAAACATATCATCTCCTTAATTAGTTAACTAGGTGTTTAGATAGTGTAGGTTGCATCAACATGCAACATAAATCTTTTAGTATTATCCGAAGTTTCTTTTGGTTGAGAAAAGTGAATAAGATTAAATTGTATCATGCAAGCATACCAAATATAATAGCGGACTCTTTGAGTCAGTCAAGTTTTGTTTTACAAAGGTTATTAGATACTAACAAAACACTCAGGTAAAAGGAGGTTACACATTAAAATTATTTGATGATGAGAGACAAGCATTCTTATGCAACCTTGTCTCCAATCCTACACTATTATTGAATATAAAAGTGACTTAGTCTAACAATCTTAAAATTTGTGAAGTATGGTGTAGAATGTCATTAATGCATGGACATATTTTGATAGATCGTTTCCTTTTCACAAAGAGATAATGATGTCAGATGATTATTTAAGGCAAAGGATTATTGGTGCAACCTATAGATAAAATTTACGATACATCTTAAAAGTACAAAAATGTATTGTAATTTATCGATAACTTATTGGTGAAGATGAATAAAAAGAGATGTGGATTAATTTCTAGTAAATGTTAAAGATATTACAAAAGTCATGATAAAGGATTAGAAACATATAGAACTACTTCAACCACTCCAGATGTTGGAATGGAAATGAGACAACATAACCATAGATTTTGGTCAAGGCCTACGTCGTACTTCTCAAGGTCACAATTCTATTTTTATAATCACTAATCTTTTCACAAAGTACACTCATATCATTCTAGTTAAGACTCGGTAATTGATGAATGCTTTGTAGAAGTCTTATATAATAGACATTGTATGGTTACATGGCATACTAAGGTCAATTGTGTCTGATCATGATGTAAAATTTATTCCTCATATGCTGAATTGTGTCTAAGAAGCTTTGATTACCAAATTGTTTCATAGCACATCTAATTATCTTGAAATAGATGAGAAATATAAAAAGGTTATTCAAATGTTAAAGACTTGTAATAACTATAGTTATAGAGCTTAGAGGAAATTGGATTGAGCATCTACCATTTTTAGAGTTCACCTACTGCTACTAGTAGAGTTCACTTACTATAATTAGTAGAGTTCTCCTACTAAAACAATTATCATGCTTGTCATCAATCGAGTTCATAGCATAGTCAACAAGCATGCCATGCATTTATAACTAATTCATGCATTCCTCCTACTGAGACACCACCCAAGCTTTTAACTGCGAATCATATCGCACCATATGCCACTAAATAAGGGCATGCTAACCACAACCAGCTAAGTATGCCATATGTTGTACACTAATCATATATGTATTTTCCCTTACCACATGTCGCATTTCTATTAGCAAGTTCTATTAAATTTTCCTTTTTTCCATTTCTATTAGCAAGTGTTATTATATTTTTCTTTTTGATATGAAGCTGATCTGACGGTCCAAATTAAATTGAGCTTAATTTAACCCTTAACTTCCCCATAGCCCCTAATGAGCCAAAAATTATGTATTTCAGTATTTAGAGCCAAGAAGAGAGAAAATTACAAACAATTCAAAATGACATACAATTTTGTTAGAGATTATAGAGGAGATAGGTGCTACAATTCAAGAAATTGATTGTATTTCATCTTTTTCTCTTTTCTTTATCAGTTTTTATGTCTTTATTTATGAAAAATATAAGTTTTATGAATATAATTATGTTTGGATAATTTATTAATCTAAGGTCTTATGAACTCAATTTTGAACATGTGATGATCTAATATTGTACACCAATTATTATTTCAATTAAATTATATTATTTAATCTTATTTTTTTTTCAATTAAATGTTTGGCCAAACCTATGGAGGCAATTAAATAGATTTAAGTAAACTATTTAATTGTTTATCTTGATTAAAAAAACATGTATAGTTTCAAGGTAGAGATGTATGATTTTATATATGTGATTTATCATTGATGAATTTAATGCATAGTATACAATTTAATTGATATGAGTATGTGATTAGGTTAATTACTATTTTGTGTGTAGTTTGCTTGAGAGATGAATAAATGATAATTAGATTCAATTGATTGTGTAATTGATTAATTATTATATTGGAAGAATTTTTGTGATTCATATGTTTGTAAATTTGGAGGATTAAGTATGCCTACATATTTTCTCATATATGTTTTTAGTTGCCAAATCTGACGTAATTAACTATTTCTATTTATTTTTAGTTTTTTAAATTTGCTTTCTTAAAACATAAAAACACAAAAAAAAATTGATTTTTTTTTTATATTTTAGCTTTAAAAATTAGTTTCTAGTAACATAATCTTTATGTGAACGATTTTTTCTTATCATTATATTACTTGTTGTGATACATATACTTGAGTACTTATTGTATACAATTCGTGTCGATCAAGTTTTTGACACCATTGTGTGGTATTATAAACGTTAGAAATTAATTTTAATTTATTTTTGTAATTTTATTTTTATTTTTAATTTATTTAGTTATTTATTTTAACTTCTTTATTTATTTATTTTAGTTAATTTTCTTTATTTAATTTTCATAATTTTAATTAATTTATTTTTATTTTGTATTTATTTTCAATTTAGACAACTTCTTTAGTGCTATTAGAAACATAGTTGAGTGTGTTGCATGAATAGATTCGATAAGGGAAAGTTTTACATTTAAATCTCGAAATCAAGCATACTTAGATATCAATAAAATAGAATGTGTTATCTAAGTGAAAGAAATGACTAATCCATTAGAAATAAATAATAATAAACTAAATTTAAACAACCAAATATCCTTAATGAATGTTATGGATAGAGCTATGAATGAATATGCATTACTTATTTTGGAAAGGCTAAATCCAAGTATTTCATGGCCAATATTTCAACTAATCAATTTGAAATAAAGCCAAAGATATTATAAATGTTACAAACAATTGGAAAATTCAATGGATTACTAATAGAGGATCCTCACCTACATCTCAAATTGTTTATTGAAGTTGGAGATTCATTCAAATTTAATGGTGTAATCAAAGAGAAATTTAGGCTTAGATTATTCCCTTACTCTTTGTGATATCTTTCTTGTGCGCTTAGCTAAACTCTTTGCCACCTAATTCTATTATAACTTGGAATGCTTTGGTAGAGAAATTCTTGAGGAAATAGTTCCCATCAACCAACGATATGAAGGGGAGTCTTTATATGAACCATGTGAAAGACTCAAAGAATATCTGAGGAAATTTCCTAACCATGGTATCCCTCGTATTCAAATGGGGACTTTCTATAGTGGTTTCAATGCTTAAATAAGAACCATTGTTAATGCATCCTTTAATGGAGCTCTTCTAGCCAAATCTTCTAATCAAGCTTATGATTTACTTAAGAAAATGGCTAGAAATAATTATCAATGCCCAATAAACAAAATGGCATACACAAGAACAATAGTCAAAATGCATAAGATAAATGATATCATGACATTTACAGCTCACGTGTCATCTTTGTTGAATCTTTTGAAGGCCTAAAACTTGCTAGCTAAAAATAAATAGGTCCAAGATTCAAGGGTTTCCTTTATGTTTTGTGGTAGAGCTGATTTGTTTGATAATTGTCCAAATAATATTGAGCCAAAATTATAGGTGGGTAATGTGAATCGAAACAATAATCCATACTTGAACACATTTAACCCAGAATGGAGACAACAACCAAATTTCTCTTAGAGTAGTAACAATGATCAAGGTGATAATCAATTCAATTGTTAATCATTTCCACCACATGGTATTCAAAAACCACAACAATCTTAAGTGTAAGAGAAAAAGCCATCTACTGAGGATAATAAAAATGCTTTAATGGGAATGATGAAGGATTTCATATAGTTAGTAAATATGAAATTGTAAACTCAAGAGACTTCAATTCAGAATTTTAACATCTAAATAGGGTAACTTGCCCAAACCATAAGTCAAAAGTCTTAAGATAACCTTCCTACTAACACAATTATAAGTCGAAAAAGAGAAGGTATGGAGCTTCGCAATGAAATAGCCATGAAAAGTGGTAAAACTCTAGAGGAGGAACATGACACTCAAAAGGATGAGAAAGAACAAGAACCTTAAAAGGATGAGGAGTAACAAGTGGATAAAGAGAGAACTAGAAAGGAAATAATTCAAGCAAAAAAGAGAAACCTCTAAAAACCCTATTCCATTCCCTCAAATTTTGCAAAACAAAAAAGCTAGACATGTATTTTTCAAAAATTTTGGAAGTCTTGAAGAAGTTACACATAAATATACCATTTGTAGATGCACTTAAACAATGCCTTCTTATGCCGAATTTCTAAAGGACATCCTGTATAAAAAAATGAGGCTTGGAGATAATGAAACAATAACCTTAACTAAAATTTGTAGTGCTATCTTTGCTAGAAAACTACCCCAAAAATTGAAAGATTTGGATAGCTTTGACATTCCTTACACAATTGGGAACATGAACTTTGAGAAAGTGTTATATGACTTAGGTTTAAGCATTAAATTTATGTCATTATCAATCTTTAGTAAATTAAGAGTTGGTAAAGTCAAACCCACTTTAGTAACATTGTAAATGGTAAACAAGAAAATCAAAATGCCCTAGGGAATGGTAAAAGATATGCTTATAAAAGTGGACAAGTTCATATTTCTAGTAAATTTCATTATACTAGACATGGAAGAGAACCGTAACATTTCTATCATACTTGGCCATCCATTCTTAGTAAATGGAAGAACACTCATTAATGTACAAAAAGATGAGCTTACAATGAGAGTGCAAGATGAACAAGTTACATTTAAATTTTTTAAAGCATATGAGCCCCTTAATATTGATAATGCTTATGAGTGCTTTATAATGGATGTTACTGATCATGATGATAACTTAAAAGAATCACAGTCACTTATACTTAAGACTATTACACATTATGTTGTGAACAATAAAGTAAACCCACTAAGAAACAACTCAATCAATTTTAACTTTGAAAGTATGGACTCTATAATTGATATTGTTGATCAGTGTGAACTATTCGGTGCTACACCTCCCATATTTATACTCCAAATGTGGTTATTGAATAGTTGCTCAAAAAGCACTAAAATAACCATGATTTTATGCAACATTAATAGATAAAAAATATATATATTTATATGTTTTGTCATATATTTATATAAATTTGTCTTTTTCGGTAACTCGGGTATTTTTATTATTTTTCAGGAATTTTGCCTAAAAACGCAATGTAAAGACTCAAAGTTAAGAATACTTGAAGCAATACATCACAAATAAATTAATAAATAAGTGGGAAAAGGTCAACAAACATGGAAAAATTGACAAAATGGGTAAAAGGTCAAAAATGTCAAACGACGGAAAATCGCTAAGGCCGCAGTTTCAACATACAAGGCCGCTTCATTGTCGCTGCTACAGGGCTGCAGCAGTTGCTGGGCACCGTTTCACGCTACGCTAGTGAGCGCCTAACGCTGCTTGGATCATTTTTCACGTGCAAGAGCTGTCTATGACGCCATGCCGACGCTATTGATGACCTCAAGATGTCCACTACACGTTTTTTAATTTTTTTATATTTTTTTTAACATTTTTTACTCATTTTTTCTCTCCATCCTCACCATAAATAATCTCTTCCATTCACTTCAAAGCACACCTCAAACCACACTTCTCTCTTCTTTCTCTCATTTCTAGTTTTTGAGTTTTTCTTAGTTTCTTTCTTAGTTTCTAAGCTTTTCTTAGTTTTTCTCTTAGTTTTTAGTTCAATTCTTCTTAGGTTTCTTAGAGTTCTTCTTTGAGAGGAACTTGTAATGTTTTTGTAATAATTTAGATTTTGATTCAATAAATGGAAGTGCAAATTCCTTGAGGTTTTCAGCAACGGGGAATAGCGTCAAGTTCTGTAAGGATTTTATTTTCTTTACGCTTATTTTTATGCTTTATTCTTACATGTTATATTTAATTTGTCCGTGATTAAATTTAACTGCTAGTGTTCATAATCATGATATAATAATAACGTCATATGCCATAAATATTAAATAGGTGAAAATTTCTAAAATGAATTGATTTTATTTTTATTCAAGATTTTATATTAAGGATGTTAGAGAGAAATATATTATTTTTCATTACAAACTTAAATCAAAAATTAGACTTTAAGGTTTAGTTATCCGTCTAATTTAGAGAGTAGTTTTTTATTTGTTGGTACAATCGCCCTGGTAGTTAGAAATGCTCTATTTCAAAAGTTTTTATAAGAATTATTATGTGAAAATGTATTGACAATACGTTTTCAAGAATGGGTTTTAAAACTTGAAAGTTAGTACTTGGATAACTAAATTTTGGTTTAATTTGGACACCTAATAAAGCTTTAAACTGCCTAACCTCACCAAAGGTGCAGATTTAAATGGTTCATTTTCAATCTCTTAGAAAAATGAATTAATTTAATTAACCAAATTAGTTATCAACCCCACCCATGGTGTTAATTGATTTGTTTAGTTAACAAAGAATATCTAACCCTCACCAAAGCGTGGTATTCATACAAAAATAGAGAATCAATAAAATATCAATTTATATCTCTAATAACCTAGATAATGAAAAGCATAATTAATTTAGTTATTATATCCATAAATACTCCACTAATATAAATGATAAAATTTGCATGAATATTTATTGAATCAGATTTATATTTATTTATTGACAATTTGTATCTATGTTTATTTTTTTTATTTATATTTAATTAATCAGATATATGTTTATTTTATGTTATTAAATTATAACACAAAAACCAAACTATCGCATGACAGGGATGTTTAGGATTTCGCTTTTTAAAAGTTTGAATAATAAATTAAGAACCACATACATTCCTTCCTTAGATCGAATTTTCGTGAAAGTATACTTATCATTTTCTACTAAATGATTCGCAAGCACTTCATGGTAGAGTTTTACAAATATTAAAACCAAAGTATTTATGGAGAATGGCTACGCTTTTGCTCATCAAGTTTTTGGCGCCAAGGCCGGGAAGGAATAGCGTTTTTAATTTATTTATCAAAATTTTAAAAATATTTTTGTGTTGTAAATGATTGTGATTTTTTTAAAAAAAAATAAATAAATAAATAAAAAATTTAATCAAATTTCAAATTTCATAAGAAATAAAAATAAAAAAATAAAATAAAAAAAAAATAAAAAAAAATTAATTATAGCATAAATAGTAAAATAATTTAGAAATTTGAAATTTGAAGTAAAAAGTTTTTACCGTTAATGAATAGTAAAAAAAATTAATTAAAAAAAAAAAAATTTAAATTTTTAAAATTTTAAAAATTTAAGTTAATAAGAAATAAGATAGTGAATAGTAAAAATAAAATTACCGTCAGAAAAATTTAAATTTTTAAAAAATTTAAGTTAATAAGAAATAAGATAATGGAATAGTAAAATAAAATTACCGTCAGAAAAAAAAAACTAAAAGGCATGAAAAGTAAAAATTTAAGTGAGCCTCATTTGAGATCAGTTCTTCAAGCCTTGCGGCCACTTAGTCTTTCCTGGGAACGTTGTTCGCTGAGAATGGTTTTTATGAGCTATTGACCACCATTCTTTCCGGGAACACTCTTGGTTAATACACTGATTATGTTATTTAAAAAAAAATTAACTAGTTTTGTCTAGTGTTTTGTATTAAATGCCATGGAAATTTTCTCTAATTTTTTTTTATTTTTGTCGATGTGAGTTTTAAATTTACGTTTAAAAATACTATGTGGTGAGATCCTTAGAAACCCCCTAACACCATATGTAAATAATATTCATAAATTTAAACAAGTGTCAACAACACCTGATCCTACCCATCAACCTCGATTTTGAGCCAAACATAGAACCAAGTCTTAATCCTTTACTAGAACCAAAAGAAATGGAGGAAAACCAACATGTTAGTGGGAAACCACGATGAAGGAGTTTGCAAGACCTGATTGGCACGCAGAATCTGCAGCTATCCAATTAGGTCGGCCGGAATTATGACCTTAAAAATATTCATTTTTCTATGCTTCCTTCCTTTTATGGCTACCTAATGAAGATTCTCTTCCTTTATGAGATTTCTATGCTATGTCCCAAACATTCCCCCAGATTCTAAACGAGGATCAACTTAGATGAGATGTTTTCCCTACACCTTAAAGGATAAGGCAAAAGCTTGGTTGATGTCACTTCCTGTGTTCTCCGATGACACGGGTCACATTTACACAAATTCATGGGAAAATTCTATTCCCATCAAAACATCAGGCCGAGAGGAAAGATTGCTACTTTCTCTCGCATGGAAGCGAGTAACCATTCCACGAAGCTTGGGATAGGTTCAAAATGTTTCTCACTCAATGTCCCCATCATGTTTTCCTTTCTCACAGCCAGTAACCAATTCTTTTACGATGGACTTACACAACAATGTCGCTTCATTGTCGACAACGCCGCAGAGGAGCAATGAGAAAAGACTGCAGACGTAAACGTATAACCTCTTTGGAGATGTCGGGTGCTAATTCCCAAATGTAAAAGCTCCCGAGCGAGAAAAGCCGGTGTTCATGAAATCGACTCAAGAATGAAGTTCAACAACAACTTGTTCAACTCCACTAAGCAAGTTGCCCTTCGCTTACACAAACCAACACCAATAATGAACAATATGGTTCAGACAGTAAACACGGGACAAGGTTGCATCGAAGCCTCGTCCATATCAAGGAGATACAACTGACTCAGGTGTTAATGTGTCGAGCATATCAACAGAGACCAAGGTTTGATCCCAATTCAAATACCTATAATCCTGGGTGGAGAAGTCATCCAAATTTCTCTCGAGGAAAACAACCCTCATTTCCTCAAAGCTCAAACCAGTAAAGGCCAAGAATTCCACCCACCCATTCCAAGAAGCATTCCAAATAAAACCAACCTCTCGAGGACAACTTGAATTCTTTTTATTCAAGTTTGTGTGGGATAATCAATCTAAAACCAATCAACGGTTGGACTCGTGGGAAGCTTCTATCAAAAAGGTGGAAGTTCAAGTTGAACAGCTAGTTGAACATTTGCAAAAAGGCAAAGACTAATTGGAAACTTAAATGAATTCAATGAAGAGGAGACATTGAGTTTTTCATTCCGCACTTCCAAGCAACGCCTTACTGTGAGACGATAAATTTTAGTCCTACATGGGAGGTCACCCATTATTGTATTTTCCTTTGTTTTAGTTTGCGTGTAATAAAAAAAAATATTTAAATGAAATAAATTTGTTTGTTTCAAAAAAAAAAAAATTGTGTCCCTTCGTTTAAATTAAAATAAAAAAAAATAAAAAAATAAAAAAATTTAGGTTCCTTGCATTTTTTTAGAGATATCTACTATTGTTTTTAAGAGCAAAATGTTGATTCACAATAGGAGGAGGATCATTTTCAACTACAAACAAACATGGGAGATGCTGAAGATAGGCGGAAAAAGATGAAAGACTATACAATGCCAATCATTGGCAATGTAACTTCCGGCATCCAATTGCAAGAGGCTGCAAGGAATTATGAATTGAAAAAGATTCATTATTCTTTGTTGCCTTCCTTTTACGGTATCCCTAATGAAGACCCTTTGCATTTCATTCGAGAATTCTATGCTATTGTCCAAACCTTTCCACTACATGCAATTAACGAAGATCAACTTAGGATGAGGTGTTTTCCTTTACACTCTCAAAGATAAAGCTTGGTCATGGTTCATTACTCTACAAATGTTCTCTTAAAACTTGGGAGTGCCATGAAATTTTTACGGGTAGGTTCTATTCCCATCAAAAGACTGCTGATCTAAGAACAAAGATAGCAACATTTTCTCAAATTAACGAAGAGTCCCTTTCACGAAGCTCGGGGAATCCATTCAAACTCCTTTTTCATTCAATGTCAAAATCATAGCTTTCCACCACAAATACTACAAACCAATTCTTTTACGATGGATTGACACTACGTAGTCAATACATGGTTGATAATGTCACTGGAGGTTTGCAGGGAGAAAAGACCACGAGGAAACCCATAATCTCTACAGCTATTGGGTTCTAATTCCCAACAAAGAGGGTAAGGAAAGCAAAGGTCAATGAAGTTGGCTTTGATAACGAGATAACCTTGCAACTTGCCGAATTGACTAAACAAGTGAAATTCCTCAATGCCTCACCAAATTTCAAATCAAGAGGTGTATGTGTTGCAATCGGGTACTGGTACTCATAACTGCTCAAATACTTGCGGATTCTGTGTCGATGCCATGTAGAAGTCCAATCTTTTCAAAAGTATTATCCAAACACCTATAATCACCCAACCTACAACCACCCTTACCCACCAAGCCAATCTTTTAAACCAACTCAAGATAGCTTGAATGCTTTTATTCAAGTTAGTCATGACAACCAACTGATGACTAATCAAAGGTTGAACACCATGAGGCTTAAAAGAATTGAATCTAAAGTTGGGCAACCTGGCGAACAAATGCAAAAGAAAGAACTGTGAAAGTTGCTCTACCAACCGTAACAAGCAAAAGATGTTAGAACTCTTCGGTGGTAAGGTAGTCAATACCAGCCATTCGGAAAATCTAAACTACCTTGTAGTTCATATAATGTTAAGGCGATATTCTAATCTCGCAAAAGGAGAAACAAGTGTTAAACTTAACAAGCCTTCAAAACTCATCGGGTCATCCGACACTCCCAAAATTCAAAAGACAACAGAATCCACACCAAATGCAAGTACCTTTTTCCCACCGCTTGAAAGAATCCAAACAAGATAAGCAATTCAATGATCTTTTTAATATGCTCTCTAAAGTAAATATCAATTTACCATTATTGAAGTGATCAGCGAACGTGTCTCTCATATGCCAAGTTTTTCAAAGAGTTGAACACTAAGAAAGCGAGGTATGAATCGAATGAACGAGTAGTAGTATCGAATTTCTAGCTACTGTATTTCAAAGACAAACTACCCCTAAGTTGAAAGACCCTCGGAAGTTTTATTATAAACATAACTATTGGATAGGGTTGCTAAAGCAATGCTTGATTTAGGTGCTAGTATAAATTGATGCCCTACTCTATATTCTCACAAACCAATCTAGGGATTTAAAACCCACAACTATGTCCCCTCGCAACTTGCGATAGATCTCTTAAATATCCAGAGGGAATAGTTGAGGATGTTTTGCAACAAGTAGACAAACCGATAATAATTGATTTTGTGGTTTCGATATGCAAGAAAATCCTGACATTGGACAAGAGAGCATACAATATTGCTTGGCAGACCATTTATGGAAACTACTAAAACTATTATTGATGTCCAAGATGGAAATTTGACAATGACAAATTAGGAGAGACTGCTCATTTCAAAGTTTTTGATTCTTCACCTTTCCCTTCTATTTCTGCCATTGATGAAATATTCGAAGTTGATCCTTTGGATAATATTGTCCACAACACCTTTTTCCAAACCAGAATAGAAGACAAGCTTGAAACCGTTCTTACACTTGAAAAGATTGAAGAAGATTTAGATGAAGAAATTAAGGGGTACCTTGAACAACTAGACAATAATGAAGTGATGACAAAATCTAGTACACTTTTAAATCTACCCAGCTTCTTCATCCGTTAAAGAGGCCAATCCACCCGAACTTGAACTCAAAGACTTACCGAGCACTTAAAATATGTGTTTTTGGGAGAAGAGAAACATATCTAGTGATAATTTCTTTCAACCTTGACCAAACCACAAGAAAAAGAACTCATCAAAGTTGCTTAAACAGTTAAGAAATCTATAGGTCGAGTATAGTGATATAAGAGGCATTAGTCCAACAATGTGTACGCACAAGATCAACTTGGAGGATGGTGCTAAACCCTGCATTTAGAGGCCCAAAGAAGACTAAACCCAAACATGCAAGAGGTAGTTAAAAAGGAAATCCTTAAATTATTGAAGAAGGGATTATCTATCCTATCATGGATAGTAAGTGGTTAGTCCAAAGGGTAATGTGGTACCAAAGAAACTGGGATAACAAAGCTTGTTAAAAATGATAAAAGTGAATTAGTGCCCACTAGAATAATCACCGGATGGAGAATGTGTATAGATTTTAGGAAACTAAATTTATATACTAAAAAGGATCACTTTCCTCTTCCATTCATTGATCAAATGTTGGAAAGATTAGTCAAGGGTACCTAATTTTACTATTTTTTGGATGGACTGTCTGGATATTATCAAGTACCCATAGCACCAGTGAGATCGTAGAAAAGACCACATTTACATGTCCTTTGGGACATTTGCTTTTCGCAGAACGCCATTCTGGGTTATGCAATGCCCCCGCCACTTTCCGTAGATGCATGATCTATTTTCTGGACATGGTGGAGAAATTCATTGAAATTTTCATGGACGATTTCTCCGTTTTTGGGAACTCATTTGATGATTGCTTACATAAATTGACTTTGGTTTTAGAAAGATGCATTGAATGCAATCTAACCCTTAGTTGGGAGAAAAGTCATTTTATGGTTCAACAAGGGATAGTTTTAGACATATAATTTCAAACAAGGGTATTGAAGTTTGATAAGGCAAAAGTTGAATTGATATCCAAACTACCTCCCTACATCCGTGAAGGGATAAGAAGCTTCGGGGACATGCAGGATTTTACAGACGATTTATTAAAGATTTCTCTAAAATAAGTCATCCTTTATGTAACTTACTATCCAAAGATGTCAATTTGACTTCAACAATGACCGCCTTTATTTCCTTTAATACCTTGAAAGAGAAACTAACATCTACCTCGTTATAATGGCACCAAACCTGTCTTTACCTTTTGAGATAATGTGTGACGCTTCGATTATGCACAGGAGCAGCCTGGGACAAAGAGTGGATAAGCGTTACATGTCATCTACTATGCTAGCAAAACACTCAACGATGCCCAAATGAATTACACCACCACCGAAAAGGAATTCTCGCTATAGTATTCTCTTTAGACAAATTTCGGTCTTATTTAGTAGGATCTAAAGTGATTGTACATTCTGATCACGTCGCTTTAAGATACCTATTAAGTAAACCAAATGCCAAGCCAAGATTAATCAAAGGTGGTCTTACTCTTACAAGAATTTGACCTAGAAATCAAGGATAAGAAAGGCAAGGAAAACTTAGTAGTCAATTAATTTGTCTAGGTTGATTTCTCGACTTCAATTCTCTTAAAGATGAGAGTAATGACGATATAGTTGAAACCTTTCCTCGATGAATCGCTTATTTTTCATAGTCCGAACCCATGGTAATGATATTGTAAACTATCTTGCTCACATCGGTGTTTTGCGACCTAACACTTCATATCGTAGACAAGAAAAGGTTTTTAAAACTATTAAGGACTATTTCTGGGATGACCCTTATTTATACAAGATTGGTCAAGATCAAGTCATCCTGAGATGTGTACCAAGAAGAACATAAGAGCATTCTCACTTTTTGTCATGAACTTCATCATGGGTCATTTTGAGGTGAAAAGACAGCCCGTAAGATATTACGTCCTGGATTCTTTTGGCCCACTCTTTTTAAAGATGCTCATATGTTTTCAGTGCACAATGTGATAGATGTCAAAGACAGGAAACATAAGCAAAAGAGATGAAATGCCTTTGACATCTAATTTAGTTGTTGAACTTTTCGATGTATGGATTGACTTCACGGGTCCTTTTTCCCCCATCTAATGGTTTTCAATACATTTTGGTTGTCACGTGGATTACGTGTCCAAGTGGGTAGAAGCTATCCCCACCAAACCAATGATGCTAATGTTGTTGTGAAATTCTTGAAAGATTTCATATTCAAGAGGTTCGAACGCCAGTAGCTATAATAAGTGATTGAGGTAGCCATTTTTGTAACAAACTCTTTGATGGAGTACTAAACAAGTACAACATCACACATAAAGTAGCTACTCCATATCATCCTCAAACTTCCTGGGCTTAGTGGAAGTGAGCAATAGGCAAATTGGGTGGAATACTGAACGACCAGGCGCCCGTCAAGGAAGGATTGGGCATTTAAGCTAAATGATGCCTTACGGGTATACCGCACCGCTACAAAACACCTATCGGGACGAGCCCTTACGGTTAATCTGGGAAAGCGTGCCACCTTCCGGGGCCTGAACTTGAACACAAAGCTTATTGGGCAATTAAAGAGTTAAACATGGATTTAGATAAAGCAGTGAAAAACGACATTACTCCAGCTTCACGTAGTTGGAAGAAATTAGGAAATGAAGCCATGAGAATGCCAAATTATACAAGCGAGCGCATACTAAGCGCTATCATGACAAAGAGGCTAGTTCCTAAGACTCTTCACCGGGAATGAAAGTTCTTTTATTTAACTCTCGTTTGAGATTGTTTCCGTGAAAGTCGAGATCAAGATGGCATGGACCATTCAAAATAGTTCAAGTATTTGAACATGGAGAAGTGGAACTATTGGACTCCAAGACACAAAAAACGTTCAAAGTCAACGGCCATCGTGTCAAGCCTTATTTAGAAGGACCAAACAACATTAATAAATGGATTGCATTTGGCCGAGTAACCCTTAGCACCAAAAAGATACGCCTTGCTAAGACGTTAAACTAAGCTACTGACGGGAGGCAACCCATCATTTTAGGTAAAAAACAATAAAAATAAATAAATAAAAAAAATAAAAAAACAAAAACAAAACAAAAACAAAATAAAAAATAAAAAAATAAAAAAAATTTTTGTTTGTTATTTGTTTTATTTACTTAATTTTATTGTTTATTTCATTTTAGTTACATGTGAATAATTTTTAAATTGTTAAAACTAAAAATATTTGTTGAGGTGTTAAGTTTACTGATCCGTCTGTATACACTTTAATGATGAATATGATGGATGCACCGCATTTTCCATTACTACTTGCACATTCTCGTGAAATAGGTAATCTTTCTTCTCTTCTCTCTTTATCTTTAATTTACAGCTTGTTACATTGAGGACAATGTAAGTTCTAGGTCAAAAGTGAAAAGTTACCATACTTAATTCAAAAACAAAACAAAACAAAAAAAAAAAAACTTTTCTCACAAAAATTTATCATTTCTTTAAATCAAATTTAAGTAAATAGTTAAGTCTTTTTGTAACTTGTTAGATTAATTTTTTGAAAAACATATCATGAAATATTTTGTAATTATTTTTGATAATTAGTTAGTTTTGTCATAATTAATAGTATTTCTCGATAAGATGTAGAAATTATATCAAACCCAAAATCGGTGTTTATGAAGTTTTTTTTAGTGGAGACTACCTTTGTGAGATATAATTTGAGCCTAATTTCCTTTATTCGTGAGTGAAATATATATTTTTCTACTCCAAACACACATTTCTTATTTCTTCAAATTTTTAGATGATCTCTATAGGTATTAGCATTGAATGTATGAATTTTTTTCTCATTAATGTAGTATCATATATTTTTGATTATTATTTTTACTTAGATTAAATGATTTGAGTAGAAGTTGATAGTATATGCTTATATCTCATTTATGCATGACTACTACAAAACAAAAAGACATATCCTGGGTTACCTAAACCAAGATCAAAACAGAAAAGCCACAAAATTAACCACTCACCAAAATCCAAAATATGTATAACTGCATACTGGTTGACTCTCTAAAAAATAAACATATTGAAAAATATCTACAGAAAAAAAAGAGAGAGATAAAAATAGTATCATCTACATACTATAACCCGCATTGCCTACAAAGTCATGAGTAAAGGCTAATTACAAAAGAAAGATATAAGAAGTAATTCCCTAAAAGTCATTGCAATTTCTTCATTTGTAAAAGGCATATATCTTGAAATTCTTTCTTAATGAGTTTGATTTATGCATGAAAATAATTTTTATATATGATATCTTTATAATTTATACATTTGATTCCTTTCATGCAGATCAATGTTAAAATAACACTGAGCCTTTATTCTTTATACATATGCTAACATATTAGTTCATTTCTATACATCAATTCTTTCGCATATAAATTAGTATTTAGTGTTTGAACCCATAGGATTCAATGTTTTGAGAGTATTGACTTATGAGGAATGTAGAGTCAGAGCTTAATTCTCGATTCATGACACCGAAATTGGGTGAAATTAAATTGATACATTTTTGATATGAAATATGAAAATGATTTTCGACTAATTATTATAATAAATCATGATTGTTTAAAGAGATTAAAATAACTTATGCTTGAGATTTTAATTATGATCTTAAAGGAGATTAAAAAGTATGAGACATTTTTGAGATGTTGATAATTTATGATGTTGTTGTAAATTTAATTTTTAAGTTGTTTGTTTTTATTGTTTCTTTTGTTTTTACATTTAGTACAATGTTTGTGGGTATCATTACCGAAAACCCTCACGAGACTCAAACTCGTCCACTAGGGCAACCTGTGGTTTAAAGGCTTGCTGTGCATAGGTTAATGCAACCGTGTCAATCCACGGAAGTGATTTAGGATAGTTTAATTTTTAGTTTTTATCGCTTCTTTGCTAAGGGACTAGCAAGCAGTTGGTTGGGGTTGTGATGAGTGCTCAAAAGCACTAAAATAACCATGATTTTATGCACATTAATTGATTAAAAATATATATATTTATATGTTTTATCATATATTTATATAAATTTGTATTTTTGGAATCACGTATTTTTATTGTTTTTCAGAATTTTGGCCTAAAAACGCAATGTAAAGACTCAAAGAAGAATACTTGAAGCAATACATCACAAATAAATTAATAAATAAGGGAAAAGGTCAACAAACATGGAAAAATTGGACAAATGGGTCGAAAAGGTCAAAAATGTCAAAAGACGGAAAATCGCGCGCCGTTGCCCGGGCCCGCGCTTCAGCCAAATAAGGCCGCGGCTTGGCATAAGCCGCGCTTCAATCTCCATTCCGGCAAGACCGCAGCACAGACTGTTCACTTCACGCGCTGCCGACAAGGCGCGGGTGCCAGAGCCTCGCCCGCCCGCGCGCCCAATGCGTTTTTGACCCATTTTTCACGTGCAGCAGCCTTCATGACGCTACGCCGACGTCATTGATGACCTCAAAGCATGTCCACTACATGTTTTTTAATTTTTTTATATTTTTTTAACATTTTTTTACTCATTTTTTTCTCTCCATCCTCACCTATAAATACCTCTTCCATTCACTTCAAAGCACACCTCAAACCACACTTCTCTCTTCTTTCTTTCTCTCATTTCTTAGTTTTTGAGTTTTTCTTAGTTTCTTTCTTAGTTTCTAAGGTTTTCTTAGTTTTTCTCTTAGTTTTTAGTTCAATTCTCTTAGGTTTAGAGTTCTTCTTTGAGAGGAACTTGTAATGTTTTTGTAATAATTTAGATTTTTGATTCAATAAATGGAAGTGCAAATTCGGAGGTTTTCTAGCAACTAGGAATAGCGTCAAGTTCGTAAGGATTTCATTTTCTTTACGCTTATTTTTATGTTTTATTCTTACATGTTATATTTAATTTGTCCGTGATTAAATTTAATCGTATAGCTGTTCATAATCATGATATAATAATAACGTTGTTATGTCATAAATATTAAATAGGTGAAAATTTCTAAAATGAATTGATTTTATTTTTATTCAAGATTTTATATTAAGGATGTTATAGAAATATATTATTTTTTCATTACAAACTTAAATCAAAATTAGACTTTAAGGTTTAGTTATCCGGTCTAATTTTAGAGTAGGTTTTTATTTGTCAGTACAATCGCCTCAGAGTTAGAAATAAGCTCTATTTCAAAAGTTTTTATAAGAATTATTATCTGAAAATGTATTGACAACATGTTTTCAGTAGTAGTTTTAAAACTTGAAAGTTAGTACTGAGATAATTAAATTTTTAGGTTTAATTTGGATACCTTGAATAAAGTTTAAATTTTCTAACCCCACCAAAGGTGGTATTTAAATGGTTCATTTTCAATCCCTTAGAAAAATGAATTAATTTAATTAATCAAATTAGTTATCGACCCCACCCATAGGTGTTAGTTAACAAAGAATATCTAATCCCACCAAAAGTGGTATTCATATAAAAAAGAGAGAATCAATAAATATCAATTTATATCTTTAATAACCTAAATAATATGATTAACTTAGTTATTATATCCATAAATACTCCATTATTATAAAAGATAAAATTTGCATAAATGTTTATTGAATCTCGTATTTATATTTATTTATCAATTTGTATCTATGTTTATTTTTTTTATTTATATTTAATTAATCTGTATATATGTTTATTTTATGTTATTAGATTAGGAACACAAAAACCAAACTATCGTGACAGGATGTTTAGGATTTAATTTCGTTTTTAAATGTTTGAATAATAAATTAAGAACCACATACATTCCTTCCTTAGATCGACCTTGGGAGTATACTTATCATTTTCTACGAAATGATTCGTGCACTTGCGAGAGTTTTACAAATATTAAAACCAAAGTATTTGCGAGAATTGGCGATGCCGGTTTTCGTTCATCAGTTATGGAAAGTTTTGATAAAATATCTAAGCTCAAACCATCTATTGAAGGGCCACTAAGGTTAGAGGTCACATTTTTACCCTACCAACCCCAATCAAGTGGGCAAGCAAAAGGGTCCAGTAGAGTGGTGAAAAGGATACTGTAAATACATAAATTAGATAAGCTATGGAGGAGTGCTTATAAAAATGAAAAAAAGTACAAAAAGAAAACAAAAATATGACATGATAAGATAATTGAGCATCATGTTTTTGAACTTGAAAATAAAGTATTATAGAACAAATTGTGACTAAACTATTTTTGGGAAAACTCGATTGTAAATGGATAGAGGAATGTACCTTCGAAATTGATATGACCGTGTAGTCAAGGACGTTAAACCTAATGCTGGTTCAGAGGTAACCTAACGTTATTATACTTATACTTTTATTCTTTTGTTTTGTAGTTGAATAAATGTTAAAAACAATGGCATAACAAGATTGGGTAGTTTCAATGATAGATGCAATGTGCCAAAACTAAGAGAGTTTTCTTTTCTTTTACCCTTTACATATTTATATGTGTACCTTGGGGAAATTGTGCAATTTTTGTTTGGGGGAAGGAAATTCATTCTCTACTTTAGTGTTTAGTACTTTTTTAGTTTTTAGGAATTGTTTTTTTACTTTTAAGATATTTTTAATCATGATTTGTTTAGAAATTGGTAAATATATGAAAACTAAATGCATGTATACTTGATATGAAATGTATGAGTTCAATGATAAAAATTGGTTTCCATGATTAGGGTAAGGACTATAATATGCTCGTTTAGATAGTTAAATTAATTATGTGATATGCTTGTTAGCTTTGATTGAATTGATTCAATTTTTTGTGTACATGTTCTTGATTGATTTTGGTGTTCTTATTGAGAGAAAATTTGTGGTGAGTTATGGAAGTTGACAAGATTTGTCATGTTTTAGAATCTATTTGACCATCCTTTTAGGCAAAATTATAAATAGTATTTATCAGAAGATATTATTTAAGCTTTATTTGGATCGATTGAGTCTTTCAAGCTCGCTATTGTTACTATCTTTAGTCACCCATTCGGGCCCAGTTAAGAAATCTTCATATCTTTAAGCCACATTTTATGCCTACTCAACAAGAATTACCTTTACCCTTACGCCTTTAGCTTGTATGCAAAAAAATACAATCATGTGTTATGCTATAGAGTAAGGTGAAATGTAATACATCCTATAAGAAAAGAAAATAGAAAAACTCATAATACAATTATTCCTCCAAAGAAAGAGAAAATAAAATTAAAAATAAATTTGGAGGTGTTGTAAGGTTTCCAGATATATATATATGGAATAAAAGAATATGATAATAATGAATGATAGGGTGCTCTAAAATCTCAAGTAAAAGCTAAATTGTAGATAAAAAGTGCATGATGAATAAAAATAATGGTGAGGTGTAGAAAGAGAATAAATAGCTTAATTTATTGACCCCATCTAAGCCTTACATTACAACCATGTAAAGTCCTTACTGATCTTTAGCAAAGTTCATATTTATATTACTAGAGAGGGATGTGAAAAATATACTTATGATACTTGTTCTAAGATTGAATTGATTAACATGCATAAATATGTTCATTTTATGAGTGCATTGGATGATATCATCTCAAAGAATCACACACGAGGCAATTCGTCAAAAATCTTACATATCCTTGTATTGATAGAACGTTGATCGATAGATATGTGAACCTTTTTTTAATTAGAATTATAAAACTATTAAGTGGAATAGTTATCACTAAATATGCATGTATTCATAGATATATATCTATGAATATAGACTAGGCTTTACTTAAAGACAAGCAAAGACTTAAGTTTGAGAGTGTGATGACTCTAAGAAAATAGAGTCATTAGTGTACTTTGTTGCTTAACATTTTCTTGTTTTATTTAATAAGTAGTATTTTTTGGGTTAAAAGTATTAAAATAAAAATGGTCTAGAAAAATTGATGAAAATTTCTTTTGGGAATGTTCTAAATTTTTTTTATTTTTATGAATTTTTTAATGCACGACCAATAAGAAGATGCCACGTAAGCAAATGAGCTGATCATGCAAGCCACGTGGATGGAAAACAAGTAAAAAGAGCCAATCGTGCAATGCCACATCTTCTAGATGATGCATGTCTTGCCACATTTTAACATTTTTTCTGAGTTCACAGTGCGGTTAATGAGCATGCCATGTGCCTCTTCCCAATAGGATGCCATGCTAGTACGGTCAATGAGCCTCTCACTAAGTCAGTGCTAGTTGACCATGACCAGTCGAGCATGGCACACATTGCATGCTGATTGGATCTGTCTTTCCCTTTTCCTAGTGTTGCATTTTTATTCGCCACTGCTATCAATTTTCCTTTTTCAATCTAAGCCTTTGATCTGATAGACCAAATTCCACCTAAACTTAATTTAATCCTCTAATTGCCTCATAAACCCTAATGAATCAAAAATTACATATATTTTTATCAATTTTTGGAACTAAGAAGAGAGAAAAATACAAAAAAATTCAAAAAGAGATGCAATTTTGATAGAGATTCAAGAAAAAATTGGTGCTACAATTCAAGAAATTGATTGTATTCTTAATTTTTCTCCTTTCTTTATTAAATTTTATGTCTTTCTTTAGGAAAAATCTTAGGTTTATTTACAAAATAATGTCTAGTTAATTTACTAATTGAGAGGTCTTATTAACCCAATTTTTAACATGTGATAATGTAATATTTTCCTCAAATTATGATTTCAATTTAATTATATTATTTGGTCTAATTTTTATGTCATTAATTGTTTGCCCAATAATTGATCTATAGAAAAAATTAAATATATTTAAGAAAATTTGAGAGCGTTGATTGAAAATGACCCAAAACTTGTAGAAGTATGATTTCCTAATTCATAGGATTATAGAATCATCTTTCTAAGTGGAAGTAACTTCCTTGAAAATAAGAGGTCAAATAAGACAAAATATTGGAATTGAAGCAAAGAAACTTCTCCAAGTAAGTTCTCCTTAATTTTTAAGGAAGATTTGTACATATTTACGGGAAGTTGATTAGCTAAATATGGAAAACCAAAAATAGTAAATCGTTTTTAAACCATTTGTTTTAAACCCATATTTTTTATAACCAATTTGTTTTCTATTGTTACAAAAAAACAAACCCATTTTTGCTTTTTTGTTATAAGGAATTTGGTTTCTACAGTTATTGAAACAAATCTTATGTTTACTAATAATAATTCATTATATTAGTTAGTTTTATTTAGTTTTAGGAAGATATTTATTGATAAAAAAAAGGTCAAATTTAGTTAAAAATGAAACGTTCATAGCACATTTTAAATCCACGTTCAATTGCATAATACATTTAATTTATATTTGATTTGGTAAGGTAGAATGGCTAATTGTGCATTAATTACACATAGGGAAACAAATATGACAAATATAAAAAATAAATTAATTAACTAATCTACAAACAACTTTCCATAACATTACGGCTATGTGTGAGGCTATATATATCAAATTAAGGTTTTGAACTTTCACCGACCAGCAACAACAAAAGTGAAATAAGATGAGTACTAGACTCTTAATGTTGCTATTCTTTGCACTTTTTGTCATTTGTGAGGGTAAATTACATGTGGAGATAAAGAACGAATTGCCTCATCATCAATACCTTTTAGTTCATTGTAAATCCAAAGATGACGACCTTGGTCCTCGTACACTTGGTTATGGACAGAGCTTTGGATTTTCTTTTAATCCACATTTTATTTATATGACACTCTTCTATTGTAGTTTTCAGTGGGATAATAAACTCTACTATTACGACATATATGATGATCACAATCCTTTATATTGTCCAAATTACCAATGTAAATGGAGTGTAAACAATTACAATGGGCCTTGCTTATTTCATGATGAAACCAACAAATACGACTTCTGCCATCAGTGGAAAAAATAATAATATTTACCAAGACCAATTAATCTACTAGACTAAGTACCTTCATGAGTGTTCCTAATAATAAACTTGCAATGCCAATGAAGAAATTTTCTTTTTTCTTCATTCTCCTTCTATGCTTCAATAAGATGATATTTTCAATGTAGTGAGTCTTATTCTATAAGAATTGGCTAGTAAGGACAACATGCATGTGGTATATGGAGCTAATCATTTCTACAAATGTTTTCTATATTATTTCATTTGAAATTTGTATTTTTAACTTTATATGTACAACTTATTAATAAATGTATTGCATGTATTTTATTAAAATGTAAAAAAAAAATCACTATTAAGTTTATTTTAATAAAAATTATGTTATTATTATTATTATCTAAAATAATGAGCATTTATCTTCTTCAACTTTGATCCTAACGATGAGATACTTAAAGTTCACCTCTTTTTACTTATGCTTATGTTAGGAATTGAATTTGGTCCATTAAAAATATAGGTTTTAATATTAAAGATAGTGATACACGTAAAGTTCTTAGCACCACATTTTAAGTTTCATATTTTTAGTTCAAAAACTCCTATAAGTACTTAGTTGTTTTCTCCTCACAGTACTTGAGAAATTTGTGTTTTTAATTTTATATGTACCCGTTATCAATAAATGCGTTGCATATATTTTATTAAAATGTAAAAGAAAAAAATCACTATTAATTTTATTTTAATAAAAATTCTATTATTATTTTTATTATCTAAAATAACGAGCATTTATCTAATATTTTATTTAATCTTTAAGGTAATTCTAAAAATCTAAAAAGAGAAATATTCTATTTATTTAATCATAAAAACATAAGAGATAATAACTTGTATTTTAAATACTAATAATTTAAAAACAAAGGATAATTGTAAAATAGATAATGGTTAATACTTTTGCTACTACAATTTATAACCGATGAATTATTTTATTACTTGTTGACTACATTATTCATTACTATACTATTTTTTAGGTGATCTATTTACTTATCTAGTGACCTTTTTAAGTGACTTCTGTTCGACAAGCATCTAGGGTCCCAACCTGAACCGCCCCATCCTTGTTTTAGCTAGCTTTGAAACCTTACCATGTTGTCTCTAGGCACATTTACTTATTGTAGTCTTTTTTTCTAATTAGGGCTACACCATTACTTCTGAAAGTCCTACCCCAACTTATTCTCGTTCCCCACCTAGCCTTACATACACCTTACAATAGTTTCTCATCCTCCACCGAGCTATAGCCCCAAACCCTAGCCTTTATCCCCACATCACCTCCATGTTCTTAATGGCATGCAACTTTTTGTGTTTAAGGTTTTCCCTGTCCACTATGGAAAACCTTCATGCTAAGACCTGTCAAAATCTAGAACATATAGTTATCCTCAAGCCCATCACTTCTATTTTGTATAAAAATTGCCCCCATAGAGCTGTGCAAAATCAATTGGTGACTACTCCACAAGTGTTCTTATTGAACCTTGTGAGGCACCCTTTAAATAACGGTGATATCACCTTAGTCACTTTGGATTCTTTTGTTTGTCAAATTGGCATTGATCAATGCAAATTTTCTCTGATTGGTCAACTAATTTTCCCAGAAAGTGAAACTTGAAACCAATGCCCAAGTATAAGTTAAGAACTTGAAACTTTTAGATGAGTTAACAAGTATGCATTTTTTGGGTTCTTTCTACGTACCTAGCTTTAAATATCACAACTAGAAGGAAATCAATGCCCAAGTGTGAGTCCATTTTGACAACTCTGTAAGGGAATTCTAGGATAAACAAAATCTCATACATATTACACAGGCCATTTCAACCCTTGTAAAATTGATAGTGCCACTCTTATTCATAAGCTGAGCCAATATGCTTGCTAACTGATTCATATAGACCTTGTTCTTAAATTTGATGAAAAGTAACGGTGATAGTGGGCTCACTTAAGATATTTGATGACTTATATTATGAAAATGTGCCAGACTTCTTTTGTTTGTGCTCACTGTTGGGCATGTCTCAAACAAATGTATAAAAAATACTACCATATTAGAAGACACATAATAAGATCGTAGGTGTAAAGTCTACCCCAACAAATTTTCAAGCTTAATGTTGCTTCTACTAATATTGTAATCCAAGTAAGGCTTTCTCAACCCTCTTTGGTTTGGGAGTTGAGGTCCTCATAGCTAGAAATTTCCTTGTTATCACCATCCTCACAAACCTAATGGTCACTTCACCAATTGAATCAATAATTGTCACTACACTACGAATAGTTTGTATCCACAGTGGTAACTTGTGCTTCTTTGCTAGTAATTTCTATTACTATCCCTGTTTCCAAGTTGGATCAAATAATATAAGGACATCTCAATCTGCTACAATTTTTGATGTTTTGGAAACTGGAAGTATACACGTTGCAGTCACTATCATCACAATAGATATAATAATCTCCACCGCCTACACTACTACTACCCTTGTTACATATTACTCATCTTCTTACACAAGGGCAGTAATTTTTGGATCTGTAAGAGATATTAGTTGTGTATTAAGTGTGTATTATGTGTCTATCACTAGTTGAATATATTAGCTATGTATTAGGTGTCTTAGTTGTGTATGTCACCTAAGAGTGTCCCTATATTTGTATATAAATATGTAGTGCCTTGAATAGAAATGTATAAGAGTGAATTATGAATTTTACATGGTATAAGAGCATTTGGGTTACAAAATTCAAAAAAACTTTCCCGTTCAAATTAGGGGTTGATTTTGGGTAAACACAAATTAGGATTTAGTGTATTTTTGGGTTCCAACTCGAAACACCCTTTTGGAGTGCACATTTTTTCTCACCACCAACATAGGGAGGAAGCCCAGCTGTCGACCGGATAAACCCTGAAGTTCGATCACCAGATGAACCGTGAGTGAGCCATATGCGCCACCGCGTATCCCTACAACAGTCTTCTCCGGTCGACCTCTTGTTGCTCTCCAGTGTTCCCCTACATCATCTATGGTGTTTTGGCATTCATCGCTTATGATTGTTCAGGTTTGGGTTCTTCCAATTTTGTGTTCTTGTTCGCTGCGTGTTTGGTTGCTGCTATTGTTGGATTTTGTTTGTTCATTTGTTCGCTATGGTGTTTTGGCACTCATCTAATGTTGTGATGGATATGGTGCCTGTGATGTCTAAAATCACAGACCATAAGCTCAATGGCTCAAATTATTTGGCTTGGAGCAAGACCATTCAAATTTATTTGAGAAGTATAGACAAAGATACTTATTTGACTAATGATCCCCCTAAAGATGATTCAAAGCATACATGACTTAGAGAAGATTCCTGCTTAGTTCTACAGATTCGGAATTCTATTGAGAGCAATGTAATTGATTTGATCAATCATTGTGAATTCATTAAGGAATTGATGGATTATTTGGATTTCTTATATTCTGGTAAAGGAAATCTTTCTCGCATGTATAAGGTATGCAAAGCATCTTACCATGTAGGCAAACAAGATCAATCACTAACGACTTATTTTTTGGAATTTAAAAGGACTTATAAGGAGCTCAATAGTTTGATGCCTTTTAGCCCTGATGTAAAGGTTTAGCAAAGCCAACGGGAACAAATGGCGGTCATGAGTTTTCTTGCCGGTCTTTCCTCTACTTTTGAGACTCCTAAATCCCAAGTTCTTTCTAGTTTTGATATCTCCTCTTTACAAGAGGTGTTTTGTCAAGTACATAATACAGAAGGCATTCCACTTCAACTGCTCAATTAAATGGTGCTTTGGTCATCCAAAGTAATAATTATGAGCATAGACTATCAACTTATATGAATAGAAACAAAAGAGGCGGCTCGCACATGTTTGAAACTCGACAATAGGACCTAGGAGGTATTGTATGTCACTATTGTCACAAACCAGGACATATGAAATATGAATATAGAAAGCTTCATTACAAGCATCAGAAAAGTCACTCGGCGCATATTGCATCCACTTCTGATACTTCTGAAAAATCGATTCTTATCTCTATAGATGAATTTACCAAGTTCTCACAGTATCAAGAATCACTAAGGCCTTCATCACCTTCTGTCACTACTATTGCCGATTCAGGTAAATCAAATATGTGTTTCCTTTCCTCATCTTCCAAATAGGTTATTGATTCTAGTGCCACATATCATATGACAGGTAATTCTAGTATCTTTTCTACTCTTCAGTCACACACTTCCACCTCTACTGTTACCTTAGCCGATGGGTCACCATCTCATGTTATTGGGTCTAGCACAATTACTCCCACTCCTTTGTTTCCTTTATCGTCTATCTTACATTTACCTAGCTTATCCTTTAATTTGATATCTGTAAATCAGCTTACTCGCAATCTTAATTGTTGCATCTCATTTTTTCCTGATCATTGCTTATTTTAGGATCTTATGACGAAGAAGAATATTGGTAAAGGACATGAGTCTGGAGGCCTCTATATTCTTGACACACCAATACCAAAATCTGTTGCTTGCTCTAGTGTAACCTCTCCCTTCGAGGCACATTGTAGACTGGGTCATCCATCTCTTCCTTTACTTCAAAAACTTTGTCCTCATTTTTGTAAGGTGTCTTTATTAGATTTTGAGTCTTTTCAATTTGGAAAACATCATCGTCTTAGATCAAATCCAAGAGTTAATAAATGTGCTAGTGTTCCTTTTGAATCAGTTCATTCTGATGTTTGGGGCTGTTGTCCTATTTTGTCTAAACCTGGATTTAAGTATTTTGTTACTTTTGTGGATGATTATTCTCGTGTAACTTGGTTATATTTAATGAAGAGTCATTCTGAATTGTTTTCTATTTTTTGCGCATTTTTTGTTAAGATAAAAACAAAAGTTAATATTTCAATTTGTACTTTGCGAAGTGATAATGCCAAAGAATATACATCTGCTTTGTTTCAATCTTATATGGTTCAAAACGGCATGCTTCATGAAACTTCATGTGTTGATACTCCATCTCCAAAATGGAGTGGTCGAACGTAAGAATAGACATCTTCTCGAAACTACACATACCTTATTATTTCAAATGAATTTTTCTAACCTTTTTGGTCCAATGTAGTTTCAACAACATGTTTTCCTTACAAAATTGTGTTTCCTAATAAGTCAATATATCTTGTAAACCCTAGGATATTTGGTAGCACTTGTTTCGTTCGGGATGTTCGTCCGCATGTTACTAAATTAGATCCCAAGTCTTTGAATTGTATCTTCCTTGGTTATTCTCATCTCCAGAAAGGTTATAGATGTTATTGTCCTAGTTTTAACAAATATCTTGTCTCAATTGATGCTACCTTCATGGAAGACACACCCTATTTTTCATCTTCTCCTCCTCCTGCACGTTTGGAAGAGGATGATGATTTGTTAGTCTATTCTATCACATCATTTGAACTTGTCTCTGATCCAGTTCCTATTAGGCCTCCAATAACTTAGTTCTACTCTAGACATAGACCTTCTGATTCATGTCCTGCACCTGCTCCTTCGTCATCAGATCCAATCTTGAATGATGATATTCCAATTGCATTACGCAAAGGTAAATGTCAATTTACTTATCCTATTTCTTCTTTTTATTTCTTATAACTGCTTGTCGTCTTCCTTTTGCTCTTTTATTGCCCCTCTTGATTCTATTTATATCCCTAAAACTGTTCACAAAGCCATATCTCATCCTGGTTGGCATCATACAATGATCAAGGAAATGAATGCGTTGGATGACAATGGTACTTGGGACTTGGTTGATTTACCTTCGAGGAAATGGGCTATCGGATTCAAATGGGTGTTCATAGTTAAGGCTAATCCGGATGGGTCTATTGCTTGATTAAAGACCCGTCTTATTGATAAGGGATATGCTCAAACCGATGGAGTGGACTATTCTGACACTTTCTCTCCTGTTGCTAAATTGACCTCTATTAAGTTGTTTATTTCTATGGTAGCTACTCACCATTGGCCTTTGCATCAACTAGATATCAAGAATTATTTTCTTTATAGTGATCTTCAAGAGGAGGTTTTCATGGAGCAACCTCTTGGTATCATTCTTTTAGATCAATTTCACACAAAGGATTTGGGGATGCTAAAGTATTTCTTGGGTGTTGAAGTCACAAGGAGTAAAAAATGTATCTTTCTATCTTAGAGAAAACATGTCCTGGACTTATTAACTGAGACAGAAAAATTAGGAGAAAAACCTTGTAGTGCTCCAATGACTCTAAACATCCACCTTTTAGTAGATAGGGAACTCTTTAAAGATTCTGAGAGATATCAAAGGATGGTTGGAAAGCTGAATTACCTTTACCGTGACTCGTCCAGATATTGCATATTCGGTCAGTGTTGTTAGCCAATTTATGTCATCCCCAATAGTTAATCATTGGGCAGTGTTAGAGCAAATTTTGTGTTATTTGAAAGAAGCACCTGGACGTGGTATCTTGTATGCAAATCATAGACACACTCATATTGAATGTTTTTTAGATGCAGATTAGGTAGTTTCTAAAGTGGATAGAAGATCCACATCAAGCTATTGTATTTTCATTGGAGGAAATTTGGTCTCATGGGAAAGCAAGAAGTAGAATGTTGTGTCATGATTGAGTGCAGAGTCAGAATATAGGGCTATGGCACAATCTGCGTTTGAGATAATATGGATATATCAGCTCTTGGATGAAGTAGGTCTTAAAACTTCAGTACTAGTGAAATTATGGTGTGATAACGAAGCTACTCTTCATATTGCTTCTAATCATGTGTTTCATGAGCGAACTAAACACATTGAAATTGATTTTCATTTTATTCGCGAGAAAATTCAGCAAGGTTTGATTTCTGCAGGATATATGAAGACTGGAGAACAATAGGAGATATCTTCACGAAAGCTTTAAATGGGGTTCAGGTTGATTATCTTTGTAACAAGTTGGGTATGATTAATATCTATGCTCCAACTTGAGGGGGAGTGTTAGAGATATTAGTTTTGTATTAGGTGTCTATCACTAGTTGAATATATTAGTTGTGTATTAGGTGTCTTAGTTGTGTATTAGGTATCTTAGTTGTGTATTAGGTGTATGCCACCTAAGAGTGTCCCTAGTTTTTTTATATAAATATGTAGTGTCTTGAATGGAAATATATAAGAGTGAATTATGAATTTTACAGGATCCAAGCTTATGATTAAAAGTGAAGAATATTCATAAAAGTGAGTAATTATTAAATAAAACTTATCAACATAACTCTCATAATGTTCAATATTTCCAAAAAAATATTTTACAAAGTTAAATTCTCAAAGTAGAACAATCAAAACAAAGATTTAAAAACAAAATATTTTTCAAAAAATTAAATCCCAAAAAATTTCTATGTATAAATTGTTTTTTGAAGTAAGGGTAATAGACTTAGCTAAACATGACTACAATTTTACACACAAAAGATAAAATTAATTTTGTTCAAAGTTTAACTATCTATTGACAACATAAATATATGTAGACAATTCATATAAACATACTAATACATACAATGACTATTGACGGTCACCAAAAGTGATATAAATATCAAAACTTCAGTAGTTTGTCAATTAGTTTATTTAGGATTAGTTATGAAAAATTTAAAGGAAAGAGTAACTTCTATCATAAAAATAATTATAGTTAAATTTGTACTTCCACAAAATAAAATTTGCTTACCAATAGATAATTTTATTCTTTATTTTTTTGTATTCCCTTCTTGTATTAACTTTTTTGTATAAGGGATTCTTTTTTTATAACCACTTATGGATTTTTATTTTTGTGCATGCTAAAGCTTTTGCATTTTTTCATTTTTCTTTAATATTATTATTATTTTCTTATGAAATATGCACAAGCCAACAACCTAGTATGATGACTTTCAAAATAGTTGTGACTTTCAAATGGAGTATGTGATGATCATATCAATGTTAAAGCATCTTTACTTTCCTCTTTTTTATATATTTTATTTTGACATTTTTATTTAAATTGAAGAAACATCAATATAAATATAAATATAAATAAACAAACAAACTAAATAAGCTCACCTAAGGTCAATTAGGCACTCAAACAAAAGTTTCTAAGTAAATAATAAATGAGGTCAGGTGATCGAAAAAAGAAAGCCTTTCTTAACTCTAACTTTCTTCAATTTTGGTTTCTTTATATGTTTGATTTTAAAATCAACTACCTTAGTTTTCATTGGTATATTTTTGGAATTACCTTTAGATTTCTCATTCATCATAAATGAAGATGGAACATGCATGAAAAGATTATGGTAATTAGTCCTAGAATTACAAGTGTTGAATTTTACATGTCTCTTTGAACCAACAACTTCATACTTTCTAGTAGAATTTTTGAATATGTTATTATACTTTCCATTCATCCTATAATATGATGCAACATACATATATGGATGATGGTTATAAGTTTTATATAAAGCATGAAAAGTATTATTAAATTTAGGAGCATTCATAAAAAATCTATTCTTAGGCATGATATAACCTTCCCTACCACAATGATGATAGATAACACAAGCTTAACTGATTTTTCAATCATAGGTGCAACTATATTTTATGTATAATAAGTAACATTAGGAGTAAAGTCCTTACATATGTGAATTTTTATGTTAAAGCTGAATGTGTAGCCTATGGAAAATAAGGATTTATAGGTTTTACATACTGAGTTGATATTGAAGATGTTGGCATAGAATTCTCAATTATATAGCCTAATCCTCTCATATCTCTAACAGGTTTTCCATAATCAAGGACATTGTTTAGCCTTTTAGCTCCAATAGTTAATCTCTTTTCAACTTCATTTAATTGTCCCAACTCCAACACAAGATTCTTATTTTATCAGTATGAGATCAAAGATGGCTTGAATTCAAACCATCAATACATTTAGACAACTCTGTTTTCTTCTTTTCCTAACATGGAGTAATTCACTTTATAGGATTTGAGTTTATCATTGAGTTTATTTACTTCTACTAGCAATTTATCTTTATATCTTTCACATATTACAAAATATTTAAATACTTTTTCTATACTAGTGACATCAAATTTTTTAAGTAGGAATTTAGGGTCACTTTTTTCATTGTTTGAATCAATGGTAGACTCATTAGAGTGTCCACCAATAGTTGAAGTAAATTCCTAGTAGTTAATTCCATAATATTTTTAGTCATTAGGATTATCGCTGTTACGTTCTGAGTAGCTAAGGATAGTATTGAAAGCTCTTCCTATTCTTTTCTTTCTATTAGCGTACTCAATTGCAATTTGATCATACCATATACATTCAAAATGTTCAGGTCTAATGGGTTTATATTTCTTATCTTTGAAACTCATAGGTTTGAGTTCTCTTAGATCATGATCCCTTAAATGGCTTAGTTGATAGTTACTCTATGAATTATTCTGCTTGAATATTGATGAGCAGAATCGTGATTGCCAAAAACTTTGATGCTATCCCCGGCAACAGCACCAAAAACTTGATGCCATCCCCGGCAACGGCGCTAAAAACTTGATGATCTAAAACCGGCATTGCCGATCCTGCCAATACTTTGGTTTTATATTTATAAAACTCTCGCAAGTGCACGAATCATTTCGTAGAAAATGATAAGTATACTCCCAAGGTCGATCTAAGGAAGGAATGTATGTGGTTTTTAATTTATTATTCAAACTTTTAAAAACGAAATTAAATCCTAAACATCCTGTCACGATATTTTGGGTTTTGTGTTTTTAATCTACTTACATAAAAATAAACATAGATTCAATAAACATTTATGCAAATTTTATCTTTTATAAATAGTGGAGTATTTGTGGATATAATAACTAAGTTAATTATGCTTGCTCATATTATCTAGGTTATTAAAGATATGAATTGATATTTATTGATTCTCCCTATTTTGTATGAATACCACCTTTCGTGGGGTTAGATATTCTTTGTTAACTAAACAAATCAATTAACACCTATGGGTGGGGTTGATAACTAATTTGCTTAATTAAATTAATTCCTTTTTCTAAGAGATTGAAAATGAACCATTTAAATGTCACCTTTGGTGGGGTTAGACAGTTTAAACTTTATTCAAGGTGTCCAAATTAAACCTAAGAAATTAATTATCCGAGTACTAACTTTCAAGTTTTAAAACTACTACTGAAAATGTATTGTCAATACATTTTCAGATAATAATTCTTATAAAAACTTTTGAAATAGAGTTTCACTCTAACTACCGGGCGATTGTACCAACAAATAAAAGAGCACTACTCTAAATCAGACCGGATAACTAAACCTTAAAATCTAATTTTCAGATTTAAGTTTGTAATGAAAAATAATATATTTCTCTCTAACATTCTTAATATAAAATCTTGAATAAAAATAAAATCAATTCATTTTAGAGATTTTTACCTATTTAATATTTCGCAAGCATAACAACGTTATTATTATATCATGTTTACAAACAGCTAGCACAGTTAAATTTAATCACAGACAAATTAAATATAACATGTAAGAATAAAGCATAAAAAATAACTGCAAAGAAAATAAAATCCTTACAGTACTTCGATGCTATTCCCGTTGCTAGAAAACCTCCAAGCGAAATTTGCACTCCCATTTATTGAATCAAAAAGCAAATAAATTACAAAAACATAACTAGTTCTTCCCAAAAAGGGAAGAACTCTAAAACTAAGAGAAACTAGCTAAAACATAAGAAAAACTAAAAACTAAGAAATGGAGAGAAAGAAAGAAGAGAGAAGTGTGTTTTGAGGTGTGGTATGAAGTGAAGAGAAGGGGGGTATTTATAGGTGAGGATGGAGAGAAAAAGTGGGTGAAAAAATGTTAACAAATGGTGAAAACACGTAGTGCAAATAATGAGGCCATTAATGACGTCAGCATGACGTCATGGGGGAGGCTGCACGTGAAAAATGGGGCGAAATGGCGTCGGCCCGCGCGGAAGGCAGCAGCAGCGTTCATGAATTGTGACAGCGCGCTGCGTTGCACGCGGAACTGCAGGAAGGCCCACAAGGATGCGCGCGGATGGTGGCCGTGCTGCGCGCGCGGCTCAGCGTAGTTAGGCACTGGCGCGCGCGGGATGGGCTGCTCCGGGCGCGATTTTCTCCTTTTTGACATTTTTGACCTTTTCGACCCATTTTGTCCAATTTTTCCATATTTGTTGACCTTTCCACATTTATTTATTGATATATTTGTGATGTATTGCTTCCAGTATTCCTTTTTGAGTCTTTAAGTGACGTCTTTAAGCGAAAATGCCTGAAAAACAATAAAAATACCCGTGATTCCGAAAAAGACAAATTTATATAAATATATGATAAAACATATAAATATATATATTTTTTAGTCAATTAATGTGCATAAAATCATGGTAATTTTAGTGCTTTTTGAGCACTCATCAAATATTTTCTTGAGTCTTTTGGCTAAGGCTACGAATTCTTCATCATCCTCATCATTATCACTATCACCATCAGTCATGGAAGTTTTCTAATAGCTTTGTTCCTTATAGGTGTTCAAAATCTCATCTCAAAGGTTTGAAGTTAGCCAACTAGTTCCTTAATTTTTATGGTTTCCACATCATTGCTTCATCAATAGCAGTGACTTTTACATGAAAATGATAAGGTAATATGCAGAGAATCCTTTCAACTATCTATAATGAAAAAGAATCTTTCAAACTGTCCTAAAATCATCAAATTTCCTTCAAGATTGGTATAGGTGCTAGTAATATCACATAATTTAGCAGAGAATTTAGAAAAAATCTCATCTTCTTTCATACTATAGTTTTTAAATTTAGTACCAAGCATGCAAAGTTTAGGTCATTCAACCTATTTCATGGTCTCTTGGAAAACCTCTAAAATATCCCAAGCTTTCTTAGTAGTATAAACATAAGAGTTACGATAGAACTCATCAGTAAATACAACACTAAAAATAGTATTAATAACATTTTGGTTCAAATTATTAGTAGTTTTATCTTCCATAGTTTGATATTTTCTAGGTTTTAGAATAACTACATTATCTTTGGTAACCCTAGGTGGTTCCCAATCATAAATAACTAAGTTTCAAATACTCTTATCAATAGAATGTGGAGAGGCTCTCATACGAGCTTTCCAATATTGGTAGTTAGAACCATCAAAGAATGGAGCATGGGATACATATGAACCCTCTCTCAAATGATCTATAATAAGGTCCTAGCAAACTCTTATTGTATCCAGTGACCCATTGTGATACGAAATGAAAGTTCTATTTAGTTATAGATCAAATTAACTAGAGGGCTTGAATACATAATTAACAAAGTCATGAAAAATTAAAATTTTAACTGATGATCAAACATGTAAGTATGTGTAAATAAAAGTAATATAAAAATATAAAATCAATGCAAAATACTTTTAGGTGAATAGAACCTAGGCCACACCAATGACCTATGAAAAAAACCATCAATCCACTGGACCACATAACCATCTACTATGAAAAATCAGATCAAATTACAAGGCTAGGTCTTACACTACCCACCAAAATAAATGCCCCCAAGTAATCTACTTACAAGTCATTGCATTCCTTTATAGTCTCTACAATGATGGTGTTCAAATTTGGACCATCATTTTGATGATTCACAAAAGCAATCAAGCATGTTCAACCTGTACCAAAAACGTTAGCATAATAATACTAGGGCAATATGTGTCCTAGGGAAAATTAAATAATAAATAATCCTAATTAGATGATTTAATAATATACAAGATAAATAAAATATTGTATGCTTGTTAATCAATATAATAAAACCTTAAAATGTTTGATAAATTAACTAAATGAAAAGGCCTACTCAAATAGATTTTGCAAAATAATGTCAAACATAAAGCTGAAGATAAAATGATTAATGTTATTGTGGTTAATAAATTTGTGTGCTTAGGTTTGGTTAAATAAAGTAATTTGAACACAAGGTTTAGGCAATATTATTATTCAGTCCATAAAATCGGTAAACAAAGTTTTAAATAATAGGGGTAGTATAGTAATAAATCAATTCAATTTGAGCAGGAAATAGGTTTTAAAATTGAACCCTTTACCGCTTGATTGATCGAAACCCTTATCGATAAATCAAACACTACGATTAAAATATGCTCGATCGATCCAAAAAAATCTTCATCCATATATTGTAGAAAGTAATTAATTTTGACCAAGTTTAGCTTTATATAAGTAATTAATTGATCAATCTAGTGGTTGATCAATATAAAATTAATTACTCGATGGATCTAATCAATTGAAAAATTAATTTAGGATTGTTTTAAAACTAAATAGATTGATTTTGGATCGATCTACACTCCTTGATCGATATAGACATGTCTCGATCAATAAAGTAGCCTAAATTCAAAATATTCCTGTGCATTTAATATAAAATCTAACGTGCTAAAAGATATAGATATACGTACGTTGGAACCCAATAATTTCTCTGGCTTGAAATATTCTTGAAAGATACAATTAGAAACTAAAATTTCATCTGTATATTTTGTTCATGAATATTGCCAACACTCACATAACCCTTATACTATGTATCACAAAACCTATGTCAATTCTTAGTACTCTAGATGATCACTTTAAGCACATATTTGGATATTCCTTTATTAGTGCCCATTCCCATCATATAAGTAAGCGTTGGCTCTTTTCCACCCCTTGGTGATGGATGATACTTCAATTTTTCTCCAACATCAACAACCTAAAAAATTACCTACCTTAATAGGAACTTATATCAAACGAAGGGATTTATACTACTTTATCAGGTCTATATCCAACCTTAAATCCCCTTGGTTGGTAGGAGGGGGTTTCAATGATAGTCTTGGATCATTCCAACCATCAACTGCTCTTATTATCAACTTCTAAGACTAGGCTTAAGGGGCATAGGCCATTTCAATTTCTTGGTATATGTATTAAACAACCTAGTTTTCTTGACTTGGCATTGGAATTGTTATTGGTAAGCTTAAGGCTTTCAAACTGGCAATATTAGAATAGAAAGGTTCTTTGAAATTTGGATTGCAATATTGAAGCAACCTTAACCACCCTTGCAGACATACAAAAGTAGTATGATGAAGATTTCTTTTAAAGGGAACTTCTTAAACTCAAATATAATGCCCATGCTGATTGGGATAGACTTTTACATTAGTACGATACCTTTCGGCATGACAAGTTATGCAATCTCACATTGTTTGGAAAAAAGAATTGGAACGGTTCAAAATTATGGGTCCACTCTAAATGGTATAAGGCTTTTTTGTTGAAATGCAAAACCATTGAGTGCCTAGGCCCAAATTAGATAATATCATACCAAGGGTAGATCAAGGCACTACACTTTTGGTTAATTGAGATACAATTTTAAGAAAAAAAACATATGTTTTGCTATTATATTTTGAAAAGAATACAAATATTTTATAAGGATGAATAATTTTCTAATCTAGACCGAATCGATATCTACATAGCATTAAAAAATAGGATCTTTTTTTTTATTCATTTTGATCCGATGAGGTTTATATGTTTTTTGATTAATTTGAATCAGAAAGATATGTTAATTTTATATTTCAAATCCCCACATTCCAATTGGGATGGTAGATTAGCCTAGTAAAAATGATGTCCATATATAAATTGTAAGGACTATGTGTGTTGCTATTTTCGTGGACAAAATATTTATATATAAATTTGTTTTTAGGCCTACTATCAAGTCTATCAAGAAAAGCCAAACAAATGCTCGAGTTCCAGATAATTGTACTTCAGGTATATCTTTGATAACTACGACACATAGGATTATATTTATGCATTTAATAGCACATGCTTATAAATCTAAAATTATTTTTAGTGCTAAAATATGGAATAAGATATGCTAAAAGATATTAAATAATATATACTCTAAAATAAGATATGTTAAAAGATATTAGATAAGATATATATACTCTAAAATAAGATATGCTAAAAGATATTAGATAATATATACAATAAATTATATTTGAAATCCTTATCATAAAAGATAGCATAAAATCTATTTTAAAAGAAATATATTTTAAATGAAAATTATCTTAATTAATTAGAATTACTAATCCTATTTGTAATAGAAAATATATTTATCAATTACATAGGATTAAGGGTTTTAATTTTTCCTATAAATAAAACTCATTGCTCATTGTTTCAATTAACCACACCAGAGTATTACTTTAATCTTCTTAATTTCTCTCTCTTGTTTTGCAAATATAAGATCATAATTCTTTAGGCTTCTTTATTTAGTTAATCTATCAAATATTGGTGGTTATGTTTGATTGATTAATAAGCCTAATTATTTTATGATATTTTGATAATATGTTCTTATGGCTTCTTCTTTATTTTTGTTCTTAAATTGTTAGATCAAATAATTGTTTTTGTCATATCATAATTATTTGATTTGATTATTAATCCTTAAAGAAGCTATTTTTATTGAACTTGTATTTGATATTTTTCTCTAGGATTTGCTAGTTGATTTAATTAAAAAGACATATGTTTTGAATCATGTAGTTCGGATTATTCATTATGAAATCCGTTCTAGAACACACATGGGCACTTGTGTTTTTGTGCTAACTATTTTGTAGTTGACTTGTGAACGATCTGAAATAGTGGAGAGACTTACCATTGGAGCTCAATAATTATATAAAACATAGAGCATTGGTAAGTCACCTGGTGATACAGATGGCTTTAGTAGGTCCATAATTTATAAAATTTTAATAGGTATCAAAGCCAACACTAGATACACTTAGTGTTAGTCCTACGAATATTTATTATGGATCATTCTATTGAGGATTATAGCTCAGATGATGAAGAACTTGATTCTTCTTTTCTCTCTAAATATAATGTTAAAAGTTCTATAGAATTAGTTTCTAAATGTCTTAGAGCCATAGAAGAGAATAATAGTTTAAATAAAAAATATAAAAATTAAATAAACAACTTGAGACGCATGAAATTTTTTATAATAAATTAAAAGAAGCAAATAATATTTTGTAGGAACAAAATAATGCTTTGAATTTGAGTCTTGTAGGTTTGAAAGAAGAAAATAATAAGCTTGTTGAAGATAATAAAAAACAAGTGCAAGAGCTCAAAGAATCATGTGAAAAAGTGGAGAGACTTACCATTGGAGCTCAATAATTAGATAAAACATTGAGCATTGGTAAGTCACCTGGTGATACAGATGGCTTTGGTAATAAGGATGAGAATTCCACACCTTCAACATCAAAGACTACATTTGTAAGGCCTTTAAACTCTACTCCTACTATCACCACTTATCCACAAAGAACTATTACACCTATGGTATAAAAATTTGTTAAGTTTGTGCCTGTCTGTCATCATTGTGGTAGAAAAGTTCATATAAGACCAAAATGTAGATTTTTGAGGAAGGCTCTTGAAGTTAATTATTCTTTCCATGTTTCACATAGTAGGACTCATAAGCATCATTCATCTACGCATGCTACATCATATTCAAGGAAGAATGGAAATTATAATAACTTGTTCATAAATTCTACTAGGAAGTATGAAGTCTTAAGTTCAAGGAGGCAAGAAAAATTAAGTACTTTTAATGTTTGGACTCATTATCATCATCCTATTTTGCATATTGCATCTTCATTTAGGATGAATGAGGAAAGTACAGCTAAGTCCAAGAACATGACTATGAAACATAAGCTTGTTGAATCCCAACCCAATGATATAGAGAAATCAAAATTCAAGAAAATGTGGGTTAGGAAAGGGTGTTTTTTCCCGGTCACCTAATCGTCTTTTATTAGAGTGCTTAAATGACCCTAAGTGAGTAATCTTTATTGTCTTTATTTTATTTATTAGTAAAACTTAAAAAAAAAAGTAGAATCCTTATTTGGCCAACATGGTATTGGACCCATTTAACACTTACAAACATATAACCTTACTTTTAATGACTTAACTAATTTTGACATTTATTATATAAATGATTCTACAATTTTTACTTATGCACACACATATTCTTATACATGTGATGATCGATGTTGACATAAACTTCTTCGCACACTCACAAACACACATATATGTTATGCACGAAGTTTATGAATTTTCTTGATAGACTCTAGGACTTTAACTAATCTTGATTGTAAAATTGTGTTGAGTTCTACTTTTTCTTACTAAAATTTTATAGTATGGAGACACCTAGTATTGAGAGGGCTACCTACTGTGATGTGTGAAGCTACCGCAATGAACGGAGAGGGCTACCTAACAACTAGTTTGAAAGTCATCGTGCTAGGTTTATGGCTCGTGCAAAAAAAAAAGGAGAAAAGATTATGCAAAAAGTGACTACTTATAAATCTTGTATATTGAATGCACAAAAAGAAAGAGCCAATAGAGGTTATAAAAAGAAATATATAATTTACCTCCTATGTATGAAAAAAAATACAAAAAATAAATAAAATAATATAATAAGTCCTCCTTTAGAATATATACTTTATTTTTGTAAGATTGAAGACTCAATTATAGTTTTACATGATAGGTGATAATTTTTTCTTTTGAGTCTTTCTTGATAGGTTATAAATGAATTAATTGACATATTTGTGGAGTTTAAATATATATACTACTTTAAGTAAATATCAATATGTCATTATATGTGCTTGTGTGACTCTTATACTCTACTTATTTATTTACATGATAAATAATCAAAATTTGAGTTAAAAAATGATGAGTTCTCAATTGGTTGTGTGTTCATTTGTGATTAAATGAGTTTAATACCTTATATGGCTATTTATAAAAAAATAATTAATTAGATTTTTTCATTTCCATATTCTTTTCATATATTACTTTTTTTAATTCATTTCTAAGTTAGAGAGTCATAGAACTTAGGGGGAGTTTAAAGCATATTGCACTTTTGCATTTCTCTACTTTTACATTGCTATATCTTTAGGAGGAGTTTAGCTTCATTACTTTGTATAATACTTTGTCCTTCTCGTATGTCAAAAGGGGGAGAGAATAATGTGTTTTACTTCCATGATTCTATTTTGTTATGCAAATAGGGAGAGAACATACTTAATTAAGCTTGATTGGTATGAATGCACACTACATGATTATTCTTTACACTTCGCTTATTTTATGTAAATTGAACTAATGTACAAATGAGGCTTTCATGCCAAGTTGTCCTATGCTTTATCAATGTCATTTTAGTTACTTACAAGCTTGTCATATCATAATTATTTGATTTGATTATTAATCTTTAAAGAAGCTATTTTTATTGAACTTGTATTTGATATTTTTTCTCTAGGATTTGCTAGTTGATTTAATTTAAATGACATATGTTTTGAATCCTCTAGTTAGGATTATTCATTTTTAAATCCGTTCTAGAAAACACATGGGCACTTGTGTTTTTGTTCTAACTATTTTGCAATTGACTTGCGAACGATCTGATTTGTGGGGAGCTTATTGAAACGTTGGTCTGGAAAATGTTCATGCTAATATTGAAAACTGTGAAAACAGAGCAGGGACTCATAAGTAAATTACATTGGGGCAGTATCCTTGGGAGGGTAGCATAAGACCGAGTTTGTACTTGAACATTTGATTTTTATAGTGGAAAGTTAGGTGGTCCGATGGACCGTTGGATTTCCTCTTAGACCATGGTTGTGGCCTAGGTTGTTTCCACCTAAAAATATCGTGTTATTATTTTATTTCCGTACTTATATTTACACACGATTGCATGCCTGACTGGTTTGTTTAGGTTTTTAAATTATAAATTGGTAAAAATTAAAAATAACCTATTCACCCCTCTAAGTTAATTAGGTCCGTAATTTATAAATTTTCAATTTGTATCAAAGCCAACACTAAATACACTTAGTGTTAGTCATACGGATTTTTATTATGGATAACTTTATTGAGGATTGTAGCTTACATGATAAGGAAATTGAATCTTCTTTTCTCTTTAAATATAATGTTAAAAGTTCTAAACAATTAGTTTCTAAATGTCTTAGAGCCGTAGAAGATAATAATAGTTTAAATACAAAAATATAAAAATTAAATAAACAACTTGAAACGCATGTAATTTTTTATAATAAATTAAAAGAATCAAATAATATTTTGCAGGAACAAAATAATGCTTTGAATTTGAGTCTTATAGGTTTGAAAGAAGAAAATAATAAGCTTGTTGAAGATAATAAAAAACAAGTGCAAGAGCTCAAAGAATCATGTGAAATAGTGGAGAGACTTACCATTGGAGCTCAATAATTAGATAAAACATTGAGCATTGGTAAGTCACCTGGTGATACAGATGGCTTTGGTAATAAGAATGAGAATTCCACACCTTCAACATCAAAGACTACATTTGTAAGGCCTTTAAACTCTACTCCTACTGTCACCACTTATGCACAAAGAACTATTACACCTATGGTAGAATTTATGAACAATTAAAAATTAAATTATTGGTAAAAATTAAAAATAACCTATTCATCCCTCTAAGTTAATTAGGTCCATAATTTATAAACTTTTATAAATTATTGATGACTATTCAATTATAATCACCATTGAAAGACAACAATGCACCAATGGTGAATAGAACCAAGAACACAAATGTTGTGACTAATGAAACCAACCATAAGACTACATCTCAATTGATATAACGCTTGAATGATTAAGATTTTCATAGTTTATTTATATACTAAATTTTTTAATTGGAACAGAATCCAACAACTTAGATTTGACCAGTTTGGTTTGCTATAGTTTTAAAATATTAAACAGTTTAATCTTATCTTTAGAAATTTTTAAAAAATGAGATCAGAATTGACGTTTCCTCCCCCAATTAATTTGTTTGAGTCACATAGTTTGACTATTACAAATGGATGCTAGATCACACATACCTTGCACATGTTTACGGTGTTGTGGCTAGAATGAAAGATATCTATAAGAAATATCAAACATATATTAGAAGTTATGACCATAAAACTTCTAAGCCTTTTAGATAAAATGCTATGGAACTTAAATCGTGATAGTGGGGCATGACTTTGCTAAAAGACTCAGAAAGGGTAAGTGTGTACAAGTTTAATAAATAATATTTTATAAATATTTTTAAGCGTAATTAATGTAAGTTTATACTTATTTTATTTTTACCATGTTCTATAATTGTTTGATTTGTATTTTATGGCAAAATATATATTTTTTAAATTTTTTAAATTTTTTTAGAAAATTTATTGAAATTTTTATAGAATTTTTGAATGTTTTTAGGATAATATAGATTAACTCAATTAGCCGTTGGATGTACTTATAATTCTCTCTTCAATGTTGACTAGTGTCAATGGCATTGACTTTCATTAACTAACTTAATGAATGCTACATGGACACATAGATAACCTTCTATTTTTTTCATCCAATGTTCCTAATTTAATCTTATCTTGAAAACCTAATTGTCACATTTAAATAACATAATAAAAACACATTTAAAGAATATCAACATCCAAAAAAGTTCTAAAAGTTGAGATAAAATGAAGAAAATTCATATTTGATACATCTTGAAGGATTTTTTATTACAAATTTAAGAAGAAAATCGATAGATTTGTCTCTTTTGGTTTCATTTATTTATTTTTAATTAAAATACTTTTAATAAATTTTTGTTTAACTAGTATTTTTATGGATTTTTAATTTTTTTATTGAGTTTCATTGATTCCATTATTAACTAATTTTCTTGATGTAATTATGAAAAATTTTAAACCTTAAACTTCGATTTGATATGATTTTATGTTACAATTCAATTAAAGTACGAATTTTTGAATCGATAGCATCTAAAGAACATGTTAGATTTTGTATAAGGTTTACATTCAATTTGATTTTTAGTTATGTTAAATATTATATTATAATGTTGTTATAAAATTGAATTTTTAAAATTAGAATGACTAGTTGTTTTTAATAATAATTGAGATGATATGTATATGTTAAAATTATCAACAATTTAAATTTTATCTAATATGTTTTGATTGTAACCTAATAAATTAATTAAATCTAGTAGGAATAATTTTTAAGTTGTTAAATCATATTTAAAGTAAAGATTTTTAGGTGAAATTAAATTTCTAATGCTAAATTAATAAATTAACAGGATTCTAACATATATAATAGGTTTAGAATATAGAAGTTAATTTGCATCATAACATATTTAATTGGATTCGGGTCTAATGGTACGGATAGTGTAGTAAGTGCATATTGCATGTCTTTATCTCAAAAATCATATCTTTGTTACTTTATTTGTTATGTTATTTTGTCTTATTTTATAAAAAAGATACGAAGCCCCATTTTCATTTGAACTAACTTAATCATTTGACAAAGTATGTTCATATCATTCTAGTTAAGACTCGATAATCGATGAATGCTTTCTGGATGTCTTGTATAATAGACATTGTATGGTTACATGGCATACTGAGATCAATTGTGCCTGATCATGATGCAAAATTTATTCCTCATTTGTTGAATTATATCTAAGAAGCTTTGATTACCAAATTGTTCCATAGCACATCTAATTATCTTGAAATAGACGAGAAATCTGAAAAGGTTTATCAAATGTTAAAGACCTGTAATGACTATAGTTATAGAGCTTAGAGGAAATTGTATTAAGTATCTACCATTTTTAGGGTTCACCTACTTCCATTAGTATAGTTCACTTACTATAATTAGTAGAGTTCTCATATAACAATAGTTATCATGCTAGTTATCATTCTTGTTCATAGCATAGTTAACAAGCATGCGATGCATCTCTAACTAATTCATGCATTCCTCCCACTAAGATGCGAGACAAGCTTTAACTGTGAATCATATCTCACCATATGCCACTAAGTCAGAGCATGCTGACCACAACCAGTTAAGCATGCCACATGTTATGCACTGATTATATCCGCCTTTCCCTTCTCCACATGTCTCCTTTCTATTAGCAATTCTATTAAAATTTTCTTTTTCCATTTTAGCCCTTGATCTTAAGCTTATTTCACGGTCCAAATTAGGTTGAGCTTAATTTAACAAATAATTTCCCTATAACCCATAATGAGCCAAAAATTATGTATTTGTTATCATAATGGAGCCAAAAAGAGTGAAAATTACAGAAAATTTAAAATGACACAATTTTGGTGGAGATTACAAAGGAGATAGGTGCTACAATTCAAGAAATTGATTGTATTTCTTCTTATTCTCCTTTCTTTATCAATTTTTATGTTTTTATTAATGAAAAATATAAGTTTTATGAATACAATTATGTCTAGATAATTTATTAATCTAAGGCCCTGTGAACTCAATTTTCAACATATTATGATCTAATATTGTACGATAATTATGATTTCAATGAAATTATATTATTTAACCTTATTTTTATCCTATTAATTGTTTGGTCAACGATTGACCTATAGAGGCAATTAAATAGATTTAAGTAAATTATTTAATTGTTTACCTTGATTAAAAAGCATGTATAGTTTCAAGGCAGAGATGTATGATTTTATGTATGTGATCTCTCATTGAGGAATTTTATGCATAGTATAAAATTTAATTGATATGAGTATGTAATTAGGTTAATTACTATTTGATGTGTAGTATGCTTGAGAGAGGAATACATGTTAAGTTAGATTCAATTAATCAGGTAATTGATTGATAATTATATTGATTTTGTGGTTCACATGTTTAGAAAATTGGAGGATTTAGTATACCTACATATTTTCTCATATATGATACATATACATAATTAACTATTTCTATTTATTTTTAGTTTTTTAATTTTGCTTTCTTAAAACATAAAAACACAAAAAAATTGATTTTTTTTATTTTTAGCTTTAAAAATTAATTTCTACTAACATAAACGTCATGGGAATAATCTTTTCTTGTCATTATATTACATTTTGTAATATGTATACTTGAGTAATTATTATACACAATTCGTATCGATCAAGTTTTTGACACCATTTTGTAGTATTATAAACGTTAGAAATTAATTTCTATTTATTTTTTGTAATTTTATTTTTATTTTTAATTTATTTAGTTATTTACTTTAACTTCTTTATTTATTTATTTTAGTTAATTTTCATAATTTTAATTATTTATTTATTTTCAATTTAGACAATTGTTTTAGTGTTATTAGAAACATAGTTGAGTCTATTGCATGAATAGATTCGATAAGGGGAAATTTTGCATTTAAATCTCGAAATCGAGCATACTTAGATATCGATACAAAAGAATAAGTTGTCATCTAAGTGAAAGAAATGGCTAATCCATTATAAATACATAATAATAAACTAAATTTAAACAACCAAATACCTTTAATGAATGTTATGGATAGAACTATGAATGAGTATGCATTACCTATTTTGGAAAGACTGAATCCAAGTATTTCAAGGCGAACATTTCAGCTAATAAATTTGAAATAAAGCCAAAGATATTTTAAATGTTACAAACAATTGAAAAATAAAATGGATTACTAATAGAGGATCCCTACATACATCTCAAATTGTTTATTGAAGTTGGAGATCCATTCAAATTTAATGGTGTGATCAAAGAGGAATTTAGGCTTAGATTATTCCCTTACTCCTTACAAGATCTCGCTCGAGCTTAGCTAAACTCTTTGCCACCTAATTCTATTATAACTAGGAATGGTTTGGTAGATAAATTCTTGAGGAAATACTTCTCAATAACCAATGGTATGTAGGGGAGTCTTTATATGAACCATGGGAAAGACTCAAAGAATATGTAAGGAAATTTCCTAACCATATATCCCTCATTGTATCCAAATAGAGACTTTCTATAATGGCTTCAATGCTCAAATAAGAGCCATTGTTAATGCATCCACTAATGGAGCTCTTATTGCCAAATCTTCTAATCAAGCTTATGATTTACTTGAGAAAATGGCTAGAAATAATTATCAATGCCCAATAGACAAAATGGCATACACAAGAACAATAGTCATAATGCATAAGGTAAATGGTATCATGGCATTTATAGCTCAAGTGTCATCTTTGTTGAATCTTTTGCAGGCCTAAAACTCGTTAGCTAATATTAAACATGTCCAAGATTCAAGGGTGTCCTTTGTGTTTTGTGGTGGAGCTCATTTGTTTGATAATTGTCGAAATAATATTGAGCCAAAATTATATTATATGGGGGTAATATGAATTGAAAAAATAATCCATACTTGAACACATTTAACTCAGAATGGAGACAACAACCAAATTTCTCTTAGAGTAGTAACAATGATCAAGGTGGTAATCAATTCAATCATCAATCATTTCCACCACTTGGCATTCAACAACCACAAAAAAACTTAAGTCTAAGAGAAAAAGCCATCTACAAAGGATAATACAAATTCTTTAATGGGGATGATGAAGGATTTCATTCTAGTTAGTAAATACAAAAGTGTAAACTTAAGATATATCAATTCAGAATTTTGACACCCAAATAGGGCTACGTGCCCAAACCATAAGTCAAAAGTCTTAAGATAACCTTCTTACTAACACAATTATAAGTCGAAGAAGAAAAGTTGATAAGAGTCAAACTATTGCGTTTTTGTTATGATTTAAATGTTGATATTTGTGTGAAAATTGTGTTTATTTGATTATTTAATCCACAAATGTCATTCCATGGGTATTTCGTGTTTAAAGTGCAATTTCAGGTAAAATCATGATTTTGGAAAAGTTTTGGACAAAGTACAATAATCTCGCCGCCAGCCACATTCATCTCGCCGCCGACCAAAATCTGTGAAACCAAAAGCGTAACTTTTCTAGAAATCTCGCCACGGCGAGAATAATGTTTCCGCCGGTGAGTTTCATCCGAAAACACATTTTTTATGTTGTTTTGTTCCAAAATTGCCCCCAAAACCCTAGATCTATATATACTATAAGATGGATAAATAGGCCACGGCAGAGAGAGCATGTCTGAGTTATTTTTGAAGGACAAAAGGAAATTTTGGAGAGAAAGGTTGGAGAAGCTTGAAGGATCATCACCATTGTTGCTACCAAGTCTTCATCTTCAAGAGTTTTTCATCTCTTCTCCTTAGCTTTTATTTTCTGAATTTTATTTATATTTTTTATTCATAGATTCAATTGAAATAATGTTTGTTCTTATTTCTATTATGAACTAATTTGTTTTTGCTAAGGCTATGATGTAGTTAAATCAAGAAAATATGATTTCTTGTGTTATCGTTATATGAATTCATTGTTTTCAAGTTGAGTATTTATTTCCATGCTTAATGCTTTTAAATTTATGATCAAGATTTAGATGATTTGTTGCATTATATTGAGACCGAGAGGAGATGTGTAATGAATGCTTCTTGTGATAAATATCGTATGTTGAATGCGAGTTTGACACCTAATGCATGATGTATGTGGTTATTCTAGAAATTCCATAAATCGTAATGTGCTTATATGTGATTAAATCTTCATAGAAATATAGTTGATTTTCATAGATAAGTAATTCTAATATAACTCGAGAGAGAGTATTAGATAAGTTTAGGTTTTTCAACCATCACTTCTAACTTTGATTCTCATATAACGTGATTTGAAATCAGATTGAATTGATTTAGCGAAATCAAATGCCTTAACATTTTTAATCATTTGTGAACAACATTAAATTTTGTTATTTGTGTTTAGTTTTAAGTTAATTTACTTCATAAACAAATTCAAAAAATTCGGTTTTCAAATAAAATTAAGATTAGTCAATTTCGGTACTTAGTAACGCCATTCCTTGTGGGTTCGATATCCGTACTTTTGTACACTTTATTACTTGATAGATTCGTGCACTTGCGAAATTACGCATCAAAAGGTATGGAGCGTAGCAATGAAATAGCCTTGAATAGTGGAAAAACTCTAGAGGAGGAACACGAGACTCAAAAGGATGAGAAAAAATAAGAACCTAAAAAGGATGAGGAGGAAAAAGTGGATAAACAGAGATCCAAAAAGGAAATAATTCAACCAAACAAGACTATTCCATTCCCTCAAATTCTGTAAAAACAAAACCTAGATATGTATTTTTCAAAATTTATGGAAGTTTTCAAGAAGCTACACATAAATATACCATTTATAGATGCACTTAAACAATGCCTTCTTATGCCAAATTTCTAAAGGACATCCAGTATAAAATAATGAGGCTTGGAGATAATGAAACAATAACCTTAACTAAAAGTTTTAGTGCTATCTTTTCTAGAAAACTACCCAAAAAATTGAAAGATTTAGATAACTTTGACATTCCTTGCACAATTGGGAACATGAACTTTAAGAAAGTGCTATATGACTTAGGTTCAAGCATTAACGTTATGTCATTATCAATCTTTAGGAGAATAAGAATTGGTAAAGTGAAACCCACTTTAGTAACATTGTAAATGGTAAACAAGCCAATCAAAAAGCCCTAGGGAGTGGTGATGAGCAAAACCGGCATCGCCGATCCTACCAATACTTTGGTTTTATAATTATAAAACTCTCTCAAGTGCAAAAATCATTTTGTAGAAAATGATAAGTATATTCCAAAGGTCAATATAAGGAAGGAATATATGTGGTTTTTATTTTATTATTCAAAATTTTAAAAACAAAATAAAATCCTAAACATCCTGTCACGATATTTTGGTTTTTGTGTTTCTAATTAATAATATAAAAATAAACATAGATATAGATTCAATAAATATTTATGCAAATTTTATCATTTATAATAGTGGAGTATTTATGAATATAATAACTAAGTTAATTATGCTTGCTCATATTATTTAGGTTATTAAAGATATGAATTGATATTTATTGATTCTCTCTTTTTTATATGAATACCACATTTGGTGGGGTTAGATATTGTTTGTTAACTAAACAAATCAATTAACACCTATGGGTGGAGTTGATAACTAATTTGGTTAATTAAATTAATTTCTTTTTCTAAGAGATTGAAAATGAACCATTTAAATGCCACATTTGGTGGGGTTAGACAGTTTAAACTTTATTCAAGGTGTCCAATTTAAACCTAAGAATTTAATTATCCGAGTACTAACTTTCAAGTTTTAAAACCATTACTGAAAACATGTTGTCAATACATTTTCAGATAATAATTCTTATAAAAAATTTTGAAATAGAGCTTCACTCTAACTACCGGGTGATTGTACCAACAAATAAAAGAACACTACTCTAAATTAGACCGGATAAGTAAACCTTAAAATCTAATTTTCAAATTTAAGTTTCTAATGAAAAATAATATATTTCTTTCTAACATTCTTAATATAAAATCTTAAATAAAAATAAAATCAATTCATTTTAGAGATTTTTACCTATTTAATATTTCGTAAGCATAACAACATTATTATTATATCATGTTTACAAACAGCCAGCAAAGTTAAATTTAATCACAGACAAATTAAATATAACATGTAAGAATAAAGCATAAAAAATAACTGTAAAGAAAATAAAATCCTTACAGTACTTTGATGCTATTCCTGTTGCTGGAAAACCTCCAAACAGAATTTGCACTCCCATTTATTGAATCAAAAAGCAAATAAATTACAAAAACATAATTAGTTCTTCTCAAAAAGAGAAGAACTCTAAAACTAAGAAGAACTAACTAAGAAAATACTAAAAACTAAGAAAAACTAAGCAATGAGAGAAAGAAAGACAAGAGAAGATGGGTTTTTAGGTGTGGTATGAAGTGAAGAGAATTGGGGTATTTATAGGTGAGGAGAGGAATAAAAGGTGGGTGAAAAAATGATAAAAAATGGAGAAAACGTGAAGTGGTGAATGATGATGTCATCATGCCGACGTCATGGTGATGTGGGGCGATTTGGCATGCGCGGATGGGGCAGATGGGCGTAACGCCGCGTGCTAACTGGGCGTAGATGGGTAGCGGTGTCCGCAGACTGGGTGTTGTGCGTGGAAATGAGCAGGGGTGCGTGCGGGCCCAGTCTTTGTCTTGCTGCGATTCTGCACGATTTCTCCCTTGTTTACATTTTTTACCCATTTTGTCCAATTTTTCCATATTTGTTGACCTTTTCTCATTTATATATGAATATATTTGTGATGTATTGCCTCTAGTAATCCTCTTTGAGTCTTTAGTTACATTTTTAAGCAAAAATACCTAAAAAAGAATAAAAATTTCCGTGATTCCGAAAAGAAAAATTTATATATATATATGATAAAAAATCATATAAATATATATATATATATTAATCAATTAATGTGCATAAAATCATGGTAATTTTAGTACTTTTTGAGCACTCATCAAGTGGTAAAAGATATGCTTATAAAAGTGAAGAAGTTCATGTTTCTAGTAAATTATACTAGACATGGAAGAGAACCGTAACATTCTTGTCATACTTGGCTATCCATTCTTAGTAAATGAAAGAGCACTCATTGATGTACAAAAAGATGAGCTTACAATGAGAGTGCAAGATGAACAAGTTACATTTAAAGTTTTTAAAGCATCTGAGCCTCTTAATATTGATAAGGCCAAAAAATTCACAAAGAAAAAAAAATGACATGATAAGATAATTGAGCATCATGTTTTAAACTTGAAAATAAAGTATTATTGAACAAATCAAGACTTAAACTATTTTTGGGAAAACTCGAGAGTAAATGGATAGAGGGATTTACCTTTGGAGTTGATATGATCGTCTAGTCAATGACATTAAATGTAATATTAGTTCGGTGGCAACCTAACGTTATTATACTTATATTTTTATTCTTTTTGTTTTGTAGTTGAATAAATATGAAAAGCAATGGCACAACAATATTGGGCAATTTAAACGATAGATGTAGTGTGCCAAGACTAAGAGAGTTTTCTTTCCTTTTACCCTTTCCATATTTATATGTGTACCTTTAGGACAAAGTGCAATTTAAGTTTGGGGGAAGGAAATTCATTCTCTACATTAATGTTTAGTACTTTTTTAGTTTTTAGGATTTTTTTATTTTTAGGATGTTTTTAATCCTAATTTGAGTAGAAATTTATAAATATATGAAAACTAAATGCATGCATACTTGATATGAAATGTATTGATAAAAATTGGTTGTCATGATTAAGATAAGGACTATAATATGCTCATTCAGATATTTATATTAATTATGTGATATATTTGCTAGTTTTGATTAGATTGATTCAAATTTTTGTATACATGTTCATGATTGATTTTGGTGTTTTTATTGAGAGAAAATTTGTGATGAGTTATGTGAGTTGACGAGATTTTTCATATTTTAGATTCTATTTTACCATCCCTTGTGGCAAAATTTCAAATAATATTTATTAGAAGAGATTATTTAAGGCTTATTTGGATCGATTGAGCCTTTCAAGCTCATCATTGTTAATATCTTGAGTCACCCATTCAGGCCCAATTAAAAACCTTTCATATCTTTAAGCCACATTTTATGCCTACCCAACAAGCATTACCTTTACCCTTACAAATTTAGCTTGTATGAAAAACAAAATCATGTATTATGTAATAGAGTAAGGTGAAATGTATTATACCCTATAAGAAAAACAAAAACAAAAAACTCATATTACAATTATTCCTCTAAAGAGAGAAAAAAATAAAATTACAAATAACTTTGAAGGTGTTGTAAGGTTACAAGAGAGAGAGAGATGTTGAATAAAATAGTATGAAAATAATGATAAGATAGGGTGCACTAAAATATCAAGTAAAAGATCAATAGTAGTTAAAAAGTGCATGATCAATAAAAAAAAGATAAGGTGTAGAAAGAGTATAGAAAGCTTAATTTATTGACCTTATCTAAGCCTTACATTACAATCATATAAAGCCTTTAATGATCTTTTAGCTAAATGCATATTTATACTAGTAAAGAGGGATGTGCAATATAGACTTATGACACTTGTTCTAAGATTGAATTGATTAACGTGCACAAATAGGTTGATTTAATAAGTGCATTCGATGATATCATATCTAAGAATCACACATGAATAAATTTGTAAAAAAACTTACATATCATTGTATTGATGGATATCTGAACCTTATTTATATTAGAATTATACAACTATTAAGAGAGACAATTATTTTTAAATATCCATGTATTAATAGATATATATTTATGAATATACTATCCATGTCATTTTATTTAGTTACACAAGGCTTTACTTAAGGACAAGGAAAGAGTTAAGTTTGGGAGTGTGATGACTCTAAGAAAATAGTCATCAGTGTACTCTTTTGCTTAATATTAGCTTGTTTTATTCCATAAGTAATACTTTTAGGGTTAAAAGTATTAAAATATAAATCATCTAGCGAAAAGGGATGAAAATTTCTTTTGGGAATTTTCTAAAACATTTTGATTTTTTTTTTTTGGATTTTTATGAATTTTTTAATGCACGACCAATAAGAAGATGTCACATAAGCAAATGAGCTAACCATGCAAGCCACGTGGATGCCAAACAAGAAAAAATCGCCAATCGTGCAACACCATGTCTTCTAGATAATGCATGCCTTGCCACATTTTAGCATTGCATTCGTTATGAGTTCACAGTGCAGTCAATGAGCATGCCATGTGTATCTTCCCAATAGGAAGCCATGATAATGTGGTCAATGAGCATTAAAATGAGTTAGAGCACGTTGACCACGACTAGTCAAGAATGCCATGCATCACACGCTGATTGGATCCGTCTTTCCCTCTGCCAGATGTTGTATTTTTATTCGCCAATGCTACCAATTCTTCCTTTTTTTTCATCCGAGCCCTTGATATGAAGCTGATTTGATAGACCAGATTCCATTTAAGCTTAATTCAATTCCCTAATTTCCTCATAAACCCTAATGAACCAAAAATTACATATTTTTATCAATTTTTGGAACTAAGAAGAGAGAAAAATTCAAAAAAAGATGTAATATAAGATTGTGCTACAATTCAAGAGATTGATTATATTCCTACTTTTTATCCCTTTATTTATCAATTTTATGGCTTTCTTTTTGAAAAATATGAGTTTTATTAATAAAATTATGTCTAGTTAATTTATTAATCTAAAAGTCTTATGAACCTAATTTTCAATATGTGATGATATAATTAATATTTTCTCCGAATTACGATTTCAATTTAATTATATTATTTTGTCTAATTTTTATGTCATTAATTGTTTGTCCAATAATTGATCTATAAAACTAATTTAATATATTTAAGAAAATTATTTAATTACTTGTCTTGTTTAAAACACAAGTTTAATTGTTTACGACTTCTATTTTATCTCAAATTCAAGAGTCATGCATACAACCTAATTATGTACTATTAGAAATTCCATTCCACACTCTTCTGGCTATATTCATGCCATATAACGAATCCCCTCTTTGAGTGCTCAAATTATTTGGGCAAAAATTATTAAATTACTTTGAAATGTGCCAAAATCTTCAAAAATTTGAGAGGTCTTAAGCATACTTAGATTCTTAAAGTTAAAGTCCTCCAAATAATGTATATTAAATGACGTAATAAATTTAAGATTAAAAAAATGAATTAATTTGAATTTTTATTATATATATTCGGATCAGTAGCAAAGAACGTTCACGAAATCTCAACTTTCTTTTCATTAATTTTAGCTGTTTTAGTTAATTTATTTATAGTAACAATCTTAAAAAAATATTTATTGTGACTTTTAGATTATTTTAGCTAGTAATTTAATAGCATAATTTAACTCACACCTTTGTGTGTTAAATTAAATCCTTGAAGTTTCATTCTACATCCGTCAATATTTTTACACTATCACCAAGGATTGAGTCTAAGTCTTCTTATTGTTTGCCAGCATAATTTTTCATTGTTTGCTAACCCACTCTTGTAAGGTTAATTAAAATGTAAGTTCAAGAAGAGGATCTTAAACCAAGATCTTAAATGGAGACAATCCTTCATATTTTGTTATTCTTTACCTCTTCCTTTATTTTTACATTTTATATTATTCATGTGCATAAAATAAAGAAAATATAAGAATTAAGTGAGAGGGAGAGAAAACATATCATCTCCTTAATTAGTTAACTAGGTGTTTAGATAGTGTAGGTTGCATCAACATGCAACATAAATCTTTTAGTATTATCCGAAGTTTCTTTTGGTTGAGAAAAGTGAATAAGATTAAATTGTATCATGCAAGCATACCAAATATAATAGCGGACTCTTTGAGTCAGTCAAGTTTTGTTTTACAGAGGTTATCAGATACTGACAAAACACTCAGGTAAAAGGAGGTTACACATTAAAATTATTTGATGATGAGAGACAAGCATTCTTATGCAACCTTGTCTCCAATTCTACACTATTATTGAATATAAAAGTGACTTAGTCTAACGATCTTAAAATTTGTGAAGTATGGTGTAGAATGTCATTAATGCATGGACATATTTTGATAGATCGTTTCCTTTTCACAAAGAGATAATGATGTCAGATAATTATTTAAGGCAAAGGATTATTGGTGCAACCTATAGATAAAATTTACGATACATCTTAAAAGTACAAAAATGTATCGTAATTTATCGACAACTTATTGGTGAAGATGAATGAAAAGAGATGTGGATTAATTTCTAGTAAATGTTAAAGATATTACAAAATTCATGATAAAGGATTAGAAACAAATAGAACTACTTCAACCACTCCAGATGTTGGAATGGAAATGAGACAACATAACCATAGGTTTTGGTCAAGGCCTACGTCATACTTCTCAAGGTCACAATTCTATTTTGATAATCACTAATCTTTTCACAAAGTACACTCATATCATTCTAGTTAAGACTCGATAATTGATGAATGCTTTGTAGAAGTCTTATATAATAGACATTGTATGGTTACATGGCATACTAAGGTCAATTGTGTCTGATCATGATGTAAAATTTATTCCTCATATGCTGAATTGTGTCTAAGAAGCTTTGATTACCAAATTGTTTCATAGCACATCTAATTATCTTGAAATAGATGAGAAATCTAAAAGAGTTATTCAAATGTTAAAGACTTGTAATAACTATAGTTATAGAGCTTAGAGGAAATTGGATTGAGCATCTACCATTTTTAGAGTTCACTTACTATAATTACTAGAGTTCTCCTACTAAAACAATTATCATGCTTGTTATCATTCGAGTTCATAGCATAGTCAACAAGCATGCCATGCATTTATAACTAATTCATGCATTCCTCCTACTGAGACACCACCCAAGCTTTTAACTGCGAATCATATCGCACCATATGCCACTAAATAAGGGCATGCTAACCACAACCAGCTAAGTATGTCATATGTTGTACACTAATCATATATGTATTTTCCCTTACCACATGTCGCATTTCTATTAGCAAGTTCTATTAAATTTTCCTTTTTTCCATTTCTATTAGCAAGTATTATTATATTTTTCTTTTTGATATGAAGCTGATCTGACGGTCCAAATTAAATTGAGCTTAATTTAACCCTTAACTTCCCCATAGCCCCTAATGAGCCAAAAATTATGTATTTCAGTATTTAGAGCCAAGAAGAGAGAAAATTACAAACAATTCAAAATGACATACAATTTTGTTAGAGACTATAGAGGAGATAGGTGCTACAATTCAAGAAATTGATTGTATTTCATCTTTTTCTCTTTTCTTTATCAATTTTTATGTCTTTATTTATGAAAAATATAAGTTTTATGAATATAATTATGTTTGGATAATTTATTAATCTAAGGTCTTATGAACTCAATTTTGAACATGTGATGATCTAATATTGTACACCAATTATTATTTCAATTAAATTATATTATTTAATCTTATTTTTTTCCAATTAAATGTTTGGCCAAACCTATGGAGGCAATTAAATATATTTAAGTAAACTATTTAATTGTTTATCTTGATTAAAAAAAACATGTATAGTTTCAAGGTAGAGATGTATGATTTTATATATGTGATTTATCATTGATGAATTTAATGCATAGTATACAATTTAATTGATATGAGTATGTGATTAGGTTAATTACTATTTTGTGTGTCGTTTGCTTGAGAGATGAATAAATGCTAATTAGATTCAATTGATTGTGTAATTGATTAATTATTATATTGGAATAATTTTTGTGATTCATATGTTTGTAAATTTGGAGGATTAAGTATGCCTACATATTTTCTCATATATTTTTTTAGTTGCCAAATCTGACATAATTAACTATTTCTATTTATTTTTAGTTTTTAAATTTGCTTTCTTAAAACATAAAAACACAAAAAAATTTATTTTTTATATTTTAGCTTTAAAAATTAGTTTCTAATAACATAATATTTATGTGAACGATTTTTTCTTATCATTATATTACTTGTTGTGAAACATATACTTGAGTACTTATTGTATACAATTAGTGTCGATCAAGTTTTTGACACCATTGTGTGGTATTATAAACGTTAGAAATTAATTTTAATTTATTTTTATAATTTTAATTTATTTAGTTATTTATTTTAACTTCTTTATTTATTTATTTTAGTTAATTTTCTTTATTTAATTTTCATAATTTTAATTTATTTATTTTTATTTTGTAATTATTTTCAATTTAGACAACTTCTTTAGTGCTATTAGAAACATAGTTGAGTCTATTGCATGAATAGATTCGATAAGGGAAAGTTTTACATTTAAATCTCGAAATCAAGCATACTTAGATATCAATAAAAAAGAATGTGTTATCTAAGTGAAAGAAATGACTAATCCATTAGAAATAAATAATAATAAACTAAATTTAAACAACCAAATACCCTTAATGAATGTTATGGATAGAGCTATGAATGAATATGCATTACTTATTTTGGAAAGGCTAAATCCAAGTATTTCATGGCCAATATTTCAACTAATCAATTTGAAATAAAGCCAAAGATATTATAAATGTTACAAAAAATTGGAAAATTCAATGGATTACTAATAGAGGATCCTCACCTACATCTCAAATTGTTTATTGAAGTTGGAGATTCATTTAAATTTAATGGTGTAATCAAAGAGAAATTTAGGCTTAGATTATTCCCTTACTCTTTGTGAGATCTTGCTTGAGCGCTTAGCTAAACTCTTTGCCACCTAATTCTATTATAACTTGGAATGCTTTGGTAGAGAAATTCTTGAGGAAATAGTTCCCATCAACAAACGATATGAAGGGGAGTCTTTATATAAACCATGTGAAAGAGTCAAAGAATATCTGAGGAAATTTCCTAACCATGGTATCCCTCGTATTCAAATGGGGACTTTCTATAATGGTTTCAATGCTTAAATAAGAACCATTGTTAATGCATCCTTTAATGGAGCTCTTCTAGCCAAATCTTCTAATCAAGCTTATGATTTACTTAAGAAAGTGGCTAGAAATAATTATCAATGCCCAATAAACAAAATGGAATACACAAGAACAATAGTCAAAATGCATAAGATAAATGATATCATGACATTTACAACTCACGTGTCATCTTTGTTGAATATTTTGAAGGCCTAAAACTTGCTAGCTAATAATAAATAGGTCCAAGATTCAAGGGTTTCTTTTATTTTTTGTGGTAGAGCTCATTTGTTTGATAATTGTCCAAATAATATTGAGCCAAAATTATTGGGGGGTAATGTGAATCGAAACAATAATCCATACTTGAACACGTTTAACCCAGAATGGAGACAACAACCAAATTTCTCTTAGAGTAGTAACAATGATAAAGGTGATAATCAATTCAATTGTCAATCATTTCCACCACATGGTATTCAAAAACCACAACAATCTTAAGTGTAAGAGAAAAAGCCATCTACTGAGGATAATAAAAATGCTTTAATGGGAATGATGAAGGATTTCATATAGTTAGTAAATATGAAAGTGTAAACTCAAGAGACTTGAATTCAGAATTTTAACATCTAAATAGGGTAACTTGCCCAAACCATAAGTCAAAAGTCTTAAGATAACCTTCTTACTAACACAATTATAAGTCGAAAAAGAGAAGGTATGGAGCTTTGCAATGAAATAGCCATGAAGAGTGGTAAAACTCTAGAGGAGGAACATGAAACTCAAAAGGATGAGAAAGAACAAGAACCTTAAAAGGATGAGGAGTAACAAGTGGATAAAGAGAGAACTAAAAAGGAAATAATTCAACCAAAAAAAGAGAAACCTCTAAATACCCTATTCCATTCCCTCAAATTTTGCAAAAAAACAAAAGCTAGACATGTATTTTTCAATATTTCTGGAAGTCTTGAAGAAGTTACAAATAAATATACCATATATAGATGCACTTAAACAATGCCTTCTTATGCCAAATTTCTAAAGGACATCCTGTATAAAAAAATGAGGCTTGGAGATAATGAAACAATAACCTTAACTAAAAGTTGTAGTATCTTTGCTAGAAAACTACCCCAAAAATTGAAAGATTTGGATAGCTTTGACATTCCTTACACAATTGGGAACATGAACTTTGAGAAAGTGTTATATGACTTAGGTTTAAGCATTAAATTTATGTCATTATCAATCTTTAGTAAATTAAGAGTTGGTAAAGTCAAACCCACTTTAGTAATATTGTAAATGGTAAACAAGAAAATCAAAAAGCCCTAGGGAATGGTAAAAGATATGCTTATTTTAAGTGGACAAGTTCATATTTCTAGTAAATTTCATTATACCAGACATGGAAGAGAACCGTAACATTTCTATCATACTTGGCCATCCATTCTTAGTAAATGGAAGAACACTCATTAATGTACAAAAAGATGAGCTTACAATGATAGTGCAAGATGAACAAGTTACATTTAAATTTTTTAAAGCATATGAGCCCCTTAATATTGATAATGCTTATGAGTGCTTTATAATTGATGTTACTGATCATGATGATAACTTAAAAGAATCTGTTGAGTCACTTATACTTAAGACTATTAGACATAATGTTGTGAACAATAAAGTAAACTCACCAAGAAAACACTCAATCTATTTTCGTTTTGAAAGTATGGAATCTATCATTGATATTGTTGATTGTGTGAACTATTTGGAGGCTACACCTCCCATATTTATACCTAATGTGGTTATGGAAAGTTTTGATAAAATATCTAAGCTCAAACCATCTATTGAAGGGCCACTAAGGTTAGTGGTCACATTTTTACCCTACCAACCCCAATCAAGTGGGCAAGCAAAAGGGTCCAGTAGAGTGGTGAAAAGGATACTATAAATACATAAATTAGATAAGCTATGGAGGAGTGCATATAAAAATGAAAAAAAGTACAAAAAGAAAACAAAAATATGACATGATAAGATAATTGAGCATCATGTTTTTGAACTTGAAAATAAAATATTATTGAACAAATTGAGACTAAACTATTTTTGGGAAAACTCGATAGTAAATGGATAGAGGAATGTACCTTCGAAATTGATATGACCGTGTAGTCAAAGACGTTAAACCTAATGCTGGTTCAGAGGTAACCTAACGTTATTATACTTATACTTTTATTCTTTTGTTTTGTAGTTGAATAAATGTTAAAAACAATGGCATAATAAGATTGGGTAGTTTCAACGATAGATGCAGTGTGCCAAAACTAAGAGAGTTTTCTTTTCTTTTACCCTTTACATATTTATATGTGTACCTTGAAGAAATTGTGCAATTTTTGTTTGGGGGAAGGAAATTCATTCTCTACTTTAGTGTTTAGTACATTTTTAGTTTTTAGGAATTGTTTTTTTACTTTTAAGATGTTTTTAATCATGATTTGTTTAGAAATTGGTAAATATATGAAAACTAAATGCATGTATACTTGATATGAAATGTATGAGTTCAATGATAAAAATTGGTTTCCATGATTAGGGTAAGGACTATAATATACTCTTTTAGATAGTTAAATTAATTATGTGATATGCTTGTTAGTTTTGATTGAATTGATTCAATTTTTTGTGTACATGTTCTTGATTGATTTTGGTGTTCTTATTGAGAGAAAATTTGTGGTGAGTTATGGAAGTTGACGAGATTTGTCATGTTTTAGAATCTATTTGACCATCCTTTTAGGCAAAATTATAAATAGTATTTATCAGAAGAGATTATTTAAGCTTTATTTGGATTGATTGAGTCTTTCAAGGTCGCTATTGTTACTATCTTTAGTCACCCATTCAGGCCCAATTAAGAAAGTTTCATATCTTTAAGCCACATTTTATGCCTACTCAACAAGAATTACCTTTACCCTTACGCCTTTAGCTTGTATGCAAAAAAATACAATCATGTGTTATGCTATAGAGTAAGGTGAAATGTAATACATCATATAAGAAAAGAAAATAGAAAAACTCATAATACAATTATTCCTCCAAAGAAAGAGAAAATAAAATTAAAAATAAATTTGGAGGTGTTGTAAGGTTTCGAGATATATATATGTGGAATAAAAGAATATGAAAATAATGAATGATAGGGTGCTCTAAAATCTCAAGTAAAAGCTAAATTGTAGATAAAAAGTGCATGATGAATAAAAATAATGGTGAGGTGTAGAAAGAGAATAAATAGCTTAATTTATTGACGCCATCTAAGCCTTACATTACAACCATGTAAAGTCCTTACTGATCTTTAGCAAAGTGCATATTTATATTACTAGAGAGGGATGTGAAAAATATACTTATGATACTTGTTCTAAGATTGAATTGATTAACATGCATAAATATGTTCATTTTATGAGTGCATTGGATGATATCATCTCAAAGAATCACACACGAGGCAATTCGTCAAAAATCTTACATATCCTTGTATTGATAGAACGTTGATTGATGGATATGTGAACCTTTTTTTAATTAGAATTATAAAACTATTAAGGGGAATAGTTATCACTAAATATGCATGTATTCATAGATATATATCTATGAATATAGACTAGGCTTTACTTAAAGACAAGCAAAGACTTAAGTTTGAGAGTGTCATGACTCTAAGAAAATAGAGTCATTAGTGTATTTTGTTGCTTAACATTTTCTTGTTTTATTTAATAAGTAGTATTTTTTTGGGTTAAAAGTATTAAAATAAAAATGGTCTAGAAAAATTGATGAAAATTTCTTTTGGGAATGTTCTAATTTTTTTTTTTATGGATTTTTTAATGCACGACCAATAAGAGGATGCCACGTAAGCAAATGAGCTGATCATGCAAGCCACGTGGATGGAAAACAAGTAAAAAGAGCCAATCGTGCAATGCCACATCTTCTAGATGATGCATGTCTTGCCACAATTTAACATTTGTTCTGAGTTCACAGTGCGGTTAATGAGCATGCCATGTGCCTCTTCCCAATAGGATGCCATGCTAGTACGGTCAATGAGCCTCTCACTAAGTCAGTGCTCGTTGACCATGACCAGTCGAGCATGGCACACATTGCATGCTGATTGGATCTATCTTTCCCTTTTCCTAGTGTTGCATTTTTATTCGCCATTGCTATCAATTTTCCTTTTTCAATCTAAGCCTTTGATCTGATAGACCAGATTCCACCTAAACTTAATTTAATCCTCTAATTGCCTCATAAACCCTAATGAACCAAAAATTACATATATTTTTATCAGTTTTTGGAACTAAGAAGAGAGAAAAATACGAAAAAAATTCAAAAAGAGATGCAATTTTGATAGAGATTCAAGAAAAAATTGGTGCTACAATTCAAGAGATTCATTGTATTCTTACTTTTTCTCCTTTCTTTATTAAATTTTATGTCTTTCTTTAGGAAAAATATGAGGTTTATTTACAAAATAATGTCTAGTTAATTTATTAATTGAGAGGTCTTATGAACCCAATTTTTAACATGTGATGATGTAATATTTTCCTTGAATTAGGATTTCAATTTAATTATATTATTTGGTCTAATTTTTATGTCATTAATTGTTTGCCCAATAATTGATCTATAGAAAAAATTAAATATATTTAAGAAAATTTGAGAGCGTTGATTGAAAATGACCCAAAACTTGTAGAAGTATGATTTCCTAATTCATAGGATTATAGAATCATCTTTCTAAGTGGAAGTAACTTCCCTGAAAATAAGAGACCAAATAAGACAAAATATTGGAATTGAAGCAAAGAAACTTCTCCAAGTAAGTTCTCCTTAATTTTTAAGGAAGATTTGTACATATTTACGGGAAGTTGATTAGGTAAATATGGAAAACCAAAAATAGTAAATCGTTTTTAAACCATTTGTTTTAAACCCATATTTTTTTATAACCAATTTGTTTTCTATTGTTACAAAAAAACAAACCCATTTTTGTTTTTTTGTTATAAGGAATTTGGTTTCTACAGTTATTGAAACAAATCTTATATTTACTAATAATAATTCATTATATTAGTTAGTTTTATTTAGTTTTAGGAAGATATTTATCGATAAAAAAAGGTCAAATTTAGTTAAAAATGAAACGTTCATAGCACATTTTAAATCCACGTTCAATTGCATAAATACATTTAATTTATATTTGATTTGGTAAGGTAGAATGGCTAATTGTGCATTAATTACACATAGGGAAACAAATATGACAAATATAAAAAATAAATTAATTAACTAATCTACAAACAACTTCCATAAAATTACGGCTATATGTGAGGCTATATATATCAAATTAAGGTTTTGAACTTTCACCGACCAGCAACAACAAAAGTGAAATAAGATGAGTACTAGACTCTTAATGTTGCTATTCTTTGCACTTTTTGTCATTTGTGAGGGTAAATTACATGTGGAGATAAAGAACGAATTGCCTCATCATCAATACCTTTTAGTTCATTGTAAATCCAAAGATGACGACCTTGGTCCTCGTACACTCGGTTATGGACAGAGCTTTGGATTTTCTTTTAATCCACATTTTATTTATATGACACTCTTCTATTGTAGTTTTCAGTGGGATAATAAACTCTACTATTACGACATATATGATGATCACAATCCTTTATATTGTCCAAATTACCAATGTAAATGGAGTGTAAACAATTACAATGGGCCTTGCTTATTTCATGATGAAACCAACAAATACGATTTCTGCCATCAGTGGAAAAAAAAATAATATTTACCAAGACCAATTAATCTACTAGACTAAGTACCTTCATGAGTGTTCCTAATAATAAACTTGCAATGCCAATGAAGAAATTTTCTTTTTTCTTCATTCTCCTTCTATGCTTCAATAAGATGATCTTTTCAATATAGTGAGTCTTATTCTATAAGAATTGGCTAGTAAGGACAACATGCATGTGGTATATGGAGCTAATCATTTCTACAAATGTTTTCTATATTATTTCATTTGAAATTTGTATTTTTAACTTTATATGTACAAGTTATTAATAAATGTATTGCATGTATTTTATTAAAATGTAAAAAAAAAATCACTATTAAGTTTATTTTAATAAAAATTATGTTATTATTATTATTATCTAAACTAATGAGCATTTATCTTCTTCAACTTTGATCCTAACGATGAGATACTTAAAGTGGTCGGCGGCGAGAATTATTTGGCCGGCAACGAGATGAGTTTACCAAAATTTGTGCTCTCGGGAAGATTTTCGTCAAGATTTTCGCCGGCGGCGACATGAATATGGCCGGCGGCGAGACACTTTGGCCGGTGGCGAGAATACTTTGGCCGGTGGCGAGATTCACTTGGCCAAAATCTGTGCTTCCTCCATGATTTTCAACATTTTCTCCGTAAGGTTTTCGCCGGCGGCGAAATTCCAAATTTTGAAATTTTGTTCTCTTTTTATTTTCATTCAATCCCGATCATTGTACTTTGTCCCTAACTTCTCCAAAATCATGATTTTACCTGAAATTGCACTTTAAACACGAAATACCCGTGAAACGACATTTTTTGGATTAAATAATCAAATAAACACAATTTTCACACAACTATCAACATTTAAATCATAACAAAAATGCAATAATTTAGCTCTTATCAACAACCCCCAACTAGCTTCTTGCTAGTCTCTAGCAAGAAAAGTGATCTATTTAATAAATTCAAAGGAGACATTAAGAGAAACTTCAAAGAAAATTTTATTCTATTTACAAAATTGCATTAAGCATATGCAATAAGCCTTTAAACCCCTAGGCGGCCCTAGTAGGACGAGTTGTAGTCTCGTGAGGGCTTCCAGTGATGATACCCACAAACATCTTACCTATAACTATCCTAACTTAAAATAATAAAATCACACAAAAATTAATTTGCACAAATGTCTCAAAAATTGTAAATAACACACAATACATAGAATAATTAAATGTCACCTAAGCTTTAAGAAATATCAAATGCCAATTTCACTTTTGTTATTGACTCTTAAACATCCATCAAACCACAAACCAATAGCCATAATTCCCAGATAATATTATGCAGAACATCCACAAACAAAAAGGTGAAATCTCAAACTCCATAGGCTCACTCTTCAAAACTCTCTCTACTAATGAAGAAAAATACACCACTGGATCAATAGGACTTATTAGGCTTGTAATGTTAGGCTTGAATTTGGTTAAGAAAGAACGGGAAGTGTCAAAATACAAATAATAGCACTTATTAGATTAAACACAACCAATTAAGTAAAGAGAGTAACACCATTTAACCCAAATTGTTTCTTAGATCATAATCCATTTTCCAAAGATAAGCAAATAATTCTTCTCAATCTTTCACCTCAGTACATCCAATACTAACACTCTTTTATTTACTAGAGTGTGAAGGCCCTTTTTTCTCTTTTTTTTTTCTTTTTTTTTCTCTTTTTTTTTATTCCATCCTTACTCCAATTGCTCTTGAAAAGTTTGTGTTCAAAATTAAGTGCTCTTAACAAATAAGGTAGGAATTATATATATATATTTTTGGCTCAGTAAAAGGTAGGTTATAATAAAGACAGAAAAATAAGGCTAACAATATATTTAAATAGGCTCAAAGAATGTAACTAGTGATATAAGGATAACAAGAGTAGGCTTAAAATGGCACGATACGATCCAAAAATGGCCTACATCATTTTCTTAAACAAAGGTCACGATCCCAAATTATTTTGCCTCAAGAGGTTTTCAACGAAGTTCTAGAGTTCGGGTTGATATCACAAAAATGTCCATGAAAAATCTCGCACATAAAGACTTCTCTAAGCATTTAGATTAATCAGTACCAAATCATACCACATACCTCAAAAGAGTCGCCAAACTGGTGAAAATCAACATTTGAAATTATCTTTAAACTGGAAGCAAAATTTAATGTCTTCTAAAAGCTATTTGTTATCACAATCACATTATTATCATCAACGTGAAAATTAAAATAAGTAAAATGCAAATAAAATAAAAAATAAAAAGAAATTAAATCAAAATGCGAGAAAAATACAATGGAAAATCAAAATTAAACACAAATAAACACACAATACAAAACTAATAAAAATGAAGTGAAGAAAAAGATTTACCGTTGCATTCCTGTCTGACGCAAAACCTTGTTCATTCCTCAATGTGAAAGAAAAGAAAAAAACTGTAGAATGGCTTTTTTTTTACCCTACAAGACAAATAAAATAAGCAAATTTAATTAAAAATAAAAATTATCATAAAATGAAGTAGGAATTTAAAATTTCTAAAATAAAATGAGATAAAAGATGAGAAAACAACTGGAGTGGGTTGCCTCCCATTAAGCCGGCTTTAAGTTATAGTCATGTTAGCTAACCATTGTCCATTCACCTTGAAGAAGTTCCCTTTGTTTACATGATCTGATCTCAAGCGCTCCGCTTCCATAAGAAACACTCTTTACGGATTTACTAGAAAAGGTCCTGACCAACGAGATTTAAGCTTTCCTGAAAAAGTCCGAGACGGGAATTATAAAGCAAAGATTGCCCACTTCAAAGTTTTGCCTCGAAATGTGCTTATGACATGCCTAAACCTTCGTCTTGTCTTTTTGTATATTCGGGCATTCTCATAAGCATCGTTCCTCATTTCATCCATCTCAAATTCGATTGCAACACCTGCTACTGTTTGCCTTTAAGATCGAAAATTCGAAATTTTAATTGCCCAATATACGCCCGACATGTTCCAATTCCAACTAGAAGGTGACAAGCTTTTCCATACACCAATCTGGTGTGGAATATAGCCGATAAAAAGGTGTCTTCAAAGCCGTCCCCATGTGCCCAAAGTGCATCATTCTAGTTTCGCTTGACCAATTCCTTGCCGTGAGTTATTTACGGTCTTTTTCAAGGGGATCCTGCTTCCAACTCTCGGTTTGACACTTCAACTTGTCCACTTGTTTGAGGATGGTAAGGTGTTGTCATATCTCCAGGTGTTACTCCATATTTACTGTAACAAAGCCCTCGAAATTGGTTATTGCAAAAATGCTTACCTCCAATCCAACTTATAATTGCTCTAAAGGTGTGCCAAATCTGAAAAATATGTTCTTCCTTGAGAAAATTGATCACAACCCTAGCATCATTGGTAGGCAAGTAGCCTAATCGGCTTCCACCCATTTAGTAGACATAATCTACACCAACAACAATGTATTTATTTAGAGCCGGTGAGATGAAGGAAAGGGCCAGCCATAAAATCAATACCCCGAAACATCGAAATAACTTCCCAATTATTAAAAATATTATTTAAGGGCATTTCATGTCTTTCGTGGAAATATTTACTGCTCCTTTGGCTTAATCATCACACATTGAAACAAACTTGAAAGCATCTTTTAAACAACGAAGTGCCAATAAAATCCAGATTGCAAAATTTTTACTTTAGCTTTTGTTCCACCGAGAAATGTCCCCCAACTTCCTTCGAATCGCGAAATGATTTAAGAATGCTTTCCATTTCTTCCTCCGCAGCACATCTTCTAATAATTTGATCTGCACAAATGTTTATACAAGTAAGGTTCATCCCAAAAAATAATGTTTCAGATCGAGAAAGAATTTCTTTTTTTGGCTGGAGCAAGACATGTCAGGGAGGTAAAACCCTTTCTTGACCAAATAATTTGCATAATCAAAGAACTACGTGGAGTCGCTCGTATAGCAAGAAATTGCTCATCCTAAATGTTTCAATAATTTGGTCTTCAACCTCAATGTAATCTTCTTCCAACTCCGAACAAGGTAATTCGGTCAACCAAATTTTCGCCTCCCTTTTTGTTCGTATTTCTAAGTTAAATTCTTTGCAGCAGAAGAATCCATCTTAGTAATCGTGGTTTGGCATCTTTCTTGGCTAGCAAATACTTAAGTAAGCGGAGTAATGATCGGTATAAACAATGATTTTAGACCCAATTAAATAAGATCTAAACTTATCAAATGAAAACACTACTACCAAAAAGCTCTTCTCGCTTGTCGTATAATTAAGTTGGTGCATCATCAATGTTACGCTTGCATACAATAAATCCATTACGCAGCTAACTTATTCTTCCCCTTTTCTGACCTGCACGAAGCACCTATATAGCATAGTTACTAGCATCACACATTACCTCGAAATGGAAGACCTAACTGGTGCACAAATTATAGGGGTATGAAGTGAGCTTTTTCCTTCAACCAAGGTTAAAAGCTTGCAAACAATCGTGAGAAAATCAAATTGTGTATTTTTAACTAACGAAACTCCACGAAGAGGTTTTGTTATTTTTGGAAAAATCTTTAATAAATCTTCTATAAAAACCAGAGGCATGTCCTAAGAAACTTCTAACACCCTTTACGCTTGTCGAGGTGGTAATTTTTCGATCAACTTCCACCTTTGCACGGATCCACTTCTATTCCCCTTTGTTGAAATCCGATGGCCAAGAACAATTCCTTCTTGAACCATAGTGACATTTACTCCCCAATTTAGCATCTTTCAATCTGTCTATGTACAAACGCTGAAAAGACTAACGAGAGATTGGTGCAAGACAATTATCAAAAGATATGGCCAAAAATAAGAAAAATCATCCCATGGCTTCCTCAACAAACTTTTTCGACCATATCAGAGAAAAATTGCTATCACGCATGCTTCGCGAAAGGTGCGCGTGCATTACATAAACCGAATGGAACGCCCATTCGTATGCGTAAGTACCTCATGTAACGCATGTAAATGTTGTCTTCTTCGATCCTTCTGGTGCAATTGCAATTTGTCAGTTGTACTCGAGGAATATCCATCCAAAGAAAACAATACATAGCGTATTGCCCAACCAATCTTTCCAACATACCGATCAATAAATGGTAAAGGAAAATGATCTTTTCGGATGTAATGTTGTTCAACTTTCGATAATCAATACACACTCTCCCACCCAGTCAATACTGCATCCTTTTTTTGGAATAAGCTCATTGTTTTCTATTTTATACAACCGCTGTGATTCCTCGCTCTTTAGTGCAACGATGAATTGGTAACACCCAATGAATTGGACTTATCCAGGTATCCAAAAGCTTGATCCCTCGACCTTAACCACTTGTATTGTGGGTTCGCCTTTGTGGCTGAATTGTGGGCTTGTAATCTCATTCATCAAGATTTTATCATCTTGTATGAGTTCTTAATGCTGATGTCTGCCATTGTCCGTCAATTCCTTAGTTTTGTGAGTCAGAAAGAACTCTGGCCGGCTTGTTTTCCACTTTCATCATTCAAGGAATTGTTAATAAGCGCCTTTGATTCGAGTCTTGAATCAGGCTTGTAGATCCTGGCAGTGAATTTGGCACAGATCTTGTTGAGCGTACGTGCTTTACCCATTTGGGTTGGAGTTTCATTTGTTTAATTCCTTCGTTAATAGTCCGGAAAAATATTCATCAAGAAGTCTTTGATCCACCGCTCGCCATTAATAGTCCTCAAGAACTCCACAATGAGCTTAGTTGTTTTCTCCTCACAGTACTAGAGAAATTTGTATTTTTAATTTTATATGTACCCGTTATCCATCAAGAAAACAATAATAAGCATGTCCAACCAATCTTTCCAACATCTCGATCAATAAATGGTAAAGGAAAATGATCTTTTTCGGTAATGTTGTTCAACTGGAGCAATCAATACACACTCTCCACCCAAATTAACGTCATCATTCTTGGAATAAGCTCATTGTTTTCATTTTATACAACTGCGGATTCCTCCTTTCTTTCGGTACACAATGAATTGGACTTACCCAAGACTGCCTAAAAATCGGATAAATTATCCTCAGATCCAAAAGCTCGATCACCTCAACCTTAACCACTTCTTGTATTGTCAGTTTAAGCGCCTTTGTGGCCGGAATTGTGGGCTTTGTAATCCTCATTCATCAAGATTTTATGCATGCACACAGCAGTTGCTTAATCCCTTTCGATGTCTCGGCGATCATGTCCATCCAATCATTGCCGGTGAGTCCGAAGAACTCCTAATAGCTTTTGTTTTCCTCTTCTGATCATTCAAGGAATTGTTAATAATACCGGTAGAAATGATTCCGGTAGGGGTCTTCTCAAGATAAGCATACCTTAGATGGGATGGCAATGAATTCTAGTCTCAATCTTATCGGGCTTCCTTCTTTACCACCGAGGGTTGGAGTTTCATTTGTTCCCAACTCCTCGAATGTTCCATAACCGGGAAAAAATATCTATCAATGTTGCCGCCAAGAATCTCGTGAACATTGTCTCACTCCCTCATCATCATCCTCAATTGTTGTAGATTTCACACCCGGCAAGCTTCTCAAAGGGTGTAGCAATGGAGTTCTCTCCTCAAAAGTTTCCCCGAAGGATTAACCTATCAAGAGTGTTAATTGAAACACGTAATGTACTTCACTTGGAAATTTCACGTCAAAAACATCAAAGGTCACTTGTTCATCTTGCACCCGTAGAATGAGGCTTTCTCTTCTTGCCGAACATCGATCAATGTTCTTCCGGGCCGCAGAAGGGAATGGTCTCCCCAATATCAAACGGTACCTCTCTATCTTCCTCTGATGTCAAGCACCACGTAAATCTATTGGGGAAAATAAATTTGTTTAACTTTAATTAAAACATCCTCAATTACTCCCTCGAGGATATTTCACCAATCGATCCGCTAATCAGAGTAGAGATTGAAGTGGGCTTCACTTTCTCCCGTGCCTAGTTTCTTCGAAAACAGAAAGGGCATCAAAGTACGTCATTCAAGCCCTAAATCACATGTAGGACTTTATCAAAATTGCAACTTCCCATAAAAGGTGTTGCAAAGCAAAACTTCCGGGTCTTTCAATTTTCAGGTACTTTCTTTGAAGACCGCACTCATACACCTCATTTAGCATGACATTTTTCTCCCAACCTACTCTTCTTTGAGTAGAATTTCCTTCATGAATTTTGCATATTCGGGGCATTTGTTCCAACATCTCTCGCAGAAAGGGAATGTTAATAGTGCAATTTCTTAAAAATATCCAGTAAATTCTATCAAATTGATTATCAAGCTTTTTCTTATTCAATTTGCCGAGGATATAGACAGAGTGTCTGCTATATTCTCGCATTTCAGGGTAGGTTGAACATCTCGTGGATGTTGATGGATTTTCTTTAGATTCTTCCATCTTTTCTCCCATTTCTCTTCTCACTCTCAAGTTCTCTACCGCTTCTTAATGTGATAGCCTTTGCACGTTTCTTTGGGATTTATTGTGTCATTAGGCAATCTATCCTTGAGACCTTTCTACACCGGCTTTGAAAAGTTGCCCTGCAAATTGGTTTTGGACATCCTTGTTAATTGGCCTCTTGATTTCCTCGAAATTTGTTCTCCAGACTCCTCTAATGAACTTTCCTAAAATTTCTTCCAAATTTGTTTAACTTTTTTTCTCAGTTGGTAGGAAGATGACGTACGTTTCGAATCCCCCTTGGTTATTTCCCATGACAAATTTCGATGATTTCTCCAACCCGGATCATGAGTTCGATGCATACGCTGGTTATGTCGAGGTTTTTGAAATTTGAAACATAATTTGGTTTCGTCAAAGATTCGGGTGAAGCAAATGGATTTCCAACTTGGCACTCAATGCTAGCATGATTCTCCACCACATAAATCAAGACATTGTGCAGCTTGGTTTGGATTCAAATTTGGAGGACAAAGAATCCATCTTTCTTGAAAGCAATGTTAACTCGAGCCAACAAAGCATTCATTGAATCAATTTCATGCACTACCGCTGGTTCTTTTGCAATTACCCGCCTCCGAATGCCACCGATTGTTGTTTTTTTCCGTAACCTCTAACAACTCATGAGCATCCTCCTGTTTTTCCCATTAAAGATCCTCCAAATGCTAAAGATCAATCATTGCACGAAAGAAGTTTGAAACCAACCCATTATAAAATGTGTAATGACTTGTACCAAATTGGGGTATACCAAGTGACGCTGGGCACTTCCTCAACATTTTTTTGAATCTTTCCCAAGATTCATACAATGATTCTCGTCATAATCATGTAAAAGATGTGATTTCATTCCTTCAATTTTTGGCTGCCTTAGCAGGAGGAAAGTTAACTTGGACAAGAATTTCTCTCGAACCAATTCATCCCACGTTGTAACTGATCCCTATGGTAATGAGTTTAGCCACCTCCTTGGCTTTATCCCTAAGTGAAAAAGGAAAAAACCCTCAATCTTACAAAGATCTTCGACACACCATTTATCTTGTAAAGATCACACACCTCCGGTAAAGTAAGCAATATGTGCATTTGGACCATCCTTTTGACATTCCCCCCAAACTGATTTGATTGAACCATTTGGATAAAGGGATGGTTTTATCTCAAAGTTATTGGCTTGAATAGCTGCAAGCTCCTCTTATACCCGAAATAGTTCCAAAGAACATTAGGCGTAGCATAATCCCTCAAAGCTCTACGTATATCCACCTCCCTCAACAAATGGTGGATCCATGGCTAATTGTCTATTGTGTGAGCCGAAGCTTGAACGTCTTCTTCCCCTGCCTTAGACGCCTCATATGTTCTATCAATCTCCTGGATCAAATGGAAGTTAAGGTTAAGGCTTCTCACGACTGCCTCATACAAAAAAATCCTACAAACTTTCTAAAAATCAACTAACACACAAACAACACAAGGTTACTTTTTTTTAAGTGATAAATAAACATAAACAACAAAATAAAACAAAATTAAAAAAAATGAAAGAAAGATAAAGCAAATTAACTTCAAATTAAAAACTAGAGATTTAGGTAGTATCGATATTAATAAAATCAAACCATTCACGGCAACGGGGCGCCAAAAAAATTATGCATATTTTCGCAAAGTTGGTACGAATCCGTTCAAGTAATAAAGTTGGTACAAAAGTACTGGATATCGAACCCACAAGGAATGGCGTTACTTGGCACCGAAATTGACTAATCCTAATTTTATTTGAAAACCGAATTTTTCGAATTTGTTTAAGAAACAAATTAACTTAAAACTAACGCAAATAACAAAAATTTAATGTTGTTCACAAATGATTAAAAACGCTAAGCCGCATTTGGATTTCACTAAATCAATTCAATCCGATTTCTCAAGTTATGTTATACGAGAATCAAAGTTTAAAAGTGTTGATGGTTGAAAAACCCAAACTTATCTAATACTCTCTCTCGGGTTATATTAGAATTACTTTATGAAAACCGACTATATTTCTAGCTTAAGATTTAATCACAAACAAGCACATTATGATTTATGGAATTTCTAGAATCAACCACATACATCATGCATTTGGGCTTCTCACACTCGCATTCAACATACGGTATTTATCACAAGAAGCGGCTCATTACACACTCTCCTCGGTCTGGCCTCAATATAATGCAACAAATCATTTAAATCTTGATCGTAAATTTAAAAGCATTAAGCATGGAAATAAATACTCAACTTGAAAACAATGAATTCATATAACGATAACATAAGAAATAAGAACTTTTCATGATTCAACTACATAATAGCCTTAAAAACGAATTAGTTCATAATGAAAATAAGGTCCCTAACTTCTCCAAAATCATGATTTTACCTTAAATACCGGTGAAATGACATTTGTGGATTAAATAATCAAATAAACACAATTTTCACACAAATATCAACATTTAAATCATAACAAAAATGCAATAATTTAGCTCTTATCAACTACATTATTCATTACTATACTATTTTTCAGGTGATCTATTTACTTATCTAGTGACCTTTCTAAGTGACTTCTATTCGACAAGCATCTAGGGTACCAACCTCAACCGCCCCATCCTTGTATTAGCTAGCTTTGAAACCTTACCATGTTTTCTCAAGGCACATTTACTTATTGTAGTCTTTTTTTCTAATTAGGGCTACACCATTGCTTCCAAAAGTCCTACCCCAACTTATTCTCGTTCCCCACCTAGCCTTACATACACCTTACAATAGTTTCTCATCCTCCACTGAGCTATAGCCCCAAACCCTAGCCTTTATCCCCACATCACCTCCATGTTCTTAATGGCATGCAACTTTTTGTGTTTAAGGTTTTCCCTGTCCACTATGGAAAACCTTCATGCTAAGACCTATCAAAATCTAGAACATATAGTTATCCTCAAACCCATAACTTCTATTTTGTATAAAAATTGCCCCCATAGAGCTGTGCAAAATCAATTGGTGACTACTCCACAAGTGTTCTTATTGAACCTTGTGAGGCACCCTTTAAATAGCGGTGATATCACCTTCGTCACTTTGGATTCTTTTTTTTGTCAAATTGGCATTGATCAATGCAAATTTTCTCTAATTGGTCAACTAATTTTCCTAGAAAGTGAAACTTGAAACCAATGCCCAAGTATGAGTTAAGAACTTGAAACTTTTAGATGAGTTAACAAGTATGCATTTCTTGGATTCTTTCTACGTACCTAACTTTAAATATCACAACCAGAAGGAAATCAATGCCCAAGTGTGAGTCCATTTTGACAACTCTATAAGGGAATTCTAGGATAAAAAAAATCTCATACATATTACAAAGGCCATTTCGACCCTTTTAAAATTGATAGTGCCACTCTTATTCATAAGCTGAGCCAATATGCTTGCTAATTGATTCATATAGACCTTGTTCTTAAATTTGATGAAAGGTAACGGTGATAGTGGGCTCACTTAAGATATTTGATGACTTATATTATGAAAATATGCCAGACTTCTTTTGTTTGTGCTCACTATTGGGCATGCCTCAAACAAATGTATATTTATTACCAAGACTTCTGCCATCAGTGGAAAAAAAGATAAATATATTATTTAATTACCAAGACCAATTAATCTACTAGACTAAGTACCTTCATGAGTGTTCCTAATAATAAACTTGCAATGCCAATGAAGAAATTTTCTTTTTTCTTCATTCTCCTTCTATTCTTCAATAAGATGGATCTTTTCAATATAGTGTGTCTTATTCTATAAGAATTGGCTAGTAATAACAACATGCATGTGGTATATGGAGCTAATCATTTCTACAAATGTTTTTTTTTTAATTATTCATTTGAAATTTGTATTTTTAACTTTATATGTATCAGTTACGAATAAACGCATTGCATGTATTTTATTAAAATATAAAGAAAAAAATCACTATTAAGTTTATTTTAATAAAAAATTGTATTATTGTTATTATTATCTAAAATAATGAGCATTTATCTAATATTTTAAATAACATTTAAGGTAATTCTAAAAATCTAAAAAATGAATAATCTATTTCTTTATTCATAAGAACATAAGAGATAATTACTTGAATTTTAAATATTAATAATTTAAAAACAAAGGATAAAAAATTGTAAAACAGATAACGGTGAATACTTTAGTTACTATAATTTATAACTTAATTAGTAAAATATAAAATATTTAATAAATTATACAATAATTAAGAAAAATATTAATAAATATTCTAAAATATGTGGATAAATAATCCTTGACACTTATGACACATTCATTTTAATCCTTTTTTTAAAGTACAAACATTAGATCCAAACTTGGACACTTTTTGTTTCTTGTTCTTATTCATACTATTGTTCTTATAGCTTTTGCCATGCTCCACAATATTGCTCTTAGGCAGGTCTACCCTATTTTTGTTAAACCCATGTTATCTTCTTCAACTTTGAACCTAACGATGAGATACTTAAAGTTCACCTCCTTTTGCTTGTGCTTATGTTAGGAATTGAATTCCGTCCATCAAAAATGTAACTTTCAATATTCAAGATAGTGACCCACATAAAGTTCTTAGCACCGACATTTTAAGTTTCATATTTTTAGTCCAAAGACTACTTAGTTGTTTTCTCCTTACAGTAATGGATGAGTGTTTAAAAAGCACTAAAATTACTATGATTTACTGTACTTTAATTGATTAAATATATTTATATTTGTATGCTTTTATCAGATTTTTATATAAATTTATCTTTTCGTTATCTCAGATATTTTTATTGGTTTTAGATATTTTTGTTCAAAAATAGCTTAAAGACTCAAAAAAAATATTGGTGGAAATACATTACAATTATGCTAAGAAACAAATGAGAAAAATTCAAAAACAAATTGAAAAATGGACAAAAGTGCCCACCCACACGTGCATCATGCTTGTCTTGTACCCATTCACACCGAATCCTGTGCATGCACCCCTTGCAAACTCCCAGCGCATGCCCACGTATAGCAAGCACACACCTAGCACACAATACGCTGAGTCTTGTGCATCAACACACGCCTGCGCCTGACCCACGCATGGTAAACGCCCATCTATCGCAAATCATGCCCCCTACACGCGTGCCAGTTTATCTAAACGCGTCCAAAATCAATTGTGAAATATTTTTCCACTTTTTTTTACTTTTTCCTCACCTATAAAAGGACCCTTTCCCCTATTGTAAAAAACACACAATTTTCTCAACTCTTTCTCTCTCTAAAATGCTTTCTTCTTTTAGTATTTTTTAGTTTTAAAGTTCCTCTTTTTTTAAAAAATAACTAGTTATGTTTTTTTAGATTTTTAGTTTTTGATTCAATAAACATAAATACATATTTGTTTGGAGGTTTTCCAGTAACAGAATTATCATCAAACTTCTATAAAGATTTTTTTGAGGTATAATTTTAAAATGAATTCTTTACATTTATTTTTATGTTTTATTCTTATATGTTATGTTTAATTTGTCTGTGATTGAATTTAACATGGCTGCCTACTTGTAAATATGATATAATAAAAATGTCGTTATGATTGCAAAATATTAAATAGGTAAAACATTTTTTTAAAATAAATTAATTTTGTTTTTATTCAAGATTTTATATTAGGGATGTTAGAGAGAAATATTTTATTTTTCATTACAAACTTAAATTTGAAAATTAGATTATAAAGTTCAATTCTACAAATGTTTTCTATATTATTTCTTTTAAAATTTATATTTTTAACTTTATATGTACTAGTTACGTACGAATAAATGTGTTGCATGTATTTTATTAAAATGTAAAACAAAAAAAATCACTATTAAGTTTATTTTAATAAAAAATGTGTTATTGTTATTATTATCTAAAATAATGAGCATTTATCTAGTATTTTAAATAGTCTTTAAAGTAATTATAAAAATCTAAAAAAACTAATAATCTATTTCTTTATTCATAAAAACACAAGAGATAATTACTAGTATTTTAAATACTAATAATTTGAAAACAAAGGATAAATAATTGAAAAATAGATAAGTACTAATATTTTAACTACTAATAATTTATAACTTAATTAATAAAATATAAGAATCTTAAATAAATTATACAATAATTAAGAAAAATATTAGTAATTCTTTTAAAATATGTGAGTAAATTTATTCAAAAATTTATAAATCATTGGTATCATAGATGTTTTTACTTTCACGGGTTTTCCCTATATTACTTTTTATTAATTGCCTTTACGTTACTACAAAATGTGACATTTAAGTTGAGATTAAAGTCGATTTTTGGGGAAACTGACTTATAATGAATTTTAAGTCGATTTGTTGAAAAATTGACTTAAAACACATAGATTGTAGCCTCGACTCTACATGTAGGACGTAGCGTCAATTCTATACGTCAATCGACACTATGCGTGGATAATGTTAGTTCAACACGTCAACCGATGCTACACGTGAATAACGTCGATTTAACACATCAATCGATGCTATGACATAGTGTCAGTTGACACGTAGAACGTAGTGACAGTCTTATGTGTCTACTGACACTATCCATGTGTAGCGTTGGTTGACATGTAGAACCGATGCTACGTCCTACATTTAACGTCCATCCTCTATGTCAACCGACGCTACACATGTTTTTATTTTGCTATTCTCTTCTTTCTTCCCCATTAGACAGAACATTCCAAAAGTATAAACTCAAATTACTATGATTTAATATACTTTAATTGATTAAATATATTTATATTTGTATGATTTTATCATATTTGTATATAAATTTATCTTTTCATTATCCCAGATATTTTTATTGTTTTTTAGATATTTTCGTTCAAAATTAACTTAAAGACTCAAAGAAAAATGTTGGTGATAATACATCACAAATATGTTAAGAAACAAATGAGAAAAATTCAAAAAAATGAAAAAATGGACAAAAGTGCCCAGCCACACCTAGCATACAATGCGCTGAGTCTTGTGCGTTAGCACATGCGTGCTCATATCCTGCGTACGGAAAACGCCCATCTGCTGCAAATCATGCCCCCCACACGCGTGCCATTCTATCCAAATGCATCCAAACCTATCAGCATGGTTCTTATTCTACCTTAGTAAGGATGCATGCCATAACTAGATAATAAAGACTTTATTATGCTCAAACACTAGTAGTATCACACTGAGGGCCTTGGACCTTTTCAAGTTGAAACAACTCAGACCAACTCATTCATTTGATGCTTGACTTTCTATCCTATCAAATAGTCCAAGTATGGACATATGTGGCCAAAGTACTTACAAACACAATTCTTAATAGAATAAAAGTGTTGGTGAAGCACTGTCTATATTTCTATTTTAATTGGGTATTATTTCTAACCAATGTAGATTCTTCATGTGTAGCATCATATGCTACTCTCTATCCTTCTAACACTACCATTATATTTGGAGCCTTAGGATGAGATGATATGAAGGGCCAACAACCTTTTCCATTTATAGAAATTACCTTTCTAAACTTTTTTATGGCACCTTCTAAGCCCATATTCACCTCTTAGGTGTATGTCTTATAATCATTATGTGAATCTTCCATTCCTCAAAGGAGTCAAAACATGTTCTAGACTTCTAGGAATTGTGTGAATCTCAACGGCCAATAAGGATTTCAAACATGTTTTGGACTTGAGTCTGGATAGTATGCATAAGATAGAGCATAATTACTCGATCTACAGCTTGGATCTATCATGCTAGAAACTTATATGTTTGGTCACATTTCTATGGCCCTATCCTGGAAAATTAGCCATACTTCTAGCCAGCCATTTCTTGGAATGCTACCTACACTCTAGGCCAACTACACTTTGTTATGGCTAGCTATACTTAGTTCTTGTTAGACACACTTTATCCTAGCCAACACTTATAATCCTGGCCAGGCCCTTTTAGTCCGAGCCAGCTACTCTTTTATTGGTTAGCCATACTTTGTATGGTCTTCTCCTATCTAACCAAGTGACAATTTGATGTCTAGGTATCTTTGACTTGTATATTATGGCCTTATTTTCTATACAAGCCTTATTACGTTTTCTTGAATTTTAAGTTAAACTGATTTGTTGGTCTGGGTTTTGTTGGCTAAGCCTTTAGCCTATCAGCCCCCTGCTTGGAGTATTTAAATTTGTTTAAGTGGTCCAAGCATAAGATTTCTTTTGACTTAGATAAATATTTATAGCTGAGTTGATGAATTTTCCTCTCTTGTGCAGGTGTTAAATAAAAATTCCAAGACTTCCAAATTCTATAGCCATACTCTAGGCATTATAAGATGTTGCATAGATGCTCTTTAAGATATGAAGTAGGCTAAAAGCTTGTGGCTTTGGTAAGCATTATAGAATGGTCTAGAATGATATCTTCATTATGTTAACATGGTCATTGATATCTGCTCGGGCACGTCATCTGTGAGGCAATAAAGCTCATTGTGGGTTAGTTAAAGAAGATGTAGGCTCTACAACTCTGATAAGCCTCAAGAATGGCAGGGGGACTAATGGCCTATTGGGTTATATGATTCCCATCTTAATGTTAGAACTTGTTGATTATTTTATTCTTTCTAGAGTGACACTACTAAACAACATACATATGGTCTCAGACCTATGGCCTCGGTTTTTATAAAAATTGAGGCCATAGGGTTTTGGTCATGGTTTACTAAAAACCAAGGCTATAAGATATTTTTATGGCCTCAGTTTTTATCAATAACCGTGGCCATAAGTTATATCATTTTTTTCATGTTTTCACTTCTTTTTTTCTCTTTTTTTTTCTTTCCTTCTCTCTTTCTCTTTTTCTTTTTTTCCTTCTCCCACACCCTAGATCTCTCTATCTTTTTTTCTTTTTTTCTTTCTTCCATTTTCTCCCAGATCTAAAATTACTCTTCCCCTCTAGTGATTCTTCCTCTTTCTATCTCTTCCTCCTTTTCCTAGCTCACTAGTTCGGTGGTTGTTGTTCGATGGGTCATTGTTTGCTGGTTCCCTGGCCACTGGTTTGTTGTTCACTAGACACTGAATGCTAGTCATTGGATGCTGGTCATTGGTCGCTGGACGTTGGTCGTTGGTCACTGGATGTTAGTTGATGGTGCACTGCGCTGGTATTAGTGCACTGCCTTGGTGCTGGTGTTGGTGCACTGCGCTGATGTTAATGCTGGTATTGGTGCACTACGTTGGTGCTGGTGTTGGTGCACTTCTGTTGGTCGTCGATCTTGAGTACTAGTGTCTTGCGTGGTGATGGTGCGTTCTTATTTGGTGCTAGTGCTAGTGTTGGTGTGCTATCGGTGTTAGTCTTGGTGTCTTGTCAGTCTTTGGTCTTTGCGCTACGGTGTTAGTGCTAATCTTGGTCCGGTCCACGGTTCAGTGCCTAGTATTGATGCTGATACAAAGTATTAACTGGTGGAGAATGTTTTATCTGTATCACATGGGTAGTCTTCTTTGGCTCTATTTACATGTGTATTTATGGATCTGTCTCTCTTTTATGGAAAGTTTGACTTGTTAGTGAAATAGTATTGATCAAAATATCAGTGTCCTTGCTTTTCATCTCCTTTAATGCAGAAGCCAGTGTTCTTTCCAGGACGTGTTAAAAACTTACTATATTATTTTACACTATGAATAATGTCATTATATGTTTTATTTCTGTTTCCATATTCTTTTCTTTTCTTTTTACGATGATTTTGCTGAAAAGAATTGAAAATATTAATATCATGATTGCAAGTAGGGAATTCTTCCAAATGGAAAGGTTGTTGCTATAAAGAGGCTTTTCTTCAATACTAGACAATGGGTAGATCATTTTTTAATGAAGTTAATTTGATTAGCGGCATCCATCACAAAAACCTGGTAGAATTGTTGGGATGTACCATTACAAGCCCTAAAAGCCTTCTTGTTTATGAATATGTTCCAAATGAAAGCCTACATGATTAATTTTTCAGATGTACTATTGACTTTAAAATATGTCATCTTTTTATGTATGGCTACATGCTTTTCTTTTACTTATTCCTCTTTTAATTGTTGTTAAATTACTTGTTATTGGTACTATTGTTGTTAAATTAATTTAAATCTCCCTACTACTAGTGCGATAGGCTGGTGCTGGTGCGCTACGTTGGTGCTGGTGCGCTACGTTGGTCCTAGTATTGGTGCGCTGCGCTAGTGCTAGTGCATTGTGCTGGTGCTGGTGCTGGTGTTGGTGCGCTACATTGATGCTGGTGTTAGTGTGCTGCACTGATGTTGGTACTGGTACTGGTGTTGGTGTTGGTAATGGTGTGCTGCGTTGGTGTTGGTGTGTTGCGCTGGTGTTGGTACGTTGTGCTGGTGTTGGTGCTGTACTGGTGTGCTACCCTAGTGCTGGTGCTATTGCTGTTGCTTTGTGCTAGTGCTGGTGTGCTACACTGGTTCTAGTGTTGGTGTGCTGCGCTAGTGCTGGTTCTGGTGCGCTGGTCCATGGTGCTTAGTGCCTGGTGTTAATGTTGATACAAGTATTAATTGGTGGAGAATATTTTATCTGTATCACATGGGTACTCTTCTTTGTCTCTATTTACATATGTATTCTTCCATATGGAAATTTTATTGCTATAAAGAGGCTTTTCTTCAATACCAGACAATGGGTAGATCAGTTTTTTAATGAAGTCAATTTGATTAGTGGCATCTGTCACAAAAACCTGGTAAAATTGTTGGGATGCACTATTACAGGCCCTAAAAGCCTTCTTGTTTATGAAAGTGTTCCAAATAAAGCATGCATGATTACTTTTTCAAAGGTACTATTGAATTTAAAATTTGTCATCTTTTCATGTATGGCTACATTCTTTTCTTTTACTTATTCCTCTTTTGATTGTTCTTAAATTGATTGTTGTTGGTATTATTATTGTTAAATTAATTTAAATCTCCTTGCTATTGGTGCTGCACTGCTGGTTCTACTACTACTGGTGGTGGCGTTGCTATATGACGCTGATGCTGGTGTTCTTATTCTTGGTGGTGGTCTTGGCGTTCTTTGGTGCATCGGTACTGATTCTATTGTTGTTCTTGTGCGTTAGTCTTTGGTCTTTGGTTGATGAGTGCCCAAAAAGCACTAAAATTACCATTATTTTATGCACATTAATTGATTAAAAATATATATTTATATGTTTTATCATATATTTATATAAATTTGTCTTTTTTGGAATCACGGGTATTTTTATTGTTTTTCAGGTATTCTCGCTTAAAAACGTAACTTAAAGACTAAAAAAGGAATACTTGAAGCAATACATCACAAATATATTAATAAATAAATGAGGAAAAGTCAAGAAATATGGAAAAATTGGACAAAATGGGTCAAAAATGTCAAAAATGTCAAAAAAGAGGAAAATGTGCACGCCAGCCGCCTAGCCCGCGCGCGCCACTGCCATTTCACCCCATTTTTGCGCATAGCTTTCCCCTATGTCATGATGACATCATCAATTGCACTACTATGCATTTCCACCATTTTTTCACCCATTTTTTTCTCCCCATCCTCACCTATCTCTTCACTTCATACCATACATCAAAACACATTCTCTTCTCTCTTTCTTTCTCTCTTTTCTTAGTTTTTTTTTAGTTTTTCTTAGTTTTTAGCTTTTCTTAGTTAGTTTCTCTTAGTTTAGAGTTCTTCTCTTTTTGAGAAGAACTAGTTATGTTTTTGTAATTTATTAGCTTTTCGATTTAATAAATGGAAGTGCAAATTCTGTTTGGAGGTTTTCCAGCTACGGGAATAGCATCGAAGTTTTATAAGGATTTTATTTTCTTTACAGTTATTTTTTATGCTTTATTCTTAGATGTTATATTTAATTTTTTGTGATTAAATTTAACTATGGTGGCTATTTGTAAACATGATATAATAATAACGTTGTTATGCTTACGAAATATTAAATAGGTAAAAATCTCTAAAATGAATTTATTTTATTTTTATTCAAGATTTTATATTAAGAATGTTAGAGATAAATATATTATTTTTCATGACAAACTTAAATCTGAAAATTAGATTTTAAGGTTTAGTTATCTGGTCTGATTTAGAGTAATGCTCTTTTATTTCTTGGTACAATCGCCCGGTAGTTAGAGTGAAGCTCTATTTCAAAAGTTTTTATAAGAATTATTATATGAAAATGTATTAACAACATGTTTTCAATAGTGGTTTTAAAACTTGAAAGTTAGTACTCGGATAATTAAATTCTTAGGTCTAATTTGGACACCTTGAATAAAGTTTAAACTAGCTAACCCCACCAAATGTGGCATTTAAATGGTTCATTTTCAATCTCTTAGAAAAAAGAAATTAATTTAATTAACCAAATTATTTATCAACCCCACCCATAGGTGTTAATTAATTTGTTTAGTTAACAAAGAATATCTAACCTCAGCAAAGGTGGTATTCATACAAAAAAGGGAGAATCAATAAATATCAATTCATATCTTTAATAACCTAAATAATATGAACAAGCATAATTAACTTAGTTATTATATCCATAAATACTCCACTATTATAAATGATAAAATTTGCATAAATATTTATTGAATCTATGTTTATTTTTATGTCAATAGATTAAAAACACAAAAACCAAAATATCGTGACATGATGTTTAGGATTTAATTTTGTTTTTAAAAGTTTGAATAATAAATTAAAAACCACATACATTCTTTCGTTAGATGGACCTTGGGATTATACTAATCATTTTCTACGAAATTATTCGTGCACTTGTGAGAGTTTTATAAATATAAAACCAAAGTATTGGCAAGAATCGACGATCCCGATTTTCGCTCATCACTGGTGCTGGTGCGCTGTGCTAGTGCATTGGAACTACTAGCACTACTGGTGCTGCTGGTATTGGTAATACTAATTTTTTTTCATGTTTGTAATTAATACTAAAAAGTTAGTTTGTAATACTAAGTTTTTTTTCATGTTTTAGTGTATAATAAACTCTCAAATATAATTATACTTTTAATTTTAATATAATATGATTTTTAATATTGTAATTAATAAATTTATTGTTATTTATATTGATTTTTAATATTATAATTACTAATTGTATTTTTTAATTTATGTATACCATATGGCCTCGGTTATTAGAAAACCGAGGCCATAGGTACAACCTATGGTCTCTCTCACTTAGGTCTCGGTTCTTATAACCGTGCCCATAGACCTACGACCATGGTTAAAAACCGAGGCCGTATGTATGTTTTTTAGTAGTGTGAACATTAGTCTCTTTTTAAAGATTAATTTTCCACAAATTTTATTGACCTGGATGGGTGAACTATCTCTCCATACATACATCAAAAAATGTCAAAAATGTTGTTGTTAGAATTGTCTCATTGAAAGGATTCTAGAATGAGTCTTACTTCTCCAAGAAATTGTCCAAAAGTGGGTAAACCAAACCTACACCAATTTCACTATATGGCCAACCATTTTTTACTTCTTTATGCATGTCACTATTTTGACTAGTGTCCACTAACACTAGAGGTATATGGTGGCACATGCGGCTCACCTTGGTGTCCATTGGCCACCAAATTTTGGAAACTCGCTTATCAATATGTGATCTTTCTAATGATGGTGTTATATTTTTAAAGGGACACACACATTTCCAAATCCATCTAGAGGCTACTTGATCAAAAGAAATATGGATGTGGGTCCATATTCGAGTAGTGCCACCATAATAGAATGGTTGGGATTTTCTTTTCAATGATTGAGGATGCTTCACTCACCAAAGGTGTCAAAGTATGGATTACCATTTGGCAATGATGATAGTTTTACATGTATGTATAACCCATTAATAGAGAAATGGCATAGGATGATCATTCCAAGACTCCATTGGGACCAAAATTTAGGAACATATAAATTTATCATTTTCTTTTTTTTTTGTTGGAAGCACAAAGAGGGTGTCTTATAAAGACTATGTACAATTATACTTTTGATGCTTGAAGACATGTTTACTCAATTGATCAATAGGTAAGAATATGCCCTTGGCAGAGGTTAAGTTCCTTATCAAGCATAATAGGGGATGGCACGTCATGGGGCGAAAGCATCTTAGGTTCACCTTGCACTACCAAAGATTGGTCAACTAGTAAAGGCCATACAATAAGTGTTGATTTGGTCGACGATTCTAGTTGGACCATGCATTGGCCAACAATAGCTATCCTGGATGACTGGGCCCTGGCCAAGCATATCTTGGCCAGCGGTGCTAGTCTTGAGTGGTAACTCCTAGCTGGCCATATTCTAGCTAGAGGTACTTGTCTTGGGAATCTGGTCACATCGTGCACTATCATCTTACCGACTAGACATTGGATGGTTTTGGGCCTAATATCTCCTATTCTAGCCATGAAGGATACCACAAGGACATTTTCAAGGGTGATGACTAGTCTAGGAGTTAGTGGCTTTGGTAGGAACTCAAAGATGGCTTAGAGTGTAGTTTCCATCAGGTCTAGGCTAGCTTAAGCTTGGGCTTTCCTCACCTTTTAGACCTATTGAGATCATTGTTGAAAGATCTATTCCGATACATCCCCAATATTTCTGACAGGCTCCATCAAAGTTGAAAGGACTAGTAGAAGGATGACCTACTGGATGGGAAGCTAGATCTCTTGAATATTGATAGAAGTTTAAGTGATTAGGCTTGTTATTGAATCCATGACCTACCTTAAAAGTTGAGAGTGTTAGGTAGGTAAAAGTGGTAGATCATATGACTCTGATGTTTTCTTTTCATAAAACTCTACTGCTTCATGGTCTATTTCTAAATATCTTTACTTTCTTGGCATATTAGGAACTTGGATAACTTTTTTGAGAGTCCTATAACTTTTTTTAGTATTTTAGTTAAGTAGGACACACTTATTTCCCATATACTATGCCAGATGTTGATGCTAATTTTTGTCAATACCAAGTAGTCCAGTATTTTAGCTTTTTGATGCTTAAGTTATTAACTATAAGATAAGGGTTATATATATATATATATATGTATATATGTATGTATGTATGTATGTATATTATATGGAAAGGGAGTGCTTAGTTTTAATTTTCTGTTGTAAGAGTCAATTCATGTTATTATGATTGTGTACATATATGAGTATATATAGGAGAAAGAATTAACTTGATGGATATCTCTTATTAAGATAGGATTGACTTGTTATAGCTTTGTAGACATCTATCCTCAATTATCTAGTTAAGATAATTAAAGGATAACTATTGAACCTTTATCTCTTTAACATAGTTATCTTGTGATTATACCTATCTGATGGCTGTGCACCTATTGGACCTGGCCCATAAGGATATCTGTTGAGTGAGACCACTTTTTGACTGCCATATGGGATGTACAAAATTTCCCTCAACATTTAAAAACATTCTTTGTCTTCAACCAAAATGGGACGTGGACGAATCTCAAGAGGCTATATAAGTCACCATAACAAAAAGCTCAAATATACATACCAAATCTGGGTTACTAGTAGGGCTAATGTTGATGCATAAAGACTTGATAGCTCACAAGTGCACAAATTACTTTGTAAAAAGAGACGAATATACTTTCAAGGTTTGTCTAAAGAGAAATTATGTGTTTTATAATTAATTCAATAAAATTGTTGAAACAAAAACATAAACCTAAACATTGTGTCATAATTGTTTGGATTTAGAAAATCCTATTCTATTGACATAAAATTTAAGGTAAATTTGATTCAAAAAATATTAAATAGGTAAATATTTAATTATTCAACAGAAAAATTTATGAGATAAATTAGCTAGTTAATCATACATGTTCAAAACTAATTAGGTTACTAAAGATATAAATTAAGATTATTGATTCTCCTTTTTTGTATGAAAAGTCTTTTGATAGAGATCAACTTCATTACTAATCAATATCAATTGAAGTCTTTCGACACGGATAAATTAATTGATAATAATTAAATTATGTTATCTTCCTAAGGAATTAACAAATCATCTAAATTGATGTTTTTGGCAGGGCTATCAATTTAAACTTCTATTCAAGGTGTCAAAATTGAATTTAAGATTGACATATCTAAAACCTAACTTTCAGATCTTAAATCTATTATGAAAAATATATCTTCAATATATTTTTCAATAATAAATCCTTTTGAAAAATCATTGAAATAGAAAATTATACTAAATCAAATTTAGGTAACTAGATCATAAATTTAACTTTCATATTTTAAAATTATTACTAAAAATATGAATGCTAAATCTTCATCAATGATGAAAAAGAAAAGAAAAGTTCAAAATAAGGGTAAATCTAAAAACTTCTCTAAGTCAAATGAATACAAACCCAAAAATATAACAAAACCAAAATTAAAGTTTAGGTTAGGAAATATTGTCTTTCTTCGATCAATTGATCATCATTCTCCTTCACCTAGGAATTATTATTCTATGCTGGATTGATCCTAGGTAAATATGTTAGTTTGGTTGCTTGTTTTTTTTTATTATCTTAATTTTTCTGTTTAGTTCTTAATTTTTATTTTATTTTAAAAAAAATCACCCAAGGAAGTTTAACATTGAAATAAAGTACCAATATCACTTAGAATCACAAAAACAATTATAAGTGAATTGATTATTTATTATGTAATTAAATATCTTGTTCTATGTATTTATATTTTCATACATATGATAATCGATGTTAACAAGAACTTACTCACATACTCATTGGACACAATTATATATCATGATTGAAACTTATGATTGATTACATCAGTATTTAAGAACTTAGATAACCTTTAGTTAGAATTGTGTTTGAACTATCTCTTTCACTTTATAGAATATTATTATAGAAAGACATTTAGTTTTGAAAAGGTTATCTACTATAATGTGTGAATTTATCGTAGTGAGTGGAGAAGTCTATCTTATAATTAATGTGAGAGTCATCATACTAAGTTATTGGCTCGTGCATATTTAAAAAAAATAAAAAAAATTAAATATATATTAATATTATTATAATACATAATTTTGATATTACAATATATTTGTGTTTTAAAAATCTATTTTTTCACATTATATCATAAATTTGATATTATAATTAAAAAGTGGTGATTTAAATATACAGACAAGTGTCAAATACCTTATACAAAAAAATCTAAATATTAGTATTGTTATAATTATTATTATGTGTATTTGTTTTTTAAAAATCTCATTTTTAATATTATTATAAATTTGAAATTAATAAAATAAAATAAAAATTTGCCCGATGACTAGGACAATGAAAAATTAAAAGGCAGTTATTTAAATCTATTTTTGAGTATAAAGTGTTCAATATCAAAAAGTTATAATATTATTATAATATATAATTTTAATATTATTATTATATATATTTTTATTAGAAAGTTGTAATTTAAAAACCTATTTTTTTGCATTATAATATAAATTTAATTTTATTAATAAAAAAATAATTATGTAAAGATAATTATTTTAACTATAAATAACTGAAATTATAGTTATCAATTAAAACTCGACGGTTCTTTCCCAAAAACAATCATAACCGATAAGGCATAAGACGGAGATTATTGCAATATCAAAATTATGGTTAACAAAACTCGAATGTATATTTATATTATTATTTTATACACATATGATTATATAGAAAAATATAATTTTAATAATAAAATACATAATATTTTATATAATTAGATATGATTTTATTTATTCTTACTTTATATGTTTTTATTTTACTTAAAAATATGTACTAAATAATTAAAAAATGATAATTAATGTTAATATTTTAAATAATATAATAAAATAAAAATTAAATTAATATTTAATTTTTTAAATTAAATAAATTTTTAAATAAATGTTAAAAAATAATAACGTAATTAAACCGTGTAAAAACTTTTATCAATTCATAATTAATACTTATTAATTGAATATATCTTAAATTAATTAACGTGTAATAATTATGGTTAGCTGGTACCGGTCATTTCACATCCATTGATACCGTAATGCTAGTTAATTAAAAAAAGTTAGTAAACAATTGTACTAAAATATTCAAAAGTTTAGTAAATTTTGTTTAGGGTTAATTATATTTTATATTTATATTTTTTTTGAAATAACGTGTAAAGTTATTTACTATATTTATTTTATTATAATTATATTTACGATATCAATAAAAATATAAATATAATTATATTATTATATATATTGTGTGTTATAATTTTAAAAATATATATTATTGTATATGTTTTTATATTAGTCATACAGATATAATTATAATAAAATGAATAATTTAAATATTTTTATAAATTATTTCGAACATATACATGTACGAAGAGATCAAGACAAAAAGCATATCTAATAAAAATAAAAAGACTAAAAATTATACACTAACATTACAGAGAATATAATTTGACAGATTATATATCAAAAAAATTATATAAACTAACTATACTGTAGGTTCCTGAAAATTTTAAATTAAATAATCTCAAAATTTAAAACTTCTAGAATAAAAAACCTTTATCCACATATTTCTTATATAATATAAAATTATAGAAACAAAATACTTTTACAAATTATCTGTTATGTTCTCACGTGCAAGACACGTGCTTCCTCCACGATACATACTACGAAGCTTCTCAATTCTCAGTCAACTTGGATCAGCGTCAAAGTCAGTAGCGCTTACATTATTGAATATAAGAAGGCAAGTTGAGAAGTTCAAGAACATAAAGTCCACTTCATTATCATATCTGCATCATCCATATCCATAGTTTCAAACAAGTAAAAGAAAATCATGAACATAGATCAAGAGGATCTTCAATTTCTGGGCATGTTCGGAATCTTGAGAGAGTCCCTCAGAATCATTTCCTCAAAAATCAACATTTTTAGCAAAATCACTTTAGCTTTTATCCTTCCTCTATCAATCATATTACTAGCACATTTCATTGTTTTCCAAATTTTTCTTTATGGCTTTTTGTCTCGTGTACAAGATTTTCCCTTATTTCCAAAAGGTAATCCTGATCATGATAGAATCACTCATGAAGTATATACACAATTCATTCTCTTTTGGCTTTCCAATGCTGCTTTCTTCACTCTTCTTCTTCTTCTCTCTCTCCTTTCCACATCTGCTGTTGTTTATACCATTGCTTGCTTATACACATCCAAAGAAATCACTTTCAACAAGGTCTTAAGTGTAATTACCAAGGTTTGGAAGAGACTTACTCTCACTTTCATTTGGGGCTTTGCAATTATATTTGTTTACAATCTTGTTGCAGATTTAATAATGTACCCAATTCTTGGTCAAGCTGATTTTTGGAGCCCAAGAAAGTTTTTCGCTATACTCATGTCTTTATTGGTGTTGTACTTTATTGGGTTTGTGTGTGTTGGAACAATTTGGTATCTAGCAACTGTGGTCTCTGTGATGGAAAATTCAAGTGGGATTAAAGCTATGATTAAGAGCAAGGATTTGATAAAGGGTAAAATGGGATTTTCAGTTTGTTTTTCCATTGTAATAAGCTTTTGCTTTTTAGCTCTGCTTGTTCTGTTTGAAATTTCATTTGTTGGTGGAGTTTTAGTTATAGCTCCTATATCATTCCTCTGTTTGTTGTTGTTGTCTATGGTGATTCTTATTGGGCTTGTTATCCAGACTGTGTTTTACTTTGTGTGTAAGTCATATCACCATGAAAATATTGACAAGTCCTCCTTAGCAAATCATCTTGAGGAATATCTTGGAGAGTATGTTCCACTCTATGAAAAAGATGTCCAATTAGAAGAAGTTAAAGTTTAGTTAAGTTATATATATGTATTCCAACAATAGTTCTTCATTTAAAATGTAATAAATGTTCTTTTTTTACTTTTATCTATTATTTAGACTCAAAAATATTAATTACAAATTTACCCTCTTTTTGTTACATTGTTCAAATCAAATATATTGATAATAGCATTATTTACATTCAATTCAAATCTATTACATAACAGATGATGTGCAAAAAGGATTAATTGTACAACTTCAAAGTTTACTAGTGACTTCTCCATTACAAAATAGAGTGCCATTTAGCTTTGTTAAAATCTTAATCTTAAATTTGTTTAGCTCATGTGGTAAGTTGACTCTTCTCCATTCTTGAAGCTTTTGATATTCAATTGTTGGTCTTTCTACAGTTACAGTTCGTCCAGGAGATGTACGTGGACGGGTAAGTTGAAATGTAGAACATGGTTAGAGAATATTAACAATAATATTCTATATTGATTAATTACCATGTTACGGTATTATTTGTAAATACACTAAATGTCCTTCCTTATTGGCTTAATTTTTGTGATTAAATTTTGAGATTAAAAAACTTATGATTATTATAAACTTTAACATGTATTAAAAGAGCCAAAAACTTTAGACTTTTTCTTACAAAAATAATTAATAGTCTTATAGAAATTAAAAAGGAAGATAAATTATCCAAACATAATATAATATAATAAAATAAGTTAAAAATACAAAATGATAGATCTTACAAGAGATAAATACTCACACTTTGAATGATTTGTTAAAACTAATGTTTTATAATGATTAAGTACAATGTTATGTTACAGTTTATAAAGATTGTGGGTGTTTTTTTCGTTGGTTAATCTTTTAAGATTAAAAAATCTATAATTCTTATAAATTTTAAAGGATACATGAAATTAATTTTATGTTAAAAGAAACTTAGACAAATCTCTTCTATGTGAAATTTAACAAATTGTTTAGAGTACTAATGTCGCCTGTTTGATATGAATCGGCAGTGTCATCATCTAATTACATAAAGAGGGTTAACTTTGTTTTCTTAATATTAAGAAATTGTAGAGTCTTTGTCGTTGGTGTTCGTATTCCATGGACAAAAAATACAAAGTTTGTATTTTATCTTATATTGGTCCTTTTATAAGGTTTACCACCGTTGGCTAAATATCTTACTTGTATGTATGACACCTTTTTATTTGATTACACACATCACATATTCTTGAATATCTAGTGGATATATTTTCATAGAAGTTTGGCATTTAGTGTGACGGTTTTAGAATCATTTTAACAGGGGACTATCCATATTATTAGTTTATGAAGATACCCGTAGAACAATTACACGAATGTCAATTCTTCTCCTGACTCAAGTAGGTAACCTGGACTTAGATTAAGGGTAGAGAAGCCAACCCATTGAATCTTTTTACGAGCTTTATATCAATTCGATCAAATAAGCCTCACAACATGAATTGAGCAATTATCAAAGCAAAAGTATATAAACATCATCAATTCAACTCACAATAAAAAATACATGCAATAATAAATAAGAAACTGCAATAAATACACAATAGACGGTATGCCTTATAGGTTACTATTCAGGCTTGCAATATGCATACATGGCAATCAACACTCAGTATGTGAAATAGTCAAACATACTAAAAGGTAATAAATGATTTCCAATCACTTCAAGACGTCATACGTATAAACATATTCGATAAATGATGATTGTACTCTCATAATATGCTATCATGCACATCACAACAAACCAATTAAAGAGTTCAATCCTATAACCTCACCCCATACTATGCACACACATATGAAAAGACACCCAGTCTATTGAAGAAAATAGATGTCATGCATTTCAACAACAATTACCAAGATATCAACTGCAAGTGATAAACATGCAAGAACTCACTACAATAGGATGTAGGTAAATACATAGAAAGATACATGAAATAAGAGATTGAAAATAATGCATGCAACAAGTCATGCTAATAATCTTATTTATGCATGATTCATACAAAGTGATGTAAAGAAGAAGAGAGCATCACGAGAATGCAACTGCATAATATAAACTCATAAATAGAACGAGAAAAAATGATGCCAAACACACACAGGACTCCATCTAACACCATAAAATGATGTAAAAGTATGCATGTGAGGTAATAAACATGTTATGTAACCTACTCTCAAAACTCCCCCAAAATAGAAGCATTTACACAAAGTAGAAAAGTAATACAAAAAGAAAGAAACAAACTAAGCATCTTCAATGAACTAGAGGGTCATTAGGGAATAAACAATACACTTAACTTAAATATCCATATGGTTATCAATTAAAGATGCATTAAGGTAAGGGCATGAAAAAATATTTGATTATATGCTCAGTATGTGTTGTACTAAAATTGTTTACTCTGTAAGCCATCAAGAAATGTGTATGTGAACCAAGAAAATAGAAATATAGACTTATAATATACCAAACTTTATAAGTTTACATTTAATTTCTCTCCAATAATTTAAGTGCTAACTCAGAGGAAATCAATAGGTCTATCAATGCTTGAATGGATGGGTTTAGGTGAAGGTAGGAGAGAAATGATATATTTAGACTCAAACATATCTTTGACAAACCAAGTACAAACCTATGGGTACATTTACACATAAAAAACATCATCAAACAAGGGATATTTTCTCTTCACTTTGCAAACATCATTTACAAACAAGAATGTTATGACAACAGTACATAAAATTTAGCAACATATGCTCCATGTCTTTTTCATACAGTCTGCCATATTTATCATCATTTTAATTTCTTTTTTCTTCTCTTCCCCCTTCCCCCTTTTCTTACATTCTCAACATTTTGTTTTCCTTTTCATTTCCCTATCTTCTTCTTCCTTTTTTATATATTATAACCTATGAGGATAAACAAAAGTTCTCCTAAATTACACTCTCAACAAAGAGTGTATAAGGTAAGTGGAATAATCATTTGGGCTTGGATAATAAACTAGTGTAAAGGAAAGAAGGATTAACATAAAGGCTCTAAAGGAGATACTAAGGATGAGAAAGCATTGATGGCCTAAAAGGTCCAAACAATCCAAAGATAGCCTAAATCCTCTCTCTATCCAAGTAACATCTAGGATTACTTCTTAAGGGACAATAAAAGTGGATTCTAGATCTTGTTAGAGACATACAGATCATCAAAGTAAGAGGTCCACATAAGCTTATCAAAATAGTCATAAAAATTCACTAAGTTATGGCATGTGTAAGAAAAATTTCATTTCAAATAAAATACACAACTTTAGCGATACATACACTCAATGAATACACATGTAAAAACAATCATATTTCAATCTAATTTGAATCCATGGCAATCGTATAACATCAATGATCCCTAATAAGTTTATTTTAGATGTGAAAAGGATAGTAGGGTAGATGGGCATATAGAACTATCTGGGGAAGAGAGTGAAAGAGAGAAAATGAGGAAGGGATTTTCAAAGAGACAAATACAATAAGTAAATGAGATGATAAGGATGGTCGCAAAGGAGATGTAGGCTAAAAAGACACGGATGCGTGTCTAGAGAGATTATTAGTACAAACCATACAGTGTTGCCTTTAGAGATAGAAAGGCAACAAACTATACATAGTTTCCTTAAAAGAGACCATTGACAAAACTCACATCATTGCTAGTCAAGAGAAGGAAGGAAACAGACTAACTAATGGGTAATAGTAGTAACATCCCTAAGAGAGAGAAGAAACAAGGGATGCTATAAAAACATCTAAGCAAGTGAGAAAGCCTCAAGTTCTAACATAAAAACAAGAGAAATGCTTAGATAGGAGTAACACCCAAACACAAGGAATGCCAACTTAACACAAAAGTCTAGTCACAATAATGCAAGTAAGTCAAGAGTCCTACATATAGGTAAATAATTCATATGATATATAAATGCACGTGGCCATCCTAAACAAACACAGTAAAGGAAAATACTTATGTACTCAAACACCTTATAACTCTCCTAACCGAAATATAAAGCACAAGAGAAGGAAGTGCAGGAAATAGATAAACAATAATCAGTAGGAGAGACAAGCAAAAAATTAACACCTAGCATATTAGCTAAAAAAGAGAAGAACCTAGTAAAACAAAGGAGATGCATTCTATAAGGCATGATATATAAATGACAAGACTATAAGAAGAAAGATCCTAATACTTTGACACTACATGTTGATAAACATGTGACATGATTCACATGCAAATGGCAATAGAAGAAGTAAGTAGTAAGTGAAACAAACAAACAATATGAGCATGTCAAAACAACTAGTAGGAGAGAATACTAGTAACAGATCAAACAATCTAACATGGAAGTAAATAAAGTAATTAACATACTATGCATGACAACGAAGTAAAGAGAAAGGAAGAGATATGCATGAATAAGTAAACAGGAAACAAGCTGACAACTAAAATTTCATGGAGATAAATAATCTTATAGAACAACAACAGTCCATACCACAAATATACAAGGTGTGTGTAAGGGTAGATAAAGCACTTGGATTGAGAACCTAAGGGTTAAGCCTAAAAAAGAGTGACTCACTTTGATACAAAATGAAGATACTTATATGTAGGAACAATTACACGAAGGTCAATTATTTTTCTTACTCAAATAGGTAATTGAGATCTAGATGAGGGGAGGAAAAGCCAACCCATGAAATCTTTTTGTGGGCTCTATATCAATTAGGCCAAGTAGGTCTCACAACATGAATTAAACAATTATCAAAGCAGAAGTACACAAACATCATTCTTAATTCAACACACAACAAAAACTAGCTATAGTAAGAAATTAGAAACTGTAATAGACATATAGGAGATGGTATGCCTCATAGGCTCCTATCTAGGCTAGCAATATGAATACATGGTAATCAACACTTAGCATGTGAAATAGTCAATCCTACTAAAAGGATATAAATGATTTCTAATAACTTCAAGACCTCATATGTGTGAACATATTCAATAGATGATGATTATACTCTGACAACATGCTATCATACACATCATAACAAACTCATATCCACTTAACAGACCTAAAAAATATAAATTAATCAAGGACTAGGAAGGTTAATTTATGGCAAGTAATGATTAGAAAGCTTGTAGGCATGCTACATAGAAACGAAATAAAGCATATGACAACATATAATAAACATGCTTTTTAATCAAAGTATGCATCTAGTATGTTAGAACATATATGCTAGAGACACAGAAGATACTAACATACCTATAGGTCATGCATAACAAAAATGAAGAAGTCCTAGACTTGATAAACAATCAAGATGAGGAGATACTAACTTCTTAAAGACTCAATTCAAATATGAAAATCAGAGGAAGATAAACAAAAAATAAATAAGCATAAATGTAGTACATATAATAAAAGACACATAGTATAAATAAAAATAAAAATAAATTCAATAAATGAAAAACAGGTGATAAAGAAAAAATATAAGCTTCACAATCAGAGTATAAACTTTATCATGTAGGAATATACACTATTTAAACTATGATTATACTGGCCACACAGTCGATCATGCATAACAGCATATATAACAAGGTAAGCCCACAATCCTATCTATGTGGTAACATCCTCTGGTTGCTTAAAGTAGCCACTCAATAGCAAATAATTTACTAAACAATAAACCAGTTACACTTTGGGAGAAATAAAACCACCATTACCACTATCTGTTGGGATCTCTATCATAACAACCTATTGCTACTCTTCTTTAATGCTTTTGTAATGACCTAGTTTGACCCAAAAACCTGACTCTTGTCCAAAGCCCACACCATCCATTATGATGTGATAAGTAACCAAAGATTAGTAACATGTAAACTAAAAAACAAAAATTTGTACAAAGGCAACCACTAGCCAACATATGGCTTAACACATAGAACCCACTTGCAAACACCACTTTGACTACTCACCAATCACAAGACCAATTTTTATTACATAGTCACGAATCCTTAATATCAGGAAACACACGTGGTATTAATGATCCAGAAATAGAAAGACAAAAATCAATTTGAGACCTTTGGCACCTTTTTTTTTATTCAAAATAAGAAGAAATGTGATGAGTGCTCAAAAAGCACTAAAATAACCATGATTTTATGCACATTAATTGATTAAAAATATATATGTTTATATGTTTTATCATATATTTATATAAATTTATCTTTTTCGGAATCACGGGTATTTTTATTGTTTTTCAGGTATTTTGGCTTAAAAATACAACTTAAAGACTCAAAGAGTAATACTGAAAGCAATACATCACAAATATATTAATAAATAAATAAGGAAAGGTCAACAAATATGGAAAAATTGGACAAAATGGGTCCAAAATGTCAAAAAGGAGAAAATCACACAATAGCCAACGCAATGGTATTGTTCATCAGTCACAATACAGCGTTGGTACTATTCATCCACCCAAAAAGCTCACATTGGTATTGTTCATCCGCCGCATTCTGCGTAATCTTGTTCATCCGCACGCTACCCATTATTTCGCCTAATTTTTCACGTGGCAGTCACGTCATCTTTGATGTCATTAATGACCTCAGTAGTTGCGGTCCGCGTTTTCACATTTTTTTAACATTTTTTCACTCACTTTTTCTCTCCATCCTCACCTATAAATACCCCCCTTCCCTTCACTTCTAAACACACTTCTCTCATCTTTCTTTCTCTCCATTACTTAGTTTTTAGTTTTTTTTAAGTTTTTCTTATTTTTTAGGTAGTTTCTCTTAGTTTTAGAGTTCTTCCCTTTTTGGTAAGAACTAGTTATGTTTTTGTAATTTATTTGCTTTTGATTCAATAAATGGGAGTGCAAATTCCGCTTGGAGGTTTTCTAGCTACGGGAATAACATTGAAGTACTGTAAGGATTTTATTTTCTTTGTAGTTATTTTTTATGCTTTATTCTTACATGATATTTAATTTGTCTGTGATTAAATTTAACTGTGCTAGCTTTTTGTAAACATGATATAATAATAATGTTGTTATACTTGGGAAATATTAAATAGGTAAAAATCTCTAAAATGAATTGATTTTATTTTTATTCAAGATTTTATATTAAGAATGTTAGAGAGAAATATATTATTTTTCATTACAAACTTAAATCTGAAAATTAGATTTTAAGGTTTAGTTATCGATCGATTTAGAGTAGTGCTCTTTTTATTTGTTGGTACAATCGCTAGGTAGTTAGAGTGAAGCTCTACTTCAAAAAGTTTTTATGAGAATTATTATTCAAGTAAAATGTATTGACAACATGTTTTCAATAGTGGTTTTAAAACTTGAAAGTTAGTACTTGGGATAACTAAATTCTTAGGTCTAATTTGGACACCTTGAATAAAGTTTAATTGCTCTAACCCTCACCAAAGGTGGCATTTAAATGGTTCATTTTCAATCTCTTAGAAAAAGGAATTAATTTAATTAACCAAATTAGTTATCAACCCCACCCATAGGTGTTAATTGATTTGTTTAGTTAACAAAGAATATCTAACCCCACCAAAGGTGGTATTCATACAAAAAAGGGAGAATCAATAAATATCAATTCATATCTTTAATAACCTAGATAATATTAGCAAGCATAATTAACTTAGTTATTATATCCATAAATACTCCACTATTATAAAAGATAAAATTTGCATAAATATTTATTGAATCTATGTTTATTTTTATGTAAGTAGATTAAAAACACAAAACCCAAAATATCGTGACATGATGTTTAGGATTTAATTTTGTTTTTAAAGTTTGAATAATAAATTAAAAACCACGTACATTACTTCTTTAGATCGACCTTGGGAGTATACTTATCTTTTTCTACGAAATGATTCGTGCACTTGCGAGAGTTTTATAAATATAAAACCAAAGTATTACGAGGATCAGCGTCTGCCATTACCATCAAAGTTTTTGGCAATCCCGATTCTCGCTTCATCAAGTTTTGGCAGATTCTTACGGGATAGCATCAAAGTTTTTGACAATCCCGATTCTACTCATCAAGTTTTTGGCGCCGTTGCTGGGGATAGAAGAGTGTTTTTAATTTAATTATCAAAATTTTAAAAATATTTTTGTGTTGTAAATAATTGTGATTTTTAGTTTTTGTAAAAAAAAAGAAAAATTAAAAAAAATTAATCAAATTTCAAATTTCGTAAGAAATAATAAAAAAAATAATAAAATAATAAAAATAATAAAAAAATATAAAAATATAAAAATAATAATAAAATAATTTAGAAATTTGAAATTTGAAGTAAAACAAATTTTACCGTTCATGAATTTTAAAAAAACTTACCATTCATTAATAGTAAAAAAAAAAATTTAAAAATTTCTTGATGAATAAATAAAAAAAAATAAAAATTTTAAATTTCAAAAAAATAAAAAACAATATTCAAAAAAATATAAAAAATAAAAAAATTATAGCAAAATAATTTTGAAATTTAAAATTTAAAAAAATACTTAAATAAATTTTAAATAAAAAATAATAATAAATTATTTTTTTTTAAAGAAAAAATAAAAAATAAAAATATTTTCAAATTTCTTAATAAATAAATAAATAAATTAAATTTAAAAAAATAAATTAAATTAAAGAAAAATAATAATAAAAATTATAAAAAAACTAAAAAAAATTATAAAACAATTATAAAAAATAAAAAATTAATTTTTAATTTTCATTTAATTTTAAGTTTTTTTTATTTTATTTATTAGAATCTTAATTTTAATTTTTTTTGTTTTTTTTAAATATAAAAAAGTTTATTTTATTTCTTTTTACCTTTTTCAAGTTTATTTTATTTTACTTTTTTTCAATTTTTTTCATTATTTTAATTTTAATTTTTTTTTCTTTCTTAATTTTCATTTAACTTAATTAACTTAGGTTTTTACTAACTTAATTAATTTAGATTTTTAATTAACTTAAATTAACTTAATTAACTTAACTTTTTAATTAACTTAGATTTTCGTTAACTTAATTAACTTAGTTTTTTTTAATTCACTTAACTTAATTAACTTATTTTTTTTAATTAACTTAGATTTTCGTTAACTTAATTAACTTAGATTTTTACTTAAATTAACTTAATTAACTTAGCTTTTTAATTAACTTAGATTTTCATTAACTTAATTAACTTAGATTTTTACTTCATTTAACTTAATTAACTTAATTAGATTTTCATTAACTTAATTTTTTTACTTAACTTAACTTAATTAACTTAATTTTAATAGCATGAAAAGTAAAGATCTAAGGGAGTTACCAGGAGACTAGTTCTTGGAAACCTTTGTGCCACTTTAGTCTTTCTGTAACGTTGTTCTCATCAGGAGGATGGTTTTAAGAACCTTGCACCACCATTCTTTCCTGGGAGAACTTCTTGGTTATCCGATTATGTTATTTTTTTATCTTTAAAAAAAACAAAACAAAAATTAAACTATCTCCAAAATTTTAAAGTTTTAATTACAATCTAAGCGAGTTAGTTGCTTTGTTTCGATCTAGGTACAATTGTGTTTTTATGCCTTAATTATTTGATTTGCACTAGACGTGGGTTATCTAAAACCCTCAAGTATGCCCCTAGTTTTAAGTACGAGAAGAAATTTGAAAATCAATAGGGCATGGCCGAAAAAGTATAGGTAGACAACCTTGTCTTACCTGTTGGTTTGATTATTTCAATGATGAGGGGACATTGAGTTTACTTAAAATGAAATCCCGAGTTACGTTCTTGCATAAGGCACGTTAAACTAAACGAGGCAACCCATCATTTTAGGTAATTTTCTTTTATTTGTTTTATTTACTTAATTTTATTGTTTATTGCATTTTAATTACATGTAAATAATTTTTAAATTGTTAAAACTAAAAATATTTGTTGAGATGTTAGAAGTTCACAACGATCTGTATATATACACTTTAATGATGAATATGATGGATGCACTTGCATTTTCCATTACTACTTGCACATTCTCAAGAAATAGGTAATCTTTCTTCTCTTTTCTCTTTATCTTTAATTTACAGTTGTTACATTGAGGACAATGTAAGTTCTAGGTTAGGGGTGGTGAAAAGTTACCATGCTTAATTAAATTTTTTTTGTTTTGACAATTTAAAAAAAATAAAAAATATATATAATAATTTTTTATTTTATTTTTATGTTCACATTTTCATTTTTTTTGTGTGTTTGGTTTTATTTCTATTTTGTGTGATTTAGTAATTTTTGGAATTAAAAAAAAACTTTTCTCACAAAAATTTATCATTTCTTTAAATCAAATTTAAGTAAATAGTTAAGTCTTTTGTACTGTTAGATTAATTTTTGCAAACATATCATGAAATATTTTGTAATTAGTTTTTGATAATTAGTTATTTTTTGTCATAACTAGTATTTCTTGATAAGATGTAGAAATTATATTAAACCCAAAATCGGTGTTTATGAATTTTTTTTAGTGGAGACTACCTTTGTGAGATATAATTTGAGCCTAATTTCCTTTATTCAGAGTGAAATATATATTTTTTCTACTCCAAACACATTTCTTATTTCTTCAAATTTTTAGATGATCTCTATAGGTATTAGCATTGAATGTATGAATTTTTTTTCTCATTTTTAATAGAGTATCATATATTTTTTATTATTGTTTTTGCTTAGATTAAATGATTTGAGTAGAAGTTGATAGTATATGCTTATATCTCATTTATAATGACTACTTACAAAAACAAAAAGACATATCTGGGGTTACCTAAACCAAGATCAAACAGAAAAGCCACAAAATTAACCACTACCAAAATCCAAAATATGTACAATGCATTGGGTTGACTTTCTCTAAAATACATATATTGAGAAATATCTTCAGAAAAAAATAGAGAGATAAAGAATATATAGTATAATCTACATACTATAACCCACATTCCCTACAAAGTTGTGAGTAAAGGCTAATTACAAAAGAAGGATATAGGAAATAATTCCCTAAAAAGTCATTGCACTCTCTTCATTTGTAAAAGGCATATATCTTGAAATTCTTTCTTAATGAGTTTGATTTATGCATGAAAATAATTTTTATATATGATATCTTTATAATTTATACATTTGATTCCTTTCATGAGATCAATGTTAAAATAACACTTTGAGCCTTTATTTTTTATACATATGCAAACATATTAGTTCATTTCTATACATCAACTCTTTCACATATAAATTAGTATAAGTGTTTGAACTCACATGATTCATTGTTTTTGAGAGTATCGACTTGTGAGTAATAGAGTTGAAGGCAGTCGATTCATGACACTTGAAATTGGGTAAAATTAAATTGATACATTTTTGATAGGAAATATGAAAATGATTTTCGACTAATTATTATAATAAAATCATGATTGTTTAAAGAGATTAAAATAACTTATGCTTGAGATTTTAATTATGATCTTAAAAGAGAAAAAAAAGTATGAGACATTTTTATGATATGTTGTTTTCTTTTATTCTTAAATTAATTTTTTATTTTGTTGTAATTTTAGTTTTTGATTTGATTGTTTTTATTTTTACATTTAGTTCAATGTTTTTGGGTATCATTACTGAAAACCCTCACGAGACTCAAACTCGTCCACTAAGGCAACCTAGGGGTTTAAAGGCTTATTGCATAGGGTAAGTGCACCCGTCTCAATCCGCGAAAGTGATTTAGGATAGTTTAATTTTTAGTTTTTATCTCTTCTCTTGCTAAGTGACTAGCGGTTGGGGTTGTGATGAGTGCTCAAAAGCACTAAAATAACCATGATTTTATGCACATTAATTGATTAAAAATATATATGTTTATATGTTTTATCATATATTTATATAAATTTGTTTTTTCGAATCACGGGTATTTTTATTGTTTTCGGTATTTTTGGCTTAAAAATGCAACTTAAAGACTCAAAGAGGAATACTGAAAGCAATACATCACAAATATATTAATAAATAAATGAGGAAAGTTCAACAAATATGGAAAAATTGGACAAAATGGGTCAAAAAGGTCAAAAAGGAGAAAATCGCGCCGCCAGCTTCGCCGCCCCACGGCCGCCGCGGCGCCGGTAATGCTCATCCGAAGCGCCATACGCCCGTTTCGTCCCATTTTTCACGTGCAACCACCCCCATGTCGTCATGCTGATGTCATCAATGACCTCAGTAATTGCACTCCGCGTTATCACATTTTTTTAACATTTTTTCACTCACTTTTTCTCTCCATCCTCACTTATAAATACCCCCTTCCCTTCACTTCTAAACACACCTAAAAAACACACTTCTCTCTCCTTTCTTTCTCTCCATTTCTTAGTTTTTAGTTTTTTTTAAGTTTTTCTTATTTTTTAGTTAGTTTCTCTTAGTTTTAGAGTTCTTCCCTTTTTGGGAAGAACTAGTTATGGTTTTGTAATTTATTTGCTTTTGATTCAATAAATGGGAGTGTAAATTCCGCTTGGAGGTTTTCTAGCTACGTGAATAGCATCAAAGTACTGTAAGAACTAGTTATGCTTTATTCTTACATGTTATATTTAATTTGTCTATGATTAAATTTAACTGTGCTGGTTGTTTGTAAACATGATATAATAATAACGTTGTTATGCTTGCGAAATATTAAATATGTAAAAATCTCTAAAATGAATTGATTTTATTTTTATTCAAGATTTTATATTAAGAATGTTAGAGAGAAATATATTATTTTTCATTACAAACTTAAATCTGAAAATTAGATTTTAAGGTTTAGTTATCCAAGATATGATTTAAGTAGTGCTCTTTTATTTGTTGGTACAATCGCCCTTAGGTAGTTAGGTGAAGCTCTACATTTTCAAATGTTTTTATAAGAATTATTATCTGAAAATGTATTGACAAATACGTTTTCGGTAGTGGTTTTAAAACTTGAAAGTTAGTACTCGGATAACTAAATTCTTAGGTTTAATTTGGACACCATGAATAAAGTTTAAATCGGTTTCAACCTCACCAAAGGTGGCATTTAAATGGTTCATTTTCAATCTCTTAGAAAAAGGAATTAATTTAATTAACCAAATTAGTTATCAACCCCACCCATAGGTGTTAATTGATTTGTTTAGTTAACAAAGAATATCTAACCCCACCAAAGGTGGTATTCATACAAAAAAGGGAGAATCAATAAATATCAATTCATATCTTTAATAACCTAAATAATATGAGTAAGCATAATTAACTTAGTTATTATATCCATAAATACTCCACTATTATAAAAGATAAAATTTGCATAAATATTTATTGAATCGATGTTTATTTTTATGTAAGTAGATTAAAAACACAAAACCCAAAATATCGTGACAGGATGTTTAGGATTTAATTTCGTTTTTAAAAGTTTGAATAATAAATTAAAAAACATTCCTTCCTTAGATCGACCTTGGGAGTATACTTATCTTTTTCTACGAAATGATTCGTGCACATGCGAGAGTTTTATAAATATAAAACCAAAGAAAAACTCCAAGCGGATAGATCTTTTTCGCTCATCAAAGTTTTTGGCAATCCCGATTCTGCTCATCAAAATGATGGGTATTTATAGAGTTTGAAATTGCCACATTTACCAATCACCTTCCCAGCCACCTCGTCACCACCTAACCATCACCTATGATGAGGTCCCTAGCGAGCTTGGTGGAAAGCTTGGTAGCAAGGTGGTAAAAAGTCACATTTTTAGTTCCACAAATTGTTGATTACTCGAAACAAACCAAAAATAAAAGTGACTATGTCAACTCGTTCGCATGCTCATTTATTGTAGATGAATACTCCACTTAACATACACAGTACAGAAACGAACCCATGGTGTGTGTAAATATACTTGCATACAAAGTGGTCCTAACTATGTTTGTGTGTATTAATCTATAGTTACCAATTTTACATAGAAAAGGACAAAAATATTAAGTAAGAATAAAACAGGCACCGTATTTTACACACGATAAGCCAAAAATAGACATAAGAACAACGTGACTTATAGTTTAGGATCATACCAAGCTATTTTTTACAATTTTAGTGTTATGGCCTTTTCAAGGCCAATTCGTCCAATTCTTTGTCATTCAAAATTGATTGGAGGAGAGTTGGTAAGGTTCACCTAGGTCTTGCTCACTAGTTGGTAATGGGTTTTTTCTAGCTTAGCAAGGTTAGTGAGACGTCAACAAGGCATTACTGGAATTTCTGTGAGCTCCGTAGTTTTCCTATAAATACATCTCATCTCTTTGTATTTCTTGGCCAAAATTTTGGGAAAGCTTTGCCAAGTTTTAACAGATTTCCTCGGTCCATTCTTAGTCAATTTTCCTTATGAATGTTTTGTAAGAGAAATAGTGAGTGATCTATAGGACGTAGGACATTATAAAGAGTCTCTCCCATATTTTAAGACATTTAATTGATTGTACAAATTGTGAGATTGAGTAAGGTATTATTGAGAGATATGATGCATTTTTGGCTATAGAAGAGCCATATCATTTTAAGTAATTTTCATAGTAATGGTTATCTAATAGACAAATTATGTTGTGGGGTTGTAATTGTTCCTATAGATGAGGAGTTAATGTGGAGATTGTATTAGATCTCATAAGTGATGAGCTTATATAGGAATCATGTTAGGATATTTTGAGTGATCGGTGATAGATAACAGCATGGGACATTGGAGCTCTAGAACCATCTAGATCTACTTGGATATGGTTGCTATATTAACAACTTGGCACCAATTAGCTGTAGATGAGTTGAAGAAATTGTTTATTCATTTTAGCAAATGGCTTATTACCTATTATTATGGTGCAATCAATGGATGTTTCCACATATGTTAGGAGCATACACGGTTTTACCATGTTATTTGATTGTGCTATAGGTTTAAATTTTGTGATAGCATAATCACAATTTGTTGAATATGCCTAACAACATAAGATGTTTTACCTTATGTACGCTTTATATTCTATTTCTAACATGCATGTATTTAATGTTATATAATCATTAAGCATATATGGGTAGAATAGTTTATTCACATTTATATACTTTTCTATGTTAATCTTGTTTATTAACATCTATAGACGTATTGTAACAATGTCTACTATTATAGGATAGTGTTTATGATTGCATTCATATCTCGTATCCTGTCAACATATGTGTTTGTCTCAGTAGGTCCAATGATTTTTTATGTTATTATTTTTTAAACATAATACTTTTATGTTATTAATTGAAAAATATTTTATTGGATTGTGTGTATGAATGGTAGGATGAATAGAGAAAATTATTTTTATTGTGTACTTCGCTGGTTGTTTGCTTGATTCATGATATGATGCTTTACTTAGTTGAGTTGGAATATAGCTCCCCAACAAGTTCCATGGCTTGACCTATTCACTCCCTATAGGTCCTAGTTACCTAGTTAGATCTAAATTTCAATTAATATTTGTGCAATTGTTACAAAGAATGGATTTTCATAACCAAATAATGCATATGGTTGTACATGTTTTTAATCCTTATGCTTGGATGTTGATTCTACGTATTTAAGTTTGTACACCCTTTTCTTATAGAACCATAGCTTGTTGGAGTACCTACAATAGTTATTCCAACAACCAATAAACTTATGAGCTTGATCGATGCAAAACTATGAATGCATAGTATCATAGTTTTATAGTAAAGTGATAAGAAAAAAGTATCATCCTTGTAGATTGATAACTTACTTTTGAAAAATATCAAAATTATATTAATCTCAATTTTATCTAGATAAGTCACTAAGGTTTTCATAATTAGAATTTAAAATAAAATCAATTTAAATGAAATGGGTAAAATAAAAGAAAATATTGTTCAAAGATCAAATTAATGGGAAGAAAACTTCTAAGAAATCGATTTCACCTAATTTCTCACAATGCTTTAGTCATCTAGCTAATTGAATTTAATTCTCTCTGTTTGTTAGCAATCTTTAAAAAACATCAAAAAATCTCTTTCGACAGTCAAGTGGAAATATTTTTGTTCATTAATCTACATAAGAGTATGAAATTTAATAAAGTAAGAAAGCATTAAGACCATTGATTTTAAAACTACACAGGTTCATACAAGTATTTTGATCTCTATATTTATCTACATCGAAATATTCTAGATCTATCCTATAATCCTTTCGATAGTAAATCACAAGATTAAAATCATCTAATTAATGGTAAGTTTATTAGATGCAATAAAATCAGAATAAATCAGACAAACATATAGAGAAATAATTCAATTAACATAGAAAATCAAGCATAGTTTGAAATTAAATTACATCTCTTTCCTAGAATAAAGAATTATTAGTTCATGTTAAAAATTAAATTTAACATAAACGAATTCACTATAATTTTTCTAAAAAGAATTGAAAGGAAAATAAATGATGAAAAATATGCTTTCACTTTTCACAATTCCAACTTTCTCTTCTCTGCTACACTGGCTTTCCTTTTTCTTCTTTTCTTTCTATTTCTTTCTACACATTTTTTCTTCTTCTTTCCCTACTGCTTTCTCTCTTCTCATTTCTCTTTTCGTTTTTTGTTCTCCTATCTCTTATGTTTCTTATATATATATCTAAAATCGATCTCCTTCCTTATATATAGAAATCTTAATTTAAATTTGATTTAAATAATTTTTATTTAAATTTGAGAGTCCTTAGATGATATGGTTCTAAAATTTTGGACCTTTATTTTCTTCAAATGTGTAATAAAATTTAAATAATAATAATGAAGTCTACAATTAATAAAATTTAATAAAGTTAAACTAAAGTTAAAGTTGAAAAGTGATAAATTATACCAAATTATGCAAGTCATTAAATACTCTCAAACTTAGAACTTTGTTTTTCCTAAAATAATAAAATAAAATAAAACACACATATAAACAATATCAACTAGACCCCAGTAGAGAAATACCAACACTCACCAAGCTATGATCTGAATTTAGATTTTATCTGTCATAACTTACTTTTTTTACATCGACGATAGTAGAAAAATCAATCAAAAGTTTAGTAATTTGTCAAGAAATAGTTAAACATTTACTTTAACATAAAGCTATGTTCTTGATAGTGTGTGTGAAATAGTCAATTTAACTCCAAATCACCAAAAAATTCAGATAAAAGTAGAACATACATATGAAATCGGAATAATTCTTTCAAAACTTAACTCCGTAAGTCCAATTCTCAGAAATCTTCTTAACTAATGTAATCAAAAACCAAAATTAGAAATCAAAATTTATTTAGTTAGGGTTGTAATGACAAGCTATAGAGTTAGGGCTAAGAAGGATATGAATATGAAAAATCTAAGAAAACTGGGAAAATACTTGGTAGGAAAAAAATAAAAAAATATCGACATGATTCATAATATAAGTCTTTCTCGATAATATGCTCATACTGATGATAATATTGTTTCTATACTCAATAAGTGGAGTGCTTTCTTTTTCTCTTTTTCATTTTTTTTTGCTACCTTGATACTCACAACCTTTTCTAATTTCAAACCACTTTATCCCTTATTTGATTCTTGCCTTTCGCTTTCTTTTCTTTTCACACTTTAATAAAATAGAGTAAACATAATGTGGATTATTTAATTTGAACTAACTTTCTCTTTAAATGAAAATTTTCAACAAAGTATTTTCTCAAAATTTAAATTAAATTCATGGTTTTTCAAGCTTAGAATGGAAATGGTTTTTGTAGTTAAAAGAAAAAATAAATGCTTATGTAAAATAAGGCTCAAGGGATTGACTATGGGAATACACCATGTAATGATGATGTGATAATTAGTAAGGCTAGGAAATATTTTTGGTTGTGACAAAAAATTTCCTAGATCATTTCTCTAATATTTGTTATCAACTAGAATTTTGCCTCAAGGATCCATCAACGTACTTTAGAGCAAAGTAAGATTGAACTTTCCTGACCCAGTTAATTCAACTCCTTCTCTTCACAGGAATAATGGAGTAGAGAAATGTTTACTATGTGCTCAATTATTTTCAAAGACAAGGATTAAAATCAAAGTACCCATAAAACTCTTACTAACATAATAGCAGATTTTGAAATTTTTTTCACAAAACGATCATTAATCACAAATTTCAGAGTCATAGCAAATTCAATCATACTCAAATACATGCTTGATAAGAGAATCCAAGAACTGAAGATTATAGGAGTTGACATCCCCAAACTTCAGCTAAACAATGTCCTCATTGTAATTTAAAAGTGAGACAAATTAAAAAATGAAAGGAACTTTCCTAGTTTTATGGTGGGTTCACATTAGTTTGTAATTTCCAGCTCTTTATTTTTGCAAAATAAACCATCATCAAAATCCAAATTATTCAAATATATAATAATAAAATAAAATAACATAAATAATAAAAGAAAGTTTTATGGGATCCCTTCATAAGCGCTTGTTTTATAGTCTACAACTAGATATTTCAATCTTCATCAATTAGGATTTCAAAGAGGAATAAATGCGTAATTCCTCTCCACTTATAATAGTGCTTCAATCTCTGACCATTAACTCTGAATATAAGCCCTGCCTTATCCTTCAAGTCTATTTTTCCCCAAAGGTGGAAACTTTTTCAATTGTAGAAGGACCTATCCATCATGATCTTAATTTACCTAGGAAGAGTTTTAGTCATGAATTGAAAATAAAAACCTGTTATCCTGGAAAAAAATTCAGGCCTAAGAATCTGTTTGTCATGCCACTTATTTGTCCGTTCTTTGTATATCTTTTCATTTTCATAGAAATCGTTTAGGAACTCATCCATTTCATTCAATTGAAGAAGTCATTTTCCCCTGTTACCTTCAAATAAAAATTAAACTTCTTTACAATATCAACATACCAAGGAAGCTTAATCTCAAATGCAAACAACTTCCAATTAGGGAATGATTCTTGGATCTCAAAATTTGGTTTTACTTCCTCTTGCTCCAACCGAGAGAGATGGTCAACAATTGAATTTTCACTTCCATTCTTATCTCAAACTTCCAAACCAAATTATTGAAGAAGAAGGATCCAAGGAATCATCTTAGGCTTAGCATCCTTCTTGCCAAACAAATAATGAAGTGTTGCATGATTAGTGAACACTATCACCTTTATACCAATGAAGTAAGACCAAAATTTTTCATAAGCAAATACCATAGCAAGCATCTCCTTCTCAGTTGTTATATAATTCAATTGGGCATGTCTGGCTTGCATAGTACATGGCGTTAAACAGTTTGTCTCACTTTTTTCTAACACTGCCCCAATTACAAAGTCACTTGCATCACACATGACTTCAAAAGATTGACTCCAATTAGGTATAGTCATTACTAGTGCTGAAATCAATTTCTCCTTTATTACATTAAAGGCCTGTAAACAAAAATCATCAAAGTCAAATGCAGAATATTTCTCAAGAAGATTACATAAAGGTTTAGAGAGTTTAGAAAAATCCTTTATAAATTTTCTATAAAATCTCGCATGTCCTAAAAAGCTTCTGATTCCTTTCACATTCTTTGGAGGTGGTAGTTTTCCTATGGTTGCAATTTTAGCTCGATCAACCTCAATTCCTTTATATGACACTCTATGGCCAAGCACGATCCCTTATTGAACCATGAAATTACACTTCTCCCTATTTAGTACAAGGTTTTATCTTTACATCTCTACAAAACAAGAGCTAAATATGCAAACAATGATCAAAAGATGTACCAAAAACTGAAAAGTCATCCATGAAAATTTTCATTGTATCTTCCACCATATCAGAAAAAATAGCCATCATGCAATGTTGAAATATTGTTGGACATTACACAATCCAAAGAGCATCCTTCTAAAAGCAAATTTTTTGTAGGGGCATGTGAATGTAGTTTTCTCCTTATCTTTAGGGGCTATGGAAATCTAGTTATACCCTGAATAACCATCTAAGAAGCAATAATAGGGATATCCAACCAATCCATCTAACATTTGATCAATGAATGGAAGTGGAAAATGATCCTTCCTTGTTGCATTGTTTAACTTAAAGTGATGTATACATACACGCCAACCCGTGACTGTTCTAGTAGAAATAAGTTCATTGTTGTCATTTTTCAGCATTGTCATTCCACTCTATTTTTGGTACAACATGCACTAGACATACCCATGAGCTGTCTCAAATAGCATAAATAATTCCAACATTGAATAGCTTCAAAATTCTGGCTCTCATAACTTCTTTCATTGTTGGATTTAATATTTTTGTGCTTAATTGATGGTTTATAAGGTTCCTCCATTATAATCTTGTGTATGCAAATGGATGAACTTATACCTTTTATGTCAAAGATAGTCCATCCTAAGATAATTCTATGCTCCCTTAACATATGTAGTAACTTTTCCTCTTCTTCAAGTGTAAGTGATGCCACAACAATCATCAGAAAGGTGTAAATATCACCCAAGAACACATAGCGAAGATGCTTAGGAAATTTCTTCAACTCTGGAGTTGTAGTTTGCTACACTTTTTCCTTAGAGATTAAAGAATATGTCTTTGCTACCATTGGCTCTTGCCTATCAACTTCTTTACCAAATGATATAACTTGTTGCAATACTCCTAAGGCAAATACATAGTGGAGAAATTCTTTACTAACACAAGTTAAATCAGATTCACAGATAGCAGAGTTATTAAACTTCAAGATTTTTCATAGTGGCTCTCATATTGCTAGAATGAGTCTCAATATTATCCAACCATTAATCACTCTTTTTAAACCTTGCCTTAGTCTCCTTAATAAAGGAAACTATGGCATCCTTAAGTGACATCTTTCTCTTGCTTGGTTGACTATCAAATCCTAGAGGTGGTTGCATCACATTCTTTATTTTTCTATATAAAATATTCTCATGATTTGGAAGCCCTAGATGGTAGTAATTTTTCATAGGACTACCACGATACTTGTAGTTTCGATTGTTGTTGTGTTGAACCTATTATTGACTTGCTTCATTCATCAAAACTTTCATACTTGAATTTGCAACATATTCTACACTTTGTGGTATTGTTTGGGTTGTCAAGGTTGAAATCTGATGAGGTAGAAAAGCAATTGAGTTGAAAGGGAAGCAAACAACTCCAATTCATGAATCTCGGCAACTTTCTTAGCCATAGATATTTTAGTTAGCCATTAATAGTTTTTTAAGGCCATTTCTTCCAAAATAGAAGTAGCACCTTCAGTTGTCTTTGACATCAAAGTTCCACCATAAGAAACATCAACTATAGTTCTAGTTTGCTCATTTAACCCATTATAGAACATCTAAACTTGCAACTAATCTGACAATCCATGCTGAGGGCAACATAGAATCATATCTTTATATCTTTCCCATGCTTCATAAAGTGTCTCAAAATAATTTTGACTGAATTGACCAATCTCACTCCTGAGTTGGGCTTTTTTTTGCAGATGGAAAGAGTTTAGTAAGAAATTTTTCTGCCATGTCCTACCAACTAGTGATGATTCTCGGTTGAAAAGATTGTAGGTAACCTCTAGCCTTGTCCCTCAACGAAAAAAGAAAAAATCTTAGTCTAATGATGTCTTTAATAACACCATTCATCTTTACAGTGTCACAAATCTCCAAGAACATCGCCAAATGAATATTGGGATCATCTAGTAGTGATATGCTAAATTGGGCTTATTGCACCATGCTGATCGATGCAAGTTTAAGCTCAAAATTATTGGCATTAATGGTTTAGCATCTTACACTTGAGTAATTTTCATTCACAATTGGCCTTACATAATCCTTCAAGGTGTATGGGTGTGCATTCTATTCTCCTTCCGGCATGGCTAGTACTTTCTTCTTTCTTCGTGATCTAAAGGTTCTTTCAATCTCTGGATCAAAAAGTAATAATGTTTTGAGTCAAAAACACACCTAGATAAAAATAAAAACAAAATATAAATATAAATGAAATAAAATATAATTCTAATTTAAAACCAATATTATTTTGTATCGATATTGGCAAAAATAAGAAAAAATTAATTTATGGCAATGGTGTCAAAAACTTGATCGATATAAAACTACAAATGCACAATATCTTAGTTTTATAGTGATGTGATAAGAAGAGTATCGTCACGAGGGATTAGTAACTTACTTTTGACAAATACAAAAATTATTCTAATATCAATTTTATTTAGAGAAGTCGCTAAGGTTGTCATAATTAGAATTTAAAATAAAATCAATTTAAATAAAATGCATAAAATAAAAGAAAGATATTTTTCAAAGAAAAAATGGATGGGAAGAAAAAATGTAGGAAATTGATCTCACCTAATTCCTCACTATTCTTTACTCATGCATCTAGCTAATTGAATTTAATATCCAAAAAACATCCAAAATCCTTTTTTGACAGTCAAGTGGAAATATTCTTGTTCATTAATTTACATAATAGTATGCAATTTAATAAAGCTAGAAAGCATTAAGACTAATGATTTTAAAACTACACAGGTTCATACAAGTCTTTTGATCTCTATATTTACCTATGCCGAAATATTTTAGATCTATCCTATAATTTCTTCTTTCAATAGTAAATCACAAGATTAAAGTCATCTAATTAATGACTAGTTAATTAGAAGTAATAAACCTAGAATAAATCAGATAAACATGTAGAGAAATAATTCAAATTAAAATATAAAATCAAGCATAATTTGTTATTAAATTACATCTCTTTCCTAGGATAAAGAAAAAATAGTTCATGCTAAAAATTAAATTTAACATAAATTAATTTACTATAATTTTTATGAGAAGAATCGAAAGAAAATAAATGATGTAAAATGTGATTTTGCTTTTAATAGTTGTAGCTTTAATAGTTGATTTAAATAAATATTCATTTAAATTTAAGAGTCCTCATATGATATGCTTTTAAAATTTTGAACCTTTATTTTCTTCAAATTTGCAATAAAATTAAAATAATAATAATGAAGTCTAAAATTAATAAAAATTAAATAAAATTAGACTAAAATTAAAGTTGAGAAGTGATAAATTATGTCAAATTATGCAAGTCATTAGAGATCTCTAATGGGCTTCTATAAAGCAATAAGCTCATATCCCAAAATATTAACCTATTAGGTGAAGTTGACTTATGCACATATAAAAGCAAACTTTCATTGGTATTTTATTAGGAAGGGACTTGTTGCTATCACTTATCAACAATTCCCCCTGAAACAATTACTAGGCTTCTCTTGTCTATACTTCTACAAAAGCCAATCAAACTAGCCTTCTATAGCTAGTCTCCTTAAACTTTGACCTTAACTCAATTTATTTTTAAAAGGTTCCAAAGTCTCTCATAAGGTTCTCAAAGTACAACATCCCATTTGACCTTTCACTTTAATTAAATTTTTATTTGACAAGGTTTCAAGTCCCTTAAATTTAGCCACTTTATTTCAAGAACGAGCCTACCATAACAACGAGGTGAGAGAATTTCATTTCAATTAAGCTATCAAGCACACATTTCACTAATTGGCTAAAATAATAACCATAGGCTTTGATACCATTTGATAAGTGATGAATGATTAAAAAGCACAAAATTACCATGATTTAATGTACTTTATATGATTAAATAGATTTATATTTGTATAATTTTATCATATTTTTATATAAATTTTTCTTTTCGTAATCATGAGTATTTTTATTGTTTTTTAAAAATAATTTAAAGACTTGAAGAAAACTACTGGAGGTAATACATTACAAATATGTCGAGAAAAAAATAAAAAAAAGTAAAAACAATGAAAAAATTGGACAAATGGGTCAAAATGGTAAAAAAGGTCAAACATGCCGAGTCTAACCTACCCCACACGCGCATGTGGTGAGTTGCGTGCATGCCACGTCGAGTAGTGTGTATGGCACGCTGAGAGCCAATGCTCGTCTGCCAAGCCGCCCATACATGTTACACTAAGTCCAACGAGTACCAACACCCATCTACTACAAATCCTACGTGTGTCAATGTCTATCCTGCCGAAAATATCACTCCACACTCGTGCCAATCTGTCCAAATGCATCCAAAATCAATTTTTGAGATATTTTCCCACATTTTTTACCTTTTCCTCATCTATAAAAGGATCATTTCCTCCATTTTAAAATGATCCCAAAAATCACACATTCCTCTCTCTTTCTCTCTCAATAAATCTTTCTTAGTTTTTAGTTTTTTAAAGTTCTTCTCTTTTGAGAAGAACTAGTTATGCTTTTGTAGATTTTTAGTTTTTGATTTAATAAATGGAAATGCAAATCCGTTTGGAGGTTTTTCAGAAATGGAATTAGTATGAATATTCTTTAAAGATTCTTTTGAGGTATAATTTTAAATAAATTCTATACAATTATTTTTGTGTTTTATTCTTATATGTTATATTTTAATTTATCTATGATTAAATTTAACAAGACTAACTGTTTGTCAATATGATATAATAATAATATTGTAATGCTTATGAAATATTAAATAGGTAAAATATTTATATAAAATAAATTAATTTTTTTTATTCAAGATTTTATATTAAAAATGTTAGAAAGAAATATGATGTTTTCATTACAAACTTAAATCTGAAAATTAGATTTTAAGGTTTTATCATCTAGTCTAATTTAGAGTAGTGCCCGTTTATGTTTTTAGTATAATTACTCGGTAGTTAGAGTGAAGCTCTATTTCAAAAGTTTTTCTAAGAACTATTATTCGAAAATGTATTGATCGCATATTTTTTGGAATGATTTTAAAACTTGAAAGTTAGTAATTGGATAATTAAATTCTTAAGTTTAATTTGAATACATTGAATAAAGTCTAATTAACTAACTCTGTCTATAATTGTGATTAGATGGTTTGCAATTTTCTTAAAAATAAAGTTGAAATTTAATACTTTTTTAATGAATAGGTTCCACCTAAGAATATTAGTTAATTAATATTAAATACAATTATTTGGGCCCCATCTAAAGACAATTTCATACCAAAAAAGAAAAAAATATATCAATTTATATTTTTGATTACTTAAATAATATGAGTAAATATAATTAAATTAATTATTATATCCATGAATACTCTACTATTATGAATGATAAAAAATTGAATTATTGTTTATTGAATCTATATCTATGTTTATTGTTATGTTATTAGATTAGGAAACACAAATAAAAATATTGTGTAAGATGTTTAGAATTTATTTTTGTTTTTATAAGTTTGAATAATAAATTAAAAATCACATATATTTCTTTCTTAAATCAACCTTGGAGTATACTTGTCAAATTTTATAAAATAATTTGTGCACTTGCGAGAATTTTACAAATATAAAATCAAAGTATTTGCAAGATCACTATTACTAACTCGATGTCAGCTTTGTCTCATTAAGTTTTTGGTGACATCGCTGGGAAATTCATTTTATTCATCAAGTTTTTTGCACTATTACTAGGGAAGGAATAATTTTTTAAATTATTTATAAAAATTTTAAAAAAGAAATCTAAAATTTATGAATAAATCGTTGTGATTTACTATTCATATAATAATAATAATAAATCATAAATTTAAATTAATTTAATTATTAAATTATAAAAAAAATATAAATAAACAATAAATCATAAATATTTTAATATAAAATTTTAAATTTTAAAAATAAATTTGAAATTTAAATTCTAAATTTAAAATTAAAATGTAAAATTTAAAGTTAAAATTTAAAATTAAAATCTAAAATTTATAAAAAAATCTAAATAAACAGTAAATAAAAAAATTAAATTTAAAACAAAAATAAAAAATCAAGAGCTACTATTATAGATATTTTTATGTGAATAGTAATCAAAAGTTTAAAATTTAAAATTTAAAATAAAAAATTTGAAACTTTAATTTGTTTAATTATTTTATTTTCTAAAAAGATAAAATAAAATCTGTTTATATTATATATTAGATAGAGTGTATTATAAATATGTATAGTTTAAATATGTATAATTATATGTATCAAAATTTGTATAAAAATTGTTTGTATTATATATATTGTAAAATCTGTATAAATATTTTATTTTTCCTCTTTTCTTTATTTTCTTTATTTTATTTTTATTGTTTGGTATTTATTTTAATACTTAATTTTAGATTAGTTAAAAAAATTCTAAAACTATCTCCAGAATTTTAAAGTTTTTAATTACAATTTGTGATAAAATGAGGTAGTTGCTTTGTTAAATCTAAGTAAAAATGTGTTTTGATGCCTTAATTATTTGATTTGCATCTAGAAGTGGTTTATCTAAAACCTACAATCATGTCTTCATGTCTTTAGTTTTAAGTAAATAAAATTTTTAAAATCCATACGGTATGACTTAAAAAGTATAGGTAGGCAAACTTGTCCTACCTATAGGTTTGATTGAGTCAATGATGAGAGGGAATTGAGTTTACTTAAAATGAAATCTCCCAAGTTACATCTTGCTAAAACGTTAAACTATGCGTATATGGGAGGCAATGCATCATTTTAGCTAATTTTTTATTTATTTTATTTATTTAATTTATTTTGTTTATTTTAGTTTAATTGCATGTGAATAATTTTAGAATTGTTAAAACTAAAAATATTTGTTGAGATGTTAGAAGTTCATAGCGATCTGTATATGTAGATTTTAATGATGAACATGATAGATGTACATGAGTCCACTCTCTAGAAAAATATGTTGAAAAAATATCTTAAATAAAAGAGAGAGAGAGAGAGAAATGAATAGTATAATCTATATATTATGATATACATAGCCTACAAAGTTGTGAGAAAAAGGCTAATTACAAAATAAACGTTATAAGAAGTACATATCTAAAAATTCATTGCACTTTCTTCATTTTGTAAGGCATATATTTTGAAATTTTTATTTAATGATTTTGATAAAGGCATGAAAATAATTTTATGATTTCTTTACGAAAACCTAAACATTCAATTCTTTTCCTGAGACCAAAGTTATGCATTATTTTTTAGACTTTCTTCTTTTATAAGTATGCGAACTTATTAGTTAATTTCTAAATATAAACTCTATATTCGCATATTCCGTAATATGAGGGCTCGAACCCATAGGATTCAATGTTTTAAGAGTATTGACTTGTTAGGATATAGTCGAAGTGAATTCAAATTTCTGACACTAAAATTGGGTAAATTTAAATTGAAACATTTTTGAAATGAGGTATAAAAATAGTTTTCAACTAATTATTATTATAAACTATGATTTTTTAAAAAGTTGAAACTAACTTATGCTTTAGAATTTAACTATGATCTTAAAGGAGATTAAAAGGCATGAAACATTTTTATATTTTGTTTTATTTTATTTTATTTTTAAGTTAATTTTTTATTTTTTTTAGTTGTTATTTTGTTATAATTTAAGTTTTTGATTTGTTATTTCTTTTTTAATTTTTACATTTAGTTTAATGTTTAAGGGTATCATTACTAAAAACCCTCATGAGATTCAAACTTGTCCACTAGGGCAACCTAAGGGTTTAAAGGCTTGTTGCATATACTAAATGCAATCGTGTCAATTCAAGAAGTGATTTAACCTGGTTGGGGGTTATGATGAGTGCGTAAAAAGCACTAAAATTATCATAATTTATTGTATTTTAATTTATTAAAAAGATTTTATATTTTTATGATTTTATCATTTTTTTATATAAATTTGTATTTTTGAAATCACGGATAATTTTATTGTTTTATGATATTTTTGTTCAAAAATAATTTAAAGACACGAAGAAAAATATGTGTGATAATACATCAAAAATATGTTGAGAAATAAATGAGAAAACTCAAAACAATAGAAAAATTGGACAAATTGGGTCAAAACGGTCAAAAAATGATGAGTCTAGCCTATCTTGTGCGTGCATATGATGAGTCCAGCCTACCGCGTGCGTGCATCTGTCGAGTCCCATACTCTCCATGCTATGTCATGTGCATGTGACATCAAGTTCTCCGTGTGCCCTCACTCGCCAGCTCCCATCTATAGAAAATCCCACGTGCATTAGTGCAAGTCCCATCATAAATCTTGTCACATACACGTATTGTTAGGTAGGATTTTGGTAGAGTAGGTTTAGCCATTTTCAATAAGGAACCACATTTGATCTTTTTGGGACCATAAAAAGGCCCTTATCATTGATTTCCAATAAACATAATTTAATATATCAAAAAATGGAGGATTAATAACATTACCTCCTTTTCCTAACTCTATTAAGAGAAAGTGTGTGTGTGAACAAGAAAATTATCATAACCAACATCGAAGAGGTTAAAGACATGTAGGCTTCTGAAAGACTTATCCTTAACTTGTATAGAAAGGAAAAATAAGCACTTATGTAGTATATGCATACGAAGCACAAAACATATATTATCAATAGTAGATAACTTTATTATATATATATCAAACAAAAAGCAATTAAGAATGTAAAATATTTCTAATATAATTTTTAGTTTTTAGCATATAAAATCATACACACCTTAAACATGGATTATACTAGTACAATATAAAATAATGCATAACACTTAATATAATAAGGTAAACCTATATAAAGACTGTATCTATATGGTAACATCTTCTGTTTGCTTAGGGAAACACTCAATAGCATATAATTCACTAATCAATACACAAGTTACAACTTTAATAGGCAATAAAACCATTATTACCTTTTTCAATTGGGATCGATATCCTAATTGCTTATTACTGCTCTTCACTTACTACTTCTACCAATTTCTAGTTAAACACTCGAACTCGAATATACTCCACAACTAACACCATCTAAATTGATCTGATGGGTAACCAAGGATTAGTAAGTAGAAGTTCATCTGCTTAAAACCTTATGGGACACACAATCTATAACTAGTGTAAAACTGTGTACATGAGACATATAGTCAAACCACGTACTCACATAGAAAATGATTTGATCATAAACAACACTGAACGACCTACACCCAATTATAATCTCATAAAAATAATTTTTAAAATAGATATAAATCTTGTGAGGAGCCATCGACATGTAAGCTCTCCTTGGATTAGATTTCATAGGGATTACTTGGTGATGAAGTTAGCTAGATTTTAACCTTGGATTATCGTGTGAGGGATATAGTAGATTTCAAACTCACAAAGCCCTCTTGACTATTTCAAAAGTTTCAAAGAAACCTAAAACTTGGGTATAACTTACTTCATTTGTGTATCCTTAGGGACAACTATAGTGTGGGCTTAGAAATAAGGTCGTAACTTCCTTGCTTCCACTGTTAATGTGAAAGGCATCTTCTCAATTCTAAGGAATCTTTGCTCAACCTCCTAGAAGGATTTACTAAAATAGTCAAATGACCTTTGGATCTTGTCCTATTCTGACACATGAGTAGTGCTAATCATTGATTCTAATGTTACAAGGTACAAAATGAGTTTTTCTCCTTGCTATGGGGTTTCCAACAATTGAACAGTACTCAAGAAAGTTTTTCTCACATTTCTCAAGAAAGTTTTGAGTTCTTGAATGATTTTCTCACATGCATGATTCCATTCAAACTTGTGATTTCCCATAATATTTTTGAAGATTGTGAGACACTTGTTAGTGGTCCAAGAAATGAAGCGACTAAAATTTGCTAGTTTATTAGTCAGCTTTTGTACTTATCTCATATTATTAGTGGAATGTATTTTGAAAAATGCATTGATTTTTTTTTGGATTAGCTTTAATCCCTTCTTACTTACCATGAATCCAAAATTTCCCCAAATCCTACCACTAATACACAGTTATTGGGATTCAAATTTATTTTATACTTCCCCAAAATATTAAATGGTATTTCCTAGTATTTAAAGGTGTCATACAAAATCTCATTTTTTGTCATCATGTCATTATAGATGTCCATAGTGTGTCTAATGAGTTGAGTGGAAATGTTTTTGACAACCCATTGGTAGGTAGCTCTAGTATTCTTCAAGCCAAAAGGCATTATTTTGTAGTAGAAAATTCCCTAATATGTCACAAAACTGATCATTTCTCTATCAGGCTTATACATTTTAATCTTGTTGTATCTTGAGTATACATCTTTGAAAAAATATGTTGAGTATCCCATTTTTGTATCTACTAGTTAGTCAATCTTAGGTACTGGGAAGCTATCCTTGTGGCAAGCCTTGTTAAGGTTTATGAAATCGACACACATTTTTCACTATCTATTGGCATTTTTCACCTTCTATACATTGGTGAACTAGTTTAGATAATGAACTTTTGTGATGTAGCTAGCCTTTAAGACCTTGTCCATTTCCTACTTGATATCATAATATATGTCCTAGTTGTATGATCTCCTTTTCTACCTAACTAGTGTGACATTTGGATTTTCATTGATGCAATGAACCACAACATCTAGATCTATCCCTAGCATATCCTGATGTGACTAAGAAAACAAATCCTTGTTCTATATGAAAAACTCATATAGTGCATTCTGGACTTCTTGAGGTAGTGAGCTACCAACTTGAATAATGTTTTAAGGTTCTACTTATGATAACATAAGAAGCAAGGTCTTCTTTGCTGGTTGAGTTATCAAAATGTGACTCATTCTAGGGTTGAGCTCTTACTCGAGTGCTTCAGAGTATACCTCGTTGGGATCTTTCCTTTCTATTGTAATCTGGATGGCCATATATAGGAGTCTAGATTGAAATGTTCAAAATGGACTTAATCATCTAGGAGCACATAGAACTTGGCCATTGGCTCGTGAGAATTGATTAGCTTGTTCATGTATAACAGTGGTGGGAAGTGTTAGGAACATGTTGGGAACTTATCTTGGAATCCCAACAGATCAATCATCATCTATAGAGGACAATTGATGAACATGATGAACATGAAAAAGAATGCAAGGAACACTATGAATTTTCTTGGTATGTTTCTCAACTAAGATCGATTACAACACCAAATTTCTTTCCTACCGACAGCACTAGATGTTAAATAAAATTTCTATGCTCATTATGTTACCACTAAATTGTTGATCTAGATATTAAAATTGATGGAAATTAGAAGGAAAAATGACATTAGGTGTGAGAGGATATGAGATTTTACTTAGATGTCATAGATAGCAAATAAAATACCTACCTTAATAGGGGTCTATTTATAGGTTTGGATCAAGGGAAATATTGTTATATTTTCTTGATTTATGATATTTTGATATTAATTAATATATTAATGATTTTTCATATCTAAAGATAACAAATCATTAATATATTCTTTTTATTTAAGTTAAAGAATGATCACCATAACTGTTTTCCATTTTAAATCAAACCATTACTGTCTATACACTTATCGTAATCTAATTGTACTCATTTGACTATTCAAAGGTAACATGGACTTGCCATGTGTACTTAATGAATTTTCCCACAACACCTCATTTATTACATTTTTTCTTTTGTACCTGCAATGCATATGAATAACTATCTATAATCATGTTATAGATTGTACACAATTATTCAAGCTCTATATTGTTAAACAAGAGAACTACTATATAAAATTTGTGAACAACTTCGTGAATTTTACATCATACGAGATAGCCTCCCAACCCATTATAAATACTGAGATACTAAGATACAAAGAATCTTAGGAGATAACCTTCCATACTACAATTAACACTGAGATACAAAGATACAAGGCATCTTATCCCATTAGTATAAGCATCATCGAGTAAGTAAAATACCATGGTGCCAAGTAGGGGATCAACTAAATCACTCAAGATTAAGATCATTTCTTACATCGCCATCGAGTGACTTATGTAGAAATTGTTTTGGGTAAACTGATATCAACCATGTTTGTAATATGTCTAGTGGAGAAAAGTTCATTTAAGTATTAATGCTATATGAAAATTTTCAATTTACAACTAGTAATATTTTTTGTTTTAGTTTATAACTTTTATTATTGAAATATCTTTCGGTCAACTATTTTGATAAAAAATTACTCAATTTGATCAAAATTTAAGTTATCTACACAGCCTATGAAGTTATAAGAGTATGTCGAGATTAATATAATAATGTTATAACTTCATGTGTCATGCACATGACTTAAAATTTTCCATCAAATTTATCAATTTTTAACCAAAATAAATTATTGAAAGATATGAAAATCACTAGTACTTAATTGAAACAAAAATTATAAAAAGTAATAAATTAATTTTCACTTAACATTATTAACTAAATGAAATTTGATATAATCAATTACTATTAAAAATACTAGCAACATGTCTACATTAACTACCATAGGAGTCATTCTATTATAAATAAATATGTATTGTATTAGTAATTTAATTAAATATCAATTTTATAACTTTAAATCATATTAAATTATTTTGATTAATATATTACTTAAAATCACTCATCTTGGATATATAGTGATATTCTGAGCTTTAAGCGAGTAATAAGAGATTATACAATAATTTATTTAAAGAATGTAATAGCACTTCTTATTTATTTAATTTCAGCATTGTTTAAAATACTAACTCTTATGTTGAACATCCTCTTACTAGTCAACGTCATCCCTTAATTGTCAGAAGAGTACAATGAATGCCAGGTCAAATGCACACCAAGTATATCTGATCAATATTATCACGTAAGATAATTATCTTAATTAATTAATTAAATAATATTTAATATTATGATATTTGAAAATTTCTTATCAGAGTTTGTGTATCATTTCAACTCCCAACAAATACCCTCGTAATATACTATTATAAAGTATGCCTTATCTAATCATTTATAGTCGACTAGTCTATGTGAGATAATTGACATAGGTATTGGAGTCAATTTGACAGCTAGTATCATTCATTTTGATTGTTTGTTCATCATCATTTTCATGATTAAGTTAACAGGAATGCTGTGAACGTAAAAAGCATCTTCAACACTTATTTTACAAAAATTATATATATATATATATTAATTTTTTTATTTTTAGAATTTGTTTTTGTTTTTTAATTTATTTTTTATACACAAATAAATACTAAAATACTCATATAAAAATATTGCATATCTCTTATAAATAGTTATATTTGATAATTTTATTTTACATTCTTTATACATTATTACCTTTGTGTAATTTTTTAATCACATAAAATTTATTAAATATATAATTTGGTAACAATTCATGTTATTTGTGCTTGTAAATTCAATATATAGGTTAGTTCTAATAAATTTATTTATTAACGAATCATAATTACGATGAATTCATTATTTTTGTTCGATATCAAGACATAACAACTAAAAAATGACAAACTAATATATATTATTTTAAAAAAAATATATGTTTTTATAAAACATAATACAAATACAAGTTAGCCAATCTGCATAGATAAATTAATAATTATATTAAATAATAATTTGAGTTAAATTATTTATTATTATTCAAAACATTTTTATATGAATGAAGCTAATAATGTGCATTAATTTAAATTTATGTTATTTTTTATTACTGTTATTATTTTTATTTATGGACTATTAAATAAGTTTTATTTTGATTATATTAATCAATGTAGATTTGAACTTATCCATTAAGAAATTCGTTTATCTTTTCAAGCATGTCTTAGTTCATTTAAAAGCCAAGTTAATTTTTTAAGTCAAGCGACTATTAATAATGTTTTTACAAAGGTAACACAATCAAATAAAAATATCTGAAAAAGTTAAATTTTTTTTATCTAAATATAATATTTTATATTAAAAATTAAACTTTTTAATATATAAGACCAGATATATAAGTTTACACCAAATAAAAAAATTCTTTAGTTAAGTAAATTAAATATATTGTTAAGTTAAATGATTTCTTAGTTTCTAACTTATTCACCTTATAAAATATTAATTTATACTTTTATATCGAATAAATATTTTTTAAATATAATATTTAAAATATAAAAAATAAGAAAAACATACATAGATTAGATCAATAATTTTTTTTTCTTTTTTTAGATTAATAGTTTAAGTTTGTTTGAACCCTTTTATGCTTTTTTTTAACAACTGAATACTTACAAATATACAAATACACTTTATACATATAATTTTAACTAAAATAAACATGAATTCTACTATAAAATAATTTATACATTATTTTAATAAATTTTTTAGTTGCATCAATTTTATTATTTTTATTAAATAATTACCTAAATATATATAATTTTAAAAATTTGTATTATGTTGCCTCTTGGGTGAAATTTAATACTAATCATATGATAAATAATAAGTCATAGTCAAAATAATCAATAATTATCTCCTAATTATTTAAAAATAATAATTACAAAGAGATAAATGATTCTACAATAAGTCTATCTATATGTCAAGTTACTTCTAATCTCTATATATATTCTTTATTGTACACATTCGTAGATCATCTGATATCTAATCTCAAATCTTATAAATTCTCATATCATTAGTGACAACAATAACACAAATACTCCATTTTATATTCATCACAAATGAGACCTTAACTCCTCTACATCCTACAAATCTTATTAATAACTTAAGAATCGAAAAGTCGAAGGCCAATCTAGTGGTTTGAGGTCCTAACAAGTTTCTTTATCTCTTAGTTTTAAGAACACACATATTTAGTGTTTACCAAAATTGACAATATAAGCTTACAAAGCCATCAAGGTTTCTTTGTGCTAAGATTTTAAGAAATTTATTTATAATATAATTTTAGCAAAATTAGATCTGATTATTTTCTTTTTTGCTTATGGAATTATTCTTTCTTTTAAATAAATTATTATTTATATATAATTGTTAGCATTTTTAATTGTATTGAATAAAGTATTCAATTATAACTTTAATTTAAGTTTAAGGATGAAGCTGCAAGCATGCTTAAAGTGCAAATTGCAAATCATATTACAAAGACGAGATATCTTCATATTTTTATGCCCATTAAAATATAAATCAAACTATATAGGCAACATATATATATTACATGTTAGGGGAAACAATTATGTATTCTTTAGATTTTAGGGTTTAGAATTTAGATTTTAGAGTTTAGAATTTTAGGATTTAGTGTTTAGATTTTAAGGTTTATAATTTAGGATTTATATTTTGGAATTTAAGTATATAATAGTTTGGAACTATCAAATGGGCAAGGTCGCTGACGACACAACAGGCGAAATATAGTTATAGAAAATCCAATTTACACATATATGACCTACACTCTATAAAAGACTAAGCAGAGGCGTATGAGCACGTAATTGAATTAATGGACCCTAGCGACTTAATGTCATATCTACTCTAGCCACGTGTTGGTGAGGGTAAAAATTTAACAGAATAATTTAATATGTATTATGTTTTTTTTTTCATTTGGCTTATATCATAAATTTGAAATATATAAAATGTTAAAATAATTGTATGATTATTTAATTATACGAGTTAATTATATGGAATAATTTTATATGTATTATGTTGTTTTTTTTCATTGATATGATGTGTTAGTGTGAGATTATATGAGAAATTTGAAATATATAAAATGTTAAAATAATTGTATGATTACTTAATAACACATGTTAATTATATTGTGATATATATATTGTAAAAATATTAAAAAGATAAAAAAAATAAAATGAAAAACATAGTTAAATAGTTCATTACCACCAATGAAGAAGAGACCAAACAAAATTAGAATGAATAACTCATATTATAAATTATCTCACGTTTACTTAACACCCTTAAGTAAATGCTTTCTCGCCTACTGTATCGTGAGTAACCTTGCTCATTTGATCTATATATATATATATAACCTTTGCGACTGCACAAGAAATGGATAACTTTCAAATGTCTTTTGAAATGCTATTCATTTTTGTTTTTGCATGCAGGAATATTATAATTAAGCTTCCCTCTTAGTTAAGGAAAATATATAAGTTCGCCATTCCTGAGACACACTCATAAAGACACGCAGTAATATTGCATGCATATGCAGTAGGGCGTACATATGTTGTCCATGCAAAAGGGAATCTCAGCATATAATTTATTGCTGTATTTACTCCATAATTTAGGTGAAACCAACCCTAACTAAACGCAGAGTAGGGTTTCTTAAAAGGCAATAATTGATTAAATAAAGGGAAATGATATTCTAGTTTACAACTTCTTTTCTTATTATCATAATTAAAATTGTATAAAATATCAATTTTATTTTTACTAATCAAGAGTGAATAAAGAGAGAGAATGAAGCAAATGAAGGAGATGAATATATCCATCGTGTTTCATTATATTGAAAGTTTGTAATGTAGTTTATTTATAGACTTATTCGACTTAGTGTACATGAGCTGCAAGATTAAGGTGTCGTTTGGTTTGCAGAATAGAATCAGAATCAGAATCAGAATTGGAATGAGAATGGAATGAAATAGAAAGAAAACAATGTTGTTTGGTTTGATTACTGGAATCAAGCTCGGAATCAAGATTATAGTGTTTGGTTTGCCACTGGAATGGAATGGAAAAAACTATAAATTACCTTAATATGTCTACATTCAGTAAAGTTCAAATAATGTCATTTAATTATTATTTTTTTGTCAAACAAAATACATTATTTAAATCATTATTTTTCTAAATAATTATTACTTAATTAAAAAGAAATATATTATTAAAATTATTATTTTTCTAAATAGGGTTTAGGGTTTTGAGGTTTAGGATTTGGGATTTAGAGTTTAGGGATTTAGGATTTAGGGTTTAGGGTTAAAATTATTATTTTTCTAAAAAGGGTTTACGGTTTTAGAATTTAGGATTTTGGATTTTGGATTTAGGGTTTTAGGATTTGGAATTTGAGATTTAGGGTTTAGGGTTTAAGGTTTAGGTTTTAAGATTTAAGGTTTAGGGCTTAGAGTTTAAGGTTTTGGGATTTGGGATTTGGGATTTGGGGTTTAGGGTTTAGGGTTTAGTGTTTTGGGATTTGGGGTTTAGGGTTTAGTGTTTCGGGATTTGGGGTTTAGGATTTAGGGTTTCGGGATTTAGGATTTGGGGTTTAGGGTTTATAGATTTGGGGTATATGGTTTTGATATTTAGGGTTTAGGGTTTTAGGGATTTGAGATTTGAGTTTAGAGTTATATTTGGAGTAAGGGTAAAATTGAAAAAAAAATGAGATGGGATGGAATCATGATTCTTAAAGGGGGAGAAGGAATTGTGATTCCTTCTCATTTAGTAATCGATTCCATTCTGTACCCTTCATTCAGCGTAACCAAACACACAAATGGAAAGAATCAATTCTAATTCCTTTCCATTCCTTCTAACCAAACATCACCTAAAGGTTTTTTAACATAACAACCTGCACATGGGCATAAAAATTATTTAGCAGTCACACAAAGACTTTATCAGTCCCCCGTAATCTCATGGTATGCATAAAACACCAAATTTTGTTCTCATATAAAGGCTTAGTCAATATATCAACCACATGCTTGTGTATATTCAACACACATTTCACTAGCAATTACCTTTTCTCAATCAAAGTTAAAGTCAATGTCTACATGTTTAGTTCAAGTGTGTAAAACACGATGTTTGGAAAGGTTTCATATGCTTACATTATCACAAAAGAACAGAAAAGGTTGAGTGGGTGTAATATCAGATCATGAAACACTTTTTGGATTCGCATGACCACTGCAACTATATATGTTAATGCTTGAAAGTCTTCCCCTATGGAAAAATGAGACACCACTTTGTGTTTCTTAGAAGTCCAGGAAATGATAGAATTTCCCATATAAATACAGAACCCACCAGCATCAGGGCATGTAGCCCAATCTGCATCGGTATAACCAGTAATATCAAGTGTATCAGATTTGTACAACATAAGACCAAACTCTATTGTTTCCCTTAGATACCTTAACAAAAATTTTACAGCTATCCATTGAACATATTTTGGATTATGTAAATATTGATATAGTTTATTCACAGAGAAAAATGATCTTAGGTCGAGTCAATGTATAATATTGTAAGGCTCCAATAATAGTCCTAAAATGAGTGGCATCTTGAAGTTCATTCCTATCACGTTTGGGTAACTGTTTTCTTGTGATCATAGATGTAGTGACTTCCTTAGACTCATGCAATTGCACCCAATCAAGCAAGTGTTTCATGTATTTAGATTGGCACATATATAGACCTTCACTAGAATGAGTAACCTCAATATCTATGAAATATCCAAGCTCCCCAAGCTCTTCCAAAGAGAATTTTACATTAAGTTTTTAAATAATGGTCTTGATCAATGCATTATTGTTTCTTGTGATTGAAATATCATCTACATAAATTTGAAAGATGACAGTATATGTGTTGTTGTTGTATAACATCATAGAAGCATCAACATTTTATCCTTGAAAGATAATATGTTGTAAGAATCTAGATTCCAAGTTCTAGGAGCTTTCTTAAGGCTATAAATAGCCATTTTTAGTTTACACACATGAGTAGAAAAATGCTCATTTACTCGCCCTTTTGGTTGAGCCATAAGGACCTCTTCATGAATATCACCATTGAAATTTTTTTTATTGGTATCCAATTGTTGTATAGCCCATCTCTTAGACAGTGCTAATTGCAAGACAATACATATAGTTGTCAATTTTATCATTGGACTAAATGTCTCAGTGTAGTCAATACAAGCTATTTGCTGAAAACCTTTGGCAATAACTCTTGATTTTTTTATTATCTAAGGACTTATTAGCTCTAAGTTTTGTACGAAAAACCCACTTGTTTCCTATAATCTTACAATGCATGTGTAGAGGAATTAATTCCCATGCTCCATTTTTTAGTAGAGAGTCATATGTAGATAGCCTAGCTGCCTCTCAATCCAGAATGACTAAAGCCTGTTAAATAGAAGTAGGTTCAAGGAGAAGTAAAGTTGATAGATACATCTTGGGCTTAAAGGTACCCTTTTTGGCTCTAGTGGCCATGAAGTGAGTATTGGAAAGAGATGGAACATGTTGAACACCAAACACTAATGAAAAAGGAAGTTCAACATGAATTTCAATACCAACAGGATCAAAAATATGAGTGGAAGTTAATGATAAAGATTCAGTAAAAGGATTATGAGATTTTGAGTGATAAAAAGTATAAGAGACTATGGTATGAGAGTTAGAAGATAAGGACAGAGAACCAAAAAAAAAAGAATGTTGAGATGAGGGTAATGATGAAGGAGCTATGGAAATAATAGGTGGCCATTGGTTAGCAATGGAAGAGACATTTTGGTTAAAAGAACTAAAAATCAAAGGACTAAAAGGTATAGTAGATCAGGAATGTTAGGAATGATAGTAATATGTGATACAATAGTGCTAGAATTTGTTTTCTCAACTACACAAAGTGGAGCACTAGATGACAAAGGTGAATATTTTGATATTGGAAGGTGAGAAAAATTGCTATTGGTAGGCAGGATAGTTGATAGATGGGAAGAGAGAAAAAATTACACATAAAAGGAAAAAAGTATTCATTGATTACAATATGAAGAGATATATAATTTTTCTTAGATTGAGGTTTAAACACACAAAAAAATATTGAGTAGTATAGCCCAAGATAATGTAAGGTAGGGATCAAGGCTTAAGCTTATTTTGGTTATAAGGTATAAGATATGGATAGCACAAGAAATCATACACTTCAAGATAGGCTTTATTAGGCTTCTTGTGAAAAAGTAATTCAAAAGGATCGAGATTATTAAGAACATTGGTTGGCATTCTATCGATAAAATAAACTATTGTTTTAAAGCCATAATCTTAGTATTGCATAGGTATTCCTACCCTCGTTAGTATAGATAATATAGTTTCAACAATATATCTATTCCTTCTTTCCACAACCTTATTTTGAGATGGAGTATATGGACATGAAATTTTTCTAGTAAAACTTCCATGAAACAAGTGGGTTTTTAAGCTTTTGAATTCAATACCCTTATCACTATATAATTGTTTGATATGTGTGTTGAATTGCCTACTAATCAAGGCATCAAATTGAAGAGAAATATGAGCATCTTGATACAAATTATGCAAAACATAAAAATATTCATATCTTGTACAATCATCAACAAAAAGTGAAAAAAATACTTCATGCTAAGAGTAGACGAAAGAGGTGAGTGTCTGATGAGTGCTTGAAAAGAATTAATATTACTTGATTTATTTGTACTTAAATGAAATAAATAGATTTGAACCTGATTTTATCATTACTTCAAATAATCTATGTTTTCAAAATTATGGTATGTTTTTTTGTTTTTCAGTTATTTTTGGCTTCAAATTGATTTAAAAAATAATCACTTGAAAAATCGTACCTGAAGTACTCAATTGCAATTTAAAAGAATAAAATAAAAATACATGTAAAGCATTATATGCATTCCAATCCAATTGTAATGGATGAAAAAATAAAGTGGAGAAAAGCAATATGGGCCATAATGAAGAAATAGTTATGGCACGATGCGACCTTCTCGAGAATTGATTTCACTCGTACCAAATTAATTGTGGGCCATATCATGGATGAAAGTAGGCTACAAGATGCAATGATTGTTTCTTCACGATCAACATTTTTATCCCTTTCTTCAACTATTCCTCACCAAAAAATGAAAGCCCTCTCTTCTTTTGTAACACACACCACAATCAGATAGAACATCTGATTTCAAATATAATTTGTAGTTTATCTTTTAATAGTTTAGAAGTTTTAGTTAGCTGTAATTTTATCTTATATGTAGTAGTTTTAATTCAATAAAAAGTTTGAGCATATCTCTTTAGAGGTTTTTCAAATTACAGTTTGATAGTAAAGTTTTGTATACTGAATGATACATTTGAGATATAAATTTTAATTGTATTCTTTTATTTATAGATTTAATTTTATGTATTATTCTAAATGCTATATTTAATATATTAGTCATTTGTTAAATCTAAGCATGTTTGGCTAAAAATTACTATGGGATATTAGTTATGTTTTCATAATAACAATTATTAATTTAGGTAAAATAAATTAATTTTATTTCTTCATTCAAGATTTTTACAAAGTTTATTATTGAAAAATATATTTACAATATATTTTCATAATAGATTTAAAATCTTAAAGTTGGATTTTAGGATCAAATTTTGACACCTTGAATAAAAGTCTAAATTAGGTGCTCCGATAAAAATAATGATTTAGATGGTTCGTTATTTCCTTAGAAATAAAACATAATTTAATTAAATCAATTGATGATCCCCAACTTAGAATACTAATTAACTTTATTAACAAAGATTCTAATTCTTGCGTGAGGGTATTTTCATACAAAAAAGAAAAACATCAATAACATTAATTTATATTTTTAATAACCTAATTAATTTTGAGTAAGTATGATTAATTAATTAATATGTCCTATAAGTTCTTCATTGAGTGTTAATTATTTATTTACCTAATATTTGTTGAATCAAATACTATTCTTTAATTTTATGTTATTAGTATAGATTTTCCAAATTCCAAACTATTGTGCTAGAATGTTTACGTTTATTTTTCATTTTTAAGAGTTTTGTTGAATTATTTAAAATCACGTAATTCTTTCTTAGATTAACCTTGAAAGTGTAATAATTACTTTTTACAAAGTGATTTGTGCACCAACGAGCTATTATAAGTTTCACAAAATTTAATGATCAAGGTTTTGTGCCTTAGTTTTTAGCACCATTGTAGAGGAGGAATGTCATTTTAATTTTTTATTATCAAAAATCTTAAAAACTTTTGTTTTGTAAATATTCGTGGTTTTTTTATTTATAAAAAAATTAAAAAATTTAAAAAAATTAATGAGATCTTAAGTAATTAAAAAAATCATATGTTTTTATTTTAATTTAGTTAATCAATTAATTTATTTGTTAACTTTATTTCTTTTTAAAAATTTCTTTTTTGTATTTTTATATAATAATTTAACTGTTTTAACTTAATCTAATTTTCTTTCTTTTCTTTATTTATTTAATTATTAGATCAGTTTTTTTTTAATTTTTTTTACTTAAGTTTATTTTAATTTTTGTGTTAATTATTTTGATTAGTATTTTTGTGTGCTAACATTTATTTCTTATATTATATACTTTATTAACTTGTTTTAATTATTTATTTAACTAGTATTATTGTATCGTAAAATGTTGTATCATAAATTGTTTGCATTATATACATTAGTTATTGCATATTGTGTTTATTTTGTCTTTTATTTTTATTTACTTTTCTTTAACTTGTTATTTTTAGGTACTTAGTTTACTTAGTTGTTTATTTTTATTTTCTTTTTCTCATACTTGTGCTAAGTTCTCCATTACCTTGACTTTTGTTTTTATTAGTGCATAAATGGTAAGAGATCTTTGAGAAAATAAATCGTACTTTTTATTATTAACATCTACAGGATGAAATTTTTTTTAAGGAAACTTGACATTGACCCTCAAGAAGAGGAGATGCAATTTCAAGTGCAAGCAATCATAGGCAATGTTGGAGAAAAGTAGAAAATGATGAAGGTGTATGCAAGGTCAATCATTGGCAACACTACTTCTTGTATACAACTAGAAGAGGTTGCAAGAAATTATGAATTGACAAAGATTCATTATTACATGTTACCTACATTTCATGGTATCCTTAATGAAAATCGTTTAAGTTTTGTTAAATATTTTTTTATGCTATTGTACAAACATTTTTAGAGAAATGACAAAGATAAGCTTAAGATAAGGTGTTTTCCTTACTCACTTAAGTATAAAGCTAAGTCTTGGTTCATGACTCTACAACTGGGTTCATTTACTTGGGAAGTAATTTACAATATATTTATAGGTAAGTTCTATTTTCACTAAAAGACTATCGACTTGAAGGCAAAGATAACAACGTTACTCCAAATATTTAAAGAGCCCTTCCATGAAGCTTAGGATAGATTCAACTATAGTTACAGAACCAATTATTTTATGATGCATTGACACAATAGTGTCAATACATGGTTAATAATGTGGCAGAAGGAGCTATGGGAGAAAAATGAGTATAGAAAACTTAATGAGCTATATAAGTTGTTAGGTACTAATTTCCAACAAAAGAGTTTTAAAGGAAGGAGAGTAAAGGTCAATGAATTATGCTCTGGGAATAAAATGACCTTGTAACTTGCAAGAGGTATATAGAGTTTGTGGTATACATGGTTAATAATATGGCAGTAGGGCTATGAGAGAAAAGGAAGCACAACAAACTTAATGAGCTGTATGAGTTGTTAGGTACTAATTTCCATCTATAGAGTTCTAGAGGAAGGAGATTAAGGGTCAATGAATTATGCTCCAGGAACAAAATGACTTTGCAACTTGCAAGAGGTATGTGTAGTTTATGGTACATTCGGGCATAGTGCTAATGTTTGTTCTATTTTTAGTGTTTATAGTGTAGGTACCTTGGAGGAAGCTAATCTTATGCAAGGGTATCATTATAACACCTACAATCACAATAAAATGGAAACCAAGCAATAACCTAGCATATACCCAAAACCAAATATAAGTGTCATATGTAAACCAACCTTACTCACCAGATCAACCCTATAGGAAAACATTACAAGATAACTTGAATGCATTTATTCAATTTATTAGGCATAATCAAATGATAAATAATTATAGGTTAGATTCCTTAGAGGTTTCAGCAAAAAGGGTTCAAGCTCAAGTTGGACAACTAGAAGAGCCTATGCAAAAGCAAGAACTAGGAAATTTGTCCTATCAAGTAGACCAAGTAAAGGATGTCATAATCCTTCAAAGAGGTAAGGTAGTTGGAAAAAATTTAAATTAGATTTCTAATGATTTAATATCTAATACAGGTAAAAAAGAAGGTAAAATATGATCTCCTAATAAGATGGAGAGACAAGTCCAATAAATATAAACCTTCTAAGAAAAGAATTAGAGAGCCAATAGACATTCCTAAAATGCAAATTACATCAGAACCATGCCAACCACCAATACCACTTATATACTTCTTGAAAGGATCAAAACAAGATAAGCAATTCTCTTATCCGTGTACTATACTTTCTAAGGTTAATATAAATTCACTTTTATTAGATGTAATCAAGAATATGCTCTCTTATTCTAAGTTCTTCAAGGAATTAAATACTAAGAAAAAGAGGTATGAGCATAATGAGAGAGTTTTTGTATCAAAGGTTGCTAGTGTTGTGCTTCAGTATCAACAACCAATAAAGTTGAAATACCTACAAAATTTTATTATTAACATCACTATAGAGGATAGAAAGATAACTAAAGTAATAGTACACCCTTAGATCTACCCAGTATCCCATCTAAGGAAGAGGTCACTCCTTCTAAGCTAAAACTAAAAGATTTTCGTAGGTATCTAAAATATGTGTTTTTAGGAGAAGGAGCACTACTACAATACATACATATGGCCTAGGTTTTTAACTGTGGCCATAGACGTGGCCGTAGGTCTATGGCCACGGTTATAAGAACCGAGGCCTAAGTGAGAGAGACCATAAACTATTACCTATAGCCTTAGTTATTGAATGATCGAGGCCATAGGACATGTCTATGGCCTCAGTTTTTCAATAACTGAGGTGATATAGTATGTCTATGGCCTTGGTCATTTAATAATCAAGGCCATAGGGTATATCTATGGCCTCGGTCTTTCAGTAACCGAGGTCATAGGGTATGCATAAATTAAAAAAATACAATTATTAATTACAATATTAAAAGTCAATATAAATTATAATAAATATATTAATTAAAATATTAAAAATCATATTATATTAAAATTAAAAGTATAATTACATGTGAGAGTTTATTATACACTAAAACATAATAAAATGTTACTATTACAAACTAACTTTTTACTATTAATTATAAGGATTTATAAGTATACTTCAAATCAACATAATCAAGTCCATAATGACTTCAATAGAAGTGTAAAGAAAATGCAAATACCATAGGCACTGGTGCTGGTACGCTGGGGTGGTGCTCTAGTGTTGTTATGTTGGGGTGCTGTGATAGGGTGGTGCTCTAGTGCTGTAATGTTGGGGTGCTGTGATGGGGTGGTGCTCTAGTGCTGTTACGTTAGGGTGCTATGATGGGGTGGTGCACTGGTGCTGGTACTGGTGCTAGTACTAGTGTTAGTGAGTTGGTGCCTAGTGCCTAGTACGCTAGTGTGTTGGTGCGCTGGTACGTCTGGTGCACCTGGTACACTGGTGAGCCTGGTATGCCGGTGTGCTAGTATGCCTGGTGTATTGGTGAGCCTGATGTGTTCGTGTGCCTAGTGCCTAGTACTACTGCGTTGGTACACCTGATGCTGATATGCCGGTGGCTGCTACTATTCTGCTTGGTGCCTGGTACTGTCGCACTTGGTGCCTACCATGAAAAAGAAAATATCAAAAACAACTAGAATAACATGTGTGCATAGATGGAAATCAACCTTTAACAGACCACTTACTATTAGCATCAATGAACTTAATTATGCTAACTCAAAATTGAAGTGCCATATAATATTTAGAAGTTTAACCATATATCACCATATCATAAATGTAGACATATTGCAGAACATTGAAATAATAGAATGAAATCTATTACTGAACAAAGATGTGCTCGAGCAACTATAGTAGCCGAGAGTTAACAAGAGAAAAATAATATAATAAAGGAAATACCAACTGACCAGATTTCACAAAAGCATCCCATGTGCTACAATAGATGAATTTGTTTAGAGAGAAATTAAACTCCAAAAAAATTGACAATGAGGAAAAAAATTGAAACAACTTGATTTGCAATCAATCATGAACCACTTACATCTTATCATACACTAAGTTTTACATGTCATAGTTAGAAAGACATATAATATAAAATATGAACTATAGTTACCAACACTAAGCACCAGCACAACCACCAAGCATAAAGCACTAGGCACTTGTACTAGAACTAACACCAAGTACCAGGCACTAGATACTAGGCGCCAAGCACCAATACCAACACCAGGAACCAAGCACCAATACCAACACCAACACCAGGCACCAGCATTAGCACCAGTATCAACACTAACACTAGCACCAGCGCCTATGCTATAGCACTAGCACCAACGCCAATGCATTAGCACTAGTACCAACGCCTATGTATTAGCACTAGTACTAGCACCTATACATTAGCACTAGCACCAGTGACTATACATTAGCACTAGCACCAGTGCCAACGCCAACTTCTAGGCACTAGGCACTAGCACAAGAACCAACACTAACACCATTGCCTATGCATTAGCACCAGCACCAATGCTAGGTAAAAGCACTAGGCACCATGCATCAGTACCAGCACCATTGGAGGTTTTTCCAATGCAAGTCTAATATCTCCTGAAAAACGATCTTTGTATTCTACCTACAATAGATAGAATGCAAAAAAAAAAAAAAACCAATAACAAAAGGAATAGGAAAAATGCATAATCTAAAACAGTAACAAATAAATGCATACTCCATTTTCCACAAATAATTCTAGAATAGATAGAATGCAAGAAAAAAACTAATAACAAAATGAACAAGAAAAATGCATAATACTGAAAAGATTGAAAAGGATAAATGTAAGCTACATATTCATGTTTGACTAGTTCATAAAATAAACTTTCTTAACAAAATCTGTCCCAAAAACAAAAGGAAAAATAAACTTTATATAGGTTTTTTAAATAAAGTCAATGTAGTATGACAAATACAAGTCTTTTAAAAGATATCAGTCCCTCAAAGCAGTCCTCTATTACAAGTCTTTTAACTGCTCGAGCTGCATGGTATTTTAACAAATAAATCACAAAGCTCCACTGAGAAGCAAAGACAAAAACAAGATAAGAAAAACAAACACAAGATAATAGAAAAAATACAGAGCAAAAATGTCATCAGAATCTAAAGGAAATAACATACTTGAAAGGTTATAAAAATAGATCAAATATCAAACCTACTTTAGCTGAAAGGTTAAATGCTATTTCCCTTTTTCCCAATCATACTTGAGTAAAATGGAGATGACAATAAAAGGTTATAAAAATAGATCATATATCAGAGAAATTGTCACCTTTAAAACCCTAATTGTAGTACGTTTTCTCTCCCTATCTTAGATCTCCATCATTCATCTCTCTGACTCAATCGCTCTTGCTCTTTCTCTCACACTTGAAAATCTCCCTCATGCTTGTATATTTCCAAACCCTAATTGAGTCACTCTCACTGAGAGGGCAAAATGAGAAGGATCGAGTAAAGCATTGAGAGAAGATGGAAAAAAGAAAGAGTGAGCGAGGGCCAGGAAAAAGAGAAAGGAAATGAGAAAAAAATAAAAATAATAAGAGGGAAAGGGGAAAAAGAGAGAAGGGAAAGGAAGAAAAACGAAGAAAAAAGAAGAGGGAAAGATGGAAAAAGAAGAAAAAAAGAATAGGGAAATGAAAAATATTATTTTCCGCTTTCATTCATTGATCAGATATTAGAAAGATTAGCTAGGTATGAATTTTACTATTTTATGGATGGTCTTTCATGTTATTATAAGGTGCCTATTTCACTAGAGGATTAAGAAAATACCACATTTATATGTCCTTTTGGGATAGTTGCTTGCAATAGTATGTCATTCAGGTTTTGAAATGCACCTGCCACATTTCAAAGATGTATAATGTCAATCTTCTCAAACATGGTGAAAACATTCATTGAAGTATATATGGATGATTTTTCTATTTTTGGAATATCATTTGATGATTGTTTCATAAACTAACTTGAGTTTAAAAATGATGTATTAAATGTAACCTAACACTTAGTTGGGAGAAAATTCATTTTATTGTACAAGGGATTGTGTTAGGACATGTAATTTCTAACAAAGGAATTGAAGTTGATAGAGTCAAAATTGAAATGATTGCTAAACTACCACCCTACTCATACATCTGTAAAGAGGATTAAAAGCTTCTTAGGACATTCAAGTTTCTATAGGTGATTTATTAAAGATTGTTCTAAAATAAGTCATCATTTATATAACTTGTTGTCAAAAGAAGTCTATTTTGATTTTAATAATGGTTGCATTATCGTCTCTAAGACTTTGAAGGATAAATTAACATATGTCTCTATTATTTTGCCACTTAATTGGTATCTCCCATTTGAAATTATGTGTGATGCTTCTGATCATGCAATAGGAGGAGTGTTAGGATAGAGAGTGAATAAGTGTTTATATTTAATATATTACCCTAGTAAAACACTCATTGATGCCCAAATTAATTGTTCCACCACTGAAAAAGAATTATCTACTATTGTGCTCTCTTGTGACAAATTTAGGTCTTACTTATTATGTTCTAAATTAATTATGCATTCCGATCGTGCTACTTTGAGATATCTATTAAGTAAACCAAATAGTAAGCCAAGATTAATAACATTGGTTTTAGTTTTACAAGAATTTGACCTAGGATCCAAGATAAGAAAGATAGTGAAAATCTAGTAACTGATCATCTATCTAGGTTAATTTTTAAATTCAATTCTCTTCAAAGTGAAAGTAAAGAAAAAATTGTTGAAAACTTTTTTGATGAACAATTATTTTCTATTGGTCCAAACCCATGATATGCTAACATAGTAAATTATTTTGCTATTGGTGTTTTGAGACCTAGCATTTCTTTTTAGCGTAATAAAAGGTTTTTACTTTATTATAAGCAATACTTCTAAGATGACCCTTATTTATTCAAGATTGGTCAAGATCAAATCATTCGGAGATTTATGCTTGAAAAAGAACATAAGAGCATTTCGACTTTTTCTTATGAACTTCACTATGGGAGCCATTTTAGTGGAATGAAAATAACCCTTAAGGTATTACAATCTAGATTTTGCTAGCCAACTCTATTTAAGGATACACAAATGTTTTGCATGCATTGTGATAGATGTGAAAGGATAGGTAATATAGGAAAACGATATGAAATGACATTGATATCTAATTTAGTTATTGAACTATTTGATGTATAGGGATTGACTTTATGAGTTTCTTTCCCCTATCTTGTAGTATTGATTATATTCTAGTTGTTTTTGTTGATTTAATGACAAATAGGTAGAATATATTCCCACTAAAATATTTTATGGGTTACTAAAGAAATTAGATCAAGTAGAAGTAAGTAATTGGTAAATAAAAGGGATTTTGGAATGCACTCTATGTCTTTCAAGTAAGGACTAGGAAATCAAGTTAAATGATGCCTTAGGAGAATACCATACAACTTATAAAATACCAATTGAGATGAGCCCTTACCTGTTAATCTTTGGGAAGTGTGTTACTTACCCGTTAAACTCAAACATGAGGCTTACTAGGCAATTAAAGAGCTAAATATGGATTTAGATAAAGTAGGAGAGAAGTGGTTACTCCAACTTAGTGAGCTCAAAGAGAATAGTAACAAAGCCTATGAAAATGTAAAAATATACAAAAAGCACACTAAGCACTATCACGACAAAATCCTAGTTTGTAAGTATTTTTCTTCCTCGAATGAAAGTTCTTCCATCTTACTCGTATGTGAAATCGTTTTCAGGAAAACTGTAACCAAGATGGGATGGATAATATGTAATTACACAATTATTTTCAAATGGAGTGGTGAAGTTATTGAATCCTAAGACACAAAGAATTTTTAAGGTTAACAGGCATCATCTGAAGCCTTATTTTGAAGGAAGACACAACGTAGCAGATATTGAGTCCATACAAGTGTACACGCATAAGCACCATATGAAAACTACATCTTACTAAGATATTAAAATGGTACTTCATAAGAGGAAACCCATTGTTTTAGGTAATATTATTTTCATTATTTTCATTATTTTAATTTTTTTAATTTTTAGATATTATTTTGTTTTATGTTATTTTATATTTTATGTAATTTGTTTTACGTTAGTTTTTTTTTTCTTGTTTATGTGAACCTTGTTTATTTCATTTAGATATGTTAAAACTTATAAATGTTTATTGATATATGGGAGAAACAAACAGTGTTTTACCTGTGTGATTCAAATGTTTAGATGATGGAGGCACGTGAATTTTCTACATCATAACTTGATCACATAAAGAAAATGGGTAACCTTTCTCTTCTTTACTTTTAAATTTACATTTGTTATAGTACGGATAATATAGAATCTAGGCTGAGGGTGGAAGAAAATTTACATAAATTTAGGCTTTTCAAAATTTTTATTAAACATGCGTTTACATTTACATTTATATTAATTTAATTATTTTTTAGTTTATTATTGGTTTAGGGATAATTAGGGTCACTTTTAAAATTTTTGTAAAATTTCATGCTTTTAGTTTATCTTAAGCAGTTGATGAAGACTTTACACTATAGGTTTAATATCTTGAAAATGTCATGAAATAATATGATAACTATTTTTTTTTACATAATATATGTTTCAAGATGGAATGTTGAGATTGAGATAAATCCAAAATTGGTGTTTAGAAATCAAATATTGGAGAATATCTTGTACGAATATTTTGAGCCTATAATCTTTTCATTCTGAGTGATAATATTTTTTTGCTCCTTTAAACATTCTTTTTATTATTTTAAATTGCTAGAAATTGCATGAAGTTGCATCCCAGATATGATGTGGGTTGTGACGTGAAAACATTATTGTGTATGCTATGGCAAGGAAAAATTGTGGGCCACGTTGCCAAACTTAAAAATCCACTTTCTCCTCCTCTCCTTACCCTATAAATAGGATCCTATTTCTTTTGTAAAAACAACAATGTCTCATATCCCATTAGCTCTCTTCTAGCTGATTTCTTACATTTATTAGCTTTTATTTTAGTATTTTAAAGTTCTTCTCTCATTAGAGAGTTGAATAAATTTAGTTCATGTAATAGCTTTTAGCTTCAATTCAAGCAAAACACTTCTCTCTAGAGGTTTTCTAGAAGAAACTCTAAGAATTTTGTTAAGGTATATTTAAATGTATTATTTGCATAATATTTCTAAGTGTTATTTTACATGCTATATGTTTAATTTGTTGATCATTATTAAATTATACATGTTTGGCTATAAATAGTACGGGATATAAGTAATGTAGTTACACTTATGAAATATTAAAGTAGATTAAACATTTTTTTATAAAATGAATTAAGTTTTATTTCATCATCAAGATTTAAACCAAAGTTTGTAAATGAAAAATATATTGAAGAAGTGTTTTTCATAATAAACAAGAGAGTTAGATTTAGGATTTAAATTATCTGAATCTGATTTAGAGTAGCCCTTTTGAATCTTTTCGTCTATGTCAACTGTATAGTTATAGTAAGTTATATTTCAAAAGTTTTTTATAAGAATTATTATTGAAGATATATGTTCGACATATCCTTCATAATAGTTCTAAAATCTGAAAGTTAGTTTCGAATACTGAAATCATAAACCTAACTTATATACCTTGATGAAGTTTAAATTATCGGCTCAACTAAAGGTGGTAAGTTAAATAGTTTAGTAATTTCTTAAAAAAGGTGAATAATTTACTTAAGGTTTAAATTGTCGATCCAATTGAAGGTGGTAAGGTAAAGGTTAATTAGTAAAGAAAACAATCAATATTTTAGGATATTTGCATACCTATAAGAAAAAATCAATAATATTAATTCATGTATTTCATATCCTACTTAATATTGAATAAGCATGACTAACTAACTAACCAATATATCCCATAAATTCTCTATTGCATTATAAATGTTTAATTGCATAAATATTTATTGAAAATATCTTTGTTTTATGCTATTAGTTTAGAAACTCAACCCAAAATAATTGTGACATGATGTTTAGGTTATTTAAATTTTTTTTTAAGAATTTGTTGAATGATTTAAAAGCTACATGATTCCTACTTAAACGTACATGGAAGTATACTTGCTTTTTCTATAAGTGATTTGTACATTTGCAAGTTATTTTATAAATTATACAAAATTTGTACGCTTAATTTTGGCACATCAAGTTTTTGTTGTAAATTGTAGGTAAACCGGTAATAGCACTAAAAGTAGTTATTTTTTGCAAGCATCAAGTTTTTAGTGCCATTTTCGGAGAGAAATAGAGTTTTTAAATTGTTATTATCAAGATCTTATAAACTTTTTATGTTTTCAATATTGGATTTTTTATTTTTTTATTTAATAAAAAATTCAAAAAATATTAAAACAAATTATGTCTCATTTATTAATTGATTATTAGATATCACAAAAAATAAAACAATTATATAAAAAATAATTTCTTATTTATTAATTGACTTGAGAAAATATATAAAAAAAATTAAAAACAATATGAAAAAATCAATAAAGGAATCTTAAATTCAAAACAAATCAATGTTTTATATATTATTTGACTTTAAAAAGAATTGAAATTAAAAACATATAAAGCTTCAAAAAATTAAAAAATAGAAAAAATGAAAACTCAAATATTTATTAGTTGTTTATTAATTAACTAAAAAAATTCAAAATTTTTGAAGATAAAAGAAATCTAAAATTTTGTCACCATTATTAGTTGACTATTAAAAAAATTCAAAAATGAAAAAAATGAAAGAAAAAAAATCTAACATCTATGTCTACTTTAAAAGTTGACTAAAATCATCTATAAATATTTTAATTTTTTTCTAACAAGTTTTTGATTGACTTAGTTATTAATTATTAACTTCATTTATTTGTAGTATATTTTTTATAATTATTTAAATTTTCATTTTAACTTTTGTATAATTTAATTTTCTTTTCTTTTCTTTAATATTATTTATTAATTAACTATCTTTTATTTATTTTTGCTTAGTATTTTTTATTAACTTTTTGTTTACTTAATGTTTTTTCTAAATAATTTTTACTTCTTTTCTCTTATTTATTATTTATCATTCTTTTATTTTTATTATTTATTTTATTTATATTTTATTATGTCTTTTTGTAATATTTTTTGTTTATTTTTATTTTCTTATTTTATTTTATCTTTGCTATTTCTTTATGTTGTTTATTTTATATGTTGTTTCCTTTTATTACTCTTATTTAGTATTTTTGTTTATTTAGTTTTAAATTAGTTACGACATTTTTTTTAACTAGCCCTAGATTGGGATCTCGTAATACAATTGAGTTGAAGAAAAACATATTTTTACATTAGTCTCTATTTGAATATGATGTGTTATATTTTTTCTACAATAAATATTTTAAGTAAATTAAATGCATTTCAAATAAAATCCAGATAAATTTTTCTATTTTTTCTTCTACAAAACCCTATTTTATCCATGCCTTAAATACAAATAATTTTGAAATTATCTCTAAAAATTCTTAAAATGTTAATGTCAATGTCATCGTAGTGATTAAAAATAAAAAGGAGAAAAATGTTTTATTAGATCTTGGTACAAGTGCAAATTTAAAGTCATATTCTTTATACTTGTATCTAGGAGTGGGTAAACTAAAACCCATAACCATGTCACTACTTCTAACTGAATAAATCTTTTACTATTCCTAGGGCATGGTAGATGATTCAAATACTACAGGTAGAGAAACTTGTCATGCGTGTAGATTTTTTCATTTCAATAAACTCAATGGCGAGAGGACACTAAGTATATTAATTCTAAAAAGGGAAATCCCCCAAGAAGCGTCTTGCTAAGACATTAAAATGACACTAGATGGGAAGCAATCCATTGTTTACAGGTAATATTATTTCTTTTATTTAACTATTTGCTTTATATTTGATTTTGTTTTATGTTAATTAATTTTTTTTTCGTGTATATTTTGTGAACATTATTAGAATTGTTAAATTTTATAACCATTTGTTGAAATTTTGTGAGAAGTACATAGTGTTTATCTATGTAATATATCTATGTTTTGATTAATGGATGTACCTACAATTCCATACAAACTCTTGAACAAATTCAACAAATGGGTAACCTTTTTTCTCTTTCCTCTTTATCTTTAATTCATAATTGTTACTTTGAGGGAAATGTAAATTCTAAGTTGGGTGCAGAAAAAGTTACATTTACAAAATTATGTGCTAAAATTAAAATTTTATGTTGACATATTTACATTTTATATATGTTTTTATTTACTTTTTTGTGTGCTTTTATTTATTTTTATTGAATTAGAATTTTTTATTATTTTTAACTCTTCTTACAAAATTATCATATATTTTAAAGTTAATTTTAAGAAAATGATGAAGTCTTTAGATTATTAGATTAATTTCAAAAAGATTTCATAGAATAATATAATAATTAGTTAGTTTTTGTCATAATTAATATTTCATGATTAAATATTGAAATTGCGATTAATCCAAAATATGTGTTTAGGAATCAAACAGAGAGACTATATTTGTAAGAATATATTTTAAGCCATTATCTTCCCATTTTAAGTGATAATATATTTTATACTCTTTAAACATTCTTCTTGACAATTCTAATTTTTTTGATAATCTCTATAGGTCTTTGCATTGAATGTTAGGATTTTTAAATCTAATAAAGTATCATATATTTATTTTTATTGCTTAAATTGAATAAGTTAAGTAGAAATTGAAAGTATATTTCTTTTCATTCATGCATAACTTCTAAAAAAGAGACATATATGGGGTTACCTAAATCAATAAAATAAAAGCCAATAAATTAGTTACTCGCTTATCATATAATATATGTACAATCTATACATGGGCCTTTTCTATTAAAAAATTAATATCACCAAAAAACAAAAGAGAGATAAAAGAATGATAAAAAAAGAGAAAAATGAATAGTATAAACCACATACTATGACCCATTATCCTTTAATGTTGTGAGAATTAGTTAAATACAAAAGAAAAAATATAGAAAATAATTCCCCAAGAAGTCATTGCATTTTCTTCATCTCTTAAAAGGCTTATTACTTGAGATTTTTGTTTGATGAATTTGATTGATGTATGAAAATTATATGTGATTTCTTTATAGATCCTTTCATGAGATCAATATGATACATCATTTGAAACTTTTTATTCTTTAAACATATGCAAACTATCAATTCATTCCTATACATAAGCTATTTCGTATATATCTTTGAATAAGTGCTTGAATAAATAGGATCATTGTTATTGAAAGTATATCTTATGAGATTAGACTTGAAATGAATTAGAATTATTTTTACTAAGATTAGGTAAATTTTATATTCATACATTTTTGAATTGAATAAAAAAGTGATTTTCAAACTAATTATTATAATAAATCATGAACGTTTATAATATTGAATTGACTTGTGTTATAGATCATAATTATAGACTTAAAAGAAATTTTAAAAGCATGAGAAGTTTTATTTTTCTTACTTTTTATTTTTTTACTTTATTTTAAATTTCTATTTGTTTATGTGTTATTTATTTGTTTTTATTTTCAATTTTTGCTTTACTTTTGATGTTTGTGGGTATCATATATAAAAACCCTCACGAGAGTTAAACTTGTTCACTAGCATAAAATAGGGGTTTAAAGGCTTGTTACATATTCTACATGCCACTGTGTCAATATATGAAAATGATTTAGGATAGTTTAATTTTTAGTATTTGTTTTTAGTTTTTTGCCATTCTCACTAAGAGACTAGCAAAAAGCTAGTTAAAGGTTACGACAAGTGCTCAAAAAACTTAATATATCATGATTTTATACTTCTTTAGTGATTATATACATATATTTATTTTCTTATTTTACTATCATATTATGCAAATCTATCTTTTCAAAATCACAGATATATTATATTATTTTCAAGCTATTTCTTGTATTAAAAAGATTCAACTTGAAAGAATTATATTTGAAAAGCCCATTTTAACATGGAAGATAAAAGAAAACATTTGTAAAATGTTACATATATTTTAAGAATTAGAAAAAGGAAATTTAAGGAATATAGGGTTCCAAAGTGATGTAATGTGATGTGCGCCTGACATGAAATTGTTGTGAGCCAAGGAAAGAGGCCAAAGGAAAAGATCAAATGCATCCCAGATATGATATGGGTTATGGTAAAAACACATTGTGTGTAGTGGCACGAAGAGAGTGGATCGCCCTTAAATTGTGTAAAGGATGTGTATGCTACCGCGTCAAAAAATTGTGTTCCATGACGCCAGGTTGAAAGATCCATTTTTTCCTTCTTTTCTCACCCTATAAATAGAACACTATTTATTTTGTAAAAAAATATCCCATATCCCATCAGCCTTCTTCTAGTTGATTTTATACATTTGTTAGCTTTTCTTTTAATAGTTTAAAGTTCATATCTCGTTTGATAGTTGAATAAATTTAGTTCATGTAATAGCTTTTAGATTCAATATAGCAAACATCACATCCATTCTATATGGAGGATTTTCAAAAGCAATTCTAAGAATTCTGTTGAGGTATCTTTAAATGTATTCTTTTCATAATATTTCCAAGTGTTGTTTTACATGCTACATGTTTAATTTATTGATCATTTATTAAATTATTCATGTTTAGTTATAAATAGTATAGGATATTAGTAACATTGTTATGCTTGTGAAATATTAATGTTGATGAAAGAGAAAATAACCCATGTTTAAGGGTATAAATGTCATGAGTATGAATTTATCCATTTGTTTGGATCAAGAAAGGTGTGGCCAAGCCTAAATGTCTTCTCTCCCCTACCCATTCCTTAGCCTTTCATTAAAATCTTTGAAAGAGCTATTGATTGCTTCTTGGCTGGCTTTTACATTAGTGGAGAGAGAGACTAATTATGGACATATGAAGCTTGGTTCAACTTGAGTCTATATTTCAATTCACTTGTTGTTCACATAATCGTATCATGGGCATACAGAGAAATGTTTTTTTTTTTTGAAAATCATACACTATGCATGGAATTAAAAATTAAGTCATATTCTTACATGAATACATTATGGATTGATGGACATGTGGATGTTTTTGTTAAATGTATTGTTTATCCTCTATAGATCCTATAATTCATTGAACATGTTTTATTTGCTTCCCTCATTTAGTATTTCATGTTTACTACTTTGTATAGATTAATTTGTGTTGAGGGTTTTGTAATTATAATTCATAACTCATTTATTATATCACATGCATACTTATAGGTGAGAGGTGCATGTCTTGTGTCTACTATCATGGAAAGTGATATGTTGGTTTTACTTCCTATTATTTGTTGTATTAATGAGTTTTTATTATGCTGCACATTTATGTGGTGATTTCTTCTCTATGAAGTATCACTATACAAACCATGCATAAATAGGACTGTTAGTATGACATGTTGCATACATTGTATGCAATCTCAGGTTTCACATGTCTACCTCTATGTTTCCTTACTTCTGCTTCCTTTTTGCATGCTTCTTACTTGTCATTCATTACCTAGTAATTGTTGCTAGAATACATGACACATGTTTTCTTGGGAAGATTGAGATGTTTTCTATTAGAACTTATCTTTGGTGACCAGTGCATTTCGTTTGTTGCATGTTGCACACTCCTAGCCTACTGGTGTCTTACTACTTTGGTGCGTTTCATGTATAAGTATTTATAGATGGTACTTGGCATTTTTGGAAATAGAAGAATAAAGTTTTTTAGCACCTTGTCAAAGAACTCACCAACACCTTTGCTAGTACCCTTGGCGAGATGGGTGGCGACGTGGCAAATTTGAGTCCCATAAATAGCCTACTCTTTCTCTCCTCTTCACCCATTATTTTAATGAGCTAAAACTCTTTAAAAATTCACTCTGAGATTTATATATTTTTTCAAAACTATTTTGGAGAGCATACATTAAATAGTTGAATTTTTTTGTGATTAGTTATCAAATTAATATTTGTGTGAGTATGTGGTTTGATTACGTGTCTCTCATACGTGATTTGATATTAATAATGAACTGTGTGTCCAATGAGGTTATGAGTTGATACACTTTTAGTTGTTGATCAAACCATATCGGGTATTTTTGGTAGTAGAGGACAGTCAGGTTTGAGTGTTGAACCAAACAATTGACGAAGCAGCAGTTGAGGTGTAGCAGTATGTAGTTTGGACAAAGGTCCTAGCTAATAGAAGTAATAATGGTTTTATTATCTATTAGTGTTTTAACTTGTTTACTATTTAGTGAATATTTTGCTATTGAGTGCTTTCCTTAAGTAATACGAGGATGTTACCATATAGATAAGGTCTCTATATGGGTTTACCTCATTGTATCGAGTGTTATTTATTATCAATTATTACGCTAGTATATTCTGAGTTTGTGTATATATCCCAACATATTGAAGTATAAACTCTAATTAGAAAGCATTTGTTGTTTATTGGATTTTTGTTTGATATATAATATATGTTATTCAAGTTATCTACTTGTTGATCTTATACTATCTATGATTCTATTGTGTGATTTATATAAGTGTTTATTTCCTTGCTTGTATGAGTTAAGGATGAGTCCTTTAGGAGTATATCTCCTTACCTGGTTTATGATCATATGAAGAACCCTAACAAGTGCCTATTTATACCCTAAAACTCTTTAGGAACAAGTACAACATAAATTCCAAAGGATATCACTTATGATAATAGGAAATAATCTCACATATACACTAATATTCCCCTTTAAATTGATGGTTTAAACAACACCATCAATTTCATGCATAATGAAGTGAGACTAGAGGAGGCTAAGGGTTTAGTGAAAACATCCACGATTTGATCTTGAGAAGAAACATGTTGAATAATTAATTGATGATGTGAGATATGATCCCTAATAAAATGTTAATCATCTTCTATATGAGTAGAATGAGAATGAAGCACTGTATTATAGGTTAAGTGTTAAGCACTGATATTATCATGGAGGAGCAAAGGTGGAACAACTACTGGAATTTTGAGTTCAGCGAACAAGGACCTAAACTAAAGAAGTTCAACAGTTGCATCAGCCTCGACCTTGTACATAGATTTAGTGCCACACATGGAAACCACTTATTGCTTGGATGAATTCCATGAGACCATATTATTTCCAAGAAAAACACAATAGGCACCAGTCGATTTTCTATCATCTGGAGTGGATGCCCAATCAACATCACTATAGGCAATCAAATCTAGATGAGAAGGCTAGTAAAATGTAAGTGCAAGATGCATCATACCCTTCAAATAATGCAACAACCTTGTAGAATCAGTCTAATGAACATTAGTGAGCTTGGACATGAATTAACAAAGTTTATTAACACAAAATACAATGTCTAGTGAATTAAACTACAACATCAAAAGCACCCACTATACTTTGATATGGGGAGCCATCAACATCAGAAAGGGAAGTACCATCAGATTGACTCAAAGCCTTTATAGTGGACATATGAATGTCATAGAATTTGGACTCAAGAAATCCATATTTCATAAGTAGTTCTTAGATGTATATTCTTGATTTAAATGAATGAGGTATTTCTGTAAGTGGACTTCAATTCCAATAAAATAAGTCAAGTCCTTAAGATCCTTTAGGCTAAATTAGGCATCAAGCTTGCAATAAGTACTTGAATAAGTTGAGAGGAGCTTTCTGTAATTAGTATCTCATCAACATGTATAAGGAGTAACAGATAATATTAAGGGGTGTCAAGAACAAATAAAGAGGTATCTGAAATGCAAGATTAAAAACCAACTAAAGAAAATAAGAACTAAGCTTTCCAAACCAAGCACATGGGGCTTGCTTCAGTACATAGAGAGCTTTTTTTAGTTTTCAAACCAACCCTTGCCCTTTCGTAAAACTAGGCAATTGAATCATGAACACATCTTTAGCAACAACTCCATTTAGAAATGAATTATTGACATCAATTTTCTAGATATCTCAGCCCTTGTGAAGTGTCAAAGTGAGCATAATCCTAACTATAGTTGGTTTTACCATAGGAGTGAAAGTCTTAAAGAAATCGACTCCTATAATTTCAAGAGGGCCTATTTATATTTGTCTAGTGTCCTATATACTTTCAATTTTACATGAAAAATACACTTGCATCCTATGGTATTTTTTCCAAGAGGTAGAATCACCAGTTTCCATATGTCAATTTCTAAGAGTGCATTATATTCTTGTAGCATAGCATGCTTCCAAACAGGAAAATTTAAAGCATGCTTATAATTTTTATGTTCAAGTAGTATAGATATGCCATGAATTGTGAAGGAATAAAACTTAGGTTTAGCAATTCTAGCTTTAGCCTAGTGGTCATAGGGTGAGAGTTTAATGAAGAAGAGGAAATGGGTATATAAAAAAATAATTGGAAATTATTGGATGTATTAGGAAGCAATTTCAATGGAGTAGATGACTATATTGGGACAATATTAGTGGAAGAAGAATTTCTTCAAACAATAGTACGTGATAGTTCATGTTCAACACCAGAAAGTGATGAGGTCTAAGAAGAAGGACTTGACTAGGTATAAGAGAAAGGTGAAGTTGAAGGAACATGACTAGATTCAGAAGGTGAAGACAAAATTGTAGCTAGATTGGGTAGATATGATGATGACATATCACAGTTCAATATATGATCAATATAGGACTTGGGGAAGAATGGATTAGATAGGACACAATAATAGGTTGTTTAGTGGACAATGCAATAGCATTAGCTTTAACATGTACAAATTGATAGGAAAAACATGTTTCATTGAACACCACATGTCTACTTTATGAGACAACATCAAGTCCTCGGCAACGGCGCTAAAAACTTGATGAGACAAGACTGGCATTGCAAATTTCGATCTTATGGATACCCTTTGGTTTTATAATTTGTAAAACTCTCGCAAGTGCACGAATCATTTTATAAAAAATGATAAGTATACTCCCAAGGTTGATCTAAGGAAGTAATATATGTGGTTTTTAATTTATTATTCAAAATCTTAAAAATGAAATTAAATCCAAAAATTCCTATCACGATATTTTGGTTTTTTTTTCCTAATCTAATAATATAAAAATAAACATAGATATAGATTCAATAAACAATAATGAATTTTTTTAATATTCATAACAATGGAGTATTTAATTTAAGGATATAATAATTAAGTTAATTATGTTTGCTCATATTATTTAGATTATTAAAGATATAATTGATATTTATTGATTTTCTCTTTTTGGTATGAAAGTGTTCTTAGGTGGGGTCCAAATTATTATTTTTTAATATTAATTAACTAATATTCTTATGCGGAACCTATTAATTAATTAAGTATTAAATTTTAGTTTTATTTTTAAGAAAATAGAAAACCATCTAATCACACCTTTAGGTTGGGTCAATTAATTAGACTTTATTCAAGATGTCCAAATTAAACCTAAGAATTTAATTATCAGAGTATGAACTTTCAAGTTTTAAAACCATGACTAAAAATATGTTGTTAATACATTTTTGAATAATAGTTCTTATAAAAAATTTTGAAATAGAGTTTCACTCTAACTATCGGGCGATTGTAGCAACAAATAAAAGAGCACTACTCTAAAATATAAATTTCAGATTTAAGTTTGTAAGGAAAAATAATATATTTCTCTCTAATATCCTTAATATAAAATCTTGAATAAAAACAAAATCAATTTATTATAAATAAATATTTTATCTATTTAATATTTCGCAACCATAACAACATTATTATTATATCATATTTACAAACAGCCAGCTATGTTAAATTTAATCACAAACAAGTTAAACATAACATATAAGAATAAAAACATAAAAAATAATTGTTGCTTGAAAAAGCACTGATGAGCAGAATCGGGATTGCCAAAAACTTTGATGCCATCCCCGGCAACGGCGCCAAAAACTTGATGAGCGAAAACCGACATAGTCGATTCTTGCCAATACTTTGGTTTTATATTTATAAAACTCTCGCAAGTGCACGAATAATTTCGTAGAAAATGATAAGTATACTCCCAAGGTCGATCTAAGGAAGGAATGTATGTGGTTTTTAATTTATTATTGAAACTTTTAAAAACGAAATTAAATCCTAAACATTCTGTCATGATATTTTGGGTTTTGTGTTTTTAATCTACTAACATAAAAATAAACATGGATTCAATAAAAATTTATGAAAATTTTATCATTTATAATGGTGGAGTATTTATGGATAAAATAACTAAGTAATTGGGCGGCGCGGTGGCACGATTTTCTCCTTTTTGACATTTTTGACTTTTTTGACCCATTTTATCCAATTTTTCCATATTTGTTGACCTTTCCCCATTTATTTATTAATATAAAACATATATATATATATATATATATTTTTAATCAATTAATGTGCATAAAATTATGGTAATTTTAGTGCTTTTTGAGCACTCATCAAGCACCAAATGGATTTGCATTTTCGCTTATTGAATGAAAAACTAAAAATCTATAAAAGCATAATTAGTTCTTCTCAAAAAGAGATAAAATTGAAAACTAAAAAAAATAAGAAAGCTTTCTTATGAGAGAAAGAGAGCTGAGAAAATATTATGTTTTACAATGGGGGAAAAGGGTCCATTTATAGGTAAGGAAAAGGCCAAAAAGGTGGGAAAATATTTCAAAATTTGAATTTGGATGCATTTGGACAGGCTGGCATAGGTGTGGGGTGTACAAATTGCGACAGACGGGCATTTGGCACAATAGATAGAGCTTGGTACATGCGGAATACGGTGCAAGCATAGGCTGCCACGCGAGGGACATAACATAGGCATGTGCTACATGTGCAAAAATCGGTGCTACATGTGATGGATGTGTGCTGGCTATGTGCACTGGCATCAGGCATTTGGACTTGTACAGGCTACATACGGGTGTGTGTTGGACGTGTTCTGGCTACGTGCTGGGCATTTTTTGGGCACACATGCATGCGGGACTCGATACGGATGGGTGATTATGTGCGAGATTTCGACCTTTTGAAATTTTTGACCCATTTTGTCCAATTTTTTCATCTTATTGACTTTTCCTCATTTCGTTTATCAACATATTTGTGATGTATTTCCTCCAGTATGTTTCTTTGAGTCTTTAAGTTATTTTTGAACAAAAATAACTAAAAAGTAATAGAAACACCCGTGATTCTGAAAAGATAAATTTAAATAAAAATATGATAAAATCATACAAATATGAATCTATTTAATCAATTAAAGTATATTAAATCGTGGTACTTGTAGTGCTTTTTAAGCAGTCATCATTACTCACATAAAATTTTTCAGTTACCATATCATAGCATATGTACCATTTCTTCTTGGAATCATATCCTAGGAAAACACATTCATGAAATCTAGGTTCCAATTCAGTGTTGTTGTAAGACTTGAGATAAGAGGAACATCACTCCTAAATACCTTAAGGTAGTCCTTATCACTCATTTCCAGTATAATATCTCATATGAAGATAAGCCATTTAAACTTTTGGTAGGTAGGTAGCTAAGCAGGTAACATTAGTCTTAAAGGCATAACTCTAAAACTAAAGTGGCATATGAGCTTGGAAGAGTAAAGCTAAGCCTCATTCCACTATACTTTGTTGCCTACTTTCAACTACCCCATTTTTTATGAGGTATGGGGACATAATTACCTACAAACAATATTATCTTGTTGTAAAAGAGAGATCATTGGTTTGAATTCAGCTTCTCCACAAGTTTGAAAATCTTTTAAAGAAATACTAAATTGCTTTGCAACCATCTTAGTAAATGGCATAAAGACATCAGTACATTGGTATTTTGTGTGCAAAGGGAAGAGTCAAATGTATCTATTACAATCATCAACAATGGACATGAAATACTTTTCATTATTCTAAGAAAGCTATGAAGAAGTATATACATCAAGATATATAAGAACAAAAGGCTTGAATGCCTTATTATAGGATGACTAAAAAATTGTTTATATGCTTTGATAATTTATCAAACCTTACAAAACACCAACTCCTTTGTAAGGCCTTTACAAGAAATATCGCAAGTCTGTAGGACTTTCAAAGTAGTATCATAATAGGGATGACCAAGTTTATAATACCACTTCTTATACACCTTGATCACATCTAAATCATAAAGATTTACTGCATGAAAACAAGACAAATCTAGTTGCTTTGTTAATGAACTATTGCTCATTATGCCTGGGACTTTGTAAAGTCCATTTTCACTTTTTCCTTGAAACACCATATCCCTTCTATGCATATCCTTGATAGAAAACCAATAAAAGTAAAATTTAATGAAAATCTTGTTATCTTCACACAAATTTTAAATAAATAAAAAATTAGTGGAAGCTTCTGAGGCATGAAAAACATTATTTAGTAGACAACATGCTATTATAAAGAGCAAATAATGTACCAGATCCAACACTAGTAATATAAAGATTGTCACCATCACGAACAAGAACACTACATAATCTATTGTAAAGAGATGCATAGGGTAATTGGGTTGAATCTAGTGTGAGATAGTGATTGGAACCTAAGTCTAATAACCAAGCACTTGAATTAGATGAATGTTATGGCATAGATCCAAAAACATGCATAGCTATAGGGTGAGAATCAGAAGAAGAATTCTTTCCAAGAAAAACTTACGGTAAGAAGAAGCAAGATGTTGCGACATGCCAAGATTTTTCACATATTTGGCATACAAATATATTTGTTACATTCCTTTTAAAAGGCCTATGTTGCCCATTCTTGGATGAAGAATTTCCAATTGAAGAATCACTCACTTGATTCTTGAGAAATTGATTAAAATTCTAAGAAGATGTTTAGAATTGTGAGATGAAGAATTATTTGAAAATGGTTTAGGATGAAAGTTTCTATTTCTACTAGTGTTATGCCTATTTCCACCAGCAATATTTGCTTGAATTATGGACTCATGATCAATTTTCTTAGAGGAGGCAAGCATTCTTTCATTGTTTTCTAGTAAGCCATGTAAGATTCTAAGAGATGGCCTTGTTTGAGTCATGTTAAACGAGGTCACAAATGTAAAATATCTAGGCCTAAGACCATTCAAGACATAACAAACTAACTCTTTTTCAAAAATGATCTTACCAAAGGCAACAAGATTGTCTAAAAGTGTTTTGGCTTCCAAGAGATATGCATTGATTGATGAGCCCTCCCTTTAAAGTGTTTATAATTGGCTACGAAGCTCCATCACTCAAGATTATGCAGCATTCGTAAATCTTTCTTCCAGAGATATCAATTGTTTTCTAGATGTAATGCATCCAACAAGTACTGCACCCATACCAGTTGAAACTATGTTGTAAATCCAAATATTTAACATTGAATCATTTTGGATCCATGTATCAAATTTAGGATATGGAATAGTACTTGCTAAATCAAGAAACTAATTTAGGAAAGGTAATGATCCATTTATGAATAATTCAAGTCTATAAGTCATAATGAAACTCATGATTTGTTCTTTCCAAATCAAGTAATTGTTCTCATCCAATTTCACTGATAGGGACAAATTGGAAGGTGGGGTAAAAGAGTTCTATTACAAAACTTCAAGAACAACTCTTCTATTCTCTATGGAAACTGGTAGATCACCATTGTGATCAGTATTACTAGGAGGCAAGCCTAGTATAATGGGTGAAGAAAAAGAGGAATTTGAAAGCATATTTTGGTATTAATCTTTCATTGCCATGTCCACATGATTCACATGATCCTTAATAAAGCTCTAATACTATTCAAGATTAAGCAGTGAAGAAGATGAAGAATAGTCTTAATCCATATTCACATAAAATTATAAGAAAACTACAAGATATAAGCATGAGATGGATGATATTTTTAACATCAAGGCCTAACCACTTAGCAACTAGTGCTTATTACCATATGGCATACAAATTTTGTAGTATGACAACCTAACTTCCTTAGGAAAGAAGTTAGGGAAAAGAATCTGGTGTGTTGCATCTATAATCATATGAAGAACCTTCACATGTTCCTATTTATACCCTAAAACTCTTTAGGAACAAGTAAAGCATAAAATCCAAAGGATATCACATGTGATAATAAGAAATAATCTCACATATACACTAATAAACCACTTAATGAAACAAACTCAAAGTACAACATAAGCTTATATATTAATCCCTTACACTACATACATTTATTAAATATTAAACTATTTAATAAAGTATGAAAATTAAGGATTATAGAAAAAGCCAAAAATAGGAACTCCAAGAACATCAGCATTACCAATGCCTCTAGAACTGCCAATCCCGCCACCCATTCCAATAGAACCTCCAACACCACCAATATCACTAAGATCGTACCACCATTCACTAAGATTGCCACTAGTTAAGCCTTAAATATCACCAATTCCAACCCCAAAACAAGCAGAATCACTAAGTATAGTGCTTACTCCATCTTTAGCACCACCGGTACCACCAAGTGAGTCTCTAGAACCATCTACCACCAATATTACCACCAATACCTCCATAAACACCAAAACCGCCTCAAATTCTAGCAGATGTACCTACTCTAGAAGCTTTACTATTCCTAACAACACTATCTAGTATAGGTATCACACCACCAACACCAACATGCAATAGTTTTTGCTCATCAGGCATATTACATGCTCTAATAGAACTCACTAAAATAATGAAACACAAGCATAGAAACAAGATAAAATCGAATCATCTTCTCATCTTCTCATCTTCTTAATCCTCTCTTTCCCTATTATATGCTCCTTTCTCTTTCCCTAATTCATAGTAGTTGCATGAGCCGGACTGACAAGATCAAGAAAGAAAAGTATCAAAGGATCTCCTTCACGAGTATTTGTCTCCAAAAGTAGTGGAAAACATACTTAAGCTTTATAGGTGATTTTTTATTTGAAAAGGACCCTTAACAAATTGTGTGATTGGTAATAACAAGATATTAAAATATTGACCAAATATCGACATATTTTTACTTTATATCGACCATCACTTTTTTTTGTCTATTTTTAACATTTTATTATATTGATTTTTATTAACCATACATTGATTATAAGAAGTGACTTGTTATAACAGGTCACAATGAGAGTCATTTTTAAATAAAAAAATCACCTATCGGGGCTTCAAGTAATATTTTACATCTCTTTTAGCCCTTTAAATACATTACCTCTCCTTTATGCTACTCGATTTTGTTTATAAAAATTTGAGGAAATGTTTAGTAAATGAACCAATAAAAGAAATAGAGAGAACAAAAAATATAAAATCACAAAATTAACAACCGTAAAACTTATAACAACAAAAATAATATTTCCTAACTAAATCAAGTTAAGGATAATATTTTTGTTGTTTTGAATTTTAGGAGTGTTATTTTAGATATTCCGACAAAAAATTAAAAAAAGATGATGTTGCAAAACATGAAATGATATGATATACAACCGTACAACATGAAACCTTTTGTGATAGAATTCAATACACGTTTATAAAGGTTTGTCAATCAAGTAGAAAGATAGGATGCAATACAAAATACATAATTAGTAGAGAAACTAATATGATTATCTAGTATTGCAACCAAATGCATAGACAAAATTAATGGAAAAGCAATAAAATAGAAGTATCTTGGTAAATTGATTGCCTCGACTTTCTCAGCTAAACAGAGAGCCTTTAATTGATAACTTAAAAACCCTAAACTTTCAAACCTCATGAATAAAAGTATATAGAATAATACCCAAATCAAATGGCATCAAGGAGGAATAGGTTCTCGATAGGCTAAGCTTAGTCGATAATGCAGTCAACTAGAGTAATGTAAGCATGGGAAGGTTAAGGAACAATCCAATGGTTTAAGGTCCTAATGAGTTTTTTTATCTTGTAGATTCAAGGAAAAGAATCTTAATTTATGTTGATAAAAATTGACAACAACACAACCTTACAAAGCTAATCAAGTTGTTTTGTGCTAAGATCTTAAGAATTTTATTTATAATATGATTTTAGCAAAATTAGATTTGCTATTCTTGTTTTATTTTCTATTTTTTTGGTTATGGAATGATTTTATGGTATTTTTATTTTTTTATTTTAAATAAACTATTATTTATGGACAATTTTTAGCATTTAATGGTACTGAATAAAGTATTCATCCTTACAACTTTAATTTAAGTTTAAGGATGAAGATGCAAGCCATGCTTAAAATACAAACTACAAATCATACTATAAAGATAAGATATCTTTATATTTTTATGTCAATTAAAATACACCAGGCATACCTTGTATGTAAAAGTTATACTCTTTATGATTAAGTTCTATCACATGAATTAATTAACTATTACGTTAACTAATTAACTAAAGTAAAAATAAATTAATTGATATGATAAAATTTAATTAATTGCAATGTAGAAGAATTAATTGAGGTGACAACTAATTAGCTGAATTAATAGAAGTAAATCACAAAAACCTATTTTTCTGTACATAAAATAAGAGTGAATATTCCTATGTAGAGAAAGATACCTGAGACTGTTACCCTATAATTAAGCTTCAAGAAAAATAACTTCATCAATTCATGGGACACTCGTAAAAACCATGCAGTACTATTGCATGCATGCAGTAGGGCGTACATGTGTTGTCCATGCGAAAGGGAATCTCAGTATATAATTTATTACCGCATTTACTCCAAAATGCAGGTGAATCCAACCGCATTTACTCCAAAATGCAGGTGAATCCAACCCTAACTAAACACAGAGTAGGGTTTCTTAAGCCACAATTATTGATTATATAGTGTAATGATATTCCGGTTTACAACTATTTTTTATTTTTTTCATATCACAACTAAAAATTTAGATAATATCAATCTTACGTTTTATTATTCATTAAACTTTAATATCATTATTATTAAATAAAATTATCAATAATAAATTATTATTATACTAATAACATTATAAGTCATATAAGTTATGTGAAGAACGAAATTGGCATCAAGTTAGCAATATCGATTTTACAGATAATTTGGTTTTATGTTTGTAAAATTCTCGTAAGTACAAGAATCATTTTATAGAAAATAATAAGTATACTCTCAAGGTCGATATAAGGAAATAATATATATAGTTTTCAATTTATTATTCAATTTTTTAAAAAACTAAATGAAATCCTAAAAATCATGTCACGATATTTTAGTTTTTTTTTTTTGTGTTTTCTAATCTAGTAACATAAACATAGATATGAATTCAATAAACAATTATACAAATTTTTATCATTCATAACAGTAGAATATTTATGTATATAATAATTAAGCTAATTATACTTGTTCATATTATTTAGGTTATTAAAGTCTTATATGTCTTAAAACCTTGTGTGTTTACCACTACAAACACCATTTTTTGACATGAAAATAAATCCTATACCGAGGCTCAGGAAATTTCTAAATGGAAGGAGGTTATGAGAAAGGAATTGAAAGCTTTTATTGATAATGAGACCAAGGAATTTGGTCATTGTCTAGAAATCTCAACACGTACCTATTAGTAACAAGTGGATATATCGAACCAAACTTAATATTTCTAGTTTTCTTGATAAATATAAGGCTGGAATTGTGGCAAGGATTTGACTATGCATAAGCCTTCTATCATGTTGTCAAGCCACAAACAATAAGGGCGATTCTAACTTTTGCAATTTCCATGAATTGACCTTTCAAACTGCTTGATGTAAATAGTGAATTTTTAAATGGTGATTTATAGGAAACTATCCACATGACTCAACCTAAGAGATTTGAAAACAAGATACATCCTACTTAGGTTTGCAAACTCAAGAAGGCTTTATATGGTCTTAAGCAAGTTCCTAGGGCTTGGTATCAAAAATTGAACTCTTGTTTAGCTGGTTTGTGATTTCACAACTCTAAATCAAACACTTCATAATCTTTCGACACTGTATAGAAAGAATAACCATCATCCTTGTCTATGTTGATGATATTATAGTAACTAGTAGTGATGCCGATTATATTCACTACTACAATACATACATATAGTCTTGGTCATTTAGCTTTTGTTTTTTTTAAACCGTGGCTATAGGATTTTGGCCTCGATTTTTATAAAACTGAGGCTATAGACATACCCTATCAATTTTATTTCTTTAATTTATACCAAACACCAAATTTTTTATCAATTTTTTCTCTCTTTTTTCTTTTTTCCTCTCAATTTTCTCTCTTTTACACCAAACACCAAAATTTTTTTTCACTTTTTTTTCTTTTAATTTCTTCTTTTTTTCTTTTTCCTCTCTTTTTTCCCTTTTATTTCTCTTTTTTCTTGTATATATATCTATCATTTTTGCCTTGCTTGAAACCTTAACTACTATGTATATTTTCTTCTCTACTCAAAACCCTAGTTTTCTCCGCTCTAGCCTCGCGACGAGTTCCAATCTCTTTTCCACTATTGCATCATGTTCCAGCCTCTATTCCACTCTTGCATCGTGTTCCAGCATCTATTCCACTCTTGTACGACATTCCAACTCTGTCCCACTCTCGTCATAGTAGTTCCCTGGCCACTGCTTGAATATTTCTCGTAACATCAACTTATACTACTACAAAACATACATACAACCTTGGTTTTTAACCGTGGCCGTAGGTCTATGGCCACAGTTATAAGAACTGAGGCCTAAGTGAGAGAGACCATAGGTAATGACCTATAGCCTCAGTTTTCTAATAACCAAGGCCATAGGGTATACATAAATTAAAAAACAAATTAGTAATTACAATATTAAAAATCAATATATTTCAATAAATTTATTAATTATAATATTAAAAATCATATTATATTAAAATTAAAAGTATAATTACATTTGAGAGTTTATTATACACAAAAAAACCTAGTATTATAAACTAACTTTTTAGTATTAATTACAAACATGAAAAGAACTTAGTATTACCAACACCAATAGTGGCACAACAGCGCAAATACACTAGCATAGCGCACTAGAACCAACACCAAAGACTAACAAGACAACACCAAGAAGATAAATAGCAAAGACCAAAGACAACGCAAAGACCATCAAAGAACACCAAGACACAAAGAAGAGCAGACAACACACTAGTAGTAGCAACACACAAAGACCAAGATAACGCCATAAGCAACACTAGCACCAAAGAATAGACCAACACAACGCAGCACCAGTAGCAGGGGGATTTAAATCAATTTAACAACAATAGTACGAACAACAATCAAAAGAGGAATAAGTAAAAGAAAAGAATGTAGCCAAACATGAAAAGATGATAGATTTTAAAGTCAATAGTACCTCTAAAAAAATAATCATACAGGCTTTGATTTGGAACATATTCATAAACAAGAAGGATTTCAAGGCCTATAATGGTGCATCCCAACAATTCTACCAAGACATTGATATTTTGATCAACATTGTTTCAATAACAAGTCAAGCTTCCCAGAAAAGAGAGACAGATGCATAAATACACATGTAAACAGAGACAAAGAAGAGTCAACTGAAATGGAATGAAAAGAAGACAAAAAAGCATTAGCTAGCACATTACTTAGATCCAAAAGCATAATTTTTTGTCATTTATGCTTTCAAACTAGTCATAAGTGTAGGTAAGAAAAAACCCTTGGCTGATTTTTCAAAGTTACTTTCTTTCCCAAAATATGGATAAAATATGCTAAAAGTGAATGTCTAGGCTAACTATTTTCAACTAGATGCAGCCGAAGATGACAAAAACTGATTATCCGCTACAAATAGAACCCTAAATCTCACCTAACAAATTACAAATCAGCTTCAGATCATGAACTTAAAACACCAACCCAAATGTTATCACACAAAATATTAACTGATCTCTTAAAATAATCACATCAATAGATAGATCAAGAAAAAAGCAAGAGAGCTGAAAACTACCTTAAATAAGAAACTTCAAAGATTTGATAAATTAAGAGCAAAGGAAGTTTCAGATTTCTTACTTTTCCAAAGATGAGATAAAGGAAGAATGGGTTTGCTGATAGGAACAATAATTATAAGGTTAGAGACCACTTTCAGATTCTAAAATTTTCTCGCCTTTTATACCTGTATCAACATTCACACTGTGCACTGTGCACTATGACCGTTGTAACTCACCAGCACTAAATAAGACCGCATCAAGACCAAAGGCAACAGACCAACACCAACAAAAGACACCAACACCAACGTAGCACCAAGACTGTGGAAGAGCACCAAAGACTAAAGACCAAGTAACATACCAAGAAGACCGAAGACACCAAAACTAGTGCACCACACCGCACCAGCACCAACGTAGAGCTCCAACACCAAGGTAGAGCACCAAAGATCGGGCCAGAATAAGACTAGCACCAACAGAAAGCACTAGCACCAACACAAAGACATTAGCACCGTAACAAATAAGACCACACCAACACATTACACCAAAGACCAAAGACCAAAGATCAGCAAGGTGCATCAACACTAGCAACCAGTGTCCAATGACCAAGAACTGGCTTTCCAAAGATTCAATGACCAGAACAACGACCCAGTGGCCAGCGAACCAATGAACAACAACCCATCGAATAGAGACCACCAAACCATTGAGTTGGGAAGATGAGGAAGAGGAAAAAGAGACAGGAAGAGGAAGAAGAATCATATGAAAGGAAGAGGAAGAATCAGATATGAAAAAATGAAATTTCAAATCTGGGAGAAGAAGGCAGAAAGAAAAAAAGAAAAAAGAAAGAGAGAAGGCGTGGGTGTGGGTGTGGGAGAAGGAAAAAAAGAAAAAGAGAGAGAAGAGAGAGAGATAGAGAGAGAAGGAAAGAAAAATAAGAAAAAACATGAAAAAAAATTAATATAACTGAGGCTATAGATTGGAGACCATATGTATGTTTTTTAGTAGTGTCATCTTTTCAATTATAAATAACTCTCAATACCAAATCTCAATCGGTATGTAAAGGTTATTTCTAGCTATCTGAAGGGTTGCTTACATTGAGAAATTTGGATGCTAAATATTTCTTAGATGGGTTATGCAAATTTGTTAGAAAGGTCGCTTGGTATGGTTTGTGGGACTTGTGGTTTACTAGTGCTTGGCCTGGTGTTGGTACTGGTTCGTTGGGGTGGTGCGCTGGGGTGGTACGCTGGTGCTAGTTCGTTGGGGTGGTGCACTAGTATTGGTGTGGTGGTGCCTGATGTTGTGCCTCTGCCTGTGCTGGTGCTTGGTGCTGGTGCTGTGCCTATTTCACCCTAGCATTTCTATAACAATAAATAAAGAGGACCGAAAACAGTATTTTTAGAAAATTTTATTGATATACTATTTACCAATTATCTTGTAATGCATAATTGTATATTTTTTTGGGTGTATACTTTATAATTGTATAATTGTTCCCATTTTGTTGATTTTTCAAGATTGGATACCAACCTATTTGCTATAGTTTGGTAAAACAAATTAATAATTTATGGTGCTTGGTTAATTCAAGGCTGGGATAAAACTTCCAACAGTAGAAGTAAGGTTTCAGAGTTATTGATTGTCTATTCTTTTAATTAACACATCACTTTAGTTGTTTTTTTGGTGAGGTGCTCATATATTCACATGGAAGCAAACCTGCCTTTATAATTCAGCTTCTTTTAGATTCTATACAGGTTGTAGCAGTAGTTCTGGTTTCATAGATGATATTTTAGTACCCAATTTCACCATTGACTAAATAACACAATGATGAATTGGTAGCACTTGAGACATGGGACAATGGCAAGACATATGAACAGACATATGAAGATGGCTTTCTAGAGGTACTCGGTTATATCTCATATCTAACAATGTTATATTGATAATTGATATATCTTTTGTATGATGTGTCTTTAGTTATGTATTGATTAATATATGTTTCAGATGAGTTATATGGTTATATCTCAATGGTATTATTTGTTGTAGGAATGATTACGAATTTACAGTGAATTTTTTATTAATAGTTTGTTCTCTTGTGATTGCTTTACATTAGTTTTTTTTCTTTTTGCTATAAGATTTCTTTATATTAATTTGAGTTTATCATGAATGATGATTTCACCATCTCTTGGCTTTACTAACTACATTTTTTGGTCATGTTTTTCTAACCAAGATGCTTCTTCACAATATATATAGTTTCATTTCAAAACCTTTATAGTTAGATGATAGATAGGTTATATAGTAACTATGATGAAAATTCTACTGTCTAGTTTTCTTAAATAGAGCTAGTTCAAATTGAATATGGATTTTATGTTCGTTTTTGGACCACTTAAAAATCTGCCTAGTTAAATTTATATGAGGTTTAGATGAAAAAGTGAAACCTTGTGGTCCTATTGAGGTTTTTAGACTACTATACCCTTGTGGTTGGTTTAGGACTTGGGGAATGAGACAGTAGTGGCTTCTATCTAATTTTCAAAGTATAGTTTTTTTTCTACACATGATCAAACATGTGGTAATAGGAATTTTATTTTCCTTGAAAAATGATTACTTTCTACCAAAGAAAAGGAAAAACAATTCTTGAAGGTACTGTTGGGAAGAAATGTTGTTGATTTAGTAAATATCCATTTTGTGAAATTACTTATGCTATCTGTATATGTGGATGTGGGGTTTCAAGCAAGAAGCAAAACACAGTCATCTACCATTTCAATTTTGAGTTAGCATAATTAGGTTCATTGATGTTAATAGCAAGTGACCTGTTAAAGGTTGATTGCTATCTATGCACACATGTTATTCTAGTTTTTTTTCTGCTTTCTTTTTCATGGTAGGCACCAGGCGCAGCAACACCAGGCACTAGGTGCAACAAAACTCTTTCACTAGGTGCAGCAACGCATCATGTGCACCAGTACACCACCATATCAATACACCAGGCGCACTAGCACACCAGCACACTAGGCGCACCATTACACCAGCACATCAGGCTCACCAGCGCACCAGGCACACCAACATACTAGTACACCAGGAACAAGAGCACTGAGCACCAATATACCAAGCGTACCAGCAACAGTGCAACACCCTAACGCACTAGCACGAGCGCACCACCCCAACGTATCACCCTAACGCAGTAGCACCTTTGGTATTTGCATTTTTTTACACTTATGTTAAAGTCATTGTGGACTTGATTATGTTGATTTTTAGTACATTCATAAATGCTTGTAATTAATAGTAAAAAGTCAATTTGTAATAGTAAGGTTTTATATATTATATTTTAGTGTATAATAAACTCTCATATGTAATTATATTTTTAATTTTAATATAATATGATTTTTAATATTGTAATTAATAATTGTATATTTGTTTTAATTTATGCATACCTTATAGGCTTGGTTATTGAAAGATTGAGGCCATAGACATATCCTATGGCCTTGATTATTGAAAAACTGAGGCCATAGACATACCCTATAGCCTTGGGTCTATGTCCTCGGTTATTGAAAGATCGAGGCCATAGGTAACAATCTATGGTCTCTCTCACTTAGGCCTTGGTTCTTATAACCATGGGCATAGACCTAAGGTCACGATTAAAAACTGAGGCCATATGTGTGTTTTTTAATAGTGATTGTTACCTTGATTACAAAGCTCAATGATCAATTCTCTTTGAATGAGTTGGAAGATTTTCATTTTTCTTAGGTATTGAGGTGCTTCTTAAGGATAATAAATTGTTCCTTAGCCAACAGAAATATATCAAAGCTTTACTTGCTAAGGTAGATTTAGAGCATGCAAATCCACTCAATACCCATATGAGTTCCACTAATGTTCTCTCTCGATATGCAGATGAGCCTCTCTTAGGTCTTACATTATTTTGATGTGTTGTTAGGGCTTTCAAGTATTGTTTTATCATAAGACCTAATATAGCTTATGTAGTGAATAGATTGTGTCATTTTTATACCAGCTTACTAAGTAAACTGGGTAGTAGCCAAGTGGATTTTAAGATATCTAAAGGGGATTTTAACTTATGGCTTGTTGATGCAAAAATAAAAAGTTTTAGGGGTTGTTTGCCTTTGTGACTCCGACTTGACAAGCTACCTAGATGATTGAAGAAGCATAGAGAGTTATGTAACTTACTTTAGGGACAGCATGGTCTCTTGGACATCCTCGAAATAGAAGGTGGTTGTACGATCAAGTTTTAAGGTTGAGTAGAGAGCTTTGGCTCTTGCAAAAGCAAAAGTCATATGATTACAGTCCTTACTGCGTGAGTTATAGGTTATTGAGGCACAAATACTAGTTTTGTTCACAAACAACATGAGTGCAAAGCTTCTAGTAACAAATCCACTTATGCATGGAAGAATGAAGCATGTTGATGATGATTTTCATTTTATATGAGATTTGGTAATGGAAAACAAGTTTGATGTTTGTTATACATCTACAGAAGAACATGTGGCTAATGTTATGACTAAACCACTTAGTGAAGCACGCTTTGTTCCATTAAAGATAAAGCCCATGGTTCTTCCTCTACCATAACCTTGAGGGGGACTATTAGACAGTGAATCCTAGTACTGTGATCATTATCACATGTAATCCTTCTAATGAGCACTAGCATCAATGAATTCTATGGAGTAGGTAATACACCAATATAGCTATTATACACCTTGTATATTTCTATAAATAGTAGTATCACTTGATATAATACACTCAAGGAAATACATTTCAGAATTCTTTCCTATCGACTATAAAATGTATTTGAATAATATGATAAAAACATAAAATTTTAAAATAATAATAAAAAAATTTCTTTATTTTTTAAGTTTTTTGAAAAAAAAGTATTAACAAATAATTTATAAGTGATTTTTAACTCTTTTTTTAAAAATCATTAAGTAATGTTTTTTAGTAAACATGTTGATGATTATTTTTATAAAATATTATAAACCATAAAACCAATTATTTTATCATAAATCATAAATGGTTATTAAATAATAAGTTAATTAGTCTTTTAAGTTTGTAATTCAATCACTGTGGATGGACCCAAAATGATTAATAATCTTTTAAAATCTTGGGTTTCTTTTGACCAATATTGTGATCAAAGAGGATTGTTATTCTCAGAGCAAAAGTCATATGATTACAGTCCTTACTCGTGTATGATATTCATATTGATATATAGAAAGAAAAAACAGTTAATTTTTTAATGCCATAATAAAAATAAAAATATATAGTATGCTTTTTTTTAACTTTATTAGTGCTATCATTGTTAAATATAATTATTAATAAAAAATTTATGATAATGGTAATTGTAATTAGCCAATAGTGATAATATTTTCATCCCTTAAATTACTTAAAATTAACATAGTAAAATCATTTATTACTCTTGCATTCCAATATGACCATGCATTCCTATGTTTGATTTAATAATATAAATTTTAAGTTCTGCATCTTTGTATTCATTGCTATGAGATTATAGAACATAAAGAAAGGAAGAGAACCCACCGCTTTGATATCAACCATCACAATTTTCAACGATTATGGTTCTCATGACTTCTTTGTATATGTTTGGGTAAAAAGTTATCTTCATTAGGTAATTTAATTAACGCCAGAAAAAGCAAATTAACGAATAAGATAATCAAATTTGTTTAATTATAATTAATAATACCAAACAGTTGATATACTTCATAACACAAGCTGACGCTAGCTAGGATTACACGTTGACATATATAGCTTGATAAAAACACAAACATGATAAAATTTTCATAGCTAGGAACAACAAACTTTGAAACACGCTTCAAATAAGACGTACATCTAAAACTAAATCGACCTGAAAAGAAATACAACACTTAATTAAACAAACTCGTACAACATAAGCTTCAATAAGCTCTTACATTACATACACTAATTAAATATTAAACTATTTAATAAAGTCTGGAAATTAAGGATTAGGGAAAAAACCACCAACAGGAACTCCAGGAACACCACCAATCCCGCCACCCATTCCAGCAGAACCTCCAAATCCACCTCCAACACCACCAGTACCACCGAGACCGCTACCGGTACCACCAAGACCGCCACCAGTACTTCCAATTCCGCCCCCGAAACCAGCTGAACCGCCAAGTCCAGAGCTGACTCCACCTCCAACACCACCAGTACCACCAGGTAGACCTCCAGAACCACCACCACCAAGTCCACCGCCCATATTACCACCAACACCTCCATAACCACCAAAACCACCTCCCATTCCAGCAGACGCTCCTACTCCAGAAGCTTTGCTATTCCCAACAACACCATCCAGCGTAGGCATGATGCCACCATCATCAGCATGCAGTAGTGTTTGCTCATCAGGCATATTACGTGCACTAATAGAACTCACTAAAACAATGAAAACAAGCATAGAAACAACATAAAACCTAGCCATCTTCTCGTCTTCTTAATCCTCACTTGCCCTAATATATGTTCCTTTCTTTCTGTATGAAATTTTTTTGTATAGATTGATGTGGGTTTATATAGGAGATTGAAGGCATGGGACAGTTGAGAGCAATAAATATTAACAAGGATTAATTGATATAATTGCTAAAAAAGATGGCTTTCCTTTTTTTTTTTTACCTAACGATCTCGAGAAATGAATTGAAGTTCATTGATACTTTAGGTTCATGACAAATGCTAATTATAACATAAAATTTAAACCCACTTTTATGCTCACACTTTATTTTAAAATTTAAAAATACTAATCTTTTTAAAATATATTAACACCTACCAAAATATAAGAAATGTGAGTAAAACTTTGTGCCACCTTAACATTATTCTTGTGTCACCTTAACATTATTCTTGTGCGAGTAAGGTGATTTAACAAAAGAGTAATGTTATGAAACAAAGTTGCATATAATTAATACTAAAGATACACAAATTTAATATACGTTTAGTCTTATGTTATCTTAATGAGAGAAATATTATCTAATAAACTAATTTAAGGAGATAATTAATACTAAAGATACTAATTTTTTTATTACACGTAATAATACCCTTAGGTTGTGTTGGTAAAAAACAATTAATGTGCATTATTAAAAAGGATTTATTGTCACTTCGCAAAGTTTATTTTAAATATCTCTACCCTAAAATAAATCATTAAATTTACTATTTTAAAAATAATTTAGATATGTATTAACAACACACTTCTTTTCTCTATCCTAAAAGTCCCTGGCCTTTTTTTCTTGTTTCTTTTTATATGAAAATTCTTTTCATATAATAATTTTCTTTCTATAAAGTAGATTAGTCATTATTTATTTTTCATTTTGAATAAATCTGATTTACATGACGTTAGACATATTTTGTTATTTTTTTTAAGTATTTTTTCTTATATCTAAATCTAGATTTAATATTATTATTTGAAGTTTTATTGCCGTCGAAAAAATAAAAAATTCAAGCTATCAAATATCAAATTTTATTGAACATTATCAATTAAAATATCAAGCTTAGATAGAAACTAAAAAGAGCTAAAAAAGAATGATCGACAAAATTTACTACTATAAATCAGTTATTATTGTTGTTATAATAATTTTTTCAATTCTGTGTAAGAATTTATGATTTCTTAATTTAAATGTTATTAAATAATTTGTTTTAAATCAATCAAATTTATTTTTTAAATAATTTAAATACACTGCTAACTATAAAGAATGTGGACGTAAAAAATGTTGCATTGTTCTTACTAAAAAGAAAATTGAAAAATTTAAGGAAGTCCTGTGTCATTTCATTCTTATCAATTCCTTGATTCGGTTGTGTTTTCTGACTCGTACGTGTACGCTTTTCAAGGGATTGGGATGTTTCATGAACATAAAAACTATTAATCTTTAGGAGCGTAGGTGGGAAGGCTAATGCATTAATGAATACTGCGTACCAGATAAATAGTAATTATGGTAACTATTATGAAATTAACCATATTGTAATATTTAACAATATAATTATAATTTAAATATTCAATCAAACACACTATCAATATATTTCAACCAACACACTATCAAACCCTAAAAATTGATATAAATAATAATGAAAATAAAACAAAAAAGCCATAAAGGAATTAATAGATAAAATTTATAGTAATTTAATCCAACTAATGTGATGAATTTGGGATACTTATTTAATAATAAAGATTAAAAATAAAATAGTAAAAAGTTTTGAAGAGAAACACTCACTTCAGAAAATAACGCTAAAAGAAATCTCATAAATCTATAATACTTAATAAATTGTGAAAAATCTTATTTCTCTACTTTTTGATCTCTCACGAATGTTCAAAGTTCTCGTAGTGGTCTAAGGCATACAATGAGTGTTTATACACGGCCCAAAAAATACATTTACAATAATACCTAGTCAAAATTGAGCATAATTGTGTAAAACTCTTTTTGGTCATTTTTCATGTAAAATAATTCCCATCTGCAATGCCCAATCAATCTAGCCAAGTCTTGATATATCGAGCTAAATCTCAATCCATCTAGCCTATAAAATTTCACTTCCAATTTTACATATAATCTCCTTGCGTAATGCTCGATTGATTAACCTCCAAAATGTCATTTTCTCCCTTCCATGTAATGCTTCTAATCCAACATTTTATAAGTTTAAATGTGTTATTATTTTTTATTTATATAAATAATTTATCATTACATTATAAATAATCTCTTAATTATCCAAAAATGAGATAATTACAAAGAGATAGTTCCAACACTAAGATAAGTTTATAACTACGGGTAAGGATCATCAATAGGTAGTATCCTATGCTATATATATTCACTATGTATATTTCTCATAAACTAACATGAACATAATTGATAAACATACGAATCTACAATCTCTCCTTAAATCTCTCTTCATCTCTCTAGATTACTAAGAGAAACACTAGTCTCTTCCTTCTTCAACTACCTGGAGTTACTTCAGCATCAGAGGACCAAAAGCCACCACACCTTGTGGTGATCCGAGGTTCTAATTATGTGTTATCTTTTGTTAAGTCCACAAGAAGAAGAGGTGAAACCAATTGTGCTCTACACACTGATAAAACTAGAGAGAAAATATTTTGTATTGTTCTCTTGAATTTTGAATTAAGCAATCATTGGAAAAAGACCATAAAGTCAAGAAAACTTCTTCAAGAAATAAATTAAAATTTCACACGATTTTTGAAAGGCCAAAATTTTGACCTTCTAAGAAAATGACAACATAACTTCCAAGACCCAAGAATTTGTTCCCAAAAAGAGACATCATACTAACTTCCATCCATTATTTGAGTCACCTTATGGGCACTCCTGTCATACCATCATAGATAATGACTAGAAACTACATTTGATAGTATTTTTATATCATTACACTACTAAAATAAATACATATAGTCTCGAACATTTAGCCACGGTTATTAGAAAAAAATGAGGCTATAGGGTTTTGGCCTCGGTTTTTGTAAAACCGAGGCTATAGACATACCCTATGACCTTGGTTTTTATAAAATCGAGGCAATAGACATAATTTATCAATTTTTTCTCTTTAATTTACACCAAACACTAAATTTTTTTCTTTTTTTTCCTTTTTCCATCTTCTTTTCCAAAAACAATTTTTGATTTTTTTCCTGATTTTTTTCGTATATATATATCTCATATAATTTCCCTCCACTGCTCGCACAAAACCTTAGCGTGCCATGTATATTCTCTTCTTTGCTCGAAACCTTCGCGCTGCGTTCCAACGTTGTGCCACCGCATTCCAACCTTTGTTCAACTCTCACGTTACCGCATTTTAGCCTATGTTCCATTCTCACACCGCGTTCCAGCATCTGTTCCACTCTCGCCATAGTAGTTCCCTGGCCATTACTTCAATATTTCTAGTAACATCAACTCATCTTTTCCTTTATAAATGACTCTCGGTACTAAATCTCGACCGGTACGTAGAGGTTATTTCTAGCTACCTAAAGGCTTGCTTATGTTCAGAAATTTGGATGCTGGATATTTCTTAGATGGGTTATGAAAATTTGTTAGGAAGATCGCTTGGTATGGTTTGTGGAATGTGTGGTCACCTAGTGCTTGGCTTGGTGCTGTTGATGATTCTATGAAAATAGAGTGATTAGCATACTTTTTTTACTTAATATTTACTTGTTTTATTTAATAAATAATATTTTTATGGCTAAAAAAATTAAAATATATACTTTATAGTGAAAAGGGGTAAAAAGTGCATGATGAAAAAAAAGGTAAGGTGTGGAAAGATCCTAAAATGTCTACATCTATCGACCCCCACCTAAGCCTTACATTACAACCATGTAAAGTCCTTATTGATCTTGAGCTAAGTGCATATTTATATTAGTGGAGAGGGATGTGAAAAATTGACTTATGAGACTTGTTTTAAGATTGAATTGATTAGCATGCTCATATAGGTTGATTTCATGAGTGCATTGGATAATATCATGTGTAGCACACACATACGAATCAATTTTCACAATCCTTGCATATCCTTGTATTGATGGAATGTTGATTGATAAATATTTGAACCTCTTTATCATAGACTTGTATGACTTTTGAGAGGGATATTTTTCGTGAAATATGCAGGTACAAATAGAAAGTATATTTATGAATATACTACCTAAGTTATTTTATTTAGTTATACTTAGCTTTACTTGAGAACAAGCAAAGATTTAAGTTTAGGGGTGTGATGACTCTATGAAAATAGAGTCATTAGCACACTTTTTTACTTAATATTTACTTGTTTTATTTAATAAATAGTATTTTTATGGCTAAAAAAATTAAAATATAAACTTTTTAGTGAAAGGGGTGAAAATATAATTTTTTGAAATTTTATGGATTTTTAACGTAGGACCAATCAGAAGTTGCCATGTTGCATGCCACACAAGTAGAGAAGCTGATTGGGCAAGCCACGCAGACACCAAGCAAGCACAGAGAGTGAATCACGTTGCACCGCATGTGAGAAGGACGAAAAGCTCGCCACATGTCAGCACGACCTTCAATCCAAGTTTGGGAATTTATCAACTCATCATACCACGTGTCACCATGCCATTGCTCCACGCGTTCCACCCGTGCGCCATGCCATCTGTTCTCGCAAATCACATCGCACCACATCTTGTTGACTCAATGAGCGTTGACTTTGACCTGTCCCTCCTACCACACGTCGCTCCATGATTCGCCAATGAATTTCTGATGCCACGTGTCACGCTGTGATTGGCTGAAACTATCATTTTTGCTTGTTTTGATCGTAACCCTTGATTTGAAGCTGATCGAACGGTCCAGATCGCACCTGAGCTTTATTTAAGCCTCTAATCACTGCATAAACCCTAATTAGCCTCCATTAGCATAATTTTGGTCAGTTTTTAGAGCTAAAAAGAGATAAAATAAAAAAAATTCAAGAAACGACATAATTTTAGTGGAGATTCAAGAGAAAATTAGTACTACAATTCAAGGGATTGATTGTATTTATTTTTCTACTTTTTTCTTTATTAATTTTATGTTTTTCTTTATGAACAATATGGATTTTATGAACAAAATTATGTGTAAATTTATTAATCTAGGGATCTTATGAACCCAATTTTCATCATGCGATGATCAAATATTTTTTCCCAATTATAATATTAATTTAATTATATTATTTAATTGGAATTTTTATGCTATTAATTGTTTGGCCAACAATTTATCTATAGAGGAAATTAAATATATTTGAGAGAATTATTTAATTGTTTATCTTGATTAAATAACATGCATAGTTTCTAGGCAGAGATGTATGATTCTTATGTATGTGATCCATAATTGATGAACTTAATGAGTAGTATGCAATTTAATTAGCATGAGAGTGTGATTAAATTAATTACTATATGGTGTGTAGTTTACTTGAGAGAGAAATACATGCTAGATTAGATTCAATTAATCATATAATTAGTTGATATTATATTGGAGGGTTTTAGCGATTCACATGTTTAAAAAATTGGGAGATTAAGTATGCCTAGATATTTTCTCATATACCTTTTTAGTTACAAAATTTGATTTAATTAATTATTGCTATTTACTTTTAGTTATTTTAATTTTGCTTCCTTAAAATATAAAAACACAAAAATTATTTTTTATTATTTTTAGTTTTAAAAATTAGTTTCTAATAAAATAATCTCTATGGGAACAATATTTACTTATCATTATATTACTTGCGATACGTATACTTGCATATTAATTGCACACACAAGTTGTGTGGAGATCAAGTTTTTGGCTGGTGTTGTGCCTGTTTCACCCTAGTATTTCTGTAACAATAAACAAAGAGGACCAAAAACAGTATTTTCAAATTTTTTTATTGATATACTATTTACCAATTATCTTGTAATGAGTAATTGTATATTTTCATGTTTCTGTTACAAAGAAGTTTCACCAGAGAAGTTTTAGCTTGCCACTATGGCTATTATGAATGTAATTTGAATGGGCTTTGGTGATCATAATTGAAAACATAAATGAAAGTCTTAATTGAACAAACATTGAAAGCCTCAAATAAGAAAGTTAATTCCATTTGGATCAGTGCTACTAAAATTTCTAATTGTCTATTTCTTTTATCAGTGTCTCCTTTTGCTATATCATCATAGTTGTGCTTAATTAGCTTTATTAATGAGAGAACTGCACAAGTTGTTGCTGATAACAATTCATTTATGGTAATTTTTCTTAATGTCCCTTGTTAGATTATTTCAATAGTTACACTACATATTACTATTGTTATATTATTTTATGGTAAGTACCTATGTGCACTGTGTTTTGAGCATAGTATTTATTTTTATCTATTTTGTTGTTGATTTCTTTGTCCTGGATCAGAATGTAGTCTATAAAGGTATCAAACCTGAAAATCTTTTGGTACCTCGAAATGACAATGTGAAGATTGTAGATTTGAGTGTCCACTAGGTTTATGAGGTAATCATATTCATCAAACCTTTGCCACCATACAATAGCATTGTGTTGAGCTTTTTCCAATGAATGTTTTCTTCTAGGAAAATACATGTGATTTTTGATTTGGGTGTTTTTAGTTGTACCTTGCTTTATTCTTGGTTTTCATTGTATTGTTTGATAATGCGTGAAAATATTTTTGTCGCTTATTTTAACATTGTCTTACAGGAGGACAAGGATAAACTTAGGCGATCCCTATAAACTCATGCATTAACTACACGTCTATGCTTGAATGCTATGTAGGTTTGAATTTAGTCTGAACTAGAAAGCTGCCTTGAGTCCTACTATTTAATACTTCCATTTTCTATGTGGTGTTTCCCATATTTTCTTGGTAAGAAAGTCAATTGTTTCTATTGTTTCAGTTTTGTTAACTAAATGAAACTTTGTATTCATGCATTTGAACCAATTATGGTAAGATTAATACGGGTTATGTTTATGGGGAATTTTCTATATAAATTAGCAAATCATTTACAATAGACGTTGCCATATGCCTATTTCTAGACCCATATATGCACCCTAACCAATAGATAAAAATAAATACCCTTGAGATACCTATGTGCATTGTGTTTTGAGTCTCAAAATAGATAAAAAAATACTATGCTCAATTTATTTCTATTGTACATTGTGTTTATAGTTCATTCTTATTACTTGCTTGTATAACCTTATAGGTACACCAGGTACTAGGCACACCAGCAAACAAATACAACAGGCTCACCAGCAAACCAGCGTAGCAGGGGCAACAGGCATCAACACAGTAGGCACCAAGCACCACCGCACTAGCAGGTGATGAGCAGAACCAGCATCGCCGATCCTGCCAATACTTTGGTTTTATATTTATAAAACTCTCGTAAGTGCACGAATCATTTCATAGAAAATGATAAGTATACTCCCAAGGTCGATCTAAGGAAGGAATATATGTTGTTTTAAATTTATTATTCAAACATTTAAAAACGAAATTAAATCCTAAACATCCTGTCACGATATTTTGGTTTTTGTGTTTCTAATCTAATAACATAAAAATAAACATAGATAGAGATAGAGATTCAATAAATATTTATACAAATTTTATCAGTTAAAATTGTGGAGTATTTATGGATATAATAACTAAGTTAATTATGCTTGCTCATATTATTTAGGTTATTAAAGATATAAATTGATATTTATTGATTCTCTCTTTTTTATATGAATACCACCTTTGGTGCGGTTAGATATTCTTTGTTAACTAAACAAATCAATTAACACCTATAGGTAGGGTTGATAACTAATTTGGTTAATTAAATTAATTCCTTTTTTAAGAGATTGAAAATGAACCATTTAAATGCCACTATTGGTAGGGTTAGACAGTTTAAACTTTATTCAAGGTGTCCAAATTAAACCTAAGAATTTAATTATCCGAGTACTAACTTTCAAGTTTTAAAACCACTATTTAAAAAACATGTTGTCAATACATTTTCACATAATAATTCTTATAAAACTTTTGAAATAGAGCTTCACTCTAACTACCGGGCGATTGTACCAACAAATAAAAGAACACTACTCTAAATTAGACCAGATAACTAAACCTTAAAATCTAATTTTCAGATTTAAGTTTGTAATGAAAAATAATATATTTCTCTCTAACATTCTTAATATAAAATCTTGAATAAAAATAAAATCAATTCATTTTAGAGATTTTTACCTATTTAATATTTCGCAAGCATAACAATGTTATTATTATATCATGTTTACAAACAGCCAACATTGTTAAATTTAATCACAGACAAATTAAATATAACATATAAGAATAAAGAATAAAAAATAACTGTAAAGAAATAAAATCCTTACAGTACTTCGATGCTATTCCCGTTGCTGGAAAACCTCCAAATGGAATTTGCACTCCCATTTATTGAATCGAAAAGAAAATAAATTACAAAAATATAACTACTTCTTCTCAAAAAGAGAAACTAATTAAGAAAAGCTAAAAACTAAGGAAAACTTAAAAACTAAGAAATGAGAGAAAGAAAGAGAAGAGAAGATGTGTTTTGAGGTGTGTTTAGTTATGAAGAAAATGGGGGTATTTATAGGTGAGGATGGGAAAAAAAGTGGGTGAAAAAATGATAAAAAATGGTGAAAATGCGGAGTAGTGAATGATGATGTCATAGTGATGTAGGCACGGTAGCGCACGCAGATGGAGCGTAGATAGGTAGCGGCGCGCGCACACGGATAGCAGCAGGGGCGCGCAGAGGCATGCGCAGAAAGCAGCAAGGGCGCATAGAGACACGCGCAGGACTGGACGTTGATGGGTGTGGGTATGTGTGACTGCTCGGTGCGCTGCACGCATTGGCTGGCGTGGCTGGGCGACTGCGTGCGCGATTTCCTCCTTTTTGACCCATTTTGTCCAATTTTTCCATATTTGTTGAGTTTTCCTCATTTACTTATGAATATATTTGTGATGTATTGCCTCCAGTATTCCTCTTTGAGTCTTTAAGTTACGTTTTTAAGCAAAAATACTTGAAAAATAATAAAAATACCTGGAATTCCGAAAAGATGGATTTATATAAATATATGACAAAATCATATAAATATATATATTTTTAATCAATTAATGTGCATAAAATCATGGTAATTTTAGTGCTTTTTGAGAACTCATCAGTAGGCATTAGGTACCAATGCACTAGGTACTAGGCACCAGCATACCATCATAGTAGGCACTAGCATACCAGCATAGTAGGCACCAGGCACCAGGCACCAGGCGCACCAGCACACCTAGTAGTAGGCGAACTCTGTTTTATGTCTCAAAATAGATAAAAATAAATACTCTTCTCAAGTTATTTCTATTGTACACTATATTTATTAATATTTAGTGTACAATAAACTCAAGAATATAATTATACTTTTAATTTTAATATAATATGATTTGTATTATTGTTTTTAATAAATTTATTGTAATTTATAATGATTTTTAATATTGTAATTAATATATAATTGTATTTTTTTAATTTATGTATGCCCTATGGCCTCGGTTTTTCTAATAATCAAGGCCATTGGTACACCCATGGCCTCATTTTTTCTAATAACCGAGGCCATACGTACATCCTATGGCGTCAGTTAAAAAATCAAGGCCATAGGTCATTACCTATGGTCTCTCTCACTTAGGCCTCGATTCTTATAACCGTGGCCATAGACTTACAGTCATGGTTAAAAATCGAGACCATATGTACTTTTTGTAGTAGTGTTATTTATGCAAATCTATCTGTTCAAAATGATGAATATGTTTTGTTATATTTAAAATATTTTTAGCTTCAAAAAAGATAAATTTGTCAACACACAAAAAACAATACTAGGAGCACAAAGAACAACACTTGGAGCACTTATTTTTCACCTTAGAAGCTTAAAATATTAAGGCATATAAGCTTAATTACATCAAGAATCAACCATTTTGTACGGTGTACAAGGCACAATTCAATAAAATAAAAACATGCCATGGTACACATTGTTTGGGATGAATTACTGGGCACGTTGAGTTTTTGTAGCACGATGTGGAATATATTATGCTACAAAGAGACCATCTTAGGTTAGTTTTGTGCAAACCAATCGACCCTTGTACCATTCGGGAAATAAACGTGTCTAGTAGCATGAAATTTAATTTTGGCCTGAAGCCCTCTGTGCGTAGTGCCCTCCGTATAAATAAAACATTAAGGTTTTAGGTTTATAATGTATATACATAAAATTTTAGTTGTTAGTTATTATTTTGTATTTAGATTAATTTTACTTTTATACACAATTTATATTAGACAAGACTAAATAATAGGCAACATTAGCGAGTTTTTTCAGATCAAGAAAGAAGAAAAGATTGCTGAAAATTGAAGAATACTTTGAAGATCACTATTACAATTTTGAAGCAGGATACATCATCTATCCATTTTTGGTATCGAGATCTAATTTGTATTTATTTTCAAGATCTAATTTGTTTGAGTTAAATCTATCTTTAGTTATTTTAATTATTTTGTCACTAGTTTAATATTTTCAAAACATAATCATTGTGATAGAATGTTTAGGTTTTATTTTCTTATTTGTTGAAGTTTTTAATAAAATTTGAAGAATTATTTAAAACCATGTAGTTCCTCTTGAGACCGGCCTTGACATTATACTTATTGCTTATTATAAAAGATTCATTCACTTGCGAGCTATTTTATAAATTTATAATTTATGTACCAAGTTTTTGAAATATAAGAATTAGGTTTCAGATACATCATCTATATCTAATTTAGACAGCTTTAGTATGAGTTTATATTGATGAGCAGACCGAAGGCATCGAAATACATAGTTTGTTATTTCTTTAGACATTAAACATAATTTATTCTATCAACTAATAACCCGATTAAAGACATTAATTAGTTTGATTACTATAGAAGAATGTGGACAATCAAGATATTTTTTATATTTAAAAAGAAAATCAATAATACGAATTTATACTTAATTAACCTAAAGTTTTCTAAACAATCATGGTTTACTAGCTAAATATTTCCATTAGTTCTCTATTGATTATAAATTCCATATCTACCTTGAATATTTTTGAGTTAAATCTACCTTTAGTTATTTTAATTATTTTACCATTATTTTAATTTTTTTCAAAACACAATCATTGTGATAAAATTTTTAGGTTTTATTTTCATATTTGTTGAATTTTTTAAGAAATTTGAAGAATTATTTAAAACGGTGTAATTACTCTTGAGATCGGCCTTAAGAGTATACTTATTACTCATTATAAGGTATTCGTACACTTGCGAGATATTTTATAAATACAAAATTTATGCATCAAGTTTTTGACACTATTGTTAGAGAAGAATAACGTTTTATATTTTTACTATCAAAATTCTTAAAAACTTATGGTTAATATTCATGATTTTTCTTTTGTGAGTTTTTTATAAATATTTGTGGTGTGTTTAGACTTTTATTAATTTTAATGATTTTTTGGTTTTTTGTTTTTTTATTTCCTTTCTATTTATTTATTTGCTTTTAGTTACAAATTTTTATTTCTTTTGTTATTTTCTTTTTATTATTTATTTAATTTTATTTTTGTTTTTGTTATTTGTTTTTATTTTTTTTTCACAATTTATTTTTGTGATTTTGGGAGTATATGTAATTTGACCAGTTATTTTTTTATTATTTTTTCTTTCTCGTTTATTTTTCTTTCTGTTGATTTTCTTTTATTTCCTTAATTTTTGTTTTATTTTTTCTTTTTGTTATTTATTAGTTTTTCATTTTTTTTTGTTAATTTATTTTTATTTTTTTATATTTCTTGATCAATCATTATTGCCACCACTAAAGCATATTTTAGAACCTTTAAATATGAGAGATACTTTACCAAAGGATATAGCAATAAAGAAGAGATGCAAGGCTAATCATTTTTCCATGTTATCGTGATCCTATGAAATTCCTAATGAAGATCATTTGACTTTAATTGAGTGTTCTACTCAAATGTATAGACATTCACATTAAATATATTTAATGAAAATAAACTGAAAATGAGATGTTTCCAATACACTTTATAATATAGAGCTAAAACGTGGCTGATAACTCTCCCACTAGGTTCTCTGATAACCCTGGAGGGAGTCTATAATAAATTGATAATAATATTTTACTCCCATCAAAATACTTTTGATTTGAGAATAAATATTACTAGTTTATTTTAAATGAAAGGAGAACCATTCCACAAGCCTTGGGATTAGTTCAAAATTTTCTCACTTAATGCCTATACTATAGCTACCCATTATACTTACAGAACCAATTTTTTTATAATGGGTTGACATAAAAGTGCTCATTCATCATTGACAATGTTGCAAGTGGAGCTATGCAGGAAATAATAGCCTTAGAGACTTATGATCTCTATGAGATGTTGGATGCTAATTCTCAACAAAAAAATGCTAGAGTAGGTAGAGCCAAAGTTTATAAGATAGACTTTTGCATTGAAATATCTATGAAACTTTTAGAATTGATTAAGAAAATTGTACTTCTAGCCACTAAGAACAATCCAAATAGATAAGCATATGTAGTAGTAATTATGGTCATGGTGCTAATATATGCCCTTATCAAAGAGAGTCTATTCCATGTCCTAAACAAGTGAATGCAATAGAGGGTTATCAACCTAGACCTAGGAATGACCCTTATGCAAATATTTATAATCAAATCATCCCAATTCCTCTTAGAGGGCAAAGGACCCTACCTATGTCCCAAACCAAAATCATATGCAAGGCCAGGAATACAACTAGCACATGCCACAAACCCCTACGTGGCTTTAGTGGAAAATTTTTAAGTCTCGTGAGGAGATACCCATAAACATTCTAACATATAAGAATTAAAGCTAAAAATAATTTGAATGGAAATTAAAATAAAAATAAAAAACTTCTTATGGTTTAGTTTATTTTCTAATTAATAATCCAAATCTCAAGTACAAGTTAATTCAACATCCCAAAGGATCTTAACTTATTGTTCAAAATAGTTATCCATCACAAATTCATGTCCCATTAAAAACATATCAACTTTGACTCACCTAATCTTTGTGTTAGGAATCTAAATTCGCTTCCACTCTAATCCTTATAAGATATGCTTTCAATTTCACACTAATCCTATGATTTCAAACACTCAACAAGATATATGAAAACAAAATATATGTAAAGAATAAAGCAAAAAGGTTTTAATATGATAAACATGAAAGGATCAAAAGTGCATAACATTGATCTCATGAAAATAATCAAATGCTAGCTTTTATGAATATATACATTACTAATTTCAATACCTCAATCAAAATCATCAAACAAATATTTCAAGTGTGTGTCTCAAGATCAATGAAAATTCAATTGACTTCAAAGGGATTATTCATACTACTTTGATAATAGTCATCTCACTACTTTGAAGAGGTTATGGTCATAATGTTTAGTTATACTATTTTTTTCTCTTTCATTTTTTCCTTTCTTTTTTTAGAGAACAGACCTATATTCATATATATGTTTTGGTATATGGCTATTTTGGCTCTTTTAGTTTTAAGGGAATCCCATATATATCTCTTTTTACTACAAGTCAAGCATGAATGAAGACAAACACACAATTTTAATTTCTATTCAATTCATTTAATTTATGCCATGAAAATAAGTACATGATACTTTATTAGATATTTAAAATCCTAACATTTAATGCAAAACTTTTAGAGATCATCTAAAAATTTGAAATAATAAGAAAATTGTTTAAAGGAGTAGAAGAAAAAAATCATCACTCAGAATAAAATGATATACGTAGAAAATTATCTAAAAAGGTAGTATCTACTACTTGATTCTTAAACACTAATTTTTAGTTCATCTCAATCTCAATATCCAAGTATGAAACATACACTATGAATAGATATAACTCTTGTAGTTATCTATGAACATGTTTAAGACATCAAACAAACAATATAAGGACTCAATTATTCACTTAAAATTAACTAAAAGCATGATAAATTCAAAACAATTTTTTATTTTTTATTTTTTATTTTTATATATAGTGGACCTAAATGTTCGTAATCCCTAAAAACAGTAAACGCATCTTTAATAAAATTTAAAATGCATAATTTTATAAGTAGCTTTTCTTCCACTCCCAACCTATAATCTTCATTGTCTTTAGTGTTTCAAATGTAAATAAAGGATAAAGAAGAAAAAGAGAAAAAGTTACCCATTTGTAATAGTGCAATGTGATTAAGCAGGTGATATGGTCACTCTTGTTGCATCCATCATCTAACTCAGTTATATCACACAGGGAGAATCACTATGTATTTCTCATGAATCATATAATACCAAACGATTATGAAATTAATAGTTCTAAATAACATAACCTTTGTTCAAAAAATGGAAATAAAATAAAATAAAGCATATCAAATAAAAAACAAAAGAAAATATAATAAAAATAGCTAAATTAAAAGAAAAGAAAAGAATACTATATAAAACCAATGGATTGTCTTCCACCAAGCGTTAGTATAATGTCTTAGATAGACTCTACTAGATGCAACAATTTATAGACTGATTTACTCAATGTCCCCCATTTTGTTGAATATGTGTCAAAATGTGCTTACAAATGTACAGTCTCTCCCAAGACTGACATCGTAAGACTCCTAGTATGGACATCAATAATTGTCATGGTAGAGGTCATGAATAGCCTACCAAGAAGTACATTATGCTCCTTGTCCATTTGCGATGATTCTTGCACATTTGAAATCACAAAATCTATACGTATAATAAGATTATCTACCTACACCATTTAGTCCTCTACCAATCTCTTTGGATATACTATAGAATTTTCAACTAATTATGTAGACATAGGTATGGGCTTCAGCTCCCTTACTCATAATTGCAAGTATAACAAAAAAGTCATTAAATTGTTACTTACACCTAGATCTAAACATAGCAGTTACATACTTTTTATCAATAATGGTGATATTGACATTAAAGCTTTCAGGATATTTGAAGGTAGCTTTAGAATTATTTGTGTTCCCCACATCATTAGGTAAATATTTAGAAAATTCAAGGAATTCAATGTCTAGCAAATTATCATTCTGAAGAGCTATAATAACCTTCACATGTTCATTTTGACTGGTCAACTCTTCTCCATCGTTTTTTGCAAATGCTCAGCTAGTTTCTCCACTTGCACTTCCCCTCTTTTAATTGATCCTTCTAAAGAGTCCAACCTTTGATTTTGTTTTAATATGATTGTCTTTGCTAACTTGAATTAAAGCATTTAAGTTATCCTCTAAGGTTGATCTAATTGGAGGATTATTTGTCATATACTAGCTGTATTGTTGGCCTTGTATAAGCTTTTGGTTTAGAGCATAATTAAGGTAGTTTTCCTTCCAAGTGGAATTGGGATGATTTCTCCATCTTTGATTTTAAGTGTTTGCATAAGGGTAATTCCAAGCTCTAGCTTGATAAGCCTCAATCACATTCACTTGTTCAGGACCTACAACAGGTTCTCTTTGATAAGGGCATGCATTAACTCTATGCCCATAATTATTGGACATTCCATATGCTTCTCTATTTGGAGTGTTTTAGTGTATACATGGGTAACTTTCTTCATCAGTTATACGAGCTTTTCTCTCAAGAATTAGTGTCCAATATCTCATAGAGATCATAAGTCTCTAATATAATTTCCCCCATAGCTCCACCAACAACATTGTCAATGATGAATTAACACTATTTGGGTAACCCATCATAGAAAAATTGGTTCTGTAACTGTGGTGGGTAGGGGTGTGCAAAAAATCCAATCATCTGACTAATCCGATCTGTTAATTTTTTGATGGTTTCGATTCGACCATCAGATCGGATCAGATGAAAATTTCGGATGGAAATTTTTTCAATCCGTTAAGTTCGGATTGGATGATAGATTTCACTATGTATCATCTGATCCCATCTGATCCAACCAAAAATAATTAAATATATATATTTATGTTTTATATATTAGTCATATTCTCATTTTTCATTCCTATATTAGTCATATTTTAAGGTTTCTTTTAGCTCAAATAAGTTTATGTTTTGTGTAAATTTAATTTTTTTATTCAAATATACCAAAAATAGAGTTAATTAAGTTCATTTGTTGAATTGATTGGATTCAAAAGATCCAATTTTAATAGGTTATGGATTGATCGGATTCAACCGATACAATCCAAATAGATTATGAATCGGATTGCATCGGATTTGAAAGGAGATCAGATCGGTTGCGAATTAGGATGTTTTAATTCGATCCGATGCACACCCCTAACGATGGGTAGCTATGATGTGGAAATTGAGGGAGGAAATGTTTGAACCTATACCAAGCATCTTTGAATAGTTCTCCTTCCATTTGAGAGAAATTAATAATTTTTCTCTCAAATTAGAAGTCTTTTGATTGAAGTAAAATTTTTCCATAAATTTATTATAGACTTTTTTATAGGTTATCAATGAACTTGGTGGGAGAGTGATTAGCCACGCCTTTGCCTTATCTTTTGATGTGTACGAGAAACACCTTATTTTTAATTGGTGTTAATTTAACCTATTAATGGGAATGTCTGGATAGTTGAGTAGAAGGAAAGTCAAATGATCTTCATAAGGAATTCCATAGAAGGATATCAATATCGAAAAGTGAATATTTTTCAATTCATATTTTTGAGTTGCCTCCCCCACCTTTATAACCGTAGTAGTAGTGCCAATAATTGGCCTTATATATTTTTTCATTACTATACCCTTTGGTAATGCATCTCTTATATTTAAAGGTGCTAAAATATGCTCTAGTAGTGGCTCTAATGATCACTTAAGAAAAATAAATAAAAGAAATAAAAATTGATTAGCGAATAAATAACAAAGAGAAATAAAAATAAAATTAAATAAAATTAAAAGAAATAAAAATATTGAAAACAACCAAAAAAAATGGTGAAATCATAGATATTCACAAAATCACAAAAATAAAAAGAAAATCACAAAAACACAAAAATTACAAAAAATAACTAAAATAAATAACAAAAATAAAATTAAATGAACAAATAAAAGAAAATATCAAAATAAATAAAAAATAAAAAAGTAAAAGTAAATAAATACAAAAAAAATAAATAACAATATACAAAAATATACAAAAAAAAGAATAATTAAAGTAAAAAAAATCACAAATATTCACTAAAAACTCTCAAAATAAAAATCACGAATATTAACAAAGAGGTTTTAAGATATTTGATAATAAAATCTAAAATGTTATTCCTTCCCAACAATTGTGCCAAAAAATAGATGCACAAATCTTGTATTTATAAAATAGCTTACAAGTACACGAATCACTTATAGTTAGCGATATGTATACTCCCAACGTCGGTCTCAAGAGGAACTACATGGTTTTAAATAATTTTTCAAATTTCTTAAAACCTAAACAAATATGAAAATAAAACCTAAACATTCTATCAAAATGATTGGGTTTTTAAAATACTAAATTGATGACAAAATAATTAAAATAACTAAATAAAAACAAATTTGACTCAAACAAATTCAAGATGGATATATATTTTATAATCAATGGAGAATTAATGAATTTTTTTTTTGCTAATTTACCAAACATTTTTGAAATATTTAGATTAATTTAGAATACATTCAGATTATTAACTTTTCTTTTTAAATATGAAAAATTCCTTCAATCGGGATCATTTTTTTTAGTAATCAAACCAATAAATTACTTTGATTAGATCATTAACTAATAGATTAAAATATTATTAATGGCAAAGAAAATAATAGACCATTTAACTCAATACATTTAGTAGGGTCACCAATTTAAACTCCTATTTCAATTGTCTAAATTAGATCTAGATGATGTGTTTGAAACCTAATTCTCATATTTTAAATTTATGACGAATAATAAATTATCATAAATAAATTTTGTAAGTAATCATGAATAAAGAAATAATCTAAATTATTTAAATATTAAAAATGTTCACTTAAAGAATCTAAAACAATGTGAAAACAAAACTAAATTTTCATTATAATAATCAGTGAGACATGCTTAAAATTAATTGCATGATGAGTAGGTTAAAATAGGTAAATTTCAGCAACACAAAAAGAGTAATTTGAAAATAAATAAATACAAATTAGATCTATAGACCATCACTAGATAGATGATGTTTCCTACTCTAAAATTATGATCTTGATCTTCAAAGTATTCTTCAATTTTCAACAATATTTCTTCTTTCTTGATTTTGAAAAACTTGTTTTGCCTCTTATTTTTTCTTATCAAATCTAAATTGTGTATAAAAGTAAAATTAATCTAAGAACTAAATAATAAATGATGGCTAATATTCTATGTATCGATGTTATAAACTGATGAGTGCTTAAAAATACTAAAATTACCATGATAGTATATTTTGATTTATTAATTATATTTATATTTGTATGATTTTATCATATTTTATATAAATTTATATTTTCGAAATCACATATATTTATATTGTTTTTCAGGTTTTTTTCTTCAAAAATAATTTAAAGACTCAAAGGAAAATACTGAAGGTAATACATCACAATATTTAAAGTGTAGTATTCATTTATTATACAAATAAGTGAGGAAAAGTGAGGAAAAATAAAAAAATGGAAAAAGGGACAAAACTCACGAGTCACGAGTATGCCTAGCATGTCCTGCGCGTAGCCGCATGCATGTCATACTGGTAATCCATGCCCAATCGCGCACACCAAAGCCTCCACATGTGTGCCATCCTATCCAAATGCGTCTAAAACCATTTTTAATTCTTTTTTCCACTTTTTTGGCCTTTTCCTCACCTATAAAAGAACCATCTCCTCCATTGTAAAAATCATCCCTAAAAATCCCTCCTCTCTCTCTAGCTTTCTCTCTCCAGAAAGATTTCTGAGTTTTTTTAATTTTAAAGTTCTTCTCTTTTTGAGAAGAACTATGTGTGCTTTCGTATGTTTCTAGTTTTTGATTCAATAAACGGAAATGCAAATCAATTTGTTGGTTTTCGAGAAACAAAATTAACATCAAAGTTTTGTAAGGATTATTTTGAGCTATAATTTTAAAATGAATTCTTTACAGTTATTTTTATGTTTTATTCTTATATGTTATATTGAATTTGTCTATGATTAAATTTAATATGGTTGGTTGCTTGTAAATATGATATAATAATAACATTGTTATGCTTACAAAATATTAAATAGGTAAAATATTTCTATAAAATAAATTGATTTTGTTTTTATTCAAGATTTTATATTAAGGATGTTAGAAAGAAATATATTATTTTTCATTACAAACTTAAATATGAAAATTATATTTTAAGATTTAATTATCCGGTCTGATTTAGAGTAATGTTCTTTTATTTATTAGTACAATTGCTCTATAGTTAGAGTGAAGCTATATTTCAAAATTTTTTATAAGAACTATTATTCGAAAATGTATTGATAACAGATATTTAGTAATGGTTTTTAAACTTGAAAGTTAGTACTTGGATAATTAAATTCTTAGGTTTAATTTGGACACCTTGAATAAAGTTTAAAGTTTCTAACCCCACCAAAGGTGGCATTTAAATTGTTTATTTTCAATCACTTAAGAAAAAGGAATTAATTTAATTAATCAAATTAATTATCAACTATACCCATAAGTGTCGATTGATTTGTTTAATTAACAAAGAATATCCAACCCTACCAAATGTGGTATTTATATAAAACTAAAGGTGACATTTAAATGGTTCATTTTCAATATCTTAGAAAAAATGAATTAATAAAAGAAAGAATCAATAAATATTAATTTATATATTTAATAACCTAAATAATATGAGCAAGCATAATTAACTTAATTATTATATCCATAAATACTTCACTGTTGTGAATGATAAAAATTTGCATAATTGTTTATTTAATCCATATCTATGTTTATTATTTTATGTTATTAGATTAGGAAACACAAAAAAATTAACCCTCTTTTCGCCTAAAGCTCAAATTAGCCAAGCCAGCAATTCCACCAGCCCATTCCAAGAAGCCTTTCCAATAAACCAACCCTAGAGAACAACTTGAATTCTTTTATTCAGGTCTGCAGAGATAACCATTCTAAAACCAATCAATGGTTAGACTCTGTGAAAGTTTCTATTAAAAAGGTGGAAGTCGAAGTGGAACAATTAGTTGAGCATTTGCAAAAACAAAGCAAAGATTAACTGAATGGTTAAATTGGATGAAATAAATTCAATGAAGAGGAGACAATGAGTTTGTCATTTTGAAATCTCCAAGCAACATCTTACTAGAAGACAATAAATTTTAGTCCTAAGTGAGAGGTCACCCATTATTGTATTTTCTTTTCTTTTTAGCTTGTTTTGTTTTAATTTTAAGAATGTGTGTAATAAAATTCGAATGAAATAATGGAAATTCATTTGTTTCAAAAATTGTGTCCATTCTGTAAAATTTAGTGTTACAAAAAACATTTAAGTTAGGTTCCCTGCGTCTTTCTTCTTGAAGCCTATACATTTTGTCAAGTAAGAAATCTTTCTTAGAGAGTTATACTATATTTCAATTTTGGAGCTAGATGTTGATACGCAAGAGGAGGAGGATCAATTTTGACTACAAGTAGTCATGGGAGATGCTGGAGATAGGCAGAAATTGATGAAGGACTATACAATGCTAATCATTGCCTATGCAATTTCCGGCATACAATTGTAAGAGGCTACAAGGAATTGTGAATTGAAAAGGATTCATTATTCTATGTTGCCTTCCTTTTATGGTATCCTTAATGAAGACCCTTTTCATTTCAATAGATAATTTTATACTATTGTCCAAACCTATCCATTGTAGAGAATTGATGAAGACCATATTAGGATGAGATGTTTTCCATACACCCTTAAGGATAAAGTTTGGTCATGGATCATTACTCTATAGTTGGGTTTTCTAAATACTTAGGAGGCATTCTGTACAAAATTTATGGGTAGATTCTATTCCCATCAAAAGATTGTTGATCGAAGGACGAAGATAGCAACATTTTCTCAAATGGATGAAGAGCCATTTCATAAAGCTTGGGAAAGACTCAACCTCCATTTCATTTAATGTCTTCATCATAGTTTTCCATCATATCTATAAAACCAATTCTTTTATGATGGATTGACATTGTAGAGTCAACACATGGTTGATAATGTTCTTGGAGGAGCTATGGGAGAAAATACCGTATAGGAAACCTATAGTCTCTATGAGCTATTGGGTTCTAATTCCCAACAAAGAAGTACAAGAAGAAAGAGAGCAAGAGTCAATAAATTTGGATTCCGTAATGAGATGACTAAGCAAGTGAAACTTCTCACTACCCACCAAATGCCAAATCAAGAGATGTGTGAAGTGTGTTTTTCAATTGGACATAATACTTGTAATTATTCATATACTTGTGATTCTAGTGTGGATTCCATGGAGAAAGTCAATTCCTTTTAAAGGTATCATCCAAACACACATATATATAATCACCCTAACCATCATTGGACACCAAACAATTACCAAGCCTACACCCAATGTCAAACACTAAGGCTATATAAAAACCACCCTTACCCACCAAATCAATCTTTTAAGGCAACCTTAGAGTATAGCTTGAATGCTTTTATTCAAGTTAGTCATGATAACCAATTGATGAATGATCAAAGGTTGAGCACCATGGAAGCTTCGGTTAAAAGAATTAAAGATAAAGTTGGGAAATTAGTTCAACAAATGCAAAGGCAAGAACTAGGAAACTTGCCCAGTCAACTCAAACAAGTGAAGGATTGATAACTGTATTTTATATAGTTATTTGTACCTATTTTATTAATTATAATTGCTATGTTCTCTGTATTTTTAGTTAATTTTAGTTTAATAAATTAGTTTTTATTGTTTTTAATAAAATTAAGTAAATTACGTCAAAAACGTACTTAATTCCAAATTTGTACCCAAAAATAGAATTTTAAATAAAAGAGTGATTAATTGCAATTTATAAAAGTTTAAAATATAATTTAAATTAAAATCAGGCTTAATTTCAGTTATTAAAAGTTTAAAATTTAATTTAAATCACTAAAAGGGTTATATTGCAATTAAATAAAGTTGAAAATGTAATTTGAAATATATTTGTGGGTCAAAATAGAATTAAAAAAAATTGAATTACTGCGTAGGAAAAGAATGACACTCGCACCAATCATGACGCCAATCACCCACCGTTTGATCATCAAAACAACGGCCCCGATGTAGCGAGTGCATTTTAGATGAGACATGTTTGCCTGAAGATTTCTCGCATGGCTTGGCGCTGCGAGCGCGGGCCTACACTGTGCGGACTGGCTGGTCAGAAGGGCCCGATGAGCGAGACCCGGATTGTCAAAAACTTTGATGAGAAAACCGATATCATTGATCTCGCTAATACTTTGGTTTTATATTTATAAAACTCAAGTGCACGAATCATTTCGTAGAAAATGATAAGTATACTCCCAAGGTCGATCTAAGGAAGGAATGTATGTGGTTTTTAATTTATTATTCAAACTTTTAAACGAAATTAAATCCTAAACATCCTGGCCACGATATTTTGGGGTTTTGTGTTTTTAATCTACTAACATAAAAATAAACATAGAGTCAATAAACATTCATGCAAATTTTATCATTTATAAATAGTGGAGTATTTATGGATATAATAACTAAGTTAATTATGCTTGCTCATATTATTTAGGTTATTAAAGATATGAAATGATATGTATTGATTTTCCCTTTTTTGTATGAATACCACCTTTGGGGTTAGATATTCTTTTTAACTAAAAATCAATTAACACCTACAAGGGTTGATAACTAATTTGGTTAATTAAATTAATTCCTTTTTCTAAGAGATTGAAAATGAACCATTCAAATGCCCCCTTTGGTGGGGTTAGACAGTTTAAACTTTATTCAAGGTGTCCAAATTAAACCTAAGAATTTAGTTATCCGAGTACTAACTTTCAAGTTTTAAAACTACTACGGAAAACATGTCGTCAATACATTTTCGATAATAATTCTTATAAAAACTTTTGAAATAGAGCTTCACTCTAACTACCGGCGATTGTACCAACAAATAAAAGAGCACTACTCTAAATCGGGATCGATAACTAAACTCGAAAATCTAATTTTCGCATTTAAGTTTGTAATGAAAAATAATATATTTCTCTCTAACATTCTTAATATAAAATCTTGCATAAAAAATAAAATCAATTCATTTTAGAGATTTTTACCTATTTAATATTTCGCAAGCATAACAACGTTATTATTATATCATGTTTACAAATACTAGCACAGCTTAAATTTAATCACAGACAAATTAAATATAACATACGTAAGAATAAAGCATAAAAAATAACCAGTAAAGAAAAAAATCCTTACAAAGATTGATGCCATTTCCATTGCTAGAAAACCTCCAAACGGAATTTGCACTCCCATTTATTGAATCAAAAAGCTAATAAATTACAAAAACATAACTAGTTCTTCCCAAAGAGGGAATAACTCTAAAACTAAGAGAAACTAGCTAAAACATAAGAAAAACTAAAAAAACCTAAAAACTAAGAAATGGAGAGAAAGAAAGAAGAGAGAAGTATGTTTTGAGGTGTGTCTTTGAAGTGAATGGAAGGGGGGGTATTTATAGGTGAGGATGGAGAGAAAAAATGAGTAAAAAAATGTTAAAAAATGTAAAAACGCGTAATGGAAATGCTGAGGTCATCAATGACGTCAACATGATGTCATGGGGCGGCTGCACGTGAAAAATGGGGCTAAAACGCGTTGGGCACGCGCGGATGAACAGAGCCGCTGTATTTCACATGGTAAGCCACACGGTCGCTATGCCCGGCGATTTTCTCGTTTTTGACATTTTTGACATTTTCGACCCATTTTGTCCAAATTTTCCATATTTGTTGACCTTTCCCCATTTATTTATTGATATATTTGTGATGTATTGCTTCAAGTATTCCTCTTTGAGTCTTTAAATTGCGTTTTTAAGCCAAAATACCTGAAAAACAATAAAAATACCCGTGATTCCGAAAAAGACAAATTTATATAAATATATGATAAAACATATATATATATATATATTTTTAATCAATTAATGAGCATAAAATCATGGTAATTTTAGTGCTTTTGGAGCACTCATCAGGAACCACATGTCGGCTGCGCAGATTCCCTCGAGGCGCATCGATCGCCGTTGACGGAAGCCGAACGGGTCCCGCATTGACAGCGCGTTGAACCAAGTTGCCGCGCACCGAGCCACTCTTCTACAAATCCCGTGTGACGCGGTCCATCCAAGCCGCCCGCACCCTCACATTTCAAACGGAAATGAGTGTACCACGTGTCTGTCTCAAATATTCCAAGCTGAATAACATGATGACACGTGTCATGTATTCGGTGAAATAAAAACGCAGAAACCGCGCCCACTTCTAGCTGTTAATCACTTCCAACGCGAGGAAATCTTATGCGACGCGTTCTTCATGCGCCCGGCCTTACCACCGAATGAACATCTGCCACGTGTCACTGTATTTCTCTCAGCAAATCACATGGTGACACGTGTCATGTGTGAAAAGAAAAAAAAATCAGAAACGCGCATAATGGTTTTCACACATGTGTTGTTTTTTTTAATTCCCCATACATTTTTGTTCCCTACTTAAAATAAAAATAATAATAATAAAAAAGAATAATTGAAAGGGGATATATTCTGTACGCGAGGAATTAGTTGGAGTTCTTCTTTTGTTGGTTTTTTCTTTCGTTTTGGACTCACAGTTCTTCTTATTTTTTTTTCTTCACCGTTTTCATTTCTTTTCCTCCCTGCGTGTTACACAAAACACACAGAATGTTTATTTGACATTTTTGTATCGTATTTTCTTAGGGAAATTACAGAGAAAGAAGACAACTAAGAAGAAAGAAAGGGAAGAATTTATTTTTCATCGAGGAATCGTGAAAGAGTTTTTCCTAATCTATTTTCTCTTAATTTTTGTTTCTCTGCAATATTTTATTTTTGTTGTGTTGTAATTTTAATTTCTGCCATGAACTAATTTATTTGTTCTAGGATTGCAGTGTAGCGTAAATTATGAAACTTGAATTAAGTATTTTTGAATGATTTATGGAACTATTTTAAATTGTTTATTTTATCTGTGTTTAATGCTTTTAATTATCGGAAGATTAATTAACTGATTTGTGATACTTAAATAAACTTGAAAAAGGCATTTTTGTGTGCTACTCGTGATGAAGTAACGTATATACATAAGAGATAGAAATATACTTTTATTGTATGTGTAACTGTTTGAGAACTCAGAACTTAATAAATCTGGTTGAATTTAATTCGCATAGGAATATAGTGAATCATTTTAACTGGATGTGTCTATATGGAGCTCGGAAGATATATATGGATAAATTAGGAGTTCTTGGTTAAAAACTTAAAATACGGTAACATAAATCAAGATAAAATATAATGATTCAAGTGGATTAATTTGGTGAAACTGCAATCCTAGAATTTTCTTGCAATCTGTTATAAAAGTTAGTTAGTCAAACTGCATCAAATTATCGATTGTTGGATAAAATTAGGTTGAAATAATTTTAATAATTAACGAATACTAGTAACAAATCTCTATGGGAACGATATTTTACTTATCATATTATTACTTGTGACCGTGTATACTTGCACGATTTTCGGTGTGTTGTAAAACACACAACAAGGATGTAAGAACCTTTCGAAGTGGTAAGGTAGTCAATACTAGTTTACTGAAAATCTTTAAAGATCTACATTGTAGTTCAAGTAACATAGAAGGTGAAATTATAGTCTTGCAAAAAGGAAAGACAAGTGCTAAACTTGACAAACCTTCGAAAAACCTCATTGGGGAGTAATCTGACATCAAAAAAATTCAAAATACAATAGAACCACACCAACTACAAGTTCCTTTTCCACACTGGTTGAAAGAATCCAAATAAGATAAGTAATTCTATGACCTTTTTAATATGCTTTCAAAAGTAAATATCTATTTACCATTATTAGAAGTGATAATGAATGTGCCCTCCTATGCTAAGTTTTTCAAAAGTTGAACGCTAAAAAAAGGAGGTTTCAACTTAATGAATGAGTAGTACTATCAGCACCAATTTCCTCCTAAGTTGAAAGACCATGGACGTTTTATCATAAACATAACTATGAGGGATAGGAAGATCACTAAAGTAATGCTTGATTTAGGTGCTAGTATAAACTTGATGCCCTACTCTATATTCTTACATCTCGATATAGGAGATTTAAAATGCACAACTATTTCCCTTCAACTTGAAAATAGATCTTTTAAGTATCCAAAGTGAATATTTGAGGGTGTGTCAGTACGTGTAGACAACTGATAATACCTATTGACTTTATGGTTCTATATATGCAAGAAAATCCAGTCTTGGATAGAGAACACATAATACTACTTGGTAGACCATTTATTGAAACTACGAAGACTATTATTGATATCCAAGATGGAAATTTGACAATGATAGCCTTAGGAGACTCTACTCATTTTAAATTTTTTGATTCTTCACCCTTTCCTTCTATTTCTACCATCGATGAAATAGTCAATGTTGACCCTTTGGATAATCTTTTCCAAAGAACCTTTTCTCGAACTAGAATAGAAGACAAGCTTAAAACTATTCTTACACTTAAAGAGGTCGAAAAATATTTAGATTGGTAAACTAAAGGGTACCTCGAACAATTAGATAGTGATGAACTAATGACAAAATCTAGTACACTTTTAAATCTACCCAGTTCCCCATCTAGTAAAGAGGTCAATTCACCTGAACATGAACTCAAAGACTTACCTAAGCTCTTAAAATATGTGTTTTTGGGAGAAATATTAACTTCTCCAGTGATAATTTCTTCAACCTTGACCAAAACAAAAAAAATGAACTTATAAACCCAAAGTCTATTTATGTAAGATATCATCAAATGAGTTTCCAAAGATAGAGAATTATTCCATGAAAATCTCAAAGAATTTTTCCACCATGTATAAGAAGATAGACATCATACATCTCTGGAACGTGGCAAGGGCATTGCATAACCCAAATCACATTCTTCAAAGAGAAAATTTCCCAAAAGGACATGTAAATGTGGTATTTTCCTGATCTTTTAGTGCTATGGGTACTTGATAATATCTATACAGTCCATCTAGAAAACAATAAAATTTGTTCCCAACTATTCTTTCCAACATTTGATCAATGAATGGAAGAGGAAAGTGATCCTTTTTAGTATATAAATTCAGTTTCCCAAAATCTATACACATCCTCCATCTAGTGATTATTCTAGTGAGCACTAATTCACTTTTTTTCATTTTTAAAAAATGTTATCTAAGATTTCTTAGGTACCACATGCATTGCACTAACCCACTTACTATCGGAGATAGGATAGATAATTCCTTCTTCTAACAGTTTAAGAATTTCTTTCTTAACTGCCTCTTGCATGTTTTAGTTTAGTCTTCTTTGGGACTCTCGTACGAGTTTAGCACCATCCTCCAAGTTGATATTTGCATACTCCAAGCTATGGATTTCTTATATAAAGATGCATTGAATGCAATCTAACCCTTAGTTGGGAGAAAAGTTATTTTATGGTTCAACAAGGGATAGTGTTAGGGCATATCATTTCAAATAAAGGTATTGAAGTTGATAAGGCAAAATTTGAAATTATTTCCAAATTACCTTCCCCAACATCTGTTAAGGGGATAAGAAGCTTCTTAGGACATGTAGGATTTTACAGATGATTTATTAAAGATTTTTCTAAAATAAGCCATCCATTATGTAACCTGTTATCAAAAGATGTTTATTTTGATTTCAATTATGACTACCTTATTACCTTTAATACCTTGAAAGAGAAACTAACATTTTCCCATGTTATTATGGCACCAAATTGGTCTTCACCCTTTGAAACAATGTATGACGCTTACGATTATGCTATCGGAGTAGTCTTCGGACAAAGAGTGGATAAGCATTTTAATGTCATCTACTATGCTATAAAAACAATCAATGATACCCAAATGAATTATACAACCACTGAAAAGGAATTCTTGGCTATAATGTTTTCTTTACACAAAATTAGGCCTTATTTAGTAGGATATAAAGTGATTGTGCATTCTAATCATGATACTTTAAGATACATATTAAGTAAATTGAATGCCAAGCGAAGATTAATTAGGTGGGTCTTACTCTTACAAGAATTTGACCTAGATATCAAGGATAAGAAAGGCAGTGAAAATTTAGTAGCTGACCATTTGTCAACATTGATTTCTAACTTCAATTCTCTTAAAGGTGAGAGTAAAGAAGATATAGTTGAAACCTTTCCTAATGAAAAGTTATTTAAATAGGACCAAACCCATGGTATGTTAATATTGTAAACTATCTTGCCACTGGTGTTTTGAGACCTAACATTTCATATCAAGACAAGAAAAGGTTCTTTAAAACTATCAAAAACTATTTCTAGGATGACCCTTATTTATAAAAGATTAGTCAAGTTCAAGTCATCTGGAGATGTGTACATGAAGAAGAACATAAGAGAATTCTGACTTTTTGTCATAAACTTCATTGTGGAGGCCATTTTGGTGGCAAAAAGACAACCCGTAAGGTATTACATTCGGGATTCTTTTGGCCCACTCTTTTTAAATATGGTCATATGTTTTATGCACAATGTGATAGATATCAAACAATAGGCAACATAGGCAAAATAGATGAAATTCCTTTGACATCTACTTTAGTTGTTAAACTCTTTAATGTATGTGGGATTGAATTTATGAGTCCTTTTTATCGATCCAATGGTCTTCAATATATTTTTGTTATTGTGGATTACGTATCCAAGTGGGTAAAGGCTATCCCCACTAAAACCAATGATGCTAATGTTGTTTTAAAATTCTTAAAGGATTCAATATTTAGTAGGTTTGGAACGTCTAGAGATATAATAAGTTATGGATGTAGCCATTTTTGTAACAAAATCTTTGATGGAGTATTGATGAAGTATAATATCACATATAGAGTAGCTACTCTATATCATCCTCAAACATTCAGTTTAGTGGAAGTAAGTAATAGGAAAATCAATGGAATAGTGGAACTCACTATGCGTCCTTCAAGGAAGGACTGAGAATTTAAGTTGAATGATGCCTTATGGGCATACCACACATTTTACAAAACACCCATTGGGATGAGCCCTTACTGGTTAATCTTTAGGAATGCGTGCCAACTTCATGTTGAAATTGAACACAAGGCTTATTGGGAAATTAAAGAGTTAAACATAGACTTAGATAAAGTAGGAGAAAAATGATTGCTCCATCTTAATGAGTTGGAAGAAATTAGGAAAAATGCCTCTAAGATTGCTAAATTATACAAAGGGTGTACTAAGAGCTATCATGATAAGAGGCTATTTCCTAAGACTCTTAACCTTGGAATGAAACTTCTTGTATTTAAATCTCTTTGAGATTTTTCCCAGGAAAATTGAGATAAATATGAGATGGACCATTCAAAATAGTCCAAGTATTTGCATATGGAGTAGTAGAACTATTCGATTCCAAGACACAAATAACATTCAAAGTCAATGGGCATCGTATGAAGCCCTATTAAGAAGTACCACACAACACTACCAAATTTGATTGCATTTGGCTGAGTAATCCTTAGCACCCTAATGATATGTCTTGCTAAGGCGTTAAACTAAGCGCTGGATGGGAGACAACATATCATTGAAATTTAATTTAATTTTAAGAAATTTAGTTTGTTTTATTAATTTATTTTCTTTTATGAGCACTTTGTTTATTTTATTGCATAAAATAATTGCTTGTTAGGATGTGTTAGAGTACCTATTTGTATGATTAAAATCTAATATTGGATGCAACTAGCGTTCTACATCAAAATCCTTAACACATAAAAGCAATTTGGTAACCTTTCTATCCCTTCTCTTTTTACAATTTTCATTTGGTACATTGAGAATAATGTCGATTTTAGGTTGGGGGTGGAGGATTTAAAAGTTACACAAATTAGGCAAAATTTAAATTTTTTATAAACAATGTGTCCTTATTTTTCTTATTTAGTTGTGTATTTTCATATTAATTATTTCCTTGAATTTTTTTGTTTTCTTTTATATATGTGTGTGTTATTTTCTTCATTTGTGTGTTTAGGTAAATTAGAGTAGTGTTCAAATTTTTTTCACAAAAATAATCATGTCTTTAAAATTAAGTTTGAGCAATGATTAGGTCTTTTTGCATTATTAGATTAATTTCAAAAAACATATCATGAAGTAATATGATAATTAGTAAGTTTGTTTCATAACTAATATTTTATGTTAAAATTTTGAAATGAAATGAATCCAAAATTGGTGTTTAGGAATCAAATAGTGGAGACTATCCTTGTGCCTTAATTTCCTTTATTCTGAGTGAAATATTTTATCATAGATATTAGCATTGAATGTATGAATTTTCTCATCTTAATAGAGTGTTGTATATTTATCTTTCATTTGCTTAGATTAAATGATTAAGTAGAAATAGATAGTATATGCTTTTATCTCATTCATGCATGACTTCTACCAAAAAGAGACATAATTGGGGTTACCTAAACCAAAATCAAACAATAAAGCCAAAAAATTAACCATTCACCAAATTCCTACAAAAATGTACCATCTGTACATGGTTCCACTCTCTAAAAAAATATGTTGAAAAATCTCTTTAAAAATAGAGAGATAAAGAATAAATGGTATAATATACATACTATGACCTTTTTAGCTTTAAACAGTTGTGAGAGTTGGTTAGTACAATAGAAATATAGGAAATAATTCCCCTAGAAGTCATTGCATTTATTTTTCCTACACTTCTAAAAGTCATATATCTTGAAATTTTTGTTTAATGAGTTTGAATGATGCATGAAAATAATATATATGATATATTTATAATTTATACATTTGATTCATTTCATGAAATCAAATTAATACATTATTTTGATCCTTTCTTCTTTTACAAGTATGTGGACTTATTAATTCATTTCTAACCATAAATTCTAATCGCATAAGCCTTAGTATGATTGCTTGGACCCATAGGATTCAATGAATTGAGTATAAAGTAGAGTCAAAATGAATTCAGATTCCAAACACTGAAATTGGGTGGAGTGAAAATGAAACATTTTTTATTAAAATATGAAAGTGATTTTTGACTAATTATTGTAGTAAATCATGAATGTTTAAGAAATAAGAATAATCTACATTTAAAGGTTTTTATTATAAAACTTAAATGAAATTTTAAGCATGAAATTGTTTTGTTTTATTTTATTTGTTTTGTTTTATTTTTTATTTTATTTAGTTTAATGTTTTTGGGTATCATTAATGAAAAATCTTATGAGATTTAAACTCATCCACTAGGGTAATCTAGGGGTTTAAAACCTTATTGCATACACTAAATGCAACTGTCTCTTGCTAAGGGGATAATAAGAAATTGGTTGGGGGTTGTGATGAGTTCTTAAAAATACCAAAATTACCATGATTTAATGTACTTCAATTGATTAATTATATTTATATTTGTATGATTTTATCATATTTTATTTAAATTTGTATTTTTAGAATCATAGGTATTTATATTGTTTTTTAGGTATTTTTGCTTCAAAAATAATTTAAAGAGTCGAAAAAAATATTGGAAGAAATACATCATAATATTTAAAGTGTAGTATTCGTTTATTATACAAATATGTGAAAACAATGAGGAAAAGTAGAAAAAATGGACAAAATGGACAAAACTGCCCAATCATGCACATGTCGAGCGTGTCCCATGTGTAACTACACACATGTCATGTTAAGAATCCATGTCCAATCATGCACATATCCAGCCTATCTTTTGTGTTGTTGTGCAAATATCACTCTGAGGATCCACGCCCAGTCCCATGCATGCTAGTGTATGTCCTGCCAAAAATCTCACACATCCACACCCAACTGTGCATGCCAGTGCCCCTACACGTGTGCCATCATGTCCAAATGCATCCAAGATCATTGTTTTTATTTTTCCCCACTTTTTTAGCCCTTTCCTCATCTATAAAAGGACCATCTTCTTTCTCTCTCTAGCTTTATCACTCTAGAAATCTTTCTTAGTTTTTTTTTATTTTGAAGTTCTTCTATTTTTGAGAAGAACTAGTTATGCTTTTGTAGATTTCTAGTTTTTGATTCAATAAATGGAAATGCAAATCCGTTTGGAGGACTTCCAGAAATGGAATTAACATTAAAGTTTTGTAAGGATTTTTTTGAGGTATAATTTTAAAATGAATTCTTTATAGTTATTTTTATGTTTTATTCTTAAATGATATAATAATATCTATAAATTAAAATGATATTGTTTTTATTCAAGATTTTATATTAATGATGTTAAAGAGAAATATATTATTTTTCATTACAAACTTAAATCTGAAAATTAGATTTTAAGGTTTAATTATTCGGTCTGATTTAAAATAGTGCGATTTTATTTGTTGGTATAATCACCCAATAGTTAGAGTAAAGCTCGATTTTAAAAATTTTTATAAGAACTATTATTCAAAAATGTATTGATAACATATTTTTGGTAATGATTTTAAAACTTGAAAGTTAGTATTCAAATAATTAAATTCATAGGTTTAATTTGGACACCTTGAATAAGATTTAAAATGTCTTATCCCACCAAAGGTGGCATTTAAATGGTTCATTTTGTATCTCTTAAAAAATGGAATTAATTTAATTAACCAAATTAATTATCGACCCCATGTTATGTTAATTGATTTGTTTAATTAATAAAGAACATCTAACCCTATCAAATGTGATATTTATATAAAAGAGAGAATCAATAAATATCAATCTATATCTTTAATAACTAAGTAATATGAGCAAACATAATTAACTTAATTATTATATCCATGAGTACTCCATTATTATGAATGATAAGAATTTGAATTATTGTTTATTGAATCCATATGTATGTTTTTTTATGTTATTAGATTAGGAAACACAAAAAAAAATCAAAGTATCATGACAAGAAGTTTATGATTTAACTTCATTTTTAAAAGTTTGAATAATAAATTAAGAACCACATATATTCCTTTCTTAAATTGACTTTATGAATATACTTGTCATTTTCTATAAAATGATTTGTGCACTTGTGAGAGTTTTACATATATAAAACCAAAGTATCTGCAAAATCGTTATTGCTAACTCGTTGCCAATTTTTTTCATCATAAATCGAAAACCTTAATGATTTATTTATAAGCAAGACATTGTGTATAGAGGGCTTCGGGAAAAAGTTAAGTTGTGCACCATGCACATGATTTTCTCCATCATGGCACAAGATTTGATTGTTTGCACAAAAAGCAAAACATGCCTAGTAATTCATCACATATAGTATACATCGTGGGACACTAATTTCCTAGCCGCGGCACATTTTTCTTTTCTTGAATTGTGTCCTGTAAACCTTACAAAATGATTGTTTCTTGTTATAAGGCTTACATTCCTTAATATCTTAAGTTCTTAGGGTGCAAAATAAGTGCTCCAAGTGTTGTTTTTTGTATGTTGACAAATTTATCTAATTTGAAGCTAAAAACACCTCAAATATAACATAACATATATATGATTCCAAATAGATAGATTTGCATAAATAAATAATATAAACATACTATAATCAAATCTATTTATAACAACTAAATATAGTAAAATCACGAAATATAAGTGATTTTGAAGCACTTATCAATCATTGGCCAAGATATGGCCAGACATGAAAAATAACATAGGCTAACCATTACCAGTAAGGGGATGGCCAGACGGAAGGCCTCAAACATGCAATTATTGACCAAATAGGGTAATATCATTTAGCTATCACCAATCAAACCTTCAATCAAGGGTTGCTAATGATAAATCCAAGGTATAACCCCTATATGGCATACTATCTCCCATTGTGCTGGACTTGGAACGTCACTCCTAAAAAGGAACATTCCTACATTTGAACTAGTTGAACAAACACAACAATTATTTTGTCTAATTCTGACCCTAAGAAAACTATCTATATAGGTACATCATTACCACTGGAGGATCCAAAGAAGTCACATATCTTCCTTAGGAAAAAATAATGGCATATTTGCATGGTCCAAGGAGAACATGCCTAACATTAATGGACAAATCATTGTACATAATCTAAATATGGATCCAATTTTCAAGCCCATCAGGTAGAATATAAGATTATATAATAAGAAACGGTATTCTGCCATGAAAGTGGAGGTTAACAAGCTCCTAAAATCCAAGTACATAACAAAAGTGCACTATCTCGATTGACTAGCTTACATTCTTCTAGTAAAAAATGTCAACAAATAGTGGCATGCATGTGGATTTCACTAAATTGAATAAGGCTTGCCCAAAAGACTTTTTCCACTACCCGTATAGACCACCTTATGGATGCATATCTTGGTATAATCAAATCTGCATGTACGATCCTAATAAAGAAAAAACATGACCGATTAGGGGTTGTTTTGCTAAAAGCCATTACTTTTGGCCTAAAGAACACGACAACCATATATTAGAGATTAGTGCATAAGATGTTTGCTGATCTTGTTGGACACTTAATAGAGGTGTATGTAGATGAAATGATTGTCCAAAGAAAACACACCAAAGAATATGTCATCCATTTGGGATAGATCTTTGACAATCTTCGAAAATGTGGGATGAAATCGAACCCAAACAAGGGTGTATTCTAATCAACACGAATTGTGTGCAATGGTATGCAAGTATATATATTGCAGACTAGTAATATAATGATAATAAAATATTGTTCCCTCAGAGATTATGTTATTAGAAACTAATTTTAAAACTAAAAAATAAAGATCAATTTTATGTGTTTTTTAAAAAGAAAAATTAAAAAAACTAAAAATAAATAGTAGTAATTAATTAACTAAAAATTATAAGAAGATATATGAGAAAATATCTAGGAATATTTAATCCTCCAATTTTCTAAGCATGTGAATCACTAAAATTTCCCAATATTATTACCAATCAATTACATGATTAATTAAATCTAAACTAGCATGAATACAAACCATATAGTAATTAAATTAATTACACTCTCATGTAAATTAAATTGTGTACTACTCATTATGTTCATCAATTATAGATCATATAAATAAAAATCATATATATGTTTGGAAATTATGCATGTTATTTAATCAAGATAAACAATTAAATAATTCTCTCAAATCTATTTAATTGCCTCTATAGATCAATCGTGGCTAAACAATTAATAAAATAAAAATCAGATTAAATAATGTAATTAAATTGAAATCATAATTGGGATAAAATATTAGATCATCACACATAACAAATTAGGTTCATAAGACTTCTATATTAATAAATTAGCTAGATATAATTAACTTCATAAGTCTTGTATTGTTTAATAAGAAAATCATATAAATTAATAAAAAAAAGAAGAAGAATAAATACAATCAATTTCTTGAATTGTAGCACCAATCTCTACCAAATTGTGTCTCCTTTTGAACTTCTCTATCTCTTCTCGACAGCTATTGTAATTTTTTTTTTAATTTTGTGTTTTTTGATACTACTTATATTTAATGGAGTGTTATTTTATATTTACGTTGAATAAATTGATCTGTTTTGGAGTTTTATGGAAACTGAAATGACAAAAAGGTACGCACAAATCACACAGCTACACAAAAATTAGGCTGCTTGGAATTGGAGACAAATATAATGTAAATGGGTGACATATGGTAGCATATGAGATTAAGGGTGGAATAGTAATGCGTGGATGGTATATTGGGCTGGAAATTGGTAGGCTGTGTACATATATGAGCCTACCAAGTGAATCAACTTCTACTAATTACATTCACGACTATTTCTAACTACATTCACTTATCAAATAAAAAATTATAAAAAATTCTGAAAGATATTAAAAATATAGAAAATTAATATTTTTTCAATAAATACAAAATAATTAACTTTTAGCTCTTTCCACCTACATAGACATAATTAAACAAAAATGAAGTATTTTTATGATATAATTGGTTTAAAAGTGGCCAAATAACTCTACTTTCATAAAATTATTACAATCCAAAACTTCAACTCTTTGTTTGCACTCAAGTAAAGCTATGTTTAACTAGCTAAAATAATATGAGAAGTATATTTATAAATATATAACTATTAATACATCCATATTTAGGGAAAGAATACACTCATCATATCATCACACTTTAATATATATATATATATATATATTAACACATCCATATTTAGCGAAAGTTATCCCCCTCAAGAGTCGTACAATTTTCATTATAAGGAGGTTCATATATCCATCAATCAACGTTCCATTAATACAAGGATACATAAGGTTTTTTACAAATGGATTCATGTGTGAGTATGTTGCACATTATATTATCCAATGCACTCGTGAAATCAACCTATATGAGCATGCTATTCAATTCAATCTTAGAACAAATCTCATAAGTCTATTTTTCCCATCCTTTTCCATTAATATAAATATACACTTAGCTAAAGATCAATAAGAACTTTACATGCTTATAATGGAAGGCTTAGATGTGAGTCAATAAATGGAAATATTTAGGCTCTTTCCAAACCTTAGCTTTATTTTTATTCATCATGCATTTTTTTTAACTACAATAGACCTTTTACTTGATATTTTAGTGCACCCTATCTTTCCATGCTTTTCATATTTTTTATTCCACATATTTTTTTGCAACCTTACAACACCCCTAAACTTAATTCTTTTTCTTTTTATTCAAAAAATGATCATTGTGTTGTTAGTTTTTCTTTTTCTTTTTCATTCTCTATTTTTTTCTTTTTTTTAATATAGGGTGCATTATATTTCACCTTACTCTATAGCATAACGCATGATTGCATTTTTTTATTTTAATACAAGTTAAAGGCCGGTGTAAGGATAAAGATAATGCTTATTGGTTAGGCATCAAATGTGGCTTTAAGATATAAAAGGTTCTTAATTGAGCTCAAAAGAGTGACTAAAGATATTAACAATGGTTAGCTTAAAATGATCAATCCATCCAATTAAAGCCAAAATCATCTCTCTTGCTAAATACCATTTTGAATTTCACCTTAAGGGATGATTAAATAGATTCTAAAACATGGTAGATCTCATCAATCCGTATAACTCACCCAAAGTTTTCTCTCAATAAGAATACCAAAATCAATCATAAACATGTGCATAAATATTTGAAACAATCCAATCAAAACTAATAAGCATACATGATTAATGTAAGTATTTTAATGAGGATGTTACATTTCTTATCCTGGTCATGACAACCAATTTTTATCATTGGTTTATACATTTCATATCAAACATGCATACATTTGGTTTCCATGTGTTTATCAATTTCTACCCAAATCATGATTAGAAACATCCTTGAAAAAGTAAAAAACGATAATAAAAATTGAAAATGCATCCTAAATACTAAAAAGGAGAATAAAGTTCCCTCCACCAAACCTAAATTTCACATTGTCCCCAATGTGCACATATAAATATGAAAAAGTAAAAGGAATGAAAACTCTCTTAACCTTGGAATACCACATCTGTCATTGAAATGCTCAATCTTGTTGCATAATTTCTCCCCACATTTATTCACCTAAAAAACAAAAACAATGAAAATATAAGTAAAATAGCATTGGGTTACCTCCCAACTAGCATGGCATATAATTTCCTTGATTAGACAGTCATATCAACTTCTAAGGTCCATCCCTTGGTGTCCATTTACTATTGAGTTTGCTGAATATAGTTTAAGTCTTGAATTTTTGAAGATACTTTATATCCTAGTTAATAACATAATGCTTAATTCTCTTATCATGCCATATTTTTGTTTTCTTTTTGTACTTTTTGGCATTCTTATAAGCACTCCATTGTAGTTCATCTAATTTATGTATTTGCAATTTCCTTTTCACCTCTCTATTGGACTCTTCTATTTTCCCACTAGATTGGGGATTGTAGGGTAAAGGTGTGAGGTCTAACCTTGGTGGTATTTCAATATATGGTTTGTGATTAGTCCTATCTTAAAACTCTTGAGATGTAGCCTCTAAATAGTTCACACAATCAACAATACCAATCATAGATTCTATACTTTCAAGGTTAAAATAGATTGGGTTATTTCTTAGTGATTTTACTTCATTGTTCAAAGCATCATATGTAATAGTCTTATGTGTTGCTCTCCTTATATTTCCATCTACTTAATGGATGCTTCCAAGGATTCCAACCTTTGATTATTCTTTGACTAGTTATCCTTGGTAACTTGAATGAAAGCATTCAAGTTATCCTTCAGAGTTGGTCTATTGGGAGGATTCTGTGTCACTTATTAGTGGTACAATTGGGCCCATGGGTTGGAGTTCTAGAAATATGGAGGGTTTTTTGCCTCTAGGAGAAATCAAGATAATTTCTCCACCCTGGATTATAGGTATGTGCATTGAGGTTGTACTTGGTTCTTGATTGGTAACCCTCAATTGCATTGACCTATTTAGGTCATATAGTAGCTTTTCTTTGGTAGGGATAGGTATCAACATCATGCCCCACTATACTACACATTCCACATGTCCTTTATTTGGAATAGATTGTGTAGCGAGAAGTGCAACTTGCTTGATCAATTGTGCAAGTTGTGTTGATACTTTTATACTGGAGACTATTTCATAGAGTCTAGCCTTTTTCACTGAAGAGATTTTTTATAGCGAATAAGCACCCAAAATTTCAAAGAAATTTTAAGTGTTTAATGTAGTCTTCTCACCCATAGCTGCACCAAAAAAGTTGTTAATGATGAGTTAACATTGAGTGAGGATTAGTTTGAACCTATCACAAGGTTCGTGGAAAGGTTCTCCCTCCATCTAAGAGAAAGTAGTTATCTTAGCTCTCAACTTTGATGTTTTCTTATGGGAATAAATTTTTTCCATAAATTTGTTATAAATATTCTCCCAGATCATTAGGGAACATAGGAAAAGTGACATTAGCCAAGTCTTGGCCCTGTCTTTGAGGGTATTGGGGAGACACCTTATTCTTAGTTGGTCCTTAGTGAGTAAACTAAGTGGGAAGGTTTGGTCTATCAAATAAAAGACATATAGTCTTCACTAGGAAATCAATGAAAGGAAGGTAACATGGAAAAATGAATTTTTCTCAATTTATAATTCCTTGTTGCCTCGTCCAGTTGGATTGAGACAATAGCAGTGCCAATAACTGGTCTTGCATACTCCTTAATGGTAGTCTCCCTAGGTTGTAGATTTTTCCCTAAATTTATAGGTTCAATAAGATGTTATATATCTCGTTCAAAGTTTTTCTACAATTAAATGCTATTGGATCTCAATGTCCATCATTCTCAACAGTTCTCTAGGTCTATTAATGTTATCTATATAAGATATAAGACGATACCCTAAGGATCTCCCACCTCGCATAAGCTACTAAAACATAAATTAAAATCACCTATCAAATAGAAAAAAATAAAAAGATAAAATAACTATACAATGCGCAAGATACAAAAAATATTTATGACATAAACAATTTATGATATAAAAAATCTATGATACAAATAACCTGTTATACATACAATTTATGGTACAATAATACAAATTAAATACATAACTATAACAAGTTAGTAAGTTATATCATTTAATAAAAACATGGTAATACATAGAAATACTAAATAAAATATTTAACCAAAAGATATTAAAAATAACTAAAGAAAAATTAAAAAAGAATTTAGTTAAAATAAACAAGAGGAAAGAAAAGAAGCCGTCCTTTTTTATTTTGATTCATTTATTTATTAAATTTTTTATATTTTTTTTCAATTTCTTTTAATGAAAAAAATTTCTAATAGCTCACAGGTGCATGAATCACTTTTTAAAAAGCAATAAGTATGCTTCCAAGACTCTTATGAAAATTAATCTAAACATTCTATCACAATTATTTTGGTTTTGAAAAATCTAATTAAAATCATAAAAGATAAACATAGAATTGATTCAACAAATATTACGCAGATAATATTTAACACTTATAAGATCAATGTGAGTATTCAAAATATTCGTGGGAAAAACATACAAATATAAGTTTATCTTCTAGGTATGCCTTTCAAGGATATCTTCAAGAAGAAGATAGTATCAAGTTTCAATGATCATAATTCAAGTATATCTATTTTATTTTGCATGTTAGATTTCATAGTAGACACGTAGGAACATTTTGAGATTAGGCTACTCGATTGATTGAGATATGTATAGATCGATCAAGCTATGTAAATCATTCAAAAATTGATCTACTCAATTTAAAAGGTCAAGAATTAAAATGAACACAATTTTGTGTAATTAATTTATTAATCTAGAAATCTTATGAACCCAATTTTCACCATATGATGATTTAATATTTTTTCCCAATTATAATATTAATTTAATTATCTATAGAAACAATTAAATAGATTTGAGAGAATTATTTAATTGTTTGTCTTGATTAAATAACATGCATAGTTTCTAGACAAAGAAGTATGATTCTTATGTGTGTGATCCATAATTGATGAACTTAATGAGTAGTATGCAATTTAATTGGCATGAGAGTGTGATTAAATTGATTATTATATGGTGTGTAGTTTACTTGAGAGAGGAATACATGCTAGGTTAGATTCAATTGATCATGTAATTAATTGATATTATATTGGGGGGATTTTAGCGATTCACATGTTTAAAAAATTGAGGGATTAAGTATTCCTAGATATTTTCTCATATATCTTTTTAGTTACCAAATTTGATTTAATTAATTATTCCTATTTAATTTTAGTTATTAGTTTCTAATAAAATAATCTCTATGGGAACGATCTTTTCTTATCATTATATTACTTGTTACGATATGTATACTTACGTATTCATTGCACACACTTCGTGTGTGGTGATCAAGTTTTTTGCACCGTTGTTGGAGATTATAAATATTAGAAATTAATAATATTTATTATTATTATTATTAATTTTTTTAATTTGTTTTCTTTACCTTAATTTTAATCTTAATTTACTTATTTTATTTTAGTGACTTATTTATTTATTTACTTTAATTTATTTATTTAGTTGTTAATTTTTTTTTATTTAGACATCTCATTAGTATTTTAGAAACATAGTTAAGTTTATTGCATGAGTAGAGTTCGTATGGGAAAAATATTACCTTTAGATCTTGAAATTGGGTGTACTTTGAGATAAATTAGAAAACAACAAGTCACCTATGAGGAAAAAATGGCTAATCCATTAGAAATAAACAACAATGAGCTAAGCTTGAACAATCAAATGCTTTTGATAGATGAGAGAGATAGAGTTATGAATGAATATGCAATACTTACGTTGGAAGGGCTGAATCCAAGTATTACGAGGCCAAATAATCAAGCTAATCAGTTTGAACTAAAGTCACTAATGTTTCAAATGCTATAAACAGTTGGACAATTCAGTGGATTGCCAAAAGAGGATCCTCATCTTCATCTCAGATTGTTTATTGAAGTTGTAGATTCATTTAAGCTCAATGGTGTGACAGAGGAGGCATTTAGGCTTAAATTATTCCCTTACTCTTTGTGAGACCGTGCTCGAGCGTGGCTAAACTCTTTGCCACCTGATTCCATTACAACTTGGAATGGTTTGGCAGAGAAATTTTTAATGAAATACTTCCAACCAACAAAGAATTCCAAGCTTAGGAATGACATTACTTCCTACCAACAACATGAAGGAGAATCTATATATGAAGCATTGGAAAGATTCAAGGAATTGCTAAGGAAGTGCCCTCATCATGGTATTCCTTCTTGGATTTAAATGGAGACTTTTTACAATGGTATCAATGCTCAAACAAGGACTATCGTTGATGCATCAGCTAATGGAGCTTTGCTACACAAATCTTACAATTAAGCTTATGATTTACTTGAGAAAATGGCTAGCAATAATTATAAATGGCCAATGGACCGAATGATAGCCACAAGAAGAGTATCCAGAATGCAAGAGGTAAATGATATCATAGAACTTACAGCTCAAGTGTCATCTTTGGTTAATCTTTTGAAAGCACAAAACTCGCTAACGAGTATAAACCAGGTCCAAGATTTATGAGTGTCATGTTTGTTTTGTGGAGGAGCTCATTTTTTTGATAATTCTCCAAATAATCCTGAATCCATTTGCTATGTGGGTAATGTGAATCGAAACAATAATCCATACTCAAACACATATAACCTAAGATGGAAACAACATCCAAATTTATCTTAGAGTAACAACAATCAAGGTGGTAATCAATTCAACCGTCAATCATTTTCAACTACCTGGTTTTCAACAACCACATCAATCACAAGCCCAAGAGAAGAAGCCACCTACTGAGGACAATAAAAATGCATTAATGGGGATGATGAAAGACTTTATCCAATCAGTAAATACAAAAATGTCCACTCAAGATGCTTTGATTCAAAATTTGGATAACCAAATGGAGCAACTTTCCTAGGCCATAAGCCAAAGGCCTCAAGGTAGCCTTCCAAGTGACACAATTATAAACCCTAGAAGAGAATGGAAGGACCATTGTAGTGCTATAGCCTTGAGGAGAGGTAAAAGTCTAGAGGGAGATAAGCCTCAAAAGGATAAGGAGGAATATGAGACTAAAAAGGATAAAGAGGAACATAAAACTAAATTGGATGAAAAGGAAGTACTGGATAAAGAGAGTACTGGAAAGGAAATAATTCGTCCAAAAAAGAGAAACCTCTATAAACCCACTATTCCTTTTCCTCAAAGGCTGCAAAAGCAAAATGCAGATACACATTTTTCAAAATTTTTGGAAATCTTCAAGAAGCTGCATATAACCATACCATTTGTAGAGGCACTTGAACAAATCTCATCTTATGCCAAATTCATGAAAGATATACTATCAAAGAAAATGAGGCTTGGAGATCATGAAACAATAACCTTGACTAAAGGTTGTAGTGCTATTCTTGATAGAAAACTACCACAAAAACTAAAAGATCCAGGTAGTTTTGACATCCCTTGCACTATTGGGAACATTCGTTTTGGCAAGGTACTATGTGATTTGGGTTCTAGAATTAACCTCATGCCATTATCAGTCTTCCAAAGATTATGGGTTGGTAAAGCCAAACCCACTTCAATAACATTGTAGATGGCAGATAGGTCAATTAAAAGACCTTGGGGTATGGTAGAAGATTTTCTAGTAAAAGTAGACAAATTCATCTTTTCGATGGACTTCATTGTGCTAGACATGGAAGAAGACCATGACATTCCTATCATACTTGGTCGTCCATTCTTAGCAATAGGAAGAGCACTCATTGATGTACAAAAAGGTGAAATTACAATAAGAGTGCAAGATGAACAAGTAACATTTAATGTGTTCAAAGCAACTAAATTTTCTGATGCTGATAATGCTGGTGATTGCTTTCAAATAGATAGCACTAATGTGCTTTATGACATATGCCATATTGATGCTTTAGAGTCTACACTTGTTAATTCTGTAAACACACATACTAATGAATACCATGACGCGTATGCAGGCGCATAAATTCATGTCGATAGTTTAACAACACTTGTTGAATCACCCTCACTTATGACTTTGACACATGATGCTATGAATAAGGACATTAACTCAATAGAAAACCACTCAACTTGTTTTAATTTTGAAAATATGGAATCAAAGGTTGATATTGTGAACTGTGTGAACTTTTTGGAGGACACGCCTCTCATATGTGTATTAAATACAGTTGTGGAATGTCTTGAAATAAGCTCACGGTTGAAACCATCCATTGAGGAGCCACAAAAATTAGAGCTTAAACCTTTACCTTTTCATCTTCGTTATACATTTTTGGTTGATAATGAGACACTCCAGTCATAATCTTGACTGATCTAAGTATGGAGCAAGTGGAAGCACTACTAAAGGTGCTAAGGAACTTCAAAAGAGCTATAGGTTGGTCCATTGCCAACATCAAAGGCATAAGGCCATCAATATGCATGCACACAATCTTTCTAGAAGATAGGGATAAAGCCACTAGGGATGCACAATGCCACTTAAATCCCATTATGAAAGAAGTGGTGAAGAAGGAAAAATATCAAGTAGCTAGACATGGGTATTATTTACCCAATATCAGATATTGAATGGGTAAGTCTAGTCCAATGTGTACCGAAGAAAGGAGGAATCACCGTAGTGGAAAATGAGTCCAATGATTTAATACCTACTAGGACTGTCACTGGATTGAGAGTATGTATGGATTTTCATAAAGTAAATAAAGCTACAAGGAAGGATCATTTTTCTCTCCCATTTATGGATTAAATGCTTGACCAATTAACTAGGCACTCTTTCTTTTGCCTTCCAGATTGATACTCTGGTTATAACCAGATTGTTGTGGCACCTGAAGACCAAGAAAAGACCACAATGACATGTCCTTATGGAACTTTTTCTTTTAGGAGAATTTCTTTTGGATTATGTAATGCTCCTGCTACATTTCAATGCTGCATGATGGCCATTTTCTCAAACATGGTGGAAAAGCATCAAGAAATCTTCATAGATGATTTTTCGGTCTTTGGAAACTCATTTGATGAATGTCTACACTATCTCTCTCTAGTGTTACAAAGATGTGAAGAAACAAAATTGGTATTAAACTAGGAGAAATTTCATTTCATGGTACATGAAGGTACAATCTTGGGCCACAAAATCTCAGCTAATGGCATTGAGATGGATAGAGCTAAAATAGAAGTAATTGAGAAACTACCACCACCTACCATTGTACGAGGAGTAAGAAGTTTTCTTAGGCATGCAGGCTTTTATCGTAGATTCATAAAAGATTTTTCCTAAATTTCCAAACCCTTGTCTAATCTTTTGGAAAAGGACATGCCTTTCAAGTTTGATGATAAATGTTTAATAGCATTTCAAGTGCTTAAAGAGAGACTAGTGTCAGCACTAGTTATAGTCACACCGGATTGGAACAAGCCCTTTGAATTTTTGTGTGATGCAAGTGATTTTTCTATTGAAGCTGTTCTTAGATAGCAAAGAGACAAAAAATTTCATGCCATATACTATGCAAACAAGACACTGAATGAGGCCCAAATGAATTATGCTACTATAGAGAAGAGCTCTTAGCCATTGTATATGCCTTTGAGAAATTCAGATCTTATTTGGTTAGCACCAAAGTGACTTTTTACACACATCATTCTGCAATAAACCAAGATTTATAAGATGGGTGTTCCTTCTACAAGAATTTGACTTGGAAATTTGTGAAAAAAGAAAAATAGAAAATCAGGTATCAGACCATCTGTCTAGACTAGATAGGGAAGTAAAAATGGATAATAATATGGTAATTGGGGAATCTTTTCTAGATGAGAAACTATTTTCTATAACTCAAACAGAAGTTCCATGGTATAGAGACATTGCAAATTTTCTTGCTGCCAATGTTCTTCCACTGAACCTCCCATGGCAATAAAAGAAGAAGTTTTTCCATGACATTAAACATTATTTTAGGATGACCCTTACTTCTATAAAGAATGTGATGAGGTATTTTTAGAAGGTGTGTCCCTAATGATGAAGTTGAAAGTATCCTTTACCATTGTCATAGCTCAGACTATGGAGGTCACTTTGGGAGCTCAAAAATAGCAGCTAAAGTACTTCAATATGTTTATTTTTGGACTACACTATTTAAAGATGCTTACAATTATGTAAATATATGTAATAGATGTCAAAGGATAGGTAATATTTCAAAAAGAGATGAGATGCCTCTGAACAATATACTTCAAGTGGAATTGTTTGATATGTGAGGCATTGAATTTATGGGACCATTTCCTCCATCATTTGGAAACCAATACATACTTGTAGGAGTGGATTATGTGTCAAAGTGGGTAGAAGCCATTGCTAGCAACAAATGTGATGCCAAAGTTGTCATGAAATTTCTAAAGAAAAATATTTTCACTATGTTTGGAACTCCTAGGATCATTATTAGTGATGGAGGAAGTCACTTTTGCAATAAAGCATTTAATTCCTTATTGTCTAAGTATGCGATTAAGCATAAAGTGTCTACCCCTTACTATCCCCATATAAGTGGGCAAGTAAAGGTATCTAATAGAGAAGTGAAAAGAATTTTGGAGAAAATGTGAACATATCTAAGAAGGAATGGTCATCTAAGTTGGATGATACTTTATGGGTGTACAGAACTGCATTAAAAACACCAATTGGTACCATCCTGTATTAGCTAGTTTATGGAAAGGCTTGTCACTTACCATTACAATTGGAGCACAAAGCATATTGGGAATTGAAACAGTTGAATATGTCTATAGATGCAACTAGTGAGAAAATAATGCTTCAAATAAATGAATTGGATGAATTATGGTGGAATGCTTATGAAAATTCCAAGCTTTACAAAGAAAAGACAAAATGATGGCATGACAAAAATATTGTGCACCGTATCTTTGAATCGGGTCAGAAAGTGTTACTGTACAATTAAAAAGTAGATGGTCAAGACCATTCATCATCACTAAGGTAACCAACCATGGAGCCATTGAATTAGAAAATAAAGATAAAATGATGGCATGACAAAAATATTGTGCACCGTATCTTTGAACCGGGTCAGAAAGTGTTACTGTATAATGAAAATGTAGATGGTCAAGACCATTCATCATTATTAAGGTAACCAACCATGGAGGCATTGAATTAGAAAATAAAGATAAAGAGCGATTTATGGTTAATGGGCATAGGGTGAAGCACTATTATGAAGATCAATTATCAAATGAAACACTTGTGATAACCTTAATGGATGCACCTTAGGACTTGATAGGACAGACTAGTCAAGGATGTTAAACGTGACGCTGGTTAGGAGGTAACCCAACATTATTTTACTTATATTTTCATTGTTTTTGTTTTGTAGGTGAATAAATATAGAGAGCAATGGCGCAACAAGAATGAGCATTTCAGTGATAGATGTGGAGTGTCTTGACTAAGGGAGTTTTCTTTTCATTTACTTTTTCATATTTATATGTGCACATTGGGGACAATGTGTAACTTAAGTTTGGGGGAGGGAACTTCATTCTCTACATTAATATTTAGTATGGAGTTTTTATTTTTAGGATGTTTTTAATCATGATTTGGGTAGAAATTGATAAATATATGGAAACTAAATGCATACATACTTCATATGAAACATACGAACTCAATGATAAAAATTGGTTGTCATGAATAGGATAAATAATGTAACATATTTGTTAAGATATTTACATTAATCATATGATATGCTTGCTAGTTTTGATTTGATTGATTCGAATTTTTACACACATGTTCATGATTAATTTTTGGTGTTATTATTGTTATTAGTGAGTTGTGCGAGTCGATGAGATCTACCAAGTTTTAGAATCTATTTGTTCATCCCTTGAGGCGAAGTCCTAAATAGTATTTAGCAAGAGAAATGATTTAGGCCTTATTTGGATCGATTGAGTCTTTCAAGCTAATCATTGTTAATATCTTTAGTCACTCATTTGAGCCTAACAAAGAACCATTCATATCTTTAAGCCATATTTAATGCCTAACTAATAAGTATTACCTTTACCCTTGCATCTTTAGCTTGTATGAAAAGAAAAAAAGATGCAATCATGTGTTATGCTTTAGAGTAAGGTGAAATGGAATGCATCCTATAAAAGAGAAGAAGAAGGAGAAGAAGAAGAAGAAGAAGCAAAACTCACAACATAATTATCTCTCTAAGGAAAACAAAAATAGAATTAAAAATAAGTTTAGGGAGGTTGTGAAGTTACAACAAAAAAAGAAAAGAAAAGAAATGGGGAATAAAAAAATATGAAAAGAATGTCAAAAAAGGGTGCACCAAAATATCAAGTAAAAGCTCAATTGTAGTTAAAAAGTGCATGATGAACAAAAAAAAAGCTAAGGTGTGGAAATAGCCTAAAATGTCTTCATTTATCGACCCCCCACCTAAGCCTTACATTACAACCATGTAAAGTACTTATTGATCTTAAACTAAGTCCATATTTATATTAGTGGAGAGGGATGTGAAAAATAGACTTATGAGACTTGTTCTAAGATTGAATTGATTAGCATGCTCATATAGGTTGATTTCATGAGTGCATTGGATGATATCATAAGCAAGACACACACATGAATCAATTTTTCAAAAACCTTGCATATCCTTGTATTGATGGAATATTGATTGATGAATATGTGAACCTTTTTATCATAGACTTCTATGACTTTTGAAAGGGATAGTGTTGTGTGTTTTGCAACACATAGAAATCGTGCAAGTATACACGGTCACAAGTAATAAAGATTTGTAAGTAGAGTATCGTTCCCACGAGGATTTGTTACTATAGTTTGTTGAGTACTAAAATTATATCTCTCTAATTTTATCCAAAATAATCGTTGATATGGAAAAAGGTAACAAAAAAATAAGAGAACTCTAGGATTGCAATTTTTCACCAAACTAATCCACTCAAATCATGTTATTTTCTTTTTATTTATATTTTTAGTACATTTAATTTGTCAACCGAAAACTTCTTTTTTATTCATACATCTCTTCCGAGCTCCGTATAAACACACCTCGTTAAATTAATTCACTATATCTCTATGAGAATTAAATTTAATAAGATTCATTAAGTTCTAAGTTCTCAAATGGCCACACATACAATTAGGGTATATTCCTATCCTTCATCATACATGTCATTCTATTTACGAGCAATATACACAAAAATTCCTTTCTCAAGTTTATTTTTATGCCACAAATCGTTTTGATAAAATTCGTAAATAATCAAAAAGCATTAAGCACAAAATAGAACGAACAAATCGAACGTCTTATAAATCTATCAAAAATAATTAAAATCAAAGCTTCATATATTTGAATCAAATGCAACCCTAGAAAAATTAAATCACTTCATTAAATTAAAATAAAAATTACAATAGATGCAGAAAAATTAGAAGAACAAGGAGCAAAATTAAAACATCACATACGAAAATATTTGGCACACGCAGAACACAACAAAAGCCAAAAAATGGCTTCTGCGTGTTCTGCAGTCCAAAACCGAGCAACACAGAAATTATAAACTAAAAAAAACTCTCTAACTCTATCATAATATCACCTATTTATAGCTAAAAAAATACATCAAAAATATTAAAATATCATACACACGTTAAAATTTTGTATCGAAAATAAAACCCCGACATTCCCCTTAAAATCCGCGGTCACGTGAAAATCAAAAAATTTATTTTAATTCACGCGAGACAAGGAGCCATTTCTGCATTTTTTTATTCATTGTGCGTGCCACGTGTCAGTGTCTGATTCGCTGAAACAAATAGTGGGACACGTGACCGCATCTCATTCGTTGAAAGGAACGGGTGCACGCAGAAACTGAAGCACGGGAAAGGGGAAATTGGGACACGTGGAAGACTTTAATTCGTTGGAAGAATGATTGCACATGGTTCAACCGCACAGAACAACACCCTTTGGCAGACGTGCGTCAGACACGTGGGTCCCACCCTGCACGCCGGCCTGCGCGGCAGGTGGGCCCCACTCGGGCACCGAGCCGCGTGAAAACGCAGAGTTCTGAGCCACTCGCTTTGGTCGGGTGTGATTCACACGCGCGAATCTGAGCCGTTGCGTCTTTGATTAGACGGTCCATGTTGGGCGAGTGTGATCTTGCGCGTGGACTTCATCTCTCCTACGCGAAAATTAAACTTCCATTAATTGTATTTTGACCCACAAATTTAATCCAAATTACATTTTGAACTTTCTTAAATTACAGTTAAGCCCTTTGCTAATTTTAAATTAAATTTTTAAACTTTAAATTATTATAATTAAGCCCAAATTTAATTTAAATTATATTTTCGATTTTTATAAATTTTAATTAAGAAACTATATTTTCTGAAATAAAATTTGTGGACAAAAATATGAAATTAAGTACATTTTCGATACAAATTATTTAATTTTATTAAAAATATATTTTTAGCACATAGAAGGAAAATATTAATTTATTTAACAAAAATTAACTAAATATTAAAAGAACATAGCAATTATCATTACTAAAATTGATGAAAATAACTATATAAAATACAATTATTAGATAGTTTTTATGAAATATGCATGTACTAATAGAAGTATATTTATGAATATACAACCCAAGTTATTTTATTTATTTACATTTAGCTTTACTAGAGGACAAGCGAAGATTTAAGTTTGGGGGTATGATAACTTTATGAAAATAAAGTCATTAGCACACTTTTTTACTTAATATTTACTTGTTTTATTCAATAAATAGTATTTTTTGGTTAAAAAATATTAAAATATAAACTTTTTAATGAAAAAGGGTGAAAATATAATTTTTGAATTTTTTTGTAATTTTTATAGATTTGTTTATGAATTTTTAACATAGGACTAATCAGGAGCTGCCACGTGTCATGCCATACAGGCAGAAGAGCTGATTGGGCAAGCCACACAAATTCCACACAATCATGGAGAGCGAATCATGTTACGCTGCGTGGAGGAGGATGAAACGTTTACCACGTGTCAGCACGACGTTCAATTTGAGTTTGGATATTGGTTAACCCTCGTTGCCACTGGTCACCATAGCATTGCTCTGTATGTTCCACCCGTGCGCCATGCCATCCTTCTCCGCAAATCACATTATGCCGCGTGTTGTTGACTTAGCGAACGTTGACTCTGACCGGTCGCCCCTATCACGCGTTGCTCCCTGATTCGCCCAATGAATTCCTGATGCCATGTGTCGCACTATGATTGGCTAAAATTGTCAATTTTGCTTATTTTGATCGTAGCCCTTGATCTGAAGCTGATCTGACGGTACAGATCGCACTTGAGCTTTATTTAAGCCCCTAATCACTCCATAAACCCTAAATTGCCTCTATTAGCATAATTTTGAAATTTTTGGAGCTAAAAAAAGAGAAAAAAATATAGAAAAACTTAAGAGATGACACAATTTTGGTGGAGAATCAAGAGGAGATTAATACTACAATTTAAGAGATTGATTGTATTTCTTTTTCTACATTTTTCTTTATCGATTTTATGTCTTTTTTTATGAAAAAAATTAGTTTTATGAACACAATTATGTGTAATTTATTTATTAATCTAGGGATCTTATGAACCCAATTTTCACCATGTGATGATTTCCTATTTTTCCCAATTATAATATTAATTTAATTATATTATTTAATCTGATTTTTATGCTATTAATTATTTGGCCAACAATTTATCTATAGAGGCAATTAAATAGATTTGAGAGAATTATTTAATTGTTTGTCTTGATTAAATCACATACATAGTTTCTAGGCAGAGATGTATTTATTTTTATATGATGTTTTGACAGATATTCTAATAATTAGGATATTTATATACAATAATATTTAAAAGTTTCATGGAATTTGCTCGTACAAATAGTAATAATGAAATTAGTATGATTCAATGCCCATGTGTTAAATATAAAAAGGAGGAATTTCATGGTGTTGACGAGGTTAAGTATCACCTTATCTGTAGTGGTATTCTTTTGAGTTATAAATGTTGGTATTATCATAGAGAAAGCATTGATAATACTCATGAGAAAGAGATAATTAAATAAGAATGTGAGTGGATTATATACATCTTATCAGAATGTACAAATAGAAAATATGTTTCATGCTATTGAAGATGAACTACATGAAAATGATCCCAAAACATTTAAAAAACTTCTAAAAGATGCCGAAAAACCATTGTATCTAGAGTGCAAGAAATACACTAAAATGTCGGAATTGGTTCATTTGTACAATGTGACTCAGCTTTAATAGAATTGAGTAAAGACACAAAAGCATTTGTTGAAATGTAAGAGTTATAGTTAGCTATTTTTCTTCTATTTTTCTTTGTAATATTTAATAAAGAACTAATTGTTTTAAACTTTGATAGGACATGGAAGTTATGAAACAAGAAGAAGGAATTGCCTTTAAAAAGTCACATAAGCTTATATGGGACAAAATTATGGTAAGGAATCTTTGTGGTAGTTCAAAGATGACATCAAGAGGTTCAAGCTTGAAGGCGCGACGAGGGCGTCGCGAACTTGAGTGGGGGAGGGTGTCAAGTCCGGCCCAAACTGTCCCTAAAAATCCAAATAAATGGTGCTTGCCTAAAGGATCTAGACTTTCCTACATGAGAAGGTTCTAGAGTGGCCTAGAGATGTCTAGAAAGGGCTAGAGTTAGACAGACTCAACTCAAGCTTGAAGACCCTAGAATGTTCTAGAGCACGCTGGAGAGTGCTAGAATGGGCTGGAATATTCTAGAACGTCCCGAATGGTTCGGGAAGGATGTAGAAGTTGCTGGAAGCTTACGGAATATCCCGGAACGTGCATGAAGGAGCTAGACAAACCTAGAAGAATCTAGAGTTGGCTAGAAGGTCCTAGAGCCTTATAGCACATTGTACATAAATCTAGAACACCCTTGTATATTCTAGAGCTAGAAGAATCTAGAAAGTGGTGGCTTATTCTTAAGCTTAGAGCCACACTATAAATAGACCAATTGGTCTTCATTTGTATTCATCTTGGGAATTCTTAGCATCTTGTAACATAAACTCTCTCTAGAGCAATACAAAGCATTCTTTACAAACTCTCTTAGTAGTCTCTTTGGAGTTTCATTCGGGTTCAAAGGCAGGCTTAGTGCAACGGACGGTGCTAAGTGCCGCACGATCGATACTTGAAAAATAAGGTCGTGACATTAGGCTCTAAATCCACCCATAATATTAGCGTAGTCCTAATGAAACACAAAGTATGCTCTAGGAATTCATTCTATGTAAGGTATGATGCATTCATATGTGTACCTTGTCCTTTAACATTAACACTTCAAGAGAATTAACCTTATATGAAAAAGGAAAAAAATCAATAATAAATAAAATTAATTCTAAACTTAAAAATTAAAACAATAAACAAAAGATGAAAAATTAAAAATTAAAGTTAGAAAAAAAACTAGTAATTAATAGTAAAATTGTGAAACCAATTTCCGATAATGACGCCAAAAGCTTGACACGATTTAGAAGATGCACGTATACATGATCATGTATAAGTGATAATTAATTTCAAGAACTAGAGTTATCATACTCAAGAGAATTAGTAACAATATCTACTTTTAATTACTAGTTCGTTAATAAGTTAATTATAATTAGAAATTAAGGACTTTGAATTGTTTTTGAGCAAATAACATAAAGCACTCAAACAAGTTATGAAAGGATTTCGAGAGATATGTTATTATAGGACTCTCATACCACTAACCTACAAATTTTAATAACCATGTCATAAATTTTTAAATTCTAAATTACTTTTATAATTTAAAATTATTCTTGAATTGTTAACTTTAGTTATAGAAGTCTAAGAATGCTTAAGGTTTCTCATCTTTTCTCAACGTGTAATTGATTAAAGGCCCACTTATTAATCAACTTAAATCTTTAACATGGAGATACGCTTTCTAAATTTAATTTATTTATTTCATTAAGATTTAAAAAGATTATAACTAAACTAAGCAAGATTAGAACAATCATTAACTTTTAGCGAATATATTCAATCATACTTGTGACAATAGCCATAAGGTACCATTTCGAATAAGAATATTAGCAATTATATACAAACAACTTAGATTAGATATAAATATATTCATGCAATAAACTAATTGATCACTATAATTCATACATATATAGTTTTGGCATTTAAAAATAAAATTGAATACATCAAAAATCAATGATTAAAGCTAAAATTATCATGGTATTAAATTAATTAAACTATAATCTAGGGCTTAGAATTGTTCATAATTACACTATTAAATTAGATATATTCCATAAGAATTAATATTATTATCATGAAAAATTAAAGAAAAAAGGATTAAGAAAATATTACGAAGATCTCCAATTCTCTTCTAAAAGTTGGCCTAGATGCCCTCTTTACTTTCTTTCGTTCCTTGTAGCAATTTCTATATTACTTTTGTTAATTCTAATACTTTCTTATTTTTTGAGCTATTGTTTTGTACTTATAGAGATAAAATATCAAATTAAGATATAATTAAGATTGTTGGTATTTTTACAAAGATTAAATTAATACACATCACTTGTCAAAAAGACATGATAAACTGTGATGAGATAAAATGCATCAGAAATATACTAAATATATCCAATTTCTTTATAAGTTAATACACATTTAAATAAAAATCATAAAAGCATTAAAAATCTCAAAAGATCTCAAATAATTTAAAAAATTAATATTTTTATAAATAGATAAAAATAAATAATTTTAATTCGTTATAATATATATATATATATATATATATATAAGTTACTTTATATTTAAAAATGTTTATAATAAAAAATTAGAACCAGAACTAAAAGTCAACTATTCTTGTCCCTCAAAGCAAGCAACACGACAGCAAAGAGACTATGAACTTGAAGCACTCTAAAAGTCCAAGATGCCACAGACGCACCATCGTGGTCTAGAAAAATTATGCCCAAACCTGACACAATGATGTCTGAATCCCATGTGGCATATAAATTATTCTTCACTTACCCCATAGGATGTATACCACTAGCCAGCTATACAAAACTAGCTCTACGGTAAAAGGATCTCTCTCAAGTATTGCCAATTTGTATGAATGAATTGGTCAAATATCAATTGGCATAATTATGAAGATCTAAGAAAAGGATTAGATTTACATTTATAAGCAATGTAATTAATGATCCTTTATTAAGAAATCTCAAAATCTTTATATATATGACATTTCATGCGTTCACCCTTCCTTGTGTAGTAAACTTAAACAAACAAACAAACAAACAAACAAAAAATGAATTTAGCTCATCTCTGTACCATTTTCAATAGCCAAATTATAATCACATTTTGATTGCTATGTTCTTCCTTTCACTCGGTAAGATTTCCATGAATTAGAACTCTTGTTATACTTTAATTTGTTATTTTTGGTTTGTGTGTAGCCATTAACATGCTTTTTAATTGGAGATCTAGCTGTAAAAATTGTGATATATATATATATATATGGGTTTCAAATACAAGTGAATAGTGTAGTTAATTCAAAAATGACATTTTTTTTCTTCTTGGATTTTAAATTTTTTATTATGATTTACAAACATATTAGAAAATATTTTTTTTTTTTTACATATCAATGTAGGAATGTCAGAATATATATGTTATGGAAAATGTGAAAATATACCAGATTGTAACAACTTTCGCAATAACAATGGCTATCATCAGGGAGGAAAATGCGTACCACCCCTTTATCAATATTGTTGTTGCCAGAAGTGATTCCCCTTAATAGCTCTCAATCAAAGCAGAGATGTTCGTCCTGCTTTATATATTATTAATTAAATAATATTTTAACAATTATGGTCTATACATGTGTGCTTTTTATGCTTACTACATTTTGCTGAGTAACCTGCCTCTTCCATTTTTTTTTTTTTTGTATTCCATTCTACATATAACCAATTATATTTGGAAAATTATAGGTAAAAAAAAACTATAAAAAAATAACTTATTTGAAATTTATAACCATAAAAATAGGATGTAAAAAGCGAAATAATTTTTTTAATTTTTTATTTAATAATAAAAATATATGAGTTACTTATAAATGTGATGTTTTTTTTGTTTTTTTTCAAAATAATCTTAATATAAGTTAAAACATAAATAATACCTTAATAACATTAAATTGTGTATAATTTAATTACATTAAATAATGAATATATATATATATATATATATATATAAAGTATCGTAATTTAATTTGAATGATGTTTAATGTGAAATTATTTATTAGAGTTTTTTTAATAGTAAAATTATATGGGGTATAATTTTTATAATTATAAGTTTTAAAAATATTATTATTATTTTATTTTATTTTTTTCAATATAAGGAACTTGTTGAATGGGTAACCTAAAAAGTTGTAAAAACTGAGAACTAAATAATATTTTTAACTTGCCGAATGTATATTTGTATAAGATAGTACAAAGGCTAGAGTTAAGAACGTACAGTTTAACTTACAAGTAAAGTTACGATTTTGACTAAAACTGCGTAAATATATATATATATGACAACATTTTATCCGTTTCTTAAAAACCCGACTAATTATTTTAGGTCAACAAACAAAATGAGCACATCTGTCTAGGAAGGAGAACTTAGCCCAATCTGCCAAAGAACGAGCAACTAAATTTGCACCCTCAATATTAAACTTAAAGCGATAGTGGACTATATATGATACGATTTAAAATATATAAATATTTATAAACGATGAATAAAATTAAGAATTAGGATTATTTTACCTACGAACATTAATAATAATATCAATTCTCAATAATTAATTTATTAATAAGTTAATTAAAATAAAATAAAAGAAAATTTTAAATTATTTTTTGAAAATAATAACATAAAGTAATAACATAATTTACGCAAAGAATATTAGAGATATAGATTACGTGACTTTCTCGTTACTAACCTAAAATTCTAATAACTATGTCATAAATGTAAATTAATTTTTTAAATTTTAAATTATTTTCATAATTTAAAAATATTATTGAATTGTTAATTTTAGCTTTAAAAATTTTAGTCACCTAAAACTTTACATCTTTTTTTACCCTTTAATTGATTAAAGGTCCGTTTATTAACCAATTTAAATCTTAAAAAACTTAAAAGTATGATTACTAGATTTAATTAAAGATGACAACTAAAATTGATAAGATTAAAACAATTGTTTAATGTACTTTTTTAATAAATATTTTAGAATTAATATTTGATATCTAAAATAAATAATATTAACTTAATATTTTTCTAATAAATATAAAATAAATAATGTTAACTCATTATAATCATAAAAATCATATGATTATAAAGGATTTGATATCTAAAAGTGTGTATAAAATAGCAGTTATGAAATTCCCCCACACCTACTTTTTACTAGTCCTTTAGCAAATCCAACACCCATAATAGAGAGTAAGCATTTAACAATTTATTTCAAGGGCTTAATAGTACGTATTCTAAAATACTATAAATATTAGCATATGTTTCTAACCATTCATTCATTCTAGCACTCACCATAATAATATAGCTCAAAGTGAGTGTATGCAACAACCTTATTAATGACAATCAATCTATGTAGTTTAAACCAGTAAAGCTCGTATGTATTCCCTTGAACATTGATCAAAAGGCCTTTCATTTGATTGTAATGATTTTATGCTTATTAGTTCAATTCAAATGAAAGGGAAAAGGAAAAAAAAGGTTCTCGAGTCTAGGAAATAAGAGGAAGAGATATATAAATAACATTATCCTAAGAATAATCATGTAAATAAAGTATGGTCAAATTTTTTTTATGAACACAAACATTATTATTGGCTTCTTTTTTCTCTCATTTTTCTATTCTTCTTCTTCTTTTCCCAAATACGTAGCTCTCTTTTATATTTATTTTTTTCAGTATATCCCTTTATTATTATATAATTTTTTATTGTTTTTTTATATGTGAAGTACATATTGTAGGAGATGTTATTTTACATATGTCAATTATAGCACAATTTTGTTACTTTTAAATCTTATTCTATTGTTTCCATAGTCTATCATCTTTTTGTATAACTCTACTTTTTCTTGAAATATAGAGTATGAATAATATATTTAGTTCAAAGGGTAAAGAGTGGATATAAATAATTGACTCATCTAAGCTCAAATTGGTTTACCAAAGGAGTTTTTCTTATAAGAATAAGAATATTAAATGTATGATAATTTGGCTAAAAAAGATAATTCTAATACCTTAATCATTTTTCAAAAAATAGCTAATTAGCATTCACTTTGATAAACTTAAGAAAAATTTCTAGAAACCTTATCATTCTCACTAGAATTAAAATAATATTCTAAGAAATTAACATAGCACTTCAAAAATTCAAATATATAAATAATCATATCACCAATTTAGCTACTTGTGCATGCAATTTTTGAGCTAGATATTCACAAAGTATACCCTTCACTTAAGAAGAATACCAAGATTATATTATCTTTTATTATCATTGAAAACTTCATGTTTTTAAGTATTTATGATCAATTCTATCATAAAACAAAGGAAGGAACATATGATTGTTGTTTCCAAATCTATCCATTCACCTAAGAATACAATAAATAATCCTAAAACATTTAAACCTAATAAATCATTAAAAAAATTAAAGATACTGATATGTTAACACTGTCCTAAACTTAATTCTTATATTATTCATAATGTAAGCACATGCATATATGTAATGTAAAAAAATAAGTAAAAGGGTGTAGAAAATAAATATTGATGGCTTGCCTCTCACAAAGCGCTTGGTTTAATGTCTTCAGCTAGATTTATCCAATTTTTATTATCCAATATCATCAAAGATCTTGAAATATGTGATGTCAAACTGTCAAGCTAATAGTCTGTTATTTATATTCTTGCACCTTGATAGTAGTCTACTTTGAAGCATACTAGGCACATTTTTTCCATACCTATCTCTTTGTTACCCTTAAGCTTGTCCTTATTAAGAAAAAAGTTCATTAAGGTACTTTTCATACCAAGGTTCCTTCATCTTCCATCAAAGGTACGTGGATTTATACTTTGAAAAATATCTCTAAATTTTCCTTTTTATGGTTATGCTTTGTTAAATTATTAAACATAATGTAAAAATATTAAACAGGATAATTAGTAAAAAAAAAAGAAAGATTCTGATACTACCTTTGGTACCATGTTGGATTCTTGGGGAGATGGTTTTTTCTTCATCACTAGTCCCTTTGAAAATCTAAGGTTCTTAAATTTAAATTTAAGATTTTTCTTTAAAAAGATTAATGCATAAAATTACTCACCGGATAATATAATTTTGAGAAGATCAAATTCATGAACTAAAGCTTTCAAAAAGTAATATTATAACATGAGTTTTCAAGAACAATCAACCAAAATATACTAAAAAAGAATTATAAAGGAAAAAATAGAAATAAGAAAAAAGGATGAAAAAGGCTTTAATTTGGTACCTCAAATACTAAAAATATGGTGAAGATTTGAGATAGATTTCTCCAAACTTTGTTGACCGCAAATAAGCTCACTTTCTCTTCTCATTGAAGCACTTTGCTACTATCCTTAATGGCCAAATGACCAAGCAAATAAAAGGAGCTTTCTTAATGCCTCACGTGTGGCTCTCATTCACCCAACTTTTTTTTCATGATGGTGGCTATTAAGAAAAGTCCATTGGCTCAAAAAATTTAAAAGAAGCCCACTACATCTAAAAGACAAATAACAACAAAAAATAAGCAAAAGTAGATAAATTAGACGGGCAAATAAGAATAACAATACAAACGTAGACATATAGATATAGGAAAGTAGTAAAGATATAAAGAAAGCTTTTTGATAAAAAAAAGGACCTTATATTTGGGGACATATATGGTACTAGATTTGATTATACTAACATAACATTCAATCAATTAAATAGGACATATAACATCATAAATTCATGTAGCATCCAAAACTTATATGGAAATACCAATGGGCTGCAATGACAACCTCATGCAGCAAACAATTTGCAAAATAGAAAATCAACAATTTATAACTAATCACAAATATAAATATAAATATCTCAATAAGTTGGAGTACCTATTCAAATGTGCCTAAAACTACCTCAAGGTATCAATAGAGCAACACAGTCATAATCAAGTCGATGCAACTCGTCTCTTGAGCTTCACTACCATACAATGTAGTACAATAAAAAATGACTAAATATAGTGAAAACAACCTAGATTATGGAAACTCCAATACATATGAACCTAGATACAAAACTACATCTTGGTTTTAATTCTGATTAATTTAACCCACTTAACAACAATGCAATTTAAAAGGACCAATGCATACTAAGAGTGAGATTGATCCCCTATAGGTGCCCGGTCGTCATTATTCAAGTCAAGGATGCTAGGCTTAATCCTAACACCCCAAATTTCACAAACATCCTTTGCTTAGCTAATCCAACCATTGGTTCCTTACATGGAATTTTCATTACACATCACAATTATCCACCTTCACACTAATTCATTGGGTAACCATTGTCCATTGCTTGGGTTCTCCACCATATTTCAATTACCAACAATATATGGCCACCTCTACCAAGTAAAACAACTTGACTAAGGAAACAAATCTTATATGGATCGAGTGTTTGGCCATGTGATGTCATTAACTCCAATTCAAAGTGTAACTTTCAATAAAATCTAAAATCAAACACACTAACCATGAAGCTTTCTTCAAATCCACCACCCTATAACACATCTTACGATGATAGAACACCAAGCCTCAATTGGTTGTACCATGATCCTATAGCTCATTGAATCAAAAGCAACCATGAAATTCAAAACCACAACACCCAACATACAAAACTTTATACATACAAGTTGACCATTCACATAAGTAACTACAACCATACTTCCAAGATACGTCAATACCACACTCATTGCATACCCAAAATTTCTCACATTACAAGCATCTTCAAACTTTGGGATGATATCAAAAAAACCTTTGAGATTTGCTTCAATAACACAAGATTCTCCCATATTTGAAAAATATCATTAAAACCTAACTATTACATCCAAGAGTTAAATCTAAGAAAAATGAGTGGCATAATTGTACATGTTTAAACTTTTCATACTTTTATTACTTTAATGTTTATTATTATTTTTTTAAAATGAATGAAAATAGAAATGGTCATTGGAGGAATCATGGATGCTCATTTCTAACTCATTTGTTGAATGTGGTGTTTATTAGGCAACCATTTATGATCATTAATATGGCTCTCTTCCAAAGCCCCATCATCACATGATGTAGCAAAATCACTAACTGGTCAAAATAGTTTGATAACTTAAAGTAAGGACAATCTCTTGCACATTTATCTACTTTGCAACTACGTCTTGCTGTTAATTTAGATTTGAATTAACCCACCCAAAACATTTTTTATAAAAACACTCAAGAATCACTAAAATTGAAAACCACTCAAATTATTTATGATACAAAATTTAGAAAATAAATTCACATTGAAACTCTCAAGTTTACAAACTCAAATATTTTTCCCACATTTTCTAAGTGTTTTTAAAAATCCAACGATGGTAGTATTTAGAGAAACCTATTAAGATGCATGACACTTTGTCAACCACCTTTCTAATCATGTCAGTGAACCCTTGCTAAGCATATCGATGAGTTTAATAACTATTATGGTGAAGATAATAACTCAAATACCTCACCAGTCTCTCATTGCCTACCTCATCGATCACATCGGAAAGCACTTGGTAAGCTCCAAAAATTATCTATTTGTTTGAAAAAGTTTCTAAGTAGTTTTGAAAAAATACCTACAAATAATAAAAACAATACAATGTATAAACACTACCTAATATGTATCCTACATGCTCACAACCCCTCAGTTGTATGTTTAACATGAAAATTACAAAGTGTTTTAACTATTTGCAATACTAAAGCGTCTGTAATTGATCTTATGTAAAATAAGACTAAGTGTAATAACAAATACTCCTTATTCCCCACACGGAAATACCAACAAAGACACAATAGTAATAACAATACTTGCAATATCTCCCTTTGGCTTTCCATGGAAATAACAATTCAACTAATTAATATGCAACACTAATACATAAAAAATTAATGAAGATGACCTAAAGTAGTTTATTCTTGTGAAAAAAACTAATACTCAACACAAACGTCCCTCAAAACACCTAACTCTAGTGCATCCATCTTATCGTGCTCCATCCATCTTGATGTACATTTTATACTACATTTCTAAACTTCATCTCCACCTAAGCTTCATAGTCTCTAATTACACATGCATCCTACAAACACGAAACAACACATACATGTGAATATATCATATAGACCTTACGTGTACTCTAGTCAAATACTAACATGATACCTTAGATAGGTGCACATCAATAGGCTAAGCACAATCAAACATGCAACAAAAAACATCACAACTAAACACAACTCCCCAAACTTTATGCTATAATACCCATACGTGTATACAAGTCAGGAAAACATGATGCAATGCAACCTATGCTTACATCCTATGCAACAAAGATTGAGTTATGAAAACAACCTTCTCCCCCTTTTTGACATAGAAAGGCAAATGAACACACCTATATGACAAAGGAAAGGCATACATATATGTAATGAGTAAGGGAAGATCACTTAAGTAGAGCAAAATATACACATCAGCTTTGTTTTTTTACATCTAACTATCAATCTCAGTCATTGGAACAAAGGTAATATCTTTTCTAAACAAATTGGGGAATTTTTGGACCTTACTAGTAGTAGTTTGAACATAGAATTCACTTATGTCTAACATCTCAGAACAACTGGAAGCAGTTGAAGATTGATCAAGTTCGAAACTATATTTCGCCACAAAATCTTGTAATTCTTTTTTCATTGATTATATTTCTTTCTATGAACTCATTTATTTCATTATTAATTATGTTTAGAACAATGAGTGGCTACGTTTTTTATTTAGGATTTTAGTTGAACCTAACCATGTAACATAGAATAAAAAAAATTATTTGTGTGATTTTTCTCTTTAATGGATATCTTAATTAATCTTGTATTTAATGCTTCAATTAATTGATCATTAGTTACATGATTTTGAGGTTTATGTTCTAGATTTAAAAGGTGAAATAAGGATTATTTATAGATTAATTATCATACGCATTGAAATAGTACGAAAGCATGACTAATGTATATATAACATTATTACATGAGTTTAATTGTCTTGTAAGCAAAATAGCATTAGAATATGATTACTTATAAGAAGTCATATATGATTGGTTGAAAAAGAGTCATCAATATTGATGAGTGCTCAAAAAGCACTAAAATAACCATGATTTTATGCACATTAATTAATTAAAAATATATATATTTATATGTTTTATCATATATTTATATAAATTTATCTTTTTCGGAATCACGGGTATTTTTATTGTTTTTCAGGTATTTTGGCTTAAAAATGCAATTTAAAGACTCAAAGAAGAATACTTGAAGCAATACATCACAAATATATTAATAAATAAGTGGGAAAAGGTCAACAAACATGGAAAAATTGGACAAAATGGGTCGAAAAGGTCAAAAATGTCAAAAAGATGGAAAATTAGCGCATACACAGGCCTCCCCTGGCGCCTCAATACCGCGCGCCGCGCTGGCGTTGACATTCTTTCATACATACGGCATCGCTCACGCGCGCGGACATCTTCCCCACATATGTATCAAGGCAACCGCCAATACTGGCCCAAGAACAGCGCATGCTACTAACGCTGCCACCCCATTTTTCACGCAGCAGCCCTCGTGGACCGCCGACGTCATCGATGACCTCAAAGATTTTTTACATTACACGCTTTTTTAATTTTTTTAATATTTTTTTTAACATTTTTTACTCATTTTTCTCTCCATCCTCACCTATAAATACCCCCTCTTCCATTCACTTCAAAGCACACCTCAAAACCACGCTTCTCTCTTTCTTTCTTTCTCTCATTTCTTAGTTTTTGAGTTTTTCTTAGTTTCTTTCTTAGTTTCTAAGCTTTTCTTAGTTTTCTCTCTTAGTTTTTAGTTCAATTCTCTTAGTTTTAGAGTTCTTTCTCTTTCGAGAGGAACTTGTAATGTTTTTGTAATAATTTAGATTTTGATTCAATAAATGGAAGTGCAAATTCCGCTGAGGTTTTCTAGCAACTCAGAATGAATAGCGTCGAAGTTCTCGTAAGGATTTTATTTTCTTTACGCTTATTTTTATGCTTTTTATTCTTACATGTTATATTTAATTTGTTCTGTGATTAAATTTAACGTACTAATACTGCTTTATAATCATGATATAATAATAACGTTGTTATGCTACAAATATTAAATAGGTGAAAATTTCTAAAATGAATTGATTTTATTTTTATTCAAGATTTTATATTAAGAATGTTGAGAGAAATATATTATTTTTTCATTACAAACTTAAATCCGAAAATTAGATTTTAAGGTTTAGTTATCCCATTCGATTTAGAGTAAAGGTGCTCTTTTATTTGTTGGTACAATCGCCCTAAGGTAGTTAGAGCCAAGCTCTATTTCAAAAGTTTTTATAAGAATTATTATGTGAAAATGTATTGACAACATGTTTTCAATAGTGGTTTTAAAACTTGAAAGTTATTACTCGGATAACTAAATTCTTAGGTTTAATTTGGACACCTTGAATAAAGTTTAAACTGTCTAACCCCACCAAAGGTGGCATTTAAATGGTTCATTTTCAATCTCTTAGAAAAAGGAATTAATTTAATTAACCAAATTAGTTATCAACCCCACCCATAGGTGTTAATTGATTTGTTTAGTTAACAAAGAATATCTAACCCCACCAAAGGTGGTATTCATACAAAAAAGAGAGAATCAATAAAATATCAATTCATATCTTTAATAACCTAGATAATACGAGCAAGCATAATTAATTTAGTTATTATATCCATAAATACTCCACTATTTATAAAAGATAAAATTTGCATGAATATTTATTGAATCGTATTTATATTTATTTTTAGATAAATATTTATTGAATTTGTATCTATGTTTATTTTTTATTTTTTTAGATTATATTTAATTAATCTGTATATATGTTTATTTTATGTTATTAGATTAGGAATACAAAAACCAAACTATCGTGACAGGATGTTTAGGATTTAATTTCGTTTTTAAAAGTTTGAATAATAAATTAAAAACCACATACATTCCTTCATTAGATCGACCTTGGGAGTATACTTATCATTTTCTACGAAATGATTCGTGCACTTGCGAGAGTTTTACAAATATTAAAACCAAAGTATTTGCGAGAATCGACGATGCCGGTTTTCGCTCATCAAATATCTAGGATAATATAGTTATAAATTATATTTAAAAAATTCTTTTATAAATTCTTTTGAATTGCACGTGAAGTGGTTAAAGGAATCTAAAACCCAATTTTTTTATCATTGTTGAAATCATATATTCGTAATAGTTTTAGTTTAATAATAAAATTAATTATTGATTGATTTTCCCTTTTTGTTTAGTTAAAATAGCATATCGATTATTGATATTCTACTACAAATAACCCCACTTCTTTGAGGATTGGCACTCGCTTTAGCACTTTATTACTTGCACTACACGTTTATTTGTAGACCACTTGTCAATATTTTGGGATCACAGGAAGTAGCAAATTTTTCAATAGTACATATTAGTGGTGAGTACAGTAATACTAGTTTTGGTATTTTTATTTCTTTTTAATGTTTTTAATTTTGCCCAGGTTGGCTATTGAGAAACTTAGTCTTTACTATCCTAAAGTTGTCAAAAACTCAACGAACGTTGAGAAAGGAGAAGTTTCAAAATCAAGAACCAATTACAATGGAGCATCAAGAATTACTAATTTCCAACTCACGTCTTGCACCATTAGCTGCTATTTAACAACATTCTTTATAGGGCTACGTTGTGCCTAGAGTAAATGGAATCCATTCAGCATTTACTAGGCTAGGGGTTAAAGTTAATAACATTTAGATAGAATTGGAAATTATCCAAATGGTTTAATCTCAAGACAAATTTAGACGACCCAAATGCCCATATAGCAAATTTCTTAAAAGTTTGTTACACCTTTAAACATAATGGAGTCTATAACTATGCATATCTCCTTCGCTCATTCTCGTTCTCTTTAAGGGACAAGGAAAAGGCATAACTAAATTCTTTATATGCTAACTCCATTAATACTTGGAAAGTTCCTAGCCAAATATTTCTCACCATGGAAAACAACTAAGATGAGAAATTACATTACTTCCTTTCTTCAAATGGATGGTGAAATACTTTATGAAGCTTGATAAATGTTCAGAAACTACTTAGAAAATGTCCACACCATGGTTTACCCAGTTAGCTTCAAGTGAAAGCATTCTATATGGTTTATTGGAACAAATATGAACTATTATTAATGCAGTTGCTAAAGGAGCTTTAATAGGTTAGAATGAAGAAGAAGCATTCAAACTTTTGAAAAACATGGAAACAAATGGCTATTAGTTACTTACTGAAAGACAGCCTAATAGATGAGTAGCTTGAGTGAATAAAGTTAATGTAGTTTCTGCATTGACTACATAGATTCCAATGCTGATGTCTAACCAACAAGCACTCTTAGTGTAATTGGCTAATATTTCTAATCTAGAAAGAGTTAGCATGGTTCATAACATAGGTATTATTTGTGATTTTTTACAATAAAGGCTATGGTAATGAAGTTTGTTTCCAAAACCCATAATCAGTTAATTATGTGAGAAACTTAAAAAAAAAAGGAACCTCTATTCTAATACCTACAACTCTAGATGGAGAAATCATCAAAAAATTTGTTGGGCTAATAATCAAAAAAATTGTTGGGCTAATAATAATCCCAATGGGTAATCCTAGCAAACGATGTCCATTTAACTTGTCTAGGTTTTCCCGTTAACAAAAAAACTAGAACAAATACCATTTAAAGAATCTAAATTTAGATTTGATAAGTTAATGAAAACTATAGCTTTCTTAATCACCACTATTAACAAGGATATAAACAAGATCAATGCAAGGATATATACAATACCTCTAAGGTAGATAGTGACGAACATTATTTTGACCTATAATTTTCTATGTTTTTAAACGTTAATTTTATTTATTTTAGTATTATGTTATTTTAGAAGGTATTTTCATGTATTGTAATTTAATATGTTTTAGAAGAATCTTAGACAAACACAAGTAAAAAGTGAAGATGGGACGAGAAATAACAACCCAGAAAATTTGGGAAAAACAATATATTAAAAATCATGACATCATTGTGCATTGCGATCCAAATACATGTATGTCGTTGCGAGGGACTCTTTGGTGCCATATAAAATTAGGTTAAGTTTGTGTGTCGTGGCCTAGAAATAGCATGTTGTGGTGAGATGCTCTTGGGTGGCATTTGGTGATTTTGAAATTTTAACACGCATCTCAATGCATAAACAAGCATGCTATTGGGTTGCAACTAAGGATCTAGCTTTGATATTGCGTCGAAATGCAAATAAAAGCATATTGCAACCCTAGTGTTAAAACTAACCAAAAACCTTAATACCCATACGAAGTGTGTTTTACCCAAAACTTAACGTATAAATACACTATAAACTCATCTTAAACATTAAAATATGAAAGGCCTTGGAAAGAGAAGAATTGAGCTCATAGTTTAGTAAGAGAGTATTCCATGCAATAAGTTTTATAATAAAATGATGCATAGAAAATATTATGAAATTTTCATGTATGTGCATCAAAGCAATAGTCATATATATAGTGGGGAGTTTTTCTTTAAAGTCCGAGCATACTTGCACTTTCTCGCTTCATAAACCAAGGGGACTGTACATTCCAATTACCAATCATAAATCTCCATGCTATATAATATCCATATGTGTTGGTCAACTTTGATATATATAGGTAGACAACTCTAAGGCAAATAGATGATCCAGCTCGAGTCCCAATATATGACTCTGAGACCCATGTATAGTCATACTCTAAGATATATATAGAACATGTATTGGTCAACTTTAAGATACATAAGGGGTTAACTCTGAGATGCATGGGCCATCACACTCCGAGACCCATTGTGTGGTAATACCCCAAGATTCAATATATGAAAAAACTCTAAAATATATGTGTGAATGTGTACCTTTGATCCATATAAGCCACATCTTCTACAACCAGTATCCTCGATGTACCAAACTCCATAAGACTATAACACATGTAATACTTCCCATGAAAACTATTTCATGATACATGCATAAATCACATATGCCATATACTTTATTTAAATGTCATATCTTATGTCATAAATTCATGTGTACAAATATAAATGTTAATATCAGAGTATCTATCCTAAAAGTTATAAATGCTTTTGTAATTATTATTCAAACATGGCATTAAGTTTAGACAGTTTAAACATATGAATATGTATATTACTTTTAAATATAATGAAGAAATAAAAAGTGGAGTAGTTTTTGTGCTTCTTAAAAGACCACTCTTTAAACCTAATCCAATCGATTTTCTGTCCTAGATGAGAAAATCAAAACCTACGATGTCGAAGAATGTATTAACTAGCACTTGAACAAATTCACCTCTAGAGTATCCTAATTACATCCAAAAATAATCATAATATAAAGTATAAGTACTTCTTAGGATTCACTAATCCTTTCCCAAACACCCACTCTCTATCTCTATTGACCAAGAACTTGGAACAAAAGTATAATACTTAACAAAAGTTCATAAATTATAATTTTAGCTTAATTTGACATTTCAAAATCACATTACAGAGTAAGAGCAATGAAAAATAAATAAATAAATCAGTTTATAGTTAAAACCTTTTGTTCAAAAACATTATAGGGAGACAAACTATTTGAAATCAACAAAACACTTTTCATTTAAATATTCATAACTTTAAGTTGATATGCCAAAATTACAATTCGTAAAGACACAAAAATTTTACATTTCAAGCTTTCTAAAAGGCTATCATATGCCTTTTGGGTAACACTAAAGGAGGGCCAGTGATAATAGTAGAAAAGCTCATTTAGATTACCATATGTTATATTTGAGTTGGAATGCTAGGAGGATCTACTCAAGGATCTCAAACATGACACCTATTAGAAGGTAACCTAAATATTTTTAGTACTTATTTTTATTGTGTATATAGATGAAGTTTAAAGTGTCAATGTTGATAGATTTTTATGTGCCTATATATTTTACTTATCTATGATATTATGTACATTGAGGACAATGTACATTCAAGTGTGAGGCGAAGAACTTTATTTTCATGTGTATGGGTGAGAACTTCATTTTCTCTAATGAGGACACATACTTAAGCTATTATTTTTAGTATTTTAGTTTAGATATGAGTATAAATTGTTGAAAATTTAGAAATCATCACTTATGTACAAGATAAATAAGATATGAACCCTATGATAGAATTGGTTTCTTTAACTATGATAAAGAGCTAGTATGTGAGAAATAAGGTGCATGTGCTAATTGAGTGTGGATCTCAAGAGAAGTGGTAAAAACTAAAATAAAAAATTAAAATTAAACTATCATAAATCACTTTTGTGGATTGAAATGGTTGCATTTAGCGTATGCAACAAGCCTTTAAACCCCTATGTTACCCTAGTGGACGAGTTTAGATCTCGTGAGGGTTTTCAGTAATGATACCCACAAAAATTAAACTAAAAGTAAAAATTAAAAAGAAATAACAAAAATAAACAAATAAAAAGAAATAGCAACTCAAAAACTAAAATTATAACAACATAAAAACTAAAAAAATTTTAACTTAAAAATTAAAAAAATAAAACCAGAAAACAAAACATAAAAATGTCTCGTGATTTTTAATCTCCTTTAAGATCATAATTAAAATTTAAAGCATAAGTTATTTTCAACTTCTTAAACAATCATAGTTTATAATAATAATTAGTTTAAAATCATTTTCGTACTTAACTTCAAAAATGTTTCAATTTAAATTTACCCAATTTTAGTGTCAGAAATTCGAATTTGCTTCGACTCTATCCTTACAAGTCAATACTCTCAAAACACTAAATCTTATGGGTTCAAGCACTCATATGGAGGTATATGCAAATAGAGTTTCTGTTTAGAAATGAACTAAGAAGTTTACATACTTATAAGAGAAGAAAGGCTCAAAAATAGTGCATAACTTCAATCTCATGAAAGGAATCGAATGTTTTAGAATTTTGTAAAGAAATCACAAAATTATTTTCATGCCTTAAAGAAAATCATTAAATAAAAATTTCAAGATATATGCCTTATGGAATTGAATAAAGTGCAATGACTCTTTAGGTATTTACTTCCTATAATTTGTTTTTTGTAATTAGTCTTTTCTCATAACTTTGTAGGCTATGAGGGTCATAGTTTGTAGATTATACTATTCAATTTTCTTTTTCTCTCTCTTTTAAGATATTTTTCAACATATTTTTTTAGAGAGTGGCCTCATGTACACATTGTACATTTTTGTAGAATTTTGGTGAGTAGTTAATTTTTTAGCTTTTCTGTTTGATTTTGGTTTAGGTAACCCCATATATGTCTCTTTTTGGTGGAAGTTATGAATGAATGAGATGAAAGACATACACTATCAATTTCTACTTATGTCATTCAAACTAAGCAATGAAAACAACATATGATTTTGGGTTCATTATAATTTTCACACTTTATCATGAATTACTACTACCTATGACAAAACTAACTAGTTACCATATTCTCCACGATATGTTTTCAAAACTTAATATAACATATAGTGCAAAAGACTTAACTATTTACTTAAATTTGATTTAAAGAAATGATAAATTTTTGTAAGAAATTTTTAAAACTAATCCTAAAATTCAAAAAATTATTAAGCTACACAAAGAAAATAAACCACTCAAAGAAAATAAAATCAATCACAATGAAAATGTGAACATAAAAAGTTTTAAAATTGTTAATTTTTTTGAAATTAAGGATAGTAACTTTTCACCAACCCCAATCTAGCACTTACATTGTCCTCAATGTAACAATTATAAATCAAAGATAAAGAGAAAATAGAAGAAAAGTTACCTATTTCTTGAGAATGTGCAAGTAGTGATTGAGAAATGCAGGTGCATCAATCATGTTCATCATTAAAGTTCACATAGATAGATCGCTGTAAACTTTTAACATCTCAACAAATATTTTTACTTTTAACAATTCTAAATTTATTCACATGCAATTAAACTAAATAAAGAAAACAAATTAAATACATAAAACAAATAAAAGAAAATTACCTAAAATGATGGATTGTCTCCCATCCAGCGCTCAGTTTAATGTCTTAGCAAGACATAACTTGGGGGATTTTATTTTAAGTAAACTCAATGTCCCCACATCATTGAGTCGACATTGAGTCAACCAAACCTACACGTAGGACAATTTTATATACCTATACTTTTTAAGTCATGCCCTATGAATTTTCAAAATTTTATTTATTTCAAACTAGGCACATGATTGTGGGTTTTAGATAGTTCACTTCTAGGTACAAGTCAAATAACTAAGGAATCAAAACATAGTCATATCTAGATCTAACAAAACAACTACCTTCTTTTATCACATATTATGATTAAAAACTTTGAAATTTTGGAGATAGTTTCAGAATATATTTTTCATCCTTTTATTTTATTTTATTATAATCTCTAAGTTAAATAACATAATCAGTATTAACCAAAGGTGCTCCCAAAAAAATGGTGGGGCAAAGCCTCATTAAAAATCATCCTCCTAGATAGAGCAACGTTCTAAATAAAGACTAGTGGCACAAAGATTTCCAAGAACTAATCTCCTAGATAAAACTCCCTTATATCTTTATTTTTCATGCTATTAAAATCTAAGTTACTTAAGTTAATAAATCAAGTTAAGTGAAAATCTAAATTAATTAAGGTAATCAATTATGTTAAGGCAAAATCTAAGTTAATTAAGTTAATAAATAAATTTAAGTGAAAATCTAAGTTAATTAAGTAAATAAATTATGTTAAGTAAAAATATAAGTTAATTGAGTTAATAAATTATGTTTTTTTAAAATTTAATTTAATTTAATTTTTTTACTAAAGAAAAATTAAAAAATTAATAATTTTTTATTTTTTATATTTGTTTTATATTTTTTTAATTAAAAATTATAAATGAAATTTTTTTATTCTTTTTTTAACACAAATAAATTAAAAAAATACAATTATTTACAACACAAAAGTTTTCAAAATTTTGATAAATAATTTAGAAATGTTACTGCTTTCTCGACAACGGTGCCAAAAACTTGATGAGACAAAATCAAGTCCCTGGCAACAGCGCTAAAAATTTGATGAGACAAAACAAGACCGACATCATGTTAGCAATACTGATCTTGCAGATAGTTTTTTTTATATTTGTAAAAATCTCGTAAGCGCACGAATCATTTCATAGAAAATGACAAGTATGCTCTTAAGGTAGATCTATGAAAGGAATATATGTGGTTTTTAATTTATTATTCAAACTTTTAAAAAATAAATTAAATCCTAAACATGCCGTCATGATATTTTGATTTTTGTTTCCTAATATAATGACATAAAAAAATAAACATAGATATGGATTCAATAAACTATACAAATTTTTTCATTCATAATAGCGTAATATTTATGGATATAATAATTAAGTTAATTATGTTTGCCATATTATTTATGTTATTAAAGATATAAATTGATATTTGTTGATTTTCATTTTTTGGAATGAAAGTGTCCTTAAGCGGGACCTAAATTCTTTTGTTTAATATTAATTAACTAATATTATTAGGCGAAGCCTATTAATTAATTAATTATTAAATTTCTACTTTATTTCTAAGAAAATAGAAAACCATCTAATCACAACTTTAGGCGGAGTTATTCAATTAGACTTTATTGAAGGTATCTAAATTAAACCTAAAAATATAATTATCTCAGTACTAACTTTCAAGTTTTAAAACTATTATTGAAAATATGTTGTTAATACATTTTTGAATAATAGTTCTTATAAGAAAACTTTTGAAATAGAGTTTCACTCTAACTATTGGTGATTCTACCAACAAATAAAATAGCACTACTCTAAATAAGATCGGATAAATAAATCTTAAAATCTAATTTTCAGATTTAAGTTTGTAATAAAAAATGATATATTTTTCTCTAACATCCTTAATATAAAATCTTGAATAAAAACAAAATCATTTTATTTTATAAAAATGTTTTACCTATTTAATATTTTGCAAGCATAACAATGTTATTATTATATCATATTTATAAAGAGTCAGCAATGTTAAATTTAATCACAGAAAAATTAAATATAACATATAAGAATAAAACATAAAAAAAAACTATAAAGAATTCATTTTAAAATTATACCTCAAAAATATCCTTAGAGAACTGTGATGCTTATTTTGTTGTTGGAAAACCTCCAAATAGATTTGCATTTACGTTTATTGAATCAAAAACTAGAAATTTAAAAATGTATAGCTAGTTCTTCTCAAAAAGAGAAGTACTTTCAAACTAAAAAAAATAAAAAAAGCTTTCTAAAGAGAGAAGAGTTGAGATTATTTTTTGTTTTTTTACAATGGGAGATAGGGTTCTTTTATAGGTGAGGAAAATGTTAAAAAAGTGGAAACTTATCTTAAAAAAATGATTTAGATGAGTATTGGATAGGCTGGCATGCGTTAGGGTGTTAACGCGCGTGACTGGGGGATTTTTGGGTAGATAATGCATTGACACGCGTAGGATTTGCGACATAGGTTGGCATTGATGCATGTAGATTTGTGGCATAGATTGATATTGACTTACCCAGTTACGCCCATTCACATCGAGACAAGCATGATGCGTAAATGATTGGGCAATGTTATCCATTTTTCCAAAGTAAAGTTGAAATGAACAAGAAAAATAGAAAAAATAATAAGTTTGTGAGTATTATGGCTTGAGTTACTTACTATACTAATAGGAAATTTGAGTTAAATTTCATTTTTACCAATGTTGTAGAAAGGCATTACCTTATAGTGATAAATCTTATCATAAAACTTGAGGCCTTTCCACACTAGGCTAATGTCTTACCATGAATTCTATTTATTTTTACCAAAATCTTTCCAAGGTAAGGCTTACCATTTTTGTGGTAGGGCATTACCATATAGTGGTATGTCTTACCACCTTACTGGATATCAGTGGTATGTTTTTCCATACAAGGCCAATGCCTTACTAGGATTTCTATTTGTATATTCTTCATTCTGATCGATAGTTATTACAATAATGGGTAACATTGTCATAAATTTAATCTCACCCATATATGTTTGCAAATGAGATAATTATCTCTTCAACATGGCTACATCTGTGGGGATTTACCGCAATGGGTGAAAGTCAAATGGCGCAATGTTCCATGAAGGCTTTCCATGTCCTTATCACAATTGTTGTAAGGATATGGTAAGCCTTACTTCTAAGTAGTTTTGGTAAAACAATTTATTTAGAATAATCTGATTTTGTGTAATTTTTTTGTTTTGACTCTCTTTTTTTATAAAGAAAAAAATAAGAAATGGGAGAATGAGAAAAGCAGTAGAATGTACACAAAAAGATGAAGAAAATATTATTTACACATGAATGATAAAGTAAACTTAGGATGTGAATTAAGCTAAATATTCCCATATACCTACCTTAATTTAAGACTTATATTATAACCATGTAATGATCTATTAAATTCTAACCAATATACATCTCTATTACTGGAGAGGGATGATGTAAGTGGACTTATGAAATGTGTTTAAGAACTCTATGAAAATTGTATGGTTTGCATGAACCTATCTCATATGTACAATAAGTTACTTGATTTGATAATACACATACAAATTTGTTCCATCATAAACACCTTGCATTGAAATGAGTTGATTGATAGCCATTCAATCCCTTTGTCCTATTTTATGCAATCTTTGCCAAACATATGGAGGTTGAACCATGTTCATTAGTAAATATGCATATCTTTTTAGTGTAATGAAAAAATATGTTTTCTATGCTTTATTTGAGGACAAGTAAAAAGTTAAATTTGGAGATGTTGATAATCTACTTTCATATAGTTATTTAGTCATTCTAAACTACCTTATTATCTTATTTGGGAGTGAATATTAGTAAAAAGCTTATTGAATGTATAAATGTGATAATGTAGGTGGAGAAACATCAATTGGATCTCAAATGGACAAGATACAATATTTTAGGAAAATTATAAACTATCACTCACTCGATTGATCGAGCTTTGCTTGACTTCGATCAAAGGTTCTGGGGTAGTCTTTATTATTAGAGCTCAATCAATCCAAAATGAAATTTATCAATTGAGCTTTACTCAAGCATCGATCAAATGCTCTTAGGTTGGAATAGATCGATCAAGCTAGGGACTCGATCAATTGAGAGGAGAAAAATTGACACATTAACATTGTTTTTACATCCAACTATCAATCTTAAGCATGTGATCAAAGGTAATATATTTCCTAAACAAATTAAGGTAGTTTTTGACCTTATTAGTAGTAATTTGGAACATAGAATTCAATTCCATCTTGTCTAAAATCGAGAAAAAGAAGAACTACGTTTCAGAGCATTTGGAAGGAGTTGGAGATTTATCAATTCTAGAGCCAGTTTTCCTTACTGAATTATGCATTTTTTCTTCAATGAAGTAGATTCTTTCCATGAACTCATTTATATCATTATTAATTATGTTTGAAACGATGAATGGCTAGGTTGATTATTTAAGATTTTGGTTGCACCAAGTCATGTAGCATGTGATCATAACAAATTTATTTGTGCAATTTTTCTCTTTAATTGATATCTTAATTAATCTTGTATTTAATGCTTCAATTAACTAGTCATTAATTGTAGGATTTTTAGGTTTATGTTCTAAATTGAAAAAGTGGAATATGGGTATTCATAGATTAAGTATCATATGCTTTGTAATAGTGTGAAAGTATGACTAATATATATGTAGCATAATTGTATGTGAGTTTAAATGTCTTGTTATTAAAATAACACGAAAAAGTAATTTTTTATGTGAAGTCATAAATGATTGCTTTAGAAAGAGTCATCAACATCTTAGATAATGTAGCTAGATATCATATTTATAGAATTCATTTAGAGATTGTTTTGAATTTCATATGAAGTGGCTAAGGGATTCTCAAATCCTAAGTTTTTCTCATGGTTGAAATTGCAAATTCGAGATAGCTTTAGTTTAATAATAATATTAATTATTCATATTTTTCCACTATTATTAGCCTAAATAGTATTACAATTACGTATTATCGGTATTCTACTACTAAAGACGCCACTTCTTAAAGATTGATACTTGTACTTTCTCACTATATTACTTGCATAACTTGCATACTTTCAAATCACATGTCACACATACGTCCAACAAAGATAGATTAAAGTAATAACACAACATTATGAAAACATGTGTCTGTAAACAATAACACAAAAAATGTCAACAACATATGTTAAACACAAAAAAAATTACTAAAATATAAAAAGGCAATAATAAGCACTAACACACAACATAACTCATACGTCAACGAAACAAGGATGCTCAAGCTACATACCATGAAACTGGAATAGGGCCTCTCCCAAAACTTGGCTCTAAAAGCTATTAATAGAAGTTAGTTGTGATCAAAGTGATGTTATGAGAGACTATAACAAGAAATTGTGGACCATAAGTGAAGGGAGGACTCATAACATAACCAATAGTCTAAGCAAGATAGACTGTGGGAGTGTTCACCTTTGTAACATATATAAAAGGCCTCTTTAGTATCAATATCAAATAGATTACAATAAAATATAGTTACATTTTAACTCCTCAACATATATAGTATTGCATAGTTTCATGAGACAATAGCATTGAAATCCCCTATCACTAGCTAAGGAGAATAAATGTTTGAAAGAGACCTCATAGAGCCCCAGAAGTTCCTTCGCTTAATAGATTCCCTTACCATAAAAAAACTTAAAAAATAGATTGTTGCATTTGTAGTGTATATAACTATTATATGTTGCTGATGACTTGGAACAATCAAAGTATCATCCACCATTTTGGGGGTAGAGAAATGACAAAGCTTTTTTAGTGATGTGTTAGACCCAATAAAGGTATAACTAAGATTTTAGCAAAAAGAAATCATCCAGAGAACTTAAATATTACATAGGCTTCGTTATACATAGAAAGTCAAACCATTCTCTTTTACAAAGATTCAGTAGAGTAGACTTGGTATCCTTGTTGGAAATACCCCTATAAATCTAGTACAGAATTATCATGATGAAGTATTTTCTGAAGCCTTATGTGTATCTTATAGGCTAAAAGTGGGGATTAATTGATTTGGCATGCCGAATATTTATGGTCACATATTTCTAACTAAAAGTTTAAAGTTAGGTATCTAATTAACTAGAGGGGTGAATAGGTAATTTTAAAATTATAATTAATTAAAAAATAACAAATTGTCAGATATTAAATCATATGTAAATAATATAAAGTTCAATTGAATAAGACCATAGCACATGATATTTTATGTGGAAACAATCTAGGTCACAACAATGACATAAGTAGAAAACTACCGATCTACTAGATCATCAACCTATTTACTATGAAAATCAATGTTCAATTACAAGACTAGGTCTTATACTACCCTCCAAGATAAAGCCCCTAAAATATCCACTTATAAGCCGCTACTTCTTTCATAGTCCCCACAAGATAGGAGTACAGATCTAGAAAATATTTTGATAACTTGAGTCACATGAGAAATCAAACTCGTTCAGTAAGCACCTGAAAAGTTATCATAATAACATAAGTGTAAAATGTTTCCTATAGTAGATTTAATAATGAAAAAAATAGCTAGAATATTCAAGTATAACTCATCTAAATTAAATCATCTAGCAACCTTGGAATAAAAGTTGAACCACAACTTAAACACAGATAGGTTCTTTAAAGTCAAATAATCATATCAAATAATTATGATTATATGAAAAATTATTTGATCTAGACATTCAAGAACCAAACCAAAGAGAAGCTATATGAACATGAAATCACAATATCATAAGATAAATAGGCTTCTTGATGACTCTATAAAAATAGTCATCAATGTACTTTTTTTACGTAATACTTGCACGTTTTATTCAATAAGTAATATCTTTAGGGTTAAAAATATGAAAATATGAACTTTCTAGTGAAAAGGGGTGAAAATATAATTTTTTTATTTTTTACGGTTTTTTTTCTAATTTTTATGGATTTTTTATGAATTTTTAACATAAGACCAATAAGAAGTTTCCATGTGTACGTCATGCAAGAATAGGAGCTAACTAGGCAAGCCAATCTGACACAACACAAGCAGAGAGGCCTAATTGCATATTCCTATTATCTATTGTGATGCACCGCTATGGCATGTGTTAGCATGATGTTCATTCTGACTTCCTCCATGATCAAATGTTCGGCTATGTGTCTTTAGGCAATTCGTTCACTCCTTCCACCGTCGTGCCACACAATCCGTAATTGCTAATCACGTTGTGCCATGTGACACTAACTCAGCTTTCGTTGAGCAGATCAGTCTTCCCATAACATACGTGATGCTCTAATTTTCCCAGTAAATTCCACGTGCCACGTGTCATGCTTCTATTGGCTAGAATTGTTAATTTTTCCTTTTTCATATCACCTTTAGTCTGAAGCTAATTTGATAGCCAAAATTTCACCTAAGCTATATATAACCCTTTAATTTCCCCATAAACTCTAATGTGTAGAAATTAACATATTTTTTATTAGTTTTTAGAGCAAAGAATAGGAAAAAATATAGAAAAATTCAAAAGGAGATTCCATTTTTTTTGGAGATTCAAGAGGAGATTGGTATTACAATTCAAGAGATTGATTATATTTTTTTCTATTTTCTTTATCAGTTTTTATATCTTTCTTTATCAAAAATATGAACTTCGTAAAAAAATTATGTCTAGTTAATTTATTAATTTAGGGGTCTTATGAACCTAATTTTCACCATTTGATGATTTAATATTTTATCCCAATTGTGATTTTAATATAATTATATTATTTAATCTAACTTTTATGCTATGAATTTTTTTCCAACAATTGATCTATAAAGACAATTAAATAGATTTGAGAAAATTATTTAATCATTTGTCTTAATTAAATAACATGCGTAGTTTCGAGATAGAGATGCATGATTCTCATATATGTGATCCATAATTGATAAACTTATTAAGTAATATGTAATTTATTTGACATGAGAGTGCATTTAGGTTAATTATTATATGGTGTCTAGCTTACTTGAGAGTCTACATGCTAGATTAAATTCAATTGATTACGTAATTTATTGATAATTATATTGGAGGGATTTTAGTGATTCACATGCTTAGAAAATCGGGAGATTAAGTATCCCTAAATATTTTTCATATATCTTCTTAGTTACTAAATCTGATTTAATTAATTAATGTTATTTAGTTTTAGTTCTTTTAATTTTATTTTCTTAAAATATAAAAACACAAAAAATTTGATTTTTTGTTTTTTTGGTTTTAAAAATTAGTTACGAGTAATATAATCTCTATGAGAATGATTATTTTTTATCATTATATTACTTGTTATGACACCTATATTCATTGCATATAATTCTTGTGCGATCAAGTTTTTTTCATTGTTGTCGGGGATTATAAACATTAGAAATTAATTTTTTTCTTATTTTATTTTAGTTCTTTTTCTTTATTTAATTTTCATAATTTTAATTTTAGTTTATTTAGTTATTTTAGTTGATTTCCTTTAGTTATTTTATTTTATTTATTTTTTAAATTTTAATTTATTTATTTAGTGATCTATTTTAAATTTTTATTTATTTTTAATTTAGACATCTCCTTTATTGCTATTAGAAATAGAGTTGAATCTATTGCATGAGTAGAGTCTGTAAGGAATAAATTTTGCCTTTAGATCCCAAAATCGAGTGTACTTTGAGATCAATAAGAAAACAAGAAGTGTCACCCAAGTGAAAATATGGCTAATCCATTAGAAATAAACAATAATGAGCTAAATTTGAACAACGAGATACCTTTAATGGATGATAGGGATAGAGCTTTGAACGAATATGCAAGACCTATATTGGAAGGGCCGAATCTAAGTATTACAAGGCCAAACATTCAAGCTAATCAATTTGAACTAAAGCTAATGATGTTCAAATGCTACAAACAGTTGGACAATTTAGCAGATTACAAACAGAGAATCCTCATCTTCATCTCAAATTGTTTATTGAAGTTAGAGATTCATTCAAATTTAGTGGTGTGACGGAAGAGACATTTAGGCATAGATTATTACCTTACTCTTTGTGAGATCATTCTTAAGCTTGGCTAAACTTTTGGCCACCTGATTCAATTACAACTTGGAATGATTTGACAGAGAAATTCTTAATGAAATACTTCTCACGAATGAAGAATGCCAAGCTTAGGAATGAGATTACCTTCTACCAACAATATAAAGAAGAATCTTTATATGAAGCATGAAAATGATTCAAAGAATTTCTAAGGAAGTTTCCTCACCATGGTATCCTTCATTAGATCCAAATGGGGACTTTCTACAATGGTATTAATGCTCAAACAAGAACCATTGTTGAAGCATCCACCAATAGAGCTTTGCTAGCCAAATCTTACAATCAAGCTGATGAGTTACTTGAGAAAATGGCTAGCAATAATTATCAATGGCCAATGGACAGAATGAAAGCCACAACAAGAGTAGTCGAAGTGCAAGATGTAAATGATATCATGGCACTTACAGCTTAAGTGTTATCTTTAATTAATCTTTTAAAGGTTCAAAACTCACCAACGAGTATAAACCAAGTCCAAGATTCAAGTGGGTCGTGTGTTTTTTATGGAGTAGCTTATTTGTTTGATAATTGTCCAAATAATCCTGAATCAATATTTTATGTGGGTAATGTGAATCAAAACAATAATCCATATTCGAACAAATATAACCTAGGATGGAGACAACATCTCAATTTCCAAATAACAACAATCTAGGTGGTAATCAATTCAATCATCAATAATTTCCACCACTAGGTTTTCAACAACCATAACAACCAAGAGAAGAAGCCACATACTGAGAACAACACAAATGCTCTAATGGGGATGTTGAAAGACTTCATCCAATCAATAAATACAAAAGTGTCCCCTTAAAAGGCTTCAATTCAAAATTTAGATAACTAAATGGGGAAACTTGCACAAGCCATATGTCAAAGGCCTTAAGGTAACCTTCAAAGTGACACAATTATAAATGCAAAAAGAGAAGGTAAGGAGTATTGCAACACCATAGCCTTGAGAAGTGGTAAAACTTTAGACGAGAAAAATGAGACTAAAAAAGATGAGGAGAACCATAAGACTAACAAGGATGAAAAGGAATTAATGGATAAAGAGAGCTAGGAATTAGTGGATAAAGAGAGTAATGGAAAGAAAATAATTCAGTAAAAAAAGAGTAACCTCTACAAACCCACTATTCCTTTGCCTCAAAGACTACAAATGAAAATTTTAGATACATAGTTTTCAAAATTCCTAGAAGCCTTTAGGAAATTTCACATAAACATATCATTTGTAGATACACTTGAAAAAACTCCTTCTTATGCCAAATTTTTGAAAGACATCCTATCTAAGGAAAAGAGCCTTGAAGATAATGAAATAATAACCTTAACTGAAGGTTGTAGTGACATCCTTGCTAGAAAACTACCCTAAAACTGAAAGATGTAGGTAGTTTTGTCATCCCTTACACTATTAGGAACATCCCCTTTGAGAAAGCACTGTGTGACTTGGGTTCCAACATTAACCTTACGCCATTATCAATTTTCAAAAGATTGGGAGTTGTTAAATCCAAACCTATTTCGGTAACATTACAAATGGTAGATAGATTAAGAGACGTCAGGGTATGGTCAACGATGTGCTAGAAAAAGTAGACAAGTTAATCTTTTTGGTGGATTTCATTGTACTAGACCTAGAGGAGGACCATAAAATTCCCATCATACTTGACTTCCATTCTTAGCAATCAGAATAGCACTCATTAATGTAAAAAATGTGAGCTTACAATTAGAGTGTAAGATGAATAAGTAATGTTTAATGTTTTTAAAGCATTTAAACCCCTTGACATTGATATGGCTAATGATTACTTTAAGATAAATGTTACTAAGTCTAACGATAACTTAAAATAATTTGTTGTTTTACCCAAACTTAAGATTGTTACACATGTTTCTATAAACAATGAAGCAAACTCATCAAGAAAAACCTCAATCTGTGTTATTTTTAAAAGTATAGAATCTATGATTGATATTGTTGATTGTGTGAACTATTTAGAGGCTACAACTTTCATTTGTTTACCTAAAGTGGTTTTGGAAAGTTTTGCAATAGGAAATAAGCTCAAACAATTTATTGAAGGGCCATAAATTTTAGACCTTACACTTTTACCCTCTTATCCCGAATTAAGTAGGCAAGTAGAAGAGTCCAACAAAGAAGGGAAAAAGATGTTAGAAATACATAAATTGGATGAGCTATGGTAAAGTGCATATAAAAATTCCAAAAAGTACAAAAAGATAATAAAAATATGGCATGATAAGATAATTGAGAACCATGTTTTTAAAACATAAAGTATTATTGAAAAAATCAAGACTCAAACTATTTCCAAAAATAAAACTAAAAAATAAATAGACACAAAGGGATATACCTTAGCAGTTGATGTGATCATCTAGTCAAGGACGTTAAATGTGACGCTATTTGGGAGGAAACCCAATATTATTTTACTTATATTTTCATTTTTATTTTTTTTAGGTGAATAAATATGGAAAGCAATGGCATAACAAGATTAAGCATTTCAACTTTGGATGTGGTGTGCCAAGACTAAGGGAGTTTTCTTTCCTTCTACTTTTTCATATTTATATGTGCACATTGAAACAATGTATAATTTATAGTTAGGGGAGGGAACTTCAATCTCTATTTTAGCATCTTAATCATGATTTTGTAAAACTTGATAAATATATGGAAACTAAATGCATGCATACTTGATACATTAATAATGTGATATGTTTGCTAGTTTTGATTGAGCTTGTCTGAAAAGAAAAAAATTGCAATCATGTGTTATGCTATAGAATAAGGTGAAATGTCATGCACTCTATAAAAAAGAGAGAGAAAGAAAAAAAGAAAAAGCAAAACTCACAACACAATTATCCCTCTAAAAAAAGAAAAAAAAATTGAAAATAAGTTTGGGTGTTGTGAAGTTACAAAAAAAATGTAGAATAAAATAATATGAAAAGAATGATAAGAGAGGGTGAGCTAAAATATCAAGTTAAAGCTCAATTGTAGTTAAAAATTGCATGATGAATAAAAAGAAAAGCTAATGTGTGTAAAGAGCCTAAATGTCTTTATTTTTTAACCCCTACGTAAGCCTTACATTGCAAGCATGTAAAGTCCTTATTGATCTTTAGTTAAGTGCATATTTACATTAGTGGAGAGGGATGTGAAAAATATACTTATGAGACTTGTTCTAAGATTGAATTGATCAGCATGCTCATATAGGTTGATTTCATGAGTACATTGGATGATATCATATGCAACACACACATGAATCAATTTGTTAAAAACCTTGCAGATCCTTTTATAGGTGGAGCATTGATTAGTAAGTATATGAATCTCCTTATCATAGAATTGTATGACTTTTGAGATAGATAGTTTTCACTAAATATACATGTATTAATAGATATATACTTTGGAATATACCACCCATGTCAATTTATTTAGTTAGACTTGGCTTTACTTAATGACAAGCAAAAAGTTAAGTTTGAGGGTGTCATGACTCTATGAAAGTAGAGTCATTAGTGCACCTTTTTTAAGGGCTAAAAATATTAAAATATTTTTAAGGGCTAAAAATATTAAAATATTTTTAAGGGCTAAAAATATTAAAATATGAACTTTCTATTGAAAAAGGATGAAAAATTAGTTTTTGGACTTTATGGGCTTTTTATGAATTTTTAACGTAAGATGAATCAAAAACTACCATGTGTATGCCACACAAGCATAGGAGTTGACTGGAAAATCCATACAAACACCACGTAAACAAAGAGGCCCAATCATAGATCATAGTGTGTACAATGTGATGCAACACTATGCCACATGTCAAGACGATGATCATTCCAACTTCGTCCATGATCAAATGTCCGGCTACGTGTCTTCAGGATATTTGTCTACTCCTTCCACCATCATGCCACGCAATTCATAACCATAAATCATGTTATGCATGTGGTGCTGGATTAGCATTTGTTGACCAAACTAGTCTTCCTATGCCACATGTCATGCTCTGATTTTCCTAGTCAATACCACATGCAACGTGTCGCGTTCTTATTGGCTAGTGCTGTTAATTTTTTCTTTTTTCATATCAGCCTTAGATCTAAAGCTAATCTAACTGCACAGATTCTATATGAGCTATATTTAACCCCTAATTTCCCTATAAACCTTATTAAGCCAAAATTAACATATTTCTTATTAGTTTTGGAGCTAAGAAGAGAGAAAAATACAAAACAATTCAAAATAAAATATAATTTTGGTGGAGATTCGAGAGGAAATTGGTATTACAATTCAAGATATTAATTATGTTTCTTATTTTTCTCCTTTTTTTATCAATTTTTATGTCGTTCTTTATGAAAAATATGAGCTCCATGAACAAAATTATGTCTAGTTAATTTATTAATCTAGTAGGAGTCTTATAAACTCAATTTTCACCATTTGATGATTTAATATTTTACTCCAATTATGATTTTAATATAATTATATTATTTAATTTGATTTTTATGCTATGAATTATTTGACAAACAATTGATCTTAGATTTGAGAGAATTATTTAATTGTTTGTCTTGATTAAATAACATGCGTAATTTCTAGATAGAGATGTATGATTCTTATGTATGTGATTCATAATTGATAAACTTAATGAGTAGTATGTAATTTAATTGACATGGTAGTGCGTTTAGGTTGACTACTATATGATGTGTAGCTTACTTGAGAGAGGAATACATGTTAGATTAGATTCAATTGATTATGTAACTGATTCATAATTATATTGGGGGGATTTTAGTGATGCAGATGTTTAGAAAATTAGGGGATTAAGTATTCCTAGATATTTTATCATATGTCTTCTTAGTTACCAAATCTAATTTAATTAATTATTGTTATTTATTTTTAGTTCTTGCAATTTTTTTCTTAAAATATAAAAGCAAAAAAATCGATGTTGTTTTGTTTTAAAAGTTAATTTATAATAATATAATCTCTATGGAAATTATCTTTTCTTATCATTATATTACTTGTTGCAATACGTATACTTATATATTCATTTCACACAATTCGTGTCCGATCACTTATTACTCAATAAAATATGACCACATAATATTCAATAGATAAAATATAGAAAGAAGCCTAAACAAAATAGGATCCTGTTTTTGCAAAAAAAAATTGAAAGATTGAGCAGAAAAACAATTAGAAAAATAGAATGAATTTGATTAGTTAAAATATGGAGCTTTATGTTGTTTATATGGGAAATAGGAAACCTTAATGCTAGGTTAAAGACCAATTACCATTATGTTCATTTCATAATTCATAGAGTAATAATTAATAGGGATAATATGATGAAAGAATAGTTTAGCTCAAGTAAAAAAATATGTTATATGTTGAAATCCTAGCCGTTGTATCGATCTAAACCAGGATCGATTATCAAACCAAGAAGGTCGATCAATCAAAACCCTTTTTGATCGATCCAGTAACAATTAATAAAACTTGAGACCAGGTAGATCGAATATAATCAATGCTTAATTGATCCAACCTCTTGATTCATCAAACCCAACATTGATCGATCTATACGAATATGAAAATAAATTCGAGAGGACATAAATCATAAGCACGAGTATAAACCTAAAATATATTGACTTGAAACTTGAAATATTCTTTGTTTTTAAATCTGGATATAAAAACGTGCCTAGAAACTAGTTTACTTTTAAATATTTTGTTCACGAATATCTCCAACACTCATATACCTTACAATCTCCCTCTTTGGCAATTCTTGTGATTAAATCTCTCTCTCAATACATGAGGCTTATAGAAAAATTAAAATTTTACATAGTGGTACTATCCGATGATTCAGTGAAGCCATCTTTGCTTGAATCTTAATAGCTCATATGTTCGCCAAAAATAAAAATAATAAATAGGCACACAACTTGTCTCGAAAGTTACATTGTTGATTAGTTGAATATATATAGTAACAGTAAAACGAACAAGTAAAAATAAGCAGTGAATAATAACATATAGAACATTTAAATCTTAAAACTACTCCCCCTATGTGACATATTGAATTGCACACTTAAACATTATGTATTCTCTCCCTATAACACATTAATAAATATGTTCTCCTCCTAAATTTAATGACTCTCTTATTATTAAATACTTTCCCCTTTTTGTCATAAAAAATATAATTTAACTATGAAGCTTAAATTTAATGAGTAAGAAAGCAATATGCAACAAATAAATGAACTCCCCCTAAGTTTTATGATACCCCTAAATAAAGTAGAATACATTTTTTTTTATAAAAATTGAAATATATAATTTTTTTTAATTGAGGGTAGTAGAGTTATTTAAACATGACTAGAACATAACATTTAATTGAGAAATTAATCTTATTCAAATTCTGACTATCTATTGAAAGTGTAACTACTTGGACAAGATACACATGCATAATAACACATATAGTGACATATCGACCATCACCAAAATAAGATGCCATGTTTGAACTTCAAAAGTATGTCATTTAATCCATTTATGATCAGTCATGAAATATTCAAAGTAAAGAGCATCATCTATCATAGGAAAATGCAATTGAATCCTAAATTGCACAAAATAAAACAAATCTTCCCATAAAGAACTAAAAAAACAAATTATTTCACTTTTTTTATATAGGTGCTAAGCTTTTTTATGTTTTATTTCCCATTTGTTTGTTAAAGAATAATGTACAAGTAAGAAACATAATATGATGACTTTTACACTTGGTGTAAAGTAGCCCTCTCTACTCACCATGATAGTTGCACATATCACAGTAGGTAGCCCACTCAAAACTAGGTGTTTTATTTATAACAAAAAATTTTAAAGTGAAAAATAGAGAGCTCAAATATTATTTTGTAGTCAAAGTTAGCTAAAGTCTTGAACTCTTACAAAATCAATCATAAAGTTCAAGCAGGATATATATATGAGTTTTGTGAGTGTGTGATGAGTGCTTAAAAATCACTAAAATTATCATGATTTAATATATTTTGATTGATTAAATAGGTTTATATTTGTATGATTTTATCATATTTTTATATAAATTTGTCTTCTTTTAGAATCATTGGAGACAATACATGACAAATATGTTGATAAAAAATGAGAAAATTCAAAAAAATAGAAAAATGGAAAAATGATCAACATTGCGCGCAATCAGCACATGCCATGTGCGTGCTCGCTTTCCACGCGCGTATGTCCTGTAGAGTCCCACATGCTCTAGTTCCCGTCTATCACAAATCCCGCACACAGTATTGTCCATCCCACCACAAATCTCACCCTATACGTGTGCCAGCCTGTCTAAACACATCCAAAACTAATTTTGAGATATTGTATCACTTTTTTAGTTATTTCCTCACCTATAATAGGAGCCTCTTTTTCAATCTCAATTCACAAAATTTCTTAGCTCTTCTCTTACTCTCTAGAAAGCTTTCTTTGTTTTTTTCTATTTTTTTTTGTTTTAAAGTTGTTCTCTTTTTTAGAAGAATTAGCTATGATTTTATAAATTTCTAGTTTTTGATTAAATAAACAAAAATGCAAATTTGTTTCGAGATTTTCCAGAAACAAAATTAGCATCAAAGTTCTGTAAGGATTATTTTGAGGTAAAATTTTAAAATGAATTATTTATAGTTATTTTTATGTTTTATTCTCATATGTTATATTTAATTTTTCTGTGATTAAATTTAACATGGCTGGTTGTTTATAAATATGATATAATAATAACGTTGTTATGCTTGTGAAATATTAAATAGGTAAAACATTTCTATAAAATAAATTGATTTTGTTTTTATTAAAGATTTTATATTAATGATGTTAGAGAGAAATATATTATTTTTCATTACAAACTTAAATCTAACAATTGAATGTTAAGGTTTAATTATCCGGTCTAATTTAGAATAGTGCTCTTTTATTTGTTGGTACAATCGCGTTGTAGTTAGAGTGAATCCATATCTATCTTTATTTTTTTTATGTTATTAGATTAGGAAATACAAAAATCAAAATATTGTGACAGAATGTTTAGGATTTAATTTCTTTTTTAAAAGTTTGAATAATAAATTAAAAAATACATATATTACTTTCTTAGATCGACTTTAGGAGTATACTTATCATTTTCTATAAAATGGTTCGTGCATTTGCAAAGGTTTTATAAATATAAAACCAAAGTATTTGTAAAATCGATATTACTAACCCGATGCCGGTTTTGTCTTATCAGTGTAAGAGTATGTTCTTTTGAATATTGATCACTATATGTGAAAGGTATGTAAATGCACAGATTGAAATACTCAATTACACAAGGAAAATTAAAATAGAATAAGTCAAATTTGTAAAAGGAAGTAGTATGTAAAGTCTATCTCATTGTTAAAACAAATCTACCCTCCTTGTTTTTATTTTTATTTTTTTAAAATTTATAATTTTTAAATAAAGGGAAACAAACAACAAGAAAAAAAATAAGAAACTAACAATAATACTAAGGTACTTACCTAGGATTGATTAAGTACACAATCAAAAGTACCTAGGTGAATATTAAATTACGGTAAGGTGAATGGAAAGAAATAATCTTTCCTAATCCAAATTTTCTTAAACTGTGGTTTCTTAATTTCTTGGGTTGAGACTTAATTAACTTAGTTGTCACTAGTATGTTCTTGAACTTGCCTTTATTTAACTCATTCATCCTAAATGAAGATGTAACATGCATGATAGGATGATAATAATTAATCCTAGAATTAAATATGTTGACTTTCCATTCAAGTAGGATTACTATGTATAGATGAATGATACTAATGAGTCCTATAACTAGAAGTATGGAAGGAATTATCAACATGCGCAGTAGTAAACAAAAATCTACACTTGGACCTAATATGACCTTTCCTATGACAATGATGACAAACAAACACAAACTTAACAGTATTTTCTACTTTAGGTGCAATAGTTCTTTATGCATAAGTAATAACAATAGAAGTAAAGTTAGAAGGCCTTTCTAATGTAGTGTTTTATGTTAAAGGTATAGAGCTCTCTTCCTTATAACCAAAGCCACATTTATCATGTAAAGTAGAAGGGTTAAAGGGTTTTAGAAACTAAGTTGTATTTGAAGATAATGGCGTAGAGTGCTCATCTATATATCCAAGCCTTATCTTGTCTCCAAAAGGTTTTCCAGACAAGAAATTTGTTTAGCTTTTCAGCTCCAATTATTAGACTTTTTATGGCTTCCTTTGATTGTTCAAGTTCATGCACATGATTCTTGTTTTGTTGTTTAAGATTTGCAAGACTTGAACTCAAACCATTAGCAAGTTTAGACGACTTAATTTTTTTTCTTCTTTTTCTAGGATGGATGAATTAATTTCATAAGATTTGAGTTTATCATTTAATTTGGTACTTCTACTAGTAACCTATTCTTTTGTCTCTTATAATATACTAAATCTATAAATAGTTTATCAAGCTAGAAGCACTAAATTTATTTAACAAGAATTAAAAATCTCCTTCCTCATAGGCTGAATCAAAGTTAGACTTACTAGAGCATCCACAAGTAGTTGCAATATATTCCAAGTTGTTGATGCCATAATTTTCTAAGTCATTATAATTATCTTTGTCACTTTCTGACTTGCTAAAGGTAGTATTGAAAGCCCATCCAGTACTCTTCTTTTTGTTAGCATACTTAGCTTCAATATGATCAATCCCATTGCATTCAAAACACTTAGGCCATTAGGTTTACTTTTCTTACCTTTGGAACTCATAGGTTTGAGTTCACTTGGATTCTAATCCTTTGAGCGACTTGGTTGCTAGTTACTCTGTGGAATATTCTGGTTGAAGATTGTCTTGAGTCTTTTGGATAAGAGTTTCAATTTTTCATCATACTCATCATTTTTATTATCATCATCATCAGTCTTGGAGGTTTTGAAAGCAATACCTTTATTCTCTGGTTGAGTTTGAAAGATTATCTTAAAGGTTTGAAATGAGCCAACGAGATCCTCTATTTTGACGGTGTCAATATCATTGATTTCATCAATAGTAGTGTCATATGCATGGAAGTGATCTAGTAATGAATAATGACTCTTCTGAACCAACCTAAACTCCTCAATTTTTCCTCCAAGATTTGAAGAAGTGTTAGAAATATCACATAATTTAGAATAAAATTCAAATAAGGTTTCAGTTTTTTCCATTCGAAGGTTTTCAAACCTAATTCCTAGCATGTGAAGTTTGGTTCTTTTAACTTGGGTGGTGTGTTCATGAGCAACCTCTAAAATATCCCGAGCATGCTTAGTAGTATCAACATTAGAGATATGACAAAACTAATCAGTAGACATAGCATTAAAGATAGCATTAATTCTAATTTGGTTCCAATTACTATCACTTTTATCTTCAGTGGTCCATTCATTCCTAGGTTTAACTATGAAAATATTATCTTTTCTAACGGTTATTAATTCCCAACTATAAATAACCAAATTCCACACACTTACATCTAGAAAATGTAGAAAGGCTCTCATACAAGCCTTCCAATATGAATACCTAGACCCATCAAAGAAAGGAGCATGAGTTGTAGATAAACCTTCTCTCAAATGATCCATAACAAAGTCCTTGGAAGACATTAAGTATATCTAATGACCCGCTCTAATACTAATTTAAAGTTTAAAGTTATAGATCCAATTAATTAGGAATGAACATTTTAACTTTAGGTTTGGGTATGAGTAGTTATCTATACCATCGGTTTGATTTTTATCCGATTGATTTTCGAGAACGAGGATTGTTTTAGGTATTATCCGATCATGAAGTTACACTTATGGGATGGGTATAATTATACTAATATTTGTCCCCTTATGTAACCGATATATATTATATTTATTAAATCAATAAAATTTTAATTTTCAAAAATTTGAACCTTGAATCTCGTACTCATATATTAATGCTCAATACTATTAATCCATTGTCCCATCCTGTTACTCATGGATAAAAACTGTCCCTTAACTATAATGATTTTTGGACAATTTTGAGTACATATTTACCACTTTGGCTTTGAGAATAATTATATCAAAATCTATCCTTGCTCGTCCTCATGCCCATTCCTACAATTAACTATAGAGAGGTGAATAGGTAATTTTTAAATTATGACTAATTAAAAAATCAAGTGATCAGACAAACAATCGTGTGTTAATAATATAAATTGGAAAAAAGAAGAACTTCATACACGATATTTTAGGTGAAAATAACCTAAGCCCCAAAGTAATCTCCTTAGAAGCCACTAGTTCTTTCATAGTCTTCATAAGTTAGGTGTACGGATTAAGACCAACGTGTTGATAAGTTGAGTCACAGAAGAAATCAGACCTAGTTAGCAAATACTTAAAAAGTTAGCACAATAACACAAATGTAAAGTGTGTCCTAGAACAGATTTAATAATGAGAAACTCTAACTAGAAGATTCAAGAATAAATCAATTAAATTAAATCATCTAGCAACCTTAAAATAAAAGTTGAAGCACAAGTTCAATGATAGCTTCTTTAAAGTTGAATAATTAAATCAAATAGTTATGATCACATATAAAATTATCTAACCCAAATATTTAAGAACTTAATCAAGAAGAAGCTATATGAACAAGTAATCACAATATCATAAAATAAATAGGCTTATTAATTAATCAAGTATAACCATACAATCTTTGATAAACCATACAATGTTTAATATATTAATTAAAAAAACAAGCCTAAACAAAATATGATTCAGTTTTTGCAAAAAAATTTGAGAGAGAGAACACAAAAAGAATTAGAATGATAGAATAAACATGGTTTGTTGAAATATGAAGCATTGGGTTGTTTATATAAGAAAGATGAAACCCTAATGCTAGGTTAAAGACCAATTGCCATTATGTCCATTAAATAATTCATAAAGAAATAATTAATAAAGACAAAAATAGTAAAAGAATAGTTTGGCTTGAGTAAACAAATATGTCATAAGTTAAAACCCTAACTGTTCGATTAATCCAATCCAGGCTTAATCAATCAACCGACACCATTTTTGATCATTGCTTTCAATCAATCCAGCAACAATTAATATAACCCAACACCTGGTAGATTGATTCAGTCTCTTAGTTGATTGAACCTAACTTCAATCGATCTATACTAATATAGAAAATCAACCCGAGATGACATAAATTGTACAAGATCGATACTCGATCTATCTAACCTATTCATTCGATCGACTAATATATATACTAAATGTTCCTAAGTGTATAATATGTATTATAACGTGCATATATAAGGACGATTATATACATAAAAATGCACCTAGAAACAAGTTTACATTTAAATGTTATGTTTACAAATATTGTCAATACTCATTTACCTTACACCAACCTTCATTTACAGTCGAGAACGAAGAAAAAAAGAATTTACCATGCGAATCTGATTTGATTCAACATGCGAATATGTCATGAATGCAAAATGACCTAACCCACTTTGACATATTTATTAAATGAGTCAAACACAATACGATAATGCAAATAAACATGTTAAATTAACATAATACTATTTAATCTGTTAAATTCGATACGACGCTTCTAAAAATTTATAAATAAGTTAGAAGATTGATATATCTCATAAAAAATTAAGGGAAAAGGATTGATCTCCTTAACAACAAAAAAAAGGTTGAAGAAAAATTTCAAAAAATTCATATTTTAGGGCTTATAAAACAATAAAAGTTTTTTTTTAATATTTTCTAATTACCTATATAAAAAATAAAATAAAAAAATAGCAGCAGACCCGACATAGGTGTCTTCATTATCGTGCATAAAAGTTGGCCACAAATGAGAGGAATCTTTTCTCTTTGTGACACCAACATGCTATAGCAAATGAACGTGGCTTTATTATTGTTATACATTAATCTAACCGTTACATAACTAACCCAAAGCCCAACATGAACCCATGTAATAAACGACGTACGTTCAATCAAATTGATCTTCTGCATATATATGGAAACGTCTAAAAGCAAGTGTTCAAACAATAGAGCAATTCCAAAGAAAAAAAGAAGAGCAAGAATATCTATCGAAGAAAGGACCAATTAAAGAAGATGTTAACCTTAAATCTCACTAATGCAAAGTTGTCCATATCACTGTTAGCCATAACCAGGTCAACCTTATACGGCCTCACATGTTTTACCATTTCTACTACAAGAGGCCTTTGCAACAAGTAAGTTTCTCTCTTTGATTTTGTAAAACTCCTTTTTATATATATTTTTTAGGGGGAAATTTGGATAGGAAATTGAAAGTATGAAAATAGTGATAGATTTATTAAATTATTGTTAATATTTCTCTCGAAAATTTTGAAAGAATTTGATTACCAACAAACTTTAATATGCCATGCATTTTTTATTTAATTATATGAGATAACCTTTTTATATAGTAAGTTTTAATTTTAATACTTAAAAAATATATATATATTTATTTTTCTTATAACTTAATAAATTTATATTTTTTAATATATTAAGAAAATCAACATATATATTTTTTAATACGAAATTAAAAATAAAATCAATTAAATAACTACTCCTTACTATTTTTCTTACCAATAACTCTGATTCTTGATTTTGAAGTATTTGATAGTAGTATACAGTGCGTAGAGCTTTAGGGATAAATACATAAATTTATTGTTTTATATTCGAACACTCATGTTACCATTGAGTATAACTCTTAATAATATCATGCTCATTAATAATTATAACGTTTTAAACAAAAACAAGTAACAATATTCTTACTGCTATTTCAAATGTATATATATTACTAATTTTTGAATCCGTACTAATGTACGAATCGATCATTTAAATTTTAAATTTAATAAATATATAGTAGTATTAATTTTGATTGTTTCAAATTCTTTATTTTATAAAAAGTAATTCATTTGATAAATAATAATTAATTGTCTAGTAATAATTTTTATTTTTTCAAATTTTTTATTTTTTATAATAGTAAATCTTTAAATATAAATTTTTAATTTACTTTTATTATAATAAAAAGATTTATGTTAAAATGTTTTATAAGGTAATTTGCAAAAATACTCTTAAAATAAATATATAATTATTTTGTTACTTTAGTGATGAATAAATATATAATAATTATTATTTTATGAGTAATAGAATCCAAATACAATATATGCATAAGTATTTACCACGATATTGAAAATAACTGTATAATTTTATTTAATAAATAATTCAAATATAATATGATAATATATTATCGAATAAATTTATCGAATATTCATTAAATGAATAATTATAAAATTATCACCCTTAATATAATAAATATAATTGCATCATACAAAATAAATATTCATAAAAAATATTTTTATGATATGAACATTCTGGTATTTCTAGTCATATGAATTATCACATTTAATTACACAAAAAAATGTATTTATTATATGGATATATTTTTTTATTTTTGTGTAAAAAATAGAAAGAAAAAAATTTATTTATTGTATAAATATTTTGATATTTATTGGTGTATAAAAAGTAACAAAAATATGAACTGCTCATAAATGAATTGATAGAACATTTATTAAATGTAATTCTTAATTTAATAAAATAACTACTTTATACAAAATAATTATTCATAAAATATATATTTATTATATACACATTTAATATTTAGTGGTGTAAAAAGTTTAAATAAAAGTAGAAAAAAAGGGTCCTGTAGAGACCAAACATTGTACTCATTCATGATTTTAATACGTAAGACATAGGATCGATTGCTCGGATTCTTTATAATTTATTACAGGGTAAGGTATTGTAAATGTTTTTTTTATGTTAGGAGATTTATTTTAATTAGTTTCTTAAATTAAAAAAATATCATTTAATTTTTTATATTTTATAAAAGGATCAAAAAATAACGAATTTTACTATTAACTCAATATTTTAATATTTTTTATGATAAAAATTTTACTTTTATTTAATGTTTTAATAGTTTTAATGATAAATACGATAATAAAAAGTAATTTTAATCATTTATTTATTTACCTGTGCGTTAAAGTAATAAAAAAATATATTATTTTATTCATAATATTAATAAAAAATAATGTTTTTAAAATTTTCACAAAATTAAAGTAAAAATTAATAACACAGCCCCTGTTTTTATCGAGACTAAATAACCTATTTAACTTAACTAATATACATTGTTGTACATAGGGGTATCTACCGGTCTGGTTTTGGGAAAAAAAATTAATCGGATCGGACCGTTTATATTGTTCGAATCGGACCGGATCGTTTGAAATAGTTTTAATTAATACAAACCAGACCGAACCGTTTGATTTATAAAACCATTCGGTCCGGTCCAGTCTGATTCGATTTCCGATTTAGTTCAATTTTTGAACACCTTTTAATGAGAAATAATATAAAAAATTTAATATATTTATTAAACCGAACTGGACTGTTCGACTTGTAAAACCATTCGATATGGTCCGATTTTACGGTTTGACCCTATCCGGGTCGTTTTATGGATACCCCTAACTGCAAATAAGCGAGTAGAAATATATATATATATATAGTTTATATTTTAGGATTTAAGGTTTAAAATTTAAGATTTAAATTTTACGATAGAATAATGCGTAGTTGTCTCCGAATATGTAATAGACGAAATTGGCTAGCATATATATAAATCTTAAATCCTAAATATTAAATATTAAATATTAAAATATAAACTCTAAATTAAAATAATAAGCAATTTTCATCCGATATATATATATATATATATATATATATATATATATATATATATATATATATATATATATATATATATATATATTTAAAAATATATAAAATTAGTACTGCACTATAATTCTCTTTTAGAGTTGTTTCTAGCTAGTGTTTAGCCTTAAGGGGGAAGGCGTTAGGGATCCGCTTATGTAAATTGAGTGTACATGCGTAATAGTTTTTTTAAGTAAATCACATTCATCATTTTAATTTTATAAGATTAATATTAAAATCTTATTTTTACCCTTATTAATCAATTATATCAAATTCTTTCATATACTAGTTATTTAATCAAATTTATAAAATTATTTATTATCTTTTATCATCACTCTAATAATTTTAATAAAATTATACCCTCTTAAATTTGATAATATAGTTAACAAATGACAAAAATTAGCTTAGTTTTCCACTTAATACCCAAAATTAGATTTTAATATTAATTTTATAAAAAAAACATATCAGCTATATAATCCACTAAAACACTATAAAACTTATACATTCTATGTATAAACTACTTAGCCCATACTCACGTCACCATAAGTTAATTGGAAACTTTATTTCCAAGCTCACTTTTATACAAACGAACTTTTAATTAGTTCCAAAAAACGAGGTCATTCCCACGTAAAATCACATCAAAATCTCAATATTTAGTAGTTAAGATTTAAATTTTCTAGCTTTACTCGTATAAATCTAGATATAAAATTATTTATTAAACTGGGGTATTGATTTTATATCTTTAATCTTTTAACTTTTTTACTTCAATCTTATATACAAATTCGGAAAACAAAGAAAGAAATAGTTATACCTATGTAAAAATCATCCCTCAACTACTAATTGAGAGCAATTGATTTTCATGGACATTTAATTGTGGTAATGATAGTGATTGTCTAATTAATAATAGGGCACAGATGATTTTAAAACGAGCAACTATTTTTTTTCATCCTAAAAATAATACCTTTACATTTAAAGCATACAAAAAAAATATTATCTATAACTAATTTATATATTTTTATTATTAAAAGAAGACTTTTATATTATTTTATATTGAATACTATTATGTCGTCTAATTTTATACTGTTAAAATTCAACTAAAATCGTTTACATTCGTTAAATAAATTTATTAAATATTATCGTAATATTATTTTTGTTATTATAAATTTTAATTATCTTATTTTTTATAATATGTTTTTTCTTGAAAAATATATCTCAAACCAAATGGGAAGGAGTGAAAGAAGCATATACATTTGATCACATACCTTCCCCACAAATAAGTATATATAAACAAAAATGTTTCTTTTTTTATTTTATTTATGAATATATCAATATATATTTCACAACAATAAGATTAATTTAATGGTAAATTATCCTTTAATTATTTCAATATTCTTTTAAATTTAATCTCTAATTTAACATTTAACACATATATAACAAACCCATGCATATACAAAACTCATCCCTATAGGTAATCATTATGATGCAATATTAATATTAGGCTAGATTGCATGATAATATTACTAGTAATTAAGTACTAAATCTATATTACTTGCAAACTCTGTACATATAGTCAAAAAAGGAAAAGGAGCAAGCAGATCGATGCATGTGCAAGGACCATAGAAGCAGCTGATGCCGTAAAAGACGGGGCAAAAGAAGTTCGTAAAACCTGCGAATTCATTAGAAACAGTGTCGAAACCACGTCAGAAAAAGTAAGACAATTCTCTCTTTTTCAAATATATATATATATTAACTTTTTATACTCATGTATAGACTATTGAAGATTTATAAAATACATTCTAGAAAAAATTTTGAAAGTATATAAAAGTATAAAATATTAGATAATATATTCTAATAAGTAAAGTCGATGAAATCATATATGTATTTTAAAAAATAATAAAAATATAACAATGATATATATTGTCATAATAACTTTTATTATTGTAACAATAAAACATATAAAATATCTATTTTATCTATACTATTAATTAGATATTAGTACATTGGTATAAAATTATCATTAATGAAATATTGTCATGCCAATAACAATTTGAATTCAGATAATATCGTTATCTTAAAAATAACACCACGATAATATTAATTGTTTTTAAATTAAATAGAGTTTAATATTAAACGAATCAAGTAATTAAAGTTACACTTTAAAGGAATCTAACCGAACTGCGCGTTCAATGTGAAATATTTGAAAGTTTTTTTTTTAATAGTAAAAAATATAAGAGATTAACACTAATGAGTATTATTTTTATTGTTATAAGTTTTAAGCAATGTTATATTGTTTTAAAAAAATAAGAATATTTATTTGCATAATTGATTTCATCGTTAATTTTCGGGTGAGTAAAGTATCAAAGGAAGTAAGTGATAAAGTATCCGAAACAGTAGAAAACATAAAAGATAAAACGAAGGGAGTTGTCCCTTCAACTTGGGGAGTGGCCAAGAATGCCACTGAAATTATCAAAGACAAAGTCACTCGCAACTGAACTGGCTTGTGTAAACAGAATATACAAATCAACTATCTTTTTTTTTAATTCGATTTCTCGTGATTTTTTAGAATAACTATATAACTACCTTCTAAACAAATCAAGAACTGAAAAATGATCTTTAATTGATTAAAGCATTTTATAAATACAAACTATATATATATTAGTCTAGCGAGTAACAAATCATTGCCATGTGTCACCATCTTACTGGTTAGTACAATAACAAACTATTAGCTTCAATACTTAAGTAACTAATTATGTACCATACACCAACTACCATAGTATAGGTTACAAAGTCCCCTCAAGCTAATGATTTAGGCATCACCATTAGTTTGAACATGAAAACCAAAAAAGGAAAAAAAATGAATAATGGTTTAGTAAGTGTATGTATTTGATCATTAGTAGACATGATGAACAACAAACAAACCTTATATAACCTGATCTCGAATAAAATAATGATCAATCTGAATGTATTTTGTTATAACATGAAACATGTGATTCGTAGTGAGAGACTTGGCCTTAATGTTATCACAATATAGCTTTGCTAGATTGGTAGAGATTATAAGCAATTTTGTCAACATAGAACGTAGTCAAATTAGTTCAGCAGTAACTAAGGTTGGATTGCTAGAGACTATGCAATTCTATCAACAAAGAGCAAAGCCAAATTAGTTCAGCAGTGGCTGAGGCTAAAGCCCTATATTAATTCTCAGTACTATACTCCTTAAAACCACTTTTTGTTTCTAAGAGTGCCAAGAAACTCAAGAATCTCCTAGAAAAATACAGTACGCACCGGTGGTCGTTTGGTCATATGAGGAATTAGTCCAATTTACTTCACAAAATCCTATTAAATCCAATGAATCAAACTTATTAAGGGTAAGATCAAAGAACATAATTCCCTTCAAATACATTAACAAGTGTTTGACTACCAACCAATGCACATAAGAGGAAGAGGCCATAAACTGACATAATCTATTAACACCAACAAAAAATATCTTGCCTAGATAGAGTTAAGTATTGTAGAGAACCAACAACACTCCTATACTCAGAAGGATCCTCCAAGGACTGACCATCAAACCTATTAAGCACTCTACCAGACACCATAGGAGTAGAGACAGATTTACATCATTTAAATCAATAGCAAGTGGTAAGTCCCTAACATATTTAGCTTAAGATGAACGAAAAGAATTAAAAAAACATAAAACTTCAATGCCAAGAAAAAAATTTAAGAGCCCAAATCTTGAAGTACAAATTGTATATTAATCTTAGCAATTATTTAATCCACCAAGCAAGCATCAATACAAGTAATAAGTATGTCATATACCAGTACCATAATAGAAGAACTACTAGTGGCCTGAATGAACAAACAGTTGTCAAACTTTGAACTTGTAAAACCAAGGCTAAGAAGTGATGCAAACAACTTCTGGAACCAAGCTGTAGTGGCATGTTTTAGATCATACAAAACCTTCTTTAGTTTACACGCCAGTTTAGGATATGAAGATTGAAAAACAGGGTTGAGTCAAATAAACATCTTCAAGAAGAGTTCCATTCAAAATGGCATTATTAACATCAATTTACCTCACCTTCCAACCACGAGTAAGTACTAAAGTTAACACAACTCTTGATCTTTTGGAAAGCTAGCTCTCTATCCTCGTTCCAAAAACTCGATGCATTTTTCCTTAAGAGTTTGAAGAAAGGTAGACACTTATCAATTGATAAGTTCTTGAAGAGTACTAATATTTCATGATTTTATTGTACTTAAATATAATAAATAGATTTGATTATATCATATTTATATAATTATATATATGAATCTACCTATTTGGAGTCACGGGTATATATTGTTACATTTTACGCGTTTTTAGTTTCAAAATAGATAAACTTGCTAACACGTGAAGAACAACACTTAGAACACTTAATTTGCACCCTAAAAACTTAAAAGATTAAGGCATGTAAGCTTTACATGAAGAACTAAAATTTTTGTAAGGTTTATAAGGTAAATTTAAAGAAAAGTGAAGTGAGTACAACATAAAAATGTGTACTATAATGCACACTATTCATAATGATTATTGAAGCACGTTGAGTTTTGGGTACCATGGCAAGGATACCAACATTTAATTGTTTAGTTTATAAACCAAGAAAATATGTAACCTCACTCATCATAGAAATTTCAAATTCACTAGCCATTACATAAACAAAATTTTAGACAAGTAAGTCATAGGTTGACCCAAAGACTATGTCATCAACACCTATTTGAGCAATGAATATATCCCTTTTGGTCCTTTTAATAAAAAAAGATCTTATCGACTCCCTCTCGAACAAATCCTTTGTCTAAAAGATAATTTGTAAGTTTTTCGTACCAAGCTCTAGGAGTTTATTTCAATGCATAAAGAGCCTTATTGAGTTTATATACATGTTTGGGGTATTTTGGGTCAACAAAACTTTTTGGTTGTTCTACATAGAACTCTTCACTAAGAAAAGCATTTAGGAAGGTAGGATTTACATCCATTTGAAAGAGTTTAAATTTCATAAAGTGTGCAATGGAAAGGAAGATCCTAATTGATTTTAGCTTAACAATATGAGCAAATGTTTCTTCAAAATCAATACCTTCAACATGTCAATACCCTTTGAAAAATAACCGAGCTTTGGTCCTAGTTACAATACCTATGAGGGTTTTTCTTCAACTTCATACTCGTGTACTTTTATCTAGAAACATAACATTTGTTCACATAGTCATGTTTATTGATTCTAGAATATGATGCATGCATGTTATGATAAAATTAGTTGGTAGACAATATGAGTCTACACCTAAGTCTAATGTGTCCCTTCTTACCACAAGTATGACATACAAGTTTAAACTTGGTAGTTTTTCCTACCGCAAGTATAATTGTTCTTTGTGTGTAACTAGTAACAATAGGAGTAGAGTTAGAAGCCCTTACACATGTGGTCTTTGATGTAAGATTTGTAGGTGTAGTGTGTGAAAAAAATGTTAGAGGGTTTTACAAATTGAGTTGTATTTGAAAATGATGACATAGAGTGCTTTTCTACATATCTTAGAACTTTTCATCTCCAAAAGGTTTTCCATAGTCAAGAATTTTGTTTAGATTTTTAACTCCAATTGTAAGACTCTTCATAGCTTTCTTTGATTGTTCGAGTCCCTACAAAAGTTTTTTTTAGCATGTTTAAGATCTGCAAGACATGAATTCAAACCATCAACAAATTCAAACAATTCAATTTTTTTTCTATGATTGAGGCATTCAATTCATAGGATCTTTATCATTTAATGCGGTTACTTCTACAAGCAACATATTGTTTTCTCTTTTAGAGCCTACTAAATCTATAAATAGTTTATCAAGATTATTAGAATTTAATTTATTTAGCATAAATTTATAATCACTTTTATTATAATTTAAATCAATGTCAAATTTACTAAAATGTCCACCATTAGTTGCTGTAAATTCCAAATAATTGGTGTCACTATTTTCTAATTCATTTGGATTATCGTTATCACTTTATGAATCACTAAATGTAGCATTGAAAGCTCTTCCAATTCTTTTCTTTTTATTAGCACACTCAGCTACAAAGTAACCAATCCCATTGCATTCAAAATATTGAGGTCAAGGGGTTTAGATTTCTTACCTTCTGAACTTACAGGTTTGAGTTCTCTTGGATTTTTATTTCATTAATGTTAGTGACCTTTGTATGGAAGTGATTTGGTAATGAATAGATAATATTTTGAAAAAACTCGAATTTCTCAATTTTCTTTCTAGATTTGATTAAGTGTTAGAAATATCACATAATTTAGCATAAATTTCAGAGAAAGTTTCAATTTCTTCCATCCTAAGCTTTTCAAACCTAGTACCTAGCATGTGAAGTTTCATTCTTTTAACTTGAGTGGTGCCCTTATGGATAATCTCTAAAATATCTCAAGAATGCTTAGCAATATCAACAATATGATCATCAACAGACACAATACTGAAGATAGCATTTATTTATTTTTGTTCCAATTACTATCAATTTTATCTTTAGTAGTCCATTTTTTTCTTGGTTTAAGTATGATAATATTATCTTTGGTAACTATAGGTGGTTCTCAACCATATGTAACAGATTCCCACACTCTCACATAGAGAACATAGAAAGGCACTCATACGAGCCTTCCAATATGGGTAGTTAAATGATCAACACGATGCAATTCGTAAGTATACAGGTTATACAAGTAATATAATATACCTAGGTATAGATATCGATTCCACGGTAAGTTTGGTAACTTATAATCGAGTACCAATATAGTTATTATACCTACTATTTGGACAATAGAAAATTATAAAGATTGAAAAAAAATGACAACTAATTCTAAATCACAAGACTTAACAACTACGAAAATATATGTGAAAATAATTTAGGAATCTTTAATCTCCCAATTTCCTAACATATGAATAACTAAAGTTCCGCTTAATATAATTATTAATCAATTATCCTATCAATTGAATCTAATATATTATGCATTCATCTCTCAAGTATGCTATATACTATATTAATTAACCTAATTAGACTCACATATCAATTAGATTGCATACTATTCATTATGTTCATCAATTACTGATCATACATATATCTCTACCTAAAAAATATACATGTTATTTAATTAAGATAAATAATTAAACAATATTCATAAATATATTTAAATACTCCTATAGATCAATTTTTGGTCAAACAATTAATATCATACAAATCAGATTAAATAATATAATTGAATTGTCAAAACAATTGGAATAAAATATTAGATAATCACATGTAGAAAAATTAGGTTCATAAGACCCCTAGATTAATAATTAGCTATACGTAATTATGTTTTTAAAGCTCAGATTTTTATAAAGAAAGAAAAAACAATTTATAAAGACATGAGAGGAAGAAGGTATATACTCTATCTCTTGATTTGTAGTACTAATATTCTCTTGAATCATTCACAAAACTGTGTGATCTTAAACTTTTTTCTCTTCTCGGCAACTGCTGGGGCTTGTAATCTTAATTATGTGCTATTTATGACCTTCATATGGTACTTTAAATAGGCTAAAATTGATCCTTATCATATGAGGATTTGTATTACTTTGATCTAAGGGCTAAGATTGAAAGTTGGAATTCAATTTAAGACTGGCGTGTTAAAATCCTTGGCATTTTATCAATCAAAAATATTCTTAATCAATCGCATGATAATCCTTGATTGGTCCATTTTTTTTATTTACCTAGTAATAAAATTCAATGATCCAATTCCTGGTCGATTAATCGACCTTGTAATTCTGTATTTGTCCTCATTTTTACCTGTTTTTGATATGTTTGGTATCTTTTCATCTACATTGCTATATTAAACACAAATTAATCTTTTTCATGATATTTTAACATATAATAAGGCAAATAATTGTTTTAAAAATGGATAAATAACTCTACTTTCATAGAGTTATCATTAGACCCATCAAAAAAAGTGCACGAGTTGTAAATGAACCCTCTCTCAAATGATCCATAACAAGATCCTTGGAAAACACTAAGTATATTTATTGACATGTTTTAATACCAATTGGAATGTATAATCCCCTTATTTCCTACGCATATGAATCATTAAAATTTCTTCCAAAATTATTTTCCACTAATTATATGATCAATTGAATCTAACCTAGAATGCATTTCACTAAGTAAACTACATACCATATATTAATTAATATAATCACACTTTTATGCCAATTAGATTGCATACTACTTATTAAGATCATCAATTATAAATCACACATATAAAAATCATACGTCTCTGCTTAAAAACTATAGATGTTATTTAATCAAGACAAATATTTAAATAATTTTTTCAAATCTATTTAATTGTTTCTATAACTCAATTGTTGGCTAGACAATTAATAACATAAAAATAAGTAAATAGTATAATTGAATTGTAATCACAATTGCAGTAAAATATTAGATCATTACTTAAAAAATTAGGCTCATAAAACCTTTAAATTAATAAATTAATTAGACATAATTATACTCATAAGACTTAGATTTTTATAAAGAAAAAACACAAAAATTGATAAAGAAATAAAAAGAATAAATACACTCAACCTTTTGATTTATAGCATTAATATTCTCTTAAATTCTTCACAAAATTGTATCTTTTTTAATTTTTTCTTTTTTCTCTCTTAACAGCTATTACGGGTTTCTGATTCTTAATTGTGTGTTTAATTTATACCTCATTAGGGTTAAATCAATAAGGAAAAGAATCTAATATCTACAATTAGATAAAACCCTAAAAAGATCAAAGTGCTGAGATTAAAAATGGGAGATAAGATTTTTCACTAGATTTTGTCCTATATTTTCACGTGTTGTGCCCAGATTTCCTTGTGCACTGCAGCCATTCATCTATTAATTTTCTAGATATAGATCGTGCATCGAAGCATAGAAAAATCCATGCTGATGCATGGGTATCGCTACATTTTTTTTCCTCCGTGCACGCCGTAGTACTATTTTATTCACCACTACAACATGAGTTGTTTTCCTTGTTTTTGAATCGTTTTCACCCTGTTTACGTCATTCGATCTGCATTGACATAATTAAACATATATTAAGATTTTTATGATATTTTATCACATAACGATATAAATTAGTGGTTCAAAAATATTAGCTAAATATTTTGTGGAGTTATCAAGCATTTCCATGTTTGTAGTCAATTCCACCTCATATTTAGAAGGATCGATAAACTTCAACAAGGGGGTTTGAAGGCATGAGTTGCTGTGTTTAGTCTTGAGTCATGAGCTGTTGATTTGCCATTATAAACTGAAAAAATAAATTAGTTAGTGTACATGCAAAGCTTTTTACCTCAAGACAATGAAATAGTAAAAATAGAGGAGAGTAAAAGTACCAACAATGACACTCCAACACAAAAGAAAGCCATTTAAATTTCAGTTTTGAACTGATATACCATATAAGAAGAAAGTTAACAAAGGTAGTTCTTATATTTAAGAAAAGATCTAAAATGTAAAGACCAAAAGAAAAAGTTGCAGAAAACAAAAGCTCATAAACCAAAAGAATAAAAAAAAAAACAAGGCTGCTGAAAAAGAAGAGACTAAAAACAAAAAGGCAAAGATAATGAACGGAAGAAGAAACAAAAAAGAAGATGAAAAGACACTATATAACAGAAGCAAAAGAAAAGAACAACAAGAAAGAAATAACTTACAGACTAAACAAAAGCGAAGCTAAGATCGAGTAAGAAAAGAAGACCAGATAAGCAACAAAAGGAAAAGAGAAGGTAGATGAGGATAACGAAGAAAATAGAGGGAATGCTGGAATTGTTGGAAAAAATGGATGGTTTTAAAAAAATAAATTCCACACACCCAGGATAATTTCCCAAATCAAAATAGAATAAAAATGACACCAAGATTTTAGCGTGGAAAAACCTTTCAAAATGAAAGTAACATGCCACGGGGCCCGTAGGTAAAAACTTCCATTTATAATAAGATGGGATTACACACTTCACCTTTAGGTGATCTACTGTAATACAACAAATATGTATCTTCAATTTTGTGGATAAAGCTTGTAAATTGGCTACTTAATTTCTCTCTCAAAATTTCTCAGAAACTCTCTCTCACTCTCTTTTTCTTTTCACCGCTTCTAATCTATTTGAGATTGAAGCTAAGGCTTTATATAGCCAAAACTTCATCATCTCTCTCCGGATTACACGGAGAGATTTTTGACTTTTTTTCTTTCTTTTCTTTTCCTTTTTTTTTCTTTTCTTCCTTTTCTTTCTTTTCTTCCTTTTCTTTAATGGCGCTTGAGAGACTTTCTTCTTCCCTCTTTTTTTCTTTGTGGATGGCCCACATTAGTTGGACCAACAAATCTCCCTCCAGCCTTATGTGGGACGTGACTCTTCCATACCTGTGATCTTTCTACGAGATAACAAGTTTTTCTCTAGTCACGGTCTTTTGTCATCATATCTTAGGTTATCATTGGTATGAACCTTTTCAACTTTCGAGTGAGTTTATGTTCCAACACGTCACGAATCCAATGATACCTTACGTCCAATGTGTTTGGACCTTGAGTGGAAGGTTGGGTTCTTGCTAAGATGAATGGCCTACATTGTCAATAAAGAACATAATTTTCTTGGTTCTCGATGCAATTCTTGTAGGAACTTTTTTCATCCACAGGATCTCCACAACCTTGAGTGATTGCAATGTACTGTACGGTACTTAAAGCAATACAACTTTTGTAATCGTGATTGCCATGAAGCCTCCACCTCCAAATGTTATTAAGTACCGGGATATAGATTTCCTCGTATGCAAATTACTTGACCGTATACGAATACGTATATCCTTCTAATACGGGTTTATTATTACCAAAGCATAAGCAATGGCCGGAGGTTCCTTTGAGATACACGAGTATCCATTTAGCGGTACGCCCAATGTTCCTTTCCAGGTTGATAGGAATCGGCTCACCAGCGCCAACGGCGTGTGCAATGTCGGTCTAGTACATACCATAGCGTACATTAGGCGCTAATGCCGATGCGTAAGGCACGCTCATCTCTGCGATTTATCCTCCTCACGAGACGTTGACTCACGTTAAGTTTGAAGTGGCTTGCAAGTGGACAACTAACGAGTTTAGCTTTGCCACGTGTTGAATCTTTCAAGAACTTTTTCAACATACCGGTTTTTGGGAAAGGATCTTTTGCTTTTGCACTGTTACGGGTAATCGTCATGCCAAGAATGTTTGGCGGTCCTAAGTCCTTCATTGCAAAGGACTTGCTCAACTCCTTCTTTAACTTGTTAATCTTGTCAATATTTTGACCCCAGCGATTAACATATCATCAGCGTAAAGCAAAAGAATAATAAAATCACCATCGGAGAATTTCTTGATGAAGGCGATGATCGGTAGTGGACGTTCGTTGTATTCATTTTTCTCCATGAATGAGTCGAACTTTTGTACCCTTGCCTTGGTGCTTGCTCGAGACCATACAAGCTTTTCTTTAGTGCGCATACCAACGTTTCTTTGCTTTTGACTTGGAAACCTTGGTGGCTCCATATAGATTTCTTAAATCAAGATCACCATGTAAGAATGCAGTCTTTACATCAAGTTGTTCAACTTCGATTAAGACTAGCTGCTAAACCAAGAACAACTCGGATTGAAGACATTTTAACCCTTGGTGAGAATATTTCATCGAAGTCAACGCCTTTCTTCTGCTTCAATCCTTTCACAACCAATCTTGCTTTATAGCGTGGTTGCGAGGCCGCTCTTCTTCACTTTTGATTAAGTACACCCACTTGTTCTTGAGCTTTTCTTCCCCGTGGTAGTTTCATCGAGGTCCAAATGTGTGGTTCTCATGCAGAGATTTCATTTCTTCTGCATGGCTTTAAGCCATTTCTCGGTCTTATGTTGATCGGTGATAGCTTTGTCGCTTAAGTCTCGGTTCTCCCGCCTTCGGTGAGCATCACGTACTGCGTTAGGAGAATATATACGACTAGGTTGTCGTACTCGGGTAGATCTCCTCGCATGGCCACTTGGTTGGACTTGTTCGAGAGACTTGTGCAGTTACGAGCGCATGGTGGATTGACATCATCGGTATCGAGGTGTGACTCCGTGTCATCGGGATTTATTGGTGGAGGCCGGGTCGGATTAGCGGAATTTCATCGGCGTGTGGTTTCTCGATTTCTCCAAAGTCCTCGATTGTTTGGTCTTGAGAAATATCACGTCTCTGCTGACAATCCTTTTGTTAATAGGATCCCAAAGTACGTAGCCAAATTCTTCAGGCGTATATCCCATAAAGATACATTGTTTCGCTTTTCCATCCAACTTGGACCGCTTACTCTCTTGGGATGTGAGCAAATGCTCTGGTAGAATACTTTCAAGTGTTTGTAAGAAACGTCTCTCCCCGAGTCCAAACTCTTTCCCAGGTACGTCGTAGTTCGGTGGAACCGATGGAGAAAGGTTGATCATCGGCCAACGTCCGCATTGCCTCCCGAAAAGGTGTTTGGCGGTTTTGCATTTGAGAGCGTACATCCGACTCTTTACGAGATGGTTCTGTTCATTCTCTCCGCGACACCGTTGTGTTGAGGTGTCTTTAGTGCGATTTTTCCGGCTGATGCCAAAACACGCGGTACTTTCTTGAATGGTCCACGATACTCACCACCATTATACGCACGTACACTTGAGACGTACGGTTTCTCTCTCTCCACTTTTACATGGAGCGCGAAAACTTCATGCACTTGATCTTTAGTTTTCAAAGCAAAAGTCCATACTTTTCTTGAATGGTCATCAATAAAGGTCACAAAATAGTGAGCACCTCCTAATGACTTACAACTCATTTGTACGGAGACATACATGTGTGTATTAAATCTAGAATATTTTCCTTTCTAGATGGTGTGAGACTACGAAATGCAACTCTATGTTGTTTTCCCATGTCGATCCCAACACAAGTTTGCAAGGGTGTACCCTTTCATTCACAGCAAGACCTCATTTTTGGAAAGAATTACGAGACCTTTTCACTCGTAGCCAGTGAGTCGCTTATGCCATAGCTTCGGTAGGAACTTCTTTCCTTGTGGCATTTACTTCTCCTCTCCACAGTTTGGCTTCTGTGATGTAGAGTGATGTATCTTTCTTGCCTTTAGCTATTACCAGATTGCCTTTGGTGAGCTTCCACTTTCCTCCACCAAAATAATTATTGTATCCATCATCGTCAAGCATACGGGTAGAGATTAAATTGAGGCGGATATCGGGAACATGCCTCGCATCTTTCGAAGTAATATCTGCATCCAAGATTAGTCTCTAGATAAATATTTCCAATGCCGAGCAATTTTTGATGCATCATCATTTCCCATCCTCACACGTCCAAAATCACCTTGAGTGTAGGTTGAGAAGAATTCCGTCGTGAGGTAACATGATAGGAGCGCTGAGTCAACTACCGAGTAGTGTCTTGGCATGCGAATTGACATGTCGGCATCTCGAAACGATGACAACTTCTTCATGGCAGTTGTGGTGTCATTTGTTCGGGTTTTACGCTACGATTTACTGGATTGTTCGCGCTTTAACCTTACACATTCTCGAATGAAGTGTCCAGGCTACCGCATGATGATGACAACGTATGCATTACCTTGATCTAGACTTGACGGCCGTCCTCTTTGTTGACTTTGGTTACGGGGATTTTTACTTTTACTTCTCCCCGCCATTCTTGTACCCTTGTTTACGCATGACAATGCCGCTTGATGTCGGAGTATAGCCTTCATCTTTCGTCGAGACTCTTCGTTTAACATTACGTCTTTTACCATATCCATGGTAAGCTTACCGTCGGGAGGCGAGTTGCTAGCCCGACACAACTAGAGTATCCCAACTTTTTGGTAGAGAACTCAACATCAACAACGCTTGTAGTCGTCTACTGGTCATCTTCATAGAGTTGAGTTGATCTACAATGCCTTGAAACTCACTCATGTATGTTCGATCTGGCGCCAGTCTTTATACTTCAAATTGACTAATCGTCGCATCAGTTGCTTTATTACGTGCGGTTGTCCTCGCGTACATTTTCTCCAACTTTTGCCAAAGAACATAAGCGTCGTGTTCGTTAGCAAAATTTTGAAAAAATGCTTTTGTCGATCCATTGTCCGATTTGGCGGCAAAGACACTTTCGATTCGTAACTACCATTCAATGTCTGCATCGGTTACTTCTTTCTCCTTCGCATTATAATTGGCTTCCATAGATCTTTAATGTATAAAGATCCTCCATCTTCGGCTTCCAAATTGCATAATTAAATGCGGTTAATTTTATCATATTACACTGCGGCTTTCCTCCATTTGAATCGTCGCCAGGTTTAATGAACTTGATACTTTTCTGACAATGAATAGTACCAGTGAATAGTACCAGTGAATAGTATCCGTGAATAGTACCCGTGAATAGTACCCGTGAATAGTACAATACAGTATATATGAATAGTATTGTATATGTGTACACTCTCTTACTAAAAATAACTTGGCTTTGATACCACTTTGTTGGAAAAAATGGATGGTTTTAAAGAAATAAATTCCACACACCCAGGATAATTTCCCAAATCAAAATAGAATAAAAATGACACCAAGATTTTAGCGTGGAAAAACCTTTCAAAATGAAAGTAACAACCACGGGACCCGTAGGCCACTTAAACTTCCACTATAATAAGATGGGATTACACACTTCACCTTTAGGTGGATCTCTCACAAAAATACAACAAATATGTATCTTCAATTTTGTGGATAAAACTTCACAAATTGGCTCTCTTAATTTCTCTCTCAAAATTTCTCAGAAACTCTCTCTCACTCTCTTTTTCTTTTCACCGCTTCTAATCTATTTGAGATTGAAGCTAAGGCTTTATATAGCCAAAGCTTCATCATCTCTCTCCGGATTACACGGAGAGATTTTTGACTTTTTTTCTTTCTTTTCTTTTCCTTTTTTTTTTCTTTTCTTCCTTTTCTTTCTTTTCTTCCTTTTCTTTCGGCGCGCCAGAGACTTTCTTCTTCCCTCTTTTTTTTTTCTTTGTGGATGGCCCACATTAGTTGGACCAACAGGAATTAAATCTAAAACCAGTAGTATTTAAACAAAATGATAAGGAGATTATCATCAAGAATGTTTTTCTCGAGACCAACAAAGAAACTATTGCATGTAGAGAGAAAAACCAAAGCAAATCTCGATTAAATAAGAACAACAAAAGAGAGCTTTGATAAAGAGAAACGAAGATGATTGCTTGTAAGAAGAGGAAAAATTAGCAATATATGATTATAAGGAAACACTCTGAACGAGAAGCACAAAAACATAATTAGGATTTAGTGGGAATAAGAAAAGTTGGAGTGTAAGGATCTCGGCTGGAAACGAAGGGACATGGCTCTTTCAAAATGAGAAACGAAAAGCTTGCATATAGGGAAAAACCCAAGGAAAAAAACTCAGAAAAATAAAACTCTCTCTCTCTCTGTGAACTAGAGGGAAGGATCTTTTTTCCCATAGGTTTACTCATCTCATGTTTTGAGTATAATCACAACTAACGTTATACAAATTTACCATATATGACACTTAATCCCACATAGTTATACAACATAAAGTTAGGTTAGAACGCAACAACAATTTATCATAGAAACTAGAAATTGATATAAATTAACATTTATGGAATTAAAGTTCGAGTCGAATTTTAGTTACACAAATATATAATTATGAATAATAGTAAAAAAAATAAACAATGATTTAAGTTATTTAACTTTTCAATGTGAAAAGTCTAGTACACTATGAACGGCACATTGAAGAAAATCCACTAATAATCAAATAGAGATACAAACACTAATATTCAGAGAGCTTAACAAATATACTAAAATTTAAAATACACCTAAAAAATAATTCTTTCTAATTTTCTGGTAATATATAACAAGATAAATTAATAAATTTGTTATTTAATCAAATATTATCATACAAATACATATGACATTTCTTCTAATATGTTCTACAAAATTTAAGAAGAAAAATGAAAAATTCTATAGCTGAAAATGGAGTTTATCAACTCTCTCTTCTCTGCTTTCTTTTCAAAAGCAGTTGCTCAATTTTTGTTATGTTATATATCCCACAAATAATATATATATATATATATATAAAAGTAGAGTGTTTATGAGAAAAAAATTTGTCATTAAGTTTTGTGCCGATATTTAATAAAAATAATTGTACTTTTACAAATCCATTTACTTTTATCTCAAAGAAAATAAATAAATATAAAGGGATGTGATATTTCATTGTCACTTAAGATTATTATAATTATTTAAAAAAATATATAAATATAAAATATTTAATAAATATATATAGTGAATAATGTAATTGATAGAAATTATTTTCGAGGAATAATTGTTAGAAAATTATCTCCTGTTAAAACTTAAATAATTAAAAACACGAAATAACTAAAAGTCTTTTGGAAAGGTAAACTAAAATAAGAAACTAAGTGTCAATTCGTTGCCACTTATTACGAACAAAAGAAGGAGAAAAGTTGACACACAAACACAAAGAACCATTATGGTGGGGCACATGCAGATATTCACAGACTCAGTTCATGATGAGACCCACACTCACCAGACGTAGGTTGTCAAATTATCAATTGATATGATATTTCAGTCTTATGTTTATCTGTGACATTATATTCTTTCCATTTTGAACAAATGAGTTTGTTTGAATGCTTTGGTCTGATTTGTCCAAATTGGAAAAAAGAATAAATTGATTTTTCTTTTCTCCTTATTATGGTCATATTTATACAATTCTTGTCCAAAGACAAAACCTCAAATGAGTTGGTTAAGCTTTTTAGTTCTATGTGAGTTAAATTAGCCTCATATTACATTTAAATAAAGTGAGTTTAACAGCTCACAGGACTTACCTCATTTGTATTTTTGAAAAAATAAAAAAATATTATTATTTTTTTATAAATTTTTTAACATAAATATTATAAGTTGAATGAGTTATTTTTGACAATTATGTTTTATTGAATGAGTTAAATGAACTAACGACTTGTTGAAGACCTAGATAATATAGTTCATGCAATAGGACAAAAGAGATTTTTTAACATAAGATATAATTTTATACTTAAAAATTTATATTTTTTTTTTTTGTATAACTTACTTCATATTCAACATATAGTGCCTCCTTTAAGATTCAATTTTAAACCCATATTATAAATGTAAAATCTTTAATATTTAAATTTAATGTATAAATTCCGTTAATTTTTAATTAAAACGTAATAAAATTATAACAAAATATACGTTTTGATAGTATTTATTCAAGAAATTTCATTGTCAAATTTTTAACTCTAATATTTAATTTATATTTTAATTTAAAAATTATTTGTATAAAATTTACATTATTAATTGTTGAAAACCTTTGAGTTCAATAGCTAGATTCGTCACTGTTAAGATGGACACCCCCATCTACCTATCTCTATATTTCTTTGACGACAGGCCCCTCTTAACAAATAGGACCATTCGATCTATTGAACTGAATGTTTAGGCTAGGACTGCCTTGAGGTACTAAAGTTTGTATAAAAGTAGTCTAGCTCTACAAATAATGCAAGTTAATAAGTTTGTTATAAATTTATTATTAAATGCAATTGGTTTGTGGTTAAGGAAATATGACTCTTATAGACTAAAGTTTCAATCCCAAATATATAATATTTCCTTTATTTAATAATAATAATAATAAAAATTATTAGTAATAGCTCAAAGCCAATCCTTTCATAAAAAGATTTCAAAAGCTACATTATCCTTCTCTTCTTTGCATCAACAAAACAAAGGAGTTTTGAAAATGGATAATTTAATAAGATAACAGTTTACTGTATTATAATGAAATAAAAAACTTCACTTGAAGCCCATTTTTCCATTAGATGAAGAAGAGTAAAGAATTGAGGAAGCAGAGAAGCTTGTATTATTGCTTTTCGGAAACAAGCTTTGCATGGCTGCTGTTGATGATGTTGCAGGAGAAGTAGTACCTTTGAGAAGAACATCAACTTTTGCATATTCTTCTCTTTCATGTTTAATTTCTTTAAGCATTGCAGTCACATCCTTCATATTTGGTCTTTCATCTGGAGTTGAATTTACACACAATAAAGCTATGCCTAATGTTTGCATCATTTCCTCTATTTCAGATTCTGATCTACCAAGTAGACTTTGATCAAGAACTTCAATTCCTCCTCTTTTTTGTTTCACCCAATCCACTACATGTAACCCATCTGGTATTGTTGGATCAATTGGTTGCTTTCCTGTTAAAATTTCCAACATTACCACTCCATAGCTATAGATATCACTTTTCTCTGTTATCTTCATCATGTAGCCATATTCTGAGAAGAAAAGAGCTTAAATTATATTTTTTAAACATGAAAATGATACCAACTATTCATAATCTTTCTAGCCTTATAATAGTTATACATCATGAAATTGACCCAAAAATGACATGTTAATTAAACATAACGTGTACATATTTACATAGAGTTTGTACATAAATGACTAATTTGTCACTGGTTATACATGAAAGAAATATATGAATTAGGCTATTGTTTATATAATAGGGTGAAGACTTACCTGGAGCAATGTATCCATAAGAACCAGCAACTGTGTTCGAGGAATGGGCAAAATCACGGTCATCAATAAGCTTAGCTAGGCCAAAATCAGCAATGTAAGCCTCAAAATCAAGACCAATTAGAATGTTATTGGCCTTGATGTCCCGGTGAACAATAGGAGGAACACAATCATGGTGTAAGTAAGCAAGGCCTTGAGCTGCACCCAATAAAATTTGGTATCTAAGTTCCCACTCCAAGGCATTCCTTGTCCTTTCATGGAGAAGACTCCCTAAGCTTCCATTAGGCATGTAATCATACATAAGCAATCTCGTTTTACGATTCCAACAACATCCCAAGAACCTAACAATATTCTTATGTCGGATTGAGCCAAGAGTTTTCACCTCTGCTGAGAACGAATCACGAACTGTGCATTTCTCGTCGTTACATCCATTCCTTGCTGCTATTGTAGCTGGCCAAAGCTTCTTTACAGCAATTACTTCACCATTTTCCATATCAGCTCGATAAACAACACCAGAACACCCTTTTCCAATTACATTGTTATCCACTAAGGATGTCAAAACATCCTGCACTGAGAAATTGAGTTTTTGGAACGGAGTAAACTGCCATGGCCATGAGTCTCCCAACTCTGAATCACCATCATCTCTAATTGATCTTCTTGCTCGAATCACCGCAAATATTCCCATAACTACCATTGCAATTGTCAATGTAATCAGCAATGCAATGGCTAGTTTAAGCCTCCGTCTTCGCCTAATGTCATTTTCAGTTCTTGTTACTCTTCCTGCCTTGCCAGCAGCACTCAGGAAGCATGAATCTTTGTTTGTAGAACAAAGACCTTCGTTTCCAGCTAAGTCTGTTGGCGACAACTGTCTGAACAATTTATTGTCTGGAAGATAACCTGTTAAGTTATTGTAAGACACATTAAGCAACACAAGGTTGTCAAGAGGTGCTAGTGGGTTTAAATTCCCTTCAAGCCTGTTGTATGAAAGGTCAAGTATAGAAAGCTTGTTGAGGGCAGATATCTGAGATGGGATTGGACCAGATAGTACATTGCAGCTAAGATTTAAAGCAATTTCAAGTGCTTCAATCCGGCAAATTTCCACTGGAATTGAACCTGTGAATCCATTACTGCTGAGATCAAGCAACTGGAGACTCAAACAAAGACCAAGTGATGAAGGTATTGATCCAGAGAGTGAGTTTCTACTCACAATCAGTTTGTTTAAAGATACAAGACGGCCTAAGCTTGCTGGTATTTTCCCTGAAAGTTGATTATCAGAAACATCCAAGACCTGAAGTCCTGATAGTGATGACAATGTATTAGGCAAGGGTCCTTCTAAAGTATTGTTGCTGAGATCTATCATTTGTAACTCTGTGCAGCTCCCAATTTCCTCTGGCACTGACCCTGAGAGGCGATTACTGGACAGGTCAAGAAAATTTAAGCTTCTAAGACCTCCAACTGTTTTAGGAATACCACCACCAATACGGTTGTTGCCAAGGCGCAACCGCACTAGAGAGCTGCATTTTCCAATTTCTTGTGGTATTGTTCCAGAGATATCATTGGCAATCAAGAGAAGCTTCGTAAGATTGCGAAGCTCGAATAAACCAGGAGGTAAGCTACCAGTAAGTGAGTTGTGGGACAAATCTAATGACTGAAGTTGAGTACAATTAGCTAAAGAAGAAGGAATACTTCCTTCAAGCTGGTTCTGCCAAGCAAGGAAAACATTTAACTTTGATAACATACCAATCGTAGAAGGGATTAAACCAGAGATCTGATTTGTATCAAGCTGCAATTGATTTAAATTTGTAGCATTTGAAAGATTTGAAGGTATTGAACCAGAGATATTATTATTACTAATCATAAACTCCTCAAGTTCTAAAAGCCCACCTAAAGATAAAGGTATACTACCAGATAAAGAATTCAAAGAGAAATCAATCATTCTCAAGCTACTACAATTGCCAAGTTCTTCCGGGATTATCCCAACAAGATTATTCTGCCACAATAATACTTGCTTCAGCTTTTGAAGCTTACCAATCTCTGGTGGGATTGAACCAGATAGACTATTTTCATAGAGAAACAAGTATATAAGCTCAGAACAGTTACCTATATCAGGAGGAATCTCAGCAGATAACATTGTAGTGTATATAGATAAAGTCTGTAGCTTTTTAAGTCTACCCAAAGAGACTGGTAAAGAGCCTGAAATTCTAGTATCAGCCAAACCCAAAACAGTCAAATTGCTGCAATTTCCAATCTCATCTGGGATTTTCCCAATAATGTCTTTGTTCCCTCCAGTTCTAAGAACTTCAAGGCTAGTAAGTTTTCCAATCTGAACTGGAATATCCCCACTAAGTTGATTATCAAAAAGCAGAAGATTCTTTAGGCCAATGGAGTGTCCAAGCTCAACTGGGATTCTCCCATTTAGCTGATTAGAGTTCAAAATCAAGTCCTCAAGCTTCCCAAGTTTACCAATACTTAGAGGGATTGAACCAACTAGATTATTTGAGCTGAGGTCAATCACTACAAGTTCTGTACAGTCACCAATATCAGTTGGGATAGTTCCAGTGAGATTGGCATCAGAAATTACAAGTTTAATAAGGGAATGAAAGGAAGATAGATTGGATGGCAATGGAAGCTCTAGAGGGATAGACTGGATGTTTATTTCAGTGACTAAAGCTTGTGAAGAGCAAGTTATGAAGGTCCATTTACATGGATTGGTATCAGAAATTTTCCAGTTCGAAAAGGAAGAAGGTGGTAGTGAAGTAGAGCTGTGAAGCCAAGAGAAGAGAAGAGAAGCTTCATGGTTTGCAGCAAAAGTAAAAACAGAACTATTACAGAGCAATGTGAAAAAGAGAAAGAGAGAAAATAATGAAGGAGAAGAAGAAGAAATGAGGTTTTGGAAGAAGGGTTGCCTCGGGCTGGGCATTGAAAACATTTGCCTCAATTTCCAAACCTTTCTTCTTGGGTTTGTATCATTGGGTTTTGCAGCATCTCTCTCTCTGTTTTTGCTTTCTTTGTTTTGAACTCTAACTCAAGGAAATAGTTACTTACAGTGTACTCTCTAGTTTACTATTACACTAGCTGAAGCAAAGCATAGATACTCACAAAAACCCAGAAAGCTCAGTAACCAAAATAAAGAAATCAAATAAACAAAGGGAAAGAAAGAAAAATACAATGCCTTGAGATCAACAAAACTGCACTACCACTACCTCCCCACCACCACCATCTTTGGATGCCTTTCTTTCTTAAAGAATTAGAAAATTAAATAAGTTTGCTTTGTGGGTTCACTCATATATAAGTTAGACACCCACCACCTGTAATCTTTGAATTTATATTTACATATATCTTCTTCTCCATATTTGATTTGTTTAACTTGGTTTATTTTTATTTTATTTATTTTTGACTCTATTAGAGTTATTTAAAGGAGTGTGAAGAGAGCAGATGGCTCAAATTCCAAGTTAGTGTGTGTTGTTTCCTTTTCATCAGCCTCCATTTTTAAATTCACAAACAAACAGCAAATCTTTTACTAATTTCTTCCCAGTTTAGTCATTCGGTCATGTGAAATTTTATTATTATTGTTTATATATTTCCTTTTAATTAAAAAACATACTAATTTAAAAATTATAACAATAAAAATAAGATTTTGGTAAAAGACGTTAACGTTAAAATGATATAAATGTTTATAGTTTAATTATACAGCAATAAAATATTGTATAATACTAATTTTTAATAGTTAAAATGCATGAATTATACATAAAGAGTGATATTTTTTATTTATAAGTTTTAAGATTGTTATTTTTGTGTTTCTAATTTATATTAGTATTATTTTTATTATTTTTTTTAAATAAATAATCAAAATTGTGAATTTGATTAAGCTTTAGGTATACTTAACCCATCTAGTTTTTTAGGGATGTCTTTTAGTTCTATTTATATTAAAAAATATTATTTAATCATTATGGTTATTAAAAAGTTATATGTGAAAGAAAAATTTGAATTTAGGTTAATCCTTGGACAAAAATGTTAATTTTTTAAGGATTAAAAATAAAAATAAAAATTGAAGTAAAAAAATAACAAAAATAAAGATGTTTGAGTTTATTTTCTTTAGAGAAAAATACATAAAATAACAAACATAAAACTTTATTAAATCTAAAAATATGTAAAAATGATAAGAATATTTAAAAATATTGGTGCTTAATTAGCATTTCCTATAACCCCTTTTTCATAATCAAAACAACTAATAGATATTTTTTTACAATGAAAAGGTCAATCAGTCCCAAAGTTATAAGAGAACAACTTAAACGAGACTGCTCCTTCTTTTCTTTTTTTCAATTTCCCTAAAAATTTGTATATAATTCAAAATTATATGTTTTCTTTTGTTCAGTATGGCTAATTTTTAAATATAGGATTTGTTACACTTTGATTGGATTTTAATTAAAACATAATTGCGTATATAAATTTGAAGTTACTACATTTTACATTTAGATTATCAGCTTAAAAACTAAGATTACAACTGATTTAATTTTCCTAAAAATTACAAAATTTACATCCACAATTTCATTCTTTATCTAGTGAGAAAGGGTATATGTGGATCTACTCTCGGTGAATGATGCATGTTAATATTTTAAGACAATATTATTTGTAGTTCAATCAAAATAAGTTTTGTACATTCAAATAAGTTAAATATGCATTATCCATAAAACAATAAGCCTACATCATTTTATATTTTCTTGTGCCTCACATTTACTATACATGAAATGATTTATGGTTAAATAAGAATTTTAATTAGTTCACTTAATAGGTTAAATTTTAGGAATGATATCTAAATTCCTTGCTAGTAGTACGAGAGTAGGCTAAAACTTAATGGTTTGAGAATCTATTTAAATCTCTCAATCAAGGCATAAACTCCATGTGAGCTCCATCTATGTCAACTCAAAATTTCTCTTGGTCTTACACTGTTAGATATGAATTTTAAAACTCAATTTTAGCATCAAAATAAGAATACTTCGTTTAAGAGACAACAATATAAAATACAAAAATAATGTATATTTTCACGGAGAGCATAATCACTATAAATGTATAAAGATAATACTATCTTTGATCGGAGAAAACTAACTTATGTTGTACTTCATTTGAGGGAAAAAATTGTTTTGTATGTACAAATAATGTCTCAGGTTAACTATACTTTTAGTGATTTTAACTTATACTTGAAGTGATTTTTGAAAGAATTATGCTACTCTACCTAAAAAATTGATATGAAAATTAAAAAAAAATTAAATAAATAAATAAAATTATATGATCTATTTTTAAGGAACAATTTTTTTTTCCTATTTCCCTGGAAATTTTTTTTATGTAGTTTAGAGTACTCGTTTTACAATTATTTTTTTAAGAATAATGCTATATATTATAAGTTCTCACAATATAAACGGTAATATGTACGTACAAAATGTTCTTTAAATTAGGCATCTAAACAATTAAAGGTGAATAGGTTTTTACTCTTTGTGGTAATTTTTTTTATGTAGTTTAAAGTACTCCTTTTACATTTATTTTTAAGAATAATGCTATATATTATAAGTTCTCACAATATATACGGTAACATGTATTTACAAAATGTTTGTTAAATTAGGCATCTAAACAATTCAAGGTGAATAGGTTTTTACTCAAACAACTATGATTAAAAATTAAACTAAAAAAGGGTAAGCATGCATTTGCATGTAAAAATATACGTGGAATATAAAGATGGACATGCTATATTTACGTGGAGACAATATGCGAAGGGAAATGGAAATTTCGTGGGATATGAATTGCATCATTTGATTAGTTCACGTCACTTTGAATAATCAAATTCATACGGTCACTTAAGATTTGAATTTTAAATAAAAAAGATTTTATGGTAATTATCTCTTAATTTAATTTTAAATTAAATATTTATAATTTGATATCTTTAGATGCGATATTACGATAATGTCATTGAATAAAGCCTATAAATAAGTCTTTATATTCAACATTAATGATTTGGTCTTTTAAACTACTACAAAATTCCTCTTTGATTTTATCAGTTAAATCCTACAAGGGACTTACTAAATCGAAATGATATGACATGCTGGTGTCATAACTTTGATCATTTACTCATCTATTTCAGGTTCTTAATAAGCAGTTCAATGGTGAACACAATCAGTGTTGAAAAAAAGAAAGAAGTTTTTACTAGATAATTATTCATTCAACAAAATAATAAAAAAATCAATAACACTTCTTATTTTGTCCTCGTGGAAGACTGGGGCCTTATGGTTGAATATAAGAACAAGGTTTAAACTAATTTTGTAGTCTTTTGGGAACCATGAGATCATACCATTGGAATTGAACTCAATGTCATCCAAGTAAGTTATGATTTATTGAAACTAGTTTGGAGAATAATATTGATTGATATTTTTGACATAAAAGAAAATATTAGTAAGTAGTTACGTATAATTTACCTTTGAAAACATTAGTATGGTCGAACGAAGCATAAGATCACCGAGGATGGTCAGAAAAAACAAGTATGGGGCCTACACTGAAGATGAAACCCTCCAAGTGAATGCTCTACTCACTATAGGAATTTTCATGCAAGCGATGATTGTTCTAGGACAAACATAACAGCAACAACATTCTAGGCAATAACAAGAAAGAAATAGCTTCTTTGAATTCAAGCTATTATCTACCCTGATTTTGGAAGGCACCATGGATCCATTAGAAGTAGACAAGTGGATATCTGATATGGAAATAGCTTTTTTGATCATATGATGCTTTGAGGTGGAAAAAATAGCAAATGTTACTTATATGCTCTAAGGAGATGCTTTTGACTGATGGAAGATGGTTATGCGACATCACAAGGGCACCATGGACATATTTACTTGGGAAATGTTTCAAAACTCATTTTACGATAAATATTTTTCAATGAGTGTCCATCAACAAAAAAACATGCAAATTTCTATAGCTTTAACAAAGAAACAAGATTGTGGCTTAGTATGAAGTAGAGTTTTCTTGAATGATAAGTTTGCACCAACTTTAGTGGTAACCAAAGCAAGTAAAGCCCAACACTTTGAGAAGGGTTTAAGTTGTAGATTAACAAAGTAGTGTTACCTTTTGAATTAAACACTTATATTGAAATGGTGAAGAAAGCTCTTGTGATTGAGATGGCATATTAGTTAATGCATGGTGCAAATAAAGCCTCTCTTGTTGGTAACATTAGTGAATAGAAAAGGCCATTTTGGCAGGACAAAGGGAAAAATTAGAAAAGAAAGAATTAGTAAGAGGCCAAGGATCATGAAAATGGTATAGGGGTCTAGTACAAGCAACCTAGGGTAATGAACCCCAAGTGTAGTAAAGACCACTGAAGAGAATTTCAAATGGGGACTAATGTGCGTGTTAGATGTGGGAATGTTGGACACGTGTCTCGTGATTATGGTAGAGGCCAAATACCAAATAAAAATGCTCATAAACCTCAAAGGAGGAATATGAATCCATTTGAGAATCGTCTTGAAATCCTTCTAGAAAAGTGGTATTGGTTTTATTATTCTCATGTGCAAAACACGATATTTATATCTTATCTGATGTTTATGTTTTTCCTTTGTAAAGTTAATTATTGGTAGTTCAGTATGACTTAAGACATAATTTCATGGTTTTCTATTACATACATTCACTTTCTTAGATTGTATATTGTTTTCATTTTTGGATGCTTTTTGTGTTGATGTTTTCTATGTGGGGACTAGGTGTTTTTTGTGTTAGAAATACTTTCTCTAGGTTGTTTTTAGGAAGCTCGTTGGGGTCTTCATCGAGGCCTTACCATGGCTCGCTATGGTCTCGTCGGTGTGGCTAGCAAGGTGATCAATGTGGTTTCATCATTTTTTCCCTTTTGATGTGGTTGGAAAGGTTCCACAGAGGCTGAATTTTTTCTATAAATTTAGACCTTTTCCTCTTGTTTTCTTGGCTAGAATCAGGGGGGAAGCTTTGCACATTTTACACCAAACTTCCCTAGTCTTTTTTTGGTATTTTTTCCTTCTAAGTGGTGGGTTTGGGAAACATTGTGTGAATTTGTTGGACATAGAACACCACAAAGAAGTCTCTCTTATATTTCTCAACCAGCTAGTTAAATGGAAAAATGTGAGATTGATTGAGGTTTTGTTGAGAATTAAAATGATGATTGGATAGTACAGAGCCATATAATTTTGAAGATTATTTCTCATTAGAAAGTTTTTGTTTGTCCATTGGTTGTCAAAAATGATGCAATAGTTCCTATTGTTGATGAGCCTATATGATAGTGTGGCATGTATCAGTTGGGTGTTGCAAGGTCACAACATGGTGTATAGATGAGAATTATATGTGTTTGTATTGGTAGGGTGTTATGGGGTCATAATGTGTATACATTTTAGGAGGTTGAACCATCAACAGTCAATCAAATCAATAGGAGCTTTGGGGAATAGCTTGCATCTACTTGGATCATGTAATGTTGATAGTAAGTGGAGGTAGCTTAGGTTCATATGAGTGTAGTACTCTAATTGATATAGATATAGGTGTATACTATCTTTAATTGTGAATTGTTGATTTGCTTTTATTTGTGAATTACTTATTGTTGAGTGGTTTCCACAAGCAACCTAAAGATGTTACCACATAGTAGCTGGATCCTATGTGGGTTTACTTTGTTATATGTTATGTTATATGTGATCACAACTTTGAAATTACAATAATCATTTTCCAAATATGTTCCCACATATGAAGTCTTGATGTGAATTGAAATCCTTTATAGCTTTTTTGATAAGTTTTCCTTATTCATATGCTGTGTTGTTTCCCATATTAATGTATGTTGCTAAGATGGACAAAAGGTCTATGAGGCATACCATCACTAATATTTTTATCATAAATTATTATTTCTTATCTATTGGTTCTTTTTTAGGTGTGTTGAATTAAATATTTTTATTTTGTTTTGTTTTTGATGTGATATATGCTTAATTCGTGTCATAAGGTCTACTTACCCGAGATGGAATAGAGTTCACTAAAAAATTTCATTGGTTGGTGTATCATACCCTTGTAAGTCTTAGAGGCCTATTTGGGTAAGAATTTCAATTTACCTATATTTAATTATTCCAATAAATGGAACTCACTAGTCAAAAGTAGGAAAGACCTTCACTAACTAGTGATAAACACTAGTATTAGCCCACAAGAGAAAAAAACATTAAAGGGTGCTACTTAAAAATCTAAGCATATGAAGAAGACTCATGCTTCAATATTGAAAAACAAGAGACATTTTTAGAAAGGTTTGACTATCCATAACACCAAGAAAGTCAATTAAACATACTAATCTAGTTACAATAATGCATGTATGTCAAAAGTCTTAAAGATAGGTCAACAATCTATATTTTATACAAATGCATATGTTTAACCACAATTAGCAACCACAATAAGAACTAAGTATAAGGAAAGAGAAGACAATACTCACGTACTCAAGCTTGAAAAAAACATCTCAGTTTTATGAAAAAGACATCTAATGCAAAAGATAAAAAAAAGTCATGCAAACGATAAATACTGAATAACAAGATACAAACCGAGAAAAACATAGGACATATTATATAAGAGATGAAATAAGCTAATATATCAAAAGGTATATAGTCTAAATAACATGTCATCTAAATGATATGACTGCATAACAATGAATCCTAATAGTTTGACACTACAAGATGAAATTATGTGACATGAATCTTATGGAAAAAGTAGCAAAAGAATGTGTAAGCAAAAGGCAAGATAAACACACATATAAAGCATGTCAAACTACCTAGTAAAGGATCAAATAGTCAGACATAATAAAAAATAATATAATTGACACATTATACAAGGCATGAAGTACTGATAGTAGATGTGCAATAAACACATAATCACATGCTTCAAAAAACATGCACCTAGAAAGCATTATCATACAATTACATATGCAACCTACATTCAATCATAGTTACTAATATGGAAATAAAATGCATAATTTAGATAAAGATGCAAAAGGAAAAGATGTAAAACATTAAAATAGTAACGATACAATCATCACAAGAGCACAGATATAAACAATTTCACAAAACAAATAACAACCTACTCCACTGGAGACAATAGGCAAACAAAAAAGTGTTTGTATCTATAGATATAGCTTTAGAATCGAGCACCAAGGTGGTTAAGCCTAAAAAGGTGATATACTTATACAAAATGAAATCCAAATACATTAAAACAATTGTGCATAGGTGAATTGAACTTTCAACCCAAATAGTCAATCGGGACCTAGAAAGGGGGTGGTATTCCAACCCTTGGATTCTTTTCACAAGCTCCCTTCTAACTTCACCAAGAAGACTACAAAATGTGAATTAGTAGATAACATATTGAGATATATAATAATAACAAAATGCTTAATTCAATGCACCACAGAAACAATTAGTGGATAAGAAGGAAACATATGCGTTAAACACATTAGCGGAAGTGTGTCCCATAAGCTCTTGTTAAGGCTAGCAACATTCATTAAACAAGAAAATAACACACAACATGCAAATCCCACAAAGTATAGGGAAAGCTATAAAGGATTTTCAATCAATTCAAGACCTCTTATGCATAAACATATTTAGTAAATGATGATTGTACTCTCACAACATTAGAGCATACCTAATATAGCGTGTAATGTGGTAAACCCACATAGGAACCAACTCATATTTGGTAAGATTTATGGGTTGTAATGGTATCTACCACCAGTAACCAATTCACTATAATAAGTAAATCAACAATTCATAGCTAAAAGAAATATAAATTCAAATATCTCTATCAGTTAGAGCACCATGTTTAACTATACCTAAGCTACCTTTAATTGCTCTTGACATAGCACCTAATCCAAGTTGATCCTAACTCTTCCTCGGAGCTCCATCATCATATAATGTGATAAACGATTGATGACTCAACCATATAGGCAACTCATCTATGGACTCTAACGCTATCACCACATAGACTCTTCACTTATGAATACATTGAAACCTCGTAACATCCACTTGACACACATCTACACTATTTTAAGAGCTGTCATCACAAAGTCTCCTAACCTATCAAAATTGTTGCAACATTACAATATCAAGCCAACCCATGACACACTAACAATTAAAGTTGTCACTATATAAGCTCCTCACCTATTGGAACCAGTGTAACCTTGCAACACCTACCGAAACATGACACACCAATATTGAAATTTTCACCACGTATGCTTCTCACATATGGGAACCTCTGTGATCTTGTAACACCCAACCGACACAAGGCAAATCAAATCTCAAAGAAACTCCTCAAGATGAAGTGGCTCTTCACTAGTCAACCATGAATTTTAACTCTTAACAAATCCTCATTCAATCTCACATTTTTTACACTCACACTAGTGTTTGAAAACATAAGACAAAGTCCTATCCAATGTCATGTATCCTATAGATGAACAAACTATTTTCTAACCCAACACTTAGAAGAAAAACAAACCAAGAAAGGACTGAGAAAGTTTGAAGCTAAATGAGCTTAGCTTGCCCCTCAAATTTTTACAAATAAAGCAAGAGAAGGAAAGTTAAATTTATACAAAATAATTCAACCTCCATGTATCTCATTGATTCCCCATTGACCGCCTCAACAAGGGTAAATATAGCTAAACCTTCCCGATTACCTTTGTGAGCACCACTGAGAGCTCTTAGCAAGCTTACTAAAAACAAATAGGAAAGGTGTTTCTGATATCAGAATAACGCCTTGTCGAAAAGAGATAACACCATAAAAAAGAAATATGAAATCATGCAAACTACAAGCAATCTACGAGATTGAGAGTGTGCAACAAGTAAATATGATATTGTGTCCTAAGTGATACTAGGTCACTAGTAATCATTCTTATAAAAGAAAAACATAAATATCAAATAATATGCAAACATTGTGTTTTGTAAAAGAGAATGCCAGTACCAAAATGACATGAGTTATAGACATAATAACCTTGTTTCATTAAGAACTATCTATAGAAGATTGAACTATACCTAACAGCTATATTAATGGATTAATCATATATATTTTGTTAGATAAATATAAACTATGATATTCAAGAGTTTGGTCTCAAGTTTATAGTAGAGTAACTCTAATAAGGATTATTAACTAATGAATGGGTTAATTAATGTATCAATATTTTACTCAATTTTAAAATCATATTTTCATTGATCGTTAAGTTTGTTTCATAGCTGAACAATGTTACTTTCAAGATAAATATAAATAATTAATTTGGATTTAATTATGTAAATTATTAAAGTGCATATTTATTTATTTATTATAAAATTTTATGAGGGTCATAAATGTTAAATATATATAAGGGTAAAACATTAATTTGGCATAGTTATTTAATCCATGTGATTGATAAAATTGAACTAAATAATTATTTGAATTATTAAAATATTATTATACAAATTCAATGTTTGGTACGTATTTAAATGATTTTAGGACAAGCAAGAGAGTTTTGGTAAATATAAATTGGATTTGATTTATGAAAATTTAATTCAATTAAATTAAATCACATAATTAGGAGTAGGATTCCATATGTGGCATTAAAGAGGCTATTTGGTTCGGAATGTGATTTTCATTCGATTATACAATTTTGTTCTATAAGGAACTTATTGTTGGAGTAGAATTAAGAGTTTATTTCTATCCAAATTAAGCCAAACTGAAGATCATTTAAAAAATTGCAAATTCCTTCACTATGGCGGGCTAATCATTAGAACTTTAGAGACAATTTTACACTAAGTTAAGAGGAATTATTTTAGAGATAAAACTCAATCCATAGCCATATTGTTCAAGAAATTTGTTCTTGATAGCTAATGAGCTTATAGCTCAACAGAGTGTGATCCAATTAAGAATGTAGAAGGTCTATAATTTGAATTCCAAATATGGGTGTTTGAGTAGTATAGTTCTTTAAGAAAAAAAAGTTGTTTTTGATAGAAAAAAGAGGATCACACGTAAGGAGCTCATGTTGAGAAAGTTGAATACATTTTTTATCAACTTAGAGATTACAAAGTACCCAACTATCCCATTCATCACCATTCGGAAATAAGACTTAGAAGACCAAAGGTTCTATCCATAGTTTACACGCTACGAGGGTATATAATTTTTGTTTTATTTTTATGACTAAATTATAAATATCATAAGCATTTTTTTGGGTAAATATTTCTTTCCCAATACCAATACCAATAATTTATGTAATTATTTTAACAAAACTTCAATGTTTACCGAAATGGTTTTCAAATAGAGCCAATACTTTGTTGGGATATGTAGTTTTATTTAAAGTTGTATGTTTGTTGATTAGATATAAATAAATCTATTGATACTAAATTACTTAAATAAATAGAATATATCGAATATGTATCATATATATTTAATGTAGGGTTATTTCCATATCCTATATTGTTGTTTCCAGAACATATTTCTTGCTAATTTAAAAAATTGTCAAATATACCCCTGAAAGAGTCTATTACTTGATATACAACCAGGGTAAGAAGATACAGCTTCTTAAAGGACTTGACTCTAACTCGTACAAACAATAATATAAACACTTATACAGATCATGTAGCATAATCATAGATAGTATAATATCCAATAAATAGAATATATTGGATATGTATCATATATGTTTAATGCAGGGTTATTTCCATATCCTATATTGTTGTTTCCAGGACATATTTCTTGCTAATTTAAAAAATTGTCAAATATACCCCTGAAAGAGTCTATTACTTGATATACAACCAGGGTAAGAAGATACAGTTTCTTAAAGGACTTGGCTCTAACTCGTACAAACAATAATATAAACACTTATACAGATCATGTAGCATAATCATAGATAGTATAATATCAAAAGGCAGATAACTTCAATAACATATATTATAAATCAAAGTAGAAAGAAAGTAAACACAAATGTTTTCAAATCAAATTTTTTGCTGCAATATGTTGTAACATATGCACAACAAGCTCAGATTATACTAGCCTAATATATGACCATGCATACAACTCGATATGATGAGGTAAATCCATATAGAGACCGTATCTATATGGTAACATCCTCGGATTACTTAAGGTAACCACTCAACAACAAATAATTCACTAAATAGTAAACAACTTACAAAACTAATAGATAGTAAAACCACTATTACCTCTATCACCCGAGACCTCCATCCAAACTATCTATTGTTGTTATTCATTTGATACTTCTACAATAACTAGGTTTAACACATTATGTGGACCCTCTAGGAAAAAAACCGTAGGAACCCACAAAATCAAGGAATATGAAAGATTGAATTTCTAAGAACGTGTTGAAGAAGATCATATTAGAACCCTAAGGAAAAAAGTCCTTAAAAACCCAATCTTGAGATGCCACAAAGGATGATCACTCCCTTTGATAAGTTGAATTCAAACATTCAATCAAGAATACAAGAAGGTAAAGAAAAATATTTCTGAAATATACTTTTCATTCATAATATTCGTTCTTGTCTCCAAATTACACAGTTTTTCTTCTTTATAAGAAAGAAACCCAAAAAGAAAAAAACCTAAATGAAATGGACCTAATCCAACCTTAAAAAATAAAAGACTAAAAGACTTAAAATAAAAAGCCCACAATTAACTAAAATAAAAAATTGCTAAACATAAAATTCCCACATTAATTAAATCAAAATGGATAAAAAGCCAACAATTAACTAAAATAAAATCTACAAAACATAAAAGACCCATAATTAACTAAAACAAAAATTCCTTCATAAAGTAACCCTTGTACCCAATTTGATCTTCCAAATCTATCCCTAGTCATTGGACCGCCAATTCCTTGCAAAAGATATTGAGAATATTTGGAAACATCAATTTCATTAGCACTTGGAAACATCAACTTGATCAGCACCTCAATCTCCATTATTCCCCTCCTTTTCGAAAAGATTCATCCTTGAATCTTAGCTCTATAAGCAGGTTGATTTGGTATAACAGATCCATGTGTGAAGTCTATTTAATGCCTAATTTATATCAGAGGTAATCCATGGGGAATCTCTTCAGGAAGTTGATCCTCAAAATCCTACAATAAAGATACAACGACACTAGGAAAAGATGAGTTAAGATCGTTAGTAGAAAGATAAACATCCTTGTACATAATTACAAGTACTTGTTGCTTGCCATCATTGCACTCTTAATCTCTTGTTTTTTTAGCAAATCCCTCATTCTTTCATTTTTCTCTCCTTTTTGCTCATTTTCTCCTCTTTTCTCACTCTTTCTCCTTTATGCTCACTTTCTTCTCTTTTTTACTCATTTTTTCCTCCATTATGCTCACTTTTCTCTCCATTTTTTCTCTCTACCTCACTTACTCTTTCTTTATTTTCCTCTTTCTCACACTTTTTTTTCTCTCAATTTGCACTCTCCTACTATCCTAATTTGGTCTTTATAAGCTTGCAAAGGTTTTAGAAGAGCTAATACAACTTTTTGGTTGTTTATTTCAAAAGAATAACGATTTCTGTAACCATCATATGACACCCTCTTATCAAACTACCATGATCGACGAGCAATATGTGAGCAATATACATTGGTGACACATTAAAATGAACCTCATCTTCATATTTTCCAATTGAAAACGGAATCCAAACTTGCTTGTTAACCTACACTTCTCCACAATCATTCAGCTATAGTAGTTTGTATGGTTTGGGATGCTTCTAAAACTTCAAATTTAAGTTTTCTACCAATAAGGTACTAGCAACATTAGTGCAAATTCCACTATCAATAATTAATATGCATACCTTATCCTTCAAGTGCATGTTGTGTGGAAAATATGATCACGGTGCTTGTCATCTTCTTAATTCTTAGGTAGTATATATAGGACTCTCCTTGTAACAAGTGAATCTCTATGCACAGGTTCTTCCACTTCAACAATAGAACTAACACTTTTGATTTCTCCATTTGTTTGTACAACCATGACCTTTTTGTCCAGTTTACAACTTGCTTTCTCTTCCATAATGGAATCATTTTTTTCTTTGTCTAGCCCATGTCTTCTATGTCTTCTTTTATGTAATTTAGAACCATAAGCGGATTCTAAATCATCCAACTTTGCATTCATTCTCTTAAATTGGCCATGAATAGATTTGATGAAGAATTTCAAGTCAACTACTTGTGTATCTCCTCCTTCCTTACTTATGTTGTCAACCTATAAAATAAAATGAGATAACCCACGTAGTAATTCACGTGTTTGCTCTCAAATAAGATTATCACTCTCCTTTTTTTACATTATTTTCTCTCTTTTTTTACACTAATTTTTGTCTCTCATTTTTTAACACTCCCTCATGTGTTTTCTCTCAAATAATATTGATATCACTCTCCTTTTTTAACACTATTTTTGCTCTCTATTTTTTTACCATTCAAAGCTTATGCCAACCTCCTTTGTGTTCTTAAAAAAATCAACGAATCCAAATAATCTCAAGAAGAAACCATTTTATTAGTGACAATCTCAAAATTTAGAATTCTAAAAACTTGATGGGAAAGTATGACAAAAAGAAATTCAAAAGAGGACTCTAAAGAAAGAAAGTCTAAAGAAGATTCTAAAGAAATACTCTTGACCAAAGAGGACTCTAAATAAAGACTCTTGATCAACTATGATTCCTTTTTTTTAAATCATTCTTAAGAAGTAAGAACAAAATAAAGGGAAAACCAATTTCAACAAGAACAAGAAAACTCAGGAAGAAAACAAGAATTAGATTCTTGAACAATCTACTACTATGTTCTCTTTTTCTTCTTCTTTTCTTTTCTTTCTTTTTTTTATTTTTTTATTTTGATTGCTACTATTTCTATTGTGAATAGAAAATTCAAAAAAAATCACAACCCTAATGAACAAGAACCGAAAACAACACAAAAAGGTGTGACAAATCTTTAACCCCTCGGTTAGTGGTGTAAATGGTAGAATTTGGGCACAAAAATTGCAAAAATAGAGGCGGCACCTAATATCTCTTGTAACAATCAAAATGAGCTTCAATTTGATACATTATAGTTTTTTCGTTACCTGAGTCAAAAATTATGGCAGTTTAAAGTTACAATTCCGTTTTATCAAAAAATAATTAAACTAAACATCAGTCCTCTTCTTTTCTTTTTTATTTTTTTCTTATTTTTTTAAGAACAAATATAGATTGAACACAACAATAAAGAACAAGAAAAAGATATGAAGAAGTCAAAGAAAACTACGAAACAAAACCCAAATACGAAAACAACAACTACGAAATTAAAAGAAAACACAAGACTCAAAAGGACAATTTTTTTTTCTTATTTGTTACTCAAGAATGCAAAAAATAGTCAAGGGACGATTTTTTTTAGATTCAAGAACGTAGAAAAGAGCTTATCAATATGATTTTTTAAATTAAGAATTCGAAACAAAAATAAATGAAGATATATAACCTGTTTTCAGCAACCAAGGCTTTGACACTAAATGATGTGGACCCTCTAGGCAAACAACCCTAGAAACCCACAAACTCAAGGAATAAGAACGATTGAATTACTAAGAATATGTTGAATATGATCATATTAGAACCATGAGGAAACAAAGTCTTTAAAACCCCAATCTTGAGACGCCACAAAAGATAATCACTTCCTTTGATAAGTTGAATTCAAGCATTCAATTAAGAATCACAAAAAGGCAAAGCAAAAGCTTTATGAAATATACTTTTCATTCATGATATTCGTTATTGCCTCCAAATTACATAGCTCTTCTTCTTTATAAGCAAGAAACCCTAAAAAAAATCCTAGATGAAATGAGCCTATTTAGTTGTAGATTAGGTCTAATCCAACCTTAAAAATAAAAGACTAACAAACTTAAAATAAAAGGCCCATAATTAACTAAAATAAAAAATTGCTAAATATAAAAGACACAATTAATTAAAACAAAAATTGATAAAAAGTCGACAATTAACTAAAAAAAAATTGTTAGACATTAAAGGCCCATAATTAACTAAAACAAAAATACCTTCCTAAAGTAACCCTTGCACCCAACTAGATCTTCCAAATCTATCCCTAGTCATTAGACCACCAATTCCTTGCAAAAGATATTGAGAATATTTGGAAACACCAAGTTGATTAGCACTTGGAAACATTAACTTGATCAGTACTTCAATCTCCGTTAACACATTAACCCGACTATCATTCATAGTCAACACCAACCACTGTGTTGTAATTGAAAATCATAGATTAAGCAATTGGAAGCATATCGACTCATACTCTCAAAAGGCACGTAGTCCACCACTATAATCAAAATCATTTATGGGAGATACACAGTTAAATCACGTACACATATAGCTTATGATTTGATTACTAAATTGATTAGCAATCCACTCTCAAATATAGTCTTTCCAAAATAATTTTGACAACATATATAAATATTAGTGTAAATATTGGAAGAGTTTTGGTTCTTAAACGAGGGGTAAAGAAGAAAGAAAAGAGTGGGGTATTTATAGGGCTCAATTTTTCCACCTCGTCGGCCACCTTGCCAAGGGTGGTTAAGAGATAGCTAGTGAGGTGCTAAAAAGTCACATTTTTTTGTTTGCAAAATTTACTGAGTAAACTCCATAAATACCCACACTTTAAATGAACCAAACAAAAGTGAAAATGTCTATTCACTCATAAGCTTGCTTATAGAAAACCAATACTCTCAACCTAGCATGCATACTACGAAAACCAATCTCATGGTGTGTGTAAACATTCTCACATATAAAGTGTAACTAACTATGTGTGTTTGTGTATGTAAATTACTGATATGCATTAACTAACCTCACATATAGGAAGATAAAAACACTATGTAAATTAAAATAAACACTATGTTTTGTACATAGAGAGCCAACACACAGACACAAGTACAAGAGAAATTATAACCCCTAATAAATTTTAATTGGCATAGAATAAATATGTTAAAGACAAAAGGATATTTTTGATAATTTTTAAATTTAGTAATAAATATATGATGAAAGCAACAAAATGTGACGTGTCAATAACCACCCATATGTTTATGTTACTAATCTAACAACATAATCCAATTGATTGTCATGGTGTGTGTTACATGTGAGCATGGCACTAATAGAAGACAAGTACACTAGATCATAGGGCATTCAATAAAGTAGTTCATAGTCGATAAACAAGTAGATATAGTTTTTTAGTTATTAGATCCAGGTTTATGCTTAGATTGTCTTGTCATAATCAGAAGAGGATAACAAAATAAAAGAACTAGATCATTGGGATTTAGTCACATTAATTGATTATCTCTTATTGAATGCCACAAGGAACTATGTTGTGTATACTCTTAATCCTAAGACTATTAAAGTTTTAATTTAAGGGATTTAGTGTTAATTAGATTCCAAGTAGTTAGTTCCAAACATTCTTTAAGTTGAATACTACCACAATATTGGTTCACTAGTCCTAGAGATGAGTGAAACCCATGGTAGGTAAGTTGACTTTGTGACTTTTTTTAAAAGTTAAGATGCTCCCCTATGTGATGTTTCGATTCTTGGTTACCTAACTCAATGGCCATATGATAACTCTATGAAATTATAGCTATCATTGCACTTTTATACTTAATATTTTCTCATTTTATTCAATAAGTATTATTTTGGGGTTAAAAATATTAAAATATGAACTTTCAAGTAAAAGAGTTGTAAAAATATAATTTTTTGGATTTTTTTATGAATTGTTTAATGCATGATCAATCAGAAGCTGCCACATGGATGCCACGTAAGTAGGGGAGTTGACCAAGCACGTCACATGGATGACAAGTATAGAGAGCCAATCGTGTAACATTGCATGTACCACGTGATGCAACAATATACCATGTGTCAACATGGCATTTTTCGAGTTCATTTCTTAGTCAACGTGCTCACCACGTGTCATCACTTGATTTGTCTATTCATTCCACCTTTGCACCATGCAAGCCATAAACATGAATCACAGATCACCATGTGTCACTGAGTCAGCATATTTCCTAAGACCAATCTCACATGCCACACATCACGCGCTGATTTTTTCCTCCTTTTCTACATGCCATGTGGCATGCTCCTACTGGCTAGAGTTGTTAATTTTTTTTATTTTTTCATCTTAACCCTTGATCTGATAGTTTAGATTCTACCTAAACTTAATTTAACCCCATAATTTCCCCACAAACCCTAATGAGCTAAAATTACCATAATTTTTATCAGATTTTGGAGCTAACAAGAGAAAAAAATACATAAAAAAATTCAAAGGGATATACAATTTTGATGGAGATTTAAGGGGAGATTGATGCTATAACTCAAGAGATTAATTGTATTTCTTCTTCTTATTCTTTCTTTATCAATTTTTTTGTCTTTCTTTATGAAAAATATGAGGTTTATGAAAAAAATTATGTCTAGTTAATTTATTAATCTATGTGTCTTATTAACCCAATTTTCAACGTATGATAATATAATATTTTACCCCAATTATGATTTCAATTTAATTATATTATTTAATCTGATTTTTATTATATGAATTGTTTGGCCAACAATTGATATATAGAGGCAATTAAATAGATTTGAAAGAATTATTTAATTATTTATCTTGATTAAATAACATGCATAGTTTCTAAGTAGAGGTATATGATTCTTATGCATGTGATCCATAATTGATGAATTTAATGAGTAGTATGCAATTTAATTGACATGAGAGTGTGATTAGGTTAATTAATATATAGTGTGTAGTTTACTTGAGAGAAGAATACATGTAAGATTTGATTCAATTGATCATATAATTGATTGGTAATTATATTGGGTTGATTTTAGTGATTCACATGTTTAGAAAATGGAGCGATTAAATATTCCTAGACATTTTCTCATACTCATTGATGTACAAAAAGATGAAGCTTACAATGAGAGTGCAATATGAACAAGTAACATTTAAAGTTTTTAAAGCATTTGGACCCACTGATATTGATAATGTTAAGGAATGCTTTAGGATAAATGTTACTAATTGTGATGGTAACTTAAAATAATTTGTTGAGTCGCCCACAATTAAGGTTATTACACATGATGTCATGAACAATGAAGTAAACTCACCAAGAAATAACTCAATTGATTTTAATTTTCAAAGTATGGAATCTATGTATGCACCTCCCATGTATGTACCTAATATTACCGTGGAAAGTTTTGAGATAGAATCTAAGTCCAAACCATCTATTGAAGGGCCACCAAGCTTAGACCTCACACCTTTACACTACCATCCCTAATCAAGTATGCAAGTGAAAGAGTCTAAATAGAGGTGAAAATGATGCTTGAAATACATAAATCAGATGAGCTACGATGGAGTGCATTTAAGAATGCCAAAAAGTCCAAAGAGAAAACAAAAATATGGCATGATAAGAGAATTGGAAACCTTGTTTTTATACCAGAATATAAAGTATTATTGAACAAATCAAGACTCAAACTTTTTTCGAGAAAACTCAAAAGTAAATGGACATATACGGATGTACCTTAGGGCTTCATACGATCGTCTAGTCAAGCATATTAAACGTGAAGTTGGTTGGGAGGAAACCCAACATTATTTTACTAATATTTTTATTGATTGTTTTTAGGTGAATAAATATGGGGAGCAATGGATTAATAAGATTGAACAATTTCAACGACAAATGTGGTGTGCCAATACTAATGGAGTTTTTTTTCCTTGTTAATATTTATTTGTGCATTTGAGAACAATGTGAAATTTAAATTTGGGGGAGGGAACTTCATTATATACTTTAGTGTTTATATACATTTTCAATTTTTAGGATATTTTTAATCATGATTTGGGTATAAATTATAAATATATGGAAAATAAATGCATGCATGCATGCTTGATATGAATTATATGAACTCAATGATAACAATTGGTTGTCATGACTAGGATAAGGAATGTAACATACCTGTTAAGATACTTACATTAATCATGCGATATGCTTACTATTTTTGATAGGATCAATGCAAATTTTTATGCACATGTTTATGATTGATTTTGGTACTTTTATTGAGAGAAAATTTGTAGTAAGTTATGCAAGTTGATGATATCTTTCTAGGTTTTAGAATCTATTTGATCATCCCTTGAGGCAAAATTCTAAATAGTATTTAGCAAGAGAAATGATTTAGATTTTATTTGGATAGATTGAGTCTTTCAAACTAACCATTATTAATAATTTTAGTCACTCATTTGAGCAAATTAAGAACCTTTCATTTTGTTAAGCCACATTTTAGGCCTAACTAATAAGCATTACCTTTACCCTTACACCTTTAGCTTGTATAAAAAAAATACAATCATGTATTATGCTACAGAGTAAGATGAAATGTAATTCACTTTATGGAAAAAGAAAAAAAGAAAAACTCACAACACAATTATCCATCTAAAGAAAAAGAAATAAAATCGAAAATAAGTTTTGTGAAGTTACCAAAAAACAAGATGTGGAATAAAATAATATAAAAAGAATGATAATAGAATATGCACTAAAATATCAAGTAAAAGTTCAATTGCGGTTAAAAAGTGCATGAGGAATAAAAAGAAAGCTAAGGTTTGAAAATGGCCTAAATGTCTTCATTTATCGACCCACAACTAAGCCTTACATTACAATCATATAAAGTCCTTATTGATATTTAGCTAAGTGCATATTTATATTAGAGGAGAGGAGACTTTTTTTAAGATTGAGTTGATTAGAATTCTCATATAGGTTTATTTCATGAGTGCATTAGATGATATCATATGCAACACACACACAAATCAAATCACCAAAACCTTACATATCCTTGTATTAATGGAACGTTGATTGATGAATATGTGAACCTCATTGTCATAGAATTGTACGAATTTTGAGGATAATAGTTTTTGCTAAATATGCATGTATTAGTAGATATATATTTATGAATATACTACTAATGTTATTTTATTTAGTTAGAATTGGTTTTACTTAAGGACAAGCAAAGAGTTAAGTTTGGGGTGTGATGACCCTTTGAAAGTACAATAATCTATGCACTTTTCTACTTAATATTAGCTCATTTTATTCAATAAATTGTATTTATGGGGTTAAAAATTAATATTAAAATATGAACTTTTTATTGAAAAGAAATACAAATATAATATTTTGGACTTTTTTATGAATTTTTAATTCATGACCAATTAAATGTTGCCATATAAGCAGGGGAGCTGACCAATCATGCCATATGGATGACATGTAAAGAGAAAAGGCCAATCTCTCAATGTCGCTTATACTGTGTGATGCAACATTGTGTCATATGTGAATACAACGTTTGTTCTGAGTACATTGCTTGTTCAACATGCTTGCCAAATTTCATCACCTGATTTGTCCATTCATTCCACTTGTGCCCACGCAAGCCATAACCATGAATCATAGATCACCATATGGAACTGAGTCAACTACGTTGATTAATTTTAATCTCTCGTGCCAAGTGTCACATACTAATTGGTTTCACCTTTTCTCTATGCGATGTGGCACACTTCTTCTAGCAGGTGTTGCTAATGTTTTCTTTTTTTCATTTTAGCCTTTTATCTGAAGTTGATCTGACGTCTAGATTCCACCTGAGCTTAATCTAATCCCTCTAATTATCCCATAAACCCCAATAAGCCAAAATTAATATAATTTTTATCATATTTTAGATCTAAGAGGAGAGAAAATTACATAAAAATTCAAAAGGAGATACAATTTTAGTAGAGATGAAAAATATGAGCTTTATGACCAAAATTATGTGTAGTTAATTTATTAATCTAGGGGTCTTATGAACCCAATTTTCAACATGTGATTAACTAATATTTTATCCCAATTATGATTTTAATTTAATTATATTATTTAATCTAATTTTTATGATATTAAATGTTTGGTAAACAATTGATCTATAGATGCAATTAAATAAATTTGAGAGAATTATTTAATTGTTTATCTGGATTAAATAACATGCATAGTTTCTAGACAAAGTGTATGATTCTTATACATGTGATCCATAATTGATGAACTTAATGAGTAAGTAGTATGCAATTTAATTGACATTAGAGTGTGATTAGATTAATTAATATATGGCATGTAGTTTACTTGAGAGAGGAATACATACTAGATTTGATATAGTTGATCATGTAGTTGATTGGTAATTATATTGGAGGCATTTTAGTAATTCACATGTTTAGAGAATTGGGGATTAATTATTCTTAGATATTTTCTCATATATCATATTAGTTACCAAATTTAATTTAATTAATTATTGTAATTTATTTTTAGTTCTTTTAATTTTGTTTTCTTAAAACATAACAATACAAAAAATTGATTTTTTTAAAAAACATTAGTTTCTAATAACATAATCTCCGTGAAAATTATATTTTCTTATCATTATATTACTTGTTACAATACTTATACTTACGTATTCATTGCACACAATTCGTGTTCGATCAAGTTTTTGGCACCGTTGTTGGGAATTATAACTTATTTAGTTTTTTAGTTATTTCTCTTTTTTATTTTTCTTTATTAATTTTTCATAATTTATTTATTTTTAATTTAGACATCTTCTATAGTGCTATTAAAAACATAGTTGAGTCTATTACATGGACATAGTCCGTAAGGGGAAAATCTTGTCTTTAGATCCCCAAATCTAGCATACTCTTGAATCAATAAAAAAAATAAGAAGTTGTCACCCAAATGTAAGAAAAAGCTAATCCATTAGAAATAAAATATAATGAGCTAAATTTGAACAACAAAATATCTTTTATGAATGATAGGCTTAGAGCTATAAATGAATATGCACTATCAATGTTGGAAGGGATGAATCAAAGTATTAGAAGACCAAACATTTAGGCTAATCAATTTGAAATAAAGTTAGTGATGTTTCAAATGCAACTAACAGTTGGATAATTCAGTGGATTACTAATAGAGGATCCTCATCTACATCTAATATTGCTTATTGAAATTAGAGACTCATTTAAATTTAGTGGTGTGATTGAAGAGGCATTTAGGCTTAGATTATTCCCTTGCTCTTTTGCAAGATCGTGCTTGAGCTCGACTTAACTCTTTGCCACCTGATTCCATCATAACTTGGAATGATTTCTTGGAGAAATTCTTGATGAAATACTTCTCACCAATAAAAACTCCAAGCTTAGGAATGACATTGCCTCCTATAAACAATATGAATGAGAATCTTTATATGAAGCATGAGAACAATTTAAAGTATTGCTAAGGAAGTATCCTCACCATGGTATCTTTCATTGGATCCAAATGGAGATTTTCTACAATGGTCTCAATGCTCAAACAAGAACCATTTTTATGCATATACTAATGGAGCTCTACTAGCCAAATCTTACAATCAAGTTTATAATTTACTTAAGAAAATGGCTAACAATAATTATCAATGGCCAATGGACAAAAATGCTAGCACCAAAAGAGTAGCTGGATTGCATGAGATGAATGTTATCGCGACACTTATAACTCAAGTGTAATCTTTGATGAATCTTTTGAAGGCTCAAAAATCTCCAACAAGTATAAACCTGGTCTTAGATTAGAGGTGTCTTGTGTGTTTTCTGGTGGAACTCATTTGTTTAATAATTTTCCAAATAATCTTGAATCAATATTCTTTGTAGATAATGTGAATCGAAACAACAATCCAGACTTAAACACATATAACCCAGAATGGAGACAACATCCAAATTCCTCTTGGAGTAATAACAATAATCCAGTTGGTAATCAATTTGACCATCAATCATTTCCACGAGTTGGTTTCCAACAACTACAACAATAATAAGCCTTAGAGGATAATACAAAAGGATTTCATCCGGTCAGTAAATACAAAAGTGTCCACTCAAGAGGCTTCAATTTGGAATTTAGAGAACCAAATGGATCAACTTGCACATGCCATAAGTAAAAGGACTCATAGTAACCTTCCAAGTGACACAATTATAGACCCAAGAAGAGAAGGTAAAGAGCATCGCAACTCTATAGCCTTGAGGAGTGGTAAAACTCTAGAGGAGGAACATGGGACTCAAAAGGATGAGAAGGACCGAAAGACTAAAACGGATAAGTAGAAACCAAAAACTAACAAGGATGATGAGGAAAATGAAATTAACAAAGATGAAACGAAATTAGTGGATAAAGAAAGCCTTGAATTAGTAGATAAATAAGGTAATGGAAAGGAAATAATTCAGGGAAAAAGAGCAACCTCTACCAACTCATTATTATTTTATCTCAAAGACTGCAAAATTAAAAGAGAGACACACATTTTTCAAAATTCATAGAAATTTCAAGAAGCTACACATAAATATATCACTTGTAGATACACTTGAGCAAAGGCCTTATGCAAAATTTCTGAAACACATCCTGTGTAAGAAAAAAAGGCTTGGAGATAATGAAGCACTAACCTTGACAGATGCTTGTTTTTCCATCCTTGCTAGAAAACTACCCCAAAAATTGAAAGATATGGGTAGCTTTGACATCCCTTGCACTACTGCGAACATCCACTTTGAGAATGCACTATGTGACATAGGTTCAAGAATTAACATTATGCCATCTTTGTTCCTCAAGAGATTAGGGGTTGTTAAAGACAAACCCACTTCAATAGCACTGAAATTGGAAGATAGATCAATTAAGCAACCTCTAGGTGTGGTAGAAGATGTGCTAATAAAATTAGACAAGTTCATCTTTCGGACAGATTTTATTGTACTAGATATGGATAAGGATTGTAACATTCCTTTCATACTTGGTCTTCCATTCTTAGCAACTGAAAGAGCACTCAATGATGTACAAAAATATGAGCTTATAATGAGAGTACAAAATGAACAAGTTATATTGAAAGTTTTTAAAGCATCTGAACCCCCTCATATTGATAATGTTAATGAATGCTTTAGGATATGTTGAATCATCGACACTTAAGAATATTACACATGATGTTATGAACAATAAAGTAAACTCACCAAGAAATAGCTCAATCAATTTTAATTTTGAAAGTATGGAATCTATTATTGATATTGTTGATTATGTGAACTATTTGGAGGCTACACATCCCATGCGTGTAGGTAATGTTGTTTTGGAAAGTTTTGAGATAAATTCTAATCCCAAACCATCTATTGAAAGACCACAAAGCTTAGACCTCACGCCTTTACACTACCATCCCCAATCAAGTGTGCAAGTGAAAGAGCCCATTAGAGAGGTGAAAAAGACACTTGAAATACATAAACTAGATAAGCTACTGTGGAATGCATATAAGAGTGCATAAAAGTACAAAAAGAAAACAAAAATATGGCATGATAAGAGATTTGAGCACTGTGTTTATGAATCGAAACATAAAGTATTATTGAAAAAATCATGACTCAATTTTTTCTTAACAAACTCAAAAGTAAATGGACATAGAAGGATATACCTTAGGACTTGATACAACCATCTAGTCAAGGATGTTAAATGTGATGCTTATTGGGAGGTAACCAAAGTTATTTTAGTTATATTTTTGTTGTTTTTTGTTTTGTAGGTGAATAGATGTGTAGAGTAATGGTGCAACAAGATTGAGCAGTTTCAAAGACAAAAATAGTGTACCAAGACTAAGAGAGTTTTCTTTTTCTTTTACTTGTTCATATTTTTAAGTATACATTAGAGACAATGTGCAATTTAAGTTTGGTTAAGGGAACTTCGTTATCTACTTTAGCATTTACAACACATTTTTAACTTTCAGGAAATTTTTTATTTTAATTTTTAGGATGTTTTTAATCATGATTTGTGTATAAATTGATAAATATATGGAAAATAAATGCATGCATGAGGGTGCGTGCAACCTTCGATGATTGTGAGACTTCCACGGTTATGTAGATCTAGTCGAGCCGATCACAGTGGTATCTGTAGAAAGGTTGTGGGAGCAGGATGTACGACATCATTTGGTTTCAATTGGCGGCACATGAGGGAGTGTGCAGACTTCGATGGTTGCGGGAATTCCATGGTTGTGTAGATCGAGGCGAGACGATGATTGTAGTGGTCTGTGTGGTGCGACTCCTCATCAACGACAACTGTTGGCCCAAAACCTAAGGACAATGGCTGAAAGACGTTGGAGGTTCAATGGTGAGTAGCTGCAACGACTGTTGTGACATAGAAAGCTACAAGGGTAGAGTAACATCAGAAAATACAAGACTGTTAATAGAAAGGTAAGAGGAGTAGCTCTGATAACATGTTATGAATACTAAATGATTATATTTTATTCTATGAGTTAAGAAATATACATGATGCCTTTATATATGAGTTACAAGTAAATTAGATATATATTAACAAATATGATATACATTAATAAATATACATTAATATGTTAATAGATATACATTAACAAATAAATTTTAATTTTTTTTACTACTTGTATACCTAAAACATGTAATATATTGGCTCATGAATTAATTAAATGAAAATAATACTCAATAATATTAAATAAAATTTAATTAAAATATAAATCTAGATAATTATAAAAATAAAAATCAAATTTTACGATTCCACGATCATCAAAAGAATAAATAAAGTAAAAAGAAAAAGGAAAATATATAATTTAAGATTTGGATTTTCTTTTTCTTTTACTTTCCCACTAATATTAACATTTGGGCCTATATGTGAGTGGAATGATGGGGACTTTATCATAATAATCCACGAACAAAGACACATTCCAGATTTTGAGGAAATAACACGTGACGTTTGGGAATCTATAGTTTTCCTAACTTAATTAATTGACCTCACTCCCGAGTAAAATCAATATTATACACCGACAAAATATTTTTAAAAATTAATTTTTTTAAAGTAATAAATATTATTATCAAAATATATTATATATTTTTTAAATATTTATTTTTAAACTAATAATAATAATAATTACTACTCTAAAAATATAACTAACCTAATTTTATATATAAATTAAATATATTTTATTGTTATTAATAGAACCAAAAATATTAATACTATGATAAACAACACTAATTTCAATTGAATTTACTCACATTAATTTATTTTAACATAACTCTTAATTATTCATGTTAAGCAAATAAATTTATACAAAATTACTAAAAAAATAATACTTTAAAACATATAATAATAAAAATAATATTTTAATAAAATTAAATAAGATTTAATTAAATTACGTTTAATATTAAACATTCATATATTTTTTAATAGTTAGAATACATAAATTAATCAATATTATTTTTATTTTTATAAATTTTAATTATATTATATTTATTTTTTTCTTAATATTTGTTAAAAGTATGGCCTATCTTAATAATTTTTGTTAATATTATAATAATTTTTATTTTTACATACTATTAAATTATTATATAAAATATTTTTAGTTTTTTATACTATTAACATTCCAATTCCTTTTATTAGTATCAAAATAAAATATTTGTAATATTTAAGATTTAAGTAACCAATATAAAACGATTTTTTTGGCTAATGTTAAAAAAGCCATTCGTATTATGAATATATAGGGAAAAAATAATATATAATATTATTAAATATAAAATTAAATCTATCACAATTTACTAAGCAAATAATCATTGAATATATAATATTTGAATTCATAACTTAATATATACACACCATCTATTTTTATCAATTATAATTTACATTAATTCAAGTAATATCTAGCATTATTAAAAAACAAATTAATAAAGATAAACGGCGCAGCTTGGCAACCCCTCCTTTAAGGGTCGTGACCTTGGCACTTTACCGAATGGAATCTACATACGTATTGCTTTGTCTTTCACCAGTAGCACGACCAACTCACGGTGGGCCCCGATCGATCCCGACACCAACTCCTCCGAAGTATTAAGTCAGCTTTTCGCGTATGTTTGGTCTTTGGAGTCTAAAGTTACGGATAATATATGTTATAATAAAATTTCATAAAAATAAAATTTCTAATTATAAAAATATTATTTTAATAATATTAAATAAAATTAAATAAAAAAAATTCAAGATTAAACAATTCTAAATAATAATATTTCAATTAAATATACATAATATTATTATTATAATTATAATTATAGATATAAATATAGAGTGTAATATTGTTGTCATTTTATTATCCATAGACTTTTTTGTAATTTTCAATCACATGTTAATGGTGGATTTCAAGATCAGGTACATAAGTTTCACATCATTTTATATCAAAACTCAAAATTTTAAATTTTAAATTTTTATCCATTTGTTTTTCATCATTGTCTCTTAGTTTTTAGTTTATGAATTGTATGATCTTCTTGTTAGTGTTATTAATTGTTTTTGTGTATTTTTTTTTGGGTTAAATTTAAATCATTAGATTACTAATTCGACTAATTTATCTTGATGTGTCTTTCATTTTTCTTGTCGTCTCTATCATCTTTTCTTCTCGTCAATTTTACATTATTGATTATTTAAAGTTTGAGTATAAAAAAAAAGAAAAGGAAATAGATCTAATAAAAGGAAAAATAAATAAAAGAAAGGTCTCATAAAAAAGGAAAACAAAAATAAAAAAAATGATAAAAAAAGAATTCTAGTTGGATTGTTATTATTGAATCATTTTTCAAAAATGAGTTCTCTTCTCAAATTTTTATCATTGGTTGTGAAAATTATGTTTGCTAATTTCTAATTTTAAATTTAACGAGTTTTTTTTTTTTTTTTGAAAATTATATCTTATAACAACTCCTCATTTTAAGGAGATTAAACCTAGATTATAAAATTCTTTTTGGATTTAAATTTTTTCTTAAAGTACCTTGAATTCCATTCTCATTGTACTCCTGTGGGCTAGAAATTTGAGGGAGTTTTTGTTCATCTAAAATTCTTTTTGTTGCTTAAATTTGTTCAAACTTTTTTCTAGCAAAAAGTGCTGCCTGTCCATTTTTTTTTTTCAAAATTCTACTTGTTCTAAAAGTTCTTTTGCTGTCCAATTTTTGATCAAAATTGCTTAGTGCCTGGTATCCGATTTATGATAAGTTATAAATCTAATTATCCATAGGTAAATAATTTTATTAATTATAATAATTAAAAATTATCAAGCATACATATAATTATATATAAACAATAGAATATAGAAATAAATATAAATATGATACACGATATTTTAAGTGAAAACAATATAAGTTATAACAATTACGTAAGAGAAAAACCACCGATCTATAAAACTATCCAATTACTTACTATGAAAAAAAATGCTCAATTAAACTACCCAAATGTCAAATCTTATACTACTTTTCATAAATAAAACCCACAATACAATCGACTTATGATCCACCACTTCTTTCACGTTCTCCACGAAGTGGTGAATGGATCTCAACCAACGTTTCGATCTCTAAAGTCCTACGAACAATCAAATCCGTTCAATGAATACTTTAAAATTGTTAGCACAAAAGTAAAGTATCCGTGTGTTATCTAGATGGATTTTAACAACAACAAAAAATATCACAATTAAAAGATTCAAAAACATATTTTAAATGAATCAAATCAATTAGTAAAACAAATAGATTAAGTATAATTTAATAAAAATAATTTTTTTAAAATTTAAAATTTAATCAAATAATCACGATGACATACAAAATAATTTAACCTATAAATATAAAAACCTAATCAAGAAAAAATTATATAAATATGAAACAAATAGGTTAAAAATATGAGAGTGTAAAGAAACAAATTTGATCACAAATTAATCTTAAATCTGATGAGCCTAAGCTAGATATCATTAGCCGAATAGCCCCAGTTCTATGTATCAATCTCCATTGTGTTAACTGTCAAAATATTCTCTGATAATTATCATGTATTTTCATATATTTCTGTTCTGTTTTTTTTTACAAGAGTTTACAATGTATATAAGGAAAACGAAAATTAAACAATATCCATAAAACCTGCACATCCAGGTTTTATGGCTCCACTAATATTGTTGTCTGCTCCATGTTTTACTCCATTGAGCATTTGTGTTCCGCCACTTGCTTTAGCACACACCAACATCTCTCCTCGGTTGGTGCATATATGTCTCTTATGCCCAACTTGTCGTTGAGTTGTAGGTTCCTCAGTAGACATGCATTTTCAGCGAGTATATCGCCCAATCGATCTTCCGACTTAACAAATGGAAGCTTAATAATCTTTTTCTTCAAGATTCCGTTTGATGAAGTTTCGATCCACTTCAACGTGCTTCGTGGCGATCATGTTGAATGGATTGCGAGATATGGCAATGGTCGCTTTGTTATCACAAAATAAGTTCATTTCGCAGTTTGTGAGCAACACCAATCTCGCTTAGAAGTTTTTTCAACCAAAGCGAGCTCACATATTCCCTCGACCATTCCTCGAAATTCAAAAGACCTGATAAGGCAACTACATTTTGCTTTCGCTTTCTCCACGTGACAAGATTGCCTCCCACGAAAGTAAAGTACCCAAAGAAGAGATTTCCTATCCTTCATATTCCCCCGCCTTCGAATCTATATATCCAAGGACTTCCACCGACCATTCTTTGAAAACATAAGTCCTTTCCTGGGGAGGATTTTAAGTAACGAAGCATTCGTACGATCGCATCCATATGGTCTTCACTGGGGCAAAGGTACGAATCGACTCACGACACTCACAAAGATAAGCAATATCGGGTCGAGTACGAGATAAATATACGAGTTTACCTACTAACCGTTGATATCTCCCGTTTATCCGCCGGTACTGGTCCACATATTCTCCGAGTTTATGATTTTGAACCATTGGAATATCGATGTTTACAATCTAGTAGTCCCGCCTCGCTAAGTAGGTCCGTAGTATATTTCCTTTGGGAAAGACATATGCCTTGTTTTGATCTTGTTACCTCAATACCTAAGAAGTATTCGAGCCCTCCTAAGTTCTTCATTTCAAACTCATTTGACAGCTTGTTCTTGCTTAGAGATTTCTTCTTTATCATCCCTCGTAATGATCATGTCCGTCTACATAGACTATAAGAGCCGTTATCTTCCCTAATCTATGTTTTAGGAAAAGAGTATGATCGTAGCTTGCTTTGTTGGAACCCATATTTCTTCATTGCCGAACTCAACCTACCAAACCACGCTCGAGGTGATTGCTTTTAGTCCATACAATGCTCGTTGTAATTTACATGCAGTTTTTTTCCCGATGTAACAAAGATATCCCGGTGGGATATCCATGTAAATGTCTTCTTCAAGGTCGCCATGGCGAAGGCATTCTTCACGTCAAGTTGGTGCAATGGCCAATCTAAATTTGTAAGAGATAACAAAACTATCACGCTTTTTAGTTTAGCCAGTGTGCAGAAGGTTTCGATAATCTATCCCATGTTTCGTGTATATCCTTTTGCTACAAGCCTCGCCTTGTAACGATCAACTAACCCATCCGCTTTATACTTAATGGAGAAAATCCACTCGCACCCTACCATCTTCCTCCCTCGAGGCAACTCGCTTAACACCTACGTGTTATTCTTCTTAGTAAGGCCTCAAATTCCTCTTTTATAGCTTCGAGTCCATTTTGGATCGTATAAGGCTTCTTCAATGCTACTCGGAATCGGACACGAGGAGAAAGTGTTTGTGCAAATGCCTCGATAGGTTCTCGATAACCTTGAAAGAGATACATAATTTGCTATTGGATACTGGGTTGTCGTTCTTCTCTTTCTCGTGAGTATCGATTCTGGTTTACCTCGATCGTGTCTCGAAAGGTAAAACATAACCACCGATGTATCTATAGCATTACCTCAGAAAGGTGTGATAGATAGCTTACCTCGGTGAGTGTTCTCGGCGCAGTGAGGATCATTGGGTACTGTGAGAACGGAGGGTACATCAACCCCTTCATCTTCTCGAGATTCAAGTACTACTTCACTTTCCGCTTCAAGTTCAAGCTCTGGGTCTGGGAGCACGGGCTCTCCCATATTATTGGCACGATCCGAGTATGTTGGACTTGGTCTAATATTTCAACATCAAGCCAATTTCGTTCTTCACCATAACTCTCCTCCCGAAGAGTGGAATCGACGCCTGATGGGAAAAATATTCGATTCGAGGAAAGTGACATCCACGGTAGTATGGGGTTGTCTTTAGTAATTGGATCATAACATCGGTAAGACTCTTTTTTGTACACCATACCCTAAGAATACACACCGATGCCACGAGTGGTTCGGCCGAGAGCCTAGATCAAGCACGGCTCCCCGTTGTTCTATCGAGGTTGCACCCGCGTGAATCCGACGCTGAGAAGAAATGGTGACTCGAATACTACGTGGTCGCAAAGACCGGCGAGGCCGCACCGTCTACCTATCCCCTCGTTTTTGTTGTTACGCCACACAATATTCTTTGTACCGACATCGTTGCCGTTGTTTTACTTGATTTTTTTTCCGTGTCGCAACACACGACGTATTCGTAAATAAGAAATCGAAACCATAAATAGCTTCGGGACAAATACAAACCGGAGATCGAACTCAAGAAAAAATGAAAAAGTGTGCTACAATCGCCACCACCCGTAACTCGAAAATGTATCTGTGAATCGTAAATCGTAAATCAACAAATCAAGAATCGAAGAAATCGATTCTAAATCGAATGGTAGTTCCATTCTAAATCGCCAGTAGTTTCATTAGTCACCAATAACCTCGATACCATGTCAAAATATTCTCTCGATAATTATCATGTATTTTTCACATATTGCCTGCTTTTTTACAAGAGTTTACAATGTATATAAGGAAAACGAAAATTAAACAATATCCATAAAACCCGCACATCCAGGTTTTACGGCTCCACTAATATTGTCGTTCGCTTCCATGTTTTACTCCATCAAAGCATTTACGTCTGCTTAACGTTTTTAGCACACACCAACATTAACTGCAAACTATCTTATAAATTGTTAATTCCTTATGCTAATGTATTTAGGTAACTTGTTGAGTCGAACAAACAAAAAAAACCAAGTTAATCCTCTAATCCATACAATATTAACACGTTACTTTCATATAGGTATAGAATAGAGATCTTTTATTGTCTACATGTGCCAGCTATATTCAAAGACGATGAGTGGGTATAGGATTATTTGGCTTCACTTGTTTTCACTCTAAAAAATGTGGCCGATGATGGCTGATTTTTTTTTTACATTTACTCCGTTTAATCCTAATATATATATATATAGAGGTGACAGTGGTAAACTAATAACATTAAGATTTTTTTTTGGAATTAATTACTCAAATTTCGTTAAAAGCCTTAATAATGTAAAATATCATTTTTATGACTTATCATAAAAATGTTAAAGCACGTTAAATAAAAATGTTAAGCGGTTATTTTACGTTGTCTCAAACTTAATAAATATTTTAAAATAAAAAATCTCAAGCTCAATCGATTAATGTGAAACTCGATTGATTGATCAACGATAATTTATACGTCAAACTTTAGCATTAAAAATAATTTCAAGCGTTTGAATATATGTCAATGAATGTATTAGTGTAATATTATGTATAATAGTTATAAAATATATATCTGAAGTAAGATTATTAAAAACTTTGATATTTTTTTGATTTTTCTTGATAGATGTGATAATGAACTTATAAATATAATTACATACCAATATTTTGTCGACAAAAATAACCATCATTTATATGATTTTTATCTTTTAAAGTGTTTTGTTTAATATTTGAGCTCTTAGCATTTATGTTACCCAATTCATATAAAGTAAGATGACGTGAGGACCAGATGGAAAGATTTGAAACTAACTTGTAAAAAAGGCATCTTAAAAGATTCTATATTTGATTAGATGTTATGTTTGATAAATTGAACTATTACACCAAAAGATGAACAAAGAGATTGAAAAAGATAAATAAAGAGATTGAATTATTTATAAATAGAGGGAGTGAGAAAATGAAAGAGATAGGATTAAAAAAAGAGTGATATAAAAAAAGAGATAAGTGATCAGGATAGTGATAATAAAAGTTGAGTTGATTGGGAAAGGAGAAAAGAGGAAGGGACACATGAAAGAGCAGAAAAAGATGCCTGTTTTATTACTAACAAATATTTGCTAGTATTATTGTTTCCGAAGAATGGGAGAATGATATAGTCCGATAAGCATCACTGAATGACACATGAAAAGTTCCAATTAGACCAATTATTTAAAGAATCATTTAATGGGCTAATTAGTATTTGGGATTAATTTGTAGTAATCACATTGGATAAGATTTAGGGAATGGATAGCAAGTAATTATAAAGTAAAATCTAGATTATAAATTTTTCTCGAACAATTGTCTCAAATGTTACCATATCTTTGTTACATGATATCCAAATGAAATGATTCAAAACGACTTGCACATAAAACTTGATGTGATATATTTGTTAAAGAAATACAATTTTTTCAATTCAAAAACTTACAAGATGAAACGAAGCTTACAATTAGGACCCAAAAATCTAGACTAATTGTGTTTAAAAGGATTCCTTGGCTACTACTTGGACAACCTTTTTATTAGTTTATTTATTATTTTTTATAAATAATTAAATAATTATTGTAGGAATTAGTTTCAAGTATTATCACTCCATATCTTTCTATCTATCTTGTTAGCTTACTGTTTTTATTTTAAGCCTTTACATATTTAGTTTAATGTTTTACTGTATGTTATTTGTTTGCGCTTTGAGCAAGGATTTGACTACTCCTTGAGGTGTCTTTATCACCTCCATGTTGGTTTGTTAATTTTAAGTACATACTTTCATAAATGGTTACAACGCTATTTCTATCTATAGGATTCCCACGGAGCCTAATCATATAATTTGAGTCATATGTTTAATTTTACATATTTTTTCTTGAATGGTTATTGATTAATTTATTATAATCTTAATGCGCTTGAATAATGGATCACTAATGAAGTTGATTTGTATACTTAGTTCATTTGAAAGAATTAAAAAGTCTGGCACTTGATATAGAATCAAAGGAGGGTGATAATAACACATTAGAACCCACCCAACTCTACAAGGGTAATCAACATAGTCAATTTAAACATGCACTAAAAAGGTAAGAAATAAATATGCAATAAATTACAATAGGAGAAAAGATATATATCAACTGCTAGTATAGCAAGGATGGATAAACAACATGTAACAAAGAGGAAATAAATAAAGGAAAAAATAAAAAAAAGAATATTTTCAATCAAAAACAAATTCTTCTATGTAAGAATATGTTTAGATATAATCCTGATTATACTAACAAAACATACGATCATTCAAACACGTCAATATAATGTGGTAAACTCACAAAGGATCCACACATATGTGATAATATATATGTGTTGCTTAAGGCAACCCCTCTACAATAAGAAATTCATTAATAACCAAATCAACGGCTCATAGCCTAAGAAATATATGTTAATACCTTTATCAATTGGAGCACCATGCTTAAATATAGGTAGGTTGGCTCCACTAGTGTTTTCATAGCCATTGTGATCCAATACAAATTTGGCTTTCCTCCATGGCCTCGTTACCAATTGGTGTGTTACAATCACATATGGATTAACAACCCAAGTTATAGGCAATCTAATGAATATATACTTAGATAGAAACTATGTCTTTTTCTCAGTGTTAATCTAATTTTAATTAACCCACTCAAAATCAAGTTTATCACAAATCACTCATTATATAAAAAATATGTAGCTAGACTCGATGTGGAAAATAGAAAATAATTTTAATCAAAAACTTGAGTTTGTAAACTATTAGAATTTTCTCATGTTTTTTAATTAAATCAAATAATATAAATCGGGGTTACTTATAGAAAACTGTTAAATGTGGCCCAAAACCAATATAGCCCAAAGCCCAAATGGTTAATTAAACCCTTACCCTATTTCCCTTACTATATATATAATTTCCTGCGTGAATACTTGTAGCTACTAGAGTTTTTGCAGCAGCCACCAAAGAAATCTTAGCTATAAAAGAGAAAACTCAGAGTCAGCAAATACTAACAAAACTCAACAGAGAGCAGAGAAAAGAAAACTGCAGAGAAGAGATATAGCAGCTGCAGCAATTTGGGAAGAAGAAGAAGCTGTTTTTTCTTCCATAGTTTCATGTCCTTGCTGCTGCCAATTATATTCCATCTCATTTGTACGGTAATATTTGATTTAATAGCAAGTTTGTTAATTTATCTTGCTATATATATTACCAGTAAATTAGAGGGGATATTTTGTGGGTTGATTTTAGATTTTGGTATAATTTGTGAAGCTCTATGGAAATTGGTGTTTGTATCTCCATAATGATTATTAGTGGATTTTTCCTCGGTGTGCCATCGTCAGTGGAGTAGACTTTTCACATTGAAAAGTTGAACCACTTAAATCATTGTGTGCCATTTAATTTCTTACTTCTTATTTATTTTGCTGTTACCCATAATTATTAATTTATGCAACCAAAATTGGACCTGATATTCGCTTCCGCAAGAGCCAGTTCGTAACAAATTGGTATCAAAGCTATTGGGTTATTCTCAGTATTTATTGAACTGATCAAGTTTGCTCTTTTGGATTTATTTTTGAGCCTGGTTATCTGATTGGTTTCATATTTTCTCGGGTTGTACTTGCTTTATTTAATATTGGGTTTTCTCATGGCAAGAAATATGAAATTGAGAAATTCAATGGTAGAAATGATTTCGATTTACGGGCATGGCGTATAAGATGCGGGCGTATTAGTTAAAGAAGGGCTCGTTAAGACACTCAAGCGCGGATAAATTGCCGAAAAATTGATCGATGAAGAAAAAGATGCATTGATGGAAAATGCTTTGAGTTCAATTCAGCTTATCCTTGTCCACGAGGTATTACGCGAGGTTGGGCGATGAGGAATCTCCCAAGGTTATGGCTTAAATTGGAGAATTTGTATATGATCAAGTCTTTGACAATCGGTTATATTTGAAGCCGCTTGTATACATTCATAAGGTACACCTTTGCACGATCATCTTCGATGAATTTACTAAAATTATTCGTGATCCGAAAAATGGTGGTGTTAAGATTGACGATGAGGATCGTGCCTTAGTTCTATTATGTTCTTTACCTCATTCATTCGAAAGCATTTTGTTGATACTATGCTATACGGGCGAGACACTATTTCTTTGGAAGATGTCAAAGCACTTTGAATTCCGGTAGAGAGTTGAAGAAAAGGTGTCTACAAGCAATGAAAATAGCAAAGGGTTTATTTGTCGAGGTAGAAATCAAGAAAAAGGCACAAGGCATTAGACAGGCAAGTCTAGATCCAAATCTAGAAAAAGAAAAGATAAATGCAATTATTGCCGGGAAGGGCACTTTGGAAAGTAAATTGTCCGAAACTCAAAGGTAAAGGAAAATCGCCACAACCTCTTCCGGTACTAATGATGTCGGTGTTGCGTATAGTTCCGTTCCGATGGTGAAAATGTTCTATCGCATCTATTGGTTCTTCTCGGGAGATGTTTGGATTCTTGATTCGGGTTGCACTTACCATATGTGCCCCAAAGAGAGATTGGTTTGCTTCTTATCACTATTGATGGGGTGTTGTCTTGATGGGAAACAATATGTCTGCAAGGTTATTGGGTATTGGTCTTGTCCAGAATTAAGATGCATGATGGTATTGTTAGGACTTTAAAAGATGTTCGCCATGTTCCGCATTTTAAAAAAGAATTTGATATCTTTGGGTACTTTGATTCACAAGGCTATAAGTATGTAAGTGAAGGTGGAGTTTTAAAAAGTTAGTAAGGGTGCTTTCTCGTTGTTATTAAAGGGAAATTGTCGCGTGGTCTCTATATGTTTCAGGGTAGCCCTGTTATTGGCGGTGTATCGGCTTTCATCCTCGTCGATCAAGATCTCGAGACACTACTCGATTATGGCACATACGTGGCTTCGGCAGTACGAGTGAGGCAGTGGATGTCTATTTTGAGCAAACAGGATTTGCTTTGTGGTCGAAACCGGGAAGCTTGATTTCAAGTGAGCATTGTGTTTATGGAAAGCATCGCAGTGGTCAAGTTCAAGATCTGTACCCATCCATAAAACGAAAGGTACCGTTGATTATATTCATTCGCATCTCAGGTCCTTCTCGTGTCGTGTCTAAGGGTGGTGCAGGTATATGTTGACTCTTATTGATGACTTCTCTCATCATGTATGAGTGTATTTTCTGAAGAATAAGAATGATGCGTTCTCAAAATTTATAAAATTCAAGGCTTGTATAGAAAATCAAACAAGCAAGAAAATCAAGCATTTGAGAACTGATAATGGTTTAGAATTTTGTGACAGTCAGTTTAATGAGTTTTGTGAAAGAAATGGCATAGTTAGACATCAGACGTGCGTCCATACACCACAACAAAATGGAGTAAGCACAGTAACGTATGAATAGGACTCTCTTAGAAAGAGCTCGATGTATACTCTTTCAAGCCGACTTGGATAAATCGTTGGGCCGAAGCTTTTGTAACCATGCCTCGCTATTTGGTGAATCGGTCTCCATCAACTGCAATTGAGTTGAAGACTCCGTTTGAGGTATTCTTTGGTACTCCTGCTAATTATTCTGATTTGAAAGTCTTTGGTTGTCTTGCTTATGCTCATGTTAATGATGGTAAACTTGAGCCTAGGGCATTGAAATGCAGATTTCGGTATCCTTTCTCGGGGTGAAGGGTTATAGATTATGGTGTGTTGAACCCAAGTCACCTAAATTTTTGATTAGCAGAGATGTTAAGTTTGATGAGTTTTCCATGTTGCAAAAGAAAAAAGAGTCTATTGTTGCAGATAAAGACCACGGTGTTAGTGAGCAGGTGGAGCTTGAGAGTAGATCGCCTAGTCAAGTGCAAGAGGGCACTTCAGATCAGCCATCTGTGGATGAGATAGATGATTCTGCTCATGATGTAGCAGAAGAGCAACCATATAGTATTGCTAAGGGTAAAGGAATAAGAGAGATTCGACGCCTCGCAGTACGTGATGCGTACTTAGTTTCTTTTGCATTGCTGTGGCATAGAGTCTATCGAGGTGTAGCGAACCTTCTAGTTATCATGAAGCCGTCACTTGTGATGAGTCCGTTCGTGGTTGGTTGCTATGAATGAAGAGATTGAATCACTTCATAAGTATCAGTGGGAATTGGTGAAGCGCCTGCGGGCCAAGATTGTTGGAAACAAATGGGTCTTCAAGAAAAAGGAAGGTATACCCGAGGTTGAAGCAGCCTAGGTTCAAGGCACGTGTTGTTGCAAAGGGCTATTGTCGAAGAAAGGTATTGACTTCAATGAAGTATTTTCTCCCGTTGTGAAACATAGCTCTATTCGTGTGTTGCTGCTATGGTTGCATTGTTTGACATGGAATTAGAATTGACTTGATGTCAAGACAAACTTCTTACATAGTAGCTTGAAGAACAAATATATATGCATCAACCAGAGGGGTTTGTTGTTCCGTAAGGAAGATCATGTTTGTTTATTGAAACTTGATCTTTATACGTGGCCGAAGCAATTCCAAGGCAAAGTGGTATAAGCTGCTGATTCTTTTTATGATTGATCATGGTTACTCTAGGAGTTGATTATGATGTTGTGTTTATCATAAAGATTCCATGATGGTTCATCACTTATTTGTTGCTTTATGTTGATGACATGCTTATTGCTTCTAAGAATAAGTCCTAGATTCGGAAATTAAAGTCTCAACTTAATGGTGAATTTGAGATGAAAGATTCGTGCAGTCAAGAAAATTTTAGGCATGGAAATTCTGTGTGATAGATAAGCGGGCAAGCTTTATTTGACTTAAAAGTTATATTGAAAAAGTTCTCGAACGTTTTGGCATGAAAGATTCTAAACTCCGTGAGTACGCCGTTAGTGTGCATTTCTGTGCTTTCTTTGGATTTGTCACCACACGAAGAAGAAGAGCGGTACATGTCTCGTGTTCCATATGCTAGTGCCGTTGGTAGTTTGATGTACGCTATGGTTTGTACTGCCCGTACATTTCACATGCAGCTAGTGTTGTTAGCAGATATACGGGTAATCTGGTAAGGGTCATTGGGGCAAGCAAAGTGAAATGGATACTTCTGCATTTGAGAGGTACATCTAATTTTGGTTTGGTATATGATGGAAGTTCTAATACCGGCGGTTGTTATCGGGTTATATGGATTCCGATTACCGGTGATCTGGATAGAAGAAGATCTCTCGACAGTTATGTCTTCACTCTTTCTCATTGTGCCATTAGTTGGAAGGCTACTTTACCTATTGCTTTGTCTCTGCACGGGCAATATACATGGCAAAGAAGAAAAGTAGTGAAAAAGCCATTTGGCTTAGAGGTTTGGTTTGTGATTGGGTTTACAACAGGATACTTCGTTGTATTTTGTGATAGTCGAGGCGATACACTTGACTAAGAATACATGTATCATGAAAGAACCAAAACACATTGATGTCAAATATCACTTAGTTAGTGACATTGTCTCCTGTGCTATTGTTGTTAATAAGATAGCCACTACAAAGAATCCACTGATATGTTAACCAAAACCAGTTTATTTAACAAGTTCAACACGTTGTACTTGATTGGTATTTTTTGAAGATGATCACCCTTCGGGGCTTTGGACGACGGTTATTTGGTAATCCGAGGAATTTCATTTGAAGAACTTGTTTTTTTGTTTTGAGCCAAGGTGGAGATTTGTTAAATGTGGCCCAAAACCAATATAGCCCAAAGCCCAAATGGTTAATTAAACCCTTACCTATTTCTACTATATATATAATTTCTACAACGTGAATACTTGTAGCTACTAGAGTTTTTGGCAAAGAGCCACCAAAGAAATTTGTAGTTGTAGAAAAGAGAAAATCAGAAGAAATTGTACCGCAACAAAAAACTCAACAGAAGCAGAGAAAAGAAAAATCACAGAGAAGAGATATAGTTGTAGAAAGTACTGGGGAAGAAGAAGAAGCTGTTTTTTCTTCCATAGTTTCATGTCCTTGCTGCTGCCAATTATATTCCATCTCATTTGTACGGTAATATTTGATTTAATAGCAAGTTTGTTAATTTATCTTGCTATATATATTACCAGTAAATTAGAGGGGATATTTTGTGGGTTGATTTTAGATTTTGGTATAATTTGTGAAGCTCTCTGGAAATTGGTGTTTGTATCTCCATAATGATTATTAGTGGATTTTTCCTCGGTGTGCCGTCGTCAGTGGAGTAGACTTTTCACATTGAAAAGTTGAACCACTTAAATCATTGTGTACATTTTAATTTCATCGCTTTATTTATTTTGTCATACTCCATAATTATTAATTTATGCAACCTAAATTGGACCTGATATTCGCTTCCGCAAGAGCCAATTCGTAACAAAAACTATTGCACTACTACAACCTTATCTAACAATTACGTCAACCATATCGACTAGGATAGGAATTATTATAATGAGGATAATGGCTGTAATTTCTTGTTGGCTTCCTCTTTCACCCCTCACCGACCACTTGGTGTGGTACCTCAACATTGATGAGCTCCATAAAGCAATCACTTTGTTTGAAAATTTTCAAAGTAAGTTTTTCACAAATTCCAACAAACACAAAAATGAGCTTAATACATTAATACAACCTAAACATGCAAACTACAGTCCCTAATCCCTAATGGTGTGTGTACCATGTAAATATAAAAAATATAAAATTTATACGAGTGTATTCAATACTAAACAATCAATAATTGATATTACATAGTAGAGAACAAGATACTAAATAAAACAATATAGATTTCATATTTTGCATGTGAGAATACTAACACAAAAACACCAGGATTTATAAGAATGATATGTGTTAAGTTATAGATGAATTAATATATGCTTTATGACGCATAGATACCCATTTATACATGTATAGTCACTAATTAATTATTGATACTTAATGACCCTTATAATTCTATATGAAAATAGACATGTGGGCTAGAATTGTTTCGGTAGGATGCTGAACCGTAGATGGATGGATGGTTATTAATTGAGATATAATTTGCCTAAATATCCGTTAGATTAATTACATATAGGTTAACCTAATGATTAATTGAAATGGTTAAGGGAATTTGTAATTCTACCAGGTCACTATCTTTAATTTCCAATCATTTTAATTATTGAAATTAACTAATTTAGATTTATTTTTATTTATTTGAAACAATATTTTGTTAGTTTTGATAGAATTAGAGTGACCCAATTCTTGGACTCAATAAAATTATTAAATTATCGTGAGTATGACATCCCTTTTCTAAAAATACATGTTACTTATACTTTTGGATACCAAGCATATCTTATTCTAGTTTAAAATTAATTTTTTTTTAAATTCCTCTTATTTTTTTATTTGATTTGGTTTGACTGAATGTTTTTAAATTTTTTTAAATTTTTTGCTTTTTGTTGTTTTTCCTTGTATAATTTATTTTACCTTCTATAGTTTAATTTAAATATATTATATTTAGATTATATTTATTTTTGTTATTTAATTTCCTTTTTGAGTTTTAAGATTGATAGGTGATCACCTTAAATAATTTTCGATAATTTTCTTGAATGGGCATGCCATTGAGGATCATATAGAGAAAGATAATTGTATATCTATATGAGAGTTTGATAAGTGCTTATAAAGAACTAAAATTATCATGATTTAATATATTTTAATTGATTAAATAGATTTATATTTGTATTATTTTATTATATTTTTATATAAATTTATCTTTTTGTAATCACGTGTATTTTTATTATTTTTTTAGATATTTCCGTTCAAAAATAATTTAAAAACTCAAAGAAAATTACTGAAGACAATACATCACAAATACGTTGATAAAAATGAGGAAAAGTAAAAAAATGGCAAATGGACAAAATCGTGTACCAACGCACACCTATCTATCACAAATTTCGTGCGTGCCAACACATATCTCACTACAAATCTTTCCTTACACACATGCCAACCTGTCTAAATGCATCCAAAACAAATTTTCAAGATATTTTTCAATTTTTAGTCTTTTCCTCACCTATAAAAGAGCCCTCTTTCCTAATCTCAAAACATAATTTTTCAGTTATTCTATCTCTTTCTCTAGCATTCTCTCTAGGAAGCATTTTTAGTTTTTTAGTTTTTTAGATTTTTAAATTTTAAAGTTCTTCTCTTTTTGAGAAGAACTAGTTATACTTTTGTATATTTGTAATTTTTGATTCAATAAACCGAAATGCAAATCCATATAGAGGTTTTTCAGAAATAGAATTAACATCAAAGTTCTATAAGGATTATTTTGAAGTATAATTTTAAAATGAAATCTTTATAGTTATTTTTATTTTTTATTCATATATGTTATAGTTAATTTGTTTGTGATTTAATTTAACATGGCTGGTTGTGTGTTAATATGATATAATAATAACGTTGTTATGCTTGCAAAATATTAAATAGGTAAAACATTTCTATAAAATAAATTGATATTGTTTTTATTCAAGATTTTATATTAAGTATATTAGAGATAAATATATTATTTTTTATTACAAACTTAAATATGAAAATTAGATTTTAAGATTTAATTATCTGATCAGAGTTAGAGTAGTGCTCTTTTACTTGTTGGTACAATCGTCCGCTAGTTAGAATGAAGCTCTATTTCAAAAGTTTTTATAAGAACTATTATTCGAAAATGTATTGACAACATATTTTCATTAATGGTTTTAAAAGTTGAAAGTTAGTACTCAAATAATTAAATTCTTTGGTTTAATTTGGATATATTGAATAAAGTTTAAAATGTCTAACTGCATCAAAGGTTACTTTTAAATGGTTCATTTTCAATATCTTAAAAAAAAGAATTAATTTAATTAACTAAATTAATTTTTTACCTTAGCCATAAGTGTTAATTGATTTGTTTAATTAACAAAGAATATATAACCATACTAAAGGTGTTATTTATATAAAAAAGAGAGAATCAATAAATATCAATTTATATCTTTATTAACCTAAAGAATATAAGTAAGCATAATTAACTTAATTATTCTATCCATAAATACTCCACTGTTATGAATGATAAAAATTTACATAATTGTTTATTGAATCTATATCTATGTTTATTTTTTTATGTTATTAGATTAGGAAACATAAAAAATTAAAATATCATGACAAAATGTTTAGGATTTAATTTCGTTTTTATAAGTTTGAATAAAAATTAAAAACCACATATATTCATTCATTAGATCGACCTTGGGAGTATACTTATCATTTTTTATAAAATGATTCGTACAATTGCGAGATTTTTACAAATATAAAACCAAAGTATCTTCAAAATCAATATTGCTAACCCGATGCTAGTTTTATTTCATCATAGTCCCTTATAGTTACCTACTTTGTTCAATTAGAAACTCTTGAATGGTGTGGATAAGGCCACTATTAGGTGGTATACCCTAAAATCCATGTAGTTGACAAATATATATTATTTAACTGTACTCAATTAAATAAAGAAACATTCATTTAAGCATTTGTTTATCATTCAAATATTTTTTAGCATTAGTGATTTCATATTAAGAGTTGTAGGCGATATGGTACTTGACATAGGCTCATGTATGCTTTTTATTTACCCTAAAAATGGGTGCCCATATAATAGCTAAAACCTGGTTAGCTTTTACTTGTAATTTGTCCCGTAACTACACTGTAAGATGGTAGATTAGCGCAATTATAGTGAAGGAAGCACCTCACACTTAGAGATAGTGCTATAAAGCATTATACGGGATCACTAGTTAGTTGTGCACATCACTAAATAAATATTTCTATATTTGTACAAATAAATTGTTGATAACTAATACTCAAATTTAAGAGAGTAGTGAGAAGTATGTAAGTGTTACGGTTAAAATTGCAGAGTTTTGCAATGAAGAACTAGAGAGAAAATAGATAAAATAGAGCTAAGAAAAAGAGAGATAATTGGGTTAATTTATTTTTAGCTTTTATTCTAATCATTAGGGCTATATTTAGACTTACATATGCGTAATTAAAAGGACAAAAAATGCTAAGGAATTAGCTCCAAAACTGCTATGGAATTGGCTCCAAAACTGCTAACCAACTCTGACATCAAACCATTTTCTCATGGTCCCCTCTACGCCCATTATACGCCATTATGTGATTAGCTTTGCCTATCGGGTGCCGCACGTGTGCCCATTGCTACGCACGAGGCTACCAGAGCAGAATCTTCACATAACATTTCTCCCTCTCTTTTAGAATCCTTGTCCTCGAGGATGAAGTCAGGGTAGGACTTTGAGAAGTTCCATTCATTCTCCCAAGTAGTTGCCTCGGTTAAAGCTCCTACCCATTTAACCAGAATTTCAAATTTTGGTTGATATCTACCCTTCTGAACTACTCAATGCTCTAGGATAACTTCAGGTTTTAGCATAATGGTGGATTGTTCTAAGACTAGAGGTAGCTGAGGACTGGTAGGGGTAATAGGTCCTACGTGCTTCTTTAAGCTAACGTGGAACACATCATATATCTGTGAGTTTATAGGCAGGGCTAGCCTATAAGCCACCAGACCAACTTTCTCAATTACTTCGTAGGGTCTAAAGAAGCGTGGAGAAAGTTTCATGGAAGAATGGATAGCTATAGAGGTCTGTCGATAGGGTTGAAGTTTCAAGTAGACATGATTTCCTACATGGAAGGAAAACTCTCTTCTATGCTGATCAGTTTGGCACTTCATGTGATTTTGAGCTTGTAAAAGATTGTGGCACAACTCTCGTAGGATGGAATCTCGATCACGTAGGTATACGTCAACATTGGAAACCTTGGAGGTACCTAGTATGTAAGTCATTAGTTGAGGGGAAGGAATACCATAAACTACCTTGAAGGGTGTACATTTGGTGGAAGAGTGAAGATAGGTGTTATAGCTAAATTCAGCCCAAGGTATCCATTCAACCCATTGTTTTGGTTGATCACTAGAAAAGAAACGTAGATATTGTTCCAAAGTCTTATTAATGACCTCAGTTTGACCATCCATTTGTGGATGGTAACTAGAGCTCATGCTTAATTGAGTATTCTGTAGCTTAAACAACACTTTCCGAAATGAGCTAACAAAGACCTTGTCTCGGTCATTGACTATAGAGGTTGGTATACCATGCAATTTCATGATATTGGCCACAAATACCTTGGCTACCATAAGTGCCGTAAAATGATGATTTATAGCTGCAAAGTGAGCATACTTGGTTAACTTGTCAACCACCACCATAATGACTATGTTTCCCTTAGAAGGGGTAATCCTTCAATGAAATCCATTGAGATTTCAGTCCGTATTCGAGTGGGAATAGGTAATGGTTGTAACAATCCAGTTGGCTTCATGCAATCAACCTTGCACCATTGGCATACTTCACATTCTCTCAGGAACTCTTTTATCTTTTGGTGCATATGGAGCCAATAGAAATTCTGCTTAATTTTGGCTAGGGTTTTATGAAACCCAAAATGTCCTCCAATGGGTAACAAATGACACTCACCCAATATTTTAGGTATTAAGGTTGATTGAGAGCTTAGGTATACCTTGTTCCCCTTGAACCAAACCCCATCTCGTTGGCTTAATTGAGAATCTCCTACAGATGGTCTTTTGTCTCTCAGTTATTCATAGAAAACATCTTTTTGGATTTCTTGCTGGAGGATGGATCACTACTCTGAATGAGATTGAGAGATAGTTAGGAATTGGAATTCTACTACTTTGGATAAAGAAGCAGCTCCTTGGTTCTCAGTTCCCTTTTTGTATTCAATATCGTAGTCATTGCCTATGAACTTAGGTAGCCAACGTGCTTATGCTGGTGTGGTGATTCTTTGCTCCAATAAATACTTGAGACTTCTTTGATCAGTATGTATTGTGAATTGTCTTCCCAAAAAATAGGAACGCCATATATGAATAGCCTTTACCATAGCCAATATCCTTTTCATAGGTAAATAGTGCTAGAGTTGATCCTTTGAGGGAAGCACTAAATTAAGCCACTGGTCTATTTTCCTGGATGAGAATTGCTCCCAGTCCAATGCCATTGGCATCACACTCAACCACAAAACGTTGTGAGAAGTTAGGAAAATGTAGATTAGGAGGAGAGGTAAGGGCACTTTTGAGTTGCTTGAAAGCTTCTACAACAACTTTATTCCAGTGGAATCCCTCATTTCCTAGTAGCTGAGTTAGAGGTGCAACCATTCCTCCAAAATGTCGAATAAAATTTCTTGAGTAACCTATTAACCCCAGAAAACCTCTCATGACTTTTGCTGAGGATGGTGTGGGCCATTCAATGACATCTTGAATCTTGGCTGGATCTATTGAGACCCCTTGTTCTGATATAAGGTGGCCTAAGTATTCCACTTATGCTACCCCCAACTGACATTTAGATTCTTTAGCAAATAGGTTGTGGATAGTTAATAACTGTAGGACAAAATATAGATGTGATATATGATCTTTCCATGAGATGGAATACACCAATATGTAATCAAAGAAAACTAAGATAAACTTCCTAAGAAAGGTTCTAAATATGTCATTCATAAGACCCTGGAAAGTGGCTCGGGCAATAGTTAGTCCAAATGGCATCACCAAAAACTCATAGTGGCCTTCATGAGTTTAGAATGTTGTTTTATGTGTGTCATCTTCATGAACCCTAATATGATGATAATCTGACCTAAGGTCTAGCTTGGAATAAACCTTGGCTCCATGAAGTTCATCTAGCAGTTCATTAATGATAGGAATAAGGTACTTATCTTTAATAGTCATGGCATTCAGAGCTCGATAGTTGATACCTCCAAGTTCCATCAACCTTCTTAACCATCAACACTGGTGAAGAAAAGGACTATTGTTTGGCTTTATAAGTTGGGACTTTAAGAGTTCTTGTACCATCTTTTCTATCTCATTTGTTTTGATAATGTGGGTAGCAGTAGAGTCTAATGTTCACTGGTCCTGAGCTAGGTTGTAAGGGATTCAGTGATCCTGCATCTGTGTAGGAGGTAAGTAGGTGGATGGATCAAATATCTTAGGGAATTCACTCAATAGTTTCCTTATTTTAGAAGGGTAAGTCTGGGAAGTATCCATGTGACTGTTGGTGGGTTTTATTTGGAGGAACAGTCATGTCCCCTGCAGACTGTTTCATTCTTTGTTAGTTAGGGCATACATATTGGTTCTTCCCAACCCCTGGAAAGTATAGGAGCCTCCATCTGTGTGGAAGCTGAGGTGAGTTTCTTGTAATCCATCTGGATAGGTCCTAGGGTTTCTAACTAATAAACCCTAACACTAGTTGGCAAGCTGCTATAGGCATCACATAGTAGTCAGTCACTACTGGGCAGCCTTGAATATTGAGAGTGAAATTGTAGCATTGACCCACACATTCTAACTTCTCTCGATTTGTTACCATTACTTGCAGTTTTTTACTTCTTTCCATAAGCATATTGAAGTGAGAAACTATGTCCTAATCTATGAAGTTATGGGTACTACCTCCATCTATTAGTACTAATATACTTTTATTTTTCAATTTTCTCATAATATGTATAGTTTTGCGTGTTCAGTACCTGATATAGCATGGAAGGATATTTTTGGTAACATTCTGTGGTGGTCTTCCCCTGATGTGAGCTTTTCATACTCAACTGCATCATCAGGGTTCCAATCCTCCATCATAAATAGCTATGGATATGCGCAACGATGTCTAGCCATACAATTTTCTTCATAGTAGTAGCACAACCTCTTCTCTCATCTTTCACATGCTTATTGGCTAGTCAGCTTTCAGAAGGTTACTGGTTAAGTTGTATTCACACGTTGTGCAAGTGCTGGGCTTAGTAACCTAGCTATCGTGTTGGATGTTTATTTAGGTTGAGCTACTTGAAACAGATAACAAGGGTTTGTTATAGATTTCTTTTGTAAGATGTTCCTCTCTTCAATCAATCTACCTACTCCAATGGCATCAGCTAATGTTTTTGGCTGTTTGATTTTTACATCAATCAGTATGTCATCCCTTAGCCTGGAAATGAAAATCCAATGAGAATTTCTTCTGGTAACCCATCCACGCCGCGCGATAGCTTTTCAAAGGATTCTTGGTAAGTGGCAACACTCGTCATATGCTTAAGACGTGATAATGCTTCTGAAGGATCCTCATAGTCAGTGGGTCCAAATCTCAGTTGAGCAGCCTTAGTGAACTCCTCCTAGGTGAGTGGTCCACGAAATGTTGTTAGCCATCGGTGCCATTGCATCGCAATGCCCTCCAAATGGAAGGAGGCCAGCTACACTCTTTGGTCTTGAGCAATGTTTGTAAACTCAAAGTACTACTCATGCTTATAAATCCACCTAGTAGGATCTTTTCTGACAAACCTTGGAAATGATAATTTCAGATTGGGTAGTGGGTTCTCGTTCATAGACCAAGATGTGTTGGGGTGTGAATGTATAGTTTCATTCATGGCAAAAGGATTGTCCTCTAGCAGGTGTCGAGTAACACATAGCGCTTGCAGCTCAGTAAGCAGCGTCTATATGGTGTTTCCAAATCGGTTGAATTCACTTTCATGGCATACTAGAGTTTCCAAGATGTCATTACAGAACTCAACATTCGACTTACCCCGAGTATCCATACCGATCACCAGCTTTGATACCATTGTTATGGTTAAAATTGCAGAGTTCTGTAATGAAGAACTAGAGAGAAAAGAGAGCTAGGAGAAAGAGAGATAATTGTGTTAGTTTATTCTTAGCTTTTATTCTAATCATCAGGGCTATATATAGCCTTACATATGTGTAATTAAAAGGACAAAAAACGCTAAGGAATTGGCTCTAAAACTGTTAACAAACTATGACATCTAACCGTTTTCTCATGGTCCCCTTTGCGCCCGTTCTACGCCATCATACACTCAGCTGCGCCCACCACGTGTGGCATGTTCGCCCGTTGCTGCGTACGAGGCTGCCCGAGCAGAATCTTCACCTAACAATAAGTTGACTACTTTGGTTCACTCACCTGCGTGGCACTATCGCTTCTACCTTTGTGTTTTTGGTAGCCACTAGGTATGCTATGTAACAAAAAATTCTGTATATATGTATCTATGTTTTTAATGTATCAGGGCTATTAATTTATTTTAAAAAATCTAAGCTTAGTGATGGTTGGCCACATTTGTAAGACAAATGTACAATATATGCAAAGTTTCGGAGGGAAAAATGAGCTCAATACAATTCTAGGTACGAAACATTAATGGTTAGCCAACTTGAGAATTGGTCAACTATACATAAAAGGGTAAAATCATCATTCAACTAGGTTGATTGCTGTAGCGGTAAATAAGACTCATAGAATAAGTGCATTTGTAGGATGATAAAAGGTATGTCTTTGTGACTGAGTAATCCAAGAGAGATGCCCATCTGTCATAGATCCCCACCTAGGTTTTCTATAAGTGAATGTCACATATCTATGAAAAAAAGTTAACTAAGGTCAAAACATAATTTTCCAGTTATTATGTTCCCAAAATATTCATTATATGTCACTATGAGTTGATTAGGATCCTGTGGATTGATATTTCTTTGATAAATTATTATTCAAAACCCATATTTAATTAAATTAATATAGAAGATCAAAACGGTAAAAATTAGCACAAGTGAATATAGCAATGTGGCAAGCCAAAAGGGTGACATAGGGTAGCTTATTGGACCACCATATGGAATAGTCATGCATAGGTAGCCACATTGACCTATGTCGGGGCTTGTATTTCGGTTGTGAGCATATACTGCGGCTTCAATACCTTCCCAATTTAGGTAAAATTATAATTCGGTAAATATTATATATCAGATAAATAATTGCAGAGATGCTTTAGAAACCAAAATCTATTAGAAAGGAAACTTAATTAAAAGATAATTTTATTCCCATAACAATTGCAAGTGGCATAGAAGTAGTAGGATTGCTAGGTATGCACCACATCCACTCTATAAATAGAGAGTTGGTACTTTACAATTTTTTAGCCTCCAATTTATGAGGAAACAACTTTTTGGAATTGTTCGAGGAACATACTAAATGTCAAACTCACTAATCTCAATAGACTATTTTTACAGTAAGCCAAATACCTTGAGCTTAAAAATTATTTGTCTAAACCAAGAATTTGTATGGACAAATATACTGTTAGCTTAGAAATATAGACGTAACTTTATGGCTGTTATTATAAGTGTAAGGGGAACCTTTTTGAGTTGTGAGTGCCTATTTTTCGCATCACGGAGGGCTTGCTCATATAGTAGACATGCTGTTGGAACCCATTATCATCCTTCACTAAGGCTACTTTGACAGCTATTTCTAAGGCTCCTAGTTACAAGGTAAGGATGAGACCTGGCTGTGGAATGATAAGTAGTTATGGGCTATTCAATATTCTTTGAAGAAAGGTGCACATTTATCGATTACATGTGAGATAAAGTGATTCAAGGAAGTTGTTTTTCCTATCATTCTATGAGCTTCTTTTATAATATGGAGAGATTTCATATCTGTCGATGCTTTTATCTTCTTAAGGTCGGCCTCAATTCCCCTTTGTTTGACCATAAAACCTAAGAATTTACTTGAGCTGACCCCAAACACATATTTATTTGGGTTCAATTTCATTCCATGCACTTGGAGAATGTCTAAAGTCTCACCCTGATGAATGATGTCTTCTTTGGTATGCTTACTCTTGACAATCATATCATCTATGTATAACTCTACTAAATGCCCGATAAGGTTTGAAAACATTTTGTTGACTAACCTTTTATATGTGGACTCGGTATTTTTCATACCAAAAGGTATGACTTTATAACAAAACAAATTCTATTTAGTCATGAAGCCTGTATTTTCTTGATCAAGACCATATATTTGGATTTGATTATATCGAGAGAATATGCGTCCATGAAGAAGAAGGCAATATGTCTTACCATGGCATCCATAAGCAGGTCTATATGGGGCAGTAGGAAACTGTCTTTTGGACATGCCTTTTTCAAGTTAGTAGAATCCACACACCTTCACCATTGCCCATTGGCTTTCTTGACTAGAACAACATTAGCTAACCACTCGAGAAAGTACACTTATGTTATGTACCTAGCTTTTATAAGTTTGTCAACCTCTATTTCCATGGTAGAATATCTTTCATAATTATATGACATTCTCTTTTATCTGACAAGTTCGAATTTTAGATCCATATTAACATAGTGCATTATGATTCCTAGATCTATAACATGCATGTCCTCATAAAACCATGCAAACATGTCCTTAATCTACATGAGCAACTCATCTAGCTTTTCTTTTTCGTCTGTTGGTAATGATGTACCTACTCAGATTAGGGATGGGTAAAAAAATCGTAGGTTCAGTTTTTAACTGGTAAATTTCAGGGAAGGAGACGGTTTCGGGTAAAAACCGAATATGAAATAATGGGTACAGTTCGGTTACTGTTATACTAAAAACTGTACCCGTCCATATCCGAAATTTATTATATTTAATTAATTAATTTATATATTTAATAAATTAAATTATATATTTTGTTTCGGGTTTTTTTCGATTTTTTTTCATAACCGCCCCGAACCGTTACCCGTGGGTAAAAAACCGTCCCTTAATTGTGATGGTTTTCGGGTGGTTTCGGGTATAGGTTTTATAATTTGGTTCAGGGACGGTTATATTAAAAACCATCCTCGCCCGTCCCATGTCCATTCCTAACTCATATAGTTTTGTGAGGCTTAGAGTCAAATAATACTAAAAGGCATGTTTTTTTGGTTGGTTCAGATATAGGACTTTGCCTATATCATGGATCGAGTTCCTAGTCAAGCATAAAAGGGATGACACACAATGGAACTTAAGTAGCTCAAGCTCACTTTACATAACTAGGGGGTAGTTGGTCGATAAAAGCCATGTAGTAAGGGTCACCTGGCAGACGGTTCTAGTTGAACTGTATGTTAGCCAATGACATATATGTTATGCAGCACTCCCTACTTAGCCATGTTTTGGTCATTGGTGCTTTTCCTAAGCAAAATTCATAACTAGCATAGCTTATCCTTTGTAACACTTCCTAGTTGGCAATGCCTGGTCCGAGGCTCAAGTCCTGTCATGGAAATTCATGTTATCGGCAGACCATAGATGGCTATAGGCCTAGTTTCATGCACTATAGGCATTGAAATATGCCACTGGGATGTTTTCTAGGGAAAGGACTAGTCTAAGAGTTGGTGGCTTTAGTAGACACTCTAAGATGGCCTGGAATATATTTTTCTTAGGTCTAGGCAAGATCTAGCACTGACTCTCTTCATCTTATGTACACACTGAGCTTGTTATAAGTGTATAAGTCTAGGTGTACCATCAACATTTTTGGTAGGTTACGATGGTGCCAAAAGGACTAGTGAATGAATGACCTACTAGTTGGCCGATTGGACCTCTTGAATTTTAGTTAGGGTCTAAGTAGTAGAGCTAGTTGACTTGTCCATGACCTCTCTTAAAATTCCAAAGAGTCAAGTATTAGGCCATTTTTTTGAAAACTTTGCTACTCCTTGGTCTCTTTTGAAAGACTTGTGTGAATTTTTTGTATATGAGAAAAAATGGAGAAATTTTTTGAGAGTCCTATAATTTTATGATTGTTTTAACCGAGTAAAATATAATTCTTTCCTATAGATGGTGTTAGATGTTGATACTGATTTTTGTCAACATCAGGTTGGATTGTCCTTCGTGGATTTGTGAGTTGAGCAAACTGTTAGGACTTCAGTCCATCATGTGGAAGGATGGTCTTTGACATTCTAATGTTTAATTTAGTAACAAGATGAAACTTATAAGAGATCTACCATCTCACTCTACGATCACTACTAAAAAATATACATATGGCCTCAGTTTTTAACCGTGATCATAGGCTTATGGCCACGGTTATAAGAACCGAGGCCTAAGTGAGAGAGACCATAGATTGTTACCTATGGCCTCGGTTTTTCAATAATCGTGGCCATAGAGTATGTCTATTGCCTCAATTTTTCAATAACTGAGGCCATAGGGTATGTCTATGGCCTCAGTTTTTCAATAACTAAGGCCATAATGTATGCATAAATTAAAAAAAATATAATTAGTAATTACAATATTAAAAATTAATATAAATTACAATAAATTTATTAATTACAATATTAAAAATCATATTATATTAAAATTAAAAGTATAATTACATTTGAGAGTTTATTATACACTAAAATATAATAAAAACTTACTATTACAAACTGACTTTTTACTATTAATTACAAGCATTTATAAGTGTATTTCAAATCAACCAGTAGCACCAGCACCACTACCAGTAGTAGCACTAGCGTCAGCAGCACCGGCAGCAATAGTAGTACAGCACCACCACCAGCACCGCGCAACAGTATCAACGCTAGCGTCGCACAACAGCACTAGCACCAGCACCAACACCAGCAACGCCAACACCAACACCAGAACCCTGAAGAACATAATCAATTTCAACACAATCCTAAAAATTTAGGTCCAAATCCAATCTTGTTCACAAGGCTAAGAGTTGCACAACCGATTTGACCATATATAGTGCAAAGAATAAATGTATAACAACCAGTCCAACAAAGGAGACAAAAGTTGTTAAAAAATAGAAAAAAGAAAGTGTTGTGATGAAACAACAACTTTTTTTAGGTGCATTTCTCTTACCCTGCTCGTCAAACACAAAACATAATTTATTCACATTATTTCATTGAATATGCATACTATTATATGTTTTTCCCCCTAAATAAGCATACAAGGAAAGTAAAGGTGTAGCAACGACCCAAATTATTTACCCCTTTTAACAAATCATTTGATAAGTCAAAAGGGGTTCAGCTAAAAAGAACTGAAAGACTGGCTTAAGGGAAGGAAACCACATCTAATATGACCAAACTCATATATTGTTGTTTGTTTGTAAATACTGCTGAGAAACTCCATCACTTCCACTTTCAGAAATTGTTGTTTGGCACTTCTGTGCAACCTGAAGTAGCTGATTAACATGCCAATAAAGCATAGTTTAGAAGTTTCAATTATCAATGCATCTGAGTTTATTCCATAGGACTTTCCCTAATGGTTAAAACGTTTTGCATGGAGAGTGTCAAATCAAACAACTTATTATTCATAACAGAGAAAATTAAGTGCTTTCCCGTGAGTACCCTTTACAATACAATACAATATGATGGAGATTTAACAACAATTAAAATTAAACTAAATTTTTCAAATTAAGAAATATTAAAGGCTAATTGTCTGAATTAAAAAATAAATAAAATAAAAAAGGAAAATGGAGATTTATAAGGAGGATATCAGAAAATGTAGTCTAGTTATCCTTTCTTGACTCATCTTTCTGAAGCCTAATTTATTTATCCATATTGATTCAACATCCTCAGCAATAGGCAGCACCAAATTTTCCACATTCAGAGAGCATAGTAGCCTCATTATACATGAAAATAATGTATAAAATGAAAAATATTTGCTACAAGATATAAAATGAAAAATCCTTACAATCAATCAAGATTAACTTCTTTACATTAATTTATAATAGTCATAAATCTAAATATAAATAAAACTTTGGCATCATCCCTCTTTGTATGTAAAAGTACATAGAGCATCAATTGAAAAAATAGCATATCAAAGCTTTAAAAGGGAATAGTATTTGAGAATCTCATTATTCATTGAATGAAGGGTATATGAACACTAGTTTGAGAAGCTCTTATACAGCCACAAATTCCAAATATGCAAAACATCAAACAATAGAACTCCAACAGATCCACATATTATTCTTTTTCCAATAGTGTGAGATTTAGTTCATTAATAATACAAATTTTAGGGTGCAAATTGCAAAGTACTCTGAGCTCAGAAAAGAGAGACAAATGCATAAATACGCATGTAAACAGAGACAAAGAAGAGTACTTGTGTGATGTAGATAAAAAATTCTCCACCAGTTAATATCTATATCAGCATCAATACCAGGCACTAGGCACCATGGACTGTGGTACCAAGACTAAAGACTAAAGACTGGTGCATCGCACCAAGATTAGTACCGGCGCGGTGCACCAACACTGTGACCAAAGACTAGCACCAAGATTAGCACCAATACTAGCACCAAAGACAGAGCACCAAAGACTAACGTAGCGCACCAAAGACCAAAGACACTAGCACCAAGAACGAGTCCAACGACTAATGACCAAAGAACTGGCGTCCAAATGACCAATGACGGGCGTCGTCCAGCCTAACAACGACCTAGTGGCCAACTAACAATGACCCATCGAACAACGACCACCGAACCAGTAAGTTGGGAAGAGAAAGAAGAGACGTGAATAGGATGCGAGATGGGAAGAGGAAGAAGAGACAGGAAGAGGAAGAATCAAGAGAGGGGAAGAGAAATTTCAGATTTGGAAAAATGAAAATCATAAATTAAGAAAGCCGATGCTGCGAGAAAAAGGAAGGAAGAAAAAAAAAGAAGGTGTAGGAGATGAAAAAAAAAAGAAAAAAAGAAAAAAAGAAAGAGAGAGAGAGAAGGAAAAAAAGTAAAAAGAAAAAAAAAGAGAAAACATGAAAAAAATTGATATAACTTATGGCCACGGTTATTGATAAAAACCGAAGCCATAAACATATCCTATAGCCTCGGTTTTTATTCGAACGTGGCCAAAACCCTATGATATCGGTTTTTATAAAAATTGAGGCCATAGGTTTGAGACCATATGTATGTTTTTTAGTATTGGATTATGAGTGTGTTTGGTTGTAATTCTTTGTTATGAGATTCAACTTATCTGTGATTATGTACATATATGATAATATATAGAAAAAAAAGTTAACCTAATGGCTATTTCTTAACATAATAGGATTGACTTGTTGTATTATCGTAAACATCTATACGTGATTATTCTAAATAGGATAATTAAAGTATAATTATTTAACTTTTATCTATTTATTGATATTATATTAAGATCATACTTATTTGATGATTCAATATATATTAGGTGCGACCCATAAGACTTTACTAACTATGATCACTTGTAACATGTTATGTACCAAATTACACCAAACATGTTTTTTTTTCTTGTCAAGAAAGTTGAGGCATTTGAGTGATAGGACCTCTATTTCGTTGATCTCCTCCTTTCTAAAGTTATGTTTTTTCTCTGATTCCCATAACTTTTGATTTCAGCGTGATTGCATCATGTTAATTTTTCTCCTAATTTAGTGGTTTATAGTTATTAGATTCATTATAGTGCATGAATTCCATAATTTTATCATAAATGTTTTTTTCTGGTTGACGTACTTTACAGATCCACTTACAAATTCTAATGAGGTCTCCAAGTTTTGTATATGTGAGGGATTTATCTCTCTGTTATGAAAGAACTTTATTCACAAATAAAATCTTTGTAGATAATTGGGGTAAGTTGCCTGGTTATATTGGTATGCGGTTATGGTTGGTGGAATCAATCATCCTAATACGGTACATATAACATTGCATGAAATATTATTAGATGATATATGTAAATTGTCATCCTAATACGGTACGTATAACATTGCATCAAATATTATTAGATGATATATGTAAATTGCTCAAATAAATTAATTAGGGTATCAAGAACATGCCTTTGCTTGTCTCATCTACCCCTCCTTCCTTCTTTCCTAGTCACTTTTCATGGCATCATGATAGCATAGATTATAGCTAATTAATTTGATAGCTGAGCATACAAGATATAAGTTGTGAGTTCTTGCTGACATATATATTTTCCGACTCTATTTTTTTTATGTACTTAATTTTTCATTTAAGTAATTATACCTTTTTTCACACAATGCAAGAAATAGAATTTGAGAAAATCATTTGAAAGTGGCTTTTATATTGTCTCAAATATGTTATTAAACAATAAGTTTTTAGAAATTTTATGTTTGTATTTGTCTTATAAATTATGGAAATGAATGTAACATGTACATTCATTTTTAACTTGACATTGAATATACTCTATGTTCTACTTTGTTGAAAGGAGAAATTAATTTTTTTCTTCAATCAAGTTTCTTTTACAATTTTATTTATACTTTATCCCATAATATATTTTCGGGACAAATAGTTGTTATAATTTTGTCCGCAAATATATATTTAGACAAAAAAAAAAGGTTACAAATTTATCTCAATCTAAATAAATTTGAACAACAAAATTTCACGAATTTGTTCCTAAATTGTTACTTTGGGACTACTAAAATTTGTTATAAAAATATTATTAAGAGAATCTATATGTTTTAGGAAAGAATTTATTCTAAATTTGTTTCTTTTAGAAAATAATTTTTGGGATAAAACTTTGGGAGGAAAATTTTAAATTTAAAGAAAAATATTTTCATTATTTTCTGGTATAAATTTATACTATCTAAGAATAAAAATGTTTGTCCTTAAATCTATTTTTTTTAGGAGAATTAAACTTTCCGTGACCCTCCATTTTTTAACCAAAATAAAAAAAAATTGACAATTTTTTTTATTCTTAATTCAAATTTAAGACAAAATCTTAACTTTCAATGAAAAAAGTGTTATAAATTAGCACTAGTAGAAGTAAAATTTGGGTCCAATTTGATTGCAAAAATATATAATTATGAGTAATAGCAAAATAATAAGCAATGAGAAAATAAATGACATACAATGATTTATGTGGTTCAACATTTTAATGTGAAAAGTCTACTCCATTGGCGACAACACACCGAAAAAAATCCACTAATAATCAAAGAAGATACAAACACCAATATTTAGAAAGCTTTACAAAATATACACAAAAAAACCCAAATACTCCCACAAAATAACTCCCTCTAATTTACTGGTAATATACAGTAAGCTAAAATTAACAAACTTGCTATTAAATCAAATATTGCCATACAAAAGAGCTTACTACATATGATCTCTTTTCTAATATGCTATTGATGAAGACTTCAAGAGTGAAGGTACTATGAATGGTGAATATGCAGCAAGGAAATAATGGAAATTGGAAAACCCCTCTAAGTTACCCCTCTTTAGAAGGAGATGACAATGGAAATTAGAAAACATCAAGTGAAAAGTAGGAGACTAGTTGCTGGTTCTTTGGCTGAAATCCCACACAGCTTCTATTTCATTTTTGTTTCTGCTCTTGCAACAACTATTTCAATTTTCTTTTTTCAACTCTAGTAGCTAAGAAGAAAGGGAAATATATATAAACGGCAAAATAAGGTTTAAGATATATTGGGTTTTGGGCCAATTTAACAAATCTTCACCTTGACTCAAAACTATGAAAAATTTCTTCAAATATGAAATTCCTAGATTACCAAATAACCGTAGTCCAAAGCTCCAAAGGGTGATCAAATACTGTAAACACCAATTAAGTCCATGTAATGCTTGGACTTGTTAAATGGAACTGGTTTGGTTAACATAATAGTTAGATTCTCGATAGTAACTATCTTATTAACAACAATAGTACCTTGAGAGATAATGTCATGAACGAAGTTATATATGACATCAATATGTTTGGTTCTTTCATGATACATAGTATTATTGGTCAAGTGTATCGTACTCTGATTATCCCAAAATATAATAGAAATACCCTGTTGTAAACCCAAATCATAAACCATACCTCTAAGCCAAATGGCTTTTTTCACTACTTTTGCTACTGTTGTATATTGTGCCTATGTTGTAGACAAAGCAACTATAGACTTTAAAGTAGCCTTCCAAATAATGTCACAATGAGAAAGAGTGAAGACATAACCTTTCAAAGATCTTCTTCTATCCATATCACCAGCATAATCAGAGTCCATAAAACAAATGACATTGCAACTAGTATTAGAACTTTCATCATATACCAAACCAAAATTATATATGCCTTTCAAATACCAAAGTATCCATTTCACTACTTGCCAATGACCCTTGCCAGGATTATACATATATTAGCTAACAACACTAACTACATGTGAAATATATGGACGAGTACAAACCATAGCATATGTCAAATTACCAACGACATTAGCATATGGAACCTAAAACATGTACTGCCCTTCTTCTTTTAATCGTGATGACAAATCCAAAGAAAGCCTAAAATGTGAAGCTAATGGCGTATAAATAGATTTAGAGTATTTGATACCAAAATGTTCAAGAACTATTTTCAAAATAAATGTTTCGATTCAAATAAAGCTTGCCTGCTTGTCTATCCCTGTAAATTTCCATGCCCAAAATTTTCTTCGTTGTATCCAAATCTTTCATCTCAAACTAACCACTAAGTTGAGACTTTAATTTCTAAATCTTAAACTTATTCTTAGAAGTAATAAACATTTCATCAACATAAAGAAACAAATAGACAGATGAATCATCATAGAGTCTTTTATTATAAACACAACTATCATAATCACTCCTAGAGTAACCATGATCAATCATAAAAGAATCAAACCGCTTATACCATTGTCTAGAGGATTGCTTCAACCCATATAAAGATTTTTTTTAATAAATAAACATGATCTTCCTTACTTGGAATAACAAACCCCTATGGTTGATGCATATATATTTGTTCCTAAAGCTCACCATGTAAGAACGTTGTCTTAACATCAAGCTATTCTAACTCCATGTCAAACAAGGCAATCATAGCAAGAAACACACGAATAGAGCTATGTTTCACAATAGGTGAAAATACTTCATTGAATTCAATACCTTTCTTATGAAAATAATAGTTTACAACAACACGTGCCTTGAACCTAGTTGCTTCAAGCTCAGGTGTTTCCAACAATCTTCTGGCCCTTAGGCGGTTTCACCAATTCCCAAGTATGATTCTTATGAAGTGATTCAATCTCTTCATTCATAGCAATAAGCCAATGAATAGACTTATCAGAAGTGATAGCTTTATGATAACTAGAAGGTTCATGAATCTCAATAGACTCTACCACAAACAATGCAAAAGAAACTAAGTCTACATATGTGTACCTCTGAGAGCGTCGAATCTCTTTTATTCCTTTACCCTTAACAATACTATATGGTTGCTCATGTTGCTCTTCTACTACATCATGAGTAGAATCATTTATTTCATCCACAGATGGTTGATCTAAAGTGCCATGTTGCACTTGACGACTAGGAGCTCTAGTTTGAAGCTCCACCTACTCACTAACATCGTGGTCTTTACTTACAACAATAGAGTCATTTTTCTTTTATAACATGCAAAAATCATCAAACTTAACATCTCTACTAATAAAAAATTTAGGTGACTTGGGTTCAATACACTATAATCTATAACCCTTCATCCCAAAAAGATACCCTAAAAAATATATTTCAATGCCCTAGGCTCAAGTTTACCATAATTCATATGAGCATAAATAAGACAACCAAAATCTCTCAAATCAGAATAATTAGTAGGAGTACCAGAGAATACCTCAAACAGAGTCTTCAACTCAATTATAGTTGATAGAGATCGATTCACCAAATAGCATGCATGGTTACAAGCTTTAGCCCAAAAAGATTTATCCAAGTAAGCTTGAAAGAGCATACAACGAGCACTTTCTAAGAGAGTGCTATTCATACATTCTGCAACTCTATTTTGACGTGGTGTATGTTGCATAGTATGATGTCTCACAATGCCTTTTCTTTCATAGAACTCATTAAACTAAATTTCACAAAATTCCAAACCATTTTCAGTTCTCAAATACTTGATTGTTTTTGCCTATTTGATTTTCTATACATGCCTTAAATTTTACAAATTTTGAGAACACATCCTTCTTATTCTTTAGAAAATACACCAAAACATGATGAGGGAAGTCATTAATAAAAGTCAATATATACCAGGCACCACCTTTAGACACAAAACGAGAAGGATCCTAAAGATCTTAATGAATATAATCAATAATACATTTCGTTTTATGGATAACTGTATTGAACTTGACCCTATGATGTTTTCCATAGACACAATGCCCACAAAAATCAAGTTTTCTAGTTTTCTGACCAAAAAGCAAATCTCATTTACTCAAAATAGACATCCCTACCTCACTCATATACCCTAATTGCATATGCCATAATTGAGTAGTATCAAAATCTTGATATGATGAGGACAAAATTGAAACATTGCCAATAATAGTGCTATCTTGAAGCACATAGAGGCTATGAGACAATTTTCCTTTAATAAAAATGAGAGCACCCTTACTAACTCTTAAAACTCCACCTTCAGCTATATAATTATAGCCTTGTCAATCAAGAGTACCCAAAATATCAAGTTCTTTTTCAAATTTGGAACATGGTGAACATTTTTCAAAGTCCTAACAATACCATCATGTATATTAATTTAGATAGTGCCAATATTAACAACCTTATAGGACACATTGTTTCCCATCCAGACAACACCGTCATCAATAGACTGATAAGAAGCAAACCAGTCCTTACTGGGGCACATATGATAAGTGCAACCCGAATCAAGAATCCAAAAATCTCTAAGAGAACCAATAGATACTGATAGAGCATTTTCAACATCGGAACCAGAACTATCTACAACACCAGCGACATCATTAGTAACAAAAGAAATTATGGTAGATTAGCCTCTGAGCCAAACATAGTGGTTCCATACCCTATGGTATGTATACATTTGGAGAATTAGCCGCTGAAATAGTGGCAAAATGATTAGCATTCTGTACTGACACTACTACAAAATGGGGTATTTAAGTCACTATGTAAAGTCATTTTTTGGAAAAAACTGACTTATAATGAATTTAAAGTCGGTTTAGTGTAGAACCGACACTATCCACGTTGGACGTAGCATCGGTTGACGTGGCGAACCGACGCTACCCACGTAAATAGCGTCGGTTCTACACGTCAAACGTCGCTAAATTCTATTTTTTAAATTAAATACAATTAAAATTAATTATTATTTTATTTGACTCTTTAAAATTTAAGTTTGATAAAAATAATATCATTTTTCCTTTTTTAGACAATTAGTTTTAAAAATTATATAATTTTGTTTATTTGTTTGGATATTTAAATTTATATATGTACCTACAATATATCTTTATTTAATTGTGTATATATTTTAATTAAATATTATTCTAAAGTAATTATTTTTTTGTATTTCTACGTATATACGATATTGTCTAAATAAAATAATAATTGACAAAAAAATAATTTTAAATTGCGTGGAGAGCATCGGTATGTGGCGAACCGACGTTACTCACGTAGATAACGTCGGTTGATGTGGCGAACCGACGCTACCCATGTAGATAGCGTCGATTCATGTGAAGAACCGACGCTATCCACCGAATATATCCAAATTTGGGTCAATTTTTTACGCAGAACCCATTTTCTTCCTCTCTCTTTCCTCCATTTTCTCTCAAAATCTACACCGCGCACCACCTTCTTTCTAAATTTCCGACCACCTCCGACCACCATTTGCAACGTCATTTTGTAAGTTATATTTCTCTTCTCGTTATCTTTCAGATCTATTATTTTTTTGAGCAAAAATATTAAAAAAAATTATACCTATTTTCTGTATAAATTTTTGATTTAGGTATGCTTTTTATTTTGTTTGTTATTATGTTTAACTTATTTTATGTGGAAATAATATCTGAAATATTGTGGGTTGATAGATTATATATTTACTGTGCGTGGAAAAATTTATTTATATATTATAAATAATTATATTTTTTTAAGTAGAATTTTGCAGCTTATTATTCAATTTGTTTTATATATATGTTGTATAAATTTTTGATTTAGGTATGTTTTTTATTTTGCTTGTTATTATGTTTGACTTATTTTATGTGGAAATAATATCTGAAATGTTGTGGGTTTACTGTGCGTGGATAAATTTATTTATATATAAATAATTATATTTTATTAAGTAGTGAATAGAGGAAGAATAATATGTTTTTTTTAAATTTGTAAGAAATTATATTGGTATAAAAGTTATATGTGCAATCTAGACTCTTAAAAAAATTATAAATATATATTTATGAACTCAATAATTTAAATAATATATATATATATATATATATATATATTAATAAAAATCAAATAATAACTAAAAAGTAAGTAGTATTATTATTTTTATTTATATATGCTACTTATGTGTTAAAATGTTAAATATGTTATTATAGTAGTCCCTATATAGTTCTATAGAATGTTATATACGTATAATTAATATTTCTTTTTAATTATGATATAGTAACATGCTTAGAAATTAGAATCAACCAAAGTGATTGGTTTTTATATATTCATGCTAACATGTTGCTTATTTTTTAATTTTTATAGAAATGGTTTTGTAAAATGATTAAAATGATAACTGTTTTGTATTATGTATGTTTTGATATATATTCTAATAATTAGGAGATTTATATATAATAATACTGGAAATATATTCATTGTATACATAATTAAGTAATACGTTTAATTAATGTCATTAATAGAAAATGGACAAATCTTGGATGTTAAAGTGTAGAATTAAGCAAGACTATATTTCTGGAGTTGAAAGCTTCATGGAATTTGCTTGTAAAAATAGTAATACTGGAACTAGTATGATTCGATGCCCATGTGTTAAGTGTAAAAATGAGTGATTTCATGAATTTGATGAGTGTTGTGTGTTTTGCAACACACAGAAAATTGTGCAAGTATACACGGTCACAAGTAATAAAGATTTGTAAGTAGAGTATCGTTCCCACGAGGATTTGTTACTATAGTTGAGTACTAAAATTGTATCTCTCTGATTTTATCCAAAACAATCGTTAATTAAGAAAAGGTTTAAAAATAAAATAAGAGAACTCTAGGATTGCAATTTTTCACCAAACTAATCCACTCCAATCATGTTATTTTCTTTGGATTTATATTTTTTAGTACATTTAATTTGTCAACCGAAAACTTCTTTTTTATTCATACATCTCTTAGACTCTGTCTGAAACACACCTCGTTAAATTAATTCACTATATCTCTATGAAATTAAATTCACCAAGATTCATTAAGTTCTAAGTTTTCAAATGGCCCACACATACAATTAGGGTATATTCACATCGCCATGCATACATGTCATTCTATTTACGAGCAATATACACAAAATGCCTTTCTCGAGTTTATTTTTATGCCATAGTCGTTTTGATAAAATTAAGTAAATAATCAAAAAGCATTAAGCACAAAATAGAGCAGAACAAATCGAACGTCTTATAAATCTATAAACAAAATAATTAAAATTAAAGCTTAAATAAATTTAGATCAAATGCAACCACTAGAAAAATTAAATTACTTCATAAAATTAAAATTAAAATTACAACAGATTCGGAAAAATAAGATGAAGAATAAGGAAAATTAAAACATCGAAACGAAAAATATTTGTACTGAGCGAGCTCTGACAAAAGCCAAAAAATGGCTTCTGCGTGTTCTGCAGTCCAAAACAGAACACCACAAAAATTCTAAACTAAAAAAACTCCCAAACTCTATCATAACATCACCTATTTATAGCTAAAAAATACATCTAAAATATTACATCACGCATATCGATTTTTGTATCGAAAAATATTATTTAATTCACGCGTGAGACATGGGCGCCGATTCTGCATTTTTTTATTCATTGTGCGTGCCACGTGTCAAAATCTGATTCACTGCAAGATTCCCTAAGGCCACGTGGCAGCATATCATTGGGTGAACAAACCGGCTGCACGCAGGAATGGCGCACATGATTGGGGCGCCGAAAAAGTGAGGCAACGGTTGGAAACGGGGCGTGATCCAGCGCGGTCGTGCACATTGTAAAATACCACGTGTCGGAATATGATTTGCTTAAATATTAGTGGGACACGTGGCAGATTCTTATTTTGTAAAAACTGAGGATGCGTACGACTACCCGTAACCGCGTCGCGCACGCACGATTGTGACACTAACGGTTCGGTCTTGCGACGACTTGGATCCACGCGCTTCAATCTGGACCGTTCAAAGAGATCAAAAGGTTGACGTGCGCCTTGGGGGAATATGCGTAGCCGACATGTGGGTCCCATTTCGGCCGGCCTGCGGCGACCACGTGGGGCGTTGGCATGCCTAGCCGCGCGAAGATTTCTGACGATTTTGCCTCGTCTGGTTGTACTACTTAAATCTGGACCGTTGATGCTTTGATCGGACGGTGGGTGATGAACATCGTGATTTGTGCGAGTGCGATTCTTTACCTGCGCAGAAAATTCAAACTTTTATTAATTATATTTTGACCCACAAATATATTTCAATTTACAATTTCAACTTTGTTTAATTGCAATACAGCCCTTTTGGTAATTTAAATTAAATTTTAAACTTTTAATAATTGAAATTAAGCCCGATTTTAATTTAAATTATATTTTCAACTTTTTTAAATTGCAATTAATAACTCTTTTATTTGAAATTATATTTTTGGACAAAAAAATATGAAATTAAGTACATTTTCGATACAAATTATTTAATTTTATTAAAAATGTATTTTTAGCACATAAAAGGAAAATATTAATTCATTTAAAAAAATTAACTAAATATTAAAAGAACATAGCAATTATCATTACTATAATTGATGAAAATAACTATATAAAATACAGTTATCAATGAGGTTAAGTATCACCTTATCCGTAATGGTATTCTATTGAGCTATAAATTTTGGTATTATCATGGCGAAAATATTGATAATACTCGTGGGGAAAAGATAAATAAGAATGTGAGTGGATTACATACATCTTATCATAATGTACAGACAGAAAATATGTTTCATGGTGTTGAAGATGAATTATGCGAGGATGATCCTGAAACCTTTAATAAACTTATAGAAGATGCCGAAAAACCGTTGTATCCAAATTGCAAAAAATACACTAAAATGTCAGGATTGGTTCATTTGTACAATGTGAAGGCAAAACATGGTTTTTCTGACAAGGGATTCACAGAATTACTAAATCTACTAGTCGATATGTTTCCTGAGGGTATTGAATTGCCATCTTCAATGTATGAAGTGAAGAAATCTCTTAGTCGATTTGGCATGAAATATCATAATATTCACGCTTGTCCTAATGATTGCATTCTTTATAGAAAAAGAATATGAGACATTACATGATTGTCCTATGTGTAAAGAATCAAGATGGAAGCATGGTACAAATAAGAGTACAACACATAAGAAAGGCGTGCCTACAAAGGTTGTTCAATAGTAAATATACATCAAAGATGTTGACTTGGCATTCATATAATCTATCTGATGATGGGGTGCTACGTCATCCTTATGATTCTCCAAATTGGAAAGTAATAGATAATTTATCTCCTCAATTTTCATCTGATCCGCGCAATCTTTGTCTTTCTATTGCTGCTGATGGAATTAATCCACATAATTCCCTCAGTAGTAGATATAGCTGTTGACCAGTAATTATGGTAACATAAAACCTTCCTCCCTGGTTGTGAATGAAAAGAAAAACTCATGATGTTAACATTATTGATCTTAGGACTGAAACAACCTAGTGTTGATATTGATGTATATTTGTAGCCTCTGATAGATGATTTAAAGATGTTGTGGAATGATGGTGTAAATGTTTATGATGCACATAAAGAAGAACACTTTAACTTGAAGGGGGTCCTTTTATGGACAATTAATTATTTTCCTGCCTATGGAAACTTATCAGGACATGCAACAAAAGGTTACAAGGGATGTCCTATATGTAGTGATGGAACTTCTACAACTTATCTTGTTCACGGACGAAAGATGTCTTATAGAAGACATAGAAGATTTTTTCCATCTGGACACAAGTTTAGATACCAAAAGAAATTGTTTGATGGTGAAGAAGATCATGATCATGCAACTCGACCTTTGCAAGGAGTTGAGATATTAAGGCAATTGAATGGGATGACATTCAAACGATATGGAAAGATGAAAAAAAAACTCACTAAGGTAGTGAAACGAAAGAGGTCAACTAATGAAATGGGTGAAAATGAAAAAGAGTTTGAATCGACTTACCGTGGTTGTTGGAAAAAAATCAATATTTTGGGAATTACCTTATTGGAAATACCTACACATTCGTCACATCTTAGATGTCATGCACTGAAATTGGGAATCCTACGCACAAGTTGTTCTTAGAACGTCACATGATCCAAGTAGGTAACCCTATGCTTGGTGGAAGTAAGAAATTATTTATTGATCGCACTCGATGGGAAAAAGCACACCGAATCATTTTGGTAAATAATAACGAGGCACAACCGTACATAGAGTAAGGGATGTTCATTGTTTCATGATTGCAAAAATATTTTATATTTAACTATTAATGATTATATATAACTTAATATATATTTAATAACATTACAGGATGCATTTAAAATTATTGAAGATCGATCCTTGTTATAAAAAAAGGAGGAGAAAAATGGTTGTATGATGAACATAAGCGAGAGCTTATTAATTGGTTTCGCAACCATGTAAGTGTCACAAACAAAAATTCATGCATGTATCTTCCTAGATCTATTCAATGTTTTAAAACTTTGCTCTAAACACATTTTGTGTTTTTGTATACATAGATTCGAGATGAACTCAAGAAACCCAATCATAAAATATCAGAAAGTTTACAATGGCTTGCACATGGGCCAAAATTCGATGTCAAATCATTTTATAGTTTCACAATAAATGGATCAAGGTTTACGACTCAAGCTAGGGACAAAGTTCGAGTAAATCAAAATAGTGGGGTGAAGATGGTTGCACAAACTATGCAATTTTCCAGTTCAAAAGATGCTAATCCTGTATTTTCTGATAGAACATATTATGATATAATACAAGAGATTTGGGAATTGGATTATGAGTTCTTCCATGAAACAGTTTTCTTGTATGATTGGGTCGAAGATGTTATCAATGTTGGATATAAAATAGATGATTTTGGATTTACCCTTGTAAATTGATCTAGGATAAGTCACATTGATGATCCTTTCACGTTAGCACTTCATGCAAAACATGTATTTTACGTGAGTGATCAAATTGATCCAAGATGGTCTGTTGTGTTAACGCCTCCACAAAAAGAGTTTTCCCATTGTGATGATGTAGAAGATGATAACTCTATGCTTGATACATTAACCAATCTTAGTAATTTCTCAAATAAATTGCCTAATTTATGTGATGATCTAATTGATGATGATGATTCTTCGTCATGGGCTCGAAGTGATTGTGAAGGAATATATGAATACGATCAATGATGAGTGCTCAAAAAGCACTAAAATTACCATGATTTTATGTTCATTAATTGATTAAAAATATATATATTTATATGTTTTATCATATATTTATATAAATTTGTCTTTTTCGGAATCACGGGTATTTTTATTGTTTTTCAGGTATTTTCGCTTAAAAACGTAACTTAAAGACTCAAAGAGGAATACTGGAAGCAATACATCAGAATTATATTACTAAATAAATGGGGAAAGGTCAAAAAATATGGAAAAAATTGGACAAAATGGGTCGAAAAGGTCAAAAATGTCAAAAAGGAGAAAATCGCGCCAGGGAAGACCCGTCCGCGCTGGCGCCGGCGTAGCGCTGGCGTAGTGCTTTCATCCGCGCACAGCAGCGCTTGATTGCCCTCCGTGCACGCCGACGCCATTTCGCCCATTTTTCACGTGCGGTACCCCATGACGTCATCGGCGTCATCAATGACCTCACCATGTCCATTCTGGCGTTTTTACATTTTTTTAACATTTTTTACTCATTTTTTCTCTCCATCCTCACCTATAAATACCCCTCTTCCCTTCACTTCAAAAACACACCTCAAAACACACTTCTCTTCTCTCTCTCTCTCTATTTCTTAGTTTTTAGTTTTTTCTAGTTTTTCTTATGTTTTAGCTAGTTTTTCTTATGTTTTAGCTAGTTTCTCTTAGTTTTAGAGTTCTTCCCTCTTTGGGAAGAACTAGTTATGTTTTTTTTGTAATTTATTAGCTTTTTGATTCAATAAATGGAAGTGCAAATTCCGTTTGGAGGTTTTCTAGCAACGGGAATGGCATCAAAGTACTGTAAGGATTTTATTTTCTTTGCAGTTATTTTTTATGCTTTATTCTTACATGTTATATTTAATTTGTCTGTGATTAAATTTAACTGTGCTAGCTATTTGTAAAAATGATATAATAATAACGTTGTTATGCTTGCGAAATATTAAATAGGTAAAAATCTCTAAAATGAATTGATTTTATTTTTATTCAATATTTTATATTAAGAATGTTAGAGAGAAATATATTATTTTTCATTACAAACTTAAATCTGAAAATTAGATTTTAAGGTTTAGTTATCCGGTCTGATTTAGAGTAGTGCTCTTTTATTTGTTGGTACAATCGCCCGGTAGTTAGAGTGAAGCTCTATTTCAAAAGTTTTTATAAGGATTATTATCTGAAAATGTATTGACAACATGTTTTCAGTAGTAGTTTTAAAACCTGAAAGTTAGTACTCGGATAACTAAATTCTTAGGTTTAATTTGGACACCTTGAATAAAGTTTAAACTGTCTAACCCTACCAAAGGTGGCATTTAAATGGTTCATTTTCAATCTCTTAGAAAAAGGAATTAATTTAATTAACCAAATTAGTTATCAACCCCACCCATAGGTGTTAATTGATTTGTTTAGTTAACAAAGAATATCTAACCCCACCAAAGGTGGTATTCATACAAAAAAGGGAGAATCAATAAATATCAATTCATATCTTTAATAACCTAAATAATACGAGCAAGCATAATTAACTTAGTTATTATATCCATAAATACTCCACTATTTATAAAAGATAAAATTTGCATGAATGTTTATTAAATCTATGTTTAATTTTATGTAATTAGATTAAAAACACAAAAACCCCAAAATATCGTGACAAGATGTTTAGGATTTAATTTCGTTTTTAAAAGTTTGAATAATAAATTAAAAACCACATACATTCCTTCCTTAGATCGACCTTGGGAGTATACTTATCATTTTCTACGAAATGTTTCGTGCACTTGCGAGAGTTTTATAAATATAAAACCAAAGTATTGGCAGGATCAGCGATGCCGGTTTTCGTTCATCAAGTTTTTGGCGCCGTTGCCAGGGATGACTCTGTTGCGGGGATGGCATCAAAGTTTTTGGCAATCCCGATTCTGCTTATCAATCAACAACCTAATTAAACATAACGTATGTTCTATATTGTTGTAATAACTCTAATATATATTTATGTTCCTAAAATTGTCAATTAATTTATATTTCTTCATTGTTTGCAGATATTTCATGGATATTCGGATAACAGAGCTTATAGATCCAAATGATCCATTGGGGTATTTGAAAAGAAGGGGTTGGGCGAATATACCTGTTCTATTTGATGCTACTGGTAATCCAATAGGGAAAAATGGTCAATAATTGAAATCCTCAATTGGTCGACTTGCAAAGTCCAATATACCCATCAATATAAATAATTGGTGTGAGGTTGACGATGCAAAAAAGTTCAAAATATGGATAACCATTTGTGTAAGTCTCTTATAGTTTATAATCAATATATATATATATAGTTTATAATCAATATATATATATATATATATTATATTAGGTGTATTATATCTAATCTTTTGTACTGTGTTTTTACAGAATCGTTACAAAGTCGATGATAGTTGGAAGGACAAGTGTTATAAGATTGCAAATAAGGCGTGGAAGGAATACAAGACTTCTAGATTGGCAAGAAATTATGTGTTTCCATATTTGGAAACACTTGATGAGAATGTGATCTACAAAATCCCTGAAGGACATCCTTAGATTACACCTCAAGTTTGGAAAGACTTTGTGGATTATAGACGTTCAGATGAATTTCAATTATTAGGGAAGATCATCAGAATGTACAAATGCATAATATTCTTCCTAACCGTACTGGGAGGTCTTCAAATCCTGAAGTTAGATATAGAATGGTATTATTAATTTGTCTTAATTTATAAATATTTTTATATTTATTTTCCTCAATTTAATTTCATGTCATTGCTAATAAAATTTTCATAATTTATGTAGGAAACTGAATTGGGTAAACCTGTTACCCGAACTAAAATGTACATAGAAACAAAGACTCCCAAAATGAAGAATTCAAGACCGATGACTTAGTGAGGAGAAGAACAATTAAATAAGTTGGTTAGTAATATCGGTTGATAAAAAGTCTTAATGATATTTAATAATTGATGTAATAATGAATGATTTGTGTGTGTGCTTTATTATTTGTAGAGAGTTGTTCAAGAAAAATATCCAGTGGTGAAATAATCGAAGAGCCTAGGAGAGATGCTTTATATCATGCTTTCGAACGTGAACATCCTGGTCGTGTTAGGAAAGGTAGCCAATATGATGGTTCTATGGAGTATTTTAACATTCCAAAACAAAAGCCTGAGATGGTAAGTAAGGAAAAGTACACTAAAATTGAAGAATAATTCAACTCCTTTAAGGCCTCAATGATAAGTAAGATTGCCACTCTAAAAGAACATCAATCACAATAAATGTCAGCCATGGCATCATGCTACAACTAGGGCATGCCATATTGGCCAAGCATGCAACCATCCATGCCAGACATACCACCATCCATGCCAGGCATACCACCATCCATGCCAGGCATGTCACCCACTCAATCTCATTGCGCTCAAAATACATTTAGTATGAGATATAGCCATCATATTGGTCCTCACTATATGCCAGGAATGCATATGAAATCAAGTAGTGGTTCATTTTCTCCAATGCAATCTGCATATTCTTACCATAAATCAAACCATGATGAACGTTTTGGTGAGAATGTACATCCAATAGCTACCCCACATGAGAGTCCTCTTCTATTTGATGAATCATATGTGGTAAGATTTTAATTTCTGGTGTATATAATGTATTATTTTTAAATTCTTATATTATATGTTTTGTTTTTTATATATAACACTTAAATTTTTTTACAGAATATGAAATGCTTGTTGAAACATCCTTCGTCAACGGACTATGTTTCTATTGGAACGGTACAATAATTGAGCGATGATCGGATGATTCATAATCAATATTTGCCTACTCATTGGCGAATAGTAATTGATCAATCATTGTTTCATGATTGTCCACTACCTGTGCCTTCTGATGCTACCACAGTCCAAGAGGCGGTTGTCCACTACTTGGCCGTCAATTCAAGTTGTTCTAAATTTTGACGTGGTACTATTTTTTAACTTAAAAGATAACACTTGTTTACTATTATTATTTTATTATATCTTATATTGTTACTAAAGAATACATATATAATACTTTTTTTTAGTCTATTATACCAGAACTCTTAAATGCGGCACATTTAAGAGATACGAAGCAAGTATCTCATGCTATATCTATGTCTAGTGGCCAATCATCGAGCACCAAGTTATTCAAGAAGAAGCCTTGGCACTTTGATGACTATTGTTAGCAATGCATCTAGCATAAATGATGGATGGACTGTGCCACTTCCTATAGAAATTTATGGTGTAGACCTCGGCCAAACTTATATATCGATTGAGTGCTTATTGTAACTATTTGAATATCAAATGATCGATTTAAGTATAATTTAAGTGTGGACAAGGTGAGTCCTAAATCTATTTATTTTTATTTTATATATGTAGAACATATATAATTATATTTATATTATCTAATTATATACATATATATATATATATATATATATATATTCCCTTTAGCAATGTTATATAGTGCATGCTATTATCGACTTCAACATAATCACTCATCACATTTAGCAATGTTCTATGATTCTTCATATGTCAATCAATATCAAGAGAAAGATGTTAGCATCAGAGCTAAACAATTATGTGATAGAGCATTAATGCTTAACAGAAATCAAAATTTGATAATCCCTTGGCCATTAAGGTTTGAACAATGCGAAGATCATTGGATGTTGGTAATCATTAATCTATTCAATAATCATGCTTGGTACTGTGACTCAGGTTCCATAGAACTGAGTAAAGATACAAAAGCAGTTGTTGACATGTAAGAGTTTTAGTTACATATTAGTTTCTTCTATTATTTTTTGTAATATTTAATAAAAACTAACTATTTTAAACCTTGTAGGGCATGGAAGTTGTGGAACAAGTTTAAAGGCATTGCCCTTAAAACATTTCATAAGCTTATATGGACAAAAGTTATGGTATGTACGAGTCAATATTAATAATTTTATTAATTTTACAATTGAATAATAAAGATGTTCGAATATGAAATCACATGTACACTTGTTTTTGTAGGTTTCATAACAAAATAATGGAGTCAGGTGTGATTATTATGTCATGAAGTTTATGAGCGAAATCATCACAAATATCAAAATTCCAATTAATGATGTGGTAATATCTTTCACTCATATACATAAAAGTTTTTAACATATTTGGGTTTGTTTTTTTAAAAAATGAAATTATATTCTTATTTTGATTTTAAATACATGTAGTTCTTTGGTTGGAATAAGATGGGTTATGACCAGCAAATTTTTGATGATTTACGAGAGGAATGGGCAGAACACATGGTTCAAATTATATCATCACAAGAAGAATCAGGAGAAGATTCTGATGATCTTGAATAGCATTTGACAACATAACAGTAAATTTTTTAATGATTTAATTTCTCTATCTATTCACATTATGCGAAATCACTTGTTTGATGGATGATTATATGCTCATGTATTTAGGGGAATGCATTGTTTTATGGACCTAATTTTGGACCAAACTACATCTCATCTCTCTTTCCTACTTTCCGTACGAACTCATATTAGCACTTTATTAATCATATGTTTATAAATATAAATTTATCTGGAATCTCTGCTAGTATCTTTAATGCTATAATGAGCTCTAAATGGACAAATCAGTTGTACGTAACTTCGATTTTTTTCTTGGTTTGTATGAGTTTTGGTGCCCATGAACGTGTTCCATATGTTTAAGGGCACCAACACTCACACAAGCCAAGAATCGGAGTTACACTTGATTTCATATTTAGAGTTCATTATAGCATTAAAAAAATACTAGTAGAGATTCCAGATAACTTCATATTTATAGACAAATGATTAATAAAGTACTAATATGAGTTCGTCGAATGTCACTGAACGTGATAATCTCTTTTTTATGGTAATATTTATAATGATTTAATTTCTTCATTCGTATGTCTGAAGTTTAGATTGCTTGTTTGATAGATGTCTTATGTGCTCATGTATGTAGGGGAATATAAATTGTTATTTTTTTGTCTATTTTTCTTGTCATAATGCTTGTGAAGGCCAATCAAGATTTTAAGCCAACCAAGCTTACTCGATCGCATCCAATTACACTTTGACGACATTATTTTATTTGTAATTTAAGTTAACTATATGTATTATATATACATTATTTGTTTTTATAATAAATTTAATTATCAAGTAATTAAATATATTTAAATTTTTAATTATTTGTATTATTATTTATATTTTAGTTTTTTAATGCTATATATATATATATATATTGAATAATACGAAAAATGAGAATAAAAATAAAAAAAAAACATAAAATGTACGGGTAAAGTCGGTTCATGCGATGAACCGACTTTACATTTTAAGTCGCTAAATTTAAATTCGGTTCAGCGAATTGACTTTAAATTTGTTTAAAGTCGGTTTTTAACTAACTTTAATGCCTATTTTTGTAGTAGTGTGATATGAAGCTCAAAAGACAAATGGACAAAGAAAGAGTCCAAAGTAAGAAAGCCTTAGGAGACTTCTGCAAACAGTATTGGTATCAAAATATCCTTAAAGGATTATCTCAAAAGAAAGCCCATAAATCCCAAAAGGCTTATAAAAAACCTTGGTTTAAAGAATCAAGAAATTATCCTTCCAAAAGAAGGAAATAATCTAAAAGATTTAATTTGACTAAGAAGCCCAATAATGAAGCCCGATTTGCTAAAAATAAAATACTCACTTGTTATATGTGTGTAAAGTAGGGACACTATAGCCCAAATTGTAGAATTCAACAAAAAGTCAATGAATAAATATTGATGAGAAACTTAAAAATCAGTTTCTACAAATACTCTTAACAGAGCAATCTTCTGAAGAAGAGAATAATGAAGAAGATTATAATAGATCCTTATCTTCCTCATCTCAAGAAGATGAATCAAGTCAAGAAGACTATGAATGTGATTACTATAAAGCCATCATTAAAATGAATGGTTTAGACTTAAATGTCTTAACAAAAGAAGAAAATTTCATTTTGGACATTATAGACAAAATTCAAGATCTAGAAGAAAGAAAAGGCTTCTCAAAAGAAGTACGAATGGCATAAGATCACCCACAAATCTATCATCTCAGTTGAGGATGAAGATATGGCCAAATCACCTTAACATGTAGCTAATATATATCTTAAAGATAATTTACCAGCAAATACTATCCCTAAATCCAGGGAATATTTTGAATTAATCTTAAAACAAACTAATTCGGTTGACATAATTCATAAAATGGTAAAGAAATTCGAAGATATATATATAAAATGAAGGATATTTATTAATATGAAAATATTATAGAGAGTATTAGCGGAATATACAAAGAGAAAATATATGAAAATTATTCGGATGCTTCACTTAGAAGTTTAAGAACCTTATATAGATAAATAGGCTCATCTAAAAGCAAAATACAATAATTCACAAGATAAGTCTAGTAAGACTTTTTTTTAGAAGCAGATGCTCTCCCATGTGAAGAGTTGACCCACATGTGCTTTGTGGGTCCCTTTGATGTCGGCCACTTCTAAGAAAACTCCACGCTTGCATAATCACATAGAGGCTATGAGACAATTTCCCTTTAATAACAATAAGAGCACCCTTACTAACTCTTAAAACTCCACCTTCAGCTACATACTTGTAGCCTTGTGAATCAAGAGTACCCAAAGATATCAAGTTCTTTTTCAAATTTGGAACATGACGAACATCTTTCAAAGTCTTAACAATACCATCAGGTATATTAATTCAGATAGTGCCAATATTAATAACCTTGTAGGACACATTGTTTCCCATCAAAACAACACCCTCTTCAATAGACAGATAAGAAGCAAACCAGTCCTTACTAGGGCACATATGGTAAGTGCAACCCGAATCAAGAATCCAAAAATCTCTGAGAGAACAAATAGATATTGATAGAGCATTTTCACCATCGGAACCAGAACTATCTGTAACACTAGCAACAACATTAGTAACAAAAGAAATTGTGGTAGATTTTCCTTTACCTTTGAATTTAGGACAATTTACTTTCCAATTCCCTTCCTGAAGGCAATAGTTGCATTTATCTTTTATTTTTCTAGATTTGCATCTAGACTTGCCTCTATTATTGCTTGTGATTTTTTCTTGATTTCTACTTCTAAAAAATAAACCATTGCTATTAACATTGTTTCTTGTAGTAACCTTTTTCTTCAACTCTCTAGAATTCAAAGTTGTTTTGACATCCTCCAAATAAATAGTGCCTCATCCATATAGCATGGTATCAACAAAAATGTTAAAATGAATGAGGTAAAGAACATAATAGAACCAAGGCTTGCTCTTCATCACCAATTTTAACACCACCATCTTCTAGATCATGAATAATTTTAGTAAATTCATCAAGATGATAGTGTAAAGGTGTACCTTTTGACATTCTAAATGTATACAAATACTGCTTCAAATATAACCTATTTGTCAAAGACTTAGTCATATACAAATTCTTCAATTTAAGCCATAACCTAGTGGGAGATTCCTCATCACCAACCTCACTTAGTATCTCATCAAATAAGGATAACTGAATTGAAAAGAGGGTATTTTCCTTCAATGTATCTTTTTCTTCATCACTCAATTATTCTGATAATTTATCCTTGCCTTCAAGTGTCTTAACGAGCCATTTTTTAACTAATATAACCCACATCTTCATTCGCTAGAGGCTGAAATCATTCCTACCATTGCATTTCTCAATTTAGTATTTTGCCTCCATGACAAAAAACCCAATATTAAATAAACAAAAGCACAACCCAGAAAATATGAAACCAATCAGATAATTAGAAGCTCAAAATAAATCTAAAAGAGCAAACTTGACTAGTTCCAATAAATAATAGAATAACCCAATACTCTGATACCAATTTGTTATAAATTAGCACTAGTGGAATCAAAATTTGGGTCCAATTTTGTTGCAAAAATATATAATTATGAGTAATAACAAAATAATAAGTAATGAGAAAAATAAATGCCACACAATAATTAAAAATATATATATTTATATGTTTTATCATATATTTATATAAATTTGTCTTTTTCGGAATCACGGGTATTTTTATTGTTTTTCAGGTATTTTGGCTTAAAAACGCAATTTAAAGACTCAAAGAGGAATACTTGAAGCAATACATCACAAAAATATCAATAAATAAATGCGTAAAGGTCGACAAATATGGAAAAACTGGACAAAATGGGTCGAAAAGGTCAAAAATGTCAAAAAGGAGAAAACGCCGCGCCCACGCCAAGACTCGCCTCCGCCTAAATCTGGTACTGTTCATGCGCAGTTATTGTTCCGCACGCTTACAGCTGCGCGCCCAACGCGTTTTTGACCCATTTTCACGTGCAAGACCCTATGACGTCATCGGCGTCATTGATGACCTCAAGATGTCCACTACACGTTTTTAATTTTTTATATTTTTTAACATTTTTTTACTCATTTTTTTCTCTCCATCCTCACCTATAAATACCCTCTTCCAAACACCTTCAAAACACCTCAAAAACACACTTCTCTCTTCTTTCTTTCTCTCCATTTCTTAGTTTTTAGTTTTTTTAGTTTTTCTTATGTTTTAGCTAGTTTTTCTTATGTTTTAGCTAGTTTCTCTTAGTTTTAGAGTTCTTCCTTTTTAGGGAAGAACTAGTTATGTTTTTGTAATATTTTAGCTTTTTGATTCAATAAATGGGAGTGCAAATTCCGCTTGGAGTTTTTCCAAAGCGGGAATAGCGTCGAAGTTACTGTAAGGATTTTATTTTCTTTACTGATTATTTTTATGCTTTATTCTTACATGTTATATTTAATTTGTACGTGGTTAAATTTAAGCTTGTCTTTGGTTGTTTAGTAAACATGATGTACTAATGACGTTGTTATGGTAGCGGAATATTAAATAAGTAAAAATCAGTAAAATCAATTGATTTTATTTTTATTCATGATTTTATATTAAGAATGTTAAAGGGAAATATATTATTTTTGATTACAAACTTAAACACGAAAATTAGATTTTAAGGTTTAGTTATCGATCGATTTAGAGTAGTGCTCTTTTATTTGTTGGTACAATCGCCCGGTAGTTAGAGTGAAGCTCTATTTCAAAAGTTTTTATAAGAATTATTATCTTAAAATGTATTGACAACATGTTTTCAGTAGTGGTTTTAAAACTTGAAAGTTAGTACTCGGATAACTAAATTCTTAGGTTTAATTTGGACACCTTGAATAAAGTTTAAACTGTCTAACCCCACCAAAGGTGGCATTTAAATGGTTCATCTTCAATCTCTTAGAAAAAGGAATTAATTTAATTAACCAAATTAGTTATCAACCCCACCCATAGGTGTTAATTGATTTGTTTAGTTAACAAAGAATATCTAACCCCACCAAAGGTGGTATTCATACAAAAAGGGAGAATCAATAAATATCAATTCATATCTTTAATAACCTAAATAATACGAGCAAGCATAATTAACTTAGTTATTATATCCATAAATACTCCACTATTTATAAAAGATAAAATTTGCATGAATGTTTATTGAATCTATGTTTATTTTTATGTTAGTAGATTAAAAACACAAAACCCAAAATATCGTGACAGGATGTTTAGGATTTAATTTCGTTTTTAAAAGTTTGAATAATAAATTAAAAACCACATACATTCCTTCCTTAGATCGACCTTGGGAGTATACTTATCATTTTCTACGAAATGATTCGTGCACTTGCGAGAGTTTTATAAATATTAAAACCAAAGTATTGGCAAGAATCGGCGATGCCGGTTTTCGTTCATCAAAGTATTTGGCGATCACGATTCTGCTCATCAGTAATATACAACAAGATAAAATTAAGAAACTTTCTATTAAATCAAATATTACTATATAAAAGAGCTAACTACATATGACCTATCTTCTAATTTGCTCTTGATGAAGACTTCAAGAATGAAGGCACTATCAACAGTGAATATGCAGCAAGGAAATAATGGAAATTGAAAACCTCTCTAAGTTACCTCTCTTTAGAAAGAGATGACAATGGAAATTAGAAAACACCAAGCGAAAAGTAGGAGACTAACTGCTAGTTCTTTAGCTGAAATCCGACGCAACTTCTATTTCTTTTTTGCTTTTGCTCTTGTAGCAACTATTTCAATTTTCTTTTTTCAACTCTAGTAGCTGAGAAGAAAGAGAAATATATATAAAAGGCAAAATAGGGTTTAAGAGATATTAGGGTTTGAGCCTAAAATTTGTTTTGGGCCAATTTAACAAAAAGTCTTTGCCCTAAAAAAATTAATTTTCTTGTAGCTTTTATCTAATTCATCGCATGTTTGGTTGGTTCAACGTGTTTTTCACCTTTTTAACATGTGTACATACAAGTATTTCCTAGGTTATTTATCATTCTCAGCATCTATGTTTGGGATATTGGATGCTAGATACAGGGAGAGACCTTCTACACACTCAATGGAGTTTCTAGAGGTTAAAATGGCATAAATGAGGCATCTTGCAGCACATGAACCTCATTTGAGCATGAGAACTTTGAGGATTTTTCATTGGGTTTTCTCTTTCCCTTATTCTTTCCATTTTATTTGCGTATTTACGTAGATTTTGCGTGTAAATTATAATGATAGTGGGGCAATTTCTATCTCTAGGATTTTAATGAAACCCAATTATGTAATTTGAATTATTCGTTATTTTATTTAATTGTTAGTGATAAATTTATTTTAATCTTAGTGCTCCAAATTCATTGATTACTAATTATGACGAAGATATGGTAAAACATGTGCAATCTGAAGAATGATGTGTTAAAGTCCTACATCGACTAGGGATCACACCCACGCTGCGCATATAAACAAGGGCAATCCTCCATCTCATAACCTGGGTTTTGAGATGGAGTTAGGCCCAAATTTAACATGGTATCAGAGCAAGGTTACCCGGTCGGTGCAGTTGTTTCGCCACTGGTGAGTGATGCATTCCGCCACTTGGGCTCCATAAGCTCAACATCCCCGTCGGTCTCAAGGGGACAGACCCTTGCCGATGTGAGGGGGAGTGTTAAAGTCCCACATCGACTAGGGATCGCGCCCACGCTGTGCATATAAACAAGGGCAATCCTCCATCTCAGCTTTCATAGCATGATTTTTGTACCATTTTGTGTTTGAAAACACTTGGTAGTAATATGACCAGGCTTTCCAAACTCAAAGCATCTAATTTTACTCAAGTGCCCTTTGTTTAGTTTCACATATTCATCATCTGAGTCATTATTAATTTTTAAAGATTTTGAACCTTTAGAGCTTGAGATATTCTATCTAGTAAACCCACAGAAGGGTTTCTTCTTTATGAAGAACCTTATGAATCACTATGCAAGCAATTCCATCTGTTCCAAATTAGGATTAGATTAATAATTAATAGATGTGGAATTTGTATTAGTATTGGTGGAAATATTTTGAGCTGTTTTGGGTGCCAAATTATTTGCCTTCTCATAAATGAGTTGCTCTTACCTTGCCAATAAATGGTGAAGTTAAAAAACTTGTATATAATTGATTAGCTCATTTATAGTAAGATCATATGGTTTGTACATTGATTCTATCACTATGACCTTGGCATAAAATCAGAAGGGTAGGTTGGCGATGATCTTCTTGATTTAATTTTCTTCCCTAATTAGCCTATGTAAGTTGTAAGAACAATTAAAAATATTTGGGAATAATGTAGAACTTATCAAAATTCTCGTCCTTCTCCATACATCAAATTTATGTTTAACTTTAAAATTCCATATCTCTTTACAGCTGATGTCCCTTTATAAGTTGTCTTTAGAATATTCCAAACTTGTTTAGATGTAGTAAAACACTATATTTTTTACACAACCATGATAAACCCTTACTATTCCATTTAGACTCTTTTTTTTCTTCCTTTATCCATTCAATTATTAGTTTAGGAATAATTGAATTATTGGGTAGGGTCATAGTTGGGTAAGTCCAACCATTTTCTATAAGGAACCAAACACAGTCTCCTTGGGACCATAAAAGGCCACCATTTATAATTTCCTATAGGCATAGTTTAGTCCATTGAAAAGTAGAGGTCTACCCATTTTACCTCATTCTCTTGGCTCTATTATAAAGAATGTGTATGTCTGAGAAAATGAGTTAATAGAATCAATTTTAGAGTAGTTAAGCCCAAAAGGGTGCACCTACTCTGGTATCAATTGAAAGAGTCTACGACTCGGTACACTACTAGGGTGGGACGATGTAGACTTATTTAGGACTCAAATCTAACTCCCACAAACCAAAAAATTAAACACTTATATAGATCATACAATAGAACTATAGATAATGTAATATCATACAAATTAGATAACCTAGAACAACATATATTATATATTAAAATAGAATGCAAGTAAACAACAATTTTTTTCTAATAAGAGTTTACACTTCAATATGTTGAAACATATATACAAGAAACTCGTATTATATTATCTCAATAACTAATCATGCATAACAGAAAATTAAACAAGATAAACATATATAGAAATCGTATCTATGTGGTAATATTGTCAGGTTGCATAAGGAAACTATTCAGTAGCAAATAATTTACTAAACAATAAACAAGTCACAACTCTGATAGATAATAAAATCACTATTACCTCTATCAGGTAGACCTCTACCTGAAATTCCTACTATTGCTCTTACTTGTTACTTTTGTAATTACTTGGTTCAACATACAAAGCCAGCTATCCTCCATAGCCAACACCACCCAATGCGGTGTAATTGGTAACCATTTGTCAATAGCAAGAAGTGTAACTATTCATAATCTCAAGGGATAAATAGTCCACAATACGAGACACACATAATCAAATCATGTTCCAAAAAGATATGATTAGATAACAAAACTCAAAATATGAGCCAATTAAATATAAGCTCTCAAAAATGAATTCAAAACTATATATAAATCTCAGTATAAATTTTGGTAAAATTTTGGCACTAAAAATATAGGTAAGAAGCAAGAGAAATGAGGGGTTATTTATAGAACTCAGATGCCCATTTCGACAGCCACCTCACTAACAACCTTATCAAATATGGTGGCTAGGGTGGTGGCAAGTTTATTGGCGAGCTTTTTGGGGAGGTAAAAAGCAACATTTTTTTGTTCCAATTTTTATTTAGTAAATTGCATAAATATTTGCACTCAAAATGAACCAAAATCATAACTGACAACGTCAGCAAGAGAGTGTTAGTATGCACTCTACAAAAACCAACCACCTGGTAAGTGTAAACATGCTTAAATAAAATGGTTACCTAAATTGTAAGTGTGTATATTATTTATTTGTAGAAACCAACCTTACACAGAGGAAGATAGATACACTAAGTGAAATAAATAGTCATCGTGTTTTGTACATGGAAAGATAACACAAAGAAACATTGACTCCTATCTAGCACTACTTTAATGTCTTAGTATTATGTATTTCCCATAAGGTGACTAGGCTCATACAAATGTATGTAATCAATGTATGTTGTATTATGTCTCCTTCTAAATAAGGCTTCACACGATGCCCATTAACCTTAAACATTATTTGTGTCTTGTGATCCAATAACTCTACTGCTCCATATGGAAATAATTGGATTAGTGTGTACGATCTATCCCACATTGAATCCTTCAATAATTTCACAACAAAATTAGTATCATTAGTTTTAGTGGGTATAACTTTTACCTACTTGGACACGTAATAAACATTGACCAAGATATATTCATATCTAGAAGATGGGGGAAGGTATATATGAAATCAATCCTTAATGCATCAAATAGTTCAATAACTAAATAAGATGTCAAAGGCATTTCATCTTGTTTGCCTATATTACTTATACTCTGACATCTGTCAAAATATGCATAAAAGATATTAGCATCTTTAAACATAGTTGGCCAATAAAATCCATATTCTAATACCTTAACAGTTTTTTTGTTACCTTTAAAATGGCTCCCACAATGAAATTCAGGACAAAAGGCTAAGATGCTATCATGTTTTTCTTCAGGTACACACCTCCGGATGATTTGATCTTGACCAATATTAAATAGATAAGGGTCATTGCAAAAGTATTGCCTACAATAGTGAAATAACTTTTTATTTTCCTAAAAAGAAATGTTAGGCCTCAAAATACCAATAGCAAGATACTTATCTATGTCAGGATACCAAAGATTTAGACCTATTGAAAATAATTGTTCATTGGGAAAAGTTTCAACATTTTCTTTTTTACTCTGACCTTCAGGGTAATTGAATTTAGAAATTAACCTAGATAGATGGTCAGCTACTAAGTTTTCATTGTCTTTCTTATCTTTGATTTATAGGTCAACTTCTTATAAGAAAAACAATCCACCTAACTAATCTTGACCTAGCATTAGGTATACTTAGCAGATATATTAAAGTAGCATGATTAGAATGCATAATTATTTTAGAACCTACTAAGTAAGACCTAAATTTATCTAAAGAAATACAACAATCAAGAATTCTTTCTTAGTTCTGGAATAATTTATTTGGGCATCATTGAGTGTTTTGCTAGCATAATATATAATATGCAAATTCGTATCCACTCTATCTCCCAAAACTGCTCAGATTGTATAATCAGAAGCATCACACATAATTTCAAATGAAAGAGACTAATTAGGTGCCAAAATTATAGGGGTAGTTGTTAATTTATCCTTCAAATAATTAAAGGAGACAAGACATTCATCATTAAAATCAAAATAAACATCTTTTGATAGCAAATTGCATAAAGGACAACTTATTTTAGAAAAATATTTAATAAGTCACCTATAGAAACCTACATTTTCTAAGAAGCTTCTAATGCCATTAATAGATGTAAGATAAGGTAATTTTGCAATCAATTCTATTTTTTCTTGTCAACTTCAATTCTTTTGTTAGAAATTACATGTCCTAAAACAATATTTTGTTGTATCATACAATGAATTTTTTCCCAATTAAGTGTCAAGTTGCATTCAATGTATCTTTCTAAAACTAAAGTCAATTTATGCAAGCAATCATTAAATAAGGTTAAAAAAAACCATACCTAAATTCCTCAAGGAATTTTTCCACCATGCTTGAGAAGACTGATATCATATATCCCTTAAATATTATGGGGGCATTGCATAACCTAAATGGAATCCTTCTAAAATAAAATGTCCCAAAAGTACATTTGAAAGTGGTTTTCTCTTAATCCTCTTGTGCAATGGATACTTGATAATAACCTAAAAAACCATCTAGAAAATAGTAAAATGCATGGCCAGCTAGTCTTTCTAGTATTTGATCAATGAATGGAAGAGAAAAATGATCATTTTACTAGTACAAATTTAGTTTCCTAAAATCTTTACACATCCTTTCATCTAGTGATTATTCTAGGTGTACTAATTTATTCTTATCAATTTTCAAAATTGTTATTCTAGATTTCTTTGGCATAATATGCATCAAACTAACCCACATACTATCAGCAATAAGGAAAATTACTCCTACTTCTAAGAGTTTAAGGATTTACTTTTTAACTACCTCTTGCATGATTGGATTTTATATGCCTCTCTAATGGGTTTATCATTATTCTCAAAATTGATCTTATGCAGACACATAGCTAGAATAATGCCTATCATGTTCTCGATACTCTATCTTATTGCCTTTTAAATTTTTTTAAGCACCTTAAATAGTTCATTTTCCTCGATTTTGGTCAAAGAGGATGAAATAATAGCAATATATGTTTCCCTTTCTCCCAAAAACACATACTTAAGGTTCTTAGGTAAATATTTAAGTTCTAAGTTAGGTGGGATATCCTCTTTCCTAGATAGTGTTCTTGGTAGATCTAAGTGTGTATTGGATTCACTTATTATTTCAACATTATCTAACAAATCCTGATACCTGCCAGTCTTCTCATCTAAATCCTCTTATACCTTTTCAAGAGTAAGAGCGATTTCTAGTTTGACCTTTATTCTATCTTGCAAAAATGTGTCATGTACAATTTTATTTAATGAATCAACATTTAAGCATTCATCAATGGCAGTGATAGAAGGAAAAGGTGAAGAGTCAAAAACTTTAAAATGGATAGTCTCTCCCAAGATTATCATTATTAAATTCCAATCTTGGACATCAATAAGAGTCTTGGTAGTGGCCATGAATGGTCTACCAAGAAGTATTGTATGTTCTTTGTCCAAGGCTGGGTTTTTCTCCATATCTAGAACCACAAAAACAGAAGGTACTTCCAGTTTGTCTACCTATACCAACACATCCTCAACTATTCCCTTTGGATATTTAATAGATTTATCCACAAGTTGAAGGGACATGGTTATAGGCTTTAAATCTCCCAAACCTAGGTTTAAGAAAATAGTGCAAGGAAATCAATTATATTAGCACCTAAATCTAGCATTGCTTTAGCTACCTTTCTATCCCATATAGTGATGTTTTTTTATGAAGCATCCTGGATCATTTAACTTTGGTAGTAGTTAGTGTTGAAGCATAGCACTAGAAATTTCTCATACTGCTACTCTTTCATTAAGCTCATACCTCATTTTATTAGTATTCAATTCCTTGAAGAACTTGGCATAGAAGGGTATATTCTTAATCACTTTTAATAAAGGTAAATTAATATTTATTTTAGAAAACATATTAAAAAGATGAGAGAATTACTTATCTTGTTTGGATTTTTTTAGCCGATGTAGAAATGGTATTGATTGCTAGTGTGGTTTTGATGTTTTATGAATTTTGGGAATTTTAATTAACTCTCCAATTCTTTTCTATGAAGGTTTATCATTATTAGAACTTGGTTCTCCATTTTTGGAGACTATAAATTTAGTTTCTTTATTACTTGCACTAAATGATAAATCATTAGAAATTTCAGGTAATACTTAATTGATTACCTTGCCACTTTGAAGAATTGTGATATCCTTTGCTTATTCTACTTGCCTAGATAGCTTTTGTTTTTCTTTCTTTTGCATGCACCTTGCTAGCTACCCAACTCTCAATTCAACCCTTTTTATTTAAGCTTCTACGAAGTTCAACCTCTAATTATTCATCAACTAGTTATCTCTACTAATTTGAATATAGGCATTCAAATTATCTTCTAAATTTGGCTTAATGAGTTTTCTTAGAGGGTAATGTTGGCTTTCACGTGGCCTTTATGTTTGATTATGGGCATATGCCTTGTAATTATTTGGTTTCCAAGTAAGGGTAGGGTAATTATAGGTGTTGGAATGATACCTTTTGATTCCACATACCTATTGATTTCGAATTTGATGAGTAATAAGGACTTGTACTTGCTTAGTCTATTCTATAAGTTATAAGGAAATTTCATTCCCAAGGCCAACTTTATTGACTCCAGCTTTTTTCCTTTATCCCTCTTTTGTTGGGAATTAGTACCCAACATCTCATAAAGCTCATAAGTTTGTTCTACCACCTTTTCTCCTTTAGCTCCTCAAATAATATAATCAATAATGTACTAACACTATTGTATCAATCCATCGTAAAAGAACTGGTTCTATTCTTGCAATGGAAAGATATTGTGTGAGAACTAAATCAAAATGATCTTGAATCTGCTCCAAGTTTCATGGATGGTCTCTCCATTCATTTGGAAGAATGTTGCCATTTTTTCCCTCAGGTCGGAAACTTTCTTATGAGAATAGTACCTACCCATAAATTTGTTATAGACTACCTCCCAAGTAGTTAATGAACCAAGTTGCAGAGTCATGAACCAAGACTTAGCTCTATACTTAAAGGTGTAAGGAAAACTCCTCATCTTAAGTTGGTCTTCATCAAGTCTCTACAATGGAATTGTTTACACATTTACATAAAATTCTCTAATAAAAATTAAAAGGCCTTCTTTAGGGATACCATGCAATGAAGGTAATAAGAAATAATGAATGTTTTTTCAATTTATAATTTCTTTGTAGCCTCTCCCAATTGTATACAAGAGCTAGTATTGCCAATGATTAGTAATGAATACTTCTTCATCATTTTTTTCTTATATCCGGCATCACTCATGTCTACTTGCACTTAGGGTTATTCTTCCTCCTCATGATAAATGTCTATATTTCTTTGAAAAGTATTTTAAACCTATAGATGTTAACAATAAAAGGTACAAGTTCTTTTTTCAAAGATCTTTTTACTTTTTGTACATTAATTATGAAACACAAATGAAAGTAATAAAACTAATTTAAAAGTACTACCACAAGTAAAATCAAAACGAAAAAAAATAAACACTATATATAAGTTAGTAAAAGAAAATAAATTATACAAAAAATAATCTAGTCCATAAAAATAGTAAACATAAAGTATAATAAAATAACTAGTAAATAAATTCAAAAGTTTAAATTCAAAATAAAAGTAAAAGAATTTTCTTCAAAATTAAAATAAAATAAAATAAAATAAATTTTAATTTTTTTATTATTTAAAGAATTTTTAATTTTAATTAAAATTTAAAAATTTACTTTATATATTATTATTATTATCATAAAAGAAAAAAAGTTTTAAATTAATATTTTTTGAAAAATAAAAAAGAAAACTTTTAAAAATATTTTTTATTTGTTTTTAAGATTTAAATTTTTTTGAAAAGAACATTTGAAATTTAAAATATATAAAATGAATTAATAATTTAGATATTTTAAAATTTTAAATAAACATCATCATATTTATAACACACAAAGTTTTAAGATTTTGATAATAAAAATTTAAAAGTGTTATTCCTCTCTAGCGATGATACTAAAAACTTGATGTATTAAGACATGGTGTACAAATTTTGTAAATTTTTAAATACCTTGGGAATGTAGGAGTAACTTATAGAAAATACTAAATATACTTCCAAGATCAATTTAAAGAGGAATCACATAGTTTTTAAATAATTCAAAAAAAAATTTAAAAACGAAAATTAAACCTAACCATTCTATCACAACATTTGGTTTTAAAATATCTAATATAATAATATAAAAGTAAGATAGATTCAATGAACATTACGAGAATAAATATTTACATTCATTTCAGAATTTATAGAATAGATTTAGTTAGTTAATTATATTTGACGCTCAATATTAAATAAGTTATTAAAGATATGAATTAAGATTATTAATTCTCTTTTTTTTTGTAAGAAAATATCCTAAGGCATGGATTAGATTCTTTATTAATTAAACATTTACTTGCTACCTTTGGTGGGATCGATATATCAATTTTAATTAAATTATGTTTCTTTTCTACAAGATTATAAAAGTATTTAATTATCACCTCTAAATAGGTCGATAATTTAAATTCTTATCAAGGTGTCTAAGTTAGGTTAAAAATTTAAGTATTTGAAAATTTATTTTCAAATTTTAAAACTACTAAAAAAATATATCGTTAATTTATTTTTCAATAATAATTATTATAAAAATCTTTAAAATAGAGCTCTCTAAATATCGGAATAAACAAATCCAAAATCAAAGAGTTGATTTTGAATTAGATTCAAATAATTAAATCATAAATCTAACTTTTTTGTTTATTATGAAAAATACTAAGTGATATATTTTTCTGTAACAAATATTTTGTATAAATAAAACTTACTTTATTTTATAAAAATATTTTCTTACTCTAATATTTTACAAGCAAAACAAAATTAATAATATCTCATAGTATTTTCAATCATACATGCTTAATTTAATAAATGATCAATAAATTAAACATGATATGTAAAACAATATATAAAGCTTACTTATGTTGATCTTTTATGCTTTAATGTTGCAATGAAGTTATCTCAAATACTATTCTTTAAGTATTGATCATTTGAATTATTTTGAAGATAAAAAAATTGAAAAACAATAAAATATATCCATGATTCAAAAAAAAATATTTGTTTAAAAGATGATACAACTATGTAAACCTAAACCCATTTTGACATTTAAAGTGCATAAAATCACCTTATATTTAGGACTTTTAAGTACTCATCACCTTCCACAAAGACATTGGATATGACACATAAGATTGTGGACACTTAAAGAAAGAGATTTAAGAGCTTCTACTAAAGGGTACTTAGGCGATCTAAGCCATAATAAGATAGATATTTTCCTCGACTATAGGCCCTTCCTATTGAGTGAGAGGATTGTTGCTAATACAGATGGTTTGTATTATCCATTCCATTCATGAAGAAGCATGCTTGAATAGTGAGTCAAACAATGCAAGGAGAAATTTTACTAGATAAGCACGAGAAGGAACCGATGTTAATGTATACGACTTACAAAAGAGGTGTTCTTTGGTCTTTCTAGCATTCAAAGACAAAGATGAGACAACAAGTTCTCATAAAGACCCTTCGATGTCAAGTGACATCTGTCACATTCTAGTTGATATTGGAAGCTCGATCAATCTACTTTCTTCGTATACCTTGCACACATTAGGAACTAGAGAGGGGAAAATTATCAAGAAAGAGATACACTTGGTTGGATTTAATAGCAGCATGACATACGCTATAGGGATAGTCAAATTACCCATTATTATAGTAGGCTATATAATGATGAACAACTTTTTAATGGTCGATGCACCCATACATAATAACCTAGCTAATTTTGTGTGGAATTCAACAAACACTGCAATTCTTTTTCAACAAATACTGCACCGACGCCAAACGCCTACCAATAAACACGGTGCCTACCAAGTAGCTGTAAACCATGTAATTTAATCATGGTGGTTGTTGAAATAGTAATTGATATTTGTCTATATAAACAATGTACATATCCGATACAAATTAAGAAAATATATACGGAGAAAAACGTTTATTTCTTCTTCTAATTATTTCTTAAAATATTGATTTCTTCATGGTATCAGAGCCAAGTCGTTGCTTTATACAAATTTGAAACTCTTATTCTCTAAAACAGATATTTCTTTCTCTGAAAATATTTCTTCTCGTGAAAAAAAATCTCATTCAAACACCCTTACAAATATTAATTACAAACATCATTTTTGAAGCGGTATTTGTCCCACCTAATTTTACCAGATTATTCTAAACACAATTGTGAACATTTTGGTAAAAATAGAGTAGAAGAAAAGTTCAACACACACCCCCACGCGCCGCCTGAAGTGAAGGAAACATTTTATACGCGCTACATGTGCGGTCTAGAGGTTGAAGACAATGACGTGTCATTCGGAGCGGCTCGGCTCAGCTATTTTGGTGCGGCTCGGTGCCACTCAAATCGAGGGCATAGCCAGCCTGCATCGGTTCAGCTCAGGTTGGTTCAACCAACAGTTTGGTCTGAACCAAATTTTCTCAGTTTTTCATAGTTTTTCCATTTTGGCCGGTTCGGTCCCTTTTAAAGGTCTGAACCCGGTTTTTTTTTGTTCTGGATTTCTAAAACTAGTTTGGTCCATTTTTTTTCAAGTTTTTAAACCAATTTTTACCCGGTTTTGTAGTTTTTATACGGTTTACTGCATTAAAAAAAGGAGAAAAAAATCAGTTCTAAAATTATTACACCATTTTCTAGTTTGTTTACCATAATATCATGACAGAGGGGTATAATTTCATTACATATGGAGCAATCAACTCCAATTGCTGTACAATCTGTTCAATCTGAAGGTGTGTTTAATGCTAGAATTTTTCTTACTGAGACTAATTATGATGTTTGGTCTCAAATAATGGAAATGCATATTGTAGAGAGAGAAAAACTCTCTTATATTCATGACAAAAATTTGCAACCAAAAAAAACATCAAACAATTATAACAAGTGGTATGCAGAAAATCAAAAAGTGAAGAGATGGATCCTTATGTCAATGAGTCCAGAAATCATGAAGCGATATTTATGCATACCTACTGCTCTTGAAATTTGGGGTGCTTTGGCAAAAGCATTCTATGATGGAAGTGACGAATTACAGGTATTTGTCTTAAACCAAAAAGCCTTTACTTCCAGACAAAATGGAAAATCACTTTCAGAGTATTATGGAGAGTTGACTGAAATTTTCCAAGAGCTAGACCATCGTGATAAGGTGGTCATGAAAGACCCTCATGATCTAATATCATATCAAGAGTCTGTTGAAAGACTACGGATACATATTTTCCTTGCTGGATTAGATGATGAATTTGAGCAGGTTCGTGGAGAAATTTTGCGAAAAGAAACTATCCCAGATTTAGAAGGTTGTTATTCCTTGATTCGACGGGAGGTAGTACGTCGAATCTCATTGAAGGAAAAATCTGGAGGTGTTGACGCTTCCGCCATGATATCTAAAAATTGTTTTTTTCAATCAGCAAGAATGAAGGGTGATACAAAAGAACGATGTTTTGAACTTGTGGGATATCCTGACTGGTAGATAACAACCGTGACTCTTGGAAGAAAAATCCACGACAAATGTCTACTGCCACCATTGCTGAAACAACAAAGGATCATGTTGCAAACTCTTTAGCAAATGTTGGTAAGATGCTTAAATTTTTTTCTCCTGTTTTTAATAATACATGGATAATTGATTCAGGTGCAACTAATCATATGACATTCGATTCTAGACAAATCTCAAAACCATTCTCACACAAAACTGTTTGCACTACCAATGGTAACACAACCTCAGTCATTGGGGAAAGATCTTTGTCTCTCACTAGTACTTTGAATTTAGACTCAATACTAGTTGTTCCCTCTTTAGAGTATAGCCTTATATCTATTTCTCAAATAACCCCTACTTTATCTTGTTTTGTTATTTTTTGGCCTAACTTTTGTGTGTTCAAGGACATTCAAACAAAGCAAACGATTGGTTGTGGTGTTAGGCAAGGAAACCTGTATTATTTGGACTTGGATTCAACAAATCATGCATTGGTAGCAACTGGATCTAACAAGGATGAATCAAATATATGGCTATGGCATAGGAGATTGGGTCATGCTTCTTTTGGATATTTAAAGAAATTATTTCCAAGCTTATTTTTGAGCTTAGATCTTTCTACTTTAAAGTGTGATGTCTGTGAACTAGCAAAAAGTCATCGTTCCTCATTTCATGTAACCTTAAATAAAAGTATATTTCCATTTATGGTTATACATTCTGATGTATGGGGTCCTTCCAAAGTCTCTACTTTGGGAGGATCACGTTGGTTTGTTACATTTATTGATGATTTTAGTAGAATGACTTGGGTTTGTTTAATGAAATCTAAAAGTGAGGTAAATGTATTATTTAGAAAATTTCATAAAACGGTTCGTACTCAATATAAAACATAGATTCAAGTTCTAAGAAGTGATAATGGAGGAGAATATAAAAGTTCTTAGCTTCAAGAATAGCTTAAATCACAAGGGATTATTCATCAAACTACTTGTATTGATACACCCCAACAAAATGGAGTTGCAGAAAGAAAAAAAATTGACACTTGTTGGAAGTTGTCCGTGCCTCATTGATCGAAGCTAATATGTCATTGTCTTATTGGGGAGAATCAATTACTTCTGCTGCATATTTGATCAATCGGGTACCTTCCAATCCCATTAACTTCCAAACACCACTACAAGCCATCACTGAAGAAATTGTTGCACCAAGTGTTCCCAATTTACCTCCTCATGTCTTTGGTTGTGTGGCATTTGTACACCTACATAAACAACAACATAGCAAGTTTGCTCCATGAGAAATACATTGTGTTTTTATGGGATATGCCATGCAACAAAAAGGGTATCGTTGTTATCATCCTCCTACAAAACAAATGATTACTACCATGGATGTTATTTTTCATGAAGATACAATGTATTTCTCTTCTACACCTGAATTTTAGGGGGAGTACAACCATGCTGAAATTCAAACTCTTACATATAAATTGTTTCCTTATGAAGAAAGACAAATTATATGTGAGGAAAATACAAATAACTTGAATTCAGATGGTAATAACTCTCAATATAGAAAAGACTCAAGGGAAATAGAATCAAGTCCTCATCAACTTCAAGATCATCAAGCAAGTTCCTCACTACCACTAAGTGAGTACGAGTTTCCTTCTCCACAAGCTGCTGATATACCTAACCAATTGTTTGCATAGGATGTTCCAACTATTGTCCAGCCAGAAAAATACTTCCATCACGTCCTAACAGAGGTATTCCTAAAGCCATGTATGAACCTGAGATTTCTAGTAAAGTCAAATATCCCATGAGTAACTATATGTCTAAACATCGTTTGTCAAAATCAAACGTATCATTTATGAATCAATTATCTGCTGTATCTATTCCTAACAGTGTGCAGGAAGCTTTAGCTGACCAAAAATGGAAAGATGCTATGAACAAAGAACTAAGATCCTTAGAAATAAATAGAACTTGGGAACTTGTCAATCGTCCACCAACAAAGAAAATTGTTGGATGTCGATGGATTTTTCAGTAAAATATCAAGTAGATGGTATGATTGAATGCTATAAAGCAAGATTGGTGGCAAAAGGATACACTCAAACATATGGGATTGACTATACAGAAACATTTGCACCTGTAGCCAAAATTAACACTATTCGAGTCTTGGTATCTCTAGCTGCAAATTTAGATTGGCCATTATATCAGTTTGATGTAAAAAATGCCTTTCTACATGGAGATTTAATTGAAGAAGTCTACATGGATTTACCATCAGGAATCAAGAAATCCAAAATCCATGATAAAAAGGTGTGCAAATTAAAAAAATCACTGTATGGATTGAAACAATCCCCAAGAGCATGGTTTGGCAGGTTCACAAGGTCAATGAAGGCATTTGGCTACAAGCAAAGTAATTCAGACCATACTTTATTTCTAAAAAAAGGTATGGTAAGATCACTGCAATTATTGTATATGTTGATGATATGATAGTAGCAGGAAATGATCTTGAAGAAAGGAAAGTTCTACAAACTTATTTGTCCAAATAATTTGAAATGAAAGACCTCGGTTCCTTAAAATATTTTCTTGGGATTGAGGTTTCTCGATCAACAAAAGGAATCATCTTATCTCAAAGAAAGTATGCCTTAGATTTATTAAAAGAAACTGGTATGTCGGCATGTCAACCATCTAATACACCAGTAGAGGAAGGATTAAAGTTATGTATTAAGGTTGAGCAAGTTCCAACAAATAAAGAAAGATACCAAAGGCTTGTTGGAAGGTTGATGTATTTGGCACACACAAGACCAGACCTTGCCTATGATTTAAGTATTGTCAGCCAATTTAGGCATGATCTTGGAGAACAATATATGAATGCAGTTATTCATATTTTGAGGTATTTAAAGTCTGCTCCTGAAAAAAGAGTATTGTTCACTAAAAACTCAGATTTTTCTAGAATTGAAGTATATACTGATGTTGATTGGGCTGGATCAATAAATGATAGACGATCTACATCAGGCTATTTCACTTTTTTAGGGGGAAACCTTGTAACATGGAGGAGTAATAAACAACATGTTGTTACCCGTTCAAGCGCAAAGGCTGAATACAGAGGCATGGCACTTGGGCTTTGTGAGGCCTTGTGGTTACAATCTCTCTTAAAAGATTTGGGATATCCTGCTAAAGAATCAATTAAGTTATTTTGTGACAATAAAGCAACATGTGATATTGCTCATAATCCAGTTCAACACGATCGTACAAAACATGAAGGTGGTTTTCATGGTAAGAAAGGGTTATATAATGAGATTAAACTTTAAAAAGTGTGTATTTAGCATCACCTCGAAAAAGTTCTTGTGATATTTACTTGAAGCATCGATGATAACCATGATAAGATACAAGCTTTGGTTATTTTGAATTTGACCTCAAATTTGAAAAGTATACAACAATTGAAGGGGAGAATCATTACACTTAGTAGGTTTATTTGAAGTTGTATAGGCAAGTGCCTACCCTTCTTTAAGATCACCTCGGAAAAGTTCCTGTGATAACTAGTTTTGCCTCAAATCATTGATGCTAACCATGACAAGTTACATGCTTTGTTTATTTTGAAGTTGGCCACAAATTTGAAAAAGTATACCATGACTGAAGGGGGGGATTATTGCACTCAATATATTTATTTAAAGTTATATAGGCAGGTGTGTACCCTTCTTTAAGCTTCTAAGGAAAAACACCTCAATTTTCTTAAACAAGGAATGAAAACATACCTTTAAAAAGATCAAGACTTATCTTGAGAAAGATCCAGTACTCTTTAGTTGGATGAGAGGAGAAGTGATGTACCTGTACCTCATCGTTACGTCACGAACTACAAGTATTGTTCTACTTATAGAAAGAAAAAAAGTATGTATTATGTATACCCTGTATTGATTGATGTTTAAGGAAGATACTTGATGTTAGACAAGTTGGGATTTTCCCTCAAAGTAACAATCCAAAAATTGAGACACTACCTTGGATCGCATATCATCATTATGTTAACTTTACATCCTCTAAAAAATTGAATCATTCGATTTGAGGTTTCATGCAGACTACCTCATATTACAATTAAGCATGAAGAGTATAACGTCAAGTCCTAACCATAAAGACCTATTAATACTTAGGCTATTGTAGGTTTTGTAGTGACTCTCACTGAATTCGAAGAGCAACATCATATGTTGTTTCAAAAAGATGAGCATATACATCGTAGGATTGAAACAACAAAATTCATGGGAGGCTTTTGTAGATGATGCCAACAACTCTAAAGGGCTAGTTGCTCTTAGACCCTTAGCATAATATTCATAAGTATTCAATCTGGATTGAATTTCATGTAACAAATAATATTACCAAATATGAGGCCACCTAGTGCCATGACCTTGATAAATTTACAACTCAAAATTGATAATGTACAGTAATTCAAGGTTGGTGGTGAATCAATACCTAGGCTAATTTGAAGAAAAATATGACAAGAGGATCAAATATCTTAAAAGGTTGGAAAAGGAATGCTCCTTCCTTAATGAAGTAAAAATAGAACAAATATACCTTAATAGTAATTGTCAAAAAAGGCTATTAATCAAGTTGAATATATTATTGCATCATGGTTCGAACCATTCATTAAATATTTGGATGAAGACACTTTCTATGGACAAAACAAAATAAAATGAAATCATTTCTAATTTAGGCAATTATCTCTTACAAGATGTTAAGTTGTATAAAAGGACTCCTCTAGAACCCAACCTTTCTTGTGTCACCACCAAGGCAAGTCTAAACCTCCTAAAAGAGGCACATAAGAGTGAACTTAGTTCTCACTCCAGGGGAAGGAAATTGGTATAGAGAGTCATACATCAGGGTTATTATAGGTTAACCATGTTAATGGATTGTATGAAATACTCACAAGCATATGAAAAATTATAAAGGTTTAGCCTATTCACCCACATTCCTCCGGCACCTCCGATCGGAGTAATAAACCATGTAGTTCTTCCTTTTACATAAGTATTTATTTATATATATATAAGGAAGGATTTAGATATATATATATAATGAAAAAGTAGGAAATCGAAACAGAAAAGAGGGATAGGGTTTAATATATATATAATGAAAAGAAACAGAGGCAGCCAGCAACGAACAAAAAAAAAATAAAAAGAAAAGCATAAACGTAGAAAGAGAGAGAGGACATCCATGCAAAATTAAGGCAAAAACATATTCTTTTTGCGAGTCAATTTTCTTTCAATTTCTCTCAGAAAATTATGGTTAATTCATTTATGTTTAATTTAATTTTTAGCATGAACTAATTTATCTTTATTCTAAGAAAAAGATGTAATTTAATTCCAAACTATGCTTGATTTTCTATGTTAATTTGAATTATTTCTCTTCATGTTTGTCTGATTTATTCTAAATTTAATGATTTTAATTAATTGGCTATTAATTAAATGATTTTAGTCTTGTGATTTACTATCGAAAGAGGGAATTATAGGATAGATCTAAAATATTTCGACATAGGTAAATATAGAGATCAAAAGACTTGTATGAACCTGTGTAGTTTTAAAAATCATTGGTCTTAATGATTTCTTGCTTTATTAAATTGCATATTCTTGTGTAAATTAATGAACAAGATTATTTCCAACTGACTATCGAAAGAGGCTTTTGGATATTTTTGGAGATTGTTAACAAATAGAGAGAGTTAAATTCAATTAACTAGATGAGTAAAGCATAGGGAGGAATTAGGTGAAATCGATTTCCTAGAAGTTTTCTTCCAATTAATTTGATCTTTGAATAATATCTTTATTTTCTTTTGTGCATCTTTCTTTAAATTAGTTTTATTTTAAATTTCAATTACAACAACTTGAGTGAATTTTCTAGATAAAATTGAAATTAGCATAATTTTAGTATTTTTTAAAAGTAAGTTAACAATCCCTGAGAACGATACTCTATTTATCACTTTATTATAAAACTACGATACTTTGCACTTGTAGTTTTTCACCAATTACATGTCATGAAAATCATCTTGTGAATAATTTTATATTGGCCTAATAAGACAATGCAATAATTGTTCTTTACAAAAAGACCTTAAAAATAGGTCACCTAGATACAAACGTTTTTACAACAAAATGAATAATAAAAGCTCAATAAGTGGGCTGCTTGTTGACCTCGAGTTCGTATTGGGTAAATTATCACCAACATTGGTCTCTCTTTTTTTTCACTATCAAATTGGGTTAAAAATCTCAAGAATGCATGGTACCATGTGAGAATATTATAGTAATCTTTGACCTTTCACTTTGCAATAGTCTTCACTTTGAAAGACTCAACTGCATTGTTATAACTGACCTATACAAATTCTATGTTCTTCTGCTTGGTGGTCTAAAACTCTTGTCAAATTTCTACTCCAAATCCCATGTATGGGGTACCTCTTCCATTAGCTCCCTGATATGCTTCTTAATCTCCTCAAAGGCCTTCAAAATAGCTTATTCTCTCTTAGTAAAGTCAAGTCTCTAAGCATGAAGAATTGTCACTCTCGACTTAGATGCATAAAGATATATTTTCTCCTTTTTCAACTCCTCTTTCAAACACTCAACCTTGCACAATTTTTTGTACCTTAACATTGTCGTGCCTAGCATTCAAAGAAGAAGATAAATAAAACATCTGGCCAATAGTGTGCCTTAAAATATAATTCAAACTCATAAGCATCACCTCAAGAAATTTCCTCTTGGCCAATGTGACAGTATAAACTTCCCTACAAAGTTCAACAAGTAGATCCTCATCTGGTTCAGTAGGCATCATGCTAATGAACTTGTCCTACGTCATAAGATTTCCCTTAATGTGCTTATTAAAAGAGATAGGGCATTAATATAGTTCAAATTTTTTCCTTTGCCAGAACTACATATAAGCATAAATTAATCGACCCAAATGTGGAATAAAAAAAACTAAAGGAATAAAGAAAAAGTAAAGAAAGGATCTTATTTTCAGCCATTGAAATTTTTCTTAAAGCTCCAAACTAAACAAAATTTATTTGTTCTCTATGTTAGGAACTTTTAAGCTTTTAACAACAGTGAAGTAGATGGTGCACTTCACTAGAATTGTATGTTGAGCTTAGGGACTATAACACCCCTTATATAGTCATGCTTCTCATCAAAGCATCGGCACTGTAACAAGCTCCAACCATAACCAATGAGATTTTCAATGACAAAAATGTTTGGACCATTAAATGATCGATTACATTCTCTCACTTGGTCCAAACATTCAACTTAATCCCATCGATTATATTTCTTAAGAAATAAACACATGAATCATGGTGATAGGTCCTCTAATAGCAAGTATTATCTTCTATGCATTACAATGTATTTAGTTTCTCAATTATTACAATTTATGTGGTTACAAAACTTAATGAATAAGTCCTATATTTATTCTTGGTCCTATACAAAATATATTTTCTCAAATAACTTAAGGTGCACATGAATATGATAAAATATCATAATATATAAGAGTTTTAGTCGTAAACTGTATATATACTTTACAAAATGGAATCAATTCCCATTTTCTCTACATGATTCTTAAATTTTAGTGGTGGCATTTCTTTAGTCAAAGGATCAATAATCATCAACTCAGTGCTAATGTGCTCAATGACCACTTTCATTTCCTTAAAACGTTCTCTTATGGCCAAGTATTTGATATCGATGTGAATACTACGACTACCATTCTTGTTGTTCTTAGCCATAAACACAACAACTGAGTTTTCATAGTACAATCTTAATGGCCTAGAACTAGAGTCAACTACTCAAGCTCAGAAATGAAACTCTTTAATTATAGACTATGTGATGTGGCCTCAAAAGATGACACGAACTTGGCCTCCATAATGGAAGTAGCATTCAAGCACTACTTTTCACTCTTTCAAGATACAACTCCACCAATAAGCATGAAAATGTAACTAGATGTTGATTTGTGTGAATCAACACAGCCAGTAAAGTCTGCATTGGAGTAGCCAATTACTTCTAGATCTTTGGTTCGTTTATAAATGAGCATATAGTCCTTGGTTCCTTCATGGTACCTTATAACTTTCTTTGCAACTCTCCAAAGGTCCAAACCTGGATTACTCTGATATCATCCCAATATTCCAAAAGCAAATGCAATGTCAGGCCTTATGTAAACCTAAGCATACATCAGGCTTCCAACAGGAGAAACATATGAAATGTTCTTCATTTGTTCTCTTTCAAAATCATTCTTTGGGCATTGGCCTAAATTGAAATTATTTCCATTTACAATCGGAGTAACACTTGTTAAACAATCTTTCATCCAAAATCTTTCTAAAACTTTATTGATATAGGTTTCCTGAGATAAATCCAAAATGCCTCAAAATTTGTCTCTATGGATCTTAATTCTAATGACATAAGATGCCTCACCCACATATTTCATATCAAAATGTTTAGAGAGAAGTTGTTTTACCCTGTGTAGGAAACCCTTATCATTGGCTGCAAGCAAAATATCATCCACATACAGCATTACAAAACAAATCTTACTGCCACTAACCTTCTGGTATATACATTGATCCATGACGTTCTCTTCGAAACTAAATGAAGTGATAACGTTATGAAATTTCAAATACCATTGATGGGAAGCCTGTTTTAATCCATATATGGATTTATTGAGCTTAAAAACCAAATGCTTACAATCACTAGAGAAGAATCCTTCAGGTTGTTTCATATAAACCTTTTCCTCTAGGTTACCATTATGGAAAGCCATTTTCACATCCATTTGATGCAAATCCAAATCAAAATGGGCAACCAATGCCATGATCACACGAAGTGAATCTTTCTTAGATACAGGAGAGATTATGTCTCTGTGTAGTCGATTCCCTCTCTTTGAGTGAATCCTTTGGCAATGAGTCTTGCTTTATGTCTCTCAATGTTTCCTTATGAGTCTTTCTTTGTCTTAAAGACCCATTTACATCCAATGGCTTTTACACCATCAGGTAACTTGATGAGATCCCAGACTAGATTAGACATCATAGAATCCATCTCTTCTTTTATGGCATTGTACCATAAGTTTGAAACCTTAGAAATCATGGCCTGTGAAAACATCTTAGGATCATTTTTGGCTCCAACATTCTAGTCACACTCTTATAGATAAACAACATAATCACTAGGAATCATCGATTTCTTTACTCTAGTAGATATTCTAAATGCTACTTCAAAATTCTTGTGAGGAGTAGGATCATGTTGTTCAACTAGTTGTTCAAAAGTTTTAGGCATCTATTGAACTTCATCATCTACTAGATCAGGATCAATAGCTTGTGATACTTCTAGGACTATTTCTTTAACATGTGTTTGTACTCGAGGCAAGTTATTAACAAAAATGATTAGTCTATTACTTAAAGTAGCACACTGAGCATCTAAATGATCTTTCTAAGGACCAATGCATTGGGATCAATTAGTCCTACTTATCAAGTCATTCTCAAGAAATTTTGCATTTCTTGATTCCATAAACCTAATGCTATAAGATGGACAATAAAACCTATATCCCTTAAACCTTTTGACATATCCAACGAAATACCCACTAATAGTCCTTAGGTCTAGCTTTTTCTCTTGTGGATTATAAATCCTTACTTTAAACGGGCATCCCAAATGTGCATAAGTCACAAACTTAGTTTCTAACCTTCCCATAATTCAAGTGGCATCTTTGAGATAGCCTTGGTTGGAACTCAGTTTAATATATACACAATCATCTTCAAAACTTCAATCCACAAGGACTTAGGAAGATTGGAGTAGCTAAGCATACTTCTTACCATGTCCAATAATGTTTGGTTTCTCCTTTCTCCTACACCATTCTGTTCTAGTAAACCAGGCATAGCGTATTGGGAAATTATCCCATGCTCTTAAAGAAACTTAGCAAATAGATCTGGTGCTTGTCTATTCTCAGTATATCTACCATAATATTCACCATATCTATCTGATCTCATAAGCTTTATTTACTTTCAACATTGTTTCTCTACTTCAACCTTAAAGCTCTTGAAGGCATATAATGCTTCACTCTTACTATGAAAGATGTAGAGATACATATATAGAGAAAAATCATCAATAAAGGTGATAAAATATTTATGACTTTGAATGTCCATGTCTAAACAACATATATCCATATGTATAATTTCTAATATGTTTGAACTCCTATTGGTATCTTTCTTTGACTTATTAGTCTGCTTTCCCTTAATGTAGTCCACACATGTCTCAAAATTAGTAAAATTTAGAGTACTAAGTACCCCATCTTTCACTAATCTTTTAATTCTTTCTATAGAGATATATCCTAATCTCCTATGCCATAATGTGAAAGAGTCCTCATGAATAATATACCTTTTAGTTCCACCTTGAACATGCATAGTGTTATGAGTGGCATTACTTTGTAAATTAATGCAATAAAGACCATCAAACAAAATATCATTCCCAACACAATTAGATTTATTAAATAAACTGAAAGATGTTTATGAAAAGTGAAAGTAATAACCAGAAGGTAAAAGTCTTGAAATCAAAATCAAGTTTCTAGAGAAAATTGGAACATAAAAGGTCTTTTCTAATTATAAAATAAAACCACTACTTAAAATCAAACTGCATATCCCTATAGCCTCCACATTGAGCCCATCTTGTTACCGGATAAGATGTATTGCTCACTTCGCATACCCTAAAAGGATTTTGCAACATGGATTGTTGATTCAGAATCAATCCACAAGGTGTTAATATTAACAATAACCATATTAGATTCATAACAAACAAACGAGGTTGATTACCTTTACCCTCGAGCCATTTTTGGAATTTGATACATTCCTTTCTATTTGTATTGAGATTTTCCTTTCCCGTTCTTTGTAGCCAACATTGCACTTTAACCAAATTCCATAACAAGCCTTTCTTCCCATTGAACACACATGGTCATTAGTTCATTGATTGACCATTTATCCTTATATGTGTTCTACTAGATTTTGAATGGCTCATACTGATATGGGAGAGTGTTAAGGATATAGTGAACCAGGAAGGATTATGACATCTAAACCTCAAGATTCTTAAGTTGAGTTGCAATCTCCCTCATTTGCATAATGTGCTCACACACACCTTTCACACTTGTCAATCTTAAGGAAGAGAATTTCATAATAAGAGTGCTTGCTAAAGCCTTATCTAAAGTGACAAACTGATCATCAATGACCTTTAGCAAGTCCTGAACATTGTTATATTGATCAACAAAACCACAAATACTAGCAAAGATCTTAGTCTTAATGAACATCATGCTAAGGAAATTAGCTCCCATTGTTCATTAAGCACGAATATTAGAGAAATTCCCAGGTTATGAAGCTAAGATGAAATATTATATGCTTATAAAAATTTGAGACCTAAATTAAAGTCATTTTTTACCAATGTAAATCATGAAAAATATGAATCTAGTGACATAAAACTTGCATATGGGCTAAAGTTCTAATCCAATTAGATTCACCTTAACTTTACTATAAAACTATCAAATTATGTTCCTTTTCCTAATCCTAGTGGGTAAATTAGAAAAATATAATTTGATATTCTATCCTAATTAATCATATTAAATATAATTGAAATTTATTTGATATGAACCTAATTAACCTAGAGGAGGTGAATAGGTTATTTTTAATTTTTATCAATTCATAACTTAATAACCTAAATAAAGTAGCTAGGCATGCAATCACATGTAAGAATAAAGTGTGCAAATAAAATGATAACACACGATATTTTTAAGTGGAAATAATCGAGGCCACAACCATGACCTAAGAGGAAAACCATAGGTCCATCGGACCACCTAACTTTCCACTATGAAAATAAAATGTTCAAGTACAAACTCGATCTTATGTTGCCCTTCCTAGGATACTGCGCTAAGGTACTTTACTTACGAGCCCTTACTTTGTTTTCACATTTTTTGAAATTAGCATGAACGGTTTCTAGACCAATGTTCAAATGAGCTTTTTGCCAATTAGATATAATCACAAATCAGCTGCAAAAGGGTTAGCATAAAAACATAAGTGTATGTGTGTGTTAGAGAATGGATTAAAAATTGAATAATCCTAACTAGATGATTCAAAATATATGTCACTTAAATGAAATCAACTAAAAAATCCTAGAGCAAGTATTGCAATTATCAAATCATTAAAATCCACTTAGCAATATAGTCGTTAAAGAGCATACACATCTCTGAATGAGACATATGCAGTATAGGCATGTTCATTAGAACAAAGTAAATAAAGTAGAAGGGAAATCAAATTGTAGTGTTAAGGATTAAACGAAGCTTCGCAAAATTTGCAAGAAAATTGATTTCTATCTAATATCACCACTTCTTGCTTAAGTAAACATATATAAATGTATATTACCTATATCATTCTGAGCATAAGTAAATATATATAAATGTATATTACCTATATCATTCAACGTGAAGACCAATAAAGCTTACCATTTTCCCAGCAAACCAACACTCAGTTATACATACATACATATATATATACACACACGTATATATAGCACCATTTTCCTATGTCATTTCTCTTATTTATTCCTTTTCTTTTATTTTTTTTACACTAACAACTCATCAATTTCTTCAACAATTTGGCAATTACAGCACACCCCACTTTAGTTTTTGCAATAATATATATATAGCACCATTTTCCCTCTTTTTTGGAAACTTTGCCTTTTATTTTTTTATCGTAAAAAATCATTTCTTAAAACACATCTTAAAAATATTAAAACATATCTAAAAATATTTAATTAATAATTACATAAATTTATTAAAGTTTAAATAAATATTTTAGTACCAAAAATAATTTTAGATTTATGAACATGTGTTATTTAATACACGAGTACAATCCTATGTGTCGTAGTTATAAAGTATGTACATGAAGTGCGACTATCTCGACTTGAGCATTTGTTCGATTTTTCTTGATAAACTTGATAGCAGGCCTAAAAAAATTTTACAGGTGAATATTTTTTCACAAAAATAGCCAACACTCATAGTCTTTACAGACTTCCCCTTTGGCATTTTCGTGTGGCAAACCTCTCATTCACTACATGATACTTATAAAAATAAGAGAAAAATATAATGATATCCCAGACTCTATAATGGAACCATTCTATGGTCCTATGAATCCATCTTTGCTACAACTTGAAAAGCTTACATAGAAATAAGCAAAGTGTATAAAATATTAATGTAGTATGCATTCATACCAATCAAGCTTAATTAAATATGTTATCATGAGATTATTTTCTTTGAAAACCAAAAAAGAAAGTCATTTCACCTACCATGAACATTTCAAATTCATTTCTCATAACATGCACAAAATCATCCACTAGTGTACTAGATATGGATCCAAAAACTTTCATCCACATAAATTTAAACAATAAAGATCTCATCACTACTCTTTTTAATGAATAGATTCTTATCAACCCTCTCTCGAATAAATCCCTTGTTCAAGAGATAGTTGGTAAGTCTCTCATACCATGCTCGAGGAGTTTATTTCAAACCATAAAGAGCTTTATTAAGTTTATAAAAATTATTTGGAAATTTTGGATTGAAAAATCTTTTTGGTTGTTCCACGTATATCTATTCATTCAAAAAGGCAGACTTAACATCCATTTGATATAATTTGAATTTCATGTGATAATCAATGGCAAGTAAAATCCTAATTGACTCTGGTCTAGCTAAAGGTGCAAAGGTTTCATCAAAGTCAATTCCTTCTATTTACGTGTAGCCATTAGCTACCAACCTAGCCTTATTTTAGGTACTAATATCCACACATGATTTATTTCAATTTGAGCTAACACATCCTGCATGTCATTTATCCAAAATTCATTCCTAAGGGCTTCATTCACATTTTTCGATTCAAATTGAGAAAGATAGCATAAATGGGTTACCTCACTTATTTGTTTTCTTTTTGTTACCATGCTTGCATTAGGATCTCCAATTATATTCTTAATAGGATGATTTTTTAAAGTTCGGGTTGGATTTATCATTGATGAGGTTGATGGTTCTTCCTTCTTTTCTTCTCTTTCCTCTAACTCCTATTCTTTTGTTCTAATTATGTAACTGGTCATTATTAATTGAGGTGTTTTAAGATTTTCTTGATTACCAATTTTTTCACTTGTAATTTGCTTACCTACATCATCTATAAGGACATTTATGGATTCCATAACAACATTAGTTCTATAGTTGAAGACTCTATAGGCTCTATTATTTATGGAATAACCAAGAAATATACCTTCATCACTTCTTGAATCAAACTTACCCAACTATTCTCGATCCCTAAGTATGTAGCATTTTCTTTTGAAAACATGCATGAATTTCATATTGGGTTTTTTACCTCTCCATATTTCATAGGGAGTTTGGTTTGTACCTAGGCAAAGATATACATTATTTATAATGTGAGATGCAGTGTTTATAACTTCATCCCAAAACCTTTTAGAGACTTCTTTGGCATGTAGCATTACTCTTTCCATCTCTTGAAGTATACTATTTTTCCTTTCAATTAATCCATTTTGTTAAGGTGTGATGAGAGCAAAGAATTCATGAAATATTCCATGTTCTTTGCAGAAGATAGCATACTTGGTATTTTCAAACTCTTTTCCATGGTCTATTCTTAGTTTCTTGATGGTTACTATTTTGTCACTTGCTTCAACCTACACTTTTGTACAATATGAAATGAAGAACTCAAAAGTATCTGACTTATCTTTAAGAAAGTCTACCCAAGTATAGTGAGAAAATTCATCTATTACAACTATGATATATTTCTTACCTCCAATACTTTATGTTCTCATAGGACCCATGAGATCAATATGTATCAATTCCAGTACTTTGTTTGTATTGATACTCTTGATCTTCTTATAAGCAATCCTAATTTATTTACCTAATTGACATGGTCCACATACATATGTTTCAATTTTTGGGAGAATAAACCACGCACCATCTCGATTTTACTTAATCTAACCAGATCTTTAAAATTCATATGACCTAGCTTTTCATTCCACAAGATAGTTGAGTCATTGCTATCTAGCTTTAAAATTCACCCTTTTGATATGCAACAATACAGTTTGTAAATTGCACATTAAAATCACTCTCACTTACTTGACTTATGCTAATCAAGTTTTCCTTGAGTCCTTCCACATAAAACTTCATCAAGTTTAGGGATACCTTTTATTTGAACAGAGCCTTTTCCAACAATTTTAGTTGTTTTACCATCACCAAAGGTAAATGTCCCTTCATTGTATTCCTGAAAGGTTTTAAACAAAAAACGGTTCCCAATCATTTTTCTAGAGCATCCACTATCAAAATACCATGTGGTATTTGATTTAGCTTTAAATGCTATGTGGGCCATAAAGTAGTATAACTGAGATTTTTTAATCTATCCTCTTTTAATTTTGGACATTTGAGTTACTAGTTTCTTAGGTTCCTTTTTTTGGGTAGTTCTTGTAGTAAATAAATTATGTTTTGAAAATGTTTGAGGTGTCCTAGAAACATTTGTACTCGCGATAAAATCATAAGTATAAATAAATCTACACTTAGGTCTAATGTGTTTTTCCTACCACAATGATAACAGATGGGAAACTGTTGATTGTTCATCTATGTATAGATGTAGAAATTACCTTTAGAGTGATAAGGTGTAGAAATTACCTTCCCTGCTTGAGTAATGGTGGGTTTTACAAATTGAGTTTTGGATAATAAAGGTGTTGACTATTTATCTATGTATCCAAATCCTCCCTTAACTCCATGTAGCTTTCATAGTCTAGGACTTTGGTCAATGTTTCAACACCAATGGTCAAATTCATCACCGTTTCTTTAGCAATAATAAGTTCTTGCCTAACCTTTTTTTCCTCAGTGGTTTCTACAAGTCTCAAATTCAGGGCATTAATATGTTCACACAATTCCTTTTTATCTTTCTCTAGGCTAGATAAATTTATTTTATGAACATTGATGATATCATTAAGTTTAGTTACTTCCACAAGTAATTTATCTCTCTCTTCCATGGCACTTAGACAATCCATGAATAGTTTCTCATAATTTGATACATTAAACTTAGACAATAAGATGGAAGAGTTTACTCCTTCATTTTCTTCATCCGAGCTAAAGTCAGAGTCATTGTGATGTGCTTTGCAAGTTATAGTGAAGGCACCATAATTAGTGTCATCATCCTCTGAGTTACTAGCATTATCTTGCTCACTTTCTGTGTCACTGAGTGTAGCATTAAAGGCTTTTCCAACTTTCTTTTTATTGTTAACACATTATGTAGAAATATGGCCAAATCCCCCATAAGTAAAACATTGAGGAGTAGTGGGCATACTTTTCTTACCATCAAGGCTAAGAAGCTTGGTTTCCCTTGACTTTCAGTCCTTCAAATGATTGGATTATCCCTTGTTAGATTAATTACTTAGTTGACCCTTCTTCTTCATGAACTTCTTAAATTTTTGTGCTAACAAGACTAGTGATTCATCATTCATATCCTCATCACTATCAGAGATGTCCTTTTGGGAGCTTTTGAATGCCACATTCTTGATTTTCTTGGGTGGATCAAGAGTTAACACATAGGTTTGGATTGACCCAACAAGTTCATCAATGTTTAGTGTGTCCACATTCTTGCTTTCCTTTATCGTTGTAACTTTCATCTTGTAGTCTACTGTTAAGGAGCTTAGGATTTTGGGTACTTGTATAGGTTTTGGAATTTTCTCACCAAGATTAGAACAAGCATTAGTGATATCACAAAAGTGAGCATAGAATTTACCAAAAGTTTCAATATTGCTCATTTTAATGGAACCAAACTGAGATTTTAGCAATCTCAATTTTGTTTGTTTCACTTGGGAAGTTCCCTCGTGAGAAAGAGCAAGTGCATTCCATGCATCTTTAGCAGTCTCACAATCGAAGATGCGACAAAACTCATCCATCGACACAGCAACAAATATTGAGCTTAGACCTTTTTGGTTTGCCCCACTAAGGGTGCATTCTTCAATGGTCTAGTCTCTTCTTGGATTTATGATTGTTACACCATCTTTCGTTACCGAAGGTGGTTCCTAACCATCAAGAATAGCATAACATATTTTTTCATATTGTTTGAGAAAGGCTTGCATACGAGCCTTCTAGTAAGGGTAATTATACCCATCAAAGAGTGGGGGTCTAACAGATGACTCACCTTCTTTCATTTGGTCCATAAGTAGGAATATGTGTTCCTAAGGATCAAACTCACTAAGAATAGATTATTTTTAATTTTTATTAATTTATAACTTAATAACTTAAACAAAGAGGTTAGACATGCAATCGCATATAAGAATAAAGTGTAAAAATAAAACAATAAAACATGATATTTTTAGGTGGAAACAACCTAGGCCACAACCAGGACCTAATAGGGAAACCACCAGTCCACAAGACCACCTAACTTTCTACTATGAAAATAAAATGTTCAAGTAAAAAATGGGTCTTATGCTACCCTTCTTAGGATACTGCCCCAATGTACTTTACTTACGAGCTCTTGCTCTATTTTCATAGTTTCTAAAATTAGTTTGAGTAGTTTCCAAACTAACGTTTCAATGAGCTTTTCGTCAATTACAGACGTTCATGAATCAGTAACAAAATGGTTAGCACAAAACCAAAAATACACGTGTATATTCTAGAATAGATTTAACAATAAATAATCCTAATTAGATAATTCAAAATATATATCAATTACAACAAATCATTTAACAAATACTAGAACAAGTATTACAATTGTCAAATCATTAAACTCCACTTACAAACATAGTTATTCAAAGAGCATAATCATTTCTAAATGATACAAATGCAATATAAGCATGTTGATCATAACAAAGTAAATGACGTAGAATGGAAATCAAATTGCAACATTAAGGATTAAATAAAGCTTCACAAAACTGGCAAGTAAATTGATTTCTAACTAATATCACCACTCCTCGCCTAAGTAAACACATATAAATGTATATTACTTATATCATTCAAACTCAGTTATATATATATATATATATAAACCATTTGAATTAAGCTCCTAGGTCATTCCTCTGATTTATTCTTTTTCTTTTGTTTTCTCAACAATTCAACAATTACAGCACACCCCACTTGCCTAAGTAAACATATATAAATGTATATTACATATATCATTCAAAATAAGTTATATATATATATATATATATATTAACCATTTGAATTAAGCTCTTAGGTTCATTCCTCTGATTTATTCCTTTTCTTTTGTTTTCTCAACAGTTCGACAATTACAGCACATCCCCTTTAGTTTTTGCAATAATATATATATATAACCCATGATGTTGTACATGTCCTCTTAATGATATTTTGTTTTTACTTTCGGCAACACCCTTTTCCCTTTTTTTTTTAGCTTTGCCTTTTATTTTTTTATTATAAAAATAATTTATTAAAACATATCCTAAAAATATTAAAATATATCTAAAAATATTTAGTTAATAATTACATAAATTTATTAAAGTTTAAATAAATATTTTAACACCAACATAATTTTATATTTATGAACATGTGTTTTTAAATGCACGAGTACAATCTTATGTATTGTAGTTATAAAATATATACCTAAAATACTTTCTGTTAGATTTAATAGTAGGCCTAAAAACAATTTATAAGTAAATATTTTGTCCACGAAAATAATTAACACTCATAATCCTTACAATAATAAAAATTTCTATGGGATAAGATTTATTATATCACATATGATTAATCACAATTAATATTAATTTTTCTAAATGTGATCCTAAATAAATCTTATTATAGTTTTAATTAATTAAAGATGTTGCGGTCATTTCCTAATTAATTAAACTATACGAATCACTTATACATTAACTAAATTATTAGGCTCAATTATTGCATAACATCATAAGCAATATTAATTTAATTCCAAATGTACAAATATTATATATCTTAAGATTGCATGTATAAATAAATGACAATAAATTATACAAACAAAATAAATAATATATGCACAAATTAGATTCATAAAGAACCATTAACAATTAATTTCATTAAGCATAAATTATTTAACAAAATTTCATATATGTAGTTTATACATACAAATACCAAAACAAATAATTTAAGCATAATGTATTTAATCATAACTACATTTTAATGTGTCAAAATTATTTAAATAAATGTCACATGTCCGGTAAATATTCTACACATGATAAACCAAAATTAAATAAATTAATCACATTAAAATTATATTTTTTTTAATTAAGTAAATAAATAAAAATACATATTATGAATATATATATAAATACTTTAGTACATAAAATTATTATAGAAACCGCTATAGTCGAGTGGCCAGGGTGCTTACTTCTCTCCCAGTAAACTCGGGTTTGAGTCTTAGAAACATCAAATATATTTTTTCTCCTGACTTTATCTTCAACCTCCAGTCGGGTCAACCTGACCCGGTTACAATCGAATTGATACACAGTCATATCTCACGATTCTGGGGACAAAAATCAACATTTTTTATCAAAATTCTCATAATTGAATTTTCAAGTGATTCATGGTCTCAATTTGAATCAAAAACATCATTTTAAATAAAAAAAATTAATTAATACATTTCAATGGACGCGAATGCCAAATTTGAATGAATTTCTTCATGATTTTTCATATTTCAATTCACAAAATCGTTGAAAAATCAATAATAAAATCATTTATAATTTTCATATACATCAAAACTGATCCTTTCAAAAAACCCAATTTCAAGGTGCTCGGTGAAATAAAGTAAAACATAGATCATTCTAAACTATTTAAGACAGAGGTAATATGTGCTCTGATACCAAATGTAAGCATAAATTAATTAACCCAAATGCTGAATAAATAAACTAAAGGGATCAAAAACAAGTAAAACAATGATCTTACCTCTAGTCATTGAAATTGTTCTTATAGTTCCAAACTGATCAAAACTGATTTATTCTTTGTGTCAAGAAATTCTAAGCTCTTAACAACACTCAAATAGATGGTGTATTGCACTGAAATTATATGTTAAGCTTAGAGATCATAACACCCATTTTATAGTTGTGCTTCCCATCAAAGCATCGATACCATTATCAGCTTCAGTCATAACCTATGAGCTCTTCAATAATAGAAACTTTTGGATTATTAAATGATCTATTAAAGAAAAAAGAGAAATGAAAAATGAAGAGTATAGACTAATGATCGGTTACGTTATAGGGATAAGGTGGTGCAAATGTTTCTTTAGTAACGGTGGAAAAAACAGCATATTCCTCAATAGGCAACCTCTAATGAGTCAGAGACTTCGTCCTTGGTTTCCTGGAAGGATTAAAACAAGTCATCAAGGCTCACATTACCAGGTTCTATCTATGAACATGTTAAGTCCCACATTGGCTAAGAGTAAGGCAATAGTGCTCCTTATAAGTCTGGGCAATCCTCTAACTCACAAGCTGGCTTTTGGGTTCAGGGTTAGGCCTGGGTTTCTAACATGGTATCAGAGCCTCTCATATACCTCTAAAATTTCTATCAAAATTCCGCCTCTCTTCATCACTCTAAACCTAGCTCACCTCAAACCGGCTCACTCCAAACCTGGCTCACTCCAAACCCAGCTCACCTCAACCCGGTTCACTCCAAACCTGGCTCACCTTAACTTTGCTCACTCCAAACCCAGCTCACCTCAACCCGGATCACTCCAAACCCAGCTCACCTCAACTCGGCTCAATCCAAACCCAGCTCACCTCAAATCGGCTCACTCCAACCCGGCTCACCTCCACTCGGCTCACTCCAACTCGGCTCTCCTCAACTCAGCTCACTCTAACCCGGTTCTAGGCTTGTTTTCAACTCCTCTTTTCATTTTTAAGGATATCTCCTTTATACTATTTCTATATATTTTCTTTATATTTCCTCCATTATTTCATTAAAATGGACCGAAATGATATCCCAAAACCAATCTCTACCACCCTTGATTATACTAACTACCTAGCCTGGGCACAAGCAATGAAAAGTTTCTTAAAAGGACGCAAGCTATGGCATTTCATAACTGGTGATATCTCTATACCCATCCAAGAAACCACTGAAAACAACTCCTTATTTGCTGATCGCCTTGAAGACTGGGAGAGTAAATATCATCAAATTATTACCTGGTTCTGTAACACCACTTTACCCTTCATTCATGGTGAATTTGGGTGTTTTGACACTGCCAAAGAAGTTTGGGAATTTCTTGAGGCTCGCTTCACTACAACAGATTTGGCCAACCAATATCAACTTTTAACAACTCTTCATACCAAACGCCAAAGGGCTTATCAAACCATTAACCAATTTCTCTCTAAAATGCATACTATTTGGGATCAACTCGCTCTCTCTGAACCAACTTGGACGAACAAGATTGATGCTAAGATGTTATTTTTCTCATGGCTCTCCATGATCGATTTGAACCTGTTCGGCCTTCCTTACTCCATCGGAGTCCTTTTCCATCCTTAGATACTGTTGTGACCGAGCTTCGCTCTAAAGAAACTCAGATGGGGGTTTTCAAAGTTCATCATACAAATTATGTTCTTGCCATCCCCTTTTATCGTCCTAAAGGAGGTTCTAAAGAGGACTTCAAACATCAAGGCTACACCTACTGTCACAACCCCAATCGTGATCTTCTTACATGTCCCATTCGGGTATGTATATATTGTCACAAGAAGGGTCCAGGATACTTTAATAGAGATTGCTTTCGGAATCCCTCTCAGCATTCCTCACGGAATCCCTCTCAGCATTCCTCTCGGAATCCCTCTCAACATACTTCAGGTAAAAATAGTAACTCATCTATCACCGCTGCTGCTTCTGAGGATAATCATGACAAATTTACTTTCTCTACTCAAGAACTTGAAGGTCTTCTTAAACATGTTCTCTCACAATCTAGTAATGCTTCTCCCATCGCCTTGTCTCTCACATCAGGTAAATCTTTATGGTATTTTGATTCTGCTTGTTGTAACCATATGACTCATGATACTCACATCTTCTCTCCCACACAATCTTCCATCTCCAAACCTTTAATTCAAACTGCCAATGGTTCACATATGCATGTTAATGCTGTAGGAAAAGTTTCCACATCTTCTATATCACTTTCTGACACCTTTCATATTCCCAACCTTACTCTAAATCTTATCTCTGTTGGTCAATTATGTGAACTTGGTCTTACTATTACTTTTTCCTCTTCTGGTTGTCATGTGCAGGATCCACAGACAGGATAGATCCTTGGGATAGGCCGTAAGGTTGGACGATTATTTGAACTTATCAACCTTTATCTACCCAATTCTCCTCACACTTCTGTTGCTGCTTCTACTACTCCTATCAACCTATGGCATGCTCGTCTAGGCCATATGTCTATAGGGCGTCTTCGTCCCTTAGCATCTTCTGGTAAATTAGGATCTGTTTCTATTTCTGATAATGTAAATTGTTTGCCTTGTCAATTGGGAAAACAACCTGCTTTATGTTTTAATAAAAGTGATTCTACTTCTGTCTCCCCTTTTGACTTAATTCATTCTGATGTTTGGAGTCCATCCCCACATCCTACTATAGGGGGATGTGTTTATTTTGTCATTTTTATTGATGATTATTCAAGATTCACATGGATTTTTCTCGTGAAACATAGATCTAAATTACCCAAAATTTATTATGATTTTCCCCAAATGGTTAAAACCCAATTTTCTCAAAATATCAAAGTACTTAGAGCTGATAATGCTATGGAATATAAAGAAACAAATTTTTTAAATTTTCTTTGACAAAATGGGACTCTTTCTCAATATTCTTGTCTTGGCACATCTCAACAAAATGGAAGAGCTGAGCGAAAACACAGACATATTCTTAATATTGTTCGTACTCTCCTCATTTCTAGTTCTTGTCCTGAACGCTTTTGGGGTGAAGCAGCTCTTACGGCTGTTTATACCATCAATCGTGTTCACATGCCTATTATTCACAATCAATCCCCTTATGAGTGTCTCTATAGTACTTCTCCATCTTATGAACTACTCAAAGTGTTTGGTTGTGCCTATTTTGTTCTTCTTCACCCTCATGAACACAATAAATTAGAACCTCGTTCTCGTCTTTGTTGTTTCTTAGGGTATGGAATAGAACACAAAGGTTATCGTTGTTGGGACCCTATCTCTAAATGATTGCACATCTCTCGTCATGTCATCTTTTGGGAACATAAAATGTTTTCCTCTATTTCTTCATTTCATGTCTCATCTCCTACCTCACTCTCATTTTTTAATGACCCAACTATTGATTTATTTCCTCCTGAAATTGCTCCATTACCCTCACCGTCGTCTACTACTGCGGCTTTCCGACGATCTCCGTTCCTTTCATCGCCGATCCTACCATAACAACATCTTCAAGACCAACTACCCGATTGTCAGTCATCACTGTGCGTTCTCACTCGTGTAAGTAGTCTTCCTTTTCATCTTTGTGATTACCAATGTTTCTCTACTATTTTGTCTCGTCATGAACCCCAAAACTATAGAGAAGCTAGTTCTAACCCTCATTGATAGCAAGCTATGATAGATGAATTATAGGCATTAACAAAAGCACATACATGGGATCTTGTTGATCTTCCATCTAATAAATATTTGATTGGTTGTAAATGGATTTTCAAAATCAAAACTCATTCAAATGGGTCTGTGGAACGATATAAAGTTCGTCTGGTTGCAAAGGGTTTTACACAGGAATATGGAATCGACTATGAAGAAACTTTTGCACCTGTAGCTCGACTCACCTCTGTTCGAAGTATCATTGTCCGCTGCCCGAAATTGGAACATGTTTCAAATGGATGTCAAAAATGCTTTTCTCAATGGAGACATAAGCGAGGAAGTTTATATGAAACCTCCTCCCGGATACACTCATTCACCTCCAGTATGTAGACTTCATCGTGCTCTGTGGCCTCAAACAAGCTCGTGAGCTTGGTTTTCCAAATTCGGCTCTACACTTACATGACTTTGGTTTCACTTCCCGTTCTTATGACTCGGTCTCTTTATTCGGAAGACTCCACCTGGTGTAACACTTCTACTCCTTTATGTAGATGATATACGATCATAACCGGGAATGACTCTAATGGAATTATTGATCTCAAGTGATTTCGAGCCATCAATTTGAAATGAAAGACCCCGTGGTCATCTCCACTACTTGGGCCTAGAAATCTCTATCCGATTCTCAAGGATATTATCTCTCTCAAGCAAAGTACTCTTCCGATATTCTTAATCTGGCCAGTGGCACTCTTCCATTGCAAACCGCATCAACACCTCTAGAAACCAATGTCAAACTTACTCCATTAGATGGTACTATTCTCGGATGCCACATTATACGTACAACTAGTAGGGGTCTTGTTTATCTCATAGTCACCGACCCGACATTGCCTATCTTTGTTCATCCGGTTAGTCAATTCATGTCCCGCTCCACGATCTACCCGTTATACCGTGGTTCTTCGCATTCTCACATCAAAGGCACCACAAGCTTCACTGGTCTCCACTTCTCCAACAAGTCTAATCTTCTTCTTTCCGCCTACTCTGATGCTGATTGGACAGGTGACCCAACTGATCGTCGCTCTACCATTGGATATTGTTTCTTTCTTGGAAACTCTCTTATATCTTGGCGAAACAAGAAACAATCTCTCACTTCTCGATCCAGCACTGAAGCTAAATATCGTGCTCTTGTTGACACCACTCAAGAACTTATTTGGCTCCGTTGGTTACTTGCTAATATGGGTGTTCTCCAATCAACTGCAACTATCCTATATTGTGACAATCGTAGTCTATTGATTGCTTCACAATAATGTATTTCATGAACGAAGAAAACATATCGAGATTGATTGTCATTTTGTTCGTCAACATGTTTTTCAAGACACTGTTTGTCTCAAATCAATATCCTCCACAGATCAAACAACTGACATCTTCACCAAATCTCATCTACTAGACAGATTTCAAGAATTAGTTTCCAAACTCAAGTTGATTGTTTCTCTTCCTCCTTGAGTTTGAGGGGGGATGTTAAGTTATATTTGATATTGTAATTCACTTATACTTCACTTGTAGTACACTTGTATTATTTCACTTACACTTGTATTATTTCACTTGTACTACACTTCCACTATTTCACTTGTACTACACTTCCACTATTTCACTTGTACTACATTTGTACTTCACTTGTTACAACTCTATAAATAGGGTTATCTATGTACATTCTAAACACACCAATACAACATTAAATCATTCTTTCTTCTTATCTCTCTATACTCTTCACATGTAGGAAACAATACTCCTTATAAGTCTGGGAAATCCTCTAACTCACAAACTGGCTTTTGGGTTTAGAGTTAGGCACTGGTTTTAAGTTGGTATCGCAGCTGTGACTCTTGGCTTTCTCGTACTCGTCGGCCGTCTTTGTAAATTCGACCGTGCCGTAACCGAACCTAGCTGGCATGTGGAGGAGGGATATTAAGTCACACATTGGTTAAGAGTAAGGCAATAGTGCTCCTTATAAGTCTGGACAATCTTCTAACTCACAAGCTGGTTTTTGGGTTCAGAGTTAGGCCTGAGTTTCTAAGTATAAAAAAAGAGAGAATTGCAAGATAAATTTAGGTTCAATTTCAGATCCATAACCCTCCAAAACATGCTCGAAATTAGACGTGAAGTCATTAGATCAATATTTGCATTTGGCACCAGACTGAGACTTCCTGGATATACAATTCAGTGACGGTTTGGATCCCAACCTAATCGTAACAATGACTGCTAAGGTATAGGTCAATAGAATATATTTCCAAAGAGTTGGTACGGACAGATACCACTGGAGCAAAGACAACCAGGTCTTGCCCTGTTCATTCATGGTCGACACATGAAAAACAACTTCCTTATTATGGTTTAACGGCACCCCAAATAGAGGCAATAATTTGGCCTCCCTCAACAGACTCCCACTGACCTAAAACATAAAAGAAAAATTATTTCTAGCTCCACTCGTTGTCCGATAACTGGACGTGTATACCCCAATCTTGATTAGTCTACATGTCTAAACTTCAAGGGTCTGAGTGATTTTATTTCAAAGCATATGCCTCATTGAATTCAGGCTTCTCTATGATATTTCCAAGATCTTTGCCTAGGATGGTAATGCAAATAGGTATCTCCCACCATTCGGAAGTATCTCCCACCATTCGGAAGTATCTCCCATGGAGACATTTGTGTCCTTCATAAAAATTTCCTTATGAAATCTGAGACTGGAAAACGAAGCCCAAACTAAAACTGTTTCTAATGAAAATAATCTACCCTTGAAAAGGTGGATCATTTTCCAAAGTATGAACAACCTTCAGAATATCATATGCTATTCTCATCCTTGAAGCATCAATATATAACTTCAAATTCACAAGGATTTGTTTGAGAATGCCATCCCTTATTGGGTTGAACATGAAGAAGGAATAGAAACTGCCATGTTCTAAGAACTACTTGAACTCCTCATATAGCTCAAGCTTCCCGTGGAGCTCAAACCCTCTATCAAGCCTGTGCCACTATAACTAACGGACCATTCACTCTTGCTAATGTGCACACTCTCTAGCACTATAAGATTACTTCTAACATGAGCAGAACCTAGAAGTAAAAAGTTTTAGTACAAATTTATGAAAAGAAGAAGTTTGTAATAAAATACCTCTATCAAAATGTGGAAGCTTAGGATTTAAATAGAAAAGAAGATCGACCTGAAAAGAAGAATAGAGTTAGAGACGGGATTATGGGAAAAATATCCAACCAATCATGTATATTTTTTGAACAGAGATGATCTTACCACCTGGCTAAAATGAACTATTCATGAAAAATGAAGTTGGGTGTTGGACTGAAACAACAAATGCATGAAGAGAAGTGATAGGGCATTAGAACAGCGACAATCTAAGAAAATTTTATAATAACTGAGGGTCCCTTCAGACTACTACCCTTATATATATATATATATATAAGTTGCAATGTCCTGCCAAAATTCAAAACTAAAAGGGGCACGTGGGGATAAAAGCGTGAGAAGAAAGGCATTGGCAAGAACATTTAACGCACACCACCCATACTCTTCAAACTTGTTCCTTGTGTTTGAATTAAAAGAGTGGGGGACTCAATATTTAAACATAGACGATGCGCATAGTATTGGTCCCGGGTTAAGACCTAAGCTTGTAATTTGATTGACTTTTATGTTTAAGCTTAGCTATTTTTATGCTCAACTGAAAGTAACCGCACTTGTACCTAGATGAACAACATGTGTCTGTGGCCCTATATATAATCAAGTAAAGACCTTAAGCCATCATTATTTATTTTTCAGCATCTTTCTACTTTCTCTCCCATAAACTCAAATTTTCCCTCAACAATAACGACTAAGAATCAACCTTTACTAGTGAGGTTCTGACCAATGTCCAAACACAAGTATTCTTGCCTGCAAAAACAAGGTTGATAGGCCCCATGGTCAACAAGCTCAAAAATAGGAGGTTTGACCACTAATGTTCGGTGTAATTATTGACCTGATTTTTATTTTTATTTTATTGTTTTGCATATATTTTTATAATTTTTTTCCAAATTAAAAAAATTATATTCCAAAACTCACATTATACCAAATGAAAAACAATACAAAGAATAAAATATCTTAAATATATAATTTAAATAAAATAAAAATATAATTAGATCCAATAGGATATCTTACAAAAATTAACCATAGGTAGAGTTTCGACGAAAATCACTAGCGATCTCACATATATTCTGACGATTGTCTTAGTATGTAAGACCTTATATATTCTTAAGAAACATAGATAATGAGTTACAAAAGCTCAAAGTGCAAGTTCTTACATATTTTTACTCTAATTGCTAGGATTTAAATTTAGTGATCCCATCATAGTTCTAGTGACATTGGTGAAGTTTTGGATGTAAAACCTTACATATTTTTAGATCAAATATAAAACCTCACAGTTTTTGGTCAAATATAAGTCCTTGCTACTAGCAAGATTGCCAATTACGGTTGTCTGGTAAGACAATTGACATTGATCACAAGATTCTGGAAATAACAGCTATTAGAGTTTGATATAGCTAGTTTTATTCTATATTTATTAATGCAGTTACGTAGTAAGAGTATTTTGATCTTTATCAATATGAAACCATGAGTTTTTGGAAGATTTTTCTAGTTTGGACAAATTAATCAAAAAAACAATACGTAGTTATTTAAGATAAGAAATCAATAGCATAAAATATACAACTAAAGAGAGCAAGCTAAATATAAAGAAGATGTGTTATTTTAAACTATTGAATTGTAAGATTAGTGTAATTATTTTTTAAAAAAATATATAAATATTTCAAATAAATAATATGATTAATGGAGAGTATATTATAAGAATATTCAATAACATCCCTTCTAACCAGAGGTGTCCATAAACCTAGTCAGACCAGATTAAATTAGAAAACTGGATCAGATCAGATCGAATGATTTTATAAATCAAACGATCTGATCCGATTATATTAATTTTTAAACCGATCAAACTGGATTGGAATGGATTGGTTTAATAATATATTAAAATTTTCATTATATTTTTTATTAGAGATGTCCAAAATTCGAACCAAATTGAAAACCAGACCAGATCAGACGAAACAGTTTTATAAATCAAACGATCCGATCCGATTTAAAGTAATTAAAACCGTTTTTAACAATCCGGTCCAATCATGTTAATTTTTTTCTTCACAAAACCGAACCCATAGACCCCTTACTTCTACCCATATGAAAATTCAATTCCATCTATCCATGCATATGGGTTATTAATTCCCAGTAAGGAAAAGGCCATGAGCCCATGATCTTTTTAAGACCCATTTATGCGTTTTCTCCATAATCGATGCAATTGTGTACATCGTACTTGTGATAAAACATTATTTAGTGCTATTCCTATTTATTATTTGAAAAGGGAGGTATTTAGTTGCACCGTCAGACCATGAATTTTCATGTTTAGATATTGAGGCAACTCAAACTATTTTATTATAGGATAGTAAAATATTACATGATTTAACATTATGTATATAATGTTTGATGTTTAACAAGCTAGGGTGTGATTTTCATAATCACCAGAAACATACATCATTTTAAGATTTTAACAGAGATATGCTAGGACGAAATTTATATATTTATTATAAAATTTCACAAAATGTGCTTACATTGTGAATATATTAAATTAATGTTGGAAACCATGCTTGCCCAAAATAAAAGTAAATCAACTCGTAATATATATAATTTTAATTTTGCCTCTCTGTATAGATACATATGCAAGTACATCAATAAAGAGAACTATATATTTTTCTTTAAAAGAAATTAAAGAATTTTTTTTTATTTTTAAATCAACTTATTTATAGCGTAGTTCGAATATATTATTGTTGTTTAGAAAAAAAAAACATTGTGTAAATTCTTTTAAAAAACAAGCCTTATATGAATCGTTGATTATATAAGGCCTATGTTTATTCAAACAAATAGATTCTGCAATTTTAATGCATCTTATAACTCTTCTGGGATGTCTAAAATAAGGATACAATCCCTTAGCATATAGCCACCAAGCTTTGATAGACAGCAATGGAACTGGTGCAGGAGTACTGGCAAAATAGAGAGATGATGATGAAGTTGAATTATTGGCCTTCACAATACAATCATTTAAGATAATAACCATAAAAACCATTACAATTGTCACCTTACTAATTACAATTACAATTCTCATGATTTCTTTCCCACGTAAATTCAACCCTTTCACTCTTCCTTTTATATATATATATATATATATATATCAATTTCCTATTTAAATAAATAATATTAACAAATATAAAAACTATTTAAAGATGTAAATGTTAAAAAATACATAAACATAAACTTAAATTAATGTGTGATTATTATAAAGAAAATTTTTACAATTAAAAATACATAATATTATTAGATTGTATTTATTCAAAAGTTGAATTATTTGATAAAAACATTTAAGTAAATCATTTATATTATAACAATAGCCATATATATAATTTTTTCTTGGATTTACAAATAAAAATAATCACTTTACATTGACTTTTCAGATATTCTTAGAGTCGATGGGTAACCACAAAAATTTAGTTTATACTGTTTTAACTTCTCCTAAGGAGCACTTTGGGTCACATGCTAATTAATTAATTATAGTAGATTTTTTTTGCTTTAATAACTAGATGTCTATTAGCATATTAAGATTATTCGCAGAAAATATATAGAAACATATATGCCAAAAGTTTTGGCTAAAAGTAGTTAGATGTTAGAACATAGAAGAGGACATGTCTATTTGCAAAATTGATGATTTTACATGGTGTCTCAAAAAAAAATGATAATTGTACATGGAAATTACCATTAACGTGAACAAGGAGAGGAAGTTGATGTAACCATTGCCCATCGAAAAGGAGTAATAATGCTATATGTTGTAATCCATAAGCTAAAAGCCATGAATGCTATTAAGATTTCCTCTCTTATAATCCATAACCTAATTTTGAAAATATAAAATTTAGTCCATTTATTTTTAAAAATAGTACCAAAAGGAGATATTTAATAATTTTAAGGATTATTTCAATCATAGAATAAGATGTTTATAATTTTTTTTGTTTAATAGGGTAGAATAAATTATAAAAATAACCTAACAAGTATCTATTTAAAAAAAAATTATTAATAAAAAGATTAATAAATATTTTTTTATAAGTAGAAAGACTAATGAGCACCCTCCTTTTATAAGTAGAATGATTAATTAATAATTTTTTTTATAAATAAGAAGATTAATGAGTATATATTTTATAAATAAAATGATTAATTCACACTTTTTTATAATTAAAAAAATAAATAATATTTTTATTTAGAGAAAATATACCCATGATATTTTTTCTAATAATTTATTGAAAATGCAACACACTTAGGTGGCAATCATGCATGTGGTGGTTATAGACCATAATATATTTAATAAATTAATTAGATTTTTATCATTTTATTTTTTCACTTATCATTTTTGTTTTTGGTATTTAAAATTTAACATATTTAATAATTAGCATATCAACATATTTACCAAAATATAATGTTCATAAGTCCAACTTTTTAGAGTGAAGCCAAATAAAAATGTTCATCATCCATAAACTATTATTTGATGCAGTTATATTTTTTAACACATTTACCGTAAATAAAGCTTACATGAGACATTCATGCATTCACTCTCCATTTGACAAAATATCCAACAATGTTCGATAGTAATTCAATAGTTTATTGAAAATAGAATTATTAATGTTTATTAAGCTATATATTTGTATTGTTTTAATTAATATATATGGTAAAAATTGTGTTTAAAAATATTAAATTTGATTTATTATAGTTAATTATAGGAAAGAAGTATAATTTTTTTTTAAATTTATGGTGATTTTTTGTGATTTTTTTAATCTATGTGAATGTAAAACGAAGGATTATGGGTGTATTTAGACTCCTCGACCGATCAAAATTCAATCTTGACATCGATCGAAGATTCTTAAATTGAATTTTATAATCATTTCTAGAGGTTCTTGTATCAAGAAATTAATGTTGCTACACATTAGAGAGAATGAACAGAAAAAAAAAATACAAAATCACCAGGTGGGTCTTCGTGGAATGTGCATGGATCAGCTTAGAAAGGCCCAAAAGGTATCCCAAAAATAGCTATGTTTCACACCCTAAACTCACTCTCCTCTTCCCTTCTGGAACAACATAATTTTATAAGGCCTCCTACCACTATTCACCAAATTAAATGACATCGTTTTGTCTGCATTTCCAACTCTCTTTTAGCCCAAATACGAATGGCACCCAGTTTTACCCACTTTTAATCATCATATCATAATCTATCTAAAGTTCTATATATTTTTGGGTTATCCAGTAAAATTAGCCTATTTATCTTACATAACAATCTCATTTAACTTATTCTACATTTTCTATACCTAACCAACTTTATTAAAAAAAAAAAAGGGCATCATTATTTTTCTTGTATTTTATTGTTGTTTTGGGATTTAATTTTTTCTTAAAAAAAAAAGCACAAAAGTCTTCTTATTTTATTAAATAAAGAAAACATTATATAGTAGGTTTAGAACTTTGGTTAAGAATGTGTAGTTATAACACATAGACTACGAGCCAAAAAAATAACTAATTAAGCAATCTTACATAATTTTTTTGATCTTAGTTACCTGTACATAACTACCACAAAACGAATAATACAAAAATTATCAAAAGATAAAGTACTTGAAGAACTCACAGAGATTTGAGCAGCAATTGAAGTACAGCAAGTAGGAAACAGACGAAGATGGAAAGAACAAAATATGGAGAAGAGAAATGAAGCAAGTCATTAAAGAAAAATAATTATCATTTTCTGTATATTATTCATTATGTATACATGTTATATATTTATAGAGACAATATATTATGTGGCTTTAGCTAGAATCCTTATAAGCCAAGTATTGTAATTGTAAAAAAAAAACAATATTAAATTGAATACAATGATTTTTGAATTACATTAATGAAAATATTGAATTACAAATTATTCCTTGCACATGCATGAGCTGCATTAATGAGGTGGCAGTTCAATGATGGGAAAATTATTAGTCTTGTTGAAAATTTTGGCAATGCAATGCTGTGAGATAAATTTCTTAAAGAATTCCATGTATGTCACCTTCTTCAATAGCAGTAGCACCTACATATTTCACTTCTCCAATAGATGTTGTGCATGTTATAACAGCAACATTTAACAAAGTTGAATTATCATTAGAAACCTTAACATTTCCTCTTAAACTAAATGAGAGATGTATCACACTCAATTTACACTGAAATGTATGAAATAAAGAGCCCATGAGTGGTTTTGTTAGGATGTTAGTAATATGCTCGAATCTAAGCAGATGTTGCACACACAAAGTACCATTAAGTACCTTTTCACGAAAAAATACAAATTTAACTCAACATGCTTAGTACTTGTATGCAAAATGGTATTAGCTAACAAAGTAATTGGGCTTAAATTATCACACCAAATCACCACTATATTGAGCAAAGAAATGTGCAATTCTTTGAGGAAGGATTGAATACAGAAAAGCTCTGTTGTAACTAAGGTAATACTTCATATTTGGAGTCAACACTTGATCGAGAAACAACTGATTGTTTCTTAGTTGATCATGTGATAGGATTTGCACTAAGGAAAACATAAACTCCAAATGTTGATTTATGATCATTGGGGCAAGAAGCCAAATCAGCATCACAAATGCATTTACTAAAATATTTGTAGAACATTTAAATTATAGTCCAAACTTCAAGATGACAAGCAAATATCACAAAATTCTCTTAACAACTATCTAATGAACAACCCTGTGTGTACTAACACACTTTCTTAATAGTAAAGCTAAGGTCTGGACAAGTAAGAGTTGCATATTGTAAACTTTTCACAATGCTTCAATATAAGGCTAGTTTTGGAAATAAGTCTCATTTATAAGCTGTAAGCTTAGTATCTAAAAACATAGGAGTGATGGTTGGTTTATCATCACTCATGCTTGCTTTATCTAATAGATCCAAGAAATATTTGCATTGACTAAGGAAAAGACCTCTAGAAGGCATGTATTGCACATCAATGCCAAGAAAGTAGTTAAGACTACCAAGGTCTCTAAGTGCAAATTCAACTTGTAAACCTGCAGTGATTGACTCAATCTCAAGCAAATTAGAATCATAAGTATTATATCATCAACATAGACTAAGACATAAAAATTGAAGAGGAAGTACCTCTTATAAAAAGATATACATCAGCCTTAGAAGCAAGGAAATCAAACTGAATAAGAGCATCCTTGAGTCTGTCAAATACAAGCTCTTAGAGCTTATTTTAAACCATAGATGGATTTATTAAGTTTTAGACATAATTAGGAAACCTGTGATCCTCAAAACCTGAGGTTGTTCCAAGCATATCTCTTCCTCAAGCAACCCATTAAGAAAGACATTGTTTACATCTATTTGTTACAAGGTCCAACAAAACAAAGTATCAAAGTTAAAACAATTCTGACTATGACAAACTTAACAACTGGACTAAAGGTTTCCATTCCATAAAATCAAAGCCAGCCACTTGATAATAGCCTTTAGCAATAACATGAGATTTCATATTCTCAATAGCTCATGTTGTCAACTTTTTAACTTTGTAAACCCATTTGCTACCAATGATTATTCTATAGAAGGATGAAGCGCTAAGGTCAAAGTATTATTTTTAATAAGTGCATCAAACTCTACTTGCATAAAAGAATGCTAGTATAATAAGTAAGAACATGCTTAGTGGTTCTAGGTTCAATATAATCAAGGTTACAAAGATAGACTTTAGGCTTTTTGGTTCCATCTTTGGTATGTGTAACCATGGTATGCACATTTTGGGGTGGAAGAGGAACTAAGGTTTCTACTAAAGGAGAAAAAGAAAGGATAGATACTAAAGTTGGAACAAAATTGTCAGGAGACAAAAATAAGGAAGGATAGAAAGAAGATTGGGAAATATATTGTAAAATTTCCAAAGGAAAATTTACAGGAATAGTAGGTGCTAGAGAAGTATATATAGAATCTTTATTAGGGTAATGAAAAACATTTTTAGAATTAATACTCTACTAGTGTCACTAAGACACTTAAAACCTTTATGAAAATCACTATATCCAATGAATGTGCAAGGAGCAAATTTGAAAGCAAGCTTATGTGCATTATAGTCAGAAAGATAAAGATAACAAAGACAACAAAAGGTCTTAAAAAACTTATAATCTGGTTGAATAGAAAACAAGGATTTTAAAAGGCAAGTGACCTTAAGGAAGCAAGATAAGGCCCATTTTAACAACATACCTATGTTTCCTGTTGGCTATGCCATTTTGTTGATAGGTATATGGACAAGAAAATCTTCTAAGAATTCCAAACTTGTTTAAAAAGGGAATGAGAGCTTGAAATTTCCCTCTACCATCTAAATGTGAAATTATAATAGAACAACCTATTTGTTTCTAAGTTTGATTCGTAAAACACACAAAGGTATCTTTAACTCTTGATTTTTCTTTTAGAAAGAAGATCCATAAAAATCTAGTAAACTCAACAATAAAAAGAATATATTGTTGGTGTGTGTTGTGGTGCATGCTGCAACAGTGGTAGACACCAATGTTTAGTAGAGCAAGGAATGACAGACAATAATACTAGTGGAGCCGTAAAATATGGGTATGCAGCAACTAGGGTTAGGTTTTAGTTTTCGTTTTCCTCAGTATACATAGACTAAGACTCTTGTACAGAAACAGAACATAAATGATATGAAATAATATGATAATTATCATAGAAACATAATATTTGTCATGGTATCAGAGCAAGTTATTGCTAACTAATGGAATTACCTACTACACTGATTTTTGTTCTACTACCATTTGATTTCTGATTTCTTGTGTGACCATTCTGGTTTACACTTACCCTCTGGTTTTGATCTCTGATTTCTGGTGTGGCCATTCTGGTTTACATTTTCCTCAACACTGGTCGATTTGGGGTGGTCGTTCTGGTTTACTCGTTGAAATCGTACCAATTCTATTTTCTCGAAGAAACGTGAATCCCATAGATGAACAGCGCCACGCCATAGAAGCAATTCTCAAAAAATTCAGAGTGAACATATTTTAGGCGAGAGACCCCTTGACATCACCGTGTACCTTTTTTTGTGTATATTTTGCTGGAAAATATAAAAAAATGATCAGTTGCAATATTGAAAAAAAGAAGAAAAAAAGCGTTTTCATGTTTTCTAGAAATCCGAATCGAAACGAACAAAGTGGAAGAAGAAGAAAAGACAGAGAAGACCATCTAGTATCTAGAGTCGCCATTTCTGCTCAGCTTTAGTTTCGTCGTCGCAACCTCAACAGAACCCTTCAGGGAGCCATACTGATCTAGCTGCTCGTTGGAGCCATTGCGCCTACTCCGTGTTTCAGTGTCTATTCGCTCGTTGAGTTGCAGTGGGCCGCCCAACGCTTCGCTACTCGTAGGGCTATCATGCGTTTCTACATACCACCGATGAAAGTGCTCAAAAAGCACTAAAATAACCATGATTTTATGCACATTAATTGATTAAAAATATATATATTTATATGTTTTATCATATATTTATATAAATTTGTCTTTTTCGAATCACGGTATTTTTATTGTTTTTCGTGTATTTTGGCTTAAAAACGCAATTTAAAGACTCAAAGAAGAATACTAAGCAATACATCACAAATATATTAATAAATAAGTGGGAAAAGGTCAACAAACATGGAAAAATTGGACAAAATGGGTCGAAGGTCAAAAATGTCAAAAGACGGAAAATCGCTAGCGCCAAGTCTAGCTACACAAATTTGGGCCATCTTACGTCATAAGGCTCGCGTACATGCGTTGACACTCCCATCCGCACTTAAGCAGCACAAGCCAGGCGCTTCGTAAGGCCGAGTTACACGCGCAGCGCCCAACGCTGCTTTTCACTCCATTTTTCACGCACAAACAGGACGTCACGCCGACGTCATTGATGACGACTCAAGATTTCCATTACACGTTTTTTAATTTTTTAATATTTTTTAACATTTTTTTACTCATTTTTTCTCTCCATCCTCACCTATAAATACCCCTTCCATTCACTTCAAATCACACCTCAAAACCACACTTCTCTCTTCTTTCTTTCTCTCATTTCTTAGTTTTTGAGTTTTTCTTAGTTTCTTTCTTACTTTTTTAAGCTTTTCTTAGTTTTTCTCTTAGTTTTTAGTTCAATTCTTCTTAGGTTTAGAGTTCTTTCTTCTTTTGGAGAGGAACTTGTAATGTTTTTGTAATAATTTAGATTTTTGATTCAATAAATGGAAGTGCAAATTCCGCTTGGAGGTTTTCTAGCAACTGAATAGCGTCAAGTTCGTATGATTTTATTTTCTTTACGCTTATTTTTATGCTTTATTCTTACATGTTATATTTAATTTGTTCGTGATTAAATTTAACCTGCTATACTGTTATAATCATGATATAATAATAACGTTGTTATGCTCATGTAAATATTAAATAGGTGAAAATTTCTAAAATGAATTGATTTTATTTTTATTCAAGATTTTATATTAAGGATGTTAGAGAGAAATATATTATTTTTCATTACAAACTTAAATCTGAAAATTAGATTTTAAGGTTTAGTTATCCTGGTCTAATTCTGTAGTAGTGCTTTTATTTGTTGGCATAAATCGCCTTCTAGTTAGAGTGAAACTCTATTTCAAAAGTTTTTATATGAATTATTATGTGAAAATGTATTGACAACATGTTTTCAATAAGGGTTTTAAAACTTGAAAGTTAGTACTCGGATAACTAAATTCTTAAGTTTAATTTGGACACCTTGAATAAAGTTTAAACTATCTCCCCCCACCAAAGGTGCCATTTAAATGGTTCATTTTCACTCTCTTAGAAAAAGCAATCAATTTAATTAACCAAATTAGTTATCAAACCCACCCATAGTGTTAATTGATTTGTTTAGTTAACAAAGAATATCTAACCTCACCAAAGGTGGTATTCATACAAAAAGAGAGAATCAATAAAATATCAATTTATATCTTTAATAACCTAGATAATATGATCAAGCATAATTAATTTAGTTATTATATCCATAAATACTCCACTAATATAAATGATAAAATTTGCATGAATATTTATTGAATCTGTATTTATATTTATTTTTAGATAAATATTTATTGAATTTGTATCTATGTTTATTTTTACGTTTTTAGATTATATTTAATTAATCTGTATATATGTTTATTTTATGTTATTAGATTAGGAACACAAAAACCAAACTATCGTAATAGGATGTTTAGGATTTAATTTCGTTTTTAAAAGTTTGAATAATAAATTAAAAACCACATACATTCCTTCCTTAGATCGACCTTGGGAGTATACTTATCATTTTCTACGAAAAGATTCGTGCACTTGCGAGAGTTTTACAAATATTAAAACCAAAGTATTTGCGAGAATCGGCGATGCCGGTTTTCGCTCATCACAGTCCAACCGCCATCGTGGGTAACCATACTGTTCTTCTATGCTCGAACAAACTTGGAATGAGAAGGAAAGGAAAGCGCTGCAGAGGGCTGTGCGAATAGAGAAAAAAATGAATTAGGATTACAGAATATTCTATATATACTTGGTTGATGTACGAAGTGTAAAAAAATAAGGAAAATAAGGAAGAAATTGTTTTTAAGATTTCATGGCAGAATCTAGAGATTTAACCACCAACTCCATATTGAACGAGTTGACTACAAAAATGACGGAAGTTCTAACTAGAGCTCAGACCACCTCACAACCTTCGCTAACCGAAGCGTCGACTACTCCCATTAGTATTAAGTTGGGAGGATCCAACTATGCCTTGTGGTCGCAGGTGGTAGAGATGTATATCTCTAGCAAAGACAAACTAGGATATATTAATGGGGATTTTCCTCAACCTGTTGAAATCGACCCCTCATTCAGAAGATGGCGCACTAAAAATGCATTGTCAAATTATGGTTGATCAATTCAATGGACCCCTCCTTGATTGCAAATTTTATTCATCTCTAAGAAGCTAATAATTGGTTAACTCATCACTTTCTTCATGCATCATTTCTTGGTGATTATTAGTTGTTTCCACCTAAATTTCACCAACCTCTCCTATGTCTACTAATGACTCTATGAAAGTAGAGTCATTAGTGCAATTGTCTCCATAATATTTGCTCATTTTATTCAAAAAGTAGTATTTTTGGGTTTAAAATATTAAAATATGAACATGATAGTGAAAAGCGGTGAAAATATAATTTTTGAAATTTTATGGATTGTTAATGCAAAATCAATAAAAAATTGCCATGTGGATGTCACACAAGTTAGGGAGCTGATCGAGCAAGCCATGTGGATGCCACATAAGCAAAGAGAATGAATCACACAATACCACATGTTCCCAGTGATGCAACATCATGCCACATGTCAAAACAGCATTCATTTTGAGTTGGTAGCATGATCAAAGGTCCTACCATGTGTTGTAAATCGACTTATCTATTTCTTCCACCCTCACGCCATACCATCCTAATCACGAATAACATTGCACCACGTGTCAATGACTAAGCCTGAATTTACTGAGACCATTCCTCTTGCCAAATGTCATGCTCTAATTTTCCTAGTAAATTTTGTGTGCCACATGTTGCACTCTTATTGGCTAGCATTGTTAATTTTTCCTTTTTTCATTTCAACTCTTGCTTTGAAGTTGATCTGACAGTCTAGATTTTACCTAAGCCTAATTTAACCCCTTAATTTTCCCATTAACCCTTAATGGGCCAAAATTAACATCATTTTTATCAATTTCTAAAGCCAAAAAGAGAGATAAACACCAACGTATTCAAAAGGAAAAAAAATTTTGGTAGAGATTTAAGAGAAGATTAGTATTACAATTCAAGAGATGTGTTGTACTTCTTCTTCTCCTCTTTTATTTATCAATTTTTATGTCTTTATTTATGAAAACTATGAGTTTTATGAACAAAATTATGTCTAGTTAATTTCTTAATCTAGGGGTCTTATGAACCCAATTTTTAACATGTAAAGATCTAATATTTTACCCGAGTTATGATTTCAATTTAATTATATTATTTAATCTAATTTTTATTCTATTAATTGTTTGGCCAATAATTGATCTATAGAGGCAATTAAATAGATTTGAGGCAATTATTTAATTATTTGTCTTGATTAAATAACATGCATAGTTTCTAGGTAGAGATGAATGATTATTCTGTATGTGATCCATAATTGATGAACCATAATTGATGAACTTAATGTGTAGTATGCAATTTAATTGATATGAGAGTTTGATTAGGTTAATTATTATATGGTGTGTAGTTTACTTGAGAAAGGAATACATGCTAGATTAGATTTAATTGATCATGTAATTGATTAATAATTCTATTGGGGGATTTTAGTGATTTACATATTTAGAAAATTGGGGGATTAAATATTCTTAGATATTTCTCATATATCCTCTTAGCTGCCAAATTTGATTTAATTAATTATCATAATTTATTTTTAGTTCTTTTAATTTTTCTTTCTTAAAACATTAAAAAAAATTGATTTTGATTTTTTTTTTGTTTTAAAAATTAGTTTCTAATAACATAATCTCCATAGGAACGATCTTTATTCTTATAATTGTATTACTTGTTACAATACGTATACTTATGTATTCATTACACACAATTTGTGTGTTGATCGTCTACCTCAAAATAAGATATCTTATCTGGTATCATACCATCTAATAGTTTTGACATTGCTAGTTGTTTCATATACATGATATTTTCTCTAAATATTATATCTCTACTTACCACATTTTGTACTCTGAGTGCCCCATAGTTTCTACCCTTTTACTCCATCAGGGTATCCCAAAAACAAAAATTTCACAACCTTTGATTCCAATTTTCCCATTTTCATATGAATATAGGAAGCAAACACAAATACTCTAAGAGAGTTGTAAATTTCACTCTCCTTTTTTTTCCTAAAACACATTGTTCATAGAATGGTAACCTATCTATTTTTAAGTCATCAAGTAACCCTTGTTTATTTAGTTCAACTAACCCCTTTTTCATTGATATCTATCAGTCCCTAGTGCTAAGGTTGCATTATTGAGACATTCTTTATTTCACCAACTTCCACCGCAGGCATATTGATGCCACCTATTAATGGTAAATTACATTCTTGAGTTCACCCTGGAAACACACCATAGATCCCCTACTAAATTTCAATTATGCACAATTTCTTTTGAATGAATATCCATCCCTTTCTAGTTCCCCCAATGAAATTAGATTCCTTTTTAATCTAGACACATTCTTAACTTCATTTAACACCCTCTTAGTTCCATCTTCCATTACTAGAATCACAGTGCCTATAACTTTCACTACACATGATTGATCATTTCCCATAAATACCATTCCATTTGCTACTAACCTATACCTTGAGAACCATTCCATATAAGATGTCATATGATAAGAGCACCATGTGTCCAATATCCATTTTTTCTGGCAATAGTTGTCTAACATAGTGAGTACCATAGTACTATCATAGCCATCATGAGCCACTGATGCCTCTGCATTTGTTGATTTCATATCTTTGTCTTTGAATTTTCTTCTCTTGTCTGAACAATCACTTTTAAAATTTCCCTCTTTATGGTAAATAAAACATTTCAAGGCCTTCTTGTTTCTTGATTTCAATCTTGAATGAAACTTATTGTTCTTGGACTCTTTTGTCTCACTTCTTCCCTTAACACTCAATGCATCTCCATTGCCACCTCCAAACATAGTTTTGTTAGTTGATTTCAAGTCTAATTCCTTGGACTTATTGGACTTAAAGACTGATTCAACTACCTCCAAAGTGAGATTTTCCTAACCATACCCTATAGCTGCTTTTATAGCATCAAATAATTTTGGAAATGAGTTCAACAAAATCACAACATAGTTTTCATTATTGATTTGTTCCCTTATGTTTGAAAGCTCTTAGTGATTTTATTTAATTCATCCAGGTTATTTTCTAAGTTTTTTTTTTCTTTTTCTTTTTTGTTCAATTTTAAACATCAATAACTTTTTATTCATCTAGATCTTGATAGAAAAAGACTTCCCTAAGAACAAGTCTTCTAACTTTCCCATAAACCATATGCAGTGGTCTCATTCACCTAACAAAAAACCGAATCTAAAAGGTGTAGTATGATACAGATGAATATAGCATTCAAAATTTCTTGGTTCTTTTAAGCAGTTGTATCTAATAGAAACCCAGGTGACTCAATTAAAGGAATTGCCACCATTTGTTGAATAAAAACAACTCTCATCTTTTTTCTCTAGATTCGAAAGTTTCTTGTACCAATTTCTCAACATTCAACATTAGTAATGCTAATCTTGATAGTTTCTTCAATTTTAACTCCTAAGAACTCAATCAAAATTGAATGTACTTGCAACTCCCTCTTCTTGTGTGGGCTTTGATACTAATTTTTTAAAGATTAACCAAGTAGCAATGAAGTTTTTTCAATGAGAATGCGCCTAACACAAGAAGATTTTAAGAGTTTCATAAGTTGAAACAATTTTACTAACAAGACTTAGAATATGCAAATATACATGATCATGCACAAGTGATAAGTAATTTAAGAACAAAGGTTGTTATACCCACAAAGATTGGTGACAATTTTCACTATTAGTTAATAGTTCGTTAGTGAGTTAATTAAATTTGCAAATGGAGGTTTTGAATTGTTTTAGAGAAAATAACCTAAAGTAATAAGGTAATTCGCATAAGGATAATGAAAGATATGTGATCATAGAACTATTATTACCACTAGCCCACAATTTTATAAAACACATCATGAATGTAAATTAATTTCTTAAGTTCAAAATTACTTTCATAATTTAAAACCAATATTGAGTTCTTAATTTTAACTTTAAAAGTCTAGGTCCCTTCAAGACTTCTCATATTTTCTTACTTTGTAATTGATCTAGAATATCATCATAAAATCATCCTAAATCTTGAACAACATAGAAGAAATCTTACTAGATTTAGTTCATTCATTGCATTAGGATCTAAAAAAATGATAACTAAACTGGGAAATATTAGAAAAATCATTTAGTCTTTAGCAAATGTATTCAATTCTATTTGTGATAGTAGCACAAGGTACCACTTTGAAAAAGAATATTAGCGATTACATACTAGCATCTTATATAAATGTATTCATGCAATAAACTAGTTGATCATTCTAATTCATACATGTATAGTTATGGAATTCAAATATAGAATCAAATACATCAAGAATCAAGAATTGAAATTAAAATTGTTTATGATATTAAATTAATTAAATTATAGTTTAGGGCTTGAAATTTTCCATAATCATATTAAAAGTTTAGACATGGATTCTAAATGAATCAATATTATATTCATGGAAACTTAAGAAGAGAAGAAATAATTAGAAAATCTTAGGAATTGTAGATGATGAAGCAAAAGCACCCCTCTCTCCAATCTTTTCTTGTAAATCTTCTTCAAAGGTTTTTCCTAGATATGCTCTTAATCTCTCTTGTTCCTTATAGCAAATGTGTGTGATTAATGAGTTATTTTGCTTCCCATGTTGTATATATTTTTTATCTTGAGTAGATTCAGGCTTATTAGGATTGATCCAACGGCTACGATTAGAAGTTGATGATGAAAAATCATTAAATTTAGCATTGATTGGATAGCTTCATTGATTGAGACCTTTTTTTGATCGATTAACTAAGTGTAAGAGCACTCAATCGATTTACCATATCTCGATGAATCCATACCCTTGTCAATCGATCAATCAACTTTTGTATTTCTTGTCCTAATCACTTTTCAACTCAACGGTGCTCGATCGATTGATCGAGTCCCTATTTCAACTCTTAACACATTATTTTATATATGTAGACAACATGATTTATGATCATCTAGCAAATATGAGTGTTCTTACGTGAAGGTTGTTAAATTCTGATAATGACAAATGTCAATAATTTTGTTGACTCTCTAGTCCTATTTACAATTTATAAAAGCTATGTAAAAAGAGTGTTTTAATCTTTATATTGCATCATTAGGTATAAAGTTATGGTTTTAAAATAAATTATTAGTAACTTAAATATATTTTTAAAAAACTAAAAAAATAATTATGTAACTATTTAAACAAAAAATATCAAACTCCAAAGATCAAACAAAAAATAATTTTGTAACTATTTTTGCATTGGGTTCAAAAATATCAAACAATTCTAAAAATCAATGTTTGCATAAGAGTTATTTATTGTTTTTGAAATATACATACCAATCACGTTATTTTTTCTCTCTCAAATGTTAGGTATTTGTTTTTATAAAAAAAAATTACATTAATATTAAATTTTATTAATTTAAAATATTACCTAGTTACATACTCAATACAATGAATAATTTATCAACTCATTACAGCTTAATTACCAACATCCTTATCTTCGTTAAGAGAAACTATTATACGAGTTTACGTGGATAGCTTTTCCATTGATTTTTTTTTTATATAAATATATTTAATTGCATATAAAAAAACACATTTTACATATATATTTTCTTGATATTACGACGGTATACCACATGCCAATACACCTTACCCATCAAAAAGTTTTTCCTTCATTAACCACAAGTCATAATTGAAATTATCATCCTTTTTGAAGACAATAAAGCTAAGACAGTGCTTCCACCAAGACAAAAAATTAATTGCTATTTTTGCTAAACAGTTCTTTTTATTTATTTAGAGATTGAATAAAAAAGAATTATATAATTTATAATAAATAAATAACATAATTAGACGATATTTATATCTAAATGAAATTAAATATAAAATAATGAATTAAACTTTTTTTAATAATAAAAATATAAAAACTAAAAAAAGAATTATTTTTTTTTTATTTTCGTTATTTTCCCTTATTTTTTTCCATATAAAACTATTATTCTTGAAAGATTCTTTATAGCACAAATAAACTACTCAATATAAACTTACATACCACATTTAATAATTTTTAAAATTTTAATAAAAACTAAGCAATTACAGTGAACCTATTTAGGTAAGTGATTTTGATACCCAAATAATACCACATAGAATTACCTGTTATTCTTACATATAATTTAATTTCAAGTGACGAATAATGAATAGTTATATACTAAACCATAAAGTAAATAATTGACTAAACAAAATCATTGGCCAGAAGATCATGATTAAGTACGGTCATTAAAAGTGTAAAGAAAGAAAGAAATTAAAAAGGTCATAATGTGATATTGGTTAAATAGTGTGATCATGTGCAGTTGTTGGAGCGCACATGAAAGAAATAACGAGTGTTGTAAGAGGACAAACATTTGCAAAGTAGAACAATCATATTAAAGTTAAGCCATAATTGCAAATTACATTGCCTCAAAAGTTTAAAAACAAATTAAATATATTTCCCCAATTTGCCAGCTACAGCAATAATAAAATCCAAAAAGTACAAAAAGATACATCATTGCCATTCAATTGCTATGAAATTATCTGTAACAAAGTCTTTTTTTCATAATTTCATCATATTCCTTGTATCAATAAGGAAAACAGTGAACACATCCACATCCTACAATGTTAGAAATTAAGACAAACAAATGGTTCCACCAAAAAAAAAGGAAAACAATCGAACAACGCTTCTGAACCTGCTGCTCCTCAAATATATATCATTATGTTTTTTTTTTCAGTTGAAGCAGGCCGAGGTTGGTTAGTAAACAGATAAACAAACTGGGACAGAGACACTAATCACATAATGACATGTGTAAGTAACGTGCACTTGGACATAAGTTGCAATTGGAAACTTGTAATGCGATATAATAATGGTAGAAAGGAAAAAAAAAACATAAAAGAAAAAAATCAAACGGGATGTAAAAATGAGCCTTCATTCTTTGGCCATTATGAATTAACATCATGGGAAGGGAATGAGAGAGTACTAACTAACACTCACGGCCTCTGCGGCAGGGAAGAGCACCAGAATTGGAAGTGATGACACCAACCATGGAAGATGACTTGGCACCCAAACTTGAAGCCCTGGCATAATTGGCTGAAGCACCAGCTCCTGATGATGTGAAATAGGCACCATTCAGCAGCAAATCTCCCTCTGATCTCCAATTCCAACCCTGCCACATACCTGTAGCTGTGTCCACTCTCTTTGTCACCTCTTTTGCAAATGCGTTCACTGGAGCATTGTATCTGTTTCCTTGACTGTTTATAGTAGGATTTGCACTTCCACCAATTGCATACATCTCCCAGTGAGTGTAGTCATTGTTCACAACATGGAAATATCCATGTCTACACCTACATTGTTGCCGAATATATATTATAGGTATAAGAAAATATCTAGTTAGCATAGGTCAACCTCTATTTTGGGTCTAAAACACGAACCTAAATAACTTTAAGAGGGTGAATAGGTACTTCAATCAAATTCATACATACAATTACACAAGAAATTGTGTCAACGAAATTGCCAAACATCTAGTACCTGGGCATTCTCTGGATGAGTCCCTCTCCGAAATGGTTGTAGGCAATGGTCACTTGCATTTGCTTGTCTCTTGTGTAGGAATCACTATGCCCCAACAGCATTACCTACAAAGGTGGCAATATCTGAGTTTCAAATGTGCAAGATATTTAATAAACTTTGAAATTCTGAGAGAAAAATGAAACAAACTCCTTACCTCATTATGGTGGGTCATATGGTTGTTGGAAATGGTAATTGCAGTAGACCCCATGATAGCGTCAACAAGACCATCAGCACAGTGGGAGAGGGAGTTATGATCAACCCATATGTGGCTTGAACCAAAGATGGAGATGGCATCACCATCAGCCATAGTTCTCCATCCAAAGTGAGTTGGTGAGCTCCTAACCATAGCATTGCCTGTGGGTTTGCAATCATGAATATGAAGACCATGAATTATGATGTTCGTAACATACTGAATGGTGATACATCCACCATTAGCAATATGTACATTGGTCCCACGACCATCAATGGTCTTGAAGCTGTTTACAAGAAGCTCTTGTTTCAACTGAATTACCATGTCTCGTTTGAACACAATCCACAAAGGCTTGTCCTGAATTACAGCGTGGCGAAGAGTACCAGGTTTAGGGTTAACAGGATCATTGTCACTTGAATCGGTCACGACGTAGAAACGTCCATCACGACCACCAATGGCGTTTCTACCAAAACCAATGCCACAATCTGCTAGACGCTTGCGGTTTTTGTGCCATTGGGGATCACAGCGCCAGCAGTCATCAATAGGATTGCCTGTACCACATGAGAAATAACCCAGCTTTCTTCTCTCAGTGCTGTTGCTGATACTCCTGCCATTTCAAAACACAGTATTTCCTACTATTAACTAACATATCATGTACATCTCTCTGAAACATTAATAATATTCAATGGAGAGGACTTTGTGATATTTAGAGTTTTCTTTCGATCATAGGAAGAAGATGTATGACTTCCAATTTTCTTCCAATTTTCATTTACATGAATTAGATTTCCTATTTCTAGTGATATTAAAAATAAGGTTTAATAATTGTAAATATATATATATATATATATATAAAGGATAATGTGGAAGATAACTTTAGAGTCATATTTCATTACATGACTCATCATATTCATTCATGTGGGAAAAAGTAAAAAAGAAAATAATTATGAAAATTAGAGATTAGGATAGAGTAATAATACGAAATATAATCCTAAATCGTGTTCAGATATATAAAATAAAGAAACCCACAAAAGATTGTAATTTGTTAGTGGGGGGAGTCGGTGGGGATAATTTTCCTATTCGTGTAAGAACATTTGGATCTTCCCATTTCCAACGGATAGAATTGTGTCAAACAAATTTATGGATGTGTGGACAGAGAGAGTCAAATCTGCATATCTGTTTTCCAATTTTTCTTCTTTAGTGACGTTGGACTCATTTAACACATGTAGTACAACATATTTTGTTACCAGAGACTCAAAACTCTCAGCATAAGATACTAAATATAGTTAAGTTCAGGAATTCACATGTAAGAATCTCAATCAATGCGTTCATATTGATAGTATCTCACCCAAAATCTTCATGCACGTGACGACCACGTGGAAAAGCAAATATAATTTTTCTTGGTTCTATAAGTTGCCTATCCTTGTGGGTTGAAAATTACAAATGGCTTTATTACAACGGGGTTTAGTTTTGATAGCAATATTACAAGAGCTGTTTTTGGTAATTTCATAATTTAAAAAAAAAAGCATTGAAGTATTAAATTGTAAGAAAATAATTTATGAAAATTTAAAAATTATAATAACAAAAATAATTTACTAATAATATTTAACGTAATCTAATTAGATATCATTCAACGTTTAATAAATTTAAATGATCTTAATTTGATGTGAATTTTAATTAAATGTTATTTAACATTTAATAAATCTAAATAATTTTAATTTAATTTGAACGATATTCAAAATGAAATAATACGATAAATTTTTTTTTCTAAAAGTTAAAATAAATGAAATGTACATACATAAGGTTTATGGATAGTATTTTATATTTATAAATTTTACTGTTACTATTTATATTGTTTTTGAAACAATAGAAATTACTGGACAAAGTTCAAATCTTTTATGCTTTCAAAATAACAATTTCCATTAGTTAATTAAGTTTGTGATGTTATATAGAGTTTGGCTATAGAGTTTGGCTAAGTCCACATAGTTATCATCAGAAAAGCTACTATATTAAATCAACTGTCCCACCCACCAAACCCTCACATTAGTAAATGAAGTTAGAATTTAAACGGAAAAAAAAATGGTAAAAGAAGCAAATGTTATATAAAATGTTATACTATTTAGAAAATTAGATGAGAAATGGAAAAAGACGTACATCTCAACCATGGCAACAACTTCCTCAGGGTCTTTTACTGCATGTGGTTTAACCAAGCTCCTCTCTTCTTCATCACCCTTTGAAACCCTGAAACCAAACATTAAAGAACAAATTCAATAAAACAAAACCCAGAAAATTCATAGCCAAAAAACAAAGAAATAAAAACACCGAGAAAATTACAAAAAACCAAGTAATCACCTTTGAACTTCCTATTAATTAGAAAATTGGATAAAGACATTTATAAAGCCTAGACAAGCCAGAATTGAAAAAAAAAATTCTTTGTAAAATGATGTAAAGAATATGATTATATATTAAAGTTTTATTATTAAATAACAAACATGCTATATATATATATATATATATATATATATATATATATATATATATATATATATATATATATATATTAAAGTTTTTGGTATTCTTTATATTATTAAATTTTTTTTTAATTATATCACTTAGTTTATAAAAAGTTTTATTTATATTATTATATTAAGACTCTATTTAATAGAATAACATAGATTTAAAAATTTAGATAATTAAATAATATAATTTGAATAACAATTTTTATAGTGATTTATGATTTTATTATACAAATATTAATAAATAATATAAATAAATTTTATTATAAGTTTAATAATATAAATGTAACGAAAAATTATATAAATAAGATAAAGGTAAATTTATAATTATTTTTTAACCTAATATTTATTCATTTCAAAGTTGTAGAAAATGGGTTGTGTTATTTATAGTTTTGTGAGATATAATTAATGAGGAAAAGGAATTTGACCAAATTACAAAAAGTACACCGTAGAAAGAGAAAGTGCGCATCTATGCACAGTGCTCGAGTGCAACCAAACGTCTTACACTACTACATTCGGTGTCAGTAAAACCGTTAAAAAAAACGTTATTCTAGAAAGACAAAGAGACAAGAACTTAACAGGGAGAACCCACAAGCAAAACGAAAGAATGAAATATAGTAGTGAATTGAAAAAAGGGTATTTCTGGGAATAAAGTAAGAAGTAGTAAAAAGGGATAGTATTCAAAATAAGAAACTAATATTTAAAAGAACGATTTAAATTTTCATATATTACGTTTTAATAAGGTAGTGATTATGGTAGAATTTTAAATATAATAATTCAAATAAGAAACTAATAAATTGGAATAAACGGTTCAGATCTAAAGATTCAGATCTGAACGGTTAGGATTCTTCTTTACAGTTAAAAAGCATCGTTAAATAGATACTCTGCAAAAAAAAAAAACAATATAACGGTTTTAAGGAAACAAACAGCAGTTTTTTTGGATATAAGCATCAGACCTGACTTGAGCTTCCATTGATGAATTGCTCGAGCTCTTTAACACTCCTGTTTCACTAGTCCTGTGTAAATAAAAAAAAATATCGAAAAAATGTCATACAAAGAAAATAAAGCTAATAAAGAAATAAATTAGTTAATATCTACGGGAAAGTTGGTCCAACAAACACTTTTTCTTTTGCTGTAAAGGAATGTGGATTAAAACGGAACGCATTAAAAGCTCTAAGAAATTTCTCTGGTTGATGTTATCCATCTCTCTTTCATTTTGTGCTTGTAATAATTAGTGTGATATAAATATGGTGGTCCAAGAAGGAAGCATTTAATAAAAAGGAAAGCGAAGTTGCAGAGCTAAGTGGGAATCGGCATTAATGGCTTCGGTAGTAAAGAGTAAATGATGAAACAGAGTCCGAACTCTGGCTTAAAAATAGTAAGTTAAGAATTAAAACAGAAACAGCTGACCAAACAGATAGAAGCTACTTAAACTGGAAAATCACTCTGACAATTTAAACCTGAGCTTTCATTTCCTATACCCCAAATGGAATTAATTTCACACCCAGTTATTAAAGAAGAAACACCATGAAACTGCAGAAGTAAACATAATTGTAGTTTAAAAAAAAAGAACCAATTTAGAATTGTTTAGTATAACCCAGAACAGGGTATTACTTTTTTTTTCCCCAAAAACAACGTACATTGAGGAATCTTATTAGAAAAAGTTGAAGAAAGAGAAAAGGAAATGCATACGAACCTGAGAGAAGAGATCTCATTAATGCGAACTCTGGGCATTGTACGAACGAAGCACAGCATTAGAAACAAGGCAATGCAACCACAAACCCATTTCCGAGAGATCTCCATTTCTATCTTTCTCATTATCTGAGAGTGAATTCAAGCAGAAAAGAAGAGAGAGAGAGAGAGAGAGAACAGAGCACACCCTCAGAGATGGCACAAAGAAAACAGAGAAAGAAATAAAAAGTTGAGGAGTGAACAAGTGGAGTCAGAGACAAATAGCTCTTTTTATAGAACAAACTTCTTATAACGCCGTTTACAGTTATGCATATATTTCTTTAAACGTTGTTAGGTTAGCTTTAACCCACAACAAAACAGCCCCCAAACTCAATTAAGTGGTTAACACCCTTATAGTTATAACTAACATCTTAACCAAACTATAGCACATGCGTCTCGCGTGCTACTTAAAATGGAGCCCAATACATGTATTGGTTAAGATTTGCACTAGAGCAAGAATTGAATCAATAAAATCAATTATTAAAAATTAATCTAAGTCGAAAACTTTGGAGTGGATTTAGTTTATGAACTTTTGTGTTTTTTTTTTCATCGTCAAATTTTATTTTAATTTTTTTGTTTTCAATAACTAAATAAAAATAATATTAAATTATATGTTTTAAAATTCATTAAGTTTACTACTCGAAAGAATTTTTATTTTTCTAAATAATAAATCTAACAAAGACAATACATGCAATTATATACTTTAAATAGCATATAAATTAAAATATAATTAATATTTTATTAATTTAAATATAAATTATATATTTATATATATATATATATAATTTGAAGAGAGGTGATAAAATTAACTTAAATTTATAAAGTTGGTTTTATTTATTCAAAAATATTTTAAAAAGTGCCATTCAATTTTAAGAAAATTAATCAATTAGAAATAAATAATTTTATTTTAATAATTTTTTTATTAATATTTTTTTTTACTTTCAAATGATTACAATATAATAGAATATTAATGATAAAAGTGAAATTTAATATTAACTTATTTAAGAAAAATCAATAATAATAATAATATTAAAACTGAATATTATTTAAATATTATTTTTATTTTTTGAAAAATTAAAATAAAAAGGTTATAATTACCAAATTTTAAAATGAATATTTTGTGATTTTTTTTAATATTAGCTCTATTTATAATTATTAAATAATCAAGTTTTAATAGTATTTTAATCGCTTAATAAAAAAAATAATATTTTAATAAAAAATTATTAAAATAATATTATTTATCTTTAATTAATATATTTTTTCAAAACGTATAAACTAGAAGAAATCTTATTCAATTTGAGAGAGTAAACCCATGAAAACACTTAACCTGAAAAATATGATTGGTATAAAAATATGGATGTGATTAAATAAAAAAATATATCTTACAAGTTATTTATATTATATAATTTGTGTTGTTTATTCACTTACATTAAAATTTGTATTATTTAACCTTTTAATTATTTATAATAAAAATCTAGGTTTAATTCTAATTGGTTTATAACTAGAAGGATAAAATTATACTGGAAATTAGAATATAAACTATGATATGCGCTTATTAATATTAATTATTGAATTTATTTTTTTTAATTTTTTATTTTTATAAAAATAAAAAAATTAAGATAAAATTGTTTTATTATGTGTTAATCCTCTCATCATAGGTAAGATTCTTTGTTAAAATACATAACTTGTTTTGATTTTTTAATATATAAATATGAATTTAAAAAATTATATTTTTAAAAAATAATTATTTTTGATTGGTTTATTGCAAATGATACATTAATTGATTTATTTTATATTAATTACGATAACTATTTTTATCATATGTTTCTATAAAAAAGAAACTCGTTATTTATGAGAAAATAAAATGAATAAAAACAGTTACATCAACTATTAGTTAACAATATATATTTCAACCTCCAGTATTATTATACAAAAAAAAAATATCATTAATATACAATCTATTATTCAGCCTCACCAAAAATATATTTTTAGATCTAGCACCATTCGAAGAATTTCATTAATGACATTGTTTACCCTTGAAAATGTGGCATTAATTGTGATTTTTAAGAGTTATAGATTCATGGCTTAACAAATCAATTTTTTGTAAAAGTTTCTAAATTTTTTTCTATACATAATGGTATTTAAACATTTATGCCATTATATTTGAATCTTTTTGTGATTAAGTAGCCAATTAATGTTAATTAACTTACCTGCTAACATTAATGTTTATTAACTAATGTGTAAAAATTTAATCACAAAAAAATAAAAATTTATACATGGAATAAAATTGACATTATTGTGCATAAAAAAATTCAAACATCTTTATATAATATATATCAATTTTTTTATCAATAAATTGAATTATTTTTATTTTATATAAGAGCAATTAGATCAGGAAAATAAAAGAATAAAACATTAATCATTAAATAAAAATAAACTAAAATTTAAATATCTCAAAAACTGTTTATTTTAGATTTTATAAGTACTTTTACAATAGTTTAATGTATTTGAGGTATACATATAAAAGGTTACGATAATTATGTGTAACTTTTCAATGGTTACTTAAAATGACCCAATCCCGTTTAAAGCATACTATATATATCATAATTTTGTATTTATCATAAATCATGTGGGGAAAATTGGTTGGTCACATAACAAATGCTTAATGCATTTTGTGTTGTCCATTAAAATTTTGTACTCCATTTAATTAAGATGGAAATAAATTGGTTTAAACAACACCTATGTTACACTAATTTTCATCGATTATATATTTTCCTAATTATTTTTCAGTACATTTGGCTCATTATTTTTTATAATTTTCATAAATTTAATCCAAAATAAATATAAAATTTAAAAATTAAGGGATCAGTTAATTTATAAAAAAAATATAATATGTTAAATTTAATTGTTACGTTAAAATTTTACTATAATTTATATTTTTGATTAAATTTATTAAATTTAAAAAATTAAGGACCATATTTTAAGGAAAAAAGATTAAGAGACTAAAAATTAGATTCAAAAAAATTAGGATATTACAATTTATGTTAACCATAAGTTTAACGATTAACAATTTATTTAGGGGTGATAATCTTGGTACAACTCAACAACACGATTCCATTACAGAAGGAACACTAATATGAGTAAAATACGACAAAATATGATTATAGTGGAAGTTATCACAAATCGTTTATAAATTCAAAGGTTCTATAATTCATTACATTATGAGTATTTTTTTTGGTGAATTGCTATCTTAAGTGGGATTAATGCATCAATCATTCCCATACTATCAACTTTTTATCTATTTTGCCCCTATATAAATATTAAATCCATTTTAGTCCTCTTATTATCTTTCTCCATTATCTTTTCTATACAAATATTGCATTCATTTTAGTTCATATACTATCATTTTCCATCTATTTTTGTTCTCATTCAAATATTATATCCATTTTAATTTTTAAAATACCAAAATTGAAATGCAATTACTCAACCATCAATTTTTCATTAAATATAATGAAATTAATTTTTTTTTACTTATTCTCTTACATGTAACTTACACATGCCTCTAACATCGTGATAAAATCCTATTACTATTTTTAAACATTAATAATTTATTGTTATTACAAATTCCCAATCATTTAAAAAAATCAGAAACTATTCTTATTTTCTTTTATTTTTTAAAGTTAATTTTATTTTCTCTAATGAAAATTAGAATGATAAATCATATAATAGGCTCTTGAGAAAGAAAAGAAAGAATAATGTTTTTATTTCGTTTCTAAATTTTTGATTGAGATAGTGAATAATGAGTTTTGGAAGAAAACAAAATTTGGTTCAACATTTTTCATTTTTCATTTTTAAATTTTTATAAGGAAATTTGAAATAATAAATAAAATTATTAATGTTAAAAAATAGAAATATAATTTTATCTCTATGTTATAAGCATGTTCAAAAATATGTAAAAAATGTAACTGTAAGAACTATGAGTGTTGATTATTTTTGCGAACAAAATATTTTCATGTAAATTTAATTTTTAAGCTCCCTATCAAGTTTATCAAGTAAAGTCTTAGAAATGTGAGAATTCTAGATAGTCATACTTCAGGTATATCTTTTATAAATTTAACATACATTTGTAACATCATGATAGAATTGTATTACTATTTTTAAACATTAATAATTTATTTGTTATTACAAGTTCTCTAATAAAAAATTCCACGACATTTTATTTTTGTCTAAAACTCATTATCTAATATCTGAATCAATCATTTAAAAAAATCAAAAACTATTCTTATTTTCTTTTATTTTATAAAATTAATTTTATTGATCTCTAATAAATCTTAGAATGATAAATCATATAATAGGCTCTTAGAAAGAAAAGAAAGAAATTTTTTTAATTTTGTTTCTAAATTTATGATTAAGATAGTCAATAATGAGTTTTGGAAGAAAACAAAATGTGATTCAACTTTTTTCATTTTTCATTTTTCATTTTTTTCATTTTTATAAGGAAATTTGAAATTTGAAATAAAATTATTAATGTTACAAAATAGAAATATAATTTTATCTCTATGCTATAAGCATGTGCAAATAATACGTAAAAAAATGTAACCGTAAGAACTATGAGTGTTGGCTATTTTCGTAAAAGAATATTTTCATGTAAATTTATTTTTAAGTTTGCTATCAAGTCTATCAAATAAAGTCAAAAAAATGTCATAATTTCATATAGTCGTATATCAGATATATCTTTTATAATTATGACACATAGGATTGTACTCATGCATTTAATAACACATGTTTATAAAACTGGAATTATTTTTACTGCTAAAATATTTATTTAAGCTTGAATCAATTTATGAAATTATTAATTAAATATTTTTTAGATTTTTTTTAATACTTTTAAAATATGTTTTAAAAATGATTTTTTATAATATTAATTAGATTTGTTTTAATACTTTTAAAATATGTTTTAAAAATTATTTTTTTATAATATTAAAATTTTCAATGAGTTTTTAAAAATGAATTCCAATATATATTCAACCTTAATACTATCATATTATTAATATCATCTATGTAAATATAGACATATTAGGGGTGAAAGTGATAGAAAAATAAGTTGTTGCAATATGCTGAAACGTTGAAAACGGTCGAACTGCGATGAAAAAAAAAAGCCGAAAAGAAAAAATTAAGATATCAGAGGACCGGTGCTGAATGATATATATATATATATATATATATATATATATATATATATATATATATATATATATATATATATATGAGATTGGCAACAGGAGATTGATGGAGTAGGTTTTAGGAAATATATAGCCATGCTGGCGACCAAAGTAATTAGCGCAGAAAAAAATTTGATATCATAATAAAAGAAATTTGATATCACAATTCTATTAATTATTTCTTTTCGAATATTCGAAAAGAAAAAGGGGTTACGAAATAACCATAATGGATACGTCGGATGGACGTCAAGTGGTTGATATTATCCCTCCAGGACCAAAAAATCTTGTTTCAGAGAGCGAATCCATCAAACTTGATCAACCATTAACCAGTAATCCTAATGTGGGTGGATTTGGTCAAGGGGATGCAGAAATAGTACTTCAAGACCCATTACGTGTCCAAGGCCTTTTGCTCTTCTTGGCATCTCTTATTTTGGCACAAATATTTTTGGTTCTTAAAAAAGAAACAAGCTGGTATGCTTCAATTGTCCGAAATGAATTTCTAGATCCGCGCACCAAGCTCTAAAAAGAATAAATTTTTTTTGTTGACTATTCTAGAATATGTAATCTGATCAAAAAATTTATGAAATTGGTGTCTTTCTATTTCTTTTTAGAAGTTTATCATAATCTTATTCTATTTATATAAATAAAATATATAATAAAAAAAATTAAGTAGTGATAGTTGACAAAAAAAAGATAGAAAATCTTTTTGGCAAATAGAAATTCTTCAATGAACTTCTATTTTCTATAAAATAAATATAGAAATCAAAAATGAACTAAAAAAAAGAAAGATTCTTAATATATTAAGAATCTATTAATAGATTAAGAAAAATGAATATATAGAATATATAGAATTGTGATAGTGTCATCCAAAAAAGGAAATCTAATAATTCCACTTTTTTTATTTCTTTTCATTTTGAAAGGATCGACGGATACTGTCGAGGAATAGGTGTTCTGACTCAAGTAATGAAGTTAATTTTCCAAAAACATAAAATAAAAAAGTGAAATGAAATTTTTTGAAACATCGGAAAAGTGATCTATTTTTTTTCATTTATACGAATAAACCATTATGATTATTAAGAACTCAACGGAACCTACCCCCTCTTTCGTTGTCTGATTCGAGGGAAATTCCGTTAAGTTCTTACGCTTTCATGTTATGTCTACAACTCAGTTCATCCGATTACTAAAGGGATGAACCTAATCCAGAATATGAACCATAAAAGAAAATACCGATTAAACCGATCACAAGAATACCAGCTACAGTACCTATTATCCAAAGAGGAATCCTTCCAATAGTATCGGCCATTTATCCTACCTTCCTCCACATTTCATCAGGTGGTCATGCTATAGACATAAACAGCTATAGATAATTATGAGATGGTATCCTTCCGAATGGGATAAGAGAATTCTTGCTATTAGTTAGTATTCTCTCTCTTTTTTTAATTGAAGAAATAGTTGGAAAATAAAACAGCAAGTACAAAAATGAGTAATAAACCCCAAGTAGACCGGTAATGATTCAATTCAACATTTTGTTCGTTTCGGGTTTGATTGTGTCATAGCTCTATAATTCGGATTTAGGTTTATCGTTGGATGAATCACATTCGATATTGACACCCCTAAGAAAAAATGGTAGTACAATTAGTCGGAATGTAGACTAACCAAATAAGACTGTAAAAATTGGATAGGTTCTATCTATAGTCATTGGGGCCTCCTAAAAAGATTTACTAAATTCATCGAGTTGTTCCAAAGAATCAAAAACGGCCGCTTATTAATGGAATTCCTTGTCGTTCTCTCGCAAAATACTCGTTTGGGCGAGGGCTTCCAAATACATCGTAGTTAAACCTCGTGTCGATGAATAACCAACCCGCAATGAATAGTGGAAGGTATAGTAATATTATGAATGACCCAAGATCGAATACCGGTAATAATATCAAGAAAAGAACGTTCTCCCGTGCTTCCAGGACATGTTAAGCCCGCATATTCTTGTATAGTCAAAGGGGATCGAAATCAGAAAAGATGAAATCAAGAAAATGGAAATTCACCAAAATCTAATCTTTGCGTAGATCACGTCAATATTGTACCAAGGGTGTTTTTCGAGTATACCGAATCAAAGATAGCTATCCTTCTTTCCGACACAAAGAACGAAATTTCACAATCGATCGAAATAAAGTGTTAGATAATTTCTTTCTTCTTTTTCTTGTACATGTAGAATTATGAACCATTCAATATAAATTTTCTCAAATTCCTCTAGTACTCAAATACCCGTAGTAGTACTTGTAATATAAGTGGGTTTTTCTATTATTGGCTTAGGAATAGAAACCGAGGATCGGTAAAATGCGTGCCAAGAATTTCTTGGTTTCCAATAATTTATGAAGTAGATTATTATATTCTTACGATTCAATTAGTTACTACATCTAAAAATATTTTCTTTTATTGTTGCAGAAGATATTCTTTTGTTGGAATTTTTTTCTTTGGATTTGAAGGAACTGATTAGTTTCCCTATAACAAAATAGTAGCTTGTATTTAATGAAAAAAAGTGTACAAGGAATAAATAATAATAAATATTTTTGATACATGCATTGTTGTATTAGAACCGAATGATCTTTCTTGACCTAATTATATAGGTGGGACTACTGCGTAATATGAAAAGAAAAATGTAAACCTTGATTCAGAGTAATCTGATCATATGATACTTTTTTTTCCTTTTCATTCGAGAGATTATGTGAATGAACTTACTGTTGAATTTAATAAGTTCAATTTTTAGTAAGGGGGTTCATTATAAGATACACTCATCGTTCTAAAAAAAATGGATCCGTCAACACAATAAAAAAACAATCACAATAGAAATTATTTTCCAATTTTATTCCATAACATAATGATTCAAAGAAAGTTTTTTTTTGTAATTTTTATAAAGTTATAAGACTAAGTTAATATTATTCCTTTCTTTTTTATTTAAAATTATAGACTATATATTTTTTAGTATTTTACTCAACCCAAGGGTTGCTCAATGAATCTCTTGATTAGAAATTTCAGAATTGGATAGATGCCCAATTAATAAATTTGATTAATGTTTTTATCTTTATATAAATTTTTTTTAATTAAATTTCTACGATTTAGATTAAATAATTTTATATGTGATCATAATTATTTGATTTGATTATTAAAATTTTAAAGAAACTATTTTTATTGAAATTTTGCATAATCTTTTTAATCTAAAATTTGATAGTTAATTTTATTTAAATGACATGTTTTTAATCATCTAGCGAGTATTATTCATTATTAAATCCATTCTATAACACATACGGACACTTGTGTTTTATGCTAACCATTTTGCAGTTAATTTGAGAACGTATCTGATTGGTAGGAAGTTTAGTGGAATGTTGGTCGTAAGTAAGGTACATTAGAGCAGTATCCTAGAGAGGATAGCATAATATCGAGTTTGTACTTGAACATTTTGTTTTCATAATGGAAAGTTAGATGGTCCAGTGAATCAGTAGTTTTTTTCTTAGGTCATGGTTGGTCTAGGTTGTTTCCACCTAAAAATATCTTATGTTATTCTTTTATTTTCACACTTTATTTATACACTCAATTGCATGTTTTGTCACTTTGTTTATATTATTAAATTATAATTGATAAAAATTAAAAATAACCTTGTGAGTTTACCCTTATTGGAATTGGTCACTCTAGGTTAATTAGATCCATAATTTATAAACTTTTAATTGATATCAAAGCCAACACTAAACACACTTAGTGAGTTTGATCCTTAGGGACACTCATATCTACTTATAGACCAAAAGGTGGATCATCTATTAGACCCTCACTCTTTGATAGGTATAATTACCCTTACTGAAAGGCTCGCATGTAAGCTTTTCCCAAAAAAGATGAAAAAACCTAGGATGTTATTCTTTATGGTTGGGAACCACCTTTGGTAACGAAAGATGGTGTAACAATCATAAAGCCAAGAAGAGATTGAACCATTGAAGAATGCACTCTTAGTGGGGCAAACCAAAAAGGTCTAAACTCAATCTTCACTACAATGTCGATGGATGAGTTTCGTTGCATCTTCAACTGTGAGACAGCTAAAGATGCATGGAATGCACTTGCTCTTACTCATAAGGAAACTTCCCAAGTGAAAAAAACAAAATTGAGATTGCTAACATCTCAGTTTGATTCCATTAAAATGAGTAATATTGAAACTTTTGGTCAATTCTATGCTTGCTTTTGTGATATCACTAACAACAGACTACAAGATGAAAGTTACAACGATAAAGGAAAGCAAGAATGTGGACACACTAAACACTGATGAACTTGTAGGGTCAATTCAAACCTACTAACTTACTCTTTATCTACCCAAGAAAAACAAGGATGTGGCATCCAAAAGCTTTCAAAAGGACATCTTCATGAAGATATGAATAATGAGTCACTAGTATTGTTTAGCATGAAAATTGAAGAAGTTCATGAAGAAAAAGGGTTAACAAAATAATCAATCTAACAAGGGACAATACATTTGTTCGAAGGACTAAAAGTCAAGGAAAATCAAGCCTCATAGCCTTGATGGTAAGAAAAGTAAGCCCATTAGTCCTCAATGCATTACTTGTGGGGTCTTTGGTCATATTTCTGCAGAATGTGCAAATAATAAAAATAAAGTTAGAAAAGCCTTTAATACTACACTTAGTGACATAGAAAGTGAGTAGGATAATGCTAGTAACTCAGAGGATGATGACACTAACTATTGTGCTTTTAGCGCAACTACCAAAGCACGCCACAATGACTCTGACTCTAACTCGAATGAAAAAAAATGAGGATGTAGACTCTTCTTTCTTACTGTCTAAGCTTAATGTATCAAATTATGATGAACTATTCATGGATTGTCTATGTATCAGGAAAGAAAGGGATAAACTACTTGTGAAAGTAACTAAACTTAATGATATCATCAATGTTCACAAAATAAATTTTTCTAGCATGGAGAAGGATAAAAAGGAATTGTCTGAACATATTAATGCCTTGAATTTGAGTCTTGTAGAAACCAATGAGGAAAACAAAAAGCTTGGGCAAGAACTTAGTATTGCTAAAGATATAGTGACGAATTTTATCATAGGTGTTGAAAAATTGGCCAAAGTCCTAGACTATGGAAAGCCATATGGAGATAAGAGAGGTCTAGGATATGTAGGTGAATAGCCAACACCTTCATCATCCAAAACTCAATTTGTAAAACTCACTGTTAGTCGAATAGGGAAGGTAATTTCTACACCTTATCACTCTAAGCAAATTCAGTTTGTTCTCATTTGTCATCATTGTGGTAGGAAAGGTCATATAAGACCAAAATGTAGATTTTTGATGAATGTTCTTGAACTTAATGATTCTTTTCATGCTTCACATAGTAGGACCCATAAGCATTATCCATCTATGTATGCTACATCATATTTAAGGATGAAAGTAAGTTATAATAATGTGTTCAAAAATTCTACTAGGAAGCATGAAGTCTTAGGTTTAAAGAGACAAGTAAAATTCAGTATAGTAATGCTATGACTCATTATCATCATCTTACTATGAATACGGCATCTTCATTTGGGATGAATGAGAAAAGTACAACTAAGTCCAAGAACATGTCTATGAAACCTAAGTTAGTTGAGTCTCAACCCAATGATATAAAGAAACCAAAATACAAAAAAGTTTAGGGTAAGGAAAGATATTTTTCCCCGATCACTTGATTGTCTTTTATTCTTTAATCTAGTTATTTTTATTAGAGTGCTAAATGACCATAGGTGAGCAATCTTTATTGTCTTTATTTTATTTATTAGTTAAACTTATAAAAAAAAGATAAAGAAGTAGAATCCTTATATGGCCAATATGGTATTGAACTTATTTAATACTTACACATCTATAATTTTTATTTTTAGTGACTTAACTTATTTTGATATTTATTGTGTAAATTATTTTACAATTTTAATTTATGCACACACATATTCTTGTACATGTGATGATCGATGTTGACATAAACTTATCCACACACTCATGAACACATATATATGTTATGCTTGAAGTTTATGAATTCTCTTGAAAGACTCTAGGACTTCAACTAATATTGACTGTAAAATTGTGTTGTTCTATTTCTTATTTTCTAAAATTTTACCGTATGGAGGAACCTAGTATTGAGAGGGCTATCTATTGTGATGTGTGAAGCTACCACAGTGAGTGAAGAGGGCTACCCTACAACTAATGTGAAAGTCATCATGCTAGGTTTATGGATCGTGCAAAAAGAAAAAAAGAAAAAAATGTACAGAAAGTGACTACTTATAAAACTTGTACTTGGAATGCACAAAAAGAAAGGGCTAATAGAGATTAAAGAAAAAAATATCATTTGCCTAATTTATAAAATAAAGATAAAAAAAATATAAGTCCTCGTTTGGTAGATATATTTTATTTTGTGAAATTGAATACTCGATTATAATTGATATTTTTTTCTTTTTGAGTCTTTTTTGATTGTTCATAAATCAACTAATTGACATATTTATGGAATTTAAACATATATACTATTTTTAAGTAAATGTTAATATGTCATTATAAGTGCAAAGTGTGTTTGTGTGCCTCTTATACCCTACTTGCTTATTTATATAATAGATAATTAAAACTTGAGTTAAAAAATAATGAGTTTTCAATTGGTTGTGTGCTCATTTGTAATTAAATGAGTTTAATACCTTATGTGACTATTTATGAAAATTTAAAAAATATATTATATTTTTATTCATTTATATCTTATTTCTATTTATACCCTTTTTAATTGGTTTTTAAGTTAAAGAGTCATAGAACTTAGGGAAAATTTAAACCATATTGCACTTATGCATTAATTTATTTTTATATTACGCTTTTAACTTTAGCGTGATTTTAGCTCCATTGTTTTGACCAATGCTTTGTTCTTCTCGTATGTCAAAAAGGGGGAGAGTATGCTTCACTTTCATGTTTTATCTTGTTACGTATATATGGGGAGAACCTATTTAGTTAGGCTTATGTTAAGCTTTATTAGTACGAATGCATGCATTATATGATTATTCTTTACACTTTGCTTATTTCTATATAAATTAAACTAAGAAGGCTTTCAAGCCAAGTTGTCATATGGTTTTTTTATGTCATTGCATTTACTTACAAGTGTGTAAAGTTGTAGCTAAAATGCATTCACCAAACCATAAGATAGTTCCACTATAGAGCCTGAAACATCATTGTATTTTTATTTTATTCTTATAAGTGTTATGTACTAAGTGTGAGATTTTGCCACACGAAAATGCCGAAAGGATAGTTTGTAAGGACTATAAGTATTGGCTATTTTCATGGACATAATATTTTCATATAAATTTATTTTTAAGCTTGTTAACAAGTCTATCAAGTAATGTCGAAGAAATGTTGGAATTTTAAATTGTCGTATTTCAGGTATATCTTTTATAACTATGATACATATGATTTCATTCATACGTTTAATAGCACATGTTTATAAAACTTGAATTATTTTTACTGCTAAAATATTTATTTAAGCTTGAATCAATTTATGAAATTACTAATTAAATATTAATGAAATGTGTTTTAAAAATGATTTTTTATAATATTAAAGTTTTTAACGAGCTTTGAAAAATTAATCCTAATATATATTCAATCTTAATATATATATATATAGACATTAGATATATATACGCACGCATCAGTGGCAACGAAAGTAATTAGGGTTAAAAAAAATTGATATCATATTAAAAGTTTTTATTAATAAATTTGATTGGTATTTTTATATTTATATAGTTTCTTTTTTATTAGATTTTTACATGTTTAAATTAAATAATTTTATGTGTGATCATAGTTATTTGATTTGATTATTAAAATTTAAAGAAACTATTTTTATTGAACTTATGTTTAAATTTTTTGATATAAAATTTGCTAGTTGATTTGATTTAAGTGACGTATGTTTTGAATAATATAGTGAAGATTATTCATTACTAAATCAGTTCTAGAACATGCATGGGTACTTATGTTTTTGTGCTAATCATTTGTAGTTAATTCGGGAACATATTTGATTGGTTGGAAACTTATTGAAATGTTGGTCTCAAAATCGCTCATGTTAAGATTAGAAATTGTGAAAACTGAGTAGGAGCTCGTAAGTAAGGTACATTGGAAAAATATCATAGGGAGGGTAGCATAAGACCGAGTTTGTACTTAAACATTTGATTTTTATAATGAAAAATTAGGTGGTCCGGTAGACCGATGATTTTCTTCTTAGGTTATAGTTGTGACCTGGGTTATTTTCATTCTAAAAATATCATGTGTTATTATTTTATTTTCACAATTTATTCTTATATGCGATAATATAAGGACTAAAATAATTATCATATTGTTACTAATAGAGACTAATATTTATATAGGAATGAAAATGAATGGATAATCATTATAGTAGTATTTATATATAGAAGTAAATAAATGAAAAATGATAATGGAAGAATAAAAATAAATATAATATTTATATAGGTATAAAAATAGATAAAGCTACTTAATATGGCTAGCACATTTAATCATTTCCAAAATAAAGCTATATTTTTAAAATGTTTCCCTATTTTTTTCCATCCTTGCCCGAGAGGCGAGAGTGCGTAACGGTAATTTGAACAGCCTAGTGTGGGCCCCAAGCACCTAGGCGAGGCTTTGGGAGGTGAAGATTGAGTACGAACGGCGTCATGTGAACAATTTTCACGGTTCCCAGCTGATTTTGCGGCGAGTTGGGAATATATATATATATTTTGAAATATAAGTTGGGAAAATATTAAAAAAAGGATTAAGATTTTATTTCATAATTTTGTTAAATAATAATGTGTTTTTTTCTGGGAATCTAAATCCCAGGCGCCAATCACGGCCTAAGGCATTGACTGCTATTTCAAAACGTGAAAGAGATTGTTTACGGGAAAAAAAAAACAGAAACAAATTAAATGGTGAAGAACAGTTGCTTGATTTCTTACCAGGCTGTTTTTGAGCCTTTCTTTTTCATTTTTTCCTTTTCTAGTATTTAATTTTTAGGAGACTGATTCTATAGATTATATATTTATTTTATAAATAATATTTAGATTTTATATTTATTTATTTGATAATTTAATCTCATTATTATGAAAAATGATTGCATAAAGATAAATAATAATTTTTTAATATTATTATTTATTTTTATTTAATTTAAAATAATCTTTATCTAATACAGTTAACAAAATCAAAAAATAAAATTAAAAATATTTACTTTATTTTTATGCTGTAATTTATTTAATTATCATTTTCACGTTAAGCATAGCAAACTGACGGCATTTATGGCTTAATTTTTGTACCAAAATTGTACTATTCAGCTGGGCATAATAAGTGATTCACGTTGATATATTTTCTTCACAACTCCAAATTTTTATTTTGAATCAAGTTAATATATGGTTCGATTCGAATAATAATTTCTTTTCAAGTCTGAATTATTAGATAATTTATTTTAAATGTGGATAAACTTTGACGTATTAACATGATGCTGCTTTTAAATCGTAGTTCTGAGGTTGTTTTTTATACATCAAGAACATTTGTTAAGAAATGTTTATAAATCCTACTTGGTGTCACTTATGCTTTTGAAGCATAACTAGTGACAATCAATCACCCGGTGATGGATGCTACCATCTTTGTATGATAGAAACTTTGAATTAGAGTCGAATTATATTTATGTTATCACTTTTTTTTTTTAAATATGATTAGTTTCGATGTGAGATGATATTTTGTTTGGATTGACTACTTAAAGAAAACTATTTGTATGAAGTTTTATTATTTTTAATAGAGAAGATAATGTTATAATTGATAATATAACCTTTATGGTTCCTAATATTTGTATAATAACTTGGTGGTGGGTTGTTCCATTATTTACATAGCCTTTTTTTTATTTGAATGTTAATTATATATTTTACTAAAATTTAGATTGTATAATTTTTTTCTCTATTTAATATTACTAGTAATTGAGGGGTTAGATAAAGAGGGTACTACGGAGATGCCAACTTAATTGGGATATTTGATCGATCACACATGAAGTGTGTACAATGAATATAAAAATATACGTACTGTAATAAATATTATAATGATAAGAAAAGATCGTTTTCATAGAGATTATTTTATTATAAATTAATTTTTAAAACTAAAAAATAAAAATCAAATTTTTCTTTGTATTTTTATATTTTAAGGAAGTAAAATGAAAATAACTAAAAGTAAATAGTAATAATTAATTAAATCAGATTTTATAATTAAGAAAATATATGAGAGAATATATAAGAATACTTAATCTCCTAATTTTTCAAACATGTGAATCACTAAAACCCCCAATATAATTATCAATCGATTATATGATCAATTGAATCTAACTTAATATGTATTCCTTTCTCAAGTAAACTACACAGCATGTATTCCTCTCTTACGTACACATGAGAATAATATACTCTTTGATTTTAAGTAGGGAGTAATCGCGTAACAATATATGGTAGTGTTGTTTGACCACGCTCCGAATTCAGATTGAATGACATACTGACACATGTCATGCACTACATCACTTTCAAACGCAGAGATTCTCGATTGATTGCCCCAACTTACGTGGTGTCTGCATGGCTTGTCCAGTTAGCTCCTCTAGTTACGTGATAGGTCATGTGACAGCTTCTGATTGGTTATACGTTAAAAATTCATAAAAAATTCAAAAAAAAATCAAAAATTATATTTTCACAATTTTTCACTAAAAAGTTTATATTTTAATATTTTTAGCCCCAAAAATACTATTTATTGAATAAAAAAGTAAATATTAAGTAAAAAAAATGCAGCTTCATAAATTCATCAATATTCAAGTGCACCTAAAGCCTATCACCTACAACCTTCTATTGAATAAAAAACTTCGGTACATTAACTAATTAAGAAGAAAATTTAAGACCAATAATTTTTTTAAAGAATTTTTTTTATAAAGATATCCAAACCTTGTATTGGGATAACGTGGAAAAGAGTTTTAAAAACATAATTGTTGGTGGAATAAATTATAATTCAATACCGGTGGTGAAGATTATAAACGGTAAGCTGTTATAAAACTAAACAAAAATAAGAACTAAGCAGAATGCGTAATTTTGTTTATTGTTGTGTTTACAATACAATGCTAAAGGTCCATAAAGTTTTTGTCAAGATACAATGTAAACTTTGAATCCAAGATATGATAGAGATTAAATCTCCATTTGAATAGTAATTTATGTTACAATAGAGATTAAAACCTTTGTTCCATACTTCAAATAAAAGTTATAATAAGAGGTAGATTCAAATACAAAAGAGATAATATCATATTTAAAGATTTGACATCCAACAAAAATGTTGCAAGAAAAACCCAATGAGACAAAACCTATCGAAGAAAAAAATAATATATTGTTCTCACGTGCACGTAAGATCTACCTCATCATAACCTTGATAGGAAAACCTAGTGGAACAAAATTTGAGTAAAGGAAAAAGAGTATAGTGGGTGAGCTAGTTATTCCCCTTCACTGTGAAATATCTTTGAGCCTACACATCCCGATCTTTTGCATTAGCTTCTCACAAGTTATTGTCATAAGGGATTTGGTGCATAAGTAAGCTATATTATCATTTGATCAAAAAATTTCAACATCTATGTAGCTATTCTTCTAGAGCTTGTGAGTGTATAAAAACTTTAGAGATATATGTTTAGTCTTGTCGCCTTTGATACAACCTTCTTTAACCTGTGCAATACAAGCAGTATTATCCTTATACAATATTGTGAATTTTTCCTTAGTTGAGGGTAATTTACATGTATCATGGATATGCTAGCATAGATCTCAACCATATGCATTCACAACTTGCTTCATGCAATGCAAGTAAGAGTGATTTTATGATGTGGCTGCCATAGTTTTTTTTTTGTTAGATGGACATGATATAACACAATTTCCATATGTAAAAATGTATCTAGTTTGTGATCTTGCATTATGTTGAATTGATAGGTAAACATAATCTACATATCTAGTCAATTTCATTTTCGATCCTTTTGAGTAAAAGAAGCCTATATCAATTGTTCCATAAAGGTAATATAGTATGTGCTTAATGATAAGTGCTCAAAAGCACTTAATATATTATGATTTTATGCATGTTTAGTGATTATATAGATTTATATTTGCTTGATTTATAATCATTTTATTCAAATCTATCTTTTTAATGTCACGATTATGTTTTGTTAATTTTTTAGATATTTCTTGTATTAAAAAGATTTTACTTGAAAGAATTGTACTTGAAACGCTCATTGCAATTGGAAGATTAAAAGAAAACATTTTTAAAATATTACAAATGTTTAAAAATTGGAAAAAAGAAATTACATGTAAATTACGGTTCCAATGTAATGCAATTTAAAGTATTATGCGACATGAAATTATTGTAAACCATGGCGTGAGGCCAAATGAAAGAATCGATACATCCTAGAAATTATACAGGTTGTGATGTGAAAACATTGTGTGTCACGCCACAAAGAGAGTGAATTGTGCTTAAACAATGTACAAGTTGTGTACGCCTTGACATGAAAAAACTTGCTGTGACGCTAAGCTGAAAAATTCATTTTTTTCTCCTTCCATCACCCTATAAATAGAACCCTATTTCTTTTGTAAAAAAAATCCTAGAATCCTACAAATATCTTCGTAGTTGATTTCTTAGCTGTCTTTAGTGTTTTTTATTTCTTTTAGTAGTTTAAAGTTCTTCTCTCATTCGAGGGTTGAACACATTTAGTTAATATAATAGCTTTTAGTTTCAATCTAATAAACAACGTAATAATTTTATATGGAGGTTTTCTAGAAACAATCCTAAGGATTCTATTGAGGTATATTTAAAATGTATTATTTTCATAATATTTTTAAGTATTATTTTACATGCTATATGTTTAATTTATTGATAATTTATTAAATTATGCATGTCTAGCCATAAATAATATGAGATATTAGCCTTGTTGTTATGCTTGTGAAATATTAAAGTAGATTAAATATTTTTATGAAATGAATTAAATTTTATTTCATCATCAAGATTAAAACCAAAGTTTTTAAATGAAAAATATATTAAGAAAGTATTTTTTTTGCAATAAACAAAAGAGTTAGATTTATGTTTCAAATTATTTGGATCTAATTTAGAATAATAATTAGAATAATGCTCTTAAATCTTTTGGTCTATATCAACTGTATATTTATAGTGGGCTTTATTTCAATGGTTCTTATAAGAATTACTATCTAAAAGTTAGTTCTTGATATTTAAATCATAAATCTAACTTTGACACCTTGATATAAGTTTAAATTTTAGACACGACCAAAAGCGGTAATTAAATGGTTCACTATCTTTTATAAAAGAAGTATAATTTAATTAAAAATTAACTACTAGACCTGACCGAAGCCGGTAAGTAATTTTAATCAATAATAAATGGTTGACTTAATTAATCTTCTATTTTTGAATATAAGAGAGAATTAATAATATTAATTTGTATCTTTAATAATTTAATATCAAATAAGTATGATTAACTAACTAATATATCTCATAAATTCTTCATTACATGATAAATATTTAATTACATAAATGTCTATTGACTCTATCTTAATTTTTATGTTATTAGTTTAGAAACTCAAACCAAAACAATCGTGAGAGGATGTTTAGGTTATTTACTTTTGTTTTTAAAGAATTTATTGAATGATTTAAAAACCATATGATTCCTCTTTAAATCGACCTTAGAAATATATTTATCATTTTTTATAAGTGATTTGTGAACTTGCAAGCTATTTTATAAATTATAAAAATTTGTACGCCTAATTTTAGTATATCAAGTTTTTGGTGTAATTGCTAGGTAAATCAGTTATAACACTGAAAACTATCTAACCTTTCTAAGCATCACATAACCCCATTCCAATGCCTTTTTTGTTGGTGCTAAACTATATCCTGTAAATGAATTCACTGAAAATGAAATATTTGAAAATGAAATATTTGGGCATGTACGATTTGCAAGATACATAAGGTCTCCAATAGAACTTAAATATGGTACTTTAGGATCTAAAATTTCCTTATCATCTTATCAGGCAAAAATGGGAACCTAACTAAAGTGGTAAGTAATTTTAATTAATAATAAATGGTTGATTTAATTAATCTTCTATTTTTGAATATAAGAGAGAATTAATAATATTAATTCTTATATTTAATAACTTACTTAATATTGAACAAGTATAATTAACTAACTAATATATCCCATAAATTCTCCACTACATGATAAATGTTTAGTTGCTTAAATATTTATTGAATCTATCTTTATTTTTATGTTATTAGTTTTGGAACTCAACCCAAAACAATCGTGATAGGATGTTTAGGTTATTTACTTTCGTTTTTAAAGAATTTATTTAATGATTTAAAAACCATATAATTCCTCTTTTGATTGACCTTAGAAGTATACTTGTCATTTTCTATAAGTGATTTGTGAACTTGTGAGCTATTTTATAAATTATACAAAATTTGTATGCCTAATTATAGTATATCAAGTTTTTGGTATAATTGTTAGGTAAATCAGTTATAGCATTGAAAACTAGCTAACCTTTGCAAGCATCACTTAACCCCATTCCAATGCCTTTTTAGTTGGTGCTAAACTATAGCTTGCAAATAAATTAACTAAAAATGCAATATTTGGGCATTTATGATTTGCAAGATACATAAGAGATCCAATAACACTCAAATATGGTACTTTAGGATCTAGAATTTCCTTATCATCTTAATACAACGTTGGAGCAAAAATAAAAATAGATTGTTTTTGCGATTCATTTTTATTTCAATTCTTCTCATAAAAATTATGGTGAATTCGTATATGTTAAATTTAATTTTTACCATGAACTAAATTTTCTTTATTCTAGGAAAAAGATGTAATGTGATTCAGAACTATGCTTGATTTTCCATATTAATTTGAATTATTTCTCTTCATGTTTGTCTAATTTGTTATAAGTTTATTGCATTTAATTAACTGACCATTAATTAGATGATTTTAATGTTGTGATTTATGACGAGTGCTTAAAAACACTAAAATTACCATGATTTAATGTACTTTAATTGATTAAGTTGATTTATATTTTTATAATTTTATCATATTTTTATATAAATTTGTCTTTTTGGAATTATGGTTATTTTTCAAGTATTTTCGTTTAAAATATATTAAGAAAAGAAATGAGGAAAAGTAAAAAACATATGGAAAAAATATGGAAAAAATGAGCCAAAACGGTCAAACAGCACAAGCTAGCACACTGTCACGACCTTAATTTCTCAAGTAGCGATCGTGCGGCACTTAGCACCGTCCGTTGCACTAAGCCTACCTTTCAACCGAAATGTAACTCCAAAGAGAATAGAAAGAGAGTTTGCAAAGAATGCTTTGTATTGCTCTAGAGAGAGTTTATGTTACAAATACTAAGAATTCCCAAGGATTTTCCAAGATTGTTAGGAATTTCCCAAGATTTTCCAAGATGAATGCAAATGAAGACCAAGTGGTCTATTTATAGTGTGGCTCTAAGCTTAAGAGCATGCCACCACTTTCTAGAGTCTTCCTAGTCTAGAATGTACAAGGGTATTCTAGATTTATGTACAATGTGCCACAACGCTGTAGGACCTTCTAGCCAACTCTAGAGTCTTCTAGGTTTGTCTAGCTCTTTCATGCACCTTCCGGGATGTTCCGTAAGCTTCCAGCAGCTTCTACATCCTTCCGGGAGGTTCCGTAAGCTTCCAGCGGCTTCTACATCCTTCCCGAACCATCCGGCGCATTCTAGAACGTTCCATCCCATTCTAGCACTCTCCAGCGTGCTCTAGAACATTCTAGGGTCTTCAAGCTTGAGTTGAGTCCGTCCAACTCTAGCCCTTTCTAGACTTCTCTAGGCAACTCTAGAACTTTCCATATGTCTAGATCCTGTGACCAACATTTGGATTTTTAGGGGCAGTTTGGGCAGGACGTGACACCCTCCCCCACTTAAGTTCGCGCCTTCAAGGTGAAACCTCTCTATGGCATTTTTGAATTTCCATAAAGACTCCTCGGGTTCCCAGCTTATCTCTACATTTGGGGCGTTTTTCCATTTGACCAAGTATTCCCTATAACTTGGCATGCCCCTTCGTCGGATCAAGTGGTCCGCCCAAATTGAGTCCACTTCTTTGTTGAAGGAGGTTTCTGTTGCGGTAGGTGCCCTCTTGGATTCTCCCCTACTTATGTCTTCCTTATCTCTATGAAAGGATTTTAGCATGCTTACATGAAAAACATGATAGATTTTAAGCTTCGGAGGGAGTTGCAGCTTATATGACACCTTACCGACTTTCTTAAGGACAGGAAATGGTCCCTCATATTTCCGCAACAACCCTTTATGAGCCTTCCGCAAGGACTTCAATTGTTGGGGCAATAGTTTGACAAGGACTAGATCTCCTTCCTGTAATTCGACCATCCTTCTTTTCTTGTTAGCCCACTTTTTCATCTTCTTAAATGCCATATGAAAATAGGCTTGGGCCAACTCCACTTGTTCATGCCACGCCTTGGAAAACTTGTAGGCAGCAGGGCTCTTCCCTTCATATCTTGTGGCCATGGCATGAGGAGTCATGGGTTGTTGCCCCATGACGATCTCAAAGGGACTCTTCGGGTTAGACTCGCTCCTTTGCAAATTGTAGGAAAATTGGGCTACATCCAGCAACTTAGCCCAATCATGCTGATTGGCACTGACAAAGTGCCTAAGATACAACTCCAGCAACGCATTGGCACGTTCCGTTTGCCCGTTTCTTTGGGGGTGGAAACTGGTAGAGAAATTCAAGTCTGATCCCAATAGCTTGAATAGTTCAGTCCAAAATTTCCCCATGAATCGTGGGTCTTGGTCACTCACAATATTAGACGGGATCCCCCAATGCTTCACAACATTCTTGAGGAACAAACATGCCGTCTCATCTGCCGTGCAGTCCGTCGAGGCAGGTATGAATGTTGCATACTTGCTGAAGCGATTATTCACCACAATAATGCTGCCAAAGCCCTCTGATTTTGGCAGGCAAGTGATGAAATCCATAGAGACACTCTCCCATGGTCTTCCGGAACGGGCGGCGGCTCACAGCGGACCTCCGGTGTACGCCGGCTTTGTCTTCCCCTTTCGACTCGGGCGCATCACCACTTCATGCTTCCTTGCATAACTCGATTTTTCCACCTGGCCAGGGCTCATTATTGGTGGTCTTGTGTCGAGCTCCAACTCGACTTCATGGTTCACCTCCCTTCTTGGAGGTAACCATTTGGGTGAGGCCCCACGCATCACCCCATGGGATTTTTCTGGGGTAGCTTGCACTTCCGTTGGCAAGCTTGACTTTGGTGACACCTCAAACATCACCTTGTGAGACTTATCTGGGGCAACTTGCACGTCTGTCGGCAAGATTGGCTTTGGTGATGCCTCAAACATCACCTTATGGGACTTATCTAAGGCAACTTGCACTTCCGTTGGCAAGCTTGGCTTTGGCGACTCCTCATCGTACTCTTTTGAGATGGTTAGGTAACTCTCTTCGTCCCTCTTCAATCCCCTTTTGATTCGAAGTGCCGAGAGAGCTTGGGTTGTGCGTTTGGTGGCCCTGTCCGTCGGTACCACGCAAGCCTTCGAACCATCCATGATGCACATGGAGTTTGAGTATGGCACCAAGAAAGCTCTTACCTGGTTCAAGAACTCCATGCCGAATACCATCGAGTAGTCATCCATCGGCGCCACTGATAAGGCCACTCCATGCACCAAGACTGACCTTAACTCCGCGAGCGACTCCATGTAATGGTAGTGCTGCTGAGTTAACTGCCTTCAGAGAACCCCCTCCATTGACAACCTTTAGGCCGAGTCTCCTTGCTTCTTCCACTGAAACAAAGTTGTGAGATGCACCTGTGTCGACCAATGCTTTGGCAACCTTCCCGTTAATGGTGGCATCTACGTACATTAAGCCTTTAGGGGTCTTTGGGGCACTCTGCATTGCACCAAGTAGGCGGAAAGAACCCATCTTCGCACCTGCGTTCGATTCGCCTCCATCTTGCTCATGAGTGGAAGCAACTAAGGCACTCAGGGCCTTCCTCTTCGGACATTCACGTGCCCAATGCGGTCCGTTGCAAATGAAGCACGTCACACGGGGCTTTGAGGCATTCCGATCCTCCTTCTCCTTCCTCTTATCCCGTGGCTTGAATGAGGAGCTGCCTTTATGATTTTTGGAACCCTGACTTTTGGCATGGCCTCCATTACTCTTCTCTCCACCAAACTTCTTATCTGTGGCTTTGGAGCCCTCCTTGTTTGTGGAGTAGTCAATAAAGCTTTCTGCGGTCGCAATGGCCGAAGATAAGTCTTGGACACCACGTCGCTTGAGCTCAAGGTTAGCCCACGATTGGAGACCGTCCATGAACAAGAATAGGGCATCCTTGTCGGTTGTGTCCAGGTCTTGACTTCAGCAAAGACAAGGTTGTGAACTCCTTCACATAGTCCCTTATGCTACCCGTTTGCTTCAATCGTCGCAATCGGCCCCTTGCCTCCTCCTCAGCATTTACGGGGAAGAACTGCATCTTGAACTCCCTTTTAAAATCTTCAAAGGTGTCAATTGTGCAAACCCCTCGTTGCACATCTCCATGTCTCCGCCTCCACCATAGCATATCAGTGTCGGAAAAATACATAGCAGCAGTTCGGATCTTGCTGGCATGGTCCGTTATGCCAGTAGCCTCATAGTATTGTTCCAGCCCCTATAGGAAGTTCTCCACTTCCCTAGCGTTCCTAACACCATTGAAGGTCTTGGGCTTGGGAACATCCACCCTCTTAGCCTCAATTACCGTGGTTGTGCTAGTTCCCGCGGCCATAGCCCACTTACAAAGAGCTAGATCACCACCCATATCCTCAACTCTAAGCAAGACATTTGCGAGTTCTCTTTGGACGAGATCTCTTACCTTGGCAAGTTCGGCTTTCAACCCATCAATCTCTTGCCTTAGCCCACCATCTAGCTCGTTGAGGGAAATCTTAACCGCTGCATGGATCTCCACATCCTCGGCCTCCAAGCCATTGCAACGCTTCTCTAAGTTATCCACTCAGTCAAACAGCTCCCCCAAGCTGTCCTGCGCACTCCCAACTCGTGCCTCCAAGCTAGAAAGTATGTCCTTCGACTTGGCTCGAGATTCCTTTGATGGTTTACGGGTTTCCTCACGTCCACGTTCCATAGGTGGAACATCAACGCTTGGAGTAGATGGACCAACATTCTTCATTATGCCAAGAGTAAGATTGCTTCAACCTAATGCTCTGATACCAACTGTCACGACCTTAATTTCTCAAGTAGCGATCGTGCAGCACTTAGCACCGTCCGTTGCACTAAGCTTGCCTTTCAACCGAAATGTAACTCCAAAGAGAATAGAAAGAGAGTTTGCAAAGAATGCTTTGTATTGTTCTAGAGAGAGTTTATGTTACAAATACTAAGAATTCCCAAGGATTTTCCAAGATTGTTAGGAATTTCCCTAGATTTTCCAAGATGAATGCAAATGAAGACCAAGTGGTCTATTTATAGTGTGGCTCTAAGCTTAAAGCATGCCACCACTTTCTAGAGTCTTCCTAGTCTAGAATGTACAAGGGTATTCTAGATTTATGTACAATGTGCCACAAGGCTATAGGACCTTCTAGCCAACTCTAGAGTCTTTTAGGTTTGTCTAGCTCTTTCATGCACCTTCCGGGATGTTCCGTAAGCTTCTAGCAGCTTCTACATCCTTCCGGGATGTTCCGTAAGCTTCCAGCGGCTTCTACATCCTTCCCGAACCATCCGGCGCATTCTAGAACGTTCCAGCCCATTCTAGCACTCTCCAGCGTGCTCTAGAACATTCTAGGGTCTTCAAGCTTGAGTTGAGTCCGTCCAACTATAGCCCTTTCTAGACTTCTCTAGGAAACTCTAGAACTTTTCATATGTCTTAGATCCTTTAGGAAGCCAACATTTGGATTTTTAGGGGCAGTTTGGGCGGGACGTGACAACACGCTCAGCAAACGTCGGCACACACCCAACATAGGCCTATATGTGGTCAACACACGCCCGTAAGCAGACAACACATGCCCGACACACACCGCTCCGATTTTTGCCCGCGCTAGCATACGCCCACACCGTGTCGTGTGTGCATTAGCACACTCTAGAATCGTGTCTTGGTAGGGCCCAACACCCGTCTACCAAACATTTCGCGCCCTATAACGTGCTAACCTGTCCGAATGCATCCAAATTCAAATTTTGGAATAAATTCCAAATTCCTAAAGGACATCATTTCCAAGAAAAGAAGGTTAGATGAGTTCAAAATAGTGAGGCTTTTTGAACAATGTAGTGCCATTCTTCAAAAGAAATTACCTCAAAAATTAAAAGATCCAGGGACTTTCAATTTGCCTTGCACTATTGGAAATTTATTTTTTATTAAGTTTTATTTGATCTCGGTGCTAGAATTAATCTTATGCCACTGTCTATTTATAGGAAATTAGGACTTGGAGAGATGAAACAAACAACCATTTCTTTACAACTAGAAGACTAATCCATCAAGTATTCACGTGGAATCATAAAGGATATATTGGTAAATATGGATAAATTTATTTTTCTTGTTGATTTTGTGGTGTTAGATATGGATGAAGACCAAGATGTCCCTCTAATTCTTGGCTGACCATTCTTGGCTACGTGAAGGCTTTAATGGATGTTCAAAAGGGTGAGTTAACATTAAGAGTGAAAAAGGAAAAGGTTACGTTCAACATCTATGAAGCCATGAGATTTCCAAAAGATCCAAGCACTTGCTTTCTGGTAGTTATCATATAACAATATGAAGTAAAGACTTTCAAGAAGATATGGCAACCGATCACCTAGAATGATGTATCACCACTTCATCTTATGCTTATGATTTTAATAAATCTGTAATTTGTGAATCTGATTTACCTTTTGTTAGTGAAGAATTTCTCCATTATGTATTTTCCTTGGAAGCATTATAATAGGTTACATCATTTAGCAAAGCAGTGGAAAGGCTAGAGCCAATGGTAGCAAAGACAGATTCTATAATCTCTACAAAAAATGCAACAAACTACAACTCCAGAGTTGAAACAATTTCCTGAGCATCTTCACTATGAATTCTTTGGTGATAGTTACACCATTCCAGTGATTTTTGCTACATCACTTACACCCAAAAAAGAGGAAAATTTGTTACATGTGTTAAGGGAGGATAGAATAGCATTGGGATGGACTATCTCTGACATAAAAGGTATAAGTCCTTTCATTTGCATGCACAAGATTCTAATGGAGGAACCTTACAAACCATTAATTGAGCCCCAACGAAGATTAAATCCAGCAATGAAGGAAGCTATGAGAGTTGAAATTTTGAAGCTCTTCAATGTTGGAATTATTTATGCTATTCTAGACAGCTCATGGGTAAGTCCAGTATAGGTTGTACCAAAAAAGGGTGCAATAATGGTGGTGAAAAATGACAACAATGAGCTTATTCCTACAAGAACAGTCACAGGTTGTCGAGTATGTATGTATTACCACAATTTGAACAAAGTAACAAGGAAGGATCATTTTCCACTTCCGTTCATTGATAAAATGTTAGATTGATTGGCTAGATATACCTATTATTGGTTCTTAGATGGTTATTCGGGGTATAACCAAATTACCATAGCCTCCGAAGATCAGGAGAAAACTACATTCATATGCCTTTATGGAACATTTGCTTTTAGAAGGATGCCCTTTGGATTGTGCAATGCCCCAGTAACATTTTAACATTGCATGATGGCTATTTTTTCTAATATGGTGGAAGATATAATGGAAATTTTCATGGTCACTTTTCAATTTTTGGTACATCTTTTTCATCATTATTTGCATAATTTAGCTCTTGTTTTGTAGAGATGTGAAGATCAAAATCTTGTCCTAAACTAGGAGAAGTGTAATATCATGGTTTAAGGAGAGATCATGCTTGGCCATAGAGTGTCATCTAAAGGAATTGAGGTTGATTGAGCTAAAATTGTAACCATAGAAAAACTACCACCTCCAAAGAATGTGAAGGGAATTAAAAGATTTTTAGGACATGCGAGATTTTATAGAATATTTATAAATGATTTTTCTAAAATATCTAAACCTTTATGTAATCTTCTTGAAAAGAATTATGTATTTAGCTTTGATGATGTTTGTTTGTAGGCCTTTAATGCAATCAGGGAGAAATTGATTTTAGTACCAATAATGATTATACCTGATTGGAGTCAACCTTTTGAAGTCATGTGTGATGCAAGTGACTTTTCAATCAGAGTAGTGTTAGGAAAAAAGCGAGACAAACTGCTTAGGGCCATATACTATACAAGTCGGGCATTGAATGAAGCCCAATTGAATTATACAACAATTGAGAAGGAGAAGCTTGCTGTGGAATTTTCTTGTGACAAATTTTGGTCTTACCTCATAGGTACAAAGGTGATAGTGTTCACTGATAATTTAGCACTTCATTATTTTTTTGGCAAGAAGGATGCTAAGCCTAGGGTGATTCATTGGAACCTTCTTCAAAAATTTGATTTGGAAGTTTGAGATAAGAAAGTAAGTGAAAATTCAGTTGCTGACCATCTCTCTCGGTTCGAGCAAGAGGAAGTAAAACTAGATTTAGTGATCCAAGAAGCTTTTCTTGATGAGCAATTATTTGCATGTGAGATCAAGTTTCCTTGGTATATTGATATTGTAAACTACCTACCTTGTAGGGTATTGCCACCAGATCTTACTTACCACTAGCATAAGAATTTTTTGCATGATGTGAAATCTTATCTTTGGGATGAGCCTTTGCTTTTCAGAAGATGCCTTGATCAAATTATCCGAAGATGTGTGCCTGAAGAAGATATATAAGCCATTCTCCATCATTGCCATTCCTCATCATATGGAAGACATTTTGGAGTAACACAAAGAACAACTAAGGTATTTCAAAGTGGTTTCTTTTATCCTTCTATTTTTTGTGATAGTTATACTTTGTTGAAAACTTGTTGATCAGTGCCAACATATGGGAAATATTTCAAGGTAATAGAAGCTACTATTGAAAAATATCTTAGAGGTTGAGTTATTTGATTTTTGGGGAATTCATTTTATGGGTCATTTTCCTCCTTCTCTTGGCATTTTTTATATCTTGTTAGAAGTTGATTATGTGTCAAAGTGGGTGGAGGCAATTGCAGCAACAACAAATGATGTAAAGGTAGTGCTCAAATTTTTACATAAGAACATATTCATAAGATTTGGATCTCCACGAGCTATTACTAGTGATGAAGGGACTCACTTTTGCAATACATTGTTCGACAACATTCTCTCTAAATATGGTGTGAAGAATAAGATAGCACTTACCTACCATCTTCAAACTAATAGCCAAGCTAAAATTTCAAATCGAGAAATCAAGGATATCCTTGAGAAGATGGTCAATACCTATAGAAAGGATTCAGCAAGAAGCTTGATGTTGCTTTGTTGGCATACCATACAGCTTTTAAAACACCTATCAGGATGTCTCCTTATCGATTAGTGTTTGGAAAAACATGTCATCTCCCTGTTGAGTTAGAGCATAAATCTTATTGGGCTACAAATGAGTTTAATTTTTATTTGAAGGTAGGTGGGGAAAAGTGACTTCTTTAATTGAATGAGATGGATGACTTTTGGAATGATGATTATGAAAATGCAAAGATCTACAAAGAACAGACAATGAAGTGGCATGAAAAAAAGATTCTTAGGCATGAGTTTGCTCCAGGATAGTAGGTTTTTCTCTTGAATTCACAACTAAAACTCTTCCCGGGTAAGTTAAGATCAAGATGGACAGGTTCTTATACAATTGACAAAGTTTCCCCTTTTGGAGTAATAGAATTAAAGGACAAGGTAAGGCATATATTTAGAGTTAATTGTCAAAGATTGAAACACTATTATAGAGAACGAGTGGAGAGGAATGGCACATTTATTCCTATTCGAAATTTTAATTGATGAAGATTTAAAAGTCTGGTGAAACAAGCACTTATGGGATGCAGCCTATAAAACTTTCTTTTGTTCTTTTATTTTATTTTATTACTATTAGAATAATTTGGATTTTGATGCTAGTTTATTTTGTAGGAATAAAGAGCTGAAAATTACTAATTAATGTGAATCCATCATAAAACCAAGGAAGTTCCTTTCATTTCTTCAATCTGTTTCACTTTTGAATTATAATGAGAAAATTCTTTGGTTTAAGTTTGGGGTGTAAACTCCTATAGTCTTGATTTGTTGGAGTCTCCTATCAAGCATGTATTTGAGTATGATTGAATTCATTATGACTCTGAAATTTGTGATTGAGGATGGTTTTGAGAATTTTTTTTCAAAATCTGCTATTATATTAGTCAAAGTTTTATGGGTACTTTGATTTAAATCTTTGTCCTTGAAAAACATTGAGCATATAGTCAATTTTTCTTTACTCTATTTTGTCTATGAAGAGAAGGAGTTGAATTAATTGGGTCAGGAAAGTTCAATCTTGCCTTACTCTAGAATCCATTGTTGATTCCTTAAGGCGAAATGATAATTGATACCAAACATTAGAGAAAGGATATAGGCAATTTTTTTGTCACAATCAAAAAGCTTTCCTAGCCGTCCTAATTATCATACCATCATTGCATTGTTTATTCCCATACTCAACCCCTTTGAACCTTATTTTACATAAACCTTATTTCTTTTTTTAAATACGTAAATCATTCTCATTCTAAGCTTGAAAAGCCATAAATTTACCTTAAATTTTGAGAAAATAATTTGGTAGAAATTTGAATTTAAAGAGAAAGTTAGTTCAAATTAAATAATCTATATTATGTTAGCTCTATCTCATTCAAGTGTGAAAAGAAAAGAAAGTGAAAGGCAAGAATAAAAAAAAATGGGTTGAAGTGATTGAAAATAAAAAAAAGGCTATAAGTATCAAGGTGACCAAAAAAAAAAAAGAAAAGAAAAAATCACTCCACTTATTGAGTATGACAACAATATTGTCATCAATACAAACATATTGTCAAGAAAGAGCTAGGGAATGAATCATGTGGATATTCATTGTATTGTTTTCTTCTACCAAGTATTTTCCCAATTTGCTTTGATTTTCCATATGAATTTCTTTCTTAGCCCTCATCATATGGTCTACCATTACAACATTGATTAAAAACCTTTTGATCTTTGATTTTGGTTGATTACATTAGTGGAGATGATTTTTGAAAATTGGACTTCTGTGGTTAAGTTTTGAGAGAATTCTTCTTATTTCAATTGTTCTACTTTTATCTAAATTTGCTAGTGGTTTGGAGTTAAATTGACTCTTTCACACACACACACTCACACTCATGAACTTAGCTTTAGGTTAAAGTAAATGTTGAATTTTTGATTGATTTTTCTGCTATCTTCGATGTAAAAAGAGTAAGTTACGAGTGATGAAATCTAAATTCAAATCATGGCTTGATGAGTGATAATAGCTCTCTATGGGGTCTAGTTGATATTGTCTATATTTTTATTTTATTTTATTTTTGTTTGAGGATAAACAAAGTTCTAAGTTTGGGACTGTTTAGTAACTTGCATAATTTGTCATAATTTATCACTTCTTAACTTTAAACATTAGTCTAATTTTATTTATTTTTATTGAAATTAGACGTCATTATTATTATTTAAATTTTATTTCATATTTGAAGAAAATGAAGATTTATTGCAATCAAAATTTAAAATGAAGATTTGTTAAAAAAAGGAAAGCTAAAAAAAGAAACGAAAAGAAAGTAGAGGAGGTGCTAAAACTAGGTAAATATGTATAAGAAGGTGGTGCATGAACAATATATATATATATATATATAATAGAAAAAAGGTTAAAGTCGCTAGGGAAAATAGAGAAAAGAAACAAAAAGCGGCACTGGTCTCGAGGGAAAAAAATGAGAAAAAAGTTGTGTAGATTAGAGAGAAACATAAAGAAGAATACATTGGGGAAGAACGCATAAAGAAATCAGAATGCTAGAGAAAAAACTAAAGCAGATTCTTTTTGCGATGTATTTTTCTTTCAATTGTTCTTAGAAAACTTATGGTGAATTCGTATATGTTAAATTTAATTTTTAGCATGAACTAAATTTTCTTTATTCTAGGAAAAAGATGTAATCTAATTCTGAACTATTCTTGATTTTCTATGTTAATTTGAATTATTTTTCTTCATATGAAAAAGGGAATTATTGGATAGATCTATAATATTTCAGTATAGGTAAATATAGAGATCGAAAGACTTGTATGAAGGTGTGTAGCATTAAAATCATTGGTCTTAATGAATTCTTGTTTTGTTAAATTACATACTCTTTTGTAAATTGATGAACAAAAATGTTTCCAATTAACTATTGAAAGAGGCTTTTGGATTTTTTTTTGAGATTGCTAACAAACAAAGAAAATTAAGTTCAATTAACTAGATGAGTAAAGCATAGTGAGGGATTAAGTGAAATCGATTTCCTAGAAGTTTTCTTCCCAATGATTTTATTTTTGAACAAGTTATTTCTTTTCTTTTGTGTATTTTTCTTAAATTGATTTTATTTTAAATTCCAATTACAACTATCTTAGTGATTTCTCTAAATAAAATTGAGATTAATATAATTTTGATATTTTTCAAAAGTAAGTTACCAATCCATGAGCATGATACTCTTCTTATAACTTTACTATAAAATTATGATACTGTGTACATGCAGTTTTGAACCGATCAAAGGCGGTAAGTAATTTTAATTGATAATAAATGGTTAACTTAATTAATTTAATAATTTTGAAAATAAGAGAGAATTAATAATATTAATTCATATCTTTAAGAACTTACTTAATATTGAATAAGTATGATTAACTAACCAATATATCTCATAAATTATTCACTACATGATAAATGTTTAATTGCATAAATGTCTATTGAATCTATCTTATTTTTTATGTGTTTAATTTAGAAACTAAACCCAAAACAATCGTGATAGGATGTTTAGGTTATTTACTTTCGTTTTTAAAGAATTTATTGAATGATTTAAAAACCACACGATTCCCCTTTTGATCTACCTTAGAAGTATATTTTTCATTTTCTATAAGTGATTTGTGAACTTGCGAGCTATTTTATAAATTATTCAAAATTTGTACAACTAATTTTAGTATATCAATTTTTTGGAGTAATTTCTTGGTAAATCAGTTATAGCACTAAAAACTAGCTAACCTTTGCAAGCATCACTTAATCCCATTCCAATGCCTTTTTTGTTGGTGCTAAACTATATCTTGCAAATGAATTCACTGAAAATACAATATTTCAGCATGTATGATTTGCAAGATACATAAGGGCTCCAATAGCACTTAAATATGGTACTTTAGTTTCTAGAATTTTCTTAACATCTTATGAGGGAAAATGGGTACCATTTTACATCAATTAATTCCACAACCATAAGACAGCTTAATGGATATGCTTTATCCTTGTAGAATTTCTTTATAAGTTTTTCAATGTATGTCGATTGTTGAACAAATATCCTACTTGATAGTTGTCCAATTTGTAATCTCAAGCAAAATCTTGTCTCTCCAAGGTGTTTCATTTCGAACTCCAATTTCAAATAATTGAAAGTTTTATTTGTCACCTCAAGGGTTCCAATAATTTTTAAGTCTTCTATGCATATTACAACAATGGAAAAATCATTGTATCTTATTTTCATGAAAATGCAAGGATATATTGCATTATTCGAAATCCTTCCTTTAAAATATATTCACGAATGATATTGTACAACATATGGCTAGACTACTTTAACATATATAATGTTCATTGTAATTTAATAGAATACATGTTGCTAGGTTTTTAGGAGCTTCAATTAAGAAATTTAGAGTCTTCTATACCTTATATGTATATACTATTAAGTGATCCATAACTATAAGACTAATAAAGAATCAAAATGTAATCATGTCTATTGCGGGAGAATATATTTCTTCATAATCAATTCTTGGTCTCTGAGAGAAATCTTGTGTGTAAGACCTATCATTTTGGTGTTGGTATTGACATATGAAAAATGATATGTTTGTGTTTTATTTGATGTTTATATCTGTCCTTTATAAGATTGATTACTGGTGGTTTAATGTCACTTTGGGCATAGTTTAGTGTTTTTTATCACACACACACTCTCTCTTCAATTGAATATAGTTCACAGTGTTGGGTGTTTGTTTTTATAGTTTCTCGTTAAGGATTTGTTTGGTGATTGTGTTGGCATTTGAAATGCTTTTTTGGGGGTTTTCAACAAGCAAGTTGGTGAGCAAGTCGATGTTCTTACCAAGCCCTTACAAATATGGTTGGAAAGTGTTGTAATGGTAAATATCCTCACTGTTAGTGTTGTTACCATTATCTACATGGTTGGTAAGGTGGTTGATAAGGGTCCAAGAGGTTGAATTTTTCTATGAATTCCCCACTCCCTCTTTTTTTCTTGGTCGGAATCTATGAGGAGGCTTTGCCCGTTTGGCATTAGAGTTCTACATTCCATTCTTGGTCTATTTTCCTTCTACATTTTGGGTCTAGGAAATAGTGTGATATCTATAGGATTTAAGACATTAGAGAAGAGTCTCTTTCATTTTTCTCACACCAGGTAGGGTGGAAAAAATGTGAGATTTAGTGAGGTTTTGTTAAGATTCAAAATTCTTATTAGCTAGTAAAGAGCCATGTCATTTGAAGAGTATCTCTCAATATCGAGTTCTCATATGTCAGTTGGTAGTTGCAAGAGTGGAATAGTTTTCATAAATGAGAAGCCTATATGAAGGTGTGTTATGTGTTGGTTAGTAGTTACAAGAGTGAAAAATTCATATAGGGGAGGAGCCTATTGATAATGTGTCATATATCAGTTGGTATTTCCAAGGATGTAGCAGTTTTCATTGATGAGAAGCATCTTTAATAGTTTTCCATGTGTTAGATGGGTGTTGAGAGGCCGCAATATGGTGCATAAGTGAGAAGCTTATGCTTGTGCGCAATTTTTTGGTTGGGTGTTATGGGGTTGCATTGTATATTCATGTTAGAAGGTTGAGCCATCAATATTCGATCATATCACATGGTGATGGATATTTGGGGACTAGCTTGGATTAACTTGGATTAGGTGTTGTGTTGATAGTGAGTGAGGGTAGCTTAGGCACGTTAGATTAGGTGTCCCAACTGATAAAGGTATTTGCATTTATACTTTTATCGAGCTTTATACTATTGATTTTATACTTTTACTAATGAGTAGTTATCTTAAGAAACCTGAGGTTGTTACCATGTAGGAGCTATATTCTATATGAGGTTACCTCGTTACATACTATGTTGTGTATGATCGCATTTATGAGAGCAAAATCATCATTTATTGAATATGTTCACACATAGGAGGTATAAAGTGATTGGAAATCCTTTATGACTTTTCTAATATGTTTTCCTGATTAATAGGTTATGTGATATTTTCCATGTTCATGCATGTTGCTAGCTTGGATAAGACTAGTGTGTCTACAACAAATCATTTTTTCTTATCTATTGGTTACTTTTGCATTGTGTTGATTTAACCATATTTTTTTAATTTATTTCTATTATGCTATATATTTAATTCACGTTGTAAGGCCTGATTGGTTGAGTTGGAATAGAGCTTACGATAAGATTCTATGGGTTAGTGATGCACAAAAACTTGATAGTCAATTTTTTTATTTTATAAAAAAGTCACAAGTGTACGAATCACTCATATTAAATGGTAAGTATGCTTCCAATATTGATTTAAATAAGAACTATGCGGTTTTAAATAATTTGTCAAATTTATTAAAAACAAAAAATGAAAACAAAACCTAAACATTCTATCAAAGTATTTGGTTTTTAAAAATACTAATCTAATCATAAAATAATAAAATAACTAAAGATAGGTTCGAAAAATCAATGTAGATATAAAGCTAATACTTGGTGAAAATTTTATGAAAATAATTAGCTAGTTTGCTTAGAATTAATTAGGTTAATAAAAAGATGAACTCATATTATTGATTTTTCCTTTTACATATAAAATTTTGTTTTGGCTAGGATTAGTTTCTTTGTTAATAAAATCAATTAATACTTTTTGGCAGATTTACCAATTTAAACTCTTATTCAAGGTGTCAAAATTAGATTTAGATGGTATTTATGACAACTAACTCTCATATTTTAAATCTGTTATGAAAAATATGTTATCAATATAGATTAATCAATAATGAATTTGGTAACAAGTCTTGAATAAAGAAATAACCTTAATTTATTTTATAAAATGTTCAACTAAATTAATATACATAAACATGGCAATAAAACTAAATTCCCATGGTTAAAATTGGTCAAACATACTCAAATTAAATTCCATGATTAGTGGATTAATATATTTATAAAAATAAATATTTACAAATCATATCTACAATACCAATTAAAGAAAGATAGTGTGTCTTATTTTATAATTGTAACTTGATCCCTAAAGCATTCTTAAATACACAGATATCGTTTGTACTTTTCTTGGTCTAGAAAACCTCCTAAAGGTCTGCCTTTGATATGTTATGAATCTAACATATTGTGTTTACAAAAAATAAAATTAAAGAGAAATATAAAAATACCCTCGTAGCTCTAAATCTAATTACCTCTAACCTAGAGGTTAATGTGATTATTTATAAGAAAATATGTGGGTATAAAGGACTTTGGGTTATTTTTATAGAGGATCACTGCGCATAAGCTTTTTCCATGCCATTGCATAGGGTACATTAAGCTTTGTCAAATTCATACCGTGACACATATTATGTTAGTGTGCCAAGTAAATTTATACCGAACAATGTGCACTACGACACATATATTTCTTCAATACGACACGCTTCATTTTTCTTCAAATTACCTTGTACACCTTACAGACTTGTTGGCTCTTTATATAAGGCTTACATGACTTATTCTTTTAAGCCCTTAAGGTGGAAATTAAGTGCTTCAAGTTTTATTCTTCATGTGTTAACGATTTTATATATTTTGAAGCTAAAAATACCCAAAATAAAACAAAATATACTTGTGATTTTGAACATATATATTTGCAAAATTTATCACATAAATATGCTATAATCAAACTTTATTTATTTCATTTAAACACAATGAAATCACAGAATATGAGTACTTTTCAAGCACTTGTCTGTAAGTGTATCTACCCATTGTAGGTCCTAAATTATTATTTGGGTCAGAAGTATAATTTATGTATGTGTTATTTTTCCAACATATGAAATTCTCACTGTGCAATAAGTCTTGATTTGTATCACATAATTTCATTTTTCTCATTTCACTTTCTCACAAAAATATATTTGTATTCTACAGGTTTGACCTGCTTAGGTGTTTGCAATATAGATCCAAATACTTTGCGCTTTACAAGTGATTGTAATCCAACTAAATTGCTCCTTTCCATCTTGGCCAACCTTTCCTTTGTCGACATTCGTAGATGGATTTTGGTTCAGGATCCTCATTTTCTCATGATATGTCAAGAGACATATTGAAAGCAAAAGCATTGTTAACAATAATTTCATTTCTATCATATTCTTTTATCATATCAAATAATTTATAGAGTTCTCATTTTTTTAAGGTATATGAGACTCTTCATGAGTCATTTGTTCTACAATTTTTGGATCGATCATTAGGTCCATTTTTTCTTTCACATCATCTTTGATGACACCTTTCTTTTTTGAGGATGTTTTTTTATTTTCCACCAATGAGCCAATAACATACTAACTGTAAGTGCACAAGTTATGCAAATAATATAGTGTATTTTAGGTACGAATATCAATCATACAAAGTGTTCACTTGCTTTGTAACTGATTACCAATTTGAATAATGACAAATACTATTTAGATAGTTGAAAAAATAAGTTACACAAGGCTACTAAACTAATGACTAAATTAACTAAATTAATGAGTGAACAAATATCAAAGAAAGATCTAAGAATGATAATTATGTCTTAATATTTTATTAATATCCATGGTCTATTTCCTTTTGATTATGTAGTTCTCCTCTTTGCTATAAGGATTTTGTTTCTCTTTGAATTACGTATTTCTCTTATTAATTGTGTCTTGAATTATGGCCTCTAGCTTTGTTTAAATAAGCTAAAATAGATCATAATTAGTTTAGGAATCATATTAGCTTTAAACCAACAATTGAGATTGAAAGTTGGACGTAAAAATAGGGCTGATGTATCAGACTATGCTCTTCTAGATCGATCAAGACCCTTTTCAATTGATCTAAGTATGTTATCATTTATCATGACAACACTCGATCAAAGCTCATTTCATGCTCAATCAATTTATACATTCTTGACTAGTTGAGAACTTCTCAATTGATCTAACTCTACTTATTGGTCATCATTATAGATGCCTTATTTCCTTGATCGATAGTTGATTAATTAAGTCTTCTCTTGATTCATCTAGGTTTAGCTTGATCTATTGATTCTATTTTGATCTTGATTTGTCCCAACTTTCTCCTTTTAGTTTTTTTGATATTGTTGGTGATAATGTAGTTTTAAAAAGAAAAACAAGCAAGATGTAATAAATGAAATGCACTATATATGGTTTAAGATCATTATGATTGATATATATATATATAATTTACAAGGGTACACGTCAAGTACATGAGGGTATGTATTAGCAAGTGTTAGAAATTTAAAAGAGTAAAATATATAAAGCTAAGTTAGGTACAATCTAAAGAATGAGTCTTGGCTAATGGTCGTACTTATAGAGACATCAACATGGAGGCTATGCCATGGAAAATGGTCATGGCATAGGACATATGTGGCACCAAACAATAGGTTGTACTTTATGCTCAAATATCAAGTTCCCATACTCTTTCATCTTGATCTTACATGAGAAGATAGAGTAAGATAATGAGTAGGTGAATCATCACATAAAAACATTTGATTAATAACCATTTCTACTTTAATTTTACATCTTTTAATAAATGCTTATATGAATGATTTTACTTGTTGCTTATTAGAGAAAGGCTAAACAACCCTTATATTAGGGAAGAAAGCCATGGTGCTAATTTTTAAGAAATGATCCTCGCCATCTTTAACTCCTTCCAAGAAAATCTCTACCTATTTGGAGCTTACTAGACATCCTAGACATTTTTTACTTGGATTAAATTCAAAGGTAGGGTCTTTAGTTGGTATTTCAAATGACCTAGTTTATGGTAGCATTGTAGTAGCTTTTGGTTTTTTCCTAGTTACCCTTTATTTCTTTAATTCCTTCTTTTGTTGGATACCTAATGACTTGGTAGTACATAGAGGGGACAACCTTCATTATGTGTATCCATGGCCTTCCTATGATTGCATTGTAGTGAGTGTAGATGTCAATAACTACAATTTTTTTTCATGATAATAGACCCAATCACCATTAATGGTAGTAAAAATATACCAACATCATAGGTTGTACTGCTATTGAATCCTACTAGCGAAATCTCTTTCTCAAAAATGTCTTCATCTCGAACCCCTAATGCCTGCATATTTGTGAGGAAAATATGGTCTATTGAGCTTACCAGGTAAATTAGAATTGTGCACCTTATATGGGATGTTGCCTTATATTTATTAGTGAAAATCATAGAGAGGGTTGATAACCCCTCTTGTAAGCTATAAACATATCCATGTACTTCCCATATATATCTTTTCCTTGCATTGTTAGACACATAATTAAGCTTGGATCCACCATGTATAGAATGTCTGGTCCTTACATTGTCTTCGATATGGGCCTTATCCTTATCCCTTGGTGGAGGAGCAACCTCAACACTTCCTATTATGGCATCTACTTAGCCATTCTATTGTTATTCATAAAAAGGTCACCCAAGTAACTTCTGGACAATAGGTCCCATATTTGTTTCTTTAAGTGTTTACAAACTTGCATCTCATGACCAATGTCTTTAAGGAAAGCACCCTATTTGGACGTATCTCTTGATGGCTGATGATTTTTTCAAAAGCACTAAAATTACCATGATTTAATGTATTTTAATTGATTACATAGATTTATATTTGTATGATTTTATTATATTTTTTATATAAATTTGCCTTTTTAGAATCATGGATATTTTATTATTTTTCAGGTATTTTCGTTCAAAAATAATTTAAAGACTCGAATAAAAATATTGGAGGCAATACATAATAAATATGTTGAGATCAAAATGTGGAAAAGTCAAAAATATTGAAAAATGGACAAAATCGTGCGCAACCAGTACACGCCTGTGCCTATCTCGTGCGCCCAGCACGTATGTAAAGCCGAGAACCAGCATCCATCTGTCGCGTTGTGCGTGCATGTCACGAAGATTCCATGACAGCATGTTCAAATGCCGTCAAAACTAATTTTTGAGATATTTTCCCATTTTTTTAGCCTTTTCCTCGCCAATATCAAATCATAAAATTTCAAAATCTTCTTTCTCTCTCTCTAGAAAGATTTCTAAGTGTTTTTAGTTTTATTAGTTATGCTTTTGTAAATTTTTATTTTTTTATTCAATAAACGAAAATGCAAATTCATTTGAAGATTTTCTAGAAACAGAATTAGCATCAAAGTTCTGTAAAGATTTTTTTGAGGTATAATTTAAAATAAATTATTTATAGTTATTTTTATATTTTATTCATATATGTTATATTTAATTTATTTGTGATTAAATTTAACATGATTGACTGTTTGTAAATATGATATAATAACAACGTTCTTATACATGCAACATATTAAATATGTAAAACATTTCTATAAAATAAATTGTTTTTTATTCAAAATTTTATATTAAGGATGTTAGAGAGAAATATATTATTTTTCTTTACAAACTTAAACTTGAAAATTGTATTTTAAGATTTAATTATCTGGTCCGATTTAGAATAGTGCCATTTTATTTTTTGGTACAATCACCCGGTAGTTAGAGTGAAGCTTTATTTCAAATTTTTTATAAGAACTATTATTCAAAAATGTATTGATAACATATTTTTAGGAATGGTTCTAAAACTTGAATGTTAGTACTCGGATAATTAAATTATTAGGTTTAATTTGGACACCTTGATTAAAGTGTAAAATGTCTAACCTGGCCAAATGTGGCATTTAAATGGTTCATTTTCAATCTCTTAAGAAAAAAGAATTAATTTAATTAACCAAATTAATTATCGACCCCACCTATAGGTGTTAATTGATTTTTTTAATTAATAAAGAATATCTAACATCACCAAAGCTGGTATTTATATAAAAAAGATAGAATCAATAAATATCAATTTATATTTTTAATAACTTAAATAATATGAGCAAACATAATTAACTTAATTATTATATCCATAAATATTCCACTCTTATGAATGATAAAAAGTTGCATAATTGTTTATTGAATCCTTATTTATGTTTATTTTTTTATTTTATTAGATTAGAAAACACAAAAAATCAAATTTCATTTTTAAAAATTTGAATAATAAATTAAAAACTACAATATTTCTTCCTTAGATCGACCTTGGGTATATACTTCTCATTTTCAATCAAATGATTCGTGCACTTGCGAAAGTTTTACAAATATAAAACCAAAGTGTCTACAAGATCGGTATTCCTAACTCGATGTTGGTTTGTTCTCATCAAGGTTTGAGAACCATTACCAGGAGAAAATAAAGTTTTTAAATTATTTATCAAAATTTTGAAAACTTTTTGTGTTGTAAATAATTGTGATTTTTTTTATTTTAAGTTTTTGTAAAAAAAATGAATAAATCTTCGTGATTTACTTTTCATAAAAAGATAATAATAAATCTTAAATTAAATTAATTTAATTATTAAATTTTAAAAAAATCTAAATAAACAGCAAAATTTTAAAAAGAAGAATTTAAAAATCAAGAGCTCATGTTCTAGATATTGTTTCGTGAGTCATAAATCAAAAGTTTAAAATTTAAATTAAAAAAAATCAAAAGTTAAGAGTTATTGTTTTGTATACTGTTCCTTGAACAATAGATCAAAAGTTTAAAATTTAAAAATAAAAATTGAAATTGAAATTAAAAAAAAAATCTATTGTTACTACTCCATGAAAAGTAAAACAAAAATTTAAAATTTAAATTTAAATTTAAATAAAAAAAATATTTTTTTAATTTGAAATTTGAAATTTTTTCTTTAAAAAAACCTCTAATTTATTTAATTATTTTCTTTTTTAAAACCAAATTAAAAAAAAAATTAACTGTGTAATAGCATAAAAAGTAAAGATATAAGAGAGTTATGTCTAGGAAACTTGTTCTTAAAAGCTTTTGTGCCCTTAGTCTTTTCTAGGAACGTTGATATATCTAGGAGAATGGTTTTTAAATAAGCTTTTTTTCACCAATATTTCGTGGGAGTACTCTTGGTTAATACTGATTATGTTATTTAACTTAGAGATTAACTTAGCTGTTGTAAATATTGTATGATATAACATGTATAAAAATGTGTTTGTATTATATATTAGATAGAGTATTTATATTCTGTACAATTTAATCATGTATAAAAATATGTTTAAATTATATATTACATAGAGTATATTATGAATATTTATTCTATATCATTTAAACATTTATATTTATTTAAAAAAATGTGTTTGTATTATATGATAGATAGAGTGTATTATAAATATGTATAGTTTAAGTATGTATAATTGTATGTATGTATCAAAAGTTGTATAAAAGTTGTTTATATTATATATATTATAAAATATGTATAATAATTTTATTTTTTTATTCTTTTCTTTATTTTACTAACTTTATTTTTATTTATTTATTTTTCTTTTATTATTTTATTTTATTTGTTTCTTGTACTTAATTTTTATTTTTATTGTTTAGTTTTTATTTTAATACTTAGTGTTTGATTAGTTTAAAAAAAAGATAAAAAAAAATTATGAAACTATCTCCAAAATTTTAAAGTTTTTAATCATAATCTATGATAAAAATAAGGTAGTTTCTTTGTTAGATCTAGGTACAAATATGTTTTAATGCCTTAGTTATTTGACTTGCACCTAGAAATGGTTTATCTAAAACCTATGTGTTGGTTTGATTAACTCAATGATGTGGTGACATTGAGTTTACTTAAAATGAAATCCCTTCATTTACGTCTAGATAAGACGTTAAACTAAGCACTGGATGAGAGTCTTCAAATGAGTCAAGTAATGATGTTCTAAATTGTGCCATGCTGTAGAGCAAACACAATAACTCTGTTAAGCTTCTCCTCTATTCAAATACCAACTACATAAATATAGCATCATGGTGTGGTTCCTTATGATAATCCGCTAGGAAAGTTTGTCTTAACAAGGCCTCATTTTAAAGACCAAGATCCCATAAACAAGGACAATATTCCTTGAGTGGGACATAATAGTCCTTCCAAGCAACCAAAACCAATTTAATCCTATCTGCTTTTCCCAACCAAAAGAAGTTATAGATGATTTTTTTAGACCATTTAGAAGTATTTTCAACCATTTATAAATCTGAAAAGAATGTAGAATGATGTTCTAAATAATTGAAGTGATCAAACATTTATGATCTACAAAAGAGAGGGTGTCCCTTCCATGCTTTTATTTTTGCACAAATTTAATCAACCAAGCCTTGAAACCAATGCATATTTGGAGCCCTTTGAAATTAGATGACCCAAGATACGATAAATAGGTGCTCCCAATGCATATCCCAACAATAGATTGGAATTATGGAATATTACTTCGTGGCACACCCTTACCCTCAGATAAAACAAGGAGGTTCAATGAAAGCATGATCGAAGATAAGAAGATCATCAACATATAAAAATGGGTTAGTGTTGTAATGCTTATAGGAGAGGAAATTGGATCAAAACTCTTATATTCACTAGGGACCCAAGGTTAGAAAGTTTTCTATAATACAAAACAAAAATGGAAATAAAAGGTTGTCTTCCTATCGGATGCCTATAGAGCATGAAAATATTCTATCGATGATCCATTACTCAGGATCGAGATTCTTGCAAAGGTGAAGAGATCTTCACTCCAAGTTAGAAAGATGTCATCAAAACCAAAGCATTGCATTACCTTTAAGATAAAGTCCTAATGCATAGTGTCAAAATATTTATAAATATCAATTTTGAGGGCTACATTACCCCACTTCACTAGGAAGCTAAATTGCATTGAGCACTATGAAGCATCAGCCATACAATCCACAATGGTGTGACCCAAGATAAACCTAAACTAATTTTGAGATAGAATGTAAAAAGAAATTTCTCCCATCATTATCCATTGATCTTTGTAATTAATTTAGACATAAAGTTGCATAGAGAAATTGGCCTATATTAGTCAATAGTGATTGTCTAAGTGCTTTTAGGAATAAGGATAAGGAACTTTGAATATATCCCTTGATACGTCTTAACCATCCTAAAATAATCTTGAATTTCTCATATTACATCCATACCAATGATGTCCCAGTATTGTTGGAAGAATTTAATCGTAAAATCATCCAGACTAGGATAACTCACATGGTCTATGTCAAAAATCATAGCACGAATCTCTTGTGGTGATGGTATGTGTTGTAAATTTCTATTATCCATAGTAGTGACCAAGGAAGGCCCTACTAACTCAATTAAAATAGAGTTTATGGGGTCACTAATCTGGGTAGAGAAAAGTTGTAGTTATAGCCTCTAGGTCTTATGTTCCATTTATTTTCAAATGAGTTAAAGGTTTTTGGGCCTTTCAATGTCGAAGTAATGAGTGGAAAAACTTAGTATTTAAATCACCATTCTTAAGCTTCTTTAACCTTAGTATCTTGCAAGGAGATATCCTACTGATGTATTAATCTATCCAAATAGTATGTGCATCAAATTCTAATTTAAGAAGTTCCTTAGAGAAGTAATTTTCATCATGCCAATTTTGTAGTTCAATGAAAATAGTACAAGCTTTTTAAAAATTATGATGCAAGTTACCAAAAATCTTTCCATTTCAAACTTTGAGAGCCGAATTAAGTGCCTTAAGATTACCAATGATGAATCATATTAGACTAACTTGAATAGGCATCAACTATGTGGTGCATACTAAATCCATAGAATCATAATTCTCTATCCATATACTATGAAATTGTAATGGCCTAGGAAATGGTGCATACTAAATCCATAGAACCAGGATTCTCTATCCATATACAAGGAAATTGTAATGGTCTAGGGTTCCTAGGCCTAACCCTGGAAGCTAACAATAATAATAGGTGATAATTAGAGTGATGTCTTGGGAGAATGTAGCAATAAAATATGGACTAGGAGTCTAGAAAAGTATTAGAGCATAACCCATGGTCTAATGAGATACCTCGACCAAGACATAATGGATGATGCCATAAATCCATTATACCCAAGATGTAACAAGTTAAGAAAATTATCATGGTTGGTCTCCCTTTATAAATTGAAGGGAAAACATTACCATTCATATGCAAGCTTCAAGGAATTGTTAACTCTTTTAAGTGAGATGTTTCCAAAAGAAAATGTGTTGCCATCAATGATGAATGACGTTAAGAAGATGCTTCATGAACTAGGCATGAATTATGAAAAAAATCCATGCTTGTCCTAACGATTGTATTCTTTATCGAAATGAATACAAGGATGTCGTTATATGTCTACTATGCCAAAAGTCATGGTGGAAAGTTAATCCAATATCAGGGAAGGAGAGATTTAATATTCCTGCAAAGGCATTGTGGTACTCTCCACTAATTCCACATTTTAAAAGAATGTTTTAGGATGTAGTAACGTCTCAAAGTCTAAGATGGTAGGAGAAGGAAAGGGAAAATGATGGCATGTTGGAACATTCATTTGATGACCTCAAATGGAAGCATGTTGACTATACCTGGTATGAGTTTAGTACTGAATCTAGAAACCTTATACCTACACTTTTAGTTGATGGGATCAATCCTCATCGCTCTTTAAGGAGTAGCTACAGTTTCTGGCCCATTATAATTGTCATCTATAACCTTCCACTTTGGCTATGTATGAAAAGAAAATACATGATGCTATTTTTGTTACTACCTGGACCCAAGCAATTAGGAAACAATACTGACATTTACTTAGAACCATTGATTAAAGACTTGAAGTTATTATGGACCGAGGGAGTTGATGTCTATGATAGTTTCAAACATGAAAATTTTAAGGTGAAAGCTATTTTTTTATGGACCATCAATGATTTCCTTGCTTATCAAAATCTTTTTGGTCATGCTTTAAAAGGATTTTAGGATTGTTTGATAAGTAGTGAGGGGTATCATGGATTAAATTTAAAATATTCAAAGAAGATGTCATACATGGATCATAGAAAATGGTTACCATGATATTATCCATATAGAAAAGAACACAGGTATTTTAACAGAAATGAAGAGGAGGGAACATAACCAATTCCCTTTATTGGAAGGGAAGTATTAGCTAGAGTTAAAATAATGACCTTTGAACGCGGGAAAGAAAATTATAAGGCTAACTCAAGCACTCCATGGAGGAAAAAATCAATCTTCTTTGACATAGAATATTGGAAGTTCTTGCATGTTAGACATTTTATTAGATGTCATATCTATTAGAAAAAAATATGTGTGATAGTTTATAAGTATTTTGGTTTCTTTAGCTGAAAAATTTATATCGAATGAAGACACATTATTATCGTGTCTTTATGCAACAATTATTGCATGTACTATTGCAATGGGTGTTATGTAAAGAGGTAAGGAGTACAATTATTAATATTTTTCTATTCTTCAATGATATATGAAAAAAGACCATTGATATAATTCAAGTAAATCTTATAGTCACCCTATGCCAGTAAGAGAAATTCTTCCCACCTTATTTTTTTGATGCGGTGGTACATCTCACAATTCATCTAGTAAGAGAAATGAAGTTATGTAGACCAATCTTTTTGAGATAGATGTAACCATTCAAATGAATAATGAAGGATTTGAAACAGTAGAAAACCAACCTTAAGGATATATAGTTGAATGTTATGTACTTAAAGAAGCAATAAGTTTTCCCATTATTAAGAATACAATTCCAAATGCAAGAGGATATGTTGATGAATCTATAGGAACTAGAAAACAAGCACTATTAGATTGTATATTATGGGAGCAAGGTCATTGTTATGTCTTGTCAAACGTAGATGATATTTAGCCATATCTTGAGTAATTTTCTAAATTTTATTACTTTGTTTTATTTATAATTAAAATATAAATAAATATATAGATTAAATAATCATGTTATTTATTTTATTACTTTGTTTACTAGGAAGCACTTAGAATATATTAAGGACAAGTACAAATAATCAAGATGCATAGATAAACGTATAATTGATGAGCATAACCATACTCTTATATATTAGCTTCATAATGAAATTAGTATATAAAAACCTAACTTTCTAAAAAATAATTGTATATGTTTTCATAGGTAATTAATTAGTATATTTGCTTGATGTTCAGATTTTCCAAGAGCTCAGAGATCCTAATAATAATATTCATATCACACTTAGATGTATTTCAAAGTGTCTTAAATTTCATGTGATTAAATATCATGGTTATATCATCAATGGATGTAGTTTTCATAATTAGGAAATAGATGATGACAGAACGAAACAAAATAGAAGTGTGTCCTTAGTTGTACAAATCATGAAATTTGCTTCTATAAAGCATAAGCGACCTATATCTAGTGAAATGACATACTATAGAGTTATCCAAGAGATATGGGAGTTGTATTACTAAAATATTAATAAGTATGTATTTAAGTTTGATTGGGTTGAAATTTTTTATAAGTTTGGTATCTATAATGACAAGGAAAATGGTTTTACCATGGTAAACCTACAACGAATTGGATATAAAGAAGATAGTTTTATTTTTGTTAGTCAAGTTAAAAAAGTATTTTATGTACAAGACCCTAAAGACTCACAATAGTCCATTGTCCTTACTCCTTCTAATAAAGATTACTATAATGAGAATGATGATGAGCCAGATGAAGATATGGAAGAGTTTGAACATGACATAACTTCAATGCTAAGCGATGATGAGGAAAGAGAAGATGGATATGATAATGACACAGATAATGATGCATCATGTTCTTATTTGCGTACTAATTGTGAAGGCATATGGATTAATATAAATAAATATTTATAATGATTTAACTATTTTATTTGTTCTGTATTATTACTACTTACAAAATTAATATCAAAATTTTGATCATGTACACTAGAATATGACTAACGAGGTATTTATACTTTATGACTTTTTATTGATTATCATAAATACTCTTTACTGTTATTAACTTGCTTATGTTTACTTGAACGTCTAAGTGTATAATCACATTCATTACTATATATTCATGCAAATTGATGGGTTCTTCCAACTCAAAAAATAAAGGTGATACTTTTCATTCAAAGGATATAGGAAAAAGGAAATATGGTCGAGGAATGAAAACTTTGTCAAATATATTAACAAAAGGGAAAAGATAGTAGTTGAGGTTGATAAAGATGGGATACTCATTGGTGATACCAGTGCAAGGTAGACTAGTTCTATAGGAAGTATAACTCGATCAAATAGTAATATGAAAATAACTAATTAACATTTAGTGCCCGAGTTTGACAAAGAGGATATTTGGGAATCCTTATTGGTATTACTGCTAAATTCATACCATCATAAAAACATTTGTATTGCATAATGTAACACTTATCATAATTATATTGTATTATAAAAATTATTTGTGATTGATCCACATATAACATACTATTATTATATGGTGGACACGGGTGACAAATGGAAGAAATTTAACCCATATTTGGCTAGAATATACATCTTCCCTTATTTGGATAAACCTCAATAGTTATATTCTCTACTAAAAAGTATAGTTTCATATATAAAGAAAAATGAGAAACGTTTATGAATCAAAGACTTTTATGGAGCTACAAATTAGGAAATAAATGTAAGAAATGCTAAGATGAATAAACACTCATACTTTGGTGGTAAGACTAGCTATCATAGCTCGAAACATAAGTTGGTAAGAATTTTAATGATATTTGTAATGTATTCTTGTCTTGTTGTAATATATGATTATTTATTATAATTACATAAAATCTAATTGTAAGTTATTTCATTTATTGAAGAAGATAAAAAGGGCCAAGAGCTATCATGGAGTGTCATAAGACGTGACTTGAATCTCACGTGCCACATGAAAAATTCAAAGTATTTCTTAAATAAGAAACAAGAGAAGTTTTGGAAAATAATTGTAAGTTAACTATATCTTGAAATGCAATGAATAACTCTAATAATAAGAATACAAGGTAGTGATACATTAATTATTGATCTCCTTTTTACTATGGGCTTTTATAGGATACATTCACTAAAAAGCTAGAAGCTAGAGAAGTCCAAATAAAGGCGAATAGAAGGAATGATATACTAAAGATGGCATTAGGTGATGAACACTTGGGTCATATTCATGGGTTAAGGAAGAAACAAATAACATCATATTTTGGGAGAAAAATTCGTAGTAAGATTTCACAAAATATGAAAGATGTGCATTATGAATCAATTGAGGAACAAATAATGAAAAATGTTATGGAAAAGTTACAACACAAATGAAAATGAATGTAGAAAAAGCACAGAAAGTGGAAATAATTACATTCAAATGGATGTTTCAATTCAACTTGACGATGAATTTTACGGTGATGCATGTTTCCAAGAAGAAAATATTAATACTTCTTTAGGTGGAAGCCCTAAACTAAGTAGGTTAGTAAAGATATATAAATTAATATTAATTAATTTAAATATTATTAATTACTTATAGACATAACGATTATAGTTAACAAAATAAATCTTGATAATATTGAAAGATGTGTTACAAAAAAAATCTTAATTCATCACATGGTAGTACAAATCCACTGTGTGGTATAGAAAAAGTAAGTGTATTGTAAATTTATTAATTAGGAAAATGCTATCTATTTTTATTTCATTACATGTCCAATCTTATTTGAATTTACTTTGACCATATATGTAAAGAGTGTGATGCTCTTTGGCAATTGATAACGACTCAAATGTTTGTGCCAACGGTATTTGATTTTCTCATTGCAAGTTAACTAATATGATACATGCTATAAAGCTAGAAGAATCGAACTATCGATTTCTTGTTTTAACCACATCACAACCAATGGAAACTCTAACACATCCAATCCAAGATGACATGTTTTATGTGGGTGATGCAATTAATCAATATGTGAGATTGTCAAAACATCTTGTTACATTAAGATGACAGTTAAATATGATACATAATTTCATATAATTCAATAGGATTTAATTATATGTATATGTAGTTTAAAATTAGTATAATTGATTATTCCAAACTAATAACTATGTTTTGTTACCCCCACTTAAAAAAACACAAAATGACAAGGATGTGCCATTAAGACATAAATTTCACAAGAAACCTCATAAAGTACAACCAAAGGAAATGATGTAATTTCCTTATCAAGTTTGAGTACTGATGTTGGAGAGCACAACATCGTTGAAATTTTACGACGATAGGCATTGAATAATATGGAATGCAAGGTGATAACTCTTATCATATGGTTTAATACAATCCAACAATCCTAAGGCATGAAACAACAAGAATTTTATTGAGTTTAGAGGATATAATGCACATTTATTATTTTATTTGTCTTGCTGTTTCTCATATACAAATTTCCATAAGGTAAATTTATTATGATATACTATTTTATGTTAAGTATTTCACATGTCTAACTAGTATCTAATTATGAATGACATGATATTATTTGATAAATAAAGAAGACAAAATATCCAATTGGAGAAACTTTTCATGTTTGGTACTTATCACCATGAAGATTATAAAGTAAACATGCTTATAAATGAGTTTAGTAGAATGATGGCTTTAATGTGCCTCATGATTCCATATCGGAGATAATAAGTCTTACATTCTTACATTAATTTTATTTTTGTGAAACTATAAGCTAGTATTATTATTATTATATGATTTATTATTATATAGGAGTCATTGGACATTAAATATTGTAAGCCCGATGAATTTCAATGATTCAATTAAGGCTCACAATTCTTCTATAGGATCATAGCTTGATGAAGGATACATGATAATATTTTAAGATAACATGCATGTATTTATATTCTATAATAGTCATATTATTTTTAGTATATATCATTGTATTTGTTTCATTTATATTAATTGAAATGAAATAATTTTGGTAATTAAAAGGCATTACAAACATGGTATTTTCAACATAAAAATCTAAATGTTATTCCTAATTGGATTCATGCTAATGTAATAGTATTAGTTAGTTTTATAATTTTTAAAATTATTTATTTTATTTATAATTGGATCATTTTATTATTATTAAATACTTTTATTTAATTATAATGTCTAAAATAAAGTAAGTCTTATGAATATGAATACTATGCTATGATATATATATATATATATATATATATATATATATATATTAACAAATGCATTGAAAATGTTGTCACAAGTGATATGTCTTGTGTGGTTCTCAAGTAAGGATCTATGCACACCAATGAAGTTGGAGCAATTGAGGCAAGAGTGATGCATGAATGTATTTAATTATCTTTCAAACAATTAATGAGATAAATTTAAACGAGACAAGTTATATATTTATGTATGTATTTCTACATGTGTAGGTATAAAACTTATAGTATAATTATTATATATGCTATGCAGTGATCTTTAATTAATTTGATTTGAATGGTACATGTATTAATTAGTTTTCAACGCGTATATATATATATATATATATATATATATGTATATTAGCATATGTATGAATATGTGTGTTTGTTTGAAAAATGAACTTATTGTGATAAGTTGATAATAAATAATGAAATTCTTGAATTATGTAAAAATTATGAATACTTGTTCTAATAAATTGAGAATAAAATATGATACTTATATATATTATGAGATTTTATTTATAAAGGTATAAAAAACAAAAAATGATAAATATTGATTTTTTTTAAAAATCATATAGAACGATCAACCAATATATATATAAATAGGAAGAACATTTCAAGTAAATAAGATGGTTAATGGTTAACCTATCAAACTTATAGGAGAGTGAGTAACCATCCTATTTGGTGTTTTGTTGTAATGAGTTAGAACTAGATCTAAGGGAAGAAATAGCAAAAACATGTTTTTTTTATTTAAAATAGTTAATAATAAGAAGAGAAATATAAGGAAAAATAAATCTAGAGAAGAGGGGCAACCTACAAAAGAAGGGTTTCTGTAAAAAAAATATCTATTTCCGACGGAGACTAAATTAACTTATTGATGTCTTAAAAAAGAAGAATAAAATGTCTATTTCACATTTTTAAACATATATTAATGTGTTTAGAATATCCTTAATATTCAAAAATTTGAATCCTTATTTATATTTTTAAAATTATTTTAATTCATATTTTAAGAAATCATACAAATTAAAAAAAGTGTCTTCAAGAAAATACTATAAATTTCAAAAGTAATGCAATTTTATTGTATTATTTTAAATTTTAATTGTAGGATAACGTGAATATATATTATGTTATATCAAAAATATTTGATATAATTTTATTTTGTTTACAAATATTAATAAATTCTGAAGAATTCAAACACATGCACCTGAATTTGACTAATATATACTTATTTCTTGTTATAAATTTATTTAAATTATTTTTTAAAAAAATAAAATTAATAAAATATTTATAAAGTTGATATATTTAAGATTTTCATAATATACGCATTTTAAAATTTAGTAAACATAATCTAAATATATATATATATATATAAACCCAGTTGTTTCCATCATGTCAACTTTTCACGTAACTTCGCATTGAAAAACCTATTAATTTTATATAGGCATGATATAGGCATGATGATGCGTTACTCTACTCTGCTTGCGTACGTTTTTTTGTACGGTATGTGAGGGTAAAAACATAATTAACACAAAATAATTTTGGTAAAGACAATAAAATTTGGTCGAATGGGAGTACCGTATGATGGCACCTCTTTTAAATCTAACCCCTTACAAAAATACCTAGATTCTACCCTATTTATTTCAAAAATAATATTTAAATTTTATAATTATTTTTAAAAAATTTAATTTTATTATTATAAAAAATAACATAAATACAAAAATAATTTTTATTTATTTTATTTTTTCAATTTTTTATTATATTAAATAAATATTAGTATAACTTAAATAGGATAACTAAAGGAATTAAAAATAAATAAATAAAAATATAAAAAATAATTATTTATCTTTATATATTTATATTTTTATAACAATAAGATTAAAATATTAAAAAATAAATATAAAAATTAAGTAATATATTTAAAATAAATATAAAATATTTACAATGACTCTCACCTATTTTTAAATAAAAAAGAAAAAAAAGAAAAATATATTCATACCATCTCGTACTAATATTTCCATTCAATATTGAATCCTACAATTTACAATTTTATTACTATTTTTATTATATCTTCTATGAATACAAAGTTAAATATATGTTTAATTAAAAATTAGAAACTTTCATTTAAAAATATATGTTCAATTTTACATAAAAGAGTTAAACAATTGTTTAACCAAATATATGAACAAATAGAAAAAAATATACGTGTAATTACTTATTTAAATACATATTAACTGTTGATTGAGGTTACATGTTCATTAAAATTTGGCCAATTGATCGTATGCTTTTATTAATTTAACTTTGATGAGTATGATAATCAATCAATCAAAATTCAATTGGTTGAATTTTGGTGTTGGTTGGTCGATGATCTTACTTTGACGATTTAGATCATCATCCGATCAAATTCTGATTTATTAAACAATTGTTAATTTAATTAGATATTATTTAATTTAGTTCTAGTTATCGTGCAATCAAACTCTAATCATTTAGACAATTGTCTAATTTAATTGGATATAACATTGATAAATAATCATTAATTGACTAAACTTTGATCAAATAAACAATTATCTAATTCAATTAAACATGTGTCAAATTCAAACTGAGATCACTGATTGAACAAGCTTCAATTACTTAGAAAATCTTCAAATTCTTATATGTTAAATGGTTTAAAAAGAATTAGATGAACAGTGCAAAATAAAAAAGTGCATCACCTAACTAACGGAACTAGAGCAATTGATTGTATGGTCCAATCTTGTTCTAGTTGAGCACAACTAAGAGTTTCTTTTTTTCATAACTAATTGAACTCAAAAGTAGACAACGTGTTCTAGTTAAGCACAACTCAAGAGTTTTTTTTTCATAACTAATTGAACTCAAAAGTAGACAAATAATAAATAGGATAGGATAGGATAGGATTATTATTCTCCTAATTTATTTTATTATTTTTATAATATATTTACTATTAATTTTTAAATTTGTAAAAAATATATATCCTCAACAAATTTTAATTATTATATATAAAAAATATTAAAGATAAAATAATATTTGCAATAATTTTTAAAATTAATAATAAATATTGTATAAAACAAAATAGTGTAACAATAATACAAACTAATATAAATATAATGTTTAATATTGGTAGCAACTAGTAAGTAACAAGATACCAAACCCAAATTAATTCCTACCAAAACTAATTAGCTAAAAGTGAAAGCGATTGAAAGGAGTCCTGAAGGATCTCAAAAAATAAAATTTGATATTCTACTAGAAATAAACATTTGATTTAACTTGCTTTTAAGTATTATATTAAAAGTCAAATAGCTCTTTTTAAAATATAATTAATCTATTAAAATCACTTAATTTTTTAAATAATATATATATATATTAATCTTTATGCTTTTAAATATATATTTATAAGTTACTTTAAAAAAAAACTAAATTACTTATTTTCAAAACTTTAAGTGATTTTTAATACTGCCTTTTAAAAAATTAAATTATTTTTAATGCATTAATTAAAAATAAGTTGATTAAAGTGAAAAATAAATTCCAAAAGAATGAACAAAGAAAATCTTTTTTCCTTAATTAATTACCTTGTCTAAATTGCTTAGTACGTTACAGCCAACGATGAGTGAGATAACTATTTTTTTTTTATTTTTCTTTTTAGAAAAGTGTGAGATTGGTGTTATTGATTGGAGGTCCCCCTAAAACCATCAATCAAGCATGAAGCCATGACCTAATATTATCAACCTTCATATGCACGCAAGAAAGAGGAGTGTGCAGAGTTGCTTTTTTTTTTTCCTTTTCTTCTTCCACTTTTTGAATTTATTCTGTCCATAGAATCCTTTTACACAATTCAGAAATTATAGGAGAAGAGAGATTATGTCGGGAAAGGTTTGTAACCAAAAATCTTGGTTGGTCTAAGTTCATTTCTTCTTTATATTTTTTATTTTTTATTTTATTTATATATTTTACTTTTTGTTACCCAGAGTGAGTTGCATGCTTGCAGCCAAGACTTGCACAGAAAATAAAGGAACAAAGTCTCACATAACAAAGTTTGCCACGACATGAAATTATTGTGTCGCGGCGTGATGCTTTTGGAGTCTGTGTAACTATCTCTTATCCTTTGTAGGCCACAACATGGAAAACATGCATACCATGGCGTGATATGCTCGGACCATGTATAATATATGTGTTAGTACGTGCAATCCGCAACGTGGTATATTACTTGTCGTAGTTTCAACCTCTCTGAGCTGATTTCTTAAACCTATAAATAGAACATCTATTCCATTATATCAAGCATCCCTATCTTTAGTCTATTTAATCTTTCTAGCTTTTCTTTCAATAATTTAAATTTCTTCTCTTATTTGAGAGTTGAATAAATTCTAATTTATCTAATAGCTTAGCTTCAATTCAATAAACAAACACGCTACTTCTTTTTAGAGGTTTTTTAGAATATAAATAATGCATAGATTTTGTTGAGGTATATTTTCAATATATTCTTTTCAAATTATCTGTATGTGTTGTTTTGCACGCTATATTTAATTCTCTAATCAGTTATTAAAATATGTATGTTTGGTTATAAATAATATGAGATATTAGTAATGTTGTTACACTTGTAAAATATTAAAATACATTAAATATTTTTAAGAAATAAATTAAGTTTTATTTTTTCATCAAAATTAAAATGAATTGTTAAAAAGAAGAATATTGACGAAGTATTTTCATAATAAACAAAAAATTTAGATTTAGGATTTAAATTATATCACTTTAATTTAGAGTAATACTTATGGATATTAGTCAATTGCAATCTAAATCTATTTTAAGGCATGCTCTATTTCAAGAATTTTTATAAGAATTTTTGTTGAAGATATATTGATAACATATTCTTTATAATAGTTTTAAAATCAGAAAGTTAATTTTAGATACTTAAATTATAAAACCAACTTTGATACCTTAAAGGAAAGTGTAACTTACATGTTTGGCTTTATGCACAGTAGTTAGATGGTTTATTAACTCCTTAAAAATAAATCAAAATTCAATAATTAATCAATTGGTTATCCCAACCTTAAGATGTTAATTGGTTTGTTAGTAACAAAAGAACTCTACCTTAAGATATTTTCATACTAAAAAGGAGAATCAATAATTTTAATTTATATCTTTAATAACATACTTAATATTGAACAAGCATGATTAATTAACAAATATATCTCATAAATTCTCCACTATATGATAAATGTTTAATAGCTTAAATGTTTATTGAATCTATCCTTATTTTTATGTTAGTAGTTTAGATACTTAACCAAAACAATCGTGGGAGAATGTTTAGGTTATTAATTTCATTTTTAAGAATTTGTTAAATAATATAAAAACCACATGATTCCTCTTTAGACCGACTTTGGAAGTATACTTATCATTTTTATAAGTAATTCGTGCACTTGCAAGTTATTTTATAAATCATACAAAATTAGTACACAATAATTTTGTGTATCAATTTTTTGGCATCGTTGCTAAAATGTTAAGACTGAGTAGATTTACGTTGATGACTAACCTAAAGGTTTTGAGGCAAAGTATTTGAACAAAATTGCTAGAAATTGGCAATAATTTTTATGCTCAAGATTGGTGCCCATCAGACACTATAGTACAGTTGATAGAGAGAAGGCCATTTTACTATATGCAATCACATCTAAGTTGCCTATAGATGTAGGGACCATAATTTACAACAAGGTTAAATGTCTGCTAACAGCTACCATTTAAGTTACGTCTTCCCCCAACTACTAACCGCTTTATGTAAAAGTGCGAGGATACCCTACTCTAAAGGTGAAGTGATTTTATAGCCCAATGAATTATTGAACTTATCATACTATGATGAACTCACCTCTTCCATGAACATCATCTAAAGAAAATGAAGAGCCATCCCTTCTTCAAGAATTTCTTTAAAAGTCAACTTCATAATCTTGATGAGAGAATGAGTTATACAAAAGAGTAACATGATGCTTACTTCACCCAACAAGTTGCATTCTTAAACCAACAACATTTTGATAAGGTGGAACAGAAGAGATTAATGTATGAAAAGAATCACTTATATTTGAGTCATCTTGGGATAGATGTGATCCACTTACCAATACCTGAGTATCGACACAATGATTTTAATTTTGTGCCTCTACAACAATCACAAAACCAACTAAAGAATAAGGGTCGAATGACATGAAGGATGAGTTATGATGTAAGATCCAAAATTTTATGATTTTTATTTTATTTTACTTTGCTTTGTTTTATTTTATATTGTGAACTTTAATTTTTAGTGTTTTTGGACATTGTAATAACTATTTATATTTTTTATTAATTATTTTTTGCTATTTTATTTCTAATTTTTGTGAGCATAATTTAGAATTATCAATGTTATAACTAATTGTCGAAGTATGTGAGAAGTACATAATATTTCTATGTATAAATGATTGGATTAATGGATGCACTTGCATATCAACACTAATAATTTGGTAAATTTAATAATCTCTTATTCTTTAATTTGCAATTATTACATTAAGGATAATGTAAGTTTTAGGTTAGGGTAGAGAAAGTTACATTATAAAATTTTGTTATAAATTGAAATTTTTATGTTCACATGTTCACATTTTTATATATTTTTTATTTACAATTTTGTGTGCTTTTATTTATTTTTATTGAATTAGGAATTTTTGATTTATTTTAAAAATTTTCTTACAAAATTATCATGTATTTTAGTTAAATTTAAAAAAATGGTTGTCTTTGCATTATTAGATTAATTTCAAAAATATTTCATGAAGCAATGTGTTAATTAGTTAGTTTTTGCTATAATTAGTATTTCATGAGAAAATGTTAAAATTACGATTGAAAGAGTTCCCAACCTGGTATATGACTAGGATAAAGATAAAGTCTCCTAAAGGACTCGACCCTAACTTAAAAGAAACAAAACAGTATAAAACTTATACAGTTCACACAGAAGAAGCACAAAATCAAAAAAAGTATAATATCAAAAGTAGATAACTGTTAATCATAGATATTATAAATTAATAACAAAAAGCAAGTAAATAACAAATGGTTTCTAATTAGAGTTTATGCTTTAATATGTTGAGACATATACACAATAAACTCATATTATACTAGCTCAACAAGTGATCATGCATAACAGTTGATATAATGAGGTAAACCCGTATAGAGACCGTATCAATATGTTAATATTCTCAATTTGCTTAAGGAAACTACTTAAAAATAAATAACTTAATAAATAGTAAATAAGTTACAACTCTAATAGATAGAAAAACCACTATTACTTCTATTAGCTTAGACCTCCGTCCTAACTACTTACTACTGCTCCTTACTTGATGCTTCTACAATGATATAGTTTAACATGCAAATCCAGTTATCCTCCACAGCCAACACCACCCAATGTAATATGATTGATAACCAAAGATCAATAACTAGAATTGTATCAACTTACAACCTTATGGGATATACAGTCCAATACTAATGTCAAATCATGTACGGGAGACACATGTCAAAACACGTACTCATATAGAAAATGATTTCATCACAAGTCACACTGAACGACTCTTACTCAAACATAATCTCACCAAAATGATTTCTAAAACAGATATAAATCTCAATATGAATTTTGGTAGAGTTTTGACATTAAAAACATGAGTTGAAGATATGAGAAATTAGTGAGGTATTTATAGGACTTGGATTGCATACCTCACTAACCACCTCAGCTAAGGATGGTGGTAAGAGTGGTGAAGATCTGGGTGGAAAGGTGTTAAAAATTTTCATTTTTTATTTCAAAAAATGCTAAGTATTATCCATAAATACCCACACCCGAAACACACCAAAAATCATAGGTAAAAAAGTTGACTCACTCGCACACTTGCTCATGAAAAACCAACACTTTAAACCTATCATGCACTACGAAAAACCAATCTTGTGGTGTATGTCAACATGCTTGCATACAATGTGTAACTAATTATATGCATGTGCGAATTAGTAATCTACAATAACCAACCTTACCTAGAGGAATATAAAAACACTAAGTAAAATAGCAGACATTGTGTTTTTTACATGGGAAGCCAACACACAGACACAAGTACAATGGGACTTACAACGATGAACCCCAAATTGGTGTTTAGGAAACAAATAGTGGAGACTACGTTATAAGAATATATTTTAAGCGATTATCTTCCCATTCTAAGTGATAATATTTTTTTATACTCTTTTAAATTCTCTTTTTATAAATTTTAAATTGTTAGATGATTTCTATAGGTCTTTGCATTGAATGTAGGATTTTTACATCTAATAGAGTATCATATATTTATTTTTATTGCTTAAATTGAATAAGTTAAATAGAAATTGAAAGTAGATGCATTTCTCTTCATTCATGCATGACTTCTAAAAAATATACATATATGAGGTTATCTGAACCAATACAAAAGAAAAAAGCTACAAATTAGCCACTCACCTTATCATTCAATGTATCTACAATTTATACACGAGTCCTTTCTTTAAAATAAATATATATCTTGAAAATAAAAAAATATAATAAAAAAGATAAAGAAAAAATAAAGAAAAATGAATAGTATAAACTATGTACTATGACCCAATATCCTTCAAATTAGTGAGAATTGATTAAATACAAAAATAATATAGAAAATAATTCTCCAATAAATCATTTGCATTTTATTCATCTCTTAAAAGGCATATTACTTGAGATTTTTATTTGATGAATTTAATGGATGTCTAAAAATGATATTTGATTTCTTTATAAAATCCTTTCATTTGATTCATTTCATGAGATCAATATTATGCACTATTTTTTAGCATTTCCTTCTTTAAACATATGCAAAACTGTTATTTTATTTTTAAACATAAACTCTATTCACATATACCTTTGAATGAGTGCTTGAACCAATATAATCAGTGTACTTAAGAGTATGCATTATGAGGTTAGAGTCTAAGCGAATTCAGATTCCTTACATTGAGATTGGATAAATTTAATATTGATATATTTTTTATTAAAATATGAAAGTGATTTTCAAGTAGTTATTATAGTAAATCATGAATGTTTGGAATATTAAAATAACTTATAATATAGATTTTAATTGTAATCTCAAAGGAAATTAAAAAAAATGAGAAGTTTTGTTATACTTTTATTTTTATTTTTTACTTTGTTTCAAATTTTATTTGTTTATATGTTGTTCGTTTGTTTTTAATTTTTGCATTTTAACTGATGTTTGTGGGTATCATATCTGAAAATTTTCACGAGACATAAACATCCAATAGGGCAACTGGGGGTTTAAAGGCTTGTTACGTATAATAAATGTAACCATATCAATCTATGAAAATGATTTAAGATAGTTTAATTTTATTTTTAGTTTTGCTTTCAATTCTTTTCCATTCTTGTTAAAAGACTATCAATAAGCTGGTTGAGGGTTGTGATGAGTGCTCAAAAGAACTCAATATATCGTAATTTTATGCATGTTTAAAGATTAAAAGGTTTTTTATTTATTTAGTTTTACTATTACTTTATACAAAGTCATCCTTTTGAAATCCTGGGTATATTTTGCTATATTTAAGGTATTTTAGCTTAAAAAGATAAAATTGATCAATATTTGAAGAAATACATTTAAAGTACTCCATTGCAAATACTCCAAACCAATAAAAAAATGATACAAGAAAATCAAGGAACAAAATCACGCAAAACAAATTGTATCATGATGTGAAATTATTATGTACCATGTGACATGTTGCTTTTGGACTCAATACAACTATCCCTAATCCTTTGTACGACACAACGTGGAAAAATGTGTGACGTGGTGCGAGATGCTTGGATTGTGTATAATGCATGTGTCAGTTAAGTGCATCCCAAGGCGTGGACTATTGTGTACCATGACACCAACCTCTCGGAGGTGATTTCCTAAAACATATAAATAGAATCCTTATTCCATTATATCAATCATCCCTCATTTTTCTCATTCCTTTCATTTATTTAGTCTCTTTAAGCTTTTTAGCTTTAATTTTAGTAGTTTAAAGCTCTTCTCTTATTTGAGAGTTCAACAAATTCTGATTTATTTAATAGCTTGATTTCAATTCAATAAACAAGTATGACAGTTCTTTTTGGAGGTTTTTCATAACATAAATAACTCAATGATTTTGTTGAGGTATATTTCTAATGTATTATTTTTAGATTATATTTACATATTGTTTTGCATGCTATATTTAATTTTCTGATCAATTATTAAAATATGCATGTATGGATATAAATATTATAGAATATTAGTAATGTTGTAATGATTGTGAAATATTAAAGTAGATTAAATATTTTTATAAAATAAATTAAGTTTTTTTCTTCATGAAGATTAAAATGAAATTTGTGAAAGAAAAATATATCGATGAAGGATTTTTCATAATAAACAAGAGAGTTAGTTTAGGATTTAAATTACTTGACTCTCATTTAGAGTAATAGTCATGCATAATAGTTGAGAGAAAAATATTTGTTTAGATACAGATCATGTTAGCTAGAAAGGATTATAAAAAGATAATCGATGGAAGTATAATAAATTAAAAATTTGTAGAATGGTCACACATACAATTGCATATAAATAAAGTAATGTTGAAATATAAAGATTGACACAGAGTTTTTTTAAGTGAAAATGACCTAGGCCACATCAATGACTTAAGAAAAAAAAATCATTGGTCCAATGAACCACCTAACTATCCACTATAAAAAAAGTAAGGTCCAATTACAAGACTATGGCTCAAACTAACCACCAGGGTAATGCTTCAAAGTAATCTACTTATAACCCGTTGTTTTCATCATAGTCTCTACAAGAAAGGTGTTTGGATCCAAACCAACATTCCAATGAACTCAAGTCATATGAGTTGATCAAACCCTTACAGTTGGCACTGAAAAATTAGCATAATACCACATGTGTAAATATGTGTCCTAGAACAGATTCAATAATGAATGATGCTAACTAGATGATTTAACAAATATATCAAAGCTAACTACAACCCTAAGCACAATTTCAATAAATATAGCTTCTTTAATGATAATAATCAAACCAAATTATGATATGACATACACAATTATTTGATTCAACAATTTAAGAATAAAAGTAAAGGTATTAGCTATAAGAAAATATGATCAAAATATCATAAATTAATTAGGCTTATTAATCAATCAAACACAACTATTAATGTTTGATAGATTAAGTAAATAAAGAAACCTAAAAAATTATGATATCATATTTGTAAAACAAGAGAGAGATTAAGATGAAGAGAATAATGTTTTTGTGTGGTTGCTAACTTACGAGCTAATGGTTTGATTAAATAGCATGAATTGAAGCCCTAGTTCAAAGGTTAATTCCTAAACTATCCTTAAAAGTATTTAAAAGAGCTTAAAAACATAAGGATAATATAGTAAAAATTATAATTGGCTTGAGTAAAAATAAGGTTAAATTTGAAAACTTGACTACTAAATGATCTAGACTTAGCTTGATTAATCCAGTATGACAACTTGATCGTTCTAGTCAAGCTCGATAGATTGATCCTTGATAGAACGATTATGAATAGTTTGATTGATCTAATTAAATCTCAATTGATCTAGTAAAAAAATTAATTAATTTAGAAATAAGTGGATCAATCGAGATCTAGTGCTCGATCGATCTAGTTAATACTTCGATTGATCTATTCATATTAACAATTAATCTAGCAAGTTTTAATTAAGCTTTATCGATCTAGTCACCACTCGATCAATCGATCGAATGACCTATTTGAACAATGTTCCTATGTGTTTAATATGAAATCTAAGATGCACGGGAATAGATATACCTAAGATGTGATCGTTGAGACGTGATAGTTTCTTCGACTTGAAAATATTTTTAAAAGACACACCTAGAAACTAACATAAAAATATTTTGTTTACAAATACCATTTTTACTCACAAACCTTAACTTAGTCAATTGTTGTCTAAATATATTTTCAGGCAAGCTCTATTTCAAAGATTTTTATAAGAATAATTATTGAAGATATATTGATGTGACATACTTTATAATAGTTTTAAAATTTGAAAGTTAGTTTCAAATACTTAAATCACAAAACCAACTTTGGCACTTTAAATAAAAGTCTAACTTACTTGTCCGTTCTTAGGTAGTAATTAGATGGATTATTAATTCTTTAAAATTTAATAATTAATCAATTGGATATCCTAGACTTAGGATGTGTTTAACTAACTAATATATCACATAAATTCTCCACTAAATAATAAATGTTTATTTGTTCAAATATTTATTGAATATATCCTTATTTTTATCTTAATAGTTTAGATACTCAACCACAATAATCGTGATAAGATGTTTAGGTCATTAATTTTGTTTTTAAGAATTTTTTGAATAATTTGAAAACTACATGATTCCTCTTTATACAGACCTTTGAAGTATACTTATCATTTTCTATAAGTGATCTATGTATATGCGAGCTAAAATCATACAAAATTTGTACGCAATAATTTTATAATTCACTACATTTCTCTAATGTATATTGAGCAGTATGTTATAACAAACAATCAATATCATGTTTTCATTGCTAAGGAAAAAAAAATATTAACATGGAAGATTATAATAGATAGAAAAAGGTATATTTACAACATGTTATATTAATAAGCTATTTGGCATATATTGGTAGGTTAAGAAAAAGCAAACCCGACTACTTTAACTAAAAGATAGCTCCACATTAGTTATTATTCCAACAAATTATTACCATTAGAAATACTCTAATATATAAAGAGAGTTTTTTTTAGAGTAATAATGTTAACGAATGAATCTAATAAATCATCTTAATTATAGAATAATTTAAATTAATTTTTTTATTATAACTTGAAATTAGTTAATAAATTTTAAAATTAAGAAAAAATTAAATAACATGGAATCAAATACTTACTATTATATTTGAAAAAGTTATTAGTCCTATCCTTTAGATAATAGATAAAGTAATAATAATATTCAAATATGATAAAACTAGGTTTCAAAAGAATCGGCTTAATTGATCATGAAAAAATGTGACGAAACTTTGATTAATTTATTTTTAAAAAAGAATTGTGATATCGTTACACGAAGTCTAACAAAATGATATAAATGAAACTATATACTAAGTAGGTGGTATAAAAAAGACAAAAAATAGTCCAATAATATGAATGAAATACGCATAATAGTTATCCTATATATTTTAATTTGTTTGAAACTTATTGCATATGTAGATATGTAGATATGCATAAATTACAAGAAATAACACATATAATTATAAATATGTGAATGCTAAAGCATTGGTATGGTATGGTTTGGTTTAGTTTGCTTTAATCGAAATAAAATTAAGGACTCTTAAATCGAGTTGACAAGTTTTGGTCTTTTGAAATAATAAAATCGAACCCAACCAGTGATACAAAGAGTCCCAAACTTTTGTATGGTTCGATTTGATTTGTGGGTTTGTTTTGGTTTATGTCCAACTTTAGTGCGACTTAAACTTTTATAAATTAGCATTTTTTGGGTCCAATTTTGGTTGCACAAATATATAATAATGGGTAACAGCAAAATGATAAGTAGTAAGAAAATAAATGGCACACAATAATTTAAGTGGTTCGACTTTTCAATGTGAAAAGTCTACTCCACTGATGATGACACACCGAGAAAAATCCACTAATAATCAAATGGAGATACAAACACCAATTTTCTAGAGATTCACAAAATATACCAAAATCCAAAATATATCCAGAAAATATCCCTTTCTAATTTACTAATAATATATAGCAAGATAAATTAACAAACTTACTATTAAATCAAATATTATCGTACAAATAAAACAGTGCTTACTGAATATTTTTAGCCTCCTCTAAACTGCCGAATAAGTAGCAGCTCCGCTGTTGAATGATGAGCAGAATCGGGATTGTCAAAAACTTTGATGAGCGAAAACCGGCATCGCCAATTCTGCCAATACTTGGGTTTTATATTTATAAAACTCTCGCAAGTGCACGAATCATTTCGTAGAAAATGATAAGTATACTCCCAAGGTCGATCCAAGGAAGGAATGTATGTGGTTTTTAATTTATTATTCAAACTTTTAAAAACGAAATTAAATCCTAAACATCCTGTCACGATATTTTGGGGTTTTTGTGTTTTTAATCTACTTACAGAAAATTAAACATAGATTCAATAAACATTCATGCAAATTTTATCTTTTATAAATAGTGGAGTATTTATGGATATAATAACTAAGTTAATTATGCTTGCTCGTATTATTTAGGTTATTAAAGATATGAATTGATATTTATTGATTCTCCCTTTTTTGTATGAATAACACCTTTGGTGGGGTTAGATATTCTTTTTTAACTAAACAAATCAATTAACACCTATGGGTGGGGTTGATAACTAATTTGGTTAATTAAATTAATTCCTTTTTCTAAGAGATTGAAAATGAACCATTTAAATGCCACCTTTGGGGCGGGTTAGACAGTTTAAACTTTATTCAAGGTGTCCAAATTAAACCTAAGAATTTAGTTATCCGAGTACTAACTTTCAAGTTTTAAAACCACTACCGAAAAACGTGTTGTCAATACATTTTTCGATAATAATTCTTATAAAAACTTTTGAAATAGAGCTTCACTCTAACTATCGGGCGATTATCACCAACAAATAAAAGAGCACTACTCTAAATCGAATAGGATAACTAAACCTTAAAATCTAATTTTCAGATTTAAGTTTGTAATGAAAAATAATATATTTCTCTCTAACATTCTTAATATAAAATCTTGAATAAAAACAAAATCAATTCATTTTAGAGATTTTCACCTATTTAATATTTCGCAAGCATAACAACGTTATTATTACATCATAATTATAAATAGCTAGCATAGTTAAATTTAATCACAGACAAATTAAATATAACATGTAAGAATAAAGCATAAAAATAACTGTAAAGAAAATAAAATCCTTACAGAACTTCGACGCTATTCCCATCGCTAGAAAACCTCCAAGCGGAATTTGCACTTCCATTTATTGAATCAAAAAGCTAATAAATTACAAAAACATAAGTAGTTCTTCCCAAAAAGGGAAGAAGTCCAAAGCTAAGAGAAACTAGCTAAAAAATAAGAAAAACTAAAAAAAAAACTAAAAACTAAGAAATGGAGAGAAAGAAAGAAGAGAGAAGTGTGTTTTGAGGTGTGGTATGAAGTGAAGAGAATGGGGGGATTTATAGGTGAGGATGGAGAGAAAAAGTGGGTGAAAAAAATGTTAAAAAATGGTGAAAACGCGTAGTGCAATTATGGAGATCATTGATGACGTCGCATGACGTAATGGGGAGTGGTTGCAGACGTGAAAAATGGGGCGAAATGGCGTCGGCGCGCGCAGAAGGCAGCAGCAGCGCGCGTGTGAACAGTGACAGCGAGCTACGGCGCGCGCGGATCTGGTGGAAGGCGCGCGCATCAGCACGCGGACGGGCGCCATGCGCGCGTGGGCGGCGGCCCAGCGCACGCGAAGCGGGCTTCTCTCGGCGCGATTTTCTCCTTTTTGACATTTTTGACATTTTTGACCCATTTTGTCCAATTTTTCCATATTTGTTGACCTTTCCCCATTTATTTATTAATATATTTGTGATGTATTGCTTCTAGTATTCCTTTTTGAGTCTTTAAGTGACGTTTTTAACTGAAAATACCTAAAAAACAATAAAAATACCCGTGATTCCGAAAAAGACAAATTTATATAAATATATGATAAAACATATAAATATATATATTTTTAATCAATTAATGTGCATAAAATCATGGTAATTTTAGTGCTTTTTGAGCACTCATCACAACCCCCAACCAGCTTCTTGCTAGTCCCTTAGCAAGAGAAGCGATACAAACTAAAAATTAAACTATCCTAAATCACTTCCATGGATTGACACGGTTGCATTTAGCCTATGCAACAAGCCTTTAAACCCCTAGGTTGCCCTAGTGGACGAGTTTGAGTCTCGTGAGGGTTTTCAGTAATGATACCCAAACATTGAACAAAATGTAAAAATCAAAACAATCAAATCAAAAACTAAAATTACAACAAAATCAAAAATTAATTTAAGAATAAAAGAAAACAACATATCACAAAAATGTCTCATATTTTTTTAATCTCTTTTAAGATTATAATTAAAATCTCAAGCATAAGTTATTTTAATCTCTTGAAACAATCATGATTTTATTATAATAATTAGTCGAAAATCATTTTCATATTTCCTATAAAAAATGTATCAATTTAACTTTACCCAATTTCAGTGTCATGAATCAGAATTCGCTTCAACTCTATTCCTCACAAGTCAATACTCTCAAAACACTGAATCCTATGGGTTCAAACACTCATACTAATTTATATGCGAAAGAGTTGATGTATAGAAATGAACTAATATGTTCGCATATTTATAAAGAATAAAGGCTCAAAGTGTTATTTTAACATTGATCTCATGAAAGGAATCAAATGTATAAATTATAAAGATATCATATATAAAAATTATTTTCATGCATAAATCAAAATCATTAAGAAAGAATTTCAAGATATATGCCTTTTACAAATGAAGAGAGTGCAATGACTTTTTAGGGAATTATTTCCTATATCTTTCTTTTGTAATTAACTTTTACTCACAACTTTGTAGGCAATGTGGGTTATAGTATGTAGATTATACTATATATTCTTTATCTCTATTTTTTTCCGAAGATATTTCTCAATATATTTATTTTAGAGAGTCAACTCATGTACAGATTGTATACATTTTTTTTTGGATTTTGGTGAGGGTTAATTTTGTGGCTTTTCTGCTTGATCTTAGTTTAGGTAACCCCAGATATGTCTCTTTTTTTTTTGTAGCAGTCATGCATGAATGAGATATAAGCATATACTATCAATTTCTACTCAAATCATTTAATCTAAGCAAAAATAATAATAAAAAATATACGATACTCTATTAAGATAGAAAAAATTCATACATTCAATGCTAATACCTATAGAGATCATCTAAAAATTTGAAGAAATAAGAAATGTGTTTAGAGTAGAAAAAATATATATTTCACTCTGAATAAAGGAAATTAGGCTCAAATTATATCTCACAAAGGTAGTCTCCACTAAAAAAAAATTCATAAACACCGATTTTGGGTTTAATATAATTTCTACATCTTATCAAGAAATACTAGTTATGACAAAAACTAACTAATTATCAAAAAATAATTACAAAATATTTCATGATATGTTTTCAAAAATTAATCTAACAGTACAAAAGACTTAACTATTTACTTAAATTTGATTTAAAGTAATGATAAATTTTTGTGAAAAAGTTTTTTTTTTAAATTCCAAAAATTACTAAATCATACAAAATAGAAATAAAACCAAACACACAAAAAAATGAAAATGTGAACATAAAAATAAAATAAAAAATTATTATATATATATTTTTTATTTTTTTTATTTTTTCATTTTTAAATTGTCAATTTGTTTTAATTAAGTATGGTAACTTTTCACCACCCCCAACCTAGAACTTACATTGTCCTCAATGTAACAACTGTAAATTAAAGATAAAGAGAAAAGAGAAGAAAGATTACCTATTTCTTGAGAAAGTGCAAGTAGTAATGGAAAATGCAAGTGAATCCATCATATTCATCATTAAAGTGTATACGTACGTATCATTGAACTACTAACATCTCAACAAATATTTTTAGTTTTAACAATTTTAAAATTATTCCCATGTAATTAAAATGAAGTAAACAATAAAGTTAAGTAAATAAAAGAAATAAAAGAAATTACCTAAAATGACGGGTTGCCTTCCATCCAGCCGCTTAGTTTAACGCTCTTAGCAAGACGTAACTTGGGATTGCATTTTAAGTAAACTCAATGTCCCCTCATCATTGAGTCAATCAAACCTTCAGGTAAGACAAGGTTGTCTACCTATACTTTTTCGTCATGCCCTATTGATTTTCGTATTTCTTTCAGTACTTAAAACTAGAGGCATACTTTGAGTTTTAGATAACCCACATCTAGGTACAAATCTAATAATTAAGGCATAAAAACACAATTGTACCTAGATTAAACAAAGCAACTAACTCTAGATTATAATTAAAACTTTAAAACTTTGAGGTAGTTTTAATTTATGTTTTTTAAGAGAAAAAAATAACATAATCAAGTATTAACTAAGAGTGCTTCCCAGGAAAGAATGATGGTGCAGGCTCCTTAAAACCATCCTCCTGTATTTAACAACGTTCTCAGGAAAGACTAAGGGCACAAAGGCTTCCAAGAATCCTCACATAGATAAACTCCCTTAGATCTTTACTTTTCATGTTATTAAGTTAAGTTAAATAAAAATTTAAGTTAATGAAATCTAAGTTAATTAAGTTAAGTTAAAAAAAATCTAAGTTAATTAAGTTAGTAAAAAAAAGTTAATTAAGCTAAGTGAAGTAAAAAATCTAAGTTAATTAAGTTAAGTTAAGTAAAAAAAAAGTTAATTAAGTTAATGAAAATTTAAATAAAAACTTAAGTTAATGTTAAAAACAATCTAAGTTAATTAAGTTAGTAAAAAAAAAAATAAGTAAAGTAAGTTAAATAAAAATCAAGAAGAAAAAAAAAATAGCTAAAGAAAGAAAAATAAAAAATAATAAAATAAAATTGAAAAAGGTAAAAGAAAAGAAAATAAAAAAAAAAAATTATGATTTAAAATAAATAAAAAAATAGTAAAAATTAAACTCAAAAAATTAAAATTTTGGTTTTTTTTTATTTTTTTTTCTTTTGTCTTTATTTATTTATTTGTTTTATTTTTTAACTTAAAATTTTTGAAATTTTTTTTTTAATTTTTTTTACTATTCATGAACGGTAAAACTTTTTTTTTAATTCAAATTTTAAATTTCTAAATTATTTTATTATTCACGCTAAAATTTTGTTTATTTTTTTTATTTTTACTATTCATTAACGGTAAAAACTTTTTACTTCAAATTTCAAATTTCTAAATTATTGTACTATTCACGCTACAATTTTTTTTAATTTTTTATTTATTTTTAATTTTTTTTATTATTTCTTATGAAATTTGAAATTTGATTAAATGTTTTATTTTTTTTTATTTTTTTACAAAAACAAAAAAAAATCACAATTATTTACTGCAGAAAAAATATTTTTAAAATTTTGATAAATTAATTAAAAACGCTATTCCATCCCCGGCAACGATGCCAAAAACTTGATGAGCAGAATCGGGATGTCAAAAACTTTGATGAGCGAAAACTCAGACGCTAATTTCGCAATACTGGGTTTTATATTTATAAAACTCTCAGAAATTACATCTAATCATTTCGGTAGAAAATGATAAATATACTCCCAAGGTCGATCCAAGGAAGGAACGTGGTTTTTAATTTATTATTCAAACTTTTAAGAACGAAATTAAATCCTAAACATCATGTCACGATATTTTGGGGTTTTTGTGTTTTTTAATCTACTTACGTAAAATTAAACATAGATTCAATAAACATTCATTTGCAAATTTTATCTTTTATAAATAAGTGGAGTATTTATGGATATAATAACTAAGTTAATTATGCTTGCTCGTATTATTTAGGTTATTAAAGATATGAATTGATATTTATTGATTCTCCCTTTTTTGTATGAATAACACCTTTGGTGGGGTTAGATATTCTTTTCTAACTAAACAAATCAATTAACACCTATGGGTGGGGTTGATAACTAATTTGGTTAATTAAATTAATTCCTTTTTCTAAGAGATTGAAAATGAACCATTTAAATGCCACCTTTGGTGGGGTTAGACAATTTAAACTTTATTCAAGGTGTCCAAATTAAACCTAAGAATTTAGTTATCCGAGTACTAACTTTCAAGTTTTAAAACCACTACTGTAAACGTGTTGTCGATACATTTTCAGATAATAATTCTTATAAAAACTTTTGAAATAGAGCTTCACTCTAACTACCGGGCGATTGTACCAACAAATAAAAGAGCACTACTCTAAATCAGACCGGATAACTAAACCTTAAAATCTAATTTTCAGATTTAAGTTTGTAATGAAAAATAATATATTTCTCTCTAACATTCTTAATATAAAATCTTGAATAAAAATAAAATCAATTCATTTTAGAGATTTTCACCTATTTAATATTTCGCAAGCATAACAACGTTATTATTACATCATAATTATAAACAGCTAGCATAGTAAAATTTAATCACACACAAATTAAATATAACATGTAAGAATAAAGCATAAAAATAACTGTAAAGAAAATAAAATCCTTACAGAATTTCGATGCTATTCACGTCGCTAGAAAACCTCAAAGCGGAATTTGTACTTCCATTTATTGAATCAAAAAGCTAATAAATTACAAAAACATAACTAGTTCTTCCCAAAAAGGGAAGAACTCTAAAGCTAAGAGAAACTAGCTAAAACATAAGAAAAACTAAAAACTAAGAAATGGAGAGAAAGAAAGAAGAGAGAAGTGTGTTTTGAGGTGTTGTATGAAGTGAAGAGAAGGGGGGTATTTATAGGTGAGGATGGAGAGAAAAAGTGGGTGAAAAAATGTTAAAAATGTCAAACACGTAGGTGCAATTACGAGGTCACTGATGACGTCCGCATGACGTCACGTGGGGCGGTTGCACGTGAAAAATGGGGCGAAATGGCGTCGGCGTAGTGGCGGTGGCGCGCGCATGGCGCGCAGTGCGAGCAGTGAAGGCGCGACGCGCGAACGGTGACGGCCTTGTGGCGCGCGGATCTGAGGAAGGCGCCCGCAGATCTGACGCGATTGAGCAGGTGGGCAGCTCGGGCGCAATTTTCTCCTTTTTGACATTTTTGACCCATTTTGTCCAATTTTTCCATATTTGTTGACCTTTCCCCATTTATTTATTAATATATTTGTGATGTATTGCTTCAAGTATTCCTTTTTGAGTCTTTAAGTGACGTTTTTAAGTGAAAATACCTGAAAAATAATAAAAATACCCATGATTCTGAAAAGGACAAATTTATATAAATATATGATAAAACATATAAATATATATATTTTTAATCAATTAATGTGCATAAAATCATGGTAATTTTAGTGCTTTTTGAGCACTCATCATTGAACAATGGTGAAAAAATAAAACTAGCAAACGGAAGCAGACTAAACAGTTGAAAGAGATGAAAAATCAAACTGTGCGTAGCTCCTTTTCTGCTATGTTCTACTCTGGACGGAAAGTTCTGCTCACTCTTAAGGATGCAAAATGGGTTTGGTGGAGGCGTGAGGCTATTGCTAGTGGAGGGAGAATCTGCAAGGGGCTGGAGACAAATTGGAGCTCTAGCAGCTGTATTCGTTGCTTTCTTTTTTGGAATTTTTTTTTGCTTTCCAGCGGCTGCTAGTCTTCACTAGTTTATGCAGAGAAAACAAAATATATAATAGGAAGGGTTTACAAAATATATGGGCTTTGGGATAATTTCAGTTTTAGGCCACTTAAATAACAAATCTTCACCTTGGCTCAAAATAGAAAACAAGTTCTTCAAATATGAAATTCCTCGGATTACCAAATAACCGTCGTCCAAAGCCCTGAATAGTGATCATCTTTTGCAAATACCAATCAAGTCCAAACAATGCTTGAACTTATTAAATGGAATTGGTTTGGTTAACATATCAGTTGGATTATCTGTAGTGATTATCTTATTGACAACAATAGCACCTTGAGAGACAATATCACGAACGAAGTGATATCTGACATCAATGTGTTTGGTTCTTTTGTGATACATAGTATTCTTAGTTAAGTGTATTGAACTCTGACTATCACAAAATACAATAGAAGTATCCTAGTGTAAACCCAAATCACAAACCAAACCTCTAAGCCAAATAACTTCTTTCACTGCTTCTACTACTGCCATATATTCTACCTCTCTCGTAGACAAAACAACTGTAAACTGTAAAGTAGCCTTCCAAATAATGGTAGAATGAGAAAGAGTGTAGACATAACCTATCAGAGATCTTATTCTATCCAAATCACCAGCATAATCGGAGTCCACATAACCAATAACACTGCAACTAGTATTAGAACTTCCATCGTATACCAAACCAAAATTAGATGTACCTCTCAAATATCGAAGTATCAATTTCACTGCTTGCCAATGACCATTACCAGGATTACCCATATATCTGCTGACAACACAAACTGCATGTGAAATGTCTGGATGAGTACAAACCATAGCGTACATCAAACTACCAACAGCACTAGCATATGGAACCTGAGACATGTACCGCTCTTCTTCTTCTGACTATGGTGACAAATCCAAAGAAAGCCTAAAATGCACAACTAACGGCATACTCACAAGTTTAGACTCTTTCATACCAAAATGTTCAAGAACTTTTTCAATATAAATTTTTTGAGACAAATAAAGCTTGCTCGCTTATCTATCCCTGTAAATTTCCATGCCCAAAATTTTCTTTGTTGCACCCAAATCTTTCATCTCAAACTCCCCATTAAGTTGAGACTTTAATTTCTGAATCTCAGACTTATTCTTAGAAGCAATAAATATGTCATCAAAATAAAGCAACAAATAAATGGATGAACCATCATGAAATCTTTTATGATAAACACAACTATCATAGCCACTCCTAGAGTAACCATGATCAATCATAAAAGAATCAAACCGCTTATACCACTGCCTAGGGGATTGCTTCAACCCATATAAAGACTTTTTCAATAACACAAACATGATCTTCCTTACCTGGAATAACAAACCCCTCTGGTTGATGCATATATATTTGTTCTTCAAGCTCACCATGTAAAAAGGCTATCTTGACATCAAGTTGTTCTAATTCCATGTCAAACAATGCAACCATAGCGAGCAACACACGAATAGAGCTATTTTCACAACAGGTGAAAATACTTCATTGAAGTCAATACCCTTCTTCTGATAATAGCCCTTTGCAACAACACGTGCCTTGAACCTTGCTGCTTCAACCTCAAGTATACCTTCCTTTTTCTTGAAGACCCATTCGTTTCCAACAATCTTCTATCCTTAGGCAGTTTCACCAATTCCCAAGTATGGTTCTTATGAAGTGATCAATCTCTTCATTCATAGCAACCATCCATTGAACAGATTCATCATAAGTGAAAGCTTTATGATAACTAGAAGGTTCATGTACCTCAATAGACTCTACCATAGACAATGCAAAAGAAACTAAGTCTGCATCTAGGTACCTCTGAGGGCGTCAAATCTCTCTTATTCTTTTACCCTTAGCGATACTATATGGTTGCTCATCTTCTACTACATCATGCACATAATCATCTATCTCATCCACATATGGTTGATCTGAAGTGCTCTATTGGACTTGACTAGGAGCTCCACTCTCAAGCTTCACCTGCTCACTAACACCATGGTCTTTATCTGCAACAATAGACTCTTTTTTTCTTTTCCATCATGGAAAACTCATCAAACTTAACATCTCTACTAATAAAAATTTAGGTGACTTGGGTTCAACACACCATAATCTATAACCCTTCACCCCAGAAGGATACCCCAAAAATATGCATTTCAATGCCCTAGGCACAAGTTTACCATCATTAACATGAGCATAAACATGACAACCAAAAACTTTTAAATCAGAATAATTAGTAGGAGTACCAAAGAATACCTCAAATGGAGTCTTCAACTCAATTGTAGTTGATGGAGACCAATTCACCAAATAGCAGGCATGGTTACAAGCTTCAACCTAAAAAGATTTATCCAAGTCAGCTTGAAATAGCATACAACGAGCTCTTTCTAAGAGAGTCATATTCATATGTTCTACTACTCTATTTTGTTGTGGTGTATAACGCACAGTGCGGTGTCTCACTATGCCATTTCTTTCACATAACTCATTAAACTAAATTTCCCAAAATTCCAAACCATTCTCAGTTCTCAAATGCTTGATTTTCTTGCTTGTTTGATTTTCTATACAAGCCTTGAATTTCACAAATTTTGAGAATGCATCATTCTTGTTCTTCAGAAATACACCCAAACATGAAAAGAGAAGTCATCAATAAAAGTCAACATATATCGGGCACCACCCTTAGACACAACACGAGAAGGACCCCAAATATCTAAATGAATATAATCAACAATACCTTTCATATTATGGATGGTTGTACTAAACTTGACCCTGCGATGCTTTCCATAAATGCAATGCTCACAAAAATCAAGCTTCCCATTTTTTGACCACAAAGCAAATCCCGTTTGCTCAAAATAGACATCCCTGCCTCACTCATATGCCCTAGCCGCATATGCCATAATCGAGTAGTATCTAAATCTTGATATGACGAGGACGAAATTGATACACTGCCAATAATAGTGCTACCTTGAATCATATAGAGACCATGTGACAATTGCCCTTTAATAACAACAAGAGCACCCTTACTAACTTTTAAAACTCCACCTTCAGCTACATACTTATAGCCTTATGAATCAAGAGTACCTAAAGATATCAAATTCTTTTTCAAATCTGGAATATGGTGAACATATTTTAAAGTTCTAACAATACCATCGTGCATCTTAATTCGAACAGTACCAATACCAACAACCTTGCAAGACATATTGTTTCACATCAAGACAACACCCACATCAATAGACTGATAAGAAGCAAACCAATCTCTACTGGGGCACATATGGTAAGTGCAACCCGAATCAAGAATCCAAACATCTCTAGGAGAACCAATAGATATTGATTGAACATTTTCACCATCAGAATCAGAACTATCTGCAACACCAGCAACATCATTAGTACCAAAAGACGTTGTGGCAGATTTTCCTTTACCTTTGAGTTTTGGAAAATTTACTTTCCAGTGCTCTTCTTGACGACAATAGTTGCATTTATATTTTCTTTTTCTAGATTTAGATCTAGAATTGCCTCTATTATTACTTGTGCCTTTTTCTTGATTTCTACCTCTGACAAATAAACCACTACTATTATCATTATTGCTTGTAGACACCGTTTTCTTCAACTCTATGGAATTTAAAGCTGCTTTGACATCCTCCAAAGAAATAGTGTCTCGCCCATATAGAATGGTATCAATAAAATGTTCAAATGATTGAGGTAAAGAACGTAATAGAACTAAGGCCTGATCCTCATCATCAATCTTAACACCACCATTTTTTAGATCACGAATAATTTTAGTAAATTCATCAAGGTGATCGTGTAAAGGTGTACCTTTTGACATTCTGAATGTATACAAATGTTGTTTCAAATATAATCGACTTGATAAAGACTTGGTCATATACAAATTCTCCAATTTAAGCCATAACCTAACAAGAGATTCCTTATCATCAACCTCGCGTAATACCTCATCAGACAAGGATAACTGAATAGAACTGAGAGCATTTTCCATCAAAGCATCTTTTTCTTCCTCAGTTAATTTTTCTGGAAATTTATCCTTGCCTTCAAGTGTGTTAACGAGCCCTTCTTTAACTAATACAACCCGCATCTTCATATGCTATAGACTAAAATAATTCCTACCATTGAATTTCTCAATTTCATATTTTTCCGCCATGATAGAAAACCCAATATTAAATAAATAGAAGCACAACCCAGAAAATATGAAACCAATCATATATCCAGAAGCTCAAAATAAATCCAAAAGAGCAAACTTGATCAGTTCTAATAAATAGCATAATAGCTCAATGCTATCATACCAATTTGTTATAAATTAGCACTTGCGGAAGTGAAACTCGGGTCCAATTTTGGTTGCACAAATATATAATAATAGGTAACAGCAAAATAATAAGTAGTAAGAAAATAAATGACACATAAGGATTTAAGTGGTTCAACTTTTTCATGTGAAAAGTCTACTCTACTAACAACGACACACTAAGGAAAATCCACTAATAATAAAATGGAGATACAAACACCAATTTTCTAGAGATTCATAAAATATACCAAAATCCAAAAAATATCCCCCTCTAATTTACTGGTAATATATAACAAAATAAATTAACAAACTTGCTATTAAATCAAGTACTACCGTACAAATAAAATAATGCTTACTGAATATTTTTAGCCTCCTCTAAACTACCAAATAAGTAGCAGCTCCGCTATTAAACAACGGTGAAAAAATAAAACTAGAAAACAGAAAGAGACTAAATAGTTGAAAGAGATGAAAAATTAAACTATGTGCAACTCATTTTCTACTATGTTCTACTTTGGCCGGAAAGTTTTGCTCACTCTAAAGGTTTGGTAGAGGCTTGAGGCTATTACTGGTGGAGGGAGAATCTGCAAGGGGCTGGAGACAAATTGGAGCTCTAGCAGCTATATTTGTTGCTTTCTTTTTTGGATTTTTTTTACTTTCCAGCGGCTGCTAGTCTTCACTAGTTTCTGCAGAGAAAAAATATATATATAATAGGAAGGGTTTACATAATATATGGGCTTTAGGCTAATTTCAGTTTTGGGCCACTTAAATAACATAAACAACCACATTTTAGTTGAATGATAAAGATTTAATATCACTTTAAAAAATAAATTAGCTAGTTCAAATATGATATTTTGCACTAGGTACAATTTGACCTTGGGCGAAGGTGAAACAATTATCACCTTCAAATTCTTGCTCACACCGAAAACAAGAAACAAACTATTGAGACAAGTACGTTAAAACAGTGATGGAACAATGTTATCAAAAACCTGAAATGAACTGCTTGGGTTGAGTCGCGGACTAGGTCGCTCTCTTTAAAGCATTTTGGGCTCTACCCAAGTTTGTGCAAGCAAACATAGCCCCGTCGTCCCCAGAATAAAACAAACCATAATATTTTCTCTATCTCTAAACTTCACTGCACTGATAAAGACCAGAATGCTACACCTGAAAAATTTATTGCTATGAAAACTGAAAAGTAACTTAGAATTGCATAGGGAAATTGTTTTTCTTAGTGAGATGAGTTTGCAGATTGTTGTGTTAAAACTGAGGGCTAAGACCCTCTATTTATAGGTTTTAGAAACTGTGTGGCCATTTTGATACTAATGGTAATATCTGGGGATGGAAAGCGTAATAGTCATTCTGAGTAATGAAGAGTAACGGTCATTTTCTGAGTAATAATGAGTAACATCCATTTAATGGTTATATTTTAAGTAAAAGAAAACAACGGCAATATTCTGAGTAAAAGAAAATAACAGTTGTTTTTCTGAGAGAAAAAAAAATATATATATAACAACCATTTTCTGAGTGGAAAAGTTTTTGAAATTTTTTTTTTCAAAAAATAAAATGCCACCTCACCTCACACACATGCACACATACTCGGACTTGGCATGGCACGGTCGGTCGGTTGGACGGACGGCGGCGGCGCACACGCATGTGTGGTATCACATTTGCCTAGGTCCTCTCCCCTTCCACAAAAGTGGGTACCCCTTAGGGCTCAATCCCAATACCAACTTTTTACTATTTATACATTTTTAAGTAGTGTAAAAAGGCAATGTGGCACAAGGCTCTAATAATTTTTTAATAAACATTCATCTTTTTCCTACAATCCCCCACTTGAATTTTATATAAAAATAATTTTCATCGAGCAACCTATTAATTAAAAATATAAGATTGTGCATAAGCAAAAAGGTGTCTATCGACTTGAACCTTTGCATAGTGTTGATGCTTTAGAATATACTAGAGTAACTCGTAGTTTTGAACTCTATCTCTAACAATCATCACACACACAACCTTTCCAAGGTGTAGTTCAAAAAACCTATGCTTTATGGCCATGCACGTGTATCCCAGTATAGTGAATGCTCTAGTAAATTTTCCCAAAACATTTCCATAGGAAGCGGCCACACTTCCACATTCACATAGGTGAGTCTATCAAGAGCACTCCTGTAGCTATGTACTCCACTCCACATAGAGTATAGAACTCATTAAGAGTTTAATAATTAACTCATCCTTTTCTATCGCTTCAGGACTTCATGCTTCTAACAATATAGAATGGGATTTGAAAATAGCATGATTCATCTAATATCACTTCATAACTTGTTATTACCTTTTGAACTTATTTCTTGGGATCTCCAGTCTATAAGTTCGGTTACCATCATGAGTGACTCTTCATTCTAAGGGCATTAGTCCCATTCCTTTTAAGGTTTTGAAAACCTTATCTCTCAGTAATCCTTTTATCAAAAGATCTGCCAAATTTTCATCAGAACGTACATGATCCACTCTTATAGCTCTCGTAGAGAGAAATTCTCTAACAGTACTATGCTTACGATGTATCTATCATCTCTTGCCGTTGTAGTAACGGTTCTGAATCTTTGTAATAGCTGCAGTACTATCGATGTGGATCAAGACAGCTAGTATCGGTCTTTCCCATAAAGGGATCTTAACTAACAGACTTCTTAGCGAGCCTACTTCTTCACTAGCAGTGGCTAGTGCTATCACTTCAGACTCTATTATAGATTAAGCCAATATTGTCTGTTTCTTAGACTTCCAAGAAATAGCTCAACCAGCTATGTTAAATATATAGCCACTAGTTGCTTTGGAGTCCTCTGATAAAGTGTTCCAATCTGCATCGATGTATCCTTCTAGAACAGTGGGAAACTTTTTATAATGTAACCCAAGGTACATAGTTCTCTTAAGGTATCTCATAACCCTTTCAATAGCATTCCAATGCTCTACACTAGATCTATTGGTAAAGCTACATAGTAGTCCCACAACATAAGCTATGTCTGGTCTAGTGTAATCAATAGCATAACGTAAGCTACCAATGATGCTCGCATACTCAGTTTGTCTAACATTGTCTTCGGTGTTCTTGAACAACTTTACACTAGGATCATAAGGAGTACATATAGGTTTGCAGTTAAAGTAATTATATTTCTTTAAGATCTTCTCAATGTAGTGAGATTGATATAGAGAAATTCCCTTTTCAGACCTAGTTATCTTTATACCAAGGATTACACTCGCTTTTCCGAGATCTTTCATATCAAAATTAGCACTTAACAAAGTTTTCACATTGTTCACAACATGAATATTTGATCCAAAAATATGCATGTCATCCACATATAAACATATAATAGTGCAAATGTTATCTTCTAATTTATAATAAATGCATTTGTCACTTTCATTTATTTTGAATCCATGTGAGATAACTAGATTATCAAATTTTTTATGTCATTGCTTAGGTGCTTGTTTTAGACCATAAAGAGATTTATCTAGTTTACAAACTTTATTTTCTTGACCTGGGATAACAAAACCTTCAGGTTGATCCATATAAATTTCTTCTTCTAAATCACCATTTAAGAAAGTAGTTTTAACATCCATTTGATGTACTACTAAATCATGGATAGTAGTAAGAGAAAAAAGTACACGTGTGGAAGTTATTCGTGTGATTGGTGAAAAGGTATCAAAGAAATCTACATTTTCCCTTTGCCTATACCCTTTAACTACAAGACAAGCTTTGTACTTTTCAATAGTACCATCAGGTTTTAATTTATTTTTTAGTATCCATTTACATCCAATGGTTTTGCAACCAGGAGATAAGTCAACTAAATGCCAAGTCTTATTATACTCAAGTGAGTTCATTTCATCATTTATGGCTTTTTCCCATAAGTTGGCATCTAAAGAAGATAATGCTTCTTTAAGAGTTTGAGGATCTTCCTCTAAGCTCTAAGCATAAAAATCAGACCTAAAATCCTTAAGGGTTCGAGCTCGTTTACTTCTTCTAATTTCAGTGTTTAATTCTTCATTTTTTTCACTAGTTCTAGTTATGGGTAAACTACTAGAAGATGAGCCCCCACTATTTTTAAATTTAAAGGGAAACCTATGTTCATAGAAGTCAACATCATTTGATTCTATAACTACATGATCATTTAAGTAATAGAATTTATAAGCTTTACTATTCACAATGTATCCTATGAATACACACTCATATGCTCTACTAGCAAGTTTTTTTCTTTTAGGATCAGGGATCCTAATATAGGCTAAACAACCCCAAGTTTTAAAATAAGTTAAATTAGGCTTCTTATTTTTCAAAATTTCATATGGTGAAATTTTATTTGTAGATTTAGGCACTCTATTTAGCACATAGCAAACAGTTAATAAAATTTCTCCCCACTAATGGGAAGCAACACCAGAGTTTAATAAAATTGCAACAACTCATTCAGTAAAAGTTCTATTTTTTCTTTCAACTTTGCCGTTCATTTCAGGAGAATAAGGGACAGTTTTTTCATGAATGATTCCATGAGTTTTATAAAAATCATTGAAGATATTGGAATCATATTCAGTGCCTCTATCACTTCGAAACCTTTTTATTTTTCTATTAAGTTGATTCTCAATCTCAGTCATAAATATTTTAAACATGTCAAACACTTCACTTTTATTTTTCATTAGATATACATAAGTGTAATCTGAAAAGTCATCTATAAAAGTTATAAAATAGCGTTTTCCATTTCTTGTTAAATTTCCATCAAGTTCACATATGTTAGAATGTATTAATTCTAAAGGTTCAAATTCTCTAACTACTGATTTATGTGAAGTTTTGGTTATTTTAGCTTGACTACAAAAATCATTCAAAGATAGTTTAGGAATTAGTTCTAAGGTACTCATGTTCTTGATTATGCGTTTATTCACATTACAAAGTCTAGCATGCCAAATATTAAAAGAACTTAACATATAAGTAGAAGAAGAGGTTTTATTAATTTCAACATTTAATTTAAACATGCCATCAGTGGCGTACCCTTTCCCAACAAATATATTATTTTTAGTTATAGTATGTAAATCATCCCCTATAGTTTGAGTAAACCCAGCTTTGTTAAGAAGATAGCCTGAAAATAAATTCTTTCTCATCTCTAGAGTATGAAGGACATCCTTTAAGATGACAATCTTTCCAGAGGTAAACTTCAATACCACCTCACCAGTACCAGCAACTTTAGTGGAGTGGGAGTCGCCCAGCAGCACTTTCTTATCCTCAGAATCAGAATAGGACTTGAACATGTCTCGATCATAGTAGACATGGCGAGAAGCACCGGTGTCCACCTACCACCCATCGGATTCACCAATAAAATTGACTTCAAATATCATAGTAATAAGTTGATCTTCTGTAAGGTTCGCCTGTGGGGCAGGATGGTTCCTATTCCGGCAATTCCTAGCCAAGTGGCCAGGTCTATTACAACTTTAACACATGAATGTGTTATTCCTTAAGGGGGTTGAGGTCCATTCTAGGGAGGATAGTTTTTATTTTTATTTTGGTGGTTGCGGTTTTGGTTATTATTACAATTTTGAGTTTTCATATTTCTACCTTTAGGTTTCAGAATTACAGAGGAGGGTTTCTTGTTGGTACTGTTATTTGAGACTACGAGTACTTCATCTCTTTGGTCTTGTTTTCAGGCTTTCTTCTTCTATTCTTAAACGGGTTATAAGACTTTCTAAAGAAAATTCCTTAGTTTTATGCCTAAGTGTATTCTTAAAATCTTTCCAAGTAGGGGGTAATTTATCTATAATAACAGCTACTTGAAATTGTTCATCTAAAGTCATACCTTCAGAAGTTATTTCGTGTGCTATCTTCTGCAGTTCGTTTGATTGAGCTTCCACTGATTTGCCATCAATCATTTGAAACTTCATGTATCTACTGACATCATACTTCTTAGTTCCAGCTTCCTCAGTGTCGTACTTCTTTTGAAGTGCTTCCCAAATTTCTTTAGCAGACTTATCAAATTTATAATATTCATACAAGTCATCAGCTAAACCATTAAGAATATAATTTTTGCACAGAAAATCATTTTGCATCTAGGTGTCTAAATCCTTAGTTGCAGCTTCAGTAGGAGGATCAGACTGTATTGGTTTTTCAGTAGTAAGAACAAACATGACTTTTTTCATGGTTAAGAAAAATAACATTTTTTGTCTCCATCTTTTAAAGTGTAGTCCCTCAAAATGGAATGGTTTGTTTAGATCAGTAGTTAGCATTTCAGTAGTCATGGCAGATAGAATTCGTCTTAAAATTGTTGAGACAAGTACATTAAAACAGCGATGGAACAATATTACTGAAAACCTGAAATGAACTGCTTGGGTTGAGTCGCGGACTAGGTCGATCTCTTTAAGATGTTTCGCGACTCTACCCAAGTTTGGGCAAGCAAACATAGCCCCATCGTCCCCAGGATAAAACAGCCCAAAATCTTTTCTCTATCTCAGAACTTCACTACACTGATGAAGACTGGAATGCTACACCTGAAAAATTTATTGCTCAAAAAACTAAAAAGTAATTTAGAATTGTAGAGAAAAAAAATTTCTTAGTGAGATGAGTTTGCAGATTGTTGTGTTAAAAATGAGGGCTGAGACCTTCTATTTATAGGTTTCAGAAACTATGTGGCCTTTATGATAATAACGGTAATGTTTGGGGAAGGAGAGCTTAACAGCCATTCTGAGTAATGAAGAGTAACATTCATTTTTTGAGTAAAGACGAGTAACGGCCATATTCTGAGTAATGACGAGTAACGGCCATTTAACGGTTATATTCTAAGTAAAAGAAAACAACGGCTATATTCTGAGTAAAAGAAAATAACGGTTGTTTTTCTTAGAGAATATATATCAACCATTTTCTGAGTGGAAAAATTTTTGAAATCTTTTTTTTCAAAAATTAAAATGCCACCTTACACAAACGGACACGGCCTCGTGCTCGGCACAGTAGGTCAGCGGCGCGCTCGCGTGGTATCACATTTGCCTAGGTCCTCTCCCCTTCTACAAAAGTGGGTATCCCTTGGGGCCCAATCCCAATAGCCAACTTTTTACTATTTATACATTTTTTAAGTAGTGTAAAAAGGCAATGTGGGACAAGGCTCTACTAATTTTTTAATTAACATTCATTTTTTTCCAACACAAACAACAATAAAGTAGAAAGTAAATGTAGAAGAAGAACAACAATGTAGCATAGAAAGAAAAAATAATAAAATACAAAAATTGATAAGCAAATAAGAAAATCAATAACAAAATAAGGCAAAAATAAAGAATTATAATGCTTTCCAATCAACACATAACCTTGTATGCTTAAACATATTTTGTAATAGAATCGGTTGTTTTTCTCAATATACAATCATATACAACACATCATATAACATGATAAATCCACCTAGGTAGTTGTAATGACAACCCAGGACAATAAGCAATTTATTGTATATCATAAATCAACAATTTAACTTGCCTTATTGAGGTATATATAAACCTCTTAAAAATGATGCGTGAAACATGCAAATATAAAATTTATATCATATGTATATATATGATTGATTTTAAACTACATAAAATCTCTTTTAATAAACGTAGGTATAAACGTAATAAAATAATACAGGAAAACATTTGCATACATCTTTTCTAAATATTGGGGTTTAAATTATTTTAACAAGGATTATACTAATATCGACACTAATAATAAATGAATTTTGAGACAATATAAAAAAGAAAAGCTTCCCAAAAGTTCCAAAATGGGTGCTTTGGGGTCAGTTTGGGCAGAGATTTATGAAATTGTGGGATGATTATTGACCATCCCTAAATAGGTTACTAAGGCACATGTGTATTCTACGTGATATTTTTAAACTCTTTTAGGACAGTTAAGAACCATCTCTAAAAACTTCACTACAAGCCTACTCGAGCTCCACTTCCTCATATTTTTCTAACTTTCGCAAAACATCAGAACTTTCCTTTCGCAACTGACACCTTTCCAACACTCTCCCATGTACTCACAACCGCCACTTCTGCTAGCACCTTCAGCCACCCCAACCACCTTTCCACCCTCGCGTGGCTTCCCTGTCACTGCTATTGTGTTCAGTAAATCCCTCTTTTAGCTGTTGTTCGTCCCTATCTAACTACGATGCCCATCAGCATAGGTCATCCCTCACCAGCACATAGCTTTGCAAGCCGTACCTCATCCAGCAGTAACTACTCCCTCGAGCAACTCCTCCTAACTCAAATAACAAGTATATATGTAATTTTTTACATGTAATTTTTTTTCTTCTTATTATATTAATATATATATATATATGACATATTATATATAAATGATATTATAGTCCTGAAGATGATACCCATAATAAATAATGCATTGTTAAACAAACACAAAATTAGATTTTCGGTAATTAATGAATTTAAGCTTTGATTCATTTTGGCTTGAAAAATAATTTATTTGAGTCAAAATTTCATTTCAATTCATACAAAACAGTTAATCCGTCTGCTTATAGTAGGACGAGACCCATTTTATCTAGTATCGAATTGTCTGCTTTGGTCCATAAGTGTAAGTTTAGTAGGCCCACGGCCCTGACTTGAAAATTTAGTGGGACTTTATGGTTTTGCTTCTAGGGAGAAATCCCAAAACGAGTCATGCCATTTATATAGTGTTCACCCCTTATAAGTAAATCACCACTTAGTTTCTTAAGTAATGCAGAACATGTACAGACACACTGCATCATAAACCCCTACTTAAGAAGTCTTGCATCCTCGTAAAAACGCAAGCTCACATGACCCAATAGGATTTTGGTTCTGATACTAACTGATACAGAACGGTTAATCTGTCCGCTTACAATAGAGTGAGACCCATTTTACATAGCACGAGATTGTCCGCTTTGGTCCATAACTATAAGTTCAACGAATCCATAGCCATGACTTGATAGTTTAGTAGGCCCACGACCATAATTTGATAGTTCAGTAGGACCTCACAACTTTTCTTCTAAAGAAAAATTCTAAAACGCTTCATGTCATATAGAGAGTGCTCACCCCTTATAAACACATCACCACTTAACTTCCTAAGTAATGTGTGACATGTGCAGGCGCACTCCATCATCAATATAGGAGGATATTGCATTAAAATCTTGGTATTAAGATAGGGATAGTATGCTTAGATTTTAATTTTAAAATAGATTTAGATATATTTATGTCTTGCATAATTATGCTATATTTCAAGTATATAGTAATTTTGTAATAAATCTGCCTATTTTATCTATTTAGTCATTTTTTAAATAAAGAATTACACACTTACCACTATACATACCAATAATGGCAATGTCACATATATCAAATGGTTTTTCGACGGGAAATACGTGAATGATGATATAATTGGTTTTATATTCCTTTAAATTTTAGGTATTTTTTAATTTTTTTAACATCAAACTTGGAAAATAGAAATTAATTATTACCATTATTATGTATTGTGATGGATTATTTAAAAACTTGGAACATAGTTAGTGTTTAATTTTTTTTTTTAAGATTTTTGTTGAATTATTTAAAAACTAGACAGTTCTTCTTTTGACTGACTTTAAAAGTATACTTATCATTTCTTTCAAAGTAATTCATACAATTACTAACTATTTTAAAAATCAAAATTTATGCATCATTTACGAAAATTGTTGGATCACAACAAGATTGATTCATTGTGCATAAGTATGTTTGGCAACGTCTAAGTTATGCATCTTTGTTTGTTCATTGAAACAAATTTCTTTAGGTCATCTTACATAATTATCTTATGTTGAGATGAAAGTTTGTTTAGTTGTACAATATTTTTTCATGTAAAACCAAAGGGAGATATTATAATTCATGTAAGTTCTAAGTCTTTATTGGCATTCCCGTGAGTAAAACACAGATTATGTTTTATTTACGTAATGTATTGTCATTCTCTATGAATGGCCAGATACTAATGGTCAGTACTGCATACACTCACGTAGTTGGTTACATTTTGTATGTTTGTAATTTATATACACATCACGAGGGTTGGTTCATTAGAATACTTGATAGTTTTTTTTGTGTTTTTGTTTAAATTATTTTGTGAGTATTTGTAAACTATTACTTGGAAAATATTTGAAACAAAAAACTAAATTTTTTGTGTGCTTGTCGAGGGTCTTGCCACCATCTCACCACCCTAGTCTCCAAAATTTCACTTTTCATGATCCTTCTTTGTTGAACTAGGGAACCTATTGGAGAAAGATAAACCAAGGTCATTAGAAAAAAAAGGTTTGGGTACTACCTTTGTTATCACATTGGATATTTGGAAGGTGATTGTCTTTTCCTCCTAATTGGTCCCTTCTTCTGATATATCACTTTTATGGACTCTTTGGACTCTAGTAGGTTACTACTATGCAAAATAATGGAATTCACGGTCTTTATAGGCTTAGCAACTATTTTAGGGGGTAGATCAATGTTGTGTGTTTTGCAACACACAGAAAATCGTGCAAGTATACACGGTCACAAGTAATAAAGATTTGTAAGTAAAGTATCGTTCCCACGGAGATTTGTTACTATAGTTTGTTGAGTACTAAAATTGTATCTTTCTGATTTTATCCAAAACAATTGTTAATTAAGAAAAGGTTTAAAAATAAAATAAGAGAACTCTAGGATTGCAATTTTTCACCAAACTAATCCACTCCAATCATATTATTTTCTTTGGATTTATATTTTTTAGTACATTTAATTTGTCAACCGAAAACTTCTTTTTTATTCATACATCTCTTCCTAGCTCCGTACAAACACACCTTGTTAAATTAATTCACTATATCTCTATGAGAATTAAATTTAATAAGATTCATTAAGTTCTAAGTTCTCAAATGGCCACACATACAATTAGGGTATATTCCTATCCTTCATCATACATGTCATTCTATTTACGAGAAATATACACAAAAATGCCTTTCTCAAGTTTATTTTTATGCCACAAATCATTTTGATAAAATTCGTAAATAATCAAAAAGCATTAAGCACAAAATAGAACGAACAAATCGAACGTCTTATAAATCTATAAAAAAATAATTAAAATAAAAGCTTCATAAATTTAGATAAAATGCAACCCTAGAAAAATTAAATTACTTCATAAAATTAAAATTAAAATTAAAATTACAACAGATTCAGAAAAATAAGATGAAGAAGAAGGAAAATTAAAACATCAAGAAACGAAAATATTTGGCACACGCAGAACACAACGAAAGCCAAAAAATGGCTTCTGCGTGTTCTGCAGTCCAAAACCGAACACTACAAAATTTCTAAACTAAAAAAAACTCCTTGGTCGGGCTTGATGAACACGCGTGAATCTGATCCGTTGATCCTTTGATCGAACGGTCCACGTTGAGCGAATGTGATCTTGCGCGTGGACTTCAACTCTCCTGCGCGAAAATTAAACTTCCATTAATTGTATTTTGACCCACAAATTTAATCCAAATTACATTTTGCACTTTCTTAAATTACAGTTAAACCCTTGGCTAATTTTAAATTAAATTTTTAAATTTTTAATAATTATAATTAAGCCCAAATTTAATTTAAATTATATTTTCGATTTTTATAAATTGTAATTAAGAAACTATATTATCATAAATTATATTTGTGGACAGAAATATGAAATTAAGTACATTTTCGATACAAATTATTTAATTTTATTAAAAATGTATTTTTATCACATAAAAGGAAAATATTAATTTATTTAACAAAAATTAACTAAATAGTAATAGAACATAGCAATTATCATTACTAAAATTGATGAAAATAACTATATAAAATACAGTTATCAATCAACAAATATCTATGCTTCTATTCTTTTCACAACTACTACTGCTTAGTTAACCTGTATCTCAATATTTCTCCTTACAAATTCCCATTCTTGCAAAAATTCAAATGTGCGAGCAACTAAGGAATTTACTAAACCCTTAAGAGACTTACCTTGAACGGGTGGAGTAGGCTATTGTATTAAGGATTGATAGCTAGGTGTAACATTTCTATATGAGTACCTTAGATATTGATGATTCCATCATCTTGTATTATATATGTTAGAATATGGATCATACATAGGGCTCTCGTTTTCAAATCTTCCTATAGTAATAGCATACTCTTAATTGTCTTGTTGTTGCTCAAAGCATGGTATAGAAAATTCATTGTATGTGAGGTATTCTGCATTCATGCATATATGTTTTCTCTTGGCATTCCATACTTCAAGAAAATTAGTTTGTATGAAAGGTGAATAAAAATAAAATAAACAACTAAACTAAAACCTAAAAATAAAAACATTAAACAAAAGATAATTAGGAAAAATTAGCAATTATTTGTAAAAGTGTTAAACTAATCTAAGATAACGGTGCCAAAAACTTGACATTATTTGGCTTACATAAGTTTACATAATCTTATAAGTGATAAGTAATTTTAAAAACAAGGATTGTCATATCCATGATGAATGATAAAAGATTTACTCCTAACTACTAACTAATTAGTAAATTAATTGATGTTCAAAAAATGGTGGGTTTGATTATTTTTGAAGAAAATATCATAAAGCAATAAATTAAGATGCACACGAATATTGAGAGATATATGGTTATGGGTTTATCTATACTCCTAGCTATCATACAATTTAATTAATCATGACACAAATGAAAACTAGTTTCTTAAGTTTTAAATCACTTTTATAATTTAAAATACTTATTGAATTCTTAACTTTGGTTTTAAAAATCTAGATCCGCTTTAGACTTGTCATATTTTCTTATTGTGTATTAAATTAATGATACAATCGCTAATTATCTTAAATCCTGAACAAACATAAAGTTATGCTTACTAGATTTAATTCATTCATTACATTATAATTTAAAAATGTGATAACCAAACTAGGTAAGATTAAAGTCATCACTTAACCTTTAATATATGACATCAACAATAAGGTACCATTTTGAATAGAAATATTAGGGAATACATTCTAACATTTTAGAATATATATATATATATATATATATATATATATATATATATATATATATATATATATATATATATATTCATGCAATAAATAAGTTGATCACTCTAATTCATATATACATGTATTGTTTTGACATTTAAATATTGAATTAAATACATTAAGAATTAAATAATTAAAATCAAAATAATTCATGATACTAAATTAATTAAATCATCCTTAAAAATTGTTCACAATTATAATAAAGTTTTAACTAGACATAAAATTTATCAAACCCTTAAAAATAACTAAATATACCGTTATTAAGAAAAATAGGATAGAGAAAAGAATATGATTTTATTAAATTTTTAAGCAAAAGAAAAAAATATATTAATAATTTATTTTTGAATCTCTCTTTAAAGATGTTGAAATGTTGCACCAATCTGAATTTGTTTTAAATTTTCTCTCAATATATATATATATATATATATATATATATATATATTGTAATTTTATAATATTTAATGTGGTGTTGTTGGGCTATTATATGAGAAAAAATAGATTTCGTAGACTTGATTAGGATTAGTGGTACGCGAAAATCAGGATGCCAACAAAAGATGAAATAGTGGGGACATGTATTACTGTACAAATCTCGCACCATGTGGCAAAAGGAGACAGCACGAGAGTTTGGGTTTGATAAGTACATCCATGTCCTTTCTATGTTAATTCACTTTATTCAAAAAATTCTAAAATAATCTGTTAAAATTTCGTAAAATTCACACAAAATCTAAAAAAAAATTATATTTTTCAATAAATATAAAACTAATAATTTTAAATTATCATAATATATATATATATATATATAATGAAATTAATATTTAAAATATATATAAAATAATACCTATTAATTATACAAAATTACTCTTAGTACTTGTAACAAAGTTCATAGTAAAAGGAATAGATTTTCTAACATTTTATATTAAGGGTTTAAAATTATTATAATTTTAAATTTTAATAATTGTTAGATTTTATCTTTAGTCATCCATTCGTTATAGTTATTATAAAATAATTATGCTCAAAATATGTGTATAATATAACATGAATTAAAAACACCGAAATCATGTATCTGAAATCATGTATCCTAAATAAGTTAGAACATTCATCCTCCATCAATATTTTTTTTAGTCCACTAAACACTTCCTTGCACTTTGGTGGTAGTCTCCTTGAAAGCACAATAGACACTTTCCCTACACCTATCTCTTTGATATCCTTAAGATTGTGCTTAGTAATAAAAAGTTCCTTAATGTACTTTTCATACCGAGACACCTGCTCAATATCTTCTTTAAGAGGTATGCGGATTTTTTCTTGGAAAAGATCTCCAAAATTTCACTTTCATGATTCTAATTCATTAAACTATCAAATATATTGAAGAAAGATAAAGCGAGGTAATCAATTAAAAGGAAGGTTCAAGTATTACCTTTAGTGTTATATTATATTTATAGGGGAAGATGGTCTTTTTCTTTTCACTAGTCCGTTATTTATATATATAATTTTTAGCGACTCTTTCAGATCTTCTAGTTGTTTACCACTTTCTAAAATAACATTATTAAGGGTATCCTTAGATTTAGAAACTATTTGAGATAATAGCTCGACAAATACATATGCCTCCATTCTTTCCTCAATTGCTACTACCTAGTTAACTCGTATCTCAATATTTTTTCTTGCCATTCCTATTCCTATTGAAATTTTAAAGTACGAGCAACTAAAGAATATATTAAGTCCTCAAGAATTACCTTGAAATTTGGAGTAGTTTGTTGTATTGAGAATGGAAAGCTAAGTGTGATACTGAAATCAACTACTGGATTTCTATATGAGTAGCTTGCATATTGATGATCTCGCAATCCTATATCATGCTTGATATGGATCATACCTAGATCTCAAGCTTTCAAATCCACCTATAGTATTAGAGTGATCTCAATTGGTATGTTGCTACTCAAAGCATGTTGCATTAATGTGTGCATTTTTTCCATTGACATTCAACACTTCAAGAGAATTAATTTATATGAAATATGAATAAAAAATAAAATTAAACTAAAATAAATAAAATTAAACCGAAACCTAAAAATCAAAACAATAAACAAAAGGTAAAAAAATTAAAAGTTAGGAAAACATGCAATTATTTGTAAAATTGTCAAACCAATCCCTCACAACAGTGCCAAAGTCTTGAACCCTTAAAATTATGCAAGCATATGTAATCGTGCACAAGTGATAAATAATTTTAACAATAAGGGTTGATATAATTTATACTCCTAATTACTAGTTTGTTAATAAATTAATTAAAGTTAGCAAGTGAAAGGTTTCAACTGTTTTTGAAGAAAATAACATAAAAGCAATAAAAAAAAAAGATGCACAAGAATATTGGGAGATATAGGCCTATTTGAACCACTAGCCTTAAATTTAACTAATTATGTCATAAATGAATTCTTAATCATATTAGATTTAATTCATTTATTACATTATTATATAAAAGGATGACAACTAAATTAGAAAACATTAAAATCATCATTTAACATTTAACGTAGGAATTCAATCATACTTATGATAGTAGCTATAATATACCACTTTAATTTGGAATATTAGTGATTATATATTAATATCTTAGACTAGATGTAAACATATTCATGTGATAAACTAGTTAATCACTCTAATTTATACATGCATAGATTTAGCATTTAAACTTAGAATTGAATGTATCAATAGTTTAAGAATTAAAACTAAAATAATTCATGATGTTAAATTAATTAAATCATAGTCTAATGTTTAGAAATTAACCACAATCACAACGAATATTTAACTAGATAAAATTAATTAAATCCATAAAAATAACTAAATATTTTATCATATAGAATAATAGGGTATAGAAAAAATATAATTTTATTAAATTATTGGAGTTAAAGGAACAAAATATCAATCTTTATTTGTTCATGAATAACCTTTCATAGATCTTGAAATATTACACTAACTCAAAAAAAATTCAAATTTTTTTCTCAATTTTTAATGTAATTTTAATACTAATATTCGTATGGAATGTTATTTGGTTATTTATTTTAAAAAATAGCCTTTTTACGGTGTGATTAGGATCAATACTACGAGAAAATCATGTTGGTGGTGAACAGAAGATGAACTAGTAGGAACATGTGTTATTACTTAAATCTTATGCATAAAGAAGGAACACTATCTTAAATGCCCCTGAGGTTTGGCATATTTTTAATTATGGCCCTAAGGTTTATAAAATACCAAAAATGTTTTTATATTTTAATGGTGTTAATTTTTCATCTATTACCATTTAGATTACTATTCCTAGGATTTTATACCAATTTTTGAGGATCGATACAATTTTTAATCGAGAGTTAATATTGACCTAATTGATGATCTTTGTATATTTATTGAAGATAATAATTTGTCTAAAAAACTTATTATTTTCCTGTAAAAGTCTAATTTTCTTCTATATTCATTACAATTGCATAGTATATTGTGTTCTTCATTATGTTGGTTACTTAATTCTAATCCTAAATCTATTAATTATCTTTTAAAATTAAAAATTTCTCTTTCATTTGTTAAATCTAATAGTTTTAATTTTTGTACTAATGATTTGATGTTTATAGAGTATTATCTTGATAAATCATGTGTTGAATGTATATTATTTTTTCCTATTCGTAGTATACAATCAGGTTTTTTCTTGTGTACATACAATGTATTTATAATCTTCAAAGAAGTAATATCCAAACATTAAGTTGTTAAATTCCTCTTCCCCTATTCTCACATATTTTTGACTAAAATAGTCTTTTAATGTCCTTGAAACAGGATGATCTATGATGCTTATAATATCTTTAATATAATCTGTATAAATATCTAATAAGGTGTTAAATCTTTTAAAATTTTCAAGACAGGTTTCATAATCTTTATCTTTAAAATATTCATTTAAATGATAGAGATAACCTTTATCAAATGTTTCTAATAGAATTAGATTTTTATCTTTAATTTCAATTGGAATTATTAGTTGTTTATTTCTAAAAACAATTTCCATTTTTCTGTTCTAGCAATATTATGTCTTCTTGTAAGTAAATATTTAAATATTCAAGATCCTTAACTGGCTTAAATTTATAATTACTATACCTGAATTTGATAGGTCCATCATGGTCTTCCCTTCTGTTCATCTTCTTTTGTTACACCTATTATGCCTCAGCTTTGCTCAAACCTTAACACACTCTTGGAAATGGTGAGCCTTCTGCATATGTACATAAATGGTTTCCAATAGTTGACTTACTAGAGAAGAGTAACTGAACTCCATTTTATTCATAGAATAATAATTATTAAAACTTAAGGCCAACTAACAACCTTGAAAGGGGTGCTTAGCTGCTCATAATTACTGGGTATAACATTATTGATTTTGAGATTTCTAGATAGAGAGGCTTTCTATCCTAGAGTGTTTCAGAGTAGAGAGCTCTGGATTTCTCTGTATTCGTGTCTGTTTCTTTGAAATGATAATAAGGGTTCCTTTTATAGAATAAGGAATCCTTGTTTAGAAGACTAAAATTATTGTTTTACCCTTGTTTTAATAATTCATATGCTTTTCATCTTAAAGGATGGCCACTACTTTTTTCCTTGGCACATACTGCCGACTAAGATATGGGGTCTACATCTTTACTTCTTTTGTAGTCTTCTGCCTACAGTTTCTTTTCTTATTTTCCTTTGTCATTTTCTACTGATGGTTCCTTTGATGATGTTGATGATGACACATATTTATCTTCTTATTCTTTGATGCAGAGAATGCATTTGTGGTCTTTGGTGGCTTTTCTAGCATAGAAGCAGAATACCTTTCTTGTTTCTTGACCAATTTCTAGGTTGTTGTAATTAAATTTGGTTTCATATTTGGTGATTTTTTCACCATCTTCTTCTGACAGAGCCATGTTACTGTGGAAAATGATGATGACATTACTAGTTGAATAATTTACTTTAATCTCAATAGAATTGTCAATCTTCTTGAGTTCATAGTAAATTTGGCTTAGCATTTGACCTCTTAATACACAAAGTTCTTCTGTGTTGAATTCCTTTTCTAGAAGTGCCATTGGTTTGGGAACTTCTCTGTTTGTGTTGGAAATCCCTATCTTGATGCAGTGGTAGGGACTAATACTTCCTTCCTCATTCCATTCCATTAATGAACTGAAAAATCTAAGATAAACAAGTTTATCATCTGCTTTAATTTTTCTTCTGAAATTCTTGATTGCTTTTTCAAAATTTTTTGGGAAATAATTTAACTCACTTAAATTAATTCCTGGATTTATATTTTCTATTAGTCCTGCATGAAATGCTTTATACACAAATATTGGATAAAATTCTTCCAATATATTAAATTTGCTTCCTGTAGAAAATTTCTTGTCTGTTGTATAGAATTTCATATCTTCAATATGTTTTTGGGTATATTTTTTGGCCAAATTATAAAGACTCAACCATTGTGATTTGCTGAGGTTTCTACATTGGTTTTTTTCGTCTTCAATGATTGGAGTAGTTCTAGGAGATGTTTCCCTAAATAGTACTGAATGCTTTATTTTTGATGTCTCTGGAGGAGATGTTTCTCTAAATAGCACTGGAGGCTTTGCTATCTTTCTAAGATTTTTCAATCTGCTTAGAGTTGTTGGTTATTGTTGTAGTGTTATAGACTAATTTCTTATTATCTCTTCTAGAGTTATTAGTTTTGGTGTTTTGTAGTTAGCATTACTACCTTTAGCATTTATTTTGTTGGTGAAAGCTCTATGAGTTACTCTACTAATTCCTATAATAGATTTGCTAGCTTCTGCCAAGTTGTTATAAATTCATAATTTTGGGCCATTATAGACCACATAAACTTTTTTCTGTTCTTCTTTTTCTACCTCATCTGCCCAATTGAGAATTGTGGTTTCAGAATTTTTTTGTAAATTGTTCCTTTTTTAATGGAGATTCCTTGTTTGAGCTTCTAGTCTTTAGAGGTTTTTTTGAACAATTAATTTCTTCCTGTAGGATTTTTATCTCCTTTTCTTTTATCTTGATTTTAATATCAAGATGTTCCATTCCTGAAAGCATAAAAATAGTTAGAGGTGCTAATTCTCTAGTAAAGGTATCAACTAAACTATTTTTATGGCTTGGAAGATGTTCAATATCAAAATTATAATGGTTGAGCCACTATTTCCATCTAACTAATCGTCCTTATTTGTAATCACCTACAATATTAGTTCTTAAGAAATAACCAAAATTCTTATTATCTGTTCTAATAATGAATCTGGAGCTTATGACATATATTGCAAATTTCTTAATAGCCTTTTTAACAACTAAATATTATTTTTCATTACTATGATAATTTAATTCTGAACCTTGGAAAGATCTTGATGTATATCTACAAAGATATTCATCTTTTCCATCTACTCTTGCTTTAAGAACTACTCCCCAATATTCTTATGAAGCATCTAGTTCAATTATCATCTTATCACTAGTCCTAGATGGTATAAAGTTGGTAAATATTTTACCTTTGCTTTACTCTATCCATATATAGAGTATCTTCTTCTGTCCATTTCCAAATATGATCTTTTTTCAATTTTGCATGTAATGGTTTTCTCATTTCTGCAAGTTTCTTGATATATACTTTTGCATATGTTAAACATCCTAAAAATCTTTGAAATTGGTTTTTATCTTTTAATTCACTAGGAAAACCTTGAATATTATTTAGTAGATTATGTTTTCCATATTCAATTTCCAACTCTAAGTATTTAATCTTTTGTTGAGCAAATACTGCTTTTTTTTTTCAGAGAGTACAATGCCTTCTCTTATACATTATTGTAGAATATTGATAGTATTCAAATAATATTTATTTAATTCATTACTGAAAACCAAAATATCATCTATGTAAACATAGCAAATATAATGTAATTTCTTGAAAATGTTATTCATATATCTTTGAAAAATTCCTGGAGCTTGTTTTAATCCAAATGGTATAACTTTCCATTGGAATTGTCTTGGGGTAGCTAAATTCCTTTAATTTCTGGAATTCTTTATCCACTCTTATTTTCCAAAAATTGTTTTTGTAATCAAAAATCGAGAAATATTTTTTTCCCTTCTATTAATGATAGTATTTCTTCCTTTTTTGGAATGAAGTATCCATCGTCAATGGTTTCATTATTTAGTGCCTTAAAGTTTATCACTATTCTTTTTTTTTCTTAACTTCTTTTTCAACTAAGAATACTGGACTAGAGTGAGGTAAATTACTTGGTATTATGATTTTTAATTGCAAATGTTCTTAAAATATTTTTCCAAATCCAATCCTATCTTCTGGAGTATAAATCATTGGTTTTACTCTTATGATCTTATTAGGATCTTTTAATTTTATGTTGACTATTGTTTTAGATTTATTTATTTTTGGATCCAAAGGATTTTTTGAATTGATTGTTTTTAATAGTTTTCTAATGCCTGTTAGGGCTTTGTCTTCTTGTATTTCATTAAGAAAAGAGTTTTGTTTCTCTTCTATATCTAATGAAATATTTTCTAAATAAGGTTTTTGTTTGTATTCTATCTCACCATGTTTTTGCTTTTGATGTTGTTGCATAAAAGTTGGGTTTGAGACAGTTAAAGCTTTTCTTATTTTGGAAACATAGATGGTATCTCCTTCTAAGATTCTGAGACTTATTTTGTCAAAATTTTGTATGAAAGGTTGATATAAGTTTAGGAAATTATTTCCTATTAACAAATCTACACATGTTTCATGTTGATATATGGTAAGAATGTTAAAGTTTTCTCCTCCTATCATTATATCAGTATCTTTTAATATCTTATTAACTTTTATTGTAGTATTATTAGCAATTCTTACAATTAAATCTTTTGGCACTTGTTTTCAAAAAATCTGTTGGAAATACATATCTATTGGCTACACACATATTAGATCATGTATCTATACATGCATGTAAATGATAAGTGTTATAGCCTTTAAATTTTTGTCCTACTTTAATGTAAGTACTATTTGTATTAGTAATACTGCACAAATCATTCATCTTTTGATGAAGTATATCCATAATTTGAGTGTTCATATTTTGAGTCAATTATTTCTTTCTCAGTTTCTTCCAATAAATATTTACTATAAGTATCATCTATATCAAATTCCTCAATTGGTACTTCCATTTTCAAAGCTTCTTCTAAGATTTTTGTTTTTTTTGTGGAAATTCCTTTTTATGTTAAAGTATATGTGGACATTCGTCAGCATAATGTCCTTCTTCATTACAGATCCAACATTTATATTTTTTCTTTCCTGAAGGACAATAATTCCTTTTTTCAAAAGGTTTGTAATTCTTTCTTCTAAAATATCTTTTCTTGTAGTTTTCTCTATTAAATCTCTTTTTATATTTTTGGAAATTTTGTTTTCTGAATTTATATATTTTAAATCTTTTATATTTTTTATATTTATATTTTTGTTTATAAGATTTTATATTACATCCATATTTCCTTGGTATTCTATAATCTCTTGTATCGTAGCAGATTTTATCATTTTCTCTTATTTGTTTATATTCTTTTCTTTCTTGGCATTTAATAATGATCCAATCTTTAAGGCTTCTTATTCTTCCTTCTAGAGTATCTGGTATAATTTCTCTATTCCTTTGTTCCCAATTTTCTGTTAAGGTTTTATATAGTGTTCAAGGTAGTTTTTGAAAAAAACATTTCTTTATAAGTTTTTTGCATAGAGGGTGATAATTTGTGGTAATACATTTCATATTCACAAATAAAAGAATCTATGTAACACATGTTACAAATTTTCATATTTGTTAGATGCCATTTACCTTCATTGATTTCATTTTCATTGGATTCAGCGATAGTCCTTCATTTTATCTTCTCCAATAAATTCTTTGTATATTTCATTTATTATTGTATCCAATTATTCTCTTCCTATGAAAGCATTTCCTTGTATTAACAAATATTATTGATATGTTAAGTTTGAAAACCAAACTTTAACATTTTCTGTCATTTTATGTGCTATAAGCACTCTATAGGTTGAAGGATTTGTTAGGGTAATTTGAGAAGTTTGTATGAGCACACTCATTCCACTAGCCCATTCATCTAAGGCTTTTTTCCTATTTCTTATACAATCTAAATCTAGAAGTTCAGATTTATAATTATCATGGAGTTTGAACTCTGGTGGAATACTACCTCTAGTTCCCCAATGCAACCCTTCCTCCATTTTAGGTGGTTGTCTTCTTCTATACATAGTATCAGGTTGTTCTAATCTTTGCCTATTTCTTTCTCCCCTATGTAGGTTAGATGTTCCTTCTTGGTAATGGATTGGTAATGAAATTGGTTTCATATGACCTTTTCAGGTCATGTTTTTTGGTTCAGAATTAATTTCACTGATTATTGTCATATCATCCTCTTCTTTGTTAGTTCAAAGTTTTTCATTATAATTTTATTCTATTTCTTCATTGGTTAATGCCAATAAATTAACCAATGTTTCTATATCTCTATTTTCAGGGTTCATGAATTTTCTTTCTAACTCTTTTCTATATTCCATTAAATTGGAATTATCTCTTTATTCTTAGATTTTTCCTTTTCTTATTTTTAGGAATTAGGGAATGTGATCTCCTTGGTGGTTCTTCTTTTAATAATTCTAAGGGATCATATTTATAACCTATTATTTCATTATTCATATGTATGTTGTATACATCTTTTCTTAGTTATGAAAATTCCTTGTGCATATCTTGTTGTAATTTATTATAACCACATTCCTTTATTTCCTTTAGTAATTCTTTTTGTATATTTATTATTTCTTGTAAATATTTTGTGTTTGATTCTTGGACTAAATTCATTTACTTCTAAATGCATATTTTTTATTTTATCTTTAAACATTATTTTTCTCTAATATGCAATCATAAACTAATTCCTTCATTATTTTAACTTCATTTTCTAGTTTTTTAACTTCTTCTTGGTTAGAAGTTTCTCCTTCATGGTTTATAAAAGTAAACCTTGGTATACTATTAGTTTTAATAACATTACTAATTCTTCTTGTAATTAAAGGTTTTTCTTTAATATCTAATTTCCATTCTTCTAGTATTTCAAAATTTGTTAGTATTTTTGGTTTTATTATTTTACCAAGTTCCTTAAAAGTTTTTTCTATTTCTATAAATTCATTTTGTCCATTTATTGAACTATTATGACTATTTGTTAGAAAATATGCTACTAGATATTGAAAATGGATGATTTCCTTCTTTCATTAAATCTCTTCTTTCAAATTCATAAGCTAGACATAATACTTGATTTAGATTTTTATCATGTATATATATATAGCAAATCTAAGATATGCTTTAAATTTTAACTTTTGGAATCCTAAATTACCATGGATCATTTCTAATAAGGCATCCTACTATTTATTACTCTGTTATCTAATAATGCAATTTTTATTGGTGTATCTATTCCTTCTCTAAAATGAGTTTTTATTAATATTTGAATTCCTCCTAAATGGATGTATCCAATTTTCTTTCTTTATCTTTATGAGGAATTTTTGATAGCTTGTTTTAATATAGTTTCTTTATCAATTAATAGTATATTATATCTTCTTTTTGCATCTGTAATCTTAATACTCATTTCTTTATTACTTATGCCGTAACATATTATATTTTTTCTAGGGAATAATTTTTTTAATAAAAATGATGGGTCTTTAAATCCATCTCCTTCTTTAAGATTTAACTTTGTTTTTTGAATTTCTTCAAATTTCTTTTTACTTATTACCATTTCTTGTGAAAAACATCCTGAAATGTCTTCTGTTTTTATGTCTATTATTTCTTGGTTTTTTTTTCTTCTTCCATTTTATTTTATTTAATTTATATATAAACCTTGGGGGTATTTTTGATAACTTCTAGATTTAACCTCCGTTATGTTTTCACGGTTATTTTTAAATTTTTTGAAACCTTGGGGTAGTTTTGATCTTTTTCCTATAGAGAATAATAATGATAAGGCACCACACCGAAAAAAAAGAGCTCAAGATTTTGGCAGTTTTTGATTTGGGTTGATAAGTACATTTATGTTCATTTGATAAAAAAATTTCAAAAGACTTAATTAAAATTTTTAAAAATCTTAAAAAAAATTAAAAAAATTATATTTTTTTAATAAATATAAAATAGATAATTTTAACCAATTATGTAATAAAAATATATAAATGTAAAGAGATTGATATATAAATATATGTATAAAATAACACCTTCATGCAAGAAAGGGTTGACGATGAAGAATTTTGTGAAGAATTCAAAAATATTTTGAAGGATGATGAAAAATATATTATGGGATGGTTGTATAAGGTTTACTATGCTATCGATATTAATAACATTGTATAATATAAAGGCCAAGTTCTAACTATATGATAAAAAATTTGAGAAATTTATGAGTATAGTTGGTGAAATGTTATCTAATAACCATTGGCTTCCTCGTTCCATATAAGAGATGAAAAAGTTACTAAATGAGCTAAGACTGGGATGTGAGAAAATACATGCTTGTGCGAACAATTGCATACTCTATACGAAAGAGTATGTGAATGTAAGTGTGTGTCCACTCTGTAAGGAATCCATGTGGAAGGATTCTAAGGTAGGAAATGATGAGGAAAGGAAAAAAAAACCTAGCTAACGTGTTGTGTTTTTCACCTATTCCATGATTTTGATGGATGTATCAAAGCACACAAACATCAAAGAATTAAACGTTGCATGCTTCACAACAACTAGTGGATGGAAAAAAGAAACATACATCACATGTTCGTTATTGGAACCTAGTTAACGAAACTTGGTTAGAGTTTGTATCATATCCAAGAAATCTTAAAATAGCCCTTGTAGGTGACGAATTTAATCTACGAATTTCATTAATCAGTAAGTAAAGTTGTTGGCTAGTTTATATTGGCTAATTACTATCTTTCACCATGAATATGCATGAAAAGGAAGTTCACAATGTTAACTTTGTTGATATTGTGCTATAAACAACCTAGAAATGACATTTTTGTGTATCTGGAGCCTTTAATTGAAGATTTAAAAACTCTAAGAAATGAGGGAATTGAAGTGTTTGATGTATACTATCGAGAAAAATTCACAATGAGTGCAATCCAAATATGAAATATAAATGATTTTTCAATTTATGGAAATTTGTCTGGTGATGTTATTAAGAAAACAACTTTGTTGTCCAATTTATAGCAAGAACACAATTTCAAATTCATTAATACATTCTCATAAACGTGCTATTGGTATCATCACAATTTCCTTTCTTGATCGTCCTTATAAAAATCAATGAAGATGTTTTGATAGGATAGTATAACTTTACTTAGTTCCATTATCACCAAAAAGTAATAAGATTTTGAATGAAGTTGAAGGAATAGTTGTTTCTCTTGTTAAATCAAAATAACAAATAAAGTTAAATGATACCTCAAGTTGTTGGAAAAATACATCAATATTTTTTTTTGTTAGACCACTAGATAAGGCACATTATAGTTTTCATTCACATTAAGAAAATATGTGTGATAGCATTTTAGGGACCTTGTTAAATATTTATGGAAAAAGGAAAGTTGGATTAAGTGCTCGACTGGACTTACAAGAAAGGAGATTAGGTCTAGAGTTGCATTCTCTTGTTGGTAAATGAAGCACTTTTCTTTCTTCTACATGTTTCACTTTAATCATGTAAGAGAAGAAGCAATATTTTAAGAAATTATCCAAAGTTAAAATTCCTTTAAAATATTCCTCTAATATATGATTATTGGTTTTTGTAAGATGGAAAGTTGAGTGCAATAAAGTCTCATAATTGTCATCTTTGATGCAATTTAATTCATTGCATATTGCTTAAAGATGTCGAGAATGATGTTATAGTTATGTATACCTTCTTTAATGATATTTGAAAAAACTATGTACGTGTGAATAAACTAAAAGATATCCAAAGAAAAGTTGTACTTACCTTATGTAATTTTGAGAAGTACTTTCCACCATCATTTTTTGATATGATAAACCTCGTGGTGCATCTTACAAAGGAGTTGGAGTTATATGGGCCAATGTATTTATGGTCAATACATCCATTTGAGAGGAATATGAAAGTGTTTATGAGTTATATTTGTAATCGTAATCATTGAACATGATAAATAGGGGAGTAATGTTGCGGAAGAAGCAATAGAACTTTATTCAAGATTTTACATAGAATTAAAGTTGATTGGTCTTTTGGTTGATCACCATCAATCAAGTTGTGAAGTTTTATCTGGGATGTTGTATAAAGATGTATGTGTTGATATCATTTATCATATCATGTAAGAGCAAGCACATATGTATGTTGTAAACAACATGGAAGAAGTTCAACCTTAATTTGAGCAAGTCATCTTTTAGTATTTTTTTTAAAATGAAAATCTTCAATATGTTTAGGTCAATATTCTTATCAACCATATATTTTTATTCTATTATAGGAAACATATGAAACATCTTTGTGATACCAATCATTCTAAGAGAGAAAAATGGATATTAACTCAACATAATCACACCTTCATCTATTGGCCTCGTGCTAATACAATTTAATGATATTGAGTGTGGATTTTATATGATACGATATATGAGGAATGTTATATTCAATGCAAGTCGGGATCAACTGGTAAGAGTTAGGAAGTTTATTTGATTCTTTGAATGCCTTAGGTAATTATTATTATGTCATGACTTGAGCATGCAACATTTTTTATTGAGTTATATTTGTTTAGATAACCAAACTAAGGAGATGCAATTAATGTGAGATGAGTGAATGATTGTCATGTGGATAGTACCATATTTATGGTATTTATGGGCTCAACATAGTACCAATGTCATTATATAATTGGTTACCACTTGCATTCATGTGGTTGCTTGACACCAAACTTGATGCGTCATGTTGCGTACTGAGCGACAATAGTAGGTTTTGGGATATTGTCTAAACATCAAATATCCACACTATTTTAGCTTAATTACTCCATTAAATGGAAGAGTATATTGATCTCTAGTCCAATCTTGAAGATGGAAAACATCTATGAGTTACATTATCGTTATGTATAAGATGCTTTGCTCCAACCTGGAGGACATTTAAGAGCGTAAATATATTTTTACCATTATTACAACTTTAACAATTTTTAATGTTGCATCAAAGTGAAATACATGAATTTTCATCTTTGAAACTCTTTTATTTTAAATTTACCTCTAGAACCAATTACCAAAAAAAATCTTTTAAGGCTAGAGAAGAGTTTTACCATCCTATATATATTGTTTCTTAAGTTTACCTTTCACATATTTTCTAGAGAATTTCAATGATTTTCTTGGTTATCAATTTCACCATATAAGGTAATTTAATTTATTTGGAGGTTTCACTATCTTCTCTTCCTTTCAACTCTTTGGTGTTTCTAAGCATAACCTTCAATATTTTGATATCATATTGATTCTTATTTCTTTTACACTTTTTTACCTTCACCTTCAGCCCTCTTCCTTTTTGCATGTATTTTATTCTCAACTTCTCTATTTTTTTTCTTTTAGCTTGTAGTATCAATGTCTCTTAAAGAGAAGTTTGATGCCAAACAAAGGTGCCTAAAAGTGGTTGAAATCCAACTTCATAAAATGTCTACCAATTTTACTTCATAAAATAAAAATGATAGGAATTCTAGTCCTTCAAATTTTTCCTTAGGACTTCACTTTGATATAAAGAGGTAAGGCTCTTCATTACATATTTAATCTAGGGCATTACTCGAAGAAACTAGTTAGCAACCATCAACAAGTGACTTGAATAAGTCTTATATTACGCAAACTCCCCCTAAACATGTGCAACATTCCTCCTAATTTTATGCATAGTAAGCAACAAATTGCAAACTATATTCACCATCCTATACAGCAAACACAATGGACAAACAAATATTAAGTGTGCACACTTCTTCCTCTTTTTGATATTGAAAGTTAAACCAAGCACATACATATGTTAGCAACAGAGATGTAGGTGATAAGTCATATAGACATGCATACAACCTTAATAGCCATGTAAAACAAACAAATAACAATGCAAAGGTAACAACTAAGCAAAAATATGAAACAAACAACAAGCTGAATACACAAACAAACCAAAACATTTGCAGATAAAAGACATCTCATTGATGCAATACATAACATGGAGCTCCACATCTCTATATGTTGTAGAAAGACATGAGAGACTTTGTAATGTGCTTACAACACATCAGTAGGATGGGTGGTTGATGAGCAGAATTGGGATCGCCAAAAACTTTGATGCCATCCCCGCAACGGAGTCAAACCAAACTTTGATATGAATTGATATTTATTGATTCTCCCTTTTTGTATGAATACCACCTTTGGTGGGGTTAGATATTCTTTGTTAACTAAACAAATCAATTAACACCTATGGGTGGGGTTGATAACTAATTTGGTTAATTAAATTAATTCCTTTTTCTAAGAGATTGAAAATGAACCATTTAAATGCTACCTTTGGTGAGTTAGTATAATTTAAACTTTATTCAAGGTGATCAAATTAAACCTAAGAATTTAATTATCCGAGTACTAACTTTCAAGTTTTAAAACTACCACTGAAAACATGTTATCAATACATTTTCAGATAATAATTCTTATAAAACTTTTGAAATAGAGCTTGTTTTCTAACTAGAGGCGATTGTACCAACAAATAAAAGAGCACTACTCTAAATCGACGGATAATTAAACCTTAAAATCTAATTTTCAGATTTAAGTTTGTAATGAAAAATAACATATTTCTCTCTAACATTCTTAATATAAAATCTTGCATAAAATTAACATCAATCCATTATTGAGATTTTTACCTATTTAATATTTATGGCATAACAACGTTATTATTATATCATGTTTACAAGCGACTAGCAGTTAAATTTAATCACGAGAAAAAATTAAATATAACATGTAAGAATAAAGCATAAAAAATAAGCGCAAAGAAAATAAAATCCTTACTGACTTGATGCCATTCAGTTGCTAGAAAACCTCGAAACGGAATTTGCACTCCCGTTTATTGAATCAAAAAAGCTAATAAATTACAAAAACATAACTAGTTCTTCCCAAAGCGGAAGAACTCTAAAAATTAAGAGAAACTAGCTAAAACATAAGAAAACAAAAAAAAGACTAAAAAAAAAGAAATGGAGAGAAAAAAAAGGAGAAGAAGTTGTGTTTTTAGGTGTGATTGGAAGTGAAGGGAAGGGGGGTATTTATAGGTGAGGATGGAGAGAAAAAATGAGTAAAAAAATGTTAAAAAATGTAAAAACGCATAATGGAAATGCTAAGGTCATTAATAGCGTCAGACATTACATGTAGGCGCCTGCGTGAAAAATGGGAAAAAATGCGTTGTAGGGTCGTTGTAGCGCTTCATGGCCCCATCGCATAAACAAGGCCATGAAGTGTCTTGACATGGGCACGCGATTTCCATCTTTTTGACATTTTTGACCTTTTCAACCCATTTTGTCCAATTTTTCCATGTTTGTTGACCTTTTCCCACTTATTTATTAATATATTTGTGATGTATTGCTTCAAGTATTCTCTTTGAGTCTTTAAATTGCGTTTTTAAGCCAAAATACCTGAAAAACAATAAAAATACCCGTGATTCCAAAAAAGACAAATTTATATAAATATATGATAAAACATATAAATATATATATTTTTAATCAATTAATGTACATAAAATCATGGTTATTTTAGTTCTTTTTGAGCACTTATCACAACCCCCAACCAGCTTCTTGCTAGTCCCTTAGCAAGAGAAGCGATAAAAAACTTAAAATTAAACTATCCAAAATCACTTCCGTGGATTGACACGGTTGCATTTAGCCTATGAAACAAGCCTTTAAACCCCTAGGTTGCCCTAGTGGACGAGTTTGAGTCTCGTGAGGGTTTTCTGTAATGATACCCACAAACATTGAACTAAATGTAAAAATCAAAAGAAACAATAATAACAATCAACTCAAAAACTAAAATTACGACAAAATCAAAATGTAATTTTTAAGAATAAGAGTAAACAACATATCACAAAAATGTATCATACTTTTTAATCTCCTTTAAGATCATAATTAAAATTTCAAGCATAAGTTATTTTAATCTATTTAAACAATCATGATTTATTATAATAATTAGTCAAAAATCATTTTCATATTTCATGTCAAAAATGTATCAATTTAATTTCACCTAATTTCAGTGTCATGAATCAGAATTCGCTTCCACTCTATTCCTCACAAGTCAATACTCTCGAAACACTGAATCCTATGGGTTCAAACACTCATACTATTTTATATGCGAAAGAGTTGATGTATAGAAATGAACTAATATGTTCGCATCTGTATAAAGAATAAAGGCTCAAAGTGTTATTTTAACATTGATCTCATGAAAGGAATCAAATGTATAAATTATAAAGATATCATATATAAAAATTATTTTCATGCATAAATCAAAATCATTAAGAAAGAATTTCAAGATATATGCCTTTTACAAATGAAGAGAGTCACAATGACTTTTGAGAATTATTTCCTATATCTTTCTTTTGTAATTAACTTTTACTCACAACTTTGTAGGCAATATATGGGTTATAGTATGTCGATTATACTATATATTCTTTATCTCTCTATTTTTTCCGAAGATATTTCTCAATATATGTATTTTAGAGAGTCGAACCATGTACAGATTGTACATTTTTTTGGATTTTGGTGAGTGGTTAATTTTGTGGCTTTTCTGTTTGATCTTGGTTTAGGTAACCCTAGATATGTCTTTTTTTTGTAGCAGTCATGCATGAACGAGATATAAGCATATACTATCAATTTCTACTCAAATCATTTAATCTAAGAAAAAATAATAAAAAATATATGATACTCTATTAAGATGAGAAAAAAAATTCATACATTCAATGCTAATACCTATAGAGATCATCTAAAAATTTGAAGAAATAAGAAATGTGTTTGGAGTAGAAAAAATATATATTTCACTCTGAATAAAGGAAATTAGGCTCAAATTATATCTCACAAAGGTAGTCTCCACTAAAAAAAATTCATAAACACCAATTTTAGGTTTAATATAATTTCTACATCTTATTAAGAAATAGTAGTTATGACAAAAACTAACTAATTATCAAAAATAATTACAAAATATTTCATGATATGTTTTCAAAAATTAATCTATGCATTACAAAATTCTTAACTATTTCCTTAAATTTGAATTATAGGACTGATTAATTTTTGTGAGAAATTTTTTTTTTTTTCAAAAATTACGAAATCACACAAAATAGAAATAAAACCAAACACACAAAAAATGAAAAAGTATATTTTTTATTTTTTTATTTTTTTTATTTTTAAATTGTTAAATTTTTTAATTAAGCATGGTAACTTTTCACCACCCCTGACCTAGAACTTACATTGTCCTCGAATGTAACAAGCGTAAATTAAAGATAAAGAGAAAAGAGAAGAAAAGATTACCTATTTCACGAGAATGTGCAAGTAGTAATGGAAAATGCAGGTGCATCCATCATATTCATCATTAAAGTGTATACAGAAAAATCGCTATGAACTTCTAACATCTCAACAAATATTTTTAGTTTTAACAATTTAAAAATTATTCACATGTAATTAAAATGAAATAAAAAAAGAAAGAAATAAAGAAAATTACCTAAAATGATGGGTTGCTTCCCGTCAGTAACTTAGTTGCGTCTTAGCAAGACGTAACTTGGGGATTGCATTTTAAGTAAACTCAATGTCCCCTCATCATTGAGTCAATCAAACATTCAAGTAAGACAATGTTGTCTACCTATACGTTTTCAGTCATGCCCTATTGATTTTCAGATTTCTTTCTATACTTAAAACTAGAGGCATACTTTGAGGTTTAGATAACCCACATCTAGGTACAAATCAAATAATTAAGGCATAAAAACACAATTGTACCTAGATTAAACAAAGCAACTAACTCCTTAGATTATAATTAAAACTTTAAAATTTTGGAGGTAGTTTCAGAATTTATGTTTTTTTTAAGAAAAAAAAATAACATAATCAGTATGAACCAAGAGTGCTCCCAGGAAAGAATGGTGGTGCAAAGGCTCCTTAAAAACCATCCTCCAGACAGAACAACGTTCCTAGGAAAGACTAGTGGCACAAAGGCTTCCAAGAACTAGTCTCACCAGACGGAACTCCTTAGATCTTTACTTTTCATGTTATTAAGTTAAATTAAATAAAAATTTGAGTTAATGAAAATCTAAGTTAATTAAGTTTAAAAAAAAGTTAATTAAGTTAAGTGAAGTAAAAAAATCTAAGTTAATTAAGTTAGTAAAAAAAAGTTAATTAAGCTAAGTGAAGTAAAAAAAATCTAAGTTAATTAAGTTAAAAAAAGTTAAGTTAAGTAAAAAATCTAAGTTAATTAAGTTAATGAAAATTTAAGTTAATTAAGTTAACTGAAGTAAAAAAAATCTAAGTTAATTAAGTTAAGTGAAGTAAAAAAAAAACTAAGTTAATTAAGTTAATGAAAATTTAAGTAAAAACCTAAGTTAATGTTAAAAAAAATCTAAGTTAATTAAGTTAGTAAAAAAAAACTAAGTTAAGTAGGTTAAATAAAAATCAAGAAAAAAAAATAGCTAAAGAAAGAAAAATATAAAATAAAATAAAAATAATAAAATAAAATTGAAAAAGGTAAAAGAAAATAAAATAATATAAAAAAAAAAAAAATAAAAATTATGATTTAAAATAAATAAAATAAAAAAACTTAAACTTAAAAAATTAAAAATTGGGTTTTTTTTATTTTTTTATTTTATTTAGTTTTATTTTATTTAATTTAATTTTATTTTTTATTTTTTATTTATTTTTTATTTATTTTTTATTTATTTTATATTTATTTTATATTTTTTATATTTTTTTATATATTTTTTTTATATATTTTATATTTTTTATATATATTTTTTATTTTTTTAGTATTTCTTATGAAATTTGAAATTTGATTAAATGTTTTATTCTTTATTTTAAAAAAAAACAAAAAAAAATCACAATTATTTACAGCACAAAAATATTTTTAAAATTTTGATAAATATATTAAAAACGCTATTCCTTCCCCAGCAACGGCGCCAAAAACTTGATGCCTTCCTTGGCAACGGTGCCAAAAACTTGATAAGCAGAATCGGGATCGCCAAAAACTTTGATGCCATCCATGTGAGTCATCCCAAGAACGACGCTAAAAACTTGATGAGCAGCGGCATCGCCGATTCTGCCAATGCTTTGGTTTTATATTTATAAAACTCTCGCAAGCGCACGAATCATTTCGTAGAAAATGATAAGTATACTCCCAAGGTCGATCTAAGGAAGGAATGTATGTGGTTTTTAATTTATTATTCAAACTTTTAATATAAAATCTTGAATAAAAATAAAATCAATTCATTTTAGAGATTTTTACCTATTTAATATTTCGCAAGCATAACAACGTTATTATTATATCATGTTTACAAACAGCTAGCACAGTTAAATTTAATCACAGAAAAATTAAATATAACATGTAAGAATAAAGCATAAAAAATAACTGCAAAGAAAATAAAATCCTTACGATGCCGATCCCATTCTAGTTGCTAGAAAACCTCGAAACGGAATTAGCACTCCCATTTATTGAATCAAAAAGCTAATAAATTACAAAAAACATAACTAGTTCTTCCCAAAAGGAAGAACTCTAAAATAAGAGAAACTAGCTAAAACATAAGAAAACTAAAAAAACTAAAAACTAAGAAATGGAGAGAAAGAAAGAAGAGAAGTGTGTTTTGAGGTGTGTTTTGAAGTAAAAGGAAGGGGTATTTATAGGTGAGGATGGAGAGAAAAATGAGTAAAACAAATGTTAAAAAATGTAAAAACGCGTAATAATGGAAATCGAGGTCATTAATAGCGTCGACATGACATCATCGCTTGTGGTAGGCGATGGGCATGGTAGCGATTTCCGTCTTTTTGACATTTTTGACCTTTTCGACCCATTTTGTCCAATTTTTCCATGTTTGTTGACCTTTTCCCACTTATTTATTAATATATTTGTGATGTATTGCTTCAAGTATTCCTATTTGAGTCTTTAAATTGTGTTTTTAAGCCTAAATACCTGAAAAACAATAAAAATACCCGTGATTCCGAAAAAGACAAATTTATATAAATATATGATAAAACATATAAATATATATATTTTTAATCAATTAATGTACATAAAATCATGGTTATTTTAGTGCTTTTTGAGCACTTATCAATGGTCAAACACTAATGCCATATAAATATGAAAGCAATTTTGTAAGACAAATTTGACTATGAATGAAACTATCTTTCAAGTTGACACACTCCTAGTGGCTTAACCATCTTTCCCCAATGACACTTGGGTAGGTTCGATCCTGTAACTTGATACATAAAAACTTGATAGTCAAATTTTTTATTTATAAAAACTTGTAAGTGCACAAATCACTTAAAGCAGTAAGTATACTCTCAAGATCCTCTCTTAAGGAATTGCGTTAGCTTTAAAAATTTAAATTATTTTCTAATTTAGTTAAGAACAAAAAGTCCTAAAAACTCTAAAAATTTATTGGTTTGTGAAATAGAGTCGTAAAATTAATTTAATATCTAAATGAAAGAAAGTATATTAAAGTAATAAATTAAAATAGATAAGCTAAACGATATCTGAACCTAGGATGATGGATGGGGAAATATATAAATCGAGGTTCTCAATTAATTAATAATTTTCATGGTTGGGCTTAAAATTAATTAATTGCTAAACCTAGATTAAATATCAACTAAAGATATTTTTAACTATCAAATTTAATCTCATTTAATCAATAACTTTATTAGTGAGACTTGAAATTGATAAATGAAATTAAATTAAACTCTTATTCACTTATGCACAATTAAACACAAATAATTTTTCTAATGCCTAATTCTAAAATATTTTCTTTGATCATAAATCATGATTTGGTTAATCATTAATTTATAATCAAAGATTTCAAGAACATGAACAAGAAATAAAAAAAATTGGTATCTATTCCAATGTTTGGAATCCAAACAACTAAAACTCCACATTACAGATTTAGCCAATCATAGTTAAATTAACAAAAGTTAATTCGACTATAAAAAAATTATAATACAGGAAGAGATAAGAAAATATAATAATTAAAAATACCCATTTTTTTGTTGAAAATGATTCCATATCTCTGAACAAGTTGTCATTGATTTCTCTAAATCCTTAAATCATTTTCACACTTGAGAGGCTCCCTTTCGATATTTATATATGGTGGTGAAATGTATGTGAAAATTTGATATACAAATAAAACTAACCTATAACTAATTATTCTATATAAAATAAAAGCTAATCAAAACCTAGAGGCTAAGTGCTTATTTGTAAGAAAATATGTGGGTACGGAGGGCTTCAGGATGTTTCAATGAAGCCACCTTGTAGCACAAGGTTTGTTCAACTCCGTAGAATTTCAATCCAAAAGGGTTGCACTACAGTACCACTTATTCCATACCATGGTACACATTACTTAATATGCCCAATAAATCCATACCAAATAGTGTGCTCCAAGGCACACTATAATCCTTTCTACAATATACTTTACTTATCTTCAAATTTCCTTGTACACTTTACAAATTGGTTGCTTCTTAATGTAAGGCTTATATAACTTATTATTTTAAAATCAAATGGTTTAAATCAAGTGCTTTGAGTGGTGTTTTCATGTGTTGACAAGTTAATATATTTTAAAGCTAAAAGCACTTGAAATATAGCAAAACATACACATAATTTCGAACATATAGATTTGCATAAATAATAATATAAACATTATATAATCAAATCTACTTGTCATAATTAAACATAACAAAATCACAAAATATTAGTGCTTTTCAAGCACTAGTGTAAGGTTTATGTAGGTATTGGCAATATTTGTGAACAAAACATATAATTGTAATTTTAGTTTCTAGATATGTCTTAGAAAAATATTTTTCAAGTGAAATAAACTATCGAGCCTCAATAATCACATCTTAGGTATATATCTATTCCCATAGACATTAGATTGCATATTAGACACATAGGAACAATATAAAAATAGACTACTCGATCGATCCAGTAGTAACTAAATCAATCAAGCTATATTACCTATTAAATTAATTATTTATATGACTAGATTGATCAAGGAATTAATACTTGATCAATTGAGCACTAGATTGATTGAGATTAATGACTAGATTGATCCTTTTTTTAAAAAAAAATTAATTAATTGTACGTTGAATCGATCGAGTGGATATTCGATTGATCAAACTATGTACTCTATCGATCGAGCACTTGATTAGATTGATCGAGCAGTGAGGGCTTTGATTTTAAAACCTATTTCTAATAAGAATTAGATTGAATTTTTACTATATTGTCCTTATTCCTTTAAACCCATTTAACTAATTATATGGACAAGATGATAATTTTACTCTAATCTCAAGTGCTTCAAAATATTCTATAAATATAAAGTTAAGCACATAATTGAAACTAACCATATAAGAGCTTAATTGTGCTTATTATCTTCATCTTTTATTCTTTTTCTTGTCTTGATAAAAGTTTTCAACTAGGCTTTTTTATTAAGTTAATTTATTAAACATTTTTGGTTGCGTTTGATAATTAATAAGCCTACAATAATAATTGTGTTGTTGTACTTTTAACTGATTAGTCTAATGTTGCTAGTTGTTTTCAATTTATTTGATATATTATTTAAATCAACTAGTTAAGATTATTCATTATTGAATCTACCCTAGGAAACAAACTTTCACTTATGTTTATGTGTTAACTTTTTAGGTGATAATGGTGTAGATTCAAACACCTTTCTTGTAGAAACTTTGATGAAAGTAACGACATGTAAGTAGGTTTCTTGGGAGCATTACTTGGGTGGTAGTTTGAGTCCTAGCCTTGTAGCTGGATTCTTATTTTTAATAGTGAATAATTAGGTGGTCCAATAGACCAATGGTTTTCCTTTTAGGTCATTGGTGTGGCCTACATTATTTTCACCTAAAGCTCTTGTGTATTGATTTTATATTTTTTGTTATTTTATTTACACGTGATTATATGTCTAACCACTCTACTAATTTTTAATTTATCATACTTTTGATGATATTCTATTAATTAGATTATTAGATCAATAACTAAATAAACGAACTCTCATTTGGTATCAGATAAGGTAACTAGAAACGCTTAGTGTGCCTAAGACCTTATTATGAATTATTTTATTAAGGGTGATAGCTTAGATATTGAGGAAATTAAATCCTCTTTTCTTTCCGAATATAATGTTAAAAGTTTTTAAGAATTATTCTATAAAAGTTATAGAGTCATAAAAAGGAAGACTAGTTTAAAGGTAAAAAAAATAAAAGATTTAAATGAACAAGTTGAGACACATATATGTCTTTCAAATAAATTAATGGAAGAAAAAAATATTTTGCAAGAAAAAAATAATGCTTTGAATTTGAGTCTTGCATTAAAGAAGAAAATAACAAGTTTGGTGCATATAAATTAAAATTGGTGCTGAAGCCTGAAGAATCAAATGAAGTTGTAAAGAGATTAACAATTGGAGTTGAAAGATTGAAAAAGTTCTTGACCATAGAAAAATATTTAGAGATAAGAAAGGGCAAGACTATATAAATAAGGATTCTATTCCATTGTCTTCAAAAATAACTAAGATTATAAAACCCTCCAACCTTTCTTCCTCACATGATACAAATATAGCTTCAACATCAAAAAATACTATGGTAAGGCTTTCTAACCCTACTCTTAATGTAATTCCTTATACACAAAGAATATTTGCACCAGTGATTGAAAAATATGTTAAGTTGGTGCCTGTTTGTCATCATTATGATAGGGCCAAGTATGGATTTTTGACAAATGCTTCTAAATGTAGTAATACTTTCCATGCTTCTCATAGTAGAACTCATAATCATCATCCATCTAAGTAAGTCACATCATATTCTAGAATGAATAGAAATTATATTAATATGTTCAAAAATTCTTCTAGAAAGCATAAAGTTATTAGCTCAAAGAGGCATGTAAAATTCAACACTTGCAACTTTAGGACTAATTACCATCATCCTATCATGCATTCTACATTTTCATTTAGGATGAATGGGAAATCTAAAGGTAAGTCCAAGAATATGCTTATGATAACTAAGGTAGTTAATTTCTAATCCAAAGATATTGAGAAACTAAAATTCAAGAAAGTCCGAGTTATGAAAGATTGTCTCTTTTTAATCACATAACTATCATTTATTATTCACTTAGATACTTTTGCTTGAGTGCTGAATTAACCTTAGGTGTGCATTGAGGAGTGCTCAAAAAGTACTAAAATTACCATGATTTTATGCATGTTAATTGATTAAAAATATATATATTTATACGATTTTATCATAAATTTATATAAATCTGTTTTTTCGGAATCACGAGTATTTTTATTGTTTTTCAAGTATTTTCACTTAAAAAAGTAACTCAAAGACTAAAAGAAAAATAAAGGAGGCAATACATCATAAATTAAATGAGGAAAAGTCAAAAAAAGATGGACAAATTAGACAAAATGGGTCAAAAATGTCAAAAAGGAGGAAATCAATCACGCAGCTGCCCAACCATGCCGGGCAACGTGCGCAGCGCTCCAAGCTGCATCGGCCAACGCACGCAATGCGCCAGCACAACGCCCAGTCCGTGCAAGCCTGCTCTCCATTCCACGCATCGCAGCTCCCACATCACCATGACGTCAGAAGTATGACGTCATAATTCACTACTCCGCATTTTCTCCATTTTTAATCATTTTTTCACCCACTTTTTCTTCCCCTCCTCACCTATAAATACCTTCATTCTCTTCACCTCAAATCACACCTCAAAACACATCTTTTCTTCTCTTTCTTTCTCTCCATTTCTTAGTTTTTAGCTTTTCTTAGTTTTAGAGTTCTTCTCTTTTTGATAAGAACTAATTATGTTTTTGTAATTTATTTGCTTTTTGATTCAATAAATGAAAGTGAAAATTCTGTTTGGAGGTTTTCCAGCAAAAGAGTTAGCATCAAAGTATTGTAAGGAAATTATTTTCTTTGTAGTTATTTTTTATGCTTTATTTTTATATGTTATATTTAATTTTTTTGTGATTAAATTTAACTTTAGTGACTGTTTGTAAACATGATATAATAATAATGTTGTTATGCTTGCGAAATATTATTTAGGTAAAAATCTCCAAAATGAATTGATTTTGTTTTTATTCAAGATTTTATATTAAGAATGTTAGAGAGAAATATATTATTTTTCATTACAAACTTAAATCTGAAAATTAGATTTTAAGGTTTAGTTATCCGGTCTGATTTAGAGTAGTGCTCTTTTATTTGTTGGTACAATCGCCCGGTAATTAAGGTGAAGCTCTATTTCAAAAGTTTTTATAAGAATTATTATCTGAAAATGTATTGACAATATGTTTTCAGTAGTAGTTTTAAAACTTGAAAGTTAGTAGTTTTAAAACTTTAAAGGTGGCATTTAAATGGTTCATTTTCAATCTCTTAGAAAAAGGAATTAATTTAATTAACCAAATTAGTTATCAACCCCACTCATAGGTGTTAATTGATTTGTTTAGTTAACAAAGAATATCTAACCCCACCAAAGGTGGAATTCATATAAAAAAGAGAGAATCAATAAATATCAATTTATATCTTTTATAACCTAAATAATATGGGAAAACATAATTACTTAGTCATTATATCCATAAATACTCCAATATTATAAATGATAAAATTTGCATCAATATTTATTGAATCTGTATCTATGTTTATTTTTATGCTATTATATTAGAAACACCAAAAACAAAAATATCGTGACAGAATGTTTAGGATTTAATTTCGTTTTTAAAAGTTTAAATAATAAATTAAAAACCACGTATATTCCTTCCTTAGATCGACCTTGGATGTATACTTATCATTTTTTATGAAATGATTCGTGCACTTGCGAGAGTTTTATAAATATAAAACCAAAGTATTGGCAGGATTGGCGATGTCGGTTTTGCTCATCAAGTTTTTGGCGCCATTGTCGGGGAAGAAATAACGTTTTTAAATTATTTATCAAAATTTTAAAAAACTTTTTGTGTTGTAAAAAATTTTGATTTGTTTTTTTCAGTTAAAAAAACAAAACAAAAAATTTTAAATTTTAAATTTCATAATAAATAAAAAAAATAAAAAATAAAAAATTTTAAAAATAAAAAAAAACATAAAAAATTTTAAAAACAAATAAATAAAATTTAAATTTTATTTTATTTAAATAAATAAATAAAATAATAAAAATTTTGAAAAAAGTAAATAAAAAAATAAATTTTTAAATTTATTTAATTATTTTCTTTTAAAAAAATTAAAAAATTTAAAAAATAAATTTTTTTTTAATTTTCTTTTAAAAAAATAAAATAAAATAACTTAGGGTTTAACTAGTTTTGTTTAGTGTTTTGTATTAAATACTATGTAAATTTTTTCTAAATTTTTGTGTGGTTATTTTATTATTTTTCTTGAGTGGAGTTTTAAATTTACGTTTTCAATAATTTATGCGTGGTAGGAGATCCGTAGGAAATCCCTTACACCATATGTAAATAATATTCATAAATTTAAACAACTGTCAACAAGACTAGATTCCAACCATCAACCTATTTTTGAGCCAAACATAGAACCAAGGCTTAATCCTTTATTGGAACCGAAAGAAATGAAAAAAAACCAACATGTTAGGGAAACCACCATGAAGGAGTTTGCAAGACTAGTGATTGGCACGACAACTGCCGCTATCCAGCTGGGTGAGGCTGCTCAGAATTATGAACTGAAAAATATTCATTTTTCTATGCTTCCTTCCTTTTATGGGCTACCTAATGAAGATTCTTTTCCCTTCATTAGAGACTTCTATGCTACAGTCCAAACCTTCCCCCTCGGTATTCTAAACGAGGATCAACTTAGAATGAAATGTTTCCCCAATACCTTAAAGGACATGACCAAAGCTTGGTTGATGTCACTTCCCTAGGTTCTCTGATGACATGGGAGAACATTTATAATAAATTCATGGGAAAATTCTATTCCCACCAAAAAACATAAGAATTGAGAGGAAAGATTGCTACTTTCTCTCAGGTGGAAGGAGAACCATTCCATGAAGCTTGGGATAGGTTCAAAATGTTTCTCACTCAATATCCCCATCACAGATTTCCCCTACAGTTACAGAACCAATTCTTTTACGATGGACTTTTGCAACAATGTCAGTTCATTATCGACAACGCTGTAGAAGGAGCAATGGGAGAAAAGACTGCCTCAGAGACGTACAACCACTTTGAGATGTTGGGTGCTAATTCCTAACAAAAAATCTCACGAGTGAGAAAAGTTAGAGTTCATGAAATTGATTCCAGTAATGAAGTTCAACAATAACTTGTTTAATTGACCAAGCAAGTTGCGCTTCTTACTACGCAAACCAACACCAATAATGAACATTATGGTTTGTATAACAATATGGTACATGGTACTGAAGCTTGTCCATATCAAGGAGAAACAACAGTTGGACCTGAACAGGTTAATGTATTATGAGCATATCAACAGAGACCAAGGTTTGACCCCAATTCAAATACCTACAATCATGGGTGGAGAAATCATTCAAACTTCTCCTGGAGGCAAAACAACCCTCTTTTCGCTCAAAGCTCAAATCAGTCAGGTTAGTAATTCCACCAACCAACCTATTCCAAGAAGCATTCCTAATAAATCAACCCTGACAACTTGAATTCTTTTATTCAAGTTTGTAGAGATAACCAATCTAAAACCAATCAACGGTTGGACTTTGTGGAAGCTTCTATAAAAAAGGTGGAAGTTCAAGTAGAACAGTTAGTTGAAAATTTGCAAAAACAAAGCAAAGACTAACTGAATGGTCAAATGGGATCAAATAAATTCAATGAAGAAGAGACATTGAGTTTTTCATTCTACAATCTCCCAGCAACGTCTTACTAGAAGATGATAAATTTTAGTCCTACGTGGGAGGTCACCCATTATTGTATTTTCCTTTGTTTTAGTTTATTTTATGTGTAATAAAATTCAAATGAAATAAATTCGTTTGTTTCAAAAATTGCGTCTATTTTTTAAATTTAGCATTAAAAAATAATAATAATAATTAATAAATATGTACAAAAAAATAATAAAATAAAAATAAAAAAATTAGGTTCCCTGCACCTTTATACTTTAAGCCTATACATTTTGTCAAGTGAGAAATCTTTCTTAGAAATATCTACTATTTTTAAGAGCTAAATGTTGATACACAATAGGAGGAGGATCAATTTCAACTACAAATAGCCATAGGAGATGGTAAAGATAGGCGGAAAATGATGAAAGACTATGCAATGCCAATCATTGGCAATGTAACTTCCAGCATACAATTACAAGAGGCTGCGAGGAGTTATGAATTGAAAAAGATTCATTATTCTTTTTTTCCTTCCTTTTACGGTGTCCCTAATGAAGACCCTTTGCATTTCATTTCAAGAATCCTATGCTATTGTCCAAACCTTTCCCTAATGAAGACCCTTTGCAATTAATGAAGATCAGCTTAGGATGAGGTGTTTTTCGTATACCCTCAAAGATAAAGCTTGGTCATGGTTCATTACTCTACAGTCAGGTTCTCTAAAAACTTGGGAGGTAGTTTATGAAAAGTTTATCGGTAAGTTCTATTCCCATCAAAAGACTGTTGATATAAGGACGAAGATAGCAACATTTTCTCAAATGGATGAATAGCCCTTTCATGAAGCTTGGGAATGATTCAAACTCCTTTTCATTCAATGTCCTCATCATAGCTTTCCATTACAGCTACATAACGAATTCTTTTATGATGGATTGACATTGAAGAGTCAATACATGGTTGATAATGCTACTGGAGGTGCTCTTAGAGAAAAGATGCCAAAGGAAACCTATAATCTTTATAAGTTGTTGGGTTCTAATTCCCAACAAAGAAGTGCTAGAAGAAGAGCAAGAGTCAATGAAGTTGGCTCCGATAATGAGATAACCTTGCAACTTGCTGAATTGACTAAACAAGTGCAACTTCTCACTACCCACCAAATGCCAAATCAAGAGGTGTGTGAAGTGTGTTTTTCAATTGGGCATGGTACTTATAATTGTTCAAATACTTGTGATTCTAGTGTTGATGCCATGGAGGAAGTAAAATCCTTTCAAAGGTATCATCCAAACACCTATAATCACCCTAACCATCCTTGGAAACAAAACAATTACCCAGCCTACACCCAATGTCCAACACTAAGGTTGAATAAAAACCACCCTTACCCACCAAGCCAATCTTTTAAGCCAACCTTAGAGGATAGCTTGAATGCTTTTATTCAAGTTAGTCATGACAACCAATTGATGAATAATCAAAGGTTGAACACCATGGAGGCTTCGGTTAAAAGGATTGAATCTAAAGTTGGGAAACTGGCTGAACAAATGCAAAATAAAGAACCAAGAAAGTTTCCCAGTCAACCAGAACAAGCAAAGGATGTAAGAACCCTTTGAAGTGGTAAGGTAGTCAATACCAGTTTACCTAAAATCTCTAATGATCTACCTTGTAGTTTAGGTAACAAAGAAGGTGATATTCTAGTCTCGCAAAAAGGAGAAACAAGTGTTAAACTTAACAAGCCTTCTAAAAAACTCATTGGGGGGTCATCTGACATCCCCAAAATTCAAAAGACAACAGAACCACACCAGCTGCAAGTACCTTTTCCACACCAGTTAAAAGAATCCAAACAAGATAAGCAATTCTATGATCTTTTTAATATGCTCTCTAAAGTAAATATCAATTTACCATTATTAGAAGTGATCATGAATGTGCCCTCATATGCTAAGTTTTTCAAAGAGTTGAACACTAAGAAAAGGAGGTATGAACTGAATGAACGAGTAGTAGTATCAGAAATTTCTAGCGCTGTACTTCAGCACAAACTACCCCCTATGTTGAAAGACCCTGAAGTTTTATTATAAACATCACTATGGGGGATAGGAAGGTTGCTAAAGAAATGCTTGATTTAGGTGCTAGTATAAATTTGATGCCCTACTCTATATTCGTATAGCTCAATTTAGGATATTTAAAACCCACAACTATGTCCCTTCAACTTGCAATAGATCTCTTAAGTATCCAAAGGGAATAGTTGAGGATGTGTTGGTACAAGTAGACAAACTGATAATACATGTTGACTTTGTGGTTCTAGATATGCAAGAAAATCCAGCCTTGGATAGAGAGCAAACAATACTGCTTGATAGACCATTTATGGCAACTACTAAAACTATTATTGATGTCCAAGATGGAAATTTGACAATGACAGTCTTAGGAGAGACTATTCATTTTAAAGTTTTTAATTCTTCACCTTTTCCTTCTATTTCTGCCATCAATGAAATATTCGATGTTGACCCTTTGGATAATCTTGTCCAAAGCACCTTTTCCCAAACCAGAATAGAAGACAAGCTTGAAACTATTCTTACACTTGAAGAGTTCGAAGAATATTTAGATGAGGAAATTAGGGGGTACCTTGAACGACTTGACAACGATGAAGTAATGAAAAAATATAGTACCCTATTAAATCTACCCAGTTCTTCATCTAGTAAAGAGGCCAATCCACCTGAACTTGAACTCAAAGACTTACCTGAGCACTTAAAATATCTGTTTTTAGGAGAAAGAGAAACTTATCCAGTGATAATTTCTTCAACCTTGACCAAAACCCAAGAAAAGGAACTTATCAAAGTGCTTAAACATTTTAAGAAAGCTATAGGCTAGAGTATCGGGGATATAAAAGGCATTAGTCTTATGATGTGTATGAACAAGATCAACTTATAGGATGGTGCTAAACCAGTACGAGAGGCCAAAAGAAGACTAAACCCAAATATGGAAGAGGTAGTTAAGAAAGAAGTTCTTAAATTGTTAAAAGAAGGAATTATCTATCCTATTGTGGATAGTAAGTGGGTTAGTCCAGTGCATGTGATACCTAAGAAATCTAGGATAACAGTTGTTAAAAATGACAAAAGTGAATTAGTTCCCATTAGAATAATCACTGGATGGAGAATGTGTATAGATTTTAGGAAACTAAATTTATATACTAAAAAGGATCACTTTCCTCTTCCATTCATTGATCAAATGTTGGAAAGATTAGTTGGGCACAAATTTTAATATTTTATAGATGGATTGTCTGGATATTATCAAGTACCCATAGCACTAGAAGATCAAGAAAAGACCACATTTACATGTCCTTTTGGGACATTTTCTTTTCGAAGAATGCCATTTGGGTTATGCAATGCCCCTGCCACTTTCCAGAGATGCATCATATCTATTTTCTCAAACATGGTGGAAAAATTCATTGAGATTTTCATGGACGATTTCTCTGTCTTTGGGAACTCATTTGATGATTGCTTACATAAATTGACTTTGGTTTTAGAAAGATGCATTGAATGCAATCTCACCCTTAGTTGGGAGAAAATTCATTTTATGGTTCAATAAGGGATAGTTTTAGGACATATAATTTCAAATAAGGGTATTGAAGTTGATAAGGCAAAAGTTGAATTGATTTCCAAACTACCTCCCCCTACATATATGAAGGGGATAAGAAGCTTCTTAGGATATTGTAGGATTTTATAGATGATTTATTTAAGATTTCTCTAAAATAAGTCATCCCTTATGTAACTTGCTATCAAAAGATGTTTATTTTAATTTCAACAATGACTGCCTTATTGCCTTTAATACCTTGAAAGAGAAACTAACATCTACCCCTGTTATTATGGCACCAAACTGGTCTTTACGTTTTGAAATAATGTGTGACACTTTTGATTATGCTATCAGAGCAGTCTTGGGACAAAGAGTGGATAAGTGTTTGCATGTCATCTACAATGCTAGCAAAACACTCAATGATGCCCAAATGAATTATACCACCATTGAAAAGGAATTATTGGCTATAGTGTTTTCTTTAGACAAATTTAGGTCTTATTTAGTAGGATCTAAAGTGATTGTGCATTCTGATCATGCTACTTTAAGATACCTATTAAGTAAACCAAATGCCAAGCCAAGATTAATCAGGTGGTTCTTACTCTTACAATAATTTGACCTAGAAATCAAGGATAACAAAGGCAGTGAAAACTTAGTAGTTGACCATTTGTCTAGGTTGATTTCTGACTTCAATTCTCTTAAAAATGAGAGTAATGAAGATATAGTTGAAACCTTTCCTGATGAACAGTTATTTTCAATAGGTCTGAACCCATGGTATGCTGATATTGTAAACTATGTTGCCATTGGTGTTTTGCGACCTAACACTTCATATCAGTACAAGAAAAGGTTTTTTAAAACTATTAAGGACTATTTCTGGGATGACTCTTATTTATACAAGATTGGTCAAGATCAAGTCATCTGAAGATGTGTACCTGAAGAAGAACATAAGAGCATTCTAACTTTTTGTCATGAACTTCATTGTGGGGGCCATTTTGGTGGTGAAAAGACAGCCCGTAAGGTATTACAGTCTGGATTCTTTTGGCCAACTCTCTTTAAAGATGCTCATATGTTTTGCGCACAATGTGATAGATGTCAAAGAACAAGAAACATAAGCAAAAGAGATGAAATGCCTTTGACATCTAATTTAGTTGTTGAACTCTTCAATGTGTAGGGGATTGACTTTATAGGTCCTTTTCCCTCATCCAATGGTTTTCAATATATTTTGATTGCTGTGGATTATGTATCCAAGTGGGTAGAAGCTATCCCCACTAAAACCAATTATGTTAATGTTGTTGTTAAATTCTTGAAGGATTTAATATTTAGCAGGTTCGAAACGCCTAGAACTATAATAAGTGATGGAGGTAGTCATTTTTGTAACAAGATCTTTGATGGAGTACTAAACAAGTACAACATCACACATAAAGTAGCTACTTCATATCATCCTTAAACTTTTGGTTTAGTGGAAGTAAATAATAGGAAAATTAAGGGAATATTGGAACGCACTGTGCGTCCTTCAAGGAAGGATTAGGCATTTAAGTTAAATGATGCCTTATGTGCATGCCGCACCTCTTACAAAACACCTATTGGGATGAGCCCTTACCGATTAATCTTTGGAAAAGCGTGCCACCTTTCAATTGAACTTGAACACAAGGCTTACTGGGCAATTAAAAAGTTAAACATGGATTTAGATAAAGCAGGAGAAAAATGGTTACTCCATCTTAATTAGTTGGAAGAAATTAGGAATGAAGCCTATGAGAATGCCAAATTATACAAAGAGCGTACTAAGCGCTATCATGACAAGAGGCTAGTTCCTAAGACTCTTAACCCTGGAATGAAATTTCTTTTATTTAACTCTCGTTTGAGATTGTTTCCAGGAAAGCTGAAATCAAGATGGGATGGACCATTCAAAAAAGTTCAGTATTTGCACACGGAGTAGTAGAACTATTGGATTCCAAGACACAAAAACATTCAAAGTCAATGGGCCTCGTGTGAAGCCTTATTTGGAAGAACCAAACAACATTGCTGAAATGGATTGCATTTGGCTAAGTAACCCTTAGCACCATAAAGTTAAGTCTTGCTAAGACATTAAACTAAGCGCTGGATGAGAGGCAATCCATCATTTTAGGTCATTTTCTTTTATTTCTTTTATTTATTTAATTTCTATTGTTTATTTTATTTTAATTGCATGTGAATAATTTTAAAATTTTTAAAACTAACAATATTTGTTGAGATGTTAGAAGTTCATAGCGATCTGTCTGTGTGAACTTTAATGACAAATATGATTGATGCACCTGCATTTCTCCATTACTACTTGCACATTCTCAAGAAATAGGTAATCTTTCTTCTCTTTTCTCTTTATCTTTAATTTACAATTGTTACATTGAGGACAATGTAAGTTCTAGGTTGGGGATGGTGAAAAGTTACCGTGCTTAATTTTAAAAAAACAAACAAACAATTTAACAATTTTAAAAAAATAAAAAAAACAATTAAAAATAATAACACATTTTCATTTTTATTGTGTTTGGTTTTATTTTCTTTGTGTGATTTAGTAATTTTTGGAATTTTAGAATTAACTTTAAAAATTCTCACAAAAATTTATCATTTCTTTAAATCAAATTTAAGTAAATAGTTAAGTCTTTTGTACTGTTAGATTAATTTTTGAAAATATATCATGAAATATTTTGTAATTGTTTTTGGTAATTAGTTAGTTTTTGTCATAACTAGTATTTCTTGATAAGATGTAGAAATTATATTAAACCCAAAATCGGTGTTTATGAATTTTTTTTAGTGGAGACTTTCTTTGTGAGATATAATGTAAGCCTAATTTCCTTTATTCAGAGTGAAATATATATTTTTTCGACTCCAAAAAAAATTCTTATTTCTTCAATTTTTTAAATGATCTCTATAGGTATTAGCATTGAATGTATGAATTTTTTTTCTCATTATAATAGAGTGTCGTACATTTTTTTTATTATTTTTGCTTAGATTAAATGATTTAAGTAGAAATTGAAAGTATATGCTTTTATCTCATTCGTGTATGACTGCTACAAAAAAAAAGAGAGACATATATGGGGTGACCTAAACCAAAATCAAACAGAAAAGTCACAAAATTAACCACTCACCAAAATCTAAAAAAAATGTACAATCTGTACATGGGTACTCTCTAAAATATATATATTGAAAAATATCTTCAGAAAAAAAAATAGAGAGATAAAGAATATATAGTATAATCTACATACTATGACCCACATTGCCTACAAAGTTGTAAGTAAAGACTAATTATAAAAGAAAGATATAGGAAGTAATTCCCTAAAAAGTCATTGCACTTTCTTCATTTGTAAAAGGCATATATCTTGATTTTTTTTCTTAATGAGTTTGATTTATGCATAAAAAAAGAATTTTTATATATGATATCTTTATAAATTATACATTTGATTCCTTTCATTAGATCAATGTCAAAATAATACTTTGAGCCTTTATTCTTTATACATATTCGAACATATTAGTTCATTTCTCTACATCAATTCTTTCATATATAAATTAGTATGAGTGTTTGAACCCATAGGATTCAGTGTTTTGAGAGTATTGACTAGTGAGGAATAGAGTCGAAACGAATTCGGATTCTAGACATTGAAATTGGGTGAAATTAAATTGAAACATTTTTTATATGAAATATGAAAATGGTTTTTGACTAATTATTATAATAAATCATGATTGTTTAAAAAGATTAAAATAAATTATGCTTTAGATTTTAATTATGATCTTAAAGGAGATTAAAAAGTGTAAGATATTTTTGTGCTATATTTCATGTTGTTTTCTTTTATTTAAAAAAAAGAAGTTTTTTAATATTTTTTTTGTAATTTATTTTTTCAGTTGTTGTTTTTATTATTTCTTTTCATTTTTACATTTAGTTCAATTTTTGTTGGTATCATTATTGAAAACCCTCACGAGACTTAAACTCGTCCACTAGGGTAACCTAGGGGTTTAAAGGCTTGTTGCATAAGCTAAATGCAACTGTATCATTCCACGAAAGTGATTTAGGATAGTTTAATTTTTAGTTTTTATCGCTTCTCTTACTAAGGGACTAGCAAGAAGCAAGTTGGGGTTGTGATGAGTGCTTAAAAAGACTAAAATTGTCATAATTTTATGCACGTTAATTGATTAAAAATATATATATTTATATGATTTTATCATATATTTATATAAATCTGTCTTTTCGGAATCACGGGTATTTTTCTGTCTTTTCAGGTATTTTTGCTTTAAAAAGTAACTTAAAGACTGAAATAAAAATACTGGAGACAATACATCACAAATATATTCAAAAATTAAATGAGGAAAAGTAAAAAAAAGATGGAAAAATTGGACAAAATGGGTCAAAAATGTCAAAGAGGAGGAAATCACGCACGTAACCGCCCAACCGTGCCGGCCAACGTGCAACGCGCTAGCACAATGCCTAGTCTACACACGCCAGCTCTCCATTAGGCGCACGCCCCTACTCCATTCCACACGCACCGCTGCACCCATCTGTGCGCGCCGTCGCGCCCAAATCCCCATGACGTCAACAGTATGACATCATCATTCACTACTCCGTGTTTTCTCCATTTTGAATCATTTTTTCACCCACTTTTTCTTCCCCTCCTCACCTATAAATACCCTCATTCTCTTCACTTTAAATCACACCTCAAAACACATCTTCTCTTATCTTTCTTTCTCTCCATTTCTTAGTTTTTAACTTTTCTTAGTTAGTTTTTCTTAGTTTTAGAGTTCTTCTCTTTTTGATAAGAACTAATTATGTTTTTGTAATTTATTTGCTTTTTGATTCAATAAATGGAAGTGCAAATTCCATTTGGAGGTTTTCTAGCAACAGAGTTAGCATCGGAGTACTGTAAGGATTTTATTTTTTCTTTGTAGTTATTTTTTATGCTTTATTCTTATATGTTATATTTAATTTGTCTGTGATTAAATTTAACTTTGTTGGCTGTTTTTAAACATGATATAATAATAACGTTGTTATGCTTGCGAAATATTATTTAGGTAAAAATCTCTAAAATGAATTGATTTTGTTTTTATTCAAGATTTTATATTAAAAATGTTAGAGAGAAATATATTATTTTTCATTAAAAACTTAAATATGAAAATTAGATTTTAAGGTTTAGTTATTCGGTCTGATTTAGAGTAGTGCTCTTTTATTTGTTGGTATAATCATCCAGTAGTTAGAGTGAAGCTCTATTTCAAAATTTTTTAAAAGAATTATTATTTGAAAATGTATTGACAAAATTTTTTAAGCAGTAGTTTTAAAACTTGAAAGTTAGTACTCGGGTAATTAAATTCTTAGGTTTAATTTAGACATCTTGAATAAAGTTTAAACTGTCTAACCCCACCAAAGGTGGCATTTAAATGGTTCATTTTCAATCTCTTAAAAAAAGGAATTAATTTAATTAACCAAATTAGTTATCAACCCTACTCATAGGTATTAATTGATTTGTTTAGTTAACAAAAAATATCTAACCCCACCAAAGGTGGTATTCATATAAAAAAGAGAGAATCAATAAATATCAATTTATATCTTTTATAACCTAAATAATATGAGCAAGCATAATTACTTAGTTATTATATCCATAAATACTCCAATATTATAAATGATAAAATTTGCATCAATATTTATTGAATCTGTATCTATGTTTATTTTTATGTTATTAGATTAGAAACACCAAAAACCTAAATATCGTGACAGGATGTTTAGGATTTAATTTCGTTTTTAAAAGTTTGAATAATAAATTAAAAACCACATATATTCCTTTCTTAGATTGACCTTGGGAGCATACTTATCATTTTCTATGAAATGATTCGTGCATTTGCGAGAGTTTTATAAATATAAAACCAAAGTAATGGCAAAATCGGTGATTCCAGTTTTGCTCATCATGCATCTTTGGTTTATTTGTTTTTTTATATTTTAATTGATGCTTCTTTAGTTTAAAAAAATAAAAAAGGAGGAAAGTTTACATACTTTAACATTGACATGATTATTACATACTACATTCATATTTATTTTGATTTGTTATACATTATACAAATGGATATTTTGACTTGTGCATTTACATATTTTCATATTTGATAATCGATGTTGACTTGAACCTCCTCACACACTCACTAGACACATAAGTATATTATGCTTGAAGTTTATAATTAATTATGTGATATTTTAGGACATGAGATAACCTTAACTTAAAAATTATGGTTGAATTTTATCTTTTACTATATAAAATGTTGCTATAGAGAGACACCTAACTTTGATAAGACTAGTTACTATGATATGTGAAAGCTAAAGCAGTGAGCGAAGAGGGTTACCTCACAATTGGTGTGAAACTTATCATACTAGGTATACTGACTTATACATGTTTCTTTAATAATAATAATAATAATAATAATAATAATAATAATAATAATAATAATAATAATAATAAAGGAAAGAAGAAAAATATAAATACTTTTGTATGCACAAAAAGAAAGAGCCATGATTGGTCATACAAAAAGAAACTAAGTAACTAATCTCTAAACAAAATTAATACCAAAGAGAAATACAAAAAAATATTAAAGTTATTTCTTGGTAAGTAATTTTATTTTATACAAGTATGAATTCAACTGTAATTTTGTATGATAGGTGATACTCTTTCTTCTAAATCATTAATAATTGATCATAAATAAAAAATTGACATCTTATTGCAATTCCAACACATATTTTACTTTTGATGATTGTTGATATGTCACAATATATGTTAATATGTTTATGTGTCTTGTCTACATATGTTTATGTTGTTAATAGATAGTCACACTTCAAACAAAATTAATTTAACCATTTTTATGTACTGTTATAATCTTGTTAAGCTAAGTCTATTGCCCTCAATTCAAAAACATATTATATATATATATATATCAAATTTTCTAAATTTTGTTTTATTTAATTTTTTTTAGAAGAGCAGTGGAACTTAGGAGGAGTTTATTCAGATTTGCAAAACATATTGTTTTTAGCTCTCTATTTTGATTACTCTAAGCTTTTTAGAATATATAATCCTCTTTTATGTCATTAAATACACTGCTTGTTTGCTATATATATTTTCATTACTTCTTGATTATATTCTTTATTCATATGACAAAAAGGGGGAGAAAAAATTGGAACATTAATTAAAAAATCTACAAAAAGAGGAGAGCTAATTTAGGGGGAGAATTACTTTGAGAGTTTAACTTGAAAAGGAATTTTTTGGATATTTAACATAAGGGAAATTATTTTTAATTTCTATCATTTGTTTAATCCTATTTTAATCATTCTTCTTTTTCTATTATTAGATACATTGAACTATTATGAACAGTGAGTCCTTCAGAACAAGTTTCTTACTTATTAGTGTTTTTGTTTTCCAGTGCAAACATGAGCTTTCAAGATTCAAGAAAAGATGGTTCTATGGGTAATAGGATAGTACCATTATGTAAAAATTTAATTTTTCCTATAAGCATTATGTATTGAGAGAGGTTTTGTCAAATGAATATGCCAAAGGGGGAGATTGTAAGGTTTAGGAGAATGTTGGCAATATTTACGAATAAAAATAATAATTGTATTTTTAGTTTCTATGTGTGTCTTAGAAGAATATTTTTCAAGCCAAAGAAACTATCGAGCCTTAAAGATTACAACTTCAATATATGTCTATTGTCATGTATGTTGGATTGCATAATAGACACATAGGAATAATATGAAAATAGGCTATTTGATCGATCAAGTAGTGATTAGATCAATCGATTTATATTACCTATTGAATTAATTTTTTATATGACTAGATCGATCAAGAAATTAGTATTCTATCGATTGAGCACTAGATCGATCAAGATTAATGACTAGATCAATTGAGCATTTGATTAGATTAATCTGCAACCAGGGATTTGATCTTAGAACATATTTCTAATACGATTTGGATTGAATTTTTAAGATATTATCCTTATTCCTTAAAACTAATTTAATTGATTTTATGAACAAGATGGTAGTTTTACTTTGACCTAATGTGCTTCAAAATATTTTATAAATATAAACCTAAGTACACAATTGAAACTAACCACACAAGAGGTTAATTGTGTTTATTCTCTTCATCTTTTATCATTTCTCTTGTCTTGCTAAAAGTTTCAAGTAGGATTTTTCATTAAGTTAATTTATCAAACAATTATAGTTTTTATTTGATGGATTAATAAGCCTACAATATTAATTTTATTATTGTACTTTTATCTAATTTTTCTAATGTTGCTAGTTGTTTTCAATTTATATGATATATTGTTTAAATCATTTAGTTAGGGTTTTTCATTATTGAATCTACTCTAAGACACATACTTGCACTTTTTTTTAAGCTAACTTTTCAAGTGACAGTGGTGTAGGTTTGATTAACTCATAGGACTCAAGTTCTTTGCAATATTGGTCCAGATCCAAAAGCCTTTCTTGTAGAAACTACGATAAAAGAAATGACTTGTAAGTAGGCTATTTGTGGCATTACCTAGGTGGGTAGTATGAGTCCTATCCATGTAATTGTATACTTATTTTTCATAGTAGATAGCTTGGTGGTCCGGTAGACCAATGGTTTTTCTCTTAGTCATTGGTATGAGCTAGGATATTTTACCTAAAAATCATGTGTGTTGATCTTTATTTTCCACATTATTTTATTTACATGTGATTTCATGTCTCGTCACTCTATGAATTTTTAATTTGGCATACTTCTACTGATATTTTTCTAATTAGATGATTAGATCCATAGTTAAATAAAAGAACACTCAGTTATCACAACCATTAACTATCTTCTTGCTCACCTGCAAGTAAAGCAATTTAAAAACTAAAAACAAAAATAAATAAACTAAATGATACTAACCTAAATCATTTTCGTAGATTGATGTGGCTATATTTAGTATATACAACAAGTCTTTAAACCACTAGGTTGCCTTAGTGGATGAATTTAAGTCTTGGAAGGGCTTTCACTAGTGATACCCACACACATTCTAAAATGAAAAACAATTATAACTAAAAATAAATCCATTGAAAAAATAAAAAACTAAAATGAACAAAACTTCACATGCTTTAATTTCTTTTTAGTTCATAATCAAAATCTCAAGCACAAGTCAATTCGACATCCCAAAGGTTCACAATTTATTGTTCAAATTATTACTCGTGAATAATATTCCATTATAAAAATATATCAACTTTGATTTTCCCAATACTAGTGTTAGGAATTCGAATTAGCTTTTATTCTTATATTTACAAGATATACTTGATAAGTGCTCAAAAGCACTTAATCTGCCATGATTTTATGTAAGTTTAATAATTATGTAGAATCATATTTCTTGTTTTACTATAATTTTATGTAGAATTATATTTTCGGAATCATAGGTATGTTTTTTTTTATTTTCAGGTATTTCTTGTATTAAAATAAATCAACTTGAAGAATTATACTTATAGCACTTCATTACAAATTGGAAGATTAAAAGAAACATTTGTAAAGCATTACTTATATTTTAAATTTTGGAAAACAATTATATGTAATTTTGGGTTTCCTTGATGCAGTTTGTTGGGTGTCGTGTTATGGATTCTCTTGTAAGCCTTGGCGTGAGACCAAAGAGAAGGATTAATACATCCCAGAAATGGTACGGATTATGGTGTGAAAACTTTGCATTCCATGGTACAAAAAGAGTGGATTATGCTCAAAATGTGTAAAGTCTATGTATACCATGGCATGAATAAAATGTATGCCACGATGCCAAGTTAAAAATTTCACCTTTCTTCTTTTCCTTACCCTATAAATAAGACCTTATTTCTATTGGTAAAAAAATATCCTAGAATCCGCAACACTCTCAAGCAGCTAATTTCTTAGCTTTGTTTAGTCTTTTAATTTCTTCTCTTAGTTTATAGTTCTTTTCTCATTTGATAATTGAACAAATTTTAGTTTCCATAATAGTTTTAGCTTTAATTCAATAAATAATGCAACAATTTTATTTAGAGCATTTATGGAACAAAAGCAATTCTAAAATTTCTATTGATGCATATTTAAATGTATTCTGTTCAAATTATCTCTAAGTGTTGTTTAACATATTATATGTTTAATTTATTGATCATTTATTAAATGATGCATGTTTGGCTATAAATTGTGAAGCTAAATAAAAGAACTCTCATTTTTCACAATCACTAACTTGCTTCTTGCTTGCCTCTAGCAAGTTAAGCGATTTAAAAAGTAAAAATAAAAATAAATACACTAAACGATACTAACCTATATTATTTCCATAGATTGACATCATTCCATTTAGTGTATGCAACAAGCCTTTAAACCCTAAGTTTCCTAGTGGATGAGTTGAAGTCTTGTGAGGCCTTTCACTAGTGATACCCATAAACATCCTAAAATACAAAAAAGTTATAACTAAAAACCACTCAATCCATAAAATAAAAACTAAAATAAATAAAACTCCACATTCTTTAGTTTCTTTTCGGTTCATTATAACAATCTCAAGCACAAGTTAATTCAACATCCCATTGGTTCACAATTTATTGTTCAAATTAATACTCGTCAAAAAATTCATGTTCCATTATAAAAATATATCAACTTTGATTTTCCCAATCCTAGTGTTAGGTATTTGAATTAGCATTGACTTTAATACTCACAAGATATACTTGATAAGTGCTCAAAAATACTTAATCTATTGTGATTTTATGCATGTTTAATAATCAATCTATTGTGATTTTATACATATTTAATAATTATATAGATTCATATTTTCTTGTTTCATGATCATTTTATGTAAATCTATCTATTCGAAATAACATATATTTTTTTGTTATTTAGGTATTTTTATATTAAAATAAATCAACATAAAGAATTATACTTATAGTACTCCATTGCAACTTGGAAGATTAAAGGTAACAATTGTAAAACATTAATTATACTTTGAAAATTAAAAAAAATATATATGGAATTTAGGGTTTCCATGATGCATTTTGTTGGGTTCCATGGCATGGGATTTGTTGTAAGCCGTGGCACAAGACCAAAGAGAAGGATTAATACATCCCAGATATGGTGCAAGCTATGGCATGAAAACTTTGCAGGCCACGGTGCAAAAAGAGTGGACTCAAACCATGTATAGGCTATGTATAGTGTGGCATGAATAAATTGTATGCCACGACACCAAGTTAAAAATTTCACTTTTTCCTGTATTCCTCACCCTATAAATAGGACATTATTTCTATTGGTAAGAATATATCTTAGAATCCGTAGCTCTCTTAAGCATCTGATTTCTTAGCTTTCTTTAGTCTTTTCATTTCTTCTCTTAGTTTATAGTTATTTTCTCATTTGAGAATTGAAAAAAATTTAGTTTTCATAATAACTTTAGTTTTAATTCAATAAATAGTGCATAAATTTTATTTTGAGATTTTCTAGAAAAAAGAAATTCTAAAAATTATGTTGAAGCATATTTAAATGTGTTGTTTTCAGATTATCTCTAAGTGTTGTTTGACATGTTATATGTTTAATTTATTGATCATTTATTAAATGATGCATGTTTGGCTATAAATTGTGCAGTTAAATAAAAGAACACTCATTTGTCACAACTACCAACTAGCTTCTTGCTTGCCTCTAGCAAGTAAAGCGATTTCAAAAGTACAAATAAAAATAAATACTCTAAACGATAGGAACCTAAATCATTTCCATAGATTGACATCATTCCATTTAGTGTATGCAACAAGCCTTTAACCCCCTAGGTTGTCTTAGTGGACGAGTTTAAGTCTTGTGAGGGCTTTCACTAGTGATACCCACAAACATCCTAAAATACAAAAAATTATAACTAAAAACAACTCAATCCACAAAATAAAAACTAAAATAAATAAAACTTCACATGCTTAAGTTTATTTTCGGTTCATTATAAAAATCTCAAGCACAAGTTAATTCAACATCCCATTGGTTCACAATTTATTGTTCAAACTAATACTCGTCAAAACATTCATGTTACATTAGAAAAATATATCAACTCTGATTTTCCCAATCCTAGTGTTTGGAATTCAAATTACCTTAACTCTAATCCTCACAAGATATACTTGATAAGTGCTTAAAAGCACTTAATCTATGGTGATTGTTTGCATGTTTAATAATTATATAGATTCATATTTTCTTATTTTACTGTCATTTTTTATAGATCTATCTTTTTGGAATCATAGGTATGTTTTTTTTTGTTTTTAGATATATCTTGTTTTAAAATAAATCAACTTGAAGAATTATACTTGAAGCACTTAATTACAACTTGCAATATTCAAGGAAACATTTCTTAAGCAATACTTATATTTTAAAATTTGGAAAAAATATTATATGGAATTTTGGGTTTCCTTGATGTAGTTTGTTGGGTGCCTTGGCATGGAATCTATTGTAAGCCAAGGCACGAGACCAAAGATACGGATTAATACATCCCAGATATGGTGCGGGCTATGGCATGAAAACTTTGCATGCCTAGGTGCAAAAAGAGTGGATTATGTTCAAACCGTGTATAGGCTATGTATACTGTGTCATGAATAACATTTATGCCACAACGCCAAGTTAAAAATTTCAATTTTTCCTCTTTTCCTCACCCTATAAATAGGAAATTGTTTCTACTGGTAAGAAAATATCCTAGAACCCACAACTCTCTCAAGCAGCTGATTTCTTAGCTTTCTTTAGTTTTTCATTTCTTCTCTTAGTTTATAGTTATTCTTTTCTTTCAAAATTGAATAAATTTTAGTTTCTATAATAGTTTTAGTTTTAATTCAATAAATAATGTAGCAATTTTTCTCGGAGGTTTTCTAGAATAAAAGCAATACTAAAGAATTCCGTTGAAGCATATTTAAATGTACTTTTTTCAAATTATCTCTAAGTGTTGTTTTACATATTACATGTTTAATTTATTGATCATTTATTAAACGATGCAAGTCTAGCTACAAAAAAGCATGTTATATTAGTAATGTTTTCATGCTTGTGAAATATAAAAGTAAATTAAATATTTTGTTTTAAAATAAATTAAGTTTTATTTCATCAATAATATTAAAACCAAAGTTTGTAAATGAAAAATATATTAATGAAGTATTTTTCATAATAAATGGATCTGATTTATAGTAAGCTTTTCAATTTTGTATTTAATTATTTAAATATTTAGAAAACATTATTTCAAAGATTTTTATAAAAAATATTATTGACGACATATTTTCATAATAGTTTTAAAATCTGAAAAATTAGTTTCTTGATACTTATATCATAAACCTAACTTTGACATCTTGAGAAGAGTTTAATTTATCGGCCCGATTGAAGGTGACAATTAAATAGTTTGTTAATTTCTTAAAAAATGAGCTTAATTTATTTATAGTTTAAATTGTCTATTCGATTGAAAGTAGTAAGTTAAAGTTTAATTAATAAATAATTTGGTCCTTGTTTAGGATATTTTCTTATTAAAAAGGAAGAATCAATAATCTTAATTCATATCTTTAATATCCTACTTAATATCCAACAAGTATGATTAACTAACTAATACACCACATAAATTTCTCAATGCATAATAAATGTTTAATTGCATAAATGTTTATTAAATATATCTTGATTTTTATGTTATTAGCTTAGAAACGCAACCCAAAATAATTATGACTGGATGTTTAGGTTATTACTTTCATTTTTCAAGAATTTGTTGAATGATTTAAAAATCACATGATTCCTTTTTAAATTTATCTTTGAAGTATACTTGCTATTTTCTATAAGTGATTTATACACTTGCGAACTATTTTATAAATTATATAAAATGTATACACACAATTTTGACACATCAAGTTTTTGAGAAAATTTCCATATAACCCTATAATAGTACGGAAAATTAGTTAACTTTTGGAAGCATCAAAATTTGTATGTTCTTTTCGATGAGGAATAGAACTTTTAAATTGTTATTATCAAAATGTTAAGAACTTTTTATGTTATAAATATTGTAATTTTTATTTAAAATTTCAAAATATCTAAGTTATTAATTAATTTTTGATATTTAAAAATATTAAATTTTTTCTTATTTGAAAAAATAAATTAAAAAATAAAATAATATAAAATAAATTTTTTTAACTTTATTTTTCTTTTATTTTTTCAAAAAAATGAATTTAATTTTCTTTTCTTTTAAACAATTCTTTATTTTTTATTTTTAATTCAAATTTAATTGATTTTATTAATTCTTTTATTCTATTTCTTCAAAATATTTTTTTTTAATTTTTGTGTAATAAATTATTTCATGTATCATTTATTCTACTAACATGTGCATAATTTTTATTATTATATTATTCTTTGTTATTTGTTTTGTATTTTTGTTCATGAATATGCTTGTGTTTATAATTTGGTAAATTTATTTTATCTTTTTATTTTTTCAACTCGACAGGTGAAATTAAATTCTATTTTTTGTATATGCAAGGTAGGAGGTCTTTAGGGTGAACTCTAACACCTTTAAATATTTAAAGACCTTTTAGACTATCAAGAAGGCTTGACTTTAACATCCCTTAGCGTTCTATTGAACAAATTTCTAAACCTCACCTTTACTCTTTACCTAAACCACTAATCATTGGGGAAACTCACCACCTAGAAAGGCCACAATGAAGAAGTTTGCAAGGCCAATAATTGGCACTGCAATTTCTTTTATCTACCTAGGTGAGGCCGCTAGGAATTATGAATTATGAAACAATCATTTTTCCATGCTTTCTTCTTTTCATAGACTACCTAATGAAGACTCAGTGTCCTTTATTAGGGACTTTAATTCTACAGTCTAGACTTTTTTCCTCAGTGTACTCACTAAAAATCAACTCAAAATGAGGTGTTTCCCCCACACCCTTAAAGACAAAGAACACCATTAAAGACAGATCCTAGCCATGGTTAATATCACTACTTATAAGTTCCCCAATGACTTAGAATGAAGTCTACAAAATATTTATTGGAAACTTCTATTCCAATCAAAAGACATCAAAACTAAGAGGTAAGATTTCCACTTTCTCTCAAATGGAGAGAGAATCTTTCCATGAATCATGCGATAGGTTCAAACTCTTTCTCGCTCAGTGCCTTCATCATAGCTGCTCACTACGGCTTCAAAATCAAATTTTATTTGATGGATTGACACAAAAGCATCAATTTATTTATTGATAATGCTTATGGAGGAGCGATGGAAGATAAAATAACCTCAAAGACTTACAATCTCTTCGAGATTTTGGGTGATAATTCCCAACAAAAGAGATCTAGGGTGGGGAGAGTTGGATCCATGAAATTGACTCCAATACTGAAGTTCAAATGTAACTTGCTTAGGTAACCAAGCAAGTTGCACTTCTTACTACACATGCCACAAAAAATAAAGAATAATGTGGTATGTGTAGTAACTTAGGACATGGTGTTGATACCTATCCCTATCAATCAGAAGCTACAACTAGACTCGAGTAGGTCAATGTGTTATAGGGATACCAAACAAGAACTAGGTATAACCCCAATGCAAATACTTATAATCCTGTGTGGGGGATTATCTTAATTTCTCCTAGAGACAAAACAATATTCCATTTTTCCAAAGCTCAAATCCACTAGGCCAACAATTCTACCAACAACTATAACGTAATGTTGTTAACAAGTCAAATCTAGAAGAAAACTTGAATTCTTTCATTAAGTTAGTAGAGATAACCAATTAAGGACAAAACAAAGGTTGGACTCTATTGAAATATTCCTTAAGAAGATGGAAATACAGGTGGAGTAGTTTACTAAGAATTTCCAGAAGTAAGATAAGAAATAAGCTACAAAAAGTCAAAAAACAAATGAACTCAACAATGAGGGGATATTGAGTTTACACAGATCTTAAATCCTTCAAAGTAACATCTCACTAGTGAGATGATAAAAATAGTCTTGAATGGAAGGTAACTCATTATTATTACTTTAATTTATTTATTTTTACACTTCATTTTATTTATTTTGTGAGATTTTAATTTAAGTGTGCTTAATTTAGATTTTTTATTCCTTGAATTAAAAAAAAGGATAGAAAATTTCAAACTAGGAACAAAGTGAAGCAGAGAAGGTCATACTATGGCATGAATTAATTATGTGCAATGGAATGATGTTATAAATATGTAATAGGTAGAATTAGAAAGTTCCATACTAGGGCATGCAAGAATCGTTGGATGCGGCATGCATGTAAGTTTTTGCCTTTAATCAATTTATCTACGTAAGAAATTTTAATTTTTCTTGAATTTTCTCACTTTCTCTCAAACCCTAATTTTTCTCTCCCACCAACCACACTTAATCCCATAAAAATACCACATTTCTTCAAATTTATTTTCCAAATCCTTCCTACAAACCAATTTCCTATTCTATTTTCACCATTCCTTTAAGAAATTTTTTAGATTTTCAAGTTCATATAATATTTTCATCTTCAAATCTTCAACAACAAAAAGTAAGTAGTCATAAATTTTGGAATTAAATTCTTCAATTTAAATTTTCTAAAATTTGTGAAATATTTGTATTTATTAAGATTCCAAAACCTTATTTAGGATAAAGAGACGGTTATGAATTATTTGGATTAAATTATGCTGTTGAAATTTTTTGGTGAATCTCTACTTAGATTTTGTGATTAAAATTTGAAAAATGGCACCTAAAATGTCTAGGAAATGAAAGGAAGTTTCAAATTCTAGAGATTTCGATAGTTCAAAATTTTAAGTTATGATACTGAAGTCTACTTTAAACAGCGCAAAAGTGAATAAGGGTTTTATTCCGGAAAGGGAGATGGAATTTAACGATGGAATTGAAGGGATTACTGATTTAATGACAATACCAAGGTGAAAAGGTTTATAAGAGAACCATAGGCTACTGATGTTATTAATGATAAGGTTTTTGTTAGGAATGTGCTAGTGCTATATGGACCTAATGAAATAAATGTTCTCTTTATTTAGTATATGATGGAGAAGGTGAGTATGAGCAATATCTTGGTGATGTAGATTATAATGATGTATGGAAAGCCTTGACTATTCAAGGTACTGATTGGATTATTGCTAGTGGAAACATAAAGGTTTATAAGCAAAGTATTTGGAAAAAATTTCAAGAATTTGGCAATACTTTGTATGTTTTTGGATGATGCCCACTCAGCATTATAGCATTGTGGATAGAGAGCTATTTTGTTGCATGCAATCGCATCTAAGATGCATATGGATGATGGAGTAATAATTCACTAATGAATTAAGCTGTTTGCAAATAGTCACCTTAGGAATTTCTTTTCCCCCCAATTAATAACTACTTTATGTAAAAAAGTGGGGGTACCCCATTCAAGAGGTGAGGTTGTTATACAACCAGTGAATTATTGAATATGACTTATTTTGATAAACTTACTTCTGGTATTAACATTATTCAAAGAGAAAGGAGAGCCATTCTTTCATCCAGAATATCTATGAAAGAAATATTTCATAATTTTGGTGAGAGAAAGAGCTACATGGAAGAATACCAGCAAGCATATTTTACCCAACAAGCAGCATTCTCAAATCAACAAAATTGTGATCAAATATAACATAATTGGTTAATGCATGAAATGAATTGATTACAATTAAGTCATCTCAGGATGAATAAAATTCATTTAATAAAACTCAAGTATCCTCAGTATGATTTCAATTTTATACAACCAAAGAGATCACGATAATAAGAACTTGAAAATCAAGATTTGGATGACATGGAAGAAGAGCTCTAAAATTGATCCATAATTTTTTTTTTGCTTTTAAATTTTAGTTGTTATTTATTTACTTTGGATAATGTATTTTGTATTTTGTTTTGTAAATATTAAATAGATTTGTTAATTTTATAACTTTTTATTGAATTTGTGAGAAGTACATATCAGTTTAATTTTAATATATTTGTATTGATGGATGCACTTGCACTTCCACACCAACTTTTGAAACAAGTTCAAACAAATGGGTAATTTTTATTTCCTTTCTATTTATCTTTGAATTATAATTGATACATTGAGGGTAATGTAAATTCTAGGTTGAGGGGTAAAAAAAGTTACATTTATGAAATTATGTGCAAAAATTAAAATTTTATGTTCATATGTTTATATTTATATATTTGTTTTTATTTACATTTGCCTGCTTTTTTATTTTTATTGAATTAAGAATTTTTGGTTTATGTTTAAAAATTTTCTTACAGAATTATCATGTTCTAAAAGTTGATTTTGAGATTATGATTAATGTCTTTACATTATTAGATTAATTTCAACAATATTTCATGGACTAATGTGAAAATTAGTTAGCTTTTGTCATAATTAGTATTTGATAATAAAATTTTGAAATTGTGATGAACACATAATCGATGTTTAAGAATCAAATAGTAGAGGTTACCCTTATGAGGGAATATTTTGAGCCATTATCTTCTCATTCTAAGTGATCACATTTTTTTTACTCTTTGAATGCTCTTTTTTTTTTATCAAATTCTAATTATTAGATGATCTCTATAGGTATTTGTATTGAATGCTAAGATTTTTACATCTAAATAAAATGTTGTATATTTATTTTTATTCCTTAAATTAAATAAGTTAAGTATAAATTGAAAGTATATGCATTTCTTTTCATTTATGCACGACTTTTAAAAAAAAGACATACATCGGTTACCTAAATCAATAAAATAAAAGGTCAAAAATTAGCTACTCACTTATCAAATAATATATGTATAATCTGTACATAGGATCTTTCTCTAAAAAATAATAACTCTAAAACAAAGAGAAATAAAAAAGAAAAATAAATAATATAAACTAAATAGTATTACCCTTTATCCTTCAAAGGTGTGAGAATTAGTTAAATACAAAAAAATAAAATATTGAAAAAATAATTCTCTAAAAAGTCATTGCATTTCTCATCTCCTAAAAGGCATATTACTTGATATTTTTTATTTTATGAATTTGACTAATATATGAAAATAATATGTAATTTCTCTATAAAGTCTTTCATTTAATTCCATTTATGAGATCAATATAATTCACTATTCTTCGAGCCTTTTCTTCTTTATACATATGTGAAACATTTGTTCATTTCTATGCATAAACTCTTTTGCATATACTTTTAAATGAATGCTTGAACTAATAAGATCAGTGTTATTGGTAGTATGTCTTGTGAGGTTAGTATTGAAACGAATTAGAATTCCTTACACTGAGATTGAGTAAACTTTATATTGATATACTTTTGATTTGAATATAAAAAGTGATTTTCAACTAATTATTATAACAAATCATAAATGTTTAGAATACTAAAATGATAAGTTTAGTTTTTCGTAGTTTCTTATTCTTTTTACTTTGTTTTTAAATTCCTTTTGTTGATATGTTATTTTTTTATTTTGTTTTACTTTTGATGTTTACGGGCACTATACCTAAAAACTCTCACGAGACTAAAACTTGTCCACTAGGACAACCTTGGGGTTTATAGGCATGTTGTCAATTTATGGAAATGATTTAAGAGAGTTTCATTTCTAGTTTTTACTTTTAGTTTTTTTTTCATTCTTGCTAATAGCCTAGCAAGACGCTAGTTGGAAGTTATGATACGTGCTCAAAAGCACTTAATATACCGTAATTTTATGCATGTTTAATGATTATATTGATTTGTATTTTCTTGTTTTACTAACTCTTTGGTAAATCTATTTTTTTATAACACGGGTATATTTTGTTGTTTTATAGATATTTCTTGTATTAAAACAAATAACCTTGAAGAATTATAATTGAAGCACTCTATTACAATTTGGAAGATTAAAGGAAACATTAGTAAAACATTACTTATGTTTTAAAAATTGGAAAAAGAAATTACTTGGAATTTAGGGTTTCGTTGATGTAATTTTTTGGGTGTTGCGGTATGTAATTTGTTGTAAGCTAGGACGTGAGGCTAAAGGAAAGTATTAGTACATCCTAGATGTGATGTAGGTTATGGCATGAAATGGTGCTCAAATCATGTACAAGATAAGTATTCTGAAGCATGAATAAAATGTACACTGCAACGCCAAAATAAATATTTCACTTTTTCTTCCTATCCTTACTCTATAAATAGGACCATATTTCTATTACAAAAAAATAATTCTAGAATCACACAAATATCTTAAGCAGCTGATTTCTTAGCTTCCTATAGTCTTTTCATTTCTTTTCTTATTTTATATTTCTTCTCACATTTGAGAGTTGAATAAATTTTAGTTTATGTAATAGTTTTAGTTTTAATTCAATAAAGAGTACAGTAACTCTGTTTGGAGATTTTCCATAACATAAGTAGTTTTAAAGAAATATGTTGAGGTATATTTAAATGTATTATTTTCAAATTATCTATAAGTATTTTTTATATGTTATATGTTTAATTTATTGATTATTTATTGAACAATGTATGTCTAGCAATAAATAGTGTGAGATATTAGTAATGTTGTTACACTTGTGAAATATTAAAGTAGATTAAATTTTTTTATAAAATGAATCAATTTTTATTTCATCATCAAGATTAAAACCAAATTTTGTAAATGAAAAATATATTGATAAAGTGTTTTTAATAATAAGAAAGAGAGTTAGATATAGGATTTAATTATCTGAATCTAATTTAGAGTCAACTCTTTGATTTTAGATTTGATTGTTTGGATCTTTAAAGAATTTTATTTCAAAGAATTTTTATAAGAATTTTTATTGGAAAATGTATTGACAACATATTTTTCATATTAGTTTTAAAATATAAAAGTTTGTTTCTAGATACTTAAATCATAAACCTAACTTTGACACCTTGATGAGAGTTTAAATTTTTGACTCAACCGAATGTTGCAATTAAATAGTTTGTTAATTTCTTTGAAAAGGAGCATTATTTAATTAAAGTTTAAATTATGAGTATGACCGAAGGAAGCTTATTGGAACGTTGGTCTGAAAACCGCTCACGCTAATATTGGAAACTGTGAAAACAAAGTAGGTGCTCATAACTTGTTTTCACAGTTTCCAATATTAGCGTGAGCGGTTTCCAAACCAACGTTCCAATAAGCTTCATGCCAATCATATACGTTCTCGAATTAACTACAAAATGGATAGCATAAAAACACAAGTGCACGTGTGTGTTCTATAAAGGATTTAATATTGAATAATCCTTACTAGATGATTTAAAATATATGTCACTTGAATAAAATCAACTAGTAAATTCTTGAGCAAAAAGATTATGCACAAGTTCAATAAAAGTAGTTTCTTTCAAGATTAATAATCAAACCAAATAACTATGAAATGACAAAAACAATTATTTGATCTAACAATTTAAGAACAAAAATAAAGAAAAAGCCATAAGAACATATTATCAAAATACCATAAACTATTTAGGCTTATTAATCAATCAAGTATAACCACCAATATTTGATCGATTAACTAAATAAAAAAGCCTAAAGAATTATGATATTATATTTATAAAACAAGATAGAGAAATTCAGAAGAATAGAATAATACTCTTGTGTGGTTGATTGAAATAATGAGAAATAAGTTTTATTTATAGGAAAAATTAAAACTCTTAAACCTATGTAATTGATAAATATCTTTTCTATTACAAATAGGATTAGTAATACTTATTAATTAAGAAGACTCCTATTTAAAGAATAATTCTTTTAAAATAGACTCATTAATTATGAAGATTCCTACTTTAAAAAGAGTTATTTTAAAGTATATTTTATGTTATCTTTTAGGCTAAAGATTTAAGCTATAATTTAGAGTATACCTTATCTAATATTTTAGCATATATCTTATTCTATATTTTAGCAACAAAAATAATTCCAGATTTATAAATATGTATTATTAAATGCGTGAGTGCAATTCTATGTGTTATAGTTATAACAGATATACCTGAAGTACGACTATCTAGAATTCTTATGTTTCTTCAACTTTGTTTAATAGACTTGATAGCGAGCTTAAAAATAATTTTACAAGTAAATATTTTGTCCACAAAAATATCCAACACTTATAATCCTTATAGAAAAGAAAAACTAGAAAATTGGAATCGGTATCAAAAGTATGCCTATTTGTTTGATACTTAAAACAAATAAGAAAAACTGAAAAATTGAAATTGAAATTCTCAAGAGAATGAAGTGTTTGTGTGGACAAACATCATATTCAATAAGAATGATTGTATGAAAAACTTCAAATTTCGAAGTAAGATGTTGCTTAAGAAGTTACAAAATGATGAGATCATATGTTAGAGCTGATACCAAAAAAAAAAGATATCATAAATAAAGGTCAAGTTCTACCACAACCTCATCATAGAGGCAGTTAGCTAGGGAGGCACAAGTTGTTGTGTATAACAATCATATTGATGGCCTATTGAATTATAAACAAGAAATGGAAGATATTCACAAGGATAAATGGCTTACAACTATAAACCTAGAGATGTAATTCATGTATTTTAGCTCATTTTGGGAACTTATAGACAAACCAAATGAAATATGACCTATTGGGCACAAATAACTCTACAAGAGAAGAAGATGAATTGATGGAAAAGTGAAGACTTTTGAAGTTAGATTAACGACATAAGGTTTTATGAAGAAACTTTCTTGCCAATAGACTTATCTAAATCCATTTCGATACTCTTGTTCATTATTATTGCTCTCAATTACAAGATATGAAAAATCAACATGAAGATTACATTTTTGAATGGCTATCTTGAGAAGGCCATATACATGGCCCAACTTGAAGGTTTACTATTTGAAGGTGAAGAGCAAAAAGTTTTCAAGTTTAAGATATTCATCTATGGACATTACCAAGTATAAAGATCATGGAAAATGAGATTTGATGTAATAATCAAGTCTGATGGTTTTGATCAAAATGATGATGAACCTTGTATGTATAAACTCATCAAGGACAAGAAGGTGGTCTTCTTAATGCTTATGTGTATGACGTTCTAATATTTGAGAACAATGTATAATTTTTATGTTCTTGACATATAGATCATTCATGATGTAAGAACAAGATGTTATCTCTAAGGCATAGTACATTAAAAAAGTGTTGGTTAGACTTTTGAAGGAATCCAAGAAGGTAACTTACTCACTTGACATATAGTTACTCTTTCTAAAGAGCATTATAAGAAACCTCAAGAGAAACAAGGATATAAGCATGTTGTATACTAGGCTTAACATATCTCATGTCATCGGTATAGTCCAACTTATGATTGGATAGTTAGGTAGCATTCAATTATGTTTTCTAGTATCCTCAAAGAAGAAAAAACTATATTCTCTCCTAATATAGAGGAGATTTGAATCAAATAGTATACACCAACTTTGATTTCTAGCAAAATAAGAATTCTAAGAAATCTATATCTAGATCAGGGTTACCCTGGTGGTAGAACTATAGTATAAAGAAGCATGAAGGAGTGATGTATAGTCGATTCTACTATGAAGGTCGAGTATGTTGCCTCTTGTGAACTAAAAAGGGAAGGTATAGGGTGATAACTCTATAAATATAAAGTTATTTTTCAATCCCAATCCTATTATGTTACTTGTGTTTTCATTAAATATCATGTATAAGCTAATGCTTTATATAATTGTTAAAATGTATATAGAATGATATCAGTTAGAGTTCAAACAAGTAATATAGGATACTTTTAGTGCTAGCTTGATCTATCAAAGCATGGTCGATCGATCGAGGTGCTTGATTGATCAAACATGGATCAACATCAATCATGCATCCTCGAATTGAAATTAGAGAATAGAAATTTGTGTTGGAAAGGAACCAGTATATATGATACCAATTTGATACCCATAAGTATATGTATTGCATATAAGTGATAAATATTTAGAAATGAAATGTCATACCTATGAAGATTTGCTGGTTCTATAGAGTATCAAGATGGAGTTAATATAATTCTATCTAAACTAACAAAAAAATGATTGAAATAAAATAAAATAAATATAATTAATTACACTAATAAAATGATTGAAAAGTTTAGATAATGAGGCCATAGGATTATAATTTCCCCCAAATATTTCCTTTATTTTGATTAATGCTTGAAAAAAAACTTATGTTATGATTTATTGGATTTATTTGGGAGAATTAGGCTTTAATATTACAGTTTTACTTAATTATTTTACAAATTGTGTTGTTCGGAATAATAGTGTATGTTTTGATGTATTTCAAGTACTATGTGCTTTAAAAGATATAAAATCAATGTTGAAGGTAATGGGTCAAAGTGACAACATTTGGAGATTCAGTACATAGTGTAATAAAAGTCAAAAATTGGAAGGCCTATGTGCCATTTTAGAACGCAAAATGCATTAAACTTCTATCAATAGGTATGGCTAAAGAAAACAAATGTAGGCCTTAAATTAAATTGAATGCTACAACATTGAGGCCATAGGTTTCAATATTAGGATTTATGAATTCGATTCATATTGTGGCATGATATATTGAATGTCGTGGCCCGTACATCAAAAATTGTGGTTGTATGCCCAATTATGATTTTTCCTCTTTTTCCCCTTAAAATCTAGTACTATAAAGAGACTAATGAGCATTACTAATAGGTATTTGGCTGGAGGCAATTGGGAGGATTCAAGAGGCAATTGGGAAAGTTGAAGACACTTTTCATCGATAATAGTCTTAAGCTTTTTACTTATTTTTTTGGTTATTCTCATGAATATCAATACGCTTTCATTGTTCTCTATGCGTAGTTAATTTTCTTATGATTGTGGGTGATTTTAAAGCTCTAAAATATTTTGCATGTATTAATAAAATTTCTTATATTATAATTTTATATTCCTTTTGATTATTTGTTTAATTCACAGTTTTATTAATATAATGGATTTTTATTATTATTTAAATGTACAATTAAATAATTAGGTTAGTTCATCGACATCAATTTAGTTGATAAGGTGCGTAATTACTTGATTCAATATACTTCTTATAATTAAATACTTATGATAGACTAAATTTAGAGAGTTTATTCGATATTGTCTATTAGGGAAAGAGTGAATCAAGAGCTTATTTAATTCAACGATTAGTTAAGAAGAATTAGAAACTTTTGAGCTTATACATTTCTCTAAATTGGTATAATAAAAATAGTAGGAAGTTAGGATATGCTTTTCTTAATTTACAATTCATTCAAGTGGTGGAGGATGATCCTTAAATTGCATTTTACTCATATTATTTAAATCTTCCTTTTATTTTACTGGCTTTTGATTGATTGTTTTATTTTTCTCATCACAACTAATCCCCTCCCTTAATTTCTTAAATATGAGTTGTGATGAACAGAATCAGGATTGCCAAAAACTTTGCTGCCATCCCCGCAACGGAGTCATCCCCGGCAACGGCGCCAAAAAATTGATGAACAGAATCGGGATTGCCAAAAACTTTGATGCCATCCCCGCAACGGAGTCATCCCCGACAACGGTGCCAAAAACTTGATGAACGAAAACCGGCATCGCCGATTCTCGCCAATACTTTGGTTTTAATATTTGTAAAACTCTCGCAAGTGCACGAATCATTTCGTAGAAAATGATAAGTATACTCCCAAGGTCGATCTAAGGAAGGAATGTATGTGGTTTTTAATTTATTATTCAAACTTTTAAAAACGAAATTAAATCCTAAACATCCTGTCACGATAGTTTGGTTTTTGTGTTCCTAATCTAATAACATAAAATAAACATATATACAGATTAATTAAATATAATCTAATAACATAAAAATAAACATAGATACAAATTCAATAAATATTTATCTAAAAATAAATATAAATACAGATTCAATAAATATTCATGCAAATTTTATCATTTATATTAGTGGAGTATTTATGGATATAATAACTAAATTAATTATGCTTGCTCATATTATCTAGGTTATTAAAGATATAAATTGATATTTTATTGATTCTCTCTTTTTTATATAAATACCACCTTTGGTGGGGTTAGATATTCTTTGTTAACTAAACAAATCAATTAACACCTATGGGTGGGTTTGATAACTAATTTGGTTAATTAAATTAATTCCTTTTTCTAAGATATTGAAAATGAACCATTTAAATTCCACCTTTGGTGGGGTTAGATAGTTTAAACTTTATTCAAGGTATCCAAATTAAACATAAGAATTTAATTATCTGAGTACTAACTTTCAAGTTTTAAAACCACTATTGAAAACATGTTGTCAATACATTTTCACATAATAATTCTTATAAAAACTTTTGAAATAGAGTTTCACTCTAACTACCGGGCGATTGTACCAACAAATAAAAGAGCACTACTCTAAATCAGACCGGATAACTAAACCTTAAAATCTAATTTTCAGATTTAAGTTTGTAATGAAAAATAATATATTTCTCTCTAACATCCTTAATATAAAATCTTGAATAAAAATAAAATCAATTCATTTTAGAAATTTTCACCTATTTAATATTTATGAAGCATAACAACGTTATTATTACATCATAATTATAAACATGTACGCTTAAATTTAATCACAGACATAAATTAAATATAACATGTAAGAATAAAGCATAAAAATAATCAAAGAAAATAAAATCCTTACAGAACTTCGACGCTATTCCCGTTGCTAGAAAACCTCCAAGCGGAATTTGCACTTCCATTTATTGAATCAAAAACTAAAATATTACAAAAACATTACAAGTTCCTCTCAAAAAGAGAAGAACTCTAAAACTAAGAGAATTGAACTAAAAACTAAGAGAAAAACTAAGAAAAGCTTAGAAACTAAGAAAGAAACTAAGAAAAACTCAAAAACTAAGAAATGAGAGAAAGAAAGAAGAGAGAAGTGTGGATTTAAGGTGTGTTTTGCGTTTTTAAGCCAAAATACCTAAAAAACAATAAAAATACCCGTGATTCCGAAAAAGACAAATTTATATAAATATATGATAAAACATATAAATATATATATTTTTAATCAATTAATGTACATAAAATCATGGTTATTTTAGTATTTTTTGAGCACTTATCAAGTTGTTTTATAAAATCATCTGAAGAAAAAAACCATTTCTTGCTTTATACTGAAATACATTATTTTAACATAATTAAAATAAGAATTAAATTGATAGTTGTATTCAGAATGTCACTGAGAATTATTGTTAAATTAACTTCTTGTTTTTTATTTACTTTTATTATTTTTTATTATTTTTCTTAATTTATTTCTTGTTTTATTTTTTTTATCAAAGTATTAGTGAATAATCTCATAGCATAATGATTTTTTCAATAAACCAAAAATGAAATCTAAGGTCTAAGTCATGAATTACACCTACTCGTTTGGTCCTATCATTTATTTATTTTCGTTTAATAGAAATGTACTTTAACTTTAAACTATTATGAAGGATATATCATCAATATATTTTTAATAATAATTCTTATAAAAATCTTTGAAATAGAGTCCACTTTAGCTATACAAATTATATAGACCAAAAGATTTAAAAGTGTAACTTTAAAAATCAGATTTTAATAATTTAAGTCTTAAATCTAACTCACGTATATATTATAAAAACACTTCGTCAATATATTTTTTATTTACAAACTTTGGTTTAAATCTTGGTGATGAAATAAAACTTAATTCATTTTATAAAATGTTTAATCTACTTTAATATTTCACAAATGTAACAACATTACTAATATCCTATATTATTTATTGATAGAGATGCATAATTTAATAAAAGATCAATAAATTAAACATATAGTATGTAAAACAATACTTAAAAATATTCTAAAAAAATACATTTAAATATACCTCAAAGAGAACTATTTTGTTATTTACAGAATTGAAACTAAAAGTTATTACATGAACTAAATTTATTCAACTCGATAAAAGAAATTAAACTACTAACAGAAAAAGCTAAGAAATCAGATATTAAGATAATTGATGATATGAAATTGATATATTTTTACAATATAAATAGGTTTTTATTTATAGGGTGAGGAAATGAGTAAAAAGTGGATCGTTAAATAAGGTCTTATATATATTTTAAAAATAAACCATAAGGAATTGTTAAAAAAAATGCAAAGAAAATTAATTTTTTTGTTTTAAAGAAACAAATTTTATTTGTTTTTTATAGAAAATAATTTTTTAAATAAATATCAATTAATAACTAGATATTTTAAAATTTTAAATAAAAACCATAATATTTACAGTACAAAATTTTTAAGATTTATAAAATAGCTTGTAAGTGCATGAATGACTTATTGAAAATCATTAATATACTTTGAAGGTTGGTCTAAAGAGAAGCCATGTAGTTTTTAAATTAACAAAATTAAAAACCTATACATCCTATCACGATTGTGTTGGTTAAGTATCTAAACTACTGATATAAAAATAAAGATAAATTCAATAAATATTTAAGCAATCAAACATTTATCATGCAATTAAGAATTTATAGGATATAGTAGTTAGTAAATCATGCTTGTTCAAAATTAAGTAGGTTATTAATGATATGGATTAAAATTATTGATTATTCTTTTTTAATAATAAATCATTTAACATCCTAAGTTCAGGATAAACAATTCATTAATTATTAAATTCTTATTTATTTATAAGGAATTAATAAACCATCTTATTATTGCCTAATGTAAACTTTCATTCAAAGTTTCAATGTTGGGTTTATGATTTAAATATCTAAAATTAACTTTCAAATTTTTAAAATATTATAAAGGATATACCATTGATATATCTTCAAAAATATTTTTTATAAAAATCTTTGAAATATAACTCTTTCTAACTATACAATTGATATGAACTAAAAGATTTAAGAGCACTATTTTAAATCAGATTCAGATAATTTAAATCATAAATCTAACTCTCTTATTTATTATGAAAAATACTTTGTTAATTTATTTTTCATTTACAAACTTTGGTTCAAATCTTGATGAAAAAATAAAACTTAATTTATTTTATAGAAATATTTAATCTACTTTACACAAGCATAATAATATTTTATAGCTAGACATTCATAGTTTAAAGGCATTCATAGTTTAATAAATGATAAATAAATTAAATATATAACATATAACATATAACAAAATACTAAGAGATAATTTGAAAAGAAGACATTTAAATATACCTTAATAGAATTTTTTAGAATTGCTTCTGTTATGAAAAACCTCCAAGTAGAATTGCTACATTATTTTTGAATTGAAACTAAAAACTATTATATAAACTAAATTTGTACAACTTTTAAATGAGAGTAAAACATTACACTAATAAAATAAAAGCTTGAGAAAGCTAAGAAATATAAAGGAATAAGAGATTATTGAATCATTAGATGATTTTTACAATAGAAATGGGGTCCTATTTATAAGATGAATAAAGGAGAAAAATATGAAAAATTTAACTTGGTGCTACGGCATATAACTTTTCTATATCGTGGCACACACAACTTGTACACGATTTTGGACATGATCCACTTTATTAGCGCTATGGTACACAATGTTTTCATATTGCGGCCAGCATCATATCTAGGACATATTTTATTTTTCTCTTTTGCCTCGCGTCATGGCTCACAATAATTTCATGACGTGACACACTTCAAACTGCGTCACTTTGGAACCCTGAATTCCTTGTATTTTCTTTTTCTAATTTTAAAACTTATGTAATGTTTTAAAAATATTTTCTTTTCATCTTCAAAGTTGTAATGGAGTGCTTCAAATATAATTCTTTAAATTGATTTTTTTAATACAAAAATACCTTAAAAATAACAAAATATAATCATAATTCTGAAAAGATAGATTTGTGTAAATTGATAGTAAAAAAAGCAAGTATAAATCTATATAATCACTTAAAATGCATAAAATCATGATATATTAAGTGCTTTTGAGCATTTATCACTTTGGAACATAAAGTAATAATGATTAGAGGAAGAAATAACTCAGTGGGTTATTGCTAGCTGACAACTTCATCTGATGATGAGTTATGTTTTCAACATCCATCACATTTTGTATATTATAGCATATATTAGTATTTTCCCCTCTATATCCACAAATTTGTGATGAGTAGTGGGCATAAGTCTTGAATAGACAAAATATTTCCATATGCGAAAAACCTTACCCAAATATTTACCTTCAAATTCGCCTGTTTTCTCACTAGCATAACCCTACTCAGCCTTTTATATTGCTAAGCTTTATATTACTGTAGCATAATCCACATTACTCAAATAAGTCTCATACTCACCTTGGCTTATATTCATCAGACTATAATGATCATTAATAAATGATAGCCCAAAAGGACTAATACACCCCCTACTTCGACCATATTATCAATTGGGTCGGGAATATTTGTATAAAATTACCTAAGTTTCTACAATAGCTATCAATTCCTTAATGAACCATCTCTAACATAGAGCTGCTATTATATCAGTCATACCCTTAAATTAGCAATTTTATCATAGTTCAAAGTCCATACCCTTTTCCACTATAATTTTTTTTATTTATTTATGCTACTTTATCAAATCTTAACTTGGCCTTAACACTAGTAATTGCCCTTTTATAAGCTACAAAAGCTCCTATCTCCTTTCATTTATCAATTCTAGCCTTTTTTAGTGCCATTTAAAAATATATCAACTAAATCTAAATCCAAAGTTCCTATCTCCTTTCATTTATCAGTTCTATCCCTTTTTGGTGCCATTTAAAAAAAATATAAACTAAATCTAAATCCAAGGGTTCACAAATAATTTTGATAGAACAAACAACACAATATTAATTAATACAAAATTTTCCTTACTCTTATTGTATCCAAATAGGATTTGGAACTCTTTTTAGTCTACAAAAATTCAGAAAAATTATTTTCAAGACTTTAAATTCTACAAAGTTTTGATTACTTACTTGTTTTGTTGAAGAAGATGAACATTGAAGAACACCCCTTTAAAGAAAATGAAGATTTGTTGGTTTATTAATGGTTTTTTCAAAAATATTTCAATAGAATGGTCATACTCATAATTTAAACTTCAATTAAATAATGCTACTTTTCAAAGAAATTAACAAACTATTTAATTGCAACATTCGGTTGAGTCAAAAATGTAAACTCTCATCAAGGTGTCAAAGTTAGGTTTATGATTTAAGTATCTAGAAACAAACTTTCATATTTTAAAACTAATATGAAAAATATGTTGTCAATACATTTTCCAATAAAACTTCTTATAAAAATTCTTTGAAATAAAATTCTTTAAAGATCCAAACAATCAAATCTAAAATCAAAGAGTTGACTCTAAATTAGATTCAGATAATTAAATCCTATATCTAACTCTCTTTATTATTATTAAAAACACTTTATCAATATATTTTTCATTTACAAACTTTGGTTTTAATCTTGATGATGAAATAAAAATTGATTCATTTTATAAAAAAATTTAATCTACTTTAATATTTCACAAGCGTAACAACATTACTAATATCTCACACTATTTATTGCTAGACATACATTGTTCAATAAATAATCAATAAATTAAACATATAACATATAAAAAATACTTATAGATAATTTGAAAATAATACATTTAAATATACCTCAACATAATTCTTTAAAACTACTTATGTTATGGAAAATCTCCAAACAGAGTTACTGTACTATTTATTGAATTAAAACTAAAACTATTACATAAACTAAAATTTGTTCAACTCTCAAATGTGAGAAGAAATATAAAATAAGAAAAGAAATGAAAAGACTATAGGAAGCTAAGAAATCAACTGCTTAAGATATTTGTGTGATTCTAGAATTATTTTTTTGTAATAGAAATAGGGTCCTATTTATAGAGTAAGGATAGGAAGAAAAAGTGAAATATTTATTTTGGCGTTGCAGTGTACATTTTATTCATGCTTCAGAATACTTATCTTGTACATGATTTGAGCACCATTTCATGCCATAACCTACATCACATCTAGGATGTACTAATACTTTCCTTTAGCCTCACGTCCTAGCTTACAACAAATTACATTACGCAACACCCAAAAAATTACATCCACGAAACCCTAAATTCCAAGTAATTTCTTTTTCCAATTTTTAAAACATAAGTAATGTTTTACTAATGTTTCCTTTAATCTTCCAAATTGTAATAGAGTGCTTCAAGTATAATTCTTCAAGGTTATTTGTTTTAATACAAGAAATATCTATAAAACAACAAAATATACCCGTGTTCTAAAAAAATAGATTTACCTAAAAAGTTAGTAAAACAAGAAAATACAAATCTATATAATCATTAAACATGCATAAAATTACGGTATATTAAGTGCTTTTGAGCACGTATCATAACTTCCAACTAGCGTCTTGCTAGGCTCTTAGCAAGAATGGCAAAAAAACTAAAAGTAAAAACTAGAAATGAAACTCTCTTAAATCATTTCCATAAATTGACAACATGCCTATAAACCCCTAGGTTGTCCTAGTGGACAAGTTTTAGTCTCGTGAGAGTTTTTAGGTATAGTGCCCGTAAACATCAAAAGTAAAACAAAATAAAAAAATAACATATCAACAAAAGGAATTTAAAAACAAAGTAAAAAGAATAAGAAACTACGAAAAACTAAACTTATCATTTTAGTATTCTAAACATTTATGATTTGTTATAATAATTAGTTGAAAATCACTTTTTATATTCAAATCAAAAGTATATCAATATAAAGTTTACTCAATCTCAGTGTAAGGAATTCTAATTCGTTTCAATACTAACCTCACAAGACATACTCTCAATAACACTGATCTTATTAGTTCAAGCATTCATTTAAAAGTATATGAAAAAGAGTTTATGCATAGAAATGAACAAATGTTTCACATATGTATAAAGAAGAAAAGGCTCGAAGAATAGTGAATTATATTGATCTCATAAATGGAATTAAATGAAAGACTTTATAGAGAAATTACATATTATTTTCATATATTAGTCAAATTCATAAAATAAAAAATATCAAGTAATATGCCTTTTAGGAGATGAGAAATGCAATGACTTTTTAGAGAATTATTTTTTCAATATTTTATTTTTTTGTATTTAACTAATTCTCACACCTTTGAAGGATAAAGGGTAATACTATTTAGTTTATATTATTTATTTTTCTTTTTTATTTCTCTTTGTTTTAGAGTTATTATTTTTTTAGAGAAAGATCTTATGTACAGATTATACATATATTATTTGATAACTAAGTAGCTAATTTATGACCTTTTATTTTATTGATTTAGGTAGTAGTGTGCAAAAAATCCGATCATCCGATCAATCCGATCCGATCCGTTGATTTTTCATCCGATCCGATCCAATCCGATGGTCGGATCGGATGGAGATTTTTTCCATCCGTTAAGTGCGGATCGGATGACGGATTTCATTACGATTCATCCGATCCGATCCGATCCGACCGAAATTAATTATATATATTTATTAAATTAAATATATAAAAATAATTAATATATATTTATTTAATTTTTTAATGTTTTTTTTAAATCAAATAATTTTATGTTATGATTTATGTAAAAATTTAAAAAAATTATTTAAAAATACAAAAAATAGAGTTAATTAAATTTATTTGTCGGATTGATCGGATTGATCGGATGTCATCCGAATAGTTTACGGATCGGATTGAGCGGATGTAAGAAGTGATCGGATCGGTTGCGGATTAGGATGTTTCAATCCGAGCGGATGGTCGGATCGGATCGGATGACAGTAAAATCAACGGTTTCGATCCGATGAACACCCCTAGATTTAGGTAACCGCTGTATGTCTTTGTTTTAGAAGTCGTGCATAAATGAAAAGAAATGCATATACTTTCAATTTATACTTAACTTATTTAATTTAAGGAATAAAAATAAATATACAACATTTTATTTAGATGTAAAAATCCTAACATTCAATACAAATACCTATAGAGATCATCTAATAATTAGAATTTGATAAAAAAAAAGAGCATTCAAAGAGTGAAAAAAATATGATCACTTAGAATGAGAAGATAATGGCTCAAAATATTCCCTCATAAGGGTAACCTCTACTATTTGATTCTTAAACATCGATTATGTGTTCATCACAATTTCAAAATTTTATTATCAAATACTAATTATGACAAAAGCTAACTAATTTTCACATTAGTCCATGAAATATTGTTGAAATTAATCTAATAATGTAAAGACATTAATCATAATCTCAAAATCAACTTTTAGAACATGATAATTCTGTAAGAAAATTTTTAAACATAAACCAAAAATTCTTAATTCAATAAAAATAAAAAAAGCAGACAAATGTAAATAAAAGCAAATATATAAATATAAACATATGAACATAAAATTTTAATTTTTGCACATAATTTCATAAATGTAACTTTTTTTACCCCTCAACCTAGAATTTACATTACCCTCAATGTATCAATTATAATTCAAAGATAAATAGAAAGGAAATAAAAATTACCCATTTGTTTGAACTTGTTTCAAAAGTTGGTGTGGAAGTGAAAGTGCATCCATCAATCCAAATATATTAAAATTAAACTGATATGTACTTCTCACAAATTCAATAAAAAGTTATAAAATTAACAAATCTATTTAATATTTACAAAAAAAAATACAAAATACATTATCCAAAGTAAATAAATAACAACTAAAATTTAAAAGCAAAAAAAAAAATTATGGATCAATTTTAGAGCTCTTCTTCCATGTCATCCAAATCTTGATTTTCAAGTTCTTATTATCGTGATCTCTTTGGTTGTATAAAATTGAAATCATACTGAGGATACTTGAGTTTTATTAAATGAATTTTATTCATCCTGAGATGACTTAATTGTAATCAATTCATTTCATGCATTAACCAATTATGTTATATTTGATCACAATTTTGTTGATTTGAGAATGCTGCTTGTTGGGTAAAATATGCTTGCTGGTATTCTTCCATGTAGCTCTTTCTCTCACCAAAATTATGAAATATTTCTTTCATAGATATTCTGGATGAAAGAATGGCTCTCCTTTCTCTTTGAATAATGTTAATACCAGAAGTAAGTTTATCAAAATAAGTCATATTCAATAATTCACTGGTTGTATAACAACCTCACCTCTTGAATGGGGTACCCCCACTTTTTTACATAAAGTAGTTATTAATTGGGGGGAAAAGAAATTCCTAAGGTGACTATTTGCAAACAGCTTAATTCATTAGTGAATTATTACTCCATCATCCATATGCATCTTAGATGCGATTGCATGCAACAAAATAGCTCTCTATCCACAATGCTATAATGCTGAGTGGGCATCATCCAAAAACATACAAAGTATTGCCAAATTCTTGAAATTTTTTCCAAATACTTTGCTTATAAACCTTTATGTTTCCACTAGCAATAATCCAATCAGTACCTTGAATAGTCAAGGCTTTCCATACATCATTATAATCTACATCACCAAGATATTGCTCATACTCACCTTCTCCATCATATACTAAATAAAGAGAACATTTATTTCATTAGGTCCATATAGCACTAGCACATTCCTAACAAAAACCTTATCATTAATAACATCAGTAGCCTATGGTTCTCTTATAAACCTTTTCACCTTGGTATTGTCATTAAATCAGTAATCCCTTCAATTCCATCGTTAAATTCCATCTCCCTTTTCGGAATAAAACCCTTATTCATTTTTGCACTGTTTAAAGCAGACTTCAGTATCATAACTTAAAATTTTGAACTATCGAAATCTCTAGAATTTGAAACTTCTTTTCATTTCCTAGACATTTTATGTGCCATTGTTCAAATTTTAATCACAAAATCTAAGTAGAGATTCACCAAAAAATTTCAACAGCATAATTTAATCCAAATAATTCATAACCGTCTCTTTATCCTAAATAAGGTTTTGGAATCTTAATAAATACAAATATTTCACAAATTTTAGAAAATTTAAATTGAAGAATTTAATTCCAAAATTTATGACTACTTACTTTTTGTTGTTGAAGATTTGAAGAAAAAATGAAGAATACCCTTTTGAAGATGAAAATATTATATGAACTTGAAAATCTAAAAAACTTCTTAAAGGAATGGTGAAAATAGAATAGGAAATTGGTTTGTAGGAAGGATTTGGAAAAGAAATTTGAAGAAATGTGGTATTTTTATGGGATTAAGTGTGGTTGGTGGGAGAGAAAAATTAGGGTTTGAGAGAAAGTGAGAAAATTCAAGAAAAATTAAAATTTCTTACGTAGATAAATTGATTAAAGGCAAAAACTTACACGCATGCTGCATCGAACGATTCTTGCATGCCCGAGTGTGGAACTTTCTAATTCTACCTATTACATATTTATAACATCATTCCATTGCACATAATAAATTCATGCCACAGTACGACCTTCTCTGCTTCACTTTGTTCCTAATTTGAAATTTTCTATCCTTTTTTTTAATTCAAGGAATAAAAAATCTAAATTAAGCACACTTAAATTAAAATCTCACAAAATAAATAAAATGAAGTGTAAAAATAAATAAATTAAAGTAATAATAATGAGTTACCGTCCATTCAAGACTATTTTTATCATCTCACTAGTGAGATGTTACTTTGCAGGATTTAAGATCTGTGTAAACTCAATATCCCCTCATTGTTGAGTTCATTTGTTTTTTGACTTTTTGTAGCTTATTTCTTATCTTACTTCTGGAAATTCTTAGTAAAATACTCCACCTGTATTTCCATCTTCTTAATGAATATTTCAATAGAGTCCAACCTTTGTTTTGTCCTTAACTGGTTATCTCTACTAACTTAATGAAAGAATTCAAGTTTTCTTCTAGATTTGACATGTTGACAACATTACGTTATATTTGTTGGTAGAATTGTTGGCCTAGTGGATTTGAGCTTTGGAAAAATGGAGGATTGTTTTGTCTCTAGGAGAAATTAAGATAATTCCCCCACACAGGATTATAAGTATTTGCATTGGGGTTATACCTAGTTCTTGTTTGGTATCCCTATAACACATTGACCTACTCGAGTCTAGTTGTAGCTTCTGATTGATAGGGATAGGTATCAACACCATGTCCTAAATTACTACACATACCACATTATTCTTTATTTTTTGTGGCATGTGTAGTAAGAAGTGCAACTTGCTTGGTTACCTAAGCAAGCTACATTTGAACTTCAGTATTGGAGTCAATTTCATATATCCAACTCTCCCCACCCTAGATCTCTTTTGTTGGGAATTATCACCCAAACTCTCGAAGTGATTGTAAGTCTTTAAGGTTATTTTATCTTCCATCGCTCTTCCAGAAGCATTATTAATAAATAAATTGATGCTTTTGTGTCAATCCATCAAATAAAAATTGATTTTGAAGCCGTAGTGAGTAGCTATGATGAAGGAACTGAGCTAGAAAGAGTTTGAACCTATCGCACGATTCATGGAAAGATTCTCCCTCCATTTTAGAGAAAGTGGAAATCTTACCTCTTAGTTTTGATGTCTTTTGATTGGAATAGAAGTTTCCAATAAATATTTTGTAGACTTCATTCTAAGTCATTGGGGAACTTATAAGTAGTGATATTAACCATGGCTAGGATCTGTCTTTAATGGTGTTCTATGTCTTTAAGGGTGTGGGGGAAACACCTCATTTTGAGTTGATCTTTAGTGAGTATATTGAGGGAAAAGTCTAGACTGTAGAATTAAAGTCCCTAATAAAGGACACTGAGTCTTCATTAGGTAGTCTATAAAAAGAAGAAAGCATGGTAGATAAAAGAAATTACAGTGCCAATTATTGGCCTTGCAAACTTCTTCATTGTGGCCTTTCTAGGTGGTGAGTTTCCCCAATGATTAGTGGTTTAGGTAAAGAGTAAAGGTGAGGTTTAGAAATTTGTTCAATAAAAGGATAAGGGATGTTAAAGTCGAGCCTTCTTGATAGTCTAAAAGGTCTTTAAATATTTAAAGGTGTTAGAGTTCACCCTAAAGACCTCTTACCTTGCATATACAAAAAATAGAATTTAATTTCACCTGTCGAGTTGAAAAAATAAAAAGATAAAATAAATTTACAAAATTATAAACACAAGCATGTTCATGAACAAAAATACAAAACAAATAACAAAGAATAATATAATAATAAAAATTATGCACATGTTAGTAGAATAAATGATACATGAAATAATTTATTACACAAAATTAAAAAAAATATTTAGAAGAAATAGAATAAAAGAATTAATAAAATCAATTAAATTTGAATTAAAAATAAAAAATAAAGAATTGTTTAAAAGAAAAGAAAATTAAATTCATTTTTTTGAAAAAATAAAAGAAAAATAAAGTTAAAAAAAGAAATAAAAAATTTATTTTATATTATTTTATTTTTTAATTTATTTTTTCAAATAAGAAAAAATTTAATATTTTTAAATATCAAAAACTAATTAATAACTTAGATATTTTGAAATACTAAGATGTACATATCATGTGACAATCATTTAGTTTCATTATACATATAATATGTGACCTCGTCCAATGCATTTGTAGTATCTTAATTGTGAAGAACATCCTTCTTTTGTGATTGAGTTAAACCATCACCTCATTATGCAATTATAAGTATTAGTACTCTTAATTGTGAAGAACATCCTTCTTTTGTGCTTGAGTTAAACCATCACCTCATTATGCAATTATAAGTATTAGTATTATTAATGAGACAACCATTTTTAGAGGAGAGAAAGGTTGCATAAACCCTTATCTCAAGCACTATGACACTTTTAACTTAAACTACAAAACCATAATGTTATATGCTATAATGATACAAAAGGTTTGAATGAATGTTTTTTTAATAATTAAGTACAATCATATGTTATGTATATATGTCAATCACTTATATACCACCTAACACTAATGACATGATCAATTTGAACTATTATATTTATAAAAAATGGGAGAAATATTGTGTTTACAATAAATTTAGAGATAATTAAATGAAGTTGTTGCTCAATAGCTATACCAACTTACTTAGGACTTTTTTGTATTAAAAGGATTGACAAATCATCAATATGGGCATTGGAGTGCCATTCTTCAAACGAATGTCCAATAGTGTAACAAATAGACAATGAAATTTTTATCGTTTTGCATTTCATGTGGATGTTTGATGTGTGTTCGATAAACATTTATTTGATCGATTTCTTTTCAATTTGTTTTAATTATTTTTTTTCTTTTGGTTTAAGAATGTGCAAATGAACTCTAAAGGTATAAGCATAAAACAATAAAAATATTCTCAAGGTAACAAAATTTTAAAATAAAACTTACAAATAAAGGTAAAAACAAATATTACGATAAATATGAATTTAGCATGACTTTTGGTTATTTATATTTGTAACTTAACTTTAATTGTTAATAATAAAGTGTAACTAATTCAAAATAAAATATCTTATAAAAAGAAAATGAAAAAAAATAAGTCATTTAAAATATTTGATTTTTTCCTTATTTAAAAAAAAAGTTTAGTACATGAACAGCTCACTAGTTCATTACAAATATATTAGTATTTTAAAATAATTTAATATATACAATGATTTATATATTATAATATATTTGACTTTTTATTAGTTATGAATTATTTTTTAATTTAAAATTATTGTATATATATTATTTTACGCTAATAAGATATAAGATAAATAGAATAAATCATAATAAAAAACACATTTGACCAATAATTCACTAAAACAACTGCCAATAAACTGGTAAAAATTATAGCATGGCATACTCTTAAATTAATGAATAGTATTTTTTAAATTAATATCTAGTTTTCGTTAATTTTAAAATATCACATGATTAATTAAATATCTAATTTTTTTACCAAACTATATATATTTTTTTATTATTATAAGCAAAAATATTATTGTATATTATTTATACGAAGAAATTAAATCTCACATCACTACTAACAACAGTACTCGAACTTGCTACGAAGCGAGCTGAACTGATATACGTGGATGTCAAAGCTACATGCTTGATCACCATAAAACATGACAAGTGGCGATCGCAACGAATTAAACATGTATATTTGAGGACAGTTCGTATCATTTCATTTCTTGTTCAAAGCTCTCCACTGTTTTTGTAAGACAACCAGGTTCACAATTTCCTCGCTTCTCTTTGTTTGTTTCTGTCACTCTGTTTCCTCCAAAGAAAGTTCGAAGTACCAAAAAATGCAGTACAACAACTTGGGTAGGTCAGGTTTGAAGGTGAGCCAACTCTCCTATGGAGCGTGGGTTTCCTTCGGCAATCAACTAGACGTGAAGGAAGCAAAATCGATCCTCCAGTGTTGTAGAGATCACGGGGTCAACTTCTTCGACAACGCCGAGGTCTATGCCAATGGAAGAGCCGAGGAGATCATGGGTCAGGCCATTCGTGAACTGGGTTGGCGCCGCTCAGACATCGTCGTCACTACCAAGATCTTCTGGGGGGGATCAGGTCCAAATGACAAGGGTCTCTCTAGAAAGCACATCATAGAGGGCACAAAAGCTTCGCTCAAGAGGTTGGATATGGAATATGTTGATGTTATTTATTGTCATCGACCTGACATTTGTACTCCTATTGAAGAGACTGTGAGAGCTATGAACTATGTAATTGATAAGGGTTGGGCTTTTTATTGGGGTACTAGTGAGTGGTCTGCTCAGCAGATCACTGAGGCTTGGGGCGTAGCTGAGAGGCTTGATTTGCTCGGACCCGTTGTTGAGCAGCCTGAGTATAATATGCTGTCTAGACACAAGGTTTCCTTTTGCCCTTTAACTAATATTTCTATTTTTTGCTATTTTCTAAGAAAAATTCCTTTCTAATTTTTGTGGGTTTCTAGAGTTTGATTATATGATTCTATGAGCTTGTAGAAAATATGCATAGGATGGGATTTTTGTTAGAATACCGTGATTTAATATTTCTGAATTACTGTTGTATTACAAAAAAAATTCAGTAATTTGCACTTATCTTTTTTATTTGCTCGCTGTAGATTTTATTCACTGTTGACTGTTGTATTGATCGTAAACAAATTTTCCATTTTCAATGGTTACTGCTGATATATGATGAATGGCTTCATTTTGATCCCATTGAGGTAGGTTTTTTGTCATGGCTTAGTGTCAGTGGGAAATGGGTTTTGTGTATTCATTCTCATTTTATTGGAACTCTTGTTAGCATAAGTATTATGGCTCGTTCGGTGTCATAAAATATTAATCTCTCTATTAGTGTCAACGGGAAATGGGTTTTGTATATTCATTCTCATCTTATTGGGACTCTTGTTAGCATATAAGTATTATGGCTCGTTCTGTGTCCGAAAATATTAATCTCTTTATTAAATTGGTAATGGATTCTTCTGATTTGGTTTATCTCTTGATTTGGTACAATCTCATCAATGATAGATATAAATTTGGACATAAATAATCAAATTATGGATCATAGTTGGAGACTTGATTTCACTGGCTTTCGTCAATTTGTATTACAAACCTGCATACATCTGAGGATGTTTGAGCGCCTTGTGGACCCAATCTACTACTAGTTTGTTGAGTTTGGAATTTGATCTGGATTAGCCACTCTCTTCGGAATCATCAATTAATTTTTTAGTTGTTCAGTTGAGGGCTATGATCAAGAGGTGCGTATTGGCTGCTAATGTTTCTTGGTTCTTTTTCATGTGAGAATTTCAGGAATAACTCAAGCGATCAAATACAACTGAGGATAATTGAACATTAAAGTAAAAAGGGGTATATAGAGAAAACCAAAATGACCAAATTTATTCTTAGATTATGTCTAAGTCTTCGAAGAAATGATGGATGCATTACATGTATTAAGCACACTAAGAGTGTAAGGAAGAGTGTCAAGTAGTAACCTTGGGTAAAACTTAAGAATACCATGTTCAGCCATCAATTTGTTTTTGGTCAAAGCCATCAATTTTGTTATTATTATAAATCAGAGGGTTTTTTGTTCCCATATCCCTATTTTTTAAAGTACTAGAGCTAAGGGAATTTTGATGCATAATATGCTTAATATTACATTAATTTTTAGGATTATGTGTTATTCTAGGAATAACTGAAAAAGTTAAGGTAGTCATACAAATTTTTTTTCGTCTAGTTAAAAGATATGACATGTAAATATCTCTTTGGAATGTTGAAACCTGAAAATTTATTGCTCTAAATTTCTGGCTTCGGTTTATGCTCTTCCCTAGCTCTCTCTAGCTTCCTGTAGTTGTGTCTGTGGGCTAATGAGGTAGCACTCTATAGTGTACTCAAGAAGACCAAAGATCTATAAACACCCTAATTACCCTACATATACCCAAGGACTGAAGATATTTCTGGTGGTATCCAATCTTGTTCTCATTTTTTGCTTAGACACAACTTTTTTTTCTTCTTCATATTAGATTCAACCTAATCCATATATGCGGTTAATCCATTCCATTGATTCACGTTGAGATGAAGGCAAGGCAAGCTGGCAACGTTTCTATTATGTATTGTTGTTTTTAATAATAGGCATCCAGTTCTCGAGGACATAATGTTTCTCATTGTGTATGATCTAACAGGCAGTTCCTATAATTGATATTTGACAGTTTCTCAAGTTTCCTACTTACCCACCTCAAGGTGAAAATATATCCAACTGTATCAATTGTTAGCCCTTGTTCATGTTGGTGCCTGTACTAACACTTATTCTTGTTTGGTATTACCTGTAGCACATCTCACCGGTACAAAAAGGGAAGAAGGTTATTCCCTCTTGCTTAACATTTCGAGATGTGCTACCAACAATTCCATCCCTACTTCATGGAACATTTAATCTCATGATCAAAAGGCTACTCCAAATTTGAAAATAATCTGTTTGAACTAGCAGCTCCATGCCTTTATTTTCCCAGTTTGTTTACTAGCATGTTGTGTTTCCCTTGTATTGTCCTTGATGAATACAGCACTGTGATTATAGCAATCATGTCTTATATAACAATATTTGTCTCTCCTAAAAGCAATGAAGTTATTTATTTTATGTATGCAGGTTGAGTGTGAATTTCTACCTCTCTATAGCAACTATGGTCTGGGTCTTACCACTTGGAGTCCACTTGCATCTGGAGTGCTAACTGGAAAATATGGCAAGGGAATCATACCACCTGATAGTCGGTTTGCATTGGAGAATTACAAAGTAACTTGATTTATAATAATAATTGTTCTGTTGCCACAAATGCTCATTGCTTTTTCTTATGAACAATTAATGATCATTCTTAAACCGTTCGAATTAATGGTTTGGACCACTAAGTTCCATTTTATGTTTGTATATCCTCATGATTGGTAAGAAGTTTCAATTACAATTAGTATTTAGCTCCTGAGCATCCACTGAGGTGTTTTATTAGCCTGACCACTGCTGAAGTATGTGATCCAATGCTATACACAATTCATAGGGTGTATAAATCGCATGCATTAAATTGGACTTATGTTTGTACATGACTGGCTTCCTTCCTTTTTCTACTGCCTGCATGGATTATTGGTTCAAAAAATGCAAGTTTGGTGGGAGTTTGAGTAGAAATATAACATAAGATTATGCGGAAACAAATACTAAGGAATGAAAATAGGTCGAGAGGAGAACGAGAAAAATAATTAAAGTCATTCTTATCAGAGATTGCATATGTACTTATAGGGATAATGAGACTAAAATCCTAATCCTAGTAGGATTCTAAATAAGACTCATAAATTACTAAGGAAACTTGATTGTAATTATCTAATATCTAATACTAGTAATATTAAATATCTAATATTTCAATTCTCCCCCTCAAGCTGAATATAAATAAGTGCAGTTTTAACAGTTACGAAAGGCAATAAAATAGAAATCATCAAAAACAATTCATCACAAGTGAAGTTGAACCTCAAAGATTCTAATAAGTAGGTCTTGCCATGGATGTAAAAGTAGTCACTTAACTAACCAAAATTAACTGAAAATAATAGGATACACTACTTTTTGAGAATGTTAACCTTGATTGAAGTTATAGGCCACATGTAGTTGAAAGACCCTAAGAGTGTAGGGAAACCCAGAACAATCCTTAAGACAGAGTAAGTAATAGAAGATGTGGTTACATAGGCTAAACAACATAAATACTACATAGGAAAGACAAGTGGTGGAGTATTGATGATAAAGTGATGCAAAACCACATTGAAAAGGGCTTTCAAGAAATTTGGATAGTCAGCAGCAAAGGCAACTGAGGGGTAGCGATGTAGATATCAATGACTCCAAGCAAAGCCAAGGTTGGCATAAATTGCTATCAACACATGTAGAAAGAAGACATACTCTAAATCTCCCATCTAGTTGAAGCATAAATATTAAACATGCCCAACTTGAATTGTGAGATATGAAAACCTTTTAATAACAAAAAACACCTTTTAATAAGGCATTAGTAGTAGAACTCAAATTTATCGAGCTCAAAATGATAACCCTTTAATTAGGCATATAAAAAACATATACTCAAATCTTCAATCAATCAAAGAACAATCTCAATTGGTGCATATAACCTACATATAGCAACAACATAGAAGTGCTCAAATATATTAAATCTCAAAGCAATAGAATAAAGAACTCCAACTAAACTTCACAACACCACCCCTACACAATAAGCCAAAGGCCATTGAAAATAAACCCATGATAATAATTGAACAACACAGGGTTGAAGTAAATGGTATGTGTCGGCGACTAAAAAGTCTAATCAATAACATACCAAATTATTTCAGGTTATCCAAATAACCAATCAATGCAAAACACTTGATCAATCCAAAATTAACTAAATATCAAATCACTCGTCGTAATACAAGATCAGTTCCAAAACAAAAGTAGACAGTAGTTGTAAAACTTGTCAAAAATAGCAAGTGACTTGAAAATTAAATGATAAGAAATTACTCAAATAGTCAAAACAAGTCACTTCAACACTACAAGTTCAAAAGAGGAGTCTGTATACACAATTTACATCTTCATTGACCCACTTGTGAATCTATAGCACTACAAATATAAAGCCTCATAGAAAATCCAAATAACAATTAGGATATTTGATCATCCCATAAATATTCCAAATAAATAAACATATCCAAATCAACCCAAAACATCCATTAAATAAAAATACTCAATTAGCCAAGATAATAAAATCAGCCCAAATACCAAATAAATGAGCCTAAGTATCTAATTGCATTTTAACCAGAAAGTCAAAACAACAATAAGCCCAACTAATCACATTGCTATGTCAGCCCAATAACCCAAAACACCTATCAAACAATCATCCCCAAAGTAACAATTTACCTTAATCAACAAACTACTAGCAAGGACGGTAATGGAAGAACCCAAACCGAAGGTGATGGTTGACAAATATGGCAAGGATTGGAACACAAAGAGGGACAACTACTGGTGGTTGCATATGATGTAAAACAATCAAACCAGCGGTGCAAAACCATGTTGGAGGAGCTGAAGTCGGTGGATGACTAATTTATAAGGTGTGGTGACGTGGGTGCTAGGTCAATTGACAATAGTGGCGCTAGGCTTGCGAAGGTTGGTATCGATGGAAGCATCGCAAATGACGGTGACTCTAGCTCTTATGGTTGCTGACCTGCGAAACGCAAAGAATGCAAGCAGACAACAAATGATGGGTAGATATCGTGGGCAGCACAGGTGAGGGTTACTGGTGGCATCAGTAATGCAGGAGTTCAATGGTAAGTGCAACTGGGTGGCTAATAGATCTTGATAGTTGGGCTGACGTCTAGAATTCTTGATTTGAAGCTAACGCAGACGATGGTCTAATGATGGCTGTTGGATGTTTCATGGTTTCTTTTTTGGATTTGGAATGCTAAGGGAGAGAGTAACCAAGGGTTTAGAAAATAGATTACCACTCTTCTGGAACGAGTCCAACTATGATATCAAATAAAAATATAACATAAGATTACGTAGAAACAAATATTAAGGAAACGAAATAGGTCGAAAAGAGAATGAGAAAAATAAAGTCATTCTTATTCTCCATTTATTATAATACTAATACTGAGAGTACATGTGTATTAATAAGGATAATAAGATTGAAATATTAATCCTAGTAGGACTCCAAATAAGACATAAATTACTTAGGAAATTTAATTATAATATCTAATATCTAATACTAGGTAATATTAAATATCTAATATTTTAGTTGTTTGTATATGAGACAATGACATCTACAAATCAGTGGGTTCTATCTTAAATAATGAATGTTCTCTTTTCTTTGCTGACAAACTGAATGAACCTTTCCTCTCTTATCATGATGAATTTGATCTTTCATAGGATAATATGGATTTATCTTCTAAACAAAAGAGCATTGTAATGCCTGTAGATGTTTTTTAGCATTCATGTCCCTGTATGATGAATAATTTATCAGAAGTCTTGTTAGGATTTAATATTTTACCTTTTGATGCTATGCTCACGAGATATTAAACAGATCTCAGAATTTCGGTGTTTAGTTAGCAGAACTGTGAGATATTAACTTTTGCATACCTATTCCTTGTAGAATCTGGCTAGTCGCTCACTTGTTGACGATGTGCTGAAAAAAGTTAATGGTCTCAAGCCAATTGCTGACGAATTAGGTGTTCCTTTATCTCAACTTGCAATTGCATGGTGTGCTGTAAACCCCAATGTGACCTCAGTTATAACTGGTGCTACAAAGGAGTCCCAGGTGAGTTTTGATTGTGATGCTTTTTTGCTATAAATTCTTGTAGCTATTAATTTCTGTCCTGTTTTGATCATGTTTCCCAAACATTCAACTTTCAATGTGGAAAAGCAAAGCATGCTACTTATCCAATGTTGGAGATAAAACGGTTTATAATGATGTATATGTGCACGGATTTTAATAATGTCATATAAGGAGCTTAATTTCTGAGTTCCTGAAGTAGTCGTCTGAAAGGATATAACCTTTGCTGTACCTTTAGCTTGTGATTAGCGACACAAAAAGACATGCACGGTGTAATTGGTTGTAGATCTCTTTCTTTGTGGAGTTGCTCTTGTATGGAAACTTTTTTTGGAAACTTTATAATTTCTTGGCACATCAATCTCCAATTTTCAGTTATATAAGAAAAGCTTCTGCATAATTATTGTTTAGTGAGTTAATGCTCAATCTCTTAATGTCAAGGGTCAATGTTTTTTTATTTTAATCACACCGCTGGATTTGGAACTGAATCTTGTTTGAATAGAATAGTTGTATGATTAAATTCTGGAAAATTCCTTTTATCCCCATTACACTACTCAATACCACTTAAGTACCACTTAAGTGTTAAAATATCATGCTTTTACTCCTAATGTTGTATAAGGCTATTTTAAGCATTGATGCATTTTTCTTAGAAGAGGTGAGGCGTAAGCCTAAGACAGTTCGTGGCATAAGCCTCAAACTCTACTAAAAAACTTCAAAAAACGAATTACAAAAATATTAATCCAATAAATAAATAAGCATGGAACTAATAGTATAGCACACCAAGTAAATTAGGTTGTAGCTGTATTGACTAAAATGTCAAATTTAGAGTTCTCAGAGGCAATAACTATGGTCGAAGTAGAGTAGAATTTTGAAGAACAAAAAAATTTGAACAATATGTGTAAAGACAAATAGAGTGACAAACTCAAAAGAAAACAATGAAGGAATACAAATCGAAATAGTCAAATGGGGAAAAATGTTGATATTGCAAGGTCGGAATTTAGTGATTGTCAAAATTTGGTGGTGCCAGAGACAATGAAAAAGGAATATGAGAGGAGTAGGAAAACTAAAGAATGTAAATGAAAGAACTTTAATCATGTTTGTTTATAGTATTATAATATTCATTTTTTTTATTTGACTTTTTATGTTTTTAAATTTTAAGGAAACCGAATCAAGATTTTATAGATAACCCATGAAATGAACCATTTGAGGCTTAGTTGAGAGAGTCCTACAAAGAGGATTATGACTAGAGAGGGATCAAAAGTCCCTTATGACGTCTATTGTTCCCCAATTTATACAAGATGAAGGGTACACGTGACTGTATTACATTGGAAATGTACAAAAATTAGGGTTCCTATGGTCTTTGCTAGGGTTTGAAGTAGAAAAGGCTTGTAAAGCCAGGGAAAACACACTTTACAAATGGGTTGATGAGAGTATGACATACGGGTTGACACGATCTTGAGCTAGGGTTGGTGAGAGTCTGGCATACGGGTTGACACGGTCTTAAGCTAGGGCTAGTGAGAGTCTGGCATTCGAGTTGATACGATTATGGGTTCTGGTTGATGGGAGTTTGGCATTTGATACAGTCTTGGGATCGTGCTGATGAAGTTTGGGACATGGTCTTAACCATCGAGTCATCCACCGAGTAGATGCCCTCGACCTTAGTACCAAATAAGGCTATAACCTCAATCGTCTCGAGGCATAAAAGTCTTAAGGCGTGCATTTATTATACGAGGAACTCAACTTGAGGCTAGTCAAAATAACCCTTTAGGTTATTATGTTAACCTCACCCCACATTTATGAGCATGCATCTAGATCGGTTTGCATCCTCATTGGTGCTTTATATCAGTACTCATAAATTCATGAAGTGATTTAATGATAGTTATGACTTTTTTGAATGTCATTTTGCACAACTTAACCTTAGTGATGTGAAAATGTGTCTTAGGTCCTGTACTAAGTCTTTTGTGTTCGAATTTTTTAAATTATGTTTAGATCAAACTGTACTTAATATGATTCGAACATGTGACTTGAAATAGGGGAGTGGTGAATCTTATTAAAGTGAACTACAACTTTTTAGAATTAAATGTATTCATGGTTAGGCCTTTCATAAAGTGAATGAACTTGAGCCTTGTTTCAAAGAATTATTTCAGTAAAGCCACGAGTTTTTATTTTTTTATTTTTAAATTCTCCACCTGCAAATTGCAAAGCAATTTCAATGGACATTAATATCCCCTTATTTAAACAGAAAATTTTGATATCTGCTAGTGATTGTCCTGTGAGAGGTTAAAAATGTTCGGGGACTATATTTTGAAAATCTCTCTCGGATTGGAATAAGTGTCAAGTGTGTCACTAGAGTTTATTTAAGGCAATGTTCATGTTTAACTTGCTTTGATTAAATATTTTTGTTCTAATTAGTTAGCAAACAACTTTATGCAGATTGTTGAGAACATGAAAGCTGTCGATGTGATTCCGCTAATTACTCCTGCTGTGATGGAGAAGATTGAAGCTGTTATACAAACCAAGCCAAAGCGTCCAGATTCATATCGATAGATGCGATACGACCATCTCAGTTATATCTTTTCTTCATTATATCAAACATAGTCTACCTCATTTTTACTAAAAAGATTTAAAAAGGATTATGAATTTATGATTTCATCTGTTAGACTGTTATGATTTTTATCAACTAGCTTGTATGATTTTTATCAACTAGCTTGTATGATTTTATGTATTTCACATTGCTTTACGTGGGACTATTTTTAAATGGGTGGCTACCTCTGAGGGATGGGTGAAGCTATGGCGTACCGACAGAGTAAGGCATTAATTTTGATATTTGAGTTTATTTTTTCTCCCAAGAAAATCTTCCATACACAGGGCCATTGGATTTTCTTTTTCTCTTACACATTTTAGTTCGCCATACACAAAAGTGATTATCCAATGGTTGAAAATGAACCGGGTGCATACTATAGCTATGCCCCTGTTCAGTGAAAGATTTTCTCCCTTTGGATATGTTTTTCTACTATTCGTATAGGCAAGGCAGATCCATTTAGTGAAAAATAGGTAAACAAATGTGTCAAGAATCTTGGACAGTTGAAGGGTTACTATGGAGGTAGCTTAATTTCTTATTGCACCGATATTTGAAAACTTTGTAGCCATTAATCTTTAATCATAAATTTGCAGTATATGAATATATATATATATATATATATATATATATATATATATATATATATATATATATATATATATATATATATATATTTTGCCGAGTATCCCGTTTTAACCAGAAACTTGTGATGTGGAAAGGGAAGGAAAGTACAAGAGAGAAATAGATGAAATGGGAGATACAAACTAAAAGAGGAAAATTTTAGATGAATTAAGGTTAGAAATTTGAGGAAAAGAAATAGGGGGAAGATAGAATATAAAAAATCTAGAGATTTTTCAATTCATAATTTCAGTTTGATTCTAAATATACACTGATGGATTATATTTACAAGACAATATTGTTAATTAAATAGAATAAATCAAATACATAATAAATCTGGAAATTTAAACTATAAATAAGACAAATTCTAATCATATAATAATATAATTTAAATGATATTGATATATTTATCCTAAGTTAAAAGTTCTAAATATCTTTATTTTCATAAATTTTTTCTTTTGAGAAAACTTAACTTGTGGTGAGTTGTAGACTCATAAAGCAAGAGAGTTTTAAATATGTTACCAGTCTTTTCCAATGGTACTTGCTAAGTGGCAATGGGCATAGTTGAAAAACGTCGACTAACAAAACATCCAAATATAGGAAAGAAGGCTTCAGTAAGGTAACAATACTTTGAATTTAGAAATTGTATGCTCAGTTACACTAGTTAAATTTTTTAACAAATATGCATTAGATTTAACAGGTGAGGTCAAAAGGATCAACATAATAAGAGGGGCGTTTGTTTGATGGAGCATCCAGTGGAAGGAGGACTAACTATTTTAGAAGGTGGTCACAATTCTAAATCACCCTTTGGATTTGATGGAGTCACATGTGCATTTGACAAAGGACTTAATGATTCACTTTTAAGCCTCCTCTCATGGACACTCACAAGGAGGCTCGATACACAATTAGACTTAACTCGTTTGAGTTTAGGATCATAATAATTCACATGTATTGTATTACTATGGTACCCAAAAACATAGGCATTATTTTCTTTATAGTATCTAGCATTAATCCTATGAAACTAAGGTTGACCTAATAAAATAAATTTCAAATGTTGGCACAGTATGGCAAGAAACATATTGTATTAGAGAACCCTAATAATTAGGAACGTGACAATTTTTAGTGACAAATAGTACATTCATTTGTGTTCGTATAAAATACTTTAATGGGATATGGAATATGTTCACTCCTAAGAATTAGTAATTCTCCCACAAAATATTCGTACAGTGCATTTATAGGATAATAATCATGAAAAGTAAAGTGATACACCAACTTCCTTTTTTAAGAGCTTATCAATTACAAGTTAGAATATGTTTAAACAGATATTCTTATAATTATTTAATTATTTATCTTGATTAAATAACATCCATAGTTTCTAAGTAGAGATATATGATTCTTATGTATGTGATACATAATTGATGAACTGAATGAGTAGTATGCAATTTAATTGATACGAGAGTGATTAAATTAATTACTATATGATGTGTAGTTTACTTGAGAGAGAAATACATGTTAAGTTAAATTCAATTGACCATGTAATTAATTGATAATTATATTAGGAGATTTTATTTATTCACGTGTTTAGAAAATTGGGAGATTAAGTATTCTTAAATATTTTCTCATATATCTTCTTAGTTACCAAATTTGATTTAATTAATTATTGTTTCCTTAAAATATAATAACAGAAAAAAAAATTAATTTTTATTTTTTGGTTTTAAAAATTAGTTTCTAATAAAATAATCTCCGTGAGAATGATCTTTTCTTATTATTATATTACTTATTGTGATACTTGCATATTTATTTCACAATTTGTGTGGCGATCAAGTTTTTGGCACCGTTGCTAGGGATTATAAATATTAGAAATTATTATTTTTTACTTTTATTTTAGTTATTTCTTTATTTATTTTTCATAATTTTATTTTTAATTTTAATTTTTTTAGTTATATAATTTTTTATTTATTTATCTATTTATTTATTTTAGTTAATTTTCTTTACTTATTTAATTTTTTATTTTAATTAATTAATTAATTAATTAATTTTTTATTTTTATTTAGTTTTAATTTAAACATCTCTTTTAGTGATTTAGAAATACATTTGAGTCTATTGTATAAGCAGAGTTCATGAGAGAGAAATCTTGCCATTAGATCTCAAAATTGAGAGTACTTTGAAGTGAATAAGGAAACAACAAGTTTTTACCCAAGAGGAAAAAATGGCTATAATTCATTAGACATAAACAATAATGAGCTAAACTTGAACAATCAAATATTTTTTATGGATGATAGAGATATAGCGATAAATGGATATGCAATACCTATGTTGGAAGGGATGAATCCAAGTATTACAAGGCCAAACATTCAAGATAATCAGTTTGAGTTAAAGCTAGTGATGTTTCAAATGCTACAAATAGTTGGACAATTCAGCATATTACCAACAGAGGATCCTCATCTCCATCTCAGATTGTTTATTGAAGTTTTAGATTCATTTAAGTTCAGTGGTGTGATCGAGGAGGCATTTAGGCTTAGATTATTTCCTTACTCTTTACGAGACTGTGCTTGTGCTTGACTAAACTCTTTGTTACCTGATTCCATTACAACTTGGAATAGTTTGGCGGAGAAATTCTTGATGAAATACTTCCCACCAACAAAGAATGCCAAGCTTAGGAATAACATTACCTTTTATCAATAATATGAAGGAGAATCTTTATATGAAGTATGGAAAAGATTCAAGGAATTGCTAAGGAAGTGTCCTCATCGTGGTATTCCTTCTTGGATTTAAATGAAGACTTTTTACAATGGTCTCAATGCTCAAACAATAACTATTGTTGATGCATATACTAATGGAGCTTTGCTAGTCAAATCTTACAATCAAGCTTATGATTTACTTGAGAAAATGGCTAGCAATAATGATCAATGGCCAATAGATAGAATGACAACCACAAGAAGAGTAGCCGGAGTGCATGAGGTAAATGATATCACAACACTTACAACTCAAGTGTCATCTTTGGTTAATCTTTTAAAGGCTAAAAACTTGCCAGTAAGTATAAACCAGGTCCAAGATTCAAGAGTGTCATGTGTGTTTTGTGGAAGAGCTCATTTGTTTGATAATTTTCCAAATAATATTGAATTTGTATGGTATGTGGGTAATGTTAATCAAAATAATAATCCATACTCGAACACATATAACCTAGGATGAGGACAACATCTAAATTTCTCTTGGAAGAACAACAATCAAGATGGTAATCAATTCAACTGTCAATCATTTCCACCACCTCGTTTTCAACAACCATATCAATCACAAGCCCAAGAGAAGAAGTCACCTATTGAGGACAATACAAATTCCTTAATAGTGATGATGAAAAACTTTATCCAATCATTTAGTGAAAAAGTGTTAACTCAAGAGACTTCAATTCTAAATTTGGAGAACCAAATAAGGCTACTTGCTCAGGCTATGATTCAAAGGCCTCAAGGTAACCTTCCAAGTAACACAATTGTAAACCCACGAAGAGAAGGTAAGGATCGGTGCAATGCCATAGCCTTGAGGAGTAGTAAAACTTTAGAATAGGAACATAACATAGAAAAGGATGATGAGAAACATGAAATTAATAAGGATGGGGAGGAACTAGTAGATAAAGAGAGTAATGGAAAGGAAATAATTCAGCCAAAAAAGTTAAGTTATACTTGGCTTTACTTGAGGACAAGCAAAAAGTTAAGTTTAGGGGTGTGATAACTTTATAAAAATATAGTCATTAGCGCACTTTTTTATTTAATATTTACTTGTTTTATTTGATAAATAGTATTTTTAGAGTTACAAATATTAAAATACAAACATTTTAGTGATAAAGGGGTGAAAATATAAGTCTTAATTGTTTTTGGGATTTTTTATGAATTTTTAACGCAGGACCAATAAGAAGTTACCATGTGGCTTGCCACGCAAGTATAAAAGTTAACTGGACAAGCCACGTGAACACCATGCAAGCAGGGACAACGAATCGTAAATCATCGCATGTTAGGAGGGAAGAAGCGCTTGACACATGTCGATATGACGTTCAATCCGAGTTTGGAGAGTGGTCAAACAACCCTACCATATGTGGTCATTCTATTACTCCCCACGATCCATTAGCGTGCCATGCCATCTACATCCACAAATTACATTACTTTGTGTGGTGATGACACAACATGTGTTGACTCAGATCGGTCTTCCTTACCACGCGTAGCTCTTTGATTCACTCAGTAAATTCCATATGCCACGTGTTGCACTATGATTGACTGGTGTTGTTAAATTTACTTGTTTTGATCTCAACCCTTGATCTGAAGTTGATATGACAGTCCAGATTATACCTGAGCTATATTTAAGCCTCTAATTACCCCATAAATCCTAATGAGCTACCATTAGCATAATTTGGATAAGTTTTTGGAGCTAAAAAAAGAGAAAAATACAAAAAAAAAATCAAAAAGAGATACAATTTTAGTGTAGATTGAAAAGAAAATTAGTACTACAATTGAAGAGATTGATTGCATTTCTTCTTCTACTCTTTTTTTTATCAATTTTTATGTCTTTTTTTGTGAAAAATATGAGCTTTATGAACACAATTATGTGTAGTTAATTTATTAATCTAGGGATCTTATGAACGCAATTTTCGCCATTTGATAATTTAATATTTTACCCCAATTATAATTATATTATAATTATAATTATATTATTTAATTTGATTTGTATGTTATTAATTGTTTGGCCAACAATTTATCTATAGAGATAATTAAATAGATTTGTGACAATTATTTAATTTTTTGTTTTGATTAAATAGCATGCATAGTTTCTAGGCATAGATGAATGATTCTAATGTATGTGATCCATAATTGATGAACTTAATGAGTAGTATGCAATAAGTATTCTTAGATATCTTCTCATATATCTTCTTAGTTACCAAATCTGATTTAATTAATTATTGCTATTTACTTTTAGTTATTTTAATTTTGCTTCCTTAAAATATAAAAATACAAAAAATTGTTTTTATTTTTTTTGTTTTAAAAATTAGTTTCTAATAAAATAATCTCTATGATAACGATTTTTTCTTATTATTATATTACTTGTTGCGATACGTATACTTATGTATTCATTACACACACAATTTGTGTGGCGATTAGAGGAAACCCACTAGATTTGTTTTCTACTCCCTTCTACCTAATTATTTTGCATTGTATTGATGCATGTGCTCACATTAAGGACAATGAAAGAATTATGCATGGTGGAGTGTAAAAATGCCTTTATCTTTTTTATTAGTATTGTTTTGTTTGCTTTACTAGTTTAATATGTTTTAGAAGCATATTTTTTTTATTTTTTTATTATATATTTAAGTTAATTAGAATTAATAACTAGGTTGGGAATTAATGATATAATATTTCTTCATTTTACGATGTTAGTGATAAAATTAGCTAAACAATGCTAGGCTTTAATTGATAAGATGGAATCTTGAAATTGTTCCCAAGTGAAGGCAATTTTATGTTAACTTTGCTCAAAATTAGCATGCACAATAGATAAGTTTGTGATATGCAAAATTATGTGCTTGAATTTCTGTAAAATGCTATGAATTTCTTTAAAATTTGCTATGATTTTAATGAATATGATTAGGATGCTAGAACTTTTGTTTAAGTTTATCGTGGTGAATGCTAAATGTTTTTTTTAAATGATTAAGGCAATAAGATTAACCTTTGGCTAAATTTTTTCTAACCATGATGTTATTGTCCTATAAGGACAAACCTTTATCGAAAAAAATTAAGCCTACATGAGCCATTATTTTGTACTTACTCCTTATCCTTTGAACAAGATGTATTGGCCATGCCCTATAGTTCAAGAAAAATTTGAGTTGTACAAAAAGAGAATATATTCTATGAAAATATATATGAACTTAGAGAGAAAATCAATTTCATTATTGTGGATAATGGTGAGCAATTATACGAATGATATATCAAAAGAAGGGACTAGTGAGGAAAAAAAGACTATCACCCTCCAAGAATCAAATTTTTTGCCAAAGGTCATATCCAAAACTTCCTCTTTTCCAATAGGTTCGACAGTCCGACAAAGGATAACAAAGAGATTGGTATGCGAAAAAATGCATCTAGTACACTTGAAGAAGATTACCATCAAGATACAAGGATGCAAATATTGGATTGCTAACTCGACAATTCAACGCCAGACACTTCAAAACCTTTGATGATGCTGAATGATAAAAGTGGAAGTGTTAAGCTAAAAACGTAAAACCAAGCACTTTGTGGGAATCAAACCACTACATTTGTTTTCTACTCCCTTTCTACCTAATTTGTTTTTACATTATATTCATACATGTGCTTATATTGAGGATGATGTAAGAATTATGTATGGTGGTGTAAACCATGTCTTTATCTTTATTTTTTTTGTTTTCTTTATTAGTTTATTATGTTTTAGAAGCATAAATTTTTTGATTATATATTACATATTTAAGTTAATTAAAATAAATAACTAGGCTTGAAATTAATAATATAAAATTTCTTTGTTTTATCACATCGATGATAAAAATGGCTAAACAATGTTAGGTTTAAAATGATAATGGATGTTGGTAGAATCTTGACATTGTTCCTAAGTGAAAAAACTATGTGCTTGAATAGTGAAAAATGTTAAGAATTTATTGAAATAATGCTTTGATTTTAAAGAATATGGTTAGGATGCAAGAATTTTTCTTTAAGTTTATCAAGGCAAATGCTAATTGTTTGTTTTTTGAAAAATGATTAAGGCAATATGATTAAAATTTGGCTAAATTATGCTACCCATAATATTATTATGCAATAAGGACAACCCTTTTAGTGAACCAATTTAAGCCTACATGAACCATTTGTTTGTGCCCACTCCTTACCCTTTGAACCAAACACATTGGTCATGCCCTATAGTCCAAGAAAAAGTGGAGTTGTACAAAAATAGAACATATTCTAAAAAAATATATATAAACTTTGAGAGAAAGTCAATTTCATTATTATGGATAGTGGCAAGTAATTATAAGAGCCCTAATAGTTCGTACGAATAGTATATCAAAAGAAAGGACTAGTGAGAATAAAAATTCAGTCACCCTCCAAGAATCAAATGTGGCACCAAAGGTAGTATCTTAGCCTTCCTTTCTTACTAATGACAGTGCTTTATAGTTTTCCAATAGGATCGATAGTTCAAAAAAGTAGAATCATGAAAAGGAAAAAAATTGGCCATTCCCCAAGAGTAACAAAGTGATTGGTATGAGAAACAATGCATCTAGTATGCTTGAAAGAAGATTACTATCAAGACATAATGATGCAAATATTAGACTGCTAACTCTACAGTTCAATATCATACATTTCAAAACCGTTGATGATGGTGGATGATAAAAGTGGTAGTGTTAGGCTAAAGATGTAAAAGCAAGCGCTCCACAAGATTTGTTTTCTACTCCCTTCTACTTAAAATTTTTTGCATTATATTAATGCATGTGCTTACATGGAAGATGATGTAAGAATTATGTATAGTGGTGTAAACTTGTCTTTATCATTATTATTAGTATTGTTTTGTTTGCTTTCTTAGTTGAATATATTTTAGAAGCATAATTTTTTTGATTATACATTATATATTTAAGTTAATTAGAATCAAATACTAGGCTTGGAATTAATAATATAATATTTCTTTATTTTATTTCCATGGTGATAAAATTAGCTAAACAATGTTAGGTTTTAAATGAAAATCAATATTGACAGAATCTTGACCATTTTATGGTAACTTTGCTCAAAATTTGCATGGTTGCAAATATTGAACTGCTAACTTGAAAGTTAAGCATACTCTTCAAAACCATTGTTGATGGGGGATGGTAAAAGTGGAAGTACAAGAAAAATACGTAAAACCAAGTGCTTAATTTTTGGAAGGCAACCCACAAGATTTGTTTTCTACTCTCCTCTACATAAGTTGTTTCTTAAATTATATTGATTATGTGCTTACATTGAGGACAATTTGGTGGTGTAAACATGTCTTTATCTCCATTATTACTATTGTTTTTTTTTTTTGCTTTATTAGTTTAATATGTTTTAGAAGGATAATTTTGTTTGATTATTTATTATATATTTAAGTTAATTAGAATCAATAACTAGGCTTGGAATTAATAATATAATATTTCTTTATTGTACGACAGTGATAAAATTTCCTAAACAATGTTAGATTTTAAATGATAATGGATGTTGATAGAATCTTGGTGTTGTTCCTAAGCAAAGGAAACTTTATGGTAACTTTGCTGAAAATTTGCATGCACAATAGCTAAGATGGTGATATGAAAAACTATGTGCTTGAATTTTTGAAAAATGTTATGAATTTATTGAAACATTGCTATGATTTTAATGAATATGATTAGGGTGCTAGAACTTTCTTTAAGTTTATCAAGGTGAATGCTAAATGTATTTTTTTAAGATGATTAAGGCAATTTGATTAACCTTTGGCTAAATTATTGTACCCATTATGTTTTTGTCATATAAGGAGAACCCTTTTAGTGAACTAATTTAGCCTACATGAGCCATTTGTTTGTACTCACTCTTTACCCTTTGAACCAAACACATTTGCGTGCCCTATAGTTCAAGAAAAAGTGGAGTTGTACTAAAAGAGAATATATTCTATGAAAATATATCTGAACTTTGATAGAATGTCAATATCATTATTATGGATAGTGGTAAGTAATTATAAGAACTCCAAAAATTTCATACGAATGATATATCTAAAGAAGGGACAAGTGAGGATAAAAAGACCATACCCCTCCAAGAATTCTCATAAGGACTCAATTGTAGCTCATCTAATTTATTTATTTTCAGCATCTTTTTCACCTCTCTATTGGACTCTTTTGCTTTCCCACTTGATTGAGAATTGTAGTGTAAAGGTGTAAGGCCTAACTTTGGTGGCCCTTCAATTGATGGTTTGAGCTTAGATCATATCTCAAAATTCTCCATAACCACATTAGGAATACACATGGGAAGTATAGCCTCAAAATAGTTCACACAACCAACAATATCAATCATAGATTCTATACTTTCAAAATTAAAATAAATTTAGTTATTTCTTCGTGAGTTTACTTCAATGTTCACAACATCATATGTAATAGTCTTAAGTTTGGGCAACCCAACAGATTCTTTTAAGTTATCATCATGACAAGTAACATCCATCCTTAAGCATTCATTAACATTATCAAAACAAAGGGGGTTCAAATGCTCTAAAACTTTAAATGTTACTTGTTCATCTTACACTCTTATTGTCAGCTCACATTTTGTACATTAATGAGTGCTATTCAAGTTGCTAAGAATGGACAAAAAAATATGATAGTAATGTTAAGATCCTCTTCCATGTCTAGTACAATGAAATCTACCAGAAAGATTAACTTGTCTACTTTTACTAGCATATCTTCTACCACACCTCCAAAGTCACTTAATTGATCTATCTACCATTTGTAATGTTATTAAAGTGGATTTGTTCTTACCAACCCCAAATCTCTTGAAGATTGATAATGGCATAAGGTTAATGCTTTAACCTAAGTCACAAAGTGCCTTGCCAAAATGGATGTTCCCTATAGTGAAAAAGATGCCAAAACTACATAGGTCTTTCTATTTTTATGGTAGTATTCTATCAAGGATAGAACTACAACCTTCAATCAGGTTTATTATTTCATTATGTCCAAGCTTCCTTTTCTTAGATAGGATATCCTTTAGAAATTTGGCATAATAAGACATTTGTTCAAGTACTTCTACAAGTGGTATATTTATGTGCAGCTTCTTAAAGACATCCAAAAATTTTGAAAACTACATAACTAACTTTTTCTTTTGAATTCTTTGAGGGAAATGAATAGCGGGTTTGTAGAGGTTTCTCTTTCTTGGTTGAATTATTTCCTTTCCATTGATCAATTTATCCACTTACTCCTCCTAATCCTTTTTATCCATCTATTCCTCATCATCCCTTTGAGTCTTATGTTCCAAGTGACATAATTATAAATCTATGTACTGATTATGGAAAAGCTCTCTTGGGCTTGTGATTGTTATAGTTGTGGAAAAGCAAGTGGTGGAATTGATTACCACCTTGATTGTTGTTATTCCAACTGAAATTTAGATGTTGCCTCCATCGTAGGTTATATGTGTTTGAATATGATTTATTATTTTAGTTCACATTACCCACATAGAATGTTAATTCAAGATTATTTGGACAACTATCAAAAAAATAGTCCCCAACACAAAACACACAAGACACCCTAGAATTTTGGACCTGGTTTATGCTCGTTGATGAGTTTTGAGCCTTCAAAAGATTCACCAAAGATGACATTTAAGCTACCAATCTTGTGATATCATTTACATCATGCATTCTAGATACTCTGCTTGTGGATGTCATTCTGTCCATTGGCCCTTGATAATTGTTAGTAGCTATTTTCTCAAGTAAATCATAAGCTTGATTGTAAGATTTGGCTAACAGAGCTCCATTAGTGGATGCATCAATAATGGTTCATATTTGAGCATTGTGACTATTGTAGAAAGTCTCCATTTGGATTCAATGAGGGATACCATGGTGAGGACACCTCCTTAGCAATTCTTTGAATATTTCTCATGCTTCATATAAAGATTCTCTTTCATATTGTTGGTAGGAAGTAATGTCATTTCTAAGCTTGGCATTCTTTGTTGGTGGGAAATATTTCATCATGAATTTCTCTACCAAATCCTTCCAAGTTGTAATGGAATCAAGTGGTAAAGAGTTTTGCCAAACTTGAGCATTTCTTGCAAACAGTAAGGGAATAATGTAAGCCTAAATACCTGCTCGGCCACACCACTAAATTTAAATGAATCTCTAACTTTAATAAATAATCTAAGATGTAAATTAAGATCCTTTGATGTAATCCACTAAATTGTACAACTGTTTGCAGCATTTTAAACATCATTGGCTTTAGTTCAAATTGATTAGCATAAATGTTTGGCCTTTGAATACTTGGATTCAGCCTTTCCAACATAGATATTTCATATTCATTCATAACTCTATCTCTATCATCCATTAACATTATATGATTGCTTAAATTTAGCTCATTATTGTTTGTTTATAATTGATTAGCCATTTCTTCCACTTAGGTAACAACATCTTGTTTTCTTATTGATCTTAGAGTATGTTCGATTTCGAGATCTAAAGGCAAAATTTCCCCCTTACTAACTCTACTCATGCAATAGATTGAAATATGTTTCTAATAGACTAAAAGATGTGTCAAAATTAAAAAAAATAACTAAATTAATTAATTAAAATTTTGAAAAATAACTAAAATAAATGAATATAAATAAATAAATTAAAATTATGAAAAATAAATAAAGAGAAATAGATAAAATAAAATTAAAAATTGTTTTCTAATGTTTATAATCCCTAACTAACTAAATAAATAAAAATAAAAATTATGAAAAATAAATGAAGATAAATAAAAATTAATTTCTAACGTTTATAATCCCCGATAATGGTGCCAAAAACTTGATCGATACGAATTGTATACAATGAATATACAAACACACTTATCTCAACATTAATATAATGATAAGCAAAGATTGTTCCCACAGAGATTATGTTATTCTAAACAAGTTTTTAAAATTAAAAAATAAAAATTATTTTTTTTTGTTTCATATTTTAAGAAAGAAAAATTAAAAGAAAAAAAATAAATAGCAATAATTAATTAACTCAGATTTGTTGCAAAGAGGATATATGAGTAAATATCTAGGAATACTTAATCCCCCAATTTTTTAAACATGTGAATCGCTAAAATTGCCACCAATATAATTGCCAATTAATTACATGATCAATTGAATCTAACCTAGCATGTATTTCTCTCTCAAGTAAATTTCAAAACATATAGTAATTAACCCAATCACACTCTCATGCCAATTAAATTACAAACTACTCATTAAGTTCATCAATTATGGATCACATATATAAAAATCATACATATTTGCTTAGAAATTATGCACGTTATTTAATCAAGACAAACAATTAAATAATTCTCTCAATTCTATTTAATTGTTTCTATAAATCAATTGTTGGCCAAACAATTAAAAGCATAAAAATTAGATTAAATAATATAATTAAATTGAAATCATAATTGGGGTAAAATATTAAATTATCACACATAGAAAATTGGGTTTATAAGACCTCCAGATTAATAAATTAGCTAGACATAATTTGTGCATAACGCTTTTATTTTTCATAAAGAAGGACATAAAAATTGATAAAGAAAGGAGAAAAAAAGAAATACAATCAATCTCTTAAATTATAGCATCAATCTCTTCTTGAATCACCACCAAATTGTATCTCTTTTTGATTTTTTTTTTGTATTTTACTCTCTTCTTATCTCCAAAATTTAATAAACATTATGCAATTTTTGGCTTATTAGAGTTTATGAGGAAATTAGAGAGTTAAATTAATTTTAGGTCGAATTTGGACCATCAAATCAGCTTCTGATTAAGGGTTGAGATGAAAAAAGGAAAATTAACAATATTGGCCAATGTGATTATGACATGTGGCATGGGAGATTCACTGGATGAATTAGCACATGACACGTGGTGTGGATGGATTGGTCATAGACAATGCATGCTAAGTAACTACCACATGGCGCTATGTGATTCACGATTACTTCTTGCGTGGAACTCCGGTGGGAAGAATGGACGAATCAAGTGATGATGCATGGCACGCTCGTTGATCATGTAATGATATTCAGAACAAATTCCATGCTAATATGTGGTATGGATACATCACTCAATACATGCGGCATAAATAAATTGGCCCATTTCGCTTCAATGGAATCCACGTGGCATCTTTTGATAGGTTCTGTATTAAAAAATACAAAACAATTCCAAACAATTCTAGAAATTTTCCAAAAACTATATTTTCACCTCTTTTCACTAGATAGTTCATATTTTAATATTTTTAACACAAAAAATACTACTTATTGCATAAAACAAACAAATATTAAGTAGAAAAATGCACTGATGACTCTACTTTCATAGAGTCATCAAGGTATATAAGGCATACAAATATGCTATAATCTTGACACTAATGTAAGTACCACCTAGAAGGAATCAATAGGTCTTTCAAAGTTTGTAATGATAGGATAAGGTAAGGGTGAGGGAGTAAAGACATTTAGGCTTAAACACACCTTTATTGATCCAACCAAATAGATAAGTCCATAGACATGACACTTATACCCACAAACACAGATTATTTTCTATTTACTTCTCAAATTTCAACCAATGATATTGAGAGAATAGTACAAATAAAATATATGTTAATGCAAAACTTCCTTAACATACTCATCATCTTTTCACTTTTTCTTTTCTTGTTTCCTTCCTTTTGTTTACACAAACAAATCTTAAGACCTTTCTTTTATTTTTCCTTTCTCCATCTTTCCTATTTTTATTTTTTCTTTTGTTTTAAATTCATGAATCCAATTTCAACCTTTTTCCTTCTTTTTTTAGAAACCAAGAGGGAGAAACTGACAACCCAAAATAAACAAGCCCAACAAGGTGGAAGAGCTAAGTGGGAAATAATATTTGGGCTAAGCGAGTATTTAGGTGTAGAGAAATGAAAGGATAATATAAAGATCAAAGAAGGGAGATTAAGGACATGAGAACAATGGTGGCAAGAAGAGAAAAAATGATTCAAAGATGACCTAAATCCTCCTTATAGCTAAGCAACACTAAGAATATTGCCTTAAGAGAAATAAAGGTGGATTCTAGAGCTTGTTAGAGAAATACAAATCATCAAAGTAGGAGATTTACACAAGCTTCTCAACATAACCATCCAAATTCACAAAGATATAGCATGTTCAAAGGAAAGATGTATTTCTGATAAAATGAACAAGAAAAACTTAGTCATATATGCTCTTAATACACATGTCAAAACATCCACACATTAATTTAGGTAGAATGCATGCTAAAGAAATGACAACATGATCCTTCTAAAATTCATTTTATAAGAAATATAATAGAAAAGAGAAAAAAAGTGTCGTTCTCAAGAAATGCAAAAACTATAACAACCAAGAGAAAAGACAGTAAATGTTTTAAGGAAGAACATGCCCAAAAAGTGGGAAAAGATGGGAAAAAAAGACAAACAACAAAACTCACATCATCGTTAGTCAAAATAAAGGATGGAACTTACTAAATAGTGAACAACATAAGCAATATCCCTAAGGGAAGGAAGAAGCAGGAAAAGCTACTAAACTATATAACAAGTAAGAAAGGCATGGGTACCAATAGAAACACAAAACATGCTTAGATAAGGATAACAACACAAACAATAGGAGTGTCACCAAAACACACAAGATAAACATGATATTGCAAGTATGTCAAAAGTCCTAAAGATAGGTATAAAGTCTAAATGACATACATATGTGTATGGAAAGCAAGAGTAAGCATAGAAAAGTGAAACACTCGTGAATACATTCTTGTAAAATCATCATAGTTAACTTTATAGAAAAAAAACTATAGCACAGTAAAAGGGAAGAAGGTAAAAGAAGGATAGAAGCTTAAAGACAAATAGGAAAACAACACACAACATGCTAGGTGTAAGAACAAAGAACCTAATAAGACAGATGAAATACATTTTGTATGACATGGCATATGCATGATAAGACGACAAAAAGCATAATCCTAATACTTTAACTATTTGAAGAACATGTGACATGATGCATATATAAAAGGCTATAAAGGAAGATTTAGGTAGTATGCAAGGAAAATACACATAAGGGACGTGTCAAATAAGACAACATATATGATAATTAATATATTGTGCACTACAAGGAAGCAGTGAATGATAGATAAGAAGAAGTGTCAAACAGATGATCACAAACAAAAGACACATGTCCATATACTAAAAAATGACAAAAAAGGAGGGAAAAGAAATTAAGCAACTCTATCTCAACATATCACTCAAAAATAGTGATCAGACTACATCCCTCTATTTAAATAATTTGTGAGGGGCAACAAAACTTGGAGCTAGTCTTTGACTCAAATGAACATGAGAAGTATATGTAACTCGCTTTTAAGTTTCTACCAAAACCAATTTAGTCATCCATATAAGTAGAGTAAGGTGGGCTTTTTAAGCCAGATTTATTTCTTTATACTTTATGGCTTAGTTTCATAATGCAACTTTTATAAACATGTTTAGATGAACCACAATAGCTATAATCAAACAAAGAAGATGGGTATGAACTAGGTGGAGTACCCTAAGATGTTGTGAAAGATTTAGAGTATCCTAACATAAACTTTTCACATAATTAGGACATTGCCTAGTAAGGTGGCCAGTAATGCCATAAAGATAATAGGTACGAGAAGTGAAGTTATAGAATCTAGGTCCCTAATTTTGAGGAGTTTCATATGAAGGAGAGAAAGAAAATGAGACCATGTTAATTTTCATATGCAGATAAGAAATTAATCTTTTGCAGCGAGGTCTTACATGCACTAGTTCATGATAGTGGTGACAAGTAGGGATAGTAGTAGGTAAATGTAGTAGACCAATACCAAAGCGCCAAAAAGTGTTACCCTTAGGTGAATGGTTCACCTCGCTAGAGGAATAAGGTTGGAACGTGACAATTGATTTACCTTTAGAGGCGGAAACAATTGACTTCATCTTTAGAATCTTGATCAATAGACTTGAAAAACTTAAAAAGGGTAGAAGTAGAAGTATAAACCCCTTCATTATACCTGATACTACATTTATGACTAAATAGCTTTATGTTACTAATAGTTTCACTTAATTTCTTGGAACCAAAAATTATTTTGCTAACTGTAGAAGAAGATTGAGCTAGTTCTTTTTTCTCACTAGATTTTATTTTTAAAAGTTATAATCAACTCTTTTTTTCCTTAAGGAAATATTTTAGGTAAGTCGTTGAATTATTGAGAATTCCAACTATCTCATTCATATGTTTCACTTCAGCTTCTTCCTTAGTGAGAGCATAAGTTAGATACTCCTTGGCACTTTCAAGTACAATTATCTGATTCTTCAACTATTCAATATCATCCTTTTGATCATTCAAGGGCTCATGATTGATATACATTGGAGTAGATTTATTAGAGCTGGAACATTTTAATTGTTCCTCAAGTATCTTCATCTTCTTGAGATTTGCAACAAACTTTTCTTGCAAATCTAGATATCTCTTTTGAATGACCTTACACCTTTTAGTGGTATCATGTTGTTGATCATCATTTACTTTATATTTAACCTTTTCACATCTGAGGTAGCAGTTGGAGGATAAATGGAACTACTCAATGTAACTAAGGCCAGAAAATTAGTGTCATCTTCATCACCACTACTAATACTATCTAAAATAGTAATGTCAACCTTCATCATATGCTTATTTATGTGCTTATATTTTTGAAAACAATTTGCTACAAGTTGATCATGATTCCAAATTCAAAGCATTTGATCTTGAATAAGTGCCCTTTTCTAGGTTTCTTAGATTCATTACTTGAATCATCAATAATTTTTATAGATTTTGAGCCTTTAGAGCTTGAATTACATTTTCCAATACTCCTAGAAGAGGTTTTATTCTTTCTTATTGGGATCAAAGTATCATTGCTAACAATTGTGGAAAATACTTCTTCATTTGATCACTATCCTTTGATGTCTTAAGAGCCAAGCTCTTTCCCTTCTTGAAAGAAAATTAATCTCATCTTGGCAATAGTTGATGTAGTTTGAAGACTAGTAGATCACCAACTAATTCATTAATTATAAGTTCACCAATCTTGTACATAGACTCAAGCACAATAACTTTGGCATGAAAATGACAGGGTTGGCTAGCAACTATTTTCGCAATCTACTCTTCCTCACTGATAAGTCTACCTAAGTTGTAGGAATAGTTGACAATGTTTAAAAAAAGTGCATAGAATTTGTCAAAATTTGCATCATTTTGCATGATACAAAGTTTAAAATCTCTATTCAACTTTAAAATTATGGATCTTTTATAGCTTAATCGCCTTCATGAGTGGTCTTTAAAATATGCAACGCTTGTTTTAAAGAAGTACAACTCTAAATTCTTCAAAATTCATCTGACAAAATAGCCCTAATGATTACATAGAGTCCCTTACTATTCCATTCAGATTCCTTACTCTCATCTTTAGTCCATTCAATCATGGATTTAGAAATCACATTGTTATTAAGTATGTTTTGGTTAGATACGTCTAGCCATTTTGACAAAGATCCACACTCGGTCTCCTTTGGACCAGAAAAAGGCCATCATTAGTGATTTCAATTAGGAATAGTTCTGGCCATTGAAAAGTGAAGGTCTATCAATATTACCTCATTCTCTCAACTCCATCAACGAGAATGTATGTGTGAAAATGTAAGTTAACACAATTAGTATAATATCAAAAGTGGAAAACTTTAACAGTAGATATTATATGTCAAATAGAAGAAATGGTATCTAATTAAAGTTTAAGCTAATAGTATGTTAAAACATACACATCTTAAACTTGTATTGTATTAATACAAACTTAGATCATGCATAACACTTTATATAACAAAGTAAACCCACATAAAGACTGTATCTATATGGTAACATCCCCAGGTTACTTAAGGAAAACATTCATTAAGTAGTAAACAGGTGACAACACTAATAGACAGTAAAGTCATTATTACCTCTATCAATCAGGACTCCATCCAAACTGCCTACTATTTCTCTTCACATGCTACTTCCACAACTATTTGGTTTAACACTTGAACCCGACTGTCCTCCATAGCCAAAACCACCCAATATAATGTGATTGGAAACCAATGATCAATACTAGTAAGTGTATCAACTCACAACCTCATGGGACATGTAGTCCACTACTAATATCAAATCGCGTATGAGAGACACGTAGTCTAATCACATACTTAGAAAATTACAATTTTTCATAAAAATGATCTCCTCTTTATTATAATCTCTCCAAAATAATTTTAAGATAAAATATAAATCTCAGTGTATATTTTGGCATAATTTTATTTCTTGGACAAGGGGTGAAGAAGATAAAAATGAGTGGGATGTTTATAAGGCTCAATTTTGGCACCTCACCAACCACCTTATCGCCACCTCATCAAAGGTAGCGATGAGGGTGGTAACAAGCTTGGTGGGGAGTTTTGTGGTGAGGTGCTAAAAAAATGCATATATCCATAAATACCCACACTAAAAACCACAAGTAAAATAAACTTGAGCATGTCTGATTGTTTATTTTTAATTATATTATAGGCCTTAATTTTATTTATTAATTTTATATACAAATTAATATTTGTGTATTTTTTAAATGCTATTTTTAATTTATTGATCATTTATTAAATCTAAGCATGTTTAGCTGATTATTAATGTGAAAAATTAGTTTTGTTGTCATATTTGTAAATATAAATTTTGGTGAATATTTTCATAAAATAAATTGAGATTATTTATTTATTCAAGATTTTTACAAAATTTATTATTCATTAATATATTGATGATATATTTTTCGTAGTAGATTTAAAATATAAAAGTTAGGTTACAAAAATGATATCTGGATTTAATTTTGACACTTTAAATAAGAGTTTAAATTATGTTATATGCCTAAAGTAGTGATATAAATGGTTTTATTATTTGCTTAGAAATAAAATTTAATTTAATGTATTAGTTGGTAGTCCCCGCCTTAAGATATTAATTAATTTGATTAACAAAAGATCTGATCCTACCTTAAAGATATTTTCATAAAAAAGGGAAAATCAATAATATGAATTTATATCTTTAATAATATAATTAAGTATAAACAAGTATGGCTAACTAGCTAATTATTCTCATAAATTCTCCATTGATTGTTAATTACTTATCTGTCTTGAATTGTTTGAATTTTAATTATGTGTTATTATATAAGAATTTTTAAAACAAAATATTGTGACATAATATTTAGATTTATTTTTTATGTTTGTTTTTAAAATGTTTGATGAATTATTTAAAATAACATAGTTCCTTTTTAGACTAACCTTGAGAGTATACTTATTGTGTATTATAAGTGATTTGGGTACTTACGAGCTTATTATAAATTTATAAAATTTGATTATCGGATTTTTGTGCATCAATCTCCATATCTAACAATATAGATATTTTATTAGTAATTAAGTAGTTTTTCTTGATGAAAATATATTATAATTATATTCCTTTAAGAGAACGAATAAATACTCTTCTTATCCTCTCAAGAATACATATTCATTATTTAATGAGAATGTGTATTCCAAAGCTCAAATTCAAATGAACAAATGAATTGATAAGGATATTATATTATTTCCTAGTCTATTCCTACCAAATGAACATACCATAATAGTATAGAGAAAAAGTGTCATTTTGTCTATTATAATCCAAAACTCTTATAGGTGTAAGGATTTTGAGTATTTGTTATTTTCGTAGAAAAAATATTTATTTATAAATTTGTTTTTACGCCTACTATCAAGTTTATCAAGAGAAACCGAACAAATGCTTGAGTTCTAGATAATTATACTTCATGTATATCTTTTATAACTATGACACATATGATTGTATTCATACATTTAATAACACATGCTCATAAATCTGAAATTATTTTTGGTGCAAAAATATTTATTTAAACTTAAATCAATTTATAAAATTATCAATTAATTTAAATATTTTTTAGATGTGTCTTAATATTTTTAAGATGTGTTTTAAAAAATATTTTTTATAATATTAAAGCTTTTATGTGTTTTAAAAAATTAAGCCCAAAATATATTTAACTCTAATACTACTAGGTCATTATTATTATCTATATATATATAGACACGTTAGGGTTGAATTAGTGGAGGTGTTGATTAGAAGTTAAGATTTACAAGCTGCATCTGCCGCTGCATGACTAACCTAAAAAAAAAACGAAAAGAAAAAAAGAAGAAGCGACGCTGACGCTGGCGCTGAAGGTATTGATAGGTAAGTTATTTGTAATTACAAATGGTAGTTCTTCTCACGCAGAAGGCATCACGAATAAGGCATTACAAAAGCCAGTTCTTCTCACGCAGGATGATATATAATTGAAGGTCCAAATGGTAATTAATAGTTTATTAATATATATATATAATTGAAATTGATAACATATTTAATATATATATATATATATATGATAATTGCGTGAGTCAAAAAGTAATCAATATATATTTGTGCACTTTGATAGAGAGAAAATAATTTGAGCACAAAAAAGTGATATCATATTAGAGGTATTTATTAATAAATTTATTTGATATGTTTTATCTTTATATGACTTCTTTTTTATTAGATTTTTACATGTTCTAATTAGATAATTTTATGTGATTATAATTATTTGATTTGATTATTGAATTTCAAAGAAACCATTTTTATTGAATTTGTGCTTAATCTTCTTACTTTAGGATTTGCTAGTTGATTTAATTTAAGTGACATATGTTTTGAATCACCTAATTAGGATTATTCATTGTTAAATCTGTTCTATAACACACATAAGCACTTTTGTTTTTTGTGCTAACTTTTTTGCAATTGATTTGTGAACGATCTGATTGCCGGTGAGCTTATTGGAACGTTGGTCTAGAAACCGTTCACGCTAACATTAGAAACTGTGAAAATAGAGCAGGGGCTCGTAAGAAAAATAGATTGGGGTAGTATCTTAGGGAGGGTAGCATAAGATCGAGTTTGTACTTGAACATTTGATTTTCATAGTGGAAAGTTAGATAGTCCGGTGGACCGGTGGTTTTGCTCTTAGGTCATGGTTGTGGCCTAAGTTGTTTCCACCTAAAAATATAATGTGTTATTATTTTATTTCCACACTTTATTCTTATAAATGATTGCATGCATGGCCACTTTGTTTAGGTTATTAAGTTATAAATTGGTAAAAATTAAAAATAACATATTCACCCTCTAGGTTAATTACCCTCTAGGTTAATTAGGTTCATATCTTATAAACTTTCAATATCTACTAAAAGATAATAGTTAATAGTTTAGATACTAAGTGTTCTAAATACATAAATTTAAATATCAATTTTAATTTTATCAAAATTGTTAAGAGAGTGCATTTTGACAAGCACGATGAATGAAATATTACATATGTTGTGACTCTTGTGAGAAAGCATTTGGGAAAATAATATTTATAAAATCCCTTAAAATTTTAAAAAATATAGAAATAGAACCTCTTTGTCTAGTTCATATTGAAAGATAAAGATTAGTTTAGTTATGAATCGTGCTAACTAGAGAGGAATGTAAATAGATAATCAATAGAAGTATAACAAATTAAAAATTTACAGAATAGCCAAACATGAAATCACATGTAAATAAAGTAATATAGAAACATGAAGATTAATGCATAATATTTTTAGATGAAAAAAACCTAGGCCATACCAATGACCTAAGAGGAAAACCACACGTCCATCGGACTACCTAACTATTCACTATGAAAAATAAGGTCTAATTACAAGGATATGATTCAAACCAGCTACCAAGGTAATGCCCCTAAGTAATCCACTTAAAAGTCGCTACTTTTATCATAGTCTTTACAAGAAAGGTGTTCGGATCTGGACCAGCATTTTAGTAGCTTGAGCCATATAAGAAATCAAACCCGTTCAACTAATACCTGAAAGATTAGCACAATAATAGATTATGTGTGTGTCTTATAGTAGATTCAATAATGAATAACCCTAACTAGATTATTTAAAAGATTAGTAGATAAAACAAAATCAACTAGTAACCATAGAATAATCAGTTTAAGCATAATTTCAACAAAGATATTTAAAGATAAATAATCAAACCAAATAATTATGATATGACAAACACAATTATTGGATCCAAAAATTCAAGAATAAGAATAGAGAAGAAGACATAAGAACATATTATCAAAATATCATAAATCAATTAGGCTTATTAATCAATCAAATACAACCATAAATGTTTAATAGATTAATTAAATAAAGAAGCCTAAAGAATTATGAACTTATATTTGCAACATAAGATAGAGATTAAGATGAAGAGAATAATGCTCATATATGATTAATTGAAACAATGAGCAATGAGTTTTACTTATAGGAATAATTAAAACCTTTAATCCTATATAATTGATAAATATGTTTTCTATTATAAATAGGTTTAATATACTCATTAATTAAGAAGACACCTATTTAAATAATAGTCATTTTAAAGTCGACTCATTAATCAAGAAGACTCGTATTTAAAGAAGACTTTTTTATAAAGTAAACTCATTAATCAAGAAGACTCCAATTTAAAGAAGACTTCTTTTTAAAGTAGATTTTAGGCTATCTCTTATCCAACATTTTAGTCTATATCTTATTCTATATTTTAGCTTATATTTTATCCAATATTTTAACCTAAAACTTAGGATGTATTTTAAAAACAAAGAAGCATATTAAAGAATAGACTAAGTGATAATTTCATAAATTGGCTTGAGTTTTAATAATTATTTTAAGTTGAAACCCTAGTTATTCAATCGATCTAAGTCAAGCTCAATCGATCGAACCAAAAAGTTTGATCAGTCTAGTTAATCCTAAATTGATCCAATGGTAATAAAAAAATGACACAAGTAGAACAATCTACTCGAATTAATTCAGCAACTTTTTAATTAAGGTAGATTGATTCTCAATCGATCAACTCACCTCGATCGATCGAGTGACCTATATGAAAAATGTTCCTATGTGTCTAATATAAAATTTAATGTACACAAGAACAAATATACACCTGAGATGTGTTCATTAGAGCTCAATAGTTTCTTCAAGTTGAAAGTATTCTTGAAAGACACACCTAAAAAATAAATTTACACTTGAATTTTTTGTTCATGAATATCGCCAATACTCACATAGACCACATATTTTTATTATAAATTAAAAATACAGCTCAAAATTTTCATTTTGAATATCATCAAGTTGGAAATCATTCAAGATGAAATTTTTCCATTTAGACATATTCAATGTCTAACTCCAACTAATTGGATCTCTTTCAATGTTATTGGGGTGTTATTTTTATTACTAAAAGTTTTAGAGCTGTTACTTTATGTAATTTTTCAAAATATTTTAAGTGAGCTAATCCTTTGCATATTAAAATTTGTGTGTTGAATTAAGTGAATTTTGGTATTGTGAGATCGAAGTATTTAGAAAAAGAATTATCAAATAGTTCATATTTTACTAATTGTGATATTTAACTTTGATGAATTACATAACATAAAAGTAAATTTTGTAAGTATGAGATATAAAATTTTGTATTAACTTTTTGAATTACTTAATTACGTAATCTACAAATTACTAGAAATTTGTATTTGTTGAAAATATGAATTGAAACCAAGTTTAAGGAAATTAATTATCATGGTTGAAAAATATTTTTCAAACTAAATTAATTGATTTTCAAATTATTTAAAATAATTAAAATTTTGAAATTTAATTTAATTTGGTTTCTTTGGGAAATTGTTGCATCAAAACTAGTGTGTAGAGATGACAACAAAATTAACTATTGCTGTGAGTTTTTCTCTTAATGGAGTTCCAATGGTAGCATAATGAACTATCCTTTTGGTGTCAAATTCGAGTCATTAGGACTATGTTGGGATTGATTCATATTGTAAGTCTTCTTGGTCTATGTTGGGATTCTTATATGTAAAATACAGTGTCTATGTCATGTTTAAACATAAGTACTTTTTGTGATTAAGTTCTACTAGTTCAGCTAATTAGTATTAATTGGCCAACATGGAAGAATTTAATTAGTGTTAATTAGTTGGCATATCATAATAATGACTCTATGAAAATAGAATCATTAGCACACTTTTTTTTAATAATTACTTGTTTTATTTAATAAATAGTATTTTGAGGCTAAAAATATTAAAATATAAACGTTCTAGTGAAAATGGGTGAAATATAATTTTTAAACTTTTTTGGGATTTTTCATGGATTTTTTACGCATGACCAATTAGGACCTGCCACGTGGAATACCATGCAAGCATGGGAGCTAACTGCGCAAGCCACACGAATGCAACATAAGCATGGAAAGCAAATCACGTTATGCCACATGTGAGGAGGACGAAATGTGTTCCACATGTCAGCACGACATTTAATCCGAGTTTGGAGTGGGTCAAACTTCTCTGCCATGTGTCACTACCCGATTGCTTATCGCTTTCCACCCATACGTCACGCCATCCATTTCCGCTAAACACCTCGCACCGTGTGGCACTGACTTAGCAAGGGTTGACTCTAACCGGTCTCCCCTCCCACATGTCGTTCTCTGATTGGCCCAGTGAATTTCCCTTACCATGTGTCACGCTATGATTGGCTAGCATTGTCAATTTTGCTTGTTTTTATTGTATCCCTTGATCTGAAGCTGATTTGATGGTCCAAATCGCACCTAAACTATATTTAAGCCCCTAACCACTCAATAAACAAGAAGTGGCCTCTATTAGCATAATTTTGGTCAATTGTTGGAGCTAAAAAGATAAAAACAAATACAGAAAAATTCAAAAGATGACACAATTTTGGTAGATATTCAAGAGGAGATTAATTCCACAATTCAAGAGATTGATTGTATTTCTTCTTCTACTCTTTTCTTTATCAATTTTTATTTCTTTATCAATTTTTATTTCTTTCTTTATGAAAAATATGAGCTTTATGAACACAATTATGTGTAATTAATTTATTAATCTAGGGATCTTATGAACCCAATTTTTTCCATTTGATAATTTAATATGTTACCCCAATTATAATTATAATTATAATTTAATTATATTATTTAATTTGATTTGTATGCTATTAATTATTTGGCCAATAATTTATCTATAGAGGCAATTAAATAGATTTGGGAGAATTGTTTAATTATTTGTCTTGATTAAATAACATGTATAGTTTCTAGGCAGATGTGATCCATAATTGATGAACTTAATGAGTAATATGTAATTTGATTGGCATGAGAGTGTGATTAAATTAATTATTATATGGTGTATAGTTTACTTGAGAGGGGAATACATGCTAGGTTAGATTCAAGTGATCATATAATTAATTGATAATTCTATTGGGGGGATTTTAGCGATTCGTATATTTAGAAAATTAAGGGATTAAGTATTCCTAGATATTTTCTCATATATCTTTTTAGTTACCAAATCTAATTTAATTAATTATTACTATTTACTTTTTATTATTCCTAGACATTCATGTTACATACATTGACTCTCTTAGAGTGCATATGGTTTGTAAGATTTGGTGAATAGTTGTTTTGGTATCACATTATTGTGGACTGGCCATTATTAAGAAACACCTTTCTTTATGTTTTTTTGGGTCACTCATTGATATCTCACCAAGTTCACTATCGTGTGATATATGGCTCATCGAGTTGGACTCGATAAGTGATGAGCAGAATCGGGATTGTGAAAAACTTTGATGAGCGAAAACCGGCATCGTCGATCCTGCCAATACTTTGGTTTTATATTTATAAAACTCTCGCAAGTGCACGAATCATTTCGTAGAAAATGATAAGTATACTCCCAAGGTCGATCTAAGGAAGGAATGTATGTGGTTTTTAATTTATTATTCAAACTTTTAAAAACGAAATTAAATCCTAAACATTCTGTCACGATATTTTGGGTTTTTTGTGTTTTAATCTACTTACAGAAAATTAAACATAGATTCAATAAACATTCATGCAAATTTTATCTTTTATAATGGTGGAGTATTTATAGATATAATAACTAAGTTAATTATGCTTTCTCGTATTATTTAGGTTATTAAAGATATGAATTGATATTTATTGATTCTCCCTTTTTTGTATGAATACCACCTTTGGTGGGGTTAGATATTCTTTGTTAACTAAACAAATCAATTAACACCTATGGGTGGGGTTGATAACTAATATGCTTAATTAAATTAATTCCTTTTTCTAAGAGATTGAAAATGAACCATTTAAATTCCACCTTTGGTGGGGTTAAAACTTTTAAACTTTATTCAAGGTGTCCAAATTAAACCTAAGAATTTAGTTATCCGAGTACTAACTTTCAAGTTTTAAAATCACTATCGAAAACATGTCGTCAATACATTTTCAGATAATAATTCTTATAAAAACTTTTGAAATAGAGCTTCACTCTAACTACCGGGCGATTGTACCATCAAATAAAAGAGCACTACTCTAAATCGGGATCGATAACTAAACCTTAAAATCTAATTTTCGTGTTTAAGTTTGTAATGAAAAATAATATATTTCTCTCTAACATTTTTAATATAAAATCATGAATAAAAAATAAAATCAATTCATTTTAGAGATTTTTACCTATTTAATATTTCTAAGTAAGCATAACAACGTCATTATTACATCATGTTTACTAAACAAAACAAAGACAGCTTAAATTTAACCACAGACAAATTAAATATAACATGTAAGAATAAAGCATAAAAATAACTCAGAAAGAAAATAAAATCCTTACAGTAACTTCGACGCTATTCCCGTGCTGTCGAAAAACCTCTCTAATTTGCACTCCCATTTATTGAATCAAAAAGCTAAAATATTACAAAAACATAACTAGTTCTTCCCTATAAAGGGAAGAACTCTAAAACTAAGAGAAATTAACTAAGAAAAGTGAGGATGGAGAGAAAAAATGAGTAAACAAAATGTTAAAAAAAATATTAAAAAATTAAAAAACGTGTAATAGAGATGCTGAGGTCATCAATGACGCATGACGTCATGGGCGGGCTCGCACGTGGAAAATGGGCAAAACGCGTTGGACGCCAGGGCGGCTGGCGGCCGGGCGCGGCTGTCACGTTGCCGCTGGCAGCTTGGCGCGTGTGAACAGGTGCCCGCGCGCGAAGGCCGCGCATGAACGTAACCCCGCGCGTTAGCCATGAGGCGGAGGCAGGCGCGGCGGCGCGTTTTTCTCTTTTTGACCTTTTGACCCATTTTGTCCAATTTTTCCATATTTGTCGACCTTTACGCATTTATTTATTAATATATTTGTGATGTATTGCTTTCCAAGATTCCTCTTTGAGTCTTTAAGTTCGCATTTTTAAGCCAAAATACCAAAAACAATAAAAATACCCGTGATTCGAAAAAAGACAAATTTATATAAATATATGATAAAACATATAAATATATATATTTTTAATCAATTAATTTGCATAAAATCATGGTTATTTTAGTGCTTTAGCACTCATCACAACTCCCCAACTTCTTCGCTAGTCCATAGCAAGAGAAGCGTATAAAAACTAAAAATTAAACTATCCTAAATCACTTTCGTGGATTGAAACGGTTGCATTTAGCCTATGCAACAAGCCTTTAAACCCTTTGGTTGCCTCTAGTGGACTAGTTTGAGTCTCGTGAGGGTTTTCAATGATACCCCACAAACATTGAACTAAATGTAAAAATAAAAAAAAAATAAAAACAATGAAATCAAAAACTAAAATTACAACAAAATCAAAAATTAATTTTTTTTTTTGAATAAGAGAAAACAACATATCACAAAAATGTCTCATACTTTTTAATCTCCTTTAAGATCATAATTAAAATCTCAAGCATAAGTTATTTTAATCTCTTCAAACAATCATGATTTATTATAATAATTAGTCGAAAATCATTTTCATATTTCATGTCAAAAATGTATCAATTTAATTTCACCCAATTTCTGTCATGAATCGAATTCCGCTTCGACTCTATTCCTCACAAGTCAATACTCAAACACTCAATCCCATGGGTTCAAACACTCATACTATTTTATATGCGAAAGAGTTGATGTATAGAAATGAACTAATATGTTCGCATATGTATAAAGAATAAAGGCTCAAAGTGTTATTTTAACATTGATCTCATGAAAGGAATTAAATGTATAAATTATAAAGATATCATATATAAAAATTATTTTCATGCATAAATCAAACTCATTAAGAAAGAATTTCAAGATATATGCTTTTTACAAATGAAGAAATTGCAATGAATTTTTAGGGAATTACTTCCTATATCTTTCTTTTGTAAATAGCCTGTACTCACATGACTTTGTAGGCAACGGGTCATAAAGATATATAGATGATACTATTTATCTCTCTATTTTTTCTGTAGATATTTTTCAATACGTGTATTTTTAGAGAGTCAACCCAATGCATTAGATTGTACATTTTTTTGGATTTTAAAGTAGTGGTTAATTTTGTGGCTTTTCTCGTTTGATCTTGGTTTAGGTAACCCCAGATATGTCTTTTTGTTTTTGTAGTAGTCATGCATAAATAAGATATAAGCATATACTATCAATTTCTACTCAAATCATTTAATCTAAGCAAAAATAATAATCAAAAATATATGATACTCTATTAAGATGAGAAAAAAAATTCATACATTCAATGCTAATACCTATAGAGATCATCTAAAAATTTGAATAAATAAGAAATGTGTTTGGAGTAGAAAATATATATATTTCACTCTGAATAAAGGAAATTAGGCTCAAATTATATCTCACAAAGGTAGTCTCCACTAAAAAATATTCATAAACACCGATTTTTGGTTTAATATAATTTCTACATCTTATCAAGAAATACTAGTTATGACAAAAACTAACTAATTATCAAAAAATAATTACAAAATATTTCATGATATGTTTTCAAAAATTAATCTAACAGTACAAGAGACTTAACTATTTACTTAAATTTGATTTAAAGAAATGATAATTTTTGTGAGAAATTTTTTTTTTCAAAAATTACTAAATCACACAAAATAGAAATAAAACCAAACACACAAAAAAAAGAAAAAGTATATATTTTTTATTTTTTTATTTTTTTATTTTTTTTATTTTTAAATTGTTAAAACTTTTTTTTTAATTAAGCATGGTAACTTTTCAGCACCCCCAACCTAGAACTTACATTGTCCTCAATGTAACAATCAGAATTAAAGATAAAGAGAAAAGAGAAGAAAGATTACCTATTTCCTGAGAATGTGCAAGTAGTAATGGAAAATGCAGGTGCATCCATCATATTTATCATTAAAGTGTATACAGACAAATTGTTGTGAACTTCTAACATCTCAACAAATATTTTTAGTTTTAACAATTTAAAAATTATTCACATGTAATTAAAATGAAATAATTAAGTAAATAAAAGAAATAAAAGAAAATTACCTAAAATGATGGGTTGCCTCCCATCCAACATAACAGTTTAACATCTTAGCAAAGATGTAACTGGGGGATTGCATTTTAAGTAAACTCAATGTCCCCTCATCATTGAGTCAATCAAACCTTCAGGTAAGACAAGGTTATCTACCTATACTTTTTCATGCCACATTGATTTTTGATTTCTTTCTCGTACTTAAAACTGTAGGCATACTGAGTTTTAGATAACCCACATCTATGCAAATCAAATAATTAAGTCATTAAAACACAATTGTACCTAGATCAAACAAAGTAACTAACTCACTTAGATTGTAATTAAAACTTTAAAATTTTGGATATAGTTCAAAATTTTTGTTTTTTTTGTTTAAGAAAAAAAATAACATAATCGATATTAACCAAGAAGTGCTTCCTGTGAAAGAATGGTGCGAGCTCCTTAAAACCATCCTCCAGACATAACAACGTCCTAAAGGAAAGACTAAAGTGGCACAAAGGTTTCCAAGAATAGTCTCCTGCATAACTCCCTAGATCTTTACTTTTTACGCTATTAAGTTAATTAAATTAAGTTAAGTAAAAATCTAAGTTAATGAAAATCTAAGTTTAAAAAAGGCTAATTAAGTTAAGTGAAGTAAAAAATCTAAGTTAATTAAGTTAAGTTAAAATCTAATTTAATTAAGTTAGTAAATAAAATTAATTAACTGTTGAAGTAAAAAATCTAAGTTAATTAAGTTAAGTAAAAAACAAAGTTAATTAAGTTAATGAAAATTTAAGTAAAAACCTAAGTTAATGTTAAAAAAAATCTAAGTTAATTAAGTTAGTAAAACAAAACTAAGTTAAGTAAGTTAAATAAAAATCAAGAAGAAAAAAATAATAAAATAAAATTGAAAAAGGTAAAAGAAAATAAAAAACAATTATGATTTAAAATAAATAAAAAAAATAAAATTATGATTCAAAATAAATAAAAAAAATAGTAAAAATTAAACTCAAAAAATTAAAATTTTTTTTTTATTTTTTTTTTTATTTTTATTTTATTTTTATTTTTTTTATTTTATTCTATTTTTTCTATTTTTTTTATTATTTTTATTTTTTTTATTTTTTTTATTTTTATTTAAAATTTATTAAAAAAAAAATTTATTTTTTTATTTTTTTATTATTTCTTATGAAATTTAAAAATTGAAATTTGATTAAATTTTTTATTTTTTTTTATTTTTTTACAAAAACAAAAAAAATCACAATTATTTACAGCACAAAAATATTTTTAAAATTTAGATAAATAAATTAAAAACGCTATTCCTTTCCCGAAAGCAGCTACCAAAAACTTGATGCCGTCTAACTGGCGCAAAAAACTTGACGAGTAGAATCGGGATTGTGAAAAACTTTGACGAAATCGTGCACGATCCTCGCCAATACTTTGGTTTTATATTTATAAAACTCTCATGGGCAACGAATCATTTCGTAGAAAATGATAAGTATACTCCCAAGGTCGATCTAAGGAAGCGAATGTATGTGGTTTTTAATTTATTAATCAAACTTTTAAAAACGAAATTAAATCCTAAACATCCCGTCACGATATTTTGGGTTTTTGTGTTTTAATCTACTTTACGTAAAATTAAACATAGATTCAATAAACATTCATGCAAATTTTATCTTTTATAATGGTGGAGTATTTATGGATATAATAACTAAGTTAATTATGTCCGTATTATTTAGGTTATTAAAGATATGAATCGATATTTATTGATTCTCCTTTTTTGTATTTAATACCACCTTGGGGTTAGATATTCTTGTTAACTAAACAAATCAATTAACACCCACGTGGTCGATAACTAATATGCTTAATTAAATTAATTCCTTTTTCTAAGAGATTGAAAATGAACCATTTAAATGCCACCTTTGGGGTTAGACAGTTCTTAAACTTTATTCAAGGTGTCCAAATTAAACCTAAGAATTTAGTTATCCAAGTACTAACTTTCAAGTTTTAAAATCACTACGGTAAAACATGTCGTCAATACATTTTCGGATAATAATTCTTATAAAAACTTTTGAAATAAAGCTTCACTCTAACTAGGGCATTGTACCATCAAATAAAAGAGCACTACTCTAAATCGGATCGATAACTAAACCTTAAAATCTAATTTTCGGGTTTAAGTTTGTAAATTTAAAAATAATATATTTCTCTCTAACATTCTTAATATAAAATCATGAATAAAAATAAAATCAATTCATTTTAGAGATTTTTACCTATTTAATATTTCGCAAGCATAAGAACGTCATTATTACATCATGTTTACTAAATAGCCAACACAGTCACATTAAACCACGACAAATTAAATATAACATGTAAGAATAAAGCATAAAAATAATCGTAAAGAAAATAAAATCCTTACAGGTAACTTTCGACGCTATTCCCGTTGTTGGAAAAACTCCCAAGCGGAATTAGCACTCCATTTATTGAATCAAAAAGCTAAAATATTACAAAAACATAACTAGTTCTTCCTAAAAGGGAAGAACTCTAAAACTAAGAAAATTAACTAAGAAAAACTCAAAATTAAGAAAACATAAGAAAAACTAAAAATCTAAGAAAAGAGAGAAAGAAAGAGAGAAAAGAATGTATTTGGAGGTTTTGAAGGTGTGCTTTGAAGTGAAGGGAATGGGGTATTGATAGGTGAGGATGGAGAGAAAAAATGAGTAAAACAATGTTAAAACAAATATTAAAAAATTAAAAAACGTGTAATGGAGATGCTGAGATCATCAATGACGTCAGCATGACGTCATGGGGGCGGTTGCATGTGGAAAATGGGGCAAAAACGCGTTGGGCACGCGGAGGGCGGGGCGCGCGGCGCCGCTACCGGGAGCGTCGCTGCCGCATCTTGGCGCGCGGTGAACAGTGCCACGCAGCGGTGCTGCGCGCATTTAACAAGATAACCTCGCGCGCGATCTTTGCCGCGCATTTAACAGTAACCCGCGCGCAGTTCGGGCGGAGTCTTTGGTAAGCGGTGGCACGTTTTTCTCCTTTTTGACCTTTTTGACCCATTTTGTCCAATTTTTCCATATTTGTCGACCTTTAAGCATTTATTTATTAATATATTTGTGATGTATTGCTTGCAGTATTCCTCTTTGAGTCTTTAAGTTGCATTTTTAAGCCAAAATACCTGAAAAACAATAAAAATACCAGTGATTCCGAAAAAGACAAATTTATATAAATATATGATAAAACATATAAATATATATATTTTTAATCAATTAATTTGCATAAAATCATGGTTATTTTAGTGCTTTTTGAGCACTCATCAATAAGGCCAACAAGGGTTCATCTACTGGGCACTAGTGAGTTTATTTTAGGCTATTATCCTTATCGAGTGATCGATAAGGGTGGTTGGTTATATGTGTATGAAACTAGATTTTTATATAAATTTGGATCTCATCTTCTTTGTTTTTGTGCCAAAATTTGTCAAGGAAGCTCTTCCCATTACCAAAATTTGAGCCTAGTTACATCACTCATAGTTATTTTTCCATGTGTTGACTAGGTGTTGCAAGGCTACATTAATTCCATAGATGAGAAGCTCACATGGTGATAACTCTAAGAGTTAGGCTATCAAGTGTCAATCAATTGTGCAAGATCACAACATTTTCCATATGTGAGTAACCTATATAGAGGGATCTTCAAAGTCCATAGGTGACAAGACTTTGTTTATTCATGCTAGATGCTTGAGCCATCAATAGTTGATATCATCATGTAATGATGAAGATCTGGAAGATGAGATAGGATCTACTTGGCTCAAGTGCTATATAGATAGCAAGTATGATTTTTTAGGTATAGTTAGGGAAGGTTCCTTGGATGATTTAGGTATTTTCATCTATATTTCTATTTGTTGTAAACTATTAGCTCTTACTAAATTATTGTTGTCGATGGTTGCTATGCAACCTTTGAATGTTTCTACATAGGTTATGTATCCTATTTCATTTACATAGTACATGTTATATTATGTATGCTCTAATATGGTGAGAGCACAATCATCATTCAATGAATGTGGACACACATAGGAGGCATTCGAGTGTTTAAAAATATTTTACAGGTTGTATGTTTGCTTGATTCCCATGATTTGTGTTATTTTCCTAGTCTATTATATGTTCGAAGTCTGGACAGAAGCTTGTAAGGCAAGATGTAACTACCTTGTTTACCACATATTATTTTTTCTTAAATACTGGTTATTTATATAGTGTGTTGAATTAAGTATTATTATTATTATTGTTATTATTATTATTATTATTATCATCATCATTTATTCCACTATGATATTTTCGTGATTCATGCTATGAGGCATTGCTTGGCCTAGTTAGAATAATTACACATCATATGTTTTCTTTGATAGACTGGGATGTCTTCCCTTATGTGTGTGTATTGTATGGGAAGAGGTTGCAAGATTGAATCTTCCCAAGTTTCATTAGGGGAAGATAGTTAAGCCACTTGGAGTGTGTCAACATAGAAAATAGTTGGACTCTTAGTCAACTTCTTATAGATTTGCTAACACATTTATGTGGCATTTGGTGCTTGACAACCATTATTTTTAATGTGTTGTAATAACATTGTGAATTCTCTTATGCCTTTCCATAGCACATAAAGACGTAGGGTTCATGCAATATATCACATATTGAGAGATGTATTCTATTTAGATATTTCATGGGTTGATTTTGCATTTAGTATATTGGTTTGATATTTTTTTTATTTTTATAGTTGTGTGCTTGTTTTCCATTAATGTTATACATTCATGTATGACTTATCTTCTCCATATAGGTGTGTTTTGTATTACATACCAATTTTGTGCTTTGTTTGAGTTTCCACATTATAATAGGGGTAAAGTGTGCACAACTTACGGTTGCGTATTTTGTTCATTTTGTTTGTTGCATAGGGATAATAAGCTGTGTAGTTTTCACTACATATGTTGTTGGCTAATATGCATACACTTAAGGGGAGTGTTGTATATATTTATGGAGAGTATGTCCTCTATGTTTCTATTGATTGTGCTCTCTCTGTGTTGTATGATTTAGTGTTCTTAGTCTATCATAGTTCACTTGTGTAAGGATAACTTGATAGTATTAAGTTAGACTACACATATTTTTACATGTTTCTTTTCATGATTATGGGTTGCTTTGTGTTTGCAAAATATAGAGCTTGAGCTCAGTTGATGAAGCCTAGTTGAAGCTCAATGGATGATGCTCAGTTGGAACTTAGTAGATCATACAACATGGAGTGTTTCATTGAGATGGTTAAGTGAATCATCGAAATGGATAGAGCATGAAAAGATAGATGCCCTAGAATTAGGTATGTTGGTCTGTCTTAGTTATGTGTCAAAGTTTATTCATGAGAATGATTTTTTAGGATCATCTTTCATGAATATATTATGTTTAATGCCATGTCTATTTAGAGTTGTGCAATGTTTTGTCATGGAAATCCAAAGGGAAATATTGTAAGTTATGTTGATTTCTGTTGGAATTTCAGTGAGCAATGAGTCAGTATTTTATTTGATATTTTTATATGTCCTTCATAAGGTTAGTTACTAGTTCCATATACATTATCACATAGGACATTCCATGGATGAGCTAAGATCTACTTTGATTAGATGTTATGTAGACAATGAGTGTGATAGCTTAGGCACAATTAGGGTCGGTGCTCCAACTGAGAGAGATATTGACATTCACATTTCTATTTATTATAAACTCTTGATTGTTAGTGAAAATATAAATGGTGGTTGTTGTGCATCCCATGGTTTTTCTTATATAGGTGTTGAATCCTATGTTGTTTTCCATGTAATATGTTGTGTTATGTATGCTCGAATGTGGTGAGACTACGATCGTCATGCACCAAATATGTTCACACATAAAAGGTCTTGAGGTGATTGAAAATCCTTTATAGCTTTTTTTGTATGTTTTCCTAATTCAAATGTTGTGTGTTGTTTGCCTTGTCTATTACATGTTGCTAGTCTAGACATGAGCCTATGAGGCACATCATTAGTAGTTTCTTTCTCACATATTATTTTTTCTTACCAACTAGTTGTTTATATTGTGTGATGATATAATCTTGTTAATATTATTATTTATTTTAATATGCTATTTACTTTATTAACATTGTTAGACCTTGATTGGTCGAGTTGGAATAAAGCTCGCTAACAATTTTGTAGGTTGGCATATTCACCCTACTTCTAGTTCTTGGTTGCGTATTTGGTTCAGAACTTCAATTCATCTATGTAAAATTGTTTTGACATATGGAATTTAACTCATCGAGACGTTAGCAAGGTTCACCAAGATTAGTGGCTTGTTAAGGTGGACTCAATGAGGCTAGTGAGGGTTTGTTGAGTGGCCCCCAATGAGTTTGTTTGGTAGCTATTGTCTTCATTGAGTGATCGGCATGGCCTTGTCGAGAGGTCAAAAAGGATAGATGGTGAGGTGTCCATGCAACTAGTTTTTCTATAAATTTTGACCTTTTCATCTTAGTTTTGGCTATAATTTGAGGGAAAAGCTCTTCCCATGTTGATCTAGACTTCCCTAATCCATTCTTTGTCTATTTTCCTTCTAAGTGTAATTTCTAGGAAACAATTTGTCACCTTTAGTATGTAGGACATCAAAGAAGATCACTCCCATATTTGTAAACAATGGGTAGCTTTTAAAAATGTGACATTGATTGAGGATTTCTTGAGTGTTAAAATGTGAAATTGGTTAGTGAAGATCCACATCATTTGAGGAGTTTCTCCCTATACTGGTTTGTCGTATGTCAGTTGGGTATTGCAAGGTGTCAACAATTTTCATAGGTGATGAGCCTATGTGGTAACAACTCTTAAAGTTGGATTTTCATTTATTGGTTGGGTGTTACAAGGTCACAATTTTTCCCATATATGATAAACTTGTATGGATGAAGCATTAGAAGCTTGTGTGGAGGGAGCATTAGAGTCCATTGGTGAGGAGCCTATTTGATTGCATACTAGAAGTTTAAGCCATCACTAGTTGATCCAATTATATTGTGTTGACAACTACTGTGGCACCTTAAGCATAGTTATTTAGGTGCTCCAACTAATAAAGGTATTTGCATTTATATCTTATTAAGTTGTAAACTGTTGATTTTCTTTTTATTGAATTGTTTGATACCGTTAGTTGTTGTTCAACCTATAGATATTTTGTATAGGTAATGGATCCTATGTGGTTTATCATGTTATATGTTATATTATGTATGCTCTAATATTATGAGAATGCAATAATTATTTATCAAATATGTTGAAGCATATGAGGTTTTAAAGTCATTGGATTTGTTTTATAAGTTTTTACTATATGTTTTTCCTAATTTACATAGTGTGAGGTTATTGGTTATAATGTTGCATGTTTTTGGCTTGACAAGAGCTTATAAGGCACACTATTAATAATATATGAATTGCATATTTTTCTTTCTTTATTTCTTTATTTCTTATATGTTGGCGGTTTTAATGGTGTGTTGGATTGAACTATATTTTTTAATGTATATTCCTCTGTGATATTTTCTTGATTCATATTTTGAGATCATATTTGGCCAAGGTAGAATAAAGTTCATAAAAGATTAAATGTGTTCCCTTTCACCCCTTTTAGGTTCATGTTGTCTATTTGGGTCAAAAATTCAATTTATCTTTGTATAATTGTTCCAACGTATGAAATTTCACATATGAATCTTATAACATTTCTTTTGAATCATAAATCATTATGAGAAACATAAGAAATTTAATGGGTTGAATTTCAATAAGTGGTAACAAGCTAGCAAAGATGTTGTTCTATTTAATCACCTTAAATCTTAAGGCTATTAACTTAGAAATCTCACAAGCTCAATAGGGGTAAGCATGATGTGTAAACCATCAGTGTTGTTGATGCAATGAAGCATGTAAACTTCCTATCTTTGGACTATGTTCTGAATGGTCATTCTAACTTGACATACAATGTGTATTTGACAAATAAGATAGCTATGGAAATTTTTGGAATCGTTGGATTGGAAGTGCAAACCTAAGGGTGTTTAATCCAAAAACTTTTGGTGGACTACATTCTTAAATATAAGATAGTCAACTCAAATATTGTGATCATAAATGTTTAAGATGCCTAGGTTATTTTGCATGAGATTCATGCCGAGAGGATGATTCTAAATGAAACATTCTAGCTAGGTTAGTTCTACTATTGAGATTAACATTGAATAATTGATTGTTACGCACCAAAATGAAGAGAGCGAGTTCAATCCTATAGTGGCTAAAAATAATTTCATAGATCATGATCAAAAATCAAAGCATAAGGAAAAGTAAAAAAAATGGTCCTAGTTGTAAACCAAAAGAGGAATTTCTAATTATTAGGTCTAGGAAAAATTGACCAGATCATCATTCTAAATAACTGAAAGGATATGATGATATATGTGATTTCAAATTTATTCAAAGGAGTGGTGATAATGGGTATCATATTACTTTTATCAACGATAGCATAAAGTATTGATTTGTGTATTTGAGTAACAACAATGATAAAGTTATAAATAAATTTGTTTTTTATATTGTTAAAGTTGAGAATCATCTCAATAAAAAGATTAAGATTCTAAGAAATGATCGTGTATGCACTACTACAAAAATGGGCATTAAAGTCGGTTAAAAACTCACTTTAAACAAATTTAAAGTTGGTTCACTGAACTAACTTTAAATTGAGTGACTTAAAATGTAAAGTCGGTTCATGTGGTGAACCGATTTTACAGGTAGAGTCGGTTCATCGCGTGAACCGACTTTACACGCACATTTTATGATTTTTTTTATTTTTATTCTCATTTTTCGTATTCAATATTCAATATATATAGCATAAAAAACTAAAATGTAAATAATAATACAAATAATTAAAAATTTAAATATAATTAATTACTTGATAATTAAATTTATTACAAAAACAATGTATATACAATACATATAATTAACTTAAATTACAAATAAAATAATATCATCAAAGTGTAATTGGATTGTACGAGCAAGCTTGGTTGGCTTAGAATCACCAGCATTATGACAAGGAAACTAGACAAAAAACAGTTGATTCATATAACAATTCATATTCCCCTTACATATATGAGCACATAAACATCCATCAAACAAGTAGTCTAAACTTCAGTATAAGATATAATAAAATAATAGTAGTAAACAAGTGTTATCTTTTAAGTTAAAAAATAGTACCACGTCAAAATTTAGAACAACTTGAATCGACGGCCAAGCCACATACTGTCCAACCGCCTCTTGGACTGTGGTAGCATCAGAAGGCACAGGTAGTGGACAATCATGAAACAATGATTGATCAATTACTATTCGCCAATGATTAGGCAAATATTGATTATGAATCATCTTATCATCGCTCAATTGTTGTACCGTTCCAATAGCAACAAAGTTCGTTGACGAAGGATGTTTCAACAAACATTTCATATTCTGTAAAACATTTAAGTGTTATATATAAAACATATAATAAGAATTTAAAAATAATAGATTATATACACGAGAAATTAAAATCTTACCACATATGATTCATCAAATAGAAGAGGACTCCCATATGGGGTAGCTATTGGATGTACATTCTCACCAAAACGTTCATCGTGGTTTGATTGATGGTAAGAATGTGCAGATTGCATTGGAGAAAATGAACCACTACTTGATTGCATATGCATTCCTAGCATATAGTAAGGACCAATAGGATGACTATATCCCATACTGGATGTAGTTTGAGCGCAATGAGATTATGTGGGTGGCATGCCTGGCATGGATGGTGGCTTGCCTATCATGGATGGTAGCATGCCTGGCATGGATTGTGGCATGCTTGGCATGGATGGTGGCCTGCCTATCATGGATGGTGGCATGCCTGGCATGGATTGTAGCATGCCTGGCATGGATGGTTGCATGCTTGGCCAATATGGCATGCCCTGGTTGTAGCATGATGTCATGGCTGACATTTGTTGTGATTGATATTCTTTTAGAGTGGAAATCTCACTTAACACTGAGGCCTTAAAGGAGTTGAATTCTTCTTCAATTTTAGTGTACTTTTCCTTACTTATTGTCCGAGGCTTTTGTTTTGGAATGTTAAAATACTCCATATAATCATCATATTGGCTACCTCCCTTAACACGACCAGGATGCTCGTGTCCGAATGCATGATAGAAAGCATCTCTCCCATGTTCTTCGATTATTTCACCCCTAGATATTTTTTTCTTGAACAGCTCTCTACAAATAATAAAGCACACAAACATATCATTCATTATTACATCAATTATTAAAAATCATTAAGACTTTTTATCAACCGAAATTACTAACCAACTTATTTAGTTCTTCTTCTTCTCGCTTAGTTATCGGTCTTGAATTCTTCGTTTTGGGAGTCTTTGTTACTATGTACAATTCAATTCAGGTAACAGGTCTACCCAATTTAACTTCCTACATAAATTATGAAAAATTTATTAACAATGACACGAAATTAAATTGAGGAAAATAAATAAAAAAATATTTATAAATTAAGACAAATTAATAATACCATTCTATATCTAACTTTAGGATTTGAAGACCTCCCAGTACGGTTAGGAAGAATGTTATGCATTTGTATAATCTGATGTTCTTCCCTAATAATTTGAAATTCATCTGAACATCTATAATCCAGAAAGTCTTTCCAAACTTGAGGTGTAATCCAGGGGTGTCCTTCAGGGATTTTGTATAGCTCTACCTTATCAAGTGGTTCCAAATATGGAAACATATAATTTCTTGCCAATCTGGAAGTCTTGTATTCCTTCCACGCCTTATTTGCAATCTTATAACACTTAAGTTTCCAACTGTCATCGATTTGTAACGATTCTGTAAAAACACAATACAAAAGATTAGATATAATACAAAAAAGATATAATATATATATTGATTATAAAATATAAGAGACTTACACAAATGGTTATCCATATTTTGAAATTTTCTGCGTCGTCAACCTGAGACCAATCATTTATATTGATTGGTATACTGGACTTCGCAAGTCGACCAATAGAGGATTTCAATTGTTGGCCATTTTCTCCTATTGGATTACAAGTAGCATCAAATAGAACATGTATTCTATCATCTGGGTTAAGTGGAGCATTAGGTATATTCGCCCAACCCCTTCTTTTCAAATACCCCAATGGATCATTTGGATCTACAAGCTCTGTTATCCAAAGATCCATGAAATATCTACAAACAATGAAGAAATATAAATTAATTGACAATTTTAGGAACAAACATATATTTAAGAGTTATTACAACAATATTGAACATACCTAATGTTTAATTATGTTGTTGATCGTATACATATATTCCTTCACAATCACTTCGAGCCCATGACGAAGAATCATCATCATTAATTAGATCATCACATACATTAGGCAATTTATTTGAGAAATTACTAATATTGGTTAATGTATCAAGCATAGAGTCATCATCTTTTACAACATCACAATGGTAAAACTCTTTTTGTGGAGGCATTAACACAACAAACCATCTTCTACAGCATCACGAAGATTGCATGGATCAGATGAAAATTGAGGAGATAAATTATCTACAACTTTCCAATTTGGAGAATCACAAGGATGACGTAGCACCCCATCATCAGATCGATTATCTGAATGCCAAGTCAACATCTTTGATGTATCTTTACTATTGAACAACCTTTGAAAGCGAGGAATTGGAGGAAAGTACCAAAGAACCTTTGCAGGCACGCCTTTCTTATGTGTTGTCTCATTTGTACCATGCTTCCATCTCGATTCTTTACACATTGGACAATCATCTAATGTCTCATATTCTTTTCTATAAAGAATGTAATCATTTGGACAAGCGTGAATCTTATGATATTCCATGCCAAATCGACTAAGAGATTTCTTCACTTCATACATTGAAGATGGCAATTCAATACCCTCAGGAAACATATCGACTAGTAAATTTAGTAATTCTATGAATCCCTTGTCACAAAAACCATGTTTTGCCTTCACATTGTACCAATGAACCAATCCCGACATTTTAGTGTCTTTTTTGCATTTTGGATACAACGGTTTTTCGGCATCTTCTATAAGTTTTTTAAAGGTTTTGGGATCATCCTTGCGTAATTCATCTTCAACACCATGAAACATATTTTCTGTCTGTACATTATGATAAGATGTATGTAATCCACTCACACTATTATTTATCTTTTCCCCTCGTCAAATTCATGAAATCACTCATTTTTACATTCAACACATGGGCATCGAATCATACTAGTTTCAGTTTACTATTTCTACAAGCAAATTCCATGAAATTTTCAACTCCAAAAATATAGTCTTGCTCAATTCTACACTTTGACATCCAAGATTTGTCCATTTTCTATTAATGACATTAATTAAACATATTAATTAATTATGTATCCAATGAATATATTTCAAGTATTATTATATATAAATTTCCTAATTATTAGAATATATATCAAAACATACATAATACAAAACAGTTATCATTTTAATCATTTTACAAATGTATTACTTTTACTTAATAAAATATAATTATTTATATATAAATAAATTTATCCACGCGCGGTAAATATATATAATCCCTCAAACCCATGACATTTCAGATATTAATTATTTCCACAGAAAATAAGCCAAACATATAATAACAAGCAAAATCAAAAACATACATAAATCAAAAATTTATACAAAAAATAAACCAAACTGAATAATAAGTTGCAAAATTAATAGAAATACTTACAAGAATGTTATGAAGTGACTATATGAAGGAAATAAAGAAGAAAATGGTGTTTTGTAAGTGAGGATAAGTGAAAAAATGGGTATAAACAATTTGAGTATTTCGCTCAAAAAAAGAGTAGATCTGAAAGATAATAAGAAGAGAATATAACCCATAAAACGGCATTGCAAATGGTGGTCAGAGGTGGCCAGAAATTGAGAAAGAGAGTGGGTGTGAGCTCGGTTTTGGGAGAAATGGAGAAGAGAAATGAAGATTTTTGGGTTTCTGTATAAAAGAAATGAGTCGAATGGTAATATTACGTGGCTAGCATCGGTTTTCCCCGTCAACCGATGCTATCCATGTAATTAAATTTTTTTTTTCAATTATTATTTTATTTAAACTATGCATACGTACTATAAAAAAAGAAAAAAAAAATTACATTAATATTTAAAACAAATACACAAAATTAGATAAAGATATATTGTACGTACATATATAAATTTAAATATCCAAAAAAATAAACAAAAATATATAATGTTAAAAAATAATTGTCTAAAAAAAAGAAAAAATTATACTATTTAAAGAGTCAAATAAAATAATAATGACCTAAAAAAATTTCAATTGTAAACTGCGTGCATTTTTTAATTTAAAAAATTGGACATAGCATCGGTTGATGTGGAGAACCGACGCTATCAATGCATGTAGCGTTAATTCGCCACCTCAACCGACACTATGTCCAACGTAGATAGTATCGGTTTTACACCGAACCGACTTTAAATTCATTATAAGTTGGGTTTTTTCAAAAACTGACTTTACACAGTGACTTAAATACCCCTTTTTGTAGAGATCCAAACGATTATAGTTCAATTTAAAATTCGTCTAATTGATCAGCGTTCAAAATTAAATGATATGATAGGCTATATTTTAATGGGAAAAATATAAAATAAATATAAATAGTGTTATTTTTATAGTTATAAATTTTAAGAGTGTTATTTTTATAATTATAATTTTTAAAAGTACTATTATTATTGTTTTTCCAAATTAAAATTGTCTTATCATTAATATTTTCTACCAAAATTATTTATTATTAGAGTAAATAATAATAAGATACTATAAGTAAGATTATTACATTTACTTTGTTGAAAAATACAAATATCAAATATTTGATTAAAAAAACAAACAATATAATTAGAGGGAGTGACATCACATCTATTCCTAACATATTATAATAAATTATTGTTACTCATTAATTAAATTATTAAGTATTTATGATTTTGAAAGAATATCTATTGATATGAACTATCATATTATTACCTACTATAGCAAACAATAATTTCTCCCCATTGCCTTCGACTTTAAAGTGTTTGACATTGGAAAGGAAAAGAAAATGAAAACAAAGGGCGGCATCATGTCTTTTTGGATTTTGATATCCATCCAAATCTCCTCGAGGCGTCCTTTCCCTTTCTGTCTACTAAATATCTCACCAACAAGGACGACCAGTGACCTAATTCTGTCGTTTAGGTCCCTACCATGTCTGCATTTAGAAAAGTTTGTTGACAATAATTTCCCTAATCAAGTATTGTTTTATTAAAGTTATTTATTTATTATTTTTAAATTATGTTTTGTTATAGTTAATATAATTACTTTTTTTCTTATATCAAATATTAAAGGATCGATAAATTATAAATATTTTGCTCTATATTTTTTTAAATAACAAAATGAATTAGGTTTGAAAAGTAACAAGTATATTACTATTTTTTAACTTTTTAAAAGAGTTATGTGTAATAAAATTAATAAAAAAAAGTTATGAAATTCAATTGATGATATTGGAATAAAATAATAATAAAAAAGATATAATTATTTATTTTATAATTATTTTTCTAACATTAAATATTTTTAAAATTATATGGATGCATAAAATATTACATGATCGTATAGATCCAACAACAATTTCTCAGTGTTATTATCACCTTTCAGTCACAGTCTTTCTCCTTTGTACTCACCCCAAAAGTTTTACGAAGCAATATTCTTTAGTCAATTAACAATGTATTCATTACTTTTTGTCTTCTTGATTTTTCAAAATAAGTCAACTTTTTAAATTTATTTTATTAAACGATATACAATTACATGAAATTTTAAAATATTTTTATTAGGATATTTTTGTATTTAAAATTATAAGATTTTGATCATTAAATAGTATTTAAGAATGTAATTAGGATATATATATATATATATATATATATATATATATATAGTATAATTTATAAAAACTTAACTATTATGTGTCTTCCTATTATTTGAGTAAAAACATTAGTTGGTTTGTGAATTTAAGATTTATAATTAAAAAGGACATTTATTTATTTTTAATTTAAAAATGATAAAATAAAAATATTATAAGTATCTAATTTTAGTAAAATGTTTTTAAATTATTTAGTATTAAAAAATTTAAATTTAAAATTTAATACTATTCTATTTTATATATATAATTTATTTATAATTTTATAAATATTATACCAAAAACTTTATTTATTGATTACTAACTCGGCTTCACATTCCAACATACATCCAGCTCTCTTTGTCTTCCTATTGTGTATGATTCACTTTTTCATCATTTTGAATTTATTCCTGAACATTAAAGAAAATACGAATAGTAACAACTAACAATTTTGGGCTTATTAATATGTTATTTTTTCTGTTATTCATACCAATTTAGAAAGAAAGGAGAGAAAAAAAAAATATTTGAGACCAATGTTAATTACTCGTTTTTTCAATACATGATATATGTTAGAATGAGTAATTGCAATACTGATCCATATATTTATATACATTTTATAAGTATTGTTTACAGTGTAATAATACATATAAATATTATTTAAAAAATTAAATTATTTTTTTAATTTTATATTCATTTTATAAGTACTATTTATACTGTAATACATATAAATATTATTCAAAAAATTAAATTATTTTTCTAATTTAATAATGATTCTGACATATATCATAGTATAAAATGTATATGTACGTACAAAAATAAGTATAAATGAGGATGATATTAACATTTTGTTTTATGAAAATTATTTCTCAAAATTTATTATGGGATTAATGTATTCATTCATTAACAATAATAAGATATGGGATATTTTTCTTTTATTTATATACATGGTATAATTTTCAACCAATCATTAATGGGTTTTGAGAGATACTAGTATGTCTCTTCTCATTCTAGTGCACAAAAATATCCTGGAGCACTCGAAATGAATATGGTGTCTTCTCATATTATGCACGCTAGAAGGTGTAGAATGAATAATTAAATTAAGAAGAAATTTTTTTAAAAAAATAAATATTATAATTAAATGAATAAAAAAATTTTAATTTTAATGTAAATAAACTTATTTATCTAAATTGTATAAATAATTAAAATGGGAATCAAGATAATAAATGATTTGAATTTTAAATATATTTTAGAATTATCTTTTTCAATAAACTAGTTATTATTTTAATTAGATTTATTTTATTTTTTTAAGTTTATATTTTAAATTTTAATTAGTACTTTAAACATAAATAAAGGTTTTGAATTAGAGATTAAAAATAATCTTGTTGTCAAAATAGTCCAATAAATATGACCATAATTATATGATTTAAATCATACTTTTTTTTTCAAATTAATTTTCTATTCCCTAATTTTCAATCATTATTTTCACAACTTTCTCTATCAATTCACATCGATTTGGTATTAGAGTTAAAATAATTTTGTTTTCGGAAACAAAATATCTGATAAAAAAGTCTGTACATGGAAAAAAAGAAATCAGAAAAGGAAGAATAAAAAAAAGCTTGTAACCTAGCTCACCCTTCCATATCACCAGTTGCCACCACGCCTCCCACCAGTAGACCCACCCCCCTCAGAAAACCTCGCCAGTAAAAACCTCAAGCAGCCAACTAGCGTCTACTTCATAACAACGACATGAACCATATTGCATTTCATAATTAAGAAAAATGATTAATTATAAATTAATCATTTATTGATCAATGTTCATATTTATTAACATGAAAATTTACAAAGATATATATCATAAATATCAAATAAATATGTAAGAATATATTCATAATATTGTGTGATAATATCTAATTTAATTAAATAAATAATATTTAATTAATAAAGAGCAAATAGAAAACTAATTAAAGTCTAGAGAGTTATGATTTGTCAAAATCTTAATACTTAATATTTAACTTTTGTCTTTTAAGTCAAAAATCATCCCAAATTCTATTAATTAAATTGTATAACACACGTTATAAAAGAAAACAAATTTCACACCTCAATGTAGAAAAAATGTCATTGGCCGACCACATTAGGTGAAATTTCAAGATCTCAATTAAAAGTAAAAATTCGGTGGGATAAAATTTTACAAACACAACGAGTGGGAAAAATAATTTTCTTCTAGGTTCCTGGTGGATATGCGGCTATTTGTGTGTTCTAGTATTTACTAAAACTTTGTGATTGATCAACTTGAAGTTCAAGATTGTCTACACTTTCTGATTCATACAATCGTTAAGAAAAAGACTCGAAAAATTGAAAGTATCCATTCGATAATCATCTTCTAACAATTAAAATGTATAAAATCTATTTATTCTATGATTAAATAATTTAATGTAATTAATCAAAGGACATGAAATCTAAATTTTTTATTATATAAAACTTCCACTAAATCAATAAAGATTTGTTTCTTTTGAATCAAACCAACTATTGGTATAAAAGTAATCTTTTAATTAAAGCCCTATGTATGTGAATATATATTTTTTTTAATAGGTACAAAATTCTATATATATATTGAATTTATTTGGTATGTTTTAATTCAAATTATTGGATTAATTATTTATGATTATTAATTTTATGGTTTCTTTAGACTCTTAGGACTTAGAAATTTGTACACCCTTTTTAAGGGCATAGGTTTGATGTAGGCTCAATTTTTATATTTTTTTGGAAGTATTTTGGATTTTTATCAACAACTTTTTGTATCAAATTTTGTTATTATGTCAAGTTTGGATCGAAGCTATAGACTTGTTTGTATCATAAATTGGGGCTACACAGATCGAATAAATGTGAGACTTATGGCATTGGAACCATCTCGACAAGTTGTTTCACCAAACATGCAAGTCTATCAATGACCATTTCTGAACAGGGGAATACCACCCTGGCCATACGTGATGGCTAGTATGGTGGCTACCTTACGATGCGTGTTGGGCTTGTTGTTATATGGATGGGAGGGGTCATACCCACTCAAAATTTTGATTTTATTGTCCTTTCCAATTTGATCATAATTTTAGACTAAATTTGATTTCATTTTAAATTGAGATTATTTGGGACGAAAAAAGGATTTGTTAGATTTCAAGTGGACCAGACCAAGCCAATGAAGTGAAGAATTGGATATATTCAACTGAATTCTTTTTATCAAAGGAGTCTGATCATAAACAATATTGTGTATTTATTTATTTTTTCTATGTCTTGAATGTCCTTATGAATCGTTCATGCTTTGAAATAACATTGACATGCATACGTCATGTTTTATAGAATAAATGTGTATATACACATTAAATTTATTAATTAAAAATGTATGTCACATGCACATGCATGCATTCTTGATAATAAATTTCTAAAAGAATTTTTCATGAAAAATATGCATGCAAATAGGAAATTAATTTAATGAGGTTAAATTAAGATAAATAAAACACAAAAGGTTTTTCGAAACCCAATTAATTATAAATGTCATAATTAAAACGTGTTTGTATTAAATAAAAACTTATTTAACTTTGAAATTATTTTGATTTAAATTCTTTAAATCATAGAATAACTAAAATTTGATGTTTTCCAAAATTAAATAAAACCCATGAAAAATATTGAGCGAAAGTGGGGAGGCCTCACAACTTTCCACGGCCTCTGTCGTTAGTGCACAACTATGAAAAATCAATTGGTGTCTTGTATCATTCTAGAGTGATATCCTAGAAGAGAGTGTTTAGTTAGGGTTAGTACCAACCATGGCTTTTGAAATGATAGATGACCATTATCAAAGCCAAAGATTGACTTCCAAAAGAAGCATCTTTGGAATAAATTTTTGGAAATCAAAATGATAGGTTACTCTCAACAAATATAATTAAGGAGTTAATTATGTTTGGACCAAAACATAAGGATTAAGGTAATTTATTGATAAAGTAAATAGATTTTTTACCATCGAATTTGAGAGTTGTTATAAAAATATCATTGAACTTTTTTATTACTTTCATACCATTAAACTTTACAAATGTAACAAAATATATGATTAACATATATGTAACATGTTGTAAGCTCCTGTTAATTGATTAATGTTGAAAGTATTTTTATAAAATTTTGTAAAATTTATTGACATGGAAGTAATAAAAAAAGATTTGAAGGTATTTTAGTAACAATGGTAAAATTTAATGTATAGAAGTAATAAATCAAAGTTCAATAGTATTTTAGTAACAACCCCAAAATTCAGGGGTAAAATTATCTATTTACTCTTATCGATATAGAGGTATTGATAATCTCATTAATTGAGAATGGCTCATTCAATAGGACTTCTTAATGACAAACACAAAGTTCACATCTAAGACCTCTAGTATTTGAACAATCACTATATAGTAATTTAAAATAAATTTCATACGCTCACATTTACTATAAATGAATTTTATAACATGCTTAGTATGCATATAGATTGAATTTTGTTTGTTTATTATTTCAATAGTATGAAAAATACTATTTTAAACCTTATCATAAATGACAAGTTAATTGGTGACAACTTTAGCAAATGGTAATGTAACTTAAACCTAGTCTTGATTACCAAAAATGTGAAATTTTTCCTCATAGTGGAATGTCCTCCAGTTCCACCTGTCAATGCTATGAAAGCTATTCGTGATGCATATGATTGTTGGATGAATACTAAAAAAATAAGGTACTATCTCCTAGTTGTGATGAATGATGTGACGAACCCAACACGAGAAGCTTAAGACTATATATCAAATAATGGAGTCTCTACAACTCATGTTCGGTCGACTATCGAAATAGGCTAGGCATGAGGCCGTGAAAAAGGTCATGAATTCTAAGATGGAAGAAAGAACTGTGGTCTAAGATCATGTGCTTAAGATGGTTATACATATTAATTATGTGGATGTCAATGGTGCGATTATCAATGAGGCCACTCAGGTGGGGATGATCTTAGAGATATTACCCCTAGTTTTCTCCAACTCAAAAGTAAGTACTTTATGAACAAGCTGAGATACAACCTGACTCAAATACAAAATTAGATCACTACCTTTGAGTTTTTAATGAATAATAAGAAGGTAAAGGGTGAAACAAATGTTGATATGGGCTCAAATTTTCACTAGCAACAAGAGGAAGGACTCAATGAAGGGAAAGATAGTCTCAAAAGTAAGCTAAAAGGATAAAAGATTATAAAGGTAAGAAGAAGAAGAAGAATGAAAAACTATTTCTACTATAATTAGCATGGGTGTTGGAAGAAGATTTATCTTCAGTACCTAGTAGAGCTCAAAAATAAGAAGAAAGAAAAGGGTAAACATGATTTATTGGTTCTTGAAACTTGTTTGACATAATATGATTTTCCTCCTAGATAGTTGATTCACAGGCATCTACCCATACTTTTTCTTCATTGTAGTTTATTAGTTCACTAGTTAAACTCAAGGATCAATACTTCACCATACATGTGGACAATAGGGACATTGTTTAAGGCAAAGTAGTGGAATAAGTGTGACTGAAGTTTATGAATAATAGATATTTGGTATTAGATAATGTTACTTTATTCCATGGCTTATTAGAAATTTGATTTTGACTGCAAAGTTATATGAACGTAATTATAAAGTTGCATTTAGTAATAAGAGTGACTATTATAAAAAAATGGAATTTGTGTTTGTACTACACTTTTGAAAAATGAACTTTATGTGTTAAACCCAAACCAAAACTCACGTCTTTATTCTGAAATGTAAAAAGTTGAAACACCTAAATCTAAAAAGAAAAAAACTTCTCACAATGATACTTATCTATGGAACTTGAGCCTAGGTCACATTGGCTTTGAATGAATTCAAACAATGGTAAATAATGGTCCTCTAAGTAAGTTAAGTATTGGCACACTTCTAGTCTGTTAATCTTTCCTATAATACAAAATGACAAAGAGCCATTGAACCTCTCCAAGTTGTACACTATGATGTCTATGGTCTGATAAGTGATCACGCTAGAGGTGGTTACAAGTACTTAATAAATGTATAAAAGCAATATTGGTCCTTCTCCCAATAGCTTAAGATTTTGAGAAAGTTGGTGACCAATAACTTTTAACATAGTATTAGGTCTCCAATGGTTTTTGTCTTATGCAAATTTGTGAAATCTGGGCTTGGTTGGCCTTGAAATGAAATTCTCTAAACCTCATGGTGGTGTAGGCCCATTCTAGAAGTTAAACTTGAAATATTTTGAAAACTTGGGCAAATAAGGTTGATTGAAGTCAAAGTTCAAAGGGGACTAGCAATGGATTATTAGTTGGATTGGCTTTAAGTCAAAGTGTTGACATAGAGAAGCCAAATGGGTCTTGTTTTAGGGTGAATTATTGAAAATTTAAAAGCAAACAAGTTCCATATTGATAAAATACCAATGGAAACACAAATTTATAAATGCATGAGTCAATCCCCATCCAATGGGTTAACCTTTTGGGATGGGAGCTCATTGCCTTGTATATATCCATGGGAGCTATTGAGCCAATCAAATAGTATCAAAGTTGGAGTTCCTATGTTCAAGGCCCAGTAACCCTAATTATTGAATCGTAAGTATTTGGCCTACATATGGCATAGAGCCAACACATTTGGGGGAGTTATAAATGTATAAAAGAAATATTGGCCTTCTCCTAATATCTTAAGATTTTGAGAGAGTTGGTAACCAATAAATTCTGACAATACTTCATAATATTTGATAATTACTCATGATATAAGTATAGTTACCTAATGTAGTAGAAGTCTAAAAAATTTGGAAAATTTGTGGAATTTTGTGCTGAAACTAAAAAGTAATTGGTAAGCAATTGAGGTTACTTTGAATGGATCTAAATGGTGAATACCTTAACACTGAGTTCAAGGATAACTTGTTAGAGCATGGTACTCTATCTGAAATCATAGCACCCAAAACACCACATTAGAATGGTATGGTTGAAAGAAGAAACAAGATATTACTATATATGGTTAGGTCTATAATGAGCAACTCATCATTACCTACATTATTATGGGGATATGCACTTTAAATAGCCATATACTTGCTCAATATGGTTCCTTCCAAGTTGGTTCCTAAGACAACAATTGAGTTATGGAATGATTGTAAACCTAATTTGTGCCATATTTTCATTTGGGAGTATCTAGCACATGTGCTAAAAGGAAAGACTATCAAGTTAGAATCTCAATGAGAAGTATGAGTAGTTGTAGAATATTCAATGGAAACAAAGGCTTGTATGTTTTTTAATTCACAAATACCCTCAAGGGTGACTATATGACAAGCCACAAGCCTAAAATCAAGGTGTTGCTTTGGAAGTTTTAGTTTGATGGGATAAAAAAACACTAACTATTAGAGATGATACATGAAAGGTAAGGATACCATGATCCACAGTCAAAATCCACTATAGCCTTGACCTAGTGGAAGGGCAATACGATTTCCAGACTATTACATAGAAGCAGGGGAAGCATATATAATTATGTCTAATAGTCATATTAATGACTTGTTGTCTTATAAATAGGAAAAAAGAGGATGTTGACAAGGATAAATGGATTGAGGCTATGAACTTTGAGATGGAATCCATGTATTCTAACTCAGTTTGGGAACTTGTAGTCAAGCCTTATAAGGTACAACGTATTCAATACAAATGGCTCTGTAAGAGGAAAAGAGGAAGAGATGAGAAAGTGAAAACTTTCAAAGCTAGAATGGTGGTATAAAGTTTTACCCCAAAGGAGAAAGTTGACTATGAGGAAACATTCTCACTAATGGTTATGCTTAAATCCATTTGGTTGTGGTTAAATGAATTCTCAAGTATCTTAGGTGAATGAGAAAATATATACTAGTCTATTTTGGTGGCAATTGGATCCCACAAGATATATAGACTTTGATTTCCAATCAGACAAGGATTTCAAAAAATCTATGTTTGGGTCAATGTTCACTCTTAGTAGTAAGGCTATAGTACGGAGAAGTATCAAGCAAGGATGAATAGTTGACTCCACTATGGAAGCCAAGTATGCAGTTACTTGTAAAGTAGTGAAGGAAGACGCATGACTCTGTAAGTTCTTGATAGATTTTGAAGTGGTTCCTATAAGTCCTATTGTTCTCAATGTTTGTGTGTTGGCTTCCCTTACAATACATGGTATCTATTTATTTTTACTCGTTGTTCTGTCTTCCTCTGTATAAGGTTAGTTATTGCAGATCATTAATGTACAACCCATTTCTGTTTGAATTGAGTGACCCTAATCTAGGGTAATTGATGTGGAGGCATCTAGTTGGTTGAATTTATGTGGGATACAAATTATGTTGGACTGGACCAGACGTAATGCAAATGCTATAAACATCCACTTAATAATTATTATTTCATTTTGTCACCGATGACCATGTGCAATACGATCTTAATCTTGAGTGATTTTACTAGCCCCTTGTCATACCACCTTGGTATTTGACTCACTCAACGAGGTCCAACCAGTTTTTGGGCTAAAAAACCTTGTATCTTGGAATCTCAATGTTCATGGTGGGTTGAGAGATTATTTAATAGGATGAAAAATCCACTCATTTTTCCCAGATGTTAGATAAAAGTTTCATCGTTTAGCAGTTCTAGAGTTTGAAAGATTGTGCACACTTTATGATATGATCATAATGGAGTTATTCAAAAGAATCATGGGTACTTAAGGAGAAGCGACAATCAAAGGGGTAAAATAGACATTTTGATCAATTCTAATTATGAACTAGCTATGGAGGATTGGTTGCACCTAATGATTATATCAATGGACTATTCATGTACATTCAAATTAGGTAAACCCGAGCTGTGATATTAGAGAGATCAATTCTAGATTTATTATGGAATAACTCTAGAATTAAATAAATTCAATAATTAATTAAGAGGTTAATTAATGTGTAACTTTTATTTAACTCCGAATTTATAGTTCCACCAATGCTTAAGACTATTCCATAACAACAACGTGAACCATGTTGCACTTAATGAGAAAAATGGTTAATTATAAATTTCTTATTTATTGATCAATGAACATATTTATTAACATGATAATTTAAGAGGATTATAAATGTTAAATAATTATAGTAGGATATTTTGGTAATATTGTCTGATAATATTTAATTTAATAAATTAATTAAATATTTATTTTATTTAGTTTGACTAATTACATAGTATTTAATTAATGAAGGGCAAAAATGTATTTTCATACATGGTAGACGTGTGAGACATTTCAGATAAGTTTGGACATTTTAGTAAATATTAAATATGATTTCATATTTAAATTAAATTAAATATTAAAGGAATAATTAAATAGAGATATAATTATTGCTTGTAAATCAAATAAGGATCAAAATAGAATTTAGATTGATTTTTGATTTAGAGGCATAGTTAAATCTTAAGGGTTAAAATTTTTACCAACCAAAAGTCCTAAAACACTATGGTCGGTGCCTCTATTAGAAAAATGTAGTCTCAATTAGTCTTTTATTTCACTACAAATTGATTTGAATAAATTGATTTTTAATTACAATATGATTCTAATACCGTAACACACATTATAAAAGAAAATAAAATTCACACAACAGTAGAAAAGAGGTCCTTTGCTGACCACATTATATCTTTTAAAAAAAAAATTCAAAAACTCAATTCAGAAAGAAATCACTGAAAAGGGCATCCTTCCTTTATGCAGAGGTGACGAGAGAAAATGAAAAAAAAGAAGGAAATAATTTATGGGAGGATAAAGTAGGAGAAAAATAAGGAGAATTTCTCTCTCCTTAATTAATGATAAGAATTTATACTATTAGTAAAAACAAATATTATCATAGGAGCTCTTCGGAAGCTTTATATTCATTCCTCGGATAAAACAATATATATTTATATATATTAGAAAGGAGGAGAGAAGCAAGCTTAAAAGGTTGAGAGATTGAAAAAAATCATGTATGAGAGAGATATCCTTTAAGATAAAAATGCAAATGTAGAACACATTTTTGTGAAATTATTTTTATATTTTCATTTATTAGTGATATATAGAGGAAGATATTATATATTTTGTTAGCTCATTTAATTACACAAGAAAAAAAAGAAGCTAAATTCAAGACAACTGTAATATTTTATTTGATTATTATTATTTTATTCGTTAAACTTTCTAACAAATAGTATCGTAATAACTTCGACCGATTATTAATTATTATAATCTTGTATATTTTTCAAAATTGAAGAGACAACATCAACTTTATCTAGAACAATGATTAAATAAACGACATCAAATTATTCTATTTAGAAGACAATGATGGAGGACATTCTTTATTGCAAAGATTTTTATAAGTCACTTGTAAATGAAATAGCAAAGCCATAAGGAAAATTTGATGCTACTTAACCTTGATGAACAGAAAAACTATAGAACAAATTTGACAATGGATTGATCAGAGCATCTTTCATCATATAGCATATGAAACTATTGCTTACTTTTTATGGACAAAATTGGAGTTTATGTTTGAGAGAAAGATTGATCAAAATAAAGTCTTTCTTATCCGATGACTAATTAACTTGATACTCAAATTGGTTATGTTCATTTAAGTGACTACCAAGGATTGATGAACCAATCGAAAAATATGAAAATGGTGCTTGATAATGAATTACAAGCATTATTCTTACTTAACTCTTTATTAGATAGTTGGGATACATTTGTGGTATTTTTAAGCAACTCCACTTCTCATGGTGTTCTTACATTGGACATAGTAAAAGATAACATATTCAATGTAAAAGCGAGGAAGGAGCAAGGATAGTCAATTGAGTCTGAGGAACTTATTGTCAAATATCGTAGAAGAAGTAATAATAGAAAATTCCACAACACGGGCAAGCCAAGAGATAGGTTCAAAGACAGGTCGAGGATGAAAAGAGATATATAATGTTATCATTGTGGCAAAATGGGCCATATGAAAAAGGAATATAGACAACTCAAAAGAGAGCAAGGAAAGGCATGACTGTTACCGTGTCTAATGAAAATGAGGTGATTGTTACTTGCAATATAGGAATTGTTAATTTAGCATCATAAGATACATGTTAGATCATTGGCTTCGGTGCATCGTATCATGTAACCTCATAGAGGGATTTTTTTTATATCCTATACCAATGGAGATTTTGGTTTTAGAATGAGAAATGATAAAATGTCCAAGATCATGGGAAGAGAAGATATTTCCCTTAAAACCAACATAGGTTGTCTCTTGGTTCTCAAGGATGTAAGACATGTTCCAAACATGCATTTGAATTTGATATCCACTGAACTACTTGATGATGATGGCTACAAAAGTGTATTTGGTAGTGGTAAATGGAAGCTCACTAGAAGTTCTCTAATAGTAGCTTAAGGGAAGAAGAAAAATACTATTTACATGACTAATACAAAAATTTATAATGGGTGCACGAAGGTTCTAGGAGAAGATTCCCCAATCAAGGTATGACACAAAAGGCTTAGACATATGAGTGAGAAAGGACTTCAAATTCTAGCCAAAATATAGGTATTATAAGTGGTGAAAGAAAAAGGTATGTCTCTGAAACCATGTATGAACTGCTTGGCTGGAAAGTAACATCTAGCTTCATTTTATTATAAAACCCCACAAAGAAATCCCAATGTTTTGGAGGTTGTGTATTTTGATGTTGGTGATATGATGACCACTAACACTCTTGGAGGAGCAAGGCACTTTGTTACCTTTATTAATGATCATTCCATGAAGGTTTGGGTCTATATGCGCTCAAGACTATAGTTTGATGTACTCAATCAATTTCATGTCACTATTGAATGAGAGATTGGAAAACCTTTGAATTGTATTCACATAGAAAACGAGGAGAATACATGGGAGCTTTTAGGTATTATTGCATGAGAAATGGAATCAAGAATGAAAGTTTGGTTCTAAAGACTCCTCAGCATAATGGCATAGCTGAGAGAATAAATATAACTATTTTTGAAAGGGTGAGAGCAATATTATCTCATGCCAAGTTACCCAAGAGCTTTTGAGGTGAATCTTTCTTAACTAGGGTTGATTTGATCAATCTTTCTTCCTTAGCTTCATTGAATGGTGATGTTCCAAACAAGTTTTGGAAAGAAAAAAAGGTATCCTACAATCCTTTGAAGGTGTTTGGTTGTAGAGCATTTGTTCATATTCCAAAATATGAGATATCAAAGCTCGACTCCAAGTAGAAGGAATGCATTTTCTTGGGATATGGTAATGAATAATTTGAGTACTGGCTATGTGATCCCATTAAAAGAAATATTTTTAGAAGTAGAGATGTTGTATTCTTTAAAGATCAAAATATTGAAGATATTCAAATAGGTGAAAAACTTAATCGCCTAAAAGAAGATCCAGTCAACTTGGATCCAATTCTTCCTCCTATAGAATAAGGTAATGAGAAAGATTCAATAGAAGATGTTAGAGATACAATAAATGATCTTCCAATTGATGATGAATTAAAGATCTTAGAAGTAATGGTAATATTAATGACTAAGTGGATGATGAAGAGGAAAAAGCACCAACTCTTTAGGAATCATTTGTTGGACCTCAACTAAGAAGATTAACTAGGGTACCCAAACCCCATACAAGATACTCTCAAACTAAGTTTTTGTTACTCATTGATGAGGGAGAACTAGAATGCTATGAAGAAGCTTTGACAAATGAGCACAAATGGGAGTGGTTGAAAGCCATACAAGAGGAAATGAAATCCTTACATTAGAACCACATGTACAAAATGTTGGAACTACCAAAAGGTAGAAAGGCACTTAGAAACAAATGGGTGTACAAATTAAATACTGAAGAAAATAGCTCACGACCTAGATACAAGGCAAGGTTATTCGTGAAAGGGAATTGACTTTGACGAAAATTTCTCACATATGATAAAGATGTCATCCATTATAGTAGTACTTGATTTGGTTAAAAGTTTGAATTTGGAAGTTGAACAATTAGATGTAAGGATTTCTTTTCTTCACACTCATATAGAAAAAGAGATACATATGGAGTACCTGATGAGCAGAATCGGGATCGCCAAAAACTTTGATGCCATCCCCGCAACGAAGTCAAAAACTTGATGAGCAGAATCAGGATCGCCAAAAAATTTGATGCCATCCCCGCAACGGAGTCATCCCCGGCAACGGCGCCAAAAAACTTGATTTAGCTAAAACCTAAGACGTCGATTCGCCAATACTTTGGTTTTATATTTATAAAACTCTCGCAAGTGCACGAATCATTTCGTAGAAAATGATAAGTATACTCCCAAGGTTGATATAAGGAAGGAATGTATGTGGTTTTTAATTTATTATTCAAACTTTTAAAAACGAAATTAAATCCTAAACATCCTGTCACGATATTTTGGGGTTTTTGTGTTTTTAATCAACTTACAGAAAATTAAACATAGATTCAATAAACATTCATGCAAATTTTATCTTTTATAAATAGTGGAGTATTTATGGATATAATAACTAAGTTAATTATGCTTGCTCGTATTATCTAGGTTATTAAAGATATGAATTGATATTTATTGATTCTCACTTTTTTGTATGAATACCACCTTTGGTGGGGTTAGATATTCTTTGTTAACTAAATAAATCAATTAACACCTATGGGTGGGGTTGATAACTAATTTGGTTAATTAAATTGATTCCTTTTTCTAAGAGATTGAAAATGAACCATTTAAATGCCACCTTAAAGGGTTAAACAGTTTTTAAACTTTATTCAAGGTGTCCAAATTAAACCTAAGAATTTAGTTATCCGAGTACTAACTTTCAAGTTTTAAAACCACTACCGAAAACACATGTTGTCAATACATTTTCAGATAATAATTTTATAAAAACTTTTGAAATAGAGCTTCACTCTAACTACCGCGATCAATTATGCAACAAATAAAAGAGCACTACTCTAAATTAGACCGGATAACTAAATCTTAAAATCTAATTTTCAGATTTAAGTTTGTAATGAAAAATAATATATTTCTCTTTAACATTCTTAATATAAAATCTTGAATAAAAATAAAATCATTTCATTTAAGAGATTTTTACCTATCAAAGGAGTCAAAAACTTGATGAGCAGAATCGGGATCGCCAAAAAATTTGATGCCATCCTTCAAGAATCTGGCCACCAAAAAATTGATGAGTTAATTGGGATCGCCAAAAATTTGATGCCATCCCTCAAGCGGATTCATCCCTCGAAACGGGCGCCAAAAAACTTGATTTAGCCAAAAACGATCGCTAATTTCGCCAATACTTTGGTTTTATATTTATAAAACTCTCAAGTGCCGTAATCATTTCGTAGAAAATGATAAGTATACTCCCAATGTCGATCTAAGGAAGGAATGTATGTGGTTTTTAATTTATTATTCAAACTTTTAAAAAGCGAAATTAAATCCTAAACATCCTGTCACGATATTTTGGGGTTTTTGTGTTTTTAATCTACTTACAGAAAATTAAACATAGATTCAATAAACATTCATGCAAATTTTATCTTTTATAAATAGTGGAGTATTTATAGATATAATAACTAAGTTAATTATGCTTGCTCGTATTATCTAGGTTATTAAAGATATGAATTGATATTTATTGATTCTCCCTTTTTGTATGAATACCACCTTTGGTGGGGTTAGATATTCTTTGTTAACTAAACAAATCAATTAACACCTATGGGTGGTGTTGATAACTAATTTGGTTAATTAAATTGATTCATTTTTCTAAGAGATTGAAAATGAACCATTTAAATGCCACCTTTGGTAGGGTTAAACAGTTTAAACTTTATTCAAGGTGTCCAAATTAAACCTAAGAATTTAGTTATCCGAGTACTAACTTTCAAGTTTTAAAACCACTACTGAAAACATGTTGTCAATACATTTTCAGATAAATAATTCTTATAAAACTTTTGAAATAGAGCTTCACTCTAACTACCGGGCGATTGTACCAACAAATAAAAGAGCACTACTCTAAATTAGACTGGATAACTAAATCTTAAAATCTAATTTTCAGATTTAAGTTTGTAATGAAAAATAATATATTTCTCTTTAACATTCTTAACATAAAATCTTGAATAAAAATAAAATCATTTCATTTGAGAGATTTTTACCTATTTAATATTTCGCAAGCATAACAACGTTATTATTATATCATGTTTACAAATAGCTAGCACAGTTAAATTTAATCATAGACAAATTAAATATAACATGTAAGAATAAAGCATAAAAAATAACTCCGAAAGAATATAAAATCCACAAAAGATTGATGCTATTCCCATTGCTAGAAAACCTCAAACGGAATTTGCACTCCCATTTATTGAATCAAAAAGCTAATAAATTACAAAAACATAACTAGTTCTTCCCAAAGAGGGAAGAACTCTAAAACTAAGAGAAACTAGCTAAAACATAAGAAAAACTAAAAAAACTAAAAACTAAGAAATGGAGAGAAAGAAAGAAGAGAGAAATGTCTTTTGAGGTGTGTTTTTGAAGTGAAGGGAACGGGGTATTTATAGGTGAGGATGGAGAGAAAAAATGAGTAAAAAAATGTTAAAAAAATGTTAAAAAATGTAAAAACGCTGTAATGGACATGGTGAGGTATTGATGACGTCGACAAGATGACGTCACGTGATGGCCGTCAGCGCGATTTTTCTCATTTTTGACATTTTTGACCTTTTCGACTCCATTTTGTCCAATTTTTTTCCATATTTGTTGACCTTTTCCCCCATTTATTTAGTAATATAATTCTCGATGTTTTGCTTCCCATTCCTCTTTGAGTCTTTAAGTTACGTTTTTAAGCGAAAATAATTCGAAAAACACTAAAAATACCCACGATTCCGAAAAAGACAAATTTATATAAATATATGATAAAACATATAAATATATATATTTTTAATCAATTAATGAGCATAAAATCATGATAATTTTAGTGCTTTTTGAGCACTCATCAGTAGCCATAAGGGTTCAAAGTCAAAGGCAAAGAACAATTGGTATGTTGGTTGAAGAAGAATTTATATGGGCTAAAGCAAGCACCATGATAATGGTCTAAGAAGTTTGACTCATTCATGATTGAGCATGGAATTGAAAGACAACGTCTGACCATTGTGTAATTATAAAAGGATTTAGTGATGGTGAATTTATCATACTTTTCTTTATGTAGATGATATTTTGGTTGTAAGACCAAATAGTGACAAGATTGGCAAGCTAAAAAAGAAATTAGTAAGTATTTTGTCATGAAAGACTAGGGATGCACAAAGTAAATTCTTAGTATGATGATCCACATAATTGGGAGATTTTCATATCGAGAATCTCTCATGATCGAGAAATTTTCTTACTAAAGAAATAACTTAGTAAGTCTTTTTTCATGAAAGACTTGGGATTCGTAAAGCTGATTCTCGGTATGACAATCTCCCATGATTGATATGAAAATTTATAACCGTTGTGTATTTATAAAATGATTCAATGATGGTTAAATTATCATATTTCTTTTTTTACGTAAATGATATTTTGGTTATAAGGCCAAATAGTGACAAGATTGCAAGCTAAAGAAAGAACTTAGTAAGTATTTTACTATAAGAGGCTTAGGATTCACAAAGCAGATTCTTGGTATAAGAATCTCTCGTGATTGAAAGAAAAGGAATTTATGGTTATCATAAAAAAAGTATATCGAGAAGGTATTGGCACAGTTTAACATGGATAAAGCATAGCAAGTTGCTACTTCATTTGCTAGTTACTTCATACTAAGCTCAAAGCAGAGTCCTACATATGAGAAGGAAAATGAAAAAAATGACTATGATGCCATATTCCCCAACCATTGGTAGTCTAATGTAGCTATAGTATGTATAAGACCAGACATAACACATGCAGTTGGTGTTATTAACAGGTACTTTTCAAATCCAAGCAAGGAACATTGGAATGCATTGAAGTGAATTCTCAGATATCTTAAGGGTACTTCTAGAATGAGTTTATGATTTGGAAGTAGTAAACCTAAATTGATTGGCTACACAAATACATATATGCCTGGAGATATTGATTCCAAAAAGTCTATTTCTGGATACCTAATTACTTCTTCAAAAGGAGCTATCTTATGCAATCAAAGCTATAAAAGTGTATTACTTTGTCAACTACTGAAGTATGTAAAGAAATTCTCTAGATGAAAGATTCTTACAAAAATTTGGGACAACAACAATAAAAGTATGCTTTGCAATGTGATAGTCAAAATGCTATCCATTAAGTAAGAATCCAATTTTTCATTCAAGGTCGAAGCATAATGGTGTTAGATATCACTTGATATGTGATATCTTGGAATCCAATAGGTACAACTTGAGAAGATCCATACTAAAGACAATAGCTCAGATATGATGACCATGTCTTTACCTAAATACAAGTTTGAACTATGTAGAACAACAATAGGCATGATAGGGCCCTCTACATAAGTTAGGAGGAGGAGATTGAAAAGGTCATCCCTCCTTTTGTGGAGGTGATGAGAGGAAATGAAAAGAGAAAAAGGAAATAACTTACTAGGGGAGAAAGTAGGAGAAAAACAAGGATAAGTTTTATCTCCTTAATTGATGGTAATAATTTATATTATTAGTAAAAACTTCGGAAGCTTTATAATCATCCCTCATAAAAGCAATATATATATATATATATATATATTAGAAAGAAGGAGAGAAGCCAAGCTTAAGAGATTAAGAAAGTGAAAAAAAAATCCTCATTATATACGAGAGATATCCTCTTAAGATAAAAATCCAAGACAGTGTAGGCCACATTTTTGTGAGATTATTTTTATAGAAAAAATATGATCTAAGAACTGCTACTGTTCTTTATTTGTCCATTATTATTTTATTTGTTATATTTCCAAACAAACACAACTAATAAGAAATATAGTTTTGTTCTGTATGCACATAGTGCAATCTAATTTACATTAATTTACTTTGACTAAGAAAAAGTTTACAATAATTTATAAAGCCATTCATATGCTGATATGCATCCACTAGTGTCTGCAGGATAATATAATACCCTACTTATTTGTAGAAACGTACGTTTCACTTTGTCATTTGTGTTATGGAGAACAAAATAATATAAAGCTATATGGTAATTATAAATAAAGTCCAAATTAAACTTGTTCCTTTAAGTCTTGATCACTAACAAAGGTACCATGAAAACCATATGGAACCCTAGCAGGTAATGTCACAGAAGCTACTTGTTTCATGTTCGAAGCTTTCACTATCACCAATTCTGACTTGATCTCCTTCTCTTCATCTCTCACAAAACCGACTATATATCCATTATCATCATCACCTCTATGAGCTTCTGGTATGAAAAATGGTTCGCCTCCAAATTGGCCAGTTCCATATAAAAACTTTGTGACTTTACCACTTTCCAAATCGACCTTTGCAATACCTGAACACTTAGGCCATGGGTCAGCAATAGCCAAGTAAACGTAACGTGTCTTCTTCCCTAAAAGCTTCCTATTTACTTGACCCGCTTCCAAATTCATACCCGATACAATCACTCTCTGGGTCGAAACATTTGTCTTCGTGTTTAACCGGATTTCGGATAATTCACTTTGTATCGGGTTGTCCTGGTGTTCATTGAAGATTGAATCGGGCGGGGCAATGCAGGACCCGATTATGACTATTATCTTGTCACCATTCTCTAAATTTTCCTCCCATGCATTCCATATATGAAAACAAAAACAATTTGGTACGTCAATCCATTGAATCCCTAACTCATCCACATCATTTTTCGATAAAATACCGAACCGGGAGGTCTTGTTCGGATCATAGATCAAGGGTGACCCGCCTCGAAACATTTCCGATACCCTAAATACTACTTGATGATCCGGAATTATAACGTGGTTGGTTGTAATGGCAAAGTCATGTATCATAGTAGGCTCTTTTAAAGAAATATCCAAATCACGTGATTTATTGCCACATGTGTCGAACCTCAAGTATTTAAGGTATGGTTTTTTCACAACGTTATAGCTTAAAGTATGGAGATCACCTGTGGTAGGCTCTATCTTAGGGTGTGCAATCAATGGAAAATCAATTTGTGCGTCAAAATTAAACCGTCCAATAGTTGCAAGATCTCCCTCATCCATGATATTAACATGGTATGGTAAATCATCCTCTGACATAGCTAACAGACGACCGTTAAAATAAACCAGTCCAGCATTAGCCACACCACTACCTCTTGAGCCGTCGAGCAAGCCAATTCTGGATCGAGCTAAGTACAAAGCTAGTCGAGCCAGTCCAGAATGACCGTGTAGCTCACCGACAGGTTTGGGAAAAATTGCTCTCCCAAGCTTAGCCTCTTGTTGGAGCCGGCTGGTGCAAGTATATCGACAACTGTAGCTAGCTCGGTTTGCCGGTCCCAACTTAACGGCGTGAATCATACCATCACCGTCAAACAAGTGGTGCCCACCAGATGGTATGAACATAGGATTAGCACCATTTCTAACGTAAACACCGCGTAAGCATGTTGGGATATGGCCGACAACATGAAGACCATGTTGAACTGGAAACTCTTGAACTGGGGCAAAATTGCCTGATAATTGGACAGTTGGGTCGACCGTTTTTGGTAACTTGCTGTTTTTCTCTAAAGGGATAATGAATGAGGTCTCTATTAAGTCCAAAAATGAGGCTGCTAATTTTTGAAAGATGTTCAGATCATCAAGTGGGCTGATGGGTTGTACTGGGTTCAAATCCTGGTTTCGGTTGATTGATGGTTCGGTGAAAACTTCATGTGGCAATAATGGTGGGTTTATTAGGGAAGACTTTGGAGTTTTTTTTGAGACATATTTATCATAAGAGTTTATGAAAATTTTGCATATTGTTGGTGGGAAGAAGGTTGTGTTGTGTTTGATGGGTTTACTAGTTTTTTTTGGGTTTTTGAGTAAATTTGAAGAGGTGAATGGGCTTGTACCTGTGAAATGCGTAGAGACTTGCATAGCTAGCTAGCTGTAGAGAAGCTAGAAATTGAAATATAGAAAAGTGAAAATGTAATTCAAGAGTAGATTTTTGATTGATAGATTGTATTGAGTAGGAAAGGTTTCTAAAGGTGTGTATTTATATACATTGCAAATGCTAATATCTCACAAATCTTCATTAATTGTTGTACTCATATAATGTGTAAAATTATTTTTGAATTTCAATAAATTTATTTTTAAGATAATATTAATGTGTCACTACAATATAAAAGAAATATATTCAAAAAATGGGTGTAATTTTATTTACTTTTATATATAAGAAAGACTTTTCCATGAAATATATCATATATATACATATATGTGATAAACTTGATAATTTTTAAAGATATAATATTGATATATAGATAGGTAAAATAATTAGTAAAGAGATTTTACACTTAGACCTAAAACTTGCTACTTGCTCTATGTATAGAGGGAGGTGAAGAGTTCATTTACAAGTGGACTAAAGTAAAATAAATAGTAAACATATTTTAATATTAATGATTTTATATATTATATAGTTTTAATTTTTTATTTAATATAGTTATTTAAGTTTAATTTTATTTACTAATAATTTTATAATTTATTATAAATTAAATTTATAATGAATAGAATATTTTCTTTTTCTTTTTCTTTTTGTCCGTTAGACCTAATACTTGCGCTATGGATAAAGGGAAACGAAAGACCATGTGGCTGGACAGACTTTATATGGCCAGCTAGTAAGAGTAAGAGTAGACACGTAGCAGATGAGTTTTCTAAAGGAGATTGAAATACTATTAATTAAGGAAGGGGTCGGTTGCTACGTAATATATATAGGAGAGCAAATTGTCACAATTTCGTGTATCTATTTATTAAATAAGTTAGTTTATATTAAAAATGTTTTTATGGTTGAATTATTTTAAATTTAAGTTATTTCAGATCGAATAATTGATTTGAAAAAATATAACATAAATATTTTATTTTAATTAAATATGATTTAATAAATTTAATATTAATATCAAATTTAATTAATAAATATTAATTTAACAAGTTAATTATAAACTATAGTATCTTATCTTATTTAACTCATTTAATAAATTAATTAAAATAATTATATTATATGAAATCATATTACTTTATAATCAAATCTATCTCCCTTACTAAATTTTGTTAGAATCGTACGAAGTTACTAAATTGTGTTAAAAATTACACATTGTAATGATACAAATATATGTGATGTGGTGATAATTTTGAAATGAAATTAATTATACTCTTTCATATCATGCATAAATACAAGTAAAAACACATTTTATATATGAAAAATAGTTATTTATCTTAAATTTATTATCTATTCACGTAATTTTATTAATTAATATAATTATATTTAAAAATTGTTTTTTACTAAAAAAAATTTGTTATTTAATATAGTAAAAAATTTATAATATATATACACATAATTTTGTATCTGTATTTTAAAGAGAAATCAGATCAGTACACTGAGAATCAATTTCAGTGCTGTCTAAGTTTAAGATGATCTCACTAGTCTTGTCCGGTGTCGACTGTTGTCTTAGTCAAAGGACAACCTTCTCTAGCCAAATTGCCTTTATTAGAGTGAAGGGTATATAAATATAAATTCATTCATGTGTTATTTGAAAGGTGTACTTGAACTTTTTATTTTATTTTTATTAGAAAAAATTATAAGTTCATTTATTACTAACAATTGTTATAAAAGTTATTCAGGAAAAAAAAATTGTTATAAGAGTTAAAAATTACATAAAAAAATAATATCCTAACATCTCCTCTCCAAAATTAAATCCCTAATTGAACCATATCTTCTTCATTCGAGCAGTCTCTCTCCTACCCTTTGGACACCCTCTTCAAAAACCCCTCTTTAATTTGTAACTTCTCTTCACAATTGAAGTAAAGTCTAATGTACTTACTAAAAAGCTGATTATTTATCGCTGTCATCATCGTAAAATTCTTATGTTTCAAAGAATAAGAATCTTAAACACTGGACTGTTCAGTATTGGTTTTGGTAAAAGTTGCTGAAAATAATTAAAATGGATTTTGTAATTACTATAGAAGATATTGTGGAATTTTATTTGCGTGTGTCCAATTTATTGTTAGGGAAGATTGTCAATGACAGTGGCATTTAAGAAGGTTGATGGAGATCAAACTAGGCCATATTTTGTCTCTCTAAAATCAACTAAATGATGGATAGAGAGATAGAAGGGAAGAACAAGGAAGGAGAAATATTGAAATAGATGAAGAAAAATGGGTTCATTACTACAATATTGATACATGATCTCGGTTTTTAACCGTGATCGTAGATTTATGATCACAGTTATAAAAACTAGAACTTAAGTGAGAAAGATCATAAACTGTTACCTATGGTCTCGACTTTTAACCGAGATCACAGACATATCATTTGGTCACGGTCTTTAAAAGATTGAGGTGATAGACATATTATTTAATCTTGATCTTATAAAAGATCGAGGCTATAGACATATCATTTGGTCACGGTCTTTAAAAAGGAGAAGCTATAGACATACATTTGGTCTCGGTCTTTTATAAGACCGATGCCAAATGATATGTCTATTGTCTCGACTACACTTAAATCGTGACCATATACATATCAATTAATTACATTTTTCAATATAAATTACAATAAATTTATTAATTATAATATTAAAAGTCATATTATATTAAAACTAAAAGTACAATTATACTTATAAATTAGTTAACTAAAGTGTTCCAAATTATGAAATATATGTAAAATATTTACCAATAACAATACTAATTAAGACATAAGCTACTTTTCTAACGAGTTGCAAAAATGATGGCATCAAAATTGCCTACTTTGTTGTGAATGAACTCCACACAGCGGTACTTTAGTTTCCTTATGGCATTGCATACAAGATATCTTCTTTCACCAAAGAGACAACCATGCTAAATTGAGCAAGCTTTTTCTTCGTGCCTTCATGCCTAAAGCCATCAAATATAGTCTCTGCAGTTGAAACTATAGCTAAAGAAGCTCTCCAGTCTTGGGAAGGTCGGTTGATCAACACCTACCTAGAAATGAAAACGGTGAGCACAAAACAAAACAGAGTGAAACTAAGCTACTCTGAATTTTTGTACCTATATAACATCAATTGGTAATTTGAGTAATTTTTGTTTGTCTAGTTCTTTTTCAATGTTGCACTACTTTCCATATTTGGCAAAGACGAATATCTCTACAGAGAGAAGATCTGAAATGATGCTACTACATTCTTGAAAAGGAATACAATTCAATGCCTATTAGTCTTCCAGGCACACTTCCACAAATCCATGAAAGCAAGAAAAGAGCTAGCTCAGATCTTGGCCAAATTTCTCTACACTAGGAGGCAAATGATTTTATTGTAATTTGTGTCGTTATAAGAGTATCTGCCATAATTTAATGAATGGCCATGAAAACCAATTATCTTGTTACTCTCTACCTTATAGTTAAGGCAGAGTGAATGAAGCATGATGACATCGTCCAATAGATTAATATGACTTGACTAATTTATGGGATATAATGCATGAAAAGTATGAATAAAAAATATCATAAAAGTAATCATAATTCATACGTAACATGATTGCATGAAGGAAAGCTAATATTTTTTTTTGGTTACATACATTTAACATGTAGATGCAGTTGAATGGTAAGGTATACTGGTAAGTAACAAACTGTAAATAAGCCATAATGATAATTGATGTACAGAAAAGTTAAGAAATGAGGAGCAAGAACTTACAAGAGGTATAAGGTTATCAATTCTTACAGCAGGATTCAAAATCATCTCATGCAACCATTGACCTGTAATGGAGAACAACACAGATAAAAAGGATGTTGGCAATAAACATAATCTAAGAGACTATAGATAGTGAAATAATTAAGATAGCTAGAAGAAAATGACTTGCCTGCATAAGATCACCAATATTAATAACTAAAGCACTAGGATGTGGTTGGATGTTAACCCAATACTTATTCTAATATAGAACTTGGAGACCACCAACTTCATCTTGTAGAAGAACAGAGAAGAAGTCCTTATCAGTGTGCCTGCCACTATTGTTAGGAGAATCACAATTTCAATTCGAACTTAACCAAGCTCTAAACAGCGTAATTAAACATATTCTCCTTCTTTGTGTAAATATTTTAGGAAACAAATAAATAGAGCTTAAAATGAAACATGCACAAAATCAACACAAGAAATTTACGTGGAAAAACCTTCCCAGTGTAGGAAGAAAACAACCACGGCACTCCTCTCCTAAACTTCCACTATCAAGAAACAATTGTACAACAGTTCTCTCTAGGTAAAACTAGAGGCAAACAATCAACAACATCATCAAGAATACACTTCTTGGAAACTAACAATTATTTCAAGAAGAATGGAGAAATCTAACCCAATTCGTAGTCACTGTTCACTGCTCAGAATTTCTCAAACCGGTGAGCCAAATCCAAATCCCACCGCACATATTAAAGAGTCTTGAGTCGTGAACCTTCCTGCAAAATTTCAGCTTAATCGGACCACAAACGGCCTTCGATCGGAGCACTTGATGAAGACTAACTGGAGAGGGAAAACTGAAAAACTGAGAGCAGTTTTTCTGCTGCCATTCTTTGCCTTTTACGCACACCTTTTTTCTCTGCAGAATTCTACACACAACAAACCCTAAATGGGTTTATTAATTAAAGAAATGAAATGGCACAATTTCCCTTCTTACTCCATGGGCTTTTAAGCCACATGGGCTTCACTTGGGCTCCTCCAAATAAGAGGAAAAACCCAACAAATCTCCCCCTTTTCCGATTAGATGGAGGGATCCGCCATCCCGGCAATTGAACAACAAACTTCAAGTTTTTCTCTTGACACTGCTTTTGTCAGCATGTCAGATCCATTCTCATCAGTATGTATTTTCTCAAGTTCAAGCAACTTATTTTTAAGAGTATCTCTTATCCAATGATACCTCACATCAATATGCTTTGATCTTGAGTGAAATGCCGAGTTTTTCGCTAGATGAATAGAACTCTGATTATCGCAGAATAACACATATTTTTGCTGCTTGAAACCAAGTTCCCTCAAGAATTGTTTCATCCACAACAACTCCTTACAGGCTTAGTTCTTTGATAAACTCTGCCTCTGCTGTAGAAAGTGCAACACACTTTTGCAATCTTGACTGCCAAGAAATTGCTCCACCAGAGAAAGTAATTAGATAACCTGAAGTAGACTTACGTGAATCTTCATCTCTTGCCAAATCTGAATCAGTGTATCCAACTAACACTGGTTTTCCACTTCCAAAGCTAAGTGTTAACTTGGAAGTACCTCGAAGATATCTCATAATCCACTTTACTGCATCCCAATGCTCTCTTTCTGGATTCGAAAGAAAACGACTAACAAGCTCCAATGCATGAGCTATGTCTGGCCTCGTACACACCATTGCATACATTAAGCTTCCTACTGCTGAGGCATATGGAACCTTTTCCATATCTTCCTTCTCTTTATCTGTTGAAGGGCCTTGACTCGATCTCAACTTAAAGTGATTAGATAAAGGAGACGAAACCACTTTAGCTTTATCCATATGAAACCTTTCAAGTACCTTGTTGATGTACCGTTCCTGTGACATGTATAACTTCTTTCTTTTCTTGTCTCGACAAATTCGAATACCAAGAATTTGTTTTGCTGGCCCCAAGTCCTTCATGGCAAAGGACTTACTCAACTGCTTCTTCAAATTATCAATTCTTGAAGAATTTCTGCCAACAATCAACATGTCATCAACATAGAGCAATAAAATGATAAAGTCATCATCAGAGAATTTCTGCACAAAAACACAATGATCAGAAGTAGTCTTCTTGTAACCATGCTCCCCCATAACTGACTCAAACTTCTTATACCATTGTCTAGGTGCTTGCTTCAACCCGTAGAGGCTTTTCTTTAACCGACATACGTAATCCTCTTTTCCTTTAACCTCAAAACCCTCTGGTTGCTCCATATAAATCTCTTCCTCCAACTCACCGTGAAGAAAGGCAGTTTTCACATCCATTTGCTCAATTTCTAAATCCAAGCTAGCTGCTAGACCTAGAACAACACGTATGGAAGACATCTTCACAACAGGAGAGAAAATATCATCAAAATCAATACCTTTTCTCTGACTGAATCCCTTGACGACCAGTCTAGCTTTGTATCGTGGTTGTGAATTGTGTTCTTCTTGCTTCACCCTGTAGACCCACTTGTTCTTCAAAGCTCTCTTACCCTTAGGAAACTTTACCAGCTCAAACGTGTGATTGTCATACAGTGACTGCATCTCATCTTCCATAGCACCAACCCAATGTGTTTTGTTTCCATCTTCCATCGCTTCTGCATAACATTGAGGTTCTCCCTCATCTTTCAATAACACATACTCATCTGTATCATACCGTGTGGAAGGACGTCGATCTCTGGTAGACCTCCTGGGTGGAATTTCTGATTCTGGCAACTGATCAGTAGTCTGGTGATCTGTTTCAGCTTGCATATCTATATCATCTAAACCCTGTTGGTTATCTTGAACATTTTGTTCCATCTGTATTGGTAAAGGAACCGGATCTAGGTCAATCAAATCATCGCTATACTGATGGACTCCTTTTTCTATCTTCTCAACATCTTGTATAGTTTGATCTTCTATAAACACAACATCACGACTTCTTACCAGTTTCTTCTCAACTGGATCATAAAATCTGTAGCCAAATTCATCCAGACCATAACCAACAAAGATACATTGTCGTGTCTTCACATCGAGCTTAGATCTCTCATCTTTTGGTATATGCACAAATGCCTTGCAACCAAAAACACGAAGATGATCATAAGAAACATCTTTGCCAGTCCAAACTCTATTTGGTACATCAAATTGAAGAGGAACACATGGTGTGAGATTAAGAACATGTACAACTGTATTCAAAGCCTCACCCTAGAAAGATCTTGGCAACTGAGCCTGCGAAAGAAGACATCTTACTCTTTCAACCAATGTCCTGTTCATTCTCTTAGCCAACCCATTTAACTGAGGAGTCTTGGGAGGTGTCTTTTGATGTCGAATGCCCTGATGCCTACAATACTCATCAAAAGGACTTGAATACTCTCCCCCATTATCTATTCTGATGCACCGCAATTTCTTCCCAGTTTGTCTCTCCACTAAGGCTTGAAACTGTTTAAACACATCTAGTACTTGATCTTTGCTCTTCAAAGTGTACACCCATAACTTTCTTGAACAATCATCTATGAAGGTCACAAAATAACTGGCACCGCCCAAAGTTTTTGTCTTCATAGGACCACATACATCTGAATGTACCAAATCAAGTATGTATTGTTTTCTTGAAGGAGGGGAACTCTTGAAAGAAACTCTATTTTGTTTCCCTGCTAAACAATGAGTACATCTTCTTAAACAAACATCATTCATTCCAGAAAGAAGATTCTTTTTAGTTAATACTGCCAAACCTTTCTCACTCATGTGAGCAAGTCTCTTATGCCACAATTCTGATGTGAGCTCATCTGTCACAGCATTAATAACGCCTTTAAAGAGTCTCGCCTGTAGTATATACAAACTGGAATGTTTGTTCCCACGAGCAACAACCATAGCACCTTTAGTAAGTTTCCATTGACCATTACTAAAGGTATTGCAATATCCTTCATCATCAAGTTTACCTGCAGAGATCAAGTTCAAACGAATTTCAGGAATATGCTTTACCCCTCTAAGAAGTAGTCTCGTGCCATTATTCATCTCCAAACACACATCTCCAATACCAATGACTTTAACCAAGCCATCATTACCCAACTTCACTGTCCCAAAGTCACCTGCTGTATAGGATGTAAAGAAGTCCTCTCGAGACGTAGCATGAATGGAGGCTCCACTATCAATAACCCAACTGACCTCGTGACATGCAACATTGACAACATCTTCATTATAAACAACAAGAAAGTCTTCTGAACTAGCGGTGGCAACTCGATCATTTTCTTTACTAACATCACCCTCTTGTTCTTTGTCTTTATTCTTGTTATCCCGCTTCAACTGTCTGCAATATTTCTTGATGTGCCCTTTCATGCCACAGTGATGACACTCAATATTAGAAAACCTAGACTTGCTTCTTCCTTTTTCTTTGTTCTTGAAACCTCTGCTTTTACTCCTCTCTCTTCTTTCTGTAACCAAAATCTCATTCTTTGAGAAGACCCATGTGATTTTCTTCTCATTTCTTCATTCAAAACACTACTCTTAGCCAGATCCATATTGATTACACCATTTGGAGCTGAGTTACTTAATGACATTCTAAATGTTTCCCAAGAGTCCGGCAACGTACCCAATAAACATAACCCTTGAATCTCATCATCAAACTTGATACCCATTCCAGCTAACTGATTGATTATTCCTTGGAACGTATTCAAGTGATCTGTCAACGGAGTTCCATCTTGGTACCTTAAAGCCATCAATTGCTTTATAAGAAACATTTTATTATTTCCTATTTTCCGAGCATACAACTCTTCAAGTTTATTCCATAGTGACCGTGCATGTATTTCTCCACTAATATGATTCAAAACATTATCATCTACCCACTGCCTTATATACCCACAGACTTGTCGATGTAACAAAGTCCATTCTTCTTCAGATAACTTTTCTGGCTTTTCAGAGGCAAACACCGGTAAATGAAATTGTTTGACATAAAGGAGATCTTCCATTTTTCCTTTCCAAGTATGATAATTAGAACCATTCAAAGTAATCATTCTACTCAAATTTGCTTCCATTATTCAACACAAGAAATTCCACAATAATAACCACAGCTCTGATACCACTTTGTTAGGAGAATCACAATTTCAATTCGAACTTAACCAAGCTCTAAACAGCGGAATTAAACATATTCTCCTTCTTTGTGTGAATCTTTTAGGAAACAAATAAATAGAGCTTAAAATGAAACATGCACAAAATCAACACAAGCAATTTACGTGGAAAAACCTTCCCAGTGTAGGAAGGAAACAACCACGGCACTCCTCTCCTAAACTTCCACTATCAAGAAACAAGTGTACAACAGTTCTCTCTAGGTAAAACTAGAGGCAAACAATCAACAACATCATCAAGAATACACTTCTTGGAAACTAACAATTATTTCAAGAAGAATGGAGAAATCTAACCCAATTCGTAGTCACTATTCACTGCTCAGAATTTCTCTAACCGGTGAGCCAAATCCAAATCCCACCGCACATATTAAAGAGTCTTGAGTCGTGAACCTTCCTGCAAAATTTCAGCTTAATCGGACCACAAACGGCTTTCGATCGGAGCACTTGATGAAGACTGACGGGAGAGGGAAAACTGAAAACCGAGAGCAGCTTTTTCTGCTGCTTCTTTGCCTTTTCTGCACACCTTTTTTCTCTGCAGAATTCTACACACAACAAACCCTAAATGGATTTATTAATTAAAGAAATGAAATGACACAATTTCCCTTCTTACTCCATGGGCTTTTAAGCCACATGGGCTTCACTTGGGCTCCTCCAAATAAGAGGAAAAACCCAACAACTACCTTAAGTTAGGTCTGGTTCTGGACAAGCTAGATAGTAATGGCTTAAAATTGTGAGCCCCTTTTCACAATCTATGCTTTTCAAATAATTTGAGTTCAGTACAAGATACTCTTACATCAATTCAAATAATTTACTTCCCAGTTTCATAACTTGCTTTGTGTATTCTATTAGTATGTCTATACAAGTTAATTTCAATTAATTAATTATACTAGTAGTCGTCCATCTCAAATAAAGTTACTTAAAATAAAAGTAGTTCTAATAGTTCCTTAAATGAAATTAGAGAGATCCAACTACAATAATTGGAGACAAAAACTTAAAAAATGAAATACATAATAACGAAGGCAGTCAAGCAGCATGCAGGTTAACTTTTGCATTTTGATTATGATATGAAACAGGAAATCTAAGCAAGTATTTTTCATAGGTAATATGACAATAAGTAAGAATACGAAACTGGAGGAAGAGCATTGGTAGGATATTTTATCCTCACAATGGAGATTAACTATTAGCCACCATCTCCTTTAAGAGATGATCTACCCCATAAAAATATACATTCTCCTCAAGCTATAAATACCATAAATAGAAACAAGCTACCCCCCAGATAGCCATCTTATGAGATACACAAGATGAACTTATTGTTTTGATGCATCAGCAAGCTCTTTGCCCTACTGCTTTTTCAGATAACTCTGTGCAATAGCATTCACAATCTTGACAACAAAGATTAAAAGCATATTTTGTTTCCTCTTTCTAAATCCAGTCTCTCTTCCAAACATTCCACACTTAAATCTCTTTTTGTGCATGGTGAAATAGAAAAAAAAATGCAGATTAACAGCATCCCTAAGTTGCACACAGGTAAAGGTAAATGTTACATTTGTGTTTTCTCACGAAAAGAAAATAAGAAACAACATTGAAATGGAAAGGGGAATAAATATCAAGCAAACAAAATCATCAAAGAGATGGTATCAAGATAACCTTGTTAACTTAACCATGACTTTTAACATGTATTGAAAACTCAAAGGTAGAAGCGAAAAGAACTAACCAAGTAAAGCAGAGAGAAGCAGTGGAATTAGTGAGCAGTTTTGTAGGTCTAAATTGAAAATTAAAAGTCTTTTGATACAAAAAATTTCACGGCCACAACAGGACTAGGGAGGAGAGAGCAAGAGATGCAAATGGTAGACGTAGAGGCGAGGACAACAAGACGTATAGACGAGGATGGTAAGACGCAAAGACGAGGACAACGACACCCATAGAGTGGTAAAGAGGGTGAATTCTGAATCCAAACTCAGAAAAGTTCGTTTATACATCCTGTGCAAAAACCCTAAAAAAATTTCCAACGTGTAGGGGAAAAAAATATTTGGGAGAGAAAAAGTAAAAAAATTGGTAGAGAAATTTGGTACGTAGTGTAAAAGAGAGAAAATACATGAAATTAAATTAATAGAGAAATAAAAAAATTGTAAAGTATTTTTTGTATTTTTTTAAAATGAATAACATACACAATATATTATTTGATTTTGGTTTTAAAAAAGACTAGAAACTAAATTATTTTGATTAGATCACGGTCATTTTATAATCGTGACTATATAAGTTTGTTTATATTGAAGTAATTTTTGTAGCTTAACTTATGTATATACTATAACCTCGAATTTTATTTAATCACGACCAAAACTGCATGGCCTCAGTTTAAAAAAATTAAGGCTAAATTTTTTAGAACAAAGATCACTATTTTAGTAATGTTTGGTTGTTTTTATGGATAATGTTAATAGTGTTTGGTAGGTGTGTATTGAAGAAGAGATGTTTTTAGTAGGAAATGGACTATCCTAACATCTTTGCCCTTATTTAAATGGCATATGCAAACCGCGATATGTATAAATGGTCAATTTTATGTAACTTAACTTTTGTGGTACTTTTTTGCAATATGTGGATTTCTATGAAAAGGACCCAAAATACTCATTTTCTACAAAAAAATTATGGATTTTTATAAATATTTTCCTCCTTATGACTTTTTGTCAATTTCAATATAGGATGAGTAATGCTCCTAGTAAAGTTTCCCTTAGTTATACTTGAATCCTTTGACACATACTAAACCTTTCTTAAAATTTATAGTAGATAAGAGCCTCAATTCCCTTGGTTGTCACATCTTTTCTTGCATAACATTTGGATTGTCCCCCATAATTAAGAGACCTTCTACAACTAGTACAAGGATGGATTTTTGTCCCATAATGAATTCCATCCCTAAAATAATGTCAAAGTCATCCATAGTGATGACCACGAAGTCTGTATGTCTCTCATATTTTTCAAGTTTAATTTTTACTTTTTTGGCTAACCCTGTAATGTCTATGGCTGGAGAGTTAACAACCTTCATTTTACCTACGTCCTTCTCCAACTTCAACCCAAGTATTTTGGCTTCACTCTTTATGATAAATTTATGAATGACTTATGAATCTACCATTACAGTCTTTGTAGCCTTACCATTTAGAGTACCCTCAAAAAACAAAAGTCCTTTTTCAATTGTCCATCTGATTCTTCAAGGCTCCAAGGAAATATAACACACCCATATGCCCATTATCCTTCTTTCCTTCTATCTCTTCTTTATATCCTTGTTCTTTCAAGGTAGCTTATGAGGGAGATAAATGGTTACAATTTAGGATTTTAGCTACATGATGAGGCTCATTACATAGAAAGTAGCTAGACAAGGGCTTAGGCTTCCAACCTTGGTTGTTGGAGTTCTGTGATAAGGATTGTCCCTTTCTATTCTGGGGCTTCTTGAATACTACTTCCCCACTTTTACCATTTTTCGATTTTAAGAACTTGGTGTTATTCCCAATGGAAGTTGGTGAAGCCTTATTATTTCTGACTATACTCAGTAGCATAATCTATCAAGCACTATACAATAGCTTGTACTTAAACAAAGTCTTGAACCATTTTCCTCTACAAATTGATCCTTGCTTATGACTTTAACCCTTTTAGAAAGAAAAACATCTTATCCTTCTCTAAAATGTCCTAAATGTCCAACATCAATGTCGAGAATTACTTTATATAATCTCTCACCTTCCCCATCTATTTGAGGTTGAATAATTTCTTTCAAGCCATGTATTCAAAAATTTTAAGAAAGAATTAAGTCCTTAACTCTCTTCTCAAAAGTTCCCAAGAGTTTATATGGCATTGTTCCTTCTAAATCTCATCATACTTTATTCGTAACCACAACTTGACATCACTAATTAGATACATAGTGGAAATATTGGCCTTGGCATCCTCCAAGTCAGTCCTTATTGCTCAAAAGTATTGCTCCATATCAAATATGAAATTCTCTCATTAGCATTATGTGCCCTTCCATAAGTTCGAGGTTATGTTACCTTCACTCTTTCATACCCTGTATCCCGAGATTAACTGGTTGGTTGGAAATAGCTCGATAAGTAATATTGAGCTTGGTTTTCATTTCCCCTAACTCCATCTAGATTGCACCAATAGTCATGCCCACATCATCTTTGAGTTATGCTACCAAGATGATGAACGAAATTGAGGATAATACCAATTTTGTAAATACTTATCCATTTTAAATTTTATTAATTCTCATAAGTGTATGAATCATTTATAGAAATGATAAGTATACTCCCAAGGTCGATTCAAGGAAGTAATATTGTTTGATTTTTAAATATTATTCAATTATTTTTTAAAAAATTAAACCTAAACATTCTATCACAATGATTTAGTTTTTGAAAAAACTAATCTAATGCATAAAGATAAACATAAACATGGATTCAACAAATACTCATGCAATTTAATACATTCATAAACAGTGGAAAAAATGGATATAACAATTTAGTAATTATGCTTGCTCATATCATTTAGATTATTAAAGATATAAATCAATATTTATTGATTTTCTTTTTTAGGTATGAAAGTGTCCTTAGGCGGGACTCAAATTCTTTTGTTTAATATTAATTAACTAATATATTTAGGCGGGACCAATTAATTAATTAAGTATTAAATTTCAGCTTTATTTCTAAGAAAATAGCAAACTATATAATTATAGCGTTAGACATAGTCAGTTAATTAGACTTTATTCAAGGTGTCCAAATTAAACTTAAGAATTTAACTATTTGAAAAATAACTTTCAAGTTTTAAAACTATTTAAGAAAATATGTTGTCAATACTTTTTTAAATAATAATTCTTTGTAGAAAAACCTTTGAAATAGAGCTTCGCTCTAAAAATCCAAATAATTATATCTAAAATAAAAGAGTATTACTCCAAATTAAGTCTAGATAATTAAATTTTAATTTTAACTCTGATATTAAGTTTGTTATCAAGAGTAATGTATTCCTTCAAATAACATTCTTTATAAAAATCTTGAATAAAAATAAAATCAACTTATTTTAAGAAAATGTTTTACCTATTTAATATTTTATAAGCATAACAACATTGTTATTATATCAAATTCACTATCAACCAGACATGTTATGATTGATCACAGATAAATCAAGAATGACACAAAAGAAGCAACACATATATATTGATTGCAAAAGGAATATAATTAATACCTTAATAATATCCTTATAGAACTTTGAAGAGTTGATTCTAAGACTGGAAAAACTCTGATAGTAATTGTACTTCAGAATTTGTTGAATCGAAAACTAGAAACTACTAAAACATAAACATATTACTCCTCAAAATTGGCACTTTCAGTAGGAAAACACATGTTTGGTATACACTATAAAATAGTTTTCTCTTTGAAAGATTTATTTCATTTATTTATATATGCGATAAGAAAACAAAATTTGACATATATTGAACATCCTATTGACATCTCATGACGAGCTTCTTAATTTTAACTTCGTTATTGGAAGATTGTTTCAATTTTTCCTTGTAAAAATAATGTTTTGTCTAAATTAGTACGTGGTGAGAGATGCTTGATCCTAGTTACTAGGAAAGACTCAGACTAACCCAATACGTAATGAGTCATCACACAATAATATCTATTGTATAATCTCTTAAAGAGATAAATGACTTATAATTATCCTTTATTGTCTGTAAGAGAAAGTAATGGAGAGATAATCTTGTTAAAAAAATTAGATCTAAATGGGTAAGAGATACACATAAGGTAGAATCTAATCTCTAGATATATTTTCACATTGTACAATTCACACACAAGAAAGAAATATGAACACAACACTTCCTTTCACTTTTATCACAGAGAGAGGCCTTGAACTTCTCCATTATTTAACATTGCCTATAATGACTTAAGCATCAAAGGTTCAATAGCTACCACCCCATTATTGGTGCAAGGTCTTATCAAATTCTTTTCATGGTCGTAGCACATAAGAAAATATGAGAAAATCCTTATTCGATGTTGATAAAAATCAACATCAACATCAGTTTTTCCACCTGTGGGAAAGAAGTTTGTTCTACTAGTTAGAAATAATACATACATACATACATACATACATACATACATACATACATACATACATACATACATACATACATACATACATACATACATACATACATATATATATACACTATATTTAGAAAATGGCCATTCATCCAATTTGTTAGGCAAGGTCTTTCGATAGATACTATTTACACATCTAGTTTTTTAGGGTCTTTATAAAAAGATTGCTCATTCAATAAGCTTCACAATCAAAACTTGTAAAATAAATATATATCATGTACAACATATATTGCCTACAAAATATATTATGTATAAAACATAACCAATCATCTACAATGATGCATCCCAAAAAAAGATCCACAAAAATTATATTTTTTGATTGAAAATACTCATTGTATGGATCAAATTATCCATACATTTCCTCAAGAATTTGAGACAACCACCAAAAAATCTATGCGTCAATCAGACTGTTGCCAAAATTTTGTTTCCAACTAACCGAGAGTGAGTTGCATGTACCCCACGCACCACCCAATAAGAGTGGGCATTACTAGCAATGCACTGTGCAAAACAAGGAGAAAAAATTGGCCTAGATCACCGTATGCATGAAAAATGGCTTCAAATATAGTTCACCACCTTCTAGATTGATTCCCTATGCATAAAAATTGGTTCCTCCATCCTCATGATGAGTGACATTGAGCTATAATATATTTAATAAATTTTAGCTTACGTATGAAAAAAGGGTAGAGAGAAATATTGTACAATAAGAGAATGTCCATTCTTATAGAAGGAAAGAATGAATCAATAATTGAATTCTGAAACTCCATCCCCATCCAAGAATAAAAAGATCTAACCAGTCATTTAACTGGCTATCCAAATTTTTTTTCCCTGTGCACCACCAACCTATCTAAGTAATAGAACCTACACATGCACTAGCTTGTATACAATAGGCTTGAATGGCTTGTGAAAGAGGAGTCTAGATGGATACCCACCTCGACATAATAATGAGCATACTTCAATGGAATCAAGAAGTACCTTCCTCCTAACTAGAGCTAGACCCACTTCTAATCAATGAAGACATCCCTACTACATCTTCTAAATACTCAGAGCATAATAGCACCTACCGGTAAGCAAAAAAGTCATCTAATAGGTTACAAAGTCTAGACCATTGCCAATTTGGTTTCTTAATTCATACGGTTGCCTTCAAATCTAGATTGCTTCCTTTTTGGTTGTGATTTCTACATTATAGTTGCTATATGAGTGGCATACTATACACTTCTAACTAAATCATTAAGTCACATGAACATGACAAGGTCCAGATGTTGAGAAACTCAACGAGAATGTATGTAATGCTTCTAGTCTACTGATGAGTGATTGAAAACACTAAATATAACGTAATTTTATATACTTTAAATTTTGAAATTGATTTATATTTTCATAATTTTATCATAATTTTAGGAAATCTATCTTTTTAAAATCATAGGTATGTTTTGTTATTTTTCATGCATTTATATCTTCCATTTCATTTAACTGATAAACATACGAAGAATAATATCTGTAAGCACTCAATTGCAAACATGAAAAATAAAAGAATAACATATGTAAGCCTTACATATGTTTAAGCTAATGTAAGGTGTGAAATACAAAAGAGATTTTAGAAAGAATATATTGATGAAATTTTTTTCGTAATAAACTAAAAATATGAAAGTTATATTTAAGATTTAATTATCTGTATCTGATTTAGAGTCAATGCTTTGTGTGTTTGAATCTATCTCTTATTGAGTGTTAAATTTTATTTGCGTGTTTGAATCTATATTTTATTTTATGTCATTAGGTAATATATTTAAAAACCCAAACTTTGTGATAGAATCATAGGTATATTTTTCAGTTTTAAGAATTTTGTTAAATTATTTGAAAACCATATAGTTCCTTTTTAGATAGACATTGAAATTATACTTATCATTTCTTAAAAAATAATTCATGCACTTGAGAGCTATTTTATAAATATAAAACTTGAGCATCAAGTTTTTGGCACCGCTATAGCATGAAGATGTTCGCTCAAAGAGGAAAATGAAATTCAATGCATTTAATTCTTGGACTAATTATCATTATCCTACCATGAAAGTTGGGAACATAATGTCTTTAGCTCTCTCGTTTGTGCTTTTAAGATTGTGTACTTCCCTTTTCAATCATTAAATATACTGCTTTCTTTCTCAAACTATTGTCATTGCTTCATGATTATATTGTTTATTTGTATGACAAATAAAGGGGAGAAAAATTGGAATATTAATAAAAAATATACAAAAGAAAGGGGGAACTAACTTAGGGGAAGGTTTAAAGATACTACACATAGGGGTAATTGTGTTTTTAATTTTTATCTATTCATTAGTCATTCTTATAAATATTTTTTGCTTTCCTACTATTATATACACTAAAATAATTAACAATAATTCTTTTTGGGCAAGTTTTTTGGTTGTTTATGTTTTATGTTTTTTAGTGTAAACATTAAATTTTGAGATTCAAGTAAAGATGGTTCCACCAGATCATAGGATTCTACGACTATGTAAAATTTAATTTTTATATATGCCAAATGAGGAGATGATAAGGCTTATGTTAGAGTTGGTGATATTCATGAACAAAAGGTATAATTATAACTTTAGTTTCTAGGCGTGTCTTAAAAAATATTTTCAAGCCAAAGATACTATCAAGCCTCAACGATCAAATATCAGGTATATTTTTGCTCTCGTACATGTTATATTTCATATTAGACATAATAGGAACAATGTAAAAATAGGCTACTTATTGATCGAGTAGTGACTCAATTGATCGAGAAATATTAGCTGAATAAATTGACTTTAATACATTACTAGATTCATTGATGTATTTACTCAATTGATCGAGTTTAATCACTGAATCAATCCACCTTTTTTGAATATTAATTAAATTATTATTGGATCAATAGATATGATGTTTGATTGATCAACCTATGTAATCGATTGATCGACCACTTGGTTAGATCAATCGAGCCATTAGGTCTTTGAATAAAATATATATTCCTATTATGAGTTGGGTTGGCTTTTTACAATATTATGTGGTTTCTTAAAAGTGTTTTAATTGATTTTATGGATGATATGGTAATTCCACTTTAACACAATATGCTTCAAAATATTCTATAAAACCTAAACAGATATTTGAAATCAACCACATAAAAGCTTAATTGTGCTTATTCTCTTCATCTTCTATTCTCTCTCTTATTTTGCTAAAAAATTTTAAGTAGGATTTTTCATTGAGTAAATTTATTAAACATTGGTGGTTGTGCTTGATGGAATAACATGCCTTGTTATTATGCTTTTAAATAATTATTCTAGAGTTTCTAGTTGTTTTCAATTTATCTGATATATTTTTTAAATAACCTAGTTAGGGTGTTCATCATTGAATCTACTCTAGGACACAAACTTGTAATTATGTTTATGTGCTAACTTTTCAGGCAACAGTGATGTAGGTTCAATTAACTTATAAGACTTGCGTTTATCAAAATGTTGGTCAGTATCCAAGTGCATTTCTTGTAGAGACTATGATGAAAGCAACAACTTATAGGTTGGTTACTTGGGGGCATTACTTGGGTGTGTAGTTTGAACCATATCCTTGTAACTAGATACTTATTTTTCATAGTGGATAGTTTGGTGGTGGACTAGTGATTTTCCTTTTACACCATTAGTGTGGCCTAGGTTGTTTCCACCTAAACATCTCATATGTTGATCTATTTATTTCCACATTACTTTACATACATGTGATTAGTTGTTTTGACTCTTATAAAATTTTAATTTACCATACTTTCATTGTTTAATGAATTAGATCCATAACAAAATGACATTTCACTAATAATTCATTAAATCTGAGCATGTCTCGCTAAATATTACTATAGGATATTAGTTATGTTATCATGATTATGAAAGATTCATTTAAGTGAATATTTTATAAAATAAATTAAGATTATTTTATATTTGAAGACTTTCACAAAATTTATTATTGAAAAACATACCGATGACATACTTTTCGTAATAGATTTAAAATATAAAATATATCTTTCATATATATGAATCTAAAATCTAATTTAGATAGTTGAATAAGAGTATATATTGATAGCCCCTCCAAAAGCATCTATTTAGATCGTTAGTTATTTCCTTAGGAAGAAAAAAATTAATCTTATTAGCTATTGATCTCAATCAAAAGACTTTAATTGATTTGATTAACAAAAAAACTAATCCTCACCAAAAGACTTTTTCATACAAAAAAGGAAAAATCAATAACCTTAATATATATTTGTAATAAAATAATTAATTTTAAGTAAGCATGGTTAACTATCTAATATATCCCATAAATTCTGTATTGAGTGTTAAATGTTTATCTGCCTAATATTTGTTGAATCAATCCTATCTATATCTTCAATTTTATGTATAACTTTAAACTTTTCAAAACCCAAATATTACGATAGAATTTTTAGCTTTTATTTTTGTGTTTCTCTTTTGATCGACCTTAGAAGTATATTTTTTCCTTTTTTACAAAGTGATTCATTCACTTACGAGCTATTTTAAAATATAAAATTTGTACATCAGTTGATATACCAAGTTTTAAGAAAACACAAATAATTAGGGATTTTGTAGTAATTTACATAATGAAAATAATAGCACATGTAGATAATTGAGATTTTCTTATTATTTATTATAATTTCAAAAGAGTTTTAATTACAAAATCCTTTGCATTAAGGGATTTATTAAACAATCTCTCACCTGCTCTTAAGTAATTAGGACATGTCTTTTAACCCCATCCCATCTAGGTGACCTCAAAACTCTTGGTAAGAAGTTTCTTAGAAAATGGCTACGCGATATTGTTTTATGAAGCTATCTTTATAACTGCTACATCATCTAGATGTACAATCTCAAAGAAAAATGATACCCCCACTCTATATGCTTTCCATGTTTATGGCTTCTTGGTTCTTTTGATTTAGCCACTACCCCACATTTATCATAATACAATGTGTGTGGTTGATCCATGTTTGGAAAAACTTTCAAATCTACCAAGAACATGCTAAGATGTATGCGTTCTTTTGTTGTTTCACAAGTGACAAAATATTCAACCTCTATTATGGAATTAGTTATACAAACTTACTTCATGCTCTTCCAGACTATGGCTCCTCCATTGAGGATAAACACTGACCTAAATATTGATTTCCTATAATCGTTCTCTTCTTGAAAGTTAGAATTTGTGTATTCTATGTGGATCAAATCTCCACCTTAATAAACCAGCATATAATTCATCATTCTCCTAACATACTTAAGGATGCATTTTAGTACAACCCAATGATCCAATATTGGGTTAGATTGATACCAATGGACTATGCAAATACCATAATAGATGTCAAGCTTAGTACATAATATGGCATACAATAGACTTCCAACAACTGATGCACATGGTATTGTCTCATATCCTTTTATCTCTTGCAGTGTCTTTAAACACTGATATTTAGATAGGGTAATTACATGTCTATTTGGTAAAGTACAACCTTTAAATTTTGCACCGAAAAACTTAACAACACCTTGTTTGTATGTGAGGCTTGAGATAGGGCTAAAATTTTGTTCTTACAATCACCTAAAATTTGTATGTCTATAATCTAGGTTGCCTTTCCTAGATCCTTCATTTGGAACTGCTTAATCAACCACTGCTTTAACTTTGACAATAATTCTACACTATTCCTATTAAGTAGAATGTTATTAACATAAAACAATAGGAATACCAATTTCCCATTCTTGATGAATTTGTAAACACAAGGCTCATCAAGGTCTATATAAAAACCATAGGGTTTTATGATTTCGTCAAATTTGATGTTCTATGATTTTGAGGCTTGCTTGAGTCCATAAATGGACCTCTTAAGCTTTATAACCTTTTTCTCTTGGATTTCCACTACAAACCTCTCTAGTTGGACCATCTAAATGATATCTTTAAGATAGACCTTCAAGAATGCAGTATTGACGTCTATTTGAAAACTCTCACAATTACGAACTAATGCAATGGACAAGAGTATCTGAATGGATTTAAGCGTTGATATTGGTAAGAATTTTTCATAATAGTTAACCCCTTCCTTTTGGGAAAAACCTTGTGCCACTAGTCTAGCTTTGAAAGTCTCCACTTTCCAATCGACTCCTCTTTTTCTCTTGTAGAGCCACTTACACATAGAAGGTCTAACCTTCTCGAGTTTTTGTATAGGTTCCCAGGGAAGGTTGGAATAAATTTATTCTAGCTTAAGGTTTATGGTTACAATCCATTTTTCTTTGTCAATATCCCACATTTCTTGTTTATATGATAATGAGTCATCGATATGATTATTAGACACAATATGTTATGCCTCAGTAGCTCTCGTGCATCGTTAAGGAAATCTTACTACCTTACTCATATTTTTCTTTAAGTACATTTCTTGGACATCCCTAGATATGAATGTGGCAAAATCAAGTTTTCCCTTCGGTCTAAATTCAAAGGGAGTATTAAGGATAGAATTGAAGGGAAAAACATTCAAAAAGTATTTTTTTTGTTTGTAGAGTATACCAACGTTATTATTATATCATATTTACAAATAATCATCCATGTTAAATTTAATCACAGATAAATTAAACATAACATACAAGAATACAACATAAAAAATAACTATAAAGGATTCATTTTAAAATTATAACTCAAAAGAATCCTTACAGAACTTTGATGGTAATTCTATTGTTGAAAAACGTCCAAAGGGATTCGCGTTTCCGTTTATTGAATCAAAAACTAAAAATCTATTAAAAAAATAGCTAGTTATTCTCAAAAAGAGAAGAAATTTTAAACTAAAAAACTAAAAAAACAATTTATAGAGAGAGAAAGCTAGAGTGAGAAAGAGTTGAGAAAATTGTGTTTTGGGATAAGGGAAGAACGTCTTTTTATAGGTGAGGAAAAGGCCATAAAAGGTGAGAAAATATTTCAAAAAGGCAAACAATGTGGCAGACGTACGTTTGACGTGCGCGGGACACTACCGGCTGGCTGCGAGCATATGCTGGTTGTGCGGGTGTGGGTGTATGTTGGGCGTTTTGACCCATTTTGTCCAATTTTTACATCCTTTTTACTTTTTCTCATTTTTTCTCAACATATTTGTGATGTTTTATGACTAGTATTTTTGTCCAAGTCTTTAAGTTATTTTTGAACAAAAATACCTAAAAAACAATAACAATACCTATGATTTCGGAAAGACAAGTTTATATAACTATATGATAAAATCATACAAATATAAATCTATTTAATCAATTAAATTATTTTAAGTCATGATAATTTTAGTGCTTTTTAAGCACTCATCACAACCCCAAACCAACTTCTTGCTAGTCATTTAGCAAGAGAAGCGGTAAAAACTAAAAATTAAACTATCCTAAATCACTTCTATGGATTAACATGCATGGTTGCATTTAGTGTATGCAACAAGCCTTTATACCCCTAAGTTTCCCTAGTGGAAGAGTTTAAGTCTTGTGAGGGTTTTCAGTAATGATACCCACAAATATTAAAAAAATGAAAACAAATAAAACAAGAAGTTAACAAAAATTTAAAATAAAGTAAAAAGACTAAAATAAAATAAAGAAATGAAATACAAAAATATATCATCCTCATAATTTTTTTTAAATTTCATAATTAAAATATTAAGCATAGATTTTTTCAACTTCCTAAACATTCATGATTTATTATAATAATTAGTTGAAAATCATTTTCATATAAAAAATGTATCAATTTAATTTCACCCAAACTTAATGTCAAGAATTTGAATTCGCTTTGACTCTATTCATCATAAGTCAATACTATCAAAACACTAAATCCTATGGGTTCAAACACTCATATTAACTTATATGAGAAATAGTTGATGTATAGAAATGAACTAAAATATTCGCATATGTATAAAAAAGAAAGGCTCAAAGTGTTATTTTAATGTTGATCTCATGAAATGAATCAAATGTAAGGATTTATAAAATATTATACATTACTTTCATGCATCAATCAAATTCATCAAATAAAAATATCAAGTAATATGGCCTTTTGAAAATGTAGGAAAATCCAATGAATTCTTAGGGAATTACTTCCTATATTTTCTTTTGCATTAAACCATTTGTCATAACTGTTTAGGCTTTTTGGGTCATAGTATATAGATTATACTATTCATTTTCTTCCCTTTCTTTCTATTTTTTCTTTCTTTATATTATATTCTTTTTTTATAAGAGAATCCATTTTTTTAGAGAATGGAATAATAAGTGCTTAAAAACCACTAAAATTATCATGATTTTATGTAATTTAATTGATTAAAAAGATTTATAATTATATGATTTTATCATATTTTTATATAAATTTGTGTCTTCGGAATCATAGGTATTTTTGCTTAAAAAATAACTTAAAGACTCGAAAAAAAAATACTAGAGGAAATACATCACAAATATATTGAGAAAATAAATGAGGAAAAGTAAAAAAAAAAGATGGAAAAATTGGACAAAATGGGTCAAAACGGTCAAAAATGTCAAAAAAGACAAAATCACACACGCAGTTTCCCAACCGTACTAAACAACGCGGGCAGCATGCAAAGTAGTGCCAAGGAGTGCATGTAGTGGGCCCAACTGCACTAAAAAACCCACGCATCGCATAAACAACATCGAAGTTTGCATGCGAACACGCACCACAGCACCACCAGAACCTGCGCCCATTGCACGCCCATCTGTCCCAGTCTGCGTGCACCGCTGCATCCATCCCCACCCTGTCGTGCCCCAATACCTGCATCATCGATGACATCATCATCCACCTATTTTGCATTTTTCCCATTTTTATCATTTTTCTCCACTTTTTCACTCTCTTCTCACCTATAAATACCTCAATCTCTTTCATTACAAATCACACCTCAAAAACATCATCTTATCTCTTTCTTTCTCTCTATTTAGTTTTTTAGTGTTATTCTTTTATTAGACTTAGTTATGTTTTTGTAAATTATTAGTTTTTTGATTCAATAAATGAAAATGCAAATCTGTTTGGAGGATTTCCAATAACAGAATTAGCATCAAAGAATTGTAAGTTTTTACAGTTATTTTTAATGTTCTATTCTTATATGTTATATTTAATTTGTCAATGATTAAATTTAACATGACTGGTTTTTTATAAACATGATATAATAATTATGCTTGCAAAATATTAAATAGTTAAAATTTCTATGAAATAAATTAATTTTGTTTTTATTCAAGATTTTATAATTAAATTCTTAGGTATAATTTAGACACCTTGAATAAAGTTTAAACTATCTAACCCCACCAAAGGTGGCATTTAAATAGTTCATTTTTAATCTCTTAGAAAAAATGAATTAATTTAATTAACCAAATTAGTTATCGACCACACCCATAGGTGTTAATTGATTTGATTAATTAATAAAGAATATCTGACCTCACCATAGGTGGTATTCATATAAAAAGGAGAGAATCAATAAATATCAATTTATATATTTAATAACCTAAATAATAAAAGCAAACATTATTAAGTTAGTTATTATATCCATAAATACTCCACTATTATAAAAGATAAAATTTGTATAAATGTTTATTGAATTCATATCTATGTTTATTTATATTATGTCGTTATATTAGAACAAAAAAACCAAAATATTTTGACAGGATATTAGGGATTTAATTTCATTTTTAAAAGTTTGAATAATAAATTAAAAACCACATATATTCCTTACTTAGATCGACCTTGAGAATATACTTAAAATTTTCTATAAAATGATTTGTGCACTTGCTATAGTTTTATAAATATAAAACCAAAGTATTGGCTAGATCGACGATCTAGTTTTGCTCATCAAGTTTTTGGCACCGTTGTCGGGGAAGAAATAACGTTTTTATAATATTTATCAAGATTTTAATAACGTTTTGTATTGTAAATAATTTTGATTTTTTTATTTATTTTGAGTAAAAAAAAATTAAAAATTAAAAAAATATATAAAAAATTTTATTTTATTTTATTATTTTCTTTAAATAAATAAAGAAAAAGGAAAAAACTCTACCGCTGGTGAATAGTAACGGTCACAGTACATAAATAGTAAAAACAAAATATTAAAAAATTTTGGAAAAAACACTAAAATAAGAAAAACGAAACAAATAATTTTAAAAATAATTTAACTTTAATTATTTTTAAAAAGAAAATAAATTAAAATTAAAAAATTTGAAAATTAAGCTTAGAAAATAATTTATATATATATAACTGTGTAATAGCTTGAAAAGTAAAAATCTAAGAGAGTTTTTTCTAGGAGACTAGTTCTTGGAAGCTATTTTGCCACTAGTCTTTCCTCGGAATGTTGTTCTATCTATGGCGATGGTTTTTAAGGAGGCTTTGTCCCATTTCTTTCCTGGTAACACTTTTGGTTAATACCGATTATGTTATTTAATTTAGGGTTGAACTTGTTTTGTTTAGTGTTTTTATATTAAATAATATGTAAATTTTCTCTAAATTTTTATATGGTTATTTTATTATTTTTCTTGACAGGAAATTCTTAGGAAAACCTCTTACATCATATATAGATAATATTCATAAATTTAAACAATTGGCCACATGGTTGGATTCTAACCATCAACATATTTTTGAGCCAAATACATAACCAAGCCTTAATTCTTTATTAGAACCAAAATAAATGAGAGAAAACCAACATTTTAGGGAAACCACCATGAAGGAGTTTGTAAGACCAGTTGTTGGCACGACAACTGTAGCTATCCAATTGGGTGAGGCTGCTCGGAATTATGAACTAAAAAATATTCACTTTTCTATGCTTCCTTCTTTTTATGGGCTACCTAATGAAGATTCTCTTTCCTTCATTAAAGACTTCTATGCCTGATGAGCGAAAACCGGCATCGCCGATTCTCGCAAATACTTTGGTTTTAATATTTGTAAAACTCTCGCAAGTGCACGAATCATTTCGTAGAAAATGATAAGTATACTCCCAAGGTCGATCTAAGGAAGGAATGTATGTGGTTCTTAATTTATTATTCAAACTTTTAAAAACGAAATTAAATCCTAAACATCCTGTCACGATAGTTTGGTTTTTGTGTTCCTAATCTAATAATATAAAATAAACATATATACAGATTAATTAAATATAATAAACATAGATACAAATTCAATAAATATTTACCTAAAAATAAATATAAATACAGATTCAATAAATATTCATGCAAATTTTATCATTTATATTAGTGGAGTATTTATGGATATAATAACTAAATTAATTATGCTTGCTCATATTATCTAGGTTATTAAAGATATAAATTGATATTTTATTGATTCTCTCTTTTTTGTATGAATACCACCTTTGGTGGGGTTAGATATTCTTTGTTAACTAAACAAATCAATTAACACCTATGGGTGGGGTTGATAACTAATTTGATTAATTAAATTAATTCCTTTTTCTAAGAGATTGAAAATGAACCATTTAAATGCCACCTTTGGTGGGGTTAGACAGTTTAAACTTTATTCAAGGTGTCCAAATTAAACCCAAGAATTTAGTTATCCGAGTACTAACTTTCAAGTTTTAAAACCACTTCTGAAATCATGTTGTCAATACATTTTCACATAATAATTCTTATAAAAACTTTTGAAATAGAGCTTCACTCTAACTACCGGGCGATTGTACCAACAAATAAAAGAGCACTACTCTAAATTAGACCGGATAACTAAACCTTAAAGTCTAATCTTCAGATTTAAGTTTGTAATGAAAAATAATATATTTCTCTCTAACATCCTTAATATAAAATCTTGAATAAAAATAAAATCAATTCATTTTAGAAATTTTCACCTATTTAATATTTCGCAAGCATAACAACGTTATTATTATATCATGATTATGAGCAGCTAGCACAGTTAAATTTAATCACAGACAAATTAAATATAACATGTAAGAATAAAGCATAAAAATAATCAGAAGAAAATAAAATCCTTACAGAACTTCGACGCTATTCCCGTTGCTAGAAAACCTCCAAGCGGAATTTGCACTTCCATTTATTGAATCAAAAATCTAAATTATTACAAAAACATTACAAGTTCCTCTCAAAAAGAGAAGAACTCTAAACCTAAGAGAATTGAACTAAAAACTAAGAGAAAAACTAAGAAAAGCTTAGAAACTAAGAAAGAAACTAAGAAAAACTCAAAAACTAAGAAATGAGAGAAAGAAAGAAAAGAGAAGTGTGGTTTTGAGGTGTGTTTTGAAGTGAATGGAAGGGGGGTATTTATAGGTGAGGATGGAGAGAAAAAATGAGTAAAAAAATGTTAAAAAAAATATTAAAAAATTAAAAAAACTTGTAGTGGACATGCTGAGGTCATCAATGATGTCATCATGACGTCATAGGGCTGCCGCACGTGAAAAATGGGTCAAAAACGCGTTGGGCGCGTTGGGCCGGCGCCGCTGCCTTCCAGCCGCGCGTGAATGTGCAGCAGCGCGCGCGAAGAATCAACGCGCGCGCGCGCGACTCGGGCGCCGGCGGCCTGGGCCTTGGGCTGCGGCGCGCGATTTTCCGTCTTTTGACATTTTTGACCTTTTCGACCCATTTTGTCCAATTTTTCCATGTTTGTTGACCTTTTTCCACTTATTTATTAATTTATTTGTGATGTATTGCTTCAAGCATTCTTCTTTGAGTCTTTACATTGCGTTTTTAGGCCAAAATTCCTGAAAAACAATAAAAATACCCGTGATTCCGAAAAAGACAAATTTATATAAATATATGATAAAACATATAAATATATATATTTTTAATCAATTAATGTGCATAAAATCATGGTTATTTTAGTGCTTTTTGAGCACTCATCAATGCCACAGTCCAAACCTTCCCCCTTGGTTGATGTCACTCCCCTCAGGTTCTCTGATGATATGGAAGGACATTTGCAATAAATTCATGGGAAAATTCTAGTCCCACCAAAAAACATCAGAACTGAGAGGAAAGATTGCTACTTTCTCTCAGATGGAAGGAGAACTATTCCATAAAGCTTAGGATAGGTTAAAAATGTTTCTTACAGAATGCCCTCATCATAGTTTTCCTCTATAGTTGCAAAACCAATTCTTTTATAATGGACTTACGCAGCAATGTCAGTTCATTGTTAACAACATTTCCGGAGGAGCGATGAGAGAAAAGACTACCTTAGAGATGTACAAGCTCTTTGAGATGTTGGGTGCTAATTCACAACAAAAAAGCTCAGGAGTGAGAAAATATGGAGTGCATTAAATCGATTCCATTAATGAAGTTCAACAACAACTTGTCCAATTGACCAAGTAAGTTTCCCTTCTCACTACACAATCCAACACCAATAATGAACATTATGGTTTGTGTAGCAACATGGGATATGGTACTAAAGCCTGTCCATATCAAGGAGAAGTAGTACCTGACTTGAATAGGTTAATGTATTGGGAGCATATCAACAGAGACCAAGGTTCGATCCCAATTCAAATAACTACAATCCTGGGTGGAGAAATCATCTAAACTTCTCTTGGAAGCAAAACAACCCTCATTTCACTCAGAGCTCAAAGGCCTGCAATTCCAACAGCCTATTCCAAGAAGCATTCCTAATAAATCAACCCTGGAGGACAACTTGAATTCTTTTATTCAAGTTTGTAGAGATAATCAGTCTAAAATGAATCATTGGTTGGACTCTATGGAAGCTTCTATCAAAAAGGTGGAAGTTCAAGTGGAACAGTTAGTTAAGCATTTGCAAAAACAAAGCAAAGACTAACTGAATGGTCAAATGAGATCAAATAAATTCAATGAATAGGAAACATTGAGTTTGCCATTCTGCAATCTCTAAGCAATGTCTTACTAGAAGAATATAAATTTTAGTCCTACGTAGGAGGTCACCCATAATTGTATTTTCCTTTGTTTAAGTTTTCTTTTTTAAGAATGTGTGTAATAAAATTCAAATGAAATAATATAAATTCATTTGTTTCAAATATTGTGTCCATTCTTTAAATTTAGCATAAACGAAAATTAACTTACATTTTCTCTTTTACTTAATTAATTTAGATTTTCACTCTAAAATAATATATATAAACAAAAATAAAAAAATAAAAACATTTTTTAGGTTCCCTACACCTTTATGCTTTAATCCTATACATTTTTTCAAGTGAGAAATCTTTCTTAGAGACTTCTACTATTTTTTTATGAGCTAAATGTTGATACACAATAGGAGGAGGATTAATTTCAACTACAAATAGCCATAGGAAATGCTGAAGATAGGCAGAAAATGATTAAAGACTATACAATGCCAATCATTGGCAATGTAACTTCTGGCATATAATTACAAGGGGCTACAAGGAACTATGAATTGAAAAAGATTCATTATTCTTTGTTGCCTTCTTTTTACGGTGTCCTTAAGGAACTTTGCTGCAAACCTTTCAACTACAGGAAATTAATGAAGATCAGCTTAGGATGAGGTGTTTTCCTTACACCCTTAAAGAAAAATCTTGGTCATGGTTCATTACTCTAGAGTCAGGTTCTCTAAAAACTTGGGAGGCAGTTTATGAAAAGTTTATGGGTAGGTTCTATTCCCATCAAAAGACTGTTGATATAAGGATGAAGATAGCAACATTTTCTCAAATGGATGAAGACCCCTTTCATGAAGCTTAGGAAAAATTCAAACTCTTTTTCATTCAATGTCCTCATCATAGCTTTCCATTACAGCTACAAAACCAATTCTTTTATAATGGATTGACACTGCAGAGTCAATACATGGTTGATAATGTTGTTGGAGGTGCTCTCAGAGAAAAGACCGCGGAGGAAACCTATAATCTTTATGATCTGTTGGGTTCTAATTCCTAACAAAAAAGTACTAGAAGAAGAATAGGAGTCAATGAAGTTGTCTCTGATAATGAGATGACCTTGCAACTTGCTGAATTGACTAAACAAGTGCAACTTCTCACTACCCACCAAATGCCTAATCAAGAAGTATGGAAAGTTTGTTTTTCAATTGGGTATGATGCTCATAATTGTTCAAATACTTGTGATTCTAGTGTCGATGCCATGGAGGAAGTCAAATCCTTTCAAAGTTATCATCCAAACACCTATAATCACCGTACCCATCATTGGAAACAAAACAATTACCCAACCTACACCCAATGTCAAACACTAAGACCAAATAAAAACCACCCTTACCCATCAAGCCAATATTTTAAGCCAACCTTAGAGGATAGCTTAAATGCTTTTATTCAAGTTAGTCACGAAAACCAATTGATGAATAATCAAAGGTTGAACACCATGGAGGCTTCGGTTAAAAGGATTGAATCTAAATTTGGGCAACTAACTAAACAAAGGCAAAAGAAAGAACCAAGAAGGTTATATTCTAGTTTTTTTAGTTTTTATGTTCTTTTGTTAGAATTACTTATATTTTTGTAAATTATTAGCTTTTTGATTCAATAAATAGAAATGCAAATATGTTTAGAGGTTTTCCAATAACAGAATTAGCATCAAAGTACTGTAAGTTTTTACAGTTATTTTTTATGTTTTATTCTTATATGTTATATTTAATTTGTTTATCATTAAATTTAACATGGTTGGTTGTTTGTAAACATGATATAATAATAACATTGTGATGCTCGCAAAATATTAAATAGATAAAAATATCTATAAAATGAATTGATTTTGTTTTTATTCAAGATTTTATATTAAGGATGTTAGAGAGAAATATATTATTTTTCATTACAAACTTAAATCTGAAAATTAGATTTTAAGGTTTAGTTATCCGGTTTGATTTAGAATAGTGCTATTTTATTTGTTGGTACAATCACCCGGTAGTTAGAGTGAAGCTCTATTTCAAAAAAATTTCTAAGAGTTATTATTTGAAAATGTATTGACAACATATTTTCAATAATTGTTTTAAAACTTGAAAGTTAGTACTTATATAATTAAATTCTTAGGTTTAATTTGGACACCTTGAATAAATTTTAAACTATCAAACCCCACCAAAGGTGGCATTTAAATAGTTCATTTTCAATCTGTTAGAAAAAAGGAATTAATTTAATTAACTAAATAAGTTATCGACCATACCCATAGGTGTAAATTGATTTGTTTAATTAAAAAAGAATATCTAACCCCACCAAAGGTGGTATTCATATAAAAAAGAGAGAATCAATAAATATCAATTTATATCTTTAATAACCTAAATAATATTAGCAAGCATAATTAATTTAGTTATTCCATCTATAAATACTCCACTATTATAAAAGATAAAATTTTCATAAATGTTTATGGAATCCATATATTTGTTTATTTATATTATGTCATTAGATTAGAATACAAAAACCAAAATATCGTGACAAGATGATTAGGATTTAATTATATTTTTAAAAGTTTGAATAATAAATTAAAAACCACATATATTCCTTCCTTAGATCTACCTTGAGAGTATACTTATCAATTTTTATAAAATGGTTTGTGCACTTGCAAGAATTTTATAAATATAAAACCAAAGTATTGGGAGGATTGACGATCCGATTTTGCTCATCATGGACCTATGTACAAATTGTACATTTTTTTATATGGTAAGGTGAGTGGTTAATATTTGGCTTTTCTGTTTGTATTTGTATAGGTAACCCTTGATATATCTCTTTTTTAATAGAAATCATGCAAGAATGAAGAAAAGACATATACTATCATTTTCTACTTAAATCATTTAATCTAAGCAAAATAAATATTTATGACTTAATTAATATGTAAAAATCCAGACATTCAATGCTAAGTCCTATAGAAATCATCTAATAATTTGATGAAATAAGAAATGTGTTTGGAGTATAAAAAATATATTTCACTCAGAATAAAGAAAATTAGGCTCAAATTATATTTCACAAGGGTAGTCTCTACTATTTGATTCCTAAACACTGATTTTGAGTTTAATATAATTTCCACATCTTATCAAAAAATACTAGTCATGACAAAAACTAACTAATTACTATATACTCCATGATATGTGTTTTCAGAAATTAATTTAACAATGCAAAAGACTTAAATATTTACTTATATTTGATTTAAAGAAATGATAAATTTTTGTAAGAAATTTTTTAAAAACTAATCCTAAAATTCTAAAAGTTACTAAACCACACAAGGAAAATCAAACACAATATAAATGAAAATGTGAACATAAAATATTTTTAAAATTGTTAAAAAATTTGAAATTAAGCATGGTAACTTTTCACCACCTCTAACTTAGAACTTACAAGTCCTCAATGTAACAATTGTAAATTAAAGATAAAAAGAAAAGATAAGAAAACTTACCTATTTTCTGAGAATGTGCATGTAATGATGGAGAAATGTAAGTGCATCCATCATGTTCATCATTAAAGTCCACACATATAGATCGTTGTGAACTTCTAATATCTCAACAAATATTTTTACTTCTAACAATTCTAAAATTATTCACAGGCAATTAAACTAAAATATACAAAATAAATAAAACAAATAAAAGAAAATTACCTAAAATGATGTGTTGCCTCCCATCCAACTCTTAGTTTAATGTCTTAGCAAGACGTAACTTGGGGATTTCATTTTAAGTAAACTTAATGTCCCCACATCATTGAGTCAATCAAACCTACAATTATGACAAGTTTATCTACCTATACTTTTTAAGCCATGCCCTATGGATTTTTCAAAATTTTATTTACTTCCCAAAACTAGTCTCCTAGACAGAACTCTCTTAGATCTTTACTTTTCGTGCTATTAAAATCTAAATTAATTATGTTAATAAATTAAATAGAAATCTAAGTTAATTATTATTTTTAATTATTTATTTATTTTTTAAGAGCACGTTATTTAAATAACCTTTTTTTTAATTTGTTTTAATTTTTTTAACTCAAAATAAATAAATTAATCATAATTATTTACAAGACAAAATTTTTGATAAATTTTGATAAATAATTTAAAAACACTATTTTTCTCTAACAATGGTGCCAAAAACATGATGAGACAAGACCGGAAATGCAATGCCGATATTGTGGATACTTTGGTTTTATATTTGTAAAACTCTTACAAGTACACAAATCATTTTATAGCAAATAATAAGTATACTCCATGTCGACCTAAGGAAGGAATATATGTGGTTTTTAATTTATTATTCAATTTTTAAAAACGAAATTAAATCCTAAACATCCTGTCATGATATTTTAGATTTTGTGTTCTAATCTAATAACATAATAAAAGTAAACATAGGTATGATTCAATAAAAAATAATGAGAATTTTTATCATTCATAACAGTGAAATATTTATGAATATAATAATTAAGTTAATTATGTTTGTTCACATTATTTAGGTTATTGAAGATATATATTTATATTTTTTTTTTCTCTTTTTGGCATGAAAGTGTCCTTAGATAGGGCCCAAACTCTATTGTTTAATATTAATTAACTAATATCCTCAGGTAGGGCCTATTAATTAATTAAGTATTAAATTTAAGCTTTATTTATAAGAAAATAGCAAAAAATCTAATCACAATTTTAGGAAGAGTCACTTAATTAGATTTTATTCAAGGTGTCCAAATTAAATCTAAAAATTTAATTATCTAGGTATAAACTTTCAAATTTTAAAACCATTACTAAATATATGTTTTCAATACATTTTTGAATAATAGTTCTTATAAAAACTTGTGAAATATAGCTTCACTTTAACTACCAGGCGATTGTACCAACAAATAAAAAAACACTACTCTAAATCAAAGTAGATAATTAAACCTTAAAATATAATTTTTAAATTTAAGTTTGTAATGAAAAATAATATATTTCTCTTTAACATCCTTAATGTAAAATCTTGTATAAAAACAAAATCAATTTATTTTATAGAGATTTTTTACCTATTTAATATTTCATAAGCATAACAACGTTATTATTATATCATATTTACAAATAGTCAAGCATGTTAAATTTAATGACAAAAAAATTAAAATAACATATAAGAATAAAACATAAAAAAAACTATAAAGAATTCATTTTAAAATTATAACTCAAAAGAATCCTTATTGAACTTTGATGTTAAATTTGTTGCTGGAAAACCTACAATGGAATTGCAATTATGTTTATTGAATTAAAAACTAAAAATCTATAAAATAAATAAATAGTTCTTCTCAAAAAGAGAAGAACTTTAAAACTAAAAAAAAACTTTCTAGAGAGATAAAGAGTTGAGAAAATTGTGTGTTTGGGGATGAGGAAATAGGGTTTTTTTATAGGTGAGAAAATATTTCAAAAATTTATTTTGGACGCGTTTGGATAGGTTAGCATACATATGGGGCATAAAAATTATGGTAGAAGAGCGTTTGGCACACGGGACATGGCACAGACATGTACCGGTGCACGCAGGCTTATACGGGACACGACGTAGGTGTGTGCTAGCACGTGAGGAAATTAGCGCAGCATGTGTTGGGCTTGTGCTTGGGGGACTTGGCGTGATTGGGCAACTATGCCTAAGATTTCGGCCTTTTGACATTTTTGACCCATTTTGTCCAATTTTCCATCTTTTTTACTTTTCCTTATTTTTTATCTCAACATATTTGTGATGTATTTCCACCAGTATTTTTCGGGGAGTCTTTATGTTATTTTTGAACGAATATACCTGAACAACAATAAAAAAACCCGTGATTCCAAAATGAAAATTTTATATAAAAATATGATAAAATCATAAAAATATAAATCTATTTAATCAATTAAATTACATTAAATCACGGTAATTTTAGTGCTTTTTAAGCACTCATCACAATCTCTAACCAATTATTTATCTATTAATAATTGAAGTTGAGTACATTGCATGTACTAAAGCTATTATGGAGGCAACATGGGTGCAAGGCTTGGTAAGTAAACTAGGAGTGAACCATGGTGATGTAGTCATGTACTATAACAATCAAAGTGCAATTTACTTGAGAAAAATCTTAGGTTACGTGAGAGAACAAAACACATAGGTGTGAGATATTATTTTATCAGGGACATGATAAGTAAAAGGCTAGAAAAAGTTGAAAAAGTTGCAATTGGTGACAATCCTTCTTATATGATGACAAAGTTAGTAGATGCATAGAAGTTCAGGCATTGTTTAAAGCTGCTCGAAATTGGTGTCACTTGAAGAAGAGAAGGTAATAGAGTCACCAAGTAACAAGTATCTTGTCTCGATTTGTTCTTAAGGTGGATTTTTGTGTAATAGTAATAACCAATTATGAGGCAACATGTGTGTGGCTAAAAAATAAAATAATAATCTTGTGAGAACTTGCTGTTAAACATTGTAAATATAATGAAGGCTCTAAGGCACAATATAATATCACTCTCATCAAGACCCTATTTTCTCCCCAATTTTGGTGATGCACTAAGTTTAGCAAATACACCTCTAGGATACAATGAAGCTTTTGTTGTCTACGGTATACACTAACAAAAATAAACTAGAACACCTTAAACTTGAAGAGCACTCAAGATATGTACATAATATATGTATTGAAATTGTTAGAACATTAATTTATATATTTAAAACTTATGAATATTTTATCACAAAATATTATTTTGGAGAGGGAATTAATAAGAGAATTTTTGTTGATGGATTTTATGGCTTTAACCCTTTGGTATTTACAAAATAATCTAGAACCCATTCATTTGGGTTGCATTACATCATTTATATCCCTTAGATCTTAATTCAAGAGTTAGATCTCAAGTAATACAACTCTATTTCATCGAAAGTCATCAATCTAAGGTCCAGATTGCATCCCAATGATTGTATGGCTTAGATTGCACCTCCTTTTACTTGTCAACTTTTTCTCAACGAGATCAACCCTTTATCAACAAGGGTCAATCCTAAATCATCAAAAATCAATCATTGAAGAATGGTTATGATCAACCATTATAACAATTCATCAAATCTAATGGTCATGAATCAACCACCATGACCTTTCACAGATCCAATGGTCGTGATCAACTATCACAATGGTTCATCAAATACAAAGGCCATGAATCAACCATCATAACCCTTCGTGGATCCAATGGTCATGCAAATGAATGGGTGGAATTTGAATGTCATACACATACCATATGCTAGTAGTTTATACATTTTGAAAATCTCTTCAATAATCTCCCACCATTTTCAAAATGAAATGCAATTTTGAAATTTTTTGTCTTGGGTATGCTCAAAGGCTTATGTATAAATAAAGGTGTCTTTTAGACTTGAACGATTACTTAGTGAAAACATACCAAAGTTGACCAAGGTACAATGGTCGGTAAGCCTTTAAGGTTATCAACCTTATTTGGTTAACCTAACATGTCTCACACATAAGCCATCTTTATCTCCAATGTTCTTTTATTCGTTGACATGTAGATCAGCCTTGTGTCTTATATATATCTTATTTTTTCATGAGTGCTCTAGTAGCCATCCAAACTACATAGGAAATGGCACCATCCCTAGCACTACATAGGTGAACTTATCAAGAATACCCACGTAACTTAAGTATTCCACAAATAATTCTAGAATAAGTTCATTAAAAGTTAAATAGCATATCCTTCTCATTCCATTACATGTACCAAGAACATCTTTGTTTAAGACACCTATTGGTTTTTTATTGTGCTTGCAATCACAAACATATTATGTACTTTTGCTCATTGAACCCAAGATCTTGATATTTCAAGTGTTGGGTTAATTTTCCATCATTTTTGATTTATTTTTAGGTTGGTTTTAGTTCCATCCCCCTAGATGTTTTAATAACTAAATCCCTTTCAAGGCCTATTGCTAAGGGGTCTACCAAGTTCTCTTATGACTTGACATAATTAATGGTAACCACGCCATCTCTGAGCAGTTGTCTCACAAAACTATGTCTTAAGCCAATATGCCTAGACTTACCATTATATATCTAGCTATAAGCTCTTGAAAGAGTTTCCTCATTATCATAATGAATATACATTAATGCCAAAGGTTTAGGCCATATGGGAATCTCTAACAATAAATTTCTTAGTCATTCTTCTTCTTTACTACAAAAAGCTAAGGTGATAAATTCAGCATCTATGGTGGAGTCTCCTAGACAAGTTTTCTTTTTGGATCCATATGATATAACTCCTCCACCAAATGTAAATATTCATCCATTTGTGGATTTATGATCATCTCGATTAGTTATCAAACTAGTATCAGTAAACCCTTCTAAAACTAAAGGACCACCAGTGTAGCGTATACCATAATCCATCGTACCTTTTAAATATTTCAATATTCTATACACTACTTGCTAGTGTAATTGACTAAAATTACTAGTATTTCTACTCAATCTTCCAACAACAAAAGTTATATCAAGTCTAGTTGATGTTATAGCATACATAAGGCATCCAATGACTTGAGCATATTCCAATTGAGAAAATACTCTCCCAGTATTGAGAAATAGCCTAATCTTGGAATTAAAAGGTGTACTAATTGGCTTCCAATCAAAATGATTGAATTTCTTTAAAATTATCTCAATGTAGTGAGATTGAGTTAATATAAGACCCTTTGCATTTCTAATGATCTTAATTCCCAAAATCACATCTACAAGTCCCATGTCCATTATATCAAAATTAGATAACAAAAATGACTTAGTAGTTTTAATACTTTTTAAGTCAGTTCCAAAAATCAACATGTCATCTACATAAAGACATATAATTACACCTTTACTTCCATGAAATTTACTATAAACACATTTTTTGATTCATGGATTCTAAATAAATTAGAGACTATCACTTTGTCAAATTTATCATGTCATTACTTAGGTGCTTATTTGAGACCATATAGACGTGACTAGTTTGCATACTTTGTGATCTTGTCCTTGCACAACAAACCCCTTAGGCTGCTACTTGTAAGTTTCTTCATCAAGCTCTTCATTAAGAAAAGCTATTTTTACATTCATTTTATGGTTGCTCTCAAAGTCACTTATAGTTTCCAATGCAACCAATACTCTAATAGTAGAATTCCTAACAACTGGTGCATATATATCAAAATAGTCAAGGCCTTCCTTTTGATTATAACCTTTTGCTACTAATATTGCCTTGAATCTATCAATTTTTCCATTAATCTTCCTTTTCTTTGTGAAGATCCATCTCTAACCAATAGATTTAGACCCTAGTGATAGGTCTACCAATTTCCAAGTCTTATTCCCCAAAATGAAATCCATTTCACCATTTATGGCCTCTTTCCAAAATTCGACGCCTTAGGACTTCATGACATTCTCATACGTGAGAGGATCAAATTCAAATATTTCTTGTGAAACATAAATTTTTTTCACATGTGAGTCTCTAATCCTTTCAATTAAGTATACTACAAATTCAAGTTCAAATGATTTCTTTTTCTAATCCTTTTACTTCTTCTCTACTTAGGAGGTTTCTCAATGACATTTCTTTTTAAAAATATTCTATCTTCTCTATCATGGGATAAATCTTCATCTCATTTTGTGAAGTCTAGATCACTTGTTAAGATGTTTGAAGATTTGGAACAAAATTTTGGTATAGTAGAGAATCTATTTTCACAAAATATAGCACTTCTAGATTCAATCACTATATTGATATCAATTAAGTTATTAGGTTCCACTACTATAAACCTATATGCTTTTCTATATTCAGCATAGCCTAGGAAGATACACTCAATTCCTTTTTCTCATAATCTCTTTATCTTAGGTTCAAGCAATCTCACTATAACACGATACCCCCAAACCTTAGGATAGTATAAATTAGGTTTTCTTTTCTTTCATAACTCATATGAGATTGTTTTCAAGCCCTTACTAGTCACTATATTCAAAATGTGATATGATGTTAATAAAGCTTCTCTCCAAAAACCCTTACCAAGGTCACCCCATTTTTTTGGGGATTATAAGGTGTAGAAAATTCATGTATGATGCTAACACTTTCACAGTAATCAAGGAAATGATATTTACCCGCTTGATTAATTCTTAGACATTTTATTTTAGTGTCACATAAATTCTCTGCTTCAACCTTATAGGCTCTAAATTTATCCAACACCTTATATTTTGTATGCATTAAACAGACATAACAATACTTAGAGTAATCATCAATAAATGTAACAAAGTAATGTTTACCACCTCTAGAAAGAGTATATGCATATCAAAAACATTACTATACACTAATTGCAATAAAGAAAATGTCCTTTCTACTTTTGGAAAAGATGTTTTGGGGTTTTTCATTGGCCACAAATTTTACATTTTTCATGCATATCATGCTTATACTAAGGAATTAAATTTAAATTAGCCATATCATTTAGACATCTATTATTTACATGTCTTAAACGATAATGTCATAAGGATAATGAATCAACAATATAAGCAGAACAAGCTTTCATTTTATTATTAATACTAAATTTAATTATGCCTTCATACAAATAACCCTTCCCTACAACATTCGCCCTTTAGAAAGTACAAACTTATTAGACTCAAATATAATTTTGAAGCCATGCTTATTAAGTACGCTTCCAGAAACAAGATTATTCTAACTTTTGGTATATGATATACATTAGTTAGAATCAAAGACTTCCCATAAGTGAACTCAATTTGAATATTTCATTTGCCTTTAACACTAGCAGTGTAGAAGTTTCCCATGTAAAGAACAGAACCATCATCAAGGGCTTTATAGGTGGAAAAAATGCTTTTATCTTTGCATACGTGCCTAGTTGCACCAAAATCAATCCACCATTCTGTGTTACCTTCAGTAATAAATATACTTCACTTATCATGGCCACAAATTTGGCAATTAAATTTCCATTCTTCTTTCCTTTTTTCAAGATGACAATTTCTCTTAAAATGACTAGGTTTACAGCAATTAAAGCATTGACCCTTTATTTTCTTGTTTCCTTTATATGTTGAATCAAACTTTATTTTCTTGTTATTGTCACCCAAGAAAGTCTCATCCCTTTCTCTTTTGTGATTGTTTTCATTTCCCTCATCCAACAAAAGTACCTTAAAGAATTATTCATCTAGATTACTTAAATTCATTTCCTCCTCATTATGGAGATGATGACCCAATTCTTCTAAGTATATATCTTCTTTCTTATGCTTAAGACTCTTTTGTAGTTTTTCAATAAAGGGGGAAGCTTATCAATAATAGTAGTTATAATAATAGATTCATCCATATTCATGTCATGTTGTTGAAAATGATTATGAATATGATATATGGCCATGAAATTGCTCTATTACACTCCTATTATAAACCATGCAATATTAAAGAAATAGAAGTTATGCATTTCTTACTTATAGCATCTTCAAACATATATTTGGCTTCTAAAACATCTAAAAATTTTTAGCAATAGATTTGTTATAATATTGATCAAAGAGAGCATCAAACATAGCACTGCAAATATGTCATTTGCACACATAGGCATCTTACTCCCACTTCTATCTTCAACAACTATCTCCTATGGTCTCATTTTCATTTTCATAAGGTTTTGGTGTGATGAGAACATATGCCACATTCAAACTTGCTAACAAAAAATGTAGTTTCTTTTGCCAACTTTGAAAGTTTCCTCCATTAAACCTCTCCAATTCACAAAATCAATAGCAAATTCACAAAGTGAAGATGATGATGGTACCATAGTAAATAACATCTTAAGATTATTGAAAAATAAAATAATAGCCTTGTGAGAACTTGTTGTTGAACTTTGTAAATTAAATAAAAGCTTCAAGGCACGTTATAATACTACTCTCCTTAAGACTTTATTTGTCACCACTAATTTGGTGATGCATTAGGGTTTAGCAAATATGCTTCTAGGATATAATGAAGTTTTTGTTATCTTTGGTATGCACTAATGAAGACAAAGTAGAACACCTTAAACTTAAAAAACACTCAAGATATATATATATATATATATATATAATGCACTTATTAGAACATTAACTTGTATACTTAACTTATGAATATTTTATCACAAAATATTATTTTGGAGACGAAATTAATAAGATAATTTCTTTTGATGGATTTTATGACTTAAGGCCTTTGGTATTTATAAAATAATCTAGCACCCATTCATTTGGGTTGCATTGCTTCATTTCTAGCCCTTAGATCTTGATTTAATGATTAGATCTCAAGTAATACAACTCTATTTCATCAATAGTCATCAATCAAAGGTCCAGACCGCACCCCAATGATTGTATGGCTTATATTGCACTTCCTTTGATTAGTCAACCCTTGGTCAATATGAGTCAACCCTTAGTCAAAACAGATCAATTATTGATGAATGGTTATGATCAACCATCATAACAGTTCATCAAGTCCAAAGGTGATTAATCAACTATCATGATCTTTCATGGAGCTAATGGTCATGATCAACCATCATAATAGTTCATCAAATCCAAAGGTAATAAAGGAATCATCATAACCCTTCTTGGATCCAATGGTCATGCTAATAAATGGGTGCAATTTGAAAGTCATATACCACATGCTAGTGGTTTATACATTTTTAAAAATCTCTTTAACATGTGAAATATAGCCTAAAGTACATTGTGTAGTAGTTCAGTAATGCCTAGAGTTCTAGGCCCATAAAATAAGAGTTGTGCTTATTGTGATGTAATGTGGATACAACATAGAATGTATGGTGTATCCACGTAACATCACATGCATAGTTTTTTCCATTTAAATATCCAATAAACTAGTTAGCCATCTAATCTAGAACATGCATAATTTTAACATTTTAACATAAAATTGAACACATCAAGAATCAAGAATTAAAACTAAAATTTATTATGACATTAAATTAATCTAAATCATAGTCTAGAATTGGGAATTTCCTACAATCATATTAGAACTTGAACTAGACATGACTTATACAAGAATCATTATTATAATCATGGAAACTAAAAAGAGAAGAAGTGACAAGAAAAGCTTATGATTGTAGATGATGAACCAAAAGAACCATCATCTTCAATCTTCAATCCTTCCTTGTAGATCTCCTTCAAGATTTGCCTTTGATTTACTCTTTGGTCTCTCTTACCTCTTATTCCAATTGTCTAATTATCTCATAACTCTATGTTTATTATTTGATAATTATTAACCCTAATGACATATATAGTGATAGGTTTAAATACAATTGAATTATGAATAAAACTCTAAAACTTGGCAGTGTTTACAATATACGTACACAGGCCACAGGGCACATTAATCCATACCATGGCTCGTGATAAAACTGGTGTATTGTGATCAAACCCAAGAGGTTTGTGCCACGATGCACACATTCCATGCCACAGCATGCATTTTTGTTCCGAAATTCCCATTGATCCAATAGGAGGGTGCCACAGCACATATATCTCTATGCCTCAACGCACTTGTAGTTTTAGATCTAAATATACATTTTAGTCTCTCCTTGCTCTTTTTTCTCCTAACACCTATATAATATAAAATAAACACATAAAACGCATATGGAATAATAAATCAATGTAAATATGTGGGAATTGATACACAAATACATATGTAAAATGACACCAATCATAAACTAGAGCAGAATTAACCCATACAATTAGCTTGGTTAGTAGATTCATGTCAAACCCAGGGAAAGAACATTGGGATACTATCAAGTGGATCTTAAGGTATTTAAAGGGATCTTTAGAACTAGGACTTGTGTATACAAGGGGAACTAAGACATAAATTGTAAAAGGTTATACAGATTCAAACTATGTAAGGGATTTGGACAAGTAAATTTCCTTAACTGTATATGTGTTTTCTGTTTTTCCAAATATAGTGAGTTAGAAGTGGAACCTTCAACCAATTGTAGCTTTGTCCATAATTGAAGCCAAGTACATTATATATACTAACGTTGTGAAGGAGTCAATATGGGTGCAAGGCTTTATAAGTAATCTAGGAGTGAACCATGGTGGTGCAGTCATGTACTATGACAATCAAAGTGTAATTTATTTGAGAAAAATATTATGTTTCATGAGAGAACAAAAGATATAGATGTGAGATATCATTTCATTAGGGACATGAAAAGCAAAAGGTTGGAGAAAGTTGAAAAAGTTGCAATTGGCGACAATCCCTTTGATATGATGACAAAGTTAAGTTATGCATGGAAGTTCATGCACTACCTAAAGCTACTCAAAATTGGTGTCACTTAAAGAAGAAGAGGTAATAGAGTTAGGAGGTAACAATCTTCTTGTCACAATTTTTTACTAAGGTGGAGATTTGTAGAGTAGTGACAACCAATAATAAGGCAACACATGTGTGTGCAAATATATAGTGTAAATGCTCAATAATGCCTGAGGTTCTGGGCCCATAAATAAGAGTTGTGCTCATTGTGATGTAATATGGATACAACACAGAATGTATGTGATGCTATATAGGCTATGTTGTATGGCTTATTTAAAGCCAAAGTTAGTTGCAAGCGGTGTTCAATATCTTCTATTGTGTGAGTTGGTAAAAGGCTCTCTGAGTGTTAATCTCTATAAAGTACTACATTGTTAATGTTGATTGAATATAGTGAAGCTTGGAACTGAGTTAGTTCATATGGATTAGGCTCTCTAATGTCAAACCATGTAAAAACCACTTGTGTGTTGATTTCTAGTGCTTGTTGAATGTTGTTTGTGTGTGATCGTTATTTCATGTTCGTGTTTGATCTTCATGTGGTAAACTTCAAGAATTCAGTAAGTGTATAAAAGATTTACAACTTAACACTAGTAGGTTATGGTTCTATATAACCCAACTAAGTTGATATTAAAATCAAAATTTGTTAATCCAAAGCTATTTTTGCTGATAATTTTTAAATAACATATACTCACAATATCTGCAAAAAGGGGTAAACAAAAAGAAATTGGTGAGAGAATTCTACTCTTCGTCAAAAATCAACAAATTACAACTAATATTTGAAAACAAAAAAATAATAAAAATCCTTACACATAAATTGAATAAACCATTCACATATAATTACCCCACTCAAGCAACATTTCTAAAACACATGCACACATGAACTACTGAAAATATTAAACATAACTACTGAAAACATGAAAGAAAAATACACTAACTTGCACCCCATTCTCTCCACTACCACTCACCCCACTAAGGACCCAATCATGGCCTATCAATACCTCCCCTATCAGTGGATCCTTATCCTTAAGGTCCATAGTTGGGAACATATCGAGTTTCTTTTTTGTCTAGTAAATTTTCGATGGTGCCGGACCCCTTTGAAGGTCATTTGCTGGTTGTATAGGTGCAGTTTCACAGATAAAGTTTCCACTATTATAATATCCTTCCAACATGCGTAGTTGTGACCCTTCACACTAGTGAACTACAGTAAAGCGTTTTCACACTAGTGAACTACAGTAAAGCGCTCATTACAATTAAAACATAGACCTTGAGCTTACCTCCATTGCATTTCATCCTAAGCCAATCGTCGAACAAGAGCTACAAGTGTGGCTGGTGTTGCCCGAGTAGTTGGCAGAAAAACTAACGGGTTTTCACTTGTGGGTGAGGATTTACACACATCCTTTGTCTCAATAGTTGATCATCTTTCATTTGTGAGAATTTGATAGGCTTTTTTAATATCTGAGACTTAAACAATCAGATACCATCTCAAATGTTTGTTTTTAAGCCACCCATAAATGTTCCCACAAGAGCCCTTTGCGTCCAACCTCGTACCTGATTGCCTAAGCATTCAAATTCCAATGGGTAATCACACAAAGAACAATCCTGTTGTATCCTTGAAAGTGCTTCATCAAAATATTCGTACTCCAAAGGCCCAAAATGAGCCCAGAGTTTGTCTTTAAAATTTATGCACAAGAATGCTCGTCCTTCTTCTTAGAAAGTCATGCGGATCCACTACCACCACTGGCTGGCCTCTCCTTCGAAATGGCATGAGGCCAAAGAAACTTTCTAGGCTTTAGGAGTATTTTGGAACTCAAAAATATTGGTTCACATGATTGAACCACTCCGTCGAATCATCTCTTGAAAATCGATGAAATTCAAGCTATGCTATTTTGGAGGATACAACCAGCCGACCACCATTGTTTCCTTCTTGGTGATGGTTTCCATGGTTGGTACTAGATAGGTAGTTGAGAGTTTCTTATACATGACAAAGCATGTCGGCCATGCCGAGCTCCATCTTGTGTAACCCCTCTTGCACTCTACCAAACCTAACTTCCAAGTTCTCAATTCTCTCCTTGTTAGTGGCCATTGTCACGTAGGCTTTAATACCAATGTTAGGTCCCAAAAAATATTCAAAGGATAAAGTGAACTATTTTCTCTTCGAGTGAGAAAGGTACCTAATCTAAAATCAATATTTTTTTGCCTCCATTTCATTGATACTAGTGGCTACCTTAAATAGGAAAAAGCCTTACACATAAACTATCCCACTCAAGCACAATTGCTAAAACAAAATGCATACATGAACTGATGAAAAACATAACTACTGAAAAAATGAAAGAAAAATACATCAACTTGCACCCCACTCTCCCCACTACCACTCACCCCATTAAGGACTGAATCGTGGCCTATCATCAAACTATTGCGAATAGTGTCTCACATCTTCAACCATCGCAAAGTTGTGGAGATGGTAACTACTGCACGACCATTTCTCTCCACACATGTATGTTAGTTCCATCCATACGTTCTCTTACTTTGCTATCTTTGCTGTTAGACTTGAGTCTAACTTCATCTCAAAACCCAGGTTGTGAGATGAAGGATTACCGAAGATTATATATGCAGTAAAAGAATAGTACCTGGCCGATGTGGGACTTAACAGCCCCCCTCCATATCGGCTGGTGGTCCTGGTCGGTACTAGATGGGCGAAGCCTAGGGGTGAGCACAAGAGCGAAGAAGCCAGGAAATTAGCTCTAATATCATGTTAAACTTGAGCCTAGCTCTATTTCAAAACCTAGGTTGTGAGATGAAGGATTGCCCAAGGTTATATGTGCAGTAGAAGTCTAGTACCTAGTCGATGTGTGACTTAACATTTGCAAATCCAATCACATTTGACTTCTATTCCCTCTCGTGTCACTAATTTTATCTCCTCCTTCGCCAATATCAGCTTTTCTTATGATTTCTCTAGATACAAACTGTGACCTTGTTCTATTAATCCAACTGGTTTTACTACCTCTAAGCCCAAACGAGGCATTGTTACTATGGTATTTTCACTATTACCTTACAATTTCTCTATTTAGGTCAAAGATGTTGAGTATTCATCAGCAAAAGAGAGCGATATTGACAAAGTGATCAAAAATAGGAGTGAGAAAGGACCGGTTCATGCGATTGAGGAAGAAGATTTGAGATTGTTTGTGTTTCGTGGGCAATAGAAGAACTTAGATATTAATAAGGGACAAAATTATAATCTTTTCTTTAAAAATGACGACTTGGCAAGAGAGAAGAAAAAAAATACTATTATGGCAAAAAAACATGACAATATCCTCATTTATGATGTCTCGTAAAGTGGGGGTCAATGAAACAAGTGAAAGGCAATAAAATTTTACAACGCGTTCATCTTTATATCTTTCTTTTTCTTTTTATTCTCTATTTTTGAAAATAGAGTTTCATAAAACGTACAGAAACTATTTAGTGTAATTAACGTTAAGAAATCAACACTTTTATTTGTAACTTCGAAAAATTAATAAGACAACTATGGTTAAAGCAACCAGACCCATAATTTGATAAGACAACTATGGTTATTTCTCTAACCTATCATTATGTGTACATAATTTGATACTCTAGAACAAATTGTGTAAATAGACTTTTTTTTAAGAATTTGATCTAGCAGCATAACATTTAAAGCTATTTCTTTAGGTGAGGAGAAAAAAATAAAAAAATAAAAAGTTCACACAAAAAAAATTTTGAATAGAAAGATCACTGAAGGTAGAATTCTTTATTTACACAAAGTTTTCCTCATCAGTTCATGTTGAAAACTTTTCCAAATTCATATAGCGGTAAATTTACCGCATAAAAGTGGAATTCTTATCAAACTTTTTACCATTACAATTTTTTTAATTACAAAATATTGGACTATTTAAAAAATTAAAAATGTATGATTTCATTACTACAAAAAAAGCACAACACTTGCATAGGATCTTGCCAAGAAAGTATGCAAATACCTAAACATGAAGGCATGCCATGGTCTGGTTTAGTGTGAGCTGCGGCATGGTTCCCACGAGTAGAATTCAAGCAAAGGTAGGCGCATTGCAGCACAAGAAAAGGAGCACCGCGGCATAGGTATCTTTGATTTATTTGAATTCCAAAATTTTGGCATCACATCGTGGCATAGAAAATGTGCGCCGCAGCCTAACCCTATCTGGTTTGTTTTGATTTTTTAATTTTTGTTGAGTTCCTTGGTAGGGACTATTGTGCACTATGACTCAAAAAGTTCAATTTCATATTCTTCGTGCTGCCATGTTCCAAAATGCATATTCCTTTTTGTTTCTTTGTCTTTTCTCTTTATGTTGCTTTTTGGGGGAATGTAGTTTCATTTGCTTTGATAGTCTCTTTCATATTATGAAGAAGAATATCTCCACATGAGGGCTTTAGTGTTTGATTGCATTCCCAACTCTCCCCTAAAGCTCTTTATCCCATGCCTGGGTGAATATGAATTCTCCCAACTTACTATGATTTTTGGGTGAGAAGAAAGCCATTTCTAGCTCTTTGAACGAATACACTCTTGGGCCATACTAGGAGCATCTCTCTTTGTCTATTTAAAGATCTAGGATAGCTAATTCAATTGGTGACATTGGTTCTCCATTCCTACTCTCCTATCTCTATCATTGTGGTTGGGCTCTGGCATAGTATGATTAAACAATGAATCTAAATTTCCATAGATTTTAGGTTATATTTATTATTGTAGCCTTAGTTGGAGAATTCAATTCAAATTTTATAATATTTTGATTCATATCAAAGTTGAGAGCTTTAAGCCTTGTTATCTCTTTAATTGACTTATTAAGATTTTGACATTCCTCGTGGCATCAAAAACACTGGCAAATCTTTGGTGTATAATATCCATTGATTCTAGGTGTCGTAGTCAGATTCATGGTGCTTAACATCCCTTTGATCTGATTGTTGCTACTGATCTATTATTCCATTCTTGCGATTGACTTCAATTATTCGTTAGGTCCTCGGTCATTCCCTTGTGATTCTCAACACATTTGTGTTCGTGGGTTTCAAGGTTTGTGTGCATGGATTCGCATCATTTAGTATCAGAGCTTAGGTTAAGTTTTCTAGATTCGTATCTTTTATTTTTATAATTATTTATTTATTTTTATTCCTTGAAATCTTATTAAGTAAAAAAATATCATTACTGTTCTTGTGTCAGTTGAGTTAAAAAAAAGAGAATAGAATTCAAAGAGAAAATTTTGATAAAAAATTAAAAGCAGGATGAAATCAAATTAAAAAAAGAATATGATAAAAAAGAAGAATACTATCAGTATAATTTTGGTTTCTGTATGTACAAGTTATTACCATGTCTAGTAGAGGCGGATCACCACTTCATGAAGAAAGGAGGTCATTTTCACGATGCGAGTTATGTGATAATCATTTAGGAGAACGAGTCTAATAATGGCTACAATGAGTGAAAGATTGGACTTACAAGGAGCCACACTAACGACCATGCAAAGGAGATCACCAAGAGGGGTTCCCAATGTTTAGGTTCCATTAAGGAAAGTCAATGTTGAGGGCGATCCTTATGAGAATAATTGGAAAGGTGTTGGAATCAGTGAGGAAAAAGAATATGACATACCCATTGAGAAAGGGTGTGCCCATAATGAAAGAAGGAATGGTAAAAGAGGTCTTTGGAAACCACATGATGAGGTTGACCAGAATCTAGGAAGCATTAAATTAAAAATGACAACCTTCAAAAGAAGAAATGGCCTCGAGCTATACTTAGTACTTAGAGTGGGAGAAGAAGATGGAGCACATTTTTTATTGACACAACTATTCTACAGAGAAAAATGTAAAACTCGTTATTGAGTTTTATGATTATGCATTAACTTGGAAGGATTAGTTAATACTTAATAGTACAGTAACCATGAAAGACCAATTAATAATTCGGAAGACATAAGGGCCATTATAACGAGGAAAAGGTTTGTTCCTAGTTAGGATTGTCAATTTTTTTCCTTACGGGAAAATGCCTATAGGGATTATCTAGTTTGAGGTAAAGATAAGGGTAACAAAATAGGATACAGGGAACGGAGAATAGTAATCTGCATTTTATAATATAAGGCAGACCAAGGATGGAGATTGTGTTCTCTGTCCCGCTCCATAAAATTATAAACCCTTTTTTTAATAATATATAAATTTTTATATAGATTTAATTATATTTAAACTCAAACTAATACACTATATATTTTATATTTCATCTTTAAATTATATTTTTATTCTATTAAAACAACAATAATTTTTCTTTTATAAAAATTATTTTTAAATTCTAAAAATATAAAATATTATAATTATTTTAAAGTTTTTTATTATTATTTCGAACTAGTTTTTAACAAGATTTTATGTTTAATATAAAAAATATATGTATTTATTGTAATATATTTTATTTTTTCCATCTCACATAAATATTATTTATTATTTATTATCTCAAAATTTTACTATTATAAAATATATCATTGGCTTATTTTTTTTATAAATTTTCCTTTATAATAAAAGAATATTAAAAAATGAAAATAACATTTAAAATATTTCCCATTTTTCATTTGGAGGTCCTTATTCACAATTAAGAATCTCCAATATGTTCTCAGAAGGATTTTAAATATGGATGAAAGATACATTCTAAATCGTGAACAGGGAACGAGGAGAAGGTCTCCGGTCCCACCCCACCTCGTTAACAACTCTATTTCTAATTACTACTATAGGGAGTTACACCAATGGTTACAAAGGCTCAAGCAAGGGTACAAAACAGTTTATTAGTATTATAAGAAAATGAAAGTGGCAATGATAAGGGCTAATGTGGAAGAGGATAGAGAAGTCACTTTGGTACGATTTTTGAATGGGTTTAATCAAAAAATTGCAAATATAGTGGAACTTCATCATTATGTGGAGTTAGAGGACATGACACACATGAAAATCAAAGTAGAAAGACAACTCAAAAGAAGAAGTAGTCGATCACTAGCACAAAAGCCAAGTTCTTCTACACCTTGGCTTCAAAACCTACGTTCAAACCAACCAAAATCAAAGATGTGGAGATAAAGGATAAAGGTAACACTGAAATCCCATCTCATTATCATGATGTTAAATGTTTTCAATATATTGGTAGAGGTCATATAGCATCAAAATCTCCAAACCAATGGACCACAATAATCCAAGCAAATAAGGAGGTGGAGACAGAAAGTGAAAGCATAGATGAAGATATGCCACCACTGGAGGACGCTAGTGATATGGATGGTAAATAGTATGCTATGAATGGTGAATCACTTGTGATATGGTGAGCATTAAATGCTCACATTAAAGAATGTGACCTAGATTAATATAGAAAAAGTATTTTTCATACTAGGTGTCATATGCATAATAAAGTCTGTAATTTGATTATTGATGAGGAAGTTGTACCAATATAACTAGTACTACCCTAATTGAGAAATTAGGATTACTTACAATTAAACACCCTACACCTTATAAGTTACAATTATTGAATGATAAATGGGAGGTGAAGGTAAATAGTCAAGTGTTAGTATCGATCGCCATAGGCAAGTATCAAGACAATGTATCATGTGATGTTATACTAATGTAAGGTGGACATTTGTTATTAAGTAGACCATGGTAATATGATAGGTTGGTGACCTATGATGGGTGTAAGAACATGTACACTTTTGTAAAGAATAGTAGAAATATAACTCTTGTATCTTTTACCCAAAAGGAAGTTTTCGAGATCAAATAGAGATGAAAAAAGAGAAGGAAAAGAAAAGGAGAGTGAACAAAAAGAAAAAAGTGGAAAGATAAAGAAAAAGGGAGAAAAAAAAGATGGTGTTTATTTTCTAACCTTCCTTTCTTGCACGGCTATCATGATGAGAAGCATTACAAAGATGAATCCCAAAACTTCCCCATGATAAATATGCAAATTCAAGATCAAATTCTTTTGAAGAAAGAGAGAATGCTACGACCCAATAGGAGCTACAAAGGAAGCACAACATTTATCTAAGATCATGCCATGAAAGAGTGTGCAAATACCTAAAAATGAAGGCACGTCACGACATGGTTCAATATGAGTGGTGACATACTTCCTACTAGTTGAATTCAAGCAAAGCCAGGCACATCACAACATAAGTCTCTTTGACTAATTTGGATTCTAGGATTTTAACATCATACCATAGCATATAAAATGATCACAACATAAGTCTCTTTGACTAATTTGGATTCTAGGATTTTAACATCATACCATAGCATATAAAATGTGCATCGTAGCCTTAACCCCTTAAGTTTGTTTTGGTTTTTCATTTTTTGCTATGCATCACAATAAGGACTATTATACACCACGGCCCGAGAAGTTAAATTTCATATTCTTCCCTTTGATGCGTTCCAAAACACATTCTTTTTATTTCTTTAAGTTTTCATAGTTTTTAAGTTATATATATTATTGTAGCCTCTTCTAGGAAATTCAATTCAGATTTTATAATATTTTGATTCATATCAAAATTGAGAGCTTTAATTCACTTATCAACATTTTGGCATTTTTTGTGGCGTCCAAAACATCGACAAATCTTTAGTGCATAATATCCATCGATTCTAGGTGTAACATTTAGATTCATGCGTAATATTCATTGGATCGAATTGCTACTAATGATCTATTATTTCACTCTTGGGATCAATGTCAATTGCTCATTGAGTCCTTGGCCATTCTCTTGTGGTTCTCAACACATTCGTGTTCATGGATTTCAAAGTTCGTGTGCATGAATTCACATCAATAAATGCATGTAACATTTATTTAGACCAATAAATCAAATAGATAGGTAGTTAAAATGTTTAAAATATTAACCATAACTGACATTTTGTTAATATTATTTGACATTTTACCTAAAATGTCATTTTGTCGATATTTTTTAAACATTGACATTTTATCGACACTGTTGCGAACAATGTGTATCAATATCAAAACCTCTAAACAAATATTATCAAGACATTGTCAACAAAGTTAAAGAAATTTTCATCCTTGGTCACAGTACAAAGTGCTCAATTATCGCCTCCAAAAATATAACAAACTTATTACCTCAGGACCAATATGGTATTGCTAGCAGAGCATTTGGAATCTGCTTCAGTAAGACGGGCAAAGAATAAAAAATATGGTACCCTATGTGATGGAAGACTTGCAAATTGGGCATGATGTTCTTTGGCTGAGCCAAGCATCAATGCACTGTAGAAAAAACACCGCAGAAGAACAATACAAGAGTCAGATTTATACTTAATAATTTGCCGAAATAAAAAAAATTACATTCAAAGTGGGGGGGGGGGGAATTTTGTTACGTCTTTGTGAAACTTGTGCAAACAAGGCAGGTGACGAACAGTTTCTCCAATAGCTGGGGTTTCAAGACAAATAGCACAAGTCTCTTGATGTGTGTCAGACTGTCGGATATAAATCAACATATTAGGAGCCATTAAAAGAGGAATTTTTAGATTTATAGCGGGCTATAAAAATCATTACATGCATCATGAAAAAAGCAGTAATCCAACTTTACCTCAACTGTAGACTGTGGAAGACTATTAATCTGATGAACTGATGCACCAGAATGATGATGGTTGTCCTCATCGAGCGCTAATAACATCTCATAATCATTCCTGAACAATGGCATAGAAAAAGATACATAATCACACTTACCACTTGAAAAGGTAAACATTTGAAAAGTTACTTTATTCTGCTTGATTGTGTCTTTCCCTTTAAATCTATTTCGACAATGCTATCACATAGATTACATGCAAAAACTTGAATTGCCAGCTATGTCCTATTAAAAAGTTGCTTGTTTTATTAAAACTTGACTTAAACGAGAAAAGAGTAGAAATATAAAATAGGTAAAATAAGGAATGTCAAAACTAAAACATTGATGAATGGAAATAGGTCGAAAGGAGAACTAGAAAAATAATAAAGTCATTCTCATTCTCTGTTCATTGTAATAATGAGAAATTATATATGTATTTATAAAGATAATAAGACTAGAATCCTAATCCTAATAGGACTTTAAATAAAACTCCTAAAATAATAACAAAACTTAATCATAATTATCTAATATAAATAATATTAAATATCTAATATTTTATTTTTCCTCTCAAACTGAATATAGATAATTAATTATGAAAAGGCATATTTTATTCATTAACCTTAACCGGGTGAATATACACATATATTGTCGAAATCCTTGGCAAATTACTAGGGATTTGATAGGATTATGTATTAATTAGGCTTAGGAAAATTATTCTATCATGATTAGGAAAATTATTAGGCTTTGGTAAGTAATTTTCTTGTACAAAACACAACTAAATACACAGAAAAATACAGAGAACAAATTATTCTACTGCTCATACTATCTATTATCAATTCTAGATAATAAAGTTTGGTTTCCATTAAAACCAACTCCTATGCCAAACCAAATAACCCCAAACAAATCAGAAACCTACTCAGAAATTTCTAGCAAAAATTCCGAGCCTATTTCCACCATAACTTCAAATGATAGTCAATTTCTACAACTCACTGTGAAAAAATTAAATGGTAGAAATTTCCAAAAAAGGACTCAATTTGTCAAATTGGTAATCAATGGAAAACGGAAAATGGGTTACCTCACTTTGGGAGATAACAAAACCAACAGACACCAATTCTAGTGCTCTCCAACGATGGAACTTGAAAAATTCAATAGTGACAGCTTAGCTAATTCATTTCTTGGTACCTTCAATTGGAAAATCTTATATTTTTTACCCACAGTAAAAGATGTCGAACTGGTCGTACTTACTCTGACAGTGAAGATTTTGCCCATCTTTTTGAATTAAAAACGCGTCTCTGGAATTTGAAACTAGGAGAGAAAGGCATCACTGATTATAACATGGAAATGACACTAATATGGTAATACATCAATCTCCGTATCGAAGTAGTGAGAATGCCCAAGGGATGGTGTACGATACCGGAATTGGAAAAAGCTCAACAAATGAACGGGTATTTGAGTTTCTCATTGAACGGAAGACAACTAGACAATGTTCCCAGAGTAGTCCTCAACCGACAACCCCTACCATCTTAGAGGAGCCTCACCAATGCTAGGCATTGCTTCTATCACGCCTCTGGGGCAAGACTCAGAGAAATCAACCTTAGTGGCTAGGAAAAATCGACTAAGCCAAAGAAATTTTGGAGCTAGGCTTGGGCTTTATAGGACATAAAAAATTGGGATCAATGGACCCGAAATTATAAATCAAATTTAGTGAGAAAATTGGCGGGCTAATCCATGGAAATATGAGTAAATCAACCCATGGGCCCTATTCAAAGATTGGGCCAGGCCCAAATTCACAACGAAAAAGAATTTGTGAACATTGTCGAAAACCAGAACACATTAAAGACACTTGTTGGGAAATCCACAGAAAACCAATGGATTGAAAACCGAGAGAAAATAGATCTCAAAGTTATCAAGCATCAGTAGACCACAAAAAGCGCGGAGGGATCCAGGCTTTCAATCCAAAATAACTAGATCAACTTTACAAGTTGTTTTCTAAATTTCAAAGTTCTACACAATCAGCAAATGGCTCAGTAGCCCACAAAGGTAACCACTTAAATACCCTTGTTACCTCTTCTCAAACTATAATCCTTTCAATTATTTACCACTTACTCACCCTGTGCTAGAAATACTAAAGTTAGAAATGTCGATGGATCTCAGTTATTTATTGTTGGAAAAAGGAGTATTCAACTTTCAAATTATATCTCTCAATTCTGTACTTCATGTTCCCAACTTATCCTACAATCCAATTTCAATTGGCCAACTAACAAAACTTTTGTGTTTTGCTAAATTTTTTCTATCTTATTATGTATTTCAGGACTTATCATCAAGGATGACAATCGGAAGAGTGAATGTTTGTACTACTTTGATAAACTAAAGTGAGTAAAAGTTGTCAAATTGTTACTTGTGATTATGCTTCAAATCCTAGGGATAACGAAATTTTATAATGACATTATAGAATGGAACATCCCAATTTTAGTATTTGCAACAACTATTTCCTTCTATGTTTACGAATAATAAAATTTTCAATTTTCAGTATAAAGTTTGTGAGTTTGCAAAACATCAACCCTCTTCTTTTCAAAAGATTCCTTATAAACCCTCCAAACCTTTTACCCTTAATTATAGCGATGTGTGGGCTCTATTTCGTATCTCTAATCGAGCTCATAGTACATTGTTTGTTACATTCACTAATGATCATACCCAAGTTTGTTGGGTATACCTGTTAAAAGAAAAAAATTGAGTTTCAAAATGTTTTCATTTACTTCCATACAATGATTCAAATCCAGTTTCAAACACATACAAATCTTACACACTGATAACAGCACAAAATATTTCAATCAAATTATGCAAGATTACCTTCAAACACATGGTATAATACACCAAAGTTCTTGTGTCAACACGTCCCAACAAAATAGGGTAACTGAACGAAAGAATACACCTCCTTGAAGTAGCTCAAGCTCTAATGTTCACCTCAATCTTTCCCAAAAATTTCTGGAGAGATGCTATTCTTACTTTTGTATATGTCATTAACTGTATGCCTAGTTGGATATTCTTTTTGACACCACTTAAAAGATTACATTCTTTTATTTCCACATCACATTTACAATCAAACTTGCCTCTAAAAGTGTTTGGTCAAGATAATTCATAAAATTGGTCCAAACTAGATCCAAAAGCCATTAAATGTATCTTCATTAGATATTCTCCTACTCAAAAAGGATACAAGTGTTATGATTCTATTACCAACGACACTTTTTGTCAGTCTCGATATTATGCCGTTTGAAAACACCCCCTACTACGAAAATCCCTCTCCTCAGGGGGAGAATAATGCCAAAGAGGATAGAACTTTCGATCAATACTTAAACTTTGATCTCACTATGCATGATAAGAGTAATGAATCTAATAACTCATACAAAGTGTAGGAAATCAACCTAGGAGTATGGTCAATTTCCTGATTTCCAGGGTGGAACTAACCCCTGATTTTAGGAGTCTAGTTTCCCGATTTTCAGGGTGGAGCCAACCCCTATTTTCTGGATGTTAGTTTCCTGATTTTTAGGGTGATTTGCAGCTGTATATTAATGACTCCCAGCAGTATATTAGGGATAACAAATGTATATATAAAGGGATATGATATTAAGAAATAAATGAAGTAATTTTTCTGTAAAATAAAAACAGCTTCATGGTATCAAAGCCTTAGGCTCATAAACTGCTGCTCTTAGCCTCTTGTTCAACTAGTTCTGTAACTTCACCTAGTATGATGTCAAATACTCAGGCAAGGAATCCACCTTTTTAGTTTCCAACTCAAGTTTCAGCTTTTGGGCGTGAGAGCTATGAAAAAACTGAAAGTTTAAATGTTCTTAGTACACTGGAAGATGACATGGATGAAGAGGTTCCAGAGACAAGTAACAGAACTGAATTCAATATGGGAAATTCAGGCAGCTTTGGGCTTGGATCCATTCTTGATCCTGCTCCTAAACATAATCCTTTTGGTGGTCTATTTAACAGTGCAGCTATTAATGTTTCTGCTTCTCCTTTTGAAAGTACCAGTCCTCAAGGAAAGCTATTTCGGTCTGCATCTTTTCAGTTCTAGTCTCTCCAACCATCAGTACAAACTCAGCCTTCAAACTCAAGTGCATTTTCTGGTAATCCTATCCCATTCACTAAGGAACAGTTAGAACTTCTCCAACAACTTATACAAAAGGCAAATATCAACACCACATTAAGTAGCAGCAGGAATAACTCCACACATATTTCCAGTAATTCAACAAAGCATGCTGAAAAATTTCCCTCTAATCTTGGATAGTAGACTCAGGTGCCTCCAATCACATGACAAGTGATCAATCACTTTTCACAACCTATTCACCTTACAACAGACTTCAAACAGTGTGTGTCGCCAATGGTACACGCACCACAGTAGTCGGAATAGGAACCATTTGCCTCTCAAACAATCTCATTCTCAAATCTGTGTTATTTGTGCCTGGATTTTGCTGCAATCTCATATCAGTTAGTAAATTAAATCATGACCTTAACTGTGAAACTAAATTCTTGGCTAAATCTTGTGTTTTTCAGGACCTGAGCTCGGGAAAAATGATTGGCGGTGCTGATTTACGTTCGAGCCTCTATGTTCTTGATATCAACACTCCTTCAAACCATTCTGTTAGTCATCAATGTCAATTGAGTCATAATCTTAAGTCTCATAGTCATACTAATAAGGAAAGTGAAATCATGATGTGGCATTTTTGTATTTGAAACGTTTGTTTCCATCCTTATTCATCAATAAAAATCCCAATTTATTTCATTGTGAAGTTTGTCAGTTGGCAAAACATACTCGAAACACTTTTTCACCACGCACGCACAAACCAAGTCACCCTTTTTCCCTCATTCACGATGACATTTGGGGACCATGTCGCATTCCCAGTATTACTGGTGCTCGATGGTTCTTACTGTTAGTTGATGATCATACTCGATTATGTTGGACATTTCTTATGAAAGACAAATCTGAAACCAAGCACATATTTCCACTTTTTCATGCCATGATCCAAACTCAGTTCAATGCCAATATTCAAATCCTAAAAACTGATAATGCTAGGGATTTCTTTAATTCCGATCTTAGTGGATATCTTAAATCACATGGCATTGTCCAACAAAGCTCCTGCGTTGACACACCACAACAAAACGGTGTAGCCGAATGCAAAAACCGTCATATACTTGAGGTTGCCCGAACTTTACTTTTTCAAACCAATGTTCCTAAAAAATTTTGGGGTGAAGCCATTCTTACTGCAACACACTTGATCAACCGAATGCCTTCTCGAGTTCTCAACTTTCATTCACCTTTACAAGTGCTTCAGAGTCAATATTCTACCTCACAACTTGTCACCAATTCCTTTCAAGGTTTTTGGTTGCACTGTTTTTGTCCATATTCATTCACAATATCGTGGCAAACTTGATGCTCGTGCCATTAAATGCATCTTTGTTGGTTACTCAGCCAATCAAAAAGGCTACAAATGTTTCTCTCCCATCACTCGTAAGTTTTACCATTCCATGGACGTTACTTTCTTCGAAGAAACTCCATTCTATTCTAATTCTGCAATTCAAGGGGAGAATCACACTAATGAATTGCAGAATTGCAGAATTGGGATTAGTCATCACTCATTGAACCGAATTTATTATCTCATTTACCATCCACAACCTTGTCCTCTTCCAACCTGATACCCATTCCAAATTCTCCTTCAAAAACCAAACTTCATCAATCTCCCATTGTTTATCCTAGACACCTTCTCCTTCCTAATGATGCCATAAAAGTTTATGAAAGAAAGTGAAATCCTGACTTGCCCACACGAAATCAGCAAAGCCAAGAAACTCTCTTGAGCCAAACTGAATCTGAAAGATTACAAGATGAAGCAGAATCTAGTCCAAAACTTGGTTCTGACCCTGAGTTAGATCTTCCTATTGCACAAAGAAAAGGCGTTCGATCATGCACTCAACATCCTCTTCAAAGTTACATTTCTTACGCAAATTTGTCCCCAAAATTTCAGGCATTTGTGACATCTGTAGACAACATCAAGATTCCTAATTCTGTCAATGAAGCTCTAAAAGTTCCTAAATGACACAAGGCAACCTTAGAAGAATATAATGCACTTGAAAAGAATGATACATGGATGTTAACAGAGCTACCACTTGGAAAGAAGACAATAGGCTGTAAATGGATATTCTCTGTAAAACAGAAGGCAGATAGAAATATCGATAGATATAAAGCTCGACTAGTGGCTAAAGGGTTCACCCAATCATATGGAATTGATTATCAAGAGACTTTTGCTCCTGTAGCAAAACTTAACACAGTTCTTGTTTTACTGTCTATTGCAGTTAATGAGGATTGGCCACTACTTCAACTCGATGTCAAGAACGCATTCTTAAATGGAGATTTGATCGAAGAAGTTTACATGGATGTGCCTCCTGGCTTTGAGACTAAAGATACACAAGGAAAAGTATGCAAGTTGAGAAAGGCACTATATGGACTTAAACAGTCACCTAGAGCATGGTTCTAAAAATTCACCAAGGTCCTCAAACAGGATGGATACTCTCAGACACATGCAGACCACACTTTATTTGTCAAACACTTCGCAGATGGAAGAATCACAACTTTGATTGTATATGTTGATGATATAGTTCTTACAGGAAATCATGTAAGAGAAATAAAGAGACTTAAGATGCTATTATCCAAGGAATTCGAGATTAAAGACTTGGGATATTTGAAATATTTCTTAGGGATGGAGGTGGCACGTAGTACCAAAGAAATCTCAGTTTCTCAACGCAAATATGTTTTAGATCTCTTGCGTGAGACTGGCATGAGTGGGTGTAAACCTGTTGAAACACCCATGGACCCTAACACCAGATATAAGTTTTTCAGTCAGTGTTGTTAGTCAGTTTCTTGGCAACCCATCAGTAGATCACTTGGAGGCAGTAAACCGTATTCTAAGATACTTGAAGAAGGATCCTGGAAAGGGGCTCATGTTTAAGAAAACAATTAATAGAAGATTGAAAATTTATACTGATGTTGATTGGGCTGGATCTCCTAGTGACCGAAAATCCACATCTAGATATTGCTCATTTATTTGGGGAAATTTGGTGACATGGCGTAGCAAAAAGCAAGCAATGGTAGCACGTACCAGTGCTGAGGCTGAGTTCCGTGCATTGGCTTTGGGCATCTGTGAAGGAATTTGGCTAAAACGACTACTATACGAACTCAAGGTTGAACATTCAGAATCTATTAGAATCATGTGTAACAACCAGTCAGCAATTGCAATTGCCAAAAATCCAGTCCACCATGATTGAACTAAACATGTGGAAATTGATAGACACTTCATTAGTGAGAAAATTGAAGGCAAGATGATCTCCCTCAACTATGTTCCATCTAGGCAACAAGTAGCAGATATCTTAACCAAAGCATTGTTTCGACCTAATTTCACAGAGTTAAATGTAGCACTTGGTTTGGAAAACATATATCGCCTAGCTTGAGGGGAGTGTAGGAAATCAACCTAGGAGTATGGTCAGTTTCCTGATTTCCAGGGTGGAACCAACCCCTAATTTTAGGAGTCCAATTTCCCGATTTTTAGGGTGGAACCAACCCCTGTTTTCTGGATGTTAGTTTCCTGACTTTTAGGGTGATTTGCAGCTGTATATTAGGGATAACAAATGTATATATAAAGGGATCTGATATTAAGAAATAAATGAAGTAATTTTTCTGTAAAATAAAAACAGCTTCACAAAGAATTCCAACTAAACACACCTCCCCACTCTTCTTTATCATCTATAGAGAGTAACTTGAACCTAAAGGAAGAAATAAAGAAACAAAATAACAAAGAGACAATTACTTACTCGCAGAGATCAAAATTAAAAAACAAGAACCTCACACTTGAAACACTAGGAGATTAAGAACGAGTGATAGGTCCAAATAACCATGAATCCATAATGAATCCAGGTAATCCTGAACCCCCTAATTGCCCCAACGAAACAAGCATTGTCTTGTACTTTACATTCTATTTCTAAATTTGTTTCATATAAAACTTTGTCCTTTGGATTCCATGTCTTTACCACTAATCGTGACATAACAAAAATACCAAAAGACATCCATGAGGCTTTAGAAATCCCAAAATAGAGAGAAGCTATTATGGAAGAAATAAAAACTCTTGAGAAAAATGAAACACAAGATGTAACAAAACTACTAAATGGGAAAATCTATGTTGGTTACAAGCAGATTTTTTACAATAAAGTACAAAGTTGGTGAGACTATAGAGCAATACAAAACTCGACTAATGACAAAAGGACTCAAACAAACATATGGAGTTTACTACAATGAAACATGTTATAAAAAAAAAGACCACACTAAAACATTTGCACCTATGACCAAGTTAAATATTGTTCGAGTCCTCCTATCCCTTGTATCAAAACTTGGATTAGCCACTACTCCAACCGAACATAAAAAAATACATTTATAAATGGAGCGTTAGAAAAAGTTTTCATGACCTGATCTCCAAGGTTCTGCAAAGGAGAAAACACAATATATAAATTAAAAAAATCACTATGGTCTTAAACAACCACCTAAGCTTGGTTTGATAGATTTACAAATGTAACGAGGAAACAAGGATATCAGCAGGTAATCAAATCATATAATGTTTTTCCAAGACAAGCAAAAGGAGGAAAACAATTTTGATATTATATATTAATGACATTATCATGATCGAATACAATCTGGAAGAAATCGAGGGATTAAAATAGAATCTATCCACAGAATTCGAATTCAAAGATCTAGGATAAATGAGGTATTTCTTAGAGATGGAAGTTGTAAAATCAAAAAGAGGAATTAGTACAACTTAACGAAAATACATCATTGATCTCCTCACCGAAACCTATATGCTCAGATGTACCAAATGACACTCTGATAAAGACTAGGAGGAAGAATAAAGATATGAAAACACCAGTAAACATTGAAAAATATCAACGACTAGTAAGAAAGTGATCTACTTATTCACACTAGACCTGACATTGCTTTTTCAGTTAGTGTTGTGAGCCAACACATGCACTCTCCAAAGGAAGTCAACTTGGAAGCAGTTTATGAAATTCTCAAGTATCTCAAAAGGTCACCAGATAGAGACATGTTCTTCAAGAAAAGTGAAACTAATAATATAAAAGTTTTCACTACTAGAGATTGGGTTGGTTCAGTAAAGGATAGAAGATCCACTACAAGGTATTGTACTTTTGTTTTTGAGAACTTTGTGACTTGATGAAGTAAGAAACAAAATCATGTGGCCAAAAACTATGAACTTGGGACATTCATTACAATATTCACCCAGCCAAACAATAAGACTAATGTTGACGGTCACTAAATCTAGATGAAACCAATTGGTCAGAGATGGAGGATGTTCTCGAATGTTACACAATAATTAAAACATTAGTAAGGGGAAAATGTAGATTAGTTTGTCTTACTCATTGAAATCACGCTGAGCTCGAAAAGCAAAATTAGCAGTTTCCACGTCACTAAAGTCCCCAGCTGCAGCCTCTAAAGCTTCCAATATATCAGTTCTCTGCATCAGAAAGGCAAGAGAGAAATTTCAATATAAATAGAAAATACAACTAAATATCATGAGTATCAACAAACAATAACCCCAATAATAAGCCCTTAGACTGCTTTTTTTCTTTTATTTTTCTCCCTTTGGGGTTGAAACCAACCACTAGACCTGAATATGACACGGAGATGTATGCCTACTAAATATACCCAGTACCTAGATGCATTGCAGAAGTTGTGACAAGAGCACTTTCTTGAATTAATTATTACTATGTACTTTAGTTTAATGATTAAAATTTAACCACATTCAAATTAAATATTTTCTTTTGTTTGCTAAAAACTTGTTCTCAAATTATTATAGATGGAAGATATATAGCAATGAAACATTTTATATTAAAAACAAAATTACTATATTCACATATAAAGAATGCTGTCAAATATCTTCATATTATTTGAGAACTGTAATAAACCAAGTGATAGGCAAAAATAGGGAATAAAGGGAACATAAAGAATAATAAATATATATATACCATATCTAAATCCATGTCCAAAGGAAACCCCAGATTCCTTGCTCTTCTTGATACAACAGGAGACTGCCTGTAATAACGTCCTCTCAGCTGTGCCATTCTGGTAGACATAGGGACTCGACCCTGGGTCCCTCTCCTATTTGAAGGGTTCTGAGAAGATCGTGTGCGAAGCTGTCTATAATGATGGGATGCCAGCAAGTCTCTCTACAAAACATGCAATCTAATCATTAACAAGGAAAAATCAGAAAAGAAGATAGCGGTTCAAAAGTATAGACTGGGAATATCTGCAGTAGAAACCCCATTACTCAGAATCCTTTAACTGTGAATTTCAATCTGTGAAACTTGCATAGGACATCCTAGTGCCCAGTGTCTTTCAACAGGGATATCTCATCTGACAAATAATCCTTTGAAACATAAGCTAACCGACACTAGCGTCCCCAGGTAAGGGGGTGTATGTATCAAATAGAGGCAAGCTATGCCTCATACATCAAGCTACGCATATGGATAAATTAAACCAGCATCCAAATGCAAAGTATAGAGGCATAAGAAGATAAATACAGGGGTGGAGGCAAGGGGGAGTGGGGTGGACCACTGCCTCCTCACCTTGATATATTTTTTTTATACTATTAGTTATAAATTCCATAATTTTTGACTTTTTCAGGACAAAATAAGACATTTTGCCTCTCCTATTACAATAAAATTATTAATTATTATAATAAGTCAATAAAAATAATTCATACAATATTTTTCAGTTTTGGAAACACTTCAAACCTTTTTTTATGTCACATATCATCCTCATATCATATAAATCTAAAACATTAAATATACGATTAAATTCAAATATAACAACTATTATATATAACTTTGTTTACCAACATTGGTAACACACAATTCTAACTATTATAACAACTACAGTAACTTCAAATTTTTGTCACTTTAATATAATCTCGGATTGCATGTTAGCTGATAATTAGTGATCATTGAGTATTATATACATAAAATTTGAATTCTTTAACATATAATTTAGGGTCGAAGGGTTGGTCCTTTTATTTATACAAAAGGTGACATTTAATCACCTAACTTTAAGAAGGCGATATTTAATCCCTTTACTTATAAAAATAGTGCAAAAACAAGACATTTAGTAATTTAGAGTTCATTTTAAAAATAAAAATTATCAAGGGTATCCCAATCATTTCACTATTCAATACACAAAATGACCAAAATACCACCCAGTTAGTTCTGTTTCGCAATTTTGTTTTGTTTGATAGGGTGGGATAAATGACAAAAATACCTTCGACAATAACTATTTAAAAAGATTTTATCAATAAAAATCTTTTTGTGACTCTTTTTTTATAAGTAAAAAAACTAATGAATATCTTTTTAAAGTTAGAAGATTAAACAATATTTTTACTCAAAGAAAAGGGACCTCCATGATATTTTTTCCTATCATTTATGTTTGCTTCATTTTTAAAATAAATGTTTGCACATTCACGGACTTGAATTCACATCACTTAAGTATTCACTATCCATTTAATTTATTTATTTTAAAAATTGACATTTTAACTTGGCCCCTGTGAATGTTACAATAAAATTATATCACATGCATACACTACATATCTTAGAAAACAAATCACACACTACATATACTTGATTTTTCATAATAAATGGAAGGGAAAGAACCATATTAGCTTTTTAAAGCATTCATTTTCATTTTCTACTCACTTGGACCCTGCCCTTTCAGGATAAATAAAACTCTGTCATAGTAAATCAATCAAGAATTAGGACACGTTAATCTGACACAAGATTTATTTTAGGAACACAAAGAAGACACTCACTTCATGTGATTGATTTTGATTTCCTCTTGAACTCGAAGTAGAAGTAAAGAGGCCATTCTCAGCTTCCTGCAGTGCCCTAGCCACATGTTCATCAATCTGCAAAAGACCAAAATAATATGAAGATTTGACCAAATAAGACATCTGATGCAAGTAAATCAAGAAAGTGCATAAATGATAACCTACCTCAACAACTCCAACAACAGGCTCCTCATAATATAATTGTTCTTGGAGTTCACGAGCCAAAATCTCATCTGCTTCAACTTGTCTTGCTCTAACATCAAAAGCACCATTACTTGTAGGATCTAGACTTTGAGGTGCAGTACATCTGGCAGCAGGTGAAAGCTCATCAAGTTCAATATGACCTGAAATATCTCTAGATTGTCGACTTGGGACTCTGGATGATCTTGACATGGATGATTCCTCAGAGGAACCAAGAAATACAACATCTGAATCCATAGAAATGGATGTAGAGCACCCACTGTGAGTCCTCAAAGATAATCCTTGTTTCTTTTGCCTCTTGGAATTTATCTTTTTGGCAACATGAGGAATAAAGGACTGTTCTAACTCAGAAACAAACCTATCAGCAGTTTGATCTGGATGTTGGTTTCTTACATGATCATCTGCATGTTGGTTTCTTGCATTATCCTGTTTGTACAAGTGGTAGTCTCTCCGGTCATAATCTCTTCCCTCCAATCCCTTGGAAAGGTTGCGAGCTGCATTGCGAAAACGATAATCTGGTTTCAGTGAATGATCGTGTGTCCTCCACCCACTCAAGCCTTCAAAGTATCCAAACGCATCTCTACTGGCACCGCTGCTTACACTAGTCTCCCCCTGACCATTCAAAGAGCCACTGCAAGAGTAGAACAAGCTTTAAGATCTCAGGAGGGACAGAATGAGAATCACTAGAGGTGTGTAACCCATTATAATTGGTTATTTAACCATCTTGTCCCACATACATTTATAATGGATTGGAATGGTATTAGGGTTGGGATAAGGTGGGGATATCCCATTTGTTTCAAATGGATTCCTTCCTTTAGAAATGAAGGTAAATAAATAAAATACAATAAATGAAACATGACTATTTTTAATAATTAGTATTAAAAGAAAACTTAAATCATTTTTATTTTCTTACTTGGAAATTATTGATTATCTGAATTGCTTTTACCTTATATTTTCAGGATGCGTCTTTATTTTATTTTATTTTTATTCCTTTTAAGAATGATACATCTTCGTAATTAAATGTGGAGAAAAAAATTAAAAAGCTAATAAATAAGAGAACAGAAAAAATCATCAAAAAGTAATTATTACTACAAATTTTCAAAAATTGCTATTATTAGTCAAAATAAGAAATAGAATAAGTATCAACTAATTTTTAAAAGAAAAATACACAAAATTATATTTATATTGGAATGTTCCAATAAATATAATGAATGGCAAGACAAGTTGTAACTTAAAAAACATACAAGACATAATTGATGATAAAGAGCAGATCATTAACTCAGTTATGAAATTTAAAATGTATTGATTTAAAACAATTTAATGATTCAATCCATATATCATTGAAAAGATTAAAAAGTTTATTTTCTAGGAACTTATATTTTAAGATTTTGAGTTTTTTAGAGAAAGTTACGGATAGAGATCAAGAATGAAATAATAAATAAAGATAATTACAAGTAGTTAAATAATTAGTATATTTGTTATCAGTTAGATTTTTTATAATAAATAATTGAATTCAATATATTCTATTGAATTCAATAAAATATATATATATATAACTATAGAGAAAGCTATATTGAATTCAAGAGAAATACATATATATACAAAAATATACGGAGAGAAAATCAGTCTATATCTATCTAAATCAATAGATAGACTAAAGATTTTATTATTCTAGAGAATATCTGAATCTAGTATCAACTTTTTGATATGAATGCAATCAATACTTTCTAGACGATCCTTATAAAAAAAAGGATAAGAAAATTATCCTGTTATTTATCTTTTCAAATTCTTCTCATCTCGTTTCTTACTCAACCTCTACTCTACTCACCTCTATTTCTACTTCAAAAAAGAGAAGGGGTGAAATCCAACCTAAAACAAATCTACAAAAATGTAAAAGAATATTAAAAGTCAAGGAACGGTCCTTCCATCCTTCCACTAGTTGGACAACTTTTCCATTCATATGTTATCACTAACATACACTAAATGAGGTATGGCACACCATTTTTTCACATCTATTTCCTTCTCTCTTTTTCTATTTTTTTCTTCTTTAAACCACAACTAATAAAAAGATAAATAAAGTCTCCTCTTTTTTTATCATAAAAATTATATTTTACCTTTTTTTTGTTTATTTAGAATAATTTTTCTTGTTGATTTTTTTTTACTTCGGCTTTTTTAATTTGGTTGAGTGGAAATGCAAAACTCAACGGTTCTTGTTGAAATATTCTATTCAATATATTATTTGGTTTCAACTATTCTAAGTAAATTATTCTTAAAAGTTAGTTTAATAAATAAAAGTTCTTGTGTATAATTAATAGTTACTATATTCAATTCATACAATTTTTTATAATTTGGGATTATTTTAAGAAAAATATGTGATATAATTATTTTTATTATAGAGTAATTTAAAATAATAAAATAAAAATTAGATGACATTATTTAAATTTTATTGAACATATAGTATTGAAATCCCAAAATCTTAGAATATTTTATGGGATAAAATAATTAGAATCAGTTGTATATTCAATTAGAGATTAGATGTATATTCTTCCTAATTAATAAAGTTTTTTTTTTATTGTTCATGATATCATAGCAGGATTTTTCTAAACCTATTACCAATGATTGAAATTAATAATAATGAGATATCCACCATAAGTTCTGTAAGACTCCATAACTAATCCATTCAACTCAATAGGAAAAATTACCATAAGTGAACACAATCTATTAATGGTAATCAATGGGAAGGAAAAATTGAGTTGCCTCACAAGCAAGACGGAGAAGTCTGCCTCAACCAATCCCATTAGTCTCCAAAAATAGAAGTCAAAGAATTCTATGGTAATGGCATGGCCAATGTATTCCATGAAGCCTTCAATCAGGAAAACATACCTATTCCTATGTTGGGATGTTGTTCATGAAACATACTCAGATAACAAAAAATCTCCCATATTTTTGAAATTAAAACCCAACTATGGTAGTTTAAGTACGGAAACCGAGATGTCACAAAGTATTCTATGGGGATGGTGGCACTATAGTAAGAATTGGATTTGAACTTTGAAGAGAAATTGAAAAGTAAGAGGACGTTTGAATTTCTCGTTAGGCTCAATAGAGAACTTGACAACATGAGAGGAAGGATTCTCGACTTGCGATCTCTTTTGTCAACTTGCGAAGTCTTCTCAGAGGTTCATCGCGAAGAGAAAAGATGAGGCATGATGTTGAAGGAGATGATTGATGGTCTAATCGGTCAACCTTAATATCCCATCTTTCTATTGGGCCTAAAACAAATGGGTTGTTATATCGTGGGAATCTAACAACCCGTGGGCATATTGGGCCTTAAATGAATGGCCTATATCACGGAACTCTTATCAACTCATGGGCCCATTGGGCTTGAAACTATTGGGCTCATGTCTCGTGGGCATCAAATTGTTACTAGTCAAAATCAACAAAAAAGGCATCCCGAATGTGAACATTATCGAAAAAAACGGACACGAAAGATACATGTTGAGAAATACATGGAAAACCCATGGATTGAAAAAAAGACAGAATAATAGAAATAGAGGTTATCAAGCTACTACTGATCATTAGACCAAGAAATTTCGAGGGAAAAGCCCGCTTCCAATGGAATTTTCAACCTATAGCAAATGGAACAATAAAAAAGTTTTCCAGCTTTCAAACATCACGTCATTCCTCCATATATGTTCCTTCTAGTTCACTAACCCACGAAAGTAATTTTTTAAATGCTCTAATTACCACATCTTAGATTAAAACTCCTAGGATTATTAACTCTAGTCCTTCGGATCACATGACTAATGCTTATCTTTTTTCCTCATATTACCTTGTATTATAAATCTTACAGTAAAAAATGCAAATGGCATTCTCTCACCTACTATGGGAGAAGGAAGTATCAAAATTTCTGATTTCATAACTATTGAATCTATTCTTCATGTTTTAAAGTTGTCATGCAATTTATTATCTATTAGTCGGTTACAAAACATTCCAATGCTCTGCTAAATGTTTTCCCTCATGTTGTGTATTTCAATACCCATCATCGGGGACAATTGACAGTGCTAAAGAGTAAGAAAGACTCCACTACTTTGAAGAAACTAATGTGAGTGAACTATATCAAATAATCAATTGTGGATCTACATCTATTTGTAGGGATAGTGAATTTTTTTATGACATTGTAGAATGAATCATCCTAATTTTAAATATTTAAAACATTTATTTCTTTCTATTGTTTCAAATAAAAAGTTGTCTGATTTACAATTTGAAATTTATAAACATGCAAAGCATCAACGTATTATATTCTCAAAGCCCAAATATAAACCACTTACACCATTTATTATAATCCATAATGATTTACGGAGACCCTTTAATACTCATATCTGTAAAAAATGATTTGTAACCTTTATTTACAATCGTATACGAATATGTTGGGTTTATTATTAAAAAATAAAATTGAGATTCGTACTGTGTTTATCAGTTTTCACTCCATGATTCAAATTTATATTGCTTGGACTCGGATATAGATATATATTTAGGTGTTGTACATGCTAAATTTCCAAACTTAGGACACTTAGACACGGACACTTGGACATGCTTATTAAATATATATATTTTTTAGTTTTTTATATTTGCGTCTAAATATATTATTACATACATACTAATAATATGTCATGTATTGAAATTGTTAAAAATTAAAACATGAAATGTAAAATGAAAACAATTCATATGAATAAAAAGGATAGTAGTATTAATTACTAAAAAATATGAGTAATTTTCTCCGAACATTTATAAAACATGACTTAAAATTTTATATATAATACAGAGAGATATAGATAGATAATAGTAATCTATCTATCTATACTATATAGAAAAGTCTAAATCATATATTATAATTTTTTACACAAAATTACTTATATATTTTAAAGTAATAATTACTATTGACTTTAACCTCTTAGTCATTATATAATTTTTTTTAAACAATTTTTTTTATTAATTAAGAAATAAGTATCGATATTTAAATACTGAAATTTATGTAAAGGCTATTTAAAATATAGTTATTTGGTTCAAATATTTTTAGATTAAAATAACAATACTATAATTTTAGTTTGTATTTTTTAGTATTCTAACAAATGTTTAGTTAATAAATATGATATTAATAACTAAAAAAAATCATTATTGAAATTTAAAATTAAGGACTTAATAAATATGATATTAACAACTAAAAAAAATCATTATTGAAATTTAAAATTAAGGAATAATAATAAGAATTATACCTTGATTTTTAGGATTAATCTCCTTTTTTATTTGTGGCTTTTATAAACTATTTTTTTTAAACATCCCCTTCTCATTATTTCAATTTCATCTCTCTTTTTTCAAAAACTTATTTTTTTTAATATATAATAAGAAAAACTTATGAATACTTTTAATAAAAAAAATTCTAGTCAGTTTGATTATTCTCATCATAACAATTTTAATATTAATGTGTTATAAAATGATAAAATTATTTAATTAACGTTAAGAACTTATAAAATAATAAGATATATATGTCATACTCATCTTAATGAATCCGGAGATTGTTAGAATTCCATAAAAATAATAAATTTATTATAAAAAGGATAAAAGATAACTTTGGGAAATGAAAATATTAAATAGAAACCATTTTAAGAAATGAAAGGTCTTGCTATCTCATTAATAATATTCAAAAGAAAAAATATTGTTATACTATTTATTAAAACAAAGCCCAGTCCAAGGTTATATGTCTTTAATTTTTTCTTCTTCTCTTCCTTTTCTTTCTACTTTCTCCTCTCTCAGCTTCTCTCTTCTCTCATCTCTCCTCATCTCTATTTTCTTTTTACCTCTGTCGTATCCAAAAATATTTCATTGGATCGAACACATATCTCCTATCGATGCTAGAATCGTGTCATGTTGACACTGGTACGATAGGATATAGAGGCAAGTCAAAGTAACAAATTCAAACAGAAATTCAAATTTTGCGCATTGGTAATGGCACCGAACATTTCAATACCATCTTGGGAAATTATCTTTGACACCATGGATAATTCACCAAAACTCCTATGTTGACACTTCTAAATAAAATGGAGTTGCGAAACGGAAAAATAGACGTCTTCTAAAAGTTGTGCATGCCCTAATATTTGCCACCAATGTGCCAAAAATGTTCTAAAGAGATGCTATTTTGACATCTTCCTATCTCATAAATAGAACACCTAACCGTATTTATTCTTTTTGAAACATCTCTCCACAAACTCAAATATTACTTCTCTACCTCTTGTCTTATTTCCGATCTCTATCTCAAAATACTTAGTTGTATTGCTTTTGTGCATATTCACTCCCATAATCGAAATAAAATAGATTCGAAAGCTCTCAAAAATGCTACAAATGCTATGATCCATCTACAAAAAGGGTTTTCACTAGTCTTTGTGTCACATTTTTTGAAAACATACCTTATTTTCAAAAACTCTCTCTTAAAGGGAGAATTTAAGTGAAGCTCGGTTTTGAATTATGATTTTTCCTTTCTTAATACTGTTCCAAACACTTACCCTGAAGCTACTCCACTACATTATTTTAATGTGCCGTATACAAAAAGAAACTTAAACTCATAAAGAGATATTAGCACACAAAAAGACAAGGAGATATTGGTTTATTTAAGGAGGTCAAACCCAAAATACAAGGAGAATCTCACAAGATATACTAAGAGAGTATGATCCGGTGATAGCTCCAAATATCCTCAAGTCTCCTTCCAACACAAGTAATTCTAAGTTTTCTATTGATGATTTACCTATTGCTTTCAGAAAACAAACTAGGTCGAGTACTCTCCATCCTATCTCAAAAAATGTATCATACACTACTTTACAATGAAGTATAAGATCGATGGACTTGAGATGTGGTGGACTTATCACGAGGAAAAAAACATGTTGGTTGTAAATAAGTCTTTATAATGAAGTATAAGATCGATGGGACAGTTGAATGTTACAATGTTCGCCTGATTTATCTCCTACACTCCACGTTTTTACTTCTAACCTTGATAGGATAAAAATTCAAAAATATTCAAAAGGCATAAGAGATTCTCAAATAAAGAGAAATAGTAATAGAACAATTGTGGGCTTTGGAAAAAAATGAAACCTGAGATATGGTGGACTTATCACGAGGAAAAAAATAAGTTGGTTGGAAATGAGTCTTTTAAATGAAGTATAAGCTCAATGGGACATTTGAACGTTATAATGCTCGCATGATTGCTAAAGAGTTTACGTAAACATGTGTTATCAATTACACATAGACATTTGCACGTGTGACGAAACTAAATACAGTTCGGGTTCTATTATCATTAGCAACAAACCTAGACTGTATTCTTCAACAACTTGACATCAACAAATGCATTTTTCAATGGAAAGATAGAAGAATAAATTTTCATGACACTACTACCATGTTTTTGTAAACAGGGGGAGGAGAAATGGTATGTAAACTCAAGAAGTCCCTTTACAACCTCAAATAATCAATTAGAGCATGGTTTGATAGATTTACAAAGGTGATAAACTATCAAAGATATCAACAGGAAGAGTCAGATGTTCTTTCAACAATTTAGAGAGAGATTGAAGACAATTTTGATTGTGTATGTTAATGATATAATCCTTACCAGGGATAATTTTGCAGAAATTGAGAGACTTAAGAAAACTCTAGCAACTGAGTTTGAAGTAAGAGACCAAGGATAAATACGTTACTTTTTGCATACGGAGATTGCTAGATCAAAAAGGTATTAGCATCTCCTAAAAACAAGTATGTTCTTGACCTTTTGACTAAAACTGGAGAGAAAACCAAATGACACTCTAATTGAAGTCGGAAAGAAAACAAAGGATAATGGAAAATCTGTTGAAAAAGACAGATATCAAAAACTGGTTGGAAAGTTAATATACCTATCATACAAGACCTGACATTGCATTTCTAGTTAGTATAGTAAGCCAACATATGCATTCGCTAAATAAAATTCATTTAGAAGTTGTATACAAAATCCTTATATATCTCAAAGGCTCTTTAAGAAAATGGCTATTCTTCAAGAAAGGTGAAGGTAGAGAGATAGGAGTCTTTACAGATGTAGATTGGGCAGGTTCAACGGAAGATAGAAGATCTATTACTAGATATTACACTTTTGTCTAAGGAAACCTAGTAACTTAGAGAAGTAAAAAACAAAATATAGTAGCTAGAAGCAGCGTCGAAGCTAAATTTTGAGTAGTTTCACAAGAGATATGTGAAGGATTGTGGTTGAAAAAGTTTCTACAAGAAGTATAGATCATAATAAAGGTTCCATTCAAAGTCTATTGTGATAAACATTTCCCTAAATCCAGTTCAAAGTTAAAGACAAAATTATTTGCATCACCTACATTCCATCAAACGAGTAAACGAAAGATATCTTCACCAAAAGACTTCCTCGACAACGTTTCGATGATTTCGTTTGCAAGTTAGACATGATTAATATTTATGATTCAACTTAAAAGGGAACGTTGAAATCCCAAAATCTTAGAATATTTTAGGGGGTAAAGCAATTAGAAATTAGTTGTATATTCAATTAGAGATTAGATGTATATTCTTCCTGATTATCGAAGATTTTTTTTATTTTTTTCCCTTTTCCTATTATCATTATTGTATTATAAAACAGGATCTATGAATATGATTATAATAAGAAAAATACATATTTTAATCCAATCTTCATACGGGAATTATTGTAAATATAATGTATTCCATTCTATTCAAAATGCAAACCAATCATTATATTAGTAATTCATTATTTAATTCTAGTTGTCAAACCATCATAGTAATAGTAACATTATTTCTTTTCCATTCAACTCAATTACTATTCTCATTACCATTGTTGTTATTGTTACTTTTCCATCAGCGAAACAAAGGTTCCATCAGGTTATTGCACAAAAACTCATGCTATATTAAGAAAAAACTTATTTAATGTTTTTTTAAAGGTTAGGTTAACTAAAAACTGACATGTTATTAAAAAATGTGTATATTAATAGTCAAAAAAGTTCAAGTTATTTATTAAAAAAAAAGATCATGCAATGTCAATGAAAAAAACATGCACTATGTTTGAAAAAACAAAGCTTAGCCTATTATAAAAGTTAAAAGGGAAATAAAATAAGGGACAAAATTCATTTTAAGTAATTGAATTTCAACCCATATGAAAGTCCATATCCCATTTAGATTGGGTGGGAAGAGGTGATTATTACATGGGGTGGGTTATGCTTGGAGCATAAAACCTTTACGTACAAGTTAAATGGGAATGGTATGTAAGAATCACAAGAATGTTCTATATTCATCATTTTGTTTCCTGATTTAAGAAACGAAAGGAGTTTTGCAGGTGCACACAAGCATATGTACAATTGAACAAACAAATTACAAACCAACGGATTCCTATGGATGTAACAAGAATTTACATTGTTAAAGATGATTAGTTGTGTATGTATTAGGTGTCTAACACTAGGTGAATATATTAGTTGTGTATTAGGTATATGTCACCTAAGATTGTCTTTAACTTTGTATATAAATAGGTAGTGTCTTTGAATGAAAGAATAAGAGTGAATTCTGAGTTTTACATGGTATCAAAGCATTTGGGTTACAAAATTTGAGATTTTTTTTTTCCGTTCAAATTGGGGGCTGATTACAAGTAAACACAAATTAGGATTTAGAGCATTTTTGAGTTACAATTCGGAACACCCTTTTGGAGTGCATTTTTTTCTCACCGCCGGCACAGGGAGGAAGAACAGCCGTCGACCAGCCAAACCCCGACGTCCGGCCACCAGATAAGCCGCGAGTGAGCCACACGCGCCACCGCGACTTTCTGTCAAAATTTCCACACGTCTCACCGCCGGCACAGGGGGGAAGAACAACCACCTACCGGCCAAACCCTGAAGTCCGATCACCAGACGAGCCGCGAATGGGCCACACGCGCCACCGCGACATTCTACCAGATTTCCACGCGCCGGCGCATGACAGCACGTCTGTGCAGAATTCTTCTCCGATCGACCTCGTGTCGCTCTCCGCCGTTCCCCTGCATCATCTGTGGTGGTTCGGTACTCATCGCTTGTGATTGTTCAGGTTTGGGTTCTTCCAATTTTGTGTTCTTGTTCACTGCGTGTTTGGTCGCTGCGTGTTTGGATTTTGTTTGTTCGTTTGCTCGTTGTCCTGTCGTTTGTAAGAATTATGGCTGAAAAGAAAACTAACGTTGTAACGGATATGGTGCCTGTGATGTCTAAAATCACGGACCATAAGCTCAATGATTCGAATTATTTGGCTTAGAGCAAGACCATTCGAAATTATTTGAGAAGTATCAAAAAAGATACTCATTTGACTAATGATCCTCCTAAAGATGATTCAAAGCAGACATGGCTTAGAGACGATGCTCGCTTATTTCTGCAGATTCGGAATTCTATTGACAGCAATGTAATTGACTTGATCAATCATTGTGAATTTGTTAAGGAATTGATGGATTATTTGGATTTCTTATATTCTGGTAAGGGAAATCTTTCTCGCATATATGAGGTATGCAAAGCATTTTACCGTGCAGACAAACAAGATCAGTCACTCACAAATTATTTTATGGAATTTAAAAGGACTTATGAGGAGCTCAATAGTTTGATGCATTTTAGCCCTGATGTCAAGGTTCAACAAAGCCAACGGGAACAAATGGCAGTCATGAGTTTTCTTGCCGGTCTTCCCTTACTTTTGAGACTGCTAAGTCCCAGGTTCTTTCTGGTTCTGATATCTCCTCTTTACAAGAGGTGTTTAGTCGAGTACTTCGTACAGAAGACACTCCACCTCCACCTGCTCAATTAAATGGTGCTTTGATTAGCCGAAGTAATAATTATGAGCATGGACGGTCAACTTATATGAACAGAAACAAAGGAGGCGGCTCGCACGGGTTTGAAACTCGACCACAGGACCTCGGAGGTATTGTATGTCACTATTGTCACAAACCAGGACATACGAAACATGAATGTAGAAAGCTTCAGTACAAGCATCAGAAAGGTCACTCGGCTCATATTGCATCCACTTCTGATACTTCTGAAAAATCGGTTCTTATCTCTGCAGATGAATTTACCAAGTTCTCACAGTATCAAGAATCACTAAGGTCTTCATCACCCTCTGTCACTGCTATTGCTGATTCAGGTAAATCAAATGCGTGTCTCATTTCCTCATCTTCCAAATGGGTTATTGATTCTGGTGCCACAGATCATATGACAGGTAATTCTAGTCTCTTTTCTACTCTTCAGTCACACACTTCTACCTCTACTGTTACCTTAGCCGATGGGTCACCATCTCGTGTTCTTGGGTCTGGCACAATTACTCCCACTCCTTTGCTTCCTTTGTCGTCTGTCTTACATTTACCTAGCTTATCCTTTAATTTGATCTCTGTAAGTTAGCTTACTCGCAATCTTAACTGTTGCATCTCATTTTTTCCTGATCGTTGCTTATTTCAGGATCTTATGACGAAGAAGACTATTGGTAAAGGACATGAGTCTGGAGGCCTCTATATTCTTGACACACCAATACCGAAATCTGTCGCTTGCTCTAGTGTAACCTCTCCCTTCGAGGCACATTGTAGATAGGGTCATACATCTCTTCCTTCACTGAAGAAACTTTGTCCTCAGTTTAGTAAGGTGTCTTCATTAGATTGTGAGTCTTGTTAATTTGCAAAACATCATCGTCTTAGTTCAAATCCAAGAGTTAATAAACGTGCTAGTGTTCCTTTTGAATTAGTTCGTTCTGATGTTTGGGATCCTTGTCCTATTTTGTCTAAACCTGGATTTAAGTATTTTGTTACTTTTGTGGATGATTATTCTCGTGTAACTTGGTTATATTTAATGAAGAGTCGTTCTGAATTATTTTTTATTTTTTGCGCATTTTGTGTTGAGATTAAAACTCAATTTAATGTTTCAATTCGTACTTTGCGAAGTGATAATGCCAAAGAATATACATCAGCTTTGTTTCAATCTTATATGGTTCAAAATGGCATACTTCATGAAACTTCGTGTGTTGATACTCCATCTCAAAATGGAGTGGCCGAACGTAAGAACAAACATCTTCTCGAAACTGCACGTGCCTTATTATTTCAAATGAATGTTTCTAAACCTTTTTGGGCCGATGCAGTTTCAACAGCATGTTTTCTTATTAATCGCATGCCCTCATCTGTTCTTCATGGTGAGATTCCTTACAAAATTTTGTTTCCAAATAAGTCACTATTTCCGATTGACCCTAGGATATTTGGTAGCACTTGTTTTGTTCGGGATGTTCGTCCGCATGTTACTAAATTAGATCCCAAGTCTTTGAAGTGTATCTTCCTGGTTATTCTCGTCTCCAAAAAGGTTATAGATGTTATTGTCCTAGTCTTAACAAATAACTTGTCTCAATTGATGTTACCTTCATGGAAGACACACCCTATTTTTCATCTTCTCCTCCTCCTGCCTGTCAGGGGGAAGATGACGATTTGTTAGTCTATTCTATCACATCATCTAAACCTGTCTCTGACCCAGTTCCTGTTAGGCCTCCTATAACTCAAGTCTACTCCAGACATAGACCTTCTGATTCATGTCATGCACCTGCTCCTTCGTCATCAAATCCAGTCCTGAACGATGATCTTCCTATTGCATTACGCAAAGGTAAACGTCAATGTACTTATCCTATTTCTTCTTTTGTTTCGTATAATTGCTTGTCGTCTTCCTCTTGCTCTTTTATTGCTTCCCTTGATTCTATTTCTATCCCTAAAACTGTTCATGAAGCTATATCTCATCCTGGTTGGCATCATGCAATGATCGAGAAAATGAATGCATTGGATGACAATGGTACTTGGGACTTGGTTGATTTACCTTCAGGGAAACGTACTATCGGATGCAAATGGGTGTTCACAATTAAGGTTAATCCAAATGGGTCAGTTGCTCGATTAAAGGCCCGTCTTGTTGCTAAGGGATATGCTCAAACCTATGGAGTGGACCATTCTGACACTTTCTCTCCTGTTGCTAAATTGACATCTGTTCGGTTGTTTATTTCTATGGCAGCTACTCACCATTGGCCTTTGCATCAACTAGATATCAAGAATGCTTTTCTTCATGGTGATCTTCAAGAGGAGGTGTTTATGGAGCAACCTCCTGGTTTTGTTGCTCGGGGGGAGTCTAGGCACGTTTTTCGTCTCCGCAAATCTTTGTATGGTTTGAAACAGAGTCCTCGTGCTTGGTTTGGAAAATTTAGTCAAGCTATAGAAACGTTTGGTATGATGAAAAGCAAGTCTGACCATTCTGTGTTCTATAAACAATCAGAAGCTGGTATCATCCTTTTAGTTGTGTATGTAGATGACATTGTTATTACTGGAAGTGATACTACGGGAATTTCATCTCTTAAGTCTTTCCTACATACTCAGTTTCACACGAAGGATTTGGGGATGCTAAGTATTTCTTGGGTGTTGAAGTCACAAGGAGTAAAAAAGGAATCTTTCTATCTCAAAGAAAATATGTCCTGGACTTATTAACGGAGACAGGAAAATTAGGAGCAAAACCTTGTAGTGCTCCAATGACTCCGAACATCCACCTTACAGGAGATGGAGAACTCTTTAAAGATTTTGAGAGATATCGAAGGGTGGTTGGAAAGCTGAATTACCTTACCGTGACTCGTCCAGATATTGCATATTCAGTCAGTGTTGTTAGCCAATTTATGTCATCCCCAACAGTTCATCATTGGGCAGCGTTAGAGCAAATTTTGTGTTACTTGAAAGGAGCACCTGGACGTGGCATCTTGTATGCAAATCATGGACATACTCATATTGAATGGTTTTCAAATGCAGATTGGGCAGGTTCCAAAGTGGATAGAAGATCCACATCAGGCTATTGTATTTTCATTGGAGGAAATTTGGTCTCATGGAAAAGTAAGAAGCAGAATGTTGTGTCACGATCGAGTGCAGAGTCAGAATATAGGGCTATGGCACAATCTGCGTCTGAGATAATATGGATATATCAGCTCTTGGATGAAGTAGGTCTTAAAACTTCAATACCAAATAAATGTGGTGTGATAACCAAGCTCTTCTTCATATTGCTTCTAACCCTGTGTTTCATGAGCGAACTAAACACATTGAAATTGATTGGCATTTTGTTCGCGAGAAAATTCAGCAAGGTTTGATTTCTACAAGATATATGAAGACTGGAGAACAACTAGGAGATATCTTCACGAAAGCTTTAAGTGGGGTTCGGATTGATTATCTTTGTAACAAGTTGGACATGATTAATATCTATGCTCCAACTTGAGGGGAGTGTTAAAGATGATTAGTTGTGTGTGTATTAGATGTCTAACACTAGGTGAATATATTAGTTGTGTATTAGGTGTCTTAGTTGTGTATTAGGTGTATGTCACCTAAGATTGTCTCTAACTTTGTATATAAATAGGTAGTGTCTTTGAATGAAAGAATAAGAGAGAATTCTGAGTTTTACATACATGTTACTAACACTCCAATGACAAATAAAAAACTCAAGTATTATAATAAGAAATGCCTAATTACCAAGGATGCAATATCAAGCAATTAAAAATATTTTATAAACCATAGGCCAATAATGCCAACAACTGAAATTTCAAATTTTATAAGTGTTATGAACAAGTTACCTGCTAGATGCACGGGAAAATTTTGCAGTAAGCCCCTTTGATGTAGAAGGATGGTTTAGTACACCTTTTCCCTTCACTCTTTCACCATTATTGTTCTCAGCAATTATATCACTTATTTCTATGTGACAAGATGAGTTATTTAGCTGATTTCCTACCTGACTCTGTCCAACATCTCTGGAACTGCTGTTATGTTGCTCAGCTGATTGTTTAACTCTTTCTATATTGACTGGACAGATAAGCCCATTTTTTACTAACCTTTTCCCACTGCCTCTATGTGAGGAGACAGATTGAGGCACAGAAAGCTCTTCTCCAGTTCCATGTTGAAAATTATTCGATGGATCAAACACTTCTTTATGAGCCATAGCAGGATTTGGACAGCTAAATGCATTTTCACGTACATTTTCCTTCAAAGAATCTGGTAAGCAACGTTCGGAAGAACTACCTATGGAGACAACTTCTCGTTTATTTATACCTCGTACATCAAGATCTTTAGACGTGCCATGTGAACAAACCATTTTGGGGGATTGAGTATGACCATTTGTTCTAGTTAAATCAAAAACTTTTGAGCCTTCTTGTATAAAGGACGGTTTCAAAGTAACTTTAGTGCATATAGTTTTTCCATTATCCAAATGAGCTCCAGTAGAATGTTTGGTTCTTTGACCAGAGCTCCTGTCCATTGTTCCCTGAACCAAGAGAGCATTCTGAGAAGCAGAAGAATTCCCTATAGGAAAAACATCGTTAGGGTGACTATGATAATTAATTTCTAGTTTCCTAAAATTTTTAGGAGGACATATGCTAGGATTTCTACTTTGCCCATTTCCAGTGAAGAGACGCCTTAACCCTCGCATAGGTTTCTCACACAAAAGATTAGAGTGCCTGGAATCATCAAGTAATGGTGAATTTCTTTCTTGACCCACAGACTCTCTGCCTATAACATGTCTATTAGGTAATCTATCAGGTGTGTCAGGCACCTCAACTATCTGATCAATATCCATGTGCTCCATGTTCTGCATTAGTTGATAAAAACCAAGAGAGTCACATCAAATCAATGCTTTTCTTTACTTTCCAAACAGCAAGAATCAGAAAGGACAATTAATTCAAACTTGAAGAAACTTCCGGTTATAACCATGTGTACATTTAATGATAAATGCTCTAAGGAAGCAAAAGCATGATCAAAGAAGCATATCAAAATTACAGAAAATTCAAGAAATAAAATTACGTAGGTAGGAAAATCAAAACATTAAAAGCCAAGACAAAATGAACATACATGTTAAAGATTCAGAACATTAGGTTAAAGCGTATATGACATCAACTCATATACATTCATATAATCTTTAATTTGATCTCAAAAATACAAAAAATAAAAAAAGTTAGTTTCATATAAAGTGGATATCTTTATAAACTATAAGACGTACTTGCAGTGAAATGCACTTAGAAATTTTCAGCATTCACACAATCTAGCAAAGTGGAATAAGCTTTAACGAAGAATTACTTTTGTAACAGGAACAGACACATTTGGATCCATTGGTTGAGCTTCATAGGCCCAGAAGAGACTTACATCAATAGAAGGCCTTATGGAGCAATAAGTTCCAATATTTTGAATGAAATGGAACTCTTTAATGGATAAATGACCGCAATAAGCATAATATGCAACACAAAAACTTGAAGATTTACGTCAAAACTAAAAATTCGTTATGAGAAAACGAAAATATGGAGAAAAGCACAGATAAGTTATTCCCAGACTATATCTATTAACACAACATGTAAAGTATACCAAGTAACCAAGACAAAACCTAGGCAAATGAAATTCAAACAATATAAATAGGACGTACCCTAAACAATAAAACAACGCAGAAAAACTAATAGACGCCATTATTACTACAAAGGATCTCATTGAACATGTCTCAAAAACTTTAATTGCTGACACCATGTTACATACACAATCTAAACCTTAAACAAAATATTATAAAAAAATATTTCCAACGAAACAATTAGATAAGATCATAAGAAAAATCAAAATGGTAAGACTTCGATATCAAATGAGCAATCAGCAAACGAATAAAAGTAAGATTAAATCAAATTGAGATTAAATTGCAAAACAATGATTAAAAAAAAATTCATTAAAAGTTTAGGAGATTGCCTGAATGTTTATGCGACTATCAAATTCAAAATGTGAAAATAAGAGCAAAGCGCCGGTGCGGCGATCGCTCCAACGAAACAATTTTACAGGAACATTAATGTCTCCTCATCGGTACGTGTTTGCTATTATCTGCTCTGCCTATGGGACGCAAATTGAGCTGGGTCCAATCGAGTATTTCGGGTTTGGGTGAACCTCTCCGTCTAAGGGGCTGGTATTAGCATGTTTGGTTCACGGGGAGAACGACATATGAGTCCCACCTCCATCCTTTTTCTTTTCTTTCTTTCTTTTTTTAACCTAACAATAAAAAAAAATACATTTAATAATTAAAATATATAATTTAAATATATATATATTAAAAATATTAAAATAACCATATATCTAATTAATAATATTAAAATTAATCAATTTAGAGTTTTAAATTTTGAATTTTGAATTTTAGAGTTATTATTTTTCTCATGTTTGGTTGATTAAAATATAATAGAATCAAATTTAATTCTTTCTAATTCTATGCTTAGTTAACTTTAAAAGTGAGAATATAATGAATCGATCCCTAAAAAAGAAAAAATCAAAATTTTTAAAAGATAAGAAAGTGTAATTTTTTTTCTTTTTAAGGAATCATGATTCCTTTTAAATCTAAAATTTTTTTTAAATTTTATCACAACCCCAAATATAACTTTAATTCCTAAATCCTAAATCTTAAATTCCAAAACTCAAATCTTATTTAGAAAAATAATAATTTTAACCCTAAATCCTAAACTTCAAATCCAAAAACACTATTTTAAAAAATAATAATTTTAACCATAAACTCTAAACCGTAAATCTCAAATCCCAAAACTCTAAACCCTATTTAGAAAAATAATAATTTTAATTCTAATCCTTAACCTATAAATATAACCTTAAATCCTAAATACCAAATCTTATACCCTAAAACCCTAAACCCTATTTAGAAAAATAATAATTTTAATAATTTTTTTGTTTGACAAAAATATAATAATTAAATGATATTATTTAAATTTTATTGAATATAATGGTATTAAGATAATATACAGTGTTTTCCATTCCATTTCAATTGTAAACTAAACATTGTAATATTATTCCTTCTTTGATTCCAGTGATCAAATCAAATAAAAATGTTTCATTTCCATTACATTACATTTTCATTCCCATTCAGATTTAGCATTTTAGGTTTTTTGTTTTGGATTTAGCATTTAAAGTCAATCCACGCGTTGAACCGACTTTACCTGTATTGATTTTTTTTATTCTCATTTTTCACTCTACTAACCTATATTCAATATAGCATAAAAAATCAAAATATAATAATAATACAAATAATTGAAAATTTAAATATAATTAATTATTTGGTAATTAAATTTATTACAAAAACAAATAATGTATATACAATACATATATATGTAGTTAACTTAAATTACAAATAAAATAATGTTGTCAAAGTGTAATTGGATTGTACAAGCAAGCTTGGTTGGCTTAGAATCACCAGCATTGTGACAAGAAAACTAGGCAAAGAACAGCTCATCTATATAACAATTCATTCCCCTACATACATAAGCACGTAAACATTCATCAAACAAGCAGTCTAAACTTCAGAGACATACGAATGGAGAAATTAAATCATTATAAATATTACCATCAAAAAAGGATTACCACAACGACATTTGAGTGATATAATAATAATCTTATCCTTTCGAACTCATATTAGCACTTTATTAATCTTTTGTCTATAATTATGAAGCTATTTGAAATCAAGCTGGTATTTTTAATGCTATATGAGCTCTAAATATGAAATCAAGTATAACTTTGATTTGTTACTTGGCTTGTATGAGTTTTGGTGCCCTTACACGTATGGAACAATTTTGTAATACGTTTATGGGCACCAAAACTCATACAAGCCAAGTAACAAACTAGGAATTACACTTAACTTCATATTTAGAGCTCATTATAGCATTATAAATACCAATAGAGATTCCATATAACTTCATATTTATAGACAGATGATTAATAAAGTACTACCATGATGTTGTCGTAAGGAAAGTATGCAAGAGAGATGAGATGAAGTTTGGGCAAAAAACAGGTCCATAAAATAATGTTTTTCCCTAAATACATGAGCACATAACCATCCATCAAACAAAACATCCATCAAACAAGGGACTTCAGACACAGGAATAGAGAAATTAAATCATTAAAAAAATTACCATTATGATGTCATATGCTATTCAAGATCATCAGAATCTTCTCCTGATTCTTCTTGTGATGATATAATTTGAACCATGTGTTATGTCCATTCCTCTCATAAATCATCAAAAAATTGCTGGTCATAGCATGTCTTGTTCCAACCAAAGAACTATATGTATTTAAAATCAAAATAAGAATGTAATTTCATGAATTCACAAAAAAAATAACTCATATATGTTAAATCTCTTGCTAGTATATGGGTAAAAGATATTACCACATCATCAATTAGAATTTTGATATTTGTGATTATTTCGCTCATAAAATTCATGACATAATAACCACACATAATTCCATTATTTTGTTGTGGAACCTACAAAAAACAAGTATACATGATTTTCCATATTCAAACATCTTTATTATTCAATAGTAAAGTTAATAAAATTATTAATATTCGATTGTACATACCATAACTTTTTCCATATAAGCTTTTGAGATTTTTTAAGGGTAATGCCCCTAAACTTGTTCCACAGCTTCTATGCCCTATCAAGGTTTAAAACGATTAGTTTTTTATTAAATATTACAAAAAACAATAGAAGCAACCAATAGCTAGCGATAACTCTTACATTTCAACAACTACTTTTGTATCTTTAGTGAGTTCTATAGAAGTTGAGTTACAGTACCAAGCATGATTATTGAACAGATCAAGGATTACCAACATACAATGATCTTGGCCTTCTTCAAACCTTAGTGATTAAGGGATTATCAACTTTTAATTTCTGTCAAGCGTTAATACCTTATCACATAATTGTTTAGCTCTGATGCCATACTTCTCTTGATATTTATTGACATATGAAGAATCATAGAACATTGTTAAATGTGATGAGTGATTATATTGAAGTCGATAATAATACGTCCTATATAAAAGAAATATATATATAAGTAATTAGATAATATAAGTATAATTATATATGTTCTACATCAGCAGCAATGGCAAGACAAAGATTGCGCGGATCAGATACAAATTGAGGAGATAAATTATCTACTACTTTCCAATTTTGAGAATCACAAGGATGACGTAGCATCCCATCATCAGATCAATTATTTGATGTCTCTTTACTTTTGAACAACCTTTGAAAGTGAGGAATAAGAGGAAAGTACCAAAGAACCTTTACAAGCATGCCTTTCTTATGTGTTGTCTCATTTATACCATGCTTCTATCTCAGTTCTTTACACATCAGACAATCATCTAATGTATCATATTCTTTTCTATAAAGAATGCAATCATTTGCACAAGCATGGATCTTATGATATTCCATGCCAAATCGACTAAGAGATTTCTTCCATTCATACATTAAAGATGGCAATTCAATACCCTCAGGAAACATATCGACTAGTAGATTTAGTAATTCTATGAATCCCTTGTCAGAAAAACCATGTTTTGCCTTCACATTGTACAAATGAATCAATCTAGACATTTTAGTGTATTTCTTGCATTTTGGATACAATGTTTTTTTGGCATCTTCTAGAAGTTTTTTAAAGGTTTTAGGATCATCCTCACGTAGTTCATCTTCAACACCATGAAACATATTTTCTATTTGTACATTATAATAAGATGTATGTAATCCACTCACATTCTTATTTATCTCTTCCCCATGAGTATTATCAAAACAAAAGCCTCAGACGGTCAGTAAGGAAAAGTACACTAAAATTGAAGAATAACTCAACTCATTTAAGGCCTCAATGTTAAGTGAGATTTCCACTATAAAAGAATATCAATCACAACATATGTTAAGCATGACATCATTCTACAATCAGGGCATGCCATATTGCCCATGCATGCAACCATTCATACCAAGCATGCCACCATCCATGCCAAGCATGCCACCATCCATGACAGGCAGGCCACCATCCATGCCAAGTATACCACCCACGCAATCTCATGGCGCTCAAACTATATCCAGTATGGGATACAATCATCCCATTGGTCCTCCTTATATGCCAAGAATGCATATGCAATCAAGTAGTGGTTCATTTTCTCCAATGAATTCTACACATTCTTACCATCAATCACATCACGATGAACGTTTTGGTGAGAATGTACATCCAATAGCTACCCCACATGAGAGTTCTCCTCTATTTGATAAATCATATGTGGTAAGATTTTAATTTATGGTGTAGATAATCTATTATTTTTATTTCTTATTATATGTTTTATTTATTATATGTAACACTTAATTTTTTTTACAGAATATAAAATGTTTGTTGAAACATCCTTCATCAACAGACTTTGTTGCTATTGGAATGGTACAACAATTGAGCGATGATCGGATGATTCATAATCAATATTTGCCTAATCATTTTCTAATAGTAATTGATCAATCATTGCTCCATGATTGTCCACTACATGTGCCTTATGATGCTATCACAGTCTAAGAGGTAGTTAGACAGTATATGGCTTGGCCGTTGATTCAAGTTGTTCTAAATTTTGATGTGGTATTATTTTTTAACTTAAAAGATAACACTTATTTACTACTATTATTTTATTATATCTTTTATTGTTACTGATATACATAATAGTTTTTCTTTAGTCTATTATACTATAATATTTTCTCTATGATAATACCAACATTTATAGCTCAAAAGAATACCATTACGGATAAGGTGATACTTAACCTCATCAAATTCATGAAATCACACATTTTTACATTTAACACATGGGCATCGAATCATATTAATTTCATTATGACTATTTCTACAAGCAAATTCCAGAAAACTTTCAACTCCAGAAATGTAGTATTGTTCAATTCTACACTTTGATATTCAAGATTTATCTATTTTCTATTAATGATATTAATTAAGCATATTAATTATGTATCCAATCAATATATTTCAAGTATTATTATATATAAATTTCCTAATTATTAGAATATATACCAAAATATACATAATACAAACATTTATCATTTTAATCATTTTACAATTGTATTACTTTTACTTAATAAAATATAATTATTTATATGTAAATAAATTTATCCATGTATGGTAAATATTATAGTCCATCAAACCCACAACATCCAGATATTATTTACACAGAAAATAAGCCAAACATATAATAACAAGCATAATACAAAACATATATAAATAAAAAATTTATACAAAAAATAAAGCAAACTAAATAATAAGTGCATAGGATTAATAGAAATACTTAAAAGAGTAAATGAAGTGACTAAATGAAGGAAATGAAGAAAAATGGGTGTTTTATAAGTGAGAATAAGTGAAAAAATAGGTATAAAAAATTTGAGTATTTCGCTCAAAAAATAGGGGATCTGAAAGATAATAAGAAGAGAAATATAACCCACAAAACGGCGTTGGAAATGGTGGTAGAAGGGTGAGCTTGGTTTTGAAGTGTTGAAATTTAAAAAGGAATTCTGGTAAAGAAGAGATAAGAGAAACGGATTAATATGCGTGGATAGCATCGGTTGACGTGGCGAACCGATGCTATCCACGCAGTTTAAAATTGAATTTTTTTTTTGTCAATTATTATTTTATTTGAAATCTTTAAATTTAATTTGAATATATATATATATATATAGTATAAAAAAGAAAAAAATAATTTTAACATAATATCCAAACAAATACACAAAATTAAATAAATATGTACTATACGTACGTACATAAAATTAAATATCCAAACAAATACACAAAATTATATAATTTTAAAAACCAATTGTCTAAAAAAAATAAAAAATTATACTATATATATATATATATATATATATATATATATCCAACTTAAATTTTAAAGAGTCAAATAAAATAATAATTGACCTAAAAAAAACATTGTACCTAAATTTTTTTTCAATTTTAAACTTCATTTTTTCATAAATAAAATACATGTAGGACGTAGTGTCGGTTGACGTGTCGAACTGACGTTACACACGTGTGTAGTATCGGTTCACCACGTCAAACGACGCTATGTTCTAGTTGGATAAAATCGATTCTACACCGACCGACTTTAAATTCATTATAAGTCGATTTTTTTTCAAATATCGACTTAAATACTATTTTTTGTAGTAGTGTATGACAAAGGAGCACATTTGTTCTTACCATCATATGTTATGCGTATGCATGAATCAAAGCAACAACGCCAAGCTGTTAAAAGAACTCTTGTGACGCAATTACAACCTATTTTTGAGGTCTGAATGCCTTTGGTAAAATCCTTTATAGTTTCTAAATACTTTCCTCTTCTTTCAAGTCAATATTGTTCCCGGTGGATTTGAGTGCTAAAGCTTTTATTATCCACCTATGTTTAAGTGGTTGGTCTTGTAAACCTTATACATTTGGGCTGGTCGGTTGTTACTTTTATTGATGGTACAATTGTTTTGCATTATTTGCATGAATTAGATAGGACAAAAGAACTTATTGAAATTGACGGATTTTTTTAGGGATTTACCCCCGGTAACCACCCTTAATTCTTAAGTATATTTATAACAACTCCTAATGTTTGATGATATAAAAATCTATCTATTTTTAAAATAATTATTATCAAATTTTATTTTAATTAAAAATATAATATTATTATTATTTAAAAAATTGAGTACATAATTAATATCTTAAATAACTTTTAAGATAAATATTAATAATTTATTACTTAATTGATCAAAATATAAGACTTCTGAATAAATTATATAATGATTAAGGAGGTGATTAATAACAATTGTTACTATGTGAAAGTTTATAAAATATTGACCTAATTAACCTAAAGAAAGTAAATAGGTTATTTTTCATTTTTATCAATTTATAACTTAATAACCTAAATAAAGTAGTCATGCATGTAATCGCGTATAAGAATAAATTGCGAAAATAAAGGAATAAAACACGATATTTTTAGGCAGAAACAACTTAAGCTACAAGCAGAATCTAAGAGGAAAACCATTGAACGACCTAACTTTTCACTATAAAAATCAAATGTTCAAGTACAAACTTGATCTTATACTATCCTCCTTAAAATACTGTCCTAATATACTTTACTTACGAGCCCTTGCTTCGTTTTCATAATTTTTGAAATTAGCGTGAGCAATTTTCAGACCAATGTTCCAATGAGCTTCCCGCCAATTAGATGCGTTCACGAATCAGCTGCAAATGGGTTAACACAAAAACACAAGTTCACGTGTGTGTTTTAGAACGGAATTAACAATGAATAATCTTAACTAAATAATTCAAAATATACGTAAATTATTAAATATTCATCGATTAAAAACATATTTTTTATTACTAAATTATTAAAGTCTATCACGTTCTATACCCACCTTACTTTATATATATATTACTAACCATCTATGAAATAAATGACTTTTTGGATTAACATTTGCCGTCCCTCTGAGACTCTTTTTTGTTTTCGGATTGTTCGTGGCAGTAGCAGCTTTTGCAGTAAGTTGTATAAAAATATTTAATTAATAATTTCAAAAATTTATTAAAATTTTAATAAATATTTTAATATTAAAAATGATTTTAGATTTATAAACATGTGTTATTAAATTCACAAATACAATCATATGTGTTGTAGTTATAAACTAAAAATATACCTAAAATACCCCTATCTGAAACTCAAGTATTTGCTTAGCTTTTCTTGATAAACTTGATAGCTAACCTAAAAACAAGTTTTACAAGTAAATATTTATCCACAAAAATAGTCAACACTCATAATCCTAACAAACTCTCCCTTTGACATTTTTGTGTGCCAAAACCTCTTACTTACTACATAATACTTATAAAAATAAGATAAAAATACAATAGTGTCCCAAACTCTATAGTGAAACTATCTTATGGTCCGGTGAATCCATCTTCGCTACAACTTGACAAACTTATAAGTAACTGAAATGACATAAACAAAACATACGACAATTTGGCTTGAAAGTCTCATTGTACATTAGTTCAATTTACATAAAATAAGTGAAGTGTAAAGAAAAGTCATGTAGTATGCATTCATAACAATGAAGCTTAATTAAATATGTTCTCCCCCTATATGCATAACAAAATAAAAATATGGAAGTAAAACATATTATTTTTTCCCATTTTTAACATACAAGAAGGACAAAGCATTAGACAAAGCAATGAAACTAAATTCCTCCTAAAGCTATAGTAATGTGAAAGCAGAGTAACGTAGAAGTGTAATGTGCTTTAAACTCCTCCTAATTTTTATGACTATCTAACTTAAAAACCAATTAAAAATGTAATAAATAAAAAGAAGATGTAAATGAAAAAAAATCTAATCCTTTTTTTTAATTTGTATAAATAGCCACATTAGGTATTAGACTCATTTAATCACAAACGAGTATACAATCAATGGAGAACTCATCATTTTTTTAACTCAAATTTTGATTATTTATCATATAAATAAGTAGAGTAGAAGAGACACACAAGCACATATAATGACATATTGACATTTACTTAAAAGAAGTGTATATGTTTATTAATATACCAATTAATTCATTTATGACCAATCAAGAAAGACTCAAAAGAAAAAATATCACCTATCATATAAAATTATAATCGAGTCTTCAATCTCACAAAATAAAATATATATACCAAAAGATGACTTTATTTTTTTTTCTATTTTATAAATGAGGCATATGATATTTTTTAACCTCTATTGGCTTTTTATTTTTGTGCATTCCAAGTACAAGTTTTATAAACAATTGATTTTTACACAATTTTTTTCCTTCTTTTTCGCCTTTTTTTGTTGCATGAGCCATAAACCTAGCATGATGACTTTCACACTAGTTGTGAGGTAGCCCTCTCCACTCACTGTGGTAGTTTTACACATCATAGTAGGTAGCTCTCTCAATACTAGGTGCCTCCATATGGTAAAATTTTAGTAAGAAAAAAAATAGAACTCAATACAATTTTACACTCAAAATTAGTTGAAGTCCTAGAGTCTTTCGAGAAAATTCATAAACTTCAAGCATAACATATATGTGTGTTCATGAGTGTGTGTGAATAAGTTCATGTCAAGGTCGGTCATCACATGTACAATAATATGTGTGTGCAAAAGTCAAAATTGTAGAATAATTTATACAATAAATATAAAAATGAATTAAGTCACTAAAAATAAAGTTATATGTATGCAAGTATTGAATAAGTCCAATATCTTGTTGGCTAGATAAGGATTCTAATTCTCTTTTTTTTTTGTAATTTTAATTAATGAATAAAATAAAGACAATAGAGATTACTCCCCTAGGGTCATTTAAGCACTCTAACCAAAATACCTAGATGAAAGAATAAAAGACGGTCAGGTGATCGAAAAAAACAATCTTTTCTTACCCAAATTTTCTTGTAACTTGGTTTCTCTATATCATTGAGTTAGGACTTAACTACCTTAGGTTTCATAGGCGTGTTCTTAAACTTAGTTGTACTTTTCTCATTCATCCCAAATGAAGATGCAATATGCATAATAGGATGATGATAATGAGTCCTAGCATTAAAAGTATTGAATTTTGCTTGCTTCTTTGAACATAAGACTTCATACTTCCTAATAGAATTTCTGAACAAGTTATTATAATTTCCATTCATCCTTGAATATGATGTAGTATGCATAAATGAATTATGGTTATGGGTCCTAATATGTGAAGCATGGAAAGAATCATTAAGTTCACGAACATTCATCAAATATCTACATTTTGGTTTATATGACCTTTTCTACCACAATGATGACAAACATGTACTAACTTAACAACTCATCATTCATATCCTCATCCCTATTAGAGATATCCATTTTGGAGCTTTTGAATGCCACATCCTTGATTTTCTTAAGATGATCAAGAGTAAGCTCGTAGATTTGGATTGACCCGACAAGTTCATCAATGTTTAGTGTGTCCATATTCTTACTTTTCTCTATCGCTGTAACTTTCATCTTGTAGTCTATTGTTAAGGATCTTAGGAGTTTACGTACTTGTATTGGGTGTGGGATTTTCTCTCCAAGGTTAGAATAAGCATTCATGATATCACAAAAGCGAGCATAAGATTGACCAAAAGTTTTAGTGTTGCTCATTTTAATGAAATCAAACTCAGATGTTAGCAATCTCGATTTTGTTTGTTTTACTTAGGAAGTTTCCTCATGAGCAAGAGCAAGTGCATTCCATGCATCTTTAGTAGTCTTACAATCAGAGATACGATGGAACTCATCCATCGATACTGTAGCAAATATTGAGCTTAAACCTTTTTGGTTTGCCCCACTAAGGGTGCATTTTTCGGTAGTCCGGTCTCTTTTTGACTTTATGATTGTTACACCGTCTTTTGTTATCGAAGATGGTTCCTAACCATCAAGAATAACATTCCAGACTTTTTCATCTTGTTTGAGAAGGGCTTACATGTGAGTCTTTCAGTAAGGGTAATTATACCCATCAAAGAGTAGGGGTCTAACATATGACCCATCTTCTTTCATTTGGACCATAAGTATGAGTATGTGTCCCTAATGATCAATCTAACTAAGTGTGTCTAGTTTTGGCTCTAATACCAAATGAAAGTTTATAAGATATAGACCTAATTATCCTGGGGTGAACAAGTTATTTTTAATTTTTATCAATTTATAACTTAATAACCTAAACAAAGCAGTCATGCATGCAATCACGTATAAGAATAAAGTGCAAAATTAAAAGAATAAAACACGATATTTTTATGTGGAAACAACCTAGGCCACAATCATAACTTAAGAGGAAAAGTACTAGACCACCTAATTTTCCACTATGAAAAATCAAATGTTCAAGTACAAACTTGGTCTTATGCTACCCTCCTTAAGATATTGTCCCAATGTACTTTACTTACGAACCCTTGCTCCATTTTCACAGTTTTTGAAATTAGTGTGAGCGATTTCCAGACCAAAGTTTTAATGAGTTTCTCGCCAATCAGATACTTTACGAATCAGCTGCAAAAGTGTTAGCACAAAAACACAAGTATACGTGTGTATTCTAGAATGGATTTAATAATAAATAATCATAAATACATGTTTCAAAATATATGTCACTTAAATCAAATTAATTAAAAAATTCCAAAGCAAAAAAGATTAAGAACAATTTCAGTAAAAATAGTTTTTTTGTAATTTAATATTCAAATCAAATAATTATAATCACACATAAAACTATTTAATTTAAACTTATAAAAATCTATTTAATAAGAAGCTATATAAAAATAAAAATATCAAATAAATTTACTAATAATATATCTTATATAATATCAATTTGATATTAACCAATTTACTTATTCATTGTGTTTTAATTAGTAAAAATTTATTAATTAAAAAAAATATTATTACACGTTCTATACCCACCTTACAAATCAATATATATTACTTATATTACTCCTCGGCTGATTAATAAACTCTGTCACGTTGACTTCTTGAATTAACATTTGCCGTCCCTCTGATATTCCGGATTTGTTCGTGGGCAGTGGCAGCTTTGGTAGTTCAAGTTATATACGACCACTCAAACTTTTCAACCTTATATATGTCCATTAAAAACTTTAATATAAAGACAATTATGTTTTATTTAAAATACATTTAAAAATATTTAATTAGTGATTTTATAAATTGATTCAAATTTGAATAAATATTTTAACACTAAAAATAATTTTAAATTTATGAACATGTGCTAATAAATATATAAATACAATCATATGTGTTGTAGTTATAAATTAAAAATATACCTCAAGTATGATTATCTAAAACTCAAGCATTTGTTCAACTTTTCTTGATAGACTTGTTAACTGACCCAAAAACAAGTTTTACATGTAAATATTTTGTCTATAAAAGTAACCAACACTTATAGTCCTAACACTCTTAAATGTGTTTACAATTTTATCTAAAAATTAATAAAATACGATTTATATTTTTATATATAGTATAGATATAAATAAAGATAGACCTATAACATGGTCACTACCATCATATGTAATAAAGTAGAATCACAAACTTTAAAAGGAGCTAAAAATTATGCATTTCTATCATTTTTATATTGTGTTAACTACATTTTATGCCTATAATGTATGGATTATGTTGTAAAAATGTTCAAAATATTTAAATAGTTGGAATTATATCCATAACAATATGTGTAACAATAGAAACATGCTTAGTTTATAACTGTCGTTTAATTTTTTAACATAATTATATCACATGTATTTTCTTAAAGATATTATGATAAAATATTGAATAAGTAAAATGCGTTTTATACCCACAATGTATAGAATGAGTTGCACAAATGCTTAAAAGGTTTAAATAGTTGTAATTATACCATAAAAAAGTGCAAGTGGAATTCACGTAATATAATTATGTTAAAAATTAAATTACCATTATCGGTAACATTTTTTTTATTACAGATAATATCGTAGGCATAATTATAACTATTTAAATATTTTGGATATTTTTATAACTTATCTCATACATTCTGATTATAAAATATAGTTAACATTTGTATGTTTCCTTGTTAGTCCTTTCTAACCTTCAAGTCTCTAATCTTCTATAGTTTCTAAATATTTTTCTCTTCTTACTTATCAATATTGTTCTTGGTGGAATTGAATGCTAAAGCTTTTATTGTCCGACAATGTTTAAGTAGTTGGTCTTGTAAACTTCAAATTGCATACTCTTGTGTAAATTAATGAACAAGAAAATGTTTAATTGACTGTCGACAGAGGCTTTTGGATAATTTTGGAGATTGCTAACAAAGAGAGATAATTAAATTCAATTAGCTAGATGAGTAAAGCATAGTAAAAGATGAGGTGAAATCGATTTCCTAGAAATTTTCTTCCTATGAATTTGATCCTTGAACAACATCTTTATTTTCTTTTGCATATTTTCTTTAAGTTAATTTCATTTTAAATTTCATTTACAACAACCTTAGTAATTTTCTAGATAAAATTGATATTAGTATAATTTTGGTATTTGTAAAAAATAAGTTAACAATCCCTAATGACGATACTCTTCTTATCATTTTATTATAAAATTATGATACTGTACACTTACAATTTTGCACCAATCAGTTATACTACGAGATACATATGTCACGTATATTCGTCAACTCTGAGATATATGGGCGGTCAACTCTAAGACACATAGGAAGTCAACCTTCAAAACCTAATGTGCAGTCATACTTCGAAACCCAATGTATGGACAAGCTCTGAGATATATGTGTAAATACATACGTGTGGTATGTGTAAAATTTTCTGTTGCAACCAATATCTTTGGGTAATACTTAGTAAGACTAACTTAGGTAATACTCTCCATGAAAAAAATAATCTTATGATGCACGCATAAAATTACATCAGATACTATATCATAAAAATGTACACTTGATTCCATAAACAAGTGAATAGGTATGGAATTCTTAAGTACAATACATGAATAAAAAATGGAGTAGTTCCCCTCCTTGAAATATGTTTGTCTTGTACTCCAAATTTTTTAACCGAGTCATTTTCCTTTTGAACAGAAACTAACATAATTATATTCCAAGTATTAATAACATTCCCAACTTCATTGATTATTATAAAAACCAACCCTTAATGGAAGAGTTTATCTTATTGAGTTTGTCTTAGAAAAATCTAATAACTTCTCATCCTAACACTTCGCTCTTTCTAACTTGAATGCTTGGATATTTTATCCTCAATTTGACCACTTAAAAAGTATCAAAAATGGTAATATTTTAGAGAGAAATATTGTAGAGAGATAAATATATGAGAAAATTTGGTATGCGGGAAAGGCTGTATCGCATGCCTTTATAGGCCAAATTGCACCTTTTTCAACTACCCTCGATGGTAGCTCGTTAGGTATGATGATGAGACATTAGTGAGGTCCTAGATATTGTTTAAATTTCTTTGCCAATCCACTCACTACTACTCACCAACCACTCACTCATACTAGTTGGCCACCCTCATTACCGGCATCTACAAGCATTGTGGCAAGGCATTAGCGAGCTTGGTTAGAACAACCTAATAATTTTTGAAAAAGCTTGATTTTTGTATGAAAATTCTTGATAAATTTTTACATCTTAAAATACCATTCAAAATAAACTTTATAAAATTCTTAAAATTACTTACAAAGACTCAAGGTTTCACACATATTAGACACATTTTGGTTTGATCACACATTGCACATCCTTGTATATTTAGTAAAAATGTTTGGATATAAAGTTTTCATTTTGTGTGGGTATTTTGGAATTGAGTTAAAATTAAAAATTCCAAACTAATTCAAGACCATACGGGGAGATTATAAGGTGTTTTAATATTCTATATAGTTTAGGGCTAGTTTGTTGCTTCAATGAGCTCCTCATTGCATTGAGTTCGTTTAGGTCCTTACTAAGTGATCATGGAGACTAGAAATAGTTTACTAAATTCATCCAATGATCTCGTTTGATGGCTATAGACCTTATCTAGTATTTGGTGAAAGGTTTGTGAGAAGGTTAGTAAGAGTTGGTGAAGTTTGTTACTTTTTTATAAAAATCATCCCATTTTTCTTATTTTCTTATCCAAAGTTTGGGGAAAGTTCTACCTTTATTTCTAGGCTTTCTTAGTCATTTCTTGATTCATTTTTCTTCTAAGTGTTGGGTCCAAGAAATAATGTGTTCATATGTAGGACGTAAGACATCAGAGACAAGTCTCTGTCATATTTCCAGATACCAGAGTGAGTATAAAAATGTGAGATTGAGTTAGGTTTTGGTAAGAAATAATGTATGGTTAGCTAGTAAAGAGCCATATCATTTGAGGAGTTCTTTCAATGATGATAAGTCATGTGTTAGCTGGGTATTGTAAGGTTACAATGGTTCCCATAAGTATGGAAGCTATGTAGTGATAACGTCAGAGTTTAAAAGAGAGAAGCCCATGTGAAAGTAAGCTAGGAGGTTAAAAACCATCAATATATGATTATGGTGATGGAGTTCTAAATATGAGTTAGGGTCTACTTCAATTAGATGTTGTGTTGCTAGCATTTGGTAGCTCATGTGCAATTAAGGCTGGGACTCCTATTGATAGATTTATTCCTTTTAATATTTGTATTTGTTGTAAACTATTGATTCTTAGTGATTTTTGCTATTGGTAATTGTTGTACAACCTATGGATGTTTCCACTTTTGTGTTGGATCCAATTTGATTTACCATATTACATACTATGTTATGTATGCTCTTGTTTGGTGAAAGTACAATCATCAAATATATTTACACATGTGCAGTCTTGAAGTGATTGAAAATCCTTTATAACTTTTATGATATGTTTGCCTAATTTACATGTTATGTTATTTGCCTTTTCTATTGCATGCTACAAGCCTAGATAGGAGTATGTGATGCACACATTCAGTAGTGTACTTATCATAGGTTATTATTTTTTATTTGTTGGTTATTTATATTATATGTTGAATTAAGCATGTTATTGCCATTACTTATTACGTTATACTATCTGCTTAATTCACATTTTGAGGTATGATTTTATGAGTTAGAATAGAGCTTGTGAAAAGATTGAATGGTTTAGTATATCCATCTCCTTCTAGGTTCCAATTGCCGATTTGAGTTGGAAGCTCAATTCACCTATTTGCAATTGTTCTGATGATTGGATTTCATAAACCTTTGGTATATTTTTATATTAACAACTTTATTTTTTAAGAATGTGTTTAGATGATCTATTTGAAATTGTTTTAGAGGAAAAAGTGATTTAGTTAGTGTTTTAGTGCTATAGCATACATAATCAAAGATTTTGAAAATCAAATTCCAATATTATTTTTTTTCAAAAAGAAAGAGCATTCATTCAAATTGAAGGTACATTAAAAGTGGATCATTTTTGTGTTTGAACTAACAATATTCACTTCCATTAATGACTATTTGTTTGTCTGAATTACTTCAATAAGTGAATTATTAGTTTTATTATTTCCAAGATCTTTGTCAACCAAAGTATCATTGTTGCAAATAAAATAACATAGCTATATAAAATATTTGATTGAAAGAAAAAAGTGTGACAGAACAAAAAAAATACATAAATTAAATTAAAATGAATCTATGCGAGAATATGTCATTATAGATATACAACCTATATGAAAATATTGTGGTTATTAACTATAATGAGAAGAAAAGAAAATTTATCATGGGAGAGCCGATTCCTACAAAGAAAACCTATCTTCGGTAAAAAAAATATAAAGGGAAAACTATTAGGATTAATGGCTTATAAGCTAAATTAAAGAATAAAAATATGAGAGACTGAAATGTTATAAGAAGTACTAAGAAACTTGGTTCCCTACAAAAAAAAAATCTTCATTTGTTAAGGAAGGTTGAAGATGAATAGAGTTATATCAATTGATAGCTACTAAATTTTTAAGTTGTATGTTACAAAGAAATCATTGGAATTTCTTTAGCATTAGTTAAAAATTGCATTTATGAAAAGAGTGTGAGAGATGCAAAAAGGGAACAAAAAAGAAAGCAAAAGAATATTATGAGTATTTATGATTTCTTTGTATTAGGTCTGTTTATGTGAGAGATTTAGGTATAATGATGCTTCAAGTTTAGGTATTATTTTGAATACCTAATAGTATTCTTAGGATAAAAGGTGTATTGGGTATTTGGTATTTATATGATCACAATGCTTCTAAGGGATCACACATCCTTGAGTTTCTTGAGGCTAAGCATGCTCAGTTACAAAGTTCTAAAGAAATGGTTACCCATATTCTTCTACAAACTAGTTGGGGATTAGAAGACATTAAACCAATTAACTTTATCTCTCCATCCTAGTTTCTCATTACCCTATGATAGGCCCAACAATCTATGCCTCAACAAAAATTGGGGACTCAAATCTTGCCATATGCCCTCATTTAGACTATCTAGCCATCTAGGGCATATATTGGTTGACATAATGTCAGCTCATTTGTTGATTGATTTAATACCACTTGTACGATTGAGGTGCTTTATGGGAGTCACCCATTTTTGAGTTTCTCCAAGCCAAACACGCTTAACTATGGTTTCCATTATTCTTCCAAAAACCAGTTGTTTATTAGAATGTGAATATTAAACCATTTAACTTCATCACTCAACAGTTTCTAGATGAATTCCCAATAGTATTAAAGAATTTATGTTAATGGATTTTTGTGACACTCGGTATGGACTATACAATTTGTCAAACTAAGTTAAAATCTTATGTTCTTCCTTTCTTTTTGATTTTTCACTTTCTTTTGCATTTTTTGTTACTTTTGGTTATTTTTGTATATCTAGTTTGCTCAACAAGTGGTATCAAAACTAAAGACTTGAGGTCTTGGATTGATAAGATATGACAAGAACAAAGTTTGAGATAGATAAATTCGATAAAATAACAACTTCAACTTTTGCAAAAGTTGTAAGTTCATTTGTAATTTGTATCTATGAATTGGTTTTTTGTTCAATGTTTTTGATAGAGTCTATCTATTTCATTCAGTATTTTTTTCTTCCTCTAAGTAAGGTTGGTTACTATAAATTAGTAATGAACATATGCACATAGTTAGGAACACTATGATTGAAAGCATGTTTTTCACATATTATAGAGTTGGTTGTTTATGCATACTAGGTTATGAGTGGAAATTTTTGCCTCAATTCTGATGCAGGAATTTATGAAAATTACTCAACAAATTTTTTGATCGTAAAATGAACTTTTTGGCACCTCAACAAGGGCTTCTTTGTACCTCTTATTGGACCCATGGTGAAGTGGTCAAGAAGGACTATGATGACTCCTGAGTGATGTTGGTTGGCCATTGGTATTCTTCTATAAATAGCTCTTATTCTTTATTGTCATTAATTCAGAGAAACTAAACAAAAATCTACCAAAATTTCTATCTTTTTGAATTCTGTCTTCACTAATTATCTCGAAAATGTTTCGATAATTATGATACGTCTATGTGAGTATAAAATAGTATGGTTGATTATTTTACAAAGTTTATGAGAACAACCCTATGAGAGTGAGTTAAGCTAAACTATTAGAGTTCTCACATATTTAGTTATATGCAATAAGTGAGATATCAAATCATTAGCTATGTACAGTACGTGGATTGATTGTATGTCCCTCGTACATGATTGGTGGTTTGTGATGGACTATGTGTCCCATGGTGATTATTGGTTGCTCGTGTTTGAGGGTGTTCCTCAAGGTTAATAGTTCTTTTCACTTTAAATTACTAATCTATAGTTTCTAATCGCACCACATTGGGTCGTGTTGACTTTGGAGGAAAGTCATGTTCATGTGTTGTACCAAATTATCATGTAGGTAGCAAGTGAGAGAAGTAATAGATAGTTTGGATAAAGGTTTCGACTGATAGAGATATTGGTGGTTTAATTTTGTTATGATTGTAATTTTTTATTACTTAGTGAATTGTTTGTAACCAAGTGGTTTCCATAAGCAACCTGAGGATGCTATTACATAGATAGGATTTCCATATGGGTTTACCTCATTACTTGATTATGTTTGAATGATCTATTGTATTATAAGTACAATCAAAGTCTTACTATTAAATGTTACTACATATAGGTTTAGAACTCTAATAAGCTACTTAATTATATTTTGCATAATTTACTTCATCTTTGTGCTACCCATGATTATATTTACTATCTAAGTATATAAACCACTTGCTTGAGTTTACTCTTACTTTTGTTACTTGTGCTTTTTTACCACTTGTAGAGATGAGTCCTTTAAGAGTTTGTATCTCCTAACCTTGATAGTGTACCATGTCTTAGAATCTCTCAATTGGTATCACCCTTTTGGGGTCAAATACTATGGTATGATTCTTTCCCCTTTTCTCTATGTTTAATCTTGTCAGTCTATTATTATGCATATTGTGGGAGGCTCAATTTGTGGACTACTTCAGTTCAATGGCTTGTGTTATTTTTAATAGAGATCTCAAATGTATTCATACTTAAGATCTACAAATAATGATGTTTGGTCTGTTATTGAGAATGTTTGAAGGTTCCCTATACACGTTACAAAGATTGGTATTGTTGAACCTAAACCCATTACTACTTGGAAAAGAGGAGATTCGTCTTAACAACCTAAATTGTTAAAGGTTACATATCCTCATCAGTTTTATTATTATTGAATACTCAGCCTTCATTTCTAAGTTCGCTACTTCAAAGGAAGCTTGGGGATTCATAGAAAAGAAATATGGTGGGAGTTATTCTCAAACTATTATGTCTACTCTAGAAAGAGCTTTAATTACTACTCTTAATTTTTTTGCTTTGATGGCTTCCATTCAGAGTCTGTCCCTTATGGTTCCTTTTATTGGAAAAGTGTTGGTGATAATGACAAGTTTTCTCTTCAAGATTCGTATGATCAACTTGTTTTTGATGATCTCAAACTAAAAAAAGTTATGACCAAAATCAGCAATAGTTTGAAGGAAATGATAAGGAGGATTTAGACCTCTCCAGTCAATTGCTCAATCTCACCTTGGATGGTGAAAATAAAGTAAACAACTTGAAATTGAAGTTAGATAATTACATTAAGTCATATCAAATTCTCCTTTGTGATAATGAGAAGTGTCTCGCTTGAGTTAATAAGCTTGAAAAGACTATTCAAGATAGAGATTCCAAAGAACTCCAAGTTTAATGCACTTTGAAGTCATCACTTTTCAATTCAAAAGTTATTTCCAAAAATAAGAAAGCTGTTTAGCATCTTGGATGATAAAAGGGCTATTCTTGAGTTCTTATTGAAAGACTATGATCCTAAACTAAATAAGCTTCAAGCATGTGTTGACATTGATACTACAAAAGTCAAACTTCTTGAATTCTACCTACTTGAAAAACATAAAATGAATGAGACTCTTCACCTTCATTAATATGGCTCTACAAGAAAAATTAAAGAATTTCATAAAGTTGGTCAAACATGGTCTATTAGAAACACTTGTTTTGACAAGTTGTTAAAACTAAAAGATATTCTTGTTCCTTTTTCCTCTACTAAAATTATAGTACAATATCCTTTTCTCACTGTGGATATTTTGGATGATGAATGCACTGTCGAAGTGTTGAGTGCTCAAATCTTATCATTCTCTCCAGTTTCTGACAAATCTAAATTCTTTCTTCCTTTAACTCTCTAAAAGATTCTCTTAGTTATGACAAAAATATGCTAATCATATAGAAGAACTATTGAGTCAATCTATCACCTTGACCAATGAAGCCATGGATTCATAGAATGAAGCAATTGAGATTTTCAAAGAGCTTAAGTATTTTGATAGGGAATACTTTCAACACATGATTGGAGAAAAATCCTTCTTTGCTAAATTTACTCTCAATAATGATAGATCGGTTATGTTTAGTGATAGAAATAAAGCTTTAATTTATGGTAGATAATCTATCAGTGCTTCTAGAATTTCTAAACTCAAGGACATTCTTTACATCGAAGGTCTCAAGGCTAATCTTATCAATATTAGCCAAAATGTGATTATAAGTACAATGTCAAGGTCACCCAAAAGGATTGCATTGTGTATGATGATTCAGGCAACAATTTGGTTAGAGGAATCAAATCTAAAGAAAACCCTTATTATATAGGTACTCATTCAGAAGTGGTGTGTAACAGATTGAGTCTAAACACTAAAGAAATTTGGCATCAATATTTGGGTCATGTAACCTAAAAGCTGTTAAAAAAATTACCAATCTTAAAATTGTTAGAGGTCTTTCTAATATCTCCTTTCTTCTTGTACATGTGTTTGATCTATTTCATATGAAAAAGCAGAGTAAAATCCACATAAGAAGAATCTACATTTGTCTACTACAAGACCTCTTCAACACTTTCACATGGATCTAATGTACCCTGTGCACAATGCTATTATTGATGATTTCTCAAGGTATACCTAGGTTTTTCTTTGTAAGAGAAAAATCTAAAGCTTTTGATAAGTTCAAAACCCTTTGCATCAAGCTTCAAAATGATAAATTTGAATCTATTGGTGTAATAATAAAAATTAGGAGTCATCATGGTAAAGAACTTGAGAATTATAAGTTCAATGCCTTTTGTGATAAAATGTGTATTCAATATGATTTTTTGGCTCCCAATACCTCTTAACAAAGTGGCAAAGTTGAAAGGAAGAATAGAGTTATCCAAGAGATGGCTAGGGTCATACTAATCGGTAAAAACTTAGCAAAATATTTTTGGGCTGAAGGTATCAACACTGCCTATTATACGATGATTCGTTTTTTTTCTTTAGGCATGGTACTTATCAGTCTTCATATGAATTTGTGCATAGAAAAAGACAAAATGCTAAGCATTTTTCATGTGTTTGGAAGTACTGGCTATATTCTCAAAGGCAAAGAGAATCTCGATAAGTTTAAAGCTAAGAGTGATTATAAAATTTTCATAAGATACTCTAACAATAGTCCTGCCTATCAACTTTAAAATTTAAGGACCTTAACGGTTATGGAATCAATAAATTTTAAGATTGGTGATTCTAGTGTGACTAAACTTGTGGAATTTGAAGACAATGATAATTTTGGTGATTAGGGTTCTCTAGATAGTGACATGGATAATGTTGAGACTTCTTCTATAATAACTCCAATTAATCCTCCTAGAAATTCTAAGGATGAGAAAGAATATGATCAAGAAGACCCGTCTCTTCCAATGTGGGCAAAGAGGACCTATTCTAGGGATAGCATAATTAGCAATATGGAAGGAGGTGTTAGGATAAGAAGTAAGGTACAAGAGACCTTGAACTATATGTATTTCACTTATATCATTCTTCCCAAAAATATTAATGAAGCTCTATAGGACATACATTAGGTCAACTCTATATAGGAGGAACTTAATTAGTTTTAGAGGAATGATATTTGGTACCATGATCCCATACCTATAGACAAACATGTTATTGATACATACTGGATGTACAAAAATAAAGAAGATGAAAATAGGATAATCGAAATAAGTCTAGTCTTGTTGCCCAATAATATACTTATATTTAAGGCATATATTTTAACGAGACCTTCACTCTTGTTGCTAACATTGAGTCTATACGACATCTCCTTGGTCTCGCTTGCTATTTTTAGTTTAAGCTAAATCAAGTGGATATAAAGAGTGCTTTTCCAAATGGAGTTATCAAAGAATAAGTCTATATGGAATACTCTAAAGGGTTTGAAGACCTCACTTTCTAAATCATATGATGAGACTGAAGAAAGTACTGTATGGTTTGAAGCAAGCTTCTCATGCTTGGTATGAGTGTCTTACCATATTTCTCCTCAATAATGATTTTCTAAGAAGAGGTGTGACAAAATCTTTTTTTCTTTCAAGAAATCAGGATGAAGTTGTGGTCGCTCAAGTTTATATTGATGACATTATTTTTGGGTCTATTGAGGATGACTTTGTTCAATAGTTTCCTGTAACCATGCAAAGTAAGTTTGAAAAGAGCCTAGTTGGTAAATTGAAGCTCTTCCTTGGATTTCAAGTAAAATAGATGAAAGATATGATATTTCTATCTCAAACTAAGTATGCTAAGGAGCTAATTAAGAAATTTGGGTTGGAAAATACCAATTGTGCTTGAATTCCCACGAGTATCACCCTAAAACATTAGTAAGACACTTCTGGAAAGGAAGTAGAATATACATTGCATTGGAGTATAATTGGAATTCTTTTCTACTTAACTACTAGTTGTTCAAACATCTCTTTCAGTGTAGGAGTTTGTGTTAGATACTAGTCTAGCCCCCAAGAATCACATCTTGTTGCTATCAAACAAAGCACCAAATATGTTAATAGTATGTTAGATATTGGTATTTGGTATCCTTGAGACATTACAATAGAGTTGGTTAGGTATTCTGATGTCAACTGTGCGAGTAGCAATGATGACAAGAAGAATACTTCAGAGGGTTACTTTTATTTGAGTAATTCTTTGATCTCATGGCATAATAAGAAGTAGAAATCTGTCTTCCTATCCACTATTAAGGCTAAGTATATTATTGCTAGGTTGTGTAGTTCTCAATTAATTTGGATGAAGTAAATGTTGTCAGAATATGATATCAAGGTAAGAAACCTTCTTTTACTCTGTGATAAGACCAAAGCTATTTGTATTTCTAAAATTTTGTCGATCATTCAAACATCAAACACAATCATATACGACACCATTTTGTAAGAGATCTAGTAGAATCGAACACTTTATCTTTGCAGCATATTAGTACTGAAGGCTATTAGTATTTGCATCCTTTTTTGACTCCCCAATAAAGGTTATTGGTATTTGCATCCTTCCCTAAGAGATTGTTATTTGTGTTCTTTAGAATTTTATAAGCTTGAAGAACTCTGTGTGTTGTTATGTGGCCTTTTTTTCTTGTTCTTACATATGTTGCTTATTTTTTGTTTTATTTTATCTTATATGCCATGTTGCATGAATATTAGTATAATTAAATATTTGTATGCATCATTTTTCTCATATAGAGTGTTTCCTTGATTTTTTGAGTCAAAAAGGAGGAGAAGTTTTTGAGTCAACTATGTGATTGCTGCCATGCTATGTATTGCATAGATGGTGAGTGTATGATTTTGCATACATTTAGAAAGAGTGTTGCATGAAGTCAGTGATGTTTTTGTACTTTGCATGTTTTTTGCTATATGTATGCATGTGTTTTGCCTATTTGTGTGTACTTGTGTAGGGTAAACACGATAACATATGGATAGACTACATGTTGTTTCTACATGATAGGTTTATAAGATATTTTTTTCGTATGAATAGGTTATAGGTGTAGATTGAAGTCTTTGAGCTTCAATTGTCTTGCGTGCTCATGCATTGAGACCCTCACATTTTAACCAGTTAGAGTATGGATGAGTATGAATCAACTTTTGCATCTTAGAAATGTTATTGTTGCCAAAGTTGAATCAAGGGCATTTGGAAACTAGTAATATGATTCATTTAGTAGGTTCTACACATAGAAATGTTATTGTTGCCAAAGTTGAATCAAGGGCAAGCTCATCAAGTAGAGGAAAAAGTAGTCCTAGAGGGCTGTATATTAGTAGAGATGGCAATCATTTCATATCTCGTTCAATAGATGACATTGAGTTCTTTTATTATCATAAGAAAGGGACATCAAGAGGTTTTGTGAAGACAAATTAAAAGATACAAGCAATCCTTATGAAAAATGAAATCAAAAATGAAAAAAAGATAAAATGTCATTGAAACTTATGATTTTGAGTCTGATGTCATATGTGTGATTATCGTTGAAGTTTTTTTAGAGGATTGGGTTTTGCATTCTACATGTTGTTTTCATATGTGTGCAAACAAGCAACTGTTTGATAGTTACAAGCATTGTGATGGTGATCATGTTGTGATGGCCATTGGAAAATGTACTATCAAAATGAAGACGTATAATGGAACTATCTGAAGATTTAATGAGGTGAGATTAGTTTCTGGTTGGAGAAAAAGTTTAATTTCATTGAGTATGCTAGATTCTCTTAACTATGACTTTTCTGTAAAGAATGAGTCTCAAATGTTAGTAGAGGCTCATGCATCTTAATAAAATAAAGGTAGAAGGAATGTTGTACAAGTTGATCGAAAATATTATTCAAGGTGGAACTAAATGGTCTTAGTTCAATTTGAATGACGTTTAATGTGAAATGATGTGATCGATTTTTTTTATAGTGAAAATATATGAGATGAACATAAAGAGATGTTATTTTGTTGTTATAAGTTTTTAGGATATTATTTTTATATAAAAAAGAACATTATATGTATTTTTTAATTCATTATCGTGGGTCTATGCATGCGGGAGATTTTAGGTGTAACGAGGCTTTAAGTTTAAGTGTTATTTTGTGTTCTTAATATTATTCTTAGGATATAATATATATCGAGTATTAAATTGAAATTCTTGTATTCAAGAATTGATATTGGCCAAATTTTTGGGATATTAAGAGTTGACCATGCAATTTGCTAAGCCACCTTAAATTTATTGCGTTATTACTTGTCGTTAATTTTTCACTTTGTTGAGTTTTTGGTTATATTTCCATTCCTTTTATAATTATTTGTTGGCTGAATACCAACTTCATTGTTTTGTATTTTGGCTACCAAATTATTGCTATTGCAAATAAAATAAAATATCTATAGTAAATATTAGATTGAAAGAAAAATTACATGAAATTAAAAAAACAAATAGATAAATCAAAAGAAAATGAATCCATTTGGGAATATATCATTCTAGATTTAGGATGCATTACTAATCTAAAATAAAAATCAAACAAAATCAAAATGTGAATGAGTTGAAATAAAAAGGAAAAAAAGAGTAAAATAATAACATTTGATATTGTTTACTAACTCTTTTTCTAAAATCGAAATAAAAAGAAAACATATTCGTATTATATAAAAAGTAAACATCTTGTATTGGAATAAAAAAACGAAAACAACAACTTTACTAAAATACCTTTACTTTTTTTTTATATAAAATATCATATACCTTCTTATTCTAAAATTTTGATTTTTTAAAGTAAAAGTAGGATAAGTAAACACAAAAAATAATTGGTAAATAATTAAATTAAATATTATGTATAATAATAAAATAATATATAGGATTAATGTAATATATAAAAGAATTTATTAACCTATTTTGATCATTATTAAAATTAAATAAGGACTCAAATTTTGAAATGTAAAAAAAATAATAAAATGGAAATAAAAATCTTGTTGAGTTGGGAATAAATTTGAATATATAAAAAAAATGTAAATTTGAATTTAAAAATAATTTTATTTTTATTATTAATATAATTTATGAAGTAAACATATGAATTTTCGGATTATTTTTGGTGCATTATATAGTAAATAAGATTTATCTCTCTCTTACGAAGAAAACTTATCCCTCGTAGAAAAATAAAAAAGGAGAAACAGTCTATTCTAACAAGGACGAGAAACAAGGATTTCGGCAAAAACGATTCTTCGAAATAATCAAAATTTAATATTTAGATAAATTAATTAGAATAACGTACACGAAACAATGAGGGGAGGGTCAACTATAAAGAGAACCAATTACTGTCGGGATTGAAAAAAGAAGTGTTATACATTCATAATTAATCCTTTAAATTACTAAAAATAAATCATACAACACGGATAATATCACATGCCAATTATAGTTAATTAAATTAGTATTAATTACAAGTATAAAAATAGATTTAAATATTAACATTGAATATAAATATAAATAGTTATTTAATTATAGTAATTAATCTTATTATTTAAATTTATATAATTCAATAGATAAATTAAAATAGTATGATTATTTTTTGTTTTAATATGATTTTATTTTTAAAAAATAAAAAAAATAAGGAGAAGAAGAATATGCAGAGGATATTACCCGTGATTAGCGCAGGCCTAACCAAAAGTAGGACGGACCAATTGCCTTATGTTCGTATTGTTTATAAAAAAAATGCTCATTTGTCGTACACTATTTTACTTTTTTAAATGAAAGAAGAGTAACAAATTAGATATATTAAATATAATTATAAATAAATAAAATAAAATTATAATTATTTTTTAGAATATTCGGTGATAATTTATGATAAATATTTAAATAAAATAATTTTTATTTAAGAGTGTATTTATTTCGTGTAGTTTTATTAATATCAAAATAATTGTATTATAAAAATTTAATTAAATTAATATTTATTTTTTTTAAATTTTTTTTCTTACATTTAATTATATAAATATTATTATTAATTTAAAATTAAAGAAAAAATTATGATAAATAATTTTAAAATTAAAAACTCAAACAAATTAAGTTAAATATGTTTGATAATTTAGACCTACATATTTTGTTAGGAAAAAATTTATACATAAATATAGTATTTTTATTCTTACGTTATGATAGTTAAATGTATAACTATATATAAATTATATAATTAAAATATTAACCCTATATAACAAACTTATTGTTAATATTCTTTATTTTTTAAATATCAATTGTTTTATATGAACCTTAATCTACAACATACACGACACACTACACACAAGGTAAGATATGTTGTTCTGGTAAACAATTACGTGCTCATATAACATGATAAAAAATTAGTTAAGTAAATATGTAACTATATATCGAGAAATAAAAAGTGAGAAATTCTTTGTCAATTTATTTGTTAATTTCGACTAAGTTTCACAAGCGTTCAATATTTAAAATTATAAAATTTTAATCGTGAATAAAATTGTGACTAAATTATTATTATTTTAATGTAAACATTAAACAAAGTATCAATTTAATTAAAATTATGTTAATAAAAGAATCATAGTTTTAACTACAAAGATTTATAGGTATGTTTTGAAAGTTGAGTCAAAATAACATAAATAAAATGATTTATAATATAATTTTTTTTAAAAATAATACTCTTAAAATTTATAACTATAAACGTTAACATTTTTTATATTTTTGAAATAAATTATTTATATTTATTTAATGTTAAACGTTATTTAATTATAATTTATTTAATATTATTAAAATGTTTTATGAATGTTAATTTTGTTATTTTTTAAAATAATAACCTTATATTTTATAATATATAAAATCAAATCATACAATAATATGGTAAGTTAATAACTAGTTATTAAAAAATATAGTAAGTTAGCAAATTTCAAAAAGTCTTTGGACGACTTAGTAAACTTTTAAGGAACAATTTGCAAATAAAAATATAATAAAACGAAACAAAAGGAATCATCGCATCTTCAATTTTCTTGTCGAAATTTCTTAGGTTTGAAATCGAGGAAATAGAAAATAATACATGTGCTACATTTTAATTAAAATTACTATAATATCTTAAGTTTTTAAAAATATTTATCATTTTTTTTTAAATTGCAATAAGTTGTAAAATCTTTCGTATGGTCAACAGATATCTATTTCATATTATTGGTAAAACCTATATTTTGTTTTTTACATTTACAATAAATGAAGATATACTTTATGATAAAATTATATCACTTTTTATAATATTAGTTAAGAATATTTAATAAAATACCGTATAGAATATAAGCGTGGTTTATAGTTTATTTGAATATGGTAAAGATTTTAATTTAAATTATAAGGTAAATAATGTACTTATTTAAAAAAAATAAAAAATTGCACACATCCCTTTTTCTTTCTATAAAACAGAAAATTGAAGAAGTTTTCAGAACCGAGAACAAACATTTAAGAGATAACTAATGAGAGGAAAAAACTTTTCTTCTCTTGTGGATCTTTCTCTTCTTCTATTTTGTGTTTATTTTTCAAGGGCATCCTCAGATTCTGTCTATGACACTTTTCTCCAATGTCTACAAAAAAACACAAACAGTTCGGACCAAATTTCCAACATTTTATATGACAAGACAAGTGGTTCTTATACCTCTGTTCTCCGAGCATACATACGAAATGCTCGGTTCAACACATCATCAACAAGCAAACCCTTAGTCATAATCACTCCTACACAGAAAACCCATGTCCAAGCCACTGTAATTTGCTCTAAAATCATGGGATTGCAACTTAAAATTAGAAGCGGTGGCCATGACTATGAGGGTATTTCTTACATTTCCGACATACCCTTTATTGTTCTAGACTTATTTAATCTCCGGTCGATCACCGTCGACACGAAAGATCAATCCGTTTGGGTTCAGGCTGGTGCTACACTTGGTGAATTGTACTACGCAATTTCAGAAAAGAGTAAAGTTCATGGCTTTCCTGCTGGGGTTTGTGCTACAGTTGGTATTGGTGGGCATATAAGTGGTGGAGGATATGGCAATATGTTGAGAAAACATGGTCTATCGATAGACCATGTTGTTGATGCTGAGATTGTTGATGTTACTGGAAAAATTCTTGATAGAAAATCAATGGGAGAAGACCTTTTCTGGGCTATAAGAGGAGGAGGAGGAGCAAGCTTTGGAGTCATATTATCGTTCAAATTGAAATTAGTTTCTGTTCCAGAAACTGTTTCGGTTTTTCGGGTCGAGAGACGTTTGGATGAGAATGAAAATGTAACTGACGTTGTAGTCAAATTTCAACAAGTTGCTCCTTTTATAGAAGATGGTCTTTTTATGAGGATGTTAATTCAACCCATAAGTTCCAAAGTAAAGAAGGGTGATAAAACAATAAGAGCAACAATAGTGGCACTTTATCTTGGTAATGCTGATGAGCTTGTTTCTTTGTTAGGAAAGGAGTTTCCTGAATTGGGTTTGAAGAAGGAAAATTGTACAGAAATGGATTGGATAGGGTCTGTGATTTGGTGGGCTGATCTTAATAATTCAACATCTGCTTTGCTTGATAGAAATGTTAATTCTGCAAAATTCTTGAAAAGAAAATCAGATTATGTTCAAAGACCAATTTCAAAAGATGGGTTGGAGTGGTTATGGAAGAAGATGATTGAATTGGGCAAAACTGGATTGGTTTTAAATCCATATGGTGGAAAAATGAATGAAATTTCTGCTTCTGATACCCCTTTTCCACATAGAGCAGGCAATTTGTTTAAAATTCAGTACTCTGTGAATTGGGAAGATCCTTCAGTTGAATCAGATAAGGACTTTATAACACAAACAAGAAGACTTTATAGTTACATGACCTCATTTGTATCCAAGAATCCAAGAAGTGCTTATTTGAATTATAGGGACCTTGACATTGGTATTAGTCACAATGGTAATAATAGCTATGAAGAAGGGATGGTTTATGGAGTTAAATACTTCAATGACAATTTTGAGAGGCTAGTGAAGGTGAAGACTGCCGTTGATCCTGAGAATTTCTTTAGAAACGAACAGAGCATCCCAGCACATCCAAGTAAGGCATAGATAGGGGAATTTATCATAATACAACAGTTTCATCATTCATATTACGTGCAGGTTTCATTATTTTTTCCAATATAGAAAGATAATTGGATACTTTGGAGATTGAATTCCTTGGAGATTATTGCAGTTGTTATTTTTATTAGAATAAAATAAAATAAAAGAATAAATCATATGCACACCCTTGATCATAATATTACCGTTCCCTAATCGTAGTATATGCAATTCCCATGTTCTAGTACTTTGAATGTTGTTCTACTTCATTTTCAAGCTCAATTGTGCATTTGTTTTTAGCTTTTTACATTATTATTAATGCTTAATGACTTTTCGAGATTCTTTACTTACTGCTTTGGAAATCTTCGGTATATAACATGAGCAAAAAATAAATCAATAAATAAATATCGGAAAACAACGAAAATAATATATTTAAAACATGTAAACATAAAAATAACCCATTTTATGTTTACCTCGTATATTTTTATTATTAAAAAAAAATTTAATACATCATTTCAATATTAAATTAAATATTGTTCAAATTAAATTATGGTTATTTAAATACATTCAATGTTAAATATTTAACACCGTTCATAAACATCCTTTTAATATCATTAGGATGTTATTTTTATTATTATGAGTTTGAAGATGTATTTTTTGTAATTTCCAAAAATATCTTCAATCTAGAACGCTTTGGAAAGTCAGCCTTTATTTATTGATATTCCAATCAATTTGTTTGAACTATGACCAAAATAGCTTGGAACTTTCATTGGTTTCATATCTAATTTACTGATTTCTTTTCTTGTCCGCCGTGTTCTATTTTGGTTCCATTTTCAGACGGTAGTTGTTAACTTTATGAGTGTGGAACTGACGACTCCTGTCCATTTCATGAAAGAATAGACTGGGCTGATTTTTCCCACGTCAGTCTCCTGAAACCACATGTTTTGGTTCAGCAATCACTCTTCTTTGGTCTTCTTCAATGCAACGTGGCTTCTCTTAAAGTTGCACCTTAGCTTTGCCCGGATAATATGGCCTAGGTATATTATAAAAATATTACAATCACAATCATTTGATATAATTTTATAAATTCAATTATACTATCAAATCAAAGTTTATATTGTTGGAGGGGATGATCCAATTTTAAAGATAATTAATATGAATGATAATTTGTGATTTCCATAGCTTTATTACTTATATATAGATTCATACGAAATTACATATATATATGTGTTAATTACGTAAGTTATCTGTGTATTAGATGTGGATAAAGGGGCAAAAAACAAAATTCTTGGTGCGTGTCTTTATGTTAAGGTCGGGCTGATGGTCGGCTTTGACAAGGAGCTGTCGAGCTTCATAGGAAGGGATTGGTGTACAGATATAAACCATTCTTCCATTTTTGAACTCCACTATCTGGCAAGTAGTTTTTACTGTTTATTCTTTTACCCAGTGAAAGATAAATTGATGGTGGTTGTGTTAGACCATAAGAAATTCTGCTATTGTTCATTGTTGTATGAACTCTACCTGACAATTCAACTCGTAGGCCATGTGTATGTCACATCATACTTAATCTTAGGTTGTATTTTATGTTCAAACAATGATATTATTTGAGATCTATCATAAATTTGTAATATTTGTATTAGATTATTCATTAGCTCTTATTAGTTCTTCCAAACCAGTAAAAAAAAATCTTATTCTATTTTTGTTTAGCGAAAAAATGGGAAGAATAAGAGAAAAAAAAATTTATTCTCGATGTTAATCCTAACTAAAATCCTTTATAAAAAGCAGAGGCGGCTTACTATATATATTTCAGCCTAAAACTTGGTTTTTATTGCTTTTGAGGATGGCGTAGTTGTTGTCTTCAGGCTGTGAATGTACTATGGTTGGTGCCTTCAGGAGTTGCATATGATTTGCCTTTTTCTAATGGTTTCTTGAAAAGGTTAGCGGTTGGGTTTTTGTAATGAGCAAATTGTCAAAGTTCAGGCTGAGCTGTTTAAGTGGTCTTAGAGGATTAGATGCGTATGTGCATAGTATATAATATGATAAAACATCATGATTTTTGTTAGATAATTAAAGTGAAACTGTACTTTTGTGCTTAAGTGTAGCTTGTAAAGTTCACTTATTTTTGTATGGTTGCTGGTTTCAGGTTCCCATTCTGGTGTGAATGGATGGTCCAGGTTTCACATGTTGACTAATATGCTACTAGGATTGCTGATCGACTTGGTTATTGGAGGACATCTGAGAGTTTAGCAATAATCAGTACCTTCTTATTTTTATTGTCTTTTTCTTTCTTTCTTTCTTTTCCTAATATTTTTTCTCTGACTCTAAAATTTTATGCTTTTCACTATGTATGCAGTGTGAGAGAGGAATAAAAAAACATTCAAGAGAATGGATGTGACCAGTATATTCTGTATATTCACTTCAATGCAATATAATGAGAATTAATAGTGTATACAAGTAGTATTGTGTAGTGCTAAATGCACATGACTAGCCCACTAGACACCTAGGCACCTAATAGTTTGTTATAACATAAATGAAAGAGAATACATGCAAGGCATTCACTGATATTCTACCATCCCTACAAATCGATGATGGTGGAACAATCATTAATTTGACTCGAATGTAATAGAAAGAGCTTTAGTTAGAGTATGTGGGATTGAACTGTACATCTAATGTATCAGCATTAACTTGATCACGAATTAAGTGCTAGTTGAGCTCAATATGTTTCATTCCGGCTTGCTCAATAGAATTAACAAACAAATTTTTAGCACTAATATTGTACCATAATAAAATAGATATATAAGGCAAGATGACATATAATTTTTGAAGGATTGATTGTAGTTAAATTAACCCAGAAGAGGCAAGAGTCAATGCTTTATATTCAGCCTTAATACTAGAACAAGAAACAACATTTTATTTGTTAGAAAACCAAGAAATTAGGCTATCTTTAAAGAAAATGCACTAAGCACTCGTGCTTTGTCGAACATTTGTGCAATTGGCCTAGTCAATGTCAAAAAGACTAATTAGGCCAAGAGTAGCATAGTGGCTTTAATATAGCGTAAGACATGCTTATGAGTTGCCCAATGTGCATTAGTAGGTACTAGAACGAGCAACAACCTTCTGAATGTTAGAAGACCACGAAATTAGGCTATCCCCAAAGAAAACGTAGTAAGCACTTATACTTCATCGAACATCAGTGCAATTGGCCTAGTCAGAGTTAGAAAAACTAATTAGGCCAATAATTGCTTGCCTCTAAGAGATTAAACCATAATGCATAGTGGCTTTAACATAGCATTGGACATGCTTATAAGTTGTCCAATGTCCATTAGCAAGTGTTCGAAAAATTGGCATAATTTGTTGACATGATAAGTTATGTCTGGACGAGTGAATACACAATATTGAAGAGCTCTCACAAGGCTTTTGAATTCAGTTGAAGTCAAGCTTTAGATGTTTGTTTGGAACTTTTCCTATTAGATCTCGAAAAGTAGGTAAGAGATAAATCATAATAGACTTTAACTCAAAAGTCTTACCATTTTTATTGTATTGAATGCATAAGTGTTATTGATATAAAACTACGGTTGTTGACATAAAGCCAGTGTAATAATCTCTTTAAGAGTTTGATTTTGTTTATTCTTAGCCATTTCCTTGTGATTGGAATGATCCAAATTGTTTGAAGAATTGCTTGAAAGTTAAGATCAACCTCAATTGCTTGCTTAAGTAACTTTTTGTTAACTGATTGATAAACTGATCATGTGAGTGGAGGAATAGGTGCAATGCATGAATTAGTCCTTATATTTTAAATTTGGTTGATCGAAGAATTCGTTATGTTACTATGTTGTGTGATCATTCACTAATGCTCTGAAAAACAAATAAGAAAAAGAAAAATATTAAGTAAAAATAAATAATTAAAAGTACACACAAAGTTAATTTAATGAAAAAAGTGCGTGCTAAAAATTGATGTACTCCAAATACAATAATCAATTTAATCCTTACTACAATTCTCTTAAAATGTCGTGTTTCAATATAAAGCAAGAAAGGTTATTTCCTGCAGCAGATTTTAGTTAATAAAATAACTCACGAGGCTTTGATTTTGATAAGAAAAATAAAACAATCAATTAAAAAACGATTAAACTAAAAATAAGATTGAAATAATATGAGTAAAAGAATATTGGATGATCATCCTCCACCGTTAGCATGAATTGTAAATTAATAAAATTATATCATAATTTTCTATTTTTTTATTATACTAATTTATAAAAATTCAAAGCTCGAAAGTCTTCACGTCTTCTTATCTAATCATTGAGTTAAATAAACTTTAAATTTAATCTTTTTCTAATAGACAATATAGAATAAGTTTTTTAAATTTAAGCTATTAGAAGCATTTAATTTTAAGAAACATATTGGATTAATGTTAAATTCATAAATTTGTTTTAATTATCTTGAATATTAATTTTCATTGCAAAGCAATTTAGTACTATTTGTTTAAATAGATTAAGCAATTATTTACCTAAAAAATTAATTGTTGATAAACTAATCTAATTACTTAATTGTACACTTAAATAATTAAGAAAATCTATCATGACATTAATATAATTAATTAAACACATAATCAAAGAGAATAGAAAAGTAGAATATAATAGATTTTATTGATAAATGCAAAATATATCAAGGGCTTTGAAATCACCTATAATTACAAGAAAATTAATTATCTATAGAGAACAATAAAAGAAAGGAGTAGAAATCTTAAGACTACTGTAAAAGAAAAGTGCATCCAGCTATCCCAATTACCTCTTGAACTCTCTTAATTGTCTCTAGAATCAATCTTACATTAATAATAATAATTAATCTATTTATATGCTAGTTTTTGCAAAAAAAAGTGGGAAAAAAATCACAATTGGTCATATAATCAATTCTTCTTTTAATGTACGGGCTATGGTATCCATTATTTCATTCCACGTCATGAACCAAAATTTCTAATTCCATAGTGAAACATGTGGTTTCAATTTCGTGTCATTTAATTTCTCATACGACGCCCATATTTCATTTTTTTAGCTATGCCTATTGATAAAAATCTGATGTATTTTGGGTAAAAATTGTACATATGCCTTTAAATATGACATTTAATGCCCCAGGTATAGAGTCTTTAAATCTTGTCACTTTGGTCTCTTGCCTTCAACGTTACTTCTTTCATTTATATCTTTTAAAACCCAAAGTACTTAAAATACATCAAAACATGCCATGTGATTCCGAAAAACACATTTTGTGAAATAGTTAAGTAAAAAGAAAATATTAAAACCCAATTCTCCCAAATACTTTTGATAACTCACAAAGTAGGTGTTATTTTCAAACACTTATCACTTGACAATCCCGATTAGGATGAAATCACAAACTTATCTTTAGGAGTGGTTGCTACGGTCTTCATATTAGGATCTAAGACCATTGACTTGATAAACTTTAGTGCAACCCTTGGAGTGGTAGAGACCTCTTAAATCCCAAACCACGTCTATCACCGGATACCTCATTTTTACTTAGAATTTCATCCAACTTCTAAGTTAATAGCATGATCTTCTTAACTCTACTTTTGGTGTGTTCCAACTCCGCTTCTAGCTTTAACTATTTAGCTCCCAATGCTCAAATGAGGTCATCCTTTTTTCTTAATAGATGCCTCCAGGAATTCAACAGAACAACCAAGATTCTTAACTTTTTATTCAAAGTGTATCTAACTCTTCATCTTTCTTAGAAAGAGTATATGCCAAATACTCTTTGTCACTTTCAAGAATAATCACATTATTTTCAAAAAGTGCGATTTGATCAACTTGATCTTTAGATAAATAAGGGCTAATCGCTCTTTGATTTTCTTAGTTTGACTCAAGCTTCTTCATTTCCTTCTCGAGATACTTCATTATGGAGCAATTTCAATTACATTCAATCTACATATCATTACATTATTTTCGAATGATCTCACATTTCTTTGAGAGATCATCTTACTCTAGGTTGACCAAAGACTTCTTTTCCTCAAGACTAGCTTTTGACACACTCATTTCTTTAACTTTTTACTCTAAAGTTTCTAAAGCCCTTTTTTAGCTTTTTCAGACTTGATATGCTCCCTTAGGATCTCGTTTTAAGTTTCTAGGTGCTCCTCATGATCATCTTTAGTAGATCTACCTAACATCGAGGTTGCAATAGGACTGTCCTCAATAGACTTAGATTCCATAAAGGAAATAAAGTTGATTTCATCCTCATTTACACTGGAGTTACTATCCAAAGTAGTAACCTCATCTATTCTTTCCTTTAAGCATTTCTTCTTGGTAAAGTACTAGGTAGCTATATGTATGGGATTTCCACACTTGAAATACTTTATCTGGTTAACATGCCCTTACTATGATGTTTATCACTCTCAATATCAATTTTTTTTGTCTTCTCCTTGTCTCAAGTCTCTTCTACTTGAGCTTTATCTTCTAGTCCCACCAAAAGAGTTCTTTTTACATTGGAAGAACTTGGTAAATTTCTTGGCTAGTAGAGACATTTCTTCTTCACCTAGGCTAGAGTTATCATTACTAGCCACAAAGGTGTACTTTTTTTTGTTGCTTCCACTACCCTTATTGGACTTAAGAGTCAAACTCTTTCCCTTTTCAGTATTTACCTTTATTTTCTTAGGTTGGTGAGTCTCAAATGCTTGAAGACAATCAATTAACTTATATACATGGTCCACGGGATTGTGAAAGGTTTCAATTGGAATTACTTTATCCTTGAGTTGAGAAAGGAGACTTACGAGGACTTTCTCAACTTGCTTCTCATCATCGATTGATCGATCCAAGTTGTAAGAGTTATGGATGTGATTTGAAAATCTTGCATAAGCTATCAAAAGTCTTGTCTTCTTCCATGTCAAATCAGAATTCACTCTTCTTATCTTCCATTCAAAGATACTACATATTTATATACAAAGCTAGGGACACTATTAGGTGATAGACACCTAATACACACCTAATATATCTAACACTCCCCCTCAAGTTGGAGCATAGATATTAATCATGCCCAACTTGTAACAAAGATAATCAACCTGAACCCCACTTAAAGCTTTCGTGAAGATATCTCCTAGTTGTTCTCCAGTCTTCACATATCCTGTAGAAATAAAACCTTGTTGAATTTTCTCGAGAACAAAATGACAATCAATTTCAATGTGTTTAGTTCTCTCATGAAACACAAGATTAGAAGTAATATGAAGAGCAAGTTGGTTATCACACCACAATTTCATTGGTAGACCTACTTCATCCAAGAGCTGATATATCCACATTATCTCAGACACAGATTGTGCCATAGTCCTATATTCTGACTCTGCACTCGATCGTGACAACATTCTGCTTCTTGCTTCTCCATGAGACCAAATTTCCTACAATGAAAATACAATAGCCTGATGTGGATCTTCTATCCACTTTGGAACTTTCCCAATCTGCATTTGAAAAACATTCAATATGAGTGTGTCCATGATTTGTGTACAAGATACCACGTCCAGGTGCTCTTTTCAAGTAACACAAAATTTGCTCTAACGTTGCCTAATGATAAATTGTTGAGGATGACAAAAATTGGCTAACAACACTAATAGAATATGCAATAACTGGATGAGTTACGGTAAGGTAGTTCAGCTTTCCAACTATCCTTCGTTATCTCTCAAGATCTTTAAAGAGTTCCCTATCTCTTATAAGGTGGATGTTCGGAGTCATTGGAACACTACAAGGCTTTGCTCATAATTTTCATGTCTTAGTTAGTAAGTCTATGACATATTTTCTCTCAGATAGAAAGATACCTTTTTTACTCCTTGTGACTTCAACACCCAAGAAATACTTTAGCATCCCCAAATCCTTCGTGTGAAACTGAGTATGTAGGAAAGACTTAAGAGATGAAATTCTCATAGTATCACTTCCAGTAATAACAATGTCATCTATATACACAACTAAAAGAATGATACCAGCTTCTAATTGTTTGTAGAACACAAAATGGTCAGACTTGCTTTTCATCATACCAAACGTTTCTATAGCTTGACTAAATTTTCCAAACCAAGCGTGAGGACTCTGTTTCAAACCATACAAAGATTTATGGAGATGACAAACTTACCTAGACTCCCCTTGAGCAACAAAACCATGAGGTTGCTCTATAAACACCTTCTCTTGAAGATCACAATGAAGAAAAGCATTCTTGATATCTAGTTGATGCAAAGGCCAATGGTGAGTAGCTACCATAGAAATAAACAACCGAACGGAGGTCAATTTAGCAGCAGGAGAGAAAGTGTCAGAATAGTCCACTCCATAGGTTTAAGCATATCCCTTAGCAATAAGACATGCCTTTAATCGAGCAATTGATCCATATGGATTAACCTTAATTATGAACACCCATTTGCATCTGCTAGCCCGTTTCCCTGAAGGTAAATCAACCAAGTCCCAAGTACCATTGTCATCCAAAGCATTCATTTCCTTTATCATTGCATGATGCCAACCAGTATGAGATATGGCTTCGTGAACAATTTTAGGGATAGAAATAGAATCAAGAGAGGCAATAAAAGAGAAAGAGGAAGACGACAAGCAATCATAAGAAACAAAAGAAGAAATAGGATAAGTACATTGACGTTTACCTTTGCGTAATGCAATAGGAAGATCATCGTTCGGGACTGGATCTGATGACGAAGGAGCAGGTGCATGACATGAATTAGAAGGTTTATGTCTGAAGTAGACTTAAGTAATAGGAGGCCTAACAGGATCTGGATCAGAGATAGGTTCAAATGATGTGATAGAATAGACTAACAAATCATTATCCTCCTTTTGACGTGCGGAAGGAAGAGAAGACAAAAAATAGGGTGTGTCTTCCATGAAGGTAACATCAATTGAGACAAGATATTTTTTTAAGACTAGGACAACAACATCTATAGCCTTTTTGGAGACGAGAATAACCAAGGAATATACACTTCAAAGACTTGGGATCTAATTTAGTAACATGAGGACAAACATCCCGAACAAAACAAGTGTTACCAAATATCCTAGGGTCAACCGGAAATAATGACTTCTTAGGAAATAAGATTTTGTAAGGAATCTCGCCATGAAGAACAGGTGAGAGCATGTGATTAATAAGAAAACATGATGTTGAAATTGCATCGACCCAAAAAGGTTTAGAAATATTCATTTGAAATAATAAGACACGTGTAGTTTCGAGAAGATGTCTGTTCTTACTTTCTGCCACTCCATTTTGAGATGGAGTATCAACACACGAAGTTTCATGAAGCATGCTATTTTGAACCATGCTATTTTGAACCATATAAGATTGAAACAAAGCTGATGTATATTCTTTGGCATTATTGCTTCTCAAAGTACGAATGGAAACATTAAATTGAGTTTTAATCTCAACACAAAATGCGCAAAAAATATAAAACAATTCAGAACGACTCTTAATTAAATATAACCAAGTTACACGAGAATAATCATCCACAAAAGTAACAAAATACTTAAATCTAGGTTTAGACAAAATAGGACAAGGACCCCAAACATCAGATGGACTAATTCAAAAGAAACACTAGCACGTTTATTAACTCTTGGATTTGAACTAAGACGATGATGTTTTGCAAATTGACAAGACTCATAATCTAATGAAGACACCTTACTAAACCATGGACAAAGTTTCTGAAGTAAAGGAAGAGATGGATGACCCAGTCTACAATGTGCCTCAAAGGGAGAGGTTATACCAGAGCAAACAACAGATTTCGGTATTGGTGTGTGAAGAATATAGAGGCCTCCAGACTCATGTCCTTTACCAATAGTCTTCTTCGTCATAAGATCCTGAAATAAGCAACGATCAGGAAAAACTGAGATGCAACAGTTAAGATTACGAGTAAGTTGACTTACAGAGATCAAATAAAAAGATAAGCTAGGTAAATGTAAGACAGACGACAAAGGAAGCAAATGAGTGAGAGTAATTGTACCAGACCTAAGAACACGAGATGGTGACCCATCAGCTAAGGTAACAGTAGAGGTGGAGGTGTGTGACTGAAGAGGAGTAGAAAAGAAACTAAAATTACCTGTCATATGATCTGTGGCACCAGAATCAATAACCCATTTGGAAGATGAGGAAAAAAGACATGCATTTGGTTTACCTGAATTAGTAATAGCAATGACAGAAAGTGATGAAGACTTTAGTGATTCTTGATACTGTGAGAACTTGGTAAATTCATCTGCAAAGATAATAACCGATTTTTCAGAAGTATCATAAGTGGATGCAATATGGGCCGAGTGACCTCTCTGATGCTTGTACTAAAGCTTTCTACAGTCATGTTTCGTATGTCCTGGTTTGTGACAATAGTGACACACAATATCTCTTGGGTCCTGTGGTCGAGTTTCAAACCCTTTCGAGCCACCTCCTTTGTTTCTACTCATATAAGTTGACCATCCAGGCTCATAGTTATTATTTCGGCTGACCAAAGCACCATTTAATTAAGCAAGTGGAGGTGGAGTGCCTTCTGTACGAAGTACTCGACTAAATACCTCTTATAAAGAGGAGATCTCAGTACCAGAAAGAACCTGGGACTTAGTAGTCTCAAAAGTATAGGGAAGACCGGCAAGAAAAATCATAACCGCTATGTGTTCCCGTTGGCTTTACTGAACCTTCACATCAGGGCTAAAAGGCATCAAACTATTGAGCTCTTTATAAGTTATTTTAAATTCCATAAAATAATTCGTGAGGGACTAATCTTGTTTGTCTGCACGATTAAATGCTTTGCATTCCTCATACATGCGAGAAAGATTTTCTTTACCAAAATATAAGAAATCTAAATAATCCATCAATTCCTTAACGAATTCACAATGATTGATCAAGTCAATTACATTGCTGTCAATAGAATTCCGAATCTGTAGAAATAAACAGGCATATTCTCTAAGCCATGTCTGCTTTGAATCATCTTTAGGAGGATCATTAGTCAAATGAGTATCTTTGTCGATACTTCTCAAATAAATTCAAATGATCTTGCTCCAAGCCAAATAATTCGAGCCATTGAGCTTATGGTCCATGATTTTAGACATCACAAGCACCATATCCGTTATAACATTAGATTTCTTTTCAGCCATAACTCCTACAAACTACAAGGCATCGAACAAACAAAATCCAAAAAGGGCGGCAAACAAGAACACAAAATTGGAAAAACCCAAACCTAAACAATCACAAAGCGATGAATGCCAAACCACCACAGATGACACAGGGGAACACTGAAGAGCAACACGAGGACAACCGGAGAAGACTACTGCAGGGACGCGTCGGCACGTGGAAAGATGCACAAAATTGCGGTGGCACGTGAGGCCCACGCACGGCTCATCTGGTGACTGGACTTCGGGGTTTGGCCAATCGGTGGCTGGGCTTCCTCCCTGTGCCGGTGGTGAGAATAATTTTTCACTCCCAAGGCACGTGGGATGTTGGTAGAAAAACACAGTGGCACGTGGGGCACACTTGCGGCTCATTTGGTGACCTGATTTTGGGGTTTGGCTGGCTGGCGGCTAGGCTTTCTCCCTGTGCCAGAGGTGAGAATAAATTTGCACTCCAAAAGGGTGTTCCAAGTTGGAACCCAAAAATGCACTAAACCTTAATTTGTGTTTACCCAAAATCAGATCCTAATTTGAACGGAAAAAAAATTCCCAATTTTGTAACCCAAATGCTTTGATACCATGTAAATCTCAGAATTCACTCTACTTATTTTCCAATCAAAGATGCTACATATTTATATACAAAGCTAGGACACTATTAGGTGATAGACACCTAATACACAACTAAGACACCTAATACACAACTAATATATTCAACTAGTGATAGACACCTAATACACAACTAATATATCTAACATTCCATATATAGGAGCTCATAGTCTATGTTTAGATGAATCATCCTTGATATTTTGATCGTAAAGGTACCCTTATGTGTTACTTACAATATTTTCCAAGTCCTGGGACATTCTCCAAGCTTGGATTATTCGATACTCATTGAGGTTAATTGCTCTGATGATGGCATACAACCCTTTAGTCTTCAAGTATAACTCTTTCTTCTCTTCTTTCATTCATTCAATCATCAACTTCAGGTTAATGGAGCCATTAACCAGAGTTTTGTGGGATACATCTAATCATTTTCAACTCGAAACCAGATACAATCTTCTTGTGACCATAAGAAGGCACATATCTCTGACTTTCAATAGGCATAGTTGAGCTCATTGAATAGCGGAGGTTCACATACTTTATCCCTTCACCTGAATCCATCATGGTGAATTCGTGTGTAAAAAGCGAGATAGAAAGAATCAATACCAAAGCGGTTAACTTAAAAGGTATACCCACTTCGATACCAACTGATAAAGTCCAATACCCTATGCACAACCAAGACAAGGTAATACTGACACCTTAAGACTCACGCCAATCTCGCAAACAGTGGAAACAATTAAAAGACAATACAACTCAAGTAGATAATTAGAAAGAAAAAAGTAGATGTTAAATAATATAGATAGAAAAATAGATTAATAATTGACACGCATCATAGAAATAGCATAGAACATGGCATCAATAACAATAGTTAGAAATCCAAAAAGAAAGACATATTAATAAGGAAAGCAATAGGAAAGAAATACATTCCGATCAAAACTAGATCCTTCTATGTAGAACATACTTGGATGTAATCTTGATTATACTCACATTACATATGATCACCGAACATAATAATGTAATAATAGACATATATAGGATTCACAACTAAATGGTAACATCTATAGGTTACCGAGAGCAAGAAATTCACTATGTAAAGTAAATCAATAGTTCACAACCTAAAGATAGTATTATTTAATAACTCTATTAGTTAGAGCATTACACTTAACTGCACCTAAGTTTCCTACAACAACTATGATTCGATCTTCAAATTCGACTCTCCACTAGAGGCCTACCACTTTGTGTCATGGCATAATCATCAATGGGCCAATATATGTGATACAACATAAGGTAAAGGAAATCCTAAGCACATGCACCTAATTTGCAATTACATCTTAGTGTTACTTCAATTTTAATTAACTCACTCAAAACTTGTTTTACAAAAATACTCAATGTATCACTAGTATTGAAACACACTCGAAGTATTGATGATAGAAAATTTAGAAAATAATATTTCACTGAAAATCCCAAGTTTGCAAACTACAAGAATTTTCCCACATTTTATAATTTATTTTCAAAATTCGAATAGGGGATATTTATAGAAAACCCTTCAGCTACTCAAGACCTCGTTGAGTACCTCGTCAAGGGTAATAGTCATTATAGTAAAGATAATGGAACAATTTCTCGCCAACCACTTCATTGAGTATCTCACAGACTACCTCGACGAGCCCTTGGCAAGCTCGAAAAACTAGTTATTTTTTGTTTGAAAAATTCTCGAAGTAGTTTTCCAAAAATAACCACAAACAATAATAAATAACCCAATGAATAAACACAACTTAAACATACTAATACATGCTCTAAACCACCGATGGTGTGGTTAACATGCAAATATACAAAGTGTAAGAACTATGTGAGTGTGTGCAACATATAACCTTCAGTAATTGACCTTATATAAAGGATGAAAATACATTAAGTAAAACACTATAGCCTTTGTATTTTTCACACATGAATTCCAAAACAAACATAACAAGAATTACAAGACTTACATGTTCAGAACCTAAGAAATATACACTTATACCCCTATTCGTAAGAGCACCATGCTCAACTATATCTAATCAGTAATATTACTAATATTACTAATATCCCATAATAATAATAACATACTCAAATTTAATAAATGGCCAAAATATTAAAAATAGCATTCAGAAAAATACATAAAGATTTAATATGTAAATAGTCAAATACAATTAAAGTAAAATACCTCACTATATTCTTCAATGTACAGACAACTTTTGTAACAATCTGTAATATGAAAAACCTCCAAAAGAATTTGCATATACTGTTACGAAATCTAAACTATTAGAGAAAACTAAGAAATAAAATTTTGAGAAAACTAAAGAAAAATAAACTTTAACTGACTTATATAAAAATTTATCTGACTTATTCTATATGTATATGATATATCAAAACAAGAAAACATACGCTTATTTATAGTTGAAGGTTGGCGTGAAAAGTTGATCATGAAGGAAAATTCATCGCCTGTCGCGACCGAGGAATATCCCTACCGTGGCCCATAATGCGTAATTACTCGCTTGAAATTGATGTTTAAACAGAGTAGAGTATGTTGCGGCTCAACTCAAGCTGCTTGAAATTGATGTTCAAATAGAGTGGAGTGCGCCACGACTCACTGTACTTCATGCCACAACCCATGTATGGTTCTTTTAATCTTCTAAGTTAAAAATGAGTACTTTAGTCACGATTCTTTAAATGTTTATCAATTTAATCAAATTAAAGCTAAAAATACCTGAAAAATAACAAAATATACTTATGATATTGAAAATAAATATTTGCTTAAATAATGATAAAATTATACATATTTTAATATATTTATAACACTTAAGTGCAGATAAATAACCAAATAATTGTGTTTTTCAAGTACTCATCAAATGGCTAATAGATCAACATTAAAGTTGGGTACTTTGGTTAGATAATAGAGAATATGGAATGATTTGTGCTCCTGTTTGTGATGTTATTCAAAGAAAATTCTACTTGGGGTAGAAATAGATCCCATTCTGTAGACCTTTCACTAGCAAGACACCTTAGCATCCAACAAATTAATCTATTAATGACTTTAGTTTTTCTTTATGATCGGGGGTGGTAAGCACTGCTAAAATTTAGTGAAGTATCAAATTGTTTCCATAGCTCTTTCTAGAAGTGGCTTATGAATTTCACATCTCTATCAAATGTGATAATTTTGGGGATTCCATGTAGCTTAACAACTTCTTGAAAGAAAATGGATATTATATTGTTAGCATTATAGATCTATGTACAAGCTCTTGGAAAATCAGTTTACCATAACTAGAATAGAGTTCACTCTTCTCAAGCTTACTGGTAAACCTAGGATAAAGTCTATACTAAGGTCCTTCTAGATGGTAGAAGGCACTAATAGTGTTGTATAGAGACCAGTCTTTTGATTGCCTCATATAGCTCTTTGATAGATGGAACACTTTTGAATAAACCTAATCACATCCTTCCTCAAGTGAAGCCAATAGTGTAAGTCTTGTTGTACTTGTGTCTGTATGTTGACTTTCCGTGTGTAAAACAAGATGTTTGTTTTATTTTACTTTATGTTTTGTCATCCTTTATGTAAGGTTAGTTATAGCGGATCTGTAACACACACACACACATAGTTAGGTATACTTTGTATGCAAGTATGTTTACACACACCATGTGGTTGGTTTTCGTATTGTGCATGCTAAGTGGAGTGTTGGTTTTTGGCGAGTGAGTGTACGAGTAAGTTGTCGTTTTTTCTTGTATTTTTATTCCATTTTGGATGTGAGTATTTATGGATTATACTCGATAATTTTTGGAATGAAAAAATATGACTTTTTAGCACCTCGCCACCAAGGTTGCCACCACCCTTAGCGAGGTGGCAAATAGGATATTTATAAGTACCCCAAATTTCTTCTTATTTATATCCAAAAAATGTAGCAAAACTCCGTCAAATGGATATATCATTTTTCTATTTTTGGATCACTAATACCTCAAGTGTTATTAGAGGAAAACTGTGCTTCTGAGTGTTGAGTACTCAAGATGGTGTTTGCGAGTGGGTTGTATGTGAGTCGTGTGTCAGCTGGGAGTTGCTTAGATTCAACAGTTTATTTGTAAAAACCTCATTATGAGAGTGAGCTAAGTTAAATGCTTTGATTTATATCTCTTATTGTGAGCAATAAGAGATACATTGTTTCAGTTTAAGGGTGGCTCTCAAGATTTGGAATAGTTACACTTTTGGTTACTGATCTTTAGTTACTAATCACACCAAATTGGGTGGTGTAGGCTTTGAAAAAGAGCTGGGTTCGTGTGTCAAACCAGGCCATTGCGAAAGCGACATGCAAGAGCAACAATATAGGAAGTTTAGACTGAAGTCTCAACTGATAGAGGTATTGGTGGTTTTATTTTCTATTAGAGTTGTAACTATTTTATCAATTAATGGATTTTTTATGGCTGAGTGATTGCCTTAAGCAACCCAAAGATGTTACCACATATATAGGAATTTTATGTGGGTTTACCTCGTTATATTCGGTGTTATACATGCTCAAATGTGAGGTTGGTACAATTAGAGTTTAATTGGTGTATGTCTCTACATATTGAAGTTTAAACTTTGATTAAAAAGCTTTTAATATTTACCACTTGCTTTTTGTTGCTGAATTCTATATCTACTGCTTTATTATACTATCTATCTACGTTTATTTATGCTACAACTGTGCTTATCTATCACATGTTTATATCTCCATTGTTTGCTAGTTTTGGTAGAGCCCTTAACGAGACTGTATCTCCTTAACCTGTATGTATATCAAGTCTTGAACTCCTTTATAGTTATGCATGATCTGACTATATGTTAGTATACTGTGCATTTATCTATATGTGAGTTTGGTGTGAGTCTCTAAAGAGTCAGTATCTTCTTACCTTGATAGTATATCAGGTGTTAGACTCTTTAATTGGTTTGTTATGATGTATATGATTGCATGCTGAGAGAGAACAATCATAATCTACAAAATGTATTAAAACATATGAGGTCTTGAAGTGAATGGAAATCCTTTATAGTTTTTTAGTATGTATGACTATTTCACATGATGTGTGTTGATTTCCATATTTGCATGTTGCTAGCCTAGATAGGAGCTTGTGAGGCACACTATCATTAGTGTGTTAACTATAGATTATAGTTTTCGTATTTGTTGGTTGTTTTTGTTATATGTTAAATTGAGAATGTTGTTTTGTACTTTCGTTGTGTTAATTGCTCAATTCATATTGTGAGACATGCTCTGTCGAATTGATATAAAGCTCATGAAAAGATTCCATAGGTTAGCATTTTTACCCCTCATCTAGGTATCGGTTACTTATTTGAGTCAGAAGAATAATTAACATTCGTGAAATTGTTTTTGCGTATGAGAATCTTCAAATAATATCTCTCTTCAACAAGAATTATTGTTTTATCTCTCCCAGCATGTCTAGTAAGTAAGGTTTGAAATGTTGATGTCGGTCAAGATGTTGAGATATAAGTTTTACGAAAAATGTCGAATATATTATCCTTGTTAATGAAAACTTAAAAAAAATCAAATAAACTATGAAAACTCTATGAAAAATATAGAATTTTTTTATAGAACTTTATGAAATATCAAAATAATTAATTACTTATATTTTAAACTAATTTTTTATTTAATAATTATATTTTTAAATACTTATAATATTTATATAAATAAAATAAATGTATGAAAAACATAATTTTCCATTGACCTTAATTGGATACTTATAAACTAATATATGTCTTAATTATGGTAAGACAATAAATGCTAAATATTTAAAGAATAATGCAAATAATAATATATACTCAATTTAGTTCTCCTTCTTAACTTGGAGCATAGATATCACATATTCTAACTTGTATAGTAAAATGTGAAAAGATCTTCCTACAACACCATGGGTCATAATGTCAGTTAATTGATAACTACTTTTGATGTATGGAATTCTAACGACACTCGCATCCAGATTGTCTTTGATATAGTTTCTGTCAAGTTTAATATGTTTTTTTCGGTTGTGTTGTACTGAATTATTAGCAATTTCAATTACTGAAGTATTATCACATAATAGGGTCATAGAGTCTTTAGGAAAAAAATCAAGCTCACTCAAACAAAATCTTTAACCAAGCAAGTTTCATAATATCATAGTGAAGAGAGCATTATTCAACCTTTGCACTAGATAATGATACCACACTCTGTTTATTACTCATCCAACTTACCAAATTTCCTACAATGAATACAAGGTACACTGAAGTAGATTTTCTATCTATCTTGGAACCCATAAAGTCAAAATTGGTGTAATCCATGATGTCTAGGTGTTCATGTTTTGAGAAGGTACGTGATGCTCACATGGATTATGTATGAACTGACTTACCATACTAACAATATAAGATAAATAAGATTAAGTATGAGTTAGATAAATCAATTTTTCAACCAATCTCTGATATCTCTCCTTGTTAATTGAAATTTGATTAAGATATATCGTCAAGCCATGATTCACCTCAAGAGGCGTGTCTATAATGACGCAGGGTGAATTACCATTTTCAGCCAATAGATCTAAGATATACTTCCATTAGGTTAGGAAGAATCCTTGTTTAGATCGAGAGACTTCAATACTTGAGAAATATTTCAATTTCCCAAGTCTTTCATTTCAAATTCCTTTGCCAAGTAACGACGCAACTGTTCTACTGCATTACTACTGTAACAATTATATCATCAACATACACCAAAATAAAGTAATATAACCACTATTCCTTTTATATGAAAGAGTGTGATCTGCTTGAGTTTGTTTAAAACCATATTCCTTCATCGAGTGACTCAACGTACCAAACCATGCCTTGGGTGGCTACTTCAACTCGTATAAAGCCTTTTTCAACTAGTACACCTTTTTGCCTTTTGTTGAGAACCCAAGGGGAGGATCCATATACATCTCCTATGTTAATTCTCCATGAAGAATTGTGTTTTTGACATCAAATTGAAGTAGTGGCCAGTTTATATTCACTGCCATTGAAAGTATAACTTGAACAATATTCATCTCGGCTACTGGAGCAAATGTCTCCTAATAGCCAATGCCATAAGTTTGAGCATATCCCTTAGCCACTACTCTGGCTTTATTCCTTTCCTATGTTCCATCAAAATAAAATTTGATAGTAAACAACCACTTGCAACCCATAGCCTTCTTCTCCTTAGGTAACTCAATCAACTCCCAAGTACCGTTCTTTTGAAAGGCATTCATTTCTTCTACTATGGCAGGATTCTACTTAGGATTTTCAATGGAAGTAAATAAGAGACTTTTACCTTAGAATAAATTTTGAAAGAATCATTCGAAGGTATGGTAGTATTCTCAAGAAGAGCATTTTAGTCATCATTAGAGGATGGAGATATAGTAGAAATCTCCTTATTCCTTCTATCAAAGTGCTCGTAAAAGATATGAGATGGCTTAGTTGGTTTTTCTTATTGAATTCGAGTTCAAGTACTTCCAAAGAATAATACGAGTCAAGAGGAACACTAACACTTTCTAAAGAATAATCCTCTTTACCAAAAATCCATCACTTCTTTTCTTCTAACCATTGCTTCTCCTCTTCCCTATTACTAATCCCTCTTGAAGAGAAGCTAGAGAAAATATTTATACCCTGTTTGTGTATTAGAGTAACCAACGAAGACACACTTAAGAGCCCGTGAGTCAATTTTGTCTCTATTACGTGCATATATATGAATGTAACACACATAATCAAAAACTTTAGGACATAGATTAAGGGTGGAAGGTATATAGTGAAAAAGAGATAATTTTGGAAATGGAGTTTGATAACCAATACTATGGGACATACGATTAATAAGAAAGGCGACAGTCATGACAGTCTCATCCCAAAAATGTTTATGAACACGTATAGTGAAGCATAAGCCACCCACCATCTCAAGAAGGTGACAATTTTTACGCTCTGATATACCATTCTATTGTGGCATATAAGCGCACATTGTACAATGAAAAATGCCATGATTTTTGAAAAAATCGATAAGAGGCCAATTTACAAACTCTCGACCATTATTAGAGTGAAAAACTTATGTGACAATCATAGTATAAAATTGAGGAATAACATGATGTACATCACTCTTAGACTTCAATAGATAAATCCAAGTGGATCTAATGCAATCATAAATAAAAGAGATAAAATATTTATGACCAGAAGTAGTAGGAATAGAGAAAGGACCCCACATAACAGTAAAATACAAGCAAAAGGAACAAAACTTTATTAATACTAATTTTAAAAGAAATATGATGATTATTAGTAAAAATGTATTGTTCACATATCAAGTTAGAAGTAGAAATATTAGAAAATAATTTAGGAAACAAATGCTTTAAATAAGGAAAGGATGGATGTCTTAAACGACAGTGCTATAACATAATTCGTGCTTTCTCAATCTCTCTATCCACTTGAAAACCAAAAGTTGATTGACAACCCTTTTCTCCAAGTAGTAAAGATCTCCTCTCTTCTTACCAATGCCAATTGTCATCTTAGTTTGGTTGTCCTTAAACACACATTGGGTAGAGTAGAATGTTATAGAATAATCGAATTTTTTGGTAAGCTAACTAATTAACAAGAGGTTAGTTTTAAGAGTGAGTGCAAGTAAAATAAAAGACATGGAAAAAATAGGTGAAAGTGAAACATTGCCAGATCTTAAAATTGGCATTAATGTCCCATTTGCAACCTGTATAGACTTAATAGAAGATGATGTTAGAGAATCAAGAATAGAAGGATTATTAGTTATATGGCCAGTAACCCTTGAATTAATAAGCCAAGTATAATTAGTAGAGAAAAAATACAGATCCAGAATTACCTTCTTGAGTAGTTACTCGAGAAACCAGAGAAATAAAATTGGTGATAGTAGCAAGTAGAGTTGATTTTTTTTTTCAACTTGCTTGAATTTGTACCACTATGGATAGCCATGTTTCTTCCAGCAAACATCAACAGTATGCTTAAGAATATTATAATACGTGCAAAATCAAGAACCAAGATCAATAGAATGGAGATCTTGGCAAAGGAAAAGTAACCAACACCCAACTCTTAACTTGATTGAAACTTTGATCCAACCCAATAAAAAACATATAAACCCGATCCTCAGGAATATGCTTTCTAAGTTTCTCAATGTTAGTACCACATGTCATTAGGGGTGTCCACCGATCCAGTTCGGTCCAATTTTGGTTAAAAAATATTAACCGGATCATACCGTTTATATTACTTAGACCGGACCAGACCGAACCGTTTGAAACGGTTTTAATTAATACAAACCGGACCGGAATGTTTGATTTATAAAACCGTTCGATCCGGTCCGATTTCTGATTTAGTTCGCCTTTTGGACACCTTTAATGATAAATAATTTGAAAATTTTAATATATTATTAAACTGGTTCGACCCGTTTGAAAAAATAGTTTTAACTAATACAAATCGGATGAGACTGTTTGATTTGTAAAACCGTTCGGTCCAGTTCGATTCGATCCGATTTTACGGTTTGGTCCGGTCCGGATCGGTTTATGGATACCCCTACATGTCATATCATTAGGTTTGTGATAATCTAATTCCATAAAAATAGAGGTCAATTCGTTATAATACTTAGAAAGAGATTGATCACCTTCATAAAGTTTCATTAACTCATATACCTGTGAAGAGTTAAAAACATCACGATAGCTTATTTTCACTGTATACCAAAAGTATTTCGTTGTTCTACAACTAACTTATCCGTCAAAGAGTTAAGGAGCCAGGATTTAACTAGGGCATCATCGACTTCCCATTCACCATTAGTGGGATCATCTTTCTTTGGAATAGAATTTCTTCCGGTAATATAACCTCTCTTTTTTCTTTTAGTAATTTGCATCTCCAAAAACTTTTGGACCAAATATGTTACAGAGGATGGTGAATCAGCTATAGAGGATGAATATAAATCCTTATTAATAGACATTACCAAAAAAAACAGTTGAAAATAAACAAATTTGAAAGATAAATGATACCAAATAAGATCAACACAAATAAAAAATTGAAAGCAAATGAGATAAGCCCAAAACTCAACACAAACATAAGCTACGAAGGACAAAAATGGAAATTCGAATTCGCATACACAGGTAGGCTGGAGATTCTGACCAATGGCGAGAAGCTTGACAGACGGTGCTGGAAGAAAGGAAACAGCGGCGCTAGAAGGCTGAGGTCTGTCAGCGAAGAAACAACGTCAGGGCTCCTTCGATGATTTCAACGTTTTGAAAAAAATGGTAGTGCAACAAAGAAATAACAACGTCGGACTTGAAAGACACTAAGAGGCTATCGGCGACGGTTACTGGTAACGATTCTTGGCAGTAAGCAACATGAAATATTAGGTAAGGTGCTGTTTGAACAGCGTGTATTTCATTTTTTTTAATAATTTTGCTATGATATCAAAATAAAATAAATGCATGGAAAACATAATTTTCCATTAATCTTAATTAAGTATTTATAAATTAATACATCTTAATTATGATAAGATAATAGATGTTAAATATTTACAGAATAATACATATACTAATATATATTTAATTTAATTTATATTAATCAATGGATAAATTAATTAAAATATTTTATAATAAATTTTTTTGTAAAATATTATAAAATAAATAGTTAAAATATTTAAAATAAAAGTAGATTTTTTAATTGTATTAATTATTATAAATAAATAAATTTTGACAGTATGAAATATAAATTTCATTGATATTTTTGATATTTTGACAATTTTTATTAATATTTTAATAACATTTTAACTCAAAAAAGAAATTTAAATGATAATTTAATGATAAATATATTTAGGTAATAATTTATCAACATTCTCGACAATTTCATGATAATTTAGTCAAAAGATATAGATATCAAATTTTGATATCAAGATGTACAAAATAACGATATTGTCACAAAATATATTGACGATATTATTGATATTTTCATCCTTGCCAAGAAGTACACCAATATGTAACTCGTGAGTCAAGTAGTCTCTCATCGTTGCTTTGGGAATGCAGAACCTATTATTGTTAAACAAATAGCCTTTATATATATGAAAATCATTGACAATTTCATAATTGTTTCACTAAGCTCGCACAATATCAAAATCTTCATCTATTACATATAATTCAAGCATAGAATCAAAGTTGGTGATTTCAATCTTAAGAGTAATGAGTAGCTGATGTCTTTTACTAAGTGCATCACCCACCTTATTCATTTGTCCTAACTATATTTAAACACATAAGTAAATCTTTGCAAGTAAATAACCTATCGAGTGTGTGTATGAGAAATATCCCTTTATGAATTAATCAAAGTGTTGAATGATCACTATGAAGGATGAATTCCTTAGAGATTAGATAGTACTCTCAATGCTTGAGTCCCTAACAAAAACATAAAATTCTTAATCATAGGTAGACTATTTTTTCCTAGGTTTACTCAATTTCTCGCCAAAAAACTCAATAGGGTGACCATCTTGTGTCATCATTGCCCCAATGCCCACCATCGAGGAATCAATCTCAACTTCAAAGACCTTGTCAAAGCTAGGTAATGTAAGTAGTAAGGTTGTACATAGTTTTTGTTTAACGAGTCTCTCCAATAAAACCAACCTTTCTTGAGGCAATTTGTTATTAGACCTACAATAGAACTAAAATATCTCATAAACCTCCTATAGAAGGTAGCCAATCCATAGAAGCTCATTACTTCTTAAATGGACTTAGAGGTTGGCTAGGTTTGGATAGCTTCGATCATCTTACTATCCACAGAGATCCCCTCAGAGCTAATAATGTAACCCAAAAAGAGAAGCTTGGTAGTTATAAACTCACATTTTTTTAGGTTGAGAAAAAGTTTATTTTACTTGAGTGTTTCCAAGACAAATTGTATGTGATCCAAATGATTTTGATGGTTCTTGTTGTATACCAATATATCGTCAAAGTATACAGCCATGTAAGTTATGAACATTACTTTAACCTATTATTTGTTATGTTTTTAAGTATTTATTTTATGTTTATATTTTTCTTTTAGTTGCTTTGGAGAGTATTTTTGTGTTTTATTAGTCAAAGTAGTTTTAGAAGAATTTTGGATAAACACGAACAAATAGAGAGAAAAAGGGTGATTAGTAGCAATTCACACAAGTTAGAACGAACTAGAATGTCAAAGATCATAAATTCTATGCATATCTAGTAAGTGCTTGAAAATCACTCATATTTTTTATTTTAATGTGCTTATTTGAAATGAATAGGTTTGATTATATCATTTTTATTTGATTATTCATACAAATATATCTTTTTGTAATCATAAGTATATTTTGTTATAATTTAGGTGTTTTAGCTTCAAAAGAGATAAACAATGTCAACACACGAATACACAATGGTTGGAGCACTCAAGTAGTACCTTAAGAGTGCAATAGACTAAGTCATGTAAGCCTTACATCATGTATCAGCCACTATCTAAGGAGCACAAGTAAATTTATGACAAACATTGCTCATCGTTGCGAAGGATTAAGTGTGCCACGGCATTAAGCTCTAGGGATTACGGGACATTGAACATTTCGTGCCATGATGTGATTAAAAGTGTGCCATGGCATGGTCCTATTAGGTTGCATGATGAGATTGATTTTTAGCTTTTTTCACAGGGAGAAAAATGTTATGCCACAATACGCTTACTATTTTTGGGATTCCATTTGTTTAAAATTCTCTTATAAATAGTTTCTTTTGTTCATTAGGTTGGCTTCTCATGTAAGTAATTCATAAAGTAGCCGTTCATATATAACATAATAAAAATTAGAGGTTTTAATATTATTTATAGGCAACTCTTTTGGAAGTTTTTCCATATCTAAGAATAGAAGAGAAGATCTCTAAAGATTCAAAAGCCCTTTGAATATCAAGATTACAATTTTTAGAGCATAAAACATCATTCATCCATTTCTCGTATTTAAATCTAATTTGGAGTATTTTTGAAGATTCTTATATGTAGAAACAATTACACGAAGGTCAATTATTTTTCTGACTCAAATAGGTAATTATGACCTTGATGACGAGTGAAAACGCCAATCCATGGAAGTTTTTTGCAACTCTATATCAATTTGGCTAAGTAGATCTCATAATGTGAATTAAGCAATTAACATAGTAAAAGTAAAAAACAACATGCTTAATTCAACACATAACAAAAAAAAACTAGTAGATACAAAAATAATAAATTTGCAAAATATACACTAGGAATGGTGTGCCTCATAGACACAAGTCAAACTAGCAATATGCATATATGGAAAACAATACACAGCTTGTGATATAGGGATACATACCAAAAAGCTAAGAGGATTTTCAATCACTATAGGATCTCGTATGTAGAAACATATTTGGTAAATAATGATTGTATTTTCATAGCATGCAATCAAATAAATATAGAAAATCCTAATAAAGAGTTTGACACCTAATACACTTCCAAGGTAAAGAGATACAGACTCCTTAGTAACTCACACCAATCTTCTATGCAGATAAAAGATAGATTATACTAACACACAACCTAAACATACATGTCTACTAAAAAGGAGTCTAAGCTAGCTTCGATACACAATCAGGTCAAAGAGATGCTAACTCCTTAGGAACTCAACCCAACCTCTCAAACAACAGAGATAAAAACACCTGATAGATAATCACAATTACAATATAAATAAACACAAATATATAGTATAATAAAGTAGTAGATATAGAATTCAGTAAACAAAAAATAGGTGATAAATATTAAAAGCTTTCGAATAAGAGTTTAAACTTCAATATGTATAGTCATAAAACATTTAAATTCTGATTGTAGTAGCCACACATTCGAGCATGAATAACATCGGATATAAAGACGTAAACCCACATAGAAACCCTATCTATGTGGTAACATCCTCGGGTAGCTTAAGGTAACCACTCATCCGTAAATAATCTACTAAACAATAAATCAATTATAACTCTAAAAAAAATAAAATCATTATTACCTTTATCAATCGAGACCTTTGTCTAAATTGCCTATTACTATTCTTACTTGTTGTATCTGTTGTGACTTGTTTTGACACACGAACCCAACTTACTTCCAAAGCCAACATGCATAGATTAATGGTCTCAGTCAAAGCTCGCTTAGTCAGCCCCACACGGTGCAACATGATTCATGGTTATGGATGGCATGGTGCATAGGTGAAATGGTTAGATGAATCCAGTGAAGACTCGCGGCGAATGCATTGACCAAATGGGATGAAGTTGGGATGAACGTTGTGCTGACACATGGCACGACATTGCATTACTCTATACAAGCACCTTAGCATGATTTTCCTTTTCTGATTGCGTGGTGTCTAAGTGGCTTATTCTGTTAGCTCCCCTGCTTACATGGCATCCGTGTGGCAGCTTTTGGTTGGTACTCCTTTAAAAATTCATAAAAAATCCCAAATAATTCCAAAAATTCTATTTTCACTCTTTTTCACTAAAAAGTTTATATTTTAATATTTTCAACCCTAAAAATATTATTTATTGAATAAAATGAGAAAATATTAAGTAAAAAAGAGCTTGATGACACTACTTTCATAGATTCATCACTATCGAATGTGGTGTGATAAGAAACTATAGATTAGTAAACAGAATTGTAATAACTCCCAATTTTGAGGACCACCTTCAAACTCAAACAACCTATCTCTTATTGCACATAACAAGAGATATGAGAATCCAAAGCATTTAACATAGCTCACTCTCACAATGAGTTTCTCACAAATAAATAGATTGATCCAAGCAACTCCCAACTGACACAAGGCTCTCATACAACCCACTTGTAAACACCGTCTTGGGTACTCACCACTCACATGCACTATTTTGTTCACACGGTCATGAATCACTAATACTAAACAACACTCAAGGTATTAGTGATTCAAAAATAGAAAAATGATATATTAATATGGTAAAGCTTCGTTACATTTTTCTAGATACCAAATAAGAAGAAATAGGGGATATTTATAGAGACTTGGATATAACCACTATGCTAGCCACCCTATCAATAACCTCACCAAAGGTGCTAGCGAGCTTGATGGTGAAGGTGGTGGTGAGCTTGGTGGCAAAGTGCTAAAAATCATATTTTTTGTTTTCCTAAATTGTAGAGTAATTTTCATAAATACATGGACCTAAAATGAACAAAAACAAATGATCAAAAATGTCAAAGTGTGACCATTGCTCCACCTAGAATGCATATCACGAAAACAACCCCATAGTGTGTGTAAACATGCTCATATATAAAGTGTTTTCAACTATGCACATGTATGTATTACTGATCCATAATAATCAACCTTATATAGAGGAGGACAGAAAAACTAAGTAAGAATGAAACAGACACCATGTTTTGCACACAGAAAACCAACACACACACACACGAGTACATCGAGGCTTACAATTTTATTTCTGGATTTATCTTCTTCTTATTTTTTTTGAATGAATGCTTATTTTTATATGATTGTGAATTTTCATTTAGCATGTGAGACTAATTTTAATTATAAAAAGTGAGCTTTGTTTTCATGATTGTTTAGATTATTTGGGTGGATATTCTTACAATTAATTATATAAAGATTATTTCTTCATTTAAGGTTTGTTATAAGATTTATTTATTATTAGCCATTTACTCTTCATAATAGATTGAAAATTTGAGAATTATGTTTGAGATATATCTTCTAGATCTAATTTGGATAACTTGAATAAGAGTTTAAATTGGTGACTTGATTGCCACATTGATTTAAATGGTTTGATATTTCCTTGGACACAATTTAATTAATTAGTGAAACACCCCAATCATAGGATATTATGGTTTGATTAACAAATAAAATGATCCCGATCATAGAACTTTTCATATTTTAAAGGAAAAACTAATAATTCAAGTTTATATTTCAATTAACCTAAATCTTTCTAAACAAGCATGGTTGACTGATTAAACTTTTCATAAATCCTCCATTGATTTTGTCAACTGGCTTAATTTTATTTTGAATTGAGTTTATATTTAGTTATTTAATTATTTGTTATTAATTTAGGATTTTGAAACCAACCATTGTGATAGAGTGTTTAGATATTATTTTCTGTTCATAGTTCATTTAAGTTTTTTTAAGAAAAGTCAAAAATTATCTAAATTCAATGCAATTCATAAAGATCAATCTTGGGAGAATACTTGTCACTTACTATAGGTGACTCGTGCAATTACCAACTTTTAATATAAAATTTGTACATCAAGTTTTTGGCAATGTTATAAAAAAATTGACGTTTTAGATTGTTTATCAAATTTGTTTAAAAACTCTTTGTGAATATTTGTAGTTTGTTTATTATTTTTGTTTATTGTCTCTTTTATTTATTTTCTTTGATATATTTTATTTTAGTTTTTTATATTATTTTTATTTCTTTCGTTATTTATTTTTCTATAGTTTACCTTCTGGTGCTTTAATTTAATTGTTGTTTTCGTTAGTATATACAAGGTAGAAGATCCCTTAGGATTCAATTCTTACATTTTATAGATTATGTTAATATACCTAAAGAGTATTTAAAAGGGATGGATACTAAAATACAAGAGCCTTTAATGGAGCCACCATTAGAGCCTATTTTAGAATCTTTAAACATGGACTATGTTTTACCAAGGGGGTTTCCTATGAAGAAGTATGCAAGGCCAATTATTGGCACTATTACTGTCTCTATACAGTTGGGTAAGACAGTGAGGAACTATGAAATGAAAAAAGACTCATTATTTTGTGTTCCTTCATTTTATGAAATTCTTAATGAAGATACTTTGACTTTCATTAAAAAAATTTACTCAATTGTCCAAACATTGACTTTACAAGAGCTAAATGTAGGCCAACTAAAAATGAAGTGTGTCCCATATATGCTCAAATATAGGGAAAAGGCATGGCTAATGACTCTTCTACTAAGTTCCTTGATAACTTGGAAGATAACCTACGATAAATTCATGAAAAAAATTCTATTCACATCAGGAAATTTCCAATTTGAGAACAAAAATAACAACATTCTCTCAAATGAAAGTAAAGCCATTCCAAATGGCATGGGATATATTTAAAAAATTTCTCACTCAATGCGCACACAATAACTACCCATTATAGTTGCAAAACCAATTATTCTACGAAGGATTGAAACAACAATGTCAATTCACAGTGGACAATGTTGCAGGTGGTGCTTTGGGGAAACAAGACTACCTTGGAGACTTATAATCTCTATGAAATGTTAGGTGCTAATTCTTAATAGAAAAGTGCTAAAGTAAAAAGAGCTATAGTTCATGAGATAGGCTCTGACATTGAAATGTATATGAAACTTATAGAATTAATCAAGCAAGTGACACTTTTAGCCACTAAAGGCACTCAAAATAGAGAAGTATGTGGAGTGTGTAGTGATTATGGGCATCGTGCTAACATATACCGTTATCAAAGAGAACCAATTGTAAGCCATTAATAAGTGAATACAACTGAGTTTTATCAAACTAGACTTAGGAATGACCCTTATGCAAACACTTACAATCAAGGATGAAGAAATCGTCACAATTTCTCTTGGAGGACAAACAACCTTCCCTTTTCCCAAAACCAAAACCATGTAAAGGGTTAGTAATACAACCAACACATGCCATATAATCCTCCAAATAAACCAAATTTAGATGGTAACTTGAATGCTTTCATTAAAGTTAGTAAAGACAACAAGTTAAAAATAATTAAATGTTGAATTCTTTGGAGGCATCAAAGAAAAGAGCATAAGTGCAAGTGGGGAAACATCCTGAGCATTTGTAGAAGCAAGAAAGAGAAGAGTTGTCAAGTCAAAATGAACATGTGAAGGCTTTTACAACCCTTCTTAATGATGAGTTGCTAGAGGTTGAGTTTCTTGAATTTTCTAATTATTTACATAATGATGCAGGAAACATAAGTAATTCTATAGCTACATATAAGGGTCATGGAAGCTTTAATGTTAATATCACCATTGGTGATAAAAAGAGGTAAATGATATGTTAGATCAAGGTTCAAGCGTTAATTTAATACCTTATTCTTTATATTTACATTTAGGAGTGAGGGGGGGCTGAAACGGATAACCATATCCTTACAATTAGAGAATAAATTTATAATATATCCAAAGGTCATGGTAAAGAGCTTAATGGTACATGTGGATAATCTCATCATATCTAGAAGTTTTGTAATTACTTATGTGCAAGAGACCCTAAAATTGAACAAGGAGTACAATGTATTTCTTGGTAGGCCATTCATAGCCGCAACCAAGATAATTATTGATGTCCATAAAAAGAGCCTATTAATGATAGTCTTAGGAGAGACTATACATTTTCAAGCACATTCAGTTACAAACTCAATGAAAAAGGGGACATTGAGTTAATTAAAATATACAAATCATAGCCACCCTAAGCAAGGTCTTGTTAAGACGTTAGACTAAGCCCTAAATGGAAGGTAACCCATTAAATATTTTTTATTTTTTACTTTTTGTTAGTTAGTTATAGTTATTTTTATATTTTTTTCTAGTATTTCTTAATTTATAGCTTAAAATTATTTTTTTAGTTTTATTTATAAAAAAATTAAATTAAACCGGGTTGTAGCATGAATTTTTTGTAAGCCACGGCATGGGGCTCTCGGATAAAAAATTGGGTTGAAAAATTTTATTTCACACCGCGGCACACTATTCTTGGGGAGTATACGCTAGGCAATTTTCTATGTGTGTCGTAGCATGAAATTTTTTTGCGTCAATGCTCACATGCATATTTCACACTAAAAACCCCAGAAACACGATTTTAGACTAGATCTACAAAACAAAATTCTCCTTTCTTCTACAATCCTAATTTTTCTCACCCCAAACACTAAAAGTTCACAAAAAACTCATTTTTCTCACATTTTCATCCCTAAGTATTTTTCAAGCCATTTTTGCCAAGCTTTTTCTCAAATCTTCATCATGTTTTATCTTCGGGGGTTATCCACATCAACTTCATATTCTTCAAAGGGGTTTGCTAAAAGTTAAAGTAAGTTAACAATATTCTTAAAATAATTACCAAGTTTATTTTATGAAATTTTAAGTTAATATTTTTTTTAATTTAAGTAAAAAAAACCCTAATTTTGTTTAAAGATGGTGGTGAAGAATTTTTTGTTATATTTTTGGGAGTATTTTATGGGTATTTATTTTTAGAACTTGAGAGTAATGGCACATAAGAGACAAAGTAGTGAGAAGGGAAAGGAAAAAGAGGTTACATAAGAATACAATAGAGCTAAATTTGTTAGCCTTGAAGCTAAACTAGGGTTTGATAAGTAGTAGAGATTAACAAAAAAATGATTGTGGAAAAAAGATTGGATTTTGAGAAACATCCATTCAAGGGTATAACTGATATAATAGAAACCCTTAGTTGAAATGGTTCGTTAAGAACCCAGAGGCCACTGTTGTGTCAATAGTATGAAAATTTTATGCAAATGTTCCCGATGCTATAAAAAATCAAGCAATGATAAAAGGTGTGTTTGTCCCATATGGCCCTTCTGATATAAATGCCTTTTATGGAATGATAGATGTTGGCCAAGTAGAGTATTAGAATTATTTAGAAAATATGGATTATGACGAAGTAATAGAAACCATAATTATGGAGGGGGTTGACCAAGATATTGTCAATGAGAGACATGAATCCTTTGATGCTAAATTCTTAACAAAGGTCTCCCATATTTGGAAATATTTTATCTACTCTAGTCTAATGCCCACCACATGTTATAGTACAATGCAAAAGAATGAGCTATTTTACTATATGTCATTATATCCACCAAGTTAATGGATATTGTGGAAATAATCAACTGGAGATTAGACTATCCACAAATAATCACTGATTAAGTTATTTATTCCCCTAACTAATCCTATCCCTCTATGCTAGTGTTGGGCTGAAATTTTCCAAAAGTGAGGTTTTATTGTAACCTAGTGACTTATTGACCCCTAACTACATGAGAGACCTCATAAGTGGAACCATAGCCACTCAAGAGACTAAAGGAGTAATTTCTTCTTCCAAAACTTCAATCAAAGACCAAGTATGGAAGTTGGAAGAAGTGGTAGATTATATGAAAGATTACCATGCTCTACAAACGGAATGGATAAGTGGGCATATGCATTTTTAGGGTGATACACGCAATCTTTCTATGAGATGCAAAGATTACAACTCTCCCATTTCGGAATCAACTATAATCAAGTAAGATTACCTAAGCCTCTTGGTTATGAGTTTGTCTATGGGCTGCCTGAATCTACACATAAGTATGAAGATGAACTGGATGACATAGAGAACTGAGCTCCACCTTTTTTCGACTTATTTTTATGTATTTTTATTTTTATTATGTTTGCTTTTGATTTTAATTTGATGTATTTTATTTCATTTTATTTCTATTAGTATGAATAATGTTTATGTTAATTATAACTGTTAATTTCATAACTGTTTGGTAATGTCTTATTCATAAGAGATACATAATGATTCTCTTTGGGTGAAAGAACTTGAATTGATAATTAATGCAACAAAAGTAACCATGTCACCATGATTAATCATATTGAACTATTAAAATTTGATAACTTTTCTTTTCTTTTTTTCTTTTACTTTGAATTACATTTTATCATTAAAGAAAATGTAGAATTTAGGTTGGGAACGAAGGAAAAGTTCCTTATAAAATTATGCATTTAAAATTTTCTCAAATATTAGTTTGCTTTTGTTTAGTCGATTAGGGACATTTAGGTGCAATAATGTTTTTTTATACAAAATTATCATGATTTTAGTTAATTTAAAGTAATTAATTGAGTCTATGTACATAATGTTTGATGTCTTAAACATGTTCAAGGATTATTGCAAAAGTTAGTTATATTCATAGTTTTTGTTTCATTCTTGGATATTGAAATTGAGATAAAACTATGTTTGGTGTATAAGAATCAAATAATAGAGATTATTTTGCTAATATATTTTTATTATGAGTAATAATATTTATTATACTCTTTTAAATATTTTCCCTATTATTTTAAATTGTTAGATGATCTCTATAAGGTTTGCGTTGAGTATTAGGATTTTAAATATCTAATGAAATATTATTTACTTATTTTCATTCTTTAATTAGATGGTTTTAGTAGTAATTGAAAGCATGTGTCTATCTTCATTCATGCTTGAATTTTAGTTAATATATATATATATATATATATATTCCCTTTGAAGAGAAAGAAAAGGCTATATTAGTCATCACTATAATAGTTATATATACATGGGTGTGTTCTAAAAAGAAAAAATAATAAAAAAATAGAACTAAATATTATGATCCTTAATTCTTAACGTAGTGAGATTGCTATTAAAAAAAAGGAATAAACCCTTAAAATCAAAAGCATTTTCATTCATCTTGAGGCACATATTTGTTATTTTTGTGTAATAATTTTTATTTAAGTATGATATAGTAGTATGATGTATTCATAATCCTAACATTTGATTCCTTTCATGAGATCCATATTATGCACATTTGAATCTTTCTTATTTATACACATAAGCAAATCTTTTTTGCTTTATTCTTCACATAACTTATGTTCGTATATATTTTGTTGAGTGTTTGAACCTATAAGATGAGTGTGATATTGAGAGTATATCTTATGAGGAATTGAATTGAATTAAATTTGGATTCTTAACACTGGGTTTTGGGTAAATCAATGTTGATATGTTCTCGTCATGAGGTATGAATTTGTGACATGTAATTGATTTAAATGATGGACATTGATCCTTTGAGATGTTGGATGAACTTTTATTTGAGATTTTAATTATGAACTGAAAATAAAGGAAAACATGAGAATTTTTGTTGATTCAAGTTTTTTTATTTTTGTTATTAATATTTTTATTTTTAGTTTTTGTGTATTAGGATGTTCATAGGTATCATCACTAGAAGCCTTCACAGAACTTAACTGGTCCACTAGGGTCACCTAGGGGTTTAAAAGTTAATTTCATACATAAATGCAACCGTGACAATTTACGAAAATGATTTAGGTTAGTATAATTTAGTTATTCATGTTTTCTTTTAGGTTTTCAGATTGTTTCACTTGCTGTATTTCGGGTGTTTTAGCTTCAAAAGAGATAAATAATATCAACACACAGAGACACAACACTTGGAGCACTCAAATAGTACCCTATGAGTGACAGAGACTAAGGCATGTAAGCCTTACATCAAGAAGCAACCAATGTGTAAGGGCACAAGAAAAGTCAAGACAAATGTTGCACGTTGTAATAAAGGATTAAGTGTGCCGTAACATCAACTATTGGGATTTTTTACTAGGGCCATTAAACATTTTGACCTACAACATGATAAAAATTATTCCCCGACATGTCCTCTGGGGTTGCACGATGAGAGTGATTTTTAGCTTTGTGCCACAACAGGAAAATATTTATGTTAGGACGTGCCTATTATTTTTGGGATTTTGTTTGCTAAATAGTATTTTTTTTCTTATAAATAGTTTCTTTTGTTTATTAGGTCAACCTATCATATAAGTAGTTCATAGAGTAGCCCTTTTAGGAGTTTTTCCATATCCAAGAAGAGAAGATAAGATCTCTAAAGATTCACGAGCCATTTAAAGATCAACATTACAACTTTAGAGCAGGAAATATCATCCATCCATTATTGGTATTTAGATCTTATTAGGAGTATTTTATTTCTAGATTTATCTTGATCTTATTTTCTTGAATAAATGCTTATTTTTATCTGATCATGGATTTTAATCTAAGCATATTTGGCTTTTAGCTATGAAAGTTTGTTGTCATGATTGTTTAGATTATTTAGATGAATATTTTTATAATTAATCAAATAAAGATTATTTCTTGATTCAAATATTATTACAAGATTTATTTATGAAAAATTTATTGGCCATTTACTCTTCATAATAGATTAAGATTTTGAAAATTAGGTTTCAAACACATCATCTAGATCTAATTTGAAAATTTTGAACAAGAGTTTAAATTAGTAACTTAATCATTGTATTGATTTAAACAGTTTTCTATTTCGTGCCACAACCTAGACCTATTCCATGCCACGAAAGGGTGCTCTTAGGTTCCAACAGGTCATTTTGGGATGTGTATCGAGGCCCAACATAATCATGCCATGGTACAAACCTCTTAGATCCAACTTGTGTTTTCTGAAGTTCTATGTGTGTCGTATCCTAACTTATTCCATGCTGGGTTGTAATTGAAGAATCAATATTCAACATGCGTCACGACGCAAAATAAACCATTCCATGTCCTAATTGTCCAAAATTACCAAAAATCCTAACACAATTTCTACACGTGTTTGATCCCTAAATCAAACCTATAAAAACATCCTAAACTCTCTTATAACAACATCAAGTCATATATCCAGCCACCAACTCCAATAGCCATTCCACCATCCATAATATATATATTTACCAAAAGAAAACCTCCAAATTGCAAAGAATATCCAAGGATTTAAAGAAAATAGCAACAACTTATTCAGAAATTTAGAATCACTTCTTAAGAATGGGTATTTTTGTTGTTTTATATTATTTCTCTCTGTAGTTTGTTGTGTTTTGTAGTAGAATTAACTTTTTTTAATTTAAATATGATTTTTTAATTTTTATAATATGGGATTTTGCTTATAGTGATTGGAAGAACAATTTTATGGTTTATAATAAATAAATATTTTATATTTATTTGTTCATATGCTTCGAATATTTAATTATAAATTCATGATGGGCCAAGTCTTGATTTATAATTAAAAAAATATTTTAGAACTAAGCATTAGACAAATATCTATGCTTGGTTGTGCATTAATAAATAATAGTCTAAATTAATTTCATTGATTTGTATTAAATTAGATGTTTAAAACTATCTTTAATTATAAATTAATGATGAGTCAAATCTTGATTTATGATTAAAGAACATATTTACCTTATGTTTACCAATTAATTACTTTTAAGCCCGACCAAGGAAGTTATTAATTTATTGAGGATCATAGTTTATATATTTTTATTAGTTTGTCAATTAATCAATTTCAAATTCAACGAATGAAGTTATTGATTAATTGAAAATTGTAGAAACTCACCATCATTATAGGGGGTTCGCTTATTTAAAAAAAATCAATAAATCTAACTTATTATTTAAATAATTTAATTCGTTTTTTCCATGAATAGACATGTAAATTAATTTTTCATATTCATTTAACATCCTAGTTTTTGGCTATAAATTTACTTGCAATATTTTAGTTAGTTAATCAATTTAGAATTTACAATTTTATTATCTCAACTTATACCTGATAGAATGTTTAGAATTTTTTTCTTAACTAATTTAGAAAGTAATTTAATTTTTTAAAACAACCGGTCAATTCCTTTACAGACCAACCTCGAGATAACTTATTATTAATTTACTAATGATTTGTACACTTATGAGCAATTAAAATTTATGCATCACCAAGTTCCATTGAATGATTTGAAGACTTGGTGTATTAATCTCAAGGAAGTACTAGAGACATTACACAATCCAAATGGCATGACAAGCCACTCATATAATCCTTCCCTAGTTTTGAATGTAGATTTCCACTCATCTTTCCTAATATGAATTTGGTGATAGCCACAATGAATGTCAAGTTTGGAGAATGATGAGTGCTTAAAAAGTACTAAAATTATTATGATTTAATGTATGTTAATTGATTAAATAGATTTATATTTGTATGACTTTTATATTTTTATATAAATTTGTCTTTTCAGAATCATAAGTATTTTTATTGTTTTTTAGGTATTTTTGTTCAAAAATAACTTAAAGACATGAAGAAAAATACAAGAGGCAATACATCACAAATATATTGAGAAAAGAAATGAGTAAAAGTAAAAAAGATGGAAAAAAATGATCAAAATAGTCAAAAATGTCAAAAAGGCTGAAATCCCGTGCGCAGCAGCCCATCCGCCTCGATTCCCATGCATACCAGCGGTGTATCCGCCCATTGCGCTGAATCTTGTGCGTAACAACCCATCCACGCTGAGTCCCATGCGTGCATGCCCAACACGCATCGGCACATGTCCAGCACACGCCCGTACGTGGTCGACACATGCCCAACACATGCCTAACACAAGCCCGACACACATCGCCCTCACTTCCATGCATGCCAGCATACACCTGCACCATGTCGTGTGTGCGCTAGCACATTCCTTGTTGTGTCCTAAGTGTGCCTCCACATGCCAACCGCCTGTCTACCAAGATTTTCGTGCCCCATATGCGTTCCAACCTTTCAATATGCATCCAAATTCAAATTTTGAAATATTTTCCCCTTTTTTGGCCTTTATGTTATTAGATTAGGAAACAAACAAACCAAAATATTGTGACATGATGTTTAGGATTTAATTTCTTTTTAAGATTTTGAATAATAAATTAAAAAACACATATATTCCTTCCTTAGATCGACCTTGAGAGTATACTTATCATTTTCTATAAAATGATTCATGTACTTGCGAGAATTTTACAAATAATAAAACCAATAAGATTTCGCAAGATTAGTATATGCAATTCCGGTCTTGCGACTCATTATAGAACACCATGGATCATTTATAATTTATCTAGCATATATTTTATCCTAGGAATAGGGAATTTGTATTTTATAGTGATTTTATTGATAGTTCTACTATCAACACACATTCTTATGGTTTCATCTTTCTTGGGCACTAATAATATTGGAATAGCATAAAGACTCTTGCTCTCTTGGACTAAGTTTTTACTCAAAAGTTGATGAATAGCATTAGGAATGTCATGGACACTAGAGCTTTGCTCTTGCATAACTAAGACCAAAACCATCCTTGCCTTTTTGATCTCATTCTCAAAATGGTTTATGCTTGGTCTTAAAAGTACCTTCTGTTTGGAGATGGAACTATCAAGTACCCTGTCACTATCTTTAGTAGGCAACAAAGTAATCTTTGTACCTTTTCACGTGAAAACAATGATATTCTACCTACCTTTGTGAACATCTACATCATATTGTCAAGGGCTACACAAAAAGATATGACAAACATCTATCTCTACAATATCACAATGCACTTGATCCTTATAGAGTTTTCCAATAGAAAATGTAACCCTACACACTTCTTGCACTTTAATTTTAATACCCTTTTTAATCCATCCAATCTTGTATGGATGAGGATGAGGATTTGTACTTATCTCAAAGTTTTGATTAAGGCTTTGAATACAATATTTTCTATGCTTTCTATGCTTCCACTTTCAACAATAACATTGCAAATATTTTATTATATAGTGCTTGGTTTTGAAAATTTAATGTCTTTGGGATAACATAGGTTGCTTAAGGGATAGTAAAAAATTTTGCACGATGCAATTGACAACTCTATAACCCTCATCACCTTCAACTGGTTATTCTTCTTCCAATTCCTCCAAGGTAAAGGATCAAATTCATCATCAGAATGTTCAAACTCATTAATTAAGCTTGCTGCATACCTCTATGGGCATTCATTATAGCGATGACCCTATTGATAGCACCTAAAAAATTTAATAGGAAGTGTTTTGGCATAAGGGTTGTGTTTGAATGGAGGGTTTTTGGTTTTAGAAATGGTATTTTTAGAAATTGGTTATGTTTCTACGGTAGGGTATGGGGTGGTCGATTTTTGGGGAAATCTAGTGTACTTTTTTGGTGTGAAATCATTGAATCAAGGTTTGAATGTATTGGTTTCTTTGGTCAAGCAAGTTGGTTTTCCACGTTTAGGGCAATGCTATTGGCTTGGTTTACAGTCCAAATAGTTTGGCTAAGATTCTAGTCTTTCTCTAAAAGGTGAGTTTAAGCCTAAACATACCTTGAAACCTTTCAAGGATCACACTCCCACGTGTTAGCTCGAATGGTAGACCTTATAAATTCCTTAGTGTATTCATTGACATTCTTTTGTCTTTGTTGGCACTGATGATACTTCTGGCTGGAACTATTACACCATCAATTCCTTCATACGTTCCCAAGAAATGATTGATGATTTTCCCATCAGTCTTTTCTCATTATGCACATGATCCCACCAGGTAAATGCATCACCTTTGAGCTTACAAGCTACCAATTTCACCTTCTTATCTTCTCGCATCTCTGTATAGTCAAAGAACTTATCAAAAATGATTATCCAGCCTATAAACTCTTCCATGTGTGAATGACTAGTAAAATTTGGAAGATATATGTCAATTCTGAGTTAACTAATTACTAATATTTATTTTTAGTTCTTTTAATTTTGCTTAAAACATAAAAACACAAAAAAATAATAATTAATTTTTACTTTTTAATTAGTTTCTAATAACATAATCTTTATGAAAACGATATTTTTTTTTATCATTACATTACTTATTACGATACATATATTTGCGTATTTATTATATACAATTTGTGTCGATCAATATGCTTCAATGGCACTACACACCAAAAGCCCTTTTAAAAAGAAATTACTGAAACTACAATAATGATTGGATCCGACAATACATTAGAAGTGATAAAAGGATGATAATCAAAATGATAATAATGTTTTAATCAGCCACTACATCAGCAAGGCCTTCAACTAAGTTAGCCATCTAGCATTTTTGAAAGTGGAAGAGTTGGGATGCTTTGTTCATTCCTAAAAAAATTACCAGGGTCCACTTTGGTCTTGATACCCACCAATCTCTCGAAATTTTCCTTGAAGTACATTATGCCATAAACTCTTCCTTCAAAGTAGCTTGCTTCTCCATTATGATTGATACCCAAGTCGAGATCTTTGTAGTTAAAATACGCTTCTCTTGGGTTCTTAGACACATATGGAGTCATATATTCGTATAGCTTTTTGGTATCATTTAAATGGTTGTTTGTAGCTTCACATCCTGATTGGTACCAATTTGTTACATACTGAATTTTAGCTAAGTTACCCGCTCTATGTGGGAAAGGAGTTGCAGTTGGTGAAATCTCAGCCATTTTTTCACCATATGGATTAAATATCAACATTATTACTTCCAATTCTATCATATTCTTCCAAAGACCTTCCAAACCCTCTTTTGGTATAGGCTTCTTCAAATAGTCTGATTTTCTTTTCAGGTATGGAAGTGATTGAGGTGTTCTAGAAAGCAAAACATCTTCACGAGTCCCGATTGGAATATCTGTCCAGAAAAGCACTGATTGAACCCATGTTGTTTCAATATAATCTGATTTCTCCAAACCCAATTCAGGAAACTTCAGTTTCATGATGGAGTGAAGTCTTCCAGAGTTTCCAAGAAACAAGGCCACAAATGTAGCTCTGACTGTTTTCTTCTCCTCTTCTTTTGTTTGATTGCTGCTTATAACATCTAACATAAGCCTAATGAAGAGGTCTGCATCTAATTTATCTGCAACATGTAGATATCTAGAAACAATCTCACTTGCATTTTGTTCCAAAGTTCTTGGAACCTTGAAAACCGTAACGATTTTCGGGACACAAACAAGATTGATCTTGTAAGAAATAACAACTCCAAAGCTAGCTGCTCCACCTCCACTTATAGCCCAAAAAAGATCTTTCCCCATTGACTTTCTATCAAGAAGTGTTCCATGAACATCAACAAGTTGAGCATCAACAATATTGTCAGTTGTAAGACCAAACTTTCTAATCATATTACCATAACCACCTCCACTTATATGGCCTCCAACGCCTACATTTGGACAAACGCCGGCAGGAAATCCATGTGTTTGGCTCTTCTCAGCTATTCTGTAGTAAAGTTCACCCAGAGTAGCTCCTGCTTGAACCCATGCTGTTTCACTCTCAATGTTGACATCAATAGCTCTAAGGTTGAACATGTCAAGAATGAAAAATGGGACTTGAGAAACATAAGAAATACCCTCATAATCATGTCCTCCACTTCTGATTTTCATCAGCAAGTTATGCTTTTCAGCAGAGATAATGGCTGCTTGGACATGAGAGACGTGCAACGCAGTGATTATAAGGAAAGGTTTTGGAGTCGTGGAAGTGTTGAATCTTAGATTTCTAACATAAGATTCCAAAACAGATGAGTATAGAGGATTGTTAGGAGTATAGATTGCTTGAGAGATTGGGTGAGAGGGGTGAGAATGGTCTAGAAGACATGAAATGAAGGAGTCGTAAGGAATTGAACCACCTGAAGCTGCTGCCATAGAAGAGATTAAGAGCATCAAACAAAAGTCAAAAAACAATAGAAAGGTAACAGACCTTGAATTGAACTTGGTTGATAAAGATCAGTTTTGGGGAGGGTTTTTATAATCATATGATTATCGTCCTCCTCTTTCGGTGGAGATTTTGTGTTTAAAAAAAAATTGTTTTTACACTGGGACCTCTAGAACTCATTGCAATAATTGTATTTTATTTAAAGGAACATATGGTCCCTGTCAATATGGTGAATTGTGACGGGTCATTGTCACGTTTTTAATCTGTGCTATCCTTCTTTCAATGGACTCACTCACCTACCACTTAATTTTGATTTTTTTTTCTCACCTTTCTAAGAGGATCAGTTACCCTAGTTTGGATGAGCTAGGAGAATTAAAGACAACGAGTAGCAGAAGTCTATAGCTATAACATATTTCAAATAGAGATTACAAAAACATAATAAATTTCTGTGATGAAGTGTATAAAAAAAAATTTAGTAAAGGCTTGTCCCACATTGATTTTTTACAATATTTAAAAGATGTATAAATAGTTAATAATTGGTTATTAGAATTGGGCCTCAAGGAGCACCCACTTTTGTAGAAGGGAAGAGGACCTAGGCAAATGTGATACTACACGTGCGCGCCGTAGTCTGATTGTGCTGTGCATTCTTTTTTTTTTTGGAAAAATACTTTTTTTAAGAAAAACCTTTCCACTTAGAAAAATGGTTTATATATATATATATATATATTCTCTCAGAAAAAACAACCGTTATTTTCTTTTATCAGAATATGACCGTTAAATGGCTGTTTCTCTTCTTTATTCAAAAAAATAAATGTTGCTTGTATTTACTCACAAAAATGTCTGTTACTCGTCTTTACTCAGAAAATGGTTGTTACTCTTCATTACTCAGAATGATAATTACGCTCTTAATTCCCAGACATTACCGTTATTATCATAATTGCCACACGGTTTCTGAAACCTATAAATAGAGGGCCTCAGCTCTCAATTTCAACACAACAATCTCTGTAAACTCATCTCACTAGAAATAATTCTCTTTGCAATTCTAAGTTATTTTTCAGTTTTTCGAGCAACAAATTTTTCAGGTGTAGCATTCCGGTCTTCATCAGTGTAGTGAATTTCCGAGACAGAGAAAAAAAAGATTCTGGGCTATTTTATCCTGGGGACGACGGGGTTGTGTTTACTTGCACAAATTTGGGCAGAGCCGTGAAATGTCTTAAAGAGAGCGACCTAGTCCACGACTCAACACAAGCAGTTCCTTTCCAATTATCGGTAATATTGTTCCTACACTGTTATTACAAATTTGTATCAACAATTTTAAGACGTTATTCAATCTGCCATGTCTACTGAAATGCTAACTGCTGATCTAAACAAACCATTCCATTTTGAGGGACTACACTTTAAAAGATGGAGAAAAAAAATGTTATTTTTCTTAACCATGAAAAAAGTCATTTTTGGTCTTACTAATGAAAAACCAATACAGTCTACTCCTCCTACTGAAGATGCAACTAAGGATTTAGACACTTAGATGCAAAATGATTTTCTGTGCAAAAATTATATTCTTAATGGTTTAGCTGATGATTTGTATGATTATTATCACTTTGATAAGTCTGCTAAGGAAAGTTGGGAAGCACTTCAAAAGAAGTGCGACACTAAAAAAGCTAGAACTAAGAAGTATGATGTCAGTAGATACATGAAGTTTCAAATGATTGATGGCAAATCAGTGGAAGCTTAATCACACGAACTGCAAAAGATAGCATATGAAGTAACCTTTGAAGGTATGACTCTAGATGAACAATTTCAAGTAGCTGTTATTATAGATAAATTATCCCCTGCTTGGAAAGATTTTAAGAATACACTTAGGAATAAAACTAAGGAATTTTCTTTAGAATGTCTTATACCTCGTTTAAGAATAGAAGAAGAAGCCCGAAAATAAGACCAAAGAGATGAAATACTCGTAGTCTCAAATAACAGTACCAATAAGAAACCCTCCTCTACAATTCTGAAACCTAAAGGTAGAAATATGAAAACTCAGAATCGTAATAATAACCAAAACTGCAACCACCAAAATAGAAATAGAAACTATCCTCCCCAGAATGGACCTCAACCCCCCTTAAGGAATAAGAAATTCATGTGTTATAGTTGTAACAGACCTGGCCACTTGGCTAGGAACTGTCTGAATAAGAATTGTCTGAAGTCAATTTTGTTGGTGGATCCGAGGGGTAATGGGTGGACATTGGTACTTCTTGCCATGTTTGCTATGATCGAGACATGTTCAAGTCCTATTCTGATTCTGAGGATAAGAAAGTGCTGCTGGGTGACTCCCACTCCACTAAAGTTGCTGGTATTGGTAAGGTGGTATTGAAGTTTACCTCTGGAAAGACTGTCATCTTGAAGGATGTCCTGCATACTCCAGAGATGAGAAAGAACTTAGTTTCAGGATATCTTCTTAACAAAACTGGGTGTACTCAAATTATAGGGGCTGATTTATATACTATAACTAAAAATAATATATTTGTTGGGAATGGGTACACCATTGATGGCATGTTTAAATAAACGTTGAAATCAATAAAACCTCTTCTTCTACTTATATGTTGAGTTCTTTTAATATTTGGCATGCTAGACTTTGTGATGTTAATAAATGTATAATCAAGAACATAAGTACTTTAGAACTAATTCCTAAACTATCTTTGAATGATTTTGAAAAATGTGATTTTTGTAGTCAAGCTAAAATAACCAAAACTTCACATAAATCAGTAGTTAGAGAAACTGAACCTTTAGAATTAATTCATTATGATATATGTGAACTTGATGGAAATTTAACAAGAAATGGAAAACGCTATTTTATAATTTTTATAGATGATTGTTCAGATTACACTTATGTATATCTAATGAAAAATAAAAGTGAAGCGTTTGACATGTTTAAAATATTTATGACTATGATTGAAAATCAACTTAACAGAAAAATAAAAAGGTTTCGAAGTGATAGAGGCACTGAATATGATTCTAATATCTTCAATGATTTTTATAAAACTCATGGAATCATTCATGAAAAAACTGCACCTTATTCTCCTGAAATGAATGGAAAAGCTGAAAGAAAAAATAGAACTTTTATTGAATCAGTTGTTGCAATTTTATTAAACTCGGGTGCTGCTTCCCATTGGTGGGGAGAAATTTTATGAACTGTTTACTATATGCTAAATAGAGTGCCTAAATCTACAAATAAAATTTCACCATATGAAATTTTGAAAAATAAGAAACCTAATTTAAGTTATTTTAAAACTTGGGGTTGTTTAGCCTATGCCAGGATCCCTGATCCTAAAAGAAATAAACTTGCTAGTAGAGCATATGAGTGTGTATTCATAGGATACGCTGTGAATAGTAAAGCTTATAAATTCTATGACTTAAATGATCATGTAGTTATAGAATCAAATGATGCTGACTTCTATGAACATAGGTTTCCCTTTAAATTTGAAAATAGTGGGGGCTCGTCTTCTAGTAGTTTACCCATAACTAGAACTAGTGAACAAAATGAAGAATTAAACATTGAAATTAGAATAAGTAAACGATCTCGAACCCTTAAGGATTTTGGGTCTGATTTTTATGCTTATACCTTATAGGAAGATCCTCAAACTATTAAAGAAGCATTATCTTCTTTAGATGCCAACTTATGGGAAGAAGCCATAAATGATGAAATGGACTCTCTTGAGTATAATAAGACTTGGCATTTAGTTGACTTACCTCCTAGTTGCAAAACCAGTGGTTGTAAATAGATACTGAAGAAGAAATTAAAACCCGATGGTACTATTGAAAAGTAAAAAGGTCGTCTTGTAGTTAAAGGGTATAGGCAAAGGGAAAATGTAGATTTCTTTGATACCTTTTCACCAATCACACGAATAACTTCCATATGTGTACTTTTTTCTCTAGCTGCTATCCATGATTTAGTAGTGCACCAAATGGATGTCAAAACTTCTTTCTTAAATGGTGACTTAGAAGAAGATATTTATATGGACTAACTTGAAGGTTTTGTTATCCCAGGTCAAGAAAATAAAGTTTGTAAACTAGATAAATCCCTTTATGGTCTAAAACAAGCACCTAAGCAATGGCATGAAAATTTTGATAATCTAATTATGTCACATGGATTCAAAATAAATGAAAGTGACAAATGCATTTATTATAAATTAGAAGTTAACATTTGCACTATTATATGTTTATATGTGGATGACATGCTTATTTTTGGGTCAAATATTCATGTTGCGAACAATGTAAAAACTTTGTTAAGTGCTAATTTTGATATGAAAGATCTCGGAGAAGCGAGTCTAATCCTTGGTATAAAGATAACTAGGTCTGAAAAGGGAATTTCTCTATATCAGTCTCACTACATTGAAAAGATCTTAAAAAAATATAATTACTTTAACTGCAAACATGCATGTATTCCTTATGATCATAGTGTAAAGTTGTTCAAGAACACCGGAGATGTTGTTAGACAAACTGAGTATGTGAACATCATTGGTAGCTTACGTTATGCTACTGATTGCACTAGACCAGACATAGCTTATGTTGTGGGACTACTATGTAGGTTTACCAGTAGACCTAGTGTAGAGCATTGGAATGCTATTGAAAGGGTTATGAGATACCTTAAGAGAACTATGTACCTTGGATTACATTATAAAAAGTTTCTCACTGTTCTAGAAGGATACAAGGATGTAGATTGAAACACTTTATCAGAAGACTCCAAAGAAACTAGTGGCTATATTTTTAACATAGCTGGTGGAGCTGTTTCTTGGAAGTCTAAGAAACAAACAATATTGGCTCAATCTACAATGGAGTCTGAAATGATAGCACTAGCCACTGCTAGTGAAGAAGCAGGCTGGCTAAGAAGTCTGTTAGCTGAGATCCCTTAATGGGAAAGACCGATACCAACTATCTTGATCCACAACGATAGTACCACGATTATTGCAAAGATTCAGAACCGTTACTACAACGGCAAGAGATGACAGATATGTCGTAAGCATAGTACTGTTAGAGAATTTCTCTCTACGGGAGCTATAAGAGTGGATCATGTACGTTCTGATGAAATCTGGCAGATCCTTTGGCGAAAGGATTACCGAGAGAAAAGGTTTTCAAAACCTCAAAAGGAATGGGATTAATGCCCTTAGAATGAAGAGTCACTTATGATGGTAATCCAACTTATAGATTGGAGATCCCAAGAAATAAGTTCAAAGGGTAATAACAAGTCATGAAGTGATATGAGAGGTATCATGCTATTTTCAAGTCCCATTCTATATTGTTAGAAGCATGAAGTCCTGAAGCGATGGAAAAGGATGAGTTAATTATTAAACTCTTAATGATTTCTATACTCTATGTGGAGTGGAGTACATAGCTACAGGAGTACTCTTGATAGACTCACCTATGTGAATGTGGAAGTGTGGCCGCTTCCTATGGAAATTTCTTGGGAAAAATTTACTAGAGCGTTCACTATACTGGGATACACGTGCATGGCCGTAAAACACAGGCTTTTCAAACTACACCTTGAAAAGGTTGTGTGTGTGATGATTGTTAGAGATAGAGTTCAAAACTACAAGTTACTCTAGTATATTCTAAAGCATCAACACTATGCAAAGGTTCAAGTCGATAGACACCTTTTTCGCTTATGCACAATCTTATAATTTTAATTGATCGATTGCTCGATGAAATTTTTTTTATATAAAATTCAAGTGGGGGATTGTTGGAAATGATGAAGTTTATAAAAAAAATTTAGTAAAGCCTTGTCCCACATTGATTTTTTACAATATTTAAAAGATATATAAATAGTGAATAGTTGGCTATTGGGATTGGGTCCCAAGAGGCACCCATTTTTGTGGAAGGGGAGAGGACCTAGGCAAATGTGATACCACACACGCGCGTGCGTGCCACCCCTGCTGCCGTCCGTCCGATCGATCGGCCGTGCCGTGCCGAGCCGAGCCGAGTCGAGTTCGAGTGCGTGTTCGTGAGGTGAGGTGGTATTTTATTTTTTTTTTGGAAAAATATTTTTTTTAAGAAAAAAATTTTCCACTTAGAAAAATGGTTGTCATATATATTCTTAGAAAAAAAACCGTTATTTTCTTTTATCAGAATATGACCGTTAAATGGTCGTTTCTCTTCTTTATTCAGAATAATAGCTATTGCTCATATTTACTCACAAAAATATATGTTACTCGTCTTTACTCAGAAAATGGTTGTTACTCTTCATTACTCAGAATGGCTGTTACGCTCTTAATTCTCAAACATTACCGTTATTATCATAATTGTCACACGGTTTCTGAAACCTATAAATAGAGGGCCTCAGCTCTCAATTTCAACACAACAATCTCTGCAAACTCATCTCACTAGAAACAATTCTCTCTACAATTGTAAGTTATTTTTCAGTTTTCCGAGCAACAAATTTTTCAGGTGTAGCATTCCGGTCTTCATCAGTGCAGTGACGTTCTGAGATAGAGAAAAAAAAGATTATGGGCTGTTTTATCCTGGGGACGACGGGGTTGTGTTTGTTTGCAAAAAATTGGACAGAGCTGCAAAACGTCTTAAAGAGAGCGACTTAGTCCACGACTCAACCCAAACAGTTTCTTTCAAGTTATCGATAATATTGTTCCTACAATTTTATTACAAAATTGTATCAACAATTTCCTTTCTACAGTTAAAAACTACTATTATGATCCTATAATGTTATCATCGTTGGAAATAACAGCTGCCCAAATAATATAATTTGGTCACGGGTGTAGATATTTGAGAACATTAATTTAGTTTAAAATTACAAAAAATATTTGAAAATGAGTGCATCAAACATTTAGATACTTATTTAAACTTTCGATATCTTAAAACAATACATAGAACATAAGTTAAACGCCTATAGGAATATCAATAGGATGAAACGTTACAATGGAGTGTTTTATCATAAATCCAAACTGAAAAATTATATTGTCTTTGTGACTAAAATCGAATCAAAACGAATGCATATAAATACGATAAATCACTATTATATAACTATTATATGTTTGTAACTTTAAAAAAACAAATTTTAACATCTTTTTAATTAAAACTATTTAAAAATATGAAATTTTAATTAGAAAATATACAAATTAAAAATAATAATACGTTAAATATATTTAATATATTTGATTTTAATTTTCTTCATAAAAATTAAACTATAAGTGTTTTTAAGTATGAAAAATATAAATTTATAATTTATTTTATGTATGAAAAATATAAATTTATAATTTAAAATATCGGAATCTATTATCTTACACACAAAACAGAAAAATAACCCAAAATTTAAAAACAATAAAAAGAATAACTGAACTCGAACATCTAACCAAAGTTTATTATTGAAAACCGAATCTATTACAACTTCTTTGTCCAATTATGTGTTTATTATTTATTCAAGGTTTAACTGGTTTACTTAAGAATGTTGAAAGCTGTGGTGCTCTAAAGGGTGTTGCTGGTGCTAGAAATTGTACTCCAAGAGTATCACATCCCCTTTTTTGTTGATGAGAACTTCATTTTTATGGAGTTGACTGGTGTAAGTTATCAAAATCTAATGATGCTTGATCTGATACGAATTATACGTATCGTAACAAGTATATAATGATAAGAAAATATCGTTAACAATAATATTACGTTATTAGAAACTAATTTTTAAAACTAAAAAATAATCAATTTTTTTTGTGTTTTTATATTTTAAGAAAACAAAAATAAATAATAATAATTAATTAAATAATAATTGTCAGTTAAGAAGATATATAAAAAAAATCTAGAAATATTTAATCCCCTAATTTTCTAATAATGTAAATCACTAAAATCCCCTAATATAATTATCAATTAATTACATGATCAATTGAATCTAACGTAGTATTTATTCCTCTCTCAAGTAAACTATATATCATATAGTAATTAACCTAATCATATTTTCATGTCAATTAAATTTCATATTACTTATTAAGTTCATCAATTATGAATCACATACATTATAATCATACATTTTTGCCTATAAATTATGCATGCTATTTAATCAAGACAAATAATTAAATAATTCTCTTAAATCTATTTAATTGTTTCTATAGATCAATTGTTGGCCCAAAATTCATAATATAAAAATAAGATTAAATAATATAATTAAATTGAAATCATAATTGAGGTAAAATATTATATTATCACATGTTAAAAATTGGTTCATAAGACACCTTGATTAATAAATTAACTAGACATAATTTTGTTTATAAAGCTCATATTTTTCATAAAGAAATACATAAAAAATGATAAAGAAAGGAGGAGAAGAAGAAATACGACCAATATCTTAAATTTTAGCACCAATCTTCTCTTAAATTTCCACTAAAGTTGTGTCTCCTTTTGATTTTTTTTGTATTTTCTCTCTTTTTGGCTCAAAAAACCGATAAAAAATATGTTAATTTCGACTCATTAGGGTTTATGGGGCAATCAAGGGATTAAATTAAGCTCAAATGAAATCTGGACCGTCAGATCAACTTCATATCAAGTATTGAGATGAAAAAAGTAAAAATTAATAGTGCTAGCCAATAAGAGTACGACATGTGGCATGTGGGTTTTATTGGGCGAATCAACACGCGACGCGTGGCATGAGAGGATTGGTTTGGTCAATGCATGTTGAGTTAGCACTATGTGGCATGACATGATTTGCGGTCAAGGATGGTGTGGCGTGACGTTAGAAGGAATGCATGAATTGCTTTAAGACACGTAATAAGACTTCACCATGCGACTAACTCGAAATGAACGCAGTGTTGACATGTGGCATAGTGCTGCATCACTAGAAACACGCAACGTTATGTGATTCGCATTGTCCCATGTGTTTTGTCCACTTGGATTGCCCATCAGCTCCCCTATTTACGTGGCATCCACGTGATAGCTTCTAATTGGTCATGCATTAAAAATTCTAAAAAAATCCCAAAAAATAAATAAATTACCTTTACACCTATTTTCACTAAAAAGTTCATATTTTAATATTTTTAATCCTAAAAATACTACTTATTGAATAAAAAGAGCAATTGTTAAGTTGAAAAGTACATTGAGAACTCTATTTTCATAGAGTCTTCGTACCCCAAAACTAAACTCTTTGTTTGTCCTCAAGTAAAGCCAAACCTAACTAAATAAAATGACATCGTCATTATATTCATAAATATATATCATTTAATACATACATATTTAACAAAAATTATCTCTAACAAAAGTCATACAATTCTATGACAAGGAAGTTCACATATTCATCAATCAACATTCCATCAATACAAGTATATGCACCTATATGATCATATTAATCAATTCAATCTTAGAACAAGTCTCATAAGTCTATTTTTCAGATCTCTCTCCACTAATATAAATACGCACTTAGCTAAAGATCAATAAGGACATTATATGCTTGTAATGTAAGGCTTAGGTGGGGTTGATAAATAAAGCCATTTAGGTTATTTCCATACCTTAGCTTTCTTTTTATTCATAATGCATTTTTTAATTACAATTGAGCTTTAATTTGATATTTTAGTGCACCATCTTTTATTATTCTTTTATTCCAAAATCTTTTTTTTTGTAACTTCACAATACCCCTAAACTTATTTTCAAATTTTGTTTTTTTAGAAAGATAATTGTGTTATGAGTTTTTTTCATAAAGTGCATTATATTTCACCTTACTATATAGAATAACACATGATTGCATATTTTTTATACAACCTAAAGGTGCAAGGATAAAGATAACGCTTATTGGTCATGCATAAAATGTGGCTTAACGAAATGAAAGGTTCTTAATTAGCTCAAATGTGTGACTAAAGATATTAATAATTGTTAGCTTGAAATTCTCAATCGATCCAAATAAGACTTAAATTATTTCTCTTACTAAATACTATTTAGAATTTCGCTTCAAGAGATGATCAAATAGATTCTAAAACATGGAAGATCTAATCAACTCGCACAACTCACTATAAATTTTCTCTCAATAAGAACATCAAAATCAATTATGAACATGTGCATAAAAATTTGAATCAATCCAATTAAAATCAGCAAGCATATCACATGATTAATGTATGTATCTTAACAAATATGTTACACTCCTTATCATAGTCGTGACAACTAATTTTTATCATTGAGTTCATATGTTTCATATCAAGTATACAGTTATTTAGTTATCATATATTTATCAACTTAAACTCAAATCATGGTTAAAAACATCCTAAAAATTAAAAATATGTATTAAATACTAAAGTAGAGAATGAAGTTTCTTCTTCCAAACTTAAATTGCACATTGTCCCCAATGTGCATATATAAATATGCAAAAGTAAAAGGAAATAAAACTCTTAGTCCTAGCACACCATATTACACTCCTTATCCTAGTCATGATAACCAATTTTTATCATTGAGTTCATATGTTTCATATCAAGTATTCATTTATTTAGTTTTCATATATTTATCAATTTCTACTCAAATCATGGTTAAAAATATCCTAAAAAAATTTCTAAAAATTAAAAATACGTACTAAATACTAAAGTAGAGAATGAAGTTTCTTCTCCCAAACTTAAATTTCACATTGTTCCCAATGCGCACATATAAATATGAAAAGGTAAAACAAAAGAAAACTCTTTTAGTCTTGGCACACCACATCTGTCATCAAAATGCTCAGTCTTATTACACCATTATTCTCCATGTTAATTCACCTACAAAACAAAAACAATAAAAATATAAGTCAAATAAAATTGGGTTGCCTTCCAACCAATGTTACGTTTAATGTCCTTGACTAGATGGTTATATCAAGTCCTAAGGTACATCCCTCTGTGTCCATTTTATTTTTTAGTTTGCTCGAAAACAATTTGAGTCTTGATTTTTTCAATAATACTTTATGTTCTGGTTTAAAAATATGGTGCTCAATTATCTTATAATGTCATATTTTTGTTTTTTATTTTTGTACTTTTTGTCCAAGTGCATCTGTAAATGATATATTTATGTGCAACTTCTTAAAGATATCTAGAAATTTTAAAAGTTGTGTGTTTAACTTTTTCTTTTGCAATCTTTGAGGAAAATGAATAGTGGGTTTGTAGAAGTTGTTCTTTTTTGGTTGAATTATTTCCTTTTCATTACTCTCTTTATCCATTAATTTGTGGCTCTCTTTTTCAACTAATTCCTCCTCATCCTTGTTAGTTTTCAGTTCCTTCTTATCCCTTTAAGTGTCACAATCCTCTTCATCCTTTTGAGTCTCATGTTCCTCCTCTAGATTTTTACCACTCCTCAAATCTATATCATGACAATGCTCTTTACCTTCCCTTCTTGGGTTTATAATTGTGTCACTTGAAAGGTTAGCTTGAGGCCTTTGACTTATGGCCTAGGCAAGTTTCCCTATTTGCTTCTCTAAATTCCAAATTAAAGCCTCTTGAATGGACACTTTAGTATTTACTAATTAGATGAAATCTTTCATCATTTTCATTAAAGTATTTGTATTGTCCTTAGTAGGTGGCTTCTTCTCTTGTGCTTTTGATTACCATCTTGATTTTTGTTATTACTCCAAGATAAATTTGGATGTTATCTCCATCTTGGGTTATATGTGTTCGAGTATGGATTATTGTTTCGATTCACATTACCCATATAGAATATGATTCAGTATTATTTGGTCAATTATCAAACAAATTAGCTTCCCTACAAAACACACACAACACCCTTGGATCCTAAACCTAGTTTATACTTGCTAGCGAGTTTTGAGCCTTCAAAATATTTACCAAAGATGACACTTGAGTTGTAAGTGCTTGATATTATTTACCTTATGTACTCTGACTATTCTTCTAATGGCTACCATTCTATCCATTGGCCATTGATAATTATTTCTAGCCATTTTCTCAAGTAAATCATAAGCTTGATTGTAGGAATTGGCTAACAAAGCTCCATTAGCGGATGCATCAATAATGGTTCTTATTTGAGCATTGAGATCATTGTAGAAAGTCTACATTCGAATCCAATGAAGGATATCACAATAAGGACACTTCCTTAACAATTCTTTGAATATTTCCCATGCTTCATATAAAGATTTTCTTTCATATTATTGGTAGGAGGTAATGTATCATTCCTAAGCTTGACATTCTTTGTGGTGGGAAATATTTCATCAAGAATTTCCACACCAAATCATTCCAAGTTGTAATGAAAACAGGTGACAAAGTATTTAGCCAAGCTCGAGCATGGTCTCGCAAAGAGTAAAGGAATATTCTAAACCTAAATGCCTCCTCGGTCACACCACTAAATTTGAATGAATTTTCAACTTCAATAAACAATCTGAGATGTAGATAAGGATAATCTATTGGTAATCCTCTAAATTGTCTCATTGTGTATAGCATTTGAAACATAACTCGATTTAGTTCAAACTGATTAGCTTGAATGTTTAGCCTTGTAATACTTGGATGACAACTTGCAATTTTCTTATTAATATCAAAGTACGCACGATTTTGAAATCTAAAGGCAAAATTTCTCCATTATGGACTCTACTCATGCAATATAGCCAACTATGTTTCTAATAGCACTAAATAGATGTCAAAATTAAAAATAAATAAATAAATCAAAATTATGAAAAAATAAGGAGAAATAACTAAAATAAATAAATTAAAATTAAAATAAAGAAAAATAACTAAAATAAAAAATTAATTTTTAATATTTATAATCCTTAACAATAGCGCCAAAAACTTAATCGGATATGAATTCTGTGCAATAAATATGCAAATATATGTATTGCAACAAGTAATATAAGGATAAAAAATATCATTCCCATGAAAATTATGCGATTAGAAATTAATTTTAAAAACTAAAAAGATAAAAATCAATTTTTTTTTGTATTTTTATGTTTAAGAAAGCACAATTAAAATAATTAAAAATAAATAATAATAATAATTAATTAAATCAAAATTGATAACTAAGAAGATATATGAAAAAATTATAGGAATACTTAATCTCCCAATTTTCTAAGTACGTGAATCATTAAAATCATTTAATATAATTATCAATTAATTACATAATCAATTAAACTCTCATCAATTATGGATCACATACATCTCTCCCTAGAAACTATGCATGTTATTTAATCAAGACAAAATATTAAATAATTTTCTCAAATCTATTTAATTATCTCTATAGATCAATTGTTAGCCAAACAATTTATAACATAAAAATAAGATTAAATAATATAATAAAATTGAAATCATAATTAGGGTAAAATATTAGAGTATCAAATATTGAAAATTAGGTTCATAAAATCTCTAGATTAATAAATTAACTAGACATAATTTTGCTCATTAATCTCATATTTTTCATAAAGAAAGACATAAAAATTGATAAAGAAAAAGAAAGAAGAAGAAGTACAATCGATCCCTTGAATCTCTACCAAATTTATATCTCCTTTTGAATTTTTTTGTACTTTTCTCTTTTCTTGTCTCTAACAAATGATTAAAAAAATATGTTAATTTTGACTCATTAGAGTTTATGGGGCAATTAAGGGGTTAAATTAAGCTCAGATGGAATCTGGACCATTAAAGCAGCTTCAGATCAAGTGCTGAGATGAAAAAGGAAAAAATTAACAGTGCCAACCAATAGGAGTACGACATATGGCACGTGAGTTTTACTAGGATAATTAATGCGTGACGTGTGGGACGAGAGGACTAGTTTGGTCAACGCATGTTGAGTCAACGACACATGATGTGACATGATTGGTGGTCACGAATATCGGGTGCTACGTTGGAAGGAATGGACGAGACGACACATGATAATACTTTCGACCGCACGACTCACTCGGAATGAACGTTGTATTGACACATGGCATGGTACTGCATCACTAGGAACACGCTGTGTTGCATGATTTGAGTTGTTCATTTACATGTCATCCACGTGGCTTGTCTATCAGATGCCCTGCTTGTATGAAATCCACGTGACAACTTTTAATTGGTCTTACATTAAAAATTCATAAAAAAATTATAAAAATTTCAAAAAAATCACAAAAAAATTCAAAAATTATATTTTCATCATATTTTACTAGAAAATTCATATTTTAATATTTTGAACCCCAAAAATACTACTTATTAAATAAAATGAGTAAATATTAAGTAAAAAAAGTACACTAATTACTCTGCTTTTATAGAGTCATCAATGCTTTGCTTACTTATAAGCAAGCCTCTAGTTAGAATATAAATGTTACTAAGTCAACTAAGTGCTTAAGCCTTAAAGCATTTGAGGCATTAAATAAAATCTCTCAAGATACTTTAGGGATTCCTATGGTAAATAGTCATGAAACATACTCGTGATTCCTATGGTGAATAGTCATGCAACATACTCGGGATTGCCTGCAATGACTGGTAAAAAAAAAAGGCTCAATGGTATGACATGAAATGCAGGAGTCGTAAGGAACTGATGAACTACCTGAAGCTGCTGCCATAGAAGAGATCAAGAGCATCAAACAAAAGTTAAATATAATAGAAAGGTAACAGCCCTTGAATTTAGTAATTTGTATATGTTTGGTTGATAAAGATAAGTTTTGGGGAGGTTTGTTATAATCACAATTATTATTCTCCTCTTTTGGTGGAGATTTTGCATTAAAAAAATATATATCGTTTTTACACACGTGAAAGAAATGCTATGTTACAGTAATACAGTAGGACCTCTAGATCTCATTCCTAGCAGGACGCAATAATTTTGTTTTACTTAAAGGAACATATGGTCCCTCTCAATATGGTGAATTATGATGGGTCATTGTCACATTTGTAATCTGCGGTATCCTTCTTTCCATGGACACACTCATCTTTCACTTAATTTCTTTTTTTTTTAATAATTTTTTTCCTTCTTTGTTCTCACCTTTCTACGAGGATCAGTTACCCTAGTTTGGATGAGCTAGCAAAATTACAAAAAACGATTATCAGAAGTCTATAGCTATAACATATTTCAAGGAAAGAATACAAAAACATAACAAATTTCCTTTCTACCATATAAAACTATTAGTCTAGTCCTTGTTTGGATTCTTTATTTTTAGTGAAGTAATAGCTGCCCAAATAATATAAAATGAACATGGTTGTTGATATTTGAAAATTATAATTTTGTTTAAATTTACAAAAAAAAATTGAAAATGAGTGTGTGAGACATTCAGATGCTTATTTAGAAATTTATAGTTCTCGATATCCTAAAAGAACCCATAAAACATAGATTTAACCTTTGATGCTTTCTAGAAGCACAATATTTCCGATAAGTTAATTACCTTTAGATATATTACAAGCGATTGTGAAGTGAAGGCCTATTTTTCTTTGTTAAGGCTAATTAAGTTCAATTCAACAACATTGCAACTTCTTTTGCAGGTTATTTACTCCATATGCAGCCCTGAATAATCTCCCAGAAAGTCATGGTTTTAATAGTTATAACAACATTGCAACTTCTTTGTCCCATTATTTGTTTATTATATGTGCTGAAGGTTTAACTAGCTTACTTAGGAAGGTTGAAAGTTGTGGTGCTCTAAAGGGTGTTGCAGTTGCTAGAAATTGTACTCCAAGAGTATTGCATCTCTTTTTTGTTGATGACAGCTCATTTTTATGGAGTTGACTGGTGGAAGTTGTCAAAATCTAAATGATGCTTCGCTTACTTATGAGCAAGGAGAAAATAAATGTTATTGAGTCAACTATGTGCTTCAGCCCTAAAACATTCAAGGCATTAAATCTTGAGAGATTCCTATGGTGAATTGTCATGAAACATAGTTGGGATTGCCTGAAATGACTGGTAGAAACAAGAAAAGACTCAATGGTAAGTTGAGGATAGAGTGTGGATAAAACTAAAAAGTTGGGAAGGAAAAAATTCTTTCCAAAGCTGGAAAGGAATTGCTCTTGAAGCCTGTGGTACAAGCTACTCCTACATATTTTATGAGCTTTTTTAAATTACAGTTGGGACTTTGTAATGAATTGCAAAGCCTTTATGGTAAATCTTTGGTGGTGATATGACTTAGACAAGAAGGCCATATATTGGATGGCATGGACAAGCTTTGCAAACCTAAAGCATTGGGAGACATTGGATTCAAAAACTTGGTTTCTTTTAACCATGCTTTGGCTTCAAAGCACAGTTAGAGGTTGTTATAGAACTAGGATTCATTGGTATGGAAGGTTCTTAGAGGTAAATATTTTCCTAATACTTCCTTTACCGCTGCTATTGTTCCTGCTTTTGCTTTTGCTTTCTACCTATGGAGGAGTTTAGTTTCGGGTAAGGAGTAATGTCAAAAATGTGTGAGATGGAAAGTTGGCAATGGTAGGAGCACAAGTGTAAGGTGTTTTCATATGCTAGTTCTGGTAAGGTGTTTTCTACTCGGTTGTCATATGCTAGTTCTAGTAAGGTGTTTTCTACTCTTATGCTTTTATGCTAAGTGTAAGGTATTATGAGTGTTAACGTTTTTGATGGACAATACATTTATTAGTAAAATAGTTTATGGACTTGTTATTGATTACTTCAAGTAAAATTGAAGTAACATTCAAGTTTTGGATAGTTTCACTTCATGTATAATTTCTATACTACAGTTAAAATTGTATTCATGCATTTACAAACATATTGCACAATACATGGAATTATTTGTGTTTCTCCAATTATTGTTGCTAAAATATATCTTAAAATATAAACTAAGATATATCCTAAAATGTAGGTTAAGATATAGTCTAAAATATAAGTTAAACTATAGCCTAAAATATAAAATAAAATTCTAGAATTTTGGACATAGATTGAGAGTCATTTTTCACGTAGGAATGTTCGAATTGGAAAAATGATATTTTAAAGGAAGCATATTTGCAACATACTTTGATTCACCTCAATTAGATATTAGACGAGAAAGATATAAAAATAATAATGATAGCTATTCAATTAGCATTAATAATCCTATTTAGAATATGATTTTCTTTCCATAATTATCTAAGATTTTTTTTTTTTTGAAAAACAATATGAATTCCATTGCAGTACTCCCAAAGAGCAGTACAAATAGCCCTTCAACAGACTGAAAGACACATAATCAAGGTTACACCAAAACCTCCAAGTAGTACCATGCAATAATCAAATAAACAAACACGACATAAAAGCCCCAGCTAGGACACATGTTTAGAAGCAATCAAGCTAGAAACCAAGCTAACAAGATACATTTAATAGCACACACCAAAACAACAAACACTAGTCACACATCCACAACACAGTAAGTAGGAAACTAAGTAATAGAAATAAGAAGTTCATAGGAATAGACAACAACAATACACATTATTCCAGTCAAAAAGCCATTAACCACCAGAACATCACTATCATATTACTCACCAATACCATATATTATTATACTACGAAACACTAATATATTAGAAAATTTGGATAAAATGGTATAATCATAAATTCTCCCTCCCAAGATCTTCCTTAACAGAATATCAAATAACAGAGAAATAGATAATACACAACACAAGAATTATAGTGGAAACTCTAAATTAGAGAAAAACCACTTTCGTTGTCAAAAGACAACTGTGAGAAAATTCACTCATGTGAAAAATTGTTACAACCACACTCTCAAGAATTTTTCACACACCCAAAAGACAAGAGCAATTACAAGCCCAAGAGAATTTTCCCACAAAATTTCTCTACTTAAGAACTTCTCATACAGTTTTCTCTATTTTTGGGATTGGTTATCAACGAAGAAATGAAGCCATATTTATAGCCTTCAAGTTCTCATTTCATATGCCAAACATTTCTTCATTCAACAAAATTAGGCTACCTAATTTTCCTATTCTTTATTCAAACAAGGTTAGACACTCTCCATCTTTGACAATATGGTGTTAATCTTCCATTTAATTTTTCTTTCTAAATTAGGCACCTCCTATTTTGACTAACAAACCTAATATTATTTTTAATCAATCATAAAAATCTCCACCTTGATTAAAAATAAACATGGTTACCACTACAACACTCGTTTATTCCAATACCATAATTCTCTACACCGAGAATTATCATACTCTACCATAAAGAGTACACCCACTTACAATTAATCACCAATTCTAAGAATTTCACATCGGCTCATGTCGAAAAAACAAACTTGCTGAAATTTATGGTGCAACTCTCACACTTGGTTTTCCCAAGAGTTCATCAGGCATCAACATCTTTTCCACCACACACCTTGCATCTATACCAAGCCAATGCCCGTGTAGTAAACGAGTGGACTCGCTTACCAATAGCACACCCTCTTTCATGGCAATATTTAGAGACTAGCGGCGTGCAAGATACGAGGGATGTACATGCTCTTTCAAAGAAAGCATCACTATAGTCTTTGAAAACAAGACATACTATTACGCCACCGTCAGATTCGAGCTTTTTGCAGGATCACCCACCCTTTGGACAATTTCTTTTGAGGTGCCCAGATTTTCCACACCTCCAAGACACTTATCTTATTTTTCATGAAATTGTTTTTCTTTCGGTTGTTTCAGAATACTACCAATCGCCGAGTTTTCAGCGAAACATTTCTTTCACCACTCAAATTTTTTCTTCAAAAACAACTTGTTAGTAACTTCAAAAAATTATTTTCTCCTTTCCATGAATCAAGATAGGTTTCCATGTGATCATAAGAAGATGGAAGAGACCAGATGAGTCGTAAAGTTATATCTTCATCATCAAGTTTAAATCCAATGGTTTCCAGCTCGTAGACAATACCATTGAGAACACTTAGATGTCGAGACATAATACTTCCTTCATTCATACGCAAAGTATGAAATCGCTTCTTCAAATACACCCGATTTGAAACGTCTTTTGCCTGATACAATTCTTCAAGCTTTTCCCAAAGTTCTTTGGCCATAGATATTCCATGCACATTTGCAAGAATATTTTTGGCCAAACAAAGCCGAATTGCACTTGTAGCTCTTAGATCAAGATCTTCACAATGTTCATCACTTATATTGTTTTTACCGACTCAATACCAAGAATGCGGCCGGTTTCCCCTTTAACGCCTTGTGTAACCCATATTGGATCAAAAAATATTTGACTTGTACTTGCCACAAGCCAAAATTGATTCTCCCATCAAATTTCTCAATGTCAATCTTGACTCCTGACATTTCTCCTTCTTTCTTTGAAATTGGCTCTGATACCAGTTGTTAGGAAATTTGGATAAAATGGTATAATCATAAATTCTCCCTCCCAAGATCTTACTTAACAGAATATCAAATAACAGAGAAATAGATAATACACAACACAAGAATTATAGTGGAAACTCTAAATTAGAGAAAAACCACTTTCGTTGTCAAAAGACAACCAGAGAAAAATTTACTATGTGAAAAAAATTGTTACAACCACACTCTCAGTAATTTTCTCACACACCCAAAAGACAAGAGCAATTACAAGCCTAAGAGAATTTTCCCACAAAATTCCCTCACTTAAGAACTTCTCATACAAGCTTTTCTCTATTTTTGGGATGGTTATCAATGAAGAAATGATGCCATATTTATAGCCTTCAAGTTCTCATTTCATATGCCAAACATTTCTTCATTCAACAAAATTAGGTTACCTAATTTTCCTATTCTTTATTCAAACAAGGTTAGTCAACTCCATCTTTGATAATATGGTAAGCGACCTTCCATGAATTTTCTTCTAAATTAGTCACCTACTATTTTGACTAACAAACCTAATATTATTTTTAATCAATCATAACATAATATTTATGCAAATACATTATTACTAACTACTACATTTTTAGATTTAATTTATCGAAGTTATTATTAAAAAAACGACAACATAAGTGTTTTTTCACTTGCGACCCATGTATTTTCAACGAGTAATTATTAAATTATTAAATATTGGAGAAAAATTACCTTTAATGAAGAAAAGAATTTGTTTACATCATGCTTCAAATCTTACAAAGTTCGGCAACAGCCCGTGGAGTAAGTCTAGAATTTGTCTCGAAATCATATACTGTAAATTCTTGCCACAGCCAGTTTGGTTTTGGTCATAAGGAAATATGCAAAATTAAGTCGTGCTCTGCATATTGCACTAAATACTAAAGTGGCTTACAAAAGAAAATAGTTTGAGTCAACTAATTAGAAGTTAGTAATAAAGGTTTCAAAAATTGAAAATTAATATTACTTTATTCCATTACTTTGGGTTTGGATCCTCTGCTATGTGTTGATCTATGCTAATCTTTTAATATTCTCTTTCTTTCTCATCTTAAAAATATTTATTTCATGACACAATGATGTGAAATTTCAAAGACCATTAGATTAATTTTTAAGAAACTTAATGATTGAGATTAAAAGTTGAATATATTTCAATAAAGGATTTGATCAATAGAGTATCACACCAGATTAATTTACCCTTGGGTGGCACTACCATCGATGCCCATTCACAAATTTGTTGTTTTGGTTTATTATCCTTCTATGTATGGTAAAACTTAATCTTATCAACATTAAACAGGTAAGCACATTTATCTGGTTTTCATTGCCATGTATAGTGAATTTACCTAAATATTATTAAACTATTATATTTATTTCATTCGTATCATTAAATTATTTTTTATATAATTTATATCACTCAATTATTACATTTGTTTAATTTATATTATTTTATTAATATATGTCTAACAATATCATACGTCAGATAATTAAATACTAGATTCGAAACAACTCATATAAAGAATTAATTATTGTTTCAAATATACCACTTAATTATAAATTATAAAGATTTTTTTAAATCTATATTAATGTGTGACGCCAATAGACAAAAATCAATAAAATGGTATAAATGAAATAAATAAATTGTATAAACGAAATTAAAAATATTTTGATAATTTAAAAAATATAATAATTCCTTAGTATTTTCGTGGGTTTAACTATATATTCTAATAGTAACATTACATTATTTTATTAGAAACTTTAGAAATTAGTTGGAATTATGGAGTAAGCTAGATCTTCTCTAGTATTAAAATAATTGATTCCTTAAAAGTTGTTCTTCTTTATAAAGCACCTCCAACTCAGCTAGTTGAGCCCCTTGTATCCTTTAGATAGCAGTAGTTTGCTTATTCTTTATATCACTATCCTAAAAATGCATAAAGCTAATGAGCAGCAGTTTGGTTATTCTTTATATCACTATCCTAAAAATGCACAAAGCTAATGAGCAAAATGCTCTAACTTTTGGAAAGTACATGCATACTTCACGTACTAAAGCACATTTGCATAGTTTAAAACTCATAATTCTTAAATAAATAAAGTTAAAGCAAACAGTGAACGAAAAATGACGATGGAGGAGCAGTGACCTTGGATCGACGAGCACCGGAAGTGTAGCAAATGACGATGGAATGAAGGGACAAATGGAGGCCCACGACGACGACGAGGATGGCTATTGAAGATTGCGGCTCTACCTCAGCAGAAATTGTCATCCTGATTTAGGCACTTCATTCCACAAAAGCTTGCAGCCTATATCTACTACAAAACATGCATACGGAATCAGTTTTTAAGCTAATTAAAAATTTAAGCTAAAAATTTGTCTCATAATTTTTTGAATAAAAAAATATCAAAATTAAATGATGAGTTATTTATAATTTTATTGGATTTTAATTAAAATAATCAAATGAGTTTTTAAAAAAAAGTAATTGAGTTTAAAAACATTTACGCAAATTTAGTTAAAAAAATAACATTATATATTAAATACAATTTAACTTTCATAAAAATTAAAAATAATAGGTATAAAATTATATATTTAATTAAATAATACTCCAGGCAATCGGTTGTTTTTATAATATTTAAAAATCCAACTTTTTTTTGGAAAAATAGTTGAATAAGTACTGTAATTATTGTATAATAGTTAATTTAGTGGTTATTTATCTCTAAGGGGTCAAAAATCGTGCTAAACATCATTTGAGATTTCAAGGGTGGCTTTTTATTAAAAAAAAAAAAAGATTCTCGTTAGTTTGTGATCCATTACAAGAGACTATTTCTTATACTTGACGTAGGATTGATAAAAGTCAATATAGTTAAAATATTAAAAAAAACAATAATGGTCAATATAAAGTTGAAAAAAGTTTATATTTGGTTAAAAAATTATTTACCTATTATTACTTCTCAAGTTATCTGCTAAGAGTTTTTTTTAATAAAAAACCACTTATGGGACCCTAATTGATATTTTCTACCATTTTTAAATTTCTTATTTTAGTTCTATAATTATATAAGATTTGATCAAGCCTCTTAAATTACTAAAAATAATTAAATTAACATAATATTGTTGAAATTAAAAGCTTATAATTATAGAAACATATATTTACTAATAACATATTTAATTTATTAATGCTAATAATTAAAAAAACTGAAAGCATATTCATATATAACAAAAGAAATATTAGAATTTAATTTTCCTTACTTAAAAAAAGAGAAAGTTCAAATCGAAATTAACATGATTTCAAGGATATTATAGTTTTCTTTAACACTAAAATAGATAAAATTCATCAATTGTTTTTGAAAAATAAGATCAAACGTTTTTCATTTTTCTCATTTTTTTAATTTAAATTAAAAATTATAATTTAAATTTATACTATTCTTTATTAAAAGTTATGGTACTAATCCAATCCAAAAATAATTAAAATAAATTAATATTTTTTGGAATATTCGAATTAATTGGGCTCCGTTCCCAAATTACATACATGTGTATAAGAAATTAAAGTGAACACTCATATATTTGCAAGCTAGTTACATTTTATTATGGTTTCAATTCACACTGTAGTAACATAATAAATAAAACAATAACAATATTTTACGAATAGATACATAGCTGAATTTAAAAAGGTAATAAAATAAAGTCTAGAAAAATCACAATGTATATATTCTTCTAGAGTGAGTAGGTCCCAATCCATGTTAGCCATTTAGCTTTTCCAATTTGGAAGAGTTGGGATGCTTTGTTCATTCCTAAAGAAATTATGAGGATCCACTTTGGTCTTAATATTCACCAATCTCTTGAAATTGTTCTTGAAGTACTTTATACCATAAACTCTTCCCTCAAAGTAGCTTGTTTTACCATTATGGTTGATACCCAAATCAAGATCTCTATAGTTTAAAAAGGCTTCTCTTGGGTTCTTAGACACAAATGGAGTCATGTAGTTGTAAAGCTCTTTGGTCAAATTTAGATAGTTAGTTGTAACTTCAGTTCCTGATTGGTTCCAATTTGCTGCATACTGAAACTTAAATAAGTTACCTTCTCTATGTGGGAATGGAGTTGCAAGTGGTGAAATCTCACCCATTTTTCCACCATATGGATTAAAAGTCAACATTACTACTTCCAATTCTATCAACTTTTTCCAAAGACCATCCAAACCCTCTTTTGGAATTGGCTTTTTCAAATAATCTGATTTTCTTTTCAAGTATGTAAGTGATTGTGGGATTCTAGAAAGCAAAACATCTTCTGAAGTTTCAATTGGAAAGTTGGTCCAGAAAAGCACAGACTTAACCCATGTTGTTTCAATACAATCTGATTTCTCCAAACCCAATTCAGGAAACTTCATTTTCATGATTGATATAAGACTTTTAGAGTCTCCAAGAAACAAAGCTAAAAATGTTGCCCTAACTGTTTTATTGTCCAAACCCTTCTCTGTTTCATTCTTGTTCACAACATCTAAAGTAAGTCTAATGAAGAGGTCATCATCTAACTGATGTGCAATATTTTGATATCTATTCACAATCTCACTTGCATTTTGTTCCAAGGTTCTTGATACCTTGAAAACCGTAACGACTTTCGGAACACGAACAAGATTGATCTTGTAAGAAATAACAACTCCAAAACTAGACGCGCCACCTCCACTTATAGCCCAAAAAAGATCTTCTCCCATTGACTTTCTATCAAGAAGTCTTCCATGAACATCAACAAGTTGAGCATCAACAATATTGTCAACTGTTAGACCATACTTTCTCATTAAATTACCATAACCACCTCCACTGATATGACCTCCTACACCAACAGTTGGACAAACACCAGCAGGATATCCATGTAATTTGCTCTTTTCAGCTATTTTGTAATAAACTTCACCGAGTGTAGCTCCTGCTTGAACCCAAGCAGTTTCACTCTCTACGTCTAAATCAATAGATCTAAGATTGAACATGTCAAGAATGAAAAATGGTAGTTGAGAAACATAAGAAACACCTTCATAATCATGACCTCCACTTCTAATTTTCATTTGCAAGTTATCCTTTTGAGCACATATAATAGCTGCTTGAACATGAGATACATCCAATGCAGTGATTATAACGAAAGGTTTTCGAGTTATCGAAGTGTTGAATCGAAGGTTTCGGATGTAAGATTCTAAAACAGATGAGTATAGAGAATTGTTTGGAGTATAAATTGCTTGAGAGATGGGGTGAGAATGGTCATAAGAATGGTTTAAAAGACATGAAATGAAGGAGTCCTTAGGAATTGATGAACTATTTGAAGTTGATGCCAAAGAAGAGTATAATACAAAAATTGAAAACAAAAGAAAGGTAAGAGTAGATCTTGAAATATTTCCCATTTTCTCTATGTACTTGAAACTGTTTTGTTATCAAAGATGGAACGGTATTTATAAGAATATATGCAGTTTGGGTTTAGGAAGTTATAAAAGCACATTATGAATTAATAGATTATTATGCCAAGTCACCTAATAATTCTTTCTTTGACCAAGAAAATTCAAAGTATAATAAACAAAGTATTTTAAATTAAAGTCATCCCCTATGACATTATGTATTACGTACGGTATATTTTACTATGGATGGATATAAATTTAGATCATCTTTATTTTAAACCAGTTGTTGTACATAACGTGTTATTTATTTATTAGTTAAGTTAGTTATAATCCTTTTTTTAATCTATCCTTATCTATAAAATAATGACGGAAAAATAATAATTTCCCTGTTCATTTCAGTGTGAAATTGCTTAAAAGATATAGTTCAAATATATAGCCTTAATTTCTTACGTGAACTCATCTGATAGATAGATACATGCAGTTACTATAGGCAACCATTACTTCAAATTACAGAGGGTGATTAGCCAAACACAATCATGGTTTCTTCAAATGAGAGCAATTTAGTCCTACATTTTATCGTACCAAATTTGGTCACATAATTCTATAAACTGGTGATTTTAAAAGAAAAAAATCCAATAATTTTTTTTTCTTTTTGTGTACAGTTCTTACGTTAAATATTATATATACCGCACCTTTTAAATAATGAAAGAACAAAACTGCCTATTTTTTATTATAGGTTTGGTACGCCTCAGGTCCCTCTACATATAAATTTGTGATTTAAATTTTTTGAATCTATTCGTCATAAAGAGTTTTGATAAAATGAGAAAGCAATCAATTGAATCTATTCACTATTTCTTAACTTAATAAGACAGTAGGCGGATTATATATTTACACATTTTTCTAATCCATTTCTAACGTACCATCTGAATCCTAATTAATATTAATTATAATATACATTTGTATTATTTTTGCCTTTATTTAAATAAATATGCATAGGTATGTTTCCACGTTGAATTGCAACGGAAACGAGGATTAATTGAAAACATATATCCTATTATTAATTAAATTTTACCACTTATATGAGAATTTTAATAAATTTTTGGTTTGATGCTTCTAAACCTTTCTCAGATATCACGATAGTGTAGAGAATAATTCACTAAAGATTAATTGAATTTTCTTTCAGTTTTTAATACTCATAACAAGTTTAGGGATCAAACTAAAATCTTTATAAATGCACGTCTTAAGTGCTCTATCCATCAAAGAGAAAATGAACGTGTACTTAAGGGGCTACAAACGTGGGTGATGGAGTGATAGAAGTTATGAAGCAACTTTTGCCAACTGCTCAACTACTCGGCTGGTTATCGAGCAATTTGAAGAGAAAAAACCAACAATCTCCCACTTGGTCCATATATTTTATCGTTTAACTATATGATAAACATAACACATGAATCATATCGATAAGTCATCTAATAACGAGTATTATTTTTCACGTATTACAATGCATTATGCATCTCAAGTCCATACAACTTAATGAATAAACCCGATGTTTATTCGAGATCCATAACTTAAGTATGTTTTCTCAAAATATACGAATAAACAAAATATACGCATAAAATTAATGAGAAAACATTAATTGAATAAGAGTTTCATTAATATTAACAAATGTATGTACAATGAATATTTAGATTATGGAACCAAGTCCCATTCTTACTATATGATCCTTGAAATTCTTTAGTGACATGCCTTTAGTCAAAGGATCAATAATCATCAACTTAGTGCTAACGTGCTCAATGACCACTTTCTTTTCCTTAACACGTTCTCTTATGGCCAAGTATTTGATGTCGATATGCTTACTACGACTACCACTTTTGTTGTTCTTGGACATAAATACAGCAATTGAGTTGTCACGGTACAATCTCAATGGCCTATAAATAGAGTTAACTATTCTAAGCCCAGAAATGAAACTTTTCAACCATACACCATGTGATGTACCTTCAAAACATGACACGAACTCGGCCTCTATAGTGGAAGTAGTAGTCAAGGTCTACTTCGTACTCCTCTAAGACACGACTCCACCGGTAAGCATGAAAATGTAACCAGATGTTGATTTTCATGAATTAACACTGCTATCGAAGTCCACATCAGAGTAGCCAATCACTTCCAGATCGTCTATTCATCTATATATGAGCATGTAATCCTTTGTCCCTTGAAGGTACCTCATGACTTTATTTGCAGCTCTCCAGTGGTTAACACCAAGGTTACTCTGATATCTCCCCTTGCATCCCAACAAAAAATGCAATGTTAGGTCTGGTGTAGACCTAAGCATACATCAAGCTTCCAATGACTGAAGCATATGGAATGGTTTTCATCTGTTCCCACTGGAGCTCATTTTTAGGGCATTGGTTTAGGCTAAATTTGTCACCCTTCACAATGGGTGCCACACTCGGTGAACAATCCTTCATCCAAAATCTCTCTAAAACTTTATTGATATAGGTCTCTTGAGATAAACCCAAAATGCCTCGAGATGATCTTTCCCTATAGATCTTAATGTTAATGACATAAGATGCCTCACCCATATTCTTCATATCAAAGTTCTTCAAGAGGAATTGTTTCACCTCATATAGCAAACCCTTATCATTGGTTGCAAGCAAAATATCATCCACATATAGTACCAAATAACAAATCTTTCTTCCACTGACCTTCTAGTATATACATTGATCCATGACATTCTCTTCAAAACCAAATGAAGTGATGACGCTATGGAATTTCAAATACCATTGACAAGAATCTTGTTTTAATCCATATATGGATTTATTAAGCTTAAAAACCAATTACTCACCATTAGTAGAGGAGAATCCTTCAAGTTGTTTCGTGTAAACCTCTTCCACTAGGTTACCATTAAGGAAAGCCATTTTCAAATCCATTTGATGCAAATCCAAGTCAAAATGGGCAACCAATTCCATGATCACACAAAGTGAATCTTTCTTAGATACAATAGAGAATGTCTTTGTGTAGTTGATTCCTTCACTTTGAGTGAATCCTTTGGCAACGAGTTTTGCCTTATGTCTTTCAATGTTGCCTTGTGAGTCTGTCTTTGTCTTGAAGACCCATATACATCCAATGGCTTTAACACCATTAGGCAACTTGATGAGATCCCAGACTCAATTAAACGCCATAGAATCCATATCTTCTTTCATGGCATTATACCATAAGTTTGAAACCTCAAAACTCATGGCCTATGAAAATGTATCAAGATCATTTTTGGCTCTAACATTGTAGTCACACTCTTATAGATACACAACATAGTCACCAGGAATCGTCGATTTCCTTACTCTTGTAGATCTTCTTAATCCTACATCAACATTCTCTTGAGGAGCAGGATCATGTTGTTAAACTGGTTGTTCAACAACTTTAGGAATTTGTTGAACTTCAACATCTACTAGAGTAGGATGAATAGCTTGTGGTACTTCTAGGACTGGTTCTTCAACACGCGTTTGTACTCGAGGCATATTGTTAACAACAACGATCAATCCATTACTTGAAGTGGCACATTGAGCATTTGAATGATCTTTCCCAAGACTAATGCCTTGGGATCGATTGCTCCCACTAATCAGGTTATTCTTAAAAAATTTTGCATTTCTTGATTAAAAAACCTAATGTTATGAGATGGAAAATTAAACCTATATCCCTTAGACCTTCTGACATATCCAACAAAATACCCACTTATGGTCCTTGGGTCCAATTTATTTTCTTATGGATTATAGACTCTTACTTTAGACGGACAACCTTAAACATGTACATGTCGCAAACTTGGTTTCCAACCTTTCCATAATTCAAATGGCATCTTTGAGACAACCTTGGTTGGAACTCGATTTAATATATACATAGCCGTCTTTAAAGCTATAGTCCATAAGGATTTAGGAAGATTAGCATAGAAAAGCATACTTTGCACCATGTCCAATAATGGTTGGTTTCTTGTTTCTGCTACACCATTATGATCTGGTGAACTAGGCATAGTGTATTGGGAAATAATCTTATGCTCTTGAAGAAACTTAGCAAACAGACCAAGTGCTTGTCCATTCTCAGTATATCTACCATAATATTCACCACATCTATGTGATTTGATGAACTTTACTTGCTTTTCGTATTGTTTCTCTACTTCAGCCTTAAAGATCTTAAAGACATCTAATGCTTCTCTCTTGTTATGAACCATGTAGATATATATATATATATATATCGAGAAAAATCATCAATAAAGGTGATAAAATATTTCTGACCTTACATGTCCATATCTGGATAACATATATCAATATGTATGATTTCTAAAATGTCTGAACTCCTATTGGAACCTTTCTTTGACTTGTTAATCTTTTTTTCCTTAATAAAGTCTACACATGTCTCAAAATCACTAAAATCTAGAGTATTAAAGACCCCATTTTTTACTAATCTTTTAATTCTTTATATGGAGATATGTCGTAATCTCCTATGTCATAATGTAGAAGAGTCTTTGTTAATAATACACATTTTGTGCCAGTTTGAACATGCATAGCGTTATGAGTGGCATTAATTAAATTCATGTAGTAAAGACCATCAGACAAAGTATCATTTCCAATGCAATCAAATTTATTAAATAAACTAAAAGATGTTTTTGAAAAGTGAAAGAAATAACCATAAGGTACAAGTCTTGAAATCAAAATCAAGTTTCTAGAGAAAATTGGAACATAAAAGGTCTTTTCTAATTCTAAAACCAAACCACTACTTAAAATGAAATTTCATGTCTTTACAGCCTCCACATGTGAGCCCATCTTGTTACCGGATAAGATGTATTGCTCACTTCCTACTGGCTTCCTTAGGTTTTGCATACCCTATAAGGAGTTTGTAACATGGATTGTAGATCCAAAATCAATCCACCAGGTGTTAATATTAACATTAACCATATTAGATTCATAACAAACAAATGAGGTTGGATTACCTTTATTCTCAAGCCATTTCTGAAATTTGATACATTCCTTCTTCATGTACCCCTTCTTTTTACAAAAGAAACACTTGGATCTTTTCTTAATATGAGTCTGAGGTGGAAATGTCCCTTCCCTTTTTATTTATTTTGTGATTTTCCTTTACCACTAATGGGTTTTAAGGAAGAGAACTTCATAATTAGGGTGTTTTCCAAAGCCTTATCTAAAGTGACAAAATGATCATCAATGACCTTTAGTAGGTCATGGACCTTGTTATTATGCCCGATGAAGCCCTTAATACCATCAGATATTTGTGTCTTTATGAACATAACAGAGAGATGATTAAATCGCTCCCACTTATCATAAAGAATAGCTTCATTTAGAGAGTTGGTTTTAGTTTATGTAGGGGGCTCCTTATTCCTAATGGCATAATCTATGTCCATCCATGCCAAGTGAAGGAGAACTCTCTCCTTCCATACCTTGTTGTTGTCCCCTTTGAGCTTGGGAACATCACATTTCATATCAGAGTAATTAACATGTTGAATTATTGCAATAAATGAAATATATATGCTCATGTTACTAAATTTGAAGCTATCATAAAAATATGACATGTTTTACCAATGTAAAATCATGGAAAACATATGAATCTAGTGACATAAAACTGCATGTGAGCTAAAGTTTCAATTTAATTATATTCATCTTAACTTTACGATAAAACTATCAAATTATGTTCCTTTTTAGATGTGGAAATCCTAACATTTAATGCTAATACATATAAAGATCATCTAAAAATTTGAAAAAAATAAGAAATATGTTTTGGAGTAGAAAAAATATATTTCACTCAGAATAAAGGAAATTAGACTCAAATTATATCTCACAAAAGTAGTATCGATTATTTGATTCCTAAACATTGATTTTGGGTTCATTATAATTTTTACATTTTATCATGAAATACTAATTATGACAAAACCTAACTAATTACCATATACTTCATGATATATTTTCAAAAATTAATCTAATAGTGCAAAAGACTTAACTATTTACTTAAATTTGATTTAAAGAAATGATAAATTTTTGTGAGAAATTTTTTAAAACTAATCCTAAAATTCTAAAAATTACTAAACCACACAAAGAAAATAAAATCAAACACAATAAAAATCAAAATGTGAACATAAATATTTTTAAATTTTTTAAAATTAAACATAGTAACTTTTCACCACCCCCAACCTAGAACTTACATTGTCCTCAATGTAACAATTATAAATTAAAAATGTAAGGATGATGAATGTTGGCTATTTTCGTGGACAAAATATTTATGTGTAAATTTGTTTTAGGTCTACTATCAAGTCTATCAAGAAAAGCCAAACAAATGCTCGAGTTTCAGATAATTGTACTTCAGGTATATCTTTGATAACTACGACACATAGGATTACATTTATGCATTTAATAGCACATGCTTATAAATCTGAAATTATTTTTAGTGCTAAAATATGGAATAAGATATGCTAAAATATTAGATAAGATATACTCTAAATTATAGCTAGAATCTTTAGCATAAAAGATAGCATAAAATCTATTTTAAAAGTTATTAGATAAGATATACTCTAAATTATAGTTAGAATCTTTAGCATAAAAGATAACATAAAATCTATTTTAAAATATATTAGATAAAATATACTCTAAATTATAACTGAAATCTTTAACATAAAAGATAGCATAAAATTTATTTTAAAAGAAATCTACTATAAATAGGAGTCTTCTTAATTAATGAGTATTATTAATCTTATTTATAATATAAAAGATATTTATCGATCATATATGAGCTATCTTAATTAATGAGTATTACTAATACTATTTGTAATAGAAAAAATATTTATCAATTACATAGGATTAAAGGTTTTAATTTTTCCTATAAATAAAACTCATTACTCATTGTTTCAATCAACCACACAAGAACATTATTCTAGTCTTCTTAATTTCTCTATCTTGTTTTACAAATATAAGATCATAATTCTTTAGGTTTATCTATTTAGTTAATCTATCAAATATTGGTAGTTATGTTTGATTAATTAATAAACCTAATTATTTTATGATATTTTGATAATATGTTCTTATGGCTTTTTCTTTATTTTTGTTCTTAAATTGTTAGATCAAATAATTGTTTTGTCATATCATGGTTATTTGATTTCATTATTAATTTTTAAAGAAACTATTTTTATTGAACATGTGCTTGATATTTTTGCTCTAGGATTTACTAGTTGATTTGATTTAAGTGACATATGTTTTGAATCATCTAGTTATGATTATTAATTATTAAATCCGTTCTAGAACACACATGGGCACTTGTGTTTTTTGTGATAACTATTTTGCAGTTAAGTCGGGAACGTATCTGATTGGTGGGAAGCTTATTGGAACGTTGGTCTGGAAACCGCTTATGCTAATATTGGAAATTGTGAAAATAGAGCAGAGGCTCGTAAGTAAAGTACATTGGGGTAGTCTCCTAGGAATGGTAGCATAAGACCGAGTCTGTACTTGAACATTTGATTTTCATAGTGGAAAGTTAGGTGGTCCGGTGGGCCGGTGGACCGGTGGTTTTTCCTCTTAGGTCATGGTTGTGGCCTAGGTTGTTTCTACCTAAAAATATCTTGTGTTATTATTTTATTTTTGCACTTTATTCTTACACGTGATTGCATGTCTGGCCTGTTTGTTTAGGTTATTAAGTTATAAATTTGTAAAAATTAAAAATAACCTATTCACCCCTATAGGTTATAAACTTTCAAAAGATGAAGAGAAAAGAGGAGAAAAATTACATATTTCATGAGAATGTACAAGTAGTGATGAATAAATACAAGTGCATCCATCATGTTCATTATTAAAGTTCATATAGAGAGATGGATGTGAACTTTTAACATCTCAAAAAATATTTTTAGTTTTAATAATTCTAAAATTATTCACATGGAGTTAAACAAAATAAATAAAATAAAACTACCTAAACTTATGGGTTACCTCCCATCCAATACTTAGTTTAAGGTCTTAGCAAAACGTAACTTGAGGGATTTCATTTGAAGTAAACTCAACGTCCCCACATCATTGAGTCAATCAAACTTACAGGCAAGACAAGTTTGTCTACCTATACTTTTTAAGTCATATCCTATGAAATTTCAAAATTTTATTTACTTAAAACTAGGGACATGATTGTGGGTTTTACATAACCCACTTCTAGGTGCAAGTCAAATAACTAAGGCATCAAAACAAAGTTGTACCTAGATATAGCAAAACAACTACTTTTATCATAGATTGTGATTAAAAACTGAAATTTTTTATTTTATTTTACTATAATCTCTAAATTAAATAAAAAAATCAGTATTAACTAAGAGTACTCCCATGAAAGAATGATGGGGCAAAGCTTCCTGAAAAACCATACTCCTAGACAGAACAACGTTCTCTAAAAAGACTAGTAGCATAAAAGCTTTCAATAAAGTCTTTTAGACATAACTCCCTTAGATATTTATTTTTCATGCTATTAAAATCTAAGTTAATTAAGTTAATAAATTAAGTTAAGTGAAAATCTAAGCTAATAAATTAAGTTTTTTTTAAAACATAAAAATAAAAAAAAATCACAATTATTTACAACATAAAATCTTTTCAAAATTTTGATAAATAATTTAAAAATGCTATTCCTTTCTCGACAACAGTGCCAAAAACTTGATGAGATAAGACCGGCATCGAGTTAGCAATATCGTTCTTGTAGATACTTTGGTTTTATATTTGTAAAACTCTCGCAAGTTCATGGACCATTTTATAAAGATGACAAGTATACTCCCAAGGTCGATCTAAGGAAGAAATATATGTGGTTTTTAATTTATTATTCAAACTTTTAAAAATTAAATTAAATCCTAAACACCTTGTCACGATATTTTGATTTTTGTTTCCTAATCTAATGACATAAAAAATAAACATAGATATATATTCAATAAATAATAATGCAAATTTTTATCATTCATAACAGTAAAATATTTATGGATATAACAATTAAGTTAATTATGTTTGTTCATATTATTTAGGTTATTAAAGATATAAATTAATATTTGTTGATTTTTTCTTTTTAGTATGAAAGTGTCCTTAGGAGGGGCTCAAATTTTTTTAATTAAGATTAATTAATTAATAAATTTAGATGGAACCTATTAAGTAATTAAGTATTAAATTTCAGCTTTATTTATAAGAAAATAGCAAACCATTTAATTAGAGCTTTAGAAGGAGTCAATTAATTAAACTTTATTCAAGGTGTCCAAATTAAACCTAAGAATTTAATTATTCGAATATTAACTTTCAAGTTTTAAAAGTATTACTGAAAATATGTTGTTAATATATTTTTGAATAATATTTCTTATAAAAAAAATTAAAAGAGAGCTTCACTTTAACTACCGGGCGATTGTACCAAAAAATGAAATAACACTACTTAAATCAGACTGGTTAATTAAACCATAAAATTTAATTTTCAGATTTAATTTTGTAATTAAAAATAATATATTTCACTCTAATATCCTTAATATAAAATCTTGCATAAAAACAAAATCAATTTATTTTATAGAAATGTTTTACCTATTTAATATTTCGCAGGCATAACAATGTTATTATTATATCATATTTATAAAAAGTCATTCATGTTAAATTTAATCATAGATAAATTAAATATAACATATAAGAATAAAACATAAAAATAATAGTAACAATTCATTAAATTTATACCTCAAAAGAATCCTTACATAACCTTGATGCTAATTCCTTTTCTGAAAAACCTCTAAACGGATTTACATTTCCGTTTATTGAATCAAAAACTAGAAATTTATAAAAGCATAACTAGTTCTTCTAAAAAAGAGAAGAACTTTAAAACTAAGAAAACTTTCTAGAGAGAGAGTTGAGAAAATTGCATGTTTTGATATTAGGGGAGATGGTTATTTTATAGGTGAGAAAAGGCTTAAAAAGTGAAAAACAATATCTTAAAAATGATCTTAGACGTGAATTGGACAAGTTGGTATGCGTGTTGGGTGCTGATGCACGCAACTGGGTGGGATTTACGGCAAAAAATGTGCTGACATGTGCAGGATTTGAGTCGTGGATGGGTGCTTATACGCGCGAGATTTGCAACATGGATAGGCGGTGACATGCGCGGGATTTCAATGTGAATGGGCGCGGCTACACATAGGATAGGAATGATGCACGCGTGATTGGTCATTTTTTGTCCATTTTTTCGTTTTTTGAATTTTTCTCATTTTTTACTCAATATATTTGTGATGTATTGCCTCCAGTATTTTTTTAAGTCTTTAAATTATTTTTGAAGCAAAAATACGTTAAAAAAATAGATCTGTGATTCTGAAAAGAAAAATTTATATAAAAATATAATAAAATCATACAAATATATTTTTTAATCAATTAAAGTACATTAAATCATGATAATTTTAGTACTTTTTAAGCACTTATCAATGAACTGTGTGGATTCCAACTTTGTTGGAGACTATGATAAAATGTAGTCTATCACGGGGTACTCATTTGAGACTTGGTTAGTTGTAAAGCTAGTTTACAATCAATAGTGATATTGTCTTTATGGAGGTGGATTTTGTTGGTGCAACGAAGTGATAATAGAAACCATGTGGTTGAAGGATTTAGCTAGTGAACTCATGTTTGAGCAAACAAGAATCATGATTCATTGTGACAATTAAGATGCAATTTTCTTGATCAAGAATCCTCAATTTCATGATCGTAAGAAGTATTCTGATATTAAGCTACACTCCATACGAAAGATGATAGAACCAGGTTAGGTGAATTTGGTGAAAATTGACACGAATGACAACCCGATGGACATGGCAACAAAATTGGTTTCCTTGTAAAAGTTTGTGCAATATCAAACTTTGGTCAAGATGACCACCCTATTTATGTGATGGTGAAATTGTCGGCTTTTATCCATGAGGGTAAGTTCCAAGGGTTGGCATCAAGTTATAGAATTGTAATTTTGTGATGCAAATCCATGATGATGGTTGAAATTATTATAGGTGATCAGGCATCAAACCTTGGATTAAGAGCATTGCATGAAACGAAAAAATGGATTTTGAATCATAAGTAGAACTTATTTTTCACGAAATAACCATTTTCATCATGCAATTTACTTTACAGAGCTTGGTTTTAGCAAGGAATTTTTGTAAATATTATTTTGGATGTATATAAGCACTTATTGTGTGCCCTAAAATTAGCTGAGAGTTCATTTGTATTCTTAAGAGGAGCCATATAAAAGTGAAGGGTGTTCTCATCATTGTTGGGGTTTGAGAGCTTGAGAAATCTCTTCAAGTGCTCATTTTTTGAGTGATTTATCAAGGTTTTTTCTTATTGTATTTGTACTTTTCAATTTAAGATAATAGAATCTATCTCTATCGAAGAAGTGATAAAATGAAGTAGACTCATTACATTGGTCGGGTTAAATTAGTATAAATATTTTGTCCTTTTCGTTACTCTTGTTTTACATTTCATTGCTTTTGATATCCATTTCAATGTTTGGTCAATTGTGTTGTTGTTGGATTGGTTTTCATCTAGTGATTGCTTGGAAATTTATAATTGTGCACGAAAATATTGTTAAATATTTAATAAATACAATATAATGGGATTAGTATTCATAACAAAATTATATTCAAGTCATGGTCTTTGGTAATTTAAATCGTGAGTTTTAATTGTTTTTCATTCCAGTTGTGGTTTGATACTTGTTAGCTATGATGCTTTTGTCGACATACTCTTTTAAACAAATAGAACGAGCAACGCTTTCTATTTGTCCACAAATAGTTGGTTTTTTAAAGAATTAATTTCATTATTACTTAAAAATCTTACTTTTTTTTAATTTAATATCGAATTTAGCAACAATATATTATTTAATACCTGTAATAAAATTATTTATGAAATATCTTAACGTGTGTTGCAGTTATCAAACGGTTTGGCCACAATAGATAAGTTGTCTTATATTTTCCCAAAAGATTCTCCACATAAATATGGGGAAAATTTACACCACAAAAAGTTCATTAACCTAAAAAATGGACAAGCAGCATTTGTGCGCATACAGTGGTGTCCCATGTTTAATAGCGATGACCAAAGATTTATTAATATATCCTTTTAAATAGTAATGAATCATAAAAAAACATTTTTGTGAAAGATTTATCATCAAATGGGTATCAAAATTTAATATTTTATGAAAATATATCTTTGTAACAATTGATCTAACTAAACGTTAAAGAGAACAACAATATAAAATAAATAATAAAGGTTTAAAAATATATTTTCATAGATTTATTGAGTGTGATGTTGGTGTTTCTAAGAAAAAAAATTAAGAATTATTATCTTTATTTTTTGGGTATTTTTTTTATCATCGTTAGTGAATTTTTTTAACTATTTTTATAAAAAAAAATCAAATATTTAAATTGCCTAAATACTTATAAACGTTGTACATTATAAAAAATAAGTTTAGTAACATTAATTTTTCAGTTAAAATCAACAAAAGCTTATCAAATTGAACCTCCCATTACAAGTTATGTAAACATATATAATTTTGACACGTACATGTAATTTATCCTCCATGCACAAGTAAAACTTATCGTCTTGCTTTTATCAAGTATAAAGAATATAATTAATAACTTATCTAAAAAGGCAAAACAAAGAAGTAAAAGGAATAATAATACATCTGTCTCCATGCTTGTTTTGTCAAATTATTTTTAATTGTAGCTAGCAATTATGAAACCACAAAATATGATAGGTAGCTGAACTACCATATTTTGTGGGCTTATCTGGTTGTGTACGTGGAGAGAGACAGAGGATCAACACATTGGTCATTATCTGTATAATTTGACAATTAGATTCATGTATTAATTTGGTAAAATAGTCAAATGTATTAAAAACTAATATATATAATTTAAAAAAAAAATGTAGCCGTCATAAATCTTGAAAATCTAATTGACAAAAGAACTACTACAACTTTAAACAGATCACCTTATGACATATGCCGTAAATAGTCGATTTTGAATGGACTTTTATAATAGTTTCTAGAACTTAGAACTTAACGCCGTCTCTCTTTTATTTTCATACTATTGACTTCTCGATCCTTTATATTATTATTATTATTATTATTATTATTATTATTATTATTATTATTATTATTATTATTAATTTCAAGAAATCTTATTGCCCTTCTTAGTTGCTTAGCATTGCTTTGGGAGGTTGTGGGAGGTTGTCGAAGATTACAATCAATCGCCAAAATAATTTCTCTGACTTTTCTTAGTCTTATCAGATAAACAATATCTCATAAGAAAAATACACGTTCACATAACCCAAAAACAAATCAACAAAAATATCATCTTTAAAATTTAAAATTACATTAATAATATTTAATATTAAAAAAATTATCATATTATTTTATATTAAACGCAATTTAAATAAATATAATTTAAATTAAATTACAATAATGTGATTAGTTTAATATTAAATATTATCTAATTAAATTAAATTTAATATTATTAGAGTGTTATTTTTATTATTATGAATCTTAATGTGATATTTTTTTATATAATTTAATTTCAAACTAGTGTCGACTGACATAACCTATTATAAGCCACAGACCACGAGCATGCCAGACCATTTTTTTTTCTCGTGTGTTGTGTTATATCGTGCCTAATATTTAACAGATAATGTGATGCTAGTCTATTAAGCTAACGAACTTAATGCTTGACTGGTCGTGCCATGTTGTACGGATCCATTTGACACCCTTAGAGAAAAGTAAGAAGCTCTTACTACAGATGAAGATGATGTTGCAACAAACCACAAGTTGATGCAATGTAGCTCACATGGGAAGCTGTAGCAACTAGAAGTGGAGCTCAAATTAACGCAGCTCATGTGAACAGAATTTGTTATAATTTGTTAGTACACAAATGATGGGTTGAATTAAGAATGTCCTTACATGAATTTCATCAAGTGTATCACAATTGTTTATGAGGATAGTACATTCGGTTTACACCGTAAATACAATCTATATAAGTGTAAAACATTTGATCAACTTGTATTAAGTAAAGTATAATTCCATATTGCAACCATTAATTGCCTTGAACTCCTGTCTTTTCTGTCTTTGTATGTCTTCTTCCTTCTTTGCTTTTATTTTCACGTTAGCAATCAACACAAGCTTAATTATCATGGTATCATAGCAACTAATTCGATGAGATCAATATTCAATCCAAATGGATAATCATGTGGTAACCGTTGGAGAAATAACACGAGATGAACATTAGTATAAACTTGAATCAAGAAGATCGAGCAATCTGTAACTTCCACAATATACTTGTATCAATTAAGCTAGCAATCAACAACTATACAATCTAGAAGCACCAGATCTTGAAGATACTAAGAAGCCTTGAACTTGATCAACATATGCTTGAAAAACTTCCACAACAATTGATTGCAGATGGTAGAGTAAACGTAGCATACAAAAATTATAAAAAACAAGATGATATATTAGGGTGTTGGTTAATTTCTTGCATCATTGAAGAAGTATTAAAAAAATCTATGGCTTTGATACAACTAGAGATACTTAGATGAGACAATCATATGTATCAAGATCAATACCTTGAGTAATACAAGTAAGGGAGGAGTTATAGAACCTTAAGAAAGGTACACTAGCTATAATAGAGTATATATTAGTAATTAAACTCTTATAAATGAGTTAAAAGCTATTGATTGTACTTTAAATGAAGAACATAAAGTAATGAATGTACTAAGAGGTCTTGATAAACATTATGATATTGTTTTCTCAACACTAACAGAAAGAATGATGAATGAACAAGTTACAATAGATGATGCCAAAGCATTGCTTCTAAGTCACAAGGGAAAATTAGAAAAGAAGAAAGACTACTCTTGTATCACCTTTACCAACAGTCAATTTGAGTGTAGCTAATACAAGGAATAACAATCGTGCTAATGATAATCATAATGCAAATATGAAAGCATGTATAAACAATGCACAAACAACTCCGATAACTCAGTTCAGTCAGATGAGCTTTGGTTAGTTTAGTAATCAATAATACACTTAATGCGTTCAAATAAACAATCAATTTAAACCTTACTTTAAATCATTTAAAATATCTTAATCTAGAATATAATAAGCAAGGATATTTCTTACAGACCATTTCAAAAACTAACTCCTAATTATGAAAATGAGGGATTTTGATTTAATAACCTGAAATTTAAATCTATTAACTAAAGATTAATAAAATAAAAGTAAGATCTAAAGATTACATGAAAAATAAGGATAAAAGAATGATAGCATAATTATTCTCTATCATTAGCATATATTTCAAATCAATAATAGTATATCCTAATTTCCTATTATTTGAATATACTAACTTAGAAAAATTCACAAGTTCGAAAGTCTCTGCCTCCTCTTATCTATTCTTTGAATTAAATAAGCCCTTAATTCAAAAAATTTCTAATTGATAACCTAGAATAAGCTCTCTAAGTTTAATCTCAAAATCATTCAATTTCAAGAAGCATATTAGATCAAGGTTAAACACACAAGCTCGATTTAATTATCTTGAGTATTAATTCTCATTACAAGTAAGTTATAACTAGTTATTTAAATTGATCACATCATTATTCAATTTTACCCTCAAATAATCAAGAAAATTCATACGAATTTGGAAACAAAGAATTAGTACATAGTTAAGAAGAATAAAGAACTAGAATATAACAGATTTTATTAAATATTACAATCCATGTCTAAGGTTTTGAAATCACCAACAATCAATTATAAAATTAACTACTCATATAAAATAATAAATTCAAAATATTATTCATGATAATAATAAAATAAGAAGAATAAAACCTAGTATTGTTGTCTATAAATCTAATCTTTGACTCATTTGATTGCCTCTTTGAATCATGTTCTTAGTTCTTCCCTCTAACTTATAATTTTGGGTATTAAACCTTAATTATGCTATTTATAATACTAGGATTGGAGGGAAATAAGTGCGATAAAAATACTGAAAACTAGGGCATTGCTAGTCATTTACGACATGCTAACCATGATGCACATTATTCCATGTTGGGGCACGCTATCAACATTGTACCCTTAAGTAGACCTGAGAGGACTATGTAGTGGCACCTTTAAAACAATGTTGCATCGTGCTTTTTTCTTCAGAATACTTAGTAAACCAAAGAGGAACGTGCTGCAACACACTATTTCTATCCATTGGCGAGCTCATAATTCTTCGTTATTGCATTTTGACTCTTCCTTCATGTATTTTGTGTAAATATTTTGCAATCAAGTCCTCTAATATATGATGATTATGCCCTTAAGGTTTGGATTCTTTTGATTCTTATCATATGTATTTTCAAGGACTAAATATCTAAAATACATCAAAGCATATCCCGTAATTCTGAAAACACATTTTGTAATATAACTAGGTAAAAACCCAATATTAAAACTTAATTCACCTAATTAATTATAATAAATTGTCAAGTAAGCATGCTTTTCAAGAACTTATCACAAGTTTCAATCAAATTCTCACTAGTCTTTAGCATGCTAAACGATCCAAAGAGGTTCTTAGAAAGAAAATAAATCTCAATTATATCCTAAACTAACTTAAATTATTTTCATAGATTGAAACAGTTGTATTTAGCATATGAAACAAGGCTTTAAACCCCTAGGTGACCCTAGTGGACGAGTTATAGTCTCGTGAGAATTTTTAGTTACGATACCAATAAATATCCTAACTAAGACAAGATAAATCAAATCAAACAAACAAATATTTGGCTTCTAAATCAATTCATATCATTATTTCAAAATCACACATAACACATGGAATATTCAAGTATTATGTACGGTTAAAGGAAAATTCAAACATTAATTTCACTTTCAGAATCACTCTTAAACATCTATCTAAACACACACAGTTAATCTAATCCTGAATGATTTCAAATACAACATTCTTAGGAAAAAAAATCTCAAGATTATACAAATATGATTTGTGTAAGCATATAATCACAAATTCTATAGGTTAAATTCTCAAATCACTCTCCACTGATGTATAATTGACACACTACTTCAGATTGTAACGTTAGGCTAAGGTGTAGGATTATGAAAGAATGGGAAACTGAGTCATTAAAAATAAGATAAATTAATTATATTCAAACACCATTATTTTAAGTTCTAAAATAGCTCCATATGTTACCTAACACGTCCAGCCAATATTTAGCTTCACATACATAGTTAAATACATTATGGGTACAATTTGACATTGTATCAAATATCACTATACTCTTTGCTCTCTCTCTCTCTCAGTAATAAAAGGGATGCAAAATTGAATTACTAAAATCTTTTAGCATTTTTAAATTCAAACCTCGACCTATTATTTTCAATATTTTCTAGATTGTAGTCAATTTCTACTAGAACTTTCGCGGGCTTCTTCATTGAGAGTTCATCTTAAACATTCTTTTTTATGTTAAGTCCTCTTAGAGATTAGAAATGTAGGATAATTTGTTTGTTTGGATCATAAAAGGGTAGGTTATACCAAGTTAAAGATAGAAAAGTTTCATAATTTATATAACCTCAAGGCGATATTAGCAACAAATAGACAAGTGGTAGGCTTAGAAAGTTCACATGGTCCAAAGAATGGCCTAAATCCTTTCCTAAGTATTGTGTAGTCTATGATTTTTCTTGAGTGATTTTCAAATAAGTTCTAGAGTTTATTGAGACCACAAATATTTTTATGAAAAATTCGTACACAAAATGCTCCTAAATTCTTTGATTAACCAAACATTCTTTACCCAATACTATAAGAGTCTCAAGCTAAATGAAAATTACATTCAAATCATAATGTCACTGAAGCAAAATTTAAAGTCCTCAATATGTTATTGTTATCATAATCGTGTTCTTCTCATTGACATATGGATTGACTCAAAATAAAAATAAATCTTAAATAAGCAAAAATAATGAGTAAACAAAACAACTAAACCTATAATAAAAATAATAATTTGGAAAGAAATGTTTGAAAATTTCAAAACTCAAAATTTTTAAGGAACTTTTCTCTCACCCCAACTTAAAATCTACATTATCCTCAATGTTCAAATGTAAATCCAAGGAAAAAATGAAAGAAAAGAAAAGTTACCCTCCTTGTAGGGGTGAAGTATGATTGATCATGGTGATTCGATTCTTACTCTTTTCGCTTTCCATCACATAGATCAAGGTCTATATCATAGAAAGTTATGATGTACCTCATATATATATATATATATATATATATATATATATATATATAAGGGTGTATAATAGAAATAAAAGGGAAGAAAAAAAACAAGAAGAAACAAAGAGAGACATTGAAAAAAGTAGAAGAAAAAAAACAAGAAGAAACAAAGAGAAGGCGATGAGAACAAGGGTGTAGAATAGAAATAAAAGGGAAAGGTGGTGCAAAGAAAAATAAATTAAAAAGAAAAGAGAAAAGGTAGCTCTAGGAAGGGAATTAAAAAGAAAAGAGAAAAGCGAAAACTGAAATGCAGAAGAAAAAAGGCTGGAACATTGGATTGGAAGCATACGGAAATAAATGATTGCTAGAGTTCATTCTCCTTTCAATTTATCTCTAAAAAATATGGTGAATTCGTTTATGTTGAATTTAATTTTTAGCATAAACTATATTTTCTTTATTCTAGGAAAAAGATGTAATCTAATTCCAACTATGCTTGATTTTTCATGTTAATTTGAATTATTTTTATTCACGTTTGTATGATTTATTCTGATTTTATTACTTCTAATTAACTGGCCATAATTAGATTATTTTAATCTTGTGATTTTCTGTTGAAAGAGGGAATTATAGGATAGATCTGGAATATTTCAGCATAGATAAATATGGAGATCGAAAGACTTGTATGAACTTGAGTAGTATGAAAATAATCGGTCTTAATGCTTTCTTACTTTATTAAATTGCATACTCTTGTGTAAATTGATTAATAAGAATGTTTCCAATTAAGGGTAGAAAGAAGATTTTGGATGTTTTGTAGAGATTTCTAACAAACAGAGAGAATTAAACTCAATCAGCTAGATGAGTAAATCATAGTGAGGGATTAGGTGAAATCAATTTCCTAGAAGTTTTCTTCCCATTAATTTGAACTGCGAACAACATCTTTCTATTCTTTGTGCATTTACTTTAAATTGATTTCATTTTAAATTCCAATTATAAAAATCTTAGTGACTTCTCTAGATAAAATTGAAATTAGCATAATTTTGGTATTTGTCAAAAGTAAGTTACCAATTCATGAGGACGATACTTTTCTCATCACTTTACTATAAAACTAAGATATTGTGGACTTATAGTTTTGCACTGATCAAGTTTTTGGCACCGTTATCATGGATTGATGATAACTATATTTTATACAGTTATTTTCATCAATTTTAGTAATGATAATTGCTATGTTCTTTTAATATTTAGTTAATTTTTGTTAAATAAATTAATATTTTCCTTTTATGCATTAAAAATACATTTTTAATAAAAATAAATAATTTGTATCGAAAATGTACTTAATTTCATATTTTTTTGTCCACAAATATAATTTCAAATAATATAGTTCTTAATTACAATTTATAAAAATCGAAAATATAATTTAAATTAAATTTAGGCTTAATTATAATAATTTAAAGTTTAAAAATTTAATTTAAAATTAGAAAAGGGCTTAATTGTAATTTTAGAAAGTTTAAAATGTAATTTGAAATATATTTATGGGTGAAAATATAATTAATAAAATTTATTATTCTTCGCAGATTAGAGGAACCACGTGCCAACAACACGCGCCAATCATGGACCGTCCGATCAAATAAGAAACGGCTACGATGCGCGCGTCCCAAACACGTCCGGCCAAATCGCGTGTTCCCAAATTCATTCACGCGGCTCGGTGCCCAAGTGGGGCCCACCTGCCATGCAGGCCAACGTGCAGAGTGGGACCCACATGTCAGCTGCACAGAAATTCTCCCGAGGCGTATCGCTGTCCGTTGGATCAGATGAACGGTCCAGATTGAAGCGCGTGGAACCAGAACATCGCCGCGCACCGAACCGTTTGTCTAAAAATCGTGTGCGACGCGGTTCATCCAAGTACGTGCACCATCGAGGTCTCTGAATAAGAAATAGCCACGTGTCTCCTTTATTTTGAAGCCGACAATATTATGACACGTGGTATTTTACAATCTTGACGCGCCATGCTGGATCACGCCCGTTCACGCCGTTGCCGCTCTTTTCTCGGCGCCCCAATCCCGTGCTTCTGTTTTGCGTGCGCCCGTTCCTTTCAACGAATGAGATGCGGCCACGTGTCCCACTATTTGTTTCAGCGAATCAGACTCTGACACGTGGCATGCACTATGAATTAAAAAAATGCAGAAACGACTGTTGTCTCGCGTGAATTAAAATAAGATTTTGATTTTCGCGTGACCGCGGATTTTAAGGAGAATGTCGGGGTTTTATTTTCGATACAAATTGTTACGCGTGTATGATATTTTAATATTTTTGATGTATTTTTTTAGCTATAAATAGGTGATATTATGATAGAGTTTAGAAGTCTTTTTTGGTTTAGAATTTTTGTGTTGTTCGGTTTTGGACTACAGAACACGCAGAAGCCATTTTTTGGCTTTTGTTGTGTTCTGTGTGTGCCAAATATTTGTTCTATGTGATGTTTTAATTTTCCTTCTTGTTCTTCTAATTTTTCTGCATTTGCTGTAATTTTTATTTTAAATTTATGAAGTAATTTAATTTTTCTAGGGTTGCATTTGATTCAAATATATGAAGCTTTGATTTTAATTATTTTTGATAGATTTATAAGACGTTCGATTTGTTCGTTCTATTTTGTGCTTAATGCTTTTTGATTATTTACGAATTTTATCAAAACGATTTATGGCATAAAAATAAACTTGAGAAAGGCATTTTGTGTATATTGCTCGTAAATAGAATGACATGTATGATGAAGGATAGGAATATACCCTAATTGTATGTGCGACCATTTGAGAACTTAGAACTTAATGAATCTTATTAAATTTAATTCTCATAGAGATATAGTGAATTAATTTAACAAGGTGTGTTTATACGGAGCTCGGAAGAGATGTATGAATAAAAAAGAAGTTTTCGGTTGACAAATTAAATGTACTAAAAAATATAAATCAAAAGAAAATAACATGATTTGAGTGGATTAGTTTGGTGAAAATTTGCAATCCTAGAGTTCTCTTATTTTCTTTTTACCTTTTTCTTAAATCAAGATTATTTTGGATAAAATCAGAGAGATACAATTTTAGTACTCAACAAACTATAGTAACAAATCCCCGTGGGAACGATACTCTACTTACAAATCTTTATTACTTGTGACCGTGTATACTTGCACGATTTTATGTGTGTTGCAAAACACACAGCAATTGATTTCTTCTTATTTTTGCCAATATCAATTCAAAGTTATCTTGGTTTTAGTTTAGAATTGTATTTTATTTTATTTTATTTTTCTCTAGGTGTGTTTTGGACTTTAGATGCACTATACTAGAACTTGAAACATTATTCCATTTGATTTGGATATTGAAAGAACTTTTAGATCACAAAGAAAGTAGAAAGTACTAACCATGGTTGAAGGAGAACAAAATGCACAACCACACACTTTGAAAGCTTATGTAAGGCCAATTGTGAATGAAAATTACTCAGGTGTAAGATATCAGATCATTAATGCCAATAATTTTAAGCCCAAACCGGCATTGATTAGCATGGTTCAACAAGCCCAATTTAGTAAATCACCACTTGATGATCCCAATATTCATTTGGTGATGTTTTTGGAGATTTATGACATTGTAAAGATGAATGGTGTTACTAAAGACACCACTAGATTGAGATTGTTTCCTTTTTCATTGAGGAATAATTCCAGGGGTTGGCTAAAATCTCCATAACTGGGAAGCATCACTAGTTGGCAAGATATGGCAGAACAATTTATTGCTAAATTCTTTCCATCTTCAAAAATAGCCCAACTCAGAAGTGAGATTGGTCAATTCAGGAAAAATGATTTTAAGACACTCTATGAAGCATGAGAAAGGTATAAATATTTGATTCAATGTTTCCCTCAGCATAGATTACCGGATTGGTTACAATTTTAGATGTTCTATAATGGGTTAAATGGGCAAACTAGAACCATAGTTGATGCCACTTATAGTGGAACTTTGATGTAAAAGAAAACTAAGGGTTCTACTTCTCTTTTGGAAGAAATGGCCTCAAACAACTATTAATGGCCAACTGAAATATCTATGGCTAAAAAGTTGCTGGGATTCATGAATTGGAGCCATTTTTTACACTTTTAGCTCAAGTTGCTTGTCAATCTCATCAGGTTTCAGCCTTGATAACCCAAAGAATACCACAAAGTGTAGAATATGTTGTAGATTCAAGTATGATAGTTCTAATGAATGAATAAAATCAAACACACGTTCAATACATCAACAATCGGAACTACGACTATCATAGTAATCCTATGCCAAATTGCTACCATCCTAGGCTTCGAAATCATGAGAATTTTTCTTATGGAAACACAAAGAATGTAATGCAATATCCTCCAGGGTTTGATAGTCAACCAAAAGAGAAGAAGACGTCACTTGAGGATGCCATGGTTTCCTTTTTTGAGGAGACCAAAGCAAGGTTTAAAAAGAGTGATTCATGATTGGATAACATTGAGAGTTATTGTAGCAATATATGAGCCACTATGAAAAATCTTGAAGTGCAAATTGGGCAACTAGCCACAACCATCAATGCCTAACAAAGAGGAACTTTTCATAGCAATACAAAAGTGAATCCAAAGGAACAATGCAAGGCCATTATACTTAGGAGTGGAAAATAAATTGAGAGGTCACCCTCAAAGGAAACTAAGTCCATCGTTATTGCTCCAAACAATGGCCAAAGCAATAACAAAGTAAAAGAAGAAGAGATTGTTGATGATGCATTAAGAGAGACTGATATGCCTCCATCAATTTCATTTTCTAAAAATCCTCTTATTCTCTCTACTTCACTTCCTTATCTTCAATGCTTTAAAAAACAAAAAATTAGAAAAGCAATTTTCTAAGTTTTTGAATATTTTTAAGAAAATTCACATAAATATTCCTTTTTTAGATTCCTCAAAAAAAATGCTAAATTATGCGAAATTCCTTAATAACATCATTTCTAAGAAGATAATGTTGGTGGAGTTCAAAACAATGAAGCTTTCTGAAGAATGTAATGCCATTTTTCAAAAGAAATTACCTCAAAAATTGAAAGATCCATAGAGTTTCACTTTACCTTGCACTATTGTAAATTCATTTTTTGATAAAGTTTTATGTGACTCTGGTGCTAGCATTAATCTTATGCCACTTTCTATTGATAGGAAATTTGGGCTTTGATAGATGCAACTAACAACCATTTCTTTGTAACTAGCAAACTAATCCATCAAATATCCACGTGGAATCATAGAAGATGTATTGGTAAAGGTGGATAAATTTATTTTCTTACTGATTTTGTGGTGTTAGATATAGATGAAGACCAAGATGTCCCACAAATTCTTAGCTATGGGAAGAGCTTTAATGGATGTTAAAAAGAGTGAGTTAACATTGAGAGTGAACCAGGAAGAGGTTACATTAAACATCTATGAACCCAGGAGATTTCTAGAAGATCCAAGCACTTGTTTCGGGTAGATATCATTAAGTAATGTGAAGTAGAGGTCTTTCAAGAGAATATGTCGTCCGATCACCTAGAACCATGTATCACCACTTCATATTATGCTTATTATTTCAATAAATCTGATGTTTGTAAGTCTGATTTACCTTTTGTTAGTGAAGAATTTCTCCATTATGTATTTGCCTTGGAAGTATTACAGCATGTTACATCATTTAGCAAATAAGTGGAGAGGCTAGAGCTGATGATAGTAAAGATAGATTTTGTAATCTCTACAAAAAAGTGCATTAAACTACAACTCTAGAGTTGAAGTAATTGCCTGAGCATCTTTGCTATACTTTCTTAGGTGATAGATACACTTTTTTAGTGATTGTTGTAGCATCACTTACACTCGACTAAGAGGAAAATTTGTTGCGTTGTGTTAAGGGAGCATATAATAGCCTTAGGATGGACTATCTCTGACATAAACGGTATAAGTCCATCCATTTGCATGCACAAGATTCTAATGGAAGAACTTTGCAAACCATTAATTGAACCCCCAAGAAGACTAAATCCAGCAATGAAGGTAGTTATAAAAGCTAAAATTTTGAAGCTCTTCAATGCTGGAATTATTTATGTTATATTAGATAGTTCATGGGTAAGTCTAGTACAGGTAGTACCAAAAAAATGGTGTAATAACAGTGGTGAAAAATGACAATAATGAGTTTATTTCTACAATAACAGTAACAAGTTGGTGTGTATTTATGGATTATCGCAAGTTAAATAAAGCAACAAGGAATGATCATTTTCCACTTCCATTCATTGATCAAATGTTTTTTATCGATTGGCTAGATATATCTATTATTGCTGCTTAGATGATTATTCAAGGTACAACTAGATTTCCATAGCCCACGAAGATCAGGAGAAAACTACATTTACATGCCCCTACAGAACATTTGCTTTTAGAAGGATGCCTTTTGGATTGTGCAATGCCCTAGCAACATTTTGACATTGCATGATGGCTATCTTTTTAGATATGGTGGAAGATATAATGGAAATTTTCATGGATGACTTTCCAGTTTTTGGTACATCTTTTTATCATTGTTTGCATAATTTAGCCCTTGTTTTGTGTTTTGTAGAGATGTGAAGATAAAAATCTTATCCTAAACTGGTTGAAGTGTAATTTCATGGTTCAAGATGGGATGGTGCTTGGCCATAGAGTGTCATCTAAAGGAATTAAGGTTGATCGAGCTAAAATTGCAACCATAGAAAAACTATCACCTCCAAAGAATGTGAAGGGAATCAGAAGCTTTTTAGGACATGTGGAATTTTATAGAAGATTTATAAAGGATTTTTCTAAACTCTCTAAACCTTTATGTAATCTTCTTGAAAAAAGTAGGCATTTGACTTTAATGATGTTTAATTATAGGCCTTTAATGTAATCAAGGAGAAACTAATTTCAGCACCAATAATAACTGTACTTGATTGGAGTCAACCTTTTGAACTCATGTGTGATGCAAGTGACTTTGCAATTGGTGCAATGTTAGGAAAAAAATGGGACAAACTAGTTAGGGCCATTTACTATGCAAGTTGGACATTAAATGAAGCCCAATTGAGTTGTAAAACAACTGAGAAGGAAATGCTTGGTGTGGTTTTTACTTGTGAACTTTTTTTTTCTTACCTCATTGGTACAAAGGTGATAGTGTTCACTAATCATATAGCACTTCGTTATTTTTTTTGTCAAGAAGGATGCTAAGCCTAGGCTGATTCGTTGGATCTTTCTTCTTCAAGAATTTGATTTGGAAGTTTGAGATAAGAAAGGAAGTGAAAATTCAGTTGCTAACCATCTCTCTTGGTTGGAGCAAGAGGAAGTAAAAATATATTTAGTTATCCAAGAAGCATTCCCTGATGAGTAGTTGTTTGCATGTGAGATCAAGTTTCCTTGGTATGCTGATATTGTAAACTACCTAGTTTGTATGGTATTTCCACCAGATCTTACTTACCCCCAATGTAGGAAGTTTTTGCATGATATGAAATATTATCTATGGGATGAGCGTTTGCTTTTCAAAAGATGCCCTGATCAAATCATCCTAAGATGTGTGCCTGAAGAGGAGATGCAAGCCATTCTCCATCCTTTCCATTCCTCATCATATGGAGGACATTTTGGAGTAACACGAATAGCAACTAAGGTACTTCAAAGTGGTTTCTTTTTTCCATCTATTTTTTATGATAGTTATAGTTTGGTGAAAACTTATGATCGATGTCAACGTATGGGAAATATTTAAAGACGTCACAAGCTATCATCAAAAACTATCCTAGAGGTTGAGTTATTTGATATTCAGGGAATTGATTTTATAGGTCTTTTTCCTCCTTTTTTGGCTTTGTTTATATCTTGTTAATAGTTGATTATGTGTCAAAGTGGGTGGAGGCAATTGCTTCAATAAAAAATGATACAAAGGTAGTGCTCAAATTTCTACATAAGAACATATTCACAAGATTTGGCACTCCACGAGCTATTATTAGTGATGAAGGGACCCACTTTTGCAACAAGTTATTCAATAATCTTCTCTCTAAATATGGTGTGAAGCACAAGATAACACTTTCTTACCATCCTCAAACTAATGGTCATGCAAGCTGAAATTTCAAATCGAGAAATCAAGAATATCCTTGAGAAGAAGGTCAAAACCAATAGAAAGGATTGGGAAAAGAAGCTTCATGATGCTTTGTGGGCATACCGTACAAATTTTAAAACACCTATCGGGATGTCTTCTTATTGATTAGTGTTTGGAAAAAATGTCATCTCCCTCTCGAGTTGGAGTATAAAGCTTATTGGTCTGTAAAGAAGTTTAATTTTGATTTGAAGACAGCAGGGGAAAAATAACTACTTCAATTGAATGAAATGGATGAGTTATGGAATGATGCTTATGAAAATGAAAAGATCTACAAAAAATTGACAAAGAAGTGTCATGACAAATAGATTCTTAGGTGTGAGTTTGCTCTAGGATAACAAGTTTTGCTCTTCAATTCATGGATAAAACTCTTCACGGGTAAGTTAAGATCAAGATGGATACGTCCTTATACAATTGATAAAGTTTCCCCTTTTAGAGCAATAGATTTGAAGGACAAGGAATGAAATATATTCAAAGTTAACGGTTAGAGATTGAAGCACTATTATAGAGAGAAAGTGGAGAGGAATTTTTCATTTATTCCTCTTCGAAATCCTAATTGATGAAGATTGAAAATTTTGACTGTAGACTATAAAACATCCACTTATTGGAGGTAGCCCATAAAACTTTCTCTTATTATTTTATTTTATTTATTATTATTATTTATTTAAATAATTCAAATTTTGATATTGGTTTATTTTGTAGGAATAAAGAGATAAAAATTACAAACTAAGGTGGATCCACCAAAAAATCAGGAAAGTTCCTTTCATTTCTTAATCTGTCTCACTTTTGAATAACAATGAAGAAATTGTTTGGTTTAAGATCATGGGTGTAAACTCTTATAGTTTTGAGTTGTTGGATTCTTTTATCAAGCATGTATTTGAGTATGATTGAATTCACTATGACTTTGAAATTTGTGATTGAGGATGTTTTTGAGAAAAAATTTCAAAATTTGCTATTATGCTAGACAAAAGTTTTTGGGTACTTTTATTTAAATCTTTGTCCTTAAAAATAATTCGGTACACTGAACATTAAATATAGTTATTTTATTTTATTTTTTTATAATTCCCTTATGTTAACCTTAAATGAATAAGTTTTTAGTATAATTTTATTTTAATAACTATTAAGAACCAATGATATCACAATAATAACTTTTATAATAAGTTAGGTTAAGTAGATGCATTTTTCTACTAATATAAGCTTGTCTTTACTTTTAATAAAATAAATAATAGCATATTGAGAATTTTTAAATAATTATAAAGAATTCATTAAAAAATTATAAAAAATAAGAGTATAATTAAAAATTGTGAGTACGATAAAAATTTTAAAATATATTAAGTTTTATAAAAGCCCTTAGAAAATTATAAAATTTATGAAAAAAATTATACAAATTTATTCAAACATATATAGGGTTTTAAAAAAATTATATGTTCAAGTTTTTAAAAGTCTATTAAAATTTGTAGACTTTTTAAAATTTAAAATCTATTAAAGTATCTCTAAATCTTAATTGAATACACCATTCTTGTATAAAGATTTTAAAAGTTTAATAAATTATATGATGAATTAAACATCAAGTAACCTAGTTGAAATGTCTCGATACAACTAATGAGGTCTGGAAGTTGCAACCTATCATTAAAAGTATATGTCAAAATATTTAAAATTATATTAAAATCTGTATACTTTTTAGAATTTATCAAAATTTATCTATAACTTAATTAAATGTACTCTTATTTTTATTTTAGTAAGGGTATACGTTATATATTTTATAATTTATGGAAAAAATATAGTGTTAATTTATTTTTAAAATTATGTTAGAAAACTATTAGTAAAGAGTATATGATAAGTATGTGATTTATTTTAAAGAATATTTGCGAGATAAAAAATTTCAACTCTTTTGATGCTTCCCAACAATGTTCTTTCATGTTTTTGGATAATTTCACTTTAAAAATTAAAATTGATTTTGTTAGTTTTTTAAGACAATTTTATTATAAATTTTATATTTTTAATTTTTGGGGACATATACATTATAAAATGCATTTGAAATTAGAATAATTTAATATAATTTAATAATTTAAAAAATTTTAGGTAGAGAGAAAATATAATTCACCTAATATTCTATTTTCTTTTTCATTTTTCTATTTTTCTAATACCTTTTTGCTTGATTTACTTTGTTATTTAATTAAGGCTATAAAAATGGAGAAACTCACAATATAGGAACGAGTTTTGCTGTAATTTATAATGTACTTTGAGTTAGACGTATTTTACTTGTTACACAGTTGTGCAAATTATTTGAATTCTTCATTGTGAAATATGTGCAACTCAAACTATATTATGAATTTTTACAAAACTCGATAGTATATTGGATGATTCTTGTAAAAAATATTAATGTTAGGAATTAAAAGACATAAAAGTTCTTTAACTATCTTACAATATAATAATATATATGTCAATATTATAATTAACACAATAAGTTAACATTGTTATTCTCTTACACTACTACAATATATACATATGGTCTCGGTTTTTAACTGTAATCGTAAGATTAAGGCCACATTTATAAGAACGGAGACTTAAGTGAGAGAGACCATAGATTGTTAACTCATTTATCAATATAGATCAAAATAAATTGATAAATTGAGAAAATTAAAAGTTGTTATATTAAAATTAAGAATGAAATTACATTTGAGATTTTTTATATGCACTAAAACATAATAAATCCTTACTATAGCTAGCTAACTAAAATGTCCCAAAATATGAAATATATGTAAAAAACTTAATACATGCACTAAGACTGTCCAGCAGAAAGATAGGTTACATAGTGGTGGTGCGCCTGGTATACTGGTGCGCTGGTGTGTTGGTGCGTTGGTGAGCTAGTGCGTTGGTGCGTTGTTAAGCTGGTATGCTAGTGTACTGGTAGGCTGGTGCACTGGTGGGATGGTACGCCTAGTGCTTGTGCTTGCTAGTGACTACTTAAGGTATCCTGAATGCCTAGCCATCTTTGTCTTCCTTTGGTGCATATCTACAACTACCTTCACTTCTCCTACTGTCTAACTAGTTAACTATAATACAAAAGAATACCAAAAAGTATAAACAAAATAGAATCAACAAACAGACAATAACTTCACAAAGTTAGTTGCAATTAAGAACATCATCACAAACAAACCCAAGTCACTTATATTAATTATTTTTTATTTCGTAGTCTAATTATCACAAATAATCTAAAATTTGACGAAGAAGCAATAAAATGATAAATTTAGAATTTCCTAAGAACATGCTGATCAGCATCATGTAACAATTATTAGAGAACAATTATTTTGTGCCATAAACTGAATATTTCCATGAGCTCTTGAGGAACCTGCTTCTAGTCTTTGTAAAATTGGCCGTGAAAGTTTAAGGATAGCCATATTAATAGAATGTATATCCAAAGGAAATAGGAATGCAAAGGAATTTTGTTTCTTAAGTATTATAGGACTGAATCTTCCTTGTATAAGTTTGCTTCCAACCAATTACTAAGAACAGACATCCTCAGGCCATTATTAAACAAAAACACCTTGAGACTTTCAGAGCATATATCTTCAATCTCAAATATTTTTCAGGTATAAAGTTTTCATTGTTTGAGAAATCTATATCAGTGGCAGATCCTAACAAACCACCCAAAGTTAAGGCATTTTCTATAAGCATACTGATAGAACCAAGACCATGAATTTAAATCCAGAACACTATTGAAGAAAAAATCAATTTTAGCTAGAGGAGTAGTAGGAGATCATTTTTTTTAATAATCATTAAATGAACTTTAACAAAATTCCAAACCAAAAACCAAGGCAAAAATAACCACAACCATGCCATACTGGTAACAGGGTCCTCTGATAACACCATGAAAAACGCAAAGTTGGAACTAGTATCTATTCATATAAAACGAAAAAAGTTTATGACCAGTCATAGTCATGTTGTATTGCTTGTTCAAAGATATTTGGAGTAGCTTGATGTTAGGGTTATTTTGTAGAATCTGCAGAAGAGAACGAGAGAGGCAAGAGAGGAAATATAGTTAAGAGAAAAGAGAGATAATTGGGTTAATTTCTTCCCCTCTTTATTCCAATCATTAGGGCTATAAATAGCCTTACATTTGCGTGATTAACAAGAAGAAAAATGCTAAGGAAATGGCTCCAAAAATGCTAACTAACTCTAACACCTAACCATTTTCTCAGTGATCCCCTTACGCCCGTTCTACGCCCTCCTACACTAAGTTGTGCCCACCATGTGCAGCATGTGTGCCTACTATTACGCATAGGTTTTCTTGATTCAATTCTTCACGTAACATTTCTCCCTCTCTTTTAGAATCCTTGTCCACAATGATGAAGCCAGGGTAGGACTTGGAAACTTGCCGTTCATTCTCCCAAGTAGCTGCCTCGGTTGGAGCTCCCACCCATTTGACTAGAATTTCAGGTTTTGGTCGGTATCTACCCTTCTGAATTACTCGATTCTCTAGGATAGCTTTAGGCTGTGGCATGATTGTTGAGTGTTTTGAGATTAGAGGTAGCTGAGGAATGGTAGGGTTACGGGTTCCTACGTGATTCTTTAACATGCTGATGTGAAACACATTGTGTATCTGGGAGTTTAGAGGAATAAAAAGTTTGTAGGCTACCGTGCCAATTTTCTCAATAACTTCATAGGGTCTAAAGAAGTGTGGAGCAAGCTTTATGGATGAGCAAAAAACTACAGAGGTCTACCGATAGGGTTGTAGTTTCAAGTAGACATAATCCCCTACCAGGAAGGAAAGCTCTCTTCTATGCTGATCGGCTTGACACCTCATACGGTTTTGAGCTTGTAGAAGGTTGTGCTGCAACTTTTGTATGATGGTATCTCGATCACGCAGATACTCATCTATAGTGGGAACCTTGGAGGTACCTAGTATGTAAGCCACCAACTGAGGGGGAGGAATCCCATAAACTACTTCAAATGGTGTACATTTGAGGGATGAGTGTAGGGAGGTGTTATAGCTAAACTCAGCCCACGATAACCACTCAACCCATTGATTGGGTTGATCACCCGCAATGCAACGTAGATACTATTCCAAAATTTTGTTAATCACCTCAGTCTGACCATCTGTTTGCAGATGGTAACTAAAGCTCATACTCAATTTGGTACCCTGTAACTTAAACAATGCTTACCATAATGAGCTAATAAAAATGTTGTCCCGGTCACTGACTATCGAAGTTGGCATGCCATGCAACCTCACCACATTAGCCACAAATACTTTGGCTACCATAAGTGTAATAAAAGGATGTTTCATAGCTACAAAGTGAGCATACTTTGTCAACCTATCAGCCACTACCAGAATGATTGTGTTTCCTTTGTAGGGGGTAATCCTTCTATGAAATCCATTGAGATAAGGAATAGGTAAGGGTTGTAACAACCCAGATGGATTCATGTAATCCACCTTACACCATTGGCATACTTCACACTCACTCACGAACTCTTTTATCGTTTGGTGCATGCCGGGCCAATAAAAAATTTGCTTAATCCTGGATAGGGTTTTGTGGAAACCAAAGTATCCTCCAATAGGTGATGAATGAAAATCCTTCAATATTTTAGGTATTAATGATGATGTAGAGCTTAGGTATACCTTGTTCCCCTTGAACCAAACTCTATCTCGTTGGCATATTTGAGGTCCTTCTACAAATGAGCCTTTGCCTCTCAGTTTCTCATAAAAAGCATCTTGTTAGACTTCTTGCTGGAGGATGGGCCACCATTCTGACTGGGATTGAAAGATAGCTAGGAGTTAGAATTATGTTACCCTGGATAAAGAATCAGCCCCTTGGTTTTCAGTTTCCTTTTTGTATTCAATCTCGTAGTCATAGCCTATGAGCTTAGGCAACCAATATGCCTATGCTAGGGTGGTGATTCTTTGCTCCAATAAATATTTAAGGCCCATTTGATCAGTACGTAATGTGAAGTGCCTTCCCAACAAATAGGGATGCCATATGCGAATAGCCTTTACCATAGCCAACATTTCCTTCTCATATGTGGACAATACTAGAGCTGATCCTTTGAGGGCAGCACTAAATTAGGCCACTGGCCTATTTTCCTGGCTGAGAATGGCCCCTAATCCAATGCCACTGGCATCACACTCAACCATAAATCGTTGTGCAAAATCAAGCAACCGTAGGATATGAGGAGATGTGAGGGCTTTCTTTAGCTACTGGAAGGCTTTCGCAGTTCTTCATTCCAATGGAACCCATCTTTACCCAGTAGTTGAGTTAGGGGTGCAGCCATTCCTCCAAAATGTTGAATGAACTTTCTGTAGTAACCTCTCACGCCTTTTGTTGAGGTTGGTGTGGGCCATTCAATGATAACTCGAATCTTGGTTGGATCCACTGAGACCCCTCATTCTGAAATAAGGTGGCCTATGTATTCCATCTGTGCTACACCCAACTGACATTTAGACACTTTAGTAAATAAGTTGTGAGCAGTCAACAATTGTAAGACATATTGCAAATGTAAGATGTGATCCTTCCATGAGCTGGAATACACCAGTATGTCATCAAAGAAAACTGAGACAAACTTCCTGAGGAATGGTCGGAATATGTCATTCATGAGACTTTGGAAAGTAGCTAGGGCGTTATTTAGCCCAAATGGCATCACCCAAAACTCATAGTGGCCTTCATGAGTTCTGAATGTGGTCTTATGTGTGTCATCTTCATGAACCCTAATATGATGATAACTTGATCTTAGGTCCATCTTGGGGTAAACCTTGGCGCCTTGAAATTCATCTAACAGTTCATCAATGAGAGGTATAGGGTACTTATCTTTGATAGTCTTGGGGTTCAGTGCTTGGTAGTTGACATAAAACCTCTAAGTTCCATCAGCCTTCTTAACAAACAACACTGGTGAAGAGAAAGGATTGTTACATGGCTTTATTAGTTGGGACTTTAATCTCATTTTTTTATAATGTGGGTAGCGGTATGGTCTCACATTTACTGGTCCGAGCTAGGTTGTAAGGGAATTTTGTGATCCTGCATCCTTGTAGGAGGTAAGCAAGTAGATGGGTCAAATATCTTAATTAATTCATCCAATAGTTTCCTTATTTCATGATGATATGTGTGAGGAGAAACCTTGTGGCTATCAATGGGTCTTATTTGGAGGAGCAACCCTGTCCCTTGTAGACTATTGCATTCCTTGTTGGTTAGGGAAAACATATTGGCTTTTCCGAACCCTTGGAAAGTATGGGTAACGAGTGTTCATTGTAGATTTCTTTTGTAAGATTTTCCTTTCCTCAATCAATTTAGCTACCCAATGGCATCAGCTAGTGTTTTTGGCTGTTTGATTTTGATGTCAATCCGGATGTCATCCCTTAGCCCAACGATGAAACACTCAATGAGAAATTCCTCTAGTAACCCATCCACGCGATGAGACATCTTTTCAAAAGATTCTTGGTAAGTGGCCACCATCGTGGTGTGCTTAAGGTGCGATAAGGCTTTTAAAGGATCCTCATAGTTAGTAGGTCCAAATCTCAATAGTTGAGCAGCCTTAATGAATTCTTCCCAGGTGAGTGGTCCACGGAATTTTGTGAGCCACCGTGCCATTACAACGCAATGCCCTCCAGATGAAAGGAGGCTAGCTGCACTCGTTGGTCTTGACAATGTTCATAAATTTGAAGTACTGCTCAGCCTTATAAATCCACCCAGTAGGATCTTCTCCGAAAAACCTTGGAAATGATAATTTCAGAGTGGACAGTGGGTTTTCATTAGTTGATCGAGAGGTGTGGGTGTGTGAATGTATAGTTTAATCTCTAGCAAAAGGATTATCTTCTGGTGGGTTTCGAGTAGCGCGTAGGGCTTGCACTTCAGTAAGAAGTGTTTGCATGGTGCTTCCGAATCAGTTGAATTCAATTTCATGGCATGCTAAAGTCTCCAAGACATTGTTACGGAACTCAATATTCGATTTACCTCGAGTATCTATACCGATAACCTGGCTTTGATACCACTGTTAGGGTTATTTTGTAGAATCTGTAGAAGAGAACGAGAGAGGCAAGAGAGGAAAGATAGCTAAGAGAAAAGAGAAATAATTGGGTTAATTTCTTCCCCTATATATTCCAATCATTAGGGCTATATATAGCCTTACATTTGCGTGATTAACAAGAAGAAAAACGCTAAGAAAATGGCTCCAAAAATGCTAACCAACTCTAACACCTAACCATTTTCTCAGTGATCCCCTTATGCCCGTTTTGTAGCCTCCTACACTCAGCTGTGCCAACCGTGTGTTGCATGTGTGCCTACTATTACGTGCGGGTTTGCCTTATTCGATTCTTCACGTAACACTTGATTTTAGATGAATCATGAAATCTCTTTGATACGATGGACACTTCATGCAACCTACACTTTTAATGCCTTACTTAAAGCAAAGGACCTAAGCAATCCTAGCCATCTATAATTGAAGGAAAATAATGTCAGTATCAAATGAAAAAAATAACCGAATGAACCAGCCCAATCCTAAGGAAAGTGAACCAAAAAACTGAAGAAAAAAATTATATTAAAAATTATGAAATTTACCTAAAAAGTAGAATCATTCTCATGAATCTCAATACAATAAACATGGCATCCTCTTGTCTTATCCACTTATTTTGAGCTTGAGCAATCTGAGAAACATCTTAGGCTTATGAGAGGATAATTGCTTACACAACCATGCCAACTTGTCCTTCACCACTGTTCCGAAGACTTGCCAAGTTCCTTAATCTCCAGCTCTGGCACTTCCATACGTCTCATATCAGAAGTTTCTAAATCAATACGCTTACTTTCAGCAACATTATTGAAATCCCAAATCTCTTTATTTTCCTCAACTTGAATGGTTTTGCTCGAAAGGTGGTCGACAAAAGTACTAAGGAAGGAAACCATGAGAAATCTTGGTGGTTTAAGGGGATACAAAAATGGCCAGAGATTCAAAGATTGATTATTCATTCTATTGATTAGTAATGAAAACTAAAAAGTAATAACATAAGTTGAAGGGAAAAGTGACAAACTCTAAATTGAAAATTGAGAAGAGTGACAAACCCAAATCAAAATAAAGTCTGAGCTAAGAAACCAGCTACCCGAGCGAGCGGTCGGTGAGGGGAGGTGAGCGATAGGGCAGGGGAAGAGGAAGAAGATATAGATAGCATACCTTGCGTTGGGGAAGAGGAAATGGGAAAAAGGAAAAAAAGAAGAGTGAAATTAAAGTTGGTCGGTTGTGAAATTAGAGGAAAAAAAAGAAAAAGAGAGAAAAATTGGGAAAAGTAAAAAAGAGAAAAGAGAAAGGGAAAAAGAAAAGAAAGAGATGAAAAAAGGAAAAAAAAACATTAATAGAAAAATTTGGTGTTTGATGTAAAAGATAGAAAATTGATGGGATATGTCTATAACCTTAGTTTTTAAATAATTGAAGTCATATGATATATCTATAAAATCGAGGCTAAATTTATGAGACCATGTGTATATATCATAGTAGTGTTTGAACTAATTTAACTTGTTAAAAAACTAGGGTTATTAATTTTTTCTAACGGGTCAAATCTCTATGGAGATTATCGAGTTGAAAGTAAAGATGTGATACCAAAATTAGAAAAATGGAATGAGGAATGAGGAAAGAGGAATGCATATCAATATTTTATAAAATAAGATGGGGTAAGAACGAAAATTACATTTCTAGCCTATTTTCCAAAAAATATATATATAATTTAATAAATATATAAAAATATTTTTAATTTTTATACATTTAATTATATTTAAACTCAAAATAATAATGCATAATGTATTATATATTATATATTTTATTTATTTCTATTAAAATATAAATAATTTTTTTATAAAAATGATTTAAACTATTTATTTAAATTATGAAAATATAAAATTTTATAATTTATTCTTATTATATCAAATTAATTTATAAAAAGATTATATATTTATTTTTAAATATATTTTATTATTCTTCATTTTATATAAATAATATCATTTTTAATTTTTTAATAATTTTAAATTTATTATAAATGAAAATTTAAAATTATTAAAAAATTAAAAATAATATTTAAAATATCATTTAAATCATCCACTTTTTATTTGGAGTCTTGGTTTTTTCATTATGATTTCCAATATATTCTTATAAAAGTTTTAAATAAAAATAGATAATAAATTTATATCGCGAACTAGGAACGAGGAGAGCCATACCATGTCGGTCCCGTTCACAACTCTATTAATTGAAATCTTTTTCCATTTATCTGATCATGAAAACACATTTTCAGTTTTTCGTTTGTGGAATATATAACTAATTTCATATCTAAATCCACATTTTGACCTTTTAAATCCTAAAAACACATTTTCAGTTTTTGGTTTGCGGAATATAGAAATAATTTCAAATCCAAATCCACATTTTGACCTTTAAATCCTAATTAACCTCACTCTTTGATACAGTAAAACTTAATTATGCTTCCTTGTCCGAACTATACCTCCAGAGAGTTCGGGCATGGGACCTTCCAAAACTCAGTACAAAGCTGCATTTCTCCAAGTTATCTTCAAATTTCTCAATCCTCTTTCAGAACTAGGGCTTCTCTTGGGTTTGGATTTTGTCTCCATAGTCAAAGTTCAGCTAAGATGGAGCACCGTGTTCTTCGTCATACTTCACCCACTTACCAAAATCATGAGCTTGTTGCCACTTCAAATACTGACTTTTATAATTTGAAAAGCGCTAGGGTTTTACGAGGGTTTAAGGTTTATTGTCATTCGAAACCCCTGATTTTGCTCACGAAAGTTTCTTCTAATAGTTGTAGGAAAAAGAGGTATGGAGGCGAATTGCCTGCACTATTGCGGCGTATGGAGTCAGGCAATGATATCGAAGTCACCCTTAATTCGTTTGGCAAAAATTTGACTCCGAAAGAACAGACTGTGATTCTCAAAGAACAAAGGAGCTGGAAAAAGGTCATACGCATCTTTGAGTGGTTCAAGTTGCAAAAGGAGTACGTACCTAATGTAATTCACTACAACATTGTGCTCCGATTTCTTGGTAGAGCTCAGAGATGGGATGATTTAAGACTTTGTTGGATTGATATGGCAAAAAGTGGTGTTTTCCCGACGAACAACACATATGGAATGCTTGTCGATGTGTATGGAAAAGCAGGCTTGGTGAAAGAAGCCCTTTTGTGGATTAAGCACATGAGACTAAGGGGGATTTTCCCTGATGAGGTTACGATGAATACCATAGTTAGGGTCTTGAAGGATGCAGGGGAATATGATAAAGCAGACAAGTTTTATAAGGATTGGTGTGTTGGGCAAATTGAGCTACATGATCTTGATTTGGATTCTATTGATGATTCTGTTCGTGGCTCTGATTTAGGATCTATCACTTTTATGCATTTTTTGTCCACCGAGCTTTTCAAGACTAGGCCCAGATATCCCATTACCAAACTTACTTCATCAGATGAAGAAAATTCGATTAGGAAGCCTCAGTTTACGTCTACATACAATACTCTGATAGATTTGTATGGGAAAGCAGGGCGATTGAAGGATGCAGCTGATGTGTTTGGAGAAATGTTGAAGTCTGGAGTGGCAATGGATACTATAACTTTCAACACTATGATCTTTACTTGTGGAAGACATGGTAATTTGTCAGAGGCAGAGACTTTGCTAGCAAAGATGGAAGAAAGGGGAATATCCCCTGATACAAAAACTTACAACATCTTTTTATCTTTGTATGCTGATGTGGGTAACATTGATGCAGCTCTTAAGTGCTATAGGAAGATCAGGGAGGTGGGCCTTCACCCAGACATTGTGACTCAAAGAGCTGTTCTTCTTATATTATGTCAGAGGAACATGGTTCAATATGTGGAAACTGTGATTGAAGATATGGAGAGATCTGGTATCCCAATCGATGAGCAATCCATTCCAGGTGTGGTTAAGATGTATGTAAATCAAGGCATGGTTAATCAAGCTAAGCTATTCTTTGACAAGTGCAACAAAGATGTTGGGATTTCACCAAAGATCAGTGCTGCAGTTATGGATGCTTATGCTGAGAAGGGAATGTGGGCTGAAGCTGAGGCCGTGTTCTTCAGGAAAAGAGATTTGATTGGACATGAGAGGCATGTTGTTGAGTATAATGTCATGGTTAAAGCTTATGGCAAGGCCAAACTTTACAATAAAGCTTTTTCTCTCTTTAAAAGCATGAGAAACAATGGCACTTGGCCTGACGAATGCACCTATAATTCTCTAATTCAAATGTTCTCTGGAGGTGACCTTGTGGACCATGCGATGGACCTAGTGATTGAAATGCGTGGAATGGGTTTAAAGACGGACTGTCAGACCTTTTCTGCTCTTATTGCATGCTATTCTCGCCTTGAACAGCTCTCTGAAGCAGTGGACCTCTACCAAGAAATGATAAGAGCAGGAGTTAAACCAAATGATTATGTGTTTGGTTCTTTAATCAATGGTTTTGCAGAATCTGGCAAAGTTGAAGAAGCCCTGAAGTATTTTCAGCAAATGCAAAAATATGGAATTTCTGCCAATCAAATAGTGTTAACATCCCTGATAAAGGCTTATAGTAAGGTGGGGTGCTTGGAAGGGGCAAAGGCGTTCTATGATAAGATGAAAGACATGGAGGGTGGTCCAGATAACATTGCCTCTAATAGTATGATCAATCTTTATGCAGATCATGGGATGGTATCTGACGCAGAACTAGTGTTTGAAGATTTGAGGGAAAAGAATTTAGTGGATGAGGTTTCATTTTCAATCATGATGTATCTTTACATGAGCATTGGCATGCTTGATAAAGCCATTGATATAGCGGAGGAAATGAAACATTCTGGTTTCATAAGGGATTGTGCTTCGTTTAACAAGGTTATGGCATGTTATGCTGCCAACGGGCAACTCCGTGAGTGCTGTGAATTATTGCATGAGATGATCACTCGGAAACTCTTGCCTGATTCTTGGACTTTTAAAGTATTATTTACAGTATTGAAGAAGAGAGGTGTTTCAAATGAAGCAGTAGCACAGCTAGAGTCATCTTACCTGGAAGGTACACCCTATTCTCGACAGGCTGTCATTGCCTCTGTTTACTCTGCAGTGGGTATGCATACTTTGGCGATCGAGTCCTGTGAAGCAATCATAAAAGCTGATGTGAATCTTGATTCTTCTGCCTATAATGCTGCAATATATGTTTACGGGGAAGCTGGGGCAATTGACAAGGCCCTGAACATTTTTATGAAAATGCAGGATCAGGATCTGGAGCCAGATGTTGTTACATGCATTAATTTGGTAGGTTGTTATGGAAAAGCGGGAATGCTTGAAGGTGTGAAACGGATTTATAGCCAACTCAAATATGAAGAGATTGAACCAAATAAATCTTTGTTCAAGGCTGTTATAGATGCCTATAAAATTGCCAAGAGGGATGACCTTGCAGAACTGGTTAGTCAAGAGATGAAATTTGCATTGGACTCAAAACCATCATTTTGTTCTGAAGCTGAAGATGAGTTCATTGGAACTTCAAAGCTTCAAAGTCTATAATTGTTTGGATAGGCAAGACCCCTATTCCTTAACCTGTAAGCTGTACAGAGACACTACTTTCCAATACTGTATAGGATTGGAAGTTAGCCTAAGTTTGTAAGAAAATGGTCACCTTCAATGATGCCTGTAATCATGTAGCTCGTGCAAGCTCTGAATATTAATGGCATTTTGGTGCAGAATATAGTTTTTCTAGCTTCCGACGTTTCACTAATCTTATAACCATTACAAAGTACAAACTTTTTGGGCTAGAGGTCTGGATAGTTTTGCCTTTACATGCTATGGATGTTACTGTTTGTGCCCTTTTGTCTTTATCCCTCCAAAATCTCAAACAAAAGTCTACCCTTATTATGCTGCTGCTTCTTCTATGGTTCATGTTGTTGAAAAATTGTGAGAGCTTGTTATATTATTGCCTCCATTGCAGTTTGTATTTTTCTTATTAAGTGTTTTGTGTTCTTTTAAGGCTTAGTTTGGTCTGATGGAAAATTGCTTCTGGTAGGGGTATGCTCCTTTGATTTCCTTTTCTTTTCTGGTTTCCACTAAAGGGATTATTTATTTTGATAATCAATTAGTACTTGGATTTTTCTTTATGCATTTATGCTTGTACCCCCTTACTTACAAAGGAACTTTCAATTTCCTGATAAAATTTGTGTAGGCTTGTGTCATTAGACTGACTGAGTTGCAGCCCACTGCTACCAAGTAGATTATCTCAAATTCTGTAGATTTATATTTAAATACTTCTATCAGGAGTGGAAAACTTTAGGCTCCAACCCATTTTTTCTCCACCTTCAGCAGAGGTATGTTACACCTAACAATCTATTTATTAAATTGGTTTGATTAATCTTTTGATTTCTCCTCTCTCTGACTTTAAAGTTATACCTGCTTTGCAAGTGAATAGCCCTGCTAAGTTGGTGTACTTGCGGCTTCTATTTTGAAAAGTGTTATGTTGTAAGGGATGTTAAATCCAGAAATAGTTCCTGTGATTTAATAGTCCACCTCAGAATATTGGAACTTTATGATAATTTGTGCTGCTGAAGATATGGAAAACTGTAAATAGATGTTTAATTTTATCTTGAAAGATCTTCCTTTTTTTAAGTGATGTTTTGCAACTTTCCTGAACTTTTTGAAATAATGATTTTATCTGCAATTTCAATGATCTTTCTTATGGATGCTAGGAAATAGGTAGTATTGGAAGCATTTTTGCTGAGATGCTAGCAAGATGTGAATGTGATATAGGTAATCTTTTGTTTTTTGATTGTGACAAAGTTGAGTTAGCTAAGATGATTCAGCTACTCTTTTGTCTATATTATAAATTTGTCCAAACACATCTTTAATTTTTCTTTAACAATTTTACAGCTTCTCTTATGACAATATAGTCTAAACTATATTTTTTTTATAACAAACATCACAATACATTTATATATAAAATAGTTACAAAAGTATAAAATGTAGACAAGAAATACACTCAAAAGAATATCTAACTATAAGATACCCTACTTTTTACAAATCCCATCACATAATTTTAGTGTATGCAAGCATTAAATTCTTTTGAAACTGAGAATAATTTTTAAATTCTTTAAAATTGAAGCTCACGAAGAACCCAAAAATTGAACTTTATGTTTTAGTAGATTGTTATAATTTTCAGTTTTTTCAAAATTCTTCTTGTTGTTGAAATATCAAGTAATCATGGATTTAATCATGTACATTAATAAGGATATCGATATTTATTGTGTGCATTATTAGTAGATTGTTATAGTTTAATGAGGGAGATTTGTATTAATTATTAGGCGATTTTTTTCCTTTTCTTTCTAACCTTATTTTTACTATAAATAGGTATTAAGAGCAAATAACATTAAGAAATATAATTCAATAAATGTTATTTCTTCAAAACAGTTATGCAGAAATTCTATATGTTATTAGAGTCGAGGCTCACTTCAATCTAGTTAGTTATTATGTTTGAACCAACTTCACAATAAAAAATGGTCCAACTTCACAACACCTCCTCTTCGATACTCAAAATACTGGTTAGTTTTCTGTAAACATTTTTTCTCTTCACTAGCATACAAAGATAATTATTTGAGTACTCTAGTTACAAAATCATGATCCAAAATTCCTTGGATTATTGACTCGTGCATCAAATCATATGACTAATGCATATCATTTATTTTACATCTTACTTACCATGTGTTGGTAATCTTAAAGTTAGAGTAGCTGATGGATCTCATCATTTGCGAGAAAATGAAGTATTCAAATTTTTAACTGTATTATCCTCAAATATGTCTTCCATGTCCCAAACTTATCCAATAATTTGATAACTAATAGTCAGTTAACTAAAGACTCATTGTTTTACTAATTTTCTTCCATCTCATTGTGTTTTTTAAGATCTGTCATCGAGGATGACGATCGATAGTGCTAAAGAGTGTGAAGGGTTTTACTACTTTGATGATCCCAATATAAGTAAACATAGTCAAATTAAAATTTGTGATTCTGCATATGTGTTTAAAGATAGTGAAACCCTTTTATGGCATTATAGAATAGGTCATCCCAACTTTCATTATCTAAAACAATTATCCCTATCTATTTTTCCAAAAACAATAGTCAACTTTAGTCCACAGTGTTTCTCTTTTTGCAAGGTTTAATTCAAACCATCCAAACCTTTTGCTTTAATCCATATTGATGTATAGGGACCTTTTCGTGTCCCTAATCAAGTGATTTGTCACATTTATTGATGATCATACTTGGATTTGTTGGGTTTATTTACTCAAAGAAAAAATCGATATTTGTGATGTTTTCATTAATTTTCATTCAATGATTCAAGCCTAATTCCAAACACAAATTCAAATCTTTCGCACTGATAATAGAACAAAATATTTCAATCATTCATTTGGACACTATCTTCAAAAAAATGGGATAGTATACCAAAGGTTTTATGTTCACACTTCTTAACAAAATGGGGTGGTTGAGAAAAAAAAATAGATGTTTCCTAGAAGTAGCCCGAGCATTGATGTTCCCTATAAATATGCCTAAACAATTCTGGAAGGATGGTATTTTAGCTTCAACTTACCTAATCAATTGAATGCACATTCATGTTCTTTCATTTGACACATTACTTCAAAAACTATAAAAACCATTCCAATATCTCACCTCCAATCTAATCTATCTCTTAAGGTAGTTTATTGTACTTCATTTGCTCTTATTCATTCCAAATCCAAGAGCTATTAAATGTGTTTTTATTAGCTACCCCTACTCAAAAAGGTTACAAATATGACAACTCCATTACAAAAAGGGTAATTCTTAGCTTCGACGTCACCTTTTTCAAAAACACTTCGTATTACCAAAAGTCATCTCTTCAAAGAGAGAACGTGTAAGAAGATAGCTCTTTTGACTAGTAATTAGATTTTACTCTCCTTAAATCATCTAATCCACCTGAACCAACCAATGACACTTTATCTGAAAATGAGCCTATAACACCATTTTGTCCTATCTATCCTATTTTGCCATCTACGGAAGAAAACTTGAATATAGGGGGAGATGCGGGAAAACCAAATAAGTAAGGAACGTTAGTTTATTCAAGGGGCTAAAATTGAAGACCAGAGAGAACTTCACACTTGAGGCACAGAAAGAGTCAGACCTAGTGTTAGATCAAATTCTACAGGAGTTTACCCCAATACTAGGTAATACTGAGTCACCAAAAACTTCTGAATTATCAATTGCACTCAGAAAATCAACCCGATTGTGTACTCTTCATCCCATCTCTAGATTTTTCTCATATGGTACTTTGTTTCCTAGATTTCATGCTTTTATTACTAACCTTGATAAAATAGAGATTCCAAGAAATATTTATGATGCCCTAAAAAATCCAGAATGGGGAGAAACTGTTATGGAAGAAATAAAAGTACTAGAAAAAAATGAAACTTGGGATGTGATAGAGATGCCAAAGGGAAAGATACCAATCGGTTGTAAGTGGGTTTTTATGATAAAGTACAAGGTTAATGGGACATAGAACGGTAAAAGGCACATCTAATTGCAAAAGGAGTTACACAAACATGTAGGGTTGATTATATTGGAACTTTTGCACCCAAACTAAATACAGAAACATATAGAGTTGACTATTGAAACCTTTGCACCCAAACTAAATACAGTTATGGTTTTGTTATCTTTAACAACAAATTTGAATTGGTCTTTTCAACAATTACACATAAAAAATGCTTTTCTAGATGGAGAATTAGAAGTAGTCTATATGACTATGCCACCAAGATGACGTAAGAAAGGTGAAAATGTAGTGTGTAAATTGAAGAAATTATCGTATGGTTTCAAACAATCATCTAGAGGATAGTTTGATAGATGTGCAAAAGTGATGAAGAAACAAGAATAACAATAAGGATAGCAGTCTTTAAGAAAAATGAAAACAAAAGAATAGCAGTCTTTATCGATGCTGTCTGGGCTGGCTTTGTAGATGATAGAAGATTCATTACTGGATATAGTACCGTTGTATTTGGGAATTTAGTGATTTGGAAAAGTAAAAGTAAAGCATTGTAGCTAGAAGCAACATTGAAGTTGAATTCAGGGCTATGGCACAAGGAATATGTGAGGTATTATGGTTGAGGAAACTCTTAAATGAACTTCATATTGTAGTGAAGTCTCCAAGCAGACTTTATTGTGATAACAAGACAACCATCAATATTTCTCTCAATCTAGTTCAACATGATAGAACCAAACATATGGAAGTGGATAGGCACTTCATCAAAGGAAAAATTGAAGATGAAACTATTTGCATGACCTATGTCCCAACACAAGAACAAATTGTAGATATTTTTACAAAAAGGACTTCATCGGCCAAACTTCGATCATTCGTTCACAAGTTGGATATAATTAATATCTATGATCCAACTTGATGGAGATTGAAATCTCAAGTAATAAAGGATTTGATCATGTACATTAATTAGGATATCAATATTTATTTTGTGCTTTATTAGAATATTGTAATAGTTTAATGAGGGAGATTTGTACTAATTATTAGGGGATTTTTTTCCTTTTCTTTCTAACCTTATTTTTTACTATAAATAAGTTGTAAGAGGAAGTGTAAATTGATAACAATAGGAAATGTAATTCAATGAATATCATTTCTTCAAAATAGTTCTCTAGAAATTCTATAATTCTTAATTCACAAAACCCATAGAATTGCTCTAATCTCACAGCTCCACAACACTTACTCTTCTTAGCCTTCATAGTATTCCCATCTATGTTACATTTTCTAGTTACATTTTTCTAGCTTCAAAGATATGCAACATTTTGGAATAGCCCATTGAACACTCATGTTACCCTGTAGCGTAGATCAAAGAATGCATGCAATTGATTAATGTAGCAATCTTTTGCAAAGCACACACCAATTAAGTGAAAAGAAAAGCTTAGAAAAATTTAGTTATATTTGATCCATTGTATTGATCTTACCATTAACAACTAGCCCTTCAACACTTTGACTTGGACTAGGGAAGTTCCACGTTCAAGCATAGAGATCAAAACATTGTATATTAGACAAGATTTTGATCATTGTTTTCCTTTCAAGTGCCATGTTTTGGTCACCTTAACTCCAAGATTAGGATCATGTAACTTATACATATTTCCTTTTTATTCAAAATATTTTGACCATTGTAGTACCTAACACGTTGATTCTTTCATCTATGTATTCAAGTTGGTTTGACAATGACAAATGCTTTGTATAACCCAGCAGGCATAAATCTCAATGGTTCTCTTGGGGTAAGTTTTCGATCCTAATAGGAATTTAGAATGTCATTGTACTTGAATATTTTTTTTAGGAATATTTGTTAAAAGAGTAGAGATTCAATTGGAGTAAAGAAAAATCAACCTGAAATGGAAACATTGAATATCTGACTTTTTATCAACTAAAAAGAATCAAAAGTTTTACCAAGTAAAATATTGTTAATTCGGTTTAATCAAGATATAATGGTTACATTGGAAAAATGATGAGCCTATTTAATTGAAACCTCAACATACTTCAGAAGGGGATAAATCCAGGGAATGTCCCTGTGACTGGTAATAAAGACAATTTGAAACAGCTTGATAAATAAAAGGAGAAATTACTCCTTTTCTTCCTATAATTTTATTAATTGGATCTACACTTGTGTTTCCTCTGTTTTGTATTAATATATAGTGAATAGAAAATGTAGGCAATTTTGAGATGTCAGATAAAGGGATCTGGATTCCCCAACCAGATTCCCATACTTGATCCAACAAGTAGAAATTGATGGAATTTTACAAGTGTTGTGTGTTACCAGAATAGGTCTAGTCTATTTATGGGAGCTGAGGAGGAGAGAAGAGATAGAGGGAACGGGATGAGTTGGTAATTTCTCTTCATATCTTCATTATACTGAGCATGGCTATATATAGCCTCGAAAAGGGAAATAGCTACAAGGAAAGAGAAAGAGAATTCTGCTATGCTAACTAATTGTCACTATCCGTGGCCTAACCAACTCCTATGCCTAACAGAATGCCCGGTGCGCATAGTATGGGTATGATTCCTACATTGCGCCCTCAGCGCCAACGTGTAGCCCTCTTTACCTATATTCTATGCATCTAGTAGCCATTAGCACGTATCATTTTCCCCCACTAGAGGATCCTTGTCCGCAAGGATAAAATTAGGATAAGATTTGGTGAAACACCACTTGTTCTCCTAGGTGGCCTCTTATGCGGGTATTCCGATTCACTTGACCAAAATTTTAGGTTTGGGCTGATATTTGCCCTTTTAAATCACATGGCGAGCCAAGATGGCTTTAGGTTGTGGAATGATAGTTGATTGATCAGAAACTGGAGGAGGTCGGGTGAAAATTGTAGTGACTAGTCCCACATGCTTCTTTAACATGCTGACATGAAATACATCATGAATGTGAGAATATGAGGGAATGGGTTGAAGTGTTGTAGCGAAATTCAGCCCAAGGAATCCATTCAAGCCATTTTCGGGGTTGATCACCAGCAAAACAATGTAGCTATTGTTCCAGGGTTCGGTTGAACACTTCAGTTTGGCCATCTGATTAGGGGTGATAACTGGAGCTCATGCACAATTGAGTTCCTTGCAGTTGGAACAAGGCTCACCAAAAGAAGTTGATAAATACCTTGTCATGATTGTCAGAAATAAGTCAAGAATGTTGTATGAAAATGACCGAATGATTTAGTCTTATGATTTCTTTCTATTTATAGACTTTACAAAATACAACAAACCTACAAAATACAACAAAGATGTCTATGGATAGCTGTTTATGCACAGTTTGTGGACAACCATGGATTGCTGTCTATGGACAGCTATTTACGGACAATTATTTACAGTTAAAAAGACTATGGACAATAGCTGTGTACAACTAAATGAATATGGCAACAAATTACAACAAAACTGTTATGGAAAACTAAGCTCTCAATGGAACACAGCAAAGCTATTATGGACAACTAAGTTTTCCATTGACAGCCCCCCTCAAATTGATGTGAGTTGATCAATAAGCATCAATTTGCGACTTAGGAAGCAATCTCGATGATGAGTGAGAGACTTGGTGAAGATATCAACAATTTGTAGTTCAGTAGAAATATGTGGAAGAGTGATAACACGAGTTTCAAAGGCTTCATGGATAGAGTGACAGTGGACTTCAATATGCTTTGTGCACTCATGATAGACAGGATTGGCCGTAATCTGAATAGCACTTGTATTATTGGTATGTAAAGGTGTAGGATCGGTCTCAAAGAAGTCTAACTCAGCTAGCAAACCTGGAAGCCAAATATTTTTGGAACAAGCAAGAGACATTGCTCGATACTCAGATTCTATAGATGACTTAGAAACTCTGTCTTGCTTTTTACTCATTTAAGAGATCAATGCATCACCTAAGAACATGCACCAACCAGTGATGGAACGACGTGTATGAGCACAACTAGCCCAATCAACATTACTATAAGCAACAAGACAAAGAGAATTGCTTGAAGGAAAGAATAAGCCACAGGTAGAAGTACCCTGAACATAGCATATGATCCGACGGAAAATAGCCAGATAAAGATGACGAGAAGCTTGAAGAAATTGGCTAACTTGTTGTACAATAAAAGAAATATCTGGTCTAGTGATGGTGAGATAGACAAGGCTACCCACCAATTTCCGATATAGGCTGGGATCAACAAGTAAGTCACCTTCCTCTTTGTGAAGCTTGACATTTAATTCCATGGGAGTATCGACAGAGGTAGATTCCTACATTTCAACTGTAGTCACTAAATCACTAGCATACTTGTGTTGATAGAGGGAAATACCAGAAGGGCTACGATGCACCTCAAGACCAAGAAAATATGTAAGTGATCCTATGAAAGGATTGTGAGAGATGGATCTTGAGCTAGACAAGTAAAATAGAATCAGAACGAGTGATCACAAAATCATCAACATAAACCAAAAGGATAACAATGAAGTGTCATACTTGCTCTACGTGAAAGAAAATTTTAATAAAGTGGTTCAAAAATTTTCAAACCATGCCCGTGGAGTTTGTTTAAGACCATAAAGAGAGCGACGAAGTTTACATATATTGGATGTCGGAGAGGAAAACAACCCTGGATGTGGCTTCATATAAATACACTCTTTAAGATCTCCGTGCAGGAAAGCATTCTTAACATCCATCTGATGTAGTGGCCAATCATTGGAAGCGGCAAGAGCTAGAATCGTTCGAATAGTAGTCATTTTAGCCACAGGAGCAAAGGTCTCCTCATAATTAACACCATATTCCTGTTTTTTTTCCAAGGACAACAAGTCGAGCTTTATAACGATCCAAACTTCCATCAGAGTGAACCTTGACTGAGTAAACCCATTTACAACCCAGAGGAACTATAGTGGTAGGACAAGACTCAATGTCCCAGGTGTGATTGGCCTCAAGAGCAGCAATTTCTTCCTGTATAGCTTGGCACCAACAATCATGCTTGACAACATGTGAGTAGCATGTGGGAATATCAAAATTGGACAATGCAGTAGTAAGAGTTGAAATAAAATTGCTAGAAGAAAAACCATACCTATTAGGGGGTACAAACACTCGAGAAGAGTGACGTACCAGAGGCTTTGGAGGTGTTGCAACTGATTGACTCTGGTGTATGTTAGGATTAGATATTGGGTAAGCCACTGTAAGAGACTGTGGGTGGGATTGTCTTGTATATACCATTCCTGGTTTGAAGCGAGAACTGTTTTGAGGAAGCGCTAAGAACTGGTGCTCAAAGGAGGGAAGGACTAAAGTAGAAGAATAGGGCACAAAAGACAGGAAAAAAATGTTGATTTTCAAAGAAAATCACATTCCTAGAAATACGTGTATGATGTAATGTAGGATCATAGCAAACAAATCCCTTTTGACACACATTATATCCTAAAAATGCATATCTAACAGATTGAGCAGATAATTTATTTCGATCATGAGGTGGTAAATGAACAAAACATACACAACCAAAGATACGAAGATTATCATAATTAGGTTGCTTAGTAAACAAATGAAAATAGGGAGATTCCATGTGCAAAACTTGGGAAGGTAAACGATTAATCAAGTGAGTAGCAGTCTTTAGAGCCTTAACCCAGAACATGGATAGAACAAAAGATTCTAACAAGAGAGTACGTACCATATCAAGAAGATGACAATTTTTGCGCTCAGCTACTCCATTTTGTTGAGGAGTAGCAGGAGATTAACGTTCATGGATGATACCTTTAGAAACCAAAAATACCTAAAACTCAGTGGACAAATATTCACCACCAGAATCTATACGAAATGTCTTAATATTTGTAGAAAATTGATTTTCAACATATATTAAAAACTCAATGAAAGTAAAAAAAATCTCAGATTTAGAGTCAAGAAAATAAACCCAAGTGAATTTGCTATGATCATCAATGAAAGTTACATAGTATTTAACTTTTTCATGTGAAGTAATCGGGGAAGGTCCCCAAACATTACTGTGAATAAGATCAAAGTAGTGAAAAACTCTACTAGCATGCAAAGAAAATAGAAGAGTTTTGCTTTTACCAAGTTTACAAGAATCACACTCAAAAGGTAAAGAAGAATGTTCTTTCTTACCAAGAAAGCCCGAGTTTAATATATGAGATAAAACTTGAGTATTAGGATGGCCTAAACAACGATGCCACACCATACTTATATTAGGAATATTATTATAAGCAAAAGACTCAATATCAGCTCCCCTGTTACCTGGTCTTGCATAACACAACCATCACTAGAAAAGTTAACATCACAATTGTTATCAACTAATTGACCAACATAAATGAGATTTGTAGAAAGTTGAGGAGCAAGGAACGCATCATTAAATGTAGAAGAAGCATTTCCAATAGCTTTGATTGGCAAAGAACTGCCATTGGCAGTCTGAATAGTAGATTGGCCAACATAAGGCCGAACATGAGACAAAGTTGTGGGAGAATTTGTCATATAATTAGAAGCCCATTAGTCTACATACCAAAATGTAGTAGAATTTTTACCTTGAAATCCCATTGCAGATAATGCTAAAATTAGCATCTGTTGCACCATTTTAGGAGTGCAGTAAGTTGCTGCAGGAGGTGGAAGATTAGGAGAAGCACTAGAGGAAGACATATGTGCTACAGTAGGTGCTACTAGAGGAACAACAACAGAAGTCTGAAATGCTTGGGCCTGACGATTTTGGGGACGAATACGACATTATTTGATAATATGACCCTTTTTCTTGCAATAAGAACATTTTTTTAGGACAATTGGTATCAATATGCCCATATTCTTTGTAGTAGAAACATTGCAGATTTTTGGAAGGCTTAGATTATCCATGCCCTTGGGTTGCATAAGTCATAGTTGCTGTCGTAGAATTGCCATAAGATTGTTCCAGAATACCTTGAGTACTTAGACATTTTTCTTCGCGAAGTAACTCACCAAAACAAATATCCAGAGAAGGAACAAGAGATCTGTTCAATAGAGAAGAGCAAACTGATTCATATTCCGGGCATAATTTCATAAGAATTTAATCACGCTGACTAGTCCCATGAAGATTTTGAATAGTTGATATAGCAGCAACAGGAACATTTGTTATAACTAAATCAGTATATTCATGCCAAAGAGTCAAAAATGTCAAGTAATAATCCTGGATGGAAAGACTACCATGTTGGAACATGGCAATCACATGCTCTAACTGAAAGCAACGAGTATCATTGTCTTGATGATAAACTTTCTTCAAATAATTCCACATGAAGTGAGCAAAGTGATGAGCCATCAAGTTGGTGACGATATGTGGTTCCACCAAACTAAGAAGCCAAGACATGATTCGAGCATCAAGCACAACCCAAGAAGGAGAAGACACGACTTCCTTAGAGTTGACAGTATCAGATGTTGGTGTAACATCTGTGCCATCAATATGGCTCCAAAGGTCTTTTCCCTTGAGGAAAAATTCAAACTGGAAAACCCAAGTAGAGTAATTTTTTCCCTTAAACTTAACACACACTCGTACAATGTCCATTGCAAGTAAATGAAACCCGAGAAATATTCAAAAAAATTAAAGAAACCAATATAAGGACCTTAAACATAGATTGCTGAAGAACACTTGTTTGACAAAAAATGCTAGAAAATATCAATGAATATTTACTCAGAAATATAATGCTGAAATTAAAGAAACCGAGAAAATGGCTTTAAATAGAGATTGCTGAAGAACACTTGTTTAGCAGAAATGCTAAAAAATATCAATGAAGATTTCCTTAGAAATAGAAAACCAATTTTTTTTCTCAAAGAAGATCTGATACCATGTCAGAAATAAGTCAAGAGTGTTGTATGAAAATGATCGAATGATTTGGTCTTATGATTTCTTTCTATTTATAGACTTTACAAAATACAACAAACCTACAAAATACAACAAAGCTGTCTATAGATAGTTGTTTATGGACAGCCATGTATTGCTGTCTGTGGACAGCTATGGATTGCTGTCTGTGGACAGCTATGGACAGTTGTTTATGGACAATTATTTACAGCTAAAAATACTATGGACAAAAAATTACAGCAAAGCTGTACATTGACAATGATTACTGTGCAAGCGAACCACATTGGTCACAAATGTCTTGGTGACAATCATAGCAGTGAATGGGTGTTTCATGGGAACAAAATAAACATATTTTGTAAAATGATCAACAATTACCATGATCATGGTATAACCATTGGAAGATGGCAACCCCTCAATAAAGTCCATTGAGATATCAACCCATATTTTGGTAGGGATAGGAAGTGGTTGGAGTAATCCTGCTAGCTTCATACAATCAGTTTTAAACCATTGGCATGTATCACATTGCCATAGGAACTCTTTCAACATTTGGCGTAGTTTTGACCAATAGAAACTTTGCTTGATTCGAGAGAGGGTTTTATGAAACTCAAAGTACCCATAACAGCTTATATATAGGTGTTGAATGGAAATTAGCCATTATCTTATGTATCATAGATGAGTTGGGGCTTAAATATACCTTGTTGCCTTTGAACCATACTCCATCTCGTTGAAGTAATTTGTGGGTAGTTAGAGAGGAAGATTTGGTTAATAGTTCCTCATAGGATGAGTCTTGATGGACTTCCTTTTGAAGCATGGGCCACCAATCTGTGCACAGTTGAGAAATGGATAGTGTAGAATTTCTGAGAATATCTTTAATTAGGTTGTATTAGTGTTATACAGGTTGTGAATTAGTTGTAGAACAGACTGGAATTTATTGTTTATAGCAGCTATATTATTCCTAGATTAGTGGCCTAATTGTCTAACTTTTAGTCCTAATTTATATTGATGCATATACATTTGAAAAATCATATAAAAATAAAACAAGAATTCAGTTTCTCTCCACCATCTCTCAATATTATTCTTTATGGTATCAGAGCATTTTTGAAATCCTTTTTTTTTACCAACTTTGTCCGAGGAAGACTTTCTATAATCCAATTCTTCAGGCGATGTTCTCCTACCTCTTATCTCAAACTGATCCATTTCAGGCGTTGTTTTATAGCGTCAATCCTTGTGGCTCCTCATTTTTAGCTAAAGTCTTCGTTCGTCAAAGAAACGGCCGACTATCATGCATTTGAATTCGTCTCTACTCAAACCACTTCCATTTTCTAGCTTTTTAGCTGAAGTCATCGTTCATCTCTGCTTAGACCAGTCATCAGTCATCAGTTTTCCATCGTGAGCTCATTTCTCATCATGAGCCATTTCCTATTCTGCAGGAGCTCAATCGTCATCTTCTTCCACTTTGGCGATTCATGTTTACTTAGTTGCCGTTGTCCTCCACTTTGGCACTCCCTGTTCCACTTCTTCATCGCCCTCAAATCGTCTAGAACTCAATCTTTGGAATTATCTTGGTGTCAACCAATAGTCCAGCCCGATTATAAGAAGCCCATTAATAGGCCCAATAACCAATCCAATAGCCTAGTCTAGTCCAACTGTCCAACAGCCCAACAACCCAATCATCCAAACTCAGTTACTAATAGGTCCAATCAACTCAGCCTAAACTCAGTTAGTAAGAGGCCAAATCAGCCCAACCCAAACTGTCCAATCAGCCCAGGCTAAACTATCTCATCAGCCCAAATTGTCCAATAAGCCCAAATTGAAATAACATCAATTTCACAACAGTCTGAGCATCAATGGCCACAGGAAAACCTATCGTGATCGGTTCCAATGGAGGTTCCACCGAGAACAATAGTTTGCCCATTACTAGTCACAAATTAAATGGGCACAATTACCTTCGGTGGTCCCAATTCGTCATGATGTTTAAATGTAGAAAGATGAAAGACGATTACCTCATTGGAGATGTAACAGCCCCAAACAAGGACAATCCTAGATATAGAACATGGAAATCCGAGAACAATATGGTGATGTCTTGATGTCTTGGTTGATAAATTCCATGATGAACGAGATTGGAAAGAAGTTTCTTCTCTATAATGCTGCCAAAGGAATATGGGATATTGTCAGAGATACTTATTCAAGTTCTGATAATATGTCCAAACTATTTGAGACTAATAGCATCCTCCATGATCTTCATCAAGGGGAGTCTTCATTTACCCAATACTTTTACTCTCTTACTCGGTATTGGTAATAGTTAGACCTCATTGAGGTTCATGAATGGAAGTGTCCCGCAGATGGAATCTTGTACAAACAAATTGTTGAAAAGAAGCAGGTTTTCAAATTTTTGATGGGACTCAACAAAGATCTTGATGATGTGAGAGGCAGAATTCTAGGTACAAAACCTTTATCAAGCATTCGTGAATCATTCTCTGAAGTTCGCCAAGAGAAGAGTCGAAAAAAGGTGATGATGGGTCCTCAAGAATTTGCACATAAACTTAACATTTACAGATGCACTTGAATAGATACCTTCATATAATCCAAATTTATAAAGGACATCATGTCTAAGAAAATGAGTCTTGGAAGGAATGAGGTAATAACCTTGTTTGAAAGTTACAATGTTACCCTTGATTGAAAACTGCCATAAAGCCTAAAAAATCTAGGTAGCTTTGACATCCCTTGCACAATTGGGAATATACACTTAGGTAAGGCATTATGTGAAGGTATCTATTCAAGTGACATTGCAAATGACTGATAGGCCAATCTAGTTACCTCGAGGAGTGGTAGAAGATGTGCTTGCAAAAGTGGACAAGTTAATATTTTTGGCAGATTTTATTGTACTAGATATGGAGAAGGACCATCACATTCCCATCATACATGGTCATCCATTCTTAGCAACGAAAAGAGCACTCATTGATGTAAAAAATGTGAGTTTACAATGAGTACAAGATGAATAGGTAACATTTAATGTATTTAAGGCAATTAAATTTCATAATACTGATAATACTAGTGATTGCTTTAAGATATATGTTAGTGATAAACTATCCACTGATGTACTTCATAACATGTGCCCCAGTGATTCTTTAGAATATGTGCTTGTTAATTCTTTGAACACACATGTTGATGAACACCATGATAATCACTTCGGCACACACACTCATGATGATAATTTAACTAAATCTATTGAACCACCCATACTTAAGGCTTTAAAACATGATTTTATGAATAATTAAATAAATTCATTAGAAAATAATTCAACTTACTTTAGTTATGAAACTATGGAATCTGTGATGCAAGTTGATATCTTTGACTATGTAAACTATTTGGAGGCTATGCTTACCATGTGTGTATCTAAAGTAATTATGGAGTGTCTTTAGACAGGTTCTCAACTCAAACTATCCATAGAGAAGTCACCTAAGTTAGAGCTTAAACATTTTCCAAATCATCTCTATTATGCATTTTGGAGTGCAAATGAGACACATCTGGTCATAATTTTAGCTAGTCTAAGTGTGGTGGAAAACCCAAAGACCAAGAAAGGACTATCTTCATATGTCTTTACAGAAATTTTTCTTTTAGAAGAATTCCATTTGGGTTATGCATTACACCTACAACATTTCAACGTTGTATGATGACTATTTACTCAAATATAATGGTAAAGAATTTAGAGATCTTCATGGATGACTTCTCAATCTTTGGGAACACATTTGATGAGTGTTTACACTACTGTCCATAGAACTACAAATATGTGAAGAAAGTAACTTGGTTTTAAATTAGGAGAAGTGTCATTTCATGGTATATGATGGTATTATCTTGGCCATAAAGTCTCAAGTAAGGGTACTGAGGTGGAAAGAGCTAAGCTAGAAGTGATTGAGAGGCTACTACCTCCTATTATTATAAGAGGAGTTAGGAGTTTTCTTGGGCATGAAGGCTTTTACCATAGATTTATCAAAGATTTTTCTAAAGTTTCCAAACCCTTATGCAATCTATTGTAGATAGGCATGCCTTTCAGATTTGATGATAAATGTTTAGAGGCATTCGAGTGCTTCAAGAAAAATTGGTGTTAACATTAGTTATAGTAGAACTAAATTGGAGCAAGTGACTTTGCTATTAGGGTTGCTTTGGTGTAGTGAAGAGGCAAGATGTTTCATGCCATATATTATGCAAGAAAAATGTTTAATGATATTCAAATGAATAATGCCACTACAAAGAAGGATCTCCTAGCCATTGTGTATACCTTTGAGAAATTTAGATCTTATTTATTTGGGACGAAGGTAAACTGTTTATATAGACCATTATATAATAAAGTATATCATGACAAATAAGGATGCTAAGCTAGGACTGATGAGATGGGTTTTCCTTGTATTAGAGTTTGACTTCAAAATTTATGACAAAAAGGGATAAAAAATTAGGTGACAAACCATCTATTTGGATTGGAGTGGGAAGCTAATTTGGATGACAATATGGTGATTAGGGAATCTTTCCCAAATGAGCAAATTATGTCATTAGTTCAAATTGACATCCCATGGTATGTAAACATTGTAAACTTCCTAGTTGCCAAAATCCTTCCACTTGACCTTACATGGTAACAAAAGAAGAAATTCTTCCATGATGTGAAAAATATTTTTGGGAAGACCTTTTCCTTTATAAAGAATATTGTGATGGTATTTTGAGAAAGTGTGTCCCTTATGATGAAGTTGGAAATATTCTTCATCGTTGCCACAACTTGGACTTTGGAGCCCACTTTAGAATCACAAAAATAGCTACTAAGGTACTTTAATCTAGTTATTTTTGGCCTACACTATTTAGAGATGTGTACCTTTATGTAAAGACATGTGATAGATGCCAAAGGATAGATGATATTTCCAAAAGAGAGAGATGCCCCTAAATAATATACTTGAAACAAAATTGTTTGATGTTTATGGCATTGACTTTATAGGATCATTTCTTTCATATTTTTGTAACCAATACATACTAGACGGTGTGGATTGTGTCAAAATGGGTAGAAACCATAGCCAGCAGCAAATGTGATACCAAAATTGTCATGAAATTTTTGAAGAAAAACATTTCACTAGGTTTGTAACTCATAGGATTATCATTAATGATGGAGATAGTGACTTTTGCAATAGAGCCTTTAATTCTTTATTGTTTAAGTATGTGATTAAGTATAAGGTATCTACCCTTATCATCCCCAAACAAGTAGGCAAGTTGAGGTGTTCAATAGAAAGATGAAAAGAATTTTGGAGAAAACTATGAATAATTCTAGAAAGGATTTGGCCTCTACATTAGATGATCCTTTTTGGGCGTACAGAACTACATTTAAAACAACAATTGGTACCACCTCATATAGGGCTAGTCTATGGAAAACATGTCATTCGTTGGTGGAATTGAAGTATAAAGCATATAGGCCATTGAAATAATTGAATATGTCCGTAGATGTAGCTGGTGAAAAAATGAATGCTACAATTAAATGAGCTAGATGAGCTATGGTGAAATGCTTATGAGAATGCCAATTAAGATGTACAAAGAGAAAATAAAAAGATGGCATGAAAAGAGAATTATGCATTGTACTTTTGAACCAAGATAGAAAGTATTATTGTACAACTTAAGACTCAAACTATTTTTGAGAAAACTCAAGAGAAGATGGTCAGGTCCATTCACCCTCACTAAGCTAAAAACCATGGAGCCATTGAATTAGAGAACAAAAACAAAGAATGTCTCATGGTTAATGGGAATAGAGTAAGGCATTATCATGGAGATCCATTGCCAAATGAAAAGGTGTGATGACCTTGGTGGATGAAACTTAAGAGCATATATGACCTTCTGACCAAGGATGTTAAATATGCTAAAGTATCATGAAAAAGCTTAATTTGTGTTTAATTATATCAATATAGGTGGAATGATACTAAACAGGATAAAAATAAGTCAAAAAGGGAAACATTATCACTATGCTATGGTGAGCATTTTTTTGTGCCGTGGTGCACATGGAGGAGAAAATATGCAATGACAACCATGTGGTGCCATGCAAGAAATCATGCTACAATGCATATTCATAGTTGGGTATTAAATTTATTTTTAATCAAACAATGACTCAACTTTAATCCTTAATCGTTGGATCAATTTAAGAAAAGAACTAATGGTCCATATTAGGTCATTTTTCCTTTAAATAAATACAATTCTTTCATAAATTAAACATATAATTAAGAATAAAAAAACCTAGCAACTGGAAGAAGAGAGAAGAAGAGAAAAAATTCAAGAGAAGATTAAAGAAGACACAATTTTGTGATGGTTCAATAGTATATTGGTGCTACAAATAAAGAGATTGAGTGTATTTCTTATTCTTTTCCTTTCTTTGTTATTTTTTATGTTTGTTTTTAGTAAAAAATTGAGCTTGATGAATTTAATTATCTCTAGCTAATTTATTAAACTAGAGATCTTATGAACCCAACTTTCTACATGTGATGATATAATATTTTATTGTAATTAGTATTTTAATTTAATTATATTATTTAATCTAATTTTATACAAATTAATTGTTTGGCCAACAATTAATTTGTAGAAGAAATTAAATAGATTTGAGAGAATTATTTAATTATTTGTCTTGATTGAATAACATGCATAGTTTCTAGGCAACGAAGTATCATTCTTATGTGTGTGGTCTATAATTGAGAAACTTAATGAGAGTATACAATCTAATTGGTGTGAGAGTGTGATTATGTTAGTTATCATATGATGTGTACTTTACTTAAAAAAGGAAAGCATAATTGGTTAGATTCAATAGATCATATAATTGGTCGGTAAATATTTTGGAGGAGTGTTTAGTGAGTAATATGCTTAGAGAATTAAGGGATTAAAGATTCATAGGTAGTTTTCTTATATATCTTAGTAGTTGTTTAATTTTGATTTGATAATTAGTTGTCATTTATTTTTTAATTTTTTTAATTTGTTATTGTCTAAATAATATTCATAATAATTATATTGATACTAAATTATATGTTATATAACTGCCTGTGGAATCGATATCCGTACTTATACATTATAATTCTCACATGACCTATATACTTGCAATTAGCATGATCAATTATCTTGATTTTCTTTTCAATAACTATGATACATCTATGTGAACATAAAGTAGTATGGTTGGTTATTTTACAAAGTTTGTGACAAGAACACTATAAGAATGGTTTAGACTGTATTGTTTGAGGTCTCATATTAGTATATGTGATACATGGTTGAATATGTTTCCCAAGTTGGTAGTTGAGGGTGTGTTGGATTTTTTACATTATACACTTTATTGATCTTCGGTTACTGATCACATTACATTGAGTAGTGTTGGCTATGGAGGATAGCCAGATTCATGGATCACACCAATTCATTATAGAGGTAGCAAGTGAGGATATAAATAGGTAGTTTGGATAGAGGTTCTAATTGTTAGATGTTTTGGTGATTTTATTTCTATTATAGTTGCATCTGTTTTATTACTTAATGGAATTGTTTACTGTTGGGTAATTGTAGTAAACAATCCAAGGATGTTACCATATAGATAGGAGCTCTTTGTGGGTTTACCTCATTACATTATTGTGTTTGAATGATTTACTTTGTTGTTAGTACATTTTGAGTCTTAATATTGTATGTTACCACATATAGGATTAGGACTATGATTAGAAAATTGCTTATTTTTGCTTAATATGCTTTACTTTCTATTTTTGTATCCTATGAATATATTTTTTTCTATGTGAATAATCTATCTGAGTTTATTACTATGTTGTTATTTTCTATTTTTTTAGGATTAAGTATCTTCTTACCCTAGTTGCGTACTACGTCTCGAACTTTTTCTATCAGTATCAAAGAAAGTACACCTTTTTTGAAGTTACCATTCCAGTGTTAGTCCTTTTCCTTTTCCTTAATTCTGTTAATCTCTTATGATGAATGATGTAGGAGGCTTAGTTGGTAGGCCTTCTCAGTTCTATGGCTTTTATTCTTTTTACGAGAGATCTATAAACAATGATGTTTTGGTCCTTAATTGAGAGTGGTTGGACATTGATAACTCTATGAAAGTAGAATTATTTAGTCACTTTTGAACTACTTATTTGTCTTTTGTGCTAAAATATCATGAAAGAGTTTAAAATGTTTAATTGTGTAAATGTAGGTGGAATGATGGAAAACAGGAAGAAAATGAGTCAAAATTTTGAAAAATCAGCATAATGCCAAGGCGTTCATTTTTTTTTGTATTGCAGTATGGACCATACCACGACACTCTTTTTTTGGTACTGTAATGTGTGATCTATGATTGGACATTATTATATGATAAGAGGAGATCATGCCGCTGTGTGCAAAAAATCCATGATGTGATGTGCGTTCGTGACTGGGCAAAAATCCTATTCATAATCAAATATTGATTCTCAACTTTAATTCTCAATCCTTGGATCATTTTAATAGATGATCTAATGGTCCATATTAAGACATTATTCCCTCAAATAAACAACATTATTTCAAGAATTAAACACACAATTAAGAATCAAAAACCTTGGTAGCTACCAAGAGGAGAGAAAAGGAAAAAAAAGTTCAAGAGAATATTAAAGAATACACAATTTTGTGTAGGTTTCAAGAAGAGATTAGTACTAACAATCAGAAAATTGAGTCTATCTCATATTCTTCTCCATCCCTTATTAGTTTTCATGTCTTTCATTATGAAAAATTTGGGTTTTATGAATATAATTATATTTAGCTAATTTATCAATCTAGAGGTCTTATGAATCCAATTGTTTATGTGATGATCTAATATTTTACTCCAAGTGTGATTTCAATTCATAGAGTTTAGGAGTTTTTTTTAGTTTTGGATTTTCTGTGGTGTTTGGGGCTGGACGGTGGAACACACAGAAGCCATTTTTGGCTTCTATTGTGTTCTACATGTGCCAAATATTTACGATCCGAAATGTTTTAATTTTATTTCTTCTTCTTCTAATTTTTCTGCATCTATTGTAATTTTTATTTTGATTTAATGAAGTAATTTAATTTTTCTAGGGTTGCATTTGATCTAAATTTATGAAGCTTTGATTTTAACTATTTTTTATAGATTTATAAGATCTTCGATTTGTTCGTTCTATTTTGTGCTTAATGCTTTTTGATTATTTACAAATTTTATCAAAACGATTTGTGGCATAAAAATAAACTTGAGAAAGGCATTTTTGTGTATATTGCTCGTAAATAGAATGACATGTATGATGAAGGATAGGAATATATCCTAATTGTATGTGTGGCCATTTGAAAACTTAGAACTTATGAATCTTATTAAATTTAATTCACATAGAGATATAGTGAATTAATTTAATGAGGTGTGTTTGTACGGAGCTCGGAAGAGATGTATGAATAAAAAGAAGTTTTCAGTTGACAAATTAAATGTACTAAAAAATATAAATCAAAAGAAAATAATATGATTGGAGTGGATTAGTTTGGTGAAAAATTGCAATCCTAGAGTTCTCTTATGTTTTTTGTTACCTTTTTCCATATCAACGATTATTTTGGATAAAATTAGAGAGATACAATTTTAGTACTCAACAAACTATAGTAACAAATCCTTGTGGGAACGATACTCCACTTACAAATCTTTATTACTTGTGACCGTGTATACTTGCACGATTTTCTGTGTGTTGCAAAATACACAACAAGTTTTTGGCGCACGCCGACCTGCGCGTAACTCTATACAAGAATGCAATGGGATGATATAACCATGTACTTTGTACAAGGATTAACTGGTACTTCTTAAGGCCATGATTCCATTTGGATAATTGTTGACCATCTCACAAAGTCTGCTCGTTTCATTCAAGTTAAAAATCAATACTTGATGAATGCTTTGAGTAAGTTGCACATTCGAGAGATTGTATGACAACATGGCATACCAAAGTCAATTGTGTGAGATCGAGATCCAAAATTTACCTTATATGTGTGAAATTGTGTACAAGAAACATTAGGTAAGGATTTTTTGCATAACACGACTTATTATCAAGATAGAGATGGACAATCCAAAAATTTTATTCAAATGTTAGAAGACATGTTTTGAGCTTGTGTTATGGAATTCATAGGAAATTGATTGACCAACTGCCAGTTGAGTTCACCAATAACAAAATTTTTCATGCTAGCATTTGAATGGCCCCTTAGGAAGCCTTGTATGGATGTCCACAATGTACTGGGAAAAATTTAAAAGATTTGAATTGCACAAGATAAACCTCATGTAGCCCAAATTTGGTACAAGAGCTATGCTTATCATGACCGCCGACCATTCAACTTCAAAGTGGACGATTACATTTTTGTCAAGTTTCAACCTCAAAAGGAAGTAACTCATTTTGGAATAAAATGAAACTAGCACCGTACTACATCAAGCCAATTCTAATTTTATAAATAATTAGTGATGTAGCATACCAATTGGAGCTACCTCTAGAATTGTTATAAGTTTTCTATGTTTTTCATGTGTTTTCTCTATGACAATTTCAAAGAAATTAGAATAGTATATTGGATTGAAAAGAATTGATGTTACAAGAAAATTCCTTCTATGAATAATTGATGGCAATAATTGATTTCCAAGTCAAAAACTTAAGAAGGGTAGTAATACAATTAGTAAAATTTTAGTGCATATATCCTAACGTTCAAGATGCAACTTGGGAGTTAAACTCTGAAATTTTCTTGAAATATCCTTACTTGTTTTAAGGAGTTGAAAACTTCGAGAAAATTTTTTCTATTGAGGGGTAGGATTGTGAAACATCTAGAATTTTTTATTAATTATAAAATTTTCATGAAAATAAATTTTTAATAATATTTAAAGATATAGCGACATATCAAAAAATTAAATGTGAAAATCATATTTGTCACAAAATTAAGAAAAAAAATCGGTCAAGCCCGTTGGGGTTTCAATGGCTTGTGAACAAATGGAAAATGGGTAGTGAGTAAATTGCATGCTCATTGGGTCTCGTAAGGAGTTCTCTATGAGCCACCGGTGAGGGTTGTCAGCGAGCACTATTTTCTATATAAATATCCATAGATCAATCCCAGTTTCTCGTACTAAAAAAATATCATCCTCTTTCTAAAATTTTCACTTTAAGATATTATCATTTTCAATATGTTCTTCAGTGTCATTCAGGAATAAAATATCCAAGAGTTCAAATTTGAAAGAGTAAAGTATCGGTACAAGAAATTATTAGTTGACCATCCATGTGTGTCAAAGTAGACTTCCGATATTACAATGATTTGATCGTATATATGCTCATGTATTTCGATGTTAATCAATACATATAGATATTTTATAGCATGAATTTTAAACTTGACATGGCATACTTTACATTATATGAAAATGCATTAGATACTAGGAATGTAAACTGCACCCGATTTTGGAAGTGAGAAAATACAAGTATACTAGTTTTTATAATTAAAATCTCCCTACATTATCACTTGTATTAATAATTTTATTTCATACATGAGTTTATTAATTTTGACATGCATCATATTATTTATTGTGATATTATTTGGAGAAAACTTCTACTGAGCTAGTCGTAGCTCATCATGTTTCCCTATTAACCTTTCAGATTAGGTTTTGATAAGGTAGGTGTGGTTCAAAATTGAGGAAGAAGTAGTTTACTTTTATCTTGTTAGTTTCATTTGTACCATGGATTATTTGAGATATTGATAAGACTTACATATAATGTTTTATTTGTTATTTTTCCCATGTTTTAAATTTTCTCATTGAAATATGTTGTTGTTTCCTAATTAAAATAGTTTTGACAATGTTGTAATGTTTTTTAAATAAAGGTATCCTAATTTTAATAGACTTTCTTTAAAAAGTATTCTTTTAAATTATATAGTTTTCCATTAAACATAATTTAAAAGTTCCATTCTTTCTACCTCACACACCCATTTTTGGAGCCCGACACCCGTTGACTACTGAAGAGCCACGTCATTTTGAAGAGTATCTTTTAGTGTCAAGTTGTCATGTGTCAAAAAATAGTTGCAAGAATGCAATAGTTCCTATAGGTGATGAGTTGATGTGGTGGTGTGTTGTATGTCAACTAATAGCAAGGATGCAATTGTTTCCATACGTGAGGAGCTTATACAATGGTGTGCCTTGTGTTGACTAAGTGTTGTGAGGTTGAAATGTTATGTATAAGTGAGGAGCCTATATGTTTATGTACTATGTGTCAACTAGGTAGTGTGAGGTCACAAGATGTATGCATTAAGAGGTTGAACCATCAATAGTCGATCAAATCACATAGTGATGGAGCTTTACAAACAAGCTTGGATGTACTTGGATCAGGTTCTATGTTGAAATCAAGCATAGGCATATTAGGCATAGTTGAGTGTGTTAATCCAATTGTAAGATGTATTTTTTATATTGCAATTAAGTTATGAACTATTGATTTGTTTTAAAAGGTAAATTGCTTACGTGGTTGCTTTAAGCAATATGAGGATGTTACTAGATATGAGTTGGATCATATTTAGGTTTACCTCATTTCATGTTTTGTTATGTATAATTGCATATTGTGAGAGTACATTCATCATTTACCAAATATGTTGGAACCTAAAAGGTCTTGAAGAGATTGAAAATCCTTTGTAGGCTTTCCAATATGTTTTCCTAAGTCATATTATGTGTATTGTTTTCCATGATAATGCATGTTGCTACCTTGGATAGGGGTATGTAGGGTATATCATCATTAGTGTGTGTACAGTAGATTATTTTTTCTTATATGTTATGGTTTGTTCAATTAAGTTATGCCTTAAATAGATAAATCCAAATTCTATGCAATTCTATATTTTCTAGTGTATTTTTGCAATGTAATACTCTAAGATTTTAGACGCTTGAAGATGATAGAGATAAACAATGAACAAGAGGGTCTAGAATTCTCCTTAACACAAACATATATTCATGTTATTTAATGACACAACTTATGAGATCTCTTGTCTCTATAATTGTTTTGTATATTTTTATGAAATATATTGTTGTATAACCCAGGAAAATGATAAAAATATAAAAATTAGCAAAGAACATCAATTTTAAGTAGATATTGATGAAAATCTAGCTACCTCATCAAGTACTCACTAAGGCATTATCGTACTACCAACATGGGTGGTCAGTAAGGACTCATAAATGGTTAGCGAGGAAGGTGTGGATTCAATGAGGGTTGGTGAAGGTATATCAATATGAAAGCAAAGAGATTTGAATGGTAACTAGCTAAGATCTTATCGAGACAATGTCAAGGGTGGTTGCAGCACCACCAGTGAAGGGTAGGCAAGATAGTGTTGGGTCTATAAATATGGAAGGGAAGTTCTAGTTTTGTTGGAACTGACTCTTAAATTATTCTCCTCAATTATATGAGAATTTGTTGGAACTCACTCTTAAATAGTAAGGTAATCCTTTGAACTAGTTTAAATTTAAGATTGTTATATGGATTGCTACTAAATATTAAAGTTATTCTTTGTAGTTCCCACCCAAAAAGGAGAAGGGATCAACTATAGGATTAGAAATGGAAACAAATATATCTCCAAGTATTAGATTACTTTACTCTTTTACATGGCACTATACTTTAAAAGTAACATGCATATTCACGTGTTTAAAAAAAATTAAATTAATGAAATCTTAATGTATTTAAACATATCATAATTTTTAATATAAAATAAAAGTATGCATTTAGAGATATAAATTTTATTACAATATAATTGTTATGAGAATACTATATGAGATGGGATAATTAAATATTATACAATAGCAGTAGATCAAACTTATACGATCTATAGGTGTGCACCTTACACACGTGTCTTCAGTTTCCATACTTGCATCTCATAGTATAACTATACATGCACCTCAAATTTAGGCCACGCATGTACCTTTGAATAGACATCACATTTATCTCAGAATTGACTAATACATATACAATATGTATCTCAGACTATAATCATATATGTATCTTGGAGTTGACCAATACGTGTATCTTGTAGTTGACAAATAGATATGGAAAGTTTTAACATCCATATTTGATGAATTTTATACATTATATGATTTATGGAACTTTCTTATAAAAGTGATTTTTGAAACTTGGTATTTATCCCCCGTGCATAAAAGGTGATTATGAAATTATCAATTTTTCTACAATGAATATATATGCATGTCTTTTGATTATTACGATTATTGCTTTAAAGAACATTTTACTAACAATTTAAAGTTTTTAAAGAACATTATCAATTAAGATATGCAGCTCTTGGGTTTTTCGAAACATAGGGTGTCATGTAATCATAAAGCCTTCTCATCCAGTTTATATGCCTTTTTGATAATGCAATTCCTTCCCAATACACCAAGTGTTGTATTTGATATATGTTTCCAACTCTATGTGGGAATGGTATTTCTGATTCTGAAATCTCATTCATTTTTCCACCAGCAGGTGTAAAAATCACTCCTGGTCTTCCATCTTCCACTTGAAGAAGTAATTCGTACATTCCTTTCAACCCTGCTTCTGGAATTGGCTCTTTCACATAATCAGATTTTGCTTTGAAAGATGACTTTCCTTGAAGTGTTCTGTTCAGCAAAACCTCCAAGGGTTCTCCATTTGTAAAACCATTAAAGTGTAAAATAGATTCAATCCAACTCATTTCAGTACAGTCTTCTCTTAACAATCCCAGGTGAGGAAAACTTCTTTGTATCAGTGGAATGAGCTTGTCAACTCCACCAAGGAACAAGGATTGGAATGCTACTTGTACTGTTTTCTTCCCTTCATTGGAAGTTACAGTTTGTAGAATAACCCTAATGAACAAATCCTCGTTAAATTTGTCTGCAACATATTGCCATTGATGAACTAGTTCTGTTCCATTTTGTTCTATGTCTCTACTAACTGTGAAGACAGTTACAATTGATGGAACTGAAACCAGTTGAATTTTCCAAGCTAGAACGACTCCATAGCTTGCTGCTCCTCCACCCCTTATAGCCCAAAACAGTTCTTCTCCCATTGATTTTCTATCAAGAATCTTGCCTTCAATGTTAATCAGTTCTGCGTCGATGATGTTATCGGCTGAAAGGCCATATTTGCGCATAATCGTGCCTTCTCCACCACCACTAAAGTGTCCCCCAACACCCACAGTTGGACAAACTCCAGCAGGAAAAGCAAGATTTTTACTTTTCTCAAAAATCCTATAATAGACTTCACCAATTGTAGCACCTGCTTGAACCCATGCAGTCTTGTTCTCAACATGGATACTAATTGATACAAGATTTATTAGATCAATTATAGCAAATGGCTCGTTAGAAATGTAAGATAGACCCTCATAGTCATGTCCTCCACTTCTAACTTTAATTTGAATGTCATGTTTCTTAGAGCACTTAATAGCTACTTGGACATGAGATTTATGTAATGGTGTGATAATGACTTGTGGTTTAAGAGTAGAAGGAGAAGAGAATCTGGGATTTTGAAGTGAAAAATTCAAGATGGAGGAATACGAAGAATCATTTGGGGTGTAAATTATATCAGAGATGGAGGCATTAGAGTTTGAAAGATGATTAGATAGACATTGAAGATAAGTCTCTTTGGTAGCGTTAGCTGAAGTTGATGCCGAAAATGATAAAACAAAAGGCAAAAGAAGTAATGTAATTATTAAAGAGCATTGAGGGTTCATTTTCTTAAGCTTTCTTAACCTTGTAATGTATGGCATTGAATTGTTTGTCTATAATATTTATAGAGTTTCCTTATAGATTGCTAGCTTACATTTGACAAAATTAATTGTAAGGAATGAAACATAATCGATAAACCAAGAAAAGTCTATTTAATTTATAAAATAAAATAAAATATCTTTTGTGTGTCCAATTTTATCAAATTTTACCAATCGAAATTATTTATTTGAAATTTGTTTTTTTATTATTTGAAGCATTTAACCTCATCCTATTTGTCACAATATAATTAATTTATTTTATAATTATTTTAATATCTTATATCTTCATTTAGAAACAAAATCGAACGAAATTTCTTGTTCAAATTTTTAGATTAAATATCTTTCTGAGTTGCCTTTGACGTAAGATTATTTTTAAATTTTGTCTTGAGCTGATCTTTAAGTATTTGGAATATTGGATGTTATTTTTTTTTATTATAAATTTTAGATGTATTATTTCATATAATTTCTTATTTTTTAGATGGGGGGAATCCAATTGCTATTGATTAATCAACGGTCATGGCTTTTGATTTTTTCTGCAATCCATTTCTTGGACGTTTCTAATATTCAAATTGTACTGCTCTTAAACTTAGATTGTATTTTAGAAAAATAAGAAGTCATATTACAAGTTTACGAAGCAAAAACAAATACAAACTTATTTGGAAAGAAAGAAAAAAAGTCAACACAATTTAAAAAAAAAGTTATATATTTTACATATTTATATATGGAATTCAAACTCATATTGCAAATGAATTATATTTAAACCCAAAATCCTTAATTATCAGTTATTAGTATAATTTTGATAATTTCTTGTAGCCAAAAAGAGAGAAAAATATAAAAAAATTCAAAAAGAGATACATTTTTTGTGGAGATTTAAGAGAAAGTTACTACTACACTTCAAGAGATTGATTATATATTTTCTTCTACTATTTTCTTTATCAATTTTTATGTATTTATTTATGAAAAATATGAGCTTTATAAACAAAATTATGTCTAGTTAATTTATTAATCTAGGAATATCATAAGCCCAATTTTCACCATGTGATGATATAATATTTTACCCCAATTATAATTTTAATTTAACTATATTATTGAATCTGATTTTTATGCTATTAATTGTTTGGCCAACAATTTATCTATAGAGGCAATTAAATAGATTTTAGAGAATTATTTAATTGTTTGTTTTGATTAAATAACATGCATAGTTTCTAGGTAAAGATGCATGGTTTTTATATATGTGATCCATAATTGACGAACTTAATGAGTAGTATACAATTTAATTGGCATGAGACTGTGATTAAATTAATTACTATATGGTGTGTAGTTTACTTGAGAGAGGAATACATCTTAAGTTAGATTTAATTGATCATGTAATTAATTGATAATTATGTTGGGAAATTTTAGTTATTCACATGTTTAGAAAATTGGGATATCAAGTATTATTAGATATTTTCTCATATATTTTCTTAGTTACCAAATCTGATTTAAGTAATTATTGTTATTTACTTTTAGTTATTTTAATTTTGCTTCCTTAAAATATAAAAACATAAAAACTTATTTTTATTTCTTATAGTTTTAAAAATTAGTTTCTAATAAAATAATTTATGTGGGAACAATATTTTCTTATTATTATATTACTTATTACGATACGTATACTTATTTATTCATGGCACACACAATTTGTGTGATGACCATTAAGATGATTTGATGGTCCAAATTCGACCTGGCTATATTTAACCCCCTAATTATCCCATAAACCCTAATGAACCAAAATTAACATAATATTTACCATATTTTAGAGTCTAGAAGAGAGAAAATTATAGAAAAATTAAAAAAGAAATAAAATTTTGGTAGAGATTCAAGAGAAGATTGGTATTACTTTTCAAGATATTGATTATATTTCTTCTTCTTCTTCTTTCTTTAACAATTTTTGTCTATTTTTTATGAAAGATATGAGCTTTATTAACAAAATAATGTCTAGTTAATTTATTAATCTATGAGTTCTATCAACCCAATTTTCACCATGTGACAATCTAATATTTTACCCCGATTATGATTTCAATTTAATTATATTGTTTAATCTGATTTTTATGTTATTAATTGTTTGGTCATCAATTGATCTATAGAGGTAATTAAATAAATTTGAGAGAATTATTTAATTATTTATCTTGATTAAATAACGTGCATAGTTTATAGGCAAATATATATGATTCTTATGTATGTGATTCATAATTGATGAACTTAATAAGTAGTATGCAATTTAATTAACATTAGAGTGTGATTAGGTTAATTGCTATATAGTGTATAGTTTACTTAAGGGAGAAATACATGCTAGGTTAGATTCAATTGATAATGTAATTAATTGATAATTTTATTAGGAGAATGTAGTGTTTCACATGTTTAGAAAATTTGGTTTTTAGTTCTTTTAATTTTGCCTTCTTATAATATACAAATACAAAAAAAAAATGAATTTTATTTTTTTGTTTTAAAAATTAGTTTCTAATAACATAATTTTAGTGGGACCGATCTTTTATTATCATTATATTATTTTTCACGATACATATACTTGCGTATACTTACGTATTCATTGCACATAATTCGTATCTCATCAAGTTTTTGACATCATTTTTAGGGATTATAAATATTATAAATTAATTTTTATCTTATTTTATTTTAGTTATTTATCTTTGTTTATTTTTCATAATTTTAATTTATGTAGTTATCTTGTTATTTAGTTATTTATTTTAGATAATTGCCTTTAGTTATTTTCTTTTATTTATTTTTTTAATTTTAATTTATTTAGTTATCTATTATTAATTTTAATTTATTTTTAATTTAAACATCTTCTTTAATGTTATTAGAAACATAGTTGAGTCTAATTCATGAGCAGAGTCTGTAAGGGAGAAATTTTGCTTTTAGATCACAAAATCGAGGGCACTTACAGAAAAATAAGAAAACAATAAGTTGTCACCCAAGTGATAAAAAATGGCTAATCCATTAGATAAAACAATAATGAGCTAAATTTGATCAACTAAATTCTTTTAATGGATAATAGGGATAGAGCTATAAACGAATGTGCAAGACCTATGTTGGAAGGGTTGAATCCATGTAATACAAGGCCAAATATTCAAGCTAATCAGTTTGAACTAAAGTCATTAATGTTTCAAATACTATAAACAGTTGAACAATTCAGCAAATTACCAACAGAGGATCCTCATTTACATATCAAATTATTTATTGAAGTTAGAGATTCATTCAAATTTAGTAGGGTGACTGAGGAGGCATTTAGGTTTAGATTATTCCCTTACTCTTTACGACCATGCTCGATCTTGGCTAAACTTTTTCCCACCTGATTCCATTACAACTTGGAATGATTTGGAGTAATTCTTGATGAAATACTTCACACCAACAAAGAATACCAAGCCTAGGAATGACATTACCTCCTATCAATAATATGAAGGAGAATCTTTATATTAAGTATGGGAAAGATTCAAAGAATTGCTATGGAAGTGTACTTACCATGGTATCTCTCACTCGATCCAAATGGAGACTTTCTACAATGGTCTCAATGCTCAAACAATAACCATTGTTGATGTATCTGCTAATGGAGCTTTGCAAGCCAAATCCTACCATGAAGCTTATGATTTACTTGAGAAAATGGCTAGCAATAATTATCATTGGCTAGCAATAATTATCAATGGCCAATGGACAAAATGGTAGCCACCAGAAGAGTAGTTGGAGTGCATAAGGTAAGTATAAACAAGGTCTTAGATTTAGGGGTCTCGTGTGTGTTTTGTGGGAAAGCCCATTTGTTTGGTAATTTTCCAAATAATCTTAAATCATTATTCTATATGGGTAATGTGAACCAAAAAATAATCCATACAAAAACACATATAACCCAGGTTGGAGACAACATCCCAATTTCTCTTGGAATAACAAAAATCAAGGTGGTAATCAATTCAACCATCAATGATTTTCACCACCAATTTGTCAACAATCACAGTAATCACAAACCCAAGAAAAGAAGCCACCTATGAAGGACAACACAAATTCTTTAATATTGATAATGAAAGACTTAATCCAATCAATAAATACAAAAGTTTCCACTTAAGAGGCTTCAATTTAGAATTTAGAGAACCAAATAGGGCAACTGGCCTAGGCCAAAAGTCAAAGGCCTTAAAGTAACCTTCCAAGTGACACAATTATAAACCCAAGAAGAGAAGGTAAGGAGCATTGTAATGCCATAGCCTTGAGGAGTGGTAAAAAAGTAAAGGAAGAAGATGACACTCAAAAGGATAAGGAGGACCATAAGACTAAATAGGATAAGGAGGAACCGTAAGCTAATAAGGATGAAAAGGAATTAGTGGATAAAGAGAGTAATAGAAAGGAAATAATTTAGCCAGAAAAGAGCAATCTCTAGAAACCCACTATTCCTTCTCCTCAAAGACTACAAAAGTAAAAGTCAGATACGCAGTTTTCTAAATTTTTGGATGTCTTCAAGAAGCTGCATATAAACATATCCTTTGCATATGCACTTGAAGAAATAACTTCTTATGCCAAATTTCTAAAAGACATCATATCTAAGAAAAGGAAGCTTAGAGATAATGAAATAATAACCTTAAATAGAGGTTGTAGTGCCATCCTTGCTAGAAAAATACCCCAAAAAATGAAAGATCTAGACAATTTTGACATCCGTTGCACTATTGGGAACATCCACTTTGAGAAAGGACTATATGACTTTGGTTCAAGCATTAAACTTATTCCATTATCGATTTTCAAGAGATTAAGGGTTGGTAATGCCAAACCCACTTCAGTAACATTATAAATGGCAAATAGATTAATTAAGTGACCTCAAGGTATGGTAGAAGATGTGCTAGTAAAAGTAGACAAGTTCATCTTTCTAACGGATTTCATTGTACTAGACATAAAAGAGGACCATAACATTCCTATTATACTTGGTCTTCCATTCTTAGAAATCATAAAAGCACTCATTCATGTACAGAAAGGTGAGCTTATAATGAGAGTACAAGGTGAACAAGTAATGTTTAAAAATTTTAAAGCATCTAAACCCCATAATATTGATAATGCTAATGAATGCTTTAAGATAAATGTTACTAATTGTGAGGATAATTTAAAAGACTCTATTTAGTCACACTTAAGACTTTAACACATGGTGCTATTATGAAAAGTTTTGAGATACGATCAAAGCTCGAAACATCTATTGAAGGGCCACTAAGGTTAGACCTCACAACTTTACTCTCCCATCCTCAATCAAGTAGGCAAGCAAAAGAGTCAAATAAATAGGTGAAACAAATGTTGGAAATACATAAATTGGATGAGTTACAATGGAGTGCTTATAAGAAGGCCAAAAAGTACAAAAAAGAAAAACAATGACGTGATAAGATAATCGAACACCATATTTCTAAACTAGAACATAAAGTATTATTGAACAAATCAAGACTCAAACTATTTTTGGGAAAACTCAAAAGTAAATAGACACAAAGGGATGTACCGTAGGACTTGTTATGACCATCTAGTCAAGGATGTTAAATGTGATGCTGGTTGGGAGGCAACTCAACATAATTTTACTTATATTTTAATTTTTTTTTGTGGGTGAATAAATGTGGAGAGTAATGGCACTATAAGATTGAGCATTTTAACGACAGATGTGGTGTGCCAGGACAAAGAGAGTTTTCTTTCTTTTTACTTTTTCATATTTATATGTACATATTGGGGACAATGTGTAATTTAAAATTGGGATAGGGAACTTCATTCTCTACTTTAATATTTAGTATGAATTTTCAATATTTAGGAAATTTCTTTTATTATTTTTAGGATGTTTTTAATCAAGATTTGGGTAGAAATTGATAAATATATGGAAACTAAATGCATGCATGCATGCTTGATATGAAACATATAAAGTCAATAATAAAAATTGGTTATCATGACTAGGATAAGGAATGTAACATGCTCGTTAAGATACTTACATTAATTATGTGATATGCTTGCTAGTTTTGATTAGATTGATTCAAATTTTTGTACGCATGTTCCTGATTGATTTTGCTGTTCTTATTTAGCAAAAATTTGTAGTTAGTAATGAGTTATGAGTTGATAAGATTAACCAATGTTTTAGAATCTATTTGATCATCACTTGAGGCGAAATTATGAATAGTATTTAGTAAGAGAAATGATTTAGGCCTTATTCGAATTGATTAAGCCTTTCAAGCTTACCATTTTTAATATCGATAGTCACCCATTTGAGCCTAACAAAGAACTTTTCATATCTTTATGTCACATTTTATGCCTAACCAACAAGCATTACCTTTATCTGTGCACCTTTAGCTTGTATGAGAAGAAAACAAAATGCAATCATGTGTTATGCTATAGAGTAAGGTAAAATGTAATACACCCTATTAAAAAACACTCACAATACAATTACCCTCTAAAGAAAAAAGAAAATAAGTTTGAGGGTTTTATGAAGTTATAAAAAAAAGATGTGGAATAAAAGAGTATGAAAAGAATGAAAAGAGGGGGTGCACTAAAATATCAAGTTAAAGTTCAACTGTAGTTAAAAAGTGCATGATGAATAAAAAGGAAACTAAGGTGTAGAAAGAGCTTAAATATCTTCATTTATTGACCTGTATCTAAGCCTAACATTACAAGCATGTAAAGTCCTTATTGATCTTTAGCTAAGTGCATATTTATATTAGTGGAGAGGGATGTGAAAAATAGACTTATGATACTTTTTCTAAGATTGAATTGGTTAACATGCTCATATAGATTGATTTCATGAGTGCATTGGATGATATCATATGCCACACACACAAATCAATTTGTCAAAAACCTTACATATACTTGTATTGATGGAACGTTGATTGATGAATATGTGAACCTCATTATCATATAACTGTATGACTATTAAGGGGGATAGTTTTTACTAAATATTCATGTATTAATAGATATATATTTTTGAATATAGTACCCATATCATTTTATCTAATTAGACTTGGCTCTACTTAAAGACAAGCAAAAGAGTTAAGTTTGGGGGTATGATGACTCTATGGAAGTAGAGTCACCAGTGTACTTTTTTAATTAATATATGTTTGTTTTATTCAATGAGTAGTATTTTTAGAGTTAAAAATATTGAAACATAATTTTTTTAGTGAATAGAGGTGAAAATATAATATTTAAAATGATTTTTTAGATTTTTTATGAATTTTTAATGCATAACCAATCAAAAACCAAGTTATGCCTTCCACGTAAGCAGGGGAGCTGATGGAGCGAGCCACGTGGATGCTACTCAATTGGAGCAGGTGAATCATGCAAAGCCACGTGTACAAAGTGACACAACGCTTTGACATGTGCCATGTGTCATCACGCTACTCGACTACTCCTTCCAACTATGTGCCATACAAGCCGTAATTGTGAATCACAGATCACTGTATTTTGTTGATTCAGCTAAAATTGATTGATATCAATCCTCCCCGCCACATGCCCTGCTCTAATTCACCCACTAAATTCTACATGCCATATGTCACTCACATATTCGTCAACGAATTTAATTTTTCTTGCTTTGATCTCAACCTTTGATCTGAAGCTGATTTAGCAGTCCAGATTCCACCTAGCCTATATTTGACCCCCTAATTACCCCATAAACCCTAATGAGCCAAAATTAACATAATCTTTACCAGTTTTTGGAGCCTAGAAGAGAGAAAATTACAAAAAAAATCAAAAGGAGATACAATTTTGGTATTGATTCAAGAGGAGATTGGTATTACATTTCAAGAGATTGATTATATTTCTTCTTCTTCTCTTTCTTTATCAATTTTTGTCTCTTTCTTTATGAAAAATATGAGCTTTAAGAACAAAATTATGTCTAGTTAATTCATTAATCTATAAGTCTTATTAACCCAATTTTCACCATATGACAATCTAATATTTTACCCCAATTATGATTTTAATTTAATTATATTATTTAATCTAATTTTTATGCCATTAATTGTTTGTTCAATAATTGATCTATAAAGGTAATTAAATAGATTTGAAAGAATTATTTAATTATTTGTCTTGATTAAATAATGTGCATAGTTTCTAAGTAAAGATATATGATTCTTATGTATGTGATTCATAATTAATGAACTTAATGAGTAGTATACAATTTAATTGACATGAGAGTGTGATTAGGTTAATTACTATATGGTGTGTAATTTACTTAAGAGAGGAATACATGCTTGGTTAGATTCAATTGATCATGTAATTAATTGATAATTATATTGGAAGGATTTTAGTGATTCACATGTTTAGAAAATTAGGAAATAAGTATTCCTAGATATTTTCTCGTATATCTTCTTAGTTTTTAAATTTGAGGTAATTAATTATTGATATTTATTTTTAATTATTTTAATTTTGCTTTCTTAAAATGTAAAAACACCAAAAAAATTGATTTATATTTTTTTTGTTTTAAAAATTAGTTTCTAGTAACATAATTTTCATGAGAATGATCTTTTCTTATCATCGTATATTACTTGTTGCGATATGATACTTGCGTATTCATTGCACACAATTCATGTCCGATCAATAGTCTAACCAAAAAAACTATTATGTTATCTTTACATAGGTACACAACGATAGGTTAAGCACACTCAAACATGCAACAAACAATGACATCATGCTAAACTCCCTCTACATTTATGCAATTATGCAAACATTATGTAGTTTGACCTAATCTCACATCCCATGCAACATTCATAATGTATCAAATGATGAGTTATGCAAATAAAACTTCTCCCTTTTTTGACACAGAAGGTCAAATGAACACCTCTATATAAATTAGATGAGCTATGTAATAATACAATAATCCTAACACTCATGCAATCAACAGAGAATATTAAAGCAATAACAGCAAGCCATAAACCAACATAGCAGTCATAAACAACAAAACAAAGTGCTGAAATAACAATATAATTTTTTTCATTAAATAGGTTTTTTAGTACTTTTTTAATAAAAGAAAAGGAAAAACTACATTAGGAAAAATAATAAGCAAATCATCATTTTGAGAAAGGCAGAGGACTTAGAAACACCAAAGTTCTGAAAGAGAGAACTCATAGGGCCAACATTAGAGGTTCCATTGGAAAACTGATTAGAGGCTCTAAGCAAACCACCAAAAGCTAGTCTAACAGAAAGGAGAGACCTAGTAGAGTAGGGTGGACTATCTCTAGGAGGCTCAAAGTTAAGTCCAAAACATGTTCATCGAGGCAACCAAGAAATTGCCAAACAAGGCCTAAGATTGCTAATTACAATAAAATGACTAAACATAGAGTCCATACCCTCGTTAAAGGTGTAAAAATCATGGCCTAGGAGAGAACTCTCTAAAGATAGACGAGGGGGAAAGGAAGGAAAAGGAATAGAAGTAGAGGGATATGGAATGGACAAAGAGATACTCTAAAAGGAAGCAATATAGGGAGTAAATCATCATAAAATAGAGGCTAAGTGACCAACATGATGAGATCTTTCACCTTTGGTAGTACCAACAATATCATGGAACATAGGAGTTCCCTATTGAGTGATCAAGGAAGGATAACAGAGAGTAGAAATAAGAGGGGTAGTAGAACAAAAAGGATGATCCTATAAATCATGCCTGCAAGATCTATAGTCTCCTTGTTAAGGATAGCACATAAAAATCACCATGAGTGCCAATCAATAAAGTGAAGTAAGTGTGAAGATGCATGACATTGCTTTCAATATCATTAAGTCACTGACTAGAAGAAGAAGCACTCAACTGAAGTATAGAACCACCATAGCAATGATCGAGACATGCCAATAGGTTGGCCATCTTAGTGAGATCACAAGAGGAAATGGTTGAAAACATAACTAGAAGATCCAAGGAGACAAGATTTTCAAACTCAAAAAGGATGACAGGAAATGACGGGTTTTTACATTTGCAAGAGACAATATATATTAACTTGAGAAAAATTAACCCTATAGCCTTACAGAAGAAAGTGGTAGAGAAACCAAAGAGGAAATTAATGAAAATTCACACAATTCATAACAAATTAGAATATAAAATACAAAAAAATGTGTATGTGCTACGACCCAAACATATTGCATGCCACTCGTTGCCCTCGAGTGACATTTGGTGATTTTGAAAATTCTATGTGCATCCCAACTCAACAAAATCCATAATGCAGTTAACGTGCACCATAGCTCAACAAATTCCATAATGTGGCACAAACCTCTTGGGTTGGAACTGAGGATTCAATTTTTAATGTGTGTCATGGCGTAAAGTAAATCATGCCGCAGCCTGAGTGTAAAAATTGGCAAGAAACCCTAATATGCATACGAAATGTGTTTTACCATAAAACTTATAAATACACCCTAAACCACTATTAAAGAACATCAAGCCTTACTAGCTACCTATAGCCATATTTTACACCACACCTATAGTCCATATTTTACACCACAACATAGAAAATTCAGAGAAAGCTCCCAATAATGGAGTAGTTTCCAAGGATTTGAAGAAGGCAATCAAAGAAATTTGGAGATTTGAAATCATAGATCAAGAAGGGGTATTTTTATTATTAGATGTTCTTTTTTTTTCTCTAATCTAAATATGCTTATTGAAATTAAATTAATTTTGGTTAATTTAATAATGATAGGCTAACTTTTGTATATGGGATTTTAGTCTTGCTTCCAATTTTTGGAAGAAAAATGTTATGATTTAATTTAATAAAAGTTGATTTATTTCTTATTCATATTTTTATATATTTAATTATAAATTAATGATAGATCAAATATTAATTTATAATTAAAGAGAATATTTTAGAACTAGCATTGACACATCATTTGTGCTTGGTTTGGTTGTGCATTTATAAACAATAGCCTAATTTAATTTAATTTAATTTATTTGTGTTAAATTAGTTAGTTTATATATTTCATTTAGATTTATAAATTAATCAATTTCAAGCTTGATCGAGGAAGTTATTGTTAATTGAGAATTGTAGAGACTTACCATGATCATTTAGGGTTCGTTTATTTAAAATAAAAAATTAATAATTCTAATTTTTTATTTAAATCATTTAATTTGTTCTTTCTATGAATGGATAGCGAACTAATTTCTCATATTTGTTCATCATTTTGATTTGGCTATAATTTAATTTACTTGATTTATTTTAGTTATTAAATTAATTTTGAGTTTATAGTCTTTCTCTCAATCAATTATTATTAGAATGTTTAAGATTTTTTATTTTAATTAATTTAGAAAATAATTTAACTTTTTAAAATGACCTACCAATTCTTTTAGAGACCGATCTAGGGTAAACTTACAAGCAATTAAAATTTGTGCATCAACGGAACTAATAAATCCATGCCACAACGCACCTTCATTTTCTAGACACAAATCCTCTATAAACAGTTATTTTCCCAATTCCTTTCTTAAACCTATCATCACAAAGATATATGAACATCCATGAACGAATTGACTATTTTAGAACTAGACATTAGACACATCATCTATGTTTTAGTTCTGTAATTATCAACAAGTATATAATTTAATATCATTGATTTGTGTTAAATTAGATAGTTAAATTATTTCCCATAGGATTGCTAATTAATTAATTAAAATCTGATCAAGGAATTAATTAGTTAATTTATATTTCTAGGACTCACCATGGTCATTGGAGGGTTCTTCTATTTAAAAAGAAAAAAAATCAATAACTCTAACTTTGAGTGAACTGTTAAAAATAATTTAAATGATTCTACTCAGGAATGATTAGCTAACTAATCTCTAATACACATTCTATCATTTTAATTCAATTCAATAATTTATTTGCTTAATTTAGTTTGTTTAAGTATTTTAGAATTTACAGTCATTTTTTCAACCAACATTGATAGATTGACATTGGGGTAAACTTATCGCTAATCAATTAACAATTCGTGCATTTGCAAGCATTTAAAATTTACACATCACTCATGTATGATCATACTCTAAGATACACATGGCACATGTATTGATCAACTCTAAGGCACATAGGGGGTCAAACTTCGAGACCCATGTGTAGACAAACTCTAAGATATATGTGTAAATGCATATCTATGATCCATATAAAATCTTGTCAATTGCAACCAATATCCTCAGGGTACCAAACTCTGTAATATTAACACATGTAACACTACCTATGAATAATAATCTCATAATGCATGCTTAAATATCACATCCTATATCTTAAAATCATGTGTATGGAATAAATGTCAACATTATATATTATATCATAAAATGTACACATGTTTCCTTAAAAACTATTTAAACATATATGTCATTGTTTCTCTTCATAGTTTTAAATTTATGAATATATATTCCATGTTTCTAAAAGCAACACATGAATAAAAAGTGTAATAGTTGCCCCTACTTGAAACTATGTTCTTTGTGTACTCCTACTTCTTTAGTTGTTTCTTTTTCCCTATAGGTAGAATCCATAAATATTCATTTTAATCATCAATAGTAATCAATAAATGAATCATAAATTTAAACAAATTGGAAGGATTACCTTACTGACTATTTACGAGTAGGCCCAAACTCTTTTTTTCGATACTCCTCTACTTACCACTTGAAGTTTTAAGACATTTCTCCAATTTGACCACTTAGAAAAATATCAAAAAGGTTAATATTTTATATAGAAAAAATTGTAGAAAGAGAAAGAAAGGATGAGATTTGAGTGAGAAAAATGGTTAATCCACGTGCCTATTTATAGCCCAGACTGTACCATTGTTAGATACTCGCCAGATATGACGATTGATAAGTGCTAATTTATACACAATTTTAGACATCAATTCCTAAATAATTACATATATTTTATTATTATAATAATAAAATTACTTATTTTGTATTTATTTAAACAATATAAATTTTTTGGATATTTTATGATTTTTCTAGAATTTTATGGATATTTTTAAAATTTGTTAGATCTATTGGAAGAATTTAGAAAAGCCATGGATGTACTTAGAAATATCTAGTAGAGTTAGCATTCACATGGAAGATCATGTCGTGTGTCTTATAGAGAATGCACCATGTGGTGAAATGTTCTACAAAATTCCAACCAATCATGTTTCATAGTCTTGACTCTCACCACCTATGCGTGTAGTGCACCTCCCATCCAGCGCTGCAAAATTGGGTGCATGCTCTTCTAAAATACCAATAAAATACCAAAATTCCTATTTATATCATGATTTAATTTTTATCTCTTATAAATATAAAATAATACCTAACAAAATAAAAATAGTATCAATATTAACAAAATCAATATAACAATTGTAACACGGAATAAGGAAGATAAAAGAGTACATCTAGGATAATTTTTGGAGGAGGTTTTGAATATGTTCATAAGTTTTTATACTCTTATTCTATTTAGTTTTTATATGATTATAATGTTATTTCTTATGGAAACTAACTAATTTAATAATGTGATTATGGAAAAATTTTAAGCCCTAAACTATAATTTAATTAATTTAATGTCATGATTTAATTTTAATTCTTAATTGTTAATTTTTAATTTTTAATTCTATATTTGAATGTCATAACTAACCATTTTATGAATAAGGGTGGTCAAATAGTTTTTTACATGACTATTTTTATTTATAATTTAAGATTTTAGTATATAATTGCTAATATTCTTATTCAAAGTAGTACAATTAGGATTGAATACATTCACTAAAAGTTAAACAAATGTTCTAATCTTGCATAGTTTAGTTATCACTTTTAAGATCATAATACAATGAATGAATTAAATTTAGTAATGGTACTTTTAGGTTTTTATGATTTAGGTTGATTTATGATGGTATTTTAATTCAATTATAAAGTATTAAGGCTTAAGCGGACATTAACTTCAAAAGTCAAAATTAAGAATTCAAAAATGATTTTAAATTATGAGAGTGATTTAGAACTTAATAAACTAGTTTACATTTATAACATGATTAATAAAATTGTAGGTTAATGGTGAAGATAATTTCATAATAACATATCTTTAAATATTACGGTGCAACTTGTTTTTTTTTTGTTTTCTTTAAAGAAAACAAAAATCTCATTTTATTAATTTTAATTAACTTACTAATGAATTAGAAATTATGTATTGTTAAAAATCTTCGTGGGTACGACAACCTCTGTTTTTAAATTACTTATTACTTGTACATGAACACATATACTTGAATGTTTTAAAACATGTCAATGACAAGCCCCCAACAAATGTTCAAAATATTTCGCCACCATTCTCGCTTGGTCTTGTTGCTAATTGCTGACTACTCACTAGCCATCTCACTGGTGAGATGCTAGCGAGCTAGCCAAAAAAGTTAAAATAATTACATAAAAAATTGACTTTTATACAAAAATTCTCAAAAAATTATTACATATTAAAATATCACTCAAAATATGCTTCATAATCTTCTTAAAATTAATTATAAAGAACCGAGATCTCATATATATTATAACCCTCACAACTTGGGTTATAATAAGTCTACTGATATCTAATGCGTTTTTGTTTTTCAAAAGAAAATATAGCAGAATTAGTTGAGAAAAAAAATAAAAGCATGGATTAATGTGTAGTTTTAATTTAAAATCTGGTATTTTTATCCATATCATCGGTTATTAAATGTATCGATGCCAAGGTTGCTAAAAAAATATTTTTTATTTATTTATTATTTACCAAACATTATGCATACATAATTATGATCAACTTATTCACGTTATTTTATTTTTAATTGATCTAAGAAAAGATATATGTTACTTTTCTTACTACTTAAAACAATATATGTTTTCTAAGAAACATATAATCCTATAAAAAAATTATTATTTCACGTTATAAGAAAAACAATATATGTTTTTTCCTAAAAAGGGTTAAAAATGAAATTTTATATATGAAAGAGATTATATCATATAATTAAATCTAATTTATATGTCACAATTTCATTGACCATGTTAGTTATTGGTTTTGCATTTACTTTATTATTCTACCTATCTAACTTTAAGACGTGTTATTTATTACTTTTGAAATATACTCCTCACCAACCAGATTGCTTTCTCTCTTCCTTCTTATTGGATATTTGTTTTTTAAAGAAAATGTTACATTAATATAAAATTTTATTAGTTTGAAATACCACATCATCATATACTCTAGCAACAATGAATAATTTTTCCCAACTTTATATTCAATCAATAATTACTATTTTACTTTATGTATAAAATAATAATTTGATGCAAGTATCATCAACCATTGCATTAAATTCAACTCAATCGAAACATGCTCTTAATATGAAATCCTTGATATTTGAGATTCATGAATCTCTTTAATGGACCATCGTGTTTCTGAATATTAAAAGAGAAGTCACCATATTCAAAGAGAAGCCACCCTAGATCCAAATAACTATATTTATTCTACTCCAAATGTTTAAGGATATAAACAATTTTGTGATTAATTATAAATTTATAATCTAGTCTAAATGAAGTCGTATTTATATAATTAGGGTTAGGATGTTGAAATTATTGTTAGAAAAATTGAATAAAAATTCCTTCTTTTAATTTTTCGTTACCTCTGATTTTGATTCATTTCAGTTTTTGAATTAAAGATTTTCTTCTGTTTTTCTCTTATCCATATTTGAATTTTTTTTGTTTGTCTTTCATTCTTTTTTGATTCATTTCTGTTTCTGAATTAAAGAGTTTCTTCCATTTTTCTCCTTTTCGTTTCTGAATTAATTCTTCCAGCTCTACTTCTATTTCTCATGGGTATATAAATATTTGTTCATTGAAGAAGGAAAAGAGGAGAAGATCAAAGTTGAGAAAACAAAGAAGAATGAGAGGTTGAGAAAGAAAAGGAAAAGAAGTAAGAAAAAAGTGAAAGAGAGAAAGGAAGAGGAAAAAGAAAAAAGAAAAGAGAGAGAGAGAGAGAAACGAGAAAGGTAAAAATATTTATTGTATATTTTCTATCTAGAGTTAGGTTCCTTTAATAGAGTTTAGACACTTTAAAATTCGTGGATTAATAAACTATGATGTAAGTTTATTATTGTTTAATCATTGTATCGTGGGAGGTAATTTTCTGTTATTCTCAAACACCCACGATGAGTGGAATAATTATCTTTAAGGACACTGTGTGATACACATGCCTTGATTATTTTTATTTATTTTTTCCCTATTTAAATTATATATTATTTAAATTTTGTATTTATAATTTATATATGTTTCTAATTTTAATAAAATAATTTTATTCTTGAATGATTTGTCCGTGTATTATTTCCTACAATCTTAAGATAATTTTATTTTTAATCATTTTGTTTTTTGACAAACAGTCTTTCTAAATGGAGAGTTAGATGAAAAAAATCTACATGGACCATCCTAATATTTTTTCATGCCTAGGAAAAGAAGGAAAGGTATGTAAATTGGTGAAGTCTTTATATGGCTTGAAATAAGCACCAAAACAATGGCATGAAAAGTTTCATAATGTCATGAGGATAAATGGCTTTAAAATCAACGAATGTGACAAATGTGTATATGTCAAGGACAAAGAAGATGGTTATGTTATCTTGTGCCTTTATGTTGATGACATGCTAATTGTGGGTAGTAATGATCAAATCTACTAAGTCTATACATGTTGAATTCAATATTTGATATGAAAGATGTGGGGCCTGTAGATGTAATTATGGGAATTAAGATATCAAGGATATCGAGCGGTCTCATTCTAAGTCAATGTCATTATGTTGACAAAATGCTTGAGAAATTAAACAAGGGTAATTCTGGAATTGTGAGAACACCAGTAAATGTAAATCTACACCTATCTAAATAAAGGTGAGAGTGTATCTCAACTACAATATTCTAGAGTGATATGAAGTCTTATGTACTTGATGAGTTGTACTACACCAGACATAGCTTACGTTGTAAGCATACTAAGTAGATATACTAGTCCAGGATTTGATCACTAGGAAGGTATTACAAGACTACTTAGATACTTAAGACATACACATAACTATGGACTGCACTACACAAGATATCTAGTTGTATTAGAAGTATACAGTGATGCAAATTGGATATCTGATATGAAAGACTCAAAGTCTACCAATGGATATGTATTCATACTGGGTGGTGTAGTTGTTTCATGAAAGTCTTCTAAACAGACGTGCATTACTAGATCCATGATGGAATCTGAGTTCATCGCTTTAGTTAAATGTGTCGAAGAATCCAAATGGCTACGTAATTTTGTAAATAATATTCCTTAGTGGGTGAATTATGTACCTATAATATGCATTCATTATGATAGTCAATCTATTATTGGCAAGGCACAAAGCAATATGTATAACTGTAAGTCTTGACATAATTGTCGTAAACATAATACCATTATACAACTACTCCCAACAGGGGTTATCTCTATTAACTATGTGAAGTCAAAGGATAACATAGCTAATCCTTTAACTAAAAGGTTAAATCGAGAGTTAGTTGATAAGTCATCGAGAGGAATGGGACTGAAGCCCATGAATGAATAAGGATTTACAAAGGAAACCCAACCTATTTGACTAGAGATCCCAAGATCTAGGTTCAAAAGGACAACTTAATTGTAAAGACTTAGTGAGATCATTGTGGGGGTTTACCCTCAAGTCCATTCTTATGATGAAAATAGTGATACTCGTAAGATACATGATAATTTAAGGCTTTTAATGATTCTTATGAAGAGAATATCGAGGGGAGTATGAGGGTTACTCTTTGTGAATTATTTTTAAAGATAAGATATCACCTATGTGGAGGAGGTCTGGGGCCGTTTTGAAAATGAATTATATAGGGCTCAATTGGACATGAGATAAGAAAGATATAACATTAATGGTGACTGTTATTCAGGATAACATACAAATTGAGGATTCTTTCCAATTTCTTGCCAATTACTCCAAGCCTAAGCACTTAACCATAGGCCACGGTTTGATCAAATTTTGGACACTTATTGGCCTTCACTTTTGGCCCACTTGAAAAATCTGGGACATTTAAAGGTTTTTTGAACCATATTAACCCTTTTAAATTAATAAAGTGTTTTCCAGACTTGCAAGCCATTCAATTAAAGGAAAAACATCATAGGAGCTTGTTCCAAGAAACATTCAAATGTCCAAGATTCAAATAGTCCCCTCTGTAATTTTGAGAATACATATATATATGAGAAAGGTTTAGGAAATTTTGTGGAATTCAAATAGCTTTTGTGTATATCTTCTGTAAGACAAAATATGAGCTTCAAAAACTAGATAGAGTTCAAATACAAACAGTTCCCTAAATTTTGTGTTCAATATGGAATGCCTGACCATTTAACTAAAGAATTATCCTAAAAGATGTAATGAAATTCAAAGTCAGTGTATTGCATTTCATCTAGTCTATGGAGATCGGCTTCGTGCTACTTTTGAGATGCACAGAGCCAATCTCAAAACATAGGTTTCCAGATTGACACAATGAAAGGAAAAACGATGCATCTCAACGTAAGTGTTCCAATCCAAAACATTAACCTATTAGGAGGAGTAGCCCATCCCAATAATATACCAATGCGTGGTAAGAAATAGTCAAAGAATCCATGCCAATTTAATCAAACTTTCAAAGTCCAAATAAGTCTAGAGTAATATCGCGTAATTCTCGTCACGATCCAACAAGGGGCCTATCATTCGTTTAAACTTGAACCACGTATGTCACCATTCATTTAGACTTGGACCTTGTATGTTGCTTGCATAAGTCCACTTTCACCTTAGGGATCCATCTTATGTGCACTCAGTAATGCAAATTGGGCCCTAACTCTAATACCACTTGTTGGGTCTAGGGTTCCAACCCAAAATATTAACCTATTAAGAGGAATAACCCATCCCAATTATATACCCAATTTGTTACTTATATTTTTTCACCGTGGGACTTGTTAACACACTTAAAATTCTTCAAACTTCCAAAAGAAACTAAAACAACAATAAACTGAAGACATAATATGTGCTCTAAATATTCATAGTGAGGTACAACTCTTGCAGATGTTACAAGTTATGGATATAGTGACTTTTGCTAATTTTTTAATGACTGATATCTCGAGTCAGTGATGATATTGCATAAATGAATCTAAGGTTCAAAATGCTTGCAAACAACATTGGTATGAATTGGAATTTGAAAAGAGAAAGGATCATTTTATGTTTGACACCATCCAAATTTTCAACATGTCTCAAGAGGTACACAGTGGCACCTTTACAGAAACCAATGGTACTGGTATTCATATCGTAAGAGGTTTGTCTCTATTTCATCAACACTTTCATCCAGATTTGATTGACACCAAAACTACCTATATTCAGTAGTCTTAGCATATTCCTAACATTCCAATTGAAGCCTGGTCTTTGAGTTCGATATCCCCAAAGCCTTCAAGATTGTGGCAGACCTACTTACCATAAAGGATGTGCTGAGACTACGCAAATAGCATGAAAGAAAAAAATCTACTCGAAAACATGTCAAACGCAAGGCTCATAACCTACTGCAAGGAGAAAATAAAAAGATATTTGTTAGTGATATTGAAGATAAGAGATATGTTTGCAATTCCCATTCTTAGGTTTGTCTGAATGACCAGTCTGAAGAGAAAAGTGAATACACTGCTAGAGAGAAATTAACTGAGGAGGAGAAAGCAGCTAATGTACCCCCACATGTTGAATGATTGTTCTAAGCTGGAAAGGATGAGGTCTTGCCAAAATTCATGCCAAAAGAGCTTAGCGCTACTTGGTAAGGAAAATAGACCAAATTTTATTTGGCTTATGAAAGCATAACTCAGTACAGAACTTTAGAATTATTTTGGTTTTATTAATAGTTATGTTAGATCCTCTGAAGGGTATGGTGGTGTTTTGTCTAATGTGGAATGGTATCTATGATATTTGTATAATTAAAATAGAAAATAGTTTTTTGTTTTGAATTGCCCCAACTTAAACAAATGAATGAAAAAGATATTTTGTGTTGTGTATAAATCCCTCCCTATTATAATCTTAAAAATCAAACCTGGCTTGAAGTACTATATCAATTTCTCGACAACATTCACTCACCTTGGGCAATCATAGGAGATTTGAACGACATAATTTCTCAACATGAAAAATAAAAAGGATTGCCTTTTTACTTTTAGGAAAAACATTCTCCCATCAATTTCACGTTAAATATTAATGCAGTCAAGATTGGAATTTCTGGTTCCAAATACTTGGTGTAGTAATAGGCAACATCTGGATAGGATTTCTTAAGAACTTAACAAAGTCTTAATTTCACCGGAATGAATTAAAAACTTACCTAAGGCTACTGTTACCAAAATTTACCTCTGATCACAAATCCAGTTCTTTTCCATGTTAATGGGATTGTTGAGCCATTCATAAGTAGACCATTTAGATTCATGGCAATGTGGTTCAGAGACAGTAATTGCATCAAGTTCATAAAATCTACTTGGGAACAAAAAAAATAGAAACATGAGTTTGTCCACAAAGCTTAAATCTCTTTCGCACAATTTACTCCATTGGATTAAAATTCATTTTGGGTTTTTTAGAAAAAAAATTATTTGTAGAATCAACTAAAATTTGTACAATTATGCAACCCAACTCCTAATCTTATTAATTTGGAAATGAACTTATAGGCACAATAGAATGAGCATTTTATCATATTAGAAGCTATATGGGTACATAAATTGAGAAAATTATTGGTTAAGGAAGTGGATAGAAATATAAAATTCTTTCATACTTCTACTTTAACAAGGAGGAAAGGAAAACAAATCATATTCACTTCCTAACTTTAGAAGATGGAACTACAAATTTGAACAAATATACTATTGGACAAGAATTTGTACAATTCTACCAAACTCTATTCACTTCCACCAACCCAACTTTAGATCAACAGATCAATGATTTATTTCACAGAGTCGTTGACTATTTCAAAATCATTTTCTTACAAGTGTTCCTTCCTCTCAAGAAGTCAAAGAAGCTTTATGGGATATGCATTCTTTGAAAGGTTATGGACCAGATAGATGTCCTACCCTCTTTTACAAACAAAGCTGGAATATTGTCGGAATAGATGTAGTCTCTAAAATTCAGAAGTTCTTTATATCAGGAGACTTAAATTCGATTTGGAATCACACTTTCATACCTCGCATCTCTAAAACCCATATTCCTTCAAGTGTACCAAATTCTAGACCTCTATGCCTATGTAATGTATAAGTCATGTAGTACTTTGAGTATTTTTTGGCATTCCTATATACAAAATATGGAATCTATTTATTTTACTTACTGTATTTGTCTTCTTCTATGTAAGGTTGGTTATTGATGATTAGTAATACACATACGTACATAATTATTTACACTTTGTATTTGTCTTCTTCTTTGTAGTATGCATGCTAGGTTAAGTGTTGTGGTTTTGTTTTGTAGCATTTTTAGGTATTTGTGAAAAATTGCTCTATAATTTTTAAAATAAAAAATTGCATTTTTTGGTACCTCAACGAGCCTTTTATCAATTTCTCGGCGAATGCTCAACGAGGGTCAATGAGACCTAGATGGATGGATTTTTTTCAATAAATACCCCATATTTTCCCTTTTTTAATTAAGAATAAATAAAAAAGAATTATGCAAAAAAATTCTCTGATTTTGAATTTCGTTTCACAATTCACATTGAGTATATTTCAGTGTTTGTGTTAAGTTTTTGTGTGAATAAAATAGGATTCTTAGGTAGTAAGCGCTGGAGACTATTTTACATTTCTATTGTGAACAAAACTGTATTTTTTGGGGTTGGCTTAGTATTATCTTAAGATTTCCAACACAGTGTTTGTTGGTTGTTATGGTTGAGGTATTTCCCACATTCTTGTCCACGTTACTAATCACTGGTTACCCATCACATTGTTATGTGTAATGTTGGCTCTGAAGGAGAGTAGGATTTGTCTGTCGGGTCAAGTAATTATGGAGGCAGCAAGTGAGAACAACAATAGATAGTTAAAGTAATGTGGTCTCAACTGATAGAGGTATTTACGTTTATACTTTCGTCAAATTGTATGTGTTTAATATTTAGTGGATTAGTTACCCTTTGATATCTCCCATCCTAAAGGCTTTAGTCAAAAATGGATCTTCCAACTGCCTACTCTTTCGATGAAGGGACTCAAAGACAATTGGTACTATAGGGATCAAATTGGGGATTTCCTATGTGTCTAACCAGCCCGAGCTAGGGATTCTAGAGAGAGTGTGACTTTATAGCCTTTCATAGCACTACACGACTATGGCACGATTTATCTCTAAACTTACCCCTAATATACACATTATCTATACAATATAATTCATGCACTACTAACCTTTTAGGCAGACAGAGTATAGTACCAATTGTTTCATACTAATAAGTACTCATTGAGATTGAATCACAACCTCCCCGGTGGAGTTGAGCAAAAGAGTACATGTGCTAGCATATTAGCATTGTATTACGTTTTTTAGCTCTTCTTTGAAGCCCCAATCTAGGAAGAAGTAGTAGCCCTTCTTTTGAAGCAATAAGCAGAGGAGCAAGCAGAGTATGCTCTCGAAGGATTGTCATGCATAAGCAATACAAGTTTGAAAAAAAATACCATATTACTTGCATGATCCTTGATGATGAGTGGTTTCTATAAGTAACTTGAATATTTTAGCATATAGACAAGGGTTCTATGTGAATTTATCTTATTATATCTGTTGTTATGTATGATCTACTATTATGCTAGTATAATCTGAGTTTGTGTTGGGTATATACCAACATATTATGATTTAAACTCATATTAGAAAGCTTTTGTTATATGTTGTTGCATGCTTTCTTTTTTCTCTATAGCATGTCTATTGCTTTCTGATTATTGATTCTATTATTTTAAATAAATTTTTCTACTATATGATTAATTTATTACTACTTCTGTAATCTTACTTCTTTTTGTTTATTTTCACTGCTTGTGAATTTGTGATGAGTCTTTAAAGAGTTAGTATATATTTACCCTGATTGTGTACTAGGTGTCGAACTCTTTCAATTAATACCAGAGAGAGTTCACCTTATTGAGCTTGACCACTCTGGTGTTTATTCTATTAAACTCGCTTTACATACACACATTTTCCCTCTTATAGGTAGGTTTCCACTTTTCAATGGGCTAAATTACACCTATGGAAGTCTCAAATGTGAGCCTTCATGTGGTTGGTAGGGGATCGTATATGGTTTCTTGTTGAAAATGGATTGACATATCCAACCAATACCATTCCCAACAATATTGTCATTCCTAAGTCAATGATAGAATGGACCAAGGAAGAATGTGAAGAATCCAAATGGAACAACAAAAGGGTTATATTCTATCATCAGAGCTATTTTGCCTGGTGAATATAAAAGAATTTAGAGTTGTATGATCGTCACAAAAATTATGTGTGCAATGAATACATAAGTACACATATCGTAACAAGTAATATAATGATAAGTAAAATCGTTCCAATAGAGATTATTTAATTAGAAACTAATTTTTAAAACTAAAAAAATAAAAATGCTTTTTTTATGTGTTTTTATATTTTAAGAATGTAAAATTAAAATAATTAAAAGTAAATAACAACAATTAATTAATTCAAATTTAGCAACTAAAAAGATATAAGAGAAAATATCTAGGAATACTTTAATCCTCTAATTTTTTCTAAAATATAATTATCAATTAATTACATGATCAATTGAATCTAACCTAGCATGTATTCATCTCTAAAGTAAAAACTATGCATCGTATAGTAATTAACTTAATCACTCTCATGTCAATTAAATTGTATACTATTCATTAAGTTCATCAATTATGAATCACATACATAAGAATCATACATCTCTGCCTAGAAATTATGCATGTTATTTAATCAAGACAAACAATTAAATAATTCTCTCAAATCTATTTAATTGTCTCTATAGATAAATTGTTAGCCAAACAATTAATAACATACAAATCAAATTAAATAATAACATTAAATTATAATTATAATTGGGGTAAAATTTTAGATCATCATATGGTAAAAAATGGGTTCATGAGATCCCTAGATTAATAAATTAATTACACATAATTGTATTCATAATGCTTATATTTTTCATAAATAAATACATAAAACTTGATAAAGAAAAGAGTAGAAAAAGAAATAAAATCAATCTCTTAAATTTTAGTATTAATCTCCTCTCGAATCTCCACCAAAATTGTGTCGTCTCTTGAATTGTTTTGTATTTTTCTCACTTTTTGCTCCAAAAAATGACCAAAATTATTCTAATGGAGGCCAATTAGGGTTTATGGAGTGATTAGGGGCTTAAATAAAGCTATGGTGTTATTTAGACCGTCAGATCAACTTCATATCAAGGGCTACGATCAAAACAAGCAAAACTAACACCTTTAGCAAATCACAACGCGACATGTGGTAGGGGAAATTCACTGGGCAAATCAGGGAGTGACATATGGTAGGGGAAACCGGTCAAAGTCAATGTTTGCTGAGTCAGCGACATGCGACGCGACGTGATTTGCAGAAATGGATGGTGTGGTGTAGGGGTGAAATGCGCGAAGCAATGGCATAATAACACGTGATATGATGCATTGACCAATTTTCGAACTTGGATTGAACTTCGTGTTGACACGTGGCACATGTTTCGTCACCTCACACCTTAGTTTTCTTTTTGTTCATCGTGCACTTTTTTAACTATAATTGAGCTTTAAGTTGATATTTCAGTGCATCCTTTTTTGACATTATTTTTTGTAACTTCATAACACCCCCAAAATTATTTTAAATTCTATTTTATTTTTATTTAAAGGGATAATTGTGTTATGATTTTTTCTTATTCTTTTTTTCTTTTTATAGGGTGTTTACATTTCACCTTACTCTATAGCATACACACGATTGCATTTTTTTTCTTTTCATACAAGTTAAAGGTGCAAGGGTAAAGATAATACTTATTAGTTAAGCATTACATGTGGCTTAAAGATATGAATGATTCTTTTTTAGGCTCAAATGGGTGACTAAAGATATTAAAAATGGTTAACTTGAAAGGCTCAATCGATCCAAATAAGGCTTAAATCATTCTCTTGCTAAAAACTATTTAGGATTTCACCTCAAGAGATGATCAAATAGATTCTAAAACTTAGTAGATCTCATCAACTCGTATAACTCACTACAATTGTTTTCTTAATAAGTACACCAAAATCAATCATGAACATGTGTATAAGAATTTAAATCAATCCAATCAAAACTAACAAGCATATCATATGATTAATGTAAATATCTTAACAAATATGTTACATTACTTAACCTAGTCATGAAAACCAATTTTTATCATGGAGTTCATATGTTTCATATCAAGCATGCATGCATTTAGTTTCCATATATCAATTTCTACCCAAGTCATGATTAAAAACAACCTAAAAATTTTAAAAAGATTCCTAAAAATTTAAAATTCATACTAAATACTAATGTAGAGAATGAAGTTCCCTCCCCCAAACTTGAATTACACATTTTCCCCAATGTGCACATATAAATATGAAAAGAAAAGAAAACTCCCTTAATCATGGCACACCACATCTTTCGCTAAAATGTTCATTCTTGTTGCGTCATTGCTCTCTACATTTATTCACCTACAAAACAAAAACAATGAAAATATAAGTAAAATAATGTTGGGTTACCTCCCAACCAGCATCATACTTAATGTCATTGACTAGACGGTCATAACAAGTCCTAAGGCACATCCTTTTGTGTCCATTTAATTTTGAGTTTTCATGGAAACAGTTTGAGTCTTGACTTGTTCAATAATACTTTATGTCTTGGCTTGCAAACACAGTGCTCCATTCTCTTCTCATGCCATATTTTTTTTTTCCTTTTGAACTTTTTGGCATTCTTATAAGCATTCCACCGTAACTCATCCAATTTATGTATTTCTAATAGCTTTTTCACCTCTCTATTGAACTATTTCAATTTCATACTTGAGTAAGGATAGAAGGGTAAAAGTGTAGGGTCTAAACTTGGTGGCTCTTCAATTGATGGTTTGAGCTTAGATCCTATCTCCAAATTTTCCATAATCGCCTTTGATACACACATGAGAGGCGTGTCCTCCAAAAAGTTCACAGAGTCTATAATATCAACCTTCGATGCCATACTTTCAAAGTTGTAATAGGTTGAGTTGTCTTTTGGTGAGTTTATGTCCTTGTTTATAGCATCACATGTAACAGTCTTAAGTGTGGGTGATTCAACAGATTCTTTTAAGTTATCCCCACATTCAATAACATTTATCCTTAAACATTTATTAGTATTATCATTATCAGGGGGTTTAGATTCTTTAAAAAATTTAAATATTACTTGTTCATCTTGCACTCTTATTGTAAGTTCACCTTTTTATATATCACTGAGTGCTCTTCCGATTGCTAAGAATGGACGACCAAGTATGATAGGAATATCACGGTCCTCTTTCATGTCTAACATAATGAAGTTTACCGAAAAGATGAATTTGTCTACTTTTACAATCACATCTTGTACTATACCCTAAGGTCTCTTAATTGATCTATCTACTATTTTTAATGCTATTGAAGTGGGTTTGGCTTTACCAATCCCCAATCTCTTGAAGATTGATAATGGCCTAAGGTTAATGCTAGAACCCAAGTCACATATTGCTTTCTCAAAATTGATGTTCCCAATTATATAAGGAATGTCAAAACTACCTAGATCTTTCAACTTTTAGGGTAATTTTCTAATAAAGATGGCACTACGACCTTCAGTTAAGTTTATTGTTTCATTATGTCCAAGCCTCATTTTCTTAGACAAGATGTCCTTCGAAAATTTGGCATATATAGGCATATGTTCAAGTGCATCTGAAAATGTTATGTTTATGTGCAACTTCTTGAAGATTTCTAGAAATTTCGAAAACTGAGTATCTGACTTTAGCTTTTGTAGTCTTTGAGGGAAAGGAATAGTGGGTTTGTAAATGTTGTTTTTCTTTGGCTCAATTATTTCCTTTTCAATGCTATCTTTATCCTCTAATTCCTCCTCATCCTTTTTAGTTTCTAATTCCTCCTTATTTTTTTGGGTACCATGTTCCCCCTCTAAAGTTTTACCAGTCCTCAAGTCTATAGCGTTGTAATGGTCCTTACATTCTTTTCTTGGGTTTACAATTGTGTCACTTGGACGATTATCTTGAGGCTTTTGACTTATAGCCTGAGTAAGTTTTCCCATTTGGTTCTCCAAATTTTGAATTAAAGCCTCTTAAGTTGAGACTTTTGTATTAAATGATTGGATGAATTCTTTCATCATCCCCATTAAAGCATTTGTATTGTCCTCACAAGATGGATTCTTTTCTTGAGCTTGTAATTATTGTGGCTATTGAAAACCAAGTTGTGGAAATGATTGATGGTTGAATTAATTTCCACCTTGATTGTTGTTATTCCAAGAGATATACGGATGTTATCTCCATCCTAGCTTATATGTGTTTAAGTATGACTTATTATTTTGATTCACATTACCCATATAGGAAACTGATTCAGGATTATGTGGACAATTATCAAACAATTTAGAGTTGTATGATTGCCACACAGATTGTGTATGTAATGAATACGCAAATATACGTATCATAACAAGTACTATAATGTTAAGTAAAGATTGTTCCCACATAGATTATTTAATTATAAACTAATTTTTAAAACTAAAAAAATAAAAATCAATTTTTTTATATGTTTTTATATTTTAAGAAAGCAAAATTAAAATAATTAAAAATAAATATAAATAATTAATTAAATCAAATTTGGTAACTAAAAAGATATAAGAGAAAATATCTAGGAATATTTAATCTCCTAATTTTCTAAACATACGAATCGCTAAAATCTCCCCAATATAATTATCAATTAATTACATAATCAATTGAATCTAACCTAGCATGTATTTATCTCTCAAGCTAACTACATACCATATAATAATTAATTTAATCACACTCTTATGTCAATTAAATTGCATACTCATTAAGTTCATCAATTATGGATCACATACATAAGAATCTGCCTAGAAACTATGTATGTTATTTAATCAATACAAATAATTAAATAATTCTCTCAAATCTATTTAATTGCATCTATAGATAAATTATTGGCCAAATAATTAATAGAATACAAATCAGATTAAATAATATAATTAAATTATAATTATAATTAGGGTAAAATTTTAGATCATCCCATGGTGAAAATTGGATTCATAAGATCCCTAAATTAATAACTTAATTACACATAATTGTGTTCATAAAGCTCATATTTTTCATAAAGAAAGACATAAAAATTGATAAAGAAAAGAGTAGAAAAAGAAATACAATCAATCTCTTGAATTATAGTAATAATCTCCTCTTGAATCTCCACCAAAATTGTGTTGTCTCTTGAATTTTTCTGTATTTTTCTCTCCTTTTTAGCTCCAAACAATGACCAAAATTATGTTAATGGAGAAAAATTAGGGTTTATGGAGTGATTAAGGGATTAAATAAAGCTCAAGTACAATCTGGACCATCATATCAGCTTTAGATCAAGGGCTACGATCAAAACAAGCAAAACTAAATTTTTTCAGCCAATCACAGCGCGACATGTGGTAGGAGAAATTCACTAGAAGAATCAAGGAGCGACGCATGGTAGGGGAGATCGGTCGAAGTCAACGCTAGAGGAATGCATGGAGCAATGGTGTAGCGGCACGTGGCATGGCATATTGACCAATTTCTAAACTTGGATTGAACGCCGTGTTGATACATGGCACCCATTTCGTCCCCTCACACACGACATAATGTGATTCACTTTCTGTGCTTGCGTTGCGTCTACGTGGCTTGCCCAATCAACTCCTCTACCTATATGTCATGCCACATGGCAACTCCTGATTGGTCTTGGGTTAAAAATTCATTAAAAAATCCAAAACAAATTCTAAAATTATATTTTCACCCTTTTTCATTAAAAAGTTTATATTTTAATATTTTTAACCCAAAAAATACTATTTATTGAATAAAATAAATAATTTTGAAGTAAAAAGCGCACTAATAACTCTATTTTCATAGAGTCGTCATTGTACCACTTCCAAGTAGGCTTAGGACAGACTGGAGACAATGCATGAGGGTACTTATGTTGTCAAGAGATCTAGGATTTTGAAGCTGAACAGAGACTTCAAGATCTATATAATGGAAGAAAATGAGACATTTGACAAGTTTTATGCTTGCTTTGAAATATCATTAGTATCTCACATAATCATGGGAGACCAATAAATGAAGAGAAATAGATAGAAAAGATCATTATTAGTCTCTCACACCATTTTCATGTTAATGTTACAGTGATTGAATCAATGTATAGGCTAGGAGAACTCATTATGAATGAGTTGGAAGGTGACCTATAATTCTTCGAACTTCATCACCTATTCTTCAAACAAAACCAAAATATTGTTGGTAAAGGAAAAAGCACTACACTCAAAATCACCAAGGGCAATAGAACATGCATGGACACTAGCACTACTATTATCAATGACAAAGATTCTAGTCCTCATGAACAAGAAGGGGTATTAGTTACCAAGATGTTTACTATATTCTTTCATAATTAAAAGAGCTCTTCTTGTGGATTTAGAAGAGACATCTCGAGTACTAAAGGCTCAAGATCTATGAAGAATGATGAGGACTTTAAGAATGAGTCAGATAAACATGGAATGAGCCATGTCAACAAAATAAAATGCTTTAAGGGTGGGAAGCATTGACACATAGTAATAAATTGTTTTTCAAATTATAAATGCATGAACGAGTGTGTGATAAAAGCTAAGGCTACTGTCTTGAACAATACCAACAGTGATGATGAGGATGACACTAACTTCTTGGCCTTTATAGCTTCAAGAATTGTTGAAGACCCCAATTACTACCTTAGAGGTTTAAGAGGTAGTTGCTGAGAATGATGATGAGAGTAAGATGAGTTGCTCGATACCTTCAATGAGCTATAGTTGGAGCATATAAACTAAAAAAAAGCTAAGAAAAATGCTTTTCAAAGCCTTGAAGAGAGGAAGTCCTCAATCGATTGGGAATAAAGTGATCTCACTACCAAGTGTGAGGTCATTCAAGAAAGGTACTCCGATTTCCAAGAAAGATTTAATGCAAATCATGATAAGATGAAAATTCTTAAGAAGCAGTTAAAGAATTTTGATATTGTTAGAACCACTCCTCTGTTTGTTAATCTTAATCCCTTGTTTGATCAGAATTTTGAAATTTTATACCTAAAAAAACTGATTATTATACTCAAAAGTGATAAAGAGTATCTTACATATACTCTTACCGAGAATGAAGTAGAACTTAAGGAGTTACATGCTAGAGTTAATGTATCCTAACAACAATAGCTTGCAATAGCATGAACCTCTTGAGCTACATTAAAAATGGTAGTTGTTCCATATAGAAAGTGATCTTTATCAATACTAAATTGTATTATAACAACAATAGCATCTTAAAATGCATGTTCATGTCCATTTTTGTTTCACTTCCTTTGAAATACCAATTGTGAAAGAAGACAACAAAGTTAACTAAATCGAGTAGTTAGAAAATCTATAAAAGTTCTTGAACTTCAACATGAATTCTATTTTCTTTTTCAAAAAAAAAACGTTCTTGCTTATTAACGGAATCAGACTATGAGCATTCTTTCTTTTCAATATTTTGTTATTATGGCACCTGAGTAGAATGAATCATAGGTGTAGCTCTTTGTCAAGAAGGACCAACTCTTACATGTTTAGGGAAACTAGACCTTTTGATAGAAAAGCCATTCGACTTGTTTGAATTATCCATGTGCCATTAATAAGACATTGGTGATTGAACTTCATAATTTGCTCCCAGCCATTTCCCATAAGTAGGAACTAAATTTGAGCCATTAAGCTGATGTCTCATTGCAGTGTTAAGGGGACATTCATGACTGAAATGATTTAAGATCCCACAGTTGAAACCGAGTTCTGATGGCCTTTCATATTTGAATTTGACCCAAAGTTTGGAGCCATTAGGTTGATGGCCTTATGGAAATTTTGTACCCCAAAGGGTTCTATGGCAAGGATTTTTATCTCTTTTTATTAGTTTCGGAATGTCTTCCTAGGATGATTATTAGAGAAGAATCCTCAAGTCTCATTCATTGGATTAAAACAGTTCGACACTCACCTACTATTTCACACCTACTATATGCTGATGACATAGTTATGTTTATGAGAGCTAATGAGAATGAGGCAATAAAAATCAGAAAAATCCTAGAGATCTACTGTACTTGGTCTGATCAGAGGATAAACAAACAAAAGTCTACTTTTTTTTCCTCAAAAACCTTAATTGAGAATACAAAGATCAACATTTGCAATCAGCTTGACATAACCAGGATTTAAACTTCAGTAAAATACTTGCGACACTTACTACCAAATAAGGAGAAGTAAAAAATTGGAGTTCAACACAATTTTAGAAAAACTGAGAGGCAGATCAGATTGTTGGAAATCCAAACTACTTTCTAAAGCAGGGAAGATTACACTCATCAACTACGTCACTCAGAATATCACAATTTATTCCATGAGTACCTTTGGATTATCTATGAGAGAGTTGATTATTTATTTAAAAGATTTTTGGTGGACAGGTAACTCTAATACTCTTCATTACTTTCTCTAATGGCATGGGATTCTCCTACCAAACAAAAATGTTATGGAGGCTTAGGCTTGAGGAAATTTGAGGATATTAATAAAACTATGTTGTCTAAGGATGCTTGGGAATTAGTAATACAACCAGACAAACTTTGCATGGTCAATCTTTTCTAAAAATTCTAAATACTTACATTCACATCATTCTTGATCCCCCGAATAAATGACTACCGAAGTGTCAAAATATTGTGTTTCTCTGATAATTATCAGTATATTTCATTATTATTTTTGTTCTGTTTTTACAAGAGTTTACAATGTATATAAGGAAAACGAAAATTAAACAATAACCATAAAACCTGCACATCCAGGTTTTATGGCTCCACTAATATTATTGTCTGCTCCATGTTTTACTCCATTGAGTATGTGTCTGCCACTGTTATAGCACACACCAACACTCCTCCTCAAGTTGGTGCATATATGTCTCTTATGCCCAACTTGTCAAGTGAGTTGTAGAAGTTCCTTGCAGACATAGATTTTGTGAGTATATCAGCTAATTAATCTTCTGATTTAACAAATAGAAGCTTAATAATCTTTTCTTCAAGATTCTATTTGATGAAGTTCCGATCCACTTCAACGTGCTTCGTGCGATCATGTTGAATTGGATTGTGAGATATGGCAATGGCTGCTTTGTTATCACAAAATAAGTTCATTTCAGAGTTAGGAGTAACACCAATCTCAGTTAGAAGTTTTTTCAACCAAAGGAGCTCACATATTCCCTTGACCATTCCTCAAAATTCAGCTTCAGCACTGGATAAGGCAACTATAATTTTCTTCTTGCTTCTCCATGTGACAAGATTGCCCCCCACGAAAGTAAAGTACCCAGCAGTAGATTTCCTATCCTTCATATTCCATGCCCAGTCTGAATCTGTATATCCAAGGACTTCCAATTGACCATTCTTTGAAAACATAAGTCCTTTCCCAAGGGAGGATTTTAAGTAACAAAGTATTCGCATGACCGCATCCATATGGTCTTTACTTGGGCAGTGCATAAACTGACTCACAACACTCACAGCATAAGCAATATCAGGTCGAGTATAAGATAAATATATGATTTTACCTACTAACCGTTGATATCTCTATTTATCTGCTGGTACTTGGTCCACATATTCTCCAAGTTTATGATTTTGAACCATTGGAATATCGACAGGTTTACAATCTAGTAGTCCTGCCTCTGCTAGTAGGTCCAGAGTATATTTCCTTTGGGAAAGACATATGCCTTGTTTTGATCTTGTTACCTCAATACCTAAGAAGTATTTGAGCCCTCCTAAGTTCTTCATTTCAAACTCATTTGATAGTTGTTCTTGAAGCTTAGAGATTTCTTCTTTATCATCCCCTGTAATGATCATGTCATCTACATAGACTATAAGGGATATTATCTTCCCTAATCGATGTTTTAGGAAAAGAGTATGATCAGAGTTGCTTTGTTGGAACCCATATTTCTTCATTGCTGAACTCAACCTACCAAACCACGCTCGAGGTGATTGTTTTAGTCCATACAATGCTCGTTGTAATTTACATGCAGTTTCTTTTCCTGATGTAACAGTATATCCTGGTAGGATATCCATGTAAATCTCTTCTTCAAGGTCACCATGAAGGAAGGCATTCTTCACGTCAAGTTGGTGCAATGGCTAATCTAAATTTGCTACAAGAGATAAAAAACTCTCACAGTTTTTAGTTTAGCCACAGGTGAGAAGGTTTCTTGATAATCTATCCCATGTTTCTGTGTATATCCTTTTGCTACAAGCCTCGCCTTGTAACGATCAACTAACCCATCTGCTTTATACTTAATGGAGAAAATCCACTTGCATCCTACCATCTTCCTCCCTTGAGGCAACTCGCTTAACACCCATGTGTTATTCTTCTGTAGTGCCTCAAGTTCCTCTTTTATAGCTTGAGTCCATTTTGGATCGAGATAAGGCTTAACTTCAATGCTACTCGGAATTTGACACGAGGAGAGTGTTTGTGCAAATTCACGATAGGTTACGATAACCTTTGAGTAGATACATAATTTGCTATTGGATACTTGGGTTGTCGTTCTTCTCTTTCTGGGAGTATCGATTTGGAGGTTTACCTCGATTGTGTCTGAAAGGTAAAACATAACCAACAGATGTATCTATAGAATTAGTCTGTAAAGGTGTGATAGGATAGCTTACCTCAGGAGTGTTCTCAGCAGGAGGATCATTGGGTGCTAGAGAATGGAGGGGTACATCAACCATTTCATCTTCTGGAGATTCAATTACTACTTCAGTTTCAGTTCTTGGAAGTTCAAGCTCGGGTCTAGATACGGGCTCCTCCATATTATTGGCACGATCCAAGTATGTTGGACTCGTGTCTAATATTTCAACATCAAGCCAATTTCGTTCTTCACCATAACTCTCCTCCTGAAGAGTGGAATTGGATACCGGTGATGGGAAAAAATATTCTGATTCGAGGAAAGTGACATCCATGGTAGTATAGTGTCTTTTAGTAATTTGATCATAACATCGGTACCCCTTTTTTTGTACACCATACCCCAATAATACACATCGGACAGCACATGGATCCAACTTAGTTCGTTGATTTTTATGGAGGTGGACAAAAACAACACATCCAAAGATTTGGGGCGGAAGCATCAAAATAGTAGGCAAAGGAAGATGATCAGATAACACCTTTAATGGAGTCTGAAATTGTAAGGTCTTTGTGGGCATTCGATTCAGTAGATACACAGCTGTAGTAACAGCATCACTCCAGTATTTATTAGGCATATGTGCACCGATTAGTAAGGCCCGAGCCGTTTCTAAAATATGCCGATTTTTTCTCTCATGATCCCATTCTGTTGTGGGGTTTGTGAACATGAGGTTTCATGGAGAATACCATGGTTGTCAAAGTATGTCGAATTGTTGATTAACATACTCCCTCCATTATCGGACCTAAGTATCTTAATTTTTTCGAGAAAATTGTGTACGAACCATGGTGTGAAACGTGTGAAATGTACCAAATGCTTCATCTTTCTGTTTGAGAAGGTTAAGCCGTGTCATTCGTGTACAATCATAAAAAAAATAACAAACCAACGATGACCCGATGACGTAATGACCGAGGAAGGTCCCAAACATCGAGAATGTACCAAAGCAAAAGGAGCCACACTTTTATTCGTGCTCATAGGATAAGGCGCCTATGACTTTTTGCTAGGATACAAGTATCACATTTGAAATCTGAATGTGTGATATTTGAAAATAAGCGGGAGTAGGTGCTTTAAATACCCGAATGATGGATGCCCAAATCTACGATGACATAGCCAAATCTGTCGTTCCTTGTTACCAACGTATGTTGCATGTGATTGGCTCTTCTGAGCGAGGTCATCCACGTAATATAGCCCTCCTCTCCTAGTACCACGCCCAATGATCTCCTTGGTGAGAATATCCTGTAGAAGGTAAAAAGTAGAGTACATCAATACTACACGGTTAAGATGCAAGTGACGACTTACAGGACATTAGTCGGTTTGAGAGAGAAGGTACTAGCAAAGTATTAGATAATGATAATGAAGGAGATAAGGTCCGTTCGACTCATGGCGGATAAGTGACCCGTTTTCATTGGCAACACGACTCCGTCTTGGCTAGGTTGTATTGGATAGATCGTTTGGGTCGAAGCGTCGTGTGATCTGTAGCTCGAGTCCAGAATCCAATCCTCTTTAGCACTATGAGTAGAGATGTGAAATTCTTTACTTGAAATACCTGGATCCTGGGAAGATTCGGCCTGAGAAGTGAGGGATAGTGAGGCATTATTGGTAGCCACAATTGCTCGCCCAGTGGTGTCCCGTTTCTTCCGTGCTTGAAGATCATTCCACCATTCTGGATACCCATGTAGTTTGAAACAGTTTTCACAGGTGTGTTTGGAGTTTCCGCAATGGCCACATTTCATGTCAAGAGATGGTGGATTTCTCATGGATTTCTTGCTACCCACAGAAGGTCCTGTTTTTGGTGGCATTAGATTATGGTGTCCCTTGACCCCTTTAAAAGCCATAACTGCTCCGGGTGTCGTATCTACACCTGTGATCATCACCGTCTGCCTGACCTCTTCCCTGTGGATGAATCCATAGGCTTGTTCCACCGTAGAAAATGGTTTTATCTGAAGCACATCACTTCGAGTTTTATCCAATCTATCATCAAATCGATCGAGGAAGGTATACACTCGATCTTCCTGTATGATGGAGTTGTATTTTTGTATATCAATCGCACATTCCATTGGATTAGGACGACGAAAATAAATTTCACGCCACAACCCTTGAAGGTCATTGTAGTATTTTTCAATGGATCCACCTGCTTGCTTCGTACGAGTAACTCGACGGCGAAGATCATACACTTGAGACGTGTCTGTACCATCATAGTAGGTGGTAGCTGCAGAATCCCAAACTTGTTTTGCAGTTGGGAATCGAATAAAATTTGCAATCAAGGAGGGGTCCATCGAATTGATCAACCATCCTTTAACAATGGCATTTTCAGTGTGCCATCTCCTGAATGAGGGGTCGGTTTCAGCAAGTTGAGGAAATTCCCCATTAATATATCCCAGTATGTCTTTGCCAGAGATATACATCTCTACCACCTGGGACCACAAGGCATAGTTGGATCCTCCCAACTTGATACTAATGGGGCGATCGACGCTTGATTAGCGGAGGTTGTGAGACGGTTTGAGCTATGGCTAGAACTTCCGTCATTTTCGTCGTCAAGTCTTCCAATATGAAATTGGTGGTTAAATCTCTAGATTCTGCCATGAACTTCCGTCATTTTCGTCGTCAAGTCTTCCAATATGAACTTCCATCATTTTTTTTTACACTTCGTACACTATATATAGAAAAAAAATCTGTAACCCTAAAAAACAATTTCCAAATGAGCGCAGCTTCTGCGTTGCTAACCCTAATTTTCCTTTCCCTCGTGCGCGGTCCTTTCTTCACGCGGTCTTTCCTTGTTGCCTCTTCTTCACGCGACCTCGTTGCGTTTTCTTCCCTCGGCTGAGATAAACCTACTGACTCAACCAACCACACGCAGCAAAGACAACAGCGTAACAAAAATAGATTCTCGTCCGACCTCGAAAGTGGCACTCTTCGTCTGCCGCTTTCTTCTTCTTCTTGTCTGCTTTCTTCTTCTTCTTATTTATTCTTTGCTATAATGAAACAGCGCCTTCCATTTTCGTCTGTAATAATTTTTTTTTTTCACAGAGAAGAGTCAACCCTCCACCTCGTCCTCTGTGAAGCAGTGTTCTTCATCGATGCTTTGGCTAGACGGTTGCGAATCCGGTCAGCCAACAACTACAACTGATGTTGAGCAGAAATGGCCATCTTGATACTAGATGTTGTTGTGTTTTTTTTATGTTTTTTTTTCAGTATTGTAACCGATCGGTTTCAAAAATAAGTAATTAGAAACCCGAGAAGCTTGACCAGGACCAATATAAACCAAATCGAACTCGACAAAGCGAAAAAGCTACTATTTCTGATCAATGACCACACGGAAATCAAGAATCTTGAATCAGGAATCAGGAATCTGGAATCTGGAATCTGGAATCAGCAAATCAGCAAATTAGCAAATCAGCAATCAGCAAATCAGCAAATCAACAAATCAACAAATCATCAAATCAGAAATCAAAATGGTAGTTCCATCAGAAATCAACAGGTAGTTCATTAGTCAGCAATATCTTGCTTTGATACCATGTCAAAATATTGTGTTTCTCTGATAATTATCAGTATATTTCATTATTATTTCTGTTCTGTTTTTACAAGAGTTTACAATGTATATAAGGAAAATGAAAATTAAACAATAACCATAAAACTTGCACATCCAGGTTTTATGGCTCCACTAATATTATTGTCTGCTCCATGTTTTACTCCATTGAGCATTTGTGTCTGCCACTGTTATAGCACACACCAACACGAAGGACATTCAACAAAAAGTGTTTACTAAGTCTGGTGGGTTAGAAATGAAGTCATTTTCAAGAAAACTGAGCTGAAACACAACTTTTGATAAACAGACTAATCAAAAGGATTGAAGAAATTTCCACTCTCTTGACGAAGGCATTGTGATTCCAACTTCCTGGCAACCCCCTCCTATCAATGCTTTGAAAGTGTAACTTTGATGTAGCATGGAAAGATGGCAAGGCAAGACTACGCTTTCTCCTAATTGATAATTATGGTAGAGCCATTTATAGCTGGGTTGGGTATCAGTGGAAGAAGCTTATCAAGAGGCTACTTTTTGTGAAGTATTTATGTGTATGTTTCAATATAAACACAACACTTTATATTTGGAAGGGACAATAAAACAGTGATAGATGCTTGAATTGCAGAAAATTGGAAATCAATCACTCCTCAAACTGGGAATATTATGAGACAAATGCATAAAGGGTTGCAATGATTTCATTAAGGTGGATAACATGGGATGTCAACTTCAGAGCGCACGAACTGATACAATGAGCTAGTAGAAGAAGCTGGACAGGAGACATAGACATCAACTTCTGTCTCCATAAATTGCAGAATTCCCTTCACAAAAGGAAATTATGAATAGACACTCTATCTATGTATTTTCAACAAATTTTTTTTACTTTCATAAAAGACACAAGTCAAGCAAGGAGGTGGGAGAGTGTACGAGAGAGCTGAGTGTTGCTAACATTACTCGTATATGCTTGAGATCTAATTATGTACCTATTTGAACGTAACTATATAAAATAATATGCGTCCAACTTAAAACAATAAAAATAATATCATAATAATATTTAATATGGTTTAATTGACGGTAGATATAATTGATCAAAATTTAACTTAAATGATCTTAAATTAAATATAATTTAAATTGAACGTTATCCTATTAGACGACGACGTTTAATATAAAGTTTTTAGATTGAAATTTTTTTTGTAATGAAAATATAAGGTATGTTATTTTTGTGTTCATAAATTTGTAGGTGTGTAAATATTGTTTTCCTACTGATTTTTAATAGTTGTATCACTGTGTAACTAGTTGAGGTGCCGTGACATGTTAATGTTTAATCTTGGTCAGGAGAACACATAAGGATTATCAATCAATACTATATATATATATATATATATTTCTCTATCGCTTGCTTTTTTATTCATATAAATATTTCTTGCTAATTATTCCTACTTGATTGCTTGAAAATATGATCGAAATTTTTTAATGCTAATTAAACCACATCTTCCTCGAAGTACAAGTACCAACAACCAAGTTTGTTTGTTTTTTTTTTTATAAAAACAAGTTTGGTTTATTAACCTTTCTCAAACTTCAAGAAATTAAGGACATAATTAACCATTATGCAGGTCCCTAAGAAAGGGAAGTTCATAAGGAATGTCCTAAGCTGATCACCGTTTGCTAGCTCCTAGCTATTCGAGAACTTAGGGTTTAGAGAAATGTTAATAGTATATAAATTTACACACATTTTTTCATCCTATTTTTCATATCATATCATCAATAAAGTGATGAAATTATTATGAAAATTAAAGAAATGATTTATTTTTTTATATAATATTAACACTCAATCTAATATAAAAGATGTAATTGTAAAAGCAAATACAAATTTATATGCTGTTAAGATTCATGTTAATGTTAATTTATTATTTCTAACAACAACATAGAGAGAAACCCATTAATTTCAGTTCAAATATCATTACTCAAAAGCTTTGGTTTTGTTTTTCTTTTTTTTTAGCTATGGAAAAATATCTCTAGGCCCTTAAATTTTTCGTTCACGTTTTCATTTGGTAAGTGACAAAAGCAATGAGCAAATATAGATTAACTAATAATATAACCCTAAAATTAGAATATTTGTAAAAATCTATTATTTACTTTTGATTCATGATAAATATATATAGAAACTTCTTATTAATGTTATAAATATATTACCAAACTCATTATTAGTAATATAAATCCATTTGTACGGTTATATATTTTGATAATAGATTTATAATAATAATAAAAAGTTTAATAATAAATTTGTAACACTAATAAATAATTTAACGATAGATTTATCATTAATTAAAATTAAATTATAAATTTTTACCATCATCCTAAATTTAATAATACGCTGGCGGCATGCTTAACACATGCAAGTTGGACGGGAAGTGGTGTTTCCAGTTGTACGGTTATATATTTTGATAATAGATTTGTAATAATAATAAAAATTTTAATAATAAATTTGTAACACTAATAAATAATTTAACGATAGATTTATCATTAATTAAAATTAAATTATAAATTTTTACCATCACCCTAAGTTTAGTAATATATTTACTAATTTACTCACAAAAATATAATCAACCTAGTTATCAAATCTTGACCGTCTAATTAACATAAATGACAAATCAATGCCCTTGATTGTCCTAGCCGTCCAAGTTAAGTAAGTGTGTCGTACATAACTTGATAGCAAGTTTTTAAAATCATGTTTGAGGTTTGATAGGCAAACATACCAAACTCACTATAGTCACGTGCCAGCCAGCCTTTGAGGTTGTTGGAAAATGGCAAATCCTTACAATGGCAATAGTCAATCACGTGTGTTTTCAGCTACCCGCTTTGCCATTAATACATATATATATATATATAGAACCAATATGTTGAAACACAAAATATATACTAGAACAAATAAGTCTTATACAAATCACTGGGCACTATCTATATTGCCTAAGCATCAAGTTCTGTTAACCACTTCAAAACCCTTTGATTGAAAATGGTGACCGTCGAGGAAGTCCTAAAGGCTCAGAGAGCTGAAGGACCTGCCACGATCATGGCTATAGGCACAGCCACTCCACCAAACTGTGTTGAACAAAGCACCTATCCTGATTACTACTTTCGTGTCACTAACAGTGAACATAAGACAGAGCTTAAGGAAAAATTTAAGAGAATGTGTAAGATTCTATCAGTTTTTCCTTATTTGTTAATTTGGATTTTTGTTTTATCTTCTTTTTTGACTAAATTATGTGTTTTAAAGTTTAGGATATATATATACTTTTCACTAAAACAGTAAACTTATGAACTACTGTATTAGGATTCCTTCTTCAAAATTGAACCTCTAAATTAATATAACTCAGAATTTCCTATACCAAGACATCAAAGGCAAAGCGCTCACCTACCTTGTTAGTAATCGAAACAGACTGTCTTTGCTAATTTGATTATTATAGCTTGGAGATTAATTATTTGTCCATATATAATTTAGAAAAAATAAAATATTGTTTTTAGATGAAAATCATAAAATTAGTACAGAATTCAATACCTGATCAATTGATACTATATAAGATAGCTTATTTTCTGAAAAATTTCAATTTATCAAATTCACTTATTTACCTACTAATTAGAGACCTATACCTAATCCGGTGGTATTTCCTTTAATTAGTTAAGGTGTTAATATGGTAATATATTTTATAATAAATTTTACACACAAACCCACGTCTTTTCATTGTTCACAAAGAGTATATATCAATTGATAATATAGTAGTATATTTAATTAGTTAATGAATTAACTTTGCAGGTGAAAAGTCAATGATTAAGAAGAGATATATGTATTTGACTGAAGAGATACTTAAAGAGAACCCAAATGTTTGTGCATACATGGCACCTTCATTGGATGCTAGGCAAGATATGGTGGTAGTTGAAATTCCAAAACTAGGCAAAGAAGCTGCCACCAAAGCTATCAAAGAATGGGGTCAACCTAAGTCCAAAATAACCCACTTGGTCTTTTGCACCACAAGTGGTGTGGATATGCCTGGAGCTGATTACCAACTCACTAAGCTACTAGGACTAAGGCCATCGGTTAAGCGCCTTATGATGTACCAACAAGGTTGTTTTGCTGGAGGTACAGTTCTTCGTTTAGCCAAGGACTTGGCTGAAAACAACAAAGGTGCTCGTGTTTTAGTTGTTTGTTCTGAAATTACAGCAGTGACCTTTCGTGGGCCTAGTGATGCCCATCTTGATAGTCTTGTGGGCCAAGCCCTGTTTGGTGATGGTGCAGCTGCTCTTATAATTGGTGCTGATCCAATAGTTGGTATTGAGAAACCCTTGTTTGAGTTAGTTTCTGCAGCCCAAACTATTCTTCCAGATAGTGATGGAGCTATTGATGGGCATCTTCGTGAAGTTGGGCTTACATTTCACCTTCTCAAGGATGTCCCTGGGCTTATTTCAAAGAACGTTGAGAAGAGCCTTGTGGAAGCTTTTCAACCTTTAGGTATCACAGATTGGAATTCACTTTTCTGGATTGCACACCCTGGCGGACCTGCAATTCTTGATCAAGTTGAACTCAAGTTAAGCCTCAAATCTGAAAAGTTACGTGCCACGAGACACGTGCTTAGTGAGTATGGTAACATGTCGAGTGCATGTGTGTTGTTCATTTTGGATGAGATGAGGAAGAAAAGTGCTGAAGATGGGCTCAAGACAACTGGTGAAGGGCGTGAATGGGGAGTGTTGTTCGGATTTGGGCCTGGCTTGACAGTTGAAACTGTGGTGCTTCATAGTGTGGCTACTAATTAGTGGGCTTATAATTTATTTATCTGGCTTTCTATGCATTTGGTCTGGGGTAACTCTAGCTTCTTCTTTTTTTTTATTTATTTCAAACTTAGACGTTGCTCTTGGTGAAGGGTCCTGCTTTGTTTAATTGTTTAATGAATTTGGAGCAAAAGAAAATTGTGTTACAAACTTATATTATGATGAATAAGATGTTCCACTTAATTTGAAAATTATAAGATTTGTAAGTTGAGGGGAAAAATTTATAAAGTTATAAACTATGTATTATTCACGGATGCAAATGTTTGCATGTAGTGTTTGTTTTAATGAAAACATTATAACATCTTACCAAGAAAGTCACAACTAGAGATATAAAATGGATTGTTTCACCTCATCTCATGTCTTATTTAATGTTTTTAGTGGGTTAATAGTATAATATTATCTCATTTCGTTTAAATAACATCTCATCTTATTTAAAATTTAAACTTAATGAACATAAATTTAAACATATATTGTATCATTTTTTTATTAAACTTATATTATAATAATCATGTATCATATTTTTTATTAATTTTTTTATTCTTATATGTCTCATTTAAGCCCATTCGGAACAAATGAAATATCTCATTTAATACCATTTCATTACCATCTCATCTTATTAAAAATTAAGTAAGACAAGATAAGATGGATTTTAAAAATTGATCATAAATCTTATTAACATTTCATTTTAATTTATTCCTCTAAATACAACTAAACCATATTAATTTCTTCAATAAACCCCAAAAAATTTAACTTGTTTTTAATGTCAGTATTGGATGTAATTTGAATATATGATTTAAAAAAAGAATAAACTATTATTGCTGACATACCTTCGTGATCAAAACTTCTGTTTTAGAAGGTGAATCAATCAAAATTGGTCAATCATTACCTAGTAATCCTAACGTGGGTGGGTTTAGTCAAGGGATGCAAAAATAGTACTTCATGATCCATTACATATTTAAAGTAAAGTTTATAAGATGAAGACCTAATTAACCTATGAGTTGAGTTTATAAGATGAAAGAACTAATTAACTTAAAAAAATAAATAGATTAATTTTTAATTTTTATCGATTTATAATTTAATAACGTATATTTACTCCACGCAAAAACATTGGTGGATTGGCATTTGATTACATTTGGATCAATCCAGGCTGGGCCGTTAGGTAGACTCGAGAACAATGAATGACGGACTGTGGTACCTAGCACTTACGAAGAGGGTGAAATATCCACCATCATCGAGCTTGCTAAGTGGATGACCTGAGGAGATATAAGTCGTTGGGCTAGAAAAGTGAATCACGATCTGGGTAGCTGCTAGTGTATACAAGACAAAATTTAGGATTATCTAACTCGGACTGAGTTGAAGTGGGAACTATAGCCCGAACAAATCGTGAACATGGACGATATGTTGTAATGTTTTGCTAGTGTATACAAGACAAAATTTAGGATTATCTAACTCGGACTGAGTTGAAGTGGGAACTATAGCCCGAACAAATCGTGAACATGGACGATATGTTGTAATGTTTAAATGAACAAGTAGCTCTATTTCGTGGCCTGGTTAACCAGTGATCTATGGAAGTCGATTACAGGCTCGTGTTACTGGTACAGAGTGAGTAAAATTATGAATAGCGGAAGTCAATCTCCAATTAGTTCTAGTGCGATAAAGATAAGCTGCGCTAGACACCTGTCATCTTTTCTCTGGCCATTTCTTCCTAGAAGAATTAATCGATTTCTGTAAATGATGAACGAGATACCTGTTGTGAACTAGTGAGTGGATTTGCTTCCAATCTGAAAGCAGCTCCACCATGAACATCCACAAACCAGTGCGCTATGAACGACTTGTAGAAACGTGCTGAGAAGATGAGTTTGTGGTTATTTTGGACTATTGAGCGAACTGGAAACAGACTGCGTAAATTCACTTGAACAAACTGGGCCATGCTCGGCCCAAGTGAAAAGCTCAGTCCAATTAATGGAAAATAGCATCATTATTTTCTCTGGTAGCTGCGAACTCTCCTTTCAATTATAATAATGGCTACAAGTAGCCCAAAGAGATTGAAAGAACAAACAAGATATATAACTGTAACCATACTGCGATCTCTCGAACCTGTAAGGGTTATGATAAGAGCTTCTAAAATATATATGGCGCGAGCTGAGTTTGTGGATTTGGTTTCACAATAAACAAATTGAACTGCCACATACTAGCACGATAAGCGAACAAGCTAGTGAGTTACGGACTAGGCTGTGACCCAAAGCAACGATATGGTGTTCCTCGCTAGTGTTAAAACTATGACTAGTTTTGTTCCCAACTCCTTTCTTGTAGGTTCTGGTTACTTATAGGTCGTTTCCTTTGTTACTACTTCAGTAGCTCTATCAACGACCTCTGTTAATTCTTCTGGTCTCCTATTGGTTCTGGTGTGATAAAGACGAGCTATGCTAGCCATCATTTGTCGTCGTCTCTATATTGATTAAGACTTGTAGAGAACAAATTGCTTTGGCCATTTCTTCCTAGGATTTCTTAAATCCAAGTTTGAGCTAGCGGGTAGGAATAATGGTGAGCCTAAGACGAATTGGGTTGTTAAATTGGGCCTAGGCCCAAATGAATGAAGTGCATTGGTGCAGTTTGTTTATTTGCTTTGTTGTAGAGGTCCAGAAAACAATAGTAGTTTGATATGATTGGGTCACCGATCAGTTTGGACGAACGAATGGTCTTCACTCAACGTGATTACAAACATGTCATGGGGAGCTACAATCTGATACAAGGTATGGATTGGGTACGAAGTATTTGGGTGAGCTTGGATCATTATGATAAGACCAAGCGAGCTATCTGGTGTAGGTTGTTATGGTTAGCAAGGCAAGGTGGCATGACACAGATCGAACAAACCATGAGCTAGACATGGCATAAATTGATGGATGTGGATTTGCTTCCAATATGAAACTAGCTCCATTGTGAACGACCACAGACCAGTGCACTAAGGGAATCGTAAATTGGGTTTTGGACGCTCACCGGGTTTGAAACTTTCATCGAGTGTTGATCGCAAATTGGCTCGATTTACATAAAAGAATTGACCACACTTGATCGGTTTCCATACATGATGAACGAGATATACCTAGAACAAACTAATGTGTGGATTTACTTGCTAAATGAACAACCTAAAGAGACACTAACAGGGGTAGCCTGGTTTGATATCTGTCACATTGGGCCTGGTTGAATGGGAGTTGGTACGAACTAGTGAACAAATTGAACCCACTGAAGAAATTCACCTGAACAACGGGCTCGAACTGACATGGACTTGGCTTGGGATGACACTTCTATATAGATTAAGTAGCCAACAGTAGAAGCGATTATGGTATGATTTAGGCCTGATATATTTTGACTAGCAAAGGCATGACATCAATGCCAGACAGGGGCTAGCTTGATTGAAGTTGGTGCATCTAGAGCTACATCGAATAAAAGCTTTCATCTAGAGACTCCTGATGGTGGCTTTATCGCCACAATTTTGAGGACTCAATTTCAAACAAGTTAAGAGAAGCTTATGCATACCACGCAATGTGAGTTTATATGATGTATGAGCTGATCATTACATGCCTTTCTTTATATGATGTAGGGATTGATCTTGGCGAATGAGGTAGAGCTTAGTGCACTTCAGGATCTATGTTGATGAAATTATTATAAATTGGGACTATTCACACAACATATGGCGTAAACGATCAATTTATTACCCAAATATTGATCAAGTTATTATAAAGTTTGTACCGTGTTTTCTTTAGGCACGTAAGGTCGATACATGAACTCCCATGTTTCAAGTATTTAACTATGAGTTTGTTAAAGTATTGACTATTTCTTCGTGCAACAAAGTTTGGAGCACATGTGGGGTAAGGTTTTCACCCTCGCATGTCGCCTATCTAGCAAAATATTAAAGCAATCAATTTCTTAAAGTTTAGAGCATATGTGGGGTAGGGTCTTCACCCTCGCATGTCACATATCTCGCAAAATATTAAAATAATTTTCCTCAAAGTTTGGAGGGCATGTGGGGTAGGGTTTTCACCCTCATATCGCCTATCTCATAAAATTTATAACCTCCCAAGTTGGAAGGAGGAGTCCCCTGACCCCCCCCCCCCCCACTCGAGATGTGGCATATCTTATGCCCCGTGATTGGAGGAGGAGTCCCCTGACCTCCCACTCAGGATGCGGGATACGTCCTATGCCTCGTGATTGGAGGAGGAGTCCCTTGACCCCCCACTCGGGATGCGGGATACGTCCTATGCCTCGTGATTGGAGGAGGAGTCCCTTGACCCCCCACTCGGGATGCGGGATACGTCCTATGCCTCGTGATTAAAGGAAGAGTCCTCTGACCCCCCTACTCGGGATGGGGGATATGTCCTATGCCTCGTGATTGGAGGAGTAGTCCCATGACCCCTCCACTCGAGATTAGAAATATGCTCGCAATCATACTTTGGGCATCTTATTTCATGCTCCCAAGTGGGGATAAGTCATTTGACCTTCTCACTTGAGATGCAAGACACTCGATTGCCTCGTGATTAGAGGAGGAGTCCCTTGACCCCCCAATAGTGATGAGAAATATGCTCGCGATCATACTTTGGGCATCTTGTTTCATGCCCACAAGTAGGGACAAGTCATTTGACCTTCTCACTTGAGATGCAAGACACCCTATTTCCTCATGATTGGAGGAGGTGTCCCCTGACCCCTACTAGAGATGCGGCTTATCTTATGCCCCATGATTGGAGGAGGAGTCCACTGACCCCCCCACTTGGGATGCGGGATATGTCCTATGCCTCATGATTGGAGGAGGAGTCCCTTGACCCCCCACTTGAGACGCCAGATATGTTTCAACATGGTAAAAATACAAGTATTATTAAATAATCTGCTCATAATCCAAAATATGTCTTAAGGAAGAGACTTGAGTTCTAGGGCAAAATACTCCTCTTATGGAAGCGCATGTGAGGGGTTGGATATTTCACCCTAGCATGTCGCATCTACTGTGGGTCAATATTTCACCATGGCATATTGTATTTGAATGTGGGCTATTAAGCTCTCCTGACAAATTCCACTGCTTCCTTCGAAAGGGACCTCAATTCACCCCACTACTTCGGTATTAGAAACAATATAGACATAGCAATTCGCATATTTTTCATTGAGGTAGAGCATTTAGGTCCCTAGTTCATTGGGGTAGTTAGGGTATATCCAATCATCTACCATGAGTCCATATCGAATGACACCACCTGAGTTGGAGGAACTTAAGAGAAAAATTAAAGAATTGCTTGAAGCTGAGTACATTTGACCATCTAAATCCCCTTATTAAGCTCTTGTGCTTTTTTAAAAGAAAAATAATGGGTCTTTACAAATATGCATCAACTACCAAACTCTTAATAAGGTAACCATTAAGAAGAAGTACCTTATCCCTCTCATTACCGACTTATTTAATCAACTTGGCATGCCACAATACATTAAAAATTTGGATGTGCTCTTTAGTTACTACAAATTATGCATAGCCCTAGGTGATGAGGAAAAGGCTATATGCGTGACAAGGTATGGTTCTTACGAGTTTCTTGTTATCTCATTTAGCCTCACTAATGGTCCTACCACTTTCTACACTTCAATGAACCAAATTTTTGACCCATATCTTGATCAATTTATGGTGACATATTTAGTCTTCAACACTTAGGATAAGTTTTCCAAATCTTAAGGGAAAATAAGCCTTATATGAAGAAGGAAAAATTCTCTTTTTCCCCAATATGAGGTTGTGTTCCTTGAACATAAGATCAAAGATAGAAAACTTATGATGGATGAGGCCACTATAAAGGCTATACAATAATGAGAGCCACTGCCCAGAGCTCAAAACCTAAGATCATTTCTTGGACTAATGAACTACTATCAACATTTCATCAAAGGCTACTCCACAAAGGCAACTCCATTTACTAGCCTAATCAAGAAAAATAAGACATGTGAGTGGACATCGTGTTATCAAGAGGCATTTGAAGAGTTTAAGAATGCCATAATTAAGAAATATATGCTATTCTTATTTAATCCTATCAAGCCGTATAAGTTACATACTGACACATTTGATGTCACGATTGGAGGAGTATTGATGCAAAAAGGTCACACTATAGCCTATGAAAGTTGGAAGCTTAATGACATAGAGAGAAAAGATACAGTGCAACAAAAAGAGTTTCCTATCATAATTCATTGCCCAAGTATAGCAACATTACTTACTAGGAGCACATTTCACCATTATGACCGACAATATTGCCACTAGTTACTTCCAAACTCAAAAGAAGCTTTCCCTAAGCAAGTGAGATGGTAAGACTTCTTAGTTGAATTTGATTACGAGCTCGAGGATAAGCCTGAAAAAGTAAATATATTTGCTAATGCATTAAGTTGAAGAGATAAACTTGCCACCATAAGCAAGCCTCAAAGCTCACTATTGGAGAAAATCAAGGAAGGATAGATACAAGACATGCTTGCCAAAAACCTCATGATCTTAGTCAATGAAGGAAAAATAAGAAGGTTCTAGGTCATTGATGGGTTACTCTACACTAAAAGAGACCGCCTTTACATTTTCTAGATGGCAGAAGTTGAGAAAGAAGTTATTCAAAGAATGTCATGACTCTATATGATCTAGAAAACTAGAAGGTAAAAGAAATCTTTCGTTGCTTAAATCAACATATTATTGGCAAGAGATAATGTTGAGTCTTATGTGAAGATTTACCTTACTGTCAATGAGACAAGGTAGAAGAATGAACACCAACAGGGCTACTTGAACCATTACTTGTCCCAAAGTGCCCATAGGAAAGTGTATCCATGGACTTTATATCTACTTTGCCAAAATCTGAAGGATGCGGGAACATTATCATGGTGGTGGATCAATTTACTAAATATGTTATATTCATTCCTATCGCAATAGATAGTACTATAGAAGAAGTCGTTCATCTATTCTTAAAACACATAATAAAGTATCGGGGAATCCTAGTAATATAGTAAGCGATCAAGAACCATGCTTGACTGGAGAGTTCTGGACCTAGTTATTCACGTTATTTGGGTCAAGCTTAAATTTTTCAATAAGCTTTCATCTAAAAAGTGATGGGAAAACCAAGCATGTCAATACTTTACTAGAATTTTAATCAACATGATTGGACCAAACTTCTTGATGTGACACAATTCTCATATAATTTGCAACGAAGTAAGTCTAATAAAAGTCCATTTGAAATTGTCATTGGATAATAACCCATGTCTCCTTAAGCCTTGAAATTATTATTCAAAAACTAATTTTTGAGCTTCTTTTTTTTTAAAAGAACAGACCACGTGTCTTGAATATGATTTCTTTAATAAGGGTTATAATTGTTATTTTAGTGATTCTTCCTGTCACTCAACAATCATCCTTATAGAAATGGTATCATTTTCAACTATCTTATTTGTTCTTTTATTTTATTTTACATTTGATTTTCATCTAAATAATTATATTTTAAATCATGTATCAAATAATATTATTTTATTGTAAATACCATTGGATTTTGATTTTTTTTCTCTTATCCCTTTTGCAATTACAATGAACAAAAAAAACCTATTTTATGTTCTAGTAGTCTAATGGACATTTTAATCCTAACTACTACAACGACCATTTTCCAAATAATAAAACACAATTATAAAAAGGATGGAAGGATAATTTGGTCTCTTTACTTATACAAAAGGTATCATTTAATCCTCTAAGTTATAAAATGTATTATTTAGTCATTTTTGTTTTAAAAAAAGTGCCAAAAAAGAAATTTAATAATTTTAAAATTATTTTATAAAAAAACTATCAAGGATATCCCCCATCATTTCATTGTTCACTATGTAAAATTACCTAATTATTTTCTTTAAAAATTATATCAATAAAATTTATTAATATTACTAAAAATCATTATGTGGCTCATTTTTTTATAAATAAAAGGATTAATGATTAAATTTTTTATAAGTAAAAGAATTAAGTATTTTTTTTATAAGTAAAAGAATTAATAAATATCTTTCTTGATTTAGAGAATTAAACAACATTTTTACTAAAAAAAATAAAAACCCTAAGGTAACAGGGTGTTTTATTATTGAGTCAGACTTAGCGATCAAGGTTTACATGTCTGAGTTATAGTTCTTGACATGAAACGCGATTATGATACACAATTGAAAATAATTGAATTATAATTCCTTATTGATTATTTTATAAATTAAAAGATCATATTATTTTTTACCTCTATGAAAAATAATAATTTACTTAGAAAAAATATTATCTAAATATTTTATAGTGTCTATCAACATGAAAACATGAAACGAATATGGCATCACCCGATGGCCATGCCGGAGTGATTGAATGATGCATTGCCTACAAATACAAGATTAAGATTGATATTAGCATATCTTTGGGTTGTACCTATAACTTGAATTTGAGGTAGAGGGGTTTTATGCGCTATATTATTCTAAATGAAGGAAAAATAATTTATTGCATCTTTATCTACATAGTAATAAAGAGAGAATATTTTTGACCAAAAGAGCAAAAGAGAAAACAAGAGTAAAGTTTTGTTGTCATTGCTCATACTTAAATTCAATCCTAACTAAACCTGATAACGGATATCCTCCATCGAAATAATTTCATTCTTAATCAAGTACTACGATCATGTTTTTATTTTGGCAAAAAGAAATTGAGCTTTCTTTCCTCCCTTATTAATTGATCAACAAACCAATATACATATAACACAACAATGTGATGAAATACTGAGATCATCAAATAAAGTTACAAATTTTACAGTTGTCCATGTGTCAAGAACTAAAATGACACTATTGGTACGAGAGTGACATGTCATATAAAGTATTATCCTACAACATTTCAAGCTCTAAAAACTTCCTAGAGAGCATAAAGTAAGATTACATGTATTTTTTTATCTAAGATGTAAATGGCATCAGACATCACCTTAAGTAACTCAGAAGGAAGAAACCCTCCAATCCACAAAAATAACTTCTTAGCTGATGTCTTCCACATCCCAAACATCACATAGAAAACATCTTGCATCATTTTCTTTCATTCAAAAAAAAGTTCGAAGTAGTGGCTCATACCACCTTCCACAAGTATCCCAAACTCAATATCACTCACTCAAGCTTTTAAAGCAGCCCTTAGTACACAAATCTACCTACATTCTTCTTCTACCCAATGTTCATACTTCATCTCAAATGTAGCAATAGCTACAAAATCCATAAAATATGTAATTATAGAGAATAAAAAATGAAAATTTAATGGGGAAGAATAAGAACAAGAATATAAGTACAAGCAAAAAGTATAAAAAATACTAGGCAGCGTCAGAAATAGTTTGTGAAGCTTCGTGGAACATTTCAAATATCAGGACAATGAAACAGTTGCAGTTAAGTATCGACAATAGTTGTAGTTTCAAAGTTGCATTTTTAAGAAGCATGAACATACTATATCTATGGTGTATATTCAGTTGTATTGAATCTTAAAATACATAGTTTTCGTATTCAAAAACCACTAATATCAATGAGTTAACACTTCAAATGTGAATTTTCAAATGCAGATAAACATATTTAAATTGAGTTGCAATGATCACATTTCAGCAAGAACTTCAACAAGAGAAAAGTGAAAGAAAATGAACATAACTAGCATGTGTTAGTTTGTTATTTGCTTTAATACCTTTAAAATTATCATATTTAATATTAACATAATTAGTATTACTAACATCCTCCCTTAACAAAGACTCAACCCACATGATTTATGTTGAAACACTAACTAAGGCTCAATATTCAACTTTTGTACTGGATCTTGAGATAGTGGCTTGCGATGACTAATAGACAAGATTAGCACCCAAATAGATAGCTAATCCTGAAGTGGATATCATATCATCCCATTCAGCATCATTAAAATCTCAAAGCAAATGAGACTTTGATGCTTGGAAATGAATTCTATATGAACAAGTACCTTTCAAATATCATAATAATCTCTTCACAGCAAACAGTGAGGTTGAAGAGGTTTAGACATATATTGGTAAACTTTATTTACAACATAAGAAGAATCTGGTCTAATTATGGTAATAAATTATAATACTCTCACTGCACTACAATAGTAAGTAACACTTTCAAACACATCTCCCTCATAAGCAGATAAGCTCTCTGATGTATACATAGGTCAAGGACTAGCTTTGCAATCAAGCACGTTTGTTTTAACTAATAATTTTATGGCATATTTTTTCTGTGAAAGAAAGAAATTTCCATTTTACAATTTTTTTGATCTCAATGTCAAGAAAATAATTCAATAACCCAAGATATTTAAGAGAGAATTTTTGGTGAAAAATCTAAACAAGATTGTGAACTTTATTGTCATCACTTTCAGTTAAGATGATGCCATATACATAAGGTAGGAGATAAAATAAGGTGAATGATGTTATCTTAACGTAGAGAGAATTCTCTGGTTTGGACGGCACAAATTTCATCTGTATAAGGACAAGTCTAAGGTATCAAATCATGCCTTACGCGCTTGTTTCAAGCCATATATGACTTTGTGTAACTTGTAAACATATTATGGTCATGTATGATCTTCAAACTTCTTTGGTTGGGTTATATAAACTTACTCATTTAACTTTCCATTTAAAAATGCATTTTTGACATCAAGTTGATGTAAATTTCATTTTCGTGATAAGCTTAGTGTGAGGATAATCCTAACTGTAACCTGTTTTTCCATAGGACTAATTTTTTTAGTGAAATCAATCCTAACTTGATGTTTGTATCTAGGTGTCACTACTCTAGATTTTCTTTTGTCTAAAGTGACATCTGTTATTTCTTTTACATGAAATATCCACTTGTTCGTAATGAAATTTCTATCTTTTGGGAGAGGTGCCAAAGTCCAAGTACCATGGTTTACAAGAGCATTAAACTCCAATGACATAGAATCCTTCCATAAGGGATCATGCAATGCTACACTGGCAATATAATTGGTTGATGAAGATGGATTAGATGCATCTTGGGGAAATATAACTTGTTAAGAAGACATAGATGGTATGTCCTAATTATGGATGATATCAAGTAGAAAAGGAGAAGAGTTTGGTTCAACTAAAGGTAAAGAAATTGGAATAGTATCTATGGAAACAATATTGTGAGAAGAAGAACTAAGAAGTGTGACATTTGGATTGACCAAGATATCTTTTGATGATAATGATGGTATTGTAGAAGGATTGTTTTTCGAAATTTGCACTACAAGTAAGAAGTTTGGAAAGAGTTTAAAGATGATCCAAAGGTGAAAGTTTTAGTTGGGAAAAAGAGAATTGTGTTTCAAAGAATATGACATTTCTACTAAGATACATTATGCCTTTACTAGAAAGGAATTTGTATCCCTTATTCCAAGGGCTATACCCTAGAAAAGTACAAGCAACATCCATTAGTTAAAGCTTGTTATTGTTAAATGGTCTAATACATGGATAACAATGGCATCCAAAAACCTTTAAAAATGAGTAATCAAGTTTTTGTTTGAATAAAAATTGAATAGGAGATTGATTGGATATAACACTTGAAGACAACCTATTGATAAGATAAACACTAGAATAGAAAGCTTCATCCCAAAATTGAAATGGTAATGAAGCATGTACAAGCATTTCCATACCAAGATCAACTATGTGGTAATGTTTCCTTTCTACCAATCTATTCTATTCATGAGAATATGGGCATTAGATATGATGTATAATACCAGTTGAATGCAACTAAGAAGTTAGCCCTTGATATTATCCTCCTCAATCAGTTTGAAGAATTTTATCTTACAACTAGTTTGAATCTCAACTTGAGCTTTGAACTAAACAAAAGCTTCATGAACAATTGCTTTGGTTTTCAAAAAAAATAGATCCAAGTATATTTTGAGAGCTCATCAATAAAATTCATATAATAGGCATGATCATTGGAAGAAACCAAAGGGAATACCCATATATTAGAGTAAATAATATGTAGAGGTTATGTAACATGTATCTCCTTTGAGTGAAAAACTAGTTTGTGACTCTTACTAATTTGACATGCATTACACAATGTACTAGCATCACTTTTATTTTCACTATATGGTGTTTAACTTTATAAAAAAGTTTTTTTAACAATAGGTAGAGAGGCATGTGCCAACTTTGGTGCCAAATTGATAATAAAGACATCAATGCATCAAATACCACAACTAATGCAAATATATGCAAAACATGTGAAACAAAAGTAGGAGTTATTTTTTTGTACCCTTGAATTTTTTACAAGATCCAAATTAAACTTATAAAGTCCATCATCCAATATTACAAGAATAACCTTATCTATAGATCCCACAACAAAAGTATGCATGAAACTCAAAATACACATTGTAATCTCGTGCAAATTGAGAAACACTCATGAGTTTCTTTGCTATGTGTGAAGCATTCAAAATTGTGTTCATAGCTAGAGTTTTATCATATGTTGTAAATTGATTGAAACCAATATGTTTTATGTAAAGACCCTTACCATTACCAATAACGAGTTTGTTTGTGTCATCATAAGGTTGAGAGATAGCCAAATTATTTGGATCTAAAGTCACATGATGGCTTGCTCATGAATCTAGAAACTAGTGAGGTTTCTGAGAGAATAGAGGAAACGACATAGGAGGAGACTATAAAGGTAGATTTGAGACTAATAGCATAGCTGATGGTACAAATTGTTGGGGTTGAAATGATAGATAATAAGGAAATAATTGTTGAATATTTTGTGAACTTGTGTATGCTTGGGAAGGAATTGGAAGAGTAACGGGATGAGTTGTATTTGTACACAAAAACCATAGGATATGACCATTAATGCCTACATAGGAGAAGATTAAGAAGTTCTTTGTGATGCATTATTTCCAAATGTTGAGGAGGTACACCAATTTGTCAACAATTTATTACACTTTGGCCAGTTGGTATGTAGTTTCTGTCAATCAAAACAAATTAAAGGATACAATATGTTCTAATTTTCCACATAATTGACATTGTGGCCTTCCATTTCCATATCCTCTTCCTCTTCTATAGTAACCTTGATTTGGATCATAGCCATAATTTCCTTTAAACTATTGCATATTTTGTTGTTGTGGATAATTCTATCCTTGTATACCAGATTGCCTAAATGTCTAGTTAAGTGACATTTGAGACATCTGGCTTACATTATTATCAAACACCTTTTATGCATTAGAAGGAACTCCTTGAGCACTATTTGTAATTATCATATTAATTGAGGATAAAGGTAAAATAAATAGAGTTTCTCTTCTCTTTGATCTGCATTCATGTGATTGCAACAATGCCTTTGCATCATCTCTTGTAACAGTTTCATACATTATCCTCTTAGTTAGGGTAGAGAAAACATTGTCATAATTCTCATCCAGCCCACTAGTTACACCCATTAAATTTTCTTCTTCATCGATTCCACATCCAACTCCTTTGAGCTTGCTTATCAATAGTTTGATTCTCAACATATAATCATTAACAGTCAGATTTTCTTTCTTAAGATTGAAGTGTTTCAACTTGGATGTCTTTTGCATGAGACTTGGAAGCATAGGATTTCTCTAATTTCACCCAAGCTTATTTAGTTGTATCGAAGCTATAGATTTTTCTTAAACTTCATCTGTCATGTAAGCCATAGGCAAACGTCCTAACATGGCTTCTTATTTCTTCAAATTTTTTGTTTCTCTACTGTCAGCTCCATCAATTTGAGTTTGGTTTCAGGGTTCATCAAGAACATAGGATTCAATCTCTAATTCAAAATTTTCAAAACTTGGTGTTTCCAGATTGTATAGTTCTTGTTGTCTAATTTTATTGAGACAAGTATGTTGTGAAAAGTGAAAATATCTTGATCAATTTGATTTGAGTTCTTTCCATTTTGTTCATGATTTGCTACCTACGGTGTAGTTTGTACCATATCTTCATATGGTGAATCACCCATCGAATAAAGTGTTCACTTAGCTCACTAAGCTACTATTTTGATGTCATGTGAATTTTTAAATGTAGATGAACAGACTTCAATTGCAGATAAAGTTGTCATGATCATATTTTAGCAAGAACTTCAACAAGAGAAAAGTGAAAGAATAAAAACAGAAACAAGAGTGGAAGAATAAGATTACAATATGTATGAAGAAGATAAAAATACTATTGTAATATTGGATGATGGGAAAGAAAATTATGAGTACATATATGTATTATATTTATATTTATAGCTGAAAATGTAAACTATATATTTGAGCACCAACTTTTCTAATAATAGAATTGAGTTACAATATTCTCTAAGCACGTGTACTCTTTTGCTTGATTAATGACATGTCACTCTTACATGCACTACCTTATAACTACCGTTGCATGTATCATGAGAATACAAGTTTGGAAATTATCACATACCTCATAACTTAAATACTTTTAAATGGTATTAAATATTTAATAATTTTTAACTTAATAAATAATAATAATAATAATTCAATTTAATTTGATAACATTAAATAAAATAATTTTTAAAACATTTTTTTGATAAGCATTGACAACCGCGTATATTTTTTTCTTTAGAACAATATTTTAAAACATAATGATCAAATATCTCATTATTATTCAAAAATATTAAAAATTATTTTTAAATTATAATTTTAAAATAGTTTTTGAAAATAGTTTTTAAATGATGCGACCAAATAGAACCTTATATTTTTTAATGAAAAATATAATTAGTACATTTAAGAGCGCAAAGGAAGGCTAATCTGGCTCATATTTGTTGCCTGGCTTGCTAATACTCTTGCTCCAGTTCATCGATCAGCTTAAGACAACTTGATTCTAAGTGATGAACATATATAAGCCTCTAAAACTAGCTTTTTATCAAATTAATTTGATCAGTCACAAATACAACCTTCAAAAATTCCCATGACTACTCCCATTGGTCCTCAAGTGCCTTTTTTTTACTATCATAAGCACTTTTACAGGATCCCATAAACAAAAATAGACACACCCTTAGTATAAAACTACTATGATCAATTAAAAATGGTAAACATGAGTAGAATGAGTACATAATTAATAAAAGGTCCATACACAGAGAAGGATAATAAATAAGAAGAGGTGAGTATTGAATCAGAAAAAGGAAAACTGATCAAGCAATTATAAACAATCATTCAAGTAACTATAGATATAATGAGAGCCACAGCTTCTTCTAATGGCTCTTTAAGATCCACCAATTCTCGTTTACTGTCCACATCCAACTGTTAGTGTTCATGTGTCATAGTGATAGGTGCATATGAGCTAAACCGCATGCGGTTTAGTTTGCACGTGTATTGTACGGGTAGGCACATAAGCGGCAACGAGCAGAGTAGGATTGATGTTCATTGAAGGAGGGGGACCATCCACTCTCATCACGAGGAGGAGCAATAAGTGGTTAGAGTAGTACCTACACCTCATTAAGCACCTCTCTGCCACAAAATAGCCCGAATAGATTCTGTTATTCCATGCCTTTCTCTTTCTGTTATTTTGGTTAATTTATCTTGTCTCTCTCTTGGTCTTGCAAGACTATAAGATAGCCTAGAAACTGGGAAATGGATATATATGAAATTAAGTCAATTTCCCTTATTCTTTTTTTCCTCTTCTCTCTCAAATTATTCTTATCAGTGGTATCAAAGCCATTGATACCAGGGGAAAATCCAATACTGAATTTCGTAGTGAGGTAATGGAAACCCTTGCTTGGCATGAGACTGGGTTTGACTAGGTAGGCACCACCCTACAAGCCATGCTCATTGAATTACAAGCATTACGTGCCTCTTGCACCCTTCCTGAGGTTAATCCTTTCACTAGAGAAGAAAACCCTCACCCTCACACCTCTCGAAACCCCTCTGAAAACTCTTGCTCTCATCTAAAGCTTTCGTTTCCAACATTTGCTGGGGAAGACCCTACCGGATGGATATATGATGAGTGCTCAAAAAGCACTAAAATTACCATGATTTTATGCACATTAATTGACTAATATATATATATATATATATTTATATGTTTTTTCATATATTTATATAAATTTATCTTTTTTGGAATCACAGGTATTTTTATTATTTTTCAGGTATTTTCGCTTAAAAACGTAACTTGAAGACTCAAAGAAGAATACTGGAAGCAATACATCACAAATATATCAATAAATAAATGGGAAAGGTCAACAAATATGGAAAAATTGGACAAAATGGGTCGAAAAGGTCAAAAATGTCAAAAAGGAGAAAATAGAGAGCCGGAGTTTTCATCCCGCTTGGCTCCCGGCGCGCTAAGCACGCGCGCAGAAGACGGCAGACGTCCGTGCGCGCTTCCTTCGTTCGCTCATAACGCAAATAAGGCCACATCGTTCACACGCACGTGCGCGCTCGCTGCGCGCCCGCACGCGCCTTCCGCCGGCTGCCATACAAGACTGACGCCATTTCGCCCCATTTTTTCACGTGCAGGCCGCCCCATGACGTCATCTTGACGTCATCAATGACCTCACTATTTGCACTCTGGCGTTTTCACCATTTTTTTAACATTTTTCACCCACTTTTTCTCTCCGTCCTCACTTTATAAATACCCACTTCTCTTCACTTCTAAACACATCTCAAAACACACTTCTTCTTTCTTTCTCTCATTTCTTAGTTTTTAGTTTTTTTAGTTTTTCTTATGTTTTAGCTAGTTTCTCTTAATTTTAGAGTTCTTCCCTTTTTGGGAAGAACTAGTTATGTTTTTGTAATTTATTAGCTTTTGATTCAATAAATGGGAGTGCAAATTCCGTTTGGAGGTTTTTCTAGCGGGGAATGGCATCAATCTTGTAAGGATTTTATTTTCTTTGCAGTTATTTTTTATGCTTTATTCTTACATGTTATATTTAATTTATCTGTGATTAAATTTAATTGTGCTAGCTGTTTGTAAAAATGATATAATTATAACGTTGTTATTCTTGCGAAATATTAAATAGGTAAAAATATCTAAAATGAATTGATTTTATTTTTATTCAAGATTTTATATTAAGAATGTTAGAGAAAAATATATTATTTTTCATTACAAACTTAAATCTGAAAATTAGATTTTAAGGTTTAGTTATCCGGTCTAATTTAGAGTAGTGCTCTTTTATTTGTTGGTACAATCGCCCTGTAGTTAGAGTGAAGCTCTATTTCAAAAGTTTTTATAAGAATTATTATCTGAAAATGTATTGACAACATGTTTTCAGTAGTTGTTTTAAAACTTGAAAGTTAGTACTCGGATAACTAAATTCTTAGGTTAATTTGGACACCTTGAATAAAGTTTAAACTGTCTAACCCCACCAAAGATGGCATTTAAATGGTTCATTTTCAATCTCTTAGAAAAAGAAATTAATTTAATTAACCAAATTAGTTATCAACCCCACCCATAGGTGTTAATTGATTTGTTTAGTTAACAAAGAATATCTAACCCCACCAAAGGTGGTATTCATACAAAAAAGGGAGAATCAATAAATATCAATTCATATATTTAATAACCTAAATAATACGAGCAAGCATAATTAACTTAGTTATTATATCCATAAATACTCCACTATTTATAAAAGATAAAATTTGCATGAATGTTTATTGAATCTATGTTTAATTTTCTGTAATTAGATTAAAAACACAAAACCCCAAAATATCGTGACAGGATGTTTAGAATTTAATTTCGTTTTTAAAAGTTTGAATAATAAATTAAAAACCACATACATTCCTTCCTTAGATCTACCTTGGGAGTATACTTATCATTTTCTACGAAATGATTCGTGCACTTGCGAGAGTTTTATAAATATAAAACCAAAGTATTGGCAGAATCGGCGATGCCGGTTTTCGTTCATCAATTTTTTGGCGCCGTTGCCGGGGATGGCATCAAAGTTTTTGGCAATCCCGATTCTACTCATCAATATACAAGGCTGAGCAGTACTTCGAATACACAAAAACCACGAGGGCATTTCCTTGCAATGGCATCGATGGCTCACCAAATTTCACGGCCCTCTCACTTGGGAGGAGTTCATTAAAGCTATACAACTAAGGTTTGGACCTATAGATTATGAGGACCCTTCAAAAGCACTATCTAGGCTTAAGCCCACCTCAAGCATATATGCTTACCAGGAAGCATTTGAGAAACTATCTCAGAAGGTGGATGGCTTACCTGAAGAATTCCTAATAGGTTGTTTTATCGTAGGACTAAGAGATGATATTCGGATTGATGTCAAAATCAAACAACCTCGAACCTTGGCTGATGTTATAGGGGTGGCATGATTGATCGAAGAGAGGAGTTTACTCCATAGGAAAACAACGCAATACCAACGTTACCAAAAACTACAGTGACATCAAAAACCTCACCGAATCCCAGTGCTGGTGTACTAGGACCACCATCTCAACAACAACCAAATTCAGCACCAGTCGCTCAACCAACTACTTTCCATACAATCACTAACCAGGAAGCACGTGAACGTTGAGACAAAGGGCTATGCTACTACTGTGATGAAAAATTTATGGCTCGTCATCGATGTGTGCGGCTTTAGTTGTTTATGATAGAAGAGCCTCACATAAACCAGCTGGAAGAATTTTAGTTGGAAACAAAATTTTTCGAAATATTACCTGAAATCTCACTTTATGCAATTGCAGGAGCTGAACATCCATAAACTACACGTATCATGGGATAGATGAAAGATAAGAAGGTACTTGTGTTGATTGATGAGGGAAGTACTCATAACTTATTTGACCAAACCCTAACCTCCCAATTGGGAATAACCATAACCAATGAAAATAAATTACAGGTAATGATGGCTAATCGAGAGTAGATAGAATGCGATGGTCAATGCTGCAACCTTAACCTTATCATCCAAGGTTTTCAAATCAAAATAGACTTTTATGTCCTTCCAGTTGTAACTTGTCAATTGGTTCTAGGAATTCAATGGCTAAAAACCTTGGGCCCGGTGGAGATGGACTATAAGAGACTTACTAATGAGCAGAATCGGGATTGTCACAAACTTTGATGAGCGAAAACCGGCATCGCCGATCCTGCCAATACTTTGGTTTTATATTTATAAAACTCTCGCAAGTGCACGAATCATTTCATAGAAAATGATAAGTATACTCCCAAGGTCGATCTAAGGAATGAATGTATGTGGTTTTTAATTTATTATTCAAACTTTTAAAAACGAAATTAAATCCTAAACATCCTGTCACGATATTTTGGGGTTTTTGTGTTTTTAATCTAATTATAGAAAATTACACATAGATTTAATAAACATTCATGCAAATTTTATCATTTATAAATAGTGGAGTATTTATGGATATAATAACTAAGTTAATTATGCTTGCTCGTATTATTTAGGTTATTAAAGATATGAATTGATATTTATTGATTCTCCCTTTTTTGTATGAATACCACCTTTGGTGGGGTTAGATATTCTTTGTTAACTAAACAAATCAATTAACACCTATGGGTGGGGTTGATAACTAATTTGGTTAATTAAATTAATTCCTTTTTCTAAGAGATTGAAAATGAACCATTTAAATGCCACCTTTGGTGGGGTTAGACAGTTTAAACTTTATTCAAGGTGTCCAAATTAAACCTAAGAATTTAGTTATCCGAGTACTAATTTTCAAATTTTAAAACTACTACTGAAAACATGTTGTCAATACATTTTCAGATAATAATTCTTATAAAAACTTTTGAAATAGAGCTTCACTCTAACTAAGGCGATTGTACAGACAAATAAAAGAGCACTACTCTAAATTAGGCCGGATAACTAAACCTTAAAATCTATTTTTCAGATTTAAGTTTTTAATGAAAAATAATATATTTCTCTCTAACATTCTTAATATAAAATCTTGAATAAAAATAAAATCAATTCATTTTAGAGATTTTTACCTATTTAATATTTATAAAGCATAACAACGTTATTATTATATCATTTTTACAAACAACTAGCACGCTTAAATTTAATCACGACAAATTAAATATAACATGTAAGAATAATGCATAAAAAATAGCGCAAAAAAAATAAAATCCTTACAAGATTGATGCCATTCCGTTGCTAGAAAACCTCCAAACGGAATTTGCACTCCCATTTATTGAATCAAAAAGCTAATAAATTACAAAAAATAACTAGTTCTTCCCAAAAAGGCAAGAACTCTAAAACTAAGCAAAACTAACTAAAACATAAGAAAAACTAAAAAAAACTAAAAACTAAGAAATGGAGAGAAAGAAAGAAGAGAGAAGTGTGTTTTGAGGTGTGGTATGAAGTGAAGAGAAGGGGGTTATTTATAGGTGAGAATGGAGAGAAAAATTGGGTGAAAAAATGTTAAAAAATGGTGAAAATGCGTAGTGCACATGGTGAGGTCATTGATGATGTCAGTATGACGTCATGGGGGTGGCTTCACGTGAAAAATGGGGCAAAATGGCGTCGGCGCGCGCGGAGGGCAGCTGGGGCGCGATCATGAACAGTGACAGCGTGCGCGGATCTGGAGGAAGGCGCGCGCATCTGCGCGCGGACGGGCGCCGCGCTGCACGCGCGGGATGGGCTGCTCCGGGCGCGATTTTCTCCTTTTTGACATTTTCGACCCATTTTGTCCAATTTTTCCATATTTGTTGAGCTTTCCCCATTTATTTATTAATATATTTGTGATGTATTGCTTCCAGTATTCCTTTTTGAGTCTTTAAGTGACGTTTTTAAGCGAAAATACCTGAAAAACAATTAAAATACCCGTGATTCCGAAAAAGACAAATTTATATAAATATATGATAAAACATATAAATATATATATTTTTAATCAATTAATGTGCATAAAATCATGGTAATTTTAGTGCTTTTTGAGCACTCATCACTTACCATCAGCTTCAAGGTGAAAGGAGTTATTCATAAATTTCAAGGATTATAACGCACCAACATTGTAGCCCTAACCCGCAAAGAAGTCAAAAAAATTCTAGGAACTGGGTTATTCCTCCAAATAACTCTCAATGAAAACTCCAATACACAAACCAAAACTCACCCCCCAAAGGTACATAAACTATTGGCTACATTTCCTTAAATATTTGAACCTTCATCCATCTTACCACCTAAAAGATCAGATGATCACCATATACCCATACAACTAGACTTAGGACTAGTAAATGTGCACCCTTACCGTTACCCTTATTATCAGAAGGCTGAAATTGAGAGAATGGTGCAAGAAATCTTACAGTCACGCTTGATCAGACCTAGTAACATCCCATTCTCATCACTGGTTTTGTTGGTTAAAAAGACAGACGGAACGTAGAGATTCTGTGTTTACTATAGATCCCTGAATGCCATCACTATTAAAGATAAGTACCCCATACTTGTTATAGATGAGTTATTGGATATGTTACATGGGACCAAGGTATATTCCAAGATATACTTACGGTGAGGATATCACGAAATAAGGGTTTGTGAGGATGATGCTCCAAAAACTACTTTTAGAACACATGAAGGGCACTATGAGTTCCTTGTGATGCCATTTGGCCTCACCAATGCTCTAGCCACCTTCCAAAGCCTAATGAATGACCTATTCTAGCCCTATATCAGGAAATTTATATTAGTTTTCTTTGATGACATTTTAGTGTACTCTCGAAATTGGGAAGATCACATCTTACACTTGTAGACTGTTCTACAAATACTTGCAACTAAAAATTTGTATGCTAAACCTTCCAAGTGTCACTTTGAGGTCTTGTAGGTAGAATATCTGGGCTACCTGATCTCTGAGCAAAGGGTCTCAATTGACCCCACAAAAATTCGTGTAGTGATGGAATGGCCAACACCAATAACAGCCAAGGGAGTTAGAGGATTTCTCGGGTTAGCAGGCTACTATAGAAAGTTCATCAAACAATTTGGAGGAATGGCAACACCACTAACCTACCTATTGGGAAAAAAGGTTCCAATGGAACGAGGTTGTAGCTAGAACCTTCCAAAAATTAAAGGAAGCATTGACTGCCCCTCCCATTCTGAAGTTACCAGATTTTACTCGACATTTTTTCATCGAGTGTGATGCAAGTGGCATAGGCCTTAGGGCAGTTTTGACACAAGAGAATCACCCAGTGGCTTACTTTAGTGCTGCCCTCAAAGGATCAGGCTTAACTTTGTCCACTTACAAGAAAGAAATGCTAGCAGTAGTTAAAGCTATCAGGCTATAGAGACCCTATTTACTAGGAAGACCATTCACTATACGCACGGATCAGAAGACCTTAAAGTATCTCTTGGAACAAAGGATCACCATACCAACCCAGGCACACTGGAAACCTAAGCTACTCGGTTATGACTATGAGATTGAATATAAAAAAGGGTCAAAAAACCAAGCAGTAGATTCCTTGTCCCGAGTAGTAGAATTTCAAATTCTTTCCATTTCTCAACCTCAAGATGCTTAGTGGCCCATACTCCAAAAAGAAGTTCAACAAGATCCCTTTTATGAGAAACTTCAAAACAGAATCACCTTTGTTGATATACACACCTTATACAAAAGGGATGTGGTATGGTTTAGAAGAAATAAAGTGTACCTAAATCCCAAGTTATCCTTAGTTCCCCAGATACTGGTTGACTGTCATTCATCACCCGTAGGGGGACACTTTGGTTTCCACAAGACACTAGCGCGTATTAAACAAAATTCCAGTTGGTCTAATATGGAGAAAGAAGTAAAGGAGTTCCTACGCTCATGTGATGTATGCCAAAGGTGCAAAAATGATTACATGCAACCAGTAGGGCTGCTACAGCCCCTACCAATTCCTAATAGAAGTTAAACTGAAATTTCAATGGATTTCATCGAAGGTTTACCTCCCTTAAAAGGAAACACTATTATTATAGTAGTGGTAGATCGCTTGACGAAGTATGCTCATTTTACTACCCTGAGGCATCCCTTCATTGCACTAACAGTTGCTAAGGAATTTGTGGCCAATGTGGTGCGGTTGCATGGCTTCCCTACATCTATAGTAAATGATAGAGATAAGATATTCATCAGTTCTTTTTGGAGAACCTTATTCCAACTCCAAGGTACCAAACTTTGCATGAGTTCAAGTTACCATCCTCAAACGGATGGCCAAACGGAGGTGGTTAACCATATCTTAGAACAATATCTGCATTGCTTCATAGGAGATCAACCAAGACATTGGATATAATGGCTACCTTGGGAAGAATTCAATTATAATACCTCAATTCACTCCTCAACTAAGATGTCTCCATTTGAAGTAGTCTATGGAACTTCACCACCACGTCTATTGGCTTATATTCCTAGAAATTCCAACATTCAGTTAGTGGATGAGAATCTGCAAGACCAAGATCAAATGTTGCATGATCTGTTCCAGAATCTCTTACAAGCACAAAATAGAATGAAAATGCCAAGCTGATTAGCATCGACGGAAGGTGAATTTTGAGGTAGGGATTATATATACCTCCGTCTGCAGCCATATCGACATACCTCAATGGTCTTTTGAGCTGCCATGAAGCTAGCCCCACGTTACTATGGTCCTTATCAAATAACAGGTCGAATGAGAGTTGTGACCTACAAGCTTGGCCTTTTTGCTGGTTCTCAAGTTCACAACGTCTTCCATGTCAACCAGCTCAAAAAGAACCTTGGACCCTACACACCAACCTTCACCCAATTGCCTCATCTATCAGATAATTCTACAGTTATTCCCCAACCATAAACTATTTTGGAGTGTAGGGTGATCCAAAAGGGAAAGCATCGACCAAAATAAAAAATCCTTGTAAAGTGGGTGAGGGCACCTACCGAGGATGCCACTTGGGAGAACGAATGGCAGTTCTCTAAATCTACCCTACGTTTATCCTTGTGGATAAGGATTCTCAAATAGAGGGAGAATTGATAGGTGTATATGCGCTAAACTATGCGCGTACTGTACGGGGGGGTACATAAGCGGCAACGAACAGAGTAGGGTTGATGTTCATTGAAGGAGGGGGATCATCCACTCTCATTATGAGGAGGATCAATAAGCGATTAGATTCTATTATTCAATGCATTTCTCTTTTTGTTATTTTGGTTAATTTCTCTTGTCACTCTCTTGCTCTTGTAAGGCTATAAGATAGCCGAGAAAATGAGGAATAAATATATATGAAATTAAGCCAATTATCTTTATTCTTGTTTTCCTCTTCTCTCTCAAATTATTCTTATCACATAGTTCACCTCTTCTAGTGCCAGACAAAGTGCTATATTTCATGGTGTTTACCTTCCCTAAACCGCTGCCTCTTTTCAACATATGATTGACACCTCGACCCTCTTGATGACTTATCTTTTTACCGAGCTCATAGGGATGCTAGAGCCTGGTCACGTCAAGCTTCTTCCAAACGTCAAGCTCCCTCCAATGATGAGGGTGAAAGAGGTGAAGAGTGTTGATATTATTGTATTTTCTTGTTCTTTGTTTGTTTACGTTGTGTTATGTTTTTTGTTTGCTTGCAATCCGCATTATTAATTTGTTGCTTTAATCTCATGAGTGTTAAGGTTATGGCATGTTGTACGGTTTCTCTCTCAATATAGTTATGATTTTACAATTAACTATATTTTATATTTATTTTTATTAATTGTAATTAATAAATAAGTTGTTAAGTCACTCTAGAAAATATTAGACTTCAATTTTAGTTAATGTTTTTTCCAAAATAAATTATTAGTTTTTAATTCACACATAAATATATATTAATAAAATTTAAAGATAATTTATTAAAAGATTATACTTGAGATCATTTTAGTTTCACAGATTAGATATATTAATATTTTTACTTAAAATTGGTATTCTTAGGAATGTTATTACTAGTCAAATTTATTTTAATTCAACTTATGTTTTTCGATAAGAAAACCAAAAAAATAAAATTGGTAAGAAATTACTAAAGCGTCCAAAATGTTGCATTAATGTGATTAAAACGTATTAATTTTAAGAAGTGTGATTAATGCATCTAATTTGTAGAATTAAAATCATCAAACTATCATTCTACTTATTCATTAAGTAAGAAACAACTATAATTTATTTTTTGTAATAATTAAAGATTAAAAGGCAACTATTTTTATTTTACAATAAAATTAATTTTATAATACATAATAATTGATGCATTTTTATTTTATTGATTCAGTTACTCTTTTATTATTTGTTTGAATGAATCAAACATAATTGTTTTTAAAAATATATTCATAAATAAAACTTGAACTCTAGAACTTTAAATGTTTAAATGAATTCTACATGGTTGAATTATAATTCGTTTTTTCTAATTTATGAATTTTATATTTAATATTTTGTACATTAAAATACGTACAATTTAATTCTGTCTAATATTTTTTTATCTATATTATTATTTGTAACAATAATAATTTAAATTTAATTTAAATTATAATAATATAACAGCTATTAAAAAATCCAATTAATAAATTTAAAAGTTAATTATATATTCATCTTACATCGAAACATATATTTATTATTTTTGTGTTTGACATAAATTAATATATATATATATATATATATATATATTATTTAAATTTATTTTCTAAATATTTTATTATTTGTAAAATTTTGATATTATTATTTTTTATATCCTATTCCTCTTAAGAAAATATTACTAGATTCGTAGTAGATATCCTTAAGGTTGTATTTAGTTACAATAAAGTAATTAGAATAATTCAATATATTTTTATATTTACGTAAAATTAGAATAATTTAATATATTTTTATGTTTACGTAGATTACTTGTGTCGCAACATAAGTACTCATTTTTTCAATGCTTTTAAAAAATATGTTTTAATATTTTATTTTCTCTTATATTTATATAATACTTTAATAATTTATTATTATTTTTTATTTAAAATTAAAAAAAGTTTTTACATAATAATTTTATATATTTTACTTTAATATTAATTATTATATTATTTTTACTACGAGAAGAAACATATTAATAATAATTCTATTTTCATTTATTTTAAATTCTATTACTATTAGTATTTATATTATATTTTATTCTATAAATTAAACATTATTTAGTATGCAGACACAAACCCTGTTTTGATATTTTTTTAATTTTAGAATCTTTTTAAGAAAAGTTTTTTTATATTAACTTGATATAAAATGTTGATTAAATTGATGCATTTTAATTAATTAAATAGTTGGATTTATTTTTATAATATAAATGAATTCTAACATCTTAGTTGAATTATAATTTTAAATTGAAATGAATACAAATAAGTTATTTTTTTTTAATCTTCAATTGGAGGTCCCAGATGGGTGAAATTAACCCATTTTTTTAAAAGGCTATTAAAATTTCTTTTTTATTAAATAAATAAAAATTATATACGTAAAATTCAAACTTGAATTTAAGAGGATAGTAACGGGGAGTCATATCACTAAAATTAACTGCTTTAAAACATAAACAAATAGTGAAATTCTGTAACACTTTGAGATTTTATTAGTTAGTTAATAAAATTAAACTAACAGTTACATAATTAATTGAAAATGTAATTTACAATTAAATAGAAAAAAAAACAATTAATTTATAAACTAATGAAAAGCAAAGGAAAATGCAAAGCAGGTTCCCTCCTTTCCGAGTCGCATGATGACTCTCAAATTTTCGACTTTGTCAAAATAAGACACTTGCGAAAAAATTGTGATATTTAGACTATATTAATTATTATTATTATTATTATTTATTAATAATAAATAAATAAATTTTTAATAACACAGAATTTTTATTTGATAAAAATATAAAAATATTATTCTTCAAAATTCGTAATAAGGAAAATAATACATATTCTGTCCAAATAATTGAAAAACCCTAGACTTGTTATTGGATCTTTGATATATTGCATATGATATTTTTATTAAAATTTTAAATTTTTAATATGTTTTATGTCAAAAAATAATTTATTTAATATATATATATATTAAAATATTACAAAAAAACCCGAATGAATAATAATTTTTACTGAATTTAATTTTATTATTAATTAATTTTAATATACATTAATATAATTTTAAGGATAAATATTTAATACTTTTTATCAACTATGACTAAAAATTTCTTGTTAACTCATTTAGTAAAAATAATAATAATAATAAAATTAAGATCATGGAAAAAATTTATTTTATGTACACCAAAATATTGTTTTCTTCATAAAGAAAAGCGAGAAACCGAGAGCGTGAATACAAGGTACTCCTATTGAGCTTTTTTATATTTTTTGATTTTTTCACATTTCAATAAAGTCTCAACGTCTACTATTTATGCAAAAGTAAATATCAGTCTTTGTAACAGAATTACTAATTCTGTTACAAAGGCTAACAGTTTCTAATATGTTCCCTAAAACCAATCCTGATTTCTTCTTCTTCTCTTCTGCTGAAATAACAGTTAGCTTTCCTTTTAATCTATTGAAAAATTGAGCTGAAAGGGGTTTTGTAAACACATCAGCAACTTGATCAATGCTTGGAACATGGTTAACTTCAAGCTCTTTAGCAATGACCTTCTCCCTTACAAAATACAAATCCAACTCCATATGTTTGGTTCGGGAATGAAGAACCGGATTAGCAGAGAGAGAAATGATACTCATATTGTCACACCATAGAGTAGGTGGATATCTGAAATGGACCTTTAATTCAGACAGTAGAGATTGCAGCCAAAGGATTTCTAAGGTGGCATTAGCTAGACTTCTATTTTCTGCTTCGGTAGATGATCTAGAGACAACATGTTGCTTCTTTGAAGACCAAGAGATCACATTTCTTCCAAGGTAAATACAATACCTGGTTGTAGACCTTCTATCACACAAGTCATTTCCCCAATTTGCATCACAAAAACCAGTGAGACTTAACACCTTTGAGCCCTGCATCAAAATCCCTTCATCTGTAGTCCCCTTAAGGTACCTCAAAATTCTTTTAATTGCCTTCCAATGTTAATCAAGTGGGTTTTGCATGAACTGACAGACTTTATTGACACTAAAAGCAATCTCTGGATGAGTGATGGTAATGTACTGCAAAGCCCCTACTATACTCTTGTACTCGGTGGCATTTTCTATTTGATCTCCTTCATCTGAAGTAAGTTTCAAGCTGCTGATCATAGGTGTGGGCAGAGGTCTGGCATTATCCATCTTGGCTTTCTGAAGCAGGTCTTCTATGTACCTTCTCTGAGATAGTTGAAGTCCCTCATTTACAGTTTTGACTTCAATTCCTAGGAAATAAGAAAGTTGGCCAAGGTCTTTCAAGGAAAAGGAGCTATTTAGGATAATAACCAATTTCTCAATCTCTACTTTGTTGCTTCCTGTGATTATAATATCATCAACATAGATCAAGATTAACAAAGTTGACGATTTTGAGGTTTTCATAAAGAGAGAGTTATCTGCCTTGGAACAATCAAACCCCATTTCCACTAGTGATTCTTTTAGCTTGTCATACCAAGCTCTTGGGACCTGTTTTAAACCATACAAGGACTTGTGAAGTCTGCAAACCAGATGTCCATCCTCTTTAGTTTTAAACCCAGCTGGCTGCTCCATATACACTTCTTCCTTCAACTCCCCATTCAAAAAGGCATTATTGACATCTAGCTGTCTTAGACACCATCCAAAAGAAAGAGCCAGAGTAATGACAACTCTGATTGTAGTTGGTTTAACAACAGGAGAGAAGGTCTCATTGAAGTCAAAACCTGCTCTTTGTAGGAACCCTTTAGCAACCAATCTGGCCTTGTACTTCAAAATTGTCCCATCAGAATTCCTTTTAACCTTAAACACCCATTTGTTTCCAACAACTTTTCTATCTGTAGGAAGGTTCACAAGAGACCATGTTTTGTTGCCAACCAAAGCATTGTACTCTTCTTCCATTGCATGTTTCCAGTTTTTATCAGCAAGTGCTTCTACAAAATTGTTAGGTTCCTGTATAACAGAATCAAAAATCATGGCTTTTGGTTTATAAATGCCATTCTTAGAACGAGTCACCATAGGATGGATCTTTTCATTTGTTCCAGTACCTGTAACATCATTGACAATATGAGGATGAACTGATAGCTGGATAAGGCAATTTGAAGACTCACTTTGAGAATTTTGGAAAGAAGGAGTTTGTTGTCTGGTAGATGAAGAATTTGCAGCAGTTGTGTCTTCTGATCTATGATCAGAGAGACTTGAATTTGTGTATATTGAAGATTTATGATCGATGTTGTGTGTTTTACAACACACAGAAAATCGTGCAAGTATACACGGTCACAAGTAATAAAGATTTGTAAGTAAAGATCGTTCCCACGGAGATTTATTACTATAGTTTGTTGAGTACTAAAATTGTATCTCTATAATTTTATCCAAAATAATCGTTGATATGGAAAAAGGTAACAAAAAAAATAAGACAACTCTAGGATTGCAATTTTTCACCAAATTATTCCACTCCAATCATATTATTTTCTTTAGATTTATATTTTTTAGTACATTTAATTTGTCAACCGAAAACTTCTTTTTTTATTCATACATCTCTTCCGAGCTCCGTACAAACACACCTCGTTAAATTAATTCACTATATCTCTATGAGAATTAAATTCACCAAGATTCATTAAGTTCTAAGTTTTCAAATGGCCACACATACAATTAGGGTATATTCCTATCCTTCATCATACATGTCATTCTATTTATGAGAAATACACACACAAATGCCTCTTCCAAGTTTATTCATGTGCCACAGATCGTTTTGATAAGATTCGTAAATAATCAAAAAGCATTAAGCACAAAATAGAACGAACAAATCGAACGTTTTATAAATCTATCAAAAATAGTTAAAATCAAAACTTCATAAATTTAGATCAAATGCAAGCCTAGAAAAATTAAATTACTTCATTAAATTAAAATAAAAATAACATCAACTACAGAAAATTATAAGAAGCAGAAAGGAAAATTAAAACATCACATATGAAAATATTTGGCACACGCAGAACACAACAAAAGCCAAAAAATGGCTTATGCGTGTTCTGCAGTCCAAAACGGAACAACACAAAAATTCTAAACTAAAAAAAAAACTTCTCAACTCTATCATAATATCACCTATTTATAGCTAAAAAAGTATATCAAAAATATTAAAATATCATACACGCGTCACAATTTGTATCGAAAATAAAACCCCGACATTCCCCTTAAAATCTGCGGTCACGCGAAAATCAAAAACTTATTTAATTCACGCGAGACAAGGAGCTGTTTCTGCATTTTTTTTATTCATTGTGTGTGCCACGTGTCAGCGTTTGATTCGCTGAATAGATTGGTGTGACACGTGGCAGTAAATAACAGGGAAGCAAGGACGGGCTCACGGAGAATTGCCGCACCGGATTGCGGCGCGAGACGTGGGGGAGCGCGGCTGGAACGGGTGCGAGATTCGACACTTTTGCATTCCCCGAAACGTACCACGCGTCTGCTCTTGATTGGTGCAAGGGGAACGTTGAACACGTGGCATACTTTAAATGGTTGGAGGGAACGATTGCACGTGGTTCAACCGCATAAGATTACAACCTTTGGCAGACGCGTAGCAGACACGTGGGACCCACCCTGCATGCCGACCTGCACGGCAGGTAGGCCCCACTCGGGCACCGAGCCGCGTGAAAGCGCAGAGTTTGCACGCATTCGCTTTGGTCGGGCTTGAACTACACGCGCCAATCTTGACCGTTTATGCTTTGATCGGACGGACCACGTTGTACGCATGGATGTTGACGCGTGGAACTTCTTTCCTGCGAAGACAAATAACTTCTATTAATTATGTTTTCACCCACAAATTTAATCCAAATTACATTTTGAACTTTCTTAAATTACAGTCAAGCCCTTTTCTAATTTTAAATTAAATTTTTAAACTTTTAATAATTATAATTAAGCCCAAATTCAATTTAAATTATATTTTCGATTTTTATAAATTGTAATTAAGAACTATAATATCTGAAATTATATTTGTGGACATAAATATGAAATTAAGTATATTTTCGATACAAATTATTTAATTTTATTAAAAATGTATTTTTTAGCACATAAAAAGAAAATATTAATTTATTTAACAAAAATTAACTAAATATTAAAAGAACATAGCAATTATCATTACTAAAATCGATGAAAATAACTGTATAAAATACAGTTATCAATCGACAATAGAAGGCTTGGACAAGTCAAGCGAGGGAAATGGGACTGGTGTAGAATCAGAAACTTGCACAATAGGCTTGTTGGTCTTTTCACTATAAGGAAACACATATTCATTAAAAATAACATGTCTGGAAACATAGATATTTCCCTTCTCATCAAGATACTTGTACCCTTTGTGTTTGGTACTATAGCCTAGAAAGATGCAGGGTATAGATCTAAAGTCAAATTTGTGAGAATTGTAAGGTCTTATGTGTGGAAAACATTGACAGCCAAAAACCTTAAGGAGAGAGTAATCGGGTTTAGTTTTGTGGAGTACCTCAATTGGAGTTTTCTGCTGAAGAACTGCAGTTGGTAATCTGTTGATGAGATACATGGCAGAAGAGAAAGCATCTGGCCAAAAGGAGAGAGGTAAAGAGGACTGAGCAAGAAGAGTTAAGCCTAGCTCTACAATATGTCTATGTTTCCTCTCTACAATGCCATTCTGTTCTGAGGTATGGGGACAAGAAACTCTATGTACTATGCCGTGTTTGTGAAAAAATGAGGAGAATGCACGAAATTCACCACCCCTATCTGACTGGAAGGTTTTGATTGTGGTGTCTAAAATGTTTTCAGCTTGAGTTTTGAAATGAATAAAGGTCTCTAAGGCTTCTGATTTTCTCTTAAGAAAGTATATCCAAGTAAAACGAGAATAGGCATCAACAAATGTTATATAGTATCTGAAACCAATGGTAGATAAAATAGGCGAAGGTCCCCAAATATCAGATTCAACAAGTTGTAAAGGTCTAGTATACTTAGTTTCAGATTTTTGAAAAGGCAGTTTGTGGCTCTTGCCCATTTGACACGAAACACAGAAGAAAGGAATGTCTTTATTGATTTGAAAATGAACTTTACAATTATTTAGAATCTTTGTAAGAATACTAAAAGAGGGATGGCCTAATCTTTTGTGACAAAGATCAACAAACTGGTTGTTATTCTTTTTGGTGACATCTTGACTGGTTGAAGGATTGATTTCTAAGACTAAGGCTTTGAATGGTTGACCAGATGCATTCTTTCTTTCATCTCTCAGATCAAACCTATACAGTCCCTTATGCAGAACTCCTCGAAGCAGAGTGGTTTTTGTTACCTAATCTTTCACAAAGCAGGAAGAGGAGTTAAACTCAAAAATAACATTGTTATCTTTAGTAAATTGAGAGACACTAAGAAGATTTTTTGTTATCTTAGGGACGTGTAGAATGTGTTTAAGAGTGAGAGATTTTGGGGTTTTTGAACAAGAAATATAAGAATTGCCAATGTGTTTTATAGATAGGCATGTACCGTTACCCATGTGAACCTTTTAAGTACCATTGTAATCTGATCCATAGGCCATGTTCTTGAAATCATTGGTGATGTGATTTGTGGCTCTTGAGTCGGGATACCAGCAGCTATCACCCTGATTGTCTCCATATGTCAACATGGCTTCTAGTGGGGCATTCTCTATGGGCAGTTCTTCATGTGCCTGAGCCAAGTTGGTATTATTTTGACCAAGATTGCTTGTTTGACTAGAATTGGAGGTATTTCCAGCTCCACTACCATGAAAGTTCTGATCAAATCTATAGTAGCACTTCAGAACAGTATGCCCAACTTTTCCACATAGTTGACATTGAGGCCTATTGTTGTAACTTCTACCTCTCCCTTTGCCACGGCTTCCATAGATGTTTCTACCACCTCCCTGATTCTGATGACCATTCCAGTTAGACCCTCTTCTTGAAAAGTTAGAGTAGTTTGCAGTCATCTCTACAGAGTTCTTTTGTAAGATTCTTCCCTCATGAGAAAGAAGGAGGTTGTTGACATGCTGCAAAGTGTAGGGAACTTCTTTGGAGCAGATGATAGCGATGATAGATTCATACTCATCACCAAGACCATTCAAGATAGCAAGAACCTGGTCTGTGTCAGACATCCCATGATCAGCAGCAGCTAACATATCAAAGAAGCCCTTCATTTTCATCAAATAATCTCTCATAGGAAGAGGATCTTTCTTGAGAGTTTGCATCTATCTTTTGTAAAACATCACTTTAGCAGTGGATTGAGAACTAAAAAGTTGCTCAATTGTGGTCCATATCTGTCGGGAAGAAGAACAACCCACCAATTGTGGCAGGTAACTAGGAGTTATAGAGGCAAGAATCCAAGAAATAAGAAGACGATCTTGTCTATGATACTTGATGAACTCAGGGTTGGGGTTTCCTTCGAGCAATCTTGGGGGAATTTGGTCCATGCCATATATGTAATCTTCAAGGCTATACCCAAGAATGGCATTCTCTATTTGGAACTTCCAGAGAAGATAGTTTTCTTCTTTGAGTTTAATAGTGATCAATTGGGAAAGAGGACTAGTAACAGACCTCAATTGTTCCTCATGTGTGGCCGGGTTAGCAACTCCTCCCACTGCAGATTCCTCCGATCTAGTTCTGATTCTATTGCTCGTCTTCGTCATTGAAGAATTCCCAGGACAAACAAAGCGTGAGCAAGAAAGCTCTGATACCAAGAAAGAAAAAGCGAGAAACCGAGAGCATGAATACAAGGTACTCCTCTTGAGCTTTTCTATATTTTCTGATTTTTTCACATTTCAATAAAGTCAAAGTCTACTATTTATGCAAAAGTAAATATTAGTCTTTGTAACAGAATTACTAATTATGTTACAAAGGCTATCAGCTTCTAATATCTTCTTTTTACAATTTACCTCACTAAAATAAATTTAAAAGTTAATTTACGTAATAATTTTTTAAAAATAGGATGAACAGTTTGAGTTTTTTCATTTTGAAAAAGTTTTATTATTACGATCTTAATTAATTATCTATTTTTGAACTAATATTTTTTTTTCTAATATATTTAAGTTTTTAAAAGATACAAGAGATAGAATAAAGTAATAGATAACTTCTTCTAAAAATATAATAGATTTATCTTATTTTTTATATTTTTATCAAGTAATAAATATTAAATTTACTTGGATAAATCTCTTATAAGATGCAATGCACATTGTTTGAATACTATTAACATATTATTTTTATTGTTATAAGTTTTAAATATATTAATTTTTTAATATTTTTTATTTTTAAGGAAAAAAACACTAATATAATGACAATATAAATTTTTTTCTAATAATTTAATACTTTAGTTTTTTTCTAAAAATAAAAGTATTGTTGGGAAAATAACAAATGAATATTCTTAAAATTTATAACCATACAAATAGTATAAATTTATGACTAGTTTAAATATTTTTATTATTAATAAAATCTGACACATTATTTCACATTTAAAGCCGTCTAATTGAATGATATTCAAATTAAAATACGATTATTTAGATTCGTTTAACATTAAATGACGTAAAATTAAACTTGTTCAATGTTATTAAGATATTATTTTTATTCTTATAAGTTATAAAAATATTATTTTTTGTAATTTTCAAATATTATTAGTAAAAGAACAAAATAACATCTATAAAAATTATAACTACAAAAAAAGTACATGTTTATGATATTTTTACAACTAATTCAAATATTTTTACTATTAAAAAAAATATAACTTTTAACCGTTCAAATTAAATTATAATTATTTAATTTTTTTTAATATTAAATAATATTTCATTAAATCTGTTTAATATTATTAAAATGATATATTTATTATTATAAATCATATTATTTCCTCTCATTTCTCGATATCATTTTAATACGAAGAAAAGTTGTTAAGAAAATATTATCTAAACTTCTATTATAACAGATAAAAAGTAACCGTGGTAATGCTATTAAAAAAATAATAATAATTAATATAAGAGAGAGTTCAAAATAGAAATTCAATGTCTTATCTTCTGTTCTACTTTCTCTCGTAACTATTCAAACTTCTAGTTATTTAAAACTCATTATCCTTAGTCATTTTCATTTATCTTCCCTTCCTGTGTTTTTTTGAGTCTCTTTTTTTGTCTTTTCTCCTATTAAATTTCTTTCTTTTTTCTTCCAGAGATTCTAGTTGAAGCTATTACATTGATTTCCTCTTTTGTTATTCTTTTCCAATATAAGTAGTTTAGTTTTCCTTTGCTTTGGATGGTGAAGTTGTTCTCTTGTATTCCATTTTTAGTTATGTGTCTTTTCTAGCTCCATTTCTTTTATGAGATTCCCATTGGGTGTTTGTTCTTAGTAATTTTGTTGAGTTCATTTCTTTATTATAATATTTCTGGTTTCGCAGGTGCATGTTCACGAGTTCATCTGATCTGGATTGGATCACTAGGGTCTTTTGTTCGTTTTCTACTTGCTGAGAAGGTGGGGTTGAGTGCTTGAGTCTATTTTGATGCAATCTTGGTCTGCTTTGGGGATCACGGAAGAAGCTAATAAAGGAAAAAAAGCGAAAAAAGGTTCCTTGCTTATTGGATCCTTGTGTTGGTCCCATTAATGATACTTTTCTTGTGCTTCTAATATTGGTTTCATCTGTCTCTTTTTCTGTTATATTGTGCCTTCTGGCTTTAACTTGAATTGGGTTTGTTTTGTATCATGGAAATATTGCAAGAAATGTCTCAATTTCGAAACAAAATTTGAAGTGGTTTTGTTTCATTTTTGGATGTACTTCTTCTAATTAACAAATTGTCATAGCCTTTGGTTCTTCTACCCAGTGCTTTTGAATTCTAATAATAATTTGGGACATTTAGCTTGTGTTATATCTGATCTGTGTTCTAGTGTTAGAAGATTGGACTTGATTTTCTTGGGGCCAGTAGAATTTGGTTGGTGCATTTACTCTTGAGGCAATGGCTGGAATTGATGTCTCCAAGTATGCTCATAGTCCTGTGCATCAGGCCATAGCTTTGAGGGATCATGCCAGTCTCAGAAGGATTCTTTTTGGTCTTCCACGGCTTTGTAACCCGGCTGAAATTCATACTGAAGCGGCTTCAATGGCTGAGGAAGAGAAGGCTGAAGCTATATCAGTTTTGATTGATTGCCGTGACGTCCCAAACCGTGATACCCCTCTTCACTTGGCTGTAAAATTGGGGGACCAGACAGCCACTGAGATGCTTATGGTTGCTGGGGCAGATTGGAGTTTGCAGAATGAAAAAGGATGGAGTGCACTGCAGGAAGCCATTTGCAATAGAGAAGAAGCGATTGCCATGACTATAGTTAGACATTACCAGGCACTGGCCTGGGCAAAATGGTGTAGAAGGTTGCCTCGTTTAGTGGCGACCATGAGAAGGATGAGAGACTTTTACATGGAAATTACGTTTCATTTTGAGAGTTCTGTGATTCCTTTCATATCTAGGATTGCCCCATCTGATACTTATAAGATTTGGAAGAGGGGTGCAAATTTGAGAGCAGATATGACTTTGGCGGGTTTTGATGGATTTAGGATTCAGCGTTCAGATCAGAGTATTGTTTTCCTTGGTGATGGTTCAGAGGATGGTAAAGTTCTTCCTGGATCCCTCTGCATGATTTCACATAAGGACAAAGAGGTTATGAATACTTTAGATGGGGCTGGTTCATCAGCTACTGAAGAGGAGATTAGACGAGAAGTAGCTGCAATGTCTCGGACAAACATATTTAGGCCTGGGATTGATGTGACTCAGGCAGTTCTTTTTCCTCAGTTGACTTGGAGACGGCAAGAAAAAACAGAAATGATTGGCCGGTGGAATGCTAAAGTATATGATATGCATAATGTGGTTGTGAGCATCAAATCTAGGGGAGTCCCAGGAGCCATGACAGATGACGAGTTCATTTCATCTTACAATGAAAATGAAGAAGAAAGTGAGGAGCTTGATGAAATTTTGAATGAGGAAGAGAAGAGGCAACTTGAAGTTGCACTTAAATTGGATTCATCAGAATCAACCAGTCAGATTGGTGATGGGATTATTGGACATCGTCACAGTTGCTATGAGCCAAGGGAGATTTTTATTGAAGATGGTAATGGCTATAGAAACAAGCCTGAGAAAAAAGGATGGTTTGGTGGATGTAGGAAAAGGGATGCTAAAAATGAAGGACAGAAGAAAATCACTCCTCCTAGAAATTCCTTTTGTGTGGATGAGAAGGTGAGCAATCTGCTTGGGGATTCTCCATCTAGAAATCAGATCAAACCAGGAAGGCATTCCATGGAAATTGTTGGAAGAGGGGATGGGCACCGGAGAGAAAGGGATAACAAAGCATCTTCATCTACAAGTACAAATAATAGAAATCGCCACAAGGATGGAAGCCGGGAAAATGAGTATAAGAGAGGGTTGAGGCCTATCCTTTGGCTTTCCCCAAACTTTCCTCTACAGACTGATGAACTGTTGCCATTGCTTGATATTCTAGCAAACAAGGTTAAGGCAATCCGTCGATTGAGGGAACTTCTTACAACAAAACTTCCAATGGGAACCTTCCCCGTCAAGGTATGTTTATAACTTTATTTTCTAGTTTTTTCTGACCTTTAATTCTTTAAGTTTCAATAACTTTTTATCTTAGTAAAGAAAAGTATTTGAACATTACTATTTCTCTGCTTTTTATTATATAATCTCTCTTGCTTTATGGTTTTATGTTTATATGCAGCTTTCTATTTTTTAACCTTTAAATTATTTTTCTATCTAATTAAAACATGTTACTGTTATTTTAGTACTATCCGGGCTGTAATGTTTCAATCTTTTACTGTTGTGTATCTATCATCTGTCCGTTTTATTCATTGTATTTGAAGATTCTTTATTTGGATGTGATGGGTTCTTGATGGGATAGGAGACCGGAGTAGGAGTTATGCATTAGGGAATTACTCTGTATTGAGGGTCTGCTCTAGAGAAAACGCTTGATTTTAAATGGTGGGCTAGAAGAAGGTTCACTTGGTTCATCAAAAGTCATTTAAAGACTTTGCAATCTTAGTGGCTGATATAGAACCTGTCTTTTATAGCTAGTTTTGACTAGTTGACTTTGGATGTCTTAAAGTAATTGATGGCATAGTTGTAACTTTGGGTCTATCTTATTAATAGTCTAGTTTCTTTGTTAGTATTTGGGTTTAAATTATGGTTTACACGAATTAGGGAATTCAATTCAGTTTATGTTTGAAGGTATATATAGTGGAAATTATACTTTTTTCCTGGTCCATATCTTATTGACTAAATGCAATTTCCTCATTTTATGATATTGAGTAAGTTTGAGAAGAGATTCTTGCATATAACGATAGCGTTTACATATGGTAGCGTTGACATATGGTAAAACATATTCATCTCAACCCTCATTTTTATAAAAATGAGAAAAAGTATAAAAAGTGAGATGGAATCAATGATTATTACCAAAAGAGCATACATGTGGTATATAAGATTTTGATGTCTTTCTCGTAAATTATTATTGTCCTTGATTGGTCATAGGTTATGGTATTAAATATGTATGAGATCGGATCCTAATCTTGAAGGAATAGTCGAGTTTTGAAGTTGGCAAAGATTGCCAGTTCCGATAATGTTGGAACCATTGTTTAAAGAATTGACCTCCCAGCCCTTCCCTATTCTATGAAATGCTTAGTTATTGTCAGCCTTGATAACACGATGTTTTACTTTTGGTCGAAGAAGTATGAGATAACTATTTAGTTAAATTCTTATTGTTTATAGCTCCCACCAATATTGGTTTCTCTTACTGAATGACTTGGATACTGGAAGAAAGTGCAGTTCAAATACAACTTGAAGAATGCCGAAATTATTTAAGCTGATTTTTACACGATTTATGCTTCAGTAGATATTAAAAGATTGACATTAGTATCCAAGTGTGTCGTATGGATCGGGGCATCTACATTGGAGATTCTTTGACGGTAGATATCATCAACTGATGCTCAAGTTTCTCAATCAATTCTATTAATGTCTTTTGCATATTCATTTTATTGCTTCAGTGTTTTATGTCCATTTAGTATCATTGGATAGAGATGAAACTTGTACTAACCCTGCCTCTTTTCCTGGATGATTCTAGTTTCCTCTTCCTCAAGGCTTTTGACATACTCAAGTAGTTAATAACATTGCATTAAGGCTTTGTTTTCTAACACTATGTATTAGGAGAATCACAATTTCAATTCGAACTTAACCAAGCTCTAAACAGCGGAATTAAACCTATTCTCCTTCTTTGTGTAAATCTTTTAGGAAACAAATAAATAGAGCTCAAAATCAAACATGCACAAAATCAACACAAGTAATTTACGTAAAAAACCTTCTCCGTATAGGAAGGAAACAACCACCAGACTCCTCTCTCAAAACTTCCACTATCAAGAAACAATTGTACACGCTTCTCTCTAGGTAAAACTAGAGGCAAACAATCAACAACATCATCAAGAATACACTTCTTGGAAACTAACAATTATTTCAAGAAAATGGAGAAATCTAACCAAATTTAGTCACCGCTCACCGCCGTAATTTCCCAAACCTATGAGCCAAATCCAAATCCCACCGCATTTATTAAAGAGTCTCGAGTCGTGGAACATGCCCGCAAAATTTCACTAACCTGACCACAAACACCTTTGATCGAGCACTCACGGCTTCGCTGGAGAAAGAGAAACCGAAACGAGCGTTTTCTCACAGAACCGCCGGTTTTTCTCGCACTAGTTTTTCTCTACGTATTTCTACACAAAAACCCTAAACGGGTTTATTAATTAAAGCAATGAAATGACATAATTACCCTTCTTACTCCACGGGCTTTTAAGCCACACGGGCTTCCCCTTAGGCTCCTCCAAATAAGAGGAAAACCCAACAAATCTCCCCTTTTCCGATTAGATGGAGGGATCCGCCATTCCTAATTGAACAACAAACTTCAAGTTTTTCTCTTGACATCGCTTTTGTTAAGTACGTCGATCCGTTTCACGGTATGGATTTTCTCAAGTTCAAGTAACTTATTGTTAAGAGTATCCCCTTATCCAACGATGATACCTCACATTAATATGCTTTGATCTTGAGTGAAATGCCGAGTTCTTCGCTAGGTGAATAGAACTCTGATTATCGCAGAATAACACATATTTCTGCTGCTTGAAACCAAGTTTTCTCAAGAACTGTTTCATCCACAACAACTCCTTACAGGCTTTCGTTGTTGCAATAAACTCCGCATCTGTTGTAGAAAGTGCAACACACTTTTGCAATTTTGACTGCCAAGAAACTGCTCCACCAGAGAAAGTAATTAGATAACCTGAAGTAGACTTACGAGAATCTTCATCTCTTGCCAAATTTGAATCAGTGTATCCAACTAACACTGGTTTTCCACTTTCAAAGCTAAGTGTTAACTTGGAAGTACCTCAAAGATATCTCATAATCCACTTTACTGCATCTCAACGCTCTCTTCCCGGGATTCGAAGAAAACGACTAACTCCAACCGTACGAGCCATGTCTGGCCTCGTACACACCATTGCATACATTAAGCTTCCCATCATTGAGGCATATACGGAACCTTTTCCATATCTTCCTTCTCTTTATCCGTCATGCGGCCTCGACTCGATCTCAACTTAAAGTGATTAGATAAAGGAGAAGAAACCACTTTAGCTTTATCCATACGAAACCTTTCAAGTACTTTTGTTGATATACCGTCTCGTGACACGTACAACTTTTTTCTTTTCTTGTCTCGACAAATTCGAATACCAAGAATTTGTTTTTATTGCCCCAAGTCCTTCAGCGGCAAAGACTTACTCAACTCCTTCTTCAAATTATCAATTCTTGAAGAATTTCTCGCCAACAATCAACATGTCATCAACATAGAGCAATAAAATGATAAAGTCATCATCGAGAATTTCTCGCACAAAACACAATGATCAAGTAGTCTTCTTGTAACCATGCGCTCCCCATAACCGACTCAAACTTCTTATACCATTGTCTAGGTGCTTGCCAACCCGTAGAGATTTTTCCTTAACCGACATACGTAATTCTCTTTTCCTTTAACCTCAAAACCCTCTGGGCTCGCTCCATATAAATCTCTTCCTCTAACTCACCACGAAGAAAGGAAGTTTTCACATCCATTTGCTCAATTTCTAAATCCAAGCTCACGCTAGACCTAGAACAACACGTATGGAAGACATCTTCACAACAGAGAGAAAATATCATCAAAATCAATACCTTTTCTCCGATCAATCCTCGACGACCGCCTAGCTTTGTATCGTGTCGTGAATCGTGTTCTTTTTGCTTCCATCCCGACTCCACTTGTTCTTCAAAGCTCTCTTACCCTTAGGCAACTTTACTAGCTCAAACGTGTGATTGTCATACGTTGATTGCATCTCATCTTCCATAGCACCAACCCGGTGCTCGTTTCCATCTTCCATCGCTTCGCATAACATCGAGGTTCTCCCTCATCCGTCAATAACATATACTCATCTCAGATTACATCACGTGAAGGACGTCGGTCTCCGGTAGACCTCCGGGTGGAATTTTTCGCAACCGATCGCAGTATCATGGATCCGTTTCAGCTTGCATATCTATATCATTTAAACCATGTAGGTCATCTTGAACATTTTGTTCCATTTGTACCGATAAAGGAACCGGATCTAGGTCAAGCAAACCATCACTAAACTGATGAACGCCTTATTCTATCTTCTCAACATTCTTGAGATAGTTTGATCTTCTATAAACACAACATCGCGACTCCTTACCGCTTTCTTCAACCTGGATCATAAAATCAGAGCCAAATTCATCCAGACCATAACCAACAAAGATACACCGTCCGTGTCTTCATCGAGTTTAGATCTCATCTTTTGGTATACGCACAAATGCCTTGCAACCAAAAACGCGAAGATGATCATAAGAAACATCTTTGCCAAATTCAAACCTCGTTTGGTACATCAAATTGAAGAGGAACGTACGGTGTGAGATTAAGAACATATACAATCAGATTCAAAGCCTCATCCTGCAAAGATCTTCAAGTAACCGAGCCTACGAAAGAAGACATCTTACTCTTTCAACCAATGTCCCTGCTCATTCTCTCGCCCAACCCATTTAACTGAGGAGTCTTGGGAGGTGTCTTTTGATTTCGAATGCCCTGATGCCTACAATACTCATCAAAAGGACCTAAATACTTCCCCCCCATTATCTCGTTCCGATGCACCGCAATTTCTTCCCGCTTGTCTCTCCACTAAGGCTTGAAACTGTTTAAACACATCTAGTACTTGATCTTTGCTCTTCAAAGTGTACACCCATAACTTTCTTGAACAATCATCTATGAAGGTCACAAAATAACTGGCACCGCCCAAAGTTTTTGTCTTCATAGGACCACATACATCTGGACGTACCAAATCAAGTATGTATTGTTTTCTTGAAGGAGGGGAACTCTTGAAAGAAACTCTATTTTGTTTCCCTGCCAAACAATGAGTACATCTTCTTAAACAAACATCATTCATTCCAAAAAGAAGATTATTTTTAGTCAATATTGCCAAGCCTTTCTCACTCATGTGAGCAAGTCTCTTATGCCACAATTCTGACATGAGCTCATCTGTCACAGCATTAATAATGCCTTTAAAGAGTCTCGCCTGCAGTATATACAAACTGGAATGTTTGTTCCCACGAGCAACAACCATAGCACCTTTAGTAAGTTTCCATTGACCATTACTAAAGGTATTGCAATATCCTTCATCATCAAGTTTACCTGCAGAGATCAAGTTCAAACGACCAGGAATATGCTTTACCCCTCTAAAAAGTAGCCTCGTGCCGTTATTCCTCTCCAAACTCACATCTCCAAAAGCGATGACTTAAATCAAGCCATCATTACCCAACTTCACCGTCCCAAAGTCACCAGATAGATGTAAAGAAGTCCTCTCGAGACGTAGCATGAAATGGAGGCTCCACTATCAATAACCCAACCGACCTCGTGACATGCAACATTGATAACATCTTCATTATAAACAACAAGAAAGTCTTCCGAACTAGCGGTGGCAACTCGATCATTTTCTTTACTAACATCAACCTATTGTTCTTTTGTCTTTATTCTTGTTATCCCGCTCAACTGCAGCCTCGCAATATTTCTTGATGTTCCCTTTCATGACACACAAGGATGACACTCAATATTAGAAAACCTAGACTTGCTTCTTCCTTTTTCTTTGTTCTTGAAACCCTCGCTTTTACTCCTCCCTCTTCTTCGTAACCAAAATCTCTCGATCGCCGAGAAGACCTACGTGATTTTCTTCTCATTTCTTCATTCAAAACACTACTCTTAGCCGATCCATATTGATTACACCATTTGGAGCCGAATTACTTTAATGACATTCTAAATGTTTCCCAAGAGTCCCAAGAACGTACTCCAATAAACACAACCCCCCGAATTCATCATCAAACTTGATACCCATTCCAACTAACTGATTAATTATTCCTTGGAACGTATTCAAGTGATCCGTCAACTGAGTTCCATCTTGGTACCTTAAAGCCATCAATTGCTTTATAAGAAACATTTTATTATTTCCTCGTTTTCTCCGAGCATACAACTCTTTCAAGTTTATTCCATAGTGACTGCATGTATTTCTCTACTAATATGATTCAAAACATTATCATCTACCCACCGCCTTATATACCCACGTACTTGTCGATATAACAAAGTCCATTCTTCTTCGTGATAACTTTTCTCGGCTTTTCGTAGGCAAACACCGATAAATGAAATTGTTTGACATAAAGCAAATCTTCCATTTTTCCTTTCCAAGTATGATAATTAGAACCATTCAAAGTAATCATTCAACTCAAATTTGCTTCCATTATTCAAGACAAGAAATTCCACAAAAATAACCACAAATTTCCGATACCACTTTATTAGGAGAATCACAATTTCAATTCGAACTTAACCAAGCTCTAAACAGCGGAATTAAACCTATTCTCCTTCTTTGTGTGAATCTTTTAGGAAACAAATAAATAGAGCTCAAAATCAAACATGCACAAAATCAACACAAGTAATTTACGTGGAAAAATCTTCCCGGTGTAGGAAGGAAACAACCACGGCACTCCTCTCTCAAAACTTCCACTATCAAGAAACAATTGTACAACAGTTCTCTCTAGGTAAAACTAGAGGCAAACAATCAACAACATCATCAAGAATACACTTCTTGGAAACTAACAATTATTTCAAGAAAATGGAGAAATCTAACCCAATTCGTAGTCACTGTTCACTGCTCAGAATTTCCCAAACCGGTGAGCCAAATCCAAATCCCACCGCACAGATTAAAGAGTCTTGAGTCGTGAACCTGCCTGCAAAATTTCAGCTTAATCGGACCACAAACAGCCTTTGATCGGAGCACTTGATGAAGGCTTGCTGGAGAAAGAGAAACTGAAAACTGAGAGCAGTTTTTCTGCAGCAGCTGCTGGTTTTTCTGCACTAGTTTTTCTCTACAGATTTCTACACAAAAAAACCCTAAATGTGTTTATTAATTAAAGCAATGAAATGACATAATTACCCTTCTTACTCCATGAGCTTTTAAGCCACATGGGCTTCTCCAAATAAAAGGAAAAACCCAACACTATGTTACTGCTTCGTTAAGGCTTTTGACGTACTTATGTAGTTACTGTCTTTTACTTGTAACCATTTTCTGAAAATGATCTATATATTCTGTTTAGGTTGCCATCCCGGTGATTCCTACCATCAAAGTAATTGTCACCTTTAGTAAGTTCGAAGAATTACCACCAGTAGATGCATTCACAACTCCACCTTCAAGTCCTTCTGGTACAGGTAGAGAAAACCGAGAGGAGAACCAATCCTCTAGTTCATCTTGGTTTGAGTGGATAAAAGCCCCTTACCTTCGCTCTACCTCTTCAAATTCTGCTTCTAGTAGTAAGATAAAAAATATGCAAGACCCATTTGCATTACCCCCAGACTACACTTGGGTAACAGCAGAAGCCAAAAAAAGGAGAATGCAGGAGAAGAGCAGATCAAAGAAAGCGAGAAGTCAGAATCCTTGATTTTCGGGTTGAAAGTTCAGGTATGAAATGTGATAAGTGATTTAGCTCAGTTAAATGCTGCAGAATACCAAATAGGAAAACAATGTTTCGTCAATCCATTAATTTCTAATACTGACAAGGATTGGAAAAGCAAAAACAAACAAAATGAGGGGGCAAAAACAAGAAATTTTCCCTTTTGTCAAGGGAAATTGTACTGATTCATTGTGGGGATGGGAAAGAAGAAGGGGGGAAAATATAGTGATTCTTGCAACAATTGCTTCACATTTGGTGAATTTTATTTTGTAAGAATAAAATTCAATCTTCTATTCTTTCAAATTATAATTTCGGATCATATAAATGTATCATTTCTTCTTAAAAGAAAAAAGATTCATATAACTGTTTATATGCATTGATAGTATAAAATTTCTTTAAAATCAAAAACGTTTTTGTCTTAATTTATATATGAATTAAGTTTTTTGTTTCCAAATTTAAGGGTCTGTTTTCGTTATTTTCCTTTTCGTTTCTAAATTGATTCTTCCGTTTCTTAAAACTTCACTTATATTTCTGTTTTTCATGGGTATATATATATCCGTTCAGTGAAGAAAAAAAAAATGGAGAGAAAAAAAAAAAGAGTAACGAAGAAGAAGAGAAAAGGAAGAAAGAAAAAGGAGAAAAGGAAGAAAGAAAAAGAAAAAGAAAGGGAAGAGAAGGAAGAGAAAAAGAAGAAGAGAGACAGTACGGAAAAGAAAGTAACTTTTTTTTTGTATTTTCTATCTAGATTTATTTTTTTTCCAATAAAATTCAAAAAAAAAAAAAGAAAAAAATAAAATTTCTTGAAATAATAAAATATTGTTTAAATTTATTAATATCTAATTGTTATATTTTACGAGATAATTTTTTGTCGTTTTTTAACACCCATGGGTAGAAAAATTTATAGTAAGCATAGTGTCACGACCTTAATTTCTCAAGTAGCGATCGTGCGGCACTTAGCTCGGTCCGTTGCACTAAGCCTGCCTTTGAATCCGAAATGTAACTCCAAAGAGAATAGAAAGAGTTTGTAAAGAATGCTTTGTATTGCTCTAGAGAGAGTTTATGTTACAAATGCTAAGAATTCCCAAGATTTTCCAAGATTGTTAGGAATTTCCCAAGATGAATACAAATGAAGACCAAGTGGTCTATTTATAGTGTGGCAACAAGCCCAGAAAGTATGCCACATTTCTCTAGATCCTTTCTAGCCTAAAATATACAAGAGAGTTCTACGTATTAATCGCCACAAGGTTCTAGGACCTTCATCCAACTCTGAGTCTTCTAGGTTTGTCTAGCTCCTTCATGCACCTTTCGGGATGTTGGTAAACTTCAGGCGAGCCTTCTACAACCTTCCCGAACCATCCTAGCGTTACAGAATATTCTAGCCCATTCTAGCACTCTCGGCGTCTGAACATTAGGGTCTTCAAGCTTCGAGTTGAGTCCGTCAAACTCCACGCTTTCTAGACTTCTGCAGGCAACTCTAGAACTTTCCATGTGTCTAGATCCTTTAGGCATCCAACATTTGGATTTTTAGGGGCAGTTTGGGAGGGACGTGACACCCTCCCCCACTCAAGTTCGCGACGCCCTTGTCGTGCCTTCAAGTTGAAACCTCTCTATAGCATCTCTGAATTGCCACAAGGAATCCTCAGGTTCCCAACTTGTCTCTTCTTTTGGGGCGTTTTTCCATTTGACCAAGTATTCCTTATAACTTGGTACGCCCCTTCGTCGGATCAAGCGGTTCGCCAAAATTGAGTCCGCTTCCCAATCAAAGGAGGTTACCACTGCAGTAGGCGCCCTCTTGGATTCTCCCCGACTCATGTCTTCCTTGTCTCCATGAAAGGGTTTCAGCATACTTACATGAAAGACCGGATAGATTTTAAGCTTTGGAGGGAGTTACAGTTTGTACGACACCTTACCAACTTTCTTGAGGACGGGAAATGGTCCCTCGTATTTCCGCACCAACCCCTTATGAACCTTTCGCAAGGACTTAAATTGTTGGGGCAATAATTTGACAAGGACCAAATCGCCTTCCTGAAATTCTACCATCCTCCTCTTCTTGTCAGCCCATTTCTTCATCTTTTTAGACGCCTTATTCAGATAGGCTCGGGCCAACTCCGCTTTGTTCGCGACAGCCTTGGCAAACTTGAAAGCGGTGGGCTCTTTCCTTCATAACTCGTGGCCAAGGCGTAGGGTCACGGGCTGCCGCCCATGATAATTTCGCGGACTCTTGGTGGTGGACTCGGCTTCTTTGCAGATTATACGAAAATTGGGCTACATCCAAGAACTTAGCCTAATCATGCGATTGGCACCGACAAAGTGCCTAAGATACAACTCCAAGAATGCATTGGCACGTTAGTTTGCTGTCACTTTGGGGGTGGGCGGTAGAGAAATTCAAGTACGATCCCAATAGCTTGAATAGTTCGGTCCAAAATTTCCCCGTGAATCGTGGTCTTGGTCACTCACATGATATTAGACGGGATCCCCCAATGCTTCACAACATTCTTGAGGAACAAACATGCCGGCCTCATCCGCCGTGGCAGGCGGTCGAGGCGGGTATGAATGTTGCATACTTGTTTGGCGATCAATCGCCTGATAATGCCAAAGCCCTCGATTTTGGCAGTAGTGATGAAATCCATAGAGACACTCTCCCACGTGGTCTCTGAATGGGCGGCAATGCATGAGACACTCGGTGTATCTTTGCTTTGTCTTCCCTTTCGACTCGGCGCATCGGTCACCATGCTTTCGCGAACTACGATTTTTCCACCAGCAGGGGCTCGTTATTGGTGGTCTCAGGCTCAGCCCTACGACTCGACTTCATGGTTCACCTCCCTCCGGAGGTAACTGCAGTTTGGGTGAGGCCCCACGCATCACCCCTCGGGATTCATTCGGGGTAGCTCAGACCTTCCGCTTGGCAAGCTTGACTTTGGTGACGCCTCAAACATCACCTTGTGGGACTTATTTGAGACAACTCGCACGTCCATCTAGCTCGCTTGGCTTGGCGACTCCTCGCCGTTGTACTCTTTTGAGATGGTCGGGTAACTCTCTTCGTCCTCTTCAATCCGCACGGTCGCCGAGAGCTTGGGTCATGGCGTTTGGTGGTCCTGTCCGTCGGTACCACGCAAGCCTTCGAACCATCCATGATGCACATGGAGTTTGAGTATGGTACTAAGAAAGCTTTTACCTAGTCCAAGAACTCCATGCCAAATACCATCGAGTAGTCATCTATCGGCGCCATTGATAAGTCCACTTGGCCAGTCCAAGCACCAAGACTGACCTTAACTCCTCGAGCGACTCCATGTAATGTGGTAGTCTTCGAGTTAACCGCCTTCAGAAGAACCCTCCATTAACAACCGTCAGTCCGAAAGTCGACTTTGCTTCTTCCACCGAAACAAAGTTGTGAGATGCTCCTCGTGTCGACTAATGCTTTGGCGACCTTTCCCGTTAATGGTGGCATCCACGCACATTAAGCCTTTAGAGTGCTCGGGCGCTCTGCATTGCACCAAGTAGGCGCAAAGAACTTATCTTTGCACATGCGTCCGACTCGCCTCCATCCTGCTCATGAGTGGAAGCAACTAAGGCACTCAAGGCCTTCCTCTTCAGACATTCACGTGTCCAGTGCGGTCTGTCGCAAATGAAGCACGTCACACGGGGCTTTGAGGCATTCCGATCCTCCTTCTCCTTCCCTTTATCCCGTGACTTGAATGAGGAGTTGCCTTTATGATTTTTGGAACCCCGACTTTTGACCACGGCCTCCATTACTCTTCTCTCCCACCAAACTTTTATCTAAGGCCTTTGGACTCTCCTTGTTTCAGTGGAGTAGTCAATAAAGCTTTCCTTGCGATGGCCGAAGACAAGTCTTGGACACCACGTCGCTCGAGCTCCCGGATTAGCCCACGATTGGGAGCCGGAGTCCACAACTGAGAATAGGGCATCCTTGTCGGTTGTGTCGGGAACTTAGCAACAAGGTCAGTGGAACTCGCTTCCACATAGTCCCTTATGCTACCCGTTTGCTTCAATCGTCGAATCGGCCCGCTGCCTCCTCCTCGGCATTTACGGGGAAGAACCGCGTTTTGAACTCCTTTTGAAGTCTTCAAGGTGTCAATCAGTGCAAACCCTCGTTGCACATCTCCACGTGTCTCGCCTCCACCACAAAGATGACGAGCCTGGACAAATACATAGCAAATGATTCGGATCTTTGCCGGGGTACGGTCCGTTACGCGTAGCCTCGAAGTATTGTTCTAGGCCCCATGGAAGTTCTCCACTTCCCTAGCTTTCCCTAACACCGTTGAAGGTCTTGGGCTTGGGAACATCCACCCCTCTTAGCCTCGATTACGGTGGTTGTGCTAGTCCCCGCGCCATGGCCCGCTTACAAAGAGCTAGATCACCACCCATATCCTCAACTCTAAGCAAGACATTTGCGAGTTCTCTTTTCAGACGAGATCTCTTACCTTGGCGAGTTCGGCTTTCAACCCATCGATTTCTTGCCTTAGCCATGTCCATCTAGCTCGTTGAGTGACATCTTAATCGCCGTGGATCTCCACATCCTCGGCCCAAGCCATTTGCAACGCTCCTCTAAGTTGTCCACTCGGTCCAAACAACTCTCCCAAGTCTTGCAGACTCCCGACTCGTGCCTCCAAGCTAGAAAGTATGTCTTTCGACTTGGCTCGAGATTCCTTTGATGGTTTACGGGTTTCCTCACGTCCACGTTCCATAGGTGGAACATCAACGCTTGGTGTAGATGGACCAACGTTCTTCATTATGCCAAGAGTAAGATTGCTTCAACCTAATGCTTTGATACCAACTGTCACGACCTTAATTTCTCAAGTAGCGATCGTGCGGCACTTAGCTCGGTCCGTTGCACTAAGCCTGCCTTTGAATTCGAAATGTAACTCCAAAGAGAATAGAAAGAGTTTGCAAAGAATGCTTTGTATTGCTCTAGAGAGAGTTTATGTTACAAATGCTAAGAATTCTCAAGATGTTAGGAATTTCTCAAGATGAATACAAATGAAGACCAAGTGATCTATTTATAGTGTGGCAACAAGCCTAGGAGTATGTCACATTTCTCTAGATCCTTATAGCTCTAGAATATACAAGAGAGTTCTATTTACAATCTGCCACAAGGTTCTAGGACCTTCTATCAAACTATAGAGTCTTCTAGGTTTGTCTAGCTCCTTCATGCACCTTCTGGGATGTTCCGTAAGCTTCCAGCAGCTTCTACAACCTTCCCGAACCATCCGACGCGTTCTAGAATATTCCAGCCCATTCTAGCACTCTCAGGCGTGCTCTAGAACATTCTAGGGTCTTGAAGTTTGAGTTAGTCGTCAACTCAAATTCCTTTTAGATTTCAGCAACTCCAATTCTCCACAGTGTTTTAGATCCTTTAGCAAGCGTACCAACATTTGGATTTTTAAGAGTAGTTTGGGCGGGACGTGACAATAGTATGTGATATAAAATACACAGATGTTAATTCTTTAGTTTATTTAAATTTTATATTTATAATATATATATATATATTATAATTTTAATAAAATAATTTTATTTTTAATTTTGTTGATATATTATTTTCTAAAATCTTATAATAATTATTCCTTTCCAATTTTGGACAAATTTGTCAGAACTGTTACTTGTTTTTTCCTTTTTAAATTAAAACTTTTAATTTATTTTGATTTTGTTATTCTAACACTGCATTTTTTGAAATACAGATTTTGAGTTTAAACTGATATATGTTTCTCCACGGTATTATATGATTTTAATTATTAGGATTTTGTTCTTTTTACTTGTTTCAGGAACTTCCTTCTTATTATTTTAATATTTTTGGGTATTAATTTAATTTTTTTTTACTTAAGTGCTTTCTGTCTTTATTTCGTTACTATCTACTCTAACACTTTTTATTGGAACTTTGCGTCTACTGTTTTTTAACCCTTTATAATTAATAATGTATCATTGTAATTCTTGTTATTTTGTTTATATTGTTTAAATCTGTTTAGTTTCTTATGTATTAATTCCTTTTGTACTTGTTACACGACTAATAATTTGTTATCGATAACGTTTTCACTTGTTTTGATTTTATTTTAAAAATTATTTTAATATAATCCTTGTTTTTTTTATGATTGACTAACTTTGTTACTTTCCGGCGTGCATTTTATGTGAACTGTGCAATTAATATATTGTTACGAAGTAGAGCTTTTAATATTAATTATGTTCATTTTTCCTTTTTACAACAAATTTTTACATGTCCCTTTATGCTTTTATATAGCAAATGTTTTATAAAAGCAAATGTTTTAAAGTTGTATGTTTTTAATGCTACTTATTACAAATAAGTAATTTTTGTTTCTTCGTGGAATAACTTCCTAAATATTTTATACATAACTTTTGTGGTTATAAGACTTCATTTTTAATTGTGTATTTTTCAAAAAAAAATTTTGATTTTTAAAATGATCATTCTATTGTCACGAATTGAGAACCTAGTTGTGAATGTTGATGACTCTATTACGAGTGATTCTACTATGAATCAAATGATGAGATATTTTGTGACTTATGGGATAACCTCAATGTTAACTTTTTATATTCCTATAAACCATGTTGTGGTAGAGAAATCGAAAAAATTTAATTATTTGAACTTCAATAGATAGAAGAATAAGATGATGTTCTATCTCACCACCTTGAATTTGACAAGATTCTTGACTGAAAAAGCTCCCAATCAATCTGAGGGTGAATAAGATTTTTAATATTCTAGTACTATTGAAGCATTTTAATTATCTATGTCGGAACTATGTTCTCAATAGTCTAACTAATTCCATGTATAATGAGTATAATAAGGAGAAGACGACTAAAAACTTGTGTGAATTATTAGACCGAAAGTATGAAACTGAAAATATAGGTGCCAAAAATTTTTGATTGGTCACTTTCTTGATTATAAGATGGTGGACTCTAAATCTATATGCAGTCAAGTACGTGAAATACAAGATATTATAACAGAGATGTATGATGAACGGATGGTACTTAGTGAAACCTTCCAAGTTGCAGTTATTACTGAAAAGTTGTCCCCTTCATGGATAGGGTTATGATGCAGATAGAAAGTTGTAATCTACAACTAATTACTAAAACTAATTTCCTTTTTTTATTTTATTTTCTGTTATAACTGAATAACCATATACATGGTGGCAGCATGTGTGTGAGTGATGGGTGAAGCACACGAGAATTAGTTAGGCTGGGTGAGTGTGCGTGAGTGTATGGAAACGGTTAGGCTCGAGGCTTATAAAATCCATGCATGATCATAGTTAAGGATCACTCTGATTTTACCCAAACTCAATATTTCTCATAGTAATAATTTTGTAATTCATTCTAAAAACAACTGAAGAGTTGCTCTTGTTAATCAATAGAAATATAATTACCTTTCTTGTTCTTATTCTGATTCTTACACTACATCAAAAATTGGTATCAGAGCTTGGTTTGAACTACAAATAGATGGCAACTTCCGGTAACTAGACCATTGAGCAGAAGATTAGGGAGGTGTCGTGAGACCTTCAACAATTGCTCCTATGCACCACCATCCAAATTCAACTCAGTTGAGCAAGATTCAGGGGTATATTAAATCGTGAGGGAAAAAGGTTCTTCACGATGAACATTCATTGCACCTACCATCTCATCACGTCCCTGAGTTTCCTCACCATTGCTTCTACCCAGGCTCAGACAATGACCTCGCAACACCACCAAATGCGAACCCTAAAAGTGTTGTGTTTGATTAAGGCACTACTACTTGGGTGGGTAGCAACCAGGAGAAAAGACTCGAGAAGAACAGCACGGGTAACATGCCATTCAACAACGTGATACCATTATGCAGATTGTTTTAATTTCCCTCATGAGCGGAAATCCTATGGTAAGTAGGATTACCGACTTACCGTGGACCTGCCTATTTTTGCGGGCCACTCTTATAGGGAAGAATTCTTGGATTGGTTGGCTACTATTGAAAATTTATTCGATTATACAAAAATACAAGAAGAGAGAAAAGTAAAATTTGTCGCTTAAAAACTCAAAGGTGGAGCCTCTCCTTGATGGGAACATATGAAAAATGAAAAGAGGTCGAAAGGAAAGGCACCAATAACCTCTTGGGAAAGAATGGAGAAATTGATGGTGCAACAAATTTTACCAGCTGATTATGAACAACTTCTTTACCAACAATATTACCAGTGCCAGTAAAGAAGGAAAAGTATCACTGAATACACTGAAGAATTCATGAGCCTTGGCTTGTGAGCTAACATGTGGGAGCGAGAACCCTAGAAGGTTGTTAGATATGTGCAGGGTCTAAATTCTTCTATTAGAGAAAGACTAGAGTTGAGTCAAACCTTGTGGTCAATCAACCAAGCCAATAGCATGACATTGAAAGTGGAAAACCAACTATCTTGACACAGAAAATCCACACCCTTTGGGTCTCGTTTTAATGACTCCTCTGCCAGTAAAAATCTGAGTGATTTCACCTCAAAATTCACCCCATCAGTCACGCACGATGAAGTCTTTAGGACTAAACACATAACCTCACCCTCATCTCTACAAAATAGGATGGATTAAGAAAATAATTGAGGTTAAAGTACAAGAGTTGTGTAGGGTGTCATTTTTCATTTGGAAAATTATACAAAGATGAGGTGCATTGTGATGTGGTGGATGGATGCCTCTCAAATTATTTTAGGAAGACCCTAGTAGTATGACGTAGATGCAATACACAAGGGCATACCAAACATTATCGTTTTCACTTGGAAAGGTACCAAGATAGCCCTACTCCCTACAAAAGAAAAATTCCCCACCCTTACCAAATCAAAAATGCTTCTTAACTACAAAGCCAATGAATTTGACAATGAAATAGAAGGGCTAAAGTAGTGCTAGCATTAGTGGCTATGGAACAATAACCAGTCACCCATGCCATCCCTGATGTTGTTATAGAATTACTATCCACCTATACTAACCTTACACCAACTGACCTACCAAACACCTTACCACCATAAAGAGATATTCAGCACCATATAGATTTCATACCAGGTTGTAATCTACCCAATTTACCCCACTACCGAATGAACCTCAAAGACCAAGAGCTTCTACAAGAGATAGTAGAAAACATCTTGGATAAGTATCTCATCTAGGAAATCAAGAGTCCATGTGATGTGCCTGCACTACTTGTACCCAAGAAGGATGGCACGATGAGGATATGTATTGTTAGCAGGGATATTAACAAGATCACAATCAAGTACAGATTCTCTATTCCTAGGTTGGAATATATGCTTGACAAGCTACAAGGTTCCATTGTCTTCTCTAAGCTTGATCTTCGTAGTGGGCATCACCAAATTGGCATTAGAAAATGAGATGAGTGGAAGACAACTTTTAAAACCAAAGAAGGCCCTATATGAATGGCTTGTCATGCCATCACCTTCATGAAATTAATGCATTATGTTTTGAAGCCTCTCAATTGTACTTATGTAGTCATGTATTTCGATGATATCCTAATCTACAACAAGAACCCTAATGAGCATCTAGAACATTTTCAAGCTATCTTGGAAATATTGAGGGAACACAAGCTTTTTCTCAGCCTTAAAAAGTACGAGTTTATCACCACCACACTCCTTTTCTTGGGATATGTTATCAACTATGAAGGTATCTCGGTGGATACTAAGAAGATTGACTCCATCCAGTCATGACCTAACTCGACATCAATACATGAAGTCAGGAGTTTTCATGGCCTGGAAACATTCCACATAAGGCTTATAAAAGATTTCAGTTCAATTGTAGCACCCATAGCCAATTTCCTCAAGAAAGAACAGTTCATTTGGGGAAAGGAGCAAAAAGATAGTTTCCAAATCATCAAAGAAAAATTGTGTACAACCCCAGTCCTAGCTCTACTAGATTTTGATAAAGTATTTGAGGTTGAAACATATGCATCCATGGTGGGAATTGGAGCCATACTATCCCAGGGTGGCAAGCCTACTTAATTCTTCAGCAAGAAACTCAATGAAGCACGCTAGAAAATGGTCCACTTATGACCAAGAGTTCTACACTTTCATTCGAGCCGTCAAACACTGGGAGTATTATCTTATTTCAAAGGAATTTATCCTTCACAGTGATCACTCAACACTCAGATGGATCCACTCCCAAAAATACATCTTAAGAGCCCATACTAGGTAGGTCATCTACCTACAAAGGTTTACTTATGTATTTAAGCACAGAGGGGGACAATTAAAAAATTTGTTGATGCACCTAGCCAAAGACACCTTGCTAACCACCCTTCAAATTGAAATTACCAGTTTTGACACCCTTCCTGAACTATATACTACATATGAAGATTTTGCAGTTGTTTAGGCCTAATGCAACAACCATGAACCTATACATGATTTCCATTTGCAAAATGGGTATCTCTTTAAAGACAACAAATTATGCATCCCAAAAATCAGCTTAAGAAAATACCTGATACAGGAACTTCATGCTGGGGGACTTAGTGTTCATACTGGAAGGGACAAAACCATATTGTTGGTAGAGGAAAGATTCTATTGGCCTTACCTACGAAGAGATGTAGCTAAATTTGTGTAGCAATACTCTATCTGCCAAAGAGCTAAGGGAGGTAGTCAAAACACTGGTCTATACTCTCCTATGCCAGTTCCTGCAATCATTTGAGAGGATCTTAGCATGGATTTCATCCTCAAGCTACTGGTCAGTAAAAGAAGAGTAGACTCTATTATAGTAGTAGTGGACATGTTTTCAAAGATGTCCCACTTAATCCCATGCAAAAAGGTCTTTGATGCCAGCAATATAACAACTATCTTCTTTCAAAACATTATCAGGCTGCATGGCATTCCTAAAACCATAACCTATGATCGTAATATGAAGTTCATGAGTCACTTTTGGAGAGCAATCTAGTGCAGGTTTGATACCAACTTGAATTTTACCAACGCTTATCATCCACAGACAAATAGGCAAACAGAAGTGCTCAACAAAACTATAGGCAGCATGCTCAAATGTTTGACTCATGAAAAACCTCAGGAATGGGATTTGTATCTTCCCCAGATTGAGTTTGCCCTCAATAGTATCACAAAACGCACCACTAATCACTAACCCTTCTAGATTGCCTACACCAAAGTACCTAACTTCAGAATAGCTTTGTAAGCCATACCCAACCCAAAGAGTAAAGCTATGTGTATTTGCTTAAAAGCAAAGATGAAGCTATAGAGAAATTTATTCTTTATAAAACAAAAGTTGAGAATCAAAGTACTACGTTGTGATCGTGGTGGTGAATATGAAGCACCGTTTGGTGAATTCTGTGCACAACATGGAGTTATCCATGAAACCACAGTGTCTTATTCACCTCAACAAAATAGAATTGCTGAACGTAAAAATTGTACCTTGAAAGAAATGATGAATGCAATGCTATTAAGTTATGGGTTGCCACAGAACTTGTGGGGGAAACTATTTTATCAGCTATTAAAAAAAGTATCCCAAAAAAAGACACATAAGATATCGTATGAATTATTCAAAGGAAGAGTACCTTACTATAATTTACTAGTGTGAGGTGTCTTATTAAAGTAGCAGTACCTATACCTAAGAAGGTGAAGATAAGTCCAAAAACGATAGATTGCATCTTTATTAGATATGCACATAATAGTAGTTCTTATCGGTTTCTTGTGCATGAGTTAAAGATCCTAAACATACACAAGAATGCGATAATGGAATAAAGGAATGCATCATTCTTTAAACATGTATTTCTAGGTAAATCTCAAGGAGAATCAAGTTTGTCTAAATGAACGTACGAGACTATGAATAAAGATAGTCAAAACAAAGAACCTGAACAAGAGGTTGAGGTTGAACTTAGAAAAGGCAAGAGGGATACGACAGAAACATCCTATGGTCTAGATTTTTTGACCTACACTACTACAATATTGATATATAACCTCAGTTTTTAACCATAATCGTAAGTTTATGGCCATAGTTATAAAAATCGAGACTTAAGTGAGAGAGACCATAGACTATTACCTTTGGTCTTAGTTTTTAACCAAGGCCATAGATATATATTTGGTCTCGATCTTTAAAAAGTCGAAGCTATAAACATACCATTTAGTCACAATCTTATAACCAAATGATATATCTATTCTCTCGATTATACTTAAACCGTGACCATATACATCTTAATTAACCTTATTTTTTTTATATAAATTAAAATAAATTAATAAATTAAAAAAATTAAAAATTATTATATTCAAATTAAGAGTGTAATTATATTTGAAAGTTTATATATGCACTAAAACATAATAAAATCTTACTATAACTAGCTAATTAAAATATTTTAAAATATGAATTACATGCAAAAAAATTTACTAATAATAATACTAATCAAATTGTCCACAATCTAAATCAATATGAAAGATATTTTACATGGCACATTGTTATGTTTTTCGCAAAATCTTCTTCTTTGATAACATCTACTATATGCATTGCTCATTTCTCTACTGCATGGACATCCTGCTGTAGCTTTGTCAACAAAAGCGAATCATCGCATAATTTCTTTAAAATCAGAGCATAGTTCTTAATGTCCCATTGTCCATGACTCCATCTGAATAAATAAATAGCAGTTCATGCGTAATGGGAAAACATTCATGATCCAAAATGACTAAATCAGAGGCGTTAATATCAGGATATATACTGCACTTGTCTAACTCAGAACATATTTTCGATGTTGTCTGATGTAGAAAAACTTAGCACAAAAGCAATTCAAATTGATTAACAGACTCCAAAGACACGTAGAGAACCATCCATCCCTTCGCTGCATGTAGCCCTAAATAGAATCAGAAAATGGCCAATTGATGTCTTAAATTTATAATTAACATATAGAGAACGCAAACCTCAAACAGTAACTTCTAACATTAGCAGAAGAAGGCAATTTATTATCAGAGCACGAGTATCGTATCCTTCCAGAACAGAAAACACGAAAAACATGAAGTAGCATTGTTTTTGTCAAATTTATATATCCAAAAGAAACATACAGATGCTACAGGTTGAAATCAAGCATCCGATTACGTGTATGAATAAAAACATCAATGTCAGTAAATCAATTGATGCTCCATAATTGACACAAATAACTCTTCAACAAAATGACAAACCTATAATTGGGATCAATTCGTTCTTTAACCACAGCTCGTTCTTTCTCCGTCAATTGTTTACATCGATTATCATACTGTTTCTTCGTACTTCTTCATCCTAAACCAAGTGGAACATGAAAAAGTTGCATAACAATATTTACAACATGAGGACTTGTCCAACCTAAAAACAGAAATCAAGATGACTGAAATTAACAGGAGGAAGCTCAAGCAAAACAAAGATAAATACAGTATCGTTAATGTATGTTCAATCTTTTTAACCCCAGCAAGAAGACGTTCTTCGTCAATAAAAGGAAGTTTGGCAATACCCTATGTTTGAATGAAAGTTCTCGCTATCGTAAGATATCCACGTGGGACTCCTGGTGAGTGGAATTACCTGCTGTTGCGTGTTTTTCAACACACGAACTCGTGCAAGTATACACGATCGCAAGTAATAACATTTATAAGTAGAGTATCGATCCCACGAGGATTTGTTACTATAGTTTGTTGAGTACTAAAATTATTTCTCTCTGATTTTATCCAAAATAATCGTTGATTTAAGAAAAAGGTAATAAGAAAATAAAAGAACTCTAGGATTGCAATTTTTCACCAAACTAATCCACTCCAATCATATTATTTTCTTTGGATTTATATTTTTTAGTACATTTAATTTGTCAACCGAAACTTCTTTTTATTCATACATCTCTTCCGAGCTCCGTACAAACACACCTCGTTAAATTAATTCACTATATCTCTACGTAGAATTAAATTCAATAAGATTCATTAAGTTCTAAGTTTTCAAAGGCCACACATACAATTAGGGTATATTCCTATCCTTCATCATACATGTCATTTTATCTACGAGCAATATACACAAAAATGCCTTTCTCAAGTTTATTTTTATGCCACAAATCGTTTTGATAAAATTCGTAAATAATCAAAAAGAATTAAGCACAAGATAGAACGAACAAATCGAACGTCTTATAAATCTATAAAAAAAAACTAATTAAAATCAAAACTTCATAAATTTAGATCAAATGCAACCCTAGAAAAATTAAATTACTTCATTAAATCAAAATAAAAATTACAACAGATTCAGAAAATAAGATGAAGAATAAGGAAAATTAAAACATCAAGAAACGAAAATATTTGGCACACGCAGAACACAACAAAAGCCAAAAAATGGCTTCTGCGTGTTCTGCTGTCCAAAACCGAACACAACAAAAACTACAAAAACTTTTCTCCAACCAAACTAAAAACTAAAAAAAACTAAAAACTAAAAAAACTCCAAACTCCAAAACTCCCTTACAACTAAAAACTATCTCCTATTTATAGCAAAAAAAATACATCAATAAAATATTAAATTTAAATCTACGCGGGGGACAAAAAGGAGTGGCGAAAATAATAATTTAAACGCGTGCGGGACAAAAATTGTATCGAAAATGGGATCGAGGGATGTCACACAAGTTCGTTGTAATTCTCTTTCCACGCTACCACGTGTCGCGTTCCGATTCGGGCCGAAAGATTCCCCGAGGACACGTGGCATCACATCATCGGATGAACAAACCGGATGCACGCAGAACGGCGCATGTGATCGGGGGCGCGAAAGTGAAGCAACTACCGGAAACGGGCGTGATCCAGTCGCGGCCGCGCCATTGTAAATAGATACGTTTCCGCCTGATTAGCTTCAATATTCGTGGGACACGTGGCGTAATCTTATTCTCGTAAATACCGAGGATGCAATCCGCTACCATAACCCGCTCTGCCACAGAGGATTTTTACACGAGCGCCGCGCGGCGCCACACGACGCGTCATCCGGGACCGTCGATCCGATCCAACCCGCCGCCGATCGCCTCGGGGAATTGCGTAGCCGACATGCGCGGGCCCACTCGACGCCGGCCCGCGCGCGACACGCTGGCTCCACGGCACGCCGAGCCGCGCGGTTAAGATACCTCCGGGACCCACTCTCCTCGGGTTTCGATGCCACGAGCACGCGCGACCGAGCCGCTCATCCCTTCGACGACCTGTCACGTCAAGCAGTGTAATATTGCGCGTGGCATTCTTCTCTCCTGCGCAAAAATTAAACTTTCATTAATTATATTTTCACCCACAAATATATTTCAAATTACATTTTAAACTTTCTTAAATTACAGTTTAGTCCTTTACTAATTTTAAATTAAATTTTTAAACTTTTAATAATTATAATTAAGCCCAAATTTAATTTAAATTATATTTTCAATTTTTATAAATTGTAATTAAGAACTATACTATTTGAAATTATATTTGTGGACAAAAAATTATGAAATTAAGTACACTTTAGATACAAATTATTTAATTTTATTAAAAATGTATTTTTAGCAAATAAAAAGGAAAATATTAATTTATTTAACAAAAATTAATAAATATTAAACGAACATAGCAATTATCATTACTAAAATTGATGAAAATAACTGTATAAAATACAGTTATCACCTGCACCGCACTAGGTTACACGTGTTTCTTTTGCTCTTATCTAATTTCGAACCCGTGACCTGCCCTTAAGTAGACAGATTCAACGAAGTTGCCAATCACACTCACCAAGGATCCCACATGGATATCTTGCAATAGTGAGAACTTTCGTTCAAACACCCTATAAAAAAGAAAGCAAAATGTCAAAATCCCTTTATACATCTGCTTCAATTTATCATCAATGTGCCAACAATCAATGCCAAACATTATATAACAGAGAAAATCACCTGCGATAAGTATCTTTTTCCATTCATATCCACTTCAAAGTCTAACAGACACAACAAAACTTAACATCTTATTTCCAGAATTTGGTATTAAAAAAAATTACATGAATGCGCCAACAATCAATGGCAAACATTATATAACAGAGAAAATCACCTGCGATAAGTATCTTTTTCCATTCATATCCACTTCAAAGTCTAACAGACACAACAAAACTTAACATCTTATTTCCAGAATTTGGTATTAAAAAAAATTACATGAACCCAAATCAGCAATAACACGTACCAACAGGGTAGAAATCAATAATTAGGGAGTTTGGATCAGTCATCAATTTGCTATAATGTTATAATGTTATAATGTTATGGGAGAGTATGTGCACTGCAAAGAGATTATACTAAGTTTTTCCCTAATTGAAAACATGATACGAGTAATATTGGAAAAAAATGAATGTTTTATAAAAAAATTTAGTGAAGCCTTGTCCCACATTGCTTTTTTATATTACTTAAAAGATGTACAAATAGTGAATAGTTGGCTATTGGGATTAGGCCCCAAGGGGTATCCACTTTTGTGGAAAAGGAGAAGATCTTGGCAAATGTGATATCACACACACACGTGTGCCGCCGCCGTCCGATCAATCGAGCCGAGTCCGAGTGTGTGCGTGAGGTGTCATTTTATTTTTTGGAAAAAATAATTTCAAAAACTTTTCCACTCAGAAAATTATTGTTATATATATATTTTTTTCCTCAGAAAAACAACTGTTATTTTCTTTTACTCAGAATATGACCATTGTTTTTTTTTTACTCAGAATATAACCGTTAAATGGCCATTACTCGTCTTTACTTAGAAAATGGCCGTTACTCGTCTTAACTCAAAAAATGGTCATTACTCGTCTTTATTCCGAAAATTATCGTTACTCTTCATTACTCGGAATGATTGTTACGCTCTACATCCCCAGACATTACCGTTATTATCATAATGGCCACACAGTTTTTGAAACCTATAAATAGAGGGCCTCGGCTCTCATTTTCTATACAACAATCAACAAACTCATCTCACTAAGAAAAAAAATTATCTCTACAATTCTAAGTTATTTTTTAGTTTTCCGAGCAATAAATTTTTCAGGTGTGTTATCTTGGGACAACGGGGTTGTGTTTGCTTGCACAAAATTGGGCAGAGCCGCGAAAAGTTTTAAAGAGAGGGACCTAGTCCGCGACTCAACCCAAGCATTTCATTTCAGGTTATCGGTAATATTGTTCCAATACTGTTTTAACGTACTTGTATTAACAAGTAAAAGTGGCTGCAATAGTACAAGTATCAGATGCCACGGCATAGCACTCATTGGCATCAAATGGGTTCCAGTCTGAGCCATTGCTGTTCATAGATGGGCGCACTCGCGCATAGAGAGACGCACAGGAAAGTGGCTCCAACCGAGAGCAATGACAAGGATCGGTAGAGGAGGGGACCACCCCAAATCATTAGGAAAGACTACCCAAACTGTTAGAAAAGATGCTTCTCAAACCCCTCTGACACACACGTAATGGTGCTGCAAGTTCTGTTGATTCCCTGCTACATTTCTTTCTGTTATTTCCCTGTATTTCCTTTCTGTCATTTTATTGCTCTGTAAGGCTATATAGAAAGCCGAGGAGCCATGAAAAGGGTAACAAGAATGATATAACAATTACCTCTCTATCTCAGCTTCCCATCTCCTTCCCTACCCTCTGAAATTATATATACGTAACAAAACACTACATTGAGAGAGATTACGTGTGTGGCCAAGTAAGAGAGAGAGAGAGAGACCTTGCAGCTGAAAAAACACCCAAAAGCTAATGGAATAGTTTGTGTTAGAAACTCAGGTCTAACTCAACCTAATAAGATCTCATTGAATTAAGCGTTGCCGAGACTTATAAACAATTTTGCCGCCTTGCTCCTAGCCAATGTGGGACAATGATACTTAACATTCCCCCTCCACACGGTAGACAAATGTGAACATAAGCGTCACGGTGAGACTGTGGTAGAGCCTAAGGTCCAAACATATAAAGACCAAGAGCAAAGCTCTGATACCATGTTAGAAACTCAGGCTTAATTCAACCCAATAAGATCTCATTGAATTAAGAGTTGTCCAGACTTATAAATAGTTTTACTGCCTTGTTCCTAATCGATGTGGAACAATGATACTTAACAGTTTGAAACGTGAACTTAAATCGAAGTCTATATTCATCTCACCAAGGTCCTTCAGATAAGAAGCAAATGGAGCATAATGGTAGGGGTAAAACCTGAAATGAAATAATCCAACAAAGGGTAACCAAATGGCAAAATCTGTGATGGAAAATATCAACTAAGACTTATTCTACATTTCCTTAAAGTTGTACCTTCAACCCCAAAACCACATACTTGCAGCCCTCTTTTCTTGGATTTTCCTTGGCAAAATCATATACAAACCATGCTGAGAAGTAAGAAGCTACTGCCTAGACCAATTATATTTTAGTTCTTAATTATGGGTGCATTTGAGATGCAGTGGGTTCTGAAACAACATTAGTTTGCAAGAACTTTTATTAGCTTTATAATTCCGTAAAAGCTTATACTGGATAACTTTTCCTAAAATGAGGTAGCTACAAATCACGAAAACCTAGTGACTCAACTCTTGAACCCTAAAATTATGGTCCCTTGAATAAAGTTGATTTCCATTTCTACCCTTCTTTGAAAAGAGAAAAAAGAAAGTTGCATGGCTGTCACATCTATTTAGTCCTTAAAAAAGTAACAGGCACTTAAAAAAAATAGTCTACCGAAAGCTAGGCCGACATTTATAACAGCTTATTTTCAAAAGGAAAAATTAATACCCAACTAGCTCCAATTATAAACTCCATATCCATGCAGTGAGCATTAAACATAAGAGACGGTCTTATTTTGATGCGAAATTCATACTAATACAATAAATTCCTCTACACTCTAGAAAGCAAGGCAATGTAGGAAGCAGATAGTGACATAAAACTTACCACTGTCAAGAACAAACACCTTCGTAATAATAGTGCATGCCCCAACAGAGTCCTTCAGTGTATCTCAAGACCTACACAATATAGGCACCAAGACATTAGAGATCAACATGTGTGGAGTTTGAGAAACATTTGGAGTCATTAACTTACAATATATTTTCGTATTATGTCGTGATCCACAGAGGTTTTTGCAGAAAACTTATCTTCATAATATGTATCTTTGTACCCGGGTTCTTCCCATTTAACCTAATGACATAACATTAAGCATCAACACAACATGTGATCTTTATAACCAGCACACATCATGTACATAAAAAAAACTCTAACCTATGGCAATAACTTTAGATCTGCAAAAGAGTGACAGGAACATAATAAATGAGATCTGTTGGGAAATAACGCAAATTCCCGATAAGCCAAACTTATGAGAAAGCAAGAATATAAAATAACACACAAATTTGATAACGGAGTTCGGCCAATCTTGCTTACGTCTCCGGACCTGCTGCAGATCTTTTTACTAAAAGAGTAGAAATTACACAAGGTGTTTACAATGCTCACAACCCACAACCCAATTACACTCAAGAAAATTACTCTCAATTTTCTCTCACAAAAGCTTTGCTCTCTAAGCTTTTCTCTCAATTGGAATGAAAACTTTGGATGGTTAATTCATTACAATTACACATCTATTTATAGGAAAATTCACTCCTTGAATTACTCCTTAAATTAATGGTTCCTTGAATTGCTCCTTGAATTAAGCTCCATGTTTTACTCCTTGTTTTGTTCCATGTTTTGCTCCATGTTTTACTCCTTGTTTTGCTCCTTAATTTGCTCCTTAAATTAAGGAGCTTTATAACAATAATCTCTAAGAATCTCCCACTTGAAGACTGATTTCAATCTTTCTTCACACCTCGATCAATGCAAAGAACTTTTCTAGTCTTTGTTACTCTAGCAGACCAACCGAAGTCGAGCACAACTTCGCTTGTCAATAATCACCACCTTTGTTAACATATCCGCTGGATTTTTTGCTTCCTCGAATCTTCTCCAAGATTAACACATCATCTTCTAATCAGTAGATCCGATGAAGTGATAACGAAGTCCAATATGTTTGGTTCTAGAATGAAATGTCAATTCTTCGCCAAGTGTATTGCACTTCGACTATCACTACGCAGTAACATTCTTCTCTGCTTTGAATCCCAACTCGCTTAACAAACCTCAAGCCATATCATCTCTTTACTAGCTTCTGCCATCGCTACATACTCACTTTCCTTCTCGTAAGGATAGAGTGACAATTTTCTCGTATTTGTGACATCCAACTAACCACCGTAGTTCCAACAAGAATATATAACTCAAAGGGTACTTCTTCTAGCGATCAACTTCACCTCCAAAGTCTCGCATCTACGATCCTTGTACTTTTAACTCTCCTTACTAAAGTACAAACACTTTTCTCGTGGTGCTTCAGATACCTCAAAATCCACTTGATCGCTTCCCAATGAGTTTTCCCTAGATTTGACATAAATCCTAACAACTCCCAATCGTACGGCCAATGTCCGGTCTTTGCATGCACCATTGCATACATCAAACTTCCAATGGTCGAGGCATAAGGAACCTTAGCCATGAATTCCTCTTTCTTCCTCGTCCGAGGGGACCGATCCTTAGATAGGCGAAAATGACCGGCTGGTGCGTGCTAACCGGCTTCGCATCGCCCACGTTGAATCTTTGCAAAACACGATTGATGTACTCTACCCGAGATAATTGCAAGGATCCTTTCTTCTTATTTCTCAGGATTTGCATTCCAAGAATCTTCTTTGTTGACTCAAGTCTTTCATGTCAAATTCCTTTGACAATTGCTTCAACCTTTTAATATCATCCATATCTCGAACCTCGCTACTAACATATCATCAACATAAAGTAGTAAAATGATATAATCGGACCTATATCTTCAAGTAGCAACAATGATCAAGCATTGCACTTCTAGAAACCTTCCTCAGGTAGAAGTCACAAATTTTTTGTACCATTGTCTCGGCTTGTTTCGTGCCATACAAACTCTTCTTAAGTCTCGCACACCATGCTCTTCTTCCCCCTTTTCTCGAGAAACCTTCTGGCCGGTACATGTATATTTCTTCATCTAAATCTCCATTTAAGGAATGCGCCTTTACATCCAACCTGCTCAAGATGAAGATCTTCGATGGGCACAATGCTCAATACCGATCCGATAGTATCGAGCTTCACAACGGAGCAAAAATGTCAAGTAGTCAACTCCTTCCTTCGTTGAAACCCTTTGACAACTAGGCGGGCTTTGTATCTCTCGAACCATCACGCTCCTCTTTCACCCGGTACACCCATTTGTCAGGAAGGCCTTCTTTCCCATAGGTAACTCACCAGTTCCCATGTCCGGTCGAGATGAGAGATTTCATTTCTTCTTTCATAAGAAGCTCCCACTTGTTGAATCTCGAGTCCGACAAGCTTCATCATAGCATTCAGCTCCCCTCCATCACCAAGAACATATAGTTCATGTGATCTCCTGTTAGCACACGAGGTCGAGAAGACCTTCTCAATACACAAGTGAGCCGGAGTAAAGAGGTCAGGTGTGTCGGAATGACGTGTATTGCTTGTCCAACAAGTTCCTCCGTCGAGGACTTGTTACAATTGGTTCCGTTGCGTGAAGTATCTCGGGACATCATCTCGCACCGCAAATACCGACTCATTCCGCTCCGAGTCATTGGCTTCATTTTACGCATGTCCTTATACATCACCCTTTCGTTGAAAATCACATCCTTCCTGCTACTGATAACTTTCTTCTTTTTCGTTATCCCAAATGCGGTAGCCAAACTCATCCTCACCATAGCCAATGAACGTGGCATTTCTTGGATTGGGATCAAGTTTATTCCCGCCTTGATCACCGATATGCACAAATGCTACACAACCGAAAAATTTTAGATGTGATAGTTTCACCTCTTTTCCGCTCCATCCCTCCTCTCGGTATTCTACGCTCCAACGGGAACGTACGGGCCTTGGCCGATCAAGTAAGTTCGTGTTGATCGGCTTCGCCTGCACTGTTTTTAGACTGACCGTATACGAATGCTTCGGCTCTTTCGTCAACGTTCGGCTCATACACTCACCACACCATTGTGCTGAGGGCGTGCTCCGGCACAGCTTCTTTCCATTCTAATCCCGTGCTCATAGCAGAAATTTTTGAATCCGTGTCTTCATATTCACCACCATTATCAGCTTTTTGATCTTTAAACCCGTCTCATTTTCCACCATAGCTTTCCATCTTCCGAAAGCCTCAAATACTTCGTACTTATGCTTTAGAAAGTAAACCCATACCTTCCGAGAGCGATCATCGATGAAAGTCATGAAGTAGTGTTTCCCACCAATAGATGAGACAAATACTGGTCCCCAAACATCGTAGTGAATAAGCTCTAGCCTTTCCTTCTTTGGGATTCTCGCAACTTGTCCGAAAGCCGACTCTCTTTGCTTTCCAAGTACGCAATCTTCGCATATGTCTATCTCCGTACCGTACTCGAAGTTTTCCCTTGAGGCATAATCTTCATCCCCTTCTCACTCATACGGCCTAGTCTCTCGGTGCCATAGATTCGGTGTTTCATTGCTTTCGTAACCGTACCGAAACAACGTGCCTCCGCCGTCATGTATGTAGGCCACTTTTCTTTTCCTCGAGCAACCGCCATTGCACTCCTCTTGAAATCTTCCAATCATCACCATGGAAGATCGTAGTAGCCTTCACCGGCCAACCGCCCCACCGAGATTAAGTTCCTTCCGAGATCGGGAATACGCTCGACATCCTTCGCCCCCAAACAAACTGCTCAACTTAATCTTCACTACACCTTTGCCAATAATAGCACATGGTTGATCATCACCAAGATATACATTTCCAAGGTTTTCGGGGACATATTTCGAAAAATTCTTTTGTGAAGTAGTACGAAATCCAGGCTCCAGAGTCTAACACCCAAGATTCTTCCTCGCTCTCCAAAGAGCATATCAACGCATCATCTCCTCCCGAGGCGGAAGTAACATTTGCCTCCGCTCTTCACTGCTTGTCCTTCGGTGCATTCTTGCACCGATTTTTGTAAAGGTTCCTGTTTCTTCCACAATTCCAACACTCGATAGTCTTCGAGCCACGGGAATTATTAGGATTCCTCGGATTCGACCTCCCGCCTTTTGATCTACCCCAGCCGAGTTCAATCACGTCCATTTCCTTTGGTTGAATTTCTTCCTCTCGACTCGTATGCAAACCGAAGAGGTTGGGACGATTCAATTGCCTCTACGCTCTGATCTCTTCACCGAGAACCAAATCACGAATATCATCAAATTTTAACTTATCGTTCCCCGACGAGCTACTCACACCGTGACAAGAGCATTCCGCCTTTCCGGTGCAGTAAGACAAAAGTATCAACGCCGTACTTCTTCATCGACCATTTTCCACCGAACTCAACCGGGTTGTAACCGTGCCGAGTTCTATTGAGATGTTGAGCTACCGACGCGCCTTCCGTCATCCGCACCTGAACAAGCGCCCATCATCGTGCACTTTGTTTCGAGGTCACGGCTTCTCATACATATTAGAGAGAGCTTCCATAAGCACCCGCCGTGGTCTTTTCCCTTTGCTACGTTGGAAAGCAACATTACGGGATAACGTCACCGAATAACTCCGAGGGCTTTCGTCATTCCGTGCCTAAGATTCCAATCTTCTTCCTTCATAGCCTCCGGCTTCTTCCCCGAGCAGAGGTTGGATATAGATTTCTTTGATACGTATAATCCTCTATCTCGCATTTTCCAAAACCCGAAATCCGTGCCATCAAATTTCTCGAGTTTCACCCTTCCTTCATCTCCTGCCATTGCTCCCACTAAAATCTCGACTTCCTCTCGGATCGTTTCGATTATTTCTGCGTAAAATTGATGTAAATCACTACCAATAGCTCGATACCGCTTGGGAAATAACGCAAATTCCCGATAAGCCAAACTTACGAAAGCAAGAATATAAAATAACACACAAATTTGATAACTGAGTTCGCCAATCTTGCTTACGTCTCCTGACCGTCTAGACCGTTTACCGAAAGAGTAGAAATTACACAAGGTGTTTACAATGCTCACAACCCACAACCCAATTACACTCAAGAAAATTAATCTCAATTTTCTCTCACAAAAGCTTTGCTCTCTAAGCTTTTCTCTCAATTGGAATGAAAACTTTGGATGGTTAATTCATTACAATTACACATCTATTTATAGGAAAATTCACTCCTTGAATTACTCCTTAAATTAATGGTTCCTTGAATTGCTCATTGAATTAAGCTCCATGTTTTACTCCTTGTTTTGTTCCATGTTTTGCTCCATGTTTTACTCCTTGTTTTGTTCCATATTTTGCTCCTTAATTTGCTCCTTAAATTAAGGAGCTTTATAACAATAATCTCTAACAAGATCAGGTTTTGGTATAGAAATATATGTCTAGAAACATAATTATGTTAAAATTGAAATTTGGTGTCTAGAAAATATCGATTTTGTACGACTTTCAAAAGTATGGAAGTGGCAACTACTAAAATTTCCAGGCCTTTTAAACCATTACAAAAATAGAACACAACAAACTTTTACCCTACCTTAAACTCATATTAAGTTCTACGTATACTTTCCATTAGACTTGTTACGTTACATTTACAAGCAACAAAAGTCAAACTAAACACTGAATTTTTTTAGCACATTACAAGACTTATTTAAAACACATCTTTCAACCACCTTATTTATCTATGCATCATCTGACATTTCTAATTTTGTAACCACAGATTTTTTAGAAGCAATTGCAATAAAAAATTGTCCTATGTGCTTTTACCAGTTCATATCCAACATTCAACTTTACCCAAAAAAAAATGCATCAAATTCAAAATGTTAGTGAGATAAAATGCATCATAAGCAAATAAGGCAAACCCTTTATCATCATTTAACAATTAATTTGAAAAGGTGAAGTCTGCATTAAGTTTATCACATAAAGAGAATAACTTCTCGTATCTATTATGCAAACAGATTGTATCCCTTTAAAATATGTCTAGTTAAGTTTTTCAAAACCATATAAAAATTAATGCATGTCACTAAGTAAAATACAACACAACAACGTAAACCATGAAAGTATTTGCTCTGCTACTGATTCTCCAACCTATCAGCAATGGAACCATCCTTATCTATTTTTGAGATATGAACAGTCTTAATCAAAATCCATCATACGATCAGTGATGCAGCAATTGATAGAATTAATTTATGATGGATAACCATATTGCAATTCATAATTCATAGATTTACCATAATACTCTAGTGAACATTCAATTTTTGATTCTAAATTACCTTGGTTTATTGCTATAATCTTCCAGAGAGACATAATTACCGGTGATCACTGGAAGCCTTTAGATCTCTAAGTAATCTCTCTCAAGTCCGATGGAAAGAGCAAGAGAGACGGTAGTAACAACTTTCTGTTCTATACAATAAAAGATATCCAAATTGTAAGTTCTTAACCGAAAACCTTTTCCCCCTTTTTTTAATTCTTCTCTCTATTTTCTCTTTTTTATATATTTTATATATAGAAAGAGAGCCGAACTATATTGAGAGAGAGAGAGACGAAGTGACGTTAGTAGAGGAAAAAACGCCTCTAAATTTCAAGAGGTGGTCTGTAATCTATTTCCTCGTTAGATATTTTCTTATTTAATATTTCCTTATTAAATCCGGATTTAAATTCTGAATTCAAAACTTGTTTTATTAGAAATTTCTTATGGAATCCAAGGTGGATTCAAATTTTGAATTCAAAACTTGCCTTATTGGAAATTCCCTTATTGAATCTTACGCGGAAGCAAATTCTGAATTCAAAACTTGACTGATTGGAAATTTTCTTATTGAATCCTACGTGGATTCAAATTCTAAATTCAAAACCTACCTTATTGGAAATTTCCATATTGAATTCTAAGCGGATTCAAATTTTGAATTCAAAACTTGCCTTATTGGAAATTTCCTTATTGAATCCTACGCGGATTCAAATTCTTAATTCAAAACTTGTTTTATTGGAAATTTCCATATTGAATCCTACGTGGATTCAAATTATGAATTCAAAACTTGTCTTATTAGAAATTTTCTTATTGAATCCTACGCGGATTCAAATTCTGAATTCAAAACTTGCCTTATTGGGTATTTTCTTATTTAAAGAACATTGCAATATCTAATTGTGTTCTCTAGGGACCAATAACATAATTGCATTATTTTCAAACTTTATATAATTTAGACCATCACTAAATCATAAAGTTATTAATACGCATTCTACACATTAAAGGGCGCACTTCTCATGACACATATTAAACCTGATAAATAATACTTAATTCGATCACTTTATAATAGGTCTAATTAAATATTTGATAATCTATTATTCAATATATATTTATATCACATATATGCCCATATATGTTGTAATTAATTGAAATTAATTCCAAGAAGCTTCTACTTGGGCTATATGTATATATATATTGACAAAACCGAATTGAGTACTCAAACTATGCTGTCATAGCCTTTTGCGTCATCAACCAATTCCGTCCATCAATCATATCCACAAGAACTTAAGTAGTATTCGTCTCATAAAGCGAAACTAAACCAACATAAACCACTGTGTAAACATAACTGAATGACATGAATTATGAAGGGGATGTGTAGTTTGGAAATTACATGTAATGTGATCCACATGCCTATTTCCAATTTGGTTACTTTAACTTAACTTAATTTTGAGGTCAATCAAAAATCTGAGTGCATAATAAAATGAATAACTGAAAGCTAAATAAATGAAGTCTGAATAACTGTATGATACATACAAATAACAGAATATCATATAAAAGTTAACTGCATGATATCTATAAAAGTATATCATATAAAACATAAAACACGATACATAAAATACAATCTCCTACTAAATTTGACAATCCTTTGTGGCATAGATACTCATATGAGCGACATGCTCATGAAATTGTTTGGGTACCAATCCCTTAGTCAGTGGATCTGCTAGCATGGAAGCTGTACCAATATACTCAATACTTATAAGTCCACTCTGAACTCTTTCCTTCACAGCAAGGAACTTAATGTCGATATGTTTGGATATCGATGAACTCCTATTTTTGTTGGAATATAGTACTACTAAATTATTGTCACAATATATCTTAAGTGGTAACTTAACAGTATCCATAATACGCAGCCCAATGACAAAATTCCTTAGCCATATTCCATGGTTTGATGCCTCGAAACACGCAATGAATTCGGCTGCCATGGTGGAAGAAGCAATCATGGTATGCTTTGTACTCCTCCAAGATATAGCTCATCCAGCCAACATAAAAATATAATCGGATGTTGACTTTATGCTATCCACACAGCCTGGAAAATCAGAATCAGTATATCCAATGACCTCAAGCTTATCTGATCTCCGATATGTCAGCATATGATCCTTCGTTCTTTGCAAGTACCTAAGTACCCTCTTGGCTACTTTCCAGTGATCCATACCAGGATTACTGAGATACCGACCTAACATTCCTGTGATGTATGCAGTATCCAGACACGTACATACTTGAGCATACATCAAACTTCCTACTACTGAAGCATATGGAATCTGGTGCATTTATGATTTCTCGAGTTTTGTTTTTGGACACTGATTGAGACTAAATTTGTCTCCTTTTGTAACAGGGGTATTTCCTAGTTTACGGTGTTCCATGCCATATCGCTTAAGAATTTTATCGATATATGCTTGTTGTGAAAGCCTCATGATACCCTTATTTCAATCTCTTTGTATTTTAAGGCCTAACACATATGATGCTTCACCAAGATCTTTCATATCAAAATGTTTGAAAAGAAATCTCTTAGTTTCACGCATCATGTTTATATCGTTACTGGCAAGCAATATGTCATCAATATATAAAACTAGAAACATAAACTTACTCCCAATGAACTTGTGATACATGCATTCATCCACCAAGTTAGGCTCAAATCCAAATGAGACAATTACTTGATGAAATTTAAAATACCATTGTCGAGACGCTTGCTTGAGTCCATAGATAGATTTCTTTAATTTGTAAACCATCTTTTTTGAGTCATCGGACTCAAAGTTAGGTGGTTACACCATATAAATGGATTCATCAATGTCTCCATCGAGAAATGCAGTCTTAACATTCATCTGGTGTAACTCAAGATCAAAATGTGCCACAAAATCCATGATAATTCTGAAAGGAATCTTTCATAGACACATGTGAGAAAGTTTCCGTAAAGTCAATGCCTTCTTTCTATGTAAACCCCTTAGCAACAAGCCGCACTTTGTATCTTTCCACATTACCTTCTGAATCCCTCTTGGTCTTAAATATCCATTTGCAACCAACAGGTTTCACACCTTCAGGTAATGGGACGATATCCCAGACTTTGTTGTCATACATTGACTTTATTTCCTCATTCATGGCCTCGATCCATTTATGAGAATTCGTACTTTCCAAAGCTTGATAGAGACTAAGAGGGTCATCCTTCATCATACCAATGTTGAATTCATGTTCTTGAAGGAACACAACATAATCTTTAGATATTGTGCTTATTTTCTCTCTTATGGATCACCTTAAAGGCATTTGTTCTTGAAGTTCTTGAGGTGGTATAGGTTCCTCTTCAACATCAACATTGTCTTGTACCAGATTCTCTTCCATTTCTAAAGGTTCATTCACTGTACGATCTTGAACCAATGAGTCTCCAGATATTCTTATTGCAATTGGTACCATTTTGGCACCCCTTGTATAGAAGAATCTTGTTTCTCTTCAAAGACAATTTTATTTGTATTTCTCCCTTAAACCATAACATCCTCAAGGAACTTAACTGTATTTGTCTCAAAAATTGTTCTATTAGTGGGATCATAAAATTTATACCTCGGGACCTTTTTGCATATCCGAAAAAATAGCAGCTAATTGTCCTTTCATCCAGCTTTTTCTCTTATGGCCTATAAGGCAGAGCTTCAGTTGGACAACCTTAGGTTCTAAAGTGCTGGAGATTGGGCTTCCACCCAATCCACAATTCATATGGAGTTTTGATCGCTGCTTTAGTCGGTACCTGATTCATAATATATGTTATTGTCTTAAGTGCTTCTCCCTAGAGATTCAATAGAAGCGAGGTAGGAGAAATCATACTTCGCACCATCTCCATTAATGTTTGATTGCACCTTTCAGCCACACCGTTCATTGTGGGCGAACCCGACATTGTATACTATGGCACAATTCCATTTTCCTCTAGAAATTTAGCAAAAGGTCCTGGACGTTGATCTCCTGAGCCATCATACCCACCATAGTATTCACCACCACGATCCGATCTGATGCTTTTAATCCTTTTGTTGAGCTGTGACTCAACTTCAGCCTTGAAGGATTTAAATATGTCCAAAGCTTGAGCCTTTTCTTTAATTTAAAATATATAACCATATCTAGAATAGTCGTCAATGAAATTGATAAAATATACATGCCTATTCCTAGTAGCTGTAGGGAATGGCCCACATATGTATGTATGTATCAGCTCAAGGACATCCATCATACGATTGGCTATATATTTACGCATGCTTGTTTGTTTGCCCTTCGCACACTCAATGCACGAACCGAGATCTGACATGTCTAAAGGCCGCAGAATATCACTTTGAATAAGACGTGTAATTCTCTGTTGAGAAATATGACCTAAACGCTTATGCCAAAGTGTAGGTGAATCTTGATGTGTTAATTTTTGTCTAACGTTTCGAGTTTCATTGTTCAAGGTCTCATTATAGGAAGCAACAGTATCTAAAGCATAAAGATTATCTAAAATAGATAGAAAACTAGAAGCAACGAGATTGGACTTTTGATATAAACCAAACTTTCTATCTCCAAATGAACAAGTAAAAAATAATCTGTCCAATGTAGAAATAGAAATTAAGTTCCGCCTAAAAGATGGTACAACAAAAGTATCAAACAAATCCAAATACAAGCCAGTTTTCAAAAGTAATCTAAAATGCCCTATAGTTTCAACTTTCTGCCTTGTTCCCATCGCCCATATAGATGTATCTTTCACAATCACTTGGCTTTCGATAACTTTGGAAACCCCACATAGACACAGAGATGTGAGTAGTTGCACCCAAATCTACCCACTATGTGTCTATTGAAACTGAAATTGCATTAACTTCTTCACAAACAAATGAAAAATGAATACCTTTATTGACACGCTATGCGTGATAGTTGGTACTATTTTTCTTCCCATGCCCTTCAGATCCACAGAAGAAACAACCTCTCTTCTTTTCTTTATTCGGCTCCGATCCGATAACCGATTTCTTGTCCTCAATGGGCTTCTTTTGTGATCTTGAAAATGCAACATCTGAATTGGCTTTATGTTTCTGTTTCCCTTTTCCCTTAGAGGTAGAATCAATGTTTGCGCTTTTGCTCTTATCCAACTTCAATCTCTCTTCCTCCTGAACATAGTGCGAGATGAGTTCATTAACTAATTATGTTTCCTTCTGACAGTTTTAGCTCACCTTGAACTGTCCAAATGAGGTAGGAAGAGAGTTAAGGGCCAAATAGACTAGCATATCATCCAATATAACTAGCTTATGTCCCTTAAGTTTTGAAGTGGTATGCATCATTTCAAGAATGTGCCCTCTGGCATTGCTCTTACCATTATACTTCATTGTGCAGAGTTTGTTTAATAGAAGACCTATTTCAGCCTTCTCATTCCTAACAAACCTTTGATCAAGTTCCTTAAGATACTATTTAGCAAGAGTGGAATCAGAAACCGATCCCCTAAAACTTTCAAGAATGGTTTTTTGCATGACTCAGAGACACAAGCGATTTGACCTCATCCACCATGCATGTGCATTTTGTTCCTTTTCAGAACTAGTTTCAACAGGCACAGGTGGTTTGGCCTCCTCCAAGTCAAGGAACCCAATGATAATCTCTAGATTATCTTTCCAATCCTTGTAATTAGAACCCATCAACATCAGAATGTTGTTGATGCCGGCTGTAAGATCAGTAATTTTTGTTGAAAATATTTACAAAGAACTGATCAAATGACCGAATAATTATAATAAAAAATCAAAATAAGGCATATTCTATTTACTAAGTATCTTAAAAAAATAAGTTCTCTTTGTAGTCAGTCATTATTCTAAGATAATTAGGTGTAGCAATTGAATGTAACAATCCATTTGATGTCAATTAGTCAACCTTCCTTTGGACTAATTAACTAATTACATCCAAAACTTAATGACTATTACCCATTCATTACTACAAGTATACAATACAATACTTGACTATTGTCTTTACTTTAGGCCAATCCAATAACCAAACACTATATGTATCTCTTCTGTGTATAAATTGGCAAATGATCAATGCCGATATGAGAGCTTACTTTGATAAGATGATACCTTGATCAATCATTTTTCAAAATATATCTTAATCTGAAGCCTTCATAATGACTTGATATTATCCTTAGCAAATAATATTTATTTAAAACATGACTTATTACAAACTTATTAATTCTTCAAACAATCAATTGATGAAATAATCTTTTGAACAAATTCCAAAGCCAAGTTTGGTTTAATCAAATTATTGTATACTCTGATATGGTTTAGAAATAATTATAGTTGAATACCAAAATAATTGATATGCAGAAATATAGATTAGAATAGAGTAATGCTTAATTTGAATAATTTGACTATTGAGGATAAATAATTTGAATAAGGAAATATTATGCTATTACCTAAATATTCATCTTAAAATTTTCCAAACTGAAGGACCCTTTTGTTCAAAAATATTATTCAAAAATTTATACTTATTAATTTTCTTAAAAACAATTTCAAAACATAAATATACGAACCAAAATCAAAATTTAACAGTTCAACTAGAGTAGACTCTGATACCAATTGATAGAAATTTTATTTATAATGCATAACCATATTGCATTTCATAAATATTAGATTTACCATGATCTTCTAATGAACTTTCAATTTTTGATTCTAAATTACATTAGTCTATTGCCATGATTTTCTAGAGAGACACAATTATCAGTGATCACTAGAAGCCTTTAGATCTCCAAGTAATCCCTCTCAAGTCCAATGGAGAGAGCAAGAGAGACGGTAGTAACAACTTTCTGTTTTGTACAATAAAAGATACCCAAATTGCAAATTCTTAACCGAAAATACTTTCCGTTTTTTTAATTCTTCCCTCCATTTTCTGTTTTCTATATATTTTATATATAGAGAGAGAGCCGAACTATATTAAGAGAAAGAGACGAAGTGACGCTAGTAGAGGAAAAGACGCCTCTAAATTTCAAGAGGTGGTCCATAATCTATTTCCTCATTAGATAATTTCTTATTGAATCTTAAGCGGTTTCAAATTCTGAATTTAAAACTTGCTTTATTAGAAATTTCCTTATTGAATCCTACGTGGATTCAAATTTTGAATTCAAAACTTGCTTTATTAGAAATTTTCTTATTGAATCCTACGTGGATTTAAATTCTGAATTCAAAACTTGCCTTATTGGAAATTTCCTTATTGAATCTATGTGGATTCAAATTTTGAATTCAAAACTTGCCTTATTGGAAATTTCCTTATTGAATCCTACGCGGATTCAAATTCTGAATTCAAAAGCTACCTTATTGGAAATTTCCATATTGAATCCTACGCAGATTCAAATTACGAATTCAAAACTTACCTTATTGGAAATTTCCTTATTGAATCCTACGCGGATTCAAATTCTGAATTCAAAACTTACCTTATTGGAAATTTCCTTATTGAATCTTACGCGGATTCAAATTCTGAATTCAAAACTTGCCTTATTGGAAATTTTCATATTGAATCCTAGGCAGATTCAAATTCTGAATTCAAAACTTGCCTTATTGGAAATATCCTTATTGAATCCTACGCAGATTCAAATTCTAAATTCAAAACTTTCCTTATTGGAAATTTCCATATTGAATCTTACGCGGATTCAAATTATGAATTCAAAACTTTCCTTATTGGAAATTTCCATATTGAATCTTACGCGGATTCAAATTATGAATTCAAAACTTACCTTATTGGAAATTTCCTTATTGAATCCTACGCGGATTCAAATTCTGAATTCAAAACTTACCTTATTGGGTATTTCTTATTTAAAGAACATTGTCATATTTAATTGTGTTCTCGAGAGACTAATAGCATAATTGCATTATTTTCAAACTTTATAATTTAGACCATCACTAAATCATAAAGTTATTAATACGCATTCTACACATTAAAGGCCTCACTTCTCATGACACATGTTAAACCTGATAAATAATACTTAATTCGATTACTTTATAACAAGTCTAATTAAATATTTGATAGTCTATTATTCAATATATATTTATATCACATATATGCTCATATATGTTGTAATTAATTGAAATTAATTCCAGCACCAATATCATAAGGTAAGACATAAAACATATGAATATCATAATTAGACTAGAACTAATGAGACCTTGTTTTCTTCATGATTCTTAGCATTAAAATCATCAGACTTCTCATAGAGTATCTGCTTGACCTTTTGATTTCAACCCCTCTTTGTTGTCTTGTATTTGGAAACCAAGGCAACAAAAGCCAACAACCTGACGAGAAAAGCATTTAAATTTTTTTTCCTTACTACATTTTATCAATAAAAACAATAGGTAAATGATGTCAAAGCCAAAATATCCAATTCAATTTGAAAATAGATGTATGTGTTCTAGCCCATTGTATTCATATATTATCCCATTAAAATTTTACCTATATGAAATAAACATGCAAAAGGAATATACATCTTCTACAAGACTATTCTTAGCTTCAATTATAACTTTACCAACGATAGCTTCAGAGGACAAACAAGCAACTTTATGGGAACATAATGCACTTTTGTCGTTACATTCCTTCTCATGTCTTGTAGTGGCTTGTCCAACATGGGATTCTTTTCAAGTAGAGAAATATTGTTGAAAAGAAGCAGGTGAAGGACCTTAAGCTAGACGAGATCCATGAAATGGGGATACTAGAACCAAAGAATCTAATTGGACTTGAGGCTTCATATAATCTCATCTCCTAGTTTGTTTTTTTTTCATGCTTTATTCTTTCTGCCTACCGCCAGAGGGAAAAAAAGAGAGGGTATCACACATACCTGGAGCTGGGTTGCGAGCAATAACGAAAAAAATAGCCGGTGAGGGGAGGTACGTGATAGGGGAAAAGGAAGAAGAGATAAAGGTATTGAAATGGGAACCAGCTACGCGAGTAAGCAGCTAGAGAAGGGAGGTGCACAACAGGGCCGAGGAAGAGGAAGAGGAAGAAGAGATTAGGGTCATGAAATGGAAACTAACTACGTGAGTAAGCGGCTGGTGAGGAGAGGTACACAACAGGGTCGAGGAAAAGGAAGAGTAGATCAGGGTCATGAAAAGGAAAAAAGAAAAAAAGAGAGGGAAAAAGAGAAATGTGAGAGGGAAAATGCAAAAAAAGAGAGAAAAATGGAAGAAAAAAAATAGAGAGGGAAAAAGAAAAAAAAAAGAAAGGAAACAAGAAAAAATTGATAAAAAAATTTGATATGTGGTGTAAAAGAGAAAAAATACATGAAATTAAATTAATAGAGAAATAAAAATTGTAAAGTAATTTTTGTATTTTTTTAAATAAATAACACACAATATACTATTTCACAAGAAAACATAAATTAGATGAATCAATTGATAAGTACAAGGCCAGGCTTGTAATTAAGGGATACAAACAATGACATGGCCTTGATTACTTTGATACTTATTCTTTTGTGGCGAGAATAGCATCTATAAGAATGATAATTGCTATCATTGCTCTAGGAAATCTTGAAATACATCAAATGTATGTAAAGACAACCTTTCTAAATGGAGAGTTAGATGACAAAATCTATATGGACCAACCCAAAGGTTTTTCATGCCTAGGGCAAGAAGGAAAAGTGTGTAAATTGGTGAAGTCTGTATATGGTTTGTAACAAGCACCAAAACAGTGGCATGAAAAGTTTGATAATGTCATAAGCACAAATGGCTTTAAATCAACGAATGTGACAAATGTGTATATGTCAAGGACAAAGAAGATGGTTATGTTATCTTGTGTCTTTACATTGATGGCATGCTAATTGTGGGTAGTAATGATCAAATGATCAAATCTACTAAAACTATGTTGAATTCAAGGTTTGATATGAAAGACACGAAGCCTACTAATGTAATTATGGGAATTAAGATATTAAGGGTATCAAGCGGTCTCATTCTAAGTCAATGTCATTATATTGACAAAATACTTGAATAATTCAACAAAGGTGATTATGGAATTGTGAGAACACCAGTAGATGTAAATTTACACCTATTTAATAATAAAAGTGAGAGTGTGTCTCAACTAAAGTATTCTAAAGTAATAGAAAGTCTTGTGTACTTGATGAGTTGTACGAGACCAGACATAGCTTATGTTACAAGCAAACTAAGTAGGTATACTAACAATCCAAGATCTGATCACTGAAAAGGTACTACAAGACTACTTAGATACTTAAGATATACTCGTAGTTATAGACTACACTACACAAGATATCCAATTGTATTAGAAGGATACAGTGATAGCTAATCTACTATTGGCATAGCACAGAGCAACATGTATAATGGTAAGTTTTGACATATACATCGTAAACATAATACCATTAGACAACTACTCCCAACTAGAGTTATCTCTATTGACTATATGAAGTCAAAGGATAACATAGCAGATCTCTTAACCAAAGGGTTAAATCAAGATTTAGTTGATAAGTCATCAAGAGAAATGTGACTAAAGCCCACGAATGAATAAATATTTGCAAAGGAAACCCAACCTATTTGATTGAGGATCCCAAGATCTAGGTTCAAAGAGACAACCTAATTGTAAAGACTTAATGAGATCAATGTGGGGGGTTTACCCTCAAGTGCATTTCTATGATGAAAATAGTGATACCCGTAAGATACAGGGTAAGTTAAAGCTTTTAAAGATTTTTAGAAAGAGAATACCGAGCAAAGTATGCAAGTTACTCTTTGTGGATTAATTTTAAAGATAAATGATCACCTATGTAAGGGAGGAATGGGTCCGCTTCGAAAAATAATTGTATAGGGCTTAATTCTTTAGAGACTTTCACAGAACCAAGCATATGTTCATGACCAAATCGAAAATAATAGTGAGAACATATTGTATTAGGAAAGACTCTTGTGTGAAGTATGTTATCGCTTATATAAACGGAAGAACAATTCAAAGATATCGTGTTTACTGGTCAGTCAATAAGGTTAATATACTTTCATAATAGAAGATTCAAAGGATAACACCTACCTATCCTATACAAGTTTCAATTTATTAAACTCTATTTTCGTGTCAAAATTTGATTTAAAATCTATGTCAAGCTTTACTCATGTGGGAGATTGTTGAAATTTTATGAATTAAAATTGCTTTAAAATAAAAAAATGTTTATGTCTTAATTCATTACTGAATTAGGTTTTTCGTTTTTGAATTTAAAGTTTAGTTTCCATTCTTTTCTTTTCCATTTTTGAATTTATTCTTTCATTTCTTAAAACTTTGTTTCCGCTTCTCATGGGCATATATACCCTTTCATTGAAGAAGAAAACGGAGAAGAAAAAATAGAGCAGTGGAGAAGAAGAGAAAAGGAAGAAAGAGAAAAGGAAAAAAAGGGAAGAGAGATAGTACGGAAAGGAAATGATTTTTTTTTGTTTTTGTATTTTCTCTATAGAGTTAGGTTTTCTCAATAGAGTTCAGATACTTAGAAATTCGTGAAATAATAAACTGTGGTGTAAGTTTATTATTATTTAATTCTTTTCTTTTCCATTTTTGAATTTATTCTTTCATTTCTTAAAACTTTGTTTCCGTTTCTCATGGGAATATATACCCTTTCATTGAAGAAGAAAATGGAGAAGAAAAAATAGAGCAGTGGAGAAGAAGAGAAAAGGAAGAAAGAGAAAAGGAAAAAAAGGGAAGAGAGATAGTACGGAAAGGAAATGATTTTTTTGTTTTTGTATTTTCTCTATAGAGTTAGGTTTTCTCAATAGAGTTCAGATACTTAGAAATTCGTGAAATAATAAACTGTGGTGTAAGTTTATTATTATTTAATTCTTTTCTTTTCCATTTTTGAATTTATTCTTTCCTTTCTTAAAACTTTGTTTTCGCTTCTCATGGGTATATATACCATTTCATTGAAGAAGAAAACGGAGAAGAAAAAATAGAGCAATAGAGAAGAAGAGAAAAGGAAGAAAGAGAAAAGAAAAAAAGGGAAGAGAGATAATACGGAAAGGAAATGAATTTTTTTTGTTTTTGTATTTTTTATATAAAGTTAGGTTTTCTCAATAAAGTTCAGATACTTAGAAGTTCGTGAAATAATAAAATGTGGTGTAAGTTTATTATTATTTAATCATTGTATCTTAGTAGATAAGTTGCTATTGTTCTCTAACACCCACGGTGTGCGAAATATTATCTCAATGATATTGTATGATACACAGGCCTCGATTATTTACTTTATATAAATTTTATATTATTTAAATTTTGTATTTATAATATATATTTTATATTTATGTATTTTTTTTAATTTTAATAAAATAATTATATTATTAAATTATTTATCCGTGTATTATTTCTTACGTATCATACATCAAATTATCTCTAACACTTAACAAAGCATACGGTAAGAGAATCTTACCTGTAGGCTTTCTTTATTAAATTATTTATCAGTGTATTACTTCCTATGTATCATACATCATATGATCTCTAACACTTAACAAAAAATACGGTAAATGAATCTTACATGTAGCTTTTTTTTATTAAATTATTTATTTGTATATTATTTTCTATATATCATACATAAGTTGATCTCTAAAACTTAACAAAGCATACGATAAGTGAATCTTACCTATAGGCTTTTCTTGTTTATGAGAAGCTAATTACGAGAACTTAGGTTTTACGTGAGAATATACATGTGTATTAATGAAAAAAATATTTGAAAAATTATAAAAATTATTTTTAACAGTTATAACAATAAAAGTTATTTTAACGGTATTTAATTAAATGACGTTAATATAAATAAAATTAAATAATCATATATTAATATAAATATCATTAAATTAGACGGTATTTAAAATTAAATAATATATAAAATTATTTTAATAGTAAAAATTCATAAGATATAAATTACTAAATAATTTCAAAAAAACTTTTAAAAGGAATAGCATAAAATATAAGGATGACATGATAAAATTAGCAACCATTCTTATACATCAAAATTATATGAATTTGACATTTGTATAATGATTACTTATAGCATTTTCTGTAGATATATAATTGCATATTGGACAAATAAATTAAATAGAAAGAAGTTTCTCGACGTAAACCAAACAATTACAGTATCAAACAAATCGGAGTCCAAGGTACTTGGATCCACTCTATAGACTACTGCCCTTCCCCTTCCCCTTCCAATTCCTCAAATATTTCCTCTTGGTTAACAAAAATGGGGAAAGAAAAATTCAGAGAAAAATTCCCTGACATAGAATCCGTAGTATCCATAAATAGATAGAGGGATAAGAGGAGATCTAAAAGTGGTTTGAAAATTTTGCCAACAATAAAGGGAAAAAGCACTAGAAAATTTTGCTCAATGATCCATTTCAAGTGAGATTTTTTCGTTTCCTCTCTGATAAGGAAAAGAAACGAAAGAATCTCAATTTTATGACGAAGGAGCTGATTTACGAACGAATACTGAGACAGTTGTTCCCTTGTCGGTCTACTGCCTGATGGCTTTACATCGTTAAAGAATTAGTAATTGTACATATTTATTTACAGGAATCGTTAGACAGAATTAAGACAAAAAAAAAACACAATGTTTAATTTGATGGATTAAAACTTAAAGGTTCCAAACCTGTTGTGTAATATCAGACGGAGGAAGATAAAACTTAAAGGTTCCAAAACTGTTGTGTAATATCGCATGGAGGAAGATAAATATATTAGGAAAATATAATATTTTAAAAATAATAAATATTTTCTTATTAAATCAAATAGTTATCTTTTTAATTTTATATCGAATAATAGTTTTTTTCCTTTTCCCGTTATATTTCTTCAAAAGTATCACATTAAATCTATGAAAACATATTATTGTTCTTGTATCAATTAAAGTATATAAATTCTGTATTTTATAACATGTGAAATTAAAATATCTTAAAATATAATTATAATATTTTTTTTACCATAATTTGGTGAATAAATTATTATTTTTTACTTATTAAGATATGATAAATTTATGCTCGAAGGATTTCTTCTTTTTTATTATTTTCGGATAATATTGGAATTTGAATATTTTTAATAGCAATTATTTTATCACGATTATCTTCATATTTAGAAGATGATTCAATGATTCTTGCTTTTTTGGAAGAAAATTTTAGTGAAGGCTCGCTAAAACTTTGGTCAAGAAGTTAAAGATTTTGTATTTTAAAATTACGTATACTTTGTCATCTTTAAACCTTGTTAAGGTTGTTATAAGAGAAAACTTTTAGTTTTAGGCACCGTAAACATTCAAGTAATAGAAGATTTTAGGTATTATTAAATTTTTTATGGATAGTGAACATCAAATTAATATAGAGTGCATTAGTTCTCATATACAAAAAGAATCATATGAATTTAAACATAAATTTCATATAGATAAAAAAATCAGAAACTAATTTGAGTATTATTAGTGACTGTATAAAACCCATATTAGATATGTTAGAAAACTGGTTAAAAACAGTCGAAAAATATCAAATGATTAATCAAAATCACTTAGAAAAGAAATTTGATGTTCTAGAATTCAACAAAAGAAAAATTGAAAACCAATTAACCCATATAAAGCACATTAAAAATCTTGATCTAAAATTAGATACAAAAAACAATGACAAAATATATAAAAATATAAATTATCAACATGGTATGAATAGTGTTGGAAGTAATACATTTCCAAGATTATTTTATAGAAATGAAGAGCTTAAAATTTTTCAAACTCATAAATATACTCAAACATAATATAATAATGTTGTCGAAATTCCTGATTATTAGAGACATATTTATAAAGATATAACATTATGAATAGAAGAGAGACAACGTTTACTAAAACAAATTCAATAAGCTTATCTTGAATATGAATCATTATTGTCACACTTTGATTATCAAATTAACTTATTATCCTTTGATGATGAATCCACATCTAACTCTGAATCAGAATCTGATACTTCCTATGCTACCAACGTGGTGAGTGATCGAGAAATTGAATCTAAAACATCTTCATATACTCGTAAAAAGAGAAAACTTGAAGAACTATTAAAAGAATTCTTAAATCAAGAAAAAATTGAATAATATTTAAAAAGAACTCAAGATGAAGACTATATTGATATGAATGAAGCTTCATCTAGTGGAAGAAAACCAGAAGATGAACCAATTCCATTTTATACTAGGAGAGATGATTTAGGTAAACAACTAATATCACAACATTGTGCTTATTTAAACCTTACTAATATATCATTTAAATATCAACATGGCACAATCCATGTCTTTTATTCTATTTAACTATAGAAGCAATTGGACAAAAGAAAAATTATTAGATTACATTGCAGGTACAAGGTGATGCCCTACAATGGTTAAAATAATGGGAAAAGATCCTAAGAGGTAGAGAGAGAAAAATGCTCCTATTATAAAACTTTCTCAAACATGATGATATATTAAGAAATTTTACTAAAATAATTATAGAAAATTTGATAGTAGATGTAGGGTAACCAATAATTCAAGAAGATGCTAACTATGTTTATCAAAGTTAGAATTATATAATATTTGTCAGTTTAAAGATTATGTAAAATTATTTAAAAAATATTATTTTCTTGTGAAACCTCCTCAAGACATATATTAGTTAGATCAATTTTTTCATAAATTACCAAACCCTTGGGATGAATTAGCTATTAAAAGCTATCAATAATGGCTAAAAAAGCTAAATGAAATAGACAATTTAAGTTTTATGATTAATTATGTCCTTAGATTAATAAGTGAATAATGTTTATCAGTTAAAGCAAAAAAAACAAGTTAAAATCAAATCAGTAATACAAAATATAGACAACAATATTGTGATAAAATATTAAAAAAAGATCGAAAGATAAGATGCCCTGGAAATAGAAAAGCCTACAGAAAAATAAAATTCAAGAGAAAACTTTGGAAGAAAAGAAAAATTTTTTTTCTAAAAAAAAGTCTATTAGAAAAAAAAACCTAAATCAATAATATATTCAAAGAAAAAATGTAAATGTTACATTTGTAATGATAAAGGCCATTATTTTTATTGTAGAACTTTATTGCAGATGATTCTTCTTCACTTTCTACTTCATATATTATTTATTTTATGTCAAAGATTTTTTCTCCATATAAAATTTCTAATTTTTTTGTTTCTAAAGTTGTAATCATTTTTTTTTGTTGCATTTTTTCATTTTTTAGGAAGAACTACAAGATATAAAATTAAAAGATATAATGGAAGAAGAACTAACTTATACTCAAGAACAACTTGAAGAAATAAAACGAATGAAACAAAAAATTAAAAAAGAAGATATCTCTAAAATGTTTAAATTTAAAATTTTCTCAACAAGAGTTTTTAAACAATTTGTTAGAAAACCTGATATTAAATGTAGAGAAGATGGAATACCTGAAATACAACTTTTTTATAAAAGAAATTGAAAGATGAAAAAAAAATATATCTAAAAATCAAATATGTTCATATAAGTCTAATATAGATCCCAGTTGTAGGTTTATTTAGACAAAGATTAGACACTTCTTTACTTTCGATAGTTTTAAATGAAAGGATAAAAGATCTATTGTTCAATAGAAGGTGGTGTCTAGTCAAATTTGGTTAATGGAATTGTTTTGTTTAACATAAGATCAAATTTTTTTATATCTATAACAGATCATAATATAAATAATTCAGAAAAAATAAAGATTTAACTTAAAAATTTAAGTATGGATCATCAATCTCAAAGTTTAACTATTCAATGAAATATTATCTATGAATTAACAAAATTTCCTGAAACTTCAACAAAAAAAGTTGATAAAAGCTTTGTAGAATTATTTGAACCAAGACCTTATGAAACAGAAATTCAACCACAACTCATTAATTAGAAAAAATTAAAAATACCAAAACAATGGTTATTTACAAACTTATTGATATTCCCTGATACAAAAATCTTTTAACAATAGAAATGCACGTATCAGGAAACAAGTATATTTTAGAAACAAAAATTCAATCAACAAAGATTGGCAAACCTCGTATCTTGAGCAAGATTGGCAAAATTTTAAACAACAAGTAAGAATCAATGAATCATCTTCCCAATCTGAAGATAATCATGATAAAATAATTTCTTTTAAAAATATTCAAGTTTCAATACTACCCGAAACTAATCAAAAAGAAGAAATCTTTCAAGTACAAATTTATCATATCCAAATAGGTAAAGAAGAAATAATTTTCTCACTAAGTTATGGTAAAAAAGTTATAATTATATTTTAGGATATTTTAATTTCGCAGGCGATAAACCACATAACTTATGCATTTTAATTGATACACGAGCAACAATATATTCTTGTAGATCGAATGCAATACCTTTAAAAATGGATACTTATGAAAAATGCTATTCTAGTTAGAGGAAAAGAAGGAAAAGAAATCATTATTCAATATAAAACTAAAAAGATAGCTATTTGATTTAATGAGAACAAAATTATTATTTTTAAAATATTATGTTTTCCTAATATGTACAGAGATTTTATCATAGGAAATTTTTTTGTGAAAGTTATTATCCCATAAAAGTAAATCATAATTCTATATATTTTATTTTAGATAAAGAATTTGTTGAAATTCTACTTTTACAACAACATAATTATAAGTGTGATAAAGATTTTCCACCCAACAAGCGCAGTGATAATACATTATCTATCAACCAATTAGAAGAAACTTATTGGTTATATAAAATTTTGGAAGAAAATTTAGTGAAGACCCACTGAAACTTTGATCAAAAAGTCCAAGATATTGTACTTTAAAATTACGTGACCCCAATGTAATTATTCATATTAAGCCAATGATCTATACTAGACAGGATATAGATGAATTTGATATTCAAATAAATGAATTATTAGATAAAAAAATTGATCGAAGAAACAAAAAGTTCACATTATAGTCCAGCTTTCATGGTAAGAAACCTTAGTGAATTAAAAAGGGGAAAAACTCAAATAATTATTAATTGTAAAATGTTAAATGAACATTTAGAGTTTGATGGATACTTTATTCCTAGAAAGGATGTGTTCATTAATCAAACTAAAAGAGCAAAAGTTTTTAGTAAGTTTGATAGTAAATCTAGATTTTGACAAATAAAATTAAAAGAAGAGTCAAAACCATTGATAACTTTTAGTACACTAAGAGGACATTATCAATGGAATGTAATATCTTTTGGATTAAATATAGCCCCATAAGTCTACCAGAGATGGATGGATAGAATTTTTAAAGACTTTGAAGAATTTTGTGTGGTATATATTGATGATATTCTTGTTTTCTCTAAAATAGTATGAGAACACAAAAAAAATTTAAAATTATTATGTGTAAAGTTCCAAATATATGGAATAATTCTATCTTCAAAGAAAATAGAAATATAAAAAACATCTATTAAATTTTTAGGGATAGTTTTAAAGTAATCAAGAATAAAATTTCAAGAACATATTATATCAAAAGTATGAGAATTTTCGGAAGAAATTAGTGACAAAAAATAATTACAAGGGTTATTAAGAATTCTTAATTATGGAATGAATTTTATAAAAAATCTATCTCAAAAAGAGATTCCTTTTGTCAATAAGTTAAAGAAAGATACTAAATTCTCATGGAATGAAGAAGATAAACAAATATTAAAAGAAATAAAAGAGGAAATACAATATTTTCCATAAGTTTATTTTCCTAAATTAGGTGATAAATTAATCTTAGAAACATATACTTCAGATTTTTGATGGGGTGTATATTAAAAGTTACACCAGTAGAGGAGTGAGAGAAAAAAGATCCGTCAGGTTATGTAAATGGTATCAGAGCTAGAAAAGCTCTTATACCTAAAAAAATTCAAAAATAATAATTAATTTGTGGATATAATTCTGAAAACTTTAAAACAAATGAAATAAATTACATTATATTTGAGAAAGAATTATTAGCAATAAAACTTGCTATTAAACGATTTTATATTTATTTAACTCTATAAATTTTTATTGTTAGAATTGAAGGATAATAACTTTGACAACATATGATTCAATTAGTAGAAAAATAGCTAAAAAAACAACTACAATATCTAATCTTAAAGAACTCTATTATTTCCAAATTATTAAACAGACAAATTGGGATAATAGTATTGATTTTGAGAAAATAACAAGTTTTCTTCAATTATCATATATAATTAAAAGTGAATTTCTTAATCAAATTTTTGAAAAAATTAAAAAGATCTATCTATATGAAAAAGCTAAAACATTATTAAGATTTGGGTATAAAAAATATACGAGATTATCAAAAATAGAGTTAAAGATCATAAAAATAGAATAAAAGAAATGCTTCAAAGGTACACTTCATCAATTAAACTAATTGATAAATTTCCTAAATTAACTTTAGTTATTAATCATGATTTATAGCATATTGAAGATATTGATTGAGAAATTGCTAATCAAGTAATTTTTCAAAGTCTTAATACGTTGGAATTAATACAATTTTCAATAATGATCAAATCCATGGTTTATTATTATGTAAAAAATTATAAATTGTCAAGATATTTAACATTATGAATTGCCAACACAATTGGTTGGCGAGAAATTGAAAAATTCTTTCAACCTCATCAAATATGGTGGTTAACGACAACTTAAGAAAATGAATTTGAAATAGAACCCCTTAATGACTCTAAAGAGTTAATTCAAACTATGAGTAAATAAGAGTATTGGATACAAAATTTCAACCATACATCTCAAATGACTAAACATATCTTATCCATAACAGAGGATAAATGGCCATTCATGATTACAGATAACATAAGAGTTTTTGTTACAGAACTCCCCATCAATTATAATAGGTCTGAAGAATAGATAAAAGAAGCCGAGAGGATTTTGGAAAATATTGACAAAAGAAATAATTTAGATGTGTCATATGAGCTGTCACTTTATGCTAAAGACATAGAATTTAGTGGTTAAGATACTCAGAATACACTAAGTGTTGCAGACGAAGAGCTCTATAATATAATAAATACTATGAAAGCATAGTAGACCCTATACTTTAAAAACAAAAAAGAGTACAAAACGTGGCAAAGATAAAGAAGCAATTACCATCTAGCTAAAGAATTCGGATAGATTTGAAGCCTTTTGATATTCGAAAATATTACACTATAAATAAAGGCCTTCAGTAATTCACAAGAACCATAAGAAAATACAGAACATCCTTTGTAATAGCCAAAAGTTCTCTTTGTCACATATCTTTGTAATAGCCAAAAGTTCTCTTTGTCACATATCTCTAAAGGATATTTTTATACGTGGAGAAATGGTCAGGGTCCTGAAGGATTTATCTAGGAATGGCTCGATCGTGTACTTGCAAACCATGTTACTCTAGGAAAATTCCCTGATCTCGAGGTATTTGTACCACCTAATGCTTGTTCCGATCATAATATGCTTTTCCTAAACTTGCAACCACAAGTTGGGGGCAAGAGGGAGTATTTTAAATATGAAGCTAAGTGGCAGCTAGAGGAAAATTATAATGAAACTATTGATGAAGGATGGACTGAAGGAGTAAATGGTGGCTCTAGAAGAAGTATGCTTCAAGGACTAAGTGCTTGTAGGAAAAAACTTAAAATCTGGAGCAAACAACTTCGTGGCGATCCTCGAAAGGCCTTAAAGGGGCTTAAAGGAAAACTTGCTGTTGCTGAGATAAATGCCACCCTACCTTGGGAAGATATGAAGGTGCTTAGAAAGGAAATTTCTGATTTACTGAAGAAGGAAAAAAAAATTTGGGGTCAAAGATCCAGAATTAGATGGCTGAAATTTAGGAATAAAATTCTTTCCATAAGGTGGTGCAATAGGGAACGCTCTATAATAGAACGACTAGATTGAAGGATGGGAATCGAAACTGGAAGAGTAAACCAGAGGAGGTAGTTAGGCTCTTGCAGAATCACTTCAATGGTGTACTTAGATCTAAAACCTGTCAAGGTGTGCAAGACATCCTTTGAGTAGTTGATCTTCTTGTGTCTGAAGATATGGATAGCCTGCTATTAAAGAAAGTGGATAAGAGGTTAAGAAGGCTGTGTTTGGCCTGGGTAAACTTCGAGCTCTTGGTCCTGTTGGCTTTTCAGGAGCTTTTTTCCAAAAGCATTGGTGCCTTATTGAAAATGATGTGTTTCTTGCAGTAAAGGATTTTTTCTTGACTGGATTATTGCCTCCCTCAATGAATGAAACCAACATTGCCCTCATACCAAAGGCACAACAACCTCAATCTCCTGCTCAATTTAGACCAATCTCTCTCTGCAATCTCATCTACAAAATTATCTCCAAAGTCTTACTAAATAGACTGAAATCTTTCATGCCTAGAAAACCAAGGAGCTTGTGTTAGTAATAGAGCTATCTAGGATAATATGCTTATTGCTCAAGAGATTTTTTATTTTTTAAAAAGGAAGAAAAAGGGTAGGAAAGGTTTTTGTGTCCTCAAAACTGATATAGCAAAGCCTATGATCGAGTTAAGTGGGATTTTTTAGAAGCTTTAATGTGCAAAATGGGTATTCATAATAGATGGGTCCAGAGGGTGATGTGCTGTATAAGAACTGTCTCTTACAGAATTATTGTTAATGGTGTGCCTCAAGGAAAGTTTATGCCACAGAGAGGGTTGAGGCAGGGAGACCCTCTCTCTCCTTATCTTTTTATACTTGTTAAAGTCTTACCTTTAAAGATCAAAGAAGCTATGGATTATGGTGTGTTGCAGGGATTGAAAATTAAGAGGCAGTGCCCTTTATTGTCAAGCTTCTTTTTTGCTTATGATGCTATGTTTTTTGGGGAGGCAACTGAGATTAATTGTAGAAGATTTATGGATTGTGTGGAGAAATATTGCAACGCCTCTGGTCAGTTAATCAACTTTGGAAAGAGTACTGTTTGCTTTAGTAAAAAAATGTTGTGCTATCAAACCAAGTGGCTTTAGCTGAAAGGATGCAAGTTCAATTAGTACAGAATGCTGGAAACTATTTGGGTCTTCCAACAGATTAAGGAGCCTCAAAAGCCGCTTTATATGGACTTCTCCAAGGAAGAATGGCTGGATGGAAGTCTTAACTTTTGTCTGTTTGGGGTAAAGAAGTCATGCTCAAATCAGTCGCCTAAGCTTTACCAAGCTATGCTATGAGAATGTTCAAGCTTCCTAAGAAGGTTTGTCAGATTATGTCAATTATGATGAATTTTTGTGGTCTGGGTGAGGAAGGTAGAGGTATTCACTGGTGCTCAAAAGGGAAAGATATGAGAAGAAGGAGCAAAGAGGTTTGGGTTTTAGGAACCTGGAATTATTCAATCTGTCTTTGCTTGTTAAGCAAGCATGGAATTTGGTTTGCAAACCGAGGAGTCTTTGTGAATTGTCAGGTGGGTTCTTGGGCATGAAAGATCCTATGCATGTTATGAAGGTTTTAAAACAGCACTGTATTTGGAGCATTGATGATGGGCAATGTGTAGATTTATGGAATGATACGTGGGTTCCTAATTTTGGGAATCTATCTGAATTTAAAGTGGATGGTTTCAACAAGGTATGTGATCTAATTGATCAGCAATCTAGATCATGGAAAATAAACATCGTTGAAGCTTGCTTTCCACCATGGATAACTGAGCAAATATTATTGCTTCCTTTATCTAAAAATCCTTTTAAGGATAAAATGGTTTGGGAACTTCAAAAGAATGATAAATTCACAGTGAAGTCATGCCATCATCGTCTACATGAAAGAAAGGAATGCTATGGTGAGAGGGGTGCTTCTTCTTCGAGTCATGTCATACCTTGGTTTTGGAAGAAACTTTGGGGGTTAAAAGTCCCAGCTAAGATCAAGTTGTTTGTTTGGAGAGATGTGAATAATTTATTGCCGACAAAATCCAACTTGTTCCAGAAGAAGATAGTTGCTGATAGGACTTGTCTTATATGCTGTAATGTGGATGCAACTATGGAGCACTTACTGTTAAGTTGTGCTCAGAGTGAGAAGATGTGGTTTTTATCAAGTCTTTATTATAACCATGATTTAAAGGAGGTGATGAATTTTGGAGATTGGATTCAGGAAAGATTTCCTGTTGGAATATATGGCTTGCGAGGAATCATTGTCTGTTTTCCAAGAAAAGATCTTGCGATCACAGTTCAAACCACGAGGATTGCTGAGGAATTTTTATCTGCATCTGCACATGTGCAAATATAAGAGCAAGTTGCTACTTCTTGCCCAGCCCAGACTATCTGGCAACCTCCCCCTATGGCTTTATGAAACTAAACTATGATGCTTCTTTTAAGATTGGCAACAAGTTTGGGACTGTTGGTGTAGCTCTCAGAAATAGTAGAGGGGATTTGGTGGATGTTTTTGGTGCCTATGAGAGAGTCATTTCAATTAAACATTTGGAACTGCTTTCTGTTCACAGGGCACTTGAGCTAGCTCAAAGTAGAGGTTGGTAAAATGTCATGATTGAGACGGATGCTGGGAAGATTTCTAGCTGGATTGCTGGAGATCGTGAATTGGAAGACTAGAAGCTGGTTCCTGTTTTGCAGGACATAATTTTTTGATGTCTTTCTTTAACCATTGTTTGGTGCAATGGGTTAGAAGAAACGTGAATTGCTTGGTTGATTTGGTTGCTAAGCAATGTCAAGGCTGTGATCATGTTTTAACTTTAGTTAATGTGTCAGCTGTAGTTTTGGATAGAGCTCTATATGAGCAAACCGTCCAGGGTTGTATTGACTGATTTCTATTATTGAATCTTTTGCAGATTAAAAAAAAAAGCATACTATTATGAGACTAGTATTTTTTTGCCAATAAGATAAAATAACAAAAGTAAAATATTTAAATTTTCATGTAATGAGAGGAGGACAAAATTATAATTTTTTACATGAAACAATATTAGTTGAAGATAGAAAACATACATTCCAACAAATATGAAATTTCATGGCGTGTGTCTTTGAGGAAAACGTTTAAGAAATAATGATAAAAAAGAGAGCTTGAAAAGTTATCTTTAATAGGTAAAAAATAAAATAGCTTTGAATTTTCATCAAATAGATATAGTAAAGTAGTTACGATTTCCTTTGATTTTTACCGTGGAAATATAGTAAACAAATTCATAAGTATTATTTAAGAAAACATTATTTTAACTTTATATTTTCCTTATGTTTACTCGTGGTTAGTTTTTTTGTTTTCATTTTCTTATTTAATAATTTTATAAATTTTATAAAAAAATATTTAATCATTCAAGATCTTTAACCACTTAGAATTAAAATTATCATATTTGAATTTAATGGATTTATTGTAATCTTTTCTTTGGTTGTTCATCTTCTTTTGTTACATTTGATATACCTTAGCTTCTTTAAGCCTTAATACTCTCATGGTAATAGCAAAACTCTTACATCTGTACATGATATAATATCTAAATTCGACTTAATAGAGTATAGGAAAAGGAGTAACTATACTCAATTTTATTCATAATAGTATAAATTATTACAATTATAAAAACAAACTAAGAACTTTGAAGAGATTCTTAATCGTTCATAATTTATAGATATATAGTTACTAGATGAATAATTTTTAGAGTAGAAAGATTGTCATTATTGATGTTGTGTGTCTAACTAACGGAAATAAGGGTTCCTTTTATAGGATAAAGAGTCCCTATTTATAATAGTAAAAAATTATTATTTTACCTATACTTTAATAATTCACTTAACTTTTTGTTTTTGACTTTTAAATCTAAGTCTTTTATTTCCTTGATAAGATCTGTCGATTGAAGATATGGGTTCTATATTTTTATTTATCTTTATCATTTTTCACCGATAGTTCTTTTGATGACGTAGACAATGATGCATCTTCATATTCTCAATTTCTAATAAAGTAAATGCATTTGTGATTTTTAGTCATTTTCTTAGCATAAAAACAAAATACTTGCTTGTTTTTCGACTCATTTCTATATTGTTATTATTAAATGTTTTTTATCAAACTTATTGATTTTTTCACTATCTTCTTCAATGTGGACCATATTGTTATGGGAAGTGATTATAACTTTACTAGTCAAGTAATTTATTTTGATTTCAAAAGAATTGTCAGTTTTTCTAAGTTAATGGTAAATTTGACTTACATTATGTCCTCTTAGAATACAGAGTTTATCTATATTGAATTCATTTTCTAGAAGTGTTCTTGGTTTTGTAACTTCCCTATTAGTGTTGAAAATCCCTAAATTAATAAAATGGTAGGGACTAACACAACCTTCTTCATTCCAATCTATAAGTGAATTGAAAAATTTGAGATAGATAGGCTTGTCACCTAGTTTGATCTTTTTATTGAAGTTATTGATAGCCTTCTTGAAATTTTTAGGAAAATAATTTAATTCATTTAAATTAATTCCTGGATATAGGTTCTCAATTAAACCTATACTAAAAATTTGTAAGCAAATATTGGATCGATTCCTTCAGAATATTAAATTTACTACCTATAGGGAATTCTTTTTCCGTGGTGTAAAATTTTATATCTTCGATATGTTCATAAGTAGATTTTCTGGCTAAGTTATAGAGACTCAACCATTATGATTTACTTAAATTCTTGTATTGGTCTTTTTAGTCTTTAATAACTAATGTATTTATGGGAGATGTTTCCCTAAATAGTATTAGTGGTCATACTATTTTTACTATCTATATGAGAGGCGCTTCTCCAAATAGTACTACTAGTGGTACTATCGTTCCTAGGGTCTTCAACCTGGTTGGTAGAGATAGTTGTTGTTGTAATAATATAGATTAATTTTAGCTATATCCTATAAAGTTATTAGTTTTATTACTCTATAATTAGCATAACTACCTTCAACTTCTATTCTATTAATGAAAGCTCTATGAATTATTCTAGTAAATCCAATAATAACTTTACTTATTTCAGACCATTTGTTGTAAGTTCTTGGTTTTAGACCATTATAAACCACATAAATCTTTTTTCTCGTTATAAACTTGTATGTCTTTTTTGGTCTTCTTTTTCTGCCTTTTTCTACCCAATTGAGCCTTTCATTTTTCTTTTCAAAGGTGTTGCTATCTTTTGAACTATTAGGTTCTTTCTTTAGAAGTTATATTTTCCTTAGAATGAATCTTTGACGTGGATTCATCTTTAGAGTTTTTGTACTCTAATATTGGTTTTGAATTATTAAGTTTTTCTTGTTTAATTCCTACCTCGAAAAGAGACTTCTCTTAGTATAAACTAGAGTTGTTTCTCAAGGATTCTTATTTCCTTTTCCTTACTACTTCCTTTGATTGTGCAAGTTCTTACATAAGATTCTTATTTTCTTGTTTAACATCTGCAAGACTTGAATTTAAAATATTAACACGTTCAGACAGTTTAATTTTTTTCTTTTTCTATAATTGAGAAATTTATTTCAATGGATTTAAGTTTGTCATTTAGTTTAGCTACTTTCTTTTTACATCTTACATAATCTATGAACATTTCATCAATAAGAGTGATATTAAATTTTTTGAGTAGAAATTCAATATCACGTTCCTCATCATTTAAATCAATGTTAGACTTACTGGACTGTCCACCAACAGCTGTAGTAAATTCCAAGTAGTTGATGCTAGGTTCAACTGGATTATCGTCATCACTTTCAAAGTCAAAAAGTATAGCATTAAAGCTCTTCTAGTTTGGTTCTTCTTGTTTGTAGAGTCAATTAAAAGTGACCAAAACCCATACATTCAAAAAATTGAAGTCCAATAGGTTTAGATTTCTTTCCATCATAACTCATAGATTTGATTTATCTCAGATTTTGATCCTTTTGACAACTTGATTGTCCTTTGTTTCAAGGATTCTTATTGTTGAGGATTTTTTTCAATCTTTTGGTTAAGAGTTCTAATTCGTCATCATCATTTTCACTATCTTCAATCATATCAGTTTTGAAAGAGATACCTTTATTCTACAGAGGTTTTCGAAAGCTCATCCTAAAGGTTTGAAGTGAGCCAACAAGAGTTCCTCTATTTTAATGGTGTCCATATCTTTGCTTTCGTCAACATCAATGATCTTTGCATGGAAGTGATATGGTAATAAGTGGAGAATCTTTTGAGCTATCCTAAAATCATTAATTGTCTCTCCAAGATTGGCAGAGATATTAGTGATGTCACATACTCTAGCATAGAATTCAGAAAGATTCTCATCTTCTTTCATTATAATATTCTCAAATTGAGTACTAAGCATGCAAAGTTTTGTTAGTTTAACTTGTGAGGTACTCTCATGGGAAACCTCCAAAATATCAAAAGCATGCTTAGTAGTTTCAACATGAGAGATACGACAAAACTCATCAGTAGGCACAACATTAAAAATAGTATTAATACCCCTTAGATTCCAATTACTACCAATTTTTTCTTCAGTGGTCCAGTCTTGGAGTAATAATATTATCTTTGGTAAGCTAGGTGGTTTCCAACCATAAAGCACAAAATTCTAGGGGCTTTCATCTATAGAATGTAGAAAGGATCTCATATAAGCCTTCCAATAGGGGCAATTGGGCCTATCAAAGTAAACTACATAGGTTGTAGACGAACCCTCTCTTAAATTATCTATAACAAGGCCTTAGGCATAGTAAGTTTATCCAGTGATGACTCTAATACCAAATGACAATTATTTTATTTAGTTATGGATCTAATTAACTAATTAATAGAGTATCGACGGAAGTATGAAAAATTAAAATTTTCATAGATAGTCATGCATGTAATCACACATAAATAAAGTAATATAAAAATATAAATCAACAAACAAGATTTTTAAGTGGAAACAACCTTGGCCACATCAAAGAACGAAGAAGAAAATCACTAGTCCACCAAACTACTTAATTATCCACTATGAAAAATAAGTATCTAGTTACAAGGCTAGGAATCAAATTGTCCACCCAGGTAATGCCTTTAAGTAACCTACTAACAAGATATTGTTTTCATCATAGTCTCTACAAGAAAGGCATTCGAATTTGAACCAGTGCTCCTACGAACTTAAGTCTTATGAGTTAATCAAACATGCATCGCTGTCACCTGAAAAGTTAACATATAAACATAAGTGTAAGTGTGTGTCCTAGAACAAATTTAATAATGAACAACACAAATGAATTGATTTAAACAATATATCAGATAAATAGTAAACAACTAACAACTTTAGAACAATTAGTTAATAACACAATAATACAATTATTATTGTAAATAGTTTATCCATCAAACACAACCACAAATGCTTGATAAATTAACTTAATAAAAAAACATACTTGAAAACTTTTAGCAAAATAAGATAGAGAATAAAATATGAAGATAATAAGCACAATTAAGATTTTGTATGGGTAATTTCAATTGTGTACTTAGGTTTATATTTATAAAATATTTTGAAGCACTTTAGGTCAAAGTAAATTATTATCTTATCCATAAAATCGGTTAAATGAGTATTAAGAAATAAGGAGAATATAGTAAAAAACTAATCCAATTAGTTATAGAAATAGGTTTTAAAATCAAAGCCTTGGCCGCTCAATTTATCTAACAAGTGCTCGATCGACCGAGTATATAGTTCGATCAATCGAAAGCCTCTTCATCAATCTAGTGTACTAATTAATTAGTTCTTAAAAAAATTGGATCGATCTAGTCATTAATCTCGATCGATCTAGTACTCAATTGATTAAGTATTAATTCCTCGATCGATCAAGTCATATAAATAATTAAATGAACATGTAATATAGCTCAAATGATCTAGTCACTACTCGATTGATTGAATAGCCTATTTTTATATTGTTTCTATGTATCTAATATGAAATCTAATGTGCATAGGAATAGAGATATACTTGAGATGTGATCATTGAGACTCGATGATTTTTTCGACTTGAAATATCCTTCCAAGATACTTAAAAACTAAAATTATAATTATATGTTTTGTTCACGAATATCGTCAATACTCTCATAAACCTTACAATACCTATGTGGTAAAATATATGGATTGTTAAGCATAACTAATGACTCTACTTAATATTTGCTCATTTTATTTAATAAATAGTATTTTGGGATTAAAAATATTAAAATATGAACTTTCTAGTGAAAAATGGTGAAAATATAACTTTTAGCAATTTTTTGGATTTTGTATGAATTTTATAATCCATGGCCAATAAGAAGACACCATGTGGATACCACGTAAGTAGATGGGCCCAATTGTGCAACACCACATGTACCATGTGACATAGTATACCGTATGGACCAATTGCCACAGAAGCCATAACCGCTAATCAAAGATCACCACATATCAATGAGCCAATGTGCATTGATCGAGACTAGTCAAATATGCCACACATCACATTTCTATTGGCTAGCGTTGTTAATTTCTCCTTTTTCATCTGAGTCCTTGATATGAAGCTGATATGATAGTCTAGATTCCACCTAAGCCTAACTTAACCCCCTTATTGCCCCATAAACCCTAATGAGTGAAAAATGACATATTGTTTTATCAAACTTTGGAGCCAAGAGGAGAGAAAAATACAAAAAAATTTCAAAATGAGATACAATTTTGGTGGAGATTTAAGAGGAGATTGGTACCATAATTCAAGAGATTGATTGTATTTCTTCTTATTCTCATTTCTTTATCAATTTTCATGTCTTTCTTTATGAAAAATATGAGCCCTATGAACAAAATTATGTCTAGAAAATTTTTTAATCTTGTATTCTTATGAACCCAATTTTGAATATGTGATGATCTAATATTTTATCCAAATTATAATTTCAATTTAATTATATTATATAATCTGATTTTTATGCTATTAATTGTTTGGCCAATAATTGATCTATAGAGTCAATTAAAAAGATTTGAGATAATTATTTAATTATTTGTCTTGATTAAATAATATGCATAGTTTCTAAGTAGAGATGCATGATTCTTATGTATGTGATCCATAATTGATGAACTTAATGAGTACTATGCAATTTAATTGACATTAGAGTGTGATTAGGTTAATTAATATATTGTGTATAGTTTATTTGAGAGAGGAATACATACTAGATTAGATTCAATTGATCATGTAATTGATTGATATTTATATTGGGGGGATTTTAGTAATTCATATGTTTAGAAAATTGGGGGATTAAGTATTCCTATATATATTTTCATATATATTCTTAGCTGCCAAATCTTATTTAATTAATTATTGCTATTTATTTTTAGTTTCTTTAATTTTGCTTTCTTAAAAATATAAAAACACAATGAAAATTGGTTTTTATTTTTTGTTTTAAAAATTAGTTTTTAATAACATAATATCCGTGAGAATGATATTTTTTTATCATTATATTACTTGTTGTGATACATATACTTGCATATTCATTACACACAATTCGTGTCGATCAAGTTTTTAGTGCCAATTTCGAGGATTATAAATATTAGAAATTAATTTTTTATTTTACTTATTTTTCTTAATTTTAATTTATTTACTTTACTTCATTTACTTTCTATAATTTTAATTTATTTATTTTCTTTTAATTTAGAAATATCTTTTATTTCTATGAGAAACATAGTTGAGTCTATTGCATGAGCAGAGTTCGTTAGAGATAAATTTTTCTTTTAGATCCCGAAATTGAGTATACATTGAGATCAATAAGGAAAAAAGAAGTTGTTATCCAAGTAGAAGAAATGGCTAATCCATTATAAATAAATAATAATGAGCTAAATTTGAACGTTTAGATACCTTTATTGGATGATAGGGATAGACCTATGAATGAATATTTGATGGTAGGGCTGAATCCAAGTATTACAAGACCATACATTCAAGCTAATTAATTTCAACTAGAGGCAGTGATGTTTCAAATGCAACAAACAATTGGACAATTTAGTGAATTACCAACAGAGAATCCTCATTTACATCTCATATTATTTATTGAAGTTGGATCCTCATTCAAATTTAGTGGTGTGACCGAGGAGGCATTTAGGCTTATATTATTCCCTTACTCTTTACAAGTTCGTGCTCAAGCTTGGCTAAACTCTTTGCCACCTAATTCCATTACAACTTGGAATGATTTGGTAGATTAATTCTCAATCAAATACTTCCCACCAACAAAGAATGCGAAGCTTAGGAATGACATTACCTCCTACCAACAATATGAAGGGGAATCTTTATATGAAGCATGAGAATAGTTCAAAGAATTTCTAAGAAAGTGTCCTCACCATGGCATCCCTTATTGGATCCAAATGGAAACTTTCTACAATGGACTTAATGCTCCAACAAGAACCATTATTAATGGATCCACTAATGCATTTTTGCTAGTCAAATCTTACAATCAAGCTTATGATTTAATTGAGAAAATGGCTAGCATTAATTATCAACAACTAATGGATAGAATGATAGCCATAAGAAGAGTAGCCAAAATTTAGGAGGTAAATGATATCATGACACTTATAGCTCAATTTCATCTTTGATTAATATTTTGAAGGTTCATAAGTTGCTAGCGAGTATAAACAAAGTCTAAGATTGATGGATGTTCTATGTCTTTTATGGTGGAGTTCATTTCTTTCATAATTTTGCAAATAATACTAAATTAACATTATTTGTAGGTAATGTGAACCAAAAAAGTAATCCATACTCAAACGCATATAACCTAGGATGGAGACAACATCCAAATTTCTCTTGGAGTAATAACAACATTTAAGATGTTAATCAATATAAACATCAATCATTTCCACCACCTGATTTCTAAAAACTACAAAAATATTAAGCTCAAGAGAAAAAGTCACCTACTAAAGACAATATAAGTACTTTAATAGGGATGGTGAAAGACTTCATCCAGTTAGTAAATATAAAATTGTCAAGTCAAGAGGCTTCAATTCAAAGTTTAGATACCTAAATGGGGAAACTTTCTTAGCCTATAAGTCAAAGGCCTCAAGGTAACCTTCCAAGTTACACAATTATAAACCAAATAAGAGAAGGTAAGGAACATTGCAACACTATAGCCTTGAGGAGTAGTAAAATTTTAGAGGAGGAACATAAGACTTGAAAGGATGAGGAGAAATATGAAATTAAAAAGGATAAGAAGAAACAAGTGGATAAACAGAGCACAAGAAAGGAAATAATTCAACTAAAAAAGGGAAACCTCTACAAAACCACTATTCCTTTCCCTTAAAGATTGCAAAAGCAAAAGTCAGATACGTAGTTTTTAAAATTCCTAAAAGTCTTCAAGAAACCGCACATTAATATGCCATTTATAGATTTACTTGAACAAATTCTTTCTTATGCCAAATTTCTAAAGGATGTCTTGTTGAAGATAAGGAAACTTAGAGATAATGAAACAATAACCTTGACTGAAGGTTGTAGTGCCATCCTTGCTCAAAAACAACCCCAAAAATTGAAAGATCCATGTATTTTTGACATCCCTTGCACTACTATTAGGAACATTTGCTTTGAGAAATCATTATGTGACTTAGGTTCTAGCATTAACCTTATGCCATTCTTAGTCTTCAAGAGATTGGGAGTTAGTAAAGCCAAACCCACTTCAGCAACATTAAAAATTGTAGATGGGTCAATTAAGTAACCTTTGGGTGTAATAGAAGATGTGCTAGTAAAAGTAGACAAGTTCATCTTTCTAGCAGATTTCATTGTACCATATATGAAACATATATGAAAGATGACCATAACATTCCTATCATACTTGGTCATCCATTCTTAGTAATCAAAAAAATACTCATTGAAAAAAAAGGTGAACTTACAATGAGAGTGTAAGATAAACAAGTAACATTTAATGTTTTCAAACATCTGAATCACCTAATATTGATAATGCTAGTGAATGCTTAATGATAGATGTTACTGATCATAATGATAACTTATAAGAATCTATTGAGTCGTGCACACTTAAGACTATTACATATGATGTTATGAAAAAAGAAGTAAAATCACCAAAAACAAAAAATCAATCAGTTTTACCTTTGAAAATATGGAATCTATGATTGATATTGTTGATTATGTGAACTATTTGGAGGCTTTACCTCCTATGTGCATACCTAATATGGTTGTGGAGATCTTTATGATAGGATCTAAGGTCAAACCATCTATTGAAGGACCACCAAAGCTAGACCCAACACCTTTTTCCTACCATCCCCAATCAAGTGGGCAAGTGAAAGAGTCCAATAAAGAGGTGAAAAAGTTACTAGAAATATATAAATTGGATCAGCTACAGTGGAGTGCTTAAAAGAATGCGAAAAATTACAAAAAAAAAAAAACAAAAGTATGGAATGATAAGAGAATTGAGTACCATGTTTTTAACTGAAACATAAAGTATTATTGAACAAATCAAAGCTTAAACTATTTCCGGAAAAACTCAATAGTAAATGGACATAAAGGGATGTATGTTAGGCTTGATAAGCCTATCTAGTCAAGGATGTTAAACGTGATGTTGGTAGGGAGGCAACCCAATGTTATTTTACTTATATTTTTATTGTTTTTATTTTCTAGGTAATTAAATGTAGAAATCAATAGCACAACAAGATTGAGCGATTTCAACGATAGACGTGGTGTGCCAAGATTAAGAAAAATTTTCCTTCCCTTTTACTTTTTCATAATTATATATGAACATTGGGGATAATGTGCAATTTAAGTTTGGGAGAGGGAACTCCATTATCTACATTAGTATTTAGTACGTATTTTCAAGTTTTAGGAAAAAAATTATTTTATTTTTAGGATGTTTTTAATCATGATTTGGGTAGAAATTGATAAATATATGAAAATTAAATGCATGCATGCTTGGTGTAAAACATATGAACTCAATGATAAAAATTGGTTGTCATGACTAGGATAAGGAATGTAACATATTTGTTAAGATACTTACATTAATCATGTGATATGCTTGCTATTTTTATTGGATTGATTCAAATTTTTATACACATGCTCATGATTTATTTTGGTGTTCATATTGAGAAAATATTTGTAGCAAGTTATGTGAGTTGATGAGATCTATCATGTTTTAGAATCTATTTGATCATCTCTTGAAATGAAATTCTAAATAGTATTTAGCAAAAGAAATGATTTAGGCCATATTTGGATCAATTAAGCCTTTCAAGCTAACCATTGTTAACATATTTAGTCACCCATTTGAGCCCAATTAAGAACCTTTCATATCTTTAAGCCATATTTTATTAATAAGCATTATTGTTACCCTTGTAACTTTAGCTTGTATGAAAAGACAAAAAAAACTATCATGTGTAATGCTGTAGAGTAAGGTGAAATGTAATGCACCTTACAAAAAAAGAAAAAAATAAAACTCCCAACATAATTATCCCTACAAAGAAAAAGAAAATAAAATTGAAAATAAGTTTGAGAGTATCGTGAAGTTACAAAAAAAGAAGAGAGAGAGAGATGTGGAATAAAAGAATATGAAATGAACAATAAGAGAGGGTGTACTAAAATATCAATTTAAAGCTCAATTGTAGTTAAAAAGTACATGATGAATAAAAATAAAGCTGATTTGTGAAAAGAGCCTAAATGTTAGATTGATGAATAAAAAGTTAACACAAAAATACAAGTACATGGTATGCCTTAGAGCGGATTAAATAACGAACAACCCTAGCTAGATGATTTAATTAATTTATAGCTAACAATAAAATCACTAACAAACCTTAGAATAGATGATTAAGCATATGATTACAAAAAATATAGGCTTATTAATCAATCAAACATAATCACAAAATGTTTGATAGATAAACTAAAGAAAGAAGAATAACAAAATATGAATTTGGAAAGCAAATTTAGAGAGAGAGCTTAAGTTACAAAATTTTATGCAATTGTGTTTAAAGAAAACAAGGGGAATTTGTTTAAATAGAAAATATAAAAGCTCTAATGCTAGGTTAAAGTCTAATTACAAATTTGTCAATTAAACAATTCATAGAGAGTAAATGATAGGGATAATATTGTAATTAACAAGTTTTGCTCGAATAAATAATTAGGTTATAAGTTGAACCCCTCGTTGCTTGCTCAATTGAACCCATACGGTCAATTGATCAAAACCCTTTTTGATCAATCCAATCAACAATTAGTAAAACCCAAGATCAGGTAGATAAAATATGATTATACCTTGATTGATCCAATCCTCAATCAAACTTCGATCAATCTACCCCATATTAAAAATAATTCTTAGATGACTTAGATTGTATTAGATCGATGCTCGGTCAATCCACCTCCTCAATCGACCTAGACATTACTTGATTGATCGAGTAACTTATTTACTAAATTGTTTCTATGTGTTTGATATGAAATCTAACGTATATAAGAATATAAATATATACGAGATGTGTTCATTTGATGCTTGGTAGTTTATTTAACTTAGAAAGTGATATTGAATGACAAGCCTAGAAAAAAATTATATTTAAATTTTATATTCATGAATAACACTAACACTCATAAATCTTACAATCTTCTTCTTTGGTATATTTGTGTGATAAAACCTCTCTCTTCTTACATCACACTCATAGGAAAACTACATTTTACAGAGTGAAACTATCCTATGATATGGTGAATCATCTTTCTTTGAATCTTGACAGCTCATATGTACACTAAAAGATGAAAATACAAATAGGCATACAACTTTTTTTCCAAAAGACTCATTGCTTATTAATTTAGTGTATATAACTAAAGAAAAGCTAAGAAACAGACATAAGTGATGAGTAACAACACATTTAAGTATTAATAATCCTATATGAATAACCTTGAACACAAAATGTGTTCCCCTAAATGTAATCTCTCTCAAAGAAAATTTTTAATTTTTTCAATTTATAACTCTAATTCTCCCCCTCAAATAACTCTTTTCTTTCAAATATTTTCAATTAATGTTCAATAACTCTCTCCCCATTTTTGTCATACGAATAAGTTAATCAATGAAGAAGTAATGATCTTTCTTTTTAATTGAGGGTGGTAAACTTAGCTTAATATGATTACAACAAAACACACAAGTGGTGAAAATAATTTTCTTCAAAGTATGACTATCCATTGAGAACATAAATATATGAAAACATAACACACACATACCAACACATAAGTGACATATTAACAATCACCAAAAGTAATCTAAATGTTGGAACTACAATAATATGTTACTTTATTCTTTCAAAATCAGTTATGCAAGATTCAAAGAAAAGAGTTTCACTTATCATGAAAAATTGCACTTGAATCTATACTTGCATATAATAAAATTTATTTACTAGGAGAAAACTTAATTAACTTTTTATTTCCCATTCCCTCGTATTATTTATTATTATTTTTTGTGAAAGATTGATTATTTATTTTTGGTATAACCATTTATGGCTCTTTCTTTTTGTGTATGTAATTGTTTCTCTTTTTCCTTTAATACTAATTATCATTTTTAAGGAAATATGCATGAGCCAAAAACTTAATATGATGACTTTCACTCTAGTTGTGAGGTATCCCTCTCTTCTTACCGTGATAGCTATACATCGTAGTAGATAACCCTATAAAAAAAGTCTCTCTATAGTAGATTTTATGAGGTGAAAGCTAGAGCTCAAACACAATTTTGTAGTCAAGGTTATATGAAACCCTAAAATCTCACAAAATCAATCATAAACTTTGAGCAAGACATAATATATGTCCAGTAAGTGTGTGAATATGTTCATGTCATCATCGATCACAAGATGTGTAGAATATGTTAATGCACCAAGTGAGAATGTCTATTTGCACAAGGCAAAGTTAGTTAATATAATTAGAATAGTATAAGAGTAGTATATAAAGTTCATATCAATGTTAAAATATGTCTACTCCTCTTTTTTTATTGGAAATAAATGAACAATAAAACAAAATAGAAGATAGAAAAAAATGTACTAAAGAAAACTAATTAATAGTATAGATTCCAAAGGCACTTATAAGAGATTCAAATCCTTCGGTATTAAAGGCCTTAGTGAATAAATCAGCTAATTACCTTTCAGTAGGCACAAAATCAAAGGATAAAATTTTATCTTCTACTAAATCTCCAATAAAATGATGTCTATTGTATATATGTTTTTGTTCTAGAATGCAGAACATGATTTTGAGAGATACATATAGGACTAGTATTATCACAGTAAAAGGGAATAGTACCTTGTTCAAATCCATTTTCCTTGAGTATGTTTTTCATCCATAGAAGTTGTGTACAATAACTTTCAGTAGCAGCGTATTCTGCCTTTACTCTAGATAAAGAGATGGATTTTTGTTTCTTGTTGTGCTATGGCATAAGATTATTATCAATATAGAAACATCCACCAAAGATGCTTTTTCTTACATCTTGATTTCTTACCCAGTCTGCATTTTTTTATCCACTAATTTCATAGGAAGTATCATTAGTAAACGAAAAGGCAAAGTTTTTAGTTCCAAGATGTACCTAATAATCCTTTTTATGTTAAATATGTGATTCCTTAGGATTTGACTGATAATGGACACAAACACCAATGCTAAATCATGTATCAAGTTTACTAGTTGTGAGATACAACAAGCTTCTTATCATGCATCTATATAGTGTTTAATCAACCCTCATCTTGAATCTTCCACAAATGTTTTGGCAATTGTACTTATGAGAGTTCTCAAATGCTTACTTGTCTTATGTCCAAATTTCTTAATTAGATTACGTGCATACTTGGTTTGAGAAATAAAGATACTATCATTTTGTTGTTTAATTTGCAAACCAATAAAGTATGTAAGGTTTCTCATCATATACATTTCAAATTCATTAGTCTTCCTAATCAAAAAATATTTCACAAGAGAGGTTGAGATTAACCCAAAGACTATGTCATTGACATATATTTGACCAATGAATATACCCTCTTTGGTCTTTTTAATAAAGGGAGTCTTATCAACTCTCCCTTGTCCAAGAGATAAGTTGTAAGCCTCATAAAAAAAAGCTTTGGAAGTTTGTTTCAAACCATAAAGGACCTTATTGATTTTATAAACATGCTTAGGATATTAGGGGTCAAAAAAACCTTTTGGTTGTTACACATAGATTTCTTCACTAAGCAAACCATTTAGAAAAGCAATTTCATAAAGCATGCAATAGTAATTAAGATCTTAATTGATTCTAACCTATCTATATAAGCATATGTTTCATCAAAATCAATTCCTTCAACTTGTTTATACCCTTGGGAAACTAGTATAGCCTTGTTTCTAACCATAATATCACATTCATAAGATTTATTCTTAAACATCTATTTAGTTCCTATGATATTTTTGTCACTAAGTCTAGGTAATAGTGTCTAAATATCATTCCTAGTGAATTGAGCTAAATCATCCTACATATAATTTATCCAAAATTCATCCTTTTAAGGTATCACTCACATTCTTAGGCTCTATTTGAGAGGCATAGAAATAATGAGTTAGCTCACTTTCTTATCTCCTTCTTATTACCATGCTTGCATTTGGATCACCAATGATGTTCTTATTTAGGTTATCTTTGGCAGTACATGTTGGCTTTTAAATTTAAGGGTTGAATATGATGTCCTCATCATCCACGATTGACTCTTCATCTATCTCATATTCTACCTTCTCAATGTTAAGTGTTTCATCATTTTGGCCTTTAGTTGGCAAGTTTGTGCTTAAAAGGTTCATCTTTTTCATCATTAACTGGATTGTTAGTACTTCCATCATCTATAACATTTATGGCTCCATCACAATGTTAGTTCTCAAGTTGAAAACCCTTAAAGCACAAATTGTTAATGTGTAACCTAGGAAGATACCTTCATCACTTCTAGAGTCAAATTTTCCTATATTCTCATAATCTTTAAGGATGTAGCACTTACTTCCAAATAAATATCTATGCTTAAGATTAGATTTCTTAGTTTTTCAAATCACATAGGGAGTTTGGTTTGTACCGGGGCTTAGATAGACATGATTCACTATATATTAGAAGATACTTACTGTTTTAGCCTAAAACTTCTTTGAAATGTCCTTTGCGTGTAGAAAGACTCTTTCCATATCTTATAACACCTGACTATTCCTTTCAACTATCCAATTTTGTTATGGGTTATTGGTACTGAGAACTCATGTGCTATTCCATGCTGCTTGTAAAATTCAAAATATCTTGAGTTTTGAAATTCTATCCAATGATCTGTTTTTAGTCTCATTATATTGATTATTTTGTTACCTACTTCAATATGCATCGTAAGAGAAAAAGAACTAAAGAAATCAAATACATCAGATTTTTCTTTTAAAAATCCTACCCATATAAAATAAGAAACATCATCATCAACAACAATAATATATTTCTTACCACCCAAACTCTCAATTCTCATAGGACCCATAAGGTTAATGTGAATGAACTCTAGTATTCTACTTGTGTCAACTCCTTTAATTTTCTTATAAGAAGAGCAAGTTTTTTAGCCAAGTTGGCATGGTCTACAAAAAGTTTTTTCCTATTTTAGAAAGTGCAAGTAGGTCATGCATAATTTCATTTTAGTTTAAGTTAACAAGATCTTTATAATTGATATGTCCCATCTTTTGATGGAAAGAAAACAAAATAATTATTGGAAAAATTACAAGTACTACTAGGACCTTTATTAGTACAATAATAGTTATTATGAGACCTAGTTCCTCTAAGAAAACACTAACCTTTTGGATCAGTTATAATACAATGATTATTTGTTAGTTGTATACTATAGTTTTTTTCACAAATTTGACTGATGCATATCAAATTGGTCTTAAGACCATTGACATAAAGTACATCATCCAACCTAGGTATGCCTTTAACCTAAATTGTACCTTTACTAATAATCCTAAATTTATTTACTTCATAAAAAGTAACTATTCCTTCATTATACTTTCAAAAGTTTTAAGAGAGAACGATCACCAATCATGTGTCTAGAATAACTACTATCAAAATACTAGGCAATGGTAGATTTAGCTTTAAATGCAATGTAGGTTACAAAACAATGTAAATCATACCTTTTTACCCAACCTTTTCTAGTTTAATTACTCATGTGATTATTTGTTGAAACATGACTATTGATTCTTGAACAATACAATTATAGGATTTCAAGTATCTACACATAGGTTTAATGTATCCCTTTCTACCATAGCTATGTCATGTAGGCATAAATTCAGAAGCAGATGCATGAGATCTATGTGAAGAGTAAGGATTAGAAGGTTTTACAAACTGTGTTGTTTTCGAAGAAAGATGGCATAGTGTATTCATCTATATAGCTTATCTCTTTCTTGTCTCCAAAAGGTTTTTCATAATCCAGAGTCTTGTTTAGACTTTTAGTTCCAATGGTGAACCTTTTAACAATCTTCTTAGATTGTTCAAGTTCATGCATCCAATTTGGTTTTTCCTGTTTTGAACCTACAAGACTTGAATTTAGATCGTTAATATGTTCAAACAATTCAACTTTTTCTTTTTCTAGCATTGATAAATTTGCTTCATATGATTTTAGTTTCTCATTTAGTTTGGTTACTTCTACATATAGCCTATCCTTTTCCTTTTTACAACCTATTAAATCTATGAATAATTCATCAAGGCTATTAACATTAAATTTATTCAGTAAGAATTCAGAGTCAATTTTCTTATTATCTAAATCAATATCAGACTTATTGAAATTTCTATCAATTGTTGCAATAAATGCTAGAAAGTTATTATTGAGTGAGAATTTCAACCTTGGGCAACCCTTACTTTTCTCGCTAAGTCCTCACTAAGGACCTCGATAAACCCCTGTGCTACATGTCAATGGGGTGAACAAACCCTTATTGATGTTTAGAAGAGACCAGAACTACACTACAAATTTTGTTTTTCAATTTTAATATTCCTAATTATTTTTTCACAAATACATCCCTAGTCATTTAATATAAACACATAAGATAAAACATGTATACAATATGATTTCCCTCATCTTTTGGTCCTTAGAGTAACTTGATTTCCCTTTGCTAGGTCGGTTCCCTTATTGATTATTTTTCTAAAAGAAATTCTTAAATTTTTGTGCAAGTAAGACTAGTGCTTCATCATCCATGTCTCGATCACTATCAGACATGTCTTTCTTAGTGCTCTTAAAGACCATATTTTTTCTCTTCTTGGGTGGTTCAAAAGTCAATTCATGGGTCTAGATTGATCCAACTAGCTCATCAAGATTTAATGTATCCAAATTCTTGCTCACATCTACTATAGTTACTTTCATCTTGAATGGTGTAGTTAGGGAGCCAAGAAGTTTGTCGAATAGCTTAGGTTGTTCAGGTTTCTCTCCATGATTGGAACAAGCATTACTACTATTACAAATCTAGTAGAAAATTCAATAAAAATTTCACTTCCTTCCATTTTGAGAGATTCAAAGTGAGTGGTGAAGAGTCTCAGTTTTGTTTGCATCACTTGGGAAGTACCCTCTTGTGCCAATATGAGAGCATCCTAAGCATTCTTGGTGGCCTCATAGTCAGAGATGCAAAAATATTCACCCATCAACAATGGAAGAAAAATTGAGTTCAAACCCTTTTGATATGACTTGCTAAGTGTGATTTATTTAAAGGTTCTCTCTTTCCTTTTCTTAATGGTTTTCACACTATCTTTCTTTATTGAAAATGGTTTCCAGCCATCAAGAATAACATACATCAAGAATAACATAACAGACTTTCTCATCTTGTTAAAGAAAGCTTGTATGTAAGCCTTTCAATAAGGATAGTTATACTTGTCAAAGAGCAAGGGTTATATAGACCATCCACCCTCTTTCATATGATCCATATGGGTGTCCCTACATATCAAACATTAAATGTTTCTAATGTGGGCTCTAATGCCAAATGAAAGTTCAATTATAAACCAATTAAGCCTAAAAAGGGTGAAAATATGTTTGTAGTGAAAGACAAACAATTAAAATATAATTCACAATGCTAAATAGAAATTGAAATTCACACGAGAGAAAAAGCATAAAAATAAAAAAAAATAAACAATTTTTAGGTGAAAACAACATAAGTTATAATAATAACCTAAGATAAAGATAAAAGCATTAAACTACCCTTACAAAGTTAAAGCCTCAATGTACTTAACAAATAGGTTATCACTATATGTTCATAGTTTTGAAGGTAGTTTCTAGATCCGAACCAATGTATTGGTCAGCTTAAACATAACCAATCGAACACATCCACATAATAACAACAAATAGTTAGCATAAAAACATAAGTTTTCGTGTGTCTTCTACGTGGATTTCAATATGAATAAAATCCCAATCATAGTTCATAGAAATATCATGATATGTGGAACTATGGTCTCTAGAATGAATAAATCAAAATCTCACCTAGATAACAATCAACCTATTAATATTCGTACTAATTAACAAATAATCACAATAGCATGAAAGGTTAACTAAATGCAGTTTTCTTAAGAAGTTAAGAGTAGAGATATAAAATCAATGAATAGAAAATAAAGAACTCTTAGAACAATATGGTGCAACTAAAAAAGAACAATGCAGTAAGTTTGTATTTATGTAGAATTTTGGATTCCTAAAACTACTCATATTTAACAAGCCACCTATACCCTTTAAAAATCATGAAACATCATTAATGAAAAGGGAAAACTATAATTTCACTAATTGGCTCAATTTTAAATGAACATTATAATTAAAAACTTCTCAACCTCAATCGATCGATCAACGATAAGCGTGTTTTCAAAAATTTCTCTAAAGAAATTGGATCGATCTCAATTAAAGTTTATTCAATCCCCCACAGGTTGATCAATCTACTTCTCACTCGATTGATTGATTTCTTATTTTTGAGAAACTTTAAAGGATTAGATCGATAAAGACCCTACTATATTAATTCTCCTATGCAACACCAAAATATGCTAAGTGTTGTGGACACAACGCTAATGAATGCATGAATGTGAACATATTATTGTGTGATAGTTTGAGTAATATACTTTAGCTTGAAATTATTTCTATATGAATCATTCACGCTAATATGTTCATAGTGAACATATTACTATATGAAGATTATTTCTATTCAAGCTTTTCTTCAATTTGCTTTATTAGCTTGAAATTTGATCCTAAAATTAGAATACAAGTAAACAATTTGTCTCCAAAAATTGTCAACTCTTATAATCGTCTTGTAGAATCATTCATGTAATAAATAATCAAATGAGTAAAGCGATTAAAAAACAAGGTTGTGTGTACGTGCTACTAAATTCATTATCTTGTCAGCTAAAAATCATTCTATCTTCTTCCTTTTTTAGTTTCTATAATTAAAACAAATAAAAAATAAAGTTAATTTTTTTAATTTCTTTTTTAAGTTTAATGAAATTAAAACAAAAAAAAATTGTTTAATTTTTTATTTTAGTTTTCCTTCTTTTAAAGATTCTCAACAAATAAAAAGGAAAATCTCTAAATAAATAAATATATGAAATTGCTGATATATAATCATTTAATAACTTAATAAAGAGCATAGACCAAGAAAAAAAGGATAATGTGACAAAAAAATACAATATTTTATATTCTAAATTTTCTTGAGTTTTAGATTCTTTATGTTTTTGGGTTTGGGTTCAACTACCATAGTCTTCATAGGTATATTATTAATCTTAACTTTATTTTTCTCATTCATCACAAATAAAGACGCAACATGCATGGTATGATAATGATAATGAGTTTTAGAATTGAATGCATTAACTTTCCCTTTTTTTTAAACTACAATTACATGTTTTCTAGTAGAATTATTTGACATACTATGCAAAGATAGATGATAATATTGAGTCATATTTCTATATCTAGAAGCATGAAAAGAGTTATTAAATGAGTAGCTTTCAATAAAAATCTATACTTGCATCTATCATGATATTTCCACCACTATGATGGCAAATAAGCACCAATTTATCAATTTTTAAAACAGTAAGTGTCATGAATATTTGTGCAGAATACCAATAGTAGAAATTGGGTTAGAAGCCATACAAACATGGCCTTGGAAGTAGAAAGGATAGAGCTTTCATTCAAGTACCTAAGTCCATATATATCACCATGTGATTTATCAATGTTCAAAATTTTCTAAACATTGAGCTCCAATTATTAATATTAATTTTCACTACTTCAATGATATTTTGAGATCTTGTAATTATTTTTTATAGTAAGTAACAAGCTTACTATTTGTTTCCTTTAAACCCACGATATTAGAATTCAAGGCATTATTTTATTGTTACAAAATATTTTTCTCTTCATTTAATTTATTAGAAAAATTTTAATGTATCTCAAGTTGTTCATATAACTTTTTTTTATTTTTACATATATACTACTATTCTCTTTCTTTCCTTTGAAACATTCAAAATAATTATTAAAAACTTTTAACATTAAACTTACATAGAAGAGAAGATGGATCAAATCTCTCATAATTTCAATTATCACCCTCTATAAAATGATCATTAAAAAGAAATCCCAAATATCAACACTAAGTCAGTTATTGTTGGTTGATATACCAATTAAAAGTTCAATTATGAATCAATTAAGCCTAGGCAGGATAAATAAGTGTTCGCAACAAATGACAAATAATTAAAATATAGTTTGCAGTGCTAAACAAAAATTAGAAATAGCATGCAAGTAAAATTGTAAAAGCAAAATCAAATACAATTTTTAAGTTGAAAAAACATAGGACACATTATGAGAATCAAAGCTCTCTTACATTCATCGAGCCTATCTTTGAAGCCCTTTTAAAATATTCCACCTTTGTAGCGTGGAGATGTAAGCAAATTCTAGAAGTTTTATTTGGAATTTTTATTGTTGATCACAATTTGCCACGTGAAAGATGATATGGATGCAACCTTTATGACGTAGAGATGCAAGCAAATTCTAGAAGTTTTATTTAGAATTTTTATTGTTAATAATCTGCAATTTTCTAGAAGTTTGCTAGTAGTTTAACAGTGTTGACATTCTTATCCATCACGAGGGGAGATTGACAGCACACTTCAAGTAGAATTATCACTTGAATGGCCCACCATATCCATTGGTTTTTAAGTTGTTTTGTTTCTTTCAATTTGCTATTTTCTAGGATTTTGCTAGATAATTATCACGAGGGAATTATATCTATAGGATTTTAAATTATTCTAGAGACTTACCATTTAGATATTTTTTGTTTATCAAATAAAGGATTGTAAGGCTATAAATGCCCCATAGGGTGTTCGTGATATTGAAGTTTTTCATAAGTGTGTTTCACTTAGGGTTCTTGGTTCCTAAACCAAATCTCTATCTTATCAAAGGATTGGTTATCCTTTGCGGTGTCTTTTATATCAAGGACTAAGACTCTCTTATAAATATTAGGCCGAGGTCTTATCATAATTCTAGACTTTAGTTTTTTTGGGTTCGAATCAAACTTATTTGTGGGTTCAAAGGTTTTTACTTTTTAAGTTTGTATTACTATAATAATGATCTAAGGAAAAACTTATGGATCCAAGAAAATTTAATATTCAAGTATAGAGAAAAGTTTTAGATTATTCTTACAGAGATAAAACCCTAATATACTTTATTGGTGAACCGTCACTCTATCATAACAACCATTAAAGTAGGTGTATAGATGTAGACTGATGTTCTAATTAACTTAAACACAACCAATCAAACTCATCCACTTAACAACTTGCAAAGGGTTAATACATAAACATAAGTACCTGTATGTGTTCAAGATGGATTTCAAAATGAACAAAATTCTAACCCTATTTCATATAAAGTACAAGTCTTTGTGTGTAATGCAACTTCATATCAACTAGTAAGTTTACATGGTACTCTAACATAAATATTTCCTATGAATACATCTATTGACCACAGGTTCAAATATTACTAGATTGGGTGTGCTATATCTATATGTAGCCTTGTATTATAGTTATTGCACCAATTTAAAGAACGTAAAGAAAGTTTCCACATCAAGATCACCACAAATAGATCATGAAGGATTGAACTTATCGTGATTTTGCTTGTTAAGTAATAAGGTATGAGGAATTAAAAAACTCAATTTAGGGGATATATGTTCGTAGAAGAGATGTATTGTACATATCTATCAGCATACACTACTAAAAAATATACATATGGTCTCGATTTTTAATCATGACCGTAGGGCTATGTTTACAATCATAAGAATCGAGACCTAAGTGAAAGAAACCATAGATTACCTATGGCCTCGGTCTTTCAATAACCGAGACCATAGGATATGCATAAATTAAAAAAAGTACAATTATTAATTACAATATTAAAAATCAATACAAATTACAATATATTTGTTAATTACAATATTAAAGATTATATTATATTAAAATTAAAAGTATAATTACATTTGAGAGTTTATTATACATTAAAACATAATAAAACCTTACTATTACAAACTGATTTTTTAATATTAATTACAAGCATTTATAAGTATACTTCAAATCAACATAATCAAGTCCATAACGACTTCAACAGAAGTATAAAGAAAAGGAAAATACCATAGACGTTGCTGCGTTGAGTTGGTGCATTGGTGCTCTGGTGGACTAGTACACCTGGTGTGTTGGTATGCCTAGTGCCTTGTGCACTGGTGTGCTGGTGGGCTTGGTGTACTGGTGCACTTGATGCTGCTGCGTCTGGTGCCTACCATGAAAAAGAATACGACAAAAATGTAAACTAGTGGCCCAAGCATTTCAGTTTAAAAAACTTAATAGTATAAAAAATGTTCATGTCACCAGAGGTTATTTCTTCTTCTACATATCTTATTTCTTCTTCTGCAATCTCAAATGACATTTCATCTACTCTTTCAATGGAAACACTATCAGTACTAATCCCATTCAAACTTTCAATAGAGTTAGTCCACAACAAAGTGTTATAAAACATTGAGATACCAAGTTCTTCCTCATGAATTGTTAAATATGTATAACATGCACTTGCAACTGATGACATATTGTTACTTTTAACTATAATCCAATTATTATCACAATTCCAATTGTGTTCATTCAAAACTGAAGACATATTTCCTCCAATTAACCTCTCAATTCTTTCACTAACAGTAGAAGAACCTTCATGATTTAGATTCTGATCACTTGTTAAGACATCAAATGAATCGTAAATTTTTTTTATCCAAAAAAGAATAAGGAGACCAAGTAAACTCGTCTTTATACTCTGAGATAGAATCCAACTCTTTAAAGAATGGATGTTTCAACAATTCAAAAGATATCATTCTTTATTTTGGATCCCTCTTCAAGCATAAACTCGAAAAGAGCTTAATAGTGTTTGACAACTAATTTGGAAACTCTGACATATTATTAGAAAATCCAATCGTGTAAAAAGCTGACATCAAATCATGTATGCCCAACCAAGGAGTACTACCAATAGCCATTTCAATAACTGTGCAGCCAAGAGCCCAAATATCTGCTGTAAAGCCTTGTTCTTTTCTAAGTCCAACCTCTAGTGACATGAACATTGGTGTACCAAAATATGGTATATCTTATGAACATTTGGTATAGACATTTCAGTTGAATGAAACATGTAAATCAAAAAATGGTAAACCATTTTTGGCCCAAGCATACACAAAAGGACTGGATGCCATATATCTTAAACCGAACCCAACAATAAGAAAAGCTAATAAGAATCAAATAGTTTTTTGCAAGTAAAGACATAATAGCTTTGAAAGTTAATCTTACTAATTAACCATTCTATAGATGAGAAAGAAAATTTTACCTTAAATAATGCTATAATGATAAAAAGAATCCCATAAATGTAGTTGCAAAAATAGCAGGCCTCCAAAAGCTTACTGGTAGTTTAAAGACTCGAGAGTCTGAATATTGACAAATATATCAGTCCATTAACAAAATGCATTAGACTATATTTTTGCAAGTTTATAATTTTTTCTTCTCAAAGAACTTCTAGAATATAAAGATCTTTATCCTAACTCATTCCATGAACAAGAATAAACTTCAAGCCAATAAAACAGATAACTCGCTCAGTTTTGTTTCTATTGCAGGAAATTGTCATTGGAAATTTATCGAGGAGATGAACTAGAAGTGATAATATATTGAATCAATGTAACGATAAATACCACCGATAAAGTTAACCTCTTCATCTTCCTTGGAAAAAGGGTTACAATCGAAGGCATAAAGCATAGAGAAAGTTAAATTGTCAGTTAGTTGTTCTTTAACAAAGAAGTAATATCTCAAGAAGAAAGCTTGAGACTAGAGATGGCATACCTCATAGGGTTATATAAGTGTTCAAAATTAGGGTTTTACTGGAGGACCCAATAAGCCTTTGTTTTGGTATAACTTGTAACCTCCTTCATTTATCCCCATCTTTGTGGCTTCTCTAGCAACAAAGGGTTAATAGATTCGAAGGAGAGAACAAGCTTCTTTAGAGTTAATAGGTTGAGAATCTCCACTCCATTTTGTGATTTCTTAATTGCTTCGAGAAGTGAAAGGTCGAGGTCGTTACTATTGATGGCAACACATGTAGAGCGGCAAAAAGGGTGACCATTATGAGAATATCCATTGCGTTAACGGAGCTGTGTTGCAAGGAATGGTATGCATTGGAGAAAAAAGAAAAGAAAATGATAGAAGGGAAAATGTTGGGGAAAAGAGAGGAAAAGAAAAAAAGAGGGAGGGAAAAAGAGAGAGAAAAAGGAAAAGAAAAAATTGGGAAAGAAAAATAAAAAAATTTAATAAAGAAATTTGGTATATGGTGTAAAATAATTGATAAGATATATCTCTGGCCTCAGTTTTTAAATAACTGAGGCTATAGGGTATGTCTATAGCCTTGGGTTTTAAATAACCGATGTCACATGGTATGTCTATAGTCTTGATTTTTAAATAATAGAGGTTAAATGACTGAGACTATATGTATTTATTATAATAATGATATCAGCATAAAATAATAAGAATTATAGCATGGAATATAAATGAAAGTATTATATAAAATTCCTAATAAATAAAAATATGATTAATACCAAAAATACATATATTATGAGAATCTCCAGTTGCATAGCTAGAACGTATTATAGACTTAAAAAATGCTTAACATCTTATTCCCCAATTTCATGAGAAATATACCAATTATGCAATAATAAAAATTCAGTAAGACATGATGAATATGTTTTAAGTTGGCGCTTAATATTGATGAAAATACAAAAAGAACCCAAAGAAAGGAAACACAAATCATGAAATCTTTAGAACAGTAAAAAGAGGGTGTATTATTTCAAAGATTTGTATCCTACTTTAAATAATCTTGTATATTAGGAATCAGTAGTTTAAAGATTAGAAAAAATCAACAGGACCAATAGAATAATTGCTTATACATAAACGAATTAGGTAGACAAGTCATTTATGGAAACAATCTTTCATTCTCAACTTAAACTCTCATGATATATATATATATATATATATGGAAAATTGAAGATTATATATACATAAAATACAAATTAGATAAATGGTTCATCAAATTACTGTCTAATATTGCAAGGAGGAAGCTAAAACCTTAAAACAACAACGACTAGATCAACCAAGTGAGTCATTAGAGCTTAAATCCAATAGAGTCCCCAACCTTCTCTCCAAATATGGTGTGAAGCACAAGATAACACTTTCCTACCATCCTCAAACTAATGGTCAAGCTAAAATTTCACATCGAGAAATCAAGAATATCCTTGAGAAGACGGTCAACACTAATAGAAAGGATTGGACAAAGAAGCTTGATTATGCTTTGTAGGCGTACCGTACATCTTTTAAAACACCTATCGAGATGTCTCCTTATCAATTAGTGTTTGAAAAAACATGTCATCTTCCTATTGAATTAGAGCATAAAGCTTATTGGCCTGTAAAAAATTTTAATTTTGATTTGAAGGTAGTAGGGTAAAAGTGACTTCTTCAATTGAATGAGATGGATTAGTTCCAAATGATGCTTATGAAAATACAAAGATTTACAAAGAACAAACAAAGAAATGGCATGACAAACAGATTCTTAGGCGTGAATTTTCTCTAGGACAACACGTTTTTCTCTTTAATTCATGACTAAAACTCTTCTCGAGTAAGTTGAGATCAAGATGGACAGGTTCTTATACAATTGATAATGTTTTCCCTTTTAGAGCAATAGACTTGAAAGACAAGACAAGGCATATATTCAGAGTTAACTGTTAGAGATTGAAGAACTATTATGGAGAACAAATGGAGAGAAATTTTACATTTACTTCTCTTAGAAATCCTAATTGATTAAGATTGAAAAGTTTGTATGTAGACTATAAAACAAGCACTTATAGGAGGCAGCCCATACAACTTTCTTTTATTATTTTATTTTATTTTTATTATTTATTTTAATAATTTGGATTTTGATGCTGGTTTATTAAGAGATGAAAATTAAAAAACTAATGCGGATCCACCATAAAACCAGGAAAATTCCTTTAATTTTTTCAATCTGTCTCACTTTTGAATTACAATGAGAAGATTGTTTGGTCTAAGTTTGGGGGTGTAAACACTTATAGTCTTAAGTTATTGGATTTTCTTATCAAACATGTATTTGAGTATGATTGAATTCACTATGACTCAAAAATTTGTGATTGATGATGGTTTTGAGAATTTTTTTTCAAAATCTACTATTATGTTAGTTAAAGTTTTATAGGTACTTTGATTTAAATCTTTGTACTTGAAAATAATTAAGCACATAGTTTCTTTACTCTATTTTGCCTATAAAGAGAATGAGTTGAATTAACTAGATTAGAAAAGTTCAATCTTGCTTTACTCTAGAATCCATTGATGGATCATTGAGGCGAAATCCTAGTTGATACCAAATATTAAGAAAGGATTTAAGTGATGAACGAAAACCGGCATCGCCGATTCTACCAATACTTTGGTTTTATATTTATAAAATTCTCGCAAGTGCACGAATCATTTCGTAGAAAATGATAAGTATACTCCCAAGGTCGATCTAAGGAAGGAATGTATGTGGTTTTTTAATTTATTATTCAAACTTTTAAAAAACAAAATTAAATCCTAAACATCCTGTCACGATATTTTGGGTTTTTTGTGTTTTAATCTACTTACATAAAAATAAACATAGATTCAATAAACATTTATGCAAATTTTATCTTTTATAAATAGTGGAGTATTTATGGATATAATAACTAAGTTAATTATGCTTGCTCATATTATTTAGGTTATTAAAGATATGAATTGATATTTATTGATTCTCCCTTTTTGTATGAATACCACCTTTGGTGGGGTTAGATATTCTTTGTTAACTAAACAAATCAATTAACACCTATGGGTGGGGTTGATAACTAATTTGGTTAATTAAATTAATTCATTTTTCTAAGAGATTGAAAATGAACCATTTAAATGCCACCTTTGGTGGGGTTAGACAGTTTAAACTTTATTCAAGGTGTCCAAATTAAACCTAAGAATTTAGTTATCCGAGTACTAACTTTCAAGTTTTAAAATCACTAACGAAAACATGTTGTCAATACATTTTCAGATAATAATTCTTATAAAAACTTTTGAAATAGAGCTTCACTCTAACTACCGGGCGATTGTACCAACAAATAAAAGAGCACTACTCTAAATCGAATAGGATAATTAAACCTTAAAATCTAATTTTCAGATTTAAGTTTGTAATGAAAAATAATATATTTATCTCTAACATTCTTAATATAAAATCTTGAATAAAAATAAAATCAATTCATTTTAGAGATTTTTACCTATTTAATATTTCGCAAGCATAACAACGTTATTATTATATCATGTTTACGAACAGCTAACACAGTTAAATTTAATCACAGACAAATTAAATATAACATGTAAGAATAAAGCATAAAAAATAACTGCAAAGAAAATAAAATCCTTGCAGTACTTCGATGCCATTCCCGTTGCTAGAAAACCTCCAAACGGATTTTGCACTCCCATTTATTGAATCAAAAAGCTAGTAAATTACAAAAACATAACTAGTTCTTCCCAAAGAGGGAAGAACTCTAAAACTAAGAGAAACTAGCTAAAACATAAGAAAAACTAGCTAAAACATAAGAAAAACTAAAAAAAACTAAAAACTAAGAAATGGAGAGAAAGAAAGAAGAGAGAAGTGTGTTTTTAGGTGTGTTTTGAAGTGAAGAGAAGGGGGTATTTATAGGTGAGGATGGAGAGAAAAAATGAGTAAAACAATGTTAAAAAAATGTTAAAAATGTAAAACGCGTAATGGATATGGTGAGGTCATTGATGACATTATCATGATGTCATGGGGGCGGCTGCATGTGAAAAATGGGGCGAAATGGCATCAGCTGGCGCGAAGGTGAAGGCACCAGGCATACAGACGGCGCGTGAACAATGACAACACAGCGGCGTGCGCGGAACTAGAGGAAGGCGTGCGCGGATGCGCGCGGACGTTGGCCATGCTGCACGTGCGGCTCGACGCTGGCGCGCGGGATGGGCTGCTCTGGGCGCGATTTTCTCCTTTTTGACATTTTTGACCTTTTCGACCCATTTTGTCAAATCTTTCCATATTTGTTGACCTTTCCCCATTTATTTATTGATATATTTGTGATGTATTGCTTCAAGTATTCCTATTTGAGTCTTTAAATTGCGTTTTTAAGCCAAAATACCTGAAAAACAATAAAAATACCCGTGATTCGAAAAAGACAAATTTATATAAATATATGATAAAACATATAAATATATATATTTTTAATCAATTAATGAGCATAAAATCATGGTAATTTTAGTGCTTTTTGAGCACTTATCATTAAGCAATTTTTTTATCACAACCAAAAAGATTTCCCAATCGTTCTAATTATCACAACATCATTATTTGCATGGTTTATTCCCATAGTCAACCCCCTTGAGCCTTATTTTATATCAGCCTTTATTTGTTCTTTTAATTACATAAATCATTCTCATTCTAAGCCTAAAAAACCATGAATTTACCATAATATTTTGGAAAATACTTTGGTGGAAATTTTGATTTAAAGAGAAAGTTAGTTCAAATTAAACAATCTACATTATCTTTGCTCTATCTGGTTAAAGTGTGAAAATAAAAGAAAGTGAAAGGTAAGAATCATAAAAAGGGTTAAAGTGGTTGAAAATCAGAAAAGGCTATGAGTATCAAGGTGGCCAAAAAAAGAAAAGGAAGAACAACACTTATTGTATAGCAACAATATCGTCATTATTATGAGCATTTTGTCAAGAAAGAGTTATGGTGTGAATTGTGTGGATATTGTTTTTATTGTTCTTTCTACCAAGTATTTTCTCAATTTGCTTTGATTTTCCATATCCATTTATTTCTTAGCCCTTACCCTATGGCCTGTCATTACAACCCTGATTAAAGACCTTTTGATCTTTGATTTTGGTATTTGATTACCTTAGTGGAGAGGATTTCTAAAAATTAGAATTATGGAGTTAAGTTTTGAGATAATTCTTCTAATTTCAGTTGTTCTACTTTTATCTAAATTTTCTGGTGGTTTGGAGTTAAATTGACTATTTCACACACATGCTCAAGGACTTAGCTTTAGGTTGAAGTAAATGCTTAACTCTTGCTTGACAAATTGCTAAATTTTTTATTGATTTTCTTGCTATCTTTGATGTAAAAAGAGTAAGTTAGTAGTGATGAAACCTAAATTCCGATCATAGTTTAGTGAGTGATGGTAGTTCTCTATGAGGTCTTGTTGATAATATCTACAATTTTCTTTTCTTTGATTTTCCTTTTGTTTGAAGACAAATAAAGTTATAAGTTTAGGGGTGTTTGATGACTAACATAATTTAGCATAATTTATCACTTCTTAACTTTAAACTTTAGTCTAGTTTTATTTATTTTTATTGATTTTAGACTTCATTATTGTTATTTAAATTTTATTGCAAATTTGAAGAAAATGAAGATTTATTGAAATAAAATATAAATAAAGATTTGCTGAAACAAAATGAAAGTTAAAAAAAGAAAAAGAAAAGAAAAGAGGTAGGGTTTAACTATATATATATATATATAAGATAGAAAGAGAACAGGGCAAAGAAAAAGGAAAAAAACAGAGAGGAAGCGCTGAAGAACATAACAGAAAGAAACAAAAGCATATTGAAGCAACAAAGAAGTAGGGAAATAACAAAGTAGAGAAACAGATTAACGCTGGAACATATTTACGCATTCAATTTCCTTTTAGTTCTTCTCAGTAAAATCATGTTGAATTCGTTTATGTTAAATATAATTTTTAGCATGAACTAAATTTTCTTTATTCTAAGAAAAAGATGTAATCTAATTTTGAACTATGCTTGATTTTCTATGTTAATTTGAATTATTTCTTTTCGTGTTTGTCTTATTTATTTTGAGTTTATTGCTTCTAATTAACTAGCCATTAATTAGATGATTTTAATCTTGTGATTTACTATCAAAATAGGGCATTATAGGATAGATCTAGAATATTTCAGCATAAGTAAATACAGAGATTAAAAGACATGTATGAACTTGTGTAGTATTAAAATCATTAGTCTTAATGCTTTCTTGCTTTGTTAAATTGCATACTCTTTTGTAAATTGATGAAAAATATATATTTCCAATTGACTATCGAAAGAGGATTTTGAATTTTTTTTGGAGATTGCTAACAAACAAAGAGAATTAAATTCAATTTACTAGATGAGTAAAGCATACTGAGGGATTAGGTGAAATCGATTTCATAGAAGTTTTCTTCCCATTGATTTGATTTTCGAACATGTTTCTTTTCTTTTGATTATTTTCTTTAAATTTATTTTATTTTAAATTCCAATTATAACAACCTTAGTGACTTATCTACATAAAATTGAGATTAGCATAATTTTGGTATTTTTCAAAGGTAAGTTACCAATCCCTCAGGACGATACTCTTCTTATCACTTTACTTTAAAATTGCAATACTGTGCACTTGTAGTTTTGTACCGTGCTCTGTTACTTATTTCTTAGGAGGCTCTTGATTCTTTCTATTGGAAATTATTTCATCCATATTAATATAAGTCTTAATCAATTGAGTAGCCTCAGAATATTTTGTTGGAAAATCTTTAGTCAGATCCATCTATAGGGCTCATTGGCACAAAGTTTGATGCAAAATTGTGATGGCAATAGAGTTTGGGCAATCTGCTACTTGTATTTTCTTATAATTAAATGTGTCAAAGATATCTCTTAGGACTCTTCCTTTCCTTACTGTAAGGTTAATAGGTGTGTTAAGGTCTTTGGCTTTTTCTCTTGGATGAGAAATAAGGAACAAACTGTTTTCCAAATTTCATGAAAGAACTGTTTTTCAAAGTATGATACCAAGCTCTAGCCTTATCTATCAAAGTAAGTTAGAAGCCTCAAAATCTCACGTCATGGTTGTAGTCATAAAGATCCATCCACCATTGAAATTTTCCATAGGTTTCAAAGGGTCTTTGGTGCCATCATATGTACCTATGTTAAGTAATTTAAACTTGATAGAAAGTGGGATGGCCATGATCCCTAGGATGAACGAGGACTCAATAGAGATTGCTAGGTCTAGGAGTCTACCTTAATTAAACCTCTGTTCGACCTCTTGTAATTTACTAGCTTGTGGGATGAAGAATAGTTGGTACCTCGTATTAGATCTATGGGCGTTCATTTGCAGCTAAGGTTGCATGGTCAACATAGATGACTTAAATAGAATGTCATTGTTGGCATGCCTCAAGATGGTCATGCATGTCATGATGTGTGAAAGCCTCTTGAACTGGTCCTATATGGTAGGTCAGACTATGATTTTGGCATTCAAGGCTAGACGGTTATGATTGGTATGAGTAGATAAAGTCCGATTGGTCATGGGACTTGGGTCTTACTTCAGACAGTCATCTTACTAGCCAAGCCTTGGATGGTTATGGATCTAACCTTGTGCACTCTGAGCATTGAATGATGCCTCAAGAATGTTCTATGGGATGATGACTGCAGCAAGAACTTGTGGCGACGTCAATCTATGATGGTCTAGAGTGTATTATTTATCATGTCCTAGTAGGCTCATGTCCGAGCTCACCTTGCCTTTATGACGTACCTGGCCCGTTGTGAATGGATAGGCCCAAGTGCATCGCTTGTATTTCTAGCAATTTGTGGTAGAGCTAAAAGGATGGTTGGGTCTCTTGACCAGTTGTTAAGGTCTGAGAAGTGGAGTTAGCTGTCTAATCCATAACTCTTTTTAAAAGTCCAAAACACCAAGTACATGAAAATAATAAATTTGAAGATTTTGAAATCCTTTTTTCAAAAAACACTAATGCAAAGGTCCTCGATCTCTTTTTAAATATTTTTTTATTTCTTAGAAAACCAACAACTTGACTTTTTTGAGAGTTCTATAACTTTAAAATTTTCAACAGAGTAAAATACACTTCTTTCACATAGACGGTGCTAGATGTTTTGTGCATGAAACATAGTTAACCCACTCAAAACTTATCATAATATCCTAAAAAAATGCACATGAAAATTGCACGTGATATAATTTTGTTAAAAAATTAAACAGTAATTATCAATTGGATATGTTTTTGTCATTACACGTAATATTATGGGTATAATCATAACTATTTAAATATATAGGGTATTTTTATAATCTATCCTATAAGTTGTAGGAGTAAAAAAATAATTAACTCTAAAATGAAAAATCCTTAAAAAAAAGAAAGAAACAAACAATAAATCCCTAATTTCTCCATAAGCTCATTCCTTCTTTGATTTGGTGCATCCAACTCTCACTCATATCATATTGGGCAAATACATGTATCTTTGTAGATTATGATTGGTTATGTTGCCGACCAGGTTGAAAACTCCTGGAGCAAATAATCCAAATAATGATCAAATTTACATCTCTGTGAAATTTCAAAGTTTAAGTGGAAGTTATTGTCTAAAAAATTAGGAAATAAATAAATAAATAAATTTAAATATATCATATAATTTGTAGGATAAAAGAATATCAATAATGACTATAATTTACCTTGGACAATATCTACAATTTCTTGTAAATTAAAGGGTGTAAATCTTAACAATTTAGAGATGCCATGGCCATGCTGAGGTGGGTTAAAATCTATTATGGTTAGTTTTGAGAAAATTTTGTATATATACGTAAGAACAAAATAGAAAAATAATAATAATATTTTTCTATAATTTTATGTTTAGCTTAAATTAATCCAATTATTTTAAAAATGATATTTTTATAGGGATAAAGTTAAAAAAAATTTTAAAGTAAAAGAACTCTTTCTCCCTCCCCATCTCTTCTATCTATCTACGTGTATTTCCTCAAATAAATATTTTTTCGTTTCTTTCTTTACTAATATTTCTCATATTAATCTAAATAAAGTAATATTTCTCATATTAAGGTAATATTACTGAGGTTTTCTTCGAGACACAGTAAAATTATCAAATTTTTTAAAGGGGATTTCTGCACCTTGGGGTTTAATATTTTCTTAGGAATCGACATTTGAGGAAAAAGAGGAAGAAGTAGATTTCACTCTTTCCTGATTGTAGGTAAGCTTCTGTTGCGTAAGAATTATATATATATATATATATATATATATATATATATATATATAATTAAAGAAAAATTCAATAAAACATAATATAAGATGAAATTTTCATATTCAAGATTTAAAAATATGAATGTTAAATATCTATTAATAGAAAAAGATATTATTTTAAAAAAAATTGAATTAATTTAACATAAATATAAAATTATAAAAATAAAATATTTTAATAACTTACAATATTAATGTAAGTAAAATTATATAATTGGCACAAATCATTTTTGGGCTAAAAGGCCCAATTTTGGGACTCCTTTGTTTTGTCCGACGGCATTTCCCAACGAAAGTTTTTCAAGCGATGGTGTGTGAAGATTGAAAGGGGCGGCGCGGGGGCGGGGGCGGGGGCGGGGTTGAGCGTTGAGGAGAGTCGAGTAGAAGAACAGGAAAAATTAGAAAGGACAGTTGAGAGCACAAATTTGAAAAGCTTTCCTTCTGATTGTTTTTTTTTAGTTTCTGACAGATTTTTGTATTGAGTTTATTTCAATCACACTCAATCAAAGAATTGCAAGAGGTGTGTGAAAATGGTGAATTTGATTTGGTATTTGACGCTTCTTGTGTGTGAGAAAGAGGTGTGCTTAACATGTGCAGGGAGCGAGAGTGTGAGATTAATAGATTGTGGATAGAACGCGAGGCTGAGAGCTTTCAGATTTTTTAGTGTTAGGGTTGCTGCTTCTACGACATCTTGCTTCTCTGCTATCATCTACTCTTATCCATCTTTTTCATGGAGCGCAAGCTTGTGGTTAGTTTTTATTTTTCCCTTTCCCTTTTCTTTTTTCTGCTCGTTCGATTTGTATGTTTTTGTTGAAATTGGATCAATTATTTGTTCATTACACAGATTCTGGGTATCCCCTGGGATGTTGATACGGAAGGGTTGAGGGAATATATGAGCAAATTTGGTGAATTGGAGGATTGTATTGTAATGAACATCACCAATGCCATTTTTTAACGTTCATATTTTAGCTTTGAAATACATATAAATGAAAGTTATTATTTGAGCCTTAACGAATTTTGAGTGGCTATTTGTTCGTAATATCATGTTTTCTTTTGTTTAGGCATATGAAGTAACACGTAATCTACATTAAATTTGTTTTTTCATTGCTGTTTGATTATTTAAGTTGAAAGTACAACTAATTATTGCACCAATTCTTATTATTCTAAACAATATGAACCATATGTGATCTTTAGTGACAGTGTCACTCTCAGGTCTTGGTTGTATGCAAAATGATCGAGTGGTTGCCTATAAGTCAAAATTAAAAATTCATGAGCAAACTATCCAACCCATGACTTGAGTTAACAGCTTATGGCCTTTGTTTTGAAAATATGGAGATGCTATCTCTATAGGGCCTTTGTTTTCAAAATATGAAGATGTTATCTCTATAGTGTCAAATTTTAAATCTTTTAGGATCATAAAAGTCTCTAATATCTTTTTACTCAAACAGATCTCCATTGGAGACAAAGAAGTTTGATAGAATACCTTTAGGATTATGATTTCACTTTACAGGCAAAGCTAATATTGTAGCAAATGCTTTAAGTTACAAGTCGGGCATTCTTGCACAAATGATATTGAACACTTGGAAAAACACTCGAACAATGGAAGATTATAAGTTAAATTTGTATGATGATAAGAGACAAGCATTCTTATACAACCTCGTGTCCAGTCCTACATTATTAAAGAAAATTAAAATAGCTCAATCTAACGATCTTGAAATCTAAGGGTAGAATGTCTAAAGGAGAGATAGTGGAAAGTTGGACTTATAGTAAAGGAGCATTTTGTTTCCATGAAAAAATAATTGTACCTGCCAACGATTACTTAAGGCATGAGATCATGGGAGAAGCACATAAGTCAAAATTTACGATACATCGTAGAAGCACAAAAATCTAACGCGATTCAAAAAAGACGTATTGGTGAAAAGGAATGAAGAAGGATGTAACTCAATTTTGTAGCCAACTATATGATATGTAAATAAGTTTGTGGGGCATAAGAAACATGCATGACCACTTCAACTACACCCACCACCAGAATGGAAATGAGACAATATAACCATGGACTTCATACAAGTATTACTTCATATTTCTCAAGTTCACAATTATATTTGTGTAATTGTTGATCGTCTCACAAAGTCTACATTCTTTAGTATAGTTAAAACTCAATACTTGATGAATGATTTGAGTAAGTTGTACATTCAGTGATTGTATGATTGCATGGCATACCAAAGTCGATTTTGTCTAATCGAGACCCAAAATTTACCTCGTTCTTGCAAAAGTGTGTATAAGACGCTTTGGATACATAATTGTTGTATAGCACGACTTATTATCCTGAAATAGATGGATAATCTAAAAGGGCTATTCCAATGTTAGAAGACATGTTACGAGCTTGTGTTACAAAATTTAGAGAAAACTAAATCGAACACTTACCATCGGTTGAGTTCGCCTACAATAGCAATTATCATGCCAACATTAGGATGACTCCTTATAAAGCCTTGTATAGACAACTGTGTTGATCTTTGATGTGTTGGATAGAATGTGAAGATTAGTGCGATGAGAATTAATCTTATACAAGAAACAAATAAAAAGATTCACATTACAAAAGACAAACGTCACTCAGCTCAAAGTCAACATAAAAGTTATGTTGATCATGGGCATCAACCATTGAACTTTGAAACAAATGATTACGTTTTTTTCTCAAAGTCCAACCTTAGAAGGGAATTTGTTTGGAGTAAAAGGAAAGTTACTACTAGGCTACATCATGCCATTCTATATTATAAAAAGAATTGGTAATGTAGCGTATCAATTGAAGTTACCCTCGGAATTGTTACAAGTTCAAAATGTTTTTCACGTGTCTGTTCTATAGAAATGTCAAAGAAATTATAATATTATTTTGTTTTGGATATAATTTTCATTATAGGAAGAGGCATCAATTGAAGAAGAACCAATGAAAATATTTCATTTTCAAGTCAAATATGTGAGAAGGACGATATCATTAATAAAAGTTCAATAGGGACATCATAGTGTTGAAGATGCAACTTGGAAATTAGAGTTTGAAGTTCGCTCGAAATGTGCTTACTTGTTTTGTAGAGTTATAAATTTCGAGGACAAAAATTTCTTTAAAGGGGTAGGTTTGTGAAACCTCAAGAATTTGTAATAAATAAATAAAACTCTCTTAAAAAGAATTTTTAATAATATTTTAAGATATAACGATGTATTAGGAATTTTTGTGTGAAAAATCAGATTAATGGTGAAAAGTTGGAAAAATAATTATGTAGCTCGCCAGTCGACGAGTCTCTGACGAAGGGTTAACGAGCCATTATAACACTCATTGGGTATTTTCAAGGCATCAATAGGAAAGCTCATCGAGCCACCAGTGAAGGTGGCAACGATGACCCCGTTTGGCTATATATATCCACAAAAGCCAACCATTTTCACACCCTAAATTTTCTATCCTATCTTTCTCTCTCTAAAAAATTCTTTCTCTAAGATATTTCAATTTTTGATACATTTTTAAGTACATTTGGGGATAAAATATCCAGGAGTTTAGGTTCGAAAAGAATAAAGTGTCGGGATAATAAATTATTAATTTTTATTCCGATAATCTCAAAAAGGTAAAAAATTTGCTTGAACGTTAATTTTACATTATGTAAATTAATTTATATTATCACTAATTTTTGAACAAACGACTATGTTTAGTTTCCACTAAAAAGGAAAAATGAATTGGCAATAAGCTTAAGTGCATTATCAAACAAGTATTAAAAGCATTACACATGGCATCTGAGATTTATAGATGCATCATGAAAATAATTTTTGTGGGGAGTATGTATGTCTTGTGTAGTATGGTACCCAAGGATTACTTGTTGCAATACACTATTTTCAATGGATTATAGGTAAACGTTGTATTCATATGTATTTTTAGAGTTTATCCTTCTAATAAGTCTCAGAATTTATTTGGGTCTTAGAGTTTGACATCACATAGGCATAGGAGTTTGACCTCCTATTGTGTCTCAAAGTGGACTACCCATATGGTAAGAACTTTGGTTGCCTGTTGACCAATAAATATGCTACATGTATTTTGAAGTATGATTATGCATGAGATTGGAGATGTACCCATGTATATCTCAAAGGTTGACCACACATATAATCATGTATTTTGAAGTTAACTAATACACATAGAGATTGCATATTATGCATATGCATTTTATACTTAATAGGGCATATTTTATATCAAAAATAAGAAAATACAAATATTCAAGATTTTATAAATTAAAATTACTACGACATTGTACATAATTATAATGAATATTATTTTTATTTATGGATTTTGTTATATGTGACATGCATTAGTAACATTAGTTATGGTATTATTTTAAAGTACAATCCTACTGAGTTAGTTTACTCGTTTCCTTCCCTCAAAATTAGATTTCAATAAAGCAGTTTGTGTTCAATTTTAAAGAAGAATTAGAATACATGTTTTACTTTTACCTTATTTATTTCATTTTATAGCATGTGTATCGTTGACACATGATATAAAATGATTCATCTTTCAATATCTTTTTCGTTATGTATTGTTGTTTTTAGAATTTAAATAATTTTTGATAAATTTGTGTTTAAATAAAAATATATGGAATTTAATAAAAAAATTACAAAAATATATCAAATTTAATATAAATTTTAGTAAAATATAATTTAAATTTAATTAAAAATATGATTTAAAAATACCTATCATTTCTATTTTATGTAATTATTTTTCGGAACATGTTGGATTGAGATTAAACTGATTAAATAAACAATACGAAGTAAGTTAACTCGTTTATTAAATGAATTGGTTTTAGATCGTGCCCAAATTAAAATTTAGCTTTATTGGAAGCTAAACTTGAACTCATTTTCCAAATAACAACGTTTTTACCTTAAAACAAACATACACCTGCTTTTTTGGTTGGTTGATGAAATTCTAACGTCTTTTTAAATGATTAAGTAAAATACATGTAATCAAATTACAAGCTAATAGCAATGTGATTTTTAAAAACTTGATCCCATGCTTTAGATATTTTTAAAAAATTATATAAATTAAAATCTTTTAAATTTATAAAAATAAAAATAATATTTAAATAATATTAAATAAAGTTTAATTATAATTTACTATTACGATACTAAATTACATGTTATTTATAAATTAAATTTTTTTTAATAATAAAAATATATAAGTTAAATATAAATTTATTTTTATAATTATAAATTGTTAAACGTATTATTTTTATTTTATTTAAAATAAAGGAAAGAAGAAGAAGATAAGAGAGAGAGTATAAGTGTTGGTTGAGATTATGACCGGAATACTTTCCTCGTTCGCCTAACCAGTTCTGGGTTCAATTTTTAGGCGGTTTCTTATCTTCATCCAGTCGAAAATTAAAACCCAAAGCATCGGATACCTCTTCGGAGCTCCAGCCTGCTTTACGGAGCGAGTCGGATAAACGGTCCGCTTTAAGAAGCAGAGCATCAAGAACAGCTTGATTATCTAACAGAACCATCTCTTCTACAAAGAACCCAGAAGCCGTAACTTTAACAATTTCCAAAATATCGGTTTCGCTCCACCCGCCTTGCCTCAAAGTGGATCCTATTTGGTCAATGTACTCACTAACCCATTTTGGAATTTCGGATATCTGAATGTCAAAGTACCTTTCCGATGATGAAGTTGAAAACGAAGATGTGTATATCCGGCAATGATCAACCGCAACGTCACTCCAAAACTCAACCCACCTCGGCATTCTGGCTACCGAAACAAGACCCATATCTAAACTCCTACGTAGTGAAAAATTGGATGACAACCCAGCTGATTTCTCACCTACTGATCTCTGCTTTTTCAATACTTGAGGATTGGGTTCAGAGCTCCCAAAGAGAGACTCTCGCTCGAAGAAATCCGAGAGATTCAAACCACAACAAAAGATCCGATTCTCCTCCACGAAGAAAACGGGGTTACCAGCCAAACAAGGGTTGCACGGGACATAACAGTGGTTGAAAATAGGTATCAAAAGGGGTGCTTTCTTCATAGCATTCCTAGCGATCCGTAAAGCCTTTTCAGGGTCAGAGGATCTCAGACCCCATGACTTAGACCGGAGAGTGCTGCGAGCAATCTGGAAAGAAATGGCCGCAATTGGAAAGTACATAGAAGCTCGTAAATGAAGTCGAGCACCGGATGATCGCCAGTCAGGAAATCCAGGTCCGACCGGTAACCCTGCGGAGAGAATGGCTTTAAGATCAGGAGGGAATGTGAAGCAAAAATCGGCTTCGGCGCGAGCAAAGTCGAACTCAGAGAGACCCTGTTGAACGTGAATACCACAAGAACGTAGATGTGTTATGACCTTTTCGGCTAATGAATAGAATGACAGAAGCTCATTACGCCATGCCAGTGATGAAGATGTGGTTACAGTTTCGGGTGGGCCAGCGGATGCTCGAGCTGATAGGCGACGGAGACCGGCAATCTGAGCCCGTTTTAGACCGGTCATTCTCTGGTCTACATCGACCATTGTAATTTACAAAGACTCGAAGATTCTCTCGGCAATCTCTTCTTATTATTTATCTTTAGTTTTCCCTTCTCTAAGATTTTAGCTTTGTTTTATCCGGAAATCGGTTCTTTTTATTGATATGTAATTCTGTATTCTTTTGTTCCAAGGAGGTGAAAATGGAGAAAGTAGAGAATGTTTTTTGGGAGAGGAGGAGCTATGCTATTTATAGCTGTTAATCAATGGAGGCCACAGGAACATGAATATATTAAATCTAATGGGAATGACAGAATTGCCCCTTTGTTTCTTGATAATAACATTTTTTGATACAATTTCTCCACTAACTTTTTTTTTTCATAATATAAGTTTTCTTCTTAATAACTTAGTTAGAATTTTCCTTTTAATTTTGTTTAAACAAATCATGTTTACTGTATTATTTAAAAATAATGTTTAATTCAAACAAGTACTCAATATACATGGTTGTAAGTCTTATTATACTCATGTTTGTGTGTTGGTTTCTTTTATATAAAACACGATGTCTGCATTATTCTTATTTAGTATATGTACATCAATAATTCACACACGCATATAATCAGGTTCACTTTATATGCATGCACAAGGTTTATTTTTGTAGTATGCATGCTAGATGGACTCACCGACATTTTGGTCATATTTTTGGATCGTTTCGATTGTAGATATTTATGAAAATTATTCGACAATTTTTTAAAATGAAAAAGATGATTTTTAGCACCTTGTTACCCACTTTTGGCGAGGTTGTTGGTGAAGTGGTTGTTCGAGGCTCTCTAAATACCCTTATTTCTTCTTATTTGGTATCCATAAAAATGAAGCAAAACTCTGTCAAATTGATATATAGTTTTTTCTATTTTTGGATCAATAATACCTTGAGTGTTGTTCATTATTAGTAATTCGTGACTATATGAATTAAACAATGCTTGTGAGTGGTGAGTACTCAAAGCAGTATTAGTAAGTGGGTTTTTTATATGTAAAGCCTTGTGTCGGCTAGTAGTTGCCCTCATGTAACTTTTTCTTATTGACTTTACATATTACTGATCATGGGTTACTGATCACACCATTTTGGGTGGTGCTGGCTTTAAAGGAGAATCGAGTTCATAGGTCAAATCAGATTGTTGTAGAGGTAGTAAGCGAGGGTAGGAATAAGCAGCTTGGATAAAGGTCCTAACTAATAGAGGTAACAGAGGGTTTTATTTCTATTAATGTTGTAACTATTTTATTACATAATGAATCTTTTTGCTGTTGAGTGGTTACCATAAGCAACTAGAGGATGTTACCATGTATATAAGGTTTCTATGTTTTGTTATAACTGGGGTTATGTATGTCCGAATGTGAGGCTAGTACAATTAGAGTTTAAATGGTGTATATTCCTACATACCAGAGCTTAAACTATGATTATAAAGCTTCTGATATTTATTACCTATTTTTCATTTACTATATTCTACATTTGCTGCCTTATTATACTGTCTATCTTCGATTATATGTACTACAATTGTATTTATCTATCATGTATTTTTCTCCTTGTGATTTGCATGTTTGTGTAGAGTCCTTAAGGAGTTAGTATCTCCTTAGCTTAATTGTGTATTGGCTCTTGGACTCTTTCAATATTGTTGTATAATTTGAGTTTCTATCATATATGTTCTAACATACTAGATGTATACTTTGATTAGAAAGCTTATTTGTTATACGTTATCACATGTTTTCTTTCCTTTCTATATATCATGTCTACATCTTTCTAATAATTACTTATGCTATAGTAAATTAATTTGCTTGCTCTCTGAATAATTTATCTTACTTATGTATATTATGTGCATGTGAGTTTAACATGAGTCTCTAAGGAGTTTGTATCTATTTACCCTAATCGTGTCCCAAGTGTTAAACTTTTTATTTTGTTTGCTATGTTTAGATTAATCGTAGATTGCGAGAGTACAATTATCATTTATCGAATATGTTCCTACATATGAAGTCTTAAAGTGATTGAAAATCCTTTTTTTGTTTAGTATGCATTCTTGTTTCATATATTGTTAATTGTTTTCCATTCATATGTCCTTTGCTAGTCTAAACAAGAGTATGTGAGGCAAACCATAACTAGTGTATTTACTGTATTATTGTTTTCATATTTGTTGAGTATTTTAGTTATGTGTTGAATTAAGCATGCTGTTCAATACTTCCACTTTGTGAGCTACTTAATTCATGTTTGTGATACCAGCTTGGGTGAATTGATATAGAGCTTGTAAAAAGATTATATGAGTTAACGTCTCTACCCTTCATCTAGGTCTTAGTCACCTATTTGAGTTTGAAGAACAATTGACCTTCATGTAATTGTTTCTACGTATGACAATCTTCAATTGGTATTAGAGCGGGTCACCCTTGTTTGGGCTTAACCGTTGGGTGCTTGATCCTAGAGCTCTATCTAACCAAACACACACCTTATATGTTTGTGCCCTTTGTCAACTTTGGTATAGGTCGTTGTTGTTCTGTGAGGTTGTGTATCTCCATTAACTTTTGTTGTCTATGTGTTCCCTATTTTCTTGTTCAGACATATCTTTTTCTCTTTCTACTTCTTGTCTTGTATAGTATGTTGATTGTCCTACTTGCTAATATGCCTGACTATTTGATTCTTTACTAATATTCACCTTTGCTAGTTTCTTTGACATTCTATTTTTTTGTGTTTGCCTTGCTTGTCGCTTACTTCTTCTCCTGTGGCTATTTTCATGAGCATCATGTAACATGTTCTCATTATGTAGTGTCAAATTTTTAGGATTTTCTTTCTTTATATAGAATGCATTTCACCTATTTTACTAGGTTCTTCTTTCTTATGCCTAGTATGTTGTGTGTTGGTTCTTTGTTAATCTCCTGTTGATTTATGTTCATTTTTTTTCTACTCTTCATTTTCTTATGCTTTAGATGTTTCTTCTTAGAGAAAATAGAGGTGTGTTACATTCTTGAGTACATGAGTATTTCTCTGTACTGTGCTTTTTTAGGTTTGCCCTTTGCATCTGTATGTCATATAGATTATCTACTTGTCTTTAGGACTATTGGCTCACATTCATTGATATAACTAGACTTCTGTGTTTAGTTTCCATTCTTAGTGTTTGGGGTGTTGATCATGTCTAAGCATGTCTCTTTTTTCTATGTTGGAACTTGAGTCTTTCTCATATGCTTAGATGTTTTTGTAGTATCCCTTGTTTCTTCTCTCTCTTGGAGTGCTACTTGTGTTGTTTACTAATTACTCAATTTCTTTCCCTTTCTTGACTAGTAATGATATGAGTGTTGTGGATGATCTTTTTAACTGTGTACAGTTTGTTGCCTTTTCCTTCTCTAAAGGCAACACTGTATGGTTTGTGCTGATGATATCTCTTGACATGCATACTTGTCTTTTTTTCCCTATAATCTCCTTTGAGGCTATCTTTGTTTGTTCTTGTGTTACTTGTCTATTTCTATAACATTGTGTTTATCTTCCTTTCCTACTTTAAAAAATAATATATATATATATTTCTATGATCAGTTGACATTCTCCTTCTCTTTTTCACTCTATTCCTAGAATTGTTCTGCAAGTTCTTATGTCCTACTATCTTGTTGCATGTAAATGAATTTTAGAGGGACCATTGATGATATATGATTGGCATGCATTTGACTTGGATTGAAATATGATTATTATGACTTATGTATTCATTGAGCGTTTGCATGGCTAAATTGTTGTATTTTATTTGAAATGAACTCTTTCTTAAGCACATGTCATAACTTTATGAATTTGTATGCTTATTTTGAGAAGTTTATATGGATGTCTTTCTTTGATGATTTGTATGTCTGTAACAAACTTTAAAATCCAGTTTTAGTATCTCTTGAGGAGAAATCCTAAGGGTACTAGGAAAGAAAAAAGATTTAGGCTATCTTTGAATCATTTGATCCTTTCTTGTCACCAATGTTTTCTTATCTTTAGTCTTCCCTTTTGAGCTTTTATATTATTCCTTCATTTCTTTACATCTTCTGGCTTAGCATAAATGATATATCCCACTTACCTTGTACACCTTTAGGTGAGTTTCAATTCTGTGAATTTTTGAACTTATTTATTTTGGGATTGTTTGTTTTATCCTCATGTTTAAACAAAAAGAAACAATAGAAAGAAAATAAAAAAAGAGAAGAAAAAGGAAAAGGAAAAGGAAAAAAAAAAAAAAGAAGGGTATAAACGAATGAATACTAAGAAGTAAAAGAAAAAGATCTCATATTTGGGAATACAAGTGTTTGAAAATTAAAAGAAAAATAATCTAAGTTTAAAGGTTTACTTCTTATGGTTGTAAGCTTAGTGCTGCTTAAAGCGTATGGTTTTTTCATTTAAAGGTGTGCTTAAATGTCTCTTCTCACTTAACCAAATCTCAACCTATCATTACAAGCTTAGAAAGACCTTTTAATTTTTTCTAGGTAGGTACCTACATTAGTGGAGAGAGAGTATAATTGTGGACTTATGAAGTTTGGTTCAATTTGAGTATATATTTCTATTTTCTTGGTTCACATAAGCATATCGTGCTGACATATAGAGTAAACAAGTTTAGCATAACACACACGGAGTATGTTATCAAAATTTTAGTCATACACTTACATAAGTTCATCATGGATTGATGGATATATGGATATTTAAGATAAATGTATTGATTAATCTCTATGGACTCTCTACTTCTTTGAACATGCTTAGTTTCCCTCCCTCTTTCTATTTTACTTGTTTCTATTGTGTGTATATGCTTCAATTTTGGGAGAGTTTTGAGAGTGGGATGTATTACATGTTTATTGCCTCACATGCAAACATTTGGAGGGAGAGGTGTGTACCATTTGTATGGTGTCAGGGGGAGTGTTATATTTGTTTGGCATCCTTTTTGTTTGTTCTATTTATGAGTTTATATTATGTTTGTAAGTCTCGATGTACTCGTGTCTGTATGTTGGCTTCCAATGTATAAAACACAGTATCTGTTATTTTACTTTGTATGTCATTTATTACTTAATGAATTATTTGTTGCTGAGTGGTTGCCTTAAGTAACCCGAGGAATTTTCCATATAGATACGATTATTATATGGGTTTACCTAGTTATATTGAGTGTTATGCATGATTTGATATTGTGATAGTATAATCCAAGTTTAAGGTATGTATGTATCAACAAACTAAAAGTTTAAACTTAGATTAGAAAGCTTTCACATTCTTGCTTGCTTTTTGTTTGATATATATATATATATTATTAAAGTTATCTACTTTTGATATTATATGTTTTGTGTTTGACTATCTGAAATGTATAAGTGTTTTATCGTTCTATTTATCGCGAGTTAAGGTAGAGTGCTTTTGTGGAGTCTATATCTCCTTACCCTGGTTATATGTCAAGTCATGGACTCTTTTAATTGGTTTCAGAACCGGTGTACCCTTTTGGGCTTAACTGATTTGTGTTAATTTTATTAACTCACTTATTCACACACACACTTTTTCTCTAAATGAGTTAGGAGAAGGAGGTAAAGTAGGTAGACCTCCACTTTTCGATGTGTTGAATTATGCCTATTGGAAATCACAAATAAGGGTTTTTTTATAGTCCTAAGGTCACCAAGTGTGGTTCCTTGTTGAAAATGGTTGGACTTATCTACCAAAACCCTACCTGAAAATATTGTTATCCCAAAACCTATGATTGAATGGACCAAGGATGATTCCAAGGAATCTGAACGGAATAACAAGGGTTTTATGCAATTATTAGAGCTATGATGCTTGATGAGTTTAGAAGAATTCAGAGTTATACTTCTTCAAAACAAGCTTAGGTTATTTTAAAGACTTCTCATAAAGTTACATTTGTTGTCAAAAGATCCATAATTCTATAGTTGAATAGAGATTTTGAGCTGTGTATCATGCAAGAGAATGAAACCTTTGACAAATTCTATGCATGCTTTTCAAACATTTCCAAATGATTCTACAACTTGGGTTGGCCTATTAGCGAGGAAAAGCAGAATTGAGAAAATTATAGCTAGTCTACTCTATCAGTTTCATGATAAAGTTACTGTGCTTGAGTCTATATATATGCCTGTTGAACTTACTGTTAAGAAGTTAGTTGGTGACCTACAAGTCTTCAAACTTAATCACCTACTGCAAAAAAAGAGCTTGGCTCTCAAAAGCACCAAATGGTCTTAGTATTGATACAATTTTCTCTTTTTGTTAGTTATGATAATGATGATTATGACCCTGATGAGTAGGAAGCGACATTCCTTGCTCATAAATTTACAAGGTTTTTTAGGAAGAAGAAACTTTTTTTGGGACTATTGGAAGAGATACTTTCAGTTCCAAAACCTCAAGATCTATTAGAGATGATGAAGAGTTAGAAAATGGTTTCTGAAAAATTGAGTAAAGGTCACTCAAAGAAAATAAGGTGGTTTGAATGTGGAAAGTAAAGACACATTGTTGCTCAGTGCTTTCAAAAACTAAAAATGCACGAATAAACGTGCAATGAAAGCTGAGGTCACTATTTTAGATAGTACCAATAGTGATGGTAAGGATGACACTAAATTTATGGCCTATGTTGCCTCTAACAGTATCGTTGACCCTTCGACTACTACCTCAGATATTCAAGAAGAGACTGCTAAAAATGATACAGTTGAAGATGAAAAAGAGGAATTGCTTGATTCTTAAAATGCTTTACTTTTGATGCATATTCATCCTGAAAAGGGATAAGAGACAGGTTATGGAGAGCCTTGAGGAAAAAACAAGAGTGAGATCAACATGTTGAAGAAAACTCTAATGGAAAGGAGGTCTTCTATTGATGAAAGACAATATGATCTCACAACATGAGAAAGTTGAAAAGCTTAAGAAACAGTTAATGGTTCCTACTTGTGGTAAAGCTACTCAATCTTTGGTTAGTCATGTGCCTACTCTTGATCTGAAGAATGAAATCGAACATTTTAAAAGGTAGATAATTATTCTTGAGGATTCAAATGATCATTTGACTGACTCTCTTATGAAAAAGGATGCTAAGATTGAGATATTACATAACAGTGTCAAGATTCTTAATAATTTGACCTCTTAACTTGAATCCTTCCTCAGAGAAAAGGAAGACTTCGTTGCAGCCCTGAAAGAAAAGCTCAACATGTGGGAAAAATAACTGGCACACTCTAATATTTCCATTGATAGAATGACTACGAGTTCAAAAATGTTAAAAGAAATGATTAGCAATGTCAAGTTTTACGAGGATAAGCATGGAATTGGGTATAATGAAGAGGTTTCAACTTCTATAGGTGGTTCTACTAAGTTAGTCAAGGCTTCCAATCAAGAACCAAAGTTAAATTCTACCACTACTACCCTAAGAGGTAAATATATTGTATGATCTTAGCGAGATTCTCCTAGTAAGGTGAACCTTTCACCTAAGGCTAACACTTCATGTCACTCCAATGGTGGTCCATTGCCTTTACCTATTATCACTCCCACTTGTCACCATTATGGTGAGCTTGGGCATTTGAGTCCACATTGTGGGAAAATTGACTTCTCATCCTCGTGTGAAAATCAATATATGTGCTTCCTCATTTTCTCCTCCGCGTGCTACTCCTCGGAGTTAAGGACCCTATTTTCCCAACTCTATTGTTCGTACTTATTTTCATTGTGGCATTACTGGTCCCATTGCTAGGCAGTGTCCTAGATTTATGTGGAGTAAACCTCAGAGTCCTTTACCTCACTCTTCCCTATATTCTCTACCAGGATATAGCTACTGTAGCTCATCTGAGTATGTTCTTGTAGATTGCATTTTGCACATAAGGCACAAAATAGAAAGAAATAAACCTACCTTGCTCAATTTATATGGATGACTTGACTAATTTTTATAGAAATTATACACTAAATAGATCTTGAGTTCCATATACACCTCATGATCACATGAGTCAGCGACTATCTCCTAGCTCAGTTTCCCCTCATAAATTCTTTAAATGGAGGGATACTGTTTCATCAATATTTTTGGATGATCTGTTGGGGTTAAGTCATTTATTTCCGTTCTTTCTTTGTTTTTCATTTTTCTGTATGTAAATATATGTCTTTTGTTTGTGTTCATCTGTTTGACACTTCTTCTTGACTCTCTCTTACTGTTTCCTTAGCATAAACATCATATTAATTATCATATTTGGTGTTTTATCTATCTCATTGATACTCTACTAGTTTTATCACATGCTAGTTGCTTTGACATGTCCTTTATATGCATTTTCCTTGCATACTACCTGCATTTTCCTCTATGGCCTCTTGTATATGCATCATGTCACATGTTCTTCATGTAGTCAAAGTGTTAGGATTATGCTTTCTGTTTTCTTATCATGCATATGCTATATCGTACTGCTTGTTTCTATACTATTTGACTAGGTTATCTATTCTTGCACCTCGTATATTGTTTGGTGTTTTCATATTTATCTTTTGTTAGCTTATGTCCCTCTCTTACCTTCTTTCACTTTATACCTATCTTTAGAACTTTTAATAAACTTGCAATATTATGTTTATCTTGTGTGTTTTGGTGACACTTCTATTGTTTGTGTTGTTGTGTCTATCTAAGGATGTTTCGTGTTTCTGTATTGGAACCTATGCCTTTCTTGCTTGTTGTGTAGTTTTGTAGCATCTCCTACTTCTTCCTTCTCTTATGGAAGTTGCTCTTTCTATTCACTAGTTAGTCAGCTCCTTCCTTTCTTTTGATTAGCAATGATGTGAGTTATGTTGTTTGTCTCTTTTGAGTCACTCTTTCTCTCTTCTTGTGCACTATTCTACCTTAAGACCTTCCTTGTCTTTACTCTTGGTAATTATCATTTTTGCATTCCTTGAGATTATAGATCTTCTCTTTTCTATCATATTACATGTTAAATGAACTTTAGAGGGATCATATTGTGATATGTTTAGTATGCATTTGACCTAAATTGATGTATGGATGTTTTGACATGTGTATGCATTAAGAGCGTGTATGGATAAATTCTTTTTCGTTTTATCATAAATACATCTTTCTTTGTACATGCTATATCTTTGTGAATTTGAATGGTTGTTTTGAGAAGCATGTGTGAATCTCTTGTATTGATGATTTGTATTTCACTGACAAACTCTAGAATATATTTTTAGTGTCTATTAAGGAAAAGTTTTAGGTGTTGTTTGAATAGAAAAATGATTTAGGCCATCCTCGATTCATTTGATCCTTTCTTACCACTATTGTTCACATATCTTTTGTCTCTTCTCTTTATGCCATTATGTGATTCCTTCATTTCTTGACCCTAAATAGTAGCTTAGCCCAAATTTTTATTCATTTTTACCTTCTACACATTTTGTTAAGCTTGTTTGTATTGGGTGTATGGTTTACCTTTTCATTATAAAAAAAGGAGGAAGAAGGTTGAAAATGGAATTATAAAAAAAAGGGAATAATTAAAAAAAGGAAAAAAGGTAAAAATGGAATGATATGAAAAAAGGATGGAGAAAAGAGAAGTATGAAAAAGGAAGAAGTATATGAGTCACTGAATTTTATGTACTATTCTCTCAACTTCATTGGTTGAAGTTTGAGAAGTAATGGGAGATAAAATCCTTGTTTGAGGGTATAAGAGTCATGGATATGAACTTAACCATTTGTTTGGATCAATAAAGGGTTCAAAGTCTAAATATCTTCTCTTCCCTACCCATTCCTTAGTCTTTCATTACAATATTTGAAAGACCTATTAATTTCTTCTCGGTTGGCACTTACATTAGTAGAGAGAGATTCTACTTGTGGACATATAAAGCTTGATTCAACTTTAGTCTATATTTCAATTTTCTTGGTTTGGATAAGCATATCATGATGGCATATGGTGTAAACAAATTTTGCATATCACATAGAGAGCATGTCATAAAAAATTTAGTCATACCCTTACATTAATGCATTATGGATTGATGGACATGTGGATATTTGTGTTGAATGTATTGTTTATTATTTACGACCCTTCTAATTTGTTGAACATGCTTTGTTTTCTTCCTTCTTTATTGTTTCTTATTGTCTATTATGTGTAGTGTTTGCGAGTAGAATACATAACAAGATTAATGCATCGTATGCATACTTTTAGAAGGAGAGCTGTGTGTTTATTTTACTTTATGTTGTTTGTACAATTTATGAGTTTTTGTTATGATGTACATTCATATGGTGCTTTGGTATCTTTGGTGTCACGCTATATGAACTATTCATAAATAGGATTGTTAGTATAACATGTTATATGCATTGTATGCAATCTCCAATTTCACATATTTTACCTATGTGTTTTCCCGCTTCTACTTCCTTCTTACATGCTTCTTGCTTGTCATTCATTGCCTAGTAATTTTTGCGGGAATGCATTACATACTTTTTCTATCTGCAATTATCTTTCGTTTCTCATGCATTTAGTTTATTTACTATTGCTTGCTTCTACCTTACTAGTGTCTCAGTGCTTCTCTATGTCCTTTTCTTTTGAAACTTGTAGTACTTCTTACTATGTTTGCTTTAATCTTGCATGTTGCATTGCATTAGTGTTAGGATTATAACATATTTGTATGCCTTCTCTCCCTCATAAAGGGGTGTTTGTTTTGACTTTTAGTGTTTAAAATGGGGAGAAGTTTTTGTGCATAACTATATGATTGTTACCATGTTATGTGCGACATATGTTGTGAGTGTAAGATTGTACTGTATATTGTTATATGTATGATTACATTTAGAAGGAGTGCTTGTGTCTGTCCGTATCGATGTGTACTTGTATAGGGGTAACATAATATTATGTGGGTTGACTATATGTTATTTCTACATCATACGCTCATATGGTACATGTTTGTTTCATTTATGCAGGTTACAATTATAGAGTGAAGCCTTCGAGCCTCATTTATAATGTGTGCAAGTGGAAATGAGTTCCTCATGTTTCTGAGTGACAACGGATTGGATGGGTTGATTCATGCAGTTATATGTAGCTCAAGATGGATACACTCAATATAGTTGTCTTTTGGGTTTTGGGTGTGTGTCGTTGTGTTATTCATTGGAATAAACAACTCTAGGAAATCTTTATGGCCTTCTCCAGCTTGATAAGTTTATGTATCTAGTTGTGCATTGTTTTGCAAGGGAAATCCAAAGTGGGAGAATACAAATATTATTATACTCGTGTCTGTGTGTTAGTTTCCCATGTACAAATCATAATGTCTGTTATTTTATTTAGTGTTTTTATCTTCCTATATGTAAGGTTTGTTACTATGGATCAGTAATCCACACATGCATATAGTTAGGTATACTTTTTTTATGAGCATGTTTACACATACCACGGAGTTGGTTTTCATAGTGTGTATACTAGGATTGAGAGTGTTGGTTTTCAACCAGCTAGCATGCGAGTGAACTAACATTTTTACCTTTGGTTTTTGGCATGTTTTAGGTACGAGTATTTATGGATAGTACTTGGAATTTTTAGAAACAAAAAATGTACCTTTTTAGCACCTTGCCACCCCCTCGCTACCACCCTTGGCAAGGCAGTTGGTGAGGTAGCCGACGAGGTGGCCAACAAGGTGGAAAAATCAAGCCTTATAAGTACCCATTCATTTCTCTCTTTTTTACATGTTGTTTAAGAGTTGAAATTCTACCAAAATATACACTAAGATTTATATTTGATTTCAAAATTATTTTGAAGAGCTTATATTTGAGAGTAAGTCATTTTTGTCAATTTAGTAATCAAATCATAATTTTTGTTAGTACATGGATTTGATATTAGTAGTAGACAGTGTGTCTTGTGAGGTTGTGAGTTTGATACACTTAGTATTACTGATCATTGATTTCAAATCACATCACATTAGGTGGTGTTGGTTGTGAAGAACAGTCAGGGTCAAGTGTTGAACCAAAATGTTATAGAAGTAGTAAGTGAAGAGAAGCAGTAGGCAGTTATGATGTCAGTCCCAACTAATAAAGGTAATAGTGATTTTATTGTATATTAGAGTTGTAACTTGTTTATTGCTTAGTGAATTATTTGTAGCTAATTGGTTTCCTTATGCAACCTGAGGATGTTACCATATAGATACGATCTCTATATGGGTTTACCTTATGATATCGAGTGTTTGCATGATTTGGTATTGTGCTAGTATAATCCAAGTTTAAGGTGTGTATGTATCAACATACTAAAAGCTTAAATTTTGATTAGAAAGCTTTTACATTCTTTCTTTCTCTTTGTTTGCTATATATAATATATGTTATCAAAGTTATTTTCTTTTGATATTATATGTTTTGTGCATCGGCTATGTGAACTGTATAAGTGTTTTACTATACCATTTCTCGTGAGTTAGGGTAGAGTCCTTTAAGAGTCTATATCTCCTTACTTTGATTGTATATCGTTTCATGTACTTTTCAATGTTGTTGTGTTCTTGTGATGCTTTCTTCTTCTTTACATCACTTTGTATAAACCATGCATAAATAGGACTATTAGCATGTCTTGTAAGCATACATTATTTATAATCTCTTGTTTCACTTGTATTCCTATGTGTTGTAGTGAGTTATTGCATACTTATCCCTTGTAGTTGATAGCTTGGTATTTGTTGTTGGAATGTATGACATATGTTTTCTTTGATAGATTGGGATGCATTTATGTATGTATGTTCATAGTATGGGTTGAAGTTACAAGATTGAATACATCCAAGTGTTGTTAGGAGAAGATACTTGAATCACTTGGAGTGTATCAACTTGGATGATAGTTGGGTTCCTAGTCAACTCTTTTTTAGGGATTTGTTGACACATTAAAGTGTCGTTGATGTTCGAGGGAATATTGTTGAGTCACTACTTCAACTACAGCTAGATCTGCAAAAAATAAAGAAATAATAAATATAGAAAATATTGAACAAGATTTAGCTAACTGGAATGTTCCTAAAGTAGAAACTTCACAAGTCTATAATAAGGGTAGCTTTCTCTTTAAATCTAACTATATAATAAAAACAGTAGAATAGACATATCCTTTAGCTAAAGAATCATTAGACTTAAGCTTATTATCTCAAGGTCTTATAGACCAATATAGAGAAAAGTATAATTATCTGCATATTGGTTTGGTACAAATTGCAGTTAAACCTCTTACTAGAGAAGGACTTAATAATTCAGTTCTTATTTGTGTTAGAGATAAAAGACACAATCGGATTAAAGATTCGATGTTGGGATGTATTGAATCGTCCTTAAGTTCAGGACCAATATTATAGTTGTAACTTGTTTATTGCTTAGTGAATTATTTGTAGCTAATTGGTTTCCTTATGCAACCTGAGGATGTTAGCATATAGATATGGTCACTATATAGGTTTACCTTGTTATATCGAGTGTTATGCACGATTTGATATTATGCTAGTATAACCCAAGTTTAAGGTGTGTATGTATCAACATACTAAAAGCTTAAACTTATATTATAAAGCTTTCTTACATTCTTTCTTGCTTTCTGTTTGATATATATAATATCTGTTATCAAAATTATTTGCTTTTGATATTATATGTTTTGTGTTTCGACTATGTGAACTTTATACGTGTTTTACTATACCATTTCTCGTGAGTTAGGGTAGAGTCCTTTAAGAGTCTATATCTCCTTACTTTGATCATATATCGTTTCATATACTCTTTCAATGTTGTTGTGATCTTGTGATGCTTTCTTCTTCTTTACATCACTTTGTATAAACCATGCATAAATAGGACTATTAGCGTGTCTTGTAAGCATACGTTATTTATAATCTCTTGTTTCACTTGTATTCCTATGTGTTGTAGTGAGTTATTGCATACTTATCCCTTGTAGTTGATAGCTTGGTATTTGTTGTTGGAATGTATGACATATGTTTTCTTTGATAGATTGGGATGCATTTCTGTATGTATGTTCATAGTATGGGTTGAAGTTACAAGATTGAATATATCCAAGTGTTGTTAGGAGAAGATACTTGAATCACTTGGAGTGTGTCAACTTGGATGATAGTTGGGTTCCTAGTCAACTCTTCTTTAGGGATTTGTTGACACATTAAAGTGTCGTTGACGTTCGAGGGAATATTGTTGAGTCACTAGGAGTGTGCCAACTTTAAAGATAGTTGGACTCCTAGTCAACATCTTTTTTCATATTCGTTGACACGTTTATGTCCCATTGTTATTTGTTCACTTATCCTATCGATGTGTTATATGCATATTAAAAGGAACCTTATGACCTCCCAGAGAAAATATAGATGTGGGGCTTCATGCTATGTATTATATTAGGGTGATATTTTCTATCTACACTACTCATTGTTTTCTCTGTACATTTAGTTGTTACATACTTTTACCTTTCTATTGTCTTAGTGTTATTCTTTGTATTTCTCACTTGACTGTATGTGTTTCTTGTTTTTATGTTTTCCTTAATAATCTCTATTGTGTTGCATGAGTGATAGGATCATTGCATTTCTGTTTGACTTATCTCCTTTATAACTGGGTGTGGTATGTTGCATACTTTATGTGTGTTTGCTTTGACTTTCCATGTTAAAAAGTGAAGAAGTGTGCACAACTTGTATTTGTTTGTGCACTATGTTTACTTGTTTCATGGAATGGTGAGTGTAGTTTGCACTACATTATGTTTAACTAATATGCATACACTTAGGGAAAGTGTTACATTCAGGGAGAGTGTATATTTATGTTGCATTCAGAGAGAGTGTATATTTATGTTGCATGAAGATTGTGTAGTTTGTATATTTGTGTTGCATGTAGATTGTGCAGTTTGTATATTTGTATTACATATAAATTGTGTTTGTTTGTGCTACATGTTAATTGTGCTTAGCCTAACGTGTGTACATATATAGGGGTAATGTGATATTATTTGGATAAACTACATGTTGTTTATGCATGATACGTTCATGGGGTATGTGCTTATTTTATGTGTGCAAGTTATAGGTGTAAAGTGTAGTTTTCGTACTTCAAGTGTGTTGTGTGCAATGGTACTAAGTTCCTTGTAACAAAGGATTGGATAAGTTGATTAATGAAGTTGGATGGAGCACTCAAGATAGATGCACTTAGAGTAGGTGTGTCTTTTGGGTTTTGGTGTATGTCGTTATATTGTTCATGAGAAAAAACAACTTTAGGACATATTTATGATCATCTCATCTTTGATGATTTTATGTATTTAGTTATGTAGTGTTTTGACACTGAAAACCAAAAGGGGAGAATGTGTGAGTTATGTTATACTCGTGCCTATGCGTTGGCTTCCCATGTGCAAAATATAGTATTTGTTTCATTCTTACTTAGTGTATCTATCTTCCTCTATCTAAGGTTGGCTAATGCGGATTAGTAATTCACACACACACGCATATGGTTAAGTACACATTTTATGTAAGCATGTTATTACACATACCATAAGGTTAGTTTTTGAAGTATACATGCTAGGTGGAGTGTTAGTTTTCGACAAGCAAGGACGGAAGAGAGCTAACGTTTTTGCTCATGTTTTTGGATCATTTCGAGTGTAGGTATTTATGGAAATTACTCAACAATTTTTGAAAAAATGGGATTTTTAGCACCTCACCTCTAAGCTCTCCACCACCATCGCCACCACTTTTGGCAAGGTGGTTAGAGAGGTGGCTGGTGAAGTGGTCGTTCAAGGCTCTATAAATACCTCTCATTTATTCTTATTTGGTATATAAAAAATTGTAGCCAAGCTCTATCAAATTGACATCTCGTTTTTCCAATTTATATATCACTAATACTTTAAGTGTTGTTTGATATTAATGATTCATGACTATGTAAGCTAAACAATACCTGTGAGTGGTGATTACTCAAAGTGGTGTTAGTAAGTGGCTTTTTATATGTAAAGTTGTGTGTCTATTGGTAGTTTCCCTCGTGCAACTTTTTCTTATTCACTTTACATATTATTGGTTGTCGGTTACTGATCATACCACTTTAGGTGCTGTTGGCTTTGGAGGAGAGCCAAGTTCGTGTATCAACTAGGTTATTGTAGAGGCAACAAGTGAGGGTAACAATAGGAAGTTTGGACAGAAGTCCCAACTGATAGAGGTAATTGGGGTTTTTATTTTCATTAGGGTTGCATTTGTTTATTACTTTGTCGATTTGTTTACTGTAGAGTGATTTCCATAATCAACTCAAGGATGTTACCACTTAGATAGGATTTCTATACGAGTTTACCTTGTTATATCTAGTGGTATTCATGTCCAAATATGTCTTTAGTACAATTAGAGTTTAAATAGTATATGTTCCTATATACTGGAGTTTAAACTCTAATTAGAAAGATTTTGAAATTTATCTTGCTTTTCATTTACTAAATTCTAAATCAACTGCCTTATTATACTACCTATCTTTGATTATATGTACTATAGTCATGTTTATCTATCAAGTACTTTCTTCCTTGTAATTTGCACGTTTGAGTTAAGTTCTTAAATAGTCGGTGTCTCCTTAGCTTGATTGTGTATCGAGTCTTAGACTCTTTCAATTTTGTTTTGCTTGATCAATATGTATGTTAGAGTAATCTAAGTTTCTATATATCAGATATGTTCTAACATACTAGAAGTATACTTTAATTAAAAAGCTTATTTGTTATATGTTTTTGCATACTTTCTTTCCTTTCAATGTAGTATGTCTATAACTTTCTAATCATTGCTTATACTACTAAATTAATCTGCTTGTCCCTAATTAATTTATCTTACTTATGTCTATTGTGTATATGTGAGTTTAACATGAGTCTCTATGAAGTATGTATCTCTTTATCCTATTTGTGTCCTAAGTTTTTGGACTCTTACTTAGTTTGCTATATTTAGATTAATCGTAGGCTGTGAGAGTATAATTACCATTTATTGAATATGTTCTCACATGTGAAAGCTTAAAGTGATTAAAAATCCTTTATTGTTTAGTATGAATTCTTATTTTACATGCTGTTAATTGTTTGACATGCATATGTTTGTTATTAGTTTGAACAATAGCGTGTAAGGCGCACCTTTACTAGTTTGATTACTGTAGATTGTAATTTTTGTATTTACTGAGTGTTTTAATTGTATGTTGAGTTGAGTTATCCGAATTGATATAGAACTCGTAAAAAGATTCTATAAGTTGTCATTTTCACATCTTATCTAGATCTCGATTATCTATTTAATTAACCTTTGTATAATTATTTAAATCTTTAATAAAAAGAGTAGAATGTAATATAGATAATAATATTGGATTAATATGATATCACCGTTACCATTGTCAGCTCATAACTTGAATGGTTTTTGTGAGGATAAAGTTGTGACGTTGAAATTGTATTTGGGGTTCATAAAAAACATGGGTGACTCAAGAGCCAAACATAAAAATAAGTTTTTTTTTCACTAATAATTACACCATTCATGTACCCATAATTATAATATTTAAATTTCATATATTTTAAATATTTAAGTAAGCTACGTACTTTTCAACTAAAGCAAAACTTTTATATTTTAAATAAATCTAATTTCATGAGTCCATAAAAATAAATTAATGATATTAATTTTTATATCAAATATAAATAGCAAGTTTAAAAATTAAGAAATAACTCGTGATATTTACTTTTCTTGTAACGCAATGTTACCGAAATTAAACTTTATTTTGAATCTAATAAAATTATGATGTTTGTTTAGACAACTTTAAAATAAAATAGAAGGTTAGAGATTGTTTAAAATATTAGAAATATTTTTCTCAAGTCTCAATAAAATAAATAAATAAAGTAGATAAGTTTTAAATTTTAAGAATATAAACAAACACATAAAAATGGAGACAAAGCGATGCCTACACATGAAAAAGAGGTTTAAAATATAAGTTTTTAAAATATTATATATTTTTATTTTAAATAATATAAATCAATCTAGAAAATATAAAAATTACTAAGAATTTATAAATATATTGTTTCATCTATAAAATATAATCTTTTTTGGATAATAAAAGAAGTAAATAATTCTTATTTTTATAATATATATATATTGTTACTTTCATAATTAATATTTATTAATGATAATTTTATTTAACAAATATAACATAAACTATTCATGCATTATTTTAGTAGCAATAAAAATTATTGGGGATTATCCTATTTAGAAAGAAATTAAAAAAATGTTTTAAAATGAGAGTAAACGTGTCTAGTTTGTTACTAAGTTCATATATATAGGTGATTACATGTACACATGTTAATTACGTAAGAGAAAAGTATAACAATAAAAGTATAAACTAATCTAAGCTTGATCACATTATGACAACGAGTTGGTTGTCAAACTTTAGGTGCTTTAGCCTCGTGAGGTTAATTGGAACATCTAATTTCTAGACGCGAGCATTATTCAAGGCACATGCATCGCTTAAGGCTTGGACATTGTGTTTCATAGTTTAGGCAATATAAAGGTCGGAAAGTAGGTCGTAAATTATATTCAAACAAAAATAATTAAAAATTATGACACAATATCCTAATAATAATAATATCAAAATAATACATAATAATTTTTCACTTTTATGAAGTATAAAATGTGTGTTAAGAAAATTGGGGCCTTATTCGATCATGACTTAAAGGGTATCACCTCATTGTTTATAATACAAGTAGGCTAAAATAGTGAATATGATTAGGAATAGACAAGGAAATAGGTGGAGATAGTTTTTGATATAATTGTTCTTAAATCGAAGTGTAAAATCCGTACTTAAAATTGTTCAAAAATCGTTATATTTGTGAGCAACGGGACATGACAAGTAATAAATAATATCCAAAATCAAAACTGTTTTATAAATATATAAATTAATTAAATAAATATAATAATATTAGGTACGAACGGAGATGGATATCAATATAAGTGTATCTATTTTGAATTTGTTACTTCATGATTGAATAATATTAAAAAGTGTCTATATCTTCAAAATTAATCAAGAAAAAATTAAATCAACACTGTTGATAATCACGAATATCAAAATCCGTAATTAAAATACCCATTCTTAGATATTATGGCTATCATAACGTACACACGGAATATAAGGAGAGAATGAGGAGAACAAGCTTCGGGAAGAAAACAAAATTTGAGTAGAGATTTTTAAAAAAGGTAAATTAAGGCTTTATTTTTAATTTTGTTATAATTTTTCTTAAAAAAATCTATTTATTATAAATTAAAAATAAATCATAAACAATATCATGTAATATTATTAATAAATATAATCGAATTTAGGTGAAGTATATAGTAAATTATAATATAATTATAATAAGTAAAAATATTATTTTTTATTTATTTTAAAATCAGTCAAACCAGAAACATTTTTGATAAAATCCTCGTTTCTGTTCAACGTTCATTTCCGTAAAAATAATGTATTTTGCAACTTTCCAAGAGATTTTTTTAAGAGGAAAGAAAGCGATTTTTTTAAGGGGAAAGATGAGGTGGGGTTGGGATGGGATGGGATGGGGGGAGTAAAAGGTTGTGAGGTGATATCGTTAGCAAGCTAGTAATCATTTTTGATAATTCAGTGTATCTTCATTTACCCAAAATGGATAGCAAGACAAAAAAGGAGGAGGTAAAATAATAGGACTTACACTGTGTAGCGTAGGCCGAAGCGTTGAAAATTCCTATAATTGTAATCAATCCAACTTTTGGCCCAAAGTAGTAAGTACTAATTACAAAGTAGTACTCATTAACTAGTGCCTCTCTTTGTCAATTTGTTTTTTTTATAATCAGTGCCTTCCTTTGCCACTTTTTGGTTATTACTTCTTAGTGTTTTGTTTCATGGCTTTGGCGTGGTGTTTTCAAGCTGTGGCCCATTGAAAAATAAATAAATGTAATTTATATAAAAAAAATTAATTATAAATATATCATTCCAAGCTTTTTAAATACAAAAAGATAGGATAAGTTTAAAAAATAACAACTATACTTTTTATTGTCATTATTTTATAATTTTTAAGGAAAATATTTATAATAAAATCAATAAAAATTATGAAATTTGATAGAAGGTATTATAATAAAGTAATAATAGAATTGAAATATAATTATGAATTTTTTAAACTAATATAATGTTTTATAATTTTGGAAAACTTAAAAAGTTAGTTAATAATTTTCCCTATAAAAAATCGTATCTTTATTTTTTAATAAATACTCCACTTATTTTTTTTTAATCTTGTACCCTAATGTGATTGAATAAATTTGGAGTAACGTTATTATCAGACCTATTTTTATTAATGTCAGGAAAAAATTTATTTTTAAAAATATTTAGACATTAAATTGGAAGAAAAATTTTAAATTATTTTAATATAAATGTTTCTTGCTTTGAAAGTATTAATCCTAAATTTATAAAAATATAATTTTCCCAAATTAATATAATTTGCTCTTCAGTAGCATAAGACTTGCCATGACATGTTGCATAAGAGGAGACCATCATTACCTTGGTTGGCTACATTTTCCAGACGACTTGATAAAAAATCCATTTTTATTCCACCCTTATTACACTCCCTGCTCGTAAACAAAATATTTCAAACGATGAGTTTGGTAATTTAATAATATTTTATTAAATAAATAATATATATTTAAATTTATATTAATAATTTTCTCGTTAATTAAAGATACAACAATTGTTTAATTTAAGAAAAAAAATATAATTTATAAAAAGATAATTTTATTTTTATGAAAATAGTTATTATTTTATGTATTTTCTCATTTATTTTTGTTTATTTTAATATAAAACATCTCATACTATCCTATCAATTATAGTCAACTTCTACTATCAACTTTCTCCTATCCTTGATTTCGTTTTATTTTTTTGTCAACTAATCAATTTTTACTATTTACTACAGAACAATCGAAAGTCGTATTTTTTTACTGAATTTATAGTAAGGCCACCACAAAATCATTTGAAGTACTCATCTCTACCCTTGATCGTCACTACTACTAGCTCTTTTTCTTTTGTTCTCATTGATTTTTTCATTCTTTTTTATCACCTTATATTCGATTAAACATAAGATAAAAATGAGTTTGATCAAACACAAAGTAGTCGAAAAAGAATAAGAAAATCACGAAGATAGGAGAGAATGAGCTGACGATAGTTACAATCATTGGTAGTTATGATGCTTCAAATGAGGTGATGGTTACCTAACTTTAACTTCGATAAAAATTATATTTTTAATTATTATGTAGAAAATATTGAAGGATGGTTGGTGGGTGAAAGAGTGAGATGGTGTAAAACGAGAAAAATCATCAACAACAATGATATATTTCTTGCCACTCAAACTCTTAGTTCTTATAGGGCCCATAAAATCAATGTGAATTAACTCATTGTTCTACTTATATTAACTCCTTTAATTTCTTTTTTGCAAGTAGACCATAAAAAATTTCTTTTTTGCTTAAGTTAATAAAATCTTTAAAATTGATATGTCACATCTTTTGATACCATTAGAAAATAGAATAATAATTGGCCAAGTTGCAAGTAGTACTAGAATCTATATCAATGTAGTAACAATTATCATCAGACATATTTCTTATAAGTAAATACTTACCTTTCGGATTAGTTACAATACAATGATTATTGGTAAACTATATACCGTAGTTTTCTCACAAATTTGATTTATACTTATTAAATTGGCTTTAAGATCATCGACATAAAGTATATCATCCAAACTAGGTATGCCTTCAACCTGAACTGTACCTTTACCAATAAATCTAGATTTATTTACATCACCAAAAGTAATTGTTCCTTCATTATACTCTTTAAAAGTTTTAAAGAGAGAATGGTCACCAGTCATGTGTCTAGAACATTCACTGTCAAAATACCAAGCAGTAGTGGATTTAGCTTTAAATGCAATGTAGGATACAAAACAATGTAAATTAGATTTGTTAACCTAACCTGAATTCCTAAATTTTCTCACCAAGATTAACAGATGAGTTAGCAATATCACATAATTTAATATAAAATTCAAAAAACTCTCATCTTCTTTCATCTTAATGTTTTCAAATTGAATACCAAGCATGAAAAGTTTAATTTATTTAACTTGTATGGTACACTCATGAGTAACCTCTAAAGTATCCCAAGCATGCTTGGTAGTATCAACATCAGATATACGAAGAAATTCAATAGCAGACACAGCACTAAAGATAACATTAATACCTTTATGATTCCAGTTGTTATTAGTTTTATCTTAATGGTCCATTCATTCCTACGTTTAAGAGTGACTACATTATCTTTGGTAACCATAGGTGGTTCCTAACTATAAATAGTAGAGTTATAGACACTCTCATCTATAAAACTTAGGCTCTCATACTAGCCTTTTAGTATGTATAGTTAGACATATCAAATCAGGGAGCACAGGTTGTAGATGAATCATCTCTCAAATTATCCATAATAAGGTCCTAAGAAACATTAAGTGCATCTAGTTTTGAAAGATTTAGTTATGAATCTAATTAACTAAAGGAGGGATGAATAGGTTAATTAATAACAATACAAAAAATTAAATTTTAGATACGATCATACATGTAATCATGCGTAAATAAATAATGCACATGAGTTTTATGTGGAAATAACCTCTCGATCCACTGGACCACTCAACTATCCACTATGAAAATATGTTCGATTACAACACTAGGACTCAAACTACCTGTCATAGATAATGCTTCCAAGTAACCTACCTACAAGCCTTCACTTTCTTTCATAGTCTCCACAAGCAAGGTGTTTAGATCCAAACCAATATTCTAATAAACTTGAGTCACATGAGTTATCAAATCATTTTAGCTAGTAACTAAAAAGTTAGCACAAAAATACAAGTGCATAGTGTGTCCTATTGTAGATTAAACAATAAAAAATCCTAGCAAGATGAATTAATAAAATATTAGTTAGATCAAAATCATTAACAAACCCTAGAACACATGATTAAGCACATAATCATAAATAATGTAGGGTTGTTAATCAATTATACATTATCACAAAATATTTGATATATTAACTAAGAAAAAAGCCTATCAGAATATGATTTTATAAAATAGATTTAGAGAGAAAGAGTTTAAGTTATAAAAGTTGATGCAATTGTGGTTTAAGAAAACAAAAGGTATTAGGTTGTTTAAATAGAAAATATTAAAGCCCTAATTCTAGGTTAAAGTCCAATTACAAATCTATCTATTAAACAATTAATAGTGTAGTAAATGATAGGGACAATATTATAATTGACAAGTTTAGCTCCAGTAAACAATTAGGTTATACGTTGAATCCCTCACTACTCAATCAATCTAGACCAAGCTCGATCGACTAAACCAATAAGGTAGATCAATCAAATCCTTTTCTATCAATCCAATCAACGATTAATAAAACCCTAGATTAGGTAAATCAAATTCGATCGTACCTCGATCGATCTAGTTCTCAATAGATTGAATCCAAAAATTTGATGGATTTATCTGATGCGTAATTTCGCAAGTGTATGAATTGTTCAAGTAATAAAGTGTACAAAAGTACGGATATCAAACCCACAAGGAATGGCATTACTAAGTACCGAAGTTGACTAATCCTAATTTTATTTGAAAACTGAATTTTTGAATTTGTTTAAAAAATAAATTAACTTAAAACTAAACGCAAATAACAAAATTTAATATTGTTCACAAATGATTAAAAATTCTGAGGCATTTGATTTCGCTAAACATATTCAATTCGATTTCAAATCACGTTATATGAGAATCAAAGTTAGAAGTGATGATTGAAAAACCAAAAATTATCTAAAACTCTCTCTCGAGTTATATTAGAATTACTTATCTATGAAAACCAACTATATTTCTATGAAGATTTAATCACAAATAAGCACATTACCATATATGGGATTTCTAGAATAACCACATACATCATGCATTAGGTGTCAAACTTGCATTCAACATACGGTATTTATCACAAGAAGCATTCATTACACATCTCCTCTCGGTCTCAATATAATGCAACAAATCATCTAAATCTTGATCATAAATTTAAAAGCATTAAGCATGGAAATAAATACTCAACTTGAAAACAATGAATTCATATAACGATAACAAAAGAAATCATATTTTCTTGATTCAACTACATCATAGCCTTAGCAAAAACGAATTAGTTCATAACGGAAATAAGAACAAACATTATTTCAATTGAATCCATGAATAACAAATCTAAATAAAATGCAGAAAATAAAAGCTAAGGAGAAGAGATGAAAAACTCTTGAAGATGAAGACTTGGTAGCAACAATGGTGATGATCCTTCAAGCTTCTCCAACCTTTCTCTCCAAAATTTCCTTTTCTTCTCCAAAAATAACTCAGATCTACTCTCTCTAACGTCCTCTTCTTTCCCCATCATAATGTATATATAGATCTAGGGTTTGGGGGCAATTTTGGAACAAAACAACATAAAAAATGTGTTTTCGGACGAAACTCGCCGGCGGCGACATTATTCTCGCTGCGGCGAGATTTCTAGAAAATAAAATTTTTGTTTTTCTAATTTTGGCCGGCGGCAAGATACTTCGGACGGCGGCGAGATGAGTTTACCAAAATTTGTGCTCTCGGGAAGATTTTCTCCATGCTTTCTATTGGATTTTTGCGGGCAGCGAGATTCACTTGGCCAAAATACATGCTCTTGGGAAGAATTTCGCCGTGCTCTGAATAAGATTTTCGCCGACGGTGGAATTTCTAAATTTTGAAACTTTGTTTTCTTTTTATTTTCATTCAATCCCGATCATTGTACTTTGTCCCAAACTTCTCCAAAATCATGATTTTACCTGAAATTGCACTTTAAACACAAAATACCCATGAAATGACATTTGTGGATTAAATAATCAAATAAACACAATTTTCACACAAATATCAACATTTAAATCATAACAAAAATGCAATAATTTAGCTCTTATCAACAACCACCAACCAGCTTCTTGCTAGTCTCTAGCAAGAAAAGCGGTCTATTTAATAAATTCAAAGGAGACATTAAGAGAAACTTCAAAGAAAATTTTATTCTATTTACAAAATTACATTATGCGTATGCAATAAGTCTTTAAACCCCTAGGCGGCCCTAGTAGGACGAGTTGTAGTCTCGTGAGAGCTTCCAGTGATGATACCCACTAACATCTCACCTATAACTATCCTAACTCAAAACAATAAAATCACACAACAATTAATTTGCACAAATGTCTCAAAAATTGTAAATAACACACAACACATAGAATAATTAAATGTCACCTAAGCTTTAAGAAATCTCAAATGCCAATTTCACTTTTGTTATTGACTCTTAAACATCCATCAAACCACAAACCAATAGCCATAATTCCCGGATAATATTATGCAGAACATCCACAAACAAAAAGGTGAAATCTCAAACTCCATAGGCTCACTCTTCAAAACTCCCTCCACTAATGAAGGAAAATACACCACTTCGGATCAATAGGACTTTATAAGGCTTGTAATGTTAGGCTTAGGTATTTGGTTAAGAAAGAATGGGAAGTGTCAAAATACAAATAATAGCACTTATTAGATTAAACACAACCAATTAAGTAAAAGAGTAACACCATTTAACCCAAATTGTTTCTTCCGATCATAACCCATATATCCAAAGATAAACAGAATTCTTCCTCAATCTTTCACCTCAGTACATCCATCACTAACACCCTTTTATTTACTAGAGTGTGAAGGCCCCTTTTTTTCTTTTCTTTTTTTTTCTTAACACAACCCCCAACCAATTTCTTCCAATATATGTGGAAGATGTCTTTTTTTATATTATATTCCATCCTTACTCCAATTGCTCTTGAAAAGTTTGTGTTCAAAATTAAGTGCTCTTAACAAATAAGGTAGGAATTATATATATATTATTTTTTTTGGCTCAATAAAAGGTAGGTTATAGAAGGCATAAAGAAAGAAAAGTAAGGCTAACAATATATTTAAATAGGCTCAAAGAGGTAACTAGTGATATAAGGATAACAAGGTAGGCTTAAAATGGCACAATCGATCCAAAAATGGCCTACATCATATCCTAAATAGTGCAATTCCAAATTATTTTGCCTCAAGAGGTTTTCAAATGAGTTCTAGAGTTTGTTGAGATCACAAAAATTTCCATGAAAAATTCGCACATAAGACTTCTCTAAGAATTTAGACTAATCAACCAAATCATACCACATACCAAAAGAGTCGCCAACTTGGTAAAATCAACATTTGAAATTATCTTTAAACCGAAGCAAAATTTAATGTCTTCTAAAAACTACTTGTTATCACAATCACATTATTATCATTAACGTGCAAATTAAAACAAGTAAAATTACAATTGAGATAAAAATAAAATAAAATAAAATAAAAATAAATAAATAAAAATAAGATAATAAAGAAATAAAAGAAATTAAATCAAGATGCAGAAAAATAAATGGAAAATCAAAAGTAAACACAAATAAACACACAAACAAAACTACTAAAAAATGAAGGAAATATTTACCGTTTACCCTACCCCCAACCAAAACCTTACACTGTCCCTAATGTAAGAAAGAGAAACTGCAAATGGCTATCGTCATCACGAAGAGAAAAAGAGTTAGGTGCACCATCACAGTCACAGTAATTTGTTAAATCAAGGGGTTAACAATAAAAGAAAATCAATCATAGTCGCATTTTTTTTATTACCTGTAAGACAAATAAAATAAGCAAATATAAAAAATAAAATTATCATAAAATGAAGTGCAGAATTTAAAATCTAACTAATAATTTACCAAAACTTAAAATTTAAGCTAAAATTTTAAATTTTAAATTGCTAAAATAAAATAAGATAAAAGATGAGAAAACTAATCAGATGGGTTGCCTCCCATTAAGCACTTTAAGTTATAGTCATTAGCTAGACTTTATGTCATTCTTTCTACTTGATGAATTCTCCATCAAAATATGGCCTCAACCGTTTTCCATTTACCTTGAAAGTGCCCTTTGTTTCATGACTGATCTCAATTGTTCCATAAGGAAACACCTTGGTTACTAGAAAAGGTCTGGACCAACGAGATTTTAGCTTTCCTGGAAAAAGTTTGAGATGGGATTTATAAAGCAACACTTTCTGTCCCACCTTAAAGTTTCGCCTCAAAATGTGCTCATCATGCCAACCTTCGTCTTGTCCTTGTATATTCGGGCATTCTCATAAGCATCATTCCTCATTTCATCCATCTCATTTGTTGTAGATTTCACAAGGCAAGCTTCTAGTGGTAGCAATGGAGTTCTCTCCTCAAAAGTTTATGAGATTAACCTATCAAGAGGGTTATTTCGAAAACAAGAATGTTCCTCACTTGGAAATTTCATTGCTTCAAAAACATCAAAAGTCACTTGTTCATCTTGCACTCGTAGAATGAGCTTTCCTTGCTGAACATCAATCAATGTTCTTCCAGTTGCAAGGAACGATCTCCCCAATATCAAGGGTACCTCTCTATCTTCCTCCATGTCAAGCACCACAAAATCTACAAGGAAAATAAATTTGTCAACTTTAATTAAAACATCCTCAATTACCCCTCGAGGATATTTCACCGATCGATCCGCTAATTGTAGAGAGATTGAAGTGGGCTTTACTTCTCCCAGGCCTAGTTTCCTGAAAATAGAAAGTGGCATCAAATTAATGCTTGCTCCTAAATCACATAGGACTTTATCAAAATTGCAACTTCCTATAGTACAAGGTATAGTAAAACTCCTTGGGTCTTTCAATTTCTATGGCAGTTTTCTTTGAAGAACGCACTGCACTCCTCATTTAGCATTATAGTTTCATAATCTCCCAGCTTCCTCTTCTTTGATAGAATTTCTTTCATGAATTTTTCATACTTGGGCATTTGTTCCAACATCTCTGCAAAATGAATGTTAATATGCAATTTCTTAAAAATATCCAAAAATTTATCAAATTGATTATCAAGCTTTTTCTTATTCAATCTTTGAGGATATGGGATAGGAGGCTTATATTTCGCATTTGGGGAAGGTTGAACATCTTGGGGTGTTGATGGCTTTTCTTTAGATTTTTCCATCTTTTTCTCCGATTTCCCCTACCATTCAAGTTCTTTACCGCTTCTCAATGTGATAGCCTTTACATGCTCTTTGGGATTTATTGTGTCACTAGGCAGCGATCCTTGAGACCTTTCTGCAATTTGCTTTGAAAGCTGCCCTAGTTGGTTTTGGATGTCCCTGTTTATTGCCTCTTGATTTCTGAAATTTGTTCTTGTCTCCTCAATGAACTTTCCCAAAATTCCTTCCAAATCTGTTTGTTTCTTTTCTTGGGGTTGGTAGGAAGATGATGATAGTTTGAATCCCCCTTGGTTATTTCCCCGTGACAAATTTGGATGATTTCTCCAACCTGGATTGTAGGTGTTCGAATATGGGTTATGTTGAGGTTTTTGGAAATTTGAAACATAATTTTCTTGCTCCGCATTTGGTGAAGCAAATGGATTTCTAGCTTGGCACTCGATACTAGCATGATTTCCACCACATAAATCACATTGTGCAGTTGGTTTGGATTCGAATTTGGATGACAAAGAATCCATCTTTCTTGAAAGAGCAGCAACTTGAGCCAATAAAGCATTCACTGAATCAATTTCATGCACTGCTACTGGTCTTTTTGCAATTACCCTCTCTGAATGCCACTGATTATTGTTTTCTACCATAATCTTTAATAACTCATGAGCATCCTCTAGTGTTTTTCCCATTAAAGACCCTCCAACTGCACCATCAATCATTGCACGATAGTTTGAAACCAACCCATTATAAAATGTAGAGACTTGCAGCCAAATTGGTATACCATGATGTGGGCACTTCCTCAACATTTCTTTGAATCTTTCCCAAGCTTCATACAATGATTCTTGGTCATACTGTGTAAAAGATGTGATTTCATTCCTCAATTTTGTCATCTTAGCAGGAGGAAAGAACTTGGACAAGAATTTCTAAACCAACTCATTCCATGTTGTAATTGATCCCGGTGGTAATGAGTTTAGCCACTCCTTGGCTTTATCCCGAAGTGAAAAAGGAAAAACCCTCAATCTTATAGCATCTTCAGACACACCATTTATCTTGTAAAGATCACACACCTCCAGAAAGTAAGCAATATGTGCATTTGGATCATCCTTTGACATTCCCCCAAACTGATTTGATTGAACCATTTGGATAAAGGATGGTTTTATCTCAAAATTATTTGCTTGAATAGTTGGCCTCCTTATACCCGAAGTAGTTCCAGCAACATTAGGCACATCATAATCCCTCAAAGCTCTATGATTTCCACCTCCCTCAACAAATGGTGGATCCATAGCTGATTGTCTATTAGGAGGTGAGGTTGAATGCCTTCTCTCTCGGTTTAGACGCCTATATGTTCTATCAATCTCTGGATCAAATGGAAAATGGTTAAGGCTTCTTGTACGTCTCATACAACAATCCTACAACCAGAAAATTAACTAGCACAAAAACAACACAAAGTTACCTTTTTTTATGATAAATGAAATAAAAGAGCAAAATAAACAAAATTAAAAATGAAACAATGATAAAGCAAATTAACTTCAAATTAAAACTAAGATTAGGTAGTATCGATATTAATAAAAGAAAACTATTCCCCGGCAACGGTGCCAAAAACTTGATGCATAATTTTGCAAGTGTACGAATCGTTCAAGTAATAAAGTGTACAAAAGTACGGATATCGAACCCATAAGGAATGGCGTTACTAAGTACCGAAATTGACTAATCCTAATTTTATTTGAAAACCGAATTTTTGAATTTGTTTAAAAAGTAAATTAACTTAAAACTAAACGCAAATAACAAAATTTAATATTGTTCACAAATGATTAAAAATGCTAAGGCATTTGATTTCGCTAAATCAATTCAATCCAATTTCAAATCACGTTATATGAGAATCAAAGTTAGAAGTGATGGTTGAAAAACCCAAACTTATCTAATACTCTCTCTCGAGTTATATTATAATTACTTATCTATGAAAACCAACTATATTTCTATGAAGATTTAATCACAAATAAGCACATTACGATTTATGGGATTTCTAGAATAACCACATACATCATGCATTAGGTGTCAAACTTGCATTCAACATACGGTATTTATCACAAGAAGCATTCATTACACATCTCCTCTCGGTCTCAATATAATGCAACAAATCATCTAAATCTTGATCATAAATTTAAAAGCATTAAGCATGGAAATAAATACTCAACTTGAAAACAATGAATTCATATAACGATAACAAAAGAAATCATATTTTCTTGATTCAACTACATCATAGCCTTAGCAAAAATGAATTAGTTTATAACGGAAATAAGAACAAACATTATTTGAATTGAATCCATGAATAAAAAATCTAAATAAAATGCAGAAAATAAAAGCTAAGGAGAAGAGATGAAAAACTCTTGAAGATGAAGACTTGGTAGCAACAATGGTGATGATCCTCTAAGCTTCTCCAACCTTTCTCTCCAAAATTTCCTTTTCTCCTCCAAAAATAACTCAGATCTGCTCTCTCTACCATCCCCCTCTTTCTCCATCATAATGTATATATAGATCTAGGGTTTGGGGGGAAATTTTGGAACAAAACAACATAAAAAATGTGTTTTCGGACGAAACTCGCCGACGGCGACATTATTCTCGCTGCGGCGAGATTTCTGGAAAATAAAATTTTTGTTTTTCTGATTTTGGCCAGCGGCCAAATTAATGTGGCTACCTTCTTGATCGATCCATAAATTACTTAATTGATCGAATAGCCTATACACTAAATGTTCATATATATATAATATGAAATCTAACGTCTATAAGAATATAAGTATACTTAAAATATGTTCTTTTGAATCTTTTTAGTTTTTTGGCTTGAATAGTGACATTGAAGATAAGCTTAGAAACTAAATTCATGAATATTTCCAATAGTTATGAACCTTGCAAAAAGGATTAACCTTGGAACCTATTTTATTATAAGCATATTTCATAGAAAAATTTCAGAACCAGTACCGAACCATTCTATAGAATCTTATCCATTTAGTGGGTGGTTGAAGTTTACGAATTAGGTATGTAATATTGAATCCAAAAATTTGAATTAGTAGATTCACATTCCAATTTAATAAAGATTGATCTTGACATAAGTCACGCAAAGGCTTAGCCAAAGGATGAGAATTTTGATGAAAGTTTGCTAGTAAAGTTTGATTCACTAAACTAGGAATGCAATGATCTTTCCAAAAGTTGACATTTGATTAGTTTCCTATTTAAAAAAATACCATCTTTCAAATCATCTCTAGCCTAGAAAACACGATTCCATACAAAAAAATCCATAGGCTTTGCTAAAACATTTAGAAAAGATTAATGATGAGGATACATCCCTTTAATACTTTCAGCTAGAGTTTTTCTAGTTGACAATTCTGTTTGGAGATTTTCTAGAAACAGAGAAAAATTGATATATAATTTAAATCTATTCCTTTCAGATTATTTTTATGTGTTTCCTTACATGCTATGTTAAATTTACTCATTTATTAAATTAAACATTTCTAGCTAAAAATACTTTGGGATAATAGTAATGTTATTATGCTCATGAAATTATTAAAGTAGATAAACATATTTATAAAATTAATTAAGTTTTATTTCTTCATCAAGATTTAAGCGAAGTTTGTAAAACAAAAATATATTTACGAAGTATTTTTCTTAATAAACAAAAATGTTAGATTTATGATTTAATTATCTAAATGTGATTTAGAGTCAACTTTTTGATTTTTGATTTGATTATTTGGATCTGTATAGAGCTCTATTATAAAGATTTTATAAGAATTATTATTGAAAAATATATTAGGAACATATTTTTCTTAACAGTTTTAAAATATTAAAGTTAGTTTCTAGATACATAAATCATCAACTTAACTTAAATACCTTAATGATAGTTTAAATTGATAGCCCTTTCAAAAGAATTTATTAAATGATTTATTAATTCCTTAGGAATAAATAATACTTTAATAAACTATCAATTATTGATCCCTCAAAATACTTTAATTAATAATTTAATAAAAAAAATTGGGATATATACTTAACAAAAGAAAGAATCAATAATCTTAGTTCATATTTTTAATAACCTACTTAATATTGAACAATCATAATTAATTAACTAGTTTATCCCATAAATTCTATATTGAATGTAAATGTTTATTTACCTATTGTTTGTTGAATTTATCTTTGCTTTATGTCATTAAATTAGACCTTTAAAAACCTAAATATTGTGACAGAATGTCTAAGTTTAATTTTTATTTTTAAAAATTTATTGAATTATTTAAAACGCATGTGATTCCTCTTTAAACCAACCTTGGAAATACATTTATCATTTTTCTATAAGTGATTCATGCATTTGTGAGCTATTTATAAATTTTAATTTAATTTATTTGAAAAAAATTGTTTTCTTTTATTTTATGTTATTTATTTACTAATTATTTTTTTGTACTAAATTATTTCTTATATAATTTATTTTACTAACTTGTATATCATTATATTATTTTAATTAATATGTATTTAGTATTTCTATGTACAAACATAGATTGTTTCATTTACTTGTATATTTATTTATATTTTTTCTACTTAACAGGTAATTATAATTTATGTTTTCATAAGTTTATGCGAGGTAGAAGGCCTTAGGATACCCTACAAAAGTATTATGAATAGACCTAATAGACTGTCAAGAAGGCTAAACTTAGAGGTCTCATAACCTTTACTTGAACAAATCACTGAACTAACCCTTGACCTTCCTCTTCAAGCAACAAAAATGGGGGAAATTCACCACTTAGGAAAACCATTATGATAGAGTATGCAAGGTCAATAATTGGCCCTCATATTACCTCAATCCAACTAGGTGAGATTACATGAAATTATGAATTAAGAAACATTCATTTTTCTATGTTACTTTCCTTCAATAGACTAGCTAATGAAGATTCATTGTCTTTCATTAGGGACTTCTACGCAATAGTTCAAACATTCCCTTTGTTGTACTCACTAAGGACCAACTCAAAATATGATGTTTCCTTTACACCGTAAATGACAAGACTAAGGCTTGGAAAATGTCATTCCCTTCAAGTTTCCTAATAACTTGGGAGGATATTTACAATAAGTTTATGGGAAAATTTTATTCCAACCAAAAAAAGTCAAAGTTGAGAGCATATATTGCTACTTTTTCTTAAATGGAGGGAGAACCTTTCCACGAAGTGTATAGGGTAGGTTCAAACTCTTCCACACTCAATGCCTCATGATATCTATCCTCTACAACTATAGAACTAGTTTTTCTATGATGGATTGACACAAAAATTTCAGTTCATCATTGATAACTCTAGTGGAGAAGCAATGGGAGAAAACACCACCTTAGAGACTTGTAATATAATCAAAATGTTGGGTGCTAATTCCCATTAGAAAATCTCTCCAATGAGAAGAGATAGAGTCCATGAAATAGACTCTAGTATCGAAGTTCAAATATAGTTTGCACAACTAACGAAGCAAGTTACACTTCTCACAAGATATGCCATAGCCAATAAAGAAAAATATGGCTTATATAGTACTTTGGAAAATGGTATTGATACCTATAAAAGAGAATCAAATGTTGCACTTGAGCATGTCAATGTGTTTGAGGGTTACTAACTAAGACCCAAGTATGATCTCAATGAAAATACCTACAACCTAGGGTAGAGGAATCATTCCAATTTTTCCTTAACGCAAAGCAACTCTCCATTTGCACATAGCTCAAAATAACAGGGCCATCAATTCCACCAATAAGTGCCAAAAAATCCTCTCAACAATCCAACTCTAGAGGGTAACTTGAACGCATTTATTCAAGTAAGCAGAGACAACCAATCATGAAGAAATAAATGGTTAGACTCTATAAAGGCTTCCAATAAAAGGTCAAAGTATAGGTGGAGTAGCTAGCTGAGCCCTTGTAGAAGAAGGCAAAGAATAATTTCTAATTCAGAAAGATAATAGAACTGAATGATGTGGGGATATTGAGTTTGCAAAATGATGAAATCTCCTAAATAACGTCTCACTAAAGGCAACAAATATAGCCCTGGATGGAAGGTGTCCCATTATTTTATTTTATTATTACTGTAATTTAATTTATTTCATTTCATAGATAATTCTTTTTACTTTCTTATTTTATTATTTTTTCTATTTAAGTATAAATTTTTATGTGGTTATTGTTTTATTATAATTATAAAAAAATAAAATGGAAAACTCATAAAATTGGAAGTGAAGTAAAGTTATGCTGGTCACAACACACATAACAACTATACCACGACATGAGTTTTACAATTAAAAATTAGTGGAAAAGGAAAGGGTTATGTTGCGGCACCAAAAAAGTATCGATGCAACACATGTTTATTTTTTTGTATAATTTCAAGATCTACCCTAAAACATCCACTCTTCCTTCAAATTTTCTCACTTTATTTACAAACCCCAACATTTTTTCTCCCATAAAACACCTAAACTTCTAAAAAAATCACTTATTTCTTCAATATTCTTTCAAAAAATTTCACAAAATCACTTTCCTTATCATATCCTACCCATTCCATAATTGTTTTTGAAAAATCCATCAAAAATATCAAGAAATCTTCGTCTTTAAAGTGAGGTGTTCTTCATTTTTTTCAATCCATAATAACACAAGTAAGGATTAATAATTTTTTATAATTTAACTCTAAATTTTCATTTTTAATTGGATTATATAAGAACCTTTGAATTTTATATATTATTAAATTTTTGAAATGGCACTTAATAGAGGTTGATATGATAAAAGGAAAGGGGTTTCAACTTCTAAAGAATATGACATGGTCAAATTTCCAAGTTATGAGGCAAAATTACGTTATGAAAAAACTTCAAAAGTGAATAAAGATTATATACTTGAAAGAGGGATGTATTTTGATTTGAGACCTAATGCCTAATTTGAGGGAATTTCTAAGGTTATAGTAACATTAGGATGAAAAATGTTTGTTAAGGAACCCGATGCTGCTATAAAATCACTTGTTTGAGAATTTTATATTAATATTCCCAAAGTTGTTGATAATGTAGTTAAAGTATGGGAGATACTAGTCCCGTTTAGACTAAATAATATAAATGCTCATTATTATTTTGTGAATATTGAGTGGGGTGAGTATGAAGCATATTTAAGTAATGTCGATTGTACTGCAGTACTTGAAAGATTAACTATAGAAGGGGTTGAATGGAATTATGTTGGTGGAAAACATAAATGCTTTGAAGCTAAATATTTAGATAAAGTTACCTGTGTTCACAATTAATGGGCACCAAACATTACAGTTATGTTGATATAGAAAAGGAAATTTTACTTCATGATATTACATCTAAGACATCTATAGATATATGTGATATAATTCATCATAGGATCAAGCTATCTATAAACAATCACAGATTGAATAACATTTCCCCCCAATTAGCCAAAATTTTATGTAAGTAAGTGGGGGTACCTCCCTTAAGAGGTGAAGTTATAATTAAGCCTAGTGATTTATTATATATGGCCTATTTTAATGAATTCAATTCTGCTACCAATATAGCCCAAAGGGAAAGAAGGGACATTTCTTCATCAAAATTGACTAAGAAGAAGAAATTCATAATTTGATGAAATAATGAGCTACATAGAAGAGTATCAGCAAGCCTACACTACCCAACAAATTGCATTTTTCAATCGATAGCATCGTGATTAGGTAGACCATAGCCGATTGATCTATGAAATGAACCGATTGTAACTCAATCATCTTAGGTGTATACAAGTCATTTAGTACCACTCGAGTATCAATATTATGATTTCACTTTTACACCTCTTGAAAGATCACGACAAAAACCTAAAGAATAAGATCCAAATGACATGGAAGAGGAGCTCTAAATATTTTTGGGAGTTTTACTTAGTTTTTTTTTTGCATTTTATTTTAAGAACTTTATTTTTATTGTTTTTAAAATATTATCTTTGCTTTTGTTTTATGTTAATTATTATGTTCCCCATCATGCTAACATTATTTAGAGCTATTAACTTTATAATTTTTTGTTGAAATTTGTGAGAAGTATACAATATTCTATTTGTGTAAATTTAAATGTTTGGATTGATGGATGCACTTACAATTCTACTCCACTGTTTTAGTAGATTTAACAAATAGGTAAATTTTTATATTTAATTTACAATTGTTACATTGAGGGTAATGTAAGTTATAGGTTAGGGGATGAGAAAAGTTACATATGTATAAAATTGAGATAATTTGAATTTTTTTACTTAAAGATATGTTCACATTTTTATATTTTTACTTATTTTCTGAGCTTTAATTGATTTTTATTGGATTAAGAATTTTTAGGTTAATTTTAAAATTTTTCTTGCAAAATTATAATACTTTTATTTAATTTTACGTAAATGATTAAGTCTTTACATTATTAGATTAATTTTTTGAACATTTCATGGAGTAATGTGATAATTAGTTAGTTTTTGTCATAATTTGTAAATGATGATAAAATGTTGAAATCGCAATAAAACCCAAAATCCATGTTTAGAAATAAAATTGTGAAAACTACCTTATGATAATATTTTGAGTTATTATCTTCTTATTTAGAATGATAATATTTCTTTTTCTACTCTTTTAAACCTTCTTCTTATCAATTTAAAATGATAGATGATCTTTATTGTTCTTTGCATTAAATGCAAGGACTTTTACATCTAATAAAGTGTCATAAATTTATTTTTATTGCTTAAATTGAATGACTTAAGTAGAATTGAATGTATAAGTCATTCTCTTCATTCATGCATGACTTCTAAAAAAGAGACATATATAGAGTTACCTAAGCCAATTTAAAAAGAAAGCCAAAAATTAGTCATTCACTATATCATATGAAAATATATACAAATTCCCAATCTAAAAAACAGAATATCTCTGAAAAAAAAGAGAGAAAAATAAATAGTATATATTAAATACCATGACACAGAAATATCCTACAAAATTATGAGAAATGGTGAAATATAAAAAAATAGTAAATAAATAAATCTTTAAGAAGTCATTACATTTTCTATATCTCTTGAAGGCATATGACTTGAAATTTTTGTTTGATGAATTTGCTTTATTATTGAAAGTATTATTTAATTTCTTTATAAAATTATTTCATTTCATTCCTTTCGTGAGATTAATATTATGCACTACTTTGAGCTTTTTTATTCTTTAAACATTTGCAAACCTATTAGTTCATTTATTTAAATAAATTATATTCATATATACCTTTGAATGAGTGCTTAAAATAATAGGATTAGTGTTAATGAGAGTATGTCTTGTGAGGATAGAGTCAAAACAAATTTAGATATCATTAACTGAAATTGGAAAAATTAATATTGATGCATTTTTGAATTTTAGTATGAATATGATTTTTCAGCAATTATTATAGTAAACTTGAATATTTAGAATATTAAAATAACTTATGATATGAATTTTAGTTGTGAGCTTAAAAGATATTAGAATCATGAGAAGTTTTATTATTCTTTTTACTTTTTATTTTATTTTATTTGTTTAAAAGTTAGTTTATTATTTCTTTATGTGTTATTTGTTTGCATTTTTAGTTTAATATTTATGGGTATCATCTATAAAAGCCCTCATCAGACTTAAAATCATCCACTAGGACAACCATAGGGTTTAAAGGCTTGTTGTATATGCTAAATACAACCATGTAAATCTATGGAAATGATTTAAAATAGTTTAATTTTATTCTGGTTTTTCTTTTTAGTTTTTCAACTTACTTGCTAAGAGACTAGAAAGAAGTAGACTAGAGTTTTTATGAATGTTTAAAAGCACTTAATATAAAGTGATTTTATTCACTTTAAATGATAAAATAGATCTACATTTACATAGTTTTATTATCTTTTAAAATAAATCTATCTTTTCAAAATCACGGATTTATTTTGTTATTTTTTAGATATTTTAGTTTCAAAATGATTTAATTGATCACCACTATAAGAATAGTACCTAAAAGCACTCTGTTGTGTGTTTTACAACACATAGAAAATCGTGCAAGTATACACGGTCACAAGTAATAAAGATTTGTAAGTAAAGTATCGTTCCCACGGAGATTTGTTACTATAGTTTGTTGAGTACTAAAATTGTATCTCTCTGATTTTATCCAAAACAATCGTTGATTAAGAAAAAGTTTAAAAATAAAATAAGAGAACTCTAGGATTGCAGTTTTTCACCAAATTATTCCACTCAAATCATGTTATTTTCTTTATATTTATATTTTTTAGTACATTTAATTTGTCAACTGAAAACTTCTATTTTTATCCATACATCTCTTCCGAGCTCCGTATAAACACACCTCGTTAAATTAATTCACTATATCTCTATGAGAATTAAATTTAATAAGATTCATTAAGTTCTAAGTTCTCAAATGGTCACACATACAATTAGGGTATATTCCTATCCTTCATCATACATGTCATTCTATTTATGAGCAATATACACAAAAATGCCTTTCTCAAGTTTATTTTTATGCCACAAATCGTTTTGATAAAATTCGTAAATAATAAAAAAGCATTAAGCACAAAATAGAATGAACAAATCGAACGTCTTATAAATCTTTCAAAAATAGTTAAAATTAAAGCTTCATAAATTTAGATCAAATGCAACCCTAGAAAAATTAAATTACTTCATAAAATTAAAATAAAAGTTACAACAGATGCAGAAAAATTAGAAGAACAAGAAGGAAAATTAAAACATCACATAGAACAAATATTTGGCACACGCAGAACACAAAAAAAGCCAAAAATATTTCTACGTTCTACACCAAAACCGAAAAACACAAAAATTCTAAACAAAAAAAAAACTTTTTTAAAACTAAAAACTATCTCCTATTTATAGCTAAAAAATACATCCAAAAATAATACATTTCCTTTTTTTTAACGCGTAAGGAATTTGTATCGAAAATAGAATCGACGCGTATCGATATTCGATATAATATTATTTTGATTTACGCGTGAAACAGAGGGCACCGTTTCTGATATTTTAAATTCAATCTGCGTGCCACGTGTCACAATCCGATTCGCTGCAAGATTTACTAATGCCACGTGGTAGCATATCATTGGGTGAACAAACCGGCCGTACGCAGAACAAGACGGAATAGCCACGCCGAACGCGAGACAACTACTGAGCTGGGATTGATCCCGCGCTACACCATGATAACATGCCACGTGTCATCACATATTGGATGAAATATAGAGTGGGACACGGGTACTCTCGATTTCAGAATGGATTCAAAGGACACGCCGCAGCATTCTTATTCGTTGAAAACTCGTCAGCCGATGAACGAAAACCTAAGATCACCGATCCTCGCCAATACTTTGGTTTTATATTTATAAAACTCTCGCAAGTGCACGAATCATTTCGTAGAAAATGATAAGTATACTCCCAAGGTCGATCTAAGGAAGGAATGTAATGTGGTTTTTAATTTATTATTCAAACTTTTAAAAACGAAATTAAATCCTAAACATCCCGTCACGATATTTCGGGTTTTGTGTTTTTAATCTAATTACGTAAAATTAAACATAGATTCAATAAACATTCATGCAAATTTTATCTTTTATAAATAAGTGAGTATTTATGGATATAATAACTAAGTTAATTATGCTTGCTCGTATTATTTAGGTTATTAAAGATATGAATCGATATTTATCGATTCTCCCTTTTTGTATGAATACCACCTTTAAGGGTTAGATATTCTTTGTTAACTAAACAAATCAATTAACACCTATGGGGTGGGGTTGATAACTAATTTGCTAATTAAATTAATTCCTTCTTCTAAGAGATTGAAAATGAACCATTTAAATGCCACAATTTTGCTGGTTGGGATAGCTTTAAACTTTATTCAAGGTGTCCAAATTAAACCTAAGAATTTAGTTATCCGAAAGTACTAACTTTCAAGTTTTAAAACCACTACCGAAAAACATGTCGTCAATACATTTTCGATAATAATTCTTATAAAAACTTTTGAAATAGAGCTTCACTCTAACTACCTATGACAGACCATCAAATAAAAAGAGCACTACTCTAAATCGTATCGATAACTAAACCTTTAAAATCTAATTTTCGTGTTTAAGTTTGTAATGAAAAATAATATCTTTCTCTCTAACATTCTTAATATAAAATCATGAATAAAAATAAAATCAATTCATTTTAGAGATTTTTACCTATTTAATATTTCGCAAGCATAACAACGCCATTATTACATCATGTTTACTAAACAACAAGACAGCTTAAATTTAACCACAGACAAATTAAATATAACATGTAAGAATAAAGCATAAAAATAATCAGAAGAAAATAAAATCCTTACGTAACTTCGACGCTATTCCCCGTTGTCGGGAAAAACTCCAAGCGAATTTGCACTCCCATTTATTGAATCAAAAAGCTAAAATATTACAAAAACATAACTAGTTCTTCCCTAAAAAGGAAGAACTCTAAAACTAAGAAAACTAGCTAAAACATAAGAAAACTAGCTAAAACATAAGAAAAACTAAAAAACTAAAAACTAAGAAATGGAGAGAAAGAAAGAAGAGAGAAGCGTGGTTTTGAGGTGTTTGAAGGTGTAGTGGAAGTGGGTATTTATAAAGTGAGGATACGGAGAGAAAAATAGAGAAAAAAATGTTAAAAAAATGTAAAAACGCGGATGATTGATCACGACGCTATTGACGACGTCAAAGACGGACAGGGGCGGTCATACGCCGCTGGATGAACAAAGATCGCTGATGAACAAGACGCTACGGATGAACGTTGTCGCTGATGAAAAGTACGCTACGGATGAACAAGACGTCACGGATGAATGAAGACGCCGCGGACGAACAAGACCAACGATGAACAGCAGCCGCGCTGCAGCTGCGAGTCAATTACGCACAAGGCGCGGCGCGCAATTTTTCTCATTTCGACATTTTTGTCCTTTTTGACCCATTTTGTCCAATTTTTCCTTATTTGTCAATCTTTCCCCCATTTATTTATTAATATATTCGTGATGTATCGCTTCTAAGTATTTCTTTTTTTTAAGTTGCTTTTTAAGCCAAAATACCGAAAAACAATAAAAATAATCGTGATTCAAAAAGACAAATTTATATAAATATATGATAAAGCATATAAATATATATATTTTTAATCAATTAACGAAAGCATAAAATCATGGTAATTTTAGTGCTTTTTGAAAGACTCATCACAGATCGCAGTAGATCAACGCACGGATCAAAGCGAGGGCGTGGACAATACTGGACGCTGTCGACAAAGGCTGGTCTCACTCGCGACGCAGGCCTGCTACGGCGGCCAGGGCCCCACCGCACCGAGCCGCGTGAATGAACCCGGAAACACGCGATTTGCAGACGGAAATGGACGCGCAGCGTAGCCGCTTTCTTATACGACCTGGACGGTCCCACGATTGGCGCGTGTCAGACAAGGCGGGTTCCTCTAATCTGCGAAGAATAATAACTTTTATTAATTACATTTTCCCCCACAAATTTAATCCAAATTACATTTTGAAGTTTCTTAAATTATAGTTAAGCCCTTTGCTAATTTTAAATTAAATTTTTAAACTTTTAATAATTATAATTAAGCCCAAATTTAATTTAAATTATATTTTCGATTTTTATAAATTGTAATTAAGAAACTATATTATCTGAAATTATATTTGTGGACAGAAATATGAAATTAAGTACATTTTCGATACAAATTATTTAATTTTTTTAAAAATGTATTTTTAGCACATAAAAGGAAAATATTAATTTATCTAACACAAATTAACTAAATATTAAAAGAACATAGCAATTATCATTACTAAAATTGATGAAAATAACTATATAAAATACAGTTATCACACTCCATTAAAACATTGAAGCATAAAATATTAACATATGTAAAGATTATATATGTTCCTACCCATTGAAACAGGTCTAAAAGAAAATAGTGTTGTAGTTGTTCAGAGGAATGTGGGCCATGGCATGAAAATGAAGTGAGGTATGGTGCGAGTGAAATGGACCGAGGCCAATGCATGTGCAACCTATCTCATTCCACGGTATGGAATAGAAGTGTGTCATGATGCCAGCTTATTTGATATACTATATCTCCTTTTCCTCACCTATAAAATGGACCCAAAATTCTCTTTTAAAATCATCCCATAACTCTTTTTACAACTGAATTATTAGTTTCTACCTAGCTTTTCTTTTTTTAGTAGTTTTAAAGTTTTTCTCTCAATTAAAAGTTGAACAAACATAGTTTAAGTAGTAGTTTTGTTTTTTATTCAATAAATAACGTTGACAATTCTATTTGGAGGCTTTCTAGAAACAAAAACAATATTGAGGTTCTATATGGATATACTTGATGTATAATTTAAATGTATTATTTTTAGATTATCTACATGTGATATTTTACATGCTATACTTAATTTACTGATCATTTATGAAATTAAGCATGCTTGGCTGAAAATACTATGAGATATTAGTAATGTTGTTATGCTCATGAAATATTAAAGTAGGTAAACATTTTTATAAAATGAGTTAAGTTTTATTTCTTCATCAAGACTTACATGAAGTTTTTAAAAGAAAAATATATTAGCAAAGTATTTTTCGTAATAAACAAGAGAGTTAGATTTATTATTTGATTATCTGAATCTAATTTTGAGTCAACTCTCTGATTTTGGATTTCATTATTTGGATCTTTAGAGAATTCTATTTCAAAGATTTTTGAAAGAATTATTATTGAAAAATATATTGATGACATAATTTTTAAAGTAATTTTAAAATTTGAAAATTAGTTTCTAAATACTTAAATCATTATCCTAACTTTGATGCCTCAATGAGAGTTTAAATCGATATCCCTACCAAAAGGATCATTTGGTTTATTAATTCTTTAGGAATAAAGCATAATTTAATTAACTATCAATTAGTGATCTCCATAAAAAGACTTTAATTGATTTTTGACTAACAACTAAATTGATCTCCACCTTGGGTTATTGTTTTACAAAAAAAGTAGAATCAATAATCTTAACTCATATTTTAAAACCTACTTAGTATTGAGCGTGCATAATTAATTAACTAATTTATGTAAATATTATCCACTGAATATAAATTTTTATTTGCCTACTGTATGTAGATTTGTTTTTACTTTTATGTCATTAGATTAGACCTTTAAAAACCGAAATGTTATGATAGAATGTTTAGGTTTAATTTTTTATTTTTAAGTATTTGTTTAATTATTAAAAAACTAAGTGAATTCTCTTTAGAATAACTTGGAAAATATACTTATTATTTTTATAAGTAATTCATGCACTTGCAAGTTATTTACAACTTTTAATTTAATTTTCTTTTCTTATTTGAAAAAATTATTTTTCTTTTATTTTCAATTTAAATTTTCTTTTCTTTTTTTGTTTAGTATTTTTGCGTACTAAATTATTCCTTGTATAATTTATTTTATCAATTTCTGTATCATTATATTCTTTTAATTACTATGTGTTTAATATTTCTATGTACAAATATGTAATATTTCATTTACTTGTATATTTGCCTTATCTTTTTATTTTTTTTCTACTTGACATGTAATTTTAGTTTTAGTTTTTATAATATTATGCAAGGTAGAAGGTCTATAAGGAACCTTTCATATCTTACAAAAATTATATAAATAAACCTAATAGACTATCAATAAGGCTGGACTTTTAGGTCCTATAGCCTTTATTTGAACCAATGACCTTGACCCTCTACTTGAACTAATAAGAATGGGGGAAAATCCAACACTTATAGAAACCACTATGAAGGAGTATGGAAGGCCAGTAATTTGCACCTCTATTGTCTCAATCCAACAAGGTGAGGCTGATCAGAATTATGAATTACGAAACATTCATTTTTCCATGTTACCTTCTTTCAATGAGATACCTTAGGAAGACTCACCATACTTCATTAAAGACATCTACCCAAAAATCCAAACATTCTCCCTCGGTGTGCTCATCGAAGACCAATATAGAATGTAGTGTTTTCCCTGCATCCTAAAAGACAAGGCCAAGGTTTACCTAATGTCACTCTTTCTAGGTTCCTTGTTAACTTGGGAAGATGTTTATAATAAATTTATGGAAAATTTCTATCCCCACCAAGAAATATCAGAGTTGAGAATAAAGATTGCTACTTTCTCTCAAAAGGAGAGAGAACCTTTCCACGAAGTATAGGTTAGGTTCAAACTCTACCTCACTCAATGCCCACTTCAAAGCTATCTTTTTGACTTGTAGAATTATTTTTTCTATGATGGATTGATACAATAATGTTAGTAAATTATTGATAATGATGCGATAGGACCAATGGGAGAAAAGGTCACCATAGTGACTTACAATCTCTTTGAAATGTTAGGTGCTAATTTGCAGCAAAATAGATCTTATGTGAGGAGAGCTAGAGTCCATGAAATAGACTCTAGTATTGAAGTTCAAATATAGCTTGCATAAATGACCAAGAAATTTATGCTTTTCAAAACACATTCTATAACCAATAAAGAAAAATATGGATAGTGTTGTACTTTGGGACATGGTACTGATGCATGTCCTTATAAAGGAGAAGCGAATGTTAGACCTGAGTAGGTAAATATACTGGAGGATTATCAACTAAGACCTATGTACGATCCTAATGCAAATACTTGCAACCTAGGGTGGAGGAATCATCCCAATTTATTTTAGAGGAAAAACAACCATCCATTCACCAAGAGTTAAAACCAAAAGGGTCAATAATTCCACCAATAAGTGCCTACGAATCACCCTAACAAGCCAACATTTAAGGATAACTTGAATGCATTTATTTAAGTAAGTAGAGAAAACAAATCGAAGGTTGGACTCTATGGAATCTTCCATTAAAAAGGTGGAATTATAGGTGGTGTTGCTTATTGAGTGCTTGTAAAAGCAAGGTAAATAATATTTGTTAGGTTAAAAAGACAATAGAACTCAATGATGTTGGGATATTAAGTTCTCAAAATGATGAAATCCTTTGAGTAAAGTCTCACAAAAATGATAAATATAGAAATGAATAAAGGTTTTATACCTTAATAGAGGGATGCATTGATTTGAGGCCTAATGACCAATTTAAGGGAAGTTTTGAGGTTATAGCAACATTAGGATAAAAAATGTTTGAAAGAGCCAAATGCTACTATAGAATTACTTATTCAGGAATTTTATGCTAACGTTCTTTATGCTATTGATAATGTAGTTAAAGTATAGGATGTACTAGTCTTGTTTGGGCCAAATGATATAAACACTCATTATTATGTAGTGAACATTGGGTAGGTGAATATGACACATATTTAAGGAATGTCAATTATACTAAAGTACTTGAACCATTAACTATATAAGGGGTTGAATGGAATTATACTAGTGGAAAACCTGAGGGCATTGAAACTAAGTATTTGGATAAGGGTGCCCTTATTTGGCAATACATTATATGGTCAAGGTTAATGCCCTCCATATTTACAGTTATGTTGATAAAGAGAGGGGAATTTATTGTATGCTATTACATCCAAAATGTCTATTGATGTAGGAAATACAATTCACCATAGGATCAAGCTATCTACAAATAGTCATCGATTGAGTTACATTTTCCCCTAATTAGTCACTATTTTATATAAGAAAGTGGGGGCACCTCACTCAAAAGGTGAAGTTATAATTCAACTTGGTGAATTATTAAATATGGCCTATTTCACTGAACTCACATATGGTACCAAGATATCCCAAAGTGAAAGAAGGACCACTTCTTCATCAACATTGACTATGAAAGAATAAGCTACATGGAGGAGTACTAACAAGCCTACACTGCCCAACAAAAAGGATTTTTCAATTGATAACATCGTAATTAGGTGGATCATAATGGGTTGATGTATGAAATAAACCATTTGCATCTCATTCATCTTAAGGTGGGTAAGATTCATTTAGTAACATCCGAGTATCAATATTATGATTTCAACTTTACACGTTTTGAAAGATAATGACAACAACCTGAAGAATAAGATACATACGACATGAAGGAGGATTGCTAAATTGTTTTGGAATTTTATAAGTCTTTATGTATTTTGTTTTGTTTTATTTTATTTTGAGAACTTCAATTTCATTATTTTTTGAATATTTTTTTATTTTTTTATGTTAATTATTTTTTATTTTATTTTTTGTCATGTGAACATTGTTTAGAGCTGTTGATATTATAACTATTTGTCGAAATTTTTGAGAAGTACATAGTATTCTATCTATGTAAATTTAAATGATTAGATTGATAGATACTACTACAATTCCACACAAATACTTGAGTAGGTTCAGCAAATAGGTAACATTTTTATTCTTTACTCTTTATCTTTAGTTTAAATTGTTACATTGAGGGAAAAAGTTAAATGTTAGGGTAAAAAAAGTTACATATTTATTAAATTGAGTTACTTTAATGTTTTTTTACATTTTTATGTGTTATGTGTGCTTTAATTTAATTTTATTGGATTAGGATTTTATAGGTTAATTTTAAAATATTTCTTTCAAAACTATCTTTTCTTTTATTTAATTTTAAATAAATGATTGAATCTTTGCATTATTACATTAATTTCTTGAAACTTTCATGGATTAATGTGATAATTAGTTAGTTTTCATCATAATTTGTATTTGATGATAAAATGTTGAAATTGCAATAAAACCCAAAATCGATGTTAGGAATCAAATTGTGGAGAATACATTTTGAGAATATTTTGAGAAATTATCTTCCTATTGTGAGTGATAATATTTTTTACACTCTTTTAAACACTATTCTTATCAATTTAAAATGCTAAATGATCTCTATAGGTCTTTACATTGAATGCTATGATTTTTACATCTAATAAAGTGTTATCTATTTATTTTTATTGCTAAATTTGAATGGATTAAGTATAATTGAAAGTATAAGACCTTCTCTTCATTCATACATGATTTCTAAAAAATAGACATTGATGGGGTTACCTAAGCCAATATTTAGCCACTCACTAGATGTAGTAATTGACTTCTTTATAAAATCCTTTCATTTGATTCATTTCATGAGGTCAATATTATGCACTACTTTAAGCCATTTTATTCATTAAACATACATGAACCTATTAGTTCAATTCTTTAAATAAATTCAACTTGCATATTTTTTTTGAGTGCTTGAACTAATAGGATTAGTGTTATTGAGAGTATACCTTGTGAGGTTGGTATTGAAGCAAATTTGGATCCATTCCATGAAATTGGGCAAATTAATATTGATACATTTTTGTTTGAGTAGAAGTATGGTTTTTATCTAATTATTATAGTATACTCTAATTATTTAGACTATTAAAATAACTTATGTTACAGATTTTAGATGTGAACTTAAAAGAGATTAAAAGAATGAGATTTTTTGCTATTCTTTTTTACTTTGTTATTTTACATTGTTATTTTGTTGTGTTTAAAATTTAGTTTATTATTTGTTTATTTATGTTTTTTGTTTTTCTTTTTTGCATTTTTAAATTGATACTTGTGGGTATCATCTCGAAAAGCCTTCACGAGACTTAAACTCGTCCACTAGGGAACTCTAGGGGTTTAAATTCTTGTTTCATATTATAAATAAAATCATGCCAATCTATTTGAATGAGTTAGGATAGTTTAATTTTATTTTAGTTTTTATTTTTAGTTTTTTTGCCTTTCTTACTAAGAGACTAATAAGAAGCTGATTGGGGGTTGTGATGAGTGTTTAAAAATACTTAATATAATTGATTTTATGCTCTTTAAATGATAAAATAGATTTGTATTTGCATAGTTTTATTATCTTTTAAAGAAAATCTATCTTTTCAGAATTATGAGTATGTCTTGTTATTTTTTTGGTATTTTAGCTTTAAAATGATTTAACTGATCAACACTCAAAAAATAATACCTGAAAGTACACCATTACAACATTAAAGCAAAAAATATTAGCATATGTAAAGCTTACATATGTTCCAAACCATTAAAAAAAAGGTGTGAAATAAGATAAAGTCCATGTTGTTTAAAAAAACATGGGCCATGATGTGAAAATAAAATGTGCCATGGTGTGGGTGAAGTGGATCAAGGCCAAAGCATATACAACATGGCTCATGTCGTGGGGTGTAATAGAAGTGTACCAAGGCACTGACTTATCTTATCCATTATTCTCCCCTTTCCATACCTATAAAATGAACCCTAAATTATCTTTTAAAATCATCCCATAGCTATCTTTACAGTTGAATTCTTAGTTTCTATTTAGCTTTTCTTTTCTTTTAATAGTTTTAAAGTTCTTCTCTCAATTGACAGTTGAACTAATATAGTTTATGCAATAGTTTTAATTTCAATTCAATAGATTGTGTTGGTAATTCTATTTGGAAGTTTTTCATAAACAGAAACAATAATGACTTTTTATAAGGATACACTTTATGTATAATTTAAATGTATTATTTTTTAGTTTATCTTTGGGTTTTTTATATGTTATATTTAATTTACTGATTATTTATTAAATTAAAAATGTTTGACTAAAAGTACTATAAGATATTAATAATATTATTATACTTGTAAAATATTAAAGTAAATATTTTTATAAAATGAATTACATTTTATTTCTTCATCAAGATATAGTTTGTAAAACAAAAATAAATTGAGGAAGTATTTTTCACAATACTTCATCAATTAAATTTTATTATCAAATTCGTAAAAGCTTTTTATGTGGTAAATACTATGATTTTTATTTGAAATTTTAAAATATCTATGTTATTTATTAATTTTAGATATTTTAAATTTTAAATTTTCTTTAAAGAATAATAAGAAGAATAATATTTTAAAATCTTATAACATTTGAAAATTTTAAGATTCTATTTTATTTATTAAAAATAAAAATAAAAAATAATTTTTTTAAAATTTTAAAATAATATTTTTTAATTTTAAAAGAATTTCTTTTTAAATTGATTTAATTTTCTTTTCATTTATTTGAAACAATTTCCTTTCCTTTTCTTTTCTTTTATTTTAAATTTAAATTTTATTTAAATTTTTTTCTTTTATTTTAATTCTTTTACTTTATATTTAGTATTTTTTGAGTAAATGATTTATTATATAATTTATTTTACTAACTTGTGTATCATTATATTATTTTAATTACTATGCGTTTAGTATTTCTCCATACAAATATGTAATGTTTTATATACTTGTGTATTTATTTTTTCTACTTGACATGTAATTAAATTTATATTTTTAAAAGTTTATGCGAGGCTGGAGGTCCTTAAGATACCCTCTCACACCTTACAAAAATAATATAAATAAACCTAATAGACTATCAAGAAGTCTAGACTTTGAGATCCCATAGCCTTTAGTTGAACAAATCTCTGAACTAGACCTTGACCTTCCATTTGAACCAAAAAAATGGGAGAAAATCCAACACTTAGGGAAACACTATGAAGGAGCATGCAATGCTAGTAATTGACACTACTAATACCTTAATCCAATTGGTGCAGGTTTGTTACTATTATGAATTAAGAAACATTCATTTTTTCATGTTATACTCCTTCAATAGACTACCTAATGAAGACTCACTATCTTTCATTAGGGACTTTTACTCAATGGTCCAAACATTCCCCTTTAGTGTACTTACCAAAGACCAGCTGAAAATCTTATGTTCCACTACATCCTAAAAGATAGGACCATGGCTAGCTAATGTCACTCCTCTAAGGTTCCCTGATAACTTGGAAGGATGTTTATAATAATTTTATGGGAAAATTTAATTCCTATAAAAAAATTAGAGTTGAGAGCAAAGACTGTTACTTTTTTCTCAAATGGAAGGAGAAATTTTTCACAATGTTTGGGATAGGTTGAAACTCTTCCTCACTCAATGTTCCCATCACAACTATCCTCCGTAGCTACAGAACCAATTTTTCTATGATGGATTTACACAAAAAAATTCATCGTTGGTAATGCTACTGGTAAAGCATTGGGAGAAAAGACCACCTTAGAGACTTACAATCTATTCAAAATGTTGCGTGTAATTCCTAGTGAAAAAGCTCCTGAGTGAAAGAAGCTAGAGTCCATGAAATAGACTCGTGTACCAAAGTTCAAATGTAGCTTGAATAACTGCCAAGCAACTTACATTTCTCACAACACATTCCATAATTAATAAAGAGAAATGTGGGTTATGTAGTACTTTAAGACATTGTGCTAATGCCTATCCCTATCAAGGAGAAGCAAATGTTAGACCTGAGCAAGTCAATGTATTGGGGGTTTACCAACTAAGACCCAAGTATGATCCCATTGATAATACCTCTAGCCTAGGTTCGAAAAGTCATCCCAATTTCTCTTGGAGGTAAGAAAATCCATCCTTTTCCAATATCTCAAACCAAAAGGGTAAGAAATTCCACCAACAAGTGCCCAAGAATCCTTTAAAAAATCCAAATATAAAGGACAACTTGAATGCATTCATTCAAGTAAGCAGAGACAACCAATCATGAACAAATCAAAGGTTAAACTTTATGAAGGCTTCCATTAAAAAAATGGAAGTAGAAATGGAGCAACTAACTAAGCACTTGTAGAAGCAAGGTAAAGAATAGTTACCAGGTCAAAAAGACAACAAAAATCAATATCGTAAGGATATTGAGTTTGCAAAATGATAAGATACCCCAATAAACAGCTCACTAAAGACAATAAGTATAGTCCTAGATAGGAGGTAACCTATTATTTTATTTTATTATTACTTTAATTTAATTTATTTTCATTTCATAGACAATTCTTTTCATTTGGTTATTTTTTTTGTTTTTTTATTTAAGTATAGGTTTTTGTGTGGTTAATTTGTTCTTATTATAATTATAAAAGGGAAAAACTCATGAAATTGGAAGTGAAGTAAAGTAAAGCATGATGTGGCATACATAAAACCATGCTACGACACCAGTATTTCTATCAAAAACTAGTGGAAGAGGAAAAGTCTCATGCCGCAGCACCTAAAAAACATTACCACGACTCGATTTAATTTTTTTTTGTAAAATTTCCGACGTTATACAAAAAACCTAATTTCCCCACAAATTTTATTCACAAAACCTAACATTTTCTCTCTCCCTAAACAATTTAAACCTCTCAAAAATCACATTTTTCTTCAATACTCTTTCAAAACCTTTCACAAAAATCAATTTCCTAACCATTCCATAAATATATTTTTGAAAAAACCATCAACAATTGCACAAAATATTCATCATCAAAGAGGGGTATTTTTCCTTTTCTTCGATCCATAATAACACACGTAAGTATGCATACAGTTTTAGAATTTAACTCTTATAATTAAAGTCTCTTAATTTTGAGAATTATTAAGAGTTTCAAACCCTAATTATGACAAAGAAGGGTAAGAAAAGTTTTGGAATATATTTCTTTATGTTGTTTTTGTCTGGATTATCTAAGAACCTTTGAATTTTGGATATTGTTAAAATTTTGAAGTGTCACGTAAAAGGGACATGTTAAAGGGAAAAGGGTTTCAAATTTTGAAAAATATGATAAGGCTAAATTTTCAAGTTATGAGACTAAGTTACATTTAGAAGAAGCTGTAGAAGTGAGTAAAGGTTTTATACCTGAAAGAGGGATGAATTTTAATTTGGGGCATAATGCCCCATTTTAGGGAATTTTTGAGGTTATAGCATTATTAGGAGGGAAATATTTATTAAGGAATCAAATGCTGGTATAGAATCACTTCTTTTGGAATTTTCTACTAATGTTCCCAACGTTATTGATAATGTTGTTAAAGTACCAGATATACTAGTCCCTTGTGTGCCAAATGATATAAATGCTCATTATTATTTAGTGAATATTGGGCAAGGTGTGTATGAAACATATTTCATTATTTTCGATTATACTATAGTACATGAAATCTTAACTATACAAGAGGCTGAATAGAATTATGATGGTGTAAAAAATAAGGGCTTTGAAGCCAAGTATTTGGATAAGGTTGCTTGTATTTGACAATACTTTATATGTTCAAGATTAATGACCACCAGGCATTACAGTTCTATTGATAGAGACAAGGAAATTTTATTGTATGCTAGCACATATAAGATGTATATGGATGTGGGAAATGTAATTCACCATAGGTTCAAGCTTATCTATAAGTAGTCCCCCGATTGTGTTACTTTCCCCCCTAATTAGTCACTACTTTATTTAAGAAAGTGGGGGTATCACTTAAAAGGTGAAGTAATAATTGAACCGAGTAAGCTATTAAATATGGCCTATTTTAATGAACTCATGTCTAGTTTAAAGATAACCCAAAGGTTAAGAAGGGCCACTTCTTCATCAAAATTGACCATGAAAGAAAAAATTCATAACTTTGGTGAAAAATGAGCTATATGGAAGAGTACCTAACAAGTCTAGTCTTCCCAACAAACTACATTTTTCAGTTGATAGCATTGTGATTAGATTTATCAAAATCGATTGATAGATGTAATGAACTGGTTACAAATTAATCATCTCAAGGTGGATACAAGTCATTTAGTAACACCCAAGTATTATAATTATGATTTCACCTTTACACCTCTTGAAAGATTATGGAAATAACTTGAAAGTTCGGTATAAACTGAAAATAGCACGAGTTGGAATACTTAGCACCTAAAAAAGTACCAATTTTAATGTATTTCCATTTTATGCTTCAGTTTCAATGTATTACCCCATGTATATAATAACTTTTAATATTGAGCTACTCTTGCTAAAATTTCATGTCATGAGCTGATCACCTTGGTTAGAAACCAAGTAGAGTGCTTAGATAGATGTATAAAGAGTTTATCACCTCGGTTATAGAGCATGTAGAGTCCTATCGCTTAAAATTTCATCTCATAAGTTGATAATCTTAGTAAAAAACCAAGTAAATGCTTTGGTAGATAGTATAAAGAGTTGATCACCTTGGTCATAGACTCGGTAGAGTACTCTCACTTAAAATTTCATGTCACAAGCTGATAACCTTTGTTAGATGATGATTCTATGAAAGTAGAGTCATAAGTTCACTTTTCTACTTAATATTTGCTTTTTTTTACTTAATAAATAGTATTTTTTAGATTAAAAATATTAAAATATAAACTTTCTAGTGAAATGATGTGAAAAAATATATTTTTTGGAATTTTTAGGATTTTTTGGGATTTCTATGCGTTTTTTATGAATTTTTAACTTATAACCAATTAAAATCTACCATGTGGATGCTAATAAGTATAAGAGTTGAAAAGACAAGCCATGTGGATACCATACAAGTGGCGAGACCCAATCTTGAAATGCCGCATGTATCGTATGACACAACATCATGCCACATATCAACATGGCATTCATTTTGAGTTTGTCATATTGTCAATGCGCTCGTCACATGTCATAACTTGATTCATCCATTATTTTCACCAGTGTACCATTAAATCTATAATCCCAAATCATGTTATGATGGTGGTGCTGACTCAAATTTCCTTGACCTAACCTGTGCTTCTATGCCACGCATCGCGCAATGATTCAACAAGTGAATACCATATGCCACATGTTATGCTCATATTGGTTGGTGGTGTTAATTTTTCCTTTTATTTATCTCATCCCTTAATCTAAAACTGATTTGATAGTCCATATTCCACTTGAGCTATATTTAGGCCCTTAATTGCCCCATAAACTATAATGAGCCATAATGAACATAATTTTTATCAGTTTTTTGGAGCTAAAAAGAGAGAAAAATACAAAAAACATTCAAAAGAAAATACAATTTTGGTGGAGATTCAAGAGGAGATTAGTTCTACAATTCAAGAGATTGATTGTATCTCTTCTTCTTTTCCTTTCTTTATCAATTTTTATATCTTTCTTTATGGAAAATATGAGCTTTATGAAAAAAATATGTCTAGTTAATTTATTAATCTAGGGATCTTATAAACCCAATTTTCACCATGTGATGATCTAATATTTTATCCCAATTATTATTTCAATTTAATTATATTATTTAATCTGATTTTTATGCTATTAATTATATGGCCAACAATTGATCTGTAGGGATAATTAAATAGATATAAGAGAATTATTTAATTGTTTATCTTGACTAAATAATATGCATAGTTTCTATGCCGAGATATATGATTCTTATGTGTGTGATCCATAATTGATGAACTTAATGAGCAGTATGCAAGTTAATTAACATTAGAATATGATTAGGTTAATTACTATATGGTGTGTAGTTTACTTGATAGAAGAATACATACTAGGTTAGATTCAATTGATGATGTAATTGATTGATAATTATATTAGAGGGATTTTTGTGATTCATATGTTTAGAAAATTGAGGGAATAAGTACTCCTAGATATTTTCCCATATATCTTCTTAGCTACTAATTTTGATTTAATTAATTACTGTTACTTATTTTTAGTTCTTTTAATTTTGCTTTTTTAAATATAAAAACACAAAAAAAATTAATTTTTATATTTTTGTTTCAAAAATTAGTTTCTAATAATATAATCTCTGTATAAACGATCTTTTCTTATCAATATATTACTTGTTACGATACGTATACTTAGGTATTCATTGCAAACAATTCTTATCTGATCATCAAAAAACTAGGTAGAGTGCTATGAAAAATGTTATAAAGAATTGATCACCTCAATCATAGCCTTGGTAAAGCATTTTTTGCTTAAAATTTCACGCCAAAAGCTTATCACCTTGGTTAGGAACCAAGGTAGTGCTCTCACAGATGTTATAAAGAGTTGATCATCTCAGTCATAAACTAGGTAGAGTGCTTTCACTTAAAATTTCATTTATATTAGTGGAGTATTTATGGATATAATAACTAAATTAATTATGCTTGCTCATATTATCTAGGTTATTAAAGATATAAATTGATATTTTATTGATTCTCTCTTTTTTGTATGAATACCACCTTTGGTGGGGTTAGATATTCTTTGTTAACTAAACAAATCAATTAACACCTATGGGTGGGGTTGATAACTAATTTGGTTAATTAAATTAATTCCTTTTTCTAAGAGATTGAAAATGAACCATTTAAATGACACCTTTGGTGGGGTTAGACAGTTTAAACTTTATCCAAGGTGTCCAAATTAAACCTAAGAATTTAGTTATCCGAGTACTAACTTTCAAGTTTTAAAACCACTATTTAAAACATGTTGTCAATACATTTTCACATAATAATTCTTATAAAAACTTTTGAAATAGAGTTTCACTCTAACTACCAGGCGATTGTACCAACAAATAAAAAAAAGCACTACTCTAAATTAGACCAGGATAACTAAACCTTAAAGTCTAATCTTGATTTAAGTTTGTAATGAAAAAATAATATATTTCTCTAACATCCTTAATATAAAATCTTGAATAAAAATAAAATCAATTCATTTTAGAAATTTTCACCTATTTAATATTTACAAGAAGCATAACAACGTTATTATTATATCATGATTATAAACGTACTAGCATGCAGTTAAATTTAATCACAGAGACAAATTAAATATAACATGTAAGAATAAAACATAAAAATAGCGTAAAGAAAATAAAATCCTTACAGAACTTGACGCTATTCTAGTTGCTAGAAAACCTCAGCGGAATTTGCACTTCCATTTATTGAATCAAAAATCTAAATTATTACAAAAACATTACAAGTTCCTCTCAAAAAGAGAAGAACTCTAAACCTAAGAGAATTGAACTAAAAACTAAGAGAAAAACTAAGAAAAGCTTAAAAACTAAGAAAGAAACTAAGAAAAACACAAAAACTAAGAAATGAGAGAAAGAAAGAAGAGAGAAGTGTGGTTTTGAGGTGTGTTTTGAAGTGAATGGAAGGGGGGTATTTATAGGTGAGGATGGAGAGAAAAAATGAGTAAAAAAATGTTAAAAAAAATATTAAAAAATTAAAAACGATGTAATGGACATGTTTGAGGTCATCAATGACGTGACGTGACGTCATGGGGAGGCCGCACGTGGAAAATGGGGCAAAAACGCATTGGGCGCTAGCCGGGCTGGAGCTCTTCTTTGCTTGCGCAGCGCCTTGGCTGTGCGTGAACAGTGCCAGCCTTTCTTGTAGCGGAAAAGGAAGGTATCAACGTCTTGTGCGCAGCGGGATTAAGCCAGTATTGGGGGAAGGAAAATTTGGCGCTGCGGTGACGCGATTTTCCGTCTTTTGACATTTGTGACCTTTGCGACCCATTTTGTCCAATTTTTCCATGTTTGGTGGCCTTTTCCCACTTATTTATTAATTTATTTGTGATGTATTGCTTCAAGTATTCTTCTTTGAGGGTTTAAATTGAGTGTTTAAGCCAAAATACACGAAAAACAATAAAAATACCCGTGATTCCGAAAAAGACAAATTTATATAAATATATGATAAAACATATAAATATATATATTTTTAATCAATTAATGTGCATAAAATCATGGTTATTTTAGTGCTTTTTGAGCACTCATCAATATGTTTAGAAAATTGAGGGAATAAGTACTCCTAGATATTTTCCCATATATCTTCTTAGCTACTAATTTTGATTTAATTAATTACTGTTACTTATTTTTAGTTCTTTTAATTTTGCTTTTTTTAAATATAAAAACACAAAAAAATTAATTTTTATATTTTTGTTTCAAAAATTAGTTTCTAATAATATAATCTCTGTATAAACGATCTTTTCTTATCAATATATTACTTGTTACGATACGTATACTTAGGTATTCATTGCAAACAATTCTTATCTGATCATCAAAAAACTAGGTAGAGTCCTATGAAAAATGTTATAAAGAATTGATCACCTCAATCATAGCCTTGGTAAAGCATTTTTTGCTTAAAATTTCACGCCAAAAGCTTATCACCTTGGTTAGGAACCAAGGTATTGCTCTCACAGATGTTATAAAGAGTTGATCATCTCAGTCATAAACTAGGTAGAGTGCTTTCACTTAAAATTTCATGTCATGAGTTGATCTTCTTGATCAAGAACTAGGTAGAGCATTATGACAAATTTTTAAAGTGTTTATCACATCGATCATGGTCTAGGTAGAGCACTCTTGCTTAAAATTTTATGTCATGAGATGATTACATTGGTTAAGGAACATGTAGAGTGATCTCATTAAAAATCATTAAGTTTTCAAATGAATGTTGAGCCAATTTTGTGAAAGGAGAACTTTATTATGAAAATATTACATTGATATAGCTTACAAAGCTAAGCTTAAAACTAAAAAGTTTTTTGATATAAAGCTTGATGATGTAGAGACATTATTAAAAGCCCTTAAGGAATTTAGATGAATGACTAGTTTTTGTTCATTAGTTTCCTCCACTAAAGGCATAAGCTTGACCTGAATCTTGGTTACTTTTTCTCAAATATCACCTCCTATCATGGTTGAAGCCAACAACAAATTACTTTAAGGACAACACATTTATACCACTTCATGTAAATACTTACCCAATGAGATTCTTTATAAACAAGGGTAGCCATTTTGGTCATAACTCTTCTTTTACATGCTCAAGTTTGAAGTAGCTACTCTTTGTAAGCCTTGAGCTTTTTACAAAGAGGAACCTTATCTTTGTTTTAAGCTAGTTTGACCTTTAATTTGGTCACCTTGATTGTAAGCCTAGCTTTTCTTATTTTAAGGCTTGAGCTAAATGTTTATTTTCCCAATCAAAGACCATAAAGCTCAAATAAAAAGATAGAGTAAAATGTGCTAAATTCTTAAAGTATAAAAGACATCTAAACCGTAAGTAAACCTATTGCCTTTTATAGGAGAAGACATTGGGATGAGTAACAAAACAAATTTCCTGAAATCCATGAGGTATATCGACATCAATAAATATGGTATAAATGTACAAATATGTGTACAATACATGCATAATCTAATTTTGGAGTAAAACCATAAATATTTTGGTAAGATCACTTTCATTAGATAAAGATCATGCCTTACAAAAAAAGGTACATATTTGAAGAAAGAAGGCCAAGCCACGAAAAAAATATGTTTGGTTTGAGCCAATTGCTAATTAAACATTTCCAACTTGTGTAGGTTCATCTTCCATCTCAGTTTCATTTTATTGATGTCATTCATCTCCCATCTCAAGCTCTTATTTGCATCCTTCAGACCCTTCCTCTTCATCCATTTTAAGGTTAAGTAGGTGAATAAGGAGGAATAACTTCAATGTTTATAATTTTGTAATATTACTCACCAAAGCCTCTCTTGTTTGCCTCATTGTTTAAGGAGTCCATGTCCAAGTTATAGCCAATCGCAACACTCGATGAAAGCTACTCGACCATAGCATTAAGGTCATACTTTATCTACCCTTGGTCACATATTGATTCCTCATATTTAGCTTTAGCAATTTCAAGCTTGAGCCTATAGGCTTCAACCTAAGACACAAGCTTGTTCTCAATTTCCTTTGCCATCTCAAATTGCCTTGCATTTGATTTTACCTCACTTATAATGCAAGATATATTTTCCTCCTTATCAATGGCTACTCTATCCCATTTATTGGCCTTGGGACATAAAATGACATTCTTGGCTCGTATTGAAGCATGAATCCCTTTTTCAACCTTAAGCTTATTTTTTTGCTTCTTGATGAATAAAATCGACATCAGATTAGCAATGTCGGTTTTGCACATACTTTGGTTTTATAATTGTAAAACTCTCACAAGTACACGAATCATTTTATAGAAAATGACAAGTATACTCCTAAGATCGAACTAAAAATGGAATATATGTGATTTTTAATTTATTATTCAATCTTTTAAAAAAAATTAAATCCTAAACATCTTGTCACGATATTTTGATTTTTTGTGTTTCCTAATCTAATAACATAAAAAAACATAGATATGGATTCAATAAATAATTATGCAAATTTATATCATTCATAATTGTTAACTATGCTTGCTTATATTATTTAGATTATTAAAGATATAAATTGATATTTATTAATTCTCTCTTTTTTATATAAATAGCACATTTGATGGGGTTAGATATTTTTTTAATTAAACAAATTAATTAGCACCTATGTGTGGGGTTGATAATTAATTTAGTTAATTAAATTAATTCCTTTTTTCTAAGAGATTGAAAATGAACCATTTAAATGTCACCTTTGGTGTGGTTAGACATTTTAAACTTTATTCAAGGTGTTTAAATTAAACCTAAGAATTTAATTATCTCAGTACTACTTTCAAGTTTTAAAACCATTATTGAAAATATGTTGTCAATACATTTTTAAAATAATAGTTATTATAGAAATGTTTTACATATTTAATATTTCGCAAGCATAACAACGTTATTATTATATTATATTCACAAATAATCAACTATATTAAATTTAATTACAAAAAAATTAAATATGTCATATTATAATAAAACATAAAAATAACTGTAAAGAATACATTTTAAAATTATATCTCAAAAAAATCCTTACAGAACTTTGATGTTAATTCCATTCATGAAAAACCTCCAAATAAATTTGCATTTCTCTTTATTGAATCAAAAACTAAAAATTTACAAAAACATAATTAGTTCTTCTCAAAAAGAGAAAAACTTTAAAACTAAAAAAACTAAGAAACTTTTCTAGAGAGAGAAAGCTAGAGAGAGAGAGAGAGAAGAGTTGAGAAATATGATATTTGAGGGATTTTGAGAGATCTTGAAGGATATTAAAAGGGATCTTGAGGTATGATTTTTACAATGGGGGATAGGGTCCTTTTATAGGTGAGACAAGGATTAAAAAGTGAGAAAATATCTCAAAAATTGGTCTTGGATATGTTTGGAATGGATGGCATGTGTGTAGGGCCACTAGTACAAGTAGATGAGCAAGATTTGCAGCGGTATTGGAACTAGTGTGTACATGTGTATGCATATCTCGGTGTAGTGGGCAGGTTTAACTCGGCATGGCACGCTCGGGCACTGGCGAATTGGGGCATTTCGACCCTTTTGTCCAATTTTTCCATTTTTTAAACTTTTCTTCATTCTTTTCTCAACATATTTGTGATGTATTACCTCCAGTATTTTTCTTCAAGTCTTTAAACTATTTTTGAACAAAAATACTTGAAAAATAATAAAAAACACTCGTGATTCCAAAAAGACAAATTTATATAAAAATATTATAAAATCATGCAAATATAAATTTATTTAATAAATTAAAATATATTAAATTATGGTAATTATAGTGCTTTTTAAACACTCATCCCTTCTCAACAGATTGAACTTTACTCAGGTTGTGCATGAGTTATGCCTAAAAAAGGAGAAAGGATGGTAAGATACAAATGAAAAAGAAAAAATAGAATCAAGCTAAATGAAGGTTTAAGCATCCACTTAATTGGAAGAGCAGCCTACTCACTACTATGATAGGATCTATATCCTCACATAGCATCAAGCTACTTCTCATGAGCCACATATAAAAGATTGTCAACATAATGGTCCACCCTCTTGGGAGCCATACCTCCATAAAGTGTCACACCCTTAACCTCAGTAGTCAAGTCTTCAATAGAGTGTAGGGACAACCTCCTCGATGATTTTGTCTCTTTTTTCCTTGGAAACGGGAAGTCTCTTTGGTCAAACTTTTGCTCTTCTTTTTTCCTTTATAGGAGATTAAACCTTGTGTTAGATCCATTTCATTTTTTAAGCATGTGCTTTTTTTGTGTAGCTTGTTCTTTAACCGAGATAAGGAGGCATTAGTGTCAAACTCTATGGCTATAAAAACAAGAAATATAGAGTTATTATATTCAATATTAAATTAATCATCAATGAAAGGTTGAGCTCATTTACCACCATCATCGGCATAACTTCCAATATACCCTCGAGCTATTTCTTGGCTGCTTATGGATTATCCTTATTGGAGGCTTTGTCGAGCCTGGTCTCATCAATCCACAAGCTATAAAGTGAGGTGTTATTAATTAATCTTTCCAAGGAGTAGGCTCGGATAGATAGTCTTGTATAATATAAGAAGGCATGTTTCTTATCACGAGTTTTGTATCTACCTAGGAGTACCCTATTAGCCTTTCATTACTTTTAGCTGTTTCCTATCGATCAAACGCATAAAAAATCATTGTTTGCAATTTTTATCATTTTATAGGAGGATCACATTTATACCTTGATCCTATTTGTATGACATATAGACCCTCCTAGTATCTCTAGGATTTTGTTTCAAAAGAAATGCATCATTGAACTAGGGCATCTCTAGTTCCACCTAAAGTTCTCTATATATTACAGTAAGACAAAGAAGATTCCTTCACCCATTAGGCATCAATTGTTCTAGCACTAGCCCAATCAGACTCAACAACTTTCTTATGAAGGGATATAAATGAAATGTAACCCGAGTTAAAATGCCTTCTCATGAAAATCTATCCAACTTACATATGAGGTCACATTATCTAGTAAATTTGGGTCTAGAATCATTATCTAGATTGATGAGGGGATGTTGTACATACATCTAAGTCTTTTATCGTCCTTTGGAGCTAGGCCACTTGTTTCAACCTTAGCATTCCAACCTTTAGTCCTACTCATGAGCTCCTCAATCCCTTTCTTTCTGGATTTCTTTCTCCATGACCTCGGAACAAAAATTTGTGTTCGTGATATGCTTAACCTTATTTTAGGAGTTATTTGACGTTATGATAAAGTGGTTGGAATCTCAAGCATCTCTTCCTCACCCGAGGTGCTTTCTTCAAATGAAGAGACCAATTCACTTTCCTCTTGTCATGAATATTTTGGATATTGAGGACCCTCCCAAGAGGATGAGCCCAAGGAGTTGAAGTAAAACTACTCTACCAGTCACCTGTGACAATACTTATTTATGCATGATGGCTACGAAAATGTACAAAAAAAATAAGAAAAAAAGGTAATAAGGCTCAAGGAAAAAGAAGTTACCTAAAGTTAGAGATTTTTCAAAAAAAGGGCAAGGAGTGAAATTAATAAATGACCTTAAAGGAAATCAAAAAATGGTTAGATGCAAGAATAAATCTCTAAATTTTAAACAAAAAGTATAATCCTAAACTACATATCTTTCCATCCAAGCAAAGAAAATACAAGGTATTAGTTGAAAAGATGAAGCATTATTGTTGAGATTTTGGTTTGATATCCTAGAAATAATGAAATTGATAATTCCTTGGTCTCTACATAAATTTGGATTCAAAATTTCTCTTTCCAATCAATTGATAAGAATTTATTAGGGCATGACAAAACATTACATATTTTGGGTTGTTTTGATTGGCTAGTTTTCTACTCTTCCACAAATATTGAGGAATCGAGCTAAAAGAGTAGGGGGACATGATGCTAAAATTTAAGGCTTAACCTAGAGCTTGACCCTTGAATAGTATGATCCATTATGTGCCTTGCTTGAAACTATGAGATATGCTTACACCTAAAGTGATAATCTTTGGGTGTCCTCACCTATCTAGAAGATTCTTAAGTATTAAAAGATCGACCAACAATTAGGTCCATGATGAGCAAAAACCGGCATCGCCGATCCTGCCAATACTTTGGTTTTATATTTATAAAACTCTCGCAAGTGCATGAATCATTTCGTAGAAAATGATAAGTATACTCCCAAGGTCGATCTAAGGAAGGAATGTATGTGGTTTTTAATTTATTATTCAAACTTTTAAAAATGAAATTAAATCCTAAACATCCTGTCACGATATTTTGGGTTTTTTGTGTTTTAATCTACTTACAGAAAATTAAACATAGATTCAATAAACATTCATGCAAATTTTATCTTTTATAAATAGTGGAGTATTTATGGATATAATAACTAAGTTAATTATGCTTGCTCGTATTATTTAGGTTATTAAATATGTGAAATGATATTTATTGATTCTCCTTTTTTTTGTATGAATACCACCTTTGGTGGGGTTAGATATTCTTTGTTAACTAAACAAATCAATTAACACCTATGGGTGGGGTTGATAACTAATTTGGTTAATTAAATTAATTCCTTTTTCTAAGAGATTGAAAATGAACCATTTAAATGCCACATTTGGTGGGGTTAGACAGTTTAAACTTTATTCAAGGTGTCCAAATTAAACCTAAGAATTTAGTTATCCGAGTACTAACTTTCAAGTTTTAAAATCACTACCGAAAACATGTCGTCAATACATTTTCAGATAATAATTCTTATAAAAACTTTTGAAATAGAGCTTCACTCTAAATACCGAGGCGGTTGTACCATCAAATAAAGAGCACTACTCTAAATTAGACCGGATAACTAAACCTTAAAATCTAATTTTTCGGTTTAAGTTTGTAATGAAAAATAATATATTTCTCTCTAACATTCTTAATATAAAATCATGAATAAAAATAAAATCAATTCATTTTAGAGATTTTTACCTATTTAATATTTGTGAGCATAACAACGTCATTATTACATCATGTTTACTAAACGACCAAGACACAATTAAATTTAACCACGGACAAATTAAATATAACATGTAAGAATAAAGCATAAAAATAAGCGTAAAGAAAATAAAATCCTTAGCGGAACTCGACGCTATTCCCGTTCTTTGGAAAAACTCCAAGCGGAATTTGCACTCCCGTTTATTGAATCAAAAAGCTAAAATATTACAAAAACATAACTAGTTCTTCCCTAAAAAAGGGAAGAACTCTAAAACAAGAGAAATTAACTAAGAAAAGCTAAAAACTAAGAAAACATAAGAAAAACTAAAAATCTAAGAAAAGAGAGAGAAAGAAAGAGAGAAAAGAATGTATTTGGAGGTTTTGAAGGTGTGTTTTGAAGTGAAGGGAAGGGGTATTTATAGGTGAGGATGGAGAGAAAAAAATGAGTAAAAAAATGTTAAAAAAATATTAAAAAATTAAAACGTGTAATAGAAATGCGAGGTCATCAATGACGTCAACATGACGTCACAGAGGTTCTTTGCACGTGAAAAATGGGGGCGCGAGTTGGGCGCGAGTGGGCGGTGGCGGGCCTTGCGCGCGCGGCCAGCTGTCGCACATTGCCGCGCGGCCGGCGCGCGTGAACGGTGCCAGCGCGTGAAACGATCTTTGCGCGCATGACGGTAACCTCGCGCGCGCGCAATGCGCCGCGCGCATGAACGATAACCTCGCGCGCAATCTTTGCCGCGCAGCAACGATAACCTCGCGCGCGCGTTTGGGGCGGAGCTGGATGTTGTTGGGTGCGGCACGGCCGTAATGACGGCGCGTTTTCTCCTTTTTGACATTTATGACCTTTTTGACCCATTTTGTCCAATTTTTCCATATTTGTCGACCTTTACGCATTTATTTATTAATATATTTGTGATGTATTGCTTCGGTATCCCTCTTTGAGTCTTTAAGTTGCATTTTTAAGCCAAAATACGAAAAACAATAAAAATACCGTGATTCCGAAAAAGACAAATTTATATAAATATATGATAAAACATATAAATATATATATTTTTAATCAATTAATTTGCATAAAATCATGGTTATTTTAGTGCTTTTTGAGCACTCATCAGTCCATCATGAGGTAGTGCCTAAATTAGTTTATACTTTTACCAGTTTACCCCTTGACACATTGTGATTTGTACCGCCTATGTGATTGGCATGTGTACATGAAATTTTCTATATATATATGAACCTAATATGAGATCCACATAATTTCACTCTAATTCTCTAACTTCTCTCTAGTTTATATGAACATCCATATAAATGTCTCTAACTCCTCAGATACAATGATCAATAATAGTTTATGAACACCCATATAAATTGCTTTGGTAAACTGATTTGTAGCCTTCTCTATTATATTAAACTTAGCTCTAATGTAGAAATGTTTTTCTAGAAATAACATAATTTTTTGTAGGTAAAATGGAAGAGAATGATTTCCTCATTTTTTTGTCTCTTTCCCTCAATTGTAGAGTCAACTTATAACCATCCTTATATGACTCTTGGAGAAATGATGCGGTGATGTCTGCTAAAAGTGCTAGAGCAATAGCACCATGAAAATTATGTAATGAATGTACCATGAAACTGCTAAAGAGAAAGCTTTTATAACTACCAAATAGCACTTTTCAATCGGTACAGAAGTTCAACAATTTCATTGAGAAAGAGAAGGAAAAAATATTATCTATACCAAAAAATGGAACTGCGTAAGGTCCACCAAATTTGGATGATATTTGTGTTTGCAAGACATATGAGCCTAATATTAGAGTTCATTTTTAGATTGAACATTCAAGGATTTGATCCCCACACACATGTAAACGTAAAGAGAGTCTTCTTGCTACACTAGCTTACCTCTCATAAGAAAGAAAATGCTACATAAAGAATTCCATGTATTGCTAGTTTTTTCATGAGGGACACACATAAACAACCATATTTTTACTTCTCAATGAGTGAGCTTTGAGACACAATTTCTAATTCACCCTAATGAATATCTTATAATATTAATAATTTAATTATAATAAAGTAGAACAAGATGCATTCATTTGTAGTGTGTAAACAAACAGTTAAAACTTTTGGGCTCTAAGCCTTATCTCCCAATGAATAAGAATGAGATTGGTGCAAATACTTGCAAACTCCAAGTTGATCAAAAATCGCTTCTTGTCTCTAACTTGAACACTTTTGTTGTGAAATCTATGTTAAAGAACAACAATTTTCTATGAAGAACACCTTCTTGAATTTGTAAGTCATTTTGTACTTTGTATCTATGTGTTGGCTTCCCATGTGAAAAATACAGAGTCTATTTATTTTACTCATATTTTTGTCTTCCTCTATATATGGTTAGTTACTATGAATTAGTAATGCATGCATGTACATAGTTAGGTCCACTGTATTTGAATGCAAATTTTACACACAACATATGGTAGGTTTCTTATTATGCATGCTAGGTCATGGATGATGGATTTTGGTTCGGTTAGGTGCGGGTATTTATGAAAATTTATCTATAATTTTTGGATCAAAAATTGGATTTTTGGCACCTTAATGGGGACCTAGTCAGACCCTAGCAAGGTGGTCAGTGGGGACCTTCAGCGAGGGTGGCTATTATAGATGGTTTCTTCTATAAATACCCCCTCATTTGGCTCTTCATAACTATCTTTTATGAACTAAAATTATAGCAAAAGTTTCTTTGAAATTACTTATGCATCATAAATATCTTTGAGTGTGTTTCAATATTTGTGTTATAGTAGTGTTAAAGGTAAAATAGAGTAGTTAAGTGTTAAGAGCTCTTGACTATTTTAACCTTGTGTGAGAACAATATTGTGTGATTATGTTGGGAAGTTTTGGTTATGTACAGTACGTGGTTGAACATGTTTCTGACGTTGATGATTTGTGGTACATGATTGAATGTGTTTCCCATGGTGGTTATTGGTTGTTCATGATTGTGAGTAGTTCTCAAGTTTGATTGTTCACTTTACTATACATTATTGATCACACTACTTCGAGTGGTGTTGGCTTTGGAGGAAAGCCAAGTTCAAGTAACTGACCAATTCATTATAGAGGTAGCAAATGAGGGCAACAATAGGCTATTCGAATAGAGATCCCAACTGATGTATGTATTGGCAATTTTATTTCTATCAATCTTGTAACTATTTTATTAATTAGTGGATTTTTTGCTATCAAGTGGAATTCCATAAGCAATTCAAGAATGCTACCATATATATAGGAATTCTATGTGGGTTTACCTTATTACATCTTGTGTTGTGAGTGCTTCTTTATGTGGTTAGTACAATATAGTTTAAATGGTGAATGCTTCAATATAATAAGTTTAAACTCTAATTAAAAATCTTTTAATATTTATATCTTACTTGTTGATTAATGATTATTATATCTACTGCCTATATTCCTTAACCTATGATTGAATGAACAAAAGAGGAAAGAAAGGAATCTAAATGGAATAGCAAAGATGTGACCACCATTTTGTTAAATGATGATGATTCTGACCCTATCAAAGAAGAAATACCATTACTTGCCAAAGGGTTCACTAGATTCTTCAGGAAAAAGAAACCCTCTTTTGATGGAAAAATAAACCCTCCTTTGGTGGAGTTAGAATAGAAAATTCTAGCGATAAAGGCTTAAAATAAATAAAGATTGATAAAGAATCAAATAGTGAAGCTAAGAGACCTAGTAAAGTTCATCTCAACAAAATCAAATGCTTCAAGTGTGGGAAACTAGATCATATTGCTATAAATTGTCTTTATAAACAAAAATGCCCTAATAAGTGCACTATGAATGATAAAGTTACTTATTGGACAATACCAGCAGTGATGATTGGGATGGAACCAACTTTTTAGCATTTTTGGCCTTTTTGGCTTCAAGTAATGTCATAGATCATCTGACTACCACCTCAGATACTCAAGAGATTCCTACTAAAGATGATGAAGATGAGCAAGATAAGTTGCTTAATTCTTACAATGGGCTATTTTTAAGAGCAAATATAATCAAATAATGCAAAGAAAAAGGATTTAGAGAGCCTAGATGAAATGGAATGTGAGATAAAAGCATTGAATAAGGATCTTGAGAAAATAAAGTCCTTAATTTATGGTGAACAACATGATCTCACTAACAGATATGAGGTCATTCAAGATATACTATTATTTGCAAGAAAAGTTTCATGTAAATCATGAGAAGATGAAACTTGAGGTATAGCTAAAGTGTTCCACTTTTGGTAAAGTTACTCCTTTGTATGTCAATCCTAATCCCTCGTCTAATCATAATATTGGAATTGATCAATTGAAAAGGTAGGTAATTTTCCTTGCAAGTGTCAAGGAGTACCTAGCTTATACTCTTACTAAAAAAGAAGTTGAACTAGAATAATTACATAAGAGAGTTGGAATTCATAACAATGCAAAAAATTAAGTGGAATATTTCCTTAAAGGAAGATTTGATCAAAGCTTTATAGTATAAACTCTATGTGAGTGAGAAGGAACTAGCACAATCTTCCTCTACTGCCAACAAAATGATGATTGTTCACAAAAAAATAAATGAAATCATGAGTAGAACTAAGTTGTTTGATGATAAATACGGTATTGGGTATGATGAAGGGATTTCTACTTCAACTATGATTCTACCTGAGTTTGTTAAATCAACTACTCAAGAATTGAAGTTGAAATCAGTTGCAACCACCCTAAAAGGTAATTCGGTTGTTATGTTTCCACGTATTTCCTTTAGCAAGATAAACTCCTTTTCCTAAAGATAGTTTTTCTTATTGCTATAGTGATTGTTTGTTTCCCTTACCTCCTATTACTTCTATGTTGCACCACAATAGTGAACTCAGGCATTTGAGACCCCATTGTGTTAAATTAACTTTTCATCCTTATGTGAAAGTTAATATGAGTACTTCTTCTTCTCCTCCTCCAAATACTACTCCTCTGAGTGAGAGACCCAAATTCTCTAACTACTATGTTCGTCTTTTTTATCATTTTGACATTGATGGCTATATTGCTAGGTAGTGTCCTTGATAATAAGGGAGTACATCTCTAAGTTCTCCACCTCGCTCACCCACATCTTATGCATTAGAATGCAACTATTGTGGTTCATCTGAGAATTTCATGTTGGATGCATTATGCATATAAGGCATATTGTGGGAAGAAACAAATCTTCATCAAAATTTTTGACTGGCCTAATTTATATGGATCATTTAATAGGATTTTCTAGAATTTCTAAACAAAAAAAACCTTGAGTTACATATACTCCACTTGCTCATATGATATGGAGACTACTTATTGACTCGGTTGTCCCTCACAAATTCTTTAAACAAAGGGAAGCTATTTGATAGCTATTTTCGAGTGATCTGTATAATGATGAACTATTTATTTCTTTTCTCACTTATGATTGTAGTCCTTCTTTATAGGACTTATGTGTTTTTTTTGCCTATTTAATTTTTATTTGTGTTATTTCTCTCCTTGTTACTTTAAAAATAAAAAAAATGTTTGTGTTTACTACTTTGACACTCACTTTTTCTCTTTCTCACTCTCACAAGGACTTTCTATATGTTCTTTGATGCAGTTTTCCACACCCTTCACCAAGGTGGCTCGTTGAACCTATTTTACATCTTACTGAGATGGCTGATCAAGCATTCTGGTGAGGTGGTCGAGGACCATGGCAAGGTGTACTAGATTCTATATATTGAACCCTCTATTTCCTATTTCATCACACCTTAGAATTATATCTTTATCTTCTTGCTATATCAATACCCTTTGTGCTTACTTTCTTATTAAAAATGGCCCCAAAATGTACCAAAAGAAGTCAAAATAGATTGTGTATACTAGCCCTTAAAGTATTGTGCCCATTCTCTATGAGCATCCTATTGATATCCATGACTTTCCCACTATCAAGAAAAGGTTTGCTTACTTTTTTTGGATTTCTCTATACTCTCTTACTTATTCTTATAATGATGATTTGGTGAAGGAGTTATATACTATCCTACCTTCTGTTGTCTCTATTGACTTTTCTACCCTTCTTTCCTTCACATAGTGTAGAGTCACTTTTCTTAGATATGATATTATTAGTTTATTATCTCTTCTTGATGTTGAGTTCCCTTCTTTCCCAATCATCCCTTTTGAATTTGAAAATGTAGCTTTGGCTTATCTTCTTGATGAATTTGAACTTGTGAATGAATGCAACTTGGTTGAGATAGCAAGCATGTTGTCGGGCCTAACTACACTTATAATTTAGCACTCTTTTTGTAAACAAATATGCCCTTGATCATCATCTTAATGATGTTATGAGTGCTATCATTCATCCTTGTTCTCATCACCATGCTATCATTCCATGAAAAGGACACTTCCTTTGCGCTTTTCTTAATGGTAAAATAATATATCTCACTAGCAGAATTTATAAGACAATTTTTTCCCAATTGCTCCTCCTTATTCTATGCATTACTATCCCTTTTTGATTTCCAGGTAGGTTTCCATCATTTTTCTTGTCCTAGTGAAGTTGCTCCTCTCTCTCTATATATCCTTCTATTCATCAATCATAACGTTCATCAGCTACCCCTTCACTTTCTGTTTCTTGGAATGCATCTTAGTCCTTGCGTTGTAACTCCATTTCTTATATTCCAACTGCTTCTGTTCATGTCGGTGATGAATCTCTTGATGCACTGAATAATCTTACTCAAGATATGCACATTTTTAACTGAAATGTCATGGATATGCAATGATTTCGAGGAATTTATTAGGCTATGGTGACTTCTTATTACCCTATTTTACAACCACTTTTTCAAAGCTCTCCCCTATCTTTTTCCTCTATTAGGCCTCTACCTGTAGGATCTAGAGGCATTTAGAGGCCCTTCTTCTCAATCTAGTGCTACTTCTTTTGGTTCTTTGGCCTCCATGTTTAGAAATTTTGGTAGAGTTGAACCCTACCTTTCATTTGACCAATTTGCTACCTCTATTCTCCATCCATAACCTTCTACATCATCTTCTATCCCTTCTGATTTTAGCCAATCTTCATGTAGTGGTGTCTATAAGGATGATGTTGTAGGAGAGGTTAATGTAAAGTGTTGATTTCTTTTTCTTATTGTTTTAGTATATTTATTAAAATAAAGTTTGTAAAATAATATTTTTTAATGAGAGTGAGTGTGGTTTGTTACTTTGTTTTTTTAATGTGTACAACTTGTATGTGTGCTTTAACCTTCTTTTTAGTGGTGTATGAGTGTTAGGATTATTGCAAATTTGTATTCTTTTTCTCTCTCTCATATAAGGGTGTTTCTTTAACTTTCTATTTCAAAAAGGGAAGAAGTTTGTGTACATAACTATGTGATTGTCACCATGCTTTGTGTTGAATGAATGATGAGTATAGGATTGCACTACATCTTTTTACCTAACTTATATACACTTAGGGGGAGTGTAATTTGAAGTCGAGTGTTAGGATTGCTGCAATTTTGTATGCTTTTCTCTCTCTTATATAAGGGTGTTTATGTGTAGAACTATGTGATTGACTTTCTTTGCCTATCAGTAAGTACCTATGTAGGAGTTAACATAATAGCATTTGGATAGACTACATGCTATTTTTGTATGATAAATTCATGAGATATGTGTTTATTGTGTGTGTGTAGGTTACAGTTGTATATTAAAGTTACAAAACTTCAGATGTGCTATATGTAGTTGGGTTGAGACCCTCGTGTTTTAGAATGACAAAGTGTGGATGACTTCATCCATGAAGATGTATGGAACACACAAGATGGATGCACTTGGAGTAGGTTTTTTTGTTATTGGCTATGCATTAATTAATCATTCATAAGAATAAATATCTTTAGGTCATCTTTATGATCATCTCATGTTGATGTGCACCCATACTTAGTTGTTCAATATTTTGACATGGAAAGTCAAACAAGGAGATTGTAAGTCTTGTTGTACTTTTTTCTATGAATTGGCTTCTTTTGTGTGAAATAAAGAGTCTATTAATTTCACATAATGTTTTTGTCTTCCTCTGTTTAAGGTTAGTTACTGCGGATTAGTAAAGTACACACATACAAAGATAGGTATACTATGTTTGAATGCTTGTTTTACAATCAGTGATGTACATATATACATAGGTACATTATGTTTGGTTTCTTAGTATGCATGTTAGGTTGTGAGTGACAAATATTGGTTTTGTTTGGGTGCAGGTACTTATTGAAATTACTCAACAGATTTTGGATAAAAAAATGGGACTTTTGGAAACTTAAGAGGGCCTCGCTCGACCCTTCACCAGACCCCTGATGAGGTCATTAGTAAGGAAACTCAATAAGGGTGGCCATTGGTGGTTGGTTCCTTTTATAAATATCACCCATATTTGGTTCTTCTTAACCAACTTTTAGGCACCAAAAGTCTGCCAAGATTTTCTTTGAAAATTACTTTTGCATTACAAATTACTTTGATTGTATTTTAGTATTTGTCATACTCAGTGTTGAAAGCTCTTGAATATTTTACTTTCTTTATAATCACAATAATTTCTGATAAGATAGGGTAGTTTTTATTGAATTTTCAAATCATTGGCTCTATGTAGTACGTGGTTGAATGTGTCTCACACGCTGGTTATTGGAAGTTCATGATTTAAAGTGGTCCTCACATTTGGTTGGTCACTTTACTACACGTTACTGATCTTTAGTTATTAATTACACTGCAATGAGTATGGCTTTGGAGAAAAGTTGGATTCATATGACAAACCAGTTCGTTGTAGAGGCAACAAACAAGGATAGTAATAGAAAGTTCGGACGGAGTTCTTGTCTAATAGAGGTATTAGTGATTTTATTTCTATCAGAGTTGTATTTGTTTCATTGCTAAGTGGTTTTATTTGTTGTCAAGTGGTTTCCATAAACAACTCGAGGATGTTACCACATAGACATGAGTTTTATGTGGGTTTACCTCGTCACTTCTTCTATTTTGCATGCTCCTTTATGTGGCTAGCATAATATGAGTTTAAATTTCAACATACTAAAGTTTAAACTTTGATTAGAAAGTTTTTAATATTTATAGTTTTATTTCTGATTATCGATTATTATATCTACTACTTATATTACTAGCTTTCTATGTATACTATTTATTGCCTTTGTGACTATCTGTTAATTATGTTGTTATAGAGTTTGGAGTGAGTTCTTAAGGTGTCAGTACCTCCTTAACCTAAAAATGTATTAGGTCTCAAACTCTTTCAAATCAATATGGATTTGGATAGAATTTGGTTCCCGCAAAATTCTTCGAGTTGAGTTCTAGAAAATTCTTTCAATTGAGTGCTAAATTTTTTTTTCTCAATTTCCTATATGTTTACCAACCCTATAAGGAGGGGGAATATAGTTTATTTAAATGGTCTCTATTTGACCTAATTTCATTTGTATTATGATCCTTAAATTTTCTCCAATTAGAAATCACACACAATCAAATTGTGTGCGTTAATGAGCATCTCCTATGCTAAAATTTAATTCCAAATTAAATTGCTTCAATAATTAATCAAAAATAAAATCTAATTTGATTTTACTAAAATTCCTTTCTTCTTCTACAAGTTTTTGCATGACTACTTAATAATTAAATTTAATATTTAATAATTTAATTCATTCAAATAAATATTTAGTCCCACTAAATATTATTTAATTAATTAATTGGATTATTTTGGCTACGCCAAATTATCATTTTATGCTTATATATTTGTTTTGATATTTATGATCATAAGAAAATGTAATAATAAATGAAGATGAATTTTTTATATATGAAATAATTAATTTCAAATTAATTATTCATTTATCTTGGAAGCAACATCATTCAATCATTCTTATAAAGCAAACTTGGAGACCGATAGAACTACAAATTAAAGCTTAAATAAAGAATTAATATATTAATTAATCCTTAACTAATTATCAATCTTTATTAACCTAAGAGCTAGTCCACTATAAACCTAAGACTAAAGGCTCTCTAATATCATTGTTATTATTTACCCATCACAATATATATGAGTAATCAATTGATATAACCATAAGGTTCCCTTCAATCCTCCAAATCTAGTTTGTAATATGATTGAGGTCATTAAATATCTTTTACCTTGTCTATTGAAAAGTCTCCTTAAGTATCTGTTATGTGTATAAATAACTATCTATAGTCATATTATAGATTATGCATGATCAATAAAGCTCTAGATTACTATACAAGGAAACTTCTATGTAACATTTGTGAATAGATGAAGTGGAGTTTACATCTTGTGATGTAACCTCTACCATAAACATTGAGATAAAAAGATACCTTGTATCTTAGCCCAATACTTTTGGCATCACTAAGTAAGTCAAATACTAAGGTGTTACAGTAAGAGGGGCAGCTAAATCACTTAAGATTAAGTTCATTCTGCATATGGTTATCAAGTGATAAAGAGAAATGACTATGAGTAAATGGATATTAATAGTGCTAATATATCTAGTCTAATCTTATATAATCAACTACTATACAAATTACCTCCAACTATATATCTCTACATCAATCACCCTAGATAAGGGTAATTCCATTCTAAATGGATATTGACTATACTAATCACTTTATTAAAGATCACGTTATATCAATTTTAATTAATCATCATAGAAAATTTAATTATTTCACTTAAAACTAATCCTCCTGTGTATATAATGATATACTGAGTTTTAAGAGTACATGAATAATAAGAGATTTTTATGATTTCTTTGATGAATAAAATAGCATATGTAAATAAATGAAATTTTCTTTTTTTTTCTTATTCTAATTTTAGCATAATTTAAATACAAACATTTTTACATTTTGGGATATATCCCAATAATCTCCTAATAGCCCTTAAGCAAAGGGGACATGTCTTTTAACTCCATCTCTTTTAGTTGACCCTTAAAACTCTTGGCTGATAATGTTTTAGTGAATGGGTCGACTATCAATATGGTTGTTCTTAGAAGCTATCTTCTTGACTGCTACATCTCCCTAACGTATAATCTCTCAAATCAAACGATAATTGTGCTCTATGTGCTTTCCTTGTTTATGCCCTCTTAGTTCTTTAGAGTTAGCCACTACTCCATTATTATCACTTTACAGTGTTAGTAGCTAGTCCATATTTGGAATAACTCCTAAATCCATCAAAACCTTAAGAAGCCATATGCCTTCTTTTACTGCCTCACAATCAACAACATATTTGACCTATATTGTGAAATTGGGTATACAACTTATATTCATGCTCCTTCATACTATGGCTCCTCTTCTAAGGGTAAACATTGACCCAGACATAGATCTCTAAGAATTTTTGTATGCTTGAAAGTCAGAGTTTATGTATCATTTTGGGAACAAATCTCCACTAGAATAAACTAGCATTTAATTCCTCATTCTCCTAAGATACTTAAGGATGCACTTGACTAGAACCTATGATCCAATAATGGGTTGTATTGATATTGACATAACAAGCCATACAACAAACTTTCTACTATGAATGCATATGAAACCCATCTTATATCCCCTATCTCTTAAGGTTTCTTCATACACTGCTCCTTAGATAGATTAATCCCATGTCCAATACACAAGTTACCTTTCTCGGAATTTTGCATCGAGAATCTAGAAGACACGTTTTCTAAATAAAATGCTTGAGATAGAGATAAGAGATTATTCTTATAATTATGAATGATCTATATGCATAGAAAATAGCTTGCTTCTCGTAGATCCTTCATCTAGAACTTCTTAGCCTACCATTATTTTACGTCTAACAAAATCTTTACACCCTTTTCAATAAGTAGAATGTCATCCACATAAAGCACCAAGAAAACCACTTTGCCATCCTTAATGAGTTTGTAAACAAAACTTTCATAAAAGTTATGGTTAAAATCATATGTCTTTATGGTTTCACCAAACTACATGTTCCACGATCTTGATGCTCTCTTGAGTCTATAAATGGACCCTTAAGCTTATAAACATTTTTTCTTACCCTCCACTATGAACCTTTCCAAGGTGACCATATATATGGTCTTTTCAAGATGTCTAATCAAGAATTCCATCTTGACATCCATTTGCAAAAAATTGTAATAGCGAGCTACCGCTATGGAAAATAGTATTTGAATGGATTTAAGCATTACTACTGGTAAGAAGGTTTCCTCATAGTTGACGAGTGCTTGAAAATCATTAAATATATCATGATTTTATGCATTTTTAATGTCATAATAGATTTGTATTTTCAAAATTCTATCATCATTTTAGTAAATCTATCATTTTAGAACCATGGGTACATTTTGCTATTTTTCAAGTAGGTATAGCTTCAAATTGATTCAATAGACAACATTTGAAGAATTGGACCCAAAAGCACTCAATTACAACCTACAAGAATAAAATAATAATATATGTAAGCCTTATATATGTATTACCTAAGCTTGTAAGGGTATGAAACAAAAAGAATTTGAAGAAATGTGTCCAAATTCAATGCATCACAATTGAAAAGCATCTAGGTTCAATGCATGCCATAGTGGTGGAAAAATGTGTGGTGCATTTCCTAATGATTACTCAATCACGATCCACTTTTCTATCCCTTTCTCTAGCTATATAAAAGGGCTTCCTTCTTTATTCTAAAGCATCACTCATAACTCAATAGCTCAATTTTTTTGTGATAAGTTTTCTTCTTATTTTCTTTAGTTGTAGAAGTGGTTTTAGGTTAGTTTTTAGGCTAGCCGTTCCACCATGTAAAGATACGGGGAGAAAACCTTCCAATTATAAAGTTGATCAAAGGATTTGAAGAGGTAATGACTACCCATTCAAAGATTTGGAATCATTTTTCTCAAGAAAGGGTGATTTTAATGTCATATATTTTATTTCTCTTTGTAATCTATACGTGCGTTATTAGTCTATGCTTTCAATGCTTAAAAGAATGGTCTTATGTTTTAAATAAATTAAAGTTATGATTTTTTTCTTATTCATAGTCTTTAGATCTTTAATCATAAATTAATGATGAGCCATGTATTGATTTATGATTAAAGAAAATATTTTAGAACTAAGCATTAGACGCTTATGTGCTTAATTTTGATAAATGAATAAGAGTCTATTTTAATTTAATTGATTTGTATTAATTTAAATGATTGAAAAAAAATTTAATTATAAATTATAGATGGACCAATTATTTATTTATAATTAAAGAATATATCTATCTTAGTTATTAATAATTTATTTATAATTATAGATGGGCCAATTCACAAAATACTAAGGATAAAGGAAAGGAACATAATAATTTTTTGAAAATGAGACGTGGCAACCAACATAGCAGATCATCTCGGAGTCCTGAATATCACCCTTAGGTTTGGTACAATTGCAATCAATCAGGCATCTCAAGCACAACTGTCCTTTGCTCACCAATAGTCAATATAGAGGAGGATCATAATCTAGTTTCAGTTAGTCGAAGGAATTTCCATGGACAAAGTTAGTAATCCAATTGGTAGACCCAACAAAAATTTTAGCAACCAAGACAATCCTTTCAAAAACAATCCTCCAAATTTACTAGCCTTCCAAACAGTCATTTCAACAACCTTCCAATATTGCACAAAATTTTCAAAATCAACCTTCTACCCATAGAAAACATAAGGGTAAGGGTATTTCCACTCAAGAAAAATGATCTTAAGGTCAGCATTTGCAATATCTGGAAGGTATGGGGAGCCTAAGTTTAATGAAGTTATTGAAGGTGTGATTCTATTATATCTTTCATGGGTAAAAGCTATCTTCAATACTAGTGTCACCCATTCTTTCATATGTTCAACTTGTACCCAAATGTTGAAAATTGCATTTGAAGCCATTAAAAACCCCCTTACTTTAAAAATTTATCTTAGAGTCTCTTCTAATATCTTGTATGTTTGTAAAAATTGTTCAATAAGATTTAACAATCATTGATTCCCAATTGATCTTGTTATACTTGATATAAGTTATTTTGATGTTATCTTAGGAATGGAATAGTTAACCAAATACCAAGAAATTGTAAATTTCTTTGAGAAGAAAGTTGTTATTCAAACCCCTAGGGGCATAAAGGTTCAATTTTATGGTGAAAAAGCAGTGAATCTTTTTAGTTCTTTTCTTGAGTACTAATTAGGAGGAATATGGAACCATGCCAATATATCCCTCCTAAATTCTCTAAAAGTGGATGTAGAGAGTGGAGAAGCTTGTCATAGATACCTGTAATGAATGAATATTGGGACGTATTTCGTAAAGATTTAGCTAGAGTTCCTCAAGCTTAAGAGATCGACACTATAATCGAGTTGTATTTTGAAACTACACCAATATCTATCGCTTCATATGGCACCTAGAAAGAGATAAGAGTTAAGGAAATAGTAGGATGAGTTGTTGGAAAAAGGATTCATTCAACCAAGTTCATCACACTTGAGAGTTCCTATTCTATTTGTCCAAAAGAAGGATGGACGTTTTAAACTATACATCAATTATAGTCAACTAAATAGGTTGACCATAAAGAAAAAGTATCCATTACCTTAGATCAATGTGTTGTTCAACCAACTAGGACGTGTAAGTTTCTTCTTAAAAATCAATCTATGGTCTAGATATCATCAACTGTAGGTTAGAGTGTCAAACATACCCAAATCTACATTATGTACTCGATATGGGCATTTTGAATTTTATGTTATGCTATTTGGTTTAACCAATGCTCCTGATACTTTTATGGACTTAATAAATAAGATATTTTGACCATACTTAGATTCAATTTATCATTGTATTTGTCAATGATATATTGATTTATTCAAAAATCCATCAAGAGAATAAATAGCATATTAGGTTTTCTTTCCAAACTCTTAAGGAGCATCAATTGTATGAAAAATTTGATAAGCTTGATTTTTGGCTTATTGAAGTCAAACTCCTCGGACACATCATATCTAGAAGAGGTATTACGATGGATCCTTCCAAAATTGTAGCAATATTAAGTTGGAAGCACCAAAAAAATGTAATCAAAATTCAAAGCTTTTTTTATTGGCCAGATATTACCAAGGTCTCGTGTAAGACTTCTTAAAGATTGTTGTACCTTTGAAATAGCTTACCTAAAAGGGAGTGAAGCTTGTAAAAATGCATTTCAATTGTTGAAAGTATAATTAAAGACTACACCAATTCTTATTGTTCTAGATAGTATAAAAAACTTGGTCTTTACTTAAGTTTAACTCCAAGGTCTTGGATGCATCCTAGTGCAAAATGATTGAGTATTGGCCTATAGTTCATGTCAACTCAAGATTCATGAGTGAAACTATCCAACATATGTATGTTCTTTGCTTTGAAGATGTGGAGATGTTTCCAATATGGTGCTAGATTTCGAAACTTTTTGGATCATAAAAGGCTCACATATTTTTGCTAAAAAATATCTCAATTTGAGACAAAGATGGTGAGAAAAATACCTTCAAGATTATGATTTCACTTTGTAGTACCATCATGGAAAAGCTAATACAGTAGTAGATGCTTTGAGTCATAAGTCAAGTTTTTTTGCACAAATGATTTTGGACATCTTATGAAACCTTCAGACTATAGATGGTTACAAGATGAATTTGTATGATGATGGGAGACAAATTTTATTGTATAACCTCTTATCCAGTCCTATATTGTTAGAGAAAATTAAAGTGGCCTAGTCTAACCATCCTAAAATCTATGAAGTATGATGTATGATGGTTGAATGAGAGACAATGGAAGGATGGACTTATAATGATAGAGCATTTCATTTCCATAGAAAGATAGCAGTACCTATTGATGATTATTTAAGGCAAGTGATCATGGGAAAAGTGCATAGGTTAAGGTTTACGATACATCCTAAAAGCACAAAAATGTATCGTGATTTAAAAAGGACCTACTGGTGGAGAGGAAAGAAGAAATATGTAGCACAATTTGTAGCCAATTGTATGATATGCAATAAGTTAAAATGGATCATAAAAACCTATAGGACTACTTCAATCACCCCCAATACCAAAATGGAATTGGAACAACATAACCATTAACTTTGTACAAGGATTACCTCATACTTCTAGAGGTCACAATTCCATTTGGATATTTATTTATAGTCTCATGAAGCAAAGGTTTTTTCATTTCATTCAAGTTAAAACTTGGTACTTGGTGAATACTTTGAGTATGTTGTATATTCAAGACATTGTACAATTTCATCGCTTACCAAAGTCAATTGTACCAGATCAAGATCCAAAATTTGCCTCATCTTTATGGAAGTGTGTAAAAGAAGCTTTGGGTACAAAATTGTTGTATAGCATGCTTTTTGAGATTGATGGACAATCTGAAGAGTTATTCAAATCTTAGAGGACATGTTACAAGCCTATGTTATGGAATTCAAAGGTGTAAAATCAGAATTCACTCTTATTTTCCATTCAAAGATACTACATATTTATATACAAAGCTAGGGACACTATTAGGTGATAGACATCTAATACACAACTACGACACCTAATACATAACTAATATATTTAACTAGTGATAGACACCTAATACACACCTAGTACACAACTAATATATCTAACACTCCCCCTCAAGTTGGACCATAGATAGTAATCATGCCCAACTTGTTACAAAAATAATCAACCTGAACCCCACTTAAAGCTTTCATGAATATATCTCCTAGTTGTTCTCCAGTCTTCACATATCCTATGGAAATCAAACCTTGTTGAATTTTCTCACGAACAAAATGACAATCAATTTCGATGTGTTTAGTTCACTCATGAAACACAAGATTAGAAGCAATATGAAGAGCAACTTGGTTATCACACCACAATTTTGTTGGTATTGAAGTTTTAAGACCTACTTCATCCAAGAGCTGATATATCCACATTATCTTAGACACAGATTGTGACATAGCACTATATTCTAACTTTGCACTCGACCGTGACACAACATTCTGCTTTTTGCTTTTCCATGAGACCAAATTTCCGCCAATGAAAATACAATAGCCTGATGTGGATCTTCTATCCACTTTGGAACCTACCTAATCTGCATATGAAAAACATTAAATATGAGTGTGTCCATGATTTGCATACAAGATATGACGTCCAGGTGCTCCTTTCAATTAACACAAAATTTGCTCTAACGTTGCCCAATGATGAACTATTGGGGATGACATAAATTGGCTAACAACACTGATAAAATATACAATGTCACAATAAGGTAGTTCAGCTTTCCAACCATCCTTCGATATCTCTCAAGATCTTTAAAGAGTTCCCCATTACCTGTAAGGTGGATGTTTGGAGTCATTGGTGCACTACAAGGCTTTGCTCCTAATTTTCCTGTCTCAGTTATTAAGTCTAGGACATATTTTCTCTGAGATAGAAAAATACCTTTTTTACTCCTTGTGACTTCAACACCCAAGAAATATTTTAGCATCCCCAAATTCTTCGTGTGAAACTGAGTATGTAGGAAAGATTTAAGAGATGAAATTTTCATAGTATCACTTCTAGTAATAACAATGTCATCTACATACACAACTAAAAGAATGATACCAGCTTCTGATTCTTTGTAGAATACAAAATGGTCACTTTTTTTTCATCATACCAAACGTTTCTATAGCTTGACTAAATTTTCCAATCCAAGCACGAGGACTCTGTTTCAAACCATACAAAGATTTGTAGAGACGAAAAACTTGCCTAGACTCCCCCTGAGTCAGGTTGCTCCATAAACACCTCCTCTTGAAGATCACCATGAAGAAAAGCATTCTTGATATCTAGTTGATACAAAGGCCAATGATAAGTAGCTGCTATAGAAATAAACAACCAAACAGAGGTCAATTTAGCAACAGGAAAGAAAGTGTTAGAATAGTCCACTCCATAGGTTTGAGCATATCCCTTAGTAACAAGATGGGCCTTTAATCGAGCAACTGACCCATCCAGATTAACCTTAACTATGAACACCCATTTACATTTGATAGCCCGTTTCCCTAAAGGTAAATCATCCAAGTCCCAAGTACCATTGTGATGAGCAGAATCGGGATTGCCAAAAACTTTGATACCATCCCCGGCAACGGCGCCAAAAACTTGATGAACGAAAACCGGCATCGCCGATCCTGCCAATACTTTGGTTTTATATTTATAAAACTCTCGCAAGTGCACGAATCATTTTGTATAAAATGATAAGTATACTCCCAAGGTCGATCTAAGGAAGGAATGTATGCGGTTTTTAATTTATTATTCAAACTTTTAAAAACGAAATTAAATCCTAAACATCCTGTCACGATATTTTGGGTTTTGTGTTTTTAATCTACTTACATAAAAATAAACATAGATTCAATAAATATTTATGCAAATTTTATCTTTTATAATGGTGGAGTATTTATGGATATAATAACTAAATTAATTATGCTTGCTCATATTATTTAGGTTATTAAAGATATGAATTGATATTTATTGCTTCTTCGTTTTTGTATGAATGGCACCTTTGGTGGGGTTAGATATTCTTTGTTAACTAAACAAATCAATTAACACCTATGGGTGGGATTGATAACTAATTTGGTTAATTAAATTAATTCCTTTTTCTAAGAGATTGAAAATGAACCATTTAAATGCCATCTTTGGTGGGGTTAGACAGTTTAAACTTTATTCAAGGTGTCCAAATTAAACCTAAGAATTTAGTTATCCGAGTTCTAACTTTCAAGTTTTAAAACTACTACTGAAAACATGTTGTCAATACATTTTCAGATAATAATTCTTATAAAAACTTTTGAAATAGAGCTTCACTCTAACTACTGGGCGATTGTACCAACAAATAAAAGAGCACTACTCTAAATTAGACAACTAAACCTTAAAATCTAATTTTTAGATTTAAGTTTGTAATGAAAAATAATATATTTCTCTCTAACATTCTTAATATAAAATCTTGAATAAAAATAAAATCAATTCATTTTAAAGATTTTTACCTATTTAATATTTCGCAAGCATAACAACGTTATTATTATATCATTTTTACAAAAAACTAGCACAGTTAAATTTAATCATAGACAAATTAAATATAACATGTAAGAATAAAGCATAAAAAATAACTACAAAGAAAATAAAATCCTTACAGTACCTCGATGCCATTCCCGTTGCTAGAAAACCTCCAAACGGAATTTGCACTCCCATTTATTGAATCAAAAAGCTATTAAATTACAAAAAACATAACTAGTTCTTCCCAAAAAGGGAAGAACTCTAAAACTAAGAGAAACTAACTAAAACATAAGAAAAACTAAAAAAAAACTAAAAACTAAGAAATGGAGAGAAAGAAAGAAGAGAGAAGTGTGTTTTGAGGTGTGGTTTGAAGTGAAGAGAAATGGGGTATTTATAGGTGAGAATGGAGAGAAAAAGTGGGTGAAAAAATGTTAAAAAATGGTGAAAATGCGTAGTGCAAATGGTGAGGTCATTTATGACGTCAGCATGACGTCAGGGCGGCCGCACGTGAAAAATGGGGCGAAATGGCGCCGCGTGCCGAGCAGCTAGGGCGCGCACAAGCGCGCACAAGGCAGCAGAAGAGCGCGCGCGTGCGAGTGAACGATGACAGGCCGCGGCGCGCGCGACGTGGCCGCCGCTGCGGACGGGCTACTCCGGACGCAATTTTCTCCTTTTTGACATTTTTGACCCTTTCGACCCATTTTGTCCAATTTTTCCATATTTGTTGACCTTTCCCCATTTATTTATTGATATATTTGTGATGTATTGCTTCCAGTATTCTTCTTTGAGTCTTCAAGTTACGTTTTTAAGCGAAAATACCTGAAAAACAATAAAAATACCCGTGATTCCAAAAAAGATAAATTTATATAAATATATGATAAAACATATAAATATATATATTTTTTAGTCAATTAATGTGCATAAAATCATGGTAATTTTAGTGCTTTTTGAGCACTCATCACATTGTCATCCAAAGCATTCATTTCCTCTATCATTGCATGATGCCAACCATGATGAGATATGGATTTGTGAACAGTTTTAGGGATAGAAATAGAATCAAGAGAGGCAATAAAAGAGCAAGAGGAACACGACAAGCAATTATAAGAAATAAAAGAAGAAATACGATAAGTACATTGACGTTTACCTTTGCGTAATACAATAGGAAGATCATCGTTCAGGACTGGATTTAATGATGAAGGAGCAGGTGCAGGACATGAATCAGAAGGTCTATGTCTGGAGTAGACTTGAGTAATAGGAGGCCTGACAAGAACTGGATCAGAGATAGGTTCAAATGATGTGATAGAATAGACTAACAAATCATCATCCTCCCTCTAACGTGCATAAGGAGGAGAAGACGAAAAATAGGGTGTGTCTTCCATGAAGGTAACATCAATTGAGACAAGATATTTGTTAAGATTAGAACAATAACATCTATAAACTTTCTAGAGATGAGAATAACCAAGGAAGATACACTTCAAAGACTTGGGATCTAATTTAGTAACATGAGGACGAATGTCCTGAACAAAACAAGTGCTACCAAATATCCTAGGGTCAACCAGAAATAGTGACTTATTAGGAAACAAGATTTTGTATGGAATCTCACCATGAAGAATAGATGAGGGCATGCGATTAATAAGAAAACATTTTGTTGAAACTGCATCGGCCCAAAAAGGTTTAGAAACATTCATTTGAAATAATAAGGCATGTGCAATTTCGAGAAGATGTATGTTCTTACGTTCTGCCACTCCATTTTGAGATGGAGTATCAACACACGAAGTTTCATGAAGCATGCCATTTTGAACCATATATGATTGAAACAAAGCTGATGTATATTCTTTGGCATTATCACTTCTCAAAGTACGAATGGAAACATTAAATTGAGTTTTAATCTTAACACAAAATGCGCAAAAAATAGAAAACAATTCAGAATGAATTTTCATTAAATATAACCAAGTTACACGAGAATAATCATCCACAAAAGTAACAAAATACTTAAATCCAGGTTTAGACAAAATAGGACAAGAACCCCAAACATTAGAATGAACTAATTCAAAAGGAACACTAGCACGTTTATTAACTCTTGGATTTGAACTAAGACGATGATGTTTTGCAAATTGACAAGACTCATAATCTAATTAAGACACCTTACTAAAATGTGGAAAAAGTTTCTGAAGTAAAGAAAGAGATGGATGACCCAGTCTACAATGTGCCTTGAAGGGAGAGGTTACACCAGAGCAAGCAACAGATTTCAGTATTGGTGTGTCAAGAATATAGAGGCCTCCAGACTCATGTCCTTTACCAATAGTCTTCTTCGTCATAAGATCCTAAAATAAGCAATGATCATGAAAAAATGAGATGCAACTGTTAAGATTGCGAGTAAGCTGACTTACATAGATCAAATTAAAGGATAAGCTAGGTAAATTTAAGACATATGACAAAGGAAGCAAAGGAGTGGGAGTAATTTTGCTAGACCCAAGAACACGAGATGGTGACCCATCGGCTAAGGTAACAATAGAGATGGAAGTGTGTGACTGAAGAGTAGAAAAAAGACTAGAATTACCTGTCATATGATCTGTGGCACCAAAATCAATAACCCATTTGGAAGATGAGGAAAGAAGACATGCATTTGGTTTACCTGAATTAGCAATAGCAGTGACAAAAGGTGATGAAGACTTTAGTGATTCTTGATACTGTGAGAACTTGGTAAATTCATCTGTAGAGATAATAATCGATTTTTTAGCAATATTATAAGTGGATGCAATATGGGCCGAGTGACCTCTCTGATGCTTGTACTGAAGCTTTCTATAGTCATGTTTCATATGTCCTGGTTTGTGACAATAGTGACACACAATACCTCCAGGGTCCTATGGTCGAGTTTCAAACCCATACGATCTACCTCCTTTGTTTCTACTCATATAAATTGACCATCTAGGCTCATAATTATTATTTCATCTTACCAAAGCACCATTTAATTGAGTAGGTGGAGGTGGAGTGCCTTCTATACAAAGTACTCGACTAAATACCTCTTGTAAAGAAGAGATCTCAAAACCAAAAAGAACCTAGGACTTAGCAGTCTCAAAAACAGAGGGAAGACCGGCAAGAAAACTCACAACTGTCATTTGTTCTCATTGGCTTTATTGAACCTTCACATCAGGGCTAAAAGGCATCAAATTATTGAGCTCCTCATAAGTCATTTTAAATTCCATAAAATAATTCGTGAGGGACTGATCTTGTTTGTCTGCACGGTAAAATGCTTTGCATACCTCATACATACGAGAAAGATTTCCTTTACGAGAATATAAGAAATCCAAATAATCCATCAATTCCTTAACGAATTCACAATGATTGATCAAGTCAATTACATTTCTCTCAATAGAATTCTGAATCTGTAGAAATAAGCGGGCATCTTCTCTAAGCCATGTTTTCTTTGAATCATCTTTACGAGGATCATTAGTCAAATAAGTATATTTGTCGATACTTCTCAAATAAATTCAAATGGTATTGCTCCAAGCAAAATAATTTGAGCCATTGAGCTTATGGTCCATGATTTTAGACATCATAGGCACCATATCCGTCACAACTTTAGATTTCTTTTTAACCATAACTCCTACAAACTACAAGGCAGTGAACAAACGAACAAAAAAAATCCAACAAGGGTAGCGACCAAACACGCAGCAAACAAGAACACAAAATTGGAAGAACCCAAATCTGAACAATCACAAAGCGATGAGTGTCAAACCACCATAAATGACGTAGGGGAACACCGCCGATGTGTGGAAAGATGCAAAAATTCACGATGGCACGTGAAGCTCACTTGTGGCTCGTCTGGTAACCGGACTTCGGGGTTTGGCTGGTCGAAAGTTGGGCTTCCTCTCTGTGTCGGCGGTGAGAATAATTTTTCACTCCAAAAGGTGTGTGGGATGATGGTAGAAAATTGAGGTGGTGCGTGGGGAAAACTCGTTGCTCGTCTGGTGACCGGATTTTTGGGTTTGGTCGGTTGGAAGTTGGGCTTTCTCCCTGTTCCGGAGGTGAGAATAAATTTGCACTCCAAAAAGGTGTTCCAATTTGGAACCCAAAAATGTACTAAACCCTAATTTGTGTTTACCTAAAATCAGACCCTAATTTGAACGGAAAAAGAAAAAGAATTCCCAATTTTTTAACCCAAATGCTTTGATACCATGTAAAATCAAAATTCACTCTTATTTTCCATTCAAAGATACTACCTATTTATATACAAAGCTAGGGACACTATTAGGTGATAGACACCTAATATACAACTAAGACACCTAATACACAACTAATATATTCAACTAGTGATAGACACCTAATACACAACTAATATATCTAACAAATGGAAAATGGAATGAACATCTACCATTGGTTAAGTTTTCCTACAATAGGATAATCACATAGATCTCTAATGAGTGCTAGGAAAAAAGTGAAGATTTTAGTATGATGAGAACTAATCTCATAGAAGAGAGAACTTAAAAGACTCACATTACACAAGAAAAATTTTGTGCAACTCAAAGTCAATACAAGATTTATGCTAATCATAGGTATCAACCATTGAATTTCAAAGTGGATGATAGCATTTTCCTCAAAGTTCAACCTCAAAAGGGAGTAACTCATTTTGGAATGAAAAGAAAGTTAGTACCATGCTACATTGGGTCATTTCCAATTGTTAGCAGAATTGGTGATGTAGCATATCAATTGGAGTTACTTCTAGAATTTTCAAACATTCATAATGTTTTTCATGTATCTACTCTAAGGGAATGTCAATGAAATTAGAATAGTATTCTAGATTGAATAGAATTGTCATTACATGAAGATGCATTATATGAAGAAGAATTAGGGGTGATAATTGACTTCCAAGTAAGGAAGTTGAAAAGAAGAGCAACACCACTAGTAAAAGTTCAATGGAGACATCATGACATTGAAGATGCATCTTGGGAGTTAGAGTCTAAATTTCACTCGAAATATCTTTAATTTTTTAGGGAGTTGTAAATTTGAAAGGCAAAATTTTCTTTAAGGGAATAGGATTGTAAAACCCTAAAAAAATTATAAACTATTAAGGTGCCTTAAAGAGATGTTTTTTAATAATATTTGAAGGTGTAGCAACATATCTAGAAATTTTGTGTGAAAATTGGATCAAATTGCAAAAGGTTTGAAAAATTTCACTTTAGCTTGCCAGCACCTCGTTGACCAACGAGTGCCTAATAAGGGGTCGGTGAGAATTTAACACTTTTATTGAGCCTCATCGTGGTCTTTTTGGAGCCTTGTTGGGATAACTCAATGAGCCACAATGAGGTTGGTCAGTAAGGGATAGTTTGGCTATAAATAGGCATAGGTTTGACCATTTTTATCATATAAAAATTTCCCTCATCTCTCTCGCTAAAATCATTTCAATTTTTGATACATTTCGAGGATAAAATATCTAGGAGTTCAGGTTTGAAAGAATATTTTCGAGATAAGTTTCTAGGTGGGGGTTTCTTCTATAACTTTTTTATTCATGCATTGTTTTTCATAAAAATGTAATGCATCATATATTATCAATAAAAAGGAAGAAAAACAGGAGAAATAGATGCCATGGTTTTTTTATAAGAAATGTTATTGAAATGAAATACTCGTTATAAACATTTTTTTATATAAAATGAGTATTAATTATTGATATGAAATGAGTATTAAAAACATTGTACATGGCATCTAATTTTTTATGCAGACATTATGAAAATAATTATTGATATGGTACCCATTGGCTATTGGTTACAATGGACTATTTTTGATAGACTTTATTTATACATTGCATTCACACGTATTATTGAAGTTTATCCATCTATGGTTCTTGAATTGTTGACCACACATGTGCGTCGAAGTTGGACCCTTCATTGTGTCATGAATCATCTATTGGGTCTCAAAGTTTGATCGTACTTAGGCCTAAGAGTTGGACCTTTGATTGTGTCTTAGAATGGATTTCCCATAGATATGGGCCCCTATAACAAGGACAATTATTAGTAAATATGCCATATGTGTCACGAAGTATAACCATACATGTGGTCGAAGGTGGGCCCACATGCATCTCGTAAGTTCACCCCGTATGTGCCCATGTATATAGATAGAACAATACATATTTAGGCTATATACTATGCATAAGACTTTATATTTGCATAGCATATTTTATCACATATGAGCATGCCTTGGGATACCTGGAATGTACACTATTCCAATTTTGAAAGAGGAAGTACATATATACTAGGGTTTTGTAGATAAAAATCTCCACACACTATATACTGATGATGATAATGATTATTTCTATTAATAAATTTTTATTATTTGTGAGGTGTATCATGAATAATTGTTATAATATTATTTTGGAGTAGCTTCTTACTAAGATACTTAAACCTCACCCATTTCTCTTTCCCTTCCATATTAGGTTTCAATAAGGTGGCTAGCGTTTTGACATTTAAGAAGTAGGATAAAAACTTTACTTTTACTTTGTTTATTTCATTTTGCATCCTATATATTCGGGATATTGCTGAGATATGACATAAAATTAATTTATTTTCCAATATTTTACTTAGCATGTATTTATTTTTTCAAGTATTTAAATAGTATTTTGTTAAACTTGTGTTTAATTATGGATATATTGAATATAATAGAAATTTTTAGAACTTAAAATTTTTCTTAAAAATATAATTTAAAAAATAGTTATCCTTTCCATTTTTGGGGGTGAAACAAGATCGATCAAGGGTGTATGGAAAGGATGGTAAACATTGATATATCAATCGAGTATTGATCAAGCTTCACTCGAGTGCTCTCGAGTTGGAAATTTCTATTATTCGATTGATCTAGCAGTCGAGTCAGCACCTTAATTTAATGATTTTCATCAACAACTTCTAATCCTAGCCATTGAATCAATAATAATCTAATCCTAATCAAATTATGATAATAAAAAAATACACAATAAAAGCAACTCAAAGACTCATTAAAAGTACACATTTTCTACAAGAGCACATCCAAGGATAATTCACAATAATACATATAAACTTGGATAAAGGGAACATCCAAATTTTATCTATGTAGGTAATAATCAAATAGGTTCCACCTTCATTTCATCTGGATTCCCTAATCCAATGTCATAATGACTATATAAACCAAGAGCCCAACCACCATAAAAATCTCATGGAAAGACTATAGAAGACATGGTGATACTTTGGTTAGTAACACTATTAAATTTGCATAAGAAATATGAGTTTTCTTGAGAGAAATTGAATGGTCTATCATAAAACTCAAACTATAGTGGGGAATCTTGAAAATCAAGTAGGCCATCCAGCCACAACTATTGGAAGGTTAGACTCTTAAGCATCTTGTAAACTTCCCTCCCAAATAGTGGTAAATCCAAGGGAAAATGCTGATACAATCACTCAAAAATATATAAGAAATTAAAAGAGCTCTTGAAGGATCCAAAAGAGACAAACTCTTAGAAGATTCCAACACAAGAAGAGTTAGAAAAAGGAACAATTTCTCACCTAGAAAACAATACAACTCAAGTAATTCCTAAACCCCATATGTATATCGATGCTTCAAAGTCATCTTTTTCTAGTAGGTTTGCTAAATCAAAAGAAGAGGAGCATGAAGAAGGGATTTTGGAAACCTTTTGAAAAATGCAAGTCACCATTCCTTTATCAAATGCTATAAAATAAGTGCCAATGTATGCTAAGTTCCCCAAGAAGATTGGCACTACTAACATAGGCTAAAAGATATTAAGATAGTCAAAGCAAGAATGTCTCAATTGTATTACAAATAAAATTTCCTCTTAAGTGTCAGGATCATGGTAGTTTTGAGGTAGCCATGTTAGATCTAGGAGAATCAATTAATGTTATGCCTTATTCTATGTATGCTTTGCTTAAAATTGGTCCTATAAAGGACATAGATGTTATTAGAAAATTAACTTATAGGTCCTATGCATATCCAAATCAGAAGATTTATGAGTGTTGGAAATATTCGTAAACAAGATATTTAAATATAATTTAGTTTCTAGGTGCTTTTTTTTCAAGATCACAATTCAAGTAAAAGAAACTAAAGAGCTTCAAATAAACATATTTCAGGTATGCTTTTATTCTTATACACATTAGATTTCATACTAGAGACATAGGAACTTCTGGTATATACATACTTGATCGATCGAGCAATGACTAGATCGATCGAGGAGGTAGATTGATCAAATAATGTCTAGATCGATTGAGGAAGTAGATAAATTGAGGAGGTACATCAATCAAGCATCAATCTACTATGATCTAAGGCCTCTCAAAATTAATTTTAATATGGGGTAGATGAATTAAGTTTTGGGTTTAATCGTTTGAGGTATGACCTAATTTGATCTACCTAGTCTCAAGTTCTATTAATCATTTCCTAGATTAATCAAAAAGGGTTTTGAACGATTGACCTTATTGGTTTTTTGGATCGAGCGAGCTTTATCTAGATTGATCAAGCAACGATTGCTTCAACTTATAACCTAGTTTTTTACTCTAGCCAAAATTGTCAATTATAATATTGTACCTACTATTTACTGCTATATCATCTAGCAACCCCTAGCATTAAGGTTTCAATATTTTCTATATAAACAACCTATTACCTCTTATTTTATTCAACCATAAGAGCATCAATGTTTTTACCAAGCTCTCTCTTTCAAATTTCTTTGCAAAAACAATATCATATTTTTAGGATTTTTTCTTTAATTAATATGTCAAACATTGGTGGTTGTGTTTAATTGGTTAATAAACTGAACTAGTTTATAATATTTTGATTAAATGTTCATATATCTTCTTCTTTATTTTTTTCTTAAATTATTGGATCAAATAATTGTGTGTAATATCATAATTATTTGGTTTGGTTATTTATCTTTAAAGAAGCTATCTTTATTGAAATTGTGCTTAATCTACTTTTTCTAGGGTTGCTAGATGATTTAATATTAACAAAGATATTCTTGAATCTTCTTAGTTAAGATTTTTCATTATTTAATATGCTCTAGGACATACCTTATACTTATGTTTTTGTGCTAACATTTCAAATACTAGTTGAACGGGTTCTACTGCTTGTGTCAATGAAGTTATTAGAACATCAATATGGATCCAAAAACATTTTTTGTGAAGATTGTGAAGAAAATCAATGACTTGTGAGTAGATTTCTTGGGGGCATTATCTCGGAGGGTAGTTTAAGTCCTAGCCTTATAATTTGACCTTATTTTCATAAGGGATAGTTAGGTGGCCCGGTGGATTGGTGGTTTTCCTCTTAGGTCATTGTTATGGCCAAGGTTGTTTTCACTTAAAAAATCCCATGCGTTGATTTATCATTTTGCATTATTTTGTTTACACGTGATTGCATGTGTGGACATCTATGAATTTAATTTGGCATATTTCTATTAATTAACTATTCATTGCCTCTATTTAATTAGATTTGTAACATTAAAACTATCACAAAGGTTGTCTTAAAGGATGTGTTGGTACAAGTAAGTGAGATGTTATTCTCTACTGACTTTCATGTTCTTGATATATGAGATGAGACAAATAGTATATCTGCCCCTCTTTTGTTAGGTAGGCCACTCATAAAAATTGCTTGCACTAAAATTGACATCTACAATGGGACATTGATAGTGGAATTTGATGAAGAGGAACACTTCAATATCCTTAAAGAGAAGAGATACCTAAATGATAGTAACTCTTTTTATTTTATTGACATTGTAGATTCTTGGGTGGAACAAGTATTTGAGCTTGAATAGGAAGACACCTTACAAGTAGCCTTGACACATAGCTTGGATTCTAAAAATCCAAGAAGGTATGCTAGTACAATATAACTCATTACAGGTAAATAATTTTATCATACATGTAGATTTTGTAATTGTAGATATACAATAGACCTAAAATTGGACAATGAGCACAATGTACTTCTTAGTAGGCCATTCAATGCCTCAACCAAGACAATTGTTGATGTCCACAAAGGGCGTCTATCAATGAAAATTTTGGGAGAGACAACACATTTTCAAGCACATTTAAACATAAACTCAATGAAGAACCCAATCAAAATTATGCTAAAGCATTAAATTAAGCTCTAAATGAGAGGTAACCCATTAAACATTTTTTTATTTTTATTTTTTTACTTGAAAATTATAGTTTTTTATTTTTATTTTTATCTCATGTTATTATTGTCTAGAATTTTTATTCTATGTTAATTTATTGCTTAGCATTATTTTTTTTAGCTTGATTAAAAAATAAATTGAGATATAGCATGATTTCAAAGTGAGCCACAACATGGAGCTCTCGAATGAAATTTTGGGTTGGAGAAATTTATTTTGCAATATAGTAGGACTTTTCTATATATTGTAGCACACTATTCTTAGACCGTATAGGTTAGGAAATTTTAAATATGCATCGTGCCATGAAATAATTGTGCATTATTGTCTGTATATAATTATTACACTAAAAACCCCTAGTTGTGATTTCAGACAAATTTTACACCAATTTTACCCCTATAGTTAGGTATTGGTTTTCAAGAAATCTTTTAACCAGTAGCTATGCTTAAGTCTAAGGATTCAGTTGTACATTGATAAGTGCTTAAAAATAACTCATATTTCATGATTTCAATTTATTTATTTGTAATGAATATGTTTAATTATATCATTTTTACTTCATTATTTATACAAATCTATATTTTCAGAATCACGGGTATGGTTTGATATTCCATGTGTTTTTACCTTCAAAAGAGGTAAATAATGTTGACATATGAAGACACAATACTTGGAGCACTCAAATAGCACCCTAAGAGCAAAGAAGACTAAGGCATGTAAGCCTTACATCAAGAATCAACCACTATGCATGGGGTACAAACAATGTTAACACAAACACTATGTACCATGGTGAAAGAATAGTTTGATACGATATGCAACCCACTGATTTATTATTGTGCCAATCAAATGTTGCTTGTCACGGCAAAAGAAATTGTATACCATAGGTATGAGCCTCGAGTTGCATTATGAGAATGAGTTTGAGTTGTGTGCCATGGTGGAAAAAACTTTATGTTGTGGCATGCATACTAAAATTTTGACTCTAAATTTTAAATAGTATTATACATATAAATAATTTACAATAGTTCATTACGTCATATACATAAAGATTAGACTAAAAAAAACAAATCAGAGGTGGCTATGAGAGTTTTTTCACATCCAAGAAAAGAAAAGAATAATCTTAGATATTCAAGAGCCCTTTGAAAACCAAGATTACACACTTTTGGAGCAGGAAACATCATCCATTCATTATTGATATTTAGATCTAATTAGGAATCTTTTATTTCTAGATTTATCCTATTCTTATTTACTTGAATGAATGCTCATTTTTATCAGATAATGGATATTAATCTAAGTATGTTTGGCTAATTTTTAAATTAGAATTTAGCTTTATTGGTATCATTGATTAAATTGTTTAGGTGAATTTTTTTATAATTAATTAAATAAAGATTGTTTTTTAATCAAGAGTTTTTGTTATAAGATTTAGTTATGAACAATTTATTAGCCATTTATTCTTCATAGATAGATTGAGAATTTAAGAATTAGGTTTCAAACATACCATCTCAATCTAATTTGGACAACTTGAACAAGAGTTTAAATGGTTGCATTTTCCTTGGGCATAATTTATTCTGTTAGTTGATCATCCCGATCATTTTACATTGATTGATTGATTAACAAAGAAAATAATTCATGATCTATGAGTTCTCGTATTTTAAAGAAAAATAATAATCAGAGTTTATATGTTCATTCACTTTAATTCATCTAAATCTTCCAAAGTAATCATGTTTAATTAGCTAAACTTCCCATGAATCCTCCATTGATTTTAGAACCTCCTTGATTTTGTTTCGAGTTGAGTCATTATTTAATTATTTATTCTTATTTTAGGATTTTAATCCAAATCATTGTGATAGAGCATTTAGGTTCAATTTCTCATTTAATTGTTTGTTTAAGATTTTAAGAAGAGTGAAGAATTATCTAGAACCATTGGACTTCCATCAGAGACCAACTTTAGAAATATACTTGTTGCTTACGATAGGTGACTAGTGCACTTGCGAGATATTAATAAAAAATTTGTGCATCATACCCGGATGCTCATAGTGATTATGAAACCTAGAATATGGATATGAAGACAACTTTTCTCAATGCCAATTTTCAAGATGACATATGTATGGAAAAGACAAAGGGTTATATAGCCAGGGCCAAAAGAATTTGAAATACAAGTACAAGTGGTCCATTTATAGGTTGAAGACAGCTCCACATAGTTGGAATCTATGCTTAGATGAAGTCGTAAAATCCAATGGATTTTACCAAAACGTAGATGAGCCTTGTGTGTGAAAAGCGTGATGGTGTAACGATCTTTTTTCGGGTATTCTTTGTTATTGATAGCTGTTGAAAAAAAAATGAAATTTATTAAAAAATAGATGTTGGGAATTGTGCCTTGTCCCACATTGCTCTTTTATAATATTTTAAAGAGGTATAAATAGTGAAGAGTTTGTTATTGGGATTGGGCCCGAGCGACTTTTGTGGAAGGGGAGCAGGCGCAGGCAAATGTGATACATGGCAGCCTTGCGCCGCCCGCCGCCGTCCGTCAGACCGGCCGGCCGTCTTGATAGCCGAGCAGTCCGAGTCCGAGTGCGTGTGCGTGTGTGAGGTGAGGTGGTATTTTATTTTTGGTAAAATATTCTTTTAAGGAAATTTTTTCCACTTACAAAATGGTTGTTATATATATATATATATTTTTTTGAGAAAAAAAATAACCGTTATGTTAAACTTTATTAAGAATATGGCCGTTGTCTTCTTAATTGAGAAAAATAAAGAGCCGTTGCTTTCGTATTTATTCACAAAAATATCCGTTACTCGTCTTTAATGAAAATAGCCGTTACTTTTCATTACTCGTAATGGCCGTTACATTCTTAATTCCTAGACATTAGTTTTATTCATAATTGCTACGTTTTCTAAAGCCTATAAAAAAGAAGGCTTGACTCTCATTTTTACATATCAATCAACAATCTCATCTCCCTACGGAAACAATTCTCTCTGCAATTTTAAGTATTCTTTTAGTTTTAGAGCAACAAATTTTACAGTGTAGCATTCGGTCTTAAATGATGCGTTGATGAGTTACGAGGCAGAGATTACGATTTCCGGGCTGTTGTTTATCCTGGGGCAGCGAAATTTGTGTTTGCTTGCACAAATTAAGCGAGCCGTAACGTCTTAAAGAGAAGCGACCTAGTCATGACTCAACCATTGATTACTTTGAAGTTATCGGTAATATTGTTCCTACCTGTTTTTATAAACTTGCTTCAACAATTTTAAGACGTTACAATCTGCCATGTCTACTGAAATGCTAACTGCTGATCTAAACAAACCATTCCGTTTTGAAGGATTACACTTTAAAAGATGGAGACAAAAAATGTTGTTTTTCTTAACCATGAAAAAAGTTGTTCTTGCTCTTGCCTCTTGAAAAACCAACGCGATTAATCCTCCTCTTGTTGTAACTAAGGATTTAGACACTGGATGGAAAATGATTTTCTCTGCAAAAAATTATATTCTTAATGGTTTAGTGATGACTTGTATGATTATTATAAGCATGATAAGTCTGCTAAGGAAATTTGGGAAGCACTTCAAAAAGAAATACGACACCGAGAATTTGGAACTAAAAAGTATCTTTGTCGGTAGATACATGTGAAGTTTGATGATTGATGGAAAAATCAGTGGAAGGCTTCGATCACGTGAGCTAGAAGATAGCACACGAAATAACTTCTGAAGGTATGACTTTAGATGAACAATTTCAATGTTGTTATAATAGATAAATTACCCACCTTGGAAAGATTTTAAGAATACACTTAGGCGTAAAACAAAGGAATTTTCTTTAGAAAGTCTTATAACACGTTTAAGAATAGAAGAAGAAGCTAGAAAACAAGACCAAAGAGATGAAGTACTTGTAGTCTCAAATAATAGTACCAATAAGAAACCTTCCTCTACAATTAAAACCTAAAGGTAGAAATATGAAAACTTCATGTCGTAGTAATAATCAAAACCGCCGCCACCAAAATAGAAATAGAAGCTATCCTCCCCGAGAATGGACCTCAACTCCTTAAGGAATAACACATTCATGTGTTATAGTTGTAATAGACACGGCCAACATTGAGCTAGGGAGCAGGGAATCGTGCCCCACCCATGTGCGAACCTTCAGAAGATCAACTTATTGCTATGATATCGAAGTCAATTTTGTTGGTGGATCCGAGGGGTGGTGGGTAGACAACTGTGCTTCTCGCCATGTTTGCTATGATCGAGACATGTTGAAATCCTATTCGATTCGAGGATAAGAAAGTCTTCTTGGGTGACTCCCCACGGCTCCACTAAAGTTCTTTGTCTTGGTGAGGTGGTTTGAAGTTTACCCTCTGGAAAGGCGTCATCTTGAAGGATGTCACTGCGTACTCAGGAGATGAGAAAGAACTTAGTTTCCAGGGCTATCTTCTTAACAAAATTTGGATTTACTCAAACCATAGGGGCTGATTTATATCTTATAACTAAAAATAATATATTTGTTGGGAAAGAGATGCATGTGATGGCATGTTTAAATTAAATGTTGAAATCAATAAAGCTTCTTCTTCTGCTTACATGTTGAGTTCTTTTAATATTTGGCATGCTAGACTATGTCATGTTAATAAACGCATAATCAAGAATATGAGTAGTTTAGAACTAATTCCTAAACTAGCTTTAAATGATTTGAAAAATGTGATTTTTTGTAGTCAAGCTAAAATAACCAAAACTTCACGTAAATCGGTAGTTAGAGAATCCGAACCTTTAGAATTAATTCATTCGATATATGTGAACTTGATGGAAATTTAACAAGAAATGGAAAACAGCTATTTTATAACTTTTATAGATGGTATTGTCAGTTATTACACTTATGTATATCTAATGAAAAATAAAAGTGAAGCGTTTGACATGTTTAAAATATTTATGGACTGAGATTGAAAATCAACTTAATAGAAAAATAAAGAGGTTTGAAGTGATAGAGCCTTGAATATGATTCCAATATCTTTAATGATTTTTATAAAACTCATGGAATCATTCATGAAAAAAGCGCACCTTATTCTCCTGAAATGAATGGCAAAGCCGAAAGAAAAAATAGAACTTTCTTGAATCATTGTTGCAATTTTATTAAACTCTTTGCCCTCCCATTGGTGGGGAGAAATTTTATTAGTCGTTTTGCTATGTGCTAAATAGAGTGCCTAAATCTACAAATAAAAATTTCACCATATGAAATTTTGAAAAATAAGAAACCTAATTTAACTTATTTTAAAACTTGGGGTTGTTTAGCCATGTTAGGATCGCGATCCTAAAAGAAATAAACTTGTAAGTAGAAGCATATGAATGTGTATTCATAGGATACGCTTTGAATAGTAAAGCTTATAAATTCTATGACTTAAAAATCAAGTAGTTATAGAATCAAATGATGTGCGACTTTTTATGAACATGGGTTTCCACTTTAAAATTAAGAATGAGTGGGGGCTCGTCTTACAGTAGTTTACCTATAACTAGAACTAGTGATCAATGCGAAGAATTAAACACTGAAATTAGAAGAAGTAAGCTAGCTCGAACCATAAGGATTTTGGGTCTGATTTTTATGCTTATACCTTAGAGGAAGATCCCCAAACTATTAAAGAAGCATTATCTTCTTTAGAGTGCCAACTTTATGGGAAGAAGCCATAAATGATGAAATGGACTCACTTGAGTATAATAAGACTTGGCATTTAGTTGACTTACCTCCGGTTGCAAAACCATTGGATGTAAATGGATACTAAAAAGAAATTGAAACCTCGATGGTACTATTGAAAAATATAAAGCTTGCTTGTAGTTAAAGGATATGAAAGGGAAAATGTAGATTTCTTTGATACCTTTTCACCGAGTTACGAATAACTTATCACGTGTACTTTTTCTCTCTCATTTGCTATCTATGATTTAGTAGTACATCAAATGGATGTTAAAGCGCTTTCTTAAATGGTGATTTAGAAGAAGAAATTTATATGGATCAACACGAAGGTTTTGTTATCCAGGCGAAAATAAAGTTTGTAAATTAGATAAATCTCTTTATGGTCTAAAACAAGCACCTAAGCAATGGCATGAAAAAATTTGATAATCTAGTTATCTCATGGATTCAAAATAAATGAAAGTGACAAATGCATTTATTATAAATTAGAAGATAATATTTGCACTATTCTATGTTTATATGTGGATGACATGCTTATTTTTGGATCAAATATTTATGTTGTGAATAATGTCAAAATGTTGTTAAGAGCTAATTTTGATATGAAAGATCTTGGAGAAGCGAGTGTAATCCTTGGTATAAAAATAACTAGGTGAAAAGGGAATTATAGATCAATCTCGCTCGTTGAGAAGATCTTAAAGAAATATAATTACTTTAGCGTAAACTGCGTAATGCACTTATGATCCTAGTGTAAAGTTGTTCAAGAACACGGAGACGGTGTTAGAAAAGCGAGTATCTGGCATCATTGGTAGCTTACGTTACGCCATGCGGTTGCACTAGACCCAGGACATAGCTTATGTTGTGGGACCTCTTATGTAGGTTTACCATAGACTAGTGTAGAGCATTGGAATGCTATTGAAAGGGTTATGAGATACCTTAAGAGAACTATGAACCTTGGATTACATTATAATAAGTTTCCATTTGTTTTAGAAGGATACTGACGATGCAGATTGGAACACTTTATCGAGAGACTCCAACGACTAGTGGCTATATTTTTAACATAGGTACGGGTGACTGCTTTCTGGAAGTCTAAGAAACAAACAATATTGGCTCAATCTGATGGAGTCCAAATGATAACTAGCTCGCTAGTGAAGAAGCGGTGACTAAGAAGTTTGTTAGTGAGATCCCCTTTATGGGAAAGACCGATACATTGTCTTGATCCACAACATGATAGTCACGCGGCTATTGCAAAGATTAGAACGCTTGAATTACTACAATGGCAAGACTACGGATACGTCAGAAGCGTAGTACTTGTTAGAGAATTTCTCTCGACGGGAGCGGTAAGAGTGGATCGTATGCGTTCGATGAAAATTTGGCGGATCCTGACGAAAGGATTACCAAGAGAAGGTTTCAAAACCTCAAAAGGAATGGGATTAATGCCATAGAATGAAGAGTCACTTATGATGGTAACCTGACTTATAGGCGGAGATCCCAAGAAATAAGTTCAAAGGGTAATAACAAGTCATGAAGTGATATGAGATGTATCATGCTATTAATCAAATCTCATTCTATATCAAGCATGAAGTCTGAAGCCGATAGAAAAGGATGAGTTATTTGTTAAACTTCTTGTAACGAGTTACATGCTACATGTGGAGTGGAGTACATAGCTACTGAGTACTCTTGATAGACTCGCTATGTGAATGTGGAAGTGTGGCGCTTCCTATGGAAATTTTTTGGGAAACATTTACTAGAGCGTTCACTATACTGGGATACACGTGCATGGTCATAAAGCACAGGCTTTTCGAACTACACCTTGGAAAGGTTGTGTGTGTGATGCTTTTAGAGATAGAGTTCAAAACTACGAGTTATTCTAGTATATTCTAAAGCATCAACATTATGTAAAGGTTCAAGTCGATAGACACCTTTTTGCTTATGCACAATCTTATAAATTTAATTGATCAGTTGCTCGATGAAAATTATTTTTATATAAAATTCAAGTGGGGGATTGTTGGAAAAAAAATGAAATTTATTAAAAAATAGATGTTGGGAATTGTGCCTTGTCCCAGCATTGCTCTTTTATAATATTTTAAAAGAGGTATAAATAGTGAAGAGTTTGTTATTGGGATTGGGCCCAAGAGGCACTGGCTTGTGGAAGGGGAGAGGACCTAGAGCAAATGTGATACCACGCAGCGCTTCCGCCGCCGTCTGGCCGTCGATCCGACCGGCCGTGCCGTGCCGTCTTAGGCCGTCAGAGTCCGGAGTGCGTGTGCGTGTGCGTGTGTGAGGTGAGGTGGTATTTTATTTTTGGTAAAATATTCTTTTTAAGGAAATTTTTTCCAACTTACAAAATGGTTGTTATATATATATATATATTTTTTTTCAGAAAAAAAATAACCGTTATGTTCTTTTATTAAGAATATGGCCGGTGGGTTCTTAATTCAGAAAAAAAGAGCCCTGGGTTGTATTTATTCACAAAAATATCCGTTACTCGTCTTTAATCTGAAAATAGCCGTTACTTTTCATTACTCGGAATGTAGTTACATTCTTAATTCCTAGACATTACCGTTTTATTCATAATTGCTACACGTTTTCTAAAGCCTATAAAAAGAAGGCTTGACTCATTTTTACATATCAATCAACCAATCTCATCTCTCACTACGGAAACAATTCTCTCTACAATTTTAAGTATTCTTTTAGTTTTCCGAGCAACAAATTTTACGGTGTAGCATTGGTCTTAATCGGTGCGGTGAAGTTCGAGACGAGATTACGATTAAATTTGTTTTATCAAGACGACGAGGCTGTGTTTGCTTGCACAAATTGGGCAGAGCCGCGAAACGTCTTAAAGAGAGCGACCTAGTCCGCGACTCAACCCAAGCAGTTACTTTGAAGTTATCGGTAATATTGTTCCTACACTGTTTTTATAAACTTGCTTCAACAATAGCCTACTAATTGGAAATGATGTAGGACTATTGTCCATAGTTAATATATGGTTGGGATATAAGTTTGACTTAAAGGACATGGGAGAAGATAGATACATACAACGCGTTAGGTTTCTTAGAGATGAAAATATCCTTATGCAATTTAGCATGTAGGAATCCAAAATGTCCTTTCACCTTGATTTTTCTTCCATTAATTCTAGAACACCAAATGAAAAATTTTGAATTATTTGGAATGTACCTAACCAATGTGACTTGAGCTTTCTAGGAAAGAGTTTAAATCTGGAATTTAATAAAAGAACATGCTATCCTTCTTCAAAGTTTTTAGGAGTTATCCTCTTATCATGCCATTTTTTGGTTTTCTCTTTGTAAAGTTAGCATTTTCATAAGCTTGGTTCCTAAAATCATCTAATTCATTTAGCTACTAGAACCTCTTATCTCCAACAATTGATAAATCAAAATTTAACTTATTTATAGCCTAATATGCATAATGCTCAAGCTCTATCGATAAATGAAAAGCTTTTTCAAACACAATATTGTAAGTAGAAATTCCTAAAGGTGTTTTGGATGTTGTTCTATAGGCCTATAATTCATCTTCCAACCTTGTAGACTAATTTTTAAGGCTAAGAACAACAATTTTAAACAAGATCCTCTTGATTTTTTTATTAGAGATTTCAACTTGGCCACTAGTTTAGAGATGCTAAGGAGTTGCAACCTTATACTTGACTCCTTATTTGGACAACAATACGTCAAGTTGTTTGTTGAAAAAGTGAGTTCCTTCATCACTTATAATGGCATGAGGAGTACCAAAATGGGTGAATATGTTTTTCTTGGGGAATCTCAACACTGATGAGTGCTTAAAAGCATATGATATATCATGATTTTTAGCATATTTAATGATTAAATAGATTTGTATTTGTTTAGTTTTACTATCATTTTAAACAAATCTATCTTTTTGGAATCATGGTTATGTTATGTTTTTTTAGGTATTTTAGCTTCAAAAAGATAAAATTGATCAACACTTAAAAATATATCTAAAAGTCTATTACAGATTTAAAATCTTAAAAGATAACATATGTATAGAATTTCATATGTTCTAAAAAGGATATACAAGCAAATATGGGTTTAAAGTCGATTAGAACAATGTGGGTAGTGGCGTGAAAGTTTTATGTGCACAGCATAAGGCTAATGGACTAAATATAATGTGTCCCAAAATTGATACGGGTCATGGCATGAAAATTTTATGTGCTACGATGTGTGTGTAATGCATTGTATTCAAACTAATTACCACTTGTATCATGCCATGGCATGGAAAGAATTATGTCGTAGTGCTAGTATTCTAATCCAATATTTTCTCCTTTTGCATACCTATAAATAGGACCCCATTTTCATTGTATTGATATCACTTTCATCTATTTATCTCTTCCTTCTTAGTTTCACTCTAATCTTTTTGGTTTTTTTCTTAGTTTAAAGTTCTTCTCTTAAATGAGAGTTGAATATAGTTATAGTTTTATGTAATAGTGTAGTCTAAATTCAATAAATAGTAATAGGAAATTATGTTATGAGGTTTTCTAGTTACATAAACAATACTAAAACTCTGTATTTGGAAGGATACACTTGAGGTATAATTTAAATGTATTCTTCTATTTTTAGATTAATTTATGTGTTATTATGGATGCTATGTTTGAAATATTGGCCATATTGTTAAATTAAGCATGTTTGGTTGACATTATTGTGAGATATTAGTAAAGTTGTTATGCTTGTAAAATATTAAAATCGGTAAACATCTTTTACAAAATTAAGTATTATTTTCTATTCAAGAATGCTACAAAGTTTATTACAGAAAAATATAGTAATATCATAATTTTCGTAATAAACTTAAATATAAAAGTTAGATTTTAGATTTGATTATCTGAATCTAATTTAGAGTATTGCTCTTTAATCTTTGATTTGGTTCATATATATACATAAAATGTAAACTCTATTTCAAGTTTTCTTATAAGAATTACTATTTAAATATATATACATACATATATATACATACATATATATATATATATATATATATATATATATATATATATATACATACATATATATATATATATATTGACGACATATCTTTTTAGTAGTTTTAAAATCTAAAAGTTAGTTCTTAGATATTTAAATTCTTAATATTTAATTGACTCGACCAAATGTGGCAATTAAATAGTTCATTAATATCTTAGAAAAGAAACATAATTTAATTAAAATTAAAATTAACTACTAGACTCGATCGAAGACGGTAAATGATTTTAATTAATAATAAATAATAAACCCGACCAAAGGCGCTATTTGTATATACAAGAGATAATCAATAATCTTAATTCATATCTTTATATAACCTAATCAATATTAAACAAGCATAATTAACTAGCTAGTATATCCTATAAATATAAATGTCATTTGTATGATGTTTGTTGAATCTATCTTATTTTTACATCATTAGCTTTGATCTTTCAGAAATCCAAAACTATGTGACATAATGTTTTATATTATTTTCAATTTTAAAAATTTGTTAAATTATTTAAAAACACGTGACTCCTCTTTAGACTAACCTTGGAAGTATACTTATTGTTTTCTACAAGTGATTCGTACACTTAAGAGCATTTTATAAATCATACAAAACATTTAAGCCTAACATAGGCACGTCAAGTATACTAGTAGTATCACTAAAAACTAGATAACTTTTGTAAGCATCAACAACCACCTTGGCATCATTGGTAGGAAGTGCAGCGACTTCCACCCACTTCCTTATACAAGGATGTTCTCACTTCCTAGAGATGTTTCTAACCTATTTTCATCAATCACATTGAAGCTCAAAGGTATGGACATCCTTGTATAAGGAAGGCCAATAAAATCTAGATTACAAAACCTTGAAAGCTATTGTAGTTCCTTCAAAATGGCCTCCATAAGGTTAGGAATGATATTGTTGCAAGATATTCACCATATCTCCTTTAGGAATACACCTACTAATCATTTGGTTTGCACACTATTGGAATAAGAATGGCTCATCCCAATAGTAGAACTTCATATTGTGGAAAAAATTTATTCTTTTGTTGAGAATTTAAATTAGGTGGAAACAATCAACTAACCAATAAATTTACATATTTTTCATACCAAGGAACATGAGCATGAGAAATTGTAAAGAACTACCCATCAAGAAAATTTTCATTGACTACATCTAAAGTCTCTTCCTTTTGCTCCAATCTAGAGAGATGGTCAACAACTTGATTCTCGATCCATTTTTAATCCTTGATTTCCAAATCGAATTCTTGCAATATTAATACCCATTGAATGAGTCTTGTCTTGGCATCCTTCTTCTTTACAGTATATTCGATGGCTAATTGCTTGGTATATATAATGACTTTAACTTCAACCAAGTAGGACCAAAACTTGTCAAATGCAAAAAACAATGGTTGGCAACACTTTCTCCATCATGGTGTAGTTGAGTTGAGCTCCTTAAGTTTCTACTAGAATGATATATAAAATGAAATACCTTCTCTTTCTACTATACCAAAACAGCCCTAACCACCACATCATTTGTATCGTACATAAATTCAAAGGGGAGGACCAATCTAGAGCTATAATTATATGAGCCAAAACAAGTTTGTTCTTCAATTCCAAGAAAGCTTTCAAACAAGCTTTATAAAAATAGGCTTGTCTTTCTCTTGCAAATTATACAAAGGTTTCAAGATTTTAGAGAAGTCTCTAACAATGTCAATAATTGTTTTATCTAGTTCAAGAAAGCTTCAAAATACTTTCACAAAATTTGGTAGTGGTAGCTTCTCTATGGTGTCAATCATTGTTTTATCTAGTTCAAGCTCATTCTTGGACACTTTATGCTCCAAAAAAATCCCTTTCTTTACCATAAAATGGCATTTTTTTCCAATTTAGGACTAGATTTGTTTCTTCACACCTTTACAAGACTTTAACCAAATTGTTCAAGCAATAGTCATGTGAATCTCCAAACATCGAGAAGACATCCATGAATATCTCAACAAAATGCTCCACCATATCAATAAAAAAATTCATCATACACCTTTAAAATGTAGAATGCGCATTGCAAAGCCTGAATAACATCCTCTAAAATGTAAATTTATGATAAAGACATGCAAATGTTGTCTTGTGTTGATCCTCATGTACTATAGCAATCTAATTATACTTGGAATATCCATCTAAAAAATAATAGAACTCTTTTTCTCACAATATAATCAACATTGGGTCAATGAAATAAAGAGGGAAATAATCTTTTTGGGTGGCTTTGTTCATCCTTCTATAGTCTATGCAAATTATCAAACCAATGGCAATTCTTGTAGGAATCAACTCATCATATACTATGGACATCCATCATTTCTCAAGAACACATGGGATTAAGCTAATCCAAGAATAATGGGGTAAATAATGCTTGCATCAAGCCACTTGATCATCTTCTTTTACACAACTTTCATAATCAGGTTGACTTTTTCTTTGAACTTATATGGACCCCTTCTCTTTATCTTCTTGGGCATACAAAATGAGGGACTAATATAATTTATATTAGCTATAGTCTAGCCAATAACTTTCTTGTAAGTTCTTACCACCATAAATAATTGTTTTTTTTGTTCCTCGAACAAATGAGCTAAAATGATTACTAGAAGAATGGAAGAACTATCCAAGTAAGCATATCCCATGTGAAATGGAAGAGGCTTCAACTCAAAAAAAGGTAAAACTTCAACTGGAGGCTTAGGAAGCTTGAAATCTTGAGATGACATGTCTAAGGACTCAAATTTATTTCTCAGCCTATCGGTATTCGAATTTGCTTCCAAACAAGATAATTGATGCTCATCTTCTTCTTCCAAATTTGAATCATATTGCAACAATAATTCTAGAGAATCATCATAGCAACACCTCTAATGCTTTTTAGATACCAAGGAATTAATAACTGATATGGATGGGCACCCTTCAAACTCATCGAGGAATTTCATCACCTTAAACACATTAAAAGTAACTTTTTAATCTTGAACTCTCATAGTTGATTAACCTTTTTGTACATCAATCAAAGTCTGACCTATAGCAAGAAATGACCTCTCTAATATGATAGGCACTTCTCAAGCCGCCTCATAGTCAAGAACAATACAATTCATCGAGAATATGAATTTATCCATTTTCACTAAGATATCTTCAATTTTCCCTTCTAGATGAGCAATGGATCGATTTGGTAATAAAAAAGAAAGAGTTATAGGCCTTGCTTCACCAATCCCTAACTTCTTGAAAATTGACATAGGCATGAAATTTATACTTTCCCGTATATCACATAAAGACTTGTCAAAATATTTTTTCCCTATAGAGAATTGACTTGTGAAACTCCCAAGGCCTTTAAGCATAGGAGGAATTATTTTTTTACAATATAGCACTACTATCCCCTATCAAAGTGACTATGCTAAATTCATTGAATCTAATCTTCTTTGTCAAGATGTCTTTTATGAACTTCACATAATTGGGCATTTGTTCCAAAACTTCCACGAATGGAATGTTGATATGGAGTAGCTTAAGAATATCAAGAAATCTCCTAAATTGAAAATCTTGATGATGTTTCTAAAATCACTGAAGAAATGGTAGAGGTGGTCTGTTCTAATGGAAATTTTTCTGCGATAATGCTGTGGCATTTTAAGTTTCAAAATTTTATGCATTTTTCAAATTTTTACCAATTTTCTCCTATTCTTTCTCATCTTTGTCTTAGATTGAAGTGGGCTCTTTTTTAATTTTTTCTTGACCCACTGGTGTCTCTAACTACTTCCCCCTTCTAAAAGAAACAACCATACAACATTCCACCCCTTCCTTGGGATTTCAATAATAGAAATTTAACCCACTTGATTTTCTAAATTTCTCACTGATACAACTTCGCTTTGAATCATTGCATCATTTTTGGCCATGTATTGTTTAAGAAAAGGCTCCAAAGAACTAGATTGCTTATTTTATTGGCTTCTTTGTAGTTGTTAAAATCTAGGTGGATACATAGATTGATTAGGCATGGAAGAGCTTTCTTGACCAACACCTTGATTGTTCCAAGAAAAATTTAAGTGTTGTCCCCATCCTGAGTTATAATATGGATTATGGTTTCGGTTCACATTTCCCACAAAATATGCTGATTTGGGTTTAGAAAGAAAACTATCAAACAAGTGAGCTCCGCAACAAAATACATAAGACATCCCTACATCTTGGAGTGACTTTACACCCGTTGTCAAATTTTGAGCCTTCAAAAGATTCACAAAAGATGAAACTTGCACTGTAAGTGTTGTAACCTTATTAACCTTATGCACTCTAGCCACTATTCATATGACTACTACACTATACATTGGCCATTGGTAATTATTGCTACCCATTTTTTCAAGAAAATCATAAGCTTTGTTGTAAGACTTGGCTAAGAGAGCTCAATTACTAGATGTATCAACAATGGTTCTTGTTTGAGCACTAAGACCATTGTAGAAAATCCATTTGAATCCAATCAGGGATACCATGGTGAGGACACATCCTTAAAAACTCTTTAAATATTTCCCTAACTTCATTAGAGATTCCTTATCATTTTTTGGTAAAAGGTAGTGTGATTTCTAAGCTTGTCATTCTTTCTTGGTGGGAAATACTTCATTAAGAATTTCTCCGTCAAATCTTTCCAAGTAGTAATAGAATTGAATGACAAAGAATTAAATCAAGTTCGAGCACAATCTCGTAAAGAATAAGCACCCTATATAGGTAAGCCATGAAATTCCCTAACTATTTGTAACATTTGAAACATCAGTGGATTTAGTTCAAACTGAGGAGCTTGAATGTTTGGTCTTGTAATACTTGGATTTAGAACTTCCAACATCATTAATACATATTCATTCATAGTTATATCCCTATCATCTATTGGAGGTTTCAAATTGTTCAAATTCATTTTTTTGTTATTGCTTCTTTTCCTTGGATTTGCCATTTCTTCAACATGGGAAAAACCTTGTTGTGCTCTTCTTCTTAGTCTGAAAGTATGTTCGATTTGGGAATCTAAAGGCAAGAAATCTCTCTCATGGAATATGGTCATACAATAGAGCCAAATACCAACCTAAGAGCACAAAAAAGATATCAAATGAAATGAAATTATAGAAAAAGACAATTAATTTCTAATGTTTTTGATCCACGACAAAGGCGCCAAAATCTTATTGCTATTAAAGTATGTAATAGATGCTATGCAAGTATACGTATTGAAAAAAAGTAATATAATGATAAGATATGATGGTTCCGACAAAGATTGTAATATTAGAAACTAATGTAAAAATTAAAAAAGTAAATATAAATTGTGTGTTGGGTAATCAAAAATAGAAGAACTAAAAGTAAAATAGCAAGTAACAAGTTAATAAAACTAAGAAACAATCAAAACTTAGCTTAGCAAGAGAAACAATGAAGAATTCAAGTTATTTAGATAACTAGGCATACAAATGAAACAAGCTATCGCAGTCAATACACAAATTCTATGACAATGCTATGGCAAAATCATACCAGTAACTAGAATTTTCATTTTTAAAAAATTCTTCCAAATTTGTTATGTATTTACTTCCTAAAGTTCAATTGAATGTATTCCCATGTAAACATGACCTTAAAAATGTCATTATAAGCACCAATTCTTTCGGATTATATGAGACAACTATGTATTCCTATATTAGTTACAATTTTAACTTCAATCCTTAGACCTAACCTAACCCATATTATTTAAGCTTAAACAAACTTCAACTATCCTTTCATATCAGTCAAGTCTCGTACAAGATTAGAAAGAACACCCTTTCATAACCATGCAGTAGTGTTCCTCCAAAAACACAAAGTGCATTACCCCATAAATCGTCGTGCCAAGGAAGAGTAGAACATTTTCCTAGAACCTGAGTGACTAAGTCTTAGTAATAACTAGGTGTGAATGGCCCTAACATGTCTCAAGTATGAAGTACAAGTCAATATACATAGAACCTAACAATGACTATGGTCTCGAGTAGAAAGTACCTAAGAAACCTACCTAGGACATAAATACTGCTTAGGAAATGCAAGCCAATATGCATAAAAACTCTATGATGACTACGATCTTACCACGGAAGCATACAATAACTTTCTTAGAACCTAACAATGATAATGCCTCAATAGACTAAGGTTTGTTTCATCATTAAGTCTTGTGCATAAAGTGAAGCCAAGAAAAACCTTCTTTAACACCCACAATGACATTAGTCCATGACCAAGAGACAAAGATACTTTTGAAAGCCAATCGTTGATAGAAATTAGGTATTTCTTCCTTCATACCTAATAACCTATCCCTACATGCTTGGAACCCATGCTAGACCAGTTAGGTTATATAGCATCAATAGAGCATTTAATTGCATTTTGACCGCACAATCTCTATAAATGAAGTGAAGACTATACATATTAGAAGTTGAAGTCCAGACTATTTTTGTTACCTACCACATTAGAGAAGCATGCCAAGAAGGGGGTTGGGAGACTAGAGGGCTCTATGGAGTATAAGCTTAGATGTTGACCAACCAACACTTGTGCACCTTGCAAGAAAAACAAAATTCAAATTTTTCAAGACCTGAGAACAACTCAAGAAAACTACCTAACACTTAGATAATTTTTTGGCATCTTTAACATAAAAGTCAAGCTAGAAAATAAAGGCATATCACGAAGTTAGATAAGCGAGCATTTGAGTTTAGATTTCAGGCCACTATGAGATCATATAGCTATGTTGGTAGATTGAGGACCACATGTTGCCATGCTTATATGTTACGATCATCCATCGGTCTACCCATGACAAGATTGGCCAACACTCAATATCTAGGCGACCAATACCTAACTTCTGACCATCTTACCATCTAACTAACCAATTATAGCCGATCATGTCCTAGATTATAGGACTATAGTACCATCTAGCACCACTATCACTTGATCTTGTTAGTGCTACCATTCATCTAGTTCAGTGATCTCCTAATTCTATTTGGTTTCCCACCTTGATGCGACGCTACGTACATTCTAGGCCATTAGGGCTTCTTTGATTTTCAATTACCACATTAAAATATTTTTGAAATTTCTTAAGTATTTCCTTGGTGACAATCAAGTTGCTGGCTCCCTAACTCGGTACAAAGTCTCAAAAAAATATTACTTCAAGTAGGCTATGTGTTTTCTCAATAAAAATGTGTTAAGTGTTATCCAAACAAGAAATAGACCAAGTGTCGTCTCAACAAAAAATTCCTGAAGTATTGCCTTAAAAATAAGATATTGTTACGTAAAATGAATGTCAAGTGCAATGCAAGTGACACTTCAACAATGATCCTAAAGTATATTACAAGTAATTTTAGAGTAAAAATGTGCCAATACAATTATATGGGAAAAAATGGAGCATTTATTATTTAAATATTTCCATACGATGGAACAATTACATGAAGGTCAACTATTCTTCCAAGTTAAATAGGTAACCGGGACCTAGATAAGGGGTGGAAACACTAACCCATAGAATAATTTTACAAGCTCTATGTCAATTTGGCCAACTAGGTCTAACAACATGAATTAAGCAATCAACTCAGAAGAAGTACAAAATAGCATGCTCAATTCAACATACAAAAATAAAACAATTAGTAGATATAAAAACAACAATTTGTAGAATATGCACTAGTGACATTATGCCTCATAGGCTCTTATCCAAACTAGCAACATGCATACATGGCAAACAATACATAGCTTGTGATATAAATATATACACCAAAAAGCTAATAGGATTTCCAATAACTTCAAGACCTCATATGTAGGAACATATTCGGTAAATGATGATTGTACTTTCAAAGCATGCAATCAAACATACGTAGCAAACCCTAATAAAGAGTCCAATACTAGGTACACCTCTAGGATAGTAAATACAAACTCCTTAGACACTTACACCAAACTCACATGCAAATAAAAGGTAGATTATAATAACACATAATCTAATAATACATGACTATAAAGAAGTAGTCCAAGACTTCATACATAATCAAGTTAAGGAGCTACTAACTCCTTAAGGACTCAACCCAATTAGGAAAACAATAGAGAGATAAACTTTCGATAAATAATCACAAATGTAGTAAAGCATACATAACACCAGATATAACAAGATAAACTCACATAGACCCTATCTATATGGTAACATACTTAGGTTTCTTAAGGCAACCACTTAACAACAATCAATATAACAGTTAAAACTTTAAACAAAATAAAACCAATATTATCTCTATTAGTTAGGAACTCCATCCTAACTACCTATTGCTACTTTATTTTTTTGCTTCCATAATGACCTAGTTCAACTCATGAGCCCGACTCTACTCCAAAGTCCATACCACTAAATATGGTATGATTAGTTACCATAGACCAATAACTAGAAGTGTAACAACTTACACTCTTGAGGACTACCCTTAAACTCAAAAATGCAATCTCTTATTTCACACAACAAGAGATATGAGAACTCGGAGCATTTAGCTTATCTCACTCTCACAAAGAAATTATCATAACATTAATAAAATAGTATAAAGTACTCACAGCTTAAGAATGCTATTTTACACTAATGACCAAACACCATCTTGAGTACTCACAACTCACAAGCATTGTTTTGGTCACACAATCACGAATCACTAATACTGAACAAAACTCAAGGTATTAGTGATTTGAAAACAAAAGAACAAGATTTCGATTTGATAAAGCTCTACCATATTTCCATCTCGCCAACCACCTTGCCAAGGGTGGTGGAAAATGTTATAGCGAGCTTGGTGGCAAGGTGCTAAAAGGTCACTTTTTTCCAAAAGTTACCAAGTTTTTTCCATAAATTCTTGCACCTAAAATGAGCCAAAAACACAAGTGACAATGTTGGATTGCTCGCACACTTACTCACCAAAAATCAACTCTCCATTTAGAATGCACACTACGAAAACAAACCCTATGGTGTACGTAAACATGCTTGCATACAAAGTGTTCCTGACTATGTACAATGTGTGCATTTCTAATCTATAGTAACTAACTTTACACAGAAGAGAAAAAATGCACTAAGTAAGAATAAAATAGACACCATATTTTGCACATGGGAAGTCAACAAATAGACACAAGAATAATGGGACTTACAATCTCCCACTTTGTCTTTTCATGTCAAAAAATTGCATAAATAAATACAAAAGCTCATCAAATCTGAGATGATCATGAAGATATCCTAAAGTTGTTTATTCCCATGAATAATACAATAACACATACTAAAACCCAAAAGATACACCGACTTCTAGGGCATCCAAATTTTTTGTTTCATCCATCTTCATGTAACATCTCATCCACTCTATCACTCTAAGACATAAGGATCTAAGCACCATTGCATACAACATACCTAAAGCAATAAGACTTCACTCTATACCTACAACCTATACACACGAAACACCAACATACCTCGTGAACATATCATGTAGAAATAGTGTGTAGTTTAAAAACATACTATTGTGTCACCCCTACATAAGTAAACACCAATAGGCTAAGTACAATTAACATAAACACCAGTATGCAGACTCACCCTTAACATATGTAACACTCCCCCTTAATGTATGCATATTAGATAACCATGAAATAGTACAAATTACAATCACCATACCATGCAACAATTAACATGTGAACAAAAAAATACAATGCATATATAAACAAACAAACACATGTTGTGCACACTTCTCCCTCTTTTTGACATGGAAATTCAAAGTAAGCACACATATAATATGCAACATAACATATCTCTATATGAAAAAGATAAGGTAAATAGAAATTCCATAATCCTAACACTCATGCAACCCAACAGATAAGATCAGAGCAAATGTAAAAAGAAGTAACACATGTAGTCAATCAAAAAAGATAAAGAATAACACCAAGACAATAGCTAGGTAAAAGCATGTAACAAACCACAACTTGAATGCATAGACAAACCAAGAGAGTGTAGACAAAAAAATCTCCGTAATGCAATACATAGCATAGAGCCCCACATCTATATGTACTATGGGAGGGCAAAAGAGGCTTCATAATGTGCATACAACACATCGATATGATAGACGATCAAACAACAATGGCACATAAATGTGTCAACAAATTTGAAGGAAGATGTTGACTAGAAGTCCAACTATCTTCCATGTTGACACGCTTCTAGTTACTCAACAATCTTCCCCCAAGAATCAACGCCACTTAAATGTGCCAACGAATCCCTAAGAAGGAGTTGACTAGAAGTCTAACTATCTTCCAAGTTGACACACTCCTAGTAATTCAACTATCATTCTCTAACAATACTTGGTTGTTTTCAATCCTAAAACCTCACCCAATACTATGCAAACATATATGAAAAAACATCCCAATCTACCAAATAAAACATATGTCTGCATTCCACCGAAAAATACTAGGCTATCAACTATAAGCATTAAGCATGCAATAACTCACTATAATATTGATGCACATAAACACATAAGAAGACACGTGAAACAAGAGATTGCAAATACTGCATGCAATAAGTCATGCTAATAATCCTATTTATGCATAGTTCATACAAAGTTATGTAAAGAAAAAAAGAGCATCATAAGAACACAACAACATAATATAAACTTTAAATAGAGAAAAAAAAGGATGCCAAAATATAAGACTCCTCCTAACACCATACAAATTACATACACCTCTACCTTTAAAAGTATACATGTGAGGCAAAAAACAAGTTAAGCAAGCAACTCTCACAACTCATGCATCACACATAATAACAAGAAACACAAAGTTATGCACAAATATTTCTTCCCCTTTTGACAGAGAAATTCAAAGGAACACTTTTATATGAGGAATAAAAATGAAACAAAAATGAAATGTAAAGGGAGAAGTAGATGGAACAAATTCAAAGAACAAGAGTGATTTTAGATTAAATAATGCACTTAACATAAACAATCATAGAGCTATCAATCCATGATGCATTCAAGAAGGAGTATGATTAAAAAATTGATTTCATGCTTGATATGTGTTATGCCCAACATGTTTACTTTATATGTCACCAAGAAATGCTTATATGAATCAAGCTTATAATGATAGGCTAAGATTTGGGTAGTAAAGAAGAAAGATTTAAGCAAAGGCACACCTTTAGATGACCATACATTCACTTTTAGCATAGAGCTTACAACCATAAGATGTAATCCTTTAAACTTGGAATTTTCCTTTTACTTCTCAATTTTGAAGCACTCGTAATTTTTCCAAAGAGGGGACCTTTTTCTTTTTCCTTTTATTTTATTTTCTTTTCAAACTCTTTCCTTCAAGCTCAAGAGTAATACAAACAATCTCAAAGTAAATAATTCAACAAGTCAAAGTTGAAACTCAATAAAAGGATAGCCAGGTAAGTGGGATTCATTATTTGAGCTAGGCTAGTAGATGCAAAGAAACTAAAGTATAACATAAAGGCTCAAGAGGAGAAATTGAGGATAAGAAGATAATGGAGACAAGAAGGATCAAATGATTAAAAGATGACCTAAATCATCTTTCTATCTAAGAAATACCAAGGATTTCACCTTAAGAGATACTAAATGTAGATTCTAAAGCTTGTCAAAGGCATATGAATCATTTAAGAAATAAATCTACACAAAATTCTCAATAATATCTAGACAAGTTCACAACATTAACATGTGTGTAAGAAAAAGTTTATTTCAAATAAAATACAAAAAATTAGTCGTACATACCTCCAATGAATGCACATATCAAGACAGCCATATTTCAATTTAAATCAAAAGCATGTTAATCATTTATCATCATTGTCCCTTTAAAATTCATTTTACAAGAAAAAAAATAGCATAATAGAAGAACATGTAGAACTATCCTATAAAAGAGAAATACAGAAACAGAGAAACAAAAGTGTCAAAAAGTTAAATACGTACAATAAACTAGTTAGATGACATAGATGGCCTCAAAAGGGATCAAAGTCTAAAAAGACAAGGATGTACGGCATGAGAGATTCATAGTAAAAACCATATAGTGTTTCCTTAAGAGAGAGAAAAAGCAACAAACTGCACATTTTTTCCTCAAAAGAGATCAATGAAAAGACTCACATCATTGCTAATCAAGAGAAGGAAATAAACTTACTAACAATAAGCAACACAAGTAACACCCTCAAGACAGGAAAGAAACAAGGGATGCTACAAAAACATCCAACCATATAAGAAAGGTTTAGATTCCAACATAGAAAGAACATACATGCTTAGATAGGGTCAGTACCCCAAACAATAGGAATGCCAACTAAATAATCAAGTCTAGTCACATCAATGCAACTAAGTCAAGAGTCCTAAAGAGAAGTAGATAATCTATATTATATATAGATGCACAAGGTAAACCCAAAAAAGCACAGTATATCAACCTCGCCAACCACCTCTCCAATGGTGATTGCAAGGGTGGTGCCAAACTTGGTGGCAAGGTACTCAAAATTCACATTTTTTTTGTTCCAAAAATCGCCAAGTACTTTCCATAAATACCTACACCAAATATGAATAAAAAAAAGATACATCATCATCTCACTTGAACACTTGCTCATCGAAAATCATACTCCACTTAGCATGCACACTATGAAAACCGACCATGTGGTGTGTGTAAACATGCTTGCATATAAAGTATTCATAACTATGTGCGTGTGTGTATTATTGATCTTTAATAACCAACCCTACATATAGAAAGACAAATACACTAATCAAAAATAAAACAGACATCGTGTTTTGTACACGAAAAACCAAAAAATAGGCACAAGAACAATGCCACTTACATTATTAATAAAAAATAGTACTTATAGAGCTACAAACTAGGCGCCAAATGACTCAATTCAGCATAAAAATGAAAGAGAACTACTACGAACTAAGGAAAATTAATTCTCAATGGACACCTATGCTACACTAGTATTATCAATGACTTCACTCAATTGCCACTTCTTTTCCAGAGCTCGTGATGACTCTATGAAAATAGAGTTATTGGTGCACTTTTTTACTTAATATTTACTTTTTATTCAATAAATAGTATTTTTGGGGCTAAAAATATTAAAATATAAACATTTTAGTGAAAATATAATTTTTTCGAATTTTTATAGATTTTTTATGAATTTTTAAAGTAGGGTCAATCAGAAGCTACTAGATGGCCTACCACACAAGCAGAAGAGCTGACTGGACAAGCCACATGGATTCCATGCATGTATGGACAACGAATCATAGATCGCTGCATGTGAAGAGTGAAGTAGCGCATGCCACATGTCCATATGGTGTTTAATCCGAGTTCGGAGAGTGGTCAAACCTTCACGCCATATGTCATCATGTGATTGCTTCTCGTGTTCCATCTATGAGCCACTCCATCCCTTACCGTGAATTACATTATGTTGTATGGTGATAACTCAACATACGTTGACTTGGATTAGTCTCCCCTGCCATACGTTGGGCTCTAATTCTCCTAGTGAATTTCGTTGACTTGGCTGGCCCTGTTGCTTTTGCTTGTTTGATCTTAGCCCTTGAACTAAAGTTGATCTAACAGCCCAAATTGCACCTGAGCTATATCTAAACCCCTAATCACCCCTATAAACCCTAATGAGTTGCCTTTAGAATAATTTTGATCAATTTTTGGAGCTAAAAAGAGAGAAAATACAGAAAAATTCAAAAGGAGATACAATTTTGGTAAAGATTCAAGATGAGATTAGCACTACAATTCAAGAGATTGATTATATTTCTTAATCTACTCTTTTTTTTTATCAATTTTTATGTCTTTCTTTATGAAAAATATGAGTTTTTTGGACAAAATTATGTATAGTTAATTTATTAATCTAGGGATCTTATGAACCCAATTTTCACCATATGATCTAATATTTTATCTCAATTATAATTATAATTTAATTATATTATTTAATCTGATTTTTATGCTATAAATTGTTTGGCCAATAATCTATAGAGCCAACTAAATAGATTTGAGAGAATTATTTAATTGTTTATCTTGGTTAAATAACATGCATAGTTTCTAGGTAGAGATATATGATTCTTATATATATGATCTAAAATTGATGAACTTAAGAAGTAGTATGCAATTTAATTACCATGAGAGTGTGATTAAATTAATTACTATATGGTGTGTAGTTTACTTGAGAAAGGAATACATGCTAGGTTAGATTTAATTGATTATGTAATTAATTAATAATTATATTAGGGGAATTTTAGCGATTCACATGTTTAGAAAATTGAGAAATTAAATATTTTTAGATATTTTCTCATATATCTTCTTAGTTACCAAATCTGATTTAATTAATTATTTCTATTTATTTTTAGTTATTTTTAATTTTGCTTCCTTAAAATATAAAAACACAAATAAAATTGATTTTTATTTTTATTAGTTTTAAAAATTAGTTTCTAATCAAATAATCTCCGTGGTAACGATATTTTTTTACCATTATATTACTTGCGATAAGTTTACTTACGTATTCATTACACATACAATTTGTGTAAAAGATTAGCTCAATCCAAAAAATTAGTGACTTTTTCCATCTTACCCCTTCATGGTATCCTCCAAGGGTTGAATATGAGCCAAATAGCCTTATTGTAAAAGTCCTCAACGGCAGCCTTGAACGTCTTATACTCTTCCTGTAGATATCTCTAAAGATCTTGTGGCTCAATCTTGCTTGGAGAAGGAACAGGGATGAGAGATGGTGAGCTTGGAGGACTTCTTAATAGGGAATCCATATTTATGGTAGGCACTATGCCTACCACAGCCACATTGGCTTGTATGCTAATTGTGCTCTCTTACTCTTCAACATGAGACTACTACCTGCCTGAATCATTAAACTGCATAAAAAGTAGCAAACATGAACAAAATGGCATTGGAAGAAGGGTTGTTTTGAGAGACTGGATAATGTGAAGACATGCCTACAAAGAGAAGGCCTGAAAATCAAAACAAATAAAAGCAAAAAATAATACAAGTATATTCTGCGTTCTTAGCAACCTACCATCAGTGAGAGAAGAACAAAGGTTTTGGGGAATCAAAGATGAGGGGTGCAATTCTCAATATGCACCATTCTCAATGATGGCCACCTCTCGTAATGATTCTTATCCGAAGAAAAAGCAAAGAGTCTTTCAATTAAAGATATCTTCTACGAACCTATCTTACTGTGCTTCCAGTGAACTGCAAATATATAGTAAAAAAATGTCGGTAAAAAATAATACAAAAAGTTATAGCCATAAGTGAAGATCAACCCAGCAAAAATCTCACCACCAAGAACACAATGGGTAAGAGAAGGGCCAAGTTTATACTATACCACATCAAAGGCCCATTCGCAATAAACCAAGACAGTCGCCAACCTTTGTTTGACTTTCAAAACTCCTCAATAAATTTACGATAGGCTATCCAAAGAAAATCCAAGTAATTGACTATACATAATATAGATATGTGAAGTTTTCTAAATTCATCTCTTGCCATCTTCTCCCAAAAGAATGTAGCAAGAAACAAAAACTTTCCAAAAGTTATGAATTTTTTTATTTTATATACATGTCAATTCCTTTTTTTATTTTATATACATGTCAATTCCTTTATATATATATATATATATATATATATATATATATTATAATGAGTTAAAATTATTTATTTTATATTTATTGAAAAATATTGATTTTTAAGACTTTTTGAAATTTTTATGATTTTTATGATTTTTTATTTAATAGGTAAATTTACTTAAAATTATCTATGGATATACTTAGTAAAAGTAGATATACTTAGCAAACCCATAGATGTACATAAAAAAAATCCCAAAATGGTGTTGTTTTGGTCTCCCAATGCAGTCCACCAGACCCCAAATGACGCATCATTTTTTGCGGCCCTCTCCCCATATACGATATGTCATACGGTCATATTTGTTCACGTCTCCCCAATGTGTTATTGTTCAATCCAAATCCCATATTGCAACACTTGGCACCCTTTTATCCTCGATGCATGTTTTACATGAGCCACGTATCCTTTTAAATGTGTATTTCGTGTAATATCAGTCATAATATACAACTCAAAAACATATTAATATTCTTAATATAAATATAAAATAATGCCATATAAAATACAAGTAATATAATTGCAAAAAAATCTAAGAGAAAATAAAAAATTATATAAATTATAGAATTAAGTTGGAGACTACAATTAAGAAGAAGAAGATTCAATAATCATTTAAAAGAGTTGAAGATTAGATTCAAGAATAAAAAATTTAAGGTTTTTTCCCTTCTCTTTATTATTTTCATAAATAATATTTTTAATTTATTATGTGCGAGAATAGTTAATTTTATAATTAATCGTGGATGATTTTAAAATCCTAGACATAGATGGTAATATTTAATAAGATCTATAATATTCTACTCATCTATTTTTTATTATCTATTAATTCAAAGTTTTAATCGTTGTATTAATTTTTTGATCATTTAAGTGTAAAATTGGGTAATCAAATTAATTTATCGTTAATCAATTTAATTAAATGGGTACATAATCATTTGATTAATTTAAATAATTAGTGATAAATTTCTTGCAAGTAGAATTAATACTCAAAATAATTAAACCTTACTTGTGTAATTAACCTTGATACAATTTTCTCTTTTAAATTGAATGATTTTGATGTATTAAGTTTAGAAAGCTTATTATAGGTTATCTATTAAAAAGGGTTACTATTAAGAGTTTGCTTAATTAAAAAAAATCAATAAGAAAGAAGATTTTTGTGTTTGTGAATTCCTCTAAATTGATATAATTAAATAATAGAATAATAGGATATATTTTTGTGATTTGTAATACATATTAGTAGAAAAGAATGATTTTATACTTGTTATTTTATTCGAATCTTTATCATAATATTTATATTTTATTTTTATACTTATTAATCTTTAGATTAGTTGTTATATTTAATTTTTAGTTCACAAAACAAACCCCCATTTTAATAAATAAGTGTTGGTTTCAAAGATCCTCGGCAGGATATACTAAACAATGATATCTTAAGCAATTCAAAGTAAGGTTTAAATTGATTATTTATCTAAGTTTCAAAAATTTTTGGAACTATATCGCCAAGGATTTTCTTCAAATTAACTTTTGTTTACTTTTATTTAGTTTTAAATGTTTTATATTTAAAAAATTAAATTAAATTAAAAATTAGAAAAATGTCATTAGAAAATAAAAACAAAATATTTTCTTTATTTTTATATTTATTTTGGTTTATTAATAATTTTATTTGTTTTATTTTTACTTAATTTATTTTTAATCTTTATTTTCTTTTCAAAGTCATAGTGAATGAACTCATACAACAATCTAAAATCAAATTCACATAATGCATAATTTCTTGAGCAAGCAATGCAAATGGATCTTCTAAATTCAAATGACACATGTGACAAATCGAATCATTCCATCCACGTAGAAATGGCTATGAATAATCCCAATCATACACTTAAGAAGACAGTAGCACGAGCTTTAGATGAACATCCATTATGCATTTAATATGATGAAAATGATGATGCTCTTGAATTGAAGTCTGGTATGATTCATCTCTTGCTTACTTTTCGAAGTCTAGTTGATGAGGATCCAAACAAGCATCTAAAAGAAGTTCATGTGGTTTGTTCTTGTTCTAGCATAAAACCTAATGGCACTACTGAAGAACATGTAAAACTTAGAGCATTCTCATTCTCTTTAGTAGAGAATGTTAAAGAGTGGTTATACTACTTACTATTTGGGACTATAAATAGTTGGAATGAGATAAAGTAGCTCTTCTTGGAGAAATATTTTTCAGCTTCGAGGGCCATTCTAATTAGAAAAGAAATGTGTAGGGGTCAATAGTACAATGGGGAGAATTTATGTGAATACTGAAAAAGATTCAAGAAATTATGTGCAAGTTGCTCTTATCATCAAATAAGTGAATTGGTCTTAATCCAATACTTATACGAAGGATTAATATTGTTGTGTGTTTTACAACACATAAAAACGTGCAAGTATACACGGTCACAAGTAATAATATTTGTAAGTAAAGATCGTTCCCACGGAGATTTATTACTAGCGTTTGTTGATTATTAAAATTATTTAAACCTGATGTTATCCAAACAATCAATAATTTGTTGCAGTTTGTCTTAATTAATTTTTTTAACAGATTGTACGAAAATTCTAGGATTGCAGTTCACCTAAATTAATCCACTTGAATATTTTATTCTCTCTTGATTTATGTTCTCGTGTTTTAAGTTGTTAACCAAGAACTCCTAATTTATCCATATATCTCTTTCAAGCTCCATACAGACACACCTAGTTAAAATGATTCACTATATTCCTATGAGAATTAAATTCAACCAGATTTATTAAGTTCTGAGTTCTCAAACAGTCACACATACAATAAAAGTATATTTCTATCCCTTATGTATATACGTTATTTTATCACGAGCAGCACACAAAAATGCCTTTTTCAAGTTTATTTAAGTGTCACATATCAGTTAATTAATCTTTCGATAATTAAGAGCATTAAACACAGATAAAATAAACAACTTAAAACAGTTTCATAAATCATTCAAAAATAATTAATTCAAGTTTCATAATTTACGCTACACTTCAATCCTAGAACAAATGTATTAGTTCATAGCAAAATTTAAAATCACAACACAACAAAAATAAAACATTGCAGAGAAACAAAATTAAAAGAAAATAGATAAGGAAAAAACTCTTTCACGATTCCTCAATGAAAAATAAATTTCTTCCCTTTTCTTCTTCTTTGTTTTCTTCTTTCTTTGTAATTTCCCAGAAAGAAAATTCACAAGAACTGCGAGAACACCCCCAATTATGAGAGGAAAAACCAAACTAAACTCAAAACTCCTCTCTCAAAAATCAAAGGCGCGTACAAAAATATATCCCCCTTTTCAATTCTTATTTTTTTATCTTATTTTTTTATATTTTTTATTAAAAAGTGCTGGGACAAAACTGTATGGAGAGCAACCCGCGTGAAAACATTCTACGCGTTTTTGATTTTTTTTCTTCTTTTTTCGCATGCCACATGTCACCATGTGATTTGTTGAGAGAAATACAGCGACACATGGCCGATTTTCATTGCGTGGTAAGGCCGGGCGCATGAAGAACGCGTCGCACAAGATTGCCTCGCGTTGGAAGTGATTAACTACCGAAGTGGGCACGGTTTCGCGTTTTTATTTCACCGAATACATGCCACGTGTCATCATGTTATTCGCCGGAATATTTATGAGACGTGGTCGCTCATTTTCCGTTGAAACACGGCGTGCACGCGGCTTCGATGTACCGTGTCACACAGATTTGCAGACGGCGGCTCGCGCGATGCCTTTGTTCAACGCGTTTCAATCCGGGACCTGCTCATCTCATCCAACGGCGATCGACGTGCCTCGAGGGAATCTGCCAGACTGGCCACGTGGGTCCCACTCGCATGCCATTCTCGCGCGGCAGCGGGGCCCCATCGGCACGCCGAGCCGCACGAACGAAGAACTCGTGCCCACTCTCCTTCATCGGTTTGACCACACGCGAATCCCAACCGTTACTTTCTTTGATCGGATCAGGTCCACGTTGCGCGTTTGGAATCTACATGGTCTCATCTCACCTGCGCAGAAATTAAGTTTTATTAATTGTATTTTCACCCACAAATATATTTCAAATTATATTTTAAACTTTGCTTAATTACAATATAGCCCTTTTTCTAATTTATATTAAATTTTCAAGTTTTAATAATTCGAATTAAGCACTCTTTTATTTGAAATTATATTTTTGGACATAAATTTGCAATTAAGTACGTTTTTGATACAATTTATTTAATTTTCTTAAAATATATAATAAAACAATAAATACTAATTTATTAAACTAAAGTTAACTAAAAATAGAAAGAACATAGCAATTATAATTAATAAAATAGGTAAAAATAACTATATAAAATACAGTTATCAACACCCCCAAACTTAAGTTTTTGCTTGTCCTCGAGCAAAAGGAAGGAAATTAAACAAATATAACTGCTTTTAAAATAGTGATTTTCAAAATATTTCTTTTGTCTTTTGAAATTACATAATTCAAAGAAATAAAAGAATTTTATCTAAGTATCAAAATCAATTTAAAAATATATTACATTTTCACAATGAATTTTAGTGTGTGTAAAGTCTTTTCATATTTCATCACATGCACTCCGGATCCGTTTATACAAATATGAAATCAAACAAATTTTTAATGAAATCACAAATCTTATAAGTTTATTTTTTATTTCTCTCTCCACTGATGTAGACAAACACAAAACACAAAATCAATAGGACTTTATTAAGCTTGTAATGTATGGCTTAGGTAAAGGTAGGATGAAGGATAATATTTAGCTTAAAACTTTTCCCGAGCATAACATTTCAGGATTGGAAAAGATAATTCTATCATCACAATAATTACAACCCAATTTGGGATTTATCATCACATACAATAATCTTTTTTTTCTTTTTTTTTCTTTTTTCTTTTTTATTTTTTTTAGTATCCCTTTTTTTCGATATATCTTTAAATATTTACTAACAATTGTCAAATGATAGTGAGATAAGAACAATAGGTATATCAACAAAAATATATATATATTTCTTTAGATAGGCTTTTGAAATGAGAAAAATATATATATAAACTTTGAAGCTCAAAAAGGGTATACTATGGATAATGAATGTGAAGGTAGATATAAAGGCTCAAACGATCCAAAGATGGCCTAAATCATTTTCTTAGTTACATGTCATCTATAATTTCGCCTCGAGAGAAAATCAAACAAATTCTAAAAATTGTGACACCACAAAAATTAATCGAATTCCATACTCACATAAACCTTCTCTAAATTATCATAGCAACTCAAAAATCAAGACTAGTGCTCATGAATATTTATTCTTGTAAAAACGAAACATACATAAAAATTATTTATCACTTAGACAATATTCAAATTTTTCAAAGAGATATGCATCATTTAAATACAAGAAATCAAAATAAATCACTATTAATAGCAACATATCTTCAATCAACCCAAACAAACAAAACTAGACAAGCAACAATATCAAGAAGTATTTCAAATAAGTTTAATCTCAACACCCCCGAACTTAATATGCACATTGTCCCCAATGTGTGGAAATTAAAGAACAAAGGAAATGTGTTTAAAGAAACTTCCCTGAATGGTGAGTTGACTTGTGAGATTGAAATCCAAAATTGTTTTACCTCCTCGGATTTGCACCTATCAAAACAAAGAAACAGAATGAAGAAATATGCAACTAATACATGTTCTAAAATACAATAAATAAATAAATAAAAACTAAAACACATGGGTTGCCTCCCAAGAAGCGCTTGATTTAGAGTCATCAGCTTGACTTCCTTTTTCTTTGCTTTAGGTTGGGTCATATAACAAAATGGTTGGCTTTAGATGATCGACGTCACCTCTCCAACAAGGTTTGAGTTTTTGCCCATTCACTTGGAGATTCCTCTGTGATTTTTCATCTTTAATCTTAATAGTACCGTATGGATGCATTTTGGAAATAGTGAAAGGTCCTGACCACCTTGATTTAAGTTTCCCTAGGAATAATTTCAACCGAGACTTGAAGAGCAAAACTTTGTGTACTTGTTCAAAATGTCGATGCAAGAGCTTATTGTTATGCCATCCCTTTGTCTTTTTTTATAGAGCTTAACATTTTTATATGTTTCAGAGATTTAACCGGTCCATCACATTGATTGGAAAACAACGCTTTTCGAATCCATTTTAAGTCATTTAGATTCACAGGAGAAATTGTGAAGAATCGTAGTAGAGTTTTTTGTAGACCAACTATCAACTAACTCATATACTCTATAACAAGCATCGTAATCACCTAGAAATTTCATCGCCCAAACACTTTGAAAGCTACTCTGGTCTTGAACTCTCATAGTAGTTCCCCTTTGAACATCAATCGAGTTCTACCAGCTTGCTAAAATTGTCTACCCAAAATAATGTGGATCTCTTTATCTTCCTCCACGTGTCCAAGAATTATGAAATCATAGAAGGATAAACTTGTCTACCTCGGACAAGCACATCCCTCTATAATGCCTCGGGGTGTTTCAAAGACCTATCCGCAAGAAGTTGAAGAGTTGTGGTCGCCAGTGCTTCTCCTAATCCAAGTCTCTAGTAGATGGAAAGTGGCATCAAATTAATGCTTACACCCAGATCGCACAGAGCTCTACCAAAGAATTTCTCACCAATAGTACAAGGAATGGTAAAAGTTCCTGGATCTTTAAGCTTAAGTGGTAGCTTCTTTTGAAGGATGGCACTACACTCCTCTGTGAGAGCAACAAAATCACCTAACCTTCTCTTTTTAGACAAGATGTCCTTCATAAATTTCATATAGCTAGGCATTGCTCCAAGGCATCAGTAAAAGGAATGTTAATATGAAGCTTTTTAAAAACTTCAAGAAATTTAGAGAATTGCTTATCAAGCTTTTGCTTATGGAAGCATTGAGGAAACAGAATTGGTGGAGTGTAAGGCTTGAGACTTTCTAAGCCTGGTTTCATCGTGAGTTGCGTTGATTCTTCATTTTCTTCGACTCTTTCTTCTCCATAATTTTGTTTTTTTTTTTGGGCCAAAAGCTTCAACATTGTGGGTCAAAGAAACGGGCTTAGGTATTTCCTTTAACTAGTTTCCACTTCGAGTGTAATTGCCTTACAATGCTCTTTTTCCTCCCCTATTAGGATTAGTTTCACTATCACTCAAGAAAAGCTCCCCTCGAGGACGATCATTGTCGACAAGCAAAGAGCAAGTTGCCCCAATTGAACTTCAAGATTTCTCATCGTTTTGATTCGAAGAATAGTCTCATTATTGGCCATGTATCGAGCAAACATATCTTCCAATAATGGCTTTTTTTCTTGTGGTGGAGCTTGGTTATGAAAGTGCCCGAGGATACGTGGGTTTTATGTAAGATTTACGGTCCCTCATCATACTCCAAGATAAATTAGGATGATTCTTCCACCCTAGATTGTAAGTGTTGGAATAGGGATTGTTTTGATTGTTTTGGTTCCTATTATAATTGGAAACAAAATTAACAGATTCAAAGTTATGAGGACATCTCTCACTGGCATGATTTCCATTGCAAATTTCACATGCAACAAAAGGACTCTGAAGAGAATGGACACCCATAGTATCCATCTTTTTCACCAAAGTGGACACTTGTGCGGTTAAAGCGGTCATAGCATCAATCTCATGAATTCCAGCTGCTTTCTTAGGCAACATTTTCTCTGATGGCCACTCATAACTATTTGAAGCCATTTTCCTCTAATAAGTTATAGGCTTCATCAATTGATTTTCCCATTAAAGCACCATCTGCTGCAACATCAATCATATTTCTAGTTTGACCCATCAAACTATTATAAAATGTTTGAACTTGAAGCCACTTCGGTAATCCATGGTGCGGACATCTTCTAAGTAGCTCCTTGTACCTCTCCCAAGCTTCATATAATGACTATGAGTCGAACTGCATAAAAGTGGTGATTTCATTCCTCATCCGTGCTCTTCCAAGTGGAAAATATTTGGCTAAAACTTTTGAGCCAGATCCTCCCAAGTAGTGATAGAACCGCATGGCAATGAATTCAACCAACTCTTTGCCTTATCCCTAAGTGAAAAAGGAAAAAGTCTCAACCAAATAGCATCATTAGTGACTCCATTATGCCTAAAGGTATCACAAATCTCTAGAAAATTTGATATATGGGAGTTTGGATCATCGTGGGGTAAACCACCAAATTGTACCAATGTTTGAATCATATGAATGATTGCAGGCTTAATTTCAAAATTATTGGCTTGAATTAATGGTCTTCTAATGCTTGAATGAATGCCACCAACCATAGGCACTGAATAATCTCTTAAAGATCTTGGTTCTTCTACTTTTGGAATTTCATGATCCATAACTAGATGTTTTAAGGTTTCTTGTTTATTATTTTTCTTTAAGTTCAAAATAGTTCTATGGATTTCTAGATCTAACAGAACTATGTCAAGATTTCTTACAAGGCCGCATACAAAGTCTCACTCTATCCAAAAATCAAAAAATAAATCTAACACCATAAAAAATAAAAAAAAAAATAAAAACATAAATAAACACAAAGCTAAGCAAATAACAAGTAAGTACAAAAAATAGTTTTTTTTCTTTTGAATTAAAATCGTATTAATTGGTATTAATATCAACAAAAATTAATAAAATAAATCAAGAACGGCGCTAAAACTTGTCAGTGTGTTTTACATCACATAAAATCGTGCAAGTATACACGGTCACAAGTAATAATATTTGTAAGTAAAGATCGCTCCCACGGAGATTTATTACTAGCATTTGTTGATTATTAAAATTATTTAAACCTGATGTTATCCAAACAATCAATAATTTGTTGCAGTTTGTCTTAATTAATTTTTTTAATAGATAGTACGAAAATTCTAGGATTGCAGTTCACCTAAATTAATCCACTTGAATATTGTATTCTCTCTTGATTTATGTTCTCGTGTTTTAAGTTGTTAACCAAGAACTCCTAATTTATCCATATATCTCTTTCAAGCTCCATACGTATTAACACCTAGTTAAAATGATTCACTATATTCCTACGAGAATTAAATTCAACCAGATTTATTAAGTTCGAAGTTCTCAAACAACCACACATACAATAAAAGTATATTTCTATCCCTTATGTATATACGTTTATTTTATCACGAGCAAGACACAAAAATGCCTTTTTCAAGTTTATTTAGGTGTCACATATCGCTTAATTAATCTTTCGATAATTAAGAGCATTAAACACGTATAAAAATAAACAACTTAAAATGCTTTTCATAAATCATTCAAAAATAATTAATTCAAGTTTCATAATTTACGCTTACATCGCAATCCTAGAACAAATGTATTAGTTCATAGCGAATTTAAAATTACAACACAACAAAAATAAAACATTGCAGTAGAAACAAAAATTAAAAGAAAATAGATAAGGAAAAAACTCTTTCACGATTCCTCAATGAAAAATAAATTTCTTCCCTTTTCTTCTTCTTTGTTGTCTTCTTTCTCTGTAATTTCCCAGAAAGAAAATTCGCAAGAACTGCGAGAACACCCCCAATTATGAGAGAGGAAAAACCAAACTAAACTCAAAACTCCTCTCTCAAAAACCAAAGACGCGTACAAAAATATATCCCCCTTTTCAATTATTATTTTTTTGTATCTTTTTTTTTATATTTTTTTATTAAAAGTGGGGGACAAAAATGTATGGGGAGCAACACGCGTGAAAACATTCTACGCGTTTTTGATTTTTTTTCTTCTTTTTTCGCATGCCACATGTCACCATGTGATTTGCTGAGAGAAATACAGCGACACGTGGCCGATTTTCATTGCGTGGTAAGGCCGGGCGCATGAAGAACGCGTCGCACAAGATTGCCTCGCGTTGGAAGTGATTAACGGCTGGAAGTGGGCACGGTTTCTGCGTTTTTATTTCACCGAATACATGCCACGTGTCATCATGTTATTCGCTGGAATATTTATGAGACACGTGGCTGCTCATTTTCCGTTGAAACACGAAGGTGCACGCGGCTTGGATGTACTGTGTCACACAGGATTTGTAGACGAGCGGCTCGGTGCGCGACAGCTTGGTTCAACGTGCTTCAATCTGGACCGTTCATCTCATCCAACGGCGATCGATGCCCCTCGAGGGAATCTGCACAGCCGACATGTGGGTCCCACTCTACACGCCAATCTACGCGATAGATGGGCCCCACTGGCACGTCGAGCCGCGGGAACGAAGAACTCTGTGCCCACTCTCCTTCGTCGGTTTTGATCTACACGCGCGAATCCCAACCGTTACTTCTTTGATCGGACGGTCCACGTTGCGCGTTTGGAATCGGGCGCATGGTCTCATCTCACCTGCGCAGAAATTAAGTTTTATTAATTGCATTTTCACCCACAAATATATTTCAAATTATATTTTAAACTTTTCTTAATTACAATATAGCCCTTTTCTAATTTAAATTAAATTTTCAACTTTTAATAATTCGAATTAAGCACTCTTTTATTTGAAATTATATTTTGGACATAAATTTGCAATTAAGTACATTTTTTATATAATTTATTTAATTTTCTTAAAATATATAATAAAACAATAAATACTAATTTATTAAACTAAAGTTAACTAAAAAATAGAAAGAACATAGCAATTATAATTAATAAACTAGGTAAAAATAACTGTATAAAATACAGTTATCAAATACCCATGGATAGAAGTATGATATATGTAGCAAGTGGTGAAGCTTTAGTTAATAAGACTCTTCAAACTACAAGGAATTTGAAAAGCAATATGGATAAAAATGCTCAATAGTTTGGTACCAATTCCAAAACTCCACAAAATATCAATGAAGTGGGAGTTCTTAATAATATTTAACAATAAATGGGCACCCTTACTTGAATTATATAACAATTAGTGATTGGATAAGTTCAAGGTTATGGAATCTGCACTAATATTGGACACTTAATAAACTTGTGTCCTGCTATTGAAGATCCTAATCTTGAACAAGAAAATTATATGGGAGGATACTATGGACAACAAAGGTACAAATATGATCCCTACGCAAACACTTACAATCTTGGTTGGAGGAATCATCCCAACTTAGCTATTCTAGAAGCAATCAAGTAGTTTCCCTTGGTAATCCACCAAGTTTTTTTTCAAGAGACCAACAACCCTATAAAGTGAGACCACAAAATCCTCCTCCACCTCAAGGTATATTTATAGAGGATTTTATAAATATAATAGCATCCAAAACTAGTCAATTCCAACAAGATACTATTAAGTTTGAACAATAATTAATCGAGTTTCAACAAGATACAAGATCTGATATCAAAAATCTTGAAAATGGATTTAGTTAGTTAGCTACTACCATTAGAAAATTAGAAGCACAAGGATCTAGTAAACTTATTTCTCAACCAATGGTCAATCCTCAAGAAAATTCAAATACTATATCACTAAGATGTGGTAAACATCTTAAAGAAGCTCACGAGTTACAAATCAAAGAAAATGAGACTGAGGACGAGCTAATTCAAGAATAAATAAACAATTATGACAAAGTGGAAAATAGTATAATCGATAACAAGGAATCAAAAAAACCATCTAAGGTACAATTGAAATTTCCAATTTCTAGCTATGAACCCACATTCCTTTTCTTAGCAGGTTTGCAAAATCCAAGAAGAAGGTACATGAGCAACAAGTTTTGGAAACATTTTGAATAGTACAAGTTAATATTCTGTCGTTGGATGCCACCAAGTAAGTGCTATGCTATACAAAATTTCTAAAGTAATTGTACACCAACAACAGAAACCTCAAAGGTAATGAAGTGGTGAACATATGAGAGAATATGCTAGCAACCTTACAAAGGAAACTGCCACAAAAATGCAAGGATCTAGGTAGTTTCACCATACCATGCATTATAGGTAACATTAAAATTGAAAGGGCTATGCTAGATCTAGAAGCTACAATTAATGTTATGCCTTACTCAATGTATGTTACTTTAAATCTTAGTCCCCTTGAAAAGATCGTTGTAGTTCTCCAACTCATCGATCGGTCTAATGCTTATCCAAAGGGAGTTTTGGAAGATGTTTTAGTAAAGATTAATGAGCTTATCTTTTTGGTCGATTTCTATGTCTTGATATGAGAGATAACTCCACTATTAAGTCCACACCCTTTCTTTTGGGTGTACTATTCATGAGAATAACCTAGACAAAGATAGATGTGCAAACTAGAACTCTAACTATAGAGTTTGACGAAGAGGTTATTCGCTTCAATATCTTTGAAGTAGTAGGGTACCCTAGTGATTATAATTCTTGTTTCTTTGTTGATATACTTGATTCTTTAGTGCGCAAATGATTGATGTTGAAATTACAGACATATAAGAGGTTGCCATAGGATACAACATGAAAATCAAATATTTAAGTGATGCATAAGACGATATTTATGAAGTAAAGGAATTAATAGAGATTGTTGCCTCTTTTAACTCTTCTTTTGAGATAAACCCAAGGCACAATCCTTCCAATATTTCTCTTCCCGTATCTAATGAAAAAAAAAAATTTCCTTCCACTATGTAGGCACTCACCTTGGAACACAAACCTCTCCCAAAACATCTCAAATATGTATATTAGGAGACAGAGACACACTTCCTGTAATTATAGCATCTGATCTTTCAGTTATTCAAGAAGAGAGCTTAATCCATCTTTTGAGAGAATACAAATTAATGATTGGGTGGACAATTGCGGACATTTCTAAGTGGATGCACCAAATATTACTTGAAGATGATACCAAACCAACATGAGAACCATAAAGGCAATTGAATCAACCAATGATGGAAGTGGTTAAGAAAGAAGTTATCAAGCTATTGGAAATGTGTATAATTTTTTTTATATCAGATAGTAAGTGAGTTAACCCAAGGCAACTGGTTATAAACAATTAGGAGTTATAGTGGTGAAGAATGAGAAAAATGATTTAATTTCTACCCGACTCCAAACCAGTTGACGAATTTGTATTGATTTATAAAAGCTCAACTCTATGACTCACAAAGATCATTTCCTTTACCTTTTATTGATCAAATACTTGAGCATTTAGTAGGCCATACTCAATATTGTTTTCTTGATGATTTTTTAGGTTATAATGAGATTGTCATTGCGTCGGAAGACCAAAAGAAGACAACATTCATTTTCCCCTTTGGAACCTTCACTTATAGATGCATGCCATTTTTTGTAATGCTCTCACCACCTTCCAAATATGTATGATAAGTATATTTTCTGATAATATAGAGAGCATTATAGAAGTGTTTATGGATGACTTTATTGTATATGGAGATTCATTTGATAACTACCTCAATAACCTTATATTAATTCTAGAGAGATGCATAAAAAATAACCTTGTACTTAATTGGGAAAAATATCATTTTATGATAGATCAAGGTATAGTTTTAGGGCATGTAATATCATCTAAGGGAATAGAGGTTGATAAATCTAAGATAGATCTTATTCATTCCTTAACACCTCTCACTTATGTGAGGGAGGTTAATTCTTTTCTTGATCATACAGGATTCTATTGAAGATTTATTCAAGATTTCTAAAAAATAGCAAGGCCTCTATGCTAGTTGCTATAAAAGGATGTGGATTTGTTCAATGAAGAGTTCCTCAATGCATTTAACAAAATTGAAAGACCTTTCAACCAGAGCACATATCATTAAGCCACTTTACTGAAGTCCAACATTTGAGCTTATGTGTAATACAAGTGATTATGCAGTTGGAGTTGTGTTGGGAAAAAGGTTTAACAAGCTACCAAATTCCATATATTATGCATCATGGACTTTAAACTATGCCTAACTCTTTTACTCTACAATGGAGAAATAACTTTTAATTTTTGCATTAGAAAAATTTTGATCATATATAATTGGAACTAAAGTGACTATTTTCTCTGATAATGCAACTCTTAGGTACTTACTCAGGAAGAAAGATGCCAACGTGAGGCTAATAAGATGGATTCTTCTCTTCCTCTACAAGAATTTGACCTTGAAATAAAAACAAAAGGAAGTGAAAATGTGGTAACAGATAACTTCAGTAGATTAATTCAGAAAGAGCAACTACTTGAGACCACAGAGTTTACTCAATGGTATGCAGATATAGTGAACTACTTGGTCACTAAATTTTTTCCATAAGACCTATCACAAGCTAGCAAATTCAAACTTAAGAAATTAGATAAAAAATATGTGCAAGATTATCCCTACCTTTGTAAACATTGCCCAGACCAATTAAAAAGATGTGTACCTAACACTAAGTTTACTTCTATTCTATTTTTTTGTCATTCTTATGCATATGGGGGGATATTTTGGAGTAAAATGAACCGCTCACAAAGTCTTAGAGAGTGGATTATACTACCAAAACTTTTCAATGATGCCTTCACCTTTTGATAAACATGTGATCATTGTCAAAGAACAAGTAACTTAGGCCCTAGGAATCAAATGCCACAAAAACTCTTATTTATACTATCAAAACATTCATTATGTGTTTAAATGATTGGAAGCTAAAGCGAACATAACTAACGAATCTAAGGTTATTGTGAATTTTGTGAATTTTAACATCTTTGCTAGGTTTGTAACACCAAGAGCTATCATCAACGATGATGAACTACATTTTTGCAATAAGACTTTTTAGACCTTACTTAAAAAGTACAATGTTAACCACATAATCGCTACCCCTTATCACCCATAAACAAATAGACAAGCTAAAGTGCCCAATAGAGAGATCAAGTCCATTCTTGAAAATACAATCAAACCCAATAGAAAAGATTGGAGCTTAAAACTGGGTGATGTATTGTGGGTGTATAGAACTACATATAAAATGCCAATTGAGATGTCACCATTCCGATTGGTGTATGGTAAACCTTATAACATGGACAGTAAAGCAATATAACATGGACTTAGAAGAAGTTGAAAGACATTGAAAATTACAAATGAATGAGCTAAAGTAAATTAGAAATGATGCCTATGATAGCTTAAGAGTTTGCAAAGATAAAACAAAGGCATTTCATAATAGTATGATATCGAAGAAAGAATTCACCATTGGCAATAAAGTCCTCTTATCCATTCATGCCTTAAACTATTTCCAATTAAATTACGTTCTCATTGGATCGCTCTATTTATTATCACTAATGTTTTCTCTCTTGGTGTAATTGAAATACGAAGCCCAAGTACTAGCAAAGAATTCAAAGTTAATTGACGCAGATTAAAGTCATACTAGAATCCTTTTACACCAATCAATATAGAAGAGGTAACTCTACATGAGCTAATAGATTTGGACGATTAAAGAAACATATGAGGTAATGTTAAGCTAATGACATTAAACTAAGCGCTTTATGGGAGGCAACCCACCATATTTTTTTTCTATTCCCCTTTTACTTATTTTTACATTACATATATGTATGTGCTTACATGGAGGATAATGTAAGAATTAGGTATGGGGGAATGTTAACACATCACTATCTTTAGTTTTTTGCTTTATTAGTTTAGCATGTTTTAGGATGCATGTAGGACTAGTATGCTCTAGTTAGTATATTTGTTTTCCTTGTTAATATTTGTTTATTGTATTCTTAGGATAGTTAGGATTAATAGAAGGGCTTAAAATCAATCACATATTCTCTCCTTGTTTTCTATCATCTATGAGAAAATTAGCTAAACAATGTTAGGTCAAAAAGATAACGAATGTTGCTAGTCTTGACCTTGCTCCTAAATGAAGGTAACTTTATGATAACTTTGCTTTAAACTTACATGAAAAATAGCTAAATTGGTGATAGAATAATCTATATGCATGAATTTGTGAAAAATATTGTGAATCCCTTGGAACTTTGCTATAATTTTGATGAATAAGAATAAGTTGTTAGAACTTTTCTTTAAGTTTATCAAGGTGAATGCTAAATGTATACCTTGAAAAATAATTAAAGCAATAAGATTAACTTCTTTAGCTAAATTGTTCTACCCTTAATTTTTTTGTTTTTTCAAAAACAACCTTTTTAGAGAACCAATTTAAAATTACATGAGTCAATTATATATACTCACTCCTTATTCTTTGAACTAAACACATTGGCCATATTCTATAGTTCAAGAATAAGTAAAGTTGCATAAAAAGAATAAATTTTATGAAAATACTATAATAAGATTTAAGAGGGTGAATTGTGCTATAATTGATTAAATGTCCATCATATAGGAAACCTGCTATAATATGTAACCCTAATGAAAAATAATAATAAGGGGAGAAGCTGAAAAGAATTATAAAAATGGTTGTGCTATTAAAAAAATAGGATCAAAAATAAAAGAAGAGAAATCAATAATGATGTTTGGGTCCAAAATATTGAAATTTGATCCTATTTTATTGACATTATTGATCTTATGACAATATTATTTATAATTCCCTTTCTCTTACTTCATGACCTCGTGAATTTTTTTTTCTCCTTTTTCCTTTCATTGGATTGAACTAAAAAACATAATCACATATTATAACCAAATGAAAGACCTTTTGATTTAAGGAATACTTTTAGTGATTGGATATACAATTTAAAAAAAAAACTATAGTACTCAATTCAACTCTAAAAAGAATAGTTATATTTTATAAAAAAGAATAATGTTTAATCATGTTTATGTCAAATGATTTGACAATTGTTAATTAATATCATATCACATATACACTTTGAACATGATTGTTGTATAGTAACAAAATGTCTAACATTTATTAAAATTTAAAATCATAATATTGTTAAGCCTATGTGATAAAATGTTAGAAAACTTATTCTCTTAATTATAAAGTGTTGACTTTACTCGAGGATTATCAAAGAGTGGGTGTAAAAGAATTTGATAAGTGTTATTTAATACACTTTTAGATATTAATTCTTTTATATTTATATCATTTTATTATTATAATGAACTAAATTATTTATTTTATATTTATTGAAAAATATTAATTTTTTTTATATTTTTTGGAATTTCTTAAGATTTTTATGAATTTTTTATGGTTTTTATTTGACAGGTAAAGTATTTAGAAATATGCGTGGCTGTACTTAATAGAAGTGGATGTACTTAGCATACTCATGCACATCTAAAACAAAATCATTTTGACATCCTAGCATAGTCCACCAACCCCCAAACGACACAATGTTTTCTATGGCCTTATACGCCATGTACATTTTGTATGGTCGTATTGTTCATGTCTCCTAACCAGCATGTTATCGTGACACATGGCACCCTTTTATCCTCAATGTGTTATTTGCGCGAGTCGCGTATCACGACGTATATCAACCCTAATACAACTCAAGAATATATTAATTTTTTCAATATAAATATAAAATAACATCTCATAAATATATAAACAATGTCAAAATTGTACAAAATTTATGTAAAAATTAAAAAATACAAAAATTATAGAATTAAAATGAAGGCTATAATTGAGAAGAAGATTCAAGAATCGATTAAAAGAGTTCAAGATCATATTCATGAACAAAAATCTTAAGATTTTTTTTTCCTTTTTTATTGTTTTCATAAATAATATTCTTAATTTATTATATGACATAGTAATCACTTTTATAATTTATTATGGATAGTTTCAAAATCATAGACATGGATTGCAATATTTTGATCTATAATATTCTATTCATTTGTTCTTTTTGATGATATATTAATTATCAATTTTAATCGTCGTATGAAGTTTTTTGATTATTTATATGTACAATTATATAATCATATAAATTCATCGTTAACTAATTTAGTTGATTATGTACGTAATTATTTAATTAATTTAAATAATTAGTAATAAATTTCTTACAATGAGAATTAATATTCAAAATAATTAAACCGAACTTGTGTGTTTAACATTGATCTAATTTACTTTTTTAAATTAAAGGTTTTTAATAGTTTAAATTTAGAAACCTTATATTAAGTTACTTATTAAAAAGAGTTTAAATTAAAAGCTTATTTAACTCAAGGAACATGTAAAAAGAGGAAAATATTTTCTGTATTTGTAAATTTCTCTAAGTTGTTATAATTAAAAACTAAGAGAATATAATATGTTCTTATTGATTTACCATACATGTTAGTGGTAGAAAATAATCTTACGATCGTTCTTTTATTTAAATTTTTATCACAATATTTATATTTTATTTTATTTTTATTAATAAGTTTTAATTTTTAATTTACAAAACAAAATCTCATTTTTAATAAATAGAAGTTAGTTGAAGAAATTATATGAGAGAAAAAATCTATATACTTATTATATATTAAATAACGATATTTTAATATTATATGTTAAATAATAATATTTTAATATTATATGTTAAATAATGATATTTTAAATAATTTAAAGTAAAATTTAAATTGATTATTTATTTAATTGCGTGGAAAATCGGCCAAGAGGTTCCCTCACTTTACACGAGAATTCCCTTTACCAGAGGCGGGAACGAAAGTCAGAGTCCAGTTAAGAGTTGATTAGCAAAAAAAAAAAAAAAAAACAGTGATCCCCTTGTAAGGAGGTTTATTGGGAACCAAGTGGCTCTAAGGCAAATCTCGATATTATTTGGGATTTCAAATATATATGCCAATTCCTTGACAACAGATTCAATCAAAATTGGGAACCAAAGAGTCAACTTCATATCCCATAATTAGCTCAAGATCATAAACCCGAATACCCACAAGAATGGTAGTAGAGTTGAAAGTGCTGACAAAAGTGGTGGGCTCGAAACAAGGAATGCCCAAGGGGATCATCGGGATCGCAAAATTTTCAGAACCGCTACCGCCGAGTAAAGGATCGTAGACTAGAAACTGGTCGAACAACCTGTTTGGACGTACGACAATGATTGGCTAAACTGTACGCCACTCAGAAGCTCCGCCTTATTGACTGACCAGCTTGAATTTCTAGTCGACTGCTCGAGCTGGGCTACTGGGTGACTAATTCGCCAGGCTTCTATTCACCTCGCCTAGTTGGCTTGACTAGTGTGTTGCTCGATTTCTCTAGTCGGCTTTCCAGCGACCTGTTACGTCTGGTCGGTTGGTGGCTGAATGCCCAGCCAACCCCCCGCCCACTTAATCCCCCATCTTGCCTTTTCTCCATCTCTATATTTGTCCCTATGACTAGATCCCCCTACATATCTACTCTCCTTTCTAGGCTTTTTGAGAGATATGTCTATGTTTTCCACTAAAAATGTGATATTTGTCGCTAGGCTTGGAGTGTATTTGGAAGAGGGGTTTTGATCCACTTATGAATGTGATGAAGAAGACAATGTCATTTTGAAGATATTTTCTCCTCAGAATCTTCTAGTTGACTTACTTGATGGACTTAGTGTTTAAAATGGTAAAAAATAATGTTAGTGGAGTATAAATGGTAGACAATAATGGATAATGGAACATAAAATATGGAGGGTTAGGATTTTATATTCATTTCACGTAGTATACATAATGACTCTTTTGTAAAGAAAAGATTAGAACAGAAAAATATATTTGACATGGTATCAGAACAGGTTATGGTTAACCTAAATAAATAAAAATCTTACGTTGTTATCGATTATACTATTTTTTGTTCTCCTCGACATTGGTTTGTTCTATTAAATCCTGAGATCAGATCAATAATCAATTCAAAAATGATTCAGTGAGGAAATGCAGTTGCTGTATACAGATAATCCGTATGAGGCATATGAAATATCTTACTAGTAGCTGTTAATAGCTATTTTTTATGCAAAAACAACTAGGTTTGGTTGATTAGTTGTTTTATTAGGATCATGGGTGACTGATCTATTGATAACTGAGACACCATATCCAGGTTTTCAAGAATTGTCATCTTGGTCAATTTGCTCAGCTTCTTCCATCCACTTCCATCCACTAGTCCAAACAGATGGGTGGTTTTGTTTCAACACTTTATGAAACTGTCTCTACATATTCTCCGTATCCTTTTGGAGTTTAAGATTCTTAGCTTTAAAACTTTCGAGTTCGAGTGTCTCTGTGCGTGAAGAGTTGATTTTGTTGAATATTATAATCAACAAGGGTGGGACCATCTTCAATTTGCCTCCCTCTTGGAAAAAAGAAGAAGAAGAAACCAAGAAAAGATGGAAACAACTGCTGACCTATGATTAGGTGTCTGTTTCTCTACAACAGCTAAACTAGACGTCGTCGTCTTGCTCGCACTATCGTTCATTCCTTCACTTCTGTCCAAACCCACCTAGAAAATCAGACAGTGCAAGATATAACTCGAACAAAAAAAATCAACTTCACTGGAGCGCCTAACTCCTCGCTGGTCAGTGAAGGTTTTTTACAAAGACGGAGGACCAGGTGGAAGGTTAACTTCATCTGGATTTGTAGCCGGCTAGGGTTCGGCCATCTTAATCTAGCTGCTCGCTTGTAGAAGAAGGGCGCCGCTCACTTGCAGAAGAAGGGCGCACTCGGCTGCAGAAGAAGGGCGTCGCTCCAGGGCTGCACGAATAGAGGAAAAAAAATTCTTAGGGTTACGTTTTTTGAGTTATATATATTGGCTGTTGTGTAAAAAAAAGTGATAGATTCATGGCAGAATTTAGAGAATTAACCACCAATTCCATATTGGATGAGTTAACTACAAAAATGACTGAAGTTCTAACTATAGCTCAGACTTCCTCACAACCTTCACTAATTAAAGTGTCGATTACTCCCATTAGTATCAAGTTGGGAGGATCCAACTATGTCTTGTGGTCCCAGGTGGTAGAGATGTATATCTTTGGCAAAGACAAACTGGGATATATTAATGGGGATTTTCCTCAACCTGCTGAAACCAACCTCTCATTCAGGAGATGGCGTACTGAAAATGCCATTGTCAAAGGATGGTTGATCAATTCAATGGACCCCTCATTGATTGCAAATTTTATCCGATTCCCAACTACAAAACAGGTTTGGGATTCTGCTGCTACCACTTACTATGATGGGACAAACACATCTCAAGTGTATGATCTTCGCCGTCGAGTTACTCTTACGAAGCAAGCGGGTGGATCCATTGAAAAATACTACAATGACCTTCAAGGGTTGTGGCGAGAAATTGATTTCCGTCGTCCTAATCCAATGGAGTGTGCGATTGACATACAAAAATACAACTCCATTGTACAAGAAGATCGAGTGTATACCTTTCTCGATGGACTTGATGATAGACTGGATAAAACTCGAAGTGATGTGCTTCAGATCAAACCATTCCCTACGGTGGAACAAGCCTATGGATTCATCCGTAGGGAAGAGGTTAGGTAGACCGTGATGATCACGGGTGCAGATACGACACCTGGAGTAGTTATGGCTTTCAAAGGGATCAAGGGACACCATAATCCGATGCCACCAAAACCAGGAACCTTTTTGGGTAGCAAGAAATCCACAGGAAATCCACCATCTATTGACATGAAATATGGTCATTGTGGAAACTCCAAACACACCCGTGAAAACTGCTTCAAACTACACGGGTATCCAGAATGGTGGAATGATCTTCAACGGAAGAAGAGGGAAACCACTAGGAAAGCTGTTGTGGCTACCAATACTACATCAATATCTCTTATTCCTCAGGCCGAATCTTCCCAAGATCCAGGTATTTCAAGTAAAGTATTTCACATCTCTACTCGTAGTGATAATGAGGATTGGATTTTAGACTCTGGAGCTACAGATCATATGATATTTGACCCAAAAGATCTCTCCAATATAACTCAGCTGAGACGGAGCCGTGTTGCCAATGGGGTCATGTATCCAGTTACAGGGGCTGGAACAGTGACTTTATCTCCTTCATTATCATTATCTAATACATTACTTGTACCCTCTCTTTCAAACAAACTAATATCTGTAAGAGAAGTCACTTCAGATCTTAACTGTGTAGTATTGATGTATTCTAATTTTTGTCTCCTGCAAGATATTTTCACCAAGGAGATCATTGGACGTGGTACTAAGAGAGAAGGTTTATATTATGTGGATGACCTCAGTTCAGGAAGAGTCAATCACATGTAACACACGGTTAGTAACCAGGAACGACAAATTTGGTTATGTCATCGTCGATTTGGGCATCCATCATTTGGGTATTTAAAACATTTACTATCTAGTCTATTTTCAAATGTTATACACTCATATTTCAAATGTGATACATGTATCTTAGCAAAGAGTCATATGGCATCTTATCCTATGAGTAAGCATAAAAGTATGATTCTTTTTGCTTTAGTACATTTTGATGTTTGGGGACCTTCCCCGGTAACTACATCGTCAGGTCATCGTTGGTTTGTAATTTTTGTTGATGATTGTACACGAATGACATGGCTTTACCTTCTCAAACATAAAGATGAAGTATTTTCTATATTTCACTTGTTTCATACCATGATTCAGACACAATTTTCTACAAAAATTAAGATCCTTCGGTCTGATAATGGGGGGGAGTATATTAATCAACAATTTCGAACATACTTGGACAACCATGATATTCTCCATGAAACCTCGTATTCACAAACCCCACAACAAAATGGGACTGCAGAGAGGAAGAATAGACATATTTTAGAAACTGCTCGGGCCTTACTAATCAGTGCACATATGCCTAGTAGATACAGGACAGATACTATTACTACAGCTGTGTATCTACCGAATCGCATGCCCATAAAGACCTTACAATTTCAGACTAAATTAAAGGTATTATCCGATCATATTCCCCTATCTACTATTTTGATGCTTCCGTCCCACATATTTGGATGTGTTGTTTTTGTCCACCTCCACAAAAATCAACGAACTAAGTTGGATCCATGTGTTGTCTGATGTGTATTCTTGGGGTATGGCGTACAAAAAAAGGGTTACCGATGCTATGATCCGATTACTAAAAGAACCTATATTACCATGGATGTCACTTTCTTAGAATCAGAATGTTTTTTCCCATCACCGGTATCCAATTACACTCTTCAGGAGGAGAGTTATGGTGAAGAACGAAATTGGCTTGATGTTGAAATATTAGACACTAATAATGATCCAACATACTCGGATCGTGCCAATAATATGCAAGAGCCAGTATCTAGACCCGAGCTTGAACTTCCAAGAATTGAAGTTGAAGTAGTAATTGAATCTTGAGAAGATGAAGTGGTTGATGTACCCCTCCACTCTCTAGTACCCAATGATCCTCCTGTTGAGAATACTCCTGAGGTAAGCTATCCTATCACACCTTTACAAACTAATGCTATAGATACATCTGTTGGTTATGTTTTACCTTTCAGACACAATCAGGGCAATCCTCCAAATCGATACTCCCCAGAAAGAGAAGAACGACAATTCAAGTATCCAAAAGCCAATTATATATCTACTCAAAGATTATCATAACCTATCAAGGCATTTGTACAAACACTCTCCTCATGTCAAATTCCAAGTAGCATTGAAGAAGCCTTATCTGATCCAAAATGGGCTCAAGCTATAAAAGAGGAATTTGAGGCATTGTAGAAGAATACCACATGGGTGTTAAGCAAGTTGCCTCAAGGGAGGAAGATGGTAGGATGCAAGTGGATTTTCTCCATTAAGTATAGCAGATGGGTTAGTTGATCGATACAAGGTGAGGCTTGTAGCAAAAGGATATACACAGAAACACGGGATAGATTATCAAGAAACCTTCTCACCTGTGGCTAAACTAAAAACCGTTAAAGTCTTGTTATCTCTTACGGCAAATTTGGATTGGCCATTGCACCAACTTGACGTAAAAAATGCCTTCCTTCATGGTGATCTTGAAGAAGAGATTTACATGGATATCCCACTAGGATATACTATTACATCAGGAAAAGAAACTGTATGTAGATTAAAACTAGCATTGTATGGACTAAAACAATCACCTCGAGCATGGTTTAGTAGGTTGAGTTCAGCAATGAAGAAATATGGGTTTCAATAAAGCAACTCTGACCATACTCTTTTCCTAAAACATCGATTAGGGAAGATAACAACCCTTATAGTCTATGTAGATGACATGATCATTACAGGGGATGATAAAGAAGAAATCTCTAAGCTTCAAGAACAATTGTCAAATGAGTTTGAAATGAAGAATTTGGTAGGGGTCAAATACTTCTTAGGTATTGAGGTAACAAGATCAAAACAAGGCATATGTCTTTCCCAAAGAAAATATACTTTGGACCTACTAGCAGAGGCAGGACTACTAGATTATAAACCTGTCGATATTCCAATGGTTCAAAATCATAAACTTGGAGAATATGTGGACCAAGTACCAACAAATAAACAGAGATATCAACGGTTAGTAGGTAAACTCATATATTTATATCATACTCGACCTAATATTACTTATGCTATGAGTGTCGTGAGTCAGTTCATGCACTGCCCAAGTGAAGACCACATGGATGTCGTCATGCGAATACTTCGTTATTTAAAATCCTCCCTTGGGAAAGAACTTATGTTTTCAAGGAACAGTCAATTGGAAGTCATTGGATATACAAATTTAGACTGGGTAGGGAGTATCAAGGATAGAAAATCTACTGCTGGGTACTTTACTTTTGTGGGGGGTAATCTTGTTACATGGAGGAGTAAGAAGCAAAAGGTAGTTGCCTTATCTAGTGCTGAAGCTGAATTTCGAGGAATGGTCAAGGGAATATGTGAGTTCCTTTGGTTGAAAAAACTTCTAACTGAGATTGGTGTTGCTCCTAACTCTGAAATGAACTTATTCTGTGATAACAAAGCAGCCATTGCCATCTCCCACAATCCAGTTCAACATGATCGCACGAAGCATGTTGAAGTGGATCGAAACTTCATCAAACAAAATCTTGAAGAGAAGATTATTCAACTTCCATTCATTAAATCAAAAGATCAATTAGCTAATATACTCACAAAATCTATGTCTGCAAAGAACTTCTACAACTCACTTGACAAGTTGTGCATGAGAGACATATATTCACCAACGTGAGGAGGAATGTTGACGTGTGTAGTACAAGTGGCAGACAATACTGTTAGTGGAGTAGAAATGGCATACAATAATGTATAGTGGAACAGAAAGTATGGATGTGCAGCTGTATTAGGGTTAGGGTTTTATATTCATTTTCCGTAGTATACATAATGACTTTCTTGTAAAGAAAATATTAGAATAGAAAAATATATTTTGACACTTAGAAATGAACGAACCTAATAAGGCTGCTGCTCTATATATAGGTTCACAAGTTCAATCTTAACCATCAATTCAACTCATGATCCAAAGGGTCAAAATAGAAAAGATATTTGAGAATATGATCAAATAACAATCAAATTTAAAAGTTAAAATTCATAAGATTTATGTTGATTTTTTCGTTAAGAATTTTGATTGATTATAACCTTCTAACTAAGAGTCTAATTGAGACACAAAAACAACCGTTGGAATACTCAGAACCTCAAGATTATTACCATGCAAAGAAATTGGGATGTCAACTTCACATTTCAAACAAGACCTCCCAAGCCTAGATGCAACTACATTGTCATACCTAGATGAAGTAGTTAGACCACCGAGCCAACAAAATACGTTGGGAGAAATTTTCACTAAGTACCCATGACAATCTTCAATTGATCTATATCATCTTTAACTGGTCAAACAAATACAATTAACAAACAATCAAAGATAGATCTAAAGTATATTACCTTTATAAGATAATTATCTAATTAATAATTAAATAATATAAAATATTAAGGGATTTAAATATCTCCTTGAAACTTATATATATATCAATTCAACCCCTATAAATAACCTCTTTATATTATAAGGTACATAATTCTACCTATAATTTCTTATCTGTCACTTATTACAGTTAAAATTCTCTCAAAATATTGACTTAAACATTAGACTGGAATTGACATCCCTTGGTTCCTTCTTAGTGTTTGTTCATCTATTTATGGATAAAGATCAACAACATAGTGGTGAACACTGAGTGTTAAAATTGGATTCAACACAACATTTGCAATTGCATCTTGAGAGCAAAAAAATGAAACAAAAGAATAAATTGCTTAAGAACTAAACTTGGAAAGAGATAGATGTTTTCCAGTGGTAACTTGATGGATTACGTTCAGCATTGTATTCTTCATTTTCATTCTACAGTAATCACATTCAACATTGTAGTAAATTGAGTTGAAAATATAATATACAAAAAATTTCAGATTCTGGCATTTATTAGGGATAAGAAAAGCGTGTTAGATGTGGGTTAGAAGACATGTTTAACTTATGAATGTGATGATGCATTTCACTGATTGTGCACAATTGAGAGATTTAACTCCGATAGCATGATTGTTACAAAACTGCGTCACGGATAATGCGAGCAAATATCCGAGATGATAACCGGTTGAGAACATCAGGGAGTAACCTTGCAGAGATGCCAGGCAATAGAGGGAGTAGCTCTTGAACAGCCTGAGCAACATTTAAGCCCTGTGTTTCATGGAGAAGATAACAACAGAAATTAAAAATAGACTACTAGTAGAGCTATTCTCACTAAATCGAATCTATAAATCAAAGAATGCTCAGTTTCATCGAAAAGATAACAACAGAAAATAAAAATATGTTTGATAAAAGAAAGTTACAAGTCGGGAGTCAAGTATGTCAACTATGAGGTCTTGGTACCTGATTTGATGATCTCGATATTGAACCTGCAGCTAAGAAATCAACAACTTTTTGAACATTGTTCAATATAACTTTATCTTCTTCACTTATGGTGGGTAGAAGTCCGGCTGGCTTGAATGGTCCAAAAGTTGGGACCATACTGAACATAGGGGTGGCATTTCCAAAACCAACAAGTGCCATCACGCGCACCAACTGTTCCCTTGTAACTGCATCAATCCCCTTTACAATCTGCTTTGCATGTTAAAATCAAGTAGTCAAACAAATGGGGATGTATCCATGCACCAAATAAAAAACTTGGTTTAAGCAATTGCTCAAGTTTTATGAAATGTTTTTATTTCTTATGGCTGTCAAACGGGATAAAACAATATGAAATTCTGCAACTACTATAGCCATTTAAAAAAGGAAAGGAGAGTTCATTTATTTCTTCCACAAACTACTGCTAGAAATACCTCATCAAGAAGAAATTCTCGGAAAAAATTTCCCTTATCAGACAGCAGAAATCCTAAAGCTGCCCTTGTTTGTATTGGCTGCTGCTGTTCAAGTGGACTTGATAGAAAAACAGGAATTATACTTTCCGTCTCATTTCTTAAAAGGCCAAGCTCAGCCATATCACCATTCAATTCCTCACCACCTCCACTTTTGGCGGCAGTTATAAAATTTTCAAAGGCTTGCATAACATCAATGAATCTTTCTGCATCAAATATTCCAGACTTCCCATATATTGTGTAACGTAAAGCATTTCTTAGTCGTGGAGATTCATCTGTGAGGAGCCTCTAACAGTGAAAAGGAACAAAAGATCTCATTTTAGAAAAAAATAAAACATACTCATTAAATAGCCACTTTGTAAAGAAGCAAAAAAGGCGTAACACAAACCGTCTAGAGAATTTAATATGGGAGCCAATGGCTCCACACTTGTATAGAACACATTCAATAGCTTCCTTCAAGTCAAGCAACATATGCTTCAGACCAACTATGGCCTCTCTCTTCCTCAAATACATCATGATTTTTGTTTTGACAAATCACTTTACATTTTTTAGGTACTAAATTGTCTAATAGACTGATTTTTTTTTCTAATACTTTAAAAGTTTTTATCTAGAAAAATAAATTAGCAAGCGTACATTTTTAAAATTACATTGATACGATAAAGAATAATTTATTTTGAAGCAAACATGATCCACATAAAATATTTAAACTAATTGAGTAAACTAGTATGTATACCACCGAAATATCACAAAAATTACAAACATACCAACTTGTTTTATCTCATTACAAAAATAGCACAAAATTAACATAAATATTACAAAAATACCATCTTTTATAGTTCTCCATAAAATTTAATGTCCAAATCTCACGTGACTTGAGTATGCCATTTTGACCGTTACCCTGAGCAATTAAAATATATATAAATAGAAATTGGGGATTAGGGCACATCAACTATGCACAAACAAATTGTCCCTTTTGAAATTTCTTCACAAATTCATCAAAATAAACAGTGTAATTTGCCAAATGGATGATAATCAAAGATCATTGGTTATAGACATTGAATTGCGGTTGGGAGATGACAAACCAAAGAAAATACCCATTTTCCTTTTGCACTAATGTTCACAAAAAACAACCCATTACAAAACTAAGAAAATTTATCTCAATTGCAACCCTTTGTCACCATCCACACCCAACAGAACTCTAAAAACCATTATTACCTTCCTGTCCACTATTCACCACCATGCAAGAAAGAACCAACCTCAAATGGCGATGGAGGTCTCTGTCTCCACTAGCCATTATCATTTTCTTCAAAGGTGTTAGGTTGTCAAGTTGAAGTTGGACTACCGTCAAACTGAAGGTCTCATTATTAGTCAAGACCCATATTTCATCTATTCACATCAGAGGCCCCTAATCACAATCTTTTTCATTTGGTCACTGTAATTTCGATGCTATACGATCTTGGTACTTTGACAAAAACCAACAGGATCCTTAAAAATATATAAGCTATATCGTGATTTCGATAAGCCCCAATCCCCAATTTCTATTTGATATTTTAATGATGAAGGGTAGCAATGGTTCACTAACTACGATTAAAGTGTACAAAAATCCACTAATTTTTGGGTAGGTAATTACAAATCTACTAACTATTAAAAAGTGTCAAAAAAATGTCAAAAATAAAGAACGTGAAAATATGTGTACTAATATGAATTTGGATAGATTTGAACACATAGAAATTGATTTAGAAACACATAAAACCTCAAAAGAAGAATTATATATATATTCACGTACTCTATTTCTAACATTTGAAGTTTTAAACTTTTACTCTATTTTTCAATAGCTAGTGAACTTGTATTACTCCACCCAAAAATTAGTGGACTTTTTTACACTTTGACTACCCTTCATCCTATATTTAATTCATCAGATTAACAATCAAAATGGCACACTCAAGCCAAGTCAAATTTGGATGTTTACTTTTAACAAGTATTGTAACAGATGATATTTCTTTAACAAATATGTTAGTTTGTTGCTATTTCTATAACAAGGGAAAGTTAGATTATATGGTTGCAACTCTTTTGATACTTATGTAGTATATTTGTTGATTTACACAAATTAATTTCTAACAAACTATTCCCTATGACACTTTCCACAATAGCATAGTAATTGGTTGACGTGACCACAATATAAAGTAGAAATAAGCCAAAGCACATTTGATGAAAGTATACCTGCGCAATATATGGATAAGCTTCATCAACAATGGCAAAATCGGGATCTCCAACTAAAGCTATACCTTCCAGTACCCCAATTGCCCTGATTATGAGAGCAAAGTATGGGGGTATTCTAAATGGATAGTCAAATGTTATTTGAGCCAAGTCTGATGCAAGTTCCTGGAAGTTAATATTTTTGGCTCCTCCACCTTCTAATGCTTGATCGAAGACCTTGGCCAGAACAGGCAAAATGGGCTCTAGATTGACACCCTCTGGGATGAAACCAAGTTTAACGAAGTCTTTGACTATGGCTCCATAATCGCGATGAATAAGGTGAGCAATTGCTTCAATCATTCCATACTTTTGATCATCAGTTAATTTTGTGACAAGACCTAGTCCAGTAAAATGGTTATTTATTAACAGTAGTTAATATTATGTGCGTTGCACGTGACAACTTCAGGTTATCCAATATGAATGATGGTATTTTAAATTTGTGATATACTAAAAGTTACAAGTTATATCGTTGAAATCCCAAAAATATGGGATTTGGAATTAATAGTAATTAGTTTGGTTATTAGAGAGATTTGTAATTATTAGCACAATTATAGGCTGATCTATTTATGATTTTTTTTGTATTAATTAGAGAAGTTTTGTTTCCTTTTTTTACCATCCTTGTTATCGGTGGTGGTTGTGCAACCCGTGGATGTTTCCGCATGCACGAGGAGTCTATATTTACCAAGTTTCATGCAATGTTATTCATGCTCATTTGTTGTGAGTTCATCATTTACCAAAGTCTGAATATGTTTACACATAAGAGGTCTAGATGTGATTGGAAATATTTTAAAACTTTCATTGTATATTTCCTAATTCACACGTGTACTTATTGTTTATTCTATCGCATGTTGTTTTGTATGTTGAGTATGTTTATTTTGGATAAGAGTCTCAATAGGCACACCATCACTATCTACATTGTTAGTGGATAGGATTTTTATATTACAATCATATATTGAATCCTATCAGCATATGCACTTGTCTTAGCATATCCATTGGTTTATTTTCTTATTAACTATTAATTGGACAGAGTTCCTATGTTTAATTGATAATCTTTTATTGATTATATGTTTACATGGTGTGTTGAATTAAGCATGTTATTGATGTTTATTTTGTTGTGCTATCTACTTATTTCACGATTTGAGACCACACTAGGTATGCATCTTATTTGAGTCAGAAATTCAATTCACCTATATACATTTGTTCCAATGAATTATCTATAATTGATATCAGCGCGAGCTCACTCCAATTTATGCTTAACCACATGGGTGCTCAACTCTAGGCTTCTATCTACACATACACAAATTATTGTATGTTTGTGTCCTTTGTTTAAAATGGAGTGTGAGCTGTGGTTTGTAGTATACTGTGTGGTTGTATAACCTCTATGCACTTATAATGATTGCATCATCTCTTCTTTCATGCTCATACTTTGTTTCCTTGTGCATCTTATTCTAGGTATGCATTCCTTATCAATATATTAGGGTTAAATGTAGATTGTATAGGTTCATGTTTTATGAAGCATGTGATATAAGTTCTTATTACATATCTTATATTATCTGCTTCTTGACGTGCATAGTGTGTTATTAGTTATATTCGTTACTATGCCTAGCTATTCGATCCTCTACAAGTTGTTTTAACTTGTTTTCTTTGAGTGTTTGTTTTACTTTTTGCTTGCACCTTCTTTTTGTAGCTTTGTGCATGAAAATCATATAGTGTCAAAGTATTAGGATTTTTCTTGATGCTATCATGTCATTCACATGTCATTTCAAATAAGTTGCATCTTTTCTGGTCATCTAGGTTCTTTCTTTTACCAAGTATGTCGTGTGTTATTCTCAATTTTTTTTTGTAATTACTATTTATATCTTGTTCCAGTTCTTAGCCTTTTTGCATTAGATGTCTTTTCAAGAAAATTCATGTATTTTTCAAGCTTAGGTACATGTGCACTTTTCTCTCTTTTTTACATAATTGTTGCTTGTTTTGATTTTCCACGTACATGTATATGTCATTTAGATTATTTACTTGTCTTTAGGACGTTTGACATACATTCTTTGTTGTGACTTGACTTTTTGTGTTGACATTTTTGTTGTTTTGAGTTGCTCACCCTTTCAAAGCATGTCTCTTGCTTCCGATCTTGGAACTTAAGTCTTTTTCACATGATTAGCTATTAGTAGCATCCCTTGTCCTAATTCTTCGTCTCTTGCAATAGAAGTGTAGGGTCTTACTTGTTTTTATCACTAATAAGTCAGTTTCTTTGTTTTGACTAGCTATGATGCATGTGTTATCTATGATATCTTTAGAGGCAACGGTGTTTGATTTTGTGCCAATAATAACTTTTAAGGCATATTTTCTTATTGGCCTATGATTTCTTGTTAGGTCATCTTTATCATCTCCGTTTGTTTTGTTTGATATTTCATGAGATTGACAATTTTTACACTTTTTTTAGCATTTATTTCTTTTATTAGGGTTGAGTTTCTTTTATTTCTTATCATGCTTAGTTAACTTTCCTGTTTCTTTACTATGTGTTATCTACTATGCAATTGATTAAGGGGAGTTTTGAGAGTGTAGAATGCATGACATTTTTATTGCTTGACATGCATTTTTACTTGTTTTGTGCTTCTTTGCACTTCTTTTATGCTTCTTTGTCTTATCATGTTGTTTGTTGGTTGAATTTTTTTTTTAGAGATTGTATTTATTTTCATGATTACACATTTGTGTCATTTATGTATGTCTCCTACACATCTTCGTATAAATGATCATATTCATCCATTTTTGTTACGACTTCTCTCTTTTGCTCCAGTTCACATCTGAAATCACTTTTTATACTATGGATATTTGAACTGAGTCATCTAATGTTCAACTGAATATGATCTTTTTTCTTTGAAGAAGGCTTGAATGATGTATACGATACAATTTTGAAGTCATGTAAAATAGGTATAACTCTAGTTGAAATGGTTGATCAATAAACTTGTTTTTATGCCCCGTCTATGTGCTTACTTGTTTATACTTGCCTAATTGACTAATATGCCTTCCTTTTCTTGTACAATGCATGAGACTACATGTGTTAGAAGTGTTTTAGGTATACTTGGGCATACATAAGTTGTGTCCGTCCTGTTTGTGATTTTTATATGCGTATGTGTTCATTGTTCATGGTGATGCTTTTATGTAGTTTGTTTTTTTCTAACTTCACTTTGTATGTATCATGCATAAACATGACACTTAGTATGACATGTTTTGTGCATAGTGTGCATTCTCTTGTATCACATATCATCTCTTGTTCGCTAGAAATCTATGTTGTAGTGTTTTAACGCATGTTCCTTGCATGTCTTTGATTGCATAGCTTTGTATTTACCCCTTGTGTTCTTGTTTTATTGTCTTTGTTAATTGGCTCTAATATGTGGTTTATCTAGTCATTTGTGTTGCTTTGTTTAGGAAGTATGTTTTTGGGGAGTGTTTTTATGTCTTTCATCCTCGTTGAAATTTAAATTGCTTGCTTTGTGGCATGTTGTTTAGGTTGTTTTGTTCATGACATTTTGACTGCTCTCTCTTCCAAAAGATGCTTGTCATGTTTCACAAAAAAGAGTGAAATTTATGTTGCACAACACTTGTTTTCTTTGGTGAACTATGATGTCTTTCCTTATATGTGTGCATAATATAGAGTGAGGTTGCAGGTTCCAATCTCCAAAGTGTCATTGGGATAAGATAGTAGAATCATTAAGAGTGTATCAACATCATTGGCATGTTTATGTGGCATCAGTGCTTAACCATCGAACCTATCGATATTTTTTGTGCACATTGCAAAATCTTGTATGCCTTCCCACAACATGTAGAAACATGGGGTTTTGTATTATATATCGAATTAGGGAGTGGTTTATCGTTTGTATATTTCTTGTAGTGTTTGTGCATTTAGCAAGTTATTCCATGTTTTTGCCTTGTTGTAGTTGTTTTCTTATTTTACATGACTGTTTAGGTTGATTGCATAAGACTCTCCTACATTTTGATGTATTATGCATACTCGTTTACATACATTGTTTGACTTTCCATGTCAAAAAAGAGGATAAGTATACACAACTTGTATTTGTGTACTTATCCATGCTTTGTGTATGATGCATGGATCCATGCGTAGTATGTACTCTATGTTTACCAAATGCATGCATTCAAAAGGAGTGTTGCGTGTATTCAAGTGGAGTTTCACTCTTTGTGGTTGTCTATCATTGTTTGTGCAGAGGTGACTTGATAATATGCAGTAAACTATTGTATTTTTGTTTGTTACTTTCCACAGGTAAGATATGTTGTTTTGTGTGTAGATACAAGTGTAGCTACAAACAGCACAATGGGATTGAAGCTTAGTAGAAGCATAGTGGAGGGTACAAATTGGGTCCATGTAGTGGATTATCAAGATGGACGGAACAAAACAAGACAAATGTACTAGAGATAAGTGTGCTATGGATGCCTTCATTGTACGTTGATGTTCATTCACTGGAATGAATTCCTTAGTTATATCTAGTACGAAGTTATTATATTTAGATGCTGTCTATGTTTAGAGTTGTGTAGTGATTTGATAAGGAAAGCCAAAGCATGAAATTGTAGAATTCTTGTGGTTGGCGTTGGCATTTTTATGAACAACACAGAATACAAAATCTGTATTTTATTTTATGTATCTATCAGTGACTTTGTAAGGCTGATCGTTGTTGATCATTGAGTTCATAATAAGTACTTCCAGATGAATATGTATATAAGATGATATTTTATGAAATACTAATAAAGGCAAATCTTTACCAAAGTCAAGTATGGCCAGTTTTCCATCTGGAGTGCGGATCAAATTCCCAGGATGAGGATCAGCATGAAAAAATCCAGTATCAAGTAACTGTAAATTAACGATGACATTAATTAACACTGATGTATAAGGACACCATATATTAATTCACATAAATAAAACATGCGGCATGCTAGAAGGGCATGAAATAATAAGACAATGTTATGCTACATTGTAGGAAAGCCAAGTACAAAAGGAAAAAACAACAATTACGGGAATCTTCTCTACAGAACTAGAAGTTATCAAAAGAAGAAACATTACTACTTTGGTGAAACTAATTTCAATGCATAAACAATTAAAGCTTATCAATTATTAGATTACCTGCTTTAGATAGCAGATGACACCAACACTAACGAGCTCTCCAACATCACTTTCTGTGCTTTGTGATAGCTTTTCACCATCTATCCATTCCGTAGTAAGAACCTTTCTTGAAGTGTACTTAGGATAGGTTTTCGGGACAATGACCTGAAAAACAAAAACTAAACAATATCATGCATGATAAAGATTCTCTTATACATGAGTAATTAAGACATCGAATTTTCAGCCAGTTGAGGGATTGTTTCGACTAATGTTCAAATTACATTTAAAATCTAACTGGACACAAAGTGCCTTCAATACAGATCCCTATACCCGAAAAAAGCACTCATTTAGGACACTAACTCATCACTCACAACCACAATTTTGGTTTAGCCTTTCCAGTAATGATTTAGATTTATTTCATTTTCGTGGAAATGATTTAGACTTATTTCATATACCATAAGTAGATGATAGAAAACATAAATAAAACTTTCAAAGTTTTAACGCTTGTTTCTAGTAACAGTCGAATGGGATACTTGATACTAATAAGATTACATTACAGTCATCATTAATTATAAATCAAATGTATAAAACAATATGACGACTCAAGAATGAAGTTGAAGTTTATATATATTGGGTATATTTTATTTTTAGATTATTCAAAGAATATACTTTTATTTCTTATTCTGTGTATATCTTGTATTTATTGTTATTTCTTAAATAGGATTAGAATGTGACAGAAATCATTGCAAGCTTCAGTGTTGTGCCGTCGGTCTCACTTCCAGCGCAGCCATCTGTCTGTTTTTTCTCCACAGGTGTCCTCTCCACCGTTGATCATAACCATCTCAACAAGTGCAGCCATCCTTTGTCCTAAGCAGATTCATTTTCCAGCCTAGTTGCTGCCCAGTTTTTTGGCCAATGGGTTTGGCTCCCATTTTTCCCTGACCTACTTTTTGTTAATTTATAGTATCGTTTGGGTTACTACCTGCCTACTTTTCTTATTTCATATAGTTACAATTATATTTTAATAGTCACTTACTACTGTCATGTCTAAAGAAGCAAACTGATCCTAGATCCTATCAAGGTAACCAAGGTTAAATTTGAAAGTAATCTCTACTAAGACTATCCAAGATAGTTCTTTAGTCAGAATTAAATTAAATGGTACTAATTATCGTATTTAGTCTAGGATTTTGGATATACATATTACTGGCAAGGAGAAGAAAGACTACATTATTGGAAGAAAATTGCCCCAAAGGAAGATTATCTAACTTATGATAAATGGAAAGCTGAAAACACCCTAGTAAAGACCTAGCTCATCAACTCAATGATCAACAAGTTGGTGTCTCACTTTTTCGATGTCGAACTGAAAAAGAGGTATGTGATGTAGTAAAAAAGAGCTATCTCCATATTCTTGACTCTTCAGAATTGTACGAGTTGATGTAGAAGTCATTTCAACTTTGTCAGAATCGTCGATCTCTTATTAAGTATTACAATGATTTGAATTCTATTTTCAGAGTTGGATTATCGCATACCAAATGATATGATATGTGCTACTAATATAGAAAAGTTAAGGAAGCATACTATTGAGGATCGAGTTTATATGTTTCTGAGTGATTTAGAACAAAGTTTAGATTAGATTACTAGTCGGGTTTTGGCTATTCTCCTTTGCAAAGCTTGGAAGAAACATATTCCCAAGTCCGACGTGAAGTACAATGGCAGGCCAACATGCGCATTGAGGACCTTCTTGACTCATCAGCCCTTATTGCCCAAAAGAATAGGCCACGTCCAAATCATTTAGTTCCTCCCTGACTCTGGTTCTCATTTTTGCACCTACTTCTATAATATCAATTATACTGTTGATGTTTATTGGAAGAAGCATGACTATCTAAAAGTGGAACAAATTTAAGCAAAATGAGCATAAATAGAAATCTTCTCAGGTTGCTACTACTGGCAACCCTTCACCTTCTGCTTCTCAAGATTCTCGAGTGATCACTCAAGGATGTAATTCTGATTCAGTATATATTTCTTCTATTTCTAAAGCTTGGCTTATTGATTCAAGGGCATTAATCATATCACTAGCAATCCTTCTTTTATTGATTCTCTCACGTCCTCTCATGTTCAATCTGTTCGAGTTGCAAATGAGACACTAATGCCAGTTGTAGGCACTATCAATGGCTCATTATCACCAACTTTTTCTATATTTTTTATTTTCTTGCACAACTTTTAAAAATAATCTTTTGTGAATAAACCAAATCACTAAGAACTTTGATTGTTCTATAACCTCTTATTCTACTCATTGTGTATTTCAAGACAATCAAACGAATATGACAATTAGCACCGATGGTGAGAGAGGCCTTCACTAAATGGAGACATGGGCTAACAATCCTAGTTGTGGCTTTCAATTGAGTACAGAGATTGAGAGAGAAAGAGAGGAAGATTATGTTGTGGCACTATCGTTTAGGACATCTACCATTTTTTTATTTGCAACGTTTGTTACCTAAATTATTTTCTAATATTTCTACTTCTAGCTTAATATGTTAACAATGTGATTATGCTAAAAAACCATTGTGTGTCTTTCAAAATTAGTTCTAATAAATGTTCTATTCTTTTTGCTTGTGTTTATACCGATACATGGCGAAATTTTTCTAATCCTACTACTTCTAATCATAAATTTTTTTTTTATGATTGTACTAGAGTTACGTGGATTTACTTGTTGAAATCTAAGGGTAATGTTATTCGTATTATTCTTCAATTCTATAATTTCATGCATAGGTTTAGGTTTTTCATTTTGATAATGTTCAATAGTTTGTAAATCAACCTCTTGCAATTATTTTCAAAACTCATGGTATACTCCTTCAAAAAATGTATGCTTATACACCACACAAAAAAATGATATAACAAAGCGTAAGAACCGTCACTTTCTTGAAGTGGTGTGTGCCCTATGCTTCACTATGTGAGTTCCTAAACGTTTCTAGGCTAAGGCTATCATGATTGCTGCTTTTCTTATCAACCAAATGCCTACTCGTGTTTGGTTGTGCTTGTTATGTTAATGTTCATGCAATCCATATAGATAAATTTGATTCATGTGCTCTTAAGTGTGTCCTTCTTGGTTACTCTAGCACACAAAAAGTGTATAAATGTTTTCACCTACATTAGAGTAAATACTATGTGTCTATTGTTATGTGAGCACGAGTCTTATTGTTCTAAAGAGATCTCTCTAACGCCCCTTAAGGGAGAGATTAGTAATAAGAAAGAGGAGAAAATATAATTGAAAGAGAAGCAATGTATTTCTAGTAAGGGAAAGGATTCTTCTATTTCAGAATGTGATGACTCTCTTAAACCTTCTCATCTTTTAGGATAACCTGAACCTGAAATATCAACTAGGCCATCTCATATATTCCATTGACACTTTGGTAGAAGAAATAGGGATGTTACTACAATGCCTCGACCTTCTACCTCGAATGCTCTTCTTATTGATACTATAATGCCTTCAAATAATTCTTTTGAGACTATTTCTAAGGTACACGTTTCTCCTTTACCTCATATTCCTAATATATTTGTTCCTGACATACCTTCTAATCCTGTATTGTCAACAACAACTATCTTGGATCCTCTAATTAGTGATCAAAATAGGAGGTATCCTCTTCGAGCTCATAAACAACCTGATAGATTGGCCTTCTCTAAGCTTTCACATAATATTGTTTATCCCATTTCTGACTTAGTTTCTTATCACCGCTTATATAAAACTCCCTTAGCTTTTGCTTTTCAGATTTCTTCTATGTCTGTTCCTAATCATTTTCAAGAAGTCCTTGAAGATCCCAAGTAGAGAGCGGTCATGGAAGAAGAAACGAATGCCCTCTAGAAAAACTGGACTTAAGAGTTGGTCGAGTTACCTAAGGGAAAGAAGACTATGGGTTGCAAATGGGTGGTTTCTATTAAGTTTTATTTCGATAGGAGTTGTGAGAGAAATAAGCCACAGTACGAGTTATTCTTATAGGATTGACTATCAGGAGACATTTTCTCCTGTAGCTAAGATAAATACAGTACGAATTATACTTTCAATTGCTGTGAATCTAGACTAGTCACTACTTCAATTCGATGTCAAAAATGCATTTCTCCATGGAAAATTGATAGGGTGTATATAAATCCTACTCTCAGGTTGCCAACTAAAGGAAGAAAGCTGTGCAAAATGAAGAAGACTTTATATGGGTTGAAATAGTCACCCAAGACATAGTTTCATAAGTTGAGCCACTCAATGATAGAATACAGTTTTAAATAGGCTCAAGCAAATCACTCTCTTTTAATAAAAGTAATGGTAATGAATAGTGATATTACCTTTTGATTTATATTGATGACATGATTCTTAGAGATAATAATGCTAATGAAATAAAAAGTTACGTAGCTATTTGAAAAAGGAATTTCAAATGGACTTAGGCAACTAAAATACTTTGTAGGTTTTGAAGTTTCTCGGTATAAGCAAGGACTATTTTTCTATCCACAAAAATATACCTTAGATCTATTTGTTGAAACTGGTAATTCGGCTTGCATACTTTAGACACACATATTGAGATGAATCATAGTTTAATTGTGTAACCTAATCAAATCCCAACTAATAAGGAAAGGTATTAGAGATTAGGTTGAAAATTGATTTATTCGACTCATACTCAACCTGATTTATCTTATGTTATTAGCGTGGTCAATTCATGCATAATCAAAGTGACCAACACATGGATGCTATGAACCAAATCTTGGCCTATTTGTAGTCCTCCCTAAGCAAAGGTCTTTTGTTCTCAAAACATGGACACCTAGACATTATGGGTTACACCGATTCTAACTTTAAAGGTTTTAAAATGGATAGGAAGTACTTCAGAATATCTCATATTTGTTGAAGGCATTTGATAACTTGAAAGAGTGAGAAACAAAACGTAATATCACTATCTAGTGCAAAGGCTAAGTATCACATCCTTCACCGTCATATTACAGAGCTTTCCTGTTTAACGATTTTGTTCAGTTATATTGGTGTTGGTCCTAAGAAATCTATGACTTTGTTATATTATAATACTGTAGTAATTGAGACTGCTTATAATTCGATGTAACAAGATCGAATAAGCACATTGAAATAGATAGAAACGATATCAAGGATAATCTAGATGCTAGCATCATTAAAATTCCAAACATCATTAATACTACAATTCAAGAGATTGATTGTATATCTTTTTCTACTCTTTTTTTTATCATTTTTATGTATTTCTTTATGAAAAATATAAGCTTACACTATTATGTGTAATTAATTTATTAATCTAGGGATCTTATGAACTCAATTTTCACCATGTGATGATTTAATATTTTACCACAATTATAATTTTAATTTAATTATATTATTTAAACTTATTTGTATGTTATTAATTGTTTGGCCAACAATTTATCTATAAAGTCAATTAAATAGATTTGAGAGAATTATTTAATTATTTGTCTTAATTAAATAACATGCATAGTTTCTATGCAGAGATGTATGATTCTTCTTTATGTGATCCATAATTGATGAACTTAATTAGTATGCAATTTAATTGGCATGAAAGTGTGATTAAATTAATTACTATATGGTGTGTAGTTTACTTAAGAGAAGAATACATGTTAGGTTAGATTCAATTGATCATGTAATTAATTAATAATTATTTTGAAAGATTTTAGCGATTCGCATGTTTAGAAAATTTAGGGATTAAGTATTCCTAGATATTTTCTCATATATCTTTTTAGTCACAAAATCTGATTTAATTAATTATTACTATTTACTTTTAGTTATTTTAATTTTGCTTCCTTAAAATATAAAAACACCAAAAAAATTGATTTTTATTATTTTTAGTTTTAAAAATTAGTTTCTAATAAAATAATCTCCATGGAAACGATCTTTACTTATTATTATATTACTTGTTACGATACATATACTTGCATATTCATTACACACACAATTTGTGTGGCGATTAACTAGATATCAGCAAAACTTCTTATGGGAGAGAGCCGCCTTAAGTTCAAAATAATTAAGATAAATTTTCATGCATCATCTATACTGCAGATTATGGACTTTGTTGCTCATGTAATGGATATTGGTTTCTCGTATTATCAGTTTAGATACCTTCTAACTTTGGACCTTCAATTACATCCATAACAAGAACTCCGATTAACTTTGGTATGTTTGACTGGCAGAATGAAAAAAGTAATAAAGAAATAGAATGATAATGATAACAGAACTAAATAAAAACGAAATAGTATTACAATTACTATATTTGATTGGCAGTATGTAATTTAAGTTTGGAATGGAATGAAATATACATTACAATAATGCCCTCAGTTTAAAATAAAAAATACATGTTTGGTATTATTTAATATTATGTTACATAGTATTTTTTTTTCAGGGAAAACATTTATTCACTCTGAAAATTTTTAATCTATTATTTTAAACTTTTTTGTTTCAATTAACTACTTTTATTATTGAAATGTCTATCAAACAACTACTTTGACCAAGAATTTGTTAATTTGATCAAAAAGTTCAAATCACGTGCATGATTTATGAAAATATAATTATATTATCTTATTTACAGCACGCCCATATAAATTCATGTGATGAATAAGTAACTTAAATATTTCAATCAAATTAAATCAAATTAAAGTAAGGGGTATTAAGAAATGGTTGAATGTTGTGTCTAGGAAAGCTTTTTCCTGAGTACAGTGGAATGACTTTTCCGGATAGATATAGGACTGCAATTCCATTCCTCATTGTCAGAGGCTCAACGAAACAAAATCTGTAAAACTCTTTCCATCCCCACGTGAATGCCACCCAACCAAAGAGAATTCCCACTTATGTACAATTCATTTACGGTTTTTTTTTTAATATTTGGCCATATCGCTTCCAACTCCCAGCGAACCACTGCAAGCTACACATATGCTTGTTATGTCTTGTTAGACTTAGCCTTAACCTTAAATCCTTCCTTAATAGTCTGCCAGTTTGATTACAGCATGCCACCTTGTAACCAAGTTTACCACCTCATGCTACAGTAATCTTTCCAAATGATGCAGTCTGAAGTTTTTGTACTTGAACATACTATTGATTAATTTTGTCATCTACTCCTCAATTAGTACCAATACAACCTTTTACAAAGATCTAGTCTTGTAGGGATTGCTTTCTCAAAAGTCGCATTAAAATGAAGAAGAGGAAAACGGTACAGTGGAGTTAAAGAGTTTTCATGATTAATGTATTTGATATTAACTTAATTGGAGTTAATATATTAAGGCCAAAAGTTTTGTTATTTAATTTGGTTTGAAACTTTAAGGCATATTGACTATGCCATTTGGAAGCTCAAGTGGCAACCAATTTACTAGCCTTTATATATATTTTTGATATATGAGAAAAGGAGGTGGTTCCCATGGCAAAGAAGGTAAAATTGATAATTTTCTCTTTTTGTGTATAAATGTGAGATGGTCTGCAACCAAAAAGTAAAAAATATTATTAATATTTATAGGTTCTTTATTTGGGTTTTTGTGCGTGGGTTTAAGTATGATTTTAGATTCCTAATATTATTCTTAAGATAAACGGTGTATTGGTATAGAGTTAAAACTTTTGTATTAAAAAGTGATATTAGTGGATTTATTTATGACTTTGGGTATGGACTAAGCTAATTTTCCAAATCATGTAAATTTCCTTGTATTCTTATTGCTTTTTTCGTTCCATCATTCATTTTTTTTGCATTTAGTCATTTTAGGGTTTTCAATGTGCCCAAAAGTGGTATTAGAGCTAATAGTTGAGAGATCCTACTTTATGGAAGATATGGAAACAAGAAAGTTTGAAACTAGGAATGACAATATCAAAAATATATGGTGCAAAAAGGGCTTCTTAAGATGCACTTAAAAAAGCAATTGTATGCCTTGAAGATGGATAAATATGGTGACATTAAAAGTCATGCAAATAATTTAGACGATGTGTTTCTGAATTATTATGAGTTGACGCAAAGATACAAGATGAAGATCAGACAATGATTTTGTTTTTTTACTGCCTTATTCATGTGTAATGATGTCTTCAACTTTGAGAGAAAGACTACATTGTATCTCTAGGAAAGTGGTTATAAGAAGTAAATGTTTAGTTCTATATGTGGAGATCGTCTTACTATGAACGGTGATTCAAGAACAAGATCAGATGCTGAAAGAAACAAATTAGGAGGAGATACACAATTAAAAATGGAAATTGATCCAAGACTCGTTCAAGATATGTTAATTGAGTGTTTTTATTGTCACAAGAACAGGCACATAAAAAGATATTGCAAAGAAAGATCGAAGGTTATAAAAGACTTTGAAGAGAAGAAAAGGCAAGGTACTAATGTGGAAAAGGTGACTAAACTTTTGACAAAAAGAATGATGTAATTTGTGTGACAACTAATGATGGTTCATGAGATGATTAGATTTTGGATTATGTTTGCTCGTTTTATATGTGTACAAATAAAGAATTGTTTGATAGATACAAACCATGTGATGCTAGTAATATTGTGATGGCCAATGGTTCAAGGAGCAAAGTCGTTAGTATGAATACTGTGAATATGAAGTTGTCTGATAGAGTTAACCCTGCTTAAAAAAGAATTTGGTTTCGTCAAGTAGGTTAGCTACTTTGGGTTATGATTTTTCCACGAGGAACTAATTTATGGAGGTTGGTAAATGTTCCATGGTTATTATGAAACCGGAAAGTAGAGAACTTGTAAAAGTTTATTAGAGATCCTGTTCAAACGGAGCTACAACCACCGCTAATGGTAAGTTAAATATTGGTGACAAATTAAACTTAAAATCTTGTATTAGTGATGATAATTTGAGGCAAGAGAAACATACAAAGTTTAATGTAGAGGTTACGATTTTTAGTGATAAGAGTAGTGTTAAAAAGTTGCTTCCAAGGTAGAAAAAATCTAAATACAGTTATCTTTGGTGAAATATAAAATGGTGGTTGCACTCTACCTATAAAAGGAGTGCAATAAGGACATGTGCTAACATGCCACAAAGTGGTGCTTGTTGGTGGCTTTTGAATTAAGGTGGAGCTTGTTAGGAAAGCCACATTAAAATGAAAAGAGGAAAACAATGCAATGGAGTTGAAGAGTTTTCATGATTAATGTATTTGACATTAACTTAATTGGAATTAATATATTAAGTCCAAAAGTTTTGTTATTTAATTTGGTTTGAGACTTTAAGGCATATTAATTATACCATTTGAAAGCTCAATTGGAAACCCAATTTACTAGCCTTTATATATATTTTCGACATATGAGAAAAAAAGGGTATACCCATGGCAAAGAAGAAAAAATTGATGATTTGCTCTTTTGTACATGTACGTGAGATAATCCGCAACCAAAAGTAAAGAAAATATTGGTATTTTTAGGCTCCTTATTTTGGGTTTGTGTGTAAGATTTGAATGTATATGGGGATTTGGGTTTGAGTGATTTCAGGTTTCTTATATTATTCTTGGAATACAAAATGTATTTGGTATTAGATTAAGACTCTTGTATGTGATATTAGTGGATTTATTAGTGACTTTGGGTGCGGGCAAGACTAATTTGCCGAACCACGTAAATTTTTCTTATGTTCTTACTGAGTTTTCACTTTTGCATTTGCTTTTGTTGCATTTGGTAATTGTTGTGCTTCACCTGTACCAAGAACTCTTACTTTCTCGTTCCATCTATCTTAAGCTTCTACTCATTCACGTTGTTCTTTAATTGCCAAATTTTTTGTTCTTTGGAACCCACTGCATTTAGTTCTACATTTTCTACTAGCAAATAATATCATCAATCTAAGAAACAGGAACCCCACTCTGTCTAACACCCACCTTATTAATTCAATGTTTTTCAAATATGGCAACTGCTTTTCTTAGTTATAGAGAACAAAACCAAGTGCTCTACTTATGCACTTATGCCCACACGGAGAACGTTATACTGATCCTCCAATTTTTTTATTCCATGACAAGATAAGTTGGAAAAGAAAATGGATCTAGGTATGATGTAAATTAACCAAAAAGTGACCAGTGTATTTTGAGCGCCTGTAATCAGGCCATCATATAGACTAATATGGGCTTTGCTACAACACTGCAAACTCTTGAAAGGAGCAAAGGTTCATGTTCATTCATAACATTCTTAGAATATGGAGCGTGTCAAAGAAAACATGAACCATTTTCAATCCAAACTACATCCATTTCTTATGATACATAAGAATTTGGATAGAGGAGTGAATATAATATTTCATATTAGTAACTTCTTGAGAGGAAGACTGTTGGAAGTATTCAGTCACAGTGGTAGTTGCATCAAAACTAACTCTTAGAGAGGAATTTAAGTCTTATATCATTGAGTTTAACAATTTTTAACTTTGTCCTGGCATTTATCTGAAAATGTGACTTTCTGGCTATCACATTTTTGGCCTCAACAGAATATTTTAATTCCAAAAAACTTTCGGACATGAGAGAATCATGCATCAGACTCACCTGGGGAAGATCCTTCCTCATCATTTCAGAAAATAGCATTCCATTTTCACCTTCATTAACATAATCCAGCTCCTCAAAGAAACGAGCAGCCCATTCATCAACCAACCCAACCACATCTACAGACACCTGACATCAGAAAAAAGAAAAGGATCCCCAGACACAGTGAAGTGTAGCCCCATTAAAAAAAGGAATTACCCAAAAACTAAGTTACTCCATGTCTTCTGTGTTAAAAGGTACCTGAGGAAACTTACGGAGAACCAGACCTAAGTTTCTTATGATGAATAAATCAATTGTGACAGTCTCAAGAACAAAAGGCCTTTGAACTTTAACCGCCACCAAATCTCCATTTTCTTTCAACCGGCCCTTGTACACTTGTCCAAGGGATGCTGCACATAATATGAAAGCAATCAACTTCATAAGGCTACTTTTTGCTAATAGAAACCGTGCAGATAATTTAATAATCAGGGATACTACCAGCAGCGATGGGAGAAGAAGAGAGTTCAGAATAGATGTTTTGCCATGGCTGGCCAAGCTCTTCTTCAATGAGAGCCATAGCTACATCATCTGGGAATGAAGGCACCTTTGAAGACCATCAACAAAAAAATAACAGTTAGTTGCATAATATATTTGTTTCTTGAATATCATTTTTATCTGCAAAAGTGAATGTGGCAATGCAAAAGCTACACTATGTGAGATCATTTGCTACTCCACTATGTAATTCAAAAATTTAGGAAGTCTAAGAAACAAAATAAGAGACCGCAAAAAACTCTAAACAAGAGATCCCTCGTCAACCACCCATCCTGTCGCTACCCACCAAGAAACCACCCACCCAACCACTACCTTTGGAATTTCCTACCACCATTGCAACCCTCGACGGCCAGAAAGAACCCTACCGGCTGGCATTAAACAACTCTACCAGGTTTTGACTAAACAATGCCCAACCTTTAGAGTTAACCCAACATCTACTCACACATCCATCCACCACCATGAATTTTCCAACAACCTTGGCAACCCTCATCGGCCACAAAACTCTACCGACCGACATTACCTGACCCAAAATCTCTGTGTTCTCTTCTCAAACCCTAAACTTTCTAGTTAACAGTCACCCAACCATTGGTATTCCACCCTAACTACCACCACCCATCAACTCTTTTGAACATTCCAACCACCATTGTGAGATTCATCGGCCAAAAATATTTTCGGGTTGGCAGATTTCATTCAAAACCAAATAGGACCTTTTTCCTACTTCTTTAACCCACCACCGACCACTTCTCTTCAACCCCAACCTTAACAACCGATTTTTACAGCAATCTTTTTCTGGCCAAAACCCATTCTTTCAGTTATCGGAACACTTTTTGGCAACCTCCATCCCATATATAATGATAATCACCGAAACCCTCTTTTCTTCCATCAGTCACATTAAGCCTATTTTGTTTTTAACCTGTCAGGCTGTCAGATCTACTTACACATTTTGGAAGATTGTCCGTTGCTAAAAAAAATTTCGGTGACTTTTTTTCTTTCTTTTTAGAACTTTTTGGCAATTTCTTGGATTTTTCTCTCTAGTTGATGGTTAATAATTTGTTACAATCCTATTCTTCTCAATTTTATTGCATTGTTAGCCTTTTTTTCGAATTGTTGCATAGAAATGAGTTTTGCTCAAAGAAATCATGGGAAGAAAAAGCTATGGCATTTAGCAAGAGACATTCAGCTTTTGCAAAAATTGTTTATCCTTGAAGTGGATGAATTATCTTTTGCCTTTATGATTTTCTTGACTAAGAGATCAAGATTTGCAAGTCATACTTTGAGTTGAGGTATGGAAGTGTTGAGATGGATTGCAGGTTGCTTGATAGATGTTATTGATTTGAATGAAAATGTATTTCTTTAAGAAGAGTTGATAGTAATTGGTTGATCTTTGACCTAAACAGAAAAATTTGTGAATGCTTTGCAACCTTATCCAAATGGTTTTTGAATGAAAGGAGAGACATAATAACTGTCCCTACAAAAAAGAGAAAAAAGGGTGGATAGATGTGGTGGATTTAGTGGAATGATTCTTTTCTGGAAGGAATCATTTGGATAAACCTGTTAATTCTAGCAATTTCAATAAAAGAGGATGATAAAATTGACAATTTTTTGTTAGAACACCCAATTTTTAGAAGAGATCTAAATTTGGTTGTATTTTGTTGTAGGAAAAAATATGGTAGAGTTGACCTTACATTCAAAAAAACCTAAAAGATCGTTTCAAGTGTAAACTTATTTGCTTGTCTTTCATGGTTGATAAAGCTTTATTGTTTTGCAAGTCAATAGAGGTTCTCATTGCTTTGAAAAAGAGTCGAAGGATATAACTAGAGAATAATTTGTTTGTAAGTGGAGAGAGGAGGTATGCTTTAAAAAAGATAAAATTGTGATGCTAAATGATTAGTTAGCTATAGAAGCTTAACCTTTTATTTGTAGAAGTAAAGCATGTTTCAAAGAATTGGTGAATATTTGGGAGACTGTTGGAAGTTGATTACAAAACAACTAATCATTCTTTTTTGTTGTATGTTATGATAAGAGTTAAAGGAAGTAGAGTTGGCATCTTCAATTCTTTTTTTGATTTTTGTCTTAATGGTAAAATTTACAAGTTGATTGTTAGAAATACTAGAAATGCTACTGGACAATGTTATATTTCTTTCTGGACAAGAGGTGTTAAGGGTGCTTTAAGGAGTCGTAATTTATGCCTAGAGAGAGGAGATATACTCATTTTCATGTTAGAGGTGTTAAGGGTGCTTTAAGGAGTTGTAATTTATGCCTGGAGAGAGGAGATATACTCATTTTCATGTTAGAGGTGTTATGGGTTTTGGTAAGAACAAAATTTAGATTCCTAAGAAAGTGAGTAGTAAGCCTTTGGAGTGGAAGACATGGGTTCTAAAGAAGGTAAAACATAAGTTTTTGAAGGGAAAGAGTTTATAAATGAAAATGTAGTTGATTGTGACAATTCAAATTCTAATGTTTTAAAGAAGTCATCTAGTGAAGAAAGGAACTTAAAGAAGCCATTCGAAAGGGTTAAATAATTATAAAGTAGGAAAGATAAATGAGCTTCACAAAGAGCCTCTTCAACTCTAAGGATTTAACATGGTTAGTCTTAACTCTCAAAGTAAAAAGGTAATAGGGGAATGTTCAACGACTAAAGAGGTTTGGAGTGACCCAAGGATAATTGGTACTGTGGGTGTAGTCGAAAGGTGCTTGAAGAGCAAAACTTTTGTCTCTATTTTGGTTTAACCCTAAGCAATGAGAATTCATGTAATGTGTGCTTGCAATTAAAACCCCATGTAATAACTATTGTAATTTTATTTTGTCAGATAATGAGATGAAACATGAATAAGTAATTGATAGTGGTACCAAGTTTGAGAGGAGAAATAGTGAAAAAAATTGAGGAACCTGTTGATGTTGAAATTGAAGGAACATGCTTTAAAGATTATTTTTTTTTGGATTTGTGTAGCAAAAACACCTATCTTTTGTAACAATGAAGATTGTTTTGAAGATTTGGAGGCTTTAAAGAAAGTAAAAGTCGTAAAGAAATTAGAAGAAATGGATTTTATTTTACTTAAGAAGTTGTAAGTGATTCTAGCTCACAACTAAAAGCAAAGAATAATGTTACAAGTGACGATAAGTGTAGGATTGAGACCATCGAGGAGAATTTGATTGATATTCAAAATTTGTACTGGAATTCTAATTCAATCATTGAGACACATGAAGAGAAGAGTTGTTACAATTTGAGAACAAGAAACATAAAGTATGTAAGCAAAAGAAGAATGAATGTCATGTTGTCAATTGAAGGTTGCCTTGAATCAAGAAAACATAAGGCCTTTAGTAAACGTGATAAGAAAGATGGATTTAAGTTTGAGCTCTTTAAGTAGGAAGAAATTAAGGAAAATAAATACTAAAGGGAATTGTGAAGTTTGAAAACGAAGATCAATTATGAAATTGAGTGTGATAATACTTTAGGTGAATATTGTTCTATACGAAGATTTTGAACTAGAATACAAAAGAATTGAAAAACCGGAGGAGAAGCGTTCTTAAGGAATATATGAGAAAATTGAACCTTGACATTCTCATAATTCAAGAGTCCAAAAGAGAGATCCTTGATCTTAAAATTGTTGGTAGTATTTGGAGAATGGGTTTATTCACTATCTTATGGTAGTTTTAGGGGTATCAATATTATTTGACACTAAAATTGTGGAGGTAGTTAAGTCACTAGTTGGTGATTTCTCTATCATTATTCAAATTAGGCTAAATGAAGGGGAGGAATGGTGGTTATCTGAAGTTTACGGGCCTTGTAGGAAAAGGGAAAGAAAACAATTTTGGGAAAAACTTGCTGGATTATACGGTTTGTGTAGTCCTAACTAATGTGTAAGAATGATTTTAAAGTAGTTAAATTTCGTTCAGAAAAATCTAATGGGAGTAAAGAAACTAGAAGTATGAAGGATTTTAATTCCTTCATTTAGCAGACGGGGTTAAAAGAAAGTACTTCTTTAAATAGGAGGCTTACTTGGTCTAATCTCACTTGTTGTAAGCTAAATAGGTTTTTATTCCTACCAAAATGGAAAATTTGTTTAGATTTAATATTAAACAAGAGATTTGTCAGAGAATAATTTCAATTCCTTGTCTTCTTATTTTGAGCATAGAAACTAAGCATTGGAGTACAATTTTGTTTAAGATTGATAGGAGCAAAGCTACCGTTGAAGGATGATGTGGTTATAAATTCATGAAAAAATTAGATTTCTTGAAGGACAATCTGAAATGGTGGAACAAAGAGTTTGGTGATTTGAAAGAGAAAAAAAAATTTCGAAAGATATAATTTCTATTTTAGATGGTGTCAAAAAGATGGAAGATTCATATGTAAGATCTAAGCTTAGTAATCTGAAAATTCATATGGAAGATTCAATTGTGAATGAACAAGTATTTTAGAGACAAATTTGGAGCCACTTGAATTAAGTAGGATGACGCTAACTCAATTATTTTTCATAATATTGTTAATGGGAGGAAGAACATAAATATGATTGAAAAGCTTGAAAAAGGAAGTGTTAAGTATCTTCAAAAACTTATACACAAGATGGACAAAAACCACTAATTCATGATCTATGTTAGGGATGCATACAAAAACTACTAATTCATGATCTAAATTAGGGATGCGTACTAGAGAATGGGGAAACTTGGATGGAAATACCTTTTGAAAAGATGAAATAAAAAATGCCATTTTTGAGTGCTTGAATGAAAAGACACTCTATTGAAATAGTTTTAACTTCTTTTTTCACAATAGTTACGAGATGGCTAAAGAGTAGTTGTTGGAGGTTTCTGGGAAGTCTTTTAACGGTGGTATAGTTAACAAAAAAATAATACTACTTTTGCTCTCCTAATTCAAGAGAAAGATAATGCATTGAAAATTAAGGATTTTAAGCTAATAAACTTGGTTATTAACTTATACAAGATAATTCTTAAGGTTTTATCTCTAAGGTTGAGAGAGGTGCTTGATTCTACTATTTCTCTTCGGTATGCAACTTTTGTAAGAGGTAAACAAATTTTTGATGTTGTTCTAATTACTAATGAGGTTGTTAAGGTGTACAAAAGGATTAACAAGAAAGCTTTGATATTCAAGAGACTTTGAAAAAGCTTATGATCATGTTGATTGAGATTTTCTAGATTTTGTGTTGAAAGAAAAAGGGTTTGGGGAATGATGAAAGACTTGGATCAAAAGTTGTCAAGTTTCGTGAATGTTTTTGCGATTATTAGTGGAAAACCTAATATTAAGAGGATTGAAGCAAGTAGATCCTTTTTCTTCTTCTTTTTCGTTCTAATAGTTGGTGAATTGAGTAGATTGATAGAAAGAACTAAGATGTCCAATTTGATAGAAAGTACAAGTATTGGGACAAACATAATTCAAGTCTCTCACCTCCCATTTGCAGCTGGGTTTGTCTCTTGTAGGTTGTCCACGAGTCGCACAAATTTAGTCACCACTTTTTGAATAAAGATCAGTAGAATGAAGAGAGGTATTTTTTTATCTAGAGAAAGCTAGTTAACTTTAGTAAATTCAACTTTATTGAATCTTTCGATTTACTACCTATCAATTTTCAAAATTTTGGTGGGAGTTGCTAAGAGATTAGACAAACTAATAAAAGGCTTTTTTTGGAAAGGCGTTAATGAATGAAGTAAAAATTCCGGAAGGGTAGGCATTGGAAATATCATTGCAAGAAACAATGCATTGCTAAGTAAGTGACTTTGAAGATTCCCTTTAGAAGAGAATTCAATTTTGCATAAAATTATCACAAGTATGTGTTAAATGGGAATGGGTGGGATGCAATTGTCGTTTGCAAGGGGGCATAGTCCTTGTATAGCAATTTCTAAAGAATTTAATTTCTTCTTTAATTTGAGTTGTAAGGTGAGGAATGGAGATAAAATTTGTTATTTGGGAAGATTCTTGATTAGAAGGTGATTCTCTTTCTGCAAGACATCCAATGTTGTATAGTTTATGTTTGGATAAAAATGGACCAATAAACATGTTTTCAGGAAAGGGTTGGAATCTTAGATTTAGAAGAAATTTAAATGATTGAAATTTTGATGATTTTGAAAGTTTGATGTCAAGTTTGGAAGGAGTAACTATCAGAGTAATAGTTGTGACACAAGAATATAGATTAATGAGTCGTCTGATAGTTTTTCTTACAAATTTTACTTTGAGCTTCTTGTGGATGATCCTGGTATACTAGATTTTGATCACTATGCTTCAACGTGAAGGTGTCCTAGTCCAAGTAAAGTTAAAGTGATGAAGTGACTAATTGTTCTTAGTAAGCTTGGCACAATGGCTCGACTTCAATTAAAGTTTTCAAAAGTTTTTCTTTCACCTAATTGGTGTGTACTTTGCAAGAGAAGTTCAAAAGATATTGATCATTTAATTTTACATTGTCCAATTGCGCATAACCTTTGGTTAAGTTACAAAGTAACATAGGGGTTCAATGGAACATTTTAGAATCTTGCAATTTTTTGTTGCTAGAAAATTTTAACATGCATGGAAATAATATGAAGGCTAAGAAAGCTACATTGTTATGGAGCTATCGGAATGGAGCAATTCTTTGAGTGTTGTGGATTGAGAGGAAACAAAAAAATGATAACAATCTTATATGGAAAAAAGTCTTATTCTTACCTTCATTGTGGGCTTCAGCTTCAAAAAAGTTCAACAATTATTCTCAATTTCAAATGAGTTCAAGAATTACTCTCAATTTCTTACAAGCTCTATATCTTAATATGTAATTGGTTTTGTAAAGAATAGACTTTGTTATTGTAAAACTCAGAATTCACTTTTATTCTTTCATTCAAAGACACTACCTATTTATATACAAAGTTAGAGAATCTTAAGTGACATACACCTAATACACAACTAATATATTCATCTAGTGTTAGACACCTAATACACACACAACTAATCATCTTTAACACTCCCCCTCAAGTTGAAGCATAGATATTAATCATGCCCAACTTGTTACAAAGATAATCAACCCGAACCCCACTTAAAACTTTCGTGAAGATATCTCTTAGTTGTTCTCCAGTCTTCATATATCCTGTAGAAATCAAACCTTGTTGAATTTTCTCGCGAACAAAATGACAATCAATTTCAATGTGTTTAGTTCGCTCATGAAACACAGGGTTAGAAAAAATATGAAGAGCAGCTTGGTTATCACACCACAATTTCGCTGGTACTGAAGTTTTAAGACCTACTTCATCCAAGAGCTGATATATCCATATTATCTCAAACGCAGATTGTGCCATAGCCCTATTTTCTGACTCTGCACTCGATCGTGACACAACATTCTGCTTCTTACTTTTCCATGAGACCAAATTTCCTCCAATGAAAATACAATAGCCTGATGTGGATCTTCTATCTACTTTGGAACCTGCCCAATCTGCATCTGAAAAGCATTCAATATGAGTATGTCCATGATTTGCATACAAGATACCACGTCCAGATGCTCCTTTTAAATAACACAAAATTTGCTCTAACGCTGCCCAATGATGAACTGTTAGGGATGACATAAATTGGCTAACAACACTGACTGAATATGCAATATCTGGACGAGTCACAGTAAGGTAATTCAGCTTTCCAACCACCCTTCGATATCTCACAGAATCTTTAAAGAGTTCTCCATCTCCTGTAAGGTGGATGTTCGGAGTCATTGGAGCACTACAAGGTTTTGCTCCTAATTTTCCTGTCTTCGTTAATAAGTCCAGGACATATTTTCTTTGAGATAGAAAGATACATTATTTACTCCTTGTGACTTCAACACCCAAGAAATATTTTAGCATCCCCAAATCCTTCGTGTGAAACTGAGTATGTAGGAAAGACTTAAGAGATGAAACTCCCGTAATATCACTTCCAATAATAACAATGTCATCTACATACACAACCAAAAGAATGATACCAGCTTCTGATTGTTTGTAGAACACAGAATGGTCAGACTTGCTTTTCATCATAGCAAACGTTTCTATAGCTTGACTAAATTTTCCAAACCAAGCACGAGGACTCTGTTTCAAACCATACAAATATTTGCGGAGACGACAAACGTGCCTAGACTCCCCCTGAGCAACAAAACCAGGAGGTTGCTCCATAAACACCTCCTCTTGAAAATCACCATGAAGAAAAGCATTCTTGATATCTAGTTGATGCAAAGGCCAATGGTGAGTAGCTGCCATAGAAATAAACAACCGAACAGATGTCAATTTAGCAACAGGAGAGAAAGTGTCAGAATAGTCCACTCCATAGGTTTGAGCATATCCCTTAGCAACAAGACGGGCCTTTAATCGAGCAACTGACCCATCTGGATTAACCTTAACTATGAACACCCATTTGCATCCGATAGCCCGTTTCCCTGAAGGTAAATCAACCAAGTCCCAAGTACCATTGTCATCCAATGCATTCATTTCCTCGATCATTGCATGATGCCAACCAGGATGAGATATAGCTTCATGAACAGTTTTAGGGATAGAAATAGAATCAAGGGAAGCAATAAAAGAGCAAGAGGAAGACGACAAGCAATTATACGAAACAAAAGAAGAAATAGGATAAGTACATTGACGTTTACCTTTGCGTAATGCAATAGGAAGATCATCGTTCAGGACTGGATCTGATGACGAAGGAGCAGGTGCAGGACATGAATCAGAAGGTCTATGTCTGGAGTAGACTTGAGTTATAGGAGGCCTAACAGGAACTGGGTCAGAGACAGGTTCAGATGATGTGATAGAATAGACTAACAAATCGTCATCCTCCCCCTGACATGTAGGAGGAGGAGAAGACGAAAAATAGGGTGTGTCTTCCATGAAGGTAACATCAATTGAGACAAGATATTTGTTAAGACTAGGACAATAACATCTATAACCTTTTTGGAGACGAGAATAACCAAGGAAGATACACTTCAAAGACTTGGGATCTAATTTAGTAACATGCGGACGAACATCCCGAACAAAACAAGTGCTACCAAATATCCTAGGGTCAATCGAAAATAGTGACTTATTTGGAAACAAAATTTTGTAAGGAATCTCACCATGAAGAACAGATGAGGGCATGCGATTAATAAGAAAACATGTTGTTGAAACTGCATCGGCCCAAAAAGGTTTAGAAACATTCATTTGAAATAATAAGGCACGTGCAGTTTTGAGAAGATGTCTGTTCTTACGTTCGGCCACTCCATTTTGAGATGGAGTATCAACACACGAAGTTTCATGAAGTATGCCATTTTGAACCATATAAGATTGAAACAAAGCTGATGTATATTCTTTGGCATTATCACTTCGCAAAGTACGAATTGAAACATTAAATTGAGTTTTAATCTCAACACAAAATGCGCAAAAAATAGAAAACAATTCAGAACGACTCTTCATTAAATATAACCAAGTTACACAAGAATAATCATCCACAAAAGTAACAAAATACTTAAATCCAAGTTTAGACAAAATAGGACAAGGACCCCAAACATCAGAATGAACTAATTCAAAAGGAACACTAGCACGTTTATTAACTCTTGGATTTGAACTAAGATGATGATGTTTTGCAAATTGACAAGACTCACAATCTAATGAAGACACCTTACTAAACTGAGGACAAAGTTTCTACAGTGAAGGAAGAGGTGGATGACCCAATCTACAATGTGCCTCGAAGGGAGAGGTTACACTAGAGCAAGCGACAGATTTCGGTATTGGTGTGTCAAGAATATAGAGGCCTCCAGACTCATGTCCTTTACCAATAGTCTTCTTCGTCATAAGATCATGAAATAAGCAACGATCAGGAAAAAATGAGATGCAACAATTAAGATTGCGAGTAAGCTGACTTACAGAGATCAAATTAAAGGATAAGCTAGGTAAATGTAAGACAGACGACAAAGGAAGCAAAGGAGTGAGAGTAATGGTGCCAGACCCAAGAACACGAGATGGTGATCCATCGGCTAAGGTCACAGTAGAGGTAGAAGTGTGTGACTGAAGAGTAGAAAAGAGACTAGAATTACCTGTCATATGATCTGTGGCACCAGAATCAATAACCCATTTGGAAGATGAGGAAATGAGACACGCATTTGATTTACCTGAATCAGCAATAGCAGTGACAGAGGGTGATGAAGACCTTAGTGATTCTTGATACTGTGAGAACTTGGTAAATTCATCTGCAGAGATAAGAACCGATTTTTCAGAAGTATCAGAAGTGGATGTAATATGAGCCGAGTGACCTTTCTTATGCTTGTACTGAAGCTTTCTACATTCATGTTTCGTATGTCCTGGTTTGTGACAATAGTGACATACAATACCTCCGAGGTCCTGTGGTCGAGTTTCAAACCCGTGCGAGCCGCCTCCTTTGTTTCTGTTCATATAAGTTGACCGTCCATGCTCATAATTATAACTTCAATTAACCAAAGCACCATTTAATTGAGCAGGTGGAGGTGGAGTGCCTTCTATACGAAGTACTCGACTAAACACCTCTTGTAAAGAGGAGATCTCATAACCAGAAAGAACCTGGGACTTAGCAGTCTCAAAAGTAGAGGGAAGACCGGCAAGAAAACTCATGACCGGCAAGAAAACTCATGACCGGCATTTGTTCCCGTTGGCTTTGTTGAACCTTGACATCAGGGCTAAAAGGCATCAAACTATTGAGCTCCTCATAAGTCCTTTTAAATTCCATAAAATAATTTGTGAGTGACTGATCTTGTTTGTCTGTACGGTAAAATGCTTTGCATACCTCATATATGCAAGAAAGATTTCCCTTACCAGAATATAAGAAATCCAAATAATCCATCAATTCCTTAACAAATTCACAATGATTGATCAAGTCAATTACATTGCTGTCAATAGAATTCCGAATCTGCAGAAATAAGCGAGCATCGTCTCTAAGCCATGTCTACTTTGAATCATCTTTAGGAGGATCATTAGTCAAATGAGTATCTTTTTCGATACTTCTCAAATAAATTCGAATGGTCTTGCTCTAAGCCAAATAATTCGAACCATTGAGCTTATGGTCCGTGATTTTAGACATCACAGGCACCATATCCGTTACAACATTAGCTTTCTTTTCAGCCATAATTCTTACAAACGACAAGACAGCGAGCAAACGAACAAACAAAATCTAAACACGCAGCGACTAAACACGCAGCGAACAAGAACACAAAATTGGAAGAACCCAAACCTGAACAATCACAAGCGATGAGTACCGAACCACCACAGATGACGCAGGGGAACGGCGGAGAGCGACACGAGGTTGACCGGAGAAGAATTCTGCACGGACGCGCTGTCACGACCGACGCGTGGAAATCTAGCAGAAAGTCGCGGTGGCCCGTATGGCCCACTCGCGGCTCGTCTGGTGACCGGACTTCGGGGTTTGGCCGGCCGACGGTTGTTCTTCCCCCCTATGTCGGCGGTGAGACGTGTGGAAATTTTGACAGAAAGTCGCGGTGACGCGTGTGGCTCACTCGCGGCTCGTCTGGTGGCCGGACGTCGGGGTTTGGCTGGTCGGCGGCTGTTCTTCCTCCCTGTATCGACGGTGAGAAAAAAATGCACTCCAAAAGGGTGTTCCGAGTTGTAACTCAAAAATGCACCAAATCCTAATTTATGTTTACACAAAATCAGCCCCCAATTTGAACGGAAAAAAAATTCCCAAATTTTGTAGATCAAATGCTCTGATACTATGTAAAACTCAGAATTCACTCTTATTCTTTCATTCAAAGACACTACCTATTTATATACAAAGTTAGAGACAATCTTAAGTGACATACACCTAATACACAACTAAGACACCTAATACACAACTAATATATTCACCTAGTGTTAAACACCTAATACACACACAACTAATCATCTTTAACAGTTATAGTGTGAATTTTATTTTTATGGATTGCTTGTCCACATTTTGTACTATTGTAACTATTTTTACATACAAAAGTATTATGACATTTCTTATAAAAAACAATTTGCTTCACCACTTTATGTGGACTAAATCAACAAAGCCTTTACTCTCTACAATAACTAGCATCAACTACATGCCTTGTTATTTGACAATGGTTTTGAGCTTGCCAGCCTATGGCAAAAACTAATTGAAAATCTTCCCCAAAAGCAACTAAACCCATAATTGTATAAGCTCTCTAGTATGAACACAAACCAAGATTAATTTTTTTTTTAATGAAACATAGACCAAGATATGGAGATTGACATGATAATACCTCTGATAAAATACTTAAATCTTTTACATGATGCAAGAAACATGGGGAAACACAATTGTATGAAAGGGCAGGCCATTGTTGGTTTCCATGTTTGTTGAGAGTTAGCTTCCAAATGGCGAAGCTTTTGAAAAAGTTAATTTCAAATCTGACTTTGTAAGCCGAGAGAGAGAGAGAGAGAAAATAAGAAGAAACTAAAGTACTAAATCATGCAAAATGCTTGTTAAATTACTAAAGACATAAATCTAAAGTAATTGAAGCTTTCAGTATTTCTTCTCCACATGTTAGGGATGTAATAAGCATCTGTTACCGAGGATGTTAACTCAATGAACAACAAGCAGAAGGAGAATGACAACTTTACCTTATCACATAGCTTCTGCAATTCAAGCATGGCAGAAGGTGATAGTATGTCTGGTCGAATGCTCAATGCTTGCCCAAGTTTGATATAGGCCGGACCTAAAGAGGTCACAATTTCTCTTAATTCAATAGCTCTTGCGACTTCATTCTGATGATAAAAAATTATTGAACATAATTCAAAATATAATTCAGAAATGAGATGTCAGTAAAATGAATGACAAAAGATTTCATGGCTGCCACATGCAAAGGTAAAGTTTTCTGTCAGCATGACTAGATTATGGATCCATGGAAATGAAAGATATTTGTACTGCAAGAATGGTTCCCATCAATGGCCAATCTCAGTTCTATGAACATTTACGTAAAGAGCTTTATGCTATCATGACAAAAAATCATTCAGCAATCAATAGGGCTAGCAATAAGCTGAAAGAAAATAAAGGAATGGCTGCATGATAGTGTATAATTTAGTAACACTTTGCACAGCATTCAAAAGTGAAGCACTTCACCAGGATAATTAGAGTTCTAACTTATAAGTGTGCCCTAAAGTCTTTCGAATTCATAATAGGAAAAAGATATGACAGCAAGCAAGGCGACAAAGAATCACCTCTTTGATTTTGTTGTTTATAACATCAAATGCAAGATGTGAAAGGAACCCCCCAGCAACAGAAAGCAATTGGACGGCACGCGATGCAACTGCACGTGGGCGCTTTCCCCAATAAGCAGAGATACTAGCAGGATCATACACCAAGGGCAGAAACTCACTGCTTTCATCTAGCTGTTGAACAAATAAGTATAGACATCACCAAAATCAATGGAGAAAAAAATTATTATATATAAAGAGTTGGTTTGAAATCTTTATATTATATATAAAGATTTACATGACCATCCTATTGGTTTGAAATCATACGTGAAATGAGTTGTAACCATTTCTCAGCACTAAGAATAAGAAAGCTTATTGATTTACATTAAAAATAAGAAGGATTTTGAATAACAAACATCCAGATAATCCATGGTTCTCAAGAGATAAATAGCTCTTCTAATTTAGTAAATCTTTCCACGATCAAATTTACAAAAAGGAAACTTAAATATCATTTCAATGGATAATGCATGATGCATCATGTAAAGCAATGATGTATACCTCAACAAGACGAATTTGAATATCATTCTCAGCAAACTGTGAATCGCTTAAGTTCTGTCCCCTAAGACCTCTCATTAGTATTGACAATTGTTCGTCCTCTTCCATCTGTGCCCTTACTCTTTTAATTTCCTCTGAAACATCCCCAATCCGCTGGCAGACCCAAAACCAACCAATAAGAATTATGAGTGAAAAACTACAACAAATATAAATTAAGAGGCAAGTATTTGAGGGTTTAAGCATTTGATATGTTAGTCCCAAGGAAGTGGTGGTTAACTAGGACCAGTCTACATTCTAACATCTTTATTGCCAATACGAAAAGACTAATCCACAAGAAAGTTTGACACACAAAATGAGTTCGTTATTATTTTTTAAATGATAAAGCGAATCTAAAACAATGTATAAACTCTAACACAAGGTGATACATTAGAAGCCAAATCCTTGAACAGAAAGTTCAGATAAACCACAAACTCAACCAAACTCATATATACCAAACCGAACCAATTTTTTGGGGGTTGTAAAAATAAAACTCCATATATGAAGGGGTTATAAATGAAACTCCATATATAAAAGGAGTTATGCTATGCACTTAAACTTATTTATTCTTATTCTTTGCTATTATATTATACTTTTTAACACTTTTTACTTAAAAGATTATTGCCTTTGCTTTCACTTGACAAACATCTTCTCTTCCTACACTTGTACAAGAGATATAGATGCTGAATCACGAACAGAATTTGTCCAATTTAATTGTATTTAGAATTTTCAGGTTCCAATTGTGGAGATTTCCGGTTACAATAATTACAAATTACAATATTTTTAAAATATTCCTTAGTATCTATTTTGTAACCAATTTTGTTTTTACTTTTTATATTTCGGTTTTTGAACTCAAGTTTTCAAAATAAATTTCGTTTGATAATTAGAATTCATTTTCAAGTTCAGAATCAAATTAGAACTCATTTCCATTTTTATACCTTATTGCCGTATTTTTTTTAACTTAAAAAAAGTTTTGGAAATCATATTCCGAGTTCACTTTTCTTTTCATTAGTTAATTTTACTTCCTCTTTGTTGTGACCTAAGAGGGTATTAAAGAAAAAAAAATTGTCATATATTCAAACATAAGAAAATAGAACTCACTACAAATCCTTTCATTTCCTTGGTCAGTATAAACAAATTAATATTGGAAACCAGCGAATCATAGAAACTTTAATGTAAGACTTAAATAGAGCTGAGTCTAAAGAACCAAACAAGTAAACAACCAAGGAAAAAATTTATATACGCCCAAACCGAATCTATAAATTCAAATCGGATTGGTTTCTCACTGATGAGTTATTTGTTCAGATTTGTTTCTCAAAGCTTATTGGTTCGAATTGGTTCTCGTCTCCTAGAACAATTAGATCGCTCTAATCCGATTTTTATTCATAACCGTACCCCACACTCCTATAATCCACTGCACTGAACCTCATCGATTTAGTAACCAGATTAATCCAGCTTCATTTAACCACTAAACCAAAAAGAAATACAACTTATATTCTTCATTATATTGCTTTTTTATCTTGTTTTTCTATCTCCTCGTTTTCTCAACATCCATACACCCAAAAATATTAACTGAGACAGAATAAACTACAAAGCAGCAAGCACAAGAACCTCAAAGCCAAAAATTTAGCATTCTGTTGAATTCATATTACCGTGGAAACCCCATTGATCTTGGAAGGCGGAGATCTGATAGCGGAACCGTTAACAGCTTTCGTGGATGGAGGTTTCACTGTATCATTCCTAGTGGGCTTAGGTCCAGTGGCAACTGCAAAAACCCGATGTGCCTTTGAGACCCGAATTCTTTCGTGGGGAAAAGATCGGCGGGTAATGAAGTTCCGGCGAAGGGGCTCGATTCCACAGCCAACGAACTGCGAAGCTGCGTTCATAGCCGAAATGCACAGGCTCCCCTCCTTCACACAGGGCGAGAGAGAGAATAACCAGTTCAAGTGAGAATTTGTGTTGGTGTTTCTGTGGAGACAAAGTGTTCCAGTGGAATTGAAAGGAGAGAAGTTGTAAATAATCTGATTAATCCAAAATGTATGTACATACGCGCTATTTTGTCTTCTAATCTTTAGATGACGTTGGTTTTTGTTTTATAGTTTGGGAGGGATCGGCCGTTGGAAGAATACGTGGCAAGTTCTATAGCAAGGAATGTTATTTTTTTTTTCTCTTTTTTTATTATTATAGAATAGCCTAAAATTGAGATAAGATACTGACTACGAAGAATTAAGAAATTAATACGATATACAGATGAAAATATCGTGAAATATCGCTATATTTTGGTAGATATATTGAAACGGGTTCGCTAGAAATCATTTTCATCTAAAATATGCTAAAAATATATCAAACTCAATTTTGATATATATGTTTTGTTATTTTCTTAAATGCCATTGAAAAATTTAATAATATCGGTAATATTGAAAAAAATAAAAATTTAAATATCAAAAATATTGTTAAAAATGTAATAATTAAAAATTTTTAAAAATAATAATTTACAATATATTGTCAAAAATATTATTGTACATGTTAATAATATAATCATTATGTATTTTTTTATACTTTTTCGACTCAATCAATTATAGTTTTTATATATAAAGATTATTTATACTTTCCTATTCATCCTTGTATATAAAAGTATAATGATAAATTTATTTTTATAGAATTATTACTTTCAAATAACATTTTATTTATCTTAAAGGAAGTATCAAATTCAATACTCAAAAATCAAACTTTTAACATGGTATAGATGAACACTTTATGAATACATATAACATTTAGGATTCCAAGATATGCTTTTTTGGTTTCAAGAATGTTAATCTCATACTCCAACTAAGCATCATCCTTAAACTTACATGAAGACTCAACCATAGAAGATCTTTTGGATTTTTTTTCTCTTAATATAGATTATTCGAGTTCATCAATTCTAATCATACATCTCTATACTTGAAGGGATTTAATGTGATTATCCAACTTCAGCTTCGAATCTTCAATCTCTTTTTCTACGTCCAAGTTGACAGGGAAAAGTTTATTAGTAAATTGTCAACTTGTGTTTGACCTTGACCATGATTTTCTTCACTTTTAAATGTTCATAACAAAATTGATAGTAAGTATTTTTAAGAGAATAAAAATCATTATCTTCAATATTAACTTATTAAATAGACTTGGTTGAAATTTCATTCGTTTGAAGAGCCATTAGCACAAAACAACCAAAAGTACTAGCTTCACACTTCAAAGACCTTTCCTAAACATTATTATAGTACTCACTATTGTACTTTCTCTCTCCGTAACATCCCAATCTTCTTTTAAACTATAGCAAGAATCTAAATACTCATCCTTGGTCAAATTTTCCACCCATTCTAATTTTAATTCCAAACATTATTTTCATATGATCTCAAATACAAGCACATATGAGATCTCTAATAAGCACAATAAATGCCTTTAAATTAAGGAGGCCTATAGACAATTCCTTAACACCCAAAAGCATTATAACTTAAAAAGAGCCATAAAAATGAGAAAGAAATATTTACATTTGATCACATATATTTATGTGTTTCCAAACGTATCACTCTCTCTCGTGATATAGTATAATTACCAACAACTCAATATAAGTGAACAACTTAAGCTAAGGAAACTCCAATGAGCATGAACTAGGTAGTAAATTATGTATGAGTATTAGATTCATTTTAGTTAAATTCCACCTAGAAACATGTTTTCACAAAATTATGTTTTAAATTTATCACTAATACACTGAACCAAAAAAATAATTTTTTAAAACTCTATATTGCAAATAGTAAGAGTTTTCCCTATTTTTCTAACTGAGAAAAGAAAGAAAATTAATGGTATTTCTTCTAGAGTGCTCGTTGACTATCCTCATTGGCTACTCGGCAAGGATAATACCCATAAACCTATGCGTTGGCCTTACTTCAACGAACTCCCACTGGTCTCATTGTGTCCAACTCAACGAGTCATATGTTACACTCTGGATAACTTAATGATTCCAACCGGCCTCATTGGTACCTCAATGAGACCTTGATAAGGACAATAAAACATATAGTTTTTAATTTGAAAAATGCCAAATAATTTCCCATAATACTAAAAAAAACAATGCAAACACACATTCTAAACATGTCAACTACATGCTTAAACCCACAAAGTGGTGTGTGAATCATACAAATATACAAAGTGTAATATATATGAGTGAGAAATACTGAACAAAAATTAATTGTACATAGAGAATGAAAAATGCACTAAGTAAAATATAGATATCATGTTTTAGACACAAAAATGTTAACATAAAACAACATAACTTACGTATTTTATTATATTTTTGTGTTTTTTCCTCTTTAGAGCTTTAATTAATAGATAACAAACTCATATCAATATCAAGGAACATTAAGCTAAATGCATTGATGGAAGAGATGAATGAAGTTATATCAACATTTAATGCTAACTAATCAACCTCTTTGAGAGGATTGACATCGAAGGGTTAGTATGGTGAGAATAGAGAGGGTACTTGTAAGCCAACACACTAGTCGACCCAGCCCTAACATGCGACTATCCACCCCATCTTTTTTTTATTTCATACCAAACCCTAACATTATCATTCATTTGCAAGAAAATTGAGAGAGATAACTAGATTCAAAGTAAATTAAAATAAAAAAATAAAAAAACAGTATCAAAATTCATCTATGGATCTTTTTAACTTCCTTACTTTGAAAACTCAAATGCAAAAGAAACTATACTTAGTGTTTGGTATTAAATGCATAACAGGTATATGACCTAATGAATGTAGATACCCCGTTATGGGATAACAAGGTTATAAGGATGGCTTATCAATGGCCTGGGCTCAACGAGCTCGATAAGAATTTGATGATAAATTTATTATAACTCAAAGTTTAGTGGTAGATTTGTATAAACAATCTCAATTCGATGGTAGATTTATTAATTTACTCTAATAAATATTTTACTTACTATATATTTTTTTAATGTATTATTTTTCATATTAAACAATTTTATCGAAAACAAAATTCTTTACTTACACTAACTTATAATAATAATAATAATAATATATTTTTATCTTTTTAAATATATCCTTATGTATTTAAGTATCGATAGATTTTCATTATGATACATTTATTTTTTTAATATGCTTTGAATATTTATTTTATTTAATTAATGTTTATTAATTAAAAATAAAATATCAAGCACGTCGTTTATTTTTATGAATATAATTTTTATTGCTATTAAGTTATGAAAATTAATAAAACTTTAGTATACTTTAATATGAAAATATTCTTCATACATCAAAACTCTATGTTGACTTATTTATGACTTGAATTTCCTTTTGTGAAAATTTGATACAAACGAAAAATATTTTCAATAACATTGATTTTTGTTACCCTTTTACAATGAATTTTGTTATATATTATTTTTTTTTACAAAAGTTGAAAGATATTATTCAAAAATGAATTTTATTAATGCTTAGATTTGAATATACAACAAGAAACTCATTAATGTTGGGAAATAACGCAAATTCCTGATAAGCCAAACTTATGAGAAAGCAAGAATATAAAATAACACACAAATTTGATAACGGAGTTCGGCCAATCTTGCTTACGTCTCCGGACCTGCTGCAGATATTTTTATTGAAAGAGTAGAAATTACACAAGGTGTTTACAACACTCACAACCCACAACCCAATTACACTCAAGAAAATTACTCTCAATTTTCTCTCACAAAAGCTTTGCTCTCTAAGCTTTTCTCTCAATTAGAATGAAAACTTTTGGATGGATAATTCATTACAATTACACATCTATTTATAGGAAAATTCACTCCTTGAATTACTCCTTAAATTAATGGTTCCTTGAATTTCTCCTTGAATTAAGCTCCATGTTTTACTCCTTGTTTTGTTCCATGTTTTACTCCTTGTTTTGTTCCATGTTTTGCTCCTTAAATTAAGGAGCTTTATAACTATAATCTCTAACAATCTCCCACTTGAAGACTTATTTCAATCTGTCTTCACACCTCGATCAACGCAAAGACTTTTCTAGTCTCATATTTACTCTACAGTACCAACCGAAGTCTGAGCACAACTTCGCTTGTCAATAATCACCACCTTTGTTAACATATCTCATTGGATTTTTGCTTCCTTGAATCTTCTCCAAGATAACACATCATCTTCTAATGTAGATCCGATGAAGTGATAACGAAGTCCAATATGTTTGGTTCTAGAATGAAATGTCAATTCTTCGCAAGTTGTATTGCACTTTCACTATCACTACGCAGTAACATTCTTCTCTGTTTGAATCCCAACTCAGCTTAACAAACCTCAAGCCATATCATCTCTTTACTAGCTTCGCCATCGCTACATACTCAACCTCTCAGAAGGATGGGAGTGATAATTTTCTATATTTGTGACATCCAACTAACACCGTAGTTCCAACAAGAATATATAACTGGTGGTTCTTCTATGATCAACTTCACCTCCAAAGTCTGCATCTACGTATCCTTGTACTTTTAACTCTCTCCTTTACTAAAGTACAAACACTTTTCTCATGGTGCCTCGCAGATACCTCAAAATCCACTTGACTACTTCCCAATGAGTTTTCCCTGGATTCGACATAACCGCTTAACAACTCCCACTCCAGATTTACGCCAATGTCTCTTGTACGTACACCATCAGTACATCAAACTTCCAATGGACGTAGGCATAAGGAACCTTAGCCATGAATTCTCTCTCTCCGTCTCGAGGGACCGATCCTCGGATAGGCGAAATGACTGGCCAAGTGTGCTTAACCGGCTTGGCACGCCCACGGAATCTTTGCAAAACACGATCGATGTACTCGCCCGAGATAATCAAAGGATCATTTCTTCTTATTTCTTGTGATTTGCATTCCAAGAATCTTCTTTGTCAGTACGAAGTCTTTCATGTCAAATTCCTTTGACAATTGTCGCTTCAACCTTTTTAATATCATCCATATCCGAACCTACTACTAACATATCATCAACATAAAGTAGTAAAATGATATAACTGACCTATATCTCGAAGTAGCAATGATGCATTGCACTTCCTCGGAAATCTTCCTCAGTGTACGAAGTCGTCAAATTTTTTGTACTATTGTCTCGGGGCTTGTTTCATAGCCATACAAACTCTTCTTAAGTCTCGCACACCACGTTTTCTTCTTCCCCTTCTCGAGAAACCTTCCGACCGGTACATGTATATTTCTTCATCTAAATCTCCATGAAGGAATGCGCTCACATCCAACTGCTCAAGCATGAAGATCTTCGGGATGGCTACAATGCTCAATACCGATCTCGATAGTATTAGCTTCACAACGAGCAAAAATGTCAAGTGTAGTCAACTCCTTCCTTCTCGTTGAAACCCTTTAACAACTAGGCCAGCTTTATCTCTTGGAACCATCACGCTCCTCTTTCACCCTGGGTACACCCATTTGTCGTGGAAAGCGTTGCCTTTCCCATAGGTAACTCACCTAGTTCCCATGTCCTGGTCGAGATGAGAGATTTCATTTCTTCTTTCATGAAGCTCCCACTGCTTGGAATCTCGAGTCCGACAAGCTTCATCATAGCATTCGTGCTCCCTCCATCGCCAAAGAACATATAGTTCATGTATCTCCCGTTAGGCACACGAGGTCGGTAAGACCTCTCAATACAAGAGTCGGAAAGCAAGAGGTCAGGTGTGTCGGAACGATGTGGTACCGCTTTGTCCAACAAGTTCCCTCCGGCCGAGGACTTGTTACAATTGGTTCTGTCAAGTATCCGGGACATCATCTCAGACCGGCAAATACCGACTCATTCCGTTCCGAGTCATCAAGGCCTATTTTATGCATGTCCTTATACATCACCTTTTCGTTGAAAATCACATCTACATTACGGATAACTTTCTTCTTTTCGTCATCCCAAATGCGGTAGCTAAACTCATCCTCACCATACCCAATGAATGTGCATTTCTTGATTTGGGACTGCTTATTCTTGCCTTGATCACGATATGCACAAATGCTACACAACCGAAAAACTTTTAGATGTGATAGTTTCACCTCTTTTCCGCTCCATACCTCCTCCGGTATTCTACGCTCCAATGGAACAGATGGCCTCTTGATCAAGTAGCCGTGTGATCGCTTTAACGCTCGCCAGACGCATTTGCTTCTAGACCAGTATACGAATGCTTCGGCTCTTTCGTCAACGTTCGGTTCATACGCTCGCCTACACCATTGTGGTTGAGCGTGCCCGCAGCTTCTTTTCCATTCTAATCCCGTGCTCATAGCGTAAATTTTTGAATCGTGTTTTCATATTCACCACCATTATCGGTGCCGAGCTTTTTGATCTTTAAACCCGTCTCCCATTTTCCACCATAGCTTTCCATCTTCTCGAAAGCCTCAAATACTTCGTACTTATGCTTTAGAAAGTAAACCCATACCTTCCGAGAGCGATCATCGATGAAAGTCACGGGCAGTGTTTCCCACCAATAGATGAGATTTCGTCATTGGTCCCCAAACATCGTATTGAATAAGCTCTAGCCTTTTCCTTCTTTCGGGATTCTACAACTTGTCTCGAAAGCCGACTCTCTTTTGCTTTCCAAGTATGCAATCTTCGCACATGTCTATCTCCATAGACCGGAAGTTTTCCCTTGAGTTGCATAATCTCATCCCCTTCTCACCATACGCTATGGCCTAGTCTCCGTGCCACAGTATTCGTGTTTCATTGCTTCACGTAATCGTACCGAACAACGTGCCTCATTGTCATGTAAAGAAGGCCACTTTTCGCCGAGCAATCGCTATCGTACACTTTGAAATCTTCCAATCATTACCATGGAAGATCGTAGCCGTAGCCTTCACCGGCCAAGAATCGCCCCATCGAGATTAAGTTCCTTCGAGATCGGGAATATGCCCGACATCCTTCGCTTCCCAAACAAACTGCTCAACTTAATCTTCACTACACATTTGCCAATACTGACACGTGGTTGATCATCACCAAGATATACCTTTTCCAAGGTTTCCGAGACATATTTCTCGAAGAATTCTTTTGTGAAGTAACGGAACGATGCTCCGCAGTCTAACACCAAGATTCTTCCTTGCTCTCCAAAGCAGCATATCAACGCATCATCTCCTCCCGGCGTATGGAAGTAACATTTGCCTCTGCCTTCACTTGTTTGTCTCCTTCTGCATTCTTCGCACCGATTTTCAGAAGGTTCTTGCTTCTTCCACAATTCCAACACTCGATAGTCTTCGAGCTACGGGGAATTATTAGGATTCTCGGATTGGACCTTCGTCTTTTGATCTACCTCAGAATGGGCCTCTACCACGTCCATTTCCTTTGGTTGAATTTCTTCCTCTCGACTCGTATGCAAACCGAAGAGGTCGACGATTCACCCGTCTCTCTACGTTGGATCTCTTCACCGAGAACCAAATCACGAACATCGTCAAATTTCAACTTATCGCTTTCCCGACGAGCTACTCACACCGTGACAAGTAGCATTCCAGCCTTTCTCGGTAGAGACAAAAGTATCAATGTCGTACTTCTACATCGAATTCAATTTCTACCGAATTCAACTCGGGTTGTAACCGTGTCGAGTCTATCGAGATGTCGAGCTACCGACGCGCCTTCCGTCATTCTGCAGAATTGAACAAGCGCCTCATCAAGTTGCACTTTGTTTCCGAGGCCGACGGCTTCTCATACATATTGAGTAGAGTCGCCATAAAGACCCGCCGTGGTCTTTTCCTTTTCTATATTGAAAGCAACATTACGGGATAACGTCAATTGAATAACTCCGAGGGCTTGTCCGCCTGTAAGATTCCAATCTTCTTCCTTCATAGCCTCCGGCTTCTTCCCCGAGAGAGGTTGATATAGATTTCTTCGATACGTATAATCCTCTATCCGCATTTTCCAAAACCCGAAATCAGGCCATCAAATTTCTCGAGTTTCACCCTTCCTTCATTCGCCATCGCTCCCACTAAAATCGACTTCCTCTCGGATCGTTTCGATTATTTCTTGGAAAATCGATGTAAATCACTACCAATGGCTCGACACCATTGGGGAAATAACGCAAATTCCCGATAAGCCAAACTTACGAAAGCAAGAATATAAAATAACATACAAATTTGATAATCTGAGTTCCAATCTGCTTACGTCTCCTGGACCCGTCAGATCTTTTTATTGAAAGAGTAGAAATTACACAAGGTGTTTACAACACTCACAACCCACAACCCAATTACACTCATGAAAATTACTCTCAATTTTCTCTCACAAAAGCTTTGCTCTCTAAGCTTTTCTCTCAATTAGAATGAAAACTTTTGGATGGATAATTCATTACAATTACACATCTATTTATAGGAAAATTCACTCCTTGAATTACTCCTTAAATTAATGGTTCCTTGAATTGCTCCTTGAATTAAGCTCCATGTTTTACTCCTTGTTTTGTTCCATGTTTTGCTCCATGTTTTACTCCTTGTTTTGTTCTATGTTTTGCTCCTTAAATTAAGGAGCTTTATAACAATAATCTCTAACAATTAATACAAATGAAACTCATTAATACATATTCAAAAACTAAAAAATAAATCACACACGTGAAGAAGATACATAAATTATTAAGAGAACCTTCAAAACATTAGTTTCTTAATCTTGCTCATATGGAAGCATCTCTGTTACCAGATATAGCTACTTAGGTTTTCTATCAATATCTTTATTACCAGAGCTACTTGAAGTTTTGTATCAATGAAACTTTGTAGATCTAGCTCTTGTAAAAACACAAAAACACTTAATTGATAAAATATTTCCTACCGAACAAATCTAGATATGAAGACACTCTATTTAATCTTCATATGATCCTATCTAATAGAAAAACCATTATAATAATGTCAATAGATTATTTATATAACAACAATCCACTAAGGAGAGAAGTAAGTAACAAAACATTAAAAAAAACACCCATAGAAGAGAGCACTCATCATAAAGGAAGGTCTCTCTTTGTCGTGATGAAAAGAAAGCAGAGAAACAAAGAAGTAGATGAAAAAAAAAGACATAAGAGAGTGGATGGAGGAAACTATAACTTTGTCTTCTTTTTATTATATAATGTTCCGCTTAACGTTTTTTCATATACAACTTTGTGTGTGTTTTCCTACTTTTTACTTAATAATTTATTTTAGAGTGATTGACATAGTCATTTTAAAATGAAGTGAATGTAACCTAAATATAATTCTATATTTTAACTTTTATATAATTGAGATAAAAATTATATAAAAAATTATTGAAATTTTAATGCAAAAAAATACACATACATATGCATGTTCATTAAACTATTATAATGTATTATAAATTTGTAATAAATTTTAAATGATGTGATAAAAATTAGGCTACAAAATTATATTTATATTAAATCAATTATATTAATGATATTTTTATGAGATATAATATCATTAATGCTAATTTCTAATTTTAAAAAGAACAATTTTAGTATTCATTTATCCTAATCTGTAGGTAGTAATAACTAAAGCAATAAAATAGTTATTTATTTCTTACTTTTAGTATTATGAATTACAATTCCATGAAAAAACAATTCATTTATGAGAAGGAATTTGTAATTTTTTATAAATGAGAAAAATAACTTCTTTTTTTCTACAACTCATAAAGAAAGAGAACAATAACTATTGACAAGGGTGATATTTATGTCGTGTTGATGATATTCAATTCATGTTTGTGTTATCATATTGCGTTTTAGTATAATTATTGTGTTTTTATATGCTAATTGATGTATGAATAAATATACTTAATTTTTTTATTACTTATTTATAATATTATAGTAGTATAAAATAATAAGATTTTTAAAGATATGAAAAAATATTAATCAATTTTAATTAATTTTTTTATGTATTGTATTATGTTAAACACTATCACCTCTAACTATTCATTATCTTAAAGGAATATGATTTAATGCATTTTTTTTCTTCTAATAAGTCTAAAATATATAAATCCTTTTGTAGAGATGAAGGGTATTTTTGAAAATTCATAAAACATATATATTATATTTCTTTTCTTATAGTAATATACCAAACACAATAATATTTTTTTCTTTTACATTTATACCATATTTACAACCCAAAAATAAGAATTACAATTTTTTTCTTAGTTTTCCATTCTCATGAATTATTATTCTCAATCTATTTGTATTTTCAATTATGTCTACAAAACATACTATAAATGTTTTCATTAATTATTATATGTCATATTTGATTTAATAGCATGACTTATTTTTAAAAACTAATTAAAAATGGACATGTTGGTAGAGATGGAGCTCCCATTGAATATCAATAGAATTACTTCACATATATCATATAATTTTATGCATCAAGTAACATGTTAATGTTGAATTGAATATTAAGTTGAGAATTTGAGGTACAAAAGTAAATGTGAAACCATTTATTAACAATGAGTCATTACATTGATGCACATATCAAGTTGTGATAAAAAATATTTTACTTTTAAAAGTATATATATAATATAAACCTAGAGAAATAAGAGCTAAAAGTGGAGGGAATAAATAGAAGAAGTCATTTTGATTACACTTGTACAATACAATGTCAAATGTTTTATTTTTAGGTTGACATTAAAAGTTTAGTGCTTTCTTGTTTTGGTTAATTCCTTATTACCTTGATATCAGTATTATCCATAGTACTTACCTATAGAATTTTGTGTAAATAATTTTGCTGGTAAGTCAAAAAATGTCACGAAAGAGGAAATGAAGCAAACCTTTTTACAATTTGGCTTATGAATTATAAAAGGAAGTTGTAGCAAGGGAGAGACATACCATGTTTTTCTCATTCTTTAGACCATTGAAGTTTGTTGATCACTCGATTGTGAGTGGATCTTTGATGGTTGAGAGTCTATGATCTTTGGCGATTGTGAATATATGATCTTTGATGGAAAATGGTCATCCATCCTAGTAATCTCTTTCCTTAACTATTTTTTTTAACTACACTTCCTTTTGCCTTCCCTAATATAGCAATTTAAGCCCTTTCCTTCTTTGCAGTTTTGGTTCCCACCGTCCCCATCCACAGCCACCTCCAAGCCGCCCTTCTCAACCCAATAACTTATAGTATCCACCCCCATTAAGCTTTTTTTGGTCTAGGATTTTTGCCTCTTAATTATGGAACTGCATTTCCTTTTGTAGATGTGTCCAAGCTCAAACCCCTGATTTATATGCATGCACAAAAATAGCCTCTAAAGAGTTACGCTCAGGCCATTATCAATAACTCTTCAAGCTTGGTTATTGAATCATGCGATGCTTCTCCACGAAAGAGTAGATATATTGCTTGTATCACCCTAGATCCGCAATTCTATCAATCTTGCTTTGACCTATGTAAAGAATCTTTTATCGGTCCATTAATTCTTTTTAAAGGAGACAAACCTTGGGGTCAAGGTGACCTAAAAACTTGATTAACCTCGGTATGGAATTTTCCCTCTACTTGGAAACTTATTGCCCTTAATTGCGATTTATATCACATTTTATTACACTCCTATGAGGAGTGAGCTAGAGTTTGAGCTAATGCTTCCATTGATATTAAATAAGGAATATTTTGGATTCAACCATGGACACCCAACTTTAACCCTCATAATCAAAAATCCACCAATGCTTAAGTATGGATTTGATTCTACAATTTAACCTTGGAATTTTAGGATAAGAAAATTCTCGCACAAATTGCACGAGCCATTAGTGTTCCTCTAAAAATTGACAACAACACCCTCAATGATGAGCTGGGATAGTATGCTAGACTCTTTATCGATATAAATCTCACTCATAAACTAAATGATCATGTTATTGTAGAAGTGGACTCACTTATTATTTTCATCGATCTATATTACAAAAATGTGTCAAACTTTTGGAGTCTTTGCTCTTCTATGGGCCATGTCGCTTACAAATGTAGAAAAGAATTCTACTTCTATAACTGAAAAGCCTAAGGAGACTTAACCAACTAGGCCTCGGGCATAAACCCATACACAACATGTTTATAGGCCTAAGGTAACCAATATTTATAATGTTGTTCTGATATGTAATGCTTTCGTTGCCTTTATGCCTTGGGTGTTGAGGCTCCTACCTTTTATGTAACCCCTTCCTATCTTGCCATACCCGTGGACTCAAATGTTATAACAACTAAGCTAGTACTTGATAGCAATTTCCTAGCCCCTCACTTTGATGCCTACCCTCCAAGAAAAATTTCTTTGAAATTAGAGATTAGTAGGCAACAATCATCGATATCCTTACGGATGTAATAACCTATATAACTTATCCTACCTTAACTACTATTTCCCTATCCATCCAAGGCTCTACTACTTATACCCTTTCCTCTTCCACTTAACGCACTAGGGTTCGATTTTCCCCTTTTAACTATCCCAACTGCTTCCTTCTTGGTGATTACACTCAGTGCACTTATGCATAAATTAACACATGATCAATTGAAAAATATCGATAATGAAGGATGAAAATTAGTAATCGATAAAAGTCAATGGATTAAATCAATCAACCCTTACTTTCAGCCTATGAGATTTACACCCTTTAGAAGTGCCTCATACAATAATTCATCATGATAGTTCTTTATTGGAATTGCAAAGATATCTCAAACTCAGATACCTGGTCTACTCTGAAAAACCTCTATAGAAAGGAAGGGCCTGATTTTCTATGTATAGTAGAGTCGATATATATCAGCTTTATGAATGATCGCTTATGGTTAAATATTGGCTGCACTTTATTTGTGCTAACTATATGTCTGTAACTAAGATTTGGCTTTTTTAGGCCTCTTTAGTGGTTAATAATACTATGGTTGTTAGTATAGGTTTGTCTTGTAGTATAATCTCAAATGAGGAATTCAGTGCTACAATCTACTAGTGTAATTTGGTTGAATTTTATACTAAATGGTCATTTTATACTTACTCTAAAGGCAGGCTTTCTCATATTCGATCGCGTCTTGACCACGAGTTATGTTTTAAGACCTTTCTTGAATATTGGTCTAATTTCTCTTATTGTATTCTCCCAAGTCATCAATCTAACCATTACCTACTCTTACTCTTCACTTTCATGGCTAGGTTGAGGGGTCCGAAGCTTTTCTGATTTCATGGTATATGGATTGAACATCTTGGTTTTATTGATTTAGTAAGTGTCACCTGGTCAGCTCCTATCCAGGCTAATCACATGAGGATTATTATTAATAAGCTTAAGGCTCTAAAGTTCATTCTTAAGGTTTGGAATAAAGAGATCCTTGATAATTTAGATCAAAATATTATGAAAGCCTCAACTATACTGGTAGACATGCAAAAGTAATATGATGATGACTCTTTTTTCGAAGAGCTTCTACAATTGGAGTTCAAAGCGTATGCTGACTTGGATAGACTACTGCATTAATAAGACACTTTTTTGAAGGAAAAGATCAAATTTAAATAGCTAAAAGGTAGTGATAGAAACTTTACCTATTTCCATCACTCTTCGGACATTTAAAGGTCCAAAAACCCCTAACCCACTTGGAAATTAAACAAGATCTAAAGTGATAGCAAGCCATATTTTGGGATACTATAAACTAATTTTCTCAACTCAAGTGGGTGACGTTATGGATTTGACTCTTACCGACTTAGTTATTTCCTGCTTGGTCACCTTTATCGACAAGGGCAATTTATGAAGTGTATCATCACTAGAGTTCATTTGTGCCATGGTTTCTGACATAGATCTCATGAGTGCTCTTTGATCGGGTGATTTTACAAATAAATATTTTAGTGGTGTTGGGGCATCATTAGGACAGATATAATATGAGAAATTCAAGACTATTTTAACACAGGTTGGATGCATCTGAGACTGAATTCAAATTATTTAATGTTGTACCAAAAACCCACAAACAAACACTATTTATTAATATATGCCAATCGCCTTATGGAAATTTATGTTCAAACCTATAACAAAGATTATCGCTAGCCATTTAGGAGACATTTTTTCCCTCATTTTGTCCTATAATCAATTTAGGTTCATTTTAGGGTGAAATATTAGTGACTGTCTGGTGGGTACTTGAGAGTTCTTTAATGCGATGCAATTCCCTAATCATACGGGTAATGTTGCTCTTCAAATTGATATTTTTAAAGCTTTTGATACTATACATTGGGATTTTATTATAAAAGTGATGTAATGATTTGGATTTAGCATCATATTTTTAGCTTGTATTAAAGACTTTTTTGCTTCTTTGAGAATCTTGATCCTGATTAATGGTTCACCCAAGTGTTACTTCTCTTACTCTAGAAGCATCCGACAAGGAGACCTTTTGTCTCCGCTTTTTGTTTTGTATTGTCAAAGATTTGTTTAGTAGGTACCTTGGATCATTGGTTGATAATGAACACTTTCTCATGATTTCTTCACCTAGAGGAAACATTACACCAACTCACTTTTGATATCCAGATGACCTTCTCATCTTTAGGGTTGCATGCTTATCAAATTTCCATATTTTAGCTAAGGTTTTCCAATTGTATGAACATCTTTTGAATCAGATAGTTAATTTGGATAAATCTTTTGTTTAATTTGCTAAAGAGATACCTCAAGCCAACTTCTTGTCACTTCAAGAAATAACTAGGATGCGTATAGAGGGCTCATCTATGTCCTACTTAGGTATCAATCTTTTTCATAGGGCCCAAATAAAGTGTTAGTTCAAGGATTGGAAGAAACATAGTCTAAATGGAAAAAATCAGTCTTAGATGGTCTAACAAATTCCATCCCCAATTTATTTTGGTCATGGAAGATAGATAATCTTAAATTAGTTCAGGTTGCTTAGGGGTATAGTTTTCTCCCATTAGAGAAAATAGGTCTTGGATTGTGAGACCTTGGTATTTTAAATGAGGCTATCTTATGAAATTCTACCTAGTGGGTTATCATAGGGAACTCGAGCATGCTACTTTATTTAGGTAGACGGTACTTAGATAGGAAGGAAGCTCCATGAAGCTATTATATTTTTTCTAATACTTGGTTAGGTTTACGACTTTATTACATGACCTTTTTAAAGGAATCTATTTGGCTAGTAAAAAAGAACTCTATTAGGAATATGCAAATAAAGTCCCAAATTCACTAGATATGAGGTGATTCATGGACTTATGCTACTCCATCTAGTAGGTTAACCTTTTGGGATGGAACCCTAAGTTCCTTACATTTGGTATCAAAGCCAATCCCAAACTTAGATACTATGGGCACTCATGTGACTCTTTCTACTACATGGGCTCCATCTATGTGAACCCGAGGCTCGTTGTGGGCTCCATCTACTTGAACACAATGCTCATTGTAGGCCAGAAAGGAGTTAAGCTATAAATTAAAGTGTAAAGATAATGGTTTCTTCGAATGAGAAGGAGCTGGACACGGTGTAAATTGTGAAGATAATATATATCTTTGATTGAGGGGGAGATGAACCATGTGGTCCTTCGTTTGAGGAGGAGATTGTTTGAATATGCAAATAAAGTCCCACATTGACTAGACATGTGGTGATTCATGGGATTACAAAGAGTTGGGTTACTTTACCTAATTGGTTAACCTTTTGGGATGGAACTCCAAGTTCCTTAAAATTGGTATCAGAGCATTCATTAGATATACTTAATATTACCTAGAACCTTATTATGGATCATTTGAGAGAAGGTTCTTCTCCCACCCATCATTATTTGATGGGTCTAACTACACATATTGGAAGGCTCATATGAGATCTTTTTTATGTTTTCTAGATGAGTATGTGTGGAAGTTTATGCCTTATGGTTAGGAATGACATACGATTACCAAAGTTGATAAAGTCACACTTAAGCCTAGAAATGAATGGACCACTAAGGATTAAATTGTCAATTGCTAGAAGCAAAAGGACATTAATGTCATCTTTAGTGATGTGTTACCATATGAGTTTTGAATTTATAATGTTGAAACTGTTAAGTGCACTTGGGATATTCTATAGGTTACCCATAAGGGCACTATCTAAGTTTAATGAACTAAACTTTGCATGTTAAGTGCTAAGTTTGAAAACTTTATAATAGAAGAAAATGAAACATTTTTCAAAATTTTATACTAAACTTTGTGATATTGCTAACATATTTTTATATCTTGGAGAGAAAATTGATGAATACAAATTATTTGGAAGATTTTATGCTCACTACCATAAATGAAAGAAAAGTTGTCACCATCAAAATTGATGAACTTGTTGGTTTGATTCAGACTTTTGAAATGAACCTTCGAACACCTAAAAAGAATAAGGATGTCACTTTCAAGACCACCATGACCGATGATGGTGATAGTGAAAATGATAAAGGTGATGAAGAATTGGTATTCTTATCCAAAAGGCTCAAGAAAATCTTTAATCAAAAGAACTCATAAATTAAAGGAAATTAAGCTATCCAAAAGAACTCATAATGTTTTGAATGAAATAGGTTTGGTCATTTTGCAGCTGAGTGTGCAAATAAAAAGAAGAAAATTGGAAGGACTTTTAATGTTACCCTTAGTGACTCAAAAAGTGACCACAAGAATGCTATTGATTCAGAAAATGGTGACACCAACTATCGAGCATTCATTACAACTATTGATGGACACTCCAATGAGTTTGATTTTGACTTTAACTTAAATAGTAAGGGAAGTGATTTTGAATTTCTTATTACTAAATTTAATGCTAATAGTGCTAAGGAATTTTTTCTAGACTTAATGGGGTGTAAGAAATAAAAAGATAAGTTACTTGTAGATGTAACCAAATTAAGTGATAAAGTTCAAACCCGTGAACTTAATTCCTCTATCTTGAAAAAAGAAAAAAATTAAGCTATCTGAATTTGTTGATATTTTGAATTCAAGTATTACATATCTTAAATAGCAAAACAATAAGCTTATGCAAGAACTTAAACAATCAAATGAAGTTGTGAATATGTTGACCATTAAAGCTAAAAGGCTAAACTAAATTCTTGGCTATAGAAGGCCTTTTAGGGATAAGAGAGGACTAGACTATGTAGATGAGTATTCTATGCCATCATATTCAAAAACAACTCATTTTATAAAACTCTCTTTTTCTTTACGTGCTACATGATAAGTGCTTGAAAAGTACTAATATTTCGTGGTTTTATTACACTTAAATATAATAAATAGGTCTACTTATAGCATGTTTATGTGAATACTAATGCAAATATATGTGCGAAATCATAGGTATTTTCTATTGTATTTTAGATATTTTTAACTTCAAACATATAATTGATCAACACATGTAAAATCACACTTGAAACACTCATTTACACCTTAGAAGCTTAAAAGAATAATGCATGTAAGTCTTACATATAGAACAAGCCAATATGTAAGAGGTACATAACAATAATTCAAGTTAAGTATTGTGTGCTACGGCAAAAATAGTGGGCCATGATGCATTCCTCACAACATGAATTTATTGTGCATGTTGTTAACTTTGTGTCGTGGCATCGAAAAAGTTGGACCACAATGCGCATTTAATTATTTCACTTGAAGCTTTTTGATTTCAACTAGCCTATAAATTGAACTTTATATTCATTAGATAAAAAGTACAAAAAACATTAAAATAGTTTATTTTCCTCTACAATCAATTATTTTATATCTTAATTTTAGATTTAGTTTTTATACATAATTTAGATTAGGCAAATCAAATAAGAGGCAACAAGAAAAAGATTTTTTTAGATCAAGTGATGTAAAATTGTTAATAGAATTTAGTAAATACTATGAAGATTAAAATCACAATTGTAAAGTAGGGCACATCTATCTATCTAATTTTTAGTGTTAAATTATCTATATTCTTATTTTTTTCAGTTAACATTATTATATTTTTTGAATTTTTTGAAAGTAATTTACTGATTATTTATTATTTTGAACATTCTAGAGGATTGTAATAATGAGATTTTAGTTTTGGTTCTTGTTTATGTAGATTATTTACATGAATATTTTAATCATTATTAAGTACATATTATTTTTTATTTTAAGATTTTTACAAAATTTATTATTGAGGAATATATTAACAACATATTTTTCGTAATAGAATTAAAATATAAAAATTAGGTTTTATATACATCATTTAGATCTAATTTAAACAACTTGAATATGAATTTAAATTGGTAACCCTACTAAAGGTATCAAGTTATATGCTTTGTTAATTCTATAGACAATAGGAATAATTTAATTAAATTAATTGACGATTTGATAAAAGGTATTAAGTGGTTTAATTAATAACGAATAATTATTTAATTGAAAACATTATTTATACATAAGAGGGAGAATAAATAATATGAATTTATATTTCATTAATCTAATTAATTTGACTAAACTTAATTAACTAGCTAAATTTTACATTAATTCTTTATTGATTTTTAATTGCATATCTGCCTATAATTTATTTGAGCCAAATCTATCTTTTATTCTTTTATTCTTTTTGTCATTAGTTTAATCTTTTCAAAAACTAAATATTGTGACAAAATATTTAAATTTATTTTTCATGTTTATTTTTAATTTTTTTTTTGAATTATTTAAAATCAAATAGTTCCTTTTAAACCGACATTAGGAGTATACTTATCACTTATTATAAGTTATTATGCACTTGTGAGCTTATTATAAATTTATAAAATTTGATTATCTAGTTTTTTTGCATCAAATTTTTAACGTTATTGTGAGGGATGAATAGCGTTTTAAAATTTTATTATCAAAATTCCTAAAAACTTTTTGTACATATTTATTAGTTGTTTAATTTAAAAAATTAAAAAATATATAAAAATTAAAAAATATATAAAAATTAAAAAATATATAAAAATCTAAAATAATTAAAAATTAGGAAAACAAATATTTAATTTATTTTTACTTTTTTTCTTATTAACTTGACTTTAGTTATTAATTTATTACTAACTTATTTTTTTATAGTATTTTTATGTACAAATTTTTATTTTAAATTTATCTTATTTTAATTAATTATTTTAATTTATTTATTAATTTTAATTGTTTGTTATTTTCTTTAATTATTTTATTTTACCTTATTTTTATTTATTTTTTTATTTAATTTTTGATTAGTATTTTTATATACAAACTTTTATTTCTTGTTTATTTTCCTTATCATTTTTTATTTATGTGATCTAACAAGTTAATTTTGTTTGTTTTAATTATTTTATCTTTCTTTTTAATTTTTTAATTTTCTTTTATTTATGTATTTATTATTGTTTTATTTTATTTTTATCTTATTATAATTATTTAGTATTTATTTCAATTTAGTTGTTAGTATTGTGTAAATTAAATAAAAATTATTGGGAAGGCAAACTTTTCATGCTGAGTTATTTTTTTTATTTGCGCCTTATCCCACGATGAATTTTAACATCAAAAACCGTGAAAATTCACGTTTTAAATTAGATTTACATAATTTTTTTCTTATTCTTCTTTTACGAACTCTATTTTTAATACCCCAAACACACATAATTCTTAAATACTTTTTAAGATTTTGAAAGTTTTAATATCTATATCACCTTTTATGATAAAAAGGAGGTGAATGATAGTTAGACTTTTGTCCAAACGTTAATTTAATTATTTATTCATTATACTAGCCTCTAGGAGTGGGTGAGCTAAAAGCCATCACCATATTCTTACAATAAGAAGATAAATCTCAAATATATCCAAGGTGAAGGATTTAATGATACAAGTAGAATCTTATTATACATGTAGATTTTGTAATTACATATGTGCAAGAAACCTTGAAATTGTATAATGAGTGCAATGTATTTCTTGGTAGGTCATTCATGGCCTCTACCAAAATAATTATTAATGTTCATAAAGAGAGTTTATCAATGATAGTTTTGGGAGATACTGTACATTTTCAAGTATATACTAACACAAACTTAATAATGAAGAGAATATTGAGTGGATTAATTCTATAAATTATAATTCCCAATAAACGTCTTACTAGGATGTTAAACTAAGCCATAAATGAGAGGTAACACATTAAACTTTTTTATCATTTTTTATTTATTTATTTTTTATTTGTTAGTTATTTGTTAGTTACAATGAGTACGAATCAAAGATGGTGGGGGTTACCATGCCATAAAAACACTTTAAAATGTCTCTTGTTATACTGCTTGATGAAAGGGAGTTATCCAATATTTGGTTATTACTGTTATGGAAGCCTGAGAATTCAACAAGTAAAAATAATAGAAGATGTTTTCAATAAGAAGATAAATTTTTAAAGATAAATAGACGGGTATGAAAAAAGACAATAATACAAGTTGATCCACCAAAGCTATATAAAACCAATCCATTGGGGCCAAAAAGTGGTCCTAACACAAAATGGAAGGAACCATTGTAACAGATGGTAATAATGGAAGAAAACAGGCATACGTCAAAGTTCGACGAATCAAACCCTTTTTATTCATTCGTCATTTAAATGGTAGAGTTATAGCCCTCATTATATATGTTGATATTATTTTGATTGGAAATGAGACTCAGGAAAGGTTTTGGGATAAAAGAGTTGGAAACCTATAAGCTTTCATTTGTCTGAAAGAAAAAAAAGGTACAATCTCATTTTCAAACTCTCACATAATGGTTTTTAAGGCCAACCGGTAAATTTCAAGAGATGTTTGAATTATCTTACAGCTTTGTATGATGAGTTCTTACAATTACATATGACTGGACAATATAAAGCTGATTGGGATATTGTGGAAGGCATTTGCAAGCTAATCATTGGAGAAAACCTCTTCATGAAATTATTAAATTTAATTGTGATGCTAGTTTCAAAGAACAAAATGGTTCTATAGTGACAGTGGGAAGAGATGAATATGGTAATCATATTGGCTATTGGGGTAAAATTCTTCGAGCTTCCATGGTTGAAGTTGTTGAAGCCCGAGCACTTTCTTTGGCCATTGGTATTGCTAAAGAGATGGATGTAAATATGATCATAATTGAAGTGGACTGTAAATAGGTTATTAATTATATTTCATGCAATCCAAACCAATTGTCATGGGAAGCAATCTAGATTCTAGATGAAGTTTTTCCTCTGTTTCCACATTTTGAATCATTTGAAACTACCTAGACTCCTTCGAGAGAGTGTAATAATATTTCTCATGAACTAGCCAAATGATGTTTTATGAAAAAAATTAGAAGGTAGCTTTAAGGAAAATGTACCTTTTAATATACATTATTTTTAAAATGTACCATTGTATCTTTAGAAGCTTCATATTAACAATATTTTTACAGTTTATTGAAAAATAAAAACTCACATAATATATAGAAGCATATCTACCCCAAAATATATCATCAGATAATGAGTATGTAATATAAATAGCAAAAGTTCCCTTCAACACAATATTACTTTTAATAAAAAATTATCCTAGATGTCACTTTTTTGTGTTATTTGAACATTTTAATCACTTAATTTTTGCAAAGAACACAATCATTTGAGTTTTAAAGTTGGGGTACTTTAATCATATAACTTTATAATTATGTGATTAAAGTGTCCTTTTTATACCGTAAAAAATGAACATTTTAGTTACATAACTTCATAGTTATGAATATATGTGACTAAAGTGTCTTAATTTTAAAAATTGAGTAAAGTAGATATCTCTTACAAAAGTTGTGATCAAAGTATCTTAATGACATTAACAAGTGATTTAAATAATTTATCACCTATTATTTAATTGTACTTCCCTTTCTCACATAATATGTGGTGGATCGCACTTACCAAATATGAATGCATATATAATATGCATTCTCTTTACCTCAAAACTCATTTTCTTGTAACTAACTTTGTTTTTCATTCGTTCGCATTCCATGCATTTCAAAAATACAAGAATTATGTCTTCTAGGAAAGGTTCATAGACAAAGAATTCCATTCGTTCAATTTTTATACATTTCAAAAATACAAGAATTATGTCTTCCAAGTAAGGTTCACAGACAATGAATAGTTAGATCTCTTCACCAATAATAAAAACCAATAATCTCAAACTTGAAAGTTTTAGATTTTTGCTTCTATTACATTTTTTGGAGGGTTGCACTAGAAATGAATATAGTTATAAAAATCATTTGCAAGTAGAAAGAAGAGACCATCGAATATGACCCCAAAAAATTAACCATCCAAAGTTTCAAACGTTTTGTGTTTGCTTGAAATACACATCCCTTTATCCAATTAGAGAAAAATATCAATTCAATGCCTTCCATTTCTTCACCTTTCAAACCATTTAAAATGTTTGAAATTATAAAGGTGAAAAGCATATAAAGAAGCACTAGTTCATACCAATAGTAAGTTCGAAGCAATGATAGTTTTTGGATAAAAGCTAGACAGGGTATCCCTTTTAAGAATGAAGAACTAGTTAATTGACTTATAACTTGTTTTGATCTGCTTCTCTTAAAAATGGTTTCAAGAGGAATGATTTAGAATGAAGTGGTTTGAAATATTGATTTTAAGTTAATCAATTAAGTGTTTGGTGTGAAAATATTAAAAGTGATTTTGAGTAAAACTTTACTAATCATTTTATAAAGAAAACATGCATAAAAGACTACTCCTAAATGCATTAATTATACTTCTTAAAATTTTGGAAGCCCTTCTCCAGAAGATTGTCATACACTTTAATTAGTGCTTTTAAAAACTACTTCCAACTAAAATTACAATTCTAAATGATCCCTTAATGACTTCGACAGGAAGTTTGGAATGGTACCTCCTTTTCTTGTAGATAGACAATCGGATGCTAGGAATACTATGATTTGAGCACTAAACGATGAATAAATGCATAAATCTCTATAACTCCTATAAGAAATTAGTCTTTACTTGTGTTGTCACAACAAATTCAAGATGCAATACTATTTGATTTTGAAAAAGAAAATGGAAAAATGAAATTATTCCAATTTCATCGCCACACAAATTATGTGTGCAAAGAATACAGAAGTATACATATCATCAGAAGTAATATAATGATAAGTAAAGATCGTTCTCATGTATATTATTTTATAGAAACTAATTTTTAAAATTTAAAAAAATAAAAATCAATTTTTTTAAGTTTTTATATTTTAAGGAAGCAAAATTTAAATAACTAAAAATAAATAGCAATAATTAATTAAATAAAATTTGTTGACTAAAAGATATATGATAAAATATCTAGAAATATTTAATTCCCTAATTTTCTAAACATGCGAATTGCTAAAATCCCCAAATATAATATCAATTAATTATATGATTGATGAGCGAAAACCGGCATCACCGATCTTGTCAATACTTTGGTTTTATATTTATAAAACTCTCGCAAGTGCACGAATCATTTCGTAGAAAATGATAAGTATACTCCCAAGGTCGATCTAAGGAAAGAATATATGTGATTTTTAATTTATTATTCAAACTTTTAAAAATGAAATTAAATCATAAACATCCTGTCACGATAGTTTGGTTTTAGTGTTTCTAATCTAATAACATAAAAATAAACATAGATAAAGATTCAATAAACATTTATACAAATTTTATCATTTCTAATAGTGGAGTATTTATGGATATAATAACTAGTTAATTATGCTTGCTCATATTATCTAAGTTATTAAAGATATAAATTGATATTTATTGATTCTCTCTTTTTTATATAAATACCACCTTTGGTGGGGTTAGATATTCTTTGTTAATTAAACAAATCAATTAACACCTATGGGTGGGGTTGATAACTAATTTGGTTAATTAAATTAATTCCTTTTTCTAAGAGATTAAAAATGAAACATTTAAATGACACCTTTGGTGGGGTTAGACAGTTTAAACTTTATTCAAGGTGTCCAAATTAAACCTAAGAATTTAATTATCCGAGTACTAACTTTCAAGTTTTAAAACCACTACTGAAAACATGTTGTCAATACATTTTCACATAATAATTCTTATAAAAACTTTTGAAATAGAGCTTCACTCTAACTACCGGACGAGTGTACCAACAAATAAAAGAGCACTACTCTAAATTAGACTGGATAACTAAATCTTAAAATCTAATTTTTAGATTTAAGTTTGTAATGAAAAATAATAGATTTCTCTCTAACATTCTTAATATAAAATCTTGAATAAAAATAAAATCAATTCATTTTAGAGATTTTTACCTATTTAATAGTTCGCAAGCATAACAACGTTATTATTATATCATGTTTACAAACAGCCAGCAAAGTTAAATTTAGTCACAGAAAAATTAAATATAACATATAAGAATAAAGCATAAAAAATAAATGTAAAGAAAATAAAATCCTTACAGTACTTTGATGCTATTCCCGTTGCTGGAAAAACTCCAAACGAAATTTGCACTCCTATTTATTGAATCAAAAAGCAAATAAATTACAAAAACATAACTAGTTCTTCTCAAAAAGAAAAGAACTCTAAAACTAAGAAAAAATAACTAAGAAAAGCTAAAAACTAAGGAAAAACTAGAAAAACTAAAAAAAAATAAGAAATGAGTGAAAGAAAGAGAAGAGAAGATGTGTTTTGAGGTGTGTTATAAAGTGAAGAGAATGAGGGTATTTATAGGTGAGGATGGGTAGAAAAAGTGGGTGAAAAAATGATAAAAAATGGTGGAAACACGGAGTAGTGAAATTGATGACGTCAGCATGACGTGGGGCGGTTGCGCGCGGATTAGGGTGCAGATGGCAGCGGCGCGCGCGGAAAAGGAGTGGCTGCGCACAGGGGCGCACGTGGAAAAGGGGTGGAGCACGCGTGGGACAGGAGCAAGGCGCGCGCGGGACTGGGCGTGGCTGGGCGGTGTGGCAGCACGATTTCCTCCTTTTTGACCCTTTTGACCCATTTTGTCCAATTTTTTCATATTTGTTGACATTTTTTTATTTATTTATTAATATATTTGTGATGTATTGCTTCTAGTATTCCTCTTAGAGTCTTTAATGTGCATAAAATCATGGTAATTTTAGTGCTTTTTGAGCACTCATCAATGATCAATTGAATCTAGCCTAGCATATATTCCTCTCTCAAGTAAACTACATACCATATAATAATTAATTTAATCACATTCTTATGCCAATTAAATTGCATACTACTCATTAAGTTCATCAATTATGGATCACATACATAAGAATCATACATCTCTGCCTAAAAACTAAGTATGTTATTTAATCAAGACAAACAATTAAATAATTCTCTCAAATCTATTTAATTGCCTCTATAGATAAATTGTTGGCCAAAAAATTAATAGCATAAAAATCAGATTAAATAATATAATTAAATTATTAGTATAATTGGGAAAAAAATATTAGATCATCACATGGTAAAAATTGGGTTCATAAGATCTATAGATTAATAAATTAATTACACATAATTGTGTTCATAAAACTCATATTTTACATAAAGAAAGACATAAGATTGGTAAAAAAAAGAGTAGAAAAATAAATACAATCAATCTCTTGAATTGTAGTATTAATCTCTTCTTGAATCTCCACCAAAATTGTGTCATCTCTTGAATTTTTCTCTCTTTTTACTTCCAAACATTGACCAAAATTATTCTAATGGAGACCAATTAGGGTTTATGAGATGATTAGGGGCTTTAATAAAGCTCAGGTGTAATATGGACCATCCGATCAGCTTCAGATCAAGGGCGACATGTGGTAGGGGACACGTGGTAGGGGAAATTCATTAGGCAAATCAGGGAGATGTGTGGCAGAGGAGACCGATCAGAGTCAACACTCATTGAGTCAGTAACACATAGCACAATGTGATTTGAAAAAACAGATGACGTGGTGCACAGGTGGAATGCACAAAACAATGGCGTAGCGACACATGGCATAACACATTGACCGATTTCCAAACTCAGATTGAATGTTGTGTTGACACGTGGCATATGTTTCATCCTCCTCACATGTGGTGCGATGTGATTCGCTCTCCATGCTTATGTGGCATCTACATAGTTTACTCAGTCAATTCCTTTACCTACATGGCATGCCACATGGCAGCTCTTGATTGATCTTGCGTTAAAAATTCATAAAAATTCTAGAAAAATCCCAAAAAATTCCAAAAATTATATTTTCACCCATTTTCATTAAAAAGTTTATATTTTAATATTTTTGACCCAAAAATACTATTTATTGAATAAGTCAAGTAAATATTAAGTTAAAAAGTGTGCTAATGACTATTTTCATAGATTCATCACACCCCCAAACTTAACTCTTTGCTTGTCCTTAAGTGAAGCCAAGTATAACTAAATAAAATAACTTGGGTAGTATAATCATAAATATACTTCTATTAGTACATGCATATTTCACGAAACTATCCCTATCAAAAATCGTACAATCCTATGATAAAGAGATTCACACATTTATCAATCAATGTTACATAAATACAAGGATATGTAAGGTTTTTGACAAATTGATTCATGTGTGTGTGCTACGTATGCTATCATCCAATGCCCTTATGAAATCAATCTGTATGAGCATGCTAATCAATTAACTCTTAGAACAAGTCTTATATGTCTATTTTTCACATCCCTCTCCACTAATATAAATGTGCACTTAGCTCAAGATCAATAAAGACTTTACATGGTTGTATTGTAAGGCTTAGGTAGGGGTCGATAAATGAAGACATTTAGGCTCTTTCCACACCAAAATCAATCATGAACAGATGCATAAAAATTTGAATCAATCTAATCAAAACTAGCGAGCATATCACATGATTCATGTAAATATCTCAACAAATATGTTACATTCCTTATCCTAATCATGACAACCAATTTTTATCATTGATTTCATATGTTTCATATCAAGTATGTATGCCTTTAGTTTCCATATATTTATCAATTTCTACTCAAGTCATGATTAAAAAATACCTAAAAATTAAAAAGCATTTCCTAAAAATTTTAAATACATACTAAATACTAATGTAGAGAATGAAGTTCCCTCCCCCAAACTTAAATTACACATTGTCCCCAATGTGCACATATAAATATGAAAAGGTAAAAGAAAAGAAAACTCCTTTAATTATGGCATACCACATCTATCACTGAAATGCTCATTCTTGTTGTGCCATTGCTCTCCACATTTATTCATCTACAAAACAAAAATAGTGAAAATATAAGTAAAATAACTTTGGGTTGCCTCCCAACCAGTGTCACGTTTAACGTCCTTGACTAGACGGTTGTATCAAGTCCTAAGACACATCCCTATGTATTTATTTACTTTTGCGTTTGCTTGGAAACAGTTTGAGTCTTGATTTTTCCAATGATAACTTATCCTCTGGTTCACAAACATGGTGCTCAATTCTCTTCTCATGCTATATTTTTGTTTTTTTTGGAACTTATTAGCATTCTTATAAGCAATTCATCGTAACTCATCCAATTTATGTATTTCCAACATGTTTTTCACCTCTCCATTGAACTCTTTCACTTTTATACTTGATTGGGGATAGGAGGGTAGAAATACGGGGTCAAAACTTAGTTTCTCATCAATTGATGGTTTGAGTTTAGATCATATCTCAAAATTTTCCATAATTTCTTTTGATACATACATGAGAGATGCGTCCTCCAAAAAGTTCACACTGTCCATAATATCAACCTTCGATGCCATTATTTCAAATTTATAATAGGTTGAGTTATTTTTTGGTGATTTTATGTCCTTTTTTACAACAACATGTGTTAAAGTCTTAAGTTTGAGTGAATCAACAGAGTGTTTTAAGCTATTCCTACAATCAATAACATTTATCCTTAAACATTCATTAATATTATCAATATCAGGGGGTTCAGATTCCTTAAAAACTTTAAATATTACTTGTTCATCTTGCACTCTCATTATAATTTCACTTTTTTGTACATCAATGAGTGCCCTTCTGGTTGCTAAGAATGGACGACCAAGTATGATAGCAATGACATGGTTCTCTTCCATGTCTAGCACAATGAAGTACGCTAGAAAGATGAATTTGTCTACTTTTACTAAGAAATCATCTACCACACGCCGAGGTCTCTTATTCGATCTATCTACCATATGTAATGTTATCGAAGTAGGTTTTGCTTTACCAATCCCCAGTCTCTTGAAGACCGATAATGGCATGAGGTTAACGCTAGAACCCAAGTCACATAGTGCCTTGCCAAAACAGATGTTCCCAATAGTGCAAGGGATGTCAAAACTACCTGGATATTTTAGTTTTTGTGCTAGTTTTATATTAAGGATGGCACTATAACCTTCAATCAAGGTTATTATTTCATGATCTCCAAGCCTCATTTTCTTTGATAGTTATATCCTTCATGAATTTGGCGTAAGATGGAATTTGTTCAAGTGCTTCTGCAAATGGTATATTTATGTGTAGCTTCTTAAAGACTTTTAGAAAATTTGAAAACTACGTATCTAACTTTTTCTTTTGCAGTCTTTGAGAGAAAGGAATAGTGGGTTTGTAAAGGTTATTTTTCTTTGGCTGAATTATTTCCTTTTCAGTGCTCTCTTTATCCATTAGTTCGTCCTCATCCTTTTTAATTTCTTATTTCTCCTCATCCTTTTCTATCTATATTATTGTTCTAAAGTTTTACCACTCCTCAAGGCTATGGCGTTGCATTGGTCCTTACCTTCTTTTCTTGGGTTTACAATTGTGTCATTTAGAAGGTTTCCTTATGGCCTTTGACTTATAGCCCGAGCCAGTTGCCCCATTTGGTTCTCCAAAATTTGAATTGAAGTCTCTTGAGTGGACATTTTTGTATTTACTGATGGATGAAGTCTTTCATCATCCCCATTAAAGCATTTGTATTATCCTTAGTAGGTGACTTCTTTTCTTGGGTTTGTGATTGTTGTGGTTGTTGAAAATCCGGTGGTGGAAATGATTGATGGTTGAATTGATTACTACCTTGACTGTTGTTATTACTCCAAGAGAAATTTGGATGTTGTCTCCATCTTGGGTTATATGTGTTTGAGTATGGATTATTGTTTCGATTCATATTACCCACATAGCATATGGATTCAGGATTATTTGAACAATTATCAAACAAATGAGCTCCTCCACATAATACACATGACACTCCTGAATATTGGACCTAGTTTATACTCGTTGGTGCGTTTTGAACCTTCAAAAGATTAACCAAAGATGAAACTTGAGTTGTAAGTGCTGTGATATCATGTACCTCATGCCCTCCGGCTACTCTTCTCGTGGTATTCATTTTGTCCATTGGCCATTGATAATTATTGCTAGCCATTTTCTCAAGTAGATCATAAGCTTGATTGTAAGATTTGGCTAGCAAAGCTCCATTAGCAGATGCATCAACAATAGTTCTTGTGTGAGTATTGAGACCATTATAAAAAGTCTCCATTTGAATCCAAGAAGGAATACCATAATGATGACACTTCCTTAGCAATTCCTTGAATCTTTCCTATGCTTCATATAGAGATTCTTCTTCATGTTGATGGTAGGAAGTAATGTCATTCCTAAGCTTGTCATTCTTTGTTGGTGGAAAGTATTTCATCAAGAATTTCTCCGCCAAACCATTCCAAATTGTAATAGAATCAAGTGGAAAATAGTTTAGCCAAGCTCGAGCTTGGTCTCGCAAAGAGTAAGGGAATAATCTAAGGCTGAATGCCTTGTCAGTTAGAGTCAATGCTCTTTGATTCAGCAACACGTGACATGACGTGATTTGCGAAAATGAATGGCGTGGTGCACGGGTGGAACGCGTAGAGCAATGACATAGTGACACGTGGCATGACACGTTGACCAATTTACAAACTATAATTGAATGTCGTACTGGCATATGGCACATGTTTCATCCTCCTTACACGCAGTGCGATGTGATTCGCTCTCCATGCTTGTGTGGCATCTGTGTGGCTTTCCTAGTTAGCTCCTCTACTTGCGTAGCATCTCCTGATTGGTTCTATGTTAAAAATTCATAAAAAGTCCCAAAAAATTCCAAAATTATATTTTCATCCCTTTTCATTAAAAAGTTTATATTTTAATATTTATTGAATAAAACAAATAAATATTAATTAAAAAGTACGCTAATGACTCTATTTTCATAGATTCATCACAACTCAAGTATGCAGACATGATCACAAACCACGGAAAAAAATATGCACCTAGTTTAGAAAGTTAGTTAAGTTAATCAAAATGGTGTAGAAAGATCGATAAAAGCTACAATGAGATACTCTTGCACGAATTAAAGGTGTGATGTAACAAAAGAGATCCAACATGCAATTGTAATCCAAATTTGTGTCCTTTACAAGTTGCAAATTCTTACACTAGTTGATGGTTATCAACCGAGAGCAAAATGTTTGAAAGAGAACAGAATATAGAAAATAGGTCAATGAGATAGTGAAGCCTACTTCAAGAGTTCAAGCAACGAGGAGCACATGGAACTCCACATAATTGCAAAGTTGCACATGCAAAAATATTCATGACTTTGGATGATATTGACTTCACACATTTATTACAATTATAAGTATAACAAGCTTGATGGCTTTGTTTCTACTTCTAGGACCTTATAATAGCACTTCTTACAGAAGGAAAAAAAGTGCTTCATAACCAAATAGGAAAAAATATTATAAGACGCGCTTTCTTAGCTTAAAAAACACATTTTGTTCTTAACGACAGAAGTAACTATTTTCTAAAACCACTTTTTTTAAACCGCTTCAATCTGAAACCAATTATAATAGAAGCACTAACAAACAAACCCTCATCAGATTGCAATAATGTGGAGACAGAACAAAATCAAACGTGGAATTGACATGTAGCAAATGAGTGAGTGATCAAGCAATTACATCAAACTCTCTAAAGGAAAAGAAAAAAGAATTTATAATTAAAACCCCAAAGGCAACATTCAAAACAATAGACAATATTAGAAAGGCGACCAATAGCCAATTGTGTACTTTCTTTGTATTTTTCTTTTAAATAGGACCAAGAGAGTCAGGAGCTGAGATATGAAACAAAGAACATCTCCATCCATGAATGAAGGGACTAATATCAACACTTTAACACAGTTGAGCAACAAAAATGAATGGATCTAACTCATAAATATGAGTCATACATAACAGATACTTCAAATTAGAGAACAATGAAACATAAATTTCATTTTGTTAAAAAAACGTAAATATCATGAGGATTAAAAAAAAGAACGGGGGAAAGTGGAGACCTGTACTACCTTTTCTTCCTACTATTTTGTAGATTGATGCTCGAGGTTCAAAGTAGATTCAAATCTCAAAATCAGTTAAGTTTTACAAATATAATTAAGCAAATAACTTGAGAAGATATAAATATTTCTTTGCAATACTCCCTCATTTTCTTCTTTGCATTTCATTTAATGCCGATTAGCTTTAATTTAACCATCACCACACCATAAAACATTCAAAACATCCTATAGTCCTTTGTCGAGAGAGGTTGTCTGAATTGGTCAAAAGCCATAGCTCCGATAATGGTATGACTTGTTAACTAAACTTGCATAGAATCAAAATACAAAATGAACACAAGATTATTTATCATGAATATAGGAACAATTTTGCTTCGAATTGGTTTCCAATAATCACGATAGCTTCGTACTCAAAATTTTTATTAAACATCCAAAGTCCTAAGAGAACTAAATGCTTACAGTTGTAGCACAAGAAGCCAGAGTAATGGAATAGCATCAAACCACCTTAATTCACTACTACAAAAAGGGGTGAACCACTTAAAATTTTTTTTATTATAAAATTTATTCATTTTCTATTATACTTAAATTAAAACGTATATTCAATCACTAAATAATAGTAGGAAAAAAATATGTTTAACAAATAGTTTAAATAATATAAATAATTGAAAAATAAAATATTAATTAATAGCAAAAAAATTATCATGGTATTGTTCAATTTTATTCAAGATCATCATATTCTTTTCCTGATATTATAATACAAACCTACATATATAATACAAAAATTTATATACATAAATAATAACACATAATAACAGAAAAAATATGAATAATAAGTGCGTAGAATTAATAGAAATACTTACAAGAGTAAATGAAATGAAAAAATAAACTGACGCTATTCACGTGTTTAGCGTCGGTTCTACGTATCAACTGACGCTATTCACGTGTTTAGCGTCAATTCCAAGTGTCAACCAATACTACGCTACATGAATAGCGTCGGTTCCACGTATCAACCGACGCTACGCTACATAGATAGCGTCGGTTTACCACGTCAACCGACGCTACGTCCTACGTGGATAGCGTCAATTCTACACCGAACCGACTTTATATATCGACTTAAATACCCATTTTTGTAGTAGTGATTGCAACATGTACAAAGTGGGGATAATAAGCTCAGAAACATGACAACCGGTGATAAAGCAATATAGTGAGTTCTTCCACATTACAGGGGTCAATCCACATATTCCATCCAATGAGCACCTTTCAGGTTGGTGAAAACACAACCTCAATAGAACTGAAAACCAATTCTCTTAATTATATTAACAAATATGCTAGATATGAATCTTCAAAAATTTAACATTATTGGGGATAGTTAACAACCCCAGTCAATTTGGTTTATTGGAATGCATGTTTATACTTTACTGGAGTAGAAGAATAAACTTTTAGTGAGTTCTATAATAGCTTAGGCTAAAGAGGAGTAATGTACATTTTGAGTATGGGTACTTCTTAATTTTCAAAGTAATTCACATGCCAAATGCATGAAATACCATGTTAACCAATAAATGGTATGTTAACCCATCTTCCAACAACTAAGATTTTGGTAAGATTGTTGATCTATATACTCTAATATGGTATAAGGTACTGTGTTAAAAACCTTGCAATCCCACAATCTTGAATTTTAAATGATGGGAATACAATTACAATCTATTTAGAGCTCGAACTTAGGAGCAATGTCATTATATAGAATGAGCACCTTACTCTACTAAACAAATAAGATCCTTTTGCTAGCTTCAATCGACCATTTCATGCATCATATGTGGTGAGAAATCTACAAGGCATGTACTATATAGACCTCAGGATGTTTATCGCATAAACTAAGCTATTTTATGTGTCAGTAGGCAATGTAAAATTATATATCTTAGACTTGCAGTTATATCAAGTATGAAATTTTAAGACGAAGCAACATTAATCTCTGCTATTTTAGGCTAATTTTATAAGGACTGCAAATAGGTGGAATCTGGATTGAGAGAACCATGCATAGCCAACACAAACACTGCATAGCTTAGATAGCTATGTACTTACTATCAATCATACTAAATCTTTTTTACTTGGTATTTAAAAAACCTCAGTAAAGGAGACCAATTATACAGGGAAAAGCACGAGTAACATTAAGAATGACCAATTTTTCGTAACCACTTCTTAACGAAAGCTTTCAACATTCTATCATAAAAAGTGAGCCTTTGAACTACTAATATTATCCTTATGAAAACTATGAAATCTTTAATCTCCATCTATGTGTATGACCATCTCTTAAAAGATGCATCAATGAGTTCTAAGCCTTTTACCTGTTATTCCCACGGTAGGTGTTTCAAACTCAAAATTCTGTCGTGCATCGATGTACAAAGCATAAAGAAATTGACATACACTTCATTAGACAGCAAGTATTAAGAAAGGAATTGTTAATGGAATATTATCCGACTGAATATCAATTAGTAGATCTTCTAATTAAGTCATTATCTAGACACATGTTTTTTAGAGTTAAAAAACAAACTTATGGTGTATAAGCTGCCTTAAGTTTGAGCGGGAGTACAACCTTGTGTATACTAGGCTAGGTTAGGTTGTTATAGTGTGAAAGCAAGTGTGCCAAGTACACTACTTATGATAAGAGGAAGTGTAACTAATTTAGCTATAAATAGCTAAATATAACTTACTCTTAATTAATGAGAATCATTTCTTCCTCTTAGTTATTTCATTTCTTGTGTTCTCTCTCTTTACTTTTCACTTATTTCATGTTTTTTTTTTTGAATTTTTATTTATGCTTTAAATTTACCAAATAATCCTTTAATTTACTTGTTATGACATTGTAGATATTGTATTCAATCTTCTTCATAAAAATCCAACTTTGACATTTGCTAAGGATTTTATTGATCAAACTCCCTTCTATGTGTTATCCCGTTTGCCCCAAGCTTTTCCCAGTGGATGCCGGCTCACATTTTGGAAGAAATGGATTTATAATGGTATGTTAGTCATTTCTTAATGCATGAATACCCTAAATTTTAATGCATACAAGTTGTTAATAACGAAATAGGATTTGAAAATTAAAATAGATTAATTTGGTTCAAAAACATTATATATATATATATATATATAGTTAATTTATATACAATTCTGTATACAAATAAATATATATTATGTAAAGAATCTACATATAATATATTTATTGGCTATATACTACTAATATACTATTACAGAGCCAATATAGTTGTAGTAATCTAGCATCACTCTGCCTTATTTTGTAAGTCCTGGCATGCATTATCCTAAATTATTATATGATAATTTACATGTGCATCTTGTTGAGATTCCAGAGATAATATTAATCATTCCATATAAAATTTTTAATTTCTAAAAAAATTGAGAGGATGAATGTATAAGGCATATACATAATTTAAAAATAACATTTAGTATTATATTTATTTATTAATGATATTTTAGTTCTATCTCTATTAAAAAGTGATCGCAATGATAAATTATTATTTTTATATTTTTATTTAATTTTTTTCAATGCTTTGAATTACAAATTATGTAAGTTAAAACAATCTATATTTAATAGAGTTAAAAAAAATAACATTATTTTTGTTCAATATTTTTTAATAATAATAAAAATAAAGTAAGTTTATATAAAGTGAGTTGAGAGAATTAGCATTAGTAAGGTGAGACTGATACCATGTTGTGAGTGTGATTTGTTTTAACACTTAAAACACATGACATAACATACTAAGTCGGTAAATATACCGACGTATTAGTTTTATTTTTTTTTAGATTTTCTATAAATGGCAGCACTTATTATTATTTGAATTTTTAAGATCTTGTCCATGAATCGTTCCAAGTGCCAGTACCCCACCCCTCACAAGCATAAGTTTGTACAATTTCAACCAATAAATAATAACATTCATAAACTTAACTTAAAAAACATACCTTTATTTTCTCAAAAGTACATCTAATGCAAAATAATAGAAAGAGCAAGAAAAAATGAACAATAAAAATAGAAGAAAAACTAAGAATCATCACAACACATACTAAGAAAAAGAGAACAACCTAATAAAACATATGAGATGCAATTTATATGATATTGTTTATAAATGAAATGACTTTAAAAAGAAGCTTTTTAATACTTAATAAAATCATGTGATGTGATACTTACTTAAAAAACTACATAAGAAAAATAATAAACAAAAAGCAAAATAAACATATATATAAAGCATGCTAAAACAACTAGTAAAAGATTAAATAGCCAGACATTGTAATAGAAAATAATTAAAACATTATACATGGTGAGAAGCAAAGAATACAAGATATGCAACAAATATACAATAGATGCTTCATATAACATATGCAATTTACATTTAATCCTAGAATGATGATATGACAATAAAATGCATACTTTAAAGGAGAGATGCACAAAGAAAACATGTATGAACATGAAAATAAGGATGATGCAATCAATACAAATTCACAAATAAACAACCTCGTAGAAAAATAATAACCCACTCCACTGGAGACAAAGGGTACAAGTATACAAAGGCGTTTGTACATGTAGGTAAAGCTCTAGAATTAGGTACCCAGGTCGTTAATCATAAACAATGGTGACTTACTTTGATACTAAATGAAGTTCCATCCATCAAAATAATTGCATGTAGGTGATATGAATTTTTGACTCAAATAGACATCCAAGACCTAGAAAAGGGATGAATACGTTGACCTATAGAAAAAATTTGTAAGCTCTATACCTACTCAGGCAAGCATGCTGTTTGGACATCTAGACCAGCCTAAAGACCGGACCTTACAAACTACCCAAGATAGTCCAGCCCAGGATGAAATATGAAGTACCCAGGACATCCCACCCATGAGACATACCGAGCTCAATAGGCTCGAGCCATTCAAATACCGAGACAAGGCGAGCTCGAGCCCTTTCAAGACTGAGCCTTAAGGTCTGGTCGAGCATGGTTCAACTCGACTTGGATCCCTGACACATTATACTTTAGGCTAATCATGCTCTCCTGAGACATCGTACTATGCCCTACTTACATGTACACATTGTATTTATGACACTTGTACCATAAATGTACTATAAATATATGGACTCCTCATGAGGATCTACCAATTCAGCCCTTTGTATTAACCTCTCACTAATCTCTCTCTAATCATCATGTAATATGATCAACTACTGATTTCTCAACCTTTTGACATGCATATAGGTTGTCGCCTTGCAACACCTAGTAGACAATCGACATACCATCATTGAGAAATATCACAACATAGGCTTCTCACCTATGATAAAATTAGCCACCTCGCAACACCCTATCAACACACTACAAACTAACTTAGAGGGTTATCACCATATAGGCTTCTCATTTATATACAACATAGTGACCTTGCAATAAGAAGCAGACACATGGCATACCATAACATAGGCTCTTAATCAATAAGAACTTTTACATACTCGCAACTACCAACACACACATGAAAACTCAATATTGATCGAAATGCCTCAAAATGATGTGGTTCTTCACTAGCCAACGATACATTTTAACTTTCAATAAAATGTCACTTAATCACACATTTTTTTACATTAAATCCAATGTTTGAGAAATAGGAAAGAGGTCCTCTATGATGTCTTACATACTAGAAATGAAAGACTATTTATTAGACTTAACATTTAGCAAGAAAATGGACCAAGAAAGGACTAGGAAAAACTAGTGCTAAATAGGGTAGAGCTTCCCTCCCTAAGATTCTTTCCAATAAAATAAGAGGAGAAAAGTGGAACTTATAGAAAAACTTAGCCTTTTAGACCTTCGTCGATCACCCTTATTGACCATAACTGCGAGTCTTCACCATTAACATCGGCTAGGGTAAATACTACCTTAGCTAGGGTAAATGCTACCAAAACAAAGCTGCCAAAGCATGTCGACCACCTTGGCAAGTCCTCAATGAGGCCACAGTGAGAATTTTAGTGAGCTCTTTGAAAACCACACAAAAAAGCATTTAAAACATAGAGAAATGCTTCATCCTCAATGAGACAACACAATAACAACTAAACACTTAATAATGTAAACTATATTCAGTATTAGAGAATAAGTGTGTGTAACATGAAAGCACAAAACTGGGTCTTAAGTGATATTGAACCACTAATAATCACCCTTACAAAGGACAAATAAAAATATTAAATAAAATAAAGACACCTTATTTTCCATATAGAAATGCCAACATAAAAATGGTAGGACTTACATAACTCACATGAATGTGAAAAAGTTTAGATAGAGAGGAACACAATAAAAATGTAAGCACGTGGATCAAAATCATCCATCCATCCACCTTCGAGACATCCAACCAAATGGATGGAAACTTGCATAGAAAAAGTAAATAGGGTATCAGTGACTTGATAGAGGCATGGATGACCAAAATAGGTGTCAGCTAGACATGAGTATGGCCCAACATGATAGCCTCCAAGCATACATAAGCAGTTTTGGTAGGATTGGATTGAATAGGCATGACCTACAAACTAATTAACCATGCTCTTCCTTTGTGCATTATCTCATCACGATTACCCAACTTGTTTCTCGTCATGCACTAATGACAAGGAACACAATCCTTAACAATGGACATACTTCAAAAGAGCTCGAATTATCATATAAAGACAAGACCATGAAGAGCCTTACGATGATTGCAAGTCAATAGCAAATATAAAGTGCAAAAATGAAACATGAATATAGAAATAGAGAAAGTAAAGGAAAAATTTATATATATGAGTAATTATCAATGAACATCCTTATGTTTAGCCAAAATATTAATCTCCTTAGTGCATTTCAAATTGTATCAATCATGTCCTTTTTACTTTAAGTTATTCTCAAGTATAATCCTTTTGTCCAAAAAAGCTGAAAAAAGTTGATAGGCGATTATGATAATAAGGGTATGAATTGAACATGCTTTAAAGTAGTAGAGGGATGACTAAATCAAAATGAAACCTACCATTGGTCGTTATGATATGTGTGCAAACATACAAGGGAGATTGATGACATATTTTCCAATTATATGTAAACCTTTGTCACATTTTTTCAACCTCTTTCTAACACAATCGATTGTCTTTAAGAATTACTTGAAGTAGATGGGATCTAAGAAAACTAAAACTAAGAAAAAGGAGAAAAGAGAGATGAGGGATGATTATTTATGAAGGGGTGAGGTACTATTTATTGGTTGGAGGCACACAACAAAAGAGAGAGAAATATGGATCATATGATTGGACACCACGACATACATTTTCCTACCATGACACATGATAATTCTCGTATGCGTGAAATTCTGACCTGATTACCTCGCGTCGAAGCACACAATTTTTCACCATCGTGGCACACATAAAATTGTGTTTCCAACTTCTTTTTCTTTCACCCCGTTACAAACTTGGTTGGAACCCCTTTACAAACTTGGTTGGAACATATGTAAGGCTTATACATGTTTAGTCTTTATTCTTCTTCGGTTGCAATATAATGCTTTCAAGTACTATTCTTCAAGTGTTTATCAGTTAAATAATTTTGAAGCCAAAAATACTTAAAAAATAACTAAAAATGATTTTGAAAATATAGATTTATTCAAATAATAATAGAATTATGCAAATATAAATCTATTTTGACACTAAAATATATATAAATCAAATTATATTTAGTGTTTTTCAAGTACTCATCAATACCTCAAAGCACTAATGCTTTTACTCTTCTTCTTAGTGGAATGCCTATAAGTAATACCTACAAGGATCATATGATAAAAATTACAACCTGATATTCAAAGAATACTAGAACATAAAGTGCCAAAATTAATGAATGCTTAATGTCCAAGTTCGGAGGGCTGCCACTCTTTGGAAAATTAACTGCCAAGTATAAGCCTCAGTAAGCACCTCTCTCAAGGAGTATGAGTCTATTAAAAGTAAGACTAAAAATCTCATCTAATTTGGAGGGATGTCACCACATGCCCAATGAGTTGGAAACAAAAAAAAACATTTCACAAAGAAACAAAGTATTCTGCAATGGGATTAAGTCTTAAATGCATTAATGTTTCTTTCGTACTAGTGGTATGGAAGGAACATTTGGGTGTGCAAGGACAAAATCACCCATAATAGTGAAAAGACCATCCATCTACCCTTTGTTTGTGTCTGGGAGGTCCACGATCAAAATTTAGTACAAACCCCGAATTTCTCCTTTGAAATGCTATTGGAACAAATATGTGAAAAACTATGTAAGAACAATATTACCGATAACTTGAAATGAACTGCTTGGGTTGAGTCGCGGACTAGGTCGCTCTCTTTAAGACGTTTCGCGGCTCTGCCCAAACTTGTGCAAGCAAACACAGCCTCGTCGTCCCCAGGATAAAACAGCCCAGAATCTTTTTCTGTCTCGAAACTTCACTGCACTGATGAAGTCCAAAATACTAAACCTCTCAAATATTTATGTTGCTCGGAAATCTAAGAAAACAATTCTGAATTTTCTTTTCTTTGATTTTGCTATGAAAACTGTAGAACTATTTTTTTGAGTTGTTAAGTTATTTTCTAAACTGAGGGCTATTTTCCCTATTTATAGTTGAAAAAATATGTGTAACGGTCATATAATTATGAACATAACGGTCAAAAATAACGGACACATAATTATGAAAATAACGGTCATAAAAGTAACGGTCACATAATTATGAGAATAACGGTCATAAAAGTAACGACTACATAATTATGAAAATAACGGTAATAAAAGTAACGATCACATAATTATAAAAATAACGGTCATAAAAGTAATAGTCACATTATTATAAAAATAACGGTAATAAAAGAAACGGTCACATAATTATGAAAATAATGGTCATAAAAATAACGGCCATATAATTATGAAAATGATAGTTACATAATTTATGAAATAACGGTCATAAAAATAATAAAAAATATTTTTTTATTTAAATTCATTTCCAATAATCCCCCACTTGAATTTTAAATAAAAATAGTTTCATCGAGCAACCGATCAATTATAAGTATAAGATTGTGCATAAGCAAAAGGTGTCTATCGACTTGAACCTTTGCATAGTGTTGATGCTTTAGAATATACTAGAGTAACTCGTAGTTTTGAACTCTATCTCTAACAACATCACACACACAACCTTTCCAAGGTGTAGTTCGAAAAGCCCGTGCTTTATGGCCATGCACGTGTATCCCAGTATAGAGAACGCTCTAGTAAATTTTTGCCCAAGAAATTTCCATAGGAAGCGGCCACACTTCCACATTCACATAGGTGAGTCTATCAAGAGTACTCCTGTAGCTACGTACTCCACTCCACATAGAGTATAGAACTCATTAAGAGTTTAATAATTAACTCATCCTTTTTGTCGCTTCAGGACTTCATGCTTCTAACAATATAGAATGTGACTTCATAATAGCATGATTCATCTTATATCACTTCATGACTTGTTATTACCCTTTGAACTTATTTCTTGGGATCTCCAGTCTATAAGTTGGGTTACCATCATGAGTGACTCTTCATTCTAAGGGCATCAGTCACATTCCTTTCGAGGTTTTTAAAAACTTTTTCTCTTTTTAATCCTTTCGTTAAAGGATCAGCCAAATTTTCATCAGTACATAAATGATCCATTCTTACAGCTCCTGTAGAGAGAAATTCTCTAATAGTACTGTGTATCTGTCGTCTCTTGCTGTTGTAATAACGGTTCTAAATCTTTGCAATAGCCGCGGTTCTATCGCAGTCGATCAGGACAGCTGGTATCGATCTTTCCCATAAAGGGATCTCAGCTAATAAACTTCTTAACTAGCCTGCTTCTTCACTTGCAGTAGCTAGTTCTATAATTTCAAACTCCATCGTAGATTGAGCCAATATTGTCTATTACTTAGACTTCCAAGAAACAGCTCTACCAGCAATGCTAAATATATAACTGTTAGTTACTTTGAAGTCTTCTGATAGAGTGTTCCAATCATCATCACTGTATCTATCTAGAACAGCGGGAAACTTCTTATTATATAATCCAAGGTTCATAGTTATCTTAAGGTATCTTATGACCCTTTCAATTGCATTTCAATGCTCTATACTAGGTCTACTGATAAACCTACGTAGTAGTCCCACAACATAAGCTATGTCTGATCTAGTGTAATCAGTAGCATAACGTAAGCTACCAATGATGCTCGCATACTCAGTTTATCTAACATCGTCCCCGGTGTTCTTGAACAACTTTACACTAGGATCATAAGGAGTACATACAGTTTTACAGTTAAAGTAATTATATTTCTTTAAGATCTTCTCAATGTGATGAGATTGATCTAGAGAAATTCCCTTTTCAGACCTAGTAATCTTTATACCAAGGATTACACTCGCTTCTTCGAGGTCTTTCATTTCAAAGTTAGCACATAACAAAATTTTCACATTAACATGAATATTTGACACAAAAATAATAATGTCATCCACATATAAACATATAATAGTGCAAATGTCATTTTCTAATTTATAATAAATACATTTGTCACTTTCATTCATTTTGAATTCATATGGGATAACTATATTATCAAAATTTTCAAGACTTGCTTAGGTGCTTGTTTTAGACCATAAATATATTTATATAGTCTAAAAACTTTATTTTCTTGATGTGAGATAACAAAGCCCTCAAGTTAGTCCATATAAATCTCTTCTTCTAAGTCACCATTTAAGAAAGAAGTTTTGACATCCATTTGGTGCACTACTAAATCATGGATAACAACAAGAGAGAAAAGTACACGTATATAATTTATTCGTGTGATTGGTGAAAAGGTATCAAAGAAATCTACATTTTCTCTATGCCTATACCCTTTGACTATAAGACGAGCTTTGTACTTTTCAATAGTACCATCGGGTTTTAATTTCTTCTTTAGTATCCATTTACATCCTATGGTTTTGCAACTAGGAGGTAAGTCAACTAAATGCCAAGTTCTATTATACTCAAGAGAGTCCACTTCATCATTTATGGCAACTTCCCATAATTGGCATCTAAAGAAGATAAGGCTTCATTAAGAGTTTGGGGATCTTACTCTAAGGTATAAGCATAAAAATCAGACCCAAAGTCCTTAAGGGTTTGAGCTCGTTTACTTCTCCTAATTTCAGTGTTTAATTCCTCATTTTGTTTACTAGTTCTAGTTATGGGTAAACTACTAGAAGATGAGCCCCCACTATTTTTAAATTTAAAGGGGAACCTATGTTCATAGAAGTCAGCATCATTTGATTCTATAACTACATGATCATTTAAGTTATAGAATTTATAAGCTTTACTATTAAGAGTGTATCCTATGAATACACACTCATATGCTCTACTAGCAAGTTTATTTCTTTTAGGATCATGGATCCTAACATAGGCTAAACAATCTCAAGTTTTAAAATAAGTTAAGTTTCTTATTTTTCAACATTTCAGATGGTTAAATTTTACTAGTAGATTTAGGCACTCTATTTAGCACATAGCAAACAGTTAATAAAATTTCTCCCCACCAATGGGAAGTAGCACTAGAATTTAATAAAATTACAACTACTGATTCAGTAAAAGTTCTATTTTTTCTTTCAACTTTGCCATTCATTTCAGGAGAATAAGGTGTTGTTTTTTCATGAATGATTGCATGAGTTTTATAAAAATCATTGAAGATATTGGAATCATATTCAGTGCCTCTATTACTTCAAAACCTTTTTATTGTTCTGTTAAGTAGATTCTCAATTTCAATCATAAATATTTTGAACATGTCAAATGCTTCACTTTTATTTTTCATTAGATATACATAAGTATAATCTGAACAATCATCTATAAAAGTTATAAAATAGTGTTTCCCATTTCTTGTTAAATTTCCATCAAGTTCACATATTTCAGAATGTATTAATTCTAAAGGTTCAGATTCTCTAACTACTGACTTATGTGAAGTTTTTGTTATTATAGCTTGACTATAAAAGTCACATTTTTTCAAAATCATTTAAAGATAGTTTAGGAATTAGTTCTAAGGTAATTATGTTCTTAATTATGCGTTTATTAACATGGCAAAATCTAGCATGTCAAATATTAAAAGAACTCAACATTCAATTTAAACATGCCATTAGTGGCGTACCCTTTCCCAACAAAAAATATTATTTTTAGTTATTGTATATAAATCAGCCCCTATAGTTTGAGTAAACTCAACTTTGTAAATAAGATATCCTAAAACTAAGTTATTTCTCATCTCTGGAGTATGCAAGACATCTTTCAAGATGATAGTCTTTCCAGAGGTAAACTTCAATTCCATCTCACCAGTACCAACAACTTTAGTGGAGTGGGAGTCACCCAACAACACTTTCTTATCCTCACACTCAGAGTAGGACTTGAACATGTCTCGATTATAGCAAACATGGCAAGAAGTACCAGTGTCCACCCAACACCCCTTAGATCCACCAACAAAATTGATTTTAGATATCATAGTAATAGGTTGATCTTCGGTAAGGTTCGCCTGTGTGGTAGGACGATTCCTGTTCCAGCAGTTCCTGGCCAAGTGGCCAGGTCTATTACAACTATAACACATGAATGTGTTATTCCTTAAGGGGGTTAAGGTCCATTCTAGAGAGGATAGTTGTTGTTTCTATTTTGGTGGTGTTGGTTTTGGTTATTATTGCGATTCTGAGTTCTCATATTTCTACCTTTAGGTTTCAAAATTGCAGATGAGGGTTTCTTATTGGTACTGTTGTTTGAGACAACGAGTACTTCATCTCTTTGATCTTGTTTCCGGGCTTCTTCTTCTACTCTTAAACGGGTTATAAGACTTTCTAAAGAAAATTCCTTAGTTTTATGTCTAAGTGTATTCTTAAAGTCTTTCTAAGTATGGGGTAATTTATCTATAATAACAACTTCTTGAAATTGTTCAATTAAAGTCATACCTTCAGAAGTTATTTCGTGTGCTATCTTCTGTAGTTCGTGTGATTGAGCTTTTATAGATTTGTCATCAATCATTTGATACTTCATGTATCTACTAACATCATACTTCTTAGTTCCAGCTTCCTCAGTATCGTACTTCTTTTGAAGTGCTTCCCAAATTTTCTTAGCAGACGATATCAGAGTTATAATAATCATACAAGTCATCAGCTAATCCATTAAGAATAAAAAAAATTTGCATAGAAAATAATTTTCTATCTAGGTGTTTAAATCCTTTATTGTAGCTTCACTATGAGAATTAGGCAGTATTGGTTTTTCAATAATAAGAACAAAAGCGACATTTTACATGGTTAAGAAGAATAACATTTTTTTGTCTCCATTTTTAAAGTGTAGTTCTTCAAAACGAAATGGTTTGTTGATATCAGCAGTTAACATTTCAGTAGACATGGCAAATAGAAAACGTCTTAAAATTGTTGGAACAAATATGTGAAAAACTATGTAAGAACAATATTACCGATAACTTGAAATGAACTGCTTGGGTTGAGTCGCGGACTAGGTCGCTCTCTTTAAGACGTTTCGCGGCTGTGCCCAAACTTGTGCAAGCAAACACAAATTGTCGTCTCAAGATAAAACATTTCAAAATCTTTTTCTGTCTCGAAACTTCACTCCACTGATGAAGTCCAAAATACTAAACCTCTCAAATATTTATGTTGCTCGGAAATCTGAGAAAACAATTCTGAATTTTCTTTTCTTTGATTTTGCTATGAAAACTGTAGAACTATTTTTTTGAGTTGTTAAGTTATTTTCTAAACTGAAGGTTATTTCCCCTATTTATAGTTGAAAAAATATGTGTAACAGTCATATAATTATGAACATAACGGTCAAAAATAACGGACACATAATTATGAAAATAACGGTCATAAAAGTAACGATCACATAATTATGAGAATAACGGTCATAAAAGTAATGCCTACATAATTATGAAAATAATGGTCATAAAAGTAACGATCACATAATTATAAAAATAACGGTTATAAAAGTAACAGTCACATTATTATAAAAATAACGGTAATAAAAGAAACGGTCACATAATTATAAAAATAACGGCCATATAATTATGAAAATGACAGTTACATAATTTATGAAATAACGGTCATAAAAATAATAATAAATATATTTTTTTATTTAAGTTCATTTCCAACACATGCAAATAGTAGCAAAATGTGAACTCTTCCGTAGTTAGGTCCCTCCTATTCTCCTTCCAGAGTACCCAACAATCCACTAGTGTTCTATTTGAGTTATAGGTAGTAACATGGTCAAAGTTGCATCAATATGTGCCTAGAAGATATGCAGTATAGGCAGAAAATGGAGTTGCAATCCAAAAAATAAAGGAACTATAGATAATGTAGCTCTGCCATGAATAGGATCACTCCAAACTATACTCGGACCCTGAGGTGTCAGCACGATAGACTTGGGTATCTAAAAAAATTCCCTAAGTCTGTCCAAGAACCAATCCGTCATTCGAGAACTACCCTTATTAACAAAAAAGAAAGTGAAATTGTTCCATGGAGACCTAACTGATACAACAGAATGCCAACCAGAATGGCATCCATACTTCGTCTCTTAAAGAGTCTACTCGTATCAAAAGAAAGCTTGACTAGTCAGACAGTTACCAAATGGAGAGTGTCGAGTGGAGATGGAGCCCAATCAAACACACTACTTTTGCATGGAACCTTGCTGCCACACTCCTATCCATCCTCCACTCGGTAACCAACCCGCACAACCAACTCTAGTCTGCATCCACCTCAGTGCGTACCCATGGTGGCCAAACCTGACCATGAATGTCCATTAATCTGTCCTTCATCACTGTATGCACTAACATATAGTATGCGTGCTTCAAATTATTATTACCTGCAGGATGTACTTTTGCATTATACATTTTGTGTGTTTATTAATCTATAATGAAATTGAAAAGAAATCGTAAATATATGGAATTGAAAAATTAAGGGAATTGAAAGGATAAATTCTTTTATATTAATGCATTTACTTGTTTTTTTTTAATAATACTTATTTTAAAAAAAAAATTGAAATTAGAAGCAAACTAAATTTCTTTATTGTATAATAAAAAATTAATATTTGACTAAAATTTACTAATGTATCCGCAGCAAAAAATTGAAATTAGAAACAAATTAAATTTCTTTATTGTATAATAAAACATTAATATTTGACTAAAATTTACTAAAGTATCCTCAACAAATCTAATTTAAAGATATTTTGATATTAGTAATAGGATAATTTTGTAAAATAAATAGATTATAGGTATCACGTTCTTAGAAAATTTGTAAAACAAAGAATTGAGTTTAACAAGAGAGGTGATGTAAATACTGCGTATTAAATTGTTAAGGCAATGTCTTATATAAATATCCATAGCCTAAGCTTATTCGTAACAAGTTGTATAACAACAACCTGGAGTTTATAATATGTACATGTGTACAGGAGCTATTCTACTAGCTATTAACATATTACTAAGTAACTTATTTCACATTATTTTTGTGTGACGTTAATTATTCCTTAATGTCTTATTTTGTAGGTAAACAAGTAATTTAAAAGTATTTTTGGTAATCTAATTTTCATCCTTGAAATTAAACACACTCTTTTCATTTTCTCTTATTGAAAATTTAATTCTGATACTTCAAATTTTAATATTGCCTTCTTTAATTTTCATTTTGATATTGAATTTAACATAAAATATATATGGATAACAGGTTTTAATTTGTAGAAATGTCATAAAATAAATGCATCATTTTTAAGTTCTTTGACACTTTTCACTTATGTCATGTTTTCAAATCCATATATATTATATCTAGGAATAATAATACATGAGATAAACTCTCTCCTTTCTTCTTATTTTTCACGGCCCTCTCTGCATCACCTTTCTGGTTTATATCTTTATTAAATCTGTTTTTATTTCTTTCTTTTTTTTCTTTTAAATTTTTCTATTACATTTCATGAGTAAAGATTAATGTGTCCAATTTTATTTAATTAAATTTTAAATAAAATAAAATTACTCTAAAGATAATTAAAAATATATCATTTAAATACTTTTATTATTTGAATATTTTTATAAAGTTACATACTTCACTCAATTTTTAAAATTAGAATACTTTTTAAGTAAGTAACTTCAATTACACTTTGAAATTGATTGTTTCAGTATTTTATTGAATATACTTAGGTGTAATTATAATAGCCTAAATTATCACGAAATCTATTTTTTTTCTTCTTATTTTAGTGTATAAATCATTCATATTTTATATATTTATACTAATTAAATAATCTTGCATCATTCATCATATAAGTTATAATTGATTTATTTTATAATTTCACATGTTACAACCCACCTTTTGTACATGTAGTAACATGTGTGGTATAATATTGTACCACAAAAATTTCCAAAAAATTGTCAATTTGTTTTTCGTAAAATTGGATAAATTATTTGAAATTATCGAAAATCTTTAAAAATGCATGCATGAATGAAAATTGTCCATTTTCAGTGAAAATAGGGCATCTATGTCCATAATTCTTTTGGTTTTGAAGGTAAAATCTAAAAATATTATTGTGATTTCATAGAAAAATATTCTTGTCTTTAGTTTTTAATATTTAATTTGGTTGGACAGTCATTTCCATTGAAGCAGCTAATGGCAGCACCAAGAGAGCGCAAGTTCTAAAAAATGAACAAAGTATCGAAGGAAAGATTTTTAATCCAGGTATGTTTGAACTTTATCTTCGGCTTTTATTTTAACTTTTAAAATTTTGCTTTCTCTAGCATAGGCTTTCGGTGGCCTAAGAAGTAAAAATGATTGCCTTAACCCCTCTTAGCCTTGTTTTTGGAAAAGATTCCAACATACGTTTACTATTATTTTAATTACTTTAAAAATAATACATTTCACTTAAATTAAAGTTTAAATTGTGTTATTGTTTCATTTTATTTTATATATAAATTAACTATCTTCTTCATTATTATATTTAATATGTAATGTTTTATTTTTATGTATATTTATAATAATTATGACTAAATCTCTTTCAACTATTTAATATATGTTTTTTTATTCATGTTACAATGATTATGTACATAGTTAAATAATTCTAAAAGAAAATTTAACTTATATATTAATTACACTAAAAAAAACAATGAAGTGAACGATATCTATTAAAGAATTTGACTAAATAAAAGGATTTTTATTTAATTTTTATAAATTTAGCTTACGTTTTGAAAATAAATAAATAAATAAAATATATTAATATATTTTCTTTACATATTAAGTTAAAACTAATATAGAAGATTGAGCTAAAAAAACTAATATATTTGTGCTCTACCCCTATAAAAGCATCTGCCAGCTCCCTCTTTCGGTGTTTGGTATAAATAACTTTATTTTTAATGCAAAAATAAAAGTATATATAATATATTACATACTAAGAAACATGATATGTAATATATTACATAAATATACAAGCATAAGTAATACGTTAGATTCAATGAATCATTGATATTGTTAAGTTATATTTGATATTGTAATTTACTTCACTTGTACTACACTTGTATTATTTCACTTGTACTACACTTCCACTATTTCACTTGTACTACACTTGTACTACACTTCCATTATTTCACTTGTACTACATTTGTACTACACTTCCACTATTACACTTGTACTACACTTGTACTACACTTGTTACAATCCTATAAATAGGGTTCTCTATGTACATTCTAAACACACCAATACAACATTAAATCATTCTTTCTTCTTATCTCTCTACTCTTCACATGGTATCGAGCCTCTCATATACCTCTAAAATTTCTATCAAAATTCCGCCTCTCTTCCTCGCTCCAAACCCGGCCACCTCAACCCGACTCACCTCAACCCGGCCATTCCAAACCCGGCCACCTCAACTCCTCGGCTCACCTCAAATCGGCTCACTCCAACCCGGCTCACCTCCACCTCGGCTCACTCAACTCGGCTCTTAACTCGGCTCTCCGCAACCCGGCTCACCTCAACCCAGTTCCAGGCTTGTTTTCAACTCCATTTTTTCATTTTTAAGGATATCTCCTTTACATTGTCTCTATATATTTGCTTTATATCTCCTCCACTATTTCGTGAAAATGGACCGAAATGATATCCTAAAACCAATCTCTACCACCTCGATGATACTAACTACCTAGCTCGGGCACAAGCAATGAAAAGTTTCTTGAAAGGACGCAAACTATGGCGTTTCATAACTGGTGATATCTCTATACCCATCCAAGAAACCACTGAAAACAACTCCTTATTTGCTGATCGCCTTGAAGACTGGGAGAGTAAACATCATCAAATTATTACCTGGTTCCGTAACACCACTTTACCCTCCATTCATGGTGAATTTGGGCGTTTTGACACTGCCAAAGAAGTTTGGGAATTTCTTGAGGCTCGCTTTACTACAACAGATTTAGCCAACCAATATCAACTTTTAACAACTCTTCATACCAAACGCCAAAGGGCTGATCAAACCATTAACCAATTTCTCTCTGAAATGCATACTATTTGGGATCAACTCGCTCTTTCTGAACCAACTTGGACGAACAAGATTGATGCTGAGATGTTTGCAACTTACCGTAATCACCAACGTCTTGTTATTTTTCTCATGGCTCTCCATGATCGATTTGAACCTGTTCGGGCTTCCTTACTCCATCGGAGTCCTTTTCCATCCTTAGATACTACTGTGACCGAGCTTCGCTCTGAAGAAACTCGGATGGGGGTTTTCAAAGTTCATCATACAGATTCTGTTCTTGCCACCCCCTTTTATCGCCCTAAAGGAGGTTCTAAAGAGGACTTCAAACATCAAGGTTGCACCTACTGTCACAACCCCAATCATGAGCTTACATGTCCCATTCGGGTATGTATATATTGTCACAAGAAGGGTCCAGGACACTTTAATAGAGATTGCTTTCGGAATCCCTCTCAGCATTCCTCACGGAATCCCTCTCAGCATTCCTCTCGGAATCCCTCTCAGTATTCCTCTCGGAATCCCTCTCAACATGCTTCAGGTAAAAATAGTAACTCATCTATCACCGCTGCTACTTCGAGGATAATCATGAAAAATTTACTTTCTACTCAAGAACTTGAAGGTCTTCTTAAACATGTTCTCTCACAATCTAGTAATGCTTCTCCTACCGCCTTGTCTCTCACATCGTGTAAATCTTTATGGTATTTTGATTCTCGCTTTGTTGTAACCATATGACTCATGATACTCACATCTTCTCTCCCACACAATCTTCCATCTCCAAACCTTTAATTCAAGCCAATGATTCACGTATGCATGTTAATGCCGTAGGACAAGTTTCCACATCTTCTATATCACTTTCTCGACACCTTTCATATTCCCAACCTTACTCTAAATCTTATCTCTGTTGATCAATTATGTGAACTTGGTCTTACTATTACTTTTTCCTCTTCCGGTTGTCATGCGTGCAGGATCCACAGACGTGACGATCCTCGGGATAGCCGTAAGGTTGGACGATTATTTGAACTTATCAACCTTCATCTACCCAATTCTCCTCACACTTCCGCTGCTGCTTCTACCACTCCTATCAACCTATGGCATGCTCGTCAGGCCATACGCCCATGTGACGTCTTCGTCCCTTAGCATCTTCGGTAAATTAGGATCTGTTTCTATTTCGATAATGTAAATTGTTTGCCTTGTCAATTGGGAAAACAACCTCGCTTTATGTTTTAATAAAAGTGATTCTACTGTCTCCCCTTTGACTTAATTCATTCGATGTTTGGGTTCCATCCCCACATCCTACTATGGGGGATGTGTTTATTTTGTCATTTTTATTGATGATTATTCAAGATTCACATGGATTTTTCTCATGAAACATAGATCTGAATTACCCAAAATTTATTATGATTTTGCCCAAATGGTTAAAACCCAATTTTCTCAAAATATCAAAGTGCTTAGAAATGATAATGCTATGGAATATAAAGAAACAAATTTTTTAAATTTTCTTTGACAAAATGGGACTCTTTCTCAATATTCTTGTCTGGCACATCTCAACAAAATGGAAGAGGCGAGCGAAAACACAGACATATTCTTAATACGTTCGTACTCTCCTCATTTCTAGTTCTTGTCTGAACGCTTTTGGGGTGAAGCAGACTCTACAAATGTTTATACCATCAATCGTGTTCCCGTACCTATTATTCACAATCAATCCCCTTATGAGCGTCTCTATAGTACTTCTCCATCTTATGAACTACTCAAAGTGTTTGGTTGTGCTTGTTTTGTTCTTCTTCACCCTCATGAACACAATAAATTAGAACCTCGTTCTCGTCTTTGTTGTTTCTTAGGGTATGGAATAGAACACAAAGGCTATCGTTGTTGGGACCCTATCTCTAAACGATTGCGCATCTCTCGTCATGTCATCTTTTGGGAACATAAAATGTTTTCCTCTATTTCTTCATTTCATGTCTCATCTCCTACCTCACTCTCATTTTTTAATGACCCAACTATTGATTTATTTCCTCCTGACATTGCTCCATTACCCTCACCATCGTCCACTACGGCTTCTCCTGATGTGTGCTCCTTCTGGCCGATCCTACCATAACAACATCTTGGAGACCAACTACCGATTGTCGAGTCATCACTTCGTCGTTCTACTCGTGTAAATAGTCTTCCTTTTCATCTTCGTGATTACCAATGTTTCTCTACTATTTTGTCTCATCATGAACCCCAAAACTATAGAGAAGCTAGTTCTAACCCTTATTGGCAAGTATGACGGATGAATTACGTGCATTAACAAAAGCACATACACGGGATCTTGTTGATCTTCCATCTAATAAATCTTTGATTGGTTGTAAGTGGATCTTCAAAATCAAAACTCATTCGGATGGGTACGTGGAACGATATAAAGCTCGTCCGGTTGCAAAGGGTTTTACACGGGAATATGGAATCGACTATGAAGAAACTTTTGCACTGTAGCTCGACTCACCTCTCATTCGAAGTATCATTCCGTCTGCTGCCCGAAATTGGAGTATGTTTCAAAGGGATGTCAAAAATGATTTTCTCAATGGAGACATAAGTGAGGAAGTTTATATGAAACCTCCTCCTAGATACACTCATTCGCCTGATCAAGTATGCAAACTTCGTCGTGCGCTTTATAGCCTCAAACAAGCTCCTCGAGCTTGGTTTGCCATAATCGGCTCTACACTTACCGACTTTGGTTTCACTTCCGATTCTTATGACTCCGGTCTCTTCATTCGGAAGACTCACTGGTGTAACACTTCTACTCCTTTATGTAGATGATATGATCATAACCGGAATGACTCTAATGGAATTATTGATCTCAGCGGTTTCGAGTCATCAATTTGAAATGAAAGACCTTGGTCGTCTCCACTACTTCTTGGGCCTAGAAATCTCATCCGATTCTCAAGGATATTATCTCTCTCAAGCAAAGTACTCTTCCGATATTCTTAATCGGTGGCCTTACCGATTGTAAACCGCATCAACACCTCTAGAAACCAATGTCAAACTTACTCCATTAGATGGTACTATTCTCTCGGATGCCACATTATACGTACAACTAGTAGGCGACCTTGTTTATCTCACATCACTCGTCCCGACATTGCCTATCTTTGTTCATCCGGTAAGTCAATTCATGTCCGCTCCACGATCTACCCATTATCTTGCGGTTCTTCGCATTCTTCGCTACATCAAAGGCACTTATGTTTCACGGTCTCCATTTCTCCAACAAGTCTAATCTTCTTCTTTCCGCCTACTCGATCCGATTGGGCGGTGTGACCCAACCGATCGTCGCTACCACTTGGATATTGTTTCTTTCTTGGAAACTCTCTTATATCTTGGCGAAGCAAGAAACAATCTCTCACTTCTCGATCCAAAGAAAGTGAATATCGTGCTCTTGCCGACACCACTCAAGAACTTCTTTGGCTCCGTTGGTTACTTGGCGATATGGGTGTTCTCGAATCAATCGCAACTATCCTATATTGTGACAATCAGAGTGCTATTCAGATTGCTCACAATAATGTATTTCATGAACGAACAAAACATATCGAGATTGATTGTCATTTTGTTCGTCAACATGTTCTTCAAGACACTGTTTGTCTCAAATCAATATCCTCCACAGATCAAACAGCTGACATCTTCACCAAATCTCATCTACCAGGTAGATTTCAAGAATTAGTTTCCAAAATCAAGTTGATTGTTTCTCTTCCTCCTTGAGTTTGAGGGGGGATGTTAAGTTATATTTGATATTGTAATTTACTTCACTTGTACTACACTTGTATTATTTCACTTGTACTACACTTCCACTATTTCACTTATACTACACTTATACTACACTTCCATTATTTCACTTGTACTACATTTGTACTACACTTCCACTATTACACTTGTACTACACTTGTACTATACTTGTTACAATCCTATAAATAGGGTTCTCTATGTACATTCTAAACACACCAATACAACATTAAATCATTCTTTCTTCTTATCTCTCTATACTCTTCACAGATATCATTGTCAAAACTTTATCGGTGATGAGTGCGAAAATCTCGATACTTTAGCATTCATGACCATAAAACTATCAATTTTGAGCCAAATTTTTTCTAGTTTAGAAAAATTGAGATTGTTTCAATAAGTTGGTGAATTTTGGATCAGTTTACAGCGTAAAGAATGAGAATAAATGAGAAGACAAATTCCAGTGAATAGTTGTCATTCATAGTTAATGGTTAATAAGTTATAGTGTTTTAATGTTGGCGTGTGCAGTGAAAGTGGAAGACAACAAAGTTAGTGGAGTTAAGAAATGGCAGACAATGTTGTTGGTGAACCATAAATTAGGGAAGTAGAACAGCTGTTAGGGTTAGAATTATATTCTGTTTTCTTAGTATACATAGGAGGAGTTATTTGTACAGGAATATAGAGAAATACGGAAATACAGAAACTATTAACATTAACACCAATAAATTGACATGGTATCAGAGCAGAGTTATTGGTTGTCCTAATGAAAGAATAAGTTACCTGCTAAGTTGATTTGTTATATACTCAACAGATTGTGTTAATCTGTGCATATTTGGCTGATTATTTGGCTAGGATTTGGGGTAGCCGTTCAAGCTGCTCGTTGGAGTCATCACAGTTCCTACATTCCATTCGAGCTGCTACTGTGGGGCATTCATATTGTTCTTCAGCCCTACAATTCTGCAAAACAAAAAAAGACAATTTTTTGCAGTGATCAGATTGATGATAAAGATGGTTCCAGTATTGATGAAAAACTGAAAGTGATAGAAGGAAAAATCTGCACGCATTAGTTCCGGAAAAAAAAAACAACTTCAGTTCCTTTTCTTTCTGTGAACTTTTTGGTTCATATTGAGAAATCACAAGCTGTTCGTTGATCCTCCATCAAAAGAAGGAAGGCGCTGCTCTTCCAAGAGGTTGCTGTTGAGAAACGCAGTCGAAGAAACTGCTGAGGAACTCAGAGGAAGCTCCTGAGCAACGCAGTCGAAGAAGCTGCTGCAGAACTCAGAGGACGTTGCTGAGGAACGCAGAGGAAGTTGCTGAGGAAATCAGAGGGCTGCGTGAAGGCTGCGCAAGGGCTGCGCGAGAGGAAAAAAAAGGGATTTAGGGTTACGAAGGGCTGCGAAAATGATTTAGGTTTAGAAATTTTTCTTTATATAGTGTTGTACGAATTGTAAAAAAAAAATTTAGATTTCATGGCGGAATCTAGAGATTTAACTACCAATTTCATATTGGAAGATTTGACGGCGAAAATGACGGAAGTTTTAACTAGAGCTCGGACGACACAACCTCCGCTAACCGAAGCGATCGCTCCCATTAGTATCAAGTTGGGAGGATCCAACTATGCCTTATGGTCCTAGGTGGTGGAGATGTATATCTCTGGCAAAGACAAACTGGGATATATTAATGAAGATTTTCCTCAACCTCCTGAAACTGACCCCTCATTTAGGAGATGGCGTACTGAAAATGCCATTGTCAAAGGATGGTTAATCAATTCAATGGACCCCTCCTTGATTGCAAATTTTATCCGATTCCCAACTGCGAAACAGGTTTGGGATTCTGCTGCTACCACTTACTATGATGGGACAGACACGTCTCAAGTATATGATCTTCGCCGCCGAGTTACTCGTACGAAGCAAGCGGGTGGATCAATTGAAAAATACTATAATGACCTTCAAGGGTTATGGCGTGAAATTGATTTCCGCCGTCCTAATCCAATGGAGTGTGCGAATGATATACAAAAATACAACTCCATCATACAGGAAGATCGGGTGTATACCTTCCTTGATGGACTTGATGATAGATTGGATAAAACTCGAAGTGATGTGCTTCAGATCAAACCATTCCCTACGGTGGAACAAGCCTATGGATTCATCCGTAGGGAAGAAGTCAGGCAGACCGTAATGATCACAGGTGCAGATACTACACCCGGAGCAGTTATGGCTTACAAAGGGATCAAGGGACACCATAACCCGATGCTACCAAAACCAGGAACCTTTTTGGGTAGCAAGAAATCCACGGGAAATCCATCGTCTGCTGACATGAAATGTGGTCATTGTGGAAACTCTAAACACACCCGTGAAAACTGCTTCAAACTACATGGGTATCCAGAATGGTGGAATGATCTTCAAACAAAGAAAAAGAGGGAAGCCACTGGGAAAGCTGCTGTGGCTACCAATACTACATCATTATCCCTTATTCCTCAGACCGAATCTTCCCAAGATCCAGGTATTTCAAGTAAAACATTTCATACTCGTAGTGATAATGAGGATTGGATTTTAGACTCTGGAGCTACAGATCATATGACATTTGACCTAAACGATCTCTCCAAAACAACCCAGCCAATACGGAATCGTGTTGCCAATGCAAATGGGGTCACTTACCCGATTACGGGAGGCTGGAACAGGTGACCTTATCTCCTTCATTATCATTATCTAATACTTTACTTGTACCCTCTCTCCAAACCGACTAATGTCTGTAAGTCAGGTCACTGCAGATCTTAACTATGTAGTACTGATGTATTCTACTTTTTTCCTTCTACAGGATATTCTCACCAAGGGGATCATTGGGCGTGGTACTAGGCGAGGAGGGTTATATTACGTGGATGACCTCGGCTCTGGAAGAGCCAATCATATGCAAAACATTGTTGGTAACAAGGAACGACAGATTTGACTATGTCATCGTAGATTTGGGCATCCATCATTCGGGTATTTAAAGCACCTACTCCCCAGTTTATTTTCAAATATCACACATTCAGATTTCAAATGTGATACTTGTATCCTAGCAAAAAGTCATAGGGCGTCTTATCCAATGAGCATGAATAAAAGTGTGACTCCTTTTGCTTTAATACATTTTGATGTTTGGGGACCTTCCCCGGTCATTACGTCATCGGGTCATCGTTGGTTTGTTATTTTTGTTGATGATTGTACACGAATGACATGGCTTTACCTTCTCAAACATAAAGATGAAGTATTTGCTACATTTCACCTGTTTCACACCATGATTAGGACCCAATTTTCTACGAAAAAATTAAGATACTTAGGTCGATAATGGAGGGAGTATGTTAATCAAAAATTAGGACATACTTGGACAACCATGGTATTCTCCATGAAACCTCATGTTCACAAACCCCACAACAGAATGGGACTGCGGAGAGGAAGAATAGGCATATTTTAGAAACGGCTCGGGCCTTACTAATCGGTGCACATATGCCTAATCGAATGCCCACAAAGACCTTACAATTTCAGACTCCATTAAAGGTGTTATCTGATCATCTTCCCTTACCTACTATTTTAATGCTTCCGCCCCGAATTTTTGGATGTGTTGCTTTTGTCCACCTCCATAAAAATCAACGAACTAAGTTGGATCCATGTGCTGTCCGATGTGTATTCTTGGGGTATGGTGTACAAAAAAAGGGGTACCGATGTTATGATCCAATTACTAAAAGAAACTATACTACCATGGATGTCACTTTCCTTGAATCAGAATGCTTTTTCCCATCACCGGTATCCAATCCAATTACACTCTTCAGGAGGAGAGTTATGGTGAAGAACGAAATTGGCTTGATGTTGAAATATTAGACACTAGTAATGGAGGGGAGTATGTTAATCAACAATTTCGGAAATACTTGGACAACCATGGTATTCTCCATGAAACCTCATGTTCACAAACCCCACAACAGAATGGGACTGCGGAGAGGAAGAATCGGCATATTTTAGAAACAGCTCGGGCCTTACTAATCGGTGCACATATGCCTAATAAATACTAGAGTGATGCCATTACTACAGCGGTGTATCTACTGAATCGTATGCCCACAAAAACCTTACAATTTCAGACTCCATTAAAGGTGTTATCTGATCATCTTCCCTTGGCTACTATTTTGATGCTTCCGCCCCGAATTTTTGGATGTGTTGCTTTTGTCCACCTCCATAAAAATCAACGAACTAAGTTGGATCCATGTGCTGTCCGCTGTGTGTTCTTGGGGTATGGTGTACAAAAAAAGGGTTATCGATGCTATGATCCAATTACTAAAAGAACCTATATTACCATGGATGTCACTTTCCTCGAATCAGAATGTTTTTTCCCATCACCGGTCTCCAATTCCACTCTTCAGGAGGATAGTTATGGTGAAGAACGAAATTGGCTTGATGTTGAAATATTAGATACTAGTCCAACATACTCGGATCGTGCCAATAATATGGAGGAGATAGTATCTAGACCCGAGCCTGAACTTTCAAGAACTGAAGCTGAAGTAATGATTGAACCTTCAGAAGATGAAGTGGTTGATGTACCCATCCACCCTCTAGTACCCAATGATCCTCCTGCTGAGAATACTCCTGAGGTAAGTCATCATATCACACCTTTACACAATAATGTTATAGATACATCTGTTGGTTATGTTTTACCTTTCAGACACAATCGAGGCAAACCTCCAAATCGATACTCCCCAGAAAGAGAAGAACGGCGATCCAAGTATCCAATAGCAAATTATGTATCTACTCAAAGGTTATCAGAACCTATCAGGGCATTTACACAAACACTCTCCTCGTGTCAAATTCCAAGTAGCATTGAAGAAGCCTTATCTGATCCAAAATGGGCTCACGCTATAAAAGAGGAATTTGAGGCATTGCAGAAGAACAACACATGGGTGTTAAGCGAGTTCCCTCAAGGGAGGAAGCTGGTAGGATGCAAGTGGATTTTCTCCATTAAGTATAAAGCAGATGGGTTAGTTGATCGATACAAGGCAAGACTTGTAGCAAAAGGATATACACAAAACACGGGATAGATTATCAAGAAACCTTCTCACCTGTGGCTAAACTAAAAACCGTTAGAGTCTTGTTATCTCTTGCGGCAAATTTAGATTGGCCATTGCACCAACTTGACGTAAAAAATGCCTTCCTTCATGGTGATCTTGAAGAAGAGATTTATATGGATATCCCACCAGGATATACTGTTACATCAGGAAAAGAAACTGTATGTAGATTACAACGAGCATTGTATGGGCTAAAACAATCACCTAGAGCATGGTTTGGTAGGTTGAGTTCAGCGATGAAGAAATATGGGTTCCAACAAAGCAACTCCGATCATACTCTTTTCCTAAAACATCGATTGGGGAAGATAACATCCCTTATAGTCTATGTAGACGACATGATCATTACAGGGGATGATAAAGAAGAAATCTCTAAGTTTCAAGAAAAACTATCAAAGGAGTTTGAAATGAAGGATTTGGGGGGGCTCAAGTACTTCTTAGGTATTGAGGTAACAAGATCAAAACAAGGAATATGCCTTTCCCAAAGGAAATACACTGCGGACCCTCGTGGGAGGCGGGACTACTAGATTGTAAACTGTCGATATTCCAATGCATCAAAATCATAAACTCGGGGAATATGTGGACCAAGTACCAGCAGATAAGCAGAGATATCAACGGTTAGTAGGTAAACTCATATATTTATCTCATACTCGACCTGATATTGCTTATGCTGTGAGTGTCGTAAGTCAGTTCATGCACTGCCCAAGTGAAGACCATATGGATGCGGTCATGCGAATACTTCGTTACTTAAAATCCTCTCCTGGGAAAGGACTTATGTTTTCAAAGAATGGTCAATTGGAAGTCCTTGGATATACAGATTCAGACTGGGCAGGGAATGTGAAGGATAGGAAATCTGGTACTTTACTTTTGTGGGGGGAAATCTTGTTACATGGAGGAGCAAGAAGCAAAAGGTAGTTGCCTTATCCAATGCTGAAGCTGAATTTCGAGGAATGGTCAAGGGAATATGTGAGCTCCTTTGGTTGAAAAAACTTCTAACTGAGATTGGTGTAGCCCCTACCTTTGAAATGAACTTATTTTGTGATAACAAAGCAGCCATTGCCATCTCTCATAATCCAGTTCAACATGATCGCACGAAGCACGTTGAAGTGGATCGAAACTTTATCAAACAGAATCTTGAAGAAAAGATTATTAAGCTTCCATTTGTTAAATCAGAAGATCAATTGGCTGATATACTCACAAAATCGCCAAGGAACTTCTACAACACACTTGACAAGTTGGGCATAAGAGACATATATGCACCAACTTGAGGAGGAATGTTGGCGTGTGCAGTGAAAGTGGAAGACAACAAAGTTAGTGGAGTTAGGAAATGGTAGACAATGTTGTTGGTGAACCATAAATTAGGGAAGTAGAACAGCTGTTAGGGTTAGAATTATATTCTGTTTTCTTAGTATACATAGGAGGAGTTATTTGTACAAGAATATAGAGAAATACGGAAATACAAAAACTATTAGCATTAACACCAATAAATTGACATTTACATCACTTACATGTACACTTCCACGAGTATTAAAAGAAAATAATAAATTTAATATTATTAAAACTCGTAATAATAAAAATAATATCTTTAATATTTTTTTTCTTTTTACAATGACTCATAATATTAATTAATTTATCTATTTTTTAATTTTATAAAATAATACTATATTTATTATTATAAATTTTTGATGTGCTATTTAAAGTAATTTTTTATTTTAATTAACTTTGAGGGGGAAATAAAATGTTACGGTTAGATGCAGGAATTGCATAGGTGAGGAAAAAGAGGAAGAAGGAAGCTGAGAGAAATAATTGGTGTATAATTCATCTTATCTTTATTGAATCCATTGAGGATTATATATAACTTTACACATCGATGATTAAAAAGGAAATGCGTTAACTAATTCTAACATATAATTGAATTGTCTGTGGTCCTTCCCTTGCATTCGTCTCTGCTCCATCATAGGCCCAATGATGCCCATCATGTGCACCATTGCCCTCGGTGTTGTGCCCATTGTAGCTTGAGTTGATTCTATTCGTATCATTCCTCCCTCTCTTTTAGAATCCTTGTCCGTAAGGATGAATTTAGGGTATGACTTAGAGAAACGCCATTCATTCTCCCAAGTGATTGCTTCGATTGTGGTTCAAACCCATTTGATCAAAATTTTAGATTTTGGTTGCTATTTTCCTTTTTGAATCACCCGACAATCTAAGATGGCTTTGGGTTGAGGCATGATCATTGAATGATCCGAGATCGAAGGTAATTGAGGGTTGGTTAGTGTAATGGTTCCCACGTGTTTCCTTAACATATTGATATGAAACATATCATGTATCTGAGAGTTTGGGGGAAGAGCTAATCTGTAAACTACTGGACCAATTCTTTCAATAATCTTGTAAGGTCCAAAGAAGTGTGGAGCAAGCTTCATGGATGAGTGAAAAGCTATAGAGGTCTACCGATATGGTTGCAGTTTCAGATAGACATAATCCCCTTCAAGGAAAAAGAGCTCTCTTCTATACTAATTGGCTTAACACTTCATTCGGTTTTGAGCTTATAGAAGATTGTGACGTAATTCTAGTAAAATGGTATCATGATCACGCAGGTATTCATCCACCGTTTGGACATTGGAAGTACCTAGGATATAAACTACAAGGTAGGGAGGTGGAATGCCATAAACGGCTTCAAATGGGGTGACTTTGGTGGAGGAATGTATTAAGGTGTTATAGCTAAATTCAGCCCATGTGACCCATTCAACCCATTGTTTTGGTTTATCACCAGCAAAGCAACGTAGATACTATTCCAAAGTTCAATTAACCACCTCAGTCTGGTCATCCATTTGTGTATGTTAACTGGAGCTCATGCACAATTGGATACCTTGTAACTGAAACAATGCTCACCATAAAGAGCTGATGAAAACCTTATATTGATCACTTACTATGGAAGTGGGGATGCCATGTAGTCGCACCACATTGGCTACAAATACCTTGGCTACAATAAGTGCAGTAAAAGGATGTTTCATAGCAATAGAGTGAGCATACTTTGTCAACTGATCCACCATTACCATAATAACTATATTTCTCTTAGAGGGTGGTAGTCTTTCAATGAAATCCATTGAGATCTCTACCCATATCCTAGTAGGAATTGGTAAGGGTTGCAACAATCTTGCTGGTTTCATACAATCAGTCTTGAACCGTTGGCTTATTTCACACCTATGCAGGAATTCCTTTACCTTCTGGTGCATATTAGGCAAACAAAAATTCTATTTAATTCTAGATAGTGTTTTATGGAATCCAAAGTGCCATCCAATAGGTGATGAATGGAAATCCACCAAAAATTTTGGTATTAAGAAGACTGGGAACTTAGGTAAACCTTGTTCCTTTTGAACCAAACCCTATCACGTTGGTATACCTAAGGAACACATGTAGAGGAGGTCATGTTTCTCAGTTTCTCATAAAAAAGATCTTGTTGGACGTCTTGTTGGAGGGTTTGCCACCAATTTTCTTGGGATTGAGATAGATAGGAATTGGAACTCCACTACTCTGGACAAGGAATCTGCCCTTTAATTCTTATAACCCTTTTTGAATTCAATCTCATAATCATAACCTATGAGTTTAGGCAACCAATGTGCCTGTGATGGTATGGTTATTCTTTACTCCAATAAATACTTGAGACTTCTTTGATCTGTGTGCACTGTGAAGGGTCTTCTCAATAAGTATGGTCGACATATCCTAATAGCCTTAACCATAGACAACATTTCCTTCTCATAGGTAGATAATGCTAAAGCTGATCCTTTGAGTACATCATTGAAATAAGCCACTAGCCTATTTTCTTGACTAAGAACTGCCCCGAGACCAATGCCATTGGAATCACATTCAATCACAAAGTGTTGTGTGAAGTCAGGAAAATATAGAATAGAAAAGGATGTGAGAGTCTTTTTTAGCTGCTAGAAGGCCATTTCCATTGGAAACTCTCTTTATCCAATAATTGAGTTAAGGGTGCTGCTACACCTCCAAAATGTCGAATGAACTTTTTGTAGTAACCTGCTAATCCAAGGAAGCCTCTGGTGCCTTTTGCTATGGTTGGTGTTGGCCATTCAATGACAACAAGATTTTTTACTAGATCAACTAAGACCCCTTGTTCTGAAATAAGGTGGCCTAGGTATTCTACTTGTAATATACCAAATTGAAACTTAGATTTGTTTGCAAATAAACTCTTAGCAGTTAGCAACTGTAGGATATATTGAAATTGTAAGATATGATCCTCCCACGAGTTGGAATACACTAGTATTTCATAAAAAAACCAAGACAAATTCCTTAAGGAAGGGTCGGAAGATATCATTCATGAGACTTTGGAAAGTGGTTGGGGAATTAGTGAGCCCAAACGGTATTACTACGAATTCATAGTGACCTTCATGTGTTCTGAATGTTGTTTTATGGGTGTCATCTTTATGAACTCTGATCTGGTAGTGCCTTGATCGAAGATCCAATTTGGAATAAACCTTGGCCCAATAAAGTTCATCCAGTAGTTCATCAATGATAGGAATAGGGTACTTTTCTTTAACAGTAATGGCATTCAGAGCTTGATATTTCATACAAAATCTCCAGGTTCCATTGACTTTTTTAACTAGTAAAACAAAGGCTATTACTTGGCTTTATCAATTGGGATTGTAAGAGTTCATACAGCATCTTTGATATCTTAGTTTTTTATAATGCGGGTAGCGATAGGGTCGAACATTCACTAGTCCAAAGCTAGGCTATGATGGAATTCTATGGTCATGTACCCGTGTAGGAGGTAAGGATGTGGATGATTCAAATATTTTAGGAAACTAAACCAATAGTTTACTTATTTCATGAGGGTATGTTTGAGGAGGATCTTTGTGATTGTTAGCTGGTCTTATTTGGAAAAACAACCTTGTGCCTTGTAAACTATTACATTCCTTGTTGGTTAGGGTTGTCATTTTGGCTCTCCCCAACCCTTGGAAGGTATGAAAGCTCCCTTCTGTGTTGAAACTTAGGGTAAGTTTCTTGTAATCCATCTAAATGGGCCCAAGGGTTTCCAACCATTGAACCCCTAAGACCAGTTGGCATGTTGCCACTAGAAGCACATAATAATCAACTATCACTGGATAACCTTGAATGATGAGAGTGAGGTTACAACATTGTCCAACACAATCTAATTTCTCACGATTAGCCACCATCACTTCCAATTTCTTACACTTGATTATAGGTAGATCGAAGTGAGAAGTTAAGGCCTAATCGATGAAGTTATGGGTATTACCTCTATCTATCAGTACTAATACATTCTTATTCTTCAGTTTTCCCATAATACGTATGGTTTGAGGATGTTTAGTACTTGTTATTGCATGGAAGGAGATTTCAGGAAATATTTCGTGATAATCTTATTCTAGTATGGGTTCTTCACACTCGATTGCATCACTTTGGTTTAAATCTTTCATCATAAAAAGCTGTGGTCATGCACAGCGATGGCCAACCATAAATTTCTCATCACAGTAGTAGTACAATCCTTTCTCTCATTGTTCTTATGCCTCTTGGTTGGTCAGCCTTCGAAAAGCTATCGGTTGAGCTGGACTAACGTGCTAAGTAGGTGCTGGTCTTAACAACCCAACGGTGGTGTTAACTACTTGTTTGGTTTGGTTTGTAGGGAACTGATAACGAGGGTTAGGTGAGGATCTCTTTTGTAAGAGATATCTTTCCTTAAGCAGCCTAGCCACACTAATGGCATCTGCTAGTGTTCTTGGCTACTTGATTTTAACATCAATACGAATGTCATCCCTTAACTCAGCGATGAAGCAACAAATGAGAAATTCCTCAGGTAATCCATCAACAAGATGAGAAAGTTTTTTAAAGGATTCATGGTGAGCTGCAACACTTGTGGTGTGCTTCAGACGAGACAATGCTTCTGAGGGGTCTTCATAGTCAGTGGGTCCAAACCTTAGTTGTGTAGCTTTGGTGAACTCTTCCCAGGTGAGTAGTCCACAAAATTTTATGAGCCATCGGTGCCATTGTAATGCAATGCCTTCCAAATGGAAGGAAGCCAGCTGCACTTACTGGTCAGGAGTGATATTAGTGAATTCAAAGTATTGCTCGACTTTATAAATCCACCTAGTGGGATATTCTCTAGAAAACTTTGGGAATGATAATTTTAGGTGGGGGTGAGGGTTCTCAGTGGTTGATTGAGATGTGTGGGGGTGTGATTGTATGGTTTCATCCCTAGAAAAAGGATTGTCCTCAGGTAAGTTACGAATGGCGCGTAGCGTCTGCAACTCAACAAGCAACACTTGCATGATGGCTCCAACTCAGTTGAATTCAGTATCATGACGTGCTAGAGTTTCCATGACATCATTTCAAAACCCAACATTATACTTTCCTCGAGTATTCATACCAATAACCGGCTTTGACACCACTGTTGCGGTTAGATGCAGGAATTGTAGAAGGTGAGGAAGAAGGAAGTTAAGAGAGAGAGATAATTGATGTATAATTCTTCTTATCTTTATTGAATCCATTGGGGGCTATATATAACCTTACACTTCGATGATTAAAAAGGAACTGCGCTAATGTGCTAACTAATTCTGACATATAACTGAATTGGCAATAGTCCTCCCTTGCCTCCGTCTCTACACCATCATGCGTCCAACGGTGCCCATCATGTGCCATCATCATGCGTCCAACGGTGCCCATCATGTGCCATCATCATGCGCCCAACTGTGCCCATCATGTGTCACCACTGCACTCGGTGTTGCACCCATTACAACCTAAGTTGATTCCGTTCGTATCAAAAAAATCCAAATAATACGCACAACTTAGTCATACATTACTTAACACATCAAGCTATTAGCATACAAAACCAATATAGGTCTTGTAAACAGTAAGAGTTGCCAGGTTAAAGGTTATATTCCAAATACAAGTATTACTAGTTAATTTTTACTCCTTTATTTTAATGAACAATTTATTCTACAATTTTTAAATATAACCCCCACTCCACCCACATTCACACTCAACGGAGTGTAAACAACATATGATAAAAAAAATATACATATTCAAAATGATGTTACATATATTTTGTTCATAAAACCATATGTTATATAATATTTGTAAGAAAAGAAAAGTTTTTTTTCTGTTATAATTACTCAACAGATGTTTAAATATAGTATATGTAAAGATAAATTAGAGATATGTACCTCGATTATTTCTTGAAGATGAAACTATGAACAATCTTCGATGAACTTGCTTGTATATTCTATGAACTCTACCTATTCATACAAAACACAGCACATTAAGATTCATAAAAAACTATATCCTTGTGGTATTTAGTTGTGCTATACGAAGTGTTTGTAAATGGGTCAGCTTAAAGCCCTTAAAATGTGAGCTCATGGACTTTGTAAATAATAAATTAATATATGATTCATCACATTATGTTCCAATCTAAGTTAAAAACAATACGTGATAAAATTTATCCATTCTTTGTCATTGTTTTGATATCATAATATGCTATTCCATATAAAATCTAACATTTTCTTTGTCATATACTCACACTCAATAATAAAACGAACATAATTAAAAAAAATAGAAAAAAGAAAAAAATGGGAGTGGGAATGAGGGACTTAAAATAAAAGTAAAGTCGGAAAGGGAGGTTATATAGTGCTATTAAATATTTGCTAGTTAGAATTAAGTGCTAATTATTTTTATCGTAAAAATATAATAAAAAATTATACTTATATAAATAAATAACTTACTAAAATTAATTTAAAATTATTATATTAATAAATAATATGTAAATTTTGGTTCAAGGATACAAATATGCACAATACTAATAAATTAACAGGACACCAACCCGCACAATTCTAAACAATTTACACCCCTTCATTCTCGTATAACTCACTCCATTTATGCCCCCATGTATAAGGGTGCAAATCAGGTCATGGTACAATCTGGAGTGTCCTTGAGTTCAAAACCAAAAACAACTACTATTTGGGAAACTTATAAAATAGTATTGAGTTTACCGATATTTATAATTTAATTTCAATTATTTTTATTTCACAGTATGTTTTTAATCATATTATTCATCATTGTTTATGTTAGAAACTCAGACCTAACTCAGCTTAATAAAATCTCATTAAGTTAAGGGTTGTCCAAGCTTATAAGCAGCATTGCTGCTTTGTTCCTAGTCGATGTGGGACAAGGATACTTAACAGCATCCCTCCACACGGTGGACAAAGGTAGACATTAACGCCACAGTGAGACTATGGTAGAGCCCAATTAAGTCCAAGCACATAGAGACTAGGTCGAGCTCTGATATCATGTTAGAAACTCAAGCCTAACTCAACCCAATAAGATCTCATTAAGTTAAGGGTTACCCAAGCTTATAAGCAGTAAAGCTTCTTTGTTCCTAGTCGATGTGGGACAAAGATACTTAACAATTCATATATATATTTCATTGCCCCAATCCTAAATTCACTACATGCTCCTCTAAATAGTTTGTATATGTATAATATCGGTACATGCATGCAAACATTTAACACATCCACACAATTTTTTTTGCTTTCCCTTTTCCATCAGCTGTAGAATCCATGTTAAGTTGGTTCTTTGTTGGTGTCCTGTTATTTAAAATTCTTCTTTTCCCTATCTTGTATTTGATGTCGTTTTGGAGAAAACTGTGGTATATTACTAGCTTCTCTACACAGGTGTAATTACTTTACGTATATAAATTTTGTTGGTGTGTGTTGTTGTGGCAGACACCAATAACTCAGTGGAGTAAAACATGGAGCATACAATAATGGTAGTGGATCCATAAAACAAGGATATGCAGAAATTATGGTTATTGTTTAATTTTCGTTTTATACATATATCTCAACTATTGTACAGAAACTAGAACAGAAATATATGAAAATACATGATAATTATCAGAGAATATTTTGACATGGTATCGGAAGCGGAGTTATTGGTGACTAATGAAACTACTGCGATTTACGATGGAACTACCATTCGATTTACGAATACGATTTGCGATTCTTGATTTGTTGTTTTACGATTCACGAATTACATTTTACGATTTACGGGTGGCTGCGATTGTAGCACTTTGTTTTCATTTTTTTCTTGAGTTCTAATCTACGGTTTGTATTTGTCTGAATTTGTTTATGGTTTCGATTTCTTATTTAGAAACCGATCGGTATTACAACACGAAAAAAAAAAAATCAAGTAAACAACAACTTGTCGGTACAAAGAATATTGTGTAAGGCGTAACAACAAAAGCACGAGGGGGATAGGTAGACGGTGCGGCCTCGCGGTCTTTGCGACCATCTAGTATTCGAGTCACCATTTCTTCTCGATATCGATTCGCCGTTGCAACATCAATAGAACAACGAGGGAGCCATGCGATCTAGTGCTCATTCGAACCCTTCGTGAAGGCATCGCGGTTGGCCAACGTCTCTTACTAGCAGCCATCGTGGAGAAACTTGGAACGAAGAAGAAGAAGAGCGCCGCTTCACAGAGATGGAGGACCAAGTAGAGGGCTGACTTCGGCTAGGGTTCTTCCATCAGAAGAAGAGAGGCGCTGCAGAGGGCAACGTGAAGGCTGAGCAAGGGCTGAGCAAGGGCTGCGCGAGAGAAAAAAAGGAAAAGGGATTTAGGGTTACGAAGGGCTGCGAAAATGATTTAGGTTTAGAAATTTTTCTTTATATAGTGTTGTACGAATTGTAAAAGAAAAAAAATTATTTCATGGCGGAATCTAGAGATTTAACTACCAATTTTATGTTGGAAGATTTGACGGCGAAAATGACGGAAGTTTTCACTAGAAACTCGGATCGACTCCTGACCTCTGTCAGGCGAAGCGTCATTGCCCCCATTAGTATCAAGTTGGGAGGATCCAACTATGCCTTGTGGTCCCCGGTGGTGGAGATGTATATCTACGGCAAAAGACAAAGGCAGGATATATTAATGGGGATTTCCTCGACACAGTTGGCTTAAACCCACTCGCATTCGGGAGATGGGCGCAGTGAAAATGCCATTGTTAAAGGATGGTTGATCAATTCGATGGACCCCTTGATTGCAAATTTTATTCGATTCCCAGTGAAACAAGTTTGGGATTACTGTTGCTACCACGCATACATGATGGGACGGAGACACGTCTCGAGTGTATGATCTTCGTCGTCGAGTTACTCGTATGAAACGGGCGGGTGGATCTATTGAAAAATACTACAATGACCTTGAGGTTGTGGCGAGAAATTGATTTCCGTCGTCCTAATCCAATGGAGTGTGCAAATGACATACAAAAATACAACTCCATCGTAAATGCGGAAGATCGAGTGTATACCTTCCTTGATGGACTTGATGAGACTCGACAAAACTCGAAGTGATGTGCTTGAAATCGAGACCATTCCCTACGGTGGAACAAGCTTTATGGATTCGTCCGTCGGGAAGAGGTATGGCGGCCGTGATGATCGCGAGTGTAGATACGACACCGGAGCGGTTATGACTTTTAAAGAGGTCGAGGACAGCAATCGAGATGCCACCAAAAACGAGGGAACCTCGCCCAGGCAGCAAGAAATCCTCGGAAATCCACCATCTCTTGACATGAAATGTGGCCGTGCGGAAACTCCAAACACACCCGTGGCTTGCTTCAAACTCATGGGTATCGAGAATGGTGGAATGATCTTGAAGCACGGAAGAAACGGAACCTGGCTTGGATGGCGGTTGTGGCTACCAATAATGCCTCACTATCCACTTACTTCCCGACTGAATCTTCCCGGGATCCGGTATTTCAAGTAAAGCATTTCACATCTCTACTCGTAGTGATAAAGAGGATTGGATTACGGACTGCGGGCTACGGATCACGTGACATTTGACCCAAACGATCTACTCCCAATCTGACCCGACGAGACGGAGCCGTGTTGCCAATGCAAATGGGGTCACTTATCCGATTACAAAATGGTAAGGAACGGTGACCTTATCTCCTCATTATCATTTATCTAATACTTTGCTTGTACCATCTGCTACTGTCGAAGCCAGGCTAATGTACGTAAGTCGGTCCTTCGGACACTTAGCGTAGTATTGATGTATTCTACTTTTTGCCTTCTACGGGATATTCTACTTAAGGAGATCATTGGGCGTGGTACTAGGAGAGAGGGCTATATTATGTGGATGACCTCGATTCGGGAAGAGAAAATCACGTACGGCAATCTTTGTTGGTAACGAGAGCAATGATTTGGCTATGTCATCGTAGATTTGGGCATCCATCATTCGGGTATTTAAGACACGCACTCTCACTAGGTTTATTTTCCAATATCACACATTTAGATTTCAAATGTGATACTTGTATCTAGCAAAAATTCATAGGGCGTCTTATCTATGACGTGAATAAAAGTATGACTCTTTTTTTCTTTGGTACATTCGATGTTTTGGGGACCTTCCCAGGTTATTACGTCATCGGGTCATCGTTGGTTTGTTATTTTTGTTGATGATTGTACCACGAATGACATGGCTTTACCTTCTCGAACATAAAGATGAAGTATTTGCTACATTTCCTGTTTCACACCATGATTGAGACCCGATTTTACGAAAAATTAAGATATGCTTAGGTATGATAATGGAGGGAGTTTGTTAATCAAAAATTCAGGACATACTTGGACAGCCGTGGTATTCTCCATGAAACCTCGTGTTCACTGAAACCCCACAACGTGAGAATGGAATGCGGAGAGGAAGAATAGGCATATTTTAGAAACGGCTCGGGACGCACTAATCGATGCACGTATGCCTAATAAATCTTTTGGAGTGATCTTTGTTACTACGGTCATTGTATCTCTTGAATCGAATGCCCACAAAGACCTTACAATTTCGGACTCCATTAAAGGTGTTATCGATCATCTTCCCTTACCTACTATTTTAATGCTTCCATCCCGAATTTTTTGGATGTGTTGCTTTTGTCCCACCTCGCCCAAAAAAACCAACGAACTAAGTTGGATCCATGTCTTTGTCCAGATGTGTATTCTTGGGGTATGGTGTACAAAAAAGAGTACCGATGTTATGATCCAATTACTAAAAAGAAACTATACTACCGTGGATGTCACTTTCCTTGAATCGAGAATGCTTTTTCCCATCGTGTGGTATCCAATCCAATTACCTTTCTTCAGGAGGAGAGTTTTGGTGAACAACGAAATTGGCTTGATGTTGAAATATTAGACACTAGTCCATCATACTCGGATCGTGCCAATATTATGGAGGAGCCCGTATCTAGCCCCGACCTTGAACTTCCAGAGCGAAGCCCAGAAGTAGTAATTGAATCTACAGAAGATGAAGTGGTTGATGTCTGCTTCCATTCTACAGTACCAATGATCCTCTCTTGAGAAGATTATTAAGCTTCCATTCGTTAAATCGAGAAGATCAATTGGGCGATATACTCACAAAATACGTATGCTGCAGAACTTCTACAACTCACTTGACAAGTTGGGCATAAGAGACATATATGCACCAACTTGAGGAGGAAGTGTTGGTGTGTGTTGTTGTGGCGGAGACACGATAACTCAGTGGAGTAAAACATGGAGCATACAATAATGGTAGTGGATCCATAAAACAAGGATATGCAGAAATTATGGTTATTGTTTAATTTTCGTTTTATACATATATCTCAACTATTGTACAGAAACTAGAACAGAAATATATGAAAATACATGATAATTATCAGAGAATATTTTGACAAATTTAAAAAATGTTCATTTCAATATAGGCCTAACTCAAACTACATTATGAATTTTTATAAAACTTATTCATATACTCCTTTTTTAATATGTTCTATTTGGCTTTTTATACATCTTGGTAGGCCGTCATGGTGGGATACATATTTTTTAAGTCATGACATTATTATTATTTCAATATTGCAGTTTGCAGAGCACTAGAAAAACTAATGAAGTTTCTTCAATATTCAGGTACTCTGAAATGCTATCATGAATGTTAATTAGTTTCCAATTAAACTTATTGCTTTCTATAATAATTACTGTTTACTTACCTTTTTATTTAGGCTAAACTGAAAGAAAAAAAATTATTGAGTTTAATACAAATACACAACTAAACATGTTTTTTTGTTACAAATATACCATCCACCATTTATGGCATTAAAAAAAAGTAAAATCACCCAAAAATCTATTGTTCATTGTCGTTCTCACTAGAAACCACAAGAAAACTATAAACTAATGTGGTCAATAACAACCCTCTATACACCTATTTCTTGCATTTACTTCTCTTCATTTGAATTAGTTCAGTCTCAAATATCCATGAAGAAAAAAGAAATAGAAAGCATTTAGGTGTAAATTAATATATATTACATGGTAAATGATGGGTTGTCTTAGTCACCAAAATGATTGATATGTCACATTAAGTCATCAGATAAGTAAATATGTTAAATAATAATCTAAAGATAAATAACATGTAAATTTTTCCTAATTTCCTGTAAGATAAATACAGAGAGAACTATAGTACTACATAAAGTCTATCTAAATGAGTAATAGATATGTTTTAGGTAGATTATATCCCTTATATATATTCATCATGTACACTTCACACAAGATAACCAATGATAATTGAATAATAAGAATTATCACACATTCTTTCCATTAATCATAGAGCAAGATTTTTATCTCCTTTATTTCTCTACAAATATCATATTGACATAAGCATCGCAATGTCTTTGCAAAAACACAACAATGGTGTCCCAATATTTCTCTTTTGTAGATTATTGAAAATCTGTCAAACTAGTGTTGAGAAAAATTGGCATCATTGTTTGTGAGAAAGAAATGTGCTTTGCTGATTGAATAAAAAAAATATTGTTTAAAGGTCATTCAAAGTGTTCTTTAGACGTTTAACTAATCAATTCAGCTTCTTTTTAGAAAAAAAGATCGACCGTTCAATTGGAGTTTTGTAAGGCTTCTTAATAAAGACCTTCCATCTATTTAATCTATAGTGTGTCTAAGAGACTGACCCTTTATGGTTCCAAAAAGAGAAGAATGAGTTAATCTTCAAGTTTTGAAACGCAAGCCTCCATTGAGAATTATGAGGTCCAACTGGTCGTGCTACTACTGGTGCACAATTTTAATTGCTCGAAAGTATACTAATCACTAGGAAGCTAAAGATAAGTTACCCCGAGGTTGGTCTCTAAATAAATTGGTCGGTTGTTTTAAAAAAATGAATTATCTTCTAATTAGTTAAAAGAAAACAATTCTAAATGTTCTATCAATTATCAAAAGTGCTCTTTCATAATTTCACTTCTTTCTTGGCCTATTCACTACCACCATGAGCAATGTTTCCACTTTTCAGGTTCTCCACTGTGTAAACCTACTCCTCCTTAGATGACTTGTTCTCATAATCATTATCCAACTAATAGCTCTTCTTTACCCAGATTATTTTTATTTTCTTATTCCTTTTATTTCTTTGAATGCTCATTTTCTTCTTCTTAACATTATCTTTCTCATTTTCTTGGCTTATTATTGTATTCACTTTTTCTATTTCCCTAAAGTTATAGGAATTCTCTAAACATTTAAGAACTTTGAAAGTGACTTCCTTGTTTTCTACTCTCATTATCAACTTTCCTTTTTCCACATCTATTAAAGTCCTCATCCATATAGCTAAAAATGGTCTTGCCAAAAAGATAGGTATCTCATTGGATTTTTTCTTCCATATCTAGAGTAATTGAATCTACTAGGAATATATATTTCTCCACCTTGATAAAAAAAACTTGCACTATTCCTAAAAAAAAATTCTTTCTTGTATCATCAACCATTTCTAGTATGATAGATGTTGCTTTGGGTTTGCAAAGCTCAAGTTTTTGAAAAACTAAAGGGTTCATAATGTTCACACTTGCTTGAAGGTCACCAAATACATTGATAAACTATAGATTATCAATTGTACAAGAGATTACAAATCTCCTTAGATCTTTTTGCTAAAGAGGAAATTTTCTTTAAAAGATAGCAAACACCCTTCAGCTAAAGGTATTACCATAGTTTTCAAGTTTCCTATTTCTAGATATTATTTCTTTAATATATTTGAAGTAAGAGAGAATTTTCATTAGGGTATCAATAAAGGGTATACTTTTTGAAGATATCCAAGAATTTTGGAAACTGTTTGTCCACATTATGTTTTTGTAACCTTTGAGGAAAATATATAATTGGAATATAAATATTAATTTTCTTGGGAGGATTGACTTCATAATTAACTTTTTTTCTAAATCCTCTGGTTTAGGTTCTTCAAGTTTATCCAAGTTAGTCTAACTATAGTGTCACTTCTTAACATGATTGCATTGTATTGTTCTTTACAAGATCTCTTTGAATTCACTTTAGTAGCCCTTGAGAGGGTACCTTAAGGTCTTTGACTGATATCTTGAGATAGTTTCCCTATTTGCATCTATAAGTTTCAAATAGATGCCACATGAGTGGTTTAGAAACTATTTACTTTGGTGTTCATAGATTGAATAAAATCTTTTATAATTTCATTAAAATCATTTGCAATTCCCTCAGTAGTAAGTTTCTTTCCTTGATTCTACTCAAGCTATTATTATGGTTGTTGGAAATATTGTGGTGGGATAGGTTGGTGATTAAACTAATTACCACTCTCATTATTGTTCCATGAAAAATTAGGATGGTTTCTCCAACATGGAATATAATTTTTGGAAAATGTATTCCCTTGTTTATTTGGGTTGTTAACATAATTCAAAGATTGGGAACATTTCTACACATTTCAATTTAATAATAAACAAATTTTGTGCACCCAAGTGACCCATATCCAACCTCTTAGACAACCCTAACAACAAAGCATTGGTTTGAGCTTGTAATACTATATGAGTGTCGACATCTACTATGTCAACTAATTTCTTTAGATTAAGCCTATCCACAGGCCATTAATAGTTGTTGGAGGCTATTTTATCAAGTAAAGCAAAAACAATTCCCCAATCTTACTCATTAAAGCATGTTTTCTATATAATCTATTATAGTCCTTGTTTGACCTCATTGTGGAATGCTTGTAACTACAAACAAGTAGGAAGACCATGATGTGGGAATTTCTTTAATAGTTCTTTAAATTGTTCTTATGCTTCCTAAAAAGATTCACCATCAAAATGTTGAAAAGAGATGATGTCATTCATAAGCTTCATTTTCTTTGAATATGAAAATTACTTAACCAAAAATTTCTAAGATAATTACTTCCAAGTAGTTATGGATTATGTAGGTAATGAATGTAACCAATCCTTAGCTTTGATCCTCAGTGAGAAAGGGAACAAACAAAGGCAAATTATGTCATCAAAAACACCATTCATCTTGAATGTGTCATAGATTTTCAAGAATGAAGCTAGATGAAAGTTAGGATTATCATTAGCTAGTCCTCCAAACTCATTTGCCTGTACCATTTGAATGACACCTAACTTGAGTTCAAGGTTGTTAATATTGATGCTTGATATATTTATAGATGATTGGGCACCATCCATATATGGGACACAAAATCCCTTAAAGATTTAAGGACTCTAACCACCTGTTGGTCATAATTTTCTACCATAATTTCTGGTTGTTGATGTGGTAGTCTTTCTCTTCTTAATTTATGTAGAATTATTTCTATCTTGAAATCAAAAAGTTCAAGATTATTACCTATCTATCTAGACATAAAACAAAAACATTAAAACAAAAATTAAAAGGGTGCAAACTAGTATAGTAATATTCATTATTGATATCCTTTAGAAATTAATTAAAACTCTCTAGCAATGAAGCAAAAACATTGAAATGCTATTGCAAGTGCACGAGCCATGAAAGTAATATAGTGTATTTTTAAGTATGAATATTGATCACATAGAGAGTTTAATTGATTTATAATTGAATGGCAATTGAAAATTACCAATATTATTAGAGAAAGATCTAAGAGCTTTAATCTCCAAATTTCTTGTACATGTGAATGGTTAAAAATTTACTTATATAATTGTCATAAGAATTATAAATTCAATTGCGTCTAGCCTAGCATGCAATTCCTTTCTCGAGTAAATTACATACATGAACCTATGAAAAATTTACAAGTTGAAAAGCTGAAAAAAATGATGGGTGCTTTTTATCATTTTTGACCAATGATGACATGATCAACATCATGAGGAAGATAAATTGTTGAATAGTCATTCCTCTCAATATTGTTGAAACTACTTATTGGGATGATAATTGTAAAGCCACATTGAAAAAATGGAGGAAGGATTTGGTAGATCAAAGTTGGGTTGTAAAGTTTGGTTGTTTCAAAATCTTGTTGTTGAAGGAGTATATGATGGTCAGGAAGAAGATGATGAACAATAAAGTTGGGAATTTATATTTTTTTTAAAACATTAATGCCATATATGATTGAAAACAGATGAATGATATATTTGCAACTCTTTTTAATAGTTCAATGATATTTTTATCATAAAAAATAGGAAAAGTAATAAAAATAGTACTTTAAAATTTATAATAAAAAATAACATACTTTATATCAAACTCATATCTTGTCATTATTAAAAAAAAGTTGTACATTATTTTATATTGAATATTGTCCAATTAAACATTGTTTAAATTAAATTACATTCATTTAATCCATTCAATGTTAAATGTACTCAACTGGATCACATTTAATGCTATTATGGTGTTATTTTTGTTGTCATAAATTTTAGAGTTGTTATTTTTTATTATTTAAAAACAATTAGTGGTATATTCATAACAAACTTATTATTAGGTGATTTTGTAGGTTTACCTTTTTATTTATGAACTACAAAATAATTTTTTTTCATTTGTTAATTTTTTTAGGGTATAAGCACATATATGAAATGAAACAAATCCATGTAAATTCTTTGGAGTTGCTTGAATTTATGTGCGAACAGATACAAGGTAAAATCATGAAAGAGTTGTACAGTGACATAGTTTTAACACCTGTCTATAAAGCTATTTGTCAAGGGACAATTGATTTTGTTATAGGGGTATTAAAACAAAATCCATAAGCATTGTGGTGCTTTTGGTATAATGCAAATGGGCTATCGAGTAACATAGTTATCAGTGCTATAGAGAATCGTCAAGAAGAAATATATAATCTTGCTTATGGGCGTGACAATAAAGAAGCACTGACTTTTCGTCCAGACAAATTGAGGAATAACATACTCCACATTGTTGCAAAATTTAGACCAAGAGCACGACTTGATTCTATCTCTGGAGCAGCTTTGCAAATGCAAAGAGAACTTCAATGGTTTAAGGTACCTTCCTACATCTCTTGTTAATAATTAATTATGTTGTCTCTCTTCATAAAATAAGGAGAATAAATTGGTTAAAATGTTCTTGTTTCTTTTCATTATAGAATAGGACTAAAATGGAAAAAGAAAAAAAAATTACATAAAATATCATCCCTAAAACTTATAACACCAAAATTCATACACCAATAATATTGAATGGTGTTAAATATTAAGCTTTTTAAATAACTGCAGTTTATAGGGTTGACCACAATTATGAGCTATAAGGTGGTCGACCCTGATTTATAAATGTACTTGTTTTTAACCCTTTTTTTTCTCTCCTAACACACTTATATGTGTCTATCCTATGTAATTAACACATGTACATATAAAACTCTATATATACATGAACTACCTAAGAAATCCACACATTCAAGCAATTGCTTTAACTTCTCTCTAGCTTCTTTCTATGTAAATCAGATCAATCCTAACAGTATCCATCCCTTGTCCTCGCTATATGGTCGGTGGCTCTTATGTCTATAAACCAAAAATAAGGAGAATAAACAACTAATGCTTGACTAGATACAAAGCATTCAAAGTGAGAAAATATTTAGGATATACCGCATTTGGCTTAGTGCACTCACGAGCAAAGTGTCCCAACCTGTCACAATTAAAACACATCATTTTTTATTGTGTTTCTTTTTTCCACTTCTCTTGCCTCTCTTGCACTTGGGATTATCTCCCTTTGGAGCATATCTACCACCACGTCCTTTTCTTTTCCATGATGTAGCCCTAACTCTCTTACATTTGGGCTCAAATATCCTGTATGAGCAAGAATTAACAACCAAAGTAGAGCTATCAATGTGATTAGCCTTTAGGTAATCTTCTTCAAGCACTAAGTGACATGAAATGTCATTGAAAGCTTTTACACTTTCATGGTGCGACATATTTTGTTTCATTCACTCCCAAGTAGGTGTAAGAGAGCGAATTACATCTTGAGCTTGTCTTTCATAAGTGATCGTCACACAAATTGTGTGTACAATGAATACGCAAGTATACGTATCGTAACAAGTAATATAATGATAAGTAAAGATCATTCCCACAGAGATTATGTTTTAGAAACTAATTTTTAAAACTAAAAATAATAAAAATCAAATTTTTTTTGTGTTTTTATATCTTAAGAAAGCAAAATTAAAATAACTAAAAATAAATAGCAATAATTAATTAAATCAAATTTTGTGACTAAAAAGATATATGAGAAAATATCTAAGAATACTTAATCTCCCAATTTTCTAAACATGCGAATCAATAAAATCCCCCCAATATAATATCAATTAATTACATAATCAAATAGATTTAACCTAACATGTATTCCTCTCTCAAGTAAACTACAAACCATATAGTAATTAATTTAATCACACTCTCATGCCAATTAAATTGCATACGACTCATTAAGTTCATCAATTATGGATCACATATATAATAATCATACATATTTGCCTAGAAACTATGCATGTTATTTAATCAAGACAAACAATTAAATAATTTTCTCAAATCTATTTAATTGTCTCTATAGATAAATTGTTGGCCAAACAATTAGTACCATAAAAATCAGATTAAATAATATAATTAAATTAATATTATAATTGGAAAAAAGTATTAGATCATCACATGGTGAAAATTGGGTTCATAAGATCCATATATTAATAAATTAACTACACATAATTGTGTTCATAAAGCTTATATTTTTCATAAAAAAAAAGACATAAAATTCATAAAAAAAAAGTAGAAAAAGAAATACAATCAATCTCTTGAATTGTAAAATTAAGTTTCTCTTCAATCTCTACCAAAATTGTGTTATTTTTTGAAATTTTCTCTTTCTTTAGCTCTAAAAATTGACCAAAATTATGCTAATAGATGCTAATTAGGATTTATGAAGTGATTAGGGGCTTAAATAAAGCTCAGGTGCGATTTGGATGGTCCGATCAGCTTCAAATCAAGGGCTACAATCAAAACAAGCAAAATTGACAATTTCAGCCAATCACAGATAACAAATCAGGGAGCAACGCGTGGCACGGGAGACTGGTCAAAGTCAACAATCACTGAGTCAACAATGTGTGGCGCAATGTGATTTGTGTGAAGGAATGGCCTGGCGCACGGGTGGAAAGGGCGGAGCAATGGCGTGGTGACACGTGTCATGACGTGTTGACCTATTTCTAAACTCAGATTGAACGCGGTGCTGACACATGGCACGATGTGATTCGTTATTCGTGCTTACATGGCGTCCGTATGGCTTGCCCAGTCAGCTCTTCTACTTACGTGGCATGCCACATGGTAGCTTCTGATTGGTTCTGTGTTAAAAATCCATAAAAAATCCATAAAAATTGCAAAAAAATCCCAAAAAATTTCAAAAATTATATTTTCACCTCTTTTTACTAAAAAGTTTATATTTTAATATTTTTAGCTATAAAAATATTATTTATTAAATAAAAGAAGTAAATATTAAGTAAAAAAATTAACTAATGATTCTATTTTCATAGAGTAATCAATAAGTAAGGTGATGGCATGTAGCAACCAGATCATAGATCATGCCTAACATGATTCTTAAATATTGCTTAATTTTATGATTAAGTTTCTACTTATGAGAGTCAAACTTCATAGTGAAGTCCTATAATTGAGTCAAAAAAGTAACATCAAACCTTTGTTTGATGGCTAATCACATCTCATGAGTACTTTCACAATGTTCAAATTCGTCGAGAGATTCGTTTTGCATCCTACTCATTATAATATAGGATGCACTATGATCTTTGTCAACCCATGCATTATTACGCCAATGTTGAAGAGTGTTACCTTCCTCAGGCCTCATCATGATGTGGTTAAATATTTCAAGAACATTTTGTTCATTGAGGAGATATTAAATCTTACGGTATTAAATATCATTATTATTGCCATCCAATTTCTCATCCTTACTAAATCTACCACAATGTTTTGGGAAGCAATATCTATAAATAAAAAATTCGCATGAAATATTTATATTACTTTAACAAATAATTTTACTGTAAATATTTAAATAATTATTAAAAATAAATCATAATTCCTAACATCTAAAATTCGCTATCTTATAATATCTCTTACGTCTAAATGATCATTTTATTAATTATTTAATTTATGTGCAATAAAGTTGATATAAAAAAAATAAATTTTCAATTAAAATAACTCTCATTTAACGTAACATTTATTTACATGTTATGTATAATTTTATGATATATTATAATTATATATTCATAAAATAATTATACAAACAAATATGTTTTGCAACTATTTTTAATAAAATATTAATATAAATAATCATTAAATAATTATGAAATATATGTATAAAAAAATACAATTAATTTTAAATATTAAACACATCCTTGTATTAATATTTGAATTTAGAATATTAAATATCAATTTACCACAATAATTTTCCTAATCTATAATGACATTGGGCTCAATGTTTTAAATCACATGTAAAGCATTTTCATAAATAGTACAATTTTTTTAATGTACTTCATATAAAAGAAAAATATAAAAACTCTAATATTCCTTTGTTTTATATATTTAAACTCAAATTTAACTGATAATAAGACAAATCAAAAATATTATTTTAATGTATATATATTGGCCCGAATAATCAAAGTCAGAATGTACTTTCTTCTACCTTTATTTTCGGCTTAAATTTGTTTTTAGTTTTTTTCATCAATCCCAGCTATGTACACATTATTACTTTTTTTTTTAATATTGGTTACTTTATATTTTATAATTACCTGATTTATATAATTTAATTTGATAAATTTTTAATAAATTTTATTAATATTATAATTTAAAATTATTATCAATTAAGTTAAAATTTTAAAAAATTAAAATTATTATATATTTTATTAATAAAAAATATTAAAAAAATAAGTAATCCCTTCCTCTTTTTTTACTCTCTCATTTACTCTTTTTATTCTTTCTCTCTTAATTTTATTTTTTATTTTTTATTAATAAAATAATTATTTTTCTCTCTCCATCCCTTCTCTCTCTATCCCTCTCTTCAATCTCTCTCCTAATTAGTTACTCTTTTTCTCTCATTTTTTATTTTTTATTGATAAAATCATGATAAGAGAAGGAGAGAGAAAGATAAAGAATAAAAAAAGAAAGGGAGAGAAAAAAAAGAATACAAATAGAGTGAGAGAAAAATGATTTAATTTTTTTTTATTAATAAAATATATAATTTTTATTTTATTATTTAAGAAATAGTATTTTTTAAAAATTTAAGTTAATTTATCATACTTTTCAATTACAATAATAAATCTCATCTATAAATTATATATTTATAAGACTAAAATGAAAACTCACCTATTCTTCTCTTCAAAAGAATTCCATCTTTAAAGAAACCTTAAAAAATCATAACATTTCAATGATTAAATGCAAATTTGTAAATAATATACTATTAAAATGCTTATGAAATGAGTATTCTAATGACATAACTTTGGTTTAATTTTTTTTTAAAACCTATTTAATTAAAAATTATGATTTTAAAGAAAAAAAATTTCATTTTTTATGCTTTAAAAATATATACAAATCGGAAACACTTATAATGACTTTGATATCTAATTTTAATTTCTATTATTTTTTCTTTCAATTTTCAATCTCTTTTCTTTTTGGTAGAATAATATCTTTTATAAAGACAAAAAACAAAGTAATTGTAAAGTAATTTTTGTCTTTTAATTATTATCCAAATATTTTAATTTTAATTTTTTTTAAATTAAAATATTTTAATAATATTTAATGAGTTAATCGAATATATCTTAAAGCTGCACATTTAGATAAGTGAGCGAAGTACCAAATTTCATATCAACCCATCAGCCCAAACCCATTAGCCCACATTGCTAGATCAACCAAAGTACCATCAGTGCAAAAGTAACCCAACTAAACTAACAAAGCATCTCAACCAACCTGTCGGCAGCGAAGAGATCTCATATGGCGGCTGTTGGGTAATAAGGGAGGCACATGATGGGATACGTGGATCTCACTCTGAAGGAAGAAAGTTATCCTTAAGAATCATGCCACAAGGGTATCATTTGTCGTTTATACTAGCCAGATTGCACAAAGTATTATAAGAAATTCGACAAATGCCATAGGTAGTCATTGCTTTCTCATCTTCCCGCAGCCCCCAAGATCGGAATAATTAGCCTATGGTCGTTCTTCAAATAGGGGCTAGATTTTGTCGAATCATTACTCAAAGAGTCCACAACCTGGTACTCACAGAAGTAAAGAGAAAAATACTCTTATCGGAATCGTCCCCACAAGCAGCGTACATAATAAAAGCTTGAAAGTAAAATACCCCACAAATAGCGTACATAATAAAAGCTTGAAGGTAAAATACTCGGTAACAATAAAATATCAAAATACCAAACATTCAATGATGGATATTATATGTAAACGAAAAAGAAAATAAAGAGTCAAAATAACATGTAACGTAGAGAACATATTTATATAATAATGTTTCATATTTATATGATAATGCTCTTGAGACGTTGAAGTCAACTAGACAAGAACAAACAACATAATAATCAATATAACAATTATGATCTTAAAAAAAATGAAATCAATATTATTTTTATCAATTGGAATCACCGTTCTAATTACTTATTGTTGCTTCCAAAACGACTTAATTTGATACAGGAATTTGGTTATCTTTTACGGTAAACACCACTTAATGTGATGTAATCAAATACCATAGAATAATAATGTATAAAATAAAGTAATACAATCTTTGAATATTATTCACACATAACACAATGTAAAATAATTACTCACATTATTCTAAGTTTACACAAATGTATCACAATTATAGATATAATTAGTAAATACAAAATTCAAATCAATGAAAAATTTGATAGAATTTTGGCTAATTTTCGAAATTAAGAAAGCAATTAATGAAAAAGTATTTATAGTAATTGGCCGGCCACCTAATGTTACTTTTTGTTTCCAAAAATGCCAAGTAAAATCTACAAATATCCACATCCAAAACAAACCAAAAATCGTGAGTAAAAACGTAAGCTTGCTCGCACACTCGTACGTTCATTCTTTAAAAATCAACACTTTACCTAATATGTACACTACAAAAACAACCCCATAATATGTGTAAAATTACTCGTAAATAAAGTGTACCTAATTATTTACATATGTGTATTATTATTGTTTCACAGTAACTACATTAAATAATATAAAAGAGACGTCATGTTTTACATATAAAAAATCAACGCATAACGTTACTTATAATTATCCTAGGCGTTGAGACAAAAAAAAAAGTTTCTCATGACAAGGGACTATTTCACCAAGTTGATTGAAGTCAAAGCTTTGGCCCATGTCAAAGAGGAAGATGTGATCAGCTTCATTTGGAAGAATATTATATGTGGGTTTAGTTTTCCAAGAGAGAGAGAACAATGGATATGATAATTCCTTAAAGCATTTAAACCATTTTTTATCATATAATGATTTATATAGTAAAGAATAACGTATATTATTGATAAATCTAATCAACCTGTATTTTGGTTGTTACATAACGTGTTTGGTGCCCTAGGCTTGTAGATTGTTACCCCTAAGGATTTTTTTTTTCCTTTTATTCGTGACGTTAAAATTTTGAATAATTAGAATAATATATATTAAAATTTATTATGAAAAATAGGAGTAATATATAATTATACAAATTATATACTTTAATTAATATAAATAATTTTATTTAAAATTATTTAGCTTAGACATATCTAAATTGCACACTTTACGTTACCTAATTTCTATCTCAATATTCACCGAACATAATATAATTTTTTTACCATACTATTTAATTCAACCTTATTATAAATATATGTTATTTTGCATGCATGGTTGGTTTATATACAATATAACTAACGATTTATATTATCTAATACCTTAAATTTATATTTAATGACATTTTTACGATGTTTCCCATGAGACAAATGTAGGAGGTGGAAAAAGTTGTACCTCCTGCGTATATAGAATCTCAAAATTCAGATTTTATGACGCCAAGAGAGGTATTTACTAACAATCATAAGCAATTGGTAATTGAGGGAGAAAAGTGGATGAAAGAAACAGCCACTTCATGTACAATTGCAGGAGCTCTTATTGTTACTATAATGTTTACTGCAATATTCACAGTACCTGGAGGATATGATGGTAATTCAGGTTCTCCCATATTTTTGAACGAGAAGAAGCTTATGATCTTTATAATATCAGACGCAATCTCACTATTTGCTTCAACAACTTCAGTTTTGTTTTTTCTTGGAATACTCACATCTCGTTATGCCGAAGAAGATTTTTACAAGTCCTTACCCACAAAGTTGATAATTGGTCTGTCCACTCTATTCTTCTCTATTGCAGCTATGATGGTGGCCTTTTGTACTGCCCTTTTCATTATAGTTGGAGATAAACATTGGGTTTTTATTCCGGTCATCATGCTAGCAAGTGTTCCTGTCATGTATTTTGCATACATGCAATTTCCATTTTTAGTGGAAACTTTCAAGTCAACTTTGTTAGGAGAATCACAATTTCAATTCGAACTTAACCAAGCTCTAAACAGCAGAATTAAACCTATTCTCCTTCTTTGTGTGAATCTTTTAGGAAACAAATAAATAGAACTTAAAATGAAACATGCACAAAATCAACACAAGCAATTTACGTGGAAAAACCTTCCCGGTGTAGGAAGGAAACAACCACGGCACTCCTCTCCAAAACTTCCACTATCAAGAAACAATTGTACAACAGTTCTCTCTAGATAAAACTAGAGGCAAATAATCAACAACATCATCAAGAATACACTTCTTGGAAACTAACAATTATTTCAAGAAGAATGGAGAGATCTAACCCAATTCGTAGTCACTTTTCATTGCTCAGAATTTCTCAAACCGGTGAGACAAATCCAAATTCCACCGCAAAGATTAAAGAGTCTTGAGTCGTGAACCTGCCTGCAAAATTTCAGCTTAATCGGACACAAAAGGCTTTCGATCGGAACACTTGATGAAGACTAGCTAGAGAGGGAAAGCGAAAAAGCGAGCAGTTTTCTTCGGCTGCAATGCCGCTTTTACGCACACCTTTTTTTTCTCTGTGAGAATTCTACACACAACAAACCCTAAATGGGTTTATTAATTAAAAATGAAATGAAACAATTTCCCTTCTTACTCCATGGGCTTTTAACCCATGGGCTTCACTGCAGGCTCCTCCAGAATAAGAGGAAAACCCAACAAATCTCCCTTTTTCCAATTAGATGGATGGATCTCATCCAGGAAATTGAACAACAAACTTCAAGTTTTTCTCTTGACAACTGCTTTTGTCGGCATGTCGGATCCATTCTCATCGATATGTATTTTCTCAAGTTCTAAGCAACTTATTGTTAAGAGTATCTCTTATCCAATGATACCTCGCGTCAATATGCTTTGATCTTGAGTGAAATCTTAGGATTTTCGCTAGGTGAATAGAACTACGATTATCGCGAGAATAACACGTATTTACTGTGCTTGAAACCAAGTTCCCTCAAGAATTGTTTCATCCTGACAACTGCTCTGTGCTCGTTCTTCGCACAACTCGCCTCTGTAGAAAGTGCAACACACTTTTGCAATCTTGACCGCCAAGCTGCTCCACTTGAGAGAAAGTAATTAGATAACACGAAGTAGACTTACGAGAATCTTCATCTCTTGCCAAATCTGAATCGGTGTATCCAACTAACACTTTGGTTTTCCACTTCCAAAGCTAAGTGTTAACTTGGAAGTACCTCGAAGATATCTCATAATCCACTTTATCGCATCCCAATGCTCTCTCTTCTGGATTCGAAAGAAACGACTAACAACTCCAACTGCATGAGCTATGTCGGCCTCGTGCACGCCATTGCATACATTAAGCTTCCTCTTCTTTGAGGCATATGGAACCTTTTCCATATCTTCCTTCTCTTTATACATTTGTGGGCCTTGACTCGATCTCGACTTAAAGTGATTAGATAAAGGAGAAGAAACCACTTTAGCTTTATCCATATGAAACCTTTCAAGTACTTTGTTGATGTATCGTTCTGTGACATGTATAACTTCTTTCTTTTCTTGTCTCGACAAATTCGAATACCAAGAATTTGTTTTCTTGGCCCCAAGTCCTTCGTGTCGAAGGACTTACTCAGCTTCTTCAAATTATCAATTCTTGAAGAATTTACAACAATCAACATGTCATCAACGTAGAGCAATAAAATGATAAAGTCATTGTCGCAGAATTTCTCGCACAAAAACACAATGATCAAGTAGTCTTCTAACCATACTCCCCCATAACCGACTCAAACTTCTTATACCATTGTCAGGTGCTTTCCAACCCCCGGCAAGTAGAGCTTTTCTTTAACCGACATACATAATCCTCTTTTCCTTTAACCTCGAAAACCCTCTGGCTGCTCCATATAAATCTCTTCCTCCAACTCACCATGAAGAAAGGCAGTTTTCACATCCATTTGCTCAATTTCTAAATCCAAGATAGGCTATTTAGACCTAGAACAACACGTATGGAAGACATCTTCACAGCGGGAGAGAAAATATCATCAAAATCAATACCTTTTCTCTGGTGAATCCCTCGACGACCGGTCTAGCTTTGTATCGTGGTTGTGAATTTTTGTTCTTCTTGCTTCGCACATGGAGACCCACTTGTTCTTGGCTCTCTCTTACCGCCAGGCAACTTTACCGGCTCAAACGTGTGATTGTCTGATCGCATCTCATCTTCCATAGCACCAACCCAACGTGTGTTTTGTTTCCATCTTCCATTGCTTCGCATAACATTGAGTGTTCTCCCTCATCTGTCAATAACACATACTCATCCGTATCATACCGTGTGGAAGGACGTCGATCTACAGTGACCTCGCAGGTGTAATTTCTAATTGCAACAGGCGATCGCAGTACGGTGATCTGTTCGACTTGCGTATCTACATCATCTAAACCCTGTTAGTCATCTTGAACATTTTGTTCCATACGTACGGTAAAGGAACCGGCAGGATCACAGGTCAATCAAATCATCGCTATACCGATGGACTCCTTTTTCTATCTTCTCAACATCTTGTATAGTTTGATCTTACTATAAACACGACATCACGACTTCTACGAGTTTCTTCTCAACTGGATCATAAAATCAGAGTCAAATTCATCCGCACCATAACCAACAAAGATACATTGTCGTGTCTTTCACATCGAGCTTAGATCTCGTCTTTTGGTATATGCACAAATGCCTTTGTAACCAAAAACGCGAAGATGATCATAAGAAACATCTTTGCAGGTCAAACTCTGTTTGGTACATCAGAATGAAGAGGAACACATGGTGTGAGATTAAGAACATGTACAAGCGTATTCAAAGCCTCACCCCGAGAAAGATCTTGGCAACTGAGCTGCGAAAGAAGACATCTTACTCTTTCAACCAATGTCTATTCATTCTCACCGACTGACCCATTTAATTGAGGAGTCTTGGGAGGTGTCTTTTGATGTTGAATGCCACGATGCACACGATGCTCATCAAAAGGACCTGAATACTCTCCCCATTATACGTTCGATGCACCGCAATTTCTTCCCCGGTTTGTCTCTCAACTAAGGCTTGAAACCGTTTAAACACATCTAATACTTGATCTTTGCTCTTCAAAGTGTACACCCATAACTTTCTTGAACAATCATCATGAAGGTCACAAAATAGCACACCCAAAGTTTTTGTCTTCGTAGGACCACATACATCTGAATGTACCAAATCAAGTATGTATTGTTTTCTTTGAAGGAGGGAACTCTTGAAAGAAACTCTATTTTGCTTCCTGCCAAACAATGAGTACATCTTCTTAAACAAACATCATTCATTCAGAAAGAAGATTCTTTTTAGTTAATACTTTGCCAAACCTTTCTCACTCATGTGAGCAAGTCTCTTATGCCACAATTACGATGTGAGCTCATCCGTCACGGCATTAATAACGCCTTTAAAGAGTCTACTTTGTAGTATATACAACCGGAATGTTTGTTACAACAACCATAGCACCTTTAGTAAGTTTCCATTGACCATTACTTAAAGGTATTGCAATATCCTTCATCATCAAGTTTACCTACAGAGATCAAGTTCAAGCGAATTTCGGGGAATATGCTTTACCCACTCTAAGAAGTAGTCTCGTGCCATTATTCATCTCCAAACACACATCTCCAATACCAATGACTTTAACCAAGCCATCATTTCCCAGCTTCACCTGTCCCAAAGTCACTGGCGTATAGGATGTAAAGAAGTCCTCTCGAGACGTAGCATGAATGGAGGCTCCACTATCGATAACCTAATGACCTCGTGACATGCAACATTGACAACATCTTTCATTATAAACAATAAGAAAGTCTCGAACTAGCGGTGGCAACTCGATCATTTTCTTTACTAACATCACCCTCTTGTTCTTTGTCTTTATTCTTGTTATCCCGCTTCATCACCGCAATATTTCTTGATGTGCTTACTTTCATGCCACAGTGATGACACTCAATATTAGAAAACCTAGACTTGCTTCTTCCTTTTTCTTTGTTCTTGAAAACCTACTGCTTTTACTCCTCTTACTTTCGTAACCAAAATCTCACGAGAAGACCCACGTGTGACTTTCTTCTCATTTCTTCATTCAAAACACTACTCTTAGCAGGATCCATGTTGATTACACCATTTGGAGTTGAGTTACTTAATGACATTCTAAATGTTTCCCAAGAGTCAAGAACGTACCCGATAAACACAACCCCTTGAATCTCGTCATCAAACTTGATACCCGTTCAATGTGATTGATTATTCCTTGGAACGTATTCAAGTGATCCGTCGACGGAGTTCCATCTTGATACCTTAAAGCCATCAATTGCTTTATAAGAAACATTTTATTATTTCCTGTTTTCCGAGCATACAACTCTCTTCAAGTTTATTCCATAGTAATGCGGTGCATGTATTTCTCGTAATATGATTCAAAACATTATCATCTACCCACGCCTTATATACCCACAGACTTGTCGATGTAACAAAGTCCATTCTTGATAACTTTTCTCGGCTTCTCGCAGGGCAAACACCCAGGTAAATGAAGCCATTTTGACATAAAAGGAGATCTTCCATTTTTCCTTTCCAAGTGTGATAATTAGAACCATTCAAAGTAATCATTCTACTCAAATTTGCTTCCATTATTCAACACAAGAAATTCCACAATAATAACCACGGCCGATACCCTTTGTTAGGAGAATCACAATTTCAATTCGAACTTAACCAAGCTCTAAACAGCGAATTAAACCTATTCTCCTTCTTTGTGTGAATCTTTTAGGAAACAAATAAATAGAGCTTAAAATGAACCATGCACAAAATCAACACAAGCAATTTACGTGGAAAAACCTTCAGGTGTAGGAAGGAAACAACCACTGACTCCTCTCCAAAACTTCCACTATCAAGAAACAATTGTACAACAGTTCTCTCTAGAGTAAAACTAGAGGCAAACAATCAACAACATCATCAAGAATACACTTCTTGAAACTAACAATTATTTCAAGAAGAATGGAGAAATCTAACCCGATTCGTAGTCCTTTGTTCACTGCTCAGAATTTCTCAAACGGTGAGCCAAATCCAAATCCCACCGCACAGATTAAAGACTCTTAAGTCGCAAATCTGCCTGCAAAATTTCACCTTAATCCGACCACAAACGGCTTTCGATCGGGAACACTTGATGAAGCCGGTGGAGAGGAAAAACCGAAAAACCGAGAACAAGGTTTTTACAACATGCGCCTTTCTGCACACCTTTTTTTCTCTGCAGAATTCTACACACAACAAACCCTAAATGGGTTTATTAATTAAAGAAATGAAATGACACAATTTCCCTTCTTACTCCATGGGCTTTTAAGCCACATGGGCTTCACTTGGGCTCTTCCAAATAAGAGGAAAACCCAACAAACTTATGGTAAAGGCATATTTGATAGAAAAATAAATCCCTTATTTAAATAAGTAATTAAATTTTCCATGTAATAATATATTTGTAATGTACATCGTAATCATGTCAACGACTTTTAGTATAATGGTTTATCTAACTACATGGGAATGTGGTATTGATCTCGCTCAATGTATAAGCTGGATTCATGGTAAGGGTGCGTGTTTAATCACTTTATTTGAAAAGAAAATAATTATGTGATTGTAAATGTTCAAAGATTTAACAAAATGTGATTGAAGCATTTCATTTCTATTCTTCTATATATAAATTTTGTATGAGAGTTAATTAGTTTTATTCTAAAAATATATTAGATTTTGTTAATTGTGGCCCAAAATAGTTTTTTAGCCCAAAGCCCACATTCTACAAAAACCCTTGCTCTTATATATATATTCATTTGTTTCCTTTTGCTGCTTGTGTTAAAGAAGCTGCCGAAAAATAAAACAGAGAGCAATGAGATACAATTGCTGAGAAAAAATAGAAGAGAACAGAGCAACAACTAGCAGTTGTTAAATCCAAGAGAAAACAAGAGCAGAAGTTTCAAAAGACAAAGCAGAAACAAAGAGAGAGTGAAGAGAAGCAGTGTTGTTTAATTAAATTGTAGAACAGAGAAGAAGAAGAGTTCTGGGATCTGCTACCTTGCTGTTTTCTTCCACAGTTTCGTGTCGTCGCCGCTGCTAATTATATTCCATCTCATTTGTACGGTAATATTTGATTTAATAGCAAGTTTCTTAATTTATCTTGCTATATATTACCAGTAAATTAGAGGGGATATTTTGTGGGTTGATTTTGGATTTTGGTATAATTTGTGAAGCTCTTTGGAAATTAGTGTTTGTATCACCGTTTGATTATTAGTGGATTTTTTCTCGGTGTGCCGTCGTCAGTGGAGTAGACTTTTCACATTGAAAAGTTGAACCACTTAAATCATTGTGTGCCATTTAATTTCTTACTGCTTATTACTTTTGCTATTACCCATTATTATTAATTTATGCAACTAAAATTAGACCCGATCTTCGCTTCCGCAAGTGCCAATTCTTTAACAAATTGGTATCAGAGCTATTGGGTTATTCTGGTATTTATTGGAACTGATCAAGTTTGCTCTTTTGGATTTATTTTGAGTTTCTGGTTATCTGATTGGTTTCATATTTTCTGGGTTGTACTTCTGTTTATTTAATATTGGGTTTTTTCTATCATGGCGGCAAAATATGAAATTGAGAAATTCAATGGTAGAAATGATTTCAGTCTTTGGCGTATGAAGATGCGGGCCATATTAGTTAAAGAAGGGCTCGTTAAGACACTTGAAGGCAAGGATAAATTGCCAGAAAAATTGACTGATGAAGGAAAAGATGCATTGATGGAAAATGCTTTGAGTTCAATTCAGTTATCCTTGTCTGATGAGGTATTACGCGAGGTTGGTGATGAGGAATCTCCTGCTGGGTTATGGCTTAAATTGGAGAATTTGTATATGACCAAGTCTTTGACCAGTCGGTTATATTTGAAGCAGCGTTTGTATACATTTAGAATGTGAGAAGGTATACCTTTGCACGATGATCTAGATAAATTTACTAAAATTATTCGTGATTTGAAAAATGGTGGTGTTAAGATTAATGATGAGGATCAGGCCTTAGTTCTATTATGTTTTTTACCTCATTCATTTGAACATTTTGTTGATACCATGCTATATGTGCGAGACACTATTTCTTTGGAAGATGTCAAAGTAGCTTTGAATTCCAGAGAGTTGAAGAAAAAGGTGTCTACAAGCAACACTGATAATAGCAATGGTTTATTTGTCAGAGGTAGAAATCAAGAAAAAGGCACAAGCAGTAATAGAGGCAAGTCTAGATCCAAATCTAGAAAAAGAAAAGATAAATGCAATTATTGCCGTCAGGAAGGGCATTGGAAAGTAAATTGTCTGAAACTCAAAGGTAAAGGAAAATCTGCCACAACGTCTTCTGGCACTAATGATGTTGCTGGTGTTGCAGATAGTTCGGTTCCGATGGTGAAAATGTTCTATCGGTATCTATTGGTTCTCCCGGAGATGTTTGGATTCTTGATTCAGGGTTGCACTTACCATATGTGCCCCAAGAGAGATTGGTTTGCTTCTTATCGATCACATTGATGGGGGTGTTGTCTTGATGGGAAACAATATGTCGTGCAAGGTTATTGGTATTGGTATTGTCCGAATTAAGATGCATGATGGTATTGTTAGGACTTTGAAAGATGTTCGCCATGTTCCAGATTTGAAAAAGAATTTGATATCTTTAGGTACTCTTGATTCACAAGGCTACAAGTATGTAGCTGAAGGTGGAGTTTTAAAGGTTAGTAAGGGTGCTCTTGTTTTTATTAAAGGGAAATTGTCACGTGGTCTTTATATACTTCAGGGTAGCACTGTTATTGGCAGTGTATTAGTTTCATCCTCATCAGATCAAGATTCAGACACTACTCGATTATGGCATATGCGGCTTGGGCATATGAGTGAGGCAGGGATGTCTATTTTGAGCAAACGAGATTTGCTTTGTGGTCAGAAAACTAGGAAGCTTGATTTCTGTGAGTAGTGTGTTTATGGAAAGCATCGTAGGGTCAAGTTCAGTACAGCCATCCATAAAACGAAAGGTACTGTTGATTTTATTCATTCAGATCTTTGGGGTCCTTCTCATGTTGTGTCTAAGGGTGGTGCCCGGTATATGTTGACTTTTATTGATGACTTCTCTCGTCATGTTTGGGTGTATTTTCTAAAGAACAAGAATGATGCATTCTCAAAATTTGTAAAATTCAAGGCTTGTATAGAAAATCAAACAAGCAAGAAAATCAAGCATTTGAGAACTGATAATGGTTTGGAATTTTGTGACAGTCAGTTTAATGAGTTCTGTGAAAGAAATGGCATAGTGAGACACCGCACTGTGCGTCATACACCACAGCAAAATGGAGTAGCAGAACGTATGAATAGGACTCTCTTAGAAAGAGCTCGTTGTATGCTCTTTCAAGCTGACTTGGATAAATCTTTTTGGGCTGAAGCTTGTAACCATGCCTGTTATTTGGTGAATCGGTCTCCATCAACTGCAATTGAGTTGAAGACTCCGTTTGAGGTATTCTTTGGTACTCCTGCTAATTATTCTGATTTGAAAGTTTTTGGTTGTCCTGCTTATGCTCATGTTAATGATGGTAAACTTGAGCCTAGGGCATTAAAATGCATATTTTTGGGTTATCCTTCTGTGGTGAAGGATTATAGATTATGGTGTGTTGAACCCAAGTCACCTAAATTTTTGATTAGCAGAGATGTTAAGTTTGATGAGTTTTCTATGTTGCAGATGAAAGAAAGAGTCTATTATTGCAAATAAAGACGTCGGTGTTAGTGAGCAGGTGGAGCTTGAGAGTAGAGCTCCTAGTCAAGTGCAAGAGGGCACTTCAGATCAACCATCTGTGGATGAGATAGACGATTCTGCTCATGATGTAGCAGAAGAGCAACATGAGCAACCATACAGTATCGCTAAGGGTAAAGGAATAAGAGAGATTAGACGCCCTCAGAGGTACGCAGATGCAGACTTAGTTTCTTTTGCATTGTCTGTGGCAGAGTCTATTGAGGTGCATGAACCTTCTAGTTATCATGAAGTTGTCACTTGTGATGAGTCTGTTCAGTGGTTGGTTGCTATGAATGAAGAGATTGAATCACTTCATAAGAATCATACATGGGAATTGGTGAAACCGCCTAAGGGCCAGAAGATTGTTGGAAACAAATGGGTCTTCAAGAAAAAGGAAGGTATACCTGAGGTTGAAGCAGCTAGGTTCAAGGCACGTGTTGTTGCAAAGGGCTATTGTCAGAAGAAAGGTATTGACTTCAATGAAGTATTTTCTCCTGTTGTGAAACATAGCTCTATTCGTGTGTTGCTTGCTATGGTTGTATTGTTTGACATGGAATTAGAACAGCTTGATGTCAAGACAACCTTCTTACATGGTGAGCTTGAAGAACAAATATATATGCATCAACCAGAGGGGTTTGTTGTTCCAGGTAAGGAAGATCATGTTTGTTTATTGAAAAAGTCTTTATATGGGCTGAAGCAATCTCCAAGGCAGTGGTATAAGCGGTTTGATTCTTTTATGATTGATCATGGTTACTCTAGGAGTGATTATGATAGTTGTGTTTATCATAAAAGATTCCATGATGGTTCATCAGTTTATTTGTTGCTTTATGTTGATGATATGCTTATTGCTTCTAAGAATAAGTTTGAGATTTAGAAATTAAAGTCTCAACTTAATGGTGAATTTGAGATGAAAGATTTGGGTGCAGCGAAGAAAATTTTGGGCATAGAAATTTACAGGAATAGACAAGCGGGCAAGCTTTATTTAACTCAGAAAAGTTATATTGAAAAAGTTCTTGAACGTTTTGGTATGAAAGATTATAAACCTGTGAGTACGCCTTTAGCTGCGCATTTCAGGCTTTCTTTGGATTTGTCACCACAGTCAGAAGAAGAGGATCGGTACATATCTCAGGTTCCATATGCTAGTGCCGTTGGGAGTTTGATGTACGCTATGGTTTGTACTTGTCCAGACATTTCACATGCAGTTAGTGTTGTCAGTAGATATATGGGTAATCCTGGTAAGGGTCATTGGCAAGCAGTGAAATGGATACTTCGGTATTTGAGAGGTACATCTAATTTTGGTTTGGTATATGATGGGAGTTCTAATACTGGTTGCAGTGTTATTGGTTATGTGGACTCCGATTATGCTGGTGATTTGGATAGAAGAAGATCTCTGACAGGTTATGTCTTCACTCTTTCTCATTGTGCCATTAGTTGGAAGGCTACTTTACAGTCTACAGTTGCTTTGTCTACAACAGAGGCATAATATATGGCAGTAGCAGAAGTAGTGAAAGAAGCCATTTGGCTTAGAGGTTTGGTGTGTGATTTGGGTTTACACCAGGATACTTCTGTTATATTTTGTGATAGTCAGAGTGCTATACACTTGACCAAGAATACTATGTATCATGAAAGAACCAAACACATTGATGTCAGATATCACTTTGTTCGTGACATTGTCTCTCAGGGTGCTATTGTTGTCAATAAGATAGTCACTACAGAGAATCCAGCTGATATGTTCACCAAACCAGTTCCTTTTAATAAGTTCAAGCATTGCTTGGACTTGATTGGTATTTGCAAAAGATGATCACCCTTCGGGGCTTTGGACGACGGTTATTTTTGGTAATCCGAGGAATTTCATTTGAAGAACTTGTTATGTTTTGAGCCAAGGTGGAGATTTGTTAATTGTGGCCCAAAACAGTTTTTCAGCCCAAAGCCCACATTCTACATAAACCATTGGCTCTTATATATATATATATATATATATATATATATATTCATTTGTTTCCCTTTGCTGCTTGTGTTAGAGAAGCTGCTGAAAAATAAAACAGAGAGCAGTGAGATGCAGCTACTGAGAAAAAATAGAAGAGAACAGAGCAGCAGCTAGCAGCTGTTAAATCCAAGAGAAAACAAGAGCAGAAGTTTCAAAAGACAGAGCAGAAACAAAGAGAGAGTGAAGAGAAGCAGCGTTGTTTAATTAAATTGTAGAACAGAGAAGAAGAAGAGTTCTGGGATCTGCTACCTTGCTGTTTTCTTCCACAGTTTCGTGTCGTCGCCGCTACTAATTATATTCCATCTCATTTGTACGGTAATATTTGATTTAATAGCAAGTTTGTTAATTTATCTTGCTATATATTACGAGTAAATTAGAGGGGATATTTTGTGGGTTGATTTTGGATTTTGGTATAATTTGTGAAGCTCTTTGGAAATTAGTGTTTGTATCTCCGTTTGATTATTAGTGGATTTTTCCTCGGTGTGCCGTCGTCAGTGGAGTAGACTTTTCACATTGAAAAGTTGAACCACTTAAATCATTGTGTGCCATTTAATTTCTTATTGCTTATTACTTTTGCTGTTACCCATTATTATTAATTTGTGCAACTAAAATTGGACCCGATCTTCGCTTCCGCAAGTACCAATTCTTTAACAGATTTGTAATAAATATACTTAAAACGTTTCAAAAATTACAAACATGATTACAACATTTTTATAATTTTACAATTTTACTATCTCAATCGTTAACTATCTTTCACTAAGTTAGCTGATAATGTGCCACATATGGGATGTGTTTAAAGTTATTTTGGTAAATCCATCTTCTAAGTAAAATGTAGGATATGTTTTATGCCAATAGTTTGAAATATGATTGTAAAATAATAGATAATCAATAAATTTCATCTACTAAATTGGGTATTAGGTTATTTATATTATATGTCTATGTGATTTATAAACTTTATTTATGTAACTTTTTAGATAAGTTTTATTAATCATATCATTTAAAAATATGATCAATTAAGTTAAAATTTTTAAAAAATTTTAAAAAATTTTAGGGAATAAAACAAAAATTTTATATTTTATTAATAAAAAATAAAAAAGAAACGAAAAAGAAAAAACACCACAACACAATCCTTCTTCACTCTCTCTTCCTCTCCTTTTCCCTCTCTCCCAATCACTCTTTCTCTTCTTACTTCATCCCTTCTCTCTTTTTATCTCTCACACATTCTCTCTCTTAGTATTATTTTTATTAATAAAATAATAATAAGAGAAAAGAGAGAAATAGAGAGTGAGAAGATAAAAGGATTAACTTAATAATATTTTTTTATTAATAAAATATATAATTATCATTTTACCCATTAAACAAATTCAATTTTTTTAATTTTTTACTTAAATGATCATACTTTTAAATTACAGAACTAAATGAACTCACTTAAAAAGTTACATGACTAAAGTGTATACATCACATAGTTACAAGTAATGATAAAAATGTCGTCGACATTGTTGTGACAATTTCTCTTTTTTACATATTCAGACATCGAAATGTGATATCCATATTTTTGGATCAAATTATTACAAAATTATCGTGAATGTCGTTAAAATGTCTTTTAAATGTTGTTGTAACTTAAATGTCATTTAAATATCCATTTTAGCCAAAATATCATGATATTATGGATATTATCGCTAAAATGTCGAACAAAATAACAAAAATATTAATTCTTGATTTATTTTCTCATTTCTTCTTCTTCTTTTTAAGCAATTATTTCAATTCAATTTTTTCTCGATTTTGTAGAAGAGAATATATTCTTTTTTTTTCTTGTTTGTAGCATTATTGTGGATATATATAAATACTTTTAAAAATAAATAATCAATAAAATTTATTTTCGTACGGTCAAAAATTAACTATTTATAATAGTTATAATTAAATATAGTTATAATTAAATAGTATATTTAATTATTTCAAACATTTTAACTACTTATTCTACAATATTTACTAAAAAATAATATATATTTGATTATACAATATTTTAATTAATTAATTAACTTATTGATTAATATAAATATTTTATGTATTTAAAAATATATGTATTAAATACAAAATTAGTTTAAAATATAAGTAATTAATTGTTTTGATATTTTATAAAGTCTTATAATTTTTTTTCATATTTTTGATAAAAATTTCATAGTTTTTATGATTTTTTTTAAAATTTATCGATATTTTTGTAAAAATTATATATTAAAATTTTTATTGATATCGATACTTTAAATCTGTATTAAAATAATAAAATTACTATCAAGTAAATTAACATAAATAGATCATGAAGTACCCACCTTAATATTTTACGATTAAGTTAAAACAATTAAAATAAAAATGATCTGAAATATTTTAGTATTGTGGTCAAATATTGCATATCAATCAAACCCCATTTGCGGGTGAAGAGTGAGATAGATGTGGGGGCATGTGGTCAATGGCGTTGTTGATAAAGGATTGTTAGGTTTGACTAATCAGCACCTCCTGAACCTTCACTCTCCAACGTTGCCTGTAGAAGAGGCAGAGTATTCAGTCATAGGATTGAAATTTTTTCTTTTTATTTATTTTTACGTAATGGAAGTTAATTATTAAAATATTTAAAAAAAATACTGATATGGGCGGCCTGTAATATATATATATATATATATATATTAATTTAGTGGAATAAATTTACTGATTATATATAATTGTAATGTTATATAAATGTTTTGGGTACATTTATTACAAACTCAATTGGAATGCGCATAAAACATAATTTGCATTTCACCTGAGGGATAGATTTGCCAAAATACCATAATCAATGGTTCACGTGAACAACATGATGTATAAAAACTTAATAATCAAATTTTATAAAATTTGTAAATAGCTTGCAATCAAGGGCATGAATCATTTTGTAAAAAGTAATATGTATACTTCCAAGATCACTCTAAAAAGAAACTATTGAACAACAAAATTTTTAAAAACAAAAAATAAACTTAAACATCTTTTCACAAAGTTTTGATTTTAAAATATCTACACCAACATAAAATAATAAAAAATAAAGGATTGATTGGTTTGCATAAATGATAGACAGACATACAATTTATTAATTAATGAAAAATAAATGTTATGTTTAGCTAGTTGATTATGTCCGGTAAAATTAATTAAATAAAATATAAACTAAGATTTATTGAATCTTTCATATATATATATATATATATATATGATTAATTAAAACCATTTAACGCCTTTGATCAATTTTATCAGTTAATTTTAATTAAATTATATTTTTTTCTAAAAAATCAACAAATAATTTAACTTATCGCATTCAGTGAGGTCTAACAAGTTAACTTTTATTTAAGCTGTTTAAATTAATTTTAAGATCGATGAATCTGAAATCTACTTTTCGTGTTTTAAATTTATTACGAAAATACGTTCTCAAGATATTTTTCAAAAATAAATTTTATAAAAACTTTAAAATAGAATATAATTTTAAATTAGATCTTGATTTATGTTTCTAAAACCTAATTTTTACATTTTAAATATATTACAAAAAGATATATCGTCAATATATTTTTCGATGATAAAGTTTGAAAAATTTTTAAATAGAAAATAATCTGTATTTAATAATTGTTAAAAATATTTACCTAAATAATTTACACAAGCATACAAACGTAACTAAAATCTTATTATCATATTTCATCTAAACATGCTCAATTTAATAAATCACCAATAGATTAAATATAACATTTAAAACAATACAAAAAATAAATCTGTAAATAAAGTATAATTAAAATTAATGACTTAATTGTATTCTTACAGATAATTTCTACAACGTTATATTATATGTAAAATCTCATTTATTACTATCACTTACTTATTATAACTTAATTTAAGATGTTTATAAACTAAACATAAAATATAGCTTGTAACTCTCAAAAACTTAGAGTTATAACCATTAATAGTAAGAAGTTCACTATATTAAGCAAATCAATAACTCACAATCTAAGATGTTATAAACACAAATAACATTATTAGATGGAGTACTACATTCAAGTACACCTAAACATCAACAAGCTATATGCACAACACCTTATCTAAATGGAATCTAACTCACCTATTAGAGCTCTACCATTACGTGATGTGATCGACTATATATGACTCTAATACTCCTAACATACATTCATATAGGCTCTTCACCTATGGACTCTAATTCTCTTTTCACATATATTTCTCACACATGGAAACCGTTGTGACCTTATGATGGATGAATTTTGTATTTATAAAAAGATAATAGGTACATGAATCACTTATAGTAAGCGACAAGTACTCACAAGGTTGGTCTTAAGAGAAAAAATGTGGTTTTAGATAATTCATTAATTTTCTTAAAAACTCAAACAAATATAAAAAAATAAAACCTAAACATTATATGACAATGGTTGAGTTTTGAAAATCCTAATCTAATAACAAAATAATTAAAATACCTAAATATAAATTCGATTCAAACAAATCAAGAAAAATATAAAATTAATAATCAATGAAGAATTTATAGGAATATTTAACTAGTTAACCATGCTTGCTTAGAATTATTTAAAATAATTAAAGTATAAATACAGATTATTGACTTTTCCTTTAAAATATGCAAAATCTTTTGGTGGGAATCCATTTCTTTGTTAATCAAACCAATTAAAGTCTTCTAGTGGGAATCATTATTAAATTAAGCCTTATGCATAAGGAAATATCAAACCATTTAATTTAATGATTTTAGAAGGATAACAAAATTAAACTCTTATTCAAGTTGTATATATTAGATTTAGATGATGTTTATTCTAATATTTTAAATATATTATGAAGAAAAAAATAATAGAAAATTATTCATGAATAAATCTTGTGAGGAAACGTGAATCAAAGAATAATCTTTATTTATTTTATTATAAAAATATTCACCTAAATAAATCTACACAAACATGTTAACAAAATTTTTATAGTTAAATTTAGCAAGACCTACTCAGATTAAATTCCATGATTAGTAGTATAAAATTAGCATTCAAATATTCAAGAAAATACAAAGAGATGAATATAAAGAAAATTATTACAAATCAAATTTAAATACCAATTAAGGATGGATGACGTATTCTGCCATGAAATTATGATCTTGATCTCAAAGCATTATTGAATATTTAGATATATTTTCTTCTTTTATTTATCTTTACAAAATTTGCAAAATAAACTTCATTTGATCAATTATGAATCTAATTTATATTGTGTTTGAAAATAAAAACTATACTAAGAAAACTAAAATTGACGGCTATTGAAAAATAATGTAAAAGCTATATATAAAGTCTAAAACCTAAATATATATTTATAATAAAAAGTGTGCACAGAGGTCTCAAAGTCAAAAATTATGTTTGTAAGCCAGGACACAACATTGTCCTCACTGCAACATGAAGTTCGATCACCTCGATCAATTTCAATCTGAGAAGGCATCGTTACAGCACAACACATTTCATGCCCCGACACGCAAAGTTCAACATGCCCAATTATTCTTCCTATGAGTGCACCATAGCACACTTAATTCTTCACTATTGCATACTTTATTTGTCTTGAATTATTCCGTGTAAACCTTAACAATTGATTTTTTTTATGTAAGACTTATATGCCTTAGTTTTTTAAGCTCTTAGGGTGTAAAATAAGTTCTCCAAATTCTTTTCTTTGTGTGTTGACAAGTCTATTTATTTTGAAACTAAAAACATAAAAAATACAACAAAATATACCCTTGATTCCGCATAGATTAATTTGTATCAATAATCACATAAACATGCAACAATCAAATCTATACCTTTCAATTAAGCACAATAAAATCATGAAATATGAGTGCTTTACAAACACTTTCGCAGCCCTTAACCAATTTCTTACTAGATGCTAGCAAGTTAAGTGAGTTAAAAACATAAAAAAAGATAAATAAACTAAACTATACTAACCTAAATCATTTCCATAGATTGACACTCTTGCATTTAGCTTATGTAACAAATATTTAAATGACTAGTTGCCTTTGGTGGATGAGTTTGAGTCATATGAGGGCTTTCAATGATGATAACCATAAACATCGTAACATGTGAAAATCAAAACCAAAAATAAATCACATGATAAAATAAAAAGTAATACAAGAAATACCAAGATAAAAACTAAAACTAGTAAAATTTCTCATACTTCAAATTATTTTTAGATAATAATTGAAATCTCAAGCACAAGTTCATTCAATATCCCAAAGGATCAAGTTTATCATTTAAATCAATTACACATCACAACTTCATGTCTCATTACATGAACATATCAACTTTGACTCACCCAATCCTTATGTTAGGAATATGAATTTTCTTTGACTCTAATCCTCACAATATATACTCTTAATATCACACTAATTCTATAGGTTTAAGCACTCAACAAGGTATGTGCAAACATAAGTTATGTAAAGAATAAAGAAAAAAAGGTTTGCATATGATAAATAAGGAAGGCTCAAAAGTGCATATTATTAATCTTATGAAAGGAATCAAATGTTGGATTTATGACTATATCACATTACTAATTTCATACTTTGATATCTTTAAGCAAAAGTTTTTAGTATGTTCCTGAAGTTGAATGAAAATGATTTTGACTTCAAAGGATTATTTCCTACTAGTTGTAATAACCATCTAATTATTTTCAAGAATTTAGGGTCATATTATTTAGTTATACTATTTTTCTATTTTTTTTAATTTCTATTTTTTTAGAAATGGACCCTTATACATATATTTGTTTTGGTAATTGGCTCTTTTTGTGCTAAGGGAACTCTCTCTCTCTCTCTCTCCCTTTAACTAGAAATCAAGCATGAATGAAGATAAGCACACATTTTTAATTTCTACTAAGATAATTTAATCCAAGCTATGAAATTAAGTGCATGATACTTCATCCAATGTTTAAAATCCTAATATTTCATGCAAAATCTATACAGATCATCTAACAATGTGAAATAATAATAAAAGTGTTTAAAGAAGTAGAAGAAAAATCATCACTCAGAATAAAATACTTTTAGCTTAATGATCTTGAAATGTAGTATCTATTATTTGATTCTTAAACACCAATTTTAAGTTCATCTCAATTTCATCATCTAAGCATGAAACAAAAAACTATGAATAGAACTAATTCTTATAATAATCCCTGAATATGTTTAAGACATCAAACAAGAAATACAAGGACTCAATCATTCACTTTAAATTAACTAGAAGCATGACAATTTTGTAAATATTTTATAGGACCTATATATTCCTAACTAAACTAAGTAATAGCAAACATATGTTAACTAAAATTTCAAATGAATAATTTCATAAATAACATTTTTTACACCCTCAATCTTGAATCTATATTGTCCTCATTGTTTCAAATGTAAATTAAAGTAAAAGATAAAAAGAAAAGAAAATTTACCCATTGATATTAGCTCAATGTGATTAACTAGATGATGTGGTTACTCATGTTGCATCTATTATCTAACTTAGTTATATTGTATAGAGAGATTTAATGTGTACTCATAAATCACGTACTATCAAAAAGTTGTAAAATTAAAAATTCTATATATCATAAACATTGTTCACAATATTAAAAAATAAAAATAAAATAAAAAAAATACACCAAATCCAAAACAAAGGAAAACATAATAAAAAAATTAAAATTCATAAAAATAAAAGTACATAAAAATAAAATTAGAATATAGGTCAGAGCTCAGTCCTCTATGTTGTCCAGTTCTACTTCATAACTATGTAGGTTTTTAAGTGGTTTGTAAACAAAATCATATTCAAGATCATTGGGTACTCTTACTCGACTAAAATCAATTCCTGCATTAAAGACATGTAACTTTTACATCTCTACGATAGATTGCATGAATTCACCACACATCTATCCACTTGTTTGTTTTGATTGTTGGGCATGGTAGCCTTGAACATAAATTTTCATATAATTTGCCTCTTCTCGGAACCCCCGAACTGTGTCTTTCACTAAATTTTTTGAAGAAGAGGTGACCCTTTTATCCTTTTGTCCTAGAAGTGAGTATGCTCATATAGTTGTGAGTCAATAATTCACTATGTTATAGAAAAACCTCACATTTTGGAAATTTTACTCCCGCTTTAGCACAAAGTGTTGTAACGAGTTGGGAAGAAATAACTCAAATGGTGATTATTTGCAAAAAAAAAAGTCTTTACCTTTTGGTAAATTATTGCCCCAATATTCATAATCTTGATGGATTTTATGACAAAGAGTAATATAGCTTGCTCTTTATGCATAATACTATTATGTGTGGGCAGCATAAGTCTAGAATAGATGAAATATTTCCAAATAAAGGAGACCTTTGTTAAGTACTTGGATTTGAAAGTTTGTGTGTGGGCATCATAAGTCTAGAACAGATGAAATATTTCCAAATAAAGGAGACCTTTGTTAAGTACTTGGATTTGAAAGTTTGTGTCTGTCATTGGTAAAATATCATTCAACTCCTTACATTGCTAAGGGTTCTATTACCTCTTCATAATCCATATTGTCCAAATAATTTTTATACTCACCTTAGCCAATATCTCTTAATCCATAAAATTTTGAAAACATTGGCATAAAAGTTTGAACTATTGGCTCAATAGTGATATCTAGGTTCTTAACAAGACATTTCTATTCAAGTGTGGCTATTTTATTAGTAATCCCCTCAAACAGATGTTGCTTTACTTCAAAATTCATTCCTCATTCCAAAATAGAAAACTATTAATCTTAATATTTTGTCAAATCGTAATTTAGATGTTGGATTAACAAACTTAGCTATATTATATTCTATTGGAACCTCCTTATCATGTCTAGTCTCACTACTCTTTCTTTTAGAAACCATTTATATCAATTTATTAAAAATAAAATAATAACAAAAATTCCAAAAATTATAGCACGAAATTCCTTTTCACCATCTTCCGACCAATTTAAGGTTATGTTATCTTAAATCCAAAATTTTAGAAAGTAACTACACAATTTTTTTAGAAAATAACTCCAAGTAATTAATCTAGAGATTTCATTCACTTATATGTTATTTTATTCGACCCCTATTGAAGAAGATAAAGATATTGCGGAATAATTATTCAAAGATGAAAATGTGAAGAACTTAATGAAATTTAAAAAACAAAAATTACAAAGATGGCTTGAAAACACTCGAGGATTAAAAGTATAAGAAGAAATTTGAAAGATTTGGAAAAATATGTATTGGGGGGGCGAGGGGCATTTTTTGTGTTTGGGAGTGGGGAAGTAAGGTTTTGAAAAGAATAAGAAGAAAAAAATGAGTTTTGATCTTAAACGTATTTTCTAGGATTTTTAGGGTAAAAATTCATTTGTGGCAAAAGTTATTTCATGATACTATACAAACAAGTAATTAACCTAGAGTATTCAAAAAGGGACCTATATGCCACAGTACACTTTACATTCATGGTGCGATGTGATGTCATTTTCTTCACCCCAATTTTTCACAAGAGCCCTGTACTACTACCCACAAAAAGGCCATGTCGGGCTCACTTTCAATTTTTTAAAATTAAACTAACATTATACTAAATAATAAATTAAAATAATTACTAAATAATTATATTAAGATAAAAATAAAATAAACTAAAAACAAATAAACTAAACAAATAAAATAAAATAATAAAAGAAATAAAAATAAACTAATAAAAGATAATAAATAAATTAAAAAAATGAAATTAAAAAAAATATTAATTAAAAAAAATGTAAGAAAACCACAAATATTCACAAAAATCACAAAATAAAAATAATGAATATTAACGAAGAATTTTTAATAATTTTGATAATAACAATCTAAAATGTTATTTCTCCTCTACAACGGCGCCAAAAACTTGATACACAAATTTTATATTTATAAAAAACTTACAAGTGTAAGAATCACTTATAATAATTATGAATTATACTCCAAAGATCGGTCTAGAGAGAAAAAAAAATATGATTTTAGATAATTTTCTAGTTTTCTTAGAAACTTAAAATAATACAAAAATAAAACCTAAACACGCTATCATAATGGGTAGGTTTTGAAAATCCTAATCAAATAACAAAATAATTAAAATACCTAAATATAGATTTAATATAAAAAAATCAAGGCATATATAAAATTAATAATCAATAGAGAATTTATGGGATTATTTAGTTGGTTAATCATGTTTGCTTTGAAAAAAATAATCTTTATTTATTTTATTATAAAAATGTTGACCTAAATAAATTTACACAAACATAGCAACAAAATTCCCATTGTTAAATTTAGGTGGACGTACTCTGATTAAATTCCATGATCAGTTGTCTAAAATTAACATTCAAATATTCAAGAAGAAAATACAAAAAAGTTTAATGTGAAGATAAAATTTTACAAATCAAATCTAGATACCAATTAAGGATGGATGACATATCCTGTTCTAAAATTATGATCCTAATTTTCAAAGGATTCTTGAATATTTAGATATCTTTTCTCCTTTTCTTGATTTTGAAAAAACTAAAAAAAAAATGCTTTTGATTTGTTATAAATCTAATTTATATTATGTTTGGAATTAAGAACTATACTAAGAAAACTAAAGCTGATGACTATTGAAAAATAATGTAAAATCTATATATAAAACCTAAATACATATTTATAAGAAAAAGTAAGTATAGAGAGCTTATAGTCAAAAATTATGTTCGCACACCACGACATAACATTTTCCTTACCACGACATGCAATTTTATCACCTCGCACAATTTCAACCTGAGAAGGACTTTCCGTAGCGTAACATATTTCATGTTGTGACATGCCTAGTTATTCTTTCTAAGTGGTGTGTGCCGTGGTACACTTAATTCTTTGAGATGACATACTTTGTTTGTTTTGAATATTTCCTTTTACACCTTACAAATTATTTGGTTCTTGATGTAAGGCTTACATACCTTAATCTTATAAACACTTAGGGTGCAAAATAAGTGCTCAAGTGTTGTTCTTCGTGTGTTAATAATTTTATCTATTTTGAAGCTAAAAATACCTAAAATACAACAAAACATACATGTGATTTGGAACAGATAAATTTGTATAAATAATAACATAAAAATTCTATCAAACCTTTTCCTTTTAATTAAAAAAATAAAATCCTGAAATATGAGTTATTTTCATGTACTTATCACCTCGCATCATATAGCCATCTACCAATAACTGAAGACTATGATAATCTCCTTAGATGATGTGATTATTTACTAGCCAAACATGCATCCTATCACTCACCAAATCCTAACTCAAAATCACATTTTATAGACCCAACTCAGTATCTAAAGTTATGAGAAAGACCCTCTCTAATGTTTGATTTCCTACAGATAATAACTATTTACTGAATATTAAACTCGAAAGGAAAATGAACAAAGAATGGACTAGAAAAGTCTGGAGCTAAATGGGTAAAGATTACCTCAACATTTATAGCCACAAAACTCAAATAAAAAGAATGGAATTTATATTAAAATTCAATCCATATGATATCTTGCCGATTACCTTAGCCATCCTCTCGTTTTGGACATTAGTCACCAAGGAACTTCCTAGGCATATCTCAAAGAACCCTCTTTGGCCTCATCGAGTAACTCAACAAGGTACCTTAATGAACCTCATAAAACTTGTCAATAAGGTCGTTGAACCCTTAGAAAGTATCCTAGAAAAATACAAAGAAAGGAATTTTTGACTCTAGAAAAATGCCCACTCCTCACCAAGACCAAACAACACAAATGGATTCCTAACCCAACGATGCAAACTAAATTCTGTCTAATGTGAGTATGTGTAACATGCATGAGTGTGTGTAACATGTAAAAAGGTAATTATGTCCTAAGTGTGTGTTATAATGAGCCACTATTAATCAACCTTACAAAAGGACATAGAAACACCACATAAAAATACAAATCCCATGTTTTGCACAAAGAAATGCCAATACAGATGAACATGATTTACAAATTTCTTAATTCCTTGTGTAGATGGTATTCTTCTATCAATAGCGATATAGGAATATTACACTACATGAAGAGTTGATTGAAAAAGCTATATGAGATAATGGGTTTAGAAATCTACTTCATTTCTTGAGATCAATCTAAAAAGAGATTGTAAGAACAATATAATAATAAATATTTCAAGCGATCTACATGAATAAATTCCTCACCTTTTAGCAATCAATCTCCATGAAAGGATGTGTACCTTTCATTTATGGAAGAATGTCATCTTAATGTCCATTTTTCAAATCTTGTAATCGAGAGCTGTCATTATAGACAATGTATCTGAATGGATTTAAGCATTGCTACTAGCAAAAAGGTTTCCTCATAATCAATCCCATTCTTTTAGGTAAAATCATGTGCCACTAATCTATTTTTGAATGTCTCTGCTTTCCCATCCATTCCTACATAAGACAATGGTTCATCTATATGATTATCAAAAAATTGATTCCTTACAAGCTCTAGTGTGTTAGTCAGGTAATCTAATACCCTCCCTCTAATATGAAGTTGTTGTGGATCTTGACTATGGATCACTATTTTATAATTAGGTTGAGTACCAATGTTGAAAGTTGGTGGTTACTTGATTCCATTAGACTCTAATTTTTTAAGTAAAAGCTTGCTTCAATGTTTATTATTATTATTCATATAATTATGTTCAAGAAATATGGAATTCGTTAACACAAACATCCCATTATCTTGACTTTTATATAACTAGCCTCCTTTTATTTCTTTACAATATATAACAGACAAGCGTACTTTTGACTTTGGCTTTAACTTTCTAGTCTTCCTTTAAGCATGTGTGTTGGACATCCCTACATATGGATGTGACACAAACTAAGTTGATGTCCCATCCATAGTTTTATTGGAGTCTTAGGGATAGGCTTTGAAGGAACCACATTCAATATATATGTAGATGTTTATAAGGTTTATACCTAAAACAATATAGGCAAGGATGCATAACTCGTCATTTACCTAACCATCTCAAACAAGGTTATATTTCTCCTTTCTGCAGCACCTTTGTGCTATGGTGTACGAGGCCTTGTGAGCTACAAGACTACATCGTGGTGCAGTAAGTTCTCCTTGAGCTTCATGTCAAGATATTCCCAGCCATAATTCAATCATAACATTTTTCATGACTTATGTAATTTCTTTTTGGCTTGCATGAATTTTTCGAAACTTTTCAAAATTGTTTGACTTCCACTATATTAGATAGATATACTTATATCTCAAGTAATTGTCTATAAAGATAACAACGTACTCATAACCACCTCTCTCTTGATCACTTATCGATCTATAAACATATGAATCTACTAGTTTGAATGGTTGGGTGACTCTTTGACCCTTCACTAAGAAGATCCTTTGGTCACCATATCTTCTGAACAAGATTCATAGAATAGGAGAGTACCAACACTTAGTTTTCTCAAAGTACTATCCTTTACTAGTCTTTTAGTCAGATCAAGGTTGATATGACCTAGCCTTAAATGCCACAAATAAGTATCATCATGAGGAGAAAGTATTGCATGTTAGTTTTAGGTTGTTCTACTCTAAACATTTCAAAGTTATGAGCATTGATTTGGGTTTAGTATATAAAGGCCACTTTTCATAAGTGTAGTACAAATATTTCTTTCATATTTGAAAAATAGTCACTTTTCTTGAAAAAAATCTTATATTCTTGTTTGTACAACCTTGAAAGAGAAATCAAATTTCTAATAAACCCAAAAAATGTAATACCTATTATTCATAACAAGGTATTTATTTTCCTTAAAGAGAAGTGTTACTTCCCATTCATATGGTGAGTCGTTCATTCTTTTAGTTCAGTTGTTGAACTAGTAAATAACTAAGAAGAATATACATGATTAGTCAACTATCTAAAGTAACATATCATTTTCATCAAACAAGCTTCTAAAACAAGTAAATCATATTTACTATCCACTCTATTTTTTATGGGTTTTAGAACATACAAAGAACTCCTTCTCATAATGTTCACAACTTTGTTACAATGGAAAGCATTTTCATTTGCACATTTCTTCTCTTTACCCTTCATGTTCTTATTGTTATCTCACCCTCTATGAGAAAACCTTGTTTTTTTCTTTAGCATTCACAACAATGTTTTACAAGTTGAAGTTCTAACAAGTTGGTCGCACTTATTAAGAAGCACTCAGATTACAATATCTCATGTGGGGTCTTTTTTTCTTGTAAGGATTTGATTATATCATCCATGCTAGCTATCATATAACTATTGGCTATGTCATTGGATCCAATGCAATGATCATAAATATTTCGAAGGAAACATTTTGTATTTTTGACATTCCAACTAGCAATTAGCTAAGAAATTCTTTAATAGATCCAATCCAACGGTTATATGCATTTCATATACTACAAATCACATTTTTGAGGAAAGTTGGAGAAAATTCATCCATAAGTCCACTAATAATATTTATTAGCACAAATTTAAGGTTCAAGTTGTTTTTCCACTAGTTAAAATTATCATCAGTCAATCTTTTATTCCCAAGAAGGGTTAAAATAGGATAATTCATTTTTTTCCAAAACAATAAATAAATACGATTCAATTTACATGCTTCTTCTAACTATTAATTCATACATAGTAAATGGCTCATGAATACATAAAATATAATTTTATTGGTTACTATGATATCCATTATCCATTTCCCATGAAATTTAGATGATGACTCTGTGTTGGATATTATATCTCCTAATTGTACAAGACTTTCTCAATTAACAAAACTACTCAATATTCTCATATTGGTGAATCAATTATAACCTCTATGATTTTATCTAAATATAATTAACTCCTTAATTATATTCATTGAGTGTAACCCATCATTTTGAGTCCCACTACTTATTCCAAGGCCTACTCCCTTTAAGAGTCACCCCTTGACTTCAATAGTATTTTTGCATCAACCTTACAAGTCATAGTTATTACTAACCCTAATTGAAAACCTTCCTTTAAGAGATTTATCTAGGATGATACAAGCCCTAACCAATTTTTCACAATTGTGCACTAATAGCTAAGACCTTGGGAATGTAGTTAGGCTTCCCCAATCCCTCTCAATATTCTAAATGATTTAATTTAATTGTGAAAAAACATCTCATGTTTATTATTAGACAATCTATACTACTTAAATTTTGAACAAATATCAATTTAAATTAAATTTTCCATTTAGCCCAAATCATTTAAATTATAACTTTTATAATTTAGTTTAATCACATAAAATTGTTCATGTATTCTACTTCTGTTAATATAAACACATTAAATTATCCTTATGCATTTATTTCATAAAACTCATTTTATAAAACTTTATCCATGCACCTACATGTATGTGATACATATAATTAATTCAATAATTAGATTAACTCCTATAGTTAGGCACTTTAAATCTACGTGACATGACATATGAATATCAATATAATCAATGTCAAGAACTATTCATACATAAAATAATAACATAAAATAAAAAATCAATATCACATCATTTATGACCTGGTTCCTTTGGGTTAAAAAATAAATAAAATTAATTTAATATTTTTTTCAATTACACGTATCCAATTCTTTATTTGATGGGCATGACCTAATGCATTTGAAAACCAACTAGAAAGCATTTCTTGTCCCAAATAGTATCAATTTAAAACGATATAAAATTTCAACCAAAAATGATATCAAATCGGAACAAACAAGGAAATTGAAAAGACCTACCCAAGTATACTCGACTCCTCATAGCCACAATACCATCCACCATGCATGGCTAAGGTGATATCCCTCTCTACTTGAACAAGGCCTTCAATCATCATGCTCGTATGGTCAAGTGGTGCTGCCACCTGGAAAGAGTTCATCGATGCTTCTAATTCCATCGATCATATATTGTTTTCATTCTCTGTTGTCCTAGTTTTTGATACAAAAAAGTTTTTAGTTTCAATCAAACATGATAAAATAGCAAAGAACGAGCGCAATGAGATTGCATATGTGGCATGTCTAGCATCAATGGTGGCCTGCCTGTCATGGATGGTGGCATGCCTGGCATGAATGGTTGTATGCTTGGCCAATATGGCATGCCTTGGTTGTAGAATGATGCCATGCCTGACATGTGTTGTAATTGATATTCTTTTATAGTGACAATCTCACTTAACATTGAGGCCTTAAAGAAGTTGAGTTCTTCTTCAATTTTAGTGTACTTCTCCTTAATGACCATCTGAGGCTTTTGTTTTGGAATGTTAAAATACTCCATATAACCATCATATTAGCTACTGCCCCTAACACGACATGATGGTCGCATCCGAATGCATGATATAGAGCATCTCTCCTAGGCTCTTCGATTATTTCACCCTTGGATATTTGTTCTTGAACAACTCTCTACGTATAATAAAGCACACAAACATATCATGCATTATTACATCAATTATTAAAAATCATTAAGACTTTGTATCAACCAAAATTACTAACCAACTTATTTAGTTGTTCTTCTCCTCACTTAGACATCAGTCTTGACTTTTTCGTTTTGGGAGTCTTTGTTTCTATGTACAATTCAATTTGGGTAACCGGTCTACCTAATTCAACTTCCTACATAAATTATGAAAAAATTATTAACCATGACATGAAATTAAATTGAGGAAAATAAATATAAAAATATTTATAAATTAACATAAATTAATAATACCATTATATATCTAACTTTAGGATTTGTAGACCTCCCAGTACGGTTAGGAAGAATGTTATGCCAATCTATAAGTCTTGTATTCCTTCCATGCCTTATTTGTAACGATTCTATAAAAACACACTACAAAAGATTAGATATAATAGAAAAAGATATAATATATGTAATTGATTATAAAATATAAGAGACTTACACAAATGGTTATCCATATTTTGAACTTTTTTGCATCGTCAACCTGAGACCAATCATTTATATTGATTGGTATACTGGACTTCACAAGTCGACCAATAGAGGATTTCAATTGTTGGCCATTTTCCCCTATTGGATTACCAGTAGCATCAAATAGAACATGTACTCTATCATCTGGGTTAAGTAGAGCATCAGGTATATTCGCCCAACCCCTTCTTTTCAAATGTCCCAATAGATCATTTGGATCTACAAGCTCTGTTACTCAAGGATCCATGAAATATCTGCAAACAATGAAGAAATATAAATTAATTGACAATTTTAGGAACATACATACATACATACATATATATATATAAGAGTTATTACAAAAATATAGAACATATGTTTAATTAGATTGTTGATCGTATACATATATTCCTTCACAATCACTTCGAGCCCATGACAAAGAATCATCGTCGTCAACTAGATCATCACATACATTAGGCAATTTATTTGACAAATTTCTAATATTGGTTAATGTATCAAGCATAGGGTCATCATCTTATAAAGCATCACAATAGTAAAACTCTTTTTGTGGAGGTGTTAACACAACAGACCATCTTGTTTCAATTTGATCACTCACGTAAAATACTTGTTTTGCATGAAGTGCTTATGTGCAAGGATCATCGGTGTGACTTATATTGGATAAATTTACAAGGGTAAATCCAAAATCATCTATTTTATATTGAACATTGATAACATCTTCGACCCAATCACACAAGAAAACTATTTCATGAAAGACCTCATAATTCAATTCCCAAATCTCTTCTATTATAGCATAATATGTTCTATCAGAAAGTACAGGATTACCATCTTTTGAACTATCAAATTACATAGTTTGTGCAACCATCTTCACACCACTATTCTGATTTACTCGGACTTTGTCTTGAGCTTGAGTCGTAAACCTTGATCCATTTATTGTGAAACTAGAAAATGATTTGACATCGAATTTTGGCCCATGTGCAAGCCATTGTAAACTTTCTGATATTTTATGATTGGGTTTCTTGAGTTCATCTCGAAACTATGTATACAAAAACATGAAATGTTTTTAGAGCAAAGTTTTAAAACATTGCATAGATCTAGGAACATACATGCATGAATTTTTGTTTGTGACGCTTACATGGTTGCGAAACCAATTAATAAGCTCTCATTTATGTTCATCATACAACCATTTTTCTCCTCCTTTTTTTATAACGAGGATCGATCTTCAATAAGTTTAAATGCATCCTAGAATGTTATTAAATATATATGAAGTATATATCATCATTAATAGTTAAATAAAAAATTATTTTTGCATAAATGGAAAGGTTGAACATCACTTACTCTATGTACGGTTGTGCCTCATTATTATTTATCAAAATGATTTGGTGCTTTTTCCCATCGAGTGTGATCAATAAAAAATTTCTTACTTTCACCAAGCATAGGGTTACCTACTTGCATTGTGTGACGTTCTAAGAACAACTTGTGCGTAGGATTCCCAATTTTAGTGCAACCACTAAAGTATTCAGAACAAAACTCAATGGCCTCTTCAGCAATGTAGCATTCCACCATGCATCCTTCAGGTTGATTTCTATTATTTACAAATCCTTTAAGGACTTTCATATATATCTCAAAAGGATACATCCACCTTAAGTAAGTAGGACCACACAATTGAACCTCTCAAACTAAATGAACACATAAGTGAATCATTATATCGAAGAAAGAGGGAGTAAAATATTTTTCAATTAGACACAAAGTCTCTACAACATCTTTCTGTAAAGAGTTTAACTTTCCAATTGATATAGATTCCTTGCATATTTTATTGAAGAATGAACAAAGACGAATTATTGATAATCGAACATGTTTTGGAAGAATTTATCTAATAGCAACTGGTAATAACTGTTTCATTAAGATATGACAGTCATGTGATTTCAATCCATAAAGTTTCTTATCAGTGATAAACACAAAATTTCTTAAGTTGGATGAGTAACACATCCTTCTCTTTTGTTGACATTGTATATGATGTGGGTGGCAAGTATGTTCAATTCTTATCATTTTCCACCCTTGGTGCCAATTCAGGTCGTATGCCTAGTTTCTTTAAATCCAATCTTGCTTTAATTCCATCCTTTGTTTTTCCAAGTATATTAAGTAAAGTACCAATCAAGCTCTCACATACATTTTTCTCAATGAGCATGACATCTAACATGTGACAAATGTATAGGTCTTTCCAATAAGGTAATTCCCAAAATATTAATTTTTTATTCCAACAACCATGGTAAGTCGGTTCAAACTCTTTTTCATTTTCACCCATTTCATTAGTTGACCTCTTTTGTTTCCCTACCTTAGTGAGTTTTTTTCATCTTTCCATATCGTTTGAATGTCATACCATTCAATTACCTTAATATCTCAACACCTCGCAAAGGTCGAGTTGCATGATCATGATCTTCTTCACCATCGAACGGTTTCTTTTGGTATCTAAACTTATGTCTAGATGGAAAAACTCTTCTATGTCTTCTATAAGACATCTTTTGTTTGTGAACAAGATAAGTTGAAAAGTTCCATCACTACATATAGAGCATCCCTTGTAACCTTTTGTTGCATGTCTTGATAAGTTTCCATAGGTAGGAAAATCATTAATTGTCCATAAAAGGATCCATTTCAAGTTAATGTGTTCTTCTTTATGTGCATCATAAAAATTTACACCATCATTCCACAACATCTTTAAATCATCTATCAGAGGCAGCAATTATACATCAATATCAACACCAGGTTGTTTCGGTCCTGAGATCAATAATGTCAACATCATGAATTTTCTTTTCATACACAACCAGGGAGAAATGTTGTATGTTACCATAATTACTAGCCAATAACTATATCTACTACTAAGGGAACTATATGGATTAATTCCATCAGCAGCAATGGCAAGACAAAGATTGCACGGATCAGATGAAAACTGAGGAGATAAATTATCTACTACTTTCCAATTTGGAGAATCACAAGGATGACTTTACACCCCATCATCAGATCAATTATCTGAATGCCAAGTCAACATCTTTGATGTCTCTTTACATTTTAACAACCTTTGAAATCGAGGAATCGGAGGAAAGTACGAAAGAAGCTTTGCAGGCACACCTTTCTTATGTGTTGTCTCATTTGTACCATGCTTCCATCTCAATTCTTTACACATCAGACAATCATCTAATGTCTCATATTATTCTATAAAGAATGTAATCATATGGACAAGCATGAATCTTATGATATTCCATGCCAAATCGACTAAGAGATTTCTTCACTTCATACATTGAAGATGGCAATTCAATACCCTTAGGAAACACATCGACTAATAGATTTAGTAATTCTGTGAATACCTTTTCAGAAAAACCATGTTTTGCCTTCACATTGTACAAATGAACCAATCCTGACATTTTAGTGTATTTTTTGCATTTTAGATACAACGGTTTTTCGGCATCTTCTAGAAGTTTTTTAAAGATTTAGGGATCATCCTCACGTAGTTCATCTTCAACACCATGAAACATATTTTCTATCTGTACATGATGATAAGATGTATGTAATCCATTCACATTCTTATTTATCTCTTCCTCGTGAGTATTATCAATATTTTCTCCATGACAATACCAACATTTATAACTCAAAACAATACCACTACGGATAAGGTGATACTTAACCTCATCAAATTAATGAAATCGCTCATTTTTACATTTAACACATGGGCATCGAATCATACTAGTTCCAGTATTACTATTTCTACAAGCAAATTCCATGAAACTTTCAACTCCAGAAATGTAGTCCTACTCAATTCTACACTTTGACATCCAAGATTTGTCCATTTTATGTTAATGACATTAATTAAGCATATTAATTAATTATGTATCCAATGAATATATTTCAAGTGTTATTATATATAAATTCCCTAATTATTATAATATATACCAAAACATACATAATACAAAACATTTATCATTTTAATCATTTTACAAATGTATTACTTTTATTTAATAAAATATAATTATTTATATGTAAATAAATTTATCCATGTACGGTAAATATTATAGTCCCTCAAACCCACAACATGCAGATATTATTTCCACAAAAAATAAGCCAAACATATAATAACAAGCATAATGCAAAACATACATAAATCAAAAATTTATACAAAAAATAAAACAAACTGAACAATAAGTAAAAACAATTAATAGAAATTACAAGAGTAAATGAAGTGACTAAATGAAGGCAATGAAGAAGAAATTGGTGTTTTGTAAGTGAGAATAAGTGAGAAGATGGGTATAAATATTTTTAGTATTTTGCTCAAAAAAATAGTGGACCTAAAAGATAATGAGAAGAGCAATATAACCCACAAAACAACATTGGAAATGGTAGTCGGAGGTGGCCGAAAATTGAGAAAGAGTATGAGTGAGCTCGGTTTTGGGAAAAGGGGGAAGATAAATGAATTTTTTTTGGCTTTCTGTGGTGAAAAAGATAACAGAACGGCAATATTACGTGGATAGCGTCGGTTGACGTGGCAAACTAACGCTAGCCACGTGTGTAGCGTCAGTATGTCCCGTCAACCGATGCTATCCACAAAAATTAAAATTGATTTTTTTTATCAATTATTATTTTATTTAAACTTATATATATGTGTACTATAGAAAAAGAAAAAAAATAATTTTAAAATATTATCCAAACAAATACACAAAATTAAATAAAGATACACTGTACGTACATATATAAATTTAAATATCCAACAAATACACAAAATAAAATAAAGATATATTGTACGTACGTATATAAATTTAAATATCCAAACAAATACACAAAATTATCTAATTTTAAAAATCAATCGTCGGTTCTATACCGAATCGACTTTAAATTCATTATAAGTCCATTTTTTTCAAAAACCGACTTTACATATCGACTTAAATACCCATTTTTGTAGTAATGTATAGGTGTACCTAAGAGTTTGTGTTAAAATTCTCTCCACTTTGTATAATGATAATGATTACCATTCATGAAATTCTATTAATAAACTACATGCATCGCGAATGATTATATATTAAAAACATATATTAGAGTAGACTCCTACTAAGCTACGTGTTACTCACCCCATTTTTCCCTTACCTCTGGATTAGGATTTGATAAAGTGGTGCATTACTCAGAGGCGAGAAAAAATAACAAACCTTCAGGTTATAAATTTGTATGTCATTTTGTATCCTTTATTTGGAATAAATGCTCATACATGATGGAAAATGTATCCTATATATATATTTTACAATTTGCAATTTAAATAGTTTTGTTAAATTATGTTTTTCAATAGGTTTTTCCCGAATTAAATTGAAGTTTTATTAAATAAATCTTTTAAATTTCTTTTAATTATACTTTAAAATTTACCGCCTTCTTATCTCATGTATCCATTATTTGGGTCGTGAGAGTTTGGTATCAGAGCATAGTTCTGATCTTGGGAATAATATTCTTTCAAAATATTTTTGAACTATTTTTGTATCACCATGCCTCCCAAAAGAAATGTGACTAATAACCTACCCACAAGAGAAGTTAGAGAGAAACCCACACAAGACGTAAAAGAAAATCATGGTTTGTTACATGTTGTATGAAAATTGATTACTTGGGGTGGAAAACACAAGGAAAGAGGTAGAACTTATTACCTCAAAGAATTAGAGAAAACAATGCCACCACTATTATGATTTTACTCCCAACCCTGACATTGTTAAAGGATGGGTTCGGGATATTAAGAAGAAAATAGACGCTCTAAATATTTTGACGTATTTTAGAGCTGGTTTAGCTATGTACAAACTAAATAGAGAAGAAAAATATTGTTGGAACTCTATTAGTAGAGGAAGAGATGTAGAGACTATCACATAGGAAGAATTCAAGAAGTTATTTTATGAAAGATTCTTCAACGAAACTACAAAAGCTAACAAGGTGGTCAAATTTATGAATCGTAAGCAAGATGAAATAACCTTCACACAATATAAGAATTTTTTCAATCAACTATTAATATTTGCAAAAAGTATGATATCAAGAGATTCTAACAAGGCTTCAAAGTTTTTAATAGGTCTACAAGATGACATATGTGTGCAACAGATGTATCAAGGAATATGAACCTAGACTACAATAGTTGTTAGAGCTTGCAATGTTGAAAAGTAAACACAGAACAATTAAAGGCAGCCATATCATCTCGAATGACCAAGGATTAAGGAAAAGAGAAGAATAAATTTTGGCGAAGGAGACAATGCAGTGGATTATTAGATAATAACTCATCTCAAAGTCCTCGGTATCACCCTTATAACTATCACAACTATGACCAACCAGGACATCTTAAGTATAATTTCCCTAGCTCACCACTAGACAATATAGAGGAGGATCATAGTAAAGTTTTAGTTCTGAAGCTTTAAATTCTAGGAGGATTTCTCAAGTGTCAACTTAACAAATTGGTCGAAAATCTCAATAGAATTTTCAACAATTGAGAAGATCATTCCAAGTACAGTACTCAAGATTCTACCAGCCTCCTAGGGAATCCTTCCAACTACCTTCCAGTGTGGCACCATCTTTTCAATGTTAACCATCTACCTATGGAAAGGATAAGGGTAAAGGGGTTACCATTCAAAAACAAGGAACACAAGGTCAAGCCATTGTGATAGCTAGAAGATAAGAAGGATCCAAAATCAATGACGTTGTGGAAGGTACAATTTTTTTATATACTTCTTGGATTCGAATTCATTTTATACTAGTGCCACACATTCATTCATTTCATTAGCTTATTTCCAAATGATAAAACTTGATTATGAAGCCAATGAAACCCCTCTTACTTTGAATACTATGCTCATAGCCTCTTTGAATATTTTGTATACTTGTAAAAATTGTTCAATCAACTTCAATGGTCACTGATTCCTAGCTAATCTTGTTACACTCAATATGATTTATTTTGACATCATTTTAGGAATGGACTAGCTGACCAAGTATCAACCAATTGAAAATAACTTTGAAAAGAATGCTAACTTCCATATTCTTAAAAGCATAAAAGTATAACATTATGGCTAAAAAGGACTAGACCTTTTGAAAGTTTATAAATTATGGACCTAATTAACCTAGAAGGGGGTGAATAGGTTATTTTTAATTTTTACTAATTTATAATTTAATAACCTAAACAAAGCAGCCAGGCATGCAATCGTGTGTAAAAATAAATGCGAAAATAAAATAATAACACACGATATTTTTAGGTGGAAACAACCTAGGCCATAACTATGACCTAAGAGGAAAACCACCGGTCCACCGGACCACCTAACTTTCCACTATGAAAATCAAATGTTCAAGTACAAACTCGGTCTTATGCTACCCTTCCTAGGATACTGCCCCAATGTACTTTACTTACGAGCCCCTTCTCTGTTTTCAAAGTTTCCAATGTTAGCATGAGCGATTTTCAGACCAACGTTCCAATAAGCTCCTCGCTAATCAGATCGTTCACAAATCAACTACAACATGGGTTAGCACAAAAAAAAACACAAGTGTCCGTGTGTGTTCTAGGATGGATTTAACAATGAATAATCCTAACTAGATGATTCAAAACATATGTCACTTAAATCAAATCAACTAGTAAATCTTAGAGCAAAAATATTAAGCACAAGTTCAATGAAAATTAATTCTTCAAAATTTAATAATTAAATCAAATAATCATAATTGTTCATATAATTATTAGATTTAAATATCTAATATCTTAATCATAAAATAAGCTATATGAATATGAATAATTAGATTAATAAATATAAAAATAAAATTCAGATAAAATCAAAGCATTACCTTTATTCAATTTCATACTAAGAAAATATATGTTACCGACAAACTGCATCAAAAGTAAGTACCCTGTTGAATAGCCTTGATCTGCACTATTGGTTTATAAAATCTCATGGATCACCTAATGATTAATATCCCTTGTTGAAATGCCCTCTGATCAAAGTTTACCCTTTTCCATTATCCCTTTGCCTAATTACTCAAATGAATCCCACTGATCTCCTTGATTCAAACTTTGACTTATTGTATAAATGCAAGCATTAAACCTTAATAGCCACCCACTTTTTCTTTAGCCTCTCATACAATCAATACATATTTTCGTAACAGTATTCAGCTATACTATTTGGCCGCCAGTTTTTTTTCTTTTTTATTTTCTCAACAGTTCGGCTTACTTCTAAAATTATTTCACCACAGCCCTTTGAACCCTAACCCTATATATATATATAAGTGATAAACATAACCTATTAGCATTAGGGTTTAAATATTTTGGGCTTCATTATTCAAGGCCTATTCAAAGTCTTAATTAAAAATATATTTAAATCATATCCTAAAAATATTAAGATACATAAAAAAATATTCAAGCACCAAAAATAATTTTAGATTTATGAATATGTACTATTAAATGTATAAATGCAATCTTATGTGTCATATTTATAAAAGATATACCTCCAGTATGATTATTTGAAACTAGAGCATTTGTTCAGCTTTTCTTGATGGACTTGATCGCAGGTCTAAAAACAAATTTACAAGTAAATATTTTGTCCACGAAAGTAGCCAACATTCATAGTCCTTACACCTTTTCTAGTATTTTCCTTAAGTGCTTAGGTGGAAGGAAAAACTAGGTAAAAATGGCTCTCCTCAATTCTCTAGAAGCACGTAGAAATAGAAGAAGCTTAGCATGGATACCAATGGTAAATCAATATTGGGATTTGTTTCTAAAAGAACTACCTGGACTTCCTTCATCTTAAGAATTCAATTTTGTGATTGAGTTATATCCTAGAACTGCACCAATATATATTACCCAAGTTTACTACCCTGGGGAGCACCTCTTCTTTTTGTCAAGAACAAAGATGTAAATTTAGACTATGTATTGATTAACATCAATTAAATAGGGTAACCATAAAGTATAAGTATATGTTACCTCAGAGGAATAAGTTTAACCAACTCAAAGGAATAAGTTTCTTCTCAAAGATTGATCTCAGATCGGGATATTACTAACTAAGGGTCAGAGAGTCGGATATATCCAAAACTTCTCCATAATGGTTTGGGAATTTTGAATTTTGTGTCATACCATTTGGATTGACAAATAATCCTTTTGCTTTTATGAATTTAATGAATAGTGTATTTCAACCTTACTCAGAACAATTCATCGTTGAGTTTACTAACGTGATTTATTCAAGAATCCATGAACAACATGAACAACATCTTAAGATTTCCTTACAAACTCTAAGAGAATACAAATTGTATGCAAGTTTAAGAGTTGTGACTTTTAGCTTACTGAAGTTAAATTCCTTGGACATGTTATATCAAAAAGAGGAATTGTTATGGATCCTTCCAAAATTGAAGGAGTACTAAATTGGAGTCAACCAAGGAATGTGACTAAAGTATGAAGTTTCCTTAGAATGGTCAAATACTATCAATGTTTTATGCAAGATTTCTCAAAGATTTTTTCATCATTTTTAAAACATACTCGAAAAGGAGTCAAATTCTTATGGGATAAAGCTTGTCAAAAGGCATACCAAGAATTGAAAATACAACTTATGACTCCACCAATCCTTACCATACTGGATAGTATAAAACCTTACATGGTCTTCAGAGATGCTTCATTACAAGGCCTTGGATGCATCTTAATGGAAAATGACTAAGTAGTTGCCTATGGATCATGACAACTCAAGGTTCACAAGAGAAACTACCCAACTCATGACTTTAAGCAAGCAACAATGATCTTCGATCTTAACATATGGAGATGCTACCTTTTTGGAGACAAATTCCAAATCTTCTCATACCATAATAGTCTAAATATCTTTTCACTCAAAAATATCTTAATTTGAGACAAAAAATATGTGTAAAGTATCTTCAGGATCATGATTCCCTTTACAATATCATCCTAGCAAGGCTAATATTATGGCAGATGCTTTAAGTCGTAAGTTAGGCTTTCTTGTGAAAATGATGTTGGATCGCTGGTGAAACACTCGAACTGTGGAAGGTTATGAGCTTAATTTGTATCATGATGGAAGGCAAGCATTTCTATAAAACCTCATTACTAGTCCCACCTTATTAGAGAATTTTAAGGCAACCTAATCAAATGATTCTAAAATTTATGAAGTATAGTACAAGATGAATGAAGGAGAGATGGGGGAAGGATAGACTTACAATAAAGGAGTGTTTTGTTTCCATTTAAAGATTGTAGTACCTTCCAATGAATATTTGGGAAAATAAATTATAGGAGTAGCACAAAGGTCAAAATTTACGATACATCCTTGGAGAGCAAAAATGTGCCATGATTTGAAAATGACCTATTGGTGGAAAGGAATGAAGAAATATGTTGCTCAATTTATGGAAAAGTTCATGATATGTCAACCAGTGAAGGTAGAACACAAGAAATCTACAAGATTACATCAACCCCTTTTGATACTAAAATGGAAATGGGGTGACATAACCATGGATTTTCTACAAGGTTTACCTCGAATTTCTCAAGGTCATAATTCCATATGGGTAATCTTCAATCATCTTATGAAGTCTGCACATTTAATTTCAGTTAAAATTTGATACTTTTTGAATGCTTTAAGAAAGTTGTACATCTGATAGAGTATGATTATGTGGCCTCCTAAAGTCAATTGTGTCATATCGAGGGAAACTAGATATTAGAAGACATGTTACAAGCCTTTGTTATGGAATTCAAGGGAAACTAGAGTAAGCACCTACCATTGGTTGAGTTTTCCTAAAACAATAGTTATCATGCCAACTTTAGGATGGCTCCTTATGAAGCCTTGTATAGATGACCATGTAGATCTCTATTGTGTTGGGTAGAATGCAAAGATTTTAGTACGATAGGAACTAATCTTATTGAAGAAACAATTGAAAGATCCACACAACATAAGACAAACTTTGAATAGCTCAAAGTCATTATAAGAGTTATACTAATCATGGATGATGACCACTGAATTTTGAAGTAGACGAACATGTTTTTCTCAAGGTTCAATCTCAAAAGGGAATGACTCATTTTGGAATAAAAGGAAAGTTAGCATCCTACTATATTGGACAATTCAGAACTATTAAGAGAATTGGTGATGTAGCATATCAATTGGAGTTACCCTAAGATTTGTTATAAGTTCATGATATTTTTCACGTGTTTGTCTCATAAAAATGTCAACAAAATCAAAATGCCATTTTGAATTGGACAAAACAACCATTACAAGGAAGCACATCGTATGAAGAAGAACCGATAGTAATAATCAATTTTCAAACCAGTAACTTGAGGAGAAGAGAAATATCATTAGTAAAAGTTAAGTGGAGACATCAGGGTGTGAAAGATGCAACTTGGGAGTTAGAGTCAAAAACTCATTTGAAGTATCCCTACTTCTTTGAAGAATTATAAATTTTAAGGATGGAATTTTCTTTAAAAGTGTAAGAATGTAAAAGCCCATGATTTTATTATAAATAATTATGTACCCAAAATGAAATTATAAATAATGTTTTACAATATAAGGATGTAATGGGAAAGTGTCGTGTGAAAAACCGGATCGAATAGAAATATTTTTGCTTACTTCACTGCCACTTCCCCACCCTTTGTTAGCTATAGAATGATGATTGAACCACCCATTTTACTTATATTTTTCCTTCCTTTCTCCCACACTCTAATACACCTTCTCTCTAAATTTTCAAACATTTTGGCACAATTTGGAAGGTTTTTCGTAGACGAATATATGAGTATTCAAGTTAACGATTCGAGGTAGGGTTTTTACTCTAACTTTTTAAATTCATGAATTTTTTTAAAAAATGAATTGATATGCATCATATATTATGGAAAAAGGTGGAAAACCAATGCCATTATTTTATCATTAATGTTATAATGTTATAAATGTTGTTTAAAATGAGATACTTGCCACAAATGTTTTATTATGCTAACATTGAAAAAGTTATGTATAAATAAACAAGTATCAAAGGTTGATATGAAATGAGAATTGAAAATATTATATGGAATTCGATAATTTTATACATGCATCATGAGAATGTTTTATATGTGAGGATCACACCTATACGTTGTTTTGTGGGGTATAGTGCCCATGGGCTACTAGTTATAGTAGACTATTTTCAATAGACTACAGGTACACATCACATAACATGTATCTTTGCAGATTTAGCAATCTATGGTGTCCATATGTGATCGAATTGTTGTGGTCGATATGTGACCATAGATTATTATGGTCGAACATAGGCCTTAGATTTGGACCCCTCATTGTGTTTTCCATTTATTATGGATTCTTTGACTACATATGGGCCATGAAGTGGGACCCCCCATTGTGTTTGGAGTCAACCAACCCATAGATGAAGGGGCATATAATTTTATTTGATAGATACATGTGCCCAATGTATTGTGACCGTACATGGAGTTGGAAGTGGACCCACATGTGTATCAAAATTGGATCATGCATATGCCTATGTATTTGGATGACCAATACATATGGGGTTTCATTTCATGTATTGATTTTATAACATAGCATATTTTATATTGCACTAGTATGCATTCAGATCCTTGTATTGTATTTTCCCTTGATTTCCCCTAAAGCTAGGAGATACATGTATACTCAAAAATTTATGATAAAAATCCCCTCACTCTTTGTATTGATAATGATTACCATTCATGAAATTTTATTAATAAACAACATGCATTAGGAATGATTATTTATTGGAAACATATATTAGAGTAGACTTCTACTGAGCTACGTGTAGCTCACCCCATTTTTCCCTTACCTCTATATTAGGATTTGATAAATTGGTGCACGACTCAGAGATAGGGAAAAGAAAGAGAAATTTAGGTTATAAATTTATATTTCATTTTTTAACCTTTATCTAGAGTAAATGCTAAGATGTGATGTAAAATGGATTCTATATATGTATTTTATTATTTTTAATTTAAATAGTTTTGTTAAATTATGTTTTTTAATATGGATATCTCAAATTAAATTTAAGTCTTATTAAATAAATCTTTTTAATTTATTTTAATTATACTTTGAAATTTACCCCATTTCTTATCTCACATATCCATTTTTTGAGACGTGACACTTTCATTATAATCTATGGATTTCTTCTTAACTAACTCTTACATTAGTGGAGAGAGACTAATCATAGACATATAAAGCTTGGTTCAACTTGAGTCTATTTTTCAATTTGCTTGGTTTGCATAAGCATATCATGATGACATACAGAGTAAAAAAAATTTTCATTTCACACATTATGCATGGCATCAAAAATTTAATTATACCCTTACATCAATACATCATAGATTGATAGGCATATGGATTTTTTTGTTGAATGTATTGTTTATTCTCTTCGAACCTTCTAATTCATTAAATATTTTTTGTTTGGTTCCCTCGTTCTATATTTCGTGTTGATTACTATGTGTAGATTCCTTTTGCTTTTGGGGGTTTTCAAGTAGAATGTATAACTTATTTATTATATCACATGCATACTTTTAAGAGAAGAGGTGTATGTCTTGTGTTTCATGTCAAGAGAAGTAAGGTGTTTGTTTTACTTCCTATTGTTTGTTTAATTTGTGAGTTTTTTTATGCTTCTTATCCATGTGGTGCTTCCTTCTTTGTAAAATATCACTACATGAACCATGCATAAATAGGACTATTAGTATGACATGTTGCATGCATTATATGAAATCTCTAGTTTCACATGCCTACCTTTGTGTTTCCCTACTTCTGCTTCCTTCTTACATGATTCTTGCTTGTGATTCATTTCCTAGTAATTACTATTGGAATGCATGACATATGCTTTCTTGTGTAGATTGAGATGTTTTCTATCTACACTTATCTTTGATTGCCCATACATTTAGTTTGTTGCATGTTTCATGCTCCCACCCTACTAGTATCTTTTCTTTTAAAGCATGTGGCATTTTTTATTATCTTTTCTTTAAGCTTATCTATTGTATTGCATTAGTGTTAGAATTATAGCATATTTCTATGCTTCTCTTCAACATAGAGGGTTGTTCCTTTAACTTTCAATGTCAAAAAGGGAGAGAAGCACAATTATATAGTTGTTTTCATATTGTGTGTCGCATGGGTTGTGAGTGTAGCATTAATACAATGCATATTGTTGTTGGATTTGCATGCATTCAAGGAGAGTGTTGCATGAAGTCGGGGGGAGTTGTGCAATTTTTTTATATTTGTGTCTATCCATGTGTACCTGTGTAGGAGTAACATGATGGTAATGTGTAAAGTGAATCCTTTGAGCTTCAGATGTTTTATGTGCAGTGGTATTGAGACCATCGTGTTTTAGAATGATAGAATGGATAAATTGATACATAAAGATGGATGGAGCGTACAAGATAGATATAGTTGGTGTAGGTGTGTCTTTTGGGTTTTAGTTTGTGTTGTTGTATTGTTCATGGGAATAAACAACTTTAAGACATCTTCATGTTCATCTCATGTTTGATGAGTATTTGTACCTGGTTGTATAGTGTTTTGACATGGAAATCCAAATGGGGAGAATATAAGTCTCGTTACACTTATGTCTGTGTGTTAGCTTCCCATGTACAAAATACGATGTCTGTTTTCTTTTTACTTGGTGTATTTGTTTTACTCTAGATAAGGTTTGTTACTGTGAATCAATAATTCATACATGCACCTAGTTAGGAACACCTTGTATGCAAGCATGTTTATACACACCACTAGGTTAGTTTTCATAGTATGCATGCTAAGTTAAGAGTTGTAAGTTTTTGGCGAGCAAGTGTGTGAGCGACCCAATTTTGTTTCTTATGAATTTTGGCATGCTTCAAGTGTGGATATTTATGGATAATATTCAGTGTTTTTGGAAACAAAAAATGAAACTTTTTAGCACCTTCCCAACTACCTTGCCAACACCCTCACCAACACCCGTAGCGAGGAGACTGGAAAGGTGGTTGGGTTCTGAGCCCTACAAATACCTCACTCATTTATCTTCTCTTTACCCATTATTTAAGAGTCGAAACTCTACCAAAATTCACTTTGAGATTTTTATCTGATTTTGAAATTAATTTGGAGTGAGAATTGGTCATTTTTATGGTTAGTTATCAAATCATTACCTGTGTAAGTACATGACTTGACTATGTATCTCCCATATACGATTTGATGTTAATAGTGGACTATGTATCCTTTAAAGTTGTGAGTTGATACTCTTCTAGTTACTGATCATTGGTTACCAATCACACCACATTGGGTGGAGTTAGCTGGGTTCAAGTGTCAAACCAAATATTTGTGGAAGTAACAAGTGAAAAGCAACAATAGGCAATTTGAATATAGGTCCTAGCTGATAGAGTTAATAGTGATTTCACTATCTATTAGTGTTGTAACTTATTTACTATTTAGTGAACTATCTGTTACTGAGTAGTTTCCTTACGCAACTCGAGGATGTTACCACTTAGATACAATCTATATATGGGTTTATCTTGTTATATCGAGTGTTATGCACGATCTCTTATTGAACTAGAATAATATGAGTTTTTTTAGTATATATCTCAACATACTAAAGCATACACTCTGATTGGAAAACATTTATTATTTAATGGCCTTTTGCTTTGATATTATATTATCTATGATTCTACTGCATAACTTGTATAAGTGTTTATTTCCTTGTTTGTGTGAGTTAAGGTCGAGTCCTTTAGGAGTATGTACCTCCTTACCCTAATTGTATACTATGTCATGGACTCTTTGAAGAAGTTAAAATAAAATTCTAAAAAGAAATTAAATTTATGAAATAAAAATCTAAAAATTAAAATATTAGAAAGTTAAAATAAGAATTAATCTAATAGTTATTGAAAAAGAAGTAACTAGAAAAATCTTAAAAATAAAATAAGATAAAAATTAAACTAATAATTAATGACAAAATTGTATAAAATATCCCCAACAATAGTGCCAAAAAGCTTACATGCTTGGATACACACAAGTATACGTGATCAAATTGTATAAGTTATAAGTAATTTAAAAATAAATGTTGTCAAACTCACGAAGATTGCTACAATAATTACCACTATTTTTATTAGCTTATTAACAAGTTAGTAAAGGGGTTTTCTTTAAAAAAATTAACTAAAAATAAAACATTAAATATTAACTAAAATACATGAGCACACAAATTAAGAGAAATATATGATTATAGAACTATCCTCACTAGTAGACTACATATTAACTAATTATATCATGAACCAATATCATAACTATCCTTGAATTTTTAACTCTAGCTTGAAAAATCAATGCACATTTTCTTACTTTGTAATTGTAGTAGAATACCATTATAAATCAATCCTAATTTAGAATAACCTATTCATATTTTCTAGATAATTAATTCATTGTATTAAGTTTTAAAAGGGAGATGACAAAACTTTGCAAGATTACAACTCTTAGTAACTTTTAATGAAGGTATCAACCCTACTTATCACACTTTCATAATTCAACAATAAACCACTTTAAGTAAGAATACTAGCGATTATATAATAATAAAACTCTTACATTTTAAACTAGCATTAGATATACACATGCAATAAACTAGTTAATTTCCCTAATTCATATATGCATAACTATGACATTTACATATAAGTCGAACACATTACAAATAAATTATTGAATCTAAAAATAATCATACAATTTTATTAATTAAAATCATAGTTTAGGGCTTTGAAATTTCCCACAATCACATAAATAAAATAGCTAGGCATGAATTCTAAAAAAAATTATAATTGAAATAATAGAAAACTAAGAAGAAAAATTAAGAGATACTTCTCAATTTTTCTTTGAATTCTATCTTTCCTCTAGCCTTTAATTTCTCAAGACTACGAGTATTTTTTTGTAAAATCTGTACCTACAATCTATGGATAATTTTATTGTTAACTCTAGCTACATATTCATAGGAAAATATTTACAATGTAGTTAGGATTAGGGTTGTAAAGGTTTAGAAAAATTAAAATGCTTATGTAACAAATCTAAAAAAGTTTGGATTAGGGTTGAGCTTGAAATTAGGCATTTAAATGCAAATCCAACTGCAATGCAACAGCACATATAATCTCATGTTGTAGCATGAACTTGTTTCCAATTCTCTGAAAATTCATCTTGAGAGTGCTATGCTACGGCCCATATATACTCATGCTACAAAATGCCCCTAAATTTTGATAATTTAATGTTTGATCCCTCCTTGATGTATCTTGTATAAATGTTTGTATTTAGGTCCTTCAATAAATGAAAATTATGACCTTAATCATGTGGTTTTGATTGGTCTTTTTTCATTTGCATCTTTTAAGTCCAAAATACCTAAACTGCATCAAAACATGCCCCTTGATTTCGAAAACAAAATTTATAAAATACTTAGGCTAAAATGTGATACTAAAACCTAATTCATTCTTTTAATTGTAATAAGTTACACGATATATGTGTTTTTGAAATAGTATCAAAAAATAACACACTCAATCAGATCTATTCTAAACTACATATTTTTCTTATTTTAGAGTAAATATTACAAAAATGACTTATGTATAAACGTGCTAATGTAGGTGGAATGACATCAATTAGAGCTCAAATGGATGAATTATAGAATTTACATAAAAATTATGATAACTCACTCAGTCGATCGAGATTCTCTCAACTTCGATCGAGGGTTCTCGTGTAGATTTTGTTATCAAATCTCAATCGATCCACAAGGGTCTCGATCATCCACAAGGGTCTCAATTAGTTAAGCATACATCGAGGAATCTTAGTTTGAAACGGCATTAGACTTAGATCAATCAACCAAGGATCTCGATAGATTAAGATGGGAAACAATGTCTAGAACCATGTTTTTTTTAATACCAATTTTTGATCTCGTCTGTTATATAGCGTGGATTGAATTTAAGGGTTAAGATTAGGTCTTTTTAACCTTATTAGAAGAATTTTGGAGGACAATAATTAACTTCCATATTTTCTATGATTCAAAGCAAAGAGAGAAATTGTTAAGAGTAATTGGAAAAAGTTGAAGATTGATAAAGACTAGAGCCAAATTTCACCATATAGTTTTTTAACTCTTTCTTTATTTATTCAGATTCTCTTCATGAACTGATTTAATTCATTGTTGATTATGTTTAGAAGGATGAGTGGTTAGGTTCATTATTTAAGATTTTGGTTGAACTTAGCCACATAGCATGTAATGAAAATAATTTTATTTATATTAGGTTTAACTTAGCCACTAATTGCATAATATTTAGATTTAGGTTCTAATTTGAAAAAGTGAAATCTTATTCATAGATTATTAAACATATGCATTGGAATAGTATGAAATAATGATAATTTATATGTAGCATGATTACATATGAGTTTAATTGTAATGTAAGTGAAATAGCATGAAAATGTAATTGTTTATGCAAATTCATATATGGTTGCTTAAAAGAGATTGATCGACATCTAAGTGTACCTAAGTATCATATTTAGAGAAGTTCATATGAAGTGCTTAAGGGATTTATAAAATCCCAAGTTTTTCTCATTGTTGAAATTCTATACTCGATATTGCTTAGTTTAATAGTAGTATTAATTATTGCTCAATTTTTCCTTATATAGTATTGCAATTACTTATTACCAATATTCTACTATAAAATACCCCACTCCTCAATAATTGATAATTGTGTTTTTGCACTTTATTACATGTCAATTTATATTTATTCATAGCTAAAGCATCTTCATAAGTAACTTCCAAATTGTCTCGAGCTTTTTTAGAGGTCAAGTAAGCAAAAATACATATTTACTCATTGGGAGTGACATCATGCATAATTTCATAGAGCCCCTTGTTGTTCTAATCACTTTCCTTACTCTCTTCTTTGGTTAACTCGTCTATTTTTTTCAAATATTTTCCATCTTCAAAGGTCTTCGTAAGGAGGCACCCTATCACTAAGAGACCACAAAAAAACCCACACATTTGTGACTTCCAATAAGCATAGTTCATGCCATTGTGAAGTGGAGGAAAACTATAGAAAGTGTTTTATAGGTGAGAAAAATGATCAATACTGGAGCGTTTAAGCCCAAAAGATTTGTACATGTTCTAATACCAATTAAAACACATAGATAGATGTACAAGATCTAGAAGGGTGAATAGTTCACCACTTAATACATAAAATAACAACAACACCACAAATAATCCATAACAATAAAGCAAATTAGAGATATACAAATCAAGAAAGCAATAAAAGATTTTCAATCACTTAATACTTCCAATGTGTTTAACATATTCAATGAATTATTATTGTACTCTCCAATTTGTGAGCATACATAACACAATAATATGAAGTCTTAAAATCATATAGACTCTGCCTATGTGGGGGCGACAACGGAAACTATCGGTAGAAAATATTCTACTAATAGAACGTAATTATGTAAAAATCAACTATGTCATATTCCAAGCACACTGAACTAGAGTAAAATATTTCAAAAAATGGTGTTGTCAAAAAGCCAAAAAATTTCATAATTTTCTAGCTAAGAAACTCATTTATAAAGGGTATTTATCGCCAAGTAATCTAATCAAGGCACATTCACTAAGTTCTCTAATCAAGGCACATCTGTTGCCCTCATTGAGACTTGTTGGGTTTTAGTAAGAGAGTCAACATAAGGGCTATACAAACAATTTTGTTGTGCGGGGATGCCGTTCGCCAAGCTAGGGCAAACAAAGTCGTCTGGCCCCTATTAGATTAGGAATGCGAAGACCTTTCCTTTTGAGTGAGACCCGAGAATGAATCACACATTGTTACGCAAATTCCACTCGACAATCCAAATATGTGTTCAATGACTACACAATGAACCACAATTATTGTTGTTAATCTAGGTCAAAAAGAAGTTAATGAACCTCCCAAAATGACTCTATAATAACCCACTCAAATTGCAATAACTGAACAATGAATACAACCCAACCTAAACACAAAACCCTAAAAAGCATATATCTAAATGCAATATCAAGTCAATGTATGAAATCATAATCATGCAAGTGTGCCGTAAAAATGAGTGTGATACTAGACCTATATGTGATCACAAGATCGAAAAATACATGATAAAAATACATGCTCTATGGTTTGTATAAGAAAATGCTGACACGATAAAAAGAACCTTACAAATAATATTAAACATGCTTGATATAAAATGTACTTAAAAAATTATAAATCAAAAATCAAAATTATTATCAAATATAAGATAGCAATAAGTTTGAAGAAGGCATTTAGGAAAGAAGTAAACTCGACTTTTCTTTCTTGGGTCATCTACACTACCGCTTCTTTCTTATCCATACAATATCTTTTATCAAAGCAAACCTTTATCCCATAATCACAAGCTTTGATCACCTCTTATATCTTCTAGCAATCCTTGGGGAGGCACAAACCAAAAAACCCATTTGGTCCTTTTTGCTTTAGCATAAGTGGCAAGTTCTTACATATCGACTCTACATGTTTTTCGAAAAGAAGAAACAAACAAAGATGTGAGGAAGTTTTAAAAATTCAAACTTTAAAATGACATGTCTATCCTTAAATTATATCTAAAGGGATCATGCGAACGTCACATTTATACTTTTGTTAACTAACTTAAAAAATCTATAAAACCTCACTTTATTACATTTATAATGGAGTTGAGGACGCAATTGAAACTTTTAAAATGTTAAGGATACAAATGATATACACACCAAAAGTAAAGATACAGTTAATCCAACCTCGAAAAAAGTGACTCATTCTTCCATTTTAAATTGCAAATCAGATAGGCCCTATGCCTTCGTAGTTGTCCAAGTAAATATTAATTAACTAAAAAAAAGTTAAGCCTCAATATTAAGTCAAAATATAGAGCATTCTACAAGATAGCCAATCACCTAAGTATTCCTCAATTACATCATAGCATAAGATTAAATACACAAACCATATAGATTTATCAATATTCCTCGTGATGCCCCTAAATCTTCTTGTGGTGGACTTTTCTCAAAGAATTCTAATTTCTTTTCCCTTAGGTTTACCACAATTTAGAGTGATTTTATTGGCATTTTCCCTTAGGTTTACAAAATTTGAGAGGGAAGTTTACCATTTACTTGAGTATCTAACCTTCCAATAGTTATGGCCACATGGCCAAATTGATTTTCAAGATTCCTCACGGTAGTTTGATTATTTGTGATACAATACTCAATGTTTTCTGATAGATTGCTCAGTGTTTAGCATAAAAGCACAAGTTTTATGTGTAAATTCAATAGTCTTATTAACCAAAGTATTCATAGGTCTTCCATAGTTTTTACCTTAGGTTGCTATAGTGGTTAAGGTTTTGGTTGGTATTGTTGTTATAATATAGGATTAGAAAATCCATATGGATTATAGGTAGCACATGTTTGATTATTACCTGTATAACTAAAATTTGGGATTATAAGTATTGTTGTAAGAATCATACCTAGACTTCTGTCACAAGAAACCACAAATAGCATTGGCTTTTTCTTGCAAAGCAAGACATATATCAATAGGGTGTCTCACTATAGAGAATATACACATGTTTTCACCTATCCTATAACTAATTATGATATCTCTAGAAGCTAGAAAATACCTCTCAATAAACTATCTATTCATCTCATTTTAGGTGGTAATGGATCTAGAGGGTAAAATATTTCAAAAAAAAGAGTTATCAAAATACCAAAATCTTCCCCTCTTTTTCGGTTAAGAAACTCATTTATGAAAGGGTATTTATCAACAATGATCATTCTTGATTCGTTGGCTCTCAATGTGGTTCTTTAGGTTTCGTTAAATAAGTCGATGTAACCCTTTTAAAAACAAATTGTTATGTCAACCTCCACCCAACAATCAAAAGCAATATTCAATTACTACACAATGAACCATAACGATCATTGTTGACCCAACTCAATAAGAAGTTAATGAACTTCCCCAACTGGTTCTAAAATAACCCAATCAAATTGCAACAACTCAACAATGAATACAACCTAACATAAACACACAAACCCTAGAAAACATATATCTATATGCAATATCAAGTGAGTGCATGAAATCATAATCATGCAAATGTGTCCTAAAAATGAGTATGAGACCTCCATCAGTGATCACGACCAACAAATACATGATAAAATACATACTTTGTGGTTTACATACAAAAATGTTAACACAACAAAAAAAAAATACCTTACAAATAATATCAAGCATACCTTATATAAAATGTATATATAAAAATTAAAAATTAAAAAAATCAAAATCATTATTAAAGATAACAATAAGTTTAAAGAGGGCACTAGAAAAGAAGCAAACTAATTTTTTCTTTCTCAGGTGTCCCACTATACCGCTTCTTTATCAGCTTTACATTTATCAAAAGTATCTTCCTCCACCATACTCAAGCTGTGATGGCCTCCTAGATCTTCTAGCATTCCTTGGGAAGGTACAACCCAAAGAACCCAATTGGGCATTTTTGCTTCAGCAGAAATGGCTAGATCCTACCGACTCCACATGCTATTCGAAAAGAAATGAACGAAGAGGGAAACATTTTAAACAGGACTGTCCTCAAATTATCTTTATGGTGAATCATTGAACGTCATATCTATACTTTTGTTAACTTTAAGAATCGATAAAAGCCTCACTTTATTACATTTGCAATAGAGTTGAGGACGCAATTGAAACTTTTGAAATGTTACGGACATAAACGTTATACAAACCAAAAAGTAAAGACAATTAATCCAACCTGGAAAATAGTGAGACTCTCTCCATTTTAAATTGCAAATCAGATGGGGCCCTAAGCCTTCGTCGAGTAAATATTAATTAAGTAGAAAAAGTTGAACCTTAAAATTAATTTTAAATAACTAGCATTCTACAAGATAGCCAATCACCCAAGCATTCCTCAATTACATATAGCAGAAGATTAAATACACAAACCATATAGATTTATCTACCTTAGTGAATTTCAAGCATATTAACTACACAACCAAACCAAAATACAAAAAAGAACATCCCCTATCCTAAATGACTAGCAGAAGGAAGTAGCTTTCAGTTCGAGGGGAGAAAAAAAAAATACTAACTGAAGCCTAGGTGCTTACAAGGTTTCCACAGAGAAGAATCTGTTTAATGCAAGGAATGAGCCCTACATTTCAGATAGCAGCAGGCGAAAATTCAAGGTAATTTAAGTACATTTGAATCCATGACAAATGGACAAAACAATTATAAGAATCAATGCAATAATGATGCCCAAAACAATCAATTTAATCTTCATATTTTGAAACCACATCTTCCTTCTAATCTTCGTTCCCTGTTGCCTGAAATCTTGAGCCTGTAGCACATGTATATCAGAAACTTCGAACCAAAACATCCACCATAAGGTACAGAACAATCACAAGATGAAAGAGAGTACTAAATAAAGCATAGAAAAGAGACATAATAAAAGCAAAGAAAGCAAGCAACCACAATCTCCATCTAAAAATCAAAGTTTTCGTTGCTTGCAGACAGAAAATCAGGAACCGAATTACTGCTAACAATAAAGTGCCTTATAGTACTCAAACGTTAATTCAAAGCAAATTTGAGAACAAAATAATTCTGACACTGAATGTAACTTCACAAAACTGACCTGGGAGCGAAGGTTCTCAGTTTTATCAACCAGCAGCTCAATCTTCTCTCCACGGTCAAGAACCTGTGGAGTTACAACAAATAGTTTGCTTTCGATAAATTAATAGCAAAGAATAAAAAGGTACATGTCATGTTCTTGACTCAAAATCTTAAAATGTAGAAGCAAAATCTTGTTCTCTACCTTCTCAATGTTTTCCATCATGACACCCTTGACTTCAGTAACTTGTGCCTTCACTTCTGCAAGTTTGCTTATCTCCTCAGGATGATCCACACAATACTGCATGTGCTCCTTTAATTTTGACCTACAATATTGAACAGAGTAAGAAAACTCACTCAAAAGACAAAATAATTAAGTCATGATATGATAACATTGATATCGTCGTTATATAATTTAATCACCCAAATTCTTTGTTCAGGCCATGCGCAACAGCAGTTGCAGCCTTTCCCCCACCATATCTCTTGTTGAAGTCTTCCTTAACTCTTTCCAGAAACGCCATGGGAATTTGTCTACCAGCAGATTCAACTGCAACTACACAATATGCTGTAAAATAGAACACATGAGACTTAAAAACTAACCATTTAAATGTGAGCCATTAGGACTACAAACTAGTCTACAAATCATTCATCCAAAGAAGATAAATCAATGAAAAACTCACTTGAATTGAATGAAAATAAATACTCTACGTCAGAACCCATAAATAAGAAAGGGGAGGGAGGGGGGGGAATCTACATAAAGCTATAGCAATCCTCTGATAGCTTTCTTTGGACCAAAAAAATATCTTTTCATAGTTTCCAACTTATTTAATCGAGTGACATGGTCGGTTTGCCTGGTTTTCAAACGTTTGGAATGACGGTCTGGAAAAAAATAAACTCAAACAGAAACTGGCATATCCTATTACACTGCAAGACAATCTTATAACGGTTGAGTTTGGTTGATTTGGAGGATTAGAACTTTTTAATTAAAAAAGCTACTTTAAGCTTCGTAAATCAAAAACACCTACAACGAAATTGAATCAATTTACAAAAACAGAGAAACAAAATTTAATGCATTTTATATCTAAATTTAGAATCAGAGACGTAAAAAGGATTAATAATTGGAAAGAAAAAGTTGAGACTAATCTTGTAATCTTATAACCTTATCCAATAATCTCTTATATATATAATATAATAATAATAACAATCCTATCCCAACCCCAAAAGTAAAATGTTCAAAATTGATGGTGAGATATGTTTCAACTATCTATCTATTTTCTCACACAATAATTCAACTATCTATCTATTAAACATTATGAAAACTTTTGGTTTTTCTCTAACATAATCTTCTGGTTACACTCATTAAACCGATGTAGAAGACCTTCATCTTTTATACTTTTAATTTGTAGACTTCAATATGTTTAATATCTTAAGTATTAACTACCAATTAATTTACCAATATCTATAACCATTTAACTAGCTTTTTAGCCTTTACTGTTTCTCTCATATGTATATTTTTATTTTATTTTTTCGTATTAATTACCAATTAATTTAACATCTATCACTTTAACAAGTTGAGACTAACGTGTTTATTTTTATTTTGTTAATTATAATTATTTTATTTTATTTTTAAAAAAATAATAAATTCAGAAATTTAAAGAGATTTTTAACATAAAAAGTTACCTGCTAAATTATTTGTTCTTAATTATTTATATTTTTAACTATTAAATAATCATATAAATTAATAGGTAGGTCCAATAAAAAAAACTAAAAAAAATATAATTCAAAATTCAAAATTTAAATTCTTAATTATAATTATTAATAGTTATTACAAAATTTCAAGAGATTTTATAAACTCAGTTAATAAACTCCATTTGCAATTACTTTTCAAGTTCATAATGTTACTAAAAGGTTTTGGACTACTCATTTGGAAGTGCATCCCCAAATCATCTTAACCTCCATTTTTAGGGTCTATTATCCTACACAATCATACTAGCATACTCTCTTCAAAATATATTTAGGTCCATCAAACTTTTCAATAAATTCTAAAAAACTCTTCATTTATAATGAGTATAATTTAATATTTTGTTGACCCTTTCTTCTCTTTTCTTTCTTTTCTGCCAATTCATTTGATGGTCCATAAAGCTGAAGACACATATAATTTCCTTCTCAGATGTTCTTTTATGTTTGTTGTCTAATTGACTAATTATGACTCAATATTTAAATGCTTGAGGCAAGAAAGAAAATAGAAATATATTAACTTCAAATCCATGCAATAAAACATCCACCAAACATGTGATCACAGAGAAGTTCTTTCTCGTAACTTAGTCAAGTACCTAGACAGCTTTTTTCTATGCAATCAATTACCTAGTTAGATATCATATGTGAAAAATAAAGCATGAAGTACGGAGAAATAGTCATCGACATCCTGTTTCTCAAACAAAAGCACAAAATCTCTACTAAGGGGTAAGAGGAAAGGAATGTGTAGATAGTAAATTTTTTTGAAAAGGAGCTAAATATAATTTTTAATGGCAGTTCTTTCACACCATTGGCCTCAAAACACACTTTCTCAATGCATCTTTCATAACATTAGATTTTTAAATTTTTCTCACTACTCGTCTAACTTATCCACAAACCTTTCTGAATTACCCAAACAGCCAAGCCCCTTTTCTCGTTATACACCCATGACCGTTCTAAACCACATAACCCAACAAATCTCCAAACACTGTTAAAACACCAAAACTGATATGGAATCAATGCATAAAAACAGAGACAGAAAAGTTAATGCATTTTATTTCTAAATTTGGGATCAGAGTCTTTCAGTAAAGAATTGCAATTGGAAAGAAAAAGTTGAGGCTCTATATATACTAAATACCACCATGTGTTACACATCTAACGGTCCTGTGTATTTTAAAGAAATCTGCTACCAAAATGGGTCCATACAGAATTACTGTAATATATGAGTACAATGTGGTCAGTTCGGTATCGGTGGTTTTGTAATGTTAAAACCAAAATCGAACTGCAATCATACTTTTGAAGAAATATAAAAATGCAGGCGACTTAAATACCTACAAAATCTTGTTGCAGCTCAGTTTTTCCTTTTGCCTCAAATTGGGTTGATCTGGTAAATTTTGAGGAACAAATGCTCAGCCCTACTTTATTTTACCATGATTAATAATTACTTTACAGACCCTTTCTTCTCTTTCTTCTCTTCCTTTTCTGGCTATCATTTGATTGTCCATAAAGCTCATGCCACATACCATACTTTCTCAGATGTTCTTTTATATTAGTTGTCTGTGATATAGTCATGATCCAATATTTAAACGCTTGAGGCAAGAAAGAAAAATATAAATATTGAACTTCAAATCCATGTACGAAACATCCACCAAAACATATGATCCAAGAGTTCTTTCTTGTAACTTAGTCAAGTACCTAGACAAATGTTTTTTTCTATGCATCTCGATATGTGAAAAATAAAGCATGAAGTATCGAGAAATGGTGATTGACTTCCTGATGGTCAAAGACAAGCACAAAAACTCTACTAAAGACTTGAGAGGAAAAGATTGTGCAGATAGTAAAATTTCTCGAAAAGGAGCTAAATAGAATTTTTAAGGGTAGTTCTTTGACACTTTTTGACTCAAAATCGTTCTGTTTTATATATAACCAGCTTATGTTTTATATATAACCAAAAATATTTATCTGGTTTCATTTTAACACCCTCTAAAAAAACATATGTTTACCATTTTCACACATTTTGAACGTATGTTTAAACATATATATTTTCAATTCAAGTTTTTGGTATAAAATAAAGATTAAAAAAATATTCCTATTATAAAATAAATATTGAAAATATGCAATAAAAGTATGTTAAAAATGTTACAGAAAATGAATATATGTTAACACATTTAAAAAGTTTCATTAAACATATGTTAATTGTGTTATAAACATATGTTTATAATGTGTTTATCGCATTATAAACACATGTTTAGTACTTAACGGGAGTCAAAAATGAAATTTTATTTAAAAAAAAGAAGTCATGCTATAGACTTAAACCACTCAAAAAAATACTTTCCCAAAATACCTTTGATAATATCAATTTTTTCTCACGACTTGCCTAACTTATCCACGAACCTTTCGTAATTACCCCAATGGCCAAACCCCCTTTTCTCTAACCATGGTGGTTATCACGTCATCCACTAACATCATCAAACAAGAACATCCAAAATTATAATTGAGGAGATTAACTATGTTGCAAATTTGCAATAGTAATTGATTGAAGCTCCATTAATCGATATCCCAACTCAAGAAATTCAAATAAGCCATTGGATGAGAATGAAATATGGGTTATTTTAATGTCTTACATGTTTCATGTTCAAATGGACGTTCAATGATAATAAATACTTAAAATTTTCAATGCCCAGAGCAAATTTCAATATAAAACGGAGGGAGAGAGAGTGAAAGATTCCTTCTCATATGCAAAGTAAAACCAATTTGGTCTTAATTCATTGGCTAAATCAAGTTCTAAAATAAACCTGTCACTGTCATTGACAAACAAGCCAAAATTTACTCAAATTTGCTAATTGACTGTTAAAGAGATGCTTTAATGGTGGGCATAGTTTTATATTTGCTATTTTGAGGCTCGCAATAAGGTTCACTTTAGTAAGCCTCATATCTCTAACGAGTTAAAGCTTAACCTCAAATGATTTATTTGAAGCTTACACCTTTTTTAGTTTAGACTCATGCAATTAGGTGGTTTGAAAGTGGTTTGAAAGTCCCTGGTGATCAATACCCCAATTATAATCATATTCCCAATTATAATCATATTTGCTACTATCATATTCTTCGGTGAGACCTTATTCATATTCTAGTCCCTACTAACTAAAATCACATTCCTACTAACTAAAATCACATTTTTGATTTACTATCATGATCATTTCAATGTCAAATTCTGACTACGTTATTATAACTTTGTTAATTTATGAATGTTCTTATCAAGGTATGAATTGCTTATCATGCGAGAAAAAAGCCTCAATGTATAAAACCGCCAAAAACCTTGGTGGTTTGTAAATTGTAAAGCGTGTTTATGAGTTATGACTAGTAATAAAAAGATATTGGGTTGCTTATGTGATTTTGTTTGAAAGGAATTTTAGAACTTTACAAATTTCTATTTGTAATGTGTGATGAGTTAAAAGGTGTGTACACGAAGAATCAATCAATTTTTAATCCTTGAAATTTTTGCCCAAGCAAAAAAAAAAGTCCCTGAACTCGAAATTATTAAGAAAAGATCCCTAAACTCACCAATTACATTACAGTGTTATGGCATCCTGAATGTTACTGTCACATTATTCAATAAAACAACACAACGTGATCTACACTTGGTTGATTTTGAACACCATTTGATGCAGGAGCCTAGTATCTCCTTACTGCCGTTTTTGGTTACATTTTGTCGTTTATTCTATGCTGCTTATTATATGCTTTATTTTATTGTTATTTTATTCCTTTAAGTGAGGTGTCATTCTGGTATAACATAACCTGATTAAAGTAGTGAGGTAGTAAAGTATAGTTTTCAGTTTTGATTTGCTGCTCATGTTTTGTACTGAGAGAATACTCTCTGATTTTATGCAATTTTCTGGTCAGAATAATAGCGTTCTATCCATTAATGGGAAGTTTCTTCTTCCTCATATTAAAATTCAGGTTTCTATGTGATGAGTACTCAAAAAGCACTAAAATTACCATGATTTTATCCTCATTAATTGATTAAAAATATATATATTTATATGTTTTATCATATATTTATATAACTTTGTCTTTTTCGGAATCACGAGTATTTTTATTGTTTTTCAGGTATTTTCGCTTAAAAACGTAACTTAAAGACTCAAAGAGGAATACTGGAAGCAATACATCACAATTATATTACTAAATAAATGGGGCAAGGTCAACAAATATGGAAAAATTGGACAAAATGGGTCGAAAAGGTCAAAAATGTCAAAAATGAGAAAATCGCTACGAGCAGCCGTCCCACGCTACGCTAGCGTACTGGGCTATCGCTGCTTTCATTCATCACAAGCATAGCGCAGGCCGACGCTATTTCGCCCATTTTTCACGGCAGGCTTCATGACGTCATCGTTGACGTCATTAATTACGACTCCCAAGCATTTATTACATGCGCAGATTTTTTAACATTTTTTTACTCATTTTTTCTCTCCATCCTCACCTATAAATACCCCCCTTCCCTTCACTTCAAAAACACACCTCAAAACACACTTCTCTCTTCTTTCTTTCTCTCCATTTCTTAGTTTTTAGTTTTTCTTAGTTAATTTCTCTTAGTTTTGGGAAGAACTAGTTATGTTTTTTTTGTAATAATTTAGCTTTTTGATTCAATAAATGGGAGTGTAAATTCCGTTTGGAGGTGCTTAAAGAACGAATGGCATCGGCAATCTTGTAGCGATTTTATTTTCTGCTTATTTTTTACGCTTATTCTTATACGTTTATATTTAATTGGTCTGATTAAATTTAATCACAGCACTGCTTTGTAAAAATGATATAATAATAACGTTGTTATGCTTGCATATTAAATAGAAAAATCTCTAAAATGAATTGATTTTATTTTTATTCAAGATTTTATATTAAGAATGTTAGTAGAGAAATATATTATTTTTTCATTACAAACTTAAATTTGAAAATTAGATTTTAAGGCTTTAGTTATCCTATTCGATTTAGAGTAGTGCTTTTTATTTGTTAATGCAATTTGCTAGATTAGAGTGAAACTCTATTTCAAAAGTTTTTATAAGAATTATTATGTGAAAATGTATTGACAAATGTTTTCAATAATGGTTTAAAACTTGAAAGTTAAGACTCGGATAATTAAATTCTTAGGTTTAATTTCGACACCTCAATAAAGTTTAAATCTTTAACTTCACCAAAGGTACGCAGATTTAAATAGTTCATTTTCAATCTCTTAACAAGGAATTAATTTAATTAACCAAATTAGTTATCAACCCACAGCGTAGGTGTTAATTGATTGTTTAGTTAACAAAGAATATCTTAACCCACCAGCGCAGTGGTATTCATACAAAAAAGTTTTAGAATCAATAAATATCAATTCATATTTTTAATAACCTCAGATAATACGGCAAAGATAATTAACTTACATTATATCATAAATACTCCACTATTATTTATAAAAAGATAAAATTTGCATAAATGTTTATTGAATCTATGTTTATTTTTATGTAAAGTAGATTAAAACACAAAAAACCCAAAATATCGTGATAGGATGTTTAGGATTTAATTTCGCTTTTTAAAAGTTTGAATTATAAATTAAAAACCACATACATTCCTTTCTTAGATCGACGGGAGTATACTTATCATTTTCTACATGAAATGACTACAGATCTGAGAGTTTTATAAATATAAACCAAAGTATTAGCGAGGACAGGATCTGACGCTTTTAAGCATCAAAGTTTTTGACAATCCCGATTCTCGCTTATCAAGTTTTTCGCACCGTTGACGGGATGACTCATGTGGATGGCATCAAAGTTTTCTTCTTGGGAAGGAATGCTTTTAATTTATTTATCAAAATTTTAAAAATATTTTTGTACTGTAAATAATTGTGATTTTTTTTTTGTTTTTGTAAAAAAATAAAAAAAAACAGTTAATCAAATTTCAAATTTCATAAGAAATAATAAAATAAATAAAAAATTAAAAAAATAAAAAACAAATTGTAGCATGAATAGTGCAATAATTTAGAAATTTGAAATTTGAAGTAAAAAGTTTTTATGCGAAAACTTTGATGAGCGAAAACCGGCATCGCCGATCCTGCCAATACTTTGGTTTTATATTTATAAAAATCTCGCAAGTGCACGAATCATTTCGTAGAAAATGATAAGTATACTCCCAAGGTCGATCTAAGAAAGGAATGTATGTGGTTTTTAATTTATAATTCAAACTTTTAAAAACGAAATTAAATCCTAAACATCCTATCATATTTTTGGGTTTTTGTGTTTTAATCTACTTACATAAAAATAAACATAGATTCAATAAACATTTATGCAAATTTTATCTTTTATAAATAATTGGGTATTTATGATATAATAACTAAGTTTAATTACGCTTTCATATTATCTGCAAGTTATTAAAAATATGAATTGATATTTATTGATTCTCCCTTTTGTATGTAATACCACCTTTAAGTGCTAGATATTCTTTGTTAACTAAACAAATCAATTAACACCTACAAGATTGGCCGATAACTAATTTTGGTTAATTAAATTAATTCCTTATTCTAAGAGATTGAAAATGAACCATTTAAATGCCACCTTTTGTGGTTAGACTGTTAAACTTTATTCAAGTGTCCCAAATTAAACCTAAGAATTTAATTATCCGAAAGTACTAACTTTCAAGTTTTAAAACCACTATTGAAAACATGTGTCAATACATTTTCACATAATAATTCTTATAAAAACTTTTGAAATAGAGTTTATTTCTAACTACCATCGGCGATTGTACTCAACAAATAAAAAGACTACTCTAAATCGACCGTGATAACTAAACCTTAAAATCTAATTTTCAAATTTAAGTTTGTAATAAAAATAATATATTTCTCTCTAACATTCTTAATATAAAATCTTGAATAAAATAAAATCAATTCATTTTAGAGATTTTTACCTATTTAATATTTCGCAAGATAACAACGTTATTATTATATCATTTTTACAACAAAGCAACAGCTTAAATTTAATCACTTGCATAAATTAAATATAACATGTAAAATAAAGCATAAAAAATAATCCGCAGAAAAAATAAAATCCTACAAGATTGATGCCATTCCCGCTAAGAAAACCTCCAAACTAATTTACACTCCCATTTATCAATCAAAAAGCCAAATTATTACAAAAAACATAACTAGTTCTTCCCAAAACTAAGAGAAATTAACTAAGAAAAACTAAAAACTAAGAAATGGAGAAAGAAATATAAGACAGGTTGTTTTCGAGGTGTGTTTTTGAAGTCAAGGAAGGGTATTTATAGGTGAGGATGGAGAGAAAAAATGAGTAAAAAATGTTAAAAATGCAAAAACGCTGCAATGGAAATGCCGAGGTCATTAATGACGCTGATGACGGGGCGCATCGTGCACGGGCGAAAAATTGTGGCGCGTATGTATTGGGCGCGATGAACAGCCATAAGGCGACTGCAGGCACGGATGAACAAGTACCAAGACGCTGCCTACTGGATGAACAGCGATTCAAGACGCTGCAGCCTCAGCGCGGTCAGGCATTTGTATGCTACGGATGGGCTCCCGGCGCGATTTTCTCCTTTTTGACCTTTTTCGACCCATTTTGTCCAATTTTTCCATATTTGTTGACCTTGTCCCATTTGTTTAGTAATATAATTGTGATGTATTGCTTCCAGTATTCCTCTTTGAGTTTTTAAGTTACGTTTTTAAACGAAAATACCTGAAAAACAATAAAAATACCCGTGATTCCGAAAAAGACAAATTTATATAAATATATGATAAAACATATAAATATATATATTTTTAATCAATTAATTAGCATAAAATCATGGTAATTTTAGTGCTTTTTGAGCACTCATCACTATGCTAAGTGGTATCTGAGCTCAGGCCTTTCCTGTGTAATGATGACTAACTCTGCTAAAGATGGCCAACATGATGTTAACAAAGCTTCCATTGCAAGGGTACTTGCGACTTATCTGCGAGAACAAGAATAGAAGAACGAGGAGCAATTCTGAGCTTTTCTGCAAGAGTTCAAGCAGAGCATGACCCACTTTCGCGATGAATTCGTGAGCGAGTTGAGAAACTCAGTGACTCTACTCGACTATTTTCCTCATCGTGACACCCATCGTCATCAAACCCACCTCCTAACAACATGCAAACAGACTCCACTAAGGAAGTCAACCCTTGTAAGACCAACCCTTCACCATTTCCTCGTGTTCAAATCCATACCCAGTTACCAAAAACCTATACACCTAAAAACCAAACATACCTAAGACCCATGCGTCAATATCCACCCATTAAACAAAATAACCTCGCCAAACACCAACACCACTCAGAAACAGACCATCAGAATGCTCAGATTATCGTAACAAAAATAATATCCCTATTAATGGTGATCAAATGAACATAATTGAGTTCTTAAGCTGGGTTAAATAGTGGACAACTATTTTGATTATATGGAAGTTCCAAATGATAGACAAGTAAAAATGGTAGCATATAAGCTCAAAGGAGGAGCTGCGATAGAATTCAAGGTACGAGGAGACATGGTGAATTAGCTATCAATTCATGTAGTTTGATTAGGAGATTTATGTTTGAGCATTTCTTACCATCTTATCATCAGCAAACACTCTTCAAACAATATCGCAATTTCCATAAGGGAACTTGAACTGTAGTTGAATATGTGGCCGAGTTTCAAGAACTCAGAATAAGAAATGACCTGGACGAGAGTCAGTCACAAGAAGTTATGAGATTCATAACTGGATTGAAAAAACCCTTGAGGAGTCAAGTAGATGTTCGAAATGTGCAAAGTTTTCCAGAGGTTGAGCCTCCAAATATGAATCTCAATTAAACAAGTCCCCATGAAATAACTTTGCTAGAAGGTTAGGCAATGAACCATTCCATGACAAACATCACTTTCACTCCTCACAGCAGAGTGATAAAGTGAATTGAAGGCAGCATTTAAAACCAAAGAAAGACTTTATGAATGACAAGTGATACCTTTTGGATTGTGCAATGCTCCGAGCACTTTCATAAGGTTAATAATAAACCGGGTACTCAAACCATTCACAGGTGAGTTTGTAGTAGTATATTTTGATGATATACTAATCTTTAGTACAGGGGTTGAGAAACCCATGATTCATTTGAGATCAATTTTGGAAGTATTCAGGGTTAATAAGTTGTACTCAAACCTCAAAAAGTGTCTAAGGTTTGTTACAAGTAACAAAGGACTTTCCGTAGATCAGAGAAAAGTCTCAGCTGTACAAGACTGGCCAGCTCTAACTAATGCTCATGAGGCTAGAAGCTGGATTTGCCACTTTTTACAAGAGGCTTATTAGAAGATTTAGTTCCTTGTTGGCACATACAAAATATTAAAATAACCATGCTACAATGATGTTTGTTCTTCTATGATCCCTTTCTATAATCAAAATAACTAAATAATACCTTTTACAATCACAAAGACCAGTCAACCTCAAACTCAAACAAATGACTAAAATGACACCGCACACTAAAATATTTAATCAAAATTAAAGAATTAGCTGCAACATAATGGAGTAAAAAGCCTCATCCAAACCAAGTTAACTTCACCTGCAATAGTCTAATTATAAAAATATTACAACTAAAGAAAGGAACAAAAATACGGCAATGCCTGCAGTTTCTTATGAAAATGTAGAGCAGCATAGAATAACAATATATTTCAACATAATCAACACCAAAAACATACACCCCAATGAGTACCATAACCAGTGGTGGACCTAAGGGGTTAGGAGGGGCTATAGCCCCGTCAAAAGTTTTGAGAGAAAACTTATTATCTATTTTAGATATTTACTTTTGAGAGAAAACTTATTATCTATTTTAGATATTTATAAAATAATATTTATTAATTAAGTTGAATATTAGACCTATTTTTTTTTATTCAACCAAATTATTTTTCAAGTATTAATTTAACCAATTTAACATTCAACTTCTCTAATTTGACAAATTTGAGATCCTAATTTTTTCAATTTAACCAGTTTGATACCCAAAAACATATTTGGAAAATTGCCAAAAAACAAAACCATAAAATTTATAAAAACAAAAATAGCACCACAATAATATTGAATAATGTCCAATTAGACGACGTTCAACACTGAAAGGATCTAAATGAATGTAGTTTAATTTGAATAGCGTCCAAGTAGATAGAGTTCAAAATAAAATGATGTGAAATACTTTCTTTTAATAGTAAAAATGTATGAGTTGGACATAAGGAGTTATTTTTACTGTTACAAATTTTAAGAATGTTATTTTTATTATTTTTTCAAAATATTTAAATCAATTAAATTGAAGAAATGATCTTAAATTGGTGAAGATAGAATACCAAATTAGTCAAAATGTAGAAGTTAGAGTACTAAATTAATCAAATTAATTTTAGAGAACTAAATCGATAAAGTTACAAAAATTGGGTAATAAGTTAGTTATTCACTCTATTAATTACAACTCATTTTGACCATTATTATAAGTTTATTTTGGATCCTATGTTAAAAAAATAGAGAATGCTATTTGTTATTTTAGGAAAACAAATTCACTTTAAAAGTAATAAAATTTTGGGTGGGTGATCACAAAGATCCAATAGCTTTTCTAAATGGAGCACTTAATTCTATTAGTTTTTTCTCATGACAGTTTAATCCATTAATGTTGACAAAGAAACAACACAAGTAAAGGGAGTAGCAAGCCGATATATGAAAAATCTTGGTAGAGAGCATTGGGATGCTATTAAGAGAATCCTAAGATATGTGAAAGGGTCCTCAAATGTTGTATTATGTTATGGAAGATCAAAATTTGTTATCGAAGGTTATCTTGATTCAGATTTTGCAGTTGACCTTAAAAAAAAGTCCACTACAAGCTATGTGTATGCACTTGAAAGAAGAGTTGTAAGCTGGATTTGAAGATTACAAATTGTTGTAGTGTTATCTACAACAAAAGTAGAATACATGGCAACTACACAAGTGTGCAAGGAAGCAATATGGACCAAAAGGTTATTAGAATAACTAGGGCATAATCAAGAGAAGATTCCTCTTTATTGTGACATTCAAAGTGCCTTACATATCGCAAAGAATCTAGCCTTTCAATTAAGAACAAAACACATAAGAGTATAGTATCACTTCGTTTGAGAAGTAGTGGAGGAAAGAAGGACAGATATGCAGAAAATTCACACCAAGGAAAACCTAGTAGATGCATTGACTAAACCAATCAATACTAACAAATTTGTTTGGTGTAAGATCATCTATTGGCCTAACAGAGAAGTAAACAACATGAACCTACAAAAATTAAAAGATAACCTCAAGTGGGAGAATGTTAGCTTTACATGAAATATGTAAAGCCATTCTTCATAAAGAAAATATATTAATATTAGAAAGGAAGCATATGGCTTTAAAAGAATTACCTACTATTAGGTAATGAACTTGAACGGAGGAGGTGCATATGAAAACATACAGCTAATTCCTCCATAATCATCCCAATAAACAAGAGTTTTATTTTATTCTTTCTTTAAATTGTTTGCTTCGATAGAAGTTGTAATTCCTTTTGACATTAGAGAATTTTATTATAATAATTTTTTCTCAATTTTTTCTCCTTTCAACTTTTGTTATAAGCTTCTACTTTACCCCAATTTCCTGACAAGAGCAACAATGCACATTTGGATAATGGTTTCTATATGATCCGAAAAAATGCTAGTCATAGATAAATAATAAAAAAGAAAAAGGATAGCAATGGTCCACTAAATTTGACAAAAAGACATAAAAGTTCATTAACCTTTGAATGGGGTAATAAAAATCCAATAACTATTAAAAAGGACACTAAAAGTCCAAAACTTCTAAAATTATCAAAAAGAGATCATGTAAACTATCATGTGCAATTTAAACAAGGGCAATGAAAATGGAAACTCACGATGAAGGAGCTGATGTGCGATGGAGGAGTTCAGATGGTGACTCTGTTTTCCGAGTTAGGGATTTTTATTTTTTTAATTAATTATTGTTAAGCATAAATTAAGATAGACAATATTACTCTTGTTAAAATCGCACATATTAGCTCACATAATCTCTCTTTGATAATTTTAAAAGTTTCAGACTTCTAATGCATTTTTTAATAGTTATTGGATTTCTAGTACCCACCCAAAAGTTATTGAACTTTTATGCCTTTTTTCTTTTGTCAAAATTAGTGTATCATTGCTACCTTTCATCCTAACAAAAACATAAAGGGTATTCATTGTCAAAATTCCAAAAGATCAGTGCGGAGTCCTATACAATCTTTTTCCCTATAGAGCAGCATATTTGAAGCCATTAATATTACTCTTACCAGCATTTTAGTATTATTAATAAAAAAAACAAGTATTGGATTATACAGCGACAAAAACATTTAATAAAAACCAGTGTGTAGAATCAACGATTTGACAGCCAAAATATATATGCATATAACACAGACACAAGTAAAAATCTAAAAAGGCCCAAAGCCATATCGATATAAAGATTATTCTTAGTACAACAGATCAGATTACCAGAATGAAAAGTCATATATAAGAAGTCAACCAAATGAAAAAATCTAAGAAATGGAGATCATCAGACTTTAAAAATTGGAAAAAGAATCAAACAAGTAAATAAATATTCAATAATTCAAACATCACATATGAAAATCAACACGCACAAGCGAATCGAACTTACTGAAGCCATTTTCGACAAGGTAGTTGAAGGTATGCCCATCACAATTGTAGGTAAACTTGTTGTTGGAAGCAGGGAGCTTCTGGAGGCATTGAGAAGCGATGCTGGTGAAATTTCCACTGAACTCAGTGTACTCAGCGAGAATAACCGTTCCTCGAGCCACGAAGCTGTATATCAAAGATTGTTGCCCCATTTCTGTTAAAAAAAAAGAAGCCTAACCTAAACTATTAAACAAGCAATTGCACCCAAATTCAGATAGGGAAGCGATGGGAGAGATCCAGAGAGCGATGAGGAGAGATCCAGAGAGCGATGAGGAGAGAACGAAAATGCTGGATTTGCGGTGTGAAACGTATATGAACCAATTCTAAACGTACATATTAATTTACTAATATATTCTAATTAAAATTATATTCTAAAATTATTAATTTATGTTATAAAATGAAAAAAGTAATGATTAATTGTGCAAATGTATAATTGGTAATTAAAAAATTAAAACAGTACTAGCAAAATTAAATCATTATTTTTTTAAAAAAACATTATCTAAATTATTACATTTCAAAAATGATCAATGTAATCATCAATATATCTAATTATATTTTGTAAAATTGATTCTTTTCCATATATATCCGATAACTTTTGAAATTGTAACAAATGAATCATGGATCGGTTCCTTAATTGTAACTACACACGATATTTATCCAAAAATAGAACACTTTCATTTAAAATAATTTTAACTAATTAGATGATCAATAAAAATAATTATTTTAAATTACAAAACCAACTATTAATATCAACTAATTTATTATACATCAAAATATCATTTAATTTTAAAAAAATTAAAAATATCAATAATTATAATCACATAAATAACTATAAATATAAGTAAGTAATTAAGGTAAAGATAAAAAAAATGTTAACTAACAATATATTTTACCCAAAATATATACAAATAAAACCAAATACATCCAACAACTAATAAAATAGAAATAAATTATAAATAATAAGAATAATAATTACAACTATATAAAGATAGAAAAATAGGAGTAATATCATAATTGATTGGATACAAAAATCCTTTCTAAAAAAACTGAGCACTATAACGACATCCAATAGCTGGAACCTTCTCAGAACAAATAGTATCCAAATCCCTCCCTCTAATCAATAACTCTATAAACTGCACACAGTATACACTACGATCAAAATGGGAAAATATCACTAAAGCTCCTAAATTATCTTCATATATGCCTTTAAATTTTATAAAAATATCTCTAATATCTTTATTGTTTATACTTAATATCAAAAATACTTTTTAATAGTTAATGAAGTTAAGTTTCTATCCATTCATGTATTTTTTTTCTTATAACTCTATTACAAAGTAATCTTTTACTATGAATAATTAGTAATTTCAACTCTGATTTTTTTTTTTTTAGTTAAGAATTTTTAACATATAAATATTGATTAATTTTCTAATTTTAGAATTCACCAACAGAATTCATAGGTGTATTTGATATTATCTTATTTTAATGAATATATGTTTATCTCTTTCTTTCTCTACTTTACCTCTAATCTTTAATTACCTTATTAGAAGCATCACCTCCTTGATCGGGAACAATGCTGATGATAAGATCCTTACTTTTATTTAAGATATAAGAGAGACATTGAGTTTTAGTAAAAAAAAGATTTATTTATTAAGAAAATCAAATCATTACAATCTTAATTTTATGCTAATTTACTCTATACAAGAGTTTGTTTATACATAACTTTTTTAAGAAGATAAGGGTCTTTAAAATCTATATGCAGAACTTGTTATGCCCTTCTTCCTAATACAAGAGCCCCTTTATAGACATAAGAGCATTTGTTTTTATACCTAATAAAGATATGGGAAAGTATGAAGATTACATTTTATTTATCTCTTTCTTCTTTTAAAAATTACTATCGACACCTATTTATTCAAAGTCAATTGCCGACATACTTCCTTATGAACACGGAGATGTAGATCCATCTCTATCCTTTCTACACTAAAGCACTTAATGTCCTCAATTTTCTTTTCACCAGTTGGCAAAATTCATGTTTGATACCTTCAGTTAATTTCAACTCATTATAGTTGAATGGTGATTCATAATTGATAATTTTCCCAATATCTTCTTAAATTATGTTCAAGTTACTGTGTTAGATCATTATAACCATACTTGTAAAATAATTTACCTTGATTTCAAGAGATATTTCTATTTTTTATTCCATGGTATATTTGACTCAGTATTATTACTCTTTTCTAGTTAAGAGCTTTTTCATCAAACTCTTCTTTTAATAAAATCCTAGGTTGGTCTACTATAATTGCTGAAGATGTCATTCCTATTTTAATAAAATGATAAGGATTGATAGGTTTTCCTTTATATCGATCCATTATGAATCTAAAATCCTCAAAATACTAAACGATCATTTACTTTTACTTTTTTCTAAAAAATTTAATGGCTTTTTGAAAAAATTTTGGAAATATTTTCTTTCATAAATATTTTCAATTAACTCACAATAAAATAATTAGTAAATAAGTTTTGGATCTACTCTCTCAGTAATGTTGAATCTGTTTCATGTGATTTTTTTTCTTCCTATTGTATAGATTTTTTCTGTTGTGAAAATTTTCATTGTTTCAAGTTGATATCTTTTTATTTTCTTTCCAAATTATAAAGGTTTAGACATTGGTTTGGATTTATGTTCCTTTATCTGTCTTTTTCTTCCTCTAGGATAAATTTATCATTTGTTTCCCTAAAGATTATAGGTCTTGGTATCTTTCTTAGCATTGTTATATTTCCTTTGCAACTACCTAATTTTTAAGTGCTTGTGCATAGTTACCTTTTAAACTTGCTATTACATTACTAGATTTGAGAAGCTTAGGGGTTTTGAAATTGGCAAAACTTTTTTTTTTTGCTTCAATTCTATTAGTGAATACTTTGTATATTACACCAAAAAACTCAATTATTACCCTACTTGCTTCTAGCCATGTCATATATTCCTGGAGCTGGTCTATCATTGGCAACATAATACTTTTGTTTTTCTTCTTGATTCTATTTTTGAGCTCTCTCTCATATGCAATTTCAGACCATAAAATTTTTGAGGAGTTACCTTTATCTTTTTTTTGGTTAGTTTTGAGATTTTATCATTTTCTATTATAATTAAGTCTATTTCTTTGTTAAAGAACTAGATTTGTCACATTTGAGTGACCTTTTGAGGCATAAAATCTCTAATTGGTCTCTTATAACTCTTAATTCATTTTCTTTGATCTTGATTTATATGTCAAAGTTGTCTATCTTTCTTGCAATTATAAAAATTGTTAGTGGAGTTAATTCTCTAGTTAAAGCATCAGTTACACTATTCTTTTTTTCTTAGTAGATGTTCAACACCAAATTCGTAATGATTGAATCATTATTACCATATCATTAATCTTCATTATTTGTAATCTCTTGCAATATTAGTTATGAAGAAATATCTAAAATAGTTATTGTATATTCTATTAATAAATCTTGAGAATATTACATATATAGCAAACATTTTCATCACATTTTACAACTAATATATTCATTTTCATTACTATGGTAATTTAGTTCAGCACATTAGAAAACTCTTGAAGTAAACCTATATAAATATTCATCATTATCATCTACTGTTGCTTTTAATATGGCTCCCAAATATTCATGTGAACTTGTGAAGCATCCGTTTTTTTTATCATTTTGTCATCTGGTCCAAGAAGGTAAAGTGATAGTAAATTTTTACCTATGTTTTTACCTTTTCTATGTATTGGGTATCTTTCTCAATCCAATTTCAGACATAATCTTTCTTAATTTTTGCTTGTAAAGGTTTTATCATTTTTTTCTAATTTCATAATATCTACTTCCGCATATGTCAAATATACTAAAAACTTTTGTAATTAATCTTTATTAGTAATGACAATAGGAAATCCTTATATATTATTTAAGCATGAAGTTGAAGGTGATGTTTTTCATTGATTATTTCAAGTCCTAAATATTTGATCTTTTGTTAGGCTAATAATGCATTTTTCTCTCACAATACTATTTCTTTCTCTTTTTTTACATTTTGTTAAGATTTTTAATATGTTTAGATAATACTGGTTGATATTATCACTAAAAATTAATATATCATCAAAATAGACATAATAAAAGGGGTGATATTCTTTAAAAATATTGTTCATATATCTTTAAAATATTTTTGGTGCTTGTTTTAATCCAAATGGTACAACAATCCATTAGAATTGTCCTTGTGGAAATTGAAAGGCTATTAATAGTATGATTCTTTATCTAATCTGATTCACCAAAATTCACTTTTACAATCAAAATTAGAAAAAAATTTCTTTTCTTTGATCAAAGCTAATAACTCTTATTTTTTAGGGATAAAATATCTATCATATATAATTTATTTATTTAATGATTTCAAATTTATCATCATTGTTTTCTTTTCTTGTTTTTATTAGCTTCTTTTTCTATTAAAAATGTTGGTCTTGAGTGTGGACTCATGTTTGGTTCAATTACTCATAAATTCAAAAGTTCTTGATTTTGTTTATTAAATTATTCTCGATATTTTGGAATGTATACCATAGTTTTTACACTTATAACCTTATCAAGGTCTCTTAGCTTTATACTTTATTCGTTTTGAAGCTTATTATTTTTTGGATCTAAAGGATTTTTTGAGCTTATTATCTTAGGTAATTTTCATATTTTCAATAACCTCTTATCTTTATGTATTTTTTTAATAAAAGATTTTTCTGATTATTAAGATCTAGATCATTTTCATTTAATAATTTTTTATGTGTTATTTTTTTAAATATGGTTTATGTTTTTTGTACATCTCATTGCATTTTCACATTTTATGTTATTCAATAAATTTTTCTGATGACACACTTTTGACATTTTTAACATTTGAAATATTTAGTGTTTTTCCTTCTAATGTTATTATACTTATCCTATCTATAGATTGAGTAAATGATTGATATAAGTTTAAAAAGTTATTTCTTATCAAGAAATCTACTCCTATTTTATGTTGATATATAGTATGAATATATAACTTTTCTCCTTCTATTATAATATCAATTTATCTCTTTGTTAAGATTAATTGTTATATTATTTATTATTCTTATTATCAAGTCCTTGGAGTAGTTCTTGTGAAAATACATACTTTCTTGCTACATACATATTGTCTCCGGTACCTATGCAGCTATGTAAATGGTATATAGTATATACCTTGAATTTATATCATATTTTTATATAAGTACTATTAGGATTAGTTATATTATAAAGATCATTCATTCTCAGATGTTTTCTCTAAATCTGTTTCTTATTTTTCATTTTCACTTATTAAATATATTGACTATGTTTTATGAATAGCTGATTTTTTTATAGTTTTAATTCCATCTTATAAGCTTAATTTAATATCTTTAAATTTTTCTTATATTCCTTTTTATGATTTAACCTATTATGAAATTCATTGGCATAATGATCTTTCTCATTATATATCTAACACTTACAAGTTTTCTTGTTTGATGGACAATAATTTTCTTTTCTCTAAAGTTTTCTTCTTCTAAAATATCTTTTTTATTAATGTTCATAGTTATATCTTTTCTTATATTTAGAAAAAAAATTGTTTTCTAAATTTATTTTTCTTGAATCCTTTATATTTATTATATAGTTTTTGTAAGATGTTATATTACATCCATACTTTTTTGGCATTCGGAAATTCTTACTATCATAACATATTTTAGAATTTTTTTTTGTATAATTATATTCCTTTCTTATTTAACATTATAGAATTATCCAAACTTTTAGTTTTTTTATTCTTCCTCGTAAAGTATCTGATATTGCTATAAGATTTTTATATCTTCAATTTTCTTCAAAAAATTTATATAGAATTCTTGGTAACATTTGAAAACAAAATATTTCCTTAAATTATTATTGTATTTTACGTATGTTGTGATAATACATTTCATATTCACATATAAAAGAATCTATGTAACATATCACATATTTTATATTTGCTAAATACTTTTTAACCTCATTTGTTTATAGTTCATTGTTTTAGTAATATGATTTCTTATCTCTTCTCCTATGAATTCTTTGTATATTTCATTTATTACTTTATCGAAATATTATCTTCTTATTATAGAATCTCTTTGCATCATAAGATGTATATCATCTGATAGATTACTTAACCATACTTTAATATTTTTAGTCATTTTATGGTTAAATAATACTCTACAAATTAATGGATTTATACTAGTGGTTCCATATATCTGGATTAGTACACTCATTGCACTAGCCCATTCATTTAATATCTTTTTTCTATAATTAATGCAATCTAGGTATAGATAGTTTTGTTGTTATTTTTATGAAGTTTGAATTTTGGTGGTATAGATCCTCTAATACCATAATGTAATACTTCTTTCATTTTTGGTTGTTACCTTCTAATAATTGCTTGAAAAACACTTGTATTTCATGATTGTACTATACTTAATTGAAATGAATAGGTTTGATTATAGATGTTTATTTTATTATACAAACCTATCTTTTTGAAATCACATGTACGTTTTGTTATAATTTAGGTGTTTTTAACTTCAATAGAGATAAATATGTCAACACATGAAACAGAACACTTTAAGTACTCAAATAGTACCCTAAGAGCTAAAAATACTAAGGTATATAAGCCTTACATCAAGAAACAAATATTATGTAAGGTGCACAAACAAAATTCAACCATCTACCCTTCTCACCACTAAGTTTTCAACAACCATAACAACCACAAGCCTAGAAAAAGAAGCCACATAGTGAGGACAATACAAATGCTCTAATGGGAATGATGAAAGACTTCATCCATTCCGTAAATACAAAAGTGGATAGCATAGAGTCCACTTGATGAGCAGAATCGGGATTGCCAACAACTTTGATGAGCGAAAACCGGCATCGCCGATCCTGCCAATACTTTGGTTTTATATTTATAAAACTCTCGCAAGTGCACGAATCATTTCGTAGAAAATGATAAGTATACTCCCAAGGTCGATCTAAGGAAGGAATGTATGTGGTTTTTAATTTATTATTCAAACTTTTAAAAACGAAATTAAATCCTAAACATCCTCTCACGATATTTTGGGTTTTGTGTTTTTAATCTACTTACATAAAAATAAACATAGATTCAATAAATATTTATGCAAATTTTATCTTTTATAAATAGTGGAGTATTTATGGATATAATAACTAAGTTAATTATGCTTGCTCGTATTATTTAGGTTATTAAAGATATGAATTGATATTTATTGATTCTCCCTTTTTTGTATGAATACCACCTTTGGTGGGGTTAGATATTCTTTGTTAACTACACAAATCAATTAACACCTATGGGTGGGGTTGATAACTAATTTGGTTAATTAAATTAATTCTTTTTCTAAGAGATTGAAAATGAACCATTTAAATGCCACCTTTGGTGAGATTAGACAGTTTAAACTTTATTCAAGGTGTCCAAATTAAACCTAAGAATTTAGTTATCCGAGTACTAACTTTCAAGTTTTAAAACCACTACTGAAAACGTGTTGCCAATACATTTTCAGATAATAATTCTTATAAAAACTTTTGAAATAGAGCTTCACTCTAACTACCGGGCGATTGTACCAACAAATAAAAGAGCACTACTCTAAATCAGACCGGATAACTAAACCTTAAAATCTAATTTTCAGATTTAAGTTTGTAATGAAAAATAATATATTTCTCTCTAACATTCTTAATATAAAATCTTGAATAAAAATAAAATCAATTCATTTTAGAGATTTTTACCTATTTAATATTTCGCAAGCATAACAACGTTATTATTATATCATTTTTACAACAATAGCACGCTTAAATTTAATCATAGACAAATTAAATATAACATGTAAGAATAAAGCATAAAAAATAACCGCAAAGAAAATAAAATCCTTACAGTACTTCAATGCTATTCCCATTGCTAGAAAACCTCCAAGCGGAATTTGCACTTCAATTTATTGAATAAAAAAACTAGTAAATTACAAAAACATAACTAGTTCTTCCCAAAAAGGGAAGAACTCTAAAACTAAGAGAAACTAGCTAAAACATAAGAAAAACTAAAAAAACTAAAAACTAAGAAATGGAGAGAAAGAAAGAAGAGAGAAGTGTGTTTTGAGGTGTGTTTTGAAGTGAAGAGAAGGGGGTATTTATAGGTGAGAATGGAGAGAAAAAATGAGTAAAAAAATGTTAAAAAAATGTTAAAAAATGCAAAACGCCAGAATGGGAATCTTGAGGTCATCAATGACGTCATGCGAGGCCGCACGTGAAAAATGGGGCAAAAGTGGCGCGAAGCGCGCGTGAGGCAGTCAAGGCGCGGATGAACAGTACCGCGCGCGATTGTGCGTGGATGAACAAAGAGGCTGCGCAGCCGGCTGGCCGGGCACTGGCGCGCGCGGGATGGGCTTCTCCGGGCGCGATTTTCTCCTTTTTGACATTTTTGACCTTGTCGACCCATTTTGTCCAATTTTTTCATATTTGTTGACCTTTTCCCACTTATTTATTAATATATTTGTGATGTATTGCTTCAAGTATTCCTATTTGAGTCTTTAAATTGCGTTTTTAAGCCCAAATACCTGAAAAACAATAAAAATACCCGTGATTTCGAAAAAGACAAATTTATATAAATATATGATAAAACATATAAATATATATATTTTTAATCAATTAATGTCCATAATACCATGGTTATTTTAGTGCTTTTTGAGCACTCATCACCACTTATGGGGCTTATATTCAAAATTTGAAGATTCAAATTGGGCAACTGGCCAAAACCATAAATCAAAGGCCTCAAGACAACCTTTCATGCAACACAGAAGTTAATCCAAAAAAGAAGGTAATGAGTATTGTAAAGTAATAGCCTTGAGGAGTTGTAAAACCTTAGAAGAGAAGGAGAAAACTAAAAAGGATAAGGAGGAAAAAGTGGACAAAGTAAGTACTAAAAATGAAGTGATTTAAGTAAAGAAGAGTAACCTCTACAAATCCACAATTCTATTCCCTTAAAGACTCTAGAAGAAAAAATTAGGCAATCAATTTTCAAAATTCTTGGATGTCTTCAAGAAGCTGCACATGAACATACCATTTGTAGATGCACTTGAACATATGCCTTCATATACCAAATTCATGAAGGACATCTTATCTTAAGAAAGAAGGCTTTGAGATAATGAGACAATAACCTTAATTGGAGGTTATAGTGCCATATTTGAGAGAAAACTACCAAAAAACTTAATGTTCTATTTAGCTTTGATATCTCTTGCACAATTGGGAATATACATTTTGATAAGGCATTATATGACTAGAGTGTAAGCATTAACTTTATGCCACTATCCTTTTTCAAGAGATTGAGGGTTGATAAAGCCAAACCCACTTCAGTAGTATTGTAAATGGTAGATAAGTCAATCAAATAACCCGAGGTATGGTAGAAGATGTGTTAGTAAAAGTGAACTAGTTCATCTTTCTAGTAGATTTCATTATACTAGATATGGAGGAGGACCACGACATTTCTATCATATTTGGTCATCCATTCTTAGCAACAAGAAAATCACTTATTGATGTATAAAAAAGTGAGCTTACAATGATAGTATAAGATGAATAGGTAACATTTAATGTTTTTAAAACAATTAAATATCCTGATACTGATAATACCAGTAATTGCTTTAAGATAAATGTTACTAATGAAGTAGCCAATGATGTGCTTCATAACATGGATCCAAGTGATCTTTAGAATACGTTGTTCTTAATTTTGTAAACACACATGCTGATGAGAACCATGAAAGTCACTTAGGCACACACATTCATGATAATATTTTAACTAATTATGTTGAACCACCCACGTTCAAGACTTTAACATATGATGTTATGAACAATGAAATATATTCATTAGAAAAAACATTAACTTATTTAATGATGAAACTATGGAATTTGTAATGCAAGTTGATGTGATTATGCAAACTATTTGGAGGCTATGCTTCCTATGTGTTTATCTAATGCGATTGCGGAGTGTCTTGAGATAGGGTCTAGGCGCAAATCATTCATAGAGGAACCAATCAAGTTAGAGCTCAAAGAGGAACCAATCAAGTTAGAGCTCAAGCCCATACCCAACCATCTCTGTTATGCATATTTGGGTGAGAATAAGACACTTCTAGTCATAATCTTTGCTAGTCTAGGTGTGGAGCATGAAGAATCATTACCAAAGGTGCTCAGTGAATTTAAAAGAGCCATGGGTTAGTTTATTGCCGACACTAAAGGAATAAGACATCCATATGCATGCACAAAATTTTGTTAGAGGATGAATCTAAACCCACCAAGAATGCGCAACATTGTTTAAACTCTATTATGAAGAGGTGTGAAGAAAGAAATTGTTAAATGATTAGACATGGACATTATTTACCCAATATCTGATAGTGAATAAGTAAGCCCAATTTCAATGTGTTCCAAAAAGAGAAGGAATTATTGTTGTAGCAAATCAATTAATACTCATAAGAATTGTCACAGGATGGAGAGTATGTATGAATTTTTACAAGGTGAATAAAGCTACAAAGAAGGACCATTTTCTTCTCCCATTTATGGATCAAATACTTGACAGATTAGCCAAACGTTTCTTCTTTGGCCTACTAGATGGATATTTAGGTTATAATCAAATCATCGTGGCACCCAAAGACCACAAAAATACCACCTTCATAGGTCCATATGAAACTTTTACTTTTAGGAGAATGTCATTTTGGTTATGCAATGTACCTACAATATTTGAACATTGTATGATGGGCTTTTTTCTCAGACATGGCAGGAAAGCATGTAGAGATCTTCATGGCTAATTTCTAGGTCTTTGGGAATACAGTTGATGAGTATTTACACTATCTCTCCCTAGTGGTAGAAAGATGTGAAGAAACTAATTTGGTTTTAAATTGGGAGAAATGCCACTTTATGATACATGAGGGTATTATCTTAGGTCACAAAGTCTTATCTAAAGGTATTGAGATGGATATAGCTAAGATAGAAATAACTGAGAAACTATTACCACCCACCAGTATAAGAGGAGTTAGGAGCTTTCTTGAACATGTTGGCTTTTACCAAAGATTCATCAAAGATTTTTCCAAAGTCTCCAAACCCTTATACAATATATTGGAAAAAATATATGTCTTTCAAATTTGATGATAAATGTTTGGAGGCATTTTGAGTGCTTAAAGAGAAACTAGTGTCAACGCTAGTTATAATAGCACCTGATTAGAGTAAGCTTTTTGAGTTAATGTGTGATGCAAGCGACTTACCTATTGAGGCTGTTTTGAGACAACGAAGAGAAAAGTATTCCATGCCATATATTATGCAAGGAAAATGCTCAATGATGCTCAAATAAATTACGCTACTACAGAGAAGGAACTCTTAGCTATTGATATGCCTTTGAGAAATTCAGATCATATTTGGTTGGGACCAAGGTGACTATCTATATGGACCATTCTGTAATAAAGTATCTCATGTAAAAAAAGGATATCAAATCAAGATTGATAAGATGGGTTCTCCTTCTACACGAATTTGACTTAGAAATTCATGATAAAAGAGGGATAGAGAACTAGGTGGCAGACCATCTAACGAGATTGGAGAGGGAAGCTAATATGGATGATAACATGGAAATTGGGGAATCTTTCCCAAATGAGAAACTTCTCTTAGTGACTCAAATTAACATCCCATAGTATGCAGACATTGAAACTTCCTGGTTGCCTACATCCTTCCATCTAATCTCACATGGCAAAAAAAGAAGAAATTCTTCCATGATGTTAAATAGTATTTTTGGGATGACCCTTATCTCTACAAAGAATGAAATGATGGTATTTTAAAAAATGTGTGTCCCTTTTGATGAATTGGAAGTATCCTTCACCATTGACACAACTTAGACTATAGAGGCCACTTTGGAAACACAAAAATAGAAGCTAAGGTACTTTAGTAAAGTTATTTTTGGCCTACACTATTTAGAGATGCCTACATTTATGTAAAAACATATGATAGATGCCAAAGGGTAGATAATATTTCCAAAATATATGAGATACCTCTAAAGAATATACTTGCAATAGAATAGTCGCTAAAATGACTAAAATGAGTAAGGAAACTAAGTTTTCAATTAGTTAGTCTAGATAAGGACAAAAAGGTTATCACTAAACAAAAATGGGGTGAGAAAAGGATGGTTCCATCTTAGAGACCTGGTACGCCAACTAGAAGCACTTGAAGAAAAAAGTTTCTTCTTCCGAATGTTTTTCTTGAGTTAGATTGGGTATTTTTCTGAAACTTTTATTCCTTTTACTAACTCATTTCATTATTGTATTTTTTGAAATGTGAACATTGTGGTTACCCATTAGGAGATAACCATAAAAATATATGTTTGGGGATTTCACAACCATGCTTGAGGGTTTCCATGAGAAGAAGAAAAGAAAAACTAAGTTAAACAAAGGTGTCGGTATTAAGAATACTCTTTCCTTTTCAACACTAGAATCTTCTGACCAAACTCTTATAGAAAACCTTTTTCTCGGTCTAAGTACTTTGGAGGAGAAAAATAAAAATGTAGAAGTAGATAGTCAAGACCTTTAATGATCATCATTTCTTTCTCTTGAATTAGTTATTTGGTGTAATATCTTCGCATCAACATCTAGTTTTTCCTATTAGGATTAATTTTAATTGGTGTTCTTATTGAGAGGTTGTGCGGTTTGGTCATGCAACTATTAATGAGTACATAAAGCAAAAGAGGCTTATTAAAACCGTAGTTTCTGAAGTTAGGGATTTGGAAATTTCCAACTCAGAGCTCACTAGTAGAGAAAAATTCTTGAAAGACATGATGTAGGAGCTAGAAAAACAACTTTCTTAGTTGTAGAAGAAGCATAAAAGTATGAAGATTATGTGGGGCTCCCTTTATAGACAGCCAAAAAAGGGATAATCTTTGGCTATGGAATCTTTTAGGGAAAAGCTAGTGTACCTTGGGCTTGGGCTAAATGAGGAATTGAAAATTATAATGTCTTTGAAATTCATTCCCAAATCTTGCAATTTCGAATCTTAAGAAGATGGGGATTAATTTTGTTTTAATGTTTGATTACTTATTTTGTATATATGAAGGATGCCTCTTACCTAAGCTTGGCCTTTCTTCAACTTGAATTTAGGTTCATGTATCTTTGCTTTTATTCATAATAGGAAATTTTAATTCAAAATTATTTCACGCGTAATTCTAAGATTTTCAAAACCAACCAATTGAAAAATAACAAGAAAGTTGAATAATACCTTTTCATTTAGCTGAAATTTTTTTATCAAATACAATGACACATCCTATTAATTTATAGAGAAAGGTTGGTTGCAAGTTAGGTACAATGAGACATATTGCACATGATTACATCACTCAAAAGCACACATTTCAATATAACAAACTTTATAACAACATTTTGAAAAGGATTAACTATACTATTGACTACCATAGTTATGGTGCACATGCATATTTTTTACAATATCTGCATATGTGTAGTTGCTATCTACACTACTTGTGTATGTTGCGTGTGTAATAAGCCTAGCATATGCGTGCATATTTGTGGCAGTTTTCAGCATAAGGTATGCAACATCTACGTGCATCCCAATGTCATATTGTACAACATCTATGCGCATTCCAGTGCCATTGTGTGAAGCCTCTATGCATATTCCAGCACCATTGCATGTAGCATTAAGTGCAGCATCTACATACGTTCCAATGTCATCCTTGGGTGCAGTATGCACAACATATGCATGTATTTCTTAAGCATCATCAGGCACAACATATGACATATACTACCTATCACCCATTTGATCATTATCACCAACACTCCTAACACCCCCTCACATTGAGTGGCATGAGCATAACATTTAATTTGCTACACAAAGAGAGAAAAAGGCCATAAAGAGAACCTTGGTTAACAAGTCTACTGGTTATTTAACAAAAGGAATATGATGCACAACAAGTGTCTTGACCAACACCTTTTTGTGCACAAAATCAATGTCTAACTCAACATGTTTCATGCTTGAATAAAGAATAGGATTGGAAGTAAGGTGAACTGTACTCAAATTATCACACCAGATAAAAGAAATTGCTAGTAAATAAATATGCAACTCTCAAAGCAAAGCCTAAATCCACATGATTTTAGGGGCTACATTAGCAATAGATTTGTATTGAACCTAAATGCTTGATCAAGTTACTAAAGCCTACTTCTTGGAAAACCAAAAAATAGGATTGGCACCTAGATAAATGACAATACTAGACATGGATCTTTATCATCAGGACAAGAATCCTAGTCAACATCAATAAAGCCCTATAAAAGCAACTGAAAGGATGGCTTTAGAAGAAATCCATGAGAACTAGTGCCATAAAGGTATCTCATTATTCTTTTAATATCCAACCAATCTAGCTCTCGAGTGGCTACCATGAAATGGCACACCTTGTTGACTGCAAAGGAAAGATCTGGATGAGTAATGGTGATATTCCAACAATGCTTTTATACAACGTGGGATTATGAAATACTTATCCAATATGAGCACTAAAAGTATGGCTAGTAAGTATATGAGTGGAAATGGGTTTACAATGATCTATCTTGGATTTAAGTAGAAGCTTCATAATATACTTTTGTTGTGTAAGCAAAAGATCACCACTATCCACCTTATTCACCTCAATAACGAGGAAGTAACTCAGTTGGCCTATTTACTTTATAGCAAATTGAGTGTACAAATTGAAATTAGGGACTGAATAAACTCCTTATTATTTCATGTAATAATTATATCATCAACATATACCAAGAGATAAATAATGGTGATAGAAATGGATTGAAAAAATAAGGAAAAACCAGCTTTGGATTATACAAATCTCATTGCACATAAGGCATTGCTAAGAGTATCAAACTAGGCTCTAGGAGCCTACTTCAAATCATAATTGGCTTTCTATAACTTGCCTACATGATTAGGATATTGTGGGTGCTCAAACCTCTTTAGTTGTTGCATGTACACCTCATCATGCTATGAACCATTCAAAAAAAGCATTGTTAATGTCCAATTGATGGAGCTACCAACCATGAGACAAGGCTAGAGTAAGAATAACATGGTGACCTATTTAACCATAGGACTGGAGGTATCTGAAAAATGAAAACCAATAACCTATTTATACCCTCGTGCTACCACTCGAGATTTTCTTTTATCAAGAAGACCCGATGGAAGCCTATTGACTCAAAAAATCCACTTACTACTAATAATAATTCTATTAGAAGGTAGAGGCACCAACACCCAAGTCTTATTGTGAATAGGAGAATCAAATTTAGTTTTCATGGATTCAAACCACTCAGCACTAGCTAAAGCTTTCTTGAATGAGGAAGGTTCTATCTCAAACACATCATTAGTAATATTCATGTATGCCTTAGGTTACAAAACACCTATCTTGGACCAAGTGAGCATTAGATGAGTAATGGGACATATTGTCTTAGATTGTGTGATCATTGGATGATTTTTCACAATAGAAGATTGAACAATAGACTGAAGTTGAGAGGAAGATGAGGGAGGAATAAACATTAGTTCTAAAACAGACATTGAACTTGAATTTGGAATAAGAGGTATGGATATATTAGATTCAAAAATAGGTGATGAAGATCTAAAAGAATTTAAAATAGGTGATGAAGGATAAATGATACAGAAACATAAGAGTAAGGTTCATCAAGAGAGTTATATACTACTGGCTTATTGACAACAGAAGTAACAGTAGGTAAAATAGTTTTAATCTGCTAAAAGCTAGCTAGAGGAGACACAGGTTGAGAACCAACTAACTTTTTGTTAAAAGGAAACATAGATTCATGAAAGATAACATCACAACTCAAGTAAAGTTTTCTATCACTTGAAAAACACTTGTAGACTTTGTGTCTTGGACTATATTCAAGAAAAGTACATGCATGAGATCATAACTTATGAGACACATATGGTCTTAAGTATGGAAAGCAAAGACACCCAAACACTTTAAGAAAATTGTAATCAGGTTTGACACCAAAAAAGATCTCTAAAGGAAAAGAGTCATTAAGAACTGAGCTAGGTAAATAAATAGTAAAAAACACTTGAAAAGAATGCTTCATCCCAAAAGGTAAAAGGAAAAGAAGTATGGTTTAACATTGCTAGTCCTAAATCTACTATGTGTCTATGTTTCCTTTCAATAAATCCATTCTATTCATGTGTATAAGGACATGATATGTGATTCACGATGCCATACATATTAAATAGAGATGTGAGAGATTGAAATTCACCACCCTAATCACTTTGAAAATCTTTAATTTTGTAGTTTGTTTGTAGTTTAGATTGTGCCTTAAACTGTAAAAAGGCTGGATATAAGTAGCATATTTTGTCTTTAGAAAATAGATCCATGTAAAACGTGAATAGACATCTATAAAATGAATGTAATATTGATGGCCATTTATGGAATTGACAAGTGACACCCAAATATCTAAATGAACCAATTCAAGTGGTTTAGTGGCTTTGTACAAGGAAAGAGAACAAGGAAATTTGTGAGTTTTGTTATTATGATAAGCAACATATACATATTTGCAATCTTTGTAAATAGAAGAGAAAGGAATCTTGTACTGTTTTAACACTTTATTTACAATAAGAAATGAAACATGGCCTAATCTTTGATGCCGTAGAGAAAGGTCAATCATTTTAGCAACAAGAGTAATAGTTTTATTTACATAACTAATAGGCTTTTTATCAGGAGATAAATAGGGATGGGTGTTATGATCTTCCTTACGCATTGGGATATCGAATTTGTATAATCCATCACTAAGTATGCCCTAGAGCAATACCTCCCTTATGTTGTTGTCATTAACAAAACAAGAATTAGAGTGGAATTCAAAGAAAATAGAATTATCTTTTTCAAATTGTGACATACTAAGTAGAGTTTTAGCAATATTAGGGACAAGAAACATGTTATTCATTTTAAGAGATCCATCAGGAGGAAATGTTGATTGAAACTGATTATGACCTATATTGGTGATAGGAAAACCATTAATATTTCCTATCAAAAGAGATTGATTACCTATGTAGGACCAAGATGAAGAAAAATTACTTAGATTAACAATTACATGGTGACTTGCACTATAATTTGGAAACCAAGAAAGATCTTAATAGAAAAAAGCTTATACTTGTGATTGAAAATAAGTTTGATAAGGCAATGATCCATAGGCTTGATTGAAAAACAAATAAGGATAAGGGAAATGAGACATAGGAGTAGGTAATTGTTTAGGTGTATTAGTAATATGAGGCATAACTATAAGCCAATACCATTAACAATAGCAATCATAACATGAAACTGTTGCTGTGGAGGTCGTGGTGCTTGATGTGAGGTTGAGAACTGATAAGGATTGTTGTATCCAGCTGTATTGTTATTGTTGTTATTTTTCTAATTTGGTTGAAAATTTCTATCATACCTAAACCAGCAATATAAGACCATATGCCCTAATTTTCCACATACTTAATACTAAAGTCTATTTGTTGTGCGACCTATTCTAGATCCATGGCCTCTACCATAAAACTGAAAGTTATTACTTCCATTGTAGTTCTATTAGTTATCAATTCCTTACTGATAATGTTTTCCACATTGTTGATTATGATCTACAACATTGAGTTGCTGCAATTATGATATTATATCATCACTAGTTGAAGAGCTTTTAGTCACAACCTCATTTCTTGCTATAACATTTACACTAGGAAGAGGTAAGATAATTTTGATCTTCTCCTCTCGAGCCTATTCTCTTGACTAAGTAATAGTGCTTTTGCATCATCAATTTTTGTTTTCTTGGTTAGAATTTTTTCTATTAGTGTGGAGAACACACTGTCAAAGCTTTCATCAAGACCTGCTAATAGAAACATGAGTTTTTCCTCATCAATGAATGTATAGGCAATTGCTTCCAATTCATCACAATGCATTTAGGCCTTGAGAATGTAGTCATTGACTTTTAGATCTCTTTTCTTGAAATTTTGAAGCTCTTTCTTTAACTGAATCATGCAAGCTTGTGATTTAAAGGCAAAATTCTTTTCTAGTATACACCAAGCCTCTCTTGTTGTTTCGAATCTAGTTACATGTTTCAAAAACTCATATGTCATGCAATTCACCAATCAGTAATCAAGTATATCATCTTTCCTTTTATAATTTTTGTACTCATCCTTGACAACTCCATTTTTGTGAAATTTGTTTACTGGATCTTTGAGAACAAAGCTATCCAAAACTAGACTTTTTAGAATCTTTAAGATCTAATGTCTCCATATTATGAAATTATTATTATTGAGCTTGATTGTAAGCAAAAAATTAAGAAGAGAATATATTTCACTATGTTTGAGAATTGTTGGCCCCAATTATGGATTTGGCAGCTTAACTACTTGAGGCAATTCAATCATTGATACTTTATCTGGGAATCTAGAAGCTAATACAACTTCTAAGCTCTGATACCATAAAAAATAATAAGAAATTTGAATAATACCTTTTCATTTAGCTGAAAATCGATGATCAAATAAAATGGCATATCCTATCTATTTATAAAGAAATGACAGTTTCAAGTTAGGTACAATCATACACATTACACTTGATTACATCACTCAAAAGCACACATTTCAATGTAACAAATCTTATAACAACCTTTTGGAAAAGGATCAACTATACTGTTGACATCCATTTACACATGCAGATTTTTTACAATATTTGCATATGTGCACTTACCATATGCATTACTTGTGTATATTGCATGTGTAATAAGCCTAGAATATATGCATATATTTGTGGTAATTTTAGGTGCAAGGTGTGCAGCATCTGCATGCATCCCAGTGTCATCGTATGTAGCATCTATGCATGTTCCAGCATCATTATATGTAGCATCTATATATGTTTCAATGTCATCCTTGAGCGTAGTATGTGCATCACATAGGTGCATTTCTCGAGTATCATCAAATTCAACGTATAACACATGCTGCCTATCACCCACTTGATCATTATCACCAACACTCCTAACACCAATGATGCATTCCTTATTATTCTCTATGTGGCATCATTTCTGAGACCTAGCTAGCCTATAAATTTAGACTTAAGGCTTTGCATTTTTCACATACTTGATTCTTCACTTTCTTATAAATGCTTAGCAATTGAGCCTTACACTGAGTAATTAGGGAGTCTATGGATCAAAATTCCTAGTCTCCCTTGAAATAAAGAAGTTAAGAACCAAACTTCACTATGAAAGAGATCGAGATGTTTTCACTAAGCATCATTGTATGGAGTCTCTCTATAAAATGGTAGTTCTTGTAGACAAAGGGAATTATTGGGGTTATGAATATCGGGATTGTTGCGAAAATTCTTTCTTAGAGATAATAAGACATGAAATAATATGCTAAGTATTTATATGAGTGGTTCTGCTTGAGTTGAGATTCTCTAGTTCTTATAACAAAAGAGTTTAAGGAGTCTATCTTCTTCTATTTGAAGAAAATTAAGGCTTCCCTTTCCTTTCTTATTAAGCCAAAGATTGAGGAAAATGACTCCTTTCTATAAGCTATGTGATTTATCTTACCTTAACTTTGGAGGGGTTTATCGCATTGCCTTTCTTGAACCCTAGTTAAACTAACCTTCCTATAATCATTGTCAACCTTTCCATTTGCCAAAACTTTTGCCAACTGGAACAACTAATGTCTCCTTCATCCATAATTATTCTTCTAAAAGTTCGAAAAACTCTAAGTTCATGGCAACAACCGAGGTGAAGAAAATAAGGAAATAACTAGCAAAGATAACTTGTAGTTTGAGCTCATAGAATTAATTGTAACTAATGTAATTCAAGCTAATGGAACTTTACTTTAAAATAATGTACTTCGAGTTTATGTACCTCTACTTTGAAATAATGTACTTTTAGTTTTTGTTTAATAAATAAAAATGTTGTTATATATATATATATTTATATCCTTACCTGTTTCGAAGTAAATTATATAGATTAGTTTTTATTAGGGTGTTATTACTTCCTTGGGTAGTCTACGTTGGTACTTGGACAATGTGATTAACCCAAACTTATTTAAATATTTGGGGTGATATGATTAGAGCCATATTCTTGGGAAGGATCATACACACTTGTCATTTATTTACTATGTCTTTCTGTATCCATTAGCATTTAAGTGCATTTATTACCATCTCCAAGTCCATTCTTTATAAATTATAGGAGAAAGAAAGGGGAAAGACATCAACTACCTCTCTAAGGCTATATATCCTTTATGCCTTACTAATTCTACCCAAGAATTTATGAGTATATCAAAAGAACATGGTAATTGTATTAACCAAATTTGAATTAGCTCTCTTGAATGTGAAAGCAAGAGGCTTCTTGAGTAAGTTAAAAGCCTTAAAGCCAATTGAGGGAAGAATAGGTTTGTTTAGGTTTTAGGAATGCAACCACAAACTCCTCAATGTGCCCTACTCTTCAAGAGAATGTAGCACTTAGCCATAAACCCTCTTTTGTGAATCACATGACCCATTGGACAACCTTCTATTGTAACCACAATGAGAGGATTTTTCACTAAGTGTTATCGATACTTACAGAAGATGGAAAACCAAGTGGAAGGACCAAACATAACCTCCTTTATGTTACTATTTAAAAGGGTAGAGGATGAACTTTATCCCTTAATTTGTATTGATATGGGGGATTTATGGTTCTATCGATTAGTAGGCAGTATCAACAAGTTTGATGGTATGCATGTCTTAAACTACCATTTTGTAGATGAATGCTACAAACTATAGAGTGATCCTTTTTTTTATTTATCATTATGAAATGATCCATTTTGTTATATGTCTTGATAGCTTGTAGCTTTCTTTGTATGTGAAATAACTTTTACTTACTTAAGTGGACTTTTTCTCTTCATTTCATTTATTTGTATTTGAGATGAATTACTTGGTACTTTAGCCATGGTTAATCTAGTATCTTCTATAGGTACCCACTTGTGTGTTATACATGGTCTTTGACCAAGGTTATTAGTTAATTACACTAATCTATCAATGGTGTTCTTCGTCAATTTTTAAACCATCTGATCAACCCATAATTGGTTTTAACTTCTTAGGCACTTTACATTATTTTTTTAACTACATGATCAACCCTAATTTAAAGTTTTCATATGCATTCTATGTTAGCGTTTGAGCACTATGATCAACCTAACTTCATACATTGCTTTGGATGAGTTGAGATATATCCACCTCTCTTAAAAGCAAGTCAATTTTTGGGCACTCTACCTTATTAATGGCATCAAGTGATCAACCTGAGGATATGGGCTATCATAGGGCCTTAGTGTCTCCTTTTTAGGCTGGGCCATTGAAGTGCTATATTGTTATACACACATCATGCCCAAGAAAGTTGGGATAAAGTTGTCTTTCTTTAAGTAAGGACATATTTTGGGTGCTTTATCTTATCAATGGCATCAATTGATCAATTAGAGAAGATGGCCCATTGTGGGGCCTCACTATCTCCTCCATTGGCTAGGACATCGAAGTGCTACCCTATTATACCTGCATCTTGCTCCAGAGGGTTGAGATACCTTCCTCTCTCTCTCTAAACAAGAACATATTTTAGGCACTCTACATAATCAATGGATCCAGATGATCAACACAAGGAGATGGGCAATTGTGAGACCTCGTTGTCTACTCCTTAGGCTAACCACCAAAGTGCTACCTTATTATATATGCACTTTTCTTAGGAAGACTTGAGATAAAGTTGCATCTCTCGCTGAGAAAGGAATTTTTTTGGGCATTCTACTTGATTAGTGGCATCTGATGATCAATTTATTATGTTACTTGTGATTAACAATTTTCATTTTTCCAATACCATGATGTACTTAAAAATTCCTATTTCTTTGAAATCTTATCACACATTAGGCCCAATAAGCCATCCATCTATAAAATTTACAAGGAAATAACTAACAACATTCATATGGTAAGTTAAAAGTAGATAAGAAGAAGTATGAACATAGATAACTTGAACAAGAAAATGTTAACAACACCAATAAAAACAAAAGTGATGTCTAATAATCCCTTCAAAACTTGCACTTCCCTTTAGTGCCCCATAATTTGAATAAAGAGCAATGCAAGTCAAGTAGACTTAGGATGATTTCTCTTTAATTTCTACAAAACAATTAAAACCCCTCCCTAGAAATGTTATCGATCTACTTGGTTTGAACACCTTTTATGGTAGAGAGAAATCAACTATTGGCTTTGACTTGATCTCATAGAATCTCTTAGATCCCTCCACAGGTTGGATACTTTAAGAATTGATGAAAAGTGGTGAGATTTCTCTCATCTTGTGCAACCAAGGTCTTCCTTTGATGGCATTGTAGTGCACTAGAACATCCATTAGATGAAGTTGGCCATATATGTAGCTCCAGGGAACATTTTTAGATGTTTGATAGTGCCTAGAACAAAAGTAGTGCTGACATTGAATCCGATCAATGACATGTCCATTCTTTATATGTCACTCATTCCATAATTGAGCTCTATAAGAGTAGACAATAATAAAAGGTCCACTGAGCTTCCAAGGTCTACCAAGACTGTCCTAACATGCATGGGCCTATCCTTACTATAATGACCAATGAGTTTTCACAGGGAGATGTGGTTCATCCTTCTCCAAGAAGGATATTTCAGGCTTCTTAAAATGATTTCTCAATTCAAAAAACTGACCTTGTTTTCCCTTTTTAGATTCTCGTGGATATCTTTTCTTGGCATTGTTGGTTTCCTTGTTAAGCTTGGGTCCACCATGGATGGTATGGGTTATTTGTACATTTTTGTTGGCATGATTATCAAGCATTTACCCTTACTAGAAAATTGGGCTTCTTCTTACAAGGGGCTACCTATCATTACATTCCACCAAGTCTCTTACGTAATGATCGGACACAAATTGTGTTCAATGAATATGCAAATATATGTATCACAACAAGTAATATAGAGATAAGAAACTATCGTTCCCGCTGAGATTATGTTATTAGAAACTAATTTTTAAAACTAATAAAAATCAATATTTTGTGTTTTTATATTTTAAGAAACCAAAATTAAAATAACTAAAAATAAATAACAATAATTAATGAAATCATAATTGACAGCTAAGAAGATATATGAAAAAATATTTAAGAATACTTAATCTCTCAATGTTTTAAATATAAACATCGTGTTGACACGTGGCATGTCCTTATCACACATTACACACAACTTTGTGTGGTTGGTCATCTGTGATTGCATGGCATTCATATGGCTTTCCCGGTTAGCCCCTCTGCTTGCGTAGTGTCCATGTGGTAACTTTTGATTGGTCCTACGTTAAATATTCATAAAAAATCCATAAAAATTCCAAACAAATCCCAAAAAAATTTAAAACTTATATTTTGATCCCTTTTCACTAGAAAGTTCATATTTTAATATTTTTAACCCCAAAAAAATTACTTATTAAATAAAATGAAAAAATATTAAGAATAAAAGTACACTAATGACTATACTTTCATAGAGTCGTCATGTACCCTCGCATTAGGAGATTTTCTATTTCTCTTTTCAAGTGCTTGAATTCCTTGCTGACATGTCCAGTGTCCAAATGCAAAAAAGAATACTTATTTGTATTCCAATGTGATGCCCTCATCCTTTGTTGCCATACAACATTAGGCTTTCATTCTAAACTCATCTGTTGTTGTGAACCTACACATTCTGGTTCTTATTTATTGATCAGCTATCTGATAAGTGCTCAAAAAGCACTAAAATTACCATGATTTATTCACTTTAATTGATTAAAAAGATATATATTTATATGATTTTATCATATTTCTATATAAATCTATATTTTCAGAATCACGAGTATTTTTATTGTTTTTCATGTATTTTTGCTTAAAAAAAGTAACCTAAAGACATAGAAAAATACTGGAGGCAATACATCACAAATATATTCATAAAATAAATGAGAAAATGTAAAAACCAAGATGGAAAAATTGGAAAAAATGGGTCAAAAAGGAGGAAATCGTGCATAAGCCGCCCAGCAGTGCCGACCAATGCACGCAGCTGCCTCCCAGAAACGCACGCAGCGTGCGCTGCAATGCCCAACCGCGACGAGCAATGCGTGCGCATCGCCCAGACCACATCGAAGCCGCGTGTCCACCTGCGAGCGCCTAATCCACGTGCACCTGCGCCCATCCGTGTGCGCCACCGCACCCCACACTACCATGACGTCAACAATGACGTCAGCATTCACTATTCCGCGTTTCCTCCATTTTTAATCATTTTTCCACCCATTTTTTCTTCCTTTCCTCACCTATAAATACCCACATTCTCTTCACCTTAAAAACATCTTCTCTCTTTCTTTCTCTCTATCTCTTAGTTTTTAGTTTTTCTTAGTTTTAGAGTTCTTCTCTTTTTTTAGAAGAACTAATTATGTTTTTATAATTTATTTGCTTTGTGATTCAATAAATGGAAATGCAAATTCTGTTTGGAGGTTTTCTAGCAATAAGAATAACATCAAAGTACTGTAAGGATTTTATTTTTTTACAGTTATTTTTTATGCTTTATTCTTATATGTTATATTTAATTTTTTTGTGATTAAATTTAACTTTACTGGCTGTTTGTAAATATGATATAATAATAACATTGTTATGCTTGCGAAATATTAAATAGGTAAAAATCTCTAAAATAAATTGATTTTGTTTTTATTCAAGATTTTATATTAAGAATGTTAGAGAGAAATATATTATTTTTCATTACAAACTTAAATCGGAAAATTAGATTTTAAGGTTTAGTTTTCTGGTCTGACTTAGAGTAGTGCTCTTTTATTTGTTTGTACAATCACCCTGTACGTAGAGTGAAACTCTATTTCAAAATTTTTTATAAGAATTATTATCTGAAAATGTATTAACAACATGTTTTCACTAGTAGTTTTAAAACTTGAAAGTTAGTACTCGGATAATTAAATTCTTAGATTTAATTTGGACACCTTTAATAAAATTTAAATTGTCTAACCCCACCAAAGGTGTTATTTAAATGGTTCATTTTCAATCTCTTAGAAAAAGGAATTAATTTAATTAACCAAATTAGTTATCAACCCCACACATAGGTGTTAATTGATTTGTTTAGTTAATAAAGAATATCTAACCCCACCAAAGGTGGTATTCATATAAAAAAGAGAGAATCAATAAATATCAATTTATATCTTTAATAACCTAAATAATATGGGAAAACATAATTAACTTAGTTATTATATCCATAAATACTCAACTATTATAAAAGATAAAATTTGCATAAATTTTTATTCAATCTGTATCTATGTTTATTTTTATGTTATTAGATTAAAAACACAAAACCTTAAATATCGTGATAGAATGTTTAGGATTTAATTTCGTTTTTAAAAGTTTGAATAATAAATTAAAAACCACATATATTCCTTCCTTAGATCGACCTTGAGAGTATACTTATAATTTTCTATGAAATGATTTGTGCACTTGCGAGAGTTTTATAAATATAAAACCAAAGTATTGGCAGGATCATCGATGCCAATTTTGCTCATCACTATCCTAAGGGCTCTTTATTTTGGACTCATCCTTCTTTTTTCTCTAAAATCTTATCCATTTTTTCTTTTGATTATCTTCATCTCCGTTTCCAAGTTAACAAACCTTTTTGCTTTTGCATAAGCTTAATTTAAAGTTATCGGTATCTTTGTTAACTTGGTGAACAAGCTTGACTATCTTGTTACTCCTTTTCGAAAAGCTTCAATCTCTAGGGAGTCTAAGCAGTCAAGAATTTTTAGATTCATGCTATGAAATCTCTTGATTTGACTTTCCACAAATTCTTCGATTTCTTAAATGATGGAGAACAAATGGTGTTTTCCTTTCTTCAGAGGTTAATTACTGGCATAGTTAATGAAAAATAACTTCACAATGCCTTCAAAGGAAGAAATAATTCCTAATGTTAGGTTGTAAAACCATCTTTGAGTTGATTCATGAAGACTTGCTAAAATGTCTTGCACATTATAGTGACCCTTTCTCTCTAATGATGTTAATCGACCTTATCATTCTTAAAGTGCAGTACATGCATGATAGGGTCCAAGATTCCATTTTAGGTTGGACATTTGGGAGAATTGAACTTCTTTGGTGGCTCTACTTGTTGTATGCTATTGTAGAATAGGGATTCGATGAGTTGCCTACACATTTAATTGAGGTCATATTGATCCCAATCAACTCCCGACTCTTTGTCTGCTCCTCCATGATTTTCTTTCTTTTCTCCCACCTTTATTTTCCTCTAAGAAGGGTTGAGTGCAATATCTTGGTAGGAATCTTATTGTTGTTGAGGAGAGGAAGTTCATCCAAGCTGTGGTCTCAATGTACACCCTTATTTGCAATCCGATTCTTGAGGTATATATCATCTTCCTTTGCCTTATCCAATTAACAGGTTTCACTCTCTTGTTCACCAATAGCTTCTTCTGCCATAATTTCATGTTGTTCTTGTAATCCCTATGGAGTTCCTCGTTTTCTCTCTTGACCACACTTATCACCCTTCTCATATCTTCTAATTTCTTTGCTACTACGAGCAAGATGTTCTTATGTTCACCCTAACCCACATTCTCTATCGAAGGTATGAGGGAGGTTGTTTGATCATTTGAATTGCTTTGCTAGCTTGGCTTGCTACTTTTTTTTTACCACACTATGATATGATGTAACCATTAAGAGGCGTTTATGTATAGAATCCCTTCACTCGATTGATCCAAGTTAGTAAGAGATTACCAAACTTAAAATTATATGCCGCATGGTGGGCACCAGAGTATCCTTTTTATTTATATATATAGGGTCAACATGGTACATGTGTTATTATATCATTGGTTATAAATATGACTAGAAAGAAATTGTAAGCAACATCTTGGCCGTTTTACTTGCATCTATATGGATGTTTGACATTGAGCTCGACCTATCCTTCTACATTCTTACATATGATGATAAGTACCAAACTAACATCCAAACACTTGTAACATATATTTTTTTCTTCTTGTCATCTACGTACTTTTTCTTCTTCTGATTAAGGTGATTTATTTTTATCCTTTTCAAATTTCATTGACTTTTATATGTTCAATAAAGTTAAAAGCTTTGGATTTGGTTTGATTATTTTTTGTCCTTATTCATCATGGAATGGATCCTCTGCTAATATGTTTCCTTCTAAGTCTTAATAAGCTCTTAATCTAAGCCATTCATGTGAATCTAACACTCATTACAAGGCAAGTCATTTAAAATCTTCTTTTGTTCTCCAAAATATCATTTAACCTTCGGTCTCTTTTCTCTTCAACGATATTTTTCTTCATTTTCTAACTCTCTTCCAAGTAATCTATGACTATAAAAATATGAAAATGAGTTTTACAAATTCCAATCCTAAGGCCACAAATTAAGATTGAAGCTTTAATTTTCACTATTATATAGGGGATTGAAATGAACTCAATGCTTACAAACTCTATATTATTATTGAATTAAAAAATAATAAAAGCTTATGGTTGAGCTTTTGATTTTGGTTTTAAGATATTTAAAAGGTTGAATTGGGATTTGAAAAAAATGTTAAATCTACTTACCTATTTACTTTAAAGACATGTATTGAATTATATTTTTGATCAGATTTGTTAAGAAAACAATAAGCAAAGCATCTTAAGACATCAACTAAGAAATATATAATAATTGAAAAAAAAGATATATATAATAAAATCTTGCTCTTGAAAACTTTGTTACTATCAATATATATTTGTTAATTAATATATTAATGTATATCTGTTAATATATATCGTATATGCTAATGTATATCATGTTATGGGATTTAGGCACATTTAGTTTACTTGTAACTCCTTTGTAAAAGACACCATGTATATTCCCTAACATACATAATGAAATACAATCATTTAGTATTTCTAACATGGTATCAAAGCCATTGCTCTAACCTTTCTTTTAGTAGTCTTGTCTCTTCTGGTGTTACTCCACCCTTATTGCTTCTGCCGTCACAACAACTGTTGTAGCCACTCACCGTTGAACCTCCAATGTCTTTCAGCCATTGTTCTTAGGTTCCGGGCCTACAGTCGCCGTCATTGAGGAGTCCCATACCACATAGACCATTGAAATCACCGTATCTACAGTGCATCTTGCTTTGATAACATTTTTAAAGGTACCACAGTGATCGTCTTACCCCGACCTATACAACCGTGGAAGTCCCACAACCATCGGAGCCTCACGCACCTCTTCCTCACACACCTCACACGCTCACATACCGTAACCATCGGAGTCCGCACGTGCCCTCACGCGCTTCACACTCCACCCTTAGGTCCTATTGACGTCATCACCATATCACCTAGGTTGATGTCATCACCACGTATAGCTGACATCATCATTGAACGGCATTGACCGGTGACCTGAATTGACCGAAGTTGATCGAGACTAACGTTGACCGGTGTTAGCATTGACTTTTTACAAATAAGGTTTTCTGATGAGTGCTCAAAAAGCACTAAAATAACCATGATTTTATGCACATTAATTGATTAAAAATATATATATTTATATGTTTTATCATATATTTATATAAATTTGTCTTTTTCGGAATCACGGGTATTTTTATTGTTTTTCAGGTATTTTGGCTTAAAAACGCAATTTAAAGACTCAAAGAAGAATACTTGAAGCAATACATCACAAATAAATTAATAAATAAGTGGGAAAAGGTCAACAAACATGTAAAAATTGGACAAAATGGGTCGAAATGGTCAAAAATGTCAAAGATCGGAAAATCGCGCGCCGCAACAATTAGCGCGCGTTAGCCGCCCATCGCCGTCGCGCTTCAAGGCTGCTCACTTCGCTCGCTGTCAGAAGCGCGCGGCACCGTTTCACGCTCACGAGCTGCGCGTAGCGCCTACCGCGCGCCCAACGCGTTTGCCCCATTTTCCACGTGCAGCCGCCTTTACGACGCCACGCCGACGCTATCGATGACCTCAAAGATGTCCATTACACGTTTTTTAATTTTTTAATATTTGTTTTAACATTTTTTACTCATTTTTTCTCTCCATCCTCACCTATAAATACCCCTTCCATTCACTTCAAAACACACCTCAAAACCACACTTCTCTCTTCTTTCTTTCTCTCATTTCTTAGTTTTTGAGTTTTTCTTAGTTTCTTTCTTAGTTTCTAAGCTTTTCTTAGTTTTTCTCTTAGTTTTTGGGCTCAATTCTCTTAGGTTTAGAGTTCTTCTCTTTTTGAGTAGGAACTTGTAATGCTTTTTGTAATAATTTAGATTTTTGATTCAATAAATGGAAGTGCAAATTCGCTGAGGTTTTCTAGCAACTGAATAATGGGTCAAGTTCGTAAGGATTTTATTTTCTTTACGCTTATTTTTATGCTTTTATTCTTACATGTTATATTTAATTTGTCCGTGATTAAATTTAACTGCTAGTACTGCTCATAATCATGATATAATAATAACGTTGTTATTTGCCATAAATATTAAATAGGTGAAAATTTCTAAAATAAATTGATTTTATTTTTATTCAAGATTTTATATTAAGGATGTTGTAGTAAATATATTATTTTTCATTACAAACTTAAATCAAGATTAGACTTTGGTTTAGTTATCCTGGTCTAATTTAGAGAGTTCTCTTTTATCGGTTTAAGATAATCGCCTTATAGCTAGAAGCTCTATTTCAAAAGTTTTTATAAGAATTATTATGCGAAACGATTGACAACACGTGTTTTGAATGCTTTAAAACTTGAAAGTTAAGATCGGATAACTAAATTTTGGTTTAATTTGACACCTCAATAAAGTTTTTAATCGGTTTAACCCCACCTAAAGCCATGGTGATTTAAATTGCCTATTTTCAATCTCTTAGAAAAAGGAATTAATTTAAATAACCAAATTAGTTATCAACCCCACCCATAAAGGCAATTGATTTGTTTAGCTTAACAATGTTAATATCTAACCTCACCAGTTGTATTCATACAAAAAAAGAGAATCAATAAAATATTAATTTATATCTTTAATAACCTAGATAATATGAAGAAAGATAATTAATTTAGTTATTATATCCATAAATACCCACTAATATAAATGATAAAATTTGGTACGAATATTTATCAACTGCATTTATATTTATTTTGCAGTAAATATTTATTGAATTTGTCAGATATATGTTTATTTTTTTATTATATTTAATTAATCAGATATATGTTTATTTTATGTTATTAGATTAGTAACACAAAACCAAACTATCGTGACAGGATGCGATTTAATTTCGCTTTTTAAAAGTTTGAATAATAAATTAAGCGACCACATACATTCCTTCCTTAGATCGACTCGAGATACTTATCATTTTCTAATTTAAATGATTCGCACTTCATGGTAGCTTACAAATATTAAACCAAAGTATTTGTAGAATTGGCGACACGGTTTTCGCTCATCAAGTTTTCAATACATTGGGTAAGGAGAAGGCTTTTAATTTATTTATCAAAATTTTAAAAATATTTTTGTGTTGTAAATAATTGTGATTTTTTTAAAAAATAAAATAAAATAAAATAATAATAAAATAATAATAAAAATAAAAAATAAAATAAAATAAAATAAAATAAAATAAAATAAATAAAATAAAAATAAAAATAAAAATTTTAATCAAATTTCAAATTTCATAAAAAATAAATAAAAAAAAATAAAAAAATAATAAAATAATAAAAATTTAAAAAAATTAAAAAATTAAAAAAAAAATTTAGTTATAGCATAAATAGTAAAAAAATAATTTAGAAATTCAAAATTTGAAGTAAAAAGTTTTTACCGTTCATGAATAGTAAAAAAATAGTAAAAAATAAAAAAATAAAAAAAAAATTTAAAAAAAAACATTTAAAAATTTTTTAAGTTAAAAGATAGCGTGAATAGTAAAATAAAATTACCGTTCGTAAAAAAAAATTTAAAACATTTAAAAAATTTTTTAAGTTAAAAGATAAGCGTGAATAGTAAAATAAAATTACCGTTCGTAAAAAAAAAATTAAAAAAAAAATTAACTAGTTTTGTCTAGTGTTTTGTATTAAATGCCATGGAAATTTTCTCTAATTTTTTTTATTTTTTGTCTTGCGGAGTTTTAAATTTACGTTTAAAAATATTTACATGCTGCAGAGATCCTCAAAGAAACCCCCTAACACCATACGTAAATAATATTCATAAATTTAAACAAGTGTCAATAACAACACTCGATCCTACCCATCAACCCGATTTTGAGCCAAACATAGAACCAAGTCTTAATCCTTTACTAGAACCAAAAGAAATGGAGGAAAACCAACATGTTGTGAAACCACGATGAAGGAGTTTCGCAAGATCAATGATTGGCACTCAAGAATCGCCGCTATCCAATGGGAGAGGTCAGTTTAATTATGACCTTAAAAATATTCATTTTTCTACGTCTTCCTTCCTTTTACTGGGCTACCTAATGAAGATTCTCTTTCCTTTACGAGATTTCTAAGCATGGTCCAAACATTCCCCCCAGATTCTAAACGAGGATCAAATGAGATGTTTTCCTCACACCTTAAAGGATAAGGCCAAAGCTTGGTTGATGTCACTTCCCTCTGTGTTCTTCCGACGACACGGGGTCACATTTACACAAATTCACGGGAAAATTCTATTCCCATCAAAAAACATCGTAGCCGAGAGAAAGATTGCTACTTTCTCTCAAATGGAAGCCGAGAACCATTCCACGAAGCTTCGGGATAGGTTTAAATGTTTCTCACTCAACGTCCCCATCATAGCTTTCCCCTAGCTTGCAGAACCAATTCTTTTACGATGGACTTACACAACAATGTCGAGCTCATTGTCGACAACGCCGCAGTGAGAGCATAGAGAAAAGACTGCATCGTAAACGTATAACCTTTCAGAGATGTCGCAAAAGCACCCCAACGTAAAAGCTCCCGGAGCGAGAAAAGTGGTGCTCATGAAATCGACTCAAGAATGAAGTTCAACAACAACTTGTTCAATCGACTAAGCAAGTTGCCCTTCTCTCGCTACACAAACCAACACCAATAATGAACAATATGGCTCAGACAAAGAATACGGGGACATGGTACTGCCGTCCATATCAAGGAGATACATCCGGACCCTCGAACAGTTAATGTGTTGAGCATATCAATGTGAGACCAAGGTTTGATCCCAATTCAAATACCTATAATCCTGGGGTGGAGAAGTCATCCAAATTTCTCGAGGCAAAACAACCCTCCTTTCCCTCAAAGCTCAAACCAGCAAAGCCAAAGAATTCCACCCACCTATTCCAAGAAGCATTCCAAATAAACCAACCTCGAGGACAACTTGAATTCTTTTATTCAAGTTTGTGTGGATAATCAATTTAAAACCAATCAACTTGGACTCGTGGAAGCTTCTATCAAAAAAGGTGGAAAGTCAAGTTGAATAGTTAGTTGAACATTTGCAAAAAGGCAAAGACTAATTTGAAACTTAAATGAATTCAATGAAGAGACATTGAGTTTTTCATTCCGCACCGAGCAACGCCTTACTAGAAGACGATAAATTTTAGTCCTACATGGAGTCACCCATTATTGTATTTTCCTTTGTTTTAGTTTCATGTAAAAAAAAAAAAATTCAAATGAAATAAATTTGCTTGTTTCAAAAATTGTGTCCCTTCGTTTAAATTAAAATTAAAAAAAAAACTTTAGGTTCCTTGCATTTTTAGAGATATCTACTATTGTTTTTAAGAGCAAAATGTTGATTCACAATATGAGGATCATTTTCAACTACAAACAACCACGGGAGATGTCAAGATAGGCTGAAAAAGATGAAAGAATATACAATGCCAATCATTGGCAATGTAACTTCCTAGATCCAATTACAAGAGGTCATGAATTATGAATTGAAAAAGATTCATTATTCTTTGTTACCTTCCTTTACTAGATCCCTAACGAAGCCTTTGCATTTCATTCGAGAATTCTATGCTATTGTCCAAACCTTTCCACTACATGCAATTAACGAAGATCAACTTAGACGAGGTGTTTTCCTTACACTCTCAAAGATAAAGCTTGGTCATTGGTTCATTACTCTACAATGTTTCTCTTAAAACTGGGGAGGCGCCTATGAAATTTTTGTAGGTTCTATTCCCATCAAAAGACCGTTGATCTAAGAACAAAGATAGCAACATTTTCTCAAATGAATGAAGAGTCTTTCCTTAAGCTTGGGAACGATTCAAACTCCTTTTCATTCAATGTCAAAATCATAGCTTTCCACTACACTACAAAACCAATTCTTTTACGATGGATTGACACTGCAGAGTCAATACATGGTTGATAATGTCTGTCATAGAGAAAAGATAGCAGAGGGAAACCTATAATCTCTACGAGCTATTGGGTTCTAATTCCCAACAAAGCAGGCAGGTAAGGAAAGCAAAGGTCAACGAAAGTTCGCTTTGATAACGAGATAACCTCGCAACTTGGTCAATTGACTAAACAAGTGAAATTCCTCACGCCTCACCAAATTTCAAATCAAGAGGTAATGTGGAGTTGGGTTGTTCAATTGGGCATGGTATTCATAATTGTTCAAATACTTGTGATTCTAAAGTGTCGATGCCATAGAGGAAGTCCAATATTTTCAAAAGTATCATCCAAACACCTATAATCACCCAACCTACAACCACCCTTACCCACCAAGCCAATCTTTTAAACCAACCTTAGAAGATAATTAATGCTTTTATTCAGTTAGTGTGACAACCAACCGATGACTAATCAAAGGTTGAACACCACGGAGGCTTCTGCTAAAAGAATTGAATATAAAGTCATAACCGGGCCGAACAAATGCAAAAGAAAGAACCAGAAAGTCGCCTACCAACCGTAACAAGCAAAAGATGTTAGAACCCTTCAAGGGTGTAAGGTAGTCAATACCAAGGTTGTACTGAATTCTAAACTACCTTGTAGTTCATGTAATGTTAAGGCGACATTCTAATCTCGCAAAAAGGAGAAACAAGTGTTAAACTTCACAAGCTTTCAAAACTCATCGGGGTCATCCGACACTCCCAAAATTCAAAAGACAAATGTAACCACATCGATGCAAGTACCTTTTCCCCACCTATTGAAAGAATCCAAACAAGATAAGCAATTCAATGATCTTTTAATATGCTCTCTAAAGTAAATATCAATTTACCATTATTAGAAGCTGATCATGAATTGCCCTCATATGCCAAGTTTTTCAAAGAGTTGAACACTAAGAAAAGCGAGGTATGAACTGAATGAACGAGTAGTAGTATCGTAAATTTCTACTGCATTTCAAAGACAAACTACCCCTAATGTTGAGAGATCGTGGAAGCTTTATAATTAACATCACTATGGAGATAGGAAGGTAGCTAAATAAATGCTTGATTTAGGTGCTGCTATAAATTGATGCCTCTACTCTATATTCTTACCAATCTAGGGATTTAAAACCCACAACTATGTCCCTCAAGAATCATAGAGATAGATCTCTTAAATATCCGTAGGAATAGTTGAGGATGTTTTGGTACAGGTAGACAAATTGATAATACCCGCTGACTTTGCGGGTTCTGGATATGCAAGAAAATCCCATTGGACCGAGAAAGCATACAATATTGCTTGGTAGACCATTTATGGCAACTACTAAAACTATTATTGATGTCCAAGATGGAAATTTGACAATGCATAAATTTTGGGGAGAGACTGCTCATTTCAAAGTTTTTGATTCTTCACCTTTCCCTTCTATTTCGCCATCGATGAAATATTTGAAGTTGATCCTTCGATAATCTTGTCCAAAACACCTTTTTCCAAACCAGATTACAAGACAAGCTTGAAACCGTTCTTACACTTGAAAGTTGAAGAAGATTTAGATGAAGAAATTAAGGGGTACCTCAACAACTAGACAATAATGAAGTGATGACAAAATCTAGTACACTTTTAAATCTACCCAGCTCTTCATCTGTTAAAGAGGCCAATCCACCCGAACTTGAACTCAAAGACTTACCCGAGCACTTAAAATATGTGTTTTGGAGAAGGAGAAACATATCCAAAGGATAATTTCTTCAACCTCGACCAAACCACAAGAAAAAGAACTCATCAAAGTTGCTTAAACAAGCTTTTAAGAAATCTATAGGTCGTGGAGTATAGTGGATATAAGAGGCATTAGTCCAACAATGTGTACGCACAAGATCAACTTGAGTGATGGTGCTAAACCCTGCACGAGGCCCAAAGAAGACTAAACCCAAACATGCAAGAGGTAGTTAAAAGGAAATCCTTAAATTATTAGAAGAAGTGGATTATCTATCCTATCAAGGATAAGAAGCCGGGTTAGTCCAAGGTAATGCTGGTACCACCAAAGAAACTGATAACAGCTTGTTAAAAATGATAAAAGTGAATTAGTGCCCACTAGAATAATCAATTTGACGAGAATGTGTATAGATTTTAGGAAACTAAATTTATATACGAAAAAAGGATCACTTTCCTCTTCCATTCATTGATCAAATGTTGGAAAGATTAGTCAAGTACGAATTTTACCGTTTTTGATGGATCACCTGGATATTATCAAGTACCCATAGCACAAGAAGATCGAAAAGACCACATTTACATGTCCTTTTGGGACATTTGCTTTTCGCAGAATGCCATTTTGGGTTATGCAATGCCTCGCCACTTTCCTAGTAGATGCATGATATCTATTTTCTGGATACATGGGAGTAAATTCATTGAAATTTTCATGGACGATTTCTCTCGTCTTTGGGAACTCATTTGATGATTGCTTACATAAATTGACTTTGGTTTTAGAAAGATGCATTGAATGCAATCTAACCCTTAGTTGGGAGAAAAGTCATTTTATGGTTCAACAAGGGAGGATAGTTTTAGACATATAATTTCAAACAAGGGTATTGAAGTTGATAAGGCAAAAGTTGAATTGATATCCAAACTACCTCCCCTACATCTCATGAAGGGATAAGAAGCTTCGACATGCAGGATTTTACAGACGATTTATTAAAGATTTCTCTAAAATAAGTCGCCCCTTATGTAACTTACTATCCAAAGATGTCAATTTGACTTCAACAATGACCGCTTATTTCTTTAATACCTTGAAAGAGAAACTAACATCTACCCCGTTATAATGGCACCAAACTGGTCTTTACCTTTTGAGATAATGTGTGACGCTTCCGACATTATGCAATAGGAGCAAATTCCGGGACAGACAAAGAAGGATAAGCGTTTACATGTCATCTACTATGCTAGCAAAACACTAACGATGCCCAAATGAATTACACCACCACCGAAAAGGAATTCTTGGCTATAGTATTCTCTTTAGACAAATTTCTATTCTATTTAGTAGGATCTAAAGTGATTGACATTCGATCACGCCGCTTTTAAGATACCTATTAAGTAAACCAAATGCCAAGCTAAAGATTAATCGTGCTGGTCTTACTCTTTACAAGAATTTGACCTAGAAATCAAGGATAAGAAAGGCAAAGGAAAACTTAGTAGCCGACCATTTGTCTAGGTTGATTTCTCGACTTCAATTCTCTTAAAGATGAGAGTAATGACGATATAGTTGAAACCTTTCCCGATGAACAGCTTATTTTTCATGTCCGAACCCACGGTATTGATATTGTAAACTATCTTGCTTACATTTTTGCGACCTAACACTTCATATCGACAATAAAAGGTTTTTAAAACTATTAAGGACTATTTCTGGGATGACCCTTATTTATACAAGATTGGTCAAGATCAAGTCATCCTGAGATGTGTAAAATGAAGAAGAACATAAGAGCATTCTCGACTTTTTGTCAGCGAACTCCTATCATGGGTCATTTTGGATAGGAAAAGACAGCCCGTAAGATATTACAAATTGATTCTTTTGGCCCACTCTTTTTAAAGATGCTCATATGTTTTCAGTGCACAATGTGATAGATGTCAAAGAACAGGAAACATAAGCAAAAGAGATGAAATTCCTTTGACATCTAATTTAGTTGTCAACTCTTGATGTACTGGGATCGACTCATGGGTCCTTTTCCCCCATCTAATGGTTTTCAATACATTTTGGTTGTCAGGATTATGTGTCCAAGTGGGTAGAAGCTATCCCCACCAAAACCAACGATGCTAATGTTGTTGTGAAATTCTTGAAAGATTTATATTCAGGTAGGTTCTGAACGCCTGTAGCTATAATAAGTGATTGAGGTAGCCATTTTTGTAACAAACTCTTTGATGGAGTACTAAACAAGTACAACATCACACATAAAGTAGCTACTCCATATCATCCTCAAACTTCCGGTTTAGTGGAAGTGAGCAATAGGCAAATTATGGAATATCGAACGCACTGCGCGTCCGTCAAGGATCAAGCATTTAAGCTAAACGATGCCTTACGGGCATACCGCACCGCTTACAAAACACCTATTAGGACGAGCCCTCACGGTTAATCTGGGAAAGCGTGCCACCTTCCGGGCTTGAACTTGAACACAAAGCTTATCAATTAAAGAGTTAAACATGGATTTAGATAAAGGTGTGAAAACGCATTACTCCAAATTTCATGAAGTTGGAAGAAATTAGGAACGGCTTCCATGAGAATGCCAAATTATACAAGGAGCGTACTAAGTGCTATCATGACAAGAGACTAGTTCCTAAGACTCTTCACCCTGGAATGAAAGTTCTTTTATTTAACTCTCGTTTGAGATTGTTTCCGTGAAAGCCGAGATCAAGACGTGGATGGACCATTCAAAATAGTTCAAGTATTTGAACATGGAGTAGCTGGAACTATTGGACTCCAAGACACAAAAACGCTCAAAGTCAATGGCCATCGTGTCAAGCCTTATTTAGAAGAACCAAACAACATTGCTGAAATGGATTGCATTTCGTCAGTAACCCTTAGCACCAAAAAGATAATGCCTTGCTAAGACGTTAAACTAAGGGCTGATTGACGAGGCAACCCATCATTTTAGGTAAAATAAAAAAAATGATTCAATAAAAAAAAATAAAAATAAATAAATAAATAAAAAAATTTTGTTTGTTATTTTTTTTATTTACTTAATTTTATTGTTTATTTCATTTTAATTACATGTGAATAATTTTTAAATTGTTAAAACTAAAAATATTTGTTGAGATGTTAGAAGTTTACTGATCTCTCTCAGATACACTTTAATGATGAATATGATGGATGCACCGCATTTTCCATTACTACTTGCACATTCTCAGAAATAGGTAATCTTTCTTCTCTTCTCTTTATCTTTAATTTACGCTTGTTACATTGAGGACAATGTAAGTTCTAGGTTGGGGTGGTGAAAAGTTACCATACTTAATTAAAAAAACTTTTCTCACAAAAATTTATCATTTCTTTAAATCAAATTTAAGTAAATAGTTAAGTCTTTCAGTACCGTTAGATTAATTTTTGAAACATATCATGAAATATTTTGTAATTATTTTGATAATTAGTTAGTTTTTGTCATAATTAGTATTTCGATAAGATGTAGAAATTATATTAAACCCAAAATCTGTTTATGAGTTTTTTTTTAGTGAGACTACCAGAGATATAATTTGAGCCTAATTTTTTATTCGTAGTGAAATATATATTTTTTCTACTCCAAACACATTTCTTATTTCTTCAAATTTTTAGATGATCTCTATAGGTATTAGCATTGAATGTATGAATTTTTTCATCTTAATAGTAGTATCATATATTTTTGATTATTATTTTTGCTTAGATTAAATGATTTGAGTAGAAATTGATAGTATATGCTTATATCTCATTTATGCATGACTACTACAAAAACAAAAGACATATCCGGGTTACCTAAACCAAGATCAAATGTAAAGCCACAAAATTAACCACTCACCAAAATCCAAAAAAAAAAGTACAATCTATACATGGGTTGACTCTCTAAAAAATACACATATTGAAAAATATCTACGTAAAAAGAGAGATAAAAATAGTATCATCTACATACTATAACCCGCATTGCCTACAAAGTTGTGAGTAAAGGCTAATTACAAAGAAAGATATAAGAAGTAATTCCCTAAAAAGTCATTGCAATTTCTTCATTTGTAAAAGGCATATATCTTGAAATTCTTCTTAATGAGTTTGATTTACGATGAAAATAATTTTTATATATGATATCTTTATAATTTATACATTTGATTCCTTTCATGAGATCAATGTTAAAATAACACTTTGAGCCTTTATTCTTTATACATATGCGAACATATTAGTTCATTTCTATACATTAACTCTTTCGCATATAAATTAGTATGAGTGTTTGAACCCATAGGATTCAGTGTTTTGAGAGGATTGACTTGTGATGGTGAATAGAGTTAAGCGACTTGATTCATGACACTGAAATTGGGTGAAATTAAATTGATACATTTTTGATATGAAATATGAAAATGATTTTCGACTAATTATTATAATAAATCATAATTGTTTAAAGAGATTAAAATAACTTATGATTGAGATTTTAATTATGATCTTAAAGGAGATTAAAAAGTATGAGACATTTTTGCGAGATGTTGTGATTTTGTTTAATTTTTAAGTTGTTTGTTTTTATTGTTTCTTTTGTTTTTACATTTAGTTCAATGTTCAGGGTATCATTATCGAAAACCCTCACGAGACTCAAACTCGTCCACTAGGGCAACCTGTGGTTTAAAGGCTTGTCTGCATAGGTTAAATGCAACCGTGTCAATCCACGAAAGTGATTTAGGATAGTTTAATTTTTAGTTTTTATCGCTTCTTGCTGCGGACTAGCAAGAAGTTCGGTCGGTTGTGACGAAGTGCTCAAAAAGCACCAAAATAACCATGATTGTATGTACGTTAATTGATTAAAAATATATATATATGTTTTATCATATACTTATATAAATTTGTCTTTTTCAGAATCACGGTATTTTTATTGTTTTTCAGGTATTTTGGCTTAAAAACGCAATTTAAAGACTCAAAGAAGAATACTTGAAGCAATACATCACAAATAAATTAATAAATAAGTGGGAAAAGGTCAACAAACATGGAAAAATTGGACAAAATGGGTCAAAAGGTCAAAATTTCAAAAGATTTAAAATCGCTACGCGCCGCAGCCAAGGCCACGCTTCATCGCTGCTAGCCTACTGCTCACTCCTCGCTCACCGTTTCACGCCAAGGCCGAAGGCCGCTGCCATAGCTACCAGCCTAATTACCGCATACTTCAACGCTGCTGTTCCATTTTCCACGTGTACCGCTTCTGATGACGCTGGCCGACCATTGATGACCTCAGCATGTCCTCTTCACGTTTTTTTAATTTTTTAATCTTTTTTTAAACATTTTTTTACTCATTTTTTCTCTCCATCCTCACCTATAAATACCCCCTTCCATTCACTTCAAAACACACCTCAAAACCACACTTCTCTCTTCTTTCTTTCTCTCATTTCTTAGTTTTTGAGTTTTTCTTAGTTTCTTTCTTAGTTTCTAAGTTTTTCTTAGTTTTTCTCTTAGTTTTTAGTTCAATTCTCTTAGGTTTAGAGTTCTTCTTTTTTGGAGAGGAACTTGTAATGTTTTTGTAATAATTTAGATTTTTGATTCAATAAATGGAAGTAAATTCCGCTTGGAGGTTTTCTAGCAACTGAATAGCGTCAAGTTCTCAGAACGATTTTATTTTCTTTACGCTATTTTTACGTTTTATTCTTACATGTTATATTTAATTTGTTCCGTGATTAAATTTAATCATAGTCGTTCATAATCATGATATAATAATAACGTTGTTATGCTTCAAATATTAAATAGGTGAAAATTTCTAAAATAAATTGATTTTATTTTTTATTCAAGATTTTATATTAAAAAATGTTAGAGAGAAATATATTATTTTTCATTACAAACTTAAATCAAGATTAGACTTTAAGGTTTAGTTATCCTGGTCTAATTTAGAGTAGTTCTCTTTATTTGTTGGTACAATCGCCTCTGAAGTTGTAGAGCGAAGCTCTATTTCAAAAGTTTTTATAAGAATTATTATGTGAAAATGTATTGACAACATGTTTTCCAGGTGGTTTTAAAACTTGAAAGTTAGTACTGATAACTAAATTTCGGGTTTAATTTGGACACCTTGAATAAAGTTTAAATCGTCTAACCCCACCAAAGGTGGCATTTAAATGGTTCATTTTCAATCTCTTAGAAAAAGGAATTAATTTAATTAACCAAATTAATTATCAACCCCACCCATAGGTGTTAATTGATTTGTTTAGTTAACAAAGAATATCTAACCTCACCAAAGGTGGTATTCATACAAAAGAGAGAATCAATAAAATATCAATTTATATCTTTAATAACCTAGATAATATGAGCAAGCATAATTAATTTAGTTATTATATCCATAAATACTCCACTAATATAAATGATAAAATTTGCATGAACATTTATTGAATCTGTATTTATATTTATTTTTAGGTAAATATTTATTGAATTTGTATCTATGCTTATTTTTTTTATTATTTTTAATTAATCTGTATATATGTTTATTTTATGGTATTAGATTAGGAACACAAAAACCAAACTATCGTGACAGGATGTTTAGGATTTAATTTCGTTTTTAAAAGTTTGAATAATAAATTAAGGACCACATACATTCCTTCCTTAGATCGACCTTGGGAGTATACTTATCATTTTCTACGAAATGATTCGTGCACTTGCGAGAGTTTTACAAATATTAAAACCAAAGTATTTGCGAGAATTGGCGATGCCGGTTTTCGTTCATCATTTTCCCTACCCAATGTTTCGCATAGACCTCGTTTTTGTAGTCTATTTTTGCATATTGTGTTTCTAAATGGATAAAAATTGTGTTTTTCTTCCTCGCTCCATCATTACTGTATTGGAAGGGACCAAGAATTACTTATCTTGGTCTCAAGCTATACACAGTTTTCTTAAGGGACGTATGCTCTGGCATTACTATACTGGTGAAATTACCATTCCTATCAAAGGAGCAAGTGAAGAAGATGTTGTCTACCTTGGTCACATGATTGAATGGGATAGTCACAACAACATGATCCTCACATGGATTCGAAATAATTCTGTTCCCTCCATCTCCAATCTATTGGGTAGCTTTGATGATGCAAACTCAGCATGGGATATGTTGGCCAAAAGGTACTCCACTACTTATGGATCTATGAAATATCAGTTAGTTGTTGAATTGCATCAACTTCGACAAGAACCAGGGCAATCCATCAATGACTACTATGATCAGCTTCATTTTCTTTGGGACAAAATTAACCTTTGTGATCCAATTTGGGCATGCTCAAAGGATGCTTAGCAATATGCTGGAGTTAGAGATGAATTTCATCTCTATGAGTTCCTGATGTCACTTTACAAGGACTTTGAGCCTATCCGGGGTCAACTTTTCAATCTTTAATCACATGACACCTCACTCATCTTTATTCCCCAAACTTGACCCTACACCACATCCTTTTAATATTCATATAATTGATGGTTCCACCATGCATATGAATAGTATAGGTTTTGTTTCGACCTCTAACCTCTCTGTTCCTAGGGTCTTCCATGTACCTAACATGTCCTATAATTTGTGCTATGTGGGAAAATTAGATGAACTAAGATATTTCCTTATTTTTGACTATTCTGGGTGTATTATGCAGGATCTGAGGATAGGGCAAAAGCTTGGGACCGATTCTAGGGTTAGGTGTATGTTTCTCGTGGACAATCTTCATCTTCCCCCTATTGCTTCTGTCTATGTTGCTATTGTAGCTATTGCAGTTTCTTCCTTACCTTCTCTCACACTTTGGCATTCTTGTCTTGCTCATGCCCCATATACTTGGGTACAACAGTTAGCTTCTAAAGGTTTTTTGGGTTCTGTGTCCAAGGATAATTTTGATTGTACTTCATGCCAGTTAGGAAAACAGTCAGCTTTACCTTTCAATAATAGTGAATCTATCTTTAGTAGTATTTTTGAGTTAATTCATTCTAATGTTTGGGGACCTTCTCATGTTACTAGTATTGGTGGATCTAGTTATTTTTTTGTTTTTATTGATGATTATTCTCGTTATAGTTGGATCTTTCCTATGAAATCTTGTTCTAAAATCTTACCAATATACAGTAACTTTGCAAAACTGATTGAAACACAATTCTCCAAACATATCAAAACTTTTCAATCTGATAATGATCTTGAATATACTCAATATGCTTTTCAAGCTCTGTTACATTCCTATAGCACTATACATCATCTAAATTGTCCAATTTTGGGGTGAAGCCGCTCTTCATGTTGTTCATGCCATTAATCGCATTCCAAGTGCTTTCATTCATAATCAAACTCTGTGTGATTTCCTTTTAGGGTCATCCCCTGACTATCATTATCTTCGCTCTTTCGGATCTGCCTGTTTCATTCTTCTTCAGCCTCATGAACACAACAAACTTGAGCCTCGATCTAGACTTTGTTGTTTTCTTGGTTATGGTGAAACTCAAAAAGGGTATCGGTGCTATGATCTTGTCTCTCATCGTCTTTATGTTTCCCATAATGTTGTCTTTTGGGAACACCACTTATTTATTGAACTCTCTCACTTTTGTTCTTCCCTAACTAACTCTTTTGTTTTAGAAATCTTTCTAGATAAGTCTCTTGTTCCTTCTACAAATACTCTTGATCCTCCTTTGGACTTCTCTATTCAATCTTCAGATATTTTTGATGATTCTCCTAGACAGATTGTAGATGAACAGATTGATGAAGAGCTACCCCACCTTGAGCCTAGGTCCCCTGCTCCTGCTCCACATGAAGATCCTTCACAAGACATTCTACCTCACCACTCAACCCGGGTAAGATCCATTCCTACACATTTACTTGACTATCATTGTTACACTACCCTTGCTACACTTCATAAGCCTCACACCTATCGTGAGGCATCTACCGACCTTTTATGGTAGATTGCAATGAAAGAGGAAATTGATTCATTAACCAAAAACCATGCTTAGGATCTAGTTACTCTCCCTCCTGGTCAATCTATGGTTAGTTGTAAGTGGATCTATAAGATCAAGACTCGCTGTGATGGGTTCATCGAGCACTACAAGGCTCATCTTGTTGTAAAAGGTTTTATGCAAGAGTATGGGATTGATTATGAAGAGACTTTTGTTGCAGTTACACGTATCTCCTCTATTCGTGCCCTCTTAGCTGTTGTCGCTGCTAGTAAATGGGACCTTTTTTAGATGGATGTTAAAAATGACTTCCTTAATGGGGATACGCATGAAGAAGTCTATATGTAACCTCCTCATGGTCTTTCTATTGAAACAAACAAGGTTTGTTGCCTTCGACGTGCACTTTATGGCCTTAAACAAGCTCCACGAGCGTGGTTTGCTAAGTTCAGCTCCACCATCCTTCGCTTAGGTTACATTTCTAGTCCTTATGATTCTACCTTATTTCTTCATTGCAATGATAAAGGCACCATTTTTCTTCTCCTATATGTGGATGATGTGATCATAACTGGTGATGACTTGGTGGCATTCAAGAACTCAAGGATTTTCTTAATCAATAGTTTGTGATGAAAGACCTTGGACATCTCAACTATTTCTTGGGTCTTGAGATCACTTGTTCCACAGATGGTCTTTATATTACTCAAGCCAAGTATGCATCTAACCTTTTATCTTGAGTTGGACTCACTAACAGCAAGACTGTTGACACTCTAATTGAACTTAATGTGCATCTGACACCCTCAGAGGGAAACCATTGTCTAATCCCTCTCTTTACAGACGATTGGTTGGAAGCCTGGTTTATCTCATAGTTACTCGTCCAGACATTTCTTATGATGTTTATCAGGTGAGCCAGTATCTGTCTACTCCATGATTGACTCACTATACTGTTGTTCTACGCATTCTACGATACTTGAAGGGCATTCTCTTCCATGGCCTTTTCTACTCAGCTTAGTCTCCTCTTATACTTCGTGCATTCTTTGATATTGATTGGGCAAAAGATCCCATTAATCGCAGGTCCACTACAGGTTATTACTTTCTCCTTGGTTCTTTGATTTCTTGGCGAAGTAAGAAACAAACTTGTATGGCCCACTCCAGTACTAAAGCATAATATCGTGTTCTTGCTGATACCACATCTAAGCTCTTTTGGCTACGATGACTTTTTAAGGATTTGGGTGTGTCCACATCCTCTGCTACTCCCATTTATTGTGACAATTAGAGTGCCATTGATATTTCTCACAATGATATCTTCCATAAATGGACTAAACATATCGAGATTGATTGTCACTTTATTCGTTCTCATCTTGTCCATAGTGCTCTCAAGCTTTTTCCCTTCTCCTCCAACGTTCAACTTGCAGATATCTTCACCAAGGCACTTTCTAATGGATGCACTCATAATTTTATTGACAACCTCAAGTTAGTCTCACATCTACCTTGAGATTAAGGGGGTTGTTAATGTATATCTGTTAACAGATTAATGTATATCTGTTAATGTATATCATATCTGCTAATGTACATTATGTTATAGAATTTAGACATATCTAGTTTACTTGTAACTCTTATATAAATGTATCATGTATATTCTTTAATATATAAAATAAAATACAATTAATCAATATTTTTAACAATTACGGTTAGAAAGACACAATTTCCAACGTTCATTTAAAAAGATGTTTTAAACTACACGGAATTGTAATGAATATTATATTCACGTGAACGATCAAGATTCAAAGCACAATATAGATTAGCATGGAATCCATTCCTTATTCATTATATATAGTTAAATTGTATTATATTATTTCTTTAGATTAAATAAACTAATTGTTTTTAATTTTTATTTGTTAATCTTTTGGTTCTTTTGTATTTTTTTTAGGTTTTTTTATGTATATTGCCTTTTGATTTTTGGTCGCTTGCATTTTGGTACTTTAATTATTTCTATGAATTTTATAATTTAGATCTAATGTAAATGATATTTATTATTTTATATGAAAGTACTCATGTGAACTGCACACAAGGAATGTTAATAACTTGTAATCATACATCACCTACCTTTCTCTATCTTTTTATTACACAATTCATTGTTTTTTCAGTTAATCTTGCACTATGATTGTTTTTATAAATTATAATGCACATAAAACTGATAATATTCACTTGTTTGGTGATAAAAGGTATTTAGAGATCTCTTTCCGGCATTATTTAAAACATCTATTAATTTTTGAATGCTCATTTATTTTGAACACACATCCATTTCTAAATATACAATCATATGTGGATATCATTATTTTTCAAACACAAATTTATTGTTGAACACGCGTTGAACATTTATTCAATTTTTTACATTATTTATGAACATATTTTCATGTTCTTGTGTTCATAAAAAAATATTATTGAAACAGCATTATGTATAACTCCCTGATTTTTCTTAATTCATATACAGCATTATGTATTGCAATTGATAAGATTGTCACATTCTGAATGAAACCATCATCACCAATTTCAAATTAGGGAGGGAGATTGGAGTTTCTAAGAATACTAAAGTATATTGTTGGAAACAAATTTTAGTCCTAAAGCAAAAACACAAAGTCTTCTCTAACATTTTACATAAAACTGAGTTCATAGCTATACGACAACTATTACCTTTATACAGTTGTCAGATAAAATCACATCACCCACAAACAAGTTCTTAAAAGTGAATTAAGACTTCAAATTCTATTACATAATTTCTTCATTATATCTGAAGATTTCCACCGCCATTGTTGGCAGTATCATCAGGGGGACTAATCGTTATCCATAGCAAAGAAACTGTTATTGAAACCAAACCTGACCACACAAACACAATGGTAGGCACCCTTCCTCTTCTTCCCATCAACCCTTTGCAAAATGGATACATGTGAGCCAACACCCAAAAGCTAAAGAATAGCCCTCCAAGTAGTTTATTCCATTGAGGAATAACACTATATAAGGTCCTTGAGCATCCAATAACAATAGCAACTAAGTTTACAATTATGATAGTTAAAGGCATTATGAAAAGACTTGTCCATTTTATGATATAAAGATCAGCATAAATATCTTCTTCATCTTCAGCCGCAGATTTGGAAGTTAGTGTGAATGAGATTTCTATACCTGCTATGATTTTCAAAAGACCTTGAAAGACAGCTACAAGGTGAGCACTTGTTCCTCCTATACACCAAAATTGCTCGTTACGCCACCATTCTTCTAATCCAATGCCAGACCATTTAACTTCAAGTAGTGAAATGAGAACAAGGCAGGTTGTGATGATAAGGAGGTATATAAGAAATGTGAAGTTTAAGCTTGAAACTATGAATTGTCCAGTGAAAAGGCACATTGCAGGAAGAAAACAATAAACAACTAGAAAGATTGAAGTGAAGGGATACATCCCAACATTGAGATATGCAACACGCTGTAAAAACTTGAGTCGTCTACTTGCAAGGAAGGCATTGTTTTTTGAGAAAAAGATCTCGATAGAACCCGTTGCCCAACGGAGGACTTGATGGAGCCTATCAGTGAGATTGATAGGTGCAGTTCCATGAAATGCATCACGCTTTGTAACACAATAAACAGATCTCCAACCACGATTATGCATTCTGTAACCTGTAACAACATCCTCTGTTACCGATCCATATATCCAACCTATCCTATCACCCCATTCTGTCTTGTCCTCATACCTGTACTTCGACACAATTTTTGTTAGCTGTAAATTACAAGCAATATAATTGGTTTCAATATAAACTCTTCAATCTTTTGATAACTCACTTTTTTGTGTGCCAATTATATTGAAGCTTGATAGAAATCTTTTTCTCAAGTTATGACTTATTACATGTGATATTAAAATAAATAGCAATTATGTTGCATTTAATAGAATTATATATAACAAATTAAATTGCATGTAAAGTAAAATTTTCTCTTGTGGCAACTTATAGCTATTGGTGTTTTGTTGTAATGGTAATAATGCTAATATATATTTGTTACATGTTTTAGCTACTGTAAGCTGTAGCTTATATATCATACGGTTGGGAATGAAAGCAAACTAAAGTAACATAAGTGTAGGTTAGCAAAGTAAACAAATGTTTAAAGGAGCAAGAAATTACCAGCAAGAGATAACAGCAACTGCTTCTGCAACTGTAGGTGCATCTAGGGGCTGACGAGGAACAAGCAATGCGCCTGGTGGACGACCATTCTTTACATTACTATGATCAGCTAAAGGACGTCCTTGAAACTCAGCAATGGGTATGGAATCAACAAACATGGTTGAATTCCCAAACTTCTTTGGCAAGTCCAAGTCAGGGTGTTCTGCTAGTGGTTGTGTGTCTAAGTCCTCTTCCAAAGGTTGTCCTTCCGACATTGGCTCATAGCTTGGAGCAGGGGCTTTTACTTGCCCAAAAATTCCCAAGTACTCGTTTGCCCTTGGTGGATTGAACCCATAAAGCGCGTATCGACGAAACATGCAACCAGTTCCAACATAAACTGGACCTTGGAGACCATCTAGTGCTCTCATATTTCCTATTTCATAAAAATTTCATTGTTTTTGTTAGGATCAATATCAAAAAATATATAATAAAAATTAAGATGGAAAAATAAACAACAATTGAACGAATAAAAATGATAAAAGGAAAAGAAGTAGTTGTAAATTTGGTAATTGAAAAGGAAAGTCTACTACTGTAAATTATGATCTTAATAATTACGTCATTTCAAATATATTGGATAACAAATATATTAAAGGTAATACAAGTTTAGTAAAATGTTTGAGACATTACCATCAAAGAAGACAGTATTATGATTTGCATAACGATCAGATGGGTCAATCCCTTCAAATCTTTGTGGAAATTGTATGTAGCATACCCTGTCTCCACCACGGTCCAACATGAAACACAAACCTTCTTTTATAGCAAGAGCATTATAAAAATAATGGTCACAATCAAGATTGAGTATGAATGCTCCATTTGATAGTATTGCTGATGCTCTAACCATAGCATTCATGGCTCCTGCCTTCTTGTTATGATCATAGCCAGGTCGTTTTTCTCTTGAGACATAAGCAAACATTGGTATCCGAATATCAATTCCTGAAAAATCTAACTTTTTCTCATCAGGCTCACCCATTAAGGGGTCAGGCTCTGGAAACTTAGACATTATCTGCATTAAAAAAATTAAAAATTAAGAGCGAGCTTGTATGACATTACATAATAAAGAGTCATATTTCTTAAATTTGGTAACAAACAAATAACTGCAATTACCTGCAAAATTCCAGCATGATCTCCTTTGGAATGGTCAGTCATTGGGTTGTACCATGTTCCAGGCCAATGAGTCCCATCGGCCATCCATGTCGCCTTATTGGCCTTGACTGTCTCCTCTACTAGAATCCCACCATTATTCTCCTTCCGAAGTTTTTGCTCCTTTGCTTCCTCCTTTGAGTTATACATTTCACTCCTCTTTTTTATTACCTCTGGAAGACCATTGATCCTAACCTTAAACTCATCATACTCTCTCTTAATCCAACGACGATCCTTGACAAAATCAGGTCGCTTCTTGTTTTTTGTAGGGTCAGTTTTTATGCTGAAGTAACTATCTGGATTCCTTGGTTCAATGTCATGTTTTCTACAAAATGGTACCCAAACCTGCATATGATCAAATGATAGAAGGTGAACTTATAGTTCATAAAAAAACACTATTCTTGCAAGATTATGCTTAATCCCACATTGACATACAAACAAACAGAACTTGTGCAATTTATTTTAATCTCTCGAAGAATCAAGGTTATATAGGCGTTACGTTAAAAAAATACTAGTGTAATAAAAAAGTTCAGGCCAAATTAGTAGAACTTTTAGAAATTTAGTGAAATATATCCCAAAATCGTGTACATAACTCATGCACAACAAGTACATAATTCGTGTATACTTTTACATGACTTATTTATAGTGTAGGTACAAGAGTTTGAGGCCCCAAAAACCACATGGTTTTGGAGCTTAAGTGAAAAATATACCAAAATCGCTCATGTACAGGGTGTGATCATATACAGGGTACATGAGTCATGTAAGGGTCCAAACTGCTAGGTACTATTTTGTGACTTTTGACTGAATTTATAATAACCTGCATTTTAAGAGCCTCAAAACGTAATAAAGGGTTAGTCCAAGATTGCAATACATTCATGAAAAGTAGGTCGAATAATTTATGAGAAACCTGAGAAAACATAACAGCCTCAGCCATGGCTTCAAAGGTGAGAATGGCACCGCCATCATCCGAGAGATAACAAGCGAGCTTCTCAACTGGGTAGTCAGTTGCTAGAATGGACAGTATAGTGTTGGCAGTGACCAAAGGTGGTTCCTTTTCTGGATCAGCAGTGGAAACAAAGACATCAACACCAGGCAAGTCTGAGCGACCATTTGGGTTAGATGGTGAAGGCTGCTCAAACTTGTCTTTGAGGGCAGCAAGGTCAGTGGCACGATTGATGGGATTAAGCTTGGGAAGTATGTCCAAAATCCATGAGAAGGCAAACCAAATTTCACAGATAATGGATAGTCCCCATAGCCACATTGCATCTCTATTTGGGTTCTGTACTCTCCATGTAAGGAAGAAGCCCAACACAATCAATCTTATCAAAATAAGCACCCTATTCAAATCGAAATGGAAAATTCAATTTATTAGCTTCATTTCAATGTGACCATCGTTCAATATGAAAAAAAGACATGCCTTTCTTTCTCTTAGATTAGGCTTATGTTCATTACGAAAAATATTAAAAAATAAAATAATAAATACAGTTATATTGAGATATAATATCTATATATCTTTACCTGTAAGGGCTTATAACTGCAGCAGGAACCTTAACCTTCCTAGATAAAGGCTTCCATGGCTTATCCATGAAATCAGACATACTAACTCCAGTATCATGTCCATATGGGTCCTCATTATCCTCTTGCCAGTAGGCATTACCAATACCATAAGTCCCTTTTGTCTCAAACAACCAACGATTATGATCAAAATCTTGTGTTTGAGTTCTCATCAACATTGACTTGCTATTTGATGAATCTATTAAAGACAATCTTCTATCCATTTTTGGTCCACCACCACCAGACCCATCTCTCCGTCGACTTTCTGACCTAAACCTAGTCGTCCCATAAGGCCCTGGAGGATCAGGCTTTGAGTCAGAGCTATTCTCTACACCAGGTTGGTTATCTGGTGTAGGTGGCATCATGACTGTGTAGTTAATATAGTCATTTTGACCTGAGAAGTCGCCGGACAAGTCCAAGTCGTCGTCCCGGGATAGGCTTACAATGCGACCACTAGACGTCCTGCGAGCAAATTTCACTGATTGAGGTGGCCGACCGGCGGATGATGTTGATGGTGATATGGATTTTTTTGGAGGACTTGTTGTCATCCTTGTTGAATGTATTTTTTTTATTGTTTCTTTTGTACATTAATGACTCATATTTCTTGCAATGAAATTATTATTATTATTATTATTATTATTATTTATCTCAGATTGAGATGAGAAGCCATAATTTTTCATTCCTAAAAATGAAAAATAAAATAAAATGGGAAAACAGTTTAAATGAATGATCAAAGGCTGATAAATGGAAGAGAGAAAAGCCAAATTAGGTTAATGAGTTCAATTCAATGGTTTTTATTATGGAATTCTATTTTTAGCATCATTGGTATGCTGATGGCTGGTGTCACTTCCTTGTTTTATGGTTAGCCTCTTTCTCTTTGTTTAGTTTCTCCTTGTTGCACGGTTTAGGGTGGTAGCCAAAATCTAGAACTTGAATGATGTATAAAAAATATTCTATTATTTAATAGGTTTTTTTCTTTTTATATAATAAGTATATCCAGCTTCTTTAATGCGAGTAATGTGTTATTTATTAAACAGGGTAAACTTATGCAATAGATTTCCAAATTTTCAAAAATTTACAATTCAATTAATCCCAATTGATAATTTATTTGAGAATCTTGGAATATATGAATGGTAGATTATAATTTTGATTTTTAATTAAAAAATTGAGGTGTTGTAAATATACCTTAATATTTGTATTAATTTAATTTATATTTGATAAGGTTATTAAAAAAATAAGAAATTTTATTATTTATTTAATATTTTAATAGTTTTTATGATAAATGTTTTTTAGATTAATTCTATATTTTAATAGTTTTTATAATAAATATTGTAAGGACTATGAGTGTTGGCTATTTTCGTGGACAAAATATTTATCTGTAAATTTGTTTTTAGGCCTACTATCAAGTCTATCAAGAAAAGCCAAACAAATGCTCGAGTTTCAGATAATTCTACTTCAGGTATATCTTTGATAACTACGACACATAGGATTATATTTATGCATTTAATAGCACATGCTTATAAATCTAAAATTATTTTTAGTGCTAAAATATGGAATAAGATATACTAAAAGATATTAGATAAGATATACTCTAAAATAAGATATGCTAAAAGATATTAGACAAGATATACTTTAAATTATATTTGAAACCTTATCATAAAAAATATATTAGATAAGAGTTATCTTAATTAATGAGTAATATTAATCTTATTTGTAATAGAAAAGATATTTATCAATCATATATGAGTTATCTTAATTAATGAGTAATATTAATCCTATTTGTAATATAAAATATATTTATCAATCATATATGAGTTATCTTAATTAATGAGTATTATTAATCCTATTTGTAATAGAAAATATATCTATCAATTATATAAGATTAATTGTTTTAATTTTTCGTATAAATAAAACTCATTACTCATTGTTTCAATAAACCACACAAGAGTATTATTTTAATCTTCTTAATTTCTCTCTCTTGTTTTGCAAATATAAGATCATAATTTTTTAGGCTTCTTTATTTAGTTAATCTATGAAATATTGTTGGTTATGTTTGATTGATTAATAAGCCTAACTATTTTATGATATTTTGATAATATGTTCTTATGGCTTCTTCTTTATTTTTGTTCTTAAATTGTTAGATCAAATAATTGTTTTTGTCATATCATAATTATTTGATTTGATTATTAATCTTTAAAGAAGTTATTTTTATTGAACTTGTATTTGATATTTTTGCTCTAGAATTTGCTAGTTGATTTAATTTAAATAACATATGTTTTGAATCATCTAGTTAGGATTATTCATTATTAAATCCGTTCTAGAACACACACGGGCACTTGTGTTTTTGTGCTAACTATTTTGCAGTTACTTCGGGAACGTATTTGATTGGCGGGAAGCTTATTAGAACGTTGGTCTGGAAACCGCTCATGCTAATATTGGAAACTGTGAAAACAGAGCAGGGAATCGTAAGTAAAGTAGTTTGGGACAGTATTTTAGGGAGAGTAGCATAAGACTGAGTTTGTATTTAAACGTGTGATTTTCATAGTGGAAAGTTAGGTGGTCTGGTTGACCGGTAGTTTTCCTCTTAGGCCATAGTTGTGGCCTAGGTTGTTTCCACCTAAAAATATCGTGTATTATTATTTTATTTCCGTACTTATTTTTACACACGATTGCATGTGTGACTGCTTTGTTTAGGTTATTAAATTATAAATTGGTAAAAATTAAAAATAACCTATTCCTTATAGGTTAATTATGTACATAATTTATAAACTTTTAAATATAATAATAAAAAGTAATTTTTATTTTATTTATATATCAATAAAATAAAATAAAATATTGATAAAATAATAATATTTTATTCAAAATATTAATAAAGTATTAATAAATTTAAACAAGCGTACAATTTGAACCTTAGTTGAATTGAAATTTTATTGTTTCTAGCATACGTTGTTTTTTAAAATACGTTGAAATGATTATATGTTTTTCATTCACTGTTTTAGTATATTTTTAATAGATTCATATATCTTCAAATAAGTTAAAACGAAGAACTTCAATCTCTTTTGGAATCGGCAGCTTCAATATTTTTCTTCCACGATCTCAGGTTTGATTATAATAATTGGAATATATTTTACCATATATATATATAGTATACTATATTTTATAGAACTAATAACTTTATATTTATAATTTATTTAAACACGTAAAAGTTTTAAAATTTAAATTTTAAGATAAATGAGTATTATAGTTATTAAAAGAATTTTATTTTTTTAAGAAATTAATTACAGTATGTATCAATTTTAATATACTCCCATTATTCATTATTATTGTTGCATACATTACCGCATTCTACAGAGTATTTTACAATTAAAAGGGGTTATAACAGTTAAGTCCAGGTTACCTTACAAATGGAGTTTACATTAGTTATGGCAGACATTTTTGAGATTTTTAGAAACTTTGGTGGAATTTTATCGAAAAAGAAGGTAGGAAAAAGTATTTAGTAGCGCTAAAAATAAAAAAAGGGAAGAGAGATAAGGAAAAAGTGTAGTTTCTATTACTTATTTAAAAAGATTTTTTTTTGTTTTGCATGTACATTTATTTTATTTTATGTTATTTATTTTTATTTTATTTTTAATTTATGTGTAAATATATATATTTTTAATCTAAAAAATAATACAAATAATCGTTATAATCATCGTATAAATATAACTCAAATATGATATAAATGATATTAATTAACACAATATATAATAACATCCATAATTTGTTTAGTAAACACAGTCGAATATAAACAAAATTTTGCATTACTTATATATTGCATTTCATTTTTCATCTTTATGTATCCTTTATTTTATAATTGTAATAATCGATTACTTTCTAATATTAAATAATGCATCCAGAATAAAATTATATAAAAAATCAAAATAACTTTTAAAAATAAAGTATTTGTGGTTTCCTCCCATAGAATTTGAATACCATGCAATTGTCAACACCAATTACTTTTTATTGTAATGATATATTTTCATTGTTAACCTTTAAAGTATCTGTGTTTAAACCTTATTAATATATATGTATAATTTTATTTAAAACAAAAAAACAAAAAAGAAGAAGCATATATATATATATATATATATATATATATCTATCTTGACAAAGTGACATTTGCCGTCTATTTGAAAAATAATAACGTATATAATTTAATTATGTAGGCTAAATGTTTTTTTAGTATTTTGTTATTTATAATTTAATCATAATATAAAATATAATTTTATAAAATAAACTTTTACGTAAATATCATTCAATTTAGTAAAAAATATTAATTTATTACTTCTTGCAATAATATAATTTAAGATAATATTTTATATATTAATTTCCTTTTATCTTTTCCTTCTTTTGAAGGATTATATATTTTACAAATAGGTACAAATCTTACACATAAACCTCAAAATCTTAAAATAAAAAAATATATACTATAAAATAATTAAAAATATAATTATCTAAAAATATATAAATTTAATTATAGATAAAAATGGGTTCTTTATAACTTTAAATAGAGCATGAATGAAAAACCTTGGACCAATCTTTACAAATCCTTACAAATAATAATAATAATAAAAATAGTGTGCCTTATCAAAGGAAAAAAAGACAAATAATTCAAAAATATATTAAAAATAAAAATTCTTTAAAAAAATAAAAACTCATATTTTGAGTGAAAATACTAAATATAAAATCATACATCGATTAAAAAAACATTTTTATAGAGTTTAATTATATGAGTCATGGGTTTCTCCATTCATTTAGTTTGGAAGTTTCATGTCTCTTATCAATTTTAACATAATTGGAGTTTCAATTGATTGGGTCAAAAAAATATTATGCTTTCCCTCACAAAACAATATATTAAATGAGCATTTCACAAGAAAAAAAGGAAAATAAAGTAAAAATATAATAAATCATGTTAAAAATACAAAACTATAAGTTTTACAAAAGACAAAGATCCATACTTTGAAGAGTCATGTTAGAGGTAATATCCTATGTTTATTAAGTACAATATTATAATTAACTTTATAAAGATCATGAAAAAGTCTGGTTCTTAGTGCATAACCGAAGGAAGGTGATACAAATACCTTAGGACTTACCAACTCTTGCCACGTAGTGAAAAGGTAAACAAGATAGGTAATTAAACCAGCAATAAACAAGGTAAGAAAGAAGCATCCAGCTTAAATTACATATAAAATAATAAACAATCAATAGATAACATGGAAAAATCAAGCATGGCATAAATAAGCATGAAATAAATAGGAAAGTAGTGAAAAAAAGAAGAAAGACTTTGCTATCACAATCAAATCCATCTATGTGGGGACATATTTAGATGGAATCTTGATTGTACTAACAACACATATGATCAATTATTCAAACACAATAATATAATATGATAAATCAATAGAGTTAAGATCTATGTGATAACATCCATGAGTCACTTAAGGAAATCACTTAACAGTAAGCAATTCACTAACAAGTACATCAATAGTCATAACTTAAGAAATATATGCTAATACCTCTATCAACTAGAATACCATACTTAATTGCATCTAAGCTGCTTCCACTACTATTTTCATAGAAACACGTGATGTGTATAATGACCTATGACTTAGTATAGTGGCAATAACCTAGGATAAAAGCAAGGTCATACATATGTATCTAGATGCAAGCTATGTCTTAGTATTTAATCCAATTTAAATTAATCCACCCAAAAATAATTTTATTCTCAAATATATCACAATATAGAATTGCATTCAATGTGCTATTGATACAAAAGTTTTAGAATTTGTTTTTACTTAAGAATTCAAGTTTACAAACTGATAGAGTTTTCAATGTTTTCTAATTAACTTAAACCACACAAATTTGCATATATTTATAGAAAACTCGTAAGTTTCAGTGGCCCTTATAGACCACCTCAGTGAGGATAATAGCTACCATGGTGAGGATAAATGTCGTAATTCCTTATCAACCACCTTGTTAAGCCATCATTTATCACTTGGCAAACATCTTAATGAGCTCTAAAAAATAGATATTTTGTTTGAAAATTTGCTAATATGTTTCCCAAAAATACCTGCAAATACAAAAACAAACCTAATATATATACATACACAACCTAAACATGCCAACTACATGATCCTAACCCCCTAATGGTGTGTGTATCATGTAAATGTACAAAGTATAAATTTTATGTGAGTATGTGTAGTACTAAACTAATAAGAATTGACACTGTATAGAGGATGAAAATACACTAAATGAAACATAAAGACTCTATGTTTTGCCATGCCAACTACATGATCCTAACCCCCTAATGGTGTGTGTATCATGTAAATGTACAAAGTATAAATTTTATGTGAGTATGTGTAGTACTAAACTAATAAGAATTGACACTGTATAGAGGATGAAAATACACTAAATGAAACATAAAGACTCTATGTTTTGCACAAGGACATGCCAACATGAAAATAAAAGAACTTACAATCTCCCTTTTTGGTTTTACATAGCAAAACATTGCACAACATATACAAACATATCATAAAGATAATACATTTATGCCAAATGACTTATAATAGTTCATTCTTTTGAATAAACTCTGATACAACAACCTGATGCCATTAACACACCTAACTTAAGTGTATCCATCTTATTTTTCTCAATCCATCTTCATTATGAACTACTTTATTTTGTATGCCTAATCTCATAGCTCCAACTAAACTTCAAAATCTACAACTATAACATGCATAATGCATATATGAAACAACATATACATGTGAATGTATCATGCAAAACTATGTGTACGTAGTCTAACAAAATACTATTATGTTACCCCTATTTAGGTAAACACTAATAGGTTAAGCACACTCAAAACATGCAACACAGATACACTAATCCCCTGACTTTATGCTATACTCCTCGACCTACTTGTAGGTAAGTTAAGCAATAGTGATACAATGTAACCTACAATCATATCCCATGGAGTAAACCATGTTGCAATTATAATGACTTGTGCACTTAAACCACTCCTTCTTTTTGACATAGAAAGTCAAAGGGTAAAATACAAATTGTTTATTGATAAAAAACAAATTTTTGATTACAAGAGTTTACATTTAAATAGTACATCAAAAACACAAAATTAAAAATAAATCAAATAGCTCCATCTTATTCTTCCTCTATGGGAGCTTGCTAGACTTAACACTAGACTTCTTATAAGTAGTGGCTAAAAGGATCTAGCAAAAAAAGACAAGAGGGTCATTGAGAGGGGTAGTGTCAATCAACTAAATCAAGGAAGTAGTGCTCTTACTAAAGATAGCTCCAACAATCTAAATATGAACGGCACCACCACTCACTTGTTCTTTGATAGACGGATGAGAATCAGTGGACCTGAGAGAGTATTATTGGAAGGCTGGGTGCTCTAGCTTGAAAAAGATGATCATAAATCTACATTAAAGACTACCAATAAAAATAAACTCTTGGATGGTGGCAGTGTGTTTTTTGGCTAAGTCATGTCTCACTATTTCCAACTCCTATCTAACGACTACCAACTCCTATCGTAGTAGAGTAATCTTTTATGGTTGATGAGTAGGTGGAGAAATAATCAGAGAGAAAGATATTGCAGGAATGTAAGTAGTAGTAGAGGTAATCAGAGAGGAATTAGAATGAGGTTAAATGCCTCCTCAATGAAATGATGACAAGAGGGATGGTAGACAGAAGCAATCAACTTTAATCTACTAGAAATAGAGTGTCCAAGAGAACTCGATATAGCTTCACCCTAGCGGGTGATTGATAACTCTACAAAAGTAGCAATATTTAGAAACTTTAAGCTATCTATTTATCTTGTTTTGGGATAAATACTAATAAAATTAAAGGCCTATCTTATGTTTCACTTTTTTGATGTAGATGAAACAACATCAAACAAAGCAAAAATAAGCAAATTAGAACAATTCAAATTCAACAAGGCTTGATAGATAGGGCCATTTATTGATCGATTAAGGAAGTAAGGAACAATGTTGAAGAACAACAAGCATTGTTAGATTGATCAAAAATTATATCGATCGATCGATTAGGTTAGATCGATTGAACTTTAATCAAGCACTCTCGGGTTGAATGATAATGCACTTAGATTAATTGAGCAAAGGTCTTGATTGATTAAGTAAAGCAAATTTTGTACCTCGTATGTTAACATATACTTGGATAAAATTATGCTTGTACTAACGAAAACATGATCAGAGCATGAAAAAATGTCAATATAACGAGGTAAACTCATATTGACCCCTACCTACATGGTAAAATCCTCAGGTGCTTAATGGTAACCATTCGGTAGTAAATAGTGCACTAACAAAATAAAAACATTTTATAACTTGATAGAAATATACCTCTAATACCTCTAGACACATACTCTCACTATTTATTGCTCCTATGTTGCCCTCGCTAGCAGTCTCTATAACTGTTGTGATCTAAACTAGATCTAATCTCCTTCTAAACCTATAACAACCTGATGGTATGATCAATGACCAACGGTTAACATATATAAATCCTAAGGGTAGGAATATCCAAGCATTGTAATCTAAAAGCAATTTAAGTCTTGGTTGTTAATTTACTTTTTAATTAACCCAACCCCGATAAAATAATATTTGATAAAAACTCTCATGAATCTCTAATACCAAAATCAAACTCGAGAGCAAAAAAAATATTACTTTTGAAAACAAGTTTCAAATTTACCAAGTTTCCCAATGTTTTGTAATTACTTAAACAATTAAAAAGAGGCATTTATAGAAAAAATCAATAGTCTAGGTAGCTCATTGACCCCTCGCCACCCACTATAGTGAGAATTGCTTCCCACAATGGAAAGGGTAATAGTCATTACACACTAGCCGACTAGTGTGGTAGTAGTGGTAAGACCACTGACGAGCACGGAAAATTTTTTGTTTTCTGTTTCAAAAAGTTTCCAATAAATTTTTCACAAACTTCCACAAAAAACTTAAATAAAAACAAAAAAGCAACCTAGCATGCATACTGATGAACTAACCCCCGTTGTGTGTGTAACCAACTACATGAGTACAAGCAGTATTAACCATCAATAACTAACCTTACATAGAAAATGGCAAAACACAAAGTAAACAAGCAGACTCCATGTATTTTGCTCACAAATGATAAGTGCTTGAAAAATATTAATATTTCATAATTTATCTACACTTAAATATAATAAATAGATTTAAATATACATTATTTATTATTATTTAATCAAATCTATATGTTCAAAATCACGGATATATTCTATTATTTTTCAAGTATTTTTAGCTTCAATTTGATAAAATGATAAATATTTGAAGAATCATGCCGAAGAACTCATCTTCACCTTAGAAGAATAAAAAAATAATATATGTAAGCCTTACATGTGATCCAACCAGTTTATAAGGGGTAAAAACAAGAAAGTGAAGTGAAGCAAGGCAGGCCATGGCATGAAATGTAGTGGGCCATGGTGACTTATCGTTGTTTTATTTCAATTTCATCCAATTTATGTTGTGTCATGATGCAATCCTTTCTGTTTGAAATCAGGCAAACCAAAACGTAACTCGGCTGCGGCGTGGATAAGCGTGGGCTATAGTGTGTGATGATTTTCCTTTACGATCCATTTTTCTTACCAAGACTCATCAATAAATTAATGCTTTTTTTGTCTTGTAAAACATATTAGAATTAGTTAGAAAATATAGAGATAATATAGGAATTGTTGTAGTATTTTTTATTTTTCTTAGTTTTGTGATAAGAGTCAAATTATTGCATTTTTGTTATGATTTAATTGTTGATATTTGTGTGAGAATTTTGTTTATTTGATTATTTAATCCACAAATGTAATTTCACGGGTATTTTGTGTTTAAAGTGCAATTTCAGGTAAAATCATAATTTTGGAAAAGTTTGGGACAAATTTCTATGAACGGGATTGAGTGCAAATAAAAAGAAAACAAAATTTGAAAATTTGGAATTTCGCCGCCGGCGAAAACCTTAAAGAGAATACATTGAAAATCATGCAGGGAGCACGGGTTTTGGCAAAGAAATCTCGCTACAGGCCAAAGAAATCTCGCTGTCGGCCAACTTCATCTCGCCGCCGGCCAACTTCACCTCGCCGCTGGCCAAGTGCATCTCTCTGCCAGCCACATTGATCTCGCCGCCGGCGATATTTAGTGGAACAAAAATTGTAAATTTTCTAGAAATCTCGCCGCGGCGAGAATAATGTCACCGCCGGTGAGTTTCGTCTGAAAACACATTTTTTATGTTGTTTTGTTCCAAAATTGCCCCCCAAACCCTAGATCTATATATACATTATGATGGAGAAAGAGGGGGACGGCAGAGAGAGCAGATCTGAGTTATTTTTGGAGAAGAAAAGGAAATTTTAGAGAGAAAGGTTGGAGAAGCTTGAAGGATCATCACCATTGTTGCTACCAAGTCTTCATCTTCAATGGTTTTTCATCTCTTCTCCTTAGCTTTTATTTTCTGCATTTTATTTAGATTTGTTATTCATGGATTCAATTGAAATAATGTTTATTCTTATTTCCGTTATGAACTAATTTGTTTTTGCTAAGGCTATGATGTAGTTGAATCAAGAAAATCTGATTTCTTTTGTTATCGTTATATGAATTCATTGTTTTCAAGTTGAGTATTTATTTCCATGCTTAATGCTTTTAAATTTCTGATCAAGATTTAGATGATTTGTTGCATTATATTGAGACCGAGAGGAGATGTGTAATGAATGCTTCTTGTGATAAATACCATATGTTGAATGCGAGTTTGACACCTAATGCATGATATATGTGGTTATTCTAGAAATTCCATAAATCGTAATGTACTTGTTTGTGATTAAATCTTCATAGAAATATAGTTGGTTTTCATAGATAAGTAATTCTAATATAACTCGAGAGAGAGTATTAGATAAATTTGGGTTTTTCAACCATCACTTTTAACTTTGATTCGTATATAACATGACTTGAAATCGGATTGAATTGATTTAGTGAAATCAAATGCCTTAGCGTTTTTAATCAATTGTGAACAACATTCAATTGTGTTATTTTCATTTAGTTTTAAGTTAATTTTCTTTTTAAACAAATTCAAAACTTTGGTTTTCAAATAAAATTAGGATTAGTCAATTTCGGTACTTAGTAACGCCATTTCTTGTGGGTTCGATATCCGTACTTTTGTACACTTTATTACTTGAATGATTCGTACACTTGCGAAACTACGCATCATGTTTTTGGCGCCGTTGCCGGGGAATGGTTTGATTTTATTAATATTGATACTACCTAATCTTAGTTTTAATTTGAAGATAATTTGCTTTATCATTGTTTCATTTTTAATTTTGTTTATTTTTCTCTTTTGTCTTATTTACAAAAAAAAAACAAAAAAAGTAGCTTTGTGTTGTTTTTGTGCTAGTTAATTTTCTGGTTGTAGGATTGTTTTATGAGACGTACAAGAAGCCTTAACCAATTTCCATTTGATCCAGAGATTGATAGAACATTTAGGCGTCTAAATCGAGAGAGAAGGCGTTCAACCTCACCTCCTAATGGACAATCAGCTATGGATCCACCATTTGTTGAGGGAGGTGGAAATCATAGAGCTTTGAGGGATTATGCTGCGCCTAATGTTGCTAGAACTACTTCGGGTATAAGAAGGCCAACTCTTCAAGCAAATAACTTTGAGATAAAACCATCCTTTATCCAAATGGTTCAATCAAATCAGTTTGGGGGAATGTCAAAGGATGATCCAAATGCACATATTGCTTACTTTCTGGAGGTGTGTGATCTTTACAAGATAAATGGTGTGTCTGAAGATGCTATAAGATTGAGGGTTTTTCCTTTTTCACTTCGGGATAAAGCTAAGGAGTGGCTAAACTCATTACCACCGGGATCATTTACAACATGGAATGAGTTGGTTCAGAAATTCTTGTCCAAGTTCTTTCCTTCTGTTAAGACGGAAAAATTGAGGAATGAAATCACATCTTTTACATAGTATGACCAAGAATCATTGTATAAAGCTTGGGAAAGATTCAAAGAAATGTTGAGGAAGTGCCCACATCATGGTATACCGATTTGGCTGCAAGTCTTAACATTTTATAATGGGTTGGTTTCAAACTATCGGGCAATTTTATATGCTGTAGCTGGAGGGTCTTTAATGGGAAAAACACCAGAGGATGCTTATGAGTTGTTAGAGATTATGGCAGAAAACAACAATCAGTGGCATTCAGAGCGAGTAATTACAAAAAGACCAGCAGTAGTGCATGAAATTGATTCAGTGAATGCTTTGTCGGCTCAAGTTGATGCTCTTTCAAGAAAGATGGATTCTTTGTCATCCAAGTTCGAATCCAAACCAACTGCACAATGTGATTTATGTGGTGTAAATCATGCTAGTATCGAGTGCCAATTTGGAAATCCATTTGCTTCTCCAAATGTTGAGAAAGCAAATTATGTTTCAAATTTCCAAAAACCTCAACATAACCCATATTCGAACACCTACAATCCAGGTTGGAGAAATCATCCAAATTTGTCATGGGGAAATAACCAAGGGGGATTCAAACCGTCATCATCTTCCTACCAACCCCAAGAGAAGAAACAAATAGATTTGGAAGGAATTTTGGGAAAGTTCATTGAGGAGACAAGAACAAATTTCAGAAATCAAGAGGCAATCAACAGGGACATCCAAAACCAACTGGGGTAGCTTTCAAAGCAGATTGCAGAAAGGTCTCAAGGATCGTTGCCTAGTGACACAATAAATCCCAAAGAGCATGTAAAGGCTATCACATTGAGAAGCGGTAAAGAACTTGAATGGTAGGGGAAATCGGAGAAAAAGATGGAAGAATCTAAAGAAAAGCCATCAACATCCCAAGATGTTCAACCTTCCCCAAATGTGAAATATGAGCCTCCTATCCCATATCCTCAAAGATTGAATAAGAAAAAGCTTGATAATCAATTTGATAAATTTTTGGATATTTTTAAGAAATTGCATATTAACATTCCTTTTGCAGAGATGTTAGAACAAATGCCCAAGTATGCAAAATTCATGAAGGAAATTCTATCAAAGAAGAGGAAGCTGGGAGATTATGAAACTGTCATGCTAAATAAGGAGTGCAGTTCTTCAAAGAAAACTGCCATAGAAGTTGAAAGACCCAAGGAGTTTTACTATACCTTGTACTATAGGAAGGTGAAATTTTGATAAAGTCCTATGTGATTTAGGAGCAAGCATTAATTTGATGCCACTTTCTATTTTTAGAAAACTAGGCGTGGGAGAAGTAAAACCCATTTCAATCTCTCTACAATTAGTGGATCGATCGGTGAAATATCCTCAAGGGGTAATTTAGGATGTTTTAATTAAAGTTAACAAATTTATTTTCCTTGTAGATTTCGTGGTGCTTGACATGGAGGAAGATAGAGAGGTACCGTTGATATTGGGGAGACCGTTCCTTGCAACTGGAAGAACATTGATTGATGTTCAGCAAGGAAAGCTCATTCTACGAGTGCAAGATGAACAAGTGGATTTTGATGTTTTTGAAGCAATGAAATTTCCATGTGAGGAACATTCTTGTTTTCGAATTAACACTCTTGACAGGTTAATCTCAGAAAGTTTTGAGGAGAGAACTCCATTGCTACCACTAGAAGCTTGCCTTGTGAAATATGCAACAAATGAGATGGATGAAATAAGGAATGATGCTTATGAGAATGCCCGAATATACAAGGACAAGAAGAAGGTTTGGCATGATAAGCACATTTTGAGGGGAAACTTTAAGGTGGGATAGAAAGTGCTGCTTTATAATTCCTATCTCAGACTTTTTCTAGGAAAGCTAAAATCTCGTTGGTCAGGACCTTTTCTAGTAACCAAAGTGTTTCCTTATGGAACAATTGAGATCAGTCATGAAACATAGGAAACTTTCAAGGTAAATGGACAACGGTTGAAGCCATATTTTGACAGAGAATTCAGCAAGCAGAAAGAATGACATAAAGTCTAGCTAATGACTATAACTTAAAGCGCTTAATGGGAGGCAACCCATCAGATTTGTTTTCTCATCTTTTATCTCATTTTATTTTAGAAATTTTAAATTTTAAATTTTAGCTTAAATTTTAAGTTTTGGTAAATTATTAGTTAGATTTTAAATTCTGCACTTCATTTTATGATAATTTTATTTTTAATTAAATTTGCTTATTTTATTTATCTTGCAGGTAAAAAAAAAGCCTTTGGAGTTTTTCTTTCTTACATTGAGGACAATGTATGGTTTTGGTTGGGGGTGCGGTAAATTGTAAATCTTTTCTTCTCTTCATTTTTTACTTAACCTATATTATCTATTCAATTTTTTGTGTCATATATTGTATGTTGTATTTATATTATCTTTTTATTTTTGATATTTGACAAGTGATTTTAATTTGTTGTTTTGTAGTTTATACGAGGTTAGAGATCTTTAGCATATCCCTCTTGCACTTTTCATAGATAATGTTAACATATCCAAAGAGCTATTAAGAAAGTTAGATATAGAAATCCAAGAGCCTTTAATTGGACAAAATATATAACCAAACCTAGACCCTCGAGTTGAACCTTTAGAAATGGGGGAAATTCACAACTTAGGGAAACAATAATGAAGAAGTATGCAAGACCAGTAATTGACACATTTACAGCTTCATTCCAATTGGGTGGGCTGCATAGCAATATGAATTGAGAACCATTCATTTTTCTATGTTACTTTTTTCCATGGACTAGCTAATGAAGATTCTTTTTCATTCATTAGACATTTCTATTCAATAGTCCAAACATTCCCTCTCGGAATACTTACCAAGGACTTGTTGAGAATATGGTGCTCCCCTATATCCTTAAAGATAAGGCCAAGGCTTGTCTAATGTCTCTCCCTCTAGGTTTCCCGATGACCTAGGATGAGGTTTATAACAATTAATGGGAAAATTCTACTCTTATTAGAAAACATCTTATTTGAGGGCTAAGATTGCTACCTTTTCTTAGATACAGGGTGAACCATTCCATGAAGCATGAGGTAGGTTTAAGTTATTCCTTACTTAATACCTTCATCATAGTTACCCAATGCAGTTGTAGAACTAGTTCTTTTATGGTGGGCTGACACAACAATGTTAGTTCATGATTGATAATGTTGCAGGAAGTGCTATTAGTGAGAAACCAAACATAGAGATGTAGAATCTCTTTGAGATGTTGGGTGCTAATTCCCAACAAAAGAGCTCGAGAGTGAGAAGGGCTAGAGTCCATGAAATAGACTATAGTATTGAAATATGTAAGCAACTTGCACAACTAATCAAGTAGGTTATGCATTTTACTAAACAAGGCACTCCAAACAAAGAAAAATGTGAGTGTGTAGTACTTTGGGACATGGTATCGATACCTATCCCTACCAAAGAGAAGCTTTTATAGGACCTGAACATGTTAATGTAATAAAGGGTTACCAACTAAGACCTAGGTTTGACCCTAATGAAAATACCTACAATCCAGGATGGAGGAATCATCTTAATTTCTCTTAGAGATAAAACAATCCTCCATAGGTTTAGAACTCCAATCAATAGTTCCAACAATACCATCAACAAATACCACAAAATCCTATCAACAAATACCACAAAATCCTATCAACAAATCAACTCTCGAGGATAACTTTAATGCTTTCAATCAAGTTAATAGACACAACCAATTCAGAACTAATCAATGGTTGGACTCGGTGGAGGCATCCATCAAAAATATAGAGATACATGTTGAGCAACTGGCTAAAAAGTTGCAGAAGCAAGGAACATAAAAATTGCCTATTTAGAATGACAAGGAAGCTCAATGACATGGAGACATTTAGTTTATTAAATAGAAGTCCCTCGAGCAACGTCTTGCTAAGATGATAAACATAGTCCTGGATGAGTGGTAACTCATTATTCTTTTTTTATTTTATTTTAATTAATTTATTATTTTTATTTTGAATATTATAGTTGTTTTTATAATTATTTACTTTTAGTTTTATTAGAATATTAGTTTTAGTTATAAATTTTTTATTTATCTTATTATAATTATTTAATACTTGGATTCTATTTATAATTTACTATTAGAATTGTTATAATATTGTATATATATTAAAATATTTGAGCTGCAGCATAGGGCGCTCAGGATGAAAATTAGAGTGTGAAGAATTCAACTTCATGTTGTGGCATAAGCTTTAGTGTATTGTAGCCCAATGGTTTTCTGAACCTTTGGTATGGATTTACAATTTTTAGCACTACGGCATGAAAAAACATGTGTCATAACCCACGTTCAATTTTTAAAGCCCTATGCATTCCAATCCAAGTTTGCACTCATTTTCTCTTCTTCTTCAATCAAACCCTAATTTTTCTCTCCCCTGAACACACAAACTCCCAAAATTTACATCCTTTTCCTTTAATCATTCAAATTTCTTCATAATAAGCTTACTCCTATTTGTTTTCTTGCCATTTCTTTGAGAGATTTTCTCAAATATACATCAAGAATCTTCAAGTCTTCATTTTTTTTACTAGGGGTGTTCTTCAAATCTTCATCTTCTTCGTAACAACACAAGGAAGTGACCAAAAGTTTTAGAATAAGTTATTGAAGTAATTTTTTTTATTTATTTGAATTAATTCTAGAATTTTTGGATTAAAAGACTACCAAACATTAATTGGACTAAGTGAGAGTGAGGAAATTTTTTGAATTATTTATAGTATTGTGCTATTTGATTTTTTGGAATTTCTATAAGCCCCAAGATTTTTAAGATTTTCTTGATTCATTATCCCCTAAAAGAAATAGGAGTTAAAAAGGGAAGGGTAAAATGGTCCCTATAGACTATAATATAGCTAAGTTTACAAGTTTAGTGGCCAAACTTAATTTGGATAAGGTCACCGAAATCAATAAAAAATTTAATGTAAAAAAGGGATTAAATTTTGAACAGAGATAAAATTTTCATTTTTAGGGGATAACAAATATCATAGCAATACTAGATGGTGAAGGTTTGTAAAGGAACTAAAGGCCATTGTTGAATTAATCGTTAGGAAATTTTATGCCAATGTTCCCGACATTGTCGATAACAAGATAAAGGTATGGGGTGTATTAGTCCCATTTGGATTATATGATATAAACTCATACTATGGTTTGATGTGCAAGGTATGATATAAACTCATACTATGGTTTGATGTGCAAGGTGAATATGAAACATATCTAGAAAATGGGGACTATAAAGATGTAATAGAAACCCTTGATATGGAATGGGCTGATTGGAAATATTTTAGTAAGAAGCCTAAGGGTTTTGAAGCTAAATATTTAACTAAGGTTTCTCGCATCTGGTAATATTTTATCTCTCTAAATTGATGCCTACTACATACTATAGCTCTATGGATATGGAATGGATTATATTACTCTCTACTATAATATCCATAATATCTAAGGATATTAAAGCTATAATTCACCAATGGATAAAAGTATTTGCTAACAATCATTATTTGACTTACTTCTTTCCTTAGCTTATTACTACTTTGTATGCTAAAGTAGGGGTGAATTATCCAAAGGGTGAGGTGTTATTATAACTCACCTTGGGAACTAATAGAGCCCAAAGGGACATAAAGCAGCTTCTTCTTCAAAGATGTCAATTAAAGATGGAATTTATAGCTTAAATGAAAAGTTGAATTACATGGAAAAGTATGTCCAAGAGTATACTACCCAACATGTTCAAGTACACAAGTCGGCAGCATCGTGCTTAGGGTGAATATAACCATACTTTCCTTGAGATGCAACAGTTAAAACTCATTCATCTTGGAGTTGATTTAAGTCATTTGAAAGAACTGAAAATCAAGGATATGATTTTATTTTTACACCACCTGAGCACCCACATGGTGACGACCAAGGACCGGACAATATAGATTATTGAGCTCCAACCTTACTCTAGAGTTTTATTAGTTTTATTATTTTTATGTATTTTATGAATCTCCAATTAATTGTTTTTGTTTTTAGTTGTTATTTTACATTTTATGTAATTTATTTTGGTTTATTTTATTTTATTTCGTTTTTATTAGAATCCATATTTGTTTTATTTAGAAGTGTTATATTTATAACTGTTTTTCATACTTTTTGTTTCATACTTGAATGGTGAGATTGATATAAACCCAAAAATGATGTTTAGGAATCAAATAATGGAGACTACTTTATGAGAATATTTTGAGTATATAATCATTTTATTCTAAGTGATAATATTTTTTGACTGCTTTAAATATTCTTCTTAATAATTCAAATTATTAGATGATCTCTATAGGTTTTGCATTGAATGTTAAGATTTTTAACATCTCATGAAGTTTCATGTACTTATTTTTATTGCTTAAATGATTTGAGTAAAATTTAAAGTGTATGCCTATTTCATTTATGCATGACTTTATGAGGTTCCCTAAAGGCAATACAAAAAAAGAGCCAAATTAGCCACTCATCAAATCATAGAAATATGTATATGTGTCAATTATCTAAAAACAAATATATAAAAAAATCAATTATATGACTATATACTATTACCCAAAAGTTCTTCAAAGTTGTGAGAATTACTATTATAGAAGAAGAAATAGGAAAAAAATCTCCTTGAAGTCATTGCATTTTCATTCATCCTTAAGGCATATACTTGATAATTCTTCTTGATGATTTTAATTGATGCATGAGAATAGTAATGTTATTTCGTCATCAATTCTATTATTTGATTCTTTCATGAAATTAAAGTTACATGCTTTTAGAGCCTTTCTTCTTTAATCATATGCAAACCTATTAGTCCATTTGTTTACATAACTTCTATTTGCATGTATCTTTGTTCCGTGATTGAACCTACATAATTAGTATAATATTGAGAGTATGACTTATGAGGATTAGAGTTAAAGTAAATAAGGATTCCTAACATTGAAATTGGATAAGTCAAAATTGATACATTTGTTTTATGGAATATGAATTTGTGAGTTGAAACTAATTTCTATAATAAACTATGAACCTTTGGTATGTTAATTTAACTTATACTCTGGATTTTGATTAAAAACTTAAAAGAGACCAAAAACTGAAAAGTTGTGTTATTTTCTACTTTTTTTTATCTTACTTTTAGTTTTTATTTTGGGAACTAGTAGTTTGTTTTTGTTAATTATTTTAGTTTTTGCACTTAGTATGATGTTTAAGAATATCATCATTGAAAACCCTCACGAAAATTAAACTCATCCACTAGAGCAACCTAAGGGTTTAAAGTCATGTTGCATACGCTAAATGCAATCTTATCGAAGTATGAAAATAATACAAGTTAGTTTACTTTTTTTTAGTTTTTATCACTTTCTTTCTTTGCTAGAGGGTGGCAAAAAAATAGTTTGAGATTATGATTAGTGCTTTATTGTACTTATATGGAATAAATGAATTTAAATATGCATGATTTTATCATTATTTAAGTAAATCTACATGTTTAGAAGCATGCATATTTTATGTTATTTTTCAGGTATTTTTTAGCTTCAATTTGGTAAAATGATAAACACTTGAAGATTCACGCCTGAAGAACTCATCTTCACATTAGAAAAATAAAAGAACAATATATGTAAGCCTTACATGTGATCTAGCCAGTTTGTACGGGGTAAAAAATGAAAGTGAAGGTAGGCAATGTGGACCATAACATGAAATATAGAGGGTCGTGGCACACTCTTCGCTATTTTATTTCAATTTCACATAGTTTGTATTGTGTTGTGGTGAAGAAATAATGTTCCATGGTATTTTTTTCCTATTTGGAATCAGACAAACCACACCGAAACTCAGGTCATATTGTGGATAAATGTGGGCCGAAGCGCAATGATTTTTCCTTCACAATCGAGTTTTCTCACCAAGCCTCAGTTATAAATTAACATTTTTTTTCTTATAAAACATATCAAAATTAGATAGAAAAGACAAAGATTAGATAGGAATTGTTGTATTATTTTATTTTTCTTAGTTTTGTAATAGTTTTAATTCAATAAACAATATGAATAAATCTTTTAGAGGTTTTTTAGATTCCAAATCATTGCAAAAGTTATCGATATACTAAATAATAAATTAAGGTATATATTTTAATTATATTCAGTTATTTATAGATTTGATATAAATGTTATTTTTAATTTTATGATAATTTATTAAATCTGAGTATGTCTGATTGATTATTACTATAAGACATTATTTTTATTACCATGTTTGTGAAAATTAATTTATGTGAATATTTTTATAAAATAAATTTGGATTATTTATTTATTCAAGATTTTACAAAGTTTTTACTAATTAATATATTAACGACATATTTTTCATAAAAGATATAAAGTCTGAAAGTTAGGTTTTAGGATCTAAATTAGATAATATGAATTAGAGTTTAAATTGATAGCCCTACCAAAAGCATTGATTTATATGGTTTGTTATTTCTTTAAGAAGAAAACATAATTTAATCCTATCAGTTACTAATCCCCGGTAAATGTTTTTAATTAATTTGATTAACAAAAAAACTGCTCCCCACGAATAGAATTTTTCATATAAAAAGAAAAAAAAAAATCAATAATCAAAATTTATATATTTAATAACAAAATTGATTCTAGGAAAATGTGGTTAATTAGATAATTATTCCCATAAATTCTCTATTGAGTGTTAAATGTCTATTAGCCTATAACCGATTCAATTAATTTTATTCCTATTTTTAATTTTATGTCATTAGTTTAGCATTTTCAAAACTTAAATATATAAAACCACGTAGTTCCTCTTTAGACCAATCTTAGAAGTAAACTTATCACTTTTTACAAAGTGATTAGTGCACTTAAGAGCTATTATAAATAAAAAAATTGTGCTTGAACAAGAACTCTAACAATGACTCAAGGCTTGCAAGACTTACACATTTCAAGGAATTAATCAAGGCATGCTTCCTAGCAACACTGAGGTGAATCCTAAGAAAGATGGTAGGGAGTACTGCAATGCTATTTGAAAATTGGGCCGGAAGTAAGAGGTGGGAAATAAAATAAAACTGAACGATAGGAGGAAAAAGTGAGTAGAGAGGAAGAACAAGAAAAAGTAGAAAAAAGAGAGAAAGGAAGTAGTTGTGAAGCCTAAGGATAGAATCAATCATGGGGAGAGATTCTACATCCCACCTATTCCATTTCCACAAAGGCTCTATACGCAAAAGCTAAACAAAGAATTCTCTAAGTTTCTCAACATTTTTAAGAAGTTGCATATCAATATTCCCTTTATGGATGTTTTAGAACAAATTCCATCATATATGAAAATTGTGAAGGATATTATATCAAAGAAGATGGTTGGGAGATTATAAGACCATAACTTTCACAAAATGTTGCAATGCAATTCTTGAAACAAATTACCATGAAAATTGAAAGACACTGAAAGCTTTCACATTCCATGCACAATAAGGGGTCATCACTTTGCGAAGGCACTTTGTGATTTTGGAGCCAACTTCAACTTAATTTCTTTGTTAGTTTTCATAAAGTTAAGACTTAGAAAAACACAATCGGCTTCAATGAAGCTGTAAGTGGCTGATTAATCTTTGAAGAGACCAAGATGAGTGATTGAGTACATAATTATAAAGGTGTACAAGTTTACCTTCCTTATTGATTTTATTATTTTACACATGCAAGAAGATAAAGACATCCTTATTATTTTAGGATGCCCTTTCCTTACTATAGGAAGGACCTTAATTGATGTAGAAAGAAGAGAGTTGGTTAAGAGGGTTCAGAAGCATGAAGTAAAATTCAAGGTATTCAACCCTTTAGAGACACCCAATAAAGTTAAGGAGCAAGAAGAAGTGTAAGTAACACAATTGGAAAAGAAGAAAGAAGGGGTGGATATTGAGATCACGAAGAAGAAGAAGAGAGATAATATTAAAAAGAAGAAGGAAGTATGGGTTAGGAAAGTATACAATACCGATGGTAGAGATAAAAATATTTATGGAAAGAACAAACCATTAGAGGAGGATTCTATATGTTGGAGCATCCTCTGAATAGTGATATTGGTCAAGGAAGTAGTAATTGAGCTACAAAAAGGTTTCAAGTGGCTAAGGAGAGCTCGTGGTACCATATATGATATCTAAGTTGAAGAACTTAGGATTGTCTTGTTAGGGACCTCAAACTTGATGTTTGTTTATTAGAAACCCAACATTTTTGTTAGTACTCATTTCTATTGTTTTGTAGGAGAATAAAATGTAGGGAGACATGGAAAGCACATCGAAATATTTAGTGATAAAGACCAACATGTCTATGTCGAGGGTTTTATTTTTCCATATCTTTTACTTAACTTTACTATGTTATACATTTGGAACAATGTATAATTCAAGTATGGGGGATGTATCTATGTTTTCTATGTTAGGTTATTAGTTTGCTATTTTTAGTTAAGATACAGGTAACAATTAATGAATATGTTGAAACCAAATGCATGTATGTTTAAGATGAAATATATGAACCCAACGATAGAATTAGTTTTCTTGATTAAGAAAATGAATCTATCATGTGATTATTGAAAAGATTACGTTAACCATATGTTATGCTTTCTAGTTTTGAATTGAAATAATTCATTATATATGCACAATGCACGTGGTAGATTATTTGATGTAATTATTTGGAGAACACTTGATGTGATTAATGTTATATGATATGAATCTTTTATGTTTTAGAATCATTTTGATCATCCCTTAAAGTGAAGTCATATATAGTATTTAGTTTGAGAAATAACTTAGGCCTTTGTTGGATCAATTGAGCCTTCCAAGTTAACCTAGTCATTTACTTGAGCATAAATCACATTTGAGACTAACCAAAATTTATTATCTTTACTCTAACACCTTTAGCTAGTGAGTATATGAGATCATATGTAATGTTAAAGTGTTAGATGAAATGTGATGTATCTAAAAATAAAAGAATAAAAGAATAAAAGAAAAGATAAGATAAACTCTTAACACCACGATCCCCATATAAAATGAATACACTTAAAAATAAGTTGGAGGTATTGAGTTGCAAAGAAAAAAAAGTAACATGGAAAGAAAAAAAATCACTAAGGGTACACTAAACTATTGAAAAAAGCTCAATTTCATGATAATGAAAAGTAAGCTAAGATGTGGCATTGAGCCTAAAAGTACCATTTATACTGTCACCTAAGCCATATAATACAAGTATGTAAATTCCTTTTGATATCTAACTAAATGTATAATGTACATTAATGGAAATGTGTGATCATTTTGTTAAAAAACTTGTATACCCTTGTATTAATGTTTAAAGAGTCTATGGCCTGGTACACAACCAGGATAAGGAGATACAGACTCCTTAAGGACTCGGCCTTAACTGGAAAGAATAGAATAGTGAACACTTAAGCAAGAAACACAGTAGAAGCAAAAATAACAATATATTAGATAATGAGATAACTTTGAAAAACTGATATTAAATATATTCAACAGAAAGTAGACAAGAATATAAAAGCTTTCTAATCACTATTTAAGCTTTTAGTATGTTGTAATATACACACCTTAAACTCATTAGTAGACCATGCATAACAAGTGATATAATAAGGTAAACCCATATAGAGACTGTATCTATGTGGTAACATCTTTGAGTTGCTTAAGGAAACCACTCAGCAACGAATAATCCACTAAACAATAAAATAGTTACAACTACGAATGAAATAAAAACACTAATACCTCTATCATTCGGGACATCTATCTGAAATGCCTATTGCTACTCTTGCTTATTGCTTCTATAATGGCATGGTTTTACATACGAACCCGACTTACCTATGATCGACACACAAATTATGTGTTATGAATAAGCAAGTATACGTATTACAAAAAGTAATATAATGATAAGAAAAGATTGTTCTCACATAGATTATGTTATTAGAAACTAATTTTTAAAACTAAAAAAATAAAAATAATTTTTTGGTGTTTTTATATTTTAAAAAAGAAAAATTGAAAGAACTAAAAATAAATAACAATAACTAATTAAATCAGATTTGGAAACTAAGAAGATATATGAGAAAATATCTAAGAATTCTTAATCTCCCAATTTTATAAACGTATGAATCACTAAAATCCCCCAATATAATTATCAATTAATTACATGATCAATTGAATCTAATCTAACATGTATTCCTTTCTCAAGTAAACTACACACCATATAGTAATTAACTTAATCACACTCTCATGTCAATTAAATTGCATACTACTCATTACGTTAATCAATTATGGATTACATACATAAGAATCATACATCATTGCCTAGAGACTATGCATGTTATTTAATAAAGAAAAACAATTAAATAATTTTCTCAAATCTATTTAATTTCTTCTATAGATCAGAGTGCGATGCGTGGCAAGGGAAGACTGGTCTGGTCACATATTCCATGAAATGAAACTTCTCCTAGTTTAAAACCAAATTCGTTTCTTCACATCTTTGTAGCACTAGGGAGGGATGGTGTATACATTCATCAAATGAGTTTCCAAAGGCCAAAAAAATCATCCATGAAGATTTTTAGATGCTTCTCCACCATGTTAGAGGAAATAATCATCATGTAGTGTTGAAATGTCGTAGGTGCATTGCATAATACAAATAAAATACTTTTGAAAGCAAAAGTTCCATAAGGAAATATGAATGTGGTCTTTTCTTGGTCTTTAGGTGCCACAACAATTTGGTTATAATCATAGTATCCATCTAGAAGGCAAAAGAAAGAATGCCCAGCTAATCGGCCAAGCATTTGATCCCTGAATGGGAGAGGAAAATGGTCCTTCATTGTAGCTTTATTTACTTTGCAAAAATCCATGCACACTCTCCATCCCATGAAATTCCTAGTAGGTATTAATTCATTTGACTCATTTTTCACCACATGGATTCCTTATTTCTTTGGGACACATTGAATTGGACTTATCCATTCACTATTTGATATTGAGTAAATGATGCCCATGTCTAGCCACTTGAAAATTTCCTTTGTCATCACCTTTTTCATAAGGGGATTTAAACCACATTGTGAATCCTTGGTGGGTTTAGCTCTGTCCTCTAGCAAGATTTTGTGCATATATATAGATGAGTTCATGCCTTTGATGTCAATAATAGACCAACCTATAGCTCTTTTAAAGTTCTTTAGCACTTTTAGTAGTGCTTATACTTGTTCCATACTTATATTAGTAGAGATTATGATCGGAAGTGTCTTGTTATCACCCAAAAATGCATAGCGGAGATGAGATGGTAAAGGTTAAGCTCTCATTTGGGTGGTTCTGATGAGCAGAACCACACCAGGTTAGCAACACTAATTATGCAAATAATTTGGTTTTATATTTGTAAAAGTCTCGCAAGTGCACGAATCATTTTATAGAAAATAATGAGTATACTCCCAAGGTCGATCTAAGATAGGAATATATATGGTTTTTAATTTATTATTCAAACTATTAAAAATGAAATTAAATCCTAAACATCCTATCACGATATTTTGATTTGTGTTTCCTAATTTAATAACATAAAAAAATAAACATAGATATGTATTCAATAAACAATAATGAAATTTTTTCATTCATAAGAGTTGAGTATTTATTGATATAAAAATTAAGTTAATTATGCTTGCTCATATTATTTAGGATATTAAAGATATAAATTGATATTTGTTATTTTTCCCCTTTTGGTATGAAAATGTCCTTAGGCAAGGCTCAAATTCTTTTATTTAATATTAATTAACTAATATACTTAGGTCAGGCCTATTAATTAATTACGTATTAAATTTCATCTTTATTTCTAAAAATATAGCAAACCATCTAGCTAGAGTCAGTTAATTAGACTTTATTTAAGGTGAAGTTAGTTAATTAGACTTTATTCAAGGTGTCCAAATTAAAACTAAGAATTTAATTATCTCAGTACTAACTTTCAAGTTTTAAAACTATTATCATTATTGAAAATATATTGTTAATACATTTTTGAATAATAGTTGCTGTAAAAACTTTTGAAATATAGCTTCTCTCTAACTTTCAGGCGATTGTACTAATAAATAAAAGAGCATTACTCTAAATCAGACAAGATAATTACACCTTAAAATCTAATTTTTAGATTTAAGTTTGTAATAAAAATAATATATTTCTCTCTAACATCTTTAATATAAAATTTTGAATAAAAACAAATATAAAAATGTTTTACCTATTTAAAAATTAGCAAGTATAACAACCTTATTATTATATCATATTTACAAACAGCTAGCCATGTTAAATTTAATCACAGACAAATTAAATATAACATATAAGAATAAAACATAAAAATAACTATAAAGAATTCATTTTAAAATTATACCTCAAAAGAATCCTTACAAAACTTTGATGCTAATTCTATTTTTGGAAAACCTCTAAACGGATTTGCATTTTCGTTTATTGAATAAAAAAACTAGACATCTACAAAAGCATAGCTATTTCTTCTCAAAAATAGAATTACTTTAAAACTAAAAAAAACTTAGAAAGCTTTCTAGAAAGAGAAAGCTAGAGAGAGATAAGATCTTCGATTTTTAGGGGTATTTTTTTACAATAAGGGATAAGTTCCTCTTATAGGTGACAAAAGGCTAAAAAAGTGGAAAATATCTCAAAAATAGGTCTTGGACGCTTTTGGAAAAAACTGGAACGTGTGGGCAGTGCTTGCGTGCATTGGGCTCGGCGTAGGCGTGGATCTCGAAGGTGTGACATGCATTGGCATGTGCGGAACTCTGCATGGGCATGGATCTCAAAGGTGTGATATTTGCTGGCATCTGTAGAACCTGGAGTGGGCATGAATCTTGGTGTGACATGCACTAACATGCAGAGGACTCAGCGGATGCGCGCGGGGCTTGGCATGACATGCGCATGATAGGGAATTTTTGTCCATTTTTTTATTTTTTGGATTTTCCTATTTTTGTTTCTCACTTATTTGCATAATAAATTAATACTACTCTTTAAATATTACGATGTATTACTTCTAATATTATTTTCTTTGAGTCTTTAAACTATTTTTGGAGCAAAAATACCTGAAAAACAATAAAAATACTCGTAATTTCAAAAATACAAATTTATATAAAATATGATAAAATGATACAAATAAAAATCTATTTAATCAATTAAAGTACATTAAATCTTGGTAATTTTAATGCTTTTTAAGCACTCATCACAACCACTAACTAGCACCTTGCTAGTCCCTTAGGAGGAGAAGCAGTAAAAATTAAAATAAAACTAAAAATACAACTATCCTAGATCACTCTCATGTATTGATACGGTTGAATTTAGTGTATGCAACTTTAAACGCCTAGGTTTCCCAAGTGAACAAGTTTGAGTATCACGAGGGTTTTTAGTAATGATACCCACAAAAATTGAACTAAATGTAAAAATTAAAAAGAAATAAATAAATAAAGTAAAATAAAATGCAAAAAATTTCATGCTTAAATTTTCATTTAAATTTTATAATTAAAACCTTTAAGCATAGATTATTCTAATTTCTTACACACTTATGATTTACTACAATAATTAGTTGAAAATTACTTTCATATTTTAATTAAAAATATTTCGTTTGCTCTTTACCCAATTTCAATGTTAGGAATCCAAATTCACTTTGAATCTACTCCTTATAAGTTAATACTCTCAAGTCATTGAATTCTATGGGTTTAAGCACTCATACTAAGGTCTATACGAATAGAATTTATGTATAGAAATGAACTAATAAGTCTGCATACTTATAAAAGAAGAAAGGCTCAAAATAGTGTATAACTTTGATCTCATGAAAGGAATCAAATGTATAAATTATAAAGATATCATATATATTATTTTCAAGCATCAATCAAACTCATTAAGCAAAAATTTCTATATATATGTCTTTTGGAAGTGTAGGAAAAATAAATGCAATGACTTCTAGGAAAATTATTTCCTATATTTCTTTTGTACTAACCAACTCTATCAACTGTTTGAGGCTAAAAAGTAGTGGTACATAGATTATACTTTATATTCTTTATTTTTCTATTTTTTTAGAGAGTGGATCCTTGTATAGATTGTATATTTTTTGTAGGAATTTGGTGAGTGGTTAATTTTGTGATTTTTCTGTTTAAATTTGGTTTAGGTAACCCGATATATGTCTCTTTTTGGTAGAAGTCATGCTTGAATGAGATAAAGACATATACTATTAATTTATATTTAAATAATTTAATCTAAGCAAATGAAAAATAAATTTATGACACTCTATTAAGATGAGAAAATTCATACATTCAATGCTAATACTTATAGGGATAATCTAAAATTTTGAAGAAATATAATAAGTGTTTTGAGTAGAAAGAAAATATTTCACTTAGAATATAGGAAATTAAGGCTTAAATAATATCTCACAAGGGTAGTCTCCACTATTTGATTCCTATACACAGATTTTAGGTTCATTTCATTTCAAAATTTTATCATAAAAAATTATTTATGACACAAACTTACTAATTATCATATTACTTCATGGCATGTTTTTGGAAATTAATCTAATAATGCAAAACATCTAATCAAACCTTAAACTTAATTTTTAAGACATGATTATTTTTGTGACACTACTCTAATTTACCTAAGCACACAAATAAAGAAAATAACAAACATATATAAAAGAAAAAAAATAAATTAAAGGAAATAATTAATATGAAAATACACAACTAAATAAGCAAACTAAGGGCACATTGTTTATAAAAATTTAAAATTTTGCCTAATTTGTATAACTTTTAAATCCTACCACCCCCAACCTAAAATTTACATTGTTCTCCATGTAACAAATGAAAATTGTAAAAAGAGAAGGGACTGAAAAGTTACCAAATTGCTTAATGTGTTAAGGATTTTGATCTAGAATGCTAGTTGCATCCAACATCAGATTTGAATCATACCAACAGGTACTCTAACACATCTTAACAAGCAATTTTTTATGCAATGAAAAAAACAAAGTGCTCAAGAAAGAAACAAAAAAGAAAACAAATTAATAAAACAAACTAAATTACTTAAACTAAAATAAAATTATCTTTAAATAATGGGTTGCCTCCCATCCAGCGCTTAGTTTAACATCTTAGCAAGATGCGTCATCATGGTGCTAAGGATCAATTTATCAATATGGAATCAATGTCAGCCATGTTGTTTTCTCCTTCTAAATAAGGCATTACACGGTACCCATTGACTTTGAAAGTTATTTGTGTCTTTGGATTCAATAACTCTACTACTGCATGTGAAAAAACTTGGACAATTGTGTATGGTCCATCCCATCTTGATCTCAATTTTCCTGGAAAAAAATATCAAATGAGAGGTAAATAGAAGAACTTTCATTTAAGGAAGAAAAGACTTAGGAACTAGCCTCTTTTCATGATAGCACTTAGTACCTCTTTATACAATTTAGCATTCTCATAGATTTCGTTCCTAATTTGTTCCAACTCATTAAGATGAAGTAACCGTTATTATCCTACTTTATCTAAGTCCATGTTTAACTCTTTAATTTCCTAGTAAGCCTTATGTTCGAGTTCAACAGAAAGGTGGCATGCTTTTCCAAAGATTAATCGGTAAGGGCTCATCCCAATGGGTGTTTTGTAAGCTATGCGGTATGCCCACAAGGCATCATTCAAATTGATTTCCCAATCCTTTCTTGAAGGACTTATGATGCATTCCAAAATTGCCTTAATTTGTCTATTACTTACTTCCACTAAGCCAGAAGTTTGAGGATGATATGGAGTAGCTACTCTATGTGTAGTATTGTACTTTTTAAGTACTCCATCAAAGATTTTGTTACAAAAATGGCTACCTCTATCACTTATTATAGCTCTAGGTGTTCCAATCCTGCTAAATATTGAATCCTTCAAGAATTTTACAACAACATTATCATCATTGGTTTTAGTGGGGATAGCTTCTATCCACTTGGATACATAATCCATAGCAACCAAAATATATTGAAAATCATTGGATGGGGGAAAAGGACCCATAGAGTCAATCCTTATACATCAAAGAGTTCAACAACTAAATTATATATCAAAGGAATTTAATCTATTTTTGCGTATATTGCATGTTCTTTGACATCTATCACATTATACACAAAACATATGAGCATCTTTAAAAAGAGTGGGCCAAAAGAATCTAGACTGTAATACTTTACGGGCTATCTTTTCGCCACCAAAATGGCCCCTATAGTGAAGTTCATGAAAAAAATTTAGAATGTTTTTATGTTCTTCTTTAGGTACACATCTCTGGATGACTTGATCTTGACCAATCTTGTGTAAATAAGGGTCATCCCAGAAATAGTCCTTGATAGTTTTAAAAAACCTTTTCTTGTCCGGATATGATGTGTTAGGTCTCAAAACATCAGTGGTAAGATAGTTTATAATATCAACATATCATGGGTATGGACCTATTGAAAATAATTATTCATCAAGAAATGTTTCAACTATATCTTCTTTACTCTCACCTTTATGAGAATTGAAGTCAGAAATCAATCTAGACAAATGGTCAGCTACTAAGTTTTCACTGCCTTTCTTATTCTTGATTTCTAGGTAAAATTCTTGTAAGAGTAAGACCTACCTAATTAATATTGGCTTGTCATTTAGTTTACTTAAGATGTATCTTAAAGTGGCATAATCAGAATGCACAATCACTTTTGATCATACTAAATAAGTCCTAAATTTGTCTAAAGAAAACACTATATCCAAGAATTCTTTTTCAATGGTGGTATAATTCATTTGAGAGTCATTGAGTATTTTGCTAACATAGTAGATTACATGCAAATGCTTATTCACTCTCTGTCTCAAGACTTCTTTGATAGCATAATATGAAGCGTCACACATTATTTCAAAGGGCAAAGACCATTTTGGTGCCATAATAATAGGGGTAGATGTTAGTTTCTCTTTCAAGGTATTAAAGGAAATAAGGCATTCACCGTTGACATCAAAATAAACATCTTTTGATAACAGGTTACATAAGGGATGAGTTATTTTAGAGAAATCTTTAATAAATTGTTTGTAAAATATTGCATGTCCTAAGAAGCTTCTTATCTCCTTATAAAATGTAGGGAGAGATAATTTTGAAATCAGTTCAAATTTTTCCTTATCAACTTCAATACCTTTGTTTGAAATAATATGTCTTAACATTATCCCTTGTTGAACCATAAAATGAATTTTCTCCTAACTAAGAGTTAGATTGCATTCAATGCATCTTTCTAAAACCAAAGTCAATTTATGTAAGCAATCATGAAATGAGTTTCAAAAGATAGAGAAATCGTCCATGAAAATCTCAATGAATTTTTCTATAATGTCCGAGAAGATAGACATCATACATCTCTAGAACGTGGCAGGAGGATTGCATAACTCAAATGACATTCTTCAAAAAGAAAATGTCCTAATAGGACATGTAAATGTGGTATTTTCCTAATCTTCTAGTGCTATAGGTACTTGATAATATCCAGACAATCCATCTAGAAAATAGTAAAATTCATGCCCAACTAATCTTTCCAAAATTGAATAGAAGAGGAAAATTATCATTTTTAGTATATAAGTTTAGTTTCCTGAAATCTATACACATCCTCTATCCAATAATTATTCTAGCAGGCACTAATTCACTTTTCTCATTTTTAACAACTGTTATCCCAATTTCTTAGGTACTATATCCAGTGGACTAGCCCACTTACTATCGGAAATAGGGTACATAGTTCCTTCTTCTAATAGTTTAAGAATTTCTTTCTTAACTACCTCTTGTATGTTTTGGTTTAGTCTTCTTTGGGCCTCTCGTACGATTTTAGCACCATCCTTAAAGTTGATCTTATGCATACACATGGTAGGACTAATGCCTCTTATATCCCCGATACTTTAACCTATGGCTTTCTTAAACTTCTTAAGCACTTTTATAAGTTCCTTTTCTTAGGTTTTGATCAAGGTTGAAGAAATTATCATTGGACAAGTTTAACCTTATCTCAAAAACACATATTTTAGGTGCTTAGTTAAGTCATTGAGTTCAAGTTCTGGTGGATTGGCCTCTTTACTAGATGGGGAACTCGGTAGATTTGAATGTATACTAGATTTTGTCAATAATTCATCACAATCTAGTTGTTCAAGGTACCCCTTAGTTTCCTCATCTAAATCTTTTTCGACCTTTTCAAGTGTAAGAATAGTTTCAAGCTTGTCTTCTATTTTGGTTCAAGAAGTGGTGCTTTAGGAAAGATTATGAAAAAAGTCAACATCAAATATTTCATTGATGGTAGAAATAGAAGTAAAAGGTGAAGAATCAAAAACCTTAAAATGTCAAATTTCCATCTTGGACATCAATAATAGTCTTGGTAGTTTCCATAAATGGTCTACCAAGCAGTATTGTGTGCTCTCTATCCAAGGCTGGATTTTCTTACATATCCAAAACCACAAAGTCAATAGGTATTATCAGTTTGTCTACCTGTACCAGCACATCCTCAACTACTTCCTTTGGATACTTAAGATATCTATCTACAAGTTCAAGGGACATAGTTGTGGGTTTTAAATCTCCTAAATCAAGCTATAAGAATATAGAGTAGGGTATCAAGTTTATACTAGCATCTAAATCAAGCATTTCTTTAGCAACCTTCTTATCCCCTATAGTTATTTTTATGATAAAAATTTCAAGGTCTTTCAACTTATGGGGAAGTTGGTACTGAAGTACAGCACTAGAAATTTTTGATACTACTACTCGCTCATTAAGTTCATACCTCCTTTTCTTAGTGTTCAAATCTTTGAAAAACTTAGCATAGGAGGGAACATTCATGATATTTTTCTAATAATAGAAAATTGATATTTACTTTAGAAAGCATATAAAAAGATCATAGAATTTATTATCTTGTTTGGATTCTTTCAGTTGGTTAGGAAAATGTATTTGCAGTTGGTGTGGATATGTTGTCTTTTGAATTTTTGGGATGTCAGATGACTCCCCAATGAGTTTTTCCGAAGGTTTATCAAGTTTAGCACTTGTCTCTTATTTTTGTGAGACTAGAATTTCACATTATTTGTTACATAAACTACAAAGTAGATCTTTAGAGATTTCAAGTAAACTAGTATTGAATACCCTACCACTTCAAAGGGTTCTTACATCATTCGCTTGTTCGGGTTGACTGGGCAACTTTCCTAGTTCTTGCATTTGCATTTGTTCAACTAGTTTCGCAACTTTAGCTTTACTCCTTTTAACCAAAGCCTACATGGTGCTCAACCTTTGTTTATTCATCAATTGGTTGTCATGACTAGCTTGAATAAAAGCACTCAAGCAATCCTTTAAGGTTGGCTTAAAAGATTGATTTGGTGGGTAAAGGTGGTTTTTTTTGCCTTAGTGTTTGACATTGGGTGTAATCTTGGTATTTTTTTTGTGTCCAATGATGGTTATGGTGATTATAGGTGTTTATATGATACCTTTGAAAGGAGTTGACTGCCTCCATGGCATCTATACTAGAATAAAAAATGTATGAACAATTACGAGAATCCTACCCAATTAAAAAACACACTTCACACGCTTCTTGATTTGGCATTTAGTAGGTAGTGATAAGTTTCACTTTCTCTCCCTCTTATAATACTTCTTTGTTAGGAATTAGAACCCAATAGCTCATAGAGACTATAGGTTTCCTCTATGGTCTTTTCTCCCATATCTCTTCCAACAACATTATCAACCATGTATTGACTCTATAGTGTCAATCCATCATACAAGAATTTGTTCTATAGCTGTAATGGAAAGATATGATAAATACATTGAATGAAAAGGAGTTTGAATCTTTACTAAGCTTCATGAAAGGGCTCTTTATCCATTTGAGAAAACATTTCTATCTTTGTCCTAAGATCAACAGTCTTTTGATAGGGATAGAATGTGCCCATAAACTTTTCATAAACTGCTTCCTAAGTTGTTAGAGAATCTCACTATAGAGTAATTGATGAGTGCTTAAAAAGCACTAAAATTACCATGATTTTATGCACATTAATTGATTAAAAATATATATATTTATATGTTTTATCATATATTTATATAAATTTGTCTTTTTCGGAATCACGGGTATTTTTATTGTTTTTCAAGTATTTTCACTTAAAAACATCACTTAAAGACTCAAATAGGAATATTGGAAGCAATACATCACAAATATATTAATAAATAAATGAGGAAAGGTCAACAAATATGGAAAAATTGGACAAGATGGGTCAAAAAGGTCAAAAATGTCAAAAAAGAGAAGATCGCGCCATACAAGGCCGCTATCGTTCATCTAGCAAAGCTGCGGCAAGACCGGTATCGTTCATCCACGCAAAGCTGCGGCAAGATCTTGTTCATCCGCGAAAAGGCGGCTACCGGTATCGTTGTTCATCTGCGCGCTTCACGCCTTTTGCCTCATTTTTCACATGTATGCTGATGTCACCGATGTCATTAATGACCTCAGCATTTCCATTACGCGTTTTTACATTTTTTTACTCATTTTTTCTCTCCATCCTCACCTATAAATACCCCCCTTCCCTTCACTTCAAAACACACCTCAAAACACACTTCTCTCTTCTTTCTTTCTCTCCATTTCTTAGTTTTTAGTTTTTTTTAGTTTTTCTTATGTTTTAGCTAGTTTCTCTTAGTTTTAGAGTTCTTCCCTTTTTGGGAAGAACTAGTTATGTTTTTTGTAATTTATTAGCTTTTTGATTCAATAAATGGGAGTGCAAATTCCGTTTGGAGGTTTTCTAGCAACGGGAATGGCATCGAAGTACTGTAAGGATTTTATTTTCTTTGTAGATATTTTTATGCTTTATTCTTACATGTTATATTTAATTTGTCTGTGATTAAATTTAACTGTGCTAGCTGTTTGTAAAAATGATATAATAATAACGTTGTTATGCTTGCGAAATATTAAATAGGTAAAAATCTCTAAAATGAATTGATTTTTATTTTATTCAAGATTTTATATTAAAAATGTTAGAGAGAAATATATTATTTTTCATTAAAAACTTTAATCTAAAATTTAGATTTTAAGGTTTAGTTATCCAGTCTAATTTAGAGTAGTGCTCTTTTATTTGTTGGTACAATCGCCCGGTAGTTAGAGTGAAGCTCTATCTCAAAATATTTTATAAGAATTATTATCTTAAAATATATTGACAACATGTTTTCAGTAGTGGTTTTAAAACTTGAAAGTTAGTACTCGGATAATTAAATTCTTAGGTTTAATTTGGACACCTTGAATAAAGTTTAAACTGTCTAACCCCACCAAATGTGGCATTTAAATGGTTCATTTTCAATCTCGTAGAAAAAAGGAATTAATTTAATTAACCAAATTAGTTATCAATCCCACCTATAGGTGTTAATTGATTTGTTTAGTTAACAAAGAATATCTAACCCCACCAAAGGTGGTATTCATATAAAAAGAGAGAATCAATAAATATCAATTTATATCTTTAATAACCTAAATAATATGAGCAAGCATAATTAACTTAGTTATTATATCCATAAAAACTCCACTATTATAAATGATAAAATTTGCATAAATGTTTATTGAATCTATGTTTATTTTTATGTAAGTAGATTAAAACACAAAAAACCCAAAATATCGTGACAGGATGTTTAGGATTTAATTTCGTTTTTAAAAGTTTGAATAATAAATTAAAAACCACATACATTCCTTCCTTAGATCGACCTTGGGAGTATACTTATCATTTTTTACGAAATGATTCGTGCACTTGCGAGAGTTTTATAAATATAAAACCAAAGTATTGGCAGAATCGGCGATGCCAGTTTTCGTTCATTAAGTTTTTGACTCCGTTGCGGGGATGGCATCAAAGTTTTTGGCAATCCCGATTCTGCTCATCAGTAATGAACCATGACCAAGCTTTATTCTTAAGGGTATAAGGAAAGCATCTCATTCTAAGCTAGTCTTCATCAATTCTCTACAGTGGAAAGGTTTGGACAATAATATATAATTCTCTAATGAAATGCAAAGGTTATTCATTAGGGATACCGTAAAAGGAAGGAAAAAAAGAATAATGAATCTTTTTTAATTCATAGTTCCTTGCAGCCTCTTGAAATTGTATGCCTGAAGTTGCATTGCCAATGATTGGCGTTGCATAGTCCTTCATCATTCTTTGCCTCTTTCCAGCATCTCCAATGGCTACTTGTAGTTGAAATTGATCATTTTCCTCTTGCGTATCAACATCTAGCTCCTAAATTGTAGAACTCTCTAAGAAATATTTCTTACTTGAAAAAATGTATAGGCTTAAAGAAGACGAGAGACGTAGAGAGCCTAAATATATATTTTTAGTTAAAATCTAAGTTAATTTTTTTCTTCTAAATTTAAGGAATGGACAGAATTTTTGAAACAAATAAATTTCTATAATTTAATTTGAATTTTATTACACATTCTTAAAAAAAACTAAAAGAAAGGAAAATACAATAATGGATGACCTCTCAAATTGGACTAAAATTTATAATCTTTTAGTAAAACGTTGCTTGGAAATTTCAGAATGACAAACTCAATGTCTCCTCTTCATTAAATTTATTTGATCCAATTTGACTATTCAGTTAGTCTTTGCTTTGTATTTACAAATGCTTCGCTAACTGTTTGACTTGGAATTCTACCTTTTTGATAGAGGCTTCCATAGAGTCCAACCATTGATTGGTTTAGACTAGTTATCTCTATAGATTTGAATTAAAGAATTTTAGTTATCCTCTAGGGTTGGTTTATTGAGAAGGCTTCTTGGAATGGGAAGAGGGAATTACTAGCCTTGTTGATTTGAGCTTTGGACGAAAGGAAGGTTGTTTTGCCTCCAGGAGATGTTGCGGTGATTTCTCCAACTAGTATTGTAGATATTTGAATTGGAGCCAAATCTTGGTCTCTATTGATATACTCCAAAAATATTTAACCTATTCAGGTCTAGCTGGTGCTTATCCTTGATATGGACAGGATTTAGTACCATGTCCTATGTTGTTACACAAACCACATTGTTCTTTGTTGGTGCTGGTTTGCATAGTGAGAAAGAAAACTTGCTTGGTCAATTGAACAAGTTTTCATTGAACTTCATTGTTGGAATCAATTTCATGAACTCCATCTCTTCTCACTCTTAAGCTTTTCTGTTGGGAATTTACACCCAACATCTCTGAGGTTTTCTTCTCTCTCAGAGCTCCTCCAACAACATTTTCAACAATGAATTGGCATTGCTATGTAAGTCCATCGTAAAAGAATTGGTTTTGGAACTACATGGGAAAGTTGTGATGTGGGTATTGGGTGAGGCATAGTTTTAACCTATCCTAGATTTCATAGAGTGGTTCTCCTTCTATCTAAGAGAAAATGGAAATCTTTATTCTAAACTTTGATGTTTTTTGGTAGGAATAGAATTTTCCCATAAATTTGTTGTAAATACCCTTCGAGGTCATTAGAAAACCTGGAGGGAGTGACACCAACCAAGCTTTGGCCTTGTCCTTCAAGGTGTAGGAGAAACACCTCATTTTATGGCAATCCTCGTTTAGAATACCAAGGGTGAAGGTTTGGACTATGTCATAGAAGTCCCTAATGAAGGAAAGAGAATCTTCATTAAGTAGCCCATAGAATGAAGGAAGCATGGAGAAATGAATGTTTTTCAATTCATAATTTTTAGCAACCTCACCCAGTTGGATAGAGGCAATTTCCATTATAATTAATGGTCATGCAAACTTCTTCATTGTATTTTCCCTAACATGTGGGTTTTCTCCCATTTCTATTGGTTTTGATAGAGGATTAAGGCTTGGTTATGTGTTGGCTCCAAAATAAGCTGTTGGTTAAAATCTAGCCTTGTGGACAATTGTTTAAATTTATAAATATTATCTATGTATGGTGTAAGAGGTGTTTCCTAAGGATCTTCTACCTTGCATAGACTATTGAAAACGTAAATTTAAAACACCTGTGAATTAAAAAGAATAATAAAATAACAATACAAAAATTTAGAGAAAGTATATATAATATTTAATACAAAAATACTAAACAAATAAGTTAAGTTAATCTTTAAGTCAAATAACATAATCAATATTAACCAAGAGTGCTCCCAAGAAAAAAATGGTGAGGCAAAGCCTTCTTAAAAATCATCCTCCTAGACAAAGCAATGCTCTCAAGAAAGAATAGTACAAAGGCTTCCAAGAACTAGTCTTCTAGACATAATTCTCTTAGATCTTTATTTTTCATGCTATTACAGAGTTAGTTTTTTTTTAAATTTAATTTTTTTAGAAAATAAAACAATTAAATAAATTAAATTTTATTTAATTATTTTAAACTAAATAAACAAATCATAATTATTTACAACACATAAAGTTTTAAAAATTTTGATAAATAATTTCAAAATGCTATTCCTTCTACGAAAACGGTGCCAAAAATTTGATGACCAAAACCGGCATCGGGTTAGTAATACCGATTTTGTAGTTAATTTGGTTTTATATTTTTAAAACTCTTACAAGTGCTCATATTATTTAGGTTATTAAAGATATAAATCGATATTTATTGATTCTCTCTTTTTTATATAAATACCAGCTTTAGTGGGGTTAGATATTCTTTATTAATTAAACAAATCAATTAACACCTATGGGTAGGGTCGATAATTAATTTGATTAATTAAATTAATTATTTTTTTAATAAGAGATTGAAAACGAACCATTTAAATGCCATCTTTGGTGGGGTTAGACATTTTAAACTTTATTCAAGGTTTCCAAATTAAACCTAAGAATTTAATTATCTAAGTACTAACTTTTAAGTTTTAAAACCATTATTGAAAATATGTTGTCAATATATTTTTGAATAATAGTTCTTATAAAAACTTTTGAAATAGAGCTTCATTCAAATTACTAGATGAATGTGCCAACAAATAAAAAAGCACTACTCTAAATCAAACCGGATAATTAAACTTTAAAATCTAATTTTTAGATTTAAGTTTGTAATGTAAAATATATTTCTCTCTAATATCCTTAATATAAAATCTTGAATAAAAACAAAATCAATTTATTTTATAGAGATGTTTTAGCTATTTAATATTTCACAAGCATAACTACGTTATTATTATATCATATTTACAAACAACCATTCATGTTAAATTTAATCATAGATAAATTAAGCATAAAACATAAGAATAAAACATAAAAAAAACTGTAAACAATTCATTTTAAAATTATACAGCAAAAGAATCCTTATAAAACTTTGATACTAATTCTATTTCTGGAAAACCTCCAAACGGATTTACATTTTCGTTTATTGAATCAAAAACTAGAAATCTACAAAAACATAGCTAATTATTCTTAAAAAGAGAACTTTAAAACTAAAAAAAACTAGGAAAGCTTTCTAGAGAGAGAAGAGTTGAGATTTTTAGGGGTTTCTTTTTACAATAGGGTAAAATGTCCTTTTATAGGTGAAGAAAAAGCTAAAAAAAGTGGAAAAATATCTCAAAAATTGGAAAAACTAGCACTCGTGGGTGATGTTGGCTTGTGCAGGGCTTAGCGTGGGTATAGATCTCGAAGGCTTGACATGCACAGGTACGCATGGAACTTGGATGCGCGCAGGGGTGGACAAGGCATGTTCATGATTGGGCATTTTTGTCTGTTCTTTCCATTTTTCCATTTTTTTTACTTTTCTCATTTTTCTCACTTATTTGTATAATAAATGAATATTGAATTTTAAATATTGTTATGTATTGCTCCAATATTTTTTTCTTTGATTCTTTAAATTATTTTTGGAACGAAAATACCTAAAAAATAATAAAAATACACGTGATTCTGAAAATATAAATTTATATAAAATATGATAAAATGATACAAATATAAATCTATTTAATCAATTAAAGTACATTAAATCATGGTAATTTTAGTTTTTTTAAGCACTTATAGGATCCTCAATAGATGGATTTATTCTTGAGCTTATCTTAAGACATTCCATAAACACATTTGATACACACATTAGAGATGTGTCCTCCAAAAAGTTCACATAGTTCACAATATCAACCTTTGATTCCATACCTTTAAATTTAAAATAGGTTGAGTTGTTTTTTGGTGAGTTTATGTCCTTGTTCATAGCATCATGTGTTAAAGTTTTAAGTAGGGATCGTTCAATAAGTTTTGTTAAACTACTGGAATGAATTTGTGCACCTATATGAGTGTTATGGTATTCATTAGCATGTGTTTTCATAGAATTAACAAGCATATACTTTAAAGCATCACTAGGGCACATGTCATAAAGCATATCAATGGTTAGCTTATCAGTACCATCTATTTGAAAGAAATCACTAGCAATATCAACATCATAAAATTTAATTGTTTGAACACATTAAATGTTACTTGTTCATCTTGCAATCTTATTCTAAGCTCACCTTTTTGTACATTAATGAGTGCTTTTCTGGTTTCTAAGAAAGGACGACCAAGTATGATAGGATTGTCACAATCCCCCTCTATGTCTAGAACAATGAAGTTTATTGGAAAGATGAATTTATCTACTTTTACTAACACATCTTCTATCACACCCTGGGGTCCTTCAATAGATATGCTTGCCATTTTCAATGTTACTGAAGTAGGTTTGGCATTGTCAACCCCTAATTTCTTGAAAATTGATAAGGACATGAGGTTAATGGTGGAACCCAAATCATATCATGCCTTGCCAAAATGGATGTTCCTAATAGTGCAAGGGATGTCAAAACTACTTGGATATTTCAGTTTTTGTGGTAGTTTTCTATTAAAGATGGAACTACAACCTTCAGTAAAGGTTATTGTTTCATGATCTCCAAGCCTCATTTTCTTTGACAATATATCCTTCATGACTTTAGCATAAGACGCATTTGTTGAAGTGCATATGCAAATGGTAAATTTATGTGCAGCTTCTTAAAGAAATCAATAAATTTTGAAAACTACGTATCTAGCTTTTGCTTTTGTAGTCTTTGAGAGAAAGGAATAGTGGGTTTGTAAAGAATGTTTTTCTTTGGATGAATTATTTCCTTTCTAGTGCTCTCTTTATCCACTAGTTCCTCCTCATCTTTGTTAATTTCCTGTTTCTCCTCATCCTTTTGAGTCTTATGTTCATTTTCTAAAGTTTTACTACATCTCAAGGCTACCGGTTTACAATTCTCTTTACCTTATCTTCTTGGGTTTATATATGTGTCAATTGGAAGGTTACCTTGAAGCCTTTGACTTATGGCTTGGGCAAGTTGCCCCATTTGTGTCTCTAAATTTTGAACTGAAGCCTCTTGAGTGGACACTTTTGTATTTAATGATTGGATGAAGTCTTTCATCATTCTCATTAAAGGATTTGTATTATCCTCAATATGTTGCTTCTTTTCTTAAGCTTGTGATTGTTGTAGTTGTTGAAAACCTGGTGATGGTCATTCCAAGAAAAATATTTATTTTGTCTCCATCCTGGGTTATATGTTTTCGAGTATGAATTATTATTTCAATTCACATTACAAACTTAGAATACTGATTCAAGATTATCTGGACAATTATCAAACAAATGATCTCCCCTACGAAACATATATAACACTCCTGAATCTTGGATCGTGTTTATACTCCCTATTGAGTTTTGAGCCTTCAAACGATTTACTGATGATGACATTTGAGATGTAAGAGCCATGATATCATTTACCTCATGCACTCTGGCTACTCTTCTTGTGGATTTCATTCTATCCATTGGCCATTGATAATTATTGCTAGCCATTTTCTCAAGTAAATCATAAGCTTGATTGTAAGATTTGGCTAGTAGAGCTTCATTAGTATATGCAATACAATAGTTCTTTTTTAAGCATTGAGACCATTGTAGAATGTCTCCATTTGGATCTAATGAGGGATACCATGGTGAGGAAACTTCCTTATCAATTCTTTGAATCTTTCCCATACTTCATATAAAGATTCTCCTTCATATTATTAATAGGAGGTAATGTCATTCCTAAGCTTGGAATTCTTTGTTGATGGGAAATATTTCATCAAGAATTTCTCTGCCAAATCATTCCAAGTTGTAGTGGAATTAAGTGGCAAAGAGTTTAGCTAAGCTTAAGTTTTTGCTAGTCCTCGAGCAAAAGGAAGAAAATGAAACAAAGATAACTGCATTTAAAATAGTGATTTTCAAAATATTTCTTTTTAAACATTCCAAATAACATAACTCAAAGAAATAAACGAATTTTATCTAAGCATCAAAATCAATTTGAAAGTATATAACATTTTTACAATGAATGTTAGTGTGTGTGGGAAGTCTTTTCAAATTTAATCACATGCAATCCGGATCAGTTTATGCAAATACAAAATCAAACAAATTATCATGAAATCACAAATCTCATAGTCTATTTTTCATTTCTCTCTCCACTAATGTAGACAAACACAAAACACAAAATCAATAGGACTTTATTAAGCTTGTAATGTATGGCTTAGGTAAAGGTAGGATAAAAGATAATATTTAGCTTAAAACTTTTCCCGGGCATAGCATTTCAGGATTGAAAGAGATAATTCTATCATCGCAATAATTACAACCCGATTTGGGGTTTATCATCACATACACCATATTTGTTTTTTTTCTGCTTTTTTTTTCTTTTCTGATTTCTTTTCTTTCTTTCTTTTTTTTTCAGAATCTTTTTTTTTCTGCTTTTTTTTTTCATTAATCCCTTTTTCCGATATATCCTTCAACATTTACTAACAATTGTAACATGTTAGTGGAATAAGAACACTATGTATATCTACATATATATATATATATATATATATACTTTTTAGATAGGCTTTTGAAATGAGAAATATATATATATAAACTTTTAAGCTCAAAAGGGGTATACTATGGATAATGCATGAAAAGGTAGATAGAAAGGCTCAAACGATCCAAAGATGGCCTAAATCATTTTCTTAGTTAAATGTTATCTATAATTTCGCCTCGAGAGAAAATCAAACAAATTCTAAGAACTGTAACACCACAAAAATCAATCGAATTTCATACTCACATAAACATTCTCTAAATTAGCATAGCAATTCAAAAGTCAAGACTAGTGCTCATGAATATTAATTCTTGTAAAAATGAAACATACGTAAAAATTATTCATCGCTTAGACAATATTCAAATGTTTCAAGGAGATATGCATCATTTAAATCGAAGAAACAAAAATATATCACTATTCATAGCATATTATCTTCAATCAACCAAGCAAACAAAAAAAAAAATTTCACAAGCAATCACATCCAGAAAGTATTTTATTTCGGTTAAGTATATACACCACCCCCAAACTTAAAATACACATTGTCCTCAATGTGTGAAAATTAAAGAACATTTGAGATGAGTTTAAAGAGACTTCCTGATTTGTTTGATTGGTTAAGCCAAAATAGCTTCATTACCTCCAATTTGCACCTACGAAACACACAAAAAAAAAAAACAAAATACAAAAACTAATACATGCGATAAATAAAAAAAAATAAAACACATGGGTTGCCTCCCAAGAAGCGCTTGTTTTAAAGTCTTCAGCTTGACTTCTCAATTTGTTTTTCTGTTTGTAAGTTAAGATTTGTGTGTCAAACAAAATCTTAACTTACGAGAAAATTGAAAAATAAATTAAGGAACAATAATCATAAATTTTTTTTTATTTTTTTTTATTTTCTTTTATGAATTAAGATTTGCGTGTCAAACAAAATCTCAACCCACGAGAAATTTACTAAATAAAAAAAAACAAAACGATAAAAAAAAAGAAATTTATTTTTCTTTATATGAGGTAAGATTTGTGTGTCAAACAAAATCTCAACCCAAGAGAAAATTGAAAAATAAAATGAACAAATAACAATAAATATTTATTTGTTTTTTTTTTTGAATTAAAATCAAATTGATTGGTATTAATATCAACAATGAAAATAGTAAAACAAATCCCCGGCAACGGCGCCAAAAACTTGTTGCGTGTTTTTCAACACACGAACTCGTGCAAGTATATACGGTCGCAAGTAATAACATTTATAAGTAGAGTATCGATCCCACGAGGATTTGTTACTATAGTTTGTTGAGTACTAAAATTATTTCTCTCTGATTTTATCCAAAATAATCGTTGATTTAAGAAAAAGGTAATAAGAAAATAAAAGAACTCTAGGATTTGCAATTCTTCACCAAACTAATCCACTCCAATCATATTATTATTTTCTTTAGATTTATATTTTTTTGGTACATTTAATTTGTCAACCGAAAACTTCTTTTTTATTATTCATACATCTCTTCCGAGCTCCGTACAAACACACCTCGTTAAATTAATTCACTATATCTCTATGAGAATTAAATTTAATAAGATTCATTAAGTTCTAAGTTTTCAAATGGCCACACATACAATTAGGGTATATTCCTATCCTTCATCATACATGTCATTCTATTTACGAGCAATATACACAAAAATGCCTTTTTCAAGTTTATTTTTATGCCACAAATCGTTTTGATAAAATTCGTAAATAATCAAAAAGCATTAAGCACAAAATAGAACGAACAAATCGAACGTCTTATAAATCCATAACCAAAAATAATTAAAATTAAAGCTTCATAAATTTAGATCAAATGCAACCCTAGAAAAATTAAATTACTTCATAAAATTAAAATTAAAATTACAACAGATTCAGAAAAATTAGAAGAAGGAGAAGGAAAATTAAAACATTACGAAATGAAAATATTTGGCACACGCAGAACACAACAAAAGCCAAAAAATGGCTTCTGCGTGTTCTGCAGTCCAAAACCGAACACAATAAAAACTAAAAAAACTACAAACTCTAAACTGGAAAAACTCCAAACTCTAAACTGCCAAAAAACTCTTTTTTTTACAACTAAAAACTATCTCCTATTTATAGCTAAAAAATACATTAATAAAATATTATATTTCTTTTTTTTTTTAAAACGCGTAAGGAATATTTTTGTATCGAAAATAGAATCGACGCGTATCGATTTTCGATATTATTATTTTAATTTACGCGTGATACAGTGCCGCCGTTCTGATTTTTTTAAATTCAAAGTGCATGCCACGTGTCGGCGTACGATTCGGCCGAAGAAAGAGTCCCTATCGCACGTGGCGGCACGTCGTGGGTGAACAAACCGGCCGCACGTAGGAACGGCGCACGTGATTGGGGCGCCGAAAAAGTGATACAACTACCGGAAACGGGCGTGATCCAGCCGCGGTCGCGCGCATTGTAAATAGCCACGTGTCGGACTTTGATTAGCCGCAATATTCGATGGACACGTGGCGCATTCTTATTCCGTGAAAAATGAAGATGCACGCCGCTTGTATGGACCGCGTCACACGGGATTGTAACACGGCGGCTCGCGGCCCGACACTTGGATGGACGCGTCAATCCGGGACCGCTGATCCGATCCAACGGTCACAATAAGCCTCGGGAATCTGCGCGGCCGACTACGCGGGCCCACTCTGACGCCGGCCTGCGCGACACGTGGGTCCCACTGACACGCCGAGCCGCGCGAAGTTTTTACACGCGATTTTGCCTCGTCTGGTTGCACTCGCCAAATCTGGACCGTTGATTCATCGATCGGACGGTGGGTGATGCACATTGTGATTTGTGCGAGTGAGATTCATTTCCTGCGCAGAAAATTCAAACTTTTCTTAATTATATTTTGACCCACATATATATTTCAAATTACATTTTAAACTTTCTTAAATTACAGATTAGCCCTTTACTAATTTTAAATTAAATTTTTAAACTTTTAATAATTATAATTAAGCCCAAATTTAATTTAAATTATATTTTTGATTTATATAAATTGTAATTAAGAAACTATATTATCATAAATTATATTTGTGGACAAAAATATGAAATTAAGTACATTTTCGATACAAATTATTTAATTTTGTTAAAAATGTATTTTTAGCAATTAAAAGGAAAATATCAATTTATTTAACAAAAATTAAGAAATATTAAACGAACATAGCAATTATCATTACTAAAATTTATGAAAATAACTGTATAAAATACAGTTATCAGTCACACCACTGAATTTAAATGAATCTACAACTTCAATAAACAATCTAAGATGCAAATGAGGATCCTCTATTGGTAATCTGCTTAATAGTCCAACTTTTTGTAGCATTTGAAACATCATTGGCTTTAGTTCAAACTAATTAGCTTGAATGTTTGGCCTTGTAATACTTGAATTCAGCCCTTCCAACGTAGGTATTGCATATTCATTCATAGCTCTATCCCTATTATCCTTCAAATGTATCTGGTTGTTCAAATTTAGCTCATTATTGTTTATTTGTAATGGATTGTTCAATTTTTTTTACTTGGGTGACAACTTCTTGTTTTCTTATCGATCTCAAAGTATGCTTGATTTTGGGATCTAAAGGCATAATTTCTTCCTTACAAACTTTGTTCTTACAATAGACTCAACTCTTTCTAGTAGCACTAAAGGATGTATCGAAATTAAAAATAAATAAATAACAAAAAATAGATAACTAAATAAATAAAATAAAATTAATTAATTAATTAATATTAAAATTAAAATTAAGAAAAATAACTAAAATAAAGTACAAAATTAATTTCTAATATATATAATCACCGGTAATCGTTACATGAATTGTGTACAATGAATACGCAAGTATATGTATCGCAACAAGTAATATAATGATAAGAAAAGATCGTTTTTACAAAAATTATGTTATTAGATACTAATTTTTAAAACTAAAAAAAATAAACATTAATTTTTTTGATGCTTTTATATTTTAAAAGAGTAAAATTAAAAGAACTAAAAATAAATAACAATAATTAGTTAAATTATATTTGGAAACTAAGAGGATATATGAGAACATATATAGGAATACACTAAAATCCCCCAATATAATTATCAATTAATTACATAATCAACTGAATCTAATCTACCATGTATCATCTCTTAAGTAAAATACACACCATATAGTAATTAACTTAATCACACTCTCATGTTAATTAAATTACATACTACTCATTAAGTTCATCAATTATGGATCACATATATAAGAATCATACATATTTGCCGAAAACTATGGATGTTATTTAATCAAGACAAACAATTAAATAATTTTCTCAAAATATATTTATTGTCTCCATAGATCAATTGTTGGCCAAACAAATAATAACATAAAAATTAGATTCAATAATATAATTAAATTTAATTTGTAATTGGGGTAAAATATTAGATCATCGCATGGTGAAAATTAGGTTCGTAAGACCCATAGATTAATAAATTAACTAGATATAATTTTGTTTATAAAACTCATATTTTTCATAAAGAAAGATATAAAAGTTGATAAAGAAAGGAGCAGAAGCAAAGATACAATCAATCTCTTGAATTGTAACACCAATATCCTTTTGAATCTTCATATAAAATTTATGACGAGTCAATGCCATGCTGTGCAACTGATTTACAATAACAGATGGCATGGCGCACGTGTGGAAAGAATGGATGATTTTAGGAATGACGTGTTGTAAACTCGTTGACCATGCGCCAAACTCAGATTGAACGTTGTATTGACACGTGAGGTAGCATTGCATCATACTACACACGCAACAATATACTATTGGGTGTTTTTCCTAGCATAGCATCAGTGTGGCTAGCCTAGTAAGCTATTTTGCTTGTAATGCATCCATATGGCAACATCTGATTGGTTTTGTGTTAAAAATCCATAAAAAATATAAAATAATTCCAAAAAAATCTCAAAACATTCTAAAAAAAATTATATTTTCACCACTAAAAGTTTATATTTTAATATTTTAACCCTGAATATATTATTTCTTGAATAAAATAAGCAAATATTAAGTTAAAAAATATACTGATGACTCTACTTTCATATAGTCATCAACCTCCAAAAGCCAACACCACCTGATGTGGTGTGATCAGAAACCATAGATCAGTAAAGTGAATTGTAACAAACTAACAAATTTCAAACCGATATCTATCTCTAACCATAAATAATCTACCAAGGACACGTAGTTCATCATAAATGTCAAATTATGTATGGAAGACACAATCAAATCACATATGCACACAACCAAAAATTTGATAACTTAGCTCAATATTCACCCAAGACTCAGTTATGTCTCTCATATAGAAAACAAAATAGTTTTGAGCATAACACTAAAACACACTATTTTGCCCACAACACTAAAGTATAAAGCGTAAGCTCTCCAAAAATAAAGTATAATGCATATGTATTTCTTATGGTAAATTTTGGTAGAAATTTTGTTCTTAAAACTTGGGTGAAGGGTAGAGAAGAGTGGGGGTATTTATAGAATAAAAACCAATGCTCGATCCACCTCACCATGGACCTTACCAACCACCTCTCCAAGGGGTATGACGATGGGTGTGGCGCGGTGATGTGTTGAGATGCCAAAAATAATTTTTTTTTTCATTTCAAAAAATGCCAATTTATTTCTATAAATACCCACACCCAAAGCAAACCACATCTGGTATTCATGGCCTAGCATTCATACTAAACAACTAAGTCCATGGTGTGTGAAAAACATGCTTTCAATAATAGTTTTTCTAACTAAGTGCATGACATGTGTGTAATTTTGATCCATAGTAACCAACCTTACACAAAGAAAGATAGAATATTGAGTAGAAAACACAGACAATGTTTTTGTATAAGGGAAGCGAAAACACAAACACAAAGTAAAATAGAACTTACGTTCTCCCTCTTTACCTTTAAGTGTCAAAACATTGCATAACAAAATACATACCCACATCTACATGTGATGAACATGAAGAAGACCTAAAGTTGATTATTCATATGAACAAACATTGACATACACCCAAACATGAAAAACACCCCTAGACCAAGTGCATCCAACTTATGCACTCCATTTATTTCCAACATGAAGGTCTCAGTACATCTGAAACTTGAAGACTTCAATCAACACTTGTAACCTTCATACACAAAACAAACACACCCCGTGAATCTGTCATGCAAAAATATCCTGTAATCTAACCACATACTATCGTGTTGCCTCTACACAGGTAAACACTAATATGAAAATCATATGTGTAATACATAATTCCCCTTGATTTCATACAATACTCTCCCTATGTGTAAGCAAGTTAGGTAAAAAGATGTACTACAATCCTACACTTACCACCCATGTAACACATAGCACAACATCAAGTACATAGTTGTGCACACAAGCTTGTCTCCTTTTTTGACATTGAAAGTCAAATAAACATCCCTAAAATAGGGAGAAAAGATACAAATATGCAATAATTCTAACACTCATCCAACACATTAAATAATATTAAAGAAAATATACAAACTGCACATAACTAAATCAAAGATAAAGGAAAAGCATCAAACACATTCTCATTAATTAATTATTGTTTTAAAAAAATTGAGGAAATGAAAAGAAACAAACTAAAGCAAGAATAACTAAAATGAGTTCAGTACTTTTTGCCTCCCTCTCCTACATCATCATACCCATAGACACCATTATGAGAAGATTATCTAGCATTAGTAAGGGTTAAAGGTGGTGTAGTAGTTTGGGATTGGAGAATATTAGTAGCAAACTGATCAAAGGTGTGGTTGGTCTCAAAGCAAAAATTGTGTTCATTTCCACAAAACAAAGTAAACATAGAGAACAACAACCCAAGAGAAAAAGCACTAGAGCGGGGTCGGGGTCTGATTGAGGTTGAAGAAATAGGAGAGGTATGAATAAGAGGTGGTAAAATAGGATGATAAGAAGTTGATACACCCTAAGGAAAAGCAATAAATCTATGCCTATCCATGACATTCTATTTAAAATCTCACAACTCATTGAAAAAATTACTCAAAAGTTTGGGAAACTCATCTCTAAGAAGGATTGAGGTAGAAGAAGTAGAAGACATAAGAATTGATTCAAAATGCATGGATTGGGTAGCATTCAGAGGAGGCGAAGAAGAAATGGATAGAAGTGTAATATAAGAATGTAGAGACCTACGACTAGTAGGAAAATAGGGGGGAAAGAAGCTATGCTAAGATAGGTAAGAGAGATGCTACAGAAAATAATAAAGCTCCACATGAAGATTAATGAGGGATAGTGAAGAGAATAATAAGGTGGAGCAATATTATCAAAAGTAATGATTTTATAAATCATACCAGCTAGATCAATAAAATCATTGTTTAGGATTGTACAGAAGAAATGTCCTCAATTCGAAGGTATAGTATAAAGATGACAATGAAGATGGATAAAAACACTAATAACACTATTATGAAGACAACTAGGAGTAGAAGAGTTAACAACAAGGGCATTATCAACATAAGTATGGTTAAGCCTGACTAACTAGTTAGCCATCTCAACAATGTTGCTAGAATTCACAAGATCAAAATCAAAAGAAAGATTTGTGGAAGCAATATTCTCAAACTTAAATTGAATGATAGGAAAAGAAGGAATTGTAACAATAGGAAGAGATTACAAATTAATAATATCATCTTGAGAGAAAGTAACTCTACATCGTCTAAAAGAAAATGAAGTATAGAAAGTAGTAGTAGAAACAAGAGGTAAGGAAGGACAAAACTCCATAGCGAACTCGTCTTTATATGAATAACTCAGAGAGTAAAGAGAAATATAAGAAAAGTAAGAAAACATTTCCTCGATTTATGGAAAGTCATGGATATTTACCAGGTAGTCACCAAGAATGGGCACACTACTAGAGGAATTGGCATGCCCATATTACTTTGACTTCTTAGCATTCATGATACATTTAGGGACCATTTTTGGTAAGAATTAGAAAGCATGGTATACTAGTAAAGTGAGAAAAGAAGGAAATAATTATGAGGATAGAATAAAATAGGTAATAGGGGTTCAATATATAAGCATAGAGGCACCTCGCTATCCACCTCCCCAACTCCCTTACTAGAGTTCTTGGCAGGGGTCTAGTGAGCTACCTTGGCTAGTTACTAGACCAAGTAGATTTATCAGGACCAAAATATGTAGCAAGATTAACATATACACTTAATGTAAATATCCAAATTTCAATTAATTTATAACGTGTTCATGTAAGTGTATGACTAAATTTTTGATGGCATGATCTGTGTGTGTTTTACTAAACTTGTATACTTTATATGTCATTAAGGTATTACACTTAGAAATATAGATTTAAATAGAACCAAACCTCATAATGCCATATTTAGCCTCTCTCTCCACTAATATAAGTGCCAACATAGATGAAATCAATAAGTCTTTTGAAGCTTGTAATGATAGGCTAAGCTATGGGTAGGAGAAAGATGACATTTTTAGGCTCAATCATACCTTTTGCAAACCAATGATTTAAAGTCCATAAATATTATACCCTCAAACTTAGGTTATATTTCCTTCACTTCCAAAAATTCATTCATTGACAATGTTGCTATGAGAACTATATATCGAATTCAATAATTCATACGGCCTTTTTTTATTGAAACTAAAAGGGTAAACTAAAAATTCCCAAAACATACATCCTCAATAAATAGTGTACAAGGTAAATGGGATTAATCATTTGTGCTAGGTTAAATAAAAAAAGTGTAGTGAAAATAAGGATTAATATTAAGGCTCAAATAAGGGTAAAAAAGAACATAAATAATCAGTGGAGGCTTGAAAGGTTTAAATGATCTAAAGAAGGCCTAAATCCTCTCTTTATCTAAGTAGCACCTATGATTTTTCCCCAAGTTTCACTAAAATGGATTCTAGAGCTTGTTAGAGACATACAAATCATCATAGTATTAAATCCACACAAAATTCTAAAAATAACCATACAGATTCACAAATTTATGGCATGTGTATGTGTAAAAGGGCATTTCAAATAAAAAAAATTAGCCATACATATGTTGAAATAGTACACATGTCAAAATATCCCCATTTCAATTCAATTCAAAAGCATGCCAACTATAAACATCAATGGACCCATAATTAATTTCATGTCATATTCAAAAATTTAATTGGATAGAAAAACTTGTAGAACTATCCTGTAAAGAGAGAGAAAGTATAAAAAGAGAGTACCAAAACACCAAACACAAGATTAGACAGAAAAGAAGTAAGGAGTTCCACTTCCTACTAATCACCCAAATATAATGATCAAATAACATCCCTCTGTTTAAAGAGTTTATGAGGGGAAACTAAGTTAGGAGATAGTCTCTGAGTTAAATAAACATGAGGAGTATATATAATTTGTGGTTTATTTTGTTCCTAACTTCTTAAAAATCTAATCGAGTTGTCGATATACATTAGACTAAACATACTTTTTGAAGATAATTTATTTCTTTTTGCATGATAATTTATTTATTTCTGCACTATGCCTTAGGTGCATAATGCAACCATCTTAAATATTCTTAGATGAGCCATAGTAGCTACATCCAATCATTGAAGATTGGGGAGAAAGAGATGGAGAACTTAGAGATGTCCTCACATATATAGGACACTTTCTAGCAAGGTGGCCAATAATGTCACATAGATAACAAACATGAATAGTAGTGTTAGAAACTCTAGATCCCTCACTTAGAGGGGTAGTATATAGAAGAATAGAAGAAACACTCATATTGACTTTCACACAAGGATGATAAATCAATTTTTTGTTGGCGTTTGAAATGTCCAAGTTCACCATAGTGGTGACAAGTGGGAGTAATGATAGGTAGGGGCAATAAACCATCACTAGAGTGACATGAAGGACTAGATTTGGGTAAAGTGTTCACCTTGCTCTAGGAAACTGGCTAAAATGACACAACTGACTTACCTTTTTAGGTAGTGGTAGTTGACTTAATCTTTGGATCTTCAGCAATTGATTTAACAAACTTAGAAGTGATAGTAGTTGACATAGAAACTTCTTCATTGTAACCAATACCATGTTTTCCACCAAAATTCTTTATATTGTTGAGAATTTCATTTAAATTTTTAGAACTAGTCATCATCTTGTTGATAGTAGATGCAAAATGAGCTAGTTCCTTTTCGATAACACTAAGTTAGGTTTTTAAAGCTTTAATCAAATCTTCCTTTTCCTTAAGGAAGGATTTAAGATATGCAATAGAGTTGTTAAGAATCCCAACTCTCTCACGAAGTTGTTCAACCTTAGCTTCTTTTTTCATAAGAGCATAAGCTCGATATTCCTTTACACTTTCAAATACAATAATGTGCTTATTTAATCATTCAACTTTAGCCTTTTGATCAGAAGTGGCATCAGGATTAACAAATAAGTGAGAAGCTTTACCTAAAGCTTCTTTACTTTCTCATGAGCTTTACCTAAAGCTTTTTTACTTTCTCATTATTTGCATTAAACTTTTTAAGCAAATCAAAGTTGGATAATCTCACACTTGTTAGTGAGATCAAGTTGAGCACTATTAATAGAGGATTTTCTCTCCTCACCAGTTTTCTTCGTTTCCCTTATCTCGTGCTCCTTTTCATCAAGGCTTTCCAAAGCCTTTTTCTCAACCTTTTCAGACTTAATATGCTCCAATAGGAGCACATTGTAGGAATGGAGAAATTTATCCTACTCATCTTCATCATCATTAGTTTTAACTGTAGCCTTTTGAACATCTAAGTTATCTAGAAGTTCTTTTTTAAATTCTTCATTTTCATTTTTATAATTTCCTTAAGCTATGCATGAATAATTACAAATCAAGAATGATAAAATATTGAAGAAGATTTCTTGAATAATTCCTTTGTGAAACTATTTTATTGAACTACTACTTTTCTTGGCTATTTTCGTGTTGTTTATAGACTATGGGTTACTACTTTTATATTGGTATGGTGATGTACATTTACTCAAATAAAGGTGCACATCACTATTAGAGTAAGAGTAGCAGCTTCCTTTGTAACAAACCTAACATATATGGTCATAGTCATCACAATAATTACTATTATAAAAAATTTAGTGTGTGCTAGTACAAGTGTTAATGCTCATTGCCTATTTTTTATTAGGTGACTATAGCATTTGACAATGTAATGTATATGTTGTATACCATTTGCTATACGTTATCAAGTATTGTTGTGGAAATCTATGGGCATCTATCATTTCAAATATGTTTTTAAGCACATAGATAGTTCGTTGTGTACTTCTCACACATCTCAACAAACAATTCTAAATAATATGATTCACATAAATAAAACAAAACAAATTACAAAATAAGATCCAAAAATAGAATAAGTAAAGTACATAAAATTAAAGCTAGAATAAAGGTTGGAGCTCAATTATCCATGTGGTCCTGTTCTATTTCAAGCCAAATAGTTTTGGGGGTGAAAGAAAATTGAGCTTAGGAAGAAGAAGGGAATATTTGTATGGATTTGATTTGAAAAACATATTATAGGGGTTTTAGTTTAAAAATTCATCGTAACAAAAATAGAACACAACATATTCAAACAGAGACTCATGTACATATATGTTTTCTTTCAACCTATTTGTATCCCAGGAGTCCTATATGGTGGATACCACAAATACCATATTGTAACACATAATTGTTTTACTTAATAAAAATAAAAGAAAATAAAGCAAATAATAAAATAAAAAGAAACAAATACAATGTAAATAATATAAATAAATACATATGATATAAATAATTTATGATGCAATTATAAAATTTATTATATAATAACACAATAACACAATTTATTATACAATAACTAAGTTAGTATATATAAATATTAAATAAAAAATGGTTAACAAAAAGAAAAAGAAAAAGAAGTTAAAATAAAAATAAAATAAAATTAATGTTAATAAATATATAAAAATAAATTTTAAATAAAAATTAAATTTAGTATACAAAAATAATAAAAATAAACTTTCAAAAATAAATTAAGCTAATTAATAACTAAAAAATATAAACTAAAATCAATTTTTTTTAGCTAAAGATCTTTAGTTTATTCAACTCTTTTGGAGATTTACTATTTTTTTAAATATCTAAATTTAACTAATAACCTAGATATTTTTTCAAAACTTTTTGAAATTTTCTTGTTTAAACTAATATAAAATTAATTAATAACCTATATATTTTTTTATTTTAGGATTTTCGAAATGAGAATTTAAATATTTTTTTATTAAAATCTCTTAAGATATATTTTTTAAAATTTTTAAATCAACTATTGAATAAGACATTAAATTTTTTTATTTTCAAAATTTTTTAAATCAAAACTAATGTTTTGACCCTTTTGTTTTTGATTTTTTTAAGTCAACTATTAAATGAGACATTAATTTTTTTTAAACAAAATCTCATTAATATCTCATTATTGTTTTGATATTTTTTTGATATTTTTTTAAAGTCAATTATAAATGAAATATTAATTTTTTTTATTTTTTGATTTTCAATTTCTTTTATAACACAAATCACTATTCTTTATGATACAAATGTTTTAAAGATATTTGATAATAAAAATTTAAAAACACTATTCTTTCATTGTAATGGTGCCAAAAACTTGATACATAAAAACTTGATTCACAAAAACTTAATACACAAATTTTGTATATTTTAAAATAACTCGTAAATGCATGAATCACTGTGTAAGAAATAATAAATATATTTTCAAGGTGAGTCTAAAGATGAACTATGTAGTTTTGAAATAATTGAACTAATTTTTTAAAATGAAAATTAAACATAAACATTCTCTCACAAAGTTTGGGTTTTAAAAATCTAAATTAATGATATAAAATAAAAGATAGATTCAACAAACATCAAACATAAATTACAATCAATGATTCTCATTTTTTGATATGAAATTATCCTAAGGTATGAATCAAATTCTTTATTAATTAAACTTTAATTTTCCATTTTCAGTAACACTCATAATTTAAACTTTAATTAAATTATGGTTCTTTTATAATAAATTAAAAAACATATAATTGGCACATTCAGTCAAACGAAAATTTAAACTCTCATTCAATGTCTCAAAGTCAGATTAAATTCAAAATTAATTTTTAGATTTTAAAAATACTACAAAAAATATGTCGTCAATATATTTTAGAAATAGTAATTTTTATAAAAACATATTTGAAATAAAGTACTCTAAATATCCAAATAATCAAATACAAAATGGAAAGATTTTACTCTAAATTAGATTCAGATAATGAAATCCTAAATCTTACTCTCATATTTCAAATTTGTTATGAAAAATATTTTGTCAATATATTTTTCTATAATAAACTTTATAAAATTTGAATAAAAAAATAAAAAATTTAAGGGCTACATGAGTGTTGGCGATATTCATAAAGAAAACATATAACTATAATTTCAGTTTCTAGGTGTGTTTTAAAAGAACATTATCAAAGGTGAAAAATCTATAGTGCTTCAACATCACATCTGAGGTATATCTCTACTCATGTGCACATTAGATTTCATATTAGAAACAACAGGAACAATGTGAAAAAGACTACTCAATCAGTCGAGTAATGGCTAGATTGATCGAGTAGTATTATCAAAATAAATTAATATTAATATGTTACCAGATTGATCGAGGAATTTACTCGATCAATTGAGGACTAGATCGATTAAGTTAAATTACTGGATCGATCCACCTTTTTTGAATATTAATGAAATGATCACTGGATCGATCGAGAGGATATTTGATCAATTGATCACTTGGTTAGATTGATCGAGTTGTCAGGTCTTTGAATTTAATATCTATTTCTATTACGAATTGGATTGATTTTTTATAGTATTGTCCTTATTTCTTAATTGTGCTTATTCTCTTCATCTTTTATTCTCTCTCTTATTTTGCTAAAAATTTTCAAGTAGGATTTTTCATTAAGTTAATTTATCAAATATTTATAGTTATTTTGATGGATTAACAAGCCTATAATAATAATTATGTGATTGTGCTTTTAATAGATTGTTCTAGAGTTACTAGTTGTTTTTGATTTATCTGATATATTGTTTAAATCAACTACTTAGGATTGTTCATTATTTAAGATGCTCTAGGACACACTTTTTTAGTTGTGTTTATGTGCTAACTTTTTAGATGACAATAGTATAGGTTTGAATAACTCATGACACTCGTGTTTTTCAGAATGTTGGTCTAGATTCAAATGTCTTCTTTTGTAGAGACTATGATGAAAGCAACAGCTTGCAAGTAGATTACTTGGAGGCATTTTCGTCTTAGTTCATTGGTATGACTTAGGTTTCTCCCACCTAAAAACCTTATGTGCTAATCTTTATATTTTTGTATTACTTTATTTATATGTGATTGCATGCTTGGCCGCTTATGAAAATTTTAATTTACCATACTTCTATTGTTTAATGAATTAGATCCATAGCTAAATAAATGAAACTTTTATTTGGTATCAAAAAGGGTCACTAGATACAAATAGTATGCCTAGGACCTTGTTATGGATCATTTAAGAGAGGGTTCATCTACAACCTGTTCACCTTAGTTTAATGGGTCTAATTACCCATATTGGAATGCTTGTATGAGAGCCTTTCTATAGGCTTTAGATGAGAGTGTCTGGAACTCTATACTTTATGGTTGGGAGCCATCTATGGTTACGAAAATATGATGTAGTCACTCTTAAGCCTAGGAACGAATTTATGAATCAAAATAAAACTACTAGCAACTGGAATAAAATAAGGTATTAACATTATTTTAGTGGTGTGTCTAGTATGAGTTTTGTTGTATTTCTCATGTTAATATTGCTAAGTATGCTTGGGATATTTTAGATGTTGCCTATGAGAGAAGCACACAAGTTAAACGTACTAAATTTTACATGCTTGATAGTCAATTTGAAAATCTTAGTATGAGCGAAGAAGAAATTTTCTCTTAATTTTGTTTTAGATTATATGATATTACTAACACCTTTTTCCAATCTTGGAGAATTAATGATGATTTCAGGATAATTCAAAAGATTCTCTACTCATTACTAGATGGTTGTCATGCAAAGGTCACTGCCATTGACGAAAGCAAGGATATGGACACCATCAAAATAGAGGAACTTGTTGGCTTCCTTCAAACCTTTGAGATGAGCTTTTGAAAACCTCTAAAGAATAAAGGCATTTCTTTCTAAACTGCTATGGTTGAAGACAGTGAAATGATGACGAAGAACTAGTACTCTTAACCAGAAGATTGAATTTAATCCTTGACAAAAAAATACTCAAAATAAAGAACAATGAAGTTTTCAAAAGGATCTTGAGAGAACTCAAATATGTGAGTTTTGATGGAACTTGAATAATTAAATGAAGCCATAAGGAGGCTAACAATTGGTGTTGGAAGGTTTAATAAAGTTATGGATTATGAAAATCTAGTTCAAGATAAGAGAAGGCTAGGATATGTAGATGAGTACACTATGCCATCTTCGTCAAAACCAACTGAATTTGCAAACCTTCAAACATGTCCTCCTCATATGAGAAACATGACAATAGTGATAGGGATGAGAGCTCCACTCCTTCAACCTCAAAAATCACATCTATAAGGCCTTTTAACCATATTCATTTTTTTTACCCATTATACATAAATGATAATTGCATCTATGATTGAAAAATCTGTTAAGTTTTTGTCGTATGTTATCATTCTGGTAGGAAAGGTCATAGTAGCCTTGAGTATATATTTTTCATAAACTTTCCTAAATGTAATAATACTTTCCATGCTTTACATAGTAGGACTCATAACCATAATCCATCTTTGCATGTTGCATCATATTCTAGGATGAATGAAAATTATGGTAACATGTTAAAAAATCCTATAGGAAAGCATGAAGTTGTTGGCTCAAAGAGGCACATGAAATTCAATGCATTTAAATCTTGGGCTAATTTTCATTATCCTACTATGCATGTTGCATCTTCATTGAGGATTAATTGAAAATCTAAAGGTAAGTCCAAGAATATGCCAATGACAACTAAGGTAGTTGGTTTCCAACCCAAAGATATAAAGAAGCCAAAATTCAAGAAAGTTTGAATTAGGAAAGATTGTCTCCATCTGGTTACTTGACCGTTTTTCTTTATTGTTTCATCTAGATACTTTTGTTTGAGTGCTTAATTGACCCTTGGTGAGCATCTATAGTTTGTTTGTTTATTTTTATTTTTATTAATGTTTCTTTAGTTTTTAGAAAATAAAAATGGGAGAAATTGACATGTTTTAAAATTAATATGATAATTACATACTCCTTTCATATTTATTTTCATCGGTTATACATTATTCAAATGAATATTTTGACTTGTGTATTTACATATTTTTCACATCTAGTGATTGATGTTTACATGAACCTACTCACATACTTACTGGACACATATGTATATGATGCTTGAGGTTTATGATTGATTTTGTGAGATTTTAGGGAATGAGCTAACCTTGACTATAAATTTATTTTTAAATCTATCTTTCAATTTCTAAAATGTTACTATAGAGTGACACCTAGGTTTAATAGATCTACCTATTGTGATGTGTAAAGTTACCATAATAAGCAAAGAGGATTACCTCATAACTAGTGTGAAATTCATCATATTAGGTTTTTGGCTTGTGCATATTTCATTAAAATAATAATAATAATAATAATAATAATAATTGAGGAAAAAGAAAAATACAAAAGCTTTTGCATGTAAAGAAAAGAAAAGGCCACAAATGGTTTTACAAAAAAAAAACAAGTCCATCACCAAAAACATTAATACAATATGAGAATCCAAAAAAAAAAGTTTAAAGTTCTTTCTTGTTAAGTAAATTTTATTTTGTGCAAGTAAGAATTAAAATGTAATGTAATTTTTTTGTGATATGTGATACTTCTTCTTTTGAATCTTTCATAACTGATCATAAATGAACAAATTGAAAATATTATAGTTCCAACACATATTTTACTTTTGGTAATTATCGGTATGTCACTATATGCGTTAGTATGTTTGTGTATCTTGGATATATATGTTTATTTTTTCAATGGATAGTCACATTTTGAACAAAATTAATTTCATTATTAGTGTTGTACTCATGTTAAGCTAAGTGTACTACCCTTAATTTATACTAATTTTCATAATTTTTATCATAATTTATTTAGAGGAGTTGTAGAACTTAGATGGAGTTTTATTCATAATTGGGGAACATATTGTTTTTAGCTCTTTATTTTGATTGTTCTAAACTTTTTAGAATGTAAACTTCTCCTTTCAATCGTTAAATAAACTGCTTTCTTGCTTATCCTATTGTTATTGCTTTATGATTATGTTTGCCTATTCATATGACAAAAAAGGGGAGAAAATTGGTATCAAAAACCTTTTTTTTAACCTTAATTGAAAATAATGGATAGTTAATTTTGGGGGAGTTATTTACTTTTGAATTCTTTAGAATTGTTTTGGGATCTTTAACGTAGGGGAAGATATTTGACATATGAGGAGTGTTTTTTAATTACTAACATTTGTTTAATTTTCTTTTGAAATTATTTTCTTTTCTATTATTAAATACACTAAGCTATTATGTATATTGAGTCATTTGTGATAATTTGTTTTCTTGTTGGGGTTTTTTATTTTTTTGTGTAAACTTGAGCTTTCGAGTTTCAAGCGAAGATTATTCTATTGGATCATAAGATAGTACCACTAAGTAAAAAAATTAATTTTTCTATGAATGTTATGTAGTGAGAGAGAGGTTTTGTCACACAAATATACCAAAGGGGGAGATTGTAAGGTTTATTGAGTGTCAGCAATATTCATGAATAAAATATATAATTATAATTTTAGTTTCTAGGTGTGTCTTAGAAGAATATTTTTAAAGCCAAAGAAACTATAGAGCCTCAACAATTATATCTCAGGTATATCTCTATTTCTACACACATTAGATTGCATATTAGACACAATAAGAACAATGTAAAAAAGGTTACCCGATCGATTAAGCAATTTGAAAATCTTAGTATGAAAGAAGATGAAATTTTCTCTTAATTTTGTTTTAGATTATGTGATATTGCTAACACCTCTGCCAATCTTGGAAAGAAAATTATTGATGTTAGGATAGTTTAAAATATTCTCTACTCATTACCAAATTGCTCCAATGGAAAGGTCACTGCCATAGACGAAAGCAAGTATATGGATACCACAAAAAAGAACAACTCGTTGGCTCACTCCATACATTTGCGATGAGCTTTCAAAACCTTCAAAGAACATAGATATTGCTTTCAAAACTATTATGATTGAAGAAAGTGATAATGATGATGAAGAACTGGTACTCTTAACAAGAAGATTGAACAAAAACAAAAAAATCCTCGAAACAAATGGCAATAAAGTTTTCAAAAGGATCATAACTTGAGAAAACTCAAACCTATGAGTTTTGATGGAATTTGAACAATCAAATGGAGCAATAAGGAGGTTAAAAATTGAAGCTAAAAGATTGAGTAAAGTTTTGGATTATGGAAAATCAGCTAGAGACAAGAAAAGGCTAGGATATGTGACGAGTACACTACGCCATCTTTGACAAAATCAAATAAATTTGTCAAACCTTCAAACATGTCCTCCTTATATGATACACATGACAATAGTTATAAGGATGATAGTTCCACTACTTTAACATAAAAATCACATTTTCAAGGCCTTCAAAACCTATTCCTTATGTTACCCATTATACGCAAAGAGCAATTGCACCTATGATTGAAAAAACTGTTAAGTTTGTGCTTATCTATCATCATTATGGTAAATGATATTAAATGTAATAATACTTTCCATTCTTCACATAGTAGGACTCATAACCATAATCCATCTTTGCATGTTGCATCATATGCTAGGATGAATAAAAATTATGGTAACATATTAAAAAATCCTACATGAAAGCATGAAGTTGTTGGCTCAAAGAGGCACATGAAATTCAATGCATTTAAATCTTGGGCTAATTTTAATTATCCTACCATGCATGTTGCATCTTCATTAAGGATGAAAGGAAAATCTAAAGATAAGTCCAAGAATATGCCAATGACAACTAAGGTAGTTGATTTTCAACCCAAAGATATAAAGAAACCAAAATTCAAGAAAGTTTGGGTTGGGAAAGATTATCTCATTTCGATCACCTAACCATCATTATTTATTGTTTCACCTAGATATTTTTATTTGAGTGCTAGTTGACCCTAGGTGAACATCTTTAGTTTTTTTGTTTGTTTTTATTTTTATTTTTATTGATGTTTCTTTAGTTTAAAAAAATAAAAAATAAAAATAAAAAGGGAGGGAAGTAGACATGCTTTAACGTTTGCATGATCATTACATACTCCATTCATATTTATTTTGATAAGTTATACATTATAAAAATGAATATTTTGACTTGTGCATTTACATAATATTCACATTTGGTTATTGATGTTAACATAAACCTACTCACATACTCACTGGAGATATATGTATGCCATGCTTGAATTTTATGATTGATTTTGTGAGATTCTAGGGAATGAGCTAACCTTGACTGCAATGTTGTTTTTGAAATCTATCTTTCACTTTCTAAAATGCTACTATAGTTTTAAGAGGGTTACCTACTATGATGTGTGAAGTAAATGCAGTGAGTGGAGATAACTACCTCACAGTAAGTATGAAATTCATCATACTTGAGTTTTGGCTCGGGCATATTTCCTTAAAATAATAATAATAATAATAATAATAATAATAATGAAGGGAAAGAAAAATACAAAATCTTTTGCATGCTCAAAAAGAAAGAGTCACAAATTCCTATACAAAAAGAAAATAAATAACTAGTCCCTTAAAAAAATTAATAAAATAGGAGAATAGAAAAGAAAATAGATTAAAGTTCTCTTTGGTAAGTAAATTATATTTTATGCAAGAATGAATTCAACTACAATTTTTTTATGATAGATGATACTCCTTCTTTTGAGTCTTTTGTAACTTATTATAAATGAACAAATTGGCATCCTATTACCCCTTCAACACATATTTTACTTTTGGTTATTATCGATATGTCACCATATGTGTTAGTACGTTTGTGTGTCTTGTCTACATATGTTTATGTTGTCAATGGATTGTCACACTTTGAAAACAATTACCCTTAATTAAAAAAAGAAATAAATAAATTATATATATCATTTTTTATAATATTTTTATTTTATCTTAATTTATTTAGAAGATTCGTAGAACTTAAGGGGATTTTATTCATATTTTGGAAAACATATTGTTTTTAGCTCTATTTTGATTGTTTTAAGCTTTTCAGAATGTGTATTCTGCTTTTCAGTCATTAAATGCACTACTTGCTTGCTCAGCCTATTATCATTTCTTCATGATTATGTTTGTTTATTCGCATGACAAAAAGGGAGAGAAAAATTAGTATCAAAAAATTGTTTTGAACCTTAATTGAAAATAAAGGATAGTTAATTTATGGGGAGTTATTTACTTTTAAATTCTTTTGAATTTTTTTGGGATATTTGACATATGGGGAGTTAATTTTAATCGCTATCATTTGTTTAATTTTCTTTTGAAATTCTTTGCTTTTCTATTATTAGATACACTGAACTATTATAAATAATGAGTCCTTTGGGACAAGTTACTTTCTTGTTGGTGTTTTTTAGTGGAAACATGAGCTTTGGGATTCAACCGAAGATTGTTCCACCAGATCATAGGATAGTATCCCTATGTAAAAATTTAATTTTTCTATGAATATTATGTAGTGAGAGAGAGGTTTTTTCACACAAATATGCCCAAGGGAAAGATTATAAGGTTTATATAAGTATTGGTGATATTCGTGAACAAAACATATAATTATAATTTTAGTTTCTAGGTGTGTCTTACAAGAATACTTTTAAATCCGAAGAAACTATAGAACCTCAATGATCACATATAATATATATATATCTATTCCCACACACATTAGATTGCATATTAGACACAACAGGAATAATGTGAAAAAAGACTATTAGATCGATCGAGTAGTGACTAGATCGATCAAGCAATATTACCTAAATAAATTGATTTAAATATATATCACTAGATCAATCAAGGACTATATCAATCAAATTAACTCACCAGATCAATCCAGCTCTTTTGAATGTTAATTAAATTATTAATGGTTTGATTGAGAGGATGCTCGGTCGATCAAGAACTTGAATAGATCAATCGAGCTACCAAGTCTTTGAATTTAATATATATTTCTATTATGAGTTGGATTGTATTTTTATAGTATTTTCCTTATTTATTAATAGTGCTTTAACTAATTTTATGGATAATATGGTAATTTCACTTTAACCTAATGTGCTTCAAAATATTCTATAAATACAAACCTAAGCACACATTTGAAACTAACCAGACAAGAGCTTAACTATGCTTATTCTCTCCATCTTTCATTCTCTCTCTTGTTTTGTTGAAATTTTTAAAGTAAGGTTTTTCATTAATTTATTTATCAAATATTTGTGGTAGTGTTTGATAGATTAATAAGCCTACAATAATAATTGTGTGATTGTGCTCTTAATTGATTATTCTAGAGTTGTTAGTTGTTTTTGATTTATCTGATATTGTTTAAATCAATTAGTTAGGGTTGTTCATTATTGAATCTACTTTAGGACACATAACTGCACTTATGTTTATGTTCTAACTTTTCAAGTGAAAGTGGTGTGGACTCAATTAACTCATGGGACTCGAGTTTGTGAGAATGCTGGTTTGGATCCGAGCTCCTTTCTTATAAAGACTACAATGAAAACAAGATCTTGTAAGTATGTTACTTGGGGGCTTTACCTAGGTAGGTAATTAGAGTCTTATCCTTGTAACTAGATACTTATTTTTCATATTGGATAGTTATATAGTCTAATGTACTGGTGGTTTTCCTCTTAGGTCATTGGTGTGGCCTAGTTGTTTCCACCTAAAAAGATTATGTGTTGATAATTATATTTCTGCATTAATTTATTTATAGATGGTTTCATTCTTGGTTACTTATGAATTTTTTAATGTACTATACTTTCATTGGTTAACAAAGTAGATCCATAGTTAATTAAATGAATTTTCAAACTCAATTCATTTTATAATCATATTTTACCTATGTTAATATTTTACAAGCATAATAACATTACCAAAATACCATTGTATTTTTAACTAGACATGCTTAATTTAATAAATATCAGTAAATTAAATATAACATTCAGAGTAACACATAAAATTAATCTAAAAATATAAGAATATATTCAAAATTTATACCTCAAGTGTATCCTTCCAAGTACAGAATTTCAATAATGCATATGTACCTAAAACCCTTAAAAAAATTGCCAGTACTATTTATTGAAATAAAAATACTTTATAAACTAAACTTTTTAACTTTCAAATTGAGAGGAGAATTTTGAAGTTAAGAAAAGAGAAACTAAAAGAGAATGTTAAGAGTTGAAGGATTATTTGTTGTGAAAAGAAGGGGTCTCTTTTATAGGCTAAAAAATGCTGCAAAAAGGAGAAAAATATGGATCTTATAGTCGGGTATTGTGGCATGCATTTATTTTAGAATATGGCATGAGCCAATCTGTAATGCATTTAAATAACAATCCAAAAGTCCCACACTGTGGCACACATGAAATATGTTACGACCCATGTTGTCATGCACTTTTAGAAACCCTTTTGTATTTCACCCCTTACATTTGGTTTGGAGTATATGTTAGGCTTACATATGTTATTATTTTATACTTCATGGTTATAATTGAGTGGTTTCAGGTATTACTCTTCAAGTGTTTATCAGTTGAATCAATTTGAAGATATAAATAATTGAAAAATAACAAAACATACTTGTGATTTTGAAAAGATAGATTTTCTAAAAGGATGATAAATTTATGTAAATAAAAATATATTTTAATATCTAAAGTGCATAAAATAATGTTATATAGAGTGCTTTTCAAGAACACATAAGCTAGCACCTCATAGCTCTAAAAGTCATCACTAATATATATCATTGTATAAGGATTACAAAGATTGTAAAGAAAGGAATTAAAAACAATGTTGATGAAGAATCCAACTCCATCTTCAATCTCCCTCATTATCTATTCAATTGCTTTTTTAACTTTGTACTCTTTGGTTTCTCTTGTTCCCTTAGAAATCTCTTATGTTTATATCAATTATGTCTTAATTATGGCCTCTCAATAGTGTTTAAATAGGTTAAAAATCATCCTAATTGGTTTAAGACTAGTATTAACTTGGATCTAACGAATGAAATTGATAGTTATATGTAATATCCTGGCTAATGTATCAATTTTTTCTCCACTTGATTGATCGAGACATTTGCTCAATCAATCTAAGTGTGTTATCATTCAACCCAAGATTGCTCGATCAAAGTTCAATCAATCAAACCCAACTCGATTGATCAATACCATTTTTCAATCAATCTAACAATGCTTGTAAATCTTCATTGTGGTACCCTACTTCTTCAATAAATTGAGTCATTTCTTGATCTATCAATACATGGTTAAATTTATCAAGCCTTGTTCATCCTAAATTTTTTAGTTTACTTATTTTTACTCTATTTGATTTTGTTTCGCCTATATTAAAATTATTAAACATACGATATGCCTTTTTAATAATATTTATTACAAAATAAGACAAAAGGCTAGCTTAAGTGGATAAATAACCCTACTTTTATAGAGTTAACAGTACCCCTAAACTAAAATCTTTGGTTTTCCTCAAGCAAAGATATAGATAAACTCTAATAACTAAATACTAAATACTAATGAGACATGAGTAGCATATTCAAAAGCACTTATCCTCCAATAGATGCATCTTTGGCAAGAACTTATTCCACTCAATAATTATACATTCTTGTGCCAAAGTTCACATTGTCATCATTTAATATTACATTTGTAAGTCCTAATGTACTCTGTGTTTGTGTGTTGTCTTTTTGTATACAAAACATGATATTTGTGTTTTATGGTTAGTATTATGTCTTCCTCTGTGTAAGATTGGTAAATGTGGATTAGGAATGCACACACACTAAGTTATAAATGCTATGGGACTTAGTTGTTTAGTATGCCCGATAGGCCATAAGTGTTGGGTTTTGGTTTGTTTTGGGTGTGCGTATTTATGAAAATATGTTAACATTTAAAAAAATTGATTTTTGGCACCTTAACACACCACCTTATCACACCCTTTTCCAGACCCCTTAGATACGTATTTGGTGAGGTGGCTTGACTATTGGTTTTTATTCTATAAATACATCCCACTCTTTTCTACTTTCCACCCAAGTTTTAAGAATAAAAACTTTGACAAAATTTGTACTAAGAAATACATATTTATTATACTTTATTTTTGGAGAGCTTATGTTTTATACTTCAATGTTGTGGGTAAAATAGCGTGTTTAAGTGTTGAGCTCAAAACTATATTATTTCTTATATGAGACACATCATAGAGAGTGTTGGGTGAATATTGAGCTAAGTTATCAAATCTTTGGCTATGCGTGCATACATGGTTTTGCATGTGTGTCTCCCATACATGATTTAACATTTATGGTGGAATATGTGTCCCTCATTTATTATTAATGGTTAGAGAATGAGGGTGGTCCTCAAGGTTGTTAGTTTGTTACACTTCACGTTACTGATCTGTTGTTTTTGATCACGTCATATCTAGTGGTGTTGGCTTTAGAGGTAAGCTGGGTTCGTGTGTCAAACCAAGTCATTATTGAAGTAGCAAGCGAGAGCAATAATAGGTAGTTCGGACAAAGGTCTTGACTAATAGAGGTAATGGTGATATTATTTATTTTAGATTTTTAACTGTTTTATTGTTTAGTGGATTATTTGCTGCTGAGTGGTTATCTTAAGTAACCTGAGGATATTACAACATAGATATGGTCTCTATGTGGGTTTGCCTTATTATATCACTTGTTATGCATAATCTACTGCTATGCTAGTACGATATGAGTTTAAGTCGTGTATGTTATAACATACTAAAAGCTTAAACTCTAATAAGAAAACTTCTATATTCTTGCCTACTTTTTGTTGAATATATTTAATATCTATTTTTCAAATTTATCTTCTTATTTCATATATTATTATTTTTTCTTTTGTTGTGTTGCCAATTTAAGTGTTTACTATTCTGTTCTTACAAGTTAGGGTTGACTTATTAAGGAGCATGTATCTTCTTACTTTGGTTGTGTACTGAATCAAAAAATCTTTCAATTAGAATCAGAGCGGGTGCACTCTTTTAGAGCTTAACTACTCCAAAGTTGATTCTTTTAACTTGACTTTCACACATGCATTTTTTCTTTGATGGATTTGAGAGAAGGATATAATGTAGGTAGACCTCCTCTTTTCAATGGGCTAAACTCTACTAACTAAAATTTCAAATGAAGGCTGATGAGCAGAATCGAGATTGCCAAAAACTTTGATGCCATCCCCGGCAACGGCACCAAAAACTTGATGCCATCCCCGGCAACGGCGCCAAAAACTTGATTAACGAAAACCGGCATCGCCGATCCTGCCAATACTTTGGTTTTATATTTATAAAACTCTCGCAAGTGCACGAATCATTTCGTAGAAAATGATAAGTATACTCCCAAGGTCGATCTAAGGAAGGAATGTATGTGGTTTTTAATTTATTATTCAAACTTTTAAAAACGAAATTAAATCCTAAACATCCTCTCACGATATTTTGGGTTTTGTGTTTTTAATCTACTTACATAAAAACAAACATAGATTCAATAAACATTTATGCAAATTTTATCTTTTATAAATAGTGGAGTATTTATGGATATAATAACTAAGTTAATTATGCTTGCTCGTATTATTTAGGTTATTAAAGATATGAATTGATATTTATTGATTCTCCCTTTTTTGTATGAATACCACCTTAGGGGTGAGTTAGATATTCTTTGTTAACTAAACAAATCAATTAACACCTACGCGGGTTGATAACTAATTTGCTTAATTAAATTAATTCCTTTTCTAAGAGATTGAAAATGAACCATTTAAATGCCACCTTGGTGGGGTTGGGAGCTTTAAACTTTATTCAAGGTGTCCAAATTAAACCTAAGAATTTAATTATCCGAGTACTAACTTTCAAGTTTTAAAACCACTACCGAAAACATGTTGTCAATACATTTTCAGATAATAATTCTTATAAAAACTTTTGAAATAGTAGCTTCACTCTAACTACCAAAGCGATTGTACCAACAAATAAAAGAAAGCACTACTCTAAATCGGATCGGATAATTAAACCTTAAAATCTAATTTTCGATTTAAGTTTGTAATGAAAAATAATATATTTCTCTCTAACATTCTTAATATAAAATCTTGAATAAAAAATAAAATCAATTCATTTTAGAGATTTTTACCTATTTAATATTTCAAGACATAACAACGTTATTATTATATCATGTTTACAAATACCAAAGACGCATGATTAAATTTAATCACGGACAAATTAAATATAACATGTAAGAATAAAGCATAAAAAATAACCTAACGAAAATAAAATCCTTACAGAACTTCGATGCTATTCCCGTTGCTAGAAAACCTCCAAGCGGAATTTGCACTCCCATTTATTGAATCAAAAAGCAAATAAATTACAAAAACATAACTACTTCTTCCCAAAAAGGGAAGAACTCTAAAACTAAGAGAAACTAGCTAAAAACTAAGAAAAACTAAAAACTAAGAAATGGAGAGAAAGAAAGAAGAGAGAAGTGTGTTTTGAGGTGTGTTTTGAAGTGAAGGGAAGGGGGTATTTATAGGTGAGGATGGAGAGAAAAAATGAGTAAAAAAATGTTAAAAAGATGTTAAAAAATGCAAAAACGCGTAATGGAAATGCTGAGGTCATCAATGACGTCAACATGATGTCATGGGGGCGGCTGCACGTGAAAATGGGGCGAAACGGGCGTGGGCGCACGCGGAGGCAGTTGGGCGCGCGCGGATGAACAGTAGCCGTGCGCGCAGTTGTGCGCGGATGAACAGTAGCTGCGCGCGTAGCTCTACGCGGATGAACAGTATCCGCGCGCGTAGCTCTACGCGGATGAACACTGGCGCGCGCGGGATGGGCTGCTCCGGGTGCAATTTTCTCCTTTTTGACATTTTTTACCTTTTCGACCCATTTTGTCCAATTTTTCCATATTTGTTGACCTTTCCCCATTTATTTATTGATATATTTGTGATGTATTGCTTCAAGTATTCCTCTTTGAGTCTTTAAATTGCATTTTTAAGCCAAAATACCTGAAAAACAATAAAAGTACCCGTGATTCCGAAAAAGACAAATTTATATAAATATATGATAAAACATATAAATATATATATTTTTAATCAATTAATAAGCATAAAATCATGGTAATTTTAGTGCTTTTTGAGCACTCATCAAAGGCCTTCTTGTACTCCCTAAGATCACATTTGGTTTCTTGTTTAGAATGGATAGAAGTACCCAATTAAAACCTTCTCCAATAATACCTTGATTCCAAAACCCATGATTGAATGGACGAAGAAGAGAGTAAGGAATCTGAATGGAACAACAAAGGTTTATATGCAATTATCCAGGATATGGCACCTGATGAGTGTAGCCGAATAAAAAGATATATTACCTTCAAGAAAGCTTGGGTCATTCTGGAGACAACCTATGAAGGATCTTCTGCTATAAAAAGATCCAAAATTCTAAAACTGAATAGAGATTTTGAGTTGTGCATTATGCAAGAGGATGAGACTTTTGACAAATTCTACGCAAATTTCTCAAATATTGTCAATTATTCATACAACTTGGGTAGGCCTACCAGTGAAGAGAAGTAAATTGAGAAGATAATTGATAATCCACCTTATTAGTTTCATACCAAAGTTATCATTCTTGAATCTATGTATTATCCTTATGAGCTAATAGTGAATAAGTTAGTTGGTGATATACAAATATTCGAACTTCATCACCTATTGCCAAGACAAGATCAAATTTCTATTGAAACGGGAAAGAGTTTGTCTCTCAAGACGACTAAGCGAAGTGGTCCCAATGAATAAGCTAAAGCCACTAATGCTCGTGATGATTTTAATCCTCATGAGAAAGAGATGGCTTTGCGTGCCCAGAGATTTACCAGATTCTTCTAAAAGAAGAAATCCTCCTCTGGGGATATTAGAAAATAAAGCTTGAGCTCTAAAGGCTTGAAATCTAGAAAACCTTATAAAGACTCAAATAATGAATTTAAGAAACCTAGAAAAGGTCACCTAAACAAGATCATATGCTTCAAATATGTGAAGCCCGGATATATTACTACCAATTATTTTCAAAAACAAAAACACATGAATAAGCATGCTAAAAAGGTAGGGGTTACTATTTTAGATAGTACCAACAATAATGATGAGGATGACACTAACTTTCTTACTTTCTTTGCTTTAAACAATGTTATTAATCCTCTAACTACTACCTTGTAGAAGCCATATTTGAGGCGGTTCTTGATAATGATGATGATGAAGTCCAATAATGCATAGCATGCATAAATAATATGTGTTATAGTCTATACTGTCCTTATAGGTCATTTGTGTGCTTGATGTCTGTATGTGTAGCATACAATGTATGTGTGTAGTAGATACAACATATGCATGTTAACTACCTATATAGATCATGTATATGACAAGCTTCCTATTGTAGCACTTATGAAATATATGCAACATACATAGTCATGTGCGTGTGTGTGCGTGTATGACTAACTCGTTATTGCACTGCATGTGTAGCATATGTAGCATACATTCATATGCATGTGTGCTACGTGGTTACACTATGTATGTAGCAGATAGTCATGTGCGTGTGTGCTATGTGTGTGAGTTTTTTCTTCCTTAATATTTATCTTTAATTTACATTTGTTACATTAAAGGCAATGTAGATTCTAGGTTAGGAGTGAAGAAAAAGTTGCAATAAATTTAGGTAATGTAAAAACTTTTCAACATGTGTTTACATTTACACTTATTTTCATTTGTTTACCTTTATTTGTTTTTCTAGATTTAATGATAGTTAGGTTTAATTTTAAAATTTTCTCTTAAATTTATCATGCTTTTAGTTGAGTTTAAGTAAATGATTAAGTTTATACACTGTTAGATTAATATTTTTAACATATCATGAAGTAATATGATAATTAGTTAAGTTTTTATCATAATTTATATTTTATGATAAAATGTTAAAATTGAGACAAACTCAAAGTTTGTATTTAAGAATCAAATAGTAAAGACTACATTGTAAGAATATTTTGAACCGTTATCTTTTCTTTCTGAGTGATAATATTATTTTTACTCTTAAAATACACTTCTTATTCTTTCAAATTGCCATATTATCTCTATAGTTTTTGCATTAAATGTTAGGATTTTATATTTGATAAAGTGTCATATGTTTATTTTTATTGTTTAAATTGAATGGCTTATTTAGAAATTGAAAGAATGTGCCCTTCTTCATTCATGCATAACTTAAAAAAAAGATATATATGGGGTTACCTAAATCAATACAAAATGAAATCCAAAATTAATCACTCACTAAATCATACAAAATGTGTACAAACTATACATGGGTTCTCTCTCTAAAAAATAGAAGGAATATCTCTAAAAAAGAGAGAAAGAAAAAAATATATAACTTCTGAATGGCTAAATACAAAAGAAATATAGGAAATAAATCCCCTAGAAGTCATTGCACTTTCTTTGTCTCTTAAAGGAATATATAACTTGTAATTTTTATTTGATGATTTTAATTGATGCATAAGGATAATATATGATTTCTTTATAAATCATTTCATTCAATTTGTTTCATGAGATTAAATGTTATGCACTACTTTGAGCCTTTTATTCTCTAAACATATACGACCGTATTAGTTGATTTCTTTACATAAACTTGATTCGCATATAACTTTGAATGAGTGCTTGAACCCATAAGATCAATATGGTACTAAGAGTATGACTTGTGAGATTTAGAGTTGAAGTAAATTCAGATTCTAAACATAGAAATTGTTGATGCATTTTTTATGTGGGATATATATGTAATTTTCAAGTAATTGTTATAATAAATTATGAATGTTTAGGACATTAATTTACTTATACTTTGAATTTTAATTGTGAACTTATAAGAGACTAAAATCATGAAACAAAATTCTATTTTATTTAGTTTTTTTATTTTAAATTTTTACTTTGTTATTTATTGTGTTATTTGTTTAGTTTTGTTATTTCTTGTAAATTTTTGTATTTTAGTTTGATGTTTGTGGGTATCATCTCTGAAAGTCCTCACAAGACTTAAATTTGTCCACTAGGGCAACTAGAGGTTTAAATACTTGTTGCATATACTAATTGCAATCGTATCAATCTATGGAAATGATTTAAGATCGTTTAATTTTAATTTTAGTTTATTTTTTAGTTTTTTTCTTTCCTTGCTAGGGACAAGCAAGAAGCTAATTAATGGTTGTGATAAGTGTTTGAAAAACACTATATATAATGTGATTTTATGCACTTTAAATGTTAAAATAAATTTTAATTTGCATAATTTTATCATCATTTTAGCAAATCTATCTTTTTAGAATCACGAATATGTTTTTTTTGTTTTTAAGGTATTAATACCTCCAAATTGATTCAACTGATAAACAATTGAAGAATAGTACCTGAAAGCACTAAATTATAATCATAAAGCATAAAAGAATAACATATATAAGCCATACATATGTTCCAAACCAAAGGTAAATGGTGAAATACAAAAAGGCTTATAGTAGTGCAGAACAACACGGGTTGCAATAGTCTTTTATGTGTGCCTTGCTGCAGGACTTGTGGATCATAATTTCAATACTTTATAGACTGGCTCATGTCGTAGTGCAAAAGAATTGCATGTCGTATTACTCGACTATAAGATCCTCATTTTCATCATTTTTGCAAAATTTTCTAACCTATAAAAGGGACACATCCCTTCATAACAAATCATCCCTCGTCTCTCAACTTTCTCTCATTTCTTGTTTCTTAATTTTTCTTTTCTTAGTTTCAAAATTCTTCTCTCAATTTGAGAGTTGAACAAAGTTTAGTTTATGCCAAAGTTTTCAATAAACAGTATTGGCAAATTTGTGTGGATGTTTTTCAGATACATAAACAATACTAAAATTCTATATTTGGAAGGATATACTTGAAGTATAAATTTTAAATGTATTCTTCTATTTTCAAATTAATTTTATGTGTTATTCTGAATGTAATATTTAATTCACTGATCATTTATTAAATTAAGCATGTATGTTTGAAAATATTATGTAATATTTGTAATGTTGTTATAGTTGTGAAATATTAACATAGGTAAAATATATTTATAAAATAAATTAAGTTTTATTTCTTTATTCAAGTTTTATAACGTTTGTTATAAAAAAATATGTTTACAAAATATTTTCGTAATAAATGTAAAATATGAGAGTTAGATTTAAGATTTCATTATTTGAATCTGATTTAAAGTCAACTCTTATTTTGGATTTGATTATTTGGATATTTAAAGTACATTTTTCAAATATTTTTAATAAGAAATATTATTTGAAAATATATTAATGACATATTTTTATAGTAGTTTTAAAATCAGAAAGTTAGTTCTCATATACATTAATATTTTAATCGAACTTTGAGACCTTAAATGAGAGTTTAAATCATCGCTTCAACTAAAAGCAGTAATTAAATGGTTTGTTAATTTCTTAAAAAAGAATCATAATTTAATTAAAGTTTAAATTATTGGCCCGACCGAAGGTCCAAGTTAAAATTTAATTAATAAAAAATTTGATCCATGTCCTAGAATATTTTCTTACAAAAAAGAAAGAATCAATAATCTTAACTTATATCTTTTATAACCTAATTAGTATTGAGCAAACATGATTAACTAACTAATTTATTCTATAAATTATCTATTGAGTTTGAAATGTTATTTTCCTGATGTTTGTTGAATCTATCTTTTATTTTATATCATTAGTTTAGATATTTCAAAACCCAAACTTTGTGACAAAATGTTTAGGTTTAATTTTCATTTTTAAGAATTTATTGAATTATTTAAAAACCACATAGTTCCTCTTTACACTGACCTTAAAAGTATATTTATCGTTTCTTAGAAATGATTCGTGCACTTGTAAGCCATTTTAAAATATACAAAATTTGTGTATCACGTTTTTATGCTGTAGATCCTTAGGTCTGATTTTTGATGAACCTAGTCATGAACTATTTGATTAATTTTATTTAATTGAATGAATTTCTCTACTATTACTTGATATAATAATTTAGATCTTAATGATTGATTGTTTGACCAATAATTATATGATTTAAGATTCATGTTCTAATTTGACAAATTGGATATTTGAATTAGTCATGGAATTATTATCGTACGAATTGAAATAGTATGACAATATAATTTATGAATGTATGGCATGTTACATGTGAGCATAATCAATGTATGAATAAAATAGCATGATAATATGATTCTTTATATATAGTCAAAAGAATTCTTGATAAAGATTCATTTGCATATAAAAGCATATAACTAATCAATTATGTAGGTAAACCATTCAACACTATTTGATATAACATATGAAGTGGTTAGAGGATTCATAGATCTTAAGTTCTCAAATATTAGTTACTTGATTATTATTTATTGGTTTGAAATAGTTTAGGTTAATTCATAGTTCAAATATTTCTCTTTTTTTGCTTGTTTAGATAGTATTGTGATTGATGCCCATTAGTACTTAATTATAATATATAACATTCTTCGTGGGATGATACTTATATTCCACTATACTTTATTACTTGTACAAGCCGTATATTTACAAAATCGCTACTAGTGATCAAGAAAGGATAATGAAGAGTAGAGAAAGGGAAAGAAATACAATAGTCCAGATCATGTCAGTAAGATCTATAATCTTACTATTGAGAATAAAGACAAAAAGTGATCTCGAAGAAGAGTCAATTGAGGAAGTATAAGATCGAGGGTAGATATAAGAATTCATAATATCATCAAGATGACATCTGGATATAGCTACATGAAGGGAGAGTGAACTTCCACCCTACCCATGTTCAGCACCAGGCAAAATTATTGGCATCCTATTAATGTATCATAAAACAATGCTCTGATGTTCAATAGCGAAGTTTGCATGGAGTAAATTTTCATACTCAAAAGGAAGAATGGAAAGAGGAATTTTGAACATTGAGAAGGGATAATATTCTAATAACATCATCCCTAGAGAACATTACCGAACATCCTCTAAGGATAAAAGAAATGAAAAATGTACGAGTATGATGTGGAGTGCTAGTAATATAAAATTCTTGAACAAAAGTAAGGTTGTAAGAATATCCAAGAGAAAACAACGTGAGCCAAGAAAAGTAAGAAAACCTTTCTTGGAGAAGAGGAAAGTCATCAATATGTACATATCATTCTACCACGAATGGAGCCACTAGAGAAGGCAAAGTAAAGGCATCAAAAATTTCTTCTTTGTTTTCATTAATTGAGACTTTTTTTTCTTCCTTGAACATTTTGGGCCATTTGTAAAGAAAGGGTAAGCAAAAGTAGGGAAAAAATATTTAAAGGAAGTGGCTAAAAGTGTATAAGGGAAGGTAAAAGTGTTTAGAAATGTTATGGTTTGAAAAAAAAAGTGGTGCATGGTATATATAAGAATCATGTAACCTTGCTGACCTCCTCCTGGAGACCTTGTTGAAGGGTCGGCATCACCTCATCATGTGTATAAAAACCATACTCAATGAGACCTCAGTAAGAGGTCTACAAGAGTGAGTGAGGGCTCGTCGAGCATCCAAAGAGTACAGAAAAGAGGTAAATGAGAAATTTTAAATATTTTTTTGTATTTTCTTGAAAAAATTAAGTTTTAGAATAACTTCAAATAACATAAAAAACGTACGAAACTCAAACAAAAATATGAAGAAAAAAAATAAAATGCTTTCAAAAGGTACTACATAGATTAGAGAGAAAAGGAGTAGAAGCTTCTTGTAATGATAAAATTACATTTCTGTTTTTAGAAAATAATTTTTAAGTGGTAACAGTACAAAAATGTAACTTTTAATTCACATGAGTCAGAGTTGCTTGATATCATTGAGTTTTCTTTTGTTTATATATTTGTGAAAAACTAGTTGAGTTATGATCATGCGAATGCTAGGTAGGTTTTTTGAAACAGAAGTTTTCACCCTTTTAGTACCATGATACAATTATATACTATATAGTATACAATCAAGTTCTAACACGTCAAGTGCAACATGTTCAAATTTGTTACAAAAAAAACCTTTTTATCACATGGTATTAGGTGGAGTCGGAGAAATGTTGAATACACACAAATTTACACATATTTACACTTACAACAATTATGGCAAGACATGTAGCAAAATTTACTTGAAAAATAACACGTTATAATTGATGTAAGTGCCAACATGTATGCAAATTTATGCGTTCATAACATTCCTCATGTGAGGTATGACATGGTCTCATTGGGTGGAAAATATAAAATGCAAAAAGAAATAAAGACTTGCAACCACTAAAAATATAGAAAGGATGAGCGATTTTTGAAATGGTGGTTCGCTTTGAAATAAAACTCTCCTCCCCCACCAGTTCGATCTTCATGGAAAATAAACAAGTAGTTACTTCAGTTGTAGGTCTAGATACACCAACAGAGATCATAAGAAAATTGAAACATATTTCCAAGTTGATAGTAGAAGATATTAGTAAAAGGTCGTCAAGCCAAATTCACACTCAAACATCACTCTTGATTCACATTGGCACTCACAATAGAGGAAAAAAACGAAAATGCAAGAAAAACTATCATAACCTTTTTACAAGCTCGCCATTTGACATTGGTGGAAGCTTGCATACAGTACCATATTTGTCTGCAATACATACAACTTATGCAGAAAACCTCTCTCTGTCGTGAGGAGACGAATAATCGATATTTGGTCCTTGAGGTACTATCCCAAATGGATTTATAGAAGGATGGCTTCCATAGTAATGCTGCTTTATGTGCTCCATATTGACTGTGCTACTCATTCCAGGAACTTGGAAGATGTCTTTGGTGTAGTTAAATAGATATGGATACTCGCGCAACAGTTTCTTGTTGCACTTGAAATGAACTGCATAAACCTGCAATTGCATAGAGCTAATTTGTAACATTGATTTTAAAAGACATTAATGCTCAAAAACCAACTTATAATCAACAATGCAAGAAAAGCGGATCTTGCTTATTCCTACAACTTTGATGTCCAAAATGACATTGTATTTTTGGAGACTTCAACACAAAAATGTGAAAAATAAAAATCGAATTATACTGTAGCCCTAAAATTAGGAGAATGGCGTACCTTCCAATCTTTATATTTTCCCTCATCCCATTTTTGCACCGCATTAAAAGCATTAAATGATCAAAAAGAATCTATTACTTGTGTTTTACAAGTTGCAGTTAAGTCAGTGCAACATAAAATCAAAGGGACAAAGTTTGCAGCACTATTGAGCCATTTATTTTTTTGAGAAAAATTCAAAAAAATACCTCCATGGTCTTTTCTTATTGCAAAATGAAACTTAGATAATGTAATTAATTTTTGTAACACTTTTGTTATATTCTTATAAAAGAATACGAAAAAGAGAAAGGATAATTTTTATTTATTTTATTTTTTAATTTTTTTCAATTATATTAAATGAATATTGTTATAACTTAAATAAAATGTAACTGAAAAAATTGAAGAAATAAAAAAATAAATAAAAACATTAAAAACTAATTACTTATCACTATGCAATTATTCTCTAATAACAATAAGACTAAACTGTTACAAAAAATAGTTGCAGGACCTAAGTGTCTCCTTTAATTTTATTATACATAACTGAATGGATTTCAATATCCATCAACTGAAATTTTTGAATCTTGAAAATAGAAAATATGGTGAAGATACTATTCCAGGAAGTAATGAACTTATAATAAAGTAACTGTCGAAAGAAGAAAAGTATTTTCAACAAAATAAAATAAAAACCCTTTTGTCATTTGGTATACAAATATGTATTTCCACGACACTTTGGCCAATTAACATGTTACATTCAGGTCAAATTATAGACATAAAGTTACAATATGAAATTTGAAATTTAAGCATTCCTGGAATTCAGGGAAATTTGTCCAAGGGGGGTTGAAGTCAAAATCTTTTATTCCACATTACAACAAAAAAACCTATAGTTTTTACATTAAATTTTCATTATAACCTACTATGAAAATTATATATAAAATAATCAAAATACAATAAAATTAAAAGAAATACATGAAATTCTAAAGAATAAGATATGATTTACATGTTCAACGAGAAATGGTAATTAAAAACATATCTTAATTAAAAAATTAAAATTGACAAATAGGCACAAAGACAAAAAAGAACTAACAAGAGCCAAACGTATACTAAAATTTTCATATATACAGGAATACAAATATATTAAGAAGATTATTAAAATATATTGTTAAATAATATAATTTTGAGTCATGTTAAAATGAGACAGTAAAATATTATGAGAAATTTTGATAAGATGAATGAAAAATCAGTTGACCTTTTATTATCAATAATAAAATTGACCAAAAGTTGAGTATTTGAACTACTTTTAGGTTACACTATATTATTAGTCTAGACTTAAAGAAGTATTATGATATGGTATATATTAATATAAATGAAATGCACATATTTAAGGCTAAATATATATATATAATTAATTTTAAGTCCAATTATTTTTTTTATTTGGGTATTTTATGGAATTTAACACTAATTATTAGCCTAAATGTGGGTAGGACTTAGGAGTGACTAAAACAGAATTAAATTCTTTCGTGTGAAAAGTTTTATGGTGGCACATTTAATAACACATGAAAAATAGGGAAAGCCTTAATTTTTAGTAAAAATTTCAGCCGTGGCTATAAGTTCCGCCCCTGCTGGAGGTTGCATAGCTCCTTCAAGAATAACATACATCTTAGTTTTCTTGAGACCGTATTTTATACCATACTAAACAGAGAACCACCAAGTTGAGATAATTTCTAAACTAGCTTTTCATCAATAAACGAAACCAATACCTCATCAAATCGTATAAGAGTGACAAATAAACGAACATCTGCTTCTGAAAATGTGTTCCCACATATGTATCGCTGCTTTGCCAGTATCTCCTCACATTTGTCAAGAGCTTCATACAACTTTTCTGCAGCCTGTCAAAAGAAATGTCAAATAAATATATTTACATGAGTGTTTAAAACACAGCAAACATTACATATATCCTATTAAAGTACAAATACACAATCCTTACCACGTCATACGGGGTTTGCTTTTTTGCAAATCCACATTTATACACTCCATTGTTTATACTATCATATATCCATTCATTAGTCTCATCAATATGGTGTCTCAAGTGAGGCGGATATAGGTCTAAGGAAGGAGTCTCTGCTATATCATTGAATTCGGTATTAAACATTCGAATTATCTCCGAGCTCTCGTTATTCACAATTGTCTTGAGTTTCTTATCCCATAGTACCTACCAAATGCAAATTGAGCCCATTTATGGTAAGAGATGTGAGAACAGGAAGAAAAGAAGTGCAAATAAACAGGCTGGGTAATATAAATAGGAGTTAACATACAGGAACAGTGTATTTTCCATTGTAGTTTGTACTTGCAAGCTCGTAAAGTTCCCTTATGTTTTTTGCTCCATTCAAAGGGTCAGGTTCAGCCCCTGTTAGTTCGGTATCTGAAGTGGGAAAAACCCACCCCATGTGCTCATCATTTTCTTTGGTTCTTTCCCATATGGGTTTGACTGACTGAGCAACAAGAAAACAGACATTAAATTTGACCTCATATATGTGAATCTAAGATAAAATTATTACACAACTTACTGTAAAGCTGATGGCTTTGTCCAGTCCTTTGATCTTCAAGTAAGCAAGACACCTGGAAGCCCATGGACAAGCATATGATATGTATAAATGATATCTTCCGGATTCTGCACGAAACTTAGAATTTGGATCTCGAGAAACCAAGTTACGAAATGTGGAAGCTGTCCTTGCAAATGCACCAGATTCTGTCATCTCATCCAGCGCAGATCGAGCCATTTGACTTATGTGCTGAAAAATCAATACATTGCATTTGTTAATTCAGAACTTTTACTAAACATTATTATCATACAAAAAAGTGTACAGTTAATCAAACAAATGCTACCAAGTGAGGTTAAAGAATCTAAAACCACTAAAAGTTTCAACGAAAATAAAATTGACTTGTAATTTGTTATTACTGACAGGTTTGTGATACGTAAGTTCTCAAAACCTCAAAAATGTTGAACAGTTAGAACAAGAATGAACCCCTTAACTTAATAACATGTAACAATGACTTTGGATATAACTCACATTACAAAAGCAGTTGTAAGGAGAAGAGGGTGCCCTAGTGTCTAATAACCCACCCACATATCCATACTTGGGAGTCAATTAGGTCATTACATTACCACTCTTTTTTTAGAGCCAACGTCCATGGCAACCCATAGGTGTTAGGTGGCTTCGCGAACTTAACAATAGCAACCTTCCTCACACTTGTTGATTTCACAGATCCGTTTGTATCATCCCTCCCTAGCATCTGTCTCTAGGTCTGCAATGAGGGCCATTCCCAAGGGGTCTTTGCTTTGATACTAATTGTAACAATCACTTTTGGTAGAACTTACTTTAAAAAATTAGCTTGTAAAAAAAACCGATTCGTAAGGAGAGGGTGCCCAAATAGTTATTAATGATAAATGTAGAAAAGTATAGTTGGTCTTACTCTCAACAGCTTAAGTTTTGGGAGAGTTAGTGATCAACTAATTTTTAATATGATATCAGAACTAGAGGTTTTACTTTCAAAATTCAGTAACTCTCAAAAGCAATGTTGACCCTTCTCTCGCTAGCTTAAGCTTTTGGGAGAGTTGTTTTTCCAACAACGTCTAACATAGTATTAGAGTTGTAGGTCCTTTATTCAAGGTTTAGTAATATCAATTGTTAAATTGTAAGTATTTGACGTGTACATAGAATCAATATTTTAATATTTATAAAAGGATGATAAATGTATAAAAATATAGTTAATCATCTTCATAATAGCTTAAGTTTTTGGGAGAATTGATTACGAACTAACTTCTAATAATTAACCTATCCAGACGTCCCATTCTAAGCAATATGAGACTCATTTAGGTCATAACATAATATTACATATGTGAAGCAGAAAATATCAAAATCAAGTTTTCACGATTTACCAGTTCACCAACTAATCTTTTTCATTTCTAATCAGAGCATATTTTCCAAATTTCTCAACAAAAAAAAAAGGAAAGTACAATATCTAGAAATTTAAAGGAATTCACGAGACGGTTTCAGGGATGTTCATCAGCCTGTCTATTTGCAAGTTGAAACCAAACAGATCAAAAAGCAAAGGAAAAGGCTTACCTTGGAAAACTGGGAAGGAGGGAGAGAGAATTTTCTCTTTAGACCAATTTCAAGTATACTAATTGAGGATCTTAAAGGGGAACCAAGGTTCGGCATTATATTACATTTTAAGGTTTTTCCTTTTTAAAAGTTAATTTTTCACCACACCTCTTTAAGACAAATACGTGTTTTCTTCCCTTTTTTTAATGATGCACTGTTTTTTATTTTCTTCTGTTTTTTTTTTTTTTTACTTTTGGCTTGCGTGTTTTTTGACTTTTAGATGTGCTTCCTCAAGTCGAATTACAGTACTAACTAGTGCCGTAGTGCGTGAAAGATGGCGGTGGCTCTTGGCCCGTAAGTTTGATTTTTGGTAAAAACAAAACCCTTAAAACTTGGGGAAATTATCCCATTACGTGCGTAAGATGTCACTTATTGAAAATATATGATATATTTATTGTATATTATAAATATTAACATTTACCCACTATTATTTTCATCGAGTTAAATTAATTAATATTAATCAGAGTTAAATCGTTTCGTGGGAGAAATAAATAAATAAAAGGAGTTTTATTTCATTTTCCTTCTCATTTGTGCACTAAATACATTTCCATCTCCTCTCATTCTCCTATTTTCTAAAACTGAGCTGAAAAATTGCAATTTATCTATATTTATTACCGTTCAAAGGTACTTCTTTTCTTCCCCTTATCTTCTTTTCTTTTCCAAAACTAATATTGTTTTCGTATTATTAAATTTTATGGGATAATATCAATAATATTCATAAAGTTTAACATGATATCATAAATGTTCAGATGATCTGATGTATAGAGAGAAGTCAAATAATATTTACAGAATTGTATAGATCTCCTCCATGTATATATAAAGCATTATAAATGTAAAGTATCATTGTCTCATATCGATCAAGAGTAACGCATTAATGTTGTTTATAAATTTGGATAACATTTGACTTAATGAGATCTTATTGGATTAAGTTAGACCTGAGTTTCTAATATGATATCATAGCTCTGCTTCTAATCTCTATGTACTTGGACCCTAGGCTCTACCACAGTCTCACCGTGGCGTTTATGTTCACCTCTGACCGCCGTGTGGAAAAGGGGTTGTTAAGTATCTTTGTCCCACATCGGCCAGGAGTAAGGCAGCAATGATGTTTATAAGCTTGGGTAACCCTTGACTCAATGAGATCTTATTGGGTTAAGTTAGGCCTGAGTTTCTAACAACAAATACATGTATCGATTACATATGAGGTACACATCACAGCATATCAGAAGGATACAATCAGTAACAGAAACACATTTTAAGCTCGACGTCGACTACTAATGGCTTGCGCTGGTGGTCGACCTTCCAACACCAAATCTACTATGCACAAGCAGGCGCCTTCTACGAGCCATCGTTGTGGGCAAGGGTACAAATTGGTCTTTCGAGGTTGACTCGTCTGAAGGCTAGGGCTGTAAGTTGGATTGGGCTCCGGGTCGATCCATATGTTCAAACATCTAGTCTCCCTACTCTTTCAACTCAGTTCTTCAATAGGGGTGGAAGAGTATCAACTAAGAAACAAATGCCAAACACTTGGCTTGCCCTAATAAATGCTTGTTAGTTAGTTAGAGAGAGAAGATATGCACCTCTATATAAGAAGGAGGCAGGAAGTCTCTTCATTTCATCATTTCCTGAATATCAAATAAAAATTGGAACAAAAACACTCTATCATTTCAACTCATGCCATAAAAATTCTCTGCTTGGTGGTAAGAAAATCAATATGGCATGTAATTTACTATTTCTCAAGCTTTTAAGGATACCTTCTCGAGTCTAACAGCTTTTTGATTTCTTTTCAGGTCAGTCTCTAAATTCACTCCCTATTCTACTTGGAAAACTCATCCTTAGGTAACCTTCACTACTACTAGCTATGTAGTCATACCCTTGTGCTTATTAGGCTCCTCCTCTTAAGAAAGCTCTTCTTGGGTTAAGTAGAAAGCGATGCATTGGGGTCTACTAAAGAAATGAGCACCTTGAGTGAAAAGAGATGTTTGATCCTCCTCCTTCTACGTTTATGTCTTGTCTACAACACCATTGGGTTGAATGTGCCTTATACCAAGATATCAGTCTCGAGATCATAGAGGAAAAAATCCATGAAGAAAGGCATCAGTGAAACTACAAGTCATACCAAAAGTTGGGCAACCAAGGTCAAACCCATTGGGTTATCTTCTTAAGATAAGGAAAGGTTAAGGAAGATGTAGGATATTCTCTCATCGGTTTAGATAAAGATCCTCAAGCTGGGTGTTCTCAATAGCAATCTACCTTTAGTTGGGTGGATAACCTTTTGTGAAAAGACCTTGTGCCTAGGGGTTATGTTTCCATTGTACCCCTTCATAAGGAAGTTCTTATCCAGAACTCAACTCATGCTAGGCCAATTGATGCCAAATGGATGAAGGTACCTACTATATCTCATCCTAATATGCAGAGAACTTGAGGTCAAGTTAGAAATGCTCAAGTTCAAAGAGGCAAATATATTGAAGCAGAATCCTACAGATACGAGGAGGATCTACATGTCAGTCAAACAGGACCAGGGCATAAATGTGATCCTTCTTGAGAATGAGAAGAATTGGAAGGAGTACTTCTTCTGTGTCTAGTCGTGGGAAATTTTAGATAGTGACGTGAGGCTAATAAGGAGCACTTGGGCTAACACCAAAATTGTGATAAGGAATATGGGCTATTTTATCACAACCTTGAGCCCCCGTGGAAAAGCATAGATTGGCTGATATCTAGAACTATCTTCCCAAGAAGACATAGTAAAGGCAACTATCGAACACCCTATGCTTTGTTACATATGGGTTGATAAGGCGAGGCTTAGTAAAGCCACCATACAGGATAATTCATAAACCTCAGGCACCTACCAAGCGTAGAACCCCTCCCACAGACTTTGGGGGGATGTTTGAAGTGATCCTTGACAATGGTGAACTAGTCTTGATCCTTCTACAAATAACTTGTTCTTTATTTAGTCCGAGCCTTTGAAATCGAACATATTTTTTCCCATTTGTTTTTACAGATACCATGGAGTTTAACGCTGATGCCTTGTTGGTTTCGCTTCAAAGTAGGGTTGCTAAAAAGGGGGTGAGCTATCAAAAAGGCATGACTTCCTCCTAAAGGATGAGCTCTTCCAAGGGAAAGAAAAGTAGTAAATCCTTTAGGGAGAAAACTAATGAACAAAATCAAGTTCCCAACAACGGTGCCAAAAACTTGATGAATAACAACAAGACCGACATCAGGTTAGAATTACCTATCTTATGGATATTTTTGTTTTATATTTGTAAAACTGTTCCATGTGCATGAATCATTTTATAGAAAATGACAAATATACTCTCAAGGTTGATCTAAAGAAGGAATATATGTAGTTTTTAATTTATTATTTAAACTTTTAAAAACAAAATTAAATCCTAAACATTCTGTCATGATATTTTGATTTTTGTTTCCTAATCTAATGACATAAAAAACATAGATATGATTCAATAAACAATTATGCAAATTTTTATCATTCAAAACAGTTGAGTATTTATGGATATAATAATTAAATTAATTATGCTTTCTCATATTATTTAGGTTATTAAATATATAAAATGATATTTTTTGATTTTTTATTTTTGGTATGAAAGTTTTCTTAGGTGGGGCCCAAATTCTTTGTTTAATATTAATTAACTAATACCCTTAAGCATGACCTATTAATTAATTAAGTATTAAATTTTAAACTTTATTTCTAAGAAAATAGCAAACCATCTAATCATAACTTTAGACGAAGTTAGTTAATTAGACTTTATTCATGGTGTACAAATTAAACTTAAGAATTTAATTATCCGAGTAATTACTTTCAAGTTTTAAAACTATTACTAAAAATATGTTATCAATATATTTTCAAATAATAATTATTATAAAACAACTTTTGAAATAGAAATTTACTCTAACTATCGGGACATTGTACCAACAAATAAAAGAGTACTACTTTAAATCAAACCATATAATTAAACCTTAGAATCTAATTTTTAAATTTAAGTTTGTAATAAAAAATAATATATTTCTGTCTAACATCCTTAATATAAAATCTTGAATAAAAACAAAATCAATTTATTTTATAGAAATGTTTTACCTATTTAATATTTTGGGAGCATAACAATATTATTATTATATCATATTTACAAACATCCAGCCATGTTAAATTTAATCACAGACAAATTAAACATAACATATAAGAATAAAACATAAAAATAATTGTAAAGAATTCATTTTAAAATTATACCTCAAAAGAATACTTATAGAACTTTTATGCTAATTATGTTGTTGGAAAACCTCCAAACGGATTTTCATTTCCATTTATTGAATCAAAAACTAGAAATCTATAAAAGCATAACTAGTTCTTCTAAAAAAGAGAAGAACTTTAAAACTAAAAAACAAAGAACTGGAGAGAAAGGTAGAAAGAGAAGAGATTTTAAGGGATGATTTTTATAATAGGGGTTAGGGTCCTTTTATTAATGAGGAAAAGGCCAGAAAAGATGGGAAAATATCTCAAAAATTGATTGGACGTGTTTGGACAGGTTGGCATGCGTGTGAGGGGAGAGATTTCTAGCAGACGGGCGTTGGCACGTGCAGACGTATGATGGAACTCATTATGTTCAATTTTTGAATCCTTTTTTAGGCTGGTAAGAGGTTTCATGTTGACCAAGGGTTGTATCATATCTTGCTTGGCCTCAAATCCTCGGGCAGATATAAGATATCTTAAGAATTTTCCAAAAGCAACACCAAAAACACATTTTTTAGGGTTAATTCACATACCATACCTTCAGATTACTTGAAATATTTCTTCTAAGTCTTTGACATGGTCTACTAGTTGTGCGAAATTTATCACCATGTCATCTACATATGCTTCTAGATTTCTCCCCAACTGATTAACCAACATTTTATTAATAAGGTGTTGATATATGGCTCCTGCATTCTTTAAACCAAATGACATATGAATGTAACAAAAAGTCCCTTTCTTAGTAATGAAATATGTTTTATCTTCATCCTCTGGATGCATTTTGATTTGATGATAACCAGACTATATGTCCAAGACACTTATCAATCCAACTGTTCAATACTTGGTAAGGGAAAAAATTCTTTTGGATATGCATCATTCAAATCCATAAAGGCTACACCCATGCTGGGTGATCCACATGCCTTTTTTACTAGTAGCACATTTTATAATCAGATCGGGTAGTCCACCTCTCTAATAATACTTGTGTCCCTAAGCGTGGTGACTTGACTTTTGATTACCCCAAGCATATTTATAGGCCTTTATGCAAAGACATCAGAATTTGCTCTTAGAAATTAGATAGCTACTCACTAACCTCTGTTGTTAAGTTAGCACTCAAATTTAGAGAGTGGTCATCTCTTTTGTCTTCAATTGATAAATCTCGCACCTCATTTGAATTAACCGACTTTCTTAGGAATCTGCCCCAGCCTTTTTTGATAAGCCACATGTTGTAATTTCTACTTAGGAGCAGTCTCCTTCATGGTAGCATTATAACAACCTTTGTCCTTCTCTTGGTCCCCCTTATCTCTTTTATGCCTTCCTCAGTTGGTTATTTAATGACTTTGGGAAAAGTAGATAGAATCACTTTCATCTTATACAACATCCATATATGTTACAACAAAGTAATGAATTAGTCACTAGTAAAGCTATTGGTGCCATACTAAAGAAAAAGTATAGTGATCCTAATCATGTTTATAGTCCAAATGACATACAAAATGATACATAATTATATTTTGGGTTGGATCATACATAATAGCATGAAGGATTAAAGAGGAACCAATAAGAAAGATTATGGGAGATCCTGACGAGTCATTTTATTTCCTACCTGTATATAGTCACATATTAATGGAAAAGAACTCGGGAACTATTACTCATATTCGAGTTGATCATGTTAGACAACTTCTACTACTTCATATCAATTGGATTTTGAATTCGAGGGTTCAAAAGTAACATAAGACATATTGTTACCATGGATAGTACATTCTTGAAAGGAAAGTACAAAAGAACATTATTTGTTGCAGCAATAATTGACGGAGATAATGGGATCTATCAATTAGCTTTTGGAATTGGTGATTCTAAAGATGACACGTCTTAGGTTGGTTTTTGATAAAACTTAAGGGTGCAATCAATGATTTGAAGGATTTCGTGATTGTTTGATCGCCATCCTAGCATTTTGAATTGTGTGAAGAAACTATTCCTAAAAGCACATCACAGTGCATGTGTGCATCATTTAGTAATGAAAATTATTCAAATTTTATAAGTATAGAAGTTATATTGCTTAATTTTGTGGCTATGAAGGCGTATACAATTCATGATTTTAACAAAATGTATTTTGAACTTAATTCACAAGAATAACTTATTGGATCCTATTTTAAGGGTTTAGGATTTGAACGATGGCAATGTCTCATTTTTTAGATATATATATATATATATAATTTTATAATTATGCATTGATAGTTATAAAAATATATATATTCCATTTATAAAATGATATTTGGATTCAAATGCCTTTAAATGCAAGCATTTTATATATTTTTGATTGTTTGTTGTTCTCACTTGTATATTGTTAATATTGGGTCACATAGTTTTTATATAGGGTTTTATTTCTTGCTTTAGTTTACATTTTTTAATTTTTTTCTTTATTTAAAAGATAATCATCAACAACAATATGTTCCCATATAGCTTGATAACTACTAATGTTGCAAAGTCATTCAACGATGTTCTAAAGGATGCAAGGGAGCTTCCTATAATGAGTTAATGGAATACCTCACAAGTGTGGTGAAAAAAAGGTTTAATGATAGATGATTATTGGATACTTAAAGGAATATTAATGGAATGACATATTAGGTTGAGAATGAGTTGGCTAGGAGAAATAACATTTCATTTCACTATCAAGTATCACCTATTGTTGCACACGCTCTATATTCATGATATGAATAGAAATGGTGAAGTAAATTTGAACATGATGACATCTATATGTTGTATGTTTAATTTAGATATTTTTTCATATGGTTGTAAAGTTGCTGCATATAGAGTTAGAGGTGTTAATCATAGGCAACTTTGTGACCTAAAATACTCATATACTTTTATGGTAATGTCTTATGTTGAGTCAATTTATCCTATGAGTCACCATGATTATTTGAATGTGATAGATGATGTCCTTACAAACTTGTTCTTCTTCCCTTGACCAAACATAAGAAGGAAGGAAACAAAGAAGAGGAAACTAAACATTGGTGAGGTTAAGAGGTTTACAAAATGTTCTAAATGTAATAAATCTAATCACAATAAGGAAACTTGTAAAAGAGATTTACAAATGGTGGTTAAAGATACTCATGTTGTAGAGATGGATGAATTAATGTAATATGTATCAAAGGACTATATCTTATTAGTATTTGGATATTTTTACTAATATTGCAATTTATTAAAAAGCATTAATTTTTTATCGATAAGCTTAAATCTTAGGACAACATAAAAATACATAAATTAATATGGTTTAAAGAGAGATATTTCTTGTCTGAATAATCATATGTCCATTCGACCAGCCACATATCTATGTTGTTAGGTTTAGCTTGACTTAATTTGTCGCATGTCCATTTACCTGTATGGTCATTTTGGACTCGATCAGGCTCACATGCTTAATCATGCTCCCATTATATTTGTGTCTAGACTTCATTGTATTCTTGCAAATTATTCTTACTTTTTCAAAGTCAAGATGATTTGTTTTAGCCAAGGTTTCCTCAGTCTGCAAGCCTGCCTACTTGGTGCGTTTGATTCAATCAAATCACCCAAGCATTTGGTGTTTATACTTAGAATATTCTTGTCATTCATAGTGGATTATTCCATCCTATTATGAGTGTCATTTCACTCTATTCATTTATTAAAGTTTTCATTAATGGCCAAGGTATGAGATGTTAAGTAACCTTAAGTCCCACATTGCCCAAGCATTGGTCTTTTACTACACTTATATGCCTGGGAAACCCTTAACTCAATGAGATCTTATTGAGTTGAGTTAGATTTAGGTTCTCTAACAAGTATCAAAGTTGGTTACCTGATTTATGTACCTACACGGTAATTTAGGCTCTCCTTAACAGTCTCACCATACCTCATATCTTAAGACCATGATGAGTGCTCAAAAAGTACTAAAATTACCATAATTTTATGCACGTTAATTGATTAAAAATATATATATATATATGATTTTATCATATATTTATATAAATCTGTCTTTTCGGAATCATGGGTATTTTTATTATTTTTCGGGTATTTTCGCTTAAAAAATAACTTAAAGACTCAAAGAAAAATACCAGAGGCAATACATCGTAAATATATTCATAAATTAAATAAGGAAAGGTCAAAAAATATGGAAAAATTAAACAAAATGGGTCAAAAAGGTCAAAAATGTCAAAAAAGAGAAAATCACGCACGCAGCCGCCTAGCCGCACTGACCAACGCGCGTAGCACGCCCACACCACCATGATGTCAGCAGTATGACGTCATCATTCACTACTCCACGTTTTCTCAATTTATAATCATTTTTTCACCCACTTTTTATTCCTCTCTTCACCTATAAATACCCACATTCTCTTCACTTCAAATCACACCTAAAAACACATCTTCTTCTCTCTTTCTTTCTCTCATTTCTTAGTTTTTTTAGTTTTTCTAGTTTTTTTAGTTTTTCTAGTTTTTCTTAGTTTTTAGCTTTTCTTAGTTTTAGAGTTCTTCTCTTTTTGAGAAGAACTAATTATGTTTTTGTAATTTATTTGCTTTTTGATTCAATAAATGGGAGTGCGAATTCCATTTGAAGGTTTTCCAGCAACATGAATAACATCAAAGTACTGTAAGGATTTTATTTTCTTTACAGTTATTTTTTATGCTTTATTCTTACATGTTATATTTAATTTGTCTGTGATTAAATTTAACTTTGCTGGCTGTTTGTAAACATGATATAATAATAACGTTGTTATGCTTGCGAAATATTAAATAGGTAAAAATCTCTAAAATGAATTGATTTTATTTTTATTCAAGATTTTATATTAAGAATGTTAGAGAGAAATATATTATTTTTCATTACAAACTTAAATCTGAAAATTAGATTTTAAGGTTTAGTTATCCAGTCTAATTTAGAGTAGTGCTCTTTTATTTGTTGGTACAATCGCCCGGTAGTTAGAGTGAAGCTCTATTTCAAAAGTTTTTATAAGAATTATTATCTGAAAATGTATTGACAACATGTTTTAAGTAGTAGTTTTAAAACTTGAAAGTTAGTACTTGGATAATTAAATTCTTAGGTTTAATTTGGGCACCTTGAATAAAGTTTAAACTGTTTAAACCCACCAAAGGTGGCATTTAAATGGTTCATTTTCAATCTCTTAGAAAAAGAAATTAATTTATTTAACCAAATTAATTATTGATCCCACCCATAGGTGTTAATTGATTTGTTTAGTTAACAAAGAATATCCAACCCCACCAAAGGTGGTATTCATATAAAAAAGAGAGAATCAATAAATATCAATTTATATCTTTAATAACCTAAATAATATGAGCAAGTATAATTAACTTAGTTTTTATATCCATAAATACTCCACTATTATAAAAGATAAAATTTGCATAAATATTTATTGAATCTGTATCTATATTTATTTTTATGTTCTTAGATTAAAAAACACAAAAACCCAAATATCGTGACAAGATGTTTATGATTTAATTTCGTTTTTAAAAGTTTGAATAATAAATTAAAAACCACAATTCCTTCCTTAGATCGACCTTAGGAGTATACTTATCATTTTCTATGAAATGATTCGTGCACTTGCGAGAGTTTTATAAATATAAAACCAAAGTATTGGCAGGATCGGTGATGCCCGTTTTGCTCATCAGACCACCCCTGTCAATATGGAAGGGGGCTGTTAAGTAACCTTAAGTCCCACATTGGCCAAGAATTGGTCTTCCACTGTACTTATAATTCTAGGAAACCATTACTCAATGAGATCTTATTGGGTTGATTTAGGCTTAGGTTCTCTAACATGAGACTCAAGGTCCTCAACATGAGCAAACATGAGTTTGCATGGATTGGGTGCAAAATTTGTAGTAACTCATGGACCTGAGGAATTTTTGCTACCTATTCATAGGTCAATCAAGCCTTGTTCTCTGGATTTATCTCTCTAGAAGATATAGAGTCTGTTAAGTTACTCGTCATGTTGGTTTTAGTGTGGATTGTAAAGCCTATACTTATAGTACATCCTATCTTTAACTAGAGACTCCAATTTCTATAGATGGTAGTGGATCCCTATCCTAAGGACTTAAAGTTTACCTATAGGGTTATTGTGATCTTTGGTATGTCAAAGGAGTGATATGAAGAATATTGTCATGTGAACTTTCTAGAGTCCACACATCTCGATCCCTTTGCCATTTTTCATTTGGACTTCCCCATCTTTGTCAAATTCCATTAGTGTAGACAAGTGTGGCCTAAAATCTGCAAAACATACCTATTAAAAAGGAAATTTCCTTACCTTTCATCATGGTGGGGTGAGTCTCTATCGTATCTTGGTTTCTTATGAGTGGCATTTTATGATCATTTCTAATCTTTGAAGATAATTATTATCTCTAGAGCTTTTATTGGAGGTGATATGTGGGGTAGAAGCACCTAGCCTAATATAGGACTAGCCTTTATGAAATTTTATGATGAGGCTTTCTTAGCCAACTGTCACTTCTTGGATGTGTGCCTCTTAGACTTAATATGAATTTATGTAATCTAAGAGGAGTTGGAACATTGTTTTAGACCCTTGATACTTTAGTGGACACATATTTTGTTCTTTAGTTGGACATGATATTCTATTTCATTGAGGTTGTGCCCAAACATTTTGATTATGTTGATCTCAACAAGTGTTTTCATATAAGACTTGGACTAATTTCTATAGTGCATTCTTGGGGCACTCTCATAGAACTCTTTTGGAAATAATTCTTAGTGAGGTGTGCACTATTGGATTATATGTTCAGTAATAATTCCCTTACTATTTCTAAACTTGACTATGGTCACACCCATTTATGAGGCTATGAGCTTTTCTGGAGTTTGTGCCACGTAGGGAAACATCGTCCTTTAATTTAGTAGGGAAGGATGAGGATGTACTAGAAGAGATTAGAGTATGGATCATGGACCCAAGGTGGGATAATCCATAAAAGATGGGAAAAGATTGGTCCACCCTCTAATTATGCCTATCTAGTAGGCCACCTACCCATCCAACCATATCTTGGCCAATCATCCATGCTCTTGGCCAACCATGTCTAGTCATGTTTAGCCATGCTTGGTTCTAGTTGGCCACAAGTGGTCTTGGCCTACCACATTTAGTCTTAGCTTATCTGGCTAAGTGATGATATGATCTCTAACCCAGGAATTCACTCAATTGAAAGGCATGTGGTTCAATAATTGAGTGATCTTTAACTTGAATACCCATGGCCTATTTTATCTTAAGGCCTTGCTATATTTGCATGAATGTTTTTTGAGTTGGAGTGATTCGTTGGTCCTTATGGTGATGGTTAAGCCTCTAACCTATTGGTGGGCTTTTTAGAGTGCTTAAAATTTTCAAGTGGTGTAGAATAATGAATTCCTAGACTTCAAGATTGGATAGACATACTCTTTATAGTCAAGGTTCGGTCAATGTAATCTATCATATGGGCTTGTGAAATAATGGATGATCATTTCTCCATAAATTTGATTGAATATATATATATGGTCTCTCTATACACCCATTTTTGCATATCCATTTCCATAAATGTACCAAAATTATATTCAATATTCAATATTTGGAATCATCTCATTATGAGGATTTTAGAACTGGTTTCAATTCCTTGAGAATCAATCTATAAATGGGCGAATCGGGCTTCAACCATTTCTATCTACCTAATGAACTGGGCTAGGTTTTTCCTTCTTTTTTTATTTCATTTTGTTTTATTTTTTAGGTAACAACTAGCTGGTTGGCTCTTACTCATACTAGTAACAAGTGGTGGCATATTGGCATCATATCATGTCCATTAATTACCAAATTTTAACGAATGGTTGATCGAAGTTGTCTCAAATTTCTCAAGGAATGCGTGAATTTCTAGATCCATCTAGGGGCTACTTGATCGAGAAAAAAATATATGTAAGGATAAATTTGGGTTGTTTCGTTATGGTCTATTGGTTGGATCCAGAGGTAGAGGAAGCCTCACTTGCCGAAGGTGTCAAAAATGTAGTCACTGATTGGTGGTGATTATTGTGGTGCACACATATTGGCCTATGGATCAAGGAATTACAAGAAATGATCTTTCTTGGATTAAATTGGAAGTAGAGCCTCGAATCTAGGAAGTTGTTTCATCATCTTCTTGGAAGGAAATAATTTTGGGTTCTTAGAGACCTTACAAAATGTGAACTTTTTTGGGGGAAGTTTTTTCTGGACTTTTAGAGTCTTGTTTTCAAAAACTACCTAGTTCAAAGTCTGAGAGAACACTACAAATGTCTTTTTTAATCTAATTTTTTATTCAACTAGTAGAGTACAATCATTTCCCATAGACGATGCCAGATGATGATCCAATATTTATCAACATTGATGATTGGTTGCACCTCTCCTTCTTGAATCTGAGAAAAAAGAACACACTATTAGAACCTCGAACCACCATGAGGTGTGGTAGACTTTGGCTCTATAATGCTTAAGTAAGTGAAAGTAGTTTGAAAAAAGAGGAGACTAGCGTCTCTCCTTAGGGATAGATGGTAGATTCTTGTGTTTGAATCTGATCAACTTATGTTCAAGTTCAATTATGAGAAATATACATAGTGAATATATATAGGAGAGGAAACTACCTTATAATGATCCTTATCTTATTGTTAGAGTTATCTCTTTCTAAATATCTCACTGTTAGATCATTAAGAGGTTTAAAACAATCGAGAACACGCAAGTATATGTGATCATATACAAGTCATAAGTAATTTAAAAATAATAGTTGTCGTACCCAAGAGTATTATTAACAATGTTTACTTTAATTTACTAGTTTATTATTGTGTTAATTAAAATTTGTAAATGAGGTTTTTTGATTATTTTGAAGACAATAGCATAAAGCAATAAAATAAGATTGCACAAGAATTAAGAGAGGTATGTGATTATAGGACTATCCTTACTACTGTCCTATAATTTAATTAAACATGTTATAAATATAAATTTTTTTCTTAAGTTTCAAATCACTTACATAATTTGAAATCATACTTGAATTTTTAACTTTAGTTTTAGAAGTCTATGTGGCTTAAAGACTTCCTATATTTTCATAAAATGTAATTGATTAAAGATCTACTTATTAACTAACCCAAATCCTGAACAACTTAGAGGTATGCTTACTAGATTTAATTCATTCATTACATTAAGATATAAAAAAATGATAACTAAATTAGGAAAGATTAGAATGATCATTTTCCCTTTAACATAGGCGTTCAACCCTACTTGTGACAACAATCATAAGGAACCACTTCGAATAAAAATATTAGTAATTATACACTAAGGTCATAGACTAGATATAAACATATTCATGCAATAAATAAGTTGCACATCCTAATTCATAACATGTATATTTTTGGCATTCAAATATAGAATTGAATACATCAAAAATCAAAAATTGAAACTAAAATTATTCATAACATTAAATTTATTAAACCATATTCTAGAGCTTGGAATTTCCCATAATCACATGTTTAAAATTAGGTGGACATTGATTAGACAAGAATGATCACTATAATCATAGAAAAATATAATAAAGAGGATTAAGAAAAGTTTATAAAGATCTCCAAAATCTAATCCCAAAGTTACCCTAGATGTGTTCTTTGATCTCTCTTGTTTCTTGTTGAAATCTTTATGGTTTGAAGATCCCATAGGTTGTTTACATAGAGTATTTTCGAACCTAATCCAAGTTAGATTATAATTTGCTTGATCCAATGGTTATGATTGAAAGTTAGTATTAAAAATACCAGATTTGGGTACTAGTTAGACTGCCCAATCAAGCAGGATCTTTTCTTGATCGATCTAATCTGTATAATTTCTAACCCAAGAATTTCTTTTCATTCTTCCCCTAGCTCATTGATCTATCTCAATTGAAGGTAGATCGATTGAGTATACTATTTTTGCTCTAAATACACGTTTTCTTATGCCTCTTTTTGTTCATTATTCCCTAAACATTTGTATAATATAAAATAAATACATAAAGTGTATAAGGAACAATAATTTATTGTAAATATGTAATAATTGATGCATAAATCTATGTAATGAGGCTTATATGCTGACTCAGTGCCTATTGGACTAGTTTGTGAGTGATATGTTGATTGAGATCTCTTATATTATGCCAATTGGTATGGGTTAATTTACACCCAACATAATATATACTCATAAAATCTAATACCTGGTAAGCTACTTCACCACTTGTGAAGCCCACTTTAAGGGCATTCGATAAGTTAATATGCATGAAACCTTTATCCATTAAATGATTGAAGCTTAGGCTAATGGTATAAATAAGGAAAGATTTCATAGAACAAACTATCTTTGTTGGATGGTTTAATGGAATAATCGAAAGATATTTGATGTCCTCGATTACAAAATTCCACAACAACAATGGTCAAATGTTATCAACAATGTCTCATTTATGTAGAGTTGCATCTTGTAAAAATTACAAAAAACAAAAGTATATTCATTTTATTTTTAGATTTTCTATGAAAAAATAATCATGAAACAATAGTAGTATAGATTTAGTGACATTACCTCTTGGTATTCCATTGTCTTTAAAATTCATAGTTGAAATGTATTTTTTTCTTGCAAATAAGAGTGAGATTTCATTAAATCATGCTTCTTTTATAATGAATGTTTTAAAACAAACCAAATAGACCTAGAAGGAATGAATATATTTTTTTAAATTTATATAATTATAAATTCATAACCTAATAATAACGATCGAATGTGCAATCGTCTATAAATAATAAAGTGCAAAAATTAAAAATAATACATTAGATTTTTGGGTGAAAACAAGCTAGGTCATAACAATGACTTAAGAGAAAAACCACCGCCCCATCAGACCACCTAATTTATTCACTATAAAAATTAAATGTTCAAGTACAATCTCAATTTTATATTATCCTCCTAAGGATAATGCCCCAATATACTTTACTCACAAACATTTGCTCTATTTTCACAGCATATAAGATTAGTGTGAATTCTGACCAATGTTTGGATTAGCTCCTGAGAAATCATACAAATTCACACATTAACCTGAAAATAGTGTTAGTATAAAAAAACCCAAATACCTGTATTTGTTCTAAATAGATTATAATAAGAAATAAATCATAATCCTAGTTCAAAACATAGATCAACAAACATTGAACTAAGATCTCTATAATAGATAATAAAACGATAATCTGGGTAGTGATTTGTCAATAATAGACATTAAGAATATCTAGAGTTGAATCTAACAAGAACAATTGCAAAGTGATGAAGCATACAGAAGAAGACAATATCTCTCAAAAATATATATTATGTTTTTTTATAAAATTGAGTAAGGACATAACTATATAAAGCATTTTAATACCTTAAACCTAGATTATGATTTTTTATAAAATTGAGTAAGGACACAACTATATAAAGCATTTTAATACCTTAAACCTAGATCTCACATGGAAAGATTAAAATACCTTTATGAGGTTTTAAAGCAATTAATTAAAGAAAGGGTATTATGTAATTTCATATAAGTATTAGGTTAAAAGAAGATTTTTTTAAATCTTGTTAATTGCTCGCTTGATTGATTGAGTATCTCTATCAATAGTTCGAGATGCGTTAAGAATTTTGACATGAGGGTACTCAATCGAAGTCAATTGAAAGTCGATAGATCGAATAAATGCACAAATAAACCAAAAGGACTCGATCGAAGCTCAATTGATTGACCACCTCGATACCCTTATTCGATCGATCAGTTAATACAAATATTAGCACAAAATATAATTAGAAGTATTGTGAACATATGTTATTGAATTCAAAAGTTTGACACTATGTGTGATAATTATGAAAGATATATCTTAAATGCGACTATTTTGACTTAGCTTGATAGACCTATTAATAACAAGCCTAAAAACTAGCTTATAAATAAATATTTTTTTCATAAAAATCACCGGCATTCATAATTCTTTACATATAGAGATTATATGGTTAAAGTTTTATTTGTCCATAAGTGTGATGAATATGTAAGGAAAATAATGTCACTTTCAATAATAATCTACCTTTGAATTATAGTTAAAGTATATATAGAATATATTCCCCTACGCCTATTTGGACAAATTATTGCACTCTTGGAATTGAGTCAATAAGTGTATGAACGAAGTTGTAACATACAAACAAATGATTTTATTTAACATTTTGTTTGTTTATAGAATAATTCTTAATACAACAATATTTTCAAACAATAAAATGAAACCCAAATTTAGTCTTCATCTTTAATCGGAGGAACACAAATAAAATTCAATTATTAATATTCAATGTACTGAAAGAACTTACATTAATCGATGCACATATTACTAGTCCTTATAGTACCTAATAAGCACACAATTATAAGAAGGAAATAAAAATGTGTGTATGGTACCTACAATACATAGTGTATTTTGCAATATATTAACATGTCTATTATTTTATTTATATTTATTTCATTTTAATGTAAATATATAATTAGATTAAGTGAAGTAAATTTAACTATTACATACCATAAGCTAACAATATTTAAAATAACATTGCAAATGGGATGGGACTAATTAGATTAAATATAATAAAAATAATAACATAAGGTAAGAGAATCTATATGTTGTAAGCATGCTGCCAAGTCCTCAATTATCCCATATAAACATTATAGATATAAATGATAATAATCTTGATGTATTTCTACTTATAATTAATTGCATTTATATCATTCTAAAATATGCATTATCAAGGATGCTCATTGTAAGCAATTCAATTAGAGATATTAATTACATGCCATTTTTTGATTAATTGTAGATGATAAATTAACATTAATTTCATCCTCAATGAATTTTCCCACTATAGGCGAGATACTTGACGAGACAACATGTATCTCATCCCTAGTATTAATACTTGATGAGACAACATGTATCTCATCCCTAGTATTAACAATTTTAGTATACATGCTTTCAAACTTATCCTCAAATAAGGGAATCTTTGTACGATAAGTAGAAAAATTATTACTGAAATCACAAATTATATTTATCTCGTACTTTTTAGTTACTAATTTACTTTGTAAGATAATTTCCAAACATTTTAATAATACAGTCGTATTCATATTATCCTTGAAAATATTTTTAATAATAGATTATTGATGTCTGTATAAACTTGTTAAACCTATTTCAAAATGCTTTTTTTCATGTGAAAATAACATCATACACATATTTTCATTCCATGTTTCATTTTTTCCTAACGCATCCAGCAATTGATTGATTCGATTAATATGTTTTCCCATTCTTTAATGCATAAATCTTATAATAAGGAAAAAACTCCATTAACTATAATTACTGTATTTAAAAGACTGTAATTTTCTTATTAAATGAAGATATAATAAATTTATATTAATAAAAAATACTCATATTTAAAATGAACCACACAAAGTAATAAAATATAAAGTTGAATAAAAAAAATGTAATAAATATCTGTACATATTTATAGTAAAAAAGAATAAAAATATAATAAATTAGTATTTGACTTTAAAATAATTGAATATTTAATCACTTTTTTAAATTGGAGTGTTCATACTTATTTATCGGTAATGAAAAGAATAAAATAATGCTATCCTCGTACGACAAAATCACATTCATAGAGTTAAGTAGGTATTCACATGTATCAATAAAGAGAATAATATACACTTGTTTTGTTTTTTTTTTAAATGTAAGCTTCATATACTTGCTGTAATTAAAGCTAACATTGATTTTTCTGATTGACCATTCATCAAAGTGAGTCTCATACACAAAGAGACAAAATGTCAAATACTAGCTAAGTAGAACCTAGAGAATAAAAATATAGTTTATTTTTCAAAGCATACTGCATACGCTTATAGTAATAAAAGTGCCTTTAGTTGATTATGACAATTTATCGAGGTGAATCTCATGAAAAAAATAAAAATCTATTATATTAAATTAATAAATTTAATAAATTTTTTAATATTGTATTTTTAATTTATTAACTTTATATTTAATTGAATATATATTATAGACAAGAGGTATTATTTATAATCCTATAAATGTTTGAAAGTATGTAGTAATTTGTATTTTTGTTGGAGTTTTCGTGTATAAAACTAGAGGTCTATTTATTTTACTCAATATTTTTATCTTTTTTTATTTAAAGTTGATTAACGTTGATTAGTATTATACACACGTATATAATTAATTACACTATGATTGAAAGCATGTTATACATATACCACAAGGTTGATTTTCTTAATATATATGCTTGGTTGTGAGACGATTTTTTTGTTATTATTCATGTGGATATTTATAAAAAATTAGTTAGTAATTTTTGAATGAAAAATGGATTTTTTGAAAAACCTCCACGAGGTCCTACGTAGGACCCCCAACAACCCTTGACATGGGTGGCCATGAGCTTGAGTTATGTCTATAAATACCTCCTCTTAAATGCTTTCTTAATTCAAAAAATTTTAACGAAAGTCTGCCAAAATTTTCTAATAATTTGAATTCCGTTTTCACTAATCATCTTGAGTGTTATTCGGTGATTATGATACGTTTTAGTAAGAGTAAAATAGCATTCTTAGATTGCCTTTGGCTAAGACTATTTTTCTAGTGTGGTTTGTGCAATACTTTGCTTTTGGAATTGATAAGTATTTCCAAGACAGTGATTGCAGGTGATCGTGGTTAAGTGTATTTCCCACATTGTTAGTTCACTTCTTTGTTTACATTATTGATTAGCGATTAACAATCACACTACTAAGTGTGGTGTTGGCTCTGAAAGAGAGTGAGATCCATGTGTCAGATCACGTAGTTATGGAGGTAGTGAGCGAGGACAGTAATAAATAGTTAAGGCATGTGATATTGACTAATGGAGACATTTGAGCTTATGTTTCTATCAAGTTGTAACTATTTATTATTTAGTGGATTTGTTCCCTGTCGAATAATTGCCATAAGTAACTTAAAGATTTTAGCACATAGATAGGGGTTTTATATGGGTAGAAATGCACGTGAGGACGAGTGGGGACACGTGGGGACGCATGTGGATGATTATACTAATAATCATAATCACCTCACAATAGTTTTTGTTACACACGGTTAATAATCATTGGTTATAAGTCGATAGCAGTTTTTCCATGATTTAACCACATTTCTTATTTTTTAATATTTATTTAAAAATATATTTAGGTTTGAAAAAATAAATGTTAAAATATACTTTACACTACTACATTATTTAAAATATTAGATATTAATTTTTATTTTTAACTATTTAGCACATGTTTATAAGTAAAATAAAAATATATAAAGTTAAGAATAAATAAAATCCAATCTTAAAAGTGTATTTTTTTTTATGTAATTGTATGTATATAAAAAAAATATTAATATATATTCAGTTTCGGTTAACTATAGTTTCAGTTTTGCAATAACCATCCTCGCCCTCACCCTATGCCTTATCGATTATGGTTATTTTAGGAAAAATATGTCAGATTTTTGTGGATAACCACAATTTCAGTTATCCACACTTAAAATGCACATCTCTATATGTGGATTTACCCCATTATATGTTTATGTTTGTATGATCAACTCTGTTGTGAGTACAATCTAAATTTTGATCATGCATGTTACAACATATAGGCTTTGGACTCTGATTGGAAAGCAATTTACTTTCATTATACCATGCTGTGAGTATTTCATGTTTGTGGTATTTTTTATGTATCCCTGTTTATTTCACTATTTGTGACGACGAGTTAGTAAGTAGTCAGTATCTTTTATAAGGGATGATGTCAGAGGCTTGGTCAATGGACCTCCTCTATTTAATGGTTACTGTTATTTTTACTAGAGATCTCATGTGTACCTATTTGAGATCAATGAATAATGATGTCGGGTCCTTTATTGAAAATGGTTAAAAGTGCCTTATGTACATAACAAAGACTAGTGATGTTGAACCTAAGCTTATTGCTATTTGGAACAAAGGGGAGCTTTTTCTTAATAATCTTAATTATCAGGGGTTACATTTACTTACCAGTTCTGTTACTACTGAAGACTTGAGTTTGATTTCTAAGTTTACTACCTCTAAGGAAGAATGTGACTTCTCGGAAAAAAACTATGATGGGTGCTCTTCTCAGATTGTTGTGTCTACTCCTAAAAAGTTATGATTACTTCTCTTAATTGTTCTACTTTGATGGCTTCTCACTATAGGATTGTCTTCTCTAGTTTCTTGTATTGGACAGATGATGTTCATGATGACAAGTTTTCCCTTCAAGAGTTATATGACCAACTTGTGTACAAGAATCTCAACCTAAAAAGTGTTGTCCAAAATTAACAACAACCTGAAAGAAAAGGATAAGGACCGTTTGGACCTCTTTGGTTAATTACTCAATCTCGCCTTGGAAGGTGAGAAGGATGTGGGAAACTTAAAGATGAAGTAGGATAGCCACATTAAGTCACTTTAAATTCTCCTTTGTGATAATGAGAAGTGTCTTGCTCATATAAATGAGCTTGAGAAATTTATTCAGTATAAGGAATCATAAGCACTCAAAGTTCAATACACTTCTAAGTCTTCTTCTTACAATTCTAATGTTCTCCAATCTAAAGAAAGATGGTTGTATTTTAGAAGATGAAAAGGCTCTTCTTGAATCTTTGTTGGATGATTGTGAAGCAAAACTTAATAAACTTTAACTTCATGATGATGTCGATACTTTCAAAGTCAAGTTTCTTGAATTTCATTTGTTGGAAAACATGAAATGGCTGATATTTCAATGGTACAATGTTGAGAGAAAAATTGAGGAATTTCAAGATGTTGGCCAAAAATGGCCAAGTTTCTTAAAAATGTGCTTTATATTTAGAGGTTCACAATAATCTTATCAATATTAGCCAAATCTGTGGCAATAAGTACTATGTAAAATTCACTCAAAATGAGTGTACTGTGTATGATGGTTTGGGTAATATTTTGTCAAGGGAACTAGATCAAAAGAAATTTGTTATTGTGTGGGTAATCATCCAAAGGTAGTGTGCACTAGGTTAAGTCTGAGTACAGAAGAGCTTTGGCATCAACAGTTCGTTCATATCAAGTACAAACTTTTGAAGAAAATCTCAAGCCTTAAGACTATTAGAAGTCTTCCTACCATCACCAATTTTCCTGAACATGTTTGTGGCCCTTGTTAGTTGGGCAAGAAAAGTAATAGCCAACATAAGAAGAATCAATATCTCTCCAAAATAAGGCCTCTTGAACTTTTTCATATGGATCTAATGGGTCCTATGCGAATTACTAGTATTGGTGTGAGAAAATATATCATAGTGGTTGTTAATCATTTCTCTAGATATACCTAGGTTTTGTTTCTGAGAGAGAAATTAGAAGCATTTTCTAAGCTCAAGACCTTGTGCATTAAACCACAAAATGAGAAGTTTGAGTCCATTGGTACCATCATCAAAATAAGAAGTGATCATGGTAAAGAGTTTGAGAATTCAAAATTTAGTTCTTTTTATGATGACGTAGGTATTCAGCATGAGTTTTCAACTAACAAGACCCCTTAACAGAATGGTATTTTTGAGAGGAAGAATAGAATTATTCAAGAAGTGGCTAGAGTTATGTTGACTAGCAAAAAATTTGGCTAAGCACTTTTGGGTAGAAGCTATTAACACCTCTAGTTATACTTTGAAGCATTTCTTCTTAAGGCCTGATACATGTTAGTCTTCTAATAAGCTCGTACATGGAAAGAAGAATAATGTAAAACACCTTTGTGTGTTTGGAGGTACTTACTATATTCTCAGAGATAGAGGGAATTCAGATAAGTTTGAGACCAAAAGTGACCTTGGAATATTTTTGTGATATTCTAACAATAGTCGTGCTTACTGAGTCTACAATTTAATAACTTCAACCATTATGAAATATATCAATGTTGTGATCGATGACTTTTGTGCTACTAAACTTGTTGCGGCTAAAGACAACAATATGTTTTGTGATTGGGATTCTTCAAAAAATGCCACAGATAATGTTGATATTCTAACTACTATTTCTCTAATTGATCCTCCAAAATATTTTAAAGATGAGAAAGAAGATGAACAAGAAGAATCCTCTCAACCGAAATGGGCCAATAATGATCATCCTATTGATAACATTTTTAGTAATGTTGAGGGTGGTATTAGAACAAGATGGAAAATGCAAGAGACTCTAAACTATATGTGTTTCACTTTTGCTATCTTTCCTAAAAATGTTAAGGAAGTCCTATAGAACATACATTGGATCCAATGTAGAAGGAACATACTCAATTCCAAAGGAATGATGTTTGGTATATTTTCCCCAAACCTATAGATAAACATGTCATTGATACATGGTGATTGTACAAATGAAAGGAGGATAAAAATGGCATGATTGCATGAAATAAGTCTCGTCTTGTAACATAAGGATACATGTAGATTGAAGGAATTGACTTCGAAGAAACCTTTTCACCAGTTACAATTTAGAGTTTGTAAGACTTCTTATTGGTCTGGCCCACTATTTTGGGTTTAAGTTGTACTAGATAGATGTAAAGATTTCATTCCTCAATGAGGTTATCAAAGAGAAATTTTATGTTGAACAACCAAAATGTTTCGAAGGCCTTCATCTTTCAAATCAGTGATGAGATTACAGAAAGTCCTACATAGGTTAAAGCAAGCTTTTCAAGCTTAATATGATTGTCTCACCATATTTCTCCTCAATAATGGCTTTCTGAGATGAGGTGGTGACAAAATGTTATTTGTCTCAAGAGCTATGGGTAAAATTATCATAACTCAAGTTTATGTTGATGACATCACTTTTGGTTCTACAAAGGATGCCTTTACTTAGGAGTTTGATACCACTATGCAAAATGAATTTGAGATAATCTTAGTTGGTGTGTTGAAATTTTTCCATGGGTTTGAAGTCAAACAGATGAAAGATGAGACCTTTCTCTACCAAAAAAAGTATGCCAAAGAGCTAGTCAAGAGGTTTGGATTGAAAAATTCCAAACCTGCTTGCACTTATATGAGTACCATTGTTAAACTACATGAAGACCCTTCTAGTAAATAAATGGAATAGGCTTTGTATCGAAGTATGATTGGAAGTCTTTTGTACTTAACTACTAGTTAACATAATATCTTCATCATTGAAAGAGTTTGTGCTAGATTTTAGGCTATTCCAAAAGAATCTCTTTTTGCAATTATTAAACGGATCATTATGTATGTTAATGGCATATCAGAATTTAGTATTTGGTATCTTAGGAAATTACTACAGAGTTGATTAGCTATTCTGATGCTGATTGAACAAGGTGCAATGATGACAAAAAGAGTACATCATGAGGGTGTTTCTACTTGGGTAACTCTTTGATTTCTTAGCACAATAAAAAGTATAGTTTTGTGTCTCAATCTACCACTAAAGCTAAATATATTACTATAGGGTTGTGGTTCTTACCATTGCTCTGGATGAAGCAGATGTTGTTTAACTATGGTATCATGGTAAGAAACATCTTTTTACTTTGCAATAACACCAGTGCAATTTACATTTCAAAAAATCTAGTCCAATATCCAAGGACCAAACATATTGATATTTGATATCACTTCATAAAAGACCTAATGGAATCAAAAACATTGTCATTGCATCATATTAGTATTGATCTTCGTTTTGCTGAAATTTTTTCAAAACCTTTAGATTTTTCTCAAGTTCATATCACTAAGAAAGGCTATTGGATATTGCATGTGTCCTTGAGAAACTACTGTGTGTTTTCTTTAGATTTATGTATGCTCAAGAACTTTATGTTTTTATTTGTCGCTTTATTTTTGTTCATGTATATGTTGCATCTTATTTGTTTGCTTTAATCTTCTCTTCTGTTGATGACACTATGAAAGTAGAGTCATAAGCTCCTTTTTTACTTAATATTTACTTGTTTTATTAAATTAATAGTATTTTTGGAGCTAAAATTATTAAAATATAAACTTTTTAGTGAAAATGGATGAAAATATAATTTTTGGGATACTTTTGGAATTTTTATGGACTTTTTATGAAGTTTAACATATGACCAATCAGAAGCTACCATGTGGCATGCCACTCAAGTAATAAAGCTGACTAGGTAAGCCACGTGGATGCCACCAAGTAGGGACAATGATTCATAAATCACAAAGTGTGATGAGTGATGAAACGACTCGCCATGTGACAACACGGTATTCAATATGAGTTCAGAGCTTGGTCAAACCTTCACACCACATGTCGTCATGCAATTACTCATCATGTTACACCCGTGCGCCACACCATCCATTATTGTGAATCACGACGAACTGCATCGCACTGACTCAACAAGTATTGACTTGGACCAATCTCCCCCATCACGCACCACCCTCTGATTCGCCTAGTGAATTCTATGTGCCACGTGTTGCACTATGATTGGATAAAGCTATTAATTTTGCTTATTTTGATCTCATCTCTTAATCTGAAGCTAATTTTAAGGTCCAGATTGCACCTAAACTATATTTAAGCCCCTAATCACCCCATAAACCATAATGAGCCATCATTAGCATAATTTTGGTCAATTTTTGGAGTTAAAAAGAGAGAAATTTCAAAAGGAGATACAATTTTGGTGAAGATTCAATAGGAGATTATCACTACAATTCAAGATATTAATTGTATTTCTTCTACTATTTTCTTTATCAATTTTTATGTTCTTCTTTATGAAAAATATGAGCTTTATGAACATAATTATGTGTAGTTGATTTATTAATCTAGGAATCTTATGAACCCAATTTTCACCATGTGACAATCTAATATTTTACCCCAATTATAATTTTAATTTAATTATATTATTTAATCTGATTTTTATGCTATTAATAGTTTGGTCAAACATTTATCTATAGAGGCAATTAAATAAATTTGAGAGAATTATTTAATTGTTTGTCTTGATTAAATAACATGCATAGTTTCTAGGCAGAGATATATGATTCTTATGTATGTGATTCATAATTGATGAACTTAATGAGTAGTATTGATGCGTATTTTCGCAAGTGTACGAATCGTTCAAGTAATAAAGTGTACAAAACTATGGATATCGAACCCACAAGGAATGGCGTTATTAAGTACCGAAATTGACTAATCCTAATTTTATTTGAAAGCCGGATTATTGAATTTGTTTAAAAAGTTAATTAACTTAAAACTAAACGCAAATAACAAAATTTAATGTTTTTCACAAATGATTAAAAACGCTAAGGCATTTGATTTCGCTAAATCAATTCAATCCGATTTCAAGTCATGTTATGTGAGAATCAAAGTTAAAAGTGATGATTGAAAAACCCAAATTTACCTAATACTCTCTCTCGAGTTATATTAGAATTACTTATCTATGAAAACCGACTATATTTCTATGAATATTTAATCACAACCAAGCACATTACGATTTATGGAATTTCTAGAATAACCACATACATCATGCATTAGTTCTCACACTCGCATTCAACATACGGTATTTATCACAAGAAGCGTTCATTACACATCTCCTCTCGGTCTCAATACAATGCAACAAATCATTTAAATCTTGATCAGAAATTTAAAAGCATTAAGCATGGAAATAAATACTCAACTTGAAAACAATGAATTCATATAACGATAACACAAGAAATCAGATTTTCTTGATTCAACTACATCATAGCCTTAGCAAAAACAAATTAGTTCATAACGAAAATAAGAACAAATATATTCTCAATTGAATCCATGAACAAACAATCTGAATAAAATACAGAAAATAAAAGCTAAGGGGAAGAGATGAAAAACTCTTGAAGATGAAGACTTGGTAGCAACAATGGTGATGATCCTTCAAGCTTCTCCAACCTTTCTCTCCAAAATTTCCTTTTCTCCTCCAAAAATAACTTAGATCTGCTCTCTCTGTCATGCCCCTCTTTCTCCATCATAATGTATATATAGATCTAGGGTTTGGGGGGCAATTTTGGAACAAAACAACATAAAAAATGTGTTTTTGGACAAAACTTGTCGACGGCGATAATATTCTCGCCGCGGCGAGATTTCTGGAAAATAAAATTTTTGTTTTTCTGATTTTAGCCAGCGGTGAGATACTTTGGCCGGCGGTGAGAATTATTTGGCTGGCGGCGAGATGAGTTTACCAAAATTTGTGCTATCGGGAAGATTTTTGCCGTGCTTTCTGTAGGATTTTCGCCGACGGCGAGATGAATATGGCCGGCGGCGAGATACTTTGGCCGACGGCAAGAATACTTTGGTCGGCGGCAAGATTCACTTGGCCAAAATCCGTGCTCTTGGGAAGAATTTCGTCGTGCTCTGAATAAGATTTTCGCCGGCGGCAGGATTTCTAAATTTTGAAACTTTGTTTTATTTTCAATTTCATTCAATCCCGATCATTATACTTTGTCCCTAACTTCTCCAAAATCATGATTTTACCTGAAATTGCACTTTAAATACGAAATACCCGTGAAATGACATTTGTGGATTAAATAATCAAATAAACACAATTTTCACACAAATATCAACATTTAAATCATAACAAAAAGGCAATAATTTAGCTCTTATCAACAACCCCCAACCAGCTTCTTGCTAGTCTCTAGCAAGAAAAGTGATCTATTTAATAAATTCAAAGGAGGCATTAAGCAAAACTTCAAATAAAATTTTATTCTATTTACAAAATTACATTAAGCGTATGCAATAAGCCTTTAAACCCCTAGGCGGCCCTAGTAGGACTAGTTGTAGTCTTGTGAGGGCTTCTAGTGATGATACCCACAAACATCTTACCTATAACTATTCTAACTCAAATCAATAAAATCACACAAAAATTAATTTGCACAAATGTCTCAAAATTGTAAATAACACACAACACATAGAATAATTAAATGTCACCTAAGCTTTAAGAAATCTCAAATGCAAATTTCACTTTTGTTATTGACTCTTAAACATCCATCAAACCACAAACCAATTTCCATAATGCCCGGATAATATTATGCATAACATCCTCAAACAAAAAGGTGAAATTTCAAACTCCATAGGCTCACTTTTCAAAACTCTCTCGACTAATGAAGGAAAATACACCACTTCGGATTAATAGGACTTTATGAGGCTTGTAATGTTAGGCTTAGGTATTTGGTTAAGAAAGAACGGGAATTGTCAAAATACAAATAATAGCACTTATTAGATTAAACACAACCAATTAAGTAAAAGAGTAACATCATTTAACCCAAATTGTTTCTTCCGATCATAACCCATTTTTCCAAAGATAAACAAAATTCTTCCTCAATCTTTCACCTTAGTACATCCATCACTAACACTCTTTTATTTACTAGAGTGTGAAGGCCCTTTTTTTCTTTTTCTTTTTCCTTTCCTTATTTCTTTTTCATCCTTACTCCAATTTCTCTTGAAAAGTTTGTGTTCAAAATTAAGTGCTCTTAACAAATAAGGTAGGAATTATATATATATTGGCTAAATAAAAGGTAGGTTATAGAAGGCAAAAAGAAAGAAAAATAAGGCTAACAATATATTTAAATAGGCTCAAGGAGGTAACTAGTGATATAAAGATAACAATGTAGGCTTAAAATGGCATAATCGATCCAAAAATGGCCTACATCATATCCTAAACAGTGCAATTCCAAATTTTTTCCCCTCAAGAGGTTTTCAAATGAGTTCTAGAGTTTGTTGAGATCACAAAAATGTCCATGAAAAATTCGCACATAAGACTTCTCTAAGCATTTAGACTAATCAACCAAATCATACCACATACCAAAAGAGTCGCCAACTTGGTAAAATCAACATTTGAAATTATCTTTAAACCGAAGCAAAATTTAATGTCTTCTAAAAGCTACTTGTTATCACAATCACATTATTATCATCAACGTGCAAATTAAAACAAGTAAAATTGCAATTGAGAGAAAAATAAAATAAACATAAACATAAATAAATAAAAATAAGATAATAAACAAATAAAAGAACTTAAATCAAGATGCAGAAAAATAAATGGAAAATCAAAATTAAATACAAATAAACACACAAACAAAACTACTAAAAAAATGAAGGGAAGAAAAGATTTACCATTTACCGCACCCCCAACCAAAACCTTACATTGTCCTCAATGTAAGAAAGAAAAACTACAAATGGCATCTTTTTTTTTACCTGCAAGGCAAATAAAATAAGCAAATTTAATTTAAAATAAAATTATCATAAAATGAAGTGCAGAATTTAAAATTTCTAAAATAAAATGAGATAAAAGATGAGAAAACAAATCTTATGGGTTGCCTCCCATTAATCGCTTTAAGTTATAGTCATTAGCTAGACTTTCTATCATTCTTTACTGCGGTTGTTGTAACTCTAGAGAATCTTTCTGCTTGTTGAATTCTTCGTCAAAATATGGCTTCTACCGTTGTCCATTCACCTTGAAAGTTCCCTTTGTTTCATGACTAATCTCAACTGCTCCATAAGGAAACACCTTGGTTACTAGAAAAGGTCCTGACCAACGAGATTTAAGCTTTACCAGAAAAAGTCTGAGATGGGAATTATAAAGCAGCACTTTCTGTCCCACCTCAAAGTTTCACCTCAAAATGTGCTTATCATGCCAAACCTTCATCTTGTACTTGTATATTCGGGCATTCTCATAAGCATCATTCCTCATTTCATCCATTTCATTCAATTGCAACACCCTCTTTTCACCTGCTGCCTTAAGATCAAAATTCAGAATTTAATTGCCCAATATGCCTGATGTTCCAATTCAACTGGAAGGTGACAAGCTTTTCTATACACCAATCGATATGGAGACATGCCGATAGGTGTCTTGAAAGCTGTCCTATAGGCCCAAAGTGCATCATCTAGTTTCCTTGACCAATCCTTGTGTGAGTTATTTACGGTCTTTTCGAGGATCCTCTTCAACTCTCAGTTTGACACTTCAACTTGTCCACTAGTTTGAGGGTGGTAAGGAGTTGCTATCCAGTGTGTTACTCCATATTTCTGCAACAAAGCCTCAAATTGGTTATTGCAAAAATGCTTACCTTCATCACTTATAATTGCTTTAGGTGTGCCAAATCTGGAAAATATGTTCTTCTTTAGAAAATTGATCACAACCCTAGCATCATTGGTAGGCAAGGCAACTACTTCCACCCATTTAGAGACATAATCTACACCAACAATAATGTATTTATTAGAATGAGATGAAGGAAAAGGCCCCATAAAATCAATACCACAAACATCAAATAAATCAATTATTAAAATATTATTTAAGGGCATTTCATGTCTCCGTGAAATATTTCCGCTCCTTTGGAAATCATCACACATTGAAACAAACTTGAAAGCATCTTTAAAAAATGAAGGCCAATAGAATCCGGATTGCAAAATTTTTGCTGCAGTTTTTGTTCCACGAAAATGTCCCCCAACTTCCTTCGAATGGCAATGACAAAGAATGCTTTCCATTTCTTCCTCTGGCACACATCTTCTAATAATTTGATCTGCACAATGTTTATACAAGTAAGGCTCATCCCAAAAATAATGTTTCAGATCAGAAAAGAATTTCTTTTTTTGTTGATAAGACATGTTAGGAGGTAAAATTTTCTTGACCAAATAATTTGCATAATTAGCAAACCATGGAGCCGTTCGGAAAGTAAGCAATTGCTCATCAGGAAATGTTTCATTAATTTGGTCTTCAACCTCAAGGAAATCTTCTTCCAACCTGGACAACTGGTCAGCAACCAAATTTTCAGTCCCCTTTTTGTCCCGGATTTCTAAGTCAAATTCTTGCAAGAGAAGAATCCATCTTAGTAATCGCGGTTTGGCATCTTTCTTGGCTAGCAAATACTTAAGAGCAGAATGATCAGTATAAACAATGATTTTAGACCCAATTAAATAAGATCTAAACTTATCAAATGCAAACACTACTGCCAAAAGCTCTTTCTCAGTTGTTGCATAATTAAGTTGTGCATCTGTCAATGTCCTGCTTGCATAATAAATCACATGGAGCAACTTATTCCTCCTTTGGCCCAAAACATCACCTATAGCATAGTCACTAGCATCACACATTACCTAAAATGGAAGATTTCAATCCGGTGCACAAATTATAGGGGCCGAAGTGAGTTTCTCCTTCAAAAGGTTAAAAGCTTGCAAATCAGGAGAAAAATCAAACTGTACATTTTTAACTAACAAACTGCAAAGAGGTTTTGTTATTTTTGAAAAATATTTAATAAATCTTCTATAAAATCTAGCATGTCCCAAGAAACTTCTAACGCCCTTTACATTTGTTGGAGGTGGTAATTTTTTTATCACTTCCACCTTTGCACGGTCCACTTCTATTCCCTTTGTTGAAATCCGATGGCCAAGAACAATTCCTTCTTCAACCATGAAGTGACATTTCTCCCAATTTAGCACTAAATTTGTGTCTTTACAACGCTGCAAGACTAAAGAGAGATTATGCAAGCAATTATCAAATGAATGGCCAAAAACAGAAAAATCATCCATAAAAACTTCAATAAACTTTTCGACCATATAAGAGAAAATCGCTATCATGCATCTCTGGAAAGTTGCAGGTGCATTACATAAACCGAATGGCATCCCTCTGTATGAAAAAGTACCATAAGGTAATGTAAATGTTGTCTTCTCTTGATCCTCTGGTGAAATTGCAATTTGGTTGTACCCTGAATATCCATCAAGAAAACAATAATAAGCATGTCCAGCCAATCTTTCCAACATCTGATCAATAAATGGCAAGGGAAAATGATCTTTTCGGGTGGCGTCGTCCAACTTTTGATAATCAATACACAATCTCCACCCAGTCACTTTCCTTGTTGGAATAAGCTCATTGTTTTCATTTTCAACAACTGTGATTCCTCCTTTCTTTGGTACACAATGAATTGGGCTTACCCAAGCACTATCCGAAATTGGATAAATTACCCCAACATCCAAAAGCTTAATCACCTCAGCCTTGACCACTTCTTGCATTGTTGGGTTTAAGCACCTTTATGGATGAATTGTGGGCTTGTAATCCTTATTCATCAAGATTCTATGCATGCACACAGGAAAAACCCTCAATATTACAGCATCTTCAGACATACCATTTATCTTGCAAAGATCACACACCTCCAGAAAGTAAGCAATATATGCATTTGGATCATCCTTTGACATTCCCCCAAAGTGATTTGATTGAACCATTTGGATAAAGGATGGTTTTATCTCAAAGTTATTGGCTTGAACAGTTGGCCTCCTTATACCTGAAGTAGTTCTAGCAACATTAGGTGTAGTATAATCCCTTAAAGCTCTACGATTTCCACCTCCCTCAACAAATGGTAGATCCATGGCTGATTGTTTATTAGGAGCAGAGGTTGAACGCCTTCTCTCTCGGTTTAGATGCCTATATGTTCTATCAATCTCCAGATCAAATGGAAGAAGGTTAAAGCTTCTTGTACGTCTCATACAACAATCCTCCAACCAGAAAATTAACTAGCACAAAACCAACACAAAGTTACCTTTCTTTTTCTTTTTTTTTATGATAAATAAAATAAAAGATCAAAATAAACAAAATGAAACAATGAAACAATGACAAAAATAAATTAACTTCAAATTAAAACTAAGATTATGTAGTATCGATATTAATAAAATCAAACCATTCCCCGGCAACGGTGCCAAAAACTTGATGCGTATTTTCGCAAGTGTACGAATCGTTCAAGTAATAAAGTGAACAAAAGTACAGATATCAAACCCACAAGGAATGGAGTTATTAAGTACCGAAATTGACTAATCCTAATTTTATTTGAAAATCGAATTGTTGAATTTGTTTAAAAAGTAAATTAACTTAAAACTAAACGCAAATAACAAAATTCAATGTTTTTCACAAATGATTAAAAACGCCAAGGCATTTGATTTCGCTAAATCAATTCAATCCGATTTCAAATCATGTTATATGAGAATCAAAGTTAAAAGTGATGGTTGAAAAACCCAAATTTACCTAATACTCTCTCTCGAGTTATATTAGAATTACTTATCTATGAAAACCAACTATATTTCTATGAATATTTAATCACAAACAAGCACATTACGATTTATGGAATTTCTAGAATAACCACATACATCATGCATTTGTTCTCACACTCGCATTCAACATACGGTATTTATCACAAGAAGCGTTCATTACACATCTCCTCTCGGTCTCAATATAATGCAACAAATCATTTAAATCTTGATCAGAAATTTAAAAGCATTAAGTATGGAAATAAATACTCAACTTGAAAACAATGAATTCATATAACGATAACACAAGAAATCAAATTTTCTTGATTCAACTACATCATAGCCTTAGCAAAAACGAATTAGTTCATAATAAAAATAAGAACAAATATATTCTCAATTGAATCCATGAACAAACAATCTGAATAAAATACAGAAAATAAAAGCTAAGGAGAAGAGATGAAAAACTCTTGAAGATGAAGACTTGGTAGCAACAATGGTGATGATCCTTCAAGCTTCTCCAACCTTTCTCTCCAAAATTTCCTTTTCTCCTCCAAAAATAACTTAGATCGGCTCTCTCTTCCATGCCCCTCTTTCTCCATCATAATATATATATAGATCTAGGGTTTGGGGGGAAATTTTGAAACAAAACAACATAAAAAATGTGTTTTCGGACGAAACTCGCCGGCGGCGACATTATTCTCGCTGCGGCGAGATTAATGGAAAAAAATTTGTTTTTTTGATTTTGGCCAGTGGCCAAATTAATGTGGCCGGCAGCGAGATACTTTGGCCAGCAGCGAGAATTATTTGGCCGGCGGCGAGATGAATATGGCCGGTGGCAAGATACTTTGGCCGGTGGCGAGAATACTTTGTCCGGCGGCGAGATTCACTTTGCCAAAATCCGTACTCTCGGGAAGAATTTCGTCGTGCTCTGAATAATATTTTCGCCAGCGGCGGGATTTCTAAATTTTGAAACTTTGTTTTCTTTTTAATTTCATTCAATCCCGATCATTGTACTTTGTTCCTAACTTCTCCAAAATCATGATTTTACCTGAAATTGCACTTTAAACACAAAATACCCGTGAAATGACATTTGTGGATTAAATAATCAAATAAACACAATTTTCACACAAATATCAACATTTAAATCATAACAAAAAGGCAATAATTTAGCTCTTATCAAGTATGCAATTTAATTGGCATGAGAGTGTCATTAAATTAATTACTAAGTGGTGTGTAGTTTACTTGAGAGAGAAATACATGCTATGTTAGATTTAATTGATCATGTAATTAATTGATAATTATATTGGGAGGATTTGAGTGATTCACATGTTTAGAAAATTGGAGGATTAAGTACTTCTAGATATTTTCTTAGTTACCAAATCTAATTTAATTAATTATTGGTATTTACTTTTAGTTATTTTAATTTTGTTTCCTTAAATTATAAAACACAAAGAAAATTTGATTTTTATTTTTTTTAGTTTTAAAAATTAGTTCTAATAAAATAATCTCTATGAGAACGATATTTTCTTATCATTATATTACTTGTTGTGATATGTATACTTGCATATTTATTGCACACACAATTTGTGTGGCAATCAAGTTTTTGGCGCCGTTGTCGGGGATTGTAAATATTAGAAATTATTTTTTTATTTATATCTTTTTTATTTTTCTTTACTTTAATTTTAATTTTAAGTTACTTTTTTTTGTTGACTTATTTATTTATTTATTTTAGTTAATTTATTTTATTTGTTTTAAATTTTTATTTATTTATTTATTTTAATTTTTATTTATTTTTTATTTAGACACTTTTTCTTTAGTACTTTTTCTTTAGGAATGACATTATTTCCTACCAACAATACGAAGGAGAATCTTTATATAAAGCATGGGTATAAAGCATGGGAAAGATTAAAGGAATTACTATGGAAGTGTCCTTATCATGGTATTCCTTCTTGGATTCAAATTGATACTTTTTACAATGGTCTCAATGCTCAAACATGAACTATTGTTGATGCATATGCTAATGGAGCTTTGCTATCCAAAACTTACTATCAAGCTTATAATTTACTTGAGAAAATGGCTAGTAATAATTATCAATGGCCAATGGACATAATAACAGCCACAAGAAGAGTAGTTGGAGTGAATGAGGTAAATGATATCACAACACTTACAGCTCAAGTGTCATCTTTGGTTAATCTTTTGAAGGCTCAAAACTCGACAGTGAGTATAAACCAGATCTAAAATTCAAGAGTGTCGTGTATGTTTTGTGGAGGAGCTCATTTGTTTAATAATTTTCCAAATAATCCTGAATCTGTATGCTATGTGGGTAATGTGAATGAAAACAATAATCCATACTCGAATACATACAACCTAGGACGGTGACAACATCCAATTTTTTCTTAAAATAATAACAGTCAAGGTGGTAATAAATTCAACCATTAATCATTTACACCACCTGGTTTTCAACAACCACAGCAATCACAAGCCCAAGAGAAGAAGCCATCTACTGAGGACAATACAAATTCTTTAATAGGGATGATGAAATACTCCATCCAATTAGTAAATACAAAAGTATCCACTCAAGAGGCTTCAATTCAAAATTTGGAGAACCAAATGGGGCAACTCGCTTAGGCTATAAGTCAAAATCCTCAAGGTAACCTTCCAAGTGACATGATTGTAAACCCACGAAGAGAAAGTAAACACCAATGTAATTCCATAGCCTTGAGGAGTGGTAAAATTTTGGAACAGGAACATAAGACAAAAAAGATGATGAGAAACAGGAAATCAACAAGAATGAGGAGGAACTAGTGGATAAAAAGAGTATTGAAAAGGATATACTTCAACCAAAGAAAAACAACATTTACAAACCCACTATTCCTTTCCCTTAAAGACTATAAAAGCAAAAGTCAGATACATAGTTTTTAAAATTTTTAGATGTCTTTAAGAAGCTACAAATAAACATACCATTTGTAGAGACACTTGAACAAATTCTATCTTATGCCAAATTCATGAAGGATATACTATCAAAGAAAAAGAGGCTTGGAGATTAGGAAAAAATAACCTTGAATGAAGGTTATGGTGATATCCTTCATATAAAACTACTAGAAAAACTAAAAGATCTAGGTAGTTTTGAAATCCCTTGCACTATTGGGAACCTCCGTTTTGAGATTTCATTATGCTAGACATGGAAGAGGACCGTGACATTCCTATCATACTTGGTCATCCATTATTAGCAATCGGAAGAGCATTCATTGATGTACAAAAAGGTGAACTTACAATAAGAGTGCAAGATGAACAAGTAATGTTTAAAGTTTTGAAAGCATCTGAACCCCCAAACATTGATAGTGCTAATGAATGCTTAAGGATAAATGTTAGTAAATATGGGAAACTCTTAAAAAAATATGTTAAGCTGCCCACACATAACACTGTTACACGTGATGCTATGAACATGGACATAAAATTACCAGAAAACAACTCAACTTGTTTTAACTTTGAAAGTATGGAATCGAAGGTTAAAATTATAGATTGTGTGAAATTTCTAGAGGATGTGCCACTCATGTGTGTATCAAAAGAAATTATGGAAAATTTTGAGATAGGATCAATGCTCAAAACATCAATTGAAGGGCCAAAAATTTTAGACCTCACATTTTTACCCTCCCATCTAAAAGTGAAAGAGTTCAATAGAGAGGTGAAAAAGATGTTGGAAATATATAAATTGGATGAGTAATGGTGTAGTGCTTATAAGAATGCCAAAAAGTTCAAAAAGAAAACAAAAATATGACATGAGAAGAGAATTGAGCACCGTGTTTGAGAATCAGAACATAAGAAATTATTGAACAAATCAAGACTCAAATTGTTTCCAGGAAAACTCAAAAGTAAATTGAAACAAAAGGATGTGCCTTAGGACTTGATATGATCATCTAGTCAAGGACGTTAAACGTGACACTAGTTGGGAGGAAACCGAATGTCATTTTACTTATAATTTCATTGTTTTTGTTTTGTAGGCGAATAAATGTAGAGAGCAATGGCACAATAAGAATGAGCATTTCAGCGATAGATGTGGTGTGCCATGATTAAAGAAGTTTTCGTTCCTTTTACTTTTTCATATTTATATGTGCATATTGAGGACATGTGTAATTTAAGTTTTGGGGGGACTTCATTCTCTACATTAGTATTTACTATGCATTTTAAATTTTTTAGGAATTTTGTTTTAATTCTTATGATGTTTTTAATCATGATTTGGGTAAAAATTGATAAATATATGGAAACTAAATGCATGCATGCTTGATATGAAACATATGAAATCTATGGTAAAAATTGGTTGTCATGACTAAAATAAAGAATGTAACATATTTGTTAAGATATTTACATTAATTATGTGATATGCTTTCTAGTTTTGATTGGATTGATTCAAATTCTTATGCATATGTTCATGATTGATTTTGGTGTTTTTATTAAGAGAAAATTTGTAATGAGTTATGTGAGTTGATGAGATCTACCAAGTTTTAGAATCTATTTGATCATCCCTTGAGGCGAAATGCTAAATAGTATTTAGCAAAAGAAATGATTTAGGCCTTATTTGGATCAATTGAGACTTTCAAGCTAACCATTGTTAATATCTGTAGTCACCTATTTAAGTTTATCAAAGAACCATTCATATCTTTAAGCCAAATTTTATGCCTAACTAATAAACATTACTTTACCCTTACACCGTCAGCTTGTATGAAAAGAAAAAAAAATGCAATCATGTGTTATGCTATAGAGTAAGGTAAAATGTAATGCACCAAAAAAAAGAGAGATGGAAAACTCACAACACAATTATCCCTCTAAAGAAAAAGAAAATAGAATTGAAAATAAGTTAGGGGTGTTGTGAAGTTACAATAAAAGAAAAAAATAAAAGAGATGTAGAATAAAAGAATATGAAAAGAATGACAAAAGAGGAGGCCCTAAAATATCAGGTTAAAGCTCAATTGTAGTTAAAAATTACATGGTGAACAAAAAGAAAGCTAAGGTATGGAAAGAGCCTAAATGTCTTCATTTATCGACCCCCACCTAAGCCTTACATTACAACCATGTAAAGTCCTTATTGATCTTTAGCTAAGTGCATATTTATATTAGTAGAGAGGGATGTGAAAAATAGACTTATGAGACTTGTTCTAAGATTGAATTAATTAGCATTCTCGTATAGGTTGATTTCATGAGTGCATTGGATGATATCATGTGCAGCACACACACAAAAATCAATTTTTCAAAAACCTTGGGTATCCTTGTATTGATGGAATATTGATTGATGAATATGTGAACCTCATTATCATAGAATTGTATGACTTTTGAGAGAGATAGTTTTTGCTAAATATCCATGTATTAATATATATATATATATATGAATACACTACCCATGTCATTTTATTTAGTTATACTTAGTTTTACTTGAGGACAAGTAAAGAGTTAAGCTTGGGGGTGTGATGACTCTATAAAAGTAGAGTCATTAGCACACTTTTTTTACTTAATATTTACTTGTTTTATTTAATAAACAGTATTTTGGGGATAAAAATATTAAAATATAAACGTTTTAGTGAAAATGGGTGAAAATATAATTTTTGGGATTTTTTTATGAATTTTTAACGTATGGCCAATCATAAGCTGCTACGTGGCATGCCATGCAAGTAGAGAGGTTGAATGGGTAAGCCACGTGGATACCATGCACACAAGGACAACAAATTATAAATTGGCGGGTATGAAGAGTAATGTAGTAACTCCCCATATGCCAACACGACATTCAATCTGAGTTTGGAGCTAGATCAAACCTTCACACCACATGTCGACATGCGATTTCTCCCTACATTCCACCCTTGCGCCATGCCATCCATTAACATGAATCATGTTTCACCTTGTGGGGCTAACTCAATATACATTGACTCATACTGGTCTCCCCGACATGCGTTGTGCTCTAATTTGCCTAGTGAATTCATGTGCCATGTCTCACACTATGATTGGCTGGTACTATTATTTTTTCTTGTTTTGATCTCATCCCTTGATCTGAAGCTAAGTTGATGGTCCAGATTGCACTTAACCTATATTCAATCCCCTAATCACCCCATAAACCCTAATAAGCCGCCATTAACATAATTTTGGTCATTTTTTGGAGCTAAAAAGAGAGAAAAATACAAAAAAAATTAAAAAGATATACAATTTTGGTGAAGATTCAAGAAGAGATTAGCACTATAATTCAAGAGATTGATTGTATTTTTTCTTCTACTCTTTTCTTTATCAACTTTTATGTCTTTCTTTATGAAAAGTATGAGCTTTATGAACACAATTATGTGTAGTTAATTTATTAATCTAGAAATCTTATAAACCCAATTTTCACCATATGATGATCTAATATTTTACCCCAATTATAATTTTAATATAATTATATTATTTAATCTAATTTTTATGTTATTAATTGTTTGACCAATAATTTATCTATAATGGCAATTAAATAGATTTGAGAGAAGTATTTAATTGTTTGTCTTGATTAAATAACATGCATAGTTTCTAGGTAGAGATATATAATTCTTATGTATGTGATCCATAATTGATGAACTTAATGAGTAGTATGCAATTTAATTATCATTAGAGTGTGATTAAATTACTTACTATATGGTGTATAATTTATTTGAGAGAGGAATACATGCTAGGTTAGATTCAATTGTTCATGTAATTAATTGATAATTATATTGGGGGGATTTTAGCGATTCACATGTTTAGAAAATTGGGGGATTAAATATTCCTAGATATTTTCTTATATATCTTCTTAGTTACCAAATTTGATTTAATTAATTATTGATATTTACTTTTAGTTATTTTAATTTTGCTTTCTTAAAATATAAAAACACGAAAAAAAATTATTATTTTTAGTTTTAAAAATTAGTTTTTAATAAAATAATCTCCGTGGGAACGATCTTTTCTTATCATTATATTACTTGTTGCGATATGTATACTTGTGTATTTATTGCACACACAATTTGTGTGGCAATCTGCTATTTCGTATTAGTGTTAGGATTATTGCATTCTTGTATACTTTTTCTCCCTAATATATAAGTGTTTTTTAATTTTTTTGTCAAAAGGAGGAAAATTTTGTGTGCACAACTATGTGATTGTTGCCATGTTGTGTGTTGCATGGGATGTGAGTACATGTTGGCATTACATTTTGTTGCCTAACATGCATTCACTTAGTAGAAGTGTTGCATGAACTCAAGGGAGTTATGTACTTTGCTTGTGTTTTTGTTGTAAGTATCTATGTGTTCTTTTTATTGATGTGTACCTGTGTTGGGATAACACAATAGTATTTGATAGATTATATGTTGTTTCCATATTATACATTCACAGGATATATGTTTGTTTCATGTATGAATCTTGCAAGTGTTGATTGAAGTCATTGAGCTTTAGACTTACAGTGTGCATATGTGTTGAGACCCTCATATGTCAGACTGATAGAGTACATATGAGTTTATCCAAGAAGATTGATGGAACGCACAAGATGGATGCACTTGGAGTAGGTTTTTTTGAGTGTTGGGTGTACATCGATGTTTTGTTCATGGGAATAAACATCTTTAGGTCATCTTCATGATCATCTCATATTGATGTGTGTTTGTACTTAGTTATGTCGTTTTTTACCACGGAAAGCTAAATAGTGATTTGTAAGTACTATAGTCTTTTGTGTCTTTGTTGGTATTCATGTGTGCCAAACATGAAGTCTATTTATTTTACTCAATGTTTCTATCTTCCTCTATGTAAAAATCAAGAAAAAGGCTCAAGCAATGATAAAGGTAAATCTAGATCCAAGAAAAAGGATAAATGCAACTATTTTCATTAGGAATGGCATTGGAAATCAAATTGCCATAAACTCAAATTTAAAGATAAGTATGCCATAATATCTTATACGCTAAATGATGTTGCTGGTGTTTTAGATAGTTATGGTTTTGATGATGATATTATTCTATTAGTATCTATTGGTTCTTCTACAAATATTTGGATTCTTGATTCAGGTTGCACTTACCATATGTGCCATAATAAATTTTGGTTTTCTAATTATCAATCTATTGATATGGGTATTGTCTTGATGGGAAATAATGTGTCTTGTAAGATTGTTGGTATTTGTAAAATTTGAATTAAGATTCATGATAGTATTGTTAGAACTTTGAAAGATATTCGTCATGTGTCGATAAGCTTCAAGGTAACACTTTTAGTAATGGTGTTTCAAATTCATCCTCGCCATATTTAGTCTTAGATATTGCTCACTTTTGTCTAATAAGTGAGGCATGGATGCCTATTATGAGAATGAAGGGTTTGTTTGGTGATAAGAAAGTCCACCATTTTTGGACCAATAATGATTTGGTATTTTGCAAGAGTCAGTTTGTTGAGTTCTGTCAAAGAAGTGGCATACTAAGACATCGCACTATATGTAGTAAACCACATTGCCATGGAGTTTCAGAATGTTTGTTTTTGACTCTTTTGGAAAGAGCGTATTGCATGCTCTTTTATGCTATTTTGGGTATATCATTTTGGACTAAAGCTTATAATACTTGTTATTTTGTGAATTGGTCTTTATCAACTACATTTGGTTGAATACTTCATTTGATAAAGAGAAGTGTGTTTTGGCATTTAAAGATAATGGTGTTAGTGAACAGGTGAAGCTTGAGTATGTATATGTTAGTAAAGTGCAAGTAGGCCCTTATATTCAACCTTTAGTAAGCAAGTTAGATTATTTTGCTAATTATTTAGTAGAGGAGCAACTAGGGTAGCCATATTGTATTGTCTTTAATAAAAGGAAATTATGAGACCCTTATTGGCTTCATTTGTTTATTTGTTGCTCTTTGATTATACATTTCATATGCTAGTATTGTTAGAAATTTGATTTATGTTATGGTTTATACTTGTCCTAACATTTCACATGTGGTTTATGTTGACATGTATTTTATGGGTAACTTTTACAAGGATCCTTTGGAAGTGTGAAATGGAATTTGATTGGCACTTTGAATTTTGGCTTGGTTATTGGTTATATGGACTCTGTTTGTGTTGCATATGGAATTTTTTTGACCAATTTTGTCTCCACTTTTTATTGTACTATTAGTTTGGAAATGACTTTACAATCTACAATTGGTTTATATATTATAGAGGCAAAGTTTATAGCAACAACAGAAATAGTGAATGAAGTTGTTTTCTTTTGATGTTTGGTTAGTAAATTGGGTTTACAGCAAAATATTTCTGTTGTATATTCTGATTTCCAGATTTTGATACATTTGATTTATAATATGTATCTTGAGAAGACAAAACACTTTGGTGTTAGACATTGTTTCGTTGGGGATATTACACCTTATAGTGGTGTTATTGCCAAGAAGATAACCACTTCAGAGATTCTAGCAATCATGTTGACCAAGCATATTCTTATTGACAAGTTCAAGCATTGCTTGAATTTGGTTGGTGTTCGCAGCAGGTAATTCCCTTCGGGGCTTTGATGGGATGGATGTTTGGTATTTTGGAGGATTCCTGTTTGAAGAACTTGGTTTTATTTTGAGCCAAGGTGAAGATTTGTTATTTAATTGGTTACAAAATGTCTTAATACAATTAGAATTCTATTCTTAATAATATTATAGTTATGGAATGTGTTGTTTCTCTTCCAACTCGAGAGATCATCACCATAAATTGAGAAGTTATAATATTGAAGCCACATTTGGTACTCAAGCCATCTTTTAGTCATCTTTATTCTCTCTTTTAATCATCTATTATTGGTATGCAATTTAGATATTTTCTTCATAAAATTTGTTATCGTATTCTTCCTTTGTATTACTACTGATAGGAGTCAAATTATTTCATTTTTGTTATGTTTAAAGGTTGATATTTGTGTGAAAATTGCGTTTTATTTTATTATTTAATCCACAAATGTCATTTCATGGGTATTTCGTGTTTAAAGTGCAATTTCAGGTAAAATTATAATTTTTGAGAAGTTTGGACAAATTTCAATGACCAGGATTGAGTGCAAATAAAAAGAAAACAAAAGTTCAACATTTGGAATTTCGCCGCCGGCAAGAATATTCTCGCCGCCGGCGAAAACCTTACGGAGAAAATGTTGAAAATCTTCCCGAGAGCACGGATTTTGGCAAAGCAATCTCGCCGCCGGCCAAAGAATTCTCGCCGCAGGCCAAGTGCATCTCGCCGCCGGCCACAATAATCCCGCCGTCGGCGAGATTTAGCGAAACCGAAATCGTAAGTTTTCCAGAAATCTCGCCGCGGTGAGAATAACTTCGCCGCCGGCGAGTTTCGTTCGAAAACATTTTTTTATGCTGTTTTGTTCCAAAATTGCCCTCCAAAACCCTAGATCTATATATACATTATGATGGAGAAGGAGGGGACGGGAGAGAGAGCATAATTGATTTATTTTTGCAGGAGAAAAGGAAATTTTGGAGAGAAAGATTGGAGAAGCTTGAAGGATCATCACCATTTTTGCTACCAAGTCTTCCTCTTCAAGAGTTTTTCATCTCTTCTCCTTAGCTTTTATTTTCTGCTTTTTATTCAGATTGTTTGTTCATGGATTCAATTGAGAATATGTTTGTTCTTATTTTCGTTATGAACTAATTCGTTTTTGCTAAGGCTATGATGTAGTTAGATCAAGGAAATCTGATTTCTTTTGTTATGGTTATATGAATTCATTGTTTTCAAGTCGAGTATTTATTTCCATGCTTAATGCTTTTAAATTTCTGATCAAGATTTAGATGATTTGTTGCATTATATTGAGACCGAGAGGAGATGTGTAATGAATGCTTCTTGTGATAAATACCGTATGTTGAATGCGAGTTTGACACCTAATGCATGATGTATGTGGTTATTCCGGAAATTCCATAAATCGTAATGTGCTTATTTGTGAATAAATCTTCATAGAAATATAGTCGGTTTTCATAGATAAGTAATTCTAATATAACTTGAGAAAGAGTATTAGATAAGTTTGTGTTTTTCAACCATCACTTTAAGCTTTGATTTTCATATAACATGACTTGAAATTGGATTGAATTGATTTAGCGAAATCAAATGCCTTAGCGTTTTTAATCATTTGTGAACGACATTAAATTTTGTTATTTGCGTTTAGTTTTATGTTAATTTGCTTTTAAAACAATTTCAACAATTCGGTTTTCAAATAAAATTAGGGTTAGTCAATTTCGGTACTTAGTAACGCCATTCCTTGTGGGTTCGATATCCGTACTTTTGTACACTTTATTACTTGAACGATTCGTACAGTTGCGAAAATACGCATCAACTACTTGGCGCCGTTGCCGGGGAATGGTTTGATTTTATTAATATCGATACTACCTAATCTTAGTTTTAATTTGAAGTTAATTTTCTTTATCATTGTTTCATTTTTAATTTTGTTTAATTTTCTCTTTTATTTCATTTATCATAAAAAAAGGTAACTTTGTGTTGTTTTTGTGCTAGTTAATTTTCTGGTTGTAGGATTGTTGTATGAGACGTACAAGAAGCCTTAACCAATTTCCATTTGACCCAGAGATTGATAGAACATTTAGGCGTCTAATCCGAGAGAGAAGGCGTTCAACCTCACCTCCTAATAGACAATCAACTATGGATCCACCATTTGTTGAGGGAGGTGGAAATCATAGAGCTTTGAGGGATTATGCTGTGCCTAATGTTGGAACTACTTCGGTATAAGGAAGCCAACTGCTCAAGCAAATAACTTTGAGATAAAACCATTCTTTATCCAAATGGTTCAATCAAATCGGTTTGGGGAATGTCAAAGGATTATCCAAATGCACATATTGCTTACTTTCTGAGGTGTGTGATCTTTACAAGATAAATGGTGTGTCTCAAGATGCTATAAGATTGAGGGTTTTTCCTTTTTCACTTTGGGATAAAGCCAAGGAGTTGGCTAAATTCATTACCACCGGATCAATTACAACATGTAATGAGTTGGTTCAGAACTTCTTGTCCAAGTTTTTCCCTCCTACTAAGACGGAAAAATTGAGGAATGAAATCACATCTTTTACACAGTATGACCAAGAATCATTGTATGAAGCTTGGGAAAGATTCAAAGAAATGTTGAGGAAGTGCCAACAATGGTATACCTTTTTGGCTGCAAGTCTCTACATTTTATAATGGGTTGGTTTCAAACTATCGTGCAATGATTGATGTCTGAAATGGAGGGTCTTTAATGGGAAAACACCGGAGGATGCTCATGAGTTATTAGAGATCATGGCAGAAAACAATAATCAGTGGCATTCATAGCGGGTAATTGCAAAAAGACCAGCAGTAGTGCATGAAATTGATTCAGTGAATGCTTTGTCGGCTCAAGTCAGCCGCTTCTTTCAAGAAAGATGGATTCTTTGTCATCCAAATTCGAATCCAAACCAACTGTACAATGTGATTTATGTGTTGGAAATCATGCTAGTATTGAGTGCCAAGCTGGAAATCCATTTGCTTCACCAAATACTGAGCAAGAAAATTATGTTTCAAATTTCCAAAAACCTCAAAATAACCCATATTCGAACACCTATAATCCAGGTTGGAGAAATCATCCAAATTTGTCATGGGGAAATAATCAAGGGGGATTCAAACCGTCATCATCTTCCTACCAAACCCAAGAGAAGAAACAAACAGATTTGGAAGGAATTTTGGGAAAGTTCATTGAGGAGACAATAACAAATTTCAGAAATCAAGAGGCAATAAACAGGGACATCCAAAACCAACTAGGGCAGCTTTCAAAGCAGATTGCAGAAAGGTCTCAAGGATCATTGCCTAGTGACACAATAAATCCCAAAGAGCATGTAAAGGCTATCACATTGAGAAGCGGTAAAGAGCTTGAATGGCAAGGGAAATCGGAGAAAATGATGGAAAAATCTAAAGAAAAGCCATCAACATCCCAAGATGTTCAACCTTCCCCAAATGCGAAATATGAGCCTCTTATCCCATATCCTCAAAGATTGAATAAGAAAAAGCTTGATAATCAATTTGATAAATTTTTGGATATTTTTAAGAAATTGCATATTAACATTCCTTTTGCAGAGATGTTGGAACAAATGCCCAAGTATGCAAAATTCATGAAGGAAATTCTATCAAAGAAGAGGAAGCTGGAAGATTATGAAACTGTCATGCTAAATGAGGAGTGCAATGCAGTTCTTCAAAGAAAACTGCCACAGAAATTGAAAGACCCAGGGAGTTTTACTATACCTTGTACTATAGGAAGTTGCAATTTTGATAAAGTCCTATGTGATTTAGGAGCAAGCATTAATTTGATGCCACTTTCTATTTTTCAGAAAACTAGGGCTGGGAGAAGTAAAACCCACTTCAATCTCTCTACAATTAGCGGATCGATCGGTGAAACATCCTCTAGGGGTAATTGAGGATGTTTTAATTAAACTTGACAAATTTATTTTCCCTATAGATTTCGTGGTGCTTGACATGGACGAAGATAGAGAGGTACTGTTGATATTGGGGAGACCGTTCCTTGCAACTGGAAGAACATTGATTGATGTTCAGCAAGGAAAGCTCATTCTACGGGTGCAAGATGAACAAGTGACTTTTGATGTTTTTGAAGCAATGAAATTTCCAAGTGAGGTATATTCTTGTTTTCAAATTAACACTCTTGACAAGTTAATCTCGGAAACTTTTGAGGAGAGAACTCCATTGCTACCACTAGAAGCTTGCCTTGTGAAATCTGCAACAAATGAGATGGATGAAATGAGGAATGATGCTTATGAGAATTCCCGAATATACAAGGACAAGACGAAGGTTTGGCATGATAAGCACATTTTGAGGCAAAACTTTGAGGTGGGACAAAAAGTGTTGTTTTATAAATCCCGTCTCAGAATTTTTCCAAGAAAGCTAAAATCTCGTTGGTCAAGACCTTTTCTAGTAACCAAGGTGTTTCCTTATGGAACAATTGAGATTAGTCATGAAACAAAGGGAACTTTCAAGGTAAATGGACAACGGTTGAGGCCATATTTTGACGGAGAATTCAACAAGCAGAAAGATAACATAAAGTCTAGCTAATGACTATAACTTAAAGCGCTTAATGGGAGGCAACCCATCAGATTTGTTTTCTTATCTTTTATCTCATTTTATTTTAGAAATTTTAAATTCTACACTTCATTTTATGATAATTTTATTTTTAATTAAATTTTCTTATTTTATTTGTCTTGCAGGTAAAAAAAAAACCATTTGTAGTTGTTCCTTCTTACATTGAGGACAATGTAAGGTTTTGGTTGGGGTGCGGTAAACGATAAATCTTTTCTTCCCTTCATTTTTATTAGTTTTGTTTGTGTGTTTATTTGTGTTTAATTTTGATTTTCCATTTATTTTTCTGCATTTTGATTTAATTTCTTTTATTTTTATTTTTTTTATTATTTGCATTTTACTTATTTTAATTTGCACGTTGATGATAATAATGTGATTGTGATAACAAGTAGCTTTTAGAAAACATTAAATTTTGCTTCGGTTTAAAGATAATTTCAAATGTTGATTTTACCTAGTTGGCGACTCTTTTGGTATGTGGTATGATTTGGTTGATTAGTCTAAATGCTTAGAGAAGTCTTATGTGCGAATTTTTCATGGATATTTTTGTGATCTCAACAAACTCTAGAACTCATTTGAAAACCTCTTGAGGCGAAATAATTTGGGATTGCACTGTTTAGGAGATGATGTAGGCCATTTTTGGATCGATTGTGCCATTTTAAGCCTACCTTGTTATCCTTATATCACTAGTTACCTCTTTGAGCCTATTTAAATATATTGTTAGCCTTATTTTTCTTTCTTTTTGCCTTCTATAACCTACCTTTTACTGAGCCAAATATATATATATATATATATAATTCCTACCTTATTTGTTAAGAGCACTTAATTTTGAACACAAACTTTTCAAGAGCAATTGGAGTAAGGATGGAATAATAAAAAAAATAAAAAAAAAGACATCTTCTACATATATTGGAAGAAATTGGTTGGGGTTATGTTTAAAAAAAAAAGAAAGAAAAGAAAAGAAAAAGAGAAAAAAAGGGCCTTCACACTCTAGTAAATAAAAGAGTGTTAGTAATGGATGTACTGAGGTGAAAGATTGAGGAAGAATTATTGTTTATCTTTGGAAAAATGGGTTATGATCTAAGAAACAATTGGGTTAAATGGTGTTACTTTTTTACTTAATTGGTTGTGTTTAATCTAATAAGTGCTATTATTTGTATTTTGACACTTCCTGCTCTTTTCTTAACCAAATACCTAAGCCTAACATTACAAGCCTAATAAAGTCCTATTGATCCGCAAAGTGGTGTATTTTTCTTCATTGCTGGAGTAGAGTTTTAAGAATGAGTCTACGGAGTTTGAGATTTCACCTTTTTGTTTGAGGATGTTCTGCATAATATTATCCGGGCATTATGGCTATTGGTTTGTGGTTTGATGGATGTTTAAGAGTCAATAACAAAAGTGAAATTGGCATTTGAGATTTCTTAAAACTTAGGTGACATTTAATTATTCTATATGTTGGGTGTTATTTACAATTTTTGAGACATTTGTGCAAATTATTTTTTTTTATGTTATGTTATTGTTTTAAGTTAGGATAGTTATAGGTAAGATGTTTATGGGTGTCATCACTGGAAGCCCTCACGAGACTACAACTCGTCCTACTAGGACCGCCTGTGGTTTAAAGGCTTATCAGACATACGCTTAATGTAATGTTGTAAATAGAATAAATTTCCTTTGAATTTTTCTTTTAATGTCTCCTTTGAAATTATTCATAGATCGCTTTTTCTTGCTAGAGACTAGCAAGAAGCTGGTTGGGGGTTGTTGATAGGAGTCAAATTATTGCATTTTTGTTATGATTTAAAGGTTGATATTTGTGTGAAAATTGCGTTTTGTTTTATTATTTAATCCACAAATGTCATTTGACGGGTATTTCGTGTTTAAAGTACAATTTCAGTAAAATCATAATTTTGGAGAAGTTTGGGACAAATTTCAATGACCTGGATAGAGGTAAATAAAAGAAAAACAAAAGTTCAACATTTGAATTTTGGCACAGCAGCGAGAATATTCTCGCCACAAATAAACCTTACTTCGGAGAAAATGTTGAAAATCTTCCCGAGAGCACGGATTTTGGCAAAGCAATCTCGCCACCGCTACTAAAGACTCGGGCCACGCTATGCATCTTGTCACGGCCAAGTGCATCTCGGCCACGGCCACAATAATCCCGGGGCCACGGTGAGATTTAGCGAAACCGAATCGTAAGTTTTCTGTCAGAATCTCGCCGGGCGAGAATAACTTTCGTCACGCATGAGTTTCTTGCTCGAAAACATTTTTTTATGTCGTTTTGTTCCAAAATTGCCCTCCAAAACCCTAGATCTATATATACATTATGACGGAGTATGAGTGGACGGGAGAGAGCAGAATTGATTTATTTTTGCAGGAGAAAAGGAAATTTTGAGAGAAAGATCGAGAAGGCTCAAGGATCATCACCATTGTCATACCAAGTCTTCCTCTTCAAGAGTTTTTCATCTCTTCTCCTTAGCTTTTATTTTCTCAGTGATTTTATTCAGATTGTTTGTTCATGGATTCAATCGAGAATATGTTTGTTCTTATTTTCGTTATGAACTAATTCGCTTTTTGCTAAGGCTACGATGTAGTTAGATCAAGGAAATCTGATTTCTTTTGTTATGGTTATATGAATTCATTGTTTTCAAGTCGAGTATTTATTTCATGCTTAATGCTTTTAAATTTCTGATCAAGATTTAGATGATTCGTTGCAGATTATATTGAGACCGAGATGAGATGTGTAATGATTGCTTCTCAGGATAAATACCGTATGCTGAATGCGAGTTTGACACCTAATGCATGATGTACGTGGGTTATTCCTAAATTCCATAAATCGTAATGTGCTTATTTGTGAATAAATCTTCATAGAAATATAGTCGGTTTTCATAGGTAAGTAATTCTAATATAACTCGAGAAAAAGTATTAGATAAGTTTGGGTTTTTCAACCATCACTTTTAGCTTTGATTTTCATATAACATGACTTGAAATCGGATTGAATTGATTTAGCGAAATCAAATGTCTTAGCGTTTTTAATCATTTGTGAACAACATTAAATTTTGTTATTTGCGTTTAGTTTTATATTAATTTGCTTTTAAAACAATTTCAACAATTCGGTTTTCAAATAAAATTAGGGTTAGTCAATTTCGGTACTTAGTAACGTCATTCCTTGTGGGTTCGATATCCGTACGATTCGTACACTTTATTACTTGAACGATTCGTACACTTGCGAAAATACGCATCAACTACTTTTGTTGAGAAAGATTTAGGTGTATTTGGAGTTTTGTTTTGAATGGTTTTTCGATATTTGTATCTTTAATCTCCATTTGATTATTAGTTAATTGTTTTCGGTGTATCTTCTCCGGCTTTTCGTATAAAAAGATTGAATCATTTAAATCTTTGTTTTATAATTTATTTTCTTATTTTCTATTTTAAAGTAACATATTCATATTTATTTGTACAATTCAAATTAATTCCTGGTTTTTCCTTGCGCATTAGCCACTTTATAACATCTCAAAATATAATGTATATTTTATATAAGCACACATTTTCACCGTTATGGTTAAAGCTGAATCAAGTTCAAAAATAACTTTATTTGATGGCCGTTAACCACTAGGTCTAGTGTTTGACGATTGTTGACCCATTAATGTGGATTGGATGTCTATCGTTCGTTGATGAATCATTGAAATGCCATAAACCATTCATTCACTGCCATTGACCAACCGTTACGCGGTCAAACTCTGGCATTAACCGATGCATCTTTCTTATGATCTTCATATGAAGCTATCTAACGCATTTTCCTTCTTTTAGTTGCTTTTTTCTTATAACTTAACAACTTGATCTCCGTATCAATTTGGTTGCTATAACAAAAGAAGTCAAATTATAAACAAGTTTATGAATGAGTTATATAATAAAACTTAAAAATATATACCTCATCAGACGTAGGGCAACCTCATATAATGAACTATTTTCCATAGATCTATGAATCTAAGTGCATTTGATGAAGTAATATTCTAAGTTTATGTGAAGATACTTCGTTACATATAATTATAAAAATGATATAGTATAATTGATTTAATTAACATGTAAAAAGTTTAACATGAAAATAATAGAGTTTAATAGAAAATCAATTATATATTTATTAGTATAATAAGATAATAATGTCAAAATTGCTGTTTTTTTTTATTTTGATACTTTTATAGTGCTAGAAGTTATAATGTTTTTTAATAACATAATAATGATAAAATCATTTGTTTTGTTGTTGTCTTAGATTTAGGAGATATTACTTCTCTCCATTTTATGCAATTTAAAAGATAAAAAATACATAAAACAAAAAATCAAACATCAAAGTAGTGAAGTTGGAAGATAAGTAAAGAAAATATATGTAAAATGATTAATATACATTTTATAAAAATTAAATTAAATATTAAAGTCAATTATAACAATATTGCTTAATTAGTAGAATAAGTAGCTAAATATATATTGTATTGAGAACACGTTCATGAACACAAAATTCATTAAACCAATTAAATAAAAAAAAAATTATAAGAAGTTTTTCAGCAATTGAATTGCAAAAGGGGGGGAAAAAATCCCATTCTTCTTTCAAAATAGGAAATTTTCATGGGCTATAAAATTTGCATAACAAGAATTTTGAGAATATTACCCTCTTAACACTTTTTTTAACCCAATGGTAGCTTTTCCCTAAATCACCATACGATTGCGTTTTCATTGAATATTTTTATCATTTGGTCCTTTGATATTTTTCTCGCCTCCTCTATCTCATGTCTTTCAGATTACTCCTTAACTTTACCTCTCTCTCGTGACCTTTCTTCCTTCTTGCTTCATTCCTTCTTGTAATGGACCATAAATCCCCTAACTTAGCAAAAACAAAAGGTAGAGAACATTTCAGATTATGGGAGAGAGATATTTTCGCTATTAGTTGAGAAATAAAGGAGCTGTGGTGCCGACATTGATGATAAATATGCGGAGCTTCGAAGATTGGAGTATCCGGGGAGAGAAACTTATCAGAATATGAATTGTTCGTTTTCTGCCATTGATCCACCGACGTTACTCAGTCTCTCGTTGCCTAGATGGGATTGTTATAAGGTGTCAAATCATATTGCAATTCTATGATCCAATCAGCCAGTTAGTTCGACCTTGATGGTTCATCCACCTCCTTAAGTACAAGAAAAAGAAGAACATGTGATTTGTTCACCGGTGCAAGTTCCAAATAAGGAAAATTGGAGTGGTGGTAAGGCTAGTTATGGTATTGATAATTGAATTAATATTGTTTTTTTTTGTTGGTTCTTTCTTTTGCTCGTTGAAGATAATTTGGTGGTGTTTACTTATATTTATATGTAATATATTACGTATATATTTATGTTTGTATGTAACCTATTATATCTATATGTATTTTTGTATTACAACTATCGTACTTTCAACGACCCATCGGATGTAAGATGTCACGTTCATATTTATTTTTGTATGTAATATGTTACATCCATTGTAATTTCAGTGACCTATCGGATGTAACTTATTACATTCATTTGTATATTTGGATATAACTTTTTACATCTACCTCTACCTTTATATATAACGTATTATATGCACATCCGATGGGGTCACCAAAAATGGGTAACGGAGCATCGATGACATGTTATATCTTCTTATATTATTATATGTAATATATTTCATGTAATATATTACATTTATTTTTACCTTATTATGTTATAATTGTTGCATTATTCCTACTTATTTTGAGCAAGCATTTATTAAACCTTTCATTAACAATTTGTTTCAGCATCATACTCACCTAAGAAAAAAGTAAGTTATTGATAAATGAAAAAATTAACAAGTTGCATCAGTTTAATAGTGGCTAGAAAAGGTGTTAGAACGAATGAAGACTAATATTTAATGAGTTACATTCACCTATTACAACCATATCTATCTTTATATGTAATACTCTACATTCACATCTATCTTTATATATAACATGTTACATCCACCTCTACATTTATATGTAACTTGTTACATCTATTATACTTTTAGTGATCCACCATATGTAATATATTATATTCATATGTATATTTCAAGTAACATGTTACATCCAATGTAGTTCGATGACTCATCAGATGTAACATATTACATCAATTATAGTTATTTTGATTTATCGGATGTAACTTGTACATGTACCTAAATTTTTGTATATAACATATTATATCTACTATATTACAATGACATATTGAATGTAACATGTTATATCCACATATATCTTTGTACATGTTACATCAACTGTAGTTCTAACGACAAATCAAATGTAACCTATTAATCTATATTTTTTTATGTAACATATTACATCAATCATAATACATGTGACACACCAAATATAACATATTACATCCATATATATTTACATGTAATATAGTATATACATTGGAGTTGGCTGCCGAAGCTCTAATTGGCCATAAAGCTCTAATGGGGGCATCGATAGTAGTTGTCAGAGCTTTGATGGGGTAATCAAAGCTTCAGTAGGGTCCTCGTCGATGGATATGACCTTGTTATCAATTTATTGAAGTTATGAAATGATGATCTTTTGATTATGTAATTTGGTATAAAACAATGAGTTTAAGGATGAGTTGTTGTTAATTAGGAAAAATTAAAATTTATCAAAATTAATACTATTTAGACCAAAATATTCAAAAATCTCAATAGGGTCTTATTTTTATATTGACATAAAAGATCAATATTTTCATCAAGTCAATAGTCATTAATTGAAGCATGAACATTTTTGAAAAAGAAAAATGGTCAAAATAATCTTTTTTTAAGAATAACTCATACACAATCACATACGGGGATTTGAAATCTTCTATTACTACTACAACTCTCCAATTGGAAAATATGCCACTAGGTTACACATTTACCCTAAATATTTAAAATTTATCATAACAACTAATTTATAATACTCAAATGAGCAATTAAGAACACATGAAATGACAATTTATAAAATAACATTCAATAATGGTTTTTATTAGTAAATTACAAACTAGGTAAACATAGACATATAAGGAATTGTTGGGATTGGTTCGATTTGTAGAGAGAGAAACTAGAGAGAATTTAGAGAATTTTATGGAATGTCTAGATCCTTTAATAAGTCCATGTATATATAGAGAAATACATGTACACATGTCAATTACATAGGGCATACACGTTATAACATTTCAGCTGGATATTAAAGCTTGAGGTCAACCACCCCATGGCTCGGGTTAATGGTCAGCTTTCCAACAACAACGCTCCTATGCTTAGGCATGCCCATGCTATAAATTTTTTTGTGGGCACGGGCCGAAGCAAGCCATCCTAGGGTGACTCGTCCGATGGCTCAGGCTGTTACAAGGCTAGGGCACTTTTGGGCTCAGGCTTTGTGTCTCAAGACTAGGAAACATCAAGGCTCGGGCAGATGTCTCAAGGCTAGGACACATCAAGGCTCGAGAAGATGTCTAAAGGCTAGGACACATCAAGGCTTGGGAACTGTGTCTCAAGGCTAGGAAACATCAATGATCGAGGATTGTGTCTCAAGGCTAGGAAACATCAATGATTAAGCATTGTGTCTCAAGGCTAGGACACATCAATGCTCGGGCACTATGTCTCAAGGTTAGGAAATGTCAAGGCTCATACAGATGTCTCAAGACTAGGACACACCAAGGCTAGGGCACTGTGTCTCAAGGCTAGGATATATCAAGGCTCGGGCACTATGTCTCAAGGTTAGGATACATCAAGGCTTGGGTAAATGTCTCAAGGCTAGGACACATAAAGGCTCAGGAATTGTATCTTAAGGGTAGGACACATCAAGGCTCGAGCATTATGTCTCAAGGCTAGGACACACTATGGCTCAGACATTAGGTCATTCCTTATGTTTAAATATCATGCTCCATTACTCTTTTTACTCAATTCTTCAACTAAGGTGGAAGAGTAAAACGATCAATAGGCAAAACGACACATTGAATCTGAAAAAGGAACCTATTCACTATAAGAATAGGCTCAACCTTCTCACGCATGATGTCGAGCTCTTTCTTAACATTCATATATAGGAGGTGTTGGACACAATGGTCCATATGGTGTGTAGACATACCCTCACTTTCATCTTAGGTTGAGTCTTAATGAGTCTTTTTCCCAAATCTCAAGCAATTAAAGGAGTTGTCTAGTGGCATGACCACCCAAGCTACATTTCTTTTTGGCTTGGCCTGGAGGATCATGATTTTCTTTGCCTAAGCTTTTTCTTCTCTTTTTTTCTTCTTAATGTTTTATCAAGGTGATAATCTTATGACATGTAATCTTAAGAGAGAGCACTCTACCAGGTCTATGACCAAGGTGGACAACTCTCTCTTCAGTGTTAGAGCATTGTACCTATATTGTGATCGAAGTGATCAATTCTCTTTAAGGGCTAGTGTTCTACCTATTTGGGCCCGAGGTTATCAACTCTTTGAGGGAGAGCATTCTGAATTTTTGTGGCCGAGATGATCAACTCTTTGAGTGATATCGCTCTACCTAGTATGAGCCTAAAATGATCAATTCTCTTTGAGGGAAAGCATTGCACCTGTTTTGAGCATGAGGTGATCAAATCTTTGAAGGAGAGATTTTTACCTAGTTTAAGCCTGAGGTGATCAATTCTCTTTGAGGGAGAGCATTCTACCTGTTTTGAGCTTGAGGTGATCAATTGTTTAAAGGAGAGATTCTTCCTAATTTATGACCAAGGTTATCAAATTTTTGAGGGAGAGTGTTCTACCTGGTTTGAGCCCAAGGTGATCAACTTTCTTTGAGGGAGAGCATTCTACTTTTTTGAGCTTGAGGTGATCAACTCTCTTTAAGGGAGAACACTCTCCCTATTTTATGACCCAAGTGATCAACTCTTTGAGGGATAGTGCTCTACCTATTTTGACCATAAGGTGATCAAATTTCTTTGAGGGAGAGCATTCTACCTTGTCTAACCCCGATGTGATCAACTCTCTTTGAGAGAGAGCATTCTACCTAGTCTGAACCCAAGGTGATCAACTCTCTTTAAGGGTGGTGACCTGATTTTTAATCACCTCATTTTTTTCTATGGAACTTCCTCTTCCTTTCTTTGACAGGTCTAGCTTTTAGATCGAGATTTGATTAGTGGGTTACGATATCAGGGTCAATCCCAGACATGTCTGCAGGCCCCTATACAAAGACTTCAGAATTTTCTTATGGAAAATAAGATACTACTCTCTCAACTCTGTTTGCAAGTCTATGCCCAACTTTAGAGAGTGGTATTCCTTCTTGTCCCCCATTTGTAGATCTCATACTTAATTTGAGTTAACAAAATTTACTAGACATACACCTTTTGGCCTTTTATCAAAAAGGCTCATGTTATGGTTTCTACTTGGGTATAGTCTCTTTCATGGTGGAGTTATAACAACTTCTGGCTTTTTCTTAGTTTCCCCTTATTTCCTTTATACCTTCCTTAATTGGGTATTTGATAACTTGGTGGAAGGTGCATGGGATTGTTTTCATCTTGTGTATCCATGGTCTACCCAGGCTGGTATTGTAGTGGGCTGGGACATCAATTACCATGAAATTGGTCATCACTATAGATTCTTGTGCCATGATTGGTAACACCACGGTTCCAATTACATAGGTGATGCTACTATTAAATCCCGCCAAGGGTATCTCTCTACTTGTTATATCGCTTTCCTTTATACCTAGGGTCCTCATTATTGATTGAAAAAGAAGGTCGACGGAGGTCCCAATGCCAATCATGATCCTACAAACATCATTGAGTTCTATCCTCAAGGTAATTACCAAAGGGTCCTCGTCTAGAGATGTCTCTCCCAGTGAAGTGATTTCAACAAAAGACCTCACATTTCCCAGATTATAGACATACAGTGATCTATGACAATCCTTGGCATACCACTCTTAGAATTTGGAGTGAATCCTTGAAAATATGGGGTCAAAAGTCAAAGCTTGAGCTTAGAATCTAAGCCCCATGGTGGGCGCCAAAATTTTAGCCTTAGTCCAATTTGCAGAGAGAAAAATAATCTAATCCCAGCAGCCATACCAGGTGCCAAAAACTTGTTGTTTCTTTTAGGAGAACATAAAACGTGCAAGTATACACGGTCACAATTAATAAAATTTGATAACTAAAGTATCGTTTCCACGGAGATTTGTCACTCTATTTTGTTGAGTACTAAAATTGTTTCCCTCTGTTTTTATCCAAAACGATCGTTAATTGGTGAAATTGTTTAAGAAGCAAATTAACTTAAAAATAAACGCAAATAACACAATTGAATGTTGTTCACAAATGATTAAAAATTCTAAGGCATTTGATTTCGCTAAATCAATTCAATACGATTTCAAGTAATGTTATATGAGAATCAAAGCCAAAAGCGATGGTTGAAAAACTCAAATTTACCTAATACTCTCTCTCGAGTTATATTAGAATTGCTTATCTATGAAAACAAACTATATTTCTATAAAGATTTAATCACAAACAAGCACATTATGATTTATGGAATTTCTAGAATAACCACATACATCATGCATTAGGTCTCACACTCGCATTCAACATACGGTATTTATCACAAGAAGCATTCATTACACATCTCCTCTCGGTCTAAATATAATGAAACAAATCATCTAAATCTTGGCCAGAAATTTAAAAGCATTAAGCAGGGAAATAAATACTCAACTTGAAAATAATGAACTCATATAAAAATAACAAAACAAATCAGATTTTCTTGATTCAACTACATCATAGCCTTAGCAAAAATGAATTAGTTCATAATGGAAATAAGAATTACAATAGTTAAGGAATATTAGATGAAGAATACAAAGAAAATTGAAACAGCTGGGCTCTTAAATATTTGGCACACGCAGAACACAACAGAAGCCAAAAATGGCTTATGATGTTCCACAATCCAACCCACAAACTCTCCAAAAATTCAAAAACTAAAAACTCCTCTTTCTGGCATTAAATGCCCTAATTATAGCTCCAAAAATACATCAAAAATATTAAGCGTGGGAGACAAACACGCGTATGGAATTGGAAGACACGCGTATGGGAAATGGGATATCGAAATTGTTATTTAAACATACGCGTGAGAGACATTAAAACAGAGGGCGCCGTTTCTAATTTTTTTTAATTCAATCTACGTGCCAAGTGTCACGATCTGATTCAGTGCAAGATATAGTGGGACATGTGGCATCCTGCTATTGGTGGGAGAAACGAGCGCACACGGACTGCATCGCACGGGATAAGCGACATAGAGAAAATGGGGGATAGCTGCTAGAAACGCATACGTGATTTTGCGTTTTTTCTTTCACCGAAACATGCCACGTGTTAGCACATGGGTCCCACCCTGCACGCCGGCATGTGCAGCAAGTGGGCCCCATAGGGCGCACCAAGCGGCGTGATCCAGAAAACCTGCGTCCATTCGCTTTGGTCGGGTTTGAAAGACACGCGCTCATCCTTACCATTGCTTTTCTGATCTGACGATTCACGTGGCACGAGCACAATAGATGCGCGTGGATTTCTCCCCTGCGCAGAACAATAAACTTTTCTTAATTGCATTTTAGCCCTAAATTTAATTCCAATAACATTTTAAACTTTCATTAATTACAATTAAGCCTGATTTTAATTCAAATTATATGTTAGACTTTTATTAATTTCAATTAAATACTCTTTTATTATAAATTATATTTTTAGACATAAATTTGCAATTAAGTACTTTTTAGATTCAAATTATTTACTTTTCTTAAAAATATATTCCTTAACAAATAAACAGTAAACATTAATTTATTCAACTTAAATTAACTAAAAATGTAAAGAAACTAGCAATTATAATTAATAAAATAGATGAAAATAACTATATAAAATATAGTTATCAAAAAAACAAGAAAGAATTTAGACAATTTTTTGGAATGTGTGGATCTCTTAGAAATTCCATGCATATATAGAGCATTACATGTACACGTGTAGATTACATAGGGCATACGCATCACAGTATGTTAGCAGGATATAAAAGTAAAGCAAAATACATTTAAAGCTTGAGGTTGACCACCCCATGGCTCGGGTAGATGGTCAACCTTCTACCAATAAAGCTTCTATGCATAGGCAGGCCCATACTACAAGTGTAATTGTGGGTACGAGCCCAAGAAGGTCCTCTTAGGCTAACTTGGGCTATTACAAGGTTTGGACACTTCAGGTCTTAGGTGTTCTGTCTCAAGACTAGGACACATTAAGGCTTGAGTAGATGTTTCAAGGCTACGACACATCAAGGCTTAGGTAGATGTCTCAAGGTTGGGACACATCAAGGCTCAGGAAATGTATCTCAAGGCTAGGACATATTAAGGCTTGATTTCAGTGTTTCAAGGCTAGGAAACATAAAGGATCGGGCACTATGTCTCAAGGCTAGGAAACATCAAGGCTCAGGCACTATGTGTCAAGGCTAAGACATATCAAGGTTTGGGAAAATTTCTCTAAGCTAGGACACACCAAGGCTCGGGCTTTGGGTCTTAAGGCTAAGCATATCAAGGATCGGGCAATGTGTCTCAAGGCTAGGACACATCAAGGCTCAAGAACTATGTGATGACTCTATGAAAATAGAGTCATTAGCGCACTTTTTTACTTAATATTTACTTGTTTTATTCAATAAATAGTATTTTTTTGGTCAAAAATATTAAAATATAAACTTTTTAATGAAAAAGGGTGAAAATATAATTTTTGGATTTTTTTGGGATTTTTTTGGATTTTTTATGAATTTCTAAAGTAGGACCAATCAGGAGCTAACAAGGCAAGCACGGAGATCAAATCACGTCTCGCAGCATGTGAGGAGGATGAAACACATGCCACATGTCAACACGGGGTTCAATCCGAATTCAAAAATCTGTCAATGCACCATGCCACGTGTCACAACGCCATTACTTTACGCGTTCTACCGGTATGCCACGCCATCCATTTCCACGAATAACGTTGTTCCATGTGTTACTGACTCAGTAAGAGTTGACTTTGACTAGTCTCCTCTACCACGCGTCGCTCCTTGATTCGCCTAATGAATTTCCCTTTCCACGTGTCACGCTGTGATTGGCTGAAATTGTCAATTTTGCTTGTTTTGATTATATCCCTTGATCTGAAGACGATCTAATGGTACAGATCGCACTTGAGCTTTATTTAAGCCCCTAATCACTCTATAAACCCTAATTGGCCTCCATTAGCATAATTTTGGTCATTTTTGGAGCTAAAAAGAGAAAAATACATAAAATTTCAAGAGATGACACAATTTTGGTGAAGATTCAATAGGAGATTAGCACTACAATTTAAGAGATTGATTGTATTTTTTTCCTACTCTTTTTATTATCAATTTTTATGTATTTATTTATGAAAAATATGAGCTTTATGAACACAATTATGTGTATTTAATTTATTAATCTAAGGATCTTATGAACCAAATTTTCACCATGTGATGATCTAATATTTTTTTTCCCAAATATAATATTAATTTAATTATATTATTTAATCTAATTTTTATGCTATTAATTGTTTGACCAATAATTTATCTATAGAGGCAATTAATAGATTTGAGAGAATTATTTAATTGTTTGTTTTGATTGAATAACATGCATAGTTTCTAGGCAAAGATGTATGATTCTTATGTATGTGATCCATAATTGATGAACTTAATGAGTAGTATGCAATTTAATTGACATGAGAGTGTGATTAAATTAATTACTATATGGTGTGTAGTTTACTTGGGAGAGGAATACATGCTAGGTTAGATTCATTTGATCATGTAATTAATTGATAATTATATTGGGGGAATTTTAGCGATTCGCATGTTTAGAAAATTGAGGAATTAAGTATTCCTAGATATTTTCTCATATATCTTTTTAGTAACAAAATCTGATTTTATTAATTATTGCTATTTACTTTTAGTTATTTTAATTTTGCTTCCTTAAAATATAAAAACACCAAAAAAATTGATTTTTATTATTTTTAGTTTTAAAACTTAGTTTCTAATAAAATAATCTTTGTGGGAACGATCTTTTCTTATCATTATATTACTTGTTGCGGTACGTATGCTTGTGTATTCATTGCACACACTTCATGTGTAATGATCACTATGTCTTAAGGCAAGGACACAAAAAGGCTCGGGCAGATGTCTTAAGGCTAAGACGCATTAAGGTTCAAGTAGTAGGTTATTCCATATGTTCAAACAGGAACAACTCTTTTTTTCCTTCTTTTCAAACGTAGGGAGAATAAAATTGTTCATATTTTTGTCAAAAATATTTACTTCTATTGCTGCAAGTACAAATAAAGGGAAATATTTACAAAGATTTAAAAATACCAAGAAATGTATATGACAATAAATTTTAGAGGTCATTAAGAAATAAATATTATAAAAATGCTTCATAGACTAACCAATATTTAATTTTTCAAGCATAACTAAATTTGAGAAACAATAATGGGAAAAAACAATAATATTAAGTACAAAGAAAAAAATACCAATCTAAATGTTATTATATAGGTAATATATAGTTATGAAAATAGTTAACAATACACTTAACTAAAATTAGCCACAAAGGAACAGAAACTTCATTGCAGTTATACTAGCTCCCCTTTGGAGCTCTAACTACACAAGATATGGTACAATCATCATTGGATCTTATAATGAACAATCTAGGAGATGAAAACACCAATGCACATGTACCTAAATACAACTATGTCTGGATATTAATCTATTTTAATGAAACCCACCAAAAAAAAGTTTTCAAAACATCACTCTGCATATCACTAATACAGAGCCACAATATAAGTATCACTAATGCTAAACGAGAAAACAACTTTTCACAAAATTATGAGTTCTCAAATATAAGAGTTTTCCCACGTTTTCACCTTCTATGGGTCTCTCTACCACCTTGATTACTACCTCGATGAGCCCTTGTCGACCACCTCAATGATGGTAATGACCACAATTTCTTGTACATGGTCATATATGGGAAAACATATATTAATAGTGTTTCTAATATGTTTGTCTAGTTCTATATAATCAACTATTATACAAAATACTCTCAATTAAATGCCTCTACATTAGTAACCCCTAATAAAGTTCACTCCAATTCAAATGAATATGACCCATACTAGTAAGTTAATTAAAGATCCTATTATATAAAATTTAATTAATGGATTATTTCATTTAATAATATATTGAGTTTTAAATAGACACAAATAATTAGTGATTTTGCAATAATTTATTTAAAAAATATATGATAGTACATGTAAATAAATGAAATATTTCTCTTATTTATTCTAATTTTAAAAAAATATAAACTCTTTTGCATTTAAGGATCTATCCTAACAATCTCCTTCTAGCCCTTAAGCAAATAAGATATGTCTTTTAATCCCATCCCTTCTAGGTGATCCTCAAAACTATTGGTAGATAATGTCTTGTTAAATGGGTCAATAAGGTTGTTTTCTGAAGTTATCTTCATGATTGTTACATCTCCCTCATGTAAAATCTCTCAAATTAAATTATACTTACACTCTACATACTCTCCCTATTTATATCTTCTTGGTTCTTTTGAGTTAGAAATTGCCCAATTGTTATCATAGTACATTATGAGTGCTTGGTCCATGTTTAGAATAACTTCCCATACACCAAGAACTTATATAACCATACACCTTTTTTTGCTGCTTCACAAGAAACAACATATTTGGCCTCCATTGTGGAATCAACTATACAGCCTAACTTTACTCTTCTTCATAATATGACTCCTCCATCAAGGTAAGCACTAACCAAGACGTTGATATCTAAGAATCATTATATGCTTAAAAGTCATAGTTTATGTATCATATGGGGATGGAGTCTCCACTAAAATAGATTGGTATATAATTCCTAATTCTCCTAAGATACTTGAGGATGAATTTGATTGCAACTCAATGATCAAATCCTATAGTGGATTAATACTAACTTACTATCCCAATGAAAAAGCAGATGTTAGGCTTAGTACACAACATGGAATATATCATACTTCAAAATACTAATGCATATTGCACCCGTTTTATATCATCTATTTTTTGCAATGTGTTCAATCACTATTGTTAGATAGTTTAATTCCATATCAAGTAGGTAAAGTACGTTTGTTGGAATTTTGCATCAAGAACCTTGAAAATACCTTATCAATATATGATGCTTGAGATATGGCTAAGAGGTTTTTTACAATCACAAATGATCTACAAATCCAAAACATAGCTTGCCTCTCCAAAATTCTTCATCTAAAACTTCTTAGCTAGTCACTACTTTACATATGGAAATAACTCAACAATATTCTAAATAAATAGAATATCATCTATGTAAAGCACTAGGAATACTAATTTGTCACCATTGATAAGTTTGTAACCACAAGGCTCACCAAGGTTCTACTTAAAACCATAGGTTTCCATGATTTCATCAAACCTAATTTTTCATGATCTCAAGGCTTGATTAAGTTCATAAATGGACCTCTTGAACTTGCAAACCTTTTACTCTTAGCTTTCCATAAAGAGCCCATATAATTGGACCATATATATGGTCTCCTCAAGATATCCATTCAAGAATGTTGTTTTGAAGTCCATTTTCCAAATCTTATAATCGAGTGTTGCAGCAATTGATAGTAAGATCTGAATGGATTTAAGAATTTCTATTAGAGATAAATTTGTCATATTGTATACCCTCTACTTTTAGGTAAAACCTTTTGCCACTCCTCTAGCTTTGAAAGTCTCCACTTTAACATCCACTTATTTTTTTTTTGTCTTTTAGAGAGCCATTTTGCATCTAGTATGTTTAACATCTAGTAGAATACATCAATTCCATCTTGGGGTTCATAGCCATAATCTATTTATCTTTGTCAATATCTTTCATTGTTTCTTTATAAGAAAATGAGTCATCTATATGACTATCAAACACAACAAATTGTTCCTCACAGCTCTTATGTATCGATCAAGCACTCTAATAGTCCTCTCACTTTGATGATGTGGTGGATCTTCACTATGGATTAAGGTTTTTTACTTTGGTTAAGTATCAACATTAATAGGTGGTGGCTACTTGATTCCATCATACTCTAATTCCTTAAGCACTACTTTGCTACGAGACATGTTTTTGTTCATATAATCTTCCTCAAGAAATATGGAATTTGTCAATACATACACTTTATTCTCTTAACTATTATAGAATATTCCTCCTTTTTGTTTCTTTACCATATCCAACAAACATGCATACTTCTGACCTTGGTCCCAACTTCAATGACTTCCCCTTAAGCACATGCAATGTATATTCCCAAATGTGGATGTGGCACAAACAAGGTTTATGTCCAATCTATACTTGCACGGGATTCTTAGGGAAAGACTAAGAATGAACTACATTCAACAAGAATGTCATTGTATGTATGACATATCCCATAACGATATAGGTAGTGATGCTTGATTCATTATTGACCTAACCATCTCAAGCAATGCCATATTCCTCTTTTTTGCAACATCATTATAATGTGTTATACTAGATGTTGTGAGCCATAAGACTATCACATACTCTATCAAGTGTTCCTTGAACTCCATGCCAAGTTATATCCCGTCACAATCCGATCGCAATGTCTTTACTGACTTACCTAGTTGCCTTTCACCTTCAGCAAGAAATTCCTGAAACTTTCCAAAAGTTCAACTTCCACTGTATTAGGTAAATACACTCTTATCTCAAGTAATAATCTATGGATGTGACAAAGTACTCATACCCACCTCTTTCTTAGACAATCATAGGTCCACAAGCATCTGTGTGTAAAAGTTTTAGTGGTTAAGTAGCTCTGTGTCCCTTTATTGAAATGGGTATCTTGGTCATCTTTCCTTCTAGATAAGATTCATAGATTGAGAGAGTATCAAAATTTAGTTCTTTCAAAGAACCATCATTTTTCTAGTCTTTGAATCCAATCAAGGTTTATATGACCAAGCCATAGATAAGTTTGTTATTAGGAGAAAGTTTTTACGTTTAAATTTAGGTTACTCCATTCTTAATCTTTTAGAGTTAAGTAGTAAGTTAAACTTTGGATTTAGTAAATATAGGAAATTTTCCAAAATATCCATAAAAATCGATGTTCCATTTTTGTAAACTATCACACTATTATTATTAAATGAAACCCTATAAAATTGTTCATACAATTGAGAAATAGAAATCAATTTTTTTGGTAAACCTAGAAATAAAATAAACAATATCTAATATTAAATATCTATTATTCTTAAACTAAATTCTAACTTCTCCCACTACTTGAGGTAAGATGGTATTATCATGCCTATTCGTATGGTGAAGTGTTGATCTAGTAGTTCAATCAACAAACTAATCAACTACAAAGAAGAAAATAAATGGTTTGTTACCCCTGATGTACCATATGCATTTTCACATGATTCAAGAACAAGTAAATCATATTTAACTCTCTTGTTTTCTTTCTTGAACTTGGCTAGGAAGTGATGACAATCCTTCTTCCAATGGCCATGTTCACTACAATGGAAACACCTTTTTTTATTTTTGCCTCTATTGTTCTTGTGCTTGGACCACTTCACTTGAGTCAACTCATATTTATTAACCATTGAGATCTTCCTTTTGTCACTATTCGAAGATTGGGATGATCCAATACTCATGTCTTCCCTTTTTCCTCATATGTTGTTATATGTCATATAAGTCCTTTGTGATTGTGTTGGCAGTTCCATGTGCAAAATAAGAGTCTGTTTATTTTACTTAGTGCTTTTAAATAAGAGTCTGTTTATTTTACTTAGTGTTTTTCCTTCTTCTACATAAGGTTAGTTATTCATGTTTAGTATTACATATACTCATATAATTGAGTACATTTGTTTTACATGTTTTACACACACCACAGGAGTTGGTTCAGTTAGTATGCATGCTAGGTTGTGTGTCATGTTTTTGTTTGTGTTTTTATGGGGGTATTTGTGGAAAATTACTCAAAAAAAATTAAAAACAAAAACAATTTTTTTAGGTGCTCATCGGGGTCTCACCACTCCCTTGCCACACTTGGCTTATGAGTGTGTGATTCTTATTACCCATAATAGGTAATGGCTATTACCCTTTCCACCCTAGGTGGTGAGGATCATTGACTGGGTGGTAAAGATGGTGACAAATGGCTAGAAAGGCACCCAAATAGCTTGGAATTTTCTATAAATACCTCAATTTTCTAAATGATTTAAAAATCAAAAAAACGTGGGGATATTTCTTTCAATTTTGAAACTTATAGCTTTCAAAATTTTAAACTATTTTTTGATTATGGGTTGCTAATACTTTGAGTATGTTTTTTGTATTAGTGATTCATGATTATTTTGAGCAAAAATTATTTTATCGAGGTTAGGTTAATTAAAAGTGAATTAACACCCAAGACTTAGATTGGTTATTTTGGTCCTTATACTTTGGATAATCCAAACCTATAGGTTTCACTTATAATGGTCGCTAGGGACTATTTGTACTATCAGGTGGTGTGAGGGTTCTAAAGGAGAGTCAAATTTAGCATTAGATCATAGTAGCAATACAGCAACTAGCAAGGGCTGCAACAGCAATGATGGGATGTGTCCTGAATGATAGAGGTACTAGAATTATATTTCTATTGTGTTGTAAATTATTTTTATTTTTTTAGTGAAATGTTTAATGTCAAATGGTTTCTATAAGCAACATAAGAATTTTACCACATAAATGGAGTCTATATTGATAAGATAGTTGTCTTTATATCACATTCGTTGAAGAATAACCTAGGAAAGCTGGACAATTCTAGTCATCTTTCTCAAATAGCTATTGAAGTAAGTGCGTTTGAGATACATTATAAGCCTTTTTCATCAATAAAGGGATATACTTTTGCAAATTTTATTACTGAATGGACTCAAGAGCCCATACTTGAGTTAGAACATATGGTGCCTATGTTGATGGTTGTAGTACCTACTCCAGGTCTGTAGAAGGCATATGTTGATAGGGCAAGAAATTCAAGAGGATCAGAGATTGGAATAGTGATATTCACTCCCACTGGAGGCATAATAAAGCAATGTCTTCGAATCACTTTCTAGGAAACCAACAATGTTACTAAATATGAGGTATTTCTCCTAACTTTATACCGATTGATGACTTTGGGAGCCGAAAGGGTGTTGGTCCATAGTGACTCACAACTTTTGGTAAACTAATTCATTGATAAGTTTGAGGCCAAGGAAGAAAGGATGAAGCTTTATGTGCAAAAGGAGAAAAAAGTAAGGAAAACTTTTGAAACAATGAAGATCAAGCAAATACCATGAGGGAGAAATGCACACACAGAGTTGAAAAGGGTCACCTTTATGTCATGTTTATAGGGGCCAAGCACAATGGGGGATGATGGCAAGGATAAAAGTCAATCGAGCACTAACTCCTCAACGCACACCTCTTGGCTGGCTCTATACTTGCAATATATCATTTATGATACTTTGCCTAAGAATAAGGATGATACATATAAGATCATGAAAAAATCACGAAATTCCACTGTTATTTAGGGTGTACTCTATCGAAAGATGTAGGGCTGAAGTCCTTATCTACTCCAAAAGCATAAATATTTTTGAACAAATTACATGAGGGACAATGTAGGGCTCACTTAAGAGGAAGAACTGTTTCCCAATGAATCATCAGACAGAGATACTATTAGCCTACTCTTCTCAAAGATTGTATCGACCACATCAAAATATGTGACAGGTGACAAAGACATACTAATATCCCACACCAGTCTACTAGTGACCTGAAGTCCATTGTCTTCCCATGGCCATTCCAAAGGGGGGGGGTTGGATATTGTTGGACCCTTGCTCCAGGCTAAAGGAAAATAGAGGCTGAACCATTGGCAAGAATCCAAGAGGTAGATGTATGAAAATTTATTTGGTGGAAGATAATATATATGTATGGTTTGCCTCAAGAGTTGGTTACAAATAATGGTTACCAATTCACAAGTCAGCAGTTGATGTCTTTCTATGATGAAATGGGCATCAAGTTGTCACATTTCACCCTTTATAGACCATAGGAAAATGATCAGAGAGATTCGTCAAAAAAATCATTATCATCATATTACGAAAATGCTTGGAAGGAATGAAAGGCAAATAGGTAGGTGAGTAACCTAGAATTATTTGGGCTTCAAGAATGACTTTCAGTGTGGCAACAAAGGAAATCCTCTATTCTCTTGTATATGGCATGAAAGCAGTCATCCTATCAGAGGTACAGGAACCTACTATTCAGTTGGAAACAACATAAGAGGATAAAAAATACCTCCGAAGAGATGTTGGAAATAATGCAAGTGGATAACAACCACCTCAGAAAAGATGAACTCTTCTTAGTGAAAGAAAAAAGAGAGAATTCCTTGATTCGAATTGAATCACAAAAAAGAACAATTCAAAGGTTATACAACAGATCTGTTAAAAATAAGAACTTCTGTATAGAGGATTGGGTTTTACGCAAAGCATTGGGGAATAAAGTTTATGCTACCTATGGGAAGTTCGCCGCAATGTAGGAAGGCTCATACCAAATATATGATATCACTCCATAAGGGTCTTATCGAATAGAAATTAATGGTATAAGAGATAAGCTAAGTTGGAATGGGGAACAATTAAAGAAATATTATGTACAAAAACTCTACTTACAATATGATGAATTAAAAGGTCGTACAACAGATCTGTTAAACACAAGAACTTTAGTATAGGGGATTGGGTCTTATGGAAAGCATTGGAGAATAAAGTTGAAACTACATACAGGAAGTTTTCCGCAACGTGGGAAGGCCCATATCAAATATATGATATCACTCAATTAAGGTCTTATTGGATAGAAAGTAATGGTATAAGGGAGAAGCTAAGCTAGAATGGGGAACTTTTAAAAAATATTATGTATGAAAACTCTACTTACAATATAATGATAGGTGATAAAGTTTGTTTCAGGATCATTTAGGTGTATTATATTATCTCATGAAAAATTAATGCAATAATGCCTAAGTATGGAGTGAAGTGGCCAAATAGACCTCCCCACTTGGGATGTGGAATAAGATGCATGTCGCCCATCCTAAGAAAAGGTCTTGAGTTCACTAAGGTGAACCCTTTCTTTGGGAATAGCATATAGGTGTAGGATTTAATTTCACCCTTACATGTCTTCTATCTCGCGGAAAATAAATGCCCAAGTATGAAATAAGGTGGCCAAATGGACCCTTCCACTTGAGAGGTGGGATAAGAGGCTTGTCGCTCATCCTAAGAAAGGGTCTTGGGCTCACTAAGGTGATCCCTTCTTTAGGAAGTGCATATGGATGTAGGATTCAATTTCACCCTTACATTTCTCCTATCTTGCAAAATAATTAACACAATAATCCCCAAGTATGGAGCGAGGTGGCCAAATGGACCCGTAACTTAGGTTATGGGATAAAAGGCATGTCGCCCATCATGGGAAAAGGTCTTGAGTTCACCAAGGTGAACCCCCTCTTTGAAAAACACATATAGGGGTAGGATTAAATTCCACCCTTACATGTCTCATGTCTTGCACACGATAACCCTCAAGTATGGAGTGAGGTGGCCAAATAGACCCCCACTTGGGATGCGGGATAAGAAGTGTGTTGCTCGTCCTAAGGAAGGGTCTTGAGTTAACTAAAGTGAACCCCCTCTTTGGGAAGCACATATGAGGGTAGGATTCAATTTCACCCTTACATTTCTTCTATCTAACAAAATACTAATAACCCCTAAGTACAGAGTGAGGTGGCCAAATGGACCCCTACACACTTGGGATGCAAGATAAGATATGTTTCATCCATTCTATGAAATGGTATTGAGTCCACCAAAAGAGGGCCTTACCTTTGCTTCAAAAAAATGATTAATTAAAATCTTACTTTATTGTTTAATTCAAGGTACACTTAGACAAAGAAAATTACAAAGTTAAACCAGATCACAAATAAGATGGTCTTTATTTATTAGTAGGGATGTGATCTGATACTTTCAAGCACAGGATCCATGCGAGTATTCTTCTCCAACATCTCTTGTTTCAAGTATTCAGTCAGTTTGTGTAGTTCATCCCTTTCCTCCTTGTACTTATCCCATTGATTGAGTTCCTGATCCAACTTAGTATGTGTGTGTCTTCTAACTCTTGTTCCATGGCTTCAGAGCGAGCCTTCAAACCATACAATTCTTGGTCCCCAAACTCGAAGGTTTCCCAACACGTCTCTACTTCTTCTTCTAAATTCATGGAGATAGATATATCCCATAATAAGAAAATGAGATATTTGTACATTACATGTTACCCAATTACACATCACCAAATGCCCCAAGAAGTCGCTCACATTAAACACACATATGGCCATTAGATGCCAAATCATCCTTTTCTCCCACTTATGAGCTATGTAAATGGTAGAATGATCTATGGATACCCCGCAGTGATGATACAACTCATCTTGAGCACTGGGGTTATCAAACATCCTGCTTTTGAAAAGGTTGTTTAGTTTGTTATTTTGGCACTATTCAAGGTTAACGGAGAAAACACTTTATAATGGACTAATGTCTTCCCATAATAGGGACAATTCTTTGAGAAGAATAGACATTGTGTTGATGGATCACTACCTACTATAAAAGTAGGTTCAGGGAGCTCCCTACTTAGGAGTGGACCAAAAAGGTCAGTTTAGTGCCTTTTCTTGAAGACGAAGCAATCTAATGGTGATGCACTAAATGCCCTAGATTTCTTTGTTTTCTTTCCTAGATGAGTATTATTAAGAGGTACTTGATTCACCTTATCAATTATGGTAGTGGAAGCGAGGTGTTTCTTAGTATCTCGTGGAAGGGTTTTCTAGGTAAAAGAAACAAATGACCCTATTTCAATTAGATCGTCCATGTCAACTTGGGTGGAGTCCATTGATGAATGCTTAAAAAACACTAAATATACCATGTTTTAATTTCATTTAATTAATAAAATGGATTTATATTTTCTTTATTATATTATATTTTAGAAAAATCTATTTGTTCAGATTAATGTGTATATTGCATTGTTTTGCGGGTATTTTAATATATAAATATTAAAATAAAGAAAAATACTTGAAGCATGTTTATCACATTTTTTTACAGCTTAAATGAATATCATTTATTTGATATTATCTAAAGTGAAGAAAAGAGATAACGAAAAATAAAGAGGTTTGAACTGGTCAAAAATATGGTTGCAATCCGCTCACATACTGACGAAAACACAAATTTGTCTCATATTCTTTCCTATAAATAGGACCCTCTATATACCAAGAAAATAAGCTTCCAAGTTACCTTTTCAACAACTTTATTTCTTCCTTTTCTGAAGATTTTTGTATTTTTATCTTTTATAATTTATTTAGTTCTTCCCTCAATTTTAAGGAAGAACATGTTTATGTTTTAATAGTTTCAAGTTTACGATTCAACAAATTTTAGGGTGTAATTACTATCGGAGTTTTTCTGGTCTTAGAATCAACACTTCAAAGTTCTGTAAGGATATCATTAAGGTATTAATTATATTCCTTTTACAGTCCATATATATGTGTTACTTCTTGTGTGTCATTCTTGATTTGTATGTGATCAATTATAACATGTCTAGTTGATAGTGAATATGATATAATACTAACGTTGTTATGCTTGCAAAATATTGAATAGGTAAAAAAATTCCGTACAATAAAATTATTTTTATTTTTATTCAAGATTTTTATAAAGAATGTTACTTGAAGGGAATACATTAATCTTAATAACAAACTTAATATGAGAGTTAAAATTATGAATTAATTACCCAAAATTAATTTAGAGTAAGACACTTTTATTTTAGATTTAATTATTTGGACATTTAGAACGAAACTCTATTTCAAAGGTTTTTTTATAAAAAAACTTATTATTTGAAAATGTATTAAGAACATATTTTCTTAAATATTATTAAAACCTTAAAGTTATTTTTCAGATAGTTAAATTCTTAAGTTTAATTTAGACACCTGGAATAAAATCTAAGTAACTGACTCCGTCTAAATCTGAGATTAGATGATTTGCTATTTTTTTAGAAATAAATTTGAAATTTAATACTTAAATAATTAACAGGCCTACCTAAAGATATTAGTTAATTAATATTAAACAAAAGAATTTGGGCTTACCACACTTTCATACCAAAAAGAGAAAATCAATAAATATCAATTCATACTTTAATAACTTAAATAATTTGAGCAAGTATAATTAATAAATTATTATATCCATTATTCCCTACTGTTTATGAATGTATTAAATTGTATGCGTATTTGTTGAATCCCTATCTATCTTTATCTTTATTCATTATATTAGTTTTTCAAAAACTAAATCATTGTGATAGAATGTTTAGGTTTAATTTTATTTTTTAAAATTTGAATAATATTTAAAAACCACACAATATTACAACCTTGAATTGACCTTGAGAGTATATTTATTATTTCTATAAATGGTTCGTACACTTGTGAGAATTAATAAAAATTAAAATGGATAAGTATTTACGAAATCATTATTATCCCAGATTTTATTCATCATCCATTTGACCTGCAACCTAAATATAGTGTCCTTGAAAACTAATTATAGTGTTTTTTTTTAAAATAACCTGGAATCCAAAAATGAAACTTACAATGCCAGAAGGAAGTTTCAAACTCTCAAGAAAATACAAAAACTATTTCAAAAGACAAATACAAATGTAGTAGGAGGCAATTAAATAGAAACATAGGGGATTTCATTTGGAGCATTTAATCACTAGATGAAAAATATGAAGTGACGAATATAATACACTTATAATTAGTTCAAATCCAGTCCTAACATATGATTGTACATTTCAAAAAAACTATGGGCATTCCAATGACAAATACATTCTATTGCATCAAAAAATTACTCTTTATGTCCTAAGGATTAGAGTTTATCCATTACATAAGTGTTGATAGAGACTTCAAAAGATGGAGAGTGTATCAGTCGCTCAAGTTTTGATGGTGATATCATAGAAGCAAAAGGTTGTTCTAAGGGAAGCCTACAAGAAAAAATGACCATGACCTATAAAGTAGCCTCCTTGATCATGCCTTCAGGGCAAGCTTCCTACATCGCTTATTCACCTCAAGGTAAGGGAATAGGAGTGTTCGCTGGAAGTTCCTTGGACTGGCAACTTTGAAAAGCCCTCATCAAAATGAAGTAGGTCACAATTAGCTCCTGTTTCTCAACATTGGTTTTCAAGCTACTTACTATAAAGCTCACCCCATTTTTGTAAGCCTTGGTGTATTCCACTTTGAGCATTTCCACCAAGTCAGACAATGAGCTCATTTTTTCCTTTAGTGAGCTTGTTATCTATTCAGCCTCTTTGGCTGCCTATTCAAAATGGCTTGTCTTCTGACCCTACTCGAAGTAGTAGCTATTCATTTTTTAGTTTCTTGATTTTATCGAGCAGATCGCCCCTCAAGTTTGAGTATTTTGGTCATGTACTTAGTAAGGAAAGCATCCTTATCTTCCATGGAGTTATGGTACTTTTCTATTTACAATCGACTTGCTTACACTTCACGCCTTCTTTGGGCAATGAAAAGACCTGAAACAAATAAATAAGTAATAAAAAATAGTTCAAGTGTGAAACCAAGTATAAATCTAAACATACGCATACTCACCTCAAGTAGACGATTAGCCATTAGCTCTACATTAGATCCCCTTCAAGTTTGTGAGCTTCTTTGACCCTAGTCCATTTAGCATCACTGTCAAAGTGATGGTAAAGTTTCCTTTTCAATTCATGCTGCCCAAAAATGTCTTCTTTAAAATACATCATTGGGGTTTCAAGAACCACAACGTCCCTCAGAACGACTTTGTCAAACTCAAAGTTGTTCAAATCCATAACCTCAATCTAGGGAGTTAGGTACTTACTGGCTTTCCTCTTCTTAGAAGCCACGACCTTAGGAGGTTGAGAGGATGAACTAGGCATGTTGGATACCATAGGTGGTAGGGATACCTTGATCATCTTGTCATCTAAGGGAACGAAGTTCCCAGTAAGAGATGTCAAAGGTATGTAGGTTCTAACTCCTAAATACAAAAGGTGTCAATTAGGTCTTCAAGATTCATATTCAATTAATCTATGCCTACAAAGACCAAAAAATAATTAGTCACAAAATGAGTTACAACAAATGACATTTACCTCATAACAAGAAAGAAAACTTGTGTACTTGTTAGTATAGTCCCTCAAAACCTTGGATTTTTTTAAAATGAGCTACAATTAAGATGTTTTTATAACTATCATTTGAATTATTCTGAAGTTCAAATCTCCTTATCTTTTCCTTACCATTCGAGACTAGCTTGTTTATTAATTCACTTGTATGGGGTTTAGAGGTGTTAAAGTAGTGGTTCCAGGTATAACGGACTGGTAAGTTGACCCTGTCACCAAAAATGTCCTCAGTACTATAAAAATACTTATCCTTCCAACCTAAGGTACTATCAGGAAGTTTAAGATATAACACGTGCCCCACAACACATGAAATATATGCCTTATCGTTATCTAGGCTATTTCTTTTTAAATAGTATATAAACCTGATCTCATCGCTTATTATATCCACCTTGTGTTCACTAGTAATGACTGAAAAGCATAAGAGAGTTTGACATCCATTGGGATTAACTTGGGTGAAGTTGATGTCAAAAGTATTAAGGGCACGAGCTATCATTCAAGGGAACAGGCACTGAAGTCCTATTTTAAAGGGTGCCAAAAGTATCACCTACCACCCCATCAAAGGATCATTGACATCACATAAATGGTAGGGTATATGCATCAAACCTACATAGGGTGGGATACCATATTTATGCCTAATTTTTATTAAGTCATCAATAGTCAGATCACTTGGCATTTTTTCTATCTGGTGCTTATCCTTAGTTTAATGGGTAGGTTTACCTTAGTTGTTATGCTTCTTCTTAGGACGGAGTACCTTTATTTCCATAGATACGGGGAAATAAATAACGGGCACATGTCCCTACAAAGACGATGAGGAAGTAGGGTGAAATCCAGATGAAGCAAGAAGGGCTATAATGCTCTTCTTGGTTGGTACCCTACCCATTCTAATCGGTCCTCTTTCACGACCTACTAAAGTATCAATAGGATGCTCAGCTTGTTCTAAGCTCATTGGTAAGCAGACTGAGTCCCAAGATCCTTCTAGGGGTGTTCTTATTCTTAAAGAAACACTTTTGGTATGGCTTCAGAAGACATCTTTGGAGGACGATGAGTGGGCAATACCTTTTCCTTTATTAGAAGACATGGTAAATAAGAAGCAAAAAAGGAAGAAGTTACCTAGTTAGTGAAAGTAACAGATATATTAAACAGCAGCCTGACAATAATATAACAGACTAATTCTTTCCAAGGAAGTTACTAACTAGATGGACTAAAATCCAAACTAAGTGTTTTTTCAAGCGGGTTGATTACGAAGAAGGGTAGGGTAAAAAATTATACCAAGTTGAGATTCTCTAAGGAAAAAAATTGGCTAAATTATAAACTTCAATGGGTAAAAAGTTAAAAATTTCTTACTATTTATAGGGGAAGAATGGAAGTTAAACGGTTTACCTATTGAAACCAAAATTAATACTGAGAAAATTCCCCAAACTTTCCAAAATCCTAGGAAATTGAGGAGTTAATGTCAGGTATAGTACGCATAGAGGGGTCGCTATCAAAATAATCTTAATGTTTCATACTCTACATGTAACAAGTAAACTACCCTAAAAACCTAGATCACCTCCTTGTATATAAGACCTCAAGCAACTCGTGTATGGCGACCTGGCATGGTTATTTGGATGCAATCTACAAACTAGTAACCTTTATAACATGACCTTGTGATTCAAAACGAGTAGCACCTAATCGGTTACGGACGCCCAGATCAAACGACCTGTGGGTAGCCCTCCTAAGAACTATCCATCCTAATAAGGGGTGTACTATATGACTTGAGAATAACAACCTAATTCTATGTAAAACTATTATATAAAGGTACTCTGACATTTCAAATAGAGCACCTACTAAGGTAACCTCGACACCTATTTCTTAGGTGTTATATATACCTCTCTTGTGAGATAAATTGAGGATCTCATCATTATCCACATTCTACACTTCTCTCTAGAAACCCTAAAATACTAGAATCTCTTCACAAACACCCAAATCTCTTTCAACAAAAGTAGTAATACAAAGCAAGAATATGAAAACAAATCTGCGAAGGAAAGACCCAAATTGCATACCAATAGTAGATTATCAAAAGAGATAGTCAGATGACTTTATCAACAAATGTGGCTTCAATATTATGACTTCTCAATTTATGATGATATTCTATCAAGTTGAAGAGAATTCCAATATATATAATTGGTTTACTTTGACTAAGAATCTTTATATTAATTGTCAAATCCTAATAATATTATGAGTCTTTTAATTAGGAAACCAAATAAATAGTATCATAATCTCATAAGTAAACAACACATTACATATTTATAATATTATTAAAAATATAATTCTAATTGTATTAATACATTTTGAACATGTTATGCCAAAATATCCTTTATTTTTGCTAGCTATCTGAATACTATTTCATTATTTCATATACACACGTACATGCACACAACTCTACACACTTGTTTTCTCCTTTATTTCAAATATTTAATGTGATCTTATTTTTGCTAGCTATCTTAATACTATTTCATTATTTCATGTACACACGTACATGCACACAAATGTACACACTTGTTTTTCTCTTCTTTATTTCAAACATTTAATGTGATATGCCTTATTGCAGTAGTGTTTATAATACCTTTGTATGAAATTATTTAGTATGCATAAATATTTTATTAGGTCCAGCAACTTTTGCATTCTCGATCGACTTTTCAAAAAGTAATACAAAATGTAAAATAAATTATTGAATATAGTTTATTATGCACTGTTACTTTTCATGAACAATTATTCTCGCATCCACACCATATATAAGATAAATAAATGTTATTCATCCTCTTGATATGCCCATTATCATAAGTTTCTTTATTCTTCTAAGCACTCTTCTTCCTCTTTTTCTTCTTTTTCCTGTCAAGTTCTAAGCACTCTTTGAATGCCAGATATAATGAGTACATAAGTGTCCCTTTGCATTTGAGAAATAAAAATTTCAATTTGGTTGCTATAAAACAAGTACAAACAAGGGCATTAGTGAAAGTTCATAATCCTTTCTTGAATTATTAGCGTCATGGATTTCTTTCTATGCCTTCTTTTCATCTTTTCTCTTTTTTCTACCAAATTTCACACATTTCATGTAACTCTTCTACCTTAGTTACGAAGCTTCAAAAACTTTTGTATGAACCAGGTGTATGATAATATAATGTGTCTTAATAATTTGAAGAAGGTATTATTAATACCTACGTAAAATCGTGCATTTTATATACAAGTGCATCGATGTAAAACAATTAATGAAGAAGTTATCCACATTGTCTAAGATGCTAGTTGGTTGTACTATCATATTAACTTCCTTTCCAAAACAGAATATGAGTTCTGGAAATAAATCTAGATTCTTGGGAGATCTTTATTTAGTACACACTTGTAGCAAATTCCATCATTTTCTGCTCATACGTAACCCTCTTGCATTAGATGTTCTACTATTGTAATAAATGAATTATAAATTTTATGTGGTAAATGTAATATTTGTACTCCAGTGTCAAATATTGCAAGAACATTTACATATTGATCAACTAATTTGTGCTCAATTCTGATATCCTATTAATATGCTCTTCAATGATAAAAAAAACTGGAAAGCCATATATGGTGAATGAGCTATTGTTTGGATGTAGCAATGGAAGCGTTGATATTTAGATATGGTCTTAACGAAGAAAGTGGTTGAGTCTTAGGATTTGTTGGAAGATCAAAACTTGTGGAAACATTTTAATCAAAACTTTTGGGTCCAGTATTCTATAGGTACCTTAGATAAAATTAGTTGCTATGCTTGAACTGGGTACTAAAGCAAAATCTTTTAATAACATGTAACGTACTGAACCTGAAAGTTTTGATCCAAATGTTTCCACAAGTTTTGATCTTCCACCAAATCCTAAGACCCCACCACTTTCTTCGTCAAGACCATATCTAGCTATCAACACTTCCATTGCTATATCCAAACAACATTTCATTCACCACATATGGCTTCCCAATGTTTTGGTCATTGGAGAGCATATCAATAGGATATAAGAATTGAACACAAATTAGTTGATCAATATGTAAATGTTCTTGCAATATTTGACACTGGAGCACAAGTATTACGTTTATCACATAAAATTTATAATTCATTTATTGCAACAGTAGAACATCTAATGCAAGAGGGTTTCGTACGAGCAAAAAATGATGAAATTTGTTACAAGTGTGTACCGAGTAAAGATCTCTCAAGATTCTAGATTTATTTCCAAAATTCATATTTCATTTTGGAAAAGAAGTTAATATGATAGTACAACCAACTAGCATCTTAAAACAACAACGTGTCGGCACAAATGGTGTAGTTTGCTTGAATGTGTCTACATGGGATGACCACAAGATAATAATTGGTCTTGCGACTTTACAAAATTATAATATTGGTTTCGACATATCAAATAAAAAATTACACTTGCTTCCTTTACTTGTGCTTGAAACTACAGGCACAAGTAAAAAGATAGAAAAAATGGTTATTAAATATTAGGTCGAATTTTTTTTTTCTTTTGGTAGATTTAAGTTAATGAATATTAGCGTTTGAAACTATCACTTTGAGATTCTATAAGGCAAATACTCCAAGTGCATGTCCTAAATTATAACACTATAGGCAAGAATCTTTGGTATCAAAGACAATTGCTTTTATCATTTTCTTATATTATGAAAGTAATCCTCTCTATATATTTAAAGCAGGAAAAGTTCTATCTTTTTATACTATTGTTTCCTGTTATATATAGCTTCCTGCTATTAATTGTTAGCCCAATATTGATGCTAGCTGATCTCAAATGGAGATTTTATTTTCCTTTTTATTTTATTTTCTTTTGCTTAAACCTTTGGGCCAATCAATTTGGAAATTTTTTAACTGATGTAACCTTGCTAGTATCGTAGCCATTGTGAAGTATTGGGGCAGCAGAAGCGAAAAAACACCAAAAGCAACAAAAGTGAATGAATGCAGAAGGAAAAAAAGAAAAGAAAAAAGGCAAACAAAAATCCCAACCACTAATATCAATTTTTAAAGACACGAGGCTTATAACCTAATGGCAATACACCCTCTATCCAGGGCTTAACCTAATTGCAATACACCCTCTATCCAGAGCGGATGTACGTGACAGTGAGGTGTGGCATATGCTATACCTCAACTTTTAAAAAATAAATTTTTACTTAAAATATTTATGAAATTATGAAATTGTAGATAACTTATATATATAAAATAGAATTGTGTTATCTAAATTTTAAATTTTAAACTTTTAACACTCAATATATCAACAAAATTTAATAATTTAAATATATTTTTATTAAAATAAGATATATATATAACATATTTTTCGATTAAAAATAAGTAACTAATAATTAAAAAATAATTTATAATATTTTATACAGAGTATATGATGCGCCTCGTAAATATAAATCCTAAATAAATCTCCCACACACAAAAGACTAAAACAAAGAAACTGAAAATTAGCATGAAAATTCTTTGTTTTGCAACACCACAATAGGAATGAATTTGATCCCAAAAAATATGCAGAACCAAAGCTCTAATTTGCTGCATGCGATATTTTACTATGACTCAACTTCTTATATAGCAGCAAACCATTCTTTTTTATTTAATATTTGTTACACCCCTTAGTCTTCTAGCATTAATCAAAATATAATTACAATTAACGATCCATTATCATGATCATTATCACCCTAGTTACATAACATTTACACTTCATTAATTTAACAAAGATAACATAAACCCTTAATCAGTATGCCTTTCAATCTTCAACTTCCAAAATCGTTTTCTTAATGAGGACTTTAAAAACCCTTCTCTTTCATATTTCAACACAATGTACATATCTAGAATTACTAGGACTATACAACTACCATAGTTAGTCTTACAAACATACAATACAATCACTGTGGATATTTTGAGGAAATATATGGGAAACGTTTTGTGGTTGTCTATATATAAGTTAATTACAAAATTTCCTTATTTCTACGATCTAGGATAAAGACAAGAGTAATGCTAATTAATATTTTTTATTGATCATTAAAAATATAAAATATTGAAATAATTGTGAGATTAGTATTAAAAAAAGTTAAATTATATTATTATAAATAGATTGATATGATACATGTAGTTCTCTCTTACATGGAAGAGAAAGAAAATAAAAATTTTAGGGGCAACACATTTAACAAATTTATCAAATAAATATATATTTGTGACTAAAATTTGACTAGCTACATGGCTAATTTTTAGCCAACTAAAGGATATGCAATATTTTTGGCTTAGAAAGACACACCAAAAAGAAGATAAGTAAAACAAAGTCAAAGGAATAATTTTCTTTGATGAAAAATAGTGTTATGTGTGTGAAAAAGTGGGAGAGAATGTCACTATTTTGGATTTATATCAATTTATTGTATTGTCTCTCACTTTATACTTATTAATTTTATTAGTGGAGGAAATATTTTTTGGAATTTATCCCGTGAACATAGTCCAAATTAAAAAGTGAATCACGTTAAATTATGGTATTATTATTTTATTCAGTTGAATTTATTTTATTTTTACTCGTTGTGTCCCAACAACTAGTATAAGAGCTGGTTTAATAAAATTCTTAGTATGCTCTGTGGTTATAGCATAGACTAATTTTCCATATCAGAAAAAAATTTATTAGGTTCAGGGTGTATTTATTTGCAGAAAAATAAACACAGTGAAAAAATGTCAAACTAAAAGGTAGATATTGAGAAATTTAATGGCAATAATAATTTCTCTTTATAGTAAAAAAGTATGAAGGATATTATCATTTAACAAAAGGTCCATACGGCGTTATTAGGGAAAGAAAAGAAGGCAACAATCGTCACTGAGGAACAATGAGAGAAGATAGATGAGATTGCAACCAATACAATCTGTCTAAATCTCTCAAACATTGTCTTGCAAAATATTGTTACAAAAAATTGCAAAACTACAAAAGAAATATGGGAGACTCTAGAAAATGTGTACATATCAAAAAACCTTGCCAATAAATTTTATTTATGGAATGAGCTATATCAGATGAGGAAGGAAGATAATGTAAACATGATGTAGTACATTAGCGATTTCAATAGCAAGATTCAATGTGAGTTTCGACGATGAAGAGAAAATTGTGGTGTTGCTGGCATCACTACCCTCATCATATAATCATCTCACAACAACTCTAACTTATACGAAAGACAAAATGGAGTTTAAAGTTGTTGTATGCCATTGTAATATGAGAAACAAAACAGGGAGAGAGATTTAAAATCACAAGCCCTTATCAAAAAGTCTAGAGGAAAGATACATTATAGAGAACAGAAACCAGAGGTAAGAGTAAGGCAAATCAAACAAATATTCCAATGTTGAATGTCATCACTATAAGAGGAAGGGTCACATTAAGAAATTTTACCGAGTGTTCAAGAAGGAACATAAAATGAACAAAGGCAAAGCAGTGATGATGAGCAATCAAATACCATAGACAAGTTCAATATCGCTTATGATGAAGATTTTGTAAATCTTGCATCACATGAGACCAGCTAGGTGATTGATAGTGGTGCTAAAATTCACACTACATCATGTATAGAATTTTTCTTATCATACACACTTAAAAGTTTTGACGTTGTTAGAATGGGAAACAAAGGCCTATCAAAGGTTATTTGCAGAGGAAATGTCTACTTGGAAACAAAGAATAGAATTAGACTAATTTTGAAGGATATTGTAACTCCTTCATTTATGACAAATGAAAACTTACAAAAGGCTCTTTAGTAGTGACTAAAGGTGAAAAGCATACAACTTTGTATATAATGCAAGAAAAGCTCTCCACCGACATACTAAATGTCATGAAGAAAGATAGTGTAGCTGAATTATGGCATATGAGTCTCATTCACATGGGTAAAAAATGTATGACAAGTCTAGCCAGAAGAAGATACTGCTCGAAATGGATGAAGTACATTTGAAGAAATGTGTTGATTGTCTAGCAAGAACGAAAAACAAAGTTTCTTTCAAGAGTTCCCCTTCTTCCATAATGAATAATATTTTAGATCTGATTCATTCATATTTGTGTGGACCAATGCCAAAGTCACTTGGTGGTGCTCAATACTTTGTGACTTTCATTGATGATCATTCAAGGAAGACATGGGTATATCTTATAAAGATAAAGGATCAAATACTAGATATCTTCAAAGAATTCCATGCCTCAGTTGAGAAACAGACTAGGAAGAAGCTAAAATTCATTTGAATAGACAATGGTAAAGAATACATAGGACCTTTTCATGCTTACTACAAAAATGATGGTATTCGGCATCAAATAACACCTCTAAAGACACCACAATTGAATGGCTTAGCTTAGAGGATGAACAGAACTTTGATGGAAATAGTCAAATCTCTACTCTCACATGAAAAGTTTCCCAAAGCTTTCTAAGGTGAAGTCATACTCACAGTTACACATGTGTTGAATCTTTCACCTTGTTCTACTCTCAAGATGGATGTTCCAAATAAAGTATGGCCAAGAAAGGATGTTTCCTTTGATTATCTGTGAGTGTTTGGTTGCAAAGAATTTGTTCATATCCCTAAGGATGAGAGATCCAAATTTGATGCCATGAAAAGATACTCATTTTTATTGGCTATGGTTAAGATCAATTTGGTTATAGCTTTTATGATCTAGTTGCAAAGAGACTTGTTAGGAGCCATGATGTTATATTTGTTGAAAATAAGACCATTAAAGATATTTTCAAAATGAATAAGGATTTTCTTAATTCAAATGGTGACTCAATAGATTTGCAATTAATTCCTCCAACATCAATGCCAAGACAAGTTGGAGATGAAGACCATGTTTATCCACCTAATGAAGATGATGCTCCCATAGATGTTGGTTCTAAAGATGAGTGAAATGATGTTGTTCATTATCCAGCACCAACACTTATCGCTTCTTCTATTCCATTGAGAAGAAGTGATAGATTAAAACGATCATCTACCACATATCCTTCATATGAGTATGTAACTTTCACTGATGAGGGAGAACCTGAGAGTTATGAAGAAGCCATGGATGAAGAATCCAAACAAAAATTCATCAAAGCCATGCAAGATGAGATGAAGTCCTTGCATGAAAACAAAACTTTTGAGTTAATAAAGTTGTCCAAAGGAAAGATGGCTTTGAAAAATAAATGGGTGTTCCTGATGAAGCATGAAGAACACAGTTCCATTTTACGATACAAAGCCAAACTGGTTGTCAAGGGATTCATCCAAAGAAAAAGAGTTGACTTTGACAATATTTTCTCACCAGTTATGAAAATGACATCCATTCATACTATTCTAGGGTTAACAGTAAGTCTTGACCTGAAGGTTGAGCAAATGGATGTCAAAACTGCCTTTCTACATGGTGACTTGGAAGAAAAGATATACATGAAGTATCCAGAGGGTTTCAAGAAAAAGCTAAAAGAGGATTATGTTTGCAAATTGAAGAAAAACCTTCATGGCTTAAAACAGGCACCGAGACAATGGTACAAGAAGTTTGGGTATATTATGAGGGAGTAAGGCTACAAAAAAACTACTTCAGATCATTGTGTTTTTGTGTAGAAATTCTCTGATGATGATTTTATTATTCTTTTGCTCTATGTGGATGATATGTTGATTGTTGGCCAGAATATTTTCAGAATCAACAACTTAAAAAAGTAGTTGAGTAAGTCTTTTTCCATGAAAGAATTGGGGTCAACAAAGTAGATTCTTGGCATGAGTATTATTAGAGACAAAGGTGCTAAGAAATTATGATTTTCACAGGAGAAGTACATTGAGAAAGTACTTCAAAGATTTCATATGGACAAGGGTAAAGCAATTAGTGTTCCTCTTGCTAATCACTTTAAGCTAAGTTCTAAGCAAAGCCCTTCTATAGATAAAGAGAAGAAAGAGATGGAAAAATGTTACATATGTTTCAGTAATTGGAAGTATGATGTATGACATTGTTTGTACATGACTAGATATCGCTCATATAGTTGGACTTGTGAGTAGATTCCTTTAAAATCTTGGAAAGGAATATTGGGCTGCAATGAAATAGATTTTCATATATCTTCGAGGTTCTTCCAAAATATACCTTTGTTTTGGAAATGAAAAACATGTGTTAGTTGGATACACAGATGCATATATGGTTGGCGATGTGGATTCTAGAAAATCCACTTCAGGTTACCTGGTTACATTTATAGGGAGAGCTGTGTCATGGCAGTCAAAATTACAAAAATGTGTTGCAATGTCCATTATAGAGGCAGAGTTTATAGCAAAAATGGAAACATGTAAAGATTTGTTATGGATTAAAATTTTCTTGAAAGAACTTGGGTTACATCAAGAAAGTTACCAGTTATTTTGTGATAGTCAGAGTGTTATCCACCTTGGAAAGAATACTTAATTTTATTCGAGATCAAAACATATTGATGTGAGATATCACTAGATTAGGGATATAATGGAGAAGAAGCTACTACAGTTTGAGAAAATCCATATAAAGGAAAATAGATCATAGATGTTGATGAAAATTCTTCCAAGATAAAATTTTGAATAATGTCGTTTAGCTATTGGATTGGTGGAGCCCTCCATGTAGTCGGGAGGGAAAGATTTGTAGATCCCACTCACATGGAAATGGAAGAAAATAAAAAAAATTAGGTACAATCACATTTGAAAAATTCATCAAATAAAAAAAATATTTTTTTATGGCTAAAATTTGGCTAGCTTCGTAACCAATTTTTGGCTACATAAAAGATAGGCAATGTTTTTGCCTTAGAGAGACACACCAAAAAGAAGTGAAGCAAAACAAATTAAGCCAAAATGAACAATTTTCTTTGATGAAAAATAGTGTTGTGTGTGTGAGAAAGTGGGAGAGAATATTTTAGAAAAATATTTGGGATATTTTTCTAAAAGGGGAGTGACAAAATAGTAAATTTGAATAAAACTTCTGTGTTACTATTTTAGATTTATCGTAATTTGTTGTATTGTTTCTCACTTTGTAACCATTAATTTTATTAGTTAAATAAATATTTTTTGGAATTTATCCCATGGACGTAACACAAATTAAATGATAAATTATATTAAATTATCGATATTATTATTTTACTCTGTTAAATTTATTTTATTTTTCCTCGTTTTGTTCCAACAATATCAATAAAAAAATATTCTTAAAAATAATGATATAAATGATATTTTTATGCCTTTTTTACGTAGGAATAATTGGAATAAAGGACAAAAGTGTAGCAAATAAACTCTTTTATCTCAAATAATAGACTATACATGTTAATTAAGGCGTTAGCACTGTATTTGTGATGGAAATGTGAAACTCGAGAAGTGATTGGGAAACCTGCTATTAACAAAAGGTAAACAAAATTTTGTCTTGTAGAATGAGACCAACATAATCTTATGTCTACTTATTATAAGCGATTATATGCTCATCTTTAGGCTTAAATATACTTAATGCATTGTTTAGGATCACTTACAAATTTATTTATTTATTTTTTTTTTTTTGAGAACCAGGATCACTTACAATTGCTCCACAGATGTTATACATTGTATAATTATACTCTAAACATGTTGGTTTACAAAATATCAGGGACTGTTTGGCCACATAATTATAAAACAGTTCTCCAAATCGTTTTTAAATCATAACTTAAAAATAATTTTCAATAATTTTAAAAATAATTAAATGTTTGGTCAGTGTTTTTAAAATTTATTTTTAAACAAAAAACAAAAAATATGTATTATATTGTTTGGTCAAATTATTTAAAAAAATTGGTAGAAAACTTTTTAATATTATATTTATTGTAATGCAATTGTCACAATAATTTTTATAAAATATTTAATTTTTTAATGATATTTAATATTAAGAATATTTTGTTAAAAAATAGGTAAATACTTAATCAAGAATTCTTTTTTTTTTAACTTTTGTAAGTAATGTTATAATGTAGCCAAATATTTTTTGCTAACAGAAAATAATTTTGTTGTTAAGTGCCTCTTGCTTATATTTAATATTAAATAACTTGAAGCAGCCAAAAAGAAAACAAAAAAGAAAAAAGAAAAGAGAAGGGTTAATACAAGCTTTTCCGAAAAAGTTATTTTTCATTGTTATCACTTGTTTTCAGAAAGTGTGAAAACATTCTCAATTTTTTGTTTTGTAAAATAATATTTTTTAGAAAACAATAACATAAAAACATGGAAAACACCTTAAATTTCTTTTAGCAATTTTTTTTTAAATACAGAAATTAATTTTTGAGTTATGCAGTTAAACAAGCACTTAATATCTTTCCGCGTAATGGAAAAAGTTGCTTGCTAGACAAGTGTTAACATATTATAATTATTTTTATACAAAGCATGCTAACTTAAACTAATATGGATTATGGCCCTAATGTTTATAGTTGATTACATTTGTGACCTAGCAATACTAAACCTAGGCAAATTATCACTACTACAATAATAATTCATTTCGCTACAGGCTTTCAGAACAAGCACTTGTAATTTTCTAAGTGATAACTAGAGGAATGCTGTTAATGACTTAAAGAAACGAAAGACGGATGAAGCAGGGGATCAAACACCCAATGAAACTATTATTTAGGTTGAAAGGTTTGACTTCATGTAGTTATTGTTGTATCATAATTTGATCCAGAAACGTTTAGGAAACCATATGAACGTAAATTTAAACATAGCGGAAACAAAAATGGATTAAAAATATATCTCCTATTATTGATCAAATTTCAACACTTACATGAAAATTCTAATGAGTTTTTGGTTTGATGCTCTCATTGGTTTCTCATACTTACTCTCTGTGTTTGATGGTGTATATCAATTAAAAATTTCAAACAGTAGTGAAAGGACCCGATGTCTTTATAAAGGTTCTCCCATCAAAAACCTTTTGATTTCGTATGGTTTCGTAACCGACATATGGTTTCGAAACTGAAACTGTTACCACATTAGTGCTTAATGTTGCACTATTAATACTGTAATGTTAAAATGTTACATTCTCTCACTTGGTGCAAATGTTAAGCTAAATTCTCTTGAGTAACAAAATACATGAATCATGGCAATAGGTTCTCTAAGAGCGAGTATTATCTTCTATATATTACAATGCATTTAGTTTCTCAAGTATTTATACTTTATGTGGTAACGAAACTTAATAAATAAATCCTATATTTATTCTTGGTCTATTAAAATATATATTTTCTCAAATAAATTAAGGTGCACATGAATATAAGAAAATATCAAAATATTTAAGAGTTTCATTAATAAATTATATATATACATTTACAAAGTGGAATCAATTCATATTTTCCCTACATAATCCTTAAAATTCAATGATGGCATGCCTTTAGTCAAAGGATCAGTAATCATCAACTTAGTGCTAACGTACTTAATGATCACTTTCTTTTTCTTAACACGTTCTCTTATGGCCAAGTATTTAATGTCGATGTGCTTACTATGACTATCACTCTTATTGTTCTTAGTCATAAACACATCAGCTAAGTTGTTATAGTACAATCTTAATGGCCTAGAAATAGAGTCAACTAATCTAAGCCCGGAAATGAAACTCTTCAACCATACACCATGTGATGTGGCCTTAAAACATGACACGAACTTGGCCTGCATAATGGAAGTAGCAGTCAAGGACTACTTTGCACTCTTCCAAGACACGGCTCCACCGGAAAGCATGAAAATGTAACAAGATATTGATTTACGTGAATCAACACAACCAACGAAGTCCGCATCGGAGTAGCCAATTACTTCCAGATCGTCGATTTGTCTATACATGAGCATATAGTCCTTTGTTACTTGAAGGTACCTTGTCACTTTCTTTGCAGCTCTCCAATGGTCTAAAATTGGATTACTCTAATATAGCCCTAGCATCCCAACAACAAATGCAATGTTAGGTCTGGTGCAGACCTGAGCATATATCAGGCTTCCAACGGCTGAAGCATATGGAATGGTTTTCATTTGTTCCCACTCGAGCTCATTTTTAAGACATTGGTTTAGGCTAAATCTATCACCCTTCACAATGGGTGCCACACTAGGTGAAAAATCATCCAAAATCTCTCAATAACTTTATTGATGTAGGTTTCCTGAGATAAACCCAAGATGCCTCGAAGTCTATCTCTATGGATCTTAATGCCAATGACATAAGATGCCTCACCTATATCCTTCATATCAAAAAATTTAGAGAGGAATTATTTTACCTCGTGTAGCAAACCCTTATCATTTGCTGCAACCAAAATATCATCCACATATAGCATCAAAAAACAAATCTTACTCCCACTAACCTTATGGTATATACATTGATCCATGATGTTCTCTTCAAAACCAAATGAAGTGATGATGTTATGGAATTTCAAATACCATTGATGGGAAGCTTGTTGTAATCCATTTATGGATTTAATACGCTTACAAACCAAATGCTCATCATCACTAGAGAAGAATTCTTCCAGTTGTTTCATATAAACTTCTTCCTCTTGGTTACCATTGAGGAAAGCCATTTTCACATCTATTTGATACAAATCCAAATAAAAATGGGCAACCAATGCCATGATCACACGAAGTGAATCTTTCTTAGATACAAGAGAGAATGTCTCCATGTATTCGATTCCCTCCCTTTGGGTGAATCCTTTGGCAACAAGTCTTGCCTTATGTCTCTCAATGTTGCCTTGTGAGTCTTTCTTTGTCTTGAAGACCCATTTACATCCAATGGCTTTTACACCATTAGACAACTTGATGAGATCCTAAACTCGGTTGAAAGCCATAGAATCCATCTCTTCTTTCATGGCATTGTATCATAAGTTCGAAACCTCAGAACTCATGGCCTGTGAAAATTTCTCAGGATCATTTTCAACTTCAACATTATAGTCACACCCTTGTAGATACACAATATGATCACTAGGAATCATTGATTTCCTTACTCTAGTACTTCTTCTTAATGTTGCATCAACATTCTCCTAAGGAGCACGATCATGTTGTTCAGCTAGGTTTTCAATAGCTTTAGGCATTTTTTAACTTCAACATTTACTAGATCAGGATCAATAACTTGTGGTACTTCCAAGATTGGTTCTTCAACACGTGTTTGTACTCGAGGCGCATTGTTAACAACAACGATCTGTTCATTACTTGAAGTGGCATATTGAGCATCTGAATGATCTTTCTTAGGACCAATGCCCTGGGATCGATCGCTCCCACTAATCAAGTCATTCTCAAGAAATTTTGCATTTCTTAATTCCACAAACCTAGTGCTATAAGATGGACAATAAAACCTATATCTCTTAGACCTTTCGGCATATCCAACGAAATACCCACTTATGGTCCTTGGGTCTAACTTCTTTTCTTATGGATTATAGACTCTCACTTCAGACGGACAACCACAAACCCATATATGTTGCAAACTCGGTTTCCAACATTTACATAATTCAAATGGCATCTTTGAGACAACCTTTGTTGGAACTAGGTTTAATATATACATAGTCATCTTTAAAGCTTCAATCCACAAGGATTTTGAAATATTGGAGTTGCTAAGCATACTCCGTACCATGTCCAATAATGTTTATTTTCTTCTTTCTGCTACACCATTCTTCTTTGGTGAACTAGGCATAGTGTATGAGGCAACTATCTCGTGTTCTTGAAGAAACTTAGCAAATAGACCAAGCGCTTGTCCATTCGCAGTGTATCTACCATAATATTTACCACCTCTATCTGATCTCACAATCTTTATTTTCTTTCCTCATTGTTTCTCTACTTAAACCTTAAAGATCTTGAAGGCATCTAATGCTTCGCTCTTATTATGAAGCATGTAGAGATACATATATCGAGAAAAATCATCAACAAAGATGATAAAATATTTTTGACCTTGAATGTCCATGTCTGTACAACATATATTTGTATGCATGATTTCTAATATGCTTGAACTCCTATTGACACATTTCTTTGACTTGTTAGTTTGCTTTCTCTTAATGTAATCCACACATGTCTCAAAATTAGTAAAATCTAGAGTACTAAGTACCCTATCTTTCATTAATCTTTTAATTCATTCTTTGGAGATATGTTCTAATCTTTTATGCCATAATGTAGAAGAGTTCTCATCAATAATACACCTTTTAGTGCTAGCTTGAACATGCATAGTGTTATAAGTGACATTATTTCGTAAATTAATATAGTAAAGACCATCGAACAAAATACCATTCCCAACACAATCATATTTATTAAATAAAATGAAAGATGTTTCTAAAAAGTGAAAGGAATAACTAAAAGATACAATTCTTGAAATCGAAATCAAGTTTCTAGAGAAACTTGGAACATAAAAGTTATTTTCTAATTCTAAAACAAAACCACTACTTAAAATCAAATTGCATGTTACTACAACCTCCACATGTGAGCCCATCTTGTTACCAGATAAGATGTATTGCTCACTTCCCACTGGCTTCCCTAGGTTTCACATACCCTGTAAGGAATTTGCAACATGGATTGTAGATCCAAAATCAATTCACCAGGTGTTAATATTAACATTAACCATATTAGATTCATAACAAACAAACGAGGTTGGATTACCTTTATTCTCAAGCCATTTCTAGAATTTGATATATTCTTTCTTTATGTATATCCCTTCTTTTTATAGAAGAAACACTTGGCTTCTTTCTTAATATCATCTCGAGGTGGAACTATCTCGTTTCCTTTTTGTTTGTATTGAGATTTGTCTTTCTCGTGCGTTGTAGTCAACATTGAACTTTCACCAAATTCTATAATAAGCCTCCCTTCCTCTTGAACACATATGATCATTAGTTCATTGGTTGACCATTTATCCTTATGTGTATTGTACGAGATTTTGAATGGCTTGTACTGATGTGATAGAGTGTTAAAGATATAGTGCACCAGGAAGGATTCTGACATCTCAACCTCGAGATTCTTAAGTTGAGCTACAATGTCCTTCATTTGCATAATGTATTTGCACACACCTTTCACACTGGTGAGTCTTAAGAAAGAAAGTTTCATAATAAGGGTGCTTGCTAAAGTCTTATCTAAAGTAACGAATTGATCATCAATGGCATTTAGCAAGTCCTAAAAATTGTTATGTTAATCAACAAAACCATGAATACCATCGAAGATTTTAGTCTTAATGAACATCACCCTAAGGTGATTAGATCGCTCCCATTGTTCATAAAGTATGATATTCTCTGGAGTGTTGATTTCAGTAATTTTAGGTGGTTCATTTTTTTATAATAGCATAGTCAATATCCATCCACCCTAGATGAAGGAGAATTCTTTCCTTCCATACTTTATAATTATCCTCTTTCACATCAGGAATGTCACAATGGATATCAGAGAAATTTATAGGTTGAAAAGCTACAATTAAAGATTATATACTTATTAAAATTTAAGACCTAAATTATAGTCATTATTTACCAATGTAAATCATGAAAAATATGAATCTAGTGACATAAAACTTATCTATGGACTAAAATTCTAATTCAATTATATTCATTTTAACTTTACGATAAAACTATCAAATTATGTTCATTTTCCTAATCCATGTGGATAAATTAGAAAATATAATTTGATATTTTATCATAATTAATCACACACAAAAATAATAAAAATTTCTATGGGATAAGATTTATTATATCACATATGATTAATTATAATTAATATTTATTTTATAAATGTGATCCTAAATAAACTTTATTATAATTTTAATTAATTAAATATGTTGTAGCTACTCTTTAACTAATTAAACTATATAAATCACTTAAACACTAGCTAAATCCTTAGGCTCAATTATTGTATAAAACCATAAGCAATATTAATTTAATTTCAAATGTGCAAATATTATCTATCTTAAGATTCCATGTATGGCAATAAATTATATAAGCAAAAATAAATAATATAAGCACTAATTAAATCCATAAAGAGCCATTAACAACTAATTCCATTATGCATAAATTATTTAACTAAATTTTATACGTATAATTAATTACAAAATTTATACATACAAATACCAAAATAAATAATTTAAGCGTAATGTATTTAAATAAATTTTAATGTGCTCAAAAATTATTTAAATAAATATCACATGTATAATAAATATTCTACACATGACAAATCTAAGTTAAATAATTAATCACATTAAAATTATATTTGGATTTTTTTAATAAAAATTGAATTCCGAATGCATATAAAAGAAGGCCTTATACACAAAATAACACAAATTGTGTTATAGTCGAGTGGCTCAAAGAATGGGCACTTTGTCGAGACACCCAGGTTCAACTGATGGTAAAACCAATTTTCTTTTTATAAAATTGAATCCTAAATACATATAAAAAGAAGCCTTATACATAAAATAACACAAATTGTGCTATAGTCTAGTGGCCAAAATATTGGTTATTATGCCGAGACATGTAGGTTCGACCCACGCTAATTTTTTTTTTGTGAGGGTCATCTTCAACCTCCAACCAGGTCAAATCGACCAGATTACGACCTGAACGGATACCTGATCGTATCTCACTATTTCATCTACAAAAATCGACGTTCTTTTTATCAAATTTCTCAAAATTTAATTTCCAAGTGATTCATGGTCTTAGTTTGAATAAAAAATGTCATTTTAAATAAAAAGTTAATTAATACATTCTAATGAATGTGAACGACAAATTGGATTTATTTTCTTCATGGTTTTTCAAGTTTCAATTCATAGGATCATTATAATATCAACACTGAAATAATTTATAATTTTCATATGCATCAAAAACAAGCAAACTAAAAAACCTAAATTTTCAGTTCCTCGTGAAACAAAGCAAACATAGGGGTGTTTTCAAAACAACTCTGATATCAAATGTTGGATCATAATTCAATCTAGAAATGTTCAGGAAACCATATGAACATAAATTTAAACACAGCGGAAGCGAAAATAGATTGGAAACATACCTCCCACCATTAATCAAATTTCAACACTTACACGAGAATTCCAATGGGTTTTTGGTTTGATACTCTCATTGGTTTCTCACACTTACTCTATGTGTTTGATGGTGTATGTCAATTAAAAATTCCAAACAGTAGTGAGAGGACCTGATGTATTTATAAAGGTTCTCCCATTAAGAACCTTTTGGTTTCATAACCGACGTATGGTTTCAAAATCAAAATCGTTACCACATTGGTGCTTAATGTTGCACCATTAATACTGTAAGGTTAAAATGTTACACTTATAACTTAATGTTGGGGAAAATACTTTGAGAATCATTTATTTATTGTAAACATAACATTTAAATTATGTAATTTTTATAACAGTTTAGTTTTATTGTTATTAAAAAATAACTACAGAAGAAGAATGAAAGTAATTTTTATTTATTTTATTTTTTAATTTTCTTAATTATATTGGACAGAGATTATTATAACTTAAATAAATTATAACTGAAAAAATTGAAAAAAAAATTAAATAAAAAGATAAAAAATAGTTATTTGTATTTGTGGAGTCACTTTTTCATAACTTTAGGATTAAATTGTTACAAAAAATGAATATACGATCTAAGTATCACTTTTAGAATAAGTAAAAGTATAACAACTCTACATTTACCTTGCCTTTAATATTTTGAAAGAACTTTTCATGTTTAATAATTTGTTTCATACATACGGGAGCATGAGTAAGTAGGAAAAAAGAAGAAGCCAATAGTTGTCATTAAGAGGAAATAAAGCTGCTCAATGCGAGGTTAAGTAACGAAGCAAGAAGAATTAAATCACTGGATATGGAAAATGATCAACTGAGGGCTGAGATCTCTTTATTGGAATGAAAGGTAGGTGCTAATAACATGTTTAGGACTACAAAGTTCTCATGTGTTTGTAGATTTTGACTGAAATCTTAATTTGTAGGCATTTGAAGGCTTGATTGGTTCCTAGGGAAAAAGGCAACATTAATTGCTTTATTTATTTATCTTCTTTGTTTATACTACAATTAAATAACTCTTAAAATTTAGTTGTTTAGGAAATGTTTAACTTTGATCATTTTCTCTTTGTGTTTGTGTGTGTCTTCTCCTCTCTTTTCTTGACATTGCAGTGAGGATTTGTCAAAGAAACTTTGGTCTTAAGTATCTTGTACTCAAGTTTTATGCTTTGGAATTTAGATTCCTATGGAGAATTTTTGGCATAAGTACATTAAAACAATGTAAGAACGATGCTACTGATATACTGAAATGTATTGCTTAGGTTAAGTCACGGACTAGGTCGCTCTCTTTAAAAAAATTTGCGACTTTGTCAAACTTGTGCAAGCAAACACAACCTCATCATCTCCTAGATAAAATATCCCAAAATCTTTGTTTTCTATCTCGAAACTTCACTACACTTATGAAGAACAGAATGCTACACCTCTAAATTTTCTGTTGCTCGGGAAACTCAAAACAAACTTAGTATCTTCTTCTTTTCTTTCCAAGAGCTTGTTTTTTTTGTAAGAGCTATTTTCAATTGATGAGAGATGAGACCCTCTATTTATAGGTTTGAGAAAAGGTGCAACATTTAAGATAATAACGGTTATGTCTAAAAATAGTAACAATCGTTCATAAGTAGAAAAATAATAAATATTTTTAAAAAGAAACCTAACAAATATCTTTTTTAATAAAGAAAAAGAAAAAGAAAAATAATGGTAATTTTATGAGTAAAAAAGTAATAACTATTTTTTCTGAATAGAAAAGTAATTTTAAAAAATTTCAAAAAATAAAATGCTATCTCACCTCAAACACACACACGTACTCAGACTCAGTACAACCAATCGGTCGATCGGACGGATGGCGGTGGCGACGGTGCGTGTGTGTTATCACATTTGCCTAGATCATCTATCTTTCCACAAAAATAGGTGTCCCTTGGGCCAAAATTCAATAGTTAATCATTTTCTATTTATATATCTCTTAAGTGATGTAAAATAGCAATGTGGGACAAGACTTAAAATTGGAATCATTTGTTTTTTATTTAGAATTCACATTTCCAATAATCCCCTACTTGAATTTTATATAAAAAATAGTTTTTATCGAGCAATTAATCAATTAAAAATATAAGATTGTGCATAAGCAAAAGGTGTTTATTTGACTTGAACCGCTGCATAGTGTTGATGCTTTAGAATATACTAGAGTAACTCGTGGTTTTAAACTCTATCTCTAACAACATTACACACACAACCTTTCCAAGGTGTAGTTTGAAAAGCCTATGCTTTACGGCCATGCACGTATATCCCAGTATAGTGAATGTTTTAGTAAATTTTGCCCAAAACTTTCATAGGAAGTAGTCACACTTCCATATTCACATAGGTGAGTCTATCAAGAGTACTCTTGTAATTATGTACTCCACTCCACATAGAGTATAGAACTAATTAAGAGTTTAATAATTAACTTATCCTTCTTTGTCGCTTCAGGACTTCATGCTTTTAACAATATAGAATGGGGCTTCAAAACAACATGATTCATCTCATATCACGTTATGACTTGTTATTACCCATTGAAATTATTTCTTGTGATCTCCAGTCTATAAGTTGAGTTACCATCACGAGTGACTCTTCATTCTAAGGGCGTCAATCTCATTCCTTTTGAGGTTTTGAAAACCTTTTCTCTTGGTAATCCATTCATCAAAGGATCATCTAAATTTTCATTAGAACGTACATGATCCACTCTTACAGTTCCTGTAGAGAGAAATTCTCTATCAATACTGTGCTTACAATATATCTGTCACCTATTCTCGTTGTACTAACGATTTTGAATCTCAATAATAGCCACGGTACTATCACAGTGGATCAAGATAGCTAATATCGGTCTTTCCCATAAAGGGATCTCAACTAACAAGTTTCTTAACCATCCTGCTTCTTTACTAACAGTAGCTAATGCTATCATTTTAGACTCCATCGTAGATTGAGCCAATAGTGTCTGTTTCTTAGACTTCCAAGAAATAGCTCCACTAGCAATGCTAAATATATAGCCACTAGTTACTTTGGAGTCTTCAGATAAAGTATTCCAATCAGCATCACTGTATCCTTCTAGAACAACGGGAAATATTTTATAATGTAATCCAAGGTTCATTGTTCTCTTAAGGTATCTCATGACCCTTTCAATAGCATTTCAATGCTCTATACTAGGTCTATTGGTAAACCTACATAGTAGTCCCATAACATAAGTTATGTCTGGTCTAGTCCAATCAGTAGCATAACGTAAGCTACTAATGATGGTCGCATACTCAGTTTGTCTAACACCGTCTCTAGTGTTCTTGAACAACTTTGCTCTAGGATCATAAGGAGTACATGCAGGTTTACAGTTAAAGTAATTATATTTATTTAAGATCTTCTCAATGTAATGGGATTGATCTAGATAAAGTCCATTTTTAGACCTAGTAATCTTTATACCAAGGATTACACTCGCTTCTCTGAGATCTTTCATATCAAAGTTAGCACTTAACAAAGTTTTCACATTATTCACAACATGAATATTTGATCCAAAAATAAGCATGTCATCCACATATAAACATATAATAGTGCAAATGTCATTTTTTAATTTATAATAAATGTATTTGTCACTTTCATTTATTTTGAATCCATGTGAGATAACTAGATTATCATATTTTTCATGTCATTGCTTAGGTGCTTGTTTTAGACCATAAATAGGTTTATCTAGTTTACAAACTTTATTTTCTTGCCCTAGGATAACAAAACCTTTAGGGTAGTCCATATAAATTTCTTCTTCTAAGTCACCATTTAAGAAAGCAGTTTTAACATCCATTTGGTGTACTACTAAATCATGGATTGTAACAAGAGAGAAAAGTACACGTATGGAGGTTATTCATGTGACTGGTGAAAAGGTATCAAAGAAATCAAAATTTTCCCTTTGTCTATACCCTTTGACTACAAGATGATTTTTGTACTTTTCAATAGTACTAAGTAGTCCAAATGGTACCAACTTCTAAGAATCTATGGCTATAGGGGTAGGTCACATGTTCGAAGTTGGGGAGGCGCTAAAGAAATGCATGTCTGGTATCGGTGGTAGAATAACCACTTGCTAGGAGCCCCCACGTAGATATCTTTAGCAAAAAGGGCGCCTTTGATGTTTGAATTTGGTTGAAATCTACAGTGTTTGCACATTGAAGGGTATCTAGGTAGGGCCATAATTCCTGACTGTGTAACCTATTCCTTTTGCCCTTCCCTAGCCTTGAACCTGGGACCTAGCCCTTAAGTACCTCAGGTTCTTTTTTAGTATCCATTTACATCCTATGGTTTTGCAACCAGGAGGTAAGTTAACTAAATGCCAAGTTCTATTATACTCAAGATAGTCCATTTCATCATTATGGCTTCTTCCTATAAGTTGGCATATAAAGAAAATAAGGTTTTTTAAAGAGTTTGAGGATCTTCCTCTAAGGTATAAACATAAAAATTAGACCCAAAATCCTTAAGGGTTCGAGCTCATTTACTTATCCTAATTTCAGTGTTTAATTCCTCATTTTGTTCACTAGTTCTAGTTATGGGTAAACTATTAGAAGACGAGCCCCCGCTATTTTTCAATTTAAAGGGAAACTTATGTTCATAGAAGTCAACATCATTTGATTCTATAATTACATGATCATTTAAGTCATAGAATTTATAAGCTTTACTATTTACAACATATCCTATGAATATACATTCATATACTCTACTAGCAAGTGTATTTCTTTTAGGATCAGGGATTCTCATAGGCTAAACAACCCCAAGTTTTAAAATAAGTTAGGTTTCTTTTTTTTCAAAATTTCATATGGTAAAATTTTACTAGTAGATTTAGGCACTCTATTTAGCACATAGCAAACAGTTAATAAAATTTCTCCCCAATAATGGGAAACAACACTAGAGTTTAATAATATTGCAACAACTAATTCAATAAAATTTCTATTTTTTCTTTCAACTTTGCCATTCATTTTAGGAGAATAAGGTGTAGTTTTTTCATGAATGATTCCATGAGTTTTATAAAAATCATTGAAAATATTAGAATTATATTTAGTGCCTCTATCACTTTGAAACCTTTTTATTTTTATGTTAAGTTGATTTTCAATTTCAGTCATAAATATTTTAAACATGTCAAATGCTTCACTTTTATTTTTCATTAGATATACATAAGTGTAATCTGAATAGTTATCAATAAAAGTTATAAAATAGCGTTTTCCATTTCTTGTTAATTTTCATCAAGTTCACATATGTGAGAGTGTATTAAATCTAAAGATTAGATTCTCTAATTATTGACTTATGTGAAGTTTTGGTTATTTTAGCTTGACTACAAAAGTCACATTTTTTTAAAATCACTCAAATATAGTTTTTCTTGTTCCACTAGTTCCTGGCCAAGTGGTCAGGTCTGTTACAAATATAATACAAGAATGTGTTATTTCTTAAGGGGGTTGAGGTCCATTCTGGGGAGAATAATTTATGTTTCTATTTTGGTGGTTACGGTTTTGGTTATTATTGTGATTCTAAGTTTTCATGTTTCTTTCTTTAGTTTTCATAATTGTAGAGGAGGATTTCTTATTGGTATTGTTGTTTGAGAGAACGAGTACTTTATCTCTTTGATCTTGTTTTTGGGCTTCTTCTTCTATTCTTAGATAGGTTAGAAGACTTTCTAAAGAAAATTCCTTAGTTTTATGTCTAAGTGTATTTTTAAAATCTTTCCATGCAAGGGATAATTATCTATAATAACAGTTACTCTAAAGTCATACCTTCAGAAGTTATTTCGTGTGCTATCTTCTATAATTCGTGTGATTGCGCTTTCATAGATTTGCCATCAATCATTTGGTACTTCATGTATCTACTGACATCATACTTCTTAGTTCCAGCTTCCTCAATGACGTACTTCTTTTGAAGTGCATTCAAAATTTCCTTGGCAGACTTATCAAAATTATAATAATCATACAAGTCATCAGCTAATCCATTAAGAATAATTTTTTTGCATAGAAAACCATTTTTCATCCAAGTGTCTAAATCCTTTGTTGTAGTTTTAGTAGGAGGTTTAGATAGTGTTGGTTTTTCAGTAATAAGATCAGAAGCGACCTTTTTTATGGTTAAGAAAAATAACATTTTTTTCCATCTTTCAAAGTGTAGTCCCTCAAAACAGAACGGTTTGTTGAGATCAACAGTTAACATTTCAGTAGACATGACATTTAGAAATTGTCTTAAAATTGTTGGTACAAGTATGTTAAAGCAATGTAAGAACGATGTTGCCGATATACTGAAATGTATTGCTTGGGTTGAGTCGTGGACTAGGTTGCTCTCTATAAAACAACCCTGAATTTTTATTTTCTGTCTTGGAACTTCACTGCACTGATGAAGACTAGAATGCTACACCTCTAAATTTTATGTTGCTCGGGAAACTCCAAACAAACTTAATATCTTCTTCTTTTATTTCTAAGAGCTTTTTATTCTTTTCTTTTGTAAGAGCTATTTTCAATTGATGTGTTTAAAATGAGAGCTAAGAACCTATATTTATAGGTTTGAGAAAAGGTGTGACATTTAAGATAATAACGGTCATGTCTGGAAAGAGTAATGGCCATTTATGATTGGAAAAGTAACAAATATTTTTTAGAGGAAAAGTAACGGATATTTTTCTGAGTAAAGAAAAATAACGGTTATTTTCTGAATAAAAAAGTAACTGCCATTTTTTTCTGAATGAAAAAGTAGTTTTAAAATTTTTTTTCTAAAAAATAAAATGCTACCACACACACGCACATGCACTCGGACTCCGCTCGGCCAGTTGGCGGCAGCACACGCTCGAGTGTGGTATCACATTTACCTAGGTCATCTCCCCTTCCACAAAAATGGGTGTCCCTTGAGGCCCAAACCCAATAGCAAATCATTTTCTATTTATACATCTCCTAAGTGATATAAAATAACAATGTGGGATAAGACTTAAAATTAGCATAATTTGTTTTTTATTTAGAATTCACATTTCCAACAAGAATGAAATCCATGAATCTTGAAATTCAAATCTCAAATGTCTTGCTCTTATTTTACACTCAAATGGGCACAAATATTCACAAGATTTGCACCTTTTTTCACCAATTTTTCTATAGAACATGCGTAATTTATATGTTCCTGTTTTCATAAGAACATGCACAATTTTGCGTCCCCATATAAGGCGTATGTTTTTAAAACAAGCGTAAGACTCATTTTGTTTGAGTAAATCCAGCTTTGTTAAGAAGATAGCCCGAAACTAAGTTCTTTCTTATCTCTAGAGTATATAGGACATCTTTCAAGATAACAGTCTTTTCAGAGATAAACTTCAATTCCACCTCACTAGTACCAGTAACTTTAGTAAAGTGGGAGTCGCCTAGTAACACTTTCTTATCGTCTGACTCAGAATAGGACTTGAACATGTCTCGATCATAACAAACATGTCTTGATCATAGAAAACATGACGAGAAGCCCTAGTGTCCACCCACCACCCCTCAAATCCACCAAAAAAATTGATTTCAGTTATCATAACAATAAGTTTATCTTTGATAAGGTTCGTCTGTGGAGCAGGATGATTCCTGTTCCAACAATTCCTGGGTAAATGGCTAGGGTTGTTACAAATATAACACATGAATGTTTTATTTCTTAAGGGGGGTTGAGGTCCATTCTGGGGAGGATGATTTTTGTTTCTATTTTGGTGGTTACGGTTTTGGTTATTATTGTGATTCTAAGTTTTCATGTTTCTTCCTTTAGTTTTCAGAATTGTATAGGAAGATTTCTTATTGGTACTATTGTTTGAGAGAACGAGTACTTCATCTCTTTGATCTTGTTTTCAGGCTTCTTCTTCTATTCTTAGACGGGTTATAAGACTTTCTAAAGAAAATTCCTTAGTTTTATGTCTAAGTGCATTCTTAAAATCTTTCCATGCAAGAGATAATTTATCTATAATAACAGCTACTTGAAATTGTTCATCTAAAGTTATACCTATAGAAGTTATTTCATGTGCTATCTTCTGCAGTTCGTGTGATTGAGCTTCCACAGATTTTCCATCAATCATTTGATACTTCATGTATCTACTAAGATCATACTTCTTAGTTCCAACTTCCTCAATGTCGTACTTCTTTTGAAGTGCATCCTAAATTTCCTTGGCAAACTTATCAAAATTATAATACTCATACAAGTCATCACCTAATCCATTAAGAATAAATTTTTTTGCATAGAAAATCATTTTTCATTCAGGTGTCTAAATCCTTTTTTGTAGTTTTAGTAGGAGGATTAGATAGTGTTGGTTTTTCAGTAGTAAGAGTAGAAGCGACCTTTTTCATGGTTAAGAAAAATAACATTTTTTTCCATCTTTCAAAGTGTCGTCCCTCAAAACGGAACGGTTTGTTGAGATCATCAGTTAACATTTCAATAGACATGGCATCTAGAAATTGTCTTAAAATTGTTGGTACAAGTATGTTAAAACAGTATAAGAATAATGTTACTGATATACTAAAACGTATTGCTTGGTTTGAGTCGTGGACTAGGTCGTTCTCTTTCAAACATTTTGCGGCTCTGCCCAAACTTATGCAAAAAAACACAGGCTCGTCGTCCTCAGGATAAAACAACCTAGAATCTTTGTTTTGTGTCTTGGAACTCCACTATACTGATGAAGACTGAAATGCTACACCTCTAAATTTTATGTTGCTCGGGAAACTCAAAACAAACTTAGTATTTTCTTCTTTTATTTCTAAGAGCTTTTTCTTCTTTTCTTTTGTAAGAGCTATTTTCAATTGATGTGTTTAAACTCAGAGTTAAGACCTTCTATTTATAGGTTTGAGAAAATGTGTGATATTTAAGATAATAACAGTCATGTTTGGAAAGAGTAATGGCTATTTATGATTGGAAAAGTAACGGATATTTTTGAGAGAAAAAGTAACGAATATTTTTATGAGTAAAAAAGTAATTGCCATTTTTTATGAATGGAAAAGTAGTTTTAATTTTTTTTTCTAAAAAATAAAATTCCACCTCACACACGTACACACACATGCACTCGGACTCGTCTTGGCCAGTCGGAGAAGGCATGCACACGAGTGTGATATTGCATTTGCCTAGGTCATCTCCCTTTCCACAAAAAATGGGTGTCCCTTGGGGTCCAAATTTAATAAGCAATCATTTTCTATTTATACATCTCCTAAGTGATATAAAATAGCAGACAAGACTTTAAATTAGCATCATCTGTTTTTTATTTAGAATTCACATTTACAACAAGAATGAAATACATGCATCTTGAAATTCAAATGTCAAATGTCTTGCTCTTGTTTTACACTCAAACAGGCACAAATATTCACAAGGTTTGCACCTTTTTAACCAATTTTTCTATAGAACATGCGTAATTTATATGTTCTTGTTTTCGTAAGAACATGCACAATTTTGTATCCTCATATAAGGCGTATGTTTTTAAAACAAGCTCAAAACTCATTTTGTGCTTGTTAAAAACAAGCATAATAGTCAAGTAGTATAGTAGTGTTCTATCAATGTATATGACTTACATGATTGGGTAAATAGTTATGTGACTAGTGTCTCGATAATGCAAAATCTAACAATGAGGTGAACATCTTTGTTTAGGAACTTTGATTCTACATCGCATGCATGCAAGAGTATGTCGAGAGTAATTATCGTTAGTATTTTCTCAAGGAATATCGAAGTATTTATATGTTAAGACTTAAAAGGTGATAGATTAGCTTGAACTTAGAGAATTTTAACATCGAATGAGTCGTATTTTTACTACGTTAACTCATGTGCGGTTACTTTGTTCAAAACATTGTTTATTTTTTAAATTTTGATCTTTATATTGGCATATAATAATGTAGAATTTTTACACACTTATAACAAACAAGCTACAAATATATGTCCAATTTTCACACATTCATGTTGAAGTTTTAGACAACAAAATATACTTACATGTATGTTACCTTTTGCGTCACATCTTAAGCATGAAGCCATATTATGAAAGGCTATTTATCTTAAAAGCATTTGCGAATTTCGTTAAATTTGGACTCTTTCATATAATTTGCAATCTTTTTTAATTATTTATTGGAATAAAGTGGACCTAACGGCTAAGGTATATAATATTTCCGAATTCACACTGTCAAAATTCTAGCGGAACAGCACAAAGCACACATGGGCCATTGCCCTCCAACAAAAAGTCAGGGAGTGAAGAAGACACGCAGTTCAGCACTATTCAACTTTCTAACCAAAACGTCATCAACCATTCGGCCGGATTTGGGTGCCACATTCATCGCTTTAGAACAGAAGGTCAAGTCCAACCCAACTTCCTCTCTCCAGCAATATTTGAAAACTATATTTAATTAATACCATGACCAATTTATAAAGCAAAATGTGGCATTCAACTACACAACTTTCAAACTCATCTTCGTTTAAATATATATATTTTTTTTTTGAAAAGAGAAAACATGAATATTAAATACCCAAAAATTAAATATATATTTATAATTATCTTAATTATAATATATTATGTGTAAGATTATTTTTAAATAAAGAATAATTTTCATATTCTTAAAGTTATTTTTACACATCACATCAAAATAAATGAAGAAATATCTACAGTTCTCTATTTTCAATTATTATTATTACGTGAAAATTAGATATATTACTTTCATGCATTAAATATATTAATCAAAATTCTTCAAATTTTTATGATTTAATCATTTTAATGTTATACTCATGAATATTTTAGTTATTTTCAATTAATTTATATCAATTTTAATAATTTTAATCCCTTTATTTTCCAATTTTTTTTTATAATTTTGAGATATTTTTCATTTTAGATATCTAACGATATACTTGTAATAACATTTAATTTAATTATATTTTAATTTTTATAAAAAATTATATTATACAATCAAAATTAAAAACAAAAACAGATGACGAAAAAACGAACAATAAAATAACTATATATGAATTTTAAGAAAAACGATTCAGGTGACAAATTTGTAGATTACACCCTTTAACCCTTTGTTATAAAAACTTTTTGCTTCTCTCGAAAACCTACTTTATAGCATTCTGCCTTTGCTGCATTTAGCACCTTTTGCCCTTTCCCCTTCGCATCGGTACGAACCATACCATAGAATCATGGCGAGGAAAATGCTCATCGATGGAGAGCTGAATCAAACCAATGAAGAAGAGCAAGTACACTATGACTACGACTTGTTTGTAATTGGGGCGGGAAGTGGTGGTGTTCGTGCTGCTAGATTTTCAGCTAACTTTGGTGCAAAGGTTGGTAAACTCAGAATACTAAGCTAATTTGTACAGACTTTTTCTGTGATTTATCGGGTTTTGCTCCAACTCTTTCCGGTGTTTCTAATATCCATCTGTTTTCTGTGGGCTTTGATCCAAATATATATTTTGGTTATTTGATGAACTTTTGGTTATATGTTGAGATTCGATTGTTGGTTCATCATGACATAGTGAAAAATTATGAATTACCAACTATTTTTTCCTTTACAAAAATCATTACTCAAGCTGATTTGTCGGTCATATACTTTACGATCCATCAAATAGTATTCAGAGTGGCCTATAATGATAAGATTTTCTTGCATGAAAGACTTGAATATTGCTGTCAAATCTTTTGCATTCATAATAATTTTCTGGAAGTCGTTTCTTTCTTTCCTGTGTTTTGATAAGGAACGCAATTTTGTTTAACGTGGATAAATTTACAAATCATATTGGACCAGTTGTCGACCTTACAAAAATACAAATAAAATTCTCTGAAGAGATTATATAACTGTAAACTATTTGCAAATATTTTTAGGTTGGGGTATGTGAGCTTCCGTTTCATCCAATCAGCTCAGAAAATCTTGGAGGTGTTGGTGGCACGTGAGTTCATCTGCACTTTATAAGTTCTCTCATTGGACTATCACAGCTAGTGAAAATGGATCTGTGGAATCATATGTGCTTACTCTTGTTATGTATTTATCGTTTTGCTATTGTAGATGTGTTATTCGTGGTTGTGTTCCTAAAAAGATTTTGGTGTATGGAGCATCTCTTGGAGGCGAAATTGAGGTGAGATTTGGGATTAAGTTTTGCATATGCTATATCTTTATATGATATAATTTTCTAACTTTTTATGCATGTTTAAACGTAGTTTTTTATGCGTGTTTAAGTGTTTGAACTGTAGTTAATCACATGTTCTTTGTTACTCTTACTGGGAAAGAGGTGAATGAAGAAAGGTAAGATAAATTTTTTTTAATTGGTGCTATCTTTTTGACTTTGGGTTTGTTTTACTAAATTCTTAGGAAGAAAGTAAAGATTTTTCTTGGATAGAATTTTTGCATCTTGCCTTGGCTCAGGGGTCAATAATTTCTAGAATTAGTTATGCAGTAGATGAAAATGCAGTGTTGAATTCTTTGTATTTACTTAAAGAAGCTGAGACATTCAGTGCTTCTATTATAGTGGATTTGTTGCATATTCGTGTACATACTGATCAGTAAGTATGTATGAACAGTGTATTCTATTTATATGACACACTTAATTTAGTTTTCTATCTAGTCATCCAATTGATGTTTCGGTTTGGATTGTAGGATGCCAAGAACTATGGGTGGGAAGTGAATGAGAAAGTTGACTTCAACTGGAAGAAACTTTTGCAGAAGAAGGTTGGGCAATTTTCGTCTTGTTTCAGGCTTGCAATTTCATATGTATTGGGTGAAATTTCCTCTAGCATCAATTTACAAGGATTTTACATACATTATTCAATTTTGGTTTCCCTTTTCAAACTGCAGACAGATGAAATAGTCCGGTTGAATGGCATATACAAGCGCTTACTTGCAAATGCTGGGGTTAAACTGTTTGAAGGAGAGGGGAAAGTTGTTGGTCCTAATGAAGTTGAGGTGACACAACTAGATGGAACAAAATTGAGCTATTCAGCAAAGCATATTTTGATTTCTACTGGCAGTAGGGCACATCGTCCTAGAATTCCAGGAGAGGTAGATCTCCACCATGCTGTAAAGGGATATATTCAGTTATTAACTTATGTTTCTTGTTTGGTTAATGATCTTATTTGTATTGTGTAATTTTTAAGAATTCAATCTCAGAAGGAAATTTTCTTTAATTATTTCATTGAAGAATCCATTTCAGAATTTAGTTAATGCTGTACTGTTGGACATCTTAGTTATTATATGTGCTATGTCAAGTGGTTGTGACCGTATTACCACCTGTTATGAGCAATAGAAGAGAGTCTCGTGTATCTGTTATCTATTAAAAATCAGTTTATCGAGATTAACATTAGAGTTTTATGTGTGAGATATAGGTTGTGTATGTGAAAATATATTTACTCTATATGTCATATGCAGCTAGACAATCTTTTTAAGTTATAATCATTTTAGGCTTCTACTTAATTCACATATCGGTTGCTATCTTAAATTGGTTGGCTTCTAGTACCTATCTCTTGATGTGATGATGTGCAGAATTTTCGTGTTTCCATGTCCCACATTGGATGTTTTGTGTACATATAATTTGGATCCTTTTCGGATGAGCTTTCATTGGCGAGTTTTTTCCTCTTTGGATTTTAGCATCTTTGAAATGAGTACGTCTAGCATATTAATTTACCTTCTACGTTTCTTCTTTATGCCCGTTGTTTCTTCAAGTAGACTAGTAAAGTTTGCTTGAGTATTTTAGTCTACTTTTTTATCTGTAACTTCTGCTGAGACTTTGTTAAAAGCTAATGTGATTAGGTGCCTCAATGTACTTGAATCTGATCAATGCATTTAGTTTTGTGGTTTAATATTATTGTTGTTTACACCATGCGGTTCTTTTCAATTGTTTACTGTTACTTGCAGGAATTGGCAATAACCTCAGATGAGGCCTTGAGTTTAGAAGAACTTCCAAAACATGCTGTGGTGCTTGGAGGAGGGTCTGTTCCAATTACTAAATTTGCTTTTAGTGTTATTTTTAAGCTGATTTGCACGCCAATGATTTCCTATGATTATTCTGTCTTGTACAAAGGTACATTGCTGTGGAATTTGCTTCAATATGGCGAGGGATGGGAGCTACTGTGGATCTATGTTTCAGAAAAGAACTCCCGTTAAGGTAGAGTATTATATTTGTGGCATGCTTTTTTTTTCTTTTAATAAGATTATAATGCTCTGTATCATCTTTGAGATTGGATCCTCACTAGTGATTCTTATATTTAATATATCTAGTGCTTTTAGAGGGAACCCACCCCCCCCCCCCTCCAAAAAAAAAAAAAAAAGAGAAAGAAAAGAAAAAGAAAGAGTGAACTGGATTACCATGGATTAAATTTTTTGAGTATGGTTAACATGTTATCTATGTTAGGGGCGTCTAGCATTAATCCGTGTTCATTTTATGTTGTGTTAATTGTGCCAAACTCACATATTTTTACATTTTATGAACTTTAATATATTGTATGAAGTTATTTATTTATAATAGCAATTAGCGAGAGAAACCGATGTGTTTACAATGACAAAGTAATTAGCAATTAATTCTAACCAAAAACTAGTTTTTTTCATTTTTGTGTTGAGTGCCGTGGCCCAAATTGCCACCCCTACATATGTTAAGCTTGCAATACTTTTAAATCTTCGGTGTACTGATTCGGTGATTCCATTACGTCAAAAATATTTTGCTGTAGGGGTTTTGATGATGAAATGAGAGCAGTGGTTGCAAGAAATCTGGAAGGCAGGGGAATTAATTTACATCCAAGAACAACTTTGACAGAGGTACTTTAATTGTTTAGAATTTGAGGATATAAATTTGAAATTCTGTCTACCTTTAATTTATCTTTGTAAATACAGTTGAAGAAAGGAGAGAACGGAAAAATAATAGCTCTTACAGATCATGGAGAAGAATTAGTAGCAGATGTTGTATTGCTTGCCACTGGTAATCATAGACTGTTTAAACTGGATATTTTAGACTAGTGATTACATGCCTGCTTTTAATTTGTGTATGTACATTTTATGGCACACCTTTGTTTGCAAGTTGTGTAACCAATCTACAAGTTCCTATGCAATGGAAAATTGCATCTTAAATTGAGGAAACAAAGAGAAATCTCTGGGTACCTTCTTATGTGGATTAGCCTTGGGCTTTTCTTCCCTCCTCCATCCTATCACCCCTGTAATGATATTTGTTTCATGATTCCTTATAGATGAAATATGCTCTTGATAAACAAATTTACTGTTTTTGAAGTTTTACATACACTGATTGTTTGCTACAACTTGGTGCTAATACTTCCAACTTCCAAGCATTAAAATGATAAAAAATTATGTTTGTTCTACCTCTCTAACAGTATGTGTATTTGTGCTATAGGTCGGAATCCCAATTCAAAGAGGTTGAATTTGGAAGCTGTGGGTGTAGAACTTGATCATAAAGGAGCTGTAAAGGTCAATAGTTTTTCCATATTCATATCTCTTAGCATTTAAGGATTTTTTTAATGTGCGTCATTGCTGATTTTAATAGGAAAAGAACTTCTATTCAAAAAATAAATAAAAGCTAAATTAAAAAAGGAAAAGAAAAGAAAGGAAAATCATGTTGGACTTTCTCACCGCATCTTCTTTATGTGCTCATCTCTACTCATTCATTGGGAAAACTATTGTGTACGAATTTGCCTTTTTCCTGACCTAATACTAGGCTTTTGTTAAGAATATTATTATAGTTATCTTTTATTTGCTTGTATAACAAGTGCTACTGCTATGGTTTATTTATGTGTGTATGTCTCATATCTTTCTTTCAGTCATGTTAAACCAATTATTAAGTTGCATCTGTTTCATGGCATAATGCCTTTGGTTCATGTTTCATAATATCTTGGGACACCATTGCCCCTGAGTGGAAGTATAAATGGTTAAACTGAAAGGTTTCTGAATTGTGAATTACTCCTCCTTCTGGCAATCCCTTATTTCAAAATGCATCTATATATTTTGAATCAGTTACTTAGCCTCCAAATTCAGCTAATTGATCATATGTCTCAAATGGAGATTGGACATTATCTTCTCCCTTTGTACTAAAACATTGTACGAGTAATAGCATGAGTTTTGTTTTTGCTTCTTTTATAGGTGGATGAGTATTCCCGTTCCAACATACCTAGCATATGGGCTATTGGTGATGTTACAGACCGCATAAATCTCACTCCTGTGGCCCTCATGGAGGGAACATGTTTTGCGGTGTGTTTTTTCTCTGCTCTGCTATTTATATGCTCGTGTCAGCAGTTTCCTTTGGTAATATTTTTTTTAACATAGACCTTAGATACTAAATATTCTTGCACTTGTTTACTTTTAAAATACATGCAGAAAACTGTTTTTGGTGAGCAGCCTACCAAGCCTGACTACAAAGATGTGCCCTATGCTGTGTTTAGGTAACTCCTTACCTTTTCAGCAAGGGACCTGGAATTTTATCGTATGTTTTGAAATTGAGAATGGAAGCATCTTTATTTAATTTTGCTATTGCTTTTTATGAGGGTCTATAGAAAGCACAAATTAAGATCACTCTGGCTGGCATAAATTGGATCAATTACACCAACGTCCTTTAAGTTTTGGCCTAAGTACTGATGGTGATAAGTTTATGCAAAAAATTAGGCATTGGTCTTCGCTTGCAATTTTTCGAGTGTGCTGTTTTCTTACATTCAATGACTGAATGTCCTTGCTAAATGGTACAACCAGCGTTTTCTGAGACCTTGAGGCCTATTATTTCTAGAACTTTTCATATATCTATGATTAGGCATGATCTCATAAGGCATTGGTGATATGTACACCAAATACCATGTCTGAGCTTTGTTTGACACTCTTGAATTTTAAGTTAGCCAAATTTAATGTAGTTTTAATGTTTGATATATTTTCTTTCTGATAGTTAGCTATTTGTGCATTAGGCTTTGATTTTTCATTTTTTTTAATTATATTAAATGATGTTGGAAGCTCTTTTTGAGCAATGTTTTGACTTTTGATTAAGTACCTTAGAATTTAGAAATAATTACATGTATTTCTCCTCCTCCTCCTCCTCCTTCCTTCTTCCAATTCGCAAAATCCTACAAATTCTTAGTTTCCAATTTGAGGCTTAACCCCAGTTGCCTTGAGGCTAAAAGAACCTTTTTCAAAGGTAATAGGTTATATGGGACACTTTCAATGGTAACCCGAAAATCCTACAAATTCTTAGTTTCCAATTTGATGCTTAACCCCAGTTGCCTTGAGGCTAAGGCTTTTGGAACCTTTTTCTTTTCCAAGGCATAAAGGCTAAGCACTTCGAGGCACTTCTCATGGTTTTCATCACACTATCAAGGTAAATATGATATGGGAGGCTCATTAAGTGGAAGTTTAACAGTAGAAGGAGAGACTAGTTATGGTTTGAAAGATCTCTAACTTGGTACAGGGTTATATTGCTTAAGCTGTGTGGGGCAGGCGAACATTACTTTTTAATTTAAGTTCTCTCTCTAAATATTATACTGTATTGTGTTCAAAAGAGATTGTAATATGCATCTCTGGTGTTCTGGCCATGTCAGAGTTTAGAATTTGCAAACAATTAGGTGTAGTATAGTGTCGTTACGCAATATTGGGATAGTGTATGGAATTTATTTGTCCATGTTGCATTCATTTGGGTTACCTTATAAATAAGTATGGAATTTTCTAACCTAATTTCATTCTGCTTTTATTGTACCATAGTCTTTCATTTGGCTATATCCTTCCCCCAAATTCCAATTTCTTTTGACTTTCTTGGTGAAGAACTAATCAATTAAGTTTGATTTGTGTTACGATTTTGCACTCTTTGTACCATCGAGAAAAAAGTTTGCACACTTTTGATCACTGAACAGTGAAGTTTAGCATGTTTTGAGTCCTTTTTTTATGGTGACTAAAGTTCAGAATCTATATGTAGATCAGATGCTGAGTTTTGTTGCAATTGTGATGTCTTCTTCGCAGCAAACTTGTTATATTTAGAAAGTACTGTATGCATTTATTTTTGGAATTTCTTTTTTAATAAATATAAACATATTTTGCTCTTTTTTCCTTCTCTTTTTTTTCACCCCTCTCTCTCTCTCTCTTGCAGCATACCCCCTCTTTCTGTTGTGGGCCTCAGTGAAGAACAGGCAATAGAGCAATCAAATGGTGATGTTTTGGTTTTCACATCAACCTTCAACCCAATGAAGAACAGCATCTCTGGGTATCTTTTATTATCTTACTGGGCTAAATGAGTTCATATCTAAAAATTTTCAGCAAAAGAAATGAATAAATAAAAGAAATTATGTCAATAGAAGCTTATATCCTTTTTCTGTTGAACTTTATGAAGACTGCAGATTTTGTTGGGTTAAAAATTTAGACCTTTTCATTTTTGGTATATTTTTTCCTTTGTCATCTAAAAAGATATGCTACGTGAGAGTTTAGTTGTTTTATTAAGTTTCTTCTGCGAGCTTTATGGCTTGAAGCTTTCAAATGAGTTCAGGTGCTTCCTTGGCCATAGAATTGGGAAAACAAGTGCTTAGTTGTCACTTATCTTCTCAATGATTAGTTAATAATACATCTTCAAAGGTAGAAGTATATATAGAGAGCTACATTGGCGCTTTATCAATTATATATAGGGCTAGAAGTTTCTTTAAAAAGATAGTTTTATTATGAACTACATCAAAATGTATATGCCGAGGCATGTTTGCATGTTATGGTACAGTTAAGAGCTCCTTAATTTTATTTCAATAATGACATTGATGTTGATATTATGGTGCTTACTGCTTATATTGCTATATGTTCAACTTAATTTCGATGCAATAATATAATTAAATATATAGGATGGGGACACTGCCACCCTCGCATTTCTTATTGGCACATTAATCATGCAAAAAATTGACACTTTAATCCTTAAATTTAAAACACCGTTTATGTTATTAATGTTGGATAAAGATATTAATTGTTGAAGAAACGTAAGTGTGGCATTATCATTAGTTTCATTATCCCATAATATATATATATATATATACATACATGTTGAGCTATGTAGCTAACCATATGAAGAGCTACTACAAGGGCAAAACTGTCATGTAAAATATATAGATATAAAAAATTAAAATATCAACAATGTATCCTAGAATGGGAAGGATCAACATTGTTGTGAAAAACTAAACCCTGTAGCTCTACATATTAGCCCACTACATGGACAAATTGGGCACTATAAAATATCAATCCTAATGTTAAAATCCAAACTCTAAACCTTAATCATTAAATCTTAAAATGGAGCTAAAATAGTTTAATTTATTTGAGTCATTATTTTTCCACTTTGGTGCACTGTTGCTCTTTTGATCATTTCTACAAACACATTATAGTGTCGATTTAATGTCAGACAGTGGGCATAATAAGGTGCCCAACAAGGCAATGTGGCATGCAATTGTTGATGGCACAATGTGCAACATCATACTATGTCACTCTGTTGGGCATCAAAGTGTGTGGTGCCTACTATCTGGGATTAAGATCATAGGGCTATTTCTTCTACTCGTGGTATGATTAATCAAAATGACATCTTTGGTTGTTTATGTAATTTACATATGAGCACTTCTATTTACCTCAACTTTTTGTCACACAATAATTTATATGGAAATTATTCATTGGTCAAGATAGTTAGGCCTACTTTTTCTTGACCAATAAATGAATGCCACATATTTTGTTGTTAGATAACAAGTTGAGATAAATAGACTTTTTCTTTGTTCTTTGTTCTTTGGTATTTATATTGTGTTTCATATTGTTGCCTTCTAGGCGACAAGAGAAGGCAGTTATGAAGCTCGTCGTTGATGCTGAGACAGATAAAGTTATTGGGGCATCCATGTGCGGCCCAGATGCTGCTGAAATTATGCAGGTATTTGTTGACCTGCAGTACGTATAAATTTTAAACAGTTGTGTTTCATTTATGATATTGCAAATTGTAAATATTCACAAGTGCACGAATCATTAATAGACTAGCGAGAAGTTTAGTATGAGGTCGATCTTTTGTGGAATTGCAGTCGTTTTAAATTCTTTACTTATTTTCTCAAAAATACTAAACTAATAAAATAAAATAAACACTCCAATTGGGAAAGGTGGAAATAAAATAAAATAAATAATTAAATGACTAAATTAACAAAACAAACAAAAAAGAATCTTTAACATGAATTGAAGTTGGTGAGAAAACATGGATATATAGCTAGTTTACCAATCATGAATTGAATTAATCAGGTGAATTTAACATTTAATCTTAAGTTAGTGATATTAACTTCCTCACTAAATCTAGAAAACCCAATGATCATGGTGATATTAATCTTGGTCACTGTTGGGAGCCTCATTAAAGGGTTAAAATCAGATATTTTACATAATTAATAGAACACATCATTCCATTATCCAAGAACCTCTACAAGATAGTCGGGAGTGGATGGGAGCGGGAAGATAAAATTAGGAGTGATCCCTTAAAGCAGACCATTAAGCAATTTTACTTTGCTAATCTTTGGGTTGCAATGCACCTCGTGCTTACTTACATTTTTTTCTTATTTTGAAAAAAAGATTTATTTTTGTCTCGATTATGTTCCATCTTTAATTTGATCTGGTATCTTTCAGGGTATTGCAATTGCAGTGAAGTGTGGAGCAACAAAGGCACAATTTGACAGCACGGTGAGTTTTCCTTCCCCGGTGAGACTGTACGGTTGAATATGAGTAACTACATCAATGCTTCTCACTTCTGAACTCTTGGTTGAAAATGGGGAAGAAAATATTAAAATTATTTTTTATATGAAAAACAAATCCGATGTCTTTGATAATTATTTTTGTTCCACTTGAAACTAGTTTTCTCCTTAACATGGCATAATTTGTCGCATTATTACACTTTCTGAAAGCTACCTAATTATTGTAGGTGGGAATACACCCTTCTTCAGCTGAGGAATTTGTGACCATGAGGTCAGTGACAAGGCGTGTTTCTGGTAGTGGCAAGCCAAAGACAAATCTGTAATTAGGCAGAAATTAGAATGAATATGCTATTAAGTGGTAGCAACTCTATGGTGATAGGTGGTAATAAGAGACATATACCACGTAAGCATAAGCATAAGCATTTTGAGGGGATCAAAATTTGGTTACCAATAAAAGTTTACTTGTTAGGTATACAATGGTTGATGCAGAGGCAGCTTAATTTCCTTGCTTTATAAATTATTGTATCAATTTATCTTTAGTTCTTAGTGGAAAAAAACATTTACCTTGATTTCCAAATCTATCCTTAGTTGGATAATATGAGATATGTTATAATATTGCTTTGTTTGACACTATTCAAGTGATTGTTTTTTTTAAATAAAAAGGCTGTTATCTAACTGTGAATAAGCAATATTAGATAAACATTATATAGAGGCGAAGACGCTGCCTGCTCCAATGCGTCAAGCATTACGATCCATTGACCAAGAGTTCCCCTCGAATTTTCCAACAGCATCATCAAAAGGCATGAGTTTGCTTCTAAAACCTAACCTCCCTGTAAAGAAGGGCAAGCCAAACTCATCAATCCTACCATCAGCATAATCATTATAAACAGTGGACATAAAATCAGATAGTAAATTGTTCAAACCAAGTTTACGTTTACAACCAAAAGAAAACAGAAAAGGACTACTGGTTGCATCATGATTAAAATGCTTCATTCTACACACATCAAAACCATCAGGCATCGGCAGGTAGGAAGGAAGCTGAAGAGTAGGCCTGGCTTGCTCAAGGTTGATGCAGCAGTGAAGATATCTCAGGTAAGACTTCTTGGATCTGCTAGCAGTCGCATGGCATCTGCAAAACAATCACCACCACGATACATAGCTGATTCAACATATCAGTTAACAACCCCCTCTCCAAATCAACTTCCTCACACCTGCTTCCAACCTATTCCTGGTGACTGGTATCCCCCTACGGTTGAGGACCATAAATGATATGAGACCTTGTATGTGTTAGTGATTGTTTTCTCAGCATTTTGGTTAGTTGTTAGGGTGCTCTTAGTGATTAGTTTTGACTAAACAATAAATCCCTATTGTCAAGGGATAATTAGTTTTTGATTTAGTCACACTACATTGTTGGTGGGCAATTATCTTCTCTTGTTTTCAGTTTGTTCTAATAAGCTATTTATTAGTTGGATTTGTTCTAAGAATTAGTAGGTTATTTTCTCCTAATTCCATATGTTCTTAAGTCTTTTAGTTACTTTAACATTTGGTATTGAAGCCCAATTGTAGGTCTGATTAACATTAGGAACAATAGTCTTCTACGTGGGTAAAAATCAAAATATGATGGCAGACAATTCCTTCGTGCAACCAACAATTTCCAAATTTGATGGACACTATGATCATTAGGCTATGTTTATGAAAAAAAAATTAAGTTCAAAAGAGTATTAGGGTATGGTGGAAAATGGGATTCCTACAATAGCAAAAGGCATTACTCCCTCAGATGTTAAGAGAAAGAACATTGATGATCAAAAATTGAAAGACTTGAAAGCAAAGAACTATCTATTTCAAGCATTAGATCGTTCAGTTTTGGAGACAATCCTTAACAAGGATACAACGAAGAGTATATGTGACTCGTTGAAGCAGAAATATCAAAGCATAACTAGAGTAAAATGTGCACACTTGCAAGCTCTCCGAACTTCATTCGAACTTCTTCACATGAAAAGTGGAGAATTTGTTAATGAATATTTTTCTCGAACCCTTACCATAGCCAACAAGATGAAAATAAATGATGAGAACAAGGGAGATGTTGTATTTGAAGAGGATAAGCATTGGGATTGGGATAAGACTTATGAAGAATTACTTGTATGTGACTTAGAATGGGGTGATCTTGAAAAGGAAGTAGCTATGGTGGATGAAATTGAAGAGGGGACTGAATCTGATCTTAAGGTTGATATAGAACCAGAAGAGGAGAATTTTTCCTTTGATGTTGTGATTGAAGATAGCTCTCCTAGCATTGAAGATAGCTCTCCTAGCCTATCTACAGGAAGGATTAGGAGACCACTTGCTTGGATGAGAGATTATGACACAAGAGGACTTTCTGAAGAAGATAAATACAACTCTTTTAGCCATATTTGTAGCCACTAATCCTATTCTTTATGAAGATGCAGTGAAAAGTGAAAATGGAGGATAGCCATGGACTTGAAATAGAAGCAATCAATAAAAATGACACGTGGGAATTAGAAAAGTTACTTAAGGGAAGTAAAATAGTTGGAGTGAAATGGATTTATAAGACCAAACTAAATGAAAATGGAGAGGTGGACAAACACAAGGCTAGGCTTCTAGCAAAAGGGTACACACATCAGCATGGGGTAGACTATACTAAGGTATTTGCACCAGTGACACGCATGGAAACAATTTGTTTGGTTGTAGCACTTACAACTCAAAGAAACTCGACCCTATACCAACTAGACGTAAAGTCAACCTTTCTACATGGTGAGTTACATGAAGAAGTTTTTGTGGATCAACCTTGTGGTTATGTGCAAAAAGGACAAGAGTAGAAGGTTTATAGGTTAAAAAAGGCACTCTATAGGCTTAAGCAAGCTCCTCGTGCATGGTACAACCATATAGAAGCCTACTTCATAAATGAAGGTTTTGAGAAGTGTGATTATGAGCATACCTTGTTCTTAAGGTCTTGCAAAGATCTAATGGTATTTTTATTAGTCATAAGAAGTATGCATTAGAGGTGTTGAAACGGTTTGGAATGAGCAAAAGTAATCTTATCCATAATCCAATTGTCCCTAGCGTTAAGCTCATGAAGGATGAAGGTGGAGTTAAGGTGGACAAGACTTACTACAAACAGATTATGGATAGTCTCATGTATCTCATAGCTACTCGACCAGACATAATGTTTGTGATGAGTCTCATTAGTAGGTATATGGAGAATCCTATTGAGCTTCATTTACAAACAGCAAAAAAGGTAATGAGATACTTGTAGGGAACAACTGAGTTTGGTATTTTTTATAAGAAAGGAGGAGATGATGAACTTGTTACTTACACGAATAGCGATCATGTTGGAGATTTGGATGAAAGAAAGAGTACTTCAGGTTATGTGTTCTCATTGAGTTCAGGAGCTATATCATAGTCATCTAAGAAGCAACCAATAGTAAGTCTATCCTCCACAGAGACATAATTCATCATTGTAACTTTGTGTGCATGCCAGGTAGTATGGTTGAAAATAGTGTTTGAAAAACTAAGTCAAAATCAAGACAAGCCAATGATTATTCACTGTGATAATAACTACAATTAAATTATTAAAGAACCCAATAATGCATGGTCATAGTAAGCACATAGTAAGCACATAGATGTGTGTTTTCATTTCCTTTGCGAGCTCACAAAGGATGATGTTATGGAGCTGGTGTATTGTGATACAATTGAATAGCTAACTGATGTAATAATTAAATCACGGAAGTTAAATGTTTTTTTAAAGGTAAGAGGGCCATTGTGAGTCTATTAGTGGTTAGTTTAAGGAAGGAATTGTTAATGATAGTTTTTTTAGTATTTTGATTAATTGTTAAGGTAATAGTGGTTAGTTTTCACTTAGCAATAAAACCCTATTGTCAAAGGATAATTAGTTTTTCATTTATTCACACCACATTGGCAGTGGATAGTTATTTTCTATTGTTTTCAGTTTGTTCTTTTAAGGCTATATATTAGCCGGATTTGTTCTAAGAATTAGTAGATTATTTTCTCCCGATTTCATATGTTCTCGAGTCTTTCAGTTACTTTAACAGTAAGCGGGGGTGAGATAACATCAGATTTGGATGGAACGCTTGCATCACCAGTTGTCGTGACAGGGTTGGGCGGATTCTGTGTCCGAGCTACCGGTTTCGTCTCAGCTCCGTGGCCTCCAGCGTCGACAACAATGGTATCGAAGAGGAGCTTTGGGTTGTCGTTGGTAGCCTGCCTATTGGTAACCGCCGGACCAGCTCCAGCAACATATTCAGCCCGGAGCTGCACGATTCAACTCAGAATTGGTCATTGTTATGTAGTGACCAGCGGGCCGGAATTGTTGGGGGATCTCATTTAATGCCTGCTCTTTTGCGGCCTTTGCATTCCTAATTCATAGTTCAAGATCATCAATGATCCTTTCATGGTGGGTGCGCGCATCAGTAATAGCATTGATGTAGTCGTTCCGCTGAGCCTCAAACTTGGATATCCATCAAATACCTTGCGCAGAGAAGGTACACGCTTCCCTCTTCGTCAAACGTTAAGTAAGAAAGTTGGGCCGGGCCTTCAGGATTCCTAATAAACTCCAGAAAGTTGAAGAGCTGCCCAACTGTGGTGCCTCTGATTGTGCCGTAAATCCTTTTGTTGACTCCAATAATCAGTATTTTCTCCACCTTAATATCGTTGTCAGCGTCCTGGAAGCAGCGAAGAAGGCTAGCCAGCATAGCTTCAGTTTACCCTTGACCTAATTAGACCTCTGGCTGGAAGAAGCGCTCACGAACCCCTACTCTGAGTAGCCGGGGGATGACTCGGTTAACGTTGGGTGGGAGGGGGGCGCATCATATCAAGAGTTGGTGCAAGACGAGCTTGTTGACCTGCCATATTAAATAACAAGAAAGAAAAACCAAGGGAAGGGCGAAACCACAAACAATTAAAACAGAAAATAAGGGTTTAGGCTCTGCCTGTGGGAGTGCCCTAGTCCTAATCTTGCGGTAAAATTGTTTGGGCTCTAATTGTTGTTCAACTTGAACCGCTTATATGTGAGCAAAGTTCAATGTAAAAATATAAGTTAAATAGAACATGTGTAATTTGTGTAGTTAAATTTTTTAAATTAAAAATAATATTATTTAGTATTTTAATTTTATAATAATAATCGTTTAAAAATAAATTATATTATTTTAATAATTTTTTTATTAAAATGTTATTATTTCTTATCAAGTTATTAAACACGATATGAGTCATTTGACAAGGATAAAGTTATAATTAATATTAAATTAATTTTATAAAATATTAATTTTTAATATTTTTAATTACACTTATTTTATTTTAATATTTTATTAATTTTTAATTAAAAATTTAAATATATTTAAATAAGTTTTTATTTGAATTTTATAATTGTTAGTTTTTTTTAAACAATTTTATATGAATTTTATAATTGTTAGTTTTTTTTAAACAATTGCATATTAAATCTTACTTTTATCTTTATTAAAGATTCTTATTTTAATCACATTTTAGTCACTTAATACAAAATAATAATATTTAACAAAAAATTATTAAAATAATATAATTTGTCTTTAATTATCTCTTTTTACAAAGTTAAGAGGTTAAATGACATCGTTTTTGCTATAAGGGGTTGAATGACATTATTTTTGCTATAAAAGATTAACCGGTATAAATAATACAATCTAAAAAAACATCTATGATATCTTACCTAATAAAATAATAATGCTATTGAACACCATTGTTCAAATTTAAATTGGAGCTTAGGACTTTTATAGCATGATAATATATAAAAACTAATAATATGACATAAATAGTAAGAATTAGTATCAAAATACATAGTTTTACATAACAATGGAAGATAACACTACAAAATTCCTCCCGTTTGTTACAATTGATATGTCAAGGCTCATTGGCTCAATAGTCACCAGGTGATCTCATTGGAGCTTCAATGTTTTGGTCAGTGCACTACTACAAAAAAGGAGCTTTTAAGTTGGGATTTAAAGTCATTTTTAGACAAAATTGACTTATAATGAATTTTAAATTGGTACGTTGAAAAATCGACTTAAAAAATTAAAAATTAGCCTAAGTTTTATGAGTTAATCGACGTTACATATATGACGTAGCATCGGTTCTATATGTTAATCGACGTGAGCCACATGTAGTATCGATTGATGCGTAGACTCAATGTTACGTCTTATGTGTAGTGTCGGTTGACACGTAGGACCAATTACGGTCAGTCCTACGTGTCAACCGACACTACCTTATTTTTTATCTTTTTATCTCTTCTCTCCCCTATTTTCAGACTGAATCGTGTTGTCCTATTCCCTACTACCATAAAACTGGTTGTCCTCCTCCTCCTCTTTCTCATTTTTTAGCCACCTCCGTCCACCAATTTAGGCGTCGTTTAGTGGGTTTTCATCCTCTCCACTTTCTTTTCTAGATCCACTATTTTTTTAGCATAATACTCAAAAAATTTATAACCATTTTCCTCCTCTTTTTGACTTACCAAATACACTTTTTTCTTCGTTTATTTCATTTTGTCAATTTTATTTACATTTGTAAGTATTTCTATGAATTATTTTACAATTATTATTCATATTTTTTTATTTTAATGTATGTTATGTGTTATTGATTATATGTATAAATTTTTGTGTTACGTAGGTTGTGTATTTTTATTCAAGCTTAGTTAGAAGAAGATATTTTATTTATTTATCTTAATAACTTTATGTATTTAATTTTTTGATATATATTAATTTATTTTAAATTTACAATTTTTAAAAATTATTTACGTGTACATAAAATATATATTTATATATAATATAAAATATATTTTTATATGTATATAATATATATGTATAAAATATTTATTATTATTAATTATATGCATTTATATATTTATACATTATTATATATTATATATTTGTTAATGTTATTATGAGTTTATTAATTGTTTGGTTTTTATGTATTTAATTTTATATGATGTTTTGATAGATATTCTAATAATTAAGGAATTCATATATAATAATATTTGAAATATATTGGTTGGGTATATATTTAATATGCTTAATCTCATTAATAGAAAATAGACAAATCTTGGATGTCAAAGTGTAGAATTGAGTAGGATTACATTTTTGGAGTTTTCTCGTAGAAATAGTAATAATGAATTTAGTATGATTCGATACCCATGTGTTAAATGTAAAAATGAGAAATTTCATGATGTTGACAAGGTTAAGTATCACCTTATCCGTAGTGGTATTTTTTTGAGTTATAAATGTTGGTATTATCATGGAGAAAATATTGATAATACTTATAAGGAAGAGATAAATAAGAATGTGAGTGGATTATATACATCTTATCAAAATATATAGACAGAAAATATGTTTCATGTTGTTAAAGATGAACTACATGAGGATGATGATCCCAAAACCTTTAAAAAACTTTTATAAGATGCTAAAAAAATGTTGTATCTAGAGGGTAAGAAATACACTAAAACGTGAGGATTAGTTCATTTGTACAATATGAAGGCAAAAAATGATTCTTCCGATAAGGGATTTGATAAGAGCTAAATTATTGCATTTTTGTTATGATTTAAATGTTGATATTTGTGTGAAAATTGTGTTTATTTGATTATTTAATCCACAAATGTCATTTCACGGGTATTTCATGTTTAAAGTACAATTTCAGGTAAAATCATGATTTTGGAGAAGTTAGGGACAAAGTACAATGATCGGGATTGAATCAAAGAAAAAGAAAACAAAATTTCAAAATTTGGAATTTCGTCGCCGGCGAAAACCTTACGGAGAAAATGTTAAAAATCGTAAGTTTTCCAGAAATCTCGCCGCGGCGAGAATAACTTCGCCACCGGCGAGTTTCGTTCGAAAACATTTTTTTATGCTGTTTTGTTCCAAAATTGCCCTCCAAAACCCTAGACCTATATATACATTATGATGGAGAAGTAGGCGACGGCAGAAATCAGAGTTCAAAGGCATTTTTGGAGAAGAGAAGGAAATTTTGGAGAAACTTGAAGGATCTTCACCATTGTTGCTACCAAACCTTCATCTTCTAGAGTTTTTCATCTCTTCTCCTTAGTTTTTATATTCTGCAGTTTATTGATATTTGTTATTCATGGATTCAATTGAAATAATGTTTGTTCTTATTTTCGTTATGAACTAATTCGTTTTTGCTAAGGCTATGATGTAGTTGAATCATGAAAATCTGATTTCTTTTGTTATGGTTATATGAATTCATTGTTTTCAAGTCGAGTATTTATTTCCATGCTTAATGCTTTTAAATTTCTGATCAAGATTTAGATGATTTGTTGCATTATATTGAGACCGAGAGGAGATGTGTAATGAATGCTTCTTGTGATAAATACCGTATGTTGAATGCGAGTTTGACACCTAATGCATGATGTATGTGGTTATTCCAAAAATTCCATAAATCGTAATGTGCTTATTTGTGATTAAATCTTCATAGAAATATAGTCAGTTTTCATAGATAAGTAATTCTGATATAACTTGAGAAAGAGTATTAGATAAGTTTGGGTTTTTCAACCATCACTTTTAACTTTGATTCTCATATAACATAACTTGAAATCGGATTGAATTGATTTAGCGAAATCAAATGCCTTAGCGTTTTTAATCATTTGTGAACAACATTAAATTTTGTTATTTGCGTTTAGTTTTATGTTAATTTGCTTTTAAAACAATTTCAACAATTCGGTTTTCAAATAAAATTAGGGTTAGTCAATTTCGGTACTTAGTAACGCCATTCCTTGTGGGTTCGATATCCGTACTTTTTTACACTTTATTACTTGAACGATTCGTACACTTGCGAAAATAAGCATCAGGATTCACAGAATTACTAAATTTACTAATATATGTTTCATGAGAGTAATAAATTTCCATCTTCACTGTATGAAGTGATATGAAGTGAAGAAATCTCTTAGTCGATTTAGCATGAAATATCATAAGATTCATGCTTTTCCAAATGATTGTATTCATTATAGAAAAGAATATAAGAAATTAGATAATTGTATGGTGTGTAAAAAATTGAGATGGAAGTATGTTACAAATGAGACAACACCTAAGAAAAGCGTGCCCACAAATGTTCTTTGATACTTTCCTTGGGTTCTTCTGTTTCAAAAGTTATGCAAAAGTAAAGAGACATCAAAGATGTTGACTTGGCATTCATATAATTGATCTGATGATGGGATACTACGTCATCCTTGTGATTCTTCAAGTTGAAAAGTAGTAGATAATTTATCCCCTCAATTTGCATCTGATTCGCGCAATCTTTGTCTTGCCATTTCTGCTGATGGAGTCAATCTACACAGTTCCCTTAGTAGTAGATATAGGTGTTGGCCAATAATTATGGTAACATACACCTTCCTCCGTGGTTATGTATGAAAAGAAAATTCATGATGTTAACATTATTGATCTCAGGATCGAAACAACCTAGAGTTGATATCGATGTATATTTGTAGCCTCTGATAGATGATTTAAAGATGTTGTGGAATGATGGTGTAAATGCTTACGATGCACATAAATAATAATAATTTAACTTAAGGAGGTCCTTTTATGGAAAATTAATGTTTTTCTTGCCCATGGTAACTTATCAGGACATGCAACAAAATGTTATATGGGATGTCTTATTTGTAGTAATGTCACTTCTGCAACTTATCTTGTTCATGGACGAAAGATGTCTTATAGAAGACATAAAATATTTTTTCCACCTGAACACAAGTTTAGATACCAAAATAAATCTTTTGATGGTTAAAAAGATCATGATCCTACACCAAGACCTTTATAAGTGTTGGAATATCAATTGATATAGATTTATTGCATATTCTATTGAAGAATGAACAAAGATGAATTATTGATAATCGAACATATTTTAGAAAAATTGACCTAATAGCAACTGGTAATAACTATTTCATTAAGATATAGCAGTCATATTATTTCAATCCATGAATTTTCTTATTGGTGATAGACATAAAATTTCTTAAGTTGGATGAGTAACCATCAGAAACAATCACACCCGTCAAACATTTACAAAAGACATCCTTATCTTTTGTTGAAATTGTATATGATGCTAGTGGAAAATATGCTTGATTCTTATCATTTTCCACCCTTAGTGCCAATTTAGGTTGTATGCCTAGTTTCTTTAAATCCAATCTTGCTTTAATTCCTTCCTTCATTTTTCAAGGTATATTAAATAATGTACCAATCAAGCTCTCACATACATTTTTCTCAATGTGCATGACATCTAAGATGTGATAAATGTGTAGATCTTTCCAATAAGGTAATTCCTAAAATATTGATTTTTATTCCAATAATTATGATTTACTGATTTAGTAACATTTTCCTTTTAACCCTTTTTATTAGTTGACCTCTTTCGTTTCCCTCCATTAGTAAGTATTCTTTTTTTCATCTTTCCATATCGTTTGAATGTCATACTTACAAAAAGATGTTGTGGAGAATTTGTGTCTACTTGAAAAATATTTTCCTCCTTTTTTTGATATAATGATTCACTTGTGTGTTCATTTAGTTCGAACGGTTCAATTGTGTGGTCCTACTTACTTAAAATGGATGTATCTTTTTTAGAGATACATGCAAGTCCTTAAAGGATATGTAAATGATAGAAGTTGTCTTGAAGGATGCATGGTGGAACGTTACATTGCTGAATAGGTCATTGAGTTTTGTTTTGAATACTTTAGTGGTTGCACTAAAATTGGGAATTCTATGCACAAGTTGTTCTTAGAATGTCAAATGATCAAGTAGGTAACCCTATGCTCGATGGAATTAATAAATTGTGTATTGATCGCATTGGATGAGAAAAAATACATCGAATCATTTTGGTAAATAATAATGAGGCATATAACTATACATAGAGTAAGTGATGACAAGTTCAACCTTTTCATTTAAAATAAAATTATTTTTTATTTAACTATTAATGATACCTAATTAATATATCTTGAATAAAATTACATAATGAAATTAAACTTATTGAAGATCGATCCTCGTTATAAAAAAAGGAGGAAAAAAATTGTTGTATGATGAACATAAGCAAGAGCTTATTAATTAGTTTTCCAACCATGTAAGTGTCACTTATAAGAATTCATTAGTACTTCTATATAATGTTTTAAAACTTTTTTTTAAACACATTTCATGTTTTTATATGCATAGGTTCGAGTTAAACTCAACAAACCCAATCATAAAATAACATAAAACTTTAGAATGGCTTGCACATGGTGTCATATTTTAGTTTCACAATTTGATGTCAAATCATATTTTAGTTTCACAATTAATGGTTCGAGGTTTAAAACTCAAGTAAGGGACAAAGTCCGAGTAAATCATAATAGTGGTGTGTAGATGGTTGCACAAACTAGGCAATTTTCTAGTTTAAAATATGGTAATCTTGTACTTTCTGATAGAACATATTATGGTATAATTTAAGAAATTTGGAAACTCTATTGTGAGGTCTTCCACGAAACAATATTCTTGTGTGATTGGGTCAAACATATTTTGGATTTATCCTTGTAAACTTATCCAAGATAAGTCACACTGATAATCCTTTCACGTTAGAGCTTTATGCAAAACAAGTATTTTACATGAGCGATTAAATTAACACAAGATGGTATGTTGTGTTAACACCTCCACAAAAAGAGTTATACCATTGTGATTCTTTTGAAGATGATGACATGCTTGATACATTATCCAATATTAGTCATTTCTCAAACAAATTACCTAATGTATGTGATGATCTAGTTGATGACGATGATTTTTTGTCATGGACTCAAAGTGATTATGAATGAATATATATATGATAAACAACCTAATTAAACATAATGTATGTTCTATATTATTCTAATAACTCTTGTTTATATGTTTGGATTTAAAATTTTCAATTAATTTCTATTTCATCATTATTTGTAGATATTTCATGGATCATAGGGTACCAGATATTGTAGATTCAAATGATTCATTGGGGCATTTGAAAAGAAAGGGTTGGGCTAATATACCTAATACTCCACTTAATCTAGATGATATAGTGTCTATTCAATTTGACACAACTAGTAATCCATTAGGAGAAAATGGCCAATGATGAGTGCTCAAAAAGCACTAAAATTACCATGATTTTATGCACATTAATTGATTAAAAATATATATATTTATATGTTTTATCATATATTTATATAAATTTTTCTTTTTCGGAATCACGGGTATTTTATTATTTTTCAGGTATTTTCGCTTAAAAACGTCACTTAAAGACTCAAAAAGGAATACTGGAAGAAATACATCACAAATATATTAATAAATAAATGGGGAAAGGTCAACAAATATGGAAAAATTGGACAAAATGGGTCGAAAAGGTCAAATTTGTCTAAAAGGAGAAAATCGCCCCAGAAGCCCACGCCGCGCCGGCCCCGCGCGAAGACGTCACACGTCCGCGCGCACATTCCTCCAGTTCCGCGCGCAACGCAGCGCGCTATCACTGTTCGTGCGCGCTGCTGCTGCCTTCCGCGCGAGCCTGTGCGCGCCCCACCTGCCCTCCGCGCGCGCCGATGCCATTTCGCCCCATTTTTCACGTGCAGCCGCCCCCATGACGTCATGCTGACATCATCAATGACCTTACCATTTGCACTACGCGTTTTCACCATTTTTTAACATTTTTTCACCCACTTTTTCTCTCCATTCTCACCTATAAATACCCCCTTCTCTTCACTTCATACCACACCTAAAAACACACTTCTCTCTTTTTTCTTTCTCTCCATTTCTTAGTTTTTAGTTTTTTTTTAGTTTTTCTTATGTTTTAGCTAGTTTCTCTTAGTTTTAGAGTTCTTCCCTTTTTGGGAAGAACTAGTTATGTTTTTGTAATTTATTAGCTTTTTGATTCAATAAATGGGAGTACAAATTCCGCTTGGAGGTTTTCCAGTTACGGAAATAGCATCGAAGTACTGTAAGGATTTTATTTTCTTTGCAGTTATTTTTTATGCTTTATTCTTACATGTTATATTTAATTTGTCTGTGATTAAATTTAACTGTGCTAGCTGTTTGTAAAAATGATATAATAATAACGTTGTTATGCTTGCGAAATATTAAATAGGTGAAAATCTCTAAAATGAATTGATTTTATTTTTATTCAAGATTTTATATTAAGAATGTTAGAGAGAAATATATTATTTTTCATTACAAACTTAAATCTGAAAATTAGATTTTAAGGTTTAGTTATCCGGTCTGATTTAGAGTAGTGCTCTTTTATTTGTTGGTACAATCGCTTGAGTTAGAGTGAAGCTCTATTTCAAAAGTTTTTATAAGAATTATTATCCGAAAATGTATTGACAACACGTTTCAGTAGTGGTTTTAAAACTTGAAAGTTAGTACTCGGATAACTAAATTCTTAGGTTTAATTTGGACACCTTGAATAAAGTTTAAACTGTCTAACCCCACCAAAGGTGGCATTTAAATGGTTCATTTTCAATCTCTTAGAACAAGGAATTAATTTAATTAACCAAATTAGTTATCAACCCCACCCATAGGTGTTGATTGATTTGTTTAGTTAACAAAGAATATCTAACCCCACCAAAGGTGGTATTCATACAGAAAAGGGAGAATCAATAAATATCAATTCATATTTTTAATAACCTAGATAATATGAGCAAGCATAATTAACTTAGTTATTATATCCATAAATACTCCACTATTTATAAAAGATAAAATTTGCATAAATGTTTATTGAATCTATGTTTATTTTTATGTAAGTAGATTAAAACACAAAAAAACCCAAAATATCGTGACAGGATGTTTAGGATTTAATTTTGTTTTTAAAAGTTTGAATAATAAATTAAAAACCGCATACATTCCTTCCTTAGATCGACCTTGGGAGTATACTTATCATTTTCTACGAAATGATTCGTGCACTTGTGAGAGTTTTATAAATATAAAACCAAAGTATTGGCAGGATCAGCGATGCCGGTTTTCGTTCATCAACCAACAATTGAAATCTTCTATTGATAGACTTGTGAAGTCAAGTATACCCATCAATATAAATGATTGGACTAAGGTTGACATGCTAAAAAGTTTAAGATATGGAAAACTATTTATGTAAGTCTCTTTTGTTTTATAATTAATTACATATATTATATCTTTTTTGTATTATATCTCATCTAAAATGTGTTTTTTATTGAATCGTTTTAAAGGCTTTGACAATTGGAAGAACAAGTGTTACAAGATTACAAATAAGGCATGGAAGGAATACAAAACTTATAAATTGGCCAGAAATTATGTGTTTTGATACTTGGAACCAATGAACAAGAACTATACAAAATCCCCGAAGAACACCCCTAGATTAAACCCTAAGTATGGAAAGACTTCATGGATTATAGATATACGAATGAATTTCAAATCATTATGAAAGAACATCAGAATATACAAATGCATAATATTCTTCCTAACTATATTGGAAGGTCATCAAATCCTGAAGTTAGATAAGAAATGGTATTATTAAGTTGTTAATTTATAATTATTTTTATATTTATTTTCCCCAAATTTAAGTTGATGTCATGGTTAATAAATTTATTTGATTTATTTAGGAAGTTGAATTAGGTAGACCGATTACCCGATCTGAATTGTATATAGAAATAAAGACCTCCAAAACAATGTTAGGAGAGAGCTATTGTATGATATGTTTTTTTCTTTATTATTTGTAAAGAGCTATTCAATAACAAATAGCCCAGCGTGAAATAATCAAACAACAGGGGAAAGATGTGATATATCATGCATTTACACGTGAGCATCCTGATTGTGTTAGAGGAGGAAGCTATTATGATGGTTATATGGAGTTTTTTTAACATTTCAAAACAAAGGCCTCAGATGGTCAGTAAGAAGAAGTATTGTTAAATTGAAGAAGAATTGAACTCTTTTAAGGCCTCAATGTGAAGTGAGATTGCCACTTTAAAGTAATATCAATCATAACACATGTCAGGCATGCCATCATACTACAATCAGGGTATGTCTCATTGCCAGGCATGCCACCATCTATGCCATCCATGCTACACATGCAATCTCATGGTGCCCAACCTATATCCTCAATAGGATATAATTATCCTATTGGCCCTCCATTTATGCTTGGAATGCTGATGCAATCAGGTAGTGGTTTAATATCTCTAATGCAATCTGTGCATTCTTACCATCCATCACATGATGAATGTTTTGATAAAGATTTCCTTCCAATAGCTACCCCATATGGGAGTACTCCTTCATTTGATGAATAATTTGTGGTAAGATTTAAAGCTTATATAGATAGTCTATTAATTTTATTATTTATTATATATTTTATTTTTTATATATAACGCTTAATGTTTTTACAGAATATGAAATGTTTGTTGAAACATCCATCATCTATGGACTATGTTGCTATTGGAATAGTACAACAATTGAGTGATGATCGAATGATTCATAATCAATATTTGCCAAATTATTAGTGAATAGTAATTGATCAATCATTGCTCCATCATTGTCCACTACCTATGCCTTCTGATGCTACCATGGTCCAAGAAGTTATTGGGCAATATGTGGCTTGACCATCGAATCAAGTTGTGATAAATTTTGATATAATATTATTTTTATTACTTAAGATAAAATGTTTTTACTACTATTATATTATTCTTTTTTATTGTTACTAACATATATAATACCTCTTCTTTAATCTATTATACCAGAATTAGTAAGTGCGACACATTTAAGAGATACAAAGAAATAATCTCGTGACAAATCTATGTCTAGTGGAAAATCATCGCACACTAAGTCATTCAAGAAAAAGCCATGGAAAAAGTATAGTTATGAATATGCTTTAAACTTTAGGAGAAATCTTGGCTCCTTGATTACTATTGTTGCGAGCAAGACTAGCATAAATGATGGGTGGATTGTGTCACTTCCTAGAGAAATTGCTGGCATAGACATTGGGCAAACATATATATATATCGATCGAGTGCATATTACAACTATTTGAATTTCAAATGATCAATTTAAGTATAACTCAAGTGTGGACAAGGTGAGTCCTCAATCAGTAAATAACTTTCATTTATGTAGAACATATAATTATATTTATAATATCTAATTATTTATGTATATATTTTTTTATATAGGGCATGTTATTATTGGCTTCAATCTAATTACTTATCACATTTAATAATGTTTTATGATTCATCATTTGTTAATCAATATCAAGAGAAGAATGTTAGAAATAGAGGTAAATAATTATGTGATAGGACATTAACACTTAATAGAAATCAAAATTTGATTATCCCTTGGCCATTAAAGTTTGAACAAGGCCAAAATCATTGGATGAATCCTTGATCTATATGGAAATTATGTTTGGTATTGTGACTCAGCTTCCATAAAATTGTGTAAAGACACAAAAGCAATTGTTGAAATGTAAGAGTTATTGTTAGCTATTTTTCTTATATTGTTCTTTGTAATATTTAATGAAGAACTAATTATTTTAAACTTTGATATGGCATGGAAATTGTGGAACAAAAGTAGGGGCATTGACATTAAAAAATCACATAAGCTTATATGAGACAAAATTATGGTATGTATAAGTGAATATTAATAATTTAATGAATTTTACTAATTAATAATAAAGATGTTCGGATATGGAAACCATGTAAACTTGTTTTTTGTAGGTTCCACAACAAAATGGTGGAGTCATGTGTGGTTACTTTGTCATGAAATTTATGAACGAAATCACCTCAAATATCAACATTCCAATTAAAGATGTGGTAATCTCTTTTACTAATATACTTTTTAACATATATAAGTTATTTTTTGTGAATTCATGATATTACATTCTTATTTTGAATTTAAATACATGTAGTTTTTTGGTTGGAACAAATCTGGCTATGATATGCAAATTTTTGAGGATTTACGAGAAGAATGGGCAGAACACATGCTTCAAATTATTACATCATAAGAAGAATTAGGAGAAGAATCTGATGATATTGAATAGAGAAGGACAACACTATGAGAATTTTTTTAATGCTTTAATTTCTCTATTCTTGTATCTATGAAGTTTGGACCTATTTTCCTGCCCAAACTCCATCTCATCTCATTGAAGAGTTCATTGGTCATTATGAATGGGACATTGCTAGTGATTCTAAGTAACAAACCAAGCTTCCTTTTCTTGAAATAAAGTGAGAATATTATATAATCCATGACAAAAGAGGTATTATCACTTTATTTGTAATTTAAGTTATATATATATATGTATGTATGTATGTATTGTATATAAATTATTTATTTGTAATAAATTTAATTCTCAATTAATTGTTTAATATTTAATTTTTCAATTATTTGTACTATTTAAAAACTCTTTTAAACATATTTTGGTTTTTTTACTATTATGTGATCGAAAACAGGTAATGAGGTTAGTAGAAAATACGCAAAGTATGTTAAAAAAATTAGAATTTAAAGTCGATTCACGGGTTGAACCGACTTTAAATTTTAAGTCTCCTCATTTTAAGTCGGTCCACTTAACCGACTAAAAATGACTTTTAAGTTTGTTAGTAATCGACTTAAAAGCTTGTTCTTGTGGTAGTGGTGAACTCACTAAAGTTCTAGCAGTTAATGTGTCGCCTTGCTAAAGCTCTAGTGAATACCGAAAATCTTGTTTGAATATTTGTAAGACTTTCAATTTTTTGTGAATATCTTTAATATATACATATTTTTCAAAGAATTTGTAAAGCTTACATATTTTTTAGTAAAATTTGTAATAAAAAAAACTTACCAAAAAAATAAATTTTTTAACGCTTAAAAAACTATGGACAACTTATGTAACCTTATAGAATATCCTGAAACATTATATTGTTCCAATTCACTAATATTCTCTTTTGTTTTGCATTTGTTGAGAAAAATCAATACAAACTTTCTCTAAATCTTGTAAAATTATGTACAGCATAGAGAATAACATTAAAACATAAAGTTGTTCATATTGGCTAATATTTTTGAAATAGTTTGAAAGGCTTACTGACATGTGGTCTGCAAGTATACAGGTCATACAAGTAATATAGTGCTAAAGTATGTATATCGATCCTAAAGGAGTGGGATATTTCATAATAGAATATTGATAATAAGTAATTGCCATAGACTATAACAATAAGAGGAAATTGAGCAATACTTAATACTACAATTACACTAAGTAATATCGAATATACGATTTCAATGATGAGAAAAACTTAGGATTTCAAAATTCTCTAACCACTTTACATATAATTCAAAATAATCTCTAAATGACTTATTTAAATATGATACCTAGTTACATGATCTTAGATGTCGATGGCTCTTTTTTAAGCAATCATATATGACTTTGTATAAATAATCACATTCTCATGCTATTTTGCTTACACAATAATTAAACTCACATGTAATCATTGTACAAATACATTAGTCATACTTTCGTAATATTCCAATGCATATGTTAATTAATCTATGTATAATTCATATTCTACTTTTTCAAGCTAGAATATAAATCTTAATATCGTGCAATTAATGTCTAGTTAATTGAAGCATTAAATATAAGATTAGTTAAGATATAACCCAAAGGGAAATATCAAATAAATAAACTTGTTTTATTTACATGCTTTGTGGCCAGGTTCAACCAAAATCCTAAATAATGAACCTAGCTACTCCTCGTTTTAAACATAATCAATAATGAATTAAATGAGTTCATAAGAGAATCTAAATCAATAAAGAAAGATTTACATAATTCTATGGTGAAATTTGGCTATGATATTTATCAATCTTTAACGCCTTTTGATGGCTCTCAATGGTTGTTCACTTTGTTCTAAATCAAAGATAAGATGGAAGTGAATTGTTGTCCTCCAAAGTACTACTAATAAGGTTAAAAATGACCTAATCCAAAGCCTTAAATGTAAGCCATACTATCCATTGGAGTTAAAAAATGACACTATTATAGATGTCGTTGGTTGGCTCAAAACTTGCTCGATCAATCTAACTGTAGTATCTTTCCAACAAAAAATCCCTTGATTAATGCTCAATTAAGACTCTTCTAGATTGATCGAGATTGAGAGAGTTTAAGACCTGGTAAACAAAACGGGTATGAAGATATAGATTTCTTAGGGCTTACCTCTAAATTCACAACCAGTTGAAATAGAAACGTAAAAATAAATAAGCAAATATAGAGTTAAACAAATCAGAGTACAACAGAAAGAAATCAACTTATAACTAATCATCTATTCAGCAATAGACATGGAATAAAGAGATAGACTGGAAGATAGACATGCCATAAGAAATTAGAAAGAGAGCATGGCATAATACATAGGAAAACCTACAATAAGCAAGAAGAAAGATTTTCTAATCACAATAAGATCCTCTTATTTGCCAGCATATTGGGATCACTCTCTGATTGTACTAACACCATAGTAGAGCAAACAAACACAACATCATATCTATGTGGTAACATCCTCAGGCTATTTAAGGCAATCACTAAGCAGTAAACAATTTACTATAGTAAATCAACAATATACAGCTAGATAAAAGTATAGACACAAATTCCTCTACCAGTTGAGACACATCCCTTACTGTATCTATGCTAATTGCTATCTCCATAGCAACTTGATCCAATTGAATATGGCTCTCCTCGGGAGCCCCACCATCACATAATGTGAATAGCCACCAAGGATCAATATAAAGTAATTCTAAAGGTATGGTACATCCAAGTTTATGAATCTAATATGCAATCTAAGTGTCAATCAAATTTTAAATGAACTAAACCATGAAAATAGTTTTTTCAAACACAATATCAAATCACTAATACCAAATAACATTTAAATTATTAGTGACCTGAAAAAAGAGAACAATTTTCAACTTTGAAAAGTCAAGTTTCAAAACCATCAGAGTTTCCCCACATTTTTAAATTTAGAAAAACAATTGCAAAATGGAGGTATTTATAGAAAATGTTTGGTTGTTTAGGCACCTCACCGTCCAGAGTGACAAACTCTTTCCAACCATGGTGGCAAGGATAAATACCCCCCAATAAGGGTAATAATTGTTACACAATTCGTTGGTCATAACGACAAAGGGTGGGAAGTCCACAAAAATTTATTTTTTCGTTTTAGAAAATGGCAAGTAAATTTTCACAAATACCTACAAAACAACACAAAATAAAACATCAAAAATGTAGCATGACATGGATACTATATGAACCAACCCATGTGGTGAGTGTAAACATGCAAACATATAAAGTATTTTAAGCTAAGTGAGTATGTGTAATACATACTAAACTATCAGTAATTATGCACAAGAAGGAAGATATAATACTAACTAAAATGAACAAACTCCATGTTTTACACACAAAAATGCCAAGAAAGACTCAAAGGACTTACAAGACTTACAATGTCTCCCTTTGGCTTTCGGTGGCAAAACACTACATAGTTTATGAGTGCTAAAACAATACTAAAATTACCATGATTTTATTCACTTTAATAGATTAAAAAGATATATATTTATATGATTTTATCATGTTTTTATATAAATCTGTCTTTTCGGAATCACATGTATTTTGATTGTTTTTCAAGTATTTTCACTTAAAAAAAACTTGAAGACTCAGAAAAATACTAGAGGCAATATATCACAAATATATTCATAAATTAAATGAGGAAAAGTAAAAAAAAGATGAAAAAATTGGACAAAATGGGTCAAAAATGTCAAAAAAGAGGAAATTGCGCACGCAATTACCCAGCAGCACCGGCCAACGCACGCAGCCACCTACCAGCATCCAACAGCGCACACCACAATGCCCAACCGTGCCTAGAAACACGCATAGCGTGTGCCGCAATGCCCAGTCATGCCGAGCAATGCGCACACATCACCTAGTCGCACCTAAGTCATCGCACACACAACGCCAAGTCCGTGCATGCCTCTACGTGCCTCTACCCCATTCTGCACGCACCTCTGCTCCATTTTTCCCATGCTGCTGTGCCCCACCTACCAATGACATCAGTTGACATCATCATTCACCTAGTACATGTTTCCTCCATTTTTCAATCATTTTTCCACCCACTTTTTCTTCCTCTCCTCACCTATAAATACCCTCATTCTTTCCACACCAAAACACACCTCAAAATCATCTTCTCATCTCTTCTTTTTCTCCATTTCTTAGCTTTTAGTTTTTCTTAGTTTTAGAGTTATTCTCTTTTTTAGAAGAACTAATTATGTTTTTGTAATTTATTTGCTTTTTGATTCAATAAATGGAAATGAAAATTTCGTTTAGAGGTTTTCCAGCAACATGACTAACATCAAAGTACTATAAGGATTTTATTTTCTTTACAGTTATTTTTTATACTTTATGCTTATATGTTATATTTATTTTGTCTGTTATTAAATTTAACTTTGCTGGCTGTTTGTAAACATGATATAATAATAACGTTGTTATGCTTTCAAAATATTAAATAGGTAAAAATCTCTAAAATGAATTGATTTTAATTTTATTCAATATTTTATATTAAGAATGTTAGAGAGAAATATATTATTTTTCATTAAAAACTTTAATCTAAAATTTAGATTTTAAGGTTTAGTTATCCAGTCTAATTTATAGTAGTGCTCTTTTATTTGTTGGTACAATCGCCCGGTAGTTAGAGTGAAGCTCTATCTCAAATTTTTTTATAAGAATTATTATCTGAAAATATATTGACAACATGTTTTCAATAGTGGTTTTAAAACTTGAAAGTTAGTACTCGGATAATTAAATTCTTAGGTTTAATTTGGACACCTTGAATAAAGTTTAAACTGTCTAACCCCACCAAATGTGGCATTTAAATGGTTCATTTTCAATCTCTTAGAAAAAAGGAATTAATTTAATTAACCAAATTAGTTATCAACCCTACCCATAGGTGTTAATTGATTTGTTTAGTTAACAAAGAATATCTAACCCCACCAAAGGTGGTATTCATATAAAAAAGAGAGAATCAATAAATATCAATTTATATCTTTAATAACCTAAATAATATGAGCAAGCATAATTAACTTAGTTATTATATCCATAAATACTCCACTATTATAAATGATAAAATTTGCATAAATGTTTATTGAATCTGTATCTTTTTTTATTTTTATGTTATTAGATTAGAAACACAAAAACCCCAAATATTGGACAGGATGTTTAGGATTTAATTTCGTTTTTAAAAGTTTGAATAATAAATTAAAAACCACATATATTCCTTCCTTAGATCGACCTTGCGAGTATACTTATCATTTTCTATGAAATGATTCGTGCACTTGCGAGAGTTCTATAAATATAAAACCAAAGTATTGGTAGGATTGGTGATCCTGGTTTTGCTTCATCAATAGTTAAAATAGACTTTGGATCAAACAGTAGAAATCATGCAAGATGGCCTAATGACATTTGTTCCCATGAATAAACATTGACACACAATTCAGACACCGTAAAAAAAACCTACTCCAAGTGCATCCATATTATTGTGCTCCATTCGTCTTGATACAAACTACATGCTACATGTACTTCTTCAAAACAAGTATCGAAAATTTTAAAAACCACTCATAAAGGTAATTCAGTGGTGAAAAGATCCAAAATTCTAAAGTTTAATAGAGATTTTGAACTCTATATCATGCAAGAGGATGAAACTTTTGACAAATTCTATGCACATTTTTCAAACATTGTCAATGTTCCTACAACTTGGGTAGACCTATTAAAGAAGAAAAGAAGATTAAGAAAATCATTGCTAGCCTACCCTATCATTTTCATGCCAAAGTTACCTTGCTTGAGTCTATGTACAAGCCTGGTGAGCTTACTCTTAAAGAGTTAGTTGGTGGCCTACAAGTCTTCAAACTATATCAGCTATTGCCAAGATGAAAGAAATTTGCTTCCGTGAAGGAAAAAAGCTTAGATCTCAAGACATCAAAGGATGATGGTCCAAGTGAAGATATTTTTGCCATAATTATTGGTAATGATGACTTTGATCCTAATAAGGCGGAAATGAGTATGCTTGCCCAAAGATTTACTAAAGTTTTCATAAAGAAGAAACCCTCTTCTAGGGATATTGGATAGAATAATTCATGTTCTAAAGGTTCAAAATCTGTAAAAAATTGATGATGATTTAGATGATAAACCTAAGAAAACAAACAAAGGTACTTAAACAAGATTAAATTCTTCAAGTGTTAGAAACTTGGTCACATTGCTGGCAAGTTTTTTCAAAAATAAAATCACATGAAAAAGTGAGCAATGAAAGCTGAGGTTATTATTTTGGACAATATCAGTAGTGATGATGAGGATGATACTGATTTTATGGCCTTCGTTGCCTCTAATAATGTCATTAATCCTCCAACTATGACCTCAAATGTTCAAGATGTGACTACTAATGATGAAGAAGTCAAAGATGAAAAAGGCAAACTACTTAATTATATCATGTTTACAAATAGCCAGCAAAGTTAAATTTAATTATAGACAAATTAAATATAACATGTAAGAATAAAGCATAAAAAATAACTGCAAAGAAAATAAAATCTTTACAGTACTTTGATGCTAACTTTGTTGTTGGAAAGCCTCCAAACAGAATTTGCACTTCCATTTATTGAATCAAAAAGCAAATAAATTACAAAAACATAATTAGTTCTTCTAAAAAAGAGAAGAACTCTAAAACTAAGAAAAACTCACGAAGGAAAAACTAAAAACTAAGAAATGGAGAGAAAAAAAGAGTGAAGAAGATGTGTTTTTTAGGTGTGATTTGAAGTGAAGAGAATGTGGGTATTTATAGGTGAGGATGGGAAGAAAAAGTGGGTGAAAAAATGATTAAAATTTGAGAAAATGCGGAGTAGTGAATGATTACATCATACTGCTGACATCATGGTGGTGTGGGCGCGACGACACGCGTAGATGGGCATAGCAGTGCACATGGAATAAAGATCAGGCACGCACGCACGGAATTTGCACTTCCTTTTTGACCCTTTTGACCCATTTCGTCCAATTTTTCTATCTTTTTTTGAATTTTCCTCATTAAATTTATGAATATATTTGTGATTTATTGCCTCCAATATTTTTCTTCGAGTCTTTAAGTTACATTTTTAAGCGAAAATACTTGAAAAATAATAAAAATACCCGTGATTTCGAAAAGATATATTTATATAAGTATATGATAAAATCATATAAATATATATATATATATATATATATATATATATTTAATCAATTAACGTGCATAAAATCATGATAATTTTAGTACTTTTTGAGTACTCATCACAACCCCCAACCAGCTTCTTGATAGTCCCTTAGCAAGAGAAGCGATAAAAAATAAAAATTAAACTATCCTAAATCACTTCCGTGGATTGACACGGTTGCATTTAGTATATGTAACAAGCTTTTAAACCCCTAGGTTGCTCTAATGGAAGAGTTTGAGTCTCGTGAGGGTTTTCAGTAATGATACCCACAAACATTGAAGTAAATATAAAAATTAAAAGAAATAATAAAAAAACAACAACTTAGAAACTAAAATTACAACAAAATCAAAAATTAACTTTTAAGAATAAAAGAAAACAACATGAAACATAACACAAAAATGTCTCGTACTTTTTAATCTCCTTTAAGATCATAATTAAAATCTAAAGCATAAGTTATTTAATCTTATTAAACAATCATGATTTATTATAATAATTAGTTGAAAATCATTTTCATATTTCATATAAAAAATGTATCAATTTAATTTCACTCAATTTCAGTGTTTGGAATCCGAATTCGCTTTGACTCTTTTCCTCACTAGTCAATACTCTCAAAACACTAAATCCTATGGGTTCAAACACTCATACTAATTTATATGAGAAAGAGTTGATGTATAGAAATAAACTAATATGTTCACATATGTATAAAGAATAAAGGCTTAAAGTGTTATTTTGACGTTTATCTCATGGAAACAATCAAATGTATAAATTATAAAGATATCATATATTAAAATTATTTTCATGCATAAATCAAACTCATTAAGAAAAAATTTCAAGATATATGCCTTTTACAAATGAAGAAAATGCAATGAATTTTTAGGGAATTACTTCCTATATCTTTCTTTTGTAATTAGCCTTTACTCACAACTTTGTAGGCAATGTGGGTCATAGTATGTAGATTATACTATATATTCTTTATCTCTCTTTTTTCTGAAGATTTTTTCAATATATATATTTTTTAGAGAGTCAATCCATGTACATATTGTACATTTTTTAGGATTTTAGTGAGTGGTTAATATGGGTCATAGTATGTAGATTATACTATATATTCTTTATCTCTCCATATCTTTCTGAAGATCCTTTTCAATATATATCATTTTTAGAGAGTCAACCCATGTACAGATTGTACATTTTTTTAGGATTTTGGTGAGTGGTTAATTTTGTGGATTTTCTGTTTGATTTTGGTTTAGGTAACCCTAGATATATCTCTCTTTTTTTGTAGCAGTCATGCATGAATGAGATAAAAGCATATACTATCAATTTCTACTCAAATCATTTAATCTAAGCAAAAATAATAATAAAAATATACGACACTCTATTAGGATGAGAGAAAAAATTCATACATTCAATGGTAATACTGTTGTCTCTTTTGGAGAACATAAAAACGTGCAAGTATACACGGTCACAAGTAATAAAGATTTGTAAGTAAAGATCGTTCCCACGGAGATTTGTTACTATAGTTTGTTGAGTACTAAAATTGTATCTCTCTAATTTTATCCAAAATAATCGTTGATATGGAAAAAGGTAACAAAAAAATAAGAGAACTCTAGGATTGCAATTTTTCACCAAACTAATCCACTCAAATCATGTTATTTTCTTTTGATTTATATTTTTTTGTACATTTAATGTGTCAACCGAAAACTTCTTTTTTTATTCATACATCTCTTCCCAACTCCGTATAAACAAACCTCGTTAAATTAATTCACTATATCTCTATGAGAATTAAATTTAATAAGATTCATTAAGTTCTAAGTTCTCAAATGGCCACACATACAATTAGGGTATATTCCTATCCTTCATCATACATGTCATTCTATCTACGAGCAATATACACAAAAATGCCTCTCTCAAGTTTATTTTTATGCCACAAATCGTTTCGATAAAATTCGTAAATAATTAAAAAGCATTAAGCACAAGATAGAGTGAACAAATGGAACGTCTTATAAATCTTTCAAAAAAAAAATAATTAAAATCAAAGCTTCATAAATTCAGATCAAATGCAACCCTAGAAAAATTAAATTACTTCATTAATTAAAAATTAAATAACATCAACTACAGAAAATTATAAGAAGCAGAAAGGAAAATTAAAACATCACACACGAAAATATTTGGCACACGCAGAACACAACAAAAGCCAAAAAATGGCTTCTGCGTGTTCTGCAGTCCAAAACCGAACACAAAATAATCTCCAAAACTAAAAACTCAAAAACTTTTTTACTCTAACAAAACATCTCCTATTTATAGCCAAAATATTATATCAGAAATATAAAAAATAATAAAACGCGTAATAATTTTTTTATCGAAAATAACACCCCGACATTCCCCTTAAAATCCGCGCCACGCGAATATCGAATTTCTTATTTTACGACACGCGTGGGAGAGGGCTGCGCGATTCTGTGTTTTCTTTTGCTTTCCACGTTGCCAGGTGTCGCGAGCTGATTCGCTAAAACAAATAGTCGGACACGTGGCCGGATTTCATTCGTTGAAAGGAACGGGCGCACGCAGAACAGAAGCACGGGATTGGAGCGCCGAAAAAAATGCGGCAACGGCTGGAAACGGGGGGTTGATTCAGTGCGGTCGCGCTCATTGTAACTTGTCACGTTTCGGCATATAATTTGATGAAATCTTACGTGGGACACGTGGCATATTATGGTTCGTGGAATAACCGGGCGCACGTGAAACAACCGCACTGGACAAGGCGCGCGCGAAGGTGGGGGACAACGGCTGCAACGCGTCAGCCACGTGGGTCCCACGCTGCACGCCGGCCTGCGCGGCAGGTGGGACCCACTCGGACGCCGAGCCGCGTGAAAGCGCAGAGCCTGCACCCAATCGCTTTGGTCGGGTTTGATGAACACGCGCGAATCTGAGCCGTTGCGTCTTTGATCGGACGGTCCATGTTGGGCGAGTGTGATCTTGCGCGTGGACTTCTTCTCTCCTGCACGAAAATTAACTTCAATTAATTGTATTTTGACCCACAAATTTAATTCAAATTACATTTTAAACTTTCTTAAATTATAGTTAAGCCCTTTGCTAATTTTAAATTAAATTTTTAAACTTTAAATAATTATAATTAAGCCCAAATTTAATTTAAATTATATTTTCGATTTTTATAAATTGTAATTAAGAACTATATTATTTGAAATTATATTTGTGGACGAAAAAATATGAAATTAAGTATATTTTCGATACAAATTATTTAATTTTATTAAAAATGTATTTTTAATGCATAAAAGGAAAACATTAATTTATTTAACAAAAATTAACTAAATATTAAAAGAACATATCAATTAGCATTACTAAAATTGATGAAAATAACTGTATAAAATACAGTTATCAAATACCTATAGAGATCATCTAAAAATTTGAAGAAATAAGAAATGTGTTTGGAGTAGAAAAAATATATATTTCACATCTTATCAAGAAATACTAGTTATGACAAAAATTAACTAATTACAAAATACAATTATAAAATATTTCATGATATGTTTTCAAAAATTAATCTAACAGTATAAAAGTATTTACTTAAATTTGATTTAAAGAAATGATAAATTTTTGTGAGATTTTTTTTTAAATTCCAAAAATTACTAAATCACACAAAGAAAATAAAACAAAACACAATAAAAATGAAAATGTGAACATAAAAAAGAAAAAAATTTATTTTTTATTTTTTAAATTGTTAAATCTTTTTTTTTAAATTAAGCATGGTAACTTTTCAGCACCCCCAACTTAGAACTTACATTGTCCTCAATGTAACAACTGTAAATTAAAGATAAAAAAAGAGAGAAGAAATATTACCTATTTCTTGAGAATGTCACAAGTAGTAATGGAGAAATGCAGGTGCATCTATCAAAGTGCACACAGACAAATTGCTGTAAACTTCTAACATCTTAACAAATATTTTTAGTTTTAACAATTTTAAAATTATTCACATGTAATTAAACTAAAATAAACAATAAAAAGTAAATAAATAAAATTTACTAAAATGATGGGTTGCCTCCCATCCAGCGCTTAGTTTAACGTCTTAGCAAGACGTAACTTTATGGTGCTAATGGTTACTCGGCCAAATGCAATTCATTTCAGCAATGTTGTTTGGTTCTTCTAAATAAGGCTTCATACGATGCCCATTGACTTTGATTTTTTTTTTGTGTCTTGGAATCCAATAGTTCTACTACTCCATGTGCAAATACCTAAACTTTTTTGAATGGTCCATCCCATCTTGATCTCAAATTTCCTGGAAACAATCTCAAATGAGAGTTAAATAAAATAACTTTCATTCCAGGGTGAAGAGTCTTAGGAACTAGCCTCTTGTCATGATAGCGCTTAGTATGCTCTTTGTATAATTTGGCATTCTCATAGGCTTCGTTCCTAATTTCTTCCAACTCATTAAGATGGAGTAACCGTTTTTCTCCTACTTTATCTAAATCCATGTTTAACTCTTTAATTTCCCAATAAGCCTTGTGTTCGAGTTCAACTAGAAGGTGGCACGCTTTCCCAAAGATTAACCGGTAAGGGCTCATCCTAATAGGTGTTTTGTAAGCGGTGCAGTATGCTCATAAGGCATCATTTAACTTAAATGCCCAATCCTTCCTTGAAGGACGCACAATGGGTTCCAATATTCCCTTAATTTTCCTATTACTTACTTCCACTAAACTAGAAGTTTGAGGATGATATGGAGTAGCTACTTTATGTGTGATGTTATACTTGTTTAGTACTCCATCAAAGATCTTGTTACAACATCACACATAAAGTAGCTCTATTAGCATCATTGGTTTTAGTGGGGATAGCTTCTACCCACTTGGATACATAATCCACAGCAACCAAAATATATTGAAAACCATTTGATGGGGGAAAAGGACCCATAAAGTCAATCCCCCATACATCGAAGAGTTCAACAACTAAATTAGATGTCAAAGGAATTTCATCTCTTTTGCTTATGTTTCCTATTCTTTGACATCTATCACATTGTGCACAAAACATATGAGCATCTTTAAAAAGAGTGGGCCAAAAGAATCCAGACTGTAATACCTTATGAGCTATCTTTTCACCACCAAAATGGCCCCAACAAAGAAGTTCATGACAAAAAATTAGAATGCTCTTATGTTCTTCTTCAGGTACACATCTCCGGATGACTTGATCTTGACCAATCTTGTATAAATAAGGGTCATCCCAGAAATAGTCCTTAATAGTTTTAAAAAACCTTTTCTTGTTCGGATATGAAGTGTTAGGTCGTAAAACATCAGTGGCAAGATAATTGACAATATCAGTATACCATGGGTTCGGACCTATTGAAAATAACTGTTCATTAGGAAAGGTTTCAACTATATCTTCATTACTCTCATCTTTAAGATAATTGAAGTTAGAAATCAACCTAGAAAAATGGTCAGCTACTAAGTTTTCACTGCCTTTCTTATCCTTGATTTCTAGGTCAAATTCTTGTAAGAGTAAGACCCACCCAATTAATCTTGGCTTAGCATTTGGTTTACTTAATAGGTATCTTAAAGCAGCATGATCAGAATGCACAATCACTTTAGATCCTACTAAATAAGACCTAAATTTGTCTAAAGAAAACACTATAGCCAAGAATTCCTTTTCAGTGATGGTATAATTCATTTGGGCATCATTGAGTGTTTTGCTAGCATAGTAGATGACATGCAAACACTTATCCACTCTTTGTCCCAAGACTGCTCCGATAGCATAATCAGAAGCGTCACACATTATTTCAAAAGGTAAAGACCAGTTTGGTGCCATAATAATAGGGGTAGATGTTAGTTTCTCTTTCAAGGTATTAAAGGCAATAAGGCAGTCATTGTTGAAATTAAATAAACATCTTTTGATAGCAAGTTACATGAGGGACGACTTATTTTAGAGAAATATTTAATACATCATTTGTAAAATCCTACATGTCCTAAGAAGCTTCTTATCCCCTTCATGGATGTAGGGGGAGGTAGTTTGGAAATCAATTCAACTTTTGCCTTATCAACTTCAATACCCTTGTTTGTAATTATATGTCCTAAAACTTCCCTTGTTGAACCATAAAATGACTTTTCTCCCAACTAAGGGTGAGATTGCATTCACTGCATCTTTCTAAAACCAAAGTCAATTTATGTAGGCAATCATAAAATGAGTTCCCAAAGACAGTGAAATCGTCCATGAAAATCTCAATGAATTTTTCCACCATGCCCGAGAAAATAGATATCATGCATCTCTGGAAAGTGGCAGGGGTATTGCATAACCCAAATGGCATTCTTCGAAAAGCAAATATCCCAAAAGGACATGTAAATGTGGTCTTTTCCTAATCTTCTAGTGTTATGGGTACTTGATAATATCCAGACAATCCATCTAGAAAACAGTAAAATTTGTGCCCAGCTAATCTTTCCAACATTTGATCAATGAATGGAAGAGGAAAGTGATCCTTTTTAGTATATCAATTTAGTTTCCTAAAATTTATACAAATTCTCCATCCAGTGATTATTCTAGTGGGCACTAATTAACTTTTGTCATTTTTAACAACTGTTATCCCATATTTCTTATGTACCACATGCAGTGGACTAAACCACTTACTATCTGTAAAAGGATAGATAATTCCTTCTTCTAACAATTTAAGAATTTCTTTCTTAACTACCTCTTACATATTTGGGTTTAGTCTTCTTTGGGCCTCTCATACAGGTTTAGCACCATTCTCCAAGTTGATCTTGTGCATACACATCGTAGGACTAATGACTCTTATATCCCCGATAGTCTAGCCTATAGCTTTCTTAAACTATTTAAGCACTTTGATAAGTTCATTTTCTTGGGTTTTGGTCAAGGTTGAAGAAATTATTACTGGATAAGTTTCTCCTTCTCCCAAAAACACATATTTTAAGTGCTCAAGTAAGTCTTTGAGTTCAAGTTCAGGTGGATTGGCCTCTTTACTAGATGAAGAACTGGGTAGATCTAAAAGTGTACTAGATTTTGTCATTACTTCATCATTGTCTAGTCGTTCAAGGTACCCCTTCATTTCCTCATCTAAATCTTCTTCGACCTCTTCAAGTGTAAGAATAGTTTCAAGCTTGTCTTCTATTCTAGTTCGAGAAAAGGTGCTTTGGACAAGATTATCCAAAGGGTCAACATCGAATATTTCATCGATGATAGAAATAGAAGGAAAAGGTGAAGAATCAAAAACTTTAAAATGAATAGTCTCTGCTAAGACTATTATTGTCAAATTTCCATCTTGGACATCAATAATAGTTTTAGTAGTTGCCATAAACGGTCTACCAAGCAGTATTGTGTGCTCTCTATCTAAGGCTGTATTTTCTTGCATATCCAGAACCACAAAGTCAATAGGTATTATCAATTTGTCTACTTGTACCAACACATCCTCAACTTGATATGAACCAAGGGGATAGGATCTAGCTAATTTCAGATTATATAGCAAAGGGTTTCTCCACAAATCAATGGATATTACTCACCATTTTTCTGAGGAGAAAAGATGCCACAAGGAGCTGCTATTTCCTTGATAAGTCTAGCACAAATGACAACCTAACAAGTATGGATATTACTCACCACAAATGCTTGGATGCTAAACAACGCCACAAAGGTTGCCAATCCCTTGATAAGTTGCTTGAAGAGGAACAAAGAGCAAGAATGAGCTCTCAAATGATCTGAATATTCAAACTTCATTCAAAATTATGTTTTACAGTGAAATTTGCTCTTAATAGGATACAAACCAACCCTAAGCTCTACTACATCATAGCCCTTGATCTCATCCAAGGGTTCAAAATAAACACAGCCAAAAAGTAGAAAAGCTAGCAGAAAACATTGACCAAAACATGGAAAAAATGGGGCAGCTGACCACAAAGGAATCCTATAAAATATTACATCTTAACCCTTGATTTCATCCAAGGGTTGCAAAGAAAGCTGCCCAAAAAGAGTCCAAATGGCACATGGAAATTGGAGCAAAATATGGAGCAGTTGAGAACAAAAGAAAACCCTATAAAATATTACATCTTAACCCTTGTTTCCATCTAAGGGCTGAAAATGAAGCTGCCCAAAAAAGTCCAAATGGCACAACAATGTGCCTAGTTTTATTTTTCCAATTTTGCCCTAATTTCCATCCTAGGATTATCCCAATCCTTTCACTCCCAATTTAGGTCCCCTTGATTATGCATGACCTCTTGAATGAGCCCATTTAAAGCCTTTTCGAGTTGTGCCTTCCTAGACCTTGTGATTGGTCCACTTGGAATTTGTAGAGCTCGATTATTCTCATCATTCCCCCTTTCTTCAAGAGGATTCGTCCTCGAATTATCACCTGCATAATCAAAAGGAGAAAGATCAGAGACATTAAAAGAGGTACTACATTATACTCATGAGGAAGATCAATTTTGTAGGCATTTTCATTGATTCGTTCAATCACTTGGAAAGGTCCATCTCCCCGAGGTTGCAACTTGGACCGTCTTTTTTCAAGAAACCGTTCCTTCCTTATATGCACCCAAACCTAATCACCAGGCTCAAAAATGACTCTTCGCCTCCCTTTGTTGGCTCTATAAGCATAATCCTTATTTCTCTTCTCAATTTGCTCATGAATGCGTTCATGGAGCTTCTTCACTGTTTCAGCCTTCCTAGCACCATCTAGGTTAGTTTTCTCTGAAATAGGAATAGGTAATAAGTCCAAAGGAGTTAGTGGATTGAAACCATAAACAATTTCGAATGGAGAATGATCAGTAGTTAAATGGACACTCCGATTATAAGAAAATTCAAAAAAAGGTAAACAATCCTCCCAATTTTTCAAATTCCTTTTTATTACCGTCCTAAGCAACGTGGACAGAGTCCTATTGACTACCTCAGTTTGCCCATCTGTTTGAGGATGACAAGTAGTTGAAAATAAGAGTTTAGTGCCCATTTTAGCCTAAAGAGTTTTCCAAAAATAACTAAGGAATTTAACATCTCTATCAGACACAATGCTCCTAGGAACTCCATGAAGCCTAACAACCTCCCTAAAGAACAACTATGCTACATTAGTGGCATCATCGGTTTTATGACATGCTATAAAGTGTGCCATTTTAGAAAACCTATCTACAACCACAAAAATGGAGTCTCTACCCTTCTTAGACCTAGGTAACCCTAAAACAAAATCCATGGAAATATCTACCCAAGGTGTGCTTGGTACGGGCAAGGGAGTATACAATCCTTGTGGTAGGACTTTGGATTTGGCTTGCTTACAAGTGATGCATCTAGAACATATTCTCCCTACATCCTTCCTTATTATTGGCCAATAAAAATGCTCACGCAAAACATCTAAAGTCTTCTTAATTCCAAAATTCCCCATTAATCCCCCCCATGGGCCTCCTTAATTAACAACTCACGCATGGAACATTTGGGTATACACAATTGATTTTCTTTAAATAAATACCCATCTAATTTATAAAACTTTTCAAAAGAAGTTTTTTCACATGCATGGTAAATAGCAGAGAAGTCATCATCATTAGCATACATTTCCTTAACATATTCAAATCCTAGCAGTCTAGCATTTAAAGTTGAGAGTAAGGCATACCTCTGTGATAAAGCATCGGCTACAACATTCTCCTTACCTCTCTTATATTGAACAATATAAGGAAAAGTCTCAATGAATTCCATCCATCTAGCATGCCTCCTATTCAATTTACCTTGGCGCTTCAGATGTTTTAGAGATTCATGATCGGTGTGGATGACAAATTCTCTTGGCCAAAGGTAATGTTGCCATGTCTCCAGGGTCCTAACCAAGGCATATAGCTCCTTGTCATATGTTGGATAATTAAGGGCTGCTCCATGAAGTTTCTCGCTGAAATAAGCGATAGGTTGCCATTCCTGCATCAAAACAGCTCATATACCTATTCCTGATGCATCACACTCAACTTCAAAGGTTTTAGTAAAATCAGGTAAAGATAAAACAGGTGCAGAACACAAACTATCCTTCAATGCTTTAAAGTCTCTCTCCTGATTCTCGCCCCATTTGAAACCAACAGACTTTTTAATGACCTCGGTTAGAGGTGCAGCTAGTGTACTAAAATCTTTGACAAACCTTCGATAAAAACTAGCTAAGCCGTGAAAACTTCTAACCTCGGTTATAGATTTAGGTGTGGGCCATTCTCAAATAGCCTTAACCTTTTCCTCATCTACCTATACCCCCTTAGAACTAACAACAAAACCAAGAAAAACTAACTTGTCCATGCAAAAAACACACTTTTTCAAGTTTGCATACAATTGTTCTTTTCTCAAAATTTCAAGCACATACCTAAGATGTAAGACATATTCTTCAAGATTTTTACTGTAAATGAGAATATCATCAAAATAGACAACAACATATTTTCCAATAAATGCACACAGAACATGATTCATAAGCCTCATAAAAGTGCTAGGTACATTTGTTATACCAAAGGGCATGACTAACCACTCATACAATCCATGTTTAGTTTTAAAAGCGGTTTTCCATTCATCACCCTCTCTCATCCTAGTTTGATGGTATCCACTTCTCAAATCAATTTTTGAAAAAATGCAAGAACCATATAACTCATCTAACATGTCTTCTAGTCTAGGGATAGGATGTCGATATTTTACCGTAATGTTGTTGATGGCTCGACAATCAACACACATCCTGCTTGATCCATCCTTCTTGGGAACGAGTAGCACGGGAACAGCACATGGACTCAGGCTCTCCCTAACTTGACCTCTGATCAAGTACTCTTCAACCTGTCTTTGAATCTCCTTAGTTTCTTCGGGGTTGGTCCTATAGGCAGGTCGGTTTGGAAGAGAAGCCCCAGGTATAAGGTCAATTTGATGCTCAATCCCCCTAATTGGTGGCACCCCATCTGGAATCTCTTCAGGGAACACGTCTTCAAATTCCTACAAAAGATAAATAGTGATACTAGACAAAGACTGGTTAAGATCGTCAATAGAAAAATTTGCTTCCTTGTACAAAAGTACAAGTATGGACTGTTTTAAATAAAAAGCCCTCTTGACCTCACTTGCCTTAGCATAAAAACTCACATTTTTTTTCTCTAGTATTTTTCCATTCTCCTCTCCTTTTTCTTCACTCTTTTTTTTCTTTCACTCTTTTTTTCTTTTTCATTCTTCTCTTTTTGTTCTTTTTCATTCTTCTCTTTTTGTTCTTTTTCCCTAACCATCCTCAATTGATCTTCAAAGACTTGCTTGGGTGAAAGGGATACAAGTGTGATGTTTCTACCATTCTTCACAAAAGAATACTTGTTTCTATATCCGTCATGTGTAACCCTCCTATCATATTGCCAAGGCCTACCTAGCAAGATGTGTCCGGCTTGCATGGGTACCACATCACACATCACCTCATCCTTGTACTTTCCAATGGAGAAGCACACTAATACTTGCTTATTAACCTTCACTTCCCCACTATCATTTAACCATTGCAACTTGTAAGGCTTAGGGTGTTCAAACGTAGGTAACCCTAATTTCTCAACTAAGGTAGTACTAGCCACATTGGTGCAACTTCCCCCATCTATGATAAGACTACACACTTTGTTACTCACATGACATCTTGTGTGAAAGATGTTATCTCTTTGTTGTTCAAGGTCATCCTCCTTGACTTGAGTGCTCAAATATCGCCTTATTACAAGTGCTTCCCCATCCATGGGTCCTATCTCCTCTTCACTAGCTTCCCCTGCAGATGGAATCTCATCTTCTTCACTTTCATTATCGATACCAACCTCTCCACTCGCTAAGGTGATCATTGCCTTCTTGTTGGGACATTGAGAGGCTATATGACCATTACCAAGACACCGAAAACACTTAAATTCACGATTACGAGTTGGGGTGTCGATTTTACCTTTGTCCTTGCTAGCTCCCATCTCTTTGGCTTTGTAAGGCTCAAATCATGGTTTGGATGTAGCTATTTCATCTTTTTTCTCATTGGACTTCCAAGGACAAGTAAGGTTTGGTTTTTGAGTAATAGGACTAAACCTTAATGGTTGGGATCGAAAACTCCATTTCTTTAATTGCCTTTCCACCTTGATTGCCATGTGGACCATGTCCTCCATCTCCATATAATGATGAAGTTCCACAATGTTGGCAATGTCCGGATTCAACCCACTAAGAAACCTAGCCATGGTTGCCTCTCTATCTTCCTCGACGTTAGCTCTTGTCATAGCCACTTCCATTTCCTTGTAGTACTCATCAACACATTTATATCCTTGAGTCAATCTTTGTAAGCGTTGGTGTAACTCTCTATAGTAGTAGCTAGGCACAAACCTCTTTCTCATGATAGCCTTCATGTCCTCCCAATTATCTATGGGCCTTTCACGATTTCTCCTCCTACTAATGACCAATTGATCCCACCAATTTAATGCATAGTCAGAAAACTCAATTACAGCAAGTTTTACTTTTTTCTGTGGAGTAGTCGTGACATTCAAAAATATGCTCCACTTTCTTCTCGCACTCCAAATACAACTTTGGGTTATTCTTTCCCTGGAATTGTGGTATCTTCATTTTTATACTACTTAAATCTCTATCAACTCCATATTGAGCTCTAGGTGGGGGTCTCCACATACCTCCTCTACTATTTCTTCCTCCTCTATTCCCATTTCTTCCTCCTCTAGGCATTCTTCCTTCTGACCACAAATGAATTCTATAAAATATTACATCTTAACCCTTGATTTCATCCAAGGGTTGCAAAGAAAGCTGCCCAAAAAGAGTCCAAATGGCACATGGAAATTGGAGCAAAATATGGAGCAGCTGAGAACAAAAGAAAACCCTATAAAATATTACATCTTAACCCTTGTTTCCATCTAAGGGCTGAAAATGAAGCTGCCCAAAAAAGTCCAAATGGCACAACAATGTGCCTAGTTTTATTTTGCCAATTTTGTCCTAATTTCCATCCTAGGATTGTCCCAATCCTTGCACTCCCAATTTAGGTCCCCTTGATTATGCATGACCTCTTGAATGAGCCCATTTAAAGCCTTTTCGAGTTGTGCCTTCCTAGACCTTGTGATTGGTCCACTTGGAATTTGTAGAGCTCGATTATTCTCATCACAACTATTCCCTTTGGATACTTAAGAGATCTATCTACAAGTTTAAGGGACATAGTTGTGGGTTTTAAATCTCCTAAATTGAGCTGTAAGAATATAGAGTAGGGCATCAAATTTATACTAGCACCTAAATCAAGCATTGCTTTAGCAACCTTCCTATCCCTCATAGTTATGTTTATAATAAAACTTCCAGGGTCTTTCAACTTAGGGGGTAGTTTATGCTGAAGTACAATGCTAGAAATTTCTGATACTACTACTCGTTCATTCAGTTCATACCTCATTTTCTTAGTGTTCAACTCTTTGAAAAACTTAGCATATGAGGGCGCATACATGATCACTTATAATAATGGTAAATTGATATTTACTTTAGAGAGCATATTAAAAATATCATAGAATTTCTTATCCTGTTTGGATTCTTTTAACCGGTGTAGAAAAGGTACATACAGTTGGTGTTGTTCTATTGTCTTTTGAATTTTGGGGATATCAGATGACTCCCCAATGAGTTTTTCAGAAGGCTTGTTAAGTTTAACACTTGTTTCTCCTTTTTGCGAGACTAGAATATCACCTTCTTTGTTACCTGAACTACAAGGTAGATTGTTAAGGATTTCAGGTAAACTAGTAATGACTACCTTACCACTTCGAAGGGTTCTTACATCCTTTGCTTGTTCTGGTTGACTGGGAAAAATTCTTGGTTCTTTCTTTTGCATTTGTTCAGCCAGTTGCCCAACTTTAGATGCAATCCTTTAAATCGAAGCCTCCATGGTGTTCAACATTTTATTATTCATCAATTGGTTACCACGACTAACTTGAATAAAAGCATTCAAGCTATCCTCTAAGGGTGGTTTTTATTCGACCTTAGTGTTGGGCATCTGGTGTAAGCTGGGTAATTGTTTTGTTTCCAATGATGGTTAGGGTGATTATAGGTGTTTGGATGATACCTTTGAAAAGATTTGACTTCCTCCATGGCATCGACACTAGAATCACAAGTATTTGAACAATTATGAGTACCATGCCCAATTGAAAAACACACTTCACACACCTCTTGATTTGGCATTTGGTGGGTAGTGAGAAGTTGCACTTGCTTAGTCAATTCAGCAAGTTGCAAAGTTATCTCATTATTAAATCCAACTTCATTGATTGTTGCTCTCCTTCTAGCACTTCTTTGTGGGGAATTAGAACCTAATAGCTCATAAAGATTATAGGTTTCCTCGACGGTTTTTTCTCCCACAGCACCTCCAGCAGCATTATCAACCATGTATTGACTCTGCAGTGTCAATCCATCATTAAAGAATTGGTTTTGTAGTTGTAATGGAAAGCTATGATTATGACATTGAATGAAAAGGAGTTTGAATCGTTCCCAAGCTTCATGAAAGGACTCTTCATACATTTGAGAAAATGTTGCTATCTTCATCCTTATATCAACAGTCTTTTGATGGGAATAGAACCTACCCATAAACATTTCATATACTGCCTCCCAATTTTTTAGAGAACCTAACTGTAGAGTAATGAACCATGACCAAGCTTTATCCTTGGGGGTGTAAGGAAAACACCTCATCCTAAGTTGATATTCATTAATTGCATGTAGTGGAAAGGTTTGGACAATAGCATAGAATTCTCGAATGAAATGCAAATGGTCTTCATTAGGGACACCGTAAAAGGAAGGCAACAAAGAATAATGAATCTTTTTCAATTCATAATTCCTTGCAGCCTCTTGTAATTGTATGTCATGTTCGTGCCGGCGGTCCAACAAAGAGGAAGTTACATTGCCAATGATTGGCATTGCATAGTCTTTCATCATTTTCCACCTATCTTGAGCATCTCTCATGGCTATTTGTAGTTGAAATTGATCCTCCTTCTATTGTGTATCAACATTTAGCTCTTAAAAAAATAGTAGATATCTCTAAGAAAGATTTCTCACTTGACAAAAGGTGCAGGAAACCTAATTTTTTATTTATTATTTTTTTATTTTTATTTTTTGTACATATTTATTATTTTATTTTATTTTTTAGAATAAAAAAAATCAAGTAAAGAGAAAATCTAAGATTTTTTAATGCTAAATTTAAAGAATGGACACAATTTTTGAAACAAACGAATTTATTTCATTTGAATTTTATTACACACAAAATAAAACTAAAACAAAGGAAAATACAATAATGGGTGACCTCCCACATAGGACTAAAATTTATCATCTTCTAGTAAGACGTTGCTTGGAGATTGTAGAATGACAAAAATCAATGTCTCCTCTTCATTGAATTTATTTGATCCCATTTGACCATTCAGTTAGTCTTTGCTTTTTTTTTCAAATGTTCAACTAACTGTTCTACTTGAACTTCTACCTTTTTGATAGAAGCTTCCATAGAGTCCAACCGTTGATTGGTTTTAGATTGGTTATCTCTACAAACTTGAATAAAAAAATTCAAGTTGTCCTCTAGGGTTGATTTGTTGGGAATGCTTCTTGGAATAGGCTGGTGGAATTGCTGGCCTGGTTGATTTGAGCTTTGAGCGAAAGGAGGGTTGTTTTGCTTTTAGGAGAAGTTTAGATGATTTCTCCACCCAGGATTGTAGGTATTTGATTTGGGGTCGAACCTTGGTCTCTATTGATATGCTCCCAATACATTAACCTGTTCAGGTCCAGCTGTTGTTTCTCCTTGATATAGATAGGCTTCAGTACCATGTCCCATTTTGCTATACAAACCATAATGTTCATTATTGGTGTTGGTTTGCGTAGTGAGAAGGGCAACTTGCTTGGTCAATTGAATAAGTTGTTGTTGAACTTCATTGCTGGAATTGATTTTATCAACTCCAGCTTTTCTCACTCATGAGCTTTTCTGTTGGGAATTAGCACCCAACATCTCAAAGAGGTTGTACATCTTTGAGGCAGTCTTTTCTCCCATTACTCCTCTTACAATGTTGTTGACAATGAACTGACATTGTTGCGTAAGTCCATCGTAAAAGAATTGGTTCTGCAACTGTAGGGGAAAGCTGTGATGGGGACATTGAGTGAGAAACATTTTGAACCTATCCCAAGCTTCATGGAATGGTTCTCCTTCCATATGAGAGAAAGTAGCAATTTTTCCTCTCAACTCTGATGTTTTTTGGTGGGAATAGAATTTTCCCATGAATTTATTATAAATGTTCTCCTATGTCATCAGAGAACCTGGGGGAAGTGACATTAACCAAGCTTTGGCCTTGTCCTTTAAGGTTTAGAGGAAACATCTCATTCTAAGTTGATCCTTGTTTAGAATACCAAGGGGAAGGTTTGGACTATAGCATAGAAGTCTCTAATGAAGGAAAGAGAATATTCATTAGGCAGCCCATAAAAGGAAGGAAGTATAAAAAAATGAATATTTTTCAGTTCACAATTTCGAGTAGCGTCACCCAGCTAGATAGCGGCAGTTGTTGTGCCAATCACTAGTCTTGCAAACTCCTTCATGGTGGTTTCCCTAACATGTTGGTTTTCTTCCATTTATTTCAGTTCCAGTAAATGATTAAGGCTTGGTTCTATGTTTGGCTAAAAAATAGGTTGATGGTTGGAATATAATCTTGTTGACAGTTGTTTAAATTTATGAATATTATTTATATATGGTGTAAGAGGGTTTCCTAAGAATCTCTTACCACGCATAGACTATTAAAAATGTAAATTTAAAACTTTTGTAAAGAAAAATAATAAAATAACCAAACAAACATATAGAGAAAATTTATATAGTATTTAATACAAAACACTAAACAAAACTAGTTAAACCCTAAGTAATTTTATTTTTTAAAAAGAAAATAATAAAATAAAGTTTTAAAATTTTTTAATTTTTTAATTTTTTAATTTTTTGAATTTTTGAATTTTTTATTTTTTTCAAAATTTTTATTATTTTATTTATTTAAATAAAAAAAATTTAAATTTTATTTATTTGTTTTTGAATTTTTTTATGTTTTTTTATTATTTATTTTTTAAAAAAGAAAATAATTAAATAAAATAAATTTTTTATTTTTTTTACTCAAATTTCAAAATTCAAAATTAGTTTACTATTCACACTATAATTTTTTTTATGAAATTTGAAAAAAATATTTATTTTAACTTTTATTTAAATTTTTTTTTTACTATTCAAAAATTTTCTATTTAATATATTTTTTTTTGTTTTTTTTTCATAAAAAAAATCACAATTATTTACGGCACAAATTTTTTTAAAAATTTTGATAAATAATTTAAAAACGTTATTCCTTCTCCGGCAACGGTGCCAAAAACTTGATGAGCAAAACCGGCATCGCCGATCCTGCCAATACTCTGGTTTTATATTTATAAAACTCTCGTAAGTGTATGAATCATTTCGATCTAAAGAAGGAATATATGTGGTTTTTAATGTATTATTCAAACTTTTAAGAACGAAATTAAATTATAAACATTCTGTCACGATATTTTGGAATTTTGTGTTTTTAATCTAATAACATAAAAATAAAAATAGATACAGATTCAATAAACATTTATGCAAATATTATCTTTTATAATAGTGTAGTATTTATGTATATAATAACTAAGTTAATTATGTTTGCTCATATTATTTAGGTTATTAAAGATATAAATTTATATTTATTGATTCTCTCTTTTTTATATGAGTACTACCTTTGGTGGGGTTAGATATTCTTTGTTAACTAAACAAATCAATTAACACCTATAGGTGGGGTTGATAACTAATTTGGTTAATTAAATTAATTCCTTTTTTCTAAGAGATTGAAAATGAACCATTTAAATGCCACATTTGGTGTGGTTAGACAGTTTAAATTTTATTCAAGGTGTCCAAATTAAACCTAAGAATTTAGTTATCTGATTACTAACTTTCAAATTTTAAAACCATTACTTAAAACATGTTTTCAATACATTTTCAGATAATAATTCTTATAAAAACTTTTGAAATAGAGCTTAACTCTAACTACTGGGCGATTGTACCAACAAATAAAAGAGCACTACTCTAAATTAGACCGGATAACTAAACCTTAAAATCTAATTTTTAGATTTAAGTTTGTAATGAAAAATAATATATTCTCTCTAACATTCTTAATATAAAATCTTGAATAAAAACAAAATCAATTCATTTCAGAGATTTTTACCTATTTAATATTTCGCAAGCATAACAACGTTATTATTATATTATGTTTACAAACAGCTAGCAAAGTTAAATTTAATTATAGACAAATTAAATATAACATGGAAGAATAAAGCATAAAAAATAACTACAAAGAAAATAAAATCTTTACAGTACTTTGATGCTAACTCTGTTGCTGGAAAACCTCCAAACGGAATTTGCACTTCCATTTGTGATGTATTGTCTCCAGTATTTTTCTTTGAGTCTTTAAGTTACTTTTTTAAGTGAAAATACTTGAAAAACAATAAAAATACTTATGATTCCAAAAAGACAGATTTATATAAATATATGATAAAATCATATAAATATATATTTTTTTAATCAATTAATATGCATAAAATCATGGTAATTTTAGTACTTTTTGAGCACTCATCATATGCAAGCAAAGAGTGCCAATTGCACATTGTCTTGTGTATTGAGTAGCGTAGGCCTTGCCATATGTCAATATGAAGTTCCTTTTGAGTATCACCAAACGATCAATGGGCTTGCCATGTGTGGTCACACGATTTGTGGCATCGACTCAGCATGCGTTAATCACAACAAATTGACCATATTATACATTGCGCACTGATTGGATCCGTCATTCTCCATTTCCATATGTCACATCCCTATTGATCAATGTTGTTATTTTTTTCTTTTTTATCTCAAACCTTGATCTAAAGTTGATATGATGATCTAGATTTCACCTAAACTTAATATAACCCCATTTTTGCTCTATAAGCCCTAATGAGCAAAAAATTACATATTTTATATTAGTTTTTGGAACATAAAGTATTATTGAATAAATCAAGACTTAAACTATTTTTAGGAAAACTCAATGGTAAATAGACACAAAAAGATGTACCTTAGGAGTGGATATGACCATCTAGTCAAGGGCATTAAACGTGACATTGGTTGGGAGGCAACCCAATGTTATTTTACTTATATTTTTAATGTTTTTGTTTTGTAGGTGAATAAATGCGTAGAGAAATGGTGCAACAAGATTGAGTAGTTTCAAAGATATATGTGATGTGCCAAGACTAAGGGTGTTTTATCTCCTTTTACCTTTTTCATATTTATATGTGCATATTGTCGACAATGTACAATTTAAGTTTGGGGAAGGAATGTTTTTAATCATGATTTTGGTAGAAATTGATAAATATATGGAAACTAAATGTTTTATGCTTGATATGAAACATATGAACTCAATGATAAAAATTTATTGTCATGATTAGGATAAGGATTGTAATATGCTCATTAAGATACTTACATTAATAATGTCATATGCTTGCTAGTTTTGATTTGATTGATTTAAATTTTTATACACATATTCATGATTGATTTTGGTGTTCTTATTGAGAAAAAATTTGTAGTGATTTATGCAAGTTGATGAGATCTACCATGTTTTATAATTTATTTTATCATCCCTTGAGGTCAATTCTAAATAGTATTTAGCAAGAGAAATAATATAGGCCTTATTTGGAGTGATTGAGCCTTTGAAGCTATCTATTGTTTATATCCGTCGTCACCCATTTGATCTTAATTAAGAACCTTTCATATCTACAAGCCACATTTATGCCTAATCAATAAGAATTTTCTTGATGCTCGCACTAATAGCTTGTATGAAAAGAAAAGATATGGAATCGTGTGTTATACTATAGTGTAAGGTGAAATGTAATGCACCTTATGAAAAAAACTTACAACACTATCATCCCTCTAAAGAAAAAGAAAATAAAATTAAAAATAAGTTTGCGAATGTTGTGAAGTTACAAAAAGAATATGTGGAATAAAATAATATAAAAAGAAAATAAGATAGGGTGCACTAAAATATGAAGTAAAAGCTCAATTGTAGCTAAAAAGTGCATGATGAATAAAAAGAAAGATAAGGTGTAGAAAGAGCCTAAATATCTTCACTTATTGACCCCCGCTTAAGCCTTTCATTACAAGAATGTAAAGCCTTAATTGACCTTTAGTTAAGTCCATATTTATATTAGTGGAGAGGGATGTCAAAAATAAACTTATGAGACTTGTTCTAAGATTGAATTGATTAGCATGCTTATTTATGTTGACTTCGTGAGTTTATTGGATGATATTATATACAACAAACACATGAATCAATTCATCAAAAACCTTATATATCCTTGTATTGATGGAACATTGATTGATGGATATGTGAACCTTCTTGTATTAGAACTATACGATTATTGAGGGGGATATTTTTTTCTAATTATGAATGTATCAATCAATATATATTTATTAATATACTGCCTATGTCATTTTATCTAACTAGACTTGGCTTTACTTTAGGACAAGCAAAGAGTTAAGTTTGAGGGTGTGATAACTCTATGAAAGTGTCATCAGTGTATTTTCTACTTAATATTTATTTTTTTTATTTTTTGGGGTTAAAAATATTAAAATGTGAACTTTCTATTGGAAAGAGATAAAATATAATTTTTTGGAATTTTTATGAATATTTTAATGTAGGACCAATCAAAATATGCCGCATAGATGCCATGCAAGTAAGAGAGCTAACCAGGCATGCCACGTAGATGTCACACAAGTGAAGAGGTCCAATCATGGAACATCCCTTGTACCAAGTAATGTAAGTCTTGCCACATGTCAACACAACATTCGTTCTGAGTATCATAGCATGGTTAATGAGCTTACCATATAGCATCACACGATTCATCTATTCTTCCCACCAGGATGCTACGCGGTCTATAACCATGAATCATATCACACCACTTGGCATTGACTCAATGCCCACTGACTATGACCAATTGACCATACCACACATCGAGCACTGATTGAATACTTCTTTCTCCCTTGTCACATGTTGCATTTCTATTGCCAAGTGTTGTTAATTTTTCCTTTTTTCCATTTCAACCCTTGATCTGAAACTAATCTGACGGTCTAGATTTCACCTAAACTTAAATTAACCCCTTAATTTCCCCATAAAACCTAATGAGCCAAAAATTACATATTTTTTTATTAATTTTTGGAGCCAAGAAGAGAGAAAAATACAGAAAAATTCAAACGAGATACAATTTTAGTAAAGATTCAAAAGGAGATTGGTGTTACAATTTTAGAGATTAATTGTATTTATTCTTTTTCTCCTTTCTTTATCAATTTGTATGTTTTTCCTTATGAAAAATATGATATTTGTGAACAAAATTAGGTCTAACTAATTTATTAATCTAGGAGTCTTATGATTATAATATTTTACCCTAATTTTTTACATGTGATGATCTAATATTTTACCCCAATTGTGATTTTAATTTAATTATACTATTTAATCTAATTTTTATACTATTAATTATTTGGCAAATGATTGATCTATATAGGAAATTAAATAGATTTGAGAGAATTATTTAATTATTTACCTTGATTAAATAACATTTATATTTTCTGGGCAGAGATATATGATTCTTATGTATGTGATCCATATTTGATGAATTTAATGAGTAGTATGCAATTTAATTGACCTAATATTGTGATTAAGTTAATTGTTTTATAGTGTGTAGTTTACTTGAGAGACGAATACATGCTAGATTAGATTCAATTTATCATATAATTGATTGATAATTATATTGGGGAGATTTTAGTGATATACATATTTGAAAAATTAAGGGATTAAGTATTCTTATATATTTTCTCATATATATTCTTAGCTGCTAAATCTGAGTTAATTAGTTATTGCTATTTGTTTTTAGTTCTTTTAATTTTACTTTCTTAAAGCATAAAACGTTAAAAAAATTGATTTTTATTTTTCTAGTTTTAAAAATTAATTTCTAATAACATGATCTCCATTGAAACTATCTTTTTTTATCATTATATTACTTGTAAATATAAATATATATATATATATATATATATATATATATATACTTGTATCTTCATTGCACATAATTCATGTTGATCAAGTTGTTGGCATTGTTGCCGGGGATTATAAATATTAGAAATTAATTTTTTATTTTATTTTATTTTAGTTTTTTTAATTATTTTTTATATAATTTTAATTTATTTATTTAGTTATTTATTTTTAATTTTGACATCTCCTTTAGCACTAGTAGAAACATATCTGGCTCTATTTCATGAGCAGAGTTCGTAAGGGAGAAATTTTACCTTTAAATTTCGAAAAAGAGCGTACTTTGAGATCAATAATAAAACAACAAGTTTTCACCCAATTGAAAAAATGGCTAATCCATTTGAAATAAACAATAATGAGTTAAATTTCAGCAACCAAATACCTTTAATAAATTATAAGGATGAAGCTACGAATGAATATGCATTATCTATGTTGGAATGGCTAAATTCAAGTATTACAAGGATAATTATTCAAGCAAATCAGTTTGAACTAAAGTTAGTGATGTTTCAAATGCTACAAACTATTGGACAATTCATTGAATTACTAACAGAGGATCCTCATTTTCATCTTAAATTGTTTATTGAAGTTGTAGATTCATTCAAATTCAGTGGTGTAATCCAAGAGGTATTTAGGCTTAGATTATTCTCTTACTCTTTGCAATACCACTTTCAAGCTTGGTTAAATTCTTTTCCATGTAATTCCATTACAACTTGGAATGATTTGGTGGAGAAATTCTTGATAAAATACCTCTCACCAACAAAGAATGCCAAGCTTAGTAATGACATTACCTACTACCAACAATATAAAGGGGAATATTTATATGAAGCATGGGAAATATTCAAAGAATTTTTAAGAAAGTGTCCTAACCATGGTATCCCTCATTGGATACAAATGGAGACTTGGTACACTGGTCTCAATGCTCAAACAAGAACCATTTTTTATGCATCCACTAATGGAACTTTGTTATCCAAATTTTACAATCATGCTTATTATTTACTTGAGAAAATGGCTAGTAATAATTATCAATGACCATTGGACAAAATGGAAGCTACAAGAAAAGTAGTCAGAGTGTATGAGGTAAATGATATCACAACACTTACAGCTCAAGTGTCATCTTTAGTGAATCTTTTGAAGGCTTGAAACATGCCAGCGAGTGTAAACTAGGATCAATTTTTAAGGGTGTTGTATGTCTTTTGTGCTTGAGCTCATTTGTTTGATAATTGTCTGATGAGTGCTCAAAAAGCACTAAAATAACCATGATTTTATGCACATTAATTGATTAAAAATATATATATTTATATGTTTTATCATATATTTATATAAATTTGTCTTTTTCGGAATCACGAGTATTTTTATTATTTTTCAGGAATTTTGGCCTAAAAACGTAATGTAAAGACTCAAAGAAGAATACTTGAAGCAATACATCACAAATATATTAATAAATAAGTGGGAAAAAGTCAACAAACATGGAAAAATTGGACAAAATGGGTCGAAAAGGTCAAAAATGTCAAAAAGACGGAAATCGCGCGCGCACCGGTACCAGCGCCGTCTTCTTGGCGCGCAGCGCGTTGACTCCCATTCCGCCGCAGCGCCGCGGCAGCGGGCACGCGTTCACGCAGCAGCAGGCTGGGCAGCGACCAGCCAGCGCGCCACGCGCCCAACGCGTTTTCACCCCATTTTTCACGTGCGGTAGCCCTCGTGGACGTCACGCCGACGTCATTGATGACCTCAAAGATGTCCACTACACGTTTTTTAATTTTTTAATATTTTTTTTAACATTTTTTTTACTCATTTTTTCTCTCCATCCTCACCTATAAATACCCCCCTTCCATTCACTTCAAAGCACACCTCAAAACCACACTTCTCTCTTCTTTCTTTCTCTCATTTCTTAGTTTTTGAGTTTTTCTTAGTTTCTTTCTTAGTTTCTAAGCTTTTCTTAGTTTTTCTCTTAGTTTTTAGTTCAATTCTCTTAGGTTTAGAGTTCTTCTCTTTTTGAGAGGAACTTGTAATGTTTTTGTAATAATTTAGATTTTTGATTCAATAAATGGAAGTGCAAATTCCGCTTGGAGGTTTTCTAGCAACGGGAATAGCGTCGAAGTTCTGTAAGGATTTTATTTTCTTTACAGTTATTTTTATGCTTTATTCTTACATGTTATATTTAATTTGTCTGTGATTAAATTTAAGCGTGCTAGTATTTATAATCATGATATAATAATAACGTTGTTATGCTTGCGAAATATTAAATAGGTGAAAATTTCTAAAATGAATTCATTTTATTTTTATTCAAGATTTTATATTAAGGATGTTAGAGAGAAATATATTATTTTTCATTACAAACTTAAATCTGAAGATTAGACTTTAAGGTTTAGTTATCCGGTCTAATTTAGAGTAGTGCTCTTTTATTTGTTGGTACAATAATCGCCTTAGGTAGTTAGAGTGAAGCTCTATTTCAAAAGTTTTTATAAGAATTATTATGTGAAAATGTATTGACAACATGTTTTCAGTAGTGGTTTTAAAACTTGAAAGTTAGTACTCGGAAACTAAATTCTTGGGTTTAATTTGGACACCTTGAATAAAGTTTAAATATTTTAACCTCACCAAAGGTGGCATTTAAATGGTTCATTTTCAATCTCTTAGAAAAAAGGAATTAATTTAATTAACCAAATTAGTTATCAACCCCACCCATAGGTGTTAATTGATTTGTTTAGTTAACAAAGAATATCTAACCCCACCAAAGGTGGTATTCATACAAAAAAGAGAGAATCAATAAAATATCAATTTATATCTTTAATAACCTAGATAATATGAGCAAGCATAATTAATTTAGTTATTATATCCATAAATACTCCACTAATATAAATGATAAAATTTGCATGAATATTTATTGAATCTGTATTTATATTTATTTATTGAATTTGTATCTATGTTTATTTTTTTATTATATTTAATTAATCTGTATATATGTTTATTTTATGTTATTAGATTAGGAACACAAAAACCAAACTATCGTGACAGGATGTTTAGGATTTAATTTCGTTTTTAAAAGTTTGAATAATAAATTAAGAACCACATACATTCCTTCCTTAGATCGACCTTGGGAGTATACTTATCATTTTCTACGAAATGATTCGTGCACTTGCGAGAGTTTTACAAATATTAAAACCAAAGTATTTGCGAGAATTGGCGATGCCGGTTTTCGTTCATCATTGTCCAAATAATCCAATTAGCATTCTTTGTGGGTAATGTGAACTGAAAAAATAATTCATACTCAAACATATATAACCCAGGATGGAGACAACATCCAAATTTCTCTTGGAGTAATAATAATAATCAAGGTGGTAATAAATTCAACTATTAATCATTTCCACTACTTGGTTTTTGATCGCTACAAATAAAGTGTGTGCAATGAATATACAAGTATACGTATAGCAACAAGTAATATAATGATAAGAAAAAGGTCGTTCCCATGGAAATTATTTTATTAGAAACTAATTGTTAAAACTAAAAAAATAAAAATCAATTTTTTTGTGTTTTTATATTTTAAGGAAGCAAAATTAAAATAACTAAAAGTAAATAGAAATAATTAATTAAATCATATTTGGTAACTGAAAAGATATATGAGAAAAATATCACGGAATACTTAATCCCCCAATTATCTAAATATGCAAATCGCTAAAATCCTCCCAATATAAGTATCAATTAATTACATGATCAATTGAATCTAACCTAGCATGTATTTCTCTCTCAAGTAAACTACACACTATATAGTAATTAATTTAATCACACTCTCATGCCAATTAAATTTCATATTACTCATTAAGTTCATCAATTATGGATCATATACATAAAAATCATACATTTTTGCCTAGAAACTATGCATGTTATTTAATCAAGACAAAAAATTAAATAATTCTATCAAATCTATTTAATTGTCTCTATAGATAATGATGTTAGCATAGATGTTACTAATTATGATGATAACTTAAAAGAATTTGTTGAGTCCTCCAAGTTATAGAACAAGTGTTAAGAACTTGGAGGATAATGATAAAGGCTTAGCCCTGAATCTTGACCTCCTTGAAGAAAAAAGGGAACAAAGTGAGATTAGGTTAGAAACCTACAAATAAAGAATGGCCAATCATTATAATCATTCATTCAACCCAAAGTAATCCTAAGAAGGTGATTTGGTACTTAAACAAACAATGCAATCAACCATAGAGAAAGGAGCAGGGACCCTTAACCCCAAATAGGAAGGTCTTTACAAAATAAAGCAGGTCCTTGGAAAAGATGCCTATCTCCTAGAGAACTTGGGTGGATCCAAGGTCCCAAACACATGGAATATGCAACACTTTAAGAAATATTACCATTAGTCAAGACTCAAAAGTGCTTAGCCTGAAAAATTCAAGAGCCCTCAATACCCTACACCCAACCAGGGCTTGTACTCTGCCGCAAGTAGGGAATAAGAAGCAACCCTATAGGTGAGTACTATACCTTAAGGTCCAAACTTATATGAAAAATAGCTTAACTTGGTCTAACGATCACTTAATTATCCTTAGACCTTAAAAGGGGGGTCGTCGCTTGAGAACCGCACCATCCTAATACTAAGTAGCCCTAAATATCTTATCAATAATGTACCCCTACCATGAGAAATAAGCTCTTCTTAATGCACCACATGTGAGTATTATGCCTTAAGATCTAGACCACCAAAAGATCAACTAAAGTAGAATGTGTTCAGTAACCTTAAAGGATGCACCCTGATCACAAGTAGTATCGCTCGGGTCCAAGCTACCACGAAGTAGAATCCTAGCTTATGACTCTCTCACCCTAGTGCCTAGACTACTACAGGGAAGTATTAAGTGCAATAAAAACCTTGATATCCAAACAAGGCACAAACCCTTTCCAAAGCAATGAATAAAAGGTATCCCAACACATGAACTCTATGCATTTAAGGATATACCATAAAATTATTTTCAGAAGATCAACATGTTATCCATGTGGTCCGAGCCATAGCTAACACCAAGAATGGCCTATCAGGTTTCCTATCACCCTTGAGTTGGCCATATACCCTAAAAAAGCTGTGGCTTATAACCCACGTCACCTTAGGTCTATGAACTATACTAAATTCATGCACTATACTTAGGCCTATAAGTCTTCAATGAGTGAGATGATAAGTATCTAACAAAGTGGTAACTAAAAATTTCCTAAGTTGTGAAATATTTCATGCTTAGACCACTTGAAAAAGTTCAAGTACTCTAAGTATAGGGGATGATAGATCGAAGAGCTTAACTAAGCAACACTTAGACCAACAAGTCATCCTTAACTTAGAAAATTTTCAAAAAAACACAACAAGGGCTAAAAAAGGCCATGGAAACAAGTTAAACATAACCCAAACTTCGAAACCATCAATCTCTCAATGGAGCCAATGTGTGGTTCAAAGACCAAACCACTATTTGGCTTGATAGGCTAGGGGACCAAGATGTACGATCAGACAAGAACGTGACAGACCAACTAGAAGAATGGTCGGTTATGAGTGTGATTGGACAAGAAATGGCAGGCCATAAGTATCACTATTGACCAGGATGTGGCAGGACAAGGAAAGGTTCCATGCACGTTCGTCTAGCTAGACCAAATCTAGTTATGGCCGAAAAATTGTTCCCCATCTCCATACATTATGAGTCTAAGATCAACGTTTTATTTTACTCCAATGTATCCATCCACACTCATAAGTCAACCTAAAGATCCATTTCCTCCCAAAGATATGGGACGATAGTTGAGTCTAGAAATAATGTTAGAAGTACAAGTAAGATAAATTGTATAAATAAATAAAATAAAAATTAATTTTTAGTTTTTATAATCCACAACAACGGGGCCAAAAACTTAACCAACATAAGTTATGTGCAATGAATACGCAAATATACATATCGTAAAAGGAATATAATAATAAAACAAGATCGTTCTCATGAAGATTATGTTATTAGAATCTAATTTTTAAAACTAAAAAAATAAAAATAATTTCTTTTTGTGTTTTTATGTTTTTAGAAAGAAAAATTAAATGAAGTAAAAATAAATTACAGTAATTAATTAACTTAAATTTGGCATCTAAGAAGATATATGAGAAAATATCTCGAAATATTTAATCTCCTAATTTTCTAAATATGAATTACTAAAATTCTCTCAATTTAATTACCAACCAATTACATAATCAATTGAATCTAACCTACCATTTATCCCTCTATTAAGTAAACTATACATCATATATTAATTAACCTAATCACTGGTCGCCACACAAATTGTGTGTGCAATGAATATGCAAGTATATGTATCGTAACAAGTAATATAATGATAAGTAAAGATTGTTCCCACGGAGATTATTTTATTAGAAACTAATTTTTAAAACTAAAAAAATAAAAATCAATTTTTTTTGTGTTTTTATATTTTAAGGAAGAAAAATTAAAATAACTAAAAGTAAATAACAATAATTAATTGAATCAAATTTGGTGACTAAAAAGATATATGAGAAAATATCTGGGAATACTTAAATTGTCAATTTTCTAAACATGCGAATCGCTAAAATCTCCCCAATATAATTATCAATTAATTACATGGTCCATTGAATCTAATCTAGCATGTATTTTTCTCTTAAGTAAACTACACATCATATAGTAATTAATTTAATCAAACTCTCATGCCAATTAAAATACATACTACTCATTAAGTTCATCAATTATGGATTACATACATAAGAATCATACATCTATGCCTAGAAACTATGCATATTATTTAATCAAGACAAGCAATTAAATAAATTTCTCAAATCTATTTAATTGTTGGCCAAACAATTAATAGCATAAAAATCAAATTAAATAATATAATTAAATTAAAATTATAATTAGGGTAAAATTTTAGATCATCACATTGTAAAAATTGGGTTAATAAGATCCCTAGATTAATAAATTAAATACATATAATTGTGTTCATAAAACTCATATTTTTCATAAAGAAAGACATAAAAATCAATAAAGAAAAGAGTAGAAAAGGAAATATAATCAATATCTTGAATTGTAGTATGAATCTTCTCTTTAATCTCCACTAAAATTGTGTCGTCTCTTCAATTTTTCTCTCTTTTTAGCTCCAAAAATTGACCAAAATTATGCTAATGGAGGCCAATTAGGGTTTACGAAGTGATTAGAGGCTTAAATAAAGCTCAAGTGCAATCAGGACCGTCAAATCAACTTTAGATCAAGGGCTACGATTAAAACAAGCAAAACTCATAGTTTCAGCCAATCACAGCACAATGCATGGCATCAGAAATTCACTAAATGAATCAAGGAGCGATGCGTGGTAGGGGATACTGGTCAGAGTAAACGCTTGCTGAGTCATTGACCCATGGCGCAATGTGATTCACGAAAATAGATGACATGGTGCACGGGTGGAACACGAGGAACAAGGGCGTGGTGACATGTGGCATTGTGTGTTGATCAATTTTCGAACTCGGATTGAACGTCGTGCTAACACGTGGCATGTTTTTCATCCTCCTCACATACAGTGTGACATGATTCACTCTTCGTACTTGTGTGGCATCCGTGTGGCTAGCCCAATCAACTCCCCTTCTTACATGGTATGCCACGTGACAGATTCTGATGCTTTGGCCATACTATCTTTCGTGCCAAAGGCCAACCGCACACGGGTGATATCAGTAATGATCCTGACAAAGGCCAGTTTAGAAAAGGTCAAAAAATAGTTAAGAGCATGGATGCCTCCACAAGCTCATGGTTCACCCCAATCTTTGACTTCTTGAAAAAGGGAGAGCTCCACAAGGACCAGAATCTTGCGATGGAAATTAAGGCTAAGGTAGGTCGATATGTGATTGAAAATGATAAATTATATAGAAGGATTACATTCGGACCTATGTTCTTATGTAAAGCCAGTGAGGGGTCTAATAGAGTTATGTTTGAAGCCCACGAGAGAGTGTGCATATCTCATTTAGATGGAAGAAGGCTATCCCAGTGAATTAGTAGGCAAAGGTACTATTGGCCCACTATACTAGCAAATTGCACAAGGTACACCGACACATATATACAATAAGTGTCAAAGATTTGCCCCATTGTCACATGCAACTCTAACCACCATGACAAGGGTAGTTAGCCCATGATCCTTCTACAAGTAGAAGCTTGATATAGTAGGACCTCTACCCCAAGCAAGGGGCCAATATTATAGTCACACTCTTGTAGATACATAACATAATCACTAGGAATCATTGATTTCTTTACTTTAGTATATCTTCTAAATGTTGCTTCAAAATTCTCCTAAGGAGTATGATTATGTTATTCAACTGGTTGTTTAACAGCTTCAAGCATCTATTAAACTTCATCATCTACTGGATCAAGATCAACAATTTGTGGTACTTCCAAGACTGGATCTTCAACATGCATTTGTACTAAAGGGACTTTATTAACGACAAGGATCAATCCATTATTTGAAGTGGCACATTGAGCATCTGAATTATCTTTCTTAAGACCAATGCCTTGGGATCGATCGCTCCCACTAATCAAGTCATTCTCAAGAAATTTTGCATTTCTTGATTTCACAAACCTAGTGCTATGAGATGGACAATAAAATCTATATCCCTTAGACCTTTTGGTATATCCAATGAAATACCTACTAATGGTTCTTGGGTCGAGCTTCTTCTCTTATGAATATAAATCCTCACTTCAGATGGCCATCCCAAATCTGTATATTGCAAACTCAGTTTCCAATCTTTCCATAATTCAAATGGCATCTTTGAGATAGCCTTGGTTGGAACTCAGTTTAATATATACACAATCATCTTTAAAGCTTTAGTCCATAAGGATTTAGGAAGATTGGAGTAGCTAAGCATACCCCGTACCATGTCCAATAATGTTCATTTTCTCCTTTCTTCTATACCATTATGGTATGGTAAACCAGGCATAGTGTATTGGGCAACTATCCCATACTCTTGAAGAAACTTAACAAATGGACCTCGCGCTTATCCATTCTTAGTATATCTACCATAATATTCACCATATCTATCTGATTTCATGAGCTTTATTTACTTTCTACATTATTTCTCTACTTCAACCTTAAAGCCCTTGAATGCATTTAATGCTTCACTCTTACTATGAAGCATGTAGAGATACTTATATCGAGAAAAAGCATCAATAAAGGTGATACAATATTTTCTGACCTTGCATGTCCTTGTCTAGACAACATATATCATTATGTATGATTTCTAATATGCTTGAACTCCTATTGGCACATTTCTTTGACTTGTTAGTCTATTTTCCCTTAATGTAGTCCACGCATGTCTCAAAATCAAAAAAATCTAGGGTAGTAAATACCCCATATTTCACTAGTATTTTAATTCTTTCTATAGAGATATGTCCTAATCTCTTATGCAATAATGTAGAAGAGTCCTCATCAGTAATTCACTTTTAGTTCCAGCTTGAACATACATATCATTATGAGTGGGATTATTTTGTAAATTAAGGTAGTAAAGACCATCAGATAAAATATCATTCCCAACATAATCAGATTTATTAAATAATTTGAAAAATGTTTTTGAAAAGTGAAAGGAATAACCAGAAGGTACAAGTCTTGAAATCAAAATAAAGTTTCTAGAAAAACTTGGAACATAAAAGGTCTTTTATAATTCTAAAATAAAACCACTACTTAAAATCAAGTTGCATGTTCCTACAGCCTCCATACGTGAGCCCATCTTGTTATCAGATAAGATGTATTGCTCACTTCCCATTGGCTTCTGTATGCTTCATATACCCTATAAGGAATTTGCAACATGGATTGTAGATCCAGAATCCATCCACTAGGTGTTAATATTAACATTAATCATATTATATTCATAACAAACAAACGAGGTTGGATTACCTTTTCCCTCAAGCCTTTTCTAGAATTTGATACATTCTTTCTTCATGTATCCCTTCTTTTTATAGAAGAAACACCTAGCTTCTTTCTTAATATCAACTTGAGGTGTAACTATCCCTTTCCCTTTATCTTTGTTTTGAGATTTACCTTTCTCACTAGTGAGTCTTAAGGAAGAGAAGTTCATAATAAGGGTGCTTGCCATATCCTTATCTTAATTGACTAACTAATCATTAATGGCTTTTAGCAAGTCCTAAACATTGTTATGCTGATCAAGAGAACCATGAATACCAGCAGAGATCTTAGTCTTAAAGAACATCACACTAAGGAAGGCGATTAAATCGCTCCCATTATTATAAAGTATGATGTTCATTGAAGTGTTGGTTTCAATAATGTTAGGTTGTTCATTTTTCCTAATAGCATAGTCAATATCCATCCACCCTAGATTAAGGAGAATTTTTTTCCTTCCATACTTTATAATTATGTCATTTCATTTCGAGAATGTCACAACAAATATAAAAGAAATTCACAGATTGTGAATCTACAATTAAAGATTATATGCTTATTAAAATTTGAGACCTAAATTAAAATCATTCTTTACCAATGTAACCCATGAAAAATATGAATCTAGTGACATAAAATTTTTATGTGGGCTAAAGTTCTAATTCAATTAGATTCATCTTAACTTTACGATAAAACTATCAAATTATTTTCATTTTCCTAATCCATGTGGATAAATTAGAAAATATAATTTAATATTCTATTCTAATTGATCACATTAAATATAATAAAAATTCATGTGGAATAAGATTTGTTATATAACATGTGATTGATCATAATTAATATTTATTTTTCTAAATGTGATCCTAAATAAATCTTATTATAGTTTTAATTAATTAAAGATGATGTGGCTACTCCTTAATTAATTAAACTATATAAATCACTTAAACATTAACTAAATCATTAGACTCAATCATTGCATAAAACCATAAGCAATATTAATTTAATTTCAAATGTACAAATATTATCTATCTTAGTACAAATAAATGACAATAAATTATACAAGAAAAAATAAATAATATAACCACAAATTATATTCATAAAGAGTCATTAACATTTAATTTCATTATGCATAAATTATTTAACCAAATTTCATATATATAATAAATTACAAAATTTATATCTACAAATACCAAAACAAATAATTTAAGCATAATTTTTTAATAAAAATTAAATTTCGAATACATATAATAATAAGCCCTATACATATAATAACATAATATGCACTGTGGCCCAATAGTCTGGGCGCTTAACACTCTTATAGAAGACTCTGGATTGAGTCCCAAGAATAACAATTTTTTTTTCTTTCTAGCAAGTCATCTTCAACCTCTAGCTGGGTTAGCATGACCCGGTTATGACCCTATTGGAGACTCGGACGTTTCTCTCAATTTTGACAATGAAAACCGACGTACTTTTTATCAAAATTCTCAAAATTGAATTTCTAAGTGATTCATGGTCTCATTTTGAATCAAAAACGTCATTTTAAATAAAAATTTAATTAATCACTATGCCAAAATATACTCTTAAAGTCGGTTAGATGAACTGACTTTAAATTGGGAGACTTAAAATTTAAAGTCGATTTACATGGTGATCCGACTTTAATTTTTTTTATAAATTTTACTCATTTTTTAATATCCTCATAACCTTGTAGAGTCTCGAGAATAGCTCCAAATCCTTTCAACGAATACTGATTGTTTACTTTTCTTGCATTAACCTAAATAAAAATTCAAATCAATTATAAGAATTTCTACAAATATAATTTCACAACGAGTCAAATAAACATTATTTTTAACAAAAATAAATAAATATCCTACCCCAACGCTCTCCAATACATTAACAATATCATAGATCCGATGTCTTTCAACCCCTGTAAAATTTAAAAACCATTAGATATGTAAAAGAAACATATTAAGAAAAATCCAAAAACAATAGTAATGTGATCAGATAAACCGTTAGATCTGTACGTATGATGCTTAGAAGACAAAGACTCTTGCAAAGTGGAAGCTGATGATAATGAGGCCATTGAGGTGTGGTGTTTGGATGATTTAATGTTGTCAAAATGAGAAGTTGTGTTGAGAATTGGGAAATAACAATACAAGGCGAAGAAGAAGATTAAATAAGAAATAGAAGCAAGTAGAAAAAAGGGAGAAATGGTGAGGTTGATAAATTTGATTTTTTTGTCAAATGGGTAAGAAATAAGAGAAGAGAAAAGAAAAACATTGTGTGTAACGTTGATTGATACATAAGATCGACATTACCCGTAAGATTTTAAATCAATTCTACGTGTGAACCGACGCTACAAGCTTAAGTCGGTTGACACGTAGAACCGACTTAAATTCTACGTGTAGCATTGGTCCTACATGTCAATCGACGCTACTATTTTATTTTTCTGTTGACACGTAGGACCAATGCTACACGTAGAATTTAAGTCGGTTCTACGTGTCAACCGAAGCTATGTAGAATAATAAAAATTATATTAACATTTGATTTTTTAAACTAAATATATTTTTAAATAAATGTTAAAAATAAGAAGTATAATTAAACTGTAAGAAAATTATTATATGTTTATAATTGATAATATGCATGTATCAAAAATTAATACAAAATAATTATAGTTATTATTATAAATGTCTAGTCCATCCCATATCCATTCTTAATTTAGAGTTTTTCAATGTTAATAATTATTTTTTTATTGAGTTTTTTTTTATTTATGAATCATATATTGACTTATTTTTTAATTATTTTTTTATTTACATATTCTCCACAATTGACTTAAGTCGGTTTTACATGTCAACCAACTTAAAAAATTATAAAAAAATAAAATAGTAATGTGAGTTGACACATAGGACTCACGCTACACGTAGCTTAAGTTGGTTGACACGTAGGACCGACGCTACACGTAGCTTAAGTCGGTTGACACGTAGAATCGACTGAAAATCCTATGTGTAACCGACGCTATATGTAGGACGTAGCGTCAATCCTACATGTCAATCGAAGCTATGCACGTGTGTAGCGTTGGTTGACATGTAGAACTGACACTACATTCTACGTGTAGCGTCGGTTCAACATATCAATCGACTTTAAATTCATTATAAATCAATTTTCCACGAAAACCGACTTTAAATCTCGACTTAAATGCCACCTTTTGTAGTAGTGAATACATTCCAATGAATGCGAGTGGCCAATTGGAATGCTATTCTTCATGGTTTTTCACGTTTTAATTCACAGAATCATTGAAAAATGAATACTGATATCATTATAATTTTTATATGCATTAAAACCAAGCCTTTCAAAAAGCCCAATTTCAAGATGCTCGATAAACAAAGCAATACAGAAAAGAAAAAATGCATATAATAGTAAAAAAGTAACCTAAAAAATAAGAAAACATACATGTGATTTTGAAAATATAGATTTGTTAAAATAATGATAAAATTATACAAATATAAATTTATTTTTGGCATTAAAGTGTAAATAAATCACATAATATTTAGTGCTATTAAGCACTCATCAATTGTAGATACAGGTTTTAGAGAAAATACATTTAGGTCTACAAAGAAAGACAAGGCTAGAGGCAAGATAGAATTTAAAGAGGTAATTAATGAGTATTTCTTATTTTTTTCGTAGTCTTCTATTTATTTTAATTAAGATTCTGCTTAACTAATTTTTTATATGATTTTGGGAAATTTCTAAGTGGTACACTATGACTAAAATGTTATGATAATTTTTAGATTCAATCCTAGACTTTTAATGTTTTCAATTCTATATTTAAATTCCATGACTATACATATATGAATTGGGGCAATTAACTAATTTACTGCAATTATATGTTCAATGCTACTTTAAAATGTTACTAGATTATCCTAAGAGTAAATAAACTTTTATTTATTTGTTTCAACTATGGTATTTACTAATATTTCTTATTCAAAGTTATAATGTATTACTTTATTTTTTATTCAAAGTTGTAATGTATTACTTTGTGATAGTATGTCAAGTAGAGTTGATGTCTTCGTTAAAGATTATTAAAAGTTGTAATATTGTGAATTTTAGTCATCTCTTTTTTAGAACTCAATGCGATGAATTAATTATCTAGCAACTATGATTAGGTTGCTCCGATTTAGGGGTTAATCATGCATAACCTTTGTTTTGAAGTTACTTATCACTTGTAAAGTATGATTACATTATTTGTGTGTTTTCAAGTGTATCGTGCCATTGTTTAGGACTTTTTTTACAATTTTGTCATTAATTATTAGTTTATTTAAAAAAACAAAAAATTAAAAATTATTTTTATTAATTTATTTAGTTTATAATTATTAGTTTAATTTTTTCTTTTTATTTAATTTTTTTTATTTTTCTACTAACTTTTTTTTCACTAACCATTAGATTTATTTTTATTTTTTATTTCACTAATTGAATTTATTTTTAGATTTTTATTTTAATTTCTTCATAGATTTTATTTTATTTTTAACTTTTTTTAGGTTTTTGTGTTTAATTTTATTTTAGTTTAACTTCTTTATAGATATTTTTTTTTGCTAACTTTTATCTATTATTTTAATTTTTAAACCTGAATACAAAAATGATTAATAGATTGTCTTCTTTTGCAATTGTAATTGTGTATTACAATTGAACCAAAAAAAAAAAACACGCAACACACAAATTTTCCTTATAAATAAAGAGCGACATAATTATTGAATTTCGAATCTTTAAGTACTGAATCCTGGCTTAAATAACAAAACAATGCATATTATGCATGACTGTGATGATATAATAATATGTTTATACCATGGGGGAGCTAAAAAATATTATGAAAAAGTTGAAGTGTAAATTTTTTAAATGAATTAAAAAATATAATAAGTATAATTTATGATAAAAATTATCTAACATAAATAAAAATATTAAAATATAATTTAATAAATATTAATATCTTATATGTATAAAGAGTTTAAAGGGTTTGGTTATGTATAATTTGTATCGGACAATTTAATTTTTTTACAAATTAAATCGGACTAAATTATATATCAAATTAAATTGAATTATTCCAAATAGACTAATTTCCCATCGGATCTAGTGTATTAATTTTTTTGTCCTAGTCCTAGTTTTTAATCCATGTCTCTGTCAACAAAAACTATGATAATGTATGATCTTTTAAAATGCGAGAAGTAACCTCATATTTAGTTGACTGGAATATAATGAAATCATAATTAATTCTTTCCAATCTTATATTTGGTTGAGTTGAAAAGTGAGAATAGAAAGTAATCGATTCACAAAAGAGAAAGAATCAGAATTTTTTCTCCTCCCTCGTGATTCAATTCCCATCTTAATTTTTTTTCCTATTTTACCTCAACTTCAAATATAACCCTAAGTCATAAACCCTAAATCTTAAATCTTAAATCCTAAACCCTATTTAGAAAAATAATAATTTTAACCCTAAACGTTAACCCACAAATATAATCCTAAATCTTAAACTCTATTTAGAAAAATAATAATTTTAATCCTAAATCTTAACTCACAAATATAACCTTAAACCCCAAATCTAAAATCTCAAATCTTGAATTCCTAAATCCCAAATCTCAAACATCAAACCCTAAACCCTATTTAAAAAATAATAATTTTATTAATATATGGGTATTAAGGTAATATATAGTGTTTTTTATTCTATTATAATCGTAAATCAAATTCTGTAATATTGATTTCTTCTTTGATTTCAATGATCTCATTTCGATTTCATTCCGTAATTCTAACACGTTAATGATATTCTTTCTAAAAAAAATAAATAACCAAAGAGATATTTATAGATATGCTAACTCATTAGGAGGGATGCAATATAATGATTAACTTCAAAAATTTAAAGATTTATCTTCTAAAGTTTTAAATGCACATTACTCACACAAACGGTGGACTGGACTGGATACATCCTATCACGTGCAACTCAGTTACGAGTACTCTTTTTAATTATAAGATCAATTATAGAAAACTATATCATTATTGAAGTATTTTAAAGAAAAATCAGCAAAAAAGAAAATAAAGCATTTAAAAAAAATCCGACAGTATAATTAATATATAGATGAATTTATGCTTCTTTGAGATTACGTGCTTCAGCAATTATTATAATGAATTACAAAAGCGTTAATGAAAAGACATTCTATATTTCAATTCATGATCTAACCTCAATGTTGCAACATTAACTTCTAAGAAGTGGGAATTAGCCCCGATAAATTGAGTGAAATAATGTTTCTTATGAGTAATGAAAGCTGTTCAACATACATGACTATAGTCTCATTTATAACTATAGACTTGGTTCAGAATAATTTCAAAATTTTCTTAAATTTTGGTGACAATACTAGAACTAGTTTCTCATCGATACATTTATTCGAGATATGTATTAGAAACTACCAACATATGCAATTGGCAAAGAAAAAAGGGTACACGAGTGTTTCTCATGAAATGGGAGTGGCTAAGCATTTAGCTTACGAATGCAATTTAGGAATTCAAGAAGATTGTAACTGGTTCATCTTTAAGGGACTTCAAAAATCTATTTCATTGCTGATCGGAATTACAAATTGTGTTAGTGTTAACAAGAAAATTGCTCCTTTAGAGTGATGATAGTTTTGCGTCTTTTATAGATAAAGTAATTATAATTATAATGATGTGCCTCTCTTTTGTATCTTAGATTTTTGTTTGTCATCAGTTTTAATTCATTGGATTGTTATAAACATCCCATTGAAAATTATACTACGTTTCTTACTTGATGAGTTCAATTCAGAATATATATAGTTTGGATTTATATTTTACCAAAGCTGCAATCATTGGAAATATAGTTTGTAGTGAAGTCCCACATTGGAAACGAATAGACGTGCTGTCTCGTCTTGCACATATAAAAATAGCCAGCAGCGTAAGTAATTAAATCACGGAGCCGTGCGGTGCACACATAGCGAACTATTCTTTCGCCTTTTACTAAAGAATACCGTGTGTGCGCCGCTCTTAAGCGGCATACGCCTATTTTTGGAGAGGTACTCCTTGAGTGCCTCCATAATTATAGTTTAAAGACTTTTTTATATGCAGTTACTCTTGAATGTTAGATCTATTGGGTTAAAATTATTAGAATTAGATCCACCTGTAAGTTTTACTCTTATTATCAGAATTTGAGTGGCTATTGGTTTTTATTAATAGGATCAGAGTTGGGTCTAATAGGTGTTATTATTATAAAACAGATATGGGTTTTATGTATTATTATTTTATTTTTCTTATAATATAATTTTGAAGTATTTTTACATTTCTTGTTTCAGATTAGTATTAATATTATTTTATTATTATCTTATTTTATTAAAAATTAAATAAATTAATATGATAAATTTTTAAATTTTAAATATAGTGACAAATTAGATTTGAATTACTATTGTTTTATTATTATCTTATTTTATTAAAAATTAAATATGATATAAATTTTAAATGTATTAGTGACAAATGAGATTTAAATTACTATCGTTTTATTATTTTATTTCATTAAAAATAAATAATATAATATAATATGAACTTTAAAATTAATAAATTTTATTACGTTAAATCTTATTTAAATAATATAATATTTACGTTCATACTTCATATATATAATCTTAAGAAAAATCCGCAATAAAAGTGTTTAAAAAAAGTTTTCAATAATTTTTTGCGTCAATGAAAATCCCTGGCTATTATTTGGATAGATTTTAATCTTTTTGATTGCATAATTTACATCGAAAAATAACTCTTCGTACTTATAATTACAAAATAAATTTTTTTTATGTTTATTTCATATATTTTTATTATTAAAAAAATATTGAATATTATTTAATTTTAAATGACACTCAATTGAAAATTATTTAAATTAAAATACAATCATTTAGATCTGTTGAATGTTAAATACCGTCTAATTGTATCTCGTCATACTTATAATTACAAAATAAATTTTTTACGTTTATTTCATATATTTTTATTATTAAAAAAGTATTGAATATTATTTAATTTTAAATGACACTCAATTGAAAATTATTCAAATTAAATTACAGTCATTTAGATATGTTGAATGTTAAATACCGTCTAATTGTATCTCGTTCAATGTAAATAGATTGTTATTTTTATTATTACAAATTATAAAAATAATATTTTTTATAATTTTATAATATTTTTTTAATATGACCAATTCCGTGAGAATCGAAACACCAAAAGCTTGAGCACTGAAGTGATCCAATAAAGGATCTGGGATCAAATTATTCCGATTAAAAAGTTTGAACTAAATCAGTTCAATTAGATTTTAAACCAATTAAACTAAATTATATTAGGAGTTAATTTGGTCAAATTAAAAAACTAAAAATAGAAGCATTAATGAATAGACAATTTGTATATTTGAATTCATAATCTGGGTCCAATGTTGTAACATTAATGCCTAAGATCTTGTATAAATAACATCTTATAATCTCCCAATTTGAACAATTTTAAGTATTTTTTTCCCTTTCCTTTTCCTTTAATTAGAAAATCTCTATAATTAAGAACCAAAATGACAATTTCTAATTTGCCATTACATGCTGCTCTTTTGCTTGTTGTAATTTGCTTTTTCTAAAAGCCACAATAGAAGCTTGTCTTGGGCTTCTAGTTTTTTGTCAAGTTGTATTTTGCAGGCTGCGTTATCACTAGATGAAAATATCAAGTTATCATTACCATTAACCTCATTGAATGTTCCAAGTTCTTTCCTTTTATCAAAACTCAATCTGATTTTATAATTAAGTACTTCTATTAATCTCAAGTGACATAATATGGTGGATATTATAACTGGACTCAAGTCTCAATTGTTTTCTTCAATCACATTCTGTCACATTATTAGATAACTCATCTCAACTTGACAGTTTTATTTTGTGATCTTTATGATTTATAGTTAAGCAGCCTTCTATCTTGATGGCTGTATATACATATTTGTACACATGCAGTATACCTCTTGAGAAAGATAGTAACAATAAATTTGAGTATTTTTATTCTAAGCTTAATTATAAAAAATAAAAATAAACCCTCTAGAATGTCCAAATGATCGCTCTCTAAGCCAACATAAATATATAGAAATCAATTAGTACCAATGAATGACTTTGCATACTCCTTCATAGTTTTTCAATGCTGTGGATTTTTTCCCGTATCTATAGGTTAAAACGGAAAGTCTAGGTTTGGTTCTAGAGTTTGTTCAATCAAAAGCTATTGGATTTCAATGTTATACATTTTTGACAATTCTTTAGATCTATTAATGTTATTTATGTAAGGTGTATGAGAATACCCTAAAGAATTCCTACTTAACATAAACTATGAAAATAAAAATAAAAATCACCTCTTAATTAGAATAAATAAAGAAAATAAAATAAATATACAAGTATGTCACAAAACATTTATAATACAAATAGTTTATGATATAAACAATTTATTATACAATAATACAAGCTATATAAATAATTGCATCATGTTAATGGGGTATATGAAAAAAATTACATGTTTGTACACAAAAATATTGAACAAAATATTTAATAAAATAATCAAAATTTAAAATAAAAGAAAAAGAATTGATTTAATAATTAAATAAAGAAAAGAAAATTAAATTTTTGTTAGTTAATAAAATCTAAATATTTCAAATGTTTTAAGATTGAAATTTTTTTTTATTCAAAATATCTAAAGGGGATTAATAACTAAGATAATATTATATTTTTTATTTTCATAAAATTTTGGAATTTTTTAAATTAAAAATAAAAACAAAACATGCACGTTTACAAAACAAAAGATTTTAAGATTTTTGATAATAAAAAATTGAAAATGATAATCTTTCTCGAAAATAGTGCCAAAACTTGATGCACAAATTTTTTATTTTAAAATAGGTCACAAGTGCACAATTATCTAATTTTGATTGCAATTTATTTTTCAAGTATTACTACAACTAATGGGACGAAAAAAATTGATGTATTTTTCTAGAACTTCTTTATGCTTCACTATTTTTTGATTGCCATCAAAACATTTTTTTTAATTTTAAAGGATGCTTCTTATATTTTAATGTCTTCATGTCATTGATTTTTTTTCTGTGCATGCAAATTTTAAATATGAGTTTCTTTCTACAACTATGTTCTTAAAACTAATTTATTCCTTTGATTTGTCCCAAATTTGCATATCCAAATGATATCAGAATATAAAAGTAAAATTATTAATTTTTTAAATAAAGTACTCTAACATTAATTCGATAAGAGTATTGTAATATATTTAAGTAGGAGTGGTTAGTTTCGTTTTATCCTCAGTATTTTTAGTTCACAAAGTTAAAAAATAGATCAATTAAGAATAAATTATATTTTTTCTTAACTTTTCTATTAAATTTTTTTCTACACATTTTTTTGGTAGAAATCATCAACTCTATTTTCTCCTCTCTTTTTTTCCTTATTTTCTCACCAAACAAACACCCTTTTTGAATTTTGTCTCGGTTTTTATAATGGCTTCTAGACGTTGTGAACTACCTCCTAGTGCTTCACCACACATTCCTTCCAATGGTAGGATAATGAATCCAAATCAAGGTATAACACTACTTTCTCTAGACGTCCAATTTTATTAGAACGTGGGATTACCTGGATAGAATTTCATGAATTAGGAATTACCTGAGCCATTAGGGCTCTAGGTTGGTAATCATTATTTACACGAATCAAATTATGTTTCCCATCCCTAGTTCATGAATTATATGCAAATATTAACCCCAAAATCGGTCACCCATGATCTATGAGCTGCAAAGTTTTTGTACAAAACAAAAATGTTGACATCTCGGCTCAAAGAATCAATAATTTTTTGTCCATCACAAACGTTGGGGATCCTAATTTTAAACTAGAGTAGTATAATATCTCTAGAGAAGATATTTTGGTTTTAGTACTAAAATGTTATTTATCCCAGATGAGTTCACTCCTTTTTATTGAGTGTTGAACAAAATGGTGTGTGATAACTTCCTACCTTTAAAGCACTTATATGAGATTGGTCACCTACATGTAAAGATATTATATTGCATTAGAAAAGGAATTGCATTCAATTTAGGTTTAGTAATTCAAAACGAGATCATAAATGAACCTCAGATCATTAACCTAAGGATCGGTATTCCAAATGGTTGTCTCATCACCCAAATGATACTAGCTGCAGGCGTGCCACAAATAATGGATTCTAATATTGTTTGCTTTATAGGTGACATTAGAAAGTCAATCATATCATGTTCATTTACTCAAACTTTGAAGAGACAAAGGCCTGTTGAGGGTGGTACCAACAGAGTAATAGTTGTTGTAGATGATATTTTTGAGGATGAATAAATGAAAAATATATGTGCTGTTGAACCTTCGCATCAAGATTTGATGAGCAGAATCGTGATCGCCAAATACTTTGATGAACGAAAACTTGATGAACGAAAACCGGCATCGCCGATCCTGCCAATACTTTGGTTTTATATTTATAAAACTCTCGCAAGTGCACGAATCATTTCGTAGAAAATGATAAGTATACTCCCAAGGTCGATCTAAGGAAGGAATGTATGTGGTTTTTAATTTATTATTCAAACTTTTAAAAACGAAATTAAATCCTAAACATCCTGTCACGATATTTTGGGTTTTTTGTGTTTTTACTCTAATTACAGAAAATTAAACATAGATTCAATAAACATTCATGCAAATTTTATCTTTTATAAATAGTGGAGTATTTATGGATATAATAACTAAGTTAATTATTCTTGCTCATATTATCTAGGTTATTAAAGATATGAATTGATATTTATTGATTCTCCCTTTTTTGTATGAATACCACCTTTGGTGGGGTTAGATATTCTTTGTTAACTAAACAAATCAATTAACACCTATGGGTGGGGTTGATAACTAATTTGGTTAATTAAATTAATTCCTTTTTCTAAGCGATTGAAAATGAACCATTTAAATGCCACCTTTGGTGGGGTTAGACAGTTTAAACTTTATTCAAGGTGTCCAAATTAAACCTAAGAATTTAGTTATCCGAGTACAAACTTTCAAGTTTTAAAACCACTACTGAAAACATGTTGTCAATACATTTTCAGATAATAATTCTTATAAAAACTTTTGAAATAGAGCTTCACTCTAACAACCGGGCGATTGTACCAACAAATAAAAGAGCACTACTCTAAATCGAATAGGATAACTAAACCTTAAAATCTAATTTTCAGATTTAAGTTTGTAATGAAAAATAATATATTTCTCTCTAACATTCTTAATATAAAATCTTAAATAAAAATAAAATCAATTCATTTTAGAGATTTTTACCTATTTAATATTTCGCAAGCATAACAACGTTATTCTTATATCATGTTTACAAATAGCTAGCACAGTTAAATTTAATCACAGACAAATTAAATATAACATGTAAGAATAAAGCATAAAAATAATTGTAAAGAAAATAAAATCCTTACAGAACTTCGACGCTATTCTCGTTGCTAGAAAACCTCCAAGCGGAATTTGCACTTCCATTTATTGAATCAAAAAGCTAATAAATTACAAAAACATAACTAGTTCTTCCCAAAGAGGGAAGAAATCTAAAACTAAGAGAAACTAGCTAAAACATAAGAAAAACTAGCTAAAACATAAGAAAAACTAAAAAAACTAAAAACTAAGAAATAGAGAGAAAGAAAGAAGAGAGAAGTGTGTTTTTAGGTGTCTTTTTGAAGTGAAGGGAAGGGGGGTATTTATAGGTGAGGATGGAGAGAAAAAATGTTTAAAAAAATGTTAAAAAATGTAAAAACGCGTAATGGACATGGTGAGGTCATTCATGACGTCATGAAAGTACCACGTGAAAAATGGGGCGAAAATGGCGTCGGCGTGCGAGAGGGCATTTGTCGCGGATGAAACGATACCAATGGTAGTCTTGCACAAGACGGACGGGAGCTCGGTAGCGCGATTTTCTCCTTTTTGACATTTTTGACCTTTTCGACCCATTTTGTCCAATTTTTCCATGTTTGTTGACCTTTTCCCACTTATTTATTAATATATTTGTGATGTATTGCTTCAAGTATTCCTCTTTGAGTCTTTAAATTGCGTTTTTAAGCCAAAATACGAAAAACAATAAAAATACCCGTGATTAAAAAAGACAAATTTATATAAATATATGATAAAACATATAAATATATATATTTTTAATCAATTAATGTACATAAAATCATGGTTATTTTAGTGCTTTTTGAGCACTCATCAGGATTCAATTGAAAATGACATGCATGTAAGAATGGGAGCGTTGGAACAACAAATGACTATTATGAATGAATGTCAAGAAGAAATGTTCGCCATAATCAAGGACATCTATTCACACTATAGGTTTTCTATTCTAGGACAATGATTTATTTTTATGAAATTTTCATATTTTGTCTTGTTTTATTAATGGGTTTGGAAGTAGATTTAGTTTTTTTTTCATATTTTAAAGTGTATTTAAAATTTTTTGTAATATAATTTTTTTTATATAATTCAATGCACTTTACGTTTGATCCATCAGTGTGTTTTTATCTCTGGTTTGTGATTGTTTATTCGTATCCTAAAAAAAAGAGAAAATTAGTATAAAAAATTTTAAACTTCAATTAACTGAAACATCAAAAATGTTGGATAGTTAATTTAGAGGGAGATTTTCATTTTTGAATTACTTTGATTTTGTTTTTTGGGATATTTCATATAGAGGGACTTGTTTTTTTAATTTCTATCATTTGTTTAATCATCTTTTAAGCATTCTTTGCTTTTCAATTATTAGATGTACTAAATTATTAAATATAATGAATCATTCAAGACAAGGTTCTTGTTTATTGGTGTTTTTGTTTTTCAATGTAAACAAAAGCAGTCAACATTCAAGCAAAGATGGTTCGCCGGATCATAAAATAGTTTCACTATGTAAAAATAATTTCCTATAAGCATTATGTAGTAAGAGAGATGTTTAGTCAAACAAATATACCAAAGTGGGAGATTGAATGGTTTGTCTTTGTTGGCTATATTTATGAACAAAACATTTGTATGTAATATTAGTTTCTAGGTGTGTCTTTCTAGAATATTTTCAAGTCGAAGAAACTATCGAACCTCAATGATCACATCTCAAATATATCTCTATTTCCGTGCACTTTATAATTCATATTAAACAATTAGGAACATTGATCAAATAGGTCACTTGATCGATCAAGTATTGATTAGATTGATCAAGCTTAATTAAAACTGGCTGAGTTAATTTTTAATATGACTATATCGATCGAAGCTAAGTATTAATGGGTCGTAGCTTAATTATATCAATCGAACTATTTATAGTCGATCGATCAAGCTTAACTAGATTGATCGAGTGACCATACTCGATCGATCAAGCTAAGTATTGATCGGTCGAGTGATCAAGTTGTCAAATTTAACCTAATTTTTACTCGAGCCAATTAGTCTTTTTAGTATATTGTCCTTATGTTTTTAAGCTCTTTTAAATACTTTTAAAGACAATTTTGTAATTAACCTTTGACCTAGGGTTTCAATTCATGCTATTTAATGAAACTACTGCCTCACAATTTTAGTAACCACATTTAAGCATTCTTTTCTATATCTGAATATCCATTTCACTATTTTACAAAACATTTTCAAGTAGGTTTTCTCATTGAGTTAATTTATCAAACATTTTTGATGGGTTAACAAGCCTACAATATTTGTGATATATGTTTTAAGTTGATTTTTCTAGGGTTGGTAGTTGTTTTGATTTATCTAATATATTTGTTAAATCATTTAGTTAGGATTATTCATTATTGAATCTATTCTTAGATACACATTTGCACATGTGGTAAGCTCCTAATTCTTTAGGTTCTAGTTGTACAGGTTTGATTAACTCATGTGACTCAAGTTCATCAAAACATTGGTCTGGATCTGAACACCTTTCTTGTTTAGACTATGATGAAAGCAACAACTTGTAAATAGATTGCTTGGAGGAATTACCTTGGGGTAGTTGATGACTCGAAAAAATTAGAGTCAATAGTGCACTTTTCTACTTAATATTTACTCATTTTATTCAATAAAACTTTTTAGTAAAAAAGGGTGAAAATATAATTTTTGACAAATGTTTTGGAATTTTTTTATGCAGGATCAATCAAAAGACACCATATGAATGCCACACAAGTAAAGGGAGATAACAAGGTAAGCCATATGGATGCCATGAAAGTAGAGATGGGAAATCACGCAATGTTGTTTGTATTGTTTGACACAATGCCATGTCACGTGTCAACACAGTGTTCATTCTGAGTTTCATCACACGGTTAACGATGTTACCATGTGTCATCATGTGATTTGTCCATTATTTCCATCTGGGTTCCATGCCATCCGTAATCGTGAATCACATTGTGCCATGTGTTGATGACTCAGGCGTGTTGACCACCACCAATCAAGCATGCCACACGTTGCTAGCTAATTAGATCCGTCTTTTCCCATTGTCACATGTCACGCTTCTATTGGACAATGCTATTAATTTTCCTTTTTTCATCTCAACCCTTGATCTGAAGTAGATATGGTAATCCAGATTCTACCTGAGCTTAATTTAACCCCTTAATTGCTCCATAAACGCTAAGGAGCCAAAATTACATATTTTTTTATCACATTTTGGAGCCTGATGAGTGCTCAAAAAGCACTAAAATAACCATGATTTTATGCACATTAATTGATTAAAAATATATATATTTATATGTTTTATCATATATTTATATAAATTTGTCTTTTTCGGAATCCCGGGTAATTTTATTATTTTTGAGGTATGTTGGATTAAAAACGCAATTTAAAGACACAAAGAAGAATACTTGAAGCAATACATCACAAAAATATCAATAAATAAATGGGAAAGGTCGACAAATATAGAAAAAGCCCGGACAAAATGGAGTCGAAAAGGTCAAAAATGTCAAAAAGAGAAAATGCGTTGTGGCTGCCGACATACGCTTCAAGACTCGGCGAACGTGCGTTCATCTTGTGATGCTGCGCAGAAGATTCTTGTTATCATGCGGCGAGCAACTGCCATGGTAATGTTTCATGCGTGACAACGTAGTTCTCATTCGCAGCGCAGGCCGCCAATGGCCGCTCTCGCGCGCCAGCGTTTTCACCCCATTTTTCCGTCCAATGACCCTGACGTCATCCGACGTCGTTGATAACCTCGACATTTCCATTACCGCGTTTTTTAATTTTTTAATATTTTTTTTTAACATTTTTACTCATTTTTCTCTCCATCCTCACCTATAAATACCCCCCTTCCCTACACCTTCAACACACCTTCAAAACACCTTCAAAACACCTTCAAACACCTTCAAAACCTCCAAATACATTCTTTTCTCTCTTTCTTTCTCTCTTTTCTTAGATTTTTAGTTTTTCTTATCTTTTCTTAGTTTTTAGCTTTTCTTAGTTAATTTCTTAGTTTTAGAGTTCTTCCTTTTAGGGAAGAACTAGTTATGTTTTTGTAATATTTTAGCTTTTGATTCAATAAATGGGAGTGCAAATTCCGCTTGGAGTTTTTCCAAAGACGGGAATAAGCGTCGAAGTTACGTAAGGATTTTATTTTCTTCTGATTATTTTTATGCTTTATTCTTACATGTTATATTTAATTTATTCGTGGTTAAATTTAAGCATGTATTGTTCATTTAGTAAACATGATGTAATAATAGCGTTGTTATGCTTGCGAAATATTAAATAGGTAAAAAATCTCTAAAATGAATTGATTTTATTTTTATTCATGATTTTATATTAAGAATGTTAGAGAGAAATATATTATTTTTCATTACAAACTTAAACACGAAAATTAGATTTTTAAGGTTTAGTTATCGATCGATTTAGAGTAGTGCTCTTTTATTTGATGGTACAATCGTAGGTAGTTAGAGTGAAGCTCTATTTCAAAAGTTTTTATAAGAATTATTATCTGAAAATGTATTGACGACATGTTTCTAGTGGTTTTAAAACTTGAAAGTTAGTACTCGGATAACTAAATTCTTAGGTTTAATTTGGACATCTTGAATAAAGTTTAAATGTCTAACCCCTACCAAAGGTGGCATTTAAATGGTTCATTTTCAATCTCTTAGAAAAAGGAATTAATTTAATTAACCAAATTAGTTATCAACCACACCCATAGGTGTTAATTGATTTGTTTAGTTAACAAAGAATATCTAACCCCACCAAAGGTGGTATTCATACAAAAAAGGGAGAATCAATAAATATCAATTCATATCTTTAATAACCTAAATAATACGAGCAAGTATAATTAACTTAGTTATTATATCCATAAATACTCCACTATTTATAAAAGATAAAATTTGCATGAATTTTTATTGAATCTATGTTTAATTTTCTGTAATTAGATTAAAAACACAAAACCCAAAATATCGTGACAGGATGTTTAGGATTTAATTTCGTTTTTAAAAGTTTGAATAATAAATTGAAAACCACATACATTCCTTCCTTAGATCGACCTTGGGAGTATACTTATCATTTTCTACGAAATGATTCGTGCACTTGCGAGAGTTTTATAAATAGAAAAACAAAGTATTGGCGAGGATCGCGTCTTGATTTTAAGCTAAATCAAGTTTTCGTTCATCAAAGTATTTGGCGATCACGATTCTGCTCATCAGAGCCAAGAAGAGAGAAAAATACAAAAAAACTTCAAAATGAGATACAATTTGGTGGAGATTCAAGAAGAGATTGGTACTACAATTCAAGAGATTTATTTTATTTCTTCTTATTCTCCTTTCTTTATCAACTTTTATATATTTCTTTATGAAAAATACAAGTTTTATGAACAAAATCAAGTCTAGCTAATTTATTAATATAAAGAGCTTATGAACCGGATTTTCAACATGTGATAATCTAATATTTTATCTAAATTATGATTTCAATTTAATTATATTATTTAATCTAATTTTTATGCTATTAATTATTTGGCCAACAATTGATCTTTATAGGCAAATAAATAGATTTGAGAGAACTATTTTATTATTTTTCTTGATTAAATAACATGCATAGTTTTTAAGCAGAAATATATGATTCTTATGTATGTGATCCATAATTGATGAACCTAATAAGTAGTATATAATTTAATTGACATGAGAGTGTAATTAGGTTAATTACTATATGATGTATAATTTACTTGAGAAATGAATACATGTTTGGTTAGATTCAATTGATCATGTAATTAATTGATAATTATATTGGGATGATTTTAGTGATTCATATGTTTAGAAAATTGGGGGATAATTATTCTAAAATATTTTCTCATATATCTTCTTAGCTTCCAAATCTTATTTAAGTAATTGTTGCTATTTATTTTTTATTCTTTTCATTTTGTTTTCTTAAAAATAAAAACACAAAAAAATATTGATTTTTTTGTTTTAAAAAATTAGTTTCTAATAACATAATCTCCATGAGAATGATCTTTTCTTATCATTATATTACTTGTTGCAATGCATATACTTGCGTATTCATTGCACACATGAAATTCGTGTGTTGATTAATAGTTTGAGTCCTAGCCTTGTAATTGGACCTTATTTTTCATAATGGATAGTTAGGTGGTCTAGTGAACTGGTGATTTCCTCTTAGATCATTGATGTGGCTAAGGTTGTTTTTACTTAAAAACCTTTTGTGTTAATCTTTATATTTACACATTACTTATTCTGGCCATTTTGCAAAATTTTAATTTGTCATATTTTCGCTGATATTTTATTCACTCACCTTCTAGCTAATAGATCCATAACTAAAAAAATAACTTCTCAAAATCATCAACTCTACTAGATTTTTATGCATATGAGAGTAATTAGTCATCTTATCTAAATCAATAATATGACTATCATCAATATAGTCATCCTCATACAAGTTTCCACTAACCTTTTTTCATTATATTTTTCACACAAAGCTACTTCATGCTTAGAACTTTCACATGAATTTACCAAAACATATTCTATTACATCCTTATATGTTAAGTTCCTAGTCATGCCATCTTTTATCCCATGACATAAATCAACTTGAAAACATTCATCAACATCATTATTAGAATTTCGGAAACTATATAGATTTAGAGACACTGAAGGTTACCTTTTAGTAATTCACTCTTATAGTTAGCTAACATTTTAGCATGTCAATTAAGGCTATTTTAATGTTGAGGAAAGCAGAAGCTACGATGATGTGGATATCATTGTCTTCCTCCATGTTTAGCTTAATAAATTCAATGGGAAATATAAATTTTTCTACCATTACAAGTATGTCTTAAATCATTTTCTCTTGTCCTCTTCAATGATTGATCTACTCTCACAAGTGTAACCGAAGTCGGCTTCACTTCCCCAAGCCCTTAATTCTTAATAACTATCAAACCCATAAAATTGATGCTTGCTCCAATATCACATAGGGCCTTTCCAAATTGATGCTCCACAATAGTGTATGGAATATGAAAAGTACTAAGTCCTTTAACTTGGGTGGTAGTTTCCAACCAATAATTGCATTACATCCCTATGTAAGGGAAATGGTCTCACAATCTCCAATTTATTTTCTTAGATAATAAATCCTTTATGAAATTTACATATAAGGGAATGTGTTCTAGTTTATGCATGTACTCTTTAAAGAGAACGAAGAAGTAGGGTGTTGGTATTACCTTCTTTTGTTTCAGAGGCTTCCTTTTGTGTGGCTTCCTTAGCATTTTCTCATTCTCTTTTTCTTTCATGTCAATACTTTCTCTACCTCACCTCCTACAACTAAAACACTCATTGTCATAATTTCTTTGTAGCGCTCCATACCTTCTTTTCTTGGATTATCTTCAATGTTGTCAAGCAATATTCCTTGGTTTCTAGTTTTTAAGTTTTGGCAAGCTACCCTATTTTTATCTCTAAATTCCTTTTGATTATCATTATGGTTAACTTCCCTTGCTACCAAGCTATCCACCTTAGTGTTAAAACATCCATCCTTTCATTGATCTTTTTCATATCTTAGCTAAAGTGGTGACTAAGGTAACCATAGTTTCCATTAAGCTCTCCAATTTATCTAGCATTGATTATTTGACAGGTGGTGTTAAGGTTGGATAAACCCAAGTAGGTTGAATGGTGGTCTTGTGGAGTAATTACCATTTGGATTGTTATTACTCTAGGAGAAATTTAGGTGATTAGTTTGTCCAAGGCTATAGGTATTATATTAGGGATTTCCTTGTTTGTTGAAATTTCCAACATAATTGATTAACTCTGGTTTGTGGGCATAAACTTCACTTCCATAGCCTCTATAGGAAAAGTCACAAATAATACCAGTGTTTTGAACCATGTTAACTCCCATTGGATTCACTTTCTTAGACAATTATTTACGGCATAGAAAGTTTTTAAATTATTGATAAATAATTTAAAAACGCTATTCCTTCCCCGACAACTAATGAGTGCTTAAAAAGGTCCAAAATTACCATGATTTAAAGTACTTTAATTTATATAAATTTATTTTTTTCGAAATTACGGATATTTTTATTATTTTTCAAGAATTTTTGTTCAAAAATAACTTAAAACATTAGAAGAAAAATACTGGAGGTAATAAATCACAAATATGTTGAGAAAATATATGAGGAAAATTCAAAAAGATGGAAAATTTTGACAAAATGGGTCAAAATGGTCAAAAATGTCAAAAAGACCAAAATCGTGAGCGCAACCGCCCATTTGCGCCAAGTCCCACGCGCAGCCACCCATTCCTACCAAGTCCCGACCATAGCAATGTGTGTGCAAGCCCAGACACACCGACGTAATCCCAACACACGCTCGACACATGCCACACCGATTTCTGCACGCACTAGAACACTCTTCGACATGTCGAGTGCGTGCCCAACGCCCGTCTTCTGCACCAACTACCTGTTTGTCGAAATTTTTGCACCCCATAGCATGCCAACCGATCCAAACGCATTCAAATTCAAATTTTGAAATATTTTTTTCCTTTTTTTTTTGCCTTTTCCACACCTATAAAAGGACCATCTTCCCCTATTATAGAACACACAATTTTCTGAGCTCTTTCTCTTTCTAGATTTTTCTCTCTAGAAGGTTTTCTTTTTCTTAGTTTTTAGTTTTAAATTTCTTCTCTTTTTGAGAAGAACTAGATATGTTTTTATAAATTTTTAGTTTTTGATTCAATAAGCAGATATGCAAATCCATTTGAAGTTTTTCCAGCAACAGAATTAGCATCAAACTATAGTAAGGATTCTTTTAAGGTATTATTTTAATGGATTCTTTACGGTTATATTTTTATGTTTTATTCTTATATTTTATATTTAATTTATCTGTGATTAAATTTAACATAACTGGTTGTTTGTAAATATGATATAATAATAACATTGTTATGCTTGTAAAATATTAATTAGCTAAAACATCTCTATAAAATAAATTGATTTTGTTTTTATTCAAGATTTTATATTAAGAATGTTAAAGAGAAATATATTATTTTTTATTAAAAACTTAAATCTAAAAGTTAGATTTTAAGGTTTAATTATCCGGTCTAATTTAGAGTAGTGCTCTTTTAATTATTCAAGATGTCCAAATTAAACATAAGAATTTAATTACCTGAGTATTAACTTTCAAGTTTTAAAACCATTATTAAAAATATGTCGTCAATATATTTTCGAATAATAGTTCTTATAAAAACTTTTGAAATAGAGCTTCACTCTAACTACAGGGTAATTTTACCAACAAATAAAAGAGCACTATTCTAAATTAAACCGGATAATTAAACCTTAAAATCTAATTTTTTGATTTAAGTTTGTAATAAAAAATAATATATTTCTCTCTAACATTATTAATATAAAATCTTGAATAAAAAAAATTAATTTATTTTATAAAAATGTTTTACCTAATTAATATTTCATAAGCATAACAGCGTTATTGTTATATCATATTTACAAACAGTTAGTTATGTTAAATTTAATCACAGAAAACCTAAATATAATATATAACATTACAAAAAAATGATGAATAAGATAAAAATTAGACGAAAAATGAAATTAGTCCTTGAAAGTAGCACAATTTCGGACAAAAATTTGATATTCATCCCTCATAATACTGACCAAAAATTTAACAAATAAAAAGAAAAAAGAAAAAAAATTAGGACAAAATTTTTGTCACAAAATAATTATTAAGGATAAACTTTAAACAGGTCATTGAAAAGATGGTTGGAATTTCTCACCAAAAATTTTCAACAAAATATTTGTCCTAGTAAATGGAAAAAATGGTGAGAAAGTTTTTTCCAAATTTTACGACAAAATGTTTTCTTTGAAAATCGAAATTATTAAGGGAAAAAATTTATAATATATTTAGAATGAGATTTTTGTGCTTGAAAAATTATTAGATTTTGAGGTGAAAGATGAAGAATTATCAATGACAAAAAATTATAAAAATTTTGGATAAAAAATTACAATATATTAGAGACAATTTTTGTTAATGGATATAGTTAAAACATTACCATAAATATTTTGATTAAATTCTTAACAAGATAAAAAAATGGTTGAGTTATTAAGAAGAAAAAATCTATGTCGTTTTAATATATATTTTCTATTTTTTAATGTTATATTATAATTTTAAAATATACATTCTTATACACTTTAGTTATTTTGATACAATGAAAGATGATAAATAATTATGGATTTTAATAAATATAATTAATGTTTGGCTCTAATTTTATTACTTATAGGTTTCAAAATTTACATGGGTCTATTAATACATGAAAACAATATTTCTATTGAATTTATAAAATATTGTTACGGGATTAACATACATATTGCACCTTGATTTACAACATTTGCAAAAATATCATGAAAATCAAATTGCATCATTTTTGAAATGCTGTTATAGGACTAGATTATTGTAGGGTCATAAACATTATTTTCCTATTTTCATACTGTGGCATTTAAATCCAAAAAGTCCAATGTAAATTGAAAAACATAACATGTGTTATATTTTCCTTTAGTCTTTGTTTTGTTGATATAGGCAATAATCCAACAACATAATGAGATATTACTATACTCGATACACTATTTAAATATATATTCAAGTTAAAATTCATATAACATTTAAATTCTTGGAATGACCCTTTTTACCTTTTTATTGATGTTGCTACTAATATCCTTTCTTTATGTTAGTGAAATGTTGAAAGTTGAAGAAAATTGACGAGAAAATGAGGTATTTAAGTTTTTTAATTTTTATTAAAAATTTAGTCTATAGTTATGCTAAACTTTTGAAACTCATGTCATTCATATGAAATATTAGTGATATTCCAAGAAAGTGGCTCACATGTAGAGTTAATAACTAATGGTCGAACATGTGAGTTTATAACCTAACATATATTACTAAAATAATGATTTTTGATCTATAAATTTATCCTCGATCTTTTTAAAAACCGAGATCATAGAATTTTGGTCACAATTTGATAAAAATTGAGGTTATATTGTATACATATAGCCTCAATTTTTATCAGTAATCATAACAATATGTTAAAGTATAAAAATTACTTAAATATAAAAAAACATTATATAATTACTATTATTGAATGACCATGATCTAATTAAAATAATAAAGTTCATAGTTTTTTAAAAACCAAAATCAAATAATATATTGTGTAATTATGTTATTCATTTAAAAAAAATACAAAAATTACTTTCATTTCTCTATTAGTTTAATTACATATATTTTCTCTCTTTTATACTACACATCAATTTTTTTCTCCCAATTTTTTCTTTTTTCCTCTTTTTTTTCCTTTTTCCCTATTTTCCCCCTTTTCTTTTCTCTTTTCCCCAGTGCCTCCACCCCTCTCTTCTTCCTTTCCCTTTTCCCTAGCGCTCCACCTCTCTCTTGCTTTCCCTTTTCCTCAACGTGCACTGCTTTCCCTTTTCCTCAACGTGCACCACCCCTCTCTTCTTCCTTTTCCCCTATCGCACACCTCCCCTTGTAGGCCGTTTCTTTTCATTGTTGCTCGCGACCCAACTCCGACCATACCCATACGGTTTTCTTATCGTGATTGTTGGTACTAAATTGATGGAGTTACGAGCTCAGTTCACTATCAGGGATGAAATATTCCTAGGAGTGATGGAGATTTTGAGGAACCAAAAAATTGCTCCTTATGCACGAACACTGAAGGTTGGTATGAAGTCTTATTTACATGGTGCCTTGTAAAGTAGATAAGGAACAAGGCGGTTGTTGTCAGTACAATGTAGGTTCTCATTAATAGACTTTCCAAAGATTTGGAGAGGAGTGCATATGCTGAGCGAGCTTTCGCTACCATTGAACTACTCTATCTCACTTCAGTAGGTTATGCTTTGATTATTGTACACACATTGAAAATTCCTCTTTTGGTGAAGTTCATGTTAAAGATATTTGATCGTGCTACCGAGTACACAATTGAGGCTCTTTTGTCGTTGTGTTCTTCATCGAATGATAGCCAGAGAAATGTTGTGGCTACTAGGGTATTGACTCAATTTCTTCTATTGATTCAAAGCAATTGCATGGACAAATGTAAAAGAAAAGCTTGACTTTTGTTGATTATTATGATTTTTCTTGTAGTGATGTGGTTTTAAATGCAGGATCTGCCTTGAACATTCCCTGGTCATCCTGTTCTTGATGTGGACAGTATAAATGCTTTATGGAATTTTCTTACAGCATATGCTTAACACAATCCCTTTGTTAGGTATTGAAGGTCATTGGTCTTGATTCTCTTGAAAAACGTTGTGCGGTCTAATTGGCCAAATTTATTGCCTATTTCATGCTTCTTTACATTATAATTTGTTGGTTTTGATTTTACATGTAGGCCATGAACCTCTTTGCTGGATTGTTGCTACTTTAAATGCCCAAAGAGAATGCATTTTGGTAAGTACAAAATTTCATTAAGTTAGTATAACTTATGGAGAATTACTGGCTTTTTTCCTTAGTTAATGTCTTGTGTTTAAGGCATGATTTCATATCTTGTAACATGATAGATCTATTGATTTTCTTCTGTAAAGTTCGTTTATTCTGAACAATTACAGGAATGTTTGTGCTTTGTACTTGATATTTCAGTTTTTATCATCATATATCTTGCCTATATTTGATTAGAAATTTGTAAAGCCAAGACTTTAATGGGCATTATTTATAACTATTTTGATGGATATTACTTTAAAGAAATGATAGTCTCATTTAACATTTTATGTTTTCTGTTTTTTACTGTGATTGTCTATGTTTTATGTCTTTTTGCAATTTTCTCAAGATAGTACATGTAAGCTCCAGAGAACCCTATTGAGCTGTTGCATTTTTTTAGGTGGATCAACTTTTTTTTTTTGAGGATTTGGTACGACAGAGAATTCCTAAATTATTTATGTATATTTTGGTACTTTGCTAGTGTTTTCTTTGAGGGGGATTTGAATTGTGATAGAAAGTTACTAATATCATCATAACCCTCAAGTGCACCCAATCATCTAGTTATCTGTTTCAGGTTAGTTGTGAAATTACATAGCTAGTTCGTGATCTAGGAAGTATAATTTTGATGAAAGTCAATTTGTAATGTTTTTGACTGGTGTAGAAAAAATTACTAGCTCATCTTTTGATGTTGGGTGTTGAAGCTCGTGGGTGCTTTCTGCTATGCATTTTTTTTGGTAAGACATCTATTCTTCTCCTTCATAGCCAATGATAGTGATGGTTACTTATATGGTGCTTTTCTGACTTTGTTAAGCATTACGTTGTATTGGTGATCTTATTGTTTGGCATCCCAAGAATCTCTATACCCTTGCTAGAAAATTTCTTGGAGAAGGGCCACAAAATCCTACTCTAAACTCAATATTCATGTTAATCTTGAGGACATCTAGTGTGTAGGAGTTTGTTGCAGTTGATTATGTTTTTTAAGTGTTTTTGTGAGGTCGATAGAGTTTTCCTTCATTTTGTGTGCTTTTTGATTGAGTACCTTTGAAATTAATTTTTTTACTATGTCTTATTTATTTCAAGCAAAGAAATGCTGATGGGAAAACCATGTTAGCATCCAAGTTAACTCCTCAACTTCATTCCATGACTCATGTTCCCCGCATAGAAGATGTGAACATGTAGTTTGGAAGGTTTGTTTATTGTACCTGTATTTTTGTTAAAATTTTAATTTTGTATTTAATTATCTTTTATATTTATATGCTCTTACTTTTTATTTATCCAATGTTTACTCTCACAGGTACTACTAGAAGCTTACACCATGAACATGGTTTGTTTTTAAATATGTTGTACCAATACATGAATATGTTTAGGTGTTACTATCTACAAAGATGGAATGTAACCTGTATATGTATAATTTTAACTCTACATCTGTTGCTTATGAATTGCTATTGTATTGGTGAAATAAAAAACAATTGTTGCAATATTTGTAGAACAATATATTTTGAGATTATATTTTCTTTGTTATAATGAATGTTCATAAATATGTTTTAAGACACAATTTGTCACAAATAAGTTTGAACAAAATTTTATCACAATTTTGTCCCAAAATTATTAGTTTTAGGTAACAAAAATTAGTCCAAAAAATGTTATTAAGAGAACAATATATTTTAGGGACAACCTTATTTCAAATTAGAACAAATTTGTTTGTCTTATAAAATAATTTTCAAGGATAAAACTATTATTTTTAAGACAAATATTTTGTCCCTATGAATGCTTGTTGGTTAGACATCAAGATTGATAATGTGTGTCCAATACAGAAACTACATCAACTTCATTCACTCCAACTATTCTCTTATTAGGTAGTCTCTCAATAGATCACTAGTAGTTATTTTCTACCATGTCTTCCAAGAGTTGCAATGCTTCTTCTTCATTCTCACCCATTAAAGCTCCTCTTGCAGTTACATCAATACTAGTATGTGTCTTCCCTAACAAACCATTGGAGAATTTTCAATTGAAGCCAACTAGGTAGACCATGGTGTGGACATTTTTTTAGTAGCTCTTTGAACCATTCCTAAGCTTTATAAAGTTTTTCACCATCCATTTAAAGAAAGGAAGTGATGTCATTTCTCATCTTGGCTACTTTTGATGGTGAGAAATATTTGACTAGGAACATTTGTGCTACATCCTCCTAAGTAATGATAGAGTTAGCATGTAAGAAATTAAGGCATGCCTTTGGCTTGTCCTTTAAAGACAATGGGATCAAGCAAAGATGAATTGAATCATTGGAGACTTCATTCTGTTTAAAGGTGTCACAAATTTCTATGAAATTTGCAATGTGGGCATTTGGGTCATCAATAGAGGCACCTCCAAATTGGCATTAAGATCGAACCATTTGGATAGTTGTAGGCTTGATCTCCAATTTATTAGCTTGAACCCCTAACCTTTTAGTTTCTAAAGGAATTCCATCTACCAAAAGCATGGCATAGTCCCTTAAGGAATGTTGTCCAACAACAGCTAATCATGTAAGAGCTGGGTTGAGATTTGATAGATATTGTTCCATTGGAATTGGTTCTTGACTTTGACACTTCTCCTTTCTTAAATTTTGTATAGTTCTTTTATTTTCAAGATCATAGGGAGTAAGTTGCTCACAAGCCAACCTAAGCATGAACAAAAAAACACACAAAAAAAAATTAAAATACCTAAACTAATAGTATTATATTTGCTACTAATATCAACTAAAAAAAATAGTTGCCACTTTTTGACAGCGGTGTCAAAAATGTGCAAGTTAGTATTAAAGAACGAGTATTAATCTTCGAGAAGTAGGATATTTTGTAGTAGAATACCGATGATAACTAAATGCAATACTATTTAGACTAACAATAACAAAAAACTGAGCAATAATTAACGCTATTATTAAAATAAGCAATACCAAATATACGATATTAACAATAAGGGAAACTTAGGATTTTAGAATCCCTTAACCACTTCACATGCAATTCAAAACAATCTTTAAGTAACTCCTTTAAATATGATACCCGATACATGATCTAAGATGTCAATGATTATTTTTTTAGTAATCATATATGACTTCGCATGAACAATCACATTCTTGTGTTATATCACTTACACAAAATTAAACTCATATACAATCATGCTACACATATATTAATCATACTTTTGCACTATTACAATGCATATGGTATGATTAATTCAAATTCAACTTTTTCAAGCTAGAACATAAATTTCAATATCATGTAATTAATGGCCAGTTAATTAAAACATTAAATATAAGATTCATTAAAATATCAACTAAAGAGAAAATCATATAAGTAAACTTATTTTGATTACATGTTACGTGCATATTTCAACCAAAATCCTAAATAATGAACCTAGTTACTCATCGTTCTAAAAGTAATCAACAATGAATTAAATAAGTTCATGAAAAGAATTTAAATCAATAAAAAAGAGTTGTGTAATTCTATGGTGAAAGCTGGCTCTAGTCTTATCAATCTTAGACGTCAATCTAAATTATAGAAAAAACGAAAAGGAATTGTTACCCTCCAAAATGCTCCTAATAAGATTAAAAAGACCAAATCCTATCCCTTAAATGTAATCCACACTATCCAATAATTGAGATTAAAAACTAAAGTTAAAAATGAAATTGTTTTAGACACCGTTGGTCTATTCAATCGATCGATACCTTTAACGATCTATCTAACTGTGATATTGATCCAACCCAAGAGTCCTTCAAAAATACTCGATCAAAGATTGATTGATCAAAACCCTTGCAGATCGATAGGGATGCAATAAGAAAATCTCCTTGAGAACCTTCTACCGAAGTCTAGCAAAGCTCGATTGATCAAGCAAGTGGCAATTTTCATAATTTTCTTGAAAATGTTATAGTTCATCCATTTGAGCTCATGATTAATGTTATTCCACCTACATTAGTACATTTACACATAAGATAAATCATTTTGCTAATATTTATCAAAATAAAATAAATAGTTAGTTCAAAATGATTAAATAACTCTATTTTCTTACATTTATCACTTACATGCCTATTTTTCAAGGACTTTTTAAGCCTCACATAACTATTTTTGAAGAATCTGGTTATTTGCAAAGAATGACATTATTTGGCACACTAAAAGAAATAATAATAACAAAATAAAATTAAACAAACAAATAAATAAATAACTAGTGCGATAATCTAATTTGTATGGAGCACACACATGAGAGGACATCCTAAAATGAAACCATTCACTAAAACTAAAAATGTGAACATATAAATTGCTTTCAATTAGAAGTTAGAATGGACAGATTAACACTGACAGAGTGCAGTGCAATATTCAAGCACAAATAAAGGGGTAAAAAAACAACTAGGGATGGGCAAAAAAACCGCGGATTCGGTTATCCGCGGTTATCCGAACCGACGGTTCGGTTTTTAACCGGTAAATTTTGGGGACGGGAATGGTTTCGGGGAAAAACCGAATATGAAACAACGGTTACGGTTCAGTTACGGTTATACTAAAAACCGTATCCGCCCGTATCCAAAATTAATTAGATTTAATTAATTAAATTATATATTAAATTATAAATAAAAAATTAATTATATATATTTAATAAATTAAATTATATATATATTTCTGTTTTTTTTCGGGGTTTTTTTCATAACCGTCCCGAACCGTTACCCGCGGGTAAAAAACCGTCCCCAAACCATAACGGTTTTCGGACGGTTTCGGTTATAGGTTTTAAAATTCGGTTCGGGGATGGTTTTTGATATAACCGTCCCCGCCCGTCTCCGTGCCTATTCCTAAAAACAACAATAATGAAAAGGAAAATGCAAATGAAATACAAATTTTTATCTCGTTAATGGAGAAAGTAAAAGCACTATCATGCCAAAGCAAAGTGAAAATGGCTCTATCTTCAAAATGGTCTCTTCTTGAAGCTCTTGTTGAGCTTGATGGTCGGATTGGCACCCTAATTATAAAAACCGTAAGAAAAAAAAACAACAAAAAAAATAATAAAGGGAGAAATATATATTTTGTTAGAAATTTATCACACAAAAAAGGGAAAATTAGTGTTATTATGGAAATGGGAAACAGAACAAAACAGATAAAAATAGAATTTAATATACAATACGAGGATGAAAATATTTCACTTTAAAGTCTTTTATCCCATCCCCTCTTCTTTTTGGCTTCTAGGTCTTCAAGCAACCATAGAACATTATAGGTGCAAAGTAGTCTCAAGGTAAGAATCTAGTCTCAATGCCTACAATTTTGATTATATTTTTATGATTTTATTTAGGGTTTCAAAGGGTTATGAAAAACCCTAAATTTATATAATGAATATCTTAACCTTTTTTTTTTAGAATTTTCATGGAAATTTGAAGTAATGAAAATATGAAGAAAAAACAGTTGGGCTATAATAAAATTCTGAATCTTAAAATTCCGAGTCAATTGTATCTTTAGAGATGATTTAGAAATAGTTATAATTCGAATTAGGATATGCAATATTTATTTGTAAAAATATACATCAGTCTAATAGATTTTGAATTACTCAAAATGGTTTTGTTTTTTAATTTTATTTTCGAAGTTGAATCTGAAAACTGAAATTCTACAGATTTTGAATCAAGACCCAAATTAGAAATAGTTTTGCACGCTTTAACTATTTATTTTAATCTGAAATTTCAATACATGGTTTACATGTATTTTATTGGTCATCTCTGAAAAATTCAGAGGCCAAACATTATTTCTAGAATATTTGAGATTTTTTTCAATGAGGGAAACTCTGATCAAGAATTTGCTGAGAGATTTCGTAAATCGTTTTCAAAATACATTTTGAAACTGATTCATTTATTATTTGGACCTGAAATGTTTGTGTAATAGCTAAATGTGTCTTGTTTTACTTCAACAAATTTCGCACCAAAACTGTCTTTTTGTGTTACTGTAATAGATCTTGCATTGGGACATACTTAAGATCATCTTAGAGTTTTGGACTGTAATGAGTCTCATAGATTTTACTTGGTACAATTTTTTTTTATTAACGCAAAGGGAATTTTATAATATATATTATTCACTCTAAACTAACAAATATATTATCTAATTATTATAAAAATTATAAACATAATATCTAATTTTATCAAATAATAAAAATAACACTTATGTATTAGTGGTAAAAATCTATGATCAAATTCTTTATAAATATTTCATCAAACTTATTATTAAATGTACAAATTTATCACCAAAAATATAATATAATTATCGAAAAAATAATATAATAATACATGTGTATCACTAATTATAGTTAATATTATTTTTATGACACGATATAATTAGATAATATATTTGTAACTTTTGCGATAATTTAATAATATATTTATTAGTTTATCGAATTATTTAATATGGTATTTAATAATATTTAATAAGAATGTTATAATTATAGAATCACATAAAATAGAATTTAAGAACTAATAAAAGATTATATATATATATATAATCTACCTATTATTTAAGGGTATAAGTTGATTTGTTTATGCTTAGAAATTATAAGATAATATTAGTGGTGCCTACCATATATGATATTGAAGGATTGTTGCAGCATATTTAAAACTAATTAAATAGATATTTCTAGAATTGCAATGAACTAAGATGTACGAGTATGTGGTGCTAGCTAGTTGAGTGCTCTGTGACATGGATGTGCATGTTTGTTAACTTGTGTCTTAAACTTTGTTCTTGTATTTTTGCGTACTCCATAGCATGTAATTTTATTCTTAAAGCAGACTCTTAGTACTTTTTAATTTCAGCATGCTTGTGTTAAAAGTTTTGAATATGCTTTATTAGTTAGCGTAAAGATCACCTGTGAATCCTGACTACTCATTGGGTGAAATATATATTTATATAGTTGAATTCAATAAATAATGCAACTCATTCAACAAAAACTTTACCAACGTTGACGTTGACGTCGACGCCTACCAACATACACAGCGTGTACCAAGCAACTATAAATCATGTGATTCAATCATAATGGTTGTTGAAATAGTAATTAATATTTGTCTATAAACAATGTACATGTTTTATACAAATTAAGAAAATATATATCGGAGAAACCATTTATTTCTTCCTCTGATTGTTTCGTCAAATATTGATTTCTTTATGGTATCAAAACTAAGTTGTTGCTATATACAAATTTGAAACCCTTGTTCTCTTAAATAGAGTTTTCTTTCTCTAGAAAATATTTTTTATTAAGAAACAAATCTTATTCAAACACCCGTATAAATATTAATTATAAACAACATTATTGAAGCGGTATCTGTCCCACAAAATTTTACCATATTACTCCAAACACAATTATGAACATTTTGGTAAAAATAGGGTAGAAGAAAGGTATTGTACGTGCCTACACCCGCCACTAGAAGGAAATAAAACATTTCACGCACATCCATGCTTCGCCATGCGCCATATGGAGGTTGAAGACGTTGACGTGGCGTACAACTCAGCTCGGCTCGGCTCGCAGACGTAGCCAGTCCGCACCTCGGTTCGGCTTGTGGACGTAGCCGGTCCGCACCTCGGTTCGGCTCACGGATGTAGCCGGGCTGCATCTCGGTTCGGATTAGGTTTGGTTCAGTTCAATCTGTGGTTCGGTCTGAACCTAATTTTTCTTGGTTTTTCACAATTTTTCCAAATTTGGCCAGTTTGGTCCATTTTAAAGGTCTGAACCTGGTTTTTTTTTGTTCTGTATTTTTAAAACCGATTTGGTTCAGTTTTTCAAGTTTTTAAACCAATTTTTACCTGGTTTTTGTGTTTTTTTTCAGTTTAGTCCATTTCTTCTTAAAAAAAACATTGGTTCAATATTCTTTATACCGATTCTTGCATTTTTATTTCCAGTTCTGAAATTATAACACCATTTTCTAGTTTGATTACCATAATATCATGACAGAGGATACAATCTCATTACTTGTGGAGCAATCAACTCTAGTTATTGTACAATTTGTCCATTCTGAAGGTGTTTTTAATGTTGGAATATCTTACTCAGACTAATTATAATGTTTGGTCTCAAATAATAGAAATGCATATTGTAGAGAGAGAAAAACTCTCTTATATTCATTACAAAAATTTATAACCAAAAAAAACATCAGAAAATTATAACAAGTGGTATGCAGAAAATCAAAAAGTGAAGAGATGGCTACTTTTGTCAATGAGTCCAGAAATCATGAAGCGTTATTTACGCATACCTACTGCTCTTGATATTTGGGGTGCTTTGGCAAAAGCATTATATGATGGAAGTGACGAATTACAGGTATTTGTCTTAAACCAAAAAACCTTTTACTTCAAGACAAAATGGAAAATCACTTTGAGAGTATTATGGAGAGTTGATTGAAATTTTCCAAGAGCTATACCATCGTGATAAGGTGGTCATGAAAGACCCTCATGATCTAATATCATATCAAGAGTTTGTTGAAAGACTAAGGGTACATATTTTTCTTGCTGGATTAGATGATGAATTTGAGTAGGTTCGTGGAGAAATTTTGTGAAAAGAAACCATCCCATATTTAGAAGGTTGTTATTCCTTGATTCGACGAGAGGTAGTACGTTGAATCTCATTGAAGGAAAAATCTGGAGACGTTGACGCTTCCACCATGATATCTAAAAATCGTTCTTTTTTCAATCATGAAGAACGAAAGGTAGTTGATAAATCATCATTTGAATGTACCCATTATCATCAAAAAGGTCATACAAAAGAACGATGTTTTGAACTTGTGGGATATCCTGACTGGTGGGATCACAACCGTGACTCTCAGAAGAAAAATCCAAGATAGATGTCTACAACCACCATTGCTGAAACAACAAAGGATCATGTTGCGAACTCCTCAGCAAATGTTGGTAAGATGCTTAAAGCTTTTTCTCCTATTTTTAATAATACATGGATAATTGATTCACGTGAAACTGATCATATGACATTCGATTCTAGACAAATCTCAAAACCATCTTCACACAAAACTGTTTGCACTGCCAATGGTAACACGACCTCAGTTATTGGGGAAAGATCTTTGTCTCTCACTAGTACTTTGAATTTAGATTCAGTACTATTTGTTCCCTCTTTAGAGTATAACCTTATATCTAATTCTCAAATAACCACTTCTTTATCTTGTTTAATTATATTTTGGCCTGACTTTTGTGTGTTCAAGGATATCCAAACAAAGAAAACAATTGTTCGTGGTGTTAGGAAAGGAAACATGTATTATTTGGACTTAGATTCAACAAATCATGCACTGGTAGCAACTGGATATAAAAAGTATGAATCAAATATATGGCTAGGGCATAGAAGATTGGGTCATGCTTCTTTTGGATATTTAAAGAAATTATTTCCAAGTTTATTTTTGAACTTAGATCTTTCTACTTTAAAGTGTAATGTCTGTGAACTAGAAAAAATTCATCATTCCTCATTTCCTGTAACCTTAAATAAAAGTCCATTTCCGTTTATGGTTATACATTCTGACGATAGGGTCCTTCCAAAGTCTTTGATGAGAATCATCGAGCTCTACAAATTCGAAGTGGATCAATCACAATGTCTAGGAGGGCACAACTCGAAATGGCTTTAAATGGGCACATTCAAGAGGTCATGCATAACCAAGGGGACCTAAATTGGGATTTCAAGGATTGAGACAATCCTAGGATGGAAATTAGGGCAAAATTGGCAAAAGAAAACTAGGCACATTGGAGTGCCATTTGCAATGATTTTGGGTAGCTTTATTTTCAGCCCTTGGATGAAATCAAGGATTAAAATGTAATATTTTATAGGATTCCTTTGTGGTCAGTTGCCCCATTTTTTCCATGTTTTGGTCAATGTTTTCTCCTACCTTTTGTGCTTTTTGGCTGTTTTTATTTTCAACCCTTGGATGACATCAAGGGCTATGATGTAGTAGAGCTTAGGGTTGGTTTCTATCCCATTAAGAGCAGCCCAGTTGCTGTAAAATAAAATTTTGAATGAAGTTTGAATTTTCAGATCATTTAAGAGCCCATTCTATCTCTTTGTTCCTCTTTAAGCAACTCATCAAGGAATTGGCAACCTTTGTGGCGTTGTTTAGCATCCAAGAATTTGTGGTGAGTAATATCCATACTTGTTAGGGTGCCATTTATACTAGACTTATCAAGGAAATAGTAGCTCCTTGTGGCATATTTTCCCCTCAGAAAAATGGTGAGTAATATCCATTGATTTGTGGAGAAACCCTTTGCTATATAATCTGAAATTAGCTAGATCCTAACCCCTTGGTTCATATCATTTGGTATCATAACTTTTGGTGCTAATTTTCATATTCATATCCTTTATATTTTTTCTTCTTCTTGTGTTCTTGTTGAATTTCTAATACATAAAAAAATGAAAAAAAATATCATTCTGCTGTGTTCTTGTTGAAATTTATTCTCCAGACCCTAAAAATATTTCTCTTCTTTGTTTCCACGTTTTTTTTTTTGCATTTTTCTTTCAAATTATATTGGGTCCAAAGTTTTTCAGTAGTAACCTTGCATATCTTGTTATTTCTGGAAGTATTCTAAATTTTCCTTTCATATTCTGCATTTTCTAAATCTATTCTGCATTTTTCCTTGCTTATTCTGCAATATCTGATATATTCTGCAGTTTTTGGTTGTTTTCTAGTATTTATGTGGTAGTTCCTGCAGAAATTTCATTTTCCCTTTGTGTTGTAATTTATGTGCTATTTTACTTATCTTGAAAATTTCTTAAACTCATATTGAAAGTATTGTATTGATTTACTCTTGATTTATTAGCATATTTGTTCCAAAAAGGAAAAAAAATAGAAAAAGAGTGGCCAGATTAATTCAAAAAAAAAGAGAGAGGCCAAATTGCATTTGCTAATTTCTAGTGAGTATTAGAACTCATAGTTTCAAGGATTTTACACTTTGATTATATATCTTTCATTGTGTGTTTAGTTCCTTTGGGGAAATTATTGTTTTCCAATCATGTTCATCTATTGTTTTTCCTTGTGCTTACTACTTTAAACACTTTGAGTTAGTTTCCTTTGTGCTTTAACAAGTGGGATATTGTGAACTATTTTTTTTGGTGTTTGATAATTCTAGAAATTGGTTGGAATTCCTGGATTTGGTTGCTTTGATTAGGAACTAAGAGGGTTTGAGCGATCAATCCGAGTGCTAAACATGTGAGGTATTGTGTGAATTTACATTAGTTCTATTTTATTATAATAACCTCTTATTGTGTAGAATTGAAAAAAAAAGTTTCAAACAGTAGTCCCGAAGGAAGACCGGATATGATGTTCATGATGAGGATGCTCCAACAATCTTTTGAGAGGATGAACAACTTGGTGGTTGATATGAATGAAAGATTGGAAAGACAAAAAAATCCCTTAGCCGCTTTACAACGAGAAACACCTCCACCCAATGTTAGGAGGGTTAATAGGCAAGCTCATGTTGGGAATGATATAGAGGAAGAAGATTGGGAAGAAGAATTGGAGGAAGAAGGGGGAAGAATGCCTAGATGAGGAATAAATGGGAATAGAGGAGGAAGAAATGGTAGAGGAGGTATATGGAGACCCCCACCTAGAGCTCAAGATGGAGTTGATAGAGATCTAAGTAGTATAAAAATGAAGATACCACAATTCCAAGGAAAGAATGACCCGGAGTTGTATTTGGAGAGGGAGAAGAAAGTATAGCATATTTTTGAATGCCACAACTACTTCATGGAGAAAAAAGTAAAACTTGCTATAATTGAGTTTTCTGACTATGCATTGAATTGGTGGGATCAATTGGTCATTAGTAGGAGGAGAAACCGTGAAAGGCCCATAGATAATTGGGAGGACATGAAGGCCATCATGAGAAAGAGGTTTGTGCCTAGCTACTACTATAGAGAGTTACACCAACGCTTACAAAGATTGACTCAAGGATATAAATGTGTTGATGAGTACTACAAGGAAATGGAAGTGGCTATGGTAAAAGCTAATGTCGAGGAAGATAGAGAGGAAACCATGGCTAGGTTTCTTAGTGGGTTGAATCCGAACATTGCCAACATTGTGGTACTTCATCATTTTGTGGAGATGGAGGACATGGTCCACATGGCAATCAAGGTAGAAAGGCAATTAAAGAAACGGATTTTTCGATCCCAACCATTAAGGTCTAGTCCCATTACTCCAAAAGAAAACCTTACTATTCCTTGGAAATCCAATGAGAAAAAAGATGAAATAGCTACATCCAAACCAAGATTTGAGCCTTACAAAGCCAAAGAGATGGGGGCTAGTAAGGACAAAGGTAAAATTGACATCCCAATTCGTAATCGTGACTTAAGGTATTTTCGGTGTCTTGGTAATGGTCATATAGCCTCTCAATATCCTAACAAGAAGGCAATGATCACCTTAGCAAGTGGTGAGGTTGGAATCGATAATGGAAGTGAAGAAGATGAGATGCCATCTACAGGGGAAGCTAGTGAAGAGGAGATAGGACCCGTGGATGGGGAAACACTTGTAATAAGGCGATCTTTGAGCACTCAAGTCAAGGAGGATGACCTTGAACAACAAAGAGATAACATCTTTCACACAAGATGTCATGTGAGTAATAAAGTGTGTAGTGTTATCATAGATGGGGAAAGTTGCACCAATGTGGCTAGTACTACCTTAGTTGAGAAATTAAGGTTTCCTACATTTGAACACCTTAAGCCTTACAAGTTGCAATGGTTAAATGATAGTGGGGAGGTGAAGGTTAATAAGCAAGTATTAGTGAGATTCTCCATTGGAAAGTACAAGGATGAGGTGATGTGTGATGTGGTACCCATGCAAGTTGGACACATCTTGCTAGGTAGGCCTTGGAAATATGATAGGAGGGTTACACATGATGGATATAGAAACAAGTATTCATTTGTGAAGGATGGTAGAAACATCACACTTGTCCCCCTTTCACCCAAGAAAGTCTTTGAAGATCAAATGAAGATGGTTAAAGGAAAAGAAAAGAGTGAAAATGAAAAGGAGAGTACGACTAAAGAAAAGAATGAGAGAAAAGAGAAGAGTGAAAATGAAAAGGAAAGTACGACTAAAGAAATGAATGAGAAAAAAGAGAACAATGAAAATGAAAAGGAGAGTACGACTAAAGAAAAGAATGAGAGAAATAGAAGAGTGAAAATGAAAAGGAGAGTGAGACTAAAGAAAAGAATAAGAGTAAAGAAAAAATTGAAAGAAAAAAAGAGAGTGAACAAAATAAAATTCGTGGCAAAGAGAGTGATAAAAAGTAATTGAGAGAAAATCAGAAAGAAAAAGAAAGAGAGATTCAAAAATTTGAGACAAAAGAAGAGAGAAAAAATGTCTATGCAAAAGCGCGTGAAATTAAAAAATTAATATTCATTAATCAACCATTGATTGTACTTCTCTACAATGAGGCATTTTTGAATACTAAACAACTTGATGATGCTTTGCCTAGCTCAATTGTTTCTATCTTGTAGGAATTTGAGGATGTCTTTCCCGAGGAAATTCCTAATGGATTACCTCTTATCCGAGGTATTGAACATCAAATTTATTTTGTACCTCATGCTAACATTCCAAATCGGCTATCCTGTAGGAGTAATCATAAGGAGACGAAGGAACTACAAACACAAGTTAGTGAGTTGATGGAAAAGGGGTACATGAGAGAACGAATGTGTCAACGCGTTGTTCTAGTAATTTTGGTCCCTAAGAAGAATGGGACAAGGAGGATGTGTGTAGACCTCCAAGTAATCAACAATATCACGGTTGATGAAGAAAAGATTCGAGTTATCCAGAAGTGGCCCAACCCAACAAGTTTAAGTAATGTTCGAAGTTTTCATGGACTTGTTTGCTTTTATCGGTGATTTGTGAAAGATTTTAGCATAGTAGCACCGATAACCGATGTCATCAAAAATAATGTTAGGTTCAAATGTGGAGAAGAGCAAGAAATTTCATTCCAACTACTTGAGGAAAAATTGACTCGTGCTCCTTTATTTTCTTTACTGAACTTTGCAAAAACTTTTGAAAAAGAGAAAGCAAGGCTCAACATTGATAGGAGGACTGAAAAATATATCAAACAAACCAACAAAGGACATCATAGGATGATCTTTGAGCCTGGATATTGGGTGATGATTCGAGGACGAATCCTCTTGAAGAGAAGGGGAATGATGAGAATCATCGAGCTCTACAAATTCCAAGTGGACCAATCACAAGGTCTAGGAGGTAAAAACTCTAAATGGCTTTAAATGGGCTCATTCAAGAGATCATGCATAACCAAGGGGACCTAAATTGGGAGTGCAAGGATTGGGACAATCCTAGGATGGAAATTAGGGCAAAATTGGCAAAAAGAAAACAAGGCATATTGGAGTGTCATTTGGACTTATTTTGGGCAGCTTTTTTTTTCAGCCCTTGGATGAAATCAAGGGTTAAGATGTAATATTTTATAGGATTCCTTTGTGGTCAGTTGCCCCATTTTTCCATGTTTTGGTCAATGTTTTCTCCTACCTTTTGTGCTTTTTGGCTGTTTTTATTTTCAACCATTGGATGACATCAAGGGCTATGATGTAGTTGAGCTTAGGGTTGGTTTGTATCCTATTAAGAGTAGCTCAACTGCTATAAAATACAATTTTTTATGAAGTTTGAATTTTTAGATCATTTGAGAGCTCATTCTAGCTCTTTGTTGCTCTTTAAGCAACTTATCAAGGGATTGGCAACCTTTGTGGCATTGTTTAGCATCCAAGCATTTGTGGTGAGTAATATCCATACTTGTTAGGGTGTCATTTATGCTAGACTTATCAAGGAAATAGCAGCTCCTTGTGGTGTCTTTTTCCCTCAGAAAAATGGTGAGTAATATCCATTGATTTGTGGAGAAACCATTTGCTATATAATCTGAAATTAGCTAGGTCCTAACCCCTTGTTTCATATCAGTCTCTATGTTGTGAGGATCACGTTGGTTTGTTACATTTATTAATGATTTTAGTAAAATGACTTGGGTCTTTTTAATGAAATCTAAAAGTGAGGTAAACGTATTATTTAGAAAATTTCATAAAATGGTTCATACTTAGTATAAAACACAGATTCAAGTTCTACGTAATGATAATGGAGAAGAATATAAAAGTTCTGAGCTTCAAGAATATCTTAAATCAGAAGGGATTATTCATCAAACTACTTGTGTTGATACACCTCGGCAAAATGGAGTTGCAGAAAGAAAAAATCGACACTTGTTGGAAGTTGTTCATGCCTCATTGATCGAAGCTCATATGTCATTATCTTATTGGGGATAAGCACTTACTTCTGCTATATATTTGATCAATCGGATACCTTATAGTTCCATTAACTTCCAAACACCACTACAAGCCATCACTAAAGCAATTGTTGCACCAAGTGTTCCCAATTTACCTCCTCATGTCTTTAGGTGTGTGGCATTTGTACACCTACATAAACAACAACGTAGCAAGTTGGATCCACGAGCAACACGTTATATTTGTATAGGATATGCCACACAACAAAAAGGGTATCGTTGTTATTATCCTCCTACAAAACAAATGATTACCACCAAAGATGTTATTTTTTAGGAAGATACAATGTATTTCTCTTCTACACCTGAATTTTATGGGGAGTACAACCATGCTAAAATTTAGACCCTTACATATAAATTGTTTCCTTATGAAGAAAGACAAATTATATGTGAGGAAAATACAAATAACTTGAATTCAGATGGTAATAACTCCCATTATAGAAAAGATTCAAGGGAAATGGATCCACGAGCAACACGTTATATTTGTATAGGATATGCCACACAACAAAAAAGGTATTGTTGTTATTATCCTCCTACAAAACAAATGATTACCACCAAAGATGTTATTTTTCAGGAAGATACAATGTATTTCTCTTCTACACCTGAATTTTAGGGGGAGTACAACCATGCGGAAATTCAGACCCTTACATATAAATTGTTTCCTTATGAAGAAAGAAAAATTATATGTGAGGAAAATACAAATAACTTGAATTCAGATGGTAATAACTCCCAATATAGAAAAGACTCAAGGGAAATGGAATCAAGTCCTCATCAACTTGAAGATCATCAAGCAAGTTCATTACTACCACTAAGTGAGTACGAGTTCCTACTCCACAAGTTGCTGATATACCTAGCCAATCGTTTGCAGAGGATGTTCCAACTATTGAACCAGCCAGAAAAATACTTCCACCGCGTCCTAACAGAGGTATTTCTAAAGCCATGTATGAACCTGAGATTTCTAGTAAAGTCAAATATCCCATGAGTAACTATATCTCTAAACATCATTTGTCAAAATCAAACGTGTCATTTGTGAATCAATTATCTACTGTATTTATTCCTAATAGTGTGCAAGAAGCTTTAGCTGACCAAAAATGGAAAGATGCTATGAATGAAGAACTAAGATCCTTAGAAATAAATAGAACTTGGGAACTTCTTGATCGTCTACCAACAAAGAAAATTGTGGGATGTCAATGGATTTTTCAGTAAAGTATCACGCAGATGGTATGATTGAATGCTATAAAGCAAGATTAGTGGAAAAAGGATACACTCAGACATATAGGATCGACTATATAGAAACATTTGTGCCTATAGCCAAAATTAACATTTTTCGAGTCTTGGTATCTCTAGCTACAAATTTAGATTGGCCATTATATCAGTTTGATGTAAAAAATTTATTTCTACATGGAGATTTAATTGAAGAATTCTACATGGATTTACCACTAGGAATCAAGAAATCCAAAATCCATGATGAAAAGGTGTGCAAATTAAAAAAATCACTGTATGGATTGAAACAATATCCAAGAGCATGGTTTGGCAGGTTCACAAAGTCATTTAAGGAATTTGGCTACAAGCAAAGCAATTTAGACCATACTTTATTTCTGAAAAAAAGGGATGGTAAGATCACTGTACTTATTGTATATGTTGATGATATGATAGTAACAGGAAATAATCATGAAGAAAGGAAAGCTCTACAAAGTTATTTGTCCAAAGAATTTGAAATGAAAGACCTTGGTTCCTTAAAATATTTTCTTGGGATTGAGGTTTCTCGATCAAAAGAAGGAATCTTCTTATCTCAAAGAAAGTATACCTTAGATTTATTAAAAGAAACTGGTATGTCGACATGTCAACCAACTAATACACCAGTAGATGAAGGATTCAAGTTATGTATCAAGGTTGATCAAGTTCTAACAAATAAAGAAAGATACCAAAGGCTTGTTAGTAGGTTGACGTATTTGGCACACACAAGACTAGATCTTGCCTATGCTTTAAGTATTGTTAGCCAATCTAGACATAATCCTAAAGAACAACATATGAATGCAGTTATTCGTATTTTGAGGTATTTAAAGTCTGCTCCTAGAAAAGAAGTATTCTTCACTAAAAACTCATAGTCCCAAAGAATAGAAGTATATACTGATGCTGATTGGGCTGGATCAATAAATGATAGATGATCTACGTCAAGCTACTTCACTTTTGTAGGGGGGAAACCTTGTAATATGGACAAGTAAGAAACAATATGTTGTTGACCGTTCAAGCAGAGAGGCTGAATATAGAGGCATGGCACTTGGGCTTTGTGAGGCCTTGTGGTTACAATCTATCTTGAAAGATTTGGGATATCTTGCTAAAGAATCAATTAAGTTATTTTGTGACAATAAAGAAATATGTGATATTGCTTTATAATCCAGTTCAACACAATCGTACAAAACATGTTGAAGTTGACAGATTCTTTATTAAGGAAAAGTTAGAAGAAAATTTATTGGAATTACCAAAAATTAAGTCAGAAGATCAATTGACTGACATCCTCACTAAAGCAGTCTCATATCGAGTATTCACAGAAGTTTCAGTCAAGTTGGGCATGAAAGACAACTATGCACCAACTTGAGGGGGAGTGTTGAATTCAACAAATACTGCAACTCATTCAACAAAAACTACACCGATGCCGACGCCTACCAATATACACGGCGCCTACCAAGCAACTGTAAACCATGTGATTCAATCATGGTGGTTGTTGAAATAGTAATTAATATTTGTCTATATACGATGACTTAAAAATTTAAAGTCGGTTCGCGTGTTGAACCGACTTTAAATTTTTAATTTTTTTTTTACAAAATTTACACATTTTTCTATTATATTCAAATTAAAACCTGTATTCGATCACTAAATAATAGCAAGAAAAAAACCAAAATTTGTTTAACAAATAGTTTAAATAATACAAATAATTGAAAAATAAAATATTAATTAATAGCAGAAAAATTACCATGGTGTTATCCTATGTTATTCAAAATCATCATATTCTTCTCCTGATGTTATAATACAAAACATACATATATTATATAAAAATTTATACACAAATAATAACACATAATAGCATAAAAATATAAATAATAAGTGCGTATGATTAATAGAAATACTTACAAGAGTAAATAAAGTTACAAAATGAAGGAAATGAAAAAAAATGATATTTTATAAGTGAGAAATGGGTATAAATTTTTTGAATATTTTGCTAAAAAAAAATAAAGGATCAAAAAAATAAGTTAGAGAGGAAGAAAACACACTAATCGATACTGGAATTGATGGTCATAGGTGGCCGGAAAATGAGAAAGAGTGGAGGAGAAGTGGAAGAGGTTTTGGATTTTTGAGAGTTATGCAGCTCTTGAAATAGTTTCTATCTGCGGAAGAAAGAAGAGAAAAGAAAATATCCACGTGTGTAGCGTCAGTTCTACGTGTCAACCGATGTTATGTGTAGTGTCAATTCTACGTCAAACCGACTTTAAATTCATTATAATTCAAAAAAATTCAAATATCGACTTAAACACCCATTTTATAATAATATAGAGTTTAATGTTTTATGGCTCATTGCACAAGTGGTCCATTGAGAATTCTATTCTCACATAGTTTGTTACTTTCTCAATTAAATATTGAGAAGTAATGAAAGCTTGGCTGTGGAAACATATACCCATAGGATTAGCATCTAGAATATCAAAAGAATAAGTTACAATATCATACAAGGTTTAAGTTAGGTTTTAATTTAAACTAGTTGCAAATGATTTTTTTTAATCCCCCTTAATAATCGTGGTGTCTTTTGAACATTAGAAACTATTTTTTAGAAGTAAAACTAAAAAAAATGGTATAGTTTTATTTGTATATTTATATCAAATTAGCAATTATAGTTGTTAAATTTTGGGTTGTGATACCTGTTTAGATTAATTCGATTTGTAGAGAGAGAAATTAGAGAGAAGTCAAAAAATTTGTAAATGTATGAATTCTTTAGAAAGTTCTTGTATATATAAAGTATTATATGTACATGTATCGATTATATAAACATATACGTCACGTATGTTAAAGGAGTATAAAAGTAAATAAAAATACATTTGAAGTTTGAGGTCGATCATCCCATGGTTTAGTCGGAAGACGGCCTTCCAACAACAAACCTCTTATGTGTATATATGCTTATATTACGAGTGTCGTTGTGAGCACGGAGCAAGTCCTCCTCCCATCTGATGGCTAAGAATGTTACAAGGTTAGAACGCCTTAGGATTTGGGCGTTGTGTCTCAAGGTTAGGACACATTACGGCTCGAGCACCGTGTCTCAAAATTAGATCACATCAAGATTCGGACAAATGTGTCAAGGTTAAGATTCTACAAATATCAAGCAACAGGTCGTTCCTTTTGTTCAAACAATATCAAATTTATCGTACAATTTATTCTTCCGTGAAGTTTTGTCTAGTTATGGGCACTTTCTAGTGTTATTTAGCTAGATCTCTGACACAGTCTTACAGAAAAAATTCCTCAGGTGAGTTTGCTTTTTAATCAGGGTCCTATAGCATTTTTTGGGAAACTCAAGACAGGGGTTTTACCAGAAACTCCATTCCCCACGACTCCTCTTGAAAGAGATGAGATCTGAAAGGGTAAACTGAATTTTTTCTCATATACAAATCTAGCCTATTTGATTTGTAGTAGGCCAGGTAAGTGCCATGAAATGTGAAATTTATATGCCACATACATCTCCTAGGTGGATTAAATTGGAAAAACATGGTGTTGTTTGAAGCAGAGATGAAATTGAAAGATAAGAGAAGGGATTTTGGAAAAAGGAAGCGAGGCTAATCATCCTTCGTCGGGGGTTGTTTCTTGTTTTTTGAATTCTAACTTCTTTATGGTGTTTTATTTGTAAAGGGTGAAAATATATAGATATGTGGTTTAAAACGTGCAGAGAAGTGTGAACACAACCCAATACGTTTGAAAAAACTTGATGCATACAATAGTTTTGTAGTACGTCCACGTGACGATTTAATTTTGTAGTACGTCCACGTGACCATTTAATTTTGTAGAATTCAAGTCTCATTATTAATAAATTAATGGAATTAAAAGTAAAAATTTTAATACTTTAATAGATTAGAAGTAATTATTTTAATGATGATAGGATTAAAAGTATTTATTTTTATAATAACAATATTAATAATATCTAACCTTTAAATTATTAGAATAAAATGCTACGAAAAAAAAAGAACATTTCCTATCTTGCATCCAAAATTGATCGAACCCCTAATTGGTAACCTAAAATACCCAAAATCATACCGTACACTTTATGTGAGAAGAAAAAAATCATACTACTATAACCTTAAATATAAAATTATGGACATATATGTATTTAAAATTAAACAAAATATGTAAAACAAGAATTGCAATTAGATTTCTACCTCATTTCTACCATCAGCATTATTTCAATTCAATGCTAAAAACTTTAGACGTATATGACTGTAAATGATTATTGTAGTCTGTTGGGAAAATATATTTTATTTTCTATTAGTTGAAAAACAGTGATTACATGAACTTATCATGGAATTTATCTCCAGCCGTTAATTTGTAAGTGAATCCACTCGATAGTTCATATCTTGTCTTAATTTCATAATTAATTGAGTTAAACATGTGCCCTTTGACCATCTGGGGCAAGTTATATGGTAATAGGATAAGGTTGGAGAACCAATTTATACGTGTATATATCACAAACCTTTCTTTTAGTCATATGATCATCTAACATCTATTTATTTGAAATAGAAATATGAACATGTTAAATTAACCAAACGGATGGTGTTGGAAATAAGTTTGAACAAGTGCTAAATTGGATCGTATGTTCAATTGAACTTATGTTGTTTGAACGTATGTTTTTCACTTACTATTTCACATATCACCAATAGGATCATATATCATTATATAAATAACAAAAATAATATAATTAACAACTTCAGTCTTTACAAATTTAATTGTTTCAATGTTTTGTTAAATAGTGTGTGACTATAATAGTTAGAATCAATCTTAGCATTAATTATATTTCTTGTGGTGTATAAACCAACCAAATTTCACACATCTATAGTAAATAAATAATCTATTGTATAGGTTATAACTAACCAATTGTTGTAACATGTACGTACATTTCTTCACAAAAAAATGAGGCATGAAATTTCCAAAAATTAGCATAAATTTAAAAAAAAAATGAAGAAAAATGTTCAAAAATACAAGGCATGAAAGGAAAATGTTGATTTTAGTGAAAATTAGCGTCAATATCTATAACTGCATTTTCATGGGTCAATAATTTGGAAAATTGGAGTAAATGATAATGTCTCCATTTTTATTGTTATCTGATTACATCCAAAACTGTACACAGTAAACGTATGAGTTGCTATCTATATTACCCTTTTCCCTTCACATATGTCACAAACTGTATACCCGAGGCCGTCACAATATGGGCACTTTGCTCCCTCGTCCACCCATTCCAAAAACTGCATCATTATGTTGAATAAAATTAATTTTTTAGCAATGGAGGAAAAAGAAAAGAATGCTAAATATACAAAAGCTTGCACTTTACCACTTCATCACTTATGGTGTGACAGGCATAAAAAAATTGAAATTATGAATTTAATCATTTTTCTAAAAAATTCTACCATGTGACACACCATAATTGTTGTGATTGTAAATGTAAATGAAATATAGGTGCATTTAACATTTCTCAAAAGAAATAGCAACCTTTTCCAAATTCTAACAAATAATCTCAAACATTCAAGGGTAGCCTGCACAACTTTTCAGGTGTTGATTTAGTTTAAGCATAACTTGAATATGTCCATGATTTTGAAAATCATTAATCAATTTTAAATTTTAAAATATACTTTCACACCATTTAATAAAGAAAAAACGGGTTGCAAAAATCATGTAAGTTAAATCTCAAGTGACATTAATCCTTTAAAATAAAATAGATATTTTCTTGTCCTATTGTTATTGCGAAAGGGATCATAGAAGAAAAAAAACCAAATTTCAATAAATACAATAATATTTGACACATATGATTAAAATATTATTATTTAAGTGAGTAAAATAGAAATTAAAACTAAAAAATCAATAAGAAAAAGAATGACACACCAAGCGTAGAGGTTGTTGTTGAATGACGAAAATAATGATTAAAATAATAACTTTAACCTCCCTATTAATGAAGTCATGTTATAAGCCATACGATAAATTTAATTAAAAAAAATGTTCAAAAATTAATTTTATCTTTCTTCGACCCCTTTCATAAAATGTTATTCATAAACTATAGGACTAAATGATCCAAACAACATAACTTAAGAGAGTATGATAGCTCTTAGCCCTTTAATAAAATGGACACATGGTTAGATTAATTAGTCAAAGTTCTCTGTCAAATTTGATCAAATTTTTGTTTAATAATTTTCCTACGGTGCAATGAGACATGTTCCATGTGGCTAAGGCATGGGTTCAAACTTGTTATTGTATATGTGTGAGTGTAGGTGTAACTGTTATTTAATAAAAAAATGGAAATCACAAGCGACAAAGTGCAGAGAATATAGATCCTCTTACCTGGGGTTCAATATTTGGCTCGCCAGTTCCATCACATTCTACAGGAAAAAGAATGCAGCTAAGAAGACAGGGAAATTAACACAGGCCAAATACGAAACTCTACTGTCAAGTGAAGTTTGACTGATATGTATCATAGACTCTAAAGCTTGCTTTTTTTATATATATTACAGGGTGGAGATTCTTAAAAATAAAAAAAAATAAAACGTTAAGCATCTAACAACTGTACTGCGGCTAATAGAAAGCATTACTTTTACCAACTCTCCTTACGAGTTTTCTCATAAATAGTAAAAAACAAATTTAGTTCAAAAAATAAGCATACATTTTAGGTCTAGCTTGTGGGGTGGGGTTTCAACTTTAGACCTTTGACGAATAGCATCAGTCTTAACAAAAGTGTACAGACCTGGAAGACTTTATATCTGTGTGGTGGTTCGAACCTTTGACCATAATTCTTAATTCACATATCACATTAAATCCATAGTAGTGCAACCTTGGAAACGATCTAACAAGAAATAAGACCAGGCCTAGCTGATCTGTTTTAAGTGTCTTCTGACCTAGATCCCATGCTTGGTTCAAATAAATCTTTTTATGCTAAGTAGGCATGTCTTATTGTCCTATTGTTTCTTTCTTCCTCTAAACCAAGTATCCAATATTAACGTACCATAGCAAAGTCAATAATTTTGGTAATAGACCATGAATCATCATAACAAGCATACCCGCTTATTTTTTCAGTCAGATCCAACTAAAGCCAGCAGCTGATTTTTCATTTAAGCTGAACAGACTATAATAGATACAATAAGGAAGAATGTATGGCTGAATTATGATTGCCTCTTGATCAAGGTATGTATTTCAAGGCAATGATTTATGCAACCATTTCCATCTATCTTGAATATAAGAGGTAAACCAAGAATTAAGTACCTGTACACATCAAACGGCCCTCCCCACGACAAGTAAGGCACTTTGTTGTGGTTCCATTGGTCTTGTTTTCACCATCTTTTTTTACCCTGCCAGCCATTCTAGAAGGCTCTTCCCAACGGTTCTCACCAAGGAGAAAAACTCGCTGTTGAGATACCTCTACTTCTTTGACACCACCTTCCACAATTTTCTGCTGAGCCTTTGCAATTTCTGTTACAGATGCAAAAACTGCTCCATTTTCACCTTCCTAGACAAAGGAAAATATACTTAGAGAATTTGATTGCTGTCGCTGTCTTGTAGCCTATTAATCATATGGGCCCAACAATGTTGTGGGTACAACGCAAGCTAGGGGATAATCAAATAAATTTTATGCCTTTGGTATTTAGGTTGGTTGAGCATATGCATGGTTAACTTTTTAAATGGGCCAAGTCATTGCGTCGTTTCTGTGAATCAACTCTCTTTTTTCTTCCTTATCTGATCAATAGACATATAATTATGTGAAAACGAACAAGGAGTAAAAATCCAAAAAGCACATTCTAGTTCTTCATTCATAACAAAAATGACATATTATATGTGTAGACATATTATATGTGTAGACATATTATATGTGTATTTATAGTGATAATAACACACTATTTGGACTCTAAATAAGGTTCTTAAAAAATTTGCATTAGTTTTCATACCTAAACAAAAAATGCTAGTTTTCTTGTTTAATTTGTTTTCTTTTATTGTAGATGTAACACATTAAAACAATAGACAAAAAAAAACAAAAAAAAAATTACTCCACACGAACCTTTCTTACCAACCACATTTTATAAATTCTCAAACTTTTAGCGCTCATAATTGTTATACTGCACAACCTAGAAATTCTTATTACTCTTAATATCATGCTTATTCTATTATTCAGTTACCCCATAATTTGACTTATCACACATCTCTGAAATGTGCTGAAAAAGATTGTAAATTTTTTTTCGATGAGCACACTTTTATAAATGTGGTGTCCGAATCATTTGTTCGAAAATCACACATAAATATCGTGCTTACACACTATCCCTTTTGTGACAACAATTGCTTTGTTACTATTACGGATTGGCACGGGCATGGACAGGGATGGTTTTTGATATAACTGTCCCCAAACCAAATTATAAAATCTGTACCCGAAATCCTCCAAAAACCATTACGGTTCGGGTCAATATTGGTTTTCTCAAGTCAAGCCTACGTATAACCGATAAACTATAACCTATATTTTTGAGCTTTGATTTATACAAATTTGGGAGGGCATCATCCAGAACCTAAACAGGTTCGGCCTATACGTGGGTCATCTACTCAAGTCTCTAATAACCATAATCTAAGGAGCGAGATCAATGAAAATAAGTTAGATAAGGCTGCTGAAGAGATAAAATTAAACCACCAAATTCATAGAAAACATCAAAAATAATTTATCAGCCTGCTCAGGTAAAAAATATTTTTGTCATCTCCTAAGCCAAGTGTCGAACATTCTTTAAGCCCACACAAGGATGGACATTTTAACTGCGGTTAATTGAAACTGTGATTATCCGTAAAAATCCGACAATTTTTTCCCTAAAATAACCATAACCGATAAGGTGTGATACAAGGATGATCATTACAACACTGAAACTATGGTTAAATAAACTGAAAAAATACTAATATTATCTTTTTATATACATATAATTATAAAACAAATGCACTTTAAATAATAAAACACACAATAATTTGAATAATTAGATTCAATTTTATTTATTCTTACTTTCATAGTTTTTATTTTATTTAGAAACATGTGCAATGTCAATATTTTAAATAATGCAATATTATAAGAATTATGTTACCTTTTTTTTAAACTAAATATATTTTTGACTAAATATTAAAATATAAAAAGAGTCGTTAAACCGTGAGAAAACTGCAATCCACTCATAACCGACGGTTATTACTTAAATGTACCCGAAACTAGTACGAGATGGTTATGGTTATTAACATAACCATCCCCGCCCATTCCCACACCTATTCTTGTCCACGTAACCACCATATCACTACTATCGTCCACACAACCTCTATTCCCCCACTTAACTCATGTGCTCCACTAGCCATAGCCAAAACCACTTGACAAATGTTGTCTACTTATTATGATTCAAAATCTTATCAAAGGCTTCTCCACCTCTTTATTCAAACCTCGAGCTAATTTTGCTCAATCTTTTTCCAACTGATTTGCTAATTCTAACTCTTATTTACTAAAATTTTCTATTAATATGACTATGCATGAGCATTTCACGTGTGAAGGTTTGTTTCCTAACCAAGGCATTCTAATGCCTTCTTGTTGCCAAGCATTTTGCGATTATAATGCTCAAAGGTGCTCGTTTTCCACTCCTCATGTTCCTCCCAAGATGCGTGTTGAAACTTCAAAACTTCCGTCCACTACTTTAGGGCTCTACCACTCATTAAGAATCGATTTTTTTTCTAGAAATGATGTGAATCAAGAATATGATGATTAGGATATTTAGATATAATTAGATATTGTTAGGATTTTAAAAGTTGAAATAATTTTAAGAATTTATTTATCTAATATTTATATATTTAATATTTATATTAAGATTTTTAAATTAGATTTAGGATTGATTTTGTTATCATAAAATTCCTATAAATAGGGTGTAGACTTGTATGTTTATTTTCAGGCCATAAATATGAATTATATATTTTCTCTCACATTTATCTCTCCTTCCTCTTAATTTTTCAATTATCCTCGCCTTTAATCACCATTCTTCAACCCCTAACCATAATTTATTTCCTTCTCTCTTTCTTCCAATCTATTTTTTTCTATTTTTTAAAAAGAAAAGAAACACAAAAAAACTTAGGAGAGAGAGAATAAAGATTAAATTTATAGGGTTTAGAAAACAAATAAAGCTGTTCATAATCAAACATACCTCTAATACCAAATATAATTACGTAGAAATGAACATTAAGGAATTGAAATAGGAAGAGAGAGAAATGAAAATCAAATAAATATATTCTAATTATTAATTCATAATAATAATGATAATAATGAGAGATTAAATATAAGATTCTAGTATATTGAAGTCATTACTTATATCTTTGGGGCACTGTAATCCTAAAACTTTCAACTAGTACACTTAAATCCTAACCTTTTAAAAAAAATGTTTCAACCCTAAAATTAAAAATTTTAGTACTAAAATTTTGAACTAGTACACTTAAATCCTAACCTTTTAAATAAAAATGTTTCAACCCTAAAATTAAAAATTTTAGTACTAAAATTTTGAACTAGTACACTTAAATCCTAACCTTTTAAATAAAAATGCTTCATCCCTAAACTTTAAAATTTTAGTAAAGTTTAGGACCTAAAGTAGTCTCTCTTTTTTTCAAACACTGACGTCCTAAACTCTTAATATAGGAACTACAATGTACCAATTAAAAATTTAGGGACTAAAGTGTACTAAAGATAAGTTTAGGAAACATAGAAGCATTTTTTTCCATTAAATGTAAATTTATAGGGACAATAAGACAATGAAACTTTAATGGGTCCGAGCACACTTTGGGGACTTATCTTTATCAATTTAAAAACCATTTAGCATTAAAAAATAATTAAAATGAAAAGCCTTTTAGTTTAAAATATGATAAGGTGAAGTAAACTATCTCATAGTATAATAGTAAGGAGACAAATATGTCACAATTTAAAGTAAAAAGAACAATGTATCTAACATGACAAGATAAGTGAAGAGTGAGTAACTTTTGCCGAACTTTATTTCTTATAGAATTGTGATAAGGAAACTTGATATTAATTATCTAATATTCTAATTGATCAAATAACAATCGGAGATGGGGTGATCCAAATCAAGGTTTTCTGCAATGTACCAAGCCTTCACCACTCTACTAGAGAATAGTTGGTTCTATGATTCACCTCAAAAGAATCACCAGTGATATCCCCTAAAACTAAATCATCAGAAGTCACTTTCCTAAAACAAGAATCCAAGATATTGAAGCAAACGAGCTAAAAATGAGGTAATATTTACAAATCACCCTACTGATGAATGTATACATGAACCATGGTTTTAAATTGATATTTTGAGGCTCACCTTAGTAACCAGCATTTATCTAATGATTTAGGCTTAATTTCAAATGGTTTATTTGAGGTTTATGCCTTTTTCGGTTGAGCCTTGGTTTATTTGAGGTTTATGTCTTTTTCGGTTAAGCCGTAAGTAATTAAGAGTAGCACAATGAGGCTATTAAAGCTATATGTCTCAAACTTATGGGGCTATTAAGGCTATATGTCTCAACCTTACGAGGCTATTGAGGCTACATGTCTCAAACTTTCTTTGTTTTTGGGATTATCTTCTTATTGGGTTAAAAATTCCTGATGACCTAATACCTAGCCCCACTAAACAAAAACTAGGTTTTAGAGGACAAAACAACTAACTTAAAATTATGTGTGTGGCCTCATGTATCCCAATTTTATCCATTATATACTACAATCATATTCTTTCGTATTGTTTAGTCCGATAGTCAGAACTCATTCATATTATGATTAATATTCTAAAATCACATTTTGACTTGTTTTCATGATCATTACGAAGTTAAATTATGACTATTTTATTATAATTTTATTATTAGTGATTTATTATGCATTCTTAGTAAAAATTATGTTAGGTTTATAGCTAGGAGAAAATTGTCTCAAACTCTTTAAAATGAGGCTTACGCCTCGTACCACCTTGAGGGCTTATGCCTCACCTCGTGTGAGAAAAATGCCTCAAGGCATAAAACTGCCTTTTAAAACCATGACATGAACCCTTATCCTCCTCACAACCAAAACAAATACGAGGAGCCTCCCATCCTCTAGAAGATCAAAGTCTGTCCAGATGCTATAATATACCGTTGAAGTTTGTTATCGTGTGAACAATTCTAAAGTTAAGTTGCTAAGCAGGTACACTAAAGAAAAACATGAAAATGAAAGACCACATCAATAAGTATGCTTAAAAAGCATTGTAATTAAAGGTACCTTTGGAGTAACAGTCAGACTCTCGTTTGGTTCTGCATTTATGTTTGAACCAGCACCCTTAATTTGTTGGTCTGTGAATAATTTCTCAAGAAGTTCTTCGGTCATTATCCCATCTTGAGGAGCACCTAAGGTGGCCTTTCAACCAAGAATGTCTTATTAATTTACACCATAAATGAAAAGTAGACAGGCAACATATTTTGATGTCAATAATTCTCCATTTCAGTTTTCTCCTTCGTTTAAATTAAGCCGCATATAAAAAAAATCGAATCTTACCTGCCAAGTCTTGACAGCTCGCTGTGTCCCACTTGAAAAGCTAGAAAATTCAATGTCTTCCTCACCTGAGTAGAATCCTAATTTTTCCAGAGCTTCCTATATAAGCCACACATTATGAAACAGTAATTACATGATACATCAAACTTACGACTCATTCAAAAATTACCACATGACCGTATAAGTTAGGTTTTTTTCATTAGGTATATACCTCATATACATTTATTATATATATAGGAACCAATCTTTTAAGACCATTATTTTGGAGATTTTGACATAAATTTTCTATATTATCCTAGGATTTGCAATACTTGTCAAGCTATGCAGTAGCAGAAAAGAATAAAAGAGCAGGAACAGAGAAGATAAAGATAAAAGAACATAATTCTATAAAAACAAGATTTACAATACTAAAATACAAGAATGCACATAAAGAAGTCTTGAATCAAATATGGTAATCACAAATAGGAAACTATAAAGTCATTCTAAATTTCTAATAGAAACTAAAGTTAAGCCAATTTTTACTAAGGAAGCCCAGGAAATAGCCCTGCACTTTGCTCAAAAAGATCTGAAAAAACCCATATAGTTTCCAACTTCCCATCAGACTATCCTTCATTACATTAGCTGAGAAATGATCCAGTGCTAGTTACATGGTCATGTAACCATGAAATAACCGAGTTACATGACAGTGTTACTAACTGTAAGGTGCCTTATCGTACATCGGGTACCAGATCACTTCCCTACATTAGTTATTTTCTGCACCTACTAGCTAGGTTTTGAACATATTACCTACTGTCCTACTGTCTGGAGGAAAAAAGAAAATTATTATCCAAGGCATCAGTTGTCATATTTTAAGCTACAGGCCTAAGACCTACATATGATAACCAATATTGCTGGACAAGATGTATTAGACAATCCAATCAAGTTCCAGAGTTTAAAAAACAATATTTTTCTATCCCTTTTAATTTCAACATAATTTTCGAAAGAAAACTGTTTCTTTGCATAATACCATAGCATTGTGAGATCAAGGAAACTCAAGATGCACACTGTTAATTCAGATATGAATCCTCGTCTGGCCATTTAATTTAAAATAATTACTTTTAGCTTTAGAATTACGCTTGGAACATATCAAAGTTGTTACCCAAACCAAAACATTGATGACTACAAAATAAAAACATTTCAAACGTGCCCATTTACCCAAAGGGCAATTCACTCGATGCCTTAATGTGGAACTGGAATTATGAGGGCTTCAATATGGTTTAATCATTTTGTAACACAGACATTTGTACAACATAAAGAAAGAAAGAAAAAATAAAAACAATAGGAATACAGGATCACATAGGGAACAAATCCCAGATAATCCCATGAGTACATACATATCTTTCCTCAGATCAAAAGCATTTCACTGAAAACAAAGAATGTTGGTTTTATATGAAATAATTCTGGCTAAATATTGTACAATGAAAATTGTGAAAGCTATTGGTATGGGCCAAACAACACAAAATTTGTCCTAACAAAATCCATATGATATTAGTAATTTAATTATAGGATGCACAACACTATAAGTCCCATAATTATCTAAAAAAAAGTAGTTTAATCTTGAAATTTGTGGGTTAAGCATCTCAAGTCTCATAATTTATTAGAAAATACGATGTTAATCCTATTTTGAAAAATCTGTTAAAAAGCCAACAGTGAAGAATATATTATGAGCATATGATCTTCTTTTCAGAGGATATTTGTGAGATGAAAAAATTTTCACTCCTCCAATGTTTCCCAATAGTTTTCTTTCCTAATTTGGTGTATGTTAGCTCTAAGAATGAAAATGGATTATATTTGTTTTTTAAGGAAATTTCATTGTAAGTTTTATATTTCCAATTTTTGGGAACATTGTATGTTATTAATATGCTATTTAAATTACAATAGTCTAATACAATTGAATGGTAAAAAAAACTGTAATTAACGGAATAAGCTTACGATGTTAGTCTCTTAGAGCTAATTTGGCCCACTAAAGAAAATAATAAGATTTGTAGTGCATTTTCAAGCACAAGTTTAGGAATAATCCAACACTTTTCCTTTTAATTATAACAAGTAGAACAAGAATTCATATCCTTCAAGCAAGGAACAACGATTGGAATCTTTGAGCTTCCAAAACTTGTCTCCCAACGGTGATGAACAAAACATGTGAGCATTCTTCCAATCTCCGAGTGGATCAAAAATAACTTTTAGTTCCCCAACTAGAACCCCCATTTGTGCATGAAACTCTATGTTCTCCAAGAACAACCTTTCAATTAAGAAACAACTTATTGAACAATGTTTGGGTCATTTTGTTCTAACAAAATTCTCTAAATATAAGTGTAGAAAATTCTCCAATTTCCTATGCGTTGGCAAACCATATTGAGGAAGTATGGTGTTTTAAATAGTCCCCAAACCTAGTACCAGTTAATTAGAAATATGACTTCTAATCCTCATCAACTTAGAGAATCCTTCGTACAATCAAATTATGTGTGCTAATCAGAATCCAATCCTCACACTCCGTTATCCTTATACACGCCACATGGGAAATCACATTCCCATTTGAATTGTCCAATCTAATCCAATTAAATTTTTTTAATCTAATTATCAAATCCAATTTAATAATTACTAAAATGTCCTTACTTGTCCCACAAACTTTAAATGCCTATCAAACATTTAAACTTTGCATTTTAAAATTTTAACTAATTCATATAATTATTTAGTCCAACTAAATAATATATAATTAATTTCCGTGAACTAAACAACTATGTAAAAATTATTATTTTACCATTACATATTTATTTGACATTTATGATCCCCATAAAAATCCTAATAAACAAATATGCATTTTGTAACATAAATAATTAAGCCAAAATTAATTATTCATTTTTATCATGGAAGAAATGTTGTTCATTCGTTCTTACGAAAGAGACTAAAGAACTGATGGAATTATGATTTCAATCTTGAATAAATACTTGATACATTAATTAATTCTTTAATTAATTATCAATCTTTATTTATCTCAAAATTATTCCACTACAAACCTGAGACTAAACTTTCGAATATCACAATTAATACTTACCCAATCCAATGTATTTGAGTAATTCATTGATATAATCATTAAGTATAGGTCAATCCTTTACGGCTAATTCGTAATACGAACGAAGTTATTAAGTCTGATTTACTTGCTCTATTACATCTTTTTTTCTTGAGTACTCGCGATAGTCTGAACTACTATCTATAATTATATGATAAATTGTGTGCAGTTATGTGGATTGCTAAACAAGTGAACAATTATCTAACATATATGAATAGACGAAGTGGATTCCACACTTGTAAGATAACCTCCTAACTCATCATAGACACTGAGATACCAATATATAAAGCATCGTAACCCATCAATACGGCAATTTTTGAGTGAGTCTAATACCAAGATGCTGCTATGACAAAGGGCCAACTAAATCACTCAAATCGCCCCGCACATGGTCATCGAGTAACAAATAGAAACATATATGGGTAAAAAGATATTAATAATATTTCTAATATGTCTAATTCAATCCTATATAATGAACTATTATACAAAATACTTCCAACTAGATGTCTCCACATCATTCATCCTGAATGAGAGTTATTCCTTTCTAAATAAATATGGATCATACTAGTAACTTATATAAAAATCCATATATAAACTTTAACTAATGTTTTCGAACTACTTTAATTATTTCATTTAAACTCAATCCTCTTGAGTATATAATGATACACTAAATGATTTCAATGATGTATTTGAAAAATATAATAATACATATAAATAAATAAAATGTTACTCTTATTTATTCTAATTTCAGCAAAGTTTAAATACAAACACATTTGAATTTAAAGCTCATAACCTACCAAAGAACATGTACACTAGCTACTAATCATGGTTCATAAGAATATGCAATATACAAAGAAACAGAGGCATATTTGTATCACATACGAACATTTAAAACATGCATACAGACATCATGAAAACCACACAAAAAAGACGCAAACAAACAACTTAATCACAAAAATTAAATTAAAACAAAAATAATAAATAAATAAAAACTCGCCTTTTCCTAATGTGATAGGAGATGGCAAGAGCAGACCTGCATAGCTCGAACTTCATCTCCTTCAGAACCCATTCGCAGATTCTTCCTCTTATTCTTCTCCAACTTCTTTTCCGCTCCCTGCAAAACACTAGCCGGTTCTGGCTCATCAGCCACTTCTCCTTCCTCCTTTTTCTCCTCCAACACCATGGAACTCGAACTCGAAACAGTCTCCGCAATCAAATTCTTCTCCTTCAAGACCCGCAATAACCCCGCAATGCTAACAATGGTCTCGGACACCGAACCAGCCCCTTCCCGAACAGAACTCTGTCGCTCCAGAACCTGAATTGTCATTTCAAGCTCCGAGATTCGTCGGAGCAGTGACTCGCGCTCCCCAGCCCAGCGCTTCTCTTCCCGGAGCCATCGTTGTTCTTCACGTAACCATCGCTGCTCTTCGCGAATCCATCGGGACTCTTCGGGGTTGAAGGTAGAGTTGGTATTGGAGGAAGAAAAGCGACGGATGTGGGATTTGAAGGTTGAAACAGAGTGAAAGGAAGAAGGGAAGATGGAGAGAAGTATTTGAGGGTTGTGGTGATGGATGTGAATGGGAGCGTGGATAGGTGAACTTAGAAAGTGTGGGAGAGAGCAACTCATTGGAACTTGTTCACAACTTTTCTTGTCTCTGCCTGCCTCTGCAAATTAAGATTGAAAAAGAGTAATATAATTCTTCACAAAAATAAATAAGATATTTCTGTGATATCTTGGGATTCTGGTAGTCAATTTTGAGCCACACGTTCGAGGAATAGAGGCACCAAATTATTTTCCTTTCAATCAAAAACTTTTATTTTATGTTATTATTTTCAAAAAAAGATTTTAATATAAATAGCAAAATATAAAAATATTTTCATTTTAGTCTCATCAATTACTTCTAAATTTAAATGAAAAAACATTCAAATGTTATACTTTTTGAAAAATCTGAAAAGATTTCAACATAAAAAAATTGAAAATAAATAAATAAAAAAATAAAGCCACTAATAATATAAAAAATACTAATATACATTGAAACATAATTTAGTCTATAAATATAATGTATAATGTAGTCTTTATACATTATATTTTAATGATAAATATGTATGTACAGTAGTAATATTTTATTTTATTTTTTATATGTGGCTTTGTTTTTATATTTATTTATTACTATTTATTTTATTCTATTCGTAATTGAAATTTATTCAGGTTTTTCAAGTAATATAATATTTGGATCTTTTATAGTAATTAATGAGACTATAATGAGAACATCTAAACAATGTTGGTGTTATAATATCTTCTTAATTATGTGGGAAGAAATATTGTTACTATGATAATAATAATATAAAAAAAAGTATTTCAATTATACTGTTAAATTAAACTAAACAAAAGTCTATCATAACATTACTTTCAACGTTTGAAGTATCTTCACATGTAAAAGGTTAGGAATATCATGATAATATTATATTTAACGTTAAAAGTATAAATTTCAATCTCAAAGGTTATAAGGGTATTATATTAACATTACCTCCTACGTTGGTTTAAATTTCAAATGTTAAACATCAGTAGTATTATGATATACACCAATTTATATAATTTCTAATTAAACCAAAAATAAATTTTTAAAAAATAGAAGTAGAAAAGGTAAGAAAAATTTATTATTTACTATCTTATTACTGTATAAAAGTGAAAATAAATCAAAATAATTTTTACTCAACTTTGTTTTTGGATATTTTTAAAGTTATTAATATTAATTATCTCAATTATTAGTATTTATTACTTCTTTTTGTTATAACTAAATATTAATTATCTTTTAAGAATTTTATTTTTTAAGATTTTAAGAAAGAAATTCTCTCTTTTTAACTATTATGTTTCGTTTGGCTTAATATACGGCCTCTTTGTTTGACTCTAATAGAGAAATTCATATAGTTGATTTGCAGGGATTTTCTAATATGATTTTAGATTAATTATTGACTAAAATCTCCTCTAATTAATAGAATAAACAATCCTCTAGTGGATCTAGTGCGTTATATATTGGTGGATAATTATTTATAGATGTAAAGATGATATCTATCACATTTTTTTAGAACTTCTATTATGATATTGCCTTGAAGATAGGTATAGATAGTATCTTGTAGAGTTAGGCTCAGATGATTCAACAAATAGTTGATGGGATAGGTACAGATATCAAAATTCGGACACAATCAATTAAAGGTAAGGTTGCAACCAACGAAGCCTATGATAACATGTGGTTGGAGAACTTAAAAGTTTAGACTTTAGGTCCCTTTTATAGTATCCTCTTGTTCATTTTGATCATAGATATACACTTAGTTCTACAAAGTGTTTCTAAGGAATTAAGCCCAATAATTTTTTTCTTAAAAACAACCTCACTTATTTCTTGCATAGATAATATCTTATTTATAAGAGTCATCTTTAAAAAGTAACTCATATTATTCCACTTGGATTCTTCACACATAAAAATCATTAAAAACATTACTTACCTTTTTACACGTGGGAATCACTATTTCATCGTAACATTGAATATGAAGTTAAATCCCTACAATGATATATTTCAATCAAATATAACTAATTTATCCTTTTGAACCTATATTTTGGGATCTTTAGTCAACTAGATTGGATTTTCATTATCAATTTTTTCTTTAATGGTTTTAATCTTATTTTCCTCAATAATTTTTCAACTAATTTTCTATTTAACCATTTAGTTAATGAAACAACAATATTATCCTTGACTTTATATAATCAAAATAGACAAATGCATTTGAGAGTAAATGTTTAATGGTGTTGTGTCTTCAACTTATGTGTCTAGACTTACCATTATATTTGTCAACTTTTCCAACTAAAACTAAATGATGTAATAGATGCGTATTATTAGTACATACAAAAATTTAACCACTTATCAATTCTTAGAATATCCTACAAAAATAAGTGCATCAATTTGGCTTCTTCATTAACTTATAGACCTTTCTTTCTTGCTTCGGGTGGAAAACCTTTTAGTAGTTCCTAATAGATATATTCTTTCAAAGCTCTATTTAGAAAGAAAGTTGACATATCCATTTGATGTACTTCAAATATTTTTGTAAAGCTATAATTACAAGCATCATCCAAATGAACTTTATTCTCATCATATGAGAATGTGTCAAAGTAATCAAGACTTTTGTTGTTTGTAACACTTTGTCACAAACATCACTTGCACTTCTTAATTGATCCATCTAATTTCAATTTCATTTTTAAAATTCATTTAACCTCTAGTGATTTATTCTTTACGTGAAAATCTACTAGTTCTCACCAATGATTTTGCATATGGATCCAATTTTCACTCATAATAGCCTCTTTTTAGAATATGTAGAAAAACTTTATTGCTATCTAAAATTCATATTGTGCCTTGTATTTTTTACTTTAAGAAGGGATAATTAGCCAATAAAAATGTCCATTCCTAAATGGAAATACACAAATAATTAGTATTGCTTTCATCATTTCATTCCATGTATGACTTTCGTTCAACATAATCATTATGTTAAAGCGATTAAGGTGATTTGATTTCATACATAATTATATGTTATGCATAATTTTTTTCAAATTTTGTCTTATCATAATCGTGATCGCTACTTCTTAACATCATAATCCTTTTATTGAGACGATTCTCAACTTCAATTTTAAAGAGAATGAATTTCTCTATAGTTTTGTCTTTGTTGTTAAACAAATGCTTGTGGTAATACTTTGTTTTACTATCAACAAAAGAAATTAAATACTTATTGTTACTTTATAATTGAACAATTTCAAATTAAAGGAATTTTATGTTTCTTTCAATTGTTTGGAACAATGCCTTAGTTAACTTTTCCTTAACACAAGTTTAAACTAATAGAATTAAAAATTTCAATAGATTTTGTAAAAGTTTTCCAAACTAAAAATCAAAAACCATTATGATTTAATAATCATATAGGATTGAGTGTTCATTGGACATGATCTCATATTTGATGATGTTAAAAATAAATATTATTAAAATTCAGTGCAGATATAATATCATATCATCATAGCATAAACAGTGGCCCATATGTGATTAAAAAAATAAAAATAAAAGATAGCAATCAAATTCCACGTGAATAAATTCTAGAAAAATAAGGAATTGGTTAGATGTAATAATTTTAAAAAGATAATTAAAATTAATTTAAGAATTTGGGAATAATATACATTTCATACCAAGGCACCTGCTTAATATCTTTCATAAAAGCTTAATATTTACACATTGGAAAAAATTTCCAAAATTTTCCTTGCATAATTCTCATTCGTTGAATTATCGAAGCTATTGAAGAAAGATAAAATAAGGTCATTAATAAAAAAAGGCAGGTTTGGGTGCTACCTCTGGTATAACGTTGGATTCTTAGAGGGTGATGGTCTTTTTATCTTAACTAGCCCTTTCTTTGAATATATTATTTGTAGGGACTCCTTGGGGCTCTTCTAGTTGCTCACCACTCTCCAAAGTAATGGTATTGATGGTCTCCATAAGGTTAGCAAATTTTTGAGAGGAGAGCTCAACAATTGCTCGTGCTTCCAATTTTTCCACAACTACTGCTATTTGGTTAACATGTATCTCAAGATTTCTCCTTGAAATTTGTCTTTCCTACTCAGATTTTAGATTGTTGGAAACTAAGGTGTTCACTAATTCCTTAAGAGACTTACCTTCAGTGGGTGTAAGTAGATTATGGCATTGGGAATGTGAAGTTATATGTAATGTTGAATTCCATTGGTAGATTTCTCATTGAAATTTGAGATTTTTGATGAAATTTCAAAGTGTGGGCAAGAATGGCTAAATCCTTAAGAGAATTATCTTGAGTGTTTGGAGTAGATTGTTGTATTGGGAATAGAAAGCTAGGTGTAATGTTAAAATTAGTTGTCAAATTTATATATGAATAACTTGGGTATTGATAATCCAATCATCATATATTTTACATGTTATAATATGGATCACACCTAGGTCATTTATGAATGATAGGCTTAGGATCTTTGTTTTGGTAAGAAATCTATTTATAAGGTACAAAATAGATGTTTCCCTAATCATGACCAGTAAGATTGTTTATGTTGTCATTATTGACAAGTGCTTGAAAATAAGTAATATTAAGTGATTTATTTGTACTTAAATGTTATAAATAGATTTGAATATGAATGATTTTATTATTATTTAAACAAATCTATGTTTTTTAAATCACAGATATGTTTTTGAAATCACGGGTATGCTTTGTTGTTTTTTAAGTATTTTTGGCTTTAAATTGTTTAAATTGATAATACTAGAAGATTTATGCCGAAAAGCACTCATTTTCAACTCAGAAGAAAGTGAAGTAATGAAACCTTTACAAAATGTTCTGACTAATGTGTATCTTTGGTGTAAGGGGTGAAATAAAAAAGTGAAGTAATACAACGCAGTCTGTTGGATGAAATATGGTGGGCTACGATGCACTTTATTATGTTTTAAACATCAATTTCAAAAAGCTTGAGCTAGGTCGCAGTGTTGTGTCGCAACCTGACTTGTTTTGGAAAAAAGGAAACACGAGCCCTATCGTGGATATAATATAGATCACTACCAACAAAGATTTTTCTCTCACAATCCATTTTTCTCACCATCTTCACCTCTAAATAAATATTGTTTTCTCTTGTTTACATACACCAACAACCATCAGAGCTTCATATATTATAAATAAAATTCTTAGAATTTTGTAGAGCTAATTTTAGAGTTTATTTTCTTAGTTTTGTACTAGATTTGATTTAATAAACAATATAGACAAATTCTTTTAGAGAATTTTCATATCATAGATCGTTGCAAAAAGTTCTATAAAATAAAGAATACATTGAAGTATTAATTTTAATGGTACTGTATTATTAATAGATTCAATTTTTATGTATATAATATTTTTAATTTACTTATTATTCATTAAATCTAAGGATGTCTGGCTGAATATTACAATGAGATATTAGTTATGTTTTCATGCTTATGAGATATTAATTTAGATGAATATACAAAATAAATTGTGTTTATTTTTTCATTCAAGATTTCTACAAAATTTATAATTGATAAATATATTGACAATATATTTTTCGTAATGATTTTAAAATTTGAAAGTTAGATTTTAGGATCTGATTTTGACACATTGAATAAGTGTTTAAATTGATATCCTTACCAATAGCATTGATTTAAATTGTATATTATTTTCTTAAGAATAAAGCATAATTTAATCTTATCAGTTATCAATCCCCGTCAAAATACTTTAGTTGATTTGATGAACAACGAAATTGATCCCCACCATAAGATTTAAGGAAAAATCAATAATATGAATTTATATATTTACTAACCTAATTAGTTCTAGACAAACACGGTGAACTAGCTAATAAATCAAATAAATTATCCTAGTTGTTAGCGAAGTAGATAGTTGAGGAAGTGAGATTGAGTTGGCTAGAAATTAAGAAGAAATATATTTCTCTAATTTTAAATTTTTAACCTAGCATATAAGTTGTAACGTTAACGTGTTATAACTCTTTTAAAAAAATTATTTTGAGTTAACGAATTGGCTGTAACCTAACCCAACTCAGCTCGATTTTTTTCAAATTATTTAACCTGGTTTATATTTAATTCAATTTGAGATTTACGATTAAATTACAATTCAGACAACACAAATTAGCACCTCTAATGATAACTCCTAAAGCATCTTTGTAAAAGAAATCTATGAAAAGACCTTTGTTCCATCATAGTTAAGTAATAGTAATTTTAAAACATTAAAGGATATATTTGTTACACGGGAAAAACTTTAGAACAAAATAATAATTAACCCTTATATTTGTGGAGTAATGAAACCTTTACAAAATGTTCTACTAATGTGTATCTTTGGTGTGATGACTTCACTTGCAAAGATTAGGCTCTACCGTAGGATGATTAGGTGAATAAGGGGATTTAAGTAGAGGTTTCTAAAATGAAATCATACACTAATTCACATTTTAGTGCAGCTTTTGAAGAAAAAAATAAATCACGCCAAAGTGGTCAAAAAAGAGTTCATTCCTTCTCAAGTACACTATAATTTAGCATATTGTTATGTACTTTTTCTTTCTATCATAACCCTAGTTGTTTGCTTTTTTCTCTTTAGAACTTCTCTGCTAGAGGAGTCTTCGTCTATAAAACTTAGCTCTCTCTGAGTAATTATTAATTAACCTTAATTATAGTGTTTTTGATCTAGATCTTAAATCTAAGGTGATGTATTCTTATAGAATTATTTAATGCAATTTAAGAATATTTTTGTTTTTGTTTCGGCGCATTTTTCCATGTAGATCTAACATTAGGCATTTATATGTTAGATTATTTGTTAAAGATGATTATATTGTGATAGTAAAATACATTAAATCGATAAAATTGATTACCACCACTGTACTTACCGAAACAATTTATACAAATAATCATTAATGGAGGTAAACACTACCAATACTAACAAAAAATTACGCTTATGTCATAATGTATGTCTATGTTATATTTCGTAATATATTTAGGTTGTTCATGTATCTCTTTAATTTCAACGAATTAAAGAAATTTCTTAATACTTATATAAATAAATAAATATTTAAAAAAAAGAGTTCATTCCATTACTCTTTATTCGACTCATAGCGTTAATTTCTTTACACAATCTTTACATATGCCCTTATTGTTAATATCTAGTTAAGTTTTTTCGTAATTACAATAAAAAGAACCCACATTCTATTGCCAAAATGATTAAAAACATTTTCTAGGACAAAGTCTTGGTAATGTATGTTTGCTTGTACTTGATTATTGAAAGAAGTGTTTGAAATGAGCACACAATAAATCACAATGTTTTCTAAGCTCAAAGAACCAGCAAATGTTTATGTTTAGTTCAATTTTGTGCTATTAGAAATGCTTTTAAGTCTTAAAAGCATAAGCAACGTAACTAGATATTTTTCTCCATTCATAGTCACATCAACGTAACTACGATTCACATTCATAGTTACATCTCAACAACATTCAAAAAAAATATTTCTCCACATTAATTTTTAGAAGAAACATCAAGTTTCAATATTTTTCCACATGACAGAAAACTTAATCTTCTGTCATGCAACTATCTGCTTACCAAGTTACCATCCAGCTCCTTTCGTATACCTATTTCTGGAGGACATACATAAACCTGCCTCCAGCTTTAAATTTAATGATAGAAAGTTGAAGGAAGAAATCAAACATTATATAGACATTTCTTATACAAATTGTTGAACTTACATGTTATAATCAACATGAACATTGAAACACAGAATTCCCTAAGCACTTTGCTTTGGTTGCAATCTTTGTCACACCTAATTCTTTGAAAGAGGATCCGGAAATAATAGGAGGTACGTGGATCCTGTCCATCACATTGACCTTTGGCGCATCAAGAATTGCCTTGGGCAACGATAATGCCCACTGCATTCCCCATATAGAAAGAGGTCTCATGTATATAAGTGACCGGAAATGGCCATCTATTGTCCATCCCTCCGGCGTCTGGAACCAGTATCTGCACTTGTCCAAAAGGAGAATCAAATGGCAATGCAATGAAATCAACATCCAAAGCAAGCCAAATAGTTATGCTGATAGGACAAACATACTAGAAATGATTTCTTTACTGATAGCAAAGAGTAAATACATGACAAAGCCTATAGTTATTTCAACGGATAATCTTAAGGGTAAAGGTCAGATTTGACTGTGCACATGTCAAATAGATGAACAAAGAACACATGCAGTCACAAGGATGGGATCACTCCAGCCTAAATTTCCCATATCATATGTTGGATATTGTAAATAACAATTGGAAAGGAACTGAGCCACAGAAAAATTACACATCTCAATCTTGAGAGCATAAAAGCAATTTTTAAGAAACACAAAATTGCACGCATTGTTATAGCGTAGTGGCACCAAAGCATTCTTGTACGGTGCCCAAACCTTAGGTTAGAGGTTTGATTCCAGTGTATACGAATTGTGTAATGTTATTTTCCAAAAAAAAAAAGACAACTAAGTCAAACAGAATTAATCATGCCTTCCCAAAACAAAGAAAACTAATGATCGACTTATCAGCACTTACCCATATCCCTCTTCTGACCAGCCAGCAAGAAAAATTCCTTCAGCTGTTTTGAATCCCTGTTCCTCCATTCCAGCAAGGATCATTGTGGCTGCCACTCCATAGGTGACACCAGTCCATACTTCACGTGACTGCATGCAAGTATCATCGACCTTCCCATTGGGATGCATGCCATTTACAGCACCCATTCTGCCTCCTTTAACTTTCATTACATTGAAATCATATATTTTTTGAAGAGTACTCTTGATTTTAGAATCATCAAATAATGAAGTCAAGCCTGAGGATGCAGTATACCATTGCCCCGCCAATTGATCAGCTTGTATAGATTTACTATATCTACTTGACCCACTGTCGTAGTTGAAGTAAGAACCATTCCATAATTTTTCCTCAAAAACTGGTTTAGCCTGCAAATACTTGGCCTTGCACCATTCCGCAAAAGACTTGTCACCGAGTCGAAGAGCCATTGCAGCTGCAGCTTGAAGTGCAGCAAGCCATAAACAGCCACAGTATGCACTCACACCATGAACAGTCCAAGCATCATATGTTTGATCAGGGAAACCATCATTCTCAATTAGACCATCGCTGTCCCTGTCAAATTGTTCCATGTATTCCATTGCGGCACGAACAGAAGGCCATACATCAACCCCAAAAGACATGTCCCCTGTTGCAGAAAAATCTCTATAAACCTGAAGAACAAACTTCGGGTTCAAATCTTTCCATTTACTTGTATCATGAATATTATATGCATTCATCTCATTCCATGGATCATGTGTTCCAAGATCATGAGGTACAGCTCCTCTAACCTTACGAATCCCCCAATTCCCCTCTGCTAGAAACCTCACTTTTCTCCCATCCTCAGATAAGACAGCTTTTGCAAAATCCCTTTGAATGTTTAGTTCGATTTTTGGAAACAACTCAAGAAGGGCAAATGACGCATAGAAATGCACATCATACGTGCACCACATAATATATTCCACTCCTTCCAAGTAGAGAAACCTACCAACATCTTCATCTGAGTCACTGTTGCTAGAAGGCAGGGTTTTAAAGTCATCTTTGAAGCAAGCAGTATTATTGTGAAAAACATTTTTAGCATGGTGGTTGACTCCATTGTGTCTTAAATTAGCTTCATGTTCGGAGTTATTTACATCCATGTTTTCTACTTTGGTTGACTGATGCTGATTGCTCGTCATAATTGTATCTGGGGATGGAGAATCTGTACAGAAAGATCAAAATAATAAAAATAACCATATGCAATTGTTCACTCACCTTTATAATAAAGACACTGGCAAAATATATGCATGATGCAAGGTAGACCTAGTTTTTACTCACAGGTATTCCTCGAAGCCATTGCTCTTTTTCATTTATAAAAAGTAATAATATGCAAGAGATCTAATTAATTATTAGGAACAAGTACCAATCCAAACTGTTCCACCAGCAACCAAAAAGTAGAGCTCGTTGAACAATGTAAACTTGTACCTGCAACAATGAGTGCCACATAAATAATCTATCAATTATTAAAGACAAGACTAGATCCAGAATACTAGTATATGTTACACAGCAATAAAATGGAATGCAACTGTGGAAATAATTCAATATAATCAAAACTTTAAAATCATTACTCAGTTTATCTGCTGATGCTCCAATATGATACACATAAGAAAAGTTAGGACCTTATGCTGCCAGTACTAGAAAAGAAAATTTCGAGGAAATGAACAATCATTACCCAAATGAACAGTTTAATAAAACAATACATTTTCTCAATGGAAATGCAGGAAAACTGAATTATCAGAGCAGGGCTCAAAATACATGTTTTGAAACTCTAGTCTTGCTTGTGGACAGATATGTACAGTTTAATTTTTTTGGGTCAAAATATGTACTGTTTAATTGTTTATCACTTAACTATATGCAAATCACAAGAAAAATCAGAGCACTTTATATTTCTCCTGGTATATTATCACAAACAAGATCACCAACACAACATTTTATAAGAAAATAAAATAACAATAAGTGATCTAACTGACAAAATTGAAGAGTTGCTCGCCGTGTTCATTGCAATGACATGGCATAAATGCTTTACAACCCATTTTTAAAAAACAACTATTGCAAATATGTAAGTATTATCCTTCAAGCAAGGTTATATAGACTCTTAATAGTGCACTCTCCTGTAGTCCAATGAAGGTTAAAAAGCACATAGACTTCACCAATTTAAGACCACAAATAATTGTTTTTTCAGAATCTTGATGGGTTACTAAAGAATTACCATTCTGGTAACCTATCATCAGTTAGGATGGGATGTTGCCACTTCTCAATCGCCTCTTCCCAGCGCTTATAATCTGCTCCAATTTCAAAACAATATTAGATGCCAGAGCTGAGCTCAACTTTTACAGCATGTTTGTTACACCATATAAAAGACCCAAACTGTACAGGTAGTACGTTGAAATCAAACTGTACTGTACATAAAAAAATTGTAGGAGTATGTAGAAATTTTGACCCACCAGATGTTCGATCCTAAACCACACGGGACAACCACTTTGTTTGTTTGAATTTTTAATTTTAAAATTATGTTTCTTAATTTTTTCTTTTATCTTAAATTAAAAATTATATTTTTTTAAAAAATATAAGAAAAATAAAAAATAAATAACGTATATATTGATTTAAATAATTTTTTCTTAATAAAATTATTTTGTTAGGTAAGGAAGTTGTATACAATAAATTAAATACTATTGTTAATATTTATTACTTTAAAAAATATTGTATCAACAAACATTGTACACTTAATCTGACTATATTATACAGAACAATTCCAAATGATTCAGTCCAATTAGACTACATTTATCATGTCCGACACGACGCACCAAACATGCCTTAAGACCATTTAAACACATAAGTTACATTAAACTTTAGACAGCTACAAAATGAACCTTAAATTGGATTTCATAATAACTCTAGAAAAAGAATCGTAAAACCTAGGTCCAAAAGAGTAAGACAAATTCAGACAAGAGACACATACTTGTTAATGCATGATGCACCAAGTCTTGAGCTGCTCTTTCAGAGGTACCGTAAAATTTTGTGTACCTCCTGCAACAACATAATAAACTTTGAATAATTACCTTAACAAGTCAATTACAGAAGTGCAGTTAATAGATCGATGTCAATCATTTTACCACTTTTGATCATCTATGCTACTTAATCTTCTACTTCAACAAGTGCCATTGTATGAAACCAGTAATGAAACATTGACAACAACATGAAATGATTGACAAGCCAGCTATGTTATTCTGACTCACCCCAAAGGCTTGCTGTACCGGTGTTAACACGACATGACACCGACATTGGTCTAAGATATGTGTCTGATTCGGCGAAATGATTAAGTGGGATTGGGTTAGGACTATTGGGCTACAGTTAGTTTTTTTTTAGTTGTGTTAATTTAAATCGAAATATATAAATGTATAGGCAGCTAGATAAAAATAATATATGAATAGAAAAATATTGTATAATGTAAACTAATAATTCATATAAGAGTATAAATAAATAGTAAAAAAAGCTAGCATTTCAGTTAATATATTGTGATATGCGAGTAAATTGGATCTTTCGTTTCTCAAATTTTTTTCATTAAACTTCTTTCGTTTCCTAATTAGCCAAAGTTCTTTTATTACACATTTATTGATTTTTGAGTAATTCATTTTAATAGTTTGTACACATTCCATAATACAATTACTAAGACTAATATATGTCCAGTTATTTTATTATTTCAATGCATGACATAGTAGTATTAGTATATATGTAAGAATATATTTCGGCTAAAACATAAAAAAATTCAAAAATATATATATTTAATAGTGGTGTCAAGTGTTCTAAAATTATGAGTTTAATAAGTCTAATGCCTAGATACATGCCCATATCCAAGTCTGACTAACATAGCAAGCCAGTACAAATTTCTTATATACATAAAAAGCAAGATCTTGTTAAGTGTAAATCGGATGTACTTGCAAAAATAGAAGTAAAGAAAAAAAAAAGAAAAAAAGAAGAAGAAAGAATACAAGTGTACCTGTGATATGAGCTTCCCTTCATAAATTTGACTTTTGGAGATGACCATGCCAAACCAAATGCCATAGTGCATTTTCCATGGGGTTCCACCCATGCAGAAGCTGAAACTGCTGCACAGAGCATCTCTCCAAGTGATGAAGGCATAGACGGTCCACAATTATAGTTTCCTTGATCAAATTGCCCATCCTAACATAAATCATTTAAGACACTAATCCTCCTGGTAGCATTAATCAAGCTGGAAAGGGAACTATGCACCATGATGAAACCAAATTTTAGAGCTTTCAAGTTAAAATTTTAGTTTAAACAGCCAGAATTGGTCATGACATAGGAAATTCTAGATGGGGCATACAATAAATTTGAGGTGAATTACACCTGATACAGGATCCATAGCATGTAACATCTTAAAGCATTACAAATTATTACCTTTACCATTGTACTCCACATCTCCTTTGCAGTCATGCTACTTCCCTCAGACAATCCAAAACAGGGCAAAACAGTTACATTCACATTTTGTGTTTCACATGCAGCTATTGCAAAACTAACGGGAGGGTTCCCTCTTGCTGTCCTGCAACATATGCATAATCCTTAGAAACACAGAATACGCCTCAAAGTCAACAACTTCAGAACAAAGATTGTCAGAAAATACATCCACATATGCAAAGAACTTCATATTCAGAACAAAATAGTTCGTTTCAATGTTTCCCATGATGCCAGATGATAAGAGAAATGCTCCAGTGGACATAAACCTGTCTATTACATTGTACTAATACTAAACAAAGAGGATTAAATCAAACACAATACAATGGAAACTATTCTTTGAAACAATCAGAGGTAAAAACACAAACAAAAGGAATATAGTAAATACATATACACAATTTTCTTACAGTTTGTAGACATAAGTCTGCATAGTAATTCAGAATTAGATAAATTTTCAAAATTTTATTTACACCATTCGAGGTTTATCCACGGAAAATTTGATAATACATCTATAAAATATTTCCAATGATTTCCAAAGAAAAAATACATATCTTTTGCCAATCATGGCCTTCATGACTCAAACAATGCTAGATGCTTTCTTTCAGATTTACCACTCTAGATGAAGTAGTTACCTAATTACTGCTACCAATCTCTTACAATATAAAAGACTCAGGGACTGCAAGATGCTTTTATCCAGATTTAAGAGTAGACAACAGAGTTACCTAATTACATGCCCATAGATCCAAAGCAAACAATGAAATTACTTTTTCTTTTCTTTTTTAACATTTTTTTCCCTTTTTAGAATACACAAACCATTTGTAAGCCAGGTGAACAGCACATTCTTACGATCCCCAGAAAACAATAACGCTGTTTAACTTAATTTTTATCAACATCAAAACACACTTCACTAGAACCAAAAAGGTAAGCACGTTGATATAATTTAATCGTGCACAAAAATTGCATGAAACATTGAGCACGCTATTCTTTACGCCTAGCAAACTCTTATGCGCTCATGATAATCTTAAGTTATTAGCTTAACAGAGAGGTTGAAGAAGTATCAAGACTCTTTCAATTCTCTTCTCGCTTCATTGGGAACCCTAGTGCCCCAACAAATCATTTAATGAGCTATGTTACCTAATTTTCAACAAGTCTTATCTTTCTAATGAGCTAAAGTTTAGCCTCAAATGGTTTATTTGAGACCAATGCCTTTTTTCGATCAAGGCTTTGTAATTAAGTTGTGAGCAATGAGACTATTGGGGTTATATACCTCAAATTTCTCTGTTTCTAAAATTGTCTTCTCTTGGGTGGATTGAAAATCCATGGTGACACAATACCCGACCCACACTTGGCAAAAAATTAGTTTTTAGATGGCAAAACTACCTTAGTAAAATTATGTGTTTGGCCTCAAGTATTCCGATTCTATTCATCGTCTGCATCTATCATACTCTTCAGTATCTTTGAATCTATTTATATTGAGTGAAAAATGAGTAGGAGCTTCTCTCCTAATATTCCTAAAGTCATATTTTTAACCCATTTTCACAACTATTTTAATATTAAATTATGACTATGTTATTATAACTTTACTATTTTATGAATGTTATCTTATTAGTGTTTTCTTATTCATTCTTACCCACGTAAAATTATGTGTTTGGCCCCAAGTATTCCGATTCTATTCATGGTTTGCATCTATCATACTCTTCAATATCTTTGATTTTAATGATTAAATCTTATTTATATTGCATGAAAAAGGAATTGGAGCTTCTCTCCTAATATTCCTAAAATCATATTTTAACTCGTTTTCACAACTATTTCAATATTAAATTATATTATAACTTTACTATTTTATGAATGTTATTTTATTAGTGTTTTCTTATTCATTCTTACTAAAAATTAAGTTAGGCTTATAAATTGCACCATGGAAGAAAATTGTCCAAGATTATTTAAAATGAGGTTTATGCCTCACACCGACTTGAGGTTTATCTCTCGCCTAATGGGAGAAAAATCCCTCAACACATAAACCACATTTTAAACCTTGGTTTAAACAACTTCGCATCACTTATTCTAACATTCAAATGACCAAGAAAAATCCACAAACCAACCATCATATAAAGCAATTAAAGATTTTATAACTTGCTTGTGATATAGATGAACTCCAGACACTCCATCTTTGCCACTACAAAAGAAAAAAATAACAAGTTTTTAATAAGAAACCAATAGTCAATGACCTGTTAAGAAATAAAAATATTCCGTATTACTTACATGAATGGTTCATTCACATGTTCTCCCGACAGGTGTGAGACTCCTCCAATTGAATTCTAGACAAAATAAAGAATTATCATTAAATATTTAAGGATTTGTGACAGATTCTAATTGCTAAAAGTAGTGAATATCACTCTGGGTTCAAAGAAATAATCCTACCGCCCATGTAAAGAGAAGGCTGACTTTCGCCCTTTCCTTCCCAGTATTAACCAACTACAGCAGAAACCAAGAAAGTCTCGTATTAATGAACAAGAACTTTATTTTCTCAAGTAGCTATTCCAAAACATTTTTATTTAGATTATTATCAAATCCAAAATAATGAACCTTCCAATGTGAGAAAAAAAATAAGAGGAGAAGAAAACGAAGAAGCTCCATTTCAAGGTAAGAAGCATACTTAAGAGACTAATGGTTAACATGGAAATTTGGTTGAAAGGGGGCACCCATCTAAAGAGTGAACAGGAGAAATACAAGTAATAAAAATTCACACACTAAATAATATTTAAGCATATAATACAGTTGCATTAGAAAATTTACTTTATATTTTCGGTTTCTCCGACAAGTTATGAACAAAGCAAACAATAATGAGCAAAGTAATGCGTACAATAAAGTTAAATCTTAGATTTTAATTAGGCAACAAAAAATACATATCCCTTGTGCAACTGCTCGAAACTCAGTTTTTACACTGCTTTTAGCTATTACACTTTGTTTCTTACTTCACGTTACTAAGTTTCTCCAGACAAAAGTGCAATAACCAGTAGTAGATATTTTCGATCGAACCTATCCAATCAACATCTGTAAATACCTATCTCTCTACTTTCACTCTTCTTGAAAAAAAGTCCTTTTTCTTGAAGAGCCTTTGAGATATTTGAGGATTTTGTACAGAGTCTTTACATGAATTTCCTTTGGCAATGGCATATGCTGGCTCACCATTCACCATACTAACTGCAAATGCAAATTGATGTTTTATGTGTGATGGATAGATTAATCTCCCAACTAGTCTTTGATATTTGTTTTTTTATTTGGTTTATCATTATTTTCTGCCTTCTTTCCTTCTTCAACTGGAGTGTCACTTGATTTGCTCTCAAGCATGCTAGTTTCAATTAAAAGATCAAGAACGTACTTTGGTTGGGAGACACTAATGTCCTTCGTTGATTTGGCAATCTTCATACCCAGAAAATACCGCATTTATCTCAGGTTTCTTACTTCAAACTCTATAGCTAGAGTTTTCTTAAGCTTCTCAATCTTAGCTAAATCATCTCAGTAAGGATTATATCATCAACATACACAACTAAAATTGTCTTCAACCTCTCTCTAGATTGTCAAAAGAACATAGTGTGATCCTACTATCCCCATTGATATCCTTGATTTTTTATCACCTTTGCAAATCCATCAAACTATGCTCTAGGCGACTATGTGAGGCCATAAAGCAACTTCTTGAGTTTGCACGCCATATTTTCCTCTCCCTGATTGCAATGACAGAGTGGTAGACACATGAAAATCTCTTCGTCTAACTTACCATTAATAGTGCATTCTTTATGTAAAGTTGTTGAAGGGTCCAATCGAGGTTTGCTGTTAATGACAACAAAACTCTTTAGTTTTTTCATAGGTGCAAATGTTTCTGTATAGTCAATACCATATGTTTAAGTAAATCCATTAGTAACCAAGTGAGCCTTGTAACGTTCAACTGTCCCATCGACATTTGACCCATTTACAACTAATCGGTTTTTTTCCTCATGGTAAATTCACCACATCTCAAGTTTCATTTTTTTCCAAAACCCGTAGTTCTTCCATTATGGTTTCTCTCCATCCCAAAATCTCCCATGCTTCTTGAATATATTTGGAATTTTTATCCTATCAAGATTAGAGGTAAAAGCATAGAATTTAGGAGAAAAAGTATTGTAAGATATAAATTTTGAGATAGGATGAAGATTATAAGAACGAGTTTGTTTTCTGAGAACAAAAGGTAAATCATCACTAGAAGGAACAAAATTGTATGTGTTAGGACTCAAGGATGCTTGAAGCTATCATCGGTTCAAACTTTCTTAATGTATCAAGTGTGAGATTCTCCTTATATTTTGGGTTTGGCCCCCTTGAATAAACAAGTATCTCCTTGTCCTTGTGTGTGTCAACATCTCTTTCTAAGTTCAAGTCACTTTCTGTATATGGCATATTAGAATGATATGGTGTGGTATCCTCAAAGTTAGTGTTTGGAACAATCTCAAGAAAGGAAAGATCAAATTTTGAAAACTAATCTTCATTCAAATTCTCCCTTTGAAGAGAGGGTTTTTTAAAATATGGTGTGTTTTCAAAGAATGTAACATCAAGACTAGTGAAAACCTTTTTAGTAGATGGATCATAACATTTGTAGCTTTTTCGAGTAGAAGAATACCCAATAAAAATACATTTAAGAGCTCTTAGATCTAATTTATTTCTATTATGGGAGTGAAAATGCACAAAAACTGTACATTCAAACACTTTTAGGGATAGACCAGAAATAAGACGAGTGGTAGGGAAGTAGCTTTTAAGTTTGTGGAGTGGTGTTTCAAAAGAAAGAATACGACTACGCAATCTATTTATGAGATAGGCAGATGTTAGACTCACATCTCCCTGTAACATTTTTGGTATAGTAGTAAACATTAGTGTACGTGTCACATCTAGAAAGTGTATTTTTTCGTTTGGCAACTCCATTTTGTTGAGGAGTGTTAACATAGGAACTTTGGTGAATTTTCTAAGGTGGTATTGAAATGTTCAGTAACGTTATAAGTACATAAAATTTGAATTTGTGTTTGAATCATGGAGTAAAAATAAAAAAAAACAATGCGAACATCAGTTTTATCTTTTAATAAGTAAATCCAACAAATTCGGATATGATTAACAATAAACGTTACAAATCATTATGTTTGGGTAGATTTAGAGTACGAGACAACCCTCATAAATCATTATGAATTATAGTAACTGGCTTTGATGGTGTATGTTTGGATTTGGGGAATGAAGTATGTTGATATTTTGTTAGTTCACAAATTTCGCATTGTAAATCAATCAACCTTTTATTTGAAATAATAAAAGGAAATAAATGTTTCAATTATTGAAAATTGGGAAGATCCATTCTAAAATGCCATACCAAAAATTCACTATTCTTAGAAACATATGCATATCTACAATTTGCAATTTGATATTGTTCTCTCACATTGGTTTCCTCAAAATAGTAGTAGTCTTTCACACTCTTTAGCCAATCGTCTTCCTCAATAATAGGTCCTAAATACACATGATGAGGGAAAACATTTAGCCAAATAGTGGGAATGTTTTGTTAACTGACTAATAGACAATAAATTACACGATAACTTTGGAACATGGGGAACGAACACGAGTTATAGAATAAAAAAATTTGATACTCCTTTTTCATGCAATAGGTGAGAGAGTGATATTTGCAATTTTTACTATAAGATTTCCAACACAAGGCAAATATGAGGAGAACAAATGATGAGTGTCGGTCATGTGATTTGACACACCAGAGTTAATTATCCATAGAGTTTTAAATGGAGAGGCAGAACCCAAAGCTTTTAGGAAATTACTTTTGTGGGCTAGTGAACCAAAAGAAATATATGTGCATGACTGACCTGATGTTTGGAAGTTACAAAACATTTTGTAGAGTTGTTCTGTTTGTTTTGGGTTGAAATTTCCATTAGAAACAATACTTTCCCTTGATTTTTCCCCGTCTGGTGATCAATTGATGCTTGATAACCACGATTTTTATAGTTCTGTCTCGGTTTTCAATCTACGGGTTTTCTGTGTATTTCCCAACAAATATTTTTTGTCCATTATTCCAAGAGTATTTACTTCAAGAAAATCTTTTTATTTGACCTTGAATAGTACCAATTTGGGGCCCACAAGGAAAAAACTGTCATATCAGGCACATTTGGTCGTCTAGTTGTTGAAAACCCATCATTTGCCTCAGGCCTATTTGGTCCAATAAGCCCAACATGCCCAATCAGTCCACTTAGGCCATTAAGCCCACCAATTCCATTTGGCTTATTAGGCCTTGAGTTGTATAAACTCCTATACTTGACCCATCTAGCCCATTTCAGCGACGAGTTGTTAGGGCAGAACAGTCACCCACCTCCTGAGTCGCGTTCAGCATAACACCATGCCTCCTCTCCTCAAGGCACACTTCCACGATGGTTTCTCGCGTCGATGGGAATGGTTGTTGACTGAGAAGTCCCCCCTTACATCATCCAGCTCTCGATGAGCCCAACAAGGAATTCAAAAACCATTTCTCTCTCTAATTTCTCCTTATATCGAACATTGTCGTTCGTGCATGGTTCTTCCATACTCAAGTCCAACTCTAGCCATAAATTTATCATTTCTTTGTAATACTTTGTCACATTCCTATTTCCTTGCTTCATCTGCCACAATTGGGTCTTGATTTCAAATGTGTGAGAGAAATTTTTAGCATCCGAATATGTCTCACGAGTTGCCTCCCACACATCTTTGGTTGATGGGAAAAATAGGTATGTTTTACCAATTGATGGCTTCATGGAATGCACAAGCCAATAACCATGGAGTTCTCTGAGTTCCATTTTTGGAGATTGGTTGGATTTGTTAAGTCTGGTTGTTTAGTGTTTCATGTGAGGTGTCCAACTTTCCTTTGCTATCAATTACTAGTTTAATGGATTGAGCTCACTCACGACAATTTTTTCTATTAAGTTTTTGAACTGTGAGTTGAATCGAGGAGTTTTTGGGTCCTTTAGAACTCATGGTGGATCTTTCGTCTGTTCCTCTATTAAGATAATAAGAGGAAATAAACTCACTATTGTTATTAGTCTCGGTTATTAGGGCTAGAGTTTGAAGAAAAGACTCGGCTGTGATACCATATGGATTTTAAAAAATATGTATCTTTTTTTATTTTTGAATTAATAAACACATTTACAAAACTTATATTTATAATACAATAAACGTAACCGAAGTTAGAAAGAATCCTTGAAAATCAGAAAGAATAAAATTTGAACTCTAACTAAATACAGCTAATGTAAAACAGTTTTAGTTTATAAGATATCCCTGTATTTCGGGATTTCAACAAGGAGATAGGACATTTCTAGGAGATTTGATTCTTTTTTATTTCTATCATAATTAGGATTTTTTTCCCCATTTTCTAAACTTTGTGTTTTTTACTACAAACCTGTAACTGAAGCAATTGTATTCTACACAATTCAATCATACAAAATTACATTTCACAACAACAAAATTATCTTTTAGAGGAATGCTAATTGCACAATATTTGCACACTGAATATAATATTGCATTACACCAACACTAGAATGCGTATCACCTAGGAAAATAGAGGTTTTGATTGAATGCGTATCACCTAGGAAAATAGAGAGGTTTTGATTGAATGTGTATCACCTAGGAAAATAGAGAGGTTTTGATTTTTAGATGTACGTGGCATTCAAGTTTTGGTTTAATTAGCATCCCTCGTGGATGTAATGTCATTAACAAAGTGATCTTTGGCCTATATAATTTTTTTTTTGGTTAGGGGAGGGAGGGGCTTTCAGATTTACTTTACACTTTCTTTAAATTTGATCAATCACCCTTTGAGCACTTTATGAAAAAGAATGGTTTAAACCCAATCAATTTTTAATGCGATTCTTTTATTCATTGAATTAAAATGGACAAACATTCATTTTGATTTTTATGTTATGTGAAAACAATTTACTACTTTTGTTATTTTTTGTTACAATTGACTATTTACGTTATTAGAATATCTTTCAATCAACTATTTCATTCTAACATTTAAAAAAAAAATCTTTAACAGTTATCTAATTTCTCTCCTTCTAATAGAGATATAGATTTTAAAGTTTTAGATGGATGTTGGGATTTGAATTATAGTGAAAGAAAATGATAGCACGGAGAGAAGGAAAAATAATTATTTTTTAAGAAATTTTAAACGGAATATTTGATTGAAAGATACTGTAATAGCATAAATATTCAATTGCAAAAAAATAATAAATTGAAAATTTTCAAAATGAACGATTGCCTAATTAAAATCTAAGATTTAACTTTATTGTACGCATTACCTCGCTTATTATTGTTTTCTTTGTTCATAAGACTAGATTTTGTGTACGTTTTATTGGCTAGATTTACGGAAGAACCAAGCCCACTAGAATTAACTAAACTAGCCCCCTCAGTTTTAGAAGAGCCAAACCCATCCAAATTAATAACAATTAGGCTCAACATTGATACCCCAAAACCAAACCTATTTTGCCCAACCCTCTTATCGTTCCCAGCTTTCATTCGCGCAAGAGTTATGGTAGAGAACTTAAGAAAGCCAATGCCAACTAATGAGCTAACAAAGTTGCTTCCCCCTACGTCGCCAGGGGTCTCGGGGTCTCGATTAACATAACCTATTGCTGGTTTTCTTCTCTCCTCACTTCAACAAATACCTTTCTAACATTGGGCAAAGGTTGTCAATCCAATATTCTACCTTGTACATCATTGAGGTCATGCTTTAAGCACACAAGGAATTCAAAAACCCATTCTTTTTTCACCTTTTTTCGATAGCATGTAATGCCACCAACACATTCCAATCTTCCTCTGAACTCCTATCGAGATCTTGGCAAAGGGTAAGTGTTTCCATATAATTATCGGTAACCTCTTTATCTCCTCTCCTTCCCATGCCTATTTCGCCACTGGTAAGAAAAAGTATGTTTTCCCAATTGCAAGTAGCATGGAATTGACGATCCATGCTATCTTCATGGAGTTTTCTAAACTCCATCATTGCATTGCACCGACGTTGGTTGAGCCAGGCTTCTTAGTTTCCCTCGTCAGGTATCCCAATTTACTTTTTCCATCGATAACAAGCCTCATGGATTTGAGCCCATAGTCTAATTCTTTTTCGTTGAATTTTTTAACAGAAAATTGAAACGTAGAACTCTCCGATCTACTAGAATTTATGGTGGATATGGTTTGTCTTAGACTTGGTGTTTTATGATATTTTTTCTGATTCTTGATCAATCATAGCTCGATTTTATGAAAACTTTGCTCTGATACCACAAAAATAATTTCTGATTAATGAAACATAATTCTGTATGATTGAATTTTGTAGAATACAATTTCTTTAGTTACATATTTATAGTAAAAAACTAAGCCGAGAAAAAATATCTCCTAATTATGATAGAAATAAATAAGAATCAAGTGTCACAATCAGATCAAATCCTAGACATTTACTCCTAAGATTTCAACATTCTCTAATATCCACACCCAAAAAATAATATCTACATTTATGAGATGTAAAATATTACTAATTATTATATATATAAAGATAAAGAATTCAATTATTTGCATGGATTACATTCTCACATGCTCCCAGTGACGAGAAATGTTGACATAAATTTTCCAACATCCCTTTTCAGGCAAAATTAATAATATAGATAGCTATAAAACAAAAGGGCTCGTGTGAGACCTAAAGGGTTCATTTAAATGTAAAAGTGGGGAAAGGCTGCCTATCATTTTCAATTGTAATTCACCATCACATAATCTACTTTGTATTTTATGATCACTTTTCTCTATCAAATTAACTTTTATGCATAAGAAGATCCACTAAAAACCTATTATACTTTCCACGTGTAATAATAGACCATGTGCTACCATCAAACCAACCATTCTGCATGATCTAGGCAGTGGGAATATAGAGCAAAGGCTATAACAGGACCAAGGAAATTTGCATGCCAAGCATATTTGAATTATATATGTGCATATTTCTATTACTTGAAAATCTTTTATATGTCATATACAGCCATTTATAATTTTTGGGTACTTTCAATGAATTATATACATCTCTGCAAATTACACACCATTCGATATCAAGGCTGCCTTTTGATTTAGCATGGCCCATTTCTTTACTTACTGTAGGTGCTAAAGTTAAGAAACTAAATGGATTGTGCTGCCTAGAACAGCAATACAACTAAGATGAGTAAACATACCGTATAAACAAAAACAGCGGTAGGAAGACTACTTTCTCTGTAATCGTGTGGTATAAATGGTGAGATTTGCCTACAAGATATTTTCAAATCTGGATCTGGTTCACCTAAAATACAAGATACCGAGGTTAAAAAAACCTAGAACAAAATACAAAATAGATCAATTAATGGAATACAAATAGTAGAATAATACCATCGTATATAGTCCAGGCCCTTGGAAACAGAGCATGGTATGTGGAATGCTGGCCATTGAGATTCCAGCCCCATGATGAAATACCATGATCATCAGCTTTCCTGTAAAACCAAGAGAATCAGAGTAATAATCACACCAACTAACGCATGCAAAACGATAGTGACATGCATACGATCTTGATACAACTTAATCACTCTCTTTGATTACAAGATAAACCATTTAAAGAGTCTAAATCAGTGAGATTGATAAACCCTTGATCCAAAATTTACGCTATTTCTTCCATTTGCATCTTATCAAATCAAGTTTTTGGAGTAGAGGTGTTTTTTAAAGCAGCGAAGTAAGGGACTAACAAATAAGAAAATATTAGGATAAAAATATCACGAGAACTTGTCTATATGAGAAACATGCATTACAAACCAGACACAGAACCATTAGACAACCAGACTCATGATAAGTCTATCATAATAAGATATAAGAATCTCCATATTTCCATCTCAAGCATCAGACCATGATCTAGAATCCTCTCTATTCAAGAGCAAATTTCCAAAGTCCAAATAACCTAACTTTACCTCAGAAACAATCCATCCATCAGGACCAAAGTCCACATGCTGGATTACACTTTTCCAAACGAAGAGAATTTCTTAACCCTCACTATTAAAACTATAATGACCATGATATAAATGAAACCAGGATTTTGATTTTAAGTTATATTTAGAAATGCATATAGAACACTAACAACATGGTCTGCTTTAAACAAATACTTAATTTTGTACTTTTCTTTTCTTTTTTTCTCATGGGACAATGATTTAATATATCATTAAATCCTTCTTACCCTAATCCTTCATGTTGACCTGGAGCCAAAACAGATGCATAGTTTTTATTTCCTCCATCTCTAGATATGAAAATCTGCATAAACACAAAAACCAATCAACAAGGAAGTTCATGGTTCAAAACAATGGAACTGCTATTTTCTTCTCCGTGGAATCCATGAAATATAAATGTCAACTTCTTCTATGTGATTCATGGAATGTGCAAATGAAACATGATATAGATCTTGTTTATGTGAACCCAAATCCACCACCCAGAGCCATAGTTGAAGTCACTTTGCTGTGCATATCTTTACTAATTCGGTTACACAATTCTAAGGAAATTTAGATCCATTGTAATGGAAAGTAATATTGTACTATTGAAGATCCTGTCCCAATAATTGACATGCTAATATTCTAGAAAGAGGAAAAAAAGAAGCAAGCAATTAGATGACGAAGTTCATTCGTCACAAAAGGAGATCATAGATAAGAATAATGATTGCTTGGATAAAGTAAATCCAAGAGACTTAGGGGTTGTCGCAAAAAAATGGACTTAACCCTGTGTTCATTAAAGAAGGAAGAGAAACTTGAATTAAGAAAAATAGATTAAAAAGAAAGGCTCGAGAGAATTACGAAGTCTAATAAATGAGGTCAGATATGACAAAGGTAGTAGTGTTATTGATAGTTTGGGTGAAACTTCGTTTCTATAAAGATTTTGAGCTAGAATACAAAGGAATTAGGTAATTGGAGGAGGATGTGTGTTCTTAAGGAGTATGTGAGGAATATGAATCCTGATAATGTGATAAATCATGAGTTAAAAAGAGAGGTCGTTGATCAAAGAGTTATTGGTATTATTTGGGGATTTCATTTCAAGGAATGGGTTTATTTTCCTTCTAATGGTAGGTTCGGGGGCATCATTATAATGTGAGATGCTAAAAACGTGGAGATAGTTGAATCTGTGGTTGGTGATTATTCAATTTCAATCAAAATTAGACCACGTGAAAGGAAAGACTAGTGACTTTTAGGAGTTTATAGTCCTTGTGGAAAGGGTTTTTTTTTAGAGCTAACTGGTCTATACAACCTTTGTAGTCCTAATTAGTATGTATGGGGTAATTTTAATGTACTCAAACGGCCATTGTAGTCCTAATTGGTGTTGGGGTGGGGGGGTAATTTTAATGTACTCAAATTTCCCTGTGAAAAAATAATTAGTGGGAAAGAAACAAAAAGCATGAAGGTATTGGGAGATGGTTAAAGATGAGGGGTAATTTTAATGTAAGGGGGGTAATTTTAATGTACTCAAATTTCCACGTGAAAAATAATTAGTGGAAAAGAAACAAAAAGCATGAAGGTATTGGGAGATGGTTAAAGATGAGTTATTAGAGGTGTTTTGTGATTTCTTTAATAATGGTTTAGTTAACAAAAAATAAAGCTACTTTTGTTTGCTTAATACTGAAGAAAGATAATCTCTTAAGAGTCGCGAATTTTAGGCCAATAAGCTTGGTTACCAATTTATAAGACCATTGCCAAGTTTTGTCTCTAAGGCTAAAAGAGATACTTAAGTCTACTATCTCGGCTAAACAAGCTGCATTTTAAAAGGTAGACAAATTTTATATACATTATTGGTAGCCAATGAAGTTGTATAGGAGTATATGAGGAACAATAAAGAAGCTTTAAATTTCAAGATTAACTTTGAGAAAGCTTGTGACCATGCTGACTAATTTTTTTAGGATTTTGTATTGAAAGAGAAAAGGTTTAATGAAGATGGAGAATGTGGACCCATGGTTGCTTGAGTTTCGTGAATTTTTCAATGATTATTAATGAAAGACCAAGAGGACCCTTTGGGGCTTCAATAGGGTAAAGGCATGGAGACTCGTTTTCTCCCTTTCTTTTCATTATGGTAGTTGATGGAGCATATTGATGGAGAGAGCAAAGAGGTATAACTTGGTAGATGGCCTTTGTGTTGGGATATATAGTGTGGAAGTTTCTCACCTTCAATTTGCGAATGATACCATTTTCTTTTCCTTGAGCTATGAGGGAAATTTATAAATTTGGTGAAGGTGATTGACCCTTTTCTATTATGTGTCAGATTTAAAGATTAACTTGTCCAAAAATAGCATCTTGGGTATTAATTGTGCGAAAGATAAAGTGATAGCTTTAGTTAATTCATTGGGTTGTGAAGGTTGGAATCAACCATTGAATTATTTGGGTTTACCTCTAAGAGGCAATACAAGGAGGGTAGAGCTTTAGTAAGGAAGAAAGAGTCATATGGTCCATTGGGTGATTGTTCAAAGATTGAAAATAAAAGAGGGCAAGGTATGGGTGACATTAAAGAAATAAGATACTTTTAGGAAAGTGGCTTTTGAGGCTCCCTTTAGATATGGGCTGGATGCGAATGGGTAGGACACAGTTAGAAATTTTAAATGAAAATGTTGTAGTCCTTGGATGACAATTGTTAAAGACTCAAATTCATTCTCTTTTAATTTGAAGTATAAGATGGGAGATGGAAGTAAAATCTGTTTTTAGAGGATCTTTGAATGGAAGTCATTATTTTTCAACAAGATATTCAAAGTTATATAGTTTATGTTTAAAGCAAAATGTTCCTAACAACAAATTGTATTCACCCGAAGGTTTCAATTTTAGGTTTACAAAGAACTTGAATGATTGGAAAGTTGACAATTTCTCAAGCATAATCTTTGAGTGGAAGGGGTTATGACAAGGACAGATAGTAGTGATAAAAGGATATGGACTAATGATTCTTCTAGATGTTTCTCATGTATATCTTATTTTGAGGTTCTTGTAAATAATACTAATGAAGGAGTTTTTGATCACTTTGCATCAATGTGGACAAGCTCAATTCCAATCAAAGTTAAGCTTTTGAAGTGGTTGATTACTATTGGGAAGGTGAATATAAATGATCAATTCAATCAAGGTTTTTAAAGTCTTGCCTTTCTCCTAATTAGTGTGTGCTTTGTAAGAACAACTTTAAAAATATAGATCATTTTTTCTTATACTACCCAATTGCACATTTTCTTTGGTCCAAGTCACAAAGAAATATGGAAATACATTAGGCTATTCCAAGATCATGTTAGTCAATTCATATTGAAACATTCTACATGTATGGGAGTAATAAGACTTTGAAGATAAGGTATCGGAGAACTATGGGATATGAGCAATTCTTCGGGTCTTGTGGATGGAGAGAAATAGGATAGTTTTTGACAATAGTGAGAACAGTCACAATTTATTATGGGAGAAAATTGTCTTCGACATCTTCTCGGGCTTCAATTTCAAAAGATTTAAAAGTTTGTTCTCAATTTCTTATAAGATTTAATTGGGAACCTTTTATATCTTAGTTAGGAGATTAACTTTGTAAGGGTTATGGCTTTTACCTAGTTTTTAGTGTAGCTTGTTGATATCTTTTGTAATAGATTATTGATCCACTTTGTATCTTTGTATTTATTACTTATATTAATATAATATAATTTTTTTATCCAAAAAAAAATAGAAAAATCTAAGTTCAACTTTGTAGTTTCCATCACTATGATAAGCAGAAGCCCCATTCAAAATTCATTGTGTTTGGAATTATCTAATATTATAGTTAATTCTACTTCTTTCATGCATTAACATAAACAGCAATAAACCCCATCAGTTTTCCTAGATGTTTCCAACAATGATCAGCTTAATATAACTGAATAATATGAATGACATCAAGAAGCAAGCATGGATAATCATGCACATGACTGCCTACAGATTTGAACTAAAAAAAGTATTAGTATGAATTGGCATTCTGAAAACATCCAGAAAATCATGATTCACTTTCGCATACGAAGGATATTTACAAGCTACAAATAAACTAAGCATAATGGGACTGTGGAAGAATATACAGAGAATTGATTGGCCATGACAGGAGAAGCATCACAAGAACCAGGAATTATTTGCCATTGCCTGAATTCACCCCTAAACCCTCTTGATATGCTGCCACTTCTGCAGAATATGCAGTAAAAAGCCCCATCAGGTTAAATTGACGATGATGATACAAGCAAAGAAATGAAGCAACATATTTGGTAAACAACATACCCCATCCCTCCAAGTGGAACCCCTTGAGATGCAGATGGCTTGCAACTTTCACGAGTGAATGGATCAATTGGTGCTTTCTGCAAATAAAGAAATGTTTTATCTAAAAGCTCTAAAGTCCAAGAAAGATACATCTATCCAGTGATTCTAGGTCACAAACTCATATAACCATCCTTGAAAAGGAAATGATGTTTTAAGAGCCTCCAAATAAAACAAGTTCAAAAGTTTACCCTTCCATGAGAGGCTTCTTCCCTAATGTACGACCACAACCGTATCCCTAGACGAACCTAAAATATTAATATACCAGTCAGAAGCATATAAGAACTACAACTGTGATACGAAAGAGAGATCACAGCAAGTAAAAGGGCGAAAAAAGGAAATTCAAAGATATAAAGAGGAAAAGGGCAATCCAAAGATATATATATAAAGGGGAAAAATAAGATGATACTGACCATTTTAATTGCTTCCCTAAATGTAACACTAAATTCCTTGAGAATGTTAGCATGGCTATCTAACTTCCTCCTCCAAGCTTGCTCTGGTGGAGCTGCACTATCAAAATCAAACTGGATGGAAGTGCAGAAAAATCAGCTTGAGCAAAGAATAAAACTTATCATCTCGACCCAACAGCACAATAGGAAATGAAAAACGGAGGTAGCACACACAAGATGATAGTCACTACGTAGATTGATTTTACTATATATATAAAAAAAATTCCAAAGTCATTCTAAAAACCAATACCATTATAGAAAGGATTGAACACTTAGCCAACAACTTAGGCAAAGTAATTTTGATGCTGCCATTAGAACAATGTCCAATGACTAAGTGCTCCTAATGAACAATAACTCGCAATCTGAGCAATCCTTCATTCAGAACACATTCAGCTTGATAAATATATCCACGTCTGATTTAGTAACCAATACACATTATGACTGGTATAAACCTTAATTTGCAAAAAGAAAGTAGCAATACGTAGATGACATGCAACAGAAAATTAGATTCACTGCTTTTTTTATTTTTCTATTAAATTACATGAATTACTGCTATAAACGGGTATTAAGCTTCCCATAAATTAAATTTCTGAAAAAATTTAGTTCTTAGACCTCCAACCCGAAAGCTGTTTCAATTGATTAAATCTTGGGAATTTTAACTGGCCCTTGCAGCCTTGCTATTTCCACCTATATTTAAGAACCATTCATCGTTTTCTAGTGTCAGTGATTCTCCCTAACCGAAATTTATTCAAATTCTTATTCACAGAGAAGAACTACAAAACTTGCTCACTGATCTCAACGCGTAAAAAGAGTACATTGAAACGATCATATATTAAATTTTTCGTGTCGAATACCATTTTTCACAGCAGTCGTATGATAGCTGTCAAATTATTGAGCTCATTTATCAATAAATTAAATCTTTTGAACCCTTTTCTACCAAACATCTCTAGCATTTTCTCGGCAACCAAGAACTACACAGCACACCTAATTAAGAGAAAATATAGATAAAAAAAAGGGTTTACCAGCTGTAAGGCAGTTCTACTGATATACTCCTCAGCTGGCCATGAATTCTTTCTATAGTGAAACAGATTCCCACTAACCATGGCGAAAAAATCTCAAAACACACAAAGGCCTAGATACCCAGTTAACCAGTAAAAACTTCGAAATCGTCCAAAATTTCTTCAATTATTTATAAAACCCACTTTGATAAAGAAATCAAAGCACCTCTAAGGGCTATTTAAAGCTTAAAACTTCCTTGATCTCCGAACAAGGAAACAGAGGACCAAAGCAAGCATAAAAGTAAAATTAAAGCCAAAGAAAGTTTTTGCTTCTCAATTAAACGAATTTGCTCTGATAGATCTCAATCTATCAATCACATCTCTCCACAGTGTTTAACCAATTTAAAAAACGTAAACCCACTTGCAAAGCGACAAAATCGAAGCCTCGCTTCTAAGAAAACCGATATTGTCGAAACTGGGATTTACGATCAAAAAACAAAATTTGAAAAACTTGATATTTGACTTGATGAGCCGTTGTGACAGTATTTTTTGTATGCTGAATGATATCAAGAAGCTGCTAAAATTGCCAAGGGCGTGGCGAGCAGAGGATCCGCCGCTTAGACCAAAAGTGCCTGCAACTCTATCTCTCTGATCGCCAGGTGGAGACGTTGGGTGCTTACGCGTTCTCTCTCTAAGAGAGAATAGAGAAGGAAAGCATTTAGTTTCTCTCTCCACAAAAGGTCTGCAGTTTGGGACTTGGGTTGGTCTCCTCCCAGATTGGTTGCGTGTGTAATGGACTAATTTCGTTGGTTTAGGAGAGGAGCGGATCAATTTATGACAATAAATAGAAATCACCTTAATAATCAACCTAAATTAAACTAATTTAGTCCATAGGTATACAAATGGTGTTATTCCATATTTAAATAGATGATCGTTTAAAAGATTTAAGATATTAACGGTTTTTATTTAACAAAAATATAAATATGAAAAAGTATTTTTATAATAATATATTAATATTCTGTATATTTAATTTTAATTATACCAATAACTTAAAATTATGATTTAATTTAAAAATATCAAATACATGGAAATAAAATAAAAAAACTCATTTTTTAAAATAATTAAAGCATAAAAAAATTTATTAAAATATTATTAATTAAAAAAATTAATTTAATCTCAAAATCAAATCAAGTAAAGCTGAGAAAGATCTTGCAAAAACACTAAACGAATTAGAAGACGGTTGTTTTATGAGAAAAATTAAAAAGGTGGATAGTTTTGGGAAAAAAAATTATGACTTTTATTTTATATTAAAATATTTAAGTAGATGAAAAGATTCAGATTTCAAAAACATTAATAAGAGAATTGTTTAGAAATGATAAACAACATAAACCAACAAAAATACCAACTAAACATATTAATCTAATTAAAACAATACATGCAAGTAAAGAATCGTAAAAATAAATAAATATTTTGTATCACATAGAAATCTACGTTGCAAACCACAACAAGCATTATGAAATAACACTAAGTACTTTAGCATGAAAAACACTTTTTTCTTATATAAACATCTAAAGCAAAAAATAAGGAAGAGCATGCAAAAGATAAACACTAAAGAGCAGAATACAAATTAAGAACTAGCATAAGATATATTAGGTTGATAACAGAGAAAACAACCTAGTAAATAAAAGAAAATGCAATCTATATGACATAACATATAAATGACATGACTATAAATGAAAGATCATAATACTTTGGTACTATATGATGAAATCATATGACCTGATACCCATGCATAAAACTATAGAAAAAATTATGGGTTGAAGATTAAGAAGTGGTTCACTAGAAATAAAAAACTTTAAACATGAGTTTGCCTTTAATTTTTTATCCATGTGCGTGATATGTACTAAAGTTCCCAATTAAATCAAAATTTTGGATCAATAATATATATAAAATTAAATGTACGGACTACTGGTGTACTACTATGAAAACATAGGTCTACATGCATACCATTTGTTAAATAAAGATACTATTAAAGTATCAAACCCTTTGAATCATATAAATATCCTTCACTTATATCACATGTGTCAAGTATATGAAAGAAATCCTTAATTTAAAATGTAAAATTAGATCATATATGTACCTTAAATTAAATAAAGGAATACTATTGTACTACTTTTAGAATATGGATCCAAAGGCTTATCTTTTAATTAAAAAGGATACTACTAAGGTATCGAATCCAACTTAAATTATTGCAAACGGGCTTATGACTAACGATATATAGTTCATTTTAACATGTAGAATGGTTGACGTTCGAATCGTAATTTTAAGTGTGTGAATAATTTATCTATTCATAAATAAATAAATAAAACCTAGATTATTTGTCTCCTATCTTTCTTTTTATCATATATTGCTATGTATTTTTAAAAACAAAATCTTACATAAACCTCAATCAGCTTATTTTACTAAGTAGAATTAATTATTAGCATTATCTTTACTAAATGTGTATCTTTTTAGATGAGTGGGAAAAAAAGAGATACATGTTAGGTGAAAATAATAAGTATATCTAATTGTTAGATTTTATATTTTTAATTTTATCATTTAAAAATAATATAAAAAAAGAATACTTTTTTAATAAAAAGTGTAGTTGATAGTTTCAACAAATGTATCAGAATATTTTAATTAGGTTGATACTATGTATCATTCTCGTCATCTAACCTCTCAATTATAAGTATTATTAAATATAGAAAAAAATAGATATACAAATAAATTCTCAACGAAACCTATAATTAGGTTTACTGTTAGCTTATGAATAAACGAAAGAATTAGCAAACAGTGGGGCATCTCACCACCAAGTAGCAATACAAATACTAGGATCCCTATAAGCTACACTATCATTTAAAGCATTGCCCTCTCTACAAATATGGGAATATTGGAATTCCATACGAGTAATTTTCTTTAAATGGTTAGCCCAAGTAGAATACTATCTCCACAATACCGATAGCGATCGAGTCCAAAAAAATGACAATATAAACAGAGTCCAACTCTAACCTAAGTCTTTATCACCCAAATGTGATAGCATACAATCATCATGTGAATGGCCATTGGGAGCTCTACCTCAAAAGCATATGAGACTCCAAACAGGATACAAAAACATCCCTTAACAAATAATCTTGAGGTTTGAAAAACACATGCACAACCAAATAAACCTAGCGACCTAAAAGCAACAGCATCTACATTGACCTTTATCAATCTCAAAGGTTATGCCCTCTAAATAACTTCTACAATCCATGGAGCCCGTTGTGGGATGCCTTGTATGTATAAGCATCGAAGAACTCGAAGATCAATTCACTATAGTTTGCATGGATTCGCGCTGTGATAGGCCTATCTCATAGATAAATCGCAAAATTATGACAAATATAGAACTCAGATCATCTATCTATATTCAAACCAATAATCATTTATGGTTGTCCATATCACCTAGATGATTAAAATAATATTTAATATCTATAATTACCAAGATGTGACCCAAATTTAGTTGCCTTTACAACTATCCATAATTTAAGAATGAAAGAAAAGATATGAGGCCATATGCCAAAAAAGAAGCATACATGGTCTCAAAGTGAACTTGTAAAATGACAACAAAAAAAAGGTAAGAGATAGTTTCCTCCATAAACCACACAAGGAACATCGAGAAGGAAAGGAATATCCATTTTTCTTTTATTAGAAATCAGTAGGAAGTCTATTCTGAATATCAAGCTTGAGGAAAATTGACCATGCATGCAATATGAAAGGGGCCTAGATAGCCATATCTCAACTCTTAGTTCCCCAACCACACATAATGAATTATAGGTCTCATTTTTTGTGACTCCTCCCTTAAGTGAACGTGTCCAAATTATTGTGTGTGTATATGTCCAAACAAATATCGAGTGAATCTCTGAGGTATTATCAGGATAAAAGTCCTCAAAAGATTGTAAACTAACTAATGCATCGACGAATCCACTAGGGGGATGTTCATCTTTTAATTAGAGAAGTTCCCAAACAATTATCAGTACTCCAAAATCATATTAAGGAGTTCCTACCAACTATCAATCTAGATTTCTCAAAAATGGTCAAATAATAAGGCCATAAATTTAGGCCAGATGGAAGAGCAAGCATAATAACTCTATAGGGCTTTTCCTTATCCAAGTACCATTTGTGCAAGTAATGTAACATGCTACAGTCCATATGATAACCCACTGGATGAACCTTGTTAACTTGGCCAACGTTTAAGAGGCCAAGGTCTAACAAGCCGAGACCCTCTTCCTCTTTTGGGTGATAATAATCCCTCCAAACAACTTGAATGAATTAAAGATTATCCCTTTTCTCCGACCAAAAGGAATTTCAAATGACTTTTTTTAGACCATTTAAGACTAACTGGAACCATTTACATATCTATAAGGAGTGAAAGAACATACTCTAAATGACATAAGATATCAAACATCTATACCCTACCAAAGAAAGAGGAGTCATTTCCATGTTCTATCCTTTCACAATTTTTATCAACTAATCCTTGGAAATAAAAATTTCTCGGGGTCCCCTATGGTGACACCTAAGTATGACAAAGAGGAACCCCTAGTATGCATACTAGTTATTTTCTAAGTTGACAATATATTATTGTAAGATACACCTTCATCAAAGTAAATGAAAGATTTATCTAAATTGATCAACTAATCCAAAAGATGTCTAGACAATTGAAAATCCTCAAATAAAACCTATATGTTTGACAAAGACATTATCCAACAATTTCCTACAGTTAAAAAATAATTACTATATGATTAAGTTGATGTACAATCTGACTCCGTCACTAAATGCGCTACCTACATTTGAGGCTATTATGAATGGCAAGAAAGTAGAGGCAAATGTTGCCACAGATCAACCTTCCTGGGGTAATAAGAGGAAGACACTAGTAAAAGGAAAGGCCAAAACCAAGTCAATAGAGGGCTATAAAGTTCAAAGGCAAAAAGGGCAAGAAGAACACATCAAAGGAAAATTATTTCCATTGCAATTAACTTGGATATTGCAAGAAGAATTGTCCTCAATTCTTGTCATTGAAAAATGACAAGAATAAGGAGAAAGGTAATATTATTTTATTGTTCTTGAATCATTCACGATTCGTATGTGATACATCAACCTAGATAGTTGATTTAGGGGAGACTAACCATATATGTTCATCTTTATAGTTGATTAGTTTGTCGATAGTGCTTCTGGATCAGCACTTCACCATACGAGTAGGCAATAGAGATCCCATATTGGTTAAAGTAGTTGGAAAAGTTAGATCTAAGTTTAGGAATAATAAATATTTAGTATTAGATAATATTTATTTTAGTCCTAGGTTTAACATAAATTTTATTTCTAGTTCTAAATCGTACGAACAATTTTTTAAAGTGGAAAAGCCTAAACTTAAAAAGCAAAAAATATTTCCTAGTGACAACTAAGGCTAGGTCATATCAACCTTGACCAAGTTTAAAGACTTATAAATGATGGTCCTTTGAGAAAACTAAGTCTTTGTACTCTTCCGGACTGTAAATCCCATTCAAAAGGTGTTAGGTACATGAAAAATTGGCATCAATAGAAGGTAAGATGACCAAAAGACCCTTTTTACCCAAGGGTCAAAGAGTCATGCAACCGCTCAAACTAGTACACTCAGATGTCTGTGGACCTATAAGTGTTCAAGTAAGAGGTGGTTGTGAGCACTTCATCACATTTATGGACAATTACTCAAGATATGGGTATATCTACCTAATGAAGTGGAAGTTAGAAACTTTTGGAAAGTGTTCAAGAATTTCGCACTGAAATCAAAAAGTAATTAGGTGCGTCAATAAAGATGTTACGATTGGATCATGATGGGGAATACCTTGACAAGGAGTTCAAGGACCATTTGTTAGAGCACGGGGTGGAACCTTTCTTGAGATTCTTATGTCAATGATAAGTTATTCATCCTTTCCCATATCATTTTGGGGATATACTTTACAAACAACTATATACATGTTGAATATGGTTCCTTCCAACTCTATCCCTAAAACTATAGAGGAAATATAGATGGGACATAAACCTAGTTTGTTCCATATCCACATATGGGGATATCCAGCACATATGCTTAAAGGGAAGGCTTGAAAGTTGGAGTTGAGATTAGAAGTATGCATGTTTGTTAAATATTGTAATGAAATAAAAAAGGCTTGTTTTATAATAGTCAAAAGAATAAAATATTTGTATCGATGAATGTCATATTTCTTGAACATAATTATATGAATAATAAAAGTCCTCAAAGCAATATGTTGCTCAATCAATTAGAGTCTAATAGGATTAAGCAACGACCACATATTAGCATTGACACTTGACTAAACCAGGAAACCACTATCTATAGTCAAGAACCACTATAACTTTGTTGCATTGGAAAGGTAATTAGATTACTTGATTAGTACATAGTAGCTGGTATGGCACAAGTTGTTATGTCTGACAGTCATATAGATGACCAATTTTCTTATAAATAAGCAATAAAGGATATTGATAAAGATAAATGGATTACAACTATGAACCTCGAGATGCAATTGATGTATTCCAACTTTGTGTGGGAGCATGTAGACAAACTCGATGAGGTCAGACTTATTGAGTGCAAATTCTCTACAAGAGAAAAACATAAGTGAATAGGAAAGTAGATACTTTCAAAGCTAGACTAATGGCATAAGGTTACCCAAAATGAGAGGGTTGATAATGAAAAAACCTTCGCATACTCTTGTCTATAGCGCTAACTCTCAATTACGAGATTTTGCAAATGTATGTCAAGATAATATCCTTGAATGGCTATCTTGAAGAGACCTTATATAGTCCAACTAGATGGATTCATAGTGGAAGGCCAAGAGAAAAAGCTTTGCAAGCTTAAGAGGTCCATTTATAGACTCAAGTAAGCATAAAGATCATAGAAGAACAAGGAATTATATGCTTGTCTATTCTGGTAAAGATTTGATTTTACAGAATACACAAACTATGACTTTCAAGCTGACAAAGATTCTCATAGATCTCTGTTTGGGTCAATGTTAACCCTCGGTGGAAGAGTCGTAATATGAAAGAGCGTGAAGCAAGGCTATATAGTCGATTCCATAATGGATGTTGAATATGTTACCGCTTGTGAAGAAACATAAGAAGGTGTATGGCTCTGCTAGTTTATGGCAGATTTGCATGTTGTTCAAAATATGGACTAGCTACTAATATGTACTATGATAGTAGTTAAGCATTGACTAACTCAAAAGAACTAAGGAGCCATAAATGATGAAAGCATATAGAGTGCAATTAATATTTGATCTGAGATATTACACATAGAGGGATGTAGTAGTCAAGAATATAGCTTCTAGAACAACCTTGCTAACTCGTTCACCAAAACACTACCTACTAAGAGTTTTGAAGGTCACGTAAAATGGATGGGGTTAAAAGACATGTCCTCTTTTCTTAAGGACTAGTAGAATATTGTTAGGATACAACCCTAAATGCAAAGGAACTTTTATGCTTAAATTAGAATAAATAAAAGAAACATTTCATTTATTTACATATGGTACTTTATTCATCAAATAAATCATTAAAATCCTTGATTATTCATATCTTATTAAAACTCAATATACAAGTGCATATATAAGAGGATTTATTTTTAAGTGAAATAATTAATTGTCTATTGTTGGGATTGATTTAATTTACAGAGAGAGAAACTAGAGAAAAGTTTGATTTATTGGCTAAATGTGTGAATTCCTTAAGAAGACAATCTATTTGTAAAACATTATATGTACAAGTGTCGATTACATAGTGTGTACACATACATGGATGTTAGAGGGATACAAATGGTAAATAGTACCACATTTTATGACTCAAGGTCGACCTTAGCTTGAGCTGGTGGTTGACCTTATAGGTAGTATGGTTCCTTAGGACCGATCTCCTTCTTGCTGGTATGTTGTGAGCATGTCGTTGGGTAGGTAATTTATGATGCCTCGTTTTATGGCTCAGGCTGCTATCTTATGACTTGGGCTGACAACTAGGATCGAGGACCAGGTTAGTTCATATCTCCAAACATCTATGATGCTTAATTAAAGTTTATATAATGAGACTTTTAGTTAAGTCATTAGTACGACCCATATCCATTTGAAATGGAATAGCCCTTATCAGGGGTGACTAATGTAGAGGCATCTAATTGGTGGTGTTGATTATAATAGTTGATTATACAAGAGTATACTAGACATATTAGAAATATTATTAATATCAATTACTCATAGTTGTTTCTCTATGTTGCTTTATGACAATTTGTAGGATGATATTAAACCTGATTGATTTAGTTGGCCCTTTGTAATAACATCTTTGTATTTGACTGACTTGGTGATTCTTGAAGTGTTGGGCTAATGTGCTTGTATCTTGATAACAAGTTGTTTATAGCGGGCTAGGAGGTTATCTCACAATATGTTGAATCCACTCAATATGTTCCCAGATAATATATTGAAATTCCCTTGTTTAGTGAGCTAAAGCTTAAATGACTGTATGCAATCTATAATATGATTATAGATATGCATCGTAGCTTCACGAGGAGAATATGTAATAGAGGAAGTAAAACGGACTTAGTGATCACAATTGTATTAGAAACTGACGGTGGAAGATTGAGTTACACCCAATGGATATATCAATGGATTACTCTTATATATTTCGTTGGGTAAATACCAGTTGTGATATTCTGGAGTTTTCGATCTTAGGTTTAAATTGGAGTGACTATGAGATTAATAAAGATTGATAATTAGTTAAGTGGTTAATTAGTGTATTAATGCTTTATTTAAGTTTGAATTCGTAGCTCCGTCGGTCTCTAAGTCTACCCCATAATAACAGTGGAACAATGTTACTTCAAAGATAAATTAATAATTAATTTAGCGATAATTATTTCATAAGATTAAAATGCATATTCATTTGTTGGGATAATTTATGATGATCATAAATCTCAAATAAATATGTAAGGATAAAATTGTAATTTGACGTGGTCGAATTAATCCAATTAATTAACTAAATATTATTTAGTGGAACTAAATATTTATTTAAATTAATTAAAAATTAAAATGTTTTGTAATCATTTAAATATTTGTGAGATAATAAGTGTTTTTTAATAATTATTAAATTGGATTTGATTTTGGATTAATTATACAATTTAGTTTTGAATTAAATTGTAGCATAAACAAGGACTGGGACTCCTTTTGGGGCGTAGAGAGGGTTAAGATAATGAGAATGAAATTCTTATTAAAGAACATAATTTGATTGTGTAAAGGACTCTTAACGGGAATGCAATTAGGAGTTATGTTTTACACCAACCCTTAGTCAAATTGGAGATTATTTAAATACCATTTTCCCCTCGATAATGGTCATCTACTCGAAGAAAAATTAGAATTTTTTTCTAACATTCAATTGAGAGAATTTTTAATACAAAATTCAATCCAAATCCATAGAGTTTTAAGAATGTGTTCTTCAGAAACAAAGTTCTTCAACAATTTATTAATCAAGCAAATGAGATTCTAGTTGGAGAATTGGAATCGTGTTTTGATCAACTTGGAGATTGTAAGGATTCTCACCATTCTTGTTCTTGTTCATTGGGACCCAAAGCTTTGTTCACATGCCATGAATGTATGTTTTTTGTTATATTTTATTATAATTAAATTATTAATATCATAAGATCTTAGTTAGAAAATTTTTATTGTCCAATACCAATCGCTTTCACAATTTTCATTAATAAAAATTAGATTTTTATCAAAAAATAATTTTCAAAACCAATAGTGTAATGTATGATCGCATACTGTGAGATTACAATAATTAATTATCTAACATGTTCATACATAAGAGGTACTGAAGTAATTAGAAATCTTTTATTGATTTCCAATATGTTTGCTTGATTCATATGCTATGTGTTTTTTTGCCTTGTTAATACATTTTGCTATCTTGGACAAGAGCTTATGAGGCACACCATCACTAATGTGTTTACCACACATTACTCTCTTTTCTGCTTATTGTTATGTAGTGTGTTGAATTAAACATGTTTATGTTTATTGTGCATTCTAATGTGTTATCTTCTCAATCTATATTGTGAGACCTGTTTGGTACAGTTGGAATAGAGCTCGCGAAAACATTCCACTGGTTGGTATATCCACCACTCATCTAGGTCCTAGTAACCTATTTCGATTAGAATTTTAATTCATGTATGTGCAATTTTGCTGACGAATAAAACTTCAGTATTTAACATAAGTTTTTTGCTCCCAAGACTCCTCAATAGAATGGAATTGTTGAGAGAAATGAAAAAGTTGTTCAAGAGAAGGGTATACTAATGTTGGCTAGTAAAAATCCAACTAGGTATTTTTGGATAAAAGCCTTGAATATTTTTCTATATGTTGAGCCATTACTTCTTAAGACTAGGCACTCGATAGTCATCTTATGAACTTCTTCACGAGAAGAGACCAAATGTCAAGCATTTGAGAGTGTTTGGAAGCACATGCTACATTGATAGAGACAGAGGTCATTTAAACATGTTTGAAGTGAAGAGTGATCTCATTATCTTCTTTGGGATATTCTTGTAATAGTCATGCTTACAGGGTCTTCAATTTGAGAACTTCTATTATGATAGTAAAAGAGGTCTTTTATAGATAGTATTTTTATACCTTATTTGAGAATCCTTTATCAACCATTGGGAAGAAAATGGATCATGTCACCTTAAGGAATTTCTCGATGTCTGGCAACCATTGTAGGAAAAGAGTAAATATATCAAAATATCAAAGATACACCTAAGAATTTAAAGACTTAAAAACACTAATTTCTGCCCCAAAAGGTTGAGGTTTGTGTTTGTAAGCACTAGAGTGATGTAGAAGGAAATATTTTGTGAAGATTTTTAGGCCAAAAGGGTTGTTTGGTAATGAGAAAAAGAGAGTAAAAATGGTTGAAGAATGGTCAATTTTTTGTTAAAAAGGATATTTTTGAAAAGAAATGTGTTTAGAAATGAAATCGGAGTGAATTAGGATAAAATATATGAGTTTTCATAAGATTTTGGTAGAAATCCATGTGGGGAGGCGAGATGAGGCGTTAAAGCTCAGTAGGGGCTAGGAAAAAGCTAAAGGGGTATTTAAACTATACTTGTTAAATCGATCAAAGATATGTTCTATCTATATCATTTAAACTTTGATCGATCAACATTCTATAGTCTAGAAAAACATCTTTTTTCAACTAAAGTAACTCCCCTTATGTCCTATAACTCCCAAATTAATTATTAAAAAAATAAAAAAATATATGAAAACTGAAAAATAAGGATAATAGACTTATTTAGTCATGAAAAACACACAATCAATCGAAGAATCATTCTTTTTCAAATTTTGACTATCCATTATATGCATAAGTACCTTGACAAGACAAAGACACAATAACATAGATAGTAAAATATTGACAATCACCTAAAATAAGATACATGTTTGAACTTTATTAGTATGACAATAAATCATTTATAATTAATCATGAAGGACCCAAAATAAAGAAGTATCATCTATCATGTAAAACTATAATTAAGTCCTTAATTTCACACAAAAAAATATCTACCCAAAAAGGACTTAAAATTTTATTTCTTTTTATTTTATAAATGAGGCTCATAATTATATATTTATTTTAACCTATTTTTGCTCTTTCTTTTTGTGCATGCCAAATATATTTTTTCTAAGCAAAGTCACTTTTTGCACAACATTCTGAATGTATTTTTTATATGCTCGAGCCATAAATTTAGTATGATGACTTTCACACTAGTTGTGAGGTAACTGATGAGCAGAACTAGTATCGCCGATCCTACCAATACTTTGATTTTATATTTATAAAACTCTCGCAAGTGCACAAATCATTTCGTAAAAAATGATAAGTATACTCCCAAGGTCGATCAAAGGAAAGAATATATGTGGTTTTTAATTTATTATTCAAACTTTTAAAAACAAAATTAAATCCTAAACATCATGTCACGATATTTGGGTTTTTGGGTTTTTTTAATCTAAGAACATAAAAATAAACATAGATACAGATTCAATAAATATTTATGCAAATTTTATCATTTATAATAGTGGAGTATTTATGGATATAATAACTAAATTAATTATGCTTGCTTGTATTATTTAGGTTATTAAATATATGAATTGATATTTATTGATTCTACTTTTTTTGTATGAATACCACCTTTGGTGGGGTTAGATATTCTTTGTTAACTAAACAAATCAATTAACACCTATGGGTGGGGTTAATAACTAATTTGGTTAATTAAATTAATTTCTTTTTCTAGAAATTGAAAATGAACCATTTAAATGACACCTTTGGTGGGGTTAGACAATTTAAACTTTATTCACGGTGTCCAAATTAAACCTAAAAGTTTAGTTATCCGAGTACTAACTTTCAAGTTTTAAAACCACTACTGAAAACATGTTGTCAATACATTTTTAGATAATAATTCTTATAAAAACTTTTGAAATAGAGCTTCACTCTAACTATCGGGCGATTGTACTAACAAATAAAAGAGCACTACTCTAAATTAGACCGGATAACTAAACCTTAAAATCTAATTTTCAGATTTAAGTTTTTAATGAAAAATAATATATTTCTCTCTAACATTCTTAATATAAAATCTTGAATAAAAATAAAATCAATTCATTTTAGAGATTTTTACCTAAATAATATTTTGCAAGCATAACAACGTTATTATTATATCATGTTTACAAACAACCAGTAAAGTTAAATTTAATCACCGATAAATTAAATATAACATATAAGAATAAAGCATAAAAATATAACTGTAAAAAAATAAAATCCTTACAGTATTTCGATGCTATTCCCGTAGCTGGAAAACCTCCAAACGGAATTTGCACTCCCATTTATTGAATAAAAAAACAAATAAATTACAAAAACATAATTAGTTCTTCTCAAAAAGAGAAGAACTCTAAAACTAAAAAAAACTAACTAAATAAAACTAAAAAAACTAAAAAAACTAAGAAATGAGATAAAGAAAGAGAAGAGAATATGTGTTTTTAGATATCGTATAAAGTAAAGAGAATGTGGGTATTTATAAGCGAGGAGAGGAAGAAAAAGTGGGTGAAAAAATGATAAAAAATGGTGGAAACGCGGAGTAGTGAATGATGACATCATGTTGACGTGGGGCGGCGGCGCGCGTGGATTAGGAAGATGGACGCAGCGGCGCGTGCGGACTAGGTGCAGATGGACGCTGGGGCACGCGCTAAATGGAGAGCAGGCATAATTTATATAAATATATGATAAAATCATATAAATATATATATTTTTAATCAATTAATGTGTATAAAATCATGATAATTTTAGTGTTTTTTGAGAACTCATTAGTAACCCTCTTCGCTCACTATAGTAGTTGCACACATTACAGTAGGCAGCTCTCTCAATAATAGTTGGCTCTCTACAATTTAATTTTAAAAAGTGAAAAATAGGGTTTAACACAATTTTGCAATCAAGGTTAATTCAACTCCAACAATCTTACAAGAGTAATCATAAATTTTAAGCATGACATTCATGTGTTTTTAGTGAGTGTGTACGTAAGTTCTTGTTAACATCGATCATCACTTTTAGAAATGTATGTATATGTACAAGTCACAATTATAGACCCTTTCATACAATTAAAAGTCAAACAAAATAAGTTAATTCATAAAAAAAATAAGGTTGTAAGTATAAGTTATTTTTAAGTCCATTTAATTGTTGACAAAAAAATTCTACTCCATTTTATTATTATTTTTAAATAAATAAACAAAAAAATAAAAATAAATAATAAGAACAATAATTTACTCTATAACATAGATTCCTAAGGCATTTATAAGTGATTCGAATCTTTGGGTACTAAGTGTCTTAGTAAATAAGTCAGCTAATTGGCTTTCAATTTGCCCAAACTCAAGAGATAAGATCTTGTCTTCAACTTGTTCCCTAATAAAATCATGCCTAATGTCTATATATTTTGTTCGAGAGTGTAGTACATGGTTTTTCGATATACATATGGCACTTATGTTATCACAATAAATGGGTATATTACCTTGTTCAAAACCATACTCCATAAGCATGTTTTTCATCCATAGAAGTTATGTGCACGGGCTTCCAACAACAATATATTCTACCTTTATAGTAGATAAAGAGATATGATTCTATTTCTTAATATGCCATGACAATGTTATTATCAATATAAAAGCATCCACCTGAGGTGCCTTTTCTTACATCCTAATTTTCTACCCAATTTGCATATGTGTACCAACTAATCTCACAGGTAGTGTCATTAGTAAATCAAATGCAAAAAGATTCTAGTTCCAGAAACATACCCGATAATCCTTTTTAACATGTTTGATATGTGATTCCTTAGAATCTTACTAATAGGCACAAACACCAACACTAAAAAAAATGTTAGGCCTACAAACTATGAGGTACAATAAGCTCTCTATCATACTTCTATATGACGTTTGATTAATGCTCTTATGTAACTAATCCATATAAATTTTGCTACTTGGACTTATGAGAGTTCTTAAATTCTTACTTGATTCAAGCCCAAATTTTTTAATGAGATTACATGCATACTTGGTTTGAGAAACAAAGATAACATGCTTAGTTGTTTAATTAGAAAACCAAGAAAAATGTAGGTTCGTCCATCACAAACATTTTGAATTCACTAGTCATTACATGCACAAATCTTTGACAAGTGAGGTAGAGCTTGACCCAAAAAATATGTCATCAACGTATATTTGTGCAATGAATATATCCTCATTGATGCTCTTAACTAAAAGAGTCTTATCAATTCCCCCTCGAACAAATCCCTTGTGCAATAAGTAAGTTATAAGCCTCTTATACCAAGCTTTAGGAGCTTGTTTCAAACCATAAAGAGCCTTATTGAGTTTATAGACATATGCATAGGTACTTTGGATCAACAAAGTCATTGGATTGTTCTATATAGACCTCTTCACTAAGAAAACCATTTAGGAAAGAAAAATTCACATCCATTTGGAAGAATTTAAATTTCATAGAGCATACAATGATAAGTAAGATCCTAATTGATTATAACCTAGCTAAAGAAGCAAATGTTTCATCAAAGTCAATTCCTTCAACTTGTCTATACCCTTAAGCAACTAACCAATACTCAAAGGTTGTTTGGAATGTTAGAAAATGTGTTAGCAATAGAATCCTTATTATCCAAGGTTATTTCTTCATCCATTTCAGATGCTACCTTTTTCATGTTTAGTGTTTCATTATTTTGTCCCTCAATAGAAAAACTTATACTCAAAGGTTCGTCTTAATCTTCAATGGTTGGAGTACTAGTACCTATATCATCTACAATCACATTGATAGACTTTATCACAATGTTAGTTCTCTAGTTAAAGACTCTAAAAGCACGACTTGTTAAAGACTAACTTAGAAAAATACCTTAATCACTTCTAGAGTCAAATTTACCTAAATGTTCATAATCCCTAAGAATGTAACATTTACTTCCAATACATGTAGATGATTAATATTAGGTTTCTTACATGTATATTATTTTGTTGGGCATGGTTAGTGTAGAAAACTCATGAGCTATTCTATACTCTTGGCAGAATTTAACATATTTTGAACTCTCAAATTCCTTACCATTATCAATTCTTAGTCTCATTATGCTAACTATTTGATCATATGCTTCAATCTATGCTTTAAGACAAAAGGAACTAAAGAAATCAAATGCATCAGATTTCTCTTTTAGAAAATTTACTCATGTAAATCGAGAGAAATCATCAACAACAACAATGATATATTTGTTGCCACCCAAACTCTTAGTTTTCATAGGACCCATAAGATTGATGCAAATTAACTCAAGTATTCTACTTATGTCAACTCCTTTAATCTTCTTATGAGTAGAGTGAGTTTGTTTATCAAGTTAGCATGGTCTATAAAATGTTTTTACAATTTTAGATAGTGTAGGTAGACCATGCACAATTTCCTTATCGCTTAAGTTTACCATATCTTTAAATTTTATATATCCCATATTTTGATGCCACAAAGAAATAAAATTATTATTGGCTAAATTGTAAGTAATACTAAGAGCTACATCAATGTAGTAGCAGTTATCATAAGACTTGGTTCCTCTAAAAATACATTCACCTTTAGGAACAATTATATAGCAGTGGCTATTGACAAATTGTACACTATAGTTTTTGTCATGATGCATATTAGATTAGCTTTAAGTTCATAAATAAATAAAGCATCATCCAACCTAAGAATGCCTTCAACTTAAATTGTACCTTTTCCCATAATCATAGATTTGTTTCCATCACCAAAAGTAACCATTCCTTGATTATAATCTTCATAAGTTATAAAAAGGGAATAATCATCGGTTATACGTATAGAATACCCACTATTAAAATATCAAGAGTAGTATATTTAGCTTTAAGGGCATTGTGGACTAAAATATAATGTAAATCAGACTTCTTGACCCAACCCTTCCTAGTTGTAGCTAGACCAACTTAAGATGATCTAGGTGGTTCAATCTCATACTTTCTAGGAAGGTTTTTCTTTGATTTAGTATTCATGTTTTTATTTCTAGACGGACGAGGCTTGTTCACATAGTCATGATTATTGATTCTTGAATGTGATGTATGCATGCCATGATTAAAATAGTTAAAAGCCAATAAGAATCTACACCTAGGTTTAATACATCCCTTTTTGCCATAATTATGGTATATAGGAACAAATTAAGAAATAAGCGCATGTGTAATGATGCACAAAAACTTGATAGTTAAATTTTACAAATTTATAATAAGTTTGCAAGTGCATGAATCACTTATAATAAGCGATAAGTATACTCATAAGGTTAATTTAAAAAGAAATTATATGATTTTAAATAATTCGACAAATTTCTCAAAACAAACACAAAAAATAAACCTAAACATTCTGTCGCAATATTTTTGTTTTTGAAAAGATTAAACTAATGATAAAAATAATAAAATGATAAAAGATATATTGAACCCAAATAGGCAATTAACAATCAATAAAAAATTAATAAAATAATTAGCTAGTTGACAAATCTTGGTAGAATTAATTAGGTTAATGAAATATAAATTAAGATTATTAATTCTCTCTTTTATGCATAAAAATTTATTCTATTAGGTCACTATTTGTTATTAATTATCGTCAGTTAATTTAATTAAATTATACATATTGTAAAAGGAATTAACTAACCATCTAACTCGATACCTTCAGTTGGGTTCCCAATTAAACTCTTATTCAAACTATTTAAATTAGATCTAGATGATGTATTTGAAACCTAATTTTGATATTTTCAATGTATTACGAAAAATATGTCACCAATATATTCTTCAATAATAAATTTTGTAAAAAACTTGAAATAAAAAATAATTTATATTTAATAATGATTAAAAATATTTGTCTAAATAATATACAAAATTATAGCAACAAAACTTAAATCCCATATCACAATCAGCCAAGCATGCTCAAAATAATAAATAATATGTAAATTAGTTTTAACAAATTCAAGAAATATAATAATATTGACTAAAAGTAAATAAGAATACAAATCAAATTTTAATACCTAAAAGTAGATAAACGGATGTGATCTGCTTCACAATCATGATCTTGATCTCTATAGTATTCTATAAATTTCATCAATCTTTTTGTATCACTTTATTTGAAAAATCTCTATGTTGCTACCTCTTATTTGTTATTACTTAATCTTAATTATGTGTAAAAACTAAGCCTAAAATTAATAAATAAAATAGCTAACTATAGATGAAAAGAAACTATTCTAATGTTTCTACACATTTGACCTAATGACTATAAAGTTTAGTTTATAAGCTATCAAAGGACTTTTGATGAAATAATTAAGCACAAGTCGCGGCCCAACTTTTTCTTTGCTGTGGCATAGAGTGAATAACGTGCCTAGTAAATTCATACAGTAAGGAATGCATCGTGACCCACTATTTCTTCTCTCGAGAACGCAATACTTAACTTGAATTCTTATTTTGCACCCTTTACATACCGGTTGGTTTTACATGTAAGGCTTACATGCATGATTTATTTAAGCTTCTAAGGTGTAAATGGATGCTTCAGGTATAATTTTTTAGTGTTGATAAATTATATATTTGAAGCTAAAAATACCTAAAATATCACAAAAAATACCCAAGATTCTAAACATATAGATTTCCATAAATATTCACATAAAACATGCCATAATCAAACCTATTTATTACATTTAAGTGCAATAAAATTATAAAATATTAGTATTTTTCAAGAACTTATCACAACCCCAACCACCTTCTTGCAAGCCTCGAGCAAGGAAAGTGATAAAAACCAAAAATAAAATAAAACTAAACTAACCTAAATTATTCATGTAGATTGACAAGTTTGCATTTAGCATATACCGTAGAGCTTTGAATCCTTAGGTTATCCTAGTGGACGAATTTAAGTTTCATGAGGCTTTTAGTGATTATATCCACAAATATTCTAAAATACAAAATTAAAATTAAAACTAAAAATACATAATAAATAACAAAATAAAAAGTAAAAATAAAAATAAAAAAGTAAAACTTAAAATAACAAAAGTTCTCTTACTATAGAGTTAATGATCAAAACCTCTAAGCATAAGTTAATTTTTCAAATTAGTTACAAATCATAAATTCATGTTCCATTGCCAAAAATATCAATTTTGACTCACTTGATCTTATTGTTAGGAATCTAAATTCGTTTTGACTATAATACTCACAAGTCATACTCTCAATATCACATTGATCCTATGGATTCAAGCACTAGACAAAGATATATGCAAATAGAAGTTATGTGTTTGCACATGATTAAAAAAAGGCTCAAAAAATGCATAATATTAATCTCATAAAATGAATCAAATGATAGGATTTATGAAAAAATCACATTACTATTCTTATGTATAAATTAAAATCAAGTAAATATTTTAAGTATGTGTCTTAGAGATGAATGAAAATGCATTGATTTCAAAAGGATTTATTTCCTATTTTTCTTTTCTAATAACCATCTCATAACTTGAAAAACTTAAGGGTCATAGTATTTAATTATACTATTTATTTTTATCTCTTTTTTATACTTTTTTTATTTCTATTTTTTAGAAAGTAGACCCATGTATATATGTGTATTTGGATGAATGGTTAATTTTTGGCTTTTTCCCAACTATATATATATATATATATATATATATATAAGAAGTCAAGAATAAATAAAGTAAGCGTACACTTTAAATTTTACTCAATCATTCAATTTGAGCAATAAAAATAAGTGTACGATTCTTTATTAGCTAGTAAAAATCTTAACATTCAATTAAAAATCCTACATAGACCATTTAACAATTTAAAATAATAAGAAAGTGTTTAAATGAGTAGAAAAAATATTATCATTCAAAATAAAATGCTTATAGGTTCAAAATATTCTCATTAGTTAATCTCTACTATTTCATTCATAAACATCAATTTTGAGTTTATCTCAATTTCAAAATCTAGCATGAAACACAAATTATGAATAAAAAACTAATTTTTACAATTTTCTATGACATGATTAAGACATCAATCAAACAATGTAAAGACTCAATCATTCACTTTAAATCAACTTAAGGGATGATAATTTTGCAATTTTTTAAAAAATGAACATAAATATCACTAAACAACTAAATAAATGCAAATAAAAGTAAACACATGTTTAATACAAAATTTACAAATGTCTAAATTTAAGTGTAACTTTTATTTCACCTTAACTTAAAATTTACATTGTTCTTAATTTAATATATGTAAATGAAAGATAAAGATGAAGAAAAGAAAAGTTACCCATTTATTTTAACTCAATGTGATAAGTAGTGACATGGTAAGTTATGATGCATCCATCATCTAACACAATTTTATCACACAGATAAAATGTTGTGTATTTTTCATAAATCACATCTTAATAAAAAATTATGAATTTGACACTTCTAAGTAAAAGAAACATAGGTTCACGTTAACAGAAAAATAAAAATAAAGTAAAAAAAAATACATTAAATCTAAAATGATAGGAAATCAAATAAAAAAAATTGTAACTAACAAATAAAAAATGAAAAAAAATTTAACATGTTACCTCTCATTTATGGCTTAATTTAACGTCCTAGTAAGACGCTTATTAGGGATTATAATTTGTAGAATTAATTCACTCAATATTCTCTTCATTATTGAATTTGTGTTAGTATATATTTGAAAATGTACAGTCTCTTATAAGATTGTCATTGATAAACTCCATTTATGAACATTAATAATTATTTTGGTAGAAGTCATAAATGGTCTACCAAGAAGTACATTGTATTAAGAGTGTCCAAAAATCGGATCAAATCGAATTAAACCAGAAAATAAGATCGGATCGAATCGGATCGAACAATTTTATAAATCACATGGTCTGATCCAGTTTGTATTAACTGAAACCGTTTTTCAAACGGTTCGGTCCAGCTATACTAATTTTTAAACTGATTGAATCAGATTATACCGTTATTAATAATAAATTAAAAAATTAATTTAACAAAGTGTAATAAGGTATTATATATTACAAAACCATTCGCACTACGAATCGATTAACTCTTCGAAATCCTAATACCCTATTTGTATCCTCGTCACCTCCAACACATCACTAGCCACCATCACCAACCAACCGTCCTTACCTCCCCTCACTTCTAGTCCTGTCATCTATGGACGAAATATGTATATGGAATCTCTGCCGCTCTGTGTTTTCTCCACGCTGTTATTTAACGCTTAAAAAAGGAATGGAAACCTTGGTGTATAGTATTAATTTTTATTCGGGGCTCTCATCTCCATTAATTTCTAAAACAGTTCTTTCAGCTAAAGTTCATCTTCACTTTGTTCGCTGTGTCTCACCAGCAAGTCAGAGTTCTATAGGAACTTTGAGAATGGCCCAATTTGCACTAAACCCAGGTGATAAAATTTTCAACTCGTTGTTTTTTTAACGTAGATTTTATGAGTATCAAACGGACTTTGAGTCAACCACTAGCTTTTAAACATATGCATAGAAATTTTGTTATCTGATTTCATAAAAATGGTGATGGTGATTTTCGGAAAGAATCTGTTAAGTGCACAAATTGAAATATTTAAGTTGGAGAGAAAATAAGGAGTTCACTGAGATACCCAGAAAACTTTCCAAGATATAATAGAATCGAAATGTTTGTTAGATATCCAAACTCGAGTGTGATGCTTATTAGCTATAATCCCTAAGGTATGGATGGTATTTTATCTACTTGTGGAAGATATGATCTGGGGGTCCTATATCGACGACTTTTTTATATAGAAGTAATACATTTATGTAAGGCAGGATTTTGAACTTTTAGTTGTAAAACTCCAAAGTTTTTTGGATTTGAATCACTATATTAACCATAACTCTATATACAGCTTAGTTAGCTCCATAGGTTTTGACATGATGAGCCGAATAGCAATATTTTATTTTCCCTTAATTGTCTAAGAAATTTACATTGCTATTTGGATTATGATGTTTAGTGCCTCAGCAGCAAAAAATGGTGATGCTTAACAAATACGGCGAAAAACTGGTTGGCTTATTGCATGAAACTGGATCTCCAGAGATTGTGATTTTATGCCATGGTTTCTGATCTAATAAGGTAGGTATTTATCTTATATGAATGATTAACTATTATATTCTTTTTATTTGATTTACATTGGTACGGTACATAATAATTAAAATTAATATTTTTGTTTTTAGATATTTGCTTTAGATCATTTTGTCATAGCCTCACCATTATTCCATCAATTTATAAGTTAATTGTTCAATGCCTACAACTTTGGTCATAAGAAAAACAAAGTTTGTATTATTAATTAGATCGTTGAAAATCGTTAACTAAATTGTTCGGTTACAACATTTTTTATAACTAAACAGTCCAATTCAATTTGATTACTTTTTTACTCAAAATCGGACCGTATACACCCCTACATTGTACTCATTGTACAATTTCAAGGTTTCTTAGACATGTAATTACAAAATCTACACATATAATAAGATTATCTACTTGTATCATTAAATCCTTCACCATATCTTTCGGATATATTTGAGATTTATCCTATTATTATAGGGATATGGTTATGGGTTTTAGCTCATCTACTCTTAGCGGCTATTATAATGAATAAAGAATTAAATTAACCCTTGGACCAAAGTCTAACTATCATTCATTTCTTTTTTTTTATCACAAAAGGTGATATAGATATTAAAATTTTCAAAATCTTTGGAAGTATATTCAGAATTATTTGTATTTGGGGTGTGAAAAAATAGAGTTTGCAGAATAAGAATAAGAAATAATTTGTGTAAGTCTAATTTGAAACATGTTTTTTAAGGTTTTTAATATTAAAATTCATCATAGGACAAGGTGCAAATAAAAAAATAACCTAGTGCGAAAAGTTTGCTTTCAATTCAATTATATCCCGAAAACTCCATGTTGAGATGAGTTATCGTGGCCCAAATATTTTTAATTTAATTTACACAATACTAACAGTTAAACTAAAATAAATACTAAATAATTATAATAAGATAAAAATAAAATAAAAGAAAAATAAATACTTAAATAAATAAAAGAAAAATAATAAAATAATAAAATAATAAAAAAAAAGAAGAAAGAAAAATAATTAAAACAAACAAAATTAACTTGCTAGATCACATAAATAAAAATTGATAAAAAGAAAAAAAAAAGAAGAAAAGAAAAGTAAATAAATAACAAAAATATAATAAACAGACACAATCAAAAAAAATAAAAATAAATAAACAACGAAAAATAAGTTAATAAAATAAAATAAACAAGAAATAGAAGTTTGTATATAAAAATACTAATAAAAAATTAAATAACAAAATGAAATAAAAATAAGATAAAAGAAAATAACAAAGAATTAAAGTTAATAAATAAGAAAAAAAAGTAAAAATAAATTAAATATTTTTTTATATTTTTTAATTTTTTAATTTAAACAACTAACAAATTTTTACAATTTTTTTTAAGAAATTTGATAATAAAATTTTAAAATGCTATTCATTCGTGATAATGACGTTAAAAATTTGATGCAAAAAAACTAAATAATCAAATTTTATAGATTTACAATAAGCTCATAATTGCAATAATAATTTATAATAAGTAATAAGTATACTCTCAATACTGGTTTAAAAGGAATTACTTAATTTTTTAATAATTCAACAATTTTTTTAAAAGCAAACACGAAAAATAAATTTAAATATTTTGTCACAATATTTTAGTTTTTGAAAAGATTAAACTAATGAAAAAAATAATAAAATAATAAAAGATATATTTGGCCTAAATAAATTACAGGCAGATATGTAATTAAAAATCAATAAAGAATTAATATAAAATTTAACTAGTTGTCTAAGTCTAGTCAAATTAATTAGATTAATGAAATATAAATTGAGATTATTGATTCTCCTTTATAAGTAATTCCTTAAATTATATCATTATTCGTTATTAATTAAACCACTTAATACATTCAATCAAATTGTGAATTAATTTAATTTAATTATTCCTATTGTTTATAGAATTAACAAAGTGTATAACTTGATACCTTCAGTAGGGTTACCAATTTGAATTCACATTCAAGTTGTCTAAATTAGATCTAGATGATGTATCTGAAACCTAATTTTTATATTTTAAATATATTACGAAAAATATGTTGTCAATATATTTCTTAATAATAAATTTTGTAAAAATCTTAAAATAAAAAAACCTATATTTAATAATGATTAAATTATTCACGTAAATAATTTACATAAACAAGCAACAAAACTAAAATCTTATTATGACAACCCTTCAGAATGTTTAAAACAATAAATGATCAATAAATTACTTTCAATAAATTCAAGAAATATAATAATGTTTACTGAAAAGAAATAAAAATACAGATCATATTTTAATACAAAAAATAGATAGATAGATGTGCCATACTCTATAATTGTAATTTTAATCTTTATAGTATTTTCTAAATTCTATTGACAATTTTACATCACTTATCTAAAAAAATTCACTCTTGTTGCCTCTTATTTGATTTACTTAATCTAAGTTATATATAAAAACTAAACTTAAAACTAAGAAGTAAAATAATTATAGGTGGAAGAAAATAAACTATTTTAATGTTTTTGCACTTTTTACCCTATGAATATGAAGTTTAATTTATAGGCTAGTTGAAATCAAAGGGTTTCAAGTAAAATGATTAAATGCGCACCACATCCCAACTTTTTCAATGCCATGAAACAAAGTGAACAACACGCACAATAAATTCATATTGTGAGGAATGCATCGTGGCCTACTATTTTTGTCGTGGCACACAATACTGAACTTGAATTCTTCTTCCGTACCTCTTACATATTGGTTGGTTCTACATGTAAGACTTACATGCATTATTCCTTTAAACTTATAAGGTGTAAATGAGAATTTCAAGTGTGATTTTACATGTGTTGATCAATTATATATTTGAAGTTATAAATATCTGAAATACAATAGAAGATACTCATGATTTCGAACACATATATTTGCATTAGTATTCACATAAACATGCTATAATTAGACCTATTTATTACATTTAAGTGTAATAAAACGATGAAATATTAGTGATTTTCAAGAACTTATCATGTAGCACATAAAGAAAAAGAGCTAGAGAGTTTTATAAAATAAATTGTTTTTGAAGATGATGGCATATAATACTCATCTACATAGCTTAGTCATCTATCGTCGTTAAAAGGCCTTCTATAGCCAAGAATTTAGTTTAGCCTTTCAGCTCTAATGGTTAACCTATTCACAACTTTCTTTGATTGTTTAAGTTCTTACACAAGCTTATTGTTTTCCTTTTTAAAATATGCAAAACTTGAATTTAAAATATCAACAAATTCAGATAGTTCAATTTTTTCTTTTTGTAAGATAGAGGAATTAGGTTCACAAGTTTGAACTTTATCACTTAATTTTGTTACATCTACAAGTAACACTACTACAAAAGGGGTATTTAAGTCGATATGTAAATTTGATTTTTGGAAAAAACTGACTTATAATGAATTTAAAGTCGGTTCTGTGTAGAACCGAGGCTACACGTGGACGTAGCGTCAATTCTATGTGTCAACCGACACTACACACATGGATAGCGTCGGTTCATCACATCAACCGATGCCACATACATGGATATTTCTTTTTTTTTTCTTTCTTTCCCAAACAGAAACTATTCCAAGCGTTGCATAACTCTCAAAAACCCAAAACCTCTTCCACTTCTCCTCCAATATTTCTCAATTTTCGGGCACCTACGACCACCAATTTCAGCGTCGGTTAGTGAGTTTTCTTCCTCTCTAACTTATCTTTTAGATCCCCTATTTTTTTGAGCAAAATACTCAATTTTTTTATACTCATTTCTCACTTACAAAACACCATTTTTTCTTTATTTTCTTCATTTTGTGACTTCATTTACTCTTGTAAGTATTTCTATTAATCATACGCACTTATTATTCATATTTTTTCTGCTATTATGTGTTATTATTTGTGTATAAAGTTTTGTATTATATATGTAGGTTTTGTATTATAACATGAGGAGAAGAATATGATGATCTTGAATAACATAGGACAACACTATGATAATTTTTCTACTATTAATTAATATTTTTTTAATTATTTGTATTATTTAAACTATTTGTTTAACAAATTTGGTTTTTTTTTCTGTTATTATGTAGTTATCGAATATAAGTTTTAATTTCAGTATAATAGAAAATGAGTAAATTTTGTAAAAAAAATTAAAAATTTAAAGTTAGTTAAACGTGTGAACCGACTTTAAATTTTAAGTCATTCCATTTTGTAGTAGTGTAACCTATCTTTTTATTTCTTACACCCCATTTAGTTTAGAAAAATTCCTTAACACTATTAGCATTAAATTTAGTAATAAGAAATTCATAATCACTTCCCTCATTATTTAAGTCAATGTCAAACTCACTGGAGTGTCCATCAATAGTTGCAATGAATGCTGGGTAGTTGGTGTCACCATTTTTCGAGTCAATAGCATTCTCGTGGTCACTTTCTAAGTCACTAAGGGTAACGTTGAAAGTCCTTCCAGTTTTATTCTTTTTATTTGCACATTCAGCTGCAAAATGATCAAACCTATTGCATTCAAAACATTATTAGCTCTTTTGTATAGCTTAATTCCTTTTAATTTGTGAGTTCTTTTGATTAAATATTTTCTTGGGCCTTTTGGATAAGAATACCTGATTCTTCATCACCTTTATCATTTTCACTGTCACCATCATCAATCATGATGGTCTTGAATATGACATCCTTATTCTTTTTAGGTGTTCGAAGGTTCATTTAAAAAGTCTGAATCGAACCAACAAGTTCATCAATTTTTATGGTGTGTACAACTTTGCTTTCATTTATGGCAATGAGTAGAAAATTTTCCAAACTAATTTGTATTCATCAATTTTCTCTCCAAGATTTGAAAATATGTTAGCAATATCCCAAAGTTTAGCATAAAATTCAGAAAAATGTCTCATTTTCTTCTATCATAAGGTTTTCAAACTTAACACTCAACATGCGAAGTTTAGTTTGTTGAACTTAGGTGGTGCCCTTATGGGCAACCTCTAGAATATCCCAAGCGCGCTTAACAGTTTCAACATCATAAATTCAAAACTCATATGGTGGCACATCATTAAAGATGACATTAATATCCTTTTGATTCTAGCAACTAACAATTTTATCCTTAGTGGTCCATTCATTTCTAGACTTAAATGTGACTTTATCATTTTTGGTAACCGTATGTCATTCCTAACCATAAAGCACATACTTCGACACACTCTCATATGGAGAACATAAAAAATATCTCATATGAGCCTTTTAATATGGGTAGTTAGACTTATCAAAGAAGGATGGGCGGGTTGTAGAAGAACCTTCTCTCAAATTATCCATAATAAGGTTCTAGGCAATACTAAGTCTATCTAGTGAATGCTCTCATACCAATTGTAAGGAACTTGGAGTTCCATCCCAAAAGGTTAGCAAATTAGGTGAAGTAACCCAACTCCTTGTAATCCTATGAATTACCATATGTCTAGTCAATGTGGGACTTTATTTGCATATTCCAACAATCTCCCCCTCAAACGAAGGACCACATGGTTTAAATCCCCTTCAATCGAAGATATATATTATCTTCACAATTTACACTATGCCCAGCTCCCTCTCAATCGAAGAAACCCTTATCTTTACACTTTAATTTATAACTCAACTTTTTTCAAGCCTACAATGAGCATTGTGTTCAAGTAGATGGAGCCCATAACAAGCCTTGGGTTCACACAAATGGAGCCCATCTAGTGGAAAGAGTCACATAAGTCCTCACAATACCTAAGTTTGGGGTTGGTTCTGATACCAAATATAAGGAACTTAGAGTTCCATCCCAAAAGATTAACCTACTAGGTGGTGTAGCATAAGGCTTTATAAGTCCATAAATCACCCCATATTTTGTCAATTTGGGACTTTGTTTGCATATTCCCAATAGAGTTCTTTCCGATTAGCCATATAGATTCCTTTAAAATGGTTAAGTAATGAAGTCATAAATTGACCAAGCAGTAGAACAAACATAATATCTTCATGGAGCTTCCTCCCTATCTAAGTACCATTTGCCTAAATAAAGTAACCTGCTCGAGTTCCCTATGATAACCCGCTAGGAAAAATTTCTTAAGATAACCTCATTTAAAAGACCAAGGTCTCACAATCCAAGACCTATTTTCTCTAATGGGCGACAACTATACCTCTAAGCAACGTGAACAAATTTAAGATTATCTATCTTCCCCGACCAAAAGAAATTGGGATGAATCTTGTTAAACCATCCAAGATTGATTTTTTCCATTTATATATCTGAAAGAAATGGAAGAAACATACTTTGAATTACCGAGGAAATCAAGCATCTATGCCTTGCCAAAGAGAGTGAGTCATTTCCATACTTTGATCCTTACACAGATTTTATCAGCCAATCCTTAAACTAACACTTTATTTGGGCCCTATGAAAAAGATTGATACTTAAGTATGACATAAATGAGCCCTCTATACGCATCCTAGTTATTTCTCGAAGTGACAAGAAGTTGGCTTGAGGTACCCCTTTAGAAAATTAAACAAAATATTTATCCAAATTAACTATCTCATTCAAAAGGTGTCCATACAATTGGAAAAACTTAGCTAAAATATGGCAATTCGATAAGCAAGTGACCCCAAAAATGATAAGGTCATCTGCATCTCAAAAGTGAGTTGGTGCAATGTTTCCTCTTGGTGAAGAAATTGGGAGAAAACGCTCATTATCAACCAACGATCCAAGGTACCTACTAGAAAAATCTTCGACAATAAAAAAAGCAAAGACAAAGGGTCCCCTTGTTGGACGCCTCTAGAGTAAGAGAAGTAACTCTTAGGTGAACCATTAATCAGGATCAAGATTCTTAATGAAGCAAAAAAGTTTTGAATCTAAGCGAGAAAGATGTTGCTAAAGCCAAAGCACTACATCACTTTTATAATAAAATCCCAATATATGGTATCAAAAGCTTTACAGATATCATTTTGAAGAGCAACATTACCCCTATGATTAGGGAATTACATCGCATTAAAGCACTCTCAAGTACCCACCATACAGTCACCAATATTTCGGCTCGAAATGAACCTAAACTGATTATAGGGAAAAATGAGGGAACATATGTCTTCTAAACAGCCAGTGATAATCTTTGTTTTAGGCTTGAACATAAAGTACCCTAAGGTGATTGGCATATATTAATAAATAGTGTTTAATTATGGGTTTTTGGTATAATATTAAATAATTTGAATTCAGTCTTAGATGCGTTCGACTCGTGTTAAAATAGTTTTGAATTTCTCATATAAGATCTGTCCTAATGATGCTCCAACACTACTAAAGTATTTAGTTGTAAAATCACCCAATCAAGGAGCACTCATGAGATCTATGTTAGAAACCATGGCATAAATGAACTCTAGCGATGATACACTTCATAAATTGCCCGTTGCGATAAGAGTGACCAAGCAGGGAATGGCTGAATCGATAAGAGTCAAATCCATAGCATCACCCACTTGAGTTGAGAAAATTAGTTTGTAGTATCCCAAAATATGGCTAGCTATCGCTTCAGGATCTTGTTTAATTTCCAAGTGGGTTAGGGGTTTTTGGGCCTTTAAATGTCCGAAGAGTGAGTGGAAATGGGTAAAGTTTCTATTACTACCTTTTAGCCATTTTAATATGATCTTTTCTTTCAAAAAAGTGTCTTATTTATGTAGTAGTCTATCCAAGTCAGCATACACTTCGAACTCCAATTGTAGAAGGCTTCGAAAAAGGAGTCATCATCGTACTACTTTTGCATGTATGCTAGTATAGTTTAGGCTTTCATAATATTTTGATCTAAATTATCAAGGACCTCTTTATTAAAAACCTTAAGAGTCAACTTTAGAGCCTTTAGCTTATCAATAATAATCCTTATGGGATTAGCATAGAAAGGAGCTAACCCGGTGGCACTTACTAAATCAATAAAACCAAGATGTTCAAGCCATATACCATGAAACCGAAAAGGCCTCGGACCCCCTAACCTAGCCATGAAGTGAAAAGTAAGAGTATGTAATGGTTAGATTGATGACTTGGGAGAATACAAGATAAATTGGACCAATATTCAAGAGAGGTCTTAAAACATAACTCATGGTCAAGACACGATCAAATATGAGAGAGCCCGCCTTTAGTGTAAGTATAAAATGACCCTTTAGTATAAATTTAAACCAAATTACAGTAGTATATTGTAGCATTAAATTCCTCAGTTGAGATTGTACTACGAGACGAGCTTGTAGTTTCATGAGATCCAAGGACTGCATTAAAACCCCCTATTATTAACTAGGGGGATTGACGATTTGAAATGGACCTCATGGAGTCCCAGACATCCCTTCGCTTAATATAAGTGCCATTACCATAAATAAAAGTTAAATGGTAGATTTTTGAAATTTGCAATGTAAGTAACTATTAAATGTTGCCAATGCTATATAAAAACCATAGTATTATTCATCATTGAAGAGGCCTAAAAAAGCCAAAGCTTAGTTACAGACATGTAGTTAGCACAAATAAAGTGTAGCCAAGATTTCACCAGAAGAAATCATCCATAGAGCTTATATATAACATCGACTCCGCTATACATAAAAAATCAGGCCATTCCTTTCTATAGAGGTTTTTCGGAATAGACCAAGTATCTGAGTTTGAGATACTTTTATGATTCCAATAAAGAATTATCATGATGAATTATTGTATAAGGCCCTTGTAAAGGGTGCAAATATCATAGGCTAAAAGTAAAGGCTGACTGATTTAATCCGTTGACTTTTCTCGGTTGCTAATTTTCATCCTTCATTATTGGTATTTTTCAATTGATCCTATGTTAATTTATGCATAAGTGCACTGAGTGCAGTCACCAAGACGGAAGTAGTTGGGATAGTTAGAGTGGGAATGAACCCTAGTGCGGTAAGTGGAAGAGGAAAAAGGGTAGAAGCAGTAGAGCCTTACATGGCCAGGGCAATAATAGTTGAGGTAGGATAAGTTATACATGTTATTGCTTCTGTATGGATATCAACAATTGTTGCCTGCTAATCTCTAATTTTAAAGAAATTTGTCTTGGAGGGTAGGCATCAAAGTGTGGAGTAAGGGGGTTGCTATCAAGTATTGGCTTAGTTGTTATAACATTTGAGTACACGGGTATGGCAAGAAAGGAAGGGGTCACATAAGAGGTAGGAGCCTCAGTACCCAAGGCATAAAGGGTAGCAAAAGCATTACTTATTAGAAGAATATTATAAATATTGGTTACCTTAGGCCTATAACATGTTGTGTATGGGTTTGTGCCTAAGGCCTAGTTCATTGAATCTCCTTGGGTTTTTCAGTTATAGAAGTAGCATTTTTTTCTACATTTGTAAGCGGTATGGCTTATAGAAAAGTAAAAACTCCAAAAGTTTGACATATTTTCGTAATATAAGTCGATGAAAATTATAAGTGAGTCCACTTCTACGATAACCTACTCATTTTGTTATGAGCTAAATCTATATTGATCAAGAGTCTAGCATGCAGTCCTAGCTCACTATTGAGGGTGTTGTTGTCAATTTTTAGAGGAACACTAATGGCTTGTGCAATTTGTGCAAGAATTTTCTTATCCCAAAATTCCTAGGTTAAATTGTAGAATCAAATCCAAACTTGAGCATTGATGGCCTTTTTGATTATAAGGGTTAAAGTTGGGTGCCCACAGTTGAATCCAAAGATTCCTTATTTAACATCAATGGAAACATTAACTCGAACTCTGGTTCACTCCTCAAGGGAGTGTAATAAAATGTGATAGAAATCGTAACTGAGGGCAATAAGTTTCCAAGTAGAGGGAAAATTCTATACCGAGGTTAATTAATATTTTAAGTGACCTTGACTCCAAGGTATGTCTTATTTAAAAAGAATTAATGGACTGATAAAAGATTCTTTACATAGGTCAAGGCAAGATTAATAGACTTGCTGATCTAGGATGATACAAACAATATATCTACTCTTTCGTGGAAAAGCATCGCATGATTCAATAATCAAGCTTGAAGAGTTATTGCCAATGGCCTGAGCGTAAGTCTTTAGAGGCTATTTTTATGTATGCACAGAAATCAGGGGTTTGGGCTTGGATATATCTACAAAAAGAAATGAAGTTCCATAATTAAGAGGAAAAAACCCTAGACCAAAAAAGGCGCAATAGGAGGTGGTGACTACGAGTTAATGGGTTGAGAAGGGCGACTTGGAGTTGGTTATAGGTGGGGGCGTTGAGAACAAAAACTGCAATGAAGGAAGGGACCTAAATTATCGTATTAAGGAAGGAAAAAGGAAGTGTAGTTCAAAAAAATAGTTAAGGAAATAGATTACTAGGATGGACGAGCAATTGTCATCAAAGATTATACACTCTCAACCGTCAAAGATCCACTCACAACCGAGTGATCAACAACCATCAATGGTCTAAAGAATGAGACAAACATAGTATGTCTCTCTTTTGCTGCAACTTTCTTTTACAATTTATGAGTCGAATTGTAAAAAGTCTTGCTTCATTTCCTCTTTCGTGATATTTGTCGACTTACCAACAAAATCGTTTACACAAAATTCCATATGTAAGTACTATGGATAGTAGTGATATCAAGATAACAAGAGATTAACTAAAACAAGAAAGCACTAAATTTTTAATTTCATCCTAAAAGTAAGTCATTTGACATTATATAGTAAACACAAATATAATCAAAATTATTTCTTTTATTTATTTCCTCCGATTTCAACTCTTATTTCTCTAAGTTTATATTATATATATATATATATATATATATTTTAAAAGTAAAATGTTTATGTGTATTACTCTATGTATCACAATGTAATGATTCATTGTTAATAGATGGTTTCACGGTTACTTTATTACCTCAAATTCTCAACTTAATATTCAATTTAACATTAACTTGTTACTTGATGCATATAACTACATGATACATATGAAGTAATTTTATTGATATTTAATGGGAGCTCTATCTTCATCGACTATCCATTTTTAATTAGTTTTTAAAAATAATTCATGCTATTAAATCAAGTGTGAAATATAATAATTAATAAAAACATTTATAATATGTTTTTGTTTACTGAATGAAAAATACATATAGTATATATTTTTTTATGAGTTTTCAAAATATCTTTCATCTCTACGTAAGGATTTATATATTTTAAACTTTTTAGAAGAAAAAAAATGCATTAAATCATATTCATTTAAGATAAAGAAAATTAGAGGTGATAGTCTTTAACACAATACAATAACATGACATGAATACAACACAAAATATATAAAAAAATTTAATTAAAATTAATTAATATTTTTCATATATTTAAAAATCTTATTATTTTATACTACTATAATATTATAAATAAGCAACAATAAAAAAAATTAAGTATATTCATTCGTCCTTAAATTAACGTATAAAAACACAATAATATACTAAAACACAATATGATAACACAACCAGCACCAATTGAATCTCGACACACTACCCAAATATCACCCGTGTGAATAGTTATTGTTCGTTTTCTTTCTGAGTTGTCGACAAAAAAGCTATTCTTCTCGTTTATAAAAAAGTACAAATTCTGTCTCGAATTGTTTTTAAATGGAATTGCAATTCATAATACTAAAAGTAAAAAAAAATAAATTTACTATTTAATTGCTTTAGCTATTACTACCTACCGATTAGAATAAATGAACACTAAAATTGCTCTTTTTAAAATTAGAAATTAGCATTATTGATATTATATCTCATAAAAATATAATTAATATAATTAATTTAATATAAATATAATTTGCTGCTTAATTTTTACTCATATCATTTAAAATTTATTACAAATTTATAATACTAGTTAAATGAACATACATATATAAGTGTATTTTTTGCATTAAAATTCAATAATTTTTTATATAATTTTTATTTTAATTATATAAAAATTATAATATAAAATTATATTTAAGTTACATTCACCTAATTTTAAAATGAATATGTAAATCACTCTAAAATAATTTGTTAAATAAAAAGTAGAAAAAAAGCACACAAAGTTATATATGAAAAAATTTAAGATGAACATTATATAATAAAAAGAAGACAAAGTTATACTTTTCTCCTCTCGCTCTCTTCTGTTTTTTTTTTCTTCTTCATCTACTTCTCTGTTTCTCTGCTTTCTTTTCATCACGACGGAGAGAGACCTTCATTTATGGAGAATGCTCTCTTGGCACACAAATTTATCAATACCTAAATACATAAGGATACATTTAAAAACATAAAAACATATTATTATTATTATTATTATTATTATTATTATAAGAAACTTTTCTTTGAAACAACTATAAAAACCTTAAACATGTTATTTTATAAATATTTTGTTTATTTTATTTTCATGAAAATAATTTTAAAAAATTCATAACAAGAGATAATTTTCTATATTATTCTCCTTATTTTGATAATATATATTTAAATTTTGAAACTTTAAGAGTTGAAAAATTATAAAATTAGATGAAAATAATATGAAATATAAAAAAATATATTTTTTATTATCATTTGTTTTATTACTTATTTAACTAGTAATTAAAATTATATTAATTTAATAAATTTTTTTAACTTTCATGCATATTTTATTTAAAAAAAACATATCTTACTTTTAACCATATGACATATCCATGTAACAAAAATAAAATATCATACAAATAATTTTAATGAAATAAATTAGAAGATTAGAATCCTTATATAAATTTACAACCAATAAATTAAGATAAAATAAAATAAAATAATTATTCATTAATTATTGATGAATAATTGAATTATGTAACCTTGTCTAACAAAATCTATTATTTATTTACATATTTATTTTTAAGGAAGTACGGATGCAATATGAAGAAATTTCTCTTAATTAAAAATAAGATTATTAATTAATTTTTATATTATTTTATTTATATAAATTACAATTACAATTTGGAATATTAACTAGGTAATAGTAACAAAATAATTTAAATTATTTAAAAGAATTACAATAAATTAAATATAATTTTAAAAATATTAAGAATTATAGTATCTGTAAAAGTTTCCTTCAAACAAAATATATTTAAAATATGTTCTAAAAATTCTACTAATTAACATAAAAACTTATAAAAGTTTTTACATTTAATAAAAGAAATAATTAATTATTATAATATTTAAAATAACGTAAATTATTTATAAGTTATAACGATTTAAAATTATTTATTTATTTATTTTATTTTTTGCAAAAGTTATATGTAGTTTTTTTTAATGATAATTATGTATTTAAAAAAAATAAAAAAAATACTAATAAGAGGGAAGAAAAAAAAATTTAAAAGTTATAAGAAAAGATGAATAATAGTCTTATTTATATATGAAATCATAGGTAAAATAAAATATTTAATCAATTTTTATTTTTATTTATCGACGCTAGTGTAAGTAAATTTTTTTTTCTATAAAATCGTTTAATATGAAAAATAACACATAAAAAAAATATATTAAGTAAAATATTCATTAAAATAAACTAATAAATCTACAACCATTTATATAAATCTATCATTAACTTCAACATATAACAAATCAACCATAAAACTTAATGTTACAAATATATTTCTTCTTCTATTTCAAATCTACTATCAAACGCAATATTAATAGTATAAATCTCCCATTCATACCTACTGCGAAGTGCGAAGACCCATCCCCATCGCAACCTGACTTCACAGTCACCGTCCTTGGAACAGGTCTCTCCAATCTATTCAGAGTCCAAAAAATTCAATACCCACACAACGAAACTAATATATGACTTGAATATAAAATGAAATACCTTGAGACCCCTAGAACACGTGAATAGACATACTGTGATGATCAGAACTTGCAATTTGACACCAAGCAGGGAAATTAATGTTGTCTGAAAATAAACAGAAAATAAGAATCAGACAAGGGTGACTTGAAAAGAAAATAACAATTATTGATTGATTTACCTTCATTGCTTTAGTTTCTAAATTATGAGAGATGGGGAAGAGAGAATTATAGTTTCTTCTGCATTTGAGTTTTCAAAGTAAGGAAGTTAAAGAGACCCATAGATGAATTTTGATGCTGTGTTTTTATTTTTTTTTAATTTTAATTTACTTTTAATCGAGTTGACTCTCTCATTTGTCTTGCGAATGAATGATAATGTTAGGGTTTGGTATGAAATCAAAAAAGAAGAAAGAGATGGGGTGGGTAGTCGCAGGTTAGGGTTGGGTCGACTGGTGTGAGTAATGTATGAATGGGATCTGATTTGGGGTATAAGATTACACATATAAGTTGTTAATTCCGTTAAACGTTAATGGTTCACGGATATAAATTTAATGTTACGAAAATAATAAATATAAATTTAATGTTACGAAAATAACTATTCTAAAAATCGGTTATATAAAAATCTATTAATAAGATTTTGACTTTTGCAAACCAAAACCATCTGTTAGGTGTGACCAAAAGACCCATTTCGAACGCTACTCGCGGCAACACTCTGAGCTCATCGGTTGCGTAGCTGACGTCTCTTGGGCTCTCTCCGTCCGGCTTAAACCTCGATAATCAAACAGTCTTTATTTCATTTCTTCTTCGATCTCTTTCCTTAGAGGCAATAGTGTCAGAGAAGTCGGGGGAAAACGAAGGTAACAGTTCCTCTAATTTTTTATCTTTAGAAAATATGTTGAGTATGAAGATCTCTTGCTGTCCGATAATCTGACCGTCTTTATTTCATCTCTTCTTTGATCTGTTGGTCTTTTTTATACAAAATTTCCCATGTATTTTTTGGTCATTATTGGTGATGTTCTTGAATTGTTACACTAATTAAATAGGACTTTCTGAAAGTTTTATGCTTTTTTAGTCAAGTTAAGGCCATATTATAAAATTTGTTGCTGTTGCCTTTTCTTTTGTTATAATTCATCCCTTTTCCTTTTTAGATTTTGATGTGATAGCTTGATCCTTTTATTGGTTCATTTTATTGATGCATTTATAGACGAGTTTATACTGTTTTTTTTTTCTGTTTAGCATGAATAAGAAACAAAAATGGAGAGAAAGTTTGACGCTAAAATATTTTATTATTTTGGCTTTATATCTTTCATTTGAATCCCATTTTGATCATTTTTTGATATTATTAAGGCGTCATTCTAATTCGACTGGGTCTTCTGAATTTTGTTTTCCAGTTTGGTATGGTCATTGTTTGAAATCTATGCCTTAATTCCTCTTCTCCCTATTGTTTTCGTTGTCAGCAACAGGTTGTTACTGGGTTTAAAGCACTGGCCATTATCCATTGCACTGCATAACAGAAAGCTAACTGCCTCCCCTGTGAAGTGGCATTGCTTTCCTGCACCCACCACTGTAGTTGCTGCTCCTTGCATATTGATTTATGTGGTAATTGATTATATCATCGATCAAAGGAAAGGAAAATATTAAATGGCAACAGCTGTGCTGTATCCTATTTTCACATCATCAGCGTTGGTGTCACTGGGGCTGTACCACCTAGTCGCTTCCATCCATAATTACCTCAAATTCCCACAGTCCTATTTGGCGAAACCATTCCACCTTTTCCCAACCTCAGCATCCAACAATAATAACAACAATGGTCATCGTCTTAGGTATCTGCAGCTGTACCTGTTGATGGCATGCCTCTTTGTGGCCTTCTTGCATCAGGTCCTCATTGCTGGTGATTCTGACCCACTTCTCAAGGGTCGCACCCCTGTACACCGCTTCACTTCCCTCCAGTCAGCTGCAGTCCTCTTCCTATTTTTAGTGCTCTCTGTCAGTCTCTTCCTCTCTGATTGTTTCCCGTCTCTTCTTCCCATTCCCCATGATCTCTTCTTTGCCCTTGCCTCTGCCATCTTCTACCTCCAGTCTTCTGTCTCCTTTGCAGCCGCCTCTGTCCAGACCTCAGACCTCCAGGCCAAGTGTGACTACCTATCTTCTCGGATCTCGGCTCTCTCTGCCCTCCTCTGCCTCCTCCTTGCCTGCCTGCCTAGGCTCTTTGTTGCTGACGTTGGTCTTGCTGCCTCCATCTGCCTGCAGGGCCTTTGGACCCTTCAAACTGGTCTCTCCCTTTATGTTGAGGCCTTTATCCCAGAAGGCTGTCATCGTCTTCTTGATGTCATTAAGGGGGTTGAGGGATCTACCAAGTGTGACCTAGAGGAGTCCAGTCTTAGAGCCGTTGCCATCTTGGATCTTGCATTCTTGGTTCATGTCATGTTCGATCTATTCATAGTCATGGTCATATATGCAGTTCTGTCCAGGATTGTTGGTGCTCGAAGACTGGGCTCCTATGAGGCCTTGCCAACTGCTGCCCATGATCAGGAGCACATTCAGATGAAGTCCCTCACTGGAACCCAGGCTTAGTAGAGGATAATCATGAGTAAAAAGAAGAAAGAGCTTGCTTCTCATAGATTGGTTAGTCGATTGCTTCTTTTCACATTCTTATTTTTACTCTCTTTGGTTGGTTACCATTATTGTTGTTTCTTGAAAAGAAGACATGCAACACGTGTTTTTCTTTTTCTATATTTTAAAATGATGGCTTACAGCCTAGTGAAATATAGTTGGGTGGTTATTTTACACACCAACAGCTCCTTTGTGTTTTGTGAATTTTGCTAAAATAAGCTTCTCTTCTCTTTTCATCTTCTCTTTATGTCCCACCAATCTTGTCATTTACTTTACTTGTTTTTGACGCTATTGCAGCTTTTACTAACATCCTTTATAATTAAAGAAAGTTACTTCAAAATTCATGATTTCTCAGTTCTGACTTTGCTTAAAATTTTCAACCATTATTTTTTGATGGTGCAGTCAAAATAATGATTTCTTAATGTTTGTTATTAGATTTGTTTTTTACTAAACGGTTGGGGGTGGGAATTGAACCAGTGAACCTTGTGGAGAAATGTTAAACCTCTGCCACTCTACTATTGGGCAATAGCAATGTTTGTTATTAAATAATCTAGCACAAATTATGCCCTTCCAACTCTTAGGCTGAAATGGATGCTCTGAGTTTGGATCATATTTTGTTTTAGGTCAAGATAGTTTGCATTACATTTGGCAGCATGGGTTCTGCAGTAGAGCTTCCGGTCGATGTAATCCTTCCCAAGAATCTGTTCTTCATTCATTGCTACCATTTTAATCCAAGTTGGAACTATAGGGATTACTTTTTTTTTTCTTTCTGTTTAATTTAATTTTCTCGGACAATGATTTGAAACACCTACTGTGGGAATAACAGGTAAAAGGCCTAGAATGCATTGATGCATCTTTTAAGAGGTGGTGATTCACATAGATGGAGATTAAAGATTTCATAGTTTTCATAAGGATAATATTAGTAGTTCAAAGGCTCACTTTTTATGACAGATTGTTGAAAGCTTTCGATAAGAAGTGGTTACGGAAAATTGGTCCTTCTTAATGTTACTTGCTGCTTTTCCCTGTATAATTGGTCTCCTTCACTGAGGTTTTTTAAATACTAAGTAAAAAAGATTTAGTTTGATTGATAGTAAGTACATAGCTATCTAAGCTATGCAGTGTTTGTGTTGGCTATTTGAACATTTTAACACTACACAGGAAAAGGTAATGCATGCTTTTCTCAATCCAGATTCCACCTATTTGCAGAGTCCTTATAAAATTAGCCTAAAATAGCAGAGATTGATGTTGCTTCGTCTTATAATTTTATACGATATAACTGCAAGTCTAAGATATATAATTTTACATTGCCTACTGACACATAAAATAGCTCCGTTTATGCGATAAACATCCTGAGGTCTGTATAGTACATGTCTTGTAGATTTCTCACCACATATGATGCATGAAATGGTGATTGAAGCTAGCAAAAGGATCATATTTGTTTAGTAGAGCAAGGTACTCATTCTATATAATGACATTGCTCCTAAGTTTGAGCTCTAAATAGATTGTAATTGTATGCCCATCATTTAAAATTCAAGATTGTGGGATTGCAAGGTTCTGAACATAGTACCTGATACCATATTAGAGTATGTAGATCAACAGTCTTACCAAAAGCTTAGTTGTTGGGAGATGGGGTAACATACCATTTATTAGCTAACATGGTATTTTATGCATTTGGCATGTGAATTACTTTGAAAATTAAGAAGTATCCATACTCAAAATGTACATTGCTCCTCTTTAGCCTAAGCTATTGTAGAACTCACTAAAAGTTTATTCTTCTACTCCAGTAAAGTATAAATATGCATTCCATGTCTGGATAAACCAAATTGACTAGGATTGTTAACTATCCCCCAATAATGTCGATGTTAAATTTTTGATGATTCATACCTGAAAGGTGCTCATTGGATGGAATTTGTGGACTGACCCTTGTAATGTGGAAGAACTCACTATATTGCTTTATCACCAGTTGTCATGTTTCTGGGCTTATTGTCCCCACTTTGTACATGGTACAATTAAGGTGGTTTTATGGTAGATCATTACTCTGCCTTCTTGTGCTGCAACTGTAGTGATTATTGGAAACAATTCAAAGCAGAATTGCTCCTATATTCATGATAAATAATCTTGTGTTTATTTTGTATTTTGATTCTATGTAAGTTCAGTTAACAAGTCATACCATTATCGGAGCTATGGTTTTTGACCAATTAAGACAACCTCTCTCGACAAAGGATTATAGGATATTTTGAATGTTTTATAGTGTGGTCATGGTTAAATTAAAGCTGATTGGCATTAAATGAAATGCAAAGAAGAAAACAAGGGAGTATTGCAAAGAAATATTTATATCTGCTAAAGTTATTTGCTTAATTATATTTGTAAAACTTAATTGATTTTGAGATTTGAATCTGTTTTGAACCTCGATCATCAATCTACAGAATAGTAGGAAGAAAAGGTAGTGCAGCTTTCCACTTCCCCCCGTTCTTTTTTTTAATCCCCATCCAGTCTTAAAATTTACGTTTCATTTTTCTCTACTTTGAAGTATCTGTTATGTATGACTCGTAACTATGAGTTGGATCCATTCATTTTTGTTGTTCAGTTGGGTTAAAATGTCGATATTAGTTCCTTCGTTCATGGATGAAGATGTTCTGTTGTTTCATATCTCAACTCCTGACTCTCTTGGTCCTATTTAAAAGAAAAATTAAAAGAAAGTACACAATTGACTTTTGACCAATTGGTCACCTTTCGAATATTGTCTATTGTATTGTTTTGAATGTTGCCTTTAGGGTTTTAATTATAAATTCTTTTTTCTTTTCCTTTAGATAGTTTGATGTAATTGCTTGATTGCTCACTCTCTTGCTACATGTCAATTCCACGTTTGATTTTGTTCTGTCCCCACATTATTGCAATCTGATGAGGGTTTGTTTGCTGGTGCTTCTATTATAATTGGTTTCAGATTGAAGCGGTTTAAAAAAAAGTGGTTTTAGAAAGTAGTTGCTTCTGCCATTAAGAACAAAATGTGTTTTCTGAGCCAAGAAAGAGCTTATAATTTTATTTTCCTATTTGGTTGTGAAGCGCTTTTTTTCCTTCTGTCAGAAGCGCTTTTATAAGGTCCTGGAAGTAGAAACAAAGCCATCAAGCTTGTTATACTTGTAATTGTACCAAATGTGTGAAGTCAGTATCATCCAAAGTCATGAATGTTTTTGCATGTGTAACTTTGCAGTTCTGTGGAGTTCCATATGCTCCTCATTGCTTGAACTCTTGAAGTAGGCTCTACTATCTCATTGACCTATTTGCTATCTTCTATTCTCATTCAAACATTTTGCTCTCGATTGATAACCATCAACTAGTGTAAGAATCTGCAACTTGTGAAGGGCATAAATTTGAATTTTAATTGCATGTTGGATCTCTTTTGTTGCATCACATCTCTAACTCACGTAAGAGTATGTCATTGTAGCTTTATCGATCTTTCTGCAGCATTTTGATTAATTTCTTAAATAACTTTCTAAATTAGGTATATATTTTTTTCCCTGCTTTGTGATCATGTCTGCATACTTAAGTTGGAATAATTTCTTTTTTCCATTTTCTTTTTCAATATCAAATAGTATTTGTTGAGGCAAGTTTGCATCTTGAATTTGTTTTGACTACACAAGTAAAGACTAATCTTATAGGACTTATAGTGATTTATGCATTTATTTCTCGTTTAGTGCTCTAGTCATAGTATTCCTAACATTCGATTGTCTATTTGTTAGAAAAGAAAGAAGTACCATTCTAAACTTCTTATCGAAGTAAAGGTTTGTTTAGAATTGCACCTTTAGTTGAAAGTAGTTTTTAAAAACACTAATTAAGGTGTATGGTAATCTTAAGGAGAAGGGCTTCCAAAATTTTAAGAAGCCTTATTAATGCTTTTTAGGAGTAGTCTTTTATGCATGCTCTCTTTATAAAATAATTATTAAAGTGCTACTCAAAATCAAACACCAAACACTTAAAACTTAAAACCACTTCATTCTAAACCATTTCTCTTGAAACCACTTTTAAGAGAAGCAAATCCAAACAAGCTATATATCAATTAACTAGTTCTTTATTCTTAAAAGGGATACCCTAGCTTTTACACAAAAATTATCATGTCTTCGAACTAATTATTGGTATGAACTAGTGTTTATGCGTTTGTTTTTCACCTTTGTAATTTTAAATATTTTAAATTGTTTGAAAGGTGAAGAAGATGGAAGGGATTGATTTGATATTTTTGTCTAATTGGATACACTGATATGTACTTCAAGGAAACACGAAACGTTTGAAACTTTGAATGGTTAAAAAATCTGAAACTTTAAGTTAAGAGATTTTTAGATTTTATTATTGAAGAGATCTTATTATTCATAGTCTGTGAACCTTTCTTTTAAGACATAATTATTGTATTTTAGAAATGGATGGAATTTGAACGCATGAAATTCATCGTCTGTGAACCTTTCTTGGAAGGCATGATTCTTGTATTTTTGAAATGCATGGAAAGTGAACGAATGAAAAAAAGTCGAGTTACAAGAAAATGAATTTCTAGGTAAAAAGGATGCATATCATATATGCATTCATATTTAGTAAGTGCGATCCATAAAATATTATGTGAGAAAGGGAAGCACAATTAAATAATGGGTGATCAATTCTTTAAACAATTTGTTAGTATCATTAAAACATTTTGATCACATATCTTTTGTAAGGGACATATAAGTTACTTAAATTTTAAAATTGAGATACTTTAGTCATATAATTTCATAACTATGAAGTTATGTAACTAAAGTGTATTATTTACAATATAAAAAAGATACTTTAATTATATAAATATGAAGTTATATCATTAAAGCGTCCGAACTTTAAAAGTCAAATAATTGTGTTTCTTGTAAAAGATAAGTAATTAAAATATCCAAATGACACAAAAAGAGTGATCTTTAGGATATATTTTTTTTAAAATGATATTACGTTGAAGGGTATTTTTGATATTTTTATTACATACTCATTATCAAACGATATATTTTGAGGTAGATATGGCTTCTATATATTATATGAGTTTTTTTATAATAAACCATAAAAATATCATTAATATGAAGTTTTTACATATACAATCAAATGTATATTAAAAGGTACATCATTTTCCTTAAAGTTATCTTCTAATTTTTCCATAAAACATCATTTGGTTAATTCATGAGCAAGATTATTACACTCTCTTTGAGTCCAGGTAATTTCAGATGATTCAAAATGTGGAATGAGAGAAAAAATTTCATCTAAAAATTGGGTTGTTACCCATGACAATTGATTTAGATTGCATGAAATATAATCAATAACCTATTTACAGTTTCATTTATGATCATCTTTACATCCATCTCTTTAGTAATACCAACGGAAGCTTAAAGAATCTTACCCTAATAGCAAATAAGATTACCATATTCATCTCTTCCCACTATCACTATATAACCATTTTTTTCTTTAAAACTAGCATCATAATTAAATTTAAGAATTTCATGAAGAGATTTTCTCCGATGATTAGCTTGCAAATGCCTTCTCACAATATTTTGATCAGTCCTATATTGTCTAGTCATCTGTAATTGTAAGAACTCATCATACAAAACTATAAGATAGTTCAAACATCTCTTGAAATTTATTGGTTGGCCTTAAAAACCATTATGTGAGAGTTTGGAAATGAGATCGTTCTTTTTTTCTTTCAGACAAATGAAAGTCTATAGGGTTTCCAACTCTTTTATCCCAAAATATTTCCTGAGTCTCATTTTCACTCAAAATAATATCAACATATACAAATAAGTGTTGTAACTTTACCATTTAAATGATGAATAAAAAGGGTGTAATATATGCATGTTTCCTTCCATTATTACCATATGTTACAGTGGTTCCCTCCATTTTTATGTAGGACCACTTTTTGGCCCCAATGGATTGGTTTTATATAGATTTGGTGGATCAACTTGCATTATTGTCTCTTTTTATACCCGTCTATTTATCTTTGAAAATTTCTCTTCTTGTTAAAAATATCAACTTCTATTGTTTTTACTCGTTGAATTCTCATGCTTCCATAATAGAAAGAACCAAATATTGGATAGCTCCCTTCCATCAAGAAATATAGCGGGAGACATTCTAAAGTGTTTTTTGGCATGGTAACCCCACTATCTTTGATTCATTTTTGTGAAGGGAAAGTGAAATCTTAGGCTTGAATTGAATGTTTTAGTTTTGTTGTTCATTTTCTCTAAAATACCAAAATTTTCCTCCTATCAATATACGCATGAAGTTTACACATTGAGTATATTTTATTTTATTCAACTTAAATGAGTGTTTAAATAGATAAGTGATTTATATGTCCTATTTTAAAACATTAAATGACTTATGTGTCTCGTATAAAAATTATGTGAGTAAAGTGTACCAATGACATAATGAAATGACTTTTAGGGTACTTTATCCTTTCTTGTATTTATTTCAATTAATTGTTAATATGAAAGAAGTTGTTTAGTTAGTTGTAATGACAATTTCTATAATCATTGGAATTTTCTTATTTTAGTGAAAAAATCAATAATATCAACTTATGAACAATTATTAAATTAATCTAAATAATCTAAAATATGATTAGTTAGTTAGTTAATATTCCTATTAGTTATCTCATATTTTTAATTAAAAATTTTGACTCGCTTTTCGTTAATTTAGTTATTTAATTAGTGTTTTTAACTTTTTCAATAATTTGTTTAGAGTATCTAGGTTTATTTTATTAATTTATTTGATTTTAGAAAATAATTGAAGAATTTAAAACCAATGCAATTTTGTGAGAGATTGATCTCAGATAAAACTTATCGCCAGATTATTAATGATTCATACACTTACGAGTATTTATAATTTGCAGATCAACTTTCTCTCTATTGATGATCTATTTGACTTGAGCTTTTTGAGTCCAATTGATTCAACCCTTATTGTGTTAATTCTAATATTTGTTCATTATTTGAGGCTTTATATTTACCATGTAGAAATCAACATCGACAATTGTGTCAAAGTCGATGATTACAACATTTATTTTTACAAGTGAATTTAATTTTCATTAATGTCTTCAAGCTTGCGACTTTTGTGGATTAATAATAACTATATTTTGGATTATCTTATAATAACTTACCAACCAACCACTCTTTTTTGTTGGCTTATTCTTAAATTTTTATTTGTTGGCTTATTCTTAAATCTTTGTATTGAATTTTTTTAATTAAACTTATAAATAAAAAACTTTTTTCCATTGATTTATCCTTAAACCTTAATATAGAGTTTTTTTTTGTTAAACTCAAAAATCAAAGAATTTTCACTTTGATTTGGTCTTAAACCTTTATGTTAAGTTTTTTTAACTCATAAACTAATAACATTTTTCGTTGGCCTAGTCTAACACCTTAATGTAGAGTTTTTTTGATTAAACTTACAAATTAAAGACTCTTTTAGTTGATTTAGTCTTAAACTTTTGTGTTAAGTTTTCTTGGTTAAATTCACAAACCAAAGAATTTTCCCATTAACTTATTTTTAAAATTTTTTGTTGAGATGAAATTCATTTTGGAGATATAAATGAAGAAATATTTTTTGTAGAAACTTTAGAGAACTCTTAATTATTTAACTACAAAAATGATGATCAAAACATCATCAAATATAAATAAACTATTTTTCTCTTTTTGTTCTTAGAAGATATTCTTTCTAGGAAACAAGATGAAAAATATTTTCTCTTAATTTGTATTAGTTAGACCCAAACCACGTGCATTCCATAAGGGTCACATATACTAAAATATAGAGAACACTATTTCAATGCTTGAACTAATGACTACAAGACTTCTCATGAAAACACCAAATTTGCTTCTAAGAGCACAATAAAGAGATAACAAAAAGAATTCTTAGCAAAGTTTCAAGAGATTAGAATGAAATGGTGGAATGATTGGTATTTATTGAAAAATGAATGGCTAAGTTTACACTTCTTTCAAAAATGAATGGTAAAGATTTAATTAAAATGTGTAGCTTAAGTTACAAAAAGCAAACTATGTTAAGTTAAATAAGAATATTGTGTTATGCATGACAAAGTGTTGGGACTTAGGCTTGATTTAATCTAAAGCTTAAAAACAATACTAACACTTGTAGAAATTCTCTCTTTAGGAAGAGTAGGTCAAATTAAAAACATGTAACCTAGTTAAAAAGAAAGAATGTTCCGACTTGACATTTTTAACTAAAAATTAAACCATACGAAAGTATAGATGTAGGAAATAATACATGAACAAATAACTTAAAAATAAAATTATTTTTTTAAAACTAAAAATACACAAATAAAAATATATATGTATATAAATTAAAATCCACAATTTAAATAACATAAAATTTAAATATAGTAAATGATCGAGGCTTGTGTATTACACAATGTCCTTAAGATAAGTATTTTGCTCATTTTAGGTGTAAGAGAAATATGAAAACTTATCTTCCAGGATACAATAATCAAATAGTAATAAATTTATACCATAGTTTATTATTTCATGAATTTTCAAGTGTTGAACTCTTAAAAAATACAAAAAAAATTCATTTTTCCTTTCTCTTTGCTTTACTCTATTTGTTTTTTTCTTTTCTCTCTCTTTCATTTGTTTTTATCTTTTATTTTTATTTTTTTTGCCGTTTGTTTCTTCTTTTTTCTTCTTTTGTATTTATTTTATATAGGAGAACAGAGAAGAGAAGCCAAAAACTATTGATGAAAAATCATTTAAGATAGAACATAAGCGTAAATTATTCAAGACAAAACAAAAATGAAAAAAGAAAAAGAAACTAAAATACATTAAAACAAGCTAACCATTTTAACAATTTTAATTCAAAAATTTTCAACAATCACCCACATAAATAAAAATTGACATATTTTAAATCAAAATCTGACACGGAAATAGAGTTTAACGGATCAAAACCTAGATAAGATAGATAGGTGTTACCCTTTGAACCTTCTACTATAAAATTATATTTACCTTACTGACTGACTAGTAGATGTGATGCCCTTGAATTGTTCTTCCGTTTATGTAAGCGATGACTTACTTCACATAAGAGTTTTTTATAACACAATTCAGTTCTCACTGTTATGTTCATTTTGGTCATGAACATATGTCTGGTTCTGTGAGAGTCTCTAAAGAATTGAGCCCTATACAATTCTCTTTCGAAGCGACTCCACTCCTCCATCAAATAAGTGATATCTTATCTTTAAAAGTAATCAACAAAGAGTAACCCACATACTCTACTCGTATTCTTTTCATAAGAATTATTTAAAGCCTTAACTTACCTTATATCTTATAGATATCACTATTTTTATCATAGGAATGGACTTGAGGGTAAACCCTCCACAGTGATCTCACTAAGTCTTTATAATTAGGTTATCCCTTTGAATCTAGATTTTGGGATATCTAGTCAAATAGGTTGGGTTTCCTTCGTAAATCCTTATTCATTCATGGGCTTCAATCCCATTCCTCTCGATGACTTATCAACTAACTCTCGATTTAACCCTTTAGTTAAGGGATTTGCTATGTTATCCTTTGACTTCACATAGTCAATAGAGATAACCCAGTTGAGAGTAGTTATCTAATGGTATTATGTCTATGATGTATATGTTGAGACTTACCATTATAAATATTGCTCTGTGCCCTACCAATAACAGATTGACTATCATAATAAATGCATATTGTAGGTATATGCTTAACCCATTTAGGAATATCCTCTAAAAAATTGCATAGCCATTCGACTTCTTCACCACATTTATCCAAAGCGATGAACTTAGATTCCATCGTGGACCTAGCAATGCATGTTTGTTTAGAGGACTTCCATGAAACAATTGCATCACCCAATATGAACACATATCCACTGGTATACTTTGAGTCTTTCATGTCAGATATCTAATTTACATCATTGTATCTTTCTAATACAGCTAGATATCTTGTATAGTGTAGTCCGTAGCTACGTGTATATCTTAAGTATCTAAGTAGTCTTATAATACCTTTTAAGTGATAAGATCCTGGATTACTAGTATACCTACTTACTTTGCTTACAATATAAGCTATGTCTGGTCTCATACAACTCATCAAGTACATAAGACTTCCTATCATCCTAAAAAATTCTAATTGAGACACACTCTCACTTTTATTCTTAGATAGGTGTAAATTTACATCTATTGGCGTTCTTACAATTCCAGAATCATCCTTGTTGAATTTCTCAAGTATTTTATCAATATAATGATATTAACTTAAAATGAGACCGCTTAATATCCTTGATATCTTAATTCCTAAAATTACATCAGCAGGCTCTATGTCTTTCATATCAAACCTTGAATTCAATATAGTCTTAGTAAATTTGATCATTTGATCATTACTACCTACAATTAGCATGTTATCAATGTATAGGCACAAGATAACATAACCATCTTCTTTGTCTTCAACATATACACATTTGTCACATTCATTGATTTTAAAACCATTTGTTCTCATGACATTATCAAACTTTTCATGCCACTATTTTGGCGCTTATTTCAAGCTATATGAAGACTTTACCAATTTACAAACCTTTCCTGTTTACCCTAGGCATGGAAAACCCTTAGGTTGGTCCATGTAAGTTTATTCATCTAACTTTCAATTTAGAAAGGTTGTCTTTACATCTATTTGATGTATTTTAAGATTTCACATAATGATGATAGAAATTATCATCCTTATGAATGTTATTCTCGTCATAAGAGAATAAGTATCAAAGTAATCAAGGCCATATCGTTGTCTATATCCCTTAATTATAAGCCTGGCCTTGTACTTATCAATTGATCCATTTGATTTACGTTTTCTTGTGAAAATCCACTTGGACCCTAGTGTTTTACTACTTGGAAGTAAATTAACTAGTTCCCAAGTGTGATTTTGTATAATGGATTCAATTTCACTATTAATGGCTTCTTGCCGTTGAGGACCTTCAAAAGAATCCATAGCCTCTTCATAGGTTTGACGTTCACTTTCTAGAAAGTAGGTCAAAAAATATGAACCATGGGACATTTTTGTCCTAGCCCTCTTGTTACGTTTGAGTTCAACCTCAACCTAGTCCCCAACCTCTTGTTCAGGTTCCTTGGTTTGACTATATTCATTCATAGTCTCATAAGTTTATTTAGAAGAACTTGATTCTTCTTGAGATTTACATGGAAATACATGTTTAAATAACGATGCATTCCTTGATTCCATTATTGTGTTTTTATGTATGTTTGGGATCTTTGACTCGTGCATAAGAAACCGACAAGCACTACTGTTATATGCATATCCAATGAAGATGCAATCTATCATTTTTGGACCTATCTTCATCTTATTAGGTACTTTAGCAAGACATCCCCACACTCATAAATATTTATAGCAATGTACCTTTCCTTAAAATAATTTATAGTGTCTTATGTGTATTTTTCTGCAGTATCTTATTAAAAGATAGTTAGCTGACAAAATAACTTACCCCATAAGTTCTGTGGCAATCTTAAACTTAACAACATTGCATTTATCATTTCTTTCAAGGTACGATTCTTATGTTTAGCAACTTCATTTTCCTTAGATGAATAAAGCGCTATGGTTTCATGGATAACTTTATGTTGTGTACAGAATTCACCAAACAATGCTTCATATTCACCATTGATCTTCTTGTTGAGTTGATTATCAACTTCTATTTTATAAAAATGAATTTCTTTATAGCTTTATCTTTGCTTTTAAGCAAATAAACATAGCAATATTTCATGCTATTATCAGCAAAATTAATGAAATACTTTTTCTCACCTCTTGTTCAAATAAATTTCAATTCACATAGAATACTTTGGATCAAATCAAAGGGTTTTATGTTCCTCTTAGTTGATTGAAAAGATGACATATTCATTTTACCTCTACACAAGTCTCATACTTGTGTTTGGACTAATTTGTAAAAAGGGATATTCTATTACATCGCCCTTTAATACAATTATTCCATTCTTGATCAATATGACTTTATTAGACTCCACATCCATCTAGAATCCATGCTTCTCAAGCAATGAACCTCACAAGGTTCTTTCGAATCTATAGCATGTACAATACGTTGTTTATAGTAATATCTTTTTTAGAGATCATCTTTAGGATCACTTTATCTCACCATCAATCATTGAGGTTGGAAAATTCCTACTCTCAAATGGTTCTGAGAAAGTGAATAAGTTATTATTTGAGTATATATGACTAATAGCACTACTGTCGATCTATCACTCTTTCGAGCTATACCCAACCATATTCACATAAAAAAATAACTACCAACATGTTCATATATGAACCAACATGATAATGTTATCCATCACACGTGTTGTAAAGCCCAAATTTTTGTTGTCGGTCAAAAACACATTAATGCTATTTTACACTAATATCCAAAATGAGTTAAAATTAAATTTTAAAATATAAAAATAATTTTGAGCATTTAATTTAATATGGTTAATCTAAAATTAATTAATTCAAAAAATTAGTTTACTCAATACGGAAAATTTAATTTTCTTAAAACCCAATTTCAATTCATAGTTTAATAATATGAAACCAAATAATACATAGATTAAGTACTTTAAGATCAATGAATACAAAATTAAGTATTTTGTCACTATAAAATTTATTTCTTTTATGAATACCAAATTCACCACTTTTGTTAGTTCGAAAATTAAGAATTTCGTAAATGTAAAACCCACTTATTTTGTAAACCTTAATCCAAGAAATACAGAATTTACTATTTTTCAAATACAAAATATTTATTTTTTAATGAAAATAAAATTCACTATTTATTTTTTCGAATATAAAATTTACTTATTTCATAATACAAAATCAATCAATTTATCAAATGTAAAATTTTATTTTTTTTACTTATACGAATTTTCTTATTTCGTATAATGAAATTATCTGATCGGTAGATTAAAAAGTATTAAATTTATCATTTACAAAATAATAATTTATAAAATACAAATTCATGTTAGGTGAACAAATTCCTTAAATATTTTGATATTCTCAATACCAAAATCTACTTTGATAGCATCCACCAAATAATCTACGATGCTAACTCAAAACAAAATAAGTTGAACTATAACCTTTCAATTTATAGTTTGCAAAAATTATTGTTTGGGATTGTTCGATTAAAATAGTTTATGAATATCAATTATATAAAACTGTTTTCACGTTAATTACAAAAACCAGAATAAATGTGTTGTTAGCACCCACTATGAATTAAATCATATATTCAAGCATGACAAAGCACAAACACTAACTCAAATTATTGAAACAAAAATTTTTTTAGATAAACGACTGAAATAAAAAATACTAACTTCATAGCCACCAGACAAAATAATACTGAAAAACTATAATAATTAATTTACTTTCTATATGAACAAAACTGAAAGCATTTTCAAATTACATCAATGAACATATCTCACGTACCAGCAGAGAAAATAAATTAGTGTAATAAGTAAAATAATTAGCATAAGTCTTTTTCCCTTTTCTTTTCTCTCTCTTTCCTTTTTCTTTCTTTTCTTTTCTCTTTTTTTCTTCTGCTGTCTGTTTCTCCTTTTTTTCTTCTCTTGTCTTTACTTTATATAGGAGAATAGAGTCGAAAAGACAGAAAAATCATTTAATACATAACAAAAATGAAAAAAAAAGAAACTGAAATATATTAAAAATAAACACAAACAGAAGAAAGAAAAAGGAACTAAAATACATTAAAACAAGCTAGCAGTTTGAGCCATTTAAAAAATTTTAATTTAAAATTTTCCATCAATAATGAGTTACACAAATTTCTATCTTCGAGAAAAAGAACAAGTGTAGCAACTTTCACTTTAGCACGTAACCTATTTCAAGTATGCTTTGTGACTCTTCCACGGGGACACATGCAATTCACAAAACTAGAGAATTAATAAATTGTGCTGAGTGTAGATCACATATAAACACATTGAGTTTAATTATTAAAAACATAGTAATTATTTATTTTTGCCTTTATATAAATTTTATATAATATATAAAAACAATTACTAAAATAAGATAAAATGAGTAAAAATTATTCTTTTGATATAATAATGCCAACAAACATCAGCAAGTTCTGTCATAAGTCTTAATTATTAATTAATGCCTGACAACTTGAACTAGTAGTAATCAAATTCTCAAGCAAGCAAGAAACAGATCATCCAGTCTGCACAATCTGGATGAACAATCTAAACCCATATGTCTGACGTGCAGTCACCTCCAGGGTATCTCATTTCATGAGCTAGAGAAGGTCCATCAGGTTCAGCTCCAAAGTCAACAAAAAATTTTGGATTTAAAGCAAGACCACCTTTCTCAGTATCAACATCAATTTGTAACATGTGTGATCCTTTGTCGACAAGTTCGGGGTAAAATTGGCGATCCCATGCACTGTATAGTGAGTTGGTTACATAAAGCCTCTTCCCATCTAAGCTTAACTGAATCATTTGTGGACCTCCCCTCAGCCTATGACCCTTTATAGAGAGAACATAAGAAGCTCATCAATATAAGCTCATCTAAAGCACGAGACATATCTATCAAAAATTCCAAATAATTAGAAAAAAAGTTATGCAGCTTAACAAGTCCAGGACTGACATATAGATCACATGAAGTGTAATATGTTCTGAACACTATCATAAAACTTGGTAGAGTTCTATATTGTCTAGTCCTTGCGAAGAAAGCTATATAGATTCGATGGGTTCTTCCTATTGATGATATATGTCTATAATATTCTAATATATTTATGTTCAAATCATGAAATATTTTGCCACTGAGAAGAAAGTCAATTTGCTATGAAAAAATTCTGGTTTGATATCCGGTGGAGTTTTATCATGAAATGTATGAAAGTGTATGCTAAGAATTTTTGGTTATATATATATATATATATATATGAAGTGTATGTTAAGAAGTATAAATAAATTGTTAAACACATAAACTTAAGATCTTAAGCTTGAGTTTTTGAGAGAATTAAGTTCTGACTCTTCTATATGGTATCAAAGTAGTAACATCTTGAGATCGAATCCATATGACAATTCCCCAATGTCAATTGAATTCTCAAATTTAATGGGCCTTGTAAAATGACAAGAAAACCCGCTCTCGAAGAAAGTTTAAATAATGAACATTTGTAAAGATAAAATAACCTACACTAGAGGGAAAATATTAAGAAGTATACAAGAGTTGTTAAATCCACTTCTCAAAAATTTAAGCTTTTGAGCTTGAATTTATGGAAGAATTGATATTTGGCACTTCTACGCACACAAGTTTCATAATGGAGGTCATACGAACCTGGACTTCCGGCAAGTCAAACTGAAATGTGTTACCATCTTCTGCCTCAGCAAAGACTGGGCTTCCCTTTTGGATTAGTCCTCCAACCCATAATTGGCCGGTCAACTTGGGAACTCTAGGGTTTTCAATGTTGTATTGTCTAACATCACCATGAAGCCAATTCACAAAGTATAGAAAACGATCATCTAATGACATTAGAAAATCAGTTATCAGCCCAGGCATTTCTGGAAGTATCCAGTTCTGCACCTTTAATGGTTTCACTGATATTGCAACCTGAAGAAAATAAATTAGTGATTGTCCAGACAATTACGGCTCATAAGTGTAAGATAAACAGATGATTAATACATAAGACATATACCTCATGGCTCCATGAGCTATCCTCTTTCTTGAAAAACCGAACCATGTTACTTGTTAAGGCACATCCAACAAATCCAGTATCTTTAGAAGGATCATGAAGAAACCTTATCTGTAACGGTATGAGATTGAACATGAGGGTGTTATCATGTACAGAACTTATTTAATTTGCTAAGAACATATATTCAAATTGTATAGTCAAAAATGTAGGTTAAACTTATATACGTTCACCTCTAAGGGTAATAATCCTGTGTTCCCAAGATCCAATGTTTGTTTCAGTTCACCACCAGGCCAGCTGTACACATGCAAATGTCTCCCATATAAACCATCTGAGACATGTTGAAGATTAAAACCTTCAGTAAAAGCAGCAGGGGCGCCCCATGATGTGCTTATCATTGTCTCATGTCGTGGTTGGTACCAAAAATCATAGCCAAACAATGGACTGTGCCCTGGTTTCTCCCACCTAATAGTGGTTATATAAATGATGAAGCTCTTGCTAGAATATAACATACAAAATCAATGCTAAAAATCAAAATGGTGAAAAACTCGCTGCAAATGCCTTCTTGTTAGGTTAAAATGTTTACAAATTTTGTGCCTTGTAATTCATATTCAGTCCATAATCCTCTGAAGAAGATTTATTATCTAACAAAATCAATATAAAACTAATGATGAGTACTACGTTTAATGTGCCCTTAACTGAAACAAAAATGCATACCTTCCTTTCACATTAAATTCTGAATCAAGAAGAAGAAATCCATTCCCGGTAGCATTTCCATCTTTATCTCCTAAGCATGACACCATTACATCACCAGAAGCAAGACAATGGGATGTATGTGGATAAGCCAGTCCGGTTTTTGTTAAAATATCTTCAGGCTCAACAACTTTTTGTATAGAGGGCGCTTTTGGATTTGTTTTGGTGTCAATCACATATATACGACCAGATCTGAGAGGTGTAAATGAAACAAGAATTATTAGGTTCAGTTCAAAACAACAGATCTTTCTAGCTAGCATATGGACCACCAAATATTAGTAATTTTTCATTAAAAGGAAGCATTACTATTCATGTTTGGAATGGGTCATTCATGCAAATTGCAGCATTGCAACAGTAACTATGCTCTTCCAGATGATATATATCTAAAACAACTCCCAGAAAAAGATTGTTACTCAAGATCATATACACTTGTGAATTGTATCAAATTTTGTCATGAAATGCACAAAATTTACGTATTAATGAAACTCGAAGCCATTTATCATTTCAACCTTACATTTTAGCAGCTTATTCATACAATTTTAAAAATGTTGAAGTTTTAGTTTTCTACCAACTTCTAACCATGTCATGCAGTGTGAACTGGGAAAAAATCAAGCTCAATGGTGTTCCTAATGTTTGCACTTTTTTCACAAATGTCATTAACATTTGAAAAAATTGTCTCTAATGATTAGACATAATATCAAAGATAACCCTAATCAATAATGGTATTAACTTCTGATTAATGGCAAATCTCTCACATACTATTTCAATAATTTTGCTAAATTATTGAAATACCTTTTAAAAATAATAACAAAGTAAACATTATTAAAAAATTATATAAAATAACACTCTTAAATCATATAACAACAAAAATAACACGTTAATAATATTGAACAAAATGTAATTTGTTAAAGTTCAACATTGAATAGGTCTAATTAGCTTGAGTTCAACTTGAACGACTTCCAAATGAATTTCGTTCAATGAAAAATTTTGGGTTTAAGATATTTTTTAGTAAAAAATATATAATTTTGACACAATATGTGTTATTTTTGTGGTTACAAATTTTAAAAGACATTATAATTGTTGTTTTCCAAATTGTTTTACCTATTTACTATATTTATTATGATTAAAAAAATAAAAATCTAAACTTCCTAAAGAAATATACATATTGTTTAATTGATATCTATTTCATTATATATATTTCAAATTTTATTTTTTTAATTGGTAAGCACATGTATTTATATTTTTCACTTTATGAGTATTTGTTTATTTTATTAATTTTTATGATTATAATAAAATAAAAACGTAACATCTTTATATTTATTTATTAATTTAGTGTTAAGGATTATTTAATATTAACATATAAGAGAAATTAATAGGTTACAAAAAATCAAAGATACTTTTCAATTTAAATAATCATTATTTTAACTTCCGTTACATGCAAATGTCATACTTCATATTTTAAAGTCTTAAGTGTATTTTTGAAGAAAATACAAACCTTATTCTTAATATTTTCTCAACTTTATGATGCCGAGTGGCTGTAAGTATTCTGGCTCATAATGTATATATATATATATATATGTGTGCGCGCGCGCGCGCCAAAGAGAGTGAAAAAAACTAATGCAAAAGTGCATTTTCTTTGGCAACAGCAATCACCTATATATACGTATATATACACAAAAAACCAGATATTTGCATGATTCAACAGAATGAAGGAACATGCGAATTTTGGATGCAAAAAGAACTTAGTGGGTTACATTAGTGAAGGTAGGATGAGGAAACGACGATCTGCAGACGGATCTCCATGGCAAGAGCTGCAAGCATTCCATCCTGAATGATGTAGTTCATCACCTAAATATGGTACAGGCAGCCTGTGGATAACTTTCGAGTAAGTGGGAGAACTAGGGTCTATGTCCACTGTGGCCAAGTAATCTGGCTTCTCTCTTCCTGTTCCTACAAGGTTTTGAAGCAATTGATTGAAATCATTTGATCAAATGACTAAAATGAATTGCCTAACTCAAGAAAAAAGAAAGCTTTATAGAAAAATCAAATTTGAAGACTACTATTAGCATGTATATCTCATTTCTATGTCCTACGAAAAGGAACACTTGTAAGAATCGATCCATATTTTGAAATCAGTAAACAACACATTGCCAAACAATAATAAATCATAAAATTGTCAAAAATACAAACTACACAAACATAAACAACCTCAAACTATCAAATGAATGGTTAATTAATACATCTTTGTATAGGTCCTGCTCACGTGAAAGAGTAAGAAAATAAAAATTTTAGATGCAATCACATTTGACAAATTCATCGTATATAAATCTATTTAAATCTCTCAGATAGTGTCTTGCAAAATATTGAATAAAAAAATTGCAAGACTGCAAAAGAAACACGAGAGACTCTAGAAAATGTATACATGTCAAAGAACCTTGCCAATAAATTTTATTTGTGGAAGGATTTATATCAGATGAGGAAGGAAGATAATGTGAGCATGATGTAGCACGTTAGCGATTTCAACAAGTTTTCTCACTTAGTAAGATTCAATGTGAGTTTCGACGATGAAGAGAAAGTTGTAATGTTGCTGGCATCACTACCCTCATCATATGATCATCTCATAACAACTCTGACTTATGCGAAGGATAAGATGGAGTTTGAAGGTGTTGTAGAAACTCTTTTGTCATATGAGAAATAGAATAGGGAGAGAGATTTAAAAACACAAACCCTTATCATAGAGTTCAGAGGTAGGAGACAGTATAGAGAACAGAAACCCAGAGGCAAGAGTAAAGGTAAATCAAACAAATATACCAACGTTGAATGATATCAATGTAAGAGGAAGGATCACATCAAGAAATTTTACCAGGTGTTCAAGAAGGAACATGAAACGAACAAAGGCAAAGCAGTGAAGAAAGATGATAGTAGTGATGAAAGATGATAGCAGTGATGATGAGTAAACAAATACCATAGAGGAGTATAATATCATTTATAATGAAGATTTTTTCAATCTTGTATCACACGAGATCAATTGGGTGATTGATAGTGGTGCTACAATTCACGCTATATCAAGTAAATAATTTTTCTCATCATACACACCTAGAAGTTTTGGTATTGTTAGAATGGGAAATAAAGGCCTGTCAAAGGCTGTTGACAGAGGAGCTATTTGCTTGGAAACAGAGAATGAAACCAAACTATTTATGAAGGATGTCAGGCATATTCTAAATATGTGCTTGAATTTGATCTTTGTACACAAACTTGAAAATGAAGGATATTATAGCTCATTCATTTATGACAAATGAAAACTTACAAAAGGCTCCTTAGTAGTGGCTAGAGGTAAGAAGCATACAACTCTGTATATAATGTAAGTGAAGCTCTCCATTAACACAGTAAATGCCTTGGAGAAACACAATGCAACTGAATTATGACATAAGAGACTCAGTCACATGGGTAAAAAAGGTATGACAAGTTTAGTCAGGAAAAAGATAGTACCCATAATGGATGAAGTGCATTTGGAAAATTTATTTGCTTTCAAAAGTTCTTCCAGAATGAATAATATTTTAGATCTGATTCATTCAGATTTGTATAGACCAATGCTAAAGTCACTTGGTGGTGCTCAATACTTTGTTACTTTCATTGATGATCATTCAAGGAAGACGTGAGTATATCTTCTGAAGACAAAGGATCAGATGCACATCTTCAAAGAATTTCATGCCTCAGTTGAGAGACAGAATGGGAAGAAACTGAAGTGCATTCGGACAGACAATGGTGGAGAATACACAGGACCTTTTCACGCTTACTGCAAAAAGTATGGTATTCAGCATCAGATGACACCTCTAAAGACACCACAATTGAATGACTTAGCTGAGAGGATGAACATAACTTTGATGAAGAGAGTTAGATGTCTACTCTCACATGTAAAGTTGCCTAAAACTATATGGGGTAAAGCCATACTCAGAGTTTCGCATGTGTTTAATCTTTCACCATGTACTTCTCTCAAGATGGATGTTTTAGATAGAGTATAGTCAAGAAAGAATGTTTCCTATGATCATCTACGGGTGTTTGGCTGCAAATAATTTGTTCATATCCCAAAGGATGAGAGATCCAAACTTGATGCCAAGATAAGATAGTGTATTTTTATTGGCTATGGTCAAGATCAATTTGGTTATAGATTTTATGATCCAGTTGCAAAGAGACTTGTCAGGAGTGGTGATGCTATATTTGTTAAAGATGAGACCATTGAACATATTGTCAAAATGAAGAAGGATGTTCCTAATTCCAATGATGACTCATCAAATTTGGAATTAATTCCTCCAACATCAGTGCCAAGACAAGTTGGAGATGAAGACCAGGTTTATCCACCTGATGAAGATGATGTTCCCATAGAAGTTAGTTTTGAAGACGAGGGAAATGATGATATTCATTATCTAGGACCAACACTTGCGACTTCTCCTATTCCACGGATTATGTTTGCAAATTGAAGAAAAGCTGCTACGACATAAAACAGGCACTAAGACAATGGTACAAGAAGTTTGAGTCTGTTATGGGGGACCAAGGCTACAAAAAGACTACTTCAGACCATTGTGTTTTTGTGCAGAAATTATTTGATGATGATTTCATTATTCTTTTGCTCTATGTGGATGATATGTTGATTGTTGGTCAGAATATTTCTGGAATCAACAACTTGAAAAATAAATTGAGTAAGTCTTTTTCTATGAAAGAATTAGGGCCAACAAAACAGATTCTTGGCATGAGTATTATTAGAGACAAAGACGCCAAGAAATTATGGTTGTCACAAGATAAGTACAATGAAAAAGTACTTCAGAGATTTCATATGGACAAGGTTAAAGCGATTAGTTGTCTTCTTGTTAATCATTTTAAGTTAAGTTCTAAGTAGAGCCCTTCTACAGACAAAAAGAAGGAAGAAATGGAAAAAAGGTTTCATATGCTTCAGCAATTGAAAGTCTGATGTATACAATGGTTTGTACATGGCTAGATATCGCTCATGCAGTTGGAGTTATGAGTAGATTCCTTTCAAATCCTAGAAAGGAATATTGGGTTGTAGTGAAATAGATTTTCAGGTATCTTCGAGGTTCTTCCAAAATATGCCTATGTTTTGAAAATGAAAAACCTGTATTAGTTGGATACATAGATGCATATATGGCTAGAGATATAGATTTTAGAAAATCTATTTTAGGTACCTGATTACATTTGTAGGGAGAGTTGTGTCATGACAGTCAAAGTTATAAAAATGTGTTGCATTGTCCACTACAGAAGTAAAGTTTATAGTAGTAACAGAAGCATGTAAAGAGTTGCTATATATGATGAAAAAATTGATCTTGAAATAACTTGGGTTGTAGCAAGACAATTACCAATTATTTTGTGATAGTTAGAGTGCTATGCACCTTGGAAATAATGCCTCTTTTAATTCGAGATCAAAACATATTGACGTGAGATATCATTGGATTATGGATGTAATGGAGAAGAAACTACTATAGCTTGAGAACATCCATACAGACAAAAATGGATCAGATATGTTGACGAAAATTCTTCTAAGATAGAATTTTGAATACTGTTGTTTAGCTGTTGGATTTGTAGAACCCTCCATGTAGTCGGGAGGGGGAGATTTGTAGGTCCTGCTCACATGAAAGAGGAAGAAAATAAAAATTTTAGGTGCAATCACATTTGACAAATTCATCATAAATATATATATATGGCTAAAATTTGGCCAACTATGTGGCCAAATTATGGCCATATAAGGGATAATCAATTTTTCCTATAAATAAATAATGTTTTTGCCTATTAAAAGTACTTATCTATAAAAACAATAATATTTTGGGTATTTTTCTATAGAGAAAAAAATCATGTACTTTTGTATAAAATAGACCAAAATTTAGATACTTGGGAGCTATTTATAAAAAAAAACCAAGTCACTAATGGAGATCAACTATGGCTAAACGCCGGGAACAATTGAGGTAGGAATGGGACCAAGCTTAAGGCATACCACGTCATAAGCCTCGGTCACAATAAACCAAGACAATTACCAACCTTTATTTGATTTTGGCAACTCCTCAAAGAATTTATAGTGGTTATAAGATACAGCCCCAAACATACCTCCAATAGCAACTTAAAGTCTTTTAGAGTCATCTCCTAGCCGTTCTCTCATCACAAAATATGGCAAGAAAGCAAGGTCTTCCAAAAATTAAGTGGAAATTTCCTGGTGTGCCCTACTTTACAAAAAAATTCCTGCACCAAAGATGGGAACGAAAGTCCAAATCCAGAGATAGTTGGTCGGCGAAGATAGTGATGCCATCAGAAGGGGGATTGTTGGGAATCAAGTTTCCATTAGGAAGAATAATTCTTATGTCATTCAAAATTTCAATCATCTTTCTTAACTCATCAGCAATAGGCTCGGTCAGAGTGGGACAAAAGAATTAACTTCATAGCCCAAACTTGGTTCAAATTATTCAACTAGAAAGCCAATAGGGATAGTAGCAGAGTTAGAAGTGCCAACAGAAGTGTCAAGAGTGGCGCGGATCATCGGAATGACCTCCACAGAATGAGGGACCGCCGACCATAAACTTGTCAAACTGGTCTGTTTGATTGGCCATACCGCGGGTCATTGGGACCCTCGCCCGTTGGTTGGCTAGATGGTGTAGACCCTTGTATCGGCTTGCCTTGTCATCTCACCTGGATGGATTGCCTTGTCGACTGCTCGACTTCTTTGGGCGGTTGATTAGCAGTTGACTTGGACGGAGACCCCTTCTTGCTCAGCCTCCATTTGTGTTTTCATCAGAATGATTGGATCCACCTACATTGGTCCATATGGGCTACTTGGAAGATCTATACTAGTGATCTATGTTATGGTTATATTGGTTGCTGTTGTGCCTAGAGTGCCAACGAGAAAGATCGTAAGACTTACAAGACATCACACCTGTGGGGAGCATCCCCTTCAGATGATTTCTTGGCCTATAAGTTAGGGTTCACATGAAAACAGAGAAGAAAACAAGTAACTATTTGTATTCCAAGTGTTTTTGGTTTTCATATAAGATTCAACAAAATTCAAAGAAAAATAAAGAGAAGAGAGTTTTGATACACTTACTAAGTGATTGATGAAGACAAGGTGTTTTCAAAAAATATTCTCTTCAATTTTTTTTTCATAATTTGGTTGGATGTACTCGAGAATAAATGAGGTTGATGGAGGCTTGATCTATACATCTATACATCTCTTCATAAGTTTAATCTCACCCATTCATTTGACCCAAGATCCAAGGAAACAAAATGGAAGAAATTTTGAAAAATCTAATCATATATCAATCAAGATTAAGAAGTTGAAATCCGCAAACCTACGATGATCTTTTATTATAAAGTTTGACTAGCCCAATTTCCTAAACTCGAGTTTGATTGAGACACAGAGATAATTGTTGAAAAGCTTGGAACTTCAAGATCACTATTCTATAAAGAAAATTGGGATAAAAGCTGCATGTTTCAATCAAAATGTTCCACATATAGATGCAATTATGTTGCCATACCTATGTGAAGTAGTTATACCATCTCACCCATCAAAGACGATGGAGGCGATCTAGGGGCTAATATTGGTAGGGGATTTCACCAAGTTTGAGTGACATTATTTGATTGATCAATGTCGCCTTTGAATAGTTAAATCGATTCAGTTAACACATGATCAATATATAGTAAGTTGATGTTTGAATTTCAAATACAAATCTTTTTTGATAATTATCTCTTAATTTAATTTTGAATTAAATACTCATGATTTGATATCTTGAAATATGAATAATTATAAATATCAAGATTAATATCAAAATTATATATTATTTTGATATTATCTTATTAATAATTCAATGCGATATTATGATATTGTCATTGAATTAAGCCTATAAATGAATCCTCATATTCAACATTGAAGATATCATCTTCTAAAATTATTACAAATTCTTCTCTTACTTTCTTGGTTAAATCCTATATGGAATTAAGCTAAACATTAGAGTAGATATGACACCCCTATATTGTATCTATGATTATTCACTCATCTATTTTAGGATCCTAATCAACAATTCAAGTGGTGAACACAATGGATGCATAAATCAAATTTAATAGAGATTATCTAACAAATAAGTTTATTCGATGACTCAAAGTCTGTTGGCAAAACTCAAAAGGCATTCTGCTGAGTGAGATTACTCATCTATATATAGTAACGTGGTATATGTTAATTCACACTCAATGGTTTATGTTTTAGCTACATGTGTGTTGGTTTGTAAACTTGTTTACAAGCCCAAAGAAATCAAAAATAAACTTTGAAAAATTCTAGCCCATTTGAAGTCCAGCTCATGGAAGCTTCTAAGGTGATGATCTGGATTGATAAGGATACAGCTCATGGTTGGTGGGAAGAAGAAAATCAATGGGTTAGGTAAGGAGATAGGTGTATGGTTTAGATTGTTTTCGTAGGTTTATATTGTATGGCTTAGATTTATTTGTTGTTTCTATAAATACCTCTCATTATAAATGTAATAATCAAGTTAAAGAAATCAGAAACAAAAATTTGAGAGTTTTTGAGTATTTCTGGAAAATTGTTCTTGAGTGTTCTTGATTATTGAGAGTTTTGATCCATAATATTCCAACAAAGTGGTATCAGAGCTGTAGTTGGAAACATAAATATACACTATTTTATATCAAATTGAAGCTCTTGACAAGACAAATCTGACGCCGTGAGAATCATCCCGATCGGAGTTCGGATGCGCCGCCACGATCCTTCGGAAGTTTCTGCCAGAAAGTGAATTAACCCACTGAATCAGCTGAGTTGGAGCCGAGTTGACCGAGCCGTGAAGCCTGTTGACCGAGCCACTGAGCTGTTTGACCGAGCCTCCAAGCCATTTCACCGAGTCGTCAAGCTGTTTGACAGAGCCGCCGATACAGTTGACCAAAGTTGACTTTGATAGTTTAACTTTGACCGTTGACCAAAAATTTAGATTTTTCCCGGAGTTCCTCCTAAGGTTTTGATGTTTTGAATCCATCTGTGCGATCGGAATTTACAAATTCTCACTATATTGGGAGTTATGTCAAGTGGAGGTATGTCATCGTTTCAAGTCCCAACACTCAACAACGACAACTATGATAATTGGAGTATCAAGATGAAGGCTCTTTTGGGTGCACATGATGTGTGGGAAGTCGTAGAGAAAGGTTTAAGTGAGCCAGACGATGAAGCTACTCTAACACAAGTGCAAAAAGAATCTTTGAAAGATTTGAGAAAGAGAGACAAGAAAGCTCTTTTTCTTATCTATTAAGCCTTAAATGATAATGGGTTTGAGAAGATTTCAGATGCAATATCTTCCAAAGCAGCTTGGAATAAGCTTCAATTTTTTTTCAAATGAGTCGAGAAAGTAAAGAAGGTTCGTCTCCAAACACTAAGAGGTGAGTTTGAATCTCTACATATGAAAGCTTCCGAATCTATTTCTGACTATTTCTCGAGAGTCGCAGTTGTTTCTAATCAATTAAAAAGAAACAGTGAGATGCTGGGAGATGTTAGAATAATGGAAAAAATACTTCATTCATTAGATTCCAAATTTGAACACATCGTTGTGATGATTGAGGAAACAAAAGATTTGGAAGAAATGACCATTGATGAACTCAATGGGTCATTACAAGTATATGAAGAAAAGCATAAGAAGAAGCAAGGTATCATTGAGCAACTCTTCAAGATGCAATTCAAGGATAAGCATGAAAGCCAAGGCAATAACAGAAACCAACGTGGCCATGGTAGAGGTAGAGGCCGTGGACGAGGTGGAAGCCACGGTCGTGGACGAGGTTGGAATTACAACAAAAATTCCAACAACTATGAGAGAGCAGAAAGCTCAACACAAAGTCGAGGAAGAGGTAATATGAACTCAAGGTATGACGAATCTCAAGTTCAATGCTATAATTGTCAGAAATTTGGACATTATGCTTCAAAATATAGTGCTCCCAATAATAGAGTAGATGAGAAAATCAACTACATAGAGGAGAAGACCGATGAGAAAGAAACTCTTTTTCTAGCACGGAAAGAGGGTGATAGTAGTCAACCAAATGCCTGGTATCTTGACAGCGGTGCAAGCAACCATATGTGTGGAAGGAAAGACATGTTCGTGGAACTAGATGAGTCAGTAAGTGGAAATGTCTCATTTGGAGATGATTCAAACGTAGCAGTGAAAGGAAAATGTAACATTCTTATTCATTTGAAAGATGGGCAACATCAATTTATTTCCAATGTTTACTATGTCCCAAATATGAAAAGTAACATCTTAAGTTTAGGACAACTGTTAGAGAAAGGTTATGATATTCATACGAAGGATTGTAATCTTTCTATAAAAGATGATAAGAATAACCTCATTGCTAACGTGCCGATGTCAAAGAATAGAATGTTCTTGATCAATATACAAAATGAAATTGCAAAGTGTCTGAAAGCCTGCTATAAAGATGCATCGTGGCTATGGCATCTTCGATTCGGACATCTCAATTTTGGAGGATTGGAGCTGTTGTCTAAAAGGAGATGGTGAAGGGACTACCTTGCATTAACCATCCTGATCAATTTTGTGAAGGGTGCCTACTCAGGAAGCAATTCAGAAAAAGCTTTCCAAAGGAGTCAGACTCAAGAGCCAAAAAGCCACTCGAGCTAATCCATACTGATGTGTGCGGACCGATCCAGCCCAGCTCTCTTAGTAACAGTAACTATTTTCTTCTTTTTATTGATGATTTTTCAAGAAAAACTTGGGTATATTTCTTGAAATAGAAATCAGAAGTTTTTGAAGTATTCAAAAGGTTCAAAGCTACAGTGGAGAGAGAAAGCGGTAGAAAAATCAAATCCATGAGATCAGACCGAGGTGGAGAATTTACATCCAAGGAGTTTCAAGAGTTCTGTGAAGCAAATGAAATTCATAGATCTTTAACAGTGCTAAGATCCCCCAATAGAATGGTGTAGCTGAAAGAAAGAACCGAACAATCCTCAATATGGCACGAAGCATGCTCAATAGCAAGAAACTACCCAAAGAGTTTTGGTCAGAAGCAGTAGCATGTGCAGTTTACTTGTCAAACCGATCTCCAACAAGAAGTGTATGGGGAAAGACATCGCAAGAGGCATGGAGTGGAAGAAAGCCTGGTATTTCCCACCTAAGAGTCTTTGGAAGTATAGCCCATGTTCATGTACCAGATGAGAGAAGAACGAAGCTTGATGATAAAAGCGAGAGTTTTATCTTTATCGGTTATTATGCTAATTCAAAGGGCTATAAGTTGTACAACCCACACAATAAGAAGATTGTGATTAGTCGAGATGTGGTATTCAACGAAGAAGGAGAATGGGATTTTAACTCTCATGCAGATAACTTCAATTTCTTTCCTCAGTTTAAAGAAGATGAGCAGACAATGAGGGAGCAATCTGTAGAAATTCAACAAGAGCTAACGACTCCACCTATTTCACCAATGCCAACCACTCATAAAGATCCGTCATCATCTTCGAGTGGAAGTGAAAGAGCCGTGACACGTACACGAAATCTCCAAGATCTTTATGAGGTAACAGAATGACAAGATAATCTTACCTTATTCTGTCTCTTTGTTGATTGTGAACCAGTGAGCTTTCAAGAAGTTGTACAAGAGAAGAAGTGGAGAGATGCGATGAACGAAGAAATCAATGCAATTGAGAAGAACGACACATGGGAACTTGTTTCACTTCCCAAAGGGCATAAGGAGTCAAATGGCTGTACAAGACAAAGAGGAATGCTAAGGGAGAGATTGAAAGACATAAGGTAAGGCTAGTAGCAAAAGGATATAGTTAAAAGGCTGGAATTGACTATGATGAGGTATTTGATCCTGTTGCTCGATTAGAAACTATAAGACTAATCATTTCTTTGGCAGCTCAAAATAAGTGAAAGATACATCAAATGGATGTAAAATATGCTTTTCTAGACGGAGTCCTTGAAGAAGAAGTCTATATTAAGCAACCATCAGGCTATGAAGCAAAAGATCACAAAGACAAGGTGTTGAAGTTGAAGAAAGCTCTTTATGGGTTAAAGCAAGCACCAAGAGCATGGAATAACCGCATCGACAAGTACTTTTTGGAGAACAACTTCACCAAGTGTCCCTATGAACATTCACTCTATGTCAAGATTGAAGATGGCGATATTCTAATCGTTTGTCTATACGTAGATGATCTCATCTTCACCGGAAGTAATCCAAAGCTATTTGAAGATTTTAAGAAGGTGATGACCCGAGAGTTCGAAATGACAGATATCGGGTTAATGGCATACTACCTTGGAATTGAAGTGAGACAAAAGGAAGAAGGCATATTCATCTCTCAAGAAAGCTATGCAAGAGAGATACTAAAGAAGTTCAAGATGAACGATTGCAAGCCGATCAACACACAAGTGGAATATGGAATCAAACTATCCAAGCATGAAGATAGTGAAAGTGTGGATCCAACATTTTTCAAAAGTTTAGTTGGAAGTTGCGTTATCTCACATGCATAAGGCCTGACATCCTGTATGTTGTTGGATTGATTATCCGCTATATGGAGAAACCGAAAATCACCCCATTTCAAAGCTGCAAAAAGAATCCTACGCTATCTAAAAGGTACAATTAATTTTAGCTTGTTCTATTCAGCTTCCAATGATTACAAGCTTGTTGGATATAGTGATAGCGATTTTGTGGAGATCTAGACGATCGAAAAAGTACTTCCGGATTTGTGTTTTTCATTGGAGATACTACTTTTACATGGATGTCGAAAAAGCAACTGATTGTCACCTTGTCTAGCTATGAAGCAGAATATGTAGCAACTACCTCATGTGTTTGCCATGCAATTTGGCTGAGAAACTTGTTAAAGGAGCTAAGTATGACACAAGAAGAGCCAACCAAAATATGTGTCGATAACAAGTCAACCATTGCCTTAGCCAAAAATCCTATTTTCCATGATCGAAGAAAACACATAGATACTTGATATCATTACATCAGGAAATGCATCACAAGAAAGGATGTACAACTTGAGTATGTAAAATCACAAGATCAAATTGCAGACATCTTCACTAAACCGCTCAAGCAAGAAGACTTTGTCAGATTGAGAAATTTGCTCGGCATCATAAAACAAGTTTAAGGGGGAGTGTTGGTTTGTAAACTTGTTTACAAGCCCAAAGAAATCAAAAATAAACTTTGAAAAATTCTAGCCCATTTGAAGTCTAGCTAATGGAAGCTTCTAAGGTGATGATCTGGATTGATAATGATACAGCTCATGGTTGGTGGGAAAAAGAAAATCAATGGGTTAGGTAAGGAGATAGGTGTATGGTTTAGATTGTTTTGGTAGGTTTATATTGTATGGTTTAGATTTATTTGTTGTTTCTATAAATATCTCTCATTAGCAATGTAATAATCAAGTTAAAGAAATCATAAACAAAAATTTGAAAGTTTCTGAGTGTTTCTAGAAAATTGTTCTTGAATGTTCTTGATTATTGAGAGTTTTGATCCATAATATTCCAACAACGTGGTTTGCTAGTTTCCATTTTGTTATTTTGATTTCATATTATCATTTTTTTTTGTTTTGATCTCTGTTTTCCTTTTGATTGGTAGCTCTCCTTAGCTGTGAAAGCAAGGGTCTGCTAAACACATTGTGTCTTTATTTTTAGATTAATACCACGTTGTGTTTAATTAAGGCTGCTTTGTAATTGATTTTTTGTGTCTAGGTTAAAAAAGTTATATTTAACAAGTCTTAAATCATTTTATATATATATATATAGAGAGAGAGAGGATTATGATCGGAATCAATAATTTTAACAAATAAATTTAACTAATTATATTTTATGTTGAATTATTACGATGTAATAAAGAATATGTATTGATTTAAAAAAACCATAAGAAAAAGACACAAGACAGTAAAAAGAGATTATTTTTTTAATCAAAATAATTAATGTGATTTTAACTGATATCAATGGAATTAAACAAATAAGAGAATTGTAAAACAGAAAGAAAACAAGAAAAAACAAAGACAAAAACAAGTTATGAATAATGAATAACAATAAATAAGACTTACCAGAATAAACACAAGTTACATAAATCAAACGCTCTCTTGGACCAGACATGGCCTCAATTGGAGTGGCATACCCTGGTCCACCACCCTTGCAACAACCATTTTCATTTCCCTGCATCTTCCCAATCTCATTCGTTTGTTCCAAAACCACCATATCTGTAGCCATCTCTCTTTCTTTTTCTCAAAGAAAGTCTTCTGTAGCGTGTGGCTCGTGTCTGAGAGAATGAAAATCGGTAAGCTATTTTCAAGAAGAAGAAGAAGAAGTCAATATTGGTTTCTGTTCACATGCATAGCACTCCTCGTTACGAACGCCCAGCTGACATGAGATAGCCTAACTAACGTGGCGGATTCTATTATTTTTCATTTATCTTATCAATCATTAATAAGACTTTTATTTTATTTAACAATTCTTTTAATTATAAAATTACCGATTTATATAAAATAAAATTTAAAAAAAAAACAAAATATCACTGATAATTATAAAAATAATATTTTATGTATAGTTTATATATTTTTTAAAAAATTCCACCTATCGTTTTAAATCTATTAGACTTACTAAATATTAACTATCAATTAATTGTTATTTAATTAGTTCAATTAAATTTTTTGATTAATTAAATCATATTTACCGTTATTATAATATTATTTTTATTATTATTTTATATAATTTATAATTAACTATTAGTGGTAATACACAACTTATACCAAATACAGTAATCCCATCATCACATGTCCAGGGGGGATGTATCGGACTCTTTCAAAAAGAGTATGCTAATATTTTACAAATTCGGATCATATGAGATTTGCAATATAAGTACAAATCTAGTATATATATATATAACTCTTTCAAAAAGATTAATGCTAACATTTTACAAATTCGGATCATATGAGATTTGCATGAATATATATTACAAATGATTTTATAAATATTTTTACCAAATAACCTTTACTTTTGAATAATCATAATTTAATGATATATGTATTTTTAGTTTTGATTAAATATTTTCTTTTATTTTAAAAATTATTAATTAATTTAAATTTTTATATTTATTAACATTTATACCTTTAATTGACTTCAATCAAGTAGCACTATGATTTATCGATATTATTTATCTAAATAATTTGTAATCTGAACTTATCTATACATCGTTCCATTTGGATGAAAAATAATTTATACAAATAATATTAATAAATCATAGTATTACTTAGATAAAATCATTTAAAGATATATATGTTAATAAAATTATTATTATAGAAACTTTTATATATATATATATATATTCTAATTATAAATAATTTAGATAAATAATATTCACAAATCATAATGTTATATGAACGAAGCTATTTAAATGTATATATTTTAATAAATATAGAAACTTAAATTAATTAGAGATTGAAAAATATTTAATTAGAATTAGAAATATATATACTATTATATTTTATTTATTTAAAAATCGAGATCATTTGATAAAAATATTTATATTAATATCTTTCGTCGTATATAATAATAATACTAATAATAATAATTTAATTTATTAATATCTATATTTTTAAATAATTTTATTCAAAAATTATTATGATAGATAAATATTATCTATCTAAATAATTTGTAATGGGATAATAATAATAATTATTTTTAATAATACCTGTTATTTCTATTGAATAAAATAAAACAATAATTATATGTTTATGCCTGCGTAACCTTTCACCGATGAAAAAAGTAGGATAATTTATTGGGTGTTTTGTATGGTTAAAATTCCAATAGAATGAATGACTTGTAAACGCACAATCAAAACGTCTACGTTTGTTTTTGGTAGGTAGAAGAAATATTTTAGTAAACTTTTTTTTTTCTCGTTCTTTTTCCTTTTCCTAGGTTCCATCCTTTTTTTAAAGACTTAAAATAAATTACTTGGCAGTTTTCCTTTCTAATAATTACTCAGAATATCTATTTTCTTTTTTAAATAAATAACATTTTTGATAATATTGAAAGAGATGATTAAACGTGCAACGTTTAAACTAAAGTAAAAAATCTAACATTTTCTACTCATACATGAAACATGATCTTATGTCATTTCTTTTTATATCTATAACAGATTATGTTAATGTTGTTGTTACTAGCAACACAATTTGGAATTAACATAGAGACATCAACTTTTATTAATACAAGCAAGGATTTTAATGTATATTTGGCCTCTCTAAATACTCTAGATTCATTTAATCACATTAAGTTAAAGTAACTTTGATTCCTCGTAATAAAGAGTCGTATTTAATCTTCATGGAGTTCAATTTCATATTCATATATATATTGAATCTCAGTTGGTGCGATATAAGTTGTCGATAATGTATATAAAATTCACATGTGATTCCAAATAATCTTTTCATTGCCCTCGTGTTATTTTATTTAAAATAGGTAGCTTTCTTAGCAAAGTCTCGTAAAGTCGAATAAGCATGACTGCAAGTAACAAGCTAAAGTAGCTTAACACCAATTATTTACTCCACGACAAAATCAAAGGTTACAAAGGGCACAATGGTCGTTTATAATGATGTATAGGACTTACATAGCGACGAAGCAAGGATTTATTCATTGACCTTCTCCATATGTGGTCACTAGCACATGTAGTATGAAATATAGACTATAATAGAGTTATCTAACTAATATAGGACCATGTTAATATTAATGAAACAACATAAATATAACATTATGGTAAGAAATGTATAATGTAGAAGCCATGCCAATATAGGACTAGATCTTAATATAAACTCTTCCATAGCACCTAATTTGAGTTCCCAAATATACCATCATGGTAAGAAATGCCTTTGGAACTCACATCTAACAATAGATACATGTTTAATGGGTAATGGGTATACCCATCATCGATGATTTTTAAATAGATCTAATCTTGATCTCAACGAGAAGAACAAGGTGACATTTGAATATTTCCTCAATTAGCTATTATTGTAATAATAGGCTATTGTATCTTATCTTTGCTCGCTCCCATTGAAGCACCATAAGGTGATTGCTTATGTGATAGAACAAACCTAACCTATTGACATGATTTTCTAGTGTATATATATATATGTGTGTGTGTGCTCGCGTGCGCAAGCATGCTATACCAATATTTTCAAAGTGTAAGAAAAAATATATGAAAATGCATCAAATATTATATATACAATGTATATAGTTTGACATAAATGAGTTAAACAAAAATACATAAAATCACAATTTACATAGTTCTAGTGTCCTAGCGTCCTAGCATGATAAACAAAAGAATCTTTAGCTATAAGGTTCAATCATAGGATTTCTTATCATACGATCAGTGGGTATGTATTATAAAATAACTTTTTCACTTGTAGCAATATCTCTGATGAAATGGTATTTTATATCAATGTATTTTTTTCATGATATTTAGGATCCTCAATATATGCTAATGTAACGAGACAATCACAATGAATAAATATATGATATAAGGCATTAGTAATAACTCTAATGTGCTGAAAAAACCTTCTCAACCAAATTTTTTTGTGCATCATGTTTGTTCAAGCCACAAACCCTAGCTCCATGGTAGATAAGGTGACATATGATCATTTTTTACTACTCCAAGAGATAGCTCATCAATTGAGAAGGAAAGCATATCAAGATGTAGATTTGTGTGCATCTATATCACCACTCCAATCAGCATTAGTATAACAAACAATGTGAAAATTTGAGCTTTGGTAACAAAACATGTAATGAATAGTTTCCTTGATATATATATATATATATATATATCTTAATATTGCCTTGACTTTCTTCCAATGAATAGATCGAGGGTTAGATTGATACTAACTGTATAACTTATGTTAGGATGAATACACATCATTACATACATTAGACTCCCAATAGCACTAGAATATGTTAAACAAGCCATCCGATCTCTTTCTTCAGAAGTCTTAGGTTCCATCTCGCCACTGAAGCTCTCACCTTTAGCAACAAGAGTGTCAATGGGTTTGAAATTTTGTATTTGGAATCTCAAGTATTTTATGTATATAAGGCTCTTGAGAGGAAATCGGTTTTCTCTGAGTTTGATCCCGAACTATCTTAACACTAAGCACATAATTTACCTCACCCATGCCTTTCATATTAAATGTTAAAGAATTTTTAGTGGTGATAATCATCTCCTTATTTTTGCTAGCTAATAGTATATCATCAAATGTCATCAACATATAGTGAAAAAATTATGAAACCTTCGTTAAAATGTCTAACATACACATAATTGTCTTTACCAATCATTGTATACTTAGAAGAAGTAATAGCATGATGAAATCTCAAATACCATTTCTTAGAAGTTTATTTGAGCCTTTTAGGCCATATAAGGATTGACGAAGTCTATAAACTTTGTGCTCTTATCCTTTCATCATATCCCTTATCTTGACACATATAGATCTCTTCATCAAGGACTTCATTGAGAAATAAAGTTTTAACATCCATTTAAGGCAGTTCCAAATCAAGGTGTGCAATAATAGCCAATATAAGGAAAATTGAGGTAAATTTAACCATTGGTAAAAGGTTTTCTCATAGTCCACTCCTTCCTCTTGAGTGAACCTTATACCACCATGCAAGTTTTATGCCAATCAATGGAACAATCCATCTTGTATTTATATGTGAATATACATTTATTCCTATTAATGTTATACTTATGTGGAAGGTCAACCAAATCACATACATGATTTTTTTTTCTCATGGCCTTCATCTCCTCATCCATTGTAGCAATCCATTTTTCACTATAAGGAGAAGAAAATGCTTCACATACTATTTTAGACTCAGCTTCATCATGTGAAGCTACCATGAAAGCTTCCCCTTCAATCTCAAAGTGACGATAGATGATGTTTTCACGTTTGCTTCTATGTAACCCAAATTCATAGGAATGCAAATTATTTTTCCCATCATTAGGCATATCACTCCCACTATTACCAAAAGCATGAAGAGTTTCTTTTTCAACATCGACAAGAGTATTTAAAGCAACATTTTTTATATCCTCAAGTTTATATAATTCTGAGCCATTATTCACTTTAAAATCTTCCTCTAAGAAGACTATATCACGTAACTCAATTTCAATTACACTTTTATTTGCATACTCACTAATAAATACATAGCCATTTGAGTGTTCAGAGTACTGAATGAATATACTATTTTTACCTCCAAGTCCCAATTTCCAACACTTATGAGAAATATTGTGTATGTAAGTTGTCGTTTTCAAACCCCATAGTTGAAGAACACTTAGGCTGGGTTTTCTACTTTTATATAATTCATATGTGGTAAAATGAATTGATTTTGAAGCCACTCGGTTAAGGATGTAGTCATTTATTCATAAAGCATCTTCCATATAAGATACTAGAAGATTAGCTTGTGTAAGTCTTGTAAGTCCTTTGTGTCTTTGTTCATATTTTCATGAGCAAAACACTGAGTCTATTTTGCTTAAATAGTGTTTTTTGTCCTCTATGTATGGTCAGTTAGTATTGCATACACTCATATAGTTGGTTACACTTTGTATGTTTGCATGTTTTACACATACCACAAAGGTTAGTTTGTTAGTATACATGCTAGCTTAATTTTGATTAGGGGTCTCACCATCATCTCGTCACATCCTTAATCAATGAGTGTGTAATGGCTCTTACCTTCATCAGGTGATGGTTATTACCCGTTTCATGATGGGTGGTAAGAAGGGCAATGAGAAATCGACGAGGTACCCGAATTGCTTAGAATTTTCTCTAAATACCCATTTTTTTGTTTGAATAATTAGAGAAACATGGGGAACTTTGACAAATTTGAAACTTGTTGTTTTGAAAAATAACATTGTTTTGAAAAAATAACATTATTTTGTAATTATGGATTGCTAATACCTTAAGTGTGATTTTGGTATTAGTGGATGGTGAGAATTTTTAGAAAAAGTTGATTTATTAGGGTTGGGTTATTTAAAAGTAAACTAACACTTAAGACTTACATTACTTTTAAGGTTCCAATGATTTAGAAAATCCTACTCGTAGGATGCACACATATTGACCCTTGGTCAATGATCATGCCACCAAGTGCTTGTAAGGTTAAGTAGGAGAAATGAATCAAGCTTGGATCACAATAACTATAGAGGCAACTGATGAGGATAACATATGAGTAGTGAGGGTAGATTTTCTGACCAATAGAGATGTTAAAGGTATATTTTTATTCAGTTGTAAATTGTTTTTATTCGGTTAAAAGATTTTTTGTTGTCATGTTATTTCTATAAACAATCTGAAGATTTTACCACATAGGTATAGGTCTATATGGGTTTACCTCATTATATTGTCATGTTTGTATACTCTCTTGGTTTAGTTAGTACAAGCATAATTTTATCCAAGTGTGTTCCAACATATTAGGATTCTATTGTGATTGAAAGCGCATCTTTCCCTATACTGTATGTTGTTTGATTTACTTTGTCTTACTTTATCTTGAATCTGATTAGGTTGCTATCTTACTTAGTATAAATTGAACTTCATGACGTTTTGTTTTTGGTTTATTTCTATTTTTTTGTCTATCATATTTCTTTAGTTTTGTGTTTGCTTTTGTGTTTTACTTCTATTGTTTGCAAGTTAGGGGTGAGTCTCCAAAAGTAGATGACTCCTTATCATAGTTGTTTATCAAGTAGTGGACTTTCTCATTGGTATCAAAACTTGTACACCCTTTTGGGCTTTATTGCTCTAGTTTTGATTATTTTGACTCATTTGGAAACACACTCACTCTCTCCAAATGGATTCTAAAGGAGGAAATATAGGTAAACCTTCTCTTTTTAATGATCATAACTAGGCCTACTGGAAGGCCTATATATGAGTTTTATTTTGGTTGCTTGAAGACCATGTTTGGTTTCTTATTAAGTACAAATAGGAATTCCTAACCAAAACCCTTGCTAACAACTTTATCATCTCAAAGCCTATGATTGAATGGATGAAAAAAGAAAGCAAGGAGTCTGAATGGAACAATAAAGGGTTGTATGCCATTATATGAGTCATCACTTTGGATGTGTATCGAAGGATTTAGAGCTTCCATACTTCAAAGGAATCTGGGAACATTTGGAGACTACACATTAGGGTACCTCTACAGTCAAGAGATCCAAAATCATAAGATTCAATAGAGATTTTTATTTGTGCCAAATAGAGATCACACTTTCTTATGATCCTCTTTCTTTTGAGAATGTTTTTCGTTTTTTTCCTTTTTCATGTAGTTTTTCTATTCGTTTTCCTTTCTTTGTGCTTGGTTTCGTTTAAAAAAAATTGCTTCTATAAGAAACATACAAAATGTTGTTATTTTGAATTATTTTATCAAAAAATTATCCTTTTGTACTCTCTTTCTCTCTTTCTCTATCTTCTCGGGCTGTATACTATGGTGCTCACAAGCATTCCACACATAGGTGAGGTGGTAACGAGGGGTCGTCAAGCATGTGTATTTTTTTAAACCCTTCTCCCCTCACTTTTTCAAACCATAAAATTTCTAAACACTTACCTACATTTTTTCTTTCAACCTAACTCCTTAATGTCCCCAAGGAGACTTAGCATAGCTCAAAACTATGTTGGAGATCAAGAACAGTAGCTTGACACTATTGGCTCCTCTCAATGCCTGCTGTTGATTCCTAATGATCTCACTATGTAAATAGATGAGTTTCCACTCATCCAAGATAGGTTTGCATACTTTTCTTAGCTTACTTTATGTTCCATTTCTTATAGGTATGATCTCACCTTTGTTTGGGATATGTATTATGTTATTTCTCCTTGTTGTTCTCTACCATCTTTCACTTAAGAAGGCATATGGTTACTTTTCCTTGAGATGATGTTTTTTGGATATTGTCTTTTCTGGATAGGATAAACCCTTCCTTTCCTATCATCCCTTTTGAGTTAGAAAATATTATCTCTTTGAATCTTCCTTGCAAATTTTCAAACATTTATACTTTTGATCTCATTGAGATAGTGAAAATGTGGACAAGTCTCAATCATCATTATGGTGACTATGCACTTTAGTGGAGTGCTATTTCCTTTGGTCGGCATCTCATTATTGTTGTGAGAACTGTCATGCATCCTTACACTCCTTTCACTTCAGTAATTACCTATCATGGTCATTTTATATTTGTGCTATTCTCAATAATGAGACCATAGATCTTACAAGCATAATCTATAAGACCATCATTTATAATACTACTACTCCTATTTTTCTAATCTACACTATCCTTCTTTGATTACTTAGTGGGGAGCTCTTTGTTCCTATATATTATTGATACTAGTAGAGGAAAAGGAACTATTTGAGTTTTTCACTTTACTTTTAACCATGCTTCTATCTCTTGACGTTATACGCCTTCTAATACTTCCTTTTAGAGCATCTCTCAGTTTGCTCCTTATCCCTATACTCATGTTCCTTTTCATTCTTCTTCTGACATTACTTCTTTTGAGATCTTCCTCATGTGTCAGAAATTCTCCTCATTATCTCAGCATATGGATTCAATGTTTATGGAGTCTTTTGCTTCTTAGTAGGTTCAAAATCTATGAATATGGTTCCTTACTTTCCTGGGTGAGCATGTTTTACGATATAACTTTTAGCTTGCCTGACATTGTTCTCCTTGCTTTATTGGGTCTCTTCCTTCTATTAGACTTTCTATTGGTAGCTCTCATAGTGCCTCTCCTTAATTTTCCAATAGCTCCATAAGTCATCTTTTTTGAAACTTTGTTGATCCTGAGTCCTCAGGTTCTTTTTAATAGTTTATTCAAACCTTCCTTGCCTAACAAACCTCTATCACTCCCCTAGGTTCTTTTGAATAATAGCTCCATAAGTCACCTTTTTTTGAAACTTTGTTGATCCTGAGTCCTCAGGTTCTTTTTAATAGTTTATTCAAACCTTCCTTGCCTAACAAACCTCTATCACTCCCCTAAGTTCTTTTGAATAGTTTCAATCTTGAGTACTTGAGTTTTATCTCATCTTTCTTCTGTACTTGTTAATTGTTGTGCTTTTCCTTATGAATTTGTATTGTTTACCTATCTTTATGACTATAAACTTACATGTATTGGTGTGACTAGACTAGTATATTGTGTTGGTATTCCTTTTGTTTTGGGTTGTTTCTTCTCTCTCTTTAAGGGTGTTACTTGTGTTTCTTTCTAGTTAGTCAGCATCTTTCTTTCTTTTGACTCTTGATGATGTGAGTGTTGTTGATTATCTCCTTTGAGGTAGTAGTGCCTAGTTTGTTACTGATGATCTCTATGAAGGTAACATTATATGATTTGTGTCGATGATCTCTCTTGAGGTACATTTTCTTTTTTGTCTATGATCTCTTTTGAGGCCATCTTTAGCAATCTCACTTTTTGTTTGTTTTGATGATGTTCCTAAGTTTGACTTCTTTTCTCTCTTATTGGCATGTATCTCTTTTATAGGGTTTTGAGATGTATTCTCTTAATATGTTAGAATGCTTCATTGTTTCTTTACTATTTGTCATCTGCTTTATGTAATGCATGTATTTTAGGGAGTTTTGAGAGTGTAGATTATGTAACATTTTTATTTCCTAACATGCATATATTTAGGGGAAGATGTGAGTGTCAAATGTATAATGTTAAGGGGCTTGTTATGATTGTTTTGCATTCTTTATGTTTATGGTTGTCCTCTTTATGCTTATATGTTGTGTTGTTCTCCATGACATTACTTTGTATGAATCATGCATAAATAAGACAATTACTATAAAATATAGTATGCATAGTATGCATTCTCCTATATTACATGTCATCTTATGTGTTTAACTACCTCCTTACTTTGTAGTGCTTTATTGGAAGTTTCTTGCATGTAGTATATTTCCTTGTATTTGTTGTTAGGATACATGACACATTTTTTCTTTGGTAGACTCTGATGTCTTTCCTTATGTATATGCATAGTACAGAGTGCATTAGGGAAGATAGTTGACCAACTAGAAGTATGTCAACTTTTAAGATAGTTGGTAGTGATAGAGGTTATGTGGTATTTTGCATTTGGGAGATGTTTTATTTCTATATATTTCTTGGTTTGTTTGTGCATTGAGTTAGGGGTGTCAAAATTCCTTATAGATTCAGGTAACAGTTGGTAATAACTGAATGGGTTCAATTTTGGGTGGTAAATTTTGATTTAGTTTTTAGGTTCGATTATTCAAAATTTTGAGTTTGGTTTCAGGAGTAAGGTAATTCAACCTCGATACCTAAAATTATAAATTTATATGTTATTGAATATTATATTTTTCATACATGTAGAAATAAAAACACTTATAGTTTAATATTTATGAGTAAAAAAATCAAATATATTAATTGTACATAAGATATTATTATTTTAATTTGTAAACATTTTTTAATTACAAATTCATGTTTTAAATCAATTTTAAATTAAAAAGATGTTGAAATTCAATTTTTGGATCTTTGAATGGGTAACTATTAAGCGATGGTGATTTATCGTATTTGTACTCATCGGTTTCGGTTTCGATTTCTAGTATAATATAATATTTTGGTTTCGATTTCGGATAAAAAACCCTTCGAACCCGTTTTACCCTGTTGACATTCCTATATTTAGTGTGTTGTTTGTTGCATTCTTTTTTGTTTATTACTTTAATTTGTCTCTACTAGTTGTATGAGATTTAAGATTATTACACATTTGTATGCATCATTTCCCTTATTTAGGGGTGTTCTTTTGACTTTCTGTGTTGAAAAGAGGGGAAATGTTTTTTTCACTTGTTATTTATTGCATTTCTTATGTGTTGTGTGGTATAGTGAGTGTAGTTTACAATGTATTTATGTTGCCTAATATGCATACAATTAGGAGGAGTGTTGCATATATTCAGGTAGATTCTGAATATTTTTGTTGCATGTAGATTGTGTTTTTTTTGTGATACATATTGATTATGCTTAGCCTATCATTATGCATTTGTATAGGGGTGATTTGATAGTAAGTGTTAGACCATACTGTATGTTTATATGTTCACTTTTCACATGTATGTATTGTTTCGTGTGTGTAGGTACAAATGTAACTATAGATAGAACAACATTGGCAAAACTTAGTTGGAGCTCCGTGGATGGTGCAGAACTACAACATAGAGTTAGGTGTATTGGAGGTGTCTTGGTTATGAGTCAGAGTTCATTCATGGAATGAATTTCTTAGGTATTTCTTGCAAGATTTTATTGTGTTTAGATGTCATGTTTGTATTAGAGTTGGGAAGTGTTTTGCCATAAAAATCCGAAGGGGAAGATTGTAACTCATGTTGTTTTGATGTTGGAATTTTCATGTGCAATACATGATTTTTGTATCATATTTGATGTTTTTGTTTGTCTTTTGTAAGTTAGTTATTATGGCTCAGTTCCATGCTTATTTGTTACACATATCCACTTTTTAGATTACTTATAGTTTTCTTTGTTTGGTGTTTGTTTGTGTTGTGTTTTCCTGTTGAGGATTTGGTGTTTCTCTGTGTTAGAAATGCTTTTCGTTGTGGTTTTTGGTTGGCTAGTCGAGGTGATCACTACTCCTTTTCCACCATGTTTGATAAGGGCTCATCGTTGTGAGCAATAAGGTGGCTGGTGAGGAACTAGTTTTGAGAGACTATTTTTTTCTATAAATGCCCCTTTTCTTCTTCATATTTTCTTGGCCAGACTTTGGGGAAAAGCTTTGCCTGTTTGGCATTGACTTTCTTGTTCCATAAAAAGTGCATAAAAACACTTAATATATCGTAATTTTATGCATATTTATTGATTATATAGATTTTTATTTGCTTGTTTTACTATCATTTTAGGAAAATATATATTTTCAAAATCACGGTTATATTTTTTTGTTTTTTTCCAGGTATTTCTTGTATTAAAAAGGTTCAACTTGAAAGAATTATACTTGAAGCACCCATTACAACTTAGAAGATTAAAAGAAAACATTTTAAAACATGACATATTTTTAAGAATTGAAAAAGAAAATACAAGAAATTTAAGTTTCCAAAGTGATGTAGTTTGAAGTGTGCCACGACAAGAAATTGTTGTAAGTTGCAACGCGAGGCCAAAGGAAAGCATCAAACGTGTCCCAGATATGATGTGAGCTGTGACATGAAAACATTGTGTGTCACGACATGAAAATAATGGATCGTAGTCAAACCATGTATAGGCTATGTTTGCAATGACGTTGAAAAATAATATGTTGCGACGCTAGGCTAAAAAATCAACTTTTTTCCTCCTTTCCTCACCTTATAAATAAAACCCTATTTCTTTTGTAAAAAAATATCCCAAGATCCCATTAGCTCTATTCTAGTGGATTTCTTACATTTATTAGCTTTTCTTTTAGTAGTTTAAAGTTCTTCTTTCATTCGAAAGTTGAACAAATTTAGTTCATGTAATAGCTTTTAACTTCAATTCAATAAATAGAACAACAATTTTGTTTGGAGGTTTTTCATAAGCAATTCTAAGAATTTTGTTGAGGTATATTTAAATGTATTATTTTCAAAATATTTCTAAAGTGTTGTTTTACATGCTTTATATTTTATTTATCAGTCATTTATTAAACTATGCATGTTTGGCTATAAATAGTACATGATATTACTAATGTTGTTACACTTGTAAAATATTAAAGTAGATTAAATATTTTTATAAAATTTAATTAAGTTTTATTTCGTCATCAAGATTTAAACAAAAGTTTTAAAATGAAAAATATATTGACGAAGTGTTTATTATAATAAGTAAGAGAGTAAGATTTAAGATTTAAATTATCTAAATATGATTTAGAGTAGTACTCTTAAATTTTTTAGTTTATATCAATTGTATAATTAGAGTGAGCTCTATTTTAAATATATATTGATGACATATCTTTCATAATAGTTTGAAAATTTAAAAGTTAGTTCGAGATACTTAAATGATAAACCTAACTTAGACCCTTTGATGAGATTTAAATTATTGGTCCGACTGAAAGTGACCAGTTAAATGGTTTAGTAATTTCATAGATAAAGAGTCTAATTTAATTAAGTTTTAAATTATTAGCCCGATTAAAGGTGGAAAACCAAAGTTTAATTAACAAAGAAAACGATCTCTGTCTTAGGATATTTTCATTCCTATAAGAAAGAATCAATAATATTAATTCATATCTTTAATACATACTTGATATTGAACAAACATGATTAACTAACAAATAATACCCATAAAATTTTTATTGCATGATAAATTTTTAATTGCTTAAATGTTTATTAAACTATTCTTATTTTTATGTTAGTAATTTAGATATTCAACCAAAACAATTGTGACATAATATTTAGGTTATTAATTTAATTTTTAAAAATTTGTTGAATTATTTACAAACCATGTAATTTCTATTTAGACCAACCTTAGAAATATATTTGTCATTTTTCTGTAAGTGATTTGTGCACTTGTGAGCAATTTTATAAATTATACAAAATTTATACGCTTAATTTTATTATATCAAGTTTTTGGTGTAATTTTTAGGTAAACTATTAATAGCACTAGAAACTAGTTAAACTCAATGATGAGGGAGACATTGAGTATGTTAATTTATGAAAATAGAGATCCTCAAGATACGTCTTGTTGAGACGTTAAAATATGCATTGAATGGAAGGCTATCCATCATTGTAGATAAATATTATTTTCTTTATTTATTTTTTATGTTAATTATGTTATTTTATTTACTATTTTGCGAACATTATTTGGAAATGTTAATTTTATAATTGTTTGTTGGAATTTATAAGAAGTGTGTATATGTGTAATAATAATATTTTTGGATTGATGGAAACATTTGTAATTCCATGCCAAATGTTGAACAAGTTATAAATGGTAACTTTTTTCTTTTTTCTATTTATCTTCAATTCATAATTGTTATATCGAGGGCAATGTAAATTTTAGATTTGGGGTAGGAAAAGTTAAGTTTATAAAATGATATGCTAAATTCAAATTTTTATGCTCACATGTTTACATTCTTATTTGTTTTTATTTAAACTTTTTGTGAGCTTTTATTTTTATTTTGAGGAATTTGGTTTATTTTTAATTTTCTTAGAAAATTATCATGTCTTATAAAGTTAATTTTAAGAAAAAGATAAAGTCTTTACATTATTAGATTAATTTCAAAAAACTTTCATAGAGTAATGTGATAATTAAATAATTTTTGTCATAATTATTTCTCCATGATTAAATATTATAATTGCAATGAATCCGAAATCAATGTTTAGAAATAAAATAGTAGGGACTATCCTTGTGAGAATATATTTTGAGCCATTAACTTCCCATTCTGAGTGATAATATTTTCTACTCTTTAAACACTATTCTTATCAATTCTAATTGTTAGATGATCTCTATAGGTCTTAGCATTGCATGTTAGGATTTTTAAATCTAATAAAGTGTCATATTTTTATTTTCATTGCTTAAATTGAATAAAATAAGTATAAATTGAAAGTATATGCTTTTCTATTCATTTGTGCATGACTCTTTAGAAAAATATACATAGATTGGGTTACCTAAATCAATAAAATAAAAAGTTAGAAATTAGCTATTGACTCTATTATACTATTTATTTTTCTCGTCTTTTTTTTATTGTTTTTTCTTTTTTAAAGAAATGACTCATGTACAGTGTTTAAAAGTTAGAAAAATAAATAGTATAAACTACATACTATGACCTATTATCTTTTAAAGTTGTGAGAATTAGCCAAATGTAAAAGAAAGAAAAATAATTGGAAATAATTCTCCAATAAGTCATTATATTTTCTTAATTTCCTAAAAAGCATATTACTTGAGATATTCATTTGATGAATTTGATTGATGTAAGAAAATAATATTTGATTTCTTTATAAATATTTTCATTTGATTTCTTTCATGAGATCCATATGATGCATCATTTTGAGCTTTTTATTCTTTTAAACATATGTAAAACTATTAGTTCATTTCTATATATAAACTCTATTCGCATATACATTTGAATGAGTACTTGGACTAATAGGATCAATGTTATTAAGAGTATGCCTTGTGAGGTTTGAGTTGAAGCAAATTAAAATTTCTTACTTTAAGACTGGATAGATTTATATTAATATATTTTTTATTTGAATATAAAAGTGATTTTTAACTAATTAATATAAAAAATCATGAATGTTTAGAATATTGAAATGATTTATGTTATAGATTTTAGTCGTAGACTTAAATGAAATTTTAAAGCGTGAGAAGTTTTGTTTTTCTTATTCTTTTATCTTTTTACTTTGTTTTAAAATTTTTGTTTGTTTAAGTGTTATTTATTATTTTTATTTTCAATTTTTGTCTTACTTTTGATGTTTAAAGGTATCATATCTAAAAACCCTCTTGAGATTTAAAATCATCCACTAAGGTAACCTAGGGTTTTAAAGGCTAATTACATATGTTAAATGCAACCATATCAATCTACTAAAATGATTTAGGATATTTTAATTTTTGGTTTTTGTTATTAGTTTTTCGTCGTTCTTGCTCAGAAACTAGCAATAAAATGGCTGGGTGTTGTGATAAGTGCTTAAAAGCACTTAATATATCGTGATTTTATGTATGTTTAGGAATTATATAGATTTAAATTTTCTTGTTTTATTATCATTTTACGTTAATTTATCTTTTCGGAATCATAGGTATATTTTCTTGTTTTTCAAGTATTTCTTGTATTAAAAAGATTCATCTTGAAAGAATTATACTTGAAGCACCCATTACAACTTGGAAGATTAAAAGAAAACACTTATAAAACATTACATATAATTGAAGAATTGAAAATAAGAAAACATAAGGAATTTAGGGTTTTGAAGTACCCACCTCAAACACAACTCACTAGTCATAACCATCTTAAGTACTCACTACTAAAGAACATGATTTTGCTTTCATAATCACAAATCACAAATACCAAGCCACCACTTAGTATAATTTGTGAAATGAAATCAGAAATGCAATAAATATTTGGCAAAGATTCACTTGAATTTTCTAATTAACCATAACAACAAAAAGGGATATTTATAGAAAATTTCTCAAATTTTTAGGGACTCATCGACCTAGGGTAATACCACACCTCAACGAGGATAATACTCATTAGAGCCTTATCAGTCATAGTTGGTGAGGGGCAGACAAATCCACTAAAATGTGATTTTTTTCAAAAATTGCCAAGTAATTTCCCACAAATACTCATAAGAAAAACAATACAAAACCACAAACAATTCAACATAGTATGCACATTACGAAAACCATCCATGTAGTCTATGTAAACATGCTCACATTCAAAGTTTAAATAACTAAATATGTGTGTGTTACTAATAATTAGTAATCAACCTTACATATTTTAAGACAATGCACTAATTCAAAATAAAATAAACTTCATGTTTTGCATGGGAGAACGCCAATACTAACACAAATGACTTACCAGACTAACAATCTTCCTCTTCGGGTTTTTGTGACAAAACACTACACAACTAGTATAGATGCACATCAACATAAGATGATCATGAAAATGATCCAAAGATGTTTATTCCCTTAAATAGAAAATCAACACACAACCAATACAAAGAACACACCTACTCCAAGTGTATCCATCCTGTGCACCCGATCTATCTTTAGTATCAACACATCCACACTCTACAAGTTTGAACTCGAAGGTCTCAATCTACACTTGTAACTTGCACATACAAAACAAACACATACCCATGAACGTCTTATGTAGAGACAAAGTGTAGTTTAACTAGATACTATTGTGTTACCCCTACACAATTACACACTGATAAGCTAAACACAGACAAACATGTAGTGGGAAAAACACACAAATCACACAACTCCCTTTGACTTCTTGCAACACTCCCCCTAAGTAAATGCAAGTCAGACAATCAAAATGTAGTGCAACCCTACACTTGCATCCTATGAAACACACAACATGTTAACAAAAAATGAGTTGTACACACAAACTTCTCCTCTTTTTTACACAGAAATTCAAAGAAATACTTCTACATAAGGGAAAGTAGGCATACAAAATGCAACAATCCTAACACTTATGCACCACAGTTGAGAAAATTAAATCATAAACTAAACACCATGCAAATCAAGAAAACATAAAAGAACACAAACAAAGAAGAATAAAAACACACACAAAGTTCTTTAGGCTCACAAAAATCTGAAGAACACACAAGGAAATCTTAGGGTGAGATGTAGGCACTAATAGCCTTTCTTAGAGACTCAAAGCAAAGATAATCTAAACATTTAGTAAAAATATCAGCGAGCTGAAGGTCAATATTGATATGATGCAAAGATAAAGTCTTCAACTCCACTCTCTTACAAAGTGATGTCTAATATTGATGTATTTGGTCCATGAATGTTGAACCAAATTTTTAGAAATACAGATGGAACTAGTGTTGTCACAAAGCAATACCAATTTTATTTCCATTATCCTATAGTTTGATAGAAATAATTGAAAGAAACATAACCTAGTAGTAATATACTCAACCTTAGTAATAGAAAGTTATATAAAGCTCTATTTCTTACTGTGCCAGGTAATCAACAAGTTACCCAAGTAAAAACAACCACATGATGTACTTTTTCAATCATCATTACACCCTACCCATTCAACATCTGAATACCCAAAAAGTTTAGTTGTTGTGTCATGAGGATACCATATTCCAAATTTTGGCATACCATTGAATGATTCTTTTAACCTTGACAATGTGAGACTTTTTAGGACAAGCCTTAAATCTAGCACATACTCCAATATTGAAGGAGTGATATTTGTGTGACTAGCAGTCACGTAGAGAAGACTTCTAATCATAGTTCTATAAAGTATTTCCTCTACTTCTTTTCCTAAAGGATCTTGAGAAAGTTTAACCATAATACTTATTAGTGTATAAGTAGGTTTGGTATTGTCTAATCCAAACTTCTTATGAGCTCTTTGGCATACCTAACATGGGAAATAAAGATCTCATCTTTCAACTGCTTAACCTGGAACCCATGGAAGAATTTCAACTCTCCAACTAAACTCATTTTGAACTGATTATGCATAGTTGCAGCAAAATCTTGAGCAAGAGTATGCTTCATGGATCCAACGATGTTGTCATCAATGTAAATTGAAGTGATAATAAATTCACCTTTGTTTCTTAAAACAATTGGAGTTTTCTCATCACCTTGTTTTTAAAATCCATTGTTGAGGAGAAAAATGGTAAGATGCTTATACTAGGCTTGTGGAGCTTACTTTAAGCCACAAAAGGCTTTCTTTAACCTCATAACAAGATCAGGGAAGTGAGGATCTTCAAAACCTTTATGTGGCTCAACATAAACTTCCTCTTTGACTACACTATTGAGAAAGGCAATCTTGATGTCCATCTTACACAACTTGAATCCAAAGTAACAAACCAACCCAATTAGGAATCATATGCACTCAAGACAAGAAATAAGAGCAAATTAAAAGCTTCTTCAAAATTGATACCTTTTATCAAAGTATAACCCTAAGTAACAAGCTTGGATTTATTTCTAGCAATCACACCATTCTCTTCTTTGTTCTTTTACAACCAATGTGTACTTATGCCATGTTTATATTTTGGTTTAGAAACAAGATACTAGACTTTATTCCATTGAAATTGAGCAAGTTCCTCTTGCATAGAGTTGACCCAATATATGTCCTATAAGGTTTCTCAACATTTTTAGGAAGGATGGTAGAAGTAAAGCACATGTAGTTCAATGTCTCTTGAATATGAAGTCTAATTCTAACTTCTCTAATTTTGCCGATGATATTGTCAATAGAGTGAGCATTCTTTACTATTTAGGGAGAGAAGGTTCTTCTTCTTTAACAGTCTTTGGCAGGTCAATTGGAGTTATAGTAGAAAGAGCCTCAACATTATCAATAGAATTTTTAGAAGAACCCCAATAATTGAAAAATCAATGACTTTAGATTCAAATAGTTTAGTAGATCTCGATTCATCAATAACAATATTAATGAATTCCCTCACTGTAGAAGTTCTTAAGTTGTAAATAGGTTAGGCACTACTATTACTTGAGTATCTAAGAAGGATTTCAAGATCACTTTTAGGTTCAAAATTGTCCAAATTCTCTCTGTCTTTGAGAATGTAATAAGTGCTGCCAAACATATGAAGATGCTTGACATTAGGATTTTTCCCATGCATTAGTTCATAAGAGGATTGACAAGTGCCAGGTCTTAAAAAGCACCAGTTCAAAATATAACAGAATGTACTCATAGATATAGCCCCAAAATGTTTTGGAAAATTCTTGTTAGTCAACATTACTCTAGCCATTTCTTATATGACCCTATTTTCTTTTCAACAATACAATTTTGTTGAGAAGTCTTTAGAGAAAAAAACTCATGACCATTTTTGTTCTTATAGTAGTCTTAATAGAATCAAACTTTTCATTTTGAAGCTTAATGCACAAAGTCTTGAAAGTAGCAATTACTTCCAGTTTTTCTCTTAGAAAGATCACCCAAGTTACTTAGGAAAATCATTAACAACAACCATAATGTATATTCTCCCACCAATACTAGCTATCTATGTAGGACCCAACAAATCTATATGGAGAAGCTCAAGATATCTCATTATAGAGAGATGTTGATTCTTTTTATGATAACTCTTACTCTTCTTACCAAAATGACAATGACTCCAAACATGATCAGGTATAGAAGTGATGGAAGGAAGACCTCTTATAGTCTTAAGGCTTGGTTTTAGAAGTTTGTATTTAACATAGCTTAAACGTTGATGCCAAAGCTTTTCCATGCTGAAACTTAATCTATTGCACATGACTTGAAGGGGTTTACCAATATAATAATAGTTATCTTTAGACTTGGTGCCCTTAACCCTAATATTTCTAGAATTGGTATGACAATACACTTCTTGAGAGTGAATTTGACTGAACACTTATTGATGAGCGAAAACCGGCATCGCCGATTCTTGCCAATACTTTGGTTTTATACTTATAAAACTCTCGCAAGTGCACGAATCATTTCGTAGAAAATGATAAGTATACTCCCAAAGTCGATCTAAGGAAGGAATGTATGTGGTTTTTAATTTATTATTCAAACTTTTAAAAACGAAATTAAATCCTAAACATCTTGTCACGATATTTTGGTTTTTTGTGTTTCTAATCTACTCACATTAAAATAAGCATAGATTCAATAAACATTTATGCAAATTTTATCATTTATAATAGTTGAGTATTTATGGATATAATAACTAAGTTAATTATGCTTGCTCATATTATTTAGGTTATTAAATATATTAATTGATATTTATTGATTCTCCCTTTTTTGTATGAATACCACCTTTGGTGGGGTTAGATATTCTTTGTTAACTAAACAAATCAATTAACACCTATGGGTGGGTTGATAACTAATTTGGTTAATTAAATTAATTTCTTTTTCTAAGAGATTGAAAATGAACCATTTAAATGCCACCTTTGGTGAGGTTAGACAGTTTAAACTTTATTCAAGGTTTTCAAATTAAACCTAAGAATTTAATTATCCAAGTACTAACTTTCAAGTTTTAAAACCACTACTGAAAACATGTTGTCAATACATTTTTAGATAATAATTCTTATAAAAACTTTTGAAATAGAGCTTCACTCTAACTACTGGGCGATTGTACCAACAAATAAAAGAGCACTACTCTAAATCAAACTGGATAACTAAAACTTAAAATCTAATTTTTAGATTTAAGTTTGTAATGAAAAATAATATATTTCTCTCTAACATTCTTAATATAAAATCTTGAATAAAAATAAAATCAATTCATTTTAGAGATTTTCACCTATTTAATATTTCGCAAGCATAACAACGTTATTATTATATCATGTTTACAAACAACGAGCAAAGTTAAATTTAATTACAGACAAATTAAATATAATATGTAAGAATAAAGCATAAAAAATAACTGTAAAATAAATAAAATCCCTATAGAACTTCGATACTATTCCCGTTGCTAGAAAACCTCCAAGCGGAATTTGCACTCCCATTTATTGAATCGAAAAGGAAATAAATTACAAAAACATAACTAGTTCTTCTCAAAAGCTAAAAAAACTAAGAGAAACTAGCTAAAAAATAATAAAAGCTAAAAAAACTAAGAAAAAATAAAAAAAATAAAAAAAAATCTAAGAAAAGAGAGAAAGAAAGAGAAGAGAAGAATGGTTTTTAGGTGTGTTATGAAGTGAAGAGAAGGGGCGTATTTATAGGTGAGGATGGGGAGAAAAAGTGGGTGAAAAAATGTTAAAAAATGGTGGAAATGCGGAGTAGTGCAATTGATGACATCATTGATGATGTCAGCATGACGTGGGGGCGGCTGCGCGCGAAAATGGGGTGAAATGGCAGCGGCGCGCGCGGAAGCCACCAGTGGTGCGCACAGGCGTGCGCGCGGGCATGGGCGTGGGCTGGGCGGCTGGCGTGCACATTTTTCTCCTTTTTGACATTTTTGACATTTTGACCCATTTTGTCCAATTTTTCCATATTTTTTGACCTTTTCTCATTTATTTATTAATATATTTGTGATGTATTGCTTCCAGTATTCCTTTTTGAGACTTTAAGTTACGTTTTTAAGCGAAAATACCTGAAAAATAATAAAAATACCCGTGATTTCGAAAAGACTAATTTATATATATATATATATATATGTATGTATATGTATATAAATATATATGTATTTAATCAATTAATGTGCATACAATCATGGTAATTTTAGTGCTTTTTGGGCACTAATAACTTGTTATCACATATTTGGCTTATATTGATGAGATTAGCCTTAAGTCCTTCCATGTAGAGAACATCCTTAAGCTCAGTTATTCCAGCAGTACTAATAGATCCATTTCCATATATCATAGCTTTATTTCCATATCCATAAGTAATAGATGCATTATTAACAAGAATTAGGTTGGTGAAAAAAGATCTATCTTTAGTCATATAATGAGAACAACCATTGCAAAGTACCAACAGCCAGATGCTTGAGCCTTAGCTAGAGATAACTTATACTCTTTGAGAAGCACAATAGCTTCATTTTGATAAAGATTTACTCTTGGAACTTACAACATCATAAGTGAATTCATTACCAAAAGGAAAAGGAAAAAGCTTATGAATCATTAGTTTTTTAAAATTGTCAAAACAAGTATTTCCAAGAGAAAAGTTCCAAATGATATCTCAAGATTATTTAATTTTCTTTTCAGCATTATATTGTTAATGATATAGAGACTCAACCATTTTATGTTTATTCTACATGCAATATTCAAAAAGCTTGACTTTGTAAGTACCAATATCAGCTTAAACTTGAAGATCATTAAGTTTGGCTTTAAATCATCCAAAAAAGTCTCAATAAGAGTCTTTTCATCTTCCAAGATATATCAATTTAGTGATAATATCAGACTTATTTGAAGATGAATTTGGAGTACCTTAAATTTTAAGACATTTTAAGTCCTTGTCCTCAAGAGACTTCTCAAGTTCATTAATGCAAGAGAGACACTTTTGATTATCATGAAAGAGAATTTGGAGTGAGTTGATGATATTATCGAATATCATCTCTAAGTTTCCCACATCTTTCTCACATCCCAAAGTGATATTCAAAAATTGACCAGGGAGGTCCAAATGTTCTTTATCCTTTTCTTTCAAACTATTGTTGATCTTGATCATGTTCTACTTCATCTTTAGATTCTTATACACCAACTGATCATAAGATTCTTATAGGGAAAAGTCATCATCGTCAAAATCATCATTCTAATAAGAAGTCTTAGAAGAAACTTTCTCAGAATAAGAAGCCATCAAAGTAGAATACGAAGTACCAACCCCAGTATTCTCATACAAAGCATCATCCATCTGGGAGTAACAATTGTCATACTTTCTATTTAAGAAATTCAAAGCTTCCTTAGAGCTATTAAATTTTTAAAGGAGATCTCAGTCATTAGTAGTAACACATTTGACAATGATGTACTGATCGCCACCCAAATTGTGTGTGCAATAAATATGCAAGTATACATATCGTAACAAGTAATATAATGATAAGTAAAGATCGTTCCCACAAAGATTATTTTATTAGAAACTAATTTTTAAAACTAAAAATAATAAAAATCAATTTTTTTGTGTTTTTATATTTTAATGAAGCAAAATTAAAATAACTAAAAGTAAATAGCAATAATTAATTAAATCATATTTTGTGATTAAAAAGATATATGAGAAAATATCTAGGAATACTTAATCTCTTAATTTTCTAAACATGTAAATCGCTAAAATCCCTCCAATATAATTATCAATTAATTACATGATTAATTGAATCTAACCTAGTATGTATTCCTCTCTCAAGTAAACTACATACCATATAGTAATTAATTTAATCACACTCTCATGTCGATTAAATTGCATATTACTCATTAAGTTCATCAATTATGGATCACATACATAAGAATTATACATCTCTACCTAGAAACTATGCATGTTATTTAATCAATACAAACACTTAAAATAATTCTCTCAAATCTATTTAATTGCCTCTATAGATAAATTGTTGGTCAAACAATTAATAGCATACAAATATGATTAAATAAAATAATTAAATTAAAATTATAATTGGGGTAAAATATTAAATCATCACATGGTAAAAATTGGGTTTATAAGATTCCTAGATTAATAAATTAATTACACATAATTATGTTCATAAAGCTCATATTTTTCATAAAAAAGACATAAAATTGATAAAAAGAGAGTAAAAAAATAAATACAATCAATCTCTTGAATTATAGTATTAATCTCTTCTTGAATCTCCACCAAAATTGTGTCTTTTCTTGATTTTTTTGTATTTTTCTCTCATTTTAGCTCCAAAAAATGACAAAAATTATGCTAATTGAAGCTAATTTAGGGTTTATGGAGTGATTAGGGGCTTAAATAATGCTTAGGTGCGATCTGAACCACCAGATCAACTTCAAATCAAGGGCTACGATCAAAACAAACAAAACTAATAGTTTTAGTCAATCACAACACGACACGTGGCACCAGAATTCACTGGGTGAATTAGGGAGTGATGTGTGGCAAGGGAGACTGGTCAGAGTCAACGCTTGCTGAGTCAGCGACGTATGATGCGACGTGATTCATGGAGATGGATGGCATGGTGCACAGGTGGAATGTGCGGAGCAATGGCATGGTGACACGTGGCGATGAGGATTGATGGATTTCTGAACTCAGATTGAACGTCGTATTGACACATGGCATGCATTTCGTCGTCCTCCATGTGGCATAACATGATTCGCTCTCTGTGATTGCGTGACTTGCCCAGTCAACTCCTTTGCCTGTGTGGCATGACACGTGACAATTCCTGATTGGTCCTATGCTAAAAATTCATAAATAATCCAGAAAAATTCCAAAAAATTCCAAAAATTATATTTTCACCCATTTTCATTAAAAAGTTTATATTTTAATATTTTTGACCCCAACAAATACTATTTATTGAATAAAACAAGTAAATATTAAGTAAAAAAGTGCGCTAATAACTCTATTTTCATAGAGTCATTATGTACAACCCTCGATAATTAAGATTACTAAGACACAACTCTTCTTTATTCCAATTGCAGTGGGCTTTAGTTCACCATTACCATATTTAGGAATGTGCATAGGGCACTTCCATACGTTTTCAATCAAGGAACAAACATCATCATTTAATGATCTCAGAAAAGAGCACATTGGAGATTTTCATTAAGAGTAAAAGTTCCATCAAATTGAGGAGATCTACCGACCAAACCTCATCTATCATCTATCAGAAGAGAGAAAGGTAGTAAAAAAAGAGGATGGAGGAAGGATTAACACTGGATGGGTTAAGCCCAAAAAGGTGTACCAACTGAAAGAGTTCAACACTCGATACACAACCAGGGTAAGAAGATATCAATTCCTAAGGGACTTAATGCACATAAACTTATGGTTAAATTTTATATTTATAAAAAATTCGCAAGTGCATGAATTACTTATAATCAGTGATAAGTATACTCATAAGATCATCTTTGAAGGAATTTCGATGGTTTTAAAAAGTTAAATTATTTTTTAATTCAGTTAAGAAAAACATAAATCCTAAACATTCTAACAAGTTATTGTATGGTGAAATAGAATTATTAATTCCAAATTAAATTATATCTAAAGAAATCAAGTATGAAGATTCTTACTCAAATAGGTAACTGGGACCTAGTTAACGGTTGGAAAAGTCAACCCATGAATTATGCAATTAACATAGCGAAAGTACAAAATAACATTCTCAATTCAATACATAATAAAAACAACCTACAGTAAGAAAGAAGGAACTACACTATACACACTAGTGACAGTGTACCTCATAGGCTCCTATCAAGGCTAGTATCATGCATAATAGTAGAAAACATTACATAGCATGCAAGACAGTCATACATACTAAAATGATGTAAGGGATTTTCAATCTCTTGAAGACCACATATGTGAAAACATATTTGGTAAATGATGATTGAACTTTCACAACATGCAATCATACATTACATAACAAACCAAAATAAAAAGTCCAACACTTGGTGCATTACTAGGATAAAAAGATATAGACTCCTTAGAGACTCACACTAAAAATGTATGATCAAAAAGTAGAAGTAATAATTTGAAAGCTATATACATGATACAAGAAAAGGAAAGAAAGCATGCAACTATATACAACAAATAAGATTTCTAATCAGAGTCTAAATTTAGTATAATGGAACATACATAATAGAAACTCAGCTTATACTAACAAAAAATAAGATCGTGCATAACAACAGATATAATAAGTCAGGCCAACATAGAAACCATATTTATATGGTAGCATTCTTGAGTTTCTTAAGGTAACCACTCAGCAGTAAACAATCTAGTAAATAATAAAATAGTTACACTCTGAGAGAAATAAAGCCACCATTACATCTATCAATCAGGATCTATGTCCTAACTACCTATTGTTGCTCTTGCTTGTTTCTTCCATAATAACCTAGTTTGACACACGAACCTGGATCTCCTCCAAAGCCCAAACTACCCAATATGGTGTGATCGGTGACTATAGATAAGTAACCAGAAGTTTGATTACTCCCAATCTTGAAGACCAACCTCAAACTCAAGCAACCTATATCTTAATGCACACAATAAGAGATATAAGAACTTAAAGCATTTAACTTAGTTCACTCTCACAAATAGATTGTAACAAATAAACAGTTGCATCCAAGCAACTCACAGCCAACACACAGCTCATATACAACCTATTTGCAAACACCATCTTGAGTACTCAAAATTCACAAGTATAGTTTTGCTCACACAATCACAAATCACTAATATTGAATAACACTTAAGATATTAATGATTTGAAAACAAAATAATGAGATATTAATTTGATAGAGCTTTGCTACATTTTCAAAATACCAAATAAGAAGAAATAATAGGGTATTTATAGAACTCAAAATTACCACCTCGCCATCACCTATGGCAAGGTCCCTAGCAAGCAAGGTGGTGAGGTGGTAAAAATTCACATTTTTTGTTCCAAAAATTACTGAGTACTTTAAATAAAGACACATACCTAAAATGCAAAAACACAAGTGATAACATCAGCTCGCTCGCATGCTCATTTGTCAAAAACTAACACTCCATTTAGCAGGTATACTATGAAAACCAACCTCATGGTGTGTGTAAACATGCTTGCATAAAAAGTGTTCCTAACTATATACATGTGTGTATTACTGGTATGAAGTAACCAGCTTTACACAAAGGAGGACAAAAATACTAAATAAGAATAAAATAGACATTGTCATTTGAGCACAAAAAGCAAACAGACACAAGAACAATAAGGCTTACAAAGTAAATTAGAGTAGATAAATGAAAGTGATAAATTATACTATAGCCAAACCTATGATGATGGATATATATGGGATTTTAGCGAGCATAACTCTTCATACACAGAACAAATTAAGAGATTTAAATATAAGCTAGATTTGTTAATTTTTTTAAATAAACAAACTCCCTATAATCATGGTGACTTCTCAATGATATTCAATTAATAAATTCTTCTTTGACTAGGGTTGAAATTGATCAATTGGTAAACTAGAGAAATATATATAACCCAAAATCTTCAATTAATTAATAACTTCCTTTTTTGACTAATCTTTAATTTATAATCAAAGTTATTTTTCAAACCATCTAAATTAATACAAATCAATAAAATTAAAATAGAAAATTATTCATTATGCACAACTAAGCACATTTGACGTGTCTAATGCTAAATTCTAAAAAAAATTCTTTAATCACAAATCAAGATTTTGGCGCATCATGAATTTATGATTAAGGATTTGAAGATTGTGAATAATAAATAAATTTAGAACTTTTATTTATTTAAATAATATAATTGTTCTTCCGATCATTGAGAGAAGAGATTTAAATCACATATATAGATTTACCCAATCATAACTAAATTAACAAAAGTCAATTCAACTATAAAAGAGATCATATTACAAAGAAAAATAAAAGATATAACAATAAAATTACCTCTTCTTGATAAAACCGATTCCATATCTAAAAATGGGTTATCATTACCTTCTTCAAATCTTAGGATTATTTTTACAATTGGAAGGTTTTCTCTCTTTATTTGTACTTGATGGTGGAATGGCTAACCTAAATTCTACACCTAAAACTAAAAAGAACAACTGCCTAAATTATGCATTTAAAGCTGAATTTAAAAAAAAACTAATGTTGTTTTATTTGTAGGTAAGGCTAGTTACAAGGTCTTTGAGCTTATTTTAATATAGCGGAGCCGCGACACAAAATTTTCTATGCTATAGCAAGAGATATGCAACGCTTTTCCCAATTACAAATAAAGAAGCTCATGTCATTACCAACGTCACGTCGTGGAACATGTTCTACGTGCACAGCAAATCCATAATGAATAGTATGTGTCACGTTATACTATAATCCTAGCCATGACATGCTTTACTTTTCTTAAGTTATGCCTTGTACACCTTACAAATTAATTAGTTCTTCATTTAAGGCTTACATGCCCTATTAATTTAAGTTGTTATGGTGCAAATTAAGTGCTTCACATGTTATTCATTATATGTTGATAAATTTATACATTTTGAAGCTAAAAACACCCAAAATACAACAAAACATATATGTAATTTTCAATCATATAGATTTGCATAAACAATGATATGAACATGGAATAATCAAGCCAATTTATTCTCTTTAAGGACAATAAAATCACCGAATATGATTAATATTTAAGCAATTATCACAACTCCCATCTAGTTTCTTACTAGCTTCTAATAAGGAAAGTAATCTAAAAACTAAATAAATAAAAAAATAACTAAACTAATCTAAATTATTCTCATAGATTGACACAATTGCATTTAGCATATACAATAAGCCTTTAAACCCCTAGGCTTTCCAAATAGATGAGTTTATGTCTTAAGAGGCTTTTAGTGACTATACTCATAAATATCCTAACCCACAAAAAATTAAAACAAAAATAAAAACAAACTAAAAATAAAAGAATTAAAAAATAAAACTAAAAATAACATAATAAAAATTAAAATAAAAAAAGCTTCTCACGCTTTAGTTTATATTCAGTTGGTAATCAAAATCTCTAGCAAAAATTAATTCAATATAACAAAGATTCATAGTTTATTGTTCAAATCAGTATTCATTACAAACTCTTGTTCCATAACAAAAATATATCAATATTGACTCACCCAATCATAGTGTTAGGAATTTGAATTCACTTCGAATATAATCTTCACAAGATATACTCTTAGTTTCACAATTATCCTTTGGCTTAAAGCATTCAACAAGGTATATGCGAATAGAAGTTATGTAAAGAATAAGGCTCAAATGTTCTCATATGATAAAAAATAAAGGCTCAAATTTGCATTGATTTCATGAAAAGAATCAAATGTTGGGATTTATAAAGAATCACATTACTAATCTCATGCTTCAATCAAAATCATTAAGCAAAAATTTTAAGTATGTGCCTCAAGATGAATAAAAATGCCATAGATTGTAAAGAGGAATTTTCTACTATTTGGAAATAGCTATCTCACTACTTTAAAGAACTTAAGATGATGACTTGCATAATTTGGAATAATTTATCACTTCTCAACTTTTAACTTCAGTATAATTTTATTTATTTTTTATTGATTTTAGACTTCATTATTATTATTTAAATTTTATTGAGTATTTGAAGAAAATGAAGATCCAAAATTTAAAAGAAAATGAGGACTCTTATAATTTAAAAGAAGATTTATTTAAATCAAATTTAAATAAGATTTTTTAATATATATATACCAAATAATTGAGAGAGTAGAACGAAGGGAATATAAGGAGTAGATAGGGAACAAAACATAGAGGCGACAAAGAAAAAAAAAAGAAAAGAGAAATAAAATCTAGAAACATATTAGAGAAAAAGCAGGATAGAGAATGTTGGAATAGATTAACGCAAAAGCATTTTTTTTTGAATCAGTTTCCTTTCAATTCTTCTCAAAAATATTATGGTGAAGTCGTTTATGTTAAATTTAAGTTTTAGTATTAACTAATTTTTCTTTATTCTAGGAAAAATATGTAATCTAATTATGCACTATGCTTGATTTTACATGTTAATTTGAATTATTTCTCTTCATGTTTATCTTAGTTATTCTAATTTTATTGCTTCTAATTAAGTGGCCATTAATTAGATGATGTTAGTCTTGTGATTTACTATCCAAAGAGGGAATTATAAGATAGATCTAGAATATTACAACATAGGTAAATATAGAAATCGAAAGACTTGTATAAACATATGTAGTATTAAAATCATTAGTCTTAATGCTTTCTTGCTTTATTAAATTGCATACTCTTTTGAAAATTAATGAACAAGAATGTTTCTAATTGACTGTCGAAAGAGGCTTTTGGATGTTTTTTGGAGGTTGCCAACAAACAGAAAGAATTAAATTAAATTAGCTAGATAAGTAAAGCATAATGAGGGATTAGGTGAAATCGATTTTCTAGAAAATTTCTTCCCATTAATTTGATTTTTCAAAAACATATTTCTTTTCTTTTGTTATTTTCTTTAAATTGATTTTATTTTAAGTTCCAATTACAAAAACCTTAGTGACTTTTCTAGATAAAATTTATATTTGCATAATTTTGGTATTTTTCAAAAGTAAGTTACCAATCCTTGAGGATGATACTCTTCTTATAACTTTACTATAAAACTACGATACTATGCACTTACAGTTTTGCACTTACCAAGTTTTTGGCTCCGTTGTTGGGGATTGATTTCTTATTATTTTTACCAATATCAATACAAAGTAATCTTAGTTTTAATTTAGAATTATATTATATTTCATTTATATTTATATTTTTTTCTTCTCTAGGTGTGTTTTTGACATTGGATGCACTGTGCTAGAACTCGAAACATTATTCCTTTTGATCCGGATATTGAAAGAAGCAATAGATCATAGAGAAAGAAGAAATTAATAGCCATGGCTGAAGAATAACATAATGCACAGCCACTCACCTTGAAGGATTATGTAAGGCTAATTTTGAATGACAATTACTCAGGTGTAAGATGCTAGACCATTAATGCCAATAATTTTGAGCTCAAACCTGCGTTGAACAGCATGGTGCAACAAGCCCAATTTAACATATCACAACTTGATGATCCCAATATTCATTTGGTGATATTATTATAGATTTGTAACACTATAAAGATGAATGGTGTTACTAAAGACACCATTAAACTGAGATTGCTTCCTTTTTCATTGAGGGACAAGGCTAGAGATTGGCTACAATCTCTATAACCAAGAAGAATTACTAGTTGGCAGGATATGGTAGAAAATTTTCTTACTAAATTCTATCCACTTGTAAAAATAGCCAGAGTGAGATTGGTCAATTCAAGAAAAACAATTTTGAGACACTCTATGAAGCATGGGAAAGGTATAAAGATATGATTCGGTGTTACCCTCAACATGGATTACTAGATTGGTTGCAAGTTTAGATGTTCTATAATGGGTTAAATGAGGAAACTAGAACCATAGTTGATGCTACTTCTAGTGGAACTCTGATGTCAAAGATAGTTGAGACTTCTACTTCTCTTTTGGAAGAAATGGCCTCAAACAACTATCATGGCCAACTGAAAGATCTATGGTTAAGAAAGTATATGTTATTCATAATTTGGAGCCGTTTGCTACCCTTTCAGCTCAAGTTGCTTCTCTATCTCATCAGATTTTGGCCTTGATAACCCAAAGAATACCACAAAGTACAGAATATGTTGCATATTCAAGTATGACAATTTTGATGAATGAAGAAAGTCAAGAAAAGGTTCAATACATCAACAATCTGAACTACAAATATTGTGGTAATCCTATGCATAATTACTACCATCCAGGGCTTCAAAATCATTAGAATTTTTCTTAAGGAAACACAAAGAATGTGTTGCAATCTCCTCCAGTGTTTGATAGTCAACCAAGTGAGAAGAAGATGTCACTTAAGGATTCCATGGCTTCCATTATTGAGGATACCAAAGTAAGGTTTAAAAAGAGTGATTCATGGATGGATAACATTGAGATTCATTTTAGCAATATAGGAGCCACTATGCAAAATCTTGAAATGCAAATTGGGCAACTAGCCACTAAGAATAAAAAACTGAAAATTACAAACTAATACTGATCCACCATAAAACTAGGGAAGTTCATTTCATTTCTTCTATCTATCTCATTTACTCTTTTTACATCTGATGACTCTATGAAAGTATAGTCATTAGCGCACTTTTTTACTTAATATTTACTTGTTTTATTTAATAAATAGTATTTTGGGGGTAAACAATATTAAAATATAAATTTTTTTAGTAAAAAGGGGTGAAAATATAATTTTTTAGAATTTTTAGGAATTTGTAATGTATGGTCAATTAGGAGCTTCCATACAAGCAGAGGAGTTGACTAGGCAAGCCACGTTCACGCCACGCTAGTAGGAACAATGAATCACATTACATCGTGTGTGAGGGGGACAAACCACATACCACGCGTTAGCACGACATTCAATATGACTTTGGAGCGTAGTCAAACAACACTACCATGTGTCATCGCTCTACTCGTCCAGTCGTTCCACATGTACGCCACACCATATGTCACCACCAATCATGTTGCACCTTGTGGCACTAACTCAACGGGTGTTGACTCATACTGGTTTCCCTCGCCATGCATCACACTGTAATTGGCCAATGAATTCCGTGTGTCATGTATCGCAATTTAATTGGCATGAGAGTGTGATTAAATAAATTACTATATGGTGTATAATTTACTTGAGAGAGAATAGATGCTTGGTTAGATTCAATTGATCATGTAATTAATTGATAATTATATTGGGGGATTTTAGCGATTCACATGTTTAGAAAATTGGGATATTAAGTATTCCTAGATATTTTCTCATATATCTTTTTAGTTATCAAATCTGATATAATTAATTATTGCTATTTATTTTTAATTATTTTAATTTTGCTTCCTTAAAATATAAAAACACACAAAAAATGGATTTTTATTTTTTTTGGTTTTAAAAATTAGTTTTTGATAAAATAATCTATGTGGAAACGATCTTTTCTTATCATTATATTATATGTTATGATACCCATACTTGCATATTCATTGCACACACAATTTGTGTGGCGATAAACATCGAAGATAGTAGGAAAATCAATCAAAAATTTAGCAATTTGTCAAGCAAGAGTTAAGCATTTACCTCAACTTGAAGCTAAGTCTTTGAGTGTGTGCTTGAAATAGTCAATTTAACTCCAAACCACCAGCAAATTCAGATAAAAGTTGAACAAATGAAATCAAAAGAATTCTCTCAAAACTTAACTCTATTAGTCCAATTTTTAGAAATCATCTACACTAATGTAATCAAATACCATAATTATAGATCAAAAGGTGTTTAATGAGGGTTGTAATGACATGCCGCATGGTAAGGGCTAAGAAAGAAATGGATATAGAAAATCAAAGAAAACTGGGAAAATAATTGGTAGAAAAAACAATAAAAAGAATATGCACAAGATTCCTGATAACAATACATTTTACAGTTATTTTATCCAATTTATTAATTATAATTTCTATGTTCTTAATATTTTTAATTAATTTTAAGTTCTTAAATTAATATTTACTGTTTTTTAAGGAATATATTTTTAGAGAAAATTAAAGAATTTTAAGTGAAAAAGACTTAATTGCAATTAATAAAAATTGAAAATATAATTTGAATTAGAAAAGGGCTTAATTAAAAATAACAAAAGTTTAAAATTTAATTTCAATTAAAAGGGGACTTAATTTTAAATAAAAAAAGTTGGAAATTTAATTTGAGTTAAAGTAGAGGGCTTAAATGCAATTAACAAAACTTTTTTTTGTACAAAAAGGACCACCACGTGCATCATTGTTAAACATGCCACACGCACCTTCAAATCAAAAAATCAACGGTATGGATCAGGCAAGTGCGATGCATGTGCTACACAGGCGATTGTACACATTTCCAGTTTTGGCACACTACTCGGCGCGTAAAGTGGGAACATCCCAATGGGTGTCTTGTATGTTGTCCAGTATGCCCAAAGTGCATCCTCCAACCTCTTAGACTAATCCTTCCTTGAAGGATTTACTGTCTTCTCCAGAATCCTCTTCACCTCTCTATTTGATATCTCAACTTGTCCACTTGTTTGAGGATGGTAAGCAGTTGTGATCTTATGAGTGTCTCCATATTTGGCAAGGAGGGCTTCAAAATATTTGTTGTAGAAATGAGTTCCCCCATCGTTGATGATTGCCCTTGGGGTGGAAAAACGAGTAAAAATATTTTTACTGTTTCAATGAATAAAAAATACACATTGGGGGGAATCTAGCCTCCTCTGTGGATGGTTTGTTCAATCATTAGCACCAAGCCAGGATGTTAGGATAAATGAGTTAAATGTATTAATGGTAGACAATGATGAACCTTGGGAAGAAAAAGTCCTTAGGATAGATCTAAACCTACCAAAAAAATAAAAGAATTAAACATTGGTTCTTTAAAACACATTTAGAACATTCTAGGGCTAGTTTCTTTAGGAAACATGAACGATATGTTAAAGAACACAATAAAATAAATAAATTTTTTCCAATGGTTAGAAATCTATAGGGCAACCAAAGGATTGGAATCCCCATTCGTACATCAAAAGAAGCATACAGATCGGGCACATAGTATAAACCATAAACCTGTAGGAACATTAATAGATCACATTGTTACCCTTACCTAGGATAGCATAGCTGAATCCTTATCATCAATAGTTAGCTCTGAAGAGGTTAGCAAAATATTATCAGTTGACTTAGTCAAACCATCAACGGTCTTAATAGGTAACCTATCAGTTACTATTCAGGATCCAAAACGAGAACCAATAGGTAAACCTATAGTTCAAATTGACCCTGATCCATTCAACATTACTGTAGAAAAAATAGCCATAGAACCTATAGCTATAGATCCACAATATAAATTATTCCCTTCAATTAGTGTCTCGGATGTCACAGAAGCTGACTTCGATATACTTTTAGAAAATAAATCAATAGAGTGAGTAGCTTTGAATCCACATATTAAAACCTTTTCAGAAATTAAATCTAGCGAAATCACGTTAGTTGATTTTAATAAATTTTTAGAAGAAACGGATGATCTGATTAATGAAGTTAATATGATCAAAACAAAAAAGAAGTTACCCGTATGGGAAACTCCAGATGGTTCAGTTGAAGCTGAACATCCTCCATTGAGACCTATTACTATCCCTTACCAAGATAGTCAGGTAGAAGCCTTCCCTCTTAAGAACCCTCAAGAGAACCAGGCAACCAACTTCAAAAACATAGTTACCCATAATAACTATACAAATATCAGCCTAAATACTTTAGGTAAACAACTCATTAGGATAGAGAAAAATCTAAAAATAGATATTCCCTCTACCTCTTATCAAACAGTAGATAGGTTAGTAAAGAACCCTATCTTCAAGCCCTTCCAGGTCTCCAAACCAGCCTAAGAAGAAATAACATCAAAATTGGAATAGTACCCTTAGGTCCCAATTAGAAGATCAATTTTCAAACAAAATAGGACTAGTTGTTCCTGAGTCACCAGTGACTTCCAAGTCAACCTAGAAACCATTACAGGATCTTAGTATTCTTAGCAAACTAGGGTCTGATATATCATCTGAGGATAGTTCCCAGGAAACCATTTCTGAACCTACTCCTCACCTTCAAAAATTAGCTTGGCAAGAACCTAGTCCAGTTAGGTAACCTCACACCATAGGTACCCAGCCTAGTCAGGTTATCCAATCTAAATATAATGCGTCTCATATCTATGTTTGGAACATTGATGGAATGAATGATCATGATATATTAAATATCTTACAGTAAATGACAATGGAGTCAAATGCTTATAAAACCCAAATTGGTACAACTGATAAAACAATTGTTGAATTATTAATAGCTAGCTTTTCAGGAAAACTAAAAGGATGGTAGGATCATCATATTTCAAAATAACAACAGTCAGATATCTGCAATGCAATATTGACTGATGAGTGTGGTATACCCATACTTTCCCATCAAGGAGCTCCTATACAGGATGCAGTCTCCACATTACTCTTTACCATATCACACCATTTCATGGGGGATCCATCCCATTTACATAATAAAAATGCTGATCTTCTTTCCAATATAAAATGTAGGAAGATGAGTGATTTCAAAATTATAAAACTACATGTCTAGAGTTATGTTAAGAGATGACTATATTCAACCTTTCTGGAAGGAGAAATTCCTAGCAGGTCTTCCTCCCCTCTTAGGTGAGAAAATCAGGAACAAAATTCTCGAAACTTACGGGAAACATATCATCCCATATGATGAGAAAGAGCTTCAAATTCCAGAGATCAAAGATAAAATCTCTAAATTACAAACCTCTTTTGAAAAGGAAGTTTGCTCTGAATTACCCAATGCTTTCTGGGAAAGAAAACAACACATGGTACATTTTTCTTATGAATCATCCTTCAATGAAAAGGATATCCCTACAAAAGCAAGGACTATTCAAATGAATGGTGACCTTGAGCAATTCTATAGAAAGGAGATCGAATATCTCTTACCTAAGAATTTAATTGCAAAATCCAGATCGTCGTGGAGCTGTGCGGCCTTCTATGTCAATAAATCTGCCGAGATTGAAAGAGGAACTCCTCAGCTACTCATCAATTATAAACCTTTGAATCAATCCTTAAAGTGGATTAGGTACCCTATCCCCAACAAAAAAGACTTACTTCAAAAATTATACTCATCATCCATATTCTCAAAGTTTGATATGAAATCAGGCTTTTGGCAAATCCAAATCAAGTCTCAACATTGGTACAAAACTGCATTCATTGTTCCATTTGGACAATTCGAGTGAAAAGTTTTGCCATTTGGGCTCAAAAATGTACCTTCTGAGTTTCAAAGGATTATGAATGACATATTCAATCCACTACTTAGAATTATGTATTGTGTACATCGATGATGTACTCGTATTCTCAAAAGATGTCAGACAACACATCAGACATCTCAAAACATTCTTCCATCTCATCAAGAGAAATGGATTGGCACTATTAGCCAAGAAAATGACTCTTTTTCAAACAAATATTAGGTTTCTTGGACATAATGTATCCAATGGAAAAGTAATTCCAATCAATAGATCTCTCCAGTTAACAACTAAGTTTCCTGATAGGATTATTGACAAAACTCAGCTACAAATATTTCTAGGTAGCCTAAACTACGTATTAAGTTTCTGCCCAAATATTAATAGGTTAGCAAAACCTTTACATAATAGGCTTAAGAAAACTCATGAGCCTTGGACAGAAGAACATACCAAAATTGTGCAAAAAATAAAAGCACAAGTCCAAAACATTCCCTGTTTACATCTTGCGGATCCAATACTCCCAAAGATAGTAGAAACCGATGCCAGTGAACTTGGCTATGGTGGGATATTAAAACAAGTTCAAGGTAACATTGAGCAAATTGTTCAGTTTCCCTCTGGCCACTGGAATGAGTGTCAAAAGAATTATTCCACTGTCAAAAAAGAAGTACTATCCATAGTACTTTGTAATTCTAAATTTCAATCAGATTTATTAAATCAAAATTTTTTACTAAGGATTGATTGCAAATCAGCAAAAGAAATTTTATTAAAAGATGTTAAAAACATTGCATCAAAACAAATTTTTCCCAGATGGCAAGCATTATTAAGTATTTTTTATTTTGATATTGAATTTATCAGAGGAGAGAATAATTCATTACCAGATTTTCTAACTAGAGAATTTCTTCAAAACAGGTATCACAATGAGCAAGAAAAAGAAAGGAAAGGAAAAAAGTGAACCTCCAACCCTCAACATCACCAACCTCTCATCGGCTAAACCAATTATGACCTAGTCTCAAGTCACCCATAACCAACCATTACCCTCCCAATCCACATTAGGAGAATCATCGCCTCAAATAACCCCTTAGGACTTAGAACTAAATAATCGCAACCAACATTGGTTATAAAACATGGATTTTGAAAAAAAAATCAAAACTGCATTTTGTTGCATCCCAGAAATTGGGGAAACAACTCATTCATCAAATGTGGAAATAATTCCTTCCACATGAAAATCATTTTCACAAAAATCAACCGGAATAATTTCTATTCCAGAAAGAAGAATCACATCTTCAACTTATTTTCCTCCAAAGAGAGAAAGGGAATTTTTCCCAATACAAAAATCACATTTGAGTATTTTAAGAAACAACCAACTCAGATTGTAACTATTCTCGAAAAACATTTTTTTGACAAAAACCCTTACTCGGCCATTCAAAAATATTTTGGAAAAGGGATTTTTTACAGGCCATCATTATCTTCAAAAACTCCTCAATACTATCAAAGTATTTTGGAAATCATAGGTAGTGTAGAATTCAAACATTTCCACTACCCTAAAACATCATAAGTGCAGTTTTCAACTACCAAACTACATAAAATCATATCTCCAACATACTGGGGAAATGACTCATCCAAACAGTTGACTTTTCCAGTCAGCGCAATACATTCCATCCCATATTGTGCATCCTACAATTATTGGGATTATCACCAGGCATGGTTCAATGCATTCTTTATTCAAAATAAAGATAACCAACATTCTTGTTTGTTTTTCTTTGTTAATAAGTCTATTAATCCATCTTGGTTTTCAGAGTGGTAGAGATTATTCGGAAATCTTTCGTCTATTCTAATATCACCTGCGAAGAAAGTTATGAATCTTTCCAGTCACATTACAAACCATCCACAAAGGAGGCTAGATTCCCCCCAATTTGTATTTTTTGTTCAAAATTTTACCTTTCTTGGGTATGTCAATGGGTCTTAAACCCTGTGTTATCAGAGGTATTAACTATCACCCGTTCATTTCAGATCAAATGGTGGTCGTCATTTACGATTCCTAAAACTCTATTATTACTAGCTGTTGAAAAATGGCTAACTCAAAAGGGTCACAAAGATCCCTTAGTGAAGGATATACAAGTCTCTTCACTTCTATTAGCACAGAAGGCACACACCAATGCCTTAATATCTCAAGCCAAAACCTAGGAGGAACTCTTGGAAATCATCAAACAACTATCATCTGGACAAACATCCCAAGTTCAGAAAGAAGAGCTACCAGACTCGAATGAAACTCAATCACCCAATAAAACAGTAACTCTATCACAAAACTCAGATGAAGACCTAATAGACTTAGAGACCTCAACTATAGATTTAAATTTTTAGACTTCGAAATAGGTCCATTATTATTGGACCTGCGTGTCCATTTTAATTCATTATTAGGCCTGTGTGTCCAAATTTAGATTAATAATAGGCCCGCGTGCCATTTCTATTATTGGGCCTACGTGTCCATTACTATTTATAACTAGTCCTACGTGTCCATTACTAATCAAATCAGGCCATATTGAGGCCCATTTTATCACCAGGAATCAACCAATTGAGAGAGAGAACGGAGGAAACAAAAGGAGAATAGAAAGGGAATGAAACAGAGAGGCAACAAGGAAAACAAAAACGAGAAAAAGGAAAATCTAGAAATAGATTAGAGAAAAAGCAGGAGGGAGAATGCTGGAACAGATTAATGCGAAAGCAGATTCTTTTTACGATTAAGTTTCCTTTCAATTCTTCTCAGAAAAATTATGGTGAATTCATTTATGTTAAATTTAATTTTTAGCATGAACTAATTTTTCTTTATTCTAGGGAAAAGATGTAATCTAATTCTGAACTATGCTTGATTTTCTATGTTAATTTGAATTATTTCTCCTCATGTTTTTCTAATTTATTCTGATTTTATTGCTTTTGATTAACTGACCATTAATTAGATTATTTTAGTCTTATGATTTTCTATCAAAAGAGGGAATTATAGGATATATCTGGAATATTTTGGCATAAGTACATATAGAAATTGAAATACTTGTATGAACCTATGTAGTATTAAAATCATTGGTCTTAATGCTTTCTTACTTTATTAAATTGCATACTCTTGTGTAAATTAATGAATAAGAATGTTTCCAATTGATTGTCGAAAGAGGATTTTGGATGTTTTTATGAAATTGCTAACAAATAGAGAGAATTAAATTCGATTAGCTAGATGGGTAAAGCATAGTGAGGGATTAGGTGAGATCGATTTCCTAGAATTTTTCTTTCTATTAATTTGATCTTTGAACATCTTTCTTTTCTTTTATGCATTTTCTTTAAATTGATTTTATTTTAAATTCTAATTATAACAACCTTAGTGAATTTTCTAGATAAAATTAAGATTAGAATAATTTTGGTATTTGTTAAAAGTGACTTACCAATCCCTGAAGACGATACTCTTCTTATCACTTTACTATAAAACTACAATACTATATGATGAGTTCTCAAAAAGCACTAAAATTACCATGATTTTATGCACATTAATTGATTAAAAATATATATATTTATATGTTTTATCATATATTTATATAAATTTGTCTTTTTCAGAATCACGGGTATTTTTATTGTTTTTTTAGGTATTTTCGCTTAAAATGTAACTTAAAGATTCAAAAAGGAATACTAGAAGCAATACATCACAAATATATTAATAAATAAATGAGGAAAGGTCAACAAATATGGAAAAATTGGACAAAATGGGTCAAAAAGGAGAAAATCGCGCCGTCTAACCGCCCAGCTGCCCAGCCGTGCGCCCAATCCCGCGCGCCCATGCTCACGCCCACGCGCACCTTGCTCCATTTCTGCGCGCCCCCATGCCCACGCCCACGCACACCTTGCTCCATTTCCGCGCGCGCCATGCTCCTGTCTCGCGCGCGCGCCGCTGCCATTTCACCCCATTTTCGCATGCAGCCGCCCCCATGACATCATGATTATGTCATCAATGATGTCAGCAATCACCACTCCGCATTTTCACCATTTTTTCACCCATTTTTTTCTCTCTATCCTCACCTATAAATACCCCCCTTCTCTTCACTTCATAAAACACCTCAAAACACATTCTCTTCTCTCTTTCTTTCTCTCATTTCTTAGTTTTTTTTAGTTTTTCTTATTTAGTTTCTCTTAGTTTTAGAATTCTTCCCTTTTTGGGAAGAACTAGTTATGTTTTTGTAATTTATTTTCTTTTTGATTCAATAAATGGGAGTGCAAATTCCATTTGGAGGTTTTCCAGCTACGGGAATAGCATCGAAGTTCTGTAAGGATTTTATTTTCTTTGAAGTTATTTTTTATGCTTTATTCTTATATGTTATATTTAATTTGTCTATGATTAAATTTAATTGTGCTGGTTGCTTGTAAACATGATATAATAATAACGTTGTTATGCTTGCGAAATATTAAATAGGTGAAAATCTTTAAAATGAATTGATTTTATTTTTATTCAAGATTTTATATTAAGAATGTTAGAGAAAAATATATTATTTTTCATTACAAACTTAAATCTGAAAATTAGATTTTAAGGTTTAGTTATCCGGTCTAATTTAGAGTAGCGCTCTTTTATTTGTTGATACAATCGCCCGGTAGTTAGAGTGAAGCTCTATTTCAAAAGTTTTTATAAGAATTATTATGTAAAAATGTATTAACAACATATTTTTAGTAGTGGTTTTAAAACTTGAAAGTTAGTACTCGGATAACTAAATTCTTAGGTTTAATTTGGGCACTTTGAATAAAGTTTAAGCTGTCTAACCCCACCAAAGGTGGCATTTAAATGGTTCATTTTCAATCTCTTAGAAAAAAAGAATTAATTTAATTAACCAAATTAGTTATCAACCCCACCCATAGGTGTTAATTGATTTGTTTAGTTAACAAAGAATATCTAACCCCACCAAAGGTGATATTCATACAAAAAAGGGAGAATCAATAAATATCAATTCATATCTTTAATAACCTAAAATATATGAGCAAGCATAATTAACTTAGTTATTATATCCATAAATACTCCACTATTATAAATGATAAAATTTGCATAAATATTTATTGAATCTATGTTTATTTTTATGTCAGTAGATTAAAAACACAAAAACCAAAATATCGTGACAGGATGTTTAGGATTTAATTTCATTTTTAAAAGTTTGAATAATAAATTAAAAACCACATACATTCCTTCCTTAGATCGACCTTGGGAGTATACTTATCATTTTCTACGAAATGATTCGTACACTTGTGAGAGTTTTATAAATATAAAACCAAAGTATTGGCAGAATCGACGATGCCAGTTTTCGCTCATCACTATACACTTGCAGTTTTGCATCGATCATAGCGTCATAGTATTTACTTATATTATTTATATTTCTTCCTTTTTTTTCTTATTTTTTGTTTTTTATTTTAATAGAATGGACCTATTATAAATATATGTGCTTTAGTGAGTGGCTGATTTGGCTCTTTTTGTTTTCTTAAGGGAACCTCACATATATATTTTTACTAGAAGTTAAGTATGAATGAAGATAGGCACATACTTTAATTTCTATTCAAATCATTTAATCCTAAGCAATGAAATTAAGTACATAATACTTCATTAGATGTTAAAAATCATAATATTCAATACAAAACCTATAGAGATCACCTAACAACTTGAACTAATACGAAAAGTGTTTAAAGGAGTAGAAGAAATATTCATCACTCAAAATAAAATACTTATGGCTCAAAGATATTCTCACAAAGTATTCTTCACTAGATTCCTAAACATCAAATTTGAGCTCAACACAATCTCAATATCTAAGCATGAAATACATACTATAAATTAAAAAAAAAAACTAATTCTCACAATAATCCATGAACATGTTTTAAGATATCAAATAAATTGTACAAAGACTCAATCATTCACCTTAAATTAACTAAAAGCATGATAATTTTACAAAAATTCTAATAGTGGACCTAAATGTCCCTAAACAACTAAACTAAAAAATAACAAAGACATGTTTAACAAAAAATTAAAAAATGCATAATTTTATATGTAACTTTTCTTTCACCTTAACATAGAATTTATATTGTTCTCAATATATCAAATTTAAATTAAAGATAAAGAAAAAAAGTTACATATTTATCTTAGTTTAATGTGACTATGCAAGTGATGTTGTTATTTGATGGTAAATCCATCGATATCTCAATTATATCACACAGATAGAACACTATATTTCTCATAAATCACATTTGATTAGATAACTATGAATTCAATATTTCTAAAAAAATAAAAAAAATCACATTAATAGAAAACAAAATAACAAAGAAAAACAAATAACTAAACGAAAAAATAAAAGCAAATCAAAAGAAAGAAAAATAATTAAAACAAACAAAAATAACAAGCAAGATTACATAAATTAAAAAATAACAAAAGAAAAAGAAAAGTAAATATATAAATAAGTAAAAGCAAATAAATAAAATAAAATAAACAAGGAATAAAAATTACTAAAAAAAATAAATAACAAATAAAATAAAATAAATAATAATAAAAATAAATAATTAAAGAAATAAAAAAAGATAACAAAAAAATAAATGAAACATATAAAAGAATATAAAAATAATAAATAAATAAACAACGAAAACAAAGAAATAAAAATAAATAAATAAGAGAAAAGAAGTAAAAATAAAAATATATAAAATATTTTTTATGTTTTTTATGTTTTTTATATTTTATATTTTATATTTTATATTTTTTTATTTGAATAACCTAAAAATATTTACAAAAAATTATAAAAGAAAAATTGTGAATATTTACAAATTACAAAATACAAAATAAAAAGGAAAGCATAGAAGAAAAAATCATGAAAAATAACTTAATAGCGAAAAAAATATTTTAAATGTCAATTCTCAAGCAACGACACCAAAATTTTGATGGTCAAATTTTGTATTTATAAAAAACTTGTAAATTTACGAATAACTTATAATTAGTGATAAGTATATACCTAAGATCGTCTTTCAAGAAATTACAATGGTCTTAAAATGTTAAATTATTTTCTAATTCAGTTAAGAAAATACAAATCCTAAATATTCAAAAAATTTATAGTTTTGTGAAATAGAATTGTAAATTCTAAAATAAATTATATTTAAAAAAAGAAAATAATTTAAAGGAGATAAATAAAAATGATAAAATAAATTATACTCGAATATAAGATGATAGATATATATGAGATTCTAATGAGCATGACATTTTATGGACCGAACGAATTAATTGACTTGAATATAAGCAAGATTTACTTATTTTTCCTTTTTAAATAAATGAAATCCCTATAATCATTGTGAGTTTCTAATAATATTCAATTAATCAATTTTTCATTGGTTAAAATTGAAATCAATTAATTTGTAAATTAAAGAAATATATATAAACCAAAATCTTCAATTAGTTAATAATTTTCTTTTATTAGACTTGAAATTAATAAATTGATAAACCTACGGTAAATATATTTTTTAATTATAAATCAAGTTTTGATTTATCTTTAATTTATAAATAAAGTTATTTTTCAATTATCTAAATTAATACAAATCAATGAAATTGAGATGTATTCTTATTCATTATACACAACTAAGCACATATGATATCTATAATGCTTCATTCTAAAATATTTTCTTTAATTATAAATCAATACTTTACCCAACATGAATTTATGATTAAAGATCTAAAGATTGTGAATAAGAAATAAATTTAAAACTTTTATTTATTTAAATCACATAATTATTTTTTCAATCATTGAAAGCAGAGACTAAAATTGTATATATAGATTTAGTCAATCATAACTAAATTAACAAAAGTCAGTTCACCTAGTTCAACTATGAAATACATTAGATTATAAAGAGACATAAAAGGTGTAATAATAAAATTATCTCTTCTTGAAAGAAATGATTCAAGATCTCTAAATGGGTTCTCATTACTTTCTTTAAATCTTTGGATCATCTTTACAATTGAAGTATTTTCTCTCCGTATTTGTACATGGTGGTGGAACGACTAACTTAAATTCTACACTTAAAACTACAAGAAGTACAACCTAAATTATGAATTGAAAGATAAATAAAAACTAATATTGTTTAATAAATAGGCAAAGATGGGTACAAGGGCTTCAGGTCAATTTTAATAGAGGCATGTCGAGGTATAAACTTTTCACCGTTGTGGCATGAGATATGTAATACTTTGCCAAATTGCAAACATATAAGGTTGCAATATGGCCTACTTTTTCCATGCTGCGACACAGGTTGTTTTTTGTTCCTAGTAAATTCATACGGCACAATATGCATTGTGACACATTATAATCCTCGTCTTGGTACAGTTCACTTTTCTTCAATTGTGTCTTGCACATCTTACAAACTGATTAGTTCTTCATGTAAGGTTTACATGCCTTATTCTTTTAAGTTCATAAGGTGCAAATTAAGTGCTTCATGTGTTGTTCATCATGTATTGATAAATTTATAAATTTTGAAGCTAAAAACAACTAAATTACAACAAAACATACTTGTGATTCTGAATATATAAATTTGCATAAATAATAATATAAGCATGCTATAATTAAGTCTATTTATTTCATTTAAGCACAATAAAATCATAGAATATGAGTATTTTTCAAGGACTTATCAAGACTCACCTCCAACTTACAAGCAACAGAATAAAGATAAAGGAAATCAATAGACAAGATAAAAATCAAGTAGTAGACAAAATAATTCCACAATAGATAAAAATATATAAGTAGGAAAAATAGAATGAAAGATAGAGATACTTTTTAATCACAATTTAACTCTCATATGTAGTCACATACTCAAGTGAAACAGTGGTTGTACTAACACAATAGCAAAACATACAAGCATAGTTATGTAATGAGATATACCCATATATAATCCCTATTTATGTGGTAAAATCCTTTAGTTATTTATGGCAACCACTTGTTACAAACAGTGGTTGTACTAAAATCGAATAAACAAATACAACTCAATAGATAAGTATAAACACAAATACCTCTATCTATTATGACCATTTCCCTAATTGTCTATTACTAGCATCCGTAAAAACTTGATTCCACACAGGAATCTAAATTTCTTTTGGAGCCAACACCACATATAGTAGTGCAATCAATCACCAACGATAAGCAATATAAACACAATGAGATACCTACTTCAATCATAACTCACTAGCAAAAACCGTCTAAGTACTCACCAATTAAGAACACAGTGTTTCTCCTACAAACATTATTCAAGAACACCTAACAACCACTCAAGGTAGTTTGTTAAATGAAATAAGAAATACGATAAAAATTTGGCAAAGCTTCGCTTGGATTGTTTAATTAATCACAACAATAAATAGAGGGTATTTATAAAAAAATTTCAATTGTATGGGGCATCGCTGACCCTTTCGTCGACCATAGATCATCGAGGATAATACTACATCTCGGTGAGGATAATACCTGTTAGAGTCTCACCGACTAGGGTTGATGAGGGAGTTGACGAATCCACCAAAATGTAACCTTTTGTTTTCAAAAAAAATCATGTAACGTTTCACCAATAATTGCAAGAAAAACTATGCAAAACTATAAAAAAACTCAACCTAACATGCACACTACGAAACCATCCATATGGTTTGTGTAAATATGCTCAAGTATAAAATATACATAACTAAATGCACGTGTATATTACTAATTATTAGTAACAAAACTTGCATAAAAAATACAATACACTAATTAGAATTAAAAAAACATTATTTTACAAACGAGAACGTTAACCAGACACAAAAGTCTTACAAGACTAATAGTAACATTTACACGTAAAGTAGGATAATTGCTAAGTACATCGATGATCAGTTGTGGTTTACCAAAACAATTATTTTAAATGATGGAATCTCTATTTACATCACAACAATTTAATAATTTAAGACAATAGTGATCAATAAGTTAGATAAACGAATAGTATATTGGAAGTAAATTTTGTATTGGTGATATTTAATTTTATATAAAGAGAGAGAGAGAGAGATATATATATATATATATATATAAGTAAAGAAAATGCACGACAATTAAAGAAAATATGGAAAGAAATAATGGGTTTGAAGAGCTTTTGAAGGTTAGCACTCAAAATTGATTATCTAATTAATATAAAATTAAATTCTATTTACTTTAGAAAAACTGAATAGAAGAACAAAAATATTCTTCTTTTTTTGACCTTATTCATAATATTATGAGTTGAGAGTTATTTCAAAAAATATATTATGAATGAGAAAAAAATATGTACCAAAAATCAAATAGAGTTAACAAAACCATAGAAATTGATAGAAATAAACTTGATTTAAGACACAAAGAATGAGAGGCAAAAAAGAAGAAAACCCTCACTCTATATTAATTCTTTTGTTAGAAATTTAGAAATGTAAAATCGAACAAAAAAAAAACTGTAAAATCTAAAACTAATAAAAAAAATTATACAAACATATATAAGGGAACTAAAGAATGTTTGTAATTAATCTTCACAGTTGAAATCCAATATTTTGTAAACTCTAAAAATTGTGTTGGTAGATATCCTAGAAAACCAAAAATTTAGAGAATGTTAAAAAGTTAAATCTCTTCAATTTAGTTTTAAACATGTCATTTTTAGAATTATTTTTATTAGTGATAATTCATTTCTCTAATTTAATATTTTAATTTCATGTTTTTATACGACATAAAATTAACTTTATAAAAGATCAAATATAACAAATAAATATTTTCTTTTAATTATTGCTTCGTGAAAAGACATATGGAGAAAATATGTAACATAACAACAAAATTAGAAATTACTCCGAAATTCTAAAAGCATAAATTTATATATTAAACCATTATAAGAGTTAGATAGAATTATCAAGATCTTCCTGAACATAAAAATTCAATAAATTCATTTATTTTTTGAAGAATTTTGCTTAATTGCTATTACAAATATTATGAAACAAATAAAAATTATTTAACCATACTTTATTAGAAAAATTATTATTTTATAACATTAAAGGTTATATATTTTAAAATTAATGAAAAAAATAAAAATAATATTATAAAAAAGGTTTTGCTCAAACTTACCTTAGTGTTTTTCTATGCCTTAAATCATCATATAATCTCACAAAAGATTAGGGAAAATATAATTATACTATCTAATAAATTAGATATATAATAACTATTGGGGTTAGGTTGGGAGCATGAAGATAATTATATAAAAAATATACTTATTTTAATTTTAAATTTTTTTAATAAATAATGGTTAAATAATTAAAGACAAAGTCTTTTAATATTTAACACCCACTAGTGTGACGGTAAAAGTCCACAAATAATGAATTTTAATTAAGAAGATTCATGTTTAGCAAAATTCTAACCAAAATAATTATATATAATCTACAATTATTTTAATTTATATAAAAGAAAGTTATAATAGTGATTATATAACAAAAAGTAAAGTTTTTTAAAATTCTAATTTTTTATATCTAAGTTATTATGTTAGCTATTTATCATTTAATAAATATTAATTTTAATTACAAACATTAAAGTTTAAAAGAAGTAGGATCAAAATAGACATATGCAATCTATAAATGTTTTAATTATATATATATATAAAAGAAAGCTATCAAAAAGTGATTAATTAAGTAATACAAACTGTATTCCTTAATATTTATATTTTTTTAAGTTTTAATTAAGTAATTATGTTTGTTATTTATTATAAAAAAATAATTTTAATTTAAAGCATTAAAATTTAGAAGAAATATAAACCAAAATAATTATATATAATATATATAATTTTTTATTTTATAAAAAATAAAATTACAAAAAAGTGATTAAATAACAATAACCGAAATATTTTGAAATTATAGTTTTTAATTGTTAATTATCCCATTATCTCAAATAATTAATTTTAATTAAAAATATAAAAAACAATTGTGAAAGAATGATTAAATCATCAAAACTAAAGTCTTTTTGAAATATATTTTTTAATTAATAACTACTTATTTGATAATCATTTCAATTCTTAATTTTCAAATTTACTTTTTAAATTAAATAAGCTTGATATACCATTTTCAATTTTATTTTCTAAATTCTGAAATATAGTTTTGAAATTGGACCAAATTTTGAAATAAAAAAATTAATTTGAAATTAAATTTTCAATTTTTTGATATAAAAAATAAGTTATTTTTCATACTCAATATTATTCTACCTTACTTAAAATAATTCAAGCCAACAATTAACAAAAAGAAGTATCAAAATAAAGTTCAAAATTTGCAGTTTGAGATTGCTTTAACAATCATTTTAATTCATAATTTTAAATTATAATTTTTAAAATTTTATATATTTTGACATTAAATACATTTAATGACTCATTTCTAATTTTTATTTTCTAAGTTTTAAAATTTAGTTGTGGAATTAAATTTTTATTTTTTATATCTTGATTAATAATTTAGTTATAATCAATATGATTAAATATCATAATTTTAATAACATTTTATCAAAAATAAATTTAAAATTGAATTTTAGCGTTTAGAATTTTGAAAATTAAAAATTATTTATCAAACACCAATATCAATTTTTAATTTTTATCTCTCAAAATTAAAACTATAAATTAATTTTCAAACTTTTATTTATTTTAAAAAAATTGAAATTGAAGATACAATTTCAAAATTAAGGAATTAAACATTTGAAATAGAAATGTTTATCAAATATAACCCTAAAATATTAAAATTTAAAAATTAACTATCAAACAAACTATACCAAATTTTCATTTTATACTTTTTAAAATTAAAGCTATAAATTAATTATCAAATAACTTTAATTTTTTAAAAAAAATTAAAATTAAAACCTAAATTTCAATTAAAAATTAAAATAATTATTAAATATAACGTGATAATAAATATAAATGCTATTATAATATATTTTTTAATTAAAATTAAAACTCATTGAGACTAATTTACGTGGAAAATTGACTTTTTATAAGCTAGTACATGAGAACTGGCATCTAATCTTCAACTTATGCTAGCTTCCAATTATAAGTGGAGGACAAGAATCTTCCAACGCATTGCCACTATCAATAATTTACCGCACCCAACATGATCATCAAAACCACCAACCATTCTCACAAGCTTACACAACATTAGCCAAAATAAAAAATATAAAAATCTCACAAGCTTACAAAAGAAATCAATTATGTGCTTGGCGAGTTGCATCGTCTCCAACACAGTACAAAGGGCCAAAAACTTGATACTTCAGAACACATGTAAAATGATAGAAGGAAATGGGAAATGGGAAATGGGAAATGGGAAATGGGAAATGGAAGGATGGTTTATTTCAAGAGTTTAATAAAGTTCCATTTGGTACAAGTATGGACAAAGAAAGGGGGCAAAGATTAACCTGAGTGAAACCTAAACCTACAGGTCTAAAAGACTAAAACTAAGTTTACACCATCTTTTTTCCTTACCCTCAATCTTAGATGATCTGTTAGACAAAGGACCTTCATTTGTATTTGTTGTGTACTCGTTACCTCTGTTAAGTTACAGACCATTAAGTCTACACATCTTTGACAAACCTACTTCTTTACATGTTAAAAAAGAGAGTGATGGAATATGTAATTAACACCATCACCTTTACAACAAAAACTAATTTCCTGCTTTTCTAAAATTCCTAACCCAGAGATCAATCAAGAATATGCAGGAAAGGAAGTCCTGATGGAATGTTTGACGTCTTCTATGGATCTACTTTCACCCATTGAAAACGTCCTGGCAGCGGTTTCTCTTTCATAGGATCAAAGTTGTACCTGTCCATGTTTCCGGAAAAAATATTTGTATCAGCACATTTGGGTGTAAATATTAGACCAATATTAAGAATTAGCACACAACATACTTCTCAATGAACTGCTTATGTTGCTCCTCTTCAGCACCAGAAAAGAACTCATCCATTTCATTTGCTGTCGGTATGTGTCTACGTGATTGACTTTGTATTCTCTTGTTAGCTTCAGCTGAACTGGTAGCTCTGGTAGTAGATCCTGGTGTTTGGTTGGTGTCAGGATCCCTTATCAGACTGGAAGGAGTAGACTCTCTTGTGCTTCTGCCACAAAGCATATCAGAACTCATTAAAACTTAAAAAGTGGAGTTTTCATTGTAGCCTGAACTAAAATGAGGTTGCCATTAATGAAAACTTACATGCAAAATCAACAAGACATTATACAAAATTGAGGAGTAACCGGTCTGAAAGGATTGCAAGAAAGCTTCTTGACAGATAATTTAGAGTACTCTTTACTTAAGGAATGGCGAAAACTAAAGGAATCTACCATCACTTTGAATTTCCTATGTAAACCAAATCTAGTCATGCACAACAGATACAACACTTGAAGACCAAAATAATGATGCGGTAAACAATAACTGAACATCATTAGAGCACAAAATGATTCATACAACGATTGAAGAAATTGTTAAACAATTTTATGCTTCAATTGACAAAGAAATAAGATCAGTAACACATAAAAAGCATAGAATATGAGTTTTGGGGTCAGGGAACTACAACAAATATTTCAACTTTTCATTTAAACTGCCCTATAAAAAAATTCATTTCAATTTTAAGCATAGCATAATCAGTAATGAAGACATAAAACCTTTTTTTTAGCATCTGGTAGATAAATTACATTTCAGTATGGGTTGCAGGGTTAACCTTTTCATTAAAAAATGAATACTCCCAATGCAACAGTATGTTATCCACAACAGATCCAAAAAATAAGCAATACTGATTTATGAAACAAAAAAAGAAGCTTTTTCTCAAAATAACTAGACGCAGGGCCCAGTTTTGATTTAAAGGCTAATAATTTTTTCCTTGAAAAAAAAAAGAGGCACATCCATTTAGTCACTACTTCTTATTGCAGCCTATAACTCAACTTGATGAAAGTTTCCGATTATATGGCTCCTAATCTGATAAACCTATTAAAATCTCTCTTTTTTAGCAGAAAGAAACTTCTAAAAAGTCACTGTTCGAACGAAAATAAATTTTTTAAAGGGAGATCCAATAACAATACTGGTTCAAGTATTAGTAAGTTTTGCTATATTTTTATTTTATTTTATTTTATGAAATCCTATTCACTTCTTCGGTTCTTTTCTCAACATCATTTATAATCTGTAATGGAAATCAATTAGAATTAAAATAAAAATGAATCAAGTTGAAGATGAAAGGAATGAAAAAACCATTCCCTTAACATGTGTTTACTAAAAATTGTAATGAATCGGAATGAAAATATTAATTTACTTATATGTCCTTTTCAAAAGTAATAATAAGAGATATAAAATAAAATAATCAATCCGGTGCATAAATGACTCAATTGTTCAATATGATTTCACTTTTAAACCCTAATAAGAAAACATATGTTCATTTTTTTACAACATTAAAAAACATATGTTACTTTACATTGTAAAAAAAAAATGAACATATGTTTTTGTTTTTTTTCCTGTGAGGTTATAAATAATACTGTATATATGAAAAGGGTTATGCCATGTAATTAAACCTAAAATAAAATACTAAGAGTGGGAGAATCAATAAATTGGAGTGATTCCAAAATTTGTGAGGTCCTTATTCTCTATCCATCATATATTTAGAAAGGAAACAACAAAAATGGGAATGGCTCCATTTCCAGTCATTCCCTTACCTTCTAAGTAAACACACCCAAAAAATAAGCAAATAAAAACTTTCGCAAAAAAATAAAACTATAAACATAAGCAAGAATATTTTCCAAAGCACTTTCATTTTCCAAGAAATTCTACTTAAAACTAACATCAAGCTCAAGTCTTTTGAGTTTTCTTTCTTCCTTCGTTACAATTTTCTGCCATGTCCAAAAGACAGAAGCCAAAATTAAAATTAGTCTTTAGGCGCGTATAATTTTCCCTTGCAGAAAATAACATTGCAAACCTAACATCGTAAATTTTAATTTCTTTTTTATAATGAATAAAAAAAGGGTTTAAAAAAACTCTTTAAATAAGAGGTTTCAAACATAAATGAAGACAACCACACCAAAACATTCAATATAACTTCAGTAATTAGTTGCACTAAATTTTAAATTGAAACAAAAAACCTATAATTTTCAATCGTTGACCACTTTCTTTAATTTTCTCTGTAGCAAAAGAGTTAAAGGCAACCATAATATAGGAGAATCGGCACCAAAGAAAACATTTATCAAAAAAAGAAGAAAGAAATCCAGAAAACACACCTTTCTCTGCTTTCAAACTCCAACACATTTTCTCCAAATGAAGCTTCTTCAACACCCAAGTCCCCATATTTCTTGTTATTGTCTTCTTGAACATCTTCTTTCTGAATCACTAATACATCAGCCACTTCAGCCTTCAGACCACACTCCTCGTCCTTCACACGAAAAAAAGACACCGACCCATCAGACTCAGACGCCATAGAACCCACCATAAGCCTCGAATTCGCCCTAGTACCAGAACTAATATTAGGGTTTTGCACACAACTCAATTTGGGTCCTTGTTTTTGCCTCTTGGGTTCATGGGTTCGAATCCCAATTGGCGGTTTCTCAAGCCTCCGATTTCGAAGCTGAAGGTAAGACCCTGAACTCGAAGAAGAAAGAGTCGTAGATTTCTTAAGTTTCTGTAACGCAAGAGTCTTAGCTCGGGTTCGAACTCCTAGGGAAGATTGTGAAACCTCCATTAGAGCTACTTCGTTAGCTTCTTTTGCCTTCTTCATGTACTTGACCATTTGCACTAAGCCCAATCAACCTCTCATCGAGAGAAGAGAGAAGAGAGAGGAGAGAGGAGAGAGAGAATCTGGTGGTTTATGGTTGGTTTTGGTTGTTAGAAAGAGAAAGGAAAAGTTCAGAAAGAAAGATTTGGGCATTCGTACTGCTGCTTACAAGAACAAAAGGGAAATAAAAGGTAAGGTTGGGCTGGGCTGGGTTTTTGGTTTTTTTTTTCCCCTTTTTTCTTAATCTTAATCATCAATTCCTATATCCAAAGTATATTGTGAATCTAAAATTAATAGTAATAGGATATGTTTATTAATATCAATTGGAATAAAAATAAATTAAAATGGATAGAAAAATGAGCGTAAAATTTATTATTTTTTCTATTTACTAATAATTTTAAGAAAATTGGAATAAAAATATTAATTTACTTACTTATTAATGAAAAATATATTAAAATAAGTAATATTTTGATTATTTTATCTCGTTAGTTTCGGAAAGTGAATCAATATCAAGGGAAATAAAAAATCAATGAATGGGAAAAACTCACAAATTTGTAGGGTCTTTATTCCTTTTTCTATTGAAAAAAATTCAATGATATCTGCGAGGGTTTAATTTCCTTCGTTAATGTATGTACTCAATTTTTTTAATAATAAGTTAATCTTTACAAATATCTTTTATTAGTAGCTGACGTTACAGTAAATATTAGTTAGATATTTTTTTTTAAGGGAAAACATCAAAAATGATCTTAAGGTTTACCTTCTTTTTTTCCGTGAGTGTTTGAAAAAATGTCTCTAATAATAATAACGAAGTCAGATGTATTATTAAAGATAACCACACTTAATAATAGTGATAACTTCTCCGTACTCTTTAAAAGTTATAAAGTAAATTTATTATATTTATTACGATTAAAAATAAAAACCTATAATAAATAAAAGAATATATATAAAAAATAAAATCTTATTTTAATAAAAAAATAACCATAAAAATAATAATATATTATTGATTTATTTCCTAAATCGGTAAATAATATCATTTCTTATCTCTAGTTATTTTTTAAAAAAATATTTATTGTTTTGATTTATTAACATAATTAAAAATTATTTATCATTCATACAATTAAAAATTACTTCTCATTCAACAAATAAATAAACTATATATTTATAATAATTAAATAATTTATTATAAAATAAGATATAATTTATTTTCAATGTTTTTAATATTTTTATTAATTTTGTTTTAAAGTTCTATTTTTTTAACATTCCATTTGAAGTTATATGTGATTAATTTTAATTAAAATTTATCTTTAAATTTTTTAGAACATAAAAAAATAATGAAAATTAAATAAAATAACATCCTAAAAACTTATCACAACAAAAATAGTATCATTATGAAATGGGATCTTGAACTGATCTAAATATTAGTAATTTTACTTCAATGAAATCTAATTAGATATCATTTAATGAAAAATAATTAGATAAATTTTCTATAGTAAAAATATAAATTAGATACAAATGGTGTTATTTTTTGAATATAAATTTTTCATTTTTTGTCATATTTTTAGGCATTAAACATGTGATTAAAAATGATTACTTTTCCCCTCACTCCCTTTTTCCTTCTTAGTAAACACAACCTTAAAAAAATAATGTATTATCTAGATTTAACTAATAAAGGATCTTATTCCTTCCTATAAGTTTTGGATATTATAGGCTAGATTGATTTTGCATTAAAGAATATGTTTTCAAATATAATTTTGATAGATTAGTAATTAAATACACTTCAAATTTACAATTCCATAAAAATCGATAAAATTCTCAACTTAATACGATTATATAAAATTGAAATTGAATCAATAAAGTAAGGTTTTAAAAATGAAATTTCAATGTAAACTAATAAAATTTATAAAATTAATCCAAATCTAACCATTTAGAATGGTTTGGATTTTGTTGGTACAATGGATGAGATAAATTGATTTTTGTGTATTTTATATATTGATTAAGTTTATAACATAAAATGATTTTATTTTGTTCCAAATAAGAAAAGATGTAATGAGCTATCGGTTGTTTGCTTGGATCCTTCTATAGTCGTTTGGTTATTTTTATTATGGTGTTTATTTCTTTCTTTTCCATAAGGATGTGCTTGGCACGTGAGACACTAGTTGTTATACTCTTTAGTTTGATTGCGTGATATGGCATATTGGCCATTAAGGGTTGTGCGTACGTACATAAGCAGTTTTCAAGGAATTAATCCATAGTTGATTTTCCTTCCCATAGTTCTTGTCTAAGGTATAAAGGCTACTATGCCAAATTGATATTAGAGCCAAGGAATTCCTAAAGCTTCGATGGCCTCTAATGGTGGTAGTGGATGACGCGAGGATGACGATGTGCGTGGGTTTAAGTCTAAATGGTAAGGGACTGATTCATAGCGTTTCCGTAATAGTTTCGAGATCGAATCTTTTTTTCAAATAAAAGGAAAATTGATTTAGTGAGCAATGAGTTGTTTGGATTCTTCTATCATCGTTTTGCTATTTTTATTATATTGTTTATTTCTTTCTTTTCCATAAGGCCAGAGACACTAGTTCTTTTACTCTTTTGTTTGATTGCGTGATGCGGCATGTTGGCCGCTAAGGGTAGTGTGCGTTTGGTGTGAGTTTAAGACTAGTGAGTGGTAAGGGAGTGAGGAGCTCGGTTGTTCATTTTGCATAAACTTTAAGAGAATTTTCTCTCCGTATATATGCAGTTTTCAAGGAATTAATCCATAGATGATTTTCTTTTCTAGAGTTCTTATCTTTGATTTAAAGGTTAATTACTACGTTATATGTATTGCAATTCTAAACCGCTTAGAAACTAAAATAAAAATTTATTATTTAATTTTATGTTAATTAATCATAAATTATATGCATAAATGATGGTTTCTGGTGGTTTCTCGTAGGGTGTGCATGCTATAGGCTGATTTGTAATATAGGAACCAAACTAATAAAAGTTATGGAATTAAGGTTGCGTTTGGTGTGTGTAATGGAATGTGAATAGGAATGGGAATGGGAATTGAAATCGGAATGGAAAGGAAAAATTTTGTTTGGTTTGACCACTGGAATCAAGCTCAGAATCAGGATTATAGTGTTTGGTTTACCACTGAAATGGAATGAAAAAGACTATAAATGACCTTAATACTCCTACATGCTCTAAAGTTCAAATAATATCATTTAATTACTATTTTTTCATCAGACAAAATACATTATTGAAATCATTATTTTTCTAAATAAGTATTACTTAATTAAAAATAAATATATTATTAAAATTATTATTTTTCTAAATAGGGTTTAGGGTTTTGAGGTTTGGGATGTGTGATTTAGGTTTAGGGATTTAGGATTTGGGGTTATATTTGTAGGTTAAGGTTTAGGGTTAAAATTATTATTTTTCTAAAAATAGTTTAGGGTTTTAGAATTTTCGATTTAGGGTTTAGGATTTTAGGGTTTTAAGGTTTAAGATTTAGGGTTTATGGTTTTAGGATTTGGAATTTGGGGTTTAGGGTTTTGGGATTTATGTTTTAGGGTTTTGGGTTTTGGGATTTATGTTTTAAGTTTTAGGGTTTAGGGTTTAGAGATTTGAGGCTTAGGGTTTTGGGTTTAACGTTTAGGGTTTAGGGATTTGGGGTTTAGGGTTTTAGGATTTGGAATTTGGGGTTTAGTGGTTTTGGGTTTTGGGATTTATGTTTTAAGGTTTAGGGTTTTAGGGTTTAGTGGCTTAGGGATTTGGGATTTGGGGTTTATGGTTTAGGGATTTGGGATTTAGGATTTAGGGTTTTAGGATTTGGAATTTGGGATTTAGTGGTTTAGGGATTTGGGATTTATGTGTTTAGGGTTTTGGGATTTATATTTTAAAGTTTAGGGTTTTAGGGTTTAGGGATTTGAGGTTTAGGGTTTAAGGTTTTAGGATTTTAGGATTTGGATTTAGGGTTTTGAAATTTTAGGTTTAGGGTTTAGGGTTTTGGAATTTTGGGTTTGAGAATTTGGGATTTGAATTTAAGGTTATATTTTAGGTGAGGGTAAAATTGGAAAAAAAATGTTTAGATGAGAATGGAATAATGATTACCAAATGTGGGAGAAGGAATTATGATTCCTTCTCTTTTAGTAATCAGATTCCATTTCGCCTTCCATTCCGTCCAACCAAACACACAAAATGGAATGAATCGATTCTGATTCTATTTCATTACATTCCCTCCAACCAAACGTGGGTAAGTGTTGTGTAACCTATAAATGTATATTATGGCAGCAGTTTTGTAATAAATGATTGTTTTTAATGACATAAATTTTAATGAAAAATTGAATTTTGATAAAGATTTGCAGCAAAATTAATATAATTGCCTCCAGCTAAAATTGCCCAATGATACCAATTAAAAGTCTTCCAGCCTATGTTGTATATATTTTTTGCTTTTAGCTTGGCAATAACTAATGGAGGTCACATGCTTACGTAGAGTTGGGATAAGAATCTTTATTTAATTGTACATATCATATTTCCTTCTGTCAAGGAAATCTTATATGAATTTGAATTTATTGATGAGATTTAATATTTTAAGATATATCTCCTTAAATTAGTATAGATAAATAACTAAATGAGTAACCATGTGTAAGTGACATCACAAATCATATTTTGATATACTTTGACTTGTACCAAAAAACTTAAAACACTTTTTGTGTTATCCGAAGGTGGGTCACATTTTTATTTATTTATTTATTTAATCAATTATTTTAAGATTAATATTCTCCTACTTGACCTATGAAAGGAATACCAAAAATTGTAGTGTACAATGTCATTATATTTTTATATTATCCAAATTGGCTAGTAGTATAACTTTAAGTGCTAAAGTAGAAATTATCTATGCATGAATCATGGTGGTTCTACTCTTTGTGCAAACATTTCCTTCCATAAACTACAATGCACGATACTTCTTGCGTTAGTACTTTATGTATAACTTCCAATATGTTTTTCAAATCCTAACTTTATTATCCAATGGATACCAAACATAATGTATTTTGTACGCATTATGTTTTGAAAATTTCTTATTTAATTACAAATCTAATTATTTAAAAGAGGCGAATTACAATCAACAAAATAACGTCAAATTAAAATTTTATATTACGATCAACCATGCAATAACGCGAAATAAATTAATGCAAAAAATAAAGTTTAAAACATGAGACTTCTAGGTGTAAATAACCTAGATCACACCAATGATCTAAGAGAAATATCTAACTATCCACTATGAAAAATAAAATTCAATTATAAGGTTATGACTCAAACTACTCTCCAAAGTAATTCTCCAAGTAATCTACTTACAAGCCATTGGTTTCATCATAGTCTCTACAAGAAAGGTGTTTAGATCTAAACCAACATTTTGATAAATTCGAGTCACACAGTTAATCAAACCCATACAGAAAGCACCTAAAAAGTTAACATAATTTCGCAAGTGTAAATATATGTCTTAGAGCAAATTCAATAACGAATAATCCTAATTAGATGATTTAACAGATCAACAGATAAAGCAAAATCAACTAACAATGCTAGAACAATCAGTTAAAAGCACAATATCATAAATATTATAGGTTTGTTAACTCATTAAACATAACCACAAATGTTTGATAAATTAACTCAATGAAAAAATTTACTTGAAATATTTTGCAAAAAAAAAACATGAGAGATATTAAGATGTAAAAAAGAATGCTTGAATGTGGTAAATAAAAATTTGAGCCAATGGTATGATTAAATAGTATGAGTAGAAACCCCAAGTCAAAGGTTAATTACAAAATTATCCTAAAAATATTTAGAATAGCTTAAAAGCATAAGGAAAATATAGTAAAAATGCTAATTGGCTCGAGTAAAAATTAGGTTAAATTTAAAAACCTAGTCTTTTGATCGATCGAGTATAGTCACTTGATTGATCTAGTCAAGATCGATCGATCTATGAATATTTCAATCAATCTAGTTAAGTCTCAATAGATCTAGTGAAAAATTAATTAATTTAGAAATAACTGGATCGATTTACTCATTAATTTTGATCAATCGAGTTAATGCTTTTATCAATCTAATAATATAAAAAATTAACTTAGTCAGTTTTAATTAAGCTTGATCGGTCTAGTCATCACTCGGTTGATCGAGTATCGATCGAGTGACCTATTTAAACAATGTTCCTATGTATCTAATATGAAATCTAACATGCACCAGAATAGAGATATTCTTGACATATGATCATTGAGGTTCAATATTTTCTTTGAATTGAAAATATTCTTGAAAGACACATCTAGAAACTAATATTACATGCAAATATTTTGTTCACGAATATCGTCAATACTTATAAATCTTACAATTTATTCTTTTGGCATATTTGTGTGACTAAACCTCTCTCTAATTACATAAGGTTCATAGGAAAAAAATTTACATGGTGGAATTAACCTATGATCCGGTAAACTATTTACTTGTATCTTGATAGCTCTTGTTTACACTGTACAACAAAAACACCAACAAGTAAACAACTTGTCCTGAAGGACTCATTGTTCATAATAGTCTAGTGTATTTAATAATAAAAAAGGTGAAGAATGTTCAAAAGAGGATTAAAAAAATGATGGAAATTAAAAATAACTCCTATATGTTAAATATTCTAAAAAAATTCAAAGTAATTCAAAAATAAAAATATTTTCCTAAATTAACTATTTCCCTTTTTTTATGCTTTAGTTAAAGTTCAAAATTTTTTATATTAATTTTCTCCCCCTTTTTGTCATAGAATAAACAAACACATACTAGAAAAAAAACACAAACACATGAATCAAACATAAAATGTATTGAATTAAATTTTTTTTCACATTACAAACCATTTCAATTACACTAAAAAATAAAATAAAAACAAACTAAATTTACTTCTAAACACACTAATAAAAGATGACAAAATATCAAAATATCAATAAAATAAATCATTACGTTGGATGAGGAAACCCGTAGTGTGAATGGATGTCCTTAATCATGGAGAATATTACTTCTTGATGTTCCTTCATAATAGTAATTTGCTATTCCAAAGCACCCATTCTCACACGCATAGCGTTTTCAAATGAGTCTTGACGTGAGGGTTTAGAAGCAAGTATATTTTCCTTTTTTTCATCCCTAAAAATATCATATGTAGAGGCTATTATTCTACTAGTACCAATATCAATATGCCTCTGTCTTTTTGAAGTTTGTGCAGATGATCTTGATACAATTGAATTTCTAATATCACCTATAAATCGAACATTATCAGAATCCCTTGATATGGCATACTCATAGCTAGTATCATTTGGGTGATAAGACATCCTTATGGAAGACCTATCCTTAGGTTAATAATTTGAGATTGATTTATGATCTCATCTTGAATTACTGAGCCTACATCAAATGCAATTCCTTTTTCAATGCAATATAATATCTTTGCACGTAGGTGATCAATCTCATACAGTGTTTTGAAGGTAGCAAGTTAGCATATACCATTTTGTTCAATATTCGATAAAAGGGAATGAACTCATATGAGATAAATAACTATTTAGTACTAAAACCAACATTTGGTGAACCAGAAAGTTCGATTAATAGATCTTCAGTAGAGATGTTATACCATTCTAGTTTAAAATCGGGATCCCCAACGTTCATGATGGACAAAAAATTATTGATTCTCTAAGTCGAGATGTTAATAGTTTTGTTTTGTACAAAAACTTTGTAGCTTATAGGTCCTGAGTGATAGATTTTGGGGTCAATGTTTGCATATAATTCATGGACTAGGGATAGGTAACATAATTTGGTTGTTGTAAATAGTGAATGCCAACCTAGAGCCCTCATGGCTTAGGTAATTCCAAATTCATGAAATTCAATCTAGGTAATCCCACGTTCTAATAAAATTGGAGATTTAGAAAAAGTAGTGTTATGCTAAGATTTTGATTAATCGTCCCACCATTGGAGGGAATGTGGAGCTAGAGCACCAAAAGGTAGATCACGACGCCTGACAGCTATTGTAGAAACCGAGAACAAATCCAAAAGAAAAAATACCCATAATCTAAAAATTTACCCAAATTGTTAAAATTTCCCAACCAAAATGCAAAATCAAAATAAGGGAATTGTTGTTGGAAAGGGGTTATAGAAACAAGCATAAAAAGGGTGTTTGGTTGGTGAGAAAATGAAATTAGTGATTTTTGCTCAAAAATGTGTTTTTTGAAGAGGTTGATGCATACAAATGAAATAGCAATCAATTCTAAGTATTTTAAGGACAAAATAAGTGATTTTGATGTGATTTTGAATCAAAATCAAAATGGAGGCCGAGAAGGGGATTAGGGTTCATACAGGGCAAAGGAAAAAGGAGTATATTTAAATTGAAATCGCTCGATCGATCTAGATTAACATCAATTGATCAATATTCATACTTTGATCGATCTAGTTCATCCTCGATCGATCGAGTATCATAAATCTAGAAAATTTGAAAAATTCCTCCTAAGTACTATACTAGCTCAAAAATTTCAAATAAACACCAATAATCACAAATACAAACATAAAATACCTATATATATATATATATCAAGGTAGTAGATTTATTTAGATATAAAACCCATTCAAATAATCAATTTTGAAAAAAAGTTTATTTTATAATAAGATTAAATTATTTACTATATGCTTGAGTGTACCAGTAAAGTACCCAAACATCTTTCAACACACATGGTGACATATCAATAATTGCTCAAAGTTTAAAAAATATTAGAACTACAATAATATTTCAATTTATCAATTCATGATTAGTTATGAAGAGTTTGAAGAAAAAAACATCATTAATTATGAAAGAATTACAGTTGAATTCAGACTTTTATATAATAAAATTTTATTAACTAAGAGAAAACTTTAATCTATATTTTTTGTATTTCTCTATTATAATAATTTTTTGTGAGGGAATAATCATTTATTTTATTTTTGTATAACTAATTGTGGCTCTTTCTTTTTTGTGCATGCAAAGGTTTTTGTATTTTTATTTTTTCTTTAATATTTTTTAAGGAAATATGCATAAGCTAATCTACCTAATATGATGACTTTCACACTCGTTGTGAGATAGTCCTCTCCGCTCATTGCAGTAGCTTTTACACATCATAGTAGGTAACCCTTTCAAAACTAGATGTCTTTATATGGTAGTATTTTAGAAAGTAAAAGATAGATCTTAAAAATAACTTTGTATTCAAGGTTAGCTCATTCTCTAGTATCTTACAAAATCAATTATAAACTTAAAGCATGACATACATATGTGTCCAATGAGTATGTGAGTAGGTTCATGTCAACATCGATCATTAAATGTGAAAAATATGTAAACACACAAGTCAAAATAACCATTTGTATAAACAATCAAATAAATATGAATGGAGTATGTAATGATCATGTCAATATTAAAGCATGTCTACTTTCCTCATTTTTTTTATTTTTAAAATTAAGAACTAAACAAACAAAAATAATAAAAAAATCAAATTAAAATCATTAATCAAAATAACATGTTCACCTAGGCTCAATCAAGCATAAAATAATAATTCCTAGGTGAAAGAGAAGGACGATTAGTTGACCAGTAAAAAACTATCTTTCCTAACCATACTTTCTTCAATTTTGGTTTCTTTATATTTTGGGATTTGGATTTAATTGACTTAGATAAATTTTTGGATTTATGTATATTTTAACTTTGGCCTTTTGTTTTCATCATTGATGGAGATTTAGCATTCATGTATGGATGATGAAAATTAATTATAGAATATCGTGCATGAAAAACATTGATAAAATGTTGATATGTCACAAGAAATCTACAATGTGGTTTAATATGACATTTCTTACTACAATGATGACAAATAGGCATAAACTTAACATATTTTTCAATCATAGATGTAATTATTCTTTATGAAAAATGAATAACATTAGTGGTAGGGTTAAGAGGCCTTACCTAGTTGTCTTTGAATTTAAAAGTTGCATTTGTATTTTGTGAGAAAGAAAGGTTGGAGGGTTTTATAAGCTTAGTTATTTTTTAAGACAATGGTGTAGTGTCCACATCTACATAATCTAGCCCTCTATCATCTCCAAAAGGTTTTTTATAGTCGAGAACTTTATTCAACCTTTCAACTCCAATTGTTAATCTCTTCACAGCTTCCTTAGATTGTTCAAGTTCATGCATCAAATTTTGTTTTTGCTATTCTGAAACCAGCAAAACTCTAACCGAGATCATCAGTACATTCACACAAATCAAGATTTTCTTTTTCCTATTCTGATGAATATATTTCATAAGATTTCAATTTTTCATTGAGTTTAATTACTTCTACAAGTAACTTATCTTTATCTCTTTTGCATATTACGAACTCTTTAAATAATTTATCAATACTAGTGACATTAAAATATTTAAGTAAAAATTCAAAGTCACTTTTCTCATTGTATGAATTAATATCACACTGGAGTGTCCACCAACTATTGTAGTAAATGCTAGGAAATTGGTGTCACCATTTTTTGAATCAATTGGATTGTCGTTATTACTTTATGAATCAATCAATGTAGTGTTGAATGCTCTTCCAGTATCAGCTACAAAGTGACCAAAATTCATAAATTTAAAACATTGAGATCCAGTGAGTTTAGGTTTATTACCATCAGAAATCACAGATTTAAGTCCCTCATATTCTGATGATTTTGACGACTTGGTTGACCTTTATTTTGAAGATTCTTTTTATTGAAGATCTTGTTTAGTCTTTTAGTCAAGAGTGCTAGTTCTGTATCTTCATTGTCACCTTCTTCAATCATAGTAGTTTTGAAAGCAACACCTTTATTCTTTATGGGAAAATGAAAACTCATCTCAAAAGTTTGAAGTGATCCAACAAGTTCTTCTATTTGATACTATCAACGTCCTTATTTTCATCAATGGTAATGACCTTTGTAGGGAAGCGATTTGATAATTAGTAGAGAATCTTTCAAACATTATGAAATCATCAGTTTTCTCTCCAAAATTAGTAGAGTTGTTACTAATATCACATAATCTAGCATAGAATTAAGAAAAAGTCACATCTTCTTTCATTCTAATATTCTCATATTGAGTACTAAGCATGCTAAGTTTTGTTCATTTGACTTATGAGGTACCCTCATAGGCAACCTCCAAAATATCCTAACCATGCTTAGTAGTTTCAACATGAGAAATACGATGAAACTCATAACCAAACACAACATTGAAAATAGCATTAATATCCTTTTAATTCCAATCACTACCAATTTTATCTTCAGTGGTCCAATCTTTCTTAGGCTTAGGTGTGATAGCATTATCTTTAGTAACCATAGGTAGTTTCCAACCATAAATCATAGAATTCTAAATACTCTCATCTACACGCTACGAATACTAGCCTTTATTGGCACCTAGATGAGAGATATAAACGCTAACCTATGAAATGTTTTCGTGAGATACCAATTCACCTAAACAGGGCTCACAAACTTAAATTAAGAAAATAACACAATGGAAATATAAAATAACATTCGCAATTCAACACATAACAAAAAAACTAGCAGTAACAAATAAAAAATAACGATAAACACACTAGTGATGGTGTGCCTATGATAAATGCAATTTCATACACATTTTATATATCAATTATTTTATATTTATGTAAATTTATTATTATTATGAGTTAAAATTATTTATTTTGTATTTATTAAAAATTATTAATTTTTTAGATTTTTAGAATTTTTTTGAGATTTTTATAGATTTTATTATTATTATTTAACAAGTAGATATACTTGGAAATATCTGTGGATGTACTTAACAAAAGTGGGTATACTTAGCTGATCTGTGGGTGCACATAGAAAAGAGAACCCCAAAACGTTGCTATTTTGGCCTTCCTAGTGCACTCTTCCACCCCCAAATGATACATCGTTTTGCGACCCATATAGCTCAATACGAAATGTCATATGGCTATATTATTATCCCTTCCACCGACACACTGCCTTATTCACACTAATCTCACAAGCTGAAACGTGGCATAAATATCCTAAGGAGCATGAATTTTTGTGATTATTTAGCTTGATTTGTGATCTACCGATCCAAATACAACTAAAAAATAGATAAATATTTTTAATATAAATACAAAACAACACTTTATAAAATAGAATCGATATCATAATTGCATAAAAATTAAAAAAAAAACCTAAAATTTCTTCCTCTTTATTTTATTATTTTCATGAATAATATTTTTAATTGATTGTTTTCTATAAGTAGTTAATTTTATAATTGATTGTGGGTGATTTCAAAGCCCTAGATATGAATTATAATATTTAATAAGATGTGTAATATTTTATTCAAATATTCTTTTTAATTATGTATTAATTCTAAGTTTTAATTTTTGTATGAATTTATTTGATTATTTAAGTATATAATTAAATAATTAAATTAATTCATCGTTAATCAATTTAGTTGATTGGATACATAATTACTATATAATTATATATAATTAATCATAAATAGCATCCAATGAGAATTAAAACTCAAAATAATTAAATCGAGCTTGTGTGTTTAATTTTGATCCAATTTTTTTCTTAAAATTAAATGATTTTGATAGATTAAATTTAGAGAGCTTGTTCTAAGTTGTTTATTAAAAAGGGTTTGAATTAAGAGCTTGTTTAATTCAACAGATAGGTAATAAGAGTTAGAGACTTTCACGCTTATGAATTTCTCTATGTTAATATAATCAAAATAATAGGAGAATAAGATATTTTTTGGTTGATTTATAATGTATATTAGTGGTGAAAAAAGATCCTGCAATCGTTCTTTTATTCAATTTTTTTTATCATAATCTTCTTATTCTTTTTATTTTTATTAATCTTTGGTTGATAGATTTAGTTTTTGTTTCAAAAAATACCAAAACTACCTTTAATAAATAGGTATTAGTTTCCAAAAAAATTTACAAAAATGAACTTTACTAACTATATACTAATTTATGATAACTTAAACAATTTAAAGTGATATTTAAATTAACTATTCATCTAAATATATCAATTTTTGATTGTGTATCGCTAGGGATTTTCATTAAATTAACTCTTATTTACTTTTATTTATTTTAAGTATTTATATATTAAAAATTTAAAATTTAAAAAAATAGAATTTTTTTATTAAAAATAAAAAATATTTTCTTTATTTTCATTTTTATTTTGGTTTATTTATATTGATATTTGTTTTATTTTTACTTAATTTATTTCTAATCTTTATTTTCTTTTCAAAGTCACAACTAATGAACTCGTTGTATAATGTGAGATCAAATTCATATATTGTACAATTTCTTAAGAAAGCTTCATATAGATCTTTCAAGTTCAAGCGATTCATCTAACAACTCAAATCATTCTATCCGTGTAAAAATAGTTGTGAATAATTCCAATCAAATTATTAAAGAGATGACAACACCGATTTTAGATCAATAGCCATTAAGCATTCAATATGATGAAAATGGTAATGCTCTTGAATTGAAGTTTGTCATGATTTATCTCTTGCCTACTTTTCAAGGTCTAGCTGGTGAGGATCCAAACAAATTTCTAAAGGAATTTCATAGGGCATGTTCTAGCATGAAATCTAATAGCACTACTGAAAAATAAGTTAGACTTAGAGCATTCTCATTCTTTTTAGTAGATAACATTAAAGAATGGTCATATTGCTTACCATTTGGGACTATAAATAGTTGGAATGAAATGAAATGGTTCTTCTTAGAGAAATATTTTCTAGCTTCCAATGCCACTCTAATCAAAAAAGAAATTTGTGGTGCTCAGTGGTACAATTAGGAGATTTATATAAGTATTGGGAACAGTTTAAGAAATTATGTGCAAGTTATCTTCATCATCAAATAAGTGAGCAGCTCTAAACCCAATACTTCTATGAGGGATTTTGTATAGTTCTACTTCATCAAGTGGTTCCAAATACGGAAACACATAATTTCTGGCCAATTTGAAAGTTTTGTATTCTTTCCATGCCTTATTTGCAATCTTATAACACTTGTTCTTTCAAGTATCAGAGACTTTAAAATGATTCTGTAAAACATACATTTTAGATGAGATATAATAAAAAAAGATATAATATATGTAATTACTTATAAAATAAAAGAGACTTATATAAATGGTTTTCCATATTTTGTACTTTTCAGCATCGTCAACCTTAGTCTAATCATTTATATTGATTGGTATACTTGACTTCACAAGTCTACCAATAGAAGATTTCAATTGTTGGCTATTTTCCCCTAATGGATTACCAATAGCATCAAATAGAACGGATACTCTATCATCTAGGTTAAGTGGAACATTAGGTATATTCGCCCAACACTTTTTCAAATGCCCTAATGGATCATTTAGATCTACAATCTCTAGTACCCTAGGATTCATGAAATATCTGCAAACAATGATGAAATAGAAATTAATTGATAATTTTAAGTCCAAACATATAAACATGCAAGAGTTATTAGAATAATATAGAACATACATTATGTTTCATTAGGTTATTGATCATATATATAAATTCCTTCACAATCACTTTAAGTTTATGAAGAAGAATCATCGTTATCAACTAGATCATTTCATACATTAGGCAATTTGTTTGATAAATGACTAATATTTGATAATGTATTAAGCATGTCATCATATTCTAATGCATCACAATGGTAGAACTCTTTTTGTGGAGGCGTTAACACAACACAACCAAACATATTTTAGATATTATTATATATGAATTTCCTAATTATTAGAATATCTATCAAAACATCATATAAAAATAAATACATAAAAACTAAACATAACAAATATATACACATAAATATAATTATATGAGATTGATTGTAACTACTAATAATAATATGTCACGTCATTTGAGTTGATTTCAAATTTATGATATATATAAAAATATTATATAACAATTTTGTGATGATTAATATTTTTTTAAAATAACTATACTACTTAAAACCTAAATTTTTAATGAGCATTATATTGTTGAATCATATCTTTCCCATTCCATATTAACAAAAATAAATTAATTAAAAACCAACCTTAAATCACAGTCATTCTCAACAGAATGATATAAAAAAGGTTAAACGTATAAATATATAAATTTATTACGAATATATCACAGAATTATTTAATTTATTACGAAAATTTATACAAAACCTACATAATAAAAATAATAACATACATAATACAAAACCTACATAATACAAAAATTTATACACATAAATAATAACACATAATATACAAAAAATAAAAAAATATGAATAATAAGTGTAAAAAAATTCCTAGAAATTCTTACATGAGTAAATGAAGTGGCAAAATGAAGGAAATAAAGAAAAAAATGGTGTTTTGTAAGTGAGAAAATGGGTATAAAAAATTTGAGTATTATGCTAAAAAAATAAGGGATCTAAAAGAGAAATTAGAGAGGAAGAAAACTCACTAAACTTGCCGAAATTGGTGGTCGGAGGTGGTCGGAAAATGAGAAAGAGTGGAGGAGGGAGTCGTCATTTTAGGGTTATAACAACTAGAAAATAGGTTCTGTTGGAAAATGGGAAAGAAAGAAAAGAAAAGGAAAAAATGTAGCATCGGTTGACATGTAGCACCTATGCTACGTCCTATGTGTAGTGTTGGTCCTACGTGTCAACCAACGCTACATTTTTAATTTCTTAAGTCGATTTTTCAACAAACCGACTTAAAATTCATTATAAGTCAGTTTTCCCTAAAATCGAATGAAAACCGACCTTAAATCTTGATTTAAATATTCTTTTTTGTAGTAATTCATGGACAGAAACATGATAGATGTAGCAAGTATTAGAGCTTTGATAAATAAGGCTTTTGAAACTATAAGGAATTTAATTGTCATTATAGCTACAAATTCTCAACAATTTGGCAACCCATCAAAAATCAATAAAGTGGGATTTCCTAGTAATATCAAACAACAACTCATCACCTTCACTTCGACTGTGAAACAATTAGCAACTAGACAAGTTCAAGCATGTGGAATCTCCACTAACATTGGACACCTAATAAACATATGTCCTATTATTCAAGATCCTAATGTTGAACAACCAAATGCTATAGGAGGATACCAAGGACAACAAATGCATAAATATGATCCCTACTCTAACACTTACAATTTTTGTTGGAAGGATCATCCCAACTTTAGCTATTCTAGAGGCAATCAAATAGCTGCCCCTTGTAATCCACCAGGTTTTCCCTTTCTATGAAGCCAACAACCTTAGCAAGTGAGACCACAAAATCCTCCACCATCTCAAGGTAAATCTTTACAGGATATAATGAGTATAATAGCATCTAATACTACTTAGTTCCAACAAGATACTATTAGTTCCAAAAAGAATCAATTAGATTTCAGTAAGATAAAAAAGTCTACTATCAAAAAACTTGTAAAATAGATTCAGTCAATTAGCTACCATTGTTAGGAAATTAGAAGCACAAGGATCTAGTAAACTTTCCTCTCAACCAATGATCAATCCTTATGAAAATGCCAATACTATATCATTGAGAAGCGGTAAACATCTTGAAGAAGCTCACAAGAAACAAACCAAAAAAATGAGACTAAGGATGAGCTAATTCAAGAACAAACAAGTAATTCTAACAATGTAGAAAACAAGAAAACCAATAACAAGGAAGCAAAGCGACCACCTAAGGTACAATCTAAAGTCTCAAGTTCTAATTATAAATTGCCTATTTCTTTTCCTAGCAGGTTTGCAAAATCCAAGAAGGATGTACATGAGCAAGACGAAAACTTTTTGAAAAGTATCAGTTAACATTCTAGTATTGGATGTCATCAAGTAAGTGCCATATTATGCTAAATTTCTAAAGGAAATAGGAAGCTCAAAGGCAATGAAATGGTGAACATAAGTGAAAGTTTATAAGATATGGACCTAATTAACCTAGAGGGGGTGAATATGTTATTCTTAATTTTTATCAATTTATAACTTAATAACTTAAACAAAGCGGTCAGGTGTGCAATAGCGTGTAAGAATAAAATACAGAAATAAAATAATAACACATGATATTTTTATGTGTAAACAACTTAGGTCATAACCATGACCTAAGAGGAAAACAACCGGTCCACTAGATCACCTAATTTTCCACTATGAAAATCAAATATTTAGGTACAAACTTGGTCTTATGCTACCCTCTCTAGAATACTGTCTCAATGTACTTTACTTACGAGACCCTACTCTGTTTTCACAGTTTCTTATATTAGCGTAAATGATTCCCAGATCAACGTTCCAATAAGCTTCATACTAATTCAGTAACTTCACAAATCAACTGCAAAAAATGTTAGCATAAAACACAAGTGCCGATGTGTGTTCTAGAAGGATTTAATAATGAATAATCCTAACTAGATAATTTAAAACATATATCACTTAAATCAAATCAACTAGCAAATTCTAGAGTAAAAAGATTAAGCATAAATTCAATAAAAATAACTTCTTTGAAATTTAATCATCAAATCAAATAATTTGATCACATATAAAATTATTTAATCTAAACATGTAAAATATCATTAAGAAGAAGCTTTATAAAGATAAAAATATCTGATATAATATCAATTTAACATTAATCAATCTATTCAATCCCTTTTGTTCTAATTAATAAAGATTCATTAATTAATAAAATAATCTAATTATCAAAATTATTAAACTTTTTCAATAAAAATTTTATACGACATCTTATAGATAAAAATAAATATATAATCTTATAAATCAATATATATATATATATATATATATATATATATATATATATATATATATATATATATATATATATATATATATATATATATATATATATATATATATATATTAATTATACGTTAATTACCTGACGTGGCTGAAGATTTCTCCTCCATATATACATATAATATCACAATGGGCTCTTCTTTACTGCCGTTGTTTTTAAATTTTTTTTCGGCAGTCGCATTTTCAACAATTTCAGCAACCCGTTCCGTAGTTCTGTCCGTGCAGTTTTTTCATTTTTTTTAGCGTTCAATAATAATAATAATAATAATAATAATAATAATAGTAACTCGTAATGTTAGGACTGAGTGTATTTTGTAATTAATTTTTCAAAATCCATTAAAAATCTTAATATTATAAAAAAATCATTTTTAAAACACATTCTAAAAATATTGAATCACATCTAATAAATATTTAATTGGTAATTTCATAAATTGATTCAAGTATAAATAAATATTTTAGCATTAAAAATAATTTTAGATTTATGAGAATATACTATTAAATGCATGAGTGCAATCTTATGTATCATAATTATAAAAGATATACCTAAAATACGACTATCTAAAACTTGAACATTTGTTTGGTTTTTCCTAATAGACTTGATAGCAGACCTAAAAATAAATTTACTGGTAAATATTTTGTCGACGAAAATATCCAACACTTATAATCCTTACAATAATAGAGAATGTCTTGACATTCTTACAAAGAAAAATTTTACAAAAATGCAAGAAACCAGGTAGTTTCACCATACCATGCATTATATGTAACACTAAATGAAAGTGTTATGCGAAATTTGGGAGCTTCAATTAATGTTATGCCTTATTCAATTTATGTTACCTTAAATCCTGGTTTCCTTAAAGAAACCGATGTAGTTATCCAATTTTTCGATGGATCTAATGCTTATCTAAATGGAGATTTGGGAACTTTTTAATGAAATTATCTTCCTAGTTGATTTTTATGTGCTTATATAAAATATGACTCCATTATTAAGTCTGCACCCTTGCTTTTGGGTAGACCATTCATGAGAACTGCCTAGACAAAGATAGATGTGCATACCAAAATACTAACTATGGAGTTTGATAAAGAGGTCATTAGCTTTAATATATTTGAAGCAATGAGGTACCTTAGTGATTATAATTCTTGTTTATATGTTGATGTATGTGAATATTTAGTACAACAAATGATTGATGTCAATTGTACAGATCTATTAGAAGTTGTAATAAGAGACAATATCATAATCGAATATTTAACTCACGAAGAAGGATATATTAATAAAGCAGAGGAATTGAAGGAGATTGTCGCCTTTCTTGACTCTTCTACAGAAATTAAACCCAAGTTACAATCTTTCCTATATTTCTCTTCCCATGTCTAATGAGAAACTTTTGCCTTCTATTATGCAAACACCCATTTTGGACCTCAAACCTCTTCCAAAACATCTCAAATATATATTTAGGAGACAAAGACATACTTCCCATGATTATAGAATCTAAGCTTTCAACTATTCAAGATGAAAACTTAATCCTAGTATTGAGAGAATGTAAATCATTGATTGGGTGGACAATAGCTTACATTAAAGGAATCAGTGCTTCTATATGCAAGCATAGAATATTACTTAAATATGATGCCAAACCAATAAGAGAACCACAAAGGCAATTGAATATGCTAATGATTGAAGTTATTAAGCTATTGAAAGTTGGTGTAATTTTTCCAATTTCAAATAGCAAGTGGGTTAGTGCAGTCCAAGTAGTTCCAAAGAAATCAAGAGTTATAATGGTGAAGAATGAGAATAATGATTTGATTTCTACTCGACTTCAAATCGGGTGGTGAATTTGCATTGGTTATGAAAGCTCAACTCTATGACTCATATAGATCATTTTCCTTTACCTTTTGCTTATAGATGCATTACAAAGGCCAAATGAAATGCATCTAGCGAAAGTTCTAAAGGGACAAGTGAGTGTTGTCTTCTCTTGGTCTTTGGTGCAATGATAATCTAATTATAACATAAAAAAACCATCAAAAAAATAATAATAGTGAGTATAACCTGCTCAATGCTCAAGTATTTGATTTTATAAGTGTATGATAAGTATATATTTTGATTTTATAGAGAGAATTATAGAAGCGTTTATGGATGATTTTACTATATATAGATATTCATTTGAAAACTGCCTCAGAAACCTAACATTAATTCTAAAGATATCCGTAGAAACTAACCTTATACTTAATTGGGGAAAACATCATTTTATGGTAGATCAAGGTATAGTTCTAGGATATGTGATGTCATCTAAGGGAATATAATTTAATAAATTTAAGATAGTTCTTATTTGCTCCTTACCAGCTCACACTTATGTGAGGGAGGTTCCTTCTTTTCTTGGTCATGTAAGATTCTATCAAAGATTTATATAGGATTTTTCAAAAATAGAAAGGCCTCAATGCCATTTGCTTTAGAAAGATATGGCATTTGTGTTCAATGAAGAGTGATCCAAAGCATTTAACATATTGAATTCTTTTTTAATAAAAACACCCATCATTAGGCCACCTGACTGCAGTCTACTATTTGAGCTAATGTATGATGCAAGTGATAATGTAGTTGGTGTTGTTTTGGGACAAAGGGTTAGCAAGCTTTCAAATGCCATTTATTATACATCATGGACTTTAAACGATGCCCAATTCAATTACTCCATAATAGGGAAAGAGCTTTTAGTTGTGATTTTTACTTTAGAAAAAAATTGATCATATATAATTAGAACTAAAGTAACTATTTTCTCTAATCATGCATTTTTTAAGTACTTACTTATGAAGAAAGATGTCAAGCCAAGGTTAATAAGGTAGATTCTTTTTCTATAAGAATTTGACCTTGAAATCAATTACAAAAAAGGAAGTGAAAATATAATAGTAGATCACCTCAGTAGATTAATTCAATAAGAGGAATCAGTTCCTATAAGAGAAGACTTTCTAGATTAGCAACTACTTGAGACCACATTATTTACTCCATGGTATATGGATATAATGAACTACTTGGTCAATAAAATATTCCTATAAGACTTATCACAAGTTAGAAAATTCAAACTCAAGAAGGTTGCTAAACAATGTGTGGGATGACCCTTACCCTTGAAAACATTGCCTAGACCAATTGATAAGAAGGTGCATACCTGACACTGAGCTTACATTTATTCCAAATTTTTGTCATTCATATGCATGTGGGGAAAATTTTGGAGTAAAATAAACCACTCTCAAATTCTTAGAGAATGGATGCTATTAGCCAACACTTTTCAAGTATGCCTTCACCTTTTGCAAAATATGTGACCATGGTCAACAAATAGGTAACTTAAGCCGTAAGAATCAAATGCTATAAACTCCAATTATTATTGTTAAAATCTTTGATGTTTAGGATATTGATTTCATAGGACCCTTTCAATCTTTTTGAAAGTTTATAAGATATGGACCTAATTGACCTAGAAGGGGTGAATAGGTTACTTTTAATTTTTATCAATTTGTAACTTAATAAACTAAACAAGGCGGCCAGGCATGCAATCGCGTATAAGAATAAAATGCGGAAATAAAATAATAACACATGATATTTTTAGGTGGAAACAACCTAGACCACAACCATGATCTAAGAGGAAAACCACCGGTCCACCGGACCACTTAACATTCCACTATGAAAATCAAATGTTCAAGTACAAACTCGGTCTTATGCTACCCTCCATAGGATATTGTCCCAATTTACTTTACTTACGAGCCCTTACTTTGTTTTCACAATTTCTAAAATCAACATGAAAGGTTTTCAAACCAACGCTCTAATAAGTTTCCCGCCAATCAAATACGTACCCAAATTAATTACAAAATAGTTAGCACATAAAACACAAGTGTCTATGTGTGTTCTAGGATAGATTTAACAATGAATAATTCTAACTAGATGATTCAAAACATATATCATTTAAATTAAATTAAATAACAAATCTTAAAGTAAAAAGATTAAACATAAATTTAATAAAAATAATTTCTTTAAAATTTAATAATCAAATCAAATAATTATTTGATTTAAAAATGTTAGACCCTAACAAAGAAGCTATATGAAGATAAAATATTTAATATTAACAACTTATTTAATCCATTGTAATCTAATTATAAAAACTCATTAATCAAAAAACAATATTACAATTACTAAATCAATAAATCCTTCTTATAATAATTTTTCGGCACCACTTACAAATCAAAGCTTGCTGTAATGTGTGTATATATATATATTGGTTATTGAATTTGTAACTTTGGTATTTGGTCCCGCTCCTGTCATATATTAACTATTAACCTTCAATTACTGCCTCCCTCTTTTTATCACTATTCTATCGTTACTCTAATTCCCTTTTTTTCTTTCGGCAGTTTTTGCAGCACCTCGGCAGGTCGAGCACACCCTTCTTTTCGCTCAAACCAAATTCATTCTCGACGGGGACACAGTTTTTAATCCTAATGCATGTGTCTATATATATAATAATAATAATAACCTAATAATATTATGGTTAAATATATTTTTAGCTTAACTCTTCAAAACCTATAAAAAATCTTAATATTATAAAAACTATTTTTAAACACATCTAAAAAAATATTTAAACACATCTATCTAAGATATAACTAATTGATAATTTCATAAATTGATTCAAGTTTAAATAAATATTTTAACACCAAAATTAATTTCAGATTTATGAACATGTGCTATTAAATACATAAATACATTATTATGTGTCGTAGTTATCAAAGATATACATGAAGTGCAATTATTTGAAACTCGAGTATTTGTTCGACTTTTCTTTATAGACTTAATATCAGATCTAAAAATAAATTTATAAGTAAATATTTTATCCACGAAAATAGTCAACATTCATAATTCTTACAAACTCCCCCTTTGGCATTTTTTGTGTAGCAAAACATCTCACTCACTACATGACACGCATAAAAATAAGATAAATACAATGGTGTCCCAGACTCCATAGTGAAACTAACTTATGGTCTAGTGAATCCATCTCCATTACAACCTGACAAGCTTGTAAGTAATTGAAATGACATTGACAAAACATACAACAACTTGGCATGAAAGCCTCATTGTATATTAGTTCAATTTACAGAGAAATAAGAGAAGTGTAAAAAATAATCATGTAGTGTATGCATACCAATCAAGCTTAACTAAATATATTCTCCCCTATATGCATAACAAAATAGAAACATGGAAGTATAACACATTATTCTCTCCCCATTTTTGACATACGAGAAGGACAAAGTATTCGACAATGCAATGAAGCTAAACTCCTCTTAAAGATAGAGTAATATGAAAAAAGATTAATGCATAAGTGCAATATGGTTTAAACTCTCCTTAAGTTCTATGACTCTTTAACTTAGAAACTAATTAAAAAGTTAATAAATAAGAAGATAGAAATGAATAAAAATTTGATTTTTTTTTTTGAATTTTCATAAATAACCATGTAAGATATTAAACTCATTTAATTATAAACGAGCATACAACCAATTGAGAACTCATCATTTTTTTAACACAAATTTTGATTATTTATCATATAAATAGGCAAGGAGAGTAGAAGTGACACACAAGCACACTTGGCACATATAGGGACATATTGACATTTACTTAAAAGTGGTGTATATGTTGAAAATCCACAAATATACTAGTTAATTCATTTATGACCAATCAATAAAGACTCAAAAAAATATCACCTATCATGTAAAATTATAATTGAGTCTTCAATCTCACAAAATAAAATATATCTACTAAAAGAGGACTTCAACTTTTTCTTTTATTTTATATATGAGGTAAATGATATATTTTTTATTTTTTTTTTTTATTTTTTAACCTCTATTGGCTCTTTCTTTTTGTGCATTCAAAGTACAAGATTTATAAGTAGTCATTTTTGTATAATCTTTCCTTCTTTTTTTTGCACGAGCCATAAACCTAGCATAATGACTTTCATACTAGCTGTGGGGTAGCCCTCTTCGCTCACTGTAGTAGCTTCACACATCACAGTAGGTAGCCCTCTCAATACTAGGTGCCTTCATACGGTAAAATTTTAGTATACAAAAAATAGAACTCAACAAAATTTTACAATCAAGATTAGTTGAAGTCCTAGAGTCTTTCAAGAAAAATCATAAACTTCAAGCATAGCATATTTGTGTGTTCGTGAGTGTGTGAATAAGTTTATGTCAACATCGATCATCACATGTACAAGAATATATGTGTGCATAAGTCAAAATTGTAGAATAATTTAGACAATAAATATCAAAATGAGTTGAGTCACTAAAAATAAGGTTATGTATATATAAGTATTAAATAAGTACAATACCGTGTTGGTCAGATAAGGATTCTACTTCTATTTTTTTAACTAATAAATAAAATAAAGACAATAAAAATTACTCACCTAGTGTCATTTAAACACTCTAACAAAAATACCTAGATGAAGGAATAAAAGACAATCAAGTGACCAGGGAAAAACAACATTTCCTAACCCACATTTTCTTGCATTTTGGTTTCTCTATGTCACTGAGTTATAACTCAACAAACTTAGGTTTCATAGGCGTGTTCTTGGACTTAGTTGTACTTTTCTCATTCATCCAAAATGAATATACTGTATGCATAGTAGGATGATGATAATGAGTCCTAGCATTAAAAGTATTGAATTTTACTTGCCTCTTTAAACCTAAAACTTCATGCTTCTTAGTAGAATTCTTGAACACATTATTAAAATTTTCATTCATTCTTGAATATGATGTAGTATGCATAGATGGATGATGCTTATGGGTCCTATTATGCAAAACATGGAAAGAATGATTAAGTTTAAGAGAATTCTTCAAAAATCTACATTTTGGTCTTATATGACCTTTCCTACCACAATGATGACAGATAGGCACAAATTTAACAATTTTTTCTACCATAGGTGCAATAGTTCTTTGTGCATAAGTAGTAACAGTAAGAGTAGAGTTTAAGGACCTTATAAATGTGATCTTTGATGTTGAAGGTGTTGATTGTTCACCTATGTATGCAAGACCTCTCTTATCTCTATATAGCTTTCCATAGTCTAGGACTTTGGTCAATTTTTTAGCACCTATGGTCAAATTCCTCACCGTCTTTTTAGCAATATTAAGTTCTTCCATAAGCTTTTTGTTTTCCTTAGTGGTTTCTACAAGTCTCAAATTCAAGGCATTAATATTTACAGACAATTCATTTTTATCTTTCTCTAGGCTAGAGGAATTTGTTTTGTGAACTTGATGATATCTGATAACTGTATATTATACAGTTATTTTCATCAATTTTATTAATTATAATTTCTATGTTGTTAATGTTTTTAGTTAATTTTAATTAATTAAATTAATATTTACTGTTGATTTTTTAAGGAATATATTTTTAAGAAAATCAAATAATGTGAATCGAAAAAGGACTTAATTGTAAATAATAAAAGTCTGAAAATATAATTTAAATTAAAATAGTGCTTAATTGCAATTAACAAAAGTCTAAAATATAATTTGGATTAAAATAGGGCTTAATTGCAATTAACGAAAGTTTAAAAGTTAATTTAAACTAGAAAAGGGCTTAATTGTAATTAACAAAATTTTAAAAGTTAATTTAAATTAAATTTGAGGGCTAAAATGCAATTAAATGAAACTTTGTTTTTCTGCACAGGATAAAAGACCATGCGCAGGCCGACGTGCAGGGTGAGACACATGTGTCTGCATAAGAACTTTTCCCTTAAGACGCGGTCCATACAACCTCGATGCGTCCTCCCCTTCCAACAAATCAGAAGATGCCACGTGTCTCGATTAATCTTTCAGCTAATTAGAAGCCGACATGTGGCATGGGTTGGTTAAAACAAAAACACATAATCGGTGCACGCTTTTCTAGTTGGTTCTGTGGGACCCACGTGTCTCACTTGCAATATTCCTATGTGACGCGGTCCATATGCATCTTGTCCTCACCACAAATTAAAAGCTACCACGTGTCTCGATTATTCTTTCAGCCAATCAGATGTCGACATATGGCATGCGTTTTGAAAAAATGAAAACGTAGAATCGGCACACTTTCCAACTGGTTTTGTATTTCTCCCACGCGTGTATTAAAATAATATTTTTGATGTCCCCCACTATTTCACACGTAATTGTAAAAAATATATTTTCTGATGTATTTTTTTGGAGAGTTGGAGCTATAAATAGGGTATATTTACGATAAATTAGGGGAGTTGGATAGGTGACTTTGGAACACGCAGAAGCTATTTTTGGCTCTGTTGTGTTTCTGCGTAGATGAAAATTTAATTTTCTTTGTATTGTTCTTCATCTAATATTCCTTAAATGTTGTAGTATTTTCATTTTGTAATTTTAATTTTTATTATGAACTAATTTAATTTTTCTAGGATTGCGTTTTAACTAAATCTATGAAGCTTGAATAAATTATTTTTGAAAGATATATGAGATTTTGAAGTTGTTTATTCTTTTTGCGCTTAATGTTTTTTATTATTGGAAAATTTATCAATTGATCTGTGACACTTAAAAAAACTTGGAAGAGGCATTTTTGTGTATATTGCATGTGTTTAGGATAACATGTATGATGAAAGGAGAGGAACATTCTTTATTGTATGTGCAGCCATTGAGAACTTTGAACGTAATGAATCTTGGTGAATTTAATTCTCATAGGAATATAGTGAATTATTTTAGCAAGGTGTGTCTATTTGTTATCGGAAGAGACATATGGATAAAATTAGTAGTTCTTTGTTGACAAATTAAATTCAAAAATATAAATGAAGAGAAAATAATATGATTCGAGTGGATTAATTTGGTGAAACTGCAATCCTAGAATTTTCTTATTTATTGTTTTAAAAAAAACCAGTTTAGTTAATACTCTTATCAACTTTCATTTGTTTGGATAAAATTAGAGTGAAATAATTTTAGTACTTAACAAATTGTAGTAACAAATCTCTATGGGAACGATAATCTTACTTGTCAATTTTATTACATGTGACCATGTATACTTGCACGTTTTTATGTTCTCTTAAAGAGACAACAATATCATTAAGTTTAGTTACTTCCACAAGTAGTTTATCCCTATCTTCCATAGCACCTAGACAGTCAATGAATAGTTCCTTATAACTCGATACATTAAACTTAGACAATAAGAAAGAAGAGTTTACTTTCTCATTCTCTTCATCCGAGCTAGAATCAGAGTCATTTTGGTGTGCTTTGGTAGCTGCGGTGAAGGCACGATAGTTAGTGTCATCATCTTTTGAGTTACTAGCATTATCCTACTCATTTTCCGTGTCACTAAGTGTAGCATTAAATGCTTTTCCAAATTTCTTTTTATTTTTTGCACAAATTATATAAATATGACCAAAGCCCCCACAAGTATAACATTGAGGACTAATGAGCTTAGTTTTCTTATCATTAGAGCTAGAAGGCTTGATTTCCCTTAACTTTTGATCCATTGAACAACTAGATTGTCCCTTATTAGATTGATTAATCTATTGACCCTTATTTTTTAGGATCTTCTTCAATTTTCAAGCTAGCGAGACTAATGACTCATCATTCATATCCTCATCACTATCAGAGATGTCTATTTGGAACTTTTGAATGCCACATCCTTGATTTTCTTAGGATGATCAAGAGAAAGCTCGTAGGTTTGGATTGACCCGACAAGTTCATCAATGTTTAGTGTGTCCACATTCTTGCTTTCCTCTATCGCTATAACTTTCATCTTGTAGTTTGCTTTTAAAGAGCTTAGGAGTTTGTGTACTTGTATTGGTTGTGGAATTTTCTCACCAAGGTTAGAATAAACCTTCGTGAATTGACCAAAATTTTCAATGTTGCTCATTTTAATGGAATCAAACTCAGATGTTAGCAATCTCAATTTTGTCTGTTTTACTTGGGAATCGGATATGCGATGGAACTCATCCATCGATACAACAACAAAGATTGAGCTTAAACCTTTTTGGTTTGCCCCACTAAGGGTGCGTTCTTCAATGGTCCAGTATCTTCTTGGCTTTATGATTGTTACACAATATTTCATTACAAAAGGTGGCTCCTAACCATCAAGAATAGTATACCATGCTTTTTCATCTAGTTTGAGAAAGCCTTGCATACGAGCCTTCCAGTAAGGGTAATTAAACCCATCAAAAAGTAGGGGTCTAATAGATTACCCAACTTCTCTCATTTGGTCCATAAGTAGAAGTGTATGTCTCTAAGGATCAATCTAACTAAGTATATCTAGTGTCGGTTCTTATACCAATTGAAATTTTATAAGATATGGACCTAATTAACCTAGATCGGGTGAATAGGTTATTTTTAATTTTTATCAATTTATAACTTAATAACCTTAACAAGGTGGCCAAGCATGCAATCTTGTATAAGAATAAAGTGTAGAAATAAAATAATAACACTCGATATTTTTAGGTGGAAACAACCTAGGCCATAACCATGACCTAAGAGGAAAACCACTAGTCCACTGAACCACCTTACTTTCCACTATGAAAATCAAATATTCAAGTACAAACTCGGTCTTATGCTACCCTTCCTATGATACTGCCCCAATGCACTTTACTTATGAGCCATTGTTTTGTTTTCATAGTTTCTAAAATTAACGTGAATTATTTCTAGACCAATGTTCCAATAAGCTTCTCTCCAATCAAATACGTTCCCAAATTAACTACAAAAATAGTTAGCACAAAAAACACAAGTGCCCGTGTGTGTTCTAGGATAGATTTAACAATGAATAAGCCTAACTAGATGATTCAAAACATATGTCACTTAAATTAAATCAATTAGCAAATCCTAGAGCAAAACAATTAAGCACAAGTTTAATAAAAATAGCTTCTTTGAAATTTAATAATCAAATCAAATAATTATGATCTTACACAGAATTATTCGATCTAAACATGTTAGACCCTAACAAAGAAGAAGCTATATGAAGATAAAATATTTAATATTAACAACTTATTTAATCCATTGTACTCTAACTCTAAAGATTCATTAATAAAAAAATATTACAATTACTAATTCCATTTTTTCTCTTTCAGCAGTTTTTGCAACACCTCGACAGATCGAGCACACCCTTCTTTTTGCTCAAACCAAATTCATTCTCGGCCACACATCTTTTAACCATAATGTGTCTATATATATAGATAATAATAATAACCTAATAGTATTAGGGTTAAATATATTTTAGGCCTAATTTTTCAAAGTCCATAAAAAACCTTAATATTATAAAAAAAATATTTTTTAAAACACATCTTAAAAATATTAAGACACATCTAAAAAATATTTAAACACATCTATCTAAGAGATAACTAATTAATAATTTCATAAATTGATTCAAGTTTAAATAAATATTTTAACACAAAAAATAATTTCAAATTTATGAGCATGTGTTATTAAATGCAATCATATGTATCGTAGTTATCAAAGATATACCTAAAATATAATTATCTGAAACTCGGACATTTGTTCGGCTTTTCTTGATAGACTTGATAGTAGGTCTAAAAACAAATTTATAGATAAATATTTCATCCACAAAATAACCAACATTCATAATCCTTACACTTCTTACGGTTATATATATATATATATATTACTTATTGTGGATTTCGTATCTAAATGAGTGAAAGCTAAAGCCATTAGAACTAACGACTCTAAAGTTGTTATGGATTTTGTGAAGTCTAACATCTTTACTAGGTTTGGAACACCATGAGTTGTCATCAGTAGTGGTTGACTACATTTTTGCAATAGTACTTTTTGGGCCTAACTCAAAAAGAACAATATCAACCACAGAGTCACTACCCCTTATCACGCATAGATAAATGGATAATATGAAGTATCCAATAGAGAGATCAAGTCCATCCTTGAAAAGACAATCAAATCCAATAGAAAATATTGGAGCTTAAAATTGGATGATGCATTATGACATATAGAATTGCATATAAAATGCCAATTGGGATGTCGTCATTCTGGTTGGTGTATGGTAAACCTTGTCATCTACCAGTTAAGTTAGAGCATTAAGCATTTTGGATGGTGAAACAATGTAACATGGACCTAGATCAAGCTGAGAGACATAAAAAATTACAATTAAATGAGCTAGAGGAAATTAGGAATGATGCCTATGAAAGCTCAAATGTTTAAAAAGACAAAACAAAGGTGTTTCATGACAGTATGATATCAAGGAAAGAATTCACCATTGGCAATAATGTCTTCTTATTACATTCATATCTTAGACTGTTTCTAGGTAAGTTACATTCTAGTTGGGTCCATCCATTTAATATCACTAATGTTTTCTCTTATAGTGTAGTTGCAATACGAATCCCAAGTATTGTAAAGGATTCAAATTTAATGGATATAGATTGAAGTCATACTACGAACCTTTTACATCAATCAATATAGAGAATGTGACTGTACACAAACGAATAGTTTTGGACGGTTAAAGAAACATATGAGGCATCGTTAGGCTAGCGAACTTAAACTAAGAATTTGTAGGAAACAACCCATAAGATTTGTTTTATGCTCCCTTTTTACTTATATTTTTACATTACATATATGCATGTACATACAATAAGGACAACGTAAGAATTAGGTATGAGGGAGTTTTAATACATCACTATCTTTATTTTTTTATGTTTTATTAGTTTAACATGTTTTAGGATTAGTATGCTCTAGGTAGCATATTGTTTTTCATTTTTAGTATTTATTTGTAGCATTTCTTAGGATAGTTAAGATTAATAAATAGGCTTAGAATCAATCACATATTCTCCCTTTATTTTCTAGCATTGATAATGAAATTAGCTAAAAAATATTAGGTCAAAAAGTATAATGATTATTGATAGAATCTTGACCTTGTTCTTAAATGAAGGCAACTTTATGATAATTTTGGTTAAAACCTACATGCACAATAGTAAATTGGTGATAAAATAATCTATATGCATGAACTTGTAAAAAATATTGTGAATCCCATGAAACTTTGCTATACTTTTAATGAATAAGAATAGGTTTCTATAACTTTTCTTTAAGTTTATCACGATGAATGCTAAATGTATTTCTTGAAAAATGATTAAGACAATAGGATTAACTTTTTTGGCTAGATTGTTCTATTCTTAATGTTATTAGTCTTTAAGAACAAACCTTTTAGAAAACCAATTTAAGCTTATATAAACCAATTATATTTGTACCCACTCCTTACCTTTTGAACAAAACACATTGACCATATCTTATAGTTAAAAAATAAATGGAGTTTCTCAAAAAGAGAAAAAACATTCTATGAAAATGATAGAATAAGATTCAAGAGTGTCAATTATGCTATAATTGATTAAATTCCCAACATATAGTAACAGCTCATGCTACAATATATACCCTATAAAAAAGAGGAAAATAAAAAGAAGAATATATATATATAAGGTGACAAAGCTAAAAAGAATTATAAAAAGGGCTATGTATTATTCAAAAAAAAATGATAAAAATAAAAGAAAAGAAGCCAATAATGATGATGGGTCTAAAAATATAATTTGACCATATTTTATTGACATAATTGGTCTTATGATAATATCATTTATAGTTCTCTCTCTCTTACTTCATAGACTCGTAAACTTTTGTTTCTCTTGTTTTCTTTCATTTAATTGAACCAATAAACATATCCACGTCTTATAACAAAATGAAAGACCTTTTAATATTAAAGATCACTTTTGGTGAGTGGAGATACAATTTTAAGGAAAAGCTTGATACCTAATTCAACTCTAAAAAGAATAGTGATATTTTGTATAAAGGAATAATGTTTCAAATCATTTATGTTAGATGATTTAACTATTGTTAATTGATACTATATAACACACACTTTGAGCATGATTATTGTACAATAATTGTAACAAAGGGATGACAAGAAACAATATATATAACATTTATTAGAATTTGAAATCATAATACCGTTAAGCACTTGAGATAAAATGCCAAAAATATTCTCTCTTAATTATGGGTATCAACTTTGCTCAAAGACTAGCAACGAGTATGTGTAGGGTTCTTGATAAATGTTATTTTGTATACATTTTAAGATATCAATTCCTTTACATTTATATATTTATTATTATTATAATGAGCTAAAATCATTTATTTTGAATTTATTAAAAAAATATTAATTTTTGAGATTTTTATAGATTTTTTATAATTTTTATTTTACAAGTGTACGTACTTAGAAATATTCATGGATATACATAACAAAAGTGGGTCACTTAGTTGATCCATGGATGTATATAGAATAAAGAACCCAAAAACGATGCTATTTTTCCCTTCCTAATCCACTCTTCCACCACCAAAAATGATGGATCATTTTATGGCTCCCCTCCTTCCATACGACATCTCGTATGATCATATTATCAGCCCTCCCACCCACGCATTGTACTATTCACACATAATCTCACAAGTTGACATATGGTATACATATCTTGAGCAACATGAATTTTGGAATTTTTCAGCTTGATTTGCAATCTACCAGCCCCGATACAACTTAAAAATAGATTAATTTTCTTAATATAAATACAAAACAATACCCCATAAAATGAAATCAGTATCAGAATTGCATGAAAATTAAGAAAAATAAAAATAAAGGAATAATATAATTAAGCTAAAGGCAACAATTGATATAGAGATTCAATAAGCAATTAAAGGAATTGAAGAGCAAAAGTAAAGATAAAAAAACCTAAAATTTCTTCCCCTTTATTTTATTATTTTCATGAATAATATTATTACTTTATTGTTTTCTATGAGTAGCTAGTTTTATAATTGATTATGGGTGATTTCAAAACCCTAGACTTGGATTGCAATATTTAATAAGATGTGTAATATTTTATTCATCTATTTTTTTGATTATGTATTAATTCTCAGTTTTAATTTTGGTATGAATTTATTTGATTATTTAAGTGTACAATTAAATAATTAAATTAATTCATCATTAATAATTTTAAATGATAATTGATACATAATCGCTTGATTAATTAATCATAAATTGTTTGCAATAAAAATTAATACTCAAGATAAATAAATCGAGCTTATGTTTTAATCTTGATACAATTTACTTCTTAAAATTGAATTATTTTGGTAGATTAAACTTAGAGATCTTGTTCTAGGTTGTCTATTAAAAAGAGTTTGGATTAAGAGCTTGTTTAATTCAATGAATAGGTAAGAAAATGTGGAGATTTTTGGGCTTATGAATTTCTCTAAGTTGATATAATCAAAAGAAAAGAGAATAGGACATGATTTTGTTGAATTGCAATGCATGCTACTGGTAGAGAATGATCATGCAATCATTTTTTTATTCGAATATTTATTATAATCTTTATATTTTGTTTTTATCTTTATTAATCTTTAGTCGATATATTTAGTGTTCGTTTCAAAAACTACCAAAATGCCCATTTTAATAAATATATATAGTTTCCAAAATCCTTTGTGGGAAAGATCTTTACTTGTTATATATTAATTTACGACATCTTAAGCAATTTAAAGTAAGAATTAAATTGATTGTTCATCTGAATGCATTATCCTCACAAGCTCTTGTCCATGTTAAACATCACACAGCATGCTAATCAGTCATACATATTGGAAAATCTATAAAGGATTTTCAATCCTTCAAGACTTCATATGTGGAAACATACATTGTAAATTATGATTGTACTCTTAAAGTATGCAATCATACATAACATAGCATACCACAAGAAAGAGTCTGGCACCCAGTACACAACTAAGGTAAGGAGATGCAAACTCTTTAGAGACTAACACCAAAAACGCATGATCATAAAGCATAAATAATAAATAGAAAGGTATAGGCATGGTACAAGGAAAGGAAAAAAAGTATGTAGTTACACAAATCAAATAAGCTTTTTAATCAGAATCTAAATCTAGTATGTTGGTACATACATGATAAAAACTTGAATTATGCTAACACAATAGCAGATCATGCATAACAACAGATATAATGAGGTAAACCCATATAGAACTCCTTCCTATCTAGTAACACCTTTGGGTTGCTTATAGCAACCATTCGGAAGCAAAAAATCCATTAAGTAATAAAAAAATTACAACCTTGATACAAATAAAACCTTTATTTTCTCTATCAATTGGGACCATTGTTTGAACTGCCTATTATTGCCCTCATCCTTATTTGTTGCCTTCATACTGACTTAGTTTGACATACGAACTCGACTTTCTTCTAAAGCCAACACCATTATATGTAGTGCAATCATCTACCAACGATCAATAAAGTGAAATGTAAACAATCTACTGTGAGGACTACCCCCAATCATGAACAACTAATTAGCATCGTGGGACACATAGTCAATTTATGAATTGCACACAGTCAAAGTGGGACACAAAGTCTACTACTTATTTCCCACTTATTACACAAGTCGAAGATATGAGAACTCAATAATTCTATTCAATCTATTCTCACATTAGCAAAATTTACACGAAGGAAACTACCTAACTATACACGACTCATAGCTATACAAGCTCCTCATATAAGAAAATGTTGCATGAAGACAACTACAAACCGACATATGACTTATAGCCACGTAGGCTCTTTATATAAATCTACTTGCAAACACCTCCCTTAAGTACTCATCACTTATTGTCACACAGATTGTGTGTGTAATGAATATGTAAATATACATATCGTAACAAATTATATAATGATAAGAAAATATTGTTCCCACGAAGATTATTTTGTTAGAAATAAATTTTTAAAACTAAAAAAATAAAAATTAATTTTTTTGTATATTTATATTTTAAGGAAGAAAAATTAAAATAACTAAAAGTAAATAGCAATAATTAATTAAATAAGATTTGGTAACTAAAAAGATATATGAGAAAATATCTAAGAATACTTAATCCATCAATTTTCTGCACATGCAAATCTCTAAAATCCACCCAATATAATTATCAATTAATTACATGATCAATTGAATCTAACCTAACATGTATTCCCCTCTCAAGTAAACTACACACCATATAGTAATTAATTTAATCACACTCTCATGCCAATTAAATTGCATACTATTCATTAAGTTCATCAATTATGAATCACATACATAAGAATCATACATCTCTGCCTAGAAACTATGCATATTATTTAATCAAGACAAACAATTAAATAGTTTTCTCAAATCTATATAATTGTCTCTATAGAAAAAATTGTTGGCCAAACAATTAATAGCACAAAAATAAGATTAAATAATAAAATAAAATTGAAATCATAATTGGGGTAAAATATTAGATCATCACATGGTAAAAATTGGGTTCATAAGATCCCTAGATTAATAAATTAATACACATAATTTTGTTCATAAAACTTATATTTTTCATAAAGAAAGACATAAAAATTTATAAAGAAAATAGTAGAAGAAGAAATACAATCAATCTCTTGAATCATAGTACTAATCTTCTCTTCAATCTCCACCAAAATTGTATCTCCTTTTGAATTTTTCTATATTTTTCTCTTTTTAGCTCCAAAAATTGATCAAAATTATGCTAATGGCGGCTCATTAGGATTTACGAGGTGATTAGGGGAATAAATATAGCTCAAGTGCAATTTGGACCGTCAAATTAGCTTCAGATCAAGTGTTAAGATCAAAACCAGCAAAATCAACAGTGTCATCCAATCACAGCATGACATTTGGCACATGGAATTTACTAGGCAAATTAAAGCGTGGCGTGTGGTAGGAGAGACCGGTCAGAATCAACAAATGTTGAGTCTACACCATGCGGCACAATGTGATTCATAGTAACGGATGGCGTGGCACATGGGTGGAATGCAGGGAGAATTCACATGGTGACAAATGGAATTTCTATTTAATCACGCTCCTAAGTTGAATTGAATGTTGTGTTGACATGTAGCACATAATTTATCTTCCTCACATGCGACGATCTACTATTCATTGTCCCTGCTTTGTGTGGAATTTGCGTGGCTTGCCTAGTCAGCTCCTTTACTTGTGTGGTAAGCCATGTAGCAGTTCCTGATTGGTCTTGCGATAAATATTTATAAAAACCTCAAAAAAATCCCAAAAATTATATTTTCACCACTTTTCACTAAAAAGTTTATATTTTAATGTTTTTAGTCCTAAAAATACTATTTATTGAATAAAAAAGTATATATTAAGTAAAAAGGTGCGCGAATGACTCTATTTTCATAGAGTAATCAACCACTCAAGAGAACGATTTTTCCCATATAGTCATGAATCATTAATACCTAACAACACTCAAGGTAATAATGATCTAGAAATTGAATAAAGAGAGGTTAATTTGACAAAGCTCTATTACATATTTTCTAGATAAGAAACGAGTAGAGAAGGAGTATTTATTGAACTCACCCAAGCACAATGGCCAACCTCGTCGAAGATTCTCGCCGACCACCTCATCAGGGGTCCAGCGAGGCCCTTGTAAAAGACATATTTGAGGCACCAAAAAAGACCATTTATTCATTTATAAATTTTTTAGTAATTTTCCTAAATATCCACACTTGAAATAAAAAAACATGAGTGACGATATCAACTATCTTGTATGCTGGTCGAAAACTAAAATGCTTAACCGAGCATGACACTACAAAAACAATCTCGTGATATGTTTAAATATGCTTGCATACAAAGTGTGTCTAACTATACGTGTGTGAGCATTACTAATTATCAATAACTAACCTTATATAGAGTAAGACAGATACACTAAGTAAAATAAACAAACTTCGTGTTTTACACACGGAAAGCTAATAAAGGACTACAAGGCTTACAATCTCTCTCTTTGGCTTTCCATGTCAAAACAGTACACAACTAAGTACAAACACACATCAATTATAAGTTGATCCTAAATATGACCTAAAGATGTTTTTTCCCATGAACAAAACATCGACACACACCTAACACTCAGAAACACACCTAGTCCAAGTGCATCCATCTTCTACACTCCATCCATCTTCTCAAATCAATTCATTCGCATTATGTCAGTCTAAATATGAGGGTTTCAACACATCTGTATACTACAAGTCTGAAGCTCAATAACTTCAACCTACGCCAATAACCTGCACATATGAAACATCGTGTACTCTATCTAAATACTATCGTGTTATCACTATGTAGGTACACATTGATAGGCTAAGCACAGTCAACATATAGCACAAACAAACACAATCTTGCAGAGAAGATTAAAGAAAACATGATCAACACATGCTATCATCCAAAATAGATGAAAAAACGAGGCAATATCAAGCTAAAAACATGTAACAAACAACAAAATGAATGCATAGACAAACTAAGAGAAGTCTCTAATCTAATACATAACATAAAGCCCCCCGTCTATAAGTGCTATAAGAAGGCATAAGGGTCTTCGCAATGTGCTTATAACACATCGAAAAAACGGGCAATCAAACACCAATTCCACATATATGTGTCATCAAATCCGTAAGAAGAAGTTGACTAAGAGTTCAACTATCTTCCAAGTTAACGCACTCCTAGTGACTTAACTATCTTCCCCTAAACTTAAATGCCATATAAATGTGTCAATGAATCCCGAAGAAGGAGTTAACTAGGAGTCCAACTATTCCAAGTTGATACATTCCTAATGACTCAACTATCTTCCCCTAACAATACTTGGGTGTATTCAATCATGCAACCTTATCCCATACTACACACACACATATGGAAAGACATCCCAGTCTACCAAAGAAAACATGTGTCATGCATTCTAGCATAAAATACCAAGCAAATAGCTATATGTAGGAAACATGCAATAACTCACTACAATAAGAAAACTAGTAAACATATAGGAAGACATGTGAAACAAGAGATTATATACAATGCATGCAACATGTCATACTTACAATCCTATTTATGTATGGTTCATACAAAGTGATGTCTAGAAGAAGGAAGCATTACAAGAACATATATAATAACATAAATTCATAAAGGACAAGCACCAAGGAAGCCAAACAAACACAACAGTCCCCCTAGAAACATACATTTCACATACACATATCCCCTTAAAAGTATGCATATGAGGTAATAAGCATGTTATGCATCCTAAACCCTCAAAACTCTCTTAAAGCAAAAGCATCTACACAGTAGAAAACAAAAAATATAGAAGCAGGGAAGCATACTATGCATGTTAAGAAAAACTCACAAAAGAGAAACATGTTAGAAGATAGTAAAATCGTCAATCTTACAAAACACAACAACAACAAGTGAGATGATAAGGATGGCCTTAAATGAGATCATTAGTATAAAACATAGATTATTGCCTCTAGAGAGAGAAATGGCACCAAAATGCACACAGTTGCTTCAAAAGATATCATAAGCAACACTCACATCATCACTAGTCAAGAGAAAGAAAAAAAATTAACTAGTGAGCAACACCTTCCAAGAGAGAGAAGAAATAAGGGATGCTACTAAAACATCTAAGCATGTGAGAAAATCTCAAATTTCAACACAGAACACAAGAGACATGGTTAGGCAAGATGAATGCTCCAAACACTAGGCTACCAAATACACAAGTCTGGTCACAGTAATGTATGTAAATCAAGAATCCTAAAGATGGGTAAATAATCTATATGACATAAGATGCACATGGAAAACCAGAACAAGCATATTGTAGAGAAATTCTTATATAAACAAGCTTGTAACAACACCTCAATTTTCTGTAGAGATACATCTAAAGCACAAGTGAAGGAAGAACATGCAAAATATGCACAAAAAGCAACATGAGACAAACAGAGAACCAACACATAACATACTTGGTATGAGAAAGAACAACCTAGTAAAAAGAAGAGATGCAATCTATATGACATGGCATATGAATTATAAGACTAAATATAGAAAAATCCTAATATTTTAACACTACATGATGAAAAAATGTGGCATGATGTTCATGCAAACAACTATAGAAAAATAAGTAAGCAATAAGTAAGGCAAACACGCATAAAGAGCATGGTAAAGCAACTAGTAGGGGAGAATACTAGTAAAGGATCAAATTAGGAAAAGTAACAAATATGGCAATTAATATACTATACAAGACAAAGAATGGTGAGAAAGAGATATGTATGAACTAGAAAACATGGAACATGCAAAAACAAAAAGTTCACAGAGATAAACAACATCATAGAACAACGATAACTTTCTCCACTAGAGATAATGGATAAAAACATATAAGATGTATGTTTATGTAGATAGAGCTCGAGGATTAAGCACCCAAGTGGTTAAGCCTAAACTAGGGTGACCTACTATGATAGCAATTGATAATTTCATACATAGAAATAATTGTACAAAGGTCAATTGTTGCTCTGACTCAAATAGGTAATTGGGACCTAGATGAGGTTTAAAAACACCAATCCATGGAATCTTTTGGCGAGCACTATACCAATTCAGTTAAACAGGCCTAACAAATGTGAATAAAGCAAATAACACAGTGAAAGTACAAAATAACATGTTCAATTTAACACACAATAAAAACAATTAGCAGAAACAAAGAAGAAACTACGGTAAACACATTAATAATAGCTTGCCTCATATGCTCTTATCCAAGCTAGTAATATGAATAAACATAGAAAGTATCACACATCATGTGAATCAGTCATACATCCAAGAAAAGCTATAAAAGGTATTCAATTACTTCAAGACCTCATACATAAGAACATATTTGATAAATGATGATTTTACTCTCAAAGCATTCAATCATACATAATATAGCATGCCATAAGAAAGAGTCTAACAATCTGTACATAACCAAAGTAAGGAGATACAGATTCTTTAAAGACTCACATCAAAAATTCATTAACATAAAGCAAAAACAATAATTAGAAAGCTATAGGTATGCTATAAGAAAAGGAAAGAAAATATGCAACTGCACAAATCAATAAGCTTTCTTATCAGAGTCTAAATCTAGTATGGTGGTACATACATGATATAAACTCATATTATACTAACACAATATCATATCAAAAAATATAATAGATATAACGAGGTAAACCTATATAAAACCCCTACCTATGTGGTAACATCCTCGGGTTGCTTATGGTAACCACTTAGTAGTAAATAAATCCATTAAGTAATAAAATAACTACAACCTTAACAAAAATAAAAACCCATTATCTCTATCAGTTAGGACCATTGTTTAAACTACCTATTGCTACCCTCGCTTGATGCCTCTATAATGACTTAGTTCGACACATGAACCTGACTTTCCTCCAAAACTAGCACCACTCGATGTAGTGCAATCAACTACCAATGATCAATAAAGTGTAATGCAATTTATCGTGAAGACCACCCCCAATCACAAACAACTAATAAGCATTGTGGGACGTATAATCAATCCACAAACTATACATAACCAAAGTGAGACACACAATCCACCACTTATCGCACGCAACCAAAGATATTTGACTTAACCCATTCTCACATAAGAAAAAGTTATACAAAGATAACTACCCACTAACACACAGCTAACAACTACACATGCTCCTTATATAAGAAAAAATTGCATGATGACACAAGCTCATAACAACAGCATAGGTTTCTTACACAAACCCACTTGCAAACACATCCTCAAGTATTCACCACTCAAGAATATGGTTTTTCTTACATAGTTATGAATCACTAATATCTAATAACACTCAAGGTAATAGTGATCCAGAAATAGAATAATGAGATGTTAATTTGATAGAGCTCCACTACATATTTTTTTGGATTAGAAACAAGAAGATAAAGGGTATTTATAGAACTCACATAAGCATAATGGCCAACCTCACCGAGGGCCCTCGCTAACCACCTTATCAAGGACCTCGTTAAGGTGCCAAAAATCTCATTTATTCATTTCCAAAATTGCCTAGTAATTTTCATAAATACCCACACCTGAAATGAAACAAAAAAAATGAGCAACAATTTTAGCGAGAGTGCATTTGATCAACTAGCATGCACACTACGAAAACCAATCTCATAGTGTATGTAAACATGCTCACATATAAAGTATACATAACTATATACATGTGTGTTTTACTGATCATTAGTAACCAACCTTATATAGAGAAAGATAAATACACTAAGTAAAATAAATAGACTATGTGTTTTGCACATAAAAAGTCACTAATATAGAAAGGACTATGGGCCATATAGTACAACTTATGATTAATTTTTAAATTCACCTAATTAATTCAATTCATGATTTCTTAGCTAGTTAAAATTCTCATTAGTTATCTCAATTTTTAATTAAAATTTTCTACTTTCTTTGTGTTAATTTAGTCACTTAATTAGTTATTTTATTTCTAATTTTTTTAATGTGTTAAGATTTGTTTTTATTATATTAGTTTATTATTTTTGAGAAAATAAATTAAAAAATTTAGAACCACTACAAATTCATGAGAGATTGACCTCGGAGAAAGCTTATCGCTAGCCAATTATTCATTTGTGCACTTGCATATATTTATAATTTGCACTATCACTCATTTTCTATCTCTTGCGATGTCTTCGAATACTGCTCCTTAGATAGGGTAATTTCATGTCTAGTAGGTAAAGTTTCATTTTTGGAATTTTGCTACGAAAACTTTAAAAATACTTTGCCTATATACGATGCTTGAATCATTCAATTTATATGTATGTAATTTATTTTTGATCAAATGAATGTCATTTTCAAAATTTGGATACTTAACAATATTTAGGCAACAATATTACCAAAATAATAATATATTCGTAACTAACTAAATTGGTTATTATTGAAACATGTAGGTTTTACGAAGGTGTTATGTTTTTTCATGCCTTCACAAATGTTTCACTTTTTCCTTTTTCTATTATAAAAATAATTTAAAATAATATTTTATTTAAGAAACTATTACATATATATGGTTCAAAACTTTATAATGCTTATGCAATTTGCATTTTGATCCAATACAAAGGTTTTCGTGATTAATTAAAATATGGGTTTTTAGAATAATTAAAAGAAAAAACTGGAAAATTACAAATATATAAGTTTTTTATAAAGATTGTTATTTTTATAGTTATAGGTTTTAAATATGCAACCAAGAATTTTAAAAAAAATAATAAAAATAATATCCATAAAACTTGTCATTATAAAAATAATCTCTTATATTTATCTCATAAATTTTTAATATTAAAAAATTTTTGTTACGTCATTTCATTTAGTCAATTTGGATGTCATTCAAATTAAACTGCGATCCTTTAGATTTTTTCAATTTAAATGCCTCATAATTGGACCATTTCAATATTATTAGAGTACGATTTTTATTATTATAGATTTTAGAAGTATTATTTTTTGTAATTTCTCAAAATATTTTTATGCTTTTCAAATTTGTGCCTTTAAGATATTTTAATTCTTAAATTTTAATTAATACATTTTATCGAGATAAAATCTCAAATGCCCCTAAGGTTTAGTATTTTTTTCACTTATGCCCTTGAGATTTATAAAAATATCTAGAATACCCTAAACTTTATGGTTAATATCATTGGTGTCCTTAAAACCTAATGGTGTTAATTTTTCTTTCCATTACTATTCATATTCATATTCTTTGGCTTTTAATAATTATCCATCTTTTAAGGCTTTTTATTCTTCCTCCTAGAGTATCTAGTATATTTTCTTAATTTCTCTATTCTCAACTTTCTATTAAAATTTTATGTAATATTCTAGGTAATTTTTGGAAAAATATTTTTTATAAGTTGTTTGCATAGATGGTGATAATTTATGATAATACATTTCATATTCACAAATAAAAGAATCTATGTAACATATGTCCCAAATTTTCATATTTGTTAGATGTCATTTAGTTTTATTGATTTCATTTTCCCTAGAGTCCGTGATAGTTCTTCTTTTAACTTCTCCAATAAATTTCTTATATATTTCATTTATTATTATATCTAAGTATTATCTTCCTGTGGGAGCATTCCCTTGCATTAATAAATGTTGTTTATCTGTTAAGTTTGAAAACCAAACTTTAACATTTCCTATCATTTTATGAGCTACTAGTACCCTACAAATTGAATGGTTTGTTTGGGTAGTTTGAAAGGTTTGTATGAGCACTCATACCACTAGCCCATTCATATACAACTTTTTTTCTATATCTTATACAGTCTAAATCTAAAATATCAGACTTATAATTATCATGGAGTTTGAATCCTGGTGGAATACTTTCTCTAGTTCCCCAATGCAAAGTGTGAATGGTACAAGTATGTGTCAGTTCATGGTTACCATCTTTATCGGAAAAGCCTTATGGTACCTATCAGATAACACATGATGCTTGTAAAGGTTTTCCTTAGGCATAAACATGGAGTAAGTTGGAGAGCCTCCCTTCCTGCCTTACAGGAGTGATGGTCTTTGTCAATTTGCAGAAAGTAATAGTATTTCTAAAAAGCTTATTATTTATTGGTTTAAATCTAATTTTCTTCTATATTCATTACAATTTCAAAGTATATTATATTATTTATTGTACTGATTACTTATTTTTAATCCTGAATCTATTAATTATCTTTTAAAATTTAAAATTATTTTTTGATTTCTTAAATCTAATAGTTCTAATGTATGTACTAATTATTCAATATTCATAAGGTAGTATCTTGATAAGCCATATGTGTTGAATGCAAATTATTTTGTCCTATTCAAAGTATACAAACATGTTTTTCCTATGTATGATTGCCACACAAGTTGTGTATGCTATAAATACGCAACTATACGTATCATAACAAGTAATATAATGATAAGAAAAGATCATTTCCACGAAGATTGTTTTATTAGAAACTAATTTTTAAAACTAAAAAAAATAAAAAAAATAATTTTTTTGGTGTTTTTATATTTTAAGGAAAGAAAATTAAAATAACTAAAAGTATATCGCAATAATTAATTAAATCAATTTTGACAACTAAAAAAATATATGAGAAAATATCTAACAATACTTAATTTCCCAATTTTCTAAGTATGTAAATTGCTAAAATGCCCCCAATATAATTATCAATTAATTACATGATCAATTGAATCGAATTTAACATGTATTCCTTTCTCAAGTAAACTACACACCATATAGTAATTAATTTAATCACACTCTCATAAAATTAAATTGCATACTAATTAAGTTCATTAATTATGAATCATATACATAAGAATCACATATTTCTGCCTATAAATTATGCATGTTATTTAATCAAGACAAACAATTAAATAATTCTCCCAAATCTATTTAATTTATTTAATTGCCTCTATAGATAAGTTGTTGACCAAAAACTTAATAGCATAAAAATAAGATTAAATAATATAATTAAATTAAAATTTATGTAAAATATTAGATCATCAAATGTTGAAAATTGGGTTCATAAGATCCCTAGATTAATAAATTAACTAAATATAATTTTGTTCATAAAACTCATATTTTTCATAAAGAAAGACATAAAAATTGATAAAGAAAAGAGTAGAAGAAAAAATACAATCAATCTCTTGAATTGTAGTACTAATCTCCTCTTGAATCTCCACCAAAATTTGTATATCATTTTGAATTTTTCTTTATTTTTCTCTTTTTACCTCCAAAATTATGCTAATGGTGGCTCATTAGGCTTTTTCCACATCTTAGCTTTTTTTTGTTCATCGTACACTTTTTAACTGCAATATTTTAGTGCACCCTCTTTTTTCATTCTTTTCATGTTCTTTTATTCCACATCAATTTTCTCTTTTTTTATTGTAACTTCACTATACCCCCAAACTTATTTTTAATTTTATTTTCTTTTTTTTAGAGGGATAGTTATGTTGTGAGTTTTGAATTTTTTTTAGGGTGTATTACACTTCACCTTACTCTATAGCATAACACATGATTGCATTTATTTATTTATTTCATACAAGATAAAGGTGAAAGGATAAAGATAATGCTTATTGGTTAGCCATTAAATTTGGCTTAAAGACATGAAATGTTTTTTGTTAGGCTCAAATGGGTAACTAAAGATATTAACAATGGTTAGCTTAAAAGGCTCAATTGATCCAAATAAGGCCTAAATCATTTCTCTTGCTAAATACTATTTATGATTTTTTCTCAAGGAATGATAAAATAGATTCTAAAACATGGTAGATCTCATCGACTCACATAACTTACTACAAATTGTCTCTCAATAAGAATACCAAAATCAATCATGAACATGTGCATAAGAATTTGAATCAATCCAATCAAAACTTGCAAGCATATCAGATGATTAATATAAATATCTTAATAAATATGTTACATTACTTATCCTAGTCATGACAACCAATTTTATCATTAAGTTCATATGTTTCATATCAAGCATGCATGCATTTAGTTTCCATATATTTATCAATTTATACCCAAATCATGATTAAAAACATCCTAAGAATTAAAAAAAATTCCCTAAAAAACTTAAAATGCATAGTAAATACTAATGTAGAGAATGAAGTTTTCTCCTCCAAACTTAAATTACACATTGTTCCTAATGTGCACATATAAATATGAAAAATTAAAAGGAAAGAAAACTCTCATAGTTATGGCACACCATATCTGTCATTGAAATTACTCAATCTTATTGCACCGTTTCTCTCCACATTTATTCACCTAGAAAACAAAAAAAATGAAAATATAAGTAACATAATATTGGGTTTCCTCCCAATCAGTACCATGTTTAACTGCCTTGACTAGACAGTTATATCAAGTCCTAAAGCACATCCATTTGTGTTCATTTACTTTTGAGTTTTCGTAGAACAATTTGAGTCTTGATTTGTTCAATAATACCTTATATTCTGGTTCGTAAACACATGCTCAATTCTCTTCTCATGCCATATTTTTGTTTTCTTTTGGAACTTTTGGAATTCTTATAAGCACTCCACCGTAACTCATCCAATTTATATATTTTCAACATCTTTTGCACCTTTCTATTGGACTCACTTTCATACTTGACTAGAGGATGGAAGGGTAAAAGTATGAGGTCTAAACTTGTTGGCCCTTCAGTTAATGGTTTAAGCTTAGATCCTATCTCAAAATTTTCTATAATCGCTGATAACTGTATTTTATATAGTTATTTTCATCTATTTTATTAATTATAATTGCTATTTTCTTTATATTTTTTGTTAAATAAATTAATATTTTCTCTTTATGTGTTAAGGAATATATTTTGAAGAAAATTAAATAAATTGAATCGAAAACGTACTTAATTGCAAATTTATGTGCAAAAATCTAATTTCAAATAAAAGAGTGCTTAATTGCAATTTATAAAAGTCTAAAATATAATTTAAATTAATATTGGGTTTAATTTTAATTAATAAAAGTTTTAGAATTTAATTTAAATTAGAAAAGGGGCTGAATTGTAATTAAAGAAAGTTTAAAATGTAATTTGAATTAAATTTATGGGTCAAAATGCAATTAAGGAAATTTATATTCTGTGCAGGAAAAGGAAGCCACGCGCACCATTATTTACGGGCGACACCAACCGTTCGATCAGACAATCAACGGATAAGATGAGGCGCGTGGATTGCAAGTGCTACAAAAGAGAGTGAATGTAGATTTCGGGGTTTATGTAGCTCGGCGCCCAGTGGAGCCCACCTACCGCGTAGGCCGGCGTGCAGTGTGGAACCCACGTGTCTGTTACGAGTATGCCAAATTGCGTGATCCCGTGCGGTGAAACCATGTGCAATCATTCCTTCCAGCTATTTAAAGTATGCCACGTGTCCCACGTTCCCTTCAAACAATCATGTGATGACACATGGCACATTTGGGTGAACGTAAAAGCACATAATCGTGCACGCATCTCAACAGATGTCCGTCACGTTTCTCGCGCCCCAATCCTGTGCGACAATCTATCGTGTGCCCGTCCTTGATATGCAATAATATTCTGCCATGTGTCCCATCATTTCTTTCAGCGAATCAAACGTCGACACGTGTCATGTAGATTGAATTAAAAAAGATCAAAAATGGTGCCCCTGTTTTTGATGTCTCTCATGTGTATGTTTAAATAATAATTTCGATATCCCATATCCCATACGCATGTCTACGTAATTAAAGAAAAATGTAAATTTTTTAGATGTATTTTTGGTGCTATAAATAGGGCATTTATTGCTAAAATTTGAAGGTTGGGTTTAGGGGTTCGTTTTTGATAGACTTGGACTGTGGAACACACAGAAGCCATTTTTGGATTCTGCTGTGTTCTACGTGTGCCAGAAAATTTAGAATTATAAATGTTTTAAGTTTCTTTGTTCTTCATCTCAAATTCCTTAACTGTTGTAATTTTAATTTTAATTAATGAAGTAATTTAATTTTTCTAGGGTTGCATTTTATCTAAATTTATGAAACTTTGATTTTAATTATTTTTGAAAGATTTATAAGACGTTCGATTTGTTTATTCTATCTGTGCTTAATGCTTTTTGATTATTTACGAATTTTATCAAAATGATCCGTGGAACTTAAATAAAATTGGAAGAGGCATTTTTGTGTATATTGCTCATGGATAGAATGACATGTATGATGAAGGATATGAATATACCCTAATTTTATGTGTGGCCATTTGGAAATTTAGAACATAATGAATCTTGGTGAATTTAATTCTCATAGAAATATAGTGAATTAATTTAGCAAGGTGTGTCTATATGGAGCTCAGAAGATATGTATGGATAAAATTAGAAGTTTTCGGTTGACAAATTAAATGTACTATAAAAGTATAAATCAAAAGAAAATAATATGATTTGAGTGGATTAATTTGGTGAAAAACTACAATCCTAGATGTCTTTTATTTTGTTATTAAACTCTTTTCTTAAATTTGTTCCAACCAACGATCGTTTTGGATAAAATCAGAACGAAATAATTTTAGTACTCAACAAACTGTAGTGAAAAATCTCTGTGGGAACGATAACTTACTTATCAAATTTTATTACTTGTGACTGTGTATGCTTGCACGTTTTATGTTCTCTAAAAGAGACAACAATCACCTTTGATACACATATGAGAGACGTGTCCTCCAAAAAGTTCACACAATCTATAATATCAATCTTCGATTCCATACTTTCAAAGTTAAAACAAGTTGAGTTGTTTTCTAGTGAGTTTATATCCTTGTTTATAGCATCATGTGTAACAATCTTAAGTATGGGTGACTTAACAAATTCTTTTAAGTTGTCCCCACATTCAGTAACATTTATCCTTAAGCATTCATTAGCATTATCAATGTCGGGGGTTCAAATGCTTTAAACACTTTAAACATTACTTTTTCATCTTACACTCTCATTTTAAGTTCACCTTTTTGTACATAAATGATTACTCTTTTGGTTGCTAAGAATGGATGACCAAGTATGATAGGAATGTCACGGTTCTCCTCCACGTCTAACACAATAAAGTTTGTCAGAAAAATGAATTTGTCTACCTTGAATAACACATCTTATACCACACTCTAATGTCTCTTAATTCATCTATTTGCCATTTGTAATGTTACTGAAGTGGGTTTGGCTTTACCAACCCCTAATCTCTTGAAGACTGATAATGGCATGGGGTTAATGCTAGAACCCAAGTTACATAGTGCTTTCTTAAAATAGATGTTCCCAATAGTGAAAGGGATGTCAAAAATACCTAGATATTTTAGTTTTTATGGTAGTTTTCTATCAAGAATGCACTACAACCTTCAATCAAGATTATTATTTCATTTTCTCCAAACCTACTTTTCTTAGACAAGATTTCCTTTTGAAATTTGGCATAAGAAGACATCTACTCAAGTGCATCTACAAATGATATGTTTATGTGAAACTTTTTGAATACTTCCAAAAAATTTAAAAACTATGTATCTGACCTTTTATTTTGTAGTCTTTGAGAGAAAGGAATAGTGGGTTTGTAGAGGTTGCTTTTTTTTTGCTAAATTATTTCCTTTCCATTACTTTCTTTATCCACTAATTTCTCCTTATCTTTTTTAGTTTCTTGTTCCTCCTTATCCCTTTTAGTCTTATGTTCCTGCTCTAAAGTTTTATCACTTCTCAAGGCTATGGCGTTGCATTGGTCCTTACATCCCCTTCGTATGCTTACAATCGTGTACCTTGAGGCCTTTTTACTTATAACTTGAGCGAGTTTCCCCATTTGGTTCTCCAAATTTCGAATTGAAGCCTTTTGAGTGGACATTTTTTTATTTATTGATTGGATGATTCTTTCATCAGTATAAAATCATTTGTATTTTCCTTAGTAGGTGGCTTCTTCTCTTGGGCTTATGATTGTTGTGGTTGTCAAAAACCATATAGTGGAAATGATTGATGGTTTAATTGATTACCACCTTGACTGTTGTTATTATACCAAGAGAAAGTTGGATGTTGTCTCCATTCTGGGTTATATGTATTTGAGTATGGATTATTGTTTCGGTTCACATTACCCATATAGCATACGGATTTAGGATTATTTGGACAATTATCAAACAAATGAGCTCCTCCATAAAACACACACAACACTCTTGAATTTTGGACCTAGTTTATACTCGTTGTCGAGTTTTGAGCCTTCAAAAGATTAACCAAAGATGACACTTGAGTTGTAAGTACTATGATATCATTTACCTCATGCACTTAAGCTATTCTTCTTGTGGCTATCATTCTGTCCATTGGCCATTGATAATTATTGCTAGCCATTTTCTCAATTAAATCATAAGCTTGATAGTAAGATTTGGCTAGCAAAGCTCCATTAGCATATGCATCAACAATAATTATTGTTTGAGCATTAAGACCATTGTAAAAAGTCTCCATTTGAATATAAGAAGGAATACCATGATGAGGACACTTCCTTAGCAATTCCTTGAATCTTTCCCATGTTTCATATAAAGATTCTCTTTTGTATTGTTGGTATGAAGTAATGTCATTCCTAAACTTGTCATTCTTTGTTGGTGGGAAGTATTTCATCAAGAATTTCTTCACCAAACCATTCCAAGTGATAATGGAATTAGGTGACAAAGAGTTTAACCAAGCTCAATCACGGTCTCATAAAGAGTAAGGGAACAATCTAAGCCTAAATACTTCCTCTATCACACCACTGAACTTGAATGAATCTCCAACTTCAATAAACAATTTGATGTATATGAGGATTCTCTGTTGGTAATCCGTTGAATTGTCCAACTATTTGTAGCATTTGAAACATCAATGGTTTTAACTCAAACTGATTAGCTTGAATATTAGGCCTTGTAATACTTGGATTCAATCCTTCCAACATAGGTATTGCATATTCATTCATAGCTCTATCTCTATCATCCATCAAAAGTATTTGATTGTTCAAGTTTAGCTCAATATTATTTATGACTAATGGATTAGCCATTTTTTTCTTGGGTGATAACTTGTTGTTTCCTTATTGACCTCAAAGTACACTTAATTTCAAGATCTAAATGTAAGATTTCTCCATTACGAACTCTGTTTATACAATAGACTCAACTATGTTTCTATAATACTAAAGAAGATGTTTAAATAAAAACTAAATAAAATTAAAAAAATAAACAACTAAATAAATAAATTGAAGTTAAAAAATAAAAAAAGAAAGAAAATAAGTAAAAGAAACTAACTAAAATAAATAAATAGATAAGCGAGTAAAAGAAAATAAGTAAAGAAAAATAAATTAATAAAAATAACTAAAATAAAAAATAATTTTAACATTTATAATCTCCGACAACGGCACTAAAAACTTAATCATCCTATAAATAGTGTGTGCAATGAATACGCAAGTATACATATCACAACAAGTAATATAATAATAAGAAAAGATTGTTCTCACAGAAATTAATTTATTATAAACTAATTTTTAAACCTAAAAAAATAAAAATGAATTTTTTTGTGTTTTTATATTTTAAGGAAGCAAAATTAAAATAACTAAAAGTATATAACAATAATTAATTAAATAAGATTTGGTAACTAAGAAGATATATGATAAAATATCTAAAAATACTTAATTCTCCCATTTTCTAAACATGAGAATCGCTAAAATTCCTCCAATATAATTATCAATTAATTACATGATCAATTGACTCAAACCTAACATGTATTCCTCTCTAAAGTAAACTACACACTATATAGTAATTAATTTAATCAACTCTCGTGAAATTAAATTGCATCATTAAGTTCATATATTATGAATCATATACATAAGAACTACAGATCTCTACCTAAAAACTATGCATGTTATTTAATCAAAACAAACAATTAAATAATTCTCTCAAATATATTTAATTGCCTCTATAGATAAGTTGTTGACCAAAAAATTAATAGCATAAAAATCAGATTAAATAATATAATTAAATTATAATTATAATTTGTGTAAAATATTAGATCATCATATAGTTAAAATTGGGTTCATAAGATCCCTAGATTAATAAATTAACTAGATATAATTTTGTTCATAAAACTCATATTTTTCATAAAGAAAGACATAAAAATTGATAATAAAAAAAGAGTTGAGGAAGAAACATAATCAATTTTTTGAATTGTAGTGTTAATCTCCTCTTGAATCTCCACCAAAATTATATTTCCTTTTGAATTTTTCTATATTTTTCTCTTTTTTTCAGCTCCAAAAACCTACTAAAATTATGCAAATGATGGCTAATTAGGGTTTATGGAGTGATTAGGGCCTTAAATATAGCTCAGGTGCAATCTGGACAGTTAAATTAGCTTTAGATCAAGGGTTGAGATCAAAACAAGAAATCAACAGTGTTAACCAATCACAACGCGACATATGGCACACAGAATTCACTAGGCGAATTAGAGTGCAATGCGTGGTAGAAGAGACCGGTCTGAGTCAACGAATGCTAAGTCAATGCCATGCAGTGTATCTTGATTCACAGTAATAGATGGCGTGGCGCATGGGTGGAACATGGGGAGCAATCGCATGACGACACATGGTTTGAAGGTTTGACTACTCTCCAAACTCGGATTGAACGTGGTGCTGAAATGTGACACACGTTACTTTGCTCCTCACGCGTAGCGATCTATGATTTGTTAACCCTGATTGTGTGGCATCCACTTGGCTTGCCCAATCAGCTCTTCTGCTTGCGTGGTAGGCCATATGGAAACTTCTAATTAGTTATGCGTTAAAAATCCATAAAATTCCAAAAATTATGTTTTAACCCCTTTTCACTAAAAAGTTTATATTTTAATATTTTTTCTCCAAAAATACTATTTATTAAATAAAAAAAGTAAATATTAAGTAAAAAAGTGCGCTAGTGACTCTACTTTCATAAAGTCTTTAGTGTATATACAATGTATTTGTAATCTTCAAAGAAGTAATATCTAAACATTAAGTGGTTGAATTTATCTTCCTTTATTCTTACATATTTTTGATTAAAACAATCTCTTAATGTTCTTGAAACAAGATGATTTATGATGCTTGTGATAGCTTTAATATAATCTGTATATATGTCTAATAAGATGTTAAATCTTTTAAAATTTTCAAGACAAGTTTCATAATCTTCATCTTTAAAATATTCGTTTAAATGATAGAGATAGCCTTTATCAAATTTTTCTAATAGAATTAGATTTCTATCTTTAATTTCATTTGGAATTAGTTGTTTATTTTTTAAAATAGTTTCCATTTTCCTCTTTATCAATATTATGACTAATCAGTAAGAAATTATTTAAACATTCAAGATTCTTAACTGACTTAAATTTATAATTATTATACTTGAATTTAATGGATCCATCACAGTCTTCCTTTATGTTCGTCTCCTTTTGTTATACCGATTATGCCTCAACTTGCTCAAACCTTGATACCCTCGTGGCAATGGTAAGCCTTATGTATCCTTATATAGATGATGTCTAATATTTGACTTACTAGAGAAGAGTAACTGAAGTTTATTTTATTCATACTATAATAATTATTACAAACTTAAGACCAACTAAGAACCTTGAAAGGATTCTTAGCTGCTCATCATTTTTGGGTATAATATTACTGGTTTGGGATTTCTAGATAGAGGGGATTTAGTTTGTGTGTTTTTTAGAGTAAAAAGCTATGTATTTTCTGTGTGTCCTAAAATGAAAATAAGAGTTTCTTTTATAGCATAAGCAATCTTTGTTTACAAGAATAAAAATCCTATTTTCTCTTTACTTTAATAATTTATCTACTTCTTTTGCTTTAAATGATAACCACTATTTTTTCCTTGGTACATGTTGTCGATTAAGATGTGAGGTCTATATCTTTATTATATTTATCGTCTTCTACCGATAGTTCTTTTCTTTATTCTTTGTCCTTTTTTACAAACAGTCCTTTTGATGATGACACATATTCGTTTTCTCGATCTTTAATGCAATGGATGCATTTGTGATCATTGGTGGCTTTTCTAGCATAGAAGTAGAATACCTTCCTTATTTCTTGACCAATTTCTAGGTTATTTCTATTAAAATTGGCTTCATATTTAGAAATTTTTTCACCATCTTAATCTGACTGAGTCATGTTGTTATGGGAAATGATAATGACTTTATTAGTTGAATAATTTACTTTGATCTTAGTAGAATTGTCAATCTTCTTGAGTTCATAGTAAATTTGGCCTAGCATTTGACCTTGTAGTACACAAAGTTCTTCTATGTTAAATTCCTTTTCTGAAAGTGCCCTTGGTTTAGGAACTTCTCTGTTTGTATTGCAAATTCCTATTTTGATAAAGTGGTATATATTGATACATCTTTTCTTATTCCAGTTCATTAGTGAATTAAAAAATATAAGATATACAAGCTTACCTCTTACTTTAATCTTCTTTCTGAAATTCTTGATTGCTCTTTTAAAATCCCTGAATAGTATTGAATGCTTTACTATCTTTGATGTCTCTGGGAGAGATGCATCTCTAAATAACATTGGAGGCCTTGCTATTTTCCCTAGATTTGTCATTTTGCTTAAGGTTGTTTGTTGTTGTAATGTTGTAGGATAATTTCTTACTATTTCCTCTAGAGTTATTAGTTTAGTGTTTTGTAATTGGCATAACTGCATTTAGCTTCTATTCTGTTAGTGAAGGCTCTATGCGTTACTCCGCTAAATCATAGAATAGATTTACTGGTTTTCTGCCCAGTTGTTATAGATTCCTAGTTTTGGGCCATTATAGACCACATAAACATTTTTCTATTCTTCTTTTTCTACCTCATCTGCCCACTTAAGCTTTTTGGTTTCAGAAATATTTGAACTGCTAGGTTTTTCCTTTTCATTTTGAATTCTCTCTTTAGAAGTTTCACCTTCTTTAGTTTGAATTTTTAATGAAAATTCCTCTTTAGAGATTTTGGGCTCTAAACGTTGTTTTGAACAATTAAGTTCTTCCTGTTTATTTTCTGTCTCCATAAGAGATTTCTCAAGGTATAACAACTTGAGTTGTTCTGGTAGGATTTTTTTCTCCTTTTTTCTTTTATCTTGATCTTGATGTCAAAATGTTCCATTCTTAAAAGCATAAAAATAGTTAGAAATGCTAATTCTCTAGTAAGAACATATGCTAAGCTATTTTTATGTCTTATAAGATGTTCAACATCAAAATTGTAATGATTGAATCATTGTTGCCATCTAACTAATCTTCCTTGTTTGTAATCACCTGCAATATTAGTTCTTAAGAAATATCCAAAATTCTTATTATTTGTTATAACAATGAATCTTGAGCTCATAACATATATTGCAAATTTTAATGGATTTTTTAATAGTTAAATATTCTTTTTCATTACTTTGGTAATTTAATTCTAGACCTTGGAAAGATCCTGATGTATATCTACATAGATATTCATCTTTTTCATCTATTCTTGCTTTCAAATCTGCTTTCCAATATTCTTGTGTAACATTTGTTTCAATTATCATTTTATCATCTGGCTTTGGATGGTATAAAGTTTTTCATTACAATGTTCTTTTATTTCTTCATTAGTTAGTGTTAACAAATTAACTAATTTTTCTATATCCCTATTTTTAGGGTTCATAAATTGTTTCTCTAATATTTTCATATGTTCCATCAAATTGAAATTATATCTTTTTTATTAGATTGTTCTTCATTTTTTCTTTGTTCTTTTTTAGAAATCAGAGCATCTAATCTTCTAGGTAGTTCCTCTTTTAGTCCTTCTAAGAGATCATATTTATGATGTATAATTTCATTATTTCTATGTATGTTATATACATCTTTTCTTAGTTCTAAAAATTTTATGTGTATATCTTTTTGTAGTTTATTATAACTATGTTCTTTTATTTCCTTTAACAATTCTTTCTATTTCTCAAGTATATCCTATAAATATTTTGTGTTTAATTCTTGGACTAAATCCATTTCTTCTATTATAAGTTTCAAAGTTTCAAATAATGTTACTTGATATCGGTAAACCTTACTTTTTCCTAATATAACATCGTGAATTAATGCCTTCATTATTTTGACTTCATTTTCTAATTTATTAACTTCTTCTTTATTAGATTTTTCTTCTTCGTGATCTATAAAAAAAAATCTTGATATATTATTGTTTCTACCAACATTACTTTTTCTTCCTATTATAAGAGGTTTTTCTTTGATATTTAATTATTATTCCTCTAATATTTTAAAATCTTTTAGTATTTTTTGTTTTATTATTTGTTCAAGTTTCTTACAAGTTTTGTTTATTTCTATAAATTCATTTTATCCATGTATTGAACTATTATGACTATTTTTTTTAAAATATATTACTAGATAATGTATTAAAAATGGATGATTTTCTACTTTTATTAAATCTCCTATTTTAAATTCATAAGTTAGACTTAATATTTGGTTTATGATGTATCATAGATATTAATAGTAAATGTAAGATATACTGTAAATTTTAACTTTTGATATCCTAAGTTATCATGGATCATTCCTAATAAAGTATATTTCATATTTATTATTCTGTCATCTAATAATACTATTTTTATTGGTCTATCTATCCCTTCTCGGAAATGACCTTTTATTAATATTTGAATGCCTCTTAAATAGATGTATCTAATTTTTTCATTACCCTTTTACGAAATTTTGAATTGCTTATTTAATATAGTTTCTTTATCAATTAAGGATATATATTATATTTTTCTTTTGCATCTGTTATATTAATACTCATTTATTTATTACTTATTTTATAATAAATTATGTCTTTTCTTAAGAATAATTTTCTTAGAGATAAAAATGATGAATCTTTAAATCCATTTCTTTTTTTAAGATATAATTTTTCTTTTTAAATTTCTTTTTATTTATCATCATTTCTTGTGAGAAACATTTTAAAATATCTTCTCATTCTAATTCTACTATTTTTGGGTTTATTATTTCTTTTACCATTTTAGGGATATTACTATTTAATTTAATTATATTTAACTTTCTTTATATTTTAAGAGTATTTTTGAATTTGTTTTTAAATTTAACATATTTTTAAAAATATCTCAAAACTTAGAAATATTTTGGATAATAGTCCCATTTTATTCCATATTTTAAAGTTTAAGACATTATAAAAAAGAAATAAACTCTTTATCCTTAAATTTTATTAAAATATAATAATTTAATCCTTAAAACTTTTAAATTTAAAAGCTAAAATATAATTTTTTTGAAAATAAAATTGAAATATATTAGTTAAAAATATATGAAATAAAACATTTAAAAAAAATTAGCAGCGTGTCCGTCACTCCACCCTAATTAAAATTATAATATAGTTTCAATCGTAAAAACGAGTGGACTTTTTTGTTCCTTTGAATTGAATGGGTGAAAAGGGTCTAGCGTCGACTGTCAAATATAAGTCATGAAGGTACGTGTCTCTTAAGCGGTGGGGTTAGCACCGAGAAAGAAACAAGAAATTTGGGTGAAAAGTAAATAAAAGAGCCAAAGACAACCAATGTAAGAGGTTAACCTCATACCTTCTCTTCCCCAATTTATTTGGAAAAACAGCTTTCGTATTGACGGCAGGAGAGCAGAGCCGCCTCTACGACTCTTCCCTTGTCTCTCACTCTATACTTGCAGAAGAAGACTAGTCCAATCAACCATTCTGGTACATATTCTTCTCTCTTGCCGTGAGCTTCCAACTCTTTTTAGTGGGTTTGAGCTATTGTGCTCTACCAACAATTGTTTCTTTTGTTTTTCCCAGTAGACGATCTGTTGCGTTTCTTTTTGTTTTCTTTACAAAAGGAAATTGTGGATACGGGTTTCTTAGATAACAATGATATGTGGTAAAATATTGAAACTTTAATTTGTTCTCTGTCTGTAACATATTGAATTAATTGCAGACATTGGCTTCTGTTCGATGTGTTGATTTGTAGTTTGGAGAAGGGAAGCTCTCTTTCTATATTTGTAGTTTGGAGAAGGGAAGCTCTCTTTCTATATTGATGGATTCTGAACTATTTATGAGTTTTAGTGGTTTATATGATTTTGTAAGCACGGGGAATGATTTACATGAAAATTGATTTTGGGAACAAAAGGAAAATTCACAAACTGCTACTTTCAGGATTCAATTTTAAGGTTTTATATATTTGGGGTTTGAAGATGTGGGATTTTTATGGCCGATTATATTTGCATGCAGCTCTAATTGTTATTTAGTTGTTTTCATCATCTGTGACATAACTTTTTCGATAGGGGGAGAGAGATAGATAGGGGGGAAAATAACATAACATAACTTTCCTCATCTAGGATCACTCTTCAATGATGTGTGAGTTCCTTAGAGTTTTTCTGTTCATGTTAATCACTAATTCATTAATTAAAGCTTCAAGTTTGAATCAGTAAAAAAGAAAAAAACAGAACAAAAGATGCTAAGTACTGTTCTGATATTTTAATCTGCTAGTACATTACTTTTTCGAAAAAAGAGAACATGTGTTTACTCCAAGATTAGCCAAAATACATCCCAGCCAAAGCCCTCTTTTATAATGTTCTTCACAGCTGCATGAGGTGGCATACGAGGGATATTCCTAGCCAAAAATTCCAAAACCAAACTTGGTCTGGTATTAATCAACTGGATTACAACAAACCCATAACTTGACAAATGAAAGAATCATAGCTGGTGTAATATCCTTTTCTCCCTAGTCCCTAGTCATTCGATATGAACTCTGCAGGAGGCTTATTGTTATTCTCCATCATCTTCATCTTATGAATCCTCTGTCTCAGCACAATGATCATATCACCAGTAGCCTGCTGCTATAGTAACATGAGAAATAGTAAAGTAAAATGTTTATGGAGACTTTGTCATGAATGATTTATTGATTCATTGTTTTAAGATTCTCTTCTTGATGCAAGAACTTCCTTAACTGAGGGTTTATTTCTGCTATTAGTTTCTATTTTTAAGGACATTGCTAATGGATTAATTGTAAGAAATGATGTTGATGCCATATGTAGCTAGCTAGCTAAGAAAAAATGATACCTGTTTTGAGTATAGTTGAGAACACAAGGCATATTTGTTGTTAGTAAATTTATTGGTGTTCTTTGCTTTCTAGCTTAAAGTCCTCTAAAACGAGAAGCATTCAAGATATTTATTGGGCAAGGTAAATACTATTTTTCAATAAATCTTATCTTATTATATCCTTTGTATATTTAATCCTAATGTTAAGGTAAAATCTGATCACAAGCCATATGTAATATAATGAAAATAACAAGAACCAGGGGAGAAATAGTCCATGGATGTGATAGAGCTTTTGATCAAGATTTTATGACTAGTTTGGAATCAGCCATATAAAGAATTGAAAATAAAAAACAAAATCAGATTTGAATAGAGGAGAAAAAACACGTTTGGGCCATCAAATAATTTGCTGAATCAATTATAAGTTGACTATGATTATTGAACTATGCTTATCCAACTGGAAGTAGTATGTATTGTTCTCTGTATGTACTGGAAACAGATTAGAGTAGTGGTTGGGGTAAACTATTCTTGTTGTTGATACTTGTTTTGTGTTTCCAATTTATGTGTCACCCACTTGCAAAGCTCCTTGCATGGGTAGAGAACAACTTAAATAATAATCAATAGATTCATATTTGTAAAATCAGATGAGAGTGAAAAAGAAAACATATTCATGATAAGAGACTTGTAGCATAGAACAACTAATTGAAGCTTCCCAAAGCAAGATAAAATGCTAACTAGAACTTCACGAGTGTAAAAGTCATGTTTGTGTAGGTAAACACACACACACACACATACACATATATTTGCTTTAGGATAAAATGCCCCTGGCCCCAGTAACCTCGAAGGTATGAAGCATATACTTGTGTGTTATCATGGTCTTGCAAATTGTCTCGCTTTTAAACTTGACGTTTTACATGGCTATTAAATGAGTGTGTTCTCCATTAACATTTAGGCTGATCTTGTGTATCAACTTAGAAATAATTTATGAAACTTCGAATCTCATAGACTTACTACTATATGTGTAGATTATGTTACGAGGAAAGCATATCTCGAATCTTTCAAATGGCGCCAGGTCATTCTTTCTTAGTGGTTCAAGAGGTAGTGCAGCTGATGGAAGTTCTTGCACTTGTTCTGAAGATGAAACTTGTATTCCCCGAAGGCAGCAGATAATAAATGAAAACCTTCACACAAAAAGACCATCCACTCCTTTTTTGAGGACTTCAGAAAGAGTGGGAACCATCATTTCAGGAGATGCGGTAGAAGGGTTTAGTTCTCAAAGCCCATGTGTCGACCAAATAGCTTCTCCAAAACAGGTTGCATCTACTCCAAGACCTTTGGGTAGATCAGATGATGTAAGTTATGCTATTTGCACAGAAGCTGCTCAGAAGGATGTGGAACATTCTCAGATACTTAATGCAGACAACTTTGTTAGGGCAGGTGTTGCAACAGTGAATTTTCTGTCGGACTTAGCAAATTATAAGCTTCTTCTATCTAATGAGAATGAAGTGCTTAATTCCTCCAAGAAGTCTATGGTTGATGCCAGGGCTGGCAGATCTAGTATAAAGACTTCAAATGTGAAACATATCAAAAGAGAGAGCTTTTACAGTGTTCATCCAAAACCGTCCGCTGAGGTAGCAGTGGGATCAAAACCCAAGAGTAGCTGTCATGGCACAAAGGATAAAGGAGATTCATCAACTTCCGCTAAGGATTTTAAGCATGTTCCATCTAGGGAGACTCGAAGCTCAGGCACTTTTAGTGAGAAGATTGTACCACAGAGACAAAAAGCCTATTTGAACAGCTTCAGGACAGATTTGAATTCCAACATTAAGGCTTCTAATGTTGAGATTGTGGGCTATACAAGTGCAGGTTTAAACAAACCTTCAAGAGATATGAAATCCCTAATAGGATATGTGCCAATCAGGAGGCCAGCTGCTAACACTGGGAATATTGTGGAACGTTTTTCTCGAATATTGCAAGGTGTGAAGTGGGGGATTGGTGCTGAAGAGGCTCTCAGGAGTCTGAACTGTCCAGTGGATGCATACCAGGCAAACCAAATTTTAAAGCAACTTAACGATTCTTCAGTTGCTCTGGGATTCTTCTATTGGCTGAAACGACAAGCTGGGTTCAAACATGATGGGCATACTTACACCACTATGGTAGGAGTCCTTGGCCGTGCAAGGCAGTTTGGTGCCATAAACAAATTGCTCATTCAAATGGTGGAGGAAGGTTGTGTACCAAATGTTGTGACATATAACCGTCTAATTCATAGTTATGGTCGTGCTAACTATTTGCACGAAGCAATGGATGTGTTCAATCAAATGCAAAAAGCAGGATGCGAGCCTGATCGAGTCACTTATTCTACACTCATTGACATCCATGCCAAGGCTGGGTTCCTTGATATTGCTCTAAGCCTGTATGATAGGATGCAAGAGGCTGGCCTTTCTCCTGACACATTTACTTATAGTGTCATGATCAACTGCCTTGGAAAGGCTGGCCATTTAGCATCTGCACACAAATTATTTTGTAGGATGGTTGATCAGGGTTGTATTCCTAATTTAGTTACCTATAACATCATGATAGACTTGCAAGCCAAAGCAAGGAACTATGAGACTGCTTTGAAACTTTACCGTGACATGCAAAATGCAGGTTTTCAACCAGATAAGGTGACGTATAGCATAGTAATGGAGGTGCTTGGACATTGCGGGTGCATTGAAGAAGCAGAAGCTATCTTCATTGAGATGAAAAGAAAGAACTGGGTTCCCGATGAACCTGTTTATGGACTTTTAATAGACTTGTGGGGAAAGGTTGGTAATGTGGAGAAGGCTTGGGGGTGGTATCAAGCAATGATTAGTGCAGGTTTGAGGCCCAATGTGCCCACTTTTAACTCTCTGCTCAGTGCTTACCTTCGAGTAAATCGACTGTCAGATGCCTTTAATATGCTGCAGAGCATAGTAGGTTTGGATCTGAAACCTTCTTTGCAAACCTATACTTTGCTTCTTAGTTATTGTACGGAAGTGCAATCATCGTATGAGATGGGATTTTGTAGCAAGCTTATGTCAATCACGGGCCATCCTGCACATACATTTTTACTATCTATGCCATCAGCTGGACCCAATGGTCAGAATGTCCGAGACCATGTGAGTATGTTCTTGGATCTGATACATAGTGAAGATAGAGAGAGCAAGAGGGGCCTTGTAGATGCAGTAGTGGATTTTCTTCATAAATCTGGGCTAAAGGAGGAGGCTGGTTCTGTTTGGGAAGTGGCTGCTGAAAAGAATGTGTATCCAGATGCTATAAAGGAGAAAAGCTCTTGTTATTGGCTTATCAACCTCCATGTCATGTCGGATGGTACTGCCATAACAGCTCTGTCAAGGACTCTTTCCTGGTTTCGACAAAAGATGCTCGTCTCAGGGATTTGTCCTAGCCGGATTGATATTGTGACTGGATGGGGTCGTAGAAGCAGGGTTACAGGATCTTCTCTAGTTAGACAGTCTATACAGGAACTTCTGCATATTTTTAGCTTTCCTTTTTTTGTTGAAAGTGGTAATTCTGGGTGTTTTATAGGCTGCGGGGAGCCTCTTAATCGATGGTTGCTCCAGTCTTGCGTGGACAGAATGCATTTGTTGTGATGATAAACTATTGTGGTACAATTTCTGTTGTGTTAACTCAATTTTGAAATAAGTTAGGAGAGTTGATTCTGTAGTCGATATAAAAATATGTATTTAAATTGTTTCATTTGCATCTTAAATTGAATGGAATTATCTGTTTTTCAACATCTACTAGCTTCATTCAGCATTCAGCATTCTTGTACTTTTCCCGAAATAAATCTACCCTCTTTTGAAAAATAAAGGAAATAATTAACCTTCTTATGTATAAATGATTTAATCATTCAACTAGTTTTATTTTTAATCTCTCGTATATATTTATTTATGTTATAAGAAAATGAACATATTTTTTTAGAACTCTACATATGAGAGGAGTCATGTAATATTACTAATGTCATGTTTGATTTGTGTATAGGAACCAGATGTTTGATTTGTGTATAGGAACGAGAATAGTAATAGAAATTAAATTTAATAAAAATAATATAATTATTACTGTGTTTGTTTTGAACATTAGTATCTATTTAAACATGAAGTATGACATATTATCCTATTATACATAGTGTTTTAGTCTTGACCATTGCTCGTATCAGAACCTCTAAGTCGATGTCTCTCTAGGTTTGACCACATTATAGGGCAAATTGTCACACCTATTTTAGTTGTTGTCTTTTACTAATTTAACTTTCTAGCACTTGTTGATGTATACTCTTTATATAATCAATATATGTCCTTATAACACGGTGTTTAAGCCTTGACCATTACACGTAGCAAAACTTATAAGTCGATGTCTCCCTAGATACGACCTCAATATAGGACAAACCTTTTAGTCACACCTTAACTTTCTGACACTTGTTGATGTATACTCTTTATATAATCGACATGAGTCATTCTATGTTCTCTCTCTCTCTCTCTCTCTCTATATATATATATATATATATATATATATATATATATATATATATATATATATATATATGATCTTAAACCACTCACGCTTTTTAAAATTTATTACATCTTATTTGTTTCTCTCTAGGATTAGATAATCCCCAATTTGGTGCTTAAGATGGAGCTCAAGATTAAAGGCTAATAACATAATTTTTGATGCCTCATTTTATCAAGATTCACAACGTGTTTAGCAAGAGCTTGAACAAGTTGTACACTTCATGTTTAGTTAATACTTTTGTCTAAAAGTGGTAGGCAATAGAGTCGTGAAGAGGTTAAGGTTGGTTAAAGAACAGACTAGGCCCATGCCACGATATCTCTCCTTTCTATTTCCCTTTGGAGAGAACTTCATTGAACGCCATTTCCTTCTTAATTGGCCTTAAATCTCTTTCAAGGTTGAAAAAATTCGATGCTTCTTCGTGGGCTTCCCTTATTGTTTGGGGTACCATCTTGGTGAGCTCTACATTTAGCCTCGAGCTCCTTAAGAATCTTCCTAAACGCTTGCACCACAATGGAGTTTGGAAGATTAAAGATTTTGATCTTCTCCTTGCAAAATATTTTCACGTATGCTTCTACAGATTCATCAACCCTTGGGTAACTAAGAACAAGTTGTGTTGTTCCTTTCTCAATGGTTTGTTGCTGGCCTAATGGATGACAAACAACCTAACAAGCTTGGCAAATGATGTTATACTACACAACATCAAGTCATTAAACTATCTATGTACTGAATCATGCAAAGTGCCAACAAAGGATTTACATGACATCACATCTCTTTTATCTCAAGGCATACTAATAAAAGCCATATTGTCTTGAAAAGAAGAACATGAGCGATAAGGTATTTTTTTCATTGTACCTCGGTCGCTTAGGGGATATGAATTTCTCAAGAGGCTCGATCATCTCAATTGCATTAAAGAAAGAAGAACATACCAACTTTTTATAAACTCTTTCTAGGTAGGATTATGTTTTTTCGTGTTTTGTTTCCTTATTTTCTACTCAAGGACTAGCACTTTGTTTTTCCATGTGTAAGGTTTATGAGTGCTAGTGATATTCAGGAACAAAACATAAAAATATAATTTAGTTTCTAGGTGAGTCTTTCAAGAACAATTTTCAAATTGAAGAAACTATCAAGCACCAAACGAACATATTTCAAGTATATTTTTATTCGTATGCATATTAAATTTCATATTAAACACATAGGAACATTTTGCACTTACTTTACTCAATCGATTAAGACATGTTTAGATCGATTGAGGTGAGTAAATCGATCAATAATCAATCTACCTTGATTAAAAAGCCCATGATTTAATTTTCAATTGAGATAGACCAATTAAGGTTTAATGTTCGATCGATTGATCGAGAAATGGGTAGATCGATCTACCTATCTCGAGATTTATTTTTTAATACCTTAGATCGTTGGAGGATTGATTAAATTGATTGAAATTTTTAGGTCAATTGATCGATCGTGCGATCAAGTTTTAAACTTTAATCTAATTTTTATTAACCAAATATTTCAATTATTATCTTTTCCCTATTATTTACTACTTTATGAATTATTTAACGGATAAAATTATTATTAGATTTTAACATAGCACTAGGGCTTTAATATTTCCTATATAAAGAACATAATGCTCTATATTTTAATAACCATAAGAGTATCAATCTTTTCATCTTAAGCTCTCTCTTTCAAATTGCTTTGTAAAAACAAGATCATATTTCTTTAGGTTTCTTTCTTTAAGTAATTTTTTAAATATTAGTGGTTGTGTTTGATTGGTTAATAAGCCTAATTATTTTATGATATTTAGATTAAATTTTCATATTGCTTCTTTATTATGTTCTTGAATGCTTGGATGAAATAAATTATATATGTGATCATAATTATTTTATTTGATTATTTAATTGTAAAGAAGCTGTATTTATTGAACTTGTACTTCAACTTCTATTTTAGGATTTACTAGTTGATTTTTTAATTGATATTCTATTAAATCATCTATGCACTTGTGTTTTTGTGTTAACGTTTTAAGTGCCAGCTGAATGAGTTTGATAACTCGTGTGACTCAAGTTTATCGAAACATTGGTTCAAATCTAAACACCTTACCTATGGAGATTGTGAAAGAAAGTAGAGGCTTGTAAGTAGGTTACTTGGGGATGTTACCTTGGTGGGTAGTTTTAGTTCTAGCTTTGTAATTAAACATTATTTTCATAGTGGATAGTTATTGTGACTTCGATTATTTTCACCTAAAAATCTCGTGTATTATTTTATTTTTTTGCATTTAATTTATTTACACATGATTACATGTTTGACTATTTGCAAAAAATTTAATTTATCATATTTTTGCTAATTATCTATTCATCATTTTAGCTAATTAGATCCATAATTAAATAAATTTTCAATTGGTATCAGAGTAAGTCATAAATACACTTAATGTTACCTAGGACCTTGTTATAGATCATTTTAGAGAGGGTTTGTCTACAACCCATGCTCCCTTCTTTAATGAGTCTAATTATCTATATTGAAAGGCTTGTATGAGAGTCTTTCTATGGTCTATAGATGAGAGTGTCTAGAACTTTGTGATTTATGGTTGAAAACCACGTACGATTATCAAAGATAATGTAGTCACTCATAAGCCTAAGAAAGATTGAATCACTGAAGATAAAACTAGTAGTAACTAGAATTATAAAAGTATTAATGCTATATTTAGTGTTGTCTACTTATGGGTTCTGTCATATTTATTATGTTGATACTGCTAAGCATGCTTGGGACATTTAAAAGGTTGTCCTTGAAGACACCACACAAGTTAAAAAGGAAAAAATAAGGAGTATACTTGATTTAATATTGACATGAACTTTTACATATTTTTATACTACTTTGCTTCTTTTGATTGACTTTACATTGCTTAATTGAGTATTTTGACTTATGCATATACGTATTTTTCACATATGGTGATCGATGTTAATATAAACCTACTCACATACCCATTGGACACATATGTAAATCATGCTTGAAGTTAATGATTAATATTATGAGATTTTATGGCTTGAGATAACTTTCACTACAAAATTATGGTTAAGCTATATCATTTACTTCATAAAAAGCTATTATAAAGAGATTTAAGAGGACTACCTACTATGATATGTGAAGCTATCATAGTTAACATAGAGGGCTATCTCACAACTTGTGTGAAAGTCATCATATTAAGTTTTTGACTCATGCATATTTCCTTAACAAGATCATAATAATATTAAAAGAAAAATACAAAAGTTTTTGCCCACACAAAAAAGAGAGCCACAAATAGTTACACAAAAAGAAAATAAATGACCAATCTCTCGTAAAAAGATACAAGATGGAAATACAAAAAAAGGTTAATTAAGTTCTTTTTTGTTAAGTAAAATTTTATTATGTGTGAGTATGAATTCAACTACAATTTTTTCATGATAGATGATATTCTTTTCTTTGAATCTTTCATAATTGATCATAAATGAAAAAAATGACATCCTATTACAATTCTAACACATTTTACTTTTAGTGATTGTCGATATATCACCATATGTTTTAGTATGTTTGTCTGTCTTGTTTACATATATTTATGTTGTCAATTGATAGTCACACTTTGAACAAAATTAATTTCATCTTTTGTGTTTACTGTTTTAATCATGTTTAGTTAAGTCTATTACTCTCAATTCAAGAAAAATTATATATATATATATATATATATATATATATCGATTTTTATAATTTTTTGTTTTATTATAATATATTTAGAGTAGCCGTAGAACTTAAGGGGAATTTATTTATTTTTATAAAATATATTGTTTTAGCTCTATGCTTTGATCATTACTTAGTTTTTTAGAATGTGTACTCTTTTTTTCAATCATTAAAGATATTGCTTGCTTGTTCAACCTATTTGTTATTGCTTCATGATTATATTATTTATTTGTATGACAAAGAGGGGAGAAAGTTATTGAACATTAATTGAAAATATATAAAGAAGGAGAGTTATTGATTGAAAATTTTCTTTGAAAGAGATTACACATAGGGGAAAAAATATTGAGTGTTGAAGTTTATTCACATAGAGGGAGTAATACTTAAATGTTTTATCTATTATTATTCATGCCTATTTCTTTGCTTTTCTACAATTATCTACATTGAACTAATAAATAATGAGTCTTTCAAGATAAGTTTATGCCTCTTTGTGTTTTTGTTTTATAGTGTACATATAAGCTGTCAAGATTGAAGCGAAGATGGCTTAACTAGATTATATGATAGTTTTCATTATATAAAATGTATTTTTCTTATTAGTGTTATGTAGTGAGAGAGAGATTTTGTCACACAAATATACCAAAGGGGTAGATTGTAAGGTTTATGACGGTTGACATTATTCGTAAACAAATTATTTAAATATAATTTAGCTTCTAGTTAAGTTTTTCAAGAACACTTTTTGAGCCAAAGAAACTATCAAACTCTAAATGAACACATCTCAGGATTATCTCTGTTCATATACACTTATGTTTTATATTAGATACATAGGAACATTTTGTACTCAGATTACTCGATCGATCAATCAAGAATCTATCTACCTTGATTAAAAAATCTCTGATTTAATTTTCAATTGAGATAGATTGATTGAGCTTTAAATGTTCGATTAATCAAACACTAGATCGATTGAGAAATGGTAGATCAATCTACCCATCTTGGGATTTTTTTTAACGCCTTAGATCAATCGAGGATTAGTTAGATAGATTAAACTTTTTTGGGTTAATTGATTGAGTAACTAGGTTTAAAACTTTAACCTAATTTTTACTCTAGCCAAACATTTCAATTACTATTTTGTTCCTATTATTTATTGCTATATGAATTATTTAATGGAAAGAATTGTAATTGAACTTTAACCTAGCATTAGAGATTCAATATTTCCTATATAAAGAACCTAATACTCTATGTTTTAATAACCACAAGAGCATCAATCTTTTCATCTTAAGCTCTCTCTTTCAAATTATTTTGTAAAAACAATATCATATTTCTTTAGACTTCTTTCTTTAATTAATTTTTCAAATATTAGTGGTTATTTTTGATTGGTTAATAAGCCTAATTATTTTATGATATTTAAATGAAATGTTTATACAACTTCTTCTTTATTATGTTCTTCAACGCTTGGATCAAATAAATTGTGTGTGTGATCATAATTATTTGATTTTTATTTAACTATAAAGAAGTTATCTTTATTGAGCATGTGCTTCAACTTTTATTCTAAGGCTTGCTAGTTGATTTTATTGTAAGTGATATTTTATTAAATCATCTAGCCATGATTTTTTATTATTAAATATGCTCTAGTACACACCTTGCACTTGTGTTTTTGTGCTAACATTTTGGGTGCTAGTTGAATGGGTTCAATAGCTCGTGTGACTCGAATTTATCAAAATTTTGGTCTAGATTCGAAAACCTTGCTTGTGGAGGCTGTGAAAGAAAGCAAAGGTTTGTAAGTAGGTTACTTAGGGGCATTACCTTGGTGGGTAGTTTGAGTTCTAGTTTTGTAATCAAATATTATTTTCATAGTGGATAGTTAGATGGATGATAATCCTAACCAAGATCATTAGATGTTGATAATCCTTTATCTATATTGGAATTATGTTTGGTATTCCGACTCAACTTCCATAGAATTGAGTAAAAACACAAAAGCAGTTGTTGAAATGTAAGATTTATAGTGAGCTATTTTTTTCTATTGTTCTTTTTAATATTTAATAAAGAACTAACTGTTTTAAACTTTGATAGGGTATGTAAATTGTGGAACAAGAGTACCGGCATTGCCCTTAAAAAATCACATAAGCTTATATCTGACAAAATTATGGTATGTAGAAGCAAATATTAAAAATTTAATGAATTTTACTATTGACTAATAAAGATGTTCAAATTGATAAACCATGTATAATTATTTTTTGTAGGTTTTATAACAAAATGATGGAGTCATGTGTGGTTACTTTGTCATGAAATTTATAAGCAAAATAATCTCACATATCAATATGTCAATTAAAGATGTGATAATCTCTTTTATGAATATACTATTTTAAGATATATGTATTATTTTTTATGAATTCATGATATTACATTCTTATTTTGAATTTAAATATATGTGATTCTTTTGTTAGAACAAATCGGGCTATGATATGTAAATTTTTGATGATTTACGAGAATAATGGACAGAACACATGCTTGAAATTATAAAATCACAAGAAGAATCAGAACAAAAATATGATGATATTGAATAGCATATGTATCTTATAATATTTATTGATATTGTAATTAAGTTATATATATATATATATATTGTATAATAAAATATATTTAAAACTCTTTTTAAATATATTTTGGTTGTTTTTGCTGTTATGTGATCAAGAACATGCAATGAGATTAATAGAAAATAAACCAAAATATGTTTAAAAAAGGTTATAGAATTTTAAGTCAATTCCACTAGTGAATGGACTTAAAATTTTAAGTTGATTAACATGTAGGACCAACTTAAAATTTAAATTAGGTTCTACCCCTGATCCGACTTTAAATTTTAAGTCAGTTCACCCAACCAACTTAAAAGCCTTTATTTGTAATGGTGTACCAAAGTTTACTTCTGATTGCAATCCAATTATATTACATACCATTGGCATACGTGAGCCTTATAAGGGAAGGCCTTTCAGATTCATGCAATGTGGTTTAGAGACAAACCTTGTGTAGAGCTCATCAATTCACAATGGAAAACTAGATAGAATGAATATGGTAATGATCTTAATAAGAATCTAATTCATCTCTCTGAACAACTTGTATCTTGGAATAAAAATCAATTTGGATATGTTCATAAAAAGTTAAAGAGTTTAGAATTATAATTGAATTTTATCCAATCCTGTAATCAAAGCATTGACCAGATACAACTTGAGAAACTATTAAAAGAATAAATTAATGAACAATATGAAAGACAAGAGTTAATGTGTAAACAAAAATCTAAAGAATTACGGCTTAATGAGGGTGATAGAAGTACAATTTTTTTTCATATCTCAACTTAGATGAAGAATTTTTTTTATTCCTTTGTTAAAACTTGAAGATGGTTTCGCAATTTGGGATAGAGACAACATAATAAAAGATTTTTTGGATTTTAATTAGAATCTTTTCTCTTCCTACTCTCCAATAATGAACATAGAAATAGTAAAATTGTTTCCTTTAGCCATCATTAAAGAACAAAATGTTCATATTGCAAGTATTCCATCACCATTAAAACTTAAAGAAGGTCCGTGAGATATGCGTCCTTTAAAAGCTCCAGGACCTGATAGGTATCATGTAATCTTCTATAAGAAATGGTGGAATATTATTAGGGAATAAGTAATCTCTAAGATTCAAAACTTCTTTATAAAAGAGGAATTACACCTAATTAGAATCATGCTTATATTACATTGATCTCTAAAGTTAATATTCATCAAGGTGTCTTAGATTACAAACCTATCAGCTTGTGCAATGTCAGCTACAAAGTTGTAGCTAGATTATTGGTCAAAAGATTAAGAAATTATTTAAAGGACAATATTTTTTCTTTCCAAGCGGCATTTAATTCGGGCAAATGGATAGTAAAAAATACTTTGATTGTCGAGGAAACTACTTTGACTATTTCCAAGAAAACTATAGACATATGGGGATCAAATTAGACATGAGGAAAGCTTATGATATGATTGAATGAAATTTCTTAATGAAGATCTTAAATTGCATGGGCTTTTCCAAAAAGGTATGCACTCTAATTCATCAATGCATTACTACTATGTCTTTTTCTTTCCTGCTAAATGGACCTTCATATGAAATTTTTTGTCTTTAAAAGGGTTTTAAAAATAAGGTGATCCTTTATCCCTTATCTATTTTTGATAATCTCGTAAAGTCTTTCAAGGATGATTATTAAAGTTGAAAATTCAAATAAGTTGCATGGTATTAAATTGGCTAGAGGTACTCCTCTTATCTCTTATCTTTTGTATGCGGATGACATAGTCATTTTTCTCAAAGCCAATTTTCAAGAGGTAACCTTTATCAAAGGTATATTTGATAAATATTATTCTTGGTAAAGGTAGAGCATCAACTTGAAAAAAACACTCCTTTAATTTATCATAGATAAATTCCCACTAGCATCCAAGTCAATAGTTTAGAAACAATCGTCAAATATAGGGACATTTCTTTACCCATTGGTAAAAGTAAAAAAATAGAGTTCAACAATTTTTAAGAAAAACTTAAGGCTAAATTGGATAATTAGAAATCTATAGTGTTATCTTAGGCAAGTAGAAGAACTCTAACAAACTTTGTTTTACAAACTATACTCATTTATTTAATAATTAATTTAAATTGCCAACTAGTTTAAGTGAAGTTGTAGATTTTTTGAAGAAAAAATTCTAGTAGACAGGTAATATAAGTTTTGAAAACTATTTTGCTCCTATAAGTTGGGAAACTTTATGTAGTCTAAAATATATTATGGTAGATTGAGATTTAAAAAACTGATGATTTTGACAAAGTTATGCTAATAAAGGCAGCTTAAAAATTAGTGATTCAAGCTAACAAGCTCTAGGTTAAAGTCTTCAACAATAAATATTTAAAACAAGATTCTTTTTAGGAGTTTAATAAAAAATAAAGTGATTCAAATATATGAAAATGTTTGCTTTGGACTAAAGATCTGATTCACCAAGGAATTTATTGTAATATATGTATAGGTAATTTCAATCTATGGACTAATCCTTGGATACTTGGTCTTCCCATACAAAAGTTTTCTTAAAGTTTAGTTGATAGAAGAATTTTAGATATTAATTTACAACAGTTTAATTCTGCTTTTAACCTTTGCACTTGAAACAATTATTGAAATAAGAACTATTAGAAACTACTTTCTTTATTTATAAGCGATATAATCTCGTACACTCTGAAACTAAAACCATTATATCGTTATGTTTATGATCAAATTCATTGGCATGGTATAGGAAAACAAAAGTTCACCATCAAAGGCACTTATGAATTTTTGGTCCAATATAGATTCCAAAATCCTTATATCAATTTTTGAAGAATACTATAGAAATCATAGATCTATGAATAAAACAAAGTTATACTTTAAAAAATTACCATTAACTATCTTAGCATACAGAAGAGACTTATTGTTTTCATGGCCATTGAAGATTTGACTTGTCCATTGTGCGGTAAGAAAGTGAAAGATATTGAACATATTTTTATAAGATGTGAACTTCTTAAATTTTAGTAGTTTAGCTACAAATGGAACATTATTTGAAACTTCACCAAAAATCTGGACATTAAACCCTACATTTTTTTCATTTTAGATCCTCCCAATAAATGGTTAACTAAGGTAATAGTTAAATACCAGTTTACTCTCACAATAGTGATCATGATAGAATAGATTTGATGGTTGAGAAATGAAGTAATGTTAAAAACAAAGCCATTAACAATAAGTTCCAAATAAACTATGTATTTTAAAGGATCGATGAGTTTTCTCAAATACTTTAAGGCAAGGATGAAAAAAATGAGCCAGAAGTGAATGAAGACAATCATATTATACCATGTTTTTGGTAATCTCTCCTTAAAAATGACATTAAAATAAATTTTAATGATGCTTGGATGCAAGGTAAAGCAGATTTGGGTTTTTTTTTTGTCACAAATCATTATAGAAGAATACTCTATTCATGCATTGGTTATACTACAATTATAACCCGTGAAGAAGTTGAAGCCTTCTCTAGAGCTATCCTTAACATAGAAACTAAAGAAGTTTACATAGAGAAAGATACAAAAATGATTGTTGATGCTTTCAATCAAGAAAATTGATATCTAGTATATCTAAACTCTCAACGTATTCTCAAGGATTCATTCAAGCATCTTTGTGAATTTTCCATGCTTTCAGTTAGATGGATCCTATGAGAGTTAAACATGTAAGCACACAATTTAATTATATGGGTAAGATCTAAAAGTTTGGTTGGAAATATTATCTTATATTTTTTGTTAGTATTTATAATTGAGTTTTACACCACAGGTGCAAACGAGAATATAATTTTTTTTCTATTATTTTATGTAGCGAAAAAAATTATATGTATCCTACAAATCCTAATCTAACACGCGGTAGGAATGAGTTTTATTTGATAATTTCGATTTTTGATCTAAATCACGTAATAACATATGCATATTTAAACCATGTGTTAAGGCGTTTAATTTTATAAATAAAAAAAATTATAAGGAGTAAATTAGGGGATTTTGTATCTTATTAATACCCATATTAATTTTGTTATCTATTGTTATACAAATTCTTTAGCATTATCTTTAAAGTATCTAAAGTTCTTTATTTTTTATTTTTTCCTTTTTCTCTTTCTTATTTTTTCTTATTTAATTTAAAATTTAGTATTTAAAGTTTAATATTTATTATTTTGTGTTTAGAGTTTAATGTTTAAAATTTAGAGTTTAATATTTAGTGGAAAAGAAAATGAAAGAAAATTTTATGTAAATATATAGAGGTGTGAGATAGAGATATTAGAGAAGAAAAAAAAAATTCAATAGGAGAAAGATAGAAAAAAAAAAGAAAGAAGAAAAAAAAAAATTAAAATGATTAAATTATCCTTCATTTTTTTGAATACTTTTTTAAAAATATGGGTACTTTTAAGGTAATATTACATAATTTTGATGATAATAAGCACTAAAATAAGATACGAGTAAAGTATTAACTCCTAAATTAAGGGTGATAATTTACGTCACAATTCAAAACATTTTAGTTTGAATTAAGTATTAGTTTTTTTTTATAACACATTGAGTTTTATTATCATTATAAATAAATAAAGGAAACATAGTAATAACAGTACACTAGTTTTGGACAAATGAATACTTTAATCACGTAATTTTCAATTAAAATAATTTAATTTTATAATTTTAAAAAAATATCTATTTTAATTCCATACATTTGAGTAAAATGTAAATTTTAGTTTTTTTGGAGTTTTTTAGAATTAAAATATACATTTTTTAAAATTATAAATTTAAAGCGTTATATTTGAAAGTTATGAGATTGAAATACTTATAATAAATTGAATAAAAATTATTTAATTATTTACTATATAATTGGATTGAAAAACCCAAATATATACAACATAAACAGACATTGTGCAACACCACATGAACAAACAGTATACAAGCATCACAATTTACACAAATTGCTAGCCTAACCCTAATTCCACATTTAAACTTTGACCTTTTTTTTTTCGTTTTTTTGGCTAAGCAACTTTAATAAAGCTTTCGGAAAACAAACAAACAGTCTGAAGACAAATGCATTAACAAAAGATTTTTGTCCATTTATGACATATTCTTTGACGGGTTTTATATAAATTTAATATTATTACGTGGTTGTCGTTTGATAATAATTATTCTAATAAATATTTTTATATTTAAAATAATATTTAATTTATTTTATATAGTTTTTTATATATTAAAATATTTTTTTTATAAAATTTTATTTAAAATGATATTTAATTTATTTTTAATTAAGATAAAAAAATACATAATTTTAAAATTAAAATTTAAAATAATCTAAATAAAATGTTTAATATAATTTAATTTCACATCCAAATCTTAAATATAATAATATAATTTTTATTTATTATAATATGATATCAATTTGACACTGTTATATTAACCTAATATAATTACAGTTAACCTATACGGTAAACAAAACGGTGTAGGAAAAACAATTGAAAAGCTAGGTCGGCGTGTACACAACTGATACAGAACTGAAGCAAAATCTGAATGCGGTGTAAGACCGACAATGGCTGTTGCTGTTGGTCATAAAATTCTATTACTCTTTTTAGTTCCCATTATTTCTTCGTCGTACCTCTTTTCTCTCCCGGCGGCGACGAGCTCAGTTGAACTTCACACCAACTCTAACGATTCCATCAGCGAATTGCTGGAACTTAAGCTGAAGATCTCTAACTTAGGTATTAAACTGCATAGTATTGAATTATTTCTGATCTTTTTGGTCAAGTCCATCTCTATTGTCGTTGGTTAATTGTGTTTGTGGATAGGAAATTGGGAAAATTTGAATTTCTTAAGAATGAAATGCAGAGTCCGTACTTGAGGAAAACTTTCAAAATTTATATATGAAAATGGGTAAGATTGAAGAGCAAGAAAAGCTAATTCATCAGATGTCACATGAGATCCATCTTCTGCAGTCTGCTGCTTCGAATCTTAAGGTTTGTTTTCCAGTACCGAGTCAATACAGTAGTATTATTATTAGAACATAATTTTAATTGCTTTGTTACTTTTGCTCCATATGAGTCTGCTCTGTTGCTCTTAGGGAAGCTCATATATGTTTTTACTAATTTTTTTTAAAATATTTTGGCTACAATAATTTCTTCATTGGGATAAATGGTGCAGCAGTTTAATAACTATTTCAGGTAGAACAACTAGGTCCAGTAACTTTTTTTTGTGTGGCAGTTTAGTTGAACAGTTTTGAAAAAGTGATACTACAAGTTCAATTGGTTATTCTTTTAGGTTTTTGAAAAATTTATATATATATTTTCATTTTTCCAATTGCATTTGAAATAGAAAGTTTTAACATGAATAATTGTTTAAGCATTTTAAATTTTTTTAATAGAAACAAATGAAGAAAAATATAAAAATAGGCCATTTGAACCTGTAGTGTCACTTTTTCAAAACTACTGGACTCAACTATTATGAAAAAAACTACTAGATCTAAGTGTTCCATTTTGTAAAGTTAGTGGACCTCTATGATCACCCGCGTTTCTTTATTTTAGTTGTTCTATAATTTCAAGTGAAAAGCTGCTGGGTTAGAGCTGTTTTCTTGCTACTTTTAGTCACTCAATTGCATTAATGTAGATGCATCAAATGAAGGATATTTAAGTACCCATTAAAAGCTATATATTTGGTATTGACATGAATATGAATCCATTATGACTTGCAGGGTGATTCATTACTGGCTGATGAGAGGGTTAATGCTTTAGAAGAAGAGGTTTATTGCTGTTTTTTTGGATGAGTTTTGTTCACATTGCTCGCCATAAATAAGCAACAGAGTTTAATGAAAAGCTTAGTGGACCTAATTTGAGTATGCGTTGGGATGCTTAGGTACAATCTCTATGGGCTGCTTCAAGAAGGAGCAACTGTGATATTCATATTTTAGAGACTAAAGCACGGGATGCTGGGGAAAGACTAGAGCAGGCTACTGCTCAAGCTGAAAAGGTCACTTATCGATCTAGCATAGTTGAGTAATGTTGCATGTTTGCATTAGGTAATAATTCTCGAATATTGACAGGTTCTTGTTCCAACATCGGAGGGTGCTTTTGTTTCTTACCGAATGGTGGCTTTTGTAGAATTTTAACTTTTCGTCTTTCGCCCTTTTGGAACCTGAAGATTCCCCCACTCCTGTATTAAATCTAAATAAGAGGTATCTATGGGTTTGATTGTGGAAACTGGTGGGGATAATAGGTTTTAGGAGGTCACAAAAACCATCATCCTCTTGTGCCAAGGGCCAGGATGACCTTGAAGAGTTTAATGTGAAGGAATGTTTCCTTAATTTCAATTTAACATGTTGGACAGTTGATGAAAGCATAGCGTATTTTGTGACTGATTACAAATTGGATATTTAGTAGTGTTATATCTGTTTTGCATATGGTATATATGTTATGCAATAATGAGACAAAGTTTCATCTGTTAGAGTTAATTACCATTATTATTATTATTATTATTATTATTTTACTTTGCAATGACTTTCTTTTTTATACTTATCATCTCTATTGTTTATGGTACTTTTGTTAGCTTGGAATTGCTGGTTGTAATTATCAGTCGCTCCCTATGCAAATGTGAACATACTTTTGATGTCTTTGAACCGCTTCCAGATGGCTGACATTGTTACAGAACAATGGATTCAAATTCAGCGGCTTGAGCAGGCTCTTCTTATTACAAAAGTAAATCCTACTGAAAGTTTTTCTTTGGCTGCCTAAATCCTATTGAAAGTTGCTTCACTATATGATAGGTTTTTCACGTAGATAAGCTGTCAATACTTTTATTCTAATTTACTAACTCTGTTTCTCTGTTTATAACCGTTCTGGCTAAAAGACTAGGGCTATCCGAGCTCGAAGACGAGTAATGTATTCAAATTGCTCATTTTTAAAGGTAAAAGTGAATATTTCAATTTTTTTTTCATAAGAAACATCATTATATATTTATATATAAAAATAATTATAAACGTTCAAAAACGTGGACAAACAATTCACTTGAAAGAAAAATTTAATTATAAGATAGTATAATCTTTACAAAATCTAACACATATTTTTAAGATAAGCAAGCTACCCAATCGTAGCTTATAAGCAATTGAGAATTATCTTTAAACTCTTTAGAAACTAAAGCCCATTATGAAGCCCAAAAAAAAAAATCTATAAAACATTGTTATTATTTTCAGTTTTTTCAAAAATTCTACTATTTTAACACGCAAAGAATTGCTCTTATCTCACAACTCCACAACATTGTAGCCTTCTTAGCCATATTATTCCTATGCAAGTTAAGTTATTCTAGCTACAAAGATTTGCAAGATCCTGGAATGGTCTATCCATGATACTTTTTAGGTTAGACCAAAAATTACGTAATTGGGCTATGTGAAAATAAAGTCAATGTCTTTTAAATTTATGCAAAAAACACACAGTTAGGTGGAAGACAAAGCTTTGAAAACTTTGATTATATTCAATCCATTGTGTTTACCTTATCAGGAATAATTTTCCACTTCAACATCTTTTAGTTTGGACTAAAACACTTTGACACTGAAGCATAGTGATCAAATTCTAGTATATTATAATCATCACAAGAAGTTCAACGTAAGATTTATAAGAAAAACTACTAGATGACTCATGAATCCATGTCTTTGTATCAATAATACTAACTTTGATAGTTACCGCTTCCAATCCAGATGTCAATATTACAAAATCATCAGTTTCCAATCATTTAAGTTTATTCTAAATTTGAGATTCCAACCCTATGGAAAAAGCACACATATGGAGCATTTTTATCCAAACATAGATTATACAACATTAGATATTGTCTTGAAAGAGAATCATCATCCAACCAAGAATCTTCCAAAAATCGAATATTTTACTTCGTTCTCCAACATGTAGCTCAAATTAGAAGAGAAATTAAATTATTTAGCAATTACCATCAAAGGATTATGCTTACTACCTTGCAAACCACAAACCCGCATCTCATTTATTCTCATTCAACCTATACTTTTGCTATCTCTATGCCAAATAGAGTTTTCCTTGAGCGAAAGTCTTCAAAGCCATTTGCCTAACAATGATTTATTTATTGTAATAATATTTTCAATGCTTAATCTTCATTTTTTTCTTTGATCTTTGTGCCATCTAATCTAGTTGACTTTTACTTCATTAACACTTTCCTAAAGAAAGTTCCTCATTAGTTTTTCTAATCTCTTCGCAACTCCCACAAGAATTTTGAAAAAGGTGACAGGTGTGGGAGGTCCCATAGCTTTTACTGAAGTAGTGTTTTAGCCTCATTGATTTCAACTAGAGCGCTTAAGTTTCGTAACTCTGAAAAATGGGTACACTTTAGTCCTAAAAGTACAAAGTTATAGGACTTATGTGCACCATTTTTGGGACTAAAGTACATATTTTTTCAAAGTTACGAGAGTAAAGCGCTTCAATTGAAAACTACGAGACTAAAATGCTCCTTTGTGCAAAGCTATAAGACCGTTGGCGCTCTTCTCCCTTTTGAAAATTGATAGGTTGTAAATTGAAAAAACTGACAATGTTGCATTTATTAAAGTTAACCAGCCCCTTCTACAGAAAAAAGGCTTTCCTCCATCCTAATAGCCTTTTTTCAAATCTTTTTATAACTGGTGATCAAAAGTGTGCAACTCTTAGATTACCTCTAAGAGGCATGTTTAAATATTTCAATAGGCATGTCCCAACTTTACGCCCTAAAGAGTTGGCTATGGCTAAGGAAACCATTTTGTCTTCAACATAATTGATACCTAAGATATAACTTTTGGATAGATATAACTGCAAACCAAATGCATAATATAACAATTCAATTTCCTTAACCAAATCAACAAATTTTCCCTCATTGCTAGAGGGGAAGAAAATAGTGTCATTCTTATATTGGAGATGAGAGACTTCAACACTGTTTGGCTCAGCACTTAGACCTTCCAACAAATTGAACCTTTTTGCTTTTTTCATCAATCTACTAAATCCATCAATTGCCTACACGAAAAGAAAAGGAGAAAGAGGATCTCCTTGCCTCAACCCTCTTTAAGCTCTAAAAGTTCTCTAGGTTTTTCCATTAATAATTACTGAAGGATTCATAGAACTCAAAGAACCCTTTGTCCAAGCCCTCCATTGTTCCCCAAATCCTTTCTTTTTCAATACAAAATCTAGAAAATTTCAATCAACATGGTCATAAAGCTTTTTTCAAAGTTTATCTTGAAAATCAAAGCTTTCTCGATACCTCTCCTATTATCGTCGACAAATTCATTAGCAACTAGAGCATCATCCAAAATTTGCCTCCTCTCACAAAAGTTGCTTGCTTAAGAAAAATAGTAGAAAAAGACATCTCTTTCGGCCATAAAACATTAACAATTATCTTGTATAAGCTAGTAATCAAGCCTATTGGCCTAAAATCCATAACTCGCAAAACATTGTCTTTCTTTGAATTAGGCTTAAAACATTAACATTTATCTTGTATAAGCTAGTAATCATGCCTATTGGCCTAAAATTCATAACTCGCAAAGCATTGTCTTTCTTTGAATTAGGCGCACAAAAATAGCATTAGTTTTTTTGTTAATTATACTACCAAAAACCTCCAACAACTTCTCTTAACTATCTCTCAACTAATGTGAAAAAAAGCAAAGTTAAAACCATCTGGATCTAGTGCCTTATCCTTTGAGCATTCAAAAACGATTTTCCTAATTTTATTTTCTTATACGACTTTCTTAATTTCATTTTCTGCAAAAGACCTTTCCAGCCAACCAAGTTGCCCTAGTATGCATCCCATATGTAGACTATGAATTATTGGTGTTTGCCCGTCTTTTCTTGAGTATAACTTTATAAAGAAACTCAACACTTCTTCTTCAATTTGTAGACCGCTAAGGTTGCCCCATCTTTCTTTTCAAGCTTTTCAATCAGATTTCTGTTATTCCTCTCATTAAGCAGCATAATTGAAAAAAAAAGAACATTGAGTTTATGTTGCCCTACTTAATCTAGGTGGTTCGAGAGTTTTGCCTCCAAAAAAGTTCCTCATTCACAATTAAGTCTTCTATTTGTATTTTCAGATTACTTATTTTGAATTTGACGGCTCATTGAAACTTTCATCTTCTTGACACTTATCTTAAAAGGAAATTCTCTCTTCCAAAAATTTTCTTCTCTAATTCAAATCATCAAATTCCTTCTTGTTCCATAGTTTCAGATTTTCTCTTAAGAAATCTAATTTTTTCATCAACTTATAATCACACCATCATAAATGGTAGTCTTTCTCCGCCATTTTTACACCTTAATATTGAAGTTTTTATACCTAAGCCACACATTCTTAAACTTAAAAAGGAATTGGACCCATGCTTAATTTCCATACTCAAAAAAAATCAGACAATGATATGAAATTATCTTTTGGCAAATTTCTTGTCTAACATTAAATCTGAACAAATTCTCCCATTTAGGTAGGAATAAAAATCTATCTTACAATACGCGAGATTAGATGTGAGATTTGACCTAGTGAATCTCCTACCCAATAGACAATTTCTTTTAACCCGTATGAAGGGATTAAAAACCTCCATACTTATAGTTTCTCTACCCCCATTAGACTTTTTTCAAGGAAATTTTACAATATTAAAATCATCCCCCACACACCATCAGTTAGGACTAAAAGACCATGCAATCCAGCCAGCTCTTCCTAAAACTGATTTCTTTCCCTTTTCTTTCTTGTTTTCATCTTACTTGTGTAATTTTGCCCTAATTAAATGTTATATGCTTTATAGTTTATGAGTAAAGTATACACCCATCATCTTCAAAAGGCTCTTGGCAAAGTGGATGGGTATGGCTTTTACAAAATGTCTTCCACAAGTTCCTATTTTTCTCAAGTTTGGCATCAGCTTCAAAGTGTCTTTACTATAGCTAAAGAATACCATCACCAGGTTTATACGAAATTCTCTTCTCATAATTTTTAATATACATCTAGGGAAGAAAGTTTGCTTTCACTGTTTTAAGGATGTTCTTAGTTATATTTACTCTCTTCAACATGCGGTGTATTCAGTTTGGGCATACTGTCTGGAGAATATTTACCATGTATGTGAGAATTAGGACTCGTTACATAAATTTGTTATTCTTGTTTTTCCAGCGGTTATGGCTTCAGTATGTTTTAATACCCTTCTTTTGCCTGAGATATATTGCTATATCTAAGGAGAAAGTTTTGGATGATGCAAACTTCATCTAAGCTTTGAAAATCAATAAAGTTGATTTGGGGAGCCTTTATAAAATTAATATTTTATAAGGATTTTGTTGTATTTATAAGTTTATTATTTAGAGTTTCTTTATTATGGCATTTATTAGATTATGATGTATTATTGTATTAGGATAATTAGAATTTGCGTTCTTATGGAATAAGTTAGTTTTTATTATGCCTATAAATAGGCGTATTTGCATTGTAATTGAAGACTATTGATTTTGATTATGAATATTAGTTGAAATATTTTCTTATTAATTTAGGAGTATTATTAAAATAAAGATTTCATTGTCTTATTGTTTGTCTTTCTATAAATATACTTGTAATCTTATTTATTATTATAAATAGGAATTTAGAATGAATTTATTAGGTTTTCTCATTCTCTCAATTTACTTTGATTCCCTAAATTGCCTCTATGTTTATCTATTTTATATTTCTATTTGGTATCAGATTAAGTTCGATATAAACCCTAAAAATTGTATTTTTTTCTCATGGGTCCTTTCCCCCACATTAGCTTAATGTTTTTAAAAAAATATGAGGTCGTGAAAAAGAAAAAAAGAAAAAAAGAAACACGTTCAGTCATTGCCCTCAATCAAATCTCGTCAGATAAAGATCAAGGAGCATCATCGAAGGATCAATAACATGTTGCAATCGGGTCAATTATTCAAATCCAAAATCATGAATTTAATTACAAAAGCATAATATTTTGAATAAAATTTAAAACCAAACCTAAAGAATAAAATATCCTTGCAGAAACAATCACCCAAGCCTTGAATTGGTTGATCTTCAAAGGCTCAAAAATGGTATATTTCTTTGATGGGTTGAGTTTTGATTTTTTTTTAATGAATTTTTCATGCCAAATTGTGTTCAAATGGGGCTTAAAAATGATATAAATATGTCATATATTAACCTAGGGACATTTTGGATCATTAGATCAAATCAAATATGTGGTTGAGTGAAACACGCGAGAAATGCCCATTTTAGGGCAAAAGGGACGTTGAACAGGGATGCGAACGATGCCGCTTTGCCCCTATGCGTTTTAAGATCATCTTAAGAGATTTTGTATACATCCAAGCACCCATTCCATACATTGTGCAGTCCGCCTGACAATTCCAATCCATGCTATTTCTGTGTGCATCATGCACTTGGCCTGTTTTCCTTGTTTATCCGGCCTGTTTTACTAAATATAGTCCAAACGACTTCCAGATGCAGTCATCAGCTCTTATAATTTGATAAAAAAATCCAAAAATATTCCAAATTTGTAGAAAGTTCTCCAAATATTTATATGCCTATAAAATGACAAAAATACACTCAAAGCATCAAAATTCTTACATTAAATGCCCAAAAAAAAGCCTAAAAATATTTAAAAAAAAAACAGAGACAAATGTTAATTTATTGCTATGGTTGGCGGTTGGCTTGTAATGGTTGGTGGAAGTAGTAGCTTAGTGTCACGACCCTAGATTTCAACTAGCAAGCATGCGGCACTTAGTATGGTCTGTTGCACTAAACTTGCCTTCCAACCCGAACAAAACACTCCAAAAAGACTAGAAAGAGACTTAGAGATTTAGAGGATTCGAGAGTAAAGCAAGAACATATGAGAGTTTGTGAAGAATGCTTTGTATTGCTCTAGAGAGGTTATCTTACAACTTCCTAAGGATAGGTACGAATGAAGAGCAAAAGGCTTATTTATAGTGTGACACCAAGCCTAAGGTTATGCCACAAGTTTCTAGATCCTACCATGCCTAGAATGTACAAGAGTATCTACATTGTTATAGTTTTGTCTACAACATGCCACAAGGTTCTAGGACCTTCTAGTCAAGTCTAGCCAATTCTAGAGTCTTCTAAGATTGTCTAGTTCCTTCATGCAAGCATTAAGATGTTTCAGAAGCTTATAGAGACTTCTACATCCTTTATGAAACTTCCAGCATGTTCTAACAACTTCCTGTACATGCTAGTATACTTTGGAACATTCTAGAGTCTTCTAGGCTTGAGTTGATTCCATCCAATTCTAGCTCCCTCTAGACATCACTAGATCACTCTAGAACTTTCCAATGTAGTAACTTGTAGAAAAGTCTAGATCCTTTAGACAAACACCATTTCTTTGGATTTTGAGGGACAATTTGAGTGGGATGTAACATTAGGCTGTACTCAGAGAGTGATGGAGATGGTGGCTTGGACAAATGGGTAGAAGTCGCACGAATAACATAATCTAAAACACGATTTTGTGACTTTGGTTGACAGTAACATATGATGGCTCGTGGATGGGTGGGCGGCTATGGATAGCGACTAGGTTCCTTAAAAATAGCATTGGCTAGGTTTTCTTTAACTAAGAAAGCTAATATGATATTTTTTAAATAAGGACAAGTTGATTTTTTTGTCTTATTTTAATAAAGACAAACAAGATTAAGGGAGGGAAAGAAGCTCGGTTTTAAAAATATATTAAAAGTGTATGAATGAACATAACTCTGATACCAAGTAGAAATATAAAATATGTTGTGTGAAAGTAAATATTAATAAATCAAAATAGGTTGAGATGAGAACTAGAAAATAAAAGACATTTTAATTATCATTCGATCATAATAATAAGAAATTACATCTATATTTATAGAATAAATAAGATTAAAATCGTGAAATCTTAATAAGACTTTAAATATGACTCCTAAAATAACAAGGAAATTAATTATAATTATATAATATTCTTATCTTAATAGTTTCCAACACAATTAAGGAAACTAAATAATAATATCTAATATTTCAATTATTCAATTTTATAATTTCTAAGTCCTAATCTTTCGTAACTAGATTTCTAATTTTTAAACTTTGAAAAAGAAATAGTTTGAAAAGTTGTTTGATAACAAATTCTTAGTTTTAATTTTCAAAATTAGAAATCAAAAATAAAATGTTGAATGTTTGATGACAAATTTCTAATTTTCATTGTTTAGCCTTTTTATATCTAAATTTAATGTGAAACTGATGTTGATTATTTTTCATTAAACATTGGCTCTTCAAGCATTTTTGAGCTAGTGAGAGAGTATGGTATGTTTATTTGTTTTAAGTTTAAAGAAGGGAAAAATATAAATTCAATTTCAAAATTGATTGGTTTTTTAAATATCAAAATATTTCTTAATTGCAAAATTGAATATAATGGAATTTAAGAAATAAAAAGTGGAAATACGTTATCAAACATATACAATTTTAAAGTTTAGGAATTGAAATTGGAAATTAAAAATTGAAATGGTTATCAAACATAAATATTAAAAAATTACGCAATTATCGTTTTAGACCAACTCTTTTATTAATCCTTAAAATTTGACTAGATTTATACCCAGGTTCTTAAATCTTTATTTCATATTATGTAGTCCTAGTATTTTTGAGACTTAATAAATAAATTTTAAAAGTTTTGAATTGTATGATTTATTCTTTAAATTTTTATTTCACATATAGGTCATGATTTGACAATTATTAAATACCACAAATTCTTATGTTAATTGTTAAATTGAAGACCAATCTATTAAGTTTTAAAAGTTTGAGAATTTGATTTAAAAATTATGTGAACTATACTTTTCATCCTCTAATTTTATTACTTTTAATATTTTGGTCCCTTAACGAACTTTTTATAATTTTTCGTCTATTAACTTTTTATATTTAATAATTCCAGTTTAAATTTATAAATTAGAATAAATTGTACTATATATTAGTCAGAAGTAACATGCTAAAACAAACTTAAGTTATTTAGTCACTTAACTTTTAAAATTTAACATATTTAATCTGATTTCATTAAATTTGGATTGAAATTGTTGAATCTAAAAAAGTTGTGGACGAAAAATGTAATTTACCCTTAAAAGTTTGGGACCTATTTATCACTTTTCAAAAGTTTGAATACTAAATTATGTTGTTTAAAATTTTAGGGACCATGTGTGAAGCTGGTCATAGTTTCAGGACTATTGATTTTGTTTTCCTCGTAGATCTAACTTCTAAACCTACGTGCAAGATACAATTTGAGAACTGTTGGAGGACCACGAGGGGGTGGTGCTTTTAATCGGGCTCTGACTCTCGAGTTAATATTGATCAAGAGAAGGTAAGGGCTTCTTTGAGTTTAGATAGCATTACCAACCTATTCTTAGTTGTAGAGATGATGAGTATATTTATATGACTTGTAAGGAGCTGTTTTGTCAGAATAGGATCCCTTTATCTTGGTTTTATATCAACAAGGAGTTTTTGTCTTAGTTAAGAGATAGTTCTCTTATCTTGGATCAAATTGGGCACTGAAGTAAAGTTCTTATGATGATAGAACTCTGGGAGAATCATAGATGCTGCACCTAGACCAGGTTTTGGGAGCAGAGGAGATCCTTCTTGCATCAGGTCTGAGGGTCTTTCTGGTCCTTCCAGTTTTCCAAAGGTCTAAGAGCTTCCCTCTGTCCTACTAGGTTCTTGGGAGCTTCCTCCCACGTCCTGAGAGATCTTGATTGTCGTAGCAGCATATGGGATTTCTTTCTTAATATCTATCCGAGATTCTCTAGGTCCTGTATGATCAGGTTCTGCTAATGGACATATAGGTGCTGGTGAAAAATCTACCCCCTATTGAGACTGATAAAGTAGTTATGCCTTTTTTATTAAAATAAAAGTTGAACTCTTAGAAACTCATCTCTAAATTCATTGCCTCTTACTAGTCTTCTACTTTTCTCGATTCTCAGTTTTATTAGACAAAAAAATTCTTTCTTTCCGTTTGTGTTTTTCCTATAATTTATTGGGAAAAATTTGATTTCAAGTTTGGCTGCGGATTCAATCAGATTTTAATATGTGAAATTTACATAATGCCTAGAAATGTGAGAGAATAGTTATACCAATGATATAAAGGCGAGAAAGGGTTGTGATTGCATATCAATTCTTGTTGGAAATTCCGTAGCTTCCATTATAGGAGTACGTGTTGAAGGTTTTTTCTTGGCGACCTCAACTCTCCTAGTATTGGTACTAAGAATTGAAAGAAAGAAAGAAAGAAAAAGCTAAATTACTTATGAGGTATTCAAATTTTGATTCATTTAACACACAAGTACCTGACCTTTTTTTTCCCTAATAGAAGGTACTCAGACTTTAAACCTGATAACACAATAGTCCTAAATAGAGATTTAATTGCCAAACAATTGATATTTTTTTGGCTATTTTCATAATCGATAACTCATCATGAGTTAGTTTTCACTCCATAGCTGGTACACCATACTATATTGGAACAAATTGGAACACATTAATCAGCCATTTGGCATTTTATATATATATAGGATTTGTGTTATCAATTTGAAGTTTGAGTACCTTTTTATGAAGATAAGAACTTCTATATGTTAAATGGGTCAAAGTTATAGTACTTCAGAAGCTGTTTAGCGAGAAGCTGTTTAGCGAAAAGAAAATGAAGTCGAGATTGGTCTGGCTACCCTACTGCTGCTCACTATAAAAATTTCATTGACTTCTCCAATGGTGAGAAAACAATAGCAGACAGTCATTTGTTAATTAATTGCTATTTAAAAATGTCAATATAATTTTATTTTTCAAAAGGAACTCGTGTTTAATTTATCCATATTTAGAAATTTTATACATGTGTTATTTTTTTTGTTCAAGAAATAGAAGTTATACATGTGTCATTGAGAATAGAAAAAATGTACTTAGGGTCAGTTTATTTTCGCAAATTGGGCATATTAGTTACTTTTCTTAAAATTGATGCACTATAATCACATTACTTTTGCATTTGTGGACGCTTTATTCCAATATTGGTCATATTACTCGCTTTATTTTTTTTCATTTTCTTTAATTTTTTGGGACATTTTTCTCTTTAAACATTTACCAACTCTTTGCATAAGGTTTAATTCGATCATATTTATGTTTATCCAAAAAATAAAATTTGGCAAGAAGTGATGAAAGTGTCCAGAAATACAACAATAAAGTTATTAAAGTGCACCAATTTTAAAAAAACTAAATAATGTGTCCAGTTTGTGAAAGTAAAGTGATTAGAGTGTTATGCTATCCTATTGAGTAAATGGAAAGGCTCTTCAATTCAGTCATGCTAAGAAGGTAAGTTACTCCTAAGACTTTGCCCTCTCTGTGTTTCCAGACAAATTATAAGGCCGTGTATGTCATGCATATTCCAGAAATTTAAGCAAATCAATTTAGTACAGATGAATAGGTCCTGTCAGACAATAAGAATGCTGCAGAGCTTTAAGTTTCTTCAGTTAGAACATTAAAGCTGCTTCGAGTATTATGGTTGCATTTTCAAGCCATGTCTACACTAAACGACTTGGTTTGTATGTTATTTTTCATATAGAATAGGCAATGTGTAGAACTGTAGTTGCCATTGTTGTTGTCCTAATTAATATAAATTTCTATATTATATGCAGTTGCAACATTTCATAAAGCAAGAAATGGACAAGAATGAGTTCACAGCTGCTCTTGCCAACATGGAATTGGTATTTGTATTGGTGTGTTATTTTTTCCTCGTCTTTTGTGTTGGTATCATGATGCTTTCAATTGTTTCACAGTTCTCTTTATGAGCTCCCTTTCATTTTATCTTTTGCCGCCTTTTAATATCACTTCTAACATCGTTGAAAATTGCAGGCTTCTGCAGTGATTGTCTTCCCAATCATTTGTTCGTGGGTATTTTTCTCATCACGGTTCCTGTAGCTTGGACTGTTTCAAGTCCTCAATGAAGATGTTGGGTATTTTTCTCATCATGGTTCCTATAGCTTGGACTGTTTCAAGTCCTCAATGAAGATGTTCCCCACGACAGTCAATAAAAGATGTGATTTTGATAGCTGCACTAGTGTGTGGTGTGTTTTTTTTTTTTGAACTGGATAAGAATTGGTGTAGTTGGCTCTGAGTCAGAGCTTCACAAAATATCAACGCTTAAAAAGGCATGAGACCCATGTCCTGCCAATACAGACCATATATGAATATTTAAATGAAATTAAAAAAGCAATGACTATACCAGAGCATTTTCAAGCTTTGTTGGCTGACATGAAATGGAATGCAAAATGTCGTTTTTATTTCAGAAGATATGTTGGAAAATTCTTTCTTTCTTTGATTGGTAACGATCAGTTTGCTCTAAGTTCTGTTACCATCCTTGCCAAATCGGCATATTCAATTATGGCAGGAACTAAATTTTCTTAAATACCTAGGGATGGCAATGAATTGGTTCTTATCTGTTGATACGGTGATCTGTTCGATCCCTTTTAGCAAAGATCCGTTTGAATAAAGGAATAGGAGTTCTTGGCTTATACTGCCACATATTTGCATTTTTTATAAATTTTTGTAAACAAGCAATAAAACATTCTAAAACCCACAGCTTATAATAAAAAGAACAAAGTACCCTTAGTACATCCCACTACTCACCATGTATGGTGAATAGTTACCAAAATAAATTACTCCATGTATGGTGAATGGTTACCAAAATAAATGCTTTTATATTAAATAAAATTGAATGGAGTATTAATTTCTGAAGGTTCAAAATGCAAGGATGTACCTTACATCCTTTGCAAGTTAGAATGATCCTATATAAGTATATAAAAATTGGTTCTTAAGCTTTCACTAATCATTACAGATATTAGCAAAATAGATGTAAGGCCATAAAGATACCACTGCATTAAGTGGATGATTTGTAACCTATTACAAATCGGTTCTTTAAGCTTTATGTTATCCATTACAGTTCTTTTTTTTTTTAAAAAACAAAGATTTAATGCCTTACCTAAAACATTGCAATAAGTGGTAGAACCTTACAACCCATTAATAATGTATAACCTTCACATACCAGAATTCCTAAATCTAAGTCAACCATCAAAACATAATCAATCAATGAAATAAAATATATCATTTCAACGCTCACTTGTAGACGATACATAACTAGGAAAAAAATCAATTGCGTATATGTATAAACGGTCGCTTGTGTTCGATTTAGTTCTTTCCTTTTTCTTACATTTGTACAAATAATGCCCTAGAAAACAAAATATAAATATATTAGCTTCTCACACCAAAGAAAAAAAAAATATAAATATATTATTAGCTTCTCACACTAATGAAAAGCATGATTTTATTTTAATGTATTATTTATTTCATTTGTATGTAACACATTACATATGTTTCATAAAAATATATAAGGTCCTAAATATATTCTAGAGGTGATTGTTGGAATTCAGTCAAGATTGTTGGCAACAATCATTGGATCTAGGATGAGGTCACTATTAAGATAAAATCCATTAAACACAAGTGTATTTGTATTTAAATTATTGAAATTATAACAAATAAAAGAGTTATTTGCTTATTTTCATATGTTATTTGTTTCATTAAATAAAAAATTAAAATCGTCGATTATTTGTATCTACTTAAATTCAGTATATATGATCATATACATAAGGAATGAGTTTAAGTAAAATAATCTAAAACAATTGAAGTTAAGATCCTTAATTGGGTCTCTAGTATGGCACATATGTATTTAGATTGGAAGAACCCTTATTCGAGGTTGCAAATATGGAGACATCTAGTCGGGGTACTCCATATGTTAATAGATCATATATGTAAGTCCTGTTATTTTAGTGTTGTCATTTTTGTATGCAAAATAAGAAGTCTATATTTTATTTGTTATATTTGTTATCTTCTATGTAAGATTGATCATTGTAGGTTCATTATTTGACACACTTATATAAATCAGAATTTGTATGTTTGCATGATAACTTTGAGGGTTTGAGCATGTAATTGACATGTTTAGATTGTGTGTTTGCATTATTATTTTTTTGAGTATTTGTAGTAAATTACTTAAGGTTTTTTAAAATAAAAAAAATTCATTTTTTGAGGCCTCGTTGAGGTTTCAAAGAGTCTTGTTGAGCTTGTTGAGATATCTAAAGTGTGCGACATAGCTTGTAGAGTTAGACTCAACAAGGCTGGCAGGGATTCATTGAGGTTAGGTTAACAAGGAAGTTTCGTGGCTATTATCCTTGCCAAGTGGCGGCTTGGGTAGTTGGCTAGCATCGCGAAAGCTAAATAATTTATTATAAATACCTTTTCTTTCTATTTATTTTGGAAATTAGTAAAAATGGGAGAAACTCTTTTAGTTGGAAAACTCGGGTTTTGAAAATTGTTTTTCTAGTTTAGTTTATTAGTGATACACTTAAAAAGTGGTTTTGTAAAAACAAATTTTTTGGTGGGATGTAATTAAGTTGAATTAAATACCAAGATATAGTTTGTTATCTAGATTCATGTGCATGAGAGTTTCCCGAATCTAGGTTGTTATAACATATTAAGTCGTTGGTGATTATTCCATATGATGTGTTTTTGAAGCTCTAGGGAGATGTATATCTACTCGGATTAGGTTACTATGTAGAAAATATTAAAGGTAGCTTAGGCGTAGTAAGGGAAGGTGTCTTGATTTATAAAGTGTTTGCATTTATATTTTTATTGAGTTGTATACTATTAATTTTTCTTTTTAGTGAATAACTTATTGTCGGTGGTTTCCATTGCAACTCGTGGATGTTTTTGCATAGATGTTGGATCCTATGTGATTTACCATATTTTATGGTGTGTTGTGAATGATTGCATGATGTTTAGTACGATAATAGTTAATACCTAATATTTTCTCACATAGGAGGTACTAATTATGATTGGAAAGTTTTTCTTTACTCTTTTCTTGTAGTTGTATGTTTCTATTGCATTTGGTTGTCTATTGTTTTCTTATTATTTGTTGGATTGTTGCTTATCTATTTTTATTGTGAGCAAGAGTGTTGAGTTCTTAAGGTGTTGATATCACCTCTATCTTGGTTGTGTACTGAGTGCAAACTTCCAGTTAGTATCAGAGAGGGCACACCCTGTTAGGCTTAACCATTCCAGTATTGATTACTTTTCTTGCTTCTTGTACACACACCAACATTCATAAGGATGAATTTTTTTGAAGGAGATAATATAGGTAGAGCTCCATTTTTCAGAGAGGGCACACCCAGTTGGGCTTAAGGAGATTGTGATTTTTTCCAAGTATAAAACACTTGGGAGTATCCTCAGTGGAGATTAGCTGATGGGTCTAAGGTTCCAAATCCATTGGAAGAATGGAAAAAAGAGGGTAATAAATAGAGCTATTGGAACAATAAAGGGATATATGCCATTATAAGATGTGTTACTCCTTCCAAACACTGATGTATTTATGCTTGTATAGCCTGAAAGAAAGCTTGAGACATTCTAGAGATGCACACAAGGGTACTTCTAGAGTAAAAAAATCAAGCATAATGTGCCTAAACAAGGAGTTTGAACTACTCTAAATGGAAGAAGAAGAAACTCTTGACAACTTCAATGCAAGGTTCTCTGACATACCAACACTTCTTTCAACTTAGGATGAACAATCATTAAGTGAGGAGAAAAATGTGGAAAATGTTTTAACTCTCTCCTAATCACTTTCAATACAACGTAACTACTATTAAAATGACCTTTGACTTTGACTCACTTAAGATTCACGAGTTGGATGGAGATCTACATGCTTATGAAATTTGCCACCATTCTCAAAAAGTGAAAAAGCTATTGTAGATAAGGGTAAAAGCATTTGAAGACTATTAAGGGCATCATTAATAAAGGAAAAACTTATGGCTCAAGTGATGAAAGTTTGAGCCTAGATGAAGAGGAAATGACTCTTCTTGCGAAATATTTTCTCTATGTTATTAGAAGCAAGAAGAACATGTTTACTAGTACAAGAAAAGGAAGCTCAAGTAAAAGAGAATCAAGACAAGCTAGAAAATTTTAGGACTCTGATGAGGATGAAGAATGAACTCAGAGTGAAGTCACCTCAATCAGAATCAATACTTCCAGTATAAGAAGCCTATACACATTTTTGTTAATTATTTTAGCATAGGAAAAAATAATAGTAAAAGGACTATGAAGCCTGGTGTTATTATTTTGGATAATAGTAATAATAGTGTTAAGGATGATGACTACAAACTCCTTTCCTTTTTGATATATCCACCTACTGAGGAATCATCTTCCATGACCAAAAACACTAGGTATATTGACACTAGTAATGATGAAAATGAAAGTCTTCTTGGAATGTACTTAGAGATCTTACAAGAGCATGTTAAGTCTGAAAAAGGTTGTAAAAAAGCAATGATTGAGAGACTTAAAGAGAAGGATAAAAAATTGAATGAATTGAGAGTCGTTCTGAAGGAAAGAAAATCCTTCTCCAAACAAAAAAAAAATGATCTCTCTAGGAAGAGTGAGATAATTCTTAAGAGATATGACTTAGTTATAGAGTTTGAAACTAACAAAGGCAGAATGAATTTTGTGGAGTACGACATAAAGAGCCCAGAGTCTAGTCAAGAAAATCAACGAACTATTTACCTTGATTTATCTAAGTAACAAGTTGATAAAATCATCATTCTATGGAGCAAGGTGATTGCCTTGGAAGATGACGAAGAGTATCTTGCATATACTCTTTCTAAAAATGATGTTTAGTTTAAGACTCTTCAAGAAATAATAAAGGATCTGTGTTATACTATCGAGTTTTTTAAGGCTTCCATTAGTGAAAAATATGACCCTGTAAAGGCTTTGGTAGCTAAGTAATCTGAGTTGGAGCACTCTAAAGAAATGATCAAGAAAACTATGATGGGTACTCAAAAGATAGACAATATTTTGAGTAACAGTACGACTTAATGTGACAAATGTGGTTTGAAGTATACTAATGAGAGTGTTACACCTTCAAGCTTTATGCCTAAGTTCATCGAACCTACTATTCCTGACCCTATAGTGAAGACAATTGTAGCCTCTATTAAAGGTAAAAACAAGTTCGTTTCCAAGGTGAATGTTTCACCTTATACTATCCTTTCTCGTTGCACTGATGATGGTCTATTACCCCTGCTTGCATGTGTTTCATCTACTTTCCACCACTATGGTGATTGTGGGTACTAATACCTCATTATGAGAGACTAGTTTCCCATCCATGTGTGAGAATTAAAGTTAGTACTTCCCTCTTTCTTTGCACGACTCCCATGATTCAGAGACTTATTCGCTCTCAATTTTCTATGCACCTTGCTTTCTTTGAGGTGTTGTTTTCCACTTTTATTGATAGTCTTCAAGGTATTCTTGGAGTAGTCCTATGAGATCTTTTCTTCATTCCTCCCATACTGATTTCTCAGGTTGTAACAATTGGTTCACTTGAACACTTTCAATTTGAATGCATTATGCATCGACAACATATCATTGAAAGGACATAAAAACATTCTCTTAATATCTTTCCTAGTTATCTATATGGGGATACTTATGTTGGTTTTTCTCATGTTCCAACTAAAATAACACAAAAGTATGCTATAATGTTAAGAGGAATGTGAAGTGTAGGTTACATGTTGATGGTGCTTTCTCAAAAAAAAAAAAAAAAAAAATTAGTTTTCGAAAAGAGGAATGATGTTTGATCATTGACCTGATAATATATACATATGTGTGTGTGTGTGTGTGTGTTTTTACTCTCTATATGTGTTTACCTTTTAGTGTATTTTCCTTTTCTTTACGGCACTTTATTCATGTTAGTCATATGTGCATATAATGTTTCGTAGTTGTTTAGGTGATTCTTCATGTTAAGCTTATTTAAAATAAAAAATATTTTAAATTGTCTTTTTTTTCTTTATCCTCTTTATCTTCCTCCAGTCATCCGCTCATTCACCCTCATTGATCTCTAGTTGAGTGAGTTATATAATGCTTTTTGAGGTATTGTTGACCTCTCAGTGAGGACTTTGCGAGGAATTCAGTGAGATTCTCATTCTTCTATATAAATCCCCTTTTATTTATTTTCTACCACACCTCAGCTTTCACATTATTTTACCCACTTTGTAAGTCCTATTGTACTCGTGTTTATGTGTTGGCTTCTCATATACAAAACATGGTGTTTGTTTTATTTTACTATGTGTTCTGTTATCCTCTATGTAAGGTTAGTTACTGTAGATCAGTAATGCATACATGCACATATTTTGAAACATTTTGCAAGCGAGTATGTTTATACATATCATGAGATTGATTTTTATAGTGTGCATGCTAGGTGGAATACTAGTTTTCAACGAGCGAGTGTGCGAGCGAGTTGATGTTATGACTCATGGTTTTGTTTCATTTCGGGTGAGGATATTTGTGAAATTTTCTCACCATTATTGGAAACAAAAAAATATCTTCTTTAGCACCTCGTCGCCAAGCTTGCTACCACTCTCACCACCCCTTTTGGTGAGGTTGTTGGTAAGGTGACTTGTGAGGTGGTTATTCGGGGATCTATAAATACCTCTAATTTCTTCTTATTATTATTGAGAAAAATATAAAGGAGCTCTATCAAATTGATATCTCATTTTCTATTTTAGGATCACTAATACCTTGAGTGTTCTTTGGTATTAGTGATCTATGACTGTATGAGAAAAACTATACTTTTGAGTGGTGAATACTCGAGACGGTGTTTGTGAGCAGGTTTTATGTGTGAGCCATGTGTTGACTGATAGTTGCCCCCGTGTAACTTTTTTTTTTCTTATGTGAGAACAACTATGTGAGAGTGGGTTGAGCCAAATTTTATAAGTTCTCATATCTTTTGGTTGTGTGCAATAAGAGATGATTATTGAGTATTCATGTTCAAGGGTGGTTTTATTGATAGTCCACATTACACATTACTAGTCCATGGTTTATGATCACACCATACTAGGTTGTTTGTCTAACCAAGTCGTTACAAAGACAACAAGCAAGGGTAGCATAAATAGTTGGGCAGGTATCCTGACTGATATAGATATTTGCATTTATACTTTTCTATCAAGTTGTATCTTTTTATCCTGTTTAGTGAATTGTTTGCTGTCGAGTGGTTGCCATAAACAACCCTAAAGATGTTACCACGTAGATAGGGTTTTTATGTGGATTTACCTTGTTATATCTGGTGTATGTTCTTACATATTAAAGTTTAAACTCTTAATAGAAAACTTCTAATATTTATCATCTACTTTCTACTTATTAAATTCTATATCTATTGCTTTATGATATTGCTTGTCTTTGATTATATGTATTGTAGTTATGTTTATCTCCTGTGATTTGTATGTTTAGGTTAAGTTATTAAGGAGCTGTTATATGCATTAGCATGATTGTGTATCTGTTCTCGAACTCCTTCAATAGTGTTATGCATGATTAGTATGTTTGTTAGTATAATCTGTATTTCTATCATATATGTTTTAACATATTAGATGTAAACTTTGATTAGAAAGCACATTTTTTATATGATTGTCACATGCTTTCGATGTATTAAATTAATTTTCCTACTTTTTGATTAATTTATATTGTTTATTTTTGTTATATGCATTAGAATTTGGTATGAGTCTCTAAAGAACCTGTATCTCCTTACCCTAGTTGTGTCTCATATGCTGGACTCTTTAATTGATTTGTTATATTTAGTTTGATCACATGTTGTAAGAGTACAATCATCATTCACCAAATATGTTCCCACATTTAATGTATTGAAATGATTGAAAATCCTTTATTGTTTAGTATGCATTCATGTCTCACATGTTTTGTGTTGATTGTTAGGTATGCTTGTTGCTAGTTTGGACAGGAGCCTTTATGGCACACAGTTACTAGTGTATTGACTGAAGATTGTAGATTTCATATATGATAAGTGTTTTAATTATGTGTTGAATTTAGCATATTATTTTATATTTTCATTGTATAATTTTCTTAATTCACGTTTGTGAGACTGGTTTGGTCGAGTCGATATTGAACTCATGAAAATATTCTATGAATTAGCATCCCCAACCCCTTATATAGGTCATGGTTACTTATTTGAGTCATAAGAACAATTGACCTTCACATAATTATTCCTACGTATAGGAATCTTTAAACTTTAAACCCACTTTAAATTTTACCTTCTAACAACCCTTTTACCCACTTTTACTCCTAACATATTTCTAAAATTGACCCCTAACTAATTCAAAAGGAGCCAAAACCCTCTTGTTCTTGTTGAAGGAATTTGAGAATCTACTATTGCAAAAAAGCACTTCCATTAGTATTGCTCCATTTCTCCCATAAAGAGCTAACTTTTGCTCAGGAGTTTTACTACTACATTTTTCCTATTAACACTAGAAATTTTTCCATTTCTTTTACTTTCAAGGGACGTTCTATCACATTGTCTAAGGCAGAAATTATTCAAATTCTATCCCTTTTGGATATTGAAAATCCTTTCATTCCTATTCTTCCTTACAATTTTGAGAGCAATCTTCTTAATCTCTTTGCTTGAGAAGTTGTTAATCTTAGCTCTTATGATGTCATTGTGATGCTTAGCAAAATGACTAGAAGCAAAAATAGATTTGTAAGAAGTGATGTCACTTTATCTACTCCCTCTCTTGGCTATCATCTCAGTGACACTAAGTGGTCATTTTCTTGTTATTATTCTCTATAGTGTTGGCATGACTTTTAGAACCATTATTTTACGCTCTTTTTCTACACCAAATACTACTATTCACTTTCTCTTTTTGATCACTCACTAGGCTAAGTCCCTCGATTCACCTTTTCCTTAGAGTGATTTTCTTTATGGAAAAAGAATGGTAGATACTGCTTGCTTTTTCTTTAGTCATCATATTTGTAAGTCTTATCATTTTGGTATTGGTATATGCATGTGCAAAACACAGTCTTTGTATTTTTTTTATGTTTCTTTCTATCATTTCTAAGGTTGGTTATTGATGGTTCATTATCACTTAGGATATAGTTTTATGTTTGCTTATTATACACACTTACTCTCTTATATTGCATATAGTTTTCATTTCTTGGTGTTTGTTTGTGTTGTGTGATGAATGCTTGAAAAGCACACATATAACATGATTTTATGCACTTTAAAATTTTAAAATAGATTTATATTTGCATAATTTTATCATCATTTTAGCAAACCCATGTTTTTGGAATTATGATTATGTTTTGTTGTTTTTAGGTATTTATAGCTTCAAATTGATTTAATAAATAAACTCTTGAAGAATTATACCTAAAAGCACTCCATTGCAACCATGAAGAGCAAAAGAATAACACATGTAAGTCTTACATATATTCCAACCAAATATAAGGGATGAAATACAAAGGAATTTCTAGAAGCATATATCAATGCAAACCACGACGAAGGTTTATGTGAGCCACAGTGCAAAACTTGTGGATTGTGATAAATGTGCATTGTGGCTCTTGACTATATGATCCATATTTTTCTCTTTTTGTAGTGTTTTCTCGCCTGTATAATAGATATTTATCCTTCATTCCAAATCATCCCTTAGCATTTGAAGTTTGTCTCTTTTCTTTTTTTCTTAGTTTCTATAATTTTTCTTTAACTTCTCTCAATTTAAGAGTTGAACAAGTTGTATTTTTATGCTTAGTTGTTAAACATTCTAAACTAGGTTACCTCAAATAAATGAGGCAGTAATAAAGAAATATTTCAGATCAAGTCATAAGAAATCGTTACTGAAATCTAGAGGATATTGCGAAGTTTTGTACCTCTTTTGTGGAGCGGGGCACATTTGTTCATCTATCTTTTTGGTATATATCTAATTTCTTTTCTTATTTCTTTTCAGTAAATAAATTATATTTCTTGAATTTGTCATAAATAATTTACTAATGATACATTATTTTTACTATGTTTGGCTAATTCTAACAAGAGAAATTTACTAATGTTGATATGTTTGCGTAAATTATCTAGGGAAATAATTATTTTCTATTCAATAATTTTTACAAAGTTTATTATCGAAAAATATATCGACGAAATTTTTTTCATAAAAGATTTATTAGATATAATTATCTGGATCTAATTTAAAGTCATGTTTTATTTAAAATATTTTTATAATTACTATTTGAAAATATATTGAAGACATTTTTTGTAGTAGTTTTAAAATCTTAAATTTAGTTTTAAGATACATGAATCTACAATCCAATTTAGACAGCTTGAATAGAAATTTAAAATTATCAATTCTGTCAAAAGCGACAAATTAAATGGTTTGATAATTTCATAGAAAAAAACATAATTTAATTAAACATTAATTTTTCAGCCCCACCAAAGGTGGTAGGTCAAGATTTAATTAATAAAAAATAATGACCCCACTAAAAGTGTTATTTATACATATAAGAAAGAATGAATGATGTGACTTTTTATTTCATTAACCTAATTAATATTTACAAACATAATCAATTAATTAAATATAACATTAATTCTCTATTAATAAATGAATTGCATGTCTACTTGTTATTTGTGTGAACCAATATATTCTATATCTTTAAATTTATGTTATTAGTTTAGATTTTCAAAACCAAAAATTTGTGACAGAATGTTTAGATTTATTTTTCGTTTTTAAGAATTTGTTGAATAAGTGAAAAATCATGTAGTTCCTCTTTAAAAGAATCACACAACATGGATAATTGAGCTCAAACCTTTCTTCCAGCTTTAATATTTATATACTTTAAATTAATTTTATTTTTTGTTATTGGAATTTATTTTGTTTTATTTATATGAACCATGTTATTTAGAACTGTTAAAATTATAATTGTTTGTTGAGATGTGTGAGAAGCACATGACGAACTCTTTATGAGGTTAAAAAAATGTTTGAAATGATGGTTGCACCTGGCTTTCCACATTAATATTTGATCACGTACAACAAAATCAGTTACTTTTTCTTCTTTTGTCTTTAATTTATAATTGTTACATTAAGCGCAATGTAAATTCTAAGTTGTAGGTGTAGAAATTTACATTACATAAATTTGATAATATTTTCTCCTCATTTAAATACTCTTTTTATCAATTCAAATATTTAGATGATCTCAAGTTTTTACATTAATTGCAAGGATTTTTATCGCTTAAATTAAATAGCTTAAGTAAAAATTGAAAATATATACCCTTTAACAAAATATGTACAAAACTAATCATAGGTCCACTCTATAAGAAAAGAGAAAGAATATATATATAAAGGGAGAAAAATCAATAATATAAACTAAAAAATATGACCTAAAAAATACTTCAAGTTGTGAGAATTAGCTATTATAAAATGAAAAGATAAAAAATAAATCTCCTAAAAAGTCATTATGTTTTCTTCATCTCTAAAGACATATAATTGTTATTTTACTCTTACATACATACATACACACATACATATTTATATATTTATATATATATGTATTTTGATTATTAAATAATTAATTCTAAATATTATTTATTTACCTTGAAAGAAACATAACTTAATCATTATGAAGTAAATTTAGATACCGACAAAAGTGTAAGTTCAAACTTAAATTAAATTTCATAAATTAAGTATCAATCATATTAATCCCAAAGACTATAAGCCTAAAAATAAATTCTTAAATATCAAAGATGATATTTACTTAATTCAATATAGTTTAAATAATCCAGTGATATAATCATTATATATAATTCAATCATCCACAACAAGTATGTAATTAAATAAGGGTCATAATTTTTGTTTTACCCACTCTATTATATCTCCTCTTTGTGCTCACAATTCTTGTGAATAATTAATTATATATAATTATATTATAGATTGTGTTCAATTATTCAAGTTTTAGAATTGTTAAAATAGAAAACTACAATACACACCTTAGAACATAATGAGTGTATATCACATCTTGTAAGATAGCCTCTAAATCTACCATAAACATTAAGACATCAAGATACAATTCATCTTGGCCTACAAATACGTACATAGAGTAAGTTTAATGTCAAGGTGCTACAACAAAGAGCCAATTAGGTCATTCAAAATTAAGATCATCACACATGATCATTGAGTGACATGTAGAAATAGCAATGAGTAAACGAATATTAACAATGTTTTTAATATCTGTTCTAATATAATATAATTACCATTGTACAAAATACCTTCGAGTAGATATCTGCTATATCACTTACCCCAATCATGGTAACTACTTTCGTAATGGATATAAATGGTACAAGTGACGGTAAAGAAAAACTTTAAATAATGGTCACAAACAACTATGTTTATTTATTTTAAACTCAATCTTTCCCGAATATAACTTATATATTAAGTTGAAGTATATACAAATAATCAAAGAATTTTATATAATTATTTGAAGAAATATCTAACAAATGTAAATAAAAGAAATGTAATTTTATTTATTATAGTTTCAGTAATAATAAAATAAAACAATTTGCATTAGAGCTCTATACTAACAAATAGTTGCATAGTTGAATTTATTTTTGCCCAAAGAAACTCGATGACAAATAACATGGTATTTATTTTTGTTAATATGTCTTGAATGTTTAGAAACTTTTTATTTTATTTTATTTTATTGAAGGTAGATTGTCATACTTAAGCTTGAGAAGGTGGCGGAAAAAAAATCCAATTCTGAGATCGTTTATTTGATGAGCCAAAGGTTTTTATATTTGTAGAAAATATAAGAAACAATCTAAATATTATTTCTTAAGCTTACATTTAAGTTCAATAGGAAAAAAAAACAAAAATACGAAGCTTTCATTTTGTGTTTTTTTACTGGTTCTTTATGTATAAATATTAACGGTTTATTTTTTCACCATTATTAAGTCCTTCCATACATGTTTTGATATTTTTTTTAACTCTTTTTACTCTTTTCGACGTCTCTTCTTTTTCCTATCTAAGAACTCAACAGCTTCCCTAATATCTTGTTTTTCTCTATTAATAACTTAAATTGAGATATTTTTCTGATTGTTCTTTTTTTAAAAAAAATATTTATGATGATTCTAAGAATGACAAAAGGTTAAAACTTGTCCACAGTTCTTAGAGAAGTACTTGCTCAATGGTCTTTATCATATTAATATTGCTTATAATAATAGGATTACATGTTTTACTATTTATTTCTATATATTGAGTTGATCATAAAAACTATATATTGAATTGTTCATCAAAATGAAAGATACACATACCAAATAGACAAGAAAATTCACTAAAAAACCATCCAAAACAATTCCAGTTCTCTTTTTTCTTCAAATCACAAGTTCAATAGACCTTACTGTACTCCTCTGTAAGGTTCAGTAGAACCTACCGAATCTCCGTTCAGTAGGTCTTATTAAACATCCTATAATAAGATGTATAGATGCATAAAGATTAAATTAATAAGTTCATCTACTTTTAAATTCTTTTTTTTTTAAATTAAAAGAATGCCTAGTAAATTATGAGATGTCCCAGAATTTCTCATTAATATAACGAGGGCACCACTTCTAAAATAATCTACCAAAATTCATCAAAATAGAATCGTAAACAATCATTTATGCATTAGTTTTAACAAATGTTGCAGATAACAAATATATTTTTGAGATCCGATGCTTGTAACATCCAATTTTTGGCAGGGTCTTGACCTCATTCTTCTTTACTGCATGGAAGCCGCATTGTACTGGACTTCAAGCGAATAAATAAATTCTGTGCCTCTCAATTCCATTTCAACCACTTTCCAGTGAAATCTAATAAATAGCTAGCAAGTCAACTTGTAAATTCATTTGAAGGTGGAAGGGTTGACGGTAAAAAGCGTACCCTCAATTATGAATCTAATTGCAAATAACGTTACCACAACTGAATTTAGGAGAACACTATTTAATGTTATGTGTAGGGACACTAAGATAGAATTTAGTATTCTTGAAGTCATCGAGAAGTGGGTTATATCCATCCCTAGTTCTTGTCTTTGAAGGCAACCCAAACTCTTCCATGAATGAAGATGTATCAAGCTGTATCATATGTTCAAATTTAAATGAGCAATCAGCACTTAACTAACACTGGTTCTGAATTAAAGCAATATAACTGAAGTATCACCAAACCAAAATTATGATTCACCAAAATGAAAAAAATGCTTCTTTAACTTATGTCGAGAAACCAATCACGTTTCGTGATAAAGTATTTTTTAGACACAAGTCTCCATATATATATAATAGTACACAAAAAATATAAATAAAATAAACAAAACAAAAAGGATAAAAACAACTTTAAACTGCTTCCGGGAGCAATACATCCAAACATGCACTGGGTATCCATGCAATATCTCTCTGTACAACCAGAATATTGCCATTGTCCAACTAAATCTCTCTAAGAACTTGATTTTCAGATAAATGCTAGACATTCCAAGATATATAATTTTCGCCAAAGTATAATGCAACTAGCCTCCACAGGCAACCAAGGAGCCAAAGTTATTGTTTGAGAGTCCTAGTAAGAGGATTACAACCTATTGTGATTCTAAAGGTCCCTTCTTGGGTCTATCACCCCTCTATTTATACTAAAGAGGAGGTACACATGGCCATGTCTCATTGGGGATGTACTAAAGCAAGGGTGAGCATGAAGCCACTGGTACAGTCCAAAACAATTTAGAGCAAGTAATTCAAAATTCAGGTTGACAATGGGCTGAATGAGGCTGCCATAGGTATGGGACTGTTCACGGGCCATACATAGATTGTGCATGGGTTGTGCGCGGTCTGGGCAATTCTTCTGTTCATAGTCTGTGAAGTATTGGGCCATGGATTGGTGATTTTGACAACTGTATGAATTAGGCCGATGAGAGTTCTCAATCCACCTACTAAGAGCGACTGACTGGGCTCTATATTAATGACACGGGCTGTATGCGGTCTATCACGAGATGCCCATGATATTTGTACCAAACATCAAGTCTCCAAATTTTTTAGTTTATATCAAACTGAAAGAGTATCTGGCACTTTCTGGTTACTTATGTAGGGTTAGTTATACTAGGCTTCTTTTTTTTATTTTTTTAAATTTGCTTATGGCTCTTCAATTCTTGTCATATCCAACCATTATTGTGTCGTTTCAGTTATTGTTTTGCTCTTTCAATAAACCTTTTTTTTTGAGGTATATATGTTAGGGAGACCTCATTCACCCACTTTAGACTTCCCAAAGCATCCCCCTCTTATAGATAAAACCAACTCGCACAAAAGGAATTTCAGGTCGCTCGAAGGATTTTCAGACCGTCCGAAGGATTTTCAAACTAACAGTAGGAATTTCAAAGCACCCATAGGAATTTCAAACCATGTAAACTTGTTTATAGAGGTAACTTTTTCTCCCTAACTCCCCTCATCTGGGTTGGGCTCCTTAATATCCAAACTAAGATTTTCCTAACATATTTTTGAGATCTTATAACTTCGTAGGCCATTAGGTTGGAGAAACAAGTGTCGCTTGTCAAGTTTATCTCTAACTTCCCTTTAAGTGAGTATACCCCCCTTTTTTTTAATTCAATCTCTTTTCTTTTATAGGATGCTGCATCGGGTTAATCATCTTGTGCTCTTATGGTCGATTTTAGTAACCTACAAGTCACTTTTTTGAGCGATGAATCTACCTCGGTTGAGGATTCTTGTCGCCCTGTATTAGGTAGTCTGCCTATTCTTCGTGTGGGTAAGGGTGGGGATGATCGAGCTAGCTCACCAGCAACCACTCAAGTCGTTGTTAGCGAAGACACCTTAGCTCTTCAAGCCACCTCACAGCAAAATGTTATTCGCTTTCCCAAAAATCCATTATCCAGTGAAAAGTTCAACATAAAACGTCCAAAAAACCCCCTAACTCTCACAGGCCACACTAATAAGAAAATCAACCATTGCATGTCCCTTGATGGTCGACTGAAGCTTAAAATGGATGTCAAATTCACTTAACTAAATAGCAATATGAGCTAACCTCCCCAACACATCTGATTTTTGCAACACAATCTTGTGAGGGTGTGATGTTAGAACAATGATGGTGTGTCCTCAATAATGCCTCAATTTTCTCCTTGCCATCTTCAGGGTGAATGTAAGCTTATTCGACGTTGGTTACTTTTATTGAGATTCTATCAACGCCTGACTAATGTAATAAATTGGCTGCTGTTTGTTTTCCCTTTTTACCACTAATCAATATAAGGGCATTACCTAGATACTAAATGGACTAGAAAGCGACCTTGACAGCTGAAAGAAGTGCAAACGTTTTTCTGTGCACCTTAATATAAACCTTTGTAGCGCTATGTGTCCATTCAACTGTTGGACTTCTTTCAAATTCCTCGGTGACCTCATGTCTATCAGGGCTTTGATTTTATCGGGGTTGACTTCTATTCCCATAACCGATACTAGGTATCACAACTTTTCCGATGTAACTCCGAAAAAACACTTTGTAGGGTTCAGTTTCATGTTGTACTGCCTCAACACTCTGAAAATTCCAAATCATACATTTGCTCATCTAGCTTGCAAGACTTGGCAACATATCATCAATACATACATCCATCTTTTGCCCTAGCTAATTATTAAACATTCTGTTGACCAAGCATTGATAGGTTGCTCTTGCATTCTTGAGCCCAAATAGATTCTGGCGCAACAAAAAGTTTCATCTTCCATGATAAAAGATGTATTCTCTTCATCTTCAAGATGCATCCTGATTTGGTGATAGCTTGAATATGCATCCATAAAGTTCATCAAACTAAGCCCCGTAGTAGCATCCCCCAATTGGACTTTGCTTGGCAATGGAAAACAATATATAGGTGTGGCCTTGTTAACGAAATGAAATCTATGCACAACCAGGCATCTCCACTTGCCTTGGGGGCTAAAACAACATTGGAAAGCCATGTAAAGTAGTCAATTTCTCCAACCCATCCTACTTTCAATGAATTCACTTTCTTTTTTTTATGACATTTTTTCTTTGACAAACTTCCTTTTTTTCTATTTTTGGGCCTCATCGTTGAGTTGACATTGATCTTGTGAGTTATGACCTCTGGATTGAAACTCTTCATTTCAATGGGACTCCAAGTGAACACTTAATTATTGTTTTTCACGCATATTGTTAGTTAGTCTTTTCCCAATTAACTGAATGCTCTTGCTTATTGACTACTTGTACCAAAGGTCCAACTTGGTCGGGGATTCTGGTCACCCAACTTTTGATTGCTATTGGGTTTGGATTCTTTTGAAGGTCAAATTGTAACAACCGCAAGCCCTTTCTTGATCACCCCTTACTGTTTCCACTCTTGAGGCCATAGGGTATTTGATCATTTGTTGTAATGTGGAGGGCATTACCTATAACCGGTGGAGCCATGATCTGCACAAGATGATTATAGGGCAAAGGAACATCAAATACCACAAAGTTTATCAACACAATAACCATTGGCAAAGATACGCGTAGCATTATTGTACCTATCGACATTGTCATACTTTCATTAAAGCTCACTAAAGGTAACTCCTTCCTAGTTATCTCTTCTAGTCGTACTCCCATTTTCTTTAGCATAGTCAGATACATCAGGTCGGAGGAGCTCCCATTATCGATCAACACTCTCCTTATCTCACAACTCATCACTTGAATTGTTATGACCAGTGGTTCATCACGTAAGGAAGGATTTCTCCATTATCAAAATGATTGGATGGTTGAGTCCTTACTCCAGATTGTGCATGGAGTGTAGTGTAATCCTTCCTTCCCTTGCATATCACTTACATGAGTTCAAAGTGAGCCCTAACATATTCGACCCTCCATGTATATTGTGTATTATCCTTACATTTCTATCATTTTCTTCGGATTGGGCTTCTCTGCGTGATGGTAATCGTGGCTAATTTACGATGTCCTTAAGTTGGCTTCTAGACAAAAGTAGCTCTATGATGAGTGCTCAAAAAACACTAAAATAACCATGATTTTATGCACATTAATTGATTAAAAATATATATATTTATATGTTTTATCATATATTTATATAACTTTGTCTTTTTCAAGAGCACGGATATTTTTATTGTTTTCGGTATTTTGGCTTAAAAGCAATGTAAAGAGACTCAAAGAAGAATACTTGAAGCAATACATCACAAAAATATTAATAAATAAGTGGGAAAAGGTCAACAAACATGGAAAAATTGGTCAAAATGGGTCGAAAAGGTCAAAAAATGTCAAAAGACGGCAAATCGCGCGGCCAGCCTCAAATGCGCTGGCCAGCCTTGGCACAGCACGCGCACAGCTACGCATACTATTGGCGCGTTGACACCGCTCGCGCGGCATCGTTCCATTAAGCCGACGGCCCGGCGCGCGCGCGGCTCGACCCGACCCACGCGCCCCAACGGCGTTTTCACCCCATTTTTCACATCGGCGACCCGCATGACGTCGTGCGCGTCATTGATGACCTCCGGCATGTCCATTACACGTTTTTTAATTTTTAATATTTTTTTTAACATTTTTTTACTCATTTTTCTCTCATCCTCACCTATAAATACCCCCTTCCATTCACTTCAGCGCCTCAAAACCACACTTCTCTTCTTCTTTCTTTCTCTCGTTTCTTAGTTTTTGAGTTTTTCTTAGTTTCTTTCTTGGTTTCTAAGCTTTTCTTAGTTTTTCTCTTAGTTTTTAGTTCAATTCTCTTAGGTTTGGAGTTCTTTCTTTTTGAGAGGAACTTGTAATGTTTTTGTAATAATTTAGATTTTTGATTCAATAAATGGAAGTGCAAATTCAGCTTGGAGGTTTTCTATGACGGGAATAAGCGTCGAGATTCCTGTAAGGATTTTATTTTCTTTAGATTATTTTTATGCTTTATTCTTACATGTTATATTTAATTTGTACGTGATTAAATTTAAGCGTATGCATTGTTTATAATCGTGATATAATAATAACGTTGTTATCTTATGCGAAATATTAAATAGGTGAAAATTTCTAAAATGAATTGATTTTATTTTTATTCAAGATTTTATATTAAGGATGTTAGAGAGAAATATATTATTTTTCATTACAAACTTAAATCGAAGATTAGACTTTAAGGTTTAGTTATCCCGTCTAATTTTTAGAGTAGTGCTTTCTTTTATTTGTTAATCTGATCCTTAGGTAGTTAGGTGAAGCTCTATTTCAAAAGTTTTTATAAAAATTATTATGTGAAAATATGTTAATAACACGTTTTTGATAGTGATTTAAAACTTGAAAGTTAGTACTAGGATAACTAAATTCTTAGTTTAATTTGGACCAGAATAAAGTTTAAACTATCTAACCCACATGAAGGTGGCGTTTAAATGGTTCATTTTCAATCTCTTAGAAAAAGTAATTAATTTAATTAACCAATTAGTTATCATTACCTGGCGTAGGTGTTAATTGATTTGTTTAGTTAACAAAGAATATCTAACCACCAAAGGTGGTATTCATACAAAAAAGAGAGAATCGATAAAATATCGATTTATGTCTTTAATAACCTAGATAATATGAAATGAAGCATAATTAATTTAGTTTTTATATCCATAAATACTCCACTAATATAAATGATAAAATTTGCATGAATATTTATTAAATCTGTATTTATATTTATTTTTAGATAAATATTTATTGAATTTGTATCTATGTTTATTTTTATGTTTTTAGATTATATTTAATTAATTTGTATATATGTTTATTTTATGTTATTAGATTAGGAACACAAAAACCAAACTATCGTGACAGGATGTTTAGGATTTAATTTCGTTTTTAAAAGTTTGAATAATAAATTAAAAACCACATACATTCCTTCCTTAGATCGACCTTGGGAGTATACTTATCATTTTCTACGAAATTATTCGTGCACTTGCGAGTTTTACAAATATTAAAACCAAAGTATTTGCGAGAATCGGCGATGCCGGTTTTCGCTCATCACTCTATTTCTCGTTTTAGATGTCTGCAGTCACTTGTCTGATGTCCGATTTCCTTGTGAAAGGCACAATACGGGTATAGTCTTTGTTTGTAGCTCGCATACGAGGTGGCCACAAAACCTACTCATTTCCTTCAATATGCCTAACGACCTCCGCGAAGGACACTCGAAGGAGTGGTCCACCGCACCATGCTTGTTATTCAGGCTTGGAACGTGAATCACAGGATGAAAGTTCTACTAATCAGTGAGAATCTGACTGATGGTGTCAAATCCTCTAACCCCGAACTAATTCTCTAAGTTTTTTCAAGCTACGAGATCCCAATGTTCTCCTAAGGTCAGAAAATCTTAGGGTCTCACGGTTGACACCAAAATATTTGAGGGAGTCCTAATAAGAGGATTATAACCTATTGTGGTTCTAAAGGTCCCTTCTTGGGTCTACCTCCCCTCTATTTATACTAAAAGGGAGGTAAACGTGGCCGTGTCTCATTGGGGACATAATCAAGCAAGAGTGCGTATGGAACCATTGGTACGGTCCAAAGTACAATTGATTAGCTAACACGTCAGAAGACGAGTACATTAAAAAATCAGGCTGACAACGGGTTGAATCAGCTGGCATTGCAGGCTGATACTTAGGTTTTTACGGGTTGGAACCATACAGGTATGGAGCTGTTGACGGGCAGCACGCAAACTGTGCACAGGCTGTACGTGATCTGTGCAATTCGTCTTTACACGGTCTGTGAAGGGCTAGGTCACAGACTAGTGATTCTGACTACTAAAATGTGAATTGGGTAGGTGAGGGCTCTTAGTCCATGGGCTAAGAGCTGCTGGTTGGACTCTAGATTAATGGACCCCATATTGGGTGGGGTAGGTCCTATTAGTCATGGGATACCCATGACATTTGCACCAAATGATTATTATGACATATAAGTTGGGATTTCCCGACTTTTGTAGCATTTTTCTAATTTGATTAGCAAAAAAAAAAGTAAGAACTTTTCTAATTTTAATGTAGAAATCTAATTATAATATTCCTACCATATCAACGATTGATCAAGTAGAGAAACATAAACAACAAAAGATTGTCAGATTATTATCACCTTATGTCACTCACAGTTAGTAACCCTAAACTTTATTCAACAAGTTGAACGAACTTACTATGATTGTTCGCCTCTTCTTTCCTTGATTGGATGACTTATCTTTCTGTAGTTTCAGCCATCCAGAGCAGTAATGGTCAATACGCTCCAAAAGACAAAAGTCAGTTGGGAAAAAGATATCAGCATCACCCTGAAAATACCCAGAAGCTATAATACCATTATGTCATAAAGTATTTTTATAGATGTCAAAGATAAGTATGTTTTTACCAAATGATAACTGGGGGGAATCGAATGAGATATTCTTGGGTAAATTCCTACCCTTCCACTCCAATAAAAGACGGCTGGTAAAAGAAAGTGCTTTTTTTTTTTGGGGGGGGGGGAGTCTACTCCATAAGCATTTTGTAATACCAATTGGGACTCACGGAAGTAAAAAATCTTAAAATTACAAAGAAACTAAAAGCAACTATAAAATTAAGCAACCATCGAAAGACCAACGGTTTTGACATATAAAGCTAAGGACCGAAATACAATGCATTCCTACAGGTTCTAAGCAAGTGCATTTCCTACAGGTTCCAAGCAAACTAATCAAAGAAAGGATACATGATCCAAAAGACAATTAACAAACAAAATAACTGATAATCAATCATCTAACTCTCATATTTATGATTCTCTGACTTACCCGAACAATTCATATTATAGCTTCATGATCATAACTTTTTTAGTTCTTTTAATAAATTTCCTGATCTAAAAACTTTGCCAATTTATATGGAGAAGAAACAGAAAATTGAGAGATTACATTAGAAACATGCATTAACATATGCACTACTCTGCTCAAATTAAGGAAAGAAATACAGTTAAGAGATCTGCTAGAAATAGAAAAGGCATACCTTTGCATCTAGATAACTACCATAATCCAAGCTTCTGCCATTTTTCTACAACAAAAAATAAAATAACAATGATCTTTTTCTGATAAGCAACTTGAGACATGCTTGCTAACAATTTTTGATTTCAAAAATCGCTTACAAAATGAAGCCTCATTAAGTAATTTTAATCAAGCAACATTTTTAAACAGACATTTTATGCCTATTTTTTCCTTTCTACCAAACATGGTTTTAAGAGTAAATCAAGTCCCATGATATTTTAATATGAACTTGAAAGAAAGTTATTAAAAGATTATAAATAACTACTAGATAGTTTTTTTCTTGAAAAAAAAACATAAATATTAAACATCAGACAACTGCCGATTATTATTTTTTATTATCTTTGAAACCATGAGTCAAAAATCGTTATCAAATATGTAGTTTAGTTTAACAAAAAAATTCAGAAACCAAAAAATCAATTATATAATCCAAAATCAAAATCATTAATAACAAGAAATTCAAGTCTATACATTTGCTGACATTTTGAACTCTTACATGGGCAAAGAACTAGTTTATGCTAAGTTTTTTGTAACAAAATTATAAACAAGAACATATAAAAATCTCAACCAACATTGAAGCTTATTTATTGAACTAATTACTTAACAAATTAATATATTTGGCTCAAATATGCAAGGCCTGGAAGCTTTGGGATGACACAATTCAAATGATCTACACCATTTTATGAACACGAGTGATTTTCCTCTGCTTTCCACTACTAGTTCACTTATTGCAAGAAATATTTGCTTTAGCCATGAAACCATGAACTGAAATAATCAACAGAAATTCAATAGTAGGAAAACTAAACCTTTAATTGCAATAACTTCTATAGTTTGTTTGTTCTCTTTTTTTTTCTTTTGGAAGGGAAAAAAAATCATATGCTGAAATTAATATGACAACTTCCACCAAGAATATAGATATTTCCAATGGATATTGAAGAAATAAGTTGAACTATAGTTTTGTGGATTTTCAAATTGGCTAATGAGGGGAATCGTTACCGGTGGGTCATTCCCTAGATCGAGATCGTAGTCAACCGTATTTCACAAACTGCATCATAGATAGAGATCGAGGTACCAATCGATTGCATCTCTTTCCGACATTCAATAAAGTAGATGAGGGGAGTCTACTCCATACGCATCCACCCCGGGAGAAGGGTTAAAACAGTGTAAATATGAACATGACTTATCTTTTTTTCTTTGTATTATGTTTTCACAAAAAAAAAAAGAGCAAATCAAAGTTATGAAGACGAATAAACTGTCAAGAAACGAAAAGAAATAAAATAAAACTGCAAACCGAGAAAAATGGACACATACATGATGACTTTAAAAGATTAGCAGGCGGATAAAGTGTCAAGAAACAAAAAATAAAATAAAACTGAAAACCGAGAAAAAGGGACACATACATGATGACTAAAAAATTAGCAACACAAAAAAAATGACAATGTGGCTAACAGGAAGAATATAGAAACATGATTGGAAATTTTGAAAAAGAAATGGAAGTGTAGTGGAGGGAAGACCTAGAAAATAGAAGAGGAAGTTGTCAATTTTTTCAAGAAGCTTTACTCTAAAAATGATGGGCAAAGACAATCAGTTCATGAGCTAGATTGGGGTTGCATTTTAGAGAAAAAGGCGAATTGCCTAGAAAGGCATTTTGAAGACGAAATATAAATAAAAAAACAATTTTTGAGTGTTTAAATGACAAGGCTCCTAAATTTAATTTTTCATTCGTAAATATTGAGATATAATTAAAGAGGACTAGTTAGAGGTGTTTTGGAAATTCTTTGATGATCGAATAGTTTAAAAAAATAATAATAGCTTACATGACTTTTGTTCGCTTAATCCATAAGAAAGACAATGCCTTGAGTGCAATGAATTTTAGGCCAATAACTTGGTTACTAGATTATATAAGTTCATTATCAAGGTTTTATATCTAATGCCGAGAGAGGTACTTGGGTCTACTATTTCAAATAAATATAGGAAACTTTTGTAAAAGTAAACAAATTTAAGGTGCAGACCTAGTAGCTGATGAACTATGACCATCTTGACTAGGACTTTATGGTTTTTTTGTTGAAAGAGAAATGGTTCAAGGAAGATGGAGAATGTGAATCAAAAACTAGTTTAGTTCTATGAATTTTTCCATAACTGAATGAGAAATTAGGCTCTTTGGAGCATCAGTGGTTTAAGGTAGGAGACCGACTTTCACATTTTCTTTTCATGTTGGTAGTCGATAGATATGGAAAGAGTGAAGAGCTAAAACTTAGTGAAATGTCAATGTTGGAATTGTGAGACCCCTGGTCTCTGTAATTTAATTTTCTAAGTAATTTTCAAAATATTCAGTTTATTATCTTTAATAATAACATTAATCTAAAACTTTTAAAAAAGAAATCAATTTTACTTGAAACATCGTAAAAGTTTGTCTTTCAATGAGTTCTCGTTGGATCACTGTTGAGTTGTCGATGAAAACTCAAGAAGGGCAGAAAATAGGTGGCAAACATTAAAGGCATTTTTGAATTAAGAGCATTCGTGAAGAAAATACAAACCCTATGAGTATCAATGATTTTTTAACATTGGCATGATGGAAGAGAGTTTTTTTCTCAATAGGAGATTGGTTAACCTTGATAAGTACTGTGGACTCTTCCAGCTTATTATTTGTCAATTTTCAAAATACATGTAAGAATAACCAAAAGATTAGAAAAAATAGTGGAACTTTTTGTGGGAAGTAGTTAAAATGAAGGTAGGAAGATTCATTTTGCCAATTGGAATATTGTTAAAAGATGAAGAAAAAATGGGTTTAAGCATTGGTAATATCATCAAATGAAATATGACACTATTAGGGAAGTGGCGTTAGTGGTTACGTTAAAAGAAAACTTGCATTAGCATAGCATCATTAAGTAGATACGGGTAGAATAAGAATAGGTGGGATGCGATTTGTGGTTTTCACCGATAGCATTGTAGTCCTTGAATGATAATCGTTAAAAAGTCTTACTCGTTCTTTTTAAACTTGAGCTATAAGATTGGGGATAGAAGCAAAATTTACTTTTGGTAGGAAACCTAGAAGGATGATGATTCTTTTTCAACATGATTCCAAGATTATATAGATTATATTTGAAGAAAAATATTCTTACTAACAAGTTGTATTCATCCAAAGGTTGGAATCTCAGTTTTAAAAGAAACTTGAATCATGAAAAGAGTCATAGTAAGAGGGATAAATATCACTAATGTTAAGAGTTTGTATTTTTTCACAAATACCCTTACAATTTGAAGAGTAAGGGTGCTGTGAAACTATAAGGTAAGAGTAATTCTTTGGGTCTTATTGATGGAGAGGAAAAGTAAACTTTTTGACAACAGTTAAAATAATTACAAAAAAGGGGATAAGTTTTACTTTAGCGTCTTCATGGGCTTATGCTTCTAAAGAATTGAGAGATTTTTCTCTGCTTCTTGTATGTTTTAATTGAGGACTTTGTATAACATGTTTAGCTTTTGGAGCTTTGTAAGGGTTATGGCATATAGCTAGAATTCATTATAATAGAAATATTAGATAGGTAAAATAAAGAATATAGAAGCTAAAATATTGATGAATCGAAATAGATTCATTGGAGAAACAAAAAAATCAAATAAAAAATTATCATTTTCATTTATTCTTATATTGATAGATTACAAATATATTTATAAAATAATAAGACAAAAGCCTAATTCTAATAGGACTCTAAATAATATTCTTACACTAATAAGGAAACTTAATCATAACTATATAATATTTCAAGTCTCCTTGAACTAAATCGAGATAAGTTTAACTTAAATAGTTATAAAAGACAATAAAATAAAAATCAGCAAAAGCAATTTGTCATGGGTGAAGTCAAGTCTAAAAGTTGCTTACTCGTAGTCTTGCCAAGAGTGTATCTGAACAATCCATAAATAACTTAAAATAATAGATTATTCCACTTTATTGAGAACATTAATGTTGAGCGAAATCGTAGGAGCTGTAGTAGAACATCCCTTAGAGCATAATGTCACGTCCCACCCAAACTGTCCCTAAAAATCCAAATAAATAGTGGTTGCCTAAAAGATCTAGGCTTTTCTACATGGAAAGTTCTAGAGTTGCCTAGAGAAGTCTAGAAAAGGCTAGAGTTGGACGGACTCAACTCAAGCCAAGAAGAAGACTAGAATGTTCCCGAGCACCTTTGGAGGGTGCTAGAATGGGGCTGGAACGTTCTAGAATGCGCCGGATGGTTCGGGAAGGATGTAGTAACCGGAAGCTTATGGAACATCCCGGAAGGATGTAGAAGGCTATTGGGAAGCTTACGGAATATCCCGGAAGAATGTAGAAGGCTGCTTGGAAGCTTACTGAACATCCGGAAGGTGCGTGAAGGAGCTAGACAAACCTAGAAGACTTAGAGTTTGCGAGAAGGGCCTAGAGCGTTGTGGCACGTTGTACATAGACCTAGAAGCTTCTTGTATATTCTAGGCATAGAATTATCTAGAATGTGGTGGCATATTCTTAGGCTTAGAAGCCACCCTATAAATAGACCACTTGGTCTTCATTTGCATTCATCTTGGAAATCTTGGGAAATCCTTGGGAATTCTTAGCAATTGTATCATAAACTCTCTAGAGCAATACAAAGCATTCTTTGCAAACTCTCTTACTATTCTCTTTGGAGTTCCATTTTCGGATTGAAAGGCAGGCTTAGTGCGACGGACCGAGCTAAGTGCCGCACGATCGTTACTTGAGAAATTAAGGTCGTGACAGTTGGTATCAGAGCCTTAGGTTAAAGCATCTCTATCTTTGGCAAAAATGAAGAACACCGCCCCAGCTACACCAAGCATGGACGTTCCACCAATGGAACGTGGCCGTGAGGAAGTGCGGAAAGCCCCAGAAAGAGGAATCTCGAGGCCAAGTCGAAAGACTTGCTTTCTAGCTTGAAACACGAGTGGGAAGTGCGCGGGGCCGACAGGAGTGTTTGATCGGGTTGACAACTTGGAGGAGCGTTGCAATGGCTTGGAGGCCGAGGATGTGGAAATCCATGCGGCGGTTAAGATGTCACTCGATAGGCTGACGGTGGATTGAGGCAAGAGATTGATGGGTTAAAGGCGGAACTTGCCAAGGTAAGGGATCTTGTCCAAAGAGAACTTGCCAATGTATTGCATAGAATGGAGGATATGGGTGGTGATCTGGCTCATGTAAGCGGGCTATGGCCGCGGGAACTAGTGCGACCACGTCGGTAGGAGCTAAGAGGGTGGACGTTCCGGCCCAGACCTTTGTGGCGTTAGGAACGCCGTGAAGTGGACAACTTCCTGTGGGGACTAGAGCAATACTTTGAGGCCCCTACGGCATAACGGACCATGCCGAAGATTGACGTAGCCATGTATTTATCAGGCTTTCTGCGATGTTGTGGTGGAGACGGAGACATGGAGATGTGCAACGAGGGGTTTGCACAATTGACACCTTTGAAGACTTGAAAGGGGAGTTCAAGATGCGAGTCAAGATGCGATTCTTCCCGTAAATGTGAAGAGGAGGCAAGGGGCCGACCGCGACGGTTAAAGCAGACGGGGTAGCGTAAGGGATTATGTGAAGGGAGTTCGCTGACCTTCGCTTGAAGTCCCCGACACAACGACAAGGATGCCTTATTCTTGTTCATGGACGGTCTCCCGATCGTGGGCTAACCTTGAGCTCGAGCGACGTGGTGTCCAGAGACTTATCTTCGGCCATTGCGACCGCAGTAAAGCTTAGGTGACTACTCACTGAGCAAGGAGGGCTCCAGAAGCCACGGACAAGAAGTTTGGTGGAGAGAGAAGAGTAATGGAGAGCCATGCCGAAGAGTCGGGATCCAAAAATCATAAAAGCGGCTCTCATTCAGAGCCACGGGACAAAGGGAAGGAGAAGGAGGATCGGAATGCCTCGAAAGCCCCGTGTTACGTGCTTCATTTGCGATGGACCGCGGGGCACGTGAATGTCCAGAAGAGAAAGGCCTTGAGTGCCTTGGTTGCCTCCACACATAACCAAGATGGAGGTGAGTCGGACGATGGTGCAAAGATGGGTTCTTTGCGCCTGCATGATGCATTGCAGTGCCCCAAAGACCAAAAGTGCCGATGTATGTAGATGCAACCATCAATGGGAAGGTCGCGAAAGCCTTGGTCGACACGGGTGCGTCTCATGCTTTGTTTCGGTGGAGGAAGCAAAGAGACTCGGCCAGAAGGTTGTCAATGGAGGGGTTCTCTCGAAAGCGGTCAACTCGACGACTACCACTGCTACGTGGAGTCGCTCGCGGAGTTAAGGTCGATCTTGGTGCGTGGGTGACGAGTGGATTTATCGCTCCGGTGGCGCCATAGATGACTACTCGATGGTATTCGGCATGGAGGTTCTTGGACCGGTAAGAGCTTTCTTGGTGCCGTACTCAAACTCCGTGTGCATCGTGGATGGTTCGAGGCTTGCGTGGTACCGACGGACGGGACCCACGCGTAACCCAAGGCTCTCTGCCTTCAAATCGGGGATTGAAGAGGGACGAGAGTTACGACCATCTCAAAAGAGTACGACGAGGAGGAGTCGCCAAAGCCAAGCTTGTAGATGGACGTGCGGGATTGTCCCGAGATAAGTCCCACAAGGTGATGTTTGAGGCGTCACCAAAGCCAAGCTCTGCAGACGACGTGCAAGTTGTCCCAGGATAAAGTCCCACAAGAGTGATGTTTCGAGGCGTCGCCCAAAGTGAAGCTTGCCAACGGGAGTCGAAGCTACCCCGAATAAATCCCACGGGTGATGCATGGGGCCTCACCTAAACGGTTACCTCCCGGAGGAGTGAACCGTGAAGTCGAGTTGGAGCTCGACACCAGAGACCACACGTTAATGAGCCTGGCCGGTGGAAAAATCGAGTTGCAGCAATGCGGAAGCATGGTGGTGATGTCTTTGAGTCGAAAAGGGAAAGCAAGATACACCGGGAGGTCTACTAGAATGGGCCATTGCCCATTCCAGAGACCGTAGGAGTGTCTGTGGATTTCATCACTTGCCAAAATCGAGAGGGCTTTGGCGGCATTGTGTGGTGATTGATTGCTTCGGCAAGTATGCAACATTCATACACCTCGACCGACCGCACGGCCAGGCGATGAGACGCTTGTTCCCTCGAATAATGTTGTGAAGCATTGGGGGGATCCCCGTCTAATATTGTGAGTGGCCGAGACCCACGATTCATGGGAAATTTTGGACGTAACTATTCAAGCTATTGGGATCGGACTTGAATTTCTCTACCGATTTCCACCCCCAAAGCGACGGCGAAGCGGAACGTGCCAATGCATTCTTTGGAGTTGTATCTTAGGCAACTTTGTCGGTGCCAATCAATAATGATTGGGCTAAGTTGTGAATGTAGCCCAATTTTCCTACAATTTGCAAGGAGTGAGTCTACCCCAGAAGAGTCCGCCGAGATCGTCGTGGGCGACGACCTACGCTGACTCCCCATCTGCATGGCCACAAGTTATGAAGGGAAGAGCCTGCTCGCTTGAGATTTCCAAGGCATGGCATGAACAAGTGGAGTTGGCCGAGCCTGTTGCGTATGGCATCTAAGAAGATGACGAAATCGGCTGACAAGAAGAGGAGGATGATAGAGTTTCAAGAAGGTGATTTGGTCCTGGTGAAACTAAGGCCCCAACAATTGAAGTCCTTGCGGAAGGCTCATAAGGGGTTGTTGCGGAAATATGAGGGACCATTTCTGTCCTTAAGAAAAGTCGGTAAGGTGTCGTATGGCTGACTCCTCCAGAAGCTTAAACTCTATCCTGTTTTTCATGTAAGCATGCTGAAACTCTTTCTTGGAGATAAGGAAGACATAAGTAGGGGAGAGTCCAAGAGGGCGCGTACCGCAGTAGAAACCTCCTTCAACAAAGGAGTGGACTCAATTTTGGCGGACCGGCAGTCAGAGCGAAGAGGCGTCTCAAGTTATAGGGAATACTTGGTCAAATGGAAGAACGCCTCGGATGAAGAAACGAGTGGGACACGAGGAATCTTTGTGGCGGTTCAAAGACGACATCGAGAGGTTCGAAGCAGAAGCGCGGCAGGCGTCGCGAACTTAGTGGGGGGAGGGTGTCACGTCCCACCCAAACCGTCCCTAAAATCCAAATAAATAGTGGTTGCCTAAAAGATCTAGGCTTTTTCTACATGGAAAATTCTAGAGTTGCCTAGAAGTCTAGAAAGTGGCTTTAGAGTTGGACGGACTCGACTCGGCTTAAGAGACCACTAGAATGTTCCAGGCACAGCGCTGGAGGAGTGCTAGAATGGACTGTGGAACGTTCTAGAATGCTGCCGGATGGTTCGGGAAGGATGACGTAAGCCCTTTCACCGGAAGCTTATGGAACATCCCGAAAGGATGTAAAGGCGATGGAAGCTTACGGAATATCCCAGGAAGAATGTAGAAGGGCCGGAAGCTTACGGAACATCCGGAAGGTGCGTGAAGGAGCTAGACAAACCTAGAAGACTCTGAGTTTGCTAGAAGGTCCTGAGCCTTGTATGGCACATCAGTGCATAAACACAGAACCTTCTTGTATATTCTAGGCATAGAATTATCTAGAATGTGGTGGCATATTCTTAGGCTTAGAAGCCACCCTATAAATAGACCACTTGGTCTTCATTTGCATTCATCTTGGAAATCTTGGGAAATTCCTAACAATCTTGGAAATCTTGGGAAATTCCTAACAATCTTGGAAATCCTTGGGAATTCTTAGCAATTGTATCATAAACTCTCTAGAGCAATACAAAGCATTCTTTGCAAACTCTCTTACTATTCTCTTTGGAGTTCCATTTTCGGATTGAAAGGCAAGCTTAGTGCGACGGACCGAGCTAAGTGCCGCACGATCGTTACTTGAGAAATTAAGGTCGTGACAATAAGGTAACAAAGAATAAGCCTTAAGACACAAAGCAATAGAGGATATGTGGCATATGCTAAACAACAACAAAACCACACAAAAAATAGGCCGGTGGTGGAGTACCAATAATAAAGCGATGCAAAACTACACTAGAAAGGGCTATCCAGAAACTAGTATATTCAACGGCATAAGCAATTGAGGGATAGTAGCATAGGTAGCAATAACACCCAATTAAATGAAGACTGGTGCCTGGCATAAGTAGTTAACGACACAGGCAAAAAGAAGACAAATTTCAACACTCTTACTCAAGTTGGAGCATAAATATCAAACATATTAACTTAAATGGTGAGATATGACATTCTTCCAACAACAAAGAACCTTATTATAGGGCATTAGTAATAGAACTAAATTTTATCGAACTCAGAATGATAACCCTTTAATTGAGCATATTAAAATATATAAGCAAACAATCTTCAATCAATCAAATTGTAAACTCAACTAGAGCATATAACTCATAAAGCACCAACATAGAAGCTGACCCAAATATATCATACTACGTAGCAGCATCAGTGATAAGAAATCCAACTAAATCTTAGGAGATGTCGATCAAACACTTGATGATAGACGATGGCATGAGAAGCTGCCCCTAGTGTTTGCAATTGGTGTCGGTCACAAAAGACAACCAATGCATATCCATAAAAACAAACTCACGGCAATAATAAAACGACGCAAGTTTAAAGTAAAAGGTATGTACCAGCAATCAAAATCCAATCAATAACATACCAATTATCTAATCAACTAAAGAGAATACAAAACAATTCAATTCAAAATACCCAAGCCAACCAAATGAAACCAATCACCTATAAGGAATCCTATGAAAACCCATTCACCACACATATATTTGAACTTTATATATTTGAACTTAGTTAACCAACAATAAGAGTACCCATATGACTTTTTCAAAGTTCCAACTAATAAATAAAAACGAGATGATATCCATGTCTCAAATTACATAACCAGTGGACACATATTCAAATAATCAAACGAAATTAATAAAAAGTTATCCGAATAATAAAACATGCCACTTAAAATCATAGGTTGAAGAGTACCCATATGGCATACCCTCTTATTCATACGGCAAAATACCTAACTTTATTGAGACTAGTGGCCATTAGGCATCTAACGAGACCAATCAATGATACTATAAAATCTGTTGCCAAAAAAAGAGGCTTTGTAAATGGCAGCTCATGGATCGTGAAATTGTCTCCCAATTGATGCCCACTTGGGCAAAACCACAGGGAACATGATGATTGTCGACATAAGGTAAGAAGATGACGCATCCAGCAAATAGGCTTTGTTGGAAAGTAAGTGATGATGACAAACAAGTGATGGCGGTTGGTTGGGTCTCTCGAAAAAGGTCAGTGTAGAGACATTTGGGTTCACGATGGTGACTGGTTAAACGACAACTCTTAAGGTGGTCATGGCAACTGGGAAAAGAAGGCCCTATGGAAGTTGACAAAAGCAAGGTAAAACGATGGATTTAATGTTGGAGGACCTCGTATGAGTTGATTGTGCCAGACGGCAATTGGGTCCTTTGTTTTAATCACCACTCGGATTGAGGGAGGATAAAGTACAAATATTTTCAAGTTTGGAAAATAGAAAAAGTGTTCCAAGATCAAACACGACTTTGATGCCAAGTAGAAATATAAAATAGGTAAAATAATGTGGAAGCTAAAATATTGATGAATCAAAATAGATTGATTGGAGAACCATAAAATTAAAGATGTATAATTCTAATTTTAAATAAGACTCCTAAACTAATAAGGAAACTTAATTATAATTATCTAATATCTAATACTACTAATATTAAATATATAATATTTCAACTATTATAGCTTGGCACAGGTTTTTGTAATTGAATTACTAGTCCACTTTATACATTTATAATTGAAGTACTAGTCCACTTTGTACATTTATAATTGAAATAATATTACATATATTAATATAATATAATATTTCTTATAAAAATAGACATTACAAACTTAATGAGTCATAAAACTATATTTAAGGTAGAAATACATTAATTGCAACATACTTATTATGATGTGTGAAAAGATGATACCTTGGTCGCAACCAATGGAGCTCTGTCCCCCAGTATTTTAACATCAGGCAAGTAACTGAAATCTGAAGCAATCAAAGACATCTTTGGAAGCATGCTATGCAAAACCTCTAACAGTTTCTGCATAATCAAAAATAGGATCATTGCATGAAGTTATCTAAATTGAATGTAGGAAAAGAGGGAGAGGGAGGGGATTTGTCAAACCAAGCAACCAGTTGGTAACCAACATCTTCTAGGTTTCGGAAATACTTTAGACCAAATGCTCTTTGCAACAAAAAGTGGACCTTCAGTAGTTTGATAATGATCCAACTCTAAGATCTCAACGCAACGCTTGATTAGTGAGTCTTCTAAAGGCTTATACAACTCATACAGATTTTCCCTATCAATGACCAGCCTGAATCAGTAAACAATATGAACACGTTTTCCTTTTTTAAATAGAAAATTGAAAGCCATTAGAAAGATAATATGACGGCCTGTGACCTAAAAGCTCAGTATGGAAGACTGGATTATTCCACTCACCAGCACAGGTTTCGCTTAAATATTTTTTTAATGCATTCTACTTCATTTATATGGGTAAATAGATTTTTGTACAACCAAACTATAATGATTGTTACAAAAGTACCTCCCAACTTTAAATTGTTACAAAGCTAGCATTAAAATTCAATTGTGGTTACTAACAAACCCTCACCATTAAATTTCTATCACTAATGAAAACAAATTAGGTGCAATCACGGGATCAATTTTAATATTAAAATAATATACAATTAGTTAAGATAATAATATCAGTATCATTAAAATACTAAATTTTATAGTATTTTGAAAACAAATTTCAAATACCTGTGAACCTCTTCTTTTCTTTATAAATCTCTAACCTAGTTCTAACCAGAATCTCTTCCACTTCATCCACAATATCTATTTGTACTCTGCTTTGCTTCATCACCATCCTTATCTTCTCTCTCCCCACCTTCAAACCCTCCACCAAATCTCCTTTCCCATTTGGCTCCAATTTTCCAAAAGGATTCCTCTCCCAAAGGACTTGATTCTCTATATTTTCTAATCCCTTCTAGTTAGGCAAAATATGGAAGCATAAATTAAATAACCTGTGAAATTGTGAAAGAAAATATTATTATTCCACTTCCTTTTTTTTTAAAGATAATGGTCTACAGTCCCTTTTATAGATGACAAATCCATCTATTAATTAGGACATAACAGCATAATATAAACCAAATCTCTCTAAAATGGCAACTACTAAAAACCTTAAATAAACAAAACTAATTAGTAATGAATCCCTTAATTTAAGGAAATTATGCAATAAACAAATATGTTGTAAATCAAATAAAAATCATGGTAATTAATGCTGAATAAAACGTAGAATATTTCTACACTCCACCTCAAGCTTGGTTGTAAATGTTGATTAAGCCTAACTTGAAATTCAGGTGTTCGAACTTTATTCTTGGTAGTGCTTTGGTAAGAATACCAACTATTTAAAGACATGTTGGAAGATATAACATGATTATCTGTTCTTCTATTTTCTGTTTTATAAAGTCATGATCGATCTCCACATGCTTTATTTCGTCACGATGTACTAGATTCTTTGCAAAGTTGATGGCAGATTGATTGTCACATAACATTTTCATAAGTTCTTCCATCGAGATTCTCATTTTTCTTAGGAGTCTTCTTAGCTACATTCTTTCGCAAATGCCATGAGCCATTGCTCTGAAACTAGCTTTTGCATTGCTTCTTGACACAAACAATTGTTTTTACTTCACCATGTGACTAGATTTTCCTTATAAATACGTGCAGTAGCCATAAATAAGTTGATATTCAATCTTTTATTGATCCAATCCAATCAACATCATTATATATCTCAATGTCTCTACTCAATGTTCGTTTATTAGCTTCAAGTATCTCTGTATTCTGTAGACCACCTCCATGTGTTCTTCATTTGGACAGTTCATAAACTGATTCACCATACTCACTGAGAAACCAATGTCAGGCCTGGTGTGATAAATATATAAGTTTTCCCACAAGTCTTTGAAATCTAGCTTTGTCAACAGATGCAGTATCTTTTTGGGTTACCAATTTGGTTGTCGAGTCTATAGGAGTATCAACTAGCTTGCATTCGAGCATCCATGTTTCTTTCAAAAGGTCAATGATGTATTTCCTTTTGACAGCCCTTTCTTGATCGAGCTACTTCCATCCCTAGAAAAAAATTTAAGGCTTACCAAGTCTTTGATTTAAAAACCTTTGGCTAGGAGACTTTTACGACTGCTTATCTCCTCCTTATAATCTCCTTTTAGAATGATGTTGCCTATATAAACAATAAGGATAGCAATTTTTCCTTCCAATGAGTGTTTAACAAAAGGAGTGTGATCTACTTGGCACTAAAAGTAGTTGCACCCAAGGCTCCAAAAGGCATAAATGGATACTCAGGCGATTTTCCCAAATAAGGTAAGGCATAAGCCTCAAGACGGTGTGATGCGAAAGCCTCACTTAAAATTGAAAAAATACATAAAATTATTAATTACCTATTATATAAAGTAAAATACACTAAAAATTAAGTAAGAATAACATAAGTAATTTGGATATGAAGTCAAAGGTCTAAAACACAAGTTAAGATTCAAATAAAGACACAAAACCAAGTTTCACAATAAACCACAAATAACATAGAAAACATGTTTTATAAGTGCCATCCTAAGTGTGCCTTAAGGCACTCAAAACTTATGTGTTTGTGTTTAAGTTTCTTGTTATACATAATATAAACCAAAAAATTCATCCTATGTGTGCTCAATCAGTTTTATGAAAGAACTCTCGAAGTCCTTCATTTCTTCCTTTTCTTTTTATTTTATTTTTCTTTTTTCATTTTATGGCTATTGGGCTTTTATAAAGAATCTGGACCTAGCTTTAAAACAACAAAATTTGGCCATTTATTGTTTCATGAAAGAGAGTTAAGCCTCTTGGTGCCTCATGGCGTATAGCCTCAAGGTGTACGCCTTACTATAAAAGGTGTAAGCCTCAAATTACATAGATGTGGCGCTAACCTCAAGGCTCCCATCAGTCGCCTCACCTCAAAGCACGCCTCAAGGCGCTACCTCTACGTTTTTTGGAACTATGTTTGCACCTCTTTACTTCCTTTGAAAATCTGTCAAATCAAACTCCTAGGGATTGCTTGAGTCCATACTTCTCAACTTGAAGACGTCATTTGTTGTAGCTTGCGTCTTAAAAGCAAGAGATATGTCCATGTGCTCTTCTTCATCCAGATGATGGAATGGCTAGTCTATGTTGGAAGCCAGAGATATAAGGACTCAAACTGTGTTTAGCTTGACTACAGGAGCAAAGGTCTATTCGTAGTCAATTCGAAAGGATTGTGTAAATCCTTTTAAAACAAGACAAGCTTTGAACCAACCAATGCTTCTGTCTCCTCCACATATCATAGTGAAGATCCATTTACAACCAACTAGACAATTCTCCATTAGCAATCCTATTATCTCCCATGTTTCATTATACTCTAGTGCAAGGATTTCTTCCAACACATCTGCTTTCCACTCAAGGGATTTGAGAGCTTCATGTATGTTGTTAGGGATTAGTATTTTGTGAAGGTTGACAACAAAAGCTCTGAAGTTGGTTGATAGTCCTTGATATGGCACAAATGTATTTATTGGGTGCTTTGTATAGGATCAAACACCTTTTCTTACAACAATAGGTAAATCACTATCATCATCAGATAACTCACTACGGGAAGATTGTACAACAATACGCAAATCACTATCATTATTAGTTAACTTATTATTAAAAGACTCAAGATTATAGTTACCTTTATTCAAATTCAAATCTTGGATTTTCTCAAGAGGTTCATGTTGTTCTATCTCATTTAGGCTTTTTTTCATTTTTGAATAGAAAATAAGAACGTTTTTGTTTGTTTATTGAGTAGTGTTTGGAAGAGGAGTTAAAGGTTCTAACAATGGAATGAGCAATTAGGCTGGAGTATCAAGAGGAACAAGAAAATGTGGAGGAATGTAAGATGACTCAAGGGTATTGATTTCAATGGTTTCAACATCCCAACGCTGGTATTACTCTTTGATTCTCCCCCTAAATATTAGATTTGGGGTAAAAGGATTGTTCTTTAAAGAATGCGACATCCATGAAGTGTTAGTATCTTTTTGCAACTGAAGAGTAGCATTTGTAACCCTTTTGAATTAAAGAATACCTTAGGAAAATACACTTAACTACTCAAGGATCAAGTTTGCCACTGTGTCAACAGTTTAGGTAAAGTTTAAAATTTCAAGACTCGAGAAGACATTCTATTTATGAGGTAGGCCATAGTGAGGACAACATCACTCCAAAATTGTTTTTGCATGTGTAGAGAATACGAAGGAGATGTTTGTTTTTTCTTTCAACAATTACATTATGTTGAGCTATGTCGACACAACTTTGAGGTATAATGGCTTAGCTTAATAGATAATCATCAAGAATGGTCTTGAAATATTCCTTATCATTATCAGTTCTCAAAATGTGTATTTTGGCTTGAAACTATGTTTGAATCATGGTGTTAAAATTTTTGAAAATTTTCCATGCCTCTATTTTTCTTTCACAAGGAAAACCCATTTCTTAACCTAATGTGATCATTTATAAATGTTATAAACCAACGAGTTTCGGTAACATTCTTGACCCTAGATGGTCTCCACACATCACTATCAATCATTGATAGAGATTGGGATACTTTGTAAGGTTAATTAGGGTATACATTTCGAACATGCTTTGAACACTAACAAATTTCCCACTGAAAATCGTTCAAACTTTTATTATTGAATAACGATAGGAAACTTTTTTGAGATACACAAAATTTGAATGTCCAAAGTGCCACAACATGATTGATTGCATTATCATTATTGGAGTGAGAAAAAAGACTTTCATGAAATTTACTCATAAACACTAAACAGATTGCATTGTTTCCTTTGAAAATAATCATTAACCTTGCAAAGATAGAGCCTGGAACACATTTTAGCTCAATCATGCCAAATCCAAGACCTAGAATTCACAAAAATTTGGGACACTTTTAGTATCACTAGTGTGTTCCCGAGGAAGTCTACTAATTGGCAATAGATTGCATTCTAATTTTGAAACTAAAAGAATTGAGTTGAGTGTGAGGTTCTTTGAAATCTTAACAAAACGTGTACTAGCTACCCTTAAGAGTGAACCATCTGCTATTATGATAGATAAATTTTCATGGCAAGGCTTGAAATTAGTAAGCATTTTTCCATCGACAATCATATGATCCGATGCCCGGATTCCACAATCCATGGATTTAGTATTTCCTTTTAACACAAAGCACTCAAAAAACTACCCTTGTGTGCAAAGGATATGGTTCCTATAATTGTGGTTGATGGGGCTATTTGTAATTGGTTGAATATTTTCTGCGTCAGCTCCAATTGCTCCTTGTTGAATGGCTTAGACTGGGTCGGTTCAGGGTTCTCTCCCATAGAGACATGATTAACTCAACCTTCTCTATTATAAGTAGGGTGTGATGGCTTCTAATCCGCTTGTTTTTCAAGAATTTTCCAGTAATTATTGAAGTTATTTTTATTTTACAAAAAAATTTCCTCTCATTATTTCTTGATACCAGATACATATATATACAATTGTTATGACTAATATATAGCTGGAAGTCACCTTGAAAATCAAGGGTTGATTATACTTTGAATCAATCATATGTCTAGATTGATTTCCTACACTCCCCCTTAAGCCAGGCGATATATGTTTTTCAAACCAAGTGATACACTTAACACTATGAAATTAGGACGAAACAAAGCTTTGGTTAAGATATCTGCTACTTATTGTCTAGATGGAACATAGTTGAAGGAGATCATCTTACCTTCAATTTTTTCATTGATGAAGTGTTTATCAATTTTCATATGTTTAGTTCGATCATGGTGGATTGGATTTTTGGCAATTGTAATTTCTGACTGATTGTCACATGATTATAATAGATTCTGAACTTTCAACCTTGAGTTCGTTTAACAGTTGTTTTAGCCAAATTCCTTCACAGATGCCCAAAGTCAATGCACAAAACTCAACCTCGACACTGCTACGTGCTACCACTGCCTGCTTTTTGCTACGCCATGTCACCAAATTTCTCCAAATAAATGAGCATTATCCAGATGTGGATTTTCGATCACTAAGAGATCCAACCCAATCAACGTCAGTATAAATTTCCAATGTCCTATTAATTGTTTTCCTAAACATGAGCCATTTTCCAGGATCCTTCTTCAAGTATCTTAGAATACGGTTTACTGCCTCCAAATGATCTATTGATGGGTTGTCAAGAAACTGACTAACAACACTAACTACAAAACTTATATCTGGACGTGTATAAGTCAAAAATATTAACTTTCCTACCAAACGCTGATATTGCCCATTATCAGTTGCCAATTCATTATTAGTTCGAGGCATTAGTTTGGTGTTAGGGTCCATGGGTGTTTCAATAGGCTTACACCCACTCATGTCAATCTCACATAAGAGATCTAGAACATATTTGCATTGAGAAACTGAGATTCCTTTGGTGCTACGTGCCACCTCCATCCGTAAGAAATATTTCAAATATCCCAAGTCTTTAACCTCGAATTTCTTGGATAATAGCATCTTAAGCCTCATCATCAACATATACAATCAAAGTTGTGATTCTTCCATCTGTGAAGTGTTTGACAAACAGAGTGTGGTCTTTATGTGTCTGAGAGTATCCATCCTGTTTGAGCCCAATTAGAAAATTGTATAGCCTCTTCCTCTCTACAATATGCTTGTATCTGGTTCCATCTTCTAGACATTTCCATGGGTTTTGTGCATGCAGGTCTAATTGCTATCAATAGCAATTAAGGGTGTTGAAATATTGAGTTACAGTCAAATCTTCTGGACATAAATCATGAAGAATGCTCTCTATCTCGAACAATTTTGAAGTATTCTCCTTATTTGAATATGTTTCCTTAGCAGCCTCCCAAATTGTGTAGTTCCATAGAGAATCAAAGTTTCTCATATGTCATTGGTCATGGAATCAATTAGCCATGACACAACCATGCTATTTTCAAACTTCCAACTTTTGAACTTTGGGTCATTTTCTGTTGGTTAGGTTGCAATTCCGAAAAGGTAATCTTTTCCCTTATCACATATAAACATCATCACGGATTAGGATCATTGGAGATAGTTGTTCCCATTTGGTTTGTGCCCTATAATGAGAATGAGGTTGTCGTCAGTACTTCCATTGTTGCTGTTGAAGTTCATGACTTCTTGATTTGAGGAGATTTCAGGGGCAAAGAGAGGAGTTATATCTCTGTGGCCATTCCGCATTTAGTCATATAGGAATTAGGGTTCAGATAAAGGCTTTGATACCATTTGAAAATTGTGAAAGAAAATATTATTAAACTATTTTTTTAAAGGTAAATGGTCTATGGTATGAGAAATCCATCAATTAATTAGGAAATAACAGTAATATAAATCAAATCTCCCTTAAATTAAGGAAACTAATCACTACTCAATCCTTTAATTTAAGGAGCCTTACATTATTCAATAAACAAATCTATTGGAAATTAATGCCGAGTAAAACACGGAATATTTCTACTAAACCCAACAAAAAAAGTATATATCTTTGAATTCTTCACAAGAAATGTGCCGAGTTTTGAAGAAAGGAACACATGTTATTATAATGGGTAGCACTAGGCCAAAATTCAATTTAGTTTTTTGAAGATGGAAAAGGAACTTGAAGATCCTTTGTCGGGAAGAAGAAAAGGGAACAAGATTTATCAATAATGAAGGTTTTGGTTGGTTTTGGATTAGGGGTTGTTTGCGGTTGCAAACCAATCAAGAACTGGTGCTGGGACGGTTTAATGTTTTTTTAATAATTTAAAAAAAATTATATCGTATTTAATAATAATTTATTATCATCTTAAATAACACTATATCATTTTGATATTAAAATTGGTCATGTAATGCCAAGTGATTTGTTTCGGTTAATTTATTTTTTTAGGAACGTGGCAATGATGATATACAACAATTGAAGTTTAATGCTAGTTTTGTTACTAGTTTTATAACAATTTAAAGATAGTACTTTCAATACAACCATTGTAATTCAGTTGTAGAAAAATATATCTACCCTCTAAATAATTCTCATGAGAAATGATTACTTGATAAATTTTCTTAGCTTTCGGCAATAATGACCAGAAGACTCATAAAGTGCCTCACAAAATCTCAAAACCAAATCCAATTCCAACCACAAGTGCAATCATGTATGGAACTGATCACGATATATATACGAGCACCAAAGAAAGACCACAACTAGTGAACCAGTGAAAAGACACTTATTTTGGGCAACGGATCCCTTCTTTGCAATTCTATATTGTACAAAAAAATTCCTTTATGGTCCCATTCAAATGAGTAACAAGATCAACTCGAAACATCATTAGAAAGGTCATTACATGTAGAGTAAAATACTAATATCTACATGACAAATTTGATTCTATTTGAAAGTGACCTTTACATTCGTATATTGATATAAAACCAAATGGAATAAAATACAGAAATCACCTCATTCAAGGTCCAATTTTAGCAAATTTCACAAAGGAGGGTGAGTTAAACGAATTTTTAATGTAAAGTTTGGATATATAAAATTCACATACTATGAAAAGAGAAGTTAGATGGATGCGTAAAATCTTCACCTATATTCTACACAGATTTCTAACACGTTATAAGCGTGAAATTTTCACACAGATATATGCCAATTGTGTGTAAACAAAAATTGGGAAAGAGAACAATAAAATGAACAGTGACGGAAATATATTGTGAAATAAAGTTAAGTTAAAGAAGATTATGAATATTGGTATAACCCAACCCTACATTGTGAGTTTCCCCAATAAAATATTTTTAGCTGGATTCAAACAATTATTAAAAAAATCAACCAATAAGCTAAAGAAAAAAAATTCAATAAAGTGACTGGCACAGCTTCCTACCTAACATGTTTCTCTACCCACACTTCCATCCATGGGGAGACTTGATCTTTTGAATGGATAAGATCATGAGGAAGATTATCGAGAACCTGGAAGGGACAAATTCAGAAATTTATTTTGCAAGCAATTCAAATATAACTCACATGTGTACCAAGAAACTTCAGAAACTAAAGTTGAGAACTAAGTTTGCTCATTGATATAACGCCATGTTAGAGAGGACAATAAAAATCCATACACCTCTGTTTTACAAACGTGAGAAAAACTCTTGGCAAAGACAAACGGAAAATATTTATTAGGTTCTGAGTCCTGCAAGGTTTTTAATGTCGCAGTGCTCTATAAATAAATATATACATATATTCACAGGCCAACACACTCATTATTATAAATAAAAAATGTAATGGCTATTTTAGAAAACTTAATTTTTTCATTGTTTGATTTCTCAACATGATCATAGTAGTTTCTATTCTCAAAATCTCAACATGCCACCTCCAATCTCCACATAGTTGGTGTCTGTCTAGAACAAGAATATGTTGAAATATAGAAATATGACGAGAGAACTTGAAATTCAAAGAAATGCATTCTTATTCCCCTTAATAATAATAGAGAATTCACTAATCCTAATATGACTCTTAAACTTATAAAGAAACTAAATAAAAAATATCTTATAATCCGACACTCCCCTCAACCTGGGCACATCTTGCACATTTACTAAAACATTAAAATATAAAAAGCAATGTCACCAAATAAAATCAAAAGAATATCCACTGCAATTGAAGTTGAAGCGAGAAGCTGCTTGCAATAGTTAAAAAAAAATCAACAATCTAATAATAGTATTTGTGATGAAGCTCACATCAAATAATAAAGAGTTGAGGTCACTACAAGTTCTATATTTCATCAATAAATACACTTTAATCCTTTATGTTTTAAAGTATACATTTATGGTCCTCTAATTCTTTAAAAATTTCAATCAATACCAAATAGTCTTTTTTCAAGGATAAATTTGAAATTTAAAAAAATAAAACACAAAAAGAAAAAAAATTAAAAAGTTACCCAAAACAAATTATAAAAATACACAAAAGAAAAAATCAATTTATATTTGGAATATGAAAAAATAAGTATGCAATAAACTTTTTTTGTGTTTTTAAAAATTTATTTCTTTTACATTTTCTATTTCAAAATTCTAATCTTTAGACTTTTGCATTTTTAAAGAACTCATGAATTTTATTCATTTCTAATATGAAGTAGCTTCCTTTTTTTAACTTTTTTGTATATTTAGAAATCCTTTTTTTTTTTGTATTTTGAATATTTTTTTTTAAATATTTAGCATGAATGTCACAGGACCAGTAAAGTAGGATATATCCTCTACTTTGTCTATTCCCATAATGGGGTGCTATGAAAAGTACTTAGGCGTGTCAACTTTCATTGAAAGGGATAAATCCCATGCTTTCTCAAATCCCAAAGAAAAGCTCTAAAATAGTGCAGAGTATTAGCACCTCCTAGGAGTAAGTTTTGGTGCAAAAGTTACACTAAAGTAGAGTTCTAATATAAGAATATTCTACAATTACAATAGTATATACATTTTAGTTTGATATTTAGTATAGTGGGTTAGAGATGAAAAAACAGTGTCAAAATTGCACCATCTTAGCACAAAAGTTACACTTACATAGAATTTTGGGTTGAAGCAAGCCTAAAAGAATTAGGTGACTACGTACCTTAAAAGATAGAATGTTAAAAGTGTACATTTTAATGAATTACATGACCTATAAAGACCTTTACTCAATAATATATCTTGAAGCGCCACTTCGTTTAGTACAATATACTAAAGTTGAATTCCATCTACAATAGAAAGATGCTAAGAGTATGATGCTAAGAGTATGGTAACATAAAAAAGTACCTAAGCAATATAAAGTTGAAGAGCAAGAGCAGGTGAAATCATAAGCTGAAACAACAATGCAAAAGCACACAAAAAAGGGTTTTTGGAAACTGAGATAGACAACAACAGTGCTAGGTGTCATGATCCGAATGAGGAGCACTTTGGTAATTGACAAAATAATAATTATTGAATTATTTTGAACTTATGTCTCCTCTCAAAAAATGATGTTTCTTCTTGAAAGAGGAGAAAATGCTCTAAGAGTAATTTAGGGGAAAGTATGGTGTCAATGTTTCTACCATCCCAGCAACCGTTAACACGATATGCTAAGTGAGTTACTTGTGAGCTAGAGAATGCTCATGAGGTAGAGATTGGTTGTCTCACAGAGGCACGTCAATGTCAGAGACAAGGGGCCTTAGGGACAATATTGGTGATATAGAAAGTGACATTCCTTGTAAAGGTAGCTTTACATTCCTTGTGAGCATGTAAAGGTATGTAAATGTAGCTTCGTGAGAAAGTGACATTCCTTGTGAGCAGCATTGCACAAGTGATGGCATATGGATGAGTGGCAGCATGCTAATATGGTAAAGTTTCTCTATGGTACGCACATTGCGAATGGCAACACTCATAACAGTGACGTCAAGTGGGGATGTGTGTTAGCTAAGAGTTCGGCCAAGCACTAAGAATCCGTAAGTTAGAAGGCAAGGAAGTGGGTGACAACGTGCTAGGATGATGGCATCATGCGTGGTCTTCGGATCAATGAATTGCTCACTCAGACAACATGTGAGTTTAGGTGGATGAAACTTGTTTGCATGTAAGACATGCTTGCTTGTTTAACTTGAGAATAAGTTGGCATTTGTGTTGGCTTCAGTATAAATATGCTGAGGAAAATTAAGCATACATGCATGAAGGGTGCACAATAAACTTGGCTTTTAGGCAAGGAATTATGCCTTAGTGTCAAGTTGCTATTCGAAGGTGTATATAAAGAGATCCGACAAGAGGAATGGTAGGCCTACTACGTCTTAGTGTATTCTTGTACTTCTTGCTATCAACGTGTATGACTTGTATGGCTAAGGGAGTAGCTGTGCTCCCTAATGCATTGATGATAGGAATCTTATGATGGGGCGAATACCTCGATTGAGTAACCTTCATGCTTGGAAGCAATCGGTATGTTGCATGCATGCGTGACTCGATCGAAAGTAGTTTTTGTTGGTATTTTCTCAAGGGACACCACTAAGTATTTATAGAAGGGTCATGTTTTAAACTCAAAAAATGATAGGTTGGCTTTGAGTTGAATAGTCTTGATGCCGAACAATCAAATTTCTGCTATGTGAATTCACAGATGGTTACACTAGGCTTGTGTAGTGGCGCTAGAAGTTGAGGGTAAGACAAGAAAGAGTGCTAATTTTGACGAGCAAAAGCAAGAAGCTGACGTAAGTGGTTACTTATACATGTAAAGAGAAGACACTAACTCTCCTATCAAGTTGGAGCATATCACATGGCCAACTTGAATAGTGAATTGTGAAAGAATCTTCCAATAACAAATAAGCATTTATATTGGTAGCAGTACAACTTAAATTTTATCGAGCAAAATAAGAAACCCTTCGATTAGAGATAATGTGTAAACAAATTATCTTCAATCAACTAGATAATTACCCCAACCAGAGTATCATAATCCATAAACCAAATAATCGAAGAACAAGTAAAAAAGGAATATTTCCAACTACAATGACCGGCCAACAAGCACGAACCATTTTTTCATCTTTTTTATAATCAATCAACAATTCATAATTCTTTAAAGCCCAAGTAATCCATGAGTGGGAGAACTTGATATAATTTGAGCACAAGAACAAATGTGAACATATACCCATCCTATTTGTTCAACACATCTTGGAGGAAAAGGAAAGAATTGCTCTACTGAAGGAACATCAAACTCCTCAAAACTTGCAAACAATTTTTGTCAAAGAAAATAAATACGAGAAGCAACAAGACTTAACAAAAATAACAAGAACATCTTAGACACCACCCAACAAATAGAGATAAATTGAAATATAATACCCATTTGAACCAGATGTTACCAAGTTCAACAAGTCCAACAATGGTCAAAGAGAAATGGATAATGATTGAACCTAAAGATACCACCTTCAGCGAATAATAATTGGCTCATGGATCTTCAAATTTGTCAAAGAAAAGTATCACCTTCTTCAATGGAGTGTGACCCGATAAGAGAGAAAAAGGGAGAAATCTACAATGATGAGAGAGGAGCCACTCAAGTACCTCATAACCCTCAATTAGTGAGATGTCAAACATGAACTAAATGTCGTCGACTTGGATGGATGGCCAGAAGGAAGCACAAACAAAACAGCATTAAAAGTAAAGTTTAAGCAATACATGAACGTAACGGTTGGACAAGGCAACACGCGATCCCAAGTGTAGAGATGGCACCAGTGCAACTAGTATTTCACTTGCTTGCAATTTAGAGTAAGGCAAGTGATGGCCAATAAAAGGAGATCGGAAGGACAAACTTTGGTTGAAGGAGGCTAAAGTTGAAAGATAATATAACAACAGTTAGGGTCACAACTTCGTAACTTCTAAATTGTGTGACGTTGAAGCTAATATCGATGACTTGGTCAAAAGAACAAACCACAAAATATCAATGGAGGAGTCAAGAAGCGACACTTTTTTGAGATAAGGCTTTTAAATTTTTATGTTTTTAATGTGTTAGAAAAAGCGATACATAAAGACTAAACTTTTAGTGATTAGAAAAATAAATCAAAATGTTTAGAATCGAACATTGCTCAAACATTCAAGATAAAATATCAAAATATAACTTGAAAATCAAAGAAATTCTCCTTAATAATAAGAGGATTGCATCAATATTTATAGGGATATTAGGACATTGAAATCCTAATCCTAATATGACTCCTAAACTAATAAGAAAACTAAATAGAAATATCAAATACTCCAATAGAATCTACTACTATTTATCCTCCACTGATGCTATTGCTACATGTCGCTTTTGAAGAACTTAATTGTTCAAGAAACCTTTGTTTCTGATTGCAAGTCATTTGGTTATTTATCTATTTAATATTATCTCTTTATTGTAACTTATCTCTGCCTCTATTATTTTCTGTCCATTTGAAGGTCTCTTATCGTCTCTGTGCTCCAAAAAATATGAGTTCCACTGTCTTATGTCTCTCCCTATGCTTTTATGGTGTTGCCTGTTTCCCAACATTCACAGGGTTTTTTCACTTTTATAGCCTATGACTTCTTTAAGTTAGCAAAAATTATAATCCCTCAACTATTTTTACAAGAGAACAAAATAAGGAATATACAAAGCATGAAAAGAAAATAACAATATAGCATGTAAATTTTTAAATAGTTAGCCAAAATTAACAGGACTATGTCCACAAAGCTACTATATGCCTTCACTATAGAGAAATAATACAAAAATGTTTGTCGCGAAAAAAAATATCTATGTAAGTTTTCCTCACACTATACATGGCATGATTTACTATGCTCCCATGCCCATTTGAAGCCCTAACGCTCTTTGTACTCAGTTATCTCTCATCTCTACATGGCATAGATAATTTTCACTCATCTTCTCCTCTATTTATAAATTACAGAAAAAATTAATAAAACTCGTTCACAATGAAAAATCGTTCCAAGACAATTGCTTGCTAGTTGTCATTATTTCTTTGGTTGTTGCATACCTTTCTCTTTCGTACTTTTCTTCTATTATGGGCACTGCTTATCCTAACACTCAAAACATTTAACCGTGTTGGTGATCTTTTCTATGTGGCATATGATAAATAATTGTGTAGATTTCAAAATTTTGAATGAAAATTGTCTATTATGACTGAAAAACCTAATGACTATTTTCAAGTTTCGAATAACTCCATCATATGAGATAAAAGTTCAGGATCCTATATGTAGATTTGAAAAAAGTATCTATTATGAATGAAAAACCTTATGGCTATTTCCAATTTTCTCATAATTTTTACATCTGATTTTTGAATAGGGTCAGAGTAAAATCTGCTATTTGTCGAACCCGTAAAAACAGGCCATTATATTACAACCCCAAACCACACAAGAGAGAGAGTGAGGACAGGGAGGATATGACTTTGGTAAAAAGATATGTCAAGAATCAAAATCTTGAAAATTTGTGGTATTGATAGGTAACAATCAAATTTATGTTCAACACAAAAATAGCACTAAATGAGATTCTGACGTTAATTTGCACACTGAAAGAAATTCTATACTATTTTTTCTATTTGACTACAATAAACAAAAAGCAGTCTAGTTATTATAAATTGATACCAGGTTAGGACATACCTCAAGCATTATGACCCAACATGGTTGCTCTTCCACACCCCCTATTGAAAGTAAATAAACATAGTAAGAAGGAAAGTAGCTGTGAACTTCAATAAGAGAGAGAAAAGTTGAAGATATACCTAATGGAGAAACTTTAGTAAGATAAAACTACAACTATGAACTTTTAGCATAATCAATTACATCAATATGGATTTAAAAAGAAAAAAGAATTAGCTGTTTCAGAATTCAGAACTCCTTGACAATTAAAGATACTTCAGAAAAGTGATACAATAAAAGAGCTTCAGAAGATGACTATGATTGCAATTTAATGAAAAAATAGAAGTCGTCCAATATGTCAAACAACAGAATATAGAAATGAAACAGGTGATGAATCAAAACATATTTTGGAGCAAAGTTTACATGGAACAATTTGACAGTGAGCAGAAAACTGGACAGATCTTCCTAACAGCATGGGACAGTCCTGTTGAGAGAGAATTTAAGATGAGGCCAGAGAGAAGACTGGATCAGATCATCTTCCCATTTTTTGGATACGAAGGTTAAACAATGGTGTCTAGTGCCTTTTACTATTGAAAATATTTGGTGGGAACATCATTCGTTCAGGAATCAAGTGGTGGTATGGTGGAAAGAAGCTGTTTTTGAGGGGTGGAGAGGATATTAATTTATGAAGTTGAGTTGTTCCCAGGACAAGCGGAAGAGATAGAATAAAGAGCTGATTATAAAAGGAAGATTGCGGAAACAAATGTCACACATTACTTGGTTAAAAGGAGGGGATACTAATTCCAGGTTTTTTCATAACATGGTTGATGGTAGAAGGCTTAGGAATTTTATAATCAAACTAGAAGTGAAATCTGGTGTATTTATTTAGGAGGATAATTCATTAGAGGAACATGTGCTGCAGTTTTTCAAGAGTCTCCACTCTAAATCTTCAAGTTGCAGACCAAGAATTGGTGGTTTGGATTGGATTAAATTAAATGGTGAGAAAGCATGTTGGCTAAAGAGACCTTTTCAAGCAGAAGAGGCACACTGTAAGATTGTTTTGAGTATTATAAGGAAAAGGCACCAGGCTCAGGTGGTTTCAATTTTGCTTTTATTAAGAAGTGTTGGCTTGAGGTCAAGGATGACTTGATGTGTTCAAAAAAAAATTCAGGGAGGTGTGGTAAATAGGACTAATTCAACATATGTCTGCCTTATTCCTAAAGCATCAGAAGAATTAAAGATTACAGATTTTGAGCGTTTATCTAAAGTTATGTCCTTGAGGCTATAGGAGGTTTTGGAAGATATTTTTTCAGGAGCAGAATAAGCTTCCATGAAGGACATTCATATTTTGGATGTTGTGTGGCTAATGAATTTGTCAAGGACTACTGAAGTAGGAATAAATAACAATTGGTGTTTAAGATTGATTTTGAGATGACATGATTATGTAGGATTGGAATTTTCGAACTCGATTCTTCAAGATAAAGTGGAAATAATGGATACACGATTGCCTAAAGTCAACAAAACTTTTAATTATTATTAATAGGAGATCAAAGGGTCCTTGTCCATTTGATGCTTAAAGAAGATTACGGCAAGGTGATCCTCTTTCACCTTTTGTTTTTGTTTTGGTAGTGGATGGATTGAGCATATCGGTGGAAGGAGCTATGCGCTTTAATTTGGTATTAGTTAGTGACTCATTTTTAATTTGCTAATGGTACCATTTTTTTTTCAAGTGGTGAAATAGAATTTTTCAATCAATAAATTTTAAAACATTTTGTTTTCTAGGTTGTATAATCTATTGTAATTATGAAATGTTTTTGGGAGCAAAGTTTACTCTACATGTGATCGGATTATTAATTTTAGGAGAAATCGAAATGATTGTGAGATTAAAGATCTAGCAAAATTGTTGCAGCTTTTGGAAGAACATTCAAGTTTACTCTTCTCGACAAGATTCTTAAGTTTGATTAATGTCACGTCCCGCCCAAACTGTCCCTAAAAATCCAAATAAATAGTGGTTGCCTAAAGGATCTAGGCTTTTCTACATGGAAAGTTCTAGAGTTGCCTAGAGAAGTCTAGAAAGCCGCTAGAATGGGACGACTCAACTCAAGCTTGAAGACACCTAGATTGTTCCGCAGCACACCTGAGGGTGCCAGAATGGGTCGAACGTTTCTAGAATGCGCCGGAAGGTTCGGGAAGGACGTGGAAGCTGGCCGGAAGCTACGGAACGTCCGGAAGGATGTAGAAGTCGGAAGCTCATGGAATATCCTTGAAGGTGCATACGAAGGAGCTAGACAAAACCTGTAAGCACTCTAGAGTACAAGTTGGCGAAGATCCTAGAGCCTCGTGGCAGATTGTAGATAAATCTAGAATAGGCTTGTACTTTCTAGACTAGGAAGACTCTAGAAAGTGGTGGCATGCTCTTAAGCTTAGAGCCACACTATAAATAGACCACTTGGTCTTCATTTGCATTCATCTTGGGAAATCTTGGAAATCCTTGGGAATTCTTAGCAATTGTATCATAAACTCTCTCTAGAGCAATACAAATCATTCTTTGCAAACTCTCTTACTATTCTCTTTGGAGTTCCATTTTCGGATCGAAAGAAGCGTTAGTGCGACGGACCGAGCTAAGTGCCGCACGATCGCTACTTGAGAAATTAAGGTCGTGACAGTTGGTATCAAAGCGGGTTAAAGTATCTCTATCTTTGGCAAAAATGAAGAACACCGCCCTAGCTACACCAAGCATAGACGTTCCACCAATGGAACGTGGCCGTGAGGAAGTGCGGAAAGCCCCAAAGGAATCTCGAGCCAAGTCGAAAGACTTGCTTTCTAGCTTGGAAGCACGAGCGGAAAGGCGCAGATGATGCCCAGGAGCCGTTTGATCGGGTTGACAACTTGGAGCGCTGCAATAAGCCGGAAGGACGGGAAATCCACGCAATGTTAAGATGTCACTCAACGACCTGCATTTTGGGATCGAGGCAAGAGATTGACGGGTTAAAGGCGAACTCAAGGTGCGGATCTCGTCCAAAGAGAACTTGCTAATGTATCGCATAGAAATCTGAGGATATGGGTGGTGATCTAGCTCTACGTAGTCAAGGCGACCGTTTTAACTAGCTGCAACCATCGTCAATGAGACCAAGAGTGGACGTTCCCAAGCCCAAGACCTTTAATGGCGTTAGGAACGCCAGGAAGTGGGACAACTTCCCGGGGCAGAGCAATACTTTGAGGCACCGCATAACGGACCATGCCATCAAGATCCGAACCGCAGCCCATGTATTTATCCAACACCGCGATGTCAGGCGCGAGACGAGACACGGAGATGTGCACCCAGGGGTTTCGCACGATGGATACCTTTGATGACTTCAAAAAGGAATTCAAGATGCGCTTCTTCCCGTAAATGTCAAGGAGAGTGCGGGCCGACCGGCGACTGCTAAAGGCAGACGGCAGCATAAGGGATTAAGCGGCGAGCTTCACAACCCTTGCCGTCAAGTCCCCCGACACAACGACAAGGATGCCTTATTCTTTGTTCATGCCGACGGTCTCCAATCGTGGGCTAACTCGAGCCTGCCGACGGCGTGGTGTCCAAGACTTATCTTCGAAGCCATTGCGACCACATAAAGCTTTATTGACTACTCCACAAACAAGCAGGGCTCCAAAGCCACACAAGAAGTTTGCTGAGAGAAGAGTAAATTCGAGGCCATGCCAAAAGTCGCAGATCCAAAAATCATAAAGGCAACTCCTCATTCAAGCCACGGGACAAAGGGAAGGAGGAGGATCGGAATGCCTCAAAGCCCCGTGTTACGTGCTTCATATGCGACGACCGCACGGGGCACGCGAATGTCCGGGAAGGCCTCGAAGGCCTTAGTCGCTTCCACACATAACCAAGATGGAGTGAGTCGGACGATGGGTGCAAAGACGTGGTTCTTTGCGCCTACTGCATTGCGTAATGCCCCAGCACTCCCCAAAGGCCCTCGATGTACGTAGATGCAACCATCAACGGGCGTCGCCAAAGCCTTGTCGACACAGCGCGTCTCAACTTTTGTTTCGGGGAGGAAGCAGAAGACTGGCCTAAAGGTTGTCACAACGGGAGTGGTTCTCTCAAAACAAGGTTAACTCAAGAAGACTACCATTACACGGAGTTGCTCGCGGAGGAAAGGCGTCGGGCCGTGGTGCTGGACTGCCAAGCAGACTTGCCGCCGGCGCCATGACGACTTCTCACCAGATTTGGCACGGAGTTCTCGGACCGTGTTAGAGCTTTCGTGCCAAGCTCAAACTCTATGTATCATGGATGGCTCTGGTGCACGTGGGTGCACCGACGGAGAGAGACCACCGTATCCACTACCCAAGCTCTTCTGTGCTTCAATTCATGGATCAAGAGCAAGAGAGTTACTTGGCCATCCCAGCCGAGTACGACGATGAAGATAGGTGTCACTGAAGCCAAGCTTGCCAACCATGCAAGTCGTTCTTAGACAAGTTCCAAGAGGTGATGCCCGAAGCATTGCTGAAGCCATTCTCCACGATGGAGGCAGACCACGAGATGAGTTGGAACTTGACCGAGCCACCGAAGAATGAGTCCCTATCGGATGGCGAACTCGTAGCTATTGAATCGCGGAAGCAACTCGATGAATTGTCGGACGCAGTTTATAAGACCTTCAAAAGCCCTCTTGGTGTCTCCTGCGTTCCAAAAGAAGAAGGATGGCTCGCAGATGTGCAGATCGACCATCTATTCTAAATAAGATCACCGTCAAGAACAAGTATCCTATCCCACTTATTGCCCATTTGTTCGACCAATCCTGGGGGAATGCGAGATACTTTACAAAGTTGGATTTGCGATCGGGTTACTACCAGTGCACGCATAGCCGGGCGAGACGAGCCCAAGACTACCAGTGACTGTGTACTGTGCCCATGAGTTCCTTGTCACGCCATTCGGTCTCACCAATGCACCCGCCACCTTCTCGCACACTCATGAATAAGATTTTCCATCCCTACCTCGATCGGTTCGTGCTGAGTATATCTGATGATATCAGGATATACAGCCGGGACTTTGGAAGAACATCTGTGAGCATTCTGAGGAAGGTGTTCGAGGTCCCGAGGAGAACGAGCTATACGTCAAGAAGGAAAATGTTCCTTTGCCCAAGATGGCTGATGTTCCTGTGGCATAGGATAAAGGATGGAAAACTCGATGACGGATGGTTGCTAAGGTGAAAGCCATCCAGAAATGTTCTCCTCACCAAGGTTCCCGAATTAAGATCTTTCCTTGGACCGGTAAACTATTACAAGGTTTATCAAGTCCTATTCGCCGAATGTAGTAAACAGCCTTTCCACTCACTAACTTGCTTAAAAAGAACAAGGCTCGGGAGCTGACAAGCGAATGCCAAGCCCCATTTGAAGACTCAAGTATGGCCGTTAGCGAAGAACCAACGTTTGTCTACTGCACTCCTTCCAAGACATACGAGTCGCATACGTACGTTTCCGGGACTTTGCCATTGGTGTTGTATCGGCAGAAGGACGTCCGATAGCTTATGAGCCGCAAGCTTCAACACCGAACGCCGCTACACCGTACAAGAAAAAGAAACGACACCATCATTCATCGTGCCATGCGTGCGGCGACATTACTTATCGGGTTCTCATTTTGTTATTACGACGACAACGCGGCGACAAGCCTACTTTCGACTCAAAAGAAGTCGAGTCCTGCACAAGCCTCAAGGCAAGATTTCTCGCGAGTTTCGACTATAGGTTGGAATACAAGCCCTGGTAAGTGCCAACGTGGTACCGATGCTACTGAGTCGCAAGACGAGCTAAGAAATTTCTCTCGAGTAGCTGCGCCCTCTTGCCGGATAAGATCAAAGGCTGGAACACGATGCTCCTTGCGCTTCAAAACCTCCTTGCCCTCATCAAGGAAGGAAAGACGAGACGATTTTGGCCGTGACGCGACTACTCTACGCCAAGCAGATCGAATCTTCGAGCCAAAACGGGGGAGCTTAAGAAAAGAGCTTATCGAGTGCCATGATTCGTTACGGGGGCGTGACACCCAGGAACGAGGCGCACCCTTTGCCTCGATCAAGTCCATCTACTATCGGCCTCAACTTCAGGACGATGTGCTTGTGAAGCCTTATTTCCTTGTATGCCAAATGTGATAAGATTGAGCAACACGCACCGCTCGGTTGTGAGCTGCCGCCCATTCTCAGAGATCCGCGGCAGTTGTCTCATGGACTTTCATCACTGCTTGCCAAAATCCGAGGGATTTGGCAAAGATTATTGTCACTCATCGACCGTTCAAGAAATACGCGACATTCATACCGTCTCACCCGATCGCACTGGCAGAGACTCGCGGTCGTTCTCGCCAAGAATGTCAGGAAGCACCGGGGAATTCCTTCCAATATCGTGAGCTGACCGAGACCCACGATTCACTGGGGAAATTTTGGATCGAACTATTCAAGTCATTGGGATCGACTTGAATTTCTCTCCACAAGCTTTCATCCACAAAGCGATCGACAAACGGGAGCGGCCAACGCGTCGCCGAATCAGATCTTAGGCACTTTGTTAGTACAAATCAACCCGGGATCGGGGTAAGTCATTGGATGTAGCCCACCTCATATAATCTGCAGCAAGTCGAGTCCATCGCTAAGAGTCCCTTTTTCGAAATTGTCGCTGTGGCAAAGAAACCCTCACGACCCCTCACGCCTTAGCCACGAGTTACGAAGGAAAGAGCTCTACAAGCCAAGTTTGCCAAGGCCCTGGTACGAACAAGCAGAGTTGGCCCGAGCCTATTTCGCATAAGGCGTCAAGCCCAAGATGAAGAAACGGGTCGACAAGAAGAGAGGATAGCAGAGTTTCGCGAAGGTGATTTGGTCCGGTAAAACTATTGCCCCAACAATTCAAGTCCTTGCGAAGGTTCAGAAGGCGGGTACGGGTCTAAGTATACGGACCATTTTCGTCTCTCAAGAAAGTCAGTAAGTGTCATACAAGCTGGCAACTCCTCCAAAGCTTAAAATATATCCCTGTTTTTTCATGTAAGTACGCTAAAACCTTACCACGAGCATTTATGATGACATAAGGGTCGGTATAGTGAGAGATGCTAAGCAGGTAGTATAGTTTCACTTGAAGGCGCGACGAGTGGCGTCGCGAACTCGAGCGGGTGGTGTCACGTCCCGCCCAAACCGTCTCTAAAAATCCAAATAAATAAGTGGGTTGCCTCAAAGGACTGCCACATGGAAAGTTCTGTAGCCGCTTGTATAGTCAAAGTGGCTAGAGTTGACTCGGACCAACTCAAGTCAAGACCCTAGATTGTTCCGCAGCACACCCGAGGTGCTGAACGGGTCGGGAACGTTCCTGAATGCGCCGGATGGTTCGGAAGGACGTGGGAAGCCGCCATTTGGAAGCTACGTAACGTCCCGAAGGTGCAGTAATGGCGAGCTAGACAAACCTAGAAGACTCTGAGTTGTCAAGAAGATCCTAGAGCTCGTGGCACATCGTAGATAAATCTAGAATACTTGTACATTCTAGACTAGGAAGACTCCAGAAAAGTGGTGGCATGCTTCTTAAGCTAGACACACTATAAATAGACCACTCGTCTTCATTTGCATTCATCTCTGGGAAATCTTGGAAATCCTCGGGGAATTCTTGAAGAATTGTATCATAAACCTATCTAGTAGCAATACAAATCATTCTTTGCAAACTCTCTTACTATTCTCTTTGAGTTCCATTTTCGGATCGAAAGGTGCTTAAAGGCGACGGGACCGAAAGGCCAAGGTCCGCACGATCGCTACTTGAGAAATTAAGGTCGTGACATTAAGCTATGCTTTCAATTCTATCTTGTAAATCTTACTTTGAGTGGTTCGGTGATGATTACAGCTCCTAAGGACTATAATTCTTTTTTGCTGGAAAATTTCAAGCCTGTAGGATTGAAAAAGAAACTGAAAACATTATGGAGATGCGATGTAGGAGCAGTGCATTGAGTAATTTGGACAAAAAGGAATAATAAGATATTTGGGGAAAAGTAGTATTGCAGATTTTTGTGGGAAAGGGCAGTTTTGTTGAGAGTTTAGTGCTTAGTGTTGAGTGGATTAGTGGTCCGCTATCCTTTGTATGCTTTTCATAAATAAGTTTTTGTTAGTTTATGTTAAAACTATGGGTAGTTTAGTAATTTTATATTATCAGTTATATCATATAATATATATAGAGACTATGCATCCTCTTTGTAAATAAAATAATAATAAAATCATTATGATTCAGCATGGTATTAGAGCGGGTCTTATTAGGACTCAAATGAAACCCTAACCATAGCACTTAGTTGTTTTCCCTCTCCCCTCCCACCACCAAACCCTAACTCCATTAGTTCCAGCCAGCCACTGCCTACCAGTCACCCCCACCCTCAACCACACCAAGAACTGACTCACCCACCACCTGCTGGCTGCTGCTATCCCCACCATGTAACCCAACCCCAACCCCAACTGCCAACCCCGCATTGTAACTCAATCCCAGCCAACCGCCATTGAAAACACAAAAAACAACCCCAACAGCCACCCCACCAAGAAACGCAACCCGTTGCCATCCTCACCACGACACACAGCCCTAACTGCTACCCCCGCCACGACACCACATCATCGGCTCACAAATTGAATCTACTGCGATTTTTGGGCAAAAACCCACCTTCCTCTCTCAGATTGCCTCTCTCTGCCATGGTTTCCTGACTAAAATCCCCCTTCCTCCCTCAGAGCAATGCCCTCTGCCTTGTTTCTTTATATCTGAGTTCACCTGGTTGTGTGATGCAGTCTCTCCAGTGGCTGTTACGGGTTCCCTGCAAAAGGTGTTGCACCTTCTTTGCACCATGTGGTACCTTGCTGATGCTTTGCTGCAGATTTCAAAGCTATGTGCTTTGATACTAGCGTGTGTTAAGCTCGGTTTTGTCATCTTTCTCTCTGTTACTAAGCTGATGGATTCATCTTAATTTGTTTGTCGCACTTATTATTAATCTTTTGTGAATGGTGCTGATTATTATAAAACGCTCAAACTTTGCATGCATTTTGATTTCTATTTGTAAAATCAGAATTCTCTCCTGATATTATCATTCAAAGACACTACCTATTTATATACAAAGATAGAAACAATCTTAGGTGACATACACCTAATACACAACTCACACCACTAAGACACCTAGTGTTAGACACCTAATACACCACTAAGACACCTAATACACAACTCACACCACTAAGACACCTAGTGTTAGACACCTAATATACACACTCATAAATCATCTTTAACGCTCCCCCTCAAGTTGTAGCATAGATATTAATCATGCCCAACTTATTACAAAGATAATCAACCCGAACCCCACTTAAAGCTTTCGTGAAGATATCTCCTAATTGTTCTCCAGTCTTCATATATCCTGTAGAAATCAACCCTTGCTGAATTTTCTCACGAACAAAATGACAATCAATTTTAATGTGTTTAGTTCGCTCATGAAACACAGGGTTAGAAGCAATATGAAGAGCAGCTTGGTTATCACACCACAATTTCGCTGGTATTGAAGTTTTAAGACCTACTTCATCCAAGAGCTGATATATCCATATTATCTCAGACGCAGATTGTGACATAGCCCTATATTCTGACTCTGCATTCGATTGTGACACAACATTCTGCTTCTTACTTTTCCATGAGACCAAATTTCCTCCAATGAAAATACAATAGCCTGATGTGGATCTTCTATCCACTTTGGAACCTGCCCAATCTGCATCTGAAAAACATTCAATATGAGTATGTCCATGATTTGCATACAAGATGCCACGTCCAGGTGCTCCTTTTAAGTAACACAAAATTTGCTCTAACGCTGCCCAATGATGAACTGTTGGGGATGACATAAATTGGCTAACAACACTGACTGAATATGCAATATCTGGACGAGTCACGGTAAGGTAATTCAGCTTTCCAACCACCCTTCGATATCTCTCAAAATCTTTAAAGGGTTCTCCATCTCCTGTAAGGTGGATGTTCGGAGTCATTGGAGCACTACAAGGTTTTGCTCCTAATTTTCCTGTCTCAGTTAATAAGTCCAGGACATATTTTCTTTGAGATAGAAATATACATTTTTTACTCCTTGTGACTTCAACACCCAAGAAATACTTTAGCATCCCCAAATCTTTCGTGTGAAACTGAGTATGTAGGAAAGACTTAAGAGATGAAATTCCCGTAGTATCACTTCCAGTAATAACAATGTCATCTACATAAACAACTAAAAGAATGATACCAGCTTCTGATTGTTTGTAGAACACAGAATGGTCAGACTTGCTTTTCATCATACCAAACGTTTCTATAACTTGACTAAATTTTCCAAACCAAGCACGAGGACTCTGTTTCAAACCATACAAAGATTTGCGGAGACGACAAACGTGCCTAGACTCCCCCTAAGCAACAAAACCAAGAGGTTGCTCCATAAACACCTCCTCTTGAAGATCACCATGAAGAAAAGCATTCTTGATATCCAGTTGATGCAAAGGCCAATGGTGAGTAGCTGCCATAGAAATAAACAACCGAACAGATGTCAATTTAGCAACAGGAGAGAAAGTGTCAGAATAGTCCACTCCATAGGTTTGACCATATCCCTTAGCAACAAGACGGACCTTTAATCGAGCAACTGACCCATCGGGATTGACCTTAACTGTGAACACCCATTTGCATCCGATAGCCCGTTTCCCTGAAGGTAAATCAACCAAGTCCCAAGTACCATTGTCATCCAACGCATTCATTTCCTCGATCATTGCATTATGCCAACCATGATGAGATATGGCTTCATGAACAGTTTTAGGGATAGAAATAGAATCAAGAGAAGCAATAAAACAGCAAGAGGAGGACGACAAGCAATTATACGAAACAAAAGAAGAAATAGGATAAGTACATTGACGTTTACCTTTGCGTAATGCAATAGGAAGATCATCGTTCAGGACAGGATCTGATGACGAAGGAACAGGTGCAGGACATGAATTAGAAGGTCTATGTCTGGAGTAGACTTGAGTTATAGGAGGCCTAACAGGAGCTGGATCAGAGACAGGCTCAGATGATGTGATAAAATAGACTAACAAATCGTCATCCTCCCTCTGACATGCAGGAGGAGGAGAAGACGAAAAATAGGGTATGTCTTCCATGAAGGTAACATCAATGGAGACAAGATATTTGTTAAGACTAGGACAATAACATCTATAACCTTTTTGGAGACGAGTATAACCAAGGAAGATACACTTCAAAGACTTGGGATCTAATTTAGTAACATATGGACGAACATCCCGAACAAAACAAATGCTACCAAATATCCTAGGGTCAACCGAAAATAGTGACTTATTTGGAAACAAAATTTTGTAAGGAATCTCACCATGAAGAACAGATGAGGGCATGCGATTAATAAGAAAACATGCGGTTGAAACTGCATCGGCCCAAAAAGGTTTAGAAACATTCATTTGAAATAATAAGGCACGTGCAGTTTCGAGAAGATGTCTGTTCTTACGTTCGGCCACTCCATTTTGAGATGGAGTATCAACACACAAAGTTTCATGAAGCATGCCATTTTGAACCATATAAGATTGAAACAAAGCTGATGTATATTCTTTGGCATTATCACTTCGTAAAGTACGAATTGAAACATTAAATTGAGTTTTAATCTCAACACAAAATGCACAAAAAATAGAAAACAATTCAGAACGACTCTTCATTAAATATAACCAAGTTACACGAGAATAATCATCCACAAAAGTAACAAAATACTTAAATCCAGGTTTAGACAAAATAGGACAAGGACCCCAAACATCAGAATGAACTAATTCAAAAGGAACACTAGCACGTTTATTAACTCTTGGATTTGAACTAAGACGATGATGTTTTGCAAACTGACAAGACTCACAATCTAATGAAGACACCTTACTAAACTGAGGACAAAGTTTCTTCAGTAAAGGAAGAGATGGATGACCCAATCTACAATGTGCCTCGAAAGGAGAGAGGTTACACTGTAGCAAGCAAATGATTTCGGTATCGGTGTGTCAAGAATATAGAGCCTCCAGACTCATGTCCTTTACCAATAGTCTTCTTCGTCATAAGATCCTGAAATAAGCAACGATCAGGAAAATATGAGATACAACAGTTAAGATTGCGAGTAAGCTGACTTACAGATATCAAATTAAAGGATAGGCTAGGTAAATGTAAGACAGACGACAAAGGAAGCAAAAGAGTGGGAGTAATTGTGCCAGACTCAAGAACACGAGATGGTGACCCATCGGCTAAGGTAACAGTAGAGATAGAAGTGTGTGACTGAAGAGTAGAAAAGAGATTAGAATTACCTGTCATATGATCAGTGGCACCAGAATCAATAACCTATTTGGAAGATGAAGAAATGAGACGCATTTGATTTACCAGAATCAGCAATAGCAGTGACAGAGGGTGATGAAGACCTTAGTGATTCTTGATACTGTGAGAACTTGGTAAATTCATCTGCAGAGATAAGAACCGATTTTTCAGAAGTATCAGAAGTGGATGCAATATGAGCCGAGTGACCTTTCTGATGTTTGTACTGAAGCTTTCTACATTCATGTTTCGTATGTCCTGGTTTGTGACAATATTGACATACAATACCTCCGAGGTCCTGTGGTCGAGTTTCAAACCCGTGTGAGCCGCCTCCTTTATTTATGTTCATATAAGTTGACCGTCCATGCTCATAATTATTACTTCGGCTAACCAAAGCACCGTTTAATTGAGCAGGTGGAGGTGGAGTGCCTTCTGTACGAAGTACTCGACTAAACACCTCTTGTAAAGAGGAGATCTCAGAACCAGAAAGAACCTGGGACTTAGCAGTCTCAAAAGTAGAGGGAAGACCGGCAAGAAAACTCATGACCGCCATTTGTTCCCGTTGACTTTGTTGAACCTTGACATCAGGGCTAAAAGGCATCAAACTATTGAGCTCCTCATAAGTCCTTTTAAATTCCATAAAATAATTTGTGAGTGACTGATCTTGTTTGTTTGCACGGTAAAATGCTTTGCATACCTCATATATGCGAGAAAGATTTCCCTTAACAGAATATAAGAAATCCAAATAATCCATTAATTCCTTAACGAATTAACAGTGATTGATCAAGTCAATTACATTGCTTTCAATAGAATTCCGAATCTTCAGAAATAAGCGAGCATCGTCTCTAAGCCATGTCTGCTTTGAATCATCTTTAGGAGGATCATTAGTCAAATGACTATCTTTTTCGATACTTCTCAAATAAATTCGAATAGTCTTGCTCCAAGCCAAATAATTCGAGCCATTCAGCTTATGGTATGTGATTTTAGACCTCACAGGCACCATATCCGTTACAACATTAGATTTCTTTTCAGCCATAACTCTTACAAACGACAAGACAGCGAGCAAACGAACAAACAAAATCCAACAACAGCAGCGACCAAACACGCAGCGAACAAGAACACAAAATTAGAAAAACGCAAACCTGAACAATCACAAGCGATGAGTACCAAACCACCACAGATGACGCAGGGGACGGAGGAGAACGGCGCGGGCTCTGCCGGAGAAGAATTCTACACGGACGCGCCGGCGCGTGAAATTTGACAGAAAGTCGCGGTGGCGCGTGTGGCCCACTCGCGGCTCGTCTGGTGACCGGACTTTGGGGTTTGGTCGGTCGGCGGCTGTTCTTCCCCCCTGTGCCGGCGGTGAGACACGTGGAAATTTTCATAGAAAGTCGCGGTGGCGCGTGTGGCCCATTTGCGGCTTGTATGGTGGCCGGACGTCTAGGTTTGGCTGGCCTACGGCTGTTCTTCCTCCCTATGCCGGCGTGAGAAAAAATGTGCACTCCAAAAGGGTGTTCCGAGTTGGAACTCAAAAATGCACCAAATCCTAATTTGTGTTTACCCAAATTCTGCCCCAAATTTGAACGGGAAAAAAAATTCTCAAATTTTGTAACCCAAATGCTCTGATACCATGTAAAATCAGAATTCTCTCTTGTTATTATCATTCAAAGACACTACCTATTTATATACAAAGATAGAAACAATCTTAGGTGACATACACCACTAAGACACCTAATACACAACTCACACCACTAAGACACCTAATACACAACTCACACCACTAAGACACCTAGTGTTAGACACCTAATACACACCCTCATAAATCATCTTTAACACTATTGTTATCACTCTACGATGATCTTAAGTAAGAGGTCTAATGGAGCAACTGCAGAAGTTTATTGCTCAAGGAGAGTCTCGTTTAGTATACCGCTTGAAAAAGACAATTTATGGGCTAAAGCAGTTTTCCCATACATGGTTTGACAAATTGAGTAATGCGTTCGTCTCATTTGGGGTCTCTCGATTTCACTCTGACCACTCTATTTTTGTACGTAAACAAAGTTAGCTCTTGTGATTCTTATTGTATATGTAGATGACATTATTGTATCTAACAATTACTTTGATCGCATAGAAGAGGTGACTAAGTTGAAATAGACATTTGAAACAAATGACTTGAGTCAGCTATTACTTTTTGGGTATTGAAGTGATACTTGGTAAAAAAAATTGTTATATCTCAAAGAAAATATATGCAAAACTTACTAATAGAAATTGATATGTTGGGATCTAAACTAATGGACATCCAATGGACCTAAAGCCTGGTTTGAATGATACTAATAGTGAAGTTTTTAGTGACAAAAAGAGGTACCAAACCTTGGTAGGGAAACTCATATACCTCAGTATAACTAGACGAAATATAACCTTAGTTATAAGGGTTGTCAGCCAATTCATGGAAGCTCCTAGGCAAATACATTGGAATGATGTTTTTTGTATTATGACGTATCTAAAAAGAACTATTGGAATGGGAGTTGTTTATAAGAGAGGTTAGAATTACATCGTAAGTTATTCTGATGCAGATTGGATAGATTCATGTACTAATAGAAGATCAACTACAAGATACTGTACTTCAATTGGAGGAAACCTGATTACTTGAAGAAACAAGAAGCAAAATATGGTATCCCATTCTAGTGCTAAAGCAAAGTATCGAGCTATGGCTCACACTTCATGCGAATTGATGTAGATTAAGAATATGATGATTGAAATGGGTATTGAAGGAGAGATTCATATAAAAATGTAATGTGATAATTAAGTTACGATCTATATTGCCAATAATCATATTTCCGTGAGTGAACTAAACATATAGAGGTAGATTGCCACTTCATAAGAGAGGCCGTAAAGAATGGGACGTGTGTACTCCTGTTAAGTCAAACAAACAATTAAGAGATATATTTACCAAGGTTGTTACCAAAAACTTATTTTTTTTCTTTTCGTTCCGTGCCGAATATGTTGAATATTTATGCTCCAACATGACTAAGAGTGTTAAAAGTAGAGGTAGCTTAGTAATTTTAAATTGCTAGTTATATTTATAACTTTAAATATAGACTATGTATCCTATTTTCCAAATAAAATAATAAGAAAATCATTTTGATTCAACAGTTTTCTATCAAAAAAAGGAATTGACGTATATTACCCCAGCCACTTCTGTCTGCAGCATCACGACATTCGACTCGGAACTTTGTTAAATGACTATTAACTTCTCCAACAGTTTGTCTTTGAATCTCAGCAAGGGAAGGACTGATTTCCACTGAGCTACAGGCATGAACATTGCCCCTTGATCAGGAATTCATATAGTGTTAAAAGAGTATGAATGCAGGTCTACTATGTGCAATTCAAGAATATCAAAATCAGGAAGCAAACTCTTAAGAAACATTAACGTGCACAACCAATCTCATGATTCACAACAATTTATTCAAGATCGGATTCTTAAGACACTTTTTCCATCTATATATTTTAAATTTTCATTAAGCAAAGAAAGATAGACACAGATCATACAAAGAGAATCATATCCACATGACACCAAAAGAAAACGTAGTTTACATCAAAATAAAAATGTTTTTGAGATTCTAATATTATCTGCTGTTTTCTTTTCATTTGGATACAATATTTCTAGTTTGATTCTTGCTGATCAATGATGCCCAAAAATGTTTTGAGATATTCTAGTATTAGCTGCTGTTTTTTCTTCATATGGATACAATATTGATTCTTGGTGATCAATGATGTCCCACCCCCTTTTCATGAAATAACACCATATAAAAGTTTAGTCCATTACTTCACCATGTTGGCTGTTGGCTGGTAGTCGTCTTACCAGCTAAAAATACAAGTCACCACCCATCAGAAAACGAGTACACTAGTTTTTACTGAAGTTCTTTTAACAAATTAAAATCTAACGAACAACATTAGTACCTGAGACAACCTTAAAAAGTTCAAATTCTTATCCGGGTAAAACACTTATGTTAAAACACGTTTTCCTTTCTTCGTCTTGTGAGATGGAATGATAAAATTTATGGCAAAAATAAATAGCCATACAATGTACTCACTTCGAAATATCTGTAAAACTTCATTAGCAAAAAACAAAACTATCTGTGAAGACTTCATAGAATAGCGAGCCTGAATTTGATGTTATTCTCTTTCTAACACTCCTGCCACTATTCCTCCAATATTCTAACTGCCTGATGGTTTTAGAAAATGTGAAAGGGAAATTTGTTAGATTGGATGATCATTGCTAGCAATGAGTAGATACTTGGCTTTTGTAGTATAATTAATTGGATAATATAGATATTAGGTTCGTGGGAAAGGAAGGACTCCTGTAGACTTAAAAAAAAATATATGAGTTATATTAGTATTTTTGGTAAAAGGTGTGGTTTACATGCCCCTCGAGATCCCCAAAAATGGACAAATTTCTATTCTTAGGAATAGATACAAGATTCGTAACAATTATTTCTATAAAGGAACATCATTAAAATGCTATGTTCATTTCTAGAATAATTTAGGAATTATCCTATGTAAAAAATTCCTAGAGACACTTCTCGATATGTGTATATGTGTGGGACATGCTTGAGGTATAGTTAAAATATAAGTGTAAAAGATAAATCTATCTCCTAAGTGCTAAGGAGTGTTCGAGACTCTATCTCCTCAAAAGTGAAAACCCTCAAGAAAGACAAGTCCTCCAAACTATATCCAAGGTTCCTTCTGAGAATAAAGCTTTGTTAAATCTTAAGTCCAATAACGATGGTGAAATCATGATGAATCACTATCGCTTAAGTCATCCTAATTTCCTATATTTAAAAAAACTTTTCCCTTCATTATTTAGAAATAAAAATTCAAAGGATTTTCAATGTAAAGTATGTCAATTTTCAAAACATGTTAGAAATTTATATCCCAATCTTCCACATAAAAAATCACATCCTTTTTCATTCATTCACGTGATATTTGGAGACCTTCTCGAATCAAAAACATAACAAAGACACATTGGTTCATTTCATTTGTAGATAATCATACTCGAATCACTTGGTTATTTCTCATGAAAGAAAACTCTAAAGCAAGTTAGATCTTTAAAAATTTCAATACCATAATTCAAACCCAATTTCAAACAAAAATCCAAGTATTGAAAACTGACAATGCTAAGGAATACTTTGCTTCAATATTTGTGATTATCTGTTAAGTCATAAGATTGTCCATCTAAGCTCTTGTGTTGACACACCTCAACAAAATAGCGTGTTTGAAAGAAAAAATAGGCAACTTCTTGAGATAGCTAAATCTCTCATGTTCACAACTCATGTCCCTAAACATTTTTCAGGGAAAGTTCTCCTTACGGCTACTTATCTTATCAATAGGATGCCCTCTCGTGTCCTCACATTCAAAGCACCTATCAGCACTCTGCTTGAATCATACCCACACACCAAAATCGTGTCCAACATTCCCTTTAAAATATTCGAATGTTCTGTTTATGTCCATGTACATCATAGAGGTAAACTTAACCCCAAAACCATCAAATGCATATTCCTAGGGTATTCATCACACCAAAAAAGATACAAATGCTTCTCTCCTATCACACAACATTTCTACAATACAATGGATGTCGCCTTCTTTGAATAATATCCGTACTATCCCAAACCTACCAATCAGGGGAAGAACATAGGCAATGAATACCAGTTTTGGAATAGCATTACCACTCAGTCATCACCTTCATCCGAACAAATAGTGATTCCCACAAATTCTGTCTCAAGTCATATCTCAGTGTGTCAAACAAATGCTCCTAATAATCCCAATGAACCCTTAACTCTTATGCCAACAGATCCAAACTTCCCTATCCCAAACAGTGATCTTCTTGTCTACTCTAGAAGGAGAAGAAACGGAGAACAAAGCACCGAGCATATCTTGAGCCAATCTTGGAGTCCAACCCGAGTATAAGCCACTCTGACAATTCACAAGGTAATATCACTGAACCTCTTATTATTGAGCTACCTCCTAATGACTTGAATTTGTCAATTGTTGTAAGGAAATGTGTAAGATCTTGTACAAACCACCCCATCTACAACTTTGTTTCCTATAAAAATCTCTCAACAGTTTATAAGACATTTATCAACAACCTTGATCAAATACAGGTTCCGAATTCCGTTCATGAAGCTTTTCAAGTACCTGAATGGAAGACAACTATTCTTGAAGAACTCAGTGCCCTAGAGAAAAACAAGACTTGGGAAATCACAGAACTACCATCGGAAAAACGAGCTGTTGGATGTAAGTGGATCTTTACAGTCAAACACAAAGCATACGACAATGTAGAAAGATTCAAGGCTTGCCTTGTGGCTAAGGAATAGACCCAAGCATATGGGATTGACTATCAGGAAACATTTGCACCTGTAGCAAAGCTCAATACTGTTCGTGTTCTTCTTTCCCTGGCATCTAAATTAGATTCGTCTCTCTACCAATTAGATGTTAAGAATGCATTCCTCAACGGTGATCTCGAAGAAAAAGTCTACATGGACATTCCTCTTACAATTGAATCTCCTACTCTAACCAATAAAGTCTACAAACTTAAGAAATCCTTATATGGATTGAAGCAGTCTCCACGTACCTGGTTCGATAGGTTTTCTAAAGTTATGAAGAGATATGGGTACAATCAATTACCAAACAGATCACACATTCTTTGTTAAGCATTTCTCCAATGACAGAATAGTTATCCTAATTATATACGTAGATGATATTGTTCTAACAAGTAATTCTACAGTTGTGATGAATAAACTCAAGAAATTCCTAGCCAAGAAATTTGAAATCAAAGATCTAGACAATCTCAAATATTTCCTAGGAATGGAAGTAACCTGAACAAAGAAAGGCATATATATATCTCAAAGGAAATATGTACTTGATCTTCTCAAAGAAACTGGAATGATCGGGTATAAACCGATAGAAACACCGATGGACTCTATAGTAAAACTCATAATCAAAGAAAATAATGCATCCATGGACAAAGACCGTTATCAAAGATTAGTGAGAAAACTCATTTACCTATTACACATTAGATCAAATATTGGTTTTTCAATAAGTGTTATAAGTCAATTTATGAAAAATCCCACTGAAGAAAACATAGAGGCGATCTATCGTATACTCAAGTATCTCAAGATTACACCAGGAAAAGGATTGTACTTCAGTAAGAATCCCACCAAGAATATTGAAGTCTTTGCAGATGCTGACTGGGCAGACTCTATAGTGAATCGTAGATCTACCACTGGGTATTGTACATTCGTGTGAAGAAATCTTGTAACTTGACAAAGTAAGAAGCAGTCAGTAGTCGCTCGAAGTAGTACAGAAGCTAAATTCAGAGCTATGGTTCATGGAATTTGTAAAGGAATATGGTTAAGAAGACTACTCAATGAATTGGACTTCACAACTAATGAACCTATCAGCATGCATTGTGACAATCAAGCCGCAATAAGAATTGCAAGAAACCTAGTTCATTATGACCGAACCAAAAATGTAGAAATAGATCGTAATTTCATTAAAGAGAAATTAGATGGAAAAATTGTGGACCTCTTATATACATCTACTCGTCATCAAATTGCAAATATCTTACCAAAGCATTACCTCGAACCATCTTTGAAGAATTTAGTTGCAAGTTGGAAATGATTAATATCTATCACCCAACTTGAAGGTAGTGTAGAATTTCAGAGATATTATCTTAATTAGTCCTAGATTAGTGATTGTACAAACTGTAATGGTTTTTAACTATATTCCTAGATTAGTGGTTGTACAAACTGTAATGGTTGACTATATTCCTAGATTAGTGGTCTATTTGTCTAACTCTTAATCCTATATATATTGTTGTATATACATTTGAAATACATAAAAGAAGTAATAAGTAATATTTCATTTTTTTCTCTCAAAATTTCTTTAATTTACTCCTATAAATAGCTATGCACCCCTTGTTCCTTGGTAATAGCAAGTAGAAAAGCAAGTGAATATAAGTTCTGGCTACAAATGCTAATATAACCCATCTTTTTTCTCTGTCTAAGTCTCTCCTTTGCAACTACACAATAACCTATACTACTAACCCTCATCCAATCTAACAAATCACTCCTCAACATTTTCTTAAAAACCAGCAGTGCGAAACAACATACATGTTTCTAGAAGCTTTCTGCTAAAGGCTGGCCAGTAACTCAAAAGCAAGCTCAAAAATAAATAATGACCAACAGGAAATATAAAGCAGCATTTTTTTTTGTAATGATGAGTAATCTTGTGTGCTTGAGGTTTTCTACATCAAAAGAAGTTCAAGTTTTCTTTTCTTCTTTTGTGGCTCTAATTTCACTCAGAAAAAACCTTAAAAAGCTTGTCTTGTAAATGCTCATGATTAAAGAAATGATTTCAAGTTACAATGCAATTCACAGAGAGAGAACCTCAAAAATTCAAAAAGGGGTATCGAAGCAATTAAATTGAAAAGGGCATGCTGTCACAAGATTGAGCAATTACTTTGCAATTACAGCATGATTGACATTTAGGAACTACAGAACATATAATTTCAGACATGTGGTAAAAAGAACTAGAAGATCAAGAATTATTATGGTAAGTTTTCAAATATTATGCCAATCAAAGCTGCCAGCTGAACAACATTATATTAGATATAGTCAAGAAACATACACGTAAGTCATACTATCATAAACCCTAGTAGGTGCATTCATCTTTATGTAGTCCATTATGCCCTTTGCACAAGTACCCGATCCACCTCCAATTTCATAAATCTGAATGCACGTTGGAAAGCATCCGCATCAATTTCAACCAAAGATAAAAAAAGACTTTAGTGAAAATGAGAAACAGAGCTTCTATTTCATGTCATAAAAATCAGAGAAATTATTCGCTAATAATATGATGGGATGGTTAAATGTAATTACCAGAAACTCAGGGCAATAAATTACTAAATCTGACATTCAATACAAATAATTTATGACATGAAACACACATCTTCAATATAAATAAGCAAAGAAATACTATTCTATAAATTTTCAAAGCAATTCCATGTCTCATTTGTGCTGTGAAGTGTAACTGATGATGTTAAGCGGGTACCTGTTTCAGAAACTAATTAAAATAAAATATTTTAATGGGGTAGTTATTTATATGATTATTTATTATTATTGTTTTCCAGAAACTTAATATGGTCTCAAAGCTTCAAAACTACCTAGACAAAGAGAACAAGTATCCAAGAAAAAATGTTACCCAATAGATGGGCCTTTGTAAAATGAAGGACAAATCATCAACATTTGAGAATTTAAAAGAAATATTCATAATATTGGGCCTTTGCAAAAGATAGAGGACCAATATCTTGAGGCAATTTTGTAGTATAAATAGTGTCACTCATGTATGTAGACTTCATAAAAACCATCTGTTTCAACACCCATTCAATTAACCTTATGAAATTGGGCCAATCATCGTGCTTATAACTCTACAAAACTTAAGAGAATAATGCTTAACCGGTAGCCAGGGTCCCTGGCTCAAGGGTCAGATAGGTTCCTCACAGGCAGGCCCTTACAGAGCTACGGGCAGGCAGAGCACATCTCCACCCGAACTCTCTGCATATCATGCGCAAGCACGCATGTATGGCAAGAACCTCCCTTTTTATCCTTTGCATATTATGGGCCTACGTTGCCCCTATTTTGGAATGACATGTGTACATGGCATTTACCTATATATGTACGCACGGTCCTCTAGACAGTGTATTACCAATCATTTGCAGTTTCCTTTCCCAGTATTCTCCAATGTATAATCTCATAGTCACACCACATTTTAAGAAAAATTATATGAACTTAAAAAATAATGCCAAGCTAATAAATAAGACCCTTTATTGCATAGTCCAGGATTGATGAGACAGAAACTAGGATATATATCTCAATCAGCTCGATTTCGGAAACTAAATCTAGCCAACTAGTATTCCTTGACACGAAAATGTCTACACCAAATTTAAAGTGCAAGTGAGCCATGATTGTCCTATAGTTTTCGTAATTATTCCTAAAATAGAACACGAAAAGACAACTAATTACTAGGACATTACAAGTATTACTTATGGCTCATAATATTGGCCTTTTAACTTTCTAACCTCAACAGTAAAAAATAATAGGAAAATCGGGAGATTCAAACCAAGCAAATGAGTGTGCATAAAAATAATAAAAGATTTATGCATTCTCACGGAAATTAATAGTCATATCAATTAAGTAGTAGCAACAAGTACTAGAATGTCCTTGGCTGAATTATCAAGTGGAAAGCACAATATAGTTGATTATGAAAACTCACTTTTAATGGAACTGAAAGATTAGTAGTGCGCAATATGGCTTCAGCAATCCCATGGGCATACCAAGGCTGCAAGCACAACCAAACTGTTGTCATTTGCAATTTCAGGAAAGAAAGGAAAAGAAAAGATAAATGCATGCATGTCTTAAGGAGCAACAAAGACTAGCACGGAGGGAATCATGCTTATAAAGATAAAAAGCACAATCATACCAGATGAACCCAAAGCGAGTATCTAGTCAATGCCCCAGCATCTGCTCTAAGCCCAGAAAAATCCAAATGTTTGTTTTCAAAGTTATCCATCTCTTCTATTTTAGTTATTACTTCATAACTAAATTCAAGCAAATTTATCCCCACATGAGCGTGTTAATGGTAAAGTAATGAATACTTTTCATTCAGAATAGTGGTTCGTAACGGTGTATGAAACATCAAATGCACTTCACGATTTTAATTGATATAAAACTACAAATATATTATCAGTAGAGAGCACTCCACATAAGGCTGCAATTTCTTTTCAAGGAAGCATATAAAGTCAACAACATAGCAAGAATTACCTAAGATAAGCACAAAATTATCTTAGCTTGAGGCCAGTTGAGGAAAAAGTAACAATTTCTATTTCCAAGTTTCTTTTAAGGTTGATCTTGTAAGATATTCTATTTTCTGTTTTCTACATCCAAACTCAAGTTCTTGAATTTAGTTTTTCCGGTTACCAGTTTGGCTAGCAATTTTCGTTATAAATGAGTTTCATTTTCTAGCCTAATAAAGCATAAAAAAGTTGTTTTTAAAACTTCTTTTAGTATTTAAATTTCAAAAATTGTACAATCAAACTTCAACCCTTCTCTAAGACATCCACTTCACCATTCAAAAGACCAAGACTCTCTCTCTTCTACTGCCATTTTCCATAAAATAGATTTGAAAATGAGAATATGAAAGCAACTCATCTATTGCCGTTTTCCATGAAATAGATTTGAAAATGTAAATATAAAAGCAAAACGTGATACAAAACCTTCTTCCAGGCCAAAGAAAATTGGGCAATGATATGCAAGAGATATTAATTCTACTGAAGAAGAAAAACAAAGGACTAGAGATATCAACGAAACACGATACAAGGGCGATAGGTCACCTAACCACCAAAATCCATCCCTAACCATTACAACACACCCTAACTACCGCCACCAACCCAACCCTAAACCTTTCCCAACCACCACCGACTATTTCTTAGACGAAAAAAATGCTATTCGCCCGGTACCTTCAGGAAACAGGTAAGGGCATTAACCCACTTAACTACAAACTCAACTATCTCCACATTTTTAATATCCCACATTAAGATGATAACCCCGATCTACCATAAGAAGGCAAGTAGACCCATTCTTTAAAACGAAAACCCTAGATATTACCAATAACATTGTGATCAAGTATCTCTTTTTTTAACTCCTAAAGAATAACATCAGGATTCAGGTTCCTCACATACTCCTTGAGAACACACCTCCTCCATCAATAGCCCAATCCAAGAATATTCAAGCTCAAAACTTCATGGAGAAAGATTTATCCAATCCTCTTGTATTGCCTTTGTTGTATCTAACCTCACTTATCGAACTTCTTAGCTCCCTGAAACCTTTCTTTTATCTCTTTTTCTTAAACAAAGGGCTCCTTTTTCTTCTTTATCGAAGTCTAGGATAAATCTAACTTTCTTGCCAGCGTCCTTTACTCTAGTAGGTTAACATTATCTAAGCAAATATATTTTCCTTTCTACTATCTTCTTTTGAGAAGAGCAAGCTTTAACTTCGAAATTTTTTATCCCATTCTTTCTCTTTCTGGAGTAGCACGTGTCAAATTTTTGACCAACGGTTTCAGCATACTCAACAACGTCAACTGCGTAAATAACCTCTACTTCCTCATCAAACTCACCAACCTTTTCCATTTTCTCAACCTCAATGACCACCACAATCTTCTCAATTATATCAACTGGCTCAACAACCTTATTCTCTAACTGAATGGCCTCAACAATCTCCTCTACACCAACGGTATCCACAGCCTTCACTGACTCACTAGCCGTATTAATCCTCGCTAACTAAAAAACCTCAACCACCTCGATAAGTAACTGAGCGGATAGAAACAAACGATGGATGTCAACCAAAGCCTCTTCAAAGGTCATCAATCTCACCCCATCTCAAAATATGTGTCACTAACAAAATCTTGTATAATATCAATTCCCACTTCTTGAAAATCAATCAGACCTTCAACTTCATTCAAGTCCCTTAAAGCTTCAAAGTGATGCTCCAAGATATCCAAGTCGAAACTTTCTTTAACTCTTGAATCTAAGTCAAAATTGGCAATAAGATCATCATCCTTGTTATCAATTAAGCTCCCTTCAAAATCAAAACCATCAAAGGAAGCTTGTTCCTGTCCCACTTGTAGATCCCTCAAAATAGGATTATTAGAACTCAAACACTTTATTAGAATCTACAGGACAACCAATTTTTCCATAATGCTTCGGATTATACTTAAAAAAAGTTAGATGTTTAACTTTAAAAGGTCCAAACTTTCCTTTCGTTAAACCTCCACTAGTGGTAGGTCTTGGATCACTAAAATCTACTTTAATTTCCAAACATTCTCCATCTTCCTTTTCAAGAAGAGCACCAAAATTGGAGACGACTTTACACTCATTAAGAATCCCCAATGTCACAAATCGCTCCAAATCTTCACTATCACTTACTTGTCCTTCACAAGCACTCTTTCCTTTTTAGTAAATCATTATGCAACTTTTTTGGAAAACAAATATTTCTTTTCACATGCTTGGCAAACTCCTTAGGCACACACTTTTTAACAAAACAAATGCCCTTAACATCACTAGCCTTAAAAGGAGCACCTCTTCTTACCACAATCGACAAAGGTCATCTCCCTATTACTTCCTTAACAATCCTAGGAGAAGAAAAGCCTGAAGTATATCTCATTAATAGATGTTTTCCCTAAAACATAATTGAGTCAAGTTTCAATCTCTTCTTCCAAATTTAAAGCTATCAATTTGTGGGGGGTGGGTTGAGAAGAAGATGTTGGGTAAAGGTTGCAAATTGAAAAACTACCCTAAGAGACATCCTGACAGTCAACACTCTTAAAGCTAATTTATGCCAACCGTTAGGGTTTTTCGACCAGTGTGGGTTGCAATGGAGGTTGGAAAAAACAACGGAGGTGGAAGGATGGGTGATTACTTGACGGTAGTAGTAGGGAGGGTGGTTTCTGGGAACACAATTCTTCAGCTTTCCCTCATCACAGGAGAGAAACCCTTCGCCACGTAAAGTTAAGGCATGCTATACAACAACATCAAATATTTGCTGTAAAATTAAGGCTAATCACTAATGGATCACAAGCTTTATTCTCTTCTTTCTTTTTTAATTCCTCATTGGTCAATATTGTATTTTTGTCTAGAAGTTTTTCACCTTTCAGCCAAATACATAAAGAGGCTAACAAATAACCCAAATCCCAGTAAACTAAGTATACAAATACATAATGAAGCAAGTAGACAACTCATAATCATACAGAAGTAAACAAAACATATCTGAAATTAATAAAAGCAGATGGCAAAAAGTAGACAAGTAATTGTTTATCAAACTATTCTCAAAATGCAAATAATGTGAAGTTATCTAGTTCTTGTTGAATGCTAGCAAGGAGCAGACTGTATTGAAGTCAAATCATGAAAGTGATTACTTTTTCATTCATAAAGAGAAAAGTAAATCTGAAGGTTTTTCTTAATTGGATTCCATAATAAGAATGTTAACTTCTTGATGCCATAGAGCAAAAAGTGGAAAGACAAAAATCGAGTATACCTTAAAAAGTTCCACAGGGGTAAACCATGATAGGTCGCTGTCCTTGTATATCTTATCCAGGTATTTTATATAAGCTTTCCTCCCTAAAATTCCATTACTGAACTGTAAGCAAGTAAATGTATACCATCACTTCTACATAAATCCAAGATGCCAAAAATTATCCATACACTATGTTCCATAGACTCTTTTAGGATACCGAGTGACCTAAATTTTTGGATACATATCCGAGTGCCAAACATACCTAATTTTTTCAATTTTCTTTAAAATTCCACCAATTTAGAGTATTAAGCATCCACACTGATATTGATATAGTGTCTGTAGGACACAAGTAAAAAAAATGAGTCCATGTAGCATAGTCTATGCATGATGAACTGTCACATATTACAAATATGATGGTAGTATCATAAACAAATGGCATATACTATATTAGAAACATGATTTCATACATACCAATCTCATTTAGAAGTATCAATATTGTGAACAACAGGCCTAGTTTGTAGACCATCAAAAACATAATCATAAAATTGGAAAAATTCTCCATTTGGGAGTGTTTACTAATAAGGAAAGAAAATAAGAGGAAAGGGAGTCATTCACATTTCCTTGTTTACTTCCTAAAAGCATGGTGAAAAGGGAATAAGGACCCCACAAAGTTGGGAGACATTCTATTGATTGTTTCCCTACTCTCCCTTGGTAATGATTCCCTTTTCCAAATTCACAATATGTAATTACAAACTAGGCCTTATTTTAATATTTTCTTTTATTTTATATTTTTCATTATTACTTTTAAAATGACATTTAAGTAATTTAATATTTTATTCTGATTCCTTCTAGCTCTTTACGTTGTTTTACTTCTCCATTTTGAATTTTTGACCTATCAGCTTGGGTACTAACTTATACAAGATAATTGTTAGGGTTTTATCTCTTAAGTTGAGCAAGGTGCTTGATTCAACTATTTCTCTTGAGCAAGCAGCTTTTGTGAAAGGGAGACAAATTTTGGATGTTGTTCTAGTCGCTAATGAGGTTGTTAAGGAATACAGGAAGTCTACTAAGGAAGCTTTAATTTTCAAGATAGACTTTGAAAAAGCTTATGACCATGTTGACTAGATTTTCTAGATTTTGTGCTGAAAAATAAAAGATTTGGAGAACGATGGAGAAGTTGAATTAAAATTTTTCTGAGCTCCATGAACTTTTCAATGATTATTAATGGAAACCCTAGAAGTTTTTAGGGCTTCAAAAGGGTTAAGACAAAGAAATCCCCTTTTTCCTTTTCTTTCATATTAGTTGTTGATGGATCGAGTAGATTGATAGAAAGAGCAAAGCATTTCAATTTGGTGAAAGGTCTAGATGTTAGGGCAAACAGTATTGAAGTCTCATCTTCAAGTTACATATGACAATATTTTCTTCTCCTCTAGTGATAAGGAAAAGTTTGTTAATTTGGTTAAGGTGATTGAATTTCCTTTTATACATCGAATTTGCAATTAAATCTTTCCAAAAGTTGTATCTTAAGTATTAATTGTAATGAAGACAAAGTTGTTTCCTTAGCACTCTTTAAAAAAATTTAACTTGCATAGGAATAGTATGAAGGCCAAGAAAGCAACAACGTTGCAAAGCTATGGGATAGATTTGTGGTGCCGTGGAGTAAGAGGAATAGTAGAAATTTTGAAGAAATTAAAAATGATAGCAATATTTTATGGAATGAAATTTTATTTTTGGCTTCTTGTTGGGCTTCAGTTTCAAAAGAGTTTAAAGATTTTTATCAGTTTCTTTTAAATTATAATTGGAGAACTTGATTAATTTAAGAATATGTTTTGACTATGTACAGGTTATAATTTAGTACGTTAAGTTTTCTTTCTTATGGATTGCTGGTCCACATTTTATGTTTTTTAACTACTTTTATATATAAATATATTATGTTGTTTCTTATCAAAAAAAAATTAAAAGTAAACTTTTGGTAAAAACAATTCTAGAAATATTGATACTAAAACAGTTAGGCCAATGCCATCTAATATTTTTGGTATATAAGCAAGCTGAAAACTATATGATAACATAAAAATGCACAGAACAAAAAGATGAAAAATTTAAACATATCTATAGCAAATCAAAGATAAGATTTACCTTCAAGCTTATGGAACTTAATACTTCTCTGGAGTACTCCAACTGATCTCGACCTTTGCGAGAAATATCCATGCTTTGGATCATACAATGCAGAGCGGATAAAATCACCAACCTACCCAATTAAAATTAATCCCAAACCCAAAAATGATCATTTTTTGAGAAACGCATGATCCTAAACCGAACAAACAGGGTCCAAATTAGAAAAAAAAAATGAGAAAGAAAGTGGCAAGAGTATTACAAGAATTGGTTTATCGCCAACAATATTGTGAGTTGAGGACAGTGATCGGAATGCAAAATAGCAGGGGTCAAGTAGGTTCACTGAGGACATATAATACATTAGATTGCACTTTAGATAGAAGTAAGAGTCATATAGATGTGAGAAAACAGAGTACCTTTCGAGGAGTAGGAAAACAGTGGAAAACTTTTGGCGTAGACAGCGCGAGACAACATCTTAGCCCCTATGGTTCTTACTTTCTGAAAAGGGTTACCATTTAAGCATTAAATAAAACCCAATTATTTAAAAACAAAAAAACAACTATAATGGGTCCGGACGGTGCAGGCAAAATACGAAGAAACGGTACATATGTCTTCAGAATTCTACTTACATCCACAAATACGACTAAGTACATACCCCAAATGTTTTAAACCATTTAATATAATTAAAAAATATTTATAATCTACCAATACATCCCACGCTTCTGCTCGCTAAAACAAATCCATAATCATTTTATCTATCTCTATCACCACCAATATCTTGGTTACAATCTTTAAAACTAAACTCAAATTATATAACTATTTAACCGTTATATATTTTACTTAATTTAAAATGATGAAATACACCTTGAGTAACTTTATTTTACAAATAAATTACTTTATAGTTTACTCAAGTTATTTTATTTTTAAAAATGAATAAATTTATTTTAATTTATATTATTATATTCAAATTAAAGAAAATATTTACATGAAAAAGAACATTATTGAAAACCAACTAATTTCTTTCATTTTCTACCATTTTATTAAATCAATATTATTTTTAACACAACAATCTCATACTCATAAATATCTCATATTATATGCAAGTTTTCTTGACAAAAAAAAACTTAATAAAACTATATGAATCTGTGTAAAAATATTGTTTAAAGAAGTTGGCAGAAAATGAAAAGGATAATTGATTTCCAATAATATCTCTTATCATGTAGATATTTTCTTTAATTTAAATATAATAATATAAATAAAACTAAATTTATTCTTTCTTAAAGCAAAGTAACATGAGGTGAGCCATTCAAAAGAAAAGTTATTAAAGTGGTCTATAATGTGTAAATTATGGAAGTAAAACCAATATCACATACAAAAAACTAACATAACATAATTAAATTAATTATAATCAATTCAATTACATAAATCAAAGTCAAGAATCTAGAGCAAAATAAAATATAGATTTTAAAATATCCCATTTGACCTCCTATCTCTAAATCCTTGAAATTGGTTGATCTCTTTTTTTAAGTTCTTTGAGAAGCTTCACAATTAGGATTTTTTCTCAAAATTCTATATAAGATGATGTGAAATGCGATGTTTTAGAAAATGTTTGTGATGTATTTATAGCTTAGGTTTAGGACAAAAAACACGTCACTATTTGAGGGGATTGCTAGCCAAAATATGAAGGCGGGATGTGGTGCATTTTTATTCATATCGTGACATGAGATAAGTTTGAAATCTTATAAAACAACCTGAGAGCATTGCACCATGGTGCGGAAAGGTTGTGTCGCAATATGAGAACTTAAACAAAAATTTCACAAGTGCTTGATTTGTTGTTCGTTCTGACTTGTTCAATTTGTTATTTATCTTCCCTTTTTTTCTCTTTTTGTTGTTTTAATCTCACATTCCTCTAAGAGCTTATAAACCTAAACAACATAAAAATATATTTCAAAACAACAAAATTTCTATAATAAAACATAAAATTAATGCTTAAAGACATAACAAACTATAGGCCAAAAATATGTTTATTGAATTCTCCCAAACCTAACTTATACTAGTCCTCGAGCAAAATAATAACTAAAAAGACAAATAACAATTCTAAAAGAAAAACTACAAATTGAAATCAACAAAATTACTTATGCTTTAGCTTATTTTTAATTCATAAATAAGGCTATGTACAAGTTCATCCATAATCTTAACACATCAAGCTTATCATGCTAATCAGCTTTGCATCACAAATCCATATCCTAATACTCAAAATGTATCAATATTAATTCCTCTAAATCTAGTGTTAATAATCTGAATTCACTTTGACTCAAACCTCTCAAGATACACTCTTAATAACACATCAATTCTAGGGATTCAAGCACTCAACGAAATATATGCGAACAGAAGTTATGTAAAGAAGAAAACAAATAAGTACACATATGTTTATAAACAAAAAAGGTTCAAATATACATAAACTAGATCTCATTTAAAGAATTAGATGGTAAGATTAAGAAGGCACAATATTACTCATATCATACTCCAGTAAAACTCATTAATCAAGTAATATCATATATATGATAATCAAGTAATATCGTATATATGTCTTTAGATGAATGAAAATGCATTTGACTTCAAATGGTTATTTCTACTCTCTTGGAATAATTATATTACTAATTTCAAGATTTCATGGTCATAGTATTTATTTAGACCATTTATTTTTTCTTCTTCTTTTCTTTTTTTTTTAGAAATATAGTACAAACTCATGCATATATGTAGTACTTATAAGAATGACTATTATAGCTTCTTCTTTTTCTTTAAAAAAACCCCATATGCATCATTATTCACTAGAAGTTAAGCATGAAATGAAAATAAACACACATTTTTAATTCCTACTAAAGTTATTCAACCAAAGTAATGAAAATAAGCAAATGAGACTTTATTTGAATGTTTAAAGTTCTAACATCCAATGCAAAACTTATAAAGATCATATAACAATTTAGAACCACGAGGGAAGTGTTTAAAAGAGTAGAAGAAAAATTATTTCTCAAAAAAAATACTATAGGCTCAAAAATAATTTCACAAGGTATTCTTCGCTATTTGATTCTTAGATACAAAATTTTGGTTTATCTCAATTTTAACTCTCAAAGCATGAAACATAAACCATGAATAAGAACTAACTTTTACAATAAACCTTGAACGTGTTTAAGACATCACACAAAAAGTACATAAAAACTCTATTAATCACCATAAATAGACTATATGCATGGTCATTTTATATTAAAAAGTGTTTTATTGGACCTGTTTGCACGACAATAACTAAACCTACAATAAATGAAGTTCAAAAATTAAAAAAAATGTTGAAAATTTCATAATTCATAATTTCTAAAGAACTTTTCCCTCACCTCTAATCTAAAATCTACAATGTCCCTAATGTTCAAATGTAAATCTAAAGAAAATGAAAGAAAAGTTACCATTCTTGTAATAATGCAATGTGATTAATCATGACAATTTGGTTACTACTCTCATTGTATCCATCATTTAATTTGTATTCTAGCACACATAGAGAGTTATTATGTACCTCACATATATCACACATCACCAAATAGTTATGAAAAATGAGCAAATTTATTTCATATGTAAAAAAATGTTTAAAAAAACTAGTAAAAAATGAAAGTAATTAGTTTATTTTCAATAATGTCCCTTATTATGTGAATATTTTTTTCTAATTTGAATATAATAATATATTGAAGTGAATTTTCTTTTTTAAAAAAGCAAAGAGACTTTGGGTGGACCATTCAAAAGGAAATTGATTAAAGTGGTATATTTGCAAAAGAAAGTGACTTGAGATGCACTTCGTCAAGGGTAGTTCTACTTTACACTAGTAATCCACCATATAATGTTTGGATTTGTAACCATAGAGGGATACTATAATGTGGACATTTTCTCAATATCTCTTTGAAATGTTCTCATGCCTCGTAGAAAGGCTTCCCATCAAATTGTTAAAAGGAAGCGATAGTATTCTTAAACTTGATTATCTTTAAAGATGGGAAATATTTAGTCAATAATTTCTGGGCCAAATCATCCTAGGAGATGATAGATCCTGTAGATAATGAATTTAGCCATACGCCTTGTCCCTAAATGAGAAGTGGAACAAGCAAAGAAAGATGGCATCTTTGAAAACTTCATTGATCTTCATGTTTCACACAGTTCAAAGAATGTGGCTAAGTGGGAGTTAGGATCCTCATTATCTAACCCACCAAATTGATTAGATTGTACCATTTGGATCACAATAGATTTTAGCTCAAAGTTATTTGCATTGTTTAAAGGTTTAGTGATGGATAATTGAACTCTATTCACTTGCAATACTATGAAGTCCCAAAGAGGTTTAGGATGATGATTGATGCATTCAAATACAACAGTAAATTTTAATTTTAGTTATTTAAAATGTCTTATTTTAATATATAACAAATAAGGGTCTTTTTCGTGGAAAATTTTAAAAAATAACTCTTATTTATGAAATTAAGGGTTTTTTTGTTGTAAAATAAAAATTAAATATATGAACAAAAAACAAGTAGAATAAAAATAATATCTAAAAAATAATATTAAAATATGAATAACAGATGATTGCAGGATCATCCTCCATCACTAACATATTATAAATCAATAAAAGCATATAATAACTTCATATTCTTTGATTATATCAATTTAAAAAAATTCATAAGTTTAAAAGTCTCAATCTCTTCTTACTTAATCCTTGAATTGAATAAGCTCTTAATTCTATCTCTTTCTAATAGACAACATACAATAAGTTTTTTAAATTTAATCTATCAGAAACATTTAATTTCAAGAAATACATTAGATCAAAGTTAAACTCATACGCTCGGTTTAATTATCTTAAACATTAATTCTCATTACAAATCAATTTATCATTAGTTATTTAAATTAATAAATCAATTACGTACACAATCAATTAAATTGATTAATAATGAATTAACCTAATTATTCAATTTTACACTTAAATAATAAAAAAATTTATATAAATACTAAAATAGAGAATTAAAAACATAATCAAGAAAAATAGAAAATTAGAATATAACATTTTATTAAGAATTGAAATTCGTATCCGGAGCTTTGAAAATACCCACAATCAAATAGAAATTTAACTACTCATAAATAATAATAAAATCATAATAGTATTCACGAGAACAATAAAATAAACGAGAAGAAGCTATGACTATTATCTTTGAAAGTGATCTCCAAATCTATCAATTCCTACATTATATGATTTTCTTCTAACCTCTAGCTCCAGCCTAAATTATTCTTCTCATTAATCCTAATTAACCTATTTATATTGCTAATTTTAGAGGGAGAATAAGTAGGATAGAAAAAAATTAGAAACTACGTGTTCACGTTGATTCACAAGCCATATGTCACGATGCATTTTATTTCATGTTGCGGCACAAAACCATTTTATACCCCATAGTAAAACCCCTTAGTAGCCTACTATGGCTCACTATTATCCATGCAATGATACAACCCAATATTTCCAAATTACATAGTAAAACTCGAGGCTTCTATACCGTAGTATACAATTTCTATGCCTCAATGCGCTTTGTATTTTCTCAATTCTTCCCTTACATAAAATTCTAATGTATTTTGTATGTAAAAAATTACATTTATGTCCTTCATTGTTTGAGAATTTTTCCCCAAGTGATGAATTTTTAAATTTGTCACTTTAGAGTTTTGCTTTCAAGTTTAATTATTTCATTTATATCTTTTAAAAAATTAAAGTACCTGAAATACATCAAAACATACCCTGTGATTCTGAAAACACATATTGTAAATTAATTAAATAAAAATGTAATATTAAAATTTAATTCTTCCAATTAATTTTGATAAATCACATAGTAAGCATGCTTTTCAAGCACTTATCATAATCCTCAACCAGCTTTTAGCTAGTCCCTAACAAGCTAAGTGATCCAAAGATGATCTCATAAAGAAAATAAACAATTCTATCTGATGAGTGCTCAAAAAGCACTAAAATTACCATGATTTTAAGCTCATTAATTGATTAAAAATATATATATTTATATGTTTTATCATATATTTATATAAATTTGTCTTTTTCGGAATCACGGGTATTTTTATTGTTTTTCAGATATTTTCGCTTAAAAATGTAACTTAAAGACTCAAAGAGGAATACTGGAAGCAATACATCACAATTATATTACTAAATAAATGGGACAAGGTCAACAAATATGGAAAAATTGGACAAAATGGGTTGAAAAGGTCAAAAATGTCAAAAAAGAGAAAATCGCGCCGAATGCCATCCCGCGCGCGAAGTGCTGCCGCTACAGCCGCGCTACCGGTATCGCCCATCCGCTACAGCAGCGCGCTGGTATCGTTTCATCCGCGCACAGATGCGCACGCGGTACTGTTCATCCGCACACAACTGCGCGCGCCGACGCCATTTCGCCCCATTTTTCACGTGCAACCGCCCCATGACGTCACGCTGACGTCATTAATGACCTCAGCATTTCTATTACGCGTTTTTTCATTTTTTAACATTTGTTTAACATTTTTTTACTCATTTTTTCTCTACATCCTCACCTATAAATACCCCCATTCCCTTCACTTCAAAACACACCTCAAAATACACTTCTCTCTTCCTTCTTTTTCTCCATTTCTTAGTTTTTAGGTTTTTTTTAGTTTTTCTTATGTTTTAGCTAGTTTCTCTTAGTTTTAGAGTTCTTCCCTCTTTGGGAAGAACTAGTTATGTTTTTTTGTAATTTATTAGCTTTTTGATTCAATAAATGGAAGTGCAAATTCCGCTTGGAGGTTTTCTAGCAACGGGAATAGCGTCGAAGTTCTGTAAGGATTTTATTTTCTTTACAGTTATTTTTATGCTTTATTCTTACATGTTATATTTAATTTGTCTGTGTAAATTTAACTGTGCTAGCTATTTGTAAACATGATATAATAATAACGTTGTTATGCTTCCGAAATATTAAATAGGTAAAAATCTCTAAAATGAATTGATTTTATTTTTATTCAAGATTTTATATTAAGAATGTTAGAGAGAAATATATTATTTTTCATTACAAACTTAAATCTGAAAATTAGATTTTAAGGTTTAGTTATCCGTTCTGATTTAGAGTAGTGCTCTTTTATTTGTTGGTACAATCACCCGGTAGTTAGAGTGAAGCTCTATTTCAAAAGTTTTTATAAGAATTATTATCTGAAAATGTATTGACAACATGTTTTCAGTAGTAGTTTTAAAACTTGAAAGTTAGTACTCGGATAACTAAATTCTTAGGTTTAATTTGGACACCTTGAATAAAGTTTAAACTGTCTAACCCCACCAAAGGTGGCATTTAAATGGTTCATTTTCAATCTCTTAGAAAAAGGAATTAATTTAATTAACCAAATTAGTTATCAACCCCACCCATAGGTGTTAATTGATTTGTTTAGTTAACAAAGAATATCTAACCCCACCAAAGGTGGTATTCATACAAAAAAGGGAGAATCAATAAATATCAATTCATATCTTTAATAACCTAAATAATACGAGCAAGCATAATTAACTTAGTTATTATATCCATAAATACTCCACTATTATAAAAGATAAAATTTGCATAAATATTTATTGAATCTATGTTTATTTTTATGTAAGTAGATTAAAACACAAAAAAAACCAAAATATCGTGACAGGATGTTTAGGATTTAATTTCGTTTTTAAAAGTTTGAATAATAAATTAAAAAACCACATACATTGCTTCGTTAGATCGACATTGCGAGTATACTTATCATTTTCTACGAAATGATTCGTGCACTTGCGAGAGTTTTATAAATATTAAAACCAAAGTATTGGCAAGAATCGGCGATGCCAATTTTCGTTCATCAAGTTTTTGGCGCCGTTGCGGGGATGACTCCGTTGCGGGGATGGCATCAAAGTTTTTGGCAATTCCGATTCTGCTCATCAAGTTAACTTAGTTTTTTTTACTAACTTAATTAACTTAGATTGCTTTTAACATTAACTTAGGTTTTTACTTAAATTTTCATTAACTTAATTAACTTAATTTTTTTTTACTTCACTTAACTTAATTAACTTTTTTTTACTAGCTTAATTAACTTAGATATTTTTAATATAACTTAATTAACTTAGATTTTTTAATTCACTTAACTTAATTAACCTTTTCTTTAAACTTAATTAACTTAGATTTTCATTAACTTAAATTTTTTATTTAACTTAACTTAATAACATGAAAAGTAAAGATCTAAGGGAGTTATGTCTAGGAGACTAGTTCTTGGAAGCCTTTGTGCCACTAGTCTTTCCTGGGAACGTTGTTCTGTCTAGGAGGATGGTTTTTAAGGAGCCTTTGCACCACCATTCTTTCCTGGGAGCACTCTTGGTTAATACTGATTATGTTATTTTTTTTTCTTAAAAAAAACAAAAATTTCTGAACTATCTCCAAAATTTTAAAGTTTTAATTATAATCTAAGGAGTTAGTTGCTTTGTTTAATCTAGGTACAATTGTGTTTTTATGCCTTAATTATTTGATTTGTACCTAAATGTGGGTTATCTAAAACTCAAAGTATGCCTATAGTTTTAAGTACAAAAAGAAATTTGAAAATCAATAGGGCATGACTGAAAAAGTATAGGTAGACAACCTTGTCTTACCTGAAGGTTTGATTGACTCAATGATGAGGGGACATTGAGTTTACTTAAAATGCAATCCCCAAGTTACGTCTTGCTAAGACGTTAAACTGTTACTGGATGGGAGGCAACCCATCATTTTAGGTAATTTTCTTTTATTTCTTTTATTTACTTAATTATTTCATTTTAATTACATGTGAATAATTTTTAAATTGTTAAAACTAAAAATATTTGTTGAGATGTTAGAAGTTAACAGCGATTTGTCTGTATACACTTTAATGATGGATGCACCTGCATTTTCCATTACTACTTGCACATTCTCAGGAAATAGGTAATCTTTCTTCTCTTTTTTCTTTATCTTTAATTTACAGTTGTTACATTGAGGAAAATGTAAGTTCTAGGTTGGGGGTGGTGAAAAGTTACCATGCTTAATTAAAAAAAATTAACAATTAAAAAAAATTTAAAAATAAAAAATATACTTTTTCATTTTTTGTGTGTTTGGTTTTATTTCTATTTTGTGTGATTTAGTAATTTTTGAAAAAAAAAATTTCTCACAAAAATTATCATTTCTTTAAATCAAATTTAAGTAAATAGTTAAGTCTTTTGTACTGTTAGATTAATTTTTGAAAACATATCATAAAATATTTTGTAATTATTTTTGATAATTAGTTAGTTTTTGTCATAACTAGTATTTCTTGATAAGATGTAGAAATTATATTAAACCCAAAATCGGTGTTTATGAATTTTTTTTAGTGGAGACTACCTTTGTGAGATATAATTTGAGCCTAATTTCCTTTATTCAGAGTGAAATATATATTTTTTCTACTCCAAACACATTTCTTATTTCTTTCAAATTTTTAGATGATCTCTATTGTTATTAGCATTGAATGTATGAATTTTTTCTCATCTTAATAGAGTATCGTATATTTTTTATTATTATTTTTGCTTAGATTAAATGATTTGAGTAGAAATTGATAGTATATGCTTACATCTCGTTCATGCATGACTGCTAAAAAAAAGACATATCTGGGTTACCTAAACCAAGATCAAACAAAAAAGCCACAAAATTAACCACTCACCAAAATCCAAAAAAAAATGTACAATCTGTACATGGGTTGACTCTCTAAAATACATATATTGAGAAATATCTTCAGAAAAAAATAGAGAGATAAAGAATATATAGTATAATATACATACTATAACCCACATTGCCTACAAAGTTGTGAGTAAAAGTTAATTACAAAAGAAAGATATAGGAAATAATTCCCTAAAAGTCATTGCACTCTCTTCATTTGTAAAAGGCATATATCTTGAAATTCTTTCTTAATGATTTTGATTTATGCATGAAAATAATTTTTATATATGATATCTTTATATTTTATACATTTGATTCCTTTCATGAGATCAATGTTAAAATAACACTTTGAGCCTTTATTCTTTATACATATGCGAACGTATTAGTTCATTTCTATACATCAACTCTTTCGCATATAAAATAGTATGAGTGTTTGAACCCATATGATTCAGTGTTTCGAGAGTATTAACTTGTGAGGAATAGAGTCAAAGCGATTTCTAATTCATGACACTGAAATTGGGTGAAATTAAATTGATACATTTTTGACATGAAATATGAAAATGATTTTCGACTAATTATTATAATAAAATCATGATTGTTTAAAGAGATTAAAATAACTTATGCTTGAGATTTTAATTATGATCTTAAAAGAGATTAAAATAGTATGAGACATTTTTGTGATATGTTGTTTTCTCTTATTCTTAAATTATTTTTTGATTTTGTTGTAATTTTAGTTTTTGATTTGATTCTTTTGATTTTTACATTTAGTTCAATGTTTATGGGTATCATTACTGAAAACCCTCACGAGACTCAAACTCGTCCACTAGGGCAACCTAGGGGTTTAAATGCTTGTTGCATAGGCTAAATGCAACCGTGTCAATCCACGTAAGTGATTTAGGATAGTTTAATTTTTAGTTTTTATCGCTTCTCTTGCTAAGGGACTAGCAAGAAGCTGGTTGGGGGTTGTGATGAGTACTCAAAAAGAACTAAAATTACCATGATTTTATGCTCATTAATTGATTAAAAATATATAAATTTTTATTTTTAATCATATATTTATATAAATTTGTCTTTTTCGGAATCACATGTATTTTTATTGTTTTTCAGGTATTTTCGCTTAAAAGCGTAACTTAAAGACTAAAAGAGGAATAATGGAAGCAATACATCACAATTATATTACTAAATAAATGGGGCAAGGTCAACAAATATGGAAAAATTGGAAAAAATGGGTCGAAAAGGTCAAAAATGTCAAAAAGGAGAAAATCGCGCCGGAAATTATCTCAAGGCTACAATCAACCGCACCGAGATGCGCTACTGGTATCGTTTGTTCATCTGCCCAGTTGCGCTGGTATCGTTTCATCCAAGAGTCGCACGCTACGGGTATTGTTCATCCGCGAATAGGTGCGCGTGCGGTATCGTTTCATCACAAGATACCTGCTCACATGTGCCGACGCCATTTCGCCCCATTTTTCACGTGCAGCCACCCCCATGACGTCATGCTGACGTCATTAATGAACTCAGCATTTTCATTACGCGTTTTTTCATTTTTAACATTTTTTTAACATTGTTTTACTCATTTTTTCTCTCAATCCTCACCTATAAATACCTCCATTCCCTTCACTTCAAAACACACCTCAAAATACACTTCTTTCTTCTTTCTTTCTCTCCATTTCTTAGTTTTTAGGTTTTTTTTAGTTTTTCTTATGTTTTAGCTAGTTTATCTTAGTTTTAGAGTTCTTCCCTCTTTGGGAAGAACTAGTTATGTTTTTGTAATTTATTAGCTTTTTGATTCTATAAATGGGAGTGCATATTCCGTTTGGAGGTTTTCTAGCAACGGGAATGGCATCGAAGTACTGTAAGGATTTTATTTTCTTTGCAGTTATTTTTTATGCTTTATTCTTAAATATTATATTTAATTTGTCTGTGATTAAATTTAACTGTGCTAGTTGTTTGTAAAAATGATATAATAATAACGTTGTTATGCTTGCAAAATATTAAATAGGTAAAAATCTCTAAAATAAATTGATTTTATTTTTATTCAAGATTTTATATTAAGAATGTTAGAGAGAAATATATTATTTTTCATTACAAACTTAAATTTGAAAATTAGATTTTAAGGTTTAGTTATCCGGTCTTATTTAGAGTAAAGGTTTCTTTATTCGTTGGTACAATCGGCCAGTTAGCTGTGAGTTTCATTTCAAAAGTTTTTATAAGAATTATTATCCGAAAATGTATTGACAACATGTTTTCAAAGAGTGGTTTTAAAACTTGAAAGTTAGTACTCGGATAACTAAATTCTTAGGTTTAATTTGGACACCTTGAATAAAGTTTAAACTGTCTAACCCCACCAAAGGTGGCATTTAAATGGTTCATTTTCAATCTCTTAGAAAAAAGAATTAATTTAATTAACCAAATTAGTTATTAACCCCACCCATAGGTGTTAATTGATTTGTTTAGTTAACAAAGAATATCTAACCCCAACAAAGGTGGTATTCATACAAAAAAGGGAGAATCAATAAATATCAATTCATATCTTTAATAACCTAAATAATACGAGCAAGCATAATTAACTTAGTTATTATATCCATAAATACTCCACTATTATAAAAGATAAAATTTGCATAAATATTTATTGAATCTATGTTTATTTTTATGTAAGTAGATTAAAACACAAAAAAAAACAAAATATCGTGACAGGATGTTTATGATTTAATTTCGTTTTTAAAAGTTTGAATAATAAATTAAAAACCACATACATTCCTTCCTTAGATCGACCTTGGGAGTATACTTATCATTTTCTACGAAATGATTCGTGCACTTGCGAGAGTTTTATAAATATAAAACCAAAGTATTGGCAGGATCGGCGACGCTCTGCCAAGCTTCATCAAGTTTTTGGCGCCGTTGCTGGGGATGACTCCGTTGCGGGGATGGCATCAAAGTTTTTGGCAATCTCGATTCTGCTCATCAAGTTTTTGGCGCCGTTGATGGGGAAGGAATAGCGTTTTTAATTTATTTATCAAAATTTTAAAAATATTTTTGTGCTGTAAATAATTGTGATTTTTTTTGTTTTTGTAAAAAAAATAAAACATTTAATCAAATTTCAAATTTCATAAGAAATAATAAAAAAATTTTTTAAAATTTTAAAAAAATTATAGGGTGAATAGTACAATAATTTAGAAATTTGAGATTTAATTTCGTTTTTAAAAGTTTGAATAATAAATTAAAAACCACATACATTCCTTCCTTAGATCAACCTTGGGAGTATACTTATCATTTTCTACGAAATGATTCGTGCACTTGCGAGAGTTTTATAAATATTAAAACCAAAGTATTGGCAAGAATCGGCGATGCTGGTTTTCGTTTATCAAGTTTTTGGCGTCGTTGCTGGGGATGACTCCGTTGTGGGGATGGCCCCCAACCAACTTCTTGCATGTCCCTTAGCAAGAGAAGCGATAAAAACTAAAAATTAAACTATCCTAAATCACTTTCGTGGATTGACACGGTTGCATTTAGCCTATGCAACAAGCCTTTAAACCCCTAGGTTGCCCTAGTGGACGAGTTTGAGTCTCGTGAGGGTTTTCAGTAATGATACCCACAAACATTGAACTAAATGTAAAAATAAAAACAATCAAATCAAAAACTAAAATTACAACAAAATCAAAAATTAATTTAAGAATAAAAGAAAACAAAATATCACAAAAATGTCTGATACTTTTTTAATCTCTTTTAAGATTATAATTAAAATCTCAAGCATAAGTTATTTTAATCTCTTTAAACAATCATGATTTTATTATAATAATTAGTCGAAAATCATTTTCATATTTTCTACCAAAAATGTATCAATTTAATTTTACCCAATTTTAGTGTCATGAATCATAATTCGCTTCAACTCTATTCCTCACAAGTCAATACTCTCAAAACATTGAATCCTATGGGTTCAAACACTCATACTAATTTATATGCGAAAGAGTTGATGTATAGAAATGAACTAATAGGTTCGCATATGTATAAAGAATAAAGGCTCAAAGTGTTATTTTAACATTGATCTCATGAAAGGAATCGAATGTATAAATTATAAAGATATCATATATAAAAATCATTTTCATGCATAAATCAAACTCATTAAGACAGAATTTTAAGATATATGCCTTTTATAAATGAAGAGATTGCAATGACTTTTTAGGGAATTATTTCCTATATCCTTCTTTTATAATTAACCTTTACTCACAACTTTGTAGGCAATGTGGGTTATAGTATGTAGATTATACTATTTATTATTTATCTCTCTATTTTTTTTGTGAAGATATTTCTCAATATATGTATTTTAGAGAGTCAACCCATGTACAGATTGTACATTTTTTTTTGGATTTTGGTGAGTGGTTAATTTTGTGGCTTTTTTGTTTGATCTTGGTTTAGGTAACCCCAGATATGTCTTTTCAAAAATTACTAAATCACACAAAATAGAAATAAAACCAAACACACAAAAAATGAAAAAGTATATTTTTTATTTTTAAATTTTTTTTTAATTGTTAATTTTTTTTAATTAAGCATGGTAACTTTTCATCACCCCCAACCTAGAACTTACATTGTCCTCAATGTAACAACTGTAAATTAAAGATAAAGAGAAAAGAGAAGAAAGATTACCTATTTCCTGAGAATGTGCAAGTAGTAATGGAAAATGCAGGTGCATCCATCATATTCATCATTAAAGTGTATACAGACAAATCGCTGTTAACTTCTAACATCTCAACAAATATTTTTAGTTTTAACAATTTAAAAATTATTCACATGTAATTAAAATGAAATAATTAAGTAAATAAAAGAAATAAAAGAAAATTACCTAAAATGATGGGTTGTCTCCCATCCAAATAAGCTTAGTTTAACGCCTTAGCAAGACGTAACTGGGGATTGTATTTTAAGTAAACTCAATGTCCCCTCATCATCGAGTCAATCAAACCTTCAGGTAAGACAAGGTTGTCTACCTATACTTTTTCATCATGCCCTTATTGATTTTCAAATTTCTTTTTGTACTTAAAACTATAGGCATACTTTCAGTTTTAGATAACCCACATTTAGGTACAAATCAAATAATTAAGGCATAAAACACAATTGTACCTAGATTAAACAAAGCAACTAACTCCTTAGATTATAATTAAAACTTTAAAATTTTGGAGATACCAAATTTTTGTTTTTTTTAAGAAAAAAATAACATAATCAAGAATAACCAAGAAAGGCTTCCCAGGAAAGAACGCGGTGCAAAGGCTCTTCAAAACCATCCTCCTGCATGCAACAACGCTCCCAGGAAAGACTACTGCATAAAGGCTTCCAAGAACTAGTCTCCTGTGACATTTAACTCCCTTAGATCTTTACTTTTCATGTTATTAAGTTAAATTAAATAAAAATTTAAGTTAATGAAAATCTAAGTTAATTAAGTTTAAAGAAAAGGTTAATTAAGTTAAGTGAATTAAAAAAATCTAAGTTAATTAAGCTAAGTGAAGTAAAAAAAATCTAAGTTAATTAAGTTAAGTGAAAAAAAAGTTAATTAAGTTAAGTGAAGTAAAAAAATCTAAGTTAATTTAGTTAAGTGATGTAAAAAAAAAGTTAATTAAGTTAATGAAAATTTAAGTAAAAACCTAAGTTAATGTTGAAAACAATCTAAGTTAATTAAGTTAGTAAAAAAAAAACTAAGTTAAGGGTGTTAAATAAAAATCAAGAAGGAAAAAAAATAGCTAAAGAAAGAAAAATAATAAAATAATAAAATAAAAGAAAATTGAAAAAGGTAAAAGAAAATAAAATAATTTAAAAACAAAATAATTAAAATTATGATTTAAAATAAAAAAATTAAACTTAAAAAATTAAAATTTTGGTTTTTTTTATTATTTTTATTTTTTCTTTATTTATTTTTATTTATTTATTTGTTTTATTTTTTAACTTAAAAAGTTTTGAAATGTTTTTTTTAATTATTTTTTTTACTATTCATGAACGGTAAAACTTTTTTTTTAATTCAAATTTTAAATTTCTAAATTATTTTATTATTCACGCTACAATTTTTATTTAAAATTTTTTTTTTACTATTCATTAACGGTAAAAACTTTTTACTTGAAATTTCAAATTTCTAAATTATTGTACTATTCACCCTACAATTTTTTTAATTTTTTTTATTATTTTTATGAAATTTGAAATTTGATTAAATGTTTTATTTTTTTTATTTTTTTTATTTTTTTTACAAAAACAAAAAAAAATCACAATTATTTACAGCACAAAAATATTTTTAAAATTTTGATAAATAAATTAAAAACGCTATTCATTCCCCATCAACGGCGCCAAAAACTTGATGAGCAGAATCGAGATTGCCAAAAACTTTGATGCCATCCCCGCAATGGAGTCATCACCAAAGAATCGCGCCAAAAACTTGATTTAGTTTAAAAAACTGCAGATCGCTGATCCTCGCCAATACTTTGATTTTATATTTATAAAACTCTCAAGCAAGTACCTAATCATTTCGTAGAAAATGATAAGTATACTCCCAAGGTCGATCTAAGGAAGGAATGTATGTGGTTTTTAATTTATTATTCAAACTTTTAAAAATGAAATTAAATCATAAACATCCTGTCACGATATTTTGTTTTTTTTGTGTTTTAATCTACTTACATAAAAATAAACATAGATTCAATAAATATTTATGCAAATTTTATCTTTTATAATAGTGGAGTATTTATGGATATAATAACTAAGTTAATTACGCTGCTTCGTATTATTTAGGTTATTAAAGATATGAATTGATATTTATCGATTCTCCCTTTTTTGTATGAATACCACCTTTGTCGGGTTAGATATTCTTTGTTAACTAAACAAATCAATTAACACCTACAAGTGGGGTTAATAACTAATTTGGTTAATTAAATTAATTCTTTTTCTAAGAGATTGAAAATGAACTATTTAAATGCCACCTTTGCTGGGGTTAGACAATTTTAAACTTTATTCAAGGTGTCCAAATTAAACCTAAGAATTTAGTTATCCGAGTACTAACTTTCAAGTTTTAAAACCACTAATGAAAACATGTTGTCAATACATTTTCGAGATAATAATTCTTATAAAACTTTTGAAATAGAGCTTCACTCTAACTAATGCAAGGACAGCATTTAACAAATAAAAGAAAGCACTACTCTAAATAAGACCTAGATAACTAAACCTTAAAATCTAATTTTCGTGATTTAAGTTTGTAATGAAAAATAATATATTTCTCTAACATTCTTAATATAAAATCTTGAATAAAAATAAAATCAATTCATTTTAGAGATTTTTACCTATTTAATGTTTCGCAAGCATAACAACGTTATTACTATATCATGTTTACAAATAGCTAGCACAGTTAAATTTAATCACGTGACAAATTAAATATAACATGTAAGAATAAAGCATAAAAAATAATCGCAAAAGAAAATAAAATCCTTACAAGATTTCTCGATGCCATTCCCTGCTGCATAGGAAACCTCCAAACGGAATTTGCACTCCCATTTATTGAATCAAAAAAATAATAAATTACAAAAACATAACTAGTTCTTCCCAAAAAGGGAAGAATTCTAAAACTAAGCAAAACTAACTAAAACATAAGAAAAACTAGCTAAAACATAAGAAAAATTAAAAAAAACTAAAAAGTAAGAAATGGTGAGAAAGAAAGAAGAGAGAAGTGTGTTTTGATGTGTGTTTTTGAAGTGAAGGGAAGTGGGGTATTTATAGGTGAGGATGGAGAGAAAAAATGAGTAAAAAAATGTTAAAAAATGAAAAAACGTGTAATGGAAATGCTGAGGTCATTAATGACGTCAGCATGACGTCATGGGGGCGGCTGCACGTGAAAAATGCGGTGAAATGGCATCGGTGCGCGCGGAGGACAACTGGGCGCGGATGAACAGTACCCGCGCGCGCATCTGTGCACGGATGAATAGTACCCGCGTGTGCAGATCTGCGCGGATGAACAGTACCAGCACGCACAGCTCGGCGCGGCCGGGCACTTCGCGCGCACGGACGGGCCGTTCGGCGCGATTTTCTCCTTTTTGACATTTTTGACCTTTTCGACCCATTTTGTCCAATTTTTCCATATTTGTTGACCTTGCCCCATTTATTTAGTAATATAATTGTGATGTATTGCTTCGAGTATTCCTCTTTGAGTATTTAAGTTACGTTTTTAAGCAAAAATATCTGAAAAACAATAAAAATACACGTGATTCCGAAAAAGACAAATTTATATAAATATATGATAAAACATATAAATATATATTTTTAATCAATTAATGAGCATAAAATAATGGTAATTTTAGTGCTTTTTGAGCACTCATCACTATCCTAAGCTAATCCAAATTATTTTTGAGAATTGATACGATTGTATTTAGCATATGTAATAAGCCTTTAAATCCTTAAGTGACCCTAGTGGATGATTTATAGTCTCACGAGGGTTTACAATGATGAAACCTCCAAATATTCTAACTAAACCAAAATAAATCATATCAAACAAACAAAAACTAGAAGTAAATAAAATAATTATGCCATTCAAATTAATTCATATAGTTGTCTCAAACAATGCACATAACACATAACACATAGAATATTCAAGAATCACTTCAAATGTGAGCTTCTTCATTTATATCTTCAAGCGGCTAAGAGACAAATTCATGCCCTATATACTCAAGTACTCTCCTTAATTGGCTATAATATATACCGTATTAGGAGAGTTGTAACCTTTACATCTCATGTATGGACTGCATATATTCTACTTGAAACCTCATATGTCCATACAAACATTCTTGTTGTTGGCATTGATATTCTTTTAGTTGTTTTACTCTTCATACAACATGTTAAATTGATATTTTTTCATCATCTTCGAAGAAGAGGTTGCTTTCCTTTTTTCCTAAGTGATGAGCAGAATCGTGATCGCCAAATACTTTGATGAACGAAAACCGGCATCGCCGATCCTACCAATACTTTGGTTTTATATTTATAAAACTCTCGCAAGTGCACGAATCATTTCGTAGAAAATGATAAGTATACTCTCAAGGTCGATCTAAGGAAGGAATGTATGTGGTTTTTAATTTATTATTCAAACTTTTAAAAACGAAATTAAATCCTAAACATCCGTCACGATATTTTGGGTTTTTTTGTGTTTTAATCTACTTACTTAAAATTAAACATAGATTCAATAAACATTCATGCAAATTTTATCTTTTATAAATAAGTGAGTATTTATGGATATAATAACTAAGTTAATTACGCTGCTTCGTATTATTTAGGTTATTAAAGATATGAATTGATATTTATTGATTCTCCCTTTTTGTATGAATACCACCTTTGGTGGTTAGATATTCTTTGTTAACTAAACAAATCAATTAATACCTATGGGCTGGGGTTGATAACTAATATGCTTAATTAAATTAATTCCTTTTTCTAAGAGATTGAAAATGAACCATTTAAATGCCACCTGGTGAAGTGTAGATGTTTTAAACTTTATTCAAGGTGTCCAAATTAAACCTAAGAATTTAGTTATCCGAGTACTAACTTTCAAGTTTTAAAATCACTACCGAAAACATGTCATTCGATACATTTTCGGATAATAATTCTTATAAAAACTTTTTGAAATAGAAGCTCACTTTCTAACTACCTAATGATCAGACCATCAAATAAAAGAAAGACTACTCTAAATCGATCGATAACTAAACCTTAAAATCTAATTTTCGTGTTTAAGTTTGTAATGAAAAATAATATATTTCTCTCTAACATTCTTAATATAAAATCATGAATAAAAATAAAATCAATTCATTTTAGAGATTTTTACCTATTTAATATTTCGCAAGCATAACAACGCTATTATTACATCATGTTTACTAAACAATTAGCACAATTAAATTTAATCACGACAAATTAAATATAACATGTAAGAATAAAGCATAAAAAATAACTGCAAAGAAAATAAAATCCTTACAAGATTGATGCCATTCCGCTGCTAGAAAAACTCCTGCCGGAATTTGCACTCCCATTTATTGAATCAAAAAGCTAAAATATTACAAAAACATAACTAGTTCTTCCTAAAAAGGAAGAACTCTAAAACTAAGAGAAATTAACTAAGAAAACTAAAAACTAAGAAAACATAAGAAAAACTAAGAAAAACTAAAGAATCCTAAAAATCTAAGAAAAGAGAGAAAAGAATGTATTCGAGGTGTTTTTAGGTGTGTTTTTAAAGTTGAAGGAAGGGGTATTTATAGGTGAGGACGGAGAGAAAAAATGAGTAAACAAATGTTAAAAAATATTAAAAATTAAAAAACGTGTAATGGATATATTAGGTCATCAATGACGTCAAGCACGACGTCACGAGGGCTAATGTGACGTGAAAAATGGGGTGAAAACGCTAAGCGCACGGAGGTGGGCTGGCGCGCTACACAAGCGCTGGCTGGTGTCATTGCGTGCGGGAACAGAGTCACGCGTTGTTGCCGCGCATGAACAAGAACCCTCACGCTGATCTGCGCATGAACATTTAACCCGCGCGTTAGTCATTGCTGCCATGATGCAGAAACGCGCAGTTTGGGCGGAGTGGCATGGGCGCGCGGCTGGCGGCACAAGGGCTGGGCGTTTTTCTACTTTTTGACATTTTTGACATTTTTGACCCATTTTGTCCAATTTTTCCATATTTGTCGACCTTTACGCATTTATTTATTAATATATTTGTGATGTATTGCTTCCAGTATTCCTCTTTGAGTCTTTAAGTTGCATTTTTAAGCCAAAATACCTGAAAAACAATAAAAATACCAGTGATTCCAAAAAAGACAAATTTATATAAATATATGATAAAACATATAAATATATATATTTTTAATCAATTAATTTGCATAAAATCATGGTTATTTTAGTGCTTTTTGAGCACTCATCACCAAGCAACATTTGTGTCACTAGTGAGGTTTCTCATAAATGTCAAGATTAAAAGTTACTCTAGCTGTAACAACACTTCACAGGAAGGAAGTGAACCTTGATTTAGCAATGCAGTGATGAATTGGGAAAAGAAATAACTTTTTTATTAGCAAATAGTTGAATTATTTCGTTGCTAATTGATCTGCCTTTCATTGTTTTTCCTATTTGAATAGAAAATCAGAGGATAGCTCATTCGTTAACCAAAGAGTTGTAATGATTGGTCAGCATCAACTTGGAGAAAATGAAGTATTTCCAAACTCAAGAAACATTTGTCAAGTACTTAGCATCAAAACTCTTATATTTTCCATTTACTATTTCCCAAGGCGGACTCCTACTATTAAGAATTGAATTACCTCATCATAATCGACATTCTCCAAATAAGCCTCATATTCCCATTGATCTATATCTCTTAGCTCATAATAAAAGTTAATGACCGACTTACTAAATGATACTAGCCCACCTTTGACCATTACTCTGTCATCTACGTCTTCCAGAACATTAGCATAAACTCTCTAACAATTGACATAACTATCGCCTTTGAACCTTCACAAAACTATCTCCATCTGAAGGTGGCAATTTTTTCAGATACTCTTAGATATCCATAGTCCCTAAAATATGTAATCCTTTCCACAATAAATTTTTTGTTTCTTTCTACAACCTTTTCAAATCTTTTCTTAGCCTCTAAACTCACAAACCTAGTTCTGTCAAATTCTTCTTGTACAACCTTCCCTTTACCTTTTTCACTACCTTTTTTTGGTACCATATTTGAAAATTTAGAGAGTGAAAATTCTAACAATTTAATACATGAAAATGTTTCAAATAGGCTCTCTTCCTTAATCACTACCCAAGCTAGGTTACGTTAACATAGACTCACTAAAAATCACTCCTAATTTTACCAAAAAGTTAATATCTTTAGAATAAAGGACACTTGTTGATTATCAAGCTAAAAACCTCAATTGATGAGAGAGATTCAAGCTTCAAATGCTAGGACCCATATTGGAACCCTAACTTGCAAGTTGGTGTAGAGAGTGAATTTGATGGATATTCCTGCAAATATGGTCCAAAAATCACTTAATGATGTTAATTTGTTGAAGAATTTTGAAAAAGATAAAGAATTTTTAGAGAGAAAAACATAGTTAGGATTGAAAAATTTGGAAAATAATTTTTTTTGTGATGTTTCTCGCGACATAAGAGACTATAAGTGAACTTTTTAACCATGAGACGTAATGGACAATATTCCATGTTGTGATGCACTTTGTAAAAATTTTCCAGGCAAAAACCCGAGAGCACTATACCCTAGCACTTTTTATGTCATGACATGCTTCAAAAAATTCTAAGTTGTTTTTAAAATTTGAAATAGTACTAAACAAAAATAACATTATATAGCAATATAACATCCACCTAACCTAAATCAAGTATTATCCACATTACTACTAAATTAAAAAAAATCACTAACAACTAAAAATGTTCACAAAAACTATAATGTAAGAATACATTTCTCAATAAATTTCCTCCCATTTAGTGCTTAGTTTAGTGTCCTCAGCTTGATTTTGTCTCTAATTGTTTTTATCCATTCTTCATCAGTGGAGAATTCAATTTTTTCTGTGGTTTTCTTGTCCTTGCCTTGTACTTTCTTATGACAACACCTATTTTTTTGTCTCTTAGGTCTTTAATTATTAACTCATTTCTTAGTGGAAAATCCAATAAGTCTTTATTTTTACTCATTTTTTAAAGATATTGAAGTTAATAACCTATCCATCAAACTCTATTAGGTTTCCATTATGCATATCTATTTTTGTTTGGACTATTCTCATGAAAGGCCTACCCAAAATTAATGATGTTTCCTTAATAATAGAGTCATATTCATATCAAATACATAAAAATCAACAAAAAAGATACGGTCATTATCATGCACCAATACATCTTCCAAATTTTACATTGGATAAGTGTTAAAATGATTGGCTAGTTGAATAACTACACCATTCTCTTTAAGGGAACCAAGATTTAAAGTAGCATAAATAGAGTCATACATGACATTACTTGAAATACCTACATCTAGCTAGAAATGGGTAAGGGTACATGCAGACACAGGTACATATATAACTGTATTCGAACCAAATTATAAAATCAGTGTCCGAAACTACCTGAAATCGTTACGATTTGGGGATGAGTTTTTACCCGTGAGTAACGGTTCAAGACGATTATTAAAAAATCCTCGAAAAAAATTGTTTTTCCAAACTTTTTTAAAAATTTCTATATACCTAAGCGAAAAATCAATAAACCCTAATTATTAATTAATATATAATTTAATTTAATAAATATAGTTAATTTTGGGTATGGGTGGGTATGTTATCAGTATAACCATACCCTTTGCTTCATCGTACCCATCCCTAAAATTTATTGAATATTCCTAAATCTAGCATAGCCTTTTCAAATTTAATGCTACCTCTAATTCATGGAATGGTAAAGCTTCTCAGATTGTTGCATTTTGGTGGGAGTTTCCTTTGCAAGATTGTCAACACATTCTCTCTCACACTCACCTCCTTATTTCCTTTGAGTTTCCACTTGTTAATGCACCATGCTTTGAGGAACTTGGCATATTAGGGTACTTTCTTGTTGGCATCCAATACCAAAAAAGCTTGGCATAGTGAGGTATTTGCTTAATGGCATCTAATAACACAATGTTAGCTTATACTTTTCGAAAGGTGTCCAAAATTTCTTATTGGTGCTTCCTTGCAGTCAGTTGCCTTGTCATCCATATGAATTATCTCATCCTTAGTCTCTTTATTGTTGAATAGATCCCTGTGAACTTCTTCAAGTTGCTTCAAACTTCTCGATGAGATAACACTAACATTCTCCCTAGGATTGACCATGGGTTGGGAAGGAAGTTTACTGGATATTTATGCTTCTAATCTTCTAATGGTGGTAACTAATTCGTTAAATTGATTTTCAAGATTTTTAATAGTTGCCTTTGTATCTTATTGAAACCTAATGGAATCTTGTTAGAATTGAGCAGTATTGGCTACTACCAAACTTATAAAATCCTTTAGAAATTTTCCTTGAAGCGGGGGAGGATTTTGTGGCCTCACTTAATAAGGTTGTTGGACTTTTAGATAAGGAAAAATGGGTGGATTAGCATGATTTGCTGCTTAATTGTCTCTATAATACCTAAAGTTAGGGTGATCACTCCAACCGACATTGTATATATTAAAGAATACGTGGAAGATCTATCTCAATTACTTTCTTAACTAATTTTCTATTTACCATTTGATAAATACACGATGGAAGCAGACTGATAGGTGCAATGTCTGATGACTCTATGAAAGTAAAGTCATCAGTGCACTTTGCTGTTTAATATTTCCTTGGTTTATTCAATAAATAATGTTTTTGAGTTAAAAATATAAAAACATGAACTTTCTAGTGAAAATAGATCAAAATATAATTTATGAAAATTTTCTTGAAATTTTTGTGGATTTTTGATGAATTTTTTAATGCATAATCAATTAAAAAACACCACGCAAGCAAAGAGGGCCAATCTCACATCGCCATATGTATGAGGTGATGTAAGGTTGTGCCACATGTCGGTATTGTATTCATTCTGAGTTCATAATGTGGTCAATAGGTGTGCTACGCATCACCACCTGATTCGTCTATTCTTCTTACCAGGGTGCCATGTAAGCCATTTCTCTTTTTTCATCTCAACTCTTGATTTGAAGTTGATCTGACGGTCCGAATTTCACCCGAGCTTATTTTAACCCCCTAATTGCCCCATAAATCCTAAAGAGCAAAAAATTATCAATTTTTGGAGCCAAAAAGAGAGAAAAATACATAAGAATTCAAAAGAAGATACAATTTGGGTGGTAATTCAAGAAGAGATTCGTGTTACAATTCAAGGGATTGATCGTATTTCTTCTTCTTCTCATTTCTTTATTAATTTTCATGTCTTTCTTTATATAAAAATATGAGCTTTATAAGCAAAAATATGTCTAACTAATTTATTAATTTAAAAATTTTATGAACCCAGTTTTCAATATATTAGAGTATAATATTTTACCCCAATTATGATTTTAATTTAATTATATTATTTAATTTAATTTTTATGCTATTAATTATTTGGCCAAAAATTGATCTATAGAGAAAATTAAATAGATTTGAGAGAATTATTTAATTGTTTGTCTTGATTAAATAACATGCATATTTTTTAGATAAAGATGTATGATTCTTATGTATGTGATCTATAATTGACGAAATTAATGAATATTATGCAATTTAGTTGACAAGAGAGTGTAATAAGGTTAATTACTATATAGTGTGTAGTTTATTTGAAAGATAATTATATATTAGGTTTGATTCAGTTGATCACGTAATTGATTGGTAATTATATTAGGGGATTTTAGTGATTCACATTTTTATAAAATTAAGAGATTAAATATTCCTAGATATTTTCTTAATTTTCTAATTTGAGTTAATTAATTACTACTATTTATTTTTAGTTCTTTTAATTTTTCTTTCTTAAAATATAAAATCACAATTTTTTTTATCTTTTAGTTTTAAAAATTAATTTCTAATAACATAATCTCCGTATGATGATATTTTCTTATCATTATAGTATTTTTTGTGATATATATACTTGTGTATTCATTACACATAATTCATGTTCATGTTGATTAATGTATGAATTAGACATCAAATTGTAGTTTAATTTTTTGAAGAATTCGTTCTACTAGTAGCCATGAGATCATTCACTAATTCTCTAAAAAATTAATAAAAAATTAGCAACAAATAAAGCAAAAATAATATTGATAAAAATAGAGAAAAAATTAAAAGTAAATAAAGAGTTAATTTCAAGGAAATCCATATTGACATGGCACCAAAAATTGATATTGGTAAATGGCGCTAGTCCCATGTCTCATAAAGTAGCTCTGTAAAATAACGTCAAATTTTAAAGTCCGTCTCCTTAAGTCTCGTCCCATTTGTATACTGATTCATTAAAGCCCATCCCATAAAAACTAGCTCAATCACTTATTTTTATTATTTGTTCCTTTTTCGTTCTCACCATTCCGCATAAGCGGTGGGTACTAATAATAATTTATAATAACTAAGTAATTATATAAAGTATATTTTAAAAAAGTATTGATACTTTCGTAGTAAAAATATTTAAATTTTTTATTTTATTTTTATAATTAATTATACTTTATTATTATTATTATTTGATGAAATTTTTATTAATAAAAATAATTATATAAAAAAATTAAATGTATCAATATACCCATGTCTTAAATGATTATCAATTAGAAAAACTAAACTTTATTACTACTCAATATACATAATGGTGGTGAAATGTAATATCAAAAATCTAAATTTTTCATAGTATAATATTTTAAAAAAGAGAATAAAAATAATATTTTTAAAATTTTAATTATAAAATAGCATTTTATTGTATTCGGATCATATATTTTTATTATTAAATTTGTTTATCACACTATTTGATATTAAAATTCATACAATTACGTTCATTTATATCTTTTAATATACAATTATTTCTAATTGAATAATGTGTAATATTATTTGTGTTATTTTTATTATTATAAATTTAAAATATTTTTATAAATTATAATTTTTTAACAATATATAAATTAATTTGTATTTATGAAAATTTTAAATAAATTTAATGATTATAGCATACGTTTATAATCTCTGTAACTCTTTATTTTAGAATACCACTACTAAAATACAAAAAAAAAAATCAAATGGTACTTATAATAGTTAGTTAAACATAGAATCAATATCAAATGTTAAATTTAAAAACCAAAAAGAAAAAGAAGAAACTCCGTATCTTTGAAAAACATCTAAAGCGAATCATAAGGTCATTTGGTATACTTCATAGTTTTTTTACAATTATTTGAAAAAAAAAAGAAGAGACAAGCGCATCAGGCGTCCATCTACGCCCCTTCATCGTTTCATTCCCCCTATCTCCAATAAAAATGGTAAATGTGTGGTAGTGACTGTTTACGTATATAAATGAATTAACCTAATTATTCAATTTTATATTTAAATAATTCAAAAAATTCATTTGAATATTTTAAATAATTAAGAAAATTCTTATAAATACTAAAGTAGATAATTACACGTAACAAAGAAAAAAAAATATAACATATTTTATTAAGAACTCTAATTCATACGGAGAGCTTTGAAATCACCCATAATTAAGTAAAAAATTAACTATTCATGGATAACAATAAAAACATAATATTATTCATAAAAAAATAAAATAGAAAAAAAGCTTAGGATTATTATTTTTGAAAGTGATCTCAATCTCTATCAATTGCTTCCTTAAATCCTTTTCTTTTTGCCCGAAAAAATTAGAATTTGAGCACTCATGTTGATTCATGAGCCACAAGCCGCAGCACACTTTATTTCATATCGCAACACAAAACTATTTTATGCTTTATAGTAAAACTTGTGAGTAGTCTACGTAGCTCACTATTATCCATGCCGCAACGCAACCCTATATTTCAAAATTACATCATAAAACCTATGGCTACTATGCCGTGACACACAATTTCTATCCCTCAACACACTTGTATTTTCTCAATTCTTTATTTAGATAAAATCATGATATAAAAAATTAAATTTAAGTCCTCCATTATTTGACAATTATTTTCAAGTATTGAATATTTAATTCTTGTCACTTTGGACCTTTGATTTCAAATTTAATTCTTTCATTTGTATCTTGTAATGATCAAAGTACCTGGAATACATTGAAACATACCTCGTGATTTCAAAAATACATTTTGTAAAAGTAATTTAGTAAAAATGCAATATAAAATAATTATAATAAATCACAAAGTAAGTATGCTTTTCAAACATTTATCAATGATATTGGATTGGTTTTTCCATATCCCATAGGTGAGGTTAGAGTAGTCTTTCTCTTCTTACTCATAAAGAGTTCTCTCTATCTTAGAATCAAAATTTATACCTAGGTATAGAATTAAAAGAAGAAAAATAAAATCTTAAACTAGTATTGTTATACTAATTCTCATATTAATTATAAAAATATTGCATTCTCGACAACTGTGCAAATAACTTGGTATCGATTTTATAAATATACGAATTGTCCAAGTAATAAAGTGTGTTTAATACGAGTATATTCTTATAGGGAGTGATTTGTTAATTTATAATTAAGTACCCATATGCAATAGTTGCAACACTATCTAAGCGAGTAATAAGAAAAAAACATTATTTAAGCTAATAATTAAACTCAAAATTGATTCAAATCAACAAATAATGATCAATTAAATAATATTCGGAGACTTTGGAGCAATGAATCCTCTAACCAATCCATATGCAATATAAAATATTGTTGAACATTTTCTTTATCTAATTGATTGGCAACATGCTATTATATATCTATAAATCTTTGTTAAGCATTTTTTTTGGATTATGTGCAAACAATCACATTGTCATACTATTTTATTCATACATCAATTATGATTACATATAACTTGCGACACATTCATCAATCATATTGTCATACTATTTCAATTCATATGATAGTAATTCTATAACAAATTCAAAAATCTATATTGTCAAGCTAGGACATGAATATTAAATTATATAATTATTGGCTAAACAATCAAATAGTTAAGATCAAAATTATTATATCAATTATAAATAGAAAAAATCATTGAGCTTAAATAAAATTAATCGTATGGATTTTGTGGCTAGGTTCATCAAAAATTCCAAATAAGAACCTAACTACTCATAACTCTAAAAATCATAAATAAAATATATGAATGCTTACAAGTTACAAGAAAGATGAAGAAAAAGTGTAAATACAACTTTGATGAAGAATTTAACTCATTCTTTGACCTTCCTTACTAGCTATTTAATTTTGTCCTTAATTTTCTTAAATTGATCTCTCTCTATTTCTTTAAAATCCCCTCTTATTAGATGTTAATTGTATATTATTTATGGCCTTTTAATCGTATTTAAATAGGCTTAAATTGGTCGTAATTAGAATGAAATTCTTATTACCTTTGATCCAATAGTTGAGATTGAAAGTTGGACTTCAAATAAGGACTGATGTGTCAAAATATACTTTACTTAATCGATCGAGACCCTAACTCGATCAATCTAACTATGTCATTATTTTAATCTAGGAGCACTCATTTGCAGTTTAATTAAATCTTGATCAATCTAATCATACTCAATTGATTGACACCCTTCTTAATATATTTAACTCTACTTTTTACAATCCAAGGCAAAATGCCTTATTTTTGAGTATCGATCGACTCTTGTCTCTATCAATCAATAAGTGTCTTTATCTATCAACCCTGGTGATCTCGAATTTGTCTTATTTTTCCTAGTTTTGGCACATTTGATGTCTTTTCACCTATATTACCATTGTTGAATATAAGATATATTTTTTAACAATATTCCTCTCAAAAAAAGACAATTAGCTAGCTTGGAATGACCAAATAACTCTACTTTTATAGAGTCATCATTGGACTTTGTTGGCCCACTACCCATAACCGAGGGACTCAAGTATAGAATCATTGTTGTACACTACTACACCAAATGGGTTGAAATTAGCCCATTCATGCAAATCTTAGAAGATAAGGTCATTAAATTCCCCTAGAAATCTATGGATTCAAAGTTCCCCACACCCTAGTGTCAGACAATAAAGCCTAATTCAACAATAGGGCCCAATTCATAGGATGAAAATTAAAAAACTTATTTGAACAATATCACATCCAACATGCATTCTATACAGTTACTGGTCAATAGCCAGGTAGAGGTTGCAAATAAAGTGATGAAGCTTAACCTAAAAAGAAAGCTTGAAACATGAAAAAAATCATGGTTCAAAAAAACTGTAGATGTACTATAGGCTTACCGAACCACATCCAAAATAGCCATAAGAGAAACACCTTTCTCCTTTACTTACAACACTAAACTCATGATTCTAGTCAAAATTAGATGACCAAGTTACATAACAAGTGTTGACAACCTGGATGATAACAAAGATGGCCTATTCTTGAACATAGACCTTTTTAAGGAAAAAAGGGAACAAAGCAAGATCAAGTTGGGTACTTACCAACAAAAAATGGATAACCACTATAACCACTTGGTCAACCTTCGATAGTTCCAACCGTAAAATTTGGTACTTAAACGAATAACACAATCAATCGTAGAAAGAAAGACAGAGAGGCTCGATCTCAATTAGGAAGATCCTTATAAAATAAAGTATGTGCTTTGAAAAATCATATATTGCCTAGAAATTGTGGAAGGCTCTAAGGTCCCAAACGCATGGAATGCATAACATCTCAAAATATATTACTAATAGTTGATAATAGAAAATGCTTAACCTATTAGTTTTGTTTTTTCCTTTAAATTTTTATTATTTCAAGACTTACTAAAATAAATCCTTAGTTTTCCATATTTCAATTTATGTTCCTAGTATAGTTTGAATTATTTTGTAATTTGAATTTTTTGTTATTAATAAAGTGAGAAATTAGGATACGTATCTTTGACTATGATTATAAGTCTACAATTAGAAGATTCAATAAGATAAAAGTCTAGCATCAAATCAATGTCTTGATTGTCTTGATTTTAAATAGTTCAGGGCCTTTAATGCCACTTATGGGTGCTGCAAAGTACTAAATATAATGTGATTTTATGCAATATAAATTTCAAAATAATTTTTTATTTGCATAGTTTTATTATGTTTTAAGTAAATCTATCTTTTTAAAATCAAGGATATGTTTTGTTATTTTTAGGTATTTTTAACTTCAAAATAATTTAATTGATAAACACTTAAAGAATAGTACTTATAAACACTTAATTGCAATATTGAAATATAAAAGACTAACCTATGTAAAGCTTTACATATATTATAAGCTAATGTAAATGGTGTAATTCAAAAAGGGCTTCCAAAAGTTAAGAGGTAGGTACGTGAACTGTGACATGGTATTTTATATGTTGTAGCGCAGGAGTAGTGGATCAAGCACTTCAAACGTGTGCATAGTGTCTATGCCATGGCATAAAATCAATGTATGCCACAACGCCAGACTTAAGGATCCATTTTTCTCTCCTTGTTCTCACATATAAATAAGACCCTAAACCCTAATGATAATCATCCTATCAGCTTTATTCTTTGTTGATTTCTTACTTTTCTCTATATTTTCTTTTCTTTTCATAATTTTCAAGTTGTTCTCAAAATTTGAGAGTTGAACAAAGTTTAGTTTATGTAGTTGTTTTCTTTGTATTCAATAAATAGTTTTGGAGGTTTTTTCAGAAATAGAAACGATACTAAAGTCCTGTACTTGAAAAGATACACTTGTGGTATAAATTAAGTGTATTCTTTTATTAACTTTATGTATTGTTTTGAATGTTAAGTTTAATTTATTTATCATTGATTAAATTAAGCATGTCTGGTTGAAAATACTATGAAATATTAGTAATGTTGTTATGCTTGTGACATATTAAAGTAAGTAAAATTTTTTATAAAATGAATTAAGTTTTATTTCTTCATCAAGATTTATCAAAAAGTTTGTTAAAGAAAAATGTATGGCTTATTTGTTTTTGTAATAAACAAGAGAGTTAGATTTAAGATTTAATTATCTGAATCTTATTCAGAGTACTGCGCGTTTATCTTTGATATATATCAATTTTATAGTTAGTGTGAAATTCTATTTTAAATATTTTTACAAGAATTACTATTTAAAAATATATTGACGATATATTTTTTATAGTAGTTTTAAAATCTAAAAGTCATTTTTCACATACTTAAATCATAACCTAATTTTAATACTTTGAATGAAAGTCTAATTATATGTTTAGTCTTAAGTAGTAATTAGATAGTTTTTTTAATTCCTTAGAAACGAGGGTCTTCTAATTTATTGAGCATGCTTGAATCCAATATCACTTATAATTATGAATGTGTTGTTAATACTATAAATACAAGTTAATTTTAGTATTTTAGTTTGTGTGTTTTACTTGAAACAAGCAAAATATTAAATTTGTGGGTGTGATAACTCTATGAAAATAGAGTTATTATATCATTTTAATATTTAGTATTTATTTATTTAATTTAGTAAATGGTATTTTTGGGATCAAAATATTTATTTAGGTCAAATTATGATAAGGAGGATAAAAATAAATTTTTTTGAAATTTTTTGGAATCTGTAGGGACTTTTTATATTTTTTTTACGTAGATGGATGTATATAGAATATTCTAGGTATAAAAATAGAAATTTCCACATGATCGATGAGAAAGAGCCACATGTCGTTAAACGAGCATTGTGAGTCACATGATAATAACTTCGCAAACATTATGTCGTCATCCCCATTCAACGAGTGCAACTAAGCTCCTTGGTGCAATGTGTCAATAATGCATTGCTTCTGCCTTTTTTCCATTCCATGTCAGCTGTCACATTAGAAAGCATCTACTTCACAAATCATCGCGTGTTGCATAGCGTTAGCTCAGCTTCACTTTCCATATAAGTGAACGATATCTACTACTCCCACCATGTGTCTTACACACATTCACTCTAACTTTTTTACATGCTACTTTTCATTCATCTATTGGCTATCATTATTTTTAAACCCTTTTTCATCTCTGCCTTTAATCTAAATTTGATCTAATAGTCTAAATTTCATCTTAGCCATTTTCAAGGGTTTTAGACCCAAAATCCCCTACAACCTAAGAGACTAATTTATAGAGCACTTTGAGAGTAGTTTATACCATTTTTGGGGCAATGAGGAAATATTTGAGGTTTTGGGAGGAAAAAGAAGCATTTTTGGAGGGATTCTTCTCAAAGGTTTTACTAATCTTCTCTAATAAATGCATTTCTTTATGTTTCTCTTAGTTTTTTCTATTAATTTTCTAGTTTGAAAAATGAGTATTATGGAGCATAGATTTTGTTCTAGGGGTTTAATGGAACCCAAATTAATTTCATAATGGGTTTAAATTAGCATATATATGCTATTTGAGTCGATTGTTTATTACATTTTATGCTTAATGTCTTAATTTTTTTGGCTAATAAATTAGGTAATTTATTGAATACATATGTAATTGGAAAATTAATGTGTATTTAGATTCTAAATGGAATGATACATTTGTATGATAATGGGAACACCCATGAAATTTGTGTAGTCTTATATTAGGTGCTTGATCTTTTAAATGCTATGATGTTAATGATCATGTGAATGCAAATTAGTATCTTGGTTGCTTAATTGCAATGAATATAGAATTGTGGGCTGTAATTCTTAAGTGCATCCGATTAACAATCCAAAAAAATAGCATGTATATGTTTTGATTTCAATTTCCATGGAATTAGTTTAAGGGATATTGAATTTTCTAGAATTTTATTCATCAAATTTTATAATCTTTTTAATGAATTTCAATTAGCTTATTTGTTGAATTAATTGCTACATTATTTGATTGTTCAAATAGTGATTAAACATCAACAATTTTGGTAATTTTCTTAAATATACACCTAATCTCCATGGTGCGACTTATTCTTATGCACTTTAGTACTTGAGTGACCTTGTATACTTGCAGATTCATAGTACTTTTTTTTATTAAAATCATAGCAAAGTTACAAGGAATACATAATATTTTTTTACAAGTTTATGCACATAAATTCTTCCATCGCAAATTTAGCTATTGTGCATGTAAGTCTTGACCAAATCATAAAGTTATATTCACCCTAGAACAAGATCAAGAATCTATCAATATCCATTATTTTTTTTGACCTAACATTATGTAGCTAATTTCATCATAGATGCCACAAAATAAAGAGAGAACATATGATTGTTTCTAAGCGTGTCTATTATTCCTAACTATCCTAAGGAGAATAAATAAATGCTAAAAGTATAAAATTTATGCCACCTAGAGCATACCAATACTAAAATGTGCTAAAATAATAAAGCATAAGAAAATAAAGATAGTGACATGTTAATACTCTCTCACATCTAATTATTACATTGTCCTCAATGTAAGCACATACATATATGTAATGTAAAAATAAGTAAAAATGTGGTAGAAAAATATTTTGGTAGGTTACCTCCCACAAAGTGTTTGGTTGAATGCCATCAGCTTGACACTACTACTTTTATCATCCATTGTTATCAAAGATCTTGAAATGTGTGATGTCAAACTTCCAAGATAGCAATACATTATTTACATCCTTGCACCTTGGTGGTAGTCTCCTTTGTAGCATAATAGATACATTCTCCCCTACACTTATCTCTTGTTATCCTTAAGCTTGTCCTTGATAAGAAAAAGTTCATTAAGATATTCTTTATACTAAGGTTCCTTCTTAATATCTTCCATCAAATGTATATGGATTTTTGCTTTGGGAAATATCTCCAAATTTTCCTTTTCATGAATCTTCTTCATTGAATTATCAAATATGTTTGAAAAATATAAAGTAGCATCAATATAAACGGAATGTTCAGATATTACTTATGGTGCTACATTGGATAATTGAAGGATGATGGTCCTTTTATCTTCATTAGTCCCTTCTTGGATATATCATTCTTAGGAAATTTTTGGGGCTCCTCGAGCTACGTACTACTTTCCAAACTAACGACATTGACATCTTCCTTTAGTTAGCAACTATTTGAAAGGGGAGTTTGATAACTACATGTGCTTAGAGTTTTTCCACTACTGTGATTTGTTGGCCAATTTGAGTCTTAAGGTTTATAAGAGCAACATCGGTTTCCTTGATAACATCATCGGTTCTCTTTATAGCTGCATTGGTTTCCTACTAAAATTTCAAAGTGTAAGCAACTAAGGAATTTACTAAGTCCTCAAGAGACTTTCCTTGAGCAGGTGAAGTAGCTTGTGACATTGGGAATGGGAAGCTAGATGTGATATTGAACTCCTCTATTGGATTGTGATATTAAACTCCTCTATTGGATTGTGATATTGAACTCCTCTATTGGATTCCTCAATGAAATTTGGTTAACCTGTATCTCAAGATTTCTCCTTAAAATTTCGTATTCCTTGAGATAAGCTTGGTTCTCCTTCTTAAATTACAGAGTGTGAGCAATGAGGGCATTTACTAAATTTTCAAGAGACTTACTTTTGGTGGTTGCAGTGAGTTGTTGTATTGGGAATGGGAAACTAAGTCTAATGTCAAAATTAGCTATTGGATTTCTACATGAAAAGCTTAGGTTTTTGATCGATAAGAATTGTGTGCAATAGGCACGCAAATATAAGTATCACAAATAAGTAATATAATGACATGAAAAGATCGTTTCTATGAAAATTATGTTATTATAAATTAATTTCAAAACTAAAAAGTAAAAATCAATTATATTGTATTTTGAGAAACCAAAACTAAAAAAGCTAAAACATAAATAATAGTAATTAATTAACTCAAAATTAGAAACTAAGAAGATAAATGAGAAAATATCTAGGAATACTTAATCCCCTAAATTTATAAACATATGAATTACTGAAATCCCCCTAATATAATTACCAATCAATTATATGATCAACTGAATCAAGCCTAGTATGTGTTCCCCTCTCAAGTAAGTTACATACCATATAATAATTAACCTAAACTAACCATACTCTCATATCAATTAAATTGCATAATATTCATAAAGTTAATCAATTATAGATCACATACATAAGAATCATATATCTCTGCCTTGAAATTATGCATATTATTTAATCAAGAACAATAATTAAATAATTCTCTCAAATTTATCTAAGTGCCTCTATAAATCAATTTTTGACCAAATAAATAATAGCATAAAAATTAGATTAAATAATATGATTAAATTGTAATCATAATTGGGGTAAAATGTTAGATCATCACATGTAGAAAATTTAGTTCATAAGGCTTCTAGATTAATAAATTAGCTAGACATAATTGTGTTCATAAATATCATATTTTTTAATAAGAAATACATGAAAATTGATAAAGAAATGAGAATAATAATAAATACAATCAATCTCTTGAATTGTAGCACTAATCTCATCTTGAATCTCCGCCAAATTGTATCTTCTTTTGAACTCCTCTCTCTTCTTAGCAGCTACTATATTTTTTTCTCTTAATTATGTGTTTTATTATATTTTTTATATTTTATTGAGTGTTATTTTGTATTTATATTGAAGAAATTCATTCATTTTAAAAATGTATTGAGAGTGGGATGTAGAAAAGATACGTGAAAAAGGAACTGGATCGCACATTATGCTATGCTTTTTGTCCATTGGATTAATTTATATATATATATATATATCCTTTCTATGTGTTATCATTTAATACATGTAGATTTATCAAAACTATCCTCCTCCAAAGTCGTATAATTTTTTGAAAAGGAGGTTCACATATTCATGAATCAATGTTTTATCAATACAAAGATGTGCAAGGTTTTTGCGAATTGATTTGTGTGTGTTACACATGATATCATCCAATGCATTCCTAAGATCAACCTATATGAGCATACTAATCAATTCAATCTTAGAATAAGTCTCATAAGTCTATTTTTCATATCCTTCCCCACTAATATAAATATAGACTTAGCTAAAGATTAATAAGGGCTTCATATGCTAGTAATGTAAGGCTACGTCGGGTTGATAAATAAAGACATTTAGGCTCTTTTCACACCTTATCTTTCTTTTTATTCATAATTTACTTTTTAACTACAATTAAGCTTTTACTTGACATTTTAGTGCATCCTATTTAATCATTCTTCTTATATTCTTTTATTCCACATCTCTTTTTTGTAACATCACAATACCTCAAAACTTATATTTTTTTCTTTTTGTTTAGAAATGGGTCATTGTGCTGTGAGTTTTTCTTTTTCTATCTTTTTTTATAGGGTGCATTTCATTTAATCTCACTCTATAGCATAACACATGATTGCATTTTTCTTCTTTTCATACAAGCTAAAGGTGCAAGGGTAAAGGTAATGCTAATTGGTTAGGCATAAATATGGCTTAGAGATATGAAAGGCTCTTAATTAGGTGACCAAATATATTAACAATGATTAACTTTAATGGCTCAATCAATCCAAATAAGGCATAAATAATTTCTTATACTAAATACTATTTAGAACTTTTCCTCAATAGATGATCAAATAAATTTTAAAACGTGGTAGATCTCATCAACTTGCATAGCTCATCATAAATTTTCTTTCAATAAGAACACCAAAATCAATCATGAACATGAGCAAAAAAATTTGAATCAATCAATCAAAACTAGCAAGCATATCACATGATTAATGAAAGTAGCTTAACGAGTATGTTACATTCCTTACCTATTCATGACAACCAATTTTTATTATTGGGTTCATATGTTTCATATCAAGCATGCATACATTTGGTTTCCATATATTTTTAAATTTCAACCCAAATCAGGATAAAAAAATTCCTAAAAATTGAAAATGCATCTAAATACTAAAGTAGAGAATGAAATTCCCTCCTCTAAGCTTAAATTGCATATTGTTCCCAATGTGGGCATATAAATATGAAAAATTAAAAGGAAAGAAAATTCCTTTAATCTTAGCACATTACATCTATCGTTGAAACTGCTCAATCTTGTTATGCTATTGATCTCCACATTTATTCACCTAAAATAATAATAAAAATATAAGAAACATAACGTTGAGTTTCCTCCTAACTAGTGTCACATTTAATGTCCTTAACTAGATGATCATATCAACTTTTAAGGTACATCCACGAAGGTTATCATAGATATTTCTTTTAATAATTGATCTCCATGATAGTGCTTCACTCTATGTCCATTAACCATGAACCTCTCTTTATTTTTGTTTTCTAATTCAATAGCTCTATGGTTGGTCACCTTAGTGAAGGTGAATAGACCTGACCATCTACTCATTATTTTTCCTATGAATAATTTAACTCTTGAGTTTTATAGTAATACTTTCTGTCATGGTTTAAAGATACAATGGATAATTTTCTTACCGTAGCTTCTTTATGTCTTTTTTTGTGAAGCTTGGCATTCTCATAAGTATTCCACCATAGTTCATCAAATTCATTTATTTGCAGCATTCTTTTCTCACAATTGCATCTATGGACATATTCAACTGTTTCAATGCCCAATATGCTTTGTGTTCCAATTCTAGCAATTAGTGACATACCTTTCCATAAACTATCCAATATAGGGTGGTACCAATTGGTGTTTTAAATGAATTTCTATATGTCCATAAAACGTCATCCAACTTAGATGACCAATCTTTCATGGATAAGTTCACGTTTTTCTCTAAAATTATTTTCATTTCTCTATTAGACACCTCCACTTGCCCACTTGTTTGGAGATGGTAAAAGGGTAGACACTTTATGCTTAATCCCATACTTAGATAATAAGAACTTAAAGGCTTTACTACAAAAGTCATATCCTCTATAACTAATAATGTTTTTCTTCAAAAAATTTAAGACAAAATTGGTATCACATTTAATGCTAGTTGTGGCTTCTACCCATTTTCCATTCTTACAAGTATATATTGGTTACCAAAGGATGAAGGGAATAGTGCCATAAAGTCAATGCCCCACGCATCAAATAGTTCCATTTGAAGTATACTATTTAGAGGCATTTTATCTCTTTTTAAAATATTACCTATCCATTGGAATCTATCACACATCTTTACATAAATGTAAGCATCTTTAAATAGTTTGGACCAAAAACAACTAGATTGAAGTAAAAACTCATTATAAAGTGATTTCCATAGTTTAAGATGTGGCAATTGTAAAGAATGCTTCCAAACTCATTATAAGGGACACACCTTCTCAAAATACCATTACCACATTCTCTATAAAGGTAAGGGTCATCCCAAAAATAATATTTAATATCATGGAATAATTTCTTCTTTTGTTACCATGTTGATGGAATAATGTTGGTAGCTAGGAAATTTACAATGTCTACATAGCTATTAAAAAGAGTTTCTCATTTGGAAAGGATTCCTCAATCACCATATTATCATCCATTTTTGTTTCCCTTTCTAGTCTAGACAGATGGTTTGCTACCTGATTTTTGGTTCCTTTTTTATCACGACTAAGTCAAATACTTGGAGAAGGATAACTCATATTACCAATCTTGGTTTGGCATCCTTCCTTGTCATGAGGTATTTTATTGTAGAATGATCCATATAGTAGCCACTTTGGTTTCAACCAAATAACATATGAGTTTCTTAAAGGCATACACAATGGCAATGAGCTCTTTCTCTATAGTAGCATAATTCATTTAAGCCTCATTTAGTGTCTTTCTTGCATAATATATGGCAAGGAACACTTTATCTCTTTATTCTCCAAGAAAAACTCTAATAGTAAAATCACTTATGTCATACATCAAGTCAAAGGGCTTGCTCCAATTTTGAGCGACTATAACTGGTATTGACACTAGTTTCTCTTTTAGCACTTGGAATGCCTTTAAACATTTATCATCAAATTTGGCAAGCATGTTTTTTTCTAAAAGTTTGCACAAGGGCTTGGAGATTTGAGAAAAATATTTTATGAATCTACAGTAAAAGCCCGCATGCCTAAGAAAAATCCTTACTTCTCGTACATTGGTAGTTGATGGTATTTTTTCAATCACTTCTATCTTAGCTCCATCCACCTCAATACCATAGCTAAGATTTTGGGGCCCTAGATTATACCTTGATGTACAATGAAATGAAACTTTTCCTAGTTTAAAAACAAATTATTTTCTTCACATCTTTGTAGCACTAGGGAGAGATAGTGTAGACATTTATCAAATGTGTTTTCAAAGGCCCAAAAATTATCTGTGAATATTTCTAGATACTTCTCTACTGATAAGAGCTAAATTATTGCATTTTTGTTATGATTTAAATGTTGATATTTGTGTGAAAATTGTGTTTATTTGATTATTTAATCCACAAATGTCATTTCAGGGGTATTTCATGTTTAAAGTACAATTTCAGGTAAAATCATGATTTTGGAGAAGTTAGGGACAAAGTACAATGATCGGGATTGAATGAAAATAAAAAGAGAACAAAATTTCAAAATTTGGAATTTCGCCGCCAACGAAAACCTTATGGAGAAAATGTTGAAAATCATGTAGGGAGCACGGATTTTGGCCAAGTGAATCTTACCGCCGGCCAAAGTATCTCGCCGCCGGCCATATTCATCTCGCCGCCGGCTAAAATCCTGGCAAAAATATTCCCGACAGCACAAATTTTGGTAAACTCATCTCACCGCCGGCCAAATAATCTCGTCGCCGGCCACATTAAGTTGGCCACCGGCCAAAGTATCTAGCCGCGGCCACATTATTTTGGCCCCCGGCCAAAATCCAAAAACCCAAAATTTAATTTTCCAGGAAATCACGAGAATAATGTCAGATCGGTGAGTTTAGTTCGAAAACACATTTTTATGTTGTTTTGTTCCAAAGTTCCCCCCAAACCCTAGATCTATATATACATTATGATGGAAAAAGAGGGGGACGACAGAGAGAGTAGATCTAAGTTATTTTTGGAGGAGAAAAGGAAATTTTGGAGAGAAAGGTTGGAGAAGCTTGAAGGGTCATCACCATTGTTGCTACCAAGTCTTCCTCTTCAAGAGTTTTCATCTCTTCTCCTTAGCTTTTATTTTCTGCATTTTATTTAGAATTGTTATTCATGGATTCAATTGAGAATATGCTTGTTCTTATTTTCATTATGAACTAATTCGTTTTTGCTAAGGCTATGATGTAGTTGAATCAAGAAAATCTAATTTCTTGTGTTATCGTTATATGAATTCATTGTTTTCAAGTTGAGTATTTATTTCCATGCTTAATGCTTTTAAATTTCTGATCAAGATTTAAATGATTTGTTGCGATAAATACCGTATGTTGAATGCGAGTGTGAGAACTAATGCATGATGTATGTGGTTATTCTAGAAATTCCATAAATCGTAATGTGCTTGTTTGTGATTAAATCTTCATAGAAATATAGTCGGTTTTCATAGATAAGTAATTCTAATATAACTCGAGAGAGAGTATTAGATAAGTTTAGGTTTTTCAACCATCACTTTTAACTTTGATTCTCATATAATATGACTTGAAATCGGATTGAATTGATTTAGCGAAATCAAATGCCTTAGCGTTTTTAATCATTTGTGAACAACATTAAATTTTGTTATTTGTGTTTAGTTTTATGTTAATCTGCTTTTAAAACAATTTCAAAAATTCGGTTTTCAAATAAAATTAGGATTAGTCAATTTCGGTACTTAGTAACGCCATTCCTTGTGGGTTTGATATCCGTACTTTTGTACACTTTATTACTTGAATGATTCGTACACTTGCGAAGATCCGTATCATCTACCATGTTTGAGAAAATATCCATAATATAGGATTGAAATATCCATGTGTATAGCATAATCCAAATGACATTCTTCTAAAAGAAAAAAGTTTCTTAAGGATATGTGAAAGTGGCCTTTTCATGGTATTTAGGTGCCACGAAAATTTGGTCATAACTGGAGTATTCATCTAGAAGGAAAAAGAAGGAATGCCCAACTAATCTATCAAGCAATTAATCCATGAATGGGATAGGGAAATGGTCCTTCCTTGTAGTTTTATTCATTTTGGAAAAATCCAAACATACTCTCTATCCCATGATAGTCCTAGTAGGAATTAACTCATTTGACTCATTTTTCATCATAGTGATTTCTCTTTTCTTTGGTACACATTGAACTAGGCTTATCCATTCATTGTCTGATATTGGATAAATGATGCCCATGTCTAGCCACTTGATAATTTTCTTCTTCATTACCTCTTTCATAATGGGGTTTAATTGGCATTGTACATCTTTGATCCATCCTCTAAAAATATTTTGTGGATGCTTATGGACAGGTTTATGCCTTTGATGTTAGTAATAGACCAACCTATATCTCTTTTGAAAGTCCTTAGCACCTTTAGTGGTACTTCTACTTGCTCCATAGTTATACCAACAGAGATTATGATTGGAAGGGTCTCGTTATCATCCAAAAATGCATAAAAAAGATGAGATGGTAAAGGTTTAAGATTTAATTTGGGTGGCTCCTCAATGGATGGTTTGAGCTTTGAGCTTGTATCAAGAAAATCCACAAGTGCATTTCATACACATATGAAAGGTGTGTCCTCCAAAAAATTCACACAGTTCACAATATCAATCTTTGATTCAATAATTTCAATGTTAAAAAAGGTTGAGTTATTTTTTAGTGAGTTTATGTCATTGTTCATAGCTTCATATGTTAAATTTTTAAGTAGGGGTGTTTTAACAAGTTTTGTTAAGTTTTAGTATGAATGGGTGTGCCCAAGTGAGTTTCATGGTAATCATTAGCATGTATGTTCATAGAATTAACAAGAACATACTCTAAAGCATCACTAGGACACATGTCATAAAGTACATTAGTATTTATCTCTTCAATAATATCTATTCGAAAGCAATGACTAGCATTATCAGCATAAGTATAAGAAAATTTAATTACTTTAGACACATTAAATATTACTTGTTCATCTTGCACTCTTGTTACAAACTCACTTTTTTTTATACATCAATGAGTGTTTTTTTGATTGCTAAGAATGAATGACAAAGTATGATAGGAATGTAACGATCATCTTCCAAGTCTATCACAACAAAATCTACCAAAAAGATAAATTTGTACACTTTTATAAGCACATCTTCTACCACTCCTTAGCTTTTTTGATTATCCGTCTACCATTTGTAACGTTATTGAAGTGGGTTTGGCATTACCAACCCCTAATCTCTTGAAAATTGATAATGGTATGATGTTAATGTTGGAATTCAAGTCATATAGTGCCCTACCAAAGTGGATGTCCTAATGGTGCAAGGGATATCAAAACTGCGAGGATAATTCAATTTTATGGTAGTTCTCTATCAAGGATGCCACTATAACCTTAAATCAAGGTTATTGTTTCATTATCTCCAAGCCTCATTTTTTCAGACAGGATGTCCTTTAAAAATTTGGCATAAGATGACATCTATTCAAATGTATTTACAAATGGTATGCTTATGGGTAGTTTCTTGAATATTTTCAAAAAATTTAAAAACTGCATGTCTAACTTTTACTTTTGTAGTCTTTGAGGAAAAGGAATGATAGGTTTGTAGAGGTTGCTTTTCTTTAGTTGAATTATTTTCTTTTTAGTGATCTATTTATCCACTAGTTCCTCCTCGTTCTTGTTAGTTTCTTGTTCCTCCTCATAATTTTTAGTCTAATCCAAAATTTTATTACTCGACAAAGCTATTGCTTTACAATGCTCCTTACCTTCTCTCTTTGGGTCCTTTGACTTATGGTCTGGACAAGTTTCCATATTTGGGTCTCTAAATTCTAAATTGAAGCCTCTTGAGTGAACACTTTTGTATTTATAGACTGGATGAAATCTTTCATCATCCCCATTAAAGCATTTATATTCTCCTCAGTAGGTGGTTTCTTCTCTTGGGCTTGTGATTGTTATGGTTGTTAAAAACTAGGTGGTGGAAATGATTGATGATTGAATTGATGACAATCTAGATTCTTGTTAATACTCCAAGTGAAATTTGGATGTTGTCTTCATCCTAGGTTATATGTGTTCAAGTATAGATTATTGTTTCGATTCATATTACCCACATAGCATGCTGATTTAGAATTATTTAGACAATCATCAAACAAATGAGTACCACCATAAAAGACATAGGACACCCCTGAATCTAAGACCTAGTTTATACTCGTTGGTGAGTTTTAAGCCTTCAAAAGATTCACCAAAGATGACACTTGAGCTGTAAGTACTATGATATCATTTACCTCATGCATTATGTCTACTCTTCTTGTTGCTGTTATACTATCCATTGGCCATTGATAATTATTATTGATTGTAATATTTGTCTAGCAGAGCTTCATTAGCAGATGCATTAACAATGGTTATTGTTTGAGCATTGAGACCATTATAGAAAGTCTCCATTTGGATCCAATGAGGGATACCATGGTGAGAGAATTTCCTTAGCAATTCTTTGAATCTTTCTCATGCTTCATACAAAGATTCCCTTTCAATTTGTTGGTATGAGGAAATTTCATTTCTAAGTTTGGCATTCTTTATTGGTGGAAAATATTTCATCAAGAATTTATCCACCAAATCATTCCAAGTTGTAATGGAATCATGTAGTAAAGAGTTTAGTCGAGCTTGAGCATGGTCTCTCAAAGAGTAAGAAAACAATCTAAGCTTAAATGCTTCCCCGATTATACCATTGAATTTGAATGAATCTTCAACTTTAATAAAAAATATGATATGTAAATGAGGATCCTCTATTGGTAATGCCCTTGAATTGTCTAACTATTTATAACATTTAAAGCATTACTGGCTTTTGTTCAAACTGATTAGCTTGAATGTTTGGCCTCGTAATACTTCGATTCAGCCTTTCCAACATAGGTAATGCATTTTCTTTCATAGCTTTGTCTCTATCATTCATTAAAAGAATTTGATTATTAAAATTAAGCTCATTATTGTTTATTTATAATGGATTAGCCATTTCTTTCACTTTAGTGGTAACTTATTATTATCTTATTGATCTTAAAATATGCTCGATTTCGATATCTAAAGGCAAATTTTTTCCCTTATGGAATCTGCTCATGTAATAAAACAAAATATATTTCTAATATCACTAAAGAAGATGTCAAAATTAAAAATAAATAAATAAAATTAGAATTACAAAAAATAATTAAAATAATATAAAATAAAAATTAATTTATAATGTTTATAATCCTTAGCAACGATGTCAAAAACTTGATGGATATAAATTGTGTACAATGGATATGTAAGTATACATATCACAAATGAGTAATATAATGATAAGAAAATATCGTTCTTATGAAGATTATATTATTGGAAACTAATTTTAAAATTAAAAAGTAAAGATCAATTTTATTGTTTTTTGAGAAAGTAAAATTAAAAAACTAAAAAATAAATAACAGTAATTAACTAACTCAAAATTAGCAACTAAGAAGATATATGAGATAATATTAATGAATACTTAATTTTCCATTAATTTTCCAATTTTCTAAGTATGTAAATCACTAAAATTTCTTAATATAATTACCAATCAATTACATGATTGATTGAATCTAACTTAGCATATATTTCTATCTCATACAAACTATACACCATATATTAATTAACATAATCACACTTTCATATCAATTAAATTTCATACTACTTATTAAGTTCCTCAATTATGTATCACATACATCTCTTCCTAGAAATTATGCATGTTATTTAATCAAGAAAAACAATTAAATAATTCTCTCAAATCTATCTAATTGTTTTTATAGATCAATTGTAGGCCAAACAATTAATAGCATAAAAATTAGATTTAATAATATAATTAAATTGAAATCATAATTAGAGTAAAATATTAGATCACATGTAAAAAATTTGGTTCATAAGACATCTAGATTAATAAATTAACTAGACATAATTGTGTTAATAAATCTCATATTTTTCAATAAGAAGGACATGAAAATTGATAAAGAAATGAGAAGAATAATAAATATAATCAATCTCTTAAATTATAGCACCAATCTCCTCTTTAATCTCCACCAAATTATATATTATTTTGAACTCATCTCTCTTCTTAGCAGTTATTGTATTTTTTTGTCTTTATTCTATGTTTTCTAATACTTTCAATATTATATAAAGTGTTATTTTGTATTTATATTGAAGAAATTGTTCTATGTTAGAGTTGTAGTGAGATTGAGATGTGAAAAAGATACGCAAAAAAGGATTGCATGCAATGATGGGCTTTGTGTGTGTATATATATAGATATATCCTTGCCATGGGTCAACATTTGAAAGTAGGAGATGCATAATGCACGGTCGACACTTTTGGCTAGAATTATCGTGTTGCGTACATCCATAAACCTGCTAAGTACACCTATTTGTGCTAAGTACATCAACAAATATTTTTAATTATATCTACCTGCTAAATGCACCTAATTCTAGTAAGTACATCTCCAATTATTTCTAAAAACATCTGCTTATCAAATAAAAAATCATAAAAATCACAAAATATAATAGAAAATCAATATTTATAAAAATCTCGAAAAAATCACAAAAATTATAGAAAATAAAATTTTTATTAATAAATATAAAATAATTAATTATTAGTTTGTTCCACCTATATTGACATAATTACGCACAAATGTAGTTTTTTTTTTATATTTTAGCACAAAATCCAAAAAAATAAGCAATTTAAAAGGGACCAAATCTACATTATACACATTAGAATGTGAATTATGCATAGGCTTGTGGCTTTCAAATCACTCATAGCATTAGTATAGTCCTAATTATCTTGTTGATGCTAAAAATACGGTGCAAGATATCCATTGTATGTAAGGCATCTTGAATTCGTGTGTACCCTTTTCCCCATAACTTTCAACATTTTAAAAGAATTAGTTCATATGAGAAAATAGGAAGATAAAAAATAAAAAAATAAAACAAAAATAATCCTAAACCTAAATCTAAAAATTAAAATAATAAACAAAAGATGTAGAATCAAAAGTTAGAAAAGATGAAAAGAAAAATCTAAACTAAAAAATAAGATTAACAATAACTAAAGAAATAAATAAAATTTTAAAAAATAAAAAACAAAGAAAAAATTGAAGAAATAAATAAAAAAGAAACTAACAATTATTAGAAGAATTGTTAAACTAATCCCTGACAATGACACTAAAAACTTGACAAAACTGAAAACATGCAATTATATGTGATTATGTACAAGTGATAAGTAATTTTAAGAATTAGGGTTGTTGTATCAAGAGGATTGGTCATAATATCTACTCTTAGTTACTAGTTCGCTACGGAGTTAATTAAAATTAGAAAATGGGGTTTTTTGTTTTTGAAAAAAATAACAAAGAATAATAAAAATAAAATGTACAAAAATTATTAGAGATATGTAATTATGAGACTATCCTTACCATTATCCTACAATTTAATTAATCATCATAAATATAAATTAATTTCTTAAGTTCTAAATTACTTTCATAATTTAAAATCATTATTGAGTTCTTAACTTTAGGTTTAGAAGTCTAGGTCCACTTAAAACTTTCATATTTTCTTACTTTGTAATTGATTTAGAATACCATGATAAATCAATCTAAATCAAGAACAACCTAGAAGTATCATTACTAGATTTAATTAATTCATTACATTAGGATCTAAAAAAGTGATAAATAAATTATGCAAGATTAGAACAATTGTTTAACCTTTAGTTAAGATATTTAATCTTACTTGTGATAGCAACCACTATATACCACTTTGAGTAAGAATATTAGTTATTATATACTAACATCTCAGAATAGAAATAAACATATTCATGCAATAAATTAGTTGATTACCATATTTTATAACATGGATAATCATGACATTCAAATAGAATTAAAAACATCAAGAATCATTCATTGAAATTAAAATTATTCATGACATTAAATTAATTAAACCATAGTTTAGGGCCTGAAAATCATCCACAATCTCATTGTTAAATTAGCTAGATTTCATAAGAATTAACATTATGATTATAGGAAAACTTAATAGAAGAATACTATAAAAGTTTATAAAGATGTTCAAAATCACATCCAAAAGTTTCCCTAAATATGTTTTTTTATCTCTTTTGTTTCTTGTGGCAATTGTTATATCGATTTTTTAATTATATTACTCTCCTTATTTTGTTAGGGGTTGTTTTATATTTATATGAGATAAAAATCAAATTAAATTGTAAATAGAATTTTTGGTATTTTTCTAGAGATAGAATTAATGTGTAACACATGTTAAAATGAGGGATAAACTACAATGGTCAACAAGAGGTATAAGTTAAATATATCCACTTCCTTTCTAAGTTAATCTACCTATCAAATAAAAATCATAAAAAATCCCGAACAAATCCAAAAAACTAATATTTTCTCAATAATATAAATAAATACTTTAGCTCATAATAATAATAAAATATATAAATGTAAATGAATTGTTATATAAAAATTTATATAAAAAAGCACTTTAATTTATCAAACTACTAAGTTGTGGTAGGGTTCAAGAGGAGAACCTAATCCAACTTGGATCACAGTTGCAGCGAAGGAAGCTAGCAAGGGTAGAATAAGAGTAGTGAGGGTAGGCGTCCTAACTAATAGAGGTATTAGAGTTATATTTTTGTCGAGCTGTAAACTATTTTTATACTGTTAGTGGATTGTTTGATATTGAGTAGTTGCCATAAAAAACCCGAGGATTTTACCATATAGTTAGTGGTCTATGTGGGTTTACCTCATTATATTGATGTGTTGGCATGATCTCATGTTTTAATTAGTAAAAGAACAATCACATCCAAGTTTGTGCCAAAATATGAAGATTCTATTATGATTGGAAAATAATTCGTTCCTTTTTCCTATTTAGATAATTTTATATGCTTGTTAATCTACTTTCTTTACTTATTTCATTGTTATTCATGCTTTACTATTTTACTTTCACTGGGTGTAAGTTGAGGGTTAGTCTCTAAGAGTTGTCAACTCTTTAGCCTGGTCGTTTGCTGAGTTTTGGACTTTATCAATTGATATTAAAGTGGGTACACTCTTTTTCACCTTAACCACTCTAGTGGTGGTATGTTCCTTCCCTTCTCGTGTGTTTAACTTCTTAAATATCTCTTGATGTCTGATTTATAAGGACTAGTTTATAGACTTCCTTAGTTTTATAGACATTGTTATTCGTTTTGGAAATCTCAAATGTACTCTTATATGAGATTATTTAACTATGATGTTTGATACTTAATTGAAAAATGGATGGAAATATCTTACACATGTTTTAAAAGATGGAACAGTTGAACCCAAGTCCTTTACTAATTGGACTAATAAAGAACATCGAATTATTGAGTTGAACTACAAGGGTTTGTACATCATCATTAATTTTGTGTCAACATATGATTCAAAACATTTTTACAAGTGAAATATCTCCAAATAAGCTTGGGATTATCTTGATAAAATATATGATAATTGTTTATTCAGTATTAATTATAAAATTCCATTTTTGTTTCTTCATCCATATCTTGATACTTTGCACTTGAGAATTAATTTTACTATTTTTTTGTTGATGTAGTCACATACTTTGCATTTGTGACTTATTTTGTTGACATAATTCACCACTGAGACAACACTTGATGAATCTATTATTGAGGCAACACTTAACACATTAGTTTTTGAGACAACACTTAGCATATTTCTCATTTAGACAATACTTGGTGAATTTGTCACTAAGAAAACACTTATTGAATCTATCACTAAGACAAAATTTGGGGAATCTATCTCTAAGACAATACTTGGCACATTTGTTGTTAAGACAACACTTAACACATTTGATATTGAGACAACACTTGTCTATAACTTGAAGTTATATTTTATAGACACTTGGTACTATATTGATGCTGTGGTTTCTTGGGAAATAATTATCATACTTTGTTGATATTTAGGAAATACTTAGCTTATCTTTTTATTCTTTTGGTGAAGAATGTCGATGATCAAAAAGGGGAGGAGCCTAATGGCCTAGAGTGCATTCAATGTCGTATTATAATGCAAGTCTAGAGAGAATTTGGAGAGAACTTGATAAGACAAATGATGGCACGAGTAGAACCAAGTAGATATGGTATAGGGTAGCATCAAAGATGGGAAAACCAGGGTAAGAGCAACGATGGCTTCTCAGTTGGTTGGTTGGTAGACTAGTGGCAAGTAGGTAGACAATCAGACATGCTTGTCGATTAACCTAATGGTTGGCTAGTCTTGGCAATGTTTGTTGGTTGGTTCAACAGTTGGGATGTTGGTTGGTTGAAGGATCGATTGTGGCATGGGTGGATAGGTTTATGTTAATTGCATCTTATGGGTATGATGGCTAGATTTCCTTATTCTACCAAGTGTTCCCATAATGACTCGAAGTTCAAACTTCAATGTTTGCTTCCTTGTTTCCATGATACATCATTTTGTTCTTAATTCAAAAAAATTTCCTAGTATCGAGTGATAGTTTGGGTTGTTATCAAGTCTTAAAATCTCAAAAACTTATCTAAGTGTTAAGCCCTCTTCTCAAGTTGTTCTAAGTCTTGAAATCTTGAAAAATTCTCTAAGTAGTAAGTGCTCTTCTGGGGTTATTCTCAAGTCTTGAAATCTTTTCTAAGTGTTGGGTGGTCAACTTTCAAGGTTATAATCCATAGAGTCCTCTTAGACTCCCTACCTTCTAGCTTGGCATCCTTCCTGAGTGTGGCAGGCAACAAAACTAGTTTGGAATCCTATTTCAAATGGTAGTAAGTGTTTCCTTCATCTTCATTTATAGGGGTTTATAGTCATATTGGGATCAACATCAAATCCCAATGTTCTAATGTTGCCTCATGACCCAACTAGTCTTTTGTGGGTCTTCGAGTGTTGATGGATAAGTTACTAAGTGCGCATGAGGCAATACCTCACTTTCTTCAATGACTAACTTCCAAAAGTATTCTAGTGTCTTGATCATGGATTGGTGTCATTATGGGTGTCAAAGTAGGTTATTCCTATCTATGCTTCTTGCACAAGACTTAGTGGCAAAATATGCCTTAGTCCATTGAGACACTACCATTGATGGGTTCTTGGTAGGTTGATGTACTCTTCCTAGGAGAGCCATAGTTATTATTGAGTTCTTGATATGCTAGGGAAATCTTTCTATCATCACTAGGTTCTAAGTAGGTTAATGTATTGTATTTCCTTGGCCAAACTTGTTGGTGTAGATCATGCCAAATTCCTACTAAGACGTAGTCATTGTTGGGTTCTAGGTAGGTTTATGTACCCTTCCCAAGTGAGACCATAGTCATTGCATGATTCTAGGTTTTGTTAACCTTCTCTTCCCTAGCGGAAAGGAATGTATGTTAAGTCTTTTATGAGGAACATCGTCACATGGTCCTAGAGAAGGTGTTCTTCCCACTCCTGTGGGATGCTTGACTAACACAAAGATTTAGGTACCCATAGGTGGAGGAATCCTTCATACTTTCATATAGGATATCAGGGCAATCATTCCTTTTACTAAGTTCCAATTTTAGGTTGTTGGATGTAATAGGGGTTTTCAAACTCACTTTTTTACCTAAGGCAAAACCTAGTTTTCTACTTTAAACTTATGGTGGTGATGCATTTGGGTTCCAACTTCAGCTTGACGTTATTATCGAGATCTATTTTGAAGAGCTTATTACTTTCTCTTAACTTTTTTGGCCTTTTTTGTCTGAGTTCAAAAGTTTGGAGTTGATTTTAATGCAACTTGCTCACTTTTTCTAGAACTTTATTTTACGGGTTCTTGAGAGAACGTAGGAAGACTTTGATAGGGAGCCCAATTTTGAGATTGACTATTTGAACCTATAATCTCTATTTACAAGGGTCTTGGCCTAATGTTTTGTAGCAACTACGAAGGTGGGACTTTTATAAAAACCGTTATTCTATGAAAGCTTCCAGAAAGGGTAGAGATTCAAAATGGACCACTTAAGTGCTAGTCTTTTTACAAATATTTTTCCTAAGTAGCTAGAACTTGTTATCCTACTTCCAAAGGTCTACTCAAATACCACTATTTTGAGAAAGCTCAAAGGAAAGGCTGGAGAGTCACAATGAACCACATCAGGTCCAATCTCTATAGATAGAACTCTCTTAAATAATAAGTACTTAATTAAGTAACATCATGGGCTTTTGGGTTCCTGATTCATTGGTTGTTTGGGTATGGATGTAGAACTAGTTGAACTTTCTTTTTGTTTCTTTCTTTTTTTGGTTCCAACTCTTCTATTGAATCTAGATGTTGGTGTTCACATGATCGTGTAGGACCTTACCGAACACCATTGAAAATAAAAATTACAAAATAAATACTTTAGGTAAAATGTGGATGCTTAAATATTCCAATAGTTACTCATAATATTTTTTGAGATGTTGTGCAGTCCAAGTGTTTAGACTTCTTTTTCACTTAAGTGCCCCATTATGTATGATCCTTTTCCCAATATTTTGTGCTTGTTCATGAATATAACTAATACTACTTTGTGGTTGGCATGACCTGAATGCCCTTTCTAAATTAAACATTATGAGTTTTATTGTTTGTGGATATTCAGATCGCATTTATGGATGCAATTTTCTAAACATTTTCTTTTTGTAAAAATTTCTCACCAACTTCTTTCTTGGTGTAACATGCATGGAAAAGGCTATTGAATTACTAAATTTGAGTGAAGAACTATATGCCAATGTTGATTTTCAAAGTGACCAAGATGAAGTTTCTGAATACACTCTAGATGTACAATTTACTTCTCACATTTGTTTAGATGTCTTTTATAATCTTGTGGAACTCTAATGTCTAGGCCTTACCAGGTTGGCTTTTCTTGGGTACGCTTTAGATAGTTAATGCTAACTTCCTGAGTATATCTAACTTGGAGTGGAATTTTTGATAAGTTATACTCTTCTAGAGCTAAAATGGTTTCTTACCATAAGGATGGGAAATGGTAGCCTAAAAAGTGATAATCTGAAACTTATGTTGCTCTTCAACCTTCTTGAGTTTGTTATTACAATATTTTCTATAAGTGATGAGATCTCCACATTCTAAGAACATCTAGAATCATTTGTTTAGTGAATACTTGTTCTAGATTCCACTCTTATTTGTGGACTTTTATGCGAAGTTATACCATGCTTAAGGGTGGTTGGATTGGAGTCTGAGGTACTCTACCAAGAATTTCTTAGTTAATTGTGCTTAACTTTGAGAAATTTAAGGATGGGTGACATGTGGAAAAATTTAAGGATGGACTTACTGATTGCAAGACTGCATCAACACCTCTAGAAACCAATGTCAAACTTACTCCATTAGATGGTACTATTCTCTTAGATGCCACATTATACAGACAACTAATTGGTACTCTTGTTTATCTCATAGTCACTCGTCCTGACATCACCTATATTGTTCATCTAGTTATTTAATTCATGTCTGCTCCACTGTCTAGATATTATATTATGGTTCCTCGCATTCTCCACCATATCACAAGCACCATGTTTCACGGTCTTCACTTCTCTAACAAGTCTAATCTTCTTCTTTTCGCCTACTCTGATACTAATTGGGAAAATGACCCTATTGATCATCGCTCTACCAATGAATATTTTTGGTTTCTTGGAAACTCTCTCATATCTTGGCGAAGCAAGAAACAATCTCTCATTTCTTGTTCCAACACTGAAGCTGAATATCGAGCTCTAGTTGACACCACTCAAGAACTTCTTTGGCTCCGTTGGCTACTTGCTAATATATGTGTTCTCTAGTCAACCACAACTATCCTATATTGTGACGATCAGAGTGCTATTTAGATTGCTCACAATAATGTATTTCATGAACGAACAAAACATATCAAGATTGATTGTTATTTTGTTTGTCAACATGCTCTTCAAGACACTGTTTGTCTCAAATCAATATCCTCTACAGATCATACAACTGACATCTTCACCAAATCTTATCTACCATGCAGATTTCAAGAATTGGTTTCTAAACTCAAGTTGATTGTTTCTCTTCCTACTTGAGTTTTAGGAGAATGTTATATTTGATATTGTACTTCACTTATACTATTTCACTTATATTATATTTGTATTATTCCACTTGTACTACACTTGTATTATTCCATTTGTACTAGATTTGTTACAATCCTATAAATATGATTCTCTATGTATATTCTAAGACACACCAATATAACATTAAATCATGATTAGGTTAAAGTAAGGGTAAGTTCCATATTTAAAAAAGAAATCTTTAACCATATTAAAAATAAACTACATAAAAGTGGGAGTAAATTATCACTTTAATACAAAGTTTAAATACAACTGGATAAAGATACTGGCATATCTAGAAATCAAAATTAAAGGAGTCACCAATTAACAATTAATAATATAAAGTTTATACAAAAAGTCATAAATAAAAATAAATTAAACATTAAATTTTAATTAAAAAAATCGAGTTTACACATAAAAGTTCAGCTTAAAATATTTTACCTTAGATGACAAATTTAAAATAAAATTAAGAGTGAACATTACGTGTGAAAGGTAATACAGTTTTCATGAAAATTACATAATTTTACGCAACATTATATTTGTAATCAAGTAAGGAAGTTCACGTAACAGTATCACATAGATCCAGCTCCGGATAAAAACAACTTTCACTGTCTTTATAAATTTTGTTTCATGTTATAATTACAAACTTCTTTAATTTTATTGTGTAACTACAGACTTTGAACAAGATCAAGATCAGTTTCAAGATAAGGAAACTTCACCCCCATTCCCTCGAGGTAATGATTTTCCAAAGCATCTATGAACTTTTCAATCAAACAAGTGATTTAACTCAAGTAATCAGCCCCATATCTAGTACACAAGATGAACTTCCTATAATATAAACTGCCTTCAAGTATATGAAAACACAGCACATAAGAACACCTCATAGCTATCCAGTATCATTACACAGGTATGTTATTAAGAAATTTTCTGCACTTCCAATGAAGAACTTCGCAAGCATCGTTTCTTGGACGTAACCTAAATGTGAGTATAGGGTTTCAATCCAAATTTAGAGATCAAAATAAAGCATCAATTTCTAATAGAAGAGACATGATACATAAATTATAACTGTATTGGTCTAACATTATCCTTAGCCTCAATAATACAAAAAATGAAAAATATTTCAATCTTTAATTAGAATTTCATCACAAAAATAATGATAAAATTTATAAGACAAATGCCTTAGGATAATTTAGTTTAATAGTTTTAAAAAAATAACATCACGTATTTAAATGATCAATTTTTAGATTTTTGAAAAAAATATTTTATTTTTTAATTTTTTTCGATTGTAATTGAAAAAAAAAAAGTTTTGACAAGAATAGTTGTTGAAGCAGTTTTTTTAATACAAATTTTAGAAAATAAAAAAAATGAAGAAAAATATAAAAAAACATTGACCATTGGAATCTTGGTATGATTTTTTTTCAAAATTAATAGGTTAAACTATCACAAAGTTATTAGATGTAAGTATTCCATTGCTAAAAAACTAGCAGAAATCTACTCATATTATAATAGGTTTCCAGGCTAATACAATTTGGACGGAGTTAGCGAATGCCAACCACTTGTTGACATCCTGTTCAAAGGTTAGTACAAAAATTGTGAGCACATGCAGTAACAAAAATATGCAACTTTCTTTTGACAAACAATGCACAAGTAAAGTTAAATTCTGAAACGTGCCCGCATTAATACCCTCCTAGCTTCTTTCTATCTTAATTAAAAGCTTTAGTCATGTTGAATTGGCAAAGAAAACCAACTTATATTGAAAGGATACTGAATTAAATAGATGAGGTAAATAATGGGATAAATGCATGGAGAATTTTTGTACAAGAAAGATATCACATAAATTGTAAAAAATAATATTATTTGTTATTGAGTTATTATTTGTTTTTTTATCAAAAATGTTATACGTATCTCATTTACATATAAATATGTTAAAATCATTGAATTTTTAATGTGTTTTTAAGCGATAAAATCTAAAAAATGTAACATAAACTTATTTTATAGATATAATTTGTTTAAAATTTTATAAATATTACACCTAAAATACACACAAAATGAGTCACTTGAGTCCCAGTAATGGAAGCATTCTAGTACATTTTTTATATCAAGGTTACTATTCTAGTCAACACTAATCGTGGTTACAATTTACAGTACAATGATTGCCCATCTAAGTCAAAGCTAAGACCAAGTCAACGTGTGTTACCTCCTACAAGTTCCAAAACTCATCTTCGTGAACAACCAATTAGAGAAGCCCAACATTTCTTGGATCAATTAATTGAATGTTTAGGTAAAATGTGTATATCATTTGTACAAGATATGAAATAATGTTTTATTATGCAATGAACAAGTTACGAGAAAATTTTGATAAGTTAGATGAAAAGTCAAAGAATCTCTAAAATCATAACCTACGTCTACTACTATGATTATTAATGTTTATACTTAAAAGGGTATTTTGGGTGATTCCCCTTTCTAGATTAGTTACCCCTTATATAAAAACGTATCTTGGATTGCCTCCTAAGTCCATTCCCCACCATTTTCATAGCCAAGTGTGCTTGTTCCTTGTCCAAAGCAACCCATTATTAATGAGACCACTGATCACCCATTCACTCTTTTAACCAAACCTTGAGTTCAGCCTTTTGCCAAACTATTTTCTGAGTCTAATGAATATTTACTAACCTTCTTCTACTAATAAGACTCTGGAACACATTTTAAGTGAGATATGTGTCACGTCCCGCCCAAACTGCCCCTAAAAATCCAAATGTTGGCTGCCTAAAGGATCTAAGACATGGAAAGTTCTAGAGTTGCCTAGAGAAGTCTAGAAAGGGTTGGAGTTGGACGGACTCAACTCAAGATTGAAGACCCTAGAATGTTCCAGAGCACACTGGAGGGTGCTAGAATGGGCTGGAACGTTCTAGAATGCGCCGGATGGTTCGGAAGGATGTAGAAACCGTAAGCTTATGGAACATCTGGAAGGTGCATGAAAAGAGCTAGACAAACCTAGAAGACTGCAGAGTTGGCTAAGGTCCTGTGAGCCTTGTGGCACATTGTACATAAATCTAGAATACCCTTGTACATTCTAGACTAGGAAGACTCTAGAAAGTGGTGGCATGCTCTTAAGCTTAGAGCCACACTATAAATAGACCACTTGGTCTTCATTTGCATTCATCTTGGAAATTCCTAACCATCTTGGAAAATCCTTGGGAATTCTTAGCATTTGTAACATAAACTCTCTCTAGAGCAATACAAAGCATTCTTTGCAAACTCTCTTTCTATTCTCTTTGGAGTTACATTTCGGTTGAAAGGTAGGCTTAGTGCAACGGACGGTGCTAAGTGCCGCACGATCGCTACTTGAGAAATTAAGGTCGTGACAGTTGGTATCAGAGCATTAGGTTGAAGCAATCTTACTCTTGGCATAATGAAGAACGTTGGTCCATCTACTCCAAGCGTTGATGTTCCACCTATGGAACGTGGACGTGAGGAAACCCGTAAACCATCAAAGGAATCTCGAGCCAAGTCGAAAGACATACTTTCTAGCTTGGAGGCACGAGTTGGGAGTGCGCAGGACAACTTAGGGGAAAGTTTGTTTGACCGAGTGGACAACTTGCAGAGCGCTTGCAAATGGCTTGGAGGCCGAGGATGTGGAGATCCACGGCGGTTAAGATGTCACTCAACCAGCCAGATGGTGGGCCAAGGCAAGAGATTGATGGGTTGAAAGTCGAACTTGCCAAGGTAAGAGATCTCATCCAAAGAGAACTCGCAAATGTCTGCTAGAGTTGAGGATATGGGTGGTGATCTAGCTCTTTGTAGCGGGCTAGCGGCGGAACTAGCACAACCACCGTAATTGAGGCTAAGAGGGTGGATGTTCCCCAAGCCCAAGACCTCAATGGCGTTAGGAACGCCAGGAAGTGGAGAACTTCCTGTGGGGGCTAGAACAATACTACGAGGCTACGGCATAACGGACCATGCCGAAAGATCCGAACCGCCGCTATGTATTTGTCCGACACTACTATCTTGTGGTGGAAGGCGGAGACATGGAGATGTCTGTGCAACGAGGGGTTTGCACACCGATTGACACCTCGATGACATCAAAGAAAGGAGTTGAAGCCTTGATTCTTCCCCGTAAATGCCGAGGAGGCAAGGGCCGATTGTGACGATTGAAGCAAACGGGTAGCATAAGGGATTATGTGAAGGAGTTCACAACCTTCTCCTTGAAGTCCCCCGACACAAACCCTGAAGGATGCCCTATTATTGTTCTGCGGACCGGTCTCCAATCGCGGGCTAACCTTGAGCTCAAGCGACGTGGTGTCCAAGACTTATCTTCGGCCATTGCGACCGCGAGAAAGCTCATCGGGACTACTCCACAAATGAGCAAGGAGAGTCCAAAGGCCTCGGATAAAAAGTTTGGTGGAGAGAAGAGTAATGACCGAGGCCATGCCAAAAGTGGGTTCCAAAATCATAAAGCGCCCTCATTCAAGCCACGGGATAAGGGGAAGGAGAAGGAGGATCTAATGCCTCAAAGCCCCACGTTACGTGCTTCATTTGCGACGGACCGTGGGCACGTGAATGTACGAAGAGGAAGGCCCTCGAGTGCCTTAGTGCTTCCACCCGCCACTTCATGACCGGGATGGAGTGCGAATTGGACGAGTGCGAAGATGGGTTCTTTGTGCCTCACTTGGTGCAACGCAGCGCCCGAAGACCACAAAGGCTTAATATGCACGTGGATGCCACCATTAACGGGAAGGTCGCCAAAGCATTGGGCTCCATTGGGAGCATCTCACAACTTTGTTTCGGTGGAAGAAGCAAAGCGACTCCGACGCGGTTGTCAATGGAGGGTTCGGCGAAGGCGCTAACTTCCAAGAAGACTACCATTACACGGAGTCGCTCGCGAGTTAAGGTCGGTCTCGGTGCAATGGACGGCCAAGTGGACTTATCGGTGGCTATGGATGACTACTCGATGGTATTCGGCGTGGAGTTCTTGGACCCGGGTAAGAGCTTTGGTGCCATACTCAAACCCACGTGTGCATCATGGATGGTTCGAAGGCTTGCGTGGTACCGACGGACAAGGCCACCAAACGCACAACCCAAGCTCTCTCGCACTTCAAATCAAAAAGGGGGATTGAAGAGGGACGAAGAGAGTTACCGACCATCTCAAAAGAGTACAATGAGGAGGAGTCGCCAAAGCCAAGCTTGCTTGACGGAAGGGCAAGTTGCCTTAGATAAGTCCCAGGTGATGTTTGAGGCCACCAAAGCCAAGCTTGCCGACGGACGTGCAAGTTGCCCCGAGATAAGTCCCATGAGGTGTTGTTTGAGGCGTCACCAAAGTCAAGGCTTGCCAGCGGAAGTCTGAAGCTACCCCGGATAAATCTCGGCGGTGATGCGTGAGGCCTCGCAACGGCTACCTCCCGGAGGAGGTGAACCATGAAGTCGAGTTGGAGCTCGACACAAGACCACCACAATGAGCCGGCCGTGGAAAATCGAGATGCGCAAATGGGAAGCACGGTGAATGATGTGTACTTGAAAAGGGAAGACAAAGCGGCGTACACCGGGAGGTCTGCGAGCAATGCACCACCTGCAGAGACCTTGGGAGAGTGTCTCTATGGACTTCATTATTTGTCTGCCAAAATCAGAGGGCTTTGGCAGCATAATTGTCGTTATCGACCGCTTCAGCAAATATGCAACATTCATACCTGCCTCAACGTACTGCACGGAAGATGAGACGGCATGTTCGTTCCTTAAACACGTTGTGAAGCATTGGGGGATTCCATCCAATATAGTAAGTGATCGAGACCCACGATTCACAGGGAAATTTTGGACGGAATTGTTGCCGCCAGACATTGGGATCGAGACTTGAACTTCTCTACAAGCTTTCATCCTCGGTGATGGACGGACGGAGCGTGCCAATGCATTGTTGGAGTTGTATCTTAGGCACTTTACCAGGTGCCAATCAACGGGATTGGGGCAAAGCCGCTGGATGTAGCCCATTCTCGTATAACTGCCAGAGCGAGTCCACCGCTAAGAGTCCTTCCGAAATTGTCATGGGAAGCTACCACGACCCCTGCATGTCTTGGCGCTACGAGTTATGAAGGAAATAGCCCAGCTGCTTTCAAGTTTTCCAAGCCGTGGCATGAACAAGTGGAGTTGGCCCGAGCCTATTTGCATATGGCATCTAAGAAGATGAAAAAGTGGGCTAACAAGAAAAGAAGGATGGTCGAATTTCTGGAAGGAGATCTAGCCCTTGTCAAACTATTGCCCCAACAATTGAAGTCCTTGCGGAAGGCTCAAAAGGAGTTATTGCGGAAATATGAGGGACCATTTCCTGTCCTTAAGAAAGTCGGTAAGGTGTCATATAAGCTGCAACTCCTCCGAAGCTTAAAATCTGTCCGTTTTTCATGTAAGCATGCTAAAATCCTTTCACGGAGATAAAGGAAGACATAAGTAGTGAGAATCCAGAGGGGCGCCTACCGCAGCAGAAACCTCCTTCAACAAAGAAGAGGACTCAATTTGGGCGGATCGTTTGATCTGACGAAGGGGCGTACCAAGTTATAGGGAATACTTGGTCAAATGGAAAACGCCCCAAATGTAGAGATAACCTGGGAACCGAGGAGCCTTTATGGCAATTCAAAAAAGGCCATAGAGAGGTTTCACCTTGAAGGCGCGACGAGGGCGTCGCGAACTTGAGTGGGGGAGGGTGTCACGTCCCGCCCAAACTGCCCCTAAAAATCCAAATGTTGGTTGCCTAAAGGATCTAAGACATGGAAAGTTCTAGAGTTGCCTAGAGAAGTCTAGAAAATTTGGCCGGAGTCGGGACAGACTCAACTCGAGAGCAAAGACCCCAGAATGTTCCAGCACACTGGAGGGTGCTAGAATGGGCTGGAACGTTCTAGAATGCGCCGGATGGTTCGGGGAGGATGTAGAAGCCGCTGGAAGCTTACGGAACATCCCGGAAGGTGCATGAAAGAGCTAGACAAACCTAGAAGACTCTAGAGTTAGCTAGAAGGTCCTAGAGCCTTGTGGCACATTGTACATAAATCTAGAATACCCTTGTACATTCTAGACTAGGAAGACTCTAGAAAGTGGTGGCATGCTCTTAAGATTAGAGCCACACTATAAATAGACCACTTGGTCTTCATTTGCATTCATCTTGGAAACTCCTAACCATCTTAGAAAATCCTTGGGAATTCTTAGCATTTGTAACATAAACTCTCTCTAGAGCAATACAAAGCATTCTTTGCAAAATCTCTTTCTATTCTCTTTGGAGTTACATTTCGGTTGAAAGGCAGGCTTAGTGCAACGGACCGTACTAAGTGCCGCACGATCGCTACTTGAGAAATTAAGGTCGTGACATATGACTATCATAGGGCATGTAAGTATCTTCTTTATTGCTATGAAAATTTTGCAGAATGAGATATGGCTATCATACTATTTGTTCTTCCTCATGATGGAACCATGTATATTGAAGTTTCATGTTTTTGGCTTGTTTCTTTATGAATATTCCACTCGTCAAGAGTCGAGTTTCTTGTAGAGGGGAGAAATAACGGAAATAAATACTATCTAATTAATAAGGAAATTTGTTAGATTAATATAAGGTTTGATTATTAATTTTAAATATTATTAGGATTTTGTTTAAAAATTTATCAATTATAAAATTTAATTATGATTGGAATTTTAAAAGTTTATAATTTTATTAGGATTTTATTTAATTAATTTGATTTTCATATTAAAATTTTAAATCAGATTTAGAATTAGTTTTGTTGTCATAAAAATCATATAAATATGATATATGATTATACATCGATATGAGACCATGAAAATGAATTGAAAGCATTTCTCTCCTTCTCCAAAAAAAAAAAGTTCTATTTTTTCCTTCTCTTAAACTTAATTTCTTATCTTTTTTCTTTTCCTCAATTCTATTATTTTTCTCCTAGAAAAATTATCATTTAGAAATGTTCAAATTTTATAAATATTTTACAAAGTATTGAAATAATTTTTATAAATTTAGAAATATAACATTATACCTAAAACTTATAGTTTAGGGTTTTGTTTTTTTAAAATTTATAAAAGTCACGTGATAGAACATATAGAGCATAAGATAATAAAAATGAGACTTGATTTTTATGAATTTTTTTTTCAAAAGATATAAGCATTAATAATATCTTTAAAATTTAAGGATTAGTTCAACATTCAAATAATGATAGGAATATATAACAAAAAAAAAACATCAACATTATGACATAAAGAGGATTAGATGAGAATAAATGTGTTGATTTTCATATTCTACCTATTATGGAATTGATTATTATAAGTATCTTTTAAGGTGAAAAGGAAACATTACCAAATTATATGGATTAGATATCATCAATTTATGCAATTAAATCCAAAATTGTATTAAGTTTCATGTGACTAACTTGATGAAGTTAAAGTTTCTTAGCATTGGGAGAAAGATGCGGCTAAAATAATAAATCCACCAATGTTTATCAAATAAACCCCGAGTTTAATGCATCCACATTAATAAAATGCTTAGTTTCATTTATGAGCATATGTTAATAATTTATTTTATTGATAGAAAATTTTATTAGTTTATTTAAGGTATTTAGAAGACATCCACATTTTATATAATGCATGCAACCCTTAACATCAAGATTAATTTTATTTATAGTGGTTGTTGTATATCTAAGGTCCATTACTCTACAATTGAAACGGAGAATGCAAACCAAACTTAATTGATAAGTCAAAAATCTCAAAGAGTGGTCCAAAAATTCTACTGTCGTGATGTATATTCAATCACTATTCTTCTAATTCCATCTTTGTAACAAAAGAGTTCTTTTCTATGCCAATCAAGTATAATCGTTTAATCATATATAAACTTGGATAAGGAAAAAGCATAAGTTCCTTCTAAACTAGACAATTTAAGTTCCTTAGTTCTGTTCATAGATTTCTCATTCTCAATTCCAAATGCTAAAAATTTAAATAAATGTTAAATTTGGACTAACCATTGAAATAATTATTAATTTAGTAACCATTTAAAATTTTGCATCTAACAAATTTGTGTCTACTTTCTACCACCACGCACAGAGTTATTAAGTAGCATAATATGTTATAATTTTTTTGGGATTACTAGATCAACTAGTTGCTGAACGAAATTGTACCCATGAACCTACTAATTAATCTAGATATCAAGATGCGTGACTAACTTAAAATGTCCTCCTCTAATAATCAATTTCTTGTATTGTATGAAGATTTTTTTTCTATAAAGAGAAACTCCTATGAGTAAGAAATTTTATAGCAATATATATTTATAAGCATAGATAGAGTTATGACTAATAAATAACGCTGACCTTTGAAAATAGAGTGGGAAGTGAAGCTTGTCGTTCAACCTTTATAGGTTTGGTTAAAATTTGAATCTCACGAAGCTGGCCAGCAATATCCTCTAAAAGTTTCAAATGGATTTCTTCCTTGTCCTTATGTTCAGCAAATATGTTAAGCTTTTCTCTTCCTTCTTGTACAACCCTTAACCTTTCCCTCAACCACTCAACTTCATTGTCAATTTTTAGTCTTTCATAATCAATTGGAGATATAGAATGTCTCAGTAAACCATTATGAGAAGATTTTCTTTGAGAGGGACCTGTTGAGGGTAATTTACAATATAAGTTTGAGCAGCTTGGACTGACATTATGCATAGATTTTGGCCTATTCAGTATAGGACTATCACATTTTATAGGAATTTCTAAAAGAACAGACACAATAGAGGATATTTGTTTATTATGTTCATCTTTCTCTATATTCATCTCATTGCAATTAACAAATTCGTCATCAATAACCTCAACATCATAAACAAACGACTTAAAAGGAGAAACTGAATTAGGTGGAATTTTTCTTTCTTGATCTTGGTCACTACCATGGACTTTCACATTGTCAATATCATGTGCAATGATAATTCTATTGTCATTACTAACATGATATGCGATTGGAGTTACTTTGAGGTTATTGTTTACAGTTTGATCTATTCCATGCATACTATATTGGTAGGAAAGAGTCAATGGATCCCATTTTGAATATGACCCTTGTCTCTGAACTTCCTTTGGTTCAGAGAAAGGATTTTCATTTGATGATGTCGTACCTTTTGCAAAGAGCTCATCATGGATTATATTACTAATCAATGGATCAAAATTCATGTTGATACTTGAAGGCCCATGCATGTCCATTTCCTTCAAAAAGGTTGGATGTACATCTAACGATCTAGGTTGTAATTCTTCCTCTTGAGTAATAGTACATTTTTCTGACTCGATTGATTGGATCTCATTATCTAGACTATAATTTGCAATTTTTATTTTTGACTTATCAAGGGATAAAATTAATTCTTTGTAGCATTTTTGCTGGATCCTTAGTCAAATATAGCGATGAAACCTCTTGTGCCTCCATTAAAGCCATGTCATGCATGATAGAGTTCTCATTTCCAAAAAATATTTCCCTATATGCTTCAACTTATTTCTCAAGGAAATGCTTTTCTCTCTCTCTTCTCAGTAGAATTTCTTTAAGAATCTCCATTTTTTCTACATCAAATGAAACTTTTTCTTCTATCATCCTTTGGTATTGCCTTGCCTCCATTTCAATTGATGCCTTTTCTTCCTGTAAACGCAATATCATGGCCATGGCTTCGTTTGTAGCAGAAGTAGCAGCACTTCTCTCTTTCTCAAGTTCAAGATAAAGAGTAGCATGTGCAACATGCTCATCCTTAAGTGCTTGTTCCAATTCTTTAACCATGATTTTTTCACCGTTATTGGAACCTATATCACCACATACGTTGCATCCAAGTTCTTCAACTCTCAATGTGCAAATCTTGTGTTGATTTTTTTCATCAAAAGGATTACTATATTGAAGATCATAAGAAGTCTTTCCCTCCAGATTGGTTCCACTTAGAGTTATTTTGTTTTCACCATCTAAAAAATAAATGATCAAATTAACAAGTTATAATAATAACTATAATTATTTATATCAAGAAGAAAAAACTCACACTACATTTTCTACAAAGTGGTTCTTGGAAAAGTCTTCAAAATCCAATTTGCATTGTATTAAACATATAAGAATTGTTATATAACTATGTACTCAATATCAAAAAAATCTTTAAAAACATAAAATTATGAAAAGTACATCTTTCATCTCAAAAAGTGAGAAATCTAAAAGAAAAAAAACAATACTATTGAATATCATGTTGTCAAAATCACAAATTGTAATCATAGAACATATGCAAAAAAAAGCTATTCTTGTTAAAACTTGAAAAGGTATAATAAAATGCCAACTTCAAAGTAAACTCACAGTGAATGATATCAACTCCACAGGTAATAATATCTTCACTAGCTTCAACCATTATTTTATTGATGCTTGAAGGGGATTGAGGAGTACCTCGATCATCTATTTGCAATGCATCATATGATGAAATGGATGAAAACTTTCCATAATCAACATAGTTCCCTTTACAACAGTGCCTCAAACCACCCCTTGACATTAAACTCAAAACACCATTTTCCTTAAGATCTAACTTTCCTTCCTTTAGAGATATTGAATTCACCTTTCCAAACTTAATTATTTGTTCATTTCCAGCATTATTATCTCTCACAATCAAATTTATCATCCCTCGAGAAAATGAACTATATGTTTGATATTTCAGTTCAGTTTGCCCATCGTTTTGAATTTCCTCATTCATCATTTTTGAATTGGAATGTTCATTTTGGCCTTGATCCCATGTTGCATCAAAAGGGAACTTATTCTTTATAGAATGATATATAAAGGAAATTCTCTGGGGTGACCCATCCACTAATTGTCTCAACAAACATTGGTTATTCTCTTGGTTCCTAAAGGAACCATTACAAGGACATGGTAGAAAAAGCACAAAAAAACCCAAAATTTTTGCAACAAAGAACGTAAGACAGGAAGCAAAAAGTAAAAGACATGCTATTGAATGGTCAAGAAATGCACCCACAAGATCAGAAAATGTCCAAGTATGTATAGCCCGACATGCCATTTCTCCTTCAAATCATCTAATTCTAGTACAACAAAGAAAATCAATGAATCAATCATTAGTTTAACCAATATTCATTTTGAATTGTATTTTTTTAAAAAAATAAACTATTAGTTTTGATCTCCATTTCTATTTAGTTACGTAAAAGAGATGAAAGAATTGAAAAATTTTCATTGAACATATTACATTTTTTTCGAGATAATGATATTCAATCATGCTTAATTGAAAATAAAAAAACAAAAATGATAGTTTGATATTCAAATTCATCCTACTCTATTACAACAAAGAAAATCAATGAATCAATCATTAACTTAACCGATATGCATTTTGTATTGTAGTTACACAAATTAAAAACAAACAAACAAACATAAATTATTAATTTTGAACTTCTTTTTCTATTTGGTTATGTAAAATAGACGAAAGAATAACAAAAGAAATTAATTATTGAGACTCACCGATTGATTTAATATTCTCCTTGTTCTCAATCGTTTTTGTTTACAATTTAAAAAGAGAAGAAAATAACCCTAAACATACGCATTTTGTGGACAATTACAAGTTTGATCGGCAATATTTAGTACTGTTAAGGATAATAAAGAAGACAAAAACTTCGTTAAATGGATACGTTAAAGCTAACTATTTTCTCGAGGGTGGTGTTTCGTATCTAAGAGTAGTGATTAATGATTAATAATTTAATTTATTAATAAAAATATTTTTATTGCGTTTAATTATTTCGGTTGATATTGTCTCAATTTAAATTTTAGTATTATTTATTTGAAAAAAATTATTAAAAATATATTATTTTAATATGATTTAATAAATTCAATTAAATTGATTTTATCCGTACAGTTATAAGATTTAATAAATAAAATTTAAAAACTATCATTTTTTTGAAAATTAAGTCACTCACTTTTTTTAATTTATTATTTTATACCTTAATTACAAATAAAATGTTAATATTAAAAGTTAGAATTGTAATTATATCTACTCTCACCTTTTTTTTTAAGTGTGTTGTATTTATTTTTATTCAAAAAAAAATGTTAAAAGGGTTAGAAAGTCATACATTACCGATGAATAATGTGTTGAGAGAATATTATCTTCGTTCTCTAAAAATCAAGTAATATTTTGGAGTGTAAGCTGAATTGACATATATTTACTATCACCATATTCCCTTTGTGTGTTCTGTGTTTATATATATTAGAAAATATAAATTAAATGAAAATACATAAATCTTAGCCAAGTTATTAATAATAAAATGATATCAATTTAACACTTGAAATTGGGACAAGTTTCAACACATTTTCTTAACTAAAGAATAATTTAAATTAATGGTGTATAAATGTCATCATAATTTAAAATTTAAAATTAATTAATAATTTTTAAAATAAAAAAATGCATTCACAATTATATGGAATCAATTATCAACCGGATATAATTTGTTAGAATTATTGGTTAAAAATATCAGTTTTTCCATACTAACCTTTTAAAATTAAATACTGCTAGTATAAAAAAACAATAGCAAGTTTGTCAGACATGATATTGATTTAGCTCTTTTATATTATATATTTCGTCCATTTTTTGCTATCATTATAAATAATGGTTTTACGTATTTATATTTATTAAACTTATATTTAGTGTGATAACATACGGCTGGAGGTTATTTTTCATGATATTGTCTTCTCATTTTATATGTAAAATTAGTTTGGTTATTTTTAAAGATTATAAAAAGTAAATGATAAAAAATAACTAGGTTTATTATCCGACAATAATGTGAACTTTAAAAATAAAATAAAAGAAAATAAATGAAGGGAAAAAGAAGAAGAGGAAAACAGCTTATAATGCAACCCAGAGGGATCGCCTAAACCAATAAAACCATTGTTTGGTTCTACCTCTTTTGTTTTTGACTAATAAAAGCTGTTCACTGTATGTCGATCAAACTTTATATTTTTCAATTTTAAACTACATATTTATATCAAATATACGTAATTTAATATATAAAACATATTTTGTTTTTCTTTTAAAATAGAAGATAGAATAAAATTCTATTAATTACGCGAGAGATTCTTTAATTAAACTATGTTATATTTAATAGATAAAAAAACAGTTAAATAAATATGTTTAAATTTAAATAAAAAACATATTTTATCTTTAAGATAATATAACTCAAGCATTATAGTGGATTTAAATATATCCCCTAAGTTCAAACTCTATAAATTATCTCATAATACATTTATAAGGTATGACTTATTTAATCATTTTTACTATTTTAATTAAATTTCTTTTAGAAAATTAATTTAAGCATTTTAGTGGATTTGATGAAGTCATTTTTTCTAAGTGTTTGTTCATCTCTCTCATAATTGTGTTGGTAGATTTGTGGTGATAGTGATGAATGTAGAAATCAGCTTCAACACCTCTCTCATGCACAAATTTAATTGCTCTAAGTTTAACCCACTAATCAATCTGATTTTAATTAAAAAAAAAAAAACAAAAAATTTTACTGTTACGTGTTTAATTTATTTTTCAATTTTCTCGTAGATTGAGATTTTGTTTGATACACAAATCTTATCTCACATAAAGAAAAATAAATTTGTTTTTTTTTGCTTATTGTTTGTTGTTTTTTTTATTTTGTAATTTTCTCGTGGGTTGAGATTTTGTTTGACACACAAATCTTAATTCACAAAAGAAAAAAAAATAAAAAATAAATAAATTTTTTTTATGATTATTGTTTCTTAATTTATTTTTCATTTTTCTCGTAAGTTGAGATTTTGTTTGACACACAAATCTTAACTTATAAAAAGAAAAACAAATTGAGAAGTCAAGCTGAAGACTATAAAACAAGCGCTTCTTGGGAGCAACCCATGTGTTTTATTTATTTTTTTTATTTTTTGCATGTATTAAATTTTATATTTTGTTATGTTATTTTTTTTCCCTTCATAGGTGCAAAGTGGATGTAATGAAGCAATTTTGGCTTAACCAATCAAACAAACCAGGAAGTTTCTTTAAACCCATCTCATATGTTCTTTAACTGTCACACATTGAGGACAATGTGTATATTAAGTTTGGGGGTGGTAGATATATTGAACTTAATTGAAATACTTTTTGGATGTTTTTGCTCGTGAATTTTTTTTGTTTTGTTTGTTTGGTTGATTGAAGATATTTTGCTATGAATAGTGATATATTTTTGTTTCTTCTATTTAAATGATGCATATCTCCTTGAAAAATTTGAATATTATCTAATCGATTAATAATTTTTAAGTATGTTTCATTTTTACAAGGATAAATATTTATGAGCACTAGTCTTGATTTTTGAGTTGCTATGATAATTTAGAGAAGGTTTATATGAGTATTGAATTCGATTGATATTTGTGGTGTCACAATTCTTAGAATTTGTTTGATTTTCTCTCGAGGCGAAATTATAGATAACATTTAACTAAGAAAATGATTTAGGCCATCTTTGGATCGTTTGAGCCTTTCTATCTACCTTCACATACACTATCAATAGTATACCCCTTTTTAAGCTTCAAAGTTTATATATATATATATATATATCTCATTTCAAAAGCCTACCTTAAAAAAATATATATATATATATATATGTGTTTGTGGATATATCTATTTTTTCTATCTCACTAACATTTACAGTTGTTAGTAAATAATTAAAGATATATCAGAAAAAAAGAGGGTACAAAAAAAGCAGAAAAGAAAAAAAAACATATTCTGAAAAGAAGAAAAAAAAAACAGATTCTGAAAAAAAAGAACAAAAAAAAAAACAGAAAATCTGGATGCCATGCGATGTGTTTAGGAAATTTGTGCTAAATATAATCTTTTATCCTACCTTCACCTAAGCCATACATTACAAGCTTAATGAAGTCCTATTGATTTGGTGTTTTGTGTTTGTCTACATTAGTGGAGAGAGAAATGAAAAATAAAATTATGAGATTTGTGATTTCATAAAAATTTATTTGATTTTATATTTGTATAAACTGATCTGGATGCCATGCGATGAAATATGAAAAGACTTTACACACACTAAAATTTATTGTGAAAATGTAATATATTTTTAAATTGATTTTGATACTTAGATGGAATTCTTTTATTTCTTTGAGTTATGTTATTTGGAATGTTTAAAAAGAAATATTTTGAAAATCACTATTTTAAATGTAGTTATCTTTGTTTTATTTCCTTCCTTTTGCTCGAGGACTAGAAAAACATAAGTTTGGGGGTGTTGATAACTGTATTTTATACAGTTATTTTCACTGATTTTATTAATAGTAATTGCTATGTTTTCTTTGATATTTAGTTAATTTTTGTTAAATAAATTAATATTTTCCTTTTATGCATTAAAAATACATTTTTAATAAAATTAAATAATTTGTATCGAAAATGTACTTAATTTCATATTTTTGCCCACAAATATAATTTCAAATAATATAGTTCTTAAATACAATTTATAAAAATCGAAAATATAATTTAAATTAAATTTGGGCTTAATTATAATTATTTAAAGTTTAAAAATTTAATTTAAAATTAACAAAGGGCTTAACTGTAATTTAAGAAAGTTCAAAATGTAATTTGAATTAAATTTGTTGGTCAAAATACAATTAATAAAAGTTATTATTCTTCGCGGATTAGAAGAACCACGCTCCAACAACACTTGCCAATCATGGACCATCCGATCAAATAAGAAACGACTATGATGCGCGCGTCCTGATCACGTTCGACCAAATCGTGTGTTCCCAGATTCATTCACGTGGCTCGGTGCCCGAGTGGGGCCCACCTACCGCGCAAGCCGACGTGCATAGTGGGACCCACATTCTGACGCGTCCAGCCGCTGTCCCCCACGTTCGCGCGCCTCTGATCCCGTGCGTTGATCTTTGCATGCAACAGGATTTTGCTCTAATAAAAAGCTGCCAGGTGTCTACCTGAATCCATTCCTCGAATCAAAAATTGCCACGTTTCCCACTCTATTTTTCAGGAAATAAAATGATGACACGTGGTAGTCTACAATGAGCGCGACCGCGCTGGATCACACCCCTCGATGCAGCCGTTGTCTCCCGTGCGACAAGTAATCGTGCGCCCGTTTTCCTGCAACCAATGAAGAGTTGCCACGTGTCCGCACTAATACCAGCAGCCAATCAGACGCTAACACGTGGTATGCACTTTGAATTTAAATAAAATCCAAATGGTGCCTGTCTATGCGTGATTTTTAAGTTTTTCGATATCAAATTTCAAAACGCGTCGATTTTAGTTTCGAGGGAATTTTTTTTTTACGCGTTTTTGAAAAGTAAAAAAAATGTATTATTTTAGATGTATTTTTTTAGCTATAAATAGGTGATATTATGATAGATTTTAGGAGTTTTTTTGGGGGGATTTTAGTTTTGGTATTTTCCTGTGTTGCTTGGTTTTGGACGGCAGAACACGCCGAAGCCATTTTTTGGCTTTTGTTGTGTTCTGTGTGTGCCAAATATTTTCGTTTCTTCATGTTTTAATTTCCTTCTTCTTCCTTTAATTTTTCAGTATCTATTGTAATTTTTATTTTAATTTAGTGAAGTAATTTAATTTTTCTAGGGTTGCATTTTATCTAAATTTATGAAGCTTTGATTTTAACTATTTTTTGAAAGATTTATAAGACGTTCGATTTGTTCATTCTATTTTGTGCTTAATGCTTTTTGATTATTTACGAACTTTTTCAAAACGACTTGTGGCATAAAAATACACTTGAGAAGGCATTTTTGTGTATATTGCTTCGTAAATGTAATGACATGTATGATGAAGGATGATAGAATATACCCTAATTGTAAGTGTGACCATTCGAGAACTTAGAACTTAATGAATCTTATTAAATTTAATTCTCATAGAGATATAGTGAATTAATTTAACGAGGTGTGTTATACCGGGCTTCTAAGAGATGTATGAATAAAAAAGAAGTTTTCGGTTGACAAATTAAATGTACTAAAAAATATAAATCAAAAGAAAATAACATGATTTGAGTGGATTAGTTTAGTGAAAAATTGTAATCCTAGATTTCTTTTATTTTCTTTTATTACCTTTTTGTTAAATCAACGATTATTTTGGATAAAATCAGAAAGATACAATTTTAGTACTCAACAAACTATACTAACAAATCCTCGTGGGAACGATACTCTACTTACAAATCTTTATTACTTGTGACCGTGTATGCTTGCACGATTTTATGTGTGTTCCAAAACACACAACAAGTTTTAATTGATATGTGTTTTAAAACGTTAAATTATTTTCTTATTTAGTTAAAAGGAAAATCTTAAACATTCTAACAATTTTTCGTTGAAAAATAATTGTAAACTCTAAATTAAATAACTAAAATAAAGCAAATAAATTACTATCTAAATGATATGAATAAACAAATATGTGAAATTAACTAAATATTTATTCATATAAAAAATGAATTAAATGATTTTCATAATATGTTTTCAAAAGTTAAAATTATTGATTTTTTTTTAAATAAATGAACCGCAATGATTATGATGAGCTTTCATAATTCTCAATTAACCACTAACATTTTATATCATAATTGAAATCAATTAATTGACAAACCTAAAAGAAATAAATAAGTCATCTAATTTAACACAAATCAATACAATTAAATTAGAATCTTGTTCATAAATGTCGAACTAAATATAGATGATGTTTCTAATGTTTAGTTCTAAAATATTCATTTTAATTCATACACGCACATAATTAGGTATACTTTTTTATACAAGTATGTTTACACACACCATAGAGTTGGTTTTCGTAGTGTACATGTTAGGTTGAGTATTGGTTTTTGACGAGAGACTTGTGAGCGAGTTGACATTGTTACTTGTGATTTTTGGCTTGTTTTGGGTGTAGATATTTGTGATTTTTACTCAATATTTTTGTAAAAAAAAAATCACATTTTACACACCTCGCCAACAAGCTCTCCAAGAAGCTCACTAAAGACTTCACCACTGGTGGTGACGAGGTGAAAAATCTAAGTTCTATAAATATTTCACTTATTTCTTTTCTCTTTATCCATGTTTTATGTGGCAAAAGTTTGCTAAAATTCAGAATGATTATCTGAAAGTGGGTCATTTTGTGAGTTTAATAATCAAATCATAAGTTGTGTGCCTACTTGTAAGGTATGCCAATTCAGCTTATTAGATGTCCACTTCTGTACCTCAGATGAAACTGGAAAAGAAAAGGTCATCATCCATGGGTAAGATAATTAACAAGTTGAGATCTTCTAAGAAGAGAGCTCATCAGTGTTCAACAACCAGGTCCAGCATCAAGTCTCAAGGAGGACTTCTCAAAAATCCATGTCATTCCAGATGGGTTCTGTAAGTAGCTGCTTTATCTGTCATGCTTTCTAAAGCCTCATCCAGCCCCAGGTGTCTGTCACTTCACTTTATCTACAGGGCAAGGTAACTGTATCTTTAAAACTATCACATTACACGTTTATATACCAGAATTTGATCTTTTTGTTCGATATTGTGAATAATTCTGAATGATTCTGAAGCTTGTCTCCAGAACATCGTAAATCCTTTTTTTGTTTTCTTCTCACTTATTCTTTATTTTTATCTTTTTTGGGAATTAAACTACATTTTTTTTCCAGGTCAGGTTAAAGAATTAGCAAGAATGAGAATAGGAATGGTGTACAACAGACGTAGGATTTTGACAATAAAATCTCTGTAATTTTGACAAAAATAATTGATGTCACGAACATGGTTTTACGATTGCTCCACAAACTAGGTTGTGCCAATATTGATCCTCCTTTGTTGTTATTGCCAATGTATAGTGAACCTCAATTTTGTCCTTTATCGATCTTTTTTTAAAAACAACAAAGTGAAAAAAATATTATTTTTAAAATCCATAATTAAATGACATAAATGACCTAACATAAATGATTAATTATGGAGGCTCTCTGTCTTAAAAAAAATTGGGTTATTTATGTTAGAAAAACATCCTAGAGATCAATGATATTAACCAATGAATCTAACAAATAATCTTAATGATGTAAATGTTATTATAATTTAAATTTAAAATTTAAAATTAAGGTAAAAATTAAATAACACATAAGTAAATACCCACCGTTAAATTTAAACAATTCAATGATCATAATTAGTTTTATTGGCTAAACTCATTAATCTTTCTAACCCTTTATGCTATATTAGTAACACAGTGGTACAAAATTAACAAAACTAGCATGAATTTCACGTGTGTTTACCGTTTTAAATGACACTTTAAATCCAACAATATAACTTTATAAACGAGTAGGATATTTTGAAAATTGAAATGGAAAAAATCTGAAAAGAAAAAAAAAGTGATGATTCCTCAAAATTTAAACGTTATTGTACTATCTCAACTTAAGGGCCCCAATTTTTTAAACAAGAGGATCATGTTGAAAATAATGGAACTAACATGTCCCTTTTACCTAAACAAAATGACTTGTTTTGTCCCTCACCCATTTTACAATATATGTTTTCAAGGCTATTTATTCCAATAGATGACATCGATGTCTTTCGTTGCATTGTTTATACCACTCAACTCATACACTCTAACTGGAATTTAAACCCCAAACCTTCAACATATTTAAATAGGATACATGCCGTTTAGCTACATTCTGCTTTCGTCACACAAAATGTAAAAAAACCTTGTTTCTAAATGACAAGCAAATTAGGCCATTCACGAGAACTATGTAAAGAAAAATCAAAGGAACCAAAAAGGTTGAAAAAACAACTTGTGTGGTTAGTTGGACATACAAATGGCATAAACAAAACATTACCCTACTGATGCTTTTCAAGCATATAGAAGTTTTTTTTCTAGACGTAAAAGATTTAAATGTTGAAAGGAAACTAGGATACATATCAAAAGAATCAAACCCAAATTTGTGTCTTATAGGTTATAACTAACAGCTGATTGTTTACCTTTAATTAAAGCAGATTAGGAAGGAGAATGCTGTATCTCAGGCAGAAGGTCCATTTCCTCACTTGCTTCGTCACCATCCAAAAGGTCCTTTACACAGAATTGATGCAAATTTTCATACATTTTTTTCCATTGCTGAGCCATTTGCATGGACTTTCTGCAATCTAGCTTTAGTCTCTCCATTTCCATTTCAGAAGCAGCAGAACCTTGTTGCTGCTCAGAAAAAAAGCCAAAAATTACATGTAAGAATGGGGTTGCAGGTTGTTTGAGGGCAATACCATCTGAGCTCAGCTGCTAACTTGGAAGGAAAGTTAATCCATGTTATTTGGACTTTTCATTTTTTGTGAAGTACCTGTGTCCAAGCAACATGACAGGGATGATATGCAAAAAATTTGCTCACTTCATATTTTTAAGAAACTTTTTTTTTTACCCCTCATGAAAACTAGGATGATATGCCATATTTATTGGTATGACAGAACATAAAAATAAAAAAGGAGGATTTGAGCTATTTAAATCTAAGTAAGTCAACTAGCATGTGGCTCAATAACATATAGCCCACTTAGACATATGTAAGGTATGTAGTTCGAGTTCTAGTTACGGATGTGTGAGTAGTGTAGCTATTTAAAAAAAATCTAAGCAAGTCACACAGATACACACTCAAGATATATTTATATCAACAATAAGTTATTACAATGAGCATTAATTAGTCACCAACCTGAAGTTCTTTTATTAGATTATTGAACACTTGTGAGCTTCGGTATAAGGAGTCCATTGAATTAGAGCAAGTGTTCTGCAGACCAATGAGAGCTTTATACTCTACGTCTTCATCTGATGAGTTTGTATATTTTTCTAATGGAGGTGGTAATAATGATTCATGCCTTCTGGAGGATGCTTGAGAATTTAGAATCGTTCGGAAACTGAAGCAGAGTTCCTTTTTAACAATGATAATATTATTTATGGGACCTGCAAAATACAATGCAATGCAAAGTGTGAGAGCCGTAGTCTAAATCTTCAAGGAAGAAGAGAAGAGAAAAATAACACATGAAAAATGTGACTAAATAAGATTCTTATAACGTATAGATTACATATCTAAAAGCATTTATTAACCTATGGTAAATCCTAAAAAACTGCAATAATTATAGAAAAAGCCTAAATATCATAAATTTATCATATAACTCAAAATGATACAGCAGAGTATGATTGGATAGTACAATTGGCACACATAGTTATATCCAATGAGATTTTGCCACATCAGTTGTGCTTGATAAATTTGTGATGTATAGTAGTGTTCATAATTATATGCATCCCTCATTTTGTAAAATTAATAAAACAACCATAGAGGTGGAGAACTAGAAGAAACAATAACAATAGCTTATGCAAGCACAAGGCACGAGAAGAGTATTTTAAACAGCAGGAGGGAAGAAGAAAAAGCATTGGAAAAACCTTTTGCATGTTTGAGCACACGAACAATGTTACGGGTCCTAGCATCCCAAATGCGAACCAAGCCATCTTCTGATCCAGATATCAAGAAGTTTCCACTTGTATAATATGTCAAGCAAGTAACAGCCTTGCTGCTCAAAAATTATAGAATTGAATCATTAGGGGCAAAAAAAATAGCAGATAATTGTAGCAGAGTTGCATGCTCTGTATGTCACATGTCCGGTAAGGATCACATTTCTGGAGATACACCAATCTGCTCTCTCTACTAGGAAAAAACAACCTACATGCAGCCTATGTCTTTTAAAATGGTTAAACAGGAAACAAACCTGTGATTAGGAAACGAACTGATGATATGCACCCCATACTTGCTGCTAAATGTGCTATCAGCACTGAGTGCAGCAACATATATTTTGCCATCTCTACTGCCGGCATAGAAAACATCCTCACCAGGGTCCAGTGCAATAGCATCAATTATTGAAGGAAAAACAACATTTCTTATTAATTTTCCTTTTGATAGGCTCCAGACCTTGAAAAATATACAACAGTATAAAAAATCAATATACAATCTAGAACATAATATCAAAATATTATCAATACTATAGGAATTTGAATAATAAAATGTACACCACTTAGAGACACATACAAAACACATGTCATGAAAATGTGCATAAGAACGACCACATTAAAGAGACAAAATAAGAGGAGAGGAAGGACTAAAAAATGATTTGATGGTATAAAAAGTAACAATTTTCATGGGTAAAAAGGGAACATACAGTACCTTGAGAACCATGTGATCCTTCATATAATTTAGGAGAAGGAAAAAATTAACAGTGAAACTGGATTCAAAAACCAACTACTTCAGTGCACTCAAAATAAATGCAGGAATATGCCCTTGAAATGGGAAGCTGCTTTACTCAGCATCCCATTTAACAATGCTAAAACCAGAGGATGACAAATGATAATGTTATCACTAAATGTTCAAAAAGATTGCATATGTTACATTCATGACTTGAAAACTACTCTAAGACGGCATCACACTTATCCACCTACACTTTTTGTATTCTTTTTCCATTATATCAGGCGATAGTTGTAACAACAACATCTAAGAGATTCAAGATTCAGTTTATGTATTGAATATAACAGAGTATGCCAAACCTTACAAGTTCGATCCTCCGAAGCTGACACTATAATTGCGTTGCATCCTCCAGATCCTACAGCAATATCAGTTACACAGAGTGTGTGCTCTGTAAAATTATGCTCATACATCCGATGTGCTCGCTGTTTTTGGTAATCATAAAATACCCTGTAGATTTTTAATTTTGGAAAGCCAAGTTGAACCTTTTAAAGTCAATGATGAAAATAAATGAAGAAAGCAAACTGAAAAATTATAATTACAAGATTGCATATAGGCTTACATTAGAAGTGACCAAACTTTAATGGAGCCATCCTCCGACCCAGAAATAAGTAAGGAGTCGTCATGAGAAAACACCAAGCAAGTAACAGCCCTATAATGAGCATGCCATTTCTTCAGCAGTCTACCACTAACAACCTAAATCACAAAACATGGGTATTTACCATCTAACTCTGAATATAAAAAGAAATATTCAAACAATTACTGTTGCAAAATTCACAAGTAAATGGATAAGAAAACACTGGAGGATGGGGTAAAAAGTTTAGAAATTTTCACCTCCCACAAATAGATATGACCGGATAAACCTCCACCAACGATATAAGCGCCTTCACAGTTAGCAACCAGAGGCTTTATCTGTTCTGCTGGGAAGCTCTTGACCTCAACTTGAGGCTGTTAACAAAGTTTCATGAAATATGTCAATCAAAGTGGCAATTGATAGAACAGTTTGTGCGCAAACATAAACATGACAACGAAGAAAGAGAAAGACCTTAGACCATGACCAGTAGTTAACATAACCAGAATCATATGAATCTCGAAGCTGTGAGGAGGCCAGAAACTGTTGGCCAACACAGACGAGGCCATGAGAAGTGGAGGCGCAAGACTTGTAACGAAGCTGCTCTGCCCCAGTTTGGAGGTTCCAACAACCAATGCCACCATCAACAGAAGACGAAGCAACAATGAAATCCATTACTCCGCAACTTAAATCAAATTGAGCTAACAAAGTTCAGGACATGGAATGTAGAAATAGATAGTTTGCCCTAGTTTGTGGGTTGTTTATCTGTAAGGGTAATCTACTGTTTGAAAGCACTATTTTTGATGATTCAAACAAACCCAACTAATTTAAAGAAGATCAGTAAACCTATGACCTAAGATGCTATTTTAATCAGGAAAATCGTATTCGGGTAAATAAAAAAGTATTAAAGAAAAGGAAAATCATGTATCACGAAACAAAGAGTTTTGTAGTAACCTAAGAAGAGGAAGAAGATAGAACAGAGTTAAAAGGTGGCTGATGTCTGCTTAAATTGTGGCGGAGAGCCGGAGACTATAACTTTAGGGTCAAATAATCATGTAATTTTTTTTTATAAGAATATTTTAGTTTTTTTTTAAAGCATGTTGAGTCTTATAATTTTTAAAAATAACCGATGTAAATATAGTTCAAATTTTTAAAAAATAATATTATTTAAGGTTAAAATTGAATTTATTTAAAAATAAAATTTTATTTATAATATTTTTAAAAATAACATTAAACACTGAAAAATATATTTTTTCATTTATTTCCAAATAAAAATAATTTATTTATCCTTTAATTATATCTTAATATCTCTATTTTTATATCTTATAATTTATAGATTCAAACAATTTCCACGATAAAAATTAAATTTATAGTATTAATATAAATAAATTAAAAATATTTAAATAGAATAAGATAAAAAAGAAAGAAAAGACGAGAATAAAATGATAGGAAATAAAATAAATTAAAATAATGAATATAAATTAATATTTTTTATAAATAAGATTTATTTTTAAATAAAATCTAATTTTATCTTTTAAAAATTTATATTTTTTTTAAATTTAAACTAAATTGACTGTATTTATAAATTAAAGAAATATAAACCTCACACAAATAATATCAAAGACGTATGCCGTTATATTTTAATCAGAAAAATCATATTCAATTGGTAAAGAAAAAAAGGTATTAAAGAGAGGGAAAATAAAGTATAATAGTGATGTATCACGAAACAGAGTGTCTATAGTCACCTTAGAAGTTGAAGAAGATAAAGCAATGTTAGGAGGCTATCGATGACCGCTTAAATTGTAGCCATATGAGACTATACCTCTAAGGAAAAATGAGGGATTATGATCCAAATAAGCATATTTAAAGTGCATGTTTAGTCATTAATTTTTTAAAAATAATCGATTTAGTCCAAGTTTTTAAAAAATTAGATTTTACTTAAAAGATAACATTTTATTTATAATACTTTTGAAAATAATATTGAAAATAAAAAATTTACACTTTTTCTCCTTTGTTCACAAATAAAAATAATTTATTTATCTTTTAATTATCTCTTAATCTCTTTATTTTTCTTCCTTAAATATACTATTTTTTTCTTTTATAATTTATAAATTCAAACAATTTCAAAATAAAAATTAATTTATAATATTAATATAAATAAATTAAAAATACAAGAATAAAATAAAATAAGAGAGAATGAAGAGAGAGAGATAATAATTATTTTATAATATTAATATAAATAAATTAAAAATACAAGAATAAAATAAAATAAGAGAGAATGAAGAGAGAGAGATAATAAGACGACAAAGAGATTAAAATGATAAAAAAATGAGATAAATTGAGATAATAGGTAGAAATTTAATATTTTTTTTTAAAAATGAGATATAATTTTTTTATTTTTAAATGAAATATAATTTTACTTTTAAAAATTTATATTTTTAAAAAAATTATACTAAATTAACTCTATTTATAAAATACTTGACTAAACCTACCTAATATAAACAAGATACATAAACTTAGGATTTAATATGTAGATCTATTTCAACAAGAAAAATCATATTTGATTAGTAAATAAACAAAGGTATTAAAGAGAAGTAAAATCAAGTATAATTTATAACTCTTAGTATCACAAAATAGAGAGCTTTGTAGTCACCTGAGAAGCGAAAAAAACATAGAGTAAAGAGATGATTGATGATTGCTTAAATTGTAGCAATGCGAGACTATAACTCTAACCCCATGTTTGGTTGGAGGGAATGGAATGTAATCAGAATTGAATCCTTCCATTTTGTGTGTTTGGTTGGACAGAATGGAGGATGGAATGGAATCAGATTACTAAAAGAGAAGGAATCATAATTTCTTCTCCCCACCTTGGTAATCATAATTCCATTCCCATCTAAACTTTTTTTTTCCAATTTTACCCTCACTTAAAATATAACCTTAAACTCAAATCCCAAATTCTCAAACCCAAAATTCCAAAACCCTAAACCCTAAATCCTTAAACCCCAAATCCCTAAACCCTAAACCTTAAAACATAAATCCTAAAACCCAAAACTCTAAAACATAAATCCCAAAACCCTAAACCTTAAACCCCAAATTTCAAATCATAAAACCCTAAACCCCAAATCCCTATACCCTAACCCCTACACCCTAAATCCCGAATCCCCAAATCCCTAAACCCTAAATTCTTAAACCCTAAACCTTAAAACATAAATCCCAAAACCCTAAACCCTAAACCCCAAATTCCAAATCCTAAAACCCTAAAACCCTAAACCCTAAATCCCTAAACCCTAAACCTTAAAACATAAATCCCAAAACCCAAAACCCTAAACCCCAAATTCCAAATCCTAAAACCCTAAACCCCAAATCCTAAATCCCTAAACCCTAACAAATCCCACATCCCAAACCTCAAAACCCTAAACCCTATTTAAAAAATAATAATTTTAATAATATATTTATTTTTAATTAAGTAATAATTATTTTGAAAAATAATGATTTCAATAATGTATTTTGTCTGACGAAAAAATAGTAATTAAATGACACTATTTGAACTTTACAGCATGTAGGGGTATTAAGGTCATTTACAGCTTTTTTCATTCCATTCCAGTGGCAAACCAAATACTGTAATCCTAATTCCGAGCTTGATTCCAGTGGTCGAACCAAACAAAATTGTTTCCTTTCCATTCCATTCCATTCCCATTCCGATTCCAATTCCGATTCCGATTCCATTCCACGAACCAAACGCCACCTAAGGGTAAATAAGGTATTAGGATCCAAATAATCATGTAATTTTTGAAAATAGTCAATTTAATCCTATTTTTAAAAAAATTGTATTTTTTCAAGGATAAAATTATATTTCACTTGAAAAAATATTTTATTTGTAATATTCTAAAAAGTAACATTAAAAACTAACAAATATACAATTTTCTTCCTTTGATCACAAATAAAAATAATTTATTTGTCTTTTAATTATCTCTTATCCTCTCTATTTTTCTTCATTAAAAATACTATTTTTTTCTTTTATAATTTTTAAATTCAAACAATTTTAAAGGTATAAATAAGATGTATAAGATTAATATAAATAAATTTAAAATACAAAACTGAATAAGATAAGAGAGAAAGAGAGTACAAAGAGAGAATAAGATAACAAAGAGACTAAAATGTTAAAAAATAAGATAAATTGAGATAATAGATAGAAAATTAATATTTTAAGAAAGGAAATATAGTTTTTTATTTTTAATTTTAAGTGAAATTCCATTTTACCCTTAAAAATTTGAATTAAAACTTTGTTTATAAATAACAGAACGAAACCTAAGTACTTTAAAAGAAACACGATTAAAGCATCATTATCAAAGAGTTAGAGGATTATTTAGGCCCTCATCTAGACAAACCAAAATATACTTCCAATATTTTAAATAAAAAAGTACTATACAACAAACCCTTTCTAAAGTTATGATACAATCATAACTAATGTGATAAATAATTATAGTATGATTTATTTTCTTTAATTTATAATTAACTGTCACATAAATTATAATATTTGATAAAATTATAACTTGTAGTAAATAATTTTTTTATCGTACAACTCAATTGGATTAAGTTTTGCTATTCAAGCAGACTTTTAATTGAATAAGAAAATGTCTTTTTGAATAAAAATCACAAATTAATGTTAGTGAATCTTTATTAAGAATATGATAACATACGAACATTATGGAATAATGAATATTTTTAATTCATAATTCCTAAATGTCTCCCTCAATTGTATGCAAGTAGTAACAATGTCAATGATTAGCCCTGCTTACTCTTTCATAGCCATCTTCCTTGGTAAAGCGTCTTCATGTTTAATGGCTCTTATTGTAGCTCCTGTGGTGGCTTTTAGATTTCAGTATCCAGCCTACTTAAGTACTCTTTTGACTTGTTGATGTTGTCTATGACAGGTGTGAGTTCATTTCTAAGATATCTCTTACCTTATATATATTAACCAAAAAAAAAATCAAAGCACCAAAGAATAAAACAACTAAAAGCAAATGACAAAATGAATAAAAATAAAAAATAAACAAAAATAATTAAAAAAACTAAACAAAAAAAATATTAACAAATTCACAAAAAACTATGAAATTAACAAAAACAAACTAAAAAGGAAACAATTAAATAATTTAAAATGCTAGTTCATCAACAAGTATTTGCAAGTGCACGAATCACTAGTAGATTAATAAAATAATTATCCTATGATCGGTCTCCAAAGAAATTGATAAGTGTTTTAAAACATCAAGTTCTTTTATTATTTAACTAAAAGAATAATCCTAAAATTCTAACAATTTGCACTTGAAAGATGATTGTAAACTTTAAACTATAACCGAATGATATAGATGAATGAAAATAGAAATTTAGCTAGTTATCTTTTTATGAAAGAACAAATTAAATGATTTTCACGATATAGTTTTAAAAGTTAGAATTATTAAATTTTTTCTTTTAAATAAGTGAACCCCCAATGATTATAATGAGTCATACAATTCTCAATTAACTAATAACTTCTTCGATTGAACTTGAAATTAGTTAATTAGAAAATCTAAGGTAAATAAATAAATCATTTAATTTAACACAAATCAATACAATTAAATTAGGCGTTTATTCATAAATGTCAACCAAACACGGATGAGGTGTCTAATGCTTAGTTATAAAGTATTCACTTTAATTATAAATCAATATTTGACCAATCATTAATTCATAATTAAAGATGTAAAAAACATGAACAAAAAATAAATTAACTTTTATTTAATAAAATCGTAAAATTATTCCTCCATTCATGGAAGCAAAACTAATATCTCATAGACAAATTTTAGTCTAACATAATTAAATTAATTATGGTTAATTCAATTACAAAAGACATGTTCAAGTTATAGAGAGAAATAAATCTCACAAAACAAATATCCCCTTTTAATCTACGATTTTAAATCGTTAAATTGATTTATCCCCTTCTTTAAATCCTTAGAAAGACTTCATTTCTCTCTAATTTATGCATTGTGAAAAGGTAAATTCGATAATGGTGGTTGGTTAGGTTTAAGAAAGTTTGAAAAGTGTCTTTATAGGTTAGGTTTTGAGTAAAACATGTTACTTTTGTGCTCTATGGTTTCTATACAATAGTCAGATCTTCAGATGCAACTCAAGACAACCCTACTGCAACATCCTTATTTTTGTTGCATGACACTCGTTGAAATCATTGAACATTGAATGCCATCTGAGAATCCTTCACCATGGCATGGAATTTGTTAAGCCAGGTGCACATTGGAAGTTCATAGTGGCATGGTTATCGCTCATTTTGAATTGTCCAAATTTCTATTTCTTGCCCTATTTTTATTGCTTCTTCTTCTAAAAGTACATTAAACTATAAAACACAAAAATATCTTTCAAAACAACATAATCCTAAAATAAAATGTGAAATTAATGCTTAAAAGCATTGGTTTCTATGGAGTAGTTGATGTAGCTTCAAAAATTACCCCCAGAGTAGCTAGAGGTGTTTATTGAGATCCTTCGCGCTCAATTTTAGATTGAATAGGAAGCCTAGGAAGGTCAACATTGAGATTCTAACAACTACTTTAATTCTGCCCACAGTAAGGGCTTAATCCCCAACCAATTGGGACCCAGGATTCTAGAAATCTTAATACACCAGAAGGCTATATCATTGGCATTAAGGTGATGCCCAACTGTAAGCACACCTATTAATTGTCATTTGGAACGGGTAGAACTACATAGACTAGGAGGGCTCATGCATCAAACATTAGAACTTAAGGGGATACATTGAGACTAAATGTTATGCATGCTCTAACCAGGATAGCATTGCTAAGGATGTTGATGATTCTGCATGAACCATTAGGAAGTGTCAACGTTGAGCAACTAATAAATAAACACCCCACCCATAGAAGATATAAAGTTTTGACTCATTGTAGTTAAGCACTACCTGGACTACATGAAGTACACCTAAGCTCCAGGTCAAAGATTGCTCGAACTAGCAAGTGGTTAATGCATTCCTACATGCCATTCACATGGTCATTATGAAACAGGTTGGAAAAAATGATTCATGATTAATTTTTGACCTCACTAGAACCCAAAAACCATATAGAAGAAGCCGAACCCTATATAATTAATGAGGTTAAGATGATCTTCGGAGGGGCTATCAATGAAGATTCAAATCATGCTAGGAAAACACAAGCCAGTGGGCTCCCTACAGAACAAAAAGTTATTTTCACTGTGTAGAGCCAAGGAAAGGACAAAGGGCCCAGAATTATTGGGGAAGACTTGGTATTTATTGAAAGGGAAGTCATGTAACTAGTGATGGACAAAATTATTGCGTAAAATATTTGTATGATTTATAAAATAGATCATAAGTAGATCATAAGTATACGAATCACATATATAAAATGACAAGTATGCTTCTAAGATTGGTATAAAGAGGAATCATATAGTTTTTAAATCATTCAAAAAAAAAATTAAAAACGAAATGATTTAAAAATGAAATTAAATAACCTAAACATTATGTTACGATTATTTTTGGTTGAGTTTCTAAACTAATAACATAAAAAAATATAGATTCAATAAATATTTAAGCAATTAAATATTTATCATGTAGTGGAGAATTTATGAGATATATTAGTTAGTTAATCATACTTGTTCAATATTAAATAGGATATTAAAGATATGAATTAAGATTGTTAATTATTTCTTATAGGTATGAAAATATCATAAGGTAGGGATTATTTTTTTTTGTCAATTAAATTTTAACTTGTTACCTTTGGTCAGGACTACAATTTAAACCTTAATTAAATTATGCTCATTTTTTAAGAAATTACTAAATCATTTAACTAACCACTTTCTATTGGATCGACAATTTAAACTTTATCAAGGTGTCTAAGTTAGGTTTATCATGTAAGTATTTGAAACTTACTTTCAGATTTTAAAACTATTTTAAAGGATATAATAATATCAATAATTTTAAGAATAATTCTTATAAATATCTTTAAAACAGAGCACACTTTAGCTATACAGTTGATATAAACTAAAAGATCTAAGGATGTAACTCTAAATCAAATTTGAATAATTTAAACTATAAATCTAACTCTCTTTTTATTATGAAAAACACTTTATCAATATATTTTTCATTTACAAACTTTGGTTTCAACCTTGAAGATGAAATAAAACTTAATTTATTTTATAAAAATATTTAATCTACTTTAATATTTCCCAACCATAGAAATATTACTAATATCCCATATTATTTATAGCAACACATATATCTTTTAATAAATTATCAACAAATTAAACATATAATATGTAAAAGAAACACATAGAAATCTTTTGAAAAGAATACATTTTAAATATACCTCAACATAATTTTTAGATTTTCTTATAGAAAACTGATGAGTGCTCAAAAAGCACTAAAATAACCATGATTTCATGCAAATTAATTAATTAAAAATATATATATTTATATGTTTTATCATATATTTATATAAATTTGTCTTTTTCGGAATCACGGGTATTTTTATTGTTTTTCAGGTATTTTGGCTTAAAAATGCAACTTAAAGACTCAAAGAGGAATACTGGAAGCAATACATCACAAATATATTAATAAATAAATGCGTAAAGGTCGATAAATATGGAAAAATTGGACAAAATGGGTCAAAAAGGTCAAAAATATCAAAAAAGGAGAAAAAGCAGCGCCCGGCCTCCGCCCCAAACTACGGGGGTTACTGTTCATACGTGTAAGATCGCACGCGCGAGGTTGTTCATGTACAGCGATCGCTGGTTCTGTTCATTCATTCGCCGACACTCATTTTTCACGTGCAGCCGCCCCATGACGTCATGTTGACGTCAGCATTTCCATTACGCATTTTTACATTTTTTTTAACATTTTTTTTACTCATTTTTTTTCTCCATCCTCACCTATAAATACCCCCTTCCCTTCACTTCAAAAGACACCTCAAAACACACTTCTCTCTTCTTTCTTTCTCTCAATTTCTTAGTTTTTAGTTTTTTTTAGTTTTTCTTACGTTTTAGCTAGGTTTTCTTATGTTTTAGCTAGTTTTGCTTAGTTTTAGAGTTCTTCCCTTTTTGGGAAGAACTAGTTATGTTTTTTTTGTAATAATTTAGCTTTTTGATTCAATAAATGGGAGTGCAAATTCCATTTGGAGGTTTTCTAGCAACGGGAATGGCATCGAAGTACTGTAAGGATTTTATTTTCTTTGCAGTTATTTTTTATGCTTTATTCTTACATGTTATATTTAATTTGTCTGTGATTAAATTTAAGCGTACTATATTGTTTGTAAAAATGATATAATAATAACGTTGTTATGCTTGCGAAATATTAAATAGGTAAAAATCTCTAAAATGAATTGATTTTATTTTTATTCAAGATTTTATATTAAGAATGTTAGAGAGAAATATATTATTTTTCATTACAAACTTAAATCTGAAAATTAGATTTTAAGGTTTAGTTATCGATCCGATTTAGAGTAGTGCTCTTTTATTTGTTGGTACAATCGCCCGGTAGTTAGAGTGAAGCTCTATTTTAAAAGTTTTTATAAGAATTATTATCTGAAAATGTATTGACAACATGTTTTTCAGTAGTGGTTTTAAAACTTGAAAGTTAGTACTCGGATAACTAAATTCTTAGGTTTAATTTGGACACCTTGAATAAAGTTTAAACTGTCTAACCCCACCAAAGGTGGCATTTAAATGGTTCATTTTCAATCTCTTAGAAAAAGGAATTAATTTAATTAACCAAATTAGTTATCAACCCCACCCATAGGTGTTAATTGATTTGTTTAGTTAACAAAGAATATCTAACCCCACCAAAGGTGGTATTCATACAAAAAGGGAGAATCAATAAATATCAATTCATATCTTTAATAACCTAAATAATATGAGCAAGCATAATTAACTTAGTTATTATATCCATAAATACTCCACTATTATAAATGATAAAATTTGCGTAAATATTTATTGAATCTATGTTTATTTTTATGTTAGTAGATTAAAAACACAAAACCCCAAAATATCGTGACAGGATGTTTAGGATTTAATTTCGTTTTTAAAAGTTTGAATAATAAATTAAAAACCACATACATTCCTTCCTTAGATCGACCTTGGGAGTATACTTATCATTTTATTCGAAATGATTCGTGCACTTGCGAGAGTTTTATAAATAATAAAACCAAAGTATTGGCAGAATCGGCGATGCCGGTTTTCGTTCATCAAAAACCTGCAGACAGCATTGATGTATTGTTTACTGAATTGGAACTAAAGCTATAACACTAAATAAATTTGTTCAATTCTCAAATGAGTGAAGAACTATAAACTAAGAAAAGAAATGAAAAGACTAAAAAAAGCTAAGAAATCAACTGCTAAAGAGAGTTGTGGGATGATTATTACAAATGAGTAAGGAAAGGAGAAAAAAATGAGTTTTCAAGCATGGCACTACGGTATACACTTTATTTATGCCACGGTATACAAAACCTACACACGATTTATAGCACAATCCATTTTCGTCACACCGTGGCATACAAAGTTTTTACACTACAACCTACATCATATCTTGGATGTATTAATCCTTCCTTTAAACCTTGTGGTGCTTCTTACAACAAATTCCATACCACAGCAAACAACAAACTGCATCAATAGAACCCTAAATTTCATGTACTTTATTTTTCCAATTTTTAAAACATAAGTTATATTTTACAAATGTTTCCTCTAAGATTCCAAGTTGTTGATGCCTCAAGTATAATTCTTTCAATTTGAATCTTTTAATGAAAGAAATACCTAAAAAACATCAAAAAATACCTATGATTTTGAAGAAAAAAATAGATTTGCATAAAATGATATTAAAAGAAGCAAATAAATCTATATAATCATTAAACATGCATAAAATCATAACATATGAAGTGCTTTTGAGCAATTATCAAAACCCCTAACTAGTTTCTTGCTAGTTTCTTAGCAAGAATGGTGAAAAATTTAAAACAAAAACTAGAAATTAAACTATCCTAAATCATTTTTGTAGATTGACACGGTTTCATATAGCATATGAAACAAGCCTTTAAACCCCTTGGTTTCCCTAGTGAACGAGTTTAACTCTCGTGAGGTTTTTCAAGTATGGTACTCATAAACATTAAAAGTAGAACAAAAGTAAACAAATAACATATAAACAAAAAGAATTTAAAATCAAAGTAAAAATAATAAGAAAATAAAATAAAATAAAAACTTCTCATGCTTTAAAATTTAAGTTTATAATAAAATCTATAGCATAAGTCATCTCAGTATTCTAAACATTCATGATTTATTATAACAATTAATTGAAAGTCACTTTTCATATTCAATCCAAAAATGTATCAATAAAAAATTTACCCAATCTCAGTATAAGGAATTCTAATTTGTTTAAACTCTAACTTCAAAATACATACTCTTAATAAAAATGATCCTATTGGTTAATGCAGTGATGAGTGCTCAAAAAGCACTAAAATAACCATGATTTTATGCAAATTAATTGATTAAATATATATATATTTATATGTTTTATCATATATTTATATAAATTTGTCTTTTTCGGAATCACGGGTATTTTTATTGTTTTTCAGGTATTTTGGCTTAAAAATGCAACTTAAAGACTCAAAGAGAATCTTGAAGCAATACATCACAAATATATTAATAAATAAATGCGTAAAAGGTCGACAAATATTGAAAAAATTGGACAAAATGGGTCAAAAGGTCAAAAAGGAGAAAACGCGCTACTTATGGCATACCAAAGACTACTTTAAATCGCACGCTGGTATCGTTTCATGCGGGCAGCAAAGAATGCGCTGGTTAATGTTCTCATACGCGGCAAGATCAGCGTGAGGTTATCTGTTCACGCGCATAGCATCAACGTCGCGGTTATCGTTCACGCCACAGCGGTACAAAGACGCTGTAGCGTAATGGGCCTAAAGCCGCCTCCCAGACGCCCAACGCGTTTCATCCCATTTTTCACATGCAAGAGCTACTCGTGATGTCATGTCCTTGGCGTCATTGATGACCTCAAAGATTTCCATTACACGTTTTTTAATTTTTTAATATTTTTTTTAACATTTTTTACTCATTTTTCTCTCCATCCTCACCTATACATCCCGCCCTTCCATTCACTTCAAAACCCACCTTCAAAACCTCCAAATACATTCTATTCTCTCTTTCTTTCTCTCTTTTCTTAGATTTTTAGTTTTTCTTATGTTTTCATAGTTTTTAGTTTTTCTTAGTTAATTTCTCTTAGATTTAGAGTTCTTCCCTTTTTGGGAAGAACTAGTTATGTTTTTGTAATATTTTAGCTTTTTGATTCAATAAATGGGAGTGCAAATTCCGCTTGGAGTTTTTCTAGCAACGGGAATAGCGTCGAAGTTCTGTATGATTTTCTCTTCTTCTGATTATTTTTATGCTTTATTCTTACATGTTATATTTAATTTGTCGTGGTTAAATTTAACTGGCCTTGGTCTGTTAGTAAACATGATGTAATAATGACGTTGTTATGCTTGCGAAATATTAAATAGGTAAAAATCTCTAAAATGAATTGATTTTATTTTTATTCATGATTTTATATTAAGAATGTTAGAGAGAAATATATTATTTTTCATTACAAACTTAAACACGAAAATTAGATTTTAAGGTTTAGTTATCCGCCTAATTTAGTAGTAGTGCTCTTTTATTTGATGGTACAATCGCCCTAGGTAGTTAGAGAGTGAAACTCTATTTCAAAAGTTTTTATAAGAATTATTATCTGAAAATGTATTGACGACATGTTTTCAGTAGTGATTTTAAAACTTGAAAGTTAGTACTCGGATAACTAAATTCTTAGGTTTAATTTGGACACCTTGAATAAAGTTTAAACTGCCTAACCCCACCAAAGGTGGCATTTAAATGGTTCATTTTCAATCTCTTAGAAAAAAGGAATTAATTTAATTAGCCAAATTAGTTATCAACCCCACCCATAGGTGTTAATTGATTTGTTTAGTTAACAAAGAATATCTAACCCCACCAAAGGTGGTATTCATACAAAAAAGGGAGAATCAATAAATATCAATTCATATCTTTAATAACCTAGATAATACGAGCAAGCATAATTAACTTAGTTATTATATCCATAAATACTCCACTATTTATAAAAGATAAAATTTGCATGAATGTTTATAGAATCTATGTTTTAATTTTCTCATTATTAGATTAAAAAACACAAAAACCCCAAAATATCGTGATTGTGATGTTGAGGATTTAATTTCGTTTTTAAAAGTTTGAATAATAAATTAAAAACCACATACATTCCTTCCTTAGTTCGACCTTGGGAGTATACTTATCATTTTCTACGAAATGATTCGTGCACTTGCGAGAGTTTTATAAATATAAAACCAAAGTATTGGCAGGATCGGCGATGCCGGTTTTCGTTCATCAAATTTTTGTTCATCAAAGTATTTGGCGATCACGATTCTGCTCATCATGCAGTCATTCAAAGGTATATGAGAAAGAGTTTTACTTTTAGAAATGAACTAATAATTCCCATATGTTTAAAGAATAAAAAGCTCAAAGTGATACATCATATTGATCTCATAAAAGGAATCAAATGAAAGGATTTATAAAGAAATCATGTATTACTTTCATATATCAATTAAATTCATCAAATAAAAATATCAAGTAATGTCTTTTAGGAGATGAAGAAAATTCTATGACTTCTTGAGGAATTATTTCCTATATATAATGGGTCATAGTATTTAGTTTATACTATTCATTTTTTTCTCTTTTTTCATTTTTCTTTTATCTCTATCATTTTTAGAGATATTCTTTTTTTTTGTAGAAAAAAGACTTGTGTATAGATTGTACATTTATTGTATGATAAGTAAGTAGTTAATTTATAGTTTTTTATTTTATTGATTTAGGTAATCTCATATATGTTTCTTTTTTAGAAGTCTCGCATGAATGAATAGAAAGGTATATACTTTCAATTTCTACTTAACTTATTCAATTTAAGCAATAAAAATAAATATATGACACTTGATTAGATATAAAAATCCTAATATTTAATGCAACAACCCATATAGATAATCTAAATATTAAAATGGATAAGAAGAGTTTTTAAAGAGTAGAAAAAATATTATCACTTAGAATAAGAAGATAATGATTCAAAATATATTCTTACAAGGGTAGTATCCACTATTTGATTCGTAAACATGAATTTGAGCTCATCACAATTTTAATATTTTATCATGAAATATTAATTATGATAAAATTAACTAATTATCATATTACTCCATAAAATGTTTTTAAAATTAATCTAACAATGCAAAGACTTTAATCATATTCTTAAAATCAAAAAAATAAACTTTTAGAACATGATAATTTTGTAAAAAACAAATTAAATAAACCAAAAATTTCTAATTCAATAAAAGAATAAAACAAAATATATAAATATAAACATGTGAACATAAAATTTCAATTTTTGCATATAATTTCATGAATGTAACTTTTCTAACCTACAACCTAGAATTTACATTGCCCTTAATGTAAAAAATTATAATTTAAACATAAATAGTAAGGAGATAAAAGTTACCCATTTGTTAGAACTTGTTTCAAGAGTTGGTATAGAAGTGTAATGTTCATAAAAGAAAATTAAAACAAATATACTATCCAAAATAAATAAATAACAACTAAAATTTTAAAAAATAAAACCAAACAAAAATACATAAAAAAGAAATAAAATTCCAGATCAATTTTAGAGCTCATCTTTTATGTCATCCAGATCTTGATCTTCAGGTTCTTGTTGTCATGATCTCTATGATGGTATAAAATTGAAGTCATAATGATATTAGATTGTTATTGACTTGTATCTACCTTGATATGACTAAATTGTAATTGGTTCATTTCATATATTAATTGATTATGTTCTACTTGATCACGATGTTATTGATTTAGGAATGCTGCTCATTAGGTAAAATATACTTGATGGTATTCTTTCATGTAGTTCATTCTCTCACCAAAATTATGAAAATTTTCTTTCATAGACATTCTAGATGGAGGAATGACCCTCCTTTCTCTTTAAACAATGTTCATACTAGAGGTATATTTATCAAAATAAGTCATATTCAATAATTTTGGGTTGTATAATAACCTCACCTTTTGAATGGGGCATCCTCAATTTCTTATATAAAATAGTTATTAATTGGGAAAAAAGAAATTCATATGATGACTGTTTATAAACAGCTTAATTCATTAGTGAATTATTGCTCCAATATCCATGGACATCTTAGATGTGATTGCATATATAGCGAAATAGCTGTCTCTCTATCCAAATAGCTATAGTGCTTGGTGGCATCATCCGAGAACATACAAAGTATTACCAAATTCTTGAAATTATGTCCAAACACTTTTCTTTGAAACTTTTATGTTTACCACCAATAAGAATCCATTCAGCACCTCAAATAGTCAAGGCTTCTAATATTACAATGTAATCTACATTACTAAGATACTACTCATACTCATCTTTTCCAACATGTACTAAATAAAAGTAAGTATTTATGACATTAGGTCCACATGACACTAGCACATTCCTAATCAAAACATTATTATCAATAGCCTCTGAAAAAATTACGTAAAATACCCAAACTAAAAATTCAATAGTAACTTTTGGTTCTCTTACAAACCTTTTTAAGCCTAGTGTTGCTATTATGTCAATAATCCCTTCTAGTATCGTTAAATTCCATCCCCATTTTCGAAATAAAACCTTTATTAACTTCTAATGCTTTTTTAAAGTAGACTTTAGCATCATAACTTGAAAATTTTGAATTGTCAAAATGTCCAAATGTTGAAACTTTCTTTCCTTTCCTAGATCTCTTAGGTGCCATTTTTCAAATTTTAAGCACAAAATCTAAACATGGGTTCATCAAAAAAAATTCAACAACACAATTTAATCAAAATAATTCATAACTCTCTCTTTATTCTAAATAAGGTATTGAACTCTTAATAAATATACAAATATTCCATAATTTGTAGAAAATTAAAATTGAAGAATTTAATTCCAAAATTTATAAATACTTACTTTTTGTTGTTGAAGATTTGAAGAAAAAAAATGAAAAACACCCATTTGAATATGAAAATATTATATGAACTTGAAAAACTTGAAAATTTCTTAAAGGAATGGTGGAAATAGGTTAAAAATTGGTTTTGATTTATTGTAATTGAAGTTTTCTTAAATTTATTTAATTAGATTTCAATATTTGTATTAGTTTATAATATTTTATTTATATCTTGTATTTTTTGTTGATATTTATTTCATCTTATCAAAATTCATAGAAATATATATTGTTAAATGGTGATTTTTTTATCATAAACTCAAAATAAAATATTTAAATTGAGATAATAAATTCAATATCAACAATTTTTTTAGTTGGATTGTATTGCTAAAAAGAGTAATAGGATTTTGAAAAACGGGTTTTTTTGGGTTTTTTATAATAACTGTCCCGAACTGTTAACCGCGGGTAAAAAACTGTCCCCGAACTGCAACGGTTTTCGGGCGGTTTTAGGGACAGATTTTATAATTCGGTTTGGGGACGGTTATATTCAAATCCGTCCCCGCCCGTCCCCGTGCCCATCCCTAGCCGGCGGCGAGATGTACTTGGCCGGCAGCTAGATGTACTTGGCCGGCGGCGAAATTGCTTTGTCAAAATCTGTGATCCCTGCGTGATTTTCAACATTTTCTCGGTAAGATTGTCGCCGGCGGCGAGAATATTCTCGCTGGTGGCGAAATTCCAAATGTTGAACTTTTGTTTTCTTTTTAATTGCACTCAATCCCGGTCATTGAAATTTGTCCCAAACTTCTCCATAATTATGATTTTTCCTGAAATTGCACTTTAAGCACGAAATACCCGTGAAATGACATTTGTGGATTAAATAATAAAATAAAACGCAATTTTCACACAAATATCAACCTTTAAATCATAGCAAAAATGCAATAATTTGACTCCTATCAACAACCCCCAACTAGCTTCTTGCTAGTCTCTAGCAAGAAAAGCGATCTATGAATAATTTCAAAGGAGACATTAAAAGAAAAATTCAAAGGAAATTTATTCTATTTACAACATTACATTAAGCGTATGCAATAAGCCTTTAAACCTCTAGGCGGCCCTAGTAGGATGAGTTGTAGTCTCGTGAGGGCTTCCAGTGATGACACCCACAAACATCTTACCTAGAACTATCCTAACTTAAAACAATAACATAACATAAAAAATAATTTGCACAAATATCTCAAAAATTGTAAATAACACCCAACATATAGAATAATTAAATGTCACCTAAGTTTTAAGAAATCTCAAATGCCAATTTCACTTTTGTTATTGACTCTTAAACATCCATCAAACCACAAACCAATAGCCATAATGCCCAGATAATATTATGCATAACATCCACAAACAAAAAGGTGAAATCTCAAACTCCATAGGCTCACTCTTCAAAGCTATCTCCACTAATGAAGAAAAATACACCACTTCGGATCAATAGGACTTATTAGGCTTGTAATGTTAGGCTTAGGTATTTGGTTAAGAAAGAACGGGAAGTGTCAAAATACAAATAATAGCACTTATTAGATTAAACACAACCAATTAAGTAAAAGAGTAACACCATTTAACCCAAATTGTTTCTTCCGATCATAACCCATTTTTCCAAAGATAAACAATAATTCTTCCTCAATCTTTCACCTCAGTACATCCATTACTAACACTTTTTTATTTACTAGAGTGTGAAGGCCCCCTTTTTTCTCTTTTTTTTCTTTTCTTTTCTTCTTTTTTTTTTCTTCTCTTTTTTTTAACATAACCCCAACCAATTTCTTCTAATATATGTGGAAGATGTTTTATTTTTTTATTTTTATTATTTTTTTTATTCCATCCTTACTCCAATTGCTCTTGAAAAGTTTGTGTTCAAAATTAAGTGCTCTTAACAAATAAGGTAGGAATTATATATATATATATATATATATATATATATATATATATATATATATATATATATATTTGGCTCAGTAAAAGGTAGGTTATAGAAGGCAAAAAGAAAGAAAAATAAGGCTAACAATATATTTAAATAGGCTCAAAGAGGTAACTAGTGATATAAGGATAACAAGGTAGGCTTAAAATGGCACAATCGATCCAAAAATGGCCTACATCATCTCCTAAACAGTGCAATCCCAAATTATTTCGCCTTAAGAGGTTTTCAAATGAGTTCTAGAGTTTGTTGAGATCACAAAAATGTCCATGAAAAATTCGCACATAAGACTTCTCTAAGCATTTAGACTAATCAACCAAATCATACCACATACCAAAAGAGTCGCCAACTAGGTAAAATCAACATTTGAAATTATCTTTAAACCGAAGCAAAATTTAATGTCTTCTAAAAGCTACTTGTTATCACAATCACATTATTATCATCAACGTGCAAATTAAAATAAGTAAAATGCAAATAAAATAAAAAATAAAAATAAAAGAAATTAAATCAAAATGCAGAAAAATAAATGGAAAATCAAAATTAAACACAAATAAACACACAAACAAAACTAATAAAAATGAAGGGAAGAAAAGATTTATCGTTTACCGCACCCCCAACCAAAACCTTACATTGTCCTCAATGTAAGAAAGAAAAATTGTAAATGGCTTTTTTTTACGTGCAAGACAAATAAAATAAGCAAATTTAATTAAAAATAAAATTATCATAAAATGAAGTGTAGAATTTAAAATTTCAAAAATAAAATGAGATAAAAGATGAGAAAAATAATCTGATGGGTTGCCTCCCATTAAGCGCTTTAAGTTATAGTCATTAGCTAGAATTTATGTCATCTTTCTGCTTGCTGAATTCTCCGTCAAAATATGGCCTCAATTGTTGTCCATTTACCTTGAAAGTTCCCTTTGTTTCATGACTGATCTTAATTGTTCCATAAGGAAACACCTTGGTTACTAGAAAAGGTCCTGACCAACGAGATTTTAGTTTTCTTGGAAAAAGTCTGAGACGGGATTTATAAAGCAACACTTTCTGTCCCACCTCAAAGTTTTGCCTCAAAATGTGCTTATCATGCCAAACCTTCATCTTGTCCTTGTATATTCGGTCATTCTCATAAGCATCATTCCTCATTTCATCCATCTCATTTATTGCAGATTTCACAAGGCAAGCTTCTAGTGGTAGCAATGGAGTTCTCTCCTCAAACGTTTCCGAGATTAACTTGTCAAGAGTGTTAATTTGAAAACAAGAATGTACCTCACTTGGAAATTTCATTGCTTCAAAAACATCAAAAGTCACTTGTTCATCTTGCTCTCGTAGAATGAGCTTTCCTTGCTGATCATCAATCAATGTTCTTCCAGTTGCAAGGAACGGTCTCCCCAATATCAACGGTACCTCTCTATCTTCCTCTATGTGAAGCACCACGAAATCTACAGGGAAAATAAATTTTTCAACTTTAATTAAAACATCATCACTTACCCCTCGAGGATATTTCACCGATCGATCCGCTAATTGTAGAGAGATTGAAGTGGGTTTTACTTCTCCCAGGCCTAGTTTTCTGAAAATAGAAAGTGGCATCAAATTAATGCTTGCTCCTAAATCACATAGGACTTTATCAAAATTGCAACTTCCTATAGTACAAGGTATAGTAAAACTCCCTGGGTCTTTAAATTTCTATGGCAGTTTTCTTTGAAGAACTGCACTGCACTCCTCATTTAGCATGATAGTTTCATAATCTCCCAGCTTCCTCTTCTTTGATAGAATTTCCTTCATGAATTTTGCATACTTGGGCATTTGTTCCAACATCTCTGCAAAAGGAATGTTAATATGCAATTTCTTAAAAATATCCAAAAATTTATCAAATTGATTATCAATCTTTTTCTTATTCAATCTTTGAGGATATGGGATAGGAGGCTCATATTTCACAATTGAGGAAGGTTGAACATCTTGGGATGTTGATGGCTTTTCTTTAGATTTTTCCATCATTTTCTCTGATTTCCCCTGCCATTCAAGTTCTTTACCGCTTCTCAATGTGATAGCCTTTACATGCTCTTTGGGATTTATTGTGTCACTAGGCAATGATCCTTGAGACCTTTCTGCAATCTGCTTTGAAAGCTGCCCCAGTTGGTTTTGGATGTCCCTATTGATTGCCTCTTGATTTCTGAAATTTGTTCTTGTCTCCTCAATGAACTTTCCCAAAATTCCTTCCAAATCTGTTTGTTTCTTCTCTTGGGGTTGGTAGGAAGATGATGGCTGTTTGAATCCCCCTTGGTTATTTCCCCATGACAAATTTGGATGATTTCTCCAACCTGGATTGTAGGTGTTCGAATATGGGTTATGTTGAGGTTTTTGGAAATTTGAAACATAATTTGCTTGCTCAGCATTTGGTGAAGCAAATGGATTTCCAGCTTGGCACTCGATACTAGCATGAGTTCCACCACATAAATCACATTGTGCAGTTGGTTTGGATTTGAATTTGGATGACAAAGAATCCATCTTTCTTGAAAGAGCAGCAACTTGAGCCGACAAAGCATTCACTGAATCAATTTCATGTACTGCTGCTGGTCTTTTTGCAATTACCCACTCTAAATGCCACTGATTGTTGTTTTCAGCCATAATCTCTAATAACTCATGAGCATCCTCTGGTGTTTTTCCCATTAAAGACCCTCCAGCTGCAGCATCAATCATTGCACGATAGTTTGAAACCAACCCATTATAAAATGTATAGACTTGCAGCCAAATTGGTATACCATGATGTGGGCACTTCCTCAACATTTATTTGAATCTTTCCCAAGCTTCATACAATGATTCTTGGTCATATTATGTAAAAGATGTGATTTCATTTCTCAATTTTGCTGTCTTAGCAGGAGGAAAGAACTTGGACAAGAATTTCTGAACCAATTCATTCCATGTTGTAATTGATCCCGGTGGTAATGAGTTTAGCCACTCCTTGGCTTTATCCCGAAGTGAAAAAGGAAAAAGCCTCAATCTTATAGCATCTTCAAACACACCATTTATCTTGTAAAGATCATTCACCTCCAGAAAGTAAGCAATATGTGCATTTGGATCATCCTTTGACATTCCCCCAAACTGATTTGATTGAACCATTTGGATAAAGGATGGTTTTATCTCAAAGTTATTGGCTTGAATAGTTGGCCTCCTTATACCCAAAATAGTTCCAGCAACATTAGGCACAGCATAATCCCTCAAAGCTCTACGATTTCCACCTCCCTCAACAAATGGTGGATCCATGGCTAATTGTCTATTAGGAGCTGAAGTTGAATGTATTCTCTCTCGGTTTAGACGCCTATATGTTCTATCAATCTCCGGATAAAATGGAAGAAGGTTAAGGCTTCTCGTACGTCTCATACAAAAATCATGCAACCAGAAAATCAACTAACACAAAAACAACACAAAGTTACTTTTTTTATATATTTATAAAATAAAACAGCAAAATAAACAAAATTAAAAATGAAAGAAAGATAAAGGAAATTAACTTCAAATTAAAACTAAGATTAGGTAGTATCGATATTAATAAAAACAAACCATTCCCCAGCAACGGCGCCAAAAACTTGATGCGTAGTTTCGCAAGTGTACGAATCGTTCAAGTAATAAAGTGTACAAAAGTACGGATATCGAACCCACAAGGAATGGCGTTACTAAGTACCGAAATTGACTAACCCTAATTTTATTTGAAAACCAAATTGTTGAAATTGTTTTAAAAGCAAATTAACATAAAACTAAAGCAAATTAACATAAAACTAAAGCAAATAACAAAATTTAATGTTTTTCACAAATGATTAAAAACGCTAAGGCATTTGATTTCGCTAAATCAATTCAATCCGATTTCAAGTTATGTTATATGAAAATCAAAGTTAGAAGTGATGGTTGAAAAACCCAAACTTATCTAATACTCTTTCTCAAGTTATATTAGAATTACTTATCTCTGAAAACCGACTATATTTCTATGAAGATTTAATCACAAATAAGCACATTACGATTTATGGAATTTCTGGAATAACCACATACATCATGCATTAGGTGTCAAACTCGCATTCAACATACGGTATTTATCATAAGAAGCATTCATTACACATCTCCTCTCGGTCTCAATATAATGCAACAAATCATCTAAATCTTGATCAGAAATTTAAAAGCATTAAGCATGGAAATAAATACTCGACTTGAAAACAATGAATTCATATAACCATAACAAAAGAAATCAGATTTTCATGATTCAACTACATCATAGCCTTAGCAAAAACGAATTAGTTCATAACGAAAATAAGAACAAACATTATTTCAATTGAATCCATGAATAACAAATATCAATAAAATGCAGAATATAAAAACTAAGGAGAAGAGATGAAAAACTCTAGAAGATGAAGGCTTGGTAGCAACAATGGTGAAGATCCTTCAAGTTTCTCCAAAATTTCCTTCTCACAAACGAAACTCGCCGGCGGCGAAGTTATTCTCGCCGCGGCAAGATTTCTGGAAAACTTACGATTTCGGTTCCGCTAAATCTAGCCGGCGGCGGGATTATTGTGGCCGGCGGCGAGATGCACTTGGCCGGCAGCGAAAGTGCTTTGTCAAAATCTGTGATCCCTGTGTGATTTTCAACATTTTCTCGGTAAGATTGTCACTGGAAGCGAGAATATTCTCGCCGGCAGCGACTTCATTTCATTTTGCGGCGATTTAAAAAAATTAATATTAGTTTTTCCTACTTTTCCTTTTAGTTTTTTTACATGATTGAGCGTATTGTTGAACTTAGGATGAGTCTTAGGATTTATGGGAAATATTTTCATTTAGAGGGAGTCGACTTCATTTGCACTCTATAAGTTTACATGTTTTAACATAGTTTGTATTTGGGTGTTGATGAACGAAAACCGGCATCGCCAATCCTCGCAAATACTTTGGTTTTAATATTTGTAAAACTCTCGCAAGTGCACGAATCATTTCGTAGAAAATGATAAGTATACTCCCAAGGTCGATCTAAGGAAGGAATGTATGTGGTTCTTAATTTATTATTCAAACTTTTAAAAACGAAATTAAATCCTAAACATCCTGTCACGATAGTTTGGTTTTTGTGTTCCTAATCTAATAACATAAAATAAACATATATACAGATTAATTAAATATAAATAAAAAAAATATAAACATAGATACAAATTCAATAAATAAATATAAATACAGATTCAATAAATATTCATGCAAATTTTATCATTTATATTAGTGGAGTATTTATGGATATAATAACTAAATTAATTATGCTTGCTCATATTATCTAGGTTATTAAAGATATAAATTGATATTTTATTGATTCTCTCTTTTTTGTATGAATACCACCTTTGGTGGGGTTAGATATTCTTTGTTAACTAAACAAATCAATTAACACCTATGGGTGGGGTTGATAACTAATTTGGTTAATTAAATTAATTCCTTTTTCTAAGAGATTGAAAATGAACCATTTAAATGCCACCTTTGGTGGGGTTAGACAGTTTAAACTTTATTCAAGGTGTCCAAATTAAACCCAAGAATTTAGTTATCCGAGTACTAACTTTCAAGTTTTAAAACCACTACTGAAAACATGTTGTCAATACATTTTCACATAATAATTCTTATAAAAACTTTTGAAATAGAGCTTCACTCTAACTACCGGGCGATTGTACCATCAAATAAAAGAGCACTACTCTAAATTAGACCGGATAACTAAACCTTAAAGTCTAATCTTCATATTTAAGTTTGTAATGAAAAATAATATATTTCTCTCTAACATCCTTAATATAAAATCTTGAATAAAAATAAAATCAATTCATTTTAGAAATTTTCACCTATTTAATATTTCGCAAGCATAACAACGTTATTATTATATCATGATTATAAATGACTAGCACGCTTAAATTTAATCACAGACAAATTAAATATAACATGTAAGAATAAAGCATAAAAATAATCAGAAGAAACTAAAATCCTTACAGAACTTCGACGCTATTCCCTTTGCTAGAAAACCTCCAAGCGGAATTTGCACTTCCATTTATTGAATCAAAAATCTAAATTATTACAAAAAAATTACAAGTTCCTCTCAAAAAGAGAAGAACTCTAAACCTAAGAGAATTGAACTAAAAACTAAGAGAAAAACTAAGAAAAGCTTAGAAACTAAGAAAGAAACTAAGAAAAACTCAAAAACTAAGAAATGAGAGAAAGAAAGAAGAGAGAAGTGTGGTTTTTGAGGTGTGCTTTGAAGTGAATGGAAGGGGGGTATTTATAGGTGAGGATGGAGAGAAAAAATGAGTAAAAAAATGTTAAAACAAATATTAAAAAATTAAAAAATGTGTAATCGACATGCTGAGGTCATCAATGACGTCAGCATGACGTCATGGGGGCGGCTGCACGTGAAAAATGGGGCAAAAACGCGGTGGGCGCGCTGGCGGCTGGAAGCGGCCAGCTCGGCCGCGTGAACGATGCCCGCGCGCGGGAAGGAGGAATGAACGCGCTTGTGAGCGCGCAATGATGGCGGGCCGGCGGGGTCGCGCGCGCGATTTTCCGTCTTTTGACATTTTTGACCTTTTCGACCCATTTTGTCCAATTTTTTCATGTTTGTTGACCTTTCCCCCCTTATTTATTAATTTATTTGTGATGTATTGCTTCAAGTATTCTTCTTTGAGTCTTTACATTGCGTTTTTAGGCCAAAATTCCTGAAAAACAATAAAAATACCCGTGATTCCGAAAAAGACAAATTTATATAAATATATGATAAAACATATAAATATATATATTTTTAATCAATTAATGTGCATAAAATCATGGTTATTTTAGTGCTTTTTGAGCACTCATCAGGTGTAACCCATATGCTTTGATTTTTCATATGAAAAAAGGGAGAGAAAATCTATATTGTATAAACAAAGCTTTCAAGAAGCTTGTTACATTTTTGATTTTTTATTATGTCTCAACTATTGCAAAAATGAAAGCATTGTCCTAATTCCATATCACTATTTTATTGCCACATCACATTGTGATGATTTTCAATTTGGTTTCAATAGGTTTTGATAAGTACATCACAAATCTCAGCTTGCTTCTAACCCACACTTTTTATAAGAACACAAAAACTTCTCCTTCACATTCTCATACATCTAGATAGTTTATTCCATATTCTCTCATGTTCAAATAGCTTTTCATGATTAGGATTTTATCATGCTTGAATCAATTAAATATATGTGAGGTAATAATTTATTGATTTAATTGTCAAGTTTTCAAGAAGCTATTTTTATGGAACTTGAGCTTAATTGATTATTCTAAGATTTTCTAATTAACTTTATTATTTAGATATATTCTATGAATCTTCTAGTTAGAATTAGTCATTATTAAATTCGTTCTAGGATATATCTTATACTAATATTATTTATTCCAACATTTAAGGTGCTAAGGTTGGCATGTTTGGTAATTTGTGGACTCTAGTTGATCAAAACATCAGTTCAAATCAAACACAGTGTCTTGGTGATACCATAAAGAAAAAAGAATCATGGCTTGCAAGTAGAGTATATTAGGGCTTTGTTTGTATAAGCGTAGTTTAAGACCTAATTTGTACTAAATGTTATTTTTCACAATGGATAGATTATGTGGTCTTAAGATCAATGATTTTACTCTTATGTCATTGTTATTGCCTAGATTGTTTCTACATAAAAATCATGTCATTTATTTATTTATGTTTATTTTTATGCATGATTGCATGTCGGCCACCATGATTAGGTTTTAAATTTGGAATTGATAATTTATAAAATAACTATTCAACTTTCTAGGTTAAAGATCCATAATTTAGAACTTACTAATTGAGAGGTAGACAAGTAATTGGAAATATTGTAGACAAATATAGTTTGCATAATATTTAGATTTAAGATTGGTGTAAGATCGATTCTTTTATTACAGTATTTGCAAATTGCACCATCGTTAAATCATATAAGCCTTCTATTTTAAGGTAAAAATGTTTCCCTTCGAATGCACTTTATATAGGTTTTTATTTGGAGTAATTATAATATGTATATCAAAAGTTATGTACATTTTAAAATAGAGGGAACTACTCGTCTCATAGATTGCTCAATCTTACTTCTTATTAAGAATAACTTTATCAATGAAGGATTAATCCCTCTCTTAGATGGATCAATTCTACTAACTTATTTTTGCAATGTCAATTATATTTTTTAAGCTCTAGGCAGCTCCTTTCAATCACTCTTTTAATGTCATATCATATTGTAACTTTTTTCAATCAAGTTTCACTAGGTTTTGAAAATTTTATTATAAATATGACGAAGTTCACAATCTTCTACCAAACATTTCCCACTTGTCTACCGCCAAATTTAAAGTGTCAAAATTTACCATCAAACTTAATTAAGTAGTAGCAATCTATCACTACCATTCAAAATGTAATGGGACTTAACATGGAACATGTCATATGCAGTTCACATGACCAAATTATTCTAAAACCTTCAAATCTCCCTAATAAACAGACGTTGTAAGACCTTGGTCTCCATAATTTGTTTCAAAGATTAATTTAATAAATTATAAAGTTTACCAGCTTTAATTATGAATTTTAATGTTAAATTTTCAATCAAGATTAGTTTTACATCAAATCGGTAAAATTCTAGCTAGCTTATAGAGTAATCGCCTAGTTGCTGCCAATAATGGTGATTGGCAATGTATGGATATAGTAAGTGAGGGTTAGAGATAAGATGATGAGAATATATGAACCGTCATTGAGATCTCGTTCCAAACTCACCAAGTGTATGATCAGGTGTCAGCGAGTGCCACTAGTGAGGAGTCGACGATGTCAAGTGGTCAATAAAATTCCTATAATTAGGGTAAGGTAGCTCTTGATTTATTATTTTTTCAAAATTTCTCACTCTAAAAATTATTTTCCTCACTTGTGCGTTGAAAAGACAAGATCGGCAATGTCAATCTTGTGAATAGTTTTTGTTTATATTTATAAAATTTTTACAAGTGAATGAATAATTTTATAGAAAATAACAAGTATGCTCCCAAGGTCGAGCTAAAGAAATAATATATGTGGTTTTTAATTTATTATTGAAACTCTTAAAAACAAAATTAAATCCTAAACATTTTGTCACGATATTTTGATTTTTGTATTTGCTAATCTAATAATATAAAAAAATAAACATAGATATGATTCAATAAACAATAATGCAAATTTTTATCATTCATAATAGTGAATTATTTATGGATATAATAATTAATTTAATTATTTAATTATGCTTGCTCATACCATTTAGGTTATTAAAGATATAAATTAAAATTTGTTGATTTTCTCTTTTTAGTATGAAAATATCCTTCGGTGGAGCCAAAATTTTTTTGTTTAATATTAATTAACTAATATCTTTAAGTGAGTTCTATTAATTAATTAAGTATTAAATTTCAACTTTATTTATAAGAAAATGGCAAACCATCTAATTACAACTTTAGATAGAGTCAATTCATTAGACTTTATTCAAGGTGTTCAAATTAAACCTAAGAATTTAATTATCCGAGTACTAACTTTCAAGTTTTAAAACCATTACTGAAAATATGTCGTCAATACATTTTTGAATAATTGTTCTAATAAAAAACTTTTGAGATAGAGCTTCACTCTAACTACTGGACGATTGTACCAACAAATAAAAGAACACTATTCTAAATCAAACCGAATAATTAAACTTTATAATCTAATTTTTTAAATTTAAGTTTGTAATAAAAAATAATATATTTCTCTCTACCATCCTTAATATAAAATCTTCAATAAAAATAAAATAAATTTATTTTATAGAAATATTTTACCTATTTAATATTTCGCAAGCATAACAACATTATTATTATATCATATTTACAAACAACTAACCATGTTAAATTCAATCATAGACAAATTAAACATAACATATAAGAATTAAACATAAAAATAACTGTAAATAATTCATTTTAAAATTATATCTCAAAAGAATTCTTATAGAACTTTGATGCTAATTTTGTTTTTGAAAAACCTCCAAATAGATTTGCATATCTATTTATTAAATCAAAACTAAAAATCTATAAAATTATATCTAATTCTTCTCAAAAAGAGAAGAAATTTAAAACTAAAAAAAAGAAAACTTTCTAGAGAGAGAAAGAGTGAGAAAATTGCATGTTTCTTATAACGCGGAGAAGGTCTTTTTGTAGGTGAGGAAAAGGCAAAAAAAGGTGGGAAAATATTTCAAAAATTTATTTTGCAAGCATTTGGACAGGTTGACATGGGTAGGCACGGGTGTGTACTGGCTGTGCATGGGCGCAAACGTGTGCTAGGCATGTCCCGGCTGCATGCAGGCATGTTCTAGGTCGTTATGCTCGGAATTTCAACATTTTTGACATTTTTGACCCAGTTTGTCCAAATTTTCCATATTGTTTTACTTTTTCTCATATTTTTCTTTACATATTTGTGATGCATTGCCTCTAGTATTATTCTTTGAGTTTTTATGTTATTTTTGAACGAAAATACCTGAAAAATAATAAAAATATCCGTGATTTTGAAGAGACAAATTTATATAAAAATATGATAAAATCATACAAATATAAATATATTTAATTAATTAAAGTACATTATATAATGATAACTTTAGTGTTTTTTAATCACTTTTCATGGGTATTTTCAATTAAAATGGACTCGAGAATGTTTTAAAATTTCAAGTAATTAGTAGAGGAGTATCAAAAAGATAATTTGTTGGAACCTACTCTTATATAATTAGTAAGATAATCCTTTCGGTTTGTTTAAATTTAAGATTAATTTAAGTTATTGATTACTATTAATTATTAAAGTTAACATTTGCCGTATCCAACCAGAAAAGAGAAGGTATCAAATATGGGAGTAAGAGTGCATATGGATGTATATGCAGGTAGGGAATTACTTCACTCTTTTACATGTAATGTATTTAAAGAGTAACGTGAATATTCATTTGTTTAAAAAAATGTGAAACTAATTTCATGTTAATGTATTTATACACATTTTAATTGTTAGTATTCAGAAAAGTATATTATTTATATAAGTCCCGTTGTACTTGTGCTTATGTGTTAGCTTCTTGTGTACAAAATATGTATCTTTTTTATTTTACTTAGTTTATTTGTCTTTCTTCATGTAATATTAGTTACTATGGACCAGTAATCATGCATGGATATAGTTAGGTGTACTTTGTATACAAGTATGTTTATATACATCATAGGGTTGGTTTTCGTAATTTGCATGCTAGGTAGAGTGTTGGTTTTCAACAAGGGAACGTGCAAATGAGTCGACATTTTTACTTGTAGTTTTTAATGTGTTTTATGTGCAGGTATTTATGGATAGTACTTGAAATTTTTGGAAACAAAAAAATGCAACTTTTTAGCACCTTACCAACAAGCTCCCATGGACCTTTCTACCACCTTCACCACCACCCTTGGCAAGGTGTGCATTCCAAGCCTTAAAAATATCCTACTTATTTCTCTTCTCATCACCCATTGTTTAAGAACTAAAAATTTACCAAAATTCACTTTGAGATTTATATATGTTGTTTAAAATATTTTAGAGAGCTTAGTTGAAATTGCCGTTCATTTTGTGATTGTTATCAAATTGTTATCTATGTGAATATGTGGTTTGACTGTGTGTCTCTCATACTTGATTTAATATTTATAGTGAATTGTGTGTCTCATAAGGTTGAGAGTAGCTACACTACAAGTTATTGACCTATGTTTATTAATCACACTATTTTGGGTGGTTTTGGCTATGGAGGATAGTTGGGTTTAAGTGTTGCAAATTGTTATGGTAGAAATAAGTAAAAATCATTAATAGACAGTTAGGACGGAGGTCCCCATTGATAGAGGTAATTGTGGTTTACCATCTATTAGAATTGTAACTATTTCTTTATTTAGTGAATTATTTGCTACTAAGTGATTGCCTTAAGCAACTCGAGAATATTACCACATAAATATAATCTCTATATGTATTTATTTCATTATATCACTTGTTATGCATGATCTATTGTTGAGTTAGTATAATCCAAGTTTTATATGTATATGTCTCAACATATTGAAGCATAAACTCTCATTAGAAAGTGTTTATTATTTATATGCTTTTTGTTTGATATATAATATATGTGCTTCAAGTCATCTACCTTGTTTGATATTATATCTTATGTAATTCTACTATGTGTTCTATATTAGTGTTCTCTGTCCTATTAATGCAAGTTAAGGCTGAGTCTTTTAAGAGTCTATTTCTCCTTACCCTAGTAGTATACCGAATTGTAAGCTCTTTCAATTTTTACATATGAGAATATGATACAAGATTGGATAATTAATATTATACATGGCATCTTACCATTTTGAGCATGCATCGCAAAAACTTAGGGATACTAGTTGTAGTAGATCAGATAGATTTGGACTATAAGTACATATTGTACATATGTATTCTAGAATTATATCAATACATGCATCTCAGAGTATAACCACACATGCATCTCGGAGTTAGACCCTACATATGTCTAGCTCAAAGTAGATTACACATATATCTTAGAGTTAATCAATAAATGTGCTATATGTATCTCAGAGAATGAATGTACACATATATCAGAGTTAGACCATTACGTTTATCTCGGAGTTGACTAACACATATGAAAAGATTTGATAACATGACATGCATATTTGATGGATTATATACATGATATGTTTTCATGGAATTTTCTTATGAGAGTGATTTCTAAAACTTGTTATTCTCCCGGGTGCATAAATGGTGATAGTAAAATTATATATCTCTTTTGATACTTGCAATTATTGTTGAAATAATATTTTATTGATAATTTTATGTTTTTAAACTCATATTTAATACATGGTTTAAACAATGGTTTTATATGCACATTCATTAAAGTTAATTTGCATGAAGTATTCCCCAACTGACTTGTAAGCTCACCTCCCTCCCTAACCTTTCAGATAAGTACAGTCATGATGATATGGTATTGTGGCATGGATGCAGAGCATGATCGTTGGAAGAATCTGACTCAAAAGGTTTATCTAAAACCTAATTTTTTTTATTGGCTATTCTGTTTATCATATGGGCAAGTTAAGACCATTTTGAATTGATATAACAATTAGTTTTGTAAATAAATGTCATGAATATTTGAATTTGTATAAGTTATACTGTATTTCAATTTTTGATTTATTTCAAAGAATTGAAACCTTTTAGGGTACTCAAATTGTATTATTATTTCAATTAGTTTTAAGATGGTTTTTCATAACTATTAACTTTTATTTTAAAAAACTTAAATATATTTCTTTTTATTTATTCACGTACCCATTTTTTTCGGACCTAACAAATGCCCAACAAATCATATTTTGCCTCTAAGAATAATTTTGGTTCGTGAATATTTACTATTGAAATAAATTTCATTTTTGAACACATCTTTATTTTGAATACTAGACAAAGAGCATGTGGCCTGCAAATGGTATAACATTTTCCTTTTCATAAGAATATAATCATTTACATGAAGGTGAATGAAATTTTACTTTTCACTAAACAATTTACACACTTTAGATTCATAAAATCACTATAAAAATTATTAAAATTTGATGAAAATTAGTTGTAAACAAATATTGCACAAATTCTTATTTGAAAAATTAACACAATGTTTATGGTACTTCCGTACATCTTTAATCAAATGTTATACACACACGATACACTAGTAAGACATTAAATATGTACACTCTTAGCTTTTATTTTCGAAGAAATTATTAATTTCATACATGTATTATTGAAGTGTTTTATCTTATTTAGAAGTGATTTCAATAAAAAATAATTCTATAAAGTACAAAGGATTAATATGTATGCCCATAAATAAATAAATAAATAAAAAGAAATAATACATTTGAATCTTAAAATTTAAAAAAATCCATTATAAAAACTATTTTAAAAATAAATAAATACATTATTTATATACATATAATTAAGACTCGAATAGACTTCTGTACACCTAAACTAGCTATGCTCTGTTTAGCCACAAGCAAGGTAAAAAAAACTAACTAATTGGTATTTGGATATTTAATATGCATGGTCACAATTATACAGTATCTTAATTACCGAAAGTTTGTTAACCATGTAAATAATTAATCTAGAAGTGAATAGCTTATTTTTATTTTTACTAATTTATAGTTTAATAATTTAAAAAAAGCAGTCACGTATGTAATCGTGTGTAAAAATAAATGCAAAAATAAAATAATAACACACGATATTTTTAGGTGGAAACAACATAAGCCACCACTATTACTTAAGAGGAAAACCACCGGTCCATCGGACTACCTAACTTTCCACTATGAAAATCAAATGTTCAATTACAAACTCGGTCTTATGCTACCCTCCCTAGGATACTGTCCCAATGTACTTTACTTACGAGCCCCTGCTCTATTTTCACAGTTTTTAATATTAGCGTGAGCGGTTTCCAAACCAACGTTTCAATAAACTCCACACCAATCAGATCGTTCACAAATCAAATGCAAAATAGTTAGCACAAAAATACAAGTGCTCGTGTGTGTTCTAGAACAGATTTAACAATGAATAATCTTAACTAGATGATTCAAAATATATCATTTAAATCAAATCAACTAGAAAATTCTAGATAAAAAATATTAAGCCCATATTCAATAAAAATAATTCTTTTAAAATTTAATAATTAAATCTAAATAATAATGATCGTTTATATAATTATTAGATTTAAATATATAAGATCTTGATAAAAAGAAACTATCCGAATAAATAAATATAAAACTAAAATAGTCAAATAATGAAATTTTATTATAATATATTAATCGATTTTTTTAGGAATTATTTCCTCTGTATCAATATAAACATTGCCGATAAAAACATTACCTTACCTTTTACTTGTCAAATGTCAATTACGCAGAGAATGATTTTTAGCTTTTTGTTCTACAACTTCTAGCACAACCCATTCTTATATATACATACTAATTAACCTTCCTTTGCTATGAATATTTTGTTGGGGCTGTGATGCATCAATTCACCTTAGCAAAGGTTGACCGAAATTCATATATGTATATATTAACTTTATTCGGCTGTTTTTCTTTCGATCAGCAGAATTGTTTTTTGCATGGCCATTAACCCTAACCTATGTGTATATATATAGATAATGATAACCTAATACTATTAGGGTTAAAATATTTGGGCTTCATTATTCAAGGTTTATTTAAAGATTTAATTAAAAAATATTTTTACATCACATCTTAAAAATATTAAGACACATAAAAAAATATTTAAGCACAAAAAATAATTTTAGATTTATAAACATGTACTATTAAATGTATAAATGGAATCCTATGTGTCACAGTTATAAAAGATATACTTGAAATATGATTATCTGAAACTCGAGTATTTGTTGGGCTTTTCTTGATAGACTTAATAGCAGGCCTAAAAACAAATTTATAGGTAAATATTTTGTCCACGAAAATAGCCAACACTCCTAGTCTTTACAAACTCCCCCTTTGGCATTTTCGTGTGGCAAAACCTCTCTCTCACTACATGACTCTTATAAAAATAAGATAAAAAGACAATGATGTCCCAAACTCCATAGTGGAACTATCCTATGATCCGGTAGATCCATCTTCGCTGCAACTTGACAAGCTTGTAAGTAATTGAAATGACATTGACAAAACATAGGACAACTTGGCATGAAAGCCTCATTGTATATTAGTTCAGTTTACATAGAAATAAGCGAAGTGTAAAGAATATTCATGTAGTATGCATTCATATCAATTAAGCTTAATTAAATATGTTCTCCCCCTATATGCATAACAAAATAAAAACATGAAAGTAAAACACATTATTCTCTCCCCCTTTTTGACATACGAGAAGGACAAAGCATTAGACAAAACAATGAAGCTAAAATCTTACTAAAGATATAGCAATGTAAAAGTAGAGTAATGCAGAAATGAAGAAATGCAATATGCTTTAAACTCCCTCTAAGTTCTATGACTCTCTAACTTAGAAACAAATTAAAAAATGAATAAAAATCTGATATATATATATATATATATATATATATATATATATTGTAATTTTAATAACTAGCCACATAAGGTATTAAACTCATTTAATTACAAACAAACACACAACCAATTGAGAACTCGTCATTTTTTAACTCCAATTTTGATTATTTATCATATAAATAAATAAGTAGAATAGAAGAGGTGCACACACACACTTCACACATATAATGACATATTGACATTTACTTAAAGTAGTATATATGTTTAAACTCCACAAATATGTCAATTAATTCATTTATGACCTATCAAGAAAGACTCAAAAGAAAAAATATCACCTATCATGTAAAACCATAATCGAGTCGTCAATCTCACAAATATAAAATATATCTATGAAAAGAGGACTTAATTTTTTTATTATATATATATATATATATATGAGGTAAATGATATTTTTTTATAACCTCTATTGGCTCTTTCTTTTTGTGCATTAAATATAAAAGATTTATATGTAATCGCTTTTTGCATAATCTTTCATTCATTCTTTTTTTTTGCACGAGCCATAAACCTAGCATGATGACTTTCATACTAGTTGTGAGGTAGCCCTCTCCGCTCACTACAATAGCTTCACATATCACAATAGGTAGCCCTCTCACTACCAGGTGCCTTCATACGGTAAAGTTTTAGCAAGTAAGAAATATAACTCAACATAATTTTACAGTCAAGATTAGTTGAAGTCCTAGAGTCTTTCAAGAAAATTCATAAACTTCAAGCATAACATATATGTGTGTTCGTGAGTGTGTGAATAAGTTTATGTCAATATCGATCATCACATGTACAAGAATTTGTGTGTGCATAAGTCAAAATTGTAGAATCATTTATATAATAAATGTCAAAATTAGTTAAGTCATTAAAGCTAAGGTTATATGTCTGTAAAAGTTAAATGGGTCCAATACCATTTTGGCCAAATAAGGATTCTACTTTTTTTTAAGTTTAACTAATAAATAAAATAAAGACAATAAAGATTACTCACTTAGGGTCATTTAAGCACTCTAATAAAAGACAATTAGGTGACCGGGGAAAAACACCCTTTCCTAACCCACATTTTCTTGAATTTTGATTTCTCTATATGATTGGGTTGGGACTCAACAAGCTTATGTTTCATAGTCATGTTCTTAGACTTAGCTGTACTTTTCTTATTCATCCTAAATGAAGATTCAGTATGCATAATAGGATGATGATAATGAGTCCTAGCATTAAAAGTACTTAATTTTGCTTGCCTCTTTGAACTTAAGACTTCATACTTCCTAGTAGAATTTATGAACAAGTTATTATAATTTCCAATCTTTCTTGAATATGATGTAGCATGCGTAGATGAATGATGCTTACGAGTCCTACTATGTGAAGCATGGAAAGAATGATTAAGTTCAAGAGCATTCCTCAAAAATCTACATTTTGGTCTTATATGACCTTTTCTACCACAATGATGACACGCAGGCACAAACTTAACATTTTTTTCTACCATAGGTGCAATAGTTCTTTGTGCATAATTAGTAACAGTAGGAGTAGAGTTTGAGGACCTTGAAAATGTGGTCTTTGATGTTAAAGGTGTTTACTGTTCATCTATGTATCCAAGACCTCTCTTATCTCCATGTAGCTTTCCATAGTCTAGGACTTTGGTCAATTTTTTAGCACCTATGGTCATATTCTTCACCGTATCTTTAGTAATACTAAGTTATTTCCTAAGCTTTTTGTTTTCCTTAGTGGTTTCTACAAGTCTCAGATTCATGGCATTAATATTTTCAAACAATTCCTTTTTATCTTTCCCTAGGCTAGAAGAATTTGTTTTGTGAATATTGATGATATCATTAAGTTTAGTTACTTCCACAAGTAGTTTATCCCTCTCTTCTCTAGAACCTAAACAATCCATGAATAGTTCCTCATAACTTGATACATTAAACTTAGACAATAAGAAAGAAGAGTTTACTTCCTCATTTTCTTCATCCGAGCTAGAGTCAGAGTCATTATGGTGTGCTTTGGTAGTTGCAGTGAAGGCACGATAGTTAGTGTCATCATCTTCTGAGTTACTAGCATTATCCTGCTACTTTCCATGTCACTGAGTGTAGCATTAAATGCTTTTCCAAATTTATTTTTATTGTTTGCACAATCTATAGAAATATGACCAAAACCCCCACAAGTATAGCATCGAGGACTAGTAAGCTTAGTTTTCTTACCATCAAATCTAGTAGGCTTGATTTCCCTTGACTTTCAGTCCCTCGAACAACTAGATTTTCCCTTATTAGATTGATTATTTTGTTGACCCTTCATTTTCAAGAACTTCTTCAATTTTCGTGCTAGCGAGACTAATGATTCATCATTTATATCCTCATCACTATTAGAGATGTCCAGTTTGGAGCTTTTGAATGCCACATCCTTTATTTTCTTGGGACGATCAAGAGAAAGCTCATAGGTTTGGATTGACCCGACAAGTTCATCAATATTTAGCGTGTCCAAATTCTTGCTTTCCTCTATCACTGTCACTTTCATCATGTAGTCAACTGTTAAGGAGCTTAGGAGTTTGCGTACTTGTATTGGTTGTGGAATTTTCTCACCAAGGTTAGAGCAAGCATTAGTGATATCAAAAAAGCGAGCATAGAATTGACCAAAACTTTCTTTGTTACTCATTTTAATGGAATCAAACTCAGATGTTAGCAATCTAAATTTTGTTTGTTTTACTTGGGAAGTTCCTTCATAAGCAAGAGCAAGTGCATTCCATGCATCTTTAGCAGTCTCATAGTCAGAGATGCGACAGAACTTATCCATCGACACTGCAGCAAATATTGAGCTTAGACCTTCTTGGTTTGCCCCACTAAGGGTGCGTTCTTCAATGGTCCAGTCTCTTCTTGGCTTTATGATTGTTACACCATCTTTTGATACCGAAGGTGGTTCCCAACCATCAAGAATAGCATCCCAGACTTTTTCATCATGTCTGAGAAAGGCTTGCATGCGAGCCTTCCAATAAGGGTAATTAAACCCATCAAAGAGTAAGGGTCTAACAGATGACCCACCTTCTTTCATTTGGTCCATAAGTAAGTGTGTGTGTCCCTAAGGATCAATCTCACTAAGTGTGTCTAGTGTCAGCTCTGACACCAATTGAAAGTTTATTAATTATGGACCTAATTAACCTAGAGGTGAATAGGTTATTTTTAATTTTTACCATTTTATAATTTAATAATCTAAACAAAGCAGCCAGGCATGAAATCTTGTGTAAAAATAAATGCAGAAATAAAATAATAACACACGATAATTTTAGGTGGAAACAACATAGGCCACAACCATGATCTAAGAGAAAAACCACCGGTCCACCGGACCACCTAACTTTCCACTATGAAAATCAAATGTTCAAGTACAAACTCGGTTTTATGCTACCCTCCCTAGGATACTGCCCCAATGTACTTTACTTACGAGCCCCTGCTCTATTTTCACAGTTTCCAATATTAGCGTGAACAGTTTCCAGAACAACGTTTTAATAAACTCCCCGCCAATCAGATCGTTCACAAATCAAATGCAAAATAGTTAGCACAAAAATACAAGTGATCGTGTGTGTTCTAGAACGGATTTAACAATGAATAATCTTAACTAGATGATTCAAAATATATTATTTAAATCAAATCAACAAGAAAATTTTAGATAAAAAAGATTAAGCCCATATTCAATAAAAATAATTCTTTTAAAATTTAATAATTAAATCTAAATAATCATTATCGTTTATATAATTATTAGATTTAAATATATAATATCTTAATAAAAAGAAACTATCCGAATAAATAAATATAAAACTAAAATAATCAAATAATAAAACTTTATTATAATATATTAATCTATTTTTTTAGGAATTATTTCCACTGCAACAATATAAACATTGTCGATAGAAACATTACCAATAGAAACATTACCTTACCTTTTACTTGTCAAATGTCAATTACGCAGAGAATGATTTTCAGCTTTTTGTTCTGCAACTTCTAGCACAACCCATTCTTATATATACATACTAATTAACCTTCCTTTGCTATGAATATTTTGTTGGGGCTGTGATGCATCATTTCACCTTAGCAAAGGTTGACCGAAATTCATATATGTATATATTAACTCTATTCGGCAGTTTTTCATTCGATCAGTAGAATTGTTTTTTCATAGCCATTAACCCTAACCCTAATCCTAACACTAACCCTACGTGTATATATATAGATAATGATAACCTAATATTATTACGGTTAAAATATTTGGGCTTCATTATTCAAGGCCCATTTAAAGATTTAATTAAAAAATATTTTTATATCATATCTTAAAAATATTTAGACACATAAAAAAATATTTAAGCATAAAAAATAATTTTAGATTTATAAACATGTACTATTAAATGTATAAATAGAATTCTATGTCACAGTTATAAAAGATATACTTAAAATATGATTATCTGAAACTCGAGTATTTGTTGGGATTTTCTTGATAGACTTGATAGCAGGCCTAAAAGTAAATTTATAGATAAATATTTTGTCCACGAAAATAACCAACATTCCTAGTCTTTACAACTAATTTGTTCTTCTTAGTAGAAGAAATGCGAAAAAACTTTCCATAATACATTCATTCATTAACTTGCCAAAATTCATACATGTATCAATTTATTTTTTAATATCATAACTTTTGAATTAAACATATTAAATTATAAAATTGGTACATTAACTTTGGATTTTAAAAAAATTATTATCTTTAGATTTATTTTGAAAGTTTAAAAGAACTCTATTAGCTAAAACAAATTCTAAGACCTATAAATACATAAGCTTTATATATATATATATATATATATAATAAGCTAATTTTTATAGATATAATTAGCCTTTTTTTTCTAAGATATAAATACATAATAAGTTAGTTATATATATATAAACTAACTTATTATCAAAGAATTGGGTTACCATAAATAACATGCACTTGAAGCCACAGTGAGATTATCAAAGAAAACGAAGACTAATTTTGGCTTCAAAAAATAAGTCGTTCACATTCTTATCAACCATATTTTTTTTGGGACCCAAAAAACCTTCTTAGGTGAAAGGGATGATAATCTCATCTTATCGCCTAAATTATCAGCTTAATAAGAGAGACTTAACTTTAAACTAATAAGAAGTATGGTAGAGGATTTTCTTTGCAAGCTAGGTAGTCTCGAAACTAAAACCTCATGCATATACCACCATTCGATGCACTAACTGAGATATCCCAAAGCAAGTTATCAACCATAGGTATAAAACCCAAAAATTATATCCAAAATCATTGAAGGAGTAAATATTTGTCAAAAACATGTCACAAACTCAAAGCTTACGTGAAAAAAGGAATAGTATGACCCAAAATATAAAGAAAAATGAAGAACATAAAAATATTAATTGGTGAACGAAAGAATAAAGTTATTCATTTTTTTCAATATAATTTCCACATTTCATATCATGATTGACTTGAGTAGAAATGTATTTGCAAATTTGAGTGCATTTAGCATTTTTCATAAAGCATTTTGTAAGGTTTATATGAATGTTAGTAATATTTGTAAATAAAACATACATATGTAATTTTAATTTCTAGGTGTATTTTTCAAGTATATTTTCAATCCAAATAAACCAACAAGCTTTAATGAACACATCTCAAGTATGTCTTTATTTTCATGCAGTTAGATTTTATATTAGACACATATAAACATTTTGCACGTAGGTCACTAGATCAATCAAGCCATGTCTAGACCGATCAAGCTTAATTAAAATTGGCTGAATTAATTTTTTATGTGACTAGATTGATCGATGTAATAATATTGGATCGATCGATCAAGATTAATGAGTAGATTGATCTACTTATTTTAGAATTAATTATTTGTTTCACTAGATCGATTACAGATTGACTAAATTGATCAAATTTTTAAAGGTCGATCAATCAAGCTCGGACTAGATTGATCGAGTGGAGAAGTTTTCAATTTTAACCCAATTTTTACTCTATCTAATTTGTTTTATTACCATATTGTCCTTATTTTTTAAAGTTCTTTTAAATGTTTTTAAGGACGGAACTATAATAAGCCTTTGAGTTAGGAATTCAACTCATTATATTTAAACAAAGTTTTGGCTCACAATTTTCTTAACCACAATTGAATCTAATCTTGCATATAAGCTTTCTTTGAAAATTTGCTTTGCAAAAAGGTTTCTAGCATGATTTTTTTCTTTAGTTAATTTATCAAACATTAGTGATTGTGTTTGATTGATTAATGAGCCTATAATATTTGTGAATTGTGCTTGAACATTTATTCTTATGTTAATAGTGATTTTGATTCATATGTTGATCTGTTAAATCATCTTGTTAGTGATTTTGATTCATCTCTTTTCCACCTAAAAATCTCGTATATTATTTGACTTTTTGGTATTATTTTATTTTATATGTGGTTATTTATCTGACCGTCTGCAAAATTTTAATTTAACATAATTTCTATTAATTATCTATTCACCTACTCTAACTAATTTGATCCATAGCAGAACAAAACTTCTCACATTTAATGTCTTTGCAATCTAGTGTGTTATGACAAACTACCATATTGTACTTGTGTCATTTTTGAAATGAAACTTTAGATCTCCGTACGTTATTATGCTAATAATGGCCAATAATTATACATATGCATATATAGAATGACAGAGAGATTTGAAGATTTTTTGTGTGGACTTTCTCATTCTTCTAAGTGACCTTCTAACTTCTGAAATCGGAACACTATTTTAAATGCCCCTCAGGTTTGGCATATCTTCAATTATACCTCTGAGGTTTATAAAATATCAAAAATATCCTTATATTTTAATGATGTTAATTTTTCATCTATTACTATTTAAATTACTATTCTTAGGCTTTGATACCAATTTTTGGGGATCAATATAATTTTTAATCGGGGGTTAATATTGACCTAGTTGATGGTCTTTGTCTATTTATTGAAGGTAATAATTTTTCTAAAAAGCTTATTATTTTACTATATAAGACTAATTTTCTTCTATATTCATTACAATTGCATAGTATATTATGTTCTTCATTATGTTGGTTGCTTAATTCTAATCCTGAATCTATTAATTGTCTTTTAAAATTAAAAATTATTCTTTTATTTGTTAAATCTAATAATTCTTATTTATGTACTAATGATTCGATTTTTATAGAGTATTATCTTGATAAACTATATGTGTTGAATGTATATTATTTTGTCCTACTCGTAGTATACAAGAAGGTTTTTCTTGTGTACATATAGTGTATTTATAATCTTTAAAGAAGTAATATCCAAACAATAAATTGTTGAATTCTACTTCCTCTTTTCTCACATATTTTTGAATAAAATAGTCTTTTAATGTTCTTGAAACAAGATGGTTTATGATGCTTATGATAACTTTAATAATATAATCTGTATAGATATCTAATAAGGTGTTAAATCTTTTAAAATTTTCAAGACAAGTTTCATAATCTTTATTTTTAAAATATTCATTTAAATGATAGAGATAACCTTTATCAAATATTCCTAATAGAATTAGATTTTTATCTTCGATTTCCATTGGAATTATTAGTTGTTTATTTCTAAAAATAATTTCCATTTTCTTGTTTTAGCAATATTATGTCTTGTTGTAAGCAAATATTTAAACATTCAAGATTCTTAACTCGCTTAAATTTATAATTATTATACCTTAATTTCATGGTTCCACTACGATCTTCCCTTCTGTTCTTCTTCTTTTGTTACACCTGTTATGCCTCAACTTTGCTCAAACCTCAACGCCCTCTTGGCAATGGTGAGCCTTCTACATCCGTACATAAATGGTGTCCAATAGTTGACTTACTAAAGAAGAGTAACTGAACTCCATTTTATTCATAGAATAATAATTATTACAACTTAAGGCCAACTAAGAACCTTGAAAGGGGTGCTTAGCCAATCATAATTACTGGATATAACATTATTGGTTTTGAGATTTCTAAATAGAGAGGTTTTCTATTCTAGAGTATTTTAGAGTAAAGAGCTCTAGATTTCTGTGTATTCGTGTGTGTTTTTTGAAATGATAATAAGGGTTCCTTTTATAGAACAAGGAATCCTTGTTTATAAGACTAAAATTATTGTTTTACCCTTGTTTTAATAATTTATCTGTTTTTCTACTTTAAAGGATAACCACTACTTTTTTCCTTCACACATACTGTCGACTAAGATGTGGGGTCTACATCTTTATTTCTTTTGTAGTCTTCTATCGACAGTTTCTTTTCTTATTTTTCTTTATCATTTTCTACCAACAGTTCATTTGATGACGTTGATGATGATGCATCTTCATCTTCTCAGTCTTTGATGCAAAGAATGTATTTGTGGTCTTTGGTGACTTTTCTAGCATAGAAGCAAAATACCTTTCTTGTTTCTTGACCAATTTCTAAGTTGTTGTAATTAAAATTGGTTTCATATTTGGTGATTTTTTCACCATCTTCTTTTGATAGAGCCATGCTACTTTGAGAAATGACGATGACTTTACTAGTTGAATAATTTACTTTAACCTCAGTAAAATTTTCAATCTTTTAGAGTTTATAGTAAATTTGGCTTAGCATTTGACCTCTTAATACACAGAGTTCTTCTGTGTTGAATTCCTTTTCTTGAAGTGCCATTGGTTTGGGAACCTCTCTGTTTGTGTTGGAAATTCCTATCTTGATGAAGTGGTAAGAACTAATACTTCCTTCCTCATTCCAGTCCATTAATGAACTGAAAAATCTAAGATAAATAGGTTTATCACTTGCTTTTGTTTTTTTTCTGAAATTCTTGATTACTCTTTTAAAATTTTCTAGAAAATAATTTAACTCACTTAAATTAATTTCAGGATATATATTTTCTATTAGTCCTGTACGAAATTCTTTATACACAAATATTGGATCAACTCTTTCCAATATATTGAATTTACTTCCTGTAGAAAATTCCTTGTCTGTAGTATATAATTTCATATCTTCAATATATTCTTGGGTAGATTTTCTAGCAAAATTATATAGACTTAACCATTGTGGTTTGTTGAGGTTTATATATTGGACTTTTTCATCTTCAATGATTGAAATAGTTCTAGGAGATGTTTCCCTGAATAGTACTGAATGCTTTATTATTTTTGATGTCTCTAGAGGAGATGTTTCGCTAAATAGCACTAGAGGACTTGCTATATTTCCAAGATTTGTCAATTTTCTTAGAGCTATTGGTTATTGTTGTAGTGATACAGAATAATTTCTTACTATCTCCTCTATAGTTATTAATTTTGGGGTTTTGTAGTTAGCATAACTACCTTCAGCTTCTATTCTGTTGGTAAAGGCTCTATGAGTTACTCTACTAATTCCTAGAATAGATTTTCTAGCTTTTGCCCAGTTGTTATAAATTCCTGGTTTTGGGCTATTATAGATCACATAAACTTTTTTCTGTTCTTCTTTTTCTACCTCATCTACCCAATTGAGCTTTGTGATTTCAGAAGTTTTTTGTGAACTATTAGGTTCTTCCTTTTTCAATAAAGGTTCTTTGTTTGAGCTTCTGATCTCTAGAGGTTATTTTGAACAATTAAGTTCTTCCTGTTTCTTTCCTATCTCCATAAGAAATTTCTCGAGATATAGCAATTCGAGTTATTCCTGTAGGATTTTTATCTCCTTTTCCTTTATCTTGATTTTGATATTAAGATGTTCCATTCCTGAAAAACATAAAAATAGTTAGAAGTGTTAATTCTCTTGTAAGAGCATCAACTAGGCTATTTTTATTTCCTGGGAGATATTCAACATCAAAATTGTAATGATTGAACCATTGTTATCTAACTAGACTTGTTTTGTAATCACCTACAATATTAGTTCTTAAGAAATAACCAAAAAATTTGTTATCTATTCTAACAATGAATCTGGAGCTTATAATATATATTGCAAATTTCTTAATAGTTTTTTTAACAGCTAAATATTCTTTTTCATTACTATGATAATTTAATTTTGAACCTTGTAAAGATCCAGATGTATATCTACAAAGATATTCATCTTTGTCATATACTCTTGCTTTAAGAATTGCTCCCCAATATTCTTTTGAAGCATCTGTTTCAATTATCATTTTATCATCTGGTCTTGGGTGGTATAAAATTGGTAAATTTTTTACCTTTGCTTTTACTCTATCCATATATAGAGTATCTTCTTCTGTCCATTTCCATATATGATCTTTTTTCAATTTTGCTTGTAATGGATTTCTCATTTCTGCAAGTTTCTTGATATATGCTTCTGCATATGTTAAACATCCTAAAAATCTTTGTAATTGGTTTTTATCTTTTAATTCACTAGGAGAATCTTAATTATTATTTAGTATATGGGGTTGTAGATTATGTTTTCCATGTTCAATTTTCAACCCTAAGTATTTAATTTTTTGTTGAGCAAGTACTACCTTTTTTTCAAAGAGTACAATGCCTTCTTTTCTACATTCTTGTAGAATACTAATAATATCCAAATAATGTTCATTTAATTCATTACTAAAAACCAAAATATCATCTATGTAAATACAAAAAATATCTTGTAATTTTTTGAAAATGTTATCCATATATCTTTGAAAAATACTTGGAGCTTGTTTTAATCCAAATGGTATAACTGTCCATTGGAATTGTCCTTGGGAACAACTAAATGCTATTAATTTTTGGGATTCGTCATCCAATCTTATTTGCCAAAATCCACTTTTGCAATCAAAATTAGAGAAGTATTTCTTTCCTTTTATTGATGATAGTAGTTCTTCCTTTTTTGGAATGAAGTATCCATCGTCAATGGTTTTTTTATTCAGTGCTTTAAAGTTTAATACCATTCTCTTTTTTCCTCTTCTTTTCTTAGTTTCTTTTTCAACTAAGAATGCAGGACTAGAGTGAGGTGAATTACTTTGTATTATGACTTTTATTTCCAAAAGTTCTTGAATTTGTTTTCCAATTTCAATCTTGTCTTTTGTAGTATAAATCATTGATTTTACTCTTATGATCTTGTTAGGATCTCTTAATTTTATGTTGACTATTATTGTAGATTTATTTATTTTTTGATCCAAAGGATTTTCTGAACTAATTGTTTTTAATAGTTTTTAATGTCTGTTAGGGCTTTGTCTTCTTGTATTTCATTGAGAAAAGAATTTTGTTTTTCTTCTATAGCTAATGAAATATTTTCTAAATAAGATTTTGTTTTTGTTGGTCTTCTATCTCACCACGTCTTTTCTTTCTATGTTGTTGCATAAAACTTGGCTTTGAGATAGTTAAAGCTTTTCTTACTTTAGAAACATAGATGGTATCTTCTTCTAAGGTTGTGAAACTTATTTTGTCAGAATTTTGTGTGAAAGGTTGATATAAGTTTAGGAAATTATTTCCTATTAACAAATATATTCTTGTTTCTTGTTGATATATGGTAGGAATGTGAAAGTTTTCTCCTCCTATCATTATATCAATATCTTTTAATACCTGATTGAGTTTTATTGTAGTATTATTAGCAATTCTTACAATTAAATCTTTTGGTGTTTGTTTCCAGTTGTCTTCTAAAAATACATATCTACTGGCTACACACATACTAGCTCCTGTATCTATATATGTATATAAATGATAAGTGTTATAGCTTTTAAATTTTATTCCTACTTTAATGTAATTATTATTTGGATATGTAATACTATACAATTCATTCATCTTCTGATGAAGAATATTCATAATTTGAGTGTTCATATTCTGAGTTAGTTATTTCTTCCTTAGTTTTTTCCAATAGATAGATACTATAAGTATCATCTATATCAGATTTCTTAATTGGTTCTAATTCCATTTTGAAAGCTTCTTGTAAGATTTTTGCTTTTTGTGGAAATTCCTTTTTAAATTATTTTTTATGTTGAAGTCTACTTGGACATTCGTTAGCATAATTTCCTTTCTAATTACAGATCCAACATCTGCATTTTTTTTCCTAAAAGGCAATAATTTCTTTTTTTAGAAGGTTTATAATTCTTTCTTTTAAAATATTTGTTCTTGTAGTTTTCTCTATTAAATCTCTTTTTATATTTTTGGAACTTTTGTTTTCTGAATTTATATTTTTATATTTTTATTTATAAGATTTTATATTATATCCATACTTCCCTAGTATTCTAAAATCTCTTGTATCACAACATATTTTATCATTTTCTCTTATATGTTTACATTCTTTTCTTTCTCGGCATTTAATAATGATCCAATCTTTAAGGCTTCTTATTCTTCCTCCTAGAGTATTTGGTATAGTTTCTCTATTCCTTTGTTCCCAATTTTTTGTTAAGGTTTTATATAGTGTTCCATATAATTTTTGAAAAAACATTTCTTTATAAGTTGTTTGCATAGAGGGTGGTAATTTATGGTAATAGATTTTATATTCATGAATAAAAGAATCTATGTAACATATGTTACAAATTTTCATATTTGTTAGATGTCATTTAGCTTCATTGATTTCATTTTCACTGGATTCAGTGATAATCCTTCCTTTATCTTCTGTAATAAATTCTTTGTATATTTCATTTATTACTATATCCAAGTATTCTCTTCCTGTGGAAGCATTTCCTTTCATTAACAAATTTTGTTGATCTATTAAGTTTGAAAACCAAACTTTAACATTTCTTGTCATTTTTATATGCTATAAGCACTCTACAGGTTGAAGGATTTATTTGGGTAGTTTGAGAAGTTTATATGAGCACACTCATTTCACTAGCCCATTCATTTAAGGCTTTTTTCCTATCTCTTATACAATCTAAATCTAGAAGTTCATATTTATAATTATCATGGAGTTTGAACTCTGGTGGAATACTACCTCTAGTTCCCCAATGCAACCCTTCCTCCATTTTAGGTGGTTGTCTTCTTCTATATGTGGTATCAGGTTGTTATGTTCTTTACCTATTTCTTTCTCCCCTATGTGGGTCAGATGTTCCTTCTTGGTAAGGAACTGGTAATGAAATTGGTTTCATATGACCTTTTGAGGTCATGTTTTCTAGTTCAGAATCAGTTTCACTAATTATTGTCATATCATCATCTTCTTTGTTAGTACAAAGTTTTTCATTATAATGTTCTTCTATTTCTTCATTGGTTAATGTTAATAAACTGACCAATGTTTCTATATCTCTATTTTCAAGCTCCATGAATTTTCTTTCTAATTCTTTTCTATATTCTATTAAATTGAAATTATCTCTTTATTCTTAGATTGTTCCTCATTTTTCCTTTTCTCATTCTTAGGAATCAAAGAATTTGATCACCTGTATTTCTTCTCTTAATCCTTCTAAGGGATCATATTTATAACCTATTATTTCATTATTCTTATGTATGTTGTATACATTTTTTCTTAGTTCTAAAAATTTCTTGTTCATAACTTCTTGTAGTTTGTTATAACCACATTCCTTTATTTCTTTTAGTAATTCTTTTTGTATATATATTATTTCTTGTAAATATTTTGTGTTTGATTCTTGGACTAAATTCATTTCCTCTATTAATAATTGTACAGTTTCAAATAATGTTGCTTGATTTTTTGCTTCACCTACTAGGCTTCCATTTACTTCTAAATGCATATTTTTTATTTTATCTCTAAACATTATTTTTCCCTAATATACACTAATGAACATTGTCTTCATTATTTTAACTTCATTTTCTAGTTTTTTAACTTTTTCTTGGTTAGAAGTTTCTCTTTCATGGTCTATAAAAGTAAATCTTGATATGTTATTAGTTTTTACAACATTATTGTTTCTTCCTATTTGTAAGGGTTTTTCTTTAATATCTAATTTATATTCTTCTGGTATTTCAAAATCTGTTAGTATTTTTTGTTTTATTATTTGTCCAAGTTCCTTAAAAGTTTTTTCTATTTCTATAATTTCATTTTGTCTATATATTGAACTATTATGACAATTGTTAAAGAATATGCTACTAGATAATGTATTAAAAATTGATGATTTTCTTCTTTCATTAAATCTCCTTTTTCAAATTCATAAGCTAGACTTAACACTTATTTAGATTTTTATCATGTATATTTATAGCAAATCTAGGGTATACTGTAAATTTTAGCTTTTGGTATCCTAAATTATCATGGATCATTCCTAATAAGACATCTTGCTTATTTATTATTCTGTTATATAATAATGTTATTTTTATTGGTGTATCTATTCCTTCTCAAAATGAGTTTTTATTAATATTTAAATTCCTCCTAAATGGATGTATCTAATTTTTTTCTTTAATGATGAATTTTTGATAGTTTGTTTAATATAATTTTTTTCTTTAATGATGAATTTTTGATAGTTTGTTTAATATAATTTTTTTATCAATTAATGGTATATTGTATCTTCTTTTTGCATTTGTAATCTTAATACTATGGAATAATTTTCTTAATAAAAATGACGAGTCTTTAAATCTATCTACTTCTTTAAGATTTAACTTCACTTTTTGAATTTCTTCAAATTTCTTTTTACTTATTATCATTTATCGTGAAAAATATGTTAAATGTCTTTTGTTTCTATATCTATTATTTCTTGGTTTGTTTTTACTTCTTCCATTTTTTTTAAATCTTAGGGGTATTTTTTGATAACTGTTAGATTTAACTTATGTTATTTTTTTAGGAGTACTTTTGAATTTTTTGAAATTTTGGAGGTATTTTTGAAGATTTCTTAAACATTAGGGGTATTTTTTTTATCTTTTTCCTCTAAAATCATTTCATTATATATATAAATAATGAAATGATTTTCGGTTCATGTTAAATTAATTTGGAAAATAAATTAGTGTAAGATATAAATAGTAACCAATATTGTAACAAAATTTAACGCATTCATTTTAACCAAATTGAATATTGAATTTAAACTTTTTAAAATCAAAGTAATAAAAATCTTAACAAATAATCATATAAATGTTGACAGTTTTGATAATTTATCTTGAAAGGTTTTTGATTTATTGACGGGGACTTGAATGGTCTCCGCAAATTATTTTCGCTAGGACAATAATATCAGTAAATTCAAATATTTTAATTTTAAAAATGTTTTAGGAGTGATTCATGTTATAAATAAAATAAAATTATATATAATGGTTGAGAGATTGAAATTTTCCATTTGTTGTCAAATTAAATAGGACAATAAATTAGCATAAAATGTAAATTAAATAATAAAAAATAATGGTTTTGAAGCCTTTAATTATCCTTTTAAACCTTTTTATTTAGGACACTATAGTAACAATAAATTACTAAATCTGTAACTACCATAGGAAACTCTTACCCTACGTTTGGTTGGAGTGAATGGAATGGAATGGAATCAGAATCGATTCCTTCTATATTGTGTGTTTGGTTGGACGGAATAGAGGGCGGAATGGAATCTGATTACTAAAAGAGAAGGAATCACAATTCCTTCTCCCACCTTTGGTAATCATTATTCCATTCCCATCTAAACATTTTTTTTCCAATTTTACCCTCACCTAAAATATAACCTTAAATTTAAATTCCAAATTCTCAAACCCAAAATTCCAAAATCCTAAACCCTAAACCCAAAATTTCAAAACCCTAAATCCAAATCCTAAAATCCTAAAATCATAAACCCTAAATCCTAAAACCCTAAACTTTAAAATATAAATCCCAAATCCCTAAACACATAAATCCTAAATCCCTAAACCCTAAACCCTAAACCCAAAATTCTAAATCCTAAAACCCTAAATCGTAAACCCCAAATCCCCAAATCCCTAAACCCCAAATCCCTAAATCATAAACCCTAAATCCCAAATCCCTAAACCCTAAACCCTAAAACCCTAAACCTTAAAACATAAATCCCAAAACCCAAAACCCTAAAACATAAATCCCAAAATCCTAAACCCTAAACCCCAAATTCCAAATCCTAAAACCATAAACCCCAAATCCCTAAACCCTAAACGTTAAACCCTAAAACCTTAAACCCCAAATCTCCAAATCTCTAAACCCTAAACCTTAAAACATAAATCCCAAAACTCAAAACCCTAAAACATAAATCCCAAAACCCTAAACCCCAAATTCCAAATCCTAAAACCATAAACCCTAAACCCTAAACTATTTTTAGAAAAATAATAATTTTAACCCTAAACCTTAACCTACAAATATAACCCCAAATTCTAAATCCCTAAACCCTAAATCACACATCCCAAACCTCAAAACCCTAAACCCTATTTAGAAAAATAATAATTTTAATAATATATTTCTTTTTAATTAAGTAATACTTATTTAGAAAAATAGTGATTTCAATAATGTATTTTTTCTAACGAAAAAATAGTAATTAGATGACATTATTTGAACTTTACAGCATGTAAGGTTATTAAGGTCATTTACAACTTTTTTCATTCCATTCCAGTGGTAAACCAAACACTATAATCACGATTGAAATTGATTCAGGTTGCCAAACCAAACAAAATTGTTTCCTTTCCATTCCATTCCATTCCGATTCCGATTTCCATTCCATTCCACGAACCAAACGCCACCTTATAGTCAAACCCGCTCATCCGTACGTGTTATAGCTAATTTCGCTAGAGATAAGACAGCGCGCTATTACACCGTTTTGGACAGTAGCTCCACGTCAACAAAAGATAATAAAATATCATTTTTAAGTTATGAAATCAAAAATGTCATATTACTTGAAACTATTCATTTATCAATTAAAATAAAATAAAAATTCATCCAATTATAAATAGCTAAATTCTTTTAACTAAAATTAAATCTAGTATACGTGAAATGATGTCATGACATTTTGTACTTTTAGTGGTTAAAATGGTTAAATAAAAAGAACTAAGGTTATGATGGTATTTCCCTTTTCCAACCACAAAATCCTCTTTTATTATGAAATTAGATAAATTAACTAGTGGTTCATCTAGTATGAAAAGTCTTGATAATTATAATTCGTACATTTCTTGCATTAATCCCAAAATATGTCCCAATTAGATTGGTATATATATTCATATGATTAAAATACTCAACTTTAAATTTATATACATATAAATTGTGATCTCAAATATTTAAAATTTTACACATTAACTCTTAAATTTTAAAATCTTACAATTTAATTTTTAAAACTTTACTTATGAATCTTAAATTTTTAATTTACAAATATGCATTTTGGTAATAAACCTGTGAAAATTTAAAAATCCCTTGTGAAATATTAAAAGTTTAAAGATAAAATAATATATTTTATAAGTTTGAGAATATATGGATGAATTTAATTAAAATTCGAGGAATATATATATATATATATATATATATATATATATATATTTGAAAGTTGAACCTAGAAAGTGCATGCAACTCATTACGAAGATCCTCAAGTATATATATATTCTTTGAAAGTTGAACCTGAATGTGCATGCAACTCATTACGAGGATCCTCAAGTTATTTGAATCTTTAAGGTGAGACTACAAGGTCATACCTTTTTCGTTTGTGCTATTTACATAACCAAATAAAACATAATATTACTATAATTGAATGGCATTTGAGAACACAATCATTCATTTTTTACAAATCAATTAAAGGGTTCGATTTAAAACTGAAATTAGACCAGAGTCACCATTTAACAAGAAAACCTCCAAAGGTACATATGAGGATACCATGGACGATCCAAATCTATACGTAGGCTGAAGCATTTTGCTGCCTTTAGCACATCGAATAGTTCGAAGCCTTGGTCCAGTTCTCATTTGCCATATCTGAAAAAGGATAGCCAAAGGGGAAATAATTTTATATATTCAACGGTGACAAAGAAAGAAGTAAAATAATTCCAAAACTGAGTTTTGCATTGATTAGAGGGTTCTGCAGTATCCCAACCTTTAATAGCTCAACTGTTGGGAACATAAAGACAAGTACTAAAGGCCTGACCGTATAATTTATGTACAAACCTAATGACTATGAAGTTAGATTGTAATGTCCAAAATAAAAATTATACAACTATGTAAAAATTTTGACCTATCAAGAATTGTAGAGTTAAACCGTACTAGACATTTAATTGTCTGAATTTTCATTTCTAAAATGAGTTGACTTTTCTTTTCATCTCAAATAAAAAATATTGTTTTTTATTATTTTTAAAATGTAAGAAAATACATAAAAAAAAGAATTAATTTTTATTTAAATAAATTTTATAATAACATTATTTTGATACATAAGAAAACTACGTAAAATAATTCACGTGTTATTTTAAATATAAATTATTTTTATTATCAATTTTATCCAATTATATTATACAAATTATCACCCAATATTATAATGATTAATTATAATACAATTTAATCTAATACGATAATATTTTACCTATTCGATATGATGCACATAAATGCCTAAATGATATTTTTCCAAAACAATATAAAATTTACCTCGATAATCTCTTTTCGAGGAGCATGAATAGCCAGACACAGGCAATAGTCACTCTTTGTAGGTTCATAACAGCTGGAAATAGAAGTTGCTTCGTTTTTTTTTACTAGCATTTCCATGAATAGACACTTAGCATCTCGATATCCCTGAAAAATAAACCATTGTTATGCTCCACCAGAAGGAAAAAGATGAGCACTGCAAAAGGGAAAATTCATTTGAGGAGAATACCTTCCATAAACGCACCACCACCAATGCTTGAGTGTCTAAGAGCAAAATACGACCGAGTGAATCTGTAATTGCTGCCAGCGTGCCACTTGGAGATAAGATAAGTTTCTCACCCTTTCTTGGGTAATCCTTTAGAGATGTCAATGGAGACGCTGTTGGGAATCATAATAAAAGTCATCAGAGAATATTTTTCTACAGTCAATAATGACTAGGAGGATCTAGGAAACTCCAAGGACATGTTCTCTTTTGTTGTGCATGCACTATCTTTTTCAAGCAAAATACCAAATGGCCAAAGAAAATACAATTTAGACAGAAAACATACATACAAGCAGGATATGCACACTCTAAACTCTAAAAGGAATGGGAAAATGAAGCGCACAGAGATGCACCTACAAAGACAGATTTCTAAAAGGCAGCAGCACATAAAAGCCTTGACTAAAACGATGACTCATAAAACAGTTCCACCTAGGGGTTTGCAAAATATTTGATCCTCTGATGAATTGGACAAATCCGAATCAAACCGTTAAATTTTAGGTGGTTTTGAACCGATAATTGAATTAGAATGAAAAATTATCAATACATGAAATTCAGATCGGTTGGTGAACAACACTGTCTACCATTCGCTATAATCCGATCAAAATAAAATAATGTTAATATTTTGTACATATATCACCTATCTAAGATTTTTTACCACTTTTTATTACCAAAAAAAAAATACTCATATGATCCCTAAACTTATATATTCGGGACACTTCCATTCCTAAGTTTTTAACTGATACATTTTAATACTCATACTTTAAAAGCTTAGGACATTATGTAAAAAAACAATTCACTAAAATTATGTCTATAGAATATTATAGTACCTAAATCCTCAACTAGTATACTTAGTTCATACTTTTAGGGAAGAAAACTCACTATAGTTCATATTGTATGGGACAAAGTCCATACAATAAGAACTAAAGTTTTGTCCCATACAATATGAACTATAGTGGGTTTTTTTTCCCTAAAAGTAGGAATAAGTATACTAGCTGAAAATTTGGAGTCTAAAGTATCCCAAAAAATATAATTTTTGTGACCTTGGTATCACCCCACCCTTTTATATATTCTCTCAATTTACTTAACCTGTAAAATTGGTAAAAGATTCTAGCGCACATGAGTTCTCATCCCTTCACATTTATGACTTTATTCTGGAATTAGCTTTTGTGTATGTTGAATTTAATATTGTAATAGTTTGTATTGTTATTGTGACATTTGCGACCGTATTTAGATTAAATACTTATATGTTGACTGTTTATAAAGATATTAAGATAGATAGTCAAAAATGCCCAAAAAAAGCATATAAATGACATTATAGATCAAATTGATCCAAACCCATCCAATCAATTAATGGGTCGGATAAAAATAAGTGATCGAATTGAATTGAATCGAATGAAAATTCCACAATCCAATCAAATGATTTGATTGGATTAGATTAGCTCAAATTTAATGGTGTCGAACTACCTCTAGCTCCACCTAGAGATGTCAAATGGATTGTCCAATTTAATGTCTCTAATGTATTTGTGGGTTAAAATTATCACATTCTATTTAAATTTCATCCCATCCCATTTAAAGTTGTCCCTAATGAGATCATAGTTAATATAGATAATCATGGTTATTATAGATAATCATATTTCTATTTTTCATTGTTTTTGTAATTTTACTTGTCCCATAGATCTATTTAAAACAAATGAGATATCCCATTATTATTCTAATCCACTAAAAAATAAGTAGGACAAGATGGGATGGGCTCACAATATTTATGATGTTTTAAATGAGATATCCCATTATATACCATCCTATTATTATTCTAATCCACTAAAAAATAAGTAGGACAAGATGGGATGGGCTCACAATATTTATGAATTGTATCATAAGCAAATGGGACATCCCATCCCAATTGACATCTCTAGTTCCACCGGTCATTGGCCCTTTATAAAGACTATCCTTGCAACAGTTTGAATCAGAACCAGGCAAAACACAAAAATGTCACCTCTAGCAAATTGTTGAGGCTTCACTTCTGCCCTTTTTGGTGTTTGTTCATTTCTCCAAATCATTTTAGAAAAGGAAGCTATTGTCGAAAACGTTGCAGGAACAACTTTAGATAATAGTGCTCCCACCAGAGACTTATTTTTGTCCTCTGAAAGTCTATATGAGGGGGAAAATTTCAAGTCAATAGCATAACATTGCTAGAAATAACAAATGAAGCACTTTAGGCACAGGGACTACTTTTACTATATTATATTCGGCAACTTATTAAATGAATCATAACCTGAAAGCTGAGATCACAGCATCCTCTCCAACAATGACTGCACAGTAATAGCGTTGACTTGACTGGTCTAGCTGAATTCAAAACCATAATATTATCAGAAGACTTCATGTTTCCCAAAAGAACTAGTGTGCATAGCACCATAAAGGTAGCTAGCTGATGTTATGTTAAGAGGACTGCCACCGTAACGTATTAGAGGAATATAACTACGTAATGTATCACCGGTGATTAACCAAGACAATATCATTCATTGATGACCTTAAACAAGACATTGACACACATCACTAAAATAAGCAGCCAACTACCATACCTGGAGTTCCATTAAAGGTGGAGGCATTATCCCACTTATTGCTGCATCAGTACAAATGCCATACTTGCTAACATTCCATAATTGATAAGGCAATTTTCCATAAGAATTTTCAGGGACATCTGATTCTTGCTTTCTTGATTTACAATCCCAAAACTGAGAGTGCTTTTCTTGAAACCAGTTTTGCAACATACGCTACATTCAAAACAATGAACGCATAACTTGAGAATCATAATGGTTAAAACCAAAACCAACACCAAAGATAAACTTAATTAGGAAAGAGACAAAAGCTCTGACAATAAACTAGATATTTGAGCTCTCTCTCTCGCTTCCCCCACCCCTCCCCCTCCCCGACCGCATTAAAAGATAAAACCTCATATATAAGCAATTAAGCATTATATATATATTGCACATGCAAACAATGAGAAAGTTCAACCAAAACTCAAAGATTGGCAAGATATTATCAGATACCTGTACTTCAGAGCCACAAAAACGGGCAATTACACCTGGCATTACAACACAAACCTCCTCTGAGGACGTATCTTCAATCAAATCTCTCTTGGTTCCACGAACTCTCAACTTTATAATCCGTCCAGGATACACCATCTGCAAATACACAAACTTTCAAGATCCCTGATAAAAATATAAAATCACTAGACAACATAACAAATTTGGATATCAACAACCAAAATGATGTCTAAACGACAGAAAATTTGTTTCAAAGTAGTAAAATTCTCTAACAAAAAGAAAATTGGAATTCAAATAGACCATTTTTTCAAGAAGCAATTAGCATTACCATAAAAAAAGAAGTAACTAACCTGCTTATGGATCAAATCACCACCCAAAGAATAAAGCAGTAGATACCCAGAAGAGGTTCCAACTGCAACGACACGAATATCATCAAATACCAACCACTCGATGGCGGAGATATACTCGGCCTCAATTGGGGACAATTCAGGTGGAATCTTGACACAGGAGGAATCAGAATCAGACCATCCTAGAATGAGAATAAGGGATCGGTTTGCGAGGGCGAGGGAATGGGTGTCGAGGGCGCAAAGGAGATTGGGGTTGTTAACAAGCCAGCCTTCCTTGCCAGCCCCAAGTTCACTCAGTTCTTTGCACGCAATACAGCCCAGCTCGGTCGTGTTAGTACGTTTCGCCACTATCATTGGGGTTTTTTTCATTACATTTTGAAAATCAGAGCTTCTTGATCAGCAAACTTATTCCAAAGCATGTGCATGAAAACTAATGAACAAAAGATACTACAGTCGCTTACAAGATGCATACATTACATACATATTTGTACATGCTTCTGTTGGTTTCAAATGTGCCGTGTCATTTTTCATTATTAATTTTTATGATTTATATTGAGCAATGTTTTTTAGTTTACGGATTTTACTTTTCTTTGGCTGAATATTTTTATATTGTTTCTGGCTAAATAGTTTAGACCTGACGTTTTTCTTTGTAGGAAATAAATTTTGCTGGCACATTTAAGACACCTGCTTAGTCTGTAATGTTTATAAATTTTGGGTAGTTACAATTTCAGAATTAAAATTACTAGTAACAAACTTCCCAACCTATGTTTTTGATAACAGACAGAAACCATGATTAAATAAAAACTATTTACAAGTGGGATATAAATTGTTCAATCCTCAAAAGAATCTCTTCTGACAAATTACATTATTCATTTTAAAATGAAGCAAGTTTTTCTCATACGAAGTCAATTTGTTTTTATTTCTCCAGGATATTGGTTCTGCCCAAGCTCTTAAACGAACCCCCTTTTGTTGCTAAATAGACATCTTAAACAAACAAATGCATTTCATTGTTAAAAGAAAAAAAGTTTGAATAAATGGAGCAAGAACATGTTGCCACTGATGGAAAAAGTTGTGTTTTATTGTAGAAGAGGAGAAGGAACAACATTTATCATCTAATTAAGAGTAATTCAATCGATAAGAGAAAGAGAATTCGCTTCATTATCCGCTAATTGCATATAACAATGTCCATCTTTGAATATTCATAACTTTTGCACATCATGCTGAATAAGTTATTGAAACCAACAATTCAAAAGGAGCAACATGTGATTTGAAAACTGGTCAAAGAGCAATCAAATTATAAATAAATCTCATTTGAAAAGCAAGTGATAAGTGTGTTTTTTTTTTGGTCTCTTTCCTCAATTTAAATAAATAAAATGATTGCCAAATAAAAGGACGGAACATAAATAAGGGGGCAAAATACATCAAATCATGAAATATAGGAAAAGTTCCCTAACCGAAATAGATGTATCTTACCTAAATGCTATAAAAAAAATTATAAGAAATCAAAGCATTCAATGCAATGAATGGGAAATTGAGTAGAAGAAAGGGATACTAACTTCTGAAATGTAGTTATTCCGCTTTAGCTTCTCCCTTTTACTTGAAGAGCCAAAAACCAACCATCAAAATTATAGAGCTCCACTGGATAATTCCTTCAACCTTCCGCTATTCTTCCATTCTACAGAGAGAGGAGAGGGGAAAGAAATAAAAACATGATTGATAAATACGTTGAAAGAATTCCATTAACAGCTACTCTACAAATTCAAAACTTATTGAACTATGATTATATTGGTCTAAGGTGCAGTTTCTATTCAAATAAACAAAGCACAAAGTGTTGGCTATAGCGCAAAAAAATAAAGCAGAAAATAAACACATAAGAAATTTTAAGAAGTTAAGCCACTTGCCTTAGTCCACACCCAAAGTCTCAATTACACTAATATTAATTCTTGAATACAAATTCCTTTTCAAATAACCCAATTTCACCCTCTATCACAAGAATAATATTATAAACTTAAATGCACACTCAAATCCGAAACCTTAATACACCCAATATCACACTCACAAAAAAACACAATAAATATAAAAACTTAAATTCACTTCATTGAACTTGACCCTTTTTATTGCCTTACATTACCAATAGTATTGCAAGATTTAAACTTTTAGTCAATACTCACCTTATCCTTAAAAGTGGTTACAGCTCTACCTCGAACAGGTATCAAATCAACTTGTAAAAACTTTCATTCTTCGTTCATTTCATTACGACAAGAGGACCTTTACTCAACTCTATAGACTTGTTATTTGTAGAAAAACCATAGCCAAGAGAATCCAATCTACTCAACGAAATCAAATTATTTCTCAAGCCAGGAACGAAACTCACATCACCGACTGTTCAGATAACTCCATCATACATCTTCATTTTGACAGTACTTTTTCTAATAACCTTGCTCCTTGAACCATTAGATATGACAACATCACCATCAATACAAACTTGTAACTATCAAACAATTTCTTGCCAGCACACCTATGGAAACATACAAAATCCAAAATTCAATCATTTAAGGAGCTTTCACCAATAGTCACACATGTGATATCAGAATCATAAATTTCAGTGGTATTTACCTCTTATTTACCTTCCTTTTCTTTTTATCAAGATGTCTTATATCCTTTAGTCTGTCTTCACAAAATCTCTTTATGTGCTCTTTTTATAACAATAAAAGTACTCAATGTCATCTCTTCAATGAAACATGAAACAATTGTCATCTTTATTAGAATCTCTTTCTCTAGGCTTGCTTCTTCCTCTACTTGATGAACTTGCTACTGAATCTTCTCGAGTGACAAGAACATCTCCACGTGTAGAAACTGCAGGTTGCATCATATTACTAGTTTCCAAAAATTATTGTTAACACCTCATCGACAATCAATGTCATCTTTCCAACAAGCAATGTTGTCACCAGTATATTGTATAATTTTGGCAATGATGACAATAAAATCATTGCTTGGTCTTCATCATCTATCTTTACATCAATACTCAAAAGTTCAGAACTACATCCATTGAACATGTTTAGATGGATTCTAATGACATCGCCTTCACACCCAACCTCAAAGCATACAATTGTTTCTTCAAGCAAATGAGATATACAAATTTTCTAATTTTTCTCATAACTTTGATGAAAAAGTCTCATTCAATGCATTATATATGACCTCAAAAACCAAACTCAAACGAATGGTGCTAACTACCTTACTTACACTAATCCCAATCATCTTCTTTCATGTCTTCTAGCTTCATTCCTTTCAATGCCTTAAGAAACTCTTGTTGCACTAATGTATCCTTCACATTGCTTTGCCAAATGTTGAAGTTATTTTTCCCATCAAATTTATCTATCTCAAACTTTGTTGTTGCCATGTTTTCTCAATTTAGGACTCCTAACTTTTAGTTCTGGTGCCACTTCTTGTATACAAGAGAAGCACAAAAAAATAAACGAGAAAATAAGCACACATTTTTTTACGTGGCTAAGCAAATTGTCTTAGTCCACACTCAAAGTCTTAAACTATACCTTATGTTAATTTTTGAATCATTTTCAAATAATTCAATTATATCCTATATTCCAAGAATAATATTACGAATTCAAGTCGCACTCTCAAACCTAAAGCCCCATTACACCTAATATCACTCTCACACAAAAAACAAAATAAATAAACTCAAATTCACCTCTATCAGTTACTCTATTTTTGGTTTGTGTTGTGCAACATAATCACTTCACCCACACAATTACCAAAAAAAAAACTTTTTAACTTCAACTCGAAAAACGCACAAAATATTAACTAAGTGATTAATATCAAACTCACTAACATTACTATCCATATAACCTTTGGCTGTATGTAATCATTTGCACCTCAAGAGTCAAGTCCAACGTTAAGGACCTTTCATTTCTTTTCCATTTGGCATAGATTATGTCAATTAATATTAGACTTTTGATATTTCATATTCAACAACCAAATTTATTTAGCTCTTTTTCTTTTTTATTTTTTCCCTTTTTTTTAAATGCCATTTACTCCAAAACAAATTATAGATATAGGAAAAAATGTAAAAAAAAAAACAGTCTTATTAAAGAGAAACAAATTCCCAATTTTCTCTTTTGATCAACAAACGTGAAAGTAAAACTACATCTACAAATTAATTTTATATGAAGTACGAATTAACTCTAACCCAACAATTTAATTTGAATAAAACTAGTCAAATCTTGGGCTTCTTAGTTCTAGCTACCAAAAGGTAAACTTTTCATCAATTTGAATAAGGAGCTTGCTGAGTAGAGTAACCATCGACATTCATCACCCAACTACCCAAGAATGCAAAATCAAAGGGGAAAAAAATCTTCTCAAGGCAAGAATTAAAAGCACATGATTAATTTGCATCAATCTGCATGCAACGTACATATTGTATTAAATAAAAGAAAAAAAGCTCCTAATTTAATTTCAAATAGACAAAGTAAATGAGGAAACAGAATTTTCCCATTCCCAAGGTTAAGATATGTATTCAGATCTTGTAGCTTAAACTTATAAGATTATCATAACCAATCCTTATTGTCTTATACAATAGAGAGTTCATAGACTATGATCCCTTTTTAAAGCATAAGCAGCTTAGCTACATTCTCATTGACTTTGCTCATTGTATATCAAATTTTGAAGGATTAAACCTCAAAAGGCATTTTAAAACAAATTTATGTAGTCCTTGTTAAAAAATTAATCCAAAACTTTCAAAATCCTGGCAGAATTAGTCCTCAAAGGGGATTATTATCAAATTCCTATCAATCAAATATCAAATTTTGAAGGATTAAACCTCAAAAGGCATTTTAAATCAAATTTATGTAGTCCTTGTTAAAAAATTAATCCAAATTAATCCAAAACTTTCAAAATCCCGGCAGAATTAGTCCTCAAAGGGGATTATTATCAAATTCCTATCAATCAAACTTCGTCAACTGTTAGGAAACTTTGTGAAGCATATTATTCACACAAGTTTTTGAAATTGCAATATAGCCCAATGTGTGGTCAACTAAGATGTTTTTGGAAGAAATGGTAAAAGAGTAAAACAAAAAAGAATTAAAGATCCTCAGGAAAATTTAAAAGTTAAAAGGAAAAAATACAACGTGACTGGATGCCAATGTAATAAGAGGGGAAGAAAATAAAGTATTATGCAAATTCTTTGCAGACAAACTCATTTTCAAGAGAAAGAGGGGAAAAGAAAAACAGTTGATGCTGCATGAGTCTACTTGAAGCTGATCCGTGTATTCCTGAAATTTCTAATCCCAACATGTCTTCATTGTATTCCGTTCCAATCTCTCTATCACTTTCTCTATAATCTTCTCCAACAAATTGAAATAAATATAAAATACATTATTTCTGAATATACTTCGGTAACCCCTCTTTGATATTTACCAGAAAAAGTTTTTGAATACTACTACCATCATAAGAATGAAGAAATTTCTCAGTGCACCAGCTTTAAGCATAGGGAAGCCACTCACATCTTGCAATTCCGGAACAATGACGTATGTAATAAAAAAACTATGGACATTAACAACACAAGAGACAAATAACCAGTCAGTTTGCAGCTTCCTTTTCCTTTCTATTTGCAAATGGGTTTTCCATATCAATAATTATTCTTTTCTCTTTCTCTCTCATTTCACAATAAAGGCGTAACCAGATTGTACAAACAGTATTTGAACGCAATCAAAAGATGATTGGTCTCGCAGTAATATAAAGAAATTTCTAAAGATCCAGTTAACAGTTGTAAGAATACCTTCAACAGTGCTAGCAAATTTCTGAAGATTCAAAACGAGCTCAAGCGCATGCCAAGTTCCGGGAAATCGTTCGCCTTCCACTTCCCCTTCAACGGTGATAAAAGATCTAGCGGCCTCCGCCAAGGGTTGCTTCCTTAGACAAAAATTAAATTGAAGATCGGGTGATTTTTATGGATTTTAAAGATATTATAGAAATTTAAGTGTATTCAATTTAAATTTTTGAAAAATTTATAAAAATATAAGTATATGCAATTGAAACTTTTTAACGATTTAAAAAAATATATAAAAGTTAAGGCATATTCAATTAATAACTTTTAAATATAGAAGTTTTCTAATATTCAAAAAAAAATCAATAACTTTTAAAGAATTTAATATTTCAATACCGTTTGTATATTTTATGAATATATAAAAATTCTATCATAACTTTATAATATTTTCTCACAAAATTTTTATGAATTTTTTCTCCCTAATTTTTTACCTAAATAGCATTACTTTTGGTAAATTTATTAATTTTTCTTAACTATCAATAATTAATCTTAAAACTCATAATTTTTATCAAATTATTTAACAAACAAATCAACATATCATTATTTTATAACTTACATCTTCAACAACTTTATTAATTTTATATCAAATTATTTAACAAACAAATCAACCTATCATTATTTTGTAACTTACATCTTCAACAACTTTATTGAATCTCTAATAATCCTATTGATGATGTCACCATAGGTGATGTAACATATAATATTCAAAATGTAGAGTTCGAGGTAACATATTTAGAGATAGATGTAACATATTACATATAAATATATACGTGAATATAATATGTTACAAAGATTCAAATAGATGTAATAAATTATATAGAAAGATACATATAGATTTAATAAGTTACATTTGGTGGGTTGTTTGCGAAGGTTGTTAAAAATTATGTAGGTCATCTATAGCAGTTGCTAATAACTTCGTGAATTCTAATCTTATTTTTATTTTATTGAATATATATATATAAACTTATGAGTTTTGAGTTAAGTTTTTACTAGTTTAGAAAAAAATGTTATTGAAATAAAAAAATATGTTATATAAAGACAATATTTTTCCTTCTCTCTATAACTCCCATTCAAATTAGGGCTTGTATATCTTTTTTATGAATTTTGTTTTTTGGATTTTGTATTTCTTGTTATTACCGTTGTTGTTTTCAAAGATGTTGGATTCTCTATTACAGATTGCTTTTTTTGTCAAAAAGAAAACTTTGTAGTTTTTTATCTATTAATATTTGAAATAGTGGATTTTTTTTCTATTTTGTGGCTATGTTACTTATTTTTAACATACTTTTTTTAACCATGTTAATAATTCTCAACTTACTTCCTTTTAGCAACTTTGATAGATTTTGATAACAATTTGTCATCTTTTATTATACTAATGTATATAGATTTTTAAAGTTTGTGCCAAAAAAAAGTGGTCTTTTATTATAATAGTATTTATTCGACTTTATCAATGTTTATAATAATTTTTTACTTATTATATTTTTTTTTACATGATGATACATATAAATGTGAAATTAATGAATAAAAATACATGTGTAATACAGTAATTACTGATGGAAGATTCAGAAGAGAAAGATAAAGTTAACTTCAAAACATAGAATTTGTATAAAGTAATGTATTATTAGAAATAATGGTTGATGCTGCCAATCGTGGATGGCATGATAGTAATGGTGTTTTGAGCAAGACAATTGTCTAAAGCAAAATGCTTCTTGTTCTACATAGTAAGCTTGTATGTAAAAAGACATATATTAATTACCAAGGTCTTGTTAAATAGTTTAAAAAGCTTAAGATTATCATATCTAGGAATAGTTACATGAAGACCAATTGTTCTTTCAACTTAAATGGTAATCGGGATCAAGATGAGGGGTGAAAATGTCAAACCATATAACCTTTTAATGAGCTTTATATCATTTCGGTCAAGTAAACCTCATAACATGAATTTAGCAATTAACATAGCCGAAGTATAAAACCACATTCTCAATTCAATATACAACAAAAACATCCTACAATAATAAAGAAGAAACTACGGTAAACACAATAGTGACTGTGTATCTCAGAAACTCTTGTCCAAACTAGCAGTATGTATAAACATAGTAAACATCACACAATTTGCAAGACAGTAATACATATTAAACAGTTGTGAGGGATTTTCAATCTCTTCAAGATCTCATATGTGAAAACATATTTGATAAATAAGGATTGTATTTTTATAACATGCAATCATACATTACATAACAAGTTATAATAAAGAGTCCAACACTTGGTACAATGTCAAAATAAGGAGATACATACTCCTTAAAGAATCACACAAAAAAGTATGTCAAAAAGTACAAGTAATAATTAGAAAACTATAGGCATGCTATAAGAAAAGGAAAGAAAGCATACAATTACCAAAAACAAATAAGCTTTCTAATCAAAGTCTAAAGCTATTATAATGGAACATGCACAATAGAAACTTAGATTATGCTAAAACAAAAGCATATCATGCATAAAAATAGATATAACGAGGTAAACCCACATAGAAACCCTATATATGCTATAACATCCTCGTGTTGCTTAAGGCAACTACTCAGTAGCAAAAAATCCACTAAATAATAAAACAAGTACACTTTAAGAGAAATAAAACCACATTACCTCTATCAATTGGGACCTCTGTCCTAACTGCCTATTGTTGCTTCCACAATGACCTTTTTTGACACACGAAACATGGCTCTCCTCCAAAGCCCAAACCACCTAATGTGGTGCAATCAGTGACTATAGATCAAAACTAGAAGTATAACTACTTCTAATCTTAAGGACCAGCCTCAAACTCAAACAACCTATCTTTATTGCACAAAATAAGAGATATGATAACTCAAAGCATTAAATTAATTCACTCTCACAATGAGGATTTCACAAATAAATAGTTGCATCTAAGTAAATCTCAACCGACACACGGTTCACATATAACTCACTTGTAAACACCATCTCGAGTACTTAATACTCACAAATATGATTTTTTTCACACAATCATAAATCACTAATATCGAACAACACTCAAGGTATTAGGGATTGAAAAATAGAAAAAATGAAATGTCAATTTGACAAAGCTCCACTACATTTTCTAGATACAAAAAAGAAGAAGTCATGGGCTATTTATAGAACTCAGATTTGCCACCTCACCAGCTACCTTTCCACCACCACTTATGGTGAAGTCTTTGGCGAGCTTGGTAACAAGGTGGTAAAAAGTCACATTTTTTTGTTCCAAAAATTATTGAGTACTTTCCATAAATACTCACACCTAAAACGAACTAAATACACAAGTGAAAACGTCGATGAACGAGCTTACACACTATGAAAACCAACCCCATAATGTGTGTAAATATGCTTGCATACAAAGTGTTCCTAACTATATGTGTATGTGTATTACTGATCTACAGTAACCAACCTTACATAGAAAATGATAGAACACTAAGTAAAATAAAATAGACGTCGTGTTTTATACACGAAAAGCCAACATATAGATACAAGAACAATGAAACTTACAAAGAAAAATGGTACTTTTTGCAAACTTATGCGCTATAGTTACGGGTTTTGGTGGAACTCTATAACAAAGAAGTTTACTACTAGTGACAAAGTATGGGAAAATTACTTAATGGTAAGGTTTAAATTTTAATTAATTATTATTTATAGAAAATTATCACATATATGCACTTTTCATTTCAAATAATTTATTGTTTACTTATATTGTAGTCATATCCAAACCACATATATCTTCGTACGAATATATTCCCAGATTATGACAATTTAAGACTTGTAATTGGGAATGGAACAACTATTAGAACAAATTCCATTGGATTGGATAAAACTATTGATGCAACAATATATGAGACTTAACAATGTAGATGGGATCATAGGATAAAATATTTTATGTATGATGAAAACAATGAGGTATACGTACCAAGCCAAAATGATTTCTCCTCTAAAGATTCATCACCTGGACATCATACATCAACGCCACCTTTCATAGATATAAGTAGGGTTATTCTGTGGATCGAAACCGTTGATTTTATACTTATTCGATCTAATCCGACCATCCACTCGGATTGAAACATCCTAATTTGTAACCGATCTGATCACCTTTCACATCCAATCAATCTGATTTGTAAACTATTCGAATGGCATCTGATCAATCCGATCAATCCGACCAATAAACTTAATTAACTCTATTTTTTGTATTTTTAAATTTTCACATAAATTATAACATAAAATTATTTGACTTAAAAGAAACATTAAAAAATCAAATAAATATATATTAATTAAATATATATATATAATTAATTTTGGCCGGATCATATGGGATTGGATGAATCATAGTGAAATTCACCATCTGATCCGACCATCGGATTGGATGAAAAATCAACGAACCAGATTGGATTGATCGGATTTTTTGCACACCCCTAAATATAAGCTTGGATATGGATGCTATAGCCAAAAACATAATTCAAAGAAAACAAATTCCAGTTTAGTATAAAGGGATATAGTCATTCTATTGGTCCTCCTTTTATGTCAGGAATGCAGATAGAATCAGGTAATGGTTCATTTTCTCCAATGCAATTTGTGCATTCTTACCATCAATCATATCACTATGAACATTTTGATGAGAATTTACTTCCAATAACTACCCCATGGGAGTCCTCCTATATTTGATGAATCATTTGTTGTAAGATTTTAAGTTTATATAGATAATCTATTATTTTTATTTTTTATTATATATTTTATTTATTATATATAACGCTTAATTTTTTTATAAAATATGAAATGTTTGTTGAAACATCCTTCATCAACGGACTTTGTTGCTATTGGAACGGTACAACAATTGAGCGATGATTAGAGGATTCATAATTAATATTTGTCAAATCATTGGCAAATAGTAATTGATCAATCATTGCTCCATGATTTTCCACTACCTGTGCCTTCTGATGCTACCACAGTCCAAGAGGTGGTTTGACAATATGTGGCTTGACTGTCGATTCAAGTTGTGATAAATTTTGATGTGGTACTATTTTTTTACTTAAAAAATAACACTTATTTACTACAATTATTTTATTATTCTTTTATTGTTACTAACATACATAATACTTTTTCTTTAGTCTATTATACCAGAACTACGAAATGCGACACATTTAAGAGATACGAAGCAAGTATCTCGTGGTAAATCTATATCTAGTGGCCAATCATCACGCACTAAGTCAATCAAGAAGAAGCCTTGGAAAATGTATAGTTATGATAATGCTTTAAACTTCAGTAGAAATCTTGGCACTTTGATGACTACTGCTGCGAAGGCATCTAGCATAAATGATCGATGGACTGTGCCACTTCCTATAGAAATTTCTGGTATAGACATCGACCAAACATATATATCGATCGAGTGCATATTGTAGCTATTTTAATATCAAATAGTCAATTCAAGTATAATTCAAGTATGGACAAGGTGAGTCTTCAATCAATAAATAACTTTCATTTATGTAGAACATATATAATTATATTTATCTTATCTAATTATTTATATATATTTATTTCATATAGGGCATGTTATTATCGACTTCAACATAATCACTCATCACATTTAGCAATGTTCTATGATTCTTCATTTGTCAATCAATATCAAGAGAAGGATGTTAGCAGCAGAGTTAAACAATTATGTGATAGGGCATTAACGCTTAACAGAAATCAAAAGTTGATAATATATTGGCTACTAAGGTTTGAACAAGGCCAGGATCATTGGATGTTGGTAATCTTTGATCTATTCAATAATCATGTTTGGTGCTGTGACTCAGCTTCTATGGAATTGAGTAAAGATACAAAAGCAGTTGTTGAAATGTAAGAGTTATAGTTAGCTATTTTTCTTCTATTGTTCTTTGTAATACTTAATAAAAAACTAACTGTTTTAAATTTTGATAGGGCATGGAAGGTGTGGAACAAGTTTAGGGGCATTGCCCTTAAAAAATCTCATAAGCTTATATGGCACAAAGTTATGGTATGTACAAGCGAATATTAATAATTTTATTAATTTTACTATTGAATAATAAAGAGGTTCGAATATGGAAAATCATGTACACTTGTTTTTTGTAGGTTCCACACAAAATGATTGAGTCATGTGTGGTTATTATGTTATGAAGTTTATGAGCAAAATCATCACAAATATCAAAATTCTAATTGAAGATATGGTAATCTCTTTTACCAATATACATTTTTAACATATATGAGTTATTTTTTGTGAATTCATGAAATTACATTCTTATTTTGAATTTAAATACATGTAGTTCTTTGGTTGGAACAAGACGGGCTATAGCTGATAACTATTTTTTATATAGTTATTTTCATCAATTTTAGTAATGATAATTGCTATGTTCTTTTAATATTTAGTTAATGTTTGTTAAATAAATTAATATTTTCCTTTTATGTGCTAAAAATACATTTTTAATATAATTAAATAATTTGTATCGATAATGTACTTAATTTCATATTTCTGTCCATAAATATAATTTCAGATAATATAGTTTCTTAATTACAATTTATAAAAATCGAAAATATAATTTAAATTAAATTTGGGCTTAATTATAATTATTAAAAGTTTAAAAATTTAATTTAAAATTAGCAAAGGGCTTAACTGTAATTTAAGAAAGTGCAAAATGTAATTTGGATTAAATTTCAGGGTCAAAATACAATTAATGAAAGTTTTAAATTCGCTACAGCAGAAGAAGGTTACCGCTTATTATTCAAGTCACAAGAACCCGAACCGTCCGGATCGTAAAATAAACGACTAAGATGCGCGTGATCCGTACTGCTCGACCAAATCGCGGTGCTCAAATTCCTTTACGCTGTTCTGGCTGGTCGCTGGGCCCACCCGCTGCGATGCCGGCTGCAGAGCTGGGACCCACACGCTCTGGCCACACGTATTTCCCGAGGCGATCGCCGACCGTTGATCTCTCGAACGGTCCGCATTGAAGCCATGGAACTGCCGCCGCGCACCTCAACCGTTCGTGGTAACAATCGTGCGTGACACAAGTTATGGAAGCAGGGCATCCTCGCTTGCGTAATAAGAATATGCCACGTGTCCCACTAATATTTAAGCAAATCATATGCCAACACGTGGCATGTTATCATGAGCGCGAGAGCGCAGGATTACGCCCACGTTTCAGCGTTGTCTCCCGTGCGACAATCCTTCTCACGCCCGTTTCCCGCAGCCAATGAAATTCTGCCACGTGTCCGCATTAAATCCTCACAGTGAATCAGACGCTGACACGTGGCATGCACTTTGAATTTCAAAAAATAAGAACGGTAGCCTTGTTTCACGCATAAATTAAAATAATATTATATCGAATATCGATACGCGTCGATTCTATTTTCGATACAAATTCTTTATGCGTTTTAAAAAAAAGAAATGTATTATTTTTGGATGTATTTTTTAGCTATAAATAGGAGATAGTTTTTAGTTTTAAAAGAGTTTTTTTTGGTGAATAATTTCTGTGGTGTTCGGTTTTGGACTATAGAACACGCAGAAGCCATTTTTTGGCTTTTGTTGTGTTCTGCGTGTGCCAAATATTTTCACTATGTGATGTTTTAATTTTCCTTCTTCTTCTTCTAATTTTTCTGCATATGTTTTAATTTTTATTTTAATTTAATGAAGTAATTTAATTTTTCTAGGGTTGCATTTGATCTAAATTTATGAAGTTTTGATTTTAATTATTTTTGATAGATTTATAAGACGTTCGATTTACTCGTTCTATTTTGTGCTTAATGCTTTTTTGATTATTTACTTAATTTTATCAAAACGATTTGGGCATAAAAATAAACTTGAGAAAGGCATTTTTGTGTATATTGCTTCGTAAATAGAATGACATGTATTACTTAAGGATAGGAATATACCCTAATTGTAATGTGACCATTCGAGAACTTAGAACTTAATGAATCTTGGTGAATTTAATTCTCATAGAGATATAGTGAATTAATTTAACGATGTGTATTTATAAGGAGCTCGGAAGAGATGTATGAATAAAAAAGAAGTTTCCGGTTGACAAATTAAATGTACTAAAAAATATAAATCCAAAGAAAATAATATGATTGGAGTGGATTAGTTTGGTGAAAAATTGCAATCCTAGAGTTCTCTTATTTTTTTGTTACCTTTTTCCATATCAACGATTGTTTTGGATAAAATCATAGAGATACAATTTTAGTACTCAACAAACTATAGTAACAAATCCTCGTGGGAATGATACTCTACTTACAAATATTTATTACTTGTGACCGTGTATACTTTCACGATTTTCTGTTTGTTGTAAAACACATAACAATAACCCACAAATTTTTAATGATTTACAAGAAGAATGGACAGAACACTTGGTTCAAATTATATCATCACAAGAAGAATCATGAGAAGATTCTGATGATCTTGAATAGCATATGACAACATAATGGTAATTTTTATAATGCTTTAATTTCTCTATTCCTGTGTCTAAATTGTCCCTTGTTTGATGGATGTTTATATGCTCATGTATTTATGGACCTATTTTTTGCCCAAACTTCATCTCATCTCTCTTGCCTAATTCCTTTATGACAACATCATGGTAGTCACTGGCTAGCCAAGTACAGGAAAACCACCAAAAATCATCATTCTAGTGTAATATCATGAATTCACAAAAAATAACTTATATATGTTAAAAGATTAGTAGGAGAGATTACTACATCGACACTCAGTGATATCATAACAACCTTATCCCTTCGAAATCATATTAGCACTATATTTATCTTTTGTCTATAAATATGAAGCTATCTGGAATCAAGTTGGTATTTTTAATGCTATAATGAGCTCTAAATATGAAGTCAAATGTAACTCTAATTTGTTACATGGATTGGTTGAGTTTTGGTTCCCATAAACTTATGGAACAACTATTTTTTGCCTAACCAACCCAAGTAACAAATTAGAGTTACACTTGACTTCTTATTTAGAGCTCATCATAGCATTAAAAATACTAGCTTGATTCTAGATAACTTCATATTTATAGACCAAAGATAAATACAGGGCTAATATGATTTCGAAAGTATAAGGTTATTATTATATCATTTGGGTATCGATTTGGTAATCTCTTTTACTAATCTTTAACATATATAAGTTATTTTTTGTGAATTCATGATATTATATTCTTATATTGAATTTAATTACGTATATTTTTTTGGTTGGAACAAGTGGGGCTATGATATGCATATTTTTGATGATTTACAAGAAGAATTGACAAAACATTTTGTTCAAATTATAACATGAGGAGAAGAATACGATGATCTTGAATAACATATATAGGACAACACCATGATAATATTTATAATGCTTTAATTTCTCCATTCATATGTCTCTGAAGTTTAGACTACTTGTTGATAGATGTTTACGTGCTCATGTATTTAGGGGAATAAATTGTTATATGGACTAACTGTTTTTTGCCTGGTTTTCTTGTCACTATGCTGGTGATTCTAAGCCAACCGAGCTAGCTTGCTTTCCTTGAAATAAAGTGGGAATATTACAAAATCCATGATACTTTGACGACATCATTTTATTTGTAATTTAAGTTAAATATATATGTATTGTATATAAATTATTTTTTTGTAATAAATTTAAGTATCAAGTAATTAATTATATTTAATTTTTTAATTATTTGTATTATTATTTAAACTTTTGTTAAACAGATTTTGGTTTTTTTTTGCTATATGTGATCGAATACATGTTATTAGTAGAGTAAAAAATAAGTAAAATATGTAAAATATATTTTAAAGTCAGTTCACCCGTTGAATCGAATTTACGTTTAAAGTCTGTTCACGCATTGAACTGACTTTAAATTTTAAGTCTTACAATTTAAAATCGGTTCAACAAACCAACTTTAATGTCCGATTTTGTAATAGTGTATAACCTAAGTAAGCTGATGTATTAGAAAAAATATCCCTTGATATGGATTCAATTGCTAAGATTATTAACGAGATCTAAGGAATATACAAACTCATGAAAAATAGAGAAAAGGACAAGCAGAAAAAAGAACTACAAAAAGAAAAATGAAGAACATTAGGAATGCTACCAAAGAGTCCCCGGACTTAGATAACCATGCCCGTCACAAGTCTCTTGCTATAATTCATAAGATGAGAATTAAAGATGCATTTTTAGAAATGTCATCTTAAGAGTGCTTAGAGTAGATACATGACAACGTAGAATGAGTTAATTTATTTGGAGTGAAAAAAAACATATAACAATTTAGGGGGGCTTTTATTTGTTTGGACTATTTTTATTTTTATTTTAATTAAGTTTGACGTATTACCATAATTTATTATGGCATGTTATGATTTAATTTTATTTTTCTTTTCAAGCACTATCTGTCTTTTATTTGTTTGTTGCTACTTAGTAATGATATTGTATATATGTTCATTATTATAATGTTATTTTTATTATGATTTTTTCATTAGATATATTTGATTATTTATTAGAAAAATATAATTATTTTGTTGTTAATTTGTGTAAGTGCTTTAAATAATGTCTCATCCAAGTATGTTACAAGATGATGAAGTTTGTTATAAAAAGGAAATAGAGAAGAAAGAATCAAATGAAGAATTTTACGTGACCATTAAAGTAATATGGATTGCAATTCAGTTGGTTTTTCAAGTATTAAATAATTTAATGAATATCCTATATCTTGAACATGTTTAACGTCTAATGATTCAACGCCCAATTTTTTTAGAAGTGGATACATCTACGTACAAAATGTCTATCATAAACACTTTCGAAGAATGTATAAGATATATCCTAATGTGTTCTTAAATCCGTCCACTATTATCCTAGAGAAAAGAATACCAAAAAAGTGAGTATTTTAGGTCCTATAATTATATGATTTATGTATTTTAATCTTGTAATTTTTTAGATAAACTCTATTATAATCATATCATTTAAAAGTATGATGATTAAGTTAAAATTTTTAAAAATTAAGATTTTTTAATAATAAAATTATAATTATATATCTTATTATTAAAAAACTTTAAAAGGAAAGCATCTTCTCCTCTCTTTTACTTCTCTCTCTACTTTTTATCTCTCTTGATCTTTTTTCTCTTTTATCTTTCCATATCACTCGTTCTTTTTCTCTTATTCACTCTTTCTTTCTTTTAATTTTATTTTTTATTAATAAAATAATAATCCTCGTAGTTTTTTAGCTCCATTTCATGGTATTCATTATCATCTTCAAGATTTTGTTAGTCGAGTTCGTGACCCCAAACGAGCAGTAGAATTATTCAATCTTCGTCATGCTTCTCTAAGGAATGTAATCACAAGAATATTTAATTGGTATATTCAAATCTCATTTTCCAATTTTCAAGTCTGTTCCTCCATTCCCATTTATGACACAAACAAAAGTTAGTATTAGCTTGTATAGGATTGCACAACGCTCTTCGTAAGAAATGTCGCTCTGGTGAATTTTCAATAGAATCAGATAGTGAATCAGAATTAAAACTTGATAACGAAGAAGATGAAGAATTTTCTAAAATAGAAGAACAAGAACAAAAAATTACCGATGAATGGAGATTAAAAATAGCTTCAAATATGTAGAGAAATGCTACTAACAATCATACTAATTAAGAGTATACAAAAATAAATTACGGGTATATTTTTTCCTTTTTAATTTATTTCCAAGTGTACAGAAGCTTGTTTAACATGAAATTTTTAATTTTTAATTAAGTTTGGAATAAACATTTTTTTAATTATTAGTTCTATTAATTTTTATTTGTTTCTTTTTTTTTATTAATTTTTAGATTATTGCATACTTGATGTGAAATAACTACATCTTCGATATTTTTAAATATTTATTTTATGCAATATATTTTATAATTTATTGTTTAATAAAACATAAATAATATGAATTTCATATAAAGTCTTAAAAGGTTTCTATAAATATATGTAACTTTTAAAGATTTAAAATCCATAAAATTATATAAAAATTTAGACCCCTTAGAGCTTTGGTAAATTTTACTATATATTTTGAATTTTGAATATTTTTAAATTATTTACACACCTATATAATCACATTATATATATAAATAATTTAGATAATCACATTATAAATTTTCATAAAATTTATACTTATACTGTGCTTTCCCTAAAATTAATCTCAGCACAGAATATATGAACAAAGTTTTGTGCATGTGCTAGCCATATGCTATGATAAATATAAACTTTAGCATTTTATATGTAGTCCATTGCTAACTTAAAAAATTTAAGTTTCTCAATAAAAAAAAATTAAGACAAGACAAAAATTATACTATAAATATAATAAATTAATGTTGTATTTATATATGTTGTTTTTTTTTTGCTTTAGTGATTTCTTATTTTATTAAAAATGATGAGTACATTGCTATTGTTTTTTCTTTAAAGGCTATTATAATCTTATTTTTTATTAAATAAAATAAATATTATTCAGATAAGATTCAAATCTCTTTACATAATAGTAGGGTGAGAAGTCATACTATTTAGAGCATAAGTTCACTAAAATTAATTTTATCGGATCTTTAATATAAGTTACAATGATATGTCATATAATAGATTCAAAAATGTAAAAAGAGCCCTACAGGATGTACATTGGGTCAACTCGATGTAGGAAGAACTTATCCAATTTAAGTGAAACAATGTTTGGTATCTTGTCTTTAGACCTTCGAATAAACATATTATTGGTACATGCTAGTTGTACAAGAACAAAGAAGATAAAAATGGAGTCATTACTAAAAATGAATCTCACCTTATTTCCCAAAGGTATACCCAGATTGAAGGGATAGACTTTGAGCAAACCTTCACACATGTTGCTCATCTTAAGTTTGTTAGACTATTTCTTGGTCTTTCTTGCTTTTTCAAGTTTAAGCTAATATCGAATGGATGTCAAAAGTGCCTTTTTAAATGGACTCATTAAAGAAGAAGTTTTCGTGGAATAACCAAAAAGCTATGAAGACCCAAACTTTCCAAATGAAGTCATGAGACTAAAGAAAGCTCCTTGTGGATTAAAATAAGATCTTCGTGCATAGTATGATCGTCACATCATATTTCTCCTCAATAACAGTTTTCTATGTAGAGGTGGTGACAAAACCTTATTTGTCTCAAGAATTCAAGGAGAGGTTGTTATTGCTTAAGTCTATGTTGATGACATTATTTTTGGTTCCACTAAATATGACCTTGCTCAAAATTTCACCTTGACCATGCAAAGTGAGTTTGAGATGAGCCAAGTTAGTGAGTTGAAATTCTTTCTTGGTTTTCAAATAAAACAAATGACAGATGGGATCTTCCTCTCATAAGAAAAATATGCTAAGGATCTAGTTAATAAGTTTAGGTTGGATAATGCCTCTTATGCTTGAACTCTTATGAGCATAACTTTGAAACTCCATCAAGACTCTTCAAGCAAGATTGTTGAGCAAACTTTATATAGGAGCATGATTAGGAGTCTTTTGTATCTAACTGCTAGCAGCTTAGACATTTTCTTTAGTGTTGGAGTTTGTTCTAGGTACTAGGTTAACCCCAAAGAATCACATCTAACAGCTATTAAAAGGATCATTAAATATGTCAAGGATACATCAAAGGTTGGTAATTGATATCCTAGGGATACTACTACAGAGTTAGTTGGTTACTCTAATGCTAATTGAGCTAGATGTAATGACGATAGAAAAAGTACTTTAGGTGGGTGTTTCTACTTGGAAAATTCCTTAATCTCTTGACAAAATAAAAAAAATAGAGCTTAGTCTCTCTTTTGACTATTGAGGCTCTAGTTTGTGTTGCTCTCAATTACTTTGGATGAAATAGATATTATCTAATTATGGTATCCAAGTTAAAGATCTTCTCTTACATTGTGATAGAACCAATGTTATTTGTATTTCAAAGAATCCTATCAAACACTCAAGGATTAAACACATTGATATCTATCACTGTTTTATAAGAGATTTTATTGAATCAAACACCTTGACTCTGCAGCACATATGCACTAATCAACAATTTGCTAATATTTTCACTAAATCTCTATATTTTCAAAGGTTTAAAATCCTTTGAAAATCTATTGTTCCGTGTCTTTCAACTTAAGAGACTTATTTTGTGTTCTTCAAATGTGAATGAGCCTGAAGAACTTTGCTTGCTGTTATGCTCTTGTGTTTTTCATCTTCTCTTTTATATGTTATCTTTGTTTGCCGAATGAATCTTCTTTCTTCTTGAGTTTTGAACTAGTTTTGAAGTTCCATGGTTGTTTTGTGGTTAACATGCCTTTTTCTTAAATTGCAATAAGTATGTCGTGATATGTGTGTTTTTTTTAAGCTCAAGTATGACTAAATTCTTGCATTTTTCTAAACATTTTTGTTTCTTTTACCTTGTCTTAACATTGTGATTTTGTATGGGTGTTTTTGAGAAGTTTGCGTGTTCCTTACTTAAATGACTTGTATAACTCTAACATGCTTTAGAATATGTGTCAAGTGTCTCTCAAGATGAAATAATAGGTGCTACTTAGATAGAAAGATGATTCAGGCCTTCTATAATCCGTTTGATCCTTTATGATACCCTTATCTACTTGTCATTAGTTTCCTCTCTTGAGCTCTTTTGTTATACCTTCATTTCTTTACATCCTCTTGCGAACTTAAATGTTAAATCTCACTTACCTAGAATCCTTTTATTTGGTTTCAACTTAGCCGTGATGAATGCTTTTGCTTTAATATTGGATGTTTTCTTCTCCAGCAATGAATGTGAACAAAAAGGAGAAAAAAAGAGGAGAGAAAGAAATATATGTTTTTATAAAAAGGGGGAAAAAAGAAAACAAACAAAAAATGGTTCATTCAACTAATGTCTAAATAGCTATCGAAAAAGTTTCCATATTTGGAAAAGTTCTTAACTGATTCTTTTTGGGAGGTACAAGAAAAAGGTTCATTGTTTATTGGATAATCTCTTTTGCTTATGAGCTTTGTGCTCGATGTGAAAGTTTATCTTCTAAAGGTGTCATTACTTAAAATGTTCCTTCACTTCTACCTATACCTAAACCTCAACCTATCTTTACAAGCTTTGAAAGACCTTTTGATTTCTTCTGAGCTTTCACTTACATTAGTAAAGAGAGGGGTTACTTATGGACTTATGAATTTTGGTTCAATTTGAGTAGAATTCTCCATTTGATTATTTCACTTAAAACTCTTATTTATATTTTATAGAGTAAAAATATTTTTCACAGCACACATTGAGCTTGAAATCAATTTTTGGGTCAAACTCCTACTTGATTATAGCATGAATTTATAGCCCTATGAATTTTTATATGAAGTGCATTGTTTAATCTAAATTCAGTCTTAATCTTTGAACTTACTTTATCAATTTCTCTTTATGTCTCATTTCTGTTTTCCATCTCTCCCTTATATGTGGATGTTCCTTTGATTTTTAGTGTGAAAAAGGGGGAGAAGTTTATATGCATAACTTTGTGCTTGTTTCCAACATGTACATTGCATAGGTTACGAGTGTAGGATTGCATGCATATTGTTGTCTAACTTTCTTGCATTCAGGGGAAGAGTTGCATGAATTTGGATGGATTTGTGTACTTTACTTGTTTTATGCCTATACCTCTATAGGGGTAACACGATATGTTTGTGGTTTGCCTACACACTATTTTTTCATGATATGTTCATAGGGTATGTGTTGATTTCGTGTGTGCAAGTTACAATTATAGAGTGAATTCTTTGTGCTTATAATATGCAATGATATTGTGGTGCTGACCCTCGTGGTTCTGTCTAATAGAGAAATATTTGGTAAATGAAAATGGATGGAGCATGCTTACTATGGATGTACTTAGAGTAGGTGTTTCATTTTTATTTTGGTGTGTTGTTGTGTTGTTCATGGGAACAAACAACTTTAGGACATCTTTATGATCTTCTCATTCTTGATAAGTTTTTGTATCTAGTTGTGTTGTGTTTTGACATGGAAAACCCAAGAGGGATAATTTAAGTCTCGTTGTACATGTGTCTGTGTGTTGGCTTCTCGTATATAAAACATGGTGTCTATTATTTTACTTAGTGTTTTTATCTTTCTGTGTGTAAGGTTAGCTACTGTAGATCAGTAATTCACACACGCACATATTTTGGTACACTTTGTATATGAGCATGTTTACAAAAGCGAGGTTGTTTTTTATAGTGTGCATGCTAAGTAGAGTGTTGGTGTTCGGCGAAAGAGTGTGCAAGCGAGCCGATACTTTTACTTATGGTTTTTGGCATGCTTCAAGTTCAGGTATTTATGGATTGTTTTTGGCATTTTTGGAAGCAGAAAATGTAACTTTTTGGCACATGACCACCACCTTCACCATTGATCTCACTAACACCCTCACTATTGATCTCGCTAATACCCTTACTACTACCCTTGGTGAGGTGGTTGACAAGATGTTAAGTGAGGTCACTCGCCATTGGTTATAAATTCCCTATTTCTTTAATTGTTTCTTACTTTCAAAAACCTGACAAAATTTTGCAAAAAATTTCATTATTTCAAGTTTCATACTCCCTAATTATATCTGTAATTTTGATACGTTCATGTGAGCATAGAATAGTGTGAGTTGCTATTTTACATGGTAAGTGAATACATTACTGTGTGAGTAGTATTCAAAGGTTGTGTTAGTATATTCTACACATTATTGTTCTGTTATATCTGATTACATCACATTAAATGGTGTTGGATATGGAGGATAGCTGGGTTCGAGTGTTGAACCAAATAATTGTAGAAGTAATAAGCATAAGCAATAATAGGCAATTAGGATAGTGATCCCAATGGTAGAGGTAATATTAGCTTTATTTCTTTAAAAGTTGTAGCTATCATATTGATTAGTGAATTATTTACTACTGAGTGGTTGCCTTAAGCAACTCAAGGATGTTACCACATAGATACGCTTCCTATATGGGTTTACCTCATTATATCTTGTGTTATGCATGCTTAGTTATAAGGCTAATATAATCCGAGTTTAAAATGTGTATGTTGAAACATATGATTATTTAAACTCTAATTAGAATATATTTGGTCACTTTGTCTCACTTTTAATTTTCTTGTAATTTCTTACTCTAGATGCTATATATTATTTTGAAATTATTCTAATACTGCTTATGTTGATTGTACTACTTTCATACTATTATTCTATTTGTTGCTTGTGGGGACAAGTTTGTTAGAAGTCTGTATCTCCTTATCGTGGTTGTATGCCGGGTTTCGAACTTATTCATGTTAGATATAATTCTGTGATAGGCTTTAAAAAATTGTATATGATTTCATTCATAAACTTCATGACATAAAACCTACACAATTTGATTCTAACTTGGTTGACACAATATGAAAATTAAGTCATATTGTTAGCTAAGTATCTAATATTTAATACAAATTAATGACAAAACTAAATATAAATATATAAATGCGAATATAAAAAGTTTACAATTAACATACATTCGGGTACGTCCATACTATGGTTGTCCAACTTTGCTACATCAAAGTCTTTTAGCCCTAAACAACTTTAATGTAATATCAATAAATATGTCTAATGATTTAAGATTTTGGGGTAATTATAATACATAATCAATATTACTTACATGTTAAATACATTATGAACATCTTGTATATAAAAGTCTTTTAAAGAATCATTATAACATCATGTACGAAGATATGGCTCATACACAACCTAAACCCAATATTGACAACAATAGTTAAACAAGCAAAGCTAATTTATATACCTTAAAATTGTATCTCTATTATATTAATCATATAATGAGTATAAATACATCAAAATATAAATTATCTCGTGGGATATAAAATAAGTAACTTTTGGTTGAAACCTGACTCCAATCTCCTATTGCATACTCTAATAGCTCAGTTTGAAAATGATTCATCTCCAATTTCATCAAAAAAGAATGGGTTGATGATGTGAACCCTGAAAGGAAAAGCTTTGGAGTTATTGATGGTAGACATATACCAACTATTATAATAGGATTTGATAAAAAGTAGTTATCATTATTCTTATAGAAAAATATGTCAAAACATTTTAGCTGTAAATAACTTTCATTTAGAGTTCATGTATGTACGTAGTCGGTGGGGAGGTTCAACTCATAGTTTTAAAGTATTAAATAATGTAATATGAAGGAAGAATGGATTTAAAGTACCAGCACATAGTATGTAATCGGTGCAGGTGTGTATATATATATATATATTATATCCTGCACGGATCATAGGTGAGCATGGTTAGAAGAATTGAGAGAAAGTTAACAATACCCGACTACATTTAGGGATGGATCTCAAGATCTTTATATATATATATATATATAATTTTGTTCATTTTGTAGTAGATCGTGGGTTTGCAAATCCTCATAGTTTTTTAGCTCCATTTCATGGTATTCATTATCATCTTCAAGATTTTGTTAGTCGAGTTCGTGACCCCAAACGGGCAGTTGAATTATTCAATCTTCGTCATGCTTCTCTAAGGAATGTAATCACAAGAATATTTAATTGGTATATTCAAATCTCATTTTCCAATTTTCAAGTCTGTTCCTCCATTCCCATTTATGACACAAACAAAAGTTAGTATTAGCTTGTATAGGATTGCACAACGCTCTTCGTAAGAAATGTCGCTCTGGTGAATTTTCAATAGAATCAGATAGTGAATCAGAATTAAAACTGGATAACGAAGAAGATGAAGAATTTTCTAAAATAGAAGAACAAGAACAAAAAATTACCGATGAATGGAGATTAAAAATAGCTTCAAATATGTAGAGAAATGCTACTAACAATCATACTAATTAAGAGTATACAAAAATAAATTACGGGTATATTTTTTCCTTTTTAATTTATTTCCAAGTGTACAGAAAGCTTGTTTAACATGAAATTTTTAATATTTAATTAAGTTTGGAATAAACATTTTTTTAATTATTAGTTCTATTAATTTTTATTTGTTTCTTTTTTTTATTAATTTTTAGATTATTGCATACTTGATGTGAAATAACTACATCTTCGATATTTTTAAATATTTATTTTATGCAATATATTTTATAATTTATTGTTTAATAAAACATAAATAATATGATTTTTTTTTATTGAAGTGTAGAGTTGAATGTGAGAGTCCTTTGAACGTTACTTGCTAATGTTAACCGATGACAGAAATAACAAAGATGTGAATACCTTTAAAAATTGAAGAAGAGAGAAATTGGAAAAAATAAATAATAATAATAATAATAATAATAATAATAATAATAATAATAAAATAATAAAAGTATATGAAATTATGTAAAAATTACTCCAAGTCTGTAAAAGTTTATAAAAGTTCTAAAATTAAAAATTTAACAAGTCTGTTGAAATCTTGAAAAAGTCTATAAAATTTCATATAAAGTCTTAAAAGGTTTCTATAAATATATGTAACTTTTAAAGATTTAAAATCCATAAAATTATATAAAAATTTAGACCCCTTAGAGCTTTGGTAAATTTTACTATATATTTTGAATTTTGAATATTTTTAAATTATTTACACACCTATATAATCACATTATATATATATATATATATATATATATATATATATAAATAATTTAGATAATCACATTATAAATTTTCATAAAATTTATACTTATACTGTGCTTTCCCTAAAATTAATCTCAGCACAGAATATATGAACAAAGTTTTGTGCATGTGCTAGCCATATGCTGTGATAAATATAAACTTTAGCATTTTATATGTAGTCCATTGCTAACTAAAAAATTTAAGTTTCTCAATAAAAAAAATTAAGACAAGACAAAAATTATACTATAAATATAATAAATTAATGTTGTATTTATATATGTTGTTTTTTTTTGCTTTAGTGATTTCTTATTTTATTAAAAATAATGAGTACATTGCTATTGTTTTTTCTTTAAAGGGCATTATAATCTTATTTTTTATTAAATAAAATAAATATTATTAAGATAAGATTCGAAACTCGATACATAGTAATAGGGTGAGAAGTCATACTATTTGGAGCATAAGTATACTAAAATTAATTTTATCGGATCTTTAATATAAGTTATAATGATATGTCATATAATAGATTTTTGAGAAAAAAAGAAATTTTTTTAAAATTTTGTTTTAGATTTGTCATTAAAATATTGAATAATGAGTTTTAAAGGAAAATAAAATGTGATTGGAAATTTTTTAAATTTAATTTTTGAATTTTTGTAAGAAAATTTTGAAATAATACATAAAATTATTAATGTTAAAAAATAAAATATATGATTTTATCCTTATGTTACAAGCACTTGCAAGTCACATGTAAAAAAATAAGTAACAAAAATTTAATTTTCGTAAGATTTAGTTGAAAATTGATATACAAATCAATTAAATTATGATTTTGATACATTAGGTATTAAAATGAATGTAATATTTGTAGAGGGACGAAAATAAATGTAGAATGATAGTATGAAAACTAAAATAAATCATATAGGATGAGATTAATATTTCTATATAAAAATAGATAGAGGATGATTGTATAGGAAATAAAATTGATATAATATCTATATAGGGATGAAAATGGATGGAGAATGATAGTTTGGAGGCTAAAATGAATATAATATTTGTATTAGGATAAAAATAGATGGAAAATGATAATACCTAGATGGTTAGTGCTTTTAATCCAAAAATAGTTTTATATTAAAGCATGCTTAAGTTTTACTTCTATTCGTAACTTAACTAAAATAAAATTCATGTTTATATAAATAAATGAAAACAAATAATGTGAATGATATTTTATATTAATAAATATTAACAAATTATAAATATTCAAAGTATATTAAAAGAAGTAAAGACATTATAATAAAAATGTTTCCACATGACGTAAGGATATATTTGAAAAGATAATGATGCACTATTATTATGAGAAACCTATTTTTGAACAAAATTATGAGAACTTTATACATTCTAATTTTATAAACATTTTGTTAATTTTATTCTTATAAAAATAATTTTAAAAATTTATGAAAGAAGTAAATACATATTTTTCCCTCTTATTTGATGACACATATCTAGGTTTTAAAGCTCTAATCGATATAAATTATAAAATTGTATTGATTTTAAAGAATGATAATGACATAGATTATAAAAAAATATTATTATTTTACTTCACAAATTATTATCCTTTGTTTTATTATTTCTTAGTTAATTGATTAATAGTTAATGTTATATTAATTTAATAAAATTTTAAACTTTAAACATAATTAAATATATAACTTGCTTTTAACGTAGACTTATGTAGTAAAAAAAAGAAGGGGTTGACGGTACAAGTTGAATAATTTTTAAAAATAAACTAAATAGTTGCTTTAGATTTTTGAATGAAAATTTATTCCATTAATTTTGAAAATATGATAATATAGGTTTAAATAACCATTTTTTAAAATTAGTATACTAAATTATTATTTTTTTGCAACTAGTGGACTAAATATTTAAAAACTTGTAAAAGATAGCAGGATTCTCATAAATAGGAAAAATTAGAGATATAAAATAGATCAATTTTATTTACTAAAAGAAATAATTATATGTCCTAAATTTAAATTAATATAATTTATCTATGAGTTGTAGTGTTTAAAAATTATTCTTTTTGCAAAAGATGAAATATATAGGTTTTTTTTTGTTTCTAAATTATTTTTATGATAATTATTTTTACGATGAAGTCTACAGCTCTATTTTTTTATAAATTCTTTTTTATGATAACTCAACATTTTAAAAATAAAGACACAAAAAAAAAACTATCGGTAAATAAGAGAGAAGGAAAAAAGTGTTTGGAAAGATATAAGATAAGATTATAAAAATCTATTTATAGAAAAAGTCTTACATAAGCAAAATAAATGATTTATTTTTAGCTTATATTTATGATTACATATCTAGTTAAAGCAAAAAAGTTGAATAAAATTTTCAAAAATAAAAAATAATTTGTATCCAAATATATAATATTAATAAAATATTTAATCACCACCCATATATACATAAAGAATATGGTGCACCGTAGAATATGGTGCACCGTAGAATATGGTGCACCTTAAGACATGTAATATATAATTTTCATTAATGTTCCCGAACAAAATATTTTACTTAGAATAAATTGGAATCTAAAACACAAGTTATTTACATCTTTTATCGGAGATGGAGCATTCATTTATAAGATTTGGCTCTCTTTGATAACCCGTTTCTTTTATTATCATTATAGTGCAGTAAAGCTAACTTCAACTGTAATGTTTTCATCAGTATCTTAGATTTAGACTGATATATTCTTGTATATATTTATTTTAGTGCGACTTAGACGTGATTTAATTTTTATTTTATCATATTTTTCTTTATAGTTCTAATATTAAATATAGATATATTATAATTTTTTTTGTTAAATATGTTAATATTATGGTATCAAAATACATGAAATTAATAAAATTCTAACATTAAGGATGGATGCGAGGACGAAAGAGGATAATTATACTAATAAACATAATCATACACTATCATTTTTTGGTAGATTCGAGTAATAACTTTTGATTATAAACGGGTAATAGTTTTCTCACAGCTTAATCACACTTTTTATTTTTCTAACATTTATTTTAAAAAATTAAAATATTCATATTTTATTTTTTAGTCATTTAGTAGTGTTTTTAAGTAAAATAAAAATATTACACGTGAGAATAAACAAAATTCAATATGACTATTTAAAGTATTGTGTGTTTTAATAGTATTGTTTACATAATTATATGTACATAAAAAATATAGTGTTAATATATATTCGATTTCGGTTAACCACAATTTCAATATTACGATAATTATCCCAACTCTACATCGAATTAGTTACCGTTACTTTTAAAGAAAAATGGTCAAAATTTTACAAATAACTACAATTTTAAATATGTGCACATAAAATACCCATCCTTAGACATGCTTGCACTTATTGAAGCAATCGACGCGAAAAGATTAAAAAATGCTATACGTTTATCTATTGTAATTGCTTATGTATTTTTATTCTTAAGTATAACGAATTTCCATGAATCGATGACATTTTTATTTTTCTCAAGGTTGTTTGTGTGAGGAACTACCCATCTCCACCCTAAAGCATATGATGTGTCCTGAGTGATCATAATGACAAGCAAAAGATGAATTTTCATGAACTTACTTTGGTTAAACTTAAGATTTCATTCAAGGAAATTAAAAAGAATGGACCTAGTCTCCCTTAGTTATTGGATAACCATCTTGCAATGAAATGACAATAGTTTTGAAATGACTTGTTTCTACAAATTAACAACCATGATATAATTTTACATGCTCATGATTATAAACATAATTACGTGCTTTAATATACATATTATATACCAAAACAAAAGACTTTTTAACCTTTGTTATTAATTTAAAACACATCAATCAAAATACACTCTATCAAGAAGAAATGAGATAGAACAACCCAAACTTTACAACAAAAGGTAGATCCTAACCCCTTAAACTTGCATGAAGTGTCCTAAAAGTCGTTACCTTTGGGAGAAAAATATATATAAATGGTATACTTGAATTCTCAGTGAGTAGATAGTTCTTAGATGATAACAATACTTATTCTCATGCAATATATGTATGAACTACTTATGAATGACCTAAAAGTAAAATAATGAATTTGGTCTTTAAAATATCATTACATAATACTAAAGGTATACAAATGGGAAGTATAATCATAGAGGATGACAAAGTTTGTTGGAGTAGTGGTTTATTTTGATCCAAAACCAATACCAGTACATTAATTTACAATAATTCATGTGTCAGCAGCCAAGGTTTGTAAGATACTCGGATAGATTATCGGTCACATGTATCCAACATCTTTTGTAAGTTTCATTCACATTTTTAAATTGTTCCTCACAACAGGCAGCTATTGATGCCACTACGAGAAACTTGACTTTAAAATGGGAAATTTATTATGATATTAGAGTTAATGGTATTGCCTCTAGTCCTATTGGTGATACTCTTGGAATGAGAAAATTTGCACCCAATGAAATTAATAGAAAGTAAAGCTAATGACTATATACACCAAGATGGTTCTGGCTAAATGTAAAACTCACTTTTAGGTGTAGAGTTTTTACTTTATGTTTGTTGACATTATCAACTTGTTATTTAGAGGCTATTCTTCATGGTCATTGTAAATATTAGAATTAGCTAGTAAGATTTTATTATGTTTTAGTGTATAAACTCTCAAATATAATTACACTCTTAATTTAATATAATATGACTTTTAATATTATAATTAATAAATTTATTATAATTTATATTGAAAATGGGGTTAAATGAGATGTATATGGTCATGGTTTAAGCGTAGCCGAGACAATAGACATACCATTTGGTCACTGTCTTATAAAAATCCAAGGTCATAGGCATATCATTTAGCCTCAATCTTGTAAAAGACTGAGGCTAAATGATATGCCTATGACCTTGGTTTTTTATAAGACCGTGACCAAATGGTATGTCTATGGCCTTGGTCTTTTAAAGACCAAGACCAAATGTATGTCTATGACTTCAATCTTTTAAACACAGTGACCAAATGGTATGTCTATGTCTCGATATTTTAAACACCGTAGCCAAATGGTATGTCTATGGTCTCAATTTTTTATAAGACCATAACCAAATGGTATGTCTATGGCCTCGGTTAAAAACCAAGACCATAGGTAACAGTCTATGGTCTCTCTTATTTAGGCCTCAGTTTTTAAAACCGTGGCCACCTATAGTCATGGTTAAAAATTGAGGCCATATATCAATATTGTAGTAGTTGGCTTAGCACTAGTGAAAGCTTTCACACTACTCGTATGGGGAATTACTTGATATAGCCATTAGAATGGCTCAATTAGATCTGCTAGTACATATATCATACACATGTTACCTTCATTGAAATGATAGTTATAATTCTAAATTGAATTGATAAATATTAGATTAAAATGGTAAACATCATACTGAACTAAACTCGACAAAATCTTTAGGTCATGATTCCTTACCAAGCTTTAGTGAATATTTTGAATGCTGAGTAGAGCCAATTATCTCTTAAAACTAAAGAAGGGGTACTCTGCCAGTTCTCAAAAGAAATTACCATTGCTAAATATTTTCAATAACTTTTGAAGTGTAAACATACAAGTATGTATAGAAAATAATGAACTAATTTTTATCTCAGGCTCAAATTTCGTAGAAATGATCTTGTTTTTAAGTGGTTGGTTTTGGTTTTAAAAGTTCTTGTTCAATAAAAATCTAATTTTTATTTACAAAAATTGCAAAGCGATTGGTATTGGGTAACAAAAAGTTTCCTAACAAAAATATTATGATATTAATAATTTAATGATAATAAAGTAGAATAAGAAACATATATTTGTAGCATATGAACAAACTAGGGGTGTCCATAAACTGGGCCAGACTGATTTAAACCAAAAAATCAGTCTGGTCTAGTCTGTATTAAGTAAAATCGATTTTCAAATGGTCTTGTCCGGTTATAAAAATTATAAACTAGTCAGACCGGACCAGACCATACCGGTTTTCATAAATAATTAATTTTTTTAATTAAATTGTGTAGTGCTTACCATATATATATATATATATATATATATATATATATATATATATATATATATATTATGAAATCGCGTTACCCTCCCTAACCCTATTTCATTTTCAATGGCCGTCTGTGTTTGCAAGAGTGAGACTTAAAAAAACCATAGCCTAAGCCAGCCGTCGTCGCCTTCAGCAGCACCCAACCATCCTTGCATCACCTCCACCACCAGCCAGTCACCTCTCCTCGCGTCGCTTCACGTCCTGTCATCCATGGACAAAATAGGTATGTGGTTAGCTGACTGATATATGTTTGAGTTTATGGATGAACTATTTTATGTGAATTCTCTAAACATTCTTAGTACAATTTAGTGTACGAGACATTGTCTGTATTTTGGATTGGTTGTCAAGCCTTTTGTTTTAGTTTATGATAGGATTTTTTTGAGTTTTTGATAGGATTTTTTGAGTTTCTAAAATACTTCCTCAAATGTGTTTTTTAGTTTATGATACGTTTTTTTTAGTTTATCATAGGATTTTTTTGAGTTTCTGATAGGATTTTTTTTAGTTTATGATACAGGTTTTTTGAGTTTTTAATAGGATTTTTTTGAGTTTCTAAAATGCTTCCTCAAATGAGTTTCTGATAGGATATTTTTTGAGTTTATGATAAAGTTTTTGAACACCCCCAAATTATGTTTCTCTCCTTCACTAGTCATGTGTACCAAAATTATCATTACATCGTGTTTGTCTGTTTCTGATATTGCTTTGAATTATTAGTTTCAATCATTTTATTAAAAATGATAATAAATATCATTTTCAATTTCAATGTAAATTACATATTCTCAACATTACTAATATTTTATTCATTCTTTAAGCCTCAATTGTGATTGTGATTAAAATAACAAATATGCTTTCTATTTCAATATGCTTTTTGTTTCAATATTGAAAAATCATTTTCATTTTCAAAGTATTAACATAGGCTCAACAGAAAATAACATGTTTTTCCCCCTTGATTTCTAATAAAAAATCAAACAAAAAATATCATGTGATTTCTAATTTCAGCCAGTATTAACATACATGTTTTTTACTAGTAGAAAATATAATGTGATATTTAAGCTATAGAATTTCATATAATTACTTTTGTTTCGATCTATTTATAATGAAATGGATAATGTTTTGTATGTCCTGTTTATATCATAATTTGTCTATCCTGATCTAATTTGTATAGATTGGCGTAATCTAATTAGTATGGTTTGGGAACTCATAAGACTACATCCAATGTTAAATTACTATATCTAAGCATGCAAAATATTTGGGATTTGAATTTTAGAATAAATGGACACCCCTACTTCCAGCCATATTGTTTATAACTAAGATCATTTAGTTATTTTAGTTTTGAAATGCGTTTTGATTAAGTACAAAAGTTAATATTTTAATATATTAAGAATATGTACTAATCTATATTCCATATATAGGTGATTATGAATTACATGAGTTTATTGGACCAAGTCAACTTTCAGATTTTATTATGTCTATGATTGAAGACACTGAACAATAAATTCATCCAGAGAAAATGGAAAATCCACCACAGAATTTAAACGACTCATCTTCAAAAAGAGGAATAGAAGTAAGTAATGTTCACTGGATAACAAATCTAATTTGAAGAAACCAAAAAATTTTAGGTCAGAAATATGGAATCATTTTTCATATATTTTACCTTATGATGTGGAAAATCCTAAAGCTACATGTCATTATTATAAAAAAAGTTATGCTGCTCATCCCACAAGAAATGGAACTACTTCAATGATATATCACTTCAAAAATTTATGTGAGAAAATTACTAAAGAAGTAGATAAAGGACAAAATATGTTAAGTTTTCAAACACAAAAAGGAGAGGGTGATACGACAACTCATAAATTAGTTGTTGTATCATTTGATGCAAAACATGCTAGACTTGCTTTGGCAAAAATGATTATTTGTTGAGGGTGAGGGATTTAATGATTTTATAGCTAAAATTTGTCCTAATTTTCATGTACCATCTCATCAAACAATTTCTAGGGATGTCTTTCAACTTTATTTAGATGAGAAAAAAGTTTGAGAAACTTTTTCATAAGTGAAAAGCAAAGAGTTTGTCTTATTAGTGATTGTTGGACTTCAATTCAAAATATTAATTATATCTGTCTAACCACTCATTATATCGATAAATATTGGAAGTTACAAAAAAGAATTATAAACTTTTGGCAAGTTGAGAATCATAAAGTTGATACAACTGGGAGAGTGATAGAATAGAGTTTGCATGATTAGGGTATATGTAAGGTATTCACCATAACACTTGATAATTCTTTGTCGAATGATACTGCTGTGTCATACTTGAAAAGGAAGCCAAAAAATTGGAATGATGGACTTGTTATGAGTGGGGAGTTCTTTCATGTGTGATGTTGTGCTCACATTTTGAATTTGGTTGTAAGAGAAGGACTTGAAGATATTCACAATACTATTATGAGTATTCGTTGTACAGTGAGATATGTTAAATCCTCTCCTTTGAGATTACAAGAGTTTAAAATATGTTATGTTAAGAAAAATATTGAGTCCAAAGGAAGTGTCGTGCTAGATGTACCTACAAGATGGAACTCCACATATCTAATGTTAAAATATTCTTTAGATTTTCAAAAAGCATTTGATAATCTCAAAGAAGAAGAAGGAACAAACTTTATTTCTTATTTTCATAAGGAGCAATCGAATGTTGGGCCTTCAAAATTAGATGATTGGAAGAATGCTAATGTTTTTGAAGACTTTTTATGAGTCTACATAAGCATTCAGTGCATCTTTATGTACCACATCAAATTTATATTTTATAGAATTGCATAACATTCAAACTCAAATACTTACATGGTGTGTTTCCGAAGATTTGTTGTTGAATATGGCTGCTAGCATGAAAAACAATTTGAGAAGTATTGGGGAAATGTAGATAAAACTAATAAGATGTTGTATGTTGCATTTGTACTTGATCCAAGGTACAAATTGGAGTATTTGGAATTCCTATTTGAAGAGATTTATGATTTTGAAATTGTTCAAAAATTATGTCAAAAATACTTTTATGGATATGTTCAAAGTTTACTATATGATAGTGCATGGAAAGGATTTTCAATCTAATGTGACTCAATCATAAGATGTAATAGGAAGGATTCCTTCATCTCATGAAGCAAGAAAGTTGAAATTTCCAAAACGCTTAGAGGAGAAAAATAGTTTGGAGTTGAAAAATGAGGTTGAGAAATATTTGAACACCCCATATGAAAATGTCATGTTGGATAAGTTTGATATATTGAAATGGTGGAAAGTAAACTCTTTTAGGTTTCCTATCATCTCTCTCATTGCACGTGATGTGTTAGCAGTTCAAGTTTCAACTGTTACATCATAATCATATTTTAGCACAGGAATGTGCATTCTTGATCCATTTAGGAGTTCTTTGAATCCTAAAATGGTAGAGGCATTAGTATATAGTCAAAATTGGTTCCATTCCTCTATTAATGACTATGTTGCCTTAAAATACAATGATAACCTAGAGATTTATGAAGATGTTGATTTAGGTAATTACAAGACTTAAAAATTATTTCTAATTTTATTTTTTAAATATTATTATCTAATGATATAGATTTTATTTTATTGTAGATTTCATTAAAGACACTACATTGATCATTGATGATTAATAATGGGTAAGAATTATGTGTAAGTGAGATATTGGGACTTCATTTCTTCATGTCTAATATGTTTTACTTTTGGATTTCAATAATAGTTTGTGTATTTATTTATGTATGTATTTATTTAACAATAATATCTATTTATGTATGATGATTGATGAGCATCGCATTTGACTTTATCCTATTAGATTATATCATATTAAACTATATCATATTTATGTATTATTAACCATTCCAAACTGTTAATCAAATCGGACCTAACTGTTTGGTTACAACATTTTGGATAGCCAAACAGTCCGGTCCGGTCTGGTTTGAGCATTATGAATGGTCTGGTTTAGTTATTTTTTTTACTTAAAACCAAACTAGACCGGACTGTGGACACCCCTAGAACAAACATTTAGAACCTTCAGGATTTTAAGCCTAGTCTCCCAATGAACAAGAATGAGATCAGTGAAAATTATTGCAAACTCTAAGTTGATAAAAAATTTGATTATGGTTATCCAACTAGAAATTCCTATGCATAATTAGTAAATTATTAAAGAACAATTTGTTTCTCAAGAATGCCTTCTTGAAACTATATGTGTTTAGGTTGAATTTTCTCCTCACAAAGTTCTCTCAATTGAAGGCTAGAAAAATTCGCTAATTTTTCTACAAGTGGCTGATCATGAGTGAGGGGGAAAAGTGATTAAATAGTCTCCAATTTGGCTAAGAGTTGGTGTAAAGTACAATTCCTAAATGTACTCTATATAAAAGTCATTCACACAATCAAATTGTGCACTCCAATGAGAATCTCTATAAAGAATATAGACTTACAAGGAAAAAGAAACAATCAACACTAAATATTATTAAGTGATTGAATTGCTTTATATTGGAAGCTCTAAAATAGATCGAGTGTATTTGAAATATCTAGTAACAAACTATTATACTATTAGAGTAGTAGCAATCCTAGATAGTATATCTATTGTATTTACATAGTCTAACACCCTCTTTAAAATCATGGTAGGGGAAGAACCATTAGCTTGGTTTTTAGAGGAAGACATCTAGAATCTCCTAAGGGCTTTGTTAAAATATTAGCTACTTTCTCTTTAGATGAAGTGAACTTGACATCTTACTTGTTACCTACAACCAAATCTTAAATGAAGTGGAAGTCAAATTGTACATGCTTCGAGTATGAAAATTCAATCAAACCTATACCATTTGATTTTTGTAGCATAACACCATAAGTTGTAGTACCTTTTAAATATCTCAATACTCTCATGGCTACAAGAAAGTGAGCATAAATTACTGAATTAAGAAAATTTTGGAAGCAGGTATGTAAAAACAAGACATGAAAAATATTACTAATATACTGAAAAGTACTCCTTGGGTTGAGTCGCGGACTAAGTCGCTCTCTTTATAACATTTCGTGGCTCTTCCTAAATTTGTGCAAGAAACACAACCTTGTTGTCTCCAGAATAAAATAGCCCATAATCCTTGTTCTATCTTAGAGCTTTACTGCATTGATGAAGTCTGGAATAATACACCTCTAAAGTATTTATGTTGCTCGAAAAACTGAAAAAAACAATTTTGAATTTTTTTCTTGGTTTTGCTGTAAAGAGCAGTTTCTTAGTTCTATAAAACTGAGAGCTATGACCCTCTTTTTATAGCTAAAAAAGGATGAACATGCGTGTAATGTTCACAAAGAAAATTTTAACACAATAATAGCAAAAAATTTCACCCAATTATGGCAAAATATTCCACACAATAATGGAATGAAACGATAAAAAAAATAACGGCCAGGTTTTAGGTTACTAAGTTTGGATAAGTACAAAATTTCTGATTGTTGGAAAAAATAATTTTAATAACGAAATTTTTTCCAAAAATTAAAGTGCCACCTCATACACACACACACTCGGTGCGCCCCTATGGATCTACAATTTCCTAGGTCCTCTCCCCTTCCACAAAGTGGGTGCCTCTTGGGGTTCAATCCTAATTGTAAATCCTTCTCTAAATCAACACCTGCTAAGAGAAGTAGAAAAGGAACGTGGGATAAAATTTTAAGATAGGAAAATTTTGCACTTTTTCTTTATCATTTTTTTTTATTTAAATTCACATTATTTCTAACAAAAACTAGCATAGCATATGAATTGAATAAGATTTTTGTGGGAGTTTCACTACCCATTACTTAAATCCACCCACTACACTTTTATAAATTGTACATCATTCAACACAGAGCTAATGTGTTTAGAAAAAAACTAATGAAGAACTCATAGGAGTTTTAAGAGGCTTAATTTATCTAGAGGAAGTGAAATAATAACATAACTTGTTATACCAAGCCCTAGGTTTTTTTAAGCCCATAAAGCTTCTTTTGAGTTTACACACCCACTATGGATGCTCTTTATCTTCAAAGACATGTGGCTGTTTCATGTAGATAACTTCCTCTAAATCACCATTCAAAAGGATATTATAACATCAAGTTGCTACAAAAACCAAACCATAAACATAGTTAGAGTGAGAAAAACTATTATTTTTTAAGCTTAAACTACATGAGAAGTTTTTGTGTAGTAAGTATCCTCGAGTTAGTCCTAACCTTTGGTACCAACTCTTGCCTTATACTTTCACATAGCCCATTAACATTAAGCTTTGTATGATACACCCATTTACTTTCTTTAGGATCTGCATCATCAGGATATGAAGCACACTCCTAAGTTGTATTGGCTATGAGAGCTTTAAACTCCTTCTCCATTGCTTCTTCCTACTCAAATATACCATGATCCTAAGCATAGCATAATGGCTCATGTTAATTCAACTATGCCAAATTATCATTTTATCATTACATATTTATTTGACATTTATGACCATCATAAAATTTTCAAATAAATAAATATGTATTTCTATCATATGAAATTCTTAATTCCAAATTAATGAATTACTTATCTTGAAAGAAATATCATTCATTTGTTGTTATAGAGTAGACTCAGGGATTGATGAAAGTACGAATTGAAGCTTAAATAAAGCATTGATAAATTAATTATCCCCTTAACTAATTATCAATCTTTATTGATCTCAAAGTTACTTCACTATAAACCTAAGACTACAAACTCTCAAGTTTTATAGCTGATATTTACCCAACATAATGTATATCAATAATCCATTGATATAACCATTAGGTATAGCTCAATCCTCCACAGTCAACTCATAAAATGACTAAAGTCATTAAGTCTGTTTTACCTCTGCTATTAGATCTTCTCCTTGAGTATTAATGATGCACATAAATAACTATCTATAATCATATCATATATTATGCACAATCATTGAAGCTTTGATTTTTTAAACAAAGGAATTGCTATCTAATAGCTACGAATACACTGAGGTGGCGTTTGGTTCACAGAATGGAATCATAATCAAAATGGGATGAGAATGAAATGGAATGGAAAGGAAACAATGTTGTTTGGTTTGACCATTGAAATCAAAGAAGGAATCATTATTACAGTGTTTGGTTTTCCACTGGAATGGAATGGAAAAACTGTAAATAACCTTAATAGCCCTATATTTAGTAAAGTTTAAATAGTAATATTTAATTATTATTTTTTCGTTAGACAAAATACATTATTGAAATCGTTATTTTTCTAAATAATTATTACTTAAAAATAAAATATATTATTAAAATTATTATTTTTCTAAATAGGGTTTAGGGTTTTAAGGTTTAGGATTTGGGATTTAGGGTTTAAGGATTTGGGATTTGGGGTTTAAGGTTTAAGGCTATACTTGTGGGTTAAGGTTTAGGTTAAATTATTATTTTTCTAAATAGGGTTTAGGGTTTTAGAATTTGGGATTTTGGATTTAGGGTATAGGGTTTTAGGATTTGGGATTTGGGTTTAGGGTTTAGGGATTTAGGATTTAGGATTTAGGATTTGAGATTTAGGTTTTAGGGTTAAGGGTTTTGGGATTTAGGTTTTAAGGTTTAGGATTTTAGGGTTTAGGGTTTAGTTTTTTGGTATTTGGGGTTTAGGTTTAGGTTTAGGGCTTTGGGATTTAGGTTTTAGTGGTTTAGGGATTTAGGGTTTTTGAGATTTTGGGTTTAGGGGTTGGGGATTTAGGATTTAGGGTTTTGGGTTTAGGGTTTTAGGTTTTGGGATTTTGGGTTTAGGGTTTTGGGATTTTAGTTTAGAGTTATATTTGGGGTGGGGGTAAAATTGAAAACAAAAATTGAGATGGGAATGTAATCATGATTCCTAAAAGGGGGAGAAGGAATTGTGATTCCTTCTCTTTTAAGAATCTATTCCATTCTTGACTCTTTTTTCAACCCAACCAAACACATAAATGGAAGGAATCAATTCTGATTCCTTTCCATTCCATCCAACCAAACACACCATGAATGAATTCCATATCTTGTATGATTAACTTCCCATCCTATCACAAACACCAAGATACCAAGATATAATGTATCTTAACCCAATACTTCACGCATCACAGAGGAAGTTAAATACCAAGGTACTACATTAAAGTACCAGCTAAATCACTCAATATTAGGGCCCATTCCAACTCAACCCTAGGGCATGTGACATGTCCTAAAGGGCTATACTAACTAGAATTCCTAAACTAGCTTTGATAAATTTGAAGATTTCATTTAAGCAGACTAAAAAAATGAGTAGTCTCTTCTAATTATTGGACTAATCTCCATAAAATTAAATAGCAATAATTTTGAAATGATATTTTCCACGTACTAGCAAACTTCATATAAATTTTATACAATAAGAAAGTGGTTCATAATCATAATCATAACTACATACTTTAAGATACAAACTATACACCAAAATATAAGGCTTTCTTCCACTATTTCAGAACACATCAATCATAATAAACTCTGCAAAATGGTAGGGAGATAGAACAACCTAGACCTTACAACAAAAGGTTGATCATTAGCCTCTATATTTGAATAATGTGGCCTCAAAAGTTGTTACATAAAGGTGGAAAATAATAGAAAGGGTGAGCTTGGAAGCTTAGTTAATGGATAAGATTTATAAAATAACTATATTTGATACTTCTACAAACTCCATATGAAAGGTTTATTACTTACCATGAAATGCAATAATTAATATGGTCCTTAGAATATAGTAACATACTATTAGAAGTATGCAAATATAAATTATCTATAAGAAATGTACTTTAAATTGTTATGCCATAAGCACTTGGGGATTTGGTTATACATGTAGTAGATACTTAGCATTGGTGTAAGCTCTTAATTACATTTGTGGGGAATTTACTTGATGTAACCATGAAAAAGACTATTGACTTTACTGATATACCATACCAAATTTTACTGAATTGATAGATATCATATTGAACTAAATTGATAAATATCATACTAAATTAGTGAATATCTTACTGAACTGAATTAGACCAAAATTGTTGGTCATAATATCTTACCAAGTTAGACTAAATATTATGAACACTGATAGAGCCAATTATAATTGAAAACTTCTAAGCTCATATAGAAAATAATATGTAATAAAATTGATTTAATCTCAAGCTGAGTAGAGCTAAATGATAAGCCACATGGCTAATTTTCTCTATAATCTTGTAAAGACCAATGTAACAGGGCATAGCTTTCCATCCTTCCATGGTAATAACTTTAAGAATACTTGATCTCCAACTTCATATTCATATTCTTTAAGAATACTTGATCTCCAACTTCATATTCATATTCTTTAAGAATACTTGATCTCCAACTTCATATTCATATTCTTTAATAATATTATATGCATAGCGCTTTTGTCAATCTTGGTGTATCTTCATTTTTTCCTTGAACACTTAAATCTTATTAATGAGAAATTTGTATGTACTCTAGACTTAGTCCTTCTCTCATCAACCTCATCCCAAGATATTGGAGTTCTACATTTCCTTCCATATAATGATTTATATAGTTTTAATTCAATCCTCAAATGGTAGATATTATTGTAGATCAACTCCATTAATGATAAGTGATCATCTTAATTATCCTTAAATTGTAAAACATCAGCATGTAACATTTGTTCAAGGGTTTGAATTATTCATTATGACTATCCATTAGTTTGAGGATAAAATGTAGTATTAAAGCATAACTTTGTTCCTATAGAATCTTATAATTTAGACCAAAATTGAGATGTAAATCTTGAATATCTATAAAAAAATAGTACATATTAGAGCTCCATATAATATCACAATCTCTTCCACATATAGTTTGGTAAGTTTTACCAATGAAAATGTTTGTTTAATAGGAAAAATGTATGCATATTTGGTTAAGTGATTTATAATAGCCTATATCCCATGATGACCATAGTGTGTAAGAGGAAGGTTGTAGAGAAAATCCAATGTTATGTGTTCCTATTTCCATTTAAGAATAGGAAGTGGCTGACAAGGTCCCTTGGGTTTATGTTGTTCAGTTTTGACTTGTAGGAAAATTAAAAACTTTGCCATAGATTTTTTGATTTCTTGTTTCATTCTATGCTACCAAAAATGTTTCTTTATTGTTCAATATGTCTTAGTGGTACCTGAATTCATAGCAGAAACTGAACTATATTCTTTTTCTGGTATTTTCCTCTTAAGATCTTCATTATTTGGTATACATAACATGTTGTTAAAAACTATAGTTCCATCATCTCGAATTAAATAATAATAACCTTAGCTATCCATTTTCTATTTCACCCTTTAATTTTATCAAAAAAGAGTCTTGTGATTAAGCATAATGAATTTTATTAATTAAAATAGGCTTCACTCTAAAACTTGCAAGTATAAAACCTGATGACTTATTGATAGGTGCACATTCAAATTTATTAACTCCACAAGTAGGAAAAAATGCACTGCTTGTGGACTTTCTATTGAACTTGTTGATTTCTTATTAGAGCATCTGCTACTATATTTATCTTTTCCTAGGTGATAGTCAATAATACAATCATAATCTTTGATTAACTCCAACCATCTCCTTTGTCTCATAATAAGATATTTTTGTGATAATAAATACTTTAAGCTCTTGTGATTAATAAAAAATTGACATTTCTCACAATATAGATAATGCATCCATATTTTTAAGGCAAAAACCATCGCTATTATTTCAAAATCATGGGTGAACATTCTTCTATCATTGAGATTTCTAATGATGACTCCACCAATGATTTTATGAGTGGTCAGAATCTCTCTCTCTCTCTACAATGAAGATATGTTAAGTCATGTGGAAGAACTTCTAAAACTTTCCATTACTTTGACTAGTGAAGCCTCAACTCTACAAAATGATGTTGTGTTAATCTTGAACAAGTTTAAATATTCTCTTGAAATTGGTACTTATGATCAAGATTTAAATTGTAATGTGGTTCACACTACCTTGAAGGCTCATACTTCTAGCTATTGGTATTTTGATAATGGTTACTCAAGATACATGACTTATAATAAGTCCTTATTCATCAATTTAACTCTCAATAATGATTGATCAGTTACATTTGGCGATGGTAATAAGGTGTTGATCTGTGGTAGAAGATCTATCACCTTCCTGGTATCCCTGAACTTGGACATGTCCTATATGTGGAAGGACTAAAGGCTAACCTTATTAGTAACGGCCAAATTTTGATAATAAATACATTGTTAGATTACTTAAATTGACTGTATTATTTATAATGATTTTGGTGGAAGTTTTGTTAGAGATGTTAGATTTGATGATAATTACTATTGTGTAAGAAACCCTTCTAAATTTGTTTGTAACAAGCTAAGTATGTAAACTGAAGAATTATGGCCCTAACGTGTTGGGTATGTTAATTATAAATTGTTAAAGGAAATCTCAAATCTTAAAGTTGTTCAATGTTTCCCTTTTATAACTTCCATACCTGAACACATTTATGGTCTTTTTCAGATGGGTAAATAAAGCAAGAGTCAACATAAGAAAAACCAACACTTGTCTGCCATTAGACCTCTTCAACTTCTTCACAGGAATCTGATGGGTCCAGTTGAAACTCCCAGTTTGAGAGGAAGAAAATATATGTTGGTTATTGTTGATGATTTTTCTAGATATACTTAGGTGTTGTTTTTCAGAGAAATACTTAAATCACTATTGCACGGAGGAATTTAACAATGCATGCTATACGTTGAATTGATTCTTCATGAGACTCGATACTTGTCAATCTTCGTAGGAACTCTTGCAAAGAAGGAGATCAAATATTAAGCATATTTGTTTTTTTGGTATCACATGCTATACTCTTAGAGATAGGGAGAATCTAGAAAAGTTTGAAGCTAAGAGTGATCTTGGAATATTCATAGGATACTCTAGCAATAATCATGCATACTGGGTCTATAATTTATGAACATATACCATTATGGAGTCAATCAATGTTGTGATTGATGACTTAGGTGCTACAAAACTTGTTGAATCGGATGACAATAATATTTTTGGTGATTGAAGTTCTTGAGATAGAGTCATCAGTAATGATGAGACTCATCCAACAATGACTCCTATTGATCCTCCCAAAAATTTGAAGAATGAAAGAGATGGTGATTAAGAAGACTTATCACTTCCTAAGTGGGAAAATAAAGCTCATTCTACTAATAACATCATTCATAATATGAAAGGAGGTGTTATGAAAAGACATAAGCTACAAGAGACTTTGAATTACATGTGCTTCACTTTCAACCATTCTTCCCAAAATGTAAAAAGAGCCCTACAGGATGTACATTGGGTCAACTCCATGTAGGAAGAACTTAATCAATTTAAGTGAAACAATGTCTGGTATCTTGTCTTCACAGACCTTTAGATAAACATATTATTGGTACATGCTAGTTATACAAGAATAAAGAAGATAAAAATAGAGTCATTAATAAAAAGGAATCTCACCTTATTGCCCAAGGGTATACCCAGATTGAAGGGATAGACTTTGAGCAAACCTTCACTCCTGTTGCTCATCTTAAGTCTGTCAAACTACTTCTTGGTCTTGCTTGCCTTTTCAAGTTTAAGCTATATCGAATGGATGTCAAAAGTGCCTTTTTAAATGGACTCATTAAAGAAGTTTTTGTGGAATAACAAAAAGGTTATGAAGACCCATACTTTCCAAATCATGTCATGAGACTAAAGAAAGCTATTTATGGATTAAAACAAGCTCTTCGTGCATGGTATGATCATCTTACCATGTTTTCCTCAATAATAGTTTTCCGAGAAGAGGTGGTGACGAAACCTTATTTGTCTTAAGAATTCAATGATAGGTTTTTATTGCATAAGTCTATGTTGATGACATTATTTTTGGTTCCACTAAATATGACCTTGCTTAAAAGTTCACCATGACCATGCAAAGTGAGTTCGAGATGAGCCAAGTTAGTGAGTTGAAATTCTTTCTTGGTTTTGAAATAAAACAATTGATAGATGTGATATTTCTTTCATAAGAAAAATATGCCAAGGATCTAGTTAAGAAGTTTTGATTGGATAATGCCTCTTATGCTTATGCTTGAACTCTTATGAGCAAACCTTTGAAACTCCATCAAGACTTTTCAAGCAAGATTGTTGAGCAAACTTTATATAGGAGCATAATTAGGAGTCTTTTGTATCTAACTGCTAGCAACCCAGTCATTTTCTTTAGTGTTAGAGTTTGTTCTAGATACTAGGTTAACCCCAAAAAATCACATCTAATAGCTATCAAAAGCATCATTAAATATGTCAAGGATACATCAAAGGTTGGTAATTGATATCCTAGGGATACTACTATAGAGTTAGTTGGTTACTCTAATGCTAATTGAGCTAGATGTAATGACGATAGAAAAATTACTTTAGATGGATGTTTCTACTTGGAAAATTCCTTAATCTCTTGGCAAAATAAAAAAATAGAGCTTAGTCTCTCTTTTGACTATTGAGGCTCTAGTTTGTGTTGCTCTCAATTAGTTTGGATGAAATAGATATTATCTAATTATGGTATCCAAGTTAAAGATCTTCTCTTACATTGTGCTAGAACCAATGCTATTTGTATTTCAAAGAATCCTATCGAACATTCAAGGATTAAACTTATTGATATCTATCATCATTTTATAAGAGGTATTATTGAATCAAACACCTTGGATCTGTAGCACATATGCACTAATCATCAATTTGCTGATATTTTCACTAAACCTTTAGATTTTCAAAGGTTTGAAACCTTTGAAAAGCTATTATTCCTTGTCTTTCAACTTGAGAGACTTGTTTTGTGTTCTTCAAATGTGCATGAGCCTGAAGAACTTTGCTTGCTGTTATGCTCTTGTGTTTTTCATCTTCTCTTTTAAATGTTATCTTTGTTTGTCGAACGAATCTTCTTTCTTCTTGCGTTTTGAACTAGTTTTGAAGTTCCATGGTTGTTTTGTGGTTAACATGCATTTTTCTTAAATTGCAATAAGTATGTCGTGATATGTGTTTTTCTTGAAGCTCATGTATGACTAAATTCTTCTATTTTTCTAAACATTTTTGTTTCTTTTACTAGTGTCTTAACATTGTGATTTTATATGGGTGTTTTTGAGAAGTTTGCGTTTTCCTTGCTTAAATGACTTGTATGACTCTAACATGCTTTAGAATATGTGTCAAGTGCTTCTCAAGACAAAATCATAGGTGCTACTTAGATAGAAAGATGATTCGGGCCTTCTTTAATCCGTTTGATCCTTTAAGCTACCTTTGTCTACTTGTCCTTAGTTTCCTCTCTTAAGCTCTTTTGTTATACCTTCATTTCTTTACATCCTCTTGCTAGCTTAAATGTTAAATCCCACTTACCTAGAATCCTTTTACTTGGTTTCAAGTTAACCGTGTTGAATGCTTTTGCTTTAAGACTGGATTTTTTCTTCTCGAGCAATGAATGTGAACAAAAATGACAAAAAAGGGAGAGAAAGAAATATATGTTTTTATAAATAGGGGAAATGGAAAACAAACAAAAAATGGTTCATTCAATTAATGTTTAAATAGCTATCAAAAAAGTTTCCCTATTTGGAAAAGTTCTTAAGTGATTCCTTTTGGGAGGTACAAGAAAAAGGTTCATTGTTTATTGGATAATCTCTTTTACTTATGAGCTTTGTGCTTGATATGAAAGTATATCTTCTAAAGGTGTGTCATTAATTAAAATGTTCCTTCTCTTCTACCCAAACCTCAGCCTATCTTTACAAAATTTGAAAGACCTTTTGATTTCTTTTGAGCTTGCACTTAAATTAGTATAGAGAGGGGTTACTTATGGACTTATGAATTTTGGTTCAATTTGAGTATAATTCTCTATTTGATTATTTCACTTAAACTCTTATTTACATTTTATAGAGTAATTTCATAGCACACATTGAACTTAAAATCAATTTTTGGGTCATACTCCTTCCTGATTATAGCATGAATTTATAGCCCTATGAATGTTTATGTGAAGTGCATTGTTCAATCTAAATTCAATCTTAATATTTGAACTTGCTTTATCAATATCTCTTTATGTCTCATTTCTGTTTTCCATCTCTCCCTTATATATGGGTGTTCCTTTGATTTTTAGTGTGAAAAAGGGGGAGCAGTTTATATGCATAACTTTGTGCTTGTTTCCAATATGTACATTGTGTAGGTTACAAGTGTAGGATTGCATGCATATTGTTGTCTAACTTTCTTGCATTCAGGGGGAGTGTTGCATGAATTTGGACGGATTTTTGTACTTTACTTGTTTTTATGCCTATACCTCTATAGGGATAACACGATAGTTTATGGTTTGCCTACACACTATTTTTTCATGATATGTTCATGGGGTATGTGTTGGTTTCGTGTGTGCAAGTTACAATTATAGAGTGAATTCTTCGTGCTTCTAGTATGCAATGATGTTGTGGTGCTAAGACCCCTGTGGTTCTGTCTAATAGAGAAATATTTGGTACATGAAAATGGATAGAGCATGCTCACGATGGATGCACTTAGAGTAGGTGTTTCTTTTGGATTTTGGTGTGTTGTTGTGTTGTTCATGGGAACAAACAACTTTAGGACATCTTTATGATCTTCTCATTCTTGATAAGTTTTTGTATCTAGTAGTGTTGTGTTTTGACATGGAAAACCCAAGGGGGATAATTTAAGTCTCGTTCTACTTGTTTCTATGTATTGGCTTCTTATATATAAAACACGGTTATTTTACTTAGTGTTTTTATCTTTCTCTCTGTAAGGTTAGCTACTATAGATTAGTAATATACACACGTACATAGTTTGGTACACTTTGTATATCAGCATGTTTACACAAGTCAAGGTTGTTTTTTTATAATGTGCATGCTATGTAGAGTGTTGGTTTTCGTCGAGAGAGCGTGCAAGCGAGCTGATACTTTTACTTATGATTTTTGGCATGCTTCAAGTTCAGACATTTATGGATTGTTCTTGGTATTTTTGGAAGCAAAAAATGTAACTTTTTGGCACATCACCACCACCTTCACCATTGATCTCACTAACACCCTCACCATTTATCTCGCTAATACCCTTACTACTACCCTTGGTGAGGTGGTTGACAAGATGTCTAGTTAGGTCACTGGCTATTGGCTATAAATGCCCTATTTCTTTTATTGTTTCTTAATTTGAAAAACCTGACAAAACTTTGCATTATTTCAAGTTTCATACTCACTAATTATATCTGTAATTGTGATACGTTCATGTGAGCATATAATAGCGTGAGTTGCTATTTTACATGGTAAGTGAATACATTTCTGTGTGAGTAGTATTCAAAGGTTGTGTTAGTATATTCTACAAATTATTGTTTTGTTGTATCTGATTACATCACATTAAATGGTGTTGGATATTGAGGATAGTTGGGTTCGAGTGTTGAACCAAATAATTGTAGAAGTAATAAGCATAAGCAACAATAGGCAACTAGGATAGTGGTCCCCAATGGTAGAGGTAATATTAGCTTTATTTCTTTCAAAGTTCTAGCTATCATATTGATTAGTGAATTATTTACTACTTAGTGGTTGCCTTAAGCAACTCGAGGATGTTACCACATAGATACGATTCCTATATAGGTTTACCTCATTATATCTTATGTTATACATGTTTAGTTGTAAGGCTAGTATAATCCGAGTTTAAAATATATATGTTGAAACATATAATTATTTAAACTCTAATTAGAATGTATTTGGTCACTTTGTCTCACTTTTAATTTGCATGTAATTTCTTACTCTGGATGCTATATGTTATTTTGAAATTTTCTAATACCGCTTATATTGATTGTACTACTTTCATACTATTATTTTGTTTGTTGCTTGTGGGGACAAGTTTGTTAGAATTATGTATCTCCTTACCATGGTTGTATGCCAGGTTGCGTACTTATACTTATTCATGTTACATATAATTCCGTGATAGGCTTTGAAAAATTGTATATGATTTCATTTATAAACTTTGTGACATAAAACCTACACAATTTGATTCTAACTTGGTTGACACAATATTAAAATTAAGTCATATTGTTAGCTAAGTATCTAATATTTAATACAAATTAATGACAAAACTAAATATGAATATATAAATGCAAATATAAAAAGTTTACAATTAACATACATTTGGGTACGTCCATACTATGGTTGTTTATAACATTTCCAACTTTGCTACATCAAAGTCTTTGAGCCCTAAACAACTTTAATGTAATATTAATAAATATGTGTAATGATTTAAGATTTTGGGGTAAATATAATACATAATCAATATTACTTACATGTTAAATACATTATGAACATCTTGTATATAAAACTAATTCAAAGAATCAATATAACATCACGTATGAATATAAAACAAATGTCATACACATCCTATAATGAAAAAGGAATTAAAATCCTTTTCAAAAAAGGAACATAAATTTTCACAGATTTATGGTCAAATTTCTAAGCCAATTTTGACCTAGTAATGATCAAATGTGGAAACATTTTATTTGTGTATAGAATATAGCTCAATTAGTCCTCTTTTCATCTCAATTTGCATCACCTCATTCAGATTTTGGATGCCATGTATACGAACATATTTGTGATAGTTTCTCAACAAAACTTTTAAAATTGGGATTTTTCTTGGTCATTCCTTGTGCTCCAAGCCTAAGAAGCCCAGCCTTGATGTACATATCCAAACCACTTGCAAATCGGTTCATTAAGTGATTCTTTGAAAAATCGGCCCAATTGTAATGTTCCCCTTTGGCGATTCTACTTGATTCTTATCTTTTCCCACTTCCAAAAAAAATATTTGCTCTCTAATATTTGCTATAATATTGGGTGCGATTTTCATAAATAAAAAATTTGGCACAAATATCAACTATTCTTCCAACCCAACTAGGTATCCATGACTTAGTTGAGGTGCCAACCCATGGAATCGTTTAATGAGTTCTATTCTAACTCGACCAAGTAGTCCTTATAACATGAATTAAGCTAATAGCATAACAGAAATATAAAAGAACATACTTAATTCAACACAATACTAAAACAACCATCTGATAAGAAACAAATATCTACGGTAAAAAAACTAGTGATGTTGTGCCTCATAGGCTCTTGTCAAGACTTGTTACTTGTAGAAACAAGTCAAGCATCACATAATATATGAAACAGGAATATAAATTAGAAAACTATAAAGGATTTTTAATTAATTTAAGACCTCATATGTGGGAGTATATTTAGTAAATGATGATTGTATTCTTACAATATACAATTATACAAAACATAGTATACTAATAGAAATAGTCTGATACCTAGTACATAATCACGGTAAGGAGACATCAACTTCTTAGAGACTCACACTAAACTTACATGAAAGCATATTAATTTAAATTAGCAAAACCAATAATAAGAAAGTTATATGCATGCTATAAGAAAAAGAAAGAAAGCATGCAACTACATAAATCAAGTAAGCTTTCTAATCATAGTCTAAATCTAGTATATTGGTACATACATGATATAAACTGAGATTATAGTACCATAATAGTTGATCATTAATAACAACAAATATAATAAGGTAAACCCACATAGAATCCCTATCTATGTGACAACATCCTCGGGTTTCTCATGGGAACTACTTTACAATAAACAATCCACTAAATACAATAAATAGATACAACTTGATAAAACTACAAATGTAAATGTGTACAATAAATAGATACTGCCTTCACTTGGTACATCCTTAATAACTTGATCCAACACACGGATCTCACACTCTTTAGAGCTAACCCCATACACAACATTATAATCAACTACTAACAATCAACAATGTGTACAATAATATGGGAGCCCCCTCAACCACAATCACTAGCAATCACTATCTTGGGTACTCATAGATATAGCTTATCCTAATACTATGAACATATTATTGTTCACATTTCACTAGTACAATAGACTTAAGTACCCATAACTTAATAATGTTATCTTACTCTCACAAGAACATAATACAAACACCGAAATACACTCAAGGTGATTTGTGAAATGGAAATAGATAATCACATAAACCATGAACTCATTAGTAAACACCACCTCAATTACTCACCACTTAAGAGCACATTTTTTCTCACACAATCATAAATCACTAATATCGAACAAACACTTAAGGTAATAGTGATTCAAAATTAGAAAAGTGATATGTCAAATTGACATAGCTCCACTACATTTTTTCTCATCAACCACTAAGCCAGGGGGTCTGGTGAAGCACCTAAAAGTTCACAAGAAAATTTATTTTTTTGTTTCAAAAATCATCGAGTAATTTTCCACAAATACCCACAAAGAAATGAAAAAATAATACACTCAACCTAGCATACATACTACAAAAACCAACCCCGCTATATGCATGTATGCATTATTGATCCTCAATTACCAACCTTACACAAACGAAGATAAATACACTAAGTAAAATAAAGAAACTCTATGTTTTGCAAATGGGAACACCAACAAAAGCATAAAGGACCACATGACTTGCATTCCCTCCCTTTAGCTTTCTATGAAAAAATACTGCATAATTAAGTATATATGCACATTAAAAATTAGATCATCATGAAGATGACTTGATTTTTGTTATAATGAATAAAACATTGATGCACACCAACACCCAAAATCACACCTAGTCTAAATGCATCCATCTTATGTGTTCCATCTATCTTTAGGAATAACTCATCCACAGTTTATTAGTCAGAAACATGAACGTCACATCCACACTCTGCATGTTTATTAGTCTGAAACACAAAGGTCTCAACTCATCTACACTCTGGAAGTCTAAAACTCAAAGATCTCACCTCATCTACACTTTGCAAATATGCAACTTAAAGGTTCCAACTCATTTTAACTTTGCAACCTACACACACAAAATAAACACATACCCCGTGAATATATCATGGAGAAGCAACATGTAGTCTATCCAGATACTAACATGTTACCCCTACATAGGTACATACTAATAGGCTAAGCACACTTAACATGTAGCAAAAAAAACACAATCTATATGCAACATAAATATGCAAACTCCCTCTAAACATATGAAACACTCCCCTTAATACGCATATTAGGCAAGTTAGATGTAGTGCAAACTACACTCATCATCCTTATGCATCAAACAACATGTTAACAAACAAACACAATGCACAAACAAACATATGTTGTGCACACATCCCTCCTTTTGACATAGAAAGTCAAACCAAGGACATAAAACATTTTTCTAATGAGATACATGGCAAGGGTATGCTTACGACACATTAACATGATGGGCAGTCAAACACAAATAACACATGTAATAAGAAGATGAATGCATAGAAAAACCAATAGAAGTGTGGATGTAAAACATTCTCCTAATGCATACATAACATTGATGTGCTTACGACACATTAATAGGATGGGCAGTCAAACACAAATAACACATAAATATGTTAACAACTTGATAAGTGCTCAAAAAGCACTAAAATTACCATGATTTTATGCACGTTAATTGATTAAATATATATATATTTATATGATTTTATCATATATTTATATAAATCTATCTTTTCGGAATCACATGTATTTTTATTATTTTTTAGGTATTTTCGCTTAAAAAAGTAACTTAAAGACTCAAAGAAAAATACCGGAGGTAATACATCACAAATATATTCATAGAGTATATGAGCAAAAGTCAAAAAAAGATGGAAAAATTGGACAAAATGGGTCAAAAATGTCAAAAAGGAGGAAATCACAAACACAACCGCCCTACAGCACTGCCAACACGTGCATCGCCCAGTCCGCACACGCCTATGCTCCATTTCGCACGTGCCGTACACCCATCTGCCCCATCCGCGTGCACCACCGCACCCTACACCACCATGGCGTCAACAGTATAACGCATCATTCACTACTCGACATTTCCTCCATTTCTTAGTTTTTTAGTTTTTCTTAGTTTTTTTAGTTGTTTTTAGTTTTAGAGTTATTCTCTTTTTGAGAAGAACTAATTATGTTTTTGTAATTTATTTGGTTTTTGATTCAATAAATCGAAGTACAAATTCCTTTTGGAGGTTTTTCACAAACAAAAATAACATCAAAGTACTGTAAGGATTTTATTTTTTTTTATAGTTATTTTTTATGCTTTATTCTTATATGTTATATTTAATTTATCGGTGATAAAATTTAACTTTGCTAGCTGTTTGTAAACATGATATAATAATAACATTGTTATGCTTACGAAATATTAAATAGGTAAAAATATCTAAAATGAATTGATTTTATTTTTATTCAAGATTTTATATTAAGAATGTTAGAGAGAAATATATTATTTTTTATTACAAACTTAAATATGAAGATTAGATTTTAAGGTTTAGTTATCCGGTCTGATTTATTTGTTGGTACAATCGCCCGGTAGTTAGAGTAAAGCTCTATTTCAAAAGTTTTTATAAGAATTATTATTTGAAAAATGTATTGACAACATGTTTTCAGTAATGGTTATAAAAGTTGAAAGTTAGTACTCAGATAATTAAATTCTTAGGTTTAATTTGGACACCTTGAATAAAGTTTAAACTGTCTAACCCCACCAAAGGTGGCATTTAAATGGTTCATTTTCAATCTCTTAGAAAAAACAATTAATTCAATTAACGAAATTAGTTATCAACCCTACCCATAGGTGTTAATTGATTTGTTTAGGTAACAAATAATATCTAACCCCACCAAGGTCGTATTCATATAAAAAAGAGAGAATCAATAAATATCAATTTATATCTTTAATAACCTAAATAATATAAGAAAGCATAATTAACTTAGTTATTATATCCATAAATACTCCACTATTATAAAAGATAAAATTTTCATAAATGTTTATTGAATTTGTATCTATGTTTATTTTTATGTTATTAGATTAGAAATACAAAAAAAAAACAAATATCGTGACATGATGTTTAGGATTTAATTTTGTTTTTAAAAGTTTGAATAATAAATTAAAAATCACATATATTCCTTCCTTAAATCGACCTTAGGAGTATACTTATCATTTTCTTTGAAATGATTCGTGCACTTGTAAGAGTTTTATAAATATAAAAATAAAGTATTACAAGAGTTTTATAAATCTAAAACCTAAGAAACCAGAGACTCAAATGTCCAAAATTAAAAGAGGATAGGTTAAGAAATCTGAGTTGCACTATTTTGTAGTCCACATAGGGTTTAAAGCTAAATCAAATACCGCTAGGTATTTTGATAGTGGATGCTCTAGACACATGACTGGGAACCGTCCTTTGTTTAAACCCTTTGAGGAATACAATGAAGGGACAATTACCTTTGGTGATTGTAAAACATCTAAAATTATTGGAAAAGGCTTTGTTCAAATAAAATGTATCCCTAAACTTGATGAAGTTCTATATGTGGAAGGACTCAAGGAAAAATTTACTAGCATAAATGAAATATGTGACAGTGATTTTAATGTGCAATTTATAAACAATCAATGTATTGTAACAGATCATAAGGGTGAATGTATGATCAAAGGAATCAAATCACATGACAATTATTATTGTATTTATACATCACCTATAGTAACATGTAACCTAACTAGCAATGACTCAATTACCTTGTGTCATAAAAAGCTTGGTCATATGAATTTCAAAGATTGGGTCAGATTAAGTAAAAATGAGACTGTGCGTGGTTTACCTATTCTCCCAAAAATTGAAACATATGTATGTGGACCATGTAAATTGGGTAAATAAACTAGGATCACTCATAATAATATGAAGAGTATCAATACAAATAGAGTATTTGAATTGATATATATTGACCTCATGGGTCCTATAAGAATATAAAGTATTGGAGGTAAGAAATATATCATAGTTCTAGTAGATGACTTTTCTCGCTACACTTGGGTAGACTTTCTAAAAGATAAGTCATATGCTTTTGAGTTCTTCATCTCATATTGTACAAGAGTATAGGTTAAAGCAGGTGAAAAAATAGTAACCATCAAGAGACTGAGAACAGACCATGGAAAAGAGTTTGAAAATACCAAGTATGTTGATTCTACAAAGAACATAGTATCTTTTATGAATTCTCTACTCCTATCACACCTGAATAAAATGGAGTTCTTGAAAGGAAAAATAGGATACTTCAAGAGTTGTCAAGAGTAATGCTACATGCCAAGGGAGTATCCAAAAGGTTTTGGGTTGAAGCTATAAACATCACATGTCATATTATAAATTGTGTATACCTTCGCCCAGGTACAAATCAAACTCCCTATGAGATATGGAGAGGTAAAAAACCCAATCTGAAATTCATGCATGTTTTTGGAAGTAAATGCTACATACTTAGGGATCGAGAATAGTTTGGCAAGTTTGATTCAAGAAGTGATGAAGGTATATTTCTTGGTTTTTCCATAAATAGTAGAGCCTATAAAGTCTTCAATTGTAGAACTAATGTTGTTATGGAATCCATAAATGTCATTTATATGATGTAGGTAATGAAGAAAATTTCACAACACCTCAATTAACAATGACTAGTGACACAATTGGAACAAAGGAGGAGTTAGATAAAAGAGAAGAAAAGAAGGAAGAAGCATCAACCTCATCAATGATAAATCCAACCCAAATTCAAAAAATCATTCTATTAAGAATATAATTGGAGATCCTAATGCAAGCATGGTAACAAGAAGAAGACAAATAAGTGAGGTAACCTATTTATGCTATATTTCTCAATTTGAACCAGAAAATGTGAATAAAGCCCTTAAGGATGAATTTTGGATAAATTCCAGGAAAGATGAGTTAGTTCAATTTGAAAGAAATCATGTCTGGATATTAGTACCTAAGCCTAAAAGCAAAAAAGTTATTGGAACAAAATGGGTGTTCAAAAATAAATCTGAAGAGTATGACATTGTTGTTAGAAATAAGACTAGGTTGGTAGCTCAAGGCTACATGTATGTAGAAGGAGTTGACTTTGATGAAACATTTGCACATGTATCTAGACTAGAGTCAATTAGGATTTTAATGGCCAGTACTTGTCATATGAAATTGAACTTATATCAAATTGATGTTAAGTTTGCCTTTTTGAATGGATTTCTGAATGAGGAGGAATACGTGGAACAAACAAAAGGATTTGTTGATCCAAAATTTCCAAATCATGTTTACAAACTTAACAAAGCTTTTTATGGTTTGAAACAAGCTCGACGAGCATGGTATGTGAGACTTACCAACTATTTCTTGAACAAGGGATTTATTCGAGGGGGAGTTGATAAGACTCTATTCATTAAAAGGAGTGGTGATGAGATCTTTATTTCTCAAATTTATGTGGATGACATAGTTTTTGGATCCACTTCTAGTGCACTAGTGGATGATTTTATGCGTTTTATGAAAAATGAATTTGAAATGTCCATGGTAGGTGAAATGACTTTCTTTCTTGGTTTAAAATCAAATAATCTCATGATAATATATTTATTTCTCAAACCAAGTATTCATGTTACCTTGTTAAAAGGTTTGGTCTTGAAACTAGGAAGCCATTAAGAACTTCTTTAGGTACTAGCACAAAAATTACAAAGGACACTCAAGATAAAAGTGTTGATCAAACCCTTTATAGGAATATGATAGACAGTTTACTCTACCTCACTATAAGTAGGCTTGACATATGTTTTAGTGTTGGTATATGAGCCCATTATCAAGCTGACCCTAAGGAATCACACTTAGAGAATGTAAAGAGAATCATCAAGTATATCTCAAGAACAAGTAATTATGGTCTATATTTTAATACTGATACTACTTATGAAGTAAATGGTTATACATATGTCGACTGGGCAGGCAACTAGGATGATCAGAAGAGCACATCAGGTGGTTTCTTCTACATTAGGAACAACTTAGTATCCTAGCATAGTAAAAAGCATAAATTTGTCTCATTTTCTACAGTTGAGGTGGAATACATTGCTATAGGAAGCCCTTGCACATAGATGATTTGGATGAAAAACATGCTGAAAGACTACGGTCAACCACAAGGTATGATGCTCTTATATTGTGGTAACTCTAGTACTATATGTATATCTAAGAACCTAGTTCAATATTCTAGAACTAAGCATATTGATATTAGGCATCACTTTATTCGAGAATTAGTTGAAGAGAAAGTAGTGACACTTGAATTTGTACCTACTAAGAGACAACTAGCTTATATATTTACCAAAGCCATAGACACTCAAAGATTTGAGTATCTTAGGAGTGCCTTAGGAATTTTTCTCTCAAATTGAATTCTAAATTTTATTACAGAAAAAAAAGAAGAATCCTTATTTGGCCAACATGGTATTTAACTTAGTTAATACTTACATATATATAACTTCATTTTTAGTGACTCGTCTCATTTTGATATTTATTGTATAAATTATTCTACAATTTTGAACTATGCACACACATATTCTTGTACATGTGATGATCAATGTTGACATAAACCTATATTCCCACACTCACGAACACACATATATGCTATGCTTGAAGTTTATGATTTTTCTTGAAAGACTCTAGGACTTCAACTAATCTTGACTATAACATTGTGTTGAGTTCTATTTCTTACTTTCTAAAACTTTACCGTATAGAGGCACCTAGTATTGAGAGGTCTACCTATTGTGATGTTGATAACTCTATGAAAGTAGAGTCAGAAATTGGTCAACGCGTCATGCCACGTGTGGCTACGCCATTGCTCCACGCGTTCCACCCGTATGCCATGCCATCCATCTCCATGAATCACGTCACACAGTATGTCATTGACTCAACGAGTGTTGACTATGACCAGTCTCCCCTACCACGCGTCGTTCCCTGATTCGCCTAGTGAATTTTTGATGCCACATGTCATGTTGTGATTGGCTAGAACTGTCAATTTTGCTTATTTTGATTGTAGACCTTGATATGAAGTTGATCTAACAGTCCAGATCACACTTGAGCTTTATTTAAGCCCTTAATCACTCCATAAATCCTAAGTGGCCTCCATTAGCATAATTTTGGTCATTTTTTGGAGCTAAAAAGAGAGAAAAATTCAATAGAAGACATAATTTTGGTGGAGATTAAAGAAGAGATTAATTCTACATTTCAAGAGATTGATTGTATTTCTTCTTCTAATATTTTCTTTATCAATTTTATGTATTTATTTATAAAAAATATGAGCTTTATGAACACAATTATATGTAATTAATTTATTAATCTAGGAATCTTATGAACCCAATTTTTATCATATGATGATTTAATATTCTACCCCAATTATAATTATAATTTAACTATATTATTTAATCTGATTTGTATGCTATTAATTTTTTGGCCAACAATTTATCTATAGAGACAATTAAATAATGAGAATTATTTAATTGTTTGTCTTAATTAAATAACATGCATAGTTTTTAGGCAGAGATGTATGATTCTTATGTATGTGATCCATAATTAATGAAATTAATGAGTAGTGTGCAATTTAATTGACTTTAAAGTGTGATTAAATTAATTATTATATGGTGTATAATTTAATTGAGAAAGGAATGGTTAGATTCAATTGATAATATAATCTACCATTCTGTTAGAAATTGACGGGGCTTTGTGGAAAAAAAAACAAAATCAGCTAAACGGCGCTGTGGAAGAAAAACAAAATCAGCTAAACACCACTCATCCTTACCCTTGGCATATTCTGAATTTGAGTCCAATTCTATTAGGTTATTATATATATAAATGGTATTGGCCGAACTACTGAAAAAATGAGAGCCCTTGATTTTTCCAAAATCTTACACGCTAGGGTTGAAAATGGTATTGTCCGAACTGCTAAAAAAAGAAGAGCCCCTGAATTTGCCAAAATCTACCAATCTGCTAGAAATTGATGGGGCATTGTTAAAGAAAAAAAAATCAGCCGAACACTACTCATCCTTACCCTTGGCCATGTTCTGAATTTGAGCCATCACTTAATTAATATTAAGCATCTCTTTATTTATTACTCAATAGGGTGTACAAAAGATAAGAAGAGCGGCGGCTGATTCATTGATAATTAAAAATCAATCGATTAAATAAATTGAGTAATATCAAATTGATATTTATGAAATATATTTATTAATAAATTTGTTTAGTATTTTTATCTTTAAATAGTTCCTTATTGTTTATATTTTTACATATTTAAATTAAATAATTTTATTTCTGATCATAATTATTTGATTTGATTATTAATTTTCAAAAAAGTTATTTTTATTGATTTTTGTTTAATCTTTTTATTCTAGAATTTGCTAATTGATTTGATTTAAGTAATATATATTTTGAATCATCTAGTTAGAATTATTTATTATTAAATCTGTTCTAGAACATACACGACTTGTGTTTTTATGCTAACCTATTTTGTAGTTGATTTGTAAACAATCTGTTTGGAGAGAAACTTATTGGAATATTGGTATGAAAATTGCTCACGCTAATTTTAGAAACTATGAAAACAGTGCAAGGGCTCGTTAGTAAAGTACATTGGGACAGTATCCTAGGGAGGGTAGCATAAAATCGAGTTTGTACTTGAACATTTGATTTTCATAATGGAAAGTTAGGTGGTCTGGTAGAGCAATAGTTTTCTTCTTGGGTTATTGTTGTGACCTATGTTGTTTCCATCTAAAAATATTTTGTTTTATTCTTTGATTTATGCACTTTATTCTTACACACGATTGCATGCCTAGCCGCTTTATTTAGGTTATCAAATTATAAATTGATAAAAATTAAAAATAACATATTCACTCTCTCTAGGTTAATCAAGTTTGTATCTTATAAACTTTTAACAACAAAAGTTCATGGAGATAAACAACCACATAGACCAACAACAACCCACTCTACTGGAGACAAAATGCCAGAAATATACAAGGTGTATGTATATGTAGATAGAGCTCTAGAATCGAGCACCCACATGGTAAAGCATAAACATGGATGACCTCAATTACCAATTGAGATTTTCATATGTAGGAATAATTGCACAAAGGTCAATTTCTCTTCTGACCCAAATAGGCATTCATAAACTAGCAAAGGGGTGGAAATATGAACCTATGGAATCTTTTTACGAGCTCTCTTCCAACTCGACCAAGCAGGTCTCATAACATGAATTAAGAAAATAGCATAGGAGAAATACAAAAAAAAATGTTTAATTCAACACAACTAAAACAACCATCAAATAAGAAAGAAAAATATGCAATAAACACACTAGTGACGGTGTGCCTCGTAGGCTCCTGTCTAAAATAGCTATATGTATAAACAAGTCAAGCATTACATAACATGCAAAATAGGAATACAAACTAGAAAAGCTATAAAGGATTTCTAATCACTTTAAGACCTTATTTGTGAGAGAATATTTTGTAAATTTCTAATCATACTCTCACAACATGCATTTATACAAAACACAACATACCAAGAGAAAGAGTATAACACCTGATACATGACTAGGATGAGGAGATACTGAATCCTTAGAGACTCACATCAAACTCATGTACATGTATATTAATTTAAATCAATAGAAGAAATAAACATAAAGCTATAGGCATGCTATAAGAAAAGGAAAGAAATCATGCAACTACATAAATAAAATAAGCTTTGTAGTCAGAGTTTAAATCAAGTATATTTTCATATACATTCTAGAAACATAGATTATACTACCAATATGGTAACCTCATCGAGTTATTTATGGCAACCACTCAGCAACAAACAATTCACTAAATACAATAAACAGATATAACATGATAAAAGTATAAACACAAATACCATTATCAGTTTGGATCACCCTACCCGAACTGCCTATTATTGCCTTCATTTTCTACTAACACAACAACCTGATCCGACACATGAATCTGACTCTTCTCTAGAGCCAACACTGTATATAGTAGTGTAATCATTTATCAACATTGTAGAAGCCCTCTCAACCATAACTACAACCACTTGCAATCACCATTTTGGATACTTATATGTATACCTTAGCCTATCCTAAGAGCACAGTATTACTCATATCTCTCTAGTAAAATAGTCTTAAGTACTTATAACTTAAGAATGCTATTTTACTCTCAAAAAAATGACACATAAACACCAAATACGTTTAAGGTGATTTGTGAACGAAAACAGATATTCACCCAAACTATAAACCTACAAGAAAACATTGCCTTGAGTACTTACCACTCAAGAGCATAGTTTTTCTCATACAGTTATGAATCACTAATATCGAATAAACACTAAAATTAATAGTAATTAGTAATCAAAAAATGAAATGTCAAATTGACAGAGCTCTATTATATTTGTTCTCATCAAAGAAACATGAAGAGAAGAAGTATTTATAGAAAATTTTGGGATGTCTAGGGGTACCTCATTGAGGCCTCACTAACCATAGAGAGAGGAGTCCGGTGAGGCACCCAAAAGTTCACCAACATATTTAATTTTGTGTTTTAAAAATTATCAAGTAATTTTCCACAAATATCTATAAATGAAATGAAACAAAAGCCATAGACTCAACCTAGCATACATACTATGAAAAGCAACCTCGTGATGTATGTAAACATGCTCATAAACAAAGTGAATCTAGCTATGTGCATGTGTGCATTATTGATCATCAGGAATCGACCTTACATAGATTAAGACAAATACATAGAGTAGAATTAATAGACTCCGTGTTTTGCAAACAGGAATGCCAATAAAGACACAGATGATTATAGGACTTACATTGAGGATAGCCCATATCATGAAGGATGTTCCAAGCATATAATGCAATAATATCTTGGTTGGCCTCTTTGAAATTGTTGGTCCGAGTATAACATAAATTTTATGAGTGACTTCTACAAAATTTTGTTTTTGGACTCCAATAAAATTAACATGTTGAACACTAGGGAAGTAAAAATTTACTCCATTGGTACTAGAACGATCCACTTTTCTTTCCTTACTTGCATAAACTTCATTTTAATTTTCACTTTCTTTATCATCTTTCTTCTTAATCATCTCTTGTTTTCCATTATTCTCTCTCTCTCTCTCTCTCTCTCTAGGATTAGGTACCAAAGTGGTACCCAAGAATAATAACTAGTACCCTTTTCACCCATGTTTTGAAAAGTTCTAATTTAGTACCCATGTTCATTAAATGGTTCAAATTTAATACCCTTATCCATAAAATAGTTTTAATTAGTACCCTAATGCATAAAATAGTTCCAATTTGCTACCATAGTTCATAAATTTAGTACTAGATTTATTATTCATAATTGTTAATGTTGGAATCATTTAACGAACATGGGTACTAAATTGAAACTTTTCAATAATATGGGTAAAATTGGATACTAGTTACTAAACTTGGGTACTACTGTGTACCTAACCCCTTGTGTGACTCAATCTCTTTTTTAAGCTCACTCTTTTTTTAACTCAATTTTATATTTTTTGCTCATTTTTAAAACCCAATCTCTCTTTTTAGCTCTGTTTTTCTAAATAATCTCACTTGATCTTCATACATATCTCTTCGGCGTAATGGTTCAAGATATTTCATCATTGTCCTTTATATATTTATACCTATTCTAGAACCCATCATGGATATCTCTCCTATCAAATTACCACAATCTCACCGATGAAATATGATAATAGTGTATATGAATTACATCACTAAGCATTTCACTGTTATATTTCCTGATTTAAAAGGATGCGATAACATGTTTGTTTATCTTTACTTCTCCAAAATCATTCATCCATATATACAGCCTTGGATATAGGAAAGTTTTCAAGTTCAATTTTTCGAACATGGTAGTGCTAGAAAAATTAGAATGAATGCAATCATCAATAAGATACATACCTTGACATGACATCTAGTATGAAACATGTTTAAAATCTATAAAAAAACATAACAATAACTTTTTTTCTCCTTTTTTTAAGCAATACCAAATTTTCCTCCCCTCCTCTTATTTTCCCCTTTTTTCTAAGAATTTTATTTTTCCTTTTTTTAATGCAACACGAACAAATATTTGCAAACAAATCACAATAAAAAAGGAACAAAGAAAAACAATAAACAAAAGAATAGTTAATTTGATTCTAGAATCTTATTCTGATACCAAATAATATGAACCACGAAAGGACTAGCCTTGAAAACTTACTAAGAAAAAAGAAATGTGAACCCAAAAGGTCATAACCTTGAAACTTAACAAAAAATTGAGTAAAAATCGCCCAATAAGCTAGAATATAGATTGTAGGATAGGAGTTTCATCTATTACAACCAAATCATCATTCAAATTTTTAAATTGACTATAAGAAAAGTATATAATAAGACTTATAATTATTATTAAAATCATATATAGATATGTTGGCCAATGCAATCCATTTCAAAGAATGGCATCAAGCAATCAAGCATAATATCTATGAATTAAAGTCAAACCTTAAAAATATGTTAATAAAATGGAACTCTTCAACCATTGCCAAGTTTCTTTGAACAACTTGCCATGATCATTATACTCTTTAGGATTGGACTATAATTTTGGGCATAAATAGCATTGTACTTTGTCCAAGGTTTCATCTGTCTTGGCCCTGTCATCCCTATAATACCTTAGGCACTTGAAAGTTTTTTACCCTTACGAGTGACCTTCAATAAGTGCATACATATTAAATGATAAAAATGTAAAAGATAATTTATTAAGTAATTTTTTTGAATATTTCAATAAATATAAATCTCATTGGTTTGGGTTCTAGTTGAAATAAACGAGGAAATCAAGCCATAAATGAACCTTATAGTTCTATTAAAGTTGGATAATAGCTATTTAAAGCTCGCAATATGCACTTAGGTTCATAGATCTTATAAATATTTTCAATATGTAGTTGATGTATCACACCTCCTTCTTTGGTGCTAAGTAACATATATGTCATTTGTTATATCTCTTATCAAGAACCCTTTACCCTAAAATCATGATCAATATTTAGTGATTAATATTATAAGTCAAATATAATTTACAACTAGAATAAATACATTTAACTTTTCAAAATTTTGTTAATCTCAAACGTGGATCACTAGATTGAGGAGTAGCAATTAGTACCATATGGTCATGAGGGGGACTAACATTCATAGGATGGTAGTTGAAAGTTTAAGTGTAACCTTTACATGATTGATTTCCCAACCTTTCATCAAATATTTGTGTTAAAGCTGTTAGAATTTTTTCTAAGGATTTATACACACTTACCAAGTTCATATGTTTTTTCATGGGCACATTTTTGAGCTTTTGCCAAGGATCATAATCATATTAAATTAGAGTCATATATTTTGAAGCTCCATTCACTTGTTCTGAGTGATCTAGTCTAAATGTATAAAATAAAACACCATTTGTAGGTTGATTTTGAAGATCACCTTTATTTATTTTCTAAATACAAATAAAAAATTTACATAATATTTATTAAATGTAAATAAAATATTAATAGATTACAATATTCAACTCACCACTGAATCAAGTAATGATTGTTGATCATTTGTTAATGTCTTCTTAGACCTTTTCTTAGGCACCTTGGTTGCTATGAACAAGGTTGCTCGTGTGACTTCATTATCTAACTCTTTCTACTATTCATTTTTTAACACACACACACACCTTCCTTATGTGTTAGAGATCGTTTACCCAATACCATGACTACAAATTGGATAAGCTTTATATTTATGAGTTACATGTTCTGATAAATTACCATAGGTTAAAAAGTCATTAATTTTTCATAAAAGCATCACTCTTAATATGAAACACTTGTTTTTGTTTGCATTATACACTTTGATGCCTTCATCTCACAAGGTCTCTAGACCATTTATTAAAAGCTTAAAGAATATATCAATGTCTAAACTAGGTTGTTTTAGACCCGATATCAACAGTTTTAACATCATAAATATTTTTATGCAAATCCAAGGAGGAAAATTATAGATGACCATAATAACTAGCCAACAACTATATCTAGTACTTAGGGAATTATATGTGTTCATTCCATCAATAGCTATGGCAAATTGAAGATTCCTATGTTCATTTGCAAAATCAGATCTCATGTTATCAACTACTCTCCAAGATGGGGAATCACAAGAGTGATGCAAAAAATCATCATTTGCCTCATGCCAGTCAACATCTTTTATGTCTCCTAACTCTTATACATTATTTGAAAATGAGGAATTAGTAGGAAGTACCATGAAACCTTTACTGACACTCATTTCTTCACATTTTCATCAAAAGTCATCTTCTACCTTGAAGCACCACAAGCTAGACAACTTGAGAGATTAATATATTCTTTTTTATAAAGAATATAATCATTTAGACATGCATGAATCTTTTTATATTTCATTCCAAAATGATTTAAAGCCTTCTTAACTTCATACATGGACAAAGGCAATTTATTTTCATCACATAGCAAGTTCATAACTACATTTAACATTTTAGTAAATCCAGTATCACTATGCCAAAAATGACTTTTAAAGTCTGTTCGTTGAACCGACTTTAAATTTTTAATTTTTTTTACAAAATTTACCCATTTTCTATTATATTCAAATTAAAACTTGTATTCGATCATTACATAATAGCAGAAAAAAACCAAAATTTGTTTCACAAATAGTTTAAATAATACAAATCATTGAAAAATTAAAAATTAATTAATTACTTGAGAATTAAATTTATTACAAAAAATAATTTATATATAATACATATATATTTAACTTAAATTGAAAATAAAATGATGTTGTCTCTTTTGTCATAGATTTTGTGATATTCCCACTTTATTTTAAGGAGAGGAAGCTTGGTTGGCTTAGCGAAAAAAAAACAGCTCGTCCATATAACAATTCATTCCCCTAAATACATGAGCACATAAACATCCACCAAACAAGCAGTCCAAACTTAGAGACATAGGAATGGAGAAATTAAAGTATTATAAAAATTACCATGAGGTGTTGTCCTATGTTATTCAAGATCATCATATTCTTCTCCTGATGTTATAATTTAAACAAAGTATTATGTCCATTCTTCTCGTAAATCATTAAGAATTTACATATCATAACCCCACTTGTTCCAACCAAAGAACTATATGTAATTAAATTCAAAATAAGAATGTAATATCATGAATACATAAACAATAACTTATATATGTTAAAAGATTAGTAAAAGAGATTACCACATCGACACCGGAGTGATATAATAATAACCTTAACCCTTCGAAATTATATTAGTACTGTATTAAACTTTTTTCTATAAATATGAAACTGTCTGGAATCAAGCTAGTATTTTTAATGCTATAATGACCTCTAAATATGAAGTCAAGTGTAACTCTCATTTGTTACTTGGAACAGTTGTTTGGTGCCCAACCAACCCATATAACAAATCAGAGTTACACTTGACTTCATATTTATGGCTCATTATAGCATTAAAAATAAAAGTTTGATTCCATATAGCTTCATATTTATAAACAAAAGATTTATACAGTGCTAATATGATTTCGAAGGGATAAGAGAAATTAAAACATGATGTTGTCATACAAGGGAACTAGGCAAGAGAGATGAGATGAAGTTTGGGCAAAAAATAGGTCAATATAACAATTCAATCCCCTAAATACATGAGCATATAAAGATCTACCAAACAAAACATTCATCAAACAAGCTGCATAGACTTTAGACATAGGAATAGAGAAATTAAAGTATTATAAAAATTACCATAATTTTGTCATATGCTATTCAAGATCGTCATAATCTTATCCCGATTCTTCTTTTGATGATATAATTTTAACTATGTGTTTTACCCATTCTCCTTGTAAATTATCAAATATTTGTGAGTGATAGCCTACTTGTTCCAACCAAAGAACTACATGTATTTAAATTCAAAATAAAAAATGTAATTTCATGAATTCACAAAAAATAATTCATATATGTTAAAAAGGCATATTGGTAAAATAGATTACCACATCTTTAATTGGAATTTTGATATTTGTGATAATTTCGGTTATAAACTTCATGACATAGTAACCACACATGACTCCATCATTTTGTTGTACTACCTACAAAAAACAAGTGTACATTATTTTACATATTCGAACATCTTTATTATTCAATAGTAAAATTAATTAAATTATTAATATTTGTTTGTACATACCATAACTTTGTCCCATATAAGCTTATGGAATTTTTTAAGGGCAATGTCCCCTACTCTTGTTTCACAGTTTCCATGACATATTAAAGTTTATAACGGTTATTTATTAAATATTACAAAGAATAATAGAATAAAAATAGCTAGCTATAACTCTTACATTTCAATAACTACTTTTGTATCTTTACTCAATTCTATGGAAGCTAAGTCACAGTACCAAACATGATGGCTATATAATCAAGGATTACCAACATCTAATGATCTTAGCCTTGTTCAAACCTTAGTGGCCAAGGGATTATCAACTTCTGATTTGTGTTAAGTGTTAATGCTTCATCACATAATTGTTTAGCTCTAATGCTAACATCATTCTCTTAATATTGATTGACAAATGAAGAATTATAGAACATTGCTAAATGTGATGAGTGATTAGCTTGAAGTCAATAATAACATGCCCTATATAAAAGAAATATATATAAATAATTAGCTAATATAAATATAATTATATATATTCTACATAAATGAAATTTATTTAATGATTGAGGACTCACTTTGTCCACACTTGAATTATACTTAAATTGATCATTTGATATTTAAATAACTTCAATATACACTCGATCGAGATATAGGTTTGGCTAATGTCTACACTAGAAATTTCTATAGGAAGTGGCACAGTCCATCCATCATTTATGTTAGATGCCCTCGCAACAATAGTCATCAAAGTGCCTACTAAAATTTATAGCATAATCATAACTATACTTTTTCCATGGATTCTTCTTGAATGACTTAGTGCGTGATGCTTGACCACTAGACATAGATTTACCACGAGATACTTGCTTTGTATCTCTTAAATGTGCCGCACTTAGTAATTCTGGTATAATAGACTAAAGAATAAGTATTATATATGTTAGTAATAATAAAATAATAATAATATAATAGTAGTAAAAAAGTGTTATTTTAATAAAAAAAATAGTACCATGTCAAAATTAATCACAACTTGACTCGATGGCCAAGCCACATATTGTCCAACCGCTTCTTGGATTGTGGTTGCATTAGAAGGTATAGGTAGTGGAAAATCATAGAGCAATGATTGATTAATTACTATTCACCAATAATTTGGCAAATATTGATTATGAATCATTTGATCATCACTCAATTGTCGTACCATTCCAATAGCAACAAATTCCGTTGATGAAGGATGTTTCAACAAACATTTCATATTTTGTAATAAAAATAAGCATTACATATAATAAATAAAATATATAATAAAAAATAAAAATAATAGACTATCTATATAAACTTTAAATCTTACCCCAAATGATTCATCAAATAGAGGAGGACTTCTATGTGGGGTAGCTATTGGAAGTACATTCTCATCAAAACGTTCATCGTGATATGATGGATGGTAAGAATGCATAGATTGCATTGGAGAAAATGAACCACTATCGGATTGCATACGCATTCTTGGCATAAAGGGAGGACCAATAGGATGAATATATCCTATACAAGATATAGGTTGGGCACCATGAGATTGCATGGGTGGCATGTCCTACATAGATGGTGGCATGCCTTGATTGTAGTATGCTGCCATGCTTGACATGTGTTGTGATTGATATTCTTTTAAAGTAAAAATCTCACTTAACATTGAGGCCTTAAAGGAGTTGAGTTATTCTTCAATTTTACAATACTTCTCCTTACTAACCTTCTGAGGCTTTTGTTTTGGAATGTTAAAATACTCCATATAAGCATCATATTGGCTTTCTCCCCTAACATGACCAGGATGCTCACGTCTGAATGCATGGTATATAGCATCTCTCCCTGGATGTTCGATTATTTCACCCTTGGCTATTTGTTCTTGAACAACTCTTTACAAATAATAAAGCAAACAAACATATCATACATTATTACATCAATTAGAAAATATCATATGGACTTTGTATCAAGTTAAATTACTAACTAACTTATTTAGTTGTTCTTCTCTTCGCTTAGCCATTGGTCTTGACTTCTTTATTTTAGGGGTCTTTGTTTCTATGTAAAATTCAGATCAGGTAACCGGTCAACCCAATTAAGCTTCCTACATAAATTAAATAAATTTATTAACCAAGAAATCAACTTAAATTTGAGGAAAATAAATACAAAAATATTTATAAATTAACACAAATTAATAATATCATTCTATATCTAACTTCAAGATTTTAAGACCTCCTAGTACGGTTAGGAAGAACATTATGCATTTATATATTCTGATGTTTTTCTCTAATAATTTAAAATTCATCTTTACGTCTATAATCCACGAAGTCTTTCCAAACTTGAGGTGTAATCCAAGGGTGTTATTTAGGGATTTTGTAAATTTTTGCTTCATCAAGTGGTTCCAAATATAGAAACACATAATTTCTTGCCAATCTGGAAGTTTTATATTCCTTCCATGACTTATTTGCAATCTTATAACACTTGCTCATCCAAGTGTCAGAGACTTTATAACAATTATGTAAAAATACACTACAAAAGATGAGATATAATACAAAAAAGATATAATATATGTAATTAGTTATAAAATAAAAGAGACTTACACAAATGGTTTTCCATATTTTCAACTTTTTAGCTTTTTCAACCTTGTTCAATCATTTATATTTATTAGTATACTTGACTTCACTAGTCTACCAATAAAGGATTTCAATTGTTGGCCATTTTCCCCCAATGGATTACCAATATGACCAAATAGAACGGGTAATCTATCATCTGGGTTAAATGGAGCATTAGGTATATTCGCCCAACCCCTTCTTTTAAAATTCCCCAATAGATCATTTGGTTCTACAATCTCTAGTACCCTAGGATCCATGAAATATCTTCAAACATTGATGAAATATAAATTAATTGACAATTATAATTCCAAACATATAAACATGCAAGAGTTAATAGTGACAATATAGAACATACATTATGTTTAAGTAGGTTGTTGATCGTATATATATATATATATATATATATATATATATATATATATATATATTCACAATCACTTCGAGTCCATGACGAAGAATCATTGTCATCAACTAGATCATCACATACATTAGGCAATTTGTTTGAGAAATTACTAATATTAGATAATGTATCAAGCATTTTATCATCTTCTAAAACATCATAATGGTAGAACTCTTTTTGTGGAGGCATTAACACAACAAACCATCTTGTGTCAATTTTATCACTCACGTAAAATACTTGTTTTACATGAAGTGCTAACATGAAAGGATCATCAGTGTGACTTATCTTGGATAAATTTAAAAGGGTAAATTCAAAATTGTCTATTTTATATCCAACATTGATAACATCTTTGACCCAATCACACAAGAATATTGTTTCATGAAAGACCTCATAATCAAGTTCCCAAATTTCTTGAATTATACCATAATATGTTTTATCAGAAAGTACAAGATTACCATCTTTTGAACTGGAAAGTTGCATAGTTTTTGCAATCATCTTCACACCACCATTATGATTTACTTGGACTTTGTTCCTTGCTTGAGTCTTAAACCTCGATCCATTAATTGTAAAACTAGAATATGATTTGACATCGAATTTTGGACCATATGCAAGCCATTCTAAACTTTCTATTCTTTTAATATTGGGTTTGTTGAGTTCAACTCAAATCTATGCATACAAAAACATGAAATATGTTTAAAACAAAGTTTTGAAACATTTCATAGAAGTACTAATGAATTCTTGTATGTGACACTTACATTGTTGCAAAACAAATTAATAAGCTCTCATTTATGTTCATCATACAACCATTTTTTGCCTCCTTTTTTTATAACAAGGACTGATCTTCAATAAGTTTATATGCATTTTGTAATGTTATTAAAGATATATCAATTAGATATTATTAATAGTTAAATAGAAAATAATTTTATTTTAAATGAAAAGGTTGAAAATGTCATCACTTACTCTATGTATGGTTATGCCTCCTAAGTATTTACCAAATTGGTTTGTTGTTCTATTTCCCATCCAATACGATCAATAAACATTTTCTTACTTCCACCAAGCATAGGGTTATCTACTTAGATCATGTGACAATTTAAGAAAAAATTGTGCATAGGATTCCCAATTTCAATGCAACCACTAAAGTATTTAGAATAAAACTCAATGGCCTCTTCAGTAATGTAACGTTCCACCATGCATCCTTTAGGTCAATTTCTATTATTTACATATCCTTTAAGGAATTTCATGTATCTCTCAAAAGGATACATCCACCTTAAGTAAGTAGGACCACACAATTGAACCTCTTAAACTAAATGAGCACACAAGTGAATCATTATATGGAAGAAAGAGCGAGGAAAATATTTTTCAATTAGATACAAATTCTTTACAACATCTTTCTGTAAAGAGTTTAACTCTCCAATTGATATAAATTTCTTGCATATTTTATTGAAGAATGAACAAAGATGAATTATTGATAATTGAACATGTTTTGGAAGAATTGATCTAATAGAAATTGGTAATAACTATTGCATTAAGATATGACAGTTATGCAATTTCAATCCATAAAGTTTCTTATCGATGATAGACACAAAATTTCTTAAGTTGGATGAGTAACCATCATGAACTTTCAAACCCGTCAAACATTTACAAAAACATCCTTCTCTTTTCTTGACATTGTATATGATGCTAGTGGCAAGTATGTTCGATTCTTATCATTTTCCACCCTTGGTGCCAATTCAGGTCGTATGCCTAGTTTCTTTAAATCTAGTCTTGCTTTAATTTCATCCTTCATTTTTCAGGTATATTAAGTAATGTACCAATCAAGCTCTCACATACATTTTTCTCAATATGCATGGCATCTAAGATGTGACGAATGTGTAAGTCTTTCCAATAAGGTAATTCCCAAAATATTGATTTTTTATTCTAACAACTATGATCTATTGATTTAGTAACATTTTCATTTTCACCCTTTTTATTAGTTGACCTCTTTTTTCCCCTCCGTTAGTGAGCATTCTTTTTTTCATATTTTCATATCGTGTAAATGTCATACCATTCAATTGCCTTAAAATCTCAACACCTCGTAAAGGTCAGGGTGTAGGATCATGATCTTCTTCACCATCGAATAGTTTCTTTTGGTATCTAAACTTGTGTCCAGATGGAAAAAATATTCTATGTCTTCTATAAGACATCTTTCGTCCGTCAACAAGATAAGTTACAGAAGTTCCATTACTACATATAGGGCATTCCATATAACCTTTAGTTGCATGTCTTGATAAGTTCACATAGGTAGGAAAATCATTAATTGTCCATAAAAGAACCCCTCTCAAATTAAAGTGTTCTTCTTTATATGCATCGTAAACATTTACACCATCATTCCACAACGTCTTTAAAACATCTATCAAAGGCTGCACATATACATCAATATCAACACTGGGTTGTTTCAGTCTTGAGATCAATAATGTTAACATCATGAATTTTCTTTTCATACAAAACCAAGGAGGAAGGTTGTATGTTACCATAATTACTGGCTAACAACTATATATACTACTAAGGGAACTATGTTGATGAATTTCATCAGCAGCAATGGCAAGATGAAGATTGCACAAATCAGATGCAAATTGAGGGGATAAATTATCTACTACTTTCCAATTTGGAGAATCACAAGGATGACATAGCACCTTATCATCAGATCGATTATATGAATGCCAAGTCAACATCTTTGATGTCTCTTTACTTTTGAACAATCTTTGAAAGCGAGGAATCGGAGGAAAGTACCAAAGAACCTTTCTGGGCACGCTTCTCTTAGGTGTTGTCTCATTTGTAGCATGCTTCCATCTCAATTCTTTACACATCAAATAACCATCTAATGTATCATATTCTTTTCTATAAAGAATGCAATCATTTGGACAAGCATGAATCTTATAATATTGCATGCCAAATCAACTAAGAGATTTCTTCACTTCATACATTGAAGATGGCAATTCAATACCCTCAGGAAATATTTCTATTAGTACATTTAGTAATTTTATGAATCACTTGTCAGAAAAACCAATTTTTACTTTCACATTGTACAAGTGAATCAATCTCGACATTTTAGTGTATTTCTTGCATTCTAGATACGACGGTTTTTTGGCATCTTCTTGAAGTTTTTTAAAGGTTTCAGGATCATTCTCATGAAATTCATCTTCAACACCATGAAACATATTTTGTGTTTGTATATTATGATAAGATGTATATAATCTAGTCACATTCTTATTTATCTCTTTCCCATGAGTATTATCAATATTTTCTCTATGATAATACCAATATTTATAACTCAAAAGAATACCACTACAAATAAAGTGATACTTAACCTCGTCAACATCATAAAATTGCTCATTTTTACGTTTAATACATAGGCATCAAATCATACTAATTTCATTATTACTATTTCTACAAGCAAATTCCAAAAAACTTTCAACTCTAGAAATGTAGTCCTGCTCAATTCTACACTTTGACACTTAAGATTTGTCTATTTTCTATTAATGACAATAAGCATATTAAATATGTATCCAACCAATATATTTTAGATATTATTATATATGAATTCCCTAATTATTAGAATATCTATCAAAACATCATATAAAAATAAATACATAAAAAATCAAACATAATAAATATATACACATAAATATAATTATATGAGATTGATTGTAATTACTAATAATAATATGGCACATCATTTGAGTTTATTTTAAATTTAAGATATATAAAACAAAATTTATATAACAATTTTGTGATGATTAATATTTTTTTTAAATAACTACACTACCTCAATCCTAAATTTTTAATGAACATCATATTGTTGAATCATGTCTTTCCCATTTCATATTAAAAAATAAATAAATTAAAAACTGACCTTAAATTACAGTCATAAATATATAAATTTATTTCATTACGAAAATTTATACAAAACCTAAATAATAAAAATAATAACATACATATAATACAAACCTACATATATGATAAAAAAAAATTATACATATAAATAATAACACATAATATACAAATAAATAAATAAATAAATAAATAAATATGAATAGTAAGTGTGTAGAATTAATAGAAATACTTACAAGAGTAAATGAAGTGACAAAATGAAGGAAATGAAAAAAAATGGTGTTTGGTAAGTGAGAAAATAGGTATAAAAATTTAAGTTTTTTGCTCAAAAAAATAGGGGATCTAGAAGATAAGTTACAGAGGAAAAAACCCACTAAATAGTGCTGGAATAATTGGTGGTCGTAGGTGACCAAAAAATGAGAAATAGTGGATGGGTTTTTTTTTTTTTTTGGTTTTTTAGAGTTGCAGTGCTTGAAATAGTTTCTGTTGGAAAAGAAAAAAAAGAAAATGAAAAATATCTACGTGTGTAACATCGGTTGACACGTAAAACCGATGTTATAGTCTACGTATTTTAAATTCATTTAAAGTTGGTTTTCAACGAACCGACTTTAAATTTATTATAAGTCGGTTTTTATCAAAACTCGATTTTAAATCTAGATTTAAATACTATTTTTTTATAATAGTGATTAACTTTTTCATATTTTACTTGATATTATACATCTTTATCGATGCACAAAACTTAATATTTTTTTATACAATTTGAAAAAAGTGGCTTCTTTGCATCTTCAACCTTGGATAAGGGTAGTTGTCGACAACTGGGGGTTGTTGGAGGTCACGAGATTGTCAGTCTATGCTACACGGATGGTGGATCGGTTGGGAGAGTTTGGGTAGAGGATATAGACAAAATAAAAAGTGAGTAGAATACATTGCACAATTATTACATGTGATTTTTAGTATGAATCATCACATCATTTTTTTTCTCTCTCCTATACTAAATAATTGATATGATGATTTTTTTTTCAATCAAAAACATACGTTGTTTTTTGTGTAATTAAGAAAAAGTATAAATTAGTCCCGAAAAAAGTGATGTGATGATTACTCTTAACTTCAAATAAAATTGTTAGATATGAGAAATTATACATTATTCTCTAATAAAATGATACGATGATTTCTATTAATTTTATTGCGTGATGTTTTAGAAAAATAATAACTAAGTAATTATATTTAAAAAAAAATTAGTATATTTATTTATCACTCCATTAATCTCGATCATTATATAATCAATAATCAAGAATTATATATAATTTTTCTCACCTCACTTACTTTTAAAATAATGTATAATTTATGATTTTATAGAACAAAATTATCAAATACCTTATAGTAGAGTGTTAATGTCCTTACATTATGACACTACTAAAATATCATTATGACACTACTAAAATATCAAATTTAATAGTGTGATAATTTTGGAAAATATATACCAAATATCTTTTATTAAAGTGATTAATGTTCTACATTTTCCCACACATACATACATATATATATATATATATATATATATATATATATATATATATATATCCGTTCAATTTCCCAAATCCAATGCAACGTGTTTTTTAGTAGCTAAAGTTTGTAAAAAATTTGAAAACCATATTTGGACCATTTATTTGCACCTTTTTTTTTTCCTTCTTTTCTTCTTTACTTCTTCTTCCTGAGATGAACCATATAATAGAATTCTCTCATAATTAATTTGTGGTTTCCCTAATTTATTTCCTACTTATACTGCGATTCACCACTAGATTGTGGGTTCCTTAAAAGGGCTAATTCGATCAACTCTTCTCCCAAGTCAAAAGCCGAATTTGATGTTGTAACGATCATATTTCAAGCTAACGTCGAAGTACGTAGCTCTTATATATACTTGGCCTCAGAAAACCAACTTAAGAAATATAGAGAAAAAGTTAAGTTGTCTTCCAAATATTTGAACTTAATTTTCTTAGAAAATATGGCTAGCATGCAGCAAACCCAAGGCCAGGTATTGTATAATCTATTAATGTTTTTTAAAAAATACATTGTTACAGTAATTTTGTTTTGACATCGTTATAAAATTGTATAAATTATTTATAATATTTTTATAGTTTTTTTATACTTGACTCTATTTTTTTTAATTAAATAAAAAAGTAGGTGCAATTTAAACTTAATTTCATGATAATTGAGTGATGAATCATATCACAAAACATAAGTCAAAAGTCAATCCTAATAATATTTTTATAATTAAATACATGTTAATGTTATTATTATTGAATAAAATTATCATTATTTAAAAATTATTATTATAATAACAATTATGATAGTGAAAATATCTATAAAAAGTATTATTAATTAATTTGATGATTTATTTATATACATCAATCCTATCAACATGTCAATTTTATAAGTGTTTTTAACATGTATACTGCTACTAAATTAGGTGAAACCCATAATTTATCTTGTAACATGTAATTTATTTTTAAATAACATGCAATAAAGATGATAGGTACGTACATGCATATATATATATATATATATATATATGCATGTACGTACCTATCATCTTTATTGCATGTTATTTAAAAATAAATTATGGGTTTAGTGATAAATTATATATATATATATGTTTTAGTGATAATACTTATAGTTTTCCTTTTGATGGGTGTATAGGGTAAGGCAGATGAATTGGCTCAATCTGCTAAGAATTCAGCAAGTGCAATCAGTGAGAAGGCCTCTAGTGCAACTGAATCAACAAAAGAATCTGCCCAGATGACGAAGGAGGAAAGTGCTGGCATTCTTCAACAGGTAACTTCTCGTTCATTTTTTAACATTTTTTTTCTTTATATTTTAAAAATATTATTGGTCTTGCAAAATTCTTTTAATAAAAAAAATTAGAGATATGTTAAAAAATTATTGAAACAGTTTTGTTGAATATGACGTATGCATACATGAATCAATCAAGTTTTCAAAAGGAAAATGCTTAAAATGGTCCAATTATAGAAGAAAATAAATTGGGGCACTTCATCCCTTATTTCAAAATTAAAAAAATTAAAAATTGCATGTAGTATCAAGCATATTTGAGTTTTTTATTGAGTGGAACATATCAATTGTTATATACCATTAGTTTACATTGTACCCTATTTGTTTAAATAACATTACATACTCTCTCATACATATATACATATATACTTAGAGGATTTGAATTCATGCATTCAAATTAACCACAAGGTAAATTCTAAACTATTTAAAAAAATATTTTATAAATATAATTTATTTGTTACAAATTTATTGTCTCTTTATTTTAATAGACTCAATTGTTAACAATTAAATATTACGAATTAACATCTCAACTTATCATAAAATATCATATTATTTGAAATATATATGATGTCTAGCACTGCTTAAACTATTATTATCATGTTTTCTGCAAAATTAAGGGGCCATAGCCACTGTAGGTCATGCCCATGGTCCGTCTATAGTGATAGAAAAAACTGGCTGACCAGGAAATTAAATTTATAAAATAATAAAAAAGAAAAATTGGCTATTTTTTAGATGAATTTTACATGCTATTTTTTAATAAAATTAGTTTCAACACATACAAATAAAACTTCATATAATAAATTTAGTTAAGATTCAAATAATCTCTATTATTAATTATCTCTAAAACTTTATAATATAAATATTATACAGTATAAATAAATAAAATATATATTTGTTTCAATTCCAACCTTTTTTACATAATACTTGGAGTCATTCTATAAAATATGTGAGCTACTTATAACTATTTTTAGCATTTACATTTATATAAATAAATATGGTCCATTAAAATTTTACATAATACATGTTCTGCTTTGAGCTAGAGTCTATTTTTTAAGGGTATTTATACTATTATGGTTTGTGATTGGAATATTAAAGTAGTAATAAATATTACTTTTTATCAATATTGTGGTTTGTTATAGACTGGAGAGCAAGTGAAGAACATGGCTCAGGGTGCTATGGACACTGTGAAGGACACACTTGGAATGAATGACAAGAACAAATAACAGCACAAATTAAACTAAAATTCAAATGTGAAGATCTGCTATACCTGGGCAGACTTTATTAATATTATTATTAATTTTTTTTTAATTAGGATTTTGCTATGCCCATATGGACAAGCGAATTATAAGCCTGTCAGTGGAGAACTCTTACAAAAACGAGAAGCCTCCTGTCAGTTTGTAATAAAAATTTAGTCGTTTCCTTTCTTTTATCATTTTTTTTAATGCAATTTTTTTGGGATGTTTTTTTCCCCCTTTTGTGTGTGTCATACTATATTTGCTTATGAACTTCAAGATCAGTACACTTGCGCATATTTTTATAATTATTTTACCTAATTAATACCCATATATTTTCAAATAAGACACATTTACTGTCCACTATTGAAAAATGTACACAATTGGGAAATTAATGAATCATTATTGAAATTCAATTCAAGAATTTTGTAATGCCAATGTTGTTAAGGCATAAAGAGTGAAATGATGATTCAGCTCAATAACTAACAGAATTGTAACCAACTTAGGTAGGTTGTAGAGTCTCGTAGCCGAGTAGTGATGAAAATCAACAACAACTCAATAAATAGAGTGGTTTAAAAAAGTATTTTTTAAGAGAATCTAGAAGGATGTATAAAAGAGAAGTGTGTGATAATATTTGTGTGATTAGAATTATTTCTTAGTTTTATATCTATGTGGTGTAGATTGCGTGGTGAGAATTATAAATAATCTATCTTGCATTTGGTTTAATCATTCCATCAAAAACAAATAAGTCGTTGTATTCTTAGTTTAAGTATGAGCTGAGAGTTTTCTCTTTGAGTATTTGTATTTCTCTTCAATTTGTCAGTTGTCTTTAAAAGGTGTTATAGTGTCTTTTATTGTTTATAATAAAAGTAGTTTATTTACTTGTTTGGATCCAATATTAATAAATTTATAATCGTATATTCTAAATTTTATTCAATAAGTAGTATATATATATTCTTAGCTTTAGTACAATTTATTCTACTAGGGAATATATCATAATTCATTCACTCCTTACTCTTGTATATAGTATGAAAGTCCTTGTGGCTCAAGAATTGTTGACTGCGATCTAAGTACTTTGTGTTGATCTTGCAATGGCTTCCAAGAATAAAGATGTTGCTCATTCAGACGATGGTGAAGATATATACTTCGAGATCTGTTGATCATGGAACTGATCTCAATTTTCCACCACATATTCATGCACAAAAAGAATCCAGTGATATTCATGATCAATTTGTAGTTGCTACTCCACCTCCGAATATTTCTTTCTCGATCAAGCTGGAAAATGATAACTATCTTATGTGTAAGGAGAACATATATAAAGAGCATGATCACAACATATGGACTGGAAAAGCTTTATTGATGGAACCTTGCTTCCCCCTCCAAAGTTCATCAATTATTGACTTAATCTCAGGTATGCTAGTTGGAATCGATTAAATTCTATGTAAAAATCATGGATTTACAATCCTATTTCTAAGAATTAATTTATCTTCAGTTACCACAAGAAAGTCCAAGTTTATGATCAATGGATTTCTCTTGAAGAAAATTTTAATTTTACTATAAGAATTATAATTATTGAGCTAAGTTTGCAATTGTAATAATTTCAGAGAAGAGGTTCCTCATTGTCTGAACTCCTCGCTTGCAGCATAGCTAACTGATTAAAGGCTAAGGGTGAAAATGTTCTTGAGAAGGATTTGATTCATTATGTGCTTAGTGGCCTTGATCCTAGGTTTAATTCATTTACCATATCTATGCATGTGCTTGACCATTTTCCTAAGTTTGATGCACTGTGTGGTATGTTGTTAGCATATGAGAGTATGCTAGTTCAACAAGATCACTTGATTCGAAGGTGTATCAGGCAAATGTTGCTCATTTTCCTTGATATGGTAGTGGTAGGAGTAAATAAAATAGTAGTGATGTCAAGCCACAACCTTGGAGAATTTTAATACTAAAAGCAAGCCTTCTAGTGAAGGATCTCAACGATCTAGGGATGGTGACAAGGTTAATCACAAATTTTTTGAGAAGCCTACTAATCAAATTTGTAGAAAAATAGATCATGTTGCATCCAAAAGTTTTCAATTAAGAGATATTTTGATTGGAAAGTTCACTAGTAATGTTCTTTCTACTGGTATGAATGTTGTTGTTGATCTGTATCTTCAAAAGATGTTCAGGGTGATTCAAATGATAAAGCTCCTACTTGGCTGCTCGATTAAGGTGCAAGTCATAACTTGACACCTGATGCATCTCTACTTCAACAAGCAAATAATTAAAAAGGTAGTGGTATTACTATTGATAATGGCAAGGCTATGTAAATTCATAGCATTGGAAGAAATTTTCTAACTATAGCTAGTGATAGTGATAAAAAGTTTTCTTTGAATCATTTACCATGTATTGTCAACTTATTGTTGTTAATGTTAATAGTTTCTGTATTTTTGTATTTCTTTGTTCTGATCTTTTCTTTACAAGAGTTAAGATATATGTATACAAGGAAAACGAGAATTAAACAATAACCATAATTCATGCACATCCATGTTTTATGGCTTCACTAATTTTATTGTCCGCTCCATGTTTTACTCCACTGAGCATTGGTGTCTGCCACTATTGCAGCATGCACCACAGCATACACCAACACTCCCCCTCAAGTTGGTGCATATATGTCTCTTATGCCCAATTTGTCAAGTGAGTTGTAGAAGTTCTTTGCAGACATAGATTTTGTGAGTATATCAGTGATAACTGTATTTTATATAGTTATTTCCATCAATTTTAGTAATGATAATTGATATGTTCTTTTAATATTTAGTTAATTTTTGTTAAATAAATTAATATTTTCCTCTTATGCATTAAAAATACATTTTTAATAAAATTAAATAATTTGTATCAAAAATGTACTTAATTTCATATATTTTTGTCCACAAATATAATTTCAAATAATATAGTTCTTAATTACAATTTATAAAAATCGAAAATATAATTTAAATTAAATTTGGGCTTAATTATAATAATTTAAAGTTTAAAAAATTTAATTTAAAATTAGCAAAGGGCTTAACTATAATTTAAGAAAGTTTAAAATGTAATTTGAAATATATTTGTGGGTGAAAATATAATTAATAAAAGTTTAATTTTTTGTGCAGGTGAGAAGAATCTACGCGCCAATCTACACGCGCGAATCGTGGACCGTCCGATCAGATAAGACACGGTTGAGATTCGTGCGTCCTCATCACACCCGACCAAAGAGAGTGGGTGTAGGTTTCAATTTTTCACGCGGCTCGGTACGCCGAGTAGGGCCCACCTGCCGCGCAGGCCGGCGTGCAGAGTGGGACCCATGTGTGTGACGCATCCAACCACTGTCCCCCACGTATGCTCTGATCCCGTGCATTGATCTCTTCGTGCAACCGGAGTTTCAACGAATCAGAAGATGCCACGTGTCCACCTGAATCCATTCCTGAAATCAGAAATTGGCACGTGTCCTACTCTATTTTTCAGCCAATAATGTGATGACACGTGGCATGTTATCATGAGCGCGAAAGCGCAGGATCAAGCCCGTGTGTAGCCGTTGCTCCGTGCTCTGATGTTTCCTGGGCACGTTCCCAGAAGCCAATCAGAAGCTGCCACGTGTTCTGCAGTCCAACCCCTAATACCACAAAAATTCTAAACCAAAAAAAACTTCTAAACTCTATCATAATATCACATATTTATAGCTAAACAAATACATCTAAAATATTACATTTTTTATTTTATTTTTTTATAAAAAACGCGTAATAATTTGTATCGAAAAACAAAAATCACGCGTATCGATTTTATTAATTAAATCACGCGTGAACTAGGGGTGTCGATTCTGCATTTTTTAAATTTTTATGCATGCCACGTGTCAGCGTCTGATTCGCTGAAAGGAATTAATGCGGACACGTGGCAGCTTCTGATTGGCTTCTGGGAACGTGCCCAAGAAAAATCAGAGCACGGAGCAACGGCTACACACGGGCTTGATCCTACGCTTTCGCGCTCATGATAACATGCCACTTGTCATCACATTATTGGCTAAAAAATAGAGTGGGACACGTGCCAATTTCTGATTTCAGGAATGGATTCAGGTGGACACGTGGCATCTTCTGATTCGTTGAAACTCCGGTTGCACGAAGAGATCAACGCACGGGATCAAAGCGTAAGTGGGGGACAGCGGCTGGATGCGTCAGACAGGTGGGTCCCACTCTACACGCCGGCCTGCGCGGCAGGTGGGCCCCACTCGGCCTACCGAGCCGCGTGAAAAATTGAGACATGCACCCACTCTCTTTGGTCGGGTGTGATGAGGACGCGCGAATCTCAGCCGTGTCTTATCTGATCGGACGGTCCACGATTCGCGTGTAGATTGGCGCGTAGATTCTTCTCACTGCCTTGAGAAAATTAAACTTTTATTAATTATATTTTCACCCATAAATATATTTCAAATTACATTTTAAACTTTCTTAAATTACAGTTAAGCCCTTTGCTAATTTTAAATTAAATTTTTTAAACTTTAAATTATTATAATTAAGCCCAAATTTAATTTAAATTATATTTTCGATTTTTATAAATTGTAATTAAGAACTATATTATTTGAAATTATATTTGTGAACAAAAAAGTATGAAATTAAGTACATTTTCGATACAAATTATTTAATTTTATTAAAAATGTATTTTTAATGCATAAGAGGAAAATATTAATTTATTTAACAAAAATTAACTAAATATTAAAAGAACATAGCAATTATCATTACTAAAATTGATGGAAATAACTATATAAAATACAGTTATCAATCAGCCAATTGATCTTCTGATTTAACAAATGGAAGCTGAATAATCTTTTCTTCAAGATTTTGTTTGATGAAGTTTCGATCCACTTCAATGTGCTTCGTGCGATCATGTTGAACTGGATTGTGAGAGATGTCAATGGCTACTTTGTTATCGCAAAACAAGCTCATTTCAGAGTTAGGAGCAACACCAATCTTAGTTAGAAGTTTTTTCAACCAAAGGAGCTCACATATTCCCTTGAGCATTCCTCAAAATTCAGCTTCAGCACTAGATAAGGCAACTACCTTTTGCTTCTTACTCCTCCATGTAACAAGATTACCCCCCACAAAAGTAAAGTACCCAGCAGTAGATTTCCTATCCTTGATATTCCCTACCCAGTCTAAATCAGTGTATCCAACGACTTCCAATTGACCATTCCTTGAAAACATAAGTCCTTTTCCAAGGGAGGATTTTAAATAACAAAGTATTTGCATGACCGCATCCATATGGTCTTCACTTGGGCAGTGCATGAACTAACTCACGACACTCACAACATAAGAAATATCAGGTCGAGTATGAGATAAATATATGAGTTTAACTACTAACCGTTGATATCTCTATTTATCTACTAGTACTTGGTCCATATATTCTCCAAGTTTTTGATTTTGAACCATTGGAATATCGACAGGTTTACAATCTAGTAGTCCTACCTCTGCCAGTAGGTCCAGAGTATATTTCCTTTGGGAAAGACATATGCCTTGTTTTGATCTTGTTACCTCAATGCCTAAGAAGTATTTGAGCCCTCCAAAATTCTTCATTTCAAACTCATTTGACAGTTGTTCTTGAAGTTTAGAGATTTCTTCTTTATCATCCCCTATAATAATCATGTCGTCTACATAGACTATAAGGGTTGTTATCTTCCCTAATAGATGTTTTAGGAAAAGAGTATAATCAGAGTTTCTTTGTTGGAACCCATATTTCTTCATTGCTGAACTCAACCTACCAAACCATGCTCGAGGTGATTGTTTTAGTCCATATAATGCTCGTTGTAATCTACATGCAATTTCTTTTCCTGATGTAACAGTATATCCTGGTGGGATATCCATGTAAATCTCTTCTTCAAGATCACCATGAAGGAATGCATTTTTTACATCAAGTTAGTGCAATGGCCAATCTAAATTTTCCGTAAGAGATAACAAGACTCTAACGGTTTTTAGTTTAGCCACAGGTGAGAAGGTTTCTTGATAATATATCCCGTGTTTCTATGTATATCCTTTTGCTACAAGCCTCGCCTTGTATCGATCAATTAACTCATCTGCTTTATACTTAATGGAGAAAATCCACTTGCATCCTACCATCTTCCTCCCTTGAGGTAACTCGCTTAACACCCATGTGTTATAGCTTGAGCCTATTTTGGATCAGATAAGGCTTCTTCAATGCTACTTGGAATTTGACACGAGGAGATTTTTTGTGCAAATTCCCTGATAGGTTTTGATAACCTTTGAGTAGATACATAATTTGCTATTGGATACTTGGATTGTCGTTCTTCTCTTTCTGGGGAGTCTCGATTTGGAAGTTCAAGCTCGGGTCTAGATACTAGCTCTTCTATATTATTGGCACGATCCGAGTATGTTGGATCATTACTAGTGTTTAATATTTCAACATCAATCCAATTTCGTTCTTCATCATAACTTTCCTCCTAAAGAGTGCAATTGGATACCGGTGATGGGAAAAACCATTTTGATTCGAGGAAAGTGACATCCATGGTAATATAGGTTCTTTTAGTAATTGGATCATAGCATCGATAACCCTTTTTTTGTATGCCATACCCTAATAATACACATCGGATAACACATGGATCCAACTTAGTTCGTTGATTTTTGTGGAGGTGGACAAAAAAAAAACACATCCAAATATGCAGGGGTGAAGCATCAAAATAGTAGGCAGGGGAATATGATCGGATAATACCTTTAATGGAGTCTGAAATTGTAAGGTCTTTGTGGGCATGCGATTCAGTAGATACACAGCTATAGTAATAGCATCACTCCAGTATCTACTAGGCATATGTGCACCAATTAGTAAGGCCCGAACAACTTCTAAAATATGTCTATTCTTCCTCTTTGCAGTCCCATTTTGTATGGTGATGAGTGCTCAAAAAGCACTAAAATAACCATGATTTTATCCAAATTAATTGATTAAAAATATATATATTTATATGTTTTATCATATATTTATATAAATTTGTCTTTTTTGGAATCACGGGTATTTTTATTGTTTTTCAGGTATTTTGCCTTAAAAATCCAACTTAAAGACTCGGAATCTTTGGAAGCAATACATCGCCAAATATATTAATAAATAAATGCGTAAAGAAACAAATATGGAAAAATTGGACAAAATGGGTCAAAAAGGTCAAAAATGTCAGCGAGAAAAAAGCGCCCGTAGCACTCCAGGCGCTGGCTACTCACGCTGTGGCGCGTGGGTTCTTGTTCATCGCGTGACAGCGGCTGCGGCAACGCTATTCAATGTATTAGCTTGTGACGGCAACGAGCTTGTGTGGCTATCAGCCGCCCCCTCAGCGTAATGACAGCGTTTTCACCCCATTTTTCACGTCGGCAAACCCTGTGGCGTCATCTTTGATGTCATTGATGACCTCGTCATTTCCATTACCGCGTTTTTTAATTTTTTAATATTTTTTAACATTGTTTTACTCATTTTTCTCTCGTACTCACTATAAATACCCCGGCTTCCTTACCTTAAAACACCTTCAAAACACTCCAAATACATTCTTTTCTCTCTTTCTTTCTCTCTTTTCTTAGATTTTTAGTTTTTCTTATGTTTTCTTAGTTTTTAGCTTTTCTTAGTTAATTTCTCTTAGTTTTATAGTTCTTCCCTTTTTGAGAAGAACTAGTTATGTTTTGTAATATTTTAGCGTTTTGATTCAATAAATGGGAGTGCAAATTCGGCAGGTTTTTCGACGCGGGAATAAGCGTCGAAGTTCTGTAAGGATTTTATTTTTCTTTCTGATTATTTTATGCTTTATTCTTACATATGTTATATTTAATTTATACGTGGTTAAATTCGCTACATCTTTGGTTGTTTAGTAAACATGATGTAATAATAGCGTTGTTATGCTTGAGAAATATTAAATAGGTAAAAATCTATAAAATGAATTGATTTTATTTTTATTCATGATTTTATATTAAAAATGTTAGAGAGAAATATATTATTTTTCATTACAAACTTAAACACGAAAATTAGATTTTAAGGTTTAGTTATCGATTTGATTTAGAGTAGTGCTCTTTTATTTGATGGTACAATCGCTTAGGTAGTTAGAGTGAAGCTATTTCAAAAAAGTTTTTATAAAATTATTATCTGAAAATGTATTGGCGACATGTTTTCGGTAGTGATTTTAAAACTTGAAAGTTAGTACTCGGATAACTAAATTCTTAGGTTTAATTTGAATGGCCTTGAATAAAGTTTATTGTCTATACGCTTAAAGGTGGCATTTAAATAGTTCGTTTTCAATCTCTTAGAAAAAGGAATTAATTTAATTAGCAAAAATTAGTTATCGGCCTGCGTAGGTGTTAATTGATTTGTTTAGTTAACAAAGAATATCTAACCCCCAAAGGTGGTATTAAATACAAAAAAGGGAGAATCAATAAATATCGATTCATATCTTTAATAACCTAAATAATCTGACGAGCGTAAACATTAACTTAATTATTATATCCATAAATACTCCACTATTCATAAATGATAAAATTTGCATAAATGTTTATTGAATCTATGTTTATTTTTATGTAAGTAGATTAAAAACACAAAAACCCCAAAATATCGTGACATGATGTTTAGGATTTAATTTCATTTTTAAAAGTTTGAATAATAAATTAAAAAACACATACATTCCTTCCTTAGATCGACTTTGGGAGTATACTTATCATTTTCTACAAAATGATTAGGTGTTTCTTGAGAGTTTTATAAATATAAAACCAAAGTATTGGTAGGATCAGCGATGCGGTGTTCGTTCATCAAGTTTCGTTCATCAAAGTATTTGGCGATCACGATTAACGCTCGCATCAAGTTTTTAGCGTAGTTCTTGAGAAGAAGTAAGCGTTTTTAATTTATTTATCAAAATTTTAAAAATATTTTTGTGTTGTAAATAATTGTGATTTTTTTTGTTTTTGAAAAATAAAAATAAAAAAATAAAACATTTAATCAAATTTCAAATTTTATAAGAAAAAAAATAAAAAAAATAAAAAATTGTAGCGTAAATAGTAAAATAATTTAGAAATTTAAAATTTGAAGTAAAAAGTTTTTACCGTTCATGAATACTAAAAAAATTAACAAAAAAAAGAACATTTTTAAATAAAAATTGTACCGTGAATAATAAAATTTGAATTAAAAAAAAATTTACCGTTCATGAATAGTAAAAAAAAAAATTCAAAAAAAAATTTATAATGTAAATAGTAAAATAAAGTTACCATTCATAAATAGTTAAAAAAAATTTAAAATAAAAAAAAATAAAAAAAAATTCTAATTTTAAATTGTTTAATAAATATAGTGTTAATAGTAAAATAATTTTGGAATTTGAAATTTTGAAAAAAAAATAAAACAAACAAATAAATAAATAAATAAATAAATAAATAAATAAATAAAAAATAAAAAAATAAAAATTAAATAAAAAATTAAATAAATCATAAATAAATAAAAAAAAATCATAAATAAAAAAAAATAAAAAAACTTAATTTTTAATTTTTTAAGTTTAATTTTTTTTATTTTATTTATTTTAAATCATAATTTTAATTTTTCTTTTTTATTTTCTTTTACCTTTTTCAATTTTTTTATTATATTATTTTTTATTTTTCTTTCTTTAGCTATTTTTTTTTCTTGTTGATTTTTAGTTAACTTACTTAACTTAGTTTTTCTTTTACTAACTTAATTAACTTAGATTTTTTTTAACATGAACTTAGGTTTTTACTTAAATTTTCATTAATTTAATTAACTTAGTTTTTTTATTTTACTTCACTTAACTTAATTAGCTTAGATTTTTTTACTTCACTTAACTTAATTAACTTAGATTTTTTAACTTAACTTAATTAACTTTGATTTTTTAACTTAACTTAATTAACTTAGATTTGTTTTACTTCACTTATTTGAATTAACCTTTTTTTAAACTTAGATTTTCATTAACTTAGATTTTTAGTTAACTTAATTTAATTAACTTAATAGCGTGAAAAGTAAAGATCTGGGGAGTTAAATACGGTAGTTCTTGGAAGCCTTTATGTACCCTTAGTCTTTTAACAGGAGCGTTGTTACGTACAGGAGGATGGTTTCTAAGGAATGGCTTTGCACCGTTCTTTCCTGGGAGCACTTTTTGGTTATCACGATTTGATTATGTTATTTTTTTTCTTAAAAAAAACAAAAAAAAAAACAAAAATTTACGAACTATCTCCAAAATTTTAAAGTTTTAATTACAATGATAAGGAGTTAGTTGCTTTGTTTAATCTAGGTACAATTGTGTTTTTATGCCTTAATTATTTGATTTGTACCTAGATGTGGGTTATCTAAAACTCAAAGTATGCCACAGTTTGAAATCTGTAAAGAAATATGAAAATCGATAGGGCGTAGTAGAAAAAGTATAGGTAGACAACCTTGACATCTTACCTATAGGTTTGATTGACTCCGATGATGAGGGGACATTGAGTTTACTTAAAATACTGTCCAGTTCGTCTTGCTAAGGCGTTAAACTAAGCAACTTGGATGGGAAGCTGACCCGTCATTTTAGGTAATTTTCTTTTATTTGTTTCATTTATTTAATTACATCTGAATAATTTTTAAATTGTTAAAACTAAAAATATTTGTTGAGATGCTAGAAGTTCCTGACGATAAATACGTATACACTTTTTAATGATGAATATGATGGATGCTGCATTTTCCATTACTACTTGCACTTTCTCGAAGAAATTGGTTATCTTTCTTCTCTTTTCTCTTTATCTTTAATTTACAGTTGTTACATTGAGGACAATGTAAGTTCTAGGTTGGGGGTGGTGAAAAATTACCATGCTTAATTAAAAAAAAAGTTTTAACAATTTAAAAATAAAAAAATAAATTTAAAAATAAAAAAATAAAAAATATACTTTTTCATTTTTTGTGTGTTTGGTTTTATTTCTATTTTGTGTGATTTAGTAATTTTTGGAATAAAAAAAAATTTCACAAAAATTTATCTTTTCTTTAAATCAAATTTAAGTAAATAGTTAAGTGTTTTGTACTGTTAGATTAATTTTTGAAAACATATCATGAAATATTTTGTAATTATTTTTGATAATTAGTTAGTTTTTGTCATAACTAGTATTTCTTGATAAGATGTGGAAATTATATTAAACCCAAAATCGGTGTTTATGAATTTTTTAGTGGAGACTACCTTTGTGAGATATAATTTGAGCCTAATTTCTTTTATTGATGAAATATATATTTTTCTACTCGAAACACATTTCTTATTTATTAAAATTTTTAGATGATCTACATAGGTATTAGCATTGAATGTATGCATTTTTTCTCATCTTAATAGAGTATCATATATTTTTATTATTATTTTGCTTAGATTAAATGATTTGAGTAGAAATTGATAGTATATGCTTATATCTCATTTATGCATGACTACTACAAAAACAAAAAGACATACGGGGTTACTTAAACGAAGATCAAGCAGGAAAAACCACAAAATTAACCCTTCTTAAAATCCAAAAAATGTACAATCGTACGTGGGTTGACTACTCCCCAAAAATACCACGTATTGAAAAATATCTACTGAGAAAAAAATAGAGATAAAAAATAGTATCATCATATCTTTTATGACACGTTGCCTACAAAGTTGTGAGTACTGAGGCTATTTACAAAGAAAAGATATAGGAAGTAATTCCCTTTAAAAAGTCATTGCAATTTCTTCATTTGTAAAAAGCATATATCTTGAAATTCTTTCTTAATGAGTTTGATTTATGCATGAAAATAATTTTTATATATGATATCTTTATAATTTATACATTTGATTCCTTTCGTGAGATCAATGTTAAAATAACACTTTGAGCCTTTATTCTTTATACATATGCGAACATATTAGTTCATTTCTATACATCGACTCTTTCGCATATACAATAGTATGAGTGTTTGAACCATGCAGGATTCGGTGTTTGAGTATTGACTTGTGAGGAATAGAGTCGACGGGTCGATTCATGACTTGAGTGGGTGAAATTAAATTGATACATTTTTGACATGAAATATGAAAATGATTTTCGAGTAATTATTATAATAAATCATGATTGTTTGAAGAGATTAAAATAACTTATGCTTGAGATTTTAATTATGATCTTAAAGGAGATTAAAAAGTATGAGACATTTTTTGTGATATGTTGTTTTCTCTTATTCAAAAAAAAAAATTAATTTTTGATTTTGTTGTAATTTTAGTTTTTGATTTCATTGTTTTTATTGTTTTTTTTTATTTTTACATTTAGTTCAATGTTTGTGGGTATCATTACTGAAAACCCTCACGAGACTCGAGCTTCGTCCACTAGGGCAACCTAGGGGTTTAAAGGCTTGTTGCATATGCTAAATGCAACTAGTTTCAATCCACGAAAGTGATTTAGGATAGTTTAATTTTTAGTTTTTATCGCTTCTCTTGCTAAGGGACTAGCGAGAAATTTGGTTGGGTTGTGATGAGTGCTTTCAGCAATAAAATAACCATGATTTTATGCAAATTAATTGATTAAATATATATATATATATATATATATTTATATGTTTATCATATATTTATATAAATTTGTCTTTTTGAATCACGGGTATTTTTATTGTTTTTAATTATTTTGGCTTAAAAATGCAACTTAAAGACTCAAAGAGGAATCTTTTTGGAAGCAATACATAACAAATATATTAATAAATAAATGCGTAAAGGTCGAAAAATATGGAAAAATTGGACAAAATGGGTGAAAAAGGTCAAAAAAGTTAAAAAGGAGAAAAAGCAGCATTACTTTGCCCACGACTGCCGTGCCGAGCTGCAGCGACGCGTTCCGCAGCCGAGCTGGGCGACAACTTGACACGGCAGCGCGGCAGCGTATCATAGCCACTCCAGCGGCATGACGGCGTTTTCACCCATTTTTCACGTCAGCTGACCCGCAATGACGTCATCTTGGCGTCATTGATGACCTAAATCATTTCCATTACACATTTTTTAATTTTTTAATATTTTTTAACATTTTTTTTACTCATTTTTCTCTCCCTACTTTATAAATACCCCTTCTTACCTTCAAACCACGCCCGAAAACCTCCGAAATACATTCTTTTCTCTCTTTTCTTAGATTTTTAGTTTTTCTTATGTTTTCTTAGTTTTTAGCTTTTCTTAGTTAATTTCTCTTAGTTTTAAAGTTCTTCCCTTTTTAGCGAAGAACTTCTAATGTTTTTTCAATATTTTAGTGTTTTGATTCAATAAATGGGAGTGCAAATTCCGCTTGGAGTTTTTCGACAGCGGGAATAAGCGTCGAAGTTACGTAAGGATTTTATTTTCTTCTGATTATTTTTATGCTTTATTCTTACATGTTATATTTAATTTATGCAGTAGTTAAATTTACTTACGTCTTGTTTATTTAGTAAACATGATGTAATAATGACGTTGTTATGCTTGCGAAATATTAAATAGGTAAAAATCTCTAAAATGAATTGATTTTATTTTTATTCATGATTTTATATTAAGAATGTTAGAGAGAAATATATTATTTTTTCATTACAAACTTAAACCTTAAAATTAGATTTTAAGGTTTAGTTATCGATGCGATTAAGAGTAATGCTTTCTTTTATTTGATGGTACAATGCATTAGTTAGAGTGAAGCATTTCTATTTCAAAAGTTTTTATAAGAATTATTATCTGAAAATGTATTGACGTGTTTTCGGTAGTGATTTTAAAACTTGAAAGTTAGTACTCGGATAACTAAATTCTTAGGTTTAATTTGGACACCTTGAATAAAGTTTAAACTGTCTAACCCGAAAGGTGGCATTTAAATAGTTCATTTTCAATCTCTTAGAAAAAGGAATTAATTTAATTAACCAAATTAGTTATCAACCCAGCTTCCTTAGGTGTTAATTGATTTGTTTAGTTAACAAAGAATATCTAACCCGAAAGGTGGTATTCATACAAAAAAGGGAGAATCAATAAATATCAATTCATATCTTTAATAACCTAAATAATACGAGCAAGCATAATTAACTTAGTTATTATATCCATAAATACTCCACTATTCATAAATGATAATATTTGCATAAATGTTTATTGAATCTATGTTTATTTTTATGTAAGTAGATTAAAAACACAAAAACCCCAAAATATCGTGACAGGATGTTTAGGATTTAATTTCATTTTTAAAAGTTTGAATAATAAATTAAAAACCACGTACATTCCTTCCTTAGATCGACAGCAGGAGTATACTTATCATTTTCTGAAATGATTAGGTGCTGACTAGAGAGTTTTATAAATATAAAACCAAAGTATTGGCAGGATCGGCGATGCCGGTGTTCGTTCATCAAGTTTTCGTTCATCAAAGTATTTGGCGATCACGATTCTGCTCATCATATGGGGTTTGTGAGAATGAGGTTTCATAGAGAATACCATGGCTGTCCAAGTATGCTCGAAATTGTTGATTAACATACTCCCCCCTATTATCAGACCGAAGTATCTTAATTTTTGTAGAAAATTGTGTCTCGATCATGGTATGAAACAAGTGAAATGTAGAAAATACTTCATATTTATGTTTAAGAAGGTAAAGCCATGTCATTCGTGTACAATTATCAATAAAAATTACAAACCAACGATGGCCCGACGATGTAGTTACCGGGGAAGGTCCTCAAACATCAGAATGTACTAAAGCAAAAGGAATCATACTTTTATGCTTACTCATAGGATAAGATGCCCTATGAATCTTTACTAAAATACATGTATCACATTTGAAATTTGAGTGTGGAATATTTGAAAATAGACTAGGTAGTAAATGCTTTAAATACCCAAATCATGGATGCCCAAATCGACGATGACGTAACCAAATTTGTCATTCCTGGTTACTAACCGTGTGTTGCATGTGATTGACTCTCCCTGAACTGAGATCATCCACATAATATAACCCTCCTCTCTTAGTACCACGCCCAATGATCTCCTTGGTGAGAATATCCTGCAGGAGACAAAAAGTAGAATACATCAATACTACACAGTTAAGATCTGAAGTGACTTGACTTACAGACATTAGTTTGTTTGAAACAGTGGGTACAAGTAATGTATTAGATAATGATAATGAAGGAGATAAAGTCATTGTTCTGGCCCCTGTAACTAGATAAGTGACCCCATTGGCATTGGCAACATGGCTCCATCTCGGCTGAGTTGTATTGGAGAGATCTTTTGGGTCAAATGTCATATGATCCGTAGCTCTAGAGTCTAAAATCCAATCCTCATTATCACTACGAGTATGAAATGCTTTACTTGAAATACCTGGATCTTGGGAAGATTCGGTCTGAGGAATAAGGGATAGTGATGTAGTATTGGTAGCCACAACAGCTTTCCCAGTGGTTTCCCTCTTCTTCCTTGTTTGAAGATCATTCCACCATTCTGGATACCCATGTAGTTTATAGCAGTTTTCACGGGTGTGTTTGCTTTTACTATTTCAATAAAGGATTGGCATGCAAGACTTGGTCATCCTTCACAAAGGATTGTGCATCACGTTTTGGCTAAGGCTTGTTACCTAGTGTTGCTGATCCCTCTAGTGTTTCTTGTCAATTTTTCCATGTTACTAAGCCACATAGATTCCCTTTTACCTATAAGGCTCATGTTAGAGCCAATGCACCTTTTGACTTGTTGAGGTACAACGGGTACAAATAAAGTAAATTCAACATAGTAAAATAATAACACTAGTAATTTAATGTGATTCACCATTTAATTTGGGCTAAGTTCATGAGACAAACTCCGAAAAATATTTCTTCCACTAATAAAATAAATGGGTACAAAGTGATAGACAATCCAACAAATTGAGATAAACCCAAAATAATATCACACAAATGTTTTTCAAACTTACTATTTTGTCACTCCCATTTTAGAAAAATATCCCAATATTTTTCTAAAATATTCTCTCTCACTCTCTTACACACACAATACTATTTTTCTTCAAAAGAAATTGTTTCTTTGGTTTTGCTTTGCTTCTCTTCTTTTGGTGTGTTGGTGTGTCTCTTTAAGACAAAAACATTACCTATTTATAGACAAAATTGCATATCCCTTATATGGTTAGAAATTGACCACATAGCTAGTCAAATTTTAGCCACAAAAATATTTGATACATTTGTCAAATGTGATTGCGCCTAATTTTATTTTGTGAAATGTAATTATACCTAACATTTTTATTTTGTCAAATGTGATTGCACCTAATATTTTTATTTTTTTCCTCTTCCACGTGGAAGAGACCTAAATGACTTGCCTTGTATGGATATCTGTACATTGCCTCATTGGTATTTTTCAGGTGCTAAGTACATCTTATTCATTGTTAGTGATTGTACCAATTTCATGTGGGTGTTTTCACTTGATACTAAAGATCAAACATATTCTGTTTTTCGTATTTTAAAAGTATGATACATGAGTAATTTAGAGTATATGTCAAAGCTGTTCAAACAAATGATAGTGAAGAATTTTATAAGCTTAGTTTGGAACTGGAAAAGGAGGGCTCTATTCATTGAGTTACGTGTTCCCATTCCTCTGAGCAAAATGGAAAGGTGGAATGTAGACATTAAAGAGTAGTAGGGAGAGCTTTGACTTTATTATTACAAGCTGGTTTGCCTCTTACTTATTGGTGCTATGTTGTTAAAAATGTAGTTGATTAATTGATTGCCTGTTAGTGATCTCAATCATGCATCCTCTATCGAAGCTCTTTTTGACAAATCACCAGATTACAATACTTAATGGGTATTTGGTAGTGCTTGCTATCCTTTATTAAGAGCATATACTAGTAATAACCTCGAGCCTAGATCCAAACAGTGTGTGTTTTTGGGATATGCAGGGAAACAAAAAGGTTACTCGTGTCTTGATAGATCCTTTGGAAGAATCTATATTAATAGGCATGTGCTTTTTCGTGAACCTTATTTTCCTTATCTGCAAGTAACTTCTCAACAACAACAATGTGAAAATAGCACTCAGTCAACAGCTGCTTTTCTCCTTGTACATGTCTTTCATCTCAGGTTATCTATTTTTATGTTAAATAAGCTTCAACCTAAATCACCTACTCTTGACATTATTCCTTTGCCCAATTCTTCTCTAGTAGATTAACCTACCCTTGATCAGTCACCAACTCAAAACTTCTTTTCTGATGATGTTCCTCACACTAGTTCTTTTCTAGTGACTTCAGGTGCTATGGAAGGCACAACTTCTCAATCAATTGTTATTCCTCCTTCTCCTAACAATGATATATCTCTTGCTATTAAATTATTACCTATAACACCTACCTCACCTCATGTTGTTCCACCTGTGTCTAATACTCATCCCATGCTTACTAGAGCAAAGGCAAATGCTCTCACTACAGTTCTTACATTGTTATCATAGTTATCTATGTTGATGACATATTGTTAAATGGTTCAGATGTTGGTATGGTTGATTCAATTATTCATAACCTTAATCTTTGTAATCACCCAACATCACATTTCTAACTTTGTGACTTTTGAAAAATTTTCCAATTATTTTAGAGTCTTTACCACCCATTAACTTTTTTAAAAATTCTCACCACTGTTCAAGAGGCATTAGAAAGTGAAAATTGGAGAAACGCTAAGAAAGAGGAATTTGAAACATTGGAAAAGAAGAAACAAAACCTGGAAATAGTCGATCTTCTAAAGGGAAAGAAAACTATGGGATCTAAATGGGTATTTTCTATAAAACAAAATGCATATGGTGTCTTAGAAAAGAACAAGGTAAGAGTAGTAGCAAGGAGTCTATGACATTGACCACCAAGAGTCTCTCTCCCGTGGCAAAGATGAATACAATCTAAATATTTTTTTCTTTAGCCTTATTGTTTGGTGTCAAGAATCTATTCCTACATGCTGACTTACATAAAGAGGTGTACATGAAGATTCCACTTGGTATATTGAAAAGTACGAATGAAAATAAGTTGTTTAAGTTACGGAAAGTACGTTATCAATCTCCTAAAAGAAATTGAAATGTTTGGATGCAAACCAGTAGAAACTCCAATTGAACTAAATCATATAGCTGGAGAGAAGAAAGTTGAGATGCAAGTCGATAGAGGAAGATATCAAAGATTGTTGATAAAGCTAATTTATTTGTCACCTATGCGTCCAAATATAGCGTATGATGATGGAGTTGTAAATCAACTTATGCATAGTACTTGAGATTATCACTTGGAGGTAGTCTTTTTTGGGATTCTTCATCGTTTGAAAAACAAATCAGGCAAGGAAATTTGGTTCAAGAAAAGTAACATTTAACCTAGTGTCATATATAGATATCGATCATGCTGATTCAATTAGTGTTCGAAGATCAACCCACAAGTTATTGTACCATGTTAGAAGATAATATGATTAATAAGGGAAGTAAAAAAACAATCAATGATTGCAAGATTTATTGTTAAAGTTGAATTTAAAGCTATGATTCATGATATTTGTGAGTTACTTTAGGTAAAAATCATTCCTAATGATCTCCAAGTTAGATAGGATGGAATGACGAGGTTATAGGATAACTCATAAACTTATTTAACACGATAGAACCCAACACATCGAAATGGATCGATATTTTATCAAAGAGAAGTTAGACAGTGGCTTGATATCTCGATCCCATTTTGCCTTAAACAACTAGTAAATAGTTAATGTTTTGAAAAAAAAGGCTTCCTAAACATGCATTTCAAGAGATCTTAAGCAAGTCGGAAATGAAAAATATTTACTCCTCAGCTTCAGAGAAAGTGTTGAAAGTAAATATTATTTACTTAGGAATCAGTTAAAGTTTCTGTTTTCTAGGAAATATAACATTAGGTGCTTTGTAAATAAGTATTCAATGTATTTTATGATAACCACGTACTGGATAGTGTATCTGGACACTCATTTAATTTTCATAAGTAACTAGGTGCCTTTGTATCTAGACATTCATGTATGTGCAAGTCTAACTAGATTTCTAAAAATACGTGTACATCTAATGAAAAACATTGAGGCCCATATTATTCTGATTTTTATTTTCTACGGTAATGAGATTGATTATCATTTTATTCGTAATCAGGATTTCTTGTAGACTTTTTTCTTCTTGAGAGAAAATACCAAACACCCTCACTATAAACCACTTAAGTTTCTCAATTTCTATTTCTAAGGTATAAACTGATAAGAGTCAAATTATTTCATTTTTGTTATGATTTAAATGTTGATATTTGTGTGAAAATTGTGTTTATTTGATTATTTAATCCACAAATGTCATTTCACAGGTATTTCGTGTTTAAAGTGCAATTTAAGGTAAAATCGTGATTTTGGAGAAATTTGGCCCAAATTTCAATGATTGGGATTGAGTGAGAATAAAAAAACCAAAGTTTAAAAATTTGGAAATCCCACCACCGGTGAGAATCTTCTCACCGCCGGCGAAAATCTTACAGAGAGCATGGCGAAAATCTTACTGAGAGTGAAGGTTTTGGCAGATACAAATCTCGCCGCCGACGAGATTATATAGCCACCGGCAAGACATTTTTAGCCGCCGGCCAAATTCATCTCGTCGCCAGTGAGACACCTTTCACTGCCGGCAAATGCATCTCGCCGCCGGCGAGAATCGGCGGAACCAAAATTTTAATTTTTTCATTATTCTCGCCGCGGCGAGAATAATGTCGCCGCCAGCGAGTTTCGTCCGAAAACACATTTTTTATGTTGTTTTGTTCCAAAATTTCCCCCAAAACCCTAGGTCTATATATACAATAAGATAGAGAAAAGAGGGGACGACAGAGAGGAGGAGATCTGAGACATTTTGGAGGAGAAAAGGCAATTTTGGAGAGAAAGTTTGGAGAAGCTTGAAGGATTATCACCATTGTTGCTACCAAGTGTTCATCTTCAAGAGTTTTTCATCTCTTCTCCTTAGCTTTCATTTTCTGCATTTTATTTAAATCTGTTATTCATGGATTCAATTGAGATAATGTTTGTTCTTATTTCCATTATGAACTAATTCATTTTTGCTAAGGCTATGATGTAGTTAAATCAAGAAAATCTGATTTCTTTTGATATTGTTATATGAGTTCATTGTTTTCAAGTTGAGTATTTATTTCCATGTTTAATGCTTTTAAATTTCTGGCCAAGATTTAGATGATTTGCTGCATTATATTGAGACCGAGAGGAGATGTGTAATGAATGCTTCTTGTGATAAATACCGTATGTTGAATGTGAGTGTGAGACCTAATGCATGATGTGTGTGGTTATTCTAGAAATTCCATAAATCGTAATGTGCTTGTTTGTGATTAAATCTTCATAGAAATATAGTTGGTTTTTATAGACAAGTAATTCTAATATAACTCGAGAGAGAGTATTAGGTAAATTTGGGTTTTTCAACCATCACTTTTAGCTTTGATTCTCATATAACATAACTTGAAATCGGATTGAATTGATTTAGCGAAATCAAATGCCTTAGCGTTTTTAATCATTTGTGAACAACATTCAATTGTGTTATTTGCATTTAGTTTTAAGTTAATTTTCTTCTTAAACAAATTTCAACAATTCGGTTTTCAAATAAAATTAGGATTAGTCAATTTCGGTACTTAGTAACGCCATTCCTTGTGGGTTCGATATCCGTACTTTTGTACACTTTATTACTTGAACGATTCGTACACTTGTGAAAATACGCATCAATTTTTTGGCGCCGTTGCCGGGGAATGGTTTGATTTTATTAATATCAATACTACCTAATCTTAGTTTTAATTTGAAGTTAATTTGCTTTATCATTGTTTCATTTTTAATTTTGTTTATTTTGCTCTTTTATCTTATTTATCATAAAAAAAGGGGTAACTTTGTGTTGTTTTTGTGCTAGTTAATTTTCTGGTTGTAGGATTGTTGTATGAGACGTACAAGAAGCCTTAACCTTTTCCATTTGATCTAGAGATTGATAGAACATATAGGCGTCTAAACCAAAAGAGAAGGCGTTCAACCTCAGCTTCTAATAGACAATCAGCCATGGATCCACCATTTGTTGAAGGAGGTGGAAATCGTAGAGCTTTGAGGGATTATGCTATGCCTAATATTGCTGGAACTACTTCGAGTATAAGGAGGCCAATTGTTCAAGCCAATAAATTTTAGATAAAACCATCCTTTATCCAAATGGTTCAATCAATTCAGTTTGGGGGAATGTCAAAGGATGTTCCAAATGCACATATTGCTTACTTTCTGAAGGTGTGTGATCTTTACAAGATAAATAGTGTGTCTGAAGATGTTGTAAGATTGAGGGTTTTTTCTTTTTCACTTCGGGATAAAGCCAAGGAGTGGCTAAACTCATTACCACCGGGATCAATTACAACATGGAATGAGTTGGTTCAAAAATTCTTGTCCAAGTTCTTTCCTCCTGCTAAGATGGAAAAATTGAGGAATGAAATCACATCTTTTACATAGTATGACCAAGAATCATTGTATGAAGCTTGGGAAAGATTCAAAGAAATGTTGAGGAAGTGCCCACATTATGGTATACCAATTTGGCTACAAGTCTCTACATTTTATAATGGGTTAGTTTCAAACTATCGGGCAATGATTGATGATGTACCTGGAGGGTATTTAAATGGAAAAACACCAGAGGACGCTCATGAGTTGTTAGAGATTATGGCAGAAAACAACATTCAGTGGCATTCAGAGCGGGTAACTGCAAAAAGACCAGCAGTAGTGCATGAAATTGATTCAATGAATGCTTTGTTGGCTCAAGTTGCTTCTCTTTCAAGAAAGATGGATTCTTTGTCATCCAAGTTCGAATCCAAACCAACTGTAGGATGTGATTTATGTGGTGGAAATCATGCTAGTATTGAATGCCAAGTTGGAAATCCATTTGCTTCACCAAATGCTGAGGAAGAAAATTATGTTTCAAATTTCCAAAGACCTCAACATAACCCATATTCGAACACCTACAATCCAGGTTGGAGAAATCATCCAAATTTGTCATGGGGAAATAACCAAGGGGGATTCAAACCATCATCATCTTCCTACCAACCCCAAGAGAAGAAATAAACAGATTTGGAAGAAATTTTGGGAAAGTTCATTGAGGAGTTAAGAAATAATTTCAGAAATCAAAAGGCAATCAACATGGACATCCAAAACCAAATGGGGCAGCTTTCAAAGCAGATTGCACAAAAAGTCTCAAGGATCGTTGCCTAGTGACACAATAAATCCTAAAGAGCATGCAAAGGCTATCACATTGAGAAGCGGTAAAGAACTTGAATGTCAGAGGAAATCAGAGAAAAAGATGGAAGAATCTAAAGAAAATCCATCAACATCCCAAGATGTTCAACCTTCCCCAAATGCGAAATATGAGCCTCCTATCCCATATCCTCAAAGATTGAATAAGAAAAAGCTTGATAATCAATTTGATAAATTTTTGGATATTTTTAAGAAATTGCATATTAACATTCCTTTTGCATAGATGTTGGAACAAATGCCCAAGTATGAAAAATTCATAAAGGAAATTCTATCAAAGAAGAGGAAGCTGGGAGATTATAAAAGTGTCATGCTAAATGAGGAGTGCAGTGCAATTCTTCAAAGAAAACTGCCACAGAAATTGAAAGACCCAAGGAGTTTTACTATACCTTGTACTATAGGAAGTTGCATTTTTGATAAAGTCCTATGTTATTTAGGAGCAAGCATTAATTTGATGCCACTTTCTTTTTCAGGAAACTAGGCTTGGGAGAAGTGAAGCCCACTTCAATTTCTTTACAATTAGAAAATCGATCGGTAAAATATCCTCGTGGGGTAACTGAGGATGTTCTAATTAAAGTTGAAAAAATTATTTTCCCTATAGATTTCGTGGTGCTTGACATAGAGGAAGATATAGAGGTACCGTTGATATTGGGGAGACCGTTCCTTGCAACTGGAAGAACATTGATTGATGTTCAGCAAGGAAAGTTCATTCTACGAGTGCAAGATGAACAAGTGACTTTTGATGTTTTCGAAGCAATGAAATTTCCAAGTGAGGAACATTCTTGTTTTCAAATTAACACTCTTGACAGGTTAATCTCGGAAACTTTTGAGGAGAGAACTCTATTTCTACCACTAGAAACTTGCCTTGTGAAATCTGTAACAATTGAGGAGGAAGATGAGGGAGTGAGACAATGTTCCGAATTACTGGCAATAGGTGAAAAGTAGGTGTTGCAATTGAATGAGATGGATGAAATGAGGAATGATGCTTATGAGAATACCCGAATATACAAGGACAAGATGAAGGTTTAGCATGATAACCACATTTTGAGGCGAAACTTTGAGGTGGGACATAAAGTGTTGCTTTATAATTCCCGTCTCATACTTTTTCCGAGAAAGCTAAAATCTCGTTGGTTAGGACCTTTTCTAGTAACAAGGTGTTTCCTTATGGAGCAGTTGAGATCAGTCATGAAACAAAGGGAGCTTTCAAGGTGAATGGACAACAGTTGAAGCCATATTTTGACGAAGAATTCAACAAGTAGAAAGATTCTCTAGAGTTACAACAACTATAGTAAAGAATGACAGAAAGTCTAGCTAATGACTATAACTTAAAGCGCTTAATGGGAAACAACCCATCATTTTTTTCTCGTCTTTTATCTCATTTTATTTTAGCAATTTTAAATTTTAAATTTTAGCTTAAATTTTAAGTTTTGGTGAATTATTAGTTAGATTTTAAATTCTACACTTCATTTTATGATAATTTTATTTTTAATTAAATTTGCTTATTTTATTTGTCTTGTAGGTAAAAAAAATGTGACTGTGATTGATTTCTTTATGATTGATTTTCTTTTATTGTTAACCCCTTGATTTAACAAATTACTGTGACTGTGATGGTGCACCTAACTCTTTTTCTCTTTGTGATGACGATAGCCATTTGAAGTTTTTCTTTCTTACATTGTCCTCAATGTAAGGTTTTGGTTGGGGATGCAGTAAACGGTAAATTTTTTCTTCGCTTCATTTTTAGTAGTTTTGTTTGTGTGTTTATTGGTGTTTAATTTTGATTTTCCATTTATTTTTCTGCATTTTGATTTAATTTATTTTATTTCTTTATTGTCTTATTTTTATTTTTTATTTTATTTTTTTTTCATTTGCATTTTACTTGTTTTAATTTGCACGTTGATGATAATAGTGTGATTGTGATAACAAGTAGCTTTTAGAAGACATTAAGTTTTGCTTCGGTTTAAAGATAATTTCAAATGTTGATTTTACCTAATTGGTGACTCTTTTGTTATGTGGTATGATTTGGTTGATTAGTCTAAATGCTTAGAGAAGTCTTATGTGCGAATTTTTCATGGATATTTTTGTGATCTCAACAAACTCTAGAACTCATTTGAAAACCTCTTGAGGAGAAATAATTTGGAATTGCACTGTTTAGGATATGATGTAGGCCATTTTTGGATCAATTGTGCCATTTTAAGCCTACCTTGTTATCCTTATATCACTAGTTACCTCTTTGAGCCTATTTAAATATATTGTTAGCCTTATTTTTCTTTCTTTTGCCTTCTATAACCTACCTTTTATTTAGCCAATATATATATATATATATATATATAATTCCTACCTTATTTGTTAAGAGCACTTAATTTTGAACACAGACATTTCAAGAGCAATTGGAGTAAGGATGGAATAATAAAAAAAATCTTTCACATATATTGGAAGAAATTGGTTAGGGGTTATGTCTTTTCAAGAGAAATTGGAGTAAGGATGAAAAACAAAATATCTTCCACATATATTGAAAGAAATTGGTGTGGGTTATGTCTAAAAAAAGGCCTTCACATTCTAGTAAATAAAAGAGTGTTAGTGATGGATGTACTGAGGTGAAAGATTGAGGAAGAATTTTGTTTATCTTTGGAAAAATGGGTTATGATTGGAAGAAACAATTTGGGTTAAATGGTGTTACTCTTTTACTTAATTGGTTGTGTTTAATCTAATAAGTGCTATTATTTGTATTTTGACACTTCCCGTTCTTTCTTAACCAAATAACTAAGCCTAACATTACAAGCCTCATAAAGTCCTATTGATCTGAAGTGGTGTATTTTCCTTCATTAGTAGAGAGAGTTTTGAAAAGTGAGCCTATGGAGTTTGAGATTTCACCTTTTTGTTTGTGGATGTTGTGCATAATATTATATGGGAATTATGGCCATTGGTTTGTGGTTTGATGGATGTTTTAGAGTCAATATCAAAAGTGAAATTGCCATTTGAGATTTCTTAAAGCTTAGGTGACATTTAATTATTCTATGTGTTGTGTGTTATTTACAATTTTTGAGACATTTGTGAAAATTAATTGTTGTGTGATTTTATTGTTTTGAGTTAGGATAGTTATAGGTAAGATGTTTATGGGTATCATCACTGGAAGCACTCACGAGACTACTACTCGTCCTCCTAGGGTCGCCTAGGGGTTTAAAGGCTTATTGCATACGCTTAATGTAATTTTGTAAATAAATTAAATTTTATTTGAATTTTTCTTTTAATTTCTCCTTTGAATTTATTCATAGATCACTTTTCTTGCTAGAGACTAGCAAGAAGCTGGTTGGGGGTTGTTGATAAGAGTCAAATTATTGCATTTTTGTTATGATTTAAATGTTGATATTTGTGTGAAAATTGTGTTTATTTGATTATTTAATCCACAAATGTCATTTCATGGGTATTTCGTGTTTAAAGTGCAATTTCAAGTAAAATCGTGATTTTGGAGAAGTTTGGGACAAATTTCAATGATCAGGATTGAGTGAGAATAAAAAAAACAAAGTTTCAAAATTTGGAAATCTCGCCGCCGACGAGAAGATTCTCGCCACTGGTGAAAATCTTACAGAGAGCACGGAAAAAATCTTACGGAGAGAAAAGGTTTTGGCAGATACAAATCTCGCCGCCGGCTAAATTCATCTCACCGCCGGCGAGAATTAGAGGAACCAAAATTTTAATTTTTCCAGAAATCTCGCCGCGGCGAGAATAATGTCGCCGCCGGCGAGTTTCGTCTGAAAACACATTTTTTATGTTGTTTTGTTCCAAAATTTCCCCCAAAACCCTAGATCTATATATACAATAAGATAGAGAAAAGAGGGGACGACAGAGAGGAGGAGATCTGAGACATTTTGGAGGAGAAAAGGCAATTTTGGAGAGAAAGTTTGGAGAAGCTTGAAGGATTATCACCATTGTTGCTACCAAGTGTTCATCTTCAAGAGTTTTTCATCTCTTCTCCTTAGCTTTCATTTTCTGCATTTTATTCAAATCTGTTATTCATGGATTCAATTGAGATAATGTTTGTTCTTATTTCCATTATGAACTAATTCATTTTTGCTAAGGCTATGATGTAGTTAAATCAAGAAAATATGATTTCTTTTGTTATTGTTATATGAGTTCATTGTTTTCAAGTTGAGTATTTATTTCCATGTTTAATGCTTTTAAATTTCTGGCCAAGATTTAGATGATTTGCTGCATTATATTTAGATCGAGAGGAGATGTGTAATGAATGCTTCTTGTGATAAATATCGTATGTTGAATGCGAATGTGAGACCTAATGCATGATGTATATGGTTATTCTAGAAATTCCATAAATCGTAATGTGCTTGTTTGTGATTAAATCTTCATAAAAATATAGTTGGTTTTTATAGACAAGTAATTCTAATATAACTCGAGAGAGAGTATTAGATAAATTTGGATTTTTCAACCATCACTTTTAGCTTTGATTCTCATATAACATAACTTGAAATCGGATTGAATTGATTTAGCGAAATCAAATGCCTTAGCGTTTTTAATCATTTGTGAACAATATTCAATTGTGTTATTTGCATTTAGTTTTAAGTTAATTTTCTTCTTAAACAAATTTTAACAATTCGGTTTTCAAATAAAATTAGGATTAGTCAATTTTGATACTTAGTAACGCCATTCCTTGTGGGTTCGATATCCGTACTTTTGTACATTTTATTACTTAAACGATTCGTACACTTGCGAAAATACGCATCATAAACTAATGGTCATGCCTATGCCATTAGTTTGAGAGGGGTATAGTCATATTGTATAGAAGTTGGTATGCGGTAGGTATAGTTTGTTCCATTATGTTATTGTGTGATCAATGAATCTTGTACACGTGTCATTAGTGTGGTATAGTTTGTTTGGTTGTTATGGTACAGGGGCTTAGATTACTATAAGTAGGAAACTGTGTATATTGAACTCCATTATGATTCAATAATATTACTTCAAGAGTATTGTTCTTGACTTTCTTGAAGCGTTGAAAATGCTCTTAGAAAGCTCAATGCGACATTCTTTTTGTGTTATTTTTGAACCAAACATTTGTTTCATCTCTACAAGTTTTTGAGGGTAGAAGTACCTAAAATTGCATTATTAATCTATAGCGAAAACTGAAACTCAATGTCCTCGTGATTTTGTAATTAAGACTCGAGCCTAGACCCTACATAATTGCATATCTAATTTTTACTTTTATATTTGTTTAGGCATGGAGGAATATCCGTGACCATGTACTTTGGACCTCCTAGAGTTGGAAACAACAGGTTTGCCGAAGTTAATAACAAGGTAATATCAAGTCTAGTTACTATCATTTGGTTTCTCCTTTTAGTCATTATTCTTTCGTGTTACTTAGGTTTTTGTTTTTATAATATACTGATAATAGTAAATTTTAAATATATATCTGGGTATTAGATATGTTAATTTTTTATTTTTTATTTTTGTAAATTTACATTAAATTAAAACATCTCAATACTCACACTTATATCAACCTCATGTTGCTTAGTTACAAACACTTTACGAATTATGAAGAGTAAAACTAACATAATTTTCATGACATTATCTCCTTTGATTTGAGTGGCCCCTTTGGTTTTTGTGTCATATCTGGTTTGAAAAATCTTTTTAGTTGATCCTATCAAATAAATTAAAACAAAGATTTTACTGACATGCTAACCACTGAACTCTAGCTTTTTATGTGTGTACGTGTGTTAGGAAGGGGGGAACCAACAGTATATCAGACATAAACTACTAATTCATCTAACCTCGCCAGTGCAAACCTAAAATTGCACCCTAACAAAGATTTTTCCTTTTTTTTTTTTTTGCCTAGTACATGGTGTTTATTTATGAAGTACTCATCAATACGTCTCATTGTTCTCTTACCTGAGCTAGTGAGCATATAAATTGCTTTTTTCAGAAGAACACTTAGATATAGAAAATCATATTAGTCGGTTTTGTAATAGCTTCTTTTGGATCTCTTCTTGTTATAGTTCTATGGAATTGGGCTACTGCAGCATATCATTGTTTCTTTCATTGGCATGTCCTGGTAGCAATAATTCTTTTTTAAAGATATTTTCTTTTACTACAAGATCCGTTGAGCTTGTCATATTGAATATTTACGCAGTCCAAAACTTGCATTTGCAGAATGCCAAACATAGCCTGGAGATTTGTAAACCGCAGGGACATCATACCAACAGTCCACTATGTTGAGTAAAATTTAGAATGAACAATTCTAAATTTACTAATATTATATCCAAACAAGTAAACAAACTACTTGAATTATATTCACTATAACACCTTTGAAAGGCAACTCACAAATTGAAGAGAAATACAAACACTCAAAGAGAAAGCTCTTAACTCACACTCAAACTAAGAATACAAAGACTTATTTGTTTTTGATGGAATGATTAAACCAAATGCGCAAGGTGCTATAGTCATCACTACTAATCTACCACACAAATATAAAACTAAGAAATAATCCTAGCCATACAAATCTTATCTACACACTTCTATTTTCTACAACCTTCAACCACTTCATTTATTTCTACAACCTTCAACTACTTCATTTATTTCTACAACCTTCAACTACTTCATTTATTTCTACAACCTTCAACCATTTCATTTATTTCTCTACCTCTTCAACCACTTCATTTATTTCTCTACCTCTTTAATTATTATTTTGGTGTTGATTTTCAACACTCCACCTCAACACCGACTCTTACTTATTTTTAATTGTGTCAAGCCGATGACGAAACATTTCGAACTTGCCAACGCTTAAGCTTTTGTGAACAAGTCTCGCAACTTGATTATCTCATTTTGATTTGTCTCATTTCAATTTCTTCGCGAGAACCTTTTCTCCGATAAAGTGATAAGGTATTTCAACACGCTTAGTTCTTGCATGAAAGATCGGATTCTTCACAAACTTAATTCGATCGATTGTCACAATACGATCGCATAATTTTGATTGATGTAGATTATTCATTACCGTATCAACCATGTGTACACTCTTCGAGCTGCCATTGCACCGCTCGATACTCGGCTTCAAGGGTTGATAATGATACCGTTGGTTGTCTTTGCTACACCAAGAAAATTGTTCCAGGAACCACTTAAACACATACCCAGCTTGTTGATCTTCCGGTGTCGTGATCTGCATGTAGCGATCGCATCGCGAACCAACTACTTGTTGTCTCCACCTTTCAGACAAAATACCATAGTCAATTGTACTCTTCATATATCTCAATATTCGCCGAACCGCTTTCCAAATGTGGCTTCTTTGGATTTTGGTATGTACCGACTCATTACACTAATCGTAAGAAATGTCGTGTCGAAAGTTAAGGTTAAGTAGATCGTACAGTTTTCGACACATTGTCACATCTTCCAAATCTTTTCCTTCATGCACACATGTTGGCATTTAGCTCCATCAAGGCGTCGAAATTGGTTTGCATTCAAGCATTCCGAACCGCTTTTATCAAATCTTTAGAATATTTTCACGACAAAGAAATATTCCTTCGTGTGCGATCAACCTACAAACCAAGGAAGTGCTGGGCCAAGTTCTTTCATCCGAAACGACCGACAAATTTTCTTTTGTTGAAGAATTTCTCGCCATTATCACCGTTATGATTAAGTCATCCACATACACTAGCACAATAGCTAGCTTTCCTTCATTGGCTTTAACAAACAAGCCGAATTCCAGTGTTACCGAATAACCACTTTGTGTTAGAAATTGACAATCTTACCATACCATGCCTCGGGTGCTTGCTTTTAACTGCAGAGTGCTTTCCGTAGCTTACACATATTGAGGATGATCTTGGCTATGAAAACCCATTGGTTGGATCACGTAGATCTCGATCCAACTCTCACGAAGAAAAGCATTCTTCACATCCATCTCGCCACACAGCCTTCCAATCTTTGTCGTCAGCAAGTGCAAGTAGGACTCGAACACGTTGTAAGTTTCGCCCTTTGGACTAAACGTTTCATCATAGTCTAGTCCATATCATGTTGAGAGAAACCACGCAGCTACCAATCGTGCCTTGTATCTCTCGATTGACCCATCCGGGTCTACGCTTTATCTTGTAAACCCATTTGCAAGATATGTGGTTTCACATCTCGCTTTCGCACTGCATCCCAAGTTTGATTTTGACAAGGCATCGATCTCTTCTCTCATAACACTGTCATCCACTTGCATCTTTGCGATGCGTCTTCAAACCTCTCAAGTTCTATTGCTTCTTCAATTATGGCTGCATTGGCATATTTGGGATTTGGCCTTCGTGTTCTTGTTGACCTACGTAGTTGAGATTGTGGAGTTGATTCTTCTATTTCACTAGGCCCACCTTCTTCATTTAGTTGTTGATATATGCCAGTTTGCCAAGGATTCTGAGCTACTCTTTGTTCGGCACCATCATCCCTCCATCTTTTGTTGCAGCTTATCTCCAAATTCTCTTGAGTCTGGAAAGGCTTCCTTCTCTGATGACCACCAAGAAGATGCTTCATCAAACACCACATCTCGTGACGTGTAGCATCTTCCACTCGTTGGATCACAACATTTCCACCCTTTTCTTTGACTGTCGTATCCCACAAAGATACATCTAACAACTTTCTTGTCAAATTTGCTCCGTAAATGATCACGAACAAATACATAACATACACAAATACTCGAAAGTAGCTAACGTAGGTTTCATGTTCCATAGTTTCTCAAAGGTGAAACAAATTATAACCTTGGTTCGAGGAAGTACATTGATGACAAAGGTCCTCTCATCGATTCAGCCCAAAACCTCCCAGGTGCACATTCTTTTCATGTAGCATACTTCGACAAATTTCTCGCAAGATGACGGTTCTTTCTTTCTGCTACACCATTTTGTGGCGTGTTGTCACACAAGTGTACCGATGACGTATTCGACATTCCATAGGTATTGAGAGAACTCACCTGAGCTATATTCTCCGCCGTTGTCTCGGCGCAAAACAACGAATCTTCTTTCCAACTTCTCCTTCGGGACTCTCTTTAAACTCTTTAAACTTTGATAATACGTCGATTTTTCTTTCATAAATAAAACCCACACATACCTCGAGAAGTCGTCGATGAATGTCACCATATATCGCATACCACTGATGGTTGCTTAACAGACGGAATACATCGAGTGAACTAACTCCAATGGTTCTTTTGCTTTAAACTTCGATTCCTCATATGGCAATGGTGAGCTTTACCATATCGGCACCCTACATGTGATCGTGTCTCAGTACGTACGTCTAGTCGAGGTAGCCCTTTAAGCATCGACTTCTTCACCATCACACTTAGCTTGGAATAGCTAACGTGACCTAACCGCGTATATGCCATAAATCTGCCTCCCATTTCTTCTTATCTTGTCTACATATGCAGATTCACGACATTACGTAGACTCGATTCCAATCGTTTTCCCTCCATTGTCGGTGTTTGAGATTTTGAGATCACGATACACCTTCACATCTGGGGACCGAACAAGACATAATGGCCTGATGATGTTAATCGAGCCACAGATAGCAAATTTTTCTTCATTCCTGGACATGATAAACATCTTGAAAGCTTGTATTTGGTTAGTACTATATCGAGGCGTAACTAGCCATCGACCGACTGTGGGCTATCGGTAACCTTGAGTTGGCCACTACCGTCACCACTACACGACCTCCCTTATACTACCATGCTTTCCAACTTTTGTTTATCACCTGTCATATGATTTGAGCTACCCGAATCTACGATCCGGTCATTCTTGTAGTCAACTGCTTTCATGTTACTGCAGAGCCAATTTTTCTTCCTCCTAGCGAATAATGCTTCAAAGATCCCAACCATCTTCGCTTTGCTCCTTAGAACCGGAAATGGTCAGATTGCTTTCAACGAGCTTTTTCTTACTCCAACAATCTTTTGCCACGTGACCCATCTTTCCGTTGTAACATTCACCGTCAAATTTCCTATTGTTATTCTGGTTCTTCCAAGCTCCCCTGCACGAAAGCCTCCCTTTCCTTGAGGAATTTTTCCTTTATCTCCATCATTTTTATATCCATTTCCATTGTACCCCTTGAAAGTGCCTTTGCTTTTGCTAGTGTAGCAGCGCTTCTTCTTCACCCCTTCAAATTGGACTCACTCCTATTTGCTTAGCCATAGCTTCTTGGCCACGATTCTCAAACTCAACAAGAGATGGTCAGGTTTCCGCCATCCTTGTATAGCGGTAACAAACCCTCGATATTCGGGTCTCAAACCATGAATAATTATTCTCTTTATCCTCGTTTCCCCAATAGGAGCTTTTGGATCTAACTCTGAAATTTCGCATAATGACTTTACATTGTGAAAGTATTGGGAAATCGTCCACAAGCGTTGCGCCATCGATAGTAACTCATTCTCCGAAGTTGCAATCTTGTATCATTCTTCTTTGAAAAGAGCGTAACAAGAGTGTCCCACGCTTCCTTTGGTGTTTTTGCATCCCGAATATGCTCCAAAGATTTCTTCTTCAATGTGGTCTTCAAAGCAAAACATCGCTTGCCTCGCTTTTAATTTTCCACTTCCGCAAGATGCCGTTTGCATCTTCCACCGTTGGTCAGGTAACTTCATCACCGCCAACAACCTCCCACAAGTCTTGACCTTGTAGATAAGACTCATACATGTTGCCCACGTGTTATAGTTTTTGTTGTTGAGCTTTTCGATTCCTCCAACTACTTGAAGATCACCCATCGTGTTGGCAAGACTTCAACTATATCGAACAAGCTTGAATAATAAACTTGCAGTACCAAACTCCTCACAACTCAAGATAACTCCACTAAGAACGATCCCCGACCGTCCCGCTCGATACCAATTGTTGACAGTAAAATTTAGAATGAACAATTCTAAATTTACTAATATTATATCCAAACAAGTAAACAAACTACTTGTATTATATTCACTATAACACCTTTGAAAGGCAACTCACAAAATGAAGAGAAATACAAACACTCAAAGAGAAAGCTCTTAACTCACACTCAAACTAAGAATACAAAGACTTATTTGTTTTTGATGGAATGATTAAACCAAATGCAAGGTAGGCTATTTATAGTCCTCACCATGCAATCTACACCACACAAATATAAAACTAAGAAATAATCCTACCCATACAAATCTTATCTACACACTTCTATTTTCTACAACCTTCAACCACTTCATTTATTTCTACAACCTTCAACTACTTCATTTATTTCTACAACCTTCAACTACTTCATTTATTTCTACAACCTTCAACCATTTCATTTATTTCTCTACCTCCTCAACCACTTCATTTATTTCTCTACCTCTTTAATTATTATTTTGGTGTTGATTTTCAACACACTACTGCCCTTAGTTTGTTCTTGAAAGGCAATTAACTGATTTATTCACTAAATAACTTGATATCTAAAAATTTGAATATTTAAGAAGCACGTTCGGAAATTAATTTTTTTTAGTTACTTTTTTGTTTTGATTTATTGTTCTTTAGTTTCACATGAGACAAAAAAAGAAAAAGAAAAAGAAAAAGTGGAGTAGACCTATTTTAAGATTGATACAAACTTTACATACTATTCTTGTACTACTTCTCTTCCGATTGACTTTATATTCTATAAATGGATATTTCGACTTGTACATTTACATTTTTTTCACATTTAGTGATCGATGTTGACAATAACCTATTCAGACGCTGACCAAACACATGTATATCATGTTTAAAGTTTACGGTTGCTTTTATGAAACTTTAGGACTTGAGATAACTTTGATTGCAAAATTATATTTGAACTCTATGAACTCTAAGAGCTCGTACTGTGATGTGTGAAGCTACTATAGTGAACAAAAAGTGTTATCTCATAACTTGTATGAAAGTTATTATATTAGGTTTTTGGCTTATGCATATTTCCTTAGCAAAAAAATAATAATAAAGGAAAAGAAAATTACAAAAGCAATTACATGCACAAAAAGAAACAAGAACAAGTGGTTATAATATATATATATATATATAAAGAGAGAATAAATACATTAAGTTCTTTCTTGGTAAATAATTTTATATTATAAAAGTAAGAATTCAACGGCAGGTTTTTATAATAGGTGATACTTTTTTTAAAAAATTTTTATGACTGATCATAAATGAATAAATTTATATACTATGACAGTTCAAACATTTATCTTATTTTTGGTGATTGTTAATATGTCACCATATATATGAGTATATATATATGCCTTGTTGATATATTTATGCTGTCAATGTGAAGTCTTACTTTGAACAATATTATTTTCATTAATTCAGTATTTTATTTTAGTCATGTTTAGATAAGTATACTATCCTCAATTCCAAAGAAAAGTCTTTACTTCATGGTTATATTAATTATTAGTATGACAAAAGGAGGGGAGAGTTAATGGGAGAAATATTTAATGAGAGAGATTGTGTATAGGGGAGGACACATTACGTATTCTATTCAATATGTTACATAGTGGGAGTAATCTTAATATTTAAATGTTCTATTTATTATTAATCCAGCTTATGTTTGTTTTTGCCTTTTCTATTATTGTATACATTAAACTAATAAACAATAAGTCTTTTTAGATAAGTAGTGGTGTGCCTATTTGTGTTTTTGTTTTTCAATGTACATATGAACTATCAAGCTTCAAGCGAAGATAGTTTCATTAGATTGTTTTGCTATGTAAAATTTATTTTTCCTATGAGCGTGATATAATGAGAGAGAGATTTTGTCACAAAAATATGTCAAAAGGAGAGATTGTAAGGTTTATGAGAGTTGGTGATATTCATGAATAAAATATTTATATGTAAATTAGTTTCTAGACGCATTTTCAAGATCACTATTCAAACCAAAGAAACTTTCGAGCTTCAAGTGAATATGGTTCAGATATATGCTTTTTCTTAAGCATGTTAGAATACATATTGTGTACTTAAGAAAATTTAGTATATATATTACTCGATCGATCGAGTAGTGATTAGATTGATCAAGACTCGATCAATTTGGTAAATCGATCGAGTATGGATCATGTAGGATTTATGTCCTTTCTCTGGTTGCTTTTCAAATTGGTCTAGATCGATCGAAGTTTAGTTCGATCTATCCAATCCCCAGATCAATCAAGAATTGATCATATTCGATCTACCTGGTCTCAGATTTTTTGTTGATCATTGCCTGGATTGATCAAAAAGGTTTTCAATTGATCTATTATCAATTGAACATTACAGAATCAATCAAAAAGGATTTCGATCGATCGATCTTATTATTTTGATTAATCAAATCTAGTTTGGATTGATCAAGAAGGTAGGGAACTTAATTGTTTACTCGAGCCAAATATTTAGTTATCATATTGTCTCTATTATTTATTACTTTACAAATTGTTTAATAGATAGATTAGTAATTAGTCTTTGACCTAGTATTAGGGTTTCAATTTTTCCTATTTAAACAACCTAATTCCTTTTGGTTTCTTTAACCACAATTTCATTGAATTTTTTCATCTTATGCTTTCTCCCTTAAAAAGTTTTTTAAAAAAAACTCAATCATATTTTGTTAGGAATTTTCTTGAATTGATTTATCATACATTTTATGGTTGTGTTTGATTGATTAATGAGCCTATTTATTTTATGATCTTGTGCTTCAACTTTTGTTCTAGAGTTTTCTAGTTGGTTTTGAGTTAACTGATTATTTGTTAAATTATCTAGCTAAGGCTTTTTATTGTTGAATTTGCTCTAGGATACACTTTGTACTTTATATTATTTGTACTAACTTTTCATGTGCCAATTGCAAGGGTTCGATTGCTCGTGTGACTCAAATTTATTGAAATGTTGGTCGAGATCCATATAATTATCTTGTGAAAACTGTAGAAGAAATGACGGCTTAAACATCAATTTTCATAGTAGATAGTTAGGTGGTTTGGTGGACTGATGGTTTTTCTCTTAGGTTATTGTTATGGCCTAGATTGTTTTTATCTAAAATATTGTGTGCCAAGTTTTTTTTTTTTGCATTATTTTATTTACACACGATTGCATGTCTAGCCACTAGTGAATTTTTAATTTATCATAATTTGATTAATTACCTATTCATCCTTATAGGTTAATAAGATCTATAACTAATAATTTTTAATTGGCATAAGAGAGAATCATTAGATATACTTAGTGTTTTCCCATATTATTGTTATGGATCATTTAAGAGAGCGTTCGTATACAACCCATGGTCCTTTCTTTGATAGGTCTAACTACCCATATTGGATGGCTCGTATGAGAGCCTTTCTACATTATCTAGATAAAAGTATGTGAAACTCTATTATTAAGGTTAGGAACTATCTACGGTTACCAAAGATAATATTGTCATACTTAAACCTAATAACGAATGGACTAGCAAAGATAAAATTGATAGTAAATAAAACCAAAAGAATATTAATGTTATTTTTATTGCTATGTCTACTAATGAGTTTTGTCATATTTTTGATGTTGATACTACCAAGCATACTTAGGATACTTTAGAGGTTGTCCATGATAGCACCACACAAGTTAAATATAACCAAACTTCGTATGCTAGGCACTAGGTTTGAAAACCTTATAATGGAAGAAACTGAAACTTTTTTCTGAATTCTACATCAAATTATGTGATATTGCTAACATCTTTGTCAATCATAGAGAGAGAAGTGATGAATTCAGGTTAGTTTGGAATATTCTCTACTCACTACCAGATCAATTTCATACAAATTTCACTGCAATAGATGAAAGCAAGGATGTTGACTCCATCAAAATTGAGGAACTAGTTGGTTCACTTATACCTTTGAGATGAGTTTTTGAACATCTATAAAGAATAAAAGTGTCACCTTTAAAACTGCCATGATTGATGATGGTGACAATCAGAAAGAGAAAGATGACGAAGAATCGATACTAATACCCAAAGGACTCAAGAAAATCTTCAATAGAAAGAGTCCACAAAGCAAAGGGTAATCAAGTCATCCAAAGGATCCAAATCCAAGAGAACTCAAACCTATGAGTTTTGAAGATAAGAAATCTAAACCTATAGGACCATAATATTTTGAATGTATTGGTTATGGTCATTTTGTAGCGGAGTGTACTAGTAAATAATATATAACTTGAAGAGCTTTCAAGGATGCACTTAGTGACTTAGAAAGTGATAACGTTAGCCCAAGTGAATTAGAAAATGATGGCACCAACTTTTTATCATTTACGACAACTATGAGTGGACATTCCAGTATGTTTGACATTGATTTAGATAATAAAAAAGGTGATTCTTAATTCCTATGAAATAAATTTAATGCTAATAGCCTTGATGAACTGTTTATAGATTTAATAGACTGTAAGAAAGAAAATGATGGGTTACTTATAGAAGTAACCAAATTAAATGAGAAACTAAAATCATATGAAGCAAATTCCTTCATGTTAAAAAAAGAAAAGCTTAAGCTATCTGAAGGTATAGATGGTTTAAATTCAAGTCTTGTAGGTATAAAATAGGGAAAAAAGAATCTTGTGTAGGAACTTGTACAATTCAAGGAAGCTATGAAAAAGTTAACCTCTAGAGTTGAAAGGCTAAAGAAATTTCTTCACCATGGAAAACCTTTTGGAGACAAGAGAGGGCTAGGCTATGTAGATGAGCACATTATGTTATCATCTTCAAAAAAAACTCTTTTTTGTAAAATTCTATAATCCTTCTTCTTAACATACTGCACACGTTTCATGCATCTACTTCTAAATTTATTCCTATATGCCATAATTATGGTAGAAAGAGACATATTAGACCTAGGTATAGATACTTGTTATCTTCTAACTATGTTGATCATAACATGCATACACCTTATTCAAGAATCAATAATCATGATTACGTAAACAAGTCTTATGTCTTTAGAAATAATGACATGAGTATAAGATTTATGAAAGGTTGGGTCAAGAAGTCTAATTTACATTATTTTGTAGCGCATATTTAATTTATAGCTAGATTTAATATTGTTTGATATTTTGATAGTGGGTGTTCTAGACATATGACTAGTGATCATTCTCTTTCTAAAACTTATGAAGAGTATAATGAAGGAACGATTACTTTTGGTGATGGAAATAAATTTAAGATTCTGGGTAAAGGTACAACTCAGGTTGAGTGTATACCTAGGTTGGATTATGTTCTATATATTGATAGACTTAAACTAATATAATAAGAATCAGTCAAATTTGTGACAAAAATTATAGTATACAATTTATCGATAATCATTGTATTATAATTGATCTAAAAGGTAAGTGTATGATTAGAGGAACTAGGTCTTATGATAACTGTTACTACATTAATATAATATTACTTGCAACTTAGTTAATAATCATTTTGCTTCCTTGTGGCATAAAAAAATATAACATATTAACTTTAAGAATCTTGTAAACTTGAGCAAAAAGGAAATTGTGGATGGTCTACTTATACTATCTGAAATTGAAAAAACATTTTATGGACCATTCCAACTTGGAAAACAAGCTCATTCTTCTCATAAGAAAATTAAAGGAGTTAACACAAGTAGAATACTTGAGTTAATTCACATTGACCTCATGATCATATGAGAACTAAGATTTTGGATGGTAAGAAATATATCATTATTGTTGTTGATGATTTTTCTTGTTTTACGTGGGTAAGCTTTCTAAAATAAAAATTTGATACATTTGATTTCTTTAGTTCCTTTTGTTTTAAAGTGCAGATTGAAGTAGGTAATAGAATAACCAATATAATGAGACTACGAACTGATCATGGCAATGACTTTAAGAGTTCAAGATATGTTGAATTTTACAAGGAGTATGGAATAATAGCTCATGAGTTCTCTACAATAATCACCCCATAATAAAATGGCATAGTTTAAAGAAAGAATTAGGTGTTACAAGAGATGGAAGGAGTCCTTCTACATGCCAAGAACATCCTAAATAAGTTTTAAGCTGAAGCAATAAGTATCTCCTGCTACATAGGAATCATATCTATATACGCTGAGGTATAAAACAAACTCCATATGAGATATAAAAAGGTAAGAAACCTAATCTTAAGCATCAATATGTGTTTTGAAGTAAATGCTACATTCTTAGAAATTGTGAGAATCTAGGAAAATTTGACTCTAAAAGTGATGAAAGTATTTTTCCAGGTTACTCACTCATAAGTCATGCTTTTACAGTTTTTAATGTGAGAACTAACACTATGATGGAGTCTATCAATATTGTTGTAGATGATGTAGGTACTAGCACTCTGATCACTGATGATGAAGATGAATCTTTGTGCATAAGCTTGCCAATTGAGGGATAAAATAATGAAACACCTAACAATGAAAAGATAGAATCTAAGTTAGAATCAACCTTGGATGATAAGGATACCATCCTCAATACTCAAATTCTGTAGCCAATATGTACTACTAAAAACCATCCAATTGAGAACATTGTTAAGGATCCAAATGCAAGCATGGTAACTATAAGAAGATAGGTAAGCGAGATAACTCATATTTTCTATACTTCACAAATAGAACCAAAGAATGTTAACAATGCCTTGAAGGATGAATTCTGGATAAATTCCATACAAAAGAGTTAGCTCAATTAACTAGGAATGATGTTTGGACAATAATACCAAGACCTAATGAAAAAATATCATAGAAACTAAATAGGTGTTTAAAAATAAATCTAATGAACATGATGGTGTGGTTAGGAATAAGGCAAAGCTAGTTGCTTAAGGATATATACAAGTAGAAGGAATTAATTTTAATGAAACATTTGCTCTTGTAGCTAAATTAGAATCAAGTAAGATCTTACTTGCAACCTTGGATGATAAGGATACCATCCTCAACACTCAAATTCTGAAGCCAATATGTACTACTAAAAACCACCCAACTGAGAACATTGTTAAGGATCCAAATGCAAGCATGGTAACTATAAGAAGACATGTAAGTGAGATAACTCATATTTGATATAATTCACAAATAGAACCAAAAAATGTTAACAATTCCTTGAAGAATGAATTCTGGATAAATTCCATACAAAAAGAGTTAGCTCAATTCACTAGGAATGATGTTTGGACAGTAATACCAAGATCTAATGAAACAAATATCATATAAATTAAATAGGTGTTTAAAAATAAAAAATAAATCTAATGAACATGATGGTATGGGTAGGAATAAGGCAAAGCTAGTTGCTTAAGGATATATACAAGTAGAAGGAATTAATTTTGATGAAACATTTACTCTTGTAGCTAAATTAGAATCAATTAAGATCTTACTTGCAATTGCACGCTTTATAAAATCTAACCTCTTTTAAATGGATATAAAGTCTGATTTCTTAAATAGTTTACTTAGTAAAGAAGTCTATGTAGAACAACCTAAAGGTTTCGTTGACCCATAATGCCCCAAGAATGTCTACAAACTCAATACAGATCTTTATGGTTTGAAACAAGCTCCTAGAGCATGCTATGAAAGACTTATAGCTTATCTTTTAATTAAGGGAACCAAAGTGGATATATTCATTACTCAAATATATATATTCATCACTTGCCAATTATTTTGTGAATATAATTTAAAATTTCTATGATGGTAGAACTTAAATAATTTCTTGGATTGCAAATTGAACAACTAAATGATGGTATCTTTATCTCTCAAACCAAGTATGCATGTAATCTAAATACGAAATTTGGGCTTGAGATAAGTAAGTGTTTGAATACTTTTATAAGTACAAGTGCCAAAATTTCTATGGATAAGTTAGGTAATAACATTGATCAAATGTTATATAGAAGCATAATAGAAAGCTTATAGTACCTCATAGCTAGTATGCCTGGAATTTTCTTTAGTGTTGATGTTTGTGTCTGTTTTCAATCATATCCTAAGGAATCACATTATTGAACATTCAAAAGGATTATTAGGAATGTCTTTGGAACTAAAAAGTTTCACATTTGGTTTTCTAATGAGACTACCTATGAAACTAGTGGATACATCATGGTAGATTGGGCAGGAAATCATAATGTAAGAAAAAAGACCTCAAAAGGATTATCATGTATGTCTATAGAACAAAACATCTTGTGGTTGGCACACAAAAATATCATTAATGCTCATGAATTTTAATATATTTTTATGTATGTTCTTAATTTTTATAAAAAGAGTTCTAATATTCTCGAATTTTGAGTTAATATCACTAATGTTATTCAATAGTTAACAGCATTAACTTTTCATTCAATGATGTATTTTTATTTTCTGTGACTCTAATACCAAATTATGGCTACATGTTTTATAACACTAGATGTTACTCCTTGTAGATTATTATTTAAAGTCAAACTTTTAAGTTCCTTATGTTTATATTCATAAAGACTTGTAACTAGTTTTTTTGTTTTTATTTTCTTATTTATTATTTTTATAAATATTATAAATAAATATGTAATCATTCAAGGTCCTAAATTGACTTAGAATTATAATTGTCATACCTTAATTTAATGGGTTCACCATGATCTTTTCTTCTGTTGTTCGTTTTTTTATTATACCAGATATACCTTAACTTGCTCAAACCTTAATACCTTCCTAGTAACGGTGAAGCCTTTACATTCGTACCATATATGGTGTCCAAATTAGACTTACTAGAAAATAGAAAAAGACTGACTACACTCCATTTTATTTATAATGTTAATAATTATTACAATTCTAAAATCCAACTAAGAACGTTGAATAGATTCGTGGCCATTCATAGTTCTTAGATATATAGTTGCAAGATGAATAATTTTTAGAGTAAAAAGGATTCTATTGTTGAAGTTGTGCCAACTAATGAAAATAATGGTTCCTTTTACACGGTAAGGAATCCTAATTTAGAATAGTGAAAAGTCACTCTTTTACCCATATATTAATAATTTACCTAATTTTCTACTTTTGGCTTTTGAATCTAAGCCTTTCATTTCCTTAGCATGATCTACCAATTTAAGATGTGTCTTTTACATCTTTATTCCTCTTTGTCATTTTCTACTGACAGTTTTTTTGATGATATAGATGATGATGCATCTTTATCTTCTCAATATCCCATACAATAAATGCATTTGTGATCCTTAATGATTTTTGGCTTAAAAACAAAATACCTTCTTTTTATTTTTTGACAAATTTTTAGACTATTACTGTTAAAATTTGTTTCAAACTTATTAATTTTCTTAATATCCTCTTTAGTGAGGGCCATATTGTTATAGGAAGTGATTACAACCTTACTAGTCGAGTAATTTACTTTGACTTCAAAAGATAGAAGAATTATCAATTTTTCTATGTTTATGATAAATTCGACTTAGCATCTGTCCTCTTAGGATAAAAATTTCATCTATATTGAATTCATTTTTGGAAAGTTCCCTCGGTTTTGTAACTTCCCTATTAGTATTGAAAATCCTTAATTTCATAAAATGGTAAGGACTAACACAACCTTCTTCATTCTAGTTCATAAATGAACTAAAAAATGTGAGATAGACAGGCTTATTACTTGCTCTGATCTTCTTTATAAAGTTATTGATAGCCTTTTTGGAAATTTTATATAGGTTCTTAATTAAACCTACATGGAAAGCTCTATAAACAAAAATTAGATTAGCTCCTTCAAGAATATTAAATTTACTACCTATAGGGAATTCTTTTTCTATGATGTAAACTTTCATATCTTTGATATATTTATGAGTAGATTTTCTAGTTAAATTATATAGACTCAACCATAGTGGTTTACTTAAATTCCTATATTGGTAAATAGTGATTGTAGTCGTTCTATCTTTATTGTCTCTATAAGTGGCATCTCTCTGAATAGTATTGATAGTCATACTATTTTTCCTAGGGTCTTCAACTTTCTTATGTTGGGATTTCACGTGTATGCCTATATGGTGAGAATTTAAAATAATCTTATCACCACTTGGCTAAATACACAAAGGACCTCATTTGTATGACACGATTTTCTCTTAAGCATTTCAACAAACACCTAATGTGCACAAAATAAAATAAACAAATCTCATCTACTTTATTTCTAGAGATGAAGAAGATTAGTTTTACCTAAAGAGATTTTCAAATATCTTGAGTAGAAGGAAGTCGATTTCCCTTCTAGATCTCTTGGAAATCACCTCTCTTTCGAGAGCACCTTGAACTTAAACAACAAACTACCACACCTCTTAGATAGATGAATGTAGAGTTCAAGACTTATATCTAACCACCTAGCAAGAAGAGATGAGAGAAAATACTTTCGGACTAGGGTTGAACCACCTAGGTTTTGGCCTTGAGCAAGCCTTTTCAAGTTTTGGCCTAGGAGAAGGAAAAGCATGGCTGCACAATGGGGCAGATTTTGGCTAGGGTTAGAGGCAGAAAATTGGATCCATTTTCCTTAATTATGCCTACTTAAATAGGCAAGAGTTAAAACAACTCTTTGTGTAAGGTTTGAATCAATTACATAAATACCACTAGCCCTTGTTTAGTCATCTCATGCTCTCTTTAATCTCAACTTGTGAATTGTTTAATAAATTAATTTATGAACAAATAATATTATTCATATTATTCTATTATACAATGTCTCTATTATTCTTATAATGCATTCAAACATTATACCAAATAATATTTGCATAACTTCACAAATTTATTTATGGTCTAAGCATGTCATATTATGACATTTTATTTTAGAATTTTATCTCATATATTTTATCTTATACATCATCATGAAATGTAAAATACTCGTTGTTTCTCTTCAGTTGGTGTGACCGTATAGATGATCTATATCATTTTGGAAATAATATAAAACTTTATATTATTAACTATAAGAGGTTCTATCATTACATTATAGTTTTCCAAATGACATAGTAATTATTTACTCGATCCACTAATTTTGTGTCTATCCTTGTCACATGATATTATGAATAATATGCAAAATAGGATCATGTCACTTTTGCATTATATTTGTTTTCTTGGTCTCTTAAGTGAATTATAATTATAACTACATCAGTTATATTGCATGCGATATAATTTCACTTTACCAAGGGGACCAGTAATATCATAACTCAAAGTCAAAGGACAATGATAATATTAACATATAGATTTCTTCCGTACAAGTTGTACATAACAAACTACTATTTCATTTCTATCATAAGATAGTATTTAAATAGCAATCACATTGTATACTTCTCATGTGAAAAACCTACACAATTCATATCTAAGATTCTAAAGACACAATGGAAACACTAATGACATAAAACACAATCCATATAATGTTTCGTCTAGTTAGGCCATGTTCAATATATAAAATACACATTTTATATACTTGTGTCATTAAATGATAATCCTTTATCAATATTTATAGAACTATAATGTACTTTTAATCGACATGACAATCTTTCACGGTAATTAATGTTCCTCCTTAATTACCACAATTGTGAACATATTTAGGATTACATGTTTCTCATTTTAAGAGTTCTATTGTTCAAGACCAAGTGCATCTTCTTGAACACTTCCAAAATATAACATGTTAATATCAAGGAGCAAGAATACATAATATTCAAAATAATGAACAATACATAAATCTTTATCAAAAAGAATAAATTTTAAAACACACATCCTTCTCCTTAGTAAAGACGGTTATTTTTGTAATGTTACAGAGTAATTTTTAATTGTATCCTCTAGAGTTATTAGTTTTGGTACTCTATAGTTAACATATCTACCTTCAGCTTCTATTCTATTAGTGAAAACTCTATGAGTTATTCTACCAAATTCAGTAATAGCTTTATTTGATTTAGGTCAGTTGTTGTAAATTCCTAATTTTGGACTATTATAAACCATATAAGTCTTTTTTTTTCTTTTTCAGTCAAATTAAGCTTTTCCTTTTCTTTTTAGAGATGTTTCTCTCTTTTGAACTATTAGGTTCTTCCTTTTTATTTTGGATTCTTTCTATAGAAGTTTTAACTTCGTTATAATGAATCTCTAAGGTTGATTTCTTTTCAAAGTTTTTGGACTCTAATATTGGTTTTGAACTGTTAAGTTCTTCCTTTTAATTATTGTCTCTAAAAGAGACTTCTCTAGCTACAAAACCTCAAGTTGTTCCTAAAGGATTTTTATCTCATTTTATTTTATCTTGATCTTGATATCAAGATGTTCCATTCCTACAAGAACAAAAATAGTTAAAGATGTTAATTCTCTTGTAAGGAGATATGCTAAACTATTTTTATTTCCTAGAAGATGTTCGACATCATAATTGTAGTGGTTAAACCATTGTTTCCATTTGACTAGTCTTCATTGTTTATAATTATCTATAATATTAGTTCTTAAAAAATAATCAAAATTCTTGCAATCAATTATGACAATAAATCTGAAACTTATTACATATATTACAAATTTTTTAATAGCTTTTTTGATAGCTAATTATTCCTTTTAATTATTGAGATAATTTACTTCTAGACCATGGAAAGATCCTGATGTATATCTACAAAGATATTTAACTTTTTCATCTATTTTTGTTTTTAAAAATACTTCATAATATTCGTGTGAACCATCTACTTCAGTTATCATTTTATCATCTGGACCTGGTTAGTACAAAGTTGGTAAATTTTTACATGTGTTTTTAACTTATCCATGTACAAAATATATTGTTCTGTCCATTTCTAAACATGATCTTTTTTCAATTTTGTTTGTAAAGGTTTTCGCATTTTTGTAAGTTTATTTATGTATGCTTCACCATATGTTAAACATCCTAATAATCTTTGTAATTTATTTTTATCTTTTAATTCTCTAGCAAATCCTTGAATGTTATTTAGTATATGAGACTATAGATTATGTTTTCTATCTTCAATTTCTAATCCTAAATGCTTAATTGTTTACTGAGCAATTATAGTTTTTTCGAGAAAATATGATGCCTTCTTTTCTACTTTTTTGAAGAATATTAATAATATCCAAATAATTTTTATTTAATTCAATATTGAAAATTAAAATATCATCTATATAAACACAACAAATATTTTGTAATTTCTTAAAGATGTTGTTCATATACCTTTGAAAGATACTTGGAGATTGGTTTAATCTGAATGGTACAACAACCCATTATAATTATCCTTTATGGAAACTAAATGTAGTTAGTTTTTAAGAATTCTCATCTAGTCTTATTTTTCAAAATCTACTTTTACAATCAAAGCTTGATAAGTGTTTCTGCCCTCTTATTACCGATAATAATTATTCTTTCTTTGGAATAAAGTATCTGTCATTAATGATTTCTTTATTTAATGTTTTGAGGCTTATTATCATTATCATTATCTTTTTTCCCTTTTTTCCAGCTTCTTTTTCAATTAAGAATGATAGACTAGAGTAAGATGAATTACTTAGTATTATGACTATTAGTTCCAAAAGTTCTTGAATTTATTTTTCAAATTCAATCCTATCTTCTAGAGCATAAATACAATATTTTACTTTAATAACTTTGTTAGGGTCTTTTGGTTTTATATTAGCAATTATTTTATATTTATTTATTTTTGGATATAAAAGATTTTCTAAGTTCATTGTATTTAATAATTTTCTAATACTAGTTAAGGCTTTATCTTTCTAAATTTTATTAAAAAAAGAGTTTTATTTATCTTTTATATGTAATGAAGTTTTTCTAAATAAGGTTTTTGTTACTGCTTTATGTCTATCTCACAAACATTTTTTATTTTTATGTTATTACATAAAAGTCAGATTTGATACAATCAAAGCTTTTTTTTCCAACATATAGTTTCTTCATCTAGTATTGTTAACCTTATTTGGTTTAAATATTGTATAAAAAGTTGATATAAGTTTAGAAAATTATTCTCTATTAATAAATCAACTCATGTTTTTGGTTAATATATAGTAAGAATATGAAATTTCTCTCATCCTATCAGTATTTATGTATCTTTTAAGTCTTTTGGTACTTGTTTTTAGAGTTATTCTAAGAATATATATTTATTAACTACACATATACTATCTCTTGTATCTATATATACATATAGATGATAACTTGTATAACTTTTAAATTTCAATCGTATCTTAATATAAGTACTGTTTGGATTTGTAATATTATACAAAGTATTCATCCTCTCATGAAGAGTATTCATATTCTTCACATTTTGAGTTATTTATTTATTCCTCATTTTCTTTTAATAGATAAATACTACAAATATCATCTATATCCGATTTTTTTATTAGTTCTAATTCAATCTTAAAAGCTTCTTCTAAGATTTTTGTTTTTTTGTAAAAAAAAAATTTAAATTCTTTTTTTATGCTAAAGCATGTTAGGTCATTCATTAGCGTAATGTCCTTCCTTATTATAGATCCAACATCTATATTTATTTTTTCTTAATGGACAATAATTTTTATTTTATGGTGGCTTATATATTTTTCTCTTGAAATATCTTTTTCTATAAGGTTCATTGTTATAACTTTTTCTTCTATTTTTAAAAATCTTGTTTTCTAAATTTATATTTTTATATTTTTGCTTATAATATTTTATGTTATATTTGTATTTTCATAGTATTCTAAAATCTCTTGTTTCACAACATATTTTATTATTTGTTTATATTAGTTTTTTTCTTGATATCAAATGATTTTCTAATTTTTAAGACTTTTTATTTTCCTCTTAGGTGGCATTTGGTTCGTGGAATGGAATCGGAATCGGAATGGAATGGAATGGAAAGGAAACAATTTTGTTTGGTTTAATCATTGGAATCAAGCACAGAATCAGGATTATAGTGTTTAGTTTACCACTGGAATGGAATGAAAAAAGCTGTAAATGACCTTAATACCCCTACATGCTGTAAAGTTCAAATAATGTCATTTAATTACTATTTTTTCGTCAGACAAAATACATTATTGAAATTATTATTTTTCTAAATAAGTATTACTTAATTAAAAAGAAAGATATTATTAAAATTATTATTTTTCTAAATACGCTTTACAGTTTTGAGGTTTGGGATGTATGATTTAGGGTTTAAGGATTTAGGATTAAGGGTTAAATTTGTAGGGTAAGCTTTAGGGTTAAAATTATTATTTTTCTAAAAGTAGTTTAGGGTTTTAGAATTTTGGATTTAGGGTTTAGGTTTTTAGAGTTTTAAGGTTTAAGGTTTAGGGTTTAGGGTTTTAGGATTTAGAATTTAGGGTTTAGGGTTTTGGGATTTATGTTTTAGGGTTTTGGGTTTTGTGATTTAAGTTTTAAGGTTTAGGGTTTAGGGTTTAGAGATTTGGAGATTTGGGGTTAAGGGTTTTAGGGTTTAACGTTTAGGGTTTAGGGTTTTAGGATTTGGAATTTGGGGTTTAAGGTTTAGGGTTTTAGGATTTATGTTTTAAGGTTTAGGGTTTTAGGGTTTAGGGTTTAGGGATTTGGGATTTGGGATTTGGGGTTTATGGTTTAGGGATTTAGGGTTTAGGGATTTAGGGATTTGGGGTTTAGGATTTAGTGGTTTTAGGATTTGGAATTTGGGATTTAGGGTTTAGGGATTTGGGATTTATGTGTTTAGGGTTTTGGGATTTATGTTTTAAGGTTTAGGATTTAGGGATTTGTGGTTTAGGGTTTAGGGATTTGAGGTTTAGGGTTTAGGGCTTTAGGATTTTAGGATTTGGATTTAGGGTTTTGAAATTTTGGGTTTGAGAATTTGGGATTTGAATTTAAGGTTATATTTTAGATGAGGGTAAAATTGGAAAAAAAATGTTTAGATGGGAATGGAATAATGATTACCAAAGGTGGGAGAAGGAATTGTGATTCCTTCTCTTTTAGTAATGAGATTCCATTCCGCCCTCCATTCTGTCCAACCAAACACACAAAATGGAAGGAATCGATTCTAATTCCATTCCATTCCCTCCAACCAAACGTGGGGTTAAGTATTTGGTATAGTTTCTCTATTTTTTTATTCTATCATTTTGTTATGGTTTTATATGATGTTCTAGGTCATTTCTAAAAAAAATCATTTTCTTATAAGTTTCTTGCTGGAGGGTGGTAACTTATGATAATATATTCCATTCTTACAAATAAAGGAATATATATAACACATGTTACATATTTTTATATTTATTAAATGTTATTTGGCTTCTTCAATTTTATTTTCACTTGATTCAGTATTATGTCTATCTGTATCTTCTTTAATAAATTCCTTATATATTTCACTTACTATAGTATCTAAGTATTCCATTGTATTGTTAAATATTGTTGTTATATTAAATTTGTAAACCAATTTTAACATTTTTGTCATTTTATGAGCTATTAAGACTCTACAAAATTAAGGATTTGATTGTGTGGTTAGAGAAGTTTGCATAATTATACACGTACCACTAGACCATTCATCTAAGTTTCTTTTTCTGTCTCTTATAAAATCTAAATCTAAAAGATCAAATCTATAATTTTTATGAAGTTTTTAATGTAATCCTTCTTCCATTTTTATGGTTGTTTTCTTCTATAAGAAAGCTCATATTCTTTTGGCATTTGCCTATTTATTTTTTCTCTATGTGGCTAGATGTTCCTTCTTGATAAGGAATTGAAAATGAAATTAATTCTATTAAATTGGGGTTATATCTCCTTCCTTATCTTTGCGTTTTTTTTCTCATTCTTAGGTATCAATGCATCTAATCTCTTAGGAGATTCTTCTTTTAATCCTACAAATGTATTAAACTTGTAACCTATGACTTTATTATCCCTATGTATGCTATTTATATCTCTTATTAATTTTGTAAATTTCTTATAAATGTCTTATTGTAATTTCTTATTATAATCATATTCTTTTCTTTTTTTAGGAATTCTTTTATGTTTCATTTATGTCATGTAAGAACTTGATATTTGATTCTTGTACTATATCAATTTCTTTTACTAAAAAAATTATAGTTTTCATTATTATTATTATTATTATTTAGTTTTTTGATATGCCTACTAGATTTCTATCAAAATCTAATTCTATATTCTATTATTTTTAAACAGTATTGGGATAATAATGTTATCATTTTCTTCTTAATATTATATCATGAACTAATATTTTCATTATTTTAACTTCTTGTTTTGGATTTGTAACTTTTCTTTCTTTGTTAAATTTCTCCTTCAGGATCTATAAACATAAATCTTAATATATTATTTTTTCTTCTTGGTATCAAAGGTTCTTTTTTAACATGTAAGTTCCATTTTTATGATATTTTAAAATCTGTTAATATTTTTGTTTTTATTATTTTTTCACCTTATTCAAAAGTTTTATCTATTTTTATGAATTCATTTTATCCATTTATTAAACTATTATGGTTGTTTGTTAATGAACATCCTACTATATAGTGTACTGAAAATGAATAATTTTCTTTTTTCATTAAATTTTCTATTTCAAATTCACATGCTAAACTTAACATTTGGTTTAATTTTTTATCATTAATATTAATAGCAAGCTTAAGGTATGCTGCGAATTTTCATTTATGGTATCTTAGGTTTTCATGGATTATTTTTAATAAAGCATATTTCCTATTTATTATTAAATTGTCTAGGAGTATTAATTTTATTAGTGTATCAATTTCTTCTTTAAAATATGATTTAATATTACCTTTTGTATTTCTTCAAATTTATTTTTACAAATTACTATTTTTCGTGAAAAAAATTCTACGATGTTTTGATTTCTATTTCTATTATTTTTTGATTTTTTATTATTTATTAATTGTTTTATTATTTACATCATGTTTATGCATAAAAAAATACTATTCACTTTAAATAAGTTTAGAAAGTATTTGTGATATTTTTAAAATCTTAAAAAAATATTTATCATATTACTTAACAACTTGAAGTATTATTGATATTATCCCAATTGGCACATAAAACAAGATTTGGGAACTATGTTGAACTCATAAATTGAGTACTTGTTATGTTACCTTATGTATATATTTAGAATAAATTTTTTGAAAATTTAAATTTAAAATATACTCAAATTAATAATTTAATATAGAAATATTAAAACATTAAATAAAAAAATACAAGCACAAATGTGTACTAATTTTAGAGGTCTCATTTTGTATTACAATTCGATCGTCTAATTGGAATACGAATAGAACTAAATTTGAGCCCAATTTGGATGAGTACAAATAACACAAAAAAATTAGGGCTGAGATAGGATTGGGTTAGTTCATATCATAATTTTTTTTCATTTCTAATGCTATTTTTATTGGAATTTTTTTTGTCTTCATATATTGATTATTTACTTATTAACAAAAATTATAGAGTATCTTATCAACAATAAATGTAACTAATTATATAAATATTTTTGAATTTTATTTAAAAATGAGATGTGTTACTGTTTCTTTTGAATTCATAAATTATTTTATATCGAATACTTATAATGAGTTTATTGATTTGTTCGTAGATATCTTAAATTGATTTATAATTTTATTATTTTTAATTATTTTGTAAATATATTATATTATCACTAATCACAATTACATAAAATTAAAGTATAAAATATTTATTTATTTTAATTTTAAGTAGTAATTCATTGAGTTATTTTGTAATATATTTATGGTTTTAAAACTTTTTACTTTTCAGTTTTGTAAATAATTGTAACAAAATTTTTATTTGTATGTTTAACATTCTTAGAATACATTAAATTTGGCTCAAACCTTTTATCATTTTAATTAGGTTAAAAATTATAAAACTATTTACTGTATTTCAAATCAACATAAGATTAAATAAGGTAAAAAAATCAATTAATATATAGAAATAAAAATTTAGACCAATTCGAGCTATTTTGTGATAGCTCAAATGTTTTTAGTTTGAGTTAAAGTTGACAACTTATAGCAATAATTATATTCGATTTGTATTAGACTTCACCTGTGAGAGAATGACACATTGATTAGAGCCTTCACCAATTAAAGGAGGGCACACAAGCCAAAATCCTCACTAACTTAAGGAGGGAGGGCACACAAGTTAGAGTCCCCTCCTCAAGCTAGAGCCCTCACTTAAACCATCACCAACTCGAGGAGGCTACATATATTAGAGCCCTAATCACCTTAAGAATGACATTATTATTATAGCCCAAATTAGCCTATGATAAAGCCCGATTTTGAAATTGTATCCAACCTTTGTTTTGATAGGAGGACTTTGCTTGAGCTTAGAATGGTACATATAGATTAAATTATGCTTAATTTTAATAGAAATGAAATAAAAAGAAAAATAAATTTTATTTTTATTTTAATATTTTAAAAAATATAAAAGACATTTTTTAGATAAATTTTTTCTTAAACTGAAGTCCTGGGCGTTAACCCATATTGCCTAGGGGTTGGGCCAACTCTTTAGTAAAGGTTTGAATTTTTATCATTTCAAAGGAAACAAGATTGTCCAAAAGTTAAATCCTTAGTTTATTGAGAGGCAATCCATGCATGCTCAAATTTGTCAATTTACGTTACAAATGTCTTATCACTTAGTTATAATTATGTTAAAGGTTGAATTAATATTATTGATACTAATTAATTTATTTGCTTTATTTTTGAAATTGGTTATTTTTGAAATTGATTAATTCTTAGGTAAGTTAAATAAATCTAAATTGTGAATTATCATTTAAATTAACTAAAAAAACAAAAATAAAGATGTCAAAATCTTCCTCAAACTTGAGTAATTGTGGATAATAATCAAACATGTTCGATTTTGAGGTGGATAATTTAAATTAAAATAATATATATATATATATATATATATATAATTGAAATCATACATCATCGTTTAAATTAGATAGAAAAAAAACTTGAAATTTTGGGATGGATAATCCAAACTAATATAAAAAATTATATATATAAACTTAAATTGTGGATTATAATTTTAATTAGATAGAAAAAAAAACGTGAATAGAGATATAAAAATCCCCGAGCTTAAAAAATTGCGGATAATAAAAATGCATGTTGGATTTTGGGGTGGATAATCCGAATTAATACCAAAAATTATATATATCGATAACTTAGCGTAGTAATACTTGAAGAAGCAAAAAGTTTGGATTCTATTAAATTCTCAAACAAATGGTCCTTTTAAGCAAATACACTTCAAATTACTAACTAAATTGTTACTGTCCTTGAAGTTAGATTAGGAAACAAAAACTCGGGGGTTGGCGTAGTTTGCTCCCTTAAGATCAGTACAGGAAACCGGGTTCCTGTTATCAGGTAGAGATGCGACCACTGCCATCTCCGCACACAAAGTTCTTCTCATCTCTTAAGCAGGTACATCTCGATATCGAGGTTATTTTCTCCATATCTTCTTGAAATTCTGTATTTTTTTTTCAAAACCCTCTTTCTAAAATTCTGTTAAGTTTTTAGTGATATTATCGTAACTATTTTTGTTATCGTCATAACAAAGTGTATGAAAGGTTCATTTTACCTGGTACTAATTACATTTTGGTGTCATTATTATTGAATAAATATATCAATTGATTACAATAACAATTTCATTGTAATAATATCACTATATTCCTTTATTGTTTTGTATGTTTGTTTTTTTAGTTTGTTTTAAGGGTTTTTAAATTCATATGACCATTTAAGAGTTTAATTTTCATTTTAAGACCTCATTTTTTCTTCTTCTGTTAGAACCCTTTCAAGTTATTAATTTATTGCAACAAGTTCTTTTTTTTTTTGTTTCTTTCTACACAGTTTATTCCGCTATATGTGTTACTATATAAGTTATTCCAGTGGTTTTAAAAACAGGTTTATATGAATTGATAACTTAGTAAGCGCCTCAAGTTGAAAAGAAAATAATTTTGAGCTCTTAAATTGCCCCTTGGGACCTAAGAAGATAAAAAAACCCTTGTTTTAGTACGGTTTTTTTTTTCCATAAAGACTGGCATTAATTTCATAGGTTGAAAAGAGACTGAAGTTAGAACAACCATCAGAACTCTCCCTAGTTTCACAACATCAACTAACACAAGGAAGTAACACTTTCACTGTAGAATCACTGAGCTCACCGTTATATCTCCATTTCGAACGTGCTAGTAACAAGAACTCAACTATTGATAGTAGTGAACCCCCTGAGGCATTCCTCTCATGTTCACCCCAATTTCCACCAACTCATGAAAATCCATCAAAAGAATTTGGTCTAGTTCACCCCAAAACTATCAATGAATCTGAGGCTGAGGCAATGGACCATATCGAACAGTTAGTACAACTTCTTTCTTTACCTGATTGCCAACAGAATGCTGCAGAGGAGGAAGAAAAGGAAAGAGTTGGTTTTGGCTTGAAGCTTTGTTCTTATTTTGGGGGCAAAGATGGTGGTTGTAATTCATGCCATTGTGAAGGTGGGTTCTACTCAAAGATTGTTGGGGTGAAGGGTCCAAAGTGTGAAAAGGAAGTGGAAAGGTTGGATGGTTGGATTAAGTACTTTTTGAATCGGGGCGGGGAGGAGAAGATAGAGCCTTTCAGGCTGTCCCATTTGCTTCTGAGTAAAGCTGCTTTTCTTTCGGAGGTTGATGATGGTACTCTTGATGTTTTGGACTTCCCATCAACAATTGAGGACTTTTTGCTGAATGACCCTCCAACACATTGAAGGTTTTCCATGTCCTGCAGTTGATCTTTCATTGTTCCTTTGTTTTTCAATTGAATGTTCACTTAGTCTTATTGTGCATGTTATGTAATAGTGTACTTTAGAATTTAGATGATACTCCAATCAAATACTGATGGCATAAATTTTTATATGAAATTACAATATGTGAGTTCTTGCCCTAAATACCTTTTGTTGTTGGTTAACATTATTTTAATTACTAAAAAGAAAGATTCAGTGGTTAAAATGAATGTTGAATTATGTGCAACAAAGACGGAATTATGTGATGTCAAATTTAGTTTCCCCCTTCATAATTTTAACCATAACGAGGTATTTAAAAACATTTTGGCAACCGTAACTCATCGACTAGGAGCCGGGTATATACCTAAGAAAATTATGACTCTTGGTATGTGAAAGACATCCTGGTGGAGTTGATACGATGAGACATTTTTTGTTATACATGAGAGAGTTTGACTGTAGTAACAATGCCTAGATGAATTTAGTTATTAGAACGTAAGAAGAAATTATTGAAACTAACAATCATCTTATTTTGGGGCACACAATGACTTTCTTCTGTATTTCCATACTAGTAGTTCATTTCACTGGATGCTCTATAACGAGAATGTAATCATCTTGTTTTACTCCATCATAACCTTTGAAGTTTCCAAAGAAATGACTAAGCATTTTCATAATGGGGTGATTCTCTATAATAAGATATGTGAATGATTATGGGAGAGGTTCAAGTTGTCAAGTTAAGATTTATGCTTCTCGTAGTGGACCCATGGAAAATGTTACACATAATTTATAATATGAAAGAAACTAGATTTTTAGGATGCTCGCTGGAGTTTGACCACAAAGTTATTCTAGTGTAGAATTATTTTCTTTCGGCCCCTCTAAGAATAATCATTTCCGATGAGAGAGATTAAATATGGTTAGTCTACTTAAGTGATTAGTATTTAGGAGAATTACTTCTATGAAGGAATTTAAGGAGCCATAAAATGTTGGCGTGTACAGTAAAAGTGGCAGACAACAAAGTTAGTGGAGTTAGAAAATGGCAGACAATGTGGTTAGTGAATCAGAAATTAAGGAAGTAGAACAATTGTTAGGGTTAGAATTATATTCATTTTCCTTAGTATACATAGGAGGAGTTTTTGTACAGGAAATCAGAGAACATAAATTACAGAAATAAAATCAGAATAATCATAATTTGACATGGTATCAGAGCAGATTATGACTCTAAAGAAATAAAAATCCTATGTTGCTACTTGTTCTACTCAACATTGGTTTGATCTATTAAATCTAGAGATCAGATCAATAATATCCCATATCCATTTTTTTCAAGAAAACTGTCTCTGTAGATTCTCCATATCCTTTTGGAGTTCAAGGTTCTTAGCTTTAAAACCTTCGAGTTCGATTGCAACCATCTTCAATCTGCCTCCCCCTTGGAAAAAAAAGAAGAAGAAGAAACCAAGAAAAGATGGAAACCATTGTTGATCTATGATTAGGTGTCTGTTTCTCTGCAACTTTTGAAACAAAAAAAAAACAGGAAGGAAAAAATCAGACAGTGCAAGATATAGCTCGAACAACAACAACAAAAAAGGAATCAACTTCACTAGAGCTCCTAACTCCTCGCTGGTCAGTGAGGGTTTTTCAGAGACGGAGGACCAAGTGGAAGGTTAACTTTGTCTGGATTTGTAGCCGGCTAAGGTTCGCCCATCTTGACCTAGTTGCTCGGTTGCAGAAGAAGGGCGATGCTCGCTTGCAAAGGAAGGGCGCTGCTCGGTTGCAGAAGAAGGGTGCTGCTCGGTTGCAGAAGAAGGGCGCTGCTCACTTGCAGAAGAAGGGCGCCGCTCACTTGTAGAAGAAAGTCGCGCTCGGTTGCAGAAGAAGGACGCCGCTCCAGGGCTGCGCGAATGGAAATGTTTTTTTCTTAGGGTTACATTTTTGAGTTATATATATATATTGGCTATGTTGTAAAAAAAAGGAAAACAGGAAGAAAAAAATTTTTAGATTTCATGGCGGAATCTAGAGATTTAACTACCAATTTCATATTGGAAGATTTGACGACAAAAATGATGGAAGTTCTAACTAGAGCTCAGAACAGCTCACAACCTCCGCTAACTGAAGCGTCGACTGCTCCCATTAGTATCAAGTTGGGAGGATCCAACTATACCTTGTGGTCCCAGGTGGTGGAGATGTATATCTCTGGCAAAGACAAACTGGGATATATTAATGGGGATTTTCCTCAACCTGTTGAAACCTACCCCTCATTTAAGAGATGGCGCACTAAAACTGCCATTGTCAAAGGATGGTTGATCAATTCGATGGACCCCTCCTTAATTGAAAATTTTATTCTATTCCCAATTGCAAAACAGGTTTGGGATTCGGTGGCTACCACTTACTAGGATGGGACAGACACGTCTCAAGTGTATGATCTTCGTCGTCAAGTTACTCGTACGAAGCAAGCGGGTGGATCCATTGAAAAATACTACAATGACCTTCAAGGGTTGTGGCGTGAAATTGATTTCCGTCGACCTAATCCAATGGAGTGTGCGACTGATATACAAAAATACAACTCCATCGTACAGGAAGATTGAGTGTATACCTTCCTGGATGGACTTGATGATAGATTGGATAAAACTCGAAGTGATGTGCTTCAGATCAAACCATTCCCTACGGTGGAACAAGCCTATGGATTCGTCCGTAGGGAAGAGGTCAGGCAGACCGTGATGATCACAGGTGTAGATATGACACCCGGAGCAGTTATGGCTTTTAAAGGGGTCAAAGGACACCATAATCTAATACCACCAAAAACAGGAACTTCCTTGGGTAGCAAGAAATCCACGGGAAATCCATCATCTCTTGACATGAAATGTGGCCATTGCGGAAACTCCAAACACACTCGTGAAAACTATTTCAAACTACATGGGTATCCAGAATGGTGGAATGATCTTCAAGCACGGAAGAAACGAGACACCATTGGGCGAGCCGCTGTGGCTGCCAATACTGCCTCACTATCCGTTACTTCTCAGGCTGAATCTTCCTAGGATCCAGGTATTTCAAGTAAAGCATTTCACATCTCTACTCGTAGTGATAAGGAGGATTGGATTCTGGACTCTGGAGCTACAGATCATATGACATTTGACCCAAATGATCTCTCCAATACAACTCAGCCAAGACGGAGTCGTGTTGCCAATGCAAATGGGGTCACTTATCCAGTTACAGGAGTTAGAACAGTGACCTTATCTCCTTCATTATCATTATCTAATACTTTACTTGTACCCTTTCTGTCAAACCGACTAATATCTGTAAGTCAGGTCACTTCAGATCTTAACTGTGTAGTACTGATGTATTCTACTTTTTGCCTTCTACAGGATATTCTCACCAAGGAGATCATTAGGCGTGGTACTAGGAGAGGGGGGCTATATTATGTGGATGACCTCAGTACAGGAAGAGCCAATCACATGCAAAACATTGATGGTAACAAGGAACGACAGATTTGGCTATATCATCGTAGATTTGGGCATCTATCATTCGGGTATTTAAAGCACCTACTCCCCAGTTTATTTTCAAATATCACACATTCAGATTTCAAATGTGATACTTGTATCCTACCAAAAAGTCATAGGGCGTCTTATCCTATGAACATGAATAAAAGTATGACTCCTTTTGCTTTGGTACATTCTGATGTTTGGGAACCTTCCCCGGTCATTACGTCATCGGGTCATCGTTGGTTTGTTATTTTTGTTGATGATTATACACGAATGACATGGCTTTACCTTCTCAAACACAAAGATGAAGTATTTGCTACATTTCACCTGTTTCACACTATGGTTCAGACACAATTTTCTAAAAAAATTAAGATACTTAGGTCTGATAATGGAGGGGAATATGTTAATCAACAATTCCGGACATACTTGGACAACCATGGTATTCTCCATGAAACCTCGTGTTCACAAACCCCATAACAGAATGGGACTACGGAGAGGAAGAATCGGCATATTTTAGAAACGGCTTGGGCCTTACTAATCGGTGCACATATGCCTAATAAATACTGGAGTGATGCTCTTACTACAACGGTGTATCTACTAAATCGTATGCCCACAAAACCTTACAGTTTCAGACTCCATTAAAGGTGCTATCTGACCAATTACCCTTTCCTACTATTTTGATGCTTCCGCCCCGAATTTTCAGATGTGTTGCTTTTGTCCACCTTCATAAAAATCAACGAACTAAGTTGGATCCATGTGATGTCCGATGTGTATTGTTGGGGTATGGCGTACAAAAAAGGGTTACCGATGCTATGATCCAATTACTAAAAGAACCTATATTACCATGGATGTCACTTTCCTCGAATCAGAATGGTTTTTCCCATCACCGGTATCCAATTTCACTCTTCAGGAGGAGAGTTATAGTGAAGAACGAAATTGGCTTGATGTTGAAATATTAGACACTAGTCCAACATACTCGGATCGTGCCAATCATATGGAGAAGCCAGTATCTAAACCCAATTTTGAACTTCCAAGAACTGAAGCTGAAGTAATAATTGAATCTCCAGAAGATGAAGTGGTTGATGTTCCCTCAACTCCCTAGTACCTAATGATCCTCCTGCTGAGAACACTCCTAAGGTAAGCTATCCTAGCACACCTTTACAAACTAATGCTATAGATACATCTGTTGGTTATGTTTTACTTTTCAGACACAATCGAGGCAAACCTCCAAATCGATACTCCCCAGAAAGAGAAGAACGACAATCCAAGTATCTAATAGCAAATTATGTATCTACTCAAAAGTTATCAGAACCTATCAGGGCATTTGCACAAACACTCTCTTCGTGTCAAATTCCAAGTAGCATTGAAGAAGCCTTATCTGATCCAAAATGGGCTCAAGCTATAAAAGATGAATTTGAGGCATTACAAAAGAATAACACATGGGTGTTAAGCGAGTTGCCTTAAGGGAGGAAGATGGTAGGATGCAAGTGGATTTTCTCCATTAATTATAAAGCAGATGGGTTAGTTGATCGATACAAGGTGAGGCTTGTAGCAAAAGGATATACACAGAAACACGGGATAGATTATCAAGAAGCCTTCTCACATGTGGCTAAACTAAAAACCGTTAGAGTCTTGTTATCTCTTATGGCAAATTTAGATTGGCCATTGCACCAACTTGACGTAAAAAATGCCTTCCTTTATAGTGATCTTGAAGAAGAGATTTACATGGATATCCCACCAGGATATACTGTTACATCAGGAAAAGAAACTGCATGTAGATTACAACGAGCATTGTATGGACTAAAACAATCAACTAGAGCATGATTTGGTAGGTTGAGTTCAGCAATGAAGAAATATGGGTTCCAACAAAGCAACTCTGATCATACTCTTTTCCTAAAACATCGATTAGGGAAGATAACAACCCTTATAGTCTATGTAGACGACATGATCATTATAGGGGATGATAAAGAAGAAATCTCTAAGCTTCAAGAACAACTATCAAATGAGTTTGAAATGAAGAATTTGTGAGGGCTTAAGTACTTCTTAGGTATTGAGGTAACAAGATCAAAACAAGGCATATGTCTTTCCCAAAGGAAATATACTCTGGACCTATTGGCAGAGGCAGGACTACTAGATTGTAAACCTGTCGATATTCCAATGGTTCAAAATCATAAACTCGGAGAATATATGGATCAAGTACCAGCAGATAAACAGAGATATCAACGGTTAGTAGGTAAACTCTTATATTTATCTCATACTCAACCTGATATTGCTTATGCTATGAGTGTCGTGAGTCAGTTCATGCACTGCCCAAGTGAAGACCATATGGATGCGGTTATGCGAATACTTCGTTACTTAAAATCCTCCCCTGGGAAAGGACTTATGTTTTCAAAGAATGGTCAATTGGAAGTCCTTGGATATACAGATTCAGACTGGGTAGGGAATATGAAAGATAGGAAATCTACTGTTGGGTACTTTACTTTTGTGGGGGGCAATCTTGTTACATGGAGGAGCAAGAAGCAAAAGGTAGTTGCCTTATCCAGTGCTGAAGCTGAATTTCGAGGAATGGTCAAGGGTATTGTGAGTTCCTTTGGTTGAAAAAACTTCTAACTGAGATTGGTGTTGTTCCTAACTTTGAAATGAACTTATTTTGTGATAACAAAGCAGCTATTGCCATCTCTCACAATCCAGTTCAACATGATCGCACGAAGCACGTTGAAATGGATCGGAACTTCATCAAACAGAATCTTGAAGAAAAGATTAAGCTTCTATTTGTTAAATCAGAAGATCAATTGGTTGATATATTCACAAAATCTGTGTTTGCGAGGAACTTCTACAACACACTTGACAAGTTGGGCATAAGAGACATATATGCATCAACTTGAACTTGAGGAGGAGTGTTGGCGTGTGCAGTGAAAGTGGTAGAAAACAAAGTTAGTGGAGTTAGGAAATGGCAGACAATGTGATTAGTAAATCAGATATTAAGGAAGTAGAACAACTGTTAGGGTTAGAATTATATTTGTTTTCCTTAGTATACATAGGAGAAGTTTTTGTATAAGAAATCAGAGAACAGAAATTACAGAAATAAAATCAAAATAATCATAATTTGACATAAAATACTTGATCTCAGAAATGATTTTATTTTTAGCTAGATTTTATTTTTAGCTAGCTACTAAAACTTTTCTATTGTAGATCTTGAGTTGAACAAATGCTCAAAACTTGAAGAGGTTATCCGTAATTTCTTTGATTAAAATATTCGAGGAAAACAATAAGAAATTGGTATTTGCCATTTGCAATTGAAATTTTTTGAGATGCTTTTCCAGTTTTTCTTTCTTTTTGTGAAATTTACAGTGACAAGGTGACTATAATAGGTTATAGCAAGTAGTATGGATCTGTTTAAAATTGAAGTGTGCTCAAATATGTTAAAACTTTTTAATGTTGTTAGCGATAAAGGTATATTTCCAGTAATATTATTGGGATTCAGAATCAAGATTTGTGTAATGGTGTTAAATTTTCAATCTCAGATGGTAATTCTTCGTACTGTAAGATGCCTAAATGAGTTTAGTATTTAACTAAAACATGTAAAAATTTGACAGTGTTAAGTGATGTTGTTCCTGATAGTTGATCTTGGCTAAAAGTCAGCCACATGCTAAACTTCTAAGTTACCTGCGGAAGTATGTATTGAACCAATCATGCGAGTACCATATGCTCAGAAAATAAGTAAATACATATCCTATGTTGATTAAAGTGTGCCCACATATATTCCTAAACATGACAAAAAGATTGCCGCAGGATGACTTCCATTCAATATGGCTTGACCATAACTTGCAAATTCTTTAAGTTACCTTGTCATGGTTATAATGTGATGAGTTACATAATTTGACATAATTTATTACTTCTTAACTTTAAACTATAGTCTAATTTTATTGATGTTAGACTTTATTATTATTATTTAAATTTTATTGTAGATTTGAAGAAAATAAAGATCCAAAATTTTATAAGCATATTGTCTAATAGTCTTATAATTTAAATGAAGATTTATTTAAATCAAATTTAAATTAAGATTTCTTTCTCTCTCTATATATATATAAGAAACAAATTGAGAACGGGCCGGAGAAAAAAAGAAAAAGAGTGCAGAACAGAAAAAGAACTGTGGAGAAGACGCGAAAGTAGATTCTAGGGAAGACATTGGAGAAGAACACAGAAAGAAATCAGAACGGTGGAAAAGATGTGAAAGTAGATTCTTTTTGCGATTCAATTTTCTTTCAATTCCTCTCTCAGAAATATTACGGTGAGTTCGTTTATGTTAAATTTAATTTTTAGCATAAACTAAATTTTTTTTATTCTAAGAAAAAAATATAATTTAATTTCAAACTATGCTTGATTATCCATGTTAATTAGAATTATTTTTCTTTATGTTTGTCTGATTTATTCTGAATTTATTGTTTCTAATTAACTGGCCATTAATTAAATAATTTTAATCTTATGATTTATTATCGAAAGAGAGAATTATAAGATAAATCTGGAATATTTCAGCATAGATAAATATAGAAATCAAAAGACTTATATGAACCTGTGTAGTTTTAAAATCATTGATCTTAATATTTTTTTTGCTTTATTAAATTGCATATTCTTGTATAAATTAATGAACAAAAATATTTTCAATTGACCGTTGAAAGAGACTTTTAGATTTTTTTTGGAGATTGTTAATGATCGGTTCAAAATTATAAGTGTACAGTATCATAAGTTTATAATAAAGTCATATAATAAAAGTATCGTTCTTAGGGATTAGTAACTTACTTTTGACAAATACAAAAATTATACTAATTTTAATTTTATTTAGAAAAATCATTAAGGTTGTTGTAATTGAATTTTAAAATAAAATCAATTTAAAGAAAATATATAACAGAAAATAAAGACGTTCAAAAATCAAATTAATAGGAAAAAAACTTTTAAAAAATCGATTTCATCTAATTCTTCACTATGCTTTACTCATGTAGTTAATTGAATTTAATTATCTCTTTGTTAACAATTTTCAAAAAATATCCAAAAAATAATTTTCAACAATCAATTTGGAAATATTTTTTTTCATTAATTTACATAAAAGTATGCAATTTAATAAAGTAAGAAAACATTAAGACTAATGGTTTTTAAAACTATATAAGTTCCTACAAGTCTTTCGATCTCTATATTTACCTATATAGAAATATTCCAGATCTATCTTATAATTCCCTCTGTCGATAGTAAAGTAAATCACAATAATAAAATCATCTAATTAATAGTCAATTAATTAAAAGTAATAAAGTCAGAATAAATAAAACAAACATAAAGAAAAATAATTAAAATTAACATAGAAAATCAAGCATAGTTTGAAATTAAATTACATATTTTTTTAGAATAAAGAAAAATTAATTTATGTTAAAAATTAAATTTATCATAAATGAATTCACCGTAATTTTACAAGAAGAATTAAAAGAAAACTAAATTGCAAAAAGAATCTACTTTGGTATCTTATCCTTCGTTTTTTTTTCTATCGCCTCCAACGTTTTCTCTTTTCTTTTCTTTTTCGTTTCGATCTTGGCGGCTATTCTCGCTTCCCTTTTTCCCAGTTTCTGCGTTTCTGCTTCTTTTATTTTGTGTTCTTTGCCGCTATTTTCTTTCTGATTTATATATATATATATATCTAAACCCTCCGGTTACTTTTGGTTTTATATATATATATAAAATCATATATATATATATATATATATATAAATCTTCATTTAAATTTTAGAGTTTATAAATTTCTAAAATTTTGAATATTTATTTTTTTCAAATCTAACATAAAATTTAAATAATTATAATAAAGTCTAAAATCAATAAAAATTAAATAAATTTAGATTAAAGTTATAGTTGAGAAGTGATAAATTATGTCAAATTATGCAAGTTATCAAACACCCCAAACTTAAAATTTTGTTTTTCGTCAGACAAAAAGAAAATAAAAGAAAAGACAACTATAAACAACATCAACTAGTCTCCATCAAGAACTATCATCACTCATCAAACCATGATCTAAATTTAGATTTTATTATTAATAATTTACTCATTTTACATCGAAGATAGCAGGAAAATCAATTAAAATTCAGTAATTTATCAAGCAAGACTTAAGCATTTACTTTAACCTAAAGCTAGGTCCTTGAGTGTGTGTGTTAAATAGTCAATTTAATTCCAAAGTAGAACAAATAAAATTAGAAGAATTCTCTCAAAACTTAACTCTATAAGTCTAGAAATCTTCTCCACTAATGTAATCAAATACTAAATTTAAAGATCAAAAGGTTTTTAGTTAGAGTTGTAATGACAGGTCATAGGGTGAGGGCTAAGAAAGAAATAGATATGAAAATCAAAGCAAATTAGGAAAATACTTGAAGAAAGAAACAATAAAAAGAATATTTATAATCATAGCCTTTTTTTTAATAATATGCTCATACTGATGACAATATTATTGTCATACTCAATAAGTAGAGTGCTCGTTTTTTCTACTTGTTTTTTGAGCATCTTGATACTCATAGCCTTTTTTTATTTTTAATCAATTTAACTCCTTTTCGATTCTTGCTTTTCACTTTCTCTGTTTTTTCACACTTTGATCAAATATAGCAAACATAATATGAATTATTTAATTTGAACTAACTTTCTTTTTAAATGCAAATTTCCACCAAAGTATTTTCTCGAACTCATCCTCAATCACAAATTTCATAGCCATAACGAATTCAATCATACTTAAATACATACTTGATAAGATAATTCAACAACTCAAGACTATATTAGTTGACAAAAAAACATGATCGATGTAGAACAATAAGTACACAATATTGTAATTTTATAATAAAGTGATAAGAAAATATCTAATGTTTGAGGTGCTTGTCAACCAAATAAATTGAAACATGATTTGAATTAAGCGTCATAGGCAATAATGGACCATTTTCCATAATGGTTTTTATTGCCCCTAAATGAAATTTTCGAAGGTCTTGAAGTCCTAAATTAAGGTAGATTGGTGAACTCTCTTTAGTGAGAACTCACTACTCTAGAATATATGGATTCTAGTTGAGAGAAATAGTAAATCAATGACGCCCATGATATAGACATCCCAGGAATCATCAGGGTCCAAAAGGGATTTATTATGTGGTTAAACATTGAATCAACTCTGAGAGAGGAGGAAACATGTTACAAATTTCAAGCTTTTAGAAATTAACATGTAGAAATTATTAAGCTGACACTCAAATTTGAACAATAATTGTGATCTCTAAGGCATTTAAGATTACAACTGAAATGTCACGTAATAACTGTATCTCATCAGGCCAGTTTTACTTGATTAACTATTTTATAAATTGTAGGTGTAAAATCTAAATAAAAATGAAAAAAGAAATATAAAAAATAATATATAAAGCCCTGAAGTATATTTAAGACAATGCGATTCTAATGACCATTTTGGCATATCTAGTTCATGGACAAATGGAGTGCCTATTATGCTATACCCATTGTTTTATGTTCGTTATCATTTTGGCAATCAACATTCATCATTTTTATGCTAGCAATGTCATTGATATACTCATGGTTCTTAATCCTAAGATGGTAGGTTTTGTTGATGCCATTTTTTTGAAGATGGTAGCGATCCCTTGGAACCTACACAAGAAGATAGTTGGAGCATCTGTGTGGTGTCTTTTCAAAGACATTATGATGCATAAGACATCATGGATAGTTGCAAATAATGGAAGACTATGATCTCTCTCAGTGTGTATAGAAATAAGAAAGGTGTAGAGAATCATTGGTTCTCATTTTTGAGTTATGTTTGAAGTAAGTGAGATGAATATATATAGGGTTTAGATTTTACCTAATACGTATCTCATAGCTATTTAGATAAGCGTTATGTAGTATCATGATTATTCCTTCGTAATTATATCTTATAGATAATTAGGAATAATCCGGTCATTTATCCTAGAGGGATATCCATGAAATATGCACATTAGATGACTCAATGTTCATTGGGTTGGTCTATGAGTCGTTCTTGCTAATGTGAACCTATCATATTGTGCCATGTGACATGTATTTATTTACACCCAAAATCACCCAAGTTTCATGGACTTGGATACATAGGCGAGGAGGTCTCTTTGTAATTTTGTCGATATCTTGGCTCTTTGGCCCTTTCCAATTTTATCGATATCTTGGCTCTTTGGCCCTTTCAGCCACACTAGCGATACTTGATCGACCTTCGCATGTTGTATTATATTTTCAGTCAACAAATTTGAGCTATGTTTGATCATTAAGACTTGCACAGGAATTTCTTATCTTCGTTGGTATTTTAGGATTTCTAATTAGACTCCCATTTGGGGAGTCAATTGTCGACTGTTGAAAAGTCCACCTTTTCTCTTTTGGGGGAAATTCAAATTTGAATTTTGGGCTCCAAGCCTATAGACTCTTATGATCTCTTAATTCTTGGATGAATTTCTGTATGTATAGATGTGATTACATTTAGTAAGGGAGTCTAAGAAACCGTAAGAGTCGGACTAACCTAAAGAACCGATCGAACCAGATTAGATGATTTTGTAACATAACGGTCCAGTTCAGTTTGAAATTATATAACACCAAATAAAGCGCGGATCAAACCGGTCACACTATCTGTATTAGTTTAATTAAAAAATAATATAATGTTGAAATCTCAAATGGAAATGCATTTGGTTTGATTTGATTCTATGTTAATTAGAAGTTTATGGATTCTATTAGAATAATTCTTTTCTTATTAGGATTTTTTTCTGGTTATAATTAAGACATTTCCTTATTTTCTTGACATAGTTGTCCTATAAATACTGTAATCATTTGATGTACAAAATATGTTCAAATATACTGAAAAACACTTTTAGTTTTAATTCCTTAATATTCTACATGGTAGTAGAGCTTTGGTTCACCTTAACCTAGGTTTTCTAGGGTTGAAAAAGTTTTAAATTAAGGGTCAAAGATATCCTCTGAAACATCAAGAAATTCAAAACCCATCCGCACTTTGAATTCTATTGGATTGGACAAATTGTTGTTGCAAGTTACCGTTGAAAAATTCAATAGAATGTTTTTTATAAAGAATGGACACAATCAATTAAACTGATTATCAATGGAAGGGGAAAATGGGGTATCTTACAGGAGAAACGAGAAAACCTGACTCAACCAATGCAAATGCTCTACAAAGATGAGCTTAGAGAACTCGATGGTAATTACGTGGCTCATCAATACCAGGTTACCAACGATAGGAAAATCCTACATTTTTTTTCGATAGCCAGAGAAGTGTGAGAGGCTATATGTGAGACATACTTCAATGGCGAAGATGCTTAGCGAAGATGCTTATCAAATTTTGAGTTAAAAACTTGATTATGCCAAACAAAAAGAGGGGATAGAGAGTTGATCGAATACTACCTGAAGATGGTGACTCTCTAGTAAGTAATGATTTATTTTTTAAGGATAAATGAGTGCTCTGATGACATATTTTATTACCAAAAAAATAAAAAGAAACCATGCATTGCATTGAATAGGGGGCCATCGAATACACCAATTACACTCAACATGTGAAATGGGTGCATAAGGATGTTGTGCTCAGCTTGGAATACAATCATAAAATTGAAAGTACCAAAGATTCCTAGAGGTATATCTTTAAAAAAGCTTCCTTGATTGATTAGATAGATTGAGAAAACAACAGGAGTTGAATATGCAACAACAATTCAAGGTCGCATACTCAGACGAAAACTATGTTCCCATTCACGACCCATATAACAAGTTATACCAAGTAAGAACTCAAAGATGTGAGATGGAGATTACATGGAAGAAAACCCTTACATTTTTTTGTGAGGAAGTTCGTTGCGGAAATTGACGATGTGTCATGGTTGAAATTGGTGGTATAGGTGCTGGAGGGATTGGGTCATCGTGCGAATTTTCTGCCTTGTAGTTGGATGAGGTGGCTTTGTGAGAAATTCTAGTCTGTATAGAGAAAGTACGCGAATGCTAGGAGTGGACTTGGGCCTGGCCCTAATAGGATGCACTTAGCATTTGGTGAGGTTTCCTGAGAAACCTCATTCCCAAAGAAATTTGGGCTTAGTGGGCCCTCTATAAACTTAGCCTATGGACCAATGGTAACAAAACCCAAGCAAACCCAAATTCCACACACATATATATAAATGTTTTGGTGTGACTATTATTGTAAATCGGGTCATACAAGGGACAAGTATTGGGAAATTAATCGAAAACCAATAGATTGGCAGCCAAGACAGAACATGATACAAGGATATCAAGTGTCAATTGACTATCATAAATCACATAATTGTTGAAGTTCAGGGGAAGCATTCAACCCAAAACAATTAGATCAACTTTACAAACTCTTTTCGAGTTTTCAAAACTCTAGTCATTCACTCACAAATATTTCCTTAGCTTTATTAGCATACAAAGGTAATTATCTAAGTTTTTTATTTACCACTTCACAAGACAAACACCCTTGGATTATTGACTCTGTTGCATTAGATTATATGGCTAATACATATCATTTATTTATTTCTTACTTGCCATGCGCTGCTAATTTAAAATAATAATAGTAGATGGATTACTCTCATCCGTGGTAGGTAAAATGGAGTATTCAAATTTCTAACTCTATTGTCCTTAAATCTCTTCATATCATAAATTTATCATGTAATATTTTATTTATTTAGTCAATTAACAACACTTACATTGTTTAGCTAAGTTTCTCCCATCTCATTGTATCTTGAAAGGACTTTTCATTGAGGAAGATGATTGGCAGTGATATAAAGGACTCTACTACTTTGATCAAGCTAATGCGAGTGAATGTAGTCAAATTATTAGTTGTGATTTTGTATCTATTTATAAGAATGGTGAAATATTATTATGGCATTATAGGATGGACCATCAAAACCCTTTACTTTGATCCATAGGGACGTATGGAGACCTTTGTGTTGTTGGGTCTATTTGTTAAAAGAAAAGAGTATGGTTCGTGATATTTTTAATAATTTTCATTTAATTATTCAAACACAATTTTAAACACAAATTCAATTCCTTCGGACTGATAATGTGATAGAATATTTCAACAATTCTTTGAGAAATTATATCCAATAACATGGAACAGTACACCAAAATTGTTATGTACACACTCCCCTACAACAACATCAGGTAGTTGAAAGGGAAAATACAAATTCTTGAAGTAGCCTGAGCATTGATGTTCGTTATGAACGTACTTGAACGATTTTGAGGTAATGCTATTCTAACTTCAACTTACCTCATCAATCAAATGCCAAGTCAGATCCTTTCTTTTAAAAAGCCTCTTCAAAAACTTCAACAAACTTTTCCAATGTGCCATCTTTTATCAAACTTATCTATTAGTGTTTGATTGTATTGATTTTGCTCATCTTCATTCCAAATCTAAGTTAGTTCCAAGAGTTATTCAATTTGTATTTATTGGATACTCTCATACTCAAAAGGGTTACAACTATTACAATCTTATTGCAAATAGGGTGGTAGTTAGCCTCGATGTTAATTTTTTCAAAATCATTTCCTAATATCGAAAGCCTTCTCTTTAGGGAAGATAACTTGATAGAAGATAGCTCTTTTGGCCAATACTTGGACTTTGCAGCGATAGAAAACTATTGCACATGTCTTATCGATCAGGGAAAAGGCAAATTCCTTAGATCGAAAAGAAGAAATAGCAAGCGAAGGTTGGCCAAGCGCTGTCAGTGTGACTGAAAAGGCCAAAGTGTCCCGATATCGACAAAACTATAGAGAGACCTCATCGCTCATATGTCTAGGATTCCATGTCCAAGAATCTCAAAGGATGATGTTGGGGGTAAATAAATAATGGTGTGATATGAGAGGTCTCTGTTAGTAAGAATAACTCACAGACCAAAGCACAAATATAAATGAACGATGTTATTTGCAATAGTCCATAAGAGATAATTATGGAGAAATGATAGCAATACTATAGAAAGCTTATCTAAATGAGTAAGAGATACGTATTATGTAAAATCTAAACATTATATATATTCATTTCACTCACTTCATGCATAACTCATAACGGAGAACCAATAATTCTCTACACGTTTCTCATTTCCCATAAACATCAAAAGAGATCTTAGTTCTCCATTTTTCTATAACTACTCATACTAACTTAAGCATCAGAGTGTTTTTCGAAAGACACCACACTGGTTTCCTAGCTATCTTCCTATGCAAGTTCCAAGAGATCATCACTCTCATCTTGTGTCGACAGAAAACGACATTAACAATTTCATCGATATTAATAATTATTTTCAATTACAATACATTCAGTCCGAATTTCAACAACATGATTTCCAAAATTAGGTTAAATGTATTAAAATTGGAAACAAGATTTATTGTTTGGATAAAATATTAGAGCATGCTGTTGAGAATATGACCATCTTGATAGGTAAACTAGTGTACCGCTTTTATTTTTTGAAGGGTTGACAATACATCTTTAATGTTGGGTCGGTCCTCTGGATTCGTATTGGTGCAAAACAAGGCTAGTTTAAATAGTTTAACCAATATTTCCTCCTGCTCTTTGGAGAAATTCAATGCCAGCATAGGATCTAGAGCTTGAAGATGAATATTTATCCCATTTTCAAGTGCTTTCTCAACTAGCTGCCTTAAGCTGGTGGAAATTCCTTCCTCTTCTGCAAGTTGTGTTGGTCTTTGCTTTGTTAGAAATTCCATCACAATTATTCCAAAGCTAAATATGTCCACCTTTGTTGTGACTTTGCTCATGTATGCAAACTCTGACAATTACATAGAAGGGTTAATATAGTAAGTTTCACCAGTCTCAGCAAAAAGACCGCCAAAAAAAAGAGTTCATCAGAAGATAGCTTTGTTCATAGAAAGATCAAAATAATGGATTTTTCTGATGTTTTATAATTGAAAGTAGTCTTTCGATTAAACCAGAGGATTAAAATTTCCTTAATGATCGAAATGTGACAAAAATTTACCTGGTGCCATGTAGCCAATGGTGCCCTGAAAAGCTAATGATGAAGAAAGAGTGTTGCTTCCATTTAGCTGATAAAATCCAAGCATTCGAGCTGTTCCAAAATCACTCACATGGGCTTCCCAGTCTCCATCCAACAGTATATTAGAAGGTTTTAAGTCACAATGAACAATTGGATAATCGTAGCTTGAATGCAAGTAATCCAAAGCTTTAGCAATGGAATTGAAAACATTAATTCTCTCAAATAATGTCCATCTCGACCGATCCGTTCCCCCATGGATAATGCTGTCCAAGTTCCCATTTTGCATGTATTGGAGAACTAAGGCCTTTAGTTTCCCACTCTCCCAAGCATAGCCAAGAATTTTAACCAAATTCCTATGTCTCAGTCGGCTAAGAGTTTTGATTTCTCTACTGAAGCACTTATCTGAGTCTTCAGGAAACTGCTGCAGATTCAATTTCTTTATAGCTACAGTCTTTCCATCCTCCAGCTGACCTATGTACACGGTGCTCAAATTACTTGAACCTATAATATTATCTTCACTGAAAAATGTTGTAGCAACTTCTATATCATTCTGCTCATACCTCCTGACTGTCAAAGCTGAAATGTACTCTGGTTCGTTATTTTTAACCTCCTGTGGTTTGAGCATTTGCCTACGTCGGACAAAGATCAAAATAATGAAAACTAAAAGTAGAAGTACAAACACTGACCCAAGTGCTAGAAGAGCCAGTGGAGCTTTTTTAGACAGCCGGTGCAAATTTGTTTTTCTGCATCTTCGGAGAAAATCAGCTCCACAAATATCTGTGTTTCCTACCAGGCTTGATGCGTTTATGCTTCTGAAAATTCCAGTTTCTGGAACATGGCCTGAGAGTTGGTTGAAAGAGAGGTTCAGGTGCGTCAGTGTTGCAAAATGGGCAAAGCTCTCAGGTATAATGCCGTTTAATTGATTCTGAGAAAGGTCTAGGGTGCTAAGATGCATCATACTTGCGAACATTTCTGGTATTTCACCATCCAATTTGTTACTTGAGAGGTTCAAGGTTGTGAGCATGTCCATTTTGGCAAAAGCTTCAGCAGGAATGGGACCTGAAAGATGGTTACTTGATAGATCCAGAGAGAATAAATTCTTGCAGTTTCCTATTGTTTTGGGAATGATCCCTGTAAGTTTGTTATTGGAAATGTCAATTTCTTGTATCATTTCGAGCATCCCAAGCTCATCAGGAATGGTTCCTTTCAGTTGGTTGTGTGAAAGATTCAAATATATTTGCATGTTTTTTATATTTGCTATGAGTACCCCTGGAATTGATCCTGAAAAATGATTTTGAGAGAGGTCTAATGTTGTAAGCCTATTCAGCTGTTTCATGCTTCTAGGAATGGACCCATTTAGCAGATTACCATGTAGGTTCAAGTATGAAAGAAACTCAAGTTTTGAGATAGCACCTGGGATTGAACCTGTAAACATGTTGTGTTCTAGATGAAGTTCAGTGAGTTGTTTCAGCTCAGAAATTTTCTCTGGTATGACTCCTTCTAAAGCATTGTGATGCAATGCGAGCCCCTGAAGGTGAGAAAGCTTCGAGAACTCTGGGGGAACTACACCTGAAAAATTATTCTCACCAAGTGACAGGTAGATAAGTCTGCTCAATTGGCCAATTTCTTGGGGAATTGGTCCTTCAAAGGAATTTGAGTGAAGATTGAGAATACGCAAATTTGAGAGTTTTCCAATATCGGGTTTTAGCTTCCCATTGAAATGGTTACCTGCCAAATCTAAGATATCAAGAGCTGAGCAATTGAATATGTTGTCAGGGAGTTCTCCGAACATCTTATTCGAGGAAAGGGACAGGAAAGTAAGATTTGGCAACTGCCCTAATCCTTGAGGAAGTCTCCCAGTTAGCTTGTTGTATGATAGACCTATATTTAGAAGCTTGGTACAATTGGTAATACTTGAAGGGATAGTTCCTCGAAGAAGGTTATTGTTCATGGTCAAATTCTTGAGGTTATAAAGCAAACCTATGTTTGATGGAAGCTCCCCGCTGAGTGAATTGAAGCTCATGCTCAAATATGTTAGGTTTTTCAAGTTTGTTAGTGACACAGGGATGCTTCCAGTAAACTTATTGGAATGCAATGTCAATACTTGTAATGATTTTAAGTTTCCGAGCTGAGATGGAAGTATTCCGGTCAATTTATTCTCAGACAGACCCAAATGGGTCAAGGACTTTATTTGAAATATGGAAAGTGGAATTGTAGAATTTAATTTATTCTTATACAATCTCAACGTTTCTAAGTGAACCAAGTTACCAAGCTCAGAAGGAATATCTTTAGAAAACTGATTGCTGTATAGTTCAAGTGCAAGAAGCTTCTTACATTGACCTAATTCATGAGGAATTTTTCTAGAAAAGGAATTTTTCTAGAAAAGGAATTTTGAAACAGTAGAAGATATTCTAAATTTGTTAGATTTCCAACCCCAGATGGGATCACTCCAGACATTTGATTTTGACTAAAGTCAAGTGCCTGCAGAGCAATTAAGTTGCCTATAGAAAAAGGTATTGAACCAACCAATTTGTTTCCAAATGCTACAAATATTTGAAGATTTACTAAGCTTCCTATGTTTGATGGTACAGTGCCTGTGAGGTTATTTAAATTGACACCAATAGCTAACAAGGAGGTGCAGTTGCAAATGCTCTCAGGTATGCTTCCACTTAAGAGATTTTCAGTTAAATCTATTGTTTGCAGATTTTTTAGCCTTCCTATTTCGGGTGGAATTGATCCCGAAAGAGAATTTTTATACAATATCAGATCAGAAAGCTGGGAGCAAAGTCCCAATTGAGCTGGAATGTGCCCTGTGAATGAATTTAAAGTTAAATCAAGAACATGAAGAGTTGAAATATTGCCCAGGAATGGAGATAACTGGCCTTTGAGTTGCTTTTCAATCAAAGAAATCGAAATGACGCTGTTTGATGTGGGATCGCAAGTAATGCCCGACCAATTGCAATGGTGGTTAGTTTGATTCCAATCTGCAAGTGCTCCAATTGGGTCATCAGTAACAGAATTCTTGAAGGCCTTCAAAGCTTCAAGATCATTGTCGAAGTTGTGTTCAGCTGATTGAATAGTGATTAAAAGAAGATTGATTATTACTATGACTGACCAACTGACTCTTTCAGACACCATGGGTACTATAGCTATAGAAATAAGTGTACTCTGTTTCAACCTAAACTAGACAAGGCATATATATACTCAACTTTCAGCCATTCAATGACCCCACAGAATTAATGTGTTGATATCTTTAAAAGAGTTAAGAAATGGGATGCTCTGAACTTGAGGATAAAGTTATAACTTTGACTTTGAGATAACAAGATGACAGGAAAGCCCTGTATGTCTCCTCTATTTATCCATTTACACTGCATCTAGCTGAATTCTATATTAATTGCAGTGAGTCATACATTTGAACACTAATCAATAAGATACACGTGAGTCATAGAATTACCATACAATCAATTGCTAACAATTGTACAGTGGAATGTCATATATTCCAAATGTGTAATGAAAGGATGTAAGTTCGAACTCCGTGAGTCGGTGTGTGAGTGACAACTAGTCATTAATAATTATATACGGTGGGCGGACTTAAGAAACCACTAGGAAATAAACGAACAAAAACATCAAACCACGTCGGCAGAATCTGAAGCCATGACTTGTCAGTACTTTTTCAAGACGCACGAGTTTTAGCCATTACGTCATGTGTCAACTTGGGCATTGTGTGCTGGCTAGTGGCAAAGACGCGATTATTGCAGGATGGGTAAAAAAACTGCGGGTTCGGTTATCCGCGGATAACCGCACCCACGGTTCGGTTTTTAACCGTGTACTTTCGGGGACGGGTTCGATTTCGGGTAAAAACCGAACATAAATGCACGGGTACGGTTCGGTTACGGTTATACTAAAAACCGTCGCCCGTCTTACGAGAAATTAATTATATTTATTTAAATAAATTATATATTAATTAAAATTTATTTATTTTTAACCTAATATATAAACCTAATTTATAACCTAAATCATAATCCCTACTCAGCGCCTCCTTTTTTTTCTTACTCTCATTTTCTTTCATTTTCCTTCCAATCTTCCATCTCCAGATCAAGCTTTCTTACATTTGGTACTATTTAGCAGGTATTCAAGAATCAAGAGTGGTTCGCTTTTCATATCTTCTAAAGGTTTGTGAAGAACTGAAGATCAACATATTTCTTCTTTGGCGTCTTTGGCGTCAAATGTCGAGCTGTTGCTCTATCTGATAAATCGGTAGTGTGCCTTTGTTTTGTTTGGCCTCTGGGAAAATCGAGATGTGTCCGATACGAAAGTTTAGATTTTGTGGCTTGTGAATTGTGATTGCGATAGTTAGTTTCTATAATTTCATTTAAAAATTAAGCGATTGTGAACTATTTTCTTCTTCTTTATATTTCCTCTTTTAAGCTCAACTATTGGCGTTGAAATGCTTAATTGTTTTATAAATGCAATTGCTTACTTGGTTTCCTAATTTTTTATTTGTTTTATTTGATTGGAAAATGGTAAATATAGGCGGATAATAAAAGCTTACTTTAAATTTTGGGATCTGAAACTATGAAACATAATCGAACAATTGTAATTCAATAATGGGGGGTTATCGTAGTTTGAACATAATGTTTCTAGTTAAAATCACATTAAAGTTGTTGGTAAACTAACTCTACCAAAAATTTAAGTTATTAGGCTATTCATTGCATTAGTGAGAGTTGTTGGATTCTATTATTCATATCAAGAAATCATGACATTGTTGTCTTTCTGGAAAGATATGCTCTTCTGAAGATATGCTTGGATTCAGTAGATAATTAGCTCCTTAATAGAAGAAGAAAGAAAGAGAAAATAGTACAGAGATATAAGTAAGATAATCTTGTTCTTGATTCGGTTAATACTCTGTGAGTAAATGAACAAGTATATTGTAGAATTATTCTCTGTTGTTTATTCTTGTTGTTCGATTATATAATGATGACATCTACTGCTTGTAGAAATTGTGCTATCATGTAAAAAATGGCTTATTTATGTATCAATAGCTTAATTGTTTTAGCTTGTTTGTGTTAATCATCTCCGCATTGCTTTCTTGATAATAGACCATCTTGAGCTCGAGTTTTCTTCTACTGTTATGTTTATGGGTTTTACATTTTAATAACCTTGTTTCATAGCGGATATTCACAATCTGTCACAGTTTTCATTTTGTTACGGAAGTTGCTACCGCTTTGCCAATCAATAAGAAGCATGCGTACCCGTTGAAATAGACATAACATGATTATATAGAAATGAAAAAAATACTATAAATTAAATCTAAATGTTCTGAATCATTACAATGTTGTTGTGATTTTGAAGGATCTTGTACTAAACAATATGTCCTGTTGAGCTTTCCAAAATATCAAATGAGATACCACGAAAAAGAATGCATTTTTATCTGTTTCACCTTCTCTTTACTTTCCACTTGATTCAATATTACGAGTTAATATTTGCTTGAATTTGTTCCAAAGTTTTCCCACTTTGTTTGGTACCACGAAGATAATGAACACTATAGCCAGAACATTGATTCTTTGCGTAAATATGTTTATGATGTTTATGATATTTTATAAGCTATTCTTCCTTTACGCTTTGCAACAGCATTCATGAAAAAACCATTGAACTATTGATTGATTGCAACGTGTTACTTTTGTAAGCTACTTTAAGTAATGTGTGAGCGTCGGTAATATATTAGATTTATTTCTTTTTGTAACACAACTTAATTATTTTTTGTGGTAGCCAGGAATAGGGTGGAAATCTTGGAAAAAGCGGTGGTTTATCCTTACTCGCACTTCTTTGGTTTAGTGTGCAGCCGCGTTCGGGATGAGATCAGCGTTAGAGGTTATCATATCAAGACTATCGAGAGATTTTAAATATCATGACAAATGAATATGTTGAAAAGGTAACTTGAGATAATAGAAAGTATAAGTATATATTTTTTACATATGAATTTACATTTTGAAAGTTATTTTTTGGAATTGTTCACCACTGATCATCTCGAGTAAATGACATTGAACTTAATGTGGAGGTAACAAGTGGTGGAACTTCAAGTGCTTAGATCAACATACAAATGTTCCTCTCCTTACATCAACCTCTTCACACGAAAATACACAAAGTCAACCATCGAATGAATGTAGTGAGGAAGAAGATGGGAAGAGCTAAATTAAAGTACGAAGCATGGGTTCATTTTGATAGGAAGAAAATTAATGGAATATGGAAGGCAATATGTAATTATTGCGGAAAACGGTTAGGAGGTGATACAAGGAATGGGACATCTCATTTGAAAGCACATACAAAATGTTGTCCATTCAAAGCGTCGAAAGAGGTATCGGTCAATCATTGTTAAATCCTAACAAAAAAAGGGATAGAATTGAATTAGGACATTGGAATTTTGATTCTCAAGTTTCTCGTGATAAATGTGCAAAGATGATAATTTTACACGAGTATCCTCTTAGTATTGTAGAACATCATGGATTTAGGGAATATTCACATTCATTACAACCAATATGGAAGCCTATTTCTCGGGCGACAGTTAAGAGAGACATTATAAAGATTTATGATGTTGAGAAAAAAAAATGATGGATATGTTGGAGAACAATAAAAGTCGTGTTGCAATCACGAGTGATATGTGGAAATGCGGAAATCGAGAACAAAGGATTAAATGCATGTTGTAACTTGTCATTTCATTGATGGCAATTGGTATTTGCATAGTAAAATAATAAGGTAATTTTTAAGTTTATTGTTATAATTTATACAATTCCTATTAAATATTTTTTTAGAGATTTGATATATTAAATGATTGTATATTAAAATTTATTGTTACTATATAATTTTTTGTAGGTTTATATATGTTCTGCTTTCACACAATGATACGGTTATTTAATTAAGCTGAACTAATGAGTTGCTTTTTGGATTGGAACATTGATCGTAAAATTTCAACCTTAACTTTAGATAATTGTTCTACTAATGATTCAATGCTACGATCTGTTAGATTCATTAGATAGAACTTCAATGTTATTGTATGGAGATATTTTTACATGCGTTGTCTTTGCTCACGTATTAAACTTGGTAGTGAAAGATGGGTTAAATCTAATTTCTCAATGCATTGTTAAAGTTAGAGATAGTGTTGCATATTGAATGACAACCTGAAAGAGGAGGAAAAATTTAAAAAAGATTGCATCTCGAGATAAAGTCTTCTTGTAAGAATTTATCTCTTGATTGTCGAAACTCGTTGGAATTCTACTTTTATAATGCTTAAAAATGCATTGTTTTATGAGAAAGTGTTTCCTCGTTTAAAACAATTGGATAAAATTATAATAGTCTTTACTGATGCATTGGATTGGAAAATGGCAAGTACAATTTGTGATAAGTTAGAAGTATTTTACAAGATTCTTGAATTGATTTAAGTTCGAACTATCCCATTATAAACGTATTTATTTCCTCGTATTTGTGACATCAAATTGTCATTATATAATTGGATTAATGATGAGGATGATTTGGTCGAGGAATGGCGTCGAAATATGCTTGTAAAATTTGATAAGTATTGGCAAGAAAGTTAATATTGTCATGGCTATAGGAGTTGTTTTGGATCCTAGATTTAAGATGAATTATCTCGAATTCTATTTTCCAGAATATATGGAGAGAATGCCTTTTTGAAATTGAAAAAGGTGAGAACAAAATGTTATGATTTGATAAATATGTACCGAAATAAACGAATTTTAGAAGAGAGTCGACAAATTGAATTTTCAACACGTTCCAATACATCTCAAAGTTCAAAAGGTACTAGTATTCTTAATCCTAGTGGTATAAATGAGTATAAACAATGGAAATTAATGCAAAATAAAGCTGGATCTTTGAAATCTGAGTTAGACTCTTATTTAGAGGAGGCTGATGTAGAAATTTCGGATGAAGAGTTTGATATATTGTCATGGTGGAAGTGTAATAAACATAAGTATCCAATAATGCATGATATGGCTAGAGATATCTTGGCTATTCCGGTCACCACAGTTGCTTCAGAATCTGCATTTAGTACAAGTGGTAGAGTAGTAAGCAAACATCGTAGTAGACTCAAAGAAAACACATTGGAAGCTTTGATGTGTACTCAAGATTGGTTATGGGCTAATATTCATAAACAAGGTATAAGTTTATATATTTAATACATATTATATTTTATTAACACTTGTTTTATGTATTATATATTAATTATTTAATTATGTATTTAAATATTTTATAATTTATTCAGATATGTTATCTCCTGGTTCATCCGCTTCCACTATTAATATTGCAGAAGATGATGTTGAGGTAAAAAAATTACATTATTGATTAATCAATTTATTATTTTGGTTTATAAAAGTGATTTTATATATTTGATTTTTGCAGGAAATGCGTACGGTTGATGAATAATTAGAAGAAAGAAGTTTTTATTTATTTAATTAGATTTCAATATTTGTATTAGTTTATAATATTTTATTTATATCTTGTGTTTCTTGTTTATATCATTATATGTATTTAATGTTATCTAGATTCATAGAAATATATATTATTAAATGTTAAATTTTTTTATTATAAACTCAAAATAATAAATTCAGATAATAAATTCAACCATTTGTTTTGGTTGAATTGTATTGCTAAAGGGGGCTCAATTGAATAGGATTTTAAAAAACGGTTTTTTTCGATTTTTTTCAATAAGCGGCCAGAACTATTAACGGGTAAAAAAGCGTCCCCGAGAGCTGCGGTTTTCAGGCGGTTTCGGGGACAGATTTTAGAATTCGGTTCGGGGACGATTATATTCAAATCCGTCCCCGCCCGTCCCCGTGCCCATCCCTAATTGCAGCTTCAGTTCACACTTCCTAGAATCGGTTGAAGTGTAGTTTTATTGAACAGAAAGTGTGAACTGAAGCTGCATTATGTTAATGCCCCTAGTATGTTATGCCCCTAATATGTTAAAATTGTAATACAAATGTTATCAATGTTTGACTTTTTCTAAAACAACTTCAATATTTACTTATGTTTAACATTTATATTATTTTGGTCATTTTCGTTAAAAACCAACTGTTAAACGTTGTATTAAAAAACTATGTTAATGAAAATGACTAAAATAACATAAATGCTAACATAATTAATATTGTGTATTTTGCAACAAGTTAAACTTGAAGGGAATTTTTGTTACCGTTCACGAATGAGAGAGACAACATATTTAAGATTTCAAAAAAGATGTTTATTATCTCTCAAGCGACATAATCTCACCTATTGCATTAGGTGTGAGCACTTATGTAAATTAGTTCAAACTAAACAAGCTTAAATTTAAACTTGAAGTTCTTACTGGATTCAAATTGGACATTGTAGATCCATATATATTTTTAAGTTGAGCAAAATTGAATTTTTCAAATTAAATAAAATCTCAAAATCTACAATAAAATTATTTGGTACGTTTAAGTTTAATTTTTTTGAATTTTGAATTGATTTAAGGTAATATATGATTCATAAAACAATGAAATGAAATTGTTTTTTTTAAGTAACATTACACAATTCACACATCTTGTGCATTAAACTCTTGATATCACATTTACATGCATGCTATGAAATTGTTAAATATATTTATATTTTGTAAAATTTAAACTTATTCTGCATTTCGACCCATGATTGATTTAGGATCATAATAGAAATATTTGGCCTTAAGTACAACTCTAAAATATTTCGTTTAGGGCCTTGCCGAGTTCTTCAAGCCTAATCAAGCTTTGAGTATGGATAACCAAATTAGAGTAGCTTTGATTGGGATGGGCTAAATTTACACTTCTTGATGTGACATTAACTTTTTTTTAACATATACAACACATTTATGAAAATATTAGTAATCAGTAATGCACATTACATATGTAAATTTACGCTGATAAATTAAATAAAAAATATTTTTACTTATGATAATATATTTGTATAATAATATTTTAAATAAATCGTAAAAATAAGTATTAATTTTGTAAACAAATAATATGCTATAAAATCAAACACAATAAGAAAATGAATAATTTTTTTTTGATCAATGCTTCATAAATATGCATAAAAAATATGTAATATATATACGAAGAAAAGTAAGGAGTACTTCTAAGTTCTAAAAAATATAGAATTTTATAGACTAAATCATAATTAATTTGATGCATTTCTTTTTATAATTCTAATTTTTAATGAATGTTATTTATTATTCTATAAAGAATTAATTTTAATTAAAAATATTAAAATTTTGAAAAATTATGATAAAAATAATTATATGTAATTTATAAATTTTTAATTTTATAAAACAAATTAAGGAAGAATGATTAAATAATCCTAACTAAAGTCTTTTAGAATTCTAGTTTTTAGTTGAGAATTAAGCTATTGTACTTATTATTTATTATTTCAAAAAATATTAATTTTAATTAAAAACATTAAAGTTTTGAAGAAGTATACTCAAAAGAATTATATACCATCTATAACTTTTAATTTTATAAAAAAATATGAAATATTAAGTAAATAATCTTAGCTGAAGTCTTTTAAAATTTTAATTTTTAATTCATAACTAAAATATTAAGTAGGTTATTTGTTATGATAAATAATTAATTTCAATCGAAAACACGTAAAGTTACAAGGAGTGATTAAATAACCTTAATTTGAAAGTTTTTAATTTTTAATTAAATTATTATGTCTATTTTTTTATTATTCCAAAGAATTACTTTTAATTAAAAATATTAAAAAATTAACATACTAAAGGGTGGTTAAATAATTCAAATTGAAACCTTTTGAAATTTTAGTTTTTAATAGCTAAGTTAGTCATATTACATGTTATCTATTATTTCGAAATGAATTAGTTTTTGTAAAAAATATTAAAGTTTTTAAGAAATATGAACAAAATAATTATATGTAATTTATAAACTTTTATTTTTAAAAGTAAAAAATTAAGGGAGGGTGATTCAATAATCCTCGTTTTAGAATTCTAGTTTTAATTCTTAATTAAGTTATTTATTATTTTAAAACTTATAATTTTAATTAAAATATTAAAACTCTGAAGAAATATAACAAAAAATAATTATATGCTTTATATGCAATTTATAATTTTATTAAAAAATAAAATTATAAAATGGTGATTAAATGATCATGATGTCTTTCGAAATTCTAGTTTTTAATTCCTAAAGCCATCATGTCTTTTATTTTACTAAATATAATTAATTTAATTAAAAATGTTGAAATTTGAAGAAGTGTGACTAAAATAATTATATGCAATCTATAATTTTTTTAATTTTATAAAAGAAAATTATGAAATGATGATTAAATAATCTTAATTGAAGTCTTTTCGATATATATTTTTTTATATTTTTAATTAAGCCATATTTGTTGTATATTATCACAAATAATTAATTTTAATTAAAAACATTAAAAAATAAAATTATAAAATGGTGATTAAATAATCATAACTAAAATCTTTTAAAATTTAATTTTCAATTCATAATTAAGTCATTATGCTTTTTATTTATTACCCCCACAAAGTTAATTTTCATTAAAACAAATTAATTAAATATTTTGAAATTATTGTCTGAAATTAATAAAAAAATATACAAAAAGCCCTTCAATGTTAGGGGATAAAAATTTAAAAAAAATGTGGAACACTTTCATAATCTATCACATAAATGCAATTATGATAATGTGTTTTTTGGTGTTGATATAATGAAAGATTTACTTTGGTAATATTTTTTTAACATTAACAATATTTTTTATTTATTATTTCCCTTGGAATATTTTTTATTAAAAACATAAAAATTAAGAAAAAATATAACCAATAAAATATACAAATAAAAAGTCAAAAATCATTTTTTGATACACCATTCTTTTAGGATTTCAAAAAGTAAAATAGTGAATGAGTTTTAGACCCGATATATAACTAAGTTAAGGAGAAACTAACTTCTTAAAGACTCGTTCCTAACTTGCAATAGTAGTAAGTAAAACATGTAACATAAGCAACGAAATAAGTACATAATAATCACAAACAACTAGTATATTAACGAGCATATATATAATTCAATATACATAAGTGTATTTTTTTATTTAATATTTACTTGTTTTATTCAATAAATAATATTTTAGGGTTAAAACTATTAAAATATAAATGTTTTAGTGAAAATGGGTGAAAATATAATTTTTGGGATTTCATGAATTTGTTACGAATTTTTTATGCATGACCAATCAAAAGCTACCACGTGGCCCACCACACAAGCTTAGGAGCTGACTCGTCAAGCCATCTAGACACCACGTCAGTAGATATGGAAAATCGTAGATCATCGCGTGTGAGGAGCAATGAACCGTGTGCCATATGTCACCACGTGTCCCTAATCTACTCGTTTAACCATTCCACCCGTGTGCCACGCCATCCATTACCATGAATCACATTATGCCATGTGACATTGACTCAGCAAGCGTTGACTTGGATCAGTCTCCCCTACCACGTGTTGCACTCTAATTCGTCCAGTAAATTCTATGTGCCACGTATCACGTTGTGATTGGTTGGCGTTGTTAATTTTGCTTGTTTTGATCTCAGCCTTTGATTTGAAGCAGATCTGATGGTCCATATTGCACCTGAGCTACATTTAAGTCCCTAATCACCCCATAAACCCTAATGAGCTACCATTAGCATAATTTCGATCAATTTTTGGAAAAGAGAGAAAAATATAGAAAAATTCAAAAGGATATTCAATTTTGGTGGAGATTCAAGAGAAAATTAGTACTTTAATTCAAGAGATTGATTGTATTTATTTTTCTACTTTTTTCTTTATCAATTTTTATGTCTTTTTTTATGAAAAATATGAGCTTTATGGACAAAATTATGTCTAGTTAATTTATTAATCTATGGATCTTATGAACCCAGTTTTCACCATGTGATGATCTAATAACCTAATTATAATTATAATTTAATTATATTATTTAATTTTATTTTTATGCTACTAATTATTTAGCCAAAAATTTACATATAGAGGTAATTAAATACATTTGAGAGATTATTTAATTGTTTGTCTTGATTAAATAATATGCATACTTTCTAGGTAGAGATGTATGATTCTTATGTATGTTATCCGTAATCGATGAACTTAATGAGTAGTATGTAATTTAATTGGCATGAGAGTGTGATTAAATTAATTACTATATGGTGTGTAGTTTACTTGAGAAAGAAATACATGCTAAGTTATATTCAATTGATCATGTAATTAATTCATAATTATATTGTGGATATTTTAGTTATTCACATGTTTAGAAAATTGGGGGATTAAATATTCTTAGATATTTTCTCATATATCTTCTTACTAACCAAATCTGATTTAATTACTTATTTCTTTTTACTTTTAGTTATTTTAATTTTGCTTCCTTCAAATATGAAAACACCAAAAAAATATTGATTTTTTTTTGTTTTAAAATTTAGTTCTAATAACATAATCTCCGTGGAAATGATATTTTCTTATCATTATATTATTTATTACGATATGTATACTTGGTTATTCATTGTACACACTTTGTGTGTGGCGATTTAGTTTTTGGCACCATTTCCGAGGATTATAAATATTAGAAATTAATTTATTATTATTGTTATTTTTCTTTACTTAATTTTAATTTACTAACTTATTTATTTATTTTAACTTTAATTTATTTATTTAGTAGTTTAATTTTTAATTTTTATTTATTTTTAATTTAGACATATCATTTAGTGTTATTAGAATCATAGAGTAGAAAATGGTTAGCAATAATTATCAATGGTTAATGGATAGAATGATAGCCATAAGAAGAGTAGATGAAATGCATGAGGTAAATGATATCATAGCACTTATAACTCAAGTGTCATCTTTGGTAATTATTTTAAAGGTTTAAAACTTGTCAGTAAGTATAAATCAAGTCCAAGATTCAAGGGTGTCGTGTGTGTTTTGTGATGAAGGTCATTTGTTTGATAATTGTCCAAATAATCCTAAATCAACATTTTATGTGGGTAATGTGAATCAAAACAATAATTCATACTCAAACACATATAATCCAGGATGGAGACAAAATCCAAATTTCTCTTGGAATAACAATAATCAAGATGGTAATCAATTCAACCGTCAATCATTTCCACAACCTAGTTTCCAACAATCACAAGCCCAAGAAAAGAAGCCACCTATAGAGGATAATACAAATGATTTAATGAGGATGATGAAAGACTTCATCCAATTAGTAAATACAAAAGTATCTACTCAAGATGCGTCCATTAGGAATTTAGAGAACCAAATGGGACAACTTGCTCAGGCTATAAGCCAAAGGCCTAAAGATAACCTTCAAAGTGACATAATTGTAAACCTAAGAAGAAAAGGTAAGGACCATTGTAAATCATTAGCCTTGAAGAGTGGTAAAACTTTAGAGCAGGAAAGTAAGACCTAAAAGGATGAGAAGAAACATGAAATTAACAAGGATGGGGAAGAGCTAGTGGATAAAGAGAGCACTGAAAAGGAAATAATTCAACAAAGAAAAATAATCTCTACAAACCCACTATTATCTTCAGTCAAAGACTACAAAAGCACATTTTTCAAAATTTCTTGATGTCTTCAAGAAGGTGCACATAAACATACCATATGCAGAGATACTTGAACAAATGTCGTGTTCTGCTAAATTCATGAGGAATATACTATAAATAGAAAGAGGCATGGAGATATGAAATAATAACCTTAACTGAAGGTTGTAGTTTCGTCCTTGCTAGAAAACTAGCACAAAAACTGAAAGTTCCATGTAGTTTTGATATCCCTAGTACAATTGGGAACATCTACTTTGAAAAGCATTATGTGATTTGGGTTCCAGTATTAACCTTATGCCATTATCGGTCTTTAAGAGATTAGGGATTGGTAAAGACAAACCTCTTCAATAACATTACAAATAACAGATATATCAATTAAGAGACCTTGGGGTGTGGTAGAAGATGTGCTAGTAAAAGTAGACAAATTCATCTTTCCGACAGACTTCATTATGCTAGACCTGGAGAAGGACCATGAAATTCTTATCATACTTGGTCATCCATTCTTAGCAATCAAAAGAGAACTCATTTATGACCAAAATGTGAACTTGCAATGAGAGTGCAATATGAACAAGTAATTTTTAAAGTTTTTAAAGCATTTGAACCCTCTGATAATAATATGCTAATGAATTCTTAAGGATAAATGTTATTGATTATAGGAACAACTTCAAAGAGTCTGTTGATTCGCCCACAATTACAAATTTAACACATGATGCTATAAACAAGGACATAAACTTATTAGAAAACAACTCAACCTATTTTAACTTTGAAAGTATGGAATCAAAGGTTGATATTGTGGAGTATGTGAACTTTTTAGAGGATGCCTCTCATGTGTGTATCAAAGGTGATTATGGAAATATTTTAGATAAGATCTAAGCTCAAACCATCAATTGAAGGGCCACCAAGTTTAGACTCCACACTTTTACTATTTTATCCTCAATCAAGTAGGCAAGCAAAAGAGTCCAATAGATAGGTGAAAAATATGTTCGAAATACATAAATTGGACGAGTTACAATGGAGTGCTTATAAGAATGCCAAAAAGTTCAAAAAGAAAAAAAATGGTATGATAAGAGATTTGAGCATCGTTTTTTCAAACCAGCATATAAAGTATTATTGAAAAAATCAAGACTCAAATTGTTTCCTGGCAAACTCAAATGTAAATGGACACAAAGGGATGTAACTTAGGAGTTGATATGACCATCTAGTTAAGGATGTTAACCATGACACTGGTTGGGAGGCAACCCAACATTATTTTACTTATATTTTCATTGTTTTTATTTTGTAGGTGAATAAATGTGGAAAGTAATGGCACAATAAGAATGAGAATTTCAGTGACAAATGTGGTATGCCATGATTAAGGAAGTTTTTTTTTCTTTTACATTTTTCATATTTATATGTGTACATTGGGGACAATGTGTAATTTAAGTTTGGGGGAGGGAACTTTATTCCCTACTTTATTATTTACTATGCATTTTAAATGTTTTAGGGAATTGTTTTTCTTAGGATGTTTTTAATCATAATTTGGGTAGAAATTAAAAAAATATATGGAAGCTAAATGCATGCATGCTTAATATGAAACATATGAACCCAGTGATAAAAATTGGTTGTTGATGAGTGCTCAAAAAGCACTAAAATTACCATGATTTTATGCACATTAATTGATTAAAAATATATATACTTATATGTTTTATCATATATTTATATAAATTTGTCTTTTTCGGAATCACGGGTATTTTTATTGTTTTTCAGGTATTTTCGCTTAAAAACGTCACTTCAAGACTCAAAAAGGAATACTGGAAGGAATACATCACAAATATATTAATAAATAAATGGGGAAAGGTCAACAAATATGGAAAAATTGGACAAAATGGGTCGAAAAGGTCAAAAATGTCAAAAAGGAGAAAATCGTGCTCAGAGCAGCCCACCCCGCGCCCGCAAGCGTCCAGCCACGCTGAGCTGCGCGCGCAGCACAGCACACGTCCGCGCGCATCCGCGCGCACCTTCCTCCAGTTCCGCGCGCAACGCAGCGCGTTGTCATTGTTCACGCGCGCACTGTTGCTGCCTTCCGCGCGCGCCGATGCCATTTCGCCCCATTTTTCACGTGCAGCCGCCCCCATGACATCATGCTGACGTCATCAATGACCTCGTAGGTGCACTACGCGTTTTCACCATTTTTTAACATTTTTCACCCACTTTTTCTCTCCGTCCTCACCTATAAATACCCACTTCTCTTCACTTCAAAACACACCTCAAAACACACTTCTCTCTTCTTTCTTTCTCTCCGTTTTCTTAGTTTTTAGTTTTTTTTAGTTTTCTTATGTTTTAGCTAGTTTCTCTTAGTTTTAGAGTTCTTTCCTCTTTGGGAAGAACTAGTTATGTTTTTGTAATTTATTAGCTTTTTGATTCAATAAATGGGAGTGCAAATTCGCTTGGAGGTTTTCTAACTTAGCGGGAATGGCATCAGAAGTCTTGTAAGGATTTTATTTTGTTTGGGTTATTTTTTATGCTTTATTCTTACATGTTATATTTAATGTGTCTATGATTAAATTTAACGATGCTATTTGTTGTAAAAATGATATAATAATAACGTTGTTATGCTTGCGAAATATTAAATAGGTAAAAATCTCTAAAATGAACTGATTTTATTTTTATTCAAGATTTTATATTAAGAATGTTAGAGAAATATATTATTTTCATTACAAACTTAAATCTGAAAATTAGATTTTAAGGTTTAGTTATCGATCGATTTAGAGTAGTGCTCTTTTTTTATTTGTTGGTACAATCGCTAGGTAGTTAGAGTGAAGCTTCTATTTCAAAAGTTTTTATAAGAATTATTATCTGAAAATGTATTAATGACATGTTTTCGGTAGTAGTTTAAAACTTGAAAGTTAGTACTCGGATAATTAAATTCTTAGGTTTAATTTGGACACCTTGAATAAAGTTTAAACTATGCAACCTCCCAAAGGTGGCATTTAAATAGTTCATTTTCAAGCTCTTAGAAAAAAGAATTAATTTAATTAACCAAATTAGTTATCAACCCCACGTAGGTGTTAATTGATTTGTTTAGTTATGAAGAATATCTAACCCCACCGAAAGGTGGTATTCATACAAAAAAGGGAAAATCAATAAATATCAATTCGTATCTTTAATAACCTAAATAATATGAGCAATCATAATTAATTTAGTTATTATATCCATAAATACTCACTTATTATAAAGATAAAATTTGCATAAATATTTATTGAATCTATATTTATTTTTATGTAAGTAGATTAAAAACACAAAACCCCGAAAATATCGTGACAGGATGTTTAGGATTTAATTTCATTTTTTAAAAGTTTGAATAATAAATTAAAAACCATCGTTCCTTCCTTAGATCGACCTTGGGAGTATACTTATCATTTTCTACGGAAATGATTAAATTACTACTTGAGAGTTTTATAAATATAAAACCAAAGTATTAGGCGGATCAGCGTCTAGGTTTTAAGCTCATCAAAGTTTTTGGCAATCGATTCGCTAATCAAGTTTTGGCGTCGTTCTTAGGGGAAGGAATAACGTTTTTAATTTATTTATCAAAATTTTAAAAATATTTTTGTGCTGTAAATAATTGTGATTTTTTTTGTTTTTGTAAAAAAATAAAAAAAAATAAAACATTTAATCAAATTTCAAATTTCATAGGAAATAAAAAAAATTAAAAAATTAAAAAAAAATTAAAAAAATTTAAAAAAAATTAAAAAAATTGTAGCGTGAATAGTACAATAATTTAGAAATTTGAAGTAAAAAGTGTTTACCGTTAATGAATAGTAAAAATAAAAAAATAAAAAAAATTAAAAAAAATTAAAAAAAATTGTAGCGTGAATAATAAAATAATTTAGAAATCTAAAATTTGAATTAAAAAAAAAGTTTTACCGTTCATGAATATTAAAAAAAAATAAAAAAAAACATTTCAAAAATTTTAAGTTAAAAAAATAAAACAAACAAACAAACAAATAAATAAATAAATAAAAAATAAAGACAAAATAAAAATAAATAAAAATAAAAAAATAAAAAGTTTTTTTTTAAAATAAAAAAAAAACCAAATTTTTAATTTTTTGAGTTTAATTTTTATTATTATTTTTATTTATTTTAAATCATAATTTTATTTTTTTTATTTTCTTTTACCTTTTTCAATTTTATTTTATTTTATTATTATTTTTTCTTTCTTTAGCTATTTTTTTTCTTCTTGATTTTTATTTAACTTACTTAACTTAGTTTTTTTTACTGAATTAATTAACTTAGGTTTTTACTTAAATTTTCATTAACTTAATTAACTTAGATTTTTTTTAACTAAATTAACTTAGATTTTTTAATTAACTTAACTTAATTAACCTTTTCTTTAAACTTAATTAACTTAGATTTTCATTAACTTAAATTTTTATTTAACTTAACTTAATAACATGAAACGTAAAGATGGGGGAGTTACATGCAGGAGACTAGTTCTTGGAAGCCTTTGTGCCTTAGACTTTCTGGGAGCGTTGTTGTCTAGGAGGATGGTTTTAAGAGCCTTTGCAACACCATTCTTTCTTGGGAGCACTCTTGGTTAATACTGATTATGTTATTTTTTTCTTAAAAACAAAAAAAAACAAAAATTTCTGAACTATCTCCAAAATTTTAAAGTTTTAATTATAATCTAAGGATTTAGTTGCTTTGTTTGATCTAGGTACAATTGTGTTTTAATGAATTAATTATTTGATATGCACCTAGATGTGGGTTATCTAAAACCGTCAAAGTATGCCTCTAGTTTTAAGTACAAAAAGAAATTTGAAAATCAATAAGGCGTATTTGAAAAAGTATAGGTAGACAAGTCTTACCTGAAGGTTTGATTGACTTCCGATGATGAGGGACATTGAGTTTACTTAAAATGCAGTCCGCAAGGTACGTCTTGCTAAGACGTTAAACTAAGGGGTGGATGGGAGGGAAGCCGTCATTTTAGGTAATTTTGTTTTATTTCTTTTATTTACTTAATTTTATTGTTTATTTCATTTTAATTACATGTGAATAATTTTTAAATTGTTAAAACTAAAAATATTAGTTGAGATGTTAGAAGTTCACAGCGATCTGTCTGTATACACTTTAATGATGAATATGATGGATGCACTTTCATTTTCCATTACTACTTGCACTTTCTCAAGAAATAGGTAATCTTTCTTCTCTTTTCTCTTTATCTTTAATTTACAGTTGTTACATTGAGGACAATGTAAGTTCTAGGTTGGGGGTGGTGAAAAGTTACCATGCTTAATTAAAAATGTTTTTTTTGACAATTTAAAAATAAAAAAATAAAATTGGTGAAAAGTTACCATGCTTAATTAAAATTTTTTTTGACAATTTAAAATTAAAAAATAAAAAATATATATATAATAATTTTTATTTTATTTTATTTTTATGTTCACATTTTCATTTTTTTTTTGTGTTTGGTTTTATTTCTATTTTGTGTGATTTAGTAATTTTTGGAATAAAAAAAAACTTTTCTCACAAAAATTTATCATTTCTTTAAATCAAATTTAAGTAAATAGTTAAGTTTTTTGTACTGTTAGATTAATTTTTGAAAACATATCATGAAATATTTTGTAATTATTTTTGTCATAACTAGTATTTCTTGATAAGATGTAGAAATTATATTAAACCCAAAATCGGTGTTTATGAATTTTTTTTTAGTGGAGACTACCTTTGTGAGATATAATTGGAGTCTAATTTCCTTTATTTAGAGTGAAATATATATTTTTTCTACTCCAAACACATTTCTTATTTCTTCAAATTTTTAGATGATCTCTATAGGTATTAGCATTGAATGTATGAATTTTTTCTATCTTAATAGAGTATCGTATATTTTTTATTATTAATTTTGCTTAGATTAAATGATTTGAGTAGAAATTGATAGTATATGCTTATATCTCATTCATGCATGACTGCTACAAAAAAAAGAGACATATCTGGGATTATGTAAACCAAGATCAAACAGAAAAGCCACAAAATTAATCACTCACCAAATTTCAAAAAAACAAAATGTACAATCTGTACATGGGTTGACTCTTTAAAATATATATATTGAGAAATATCTTCAGAAAAAAATAGAGAGATAAAGAATATATAGTATAATCTACATACTATAACCCACATTGCCTACAAAGTTGTGAGTAAAGGCTAATTATAAAAGAAGGATATAGGAAATAATTCCCTAAAAAGTCATTGCACTCTCTTCATTTGTAAAAGGCATATATCTTGAAATTCTTTCTTAATGAGTTTGATTTATACATGAAAATAATTTTTATATATGATATCTTTATAATTTATACATTTGATTCCTTTCATGAGATCAATGTTAAAATAACACTTTGAGCCTTTATTCTTTATACATATGCGAACATATTAGTTCATTTCTATACATCAACTCTTTCGCATATAAATTAGTATGAGTGTTTGAACCCATAGGATTCAGTGTTTTGAGAGTATTGACTTGTGAGGAATAGAGTTGAAGCGAATTCTGATTCATGACACTAAAATTGGGTAAAACTAAATTGATACATTTTTGATAGGAAATATGAAAATGATTTTCGACTAATTATTATAATAAAATCATGATTGTTTAAAGAGATTAAAATAACTTATGCTTGAGATTTTAATTATGATCTTAAAAGAGATTAAAAAAGTATGAGACATTTTTGTGATATGTTGTTTTCTTTTATTCTTAAATTAATTTTTGATTTTGTTGTAATTTTAGTTTTTGATTTGATTGTTTTTATTTTTACATTTAGTTCAATGTTTGTGGGTATCATTCTTGAAAACCCTCACGAGACTCGAGCTCGTCCACTAGGGAAACCTAGGGGTTTAAAGACTTGTTGCATAGGCTAAATGCAACCGTGTCGATCACGGAAGTGATTTAGGATAATTTAATTTTTAGTTTTTATCGCTTCTCTTGCTAAGGGACTAGCGAAGTTGAGGAGTTGTGATGAGTGCTCAAAAAGCACTAAAATTACCATGATTTTATGCCACGTTAATTGATTAAAAATATATATATTTATATGTTTTATCATATATTTATATAAATTTGTCTTTTTCGGAATCACGGGTATTTTTATTGTTTTTCGGGTATTTTCGCTTAAAAACGTCACTTAAAGACTCAAAGGAATACTCGAAGCAATACATCACAAATATATTAATAAATAAATGGGGGAAAGGTCAACAAATATGGAAAAATTGGATAAAATGGATCGAAAAAGGTCAAAAATGTCAAAAAGAAAAATCGCGCCCGGGCTTGACCCGCCCCGCGCCCTTGGCGCTTGACCACGCCGAAGCGTACACGCCATTCGCCCCATTTTTCACGTGCGGCCGCCCGTGATGTCTTGGCGTCATCAATGACCTCCATAATTGCACTACGCGTTTTCACCATTTTTTAACATTTTTTCACCCACTTTTTCTCTTCATCCTCACCTATAAATACCCCCCTTCTCTTCACTTCAAAACACACCTCAAAACACACTTCTCTCTTCTTTCTTTCTCTCCATTTCTTAGTTTTTAGTTTTTCTTATGTTTTAGCTAGTTTCTCTTAGTATTAGAGTTCTTTCCTCTTTGGGAAGAACTAGATATATTTTTGTAATTTATTAGCTTTTTGATTCAATAAATGGGAGTGCAAATTCCGCTTGGAGGTTTTCTAACAACGAGAATGGCATCGAAGTATTGTAAGGATTTTATTTTCTTTGTAGTTATTTTTTATGCTTTATTCTTACATGTTATATTTAATTTGTCTATGATTAAATTTAACAGTGCTAGCTGTTTGTAAAAATGATACAATAATAACGTTGTTATGCTTGCGAAATATTAAATAGGTAAAAATCTCTAAAATGAATTGATTTTATTTTTATTCAAGATTTTATATTAAGAATGTTAGAGAGAAATATATTATTTTTCATTAAAAACTTAAATCTAAAAATTAGATTTTAAGGTTTAGTTATCCGGTTTGATTTAGAGTAGTGCTCTTTTATTTGTTGGTACAATCGCCCGGTAGTTAGAGTGAAGCTCTATTTCAAAAGTTTTTATAAGAATTATTATCTGAAAATGTATTGACAACATGTTTTTAGTAGTAGTTTTAAAACTTGAAAGTTAGTACTCGGATAATTAAATTCTTAGGTTTAATTTGGACACCTTGAATAAAGTTTAAAGCTGTCCCAACCCCGCCAAAGGTGGCAGGTTAAATGTTTCATTTTCAATCTCTTAGAAAAAGGAATTAATTTAATTAACCAAATTAGTTATCAACCCGCGTAGGTGTTAATTGATTTGTTTAGTTAACAAAGAATATCTAACCCACCAAGGTGGTATTCATACAAAAAAGGGAGAATCAATAAATATCAATTCATATCTTTAATAACCTAAATAATATGAGCAAGCATAATTAATTTAGTTATTATATCCATAAATACTCCACTATTATAAAAGATAAAATTTGCATAAATATTTATTGAATCTATGTTTATTTTTATGTAAGTAGATTAAAAACACAAAACCCCAAAATATCATGACAGGATGTTTAGGATTTAATTTCGTTTTTAAAAGTTTGAATAATAAATTAAAAGCCACATACATTCCTTCCTTAAATCGACCTTGGGAGTATACTTATTATTTTCTACGAAATGATTAAATTGCACTTACTTGAGAGTTTTATAAATATAAAACCAAAGTATTGGCAGGATCGGCGATCTGGGTTTTTAAGCTAAATCAAAGTTTTTGGCAATCCAGGTCGATCATCGGTTAGCTGACTAGGATAAGGAATGTAACATATTTGTTAAGATATTTACATTAATCATGTGATATGCTTGCTAGTTTTGATTGAATTGATTCAAATTTTTATGCACATGTTCATGATTGATTTTGGTGTGCTTATTGAGAGAAAATTTGTAGTAGTTTATGCGAGTCGATGAGATCTACCAAGTTTTAGAATCTATTTGATCATCCCTTGAGGCAAAATCCTAAATAGTATTTAGCAAGAGAAATGATTTAGGCCTTATTTGGATTGATTGAGCCTTTCAAGCTAACCATTGTTAATATCTTTAGTCACCCATTTGAGCCTAACAAAGAACCATTCATATCTTTAAGCCACATTTTATGCCTAACTAATAAGCATTACCTTTATCCTTGCACCTTTAGCTTGTATGAAAAGAAAAAAAATGCAATCATGTGTTATGCTATAGAGTAAGGTGAAATGTAATGCAACCTAAAAAAATAAAGAAGAAGAAGCAAAACTCACAACACAATTATCCCTCTAAAGAAAAAGAAAATAAAATTGAAAATAAGTTTGGGGGTGTTATGAAGTTACATTAAAAAAAGAGAAGAGATGTGGAATAAAAGAATATGAAAAGAATGACAAAAGAGAATGCACTGAAATATCAAGTTAAAGCTCAATTGTAGTTAAAAAGTACGTGATGAATAAAATTAAAGCTAAGGTGTGGAAAGAGTCTAAAGGTCTTTATTTATTAACCCCCACCTAAGCCTTACATTACAATCATGTAAAATACTTATTGATCTTTAGCTAAATACATATTTATATTAGTGGGGAGGGATGTGAAAATAGACTTATGATATTGTATGATATCATGTGCATCACACACACACACAAATCAATTTGTTGAAAACCTTGCATATCCTTGTATTGATGAAACGTTGATTGATAAATATGTGAACCTTTTTATCATATGATTGTACAACTTTTGATAGGGATATTTTTGGTGAAATATATATATATATATTTATGAATATACTACCCATGTTATTTTATTTAGTTATACTTAGCGTTACCGAAGACAAGCAAAGAGTTAAGTTTAGGAGTGTGATGACTCTATGAAAGTAGAGTTCTTATCATAGGATTGTACAACTTTTGAGAGGGATAGTTTTGGTAAAATATGTATGTATTAATATATATGAATATAGTACCCTTGTTATTTAATTTAATTATACTTGGCGTTACTTGAGGACAAGCATAAAGTTAAGTTTAGGGGTATGATGACTAGTAGAGTCATTAGCACACCTATTTACTTATTATTTATTTAACAAATAGTAGTTTTGAGGCTAAAATATTAAAATATAAACTTTTTAGTGAAAAGGGGTAAAAATGTAATTTTTGGCATTTTTGGGATTGTATAGAATTTTTATGAATTTTTAACGCATAACCAATAAAAACCTATCATGTAACCTACTACGTAAGCATAGGAGCTGACAGGGCAAGCCATGCAGATACCACGCCAGAAGATATGACGAATCATAGATCGCCGCGTGTGAGGAGTAACAAAGTGCATGCCACGTGCCATCATGACGTTCATTTCGAGTTTAATCACAGTCAAACCTTTACATAATGCATTGCCAATCTACTCGTCCAGCCATTCCATCCGTACCCCACGCCTTCCAATATCATGAATCACATTGCACTGGGTGGCACTGAATCAATAAACGTCGACTTAGATCGGTCTCCCCTGCCATGCATTGAGCTCTAATTCACTCAGTAAAGTCTGTTTGTCACGTGTCACATTTTGATTGGTTGGCATTGTTAATTTTGCTTGTTTTGATCTCAACCGTTGATCTGAAGCTAATCTGATGGTCCATATTGCACCTGAGCTATATTTAAGTCCCAAATCATCCCATAAACCCTAATGAGCCACCATTAGCATAATTTTGATCTATTTTTGAAGCTAAAAAGAGAGAAAAATTCAAAAGGAGATATAATTTTGGTGGAGATTTAAGAGAAAATTAGTACTACAATTCAAGAGATTCATTGTATTTCTTCTTCTACTATTTTCTTTATCAATTTTTATGTCTTTCTTTATGAAACATTTGAGCTTTATGGACAAAATTATGTCTAGTTAATTTATTAATCTAGGGATCTTATGAACCCAATTTTTACCATGTGATGATCTAATATTTTACATCAATTATAATTATAATTTAATTATATTATTTAATCTGATTTTTATGTTATGAATTATATGGCTAACAATTTATCTATAAAGGCAATTAAATAGATTTGAGAGAATTATTTAATTGTTTGTCTTGATTAAATAACATGTTTAGTTTCTAGGGAGAGATGCATAATTATTATGTATTTGATACATAATTGATGGTCTTAATGAATAGTATGCAATTTAATTGGCATGAAAGTTATTAAATTAATTACTATATGGTATGTAGTTTACTTGATAAAGGAATACATGCTAGGTTATATTCAATTTATTATGTAATTAATTGATAATTATATTGAAGAGATTTTAGCGATTTGCATGTTTAGAAAATTGGGAGATTAAGTATTTCTTGATATTTTCTCATATATTTTCTTAGTTTCCAAATTTGATTTAATTAATTATTTCTATTTAATTTTAGTTATTTTAATTTTACTTACTTAAAATATAAAAATACCAAAAAAATATTGATTTTTTTGTTTTAAAAATTAGTTTCTAATAATATAATATTTGTAGGAACGATCTTTTCTTATCATTATATTACTTGTTACGATACGTATACTCACATATTTATTTCACAAACTTCGTGTGTTGTGATCAACTAGCCCAACAATAGAACATGCATAACACGAGATATAACGAAATAAACCCACATAGAACTCCTATATATGTGGTTAACCCTCAGTTTGCTTATGGAAACCATTCAACAGCAAACAAATCCACTAAGGAATAAAATAGATAAGACTCAATAGAAATTTAAATACAAATATCTCTATGAGTCAGAACTTCTGCCCTAACTACCTATTGCTTCCCTCATTTATGCCCTAACTCTGAAGCCCGCTCTACTTATCATAGTGCTATCAATAACCAAAGATCAATAAAGTGAACAAAAAGTAAACAGTTAATTGTGGGAACTACAGTCAATCACAAGCCAACAACATCCAATCATGGGAAATACACTCAACTACGCACCATAAACAACCAACGTGAGAAATACACTCTACCATGTGTCACGAGCAACCAATAGTTTTAAACACAACCAATACTACCTAATTCAATCTAAAAATGTTGTTATCATAATATCTATAAAAGACTCAAGAGCTCTCAACACTCAAACACACTATTTTACCCATAGTAATGTAGCACAAATATTGAAATAGATTCAAAGTAATTTGTGATATAGAATTAAAGTAATTTGGTAGACTTTCGATGTAGAAATGATGCTTAAAAGGCCAAAATGAGGGGTTTATATAAAAGAAACCAAGGACCAATGGCCACCCTTGCTAAGGGTCCTTACTAAGGATCCGATGAGGGCCTCATCGAGGTGCCAAAAATTCAAAATATTTATCCAAAAATCATCGAGTAATTTTTATAAATACCCATACCCAAAACAAAAAAAAAACTACCAATCACAACATAGCTTGCATACTATGAAATCAACCTTATGGTGTGTGTATAACATGTTTTCAATCACAATGTAACTAAATATATGTATGTGTGTATTACTGATCAACAATAACCAACCTTACAAAGAGAAAGAAAATATACTAAGTAAAATAAATAGACTCTATATCTTGTACACGAAAGCCAATAAATACACAAAGAACTACATGAATATAAGACTTAGAAATAGAAATATTAAGAACATTATAGTATTTTTCTAATGAACATGCAGACTCCTACATTTATAATAGTTATAAAAATAATATCAATAAATGTGTATTTTTGTGAAAAATAGGAAAATATTGTGAATGAATGATAAAAATTACAAGAGTAATACACGTATTGAAAGCATTATGGATAAGAGACTTCAAAATAAATGGGGTACCAAGAGCAAAATAATTTATATTATTTAAATTAATTCTTTTTAGAATTGCAACGGGCACGATTAAGAACAACCAAGTATATATGATTATGTACAAGTGATAAGTAATTTTAAGAACTAGGATTGTCGTATATGTGAGAATTGATAATAATATATAGTCCTAATTACTAGTTTGTTAGTAAGTTACTTAAAATTAGTAAAAAGGGATTTTGAATTGTTTTTGAAAAGAATAACTTAAAACAATAAAATGAGATTGCAAAAGAATTATGAGAGCTATGTGATCATGGAACTCCTAAAAATTAATTAATCATATCATGAATGTAAATTAATTTTTTTAAGATTTAAATTATTTTCATAATTTAAAACCATTATTAAATTCTTGATTTTAGCTTTAGAAGTCCAAGTTTGCTTAAAACTTTTGATTTGTTCTTACCGTATAATTTATTATAAATCTACTCATTAACCAACTTAAATCCTAAATAGCATAGAGGTATGCTTACTAGATTTAATTCATAAGTTGCATTAAAATCTAAAAAGGTGATAACTGAACTAGATAATATTAGAACAATCACATTTAGCTTAGGTATTCAATCCTACTTGTGATAGCAGTCACAAGGTATCACTTCAAATAATAATTTTAACGATTATATGCTAACATCATAGACTAGATATCATTATATTCGTGTAACAAATTAGTTAATTACTCTAATTCATACATGCAGAGTTTTGATATTCAAACATTGAATTGAACGCATCAAAAATAAAGAATTAAGACTAAATTACTATGAAATTAAATTAGTTAAACCATAGTTTAGGGCTTTGAATTGTCCAAAATCACATTTTTTAAATTAGCTCGATTTCATTAGAATCAATATTATTATCATGGAAAACTAAAGAAAGGAGAATTAAGAAAATCTTATGAAGATCTCCAAAATTTCATCCAAAAGTTATCCTAGATGTACTCTTTTATTTTTCTTGTTCCTTATAGTCGTGGAAAACTAAAGATAAGAGAATTAAAAAAATCTTATGAAGATGTCCAAAATCTCATCCAAAAGTTATCCTAGATGTATTTTTTTTATCTCTCTTGTTCCTTGTAGCAATTATTATATTGATTTTATTAATTCTGATGCTCTCTTATGTTATGGATTGTTGTTTTGTATTTATAAGAGTAAAAATTGAATGAGGATGTAATATGATTGTTGGTATTTTGTAGGAGATAATATTAGTACACACCACATGTCAAAAGGATAAGATAAGTTACTATGTGAATAGTTGTGATGGGTTTGCTAAATATATTGACTTCATTTCTAAGTTAATCCACCTATCAAATAAAAATCATAAAAAATATAGAAAAATCCAAAAAACTAATATTTTTTCAATAAATATTTTTAGCTCATTATAATATATATATATATATATATATATATATATAAATGTGTATAAAATAATATCTATCAATAAGAGTTTACATTAAGAAATGTAAGAGTTTTGAAAACTTTAATATTATAATTTTATTGAGAAACTTTTGTATTTTCTCTTATAAGTTACCTAGTCAAATAATAAACTAATATAACAACTAATAGTATAGATAAATTAAAAGTTAACTATACGTTAGTTCATAAAATGTGTAGCCATAATTAATTATATTATTACTTTTAATTAGAATTTTAGAAAATATCAAAAATATAATATATTTATTATATAGTTGTTGAATTAGATTATATAAGAAAATACATTGATAGTTAAAGTACATATCACCAATCATGCATGGTCTAGCCATAACTAATTATATTTTTACAATTAATTAGGATTTTAGAGAATATAAAAACATAACTAATAATACTTTTACAATTAATTAGGATTTTATGATATAATTGGATTAAATTATATGAGTAAATGCATTGATACCTATAGTATACCTTTTGAGAATTCTATATGTAGGAACAATTGTCCAAAAGTCAATTATTCTTATGACTCAAATAAGTAATCGGAACCTAGATAAGGAGTGAAAATCTCAACCCATGTAATATTTTGGGAGCTTTATACCATTTCTGTCAAGCTAGCCTCACAAACATGAATTAAGTAAGTAACACAACAAAAGTACAAGACAACATACTCAATTTAATACACAACAAAAATGTCCAATAGTAAGAAAGAATAAATTATGGTAAACACATTAGCGATGGTGTGCCTCACATGCTCCTTTCCATACTAGTAGTATGCATAAATATAACAAACATCACATAGCATGCAAAATAGTCATACATATTGAAAGGCTACAAAGGATGTTCAATCACTTCAAGACCTCATTTTCGATACATGATGATTGTACTTTCACAGAATGTAATCATAGATTACATAGCATATCATAAGAAAGAGTCCAAAACTTGGTACATAATCATGATAAAGAGATATAGACTCCTTAGAGACTTACACCAAAATTGCATGATTATAAAGGAGAAGCAATAATTAGAAAGCTATAGGCATGCTGTAAGGAAATAAAAGAAAACATGCAATTACACAAATAAAATAATCTTTATAATTAGAGTTTAAATCTAGTATGTTGGTACATACACAATACAAACTCAGATTATACAAACAAAATAGCAAATCATGCATCACAACAGATATATTGAGGTAAACCCACATAGAATCCCTACCTATGTGGTAACATTCTCAGGTTACTTATGAAAACCATTCAATAGTAAAAAAATCCACTAAGTAATAACACAATTATGACCTTGATAGAAATAAAACCATATTACCTCTATTAGTTGGGACCATTGTCCAAAATGCCTATTTCTATCCTTGCTTGCTCCCTCCACAATAATCTAGTTTGACACACGAACTCAACTCTCCTCTAAAGCTACCACATGTGGTATGATTAAAAATCATAGATTAGTAATGAGTAATGTAAACAATTAATAGAACCACCCTCGAACACAAACATCTAATAATCTTCATATGGTATACAATCAAGCCATGAACCATAAATCGTATACATTGGACACATAGTCAATCCACATATTACACAGCTAAATATATGAAAACTTAAATAGTTCATCTCAATCCATTCTCACATGTTTATTCTCAAATATAAAAAGTTACACGAAGACAACAAACAACCGACACACGACTTATAGCCACATAGGCTCTTCACATAAGAAAAAATTGTATGAGGGAAACTACCAGTCAACACAACTCATAGCCATACAGGCTCTTCACATAAAACCACATGAAAACATCATATTGAGTACTCATTACTCAAGAGTATGGATTTTTCCATCACGAATCACTAATACCAAACAATACTCAAGGTAATAGTGATCCAAAAATAGAAAATGAGATATCCATTTGATATAGCTCTACTACATATTTTTTGGATACCAAACACAAAGAAAAGAGGTATTTATAGAAATCATCCAAACTCATGACCAAACTTGGCAAGGGTCCTCATAGACCACCTTGTTGGAGGTTCTACATGGGATCTTATGAGGGCCTCATTGAGGTGCCAAAGAATCCCATTTCTCATTTCAAAAATTGTCTAGTAATTTTCATAAATACCTATGCCCAAAATGAAACAAAAACATGAGCGACAATGTCATCTCGCTTGTTAAAAATCAAAATGCTCAACCTAGCATACACACTATGAAAACCAATCCTATAGTGTGTGTAAATATACTCGTATAAAAAGTATACCAAACTATATGGGTGTATGCATCATTGATCGTCACTAACCAACCTTACGCAAAGAAAGACAAAACACTAATTAAAATCAACAAGATTTGTATTTTGCATATTGATGAGCGAAAACCGGCATCGCCGATTCTGCCAATACTTTGGTTTTATATTTATAAAACTCTCGCAAGTGCACGAATCATTTCATAGAAAATGATAAGTATACTCCCAAGGTCAATCTAAGGAAGGAATATATGTGATTTTTAATTTATTATTCAAATTTTTAAAAATGAAATTAAATCCTAAACATCCTGTCACGATATTTTGGGTTTTGTGTTTTTAATCTACTCACATAAAAATAAACATAGATTTAATAAATATTTATGCAAATTTTATCATTTATAATAGTGGAGTATTTATGGATAAAATAACTAAATTAATTATGCTTGCTCATATTATTTAGGTTATTAAAGATATGAATTGATATTTATTGATTCTCCCTTTTTTATATGAATACCACCTTTGGTGGGGTTAGATATTCTTTGTTAACTAAACAAATCAATTAACACCTATGGGTGGGGTTGATAACTAATTTGGTTAATTAAATTAATTCCTTTTTCTAAGAGATTGAAAATGAACCTTTTAAATGCCACCTTTGGTGGGGTTAGACAGTTTAAACTTTATTCAAGGTGTCTAAATTAAACCTAAGAATTTAATTATCCGAGTACTAACTTTCAAGTTTTAAAACTACTACTGAAAACATGTTGTCAATACATTTTCAGATAATAATTCTTATTAAAACTTTTGAAATAGAGCTTCACTCTAAGTACCGGGCGATTGTACCAACAAATAAAAGAGCACTACTCTAAATCAGACCTGATAACTAAACCTTAAAATCTAATTTTTAGATTTAAGTTTGTAATGAAAAATAATATATTTCTCTATAACATTCTTAATATAAAATCTTGAATAAAAATAAAATCAATTCATTTTAGAGATTTTTACCTATTTAATATTTCGCAAGTATAACAACGTTATTATTATATCATGTTTACAAACAGGCAGCAAAGTTAAATTTAATCACATACAAATTAAATATATGATGTAAGAATAAAGCATAAAAAATAACTATAAAGAAAATAAAATCCTTACAATACTTCGATGCTATTCCTGTTGCTGGAAAACCTCCAAACGGAATATGCACTCCCATTTATTGAATCAAAAGAAAATAAATTACAAAAACATAACTAGTTCTTCTCAAAAAGAGAAGAACTCTAAAACTAAGAAAAACTAACTAAGAAAAGCTAAAAACTAAGAAAAAACTAAAAAAACTAAGAAAAGAGAGAAATAAAGAGATAAGAGAATGTGTTTTAGGTGTGTTTAGAAGTGAAGAGAATGGGGTATTTATAGGTGAGGATGGGGAGAAAAAGTGGGTGAAAAAATGGTGGAAACGCGGAGTGGTGGATGATGATGTCATTTGATGACGTCAGCATGACGTGGGGGGCAGTTGCACGCAAAAATGGGGCGAGATGGCAGCGGCGCACGTGGAAGGCAGCAGCTACGCGTGGAAAGGAGTTAGGTGCGCATGGGCGCGCATAGGAGTGGGAGAAGGCACGCGCGGGCTGGGCGGCTGGCGTGCGCATATTCCTCCTTTTTGACCTTTTTTGACCCATTTTGTCTAATTTTTCCATATTTGTTAACCTTTTCTCATTTATTTATTAATATATTTGTGATGTATTGTTTCCAGTAATCCTCTTGGAGTCTTTACGTTACATTTTTAAGCGAAAATACCTAAAAAATAATAAAAATACTTGTGATTCAGAAAAAGATAAATTTATATAAATATATGATAAAACATATAAATATATATTTAATCAATTAATGTGCATAAAATCATGGTAATTTTAGTACTTTTTGAGCACTCATCACATATAGGAAGGCCACACACAGACACAAAGTACAATAGGAATTACATCTTGTAACTCTTGTCCTTTTAGTGTTGATATTCTCGTGTGTAAAACAAAGTTTCTATAATTTATTTGATGTTTCTATCTATATTTTATATTGTTGGTTATTAACAGATCAATATCACTTAGCACACAATGTCTTTTTTGCTTGTTACATGTACTCAATCTCTTAGATTGAATGTAGTTTGCATTGTTAGGTTGCATATAGATTGCTAAGGAGCCGACGAAGGTCATTGAGGTGGTCGATATATATCTCTTTTATAAGATTATGAGTTGTGTTTCTCTTGAGATATTTAGTATGCTTTCATGTTTCCTTATTATATGTTATTTTCTATATGTGGACGCAATTGTTTAGGGAGAGTTGTGAGAGTGTAAGAAGCATAACATTGTCATTTTATTTCATGCATACATTTAAGGTAGAGTTTTTGTCAAACATATGATATTAAAGGGACTGTTATGCTTGTTTTACATCCTTATTGTTTGTGTTTGTCATGTTTATGAGTTTTTATGCTTATATATTCTGGTAATGCTTCAATGTATTTTATTCTTCATGGAATCACTTTATTTGAATTATGCATAAATAGGACAGTTAGTATGACATGTTGTATGCAATGTATGCCTCATCTTGTTTCATATGTTATCTTATATATTTACAAACATTCTTGCTTTGTAGTGCTTTATTAAATTTTTCCTACATGTAACTAATTACTTGGTAATTTATTTTAGGATACACGACACAAGTTTTCTTTGGTATAATGTGATGTCTTTCCTTATGTTTGTGTATAGTGAAAATTTTTAAGTTATAGATCTAATTAACTAGATGGGGTGAATAGATAATTAACAAAAATATACTAAATTAAAATTTTATAGACCGTCAAACATGCAATTATGTGTAAATAAAATAATACAAAAAGATAGATTGACACACAATATTTTTAGGTGGAAACAACCTAAGCCACAACAATGACCTAAGAAGAGAATCAATGGTCCACCCGATCATCTAACTATCAACTATGAAAATATGTTAGTTTATAAAGCTAGGAATCAAACTACCATTCAAGGTAATACCCATAAGTAACCTACTTACAAGCATTCACTTTCTGTCTCCATAAGTAAGGTGTTTCGATTCAGACCAATGTTTTGATAAACTTGAGTTGTATGAGTTATCGAACCCGTTCAACTAGCACCTAAAATGTTAGCACAAAAACTCAAGGGCAATGTGTGTTCTAAAGAGAATTAAATAACGAACAATTTTAGCTAGATGATTTAACAAAATAACAGATAAACCAAAATCACTAGCAAACCCTATAACAAATGCTTAGCACAATATCGCAAATAACATATGCTTGTTAATTAATCAAACACTACCATAAAATGTTTAATAGATTAAGTAATGAAAAAGGCCTAGCTGAACAGTTTTTGCAAAATAGATTTATATAGAGAGAGAGAACATAACTTTCAAAAGTTGACTCAATTGTGGTTAAAAGAATTGTATGCTTTCTGTTTGTTTAAATAGAAATTTTGAAGCCCTAGGTCAAATGCCTAATACTAGTCTGTCTGTAACATCATTTAAGAGAGCTTTAAAAAGTAAGGATAATAAAGTAATAAAATATATTAACTCTAGTAAAAATTAGTTTTAAAATTGAAACCCTTGTTGTTCAATCGATCTAAGTCATGCTTGATCGATCTAAGTCTAGCTCGATTGATTGATTTATCTAACCACATTTTCATCGATCTAGGGTATTAAAAAATAAACTCGAGACCAAGTAGATCGAATGAATTAATTCTTGATAAATTCATTCCTCGATTGATTGAGCCCTAAACTTTGATCAATGTACTCATTTTAAAATTAATTCCAAGAGGACTTTTAATCAAGGTATATTGATTCTCGATCGCTATACTTCCTCGATTGATCCACAAATTACTCGATCGATCGAATAACATAGATGTAAAATATTCCTATGTGTCTAATATAAGTCTAATGTACATAAAAACAGAGATATACTTGAGATGTATTTGTTTGGAGCTTGATAGTTTCTTTAGCTTGAATATTGTTCTTGAAATACTCACTTAGAAAATAAATTGCATTTAGATATTTTGTTTACAAATATCATTAATGCTTATAAACCTTACAATCCCCCTTTGGCATATTCATGTGACAAAATCTGTCTCTCATAACATAATGCTCATAGAAAAGTAAAGTTATATAGTGAAAATATCTTATGATCCGGTGAAACCATCTTCGCTTGAATCTTGACAGTTCATGTGTACACTAAAAGATAAAAAAGACAAACAACCATGCAACTTGTCCGAAAAGACTCACTATTCATTATTTCAATAAATAAAACAATATATAACCAAAGAACTAGTGAGTAAACAACACAAAGAAAACATAGAGATTTCTTTGTAACCGAGGGTAATAGATTGAACTAAAAATGACTACAACATAACATACAAATGAAAAAATTAATTTTTGCTCCAAGTATGACTATTCATTAAAAACATAAACATATGTAGAAGAGACACTCAAACATATTAATACATATAGTGACATATCTGTAGTCTCTGGGGCTAGTTTCATGACAGCTCGAAAAGCCACTGGCATTTTTCTATAGAGCTGTAATCGCAAGTACACATAATCTCCTACTTCATAAGATACTTCTCATAGATGTTGATCATCTTGGAATTTCATTCGATTTTAAGCCTACAGAAGGTTATGGTGTAGATCACGTAGGTAGTCATCCGCTGTTTAGACGTTGGAGGCCCTTGGAATATAAGCCAATAGGCATGGTGGTGGAGTGCCATAAACTACTTCAAATTGAGTCATCTTAGTGGAAGAATGTGTTGAGGTATTATAGTTGAATTTAGTCAAACATGACCATTATATCCACTACCTCGGTTGTTCCCTAGTGAAGTGGCATAAATATTATTCTAAGGTACGATTAAGCACCTCTGTCTGGCCATCACTTTGGGGATGGTAGCTTGAACTTATGCAACTTGGTACCTCATAGCTAAAACAAGGCTCTCCAGAATGAGCTGATAAATATCTTGTCGCTATCACTCACTAAGGATGTGGAAATGCCTTGTAGGTGCACCACATTGGCCATAAACACCTTGGCATTGATCATTGCATTAAAAGGGTGCCTCATGGAAATGAAATGGGCATATTTGGTCAGGCGATCTACTATTACCATAATCACAGTGGTTCCCTTCGAGGGAGGTAACCCTTTAATGAAATCCATTGAGATTTCAGTCCAACTTCTTATAGGAATTGGTAGGGTCTACAGTAGCCCTACTGGTTTCATGCAATCATTCTTGTACCTTTGGCATACATCACAAGATTGTAGGAATTCCTTCACTCTTCTTTGCATGTTAGACCAGCTAAAATTTTGTTTGATGCAAGAGAGTGTTTTGTGAAATTCAAAGTGTCTCCCTATTGGTGATGAGTGGAAATTAGCTAATATCTTTGTCACTAAGAAAGACTGGGAACTTAGATACACTTTGTCTCATTTGAACCATACTCCATCATGTTGATAGGTGTTGTGTACCCACACAAAGGAGATATTGGCTTGGAGTTTCTCATATAAGGGGTCTTGTTGGACTTCTTTTTAGAGTATAGGCCACCAAGTTGCTTGGGGTTGAGAGATGGAGAGAAGTTGTAACTCTACCAATCGGGAAAAGGAATCTACTCCTTGATTTTCTCAACCTTTTTTATACTCGATCTCATAGTCATAACCTAGAAGCTTAGGCAACCATCGTGCCTAGGTTGGTGTAGTGATCCTTTGCTCTAGAAGATACTTCAGGCTCTTCTGATCAGTGCACACAGTGAATGGCCTTCCCAGTAGAAAAGGTTGCCATAACTTGATGGCTCTAACCACTACTAACATCTCTTTCTCATAGGTTGATAGGGATAAGGCTGATCCCTTGACTATAGCACTAAAATAAGCCACTAGGTGATTTTCTTGAGTCAAAACTGCCCCAAGTCCTATGCCACTTGCATCACATTCGATTACAAATCATTGAGTGAAATCAGGAAACCGTAGGATTTGCGGGGAAGTTAATGCTTCCTTTAATTGTTGGAAGGCCCTAGCTATAGCCTCATTCCATTAGAATCCATCTTTTCCCAATAGACGGGTTACTAGTACTGCTAATCCTCCAAACCATTTAATGAATATTTTATAATAGCCTGCCAACTCAAGGAACCCTCTAAATCTTTTGGCTATAATGGGTGTTGGCCATTCCACAACTACATGAATTTTTGCGGGATCAATTGAGACTCCTTGTTCTAAGATAAGGTGGCCCAATTAATCTACCTGCAATATACCAAAATGACACTTAGATGGTTTAGCAAACAAATTGTTACCTGCTATTAACTACACAGTAGTCTGCAGGTGTTGGTTAGGATCTTACCATGATTGGGAATACACCAGAATGTCATAAAAGAAAACCAATATAAATTTTCTGAGGTAGGACAAGAAGAGATCATTCATTAGGATTTGGAAGGTAGCTAGAGCATTGGTGAGACCAAATGGCATCACGAGGAACTCATAGTGGCCTCCATGTGTCCTACAGGCAGTTTTTGAAGTGTCATCCTCATGAACTCTTATTTAGTGATACCCTGAGTGTAGATTTAGTTTGAAGTAGACCTTTTCTCTATATAATTCATCTAACAGCTCATCTATGATAGGTATAGGGTACTTATCTTTGATAATGATTGCATTAAAAGACCTATAGTCCAAATAGAACTTCCAGGCTCCATCTGTTTTTTTAACCAACAAAACTGGCAATGAAAATGGATTGTTATTAGGTTTGATCAAGCTTGATTGTAAGAGCTCTTGCACCATTTTCTCTATTTTAGCTTTTTCATAATAAGGGTAATGATATGATCACATCTTTATTGGTCCAGAGCCTGGTTGTAGAGGGATGCGGTGATCAGGTAATCTTCTTGAAGGTAGGCTGCATGGAGATTCAAATACCTAAGGAAATATAACCAGTTTTTTATCTATCTCAGGGGGTTGAGTTTTGGATTGCTCATTGGGGGTTGTCCTTAGGAATTATTTGAAGAAACAACCTTGTACCTTGTAGATTGTTGGACTCCTTGCAGGTAAAAGGTGTAGTTTTGTTCTTCCTAACCCTTGGAATTTATGAGAGACACCTTCTACCTTGAAGCTGATAGTAAGTTTTTTATAATCCATCTCGATGGGTCCTAGGGTTTCTAGCTATTAGACACCTAAAACCAATTGGAATGCTTCAACTAGAAGGACATAAAAATCTACTGTGATTTGATACCCTTGGATGGTAAGGGTAAGGTTACAACATTGTCCAGTTCATTCTATATTTTCACGATTTGCCAATATTACCTCTAGGTTAGGGCTTGATCAATAAAATTATAAGTACTTCCCCCATCTATCAGTACTAATACCCTTTCATTTTTTAATTGGCCCATGATGCACATTGTTTGTGGTTGCTCAACCCCTACTATTTCATGGAAAGAGATCATAGGTATCACTCCTTGAGGTTCATGTTCCAGCTAGGTTTCTTCAAGGTTATCTGTGATATCCTAGGTAGAATCTTCTATCATAAATAGCTATGGTCGAGCACAACAGTGGACAACCATAAATTTCTCATCACAATAGTAGCATAACCCTTTTGTCTCGATGTTCATGTGCTTCTTAGTTAGTAATTATTTGAAAAGTCATTGGTTGAGTTGTTGGGTTTGTGTTGGGTCGTTGTATGGATGGAGGTCCTAAACATACCAGTTGTGGGATTAGGCTAGTTTTTGGTGTTACTACAGCTGATTGGTAACGAAGGTATTAAGTTGTTTTCCTCTTAAGTAAAATCTTCTCTTTGATCAATCTCGCCACCCCTATAACATCAGCCAATGTTCTAGGTTGTTTGATTTTGACATCAATTCTGATTTCATCTCTTAGTCTAGAAATATGGAAACTTATTAGAAACTCCTCTAGCAAGCCATCAACCCTGTGAGAAAGCTTCTCAAATGCTTCCTGGTAGGTAGCTACACTTGAGGTGTGTTTGAGTCAGGTCAACGCTTCTGAAGGGTCTTCATAATCAGTTGGGCCAAGTCTCATTTATAAAGCTTTGGTGAATTCTTCTCAGGTAAGTGGTCCATGGAACTTAGTGAGCCACCAATGCCATTGTATGGAAATTCCTTAGAGATGGAATGAGGCTAATTGTATATGTTGTTCTAATATAACATTAGTGAATTCAAAGTACTGCACAACTTTATATATCCTACCAGTTGGATCCTCACTAGAAAACATTGGAAATGATAGCTCTAGGTGAAAGCATGGTGTTCGATATGATTTCAAAATGTCTATGGAGGTGGTTATGGGTTTTCTTCCCTCGCAAAGGGGTTAACCTCAAGGGAAGTTCGAGAGATATGAAGCACATTCAGTTCGGTGAGCATTTCTTGTAAGGTAGTGCCTACTTGGTCGAAGCTGGACTCATATTGCGCAAAGGTTTCCATCACTTCACTGCAGAATTCAACATTGGATTTTCCCATGGTATCCATGGATTTGATAGAACTGTTATGAGTAATTTGAGAGATAGCTAGAGGAAGAAGAAGAAGAAGAACAATAAAAAAAGAGAGCCATATTGTATAATTGTTCTATATGATTTCCATAGTTCGTCATCTACATATAGCCTTACAATGATTAAAGAGAAATAACAAAAGGAATGCAGAAAAATAACGAAAAATATGTGACAAGTGAGTGTGTGTCAGAGGGGGTGAGTAAGCATCTTTTCCTAATGGATTGGTGGTCCTCTTTAACGGTTTGGGTGGTCTCCTACTTCACTGTGCATCATCTTTTCTTTGGTAGTTGCAACCTTGTGCTAGGAACTGCCTCAATGCCCATGTGCACTCATATCTACGCTTGGGTGCCTATCTGTGTGTGGCTTGGCGCGTATATAAGTTCTGCACCTATTATAAAATTGATTATAATACCTATAAAATTATGAATATAATAAGAAATTTTACTTAAATTATAAAACTCACGTTATAAATTATGTGATTTTGACTAAATTTTAAAACTTTGGATCAAATTGACTAAATTTAAATGTAAAGAAATAAAATTTTGTGCTAAATTTATTATATACTTTAGTATGAGTGAAATTTGAGTTGTGCTAAATTTTTACTATTTTAATCTCATAATTTTATAAATCTTTTTAATACTAACATGAAATGCTTGGATTATTAATTAAAATCTACTCAAATATTTATCATTCACGTATATATGGTTATAGTAATAAAAATCCACTTATCCCTAGCCCACTTGGATATTACACATACATGAGATGTTAAGCACCTAGAATTAATAATTGATTATATACACAATGATCAGTGTCATTTTAGAAGTATATTTGTGCATCAATTCTCACATATTTATAATGAATTATTGTTTCATGTGTTGTTTTGTGTTATATAGGTATTAAGATTTAATTAATATGATTAAAACACGATTATGAGATCATTCTGCACTAGTAGCATGAATTGCTAATTAATAACAACATATTCTAATTTCTTATTCTTTTGACTATATCAATTTAGATAAATTCACAAGTTTGAAAGTCTCTACTTCTTCGAACCTAATCATTGAGTTAAATAAGTTCTTAATTCATTCTCTTTTTAATAGAAAATATAGAATAAACTCTCTAGATTTAATTTATAAAAGATTTGATTTTAAAAAGCGTATTGGACCAATGTTAAACTCATAAGCTAGGTTTAATTATTTGGAGTGTTAATTCTCATTGGAAAGCAATTTATCACTATTTATTTAAATTTATTAAGTAACCACGTACCTAATCAACTAAATTGATTGTCGATGAAAAAACCTATTACTTTAATTGTACACTTAAATAATCAAGAAAATCCATTGTGATATTAAAATAGTGAATCAAACATATTATCAAAGAAAATAAAAAACTAGATTATAATATATTTTATTAATACATGCAAAACATGTCTAGGGCTTTAAAATCACCCTTAATCACAAGAAGATTAGCTATCCATAGGGAACAATGAAAGCATAATAATATTTATGAAAATAATAAAAGAAATGAGTAGAATTTTAGGACTATTGTCAATAAAAAATGTCTCCAATCCCCTCTCAATTGTATTCCAACAAACTCCCTTTAATAATGTTAACGAGTCTATTTACTATTTATAGTGCTAGGTTTTTAGGGAAAAGTGGGAAAAATTTGCAATTGGGTGTTCAAGAATTTTTATGACGTATGGGCCATGACATTTATAATACTATGCCTTGGCATGATACAATTTTCTGATCCATAGTAAAATTTGTGGCCTTAATGCCTCGGCATCACATTTTTAATGCCTCAGTGCACTCTTGTATTTCCAACATCCATAGTGACACTCGTGGCCTCCATGCACGACATCACTTTTAATGCCTCAATATGTTCTCGTTTTTCCTCGACCACACCTATTGATAGATGTTTATTGTATTTAAATCTACTAAAATGACACATAGGCCCTCCAATATTTGACATTTAGTGCACCAGGTGCTCAATCTTCAAACCTTATCACTTTGGCCCCTTATCTTCAACATTAATTCTTTCATTTATGTCTTTTAAAGCTCAAAATACCTTAAATACATCAAAACATACTCTTGATTCCAAAAATATTTGTTAAATAATTAAGGCAAAATACAATATTAAAACCTAATTCTCCTAAATAATTCAAATACATCACAAAGTAAGTGTGCTTTTCAAGCACTTATCAGATCACCTTGGCAAGTCAGTTGGGCTTTATCCATCTTGATGACCCATCAACCATCTTGATTATCCATTCCATGTTTCAAATATGCACCATCTATTGAGCTCCAACAATGCTTCATGCTCTAACTAAGCATTAACCCTACTATGTTATTTTTAGTTACACATGTACCTACACACATAAAATAACACATAACTATAAATAAAACATGTAGACATAAAGTGTAGTCTAACAACTACTATCAAGTCACCCTTACACAAGCAAACAATGATAGCATAAGAACACTAAACATGCAACTAAAATATGCTGACCCCTCTAAGCATATGCAAGACTACTCATAAATGTATACGTATCAAGCAACAAATATGCAATGCAAACTGTACTCACTAATTCATGCAACAAATCATACAGAGCACAAATACAGGTTGTGCACACTTTTTCCCCTTTTAGACAAAAATTCAAACTAAGCATGTACACATATATGCAACATACCACACACCTAAATGTAAGAGAAAAGTCATACAGAAATGTATGCAATCATAACAGACATGAACAAAAACAACCAAAAACACCAAGGAAATACTAAGGTACAAACATGAAAAAATAACCAACTAAATACATAGACAAAACCAGAAAAGATATAAAGCATCTCCCTCATTCTTTACATAGCATAGAGCATCACATCTCTACTTGCTAAGGAAGGTATAAGGGACTTCATAATGTGCATAATACACATCAGTACAATGGGTGATCAAGCACCAATGCCATATAAATGTGTCAGTAAATTTGTAAGAAAAAATTGACTAGGAGTGAAACTATCTTCTAAGTTGTTACACTCCTAGTAGTTCAAATATTTTCCCTCAGCGACACTTAATTAGATTCAATCTTGCAACCTCACCTTATATTATGTGTAAAGTTTATGAGTATTGACGATATTCGTGAACAAAATATCTAAATATAATTTAGTTTCTAGGTGAGTATTTTAAGAATTATATTCAAGTTGAAGAAACTATCGAGCTCTAAATGAAGACATCTCAAGTATATCTTAGTTCTTATACACATTAGATTTCATATTAGACATACAAGAATATTTTAAAAATAGGTTACTTTATCGATCAAGTAATGTCTGGATCGATAGAGAATTGATCTACCTTGATTAAAAGTCCTAAAGAAATTAATTTTGAAATGAGATAGATCGATCAAATTTTAAGGCTTGATCGATCGAAGAATGGATCGGTCAAGAATTAATCTCAATTGATCTACTTGGTCTTAGGTTTTATTTTTTGATACCTAGATCGATCAAAATTTGGTTAGATCGATTGATTATCTTTTGATTGTTGCTTGGAATGATCAAAAAGAGTTTTGATTGATCAACCTTATTAGTTCGATCAATTGAGCTCAAGCTATATCGATCGAGTAGCAAGAGTTTCAACTTTCAACCTAATAGTTATTAGAGATAATTTATTTTATTACTATGTTGTCCTTAATTTTTTAAAGCTCATTTAAATGATTTTATGGACAAGCTAGTAATAAGCCTTTGACCTAGGGCTTTAAAAAATTATATTTATTAAAACCTAAAGCATATAAGTCTCTTAACCACAATTGAATCAACTCTTGCAACTTATGCTCTCTCTAAACCTATTTTAGAAAAACTAGTATGCTAGGATTTTTTTTATTAGTCAATCTATCAAACATTATGTGGTTGTGTTTGATTGATTAATAAACTTATGTTATTTATGATATTGTACTTAATCAAATATTCTAGAGTTTGCTAGTGATTTTGGTTTATCTGATATTATGTTGAATCATCTAGATCTGATTTTTCATTGTTTAATTCACTCTAAGACATGCATTAGAATTGTGTTTTTGTGCTAACATTTTAAGTGTCAGCTGAATGGGTTTGATAACTAGTATAACTTGGGTTTATTTGAATGTTGGTCTTAATATAAATACTTTTCTTATGGAGACTATGAAAGAAAGCAGAGGCTCGTAAGTAGGTTACTTAGGGGCATTAATTTGGAGGGTAGTTTCAGTCCTAGCCTTGTAATCGAACATAATTTCCTAGTGGATATTTCGGTGGTCCATTGGACTAGTGATTTTCCTCTTAGGTTATTTTTACCTAAAAATCTTATGTATCAAATTATCTTTTTGAATTATTTTATTTACATGCGATTGCATGTCTGGTCATCTATGAAATTTTAATTTGGCATATTTTTGTTAATTATCTATTCATCCCTCTTTAGCTAATTAGATTTGTAACTTAAAAACTTTCATTTGGTATCAAAGTGGGTCACTAGATGCACTTAGTGTTGCCTAGAACCTTAGTATGGATAATTTGAGAGAGGATTCTTCTACAACCCATACTCTATTCTCTGATGGGTCTACCATTTATAGATGAAAGTGTTTGGAACTCTATTATTTATGGTTGGAAACCACCTATGGTTATGTATTTACACTTAAACATAGGAGCAAATGGACATTGAAGATAAGATTGGAAGTAACTGTAATAAAAAAAGGTATAAATGCTATCTTTAATGTTGTATCTATCAACGAATTTCATCTTATATCTAATGAGACAAGACTGGCATTAGGTTAGCAATACTGATCTTACGGATACTTTGGTTTTATATTTGTAAAACTCTCAAAAGTGCTCGAATCATTTTATAGAAAATGACAAGTATAAGGTCCATCTAATGATAGAATATATGTGGTTTTTAATTTATTGTTCAAACTTTTTAAAACAAAATTAAATCTTAAACATTCTGTCACGATATTTTGATTTTTGTTTCCTAATCTAATGATATAAAAAATAAACATAGATAAGCATTCAATAAATAATAATGCAAATTTTTATCATTCATAAATATGGAGTATTTATGGATATAATAATTAAGTTAATTATGTTTGCTTATATTATTTAGGTTATTAAAGATATAAATTCATATTTGTTGATTTTCTCTTTTTGGTATGAAAGTTTCCTTAGGCGAGGCTCAAATTCTCTTGTTTAATATTAATTAACTAATATCCTTAGGCCCTATTAATTAATTAAGTATTAAACTTTAACTTTATTTCTAAGAAAATAGCAAACCATCTAATCATAGCTTTAGGCGGAGTTAGTTAATTAGACTTTATTTAAGGTGTCCAATTAAACTTAAGAATTTATTTATCCGAGTACTAACTTTCAAGTTTTAAAACCATTACTGAAAAAATATTTTGTCAATACATGTTTGAATAATAATTCTTATAAAAAAAATCTGATATAGAGCTTCACTCTAACTACTGAGCGATTGTACCAAAAAATAAAAAAACACTAATTTAAATTAGACCGGATAATTAAACCATAGAATCTAATTTTCAAATTTAAATTTGTAATAAAAAATAATATACTTCTTTCTAACATCCTTAATATAAAATCTTGAATAAAAATAAAATCAATTTATTTTATAGAAATGTTTTACCTATTTAATATTTTGCAAACATAATAATGTTATTATTATATCATATTTACAAACAACCAACCACATTAAATTTAATCGCATACAAATTAAACAAAACATAAAAAAATAACTGTAAAAAATTCATTTTAAAATTATACCTCAAAAGAAACCTTACAGAACTTTGATGCTAATTCTGTTGCTGGAAAACCTTCAAACATATTTGTATTTATGTTTATTGAATTAAAAACTAGAAATCTATAAAAGCATAACTAGTTCTTCTCAAAAAGAGAAGAACTTTAAAAATAAATATAAAAACTAAAAAAAAGAAAGCTTTCTAGAGAGAGATAGAAGTTTTTGATTTTTGATATGCTTTTTAAAATGGGGAAGATGCTCCTTTTATAGATGAGAAGAAGGCCAATAAAAGTGAGAAAATATCTCAAAAATTAATTTTGGACGCATTTGGACAGGCTAGCGAGTGTGGGTGCGCGTAAGACAAGAGCGTGTGGGACTCGGTGTGGGAATATGCTTACTACCTACAAGCCTATATTGGTTGCATGCGCGGGATACTCGACATTTTCTTTTTACATTTTTGACCGTTTTGACCCATTTTGTCCAATTTTTCCATTTGTTTTTACTTTTCCTCATTTTTTTCTCAACATATTTGTCATGTATTACCTCCAGTATTTTTCTTCGAGTCTTTATGTTATTTTTGAACAAAAATACTTGAAAAATAATAAAAATACTCATAATTTTGAAAAGACAAATTTATATAAAAATATAATAAAATTATACATATATAAATCTATTTAATCAATTAAAGAATATTAAATCATGGTAATTTTAGTGCTTTTTAAGCACTCATCAATATAGGATGTTGAAATTTCCAAGCATGATTGGGATACTTTAGAGATTGCCCATAAGGGCAATACTAAAGTTAAAAGAACAAAACCTCATATGCTAGGTACTAGGTTTGAAATCTGAGAATGGAAGAGTTTGAAATATTTTCTAAATTTTATATTAAATTATATGATATTGCTAACTCTTCTACTAATCTTGGTCAGAAGATTGAGGAATTTAGATTAGTTCAAAAGATACTATGCTCTTTACTAAATCTCATCCATTCAAAGGTTGCCACCTTTGATAAAATCAAAGATGTGGACACCATTAAAATTGAGGAACTAATGGGCTTACTCTTCATTTTAAAGATAAGCTATCGAACTCTTACAAAGAACAAAGGTGTTGCTTTCATAATAGCCATGATTGAAGTTGGTGACAATAATGATGAAGAACCGATACTCATAATCGAAAGATTAAAGAAAATCTTCAATATAAGGAATCCTCAAAGTAAAAAACAATCAAGTCAGCCAAAAGATTAGAAACAGAAAGAACTCCAATTTATGAGTTTAGAAGGTAAGAAAACTAAACCCACTAGACCTTGACGTTTTGAATGTATAGGCTATGGTCGCTTGCAGCTAATTGTGGCAACAATAAGAAAAAAATTAAAAGAGCCTTCAATGCTACACTTACTGACTCTATAGGTGATAACAACATTCCAGTTGAATCAGAAAATAATGACACCAACTTTCTAGCATTTATTGCAACAACTGATGATATATATGAATTGTTTATAGATTTAGTAGGATATGACTCTAAATTCGTACTAGATAAATTTAATGCCACTGGTATATATGAATTGTTCATAGATTTAGTAGGATGTAAAAAGAAAAAAGGATAGGCTACTTATAAAAGTAACTAAACTTAATGAAAAACTAAAATCATATGAAATAAATTCTTTAATGTTGGAAAAAGAAAAAAAATTATTTCTATGAACATATTAATGATTTGAATTCAAATCTTGTAGGTTTAAAACAGGAAAAATAAAATCTTGTGCATAAACTTGAATAATCTAAAGAAGTTGTAAAAAGGCTAACAATTGGAGCGAAAAGATTGAACAAGATTCTAGATTATAAAAAATTTGGTGGAGATAAGATAGAGTTAGGGTATATAGATGGGCATTCTATGCTACATTCTTCAAAAATAGCATTGTTTGTAAAACTTTTTGATCCATACACTTCACACACTACACACTATTCTCATGCATTTGCTTCTAATGTTATTCCTACATAACATAATTATGGTAGAAAGAGATATATTAGATCCAGGTGTAGATTCTTGATGACATATAAATATATTAATAATTTGCAAGCATCCTATTTAAGAATTAATAGTTATATTTCCAGAAATAAGAACATAATTTTAAAAACTAGGAAATGTCTTAAAGCTAAATCTACTATTGCCTAGTATTTTGATAATGGTTGTTCTAGACACATGATTGATAACCATTCTCTTTTTGAAAAATATTATGAAGGGAAAATTACCTTTAATCATCGAAATAAATCTTGAATTATTGATAAAGATATAATTCAGATTGAAGGGATACCTAGGTTGGATGATTTACTTTATGTTGATAGACTTAAAGCTAACCTAATTAGCATCAGTCAAAATTGTGACAAAAATTACAGTGTATAATTTACTAATAATCATTATATTATAACGATCTATAAGGTAAGTGTGTTATTAAAAGAACTAGGTCTCATGATAACTGCTACTGCATTGATATAGGTCTTACTACTACTACTATTACTACTTGTAACTCAAGATAGGTTGAATTTTGTAAGCAGTATGGTATAACCCATGAGTTCTTAGAAACAATCACCTATAACAAAATGGGATAGCTGAAAGGAAGAATCGGATACTATAAGAGGTGACAAAAGTTTTGCTACATGCAAAAGACATTCTCAAGAAATTATGGGTTGAAGCGTTAAGTACTTCATACTACATAATGAACCATGTCTACCTAAACCCAGGTACAAACCAAACTTCCATGAGTTATGAAAAGGTAAAAAATCTAATCTTAAATATCTACACATTTTTGGAAAGTAAATATTACATCCTTAGAGATTGTGACAATCTAGGTAAATTTGGTTCTATAAGGGATGAAGGTATCTTCCTAGGATACTCATTAATAAGTAATGTTTTTAGAATGTTAAACTTGAGAACTAACATTGTGATGGAGTCCATCAATGTTGTTGTGGATGATGTAGGTACTAGTACTCCAATTACTGATGATAAAGATCAACTTCTAAGCACAAAATTTCCAATTAAGGAATATAATGATGAAATACCTAACACTAATAAGGTAGAAAAATGAGCTAGATGAAGAGTTAGCCTTAGATGATGAAGACACCATGCACAACAACACTCAATTTTAGAGACAAACACGTACCACCAAAAACCACTCAACTGAAAACATCATTGGATGGTAACTAGAAGGAGATAGGTAAGTGAGGTAACTCATCTATGTTATATTTCTAAAATAGATAAAAAAAAATGTTACTGAAGCATTAAAAGATGAATTCTAGATAAATTTCATGCCAAATGAGTTAGCTCAATTCACTAGGAATGATGTTTTGACTTTAGTACCTAGACCTAATGACAAAAATATCATAAGAACTAAATAGGCATTTAAAAATAAATCTCAAGAATATGATATTATGATACGAAACAAGGCTAGACTATTTGCTCAAGGATATAGAAAAGTTGAAGGAATTGATTTTGACAAGGCATTTTCTTCTATAACTAGGTTAGAATCAATTAGGATATTACTTTCCATTGCATGCTTTTTGAAATTTTAACTTTTTCAAATGGATGTAAAGTCTACCTTCCTAAATGGTTTAATTAGTGAAGAAGTCTATGTTGAACAACCAAAAGGTTTTGTTGACCTACAATTTAAAAAAACATGTTTATAAACTCAATAAGGCACTTTATGATTTGAAACAAGCTCTTAGATCTTGGTATGAGAGACTTATTGCTTACCTCTCGGACAAGGGATTCGTTAGAGGGGGAATTGATAAGAATCGTTTTACTAAAAGGAAAAAAATGGATATATTCATTGCTTAAATATATGTCAATGACATAATTTTTGGTTCAACATCCAATTCTCTTGTCAAATATGTTTTGAACATAATGACTAGTGAATTTGAAATGTCTATGATGGGTGAGCTCATATATTTTATTGGTTTGAAAATCAAACTATTAAATGATGGCATCTTTCTTTGTTAAACTAATTATGCATGTAATCTAATTAAGAAATTTGGACTTGAGACAAGTAAGCATTTGAGAACCCCTATAAGTACAAGTGCCAAAATTTTAGTGGAAGCTTATTGTACCTCACAACAAGTAGACCTAATATTTATTTTAGTGTTAGTGTTTATGCTTGTTATCAATCAAATCCTAAGGAATCACACATTTAACATGTTAAAAGGAATATTAGGTATGTCTTTATAACTAAAAACTTTATATTTGGTTTACTAATGATATAAGTTGGGTAGAAAATCAAGATGTAAGAAAAAACACTTCATGTGGATATTTCTATATTGGCAACAACATTTTACCCAGTATGGCAAGAATAAAATTCCATCTTATTATAATGAAGAGGTGTAGAAATCATTGTTGCTAGAAGCTCCTACACACAACATTTATGGATGAAGAACATGCTTAAGCAATATAGTTTTGAACATGGTACAATTCCCTTTTACTGTGATAACAATAATGCTATTTGTATTTCCACAGATCCTGTTCTGTATTCTCGAATAAAACATATAGACATTATACATCATTTTATTAGGGAACTAGTAAAAGGCAATTGGCTGATTTATTTACTAAGGCACTTGAGACCCAAAGACTTGAATCTCTTAGAATTGCCTTAAGAATTTGCATTATTAAATAAATTTTCTTTAGTAATTTTTTTGTTTCTTATAGAACCAAAAAAAGAAGAAGAGGAAAGTTTATTTCCTCAACATTGCCTTGAACATTACATACTACATTCATATTTATTAACAACGCATTATGTAAATGGATATTGTTACTTGTGTATTTACATATTTTTCACATCTAGTGATTAATGTCAACATGACACACTCATTAACATATAAGTATGTCATGCTTGAAGTTTAGGATTGACATTGTGATATTTTAGGGCTTGAAATAAACTTAACTACTAAATTGTGGTTGAACTCTGTCTTTCACTTTTAAAATACTTCTATAGAGATACCTAGTTTTGAGAGGGCTAACGACTATGATGTGTGAAGCTACTGTAGTGAGGGGAAAGGTCTACCTCACAACTAGTGTGAAATTCATCATGCTAGGTCTTTTAGCGAGTGCATAATCCCTTCGCAAAAGAAAAATTAATGATGAAAAATACAAAAGTAATTGCACACACAAAATTAAAGAGCCACAAATGGTTATGAAAAAAGAAAAATAAATAACCAATCTCTCTCACAAAAAATATAATAATTGATGAGAAGGAATAAAAAAGAAAGGTTAGTTAAGTTCTCTCTTGGTTAGTAAAATTTTATATTGTGCAAGTATGAATTTCACTACAATTTCTTTATGATAGGTGATACTCTTTTCTTTAAATCTTTCATAACTAATCATGAATGAACTAATTGACATACTGGTATAGTTCTAATATTCATCTCACTTTTTCTATGGCCCTTACAGAATAACATCTCAAATTGGAATGATGGCATACAAGCTAACCCTACCCTCTGATCCTCAAATTCACAATGTCTTCAAGGTCAATGTGCTCAAAAATAACCTAGGGCACTACAAACCACCTTTTCCCCAACTACCTCCTACCTCAGACAATTCAACAGTGCTCCCCTAACCTGAAACTATTTTGGATCATAGAGTGATTCAAAAAGGAAAATATCGATTTAAATTGGAAATCCTTGTGAAAAGGGCTGGTGCACCAGCTCAGGATGCCACTTGGGAAAATAAGTGGTTGTTCTCTAGGACATACCCTGATTTCATCCTTGTGGACAAGGATTCTTAGGCGGGGAAGAGTTGATAGGTGTAGAACTGATATGTGCACCAAGCCACGCACAGATAGGTGCGCGAGTGCGTAGAGACGAGTGCACATTGGAATTGAGGTAGTTCCTAGCGCAAGGCTGCAACTACCAGAGAAAAGATGATGCCCGGTGGAGGAGGGGACCACCCAAACCATTAGAGAGGACCACCAATCCATTAGGAAAAGATACTCATTCACCCCCTTTTGACACGCACTCACTTGTCACGTATTTTTTGTTATTTTTCTGCATTCCTTTTGTTATTTCTCTTTAATCATTGTAAGGTCATATATAGTCGAGGAACTATGGAAATCATATAGAACAATTACACAATCTGCCTCTCTTCTCTACTGTTCTTCTTCTTCCTCTAGTTATCTCTCAAATTACTCGTATCATTTTATTATAATTATAAATTTGACTTTAAATGTTATAAATGATACCACTTTGTTTTTTACCAAATTAACTAGAGAATACAAAATCAAATTAATCAGATTGTCTAATAGTTACACTGTTTGAAACTTATATGTAGTTATCATTATATCTATAAATTACATGATTTATTTTTTTTCTCAATAAAATTTTTCATGAGTTTTCACTAATTTAAAGAATAAATTAAATCCAATTTGAAAATATTTAGATAGTTTAGGATGCCAAATTGAAAAAGTTTGATATAAAAATGATCAAATTAAAGTATTAGATTGATTACTCAATTTAATTAATAATTATTATTTATAAATATCTAAATTAAGATTAATACTAATTAATTTTTTTACAAAATTTCTATCGGGACTACAGCTCCTCCTAGCCCTCAACTACGGTTCGCTTCTGAAGTCATGTTATCAATATCAATATTTATCAACTACTCCCTCAAATTTAATGAATTACTATTCTATCCTAAAAGTTAAAAATATATCAATCTTATACTAAAATTTGACTAATTTTCAAAGAATCTAAACCACGTAACAAAACTACCAACTTTTTGTTTGCAAGAATATATCTGATAATTAAAATAAAATATTAAATTTAGTATTTTATTAATAAATGAAAAAAATAATACATTGGTTGACAACATAAATTGTAAGCTGGTTCGACCATGATCAACAACTGTTGAGACAGAATAAGGCAAAATGCTTCTAATTTAAAATTTTGGAAGGGCATGTGTAAGGAAAAAATAAAGTGCTTGAAAAAAGAATTGGCCTTGCTGCAACAATCAAATCTAAATGAACTTGAGCAAGTTAGATGTACACAAGTGCCAAATGATTTACAGGAATGTCAAATAAGGCAAGAACTGATTTGAAGACAAAAGTGATCAAGAGAGATTTAGATAAAGGAGGGGGAGAAGATTACTAAGTTCTTTCACTTATCAACCTTGTTTAGAAGAAAAAATGCCATATGGGTTATGAAAACTGATGATGGGACTTGGCTCTAAGGAAGATGGAATATAGAGGAACTGCATATTTCCAAAGTTCCAATGCAAAAATCATCAAAGCTTTGAAACCATTGGTGAGCTATTTCAATCATGTATCTCTAGCACGGATAATGAAGAGCTATGTAAAATCCCTGATGAATTTGAGATTAAGAAGGAACTTTGGAGCATCCACAATTCGAAGGCTCTTGGATATGATGGAGTGAATGCTGGATTTTATAAAAAAAATTGGAATATAGTAGGACTAGATATGATCAAGTTTGTGCAGTAATTCTCAAATGCGTTATTATAGACCCATCATTTATGCAATGTTATATACAAAGTTGCTGCCAAAATCCTTGTGTCAAGATTGAGAATTCTATGCACAAATTTTACATTTGATAAATAGCTCATAGGTGTACGAATCATCTCAAAAAAGTAATAATTATATAAAAATTATGTAGTTTTTATATAATTCAACAAAAATCTTAAAACAAAAAATAAACCTAAACATCCGGTCACAATTGTTTGGATTTTGAAAAATTTATTATATAGGCATAAAATTAAAGATAAAATCGATTAAACAAATATTAGCAAAATAAAGATTGAAAATTCAATCGAAAATTTATGAGATATATTAGTTAGTTAATTTTATATGCCCATATTAATTCAATTATTAAGATATAAATCAATATTACATTTGTTTTATTTTTGTATGAAAATATCCTTAGACGGAGCCCAAAATTTGTTAATAAAAATTAATTAATATGCTTAGGTGGGTCTACCAATTGACTAATATTAAATTATGATTTGTTTATAAGAAAATATCAAATCATTTAAATCATTATTTTGAAATGGATCACATAAGTTAGACTCTCATTCAAGTTGTCAAAGTTGAATTTAAGATTGATATATATGAGAACTAACTTTTAGATTTTAAATCTATTGCGAAAAATATATTTTCAATATATTTTACAATAACAAATCTTTGTGAAAAATCTTTAGAATATAATATTATTTTAAATTATATCTAAATAATCATATCATCTGACTTTTTTGTTTAAAATTATTAAGAAAAATATGACATCACTATATTTTTCTTTATATGCTTTGTAAAACTCTTGAATGAAGAAATAAAAATCAATTTATTTTATAAAAATATTTACCTAAGTTAATATTTCATAAACATAACAACATAACTAATATTTTATAGTATTTTCAATCAGACATACTTAGATTTAATGGATGATCAAAATATTAAAAATAGCATTTATAACAGCATATAAATTTAATCTGAAAATAGAATAATATATTTAAAATTTATACCTCAAGCATATCTTTCAAAGTACAGAATTTCAGTATTGATCTGTATCTAGAAAACATCTAAATAGATCTGTCAATACTATTTATTGGATCAAAAGAAGTACTACATAACTAAAAATATAAAAACTAAAACTATTACAAACTCTTTAAGAGAATTTTTCTTTTTACAAGTTGATTGTTATGATTGAAGATGGAAACGTTTTTTTTATTCAACCCCGATAGGGTTAAGGGGTTACATTTATAGTTGGAAATAATACTAAAATGAGGAAAAATGTGGATCATGAGGTCGCATGCCATATATTACTTTTCTCCACCACCACGACACACGATAATTCTATTACGTGTGAAAATTTTGATTCTAGACACCTATTTCATGGCACAAATCACCGCAACTTGTTTTGTTTAATTTTTCTCCAATTATTTTTTGTATTTTTTCCCATGTATATTGATTGGTACATATGTAAGGCTTATATATGTTTTTTCTTTAATTCTCTTAATTTGCAATTCAATACTTTAGGTATGATTTTTCATGTGTTAATGTTTTTAATCAATTTGAAGCTATAAATACATGAAAAACAACATAACATACCTGTAATTTTGAAAACATAGATTTACTAAAGTTCAAATAAATCACGTAATATTTAATATTTTTCAAGCATTTATCAAATAAACTTAGAAAGGTTCATTTCACCCTTTCTAATTGTTTTTGTCCCTTCGCGATGATATCAAAAATATTGTTTTAGCTCAATACATTATTCATTCTATGAGGAAAAAGAAAGGTATGAGTGTCTCTTTAGGTATCGATATGAGTAAAGCATAAGACAAAATAGGATTATGACTAATAGATTACATCATGCATTGATTAAGATTTAATGAAAAAATTTGTAACCTAATAAGGCATTGCATCTCTAGAGTCTTCTAATTGGATCCAAATTCAGTAATATTATGCCATCAAGAGGATTAAGATAAGGTGATCTCCTTTCTTCTTATCTATTCATTATTACATATGAAGCTTTATCTAGATTGATTGCATAAGTAGAAACCAATAATCTCTTACATGGCATCAAGAAAGTAAGACATGTTTTTCCAATTATCCAATTTTTATGATGATAATGTATTGATATTTTGTAATGCTTTTGAACAAGAAGCTAAATGTGTTCAAATCTAAAAAGGATATTAGAACATACTATATATCTTAACAAGTTTGGGATTTTCTTTTCAAAAATGCAAATGAAAGGATACAAAACAGAATTACTTAGATCTTAGGAATAAGAAAAATTGGTCTAGACATTATTTATTTGGGTAATCCATTGGTCATCTAGAGAAATAAAACAAGAGCTTTCAAGAAATTAATTGATAAAATTGCATCAAAAATAGAAGAAGAATGGAAGGTAAAACTTCTTTCAAATACAGTCAAGGTAATGCTTGTAAGGTCTATAATTCAATCCGCTCCTAGTTATACCATGAGTACTTTTAAGATCCATAAGAGTATTTATAAAAAAAACTAACTCTTTAATATGCAAGTTTTAGTGAAACTCAAAATCCAACTCTAATCGTTATTGTGTAGTCAAAAAATGGAAAGATATTTGTACCTAAGGAAATGAGAGATTTAAGATTTTGAACATATCATTAGCTTAATCAAGCTGTGTTGGAAAAACTTGGATGGAATATGGTTAATAACTCAAAAAAAGTCTAAGTGAACACTCTCAAGCAAAAATATTGCCAAATCCAAGATTTCATGAATGTTAGGGTCAAGCCTTCTTATTCATTTATTTGGAAATGAACTTATGGGACAAGAGATGCACTCAAAAAGGAATTGGGTTTTCAAGTAGGTAGTGGTTAATCAACTCTGGCAACGAAACACCCTTAGATACCTAGTGTAATCAATTTTCTCCCTACAATCAATCCAAGTATATATGATTTGGTAAACAACATCATTGTTAAACAGCTCTCTAATGAAATGAGATGCAATTGGCATTAGATTGACCATTTTTTTTTAGAAATACCAGTTTTCTAATAAGAAAACTAAGGAGTATGAATTACATGTTGCATCATAAGTTATTGTGGACTACAAATAAATATGGAACTTTTTCAGTAAAATCAACATATACTTTACTGGTAAAGGAGGACTCAAATGTTGGTGCTTTGCCAATTTGGAAATTGATTTGGGATACTAAATTACATGAGAGACATAAAATTATACTTTGGAGAATTGCATCTAACTCCCTACCTACCAGAAATAATCTAAAAAGGTTTATATAAAATATTAATGTGTTATGTACATTTTGCTAAGCTAAAAAAGAAACTATAGACCACTTATTTATTTGATACCCATAAATGCAAAACCTATGGAAGAAATGGATAAGAAGGGTTAGAATTTAATAATTTACGTAGTTGGATATCATATCCTTCCTTAAATTATGGTTATATCCCCTTGACTTCCTAATAAGAGGTAAAAAAACACAAGAAGATTTTGAGTGTAAAAAAACACAAGAACATTACTAGTACTTTAACTCTTGTTAAAGTACTAGTAATGGATGCAATCTGTAGAATACAAAATGAACTCATATTTAAAAATATTCCTTTCAATTTTGAGTTCATCATGTATACATTAAGCAAATTATTGAATGAATATATTGTTATGTTTTCAAGGAAGACCTATATATACTTGAAATGAGTAGATATTTATATAGGCATCAAATTGTGGTCAGATGGAGTAAATCACTTCATGGAAGTTTTAAATTTAACTGTGATGCAAGCTTCTCAAATAACGAAGGATCATTAGTTGTGCTAGCCCAAGATGAATTTGGAAATGTTTTGGGTATATGGCGTTCATCTTTACAAGTTCTAATGTAAAAGTGACTAAATCAAGAGTTATTTCATTGGCCATTGGTTTGGTAAAAGCTATACGAATAAAATCCTTAATTGTTGAGAATGATTGTCAATCGATAATTAATTCTATTCTTAATATACCTAATTAGATATAGCTAAGCAATTTTTAGATGAAGCCACGTTATTTATTGCAAAATTCTTCAACTATTTGGATGCTTATGAAACGTAATACTTTGACTTACTAAAGCTTCTTGTTAACAACTATTGAGACTCAAGAGAAAAGAATTTGGGAAGAAAATTGGAAGAAAAATTCATTAATTAAGAAAAAGTCAAACAAAGAAGATTGGTTGTGGTTTTAAGATAAATGGTAGCAAAAATCAATTATAATTAACAAATAAGTACTTTAATTTCGTAGTTATTTGGTGAAATATTACAAGTTTACTATCTCTATTGAAATAATCACTTAAGTTCATTTGGAATATTCAAGGCAAATTTTTAAAAATAAAATTGATATTTCATAAAATATTTAATTTTTTACCAAAAATAATGTTAGTAAATATTTAAATAAATATTTTTTTATACACAACTACATCATAATTTATCTTCTTACAAGGAATGTTTTATTAATGATATTTTTTTTAATATTTATTCTTATACTTATTATTTTAAACATAAAATTATTCATTTTTTAAAAATAATTATTTAAATATTTATTATAGTTATTTTTGGTAAAAAAAATAATTTTCGAAATGCTATTCTTATTCCTAAAATTTTGACCTAAATCTTTCATATAAATTTTAGTATCTTTTAAACGAGATAATAGGCTTCTATTGTTCCAACGAATAACTGAAGAAATAAATTATATTTTTGTCAAACGTAATAGACTTCTATTACCGTATACCATAATTTTATTTCTCTTTAATTGAGGTTTATATTTTTTTCCTTTTAAATTTAGATTATTTTTATATTTTTCATAAAAAAATTCAATTATTTACAAAAACTTATTAATAATTGAGAAATGTTAATCATATGTATTTTTTTCGTATATTTGTACCGTTATTAGTTATGATATGATAGTTTTTTTATATAATAAAATTTTATTGGAAAATAAATTTTAAATTTTAAAAGTTATTTTGAAATATGATATACTATAAATAATATAATTGCAAATCTTGGTAAATAAATAATGTTATCAATGTTGGTAAAACAGGTCAGATACACATATTAGTGTCACTTATTTTGCTTAATTGCCTATCCTTATCTTATACAATTGTCGTCAAAATTTAAATTTGTTTCAATTTCAGTTGCCCTGTATAGTTGGTGAATCAGTCCAGTTAGAATTAGTATGGTTCCACCTTTTAAGGTAAGGTAGCCATAATTTTAAAGCCAGAAAACTCACTTGGAATCGGTCCACGCTAGCTGCTGTCATTCGTTTAAAATTTCGACATTTTCAAGGATCGGTAACATAAAAGAAATTTGACAAGACATAGCTCGTCGCTTTTTCTGGAATTGTTGCATGTGAAATAATGGAAGGTGATGTTCATGGTGCCGATAGGACTCAGTTCACAGAGTGTTGGAGAACAGTATGGAAAACTCCTTATATAATGCGTCTTGCACTTTCTGCTGGTATTGGTGGTCTCCTCTTTGGATACGATACAGGTAAGTACCATAACCTAATCATCAAGAATATAAAAGAATTTTTTTGTAGAGATCACATTCTTTTCTTTATTTCTTCTTTGTAGAGATCATATTTGGTACACTTTTTTCATGTATCTTAACACATGCGATTTTAAAGAAGTGTAGTTTTGGCGTTTCCATGTATCTAGTGGAGTATTCTCTTAGAGAAGTGCCAGTGTGATCTAACATCTCAAGCACCCATGTGCACCCGTGTACTCACTCAAATCACGTATACACTTAAGCTAACATTTCCCCTTAGTCTAAAGGCCTTTTGAGAACTATCAACTTTGTTTTCAGTTCTCCAAACCGAGTGCTGGCAAGAACTTTAATTATTATATTAGCAATTTGTTCCTTAGTAGGAGTATACTTCACAAGCAGCAAACCAGCTACTGTTATCTTTTTTACAAAATGAAAATCTATTTCAATGAAACGCATGAACTTTAGTGAGATATCCAGCACTAATATTATCACAGTAAATAATTCGAGCCTCAAATAGTTTAACACTTTCTGTATCCATGTTATCTCAACAACAGTATGAGCAAGTGATTTGAACTCTGTTTCAGTGCTAGATCTTGAACAACCTTTTATTTTCCTGATCCCTAAGACACCAAAGATTGTGCAAGATAAATGTAATAGCCACCAGTGGACCTTTCGTCATCACTCCAATCTGCATCATTGTAGGCAATTAAGGCTTGGCTTTCAGATTGAGCAAGAAACAATCTATGGTCTTGAGTACCTTTAAGATACCTCAATAGTCTTTTAGCTACAATCCAATGTGTATTAGTTGGTTAATGAAGAAATTGACATCGTTTATTCACTAAAAAAACTAATTTAAAGTCCTGTAAGGGTGCAGTATTGTAACACAACTATGATGATTCTGTATTGAGTAGCATTTTGTAAAGGAGTGCTATTAGTTTTAGACATTGAGTAGCCTACAATCATTGGAGTGGTAGTGGCCTTTGAATTATGTCTGAACTTTATCAAGGTCTCTTAAATACTTGATTTGACTTAACTGAAACCCTTCAGATGCATGTACTGTACGTATCCCTTCTATACCTAGCTTACCCAAGTCTTTAAGTGGAAACACAACATTAAGATTGGTTATAAGACTTTGTATAAAAGCATTGTCATTTCCTTTTTATAAAAATATCATCAACATAGATGAGAAAGGCAACAAACAACAAACACACTATTTTCAGCATAAACCATCATGGAGGCATCACTGTTAGAGCACTTGAAACCCCAACTAGTTAACCAACCACTAAGCTTGAGGACCCAAGCTCTTGATGCTTTCTTTAAACCATAAATAGCTTTTCTCAACTTGCATATCTAATCAGGGAATTGAAGACTAACAAAACCTTGTGATTATGTCATGTAAACCTCTTTTTCAATGTCTCTATTCAAGAATATTGTGTTTACATCAAGTTGTCTAACAAGCCACCTCTAAGAAAGAGCTAGCTGAGCACAATTCTAATAATTGTAAGTTTAACAGTTGGACTGAAGGTCTCAGTATAATCAATGCTTTCTGTTTGTTGAAAACCTTTAACCACCACTCTTGACTTGTATTTATCTAAGGATCTATCAGCTAGAAGTTTAGTCCTAAAGACCTATTTATGACCAGTTATCTTCACATCTTTTGGTTTAGGAACAAGATCCCATGCTCCATTCTACATTAAAGAGTCATATCACTTTGCATGAAATCTTTCCATTATGGTATACTCAAGGTTTTAGATACAGATTGTGGCTCAGGAAGAACAGTAAAAATAAGCAATTCTTGAAAACACCACTCTTGCCTGATGTAACCATGGAATGAGTACTAGTATTAGTAAGAGGCTAATGAATACTAAAGATAGGAGCATCAATGGGTAAATCAATTGTTAAAGAGATACTGGAAGGATAAAAAATGTGACGAGGATCAAAAGAGCCAAAATCTATAGTTGATGAGAACATTTCAATAGATGACTGGAAGACAGGTTAAGTAATTGATTGATGAGTTGGCTTAGGTGAGAGAATAGGAAAAATATGTTCATTAAACCTCACATGAGTATATATTTATAACTTACCAGAAGTTGGTTCCAAGACCGAGAAATCTTTATGTTGAGATGCATACCCAAGAAAAACATAGGATAATTATCTATGCTCAAGTTTATTGTGGCTTTATGGTCTCCAAAAGGGTAGCGAAAACAAACAAAGGTTTTAAGATATGTATAATTAGGCCTAGAATGAAATAAAAATTCAAAGGGGATGTGAAAATTAAGATTCTTAGGAGATATCCTGTTTATAAAACGCAATGAAGTTTTAAATGCATAATCCTAGTATAGCGTGGGAACATTTGACATTAATATCATAGCCAATCCAACCTCAACAACTTGCCTATTTCTTCTTTCAACATCATTCTAAGATGGTGTATAATGGCAAGACAACCAGCATAAAACACTACTTTTAAATAAATGAGTCTCTAAAGCCTTAAATTCAGTACATCCATCACTCTGAAGGACTTTTATTTTGGATTGAAATTGTCTTTCAACAAGAGACTCAAAATGCAAAAAAATGAAGCTACTTGAGACTTATTATTAAGTACATATATCCACATGAATAGTGTACAATCATAAAAAAAGTAAGAAATGCCCCATGCCTTGAGCAGAAGACACAAGAGAAGGACCCCATGAATCCATATGAACTATATCAAAAGGTTGTAAAGATCTTTTGTGTATATGAGTAATAGGCAATCTATGAGCTTTAGCCATTTGACATGAGTTGCATAGATCAAAAACACTAGTATGCTTAACATCTTTATTCATACTCCTAGCTACATGCTTTACTATATCCAAGTGAGGATGACCTAGTTGATCGTGCAACAAAACATGAATAAGCATATCTTTATTGTAGGAAACAATGCTTGTCACATGATGTCCTTGGGAGCTTAGTAGTTGATAAAGGCAATCTTTGTTTCTCCTTACTAAAATAGTACTCCTGGTCTTCAAATCCTTTACACAAATTGTATTAGGAAAGAATTCTACAAAAACACTATTGTATTCACATAATTTCTTAACATAAAATAATTTTTTGTCTAGCTGAGAAACACATAACAAATTTTGTAACTTTAGATCACAAGTTGTTGATTCACCTGGGCCTAACTCTACCCCTGAAAACGCGCTTACAATGGTGAGGACTGCCCAGGCTTATAAACCAGTTCTTATGCTGGTCCTTGGTCGATGTGGGACTCCTCAACACTCCCCCTCACATCGACTGTGTCGACTGACGGTGGTGGTCTTATGGTTGCCACGGGTGTAAGTGTAGGGTAGCTCTCCTCCACCGCCAAGGGTCATGCTTTGATACCATGTTGATTCACCTGGGCCTAACTCTACCCCTGAAAACGTGCTTACAAGGATGAGGACTACCCAGGCTTATAAACCAGCTCTTATGCTGGTCCTTGGTCGATGTGGGACTCCTCAACACAAGTATTACAAGACAAACATGTACTTCCTGAATGTGAAATAGGAATATTAGATCCATTACCAACATGTTGAATAGAAGTTTAATGATGTGTAGCTCTTGTATCTATAAACCACTGCTGAGAATTAGTAGCTGAAGGTATAATAGTTGTATGTAAGGCCTGTGGAGCAACATTACGAGGATATGAAGTAACATTTTCAAAGCTATCTCTATCAGATGCTTCTTGTGATTGAGTGATATTTTCTCGAGGTGATGGACCATGAGTTTTGGATTAAGTGTTTTCGTTTGGAGCACCATTTTTTTAGATTATGAATATCTAAAGTAACAACGTGCTACATTATGGCCGTACTAATGCAAATCTAGCACTTAGTGTTTTCAAAGCTTTGATTGTTATATTTTTTTGAGAAATTTTGGCTTGGAAGTTGTGAAATATTAGGAGCAAAAGATTTAGAAAAAGAACCATCAGATTGTGAATGTTTAGTATAGGAATTTAAGAAATTTGCTTGAATTAGGCTTGAATCAGGTAAATTCATGGGCTATTGTTATCTATCATGTGTTCTCATTCTTGTAAATAGCTCATCCAAACCAAAAATTATCTTCTTTTTAGTGATATTTGTCACAAGTGCAGAGTAGTTGGAATCCAAACCTCCAAGGACAGAGCAGTTTCTTTCTGTCACTTGTATTATCACCAACAACAAGAAGAGGATTGATTAAATCCTTTGTTGTGCTGATATATCGTTCAATACTCATAGATCCTTTACTCAATGTTTGTAGACACCATCTCAAATCCATTAGTGTTTAGAGTCTTCCATGAAGAAAACATGGGGAAACGGATGAATAGATCTAGTTTTTGATAGCATTGTCTTGTCTCTCTCATAGTAAATAGTCATTTTTTTCTTCAAGAACTTCATGTGAATGAGAAATCCCTAAGGTATCTATTGCTATAACATCTCTTTTAACAAGTTTTGATGGAAAGATAAAATCATCTTTGATCAAAGATCTTAAGCCGTATACAGTAATTACTTACTATAATTGTTATTTCTAGATCAAATAGTTAGATTCATCTAACTTCAAAGATAAGCTAGGATTGATAGGATAAGTAGGAAATGTAGGAAAAGAAACTACAAATGAAGTGTAACATGATGAAGCAAAATGTGAGGATTTGATCAAAACCGATGAACTATTATCATCTATCATGCTTTGTTCTTGAACAGTGGAAACAGTTTGATCAACCGTGACTAATCAAGTTCTGATACCATGATAGATTAGGAATAGAAGAGGGAGAGCAAAGAGAAATGAATTGATGAATATGAACATTATAAAAATTCTTATTATTCTGTTTGTAAATACAAGACTTACATAGATCACTTTACTGGAGTATTCTATCAGTGAGGTGCTAGTGTGATCTAATAAACTCTCAAGCACCAATGTGCACCCATGTGCTCACTTAGCTCACATACACACTTAAGCTAAGAGATGGGTAAGTGGGTTAAGAACTAATTGGTCACACCTTTCCTTGCAAGCTGTTTTGTAGGGTGAGTTCTACAATGGCTGTTATACTGATATTAAATACTCTTGAGTACCATGTTGGGAAATTGATCAGTACGTTTACGTAATTTGGAAGAAACAAATTTTTTTATTTATATATATCCTAGGTGTCCCTTTTGATTGTTTAGCAAATTGTAGTACATAATCCTGAAATTGATCCATCTGGGTCTGCGCAATTCATGTAATTAATTGCATATTCATACTAATCCAATATCTAACAATGTCATATAATCGATGTTTTCAATGTCATTGGTGTATAGGTGTGATATCTGGGGCTTTGCTTTACATTCGTGAGGACTTTGAGTCAGTTGAGAAGAAAACATGGCTGCAGGTTAGCCACCAATGTTATATTGCCTACCATGTGTATGTTAAATAGCACAAATGAGTCTCCAATGACTGAATTACTATCTTGTATATCATTGAAAATCTGCAGGAAACAATAGTGAGTATGGCTGTTGCTGGTGCTATTGTTGGTGCTGCAATTGGTGGATGGATGAGTGATGCACTTGGCAGAAAAAAGTCGATCTTAATTGCAGATGTATTTTTCTTCTTTGGGGCAATAATAATGGCAATAGCTCCAGCCCCTTGGGTTCTTATAATTGGAAGAATATTGGTTGGTTTAGGAGTTGGTATGGCTTCTATGACTGCACCACTTTACATCTCAGAAGCTTCTCCGTCTAGAATAAGAGGAGCCCTTGTAGCTACAAATGGTTTACTACTTACAGGAGGTCAATTCTTGTCATACCTAGTTAATTTAGCCTTTACAAATGTTCATGGAACTTGGCGTTGGATGCTTGGAGTAGCTGGGATTCCCGCCTTAGTTCAGTTCATATTGATGTTATCACTTCCTGAGTCACCCAGATGGCTATACAGAAAAGACATGACAGATGAAGCCAGATCCATTTTGGAGAAAATTTACCCAGATAATGAAGTTGAAGGTGAGATTAGAGCCTTGCATGAGTCCGTTGAAACTGAAAAGGCTGATGGTTTAGCTATTGGCGATGGAATGGTAACAAAAGTAAAGGCTGCTTTCAAAAACAAAGTGGTAAGAAGAGGACTTTATGCAGGCATTACTGTTCAAGTTGTTCAGCAATTTGTGGGTATCAATACTGTTATGTATTATAGCCCAACTATTGTTCAGTTTGCTGGATTTGCTTCCAATAAAACAGCTATGGCACTTTCCCTCACCACTACTGGTCTTAACTTTGTTGGCACTATGATAAGTATGTGCTCTGTGGACAGATATGGAAGGAGAAAGTTGATGATTATTTCATTGTTTGGGATTATAACCTGCCTTGTGGTATTATCTGGGGTGTTTTTTACTTCAGCTGCTAATGCTCCAGCTATTAGTCAATTAGGTTCCACCCATTTTGGAAGAAATTCTACTTGTTCAGCTTACATTTCAAGCCCAAAAGCTTCATTGTGGAATTGTATGTCATGTTTGAAAGCAGATTGTGCCTTCTGTGCTGATAAAGCAAGTGAATATCATCCAGGAGCATGCTTAAACTCCAATAGCATTGTCCGAAGCCAATGTCGCAGAGAAAAGCGTGTATGGTTCTCACAAGGTTGTCCTAGCAAAGTAGGGTTCATCTCAGTTATTTTCTTAGGGTTATATATTATCTCCTATGCTCCTGGATTAGGAACAATACCTTGGATTGTAAACTCTGAGATATACCCCCTAAGATACAGAGGTGTTGGTGGAGGAATAGCTGCAGTTGCTAACTGGTGTTCTAATCTTGTAGTCAGTGAGACATTTTTAACTCTGACAAAGGCTCTTGGATCTGCAGGCACATTCCTTCTCTTTGCTGGGTTTTCAATAATTGGAGTAATAGCTATATATTTCCTAGTACCTGAAACCAAAGGAATGCATATTGAGGAAATTGAGAAGCTGCTTGAGAAAGGGTACATACCGAAAGCATTTCGTCCCAAGAACGAGATGAAAGGTAAGGATGAGCAGTCTGCATAAGACAAGGAATTGGTGGATTACAGAGTTCCCAGTCTAATTTAGCTTTTCAAATAATTTATTTGCAATTCAAGATGTTTAGTTTTTTATTTTATCTATGGCTGTGGAGCTTAGTAAATGTAACCGATGATCCATAACAATCATTATCTTCGAAATAAGAAATGCTTGTTAGTTTTATTCCGGTAAATCCATCAAGAGAAACCACGTACATGCATATTAATATTTTCTTATTTGAAAGTATTAATTATAATGGTTGTATCTGTGTGCATGAACTAACTTCTAAAAGAAGAAAATTTAGGATCTGTTTTGACCGATGATTAAAAAACAATTCTCAAAAATTGCTTTCAAACTATAACTCAGAAAACAATTTTTAATCATTTTTAAAAACAACGGCGCGTTTGGCCAATATTTTAAAAGTATTTTTTTAAGAAACAAAATGTAGAAAAGGTGACTGCCATTTTTTTGGCCAAACTGTCCTTAGAAATTATTATCATAGTAATATTTTTATTGTTAAATTTAAACCTTTTTTTTCAATAATTTAAACATTTAAACTTTGAATGTGTTTACAAAAATACTATAGCATTTTAACCTTTTAAAATATTTTTATTTAAATTTAACATCTCACTTTTCTTATCAAAATTTCTTTTTAGAATAATTTAAAAATTTATAAATGATTATATAAAATTAAAAATGTTAAATATTTTTTAAAATTAATAAGTTGTCTAAATGAAACAAAGGATAACAACATTATATTAATCCCAATCTAGACCTAACTCATATATTAATCTCAATCTAGATCTAACACATTTAATAAACTAATCAAGATGAGTCAACTATTTATGATCAAATCTATTTAACTTCAAATCAAATATGTTTAAAGGGCTTGAGATTGTGTTGAGTTGGTAAGTTATATCCGAAATTTTTAGCTCTAAGTCTTATACAACCCCTCTCCTTATTTTTTTAAAGTGGATTTTTATCTGTGTATTTTTTTAACTATTAATGATATCTAGAATAACACACCAAAAATAATATTTAATTTAATGTCCTAAACTATCATGTAATTATTTGACCACCAACTAACTAAAATAATAAATCAAATACTCTTAAAATTCATAACAATAAAAATAGCATCATAACATTAACTTATATATCTCTATATTCAAAAAACAATTGTGCAATTTTTCTTGTTGTAGATTTTGAGTTTGTTATTGATGTAATCGTTTTTTAAAATGTAAAAGCCTTGTTCACCACGTGTTTGTTAATCTGGATCTTTAAATAGATGAGCAAACACTTAGAAGGAATGACATTAGAGAGTATCAAATTTATTCAGATGCCTAAATCAATACTCCAAGAGTCTTTTAACTAACATAGTTACATGGAATAGAAATTTCATACCTTATAATTACATGGAGAGCTATTTATAAAGATTAAATTAATACAGATAAGCTCTAAGGAGATATATTTAAAAATATTAATATCTAATAATATCTAATTTATGTATTAGATAATTATCTTATAGAGTGACTTATTTTGTATATATTTTATGTTAAAATTCAAACTTATCTATTGATTGTGCAATCTTACCATGTGTTAACTATTGGCCTTTTGACGAATCAAAGATGAGGTGGACTTATCAAAAGATTCTGTGTGTACATGGTGAAATTTCCCCTAAGATCATCCCTTGTGTCATATTTGGTAGGCTAGGTGGTCTAGCTACTTTAATTCGATATGATAGTGCACATGCATTATAATAGGGGAATTTTAACCTTCTAGGAAGATGGTATCCCAAGTATCTATATACATTTTCATTCTTGACAATTTAAGCTTTGCAACAATTGTTTTCATGTGTCAAATAAAGTTCCAATTGAAAACTTATAGTCAATCGAAATTCACAATAGGAAAGTCAATGAAGGTCCTACGAATTTTTATTTTCACATCCTGATGGTTATTAGATTAGATTCTCAGTTATCTCCCTCTATTTGAGCCCTGGATCATGGGTCAAATGGATGAGTGAGATTGAGCCCTTTAACTTTCTTTTTTTCATAATTAGTGCCGATACTAAGATATTCCTTACATAAGTTGGCAAGTTTCATTTGTTTCAGGTTGTATTGGGTATATTAGAGCTTCATAAGTCACAACGTTGTTGTGTGGTATATTTTGGAAAAATGGACTTCATTGGTTGCTTCCTCATTATGCATGCTGCAATTGCATGTACACAAGGTATCTTTAGTGCTTGAAACTTACAATAACTACATGTTTTTGCTTCTAAATCTACAACGTAACTGTTATTTTCCTTTTTCACTTGTAATATATGGTTGATTATGTCAACTACGTGCATTTATTCTGTTGTGATTTTTCTCATTACAATATTGTTTTCTATCCATTTTCGCAAACCAACCTTTGATCATATCTCATACTTCTTCCAATAAGTATGCTACATGAGTGTATCTAGCATGCCTCAAAATTGAATTTTTGTGTGCAACGTTATTTAATGTTATGAAATCATATATGGTGATTTTCCAAATAAGTATGTTACATTAGTGTTTCTAGCATGCCTCAAAACTAAATCCATATGTTCAGTGTCATTTGATGTCATGAAATCATATCTTATGATTAGAGTAGAACATTTATTCTTACTCATGTTGACAAATCAACTTTCATTAAGTATTTCATTGCTCCTTTAGATGCCTCGTTAATCATGGTTGCATTCTTTATTAATTCATTTTCATTGTAGGGGTAAGTTGCTAGCTTAAAGTATTTGTTTCCTATATTGTTATGGAAGTTAGTCACAATGTTTTATTTCATGTGATAGTAATAATAACACACATGTGTCTTTTTTCCATGCATTATATTCATAGTAGATTTTATTGCTGGATTTCTATCTCAGACTATTAACAAGTTTCCCTATCTCCAATAAACATTTTTAGTCTTTTAAAGAATCATTTCCATGTTTTTGTGATTTCTCCATTTACTATCACAAATACAATAAGATAAATATATTAGATCATTAGTCAACTATATATATATTGTAAATGTGTTATTGTATTGTTCATTCACTGTAAAGTATGTATTAAGTTACACGTATATTGAGTATACACGTAACATGTTGTATATCATAGTTACGAGCTAAAATTAATTTTTAATTTATAAAAACAAAGAACATTCTTATAAATATAGGTTTATACCTAATTGTTTCCATCCTTTTTGTTACTACAACCAATAATACTTCTCCTTGTCTTTCCTTTTATAAATGTTCCATATACTACTACTATGGTCTCATGTATTCTTGAACCTATTGATATATGTACCTATTGCCATGAATTCATATATGAAGTTGTAATCAATATTTATTTTTATCTGTGAGTAAGAACCTTGGTTTGTAATTGCAATTAAGCCCTATTTTAGTTTAAATTATATTTTCAGACTTTTTATTTGCAATTAAGTGCTTTTTCGATTCAAATTCTTTAATTTTCTTAAAAATATATTCCTTAAGAAATTAACAATAATATTAATTTATTGCATTAAAATTAACTAAAAAGTAAAGAACATAGAAATTATAATTAATAAAATAGACGAAAATAACTATATAAAATACAATTATCATACCCCCAAACTTAAGATTTTGTTAGTCTTCGAACAAAAGGAAAGAAATAAAACAAGGATACATGCATTTAAAATGTGATTTTTAAAACATTTCTTTTTGTTTATTTCAAATAACATAACTCAAAGAAATAAAAGAATTTTATCTAAGCATTGAAATCAATTTAAAAGTATATTACATTTTCACAATGAATTTTAGTGTGTGTGTGTGTGAAGTCTTTTCATATTTCATCACATGCAATTCGGATCAGTTTATACAAATATGAACGCAATTAATTTTTAATGAAATCATAAACCTCATAAGTTCATTTTTCATTTCTCTCTCCACTAATGTAGACAAACACAACAAAAAAATCAATAGGATTTTATTAAGCTTGTAATGTATGGTTTAAGTAAAGGTAAGATAAAAGATAATATATAGCTCAAATATTTCCTAAACACATCATTTTAGGATTGAATACAATACCTTCTAACATCACAATGAATACTTCCCAATTTGGGATTTAGCATCACATGCAAAAATCACTTTTTTTTCTCTTCTGTTTTTTTTCTTTTCAGAATCTTTTTTGTTTTAGTATCTTTTTTTATATATATCTTTAAAAATTTACTAACAACTGTCACATGTTAGTGAGATAAGAAAAATCGATATATCTATACATATGCATATATTGTTTTTGCTAGGCTTTTGAAATGAGATAAAAATATATATATAAACTTTGAAGCTCAAAAAGGGTATACTATGTATAAAGCATGTGAAGGTAGATAGAAAGGCTCAAACGATCCAAAGATGGCCTAAATCATTTTCTTAGTTAAGTGTTAGCTAGAATTTCGCCTCGAGAGAAAATCAAACAAATTCTAAGAACTGTGACACCACAAATATCCATCGAATTGCATACTCACATAAACCTTCACTAAATTACCATAGCAACTCAAAAATAAAGACTAGTGCTCATAAATATTTATTCTTGTAAAAATGAAACATAAGTAAAAATTATTCATAGCTTAGACAATATTCAAATTTTTCAAGGAGCTATGCATCATTTAAACAGAATAAATAAAAATAAATCACCATCAAAAGCAAAATATCTTCAATCAACCAAACAAATAAAATTTCACAAACAAGAATACCCAAAAAATATTTCAATTAAGTTCAATATCTCTACCACCCCCAAACTTAATATGCACATTGTCCTCAGTGTGCGAAATTAAAGAACATATGAGATGGGTTTAAAGAAACTTCCTGGTTTGGTTTGTAAGGTCAAAATTCAAAATAGCTTCATTTCCTCCAATTTGTACCAACGAAAAATAAATTAACAACGTAAAGAAATATAAAAACTAAAACATGCTAAACTAAATAATACAAAATAAAAATTAAAACACATGGGTTGCCTCCCAAGAAGCGCTTGATTTATAGTCATAAGCTTGACTTCTCAATTTTTTTTTTCTTTTTGTGAGTAAAGATATTGTGTGTCAAATAAAATCTCAACTTACCAGAAACTTGAAAAATAAATTAAGCAAGTAACAAAAAGCATAATTTTTTTTAATTAAAATCAAATTGTTTGGTATTAATATCAACAATAAAATAGTAAACAAATCCCCGGCAACGGTGCCAAAAACTTGTTGTCTCTTTTAGGAGAACATAAAAACGTGCAAGTATACACGGTCACAAGTAATAAAATTTGATAAGTGAGTTATCGTTCTCACGGAGATTTGTTACTATAGTTTGTGGAGTATTAAAATTGTTTCACTCTGATTTATCCAAACGATCAAAAAGTTGGGACAAACTTTAACTAACTAAAAGTTTTATAACAAAATAAAAGAAAATTCTAGGATTGTAGTTCTCACTAAATTATTCCACTCGAATCATATTATTTCGTATTGATTTACTTTTTTGTAAATTTAATTTGTCAACCAAGAACTTCTAATTTTATCCATACATCTCTTCTGAGCTCCGTATAGACACACCTCGCTAAATTAATTCACTATATTCCTATGAGAATTAAATTCACCAAGATTCATTACGTTCTAAGTTCTTAAATGGCCACACATATGATAAAGGTATATTCCTATCCTTCATATATACATGTTGTTCTATCCATGAGCAATATACACAAAAATGCCTCTTCCAAGTTTATTTAAGTGACACAGATCAATTGATAAATTTTCTAATAATCAAAAGCATTAAGCACAAATAGAATAAATAAATTAAAAGTATCATAAATCTTTCAGAAATAATTAAACCCAAGCTTCATAAATTTAGATAAAACGCAACCCTAGAAAAATTTAATTATTTCATAACAAAAATTAAAATTACAGAATTTAAGGAATATTTAGCTGAAGAACACAGAAAATTAGAACTTCATCAGTGCAGAAAAACAACAGAAACCAAAATGGCTTCTGCGTGTTATCTACCCGTTCAACCCCTCTTATTTCTATCTGTATCACATATTTATACCCTAATATAATATTAAAAATATTTAAAGTGGAAAATAAGAAATATTCTTTTTGTAGACGCATGCAAAAGAAATTTATCGTGCAAAATAGTGGGCAGTGCGCCGTTTCTGATTTCTTTTTAATTCAACTCGCATGCCACGTGTCATCATCTGATTCATTGCAAGAAATAGTAGGACATATGGCAGTATTTCATACGGTGTCATGAACGGGCGCACGCAGAATGTGTTGCATAGGATAAAGGTGCCGAGACACGTGGGGGACAAAAGGCTACTAGATACAGGTGCGTGGTTCTGCATTTTTGTGTTCACCAAAACGTGTCACGTGTCAGCACATTATTGGATGGAAGAAATAGTGGGACATGTGGTAGACTTTAAAGGGTTTGAGGGAAAGCTTGCACATGGTTGCGCCGCACGGGATCAACAGACGCGAGACATATGGGTCCCACCCTACACGCCGACCTATGTGATAGGTAGGCCCCACACGGGTACCGAGTAGCGTGCAACCAAAAAACCCGTGTCCACTCGAGATTGTCGCGTCTGGCTCCATGCGCCTCATCATAGCCGTTGATTTCCTGATCGAATGGTGGGTGTCGCACGTTGGTGATTTAGCGAGTGGCCTCCTTTTCCTGGGCAAAAAATAAATTTCCTTAATTGCATTTTAGCCCTCCAATTTAATTCAAATTAACTTTTAAACTTTTGTTAATTACAATTAAGCCCTTTTTCTAATTTAAATTAACTTTTAAACTTTTGATAATTACAATTAAGCCCTATTTTAGTTTAAATTATATTTTCAGATTTTTTATTTACAATTAAGTGCTTTTTGATTCAAATTCTTTAATTTTCTTAAAAATATATTCCTTAAGCAATTAACAGTAATATTAATTTATTCCATTAAAATTAACTAAAAAGTCAAGAACATAACAATTATAATTAATAAAATAGACGAAAATAACTATATAAAATATATTTATCAGTTTGCTTCTTCCAACATATTGAGGAACCTGAGTAATTTTATGTATGAATCTTTTGGATCCCCTCTAATATCTTTATTGGTTCTCTTTTCCCCATAATTTCTCTTTTGTACATGATTTTTGTACCTACTTCATTGTTGATTTCATTTACAACATCCTTTGATCTCAATTCTCGACTAGTATTTCGATAAATGATTTGATGTTTTCAGTTATGTATTTATAGGTAGCATGTTTTTCTCATTGATTTTTATAAATTTTTGAACATGTATGAGCTTCCTTGTAAGTTGTTACCTTGAATGCATTTGATTCACTAATTTTGTTTGCTGTAAACTTCCATTCACATTTCATCCTTGCATTTCATTCTTATGCTTTTCTTACTAGAATAACTAATTTTATAATGAAAATTTTCACTTATTGTTAATGTTGAGACATGTGACTTAATTTCTTCCTTATTGTTGTACACTTTTCAATAATATATGTATTCATCATCTTTTGAAGTTATTGCTAAGTCAATTTGACTCCTTGCATCTGGAGTTACATACTCTACTCTTGTACCTAGATCGATTTTATCTTGTAAAGTTTGATGAATTGTATGTGTTATACATAATTTGTTATATTCTTTACTTTGTTGGCCAATATTTATTTTCATGAATTATTCCACATTCTTATCATCCTTGATGTATATAGCTATATGAACACACTTCATTTTAATATTTATACCCTCATCTAGATGTAGAATAGCACATATATTTGGAAGTTTCGATTACATTTTATATACTAAGATAATCATGTAAAATTTGTATTGAAAGTATTACATTAATTTTACAAAATTTAAGCATATTAGATTTGCATGTTTATATAAATGTACGTAATACGTTATATTGTTAATAATGAATGGTATGTAGCTAGTTATATTTGTTAGCTTACTGGATAACAAGAGTTTATTTTAAAGTTTAGTTATTAATAATAGTATCAAAATGGGTTTATATCATGATAACTCATTATAACATTATTTTTGCTATGATCCTATCAATCATGATTTGCAAAACATATGGAGAAAATATATAAAGCATATTATCTCTACAATCCAGATTTACGTACATGTTATATTTTTGACTCATCACCGTATATTTACATATGTAAAATACCTTATACTTAGGATTATGAGTTTGATCGTGATTCTTACTTATAGAAGTTATCTTTGGTTGTTTTTCTAATATATTGTCTTGACAAGAAATATCAATGGAAGATGATCATAAAATTTTGTAGATATGAATGTTGAATTATGATGATCTTTGTTGCAATGGTTCTGAGAAATTTTTAAAACTTCACTACAATGATCTTCGTCATCAACTAATTATATCATGTATGTAACTCTACGTTTTACATCTAAATATAGATTTATTATCTCCTTATTGTACTTTTTTGTTATTTGCCTCAATTTTCTTTGATGTTGTTTGTGTTTTTCTTCATCTTCATCACATAATCATATTACTGGTGAAAGACTCAATGAGCTAGTCGTCTGGTCGTTTGGAATATATTATAAAGGCCCATGTAATTATTTTTTATTTGTTTCTTAGCCCTAAGAGTGTTTTGATAATTTAACTATTTTTATGTAAGTAATGTTGTGCATTTTGGGTTCCATTTTGTTAGTTTTGGAAAATTGGATACAAAATATATATCTATGTTATTTAGGCTCAAAGTTCGTACTTATCCTAAATCAAATGGAACAAGATAGGCCAATAAATCTAATTTAACGGGTTGTATTATTTTTTAACTGGAAAGCCCATCTCATCTTACATGTCTACCTAATGGTTATTACAATTGTAACTATAGTAGTTTTAGATTTTACTAGTTTAGTTTCTCTTTTCTTTCTTTGCACTGAGAACAATTTTGTTCTTCACTAATTTAATAAAATCTTTAATAATTTTTAACTGGTTTCAATATTTAATATTCAATATTGTTTATTCTGATCCATGCATGAAGATAACATATTTATTATTGGCATCAACCTTATTCTTGTTGCTGGTTTTTTTCTCTATCACTTGGGGGCTTCCCTTCACCACCCCATTGGTGATGGTTTACATAATTCATGACTACACGAAGCTTACCTACCTAACATTTAGATTCAACTCTATCCAAAATTTTCTACTTCATCACTAACATTCTCTCACTACTCTCTAACATATTGAGCAATTTTTGACTGCTTAACTGCTCACATTCATCATATAGGATTAACACAAGTTTCCCATAACTTCTTTTGTGACTTGACTTTTATTTTGGTAAAAGAAAATGTTATGTTTAGTTCCTTCTTAGTTAGAATCATAGTTTCATGGTCTAGCTCATATTGTCTTTAATGATATTATTTAGATTCAATACTTGCTCTCAATATTAAAGGTGTCATTCCATCAACGATAGTAAAACTAATAAGGTTGTTTTATATATCCTTTGACTTTGTACTATAAGTATATAAGAGCCCTTTCATTATATGAACAAGAAAACCAACACCTTTTTAATATATTTTAGAGTAGGACTCAAAAACAGGGAATTCGTTAAGAAATACCAATAGATTAGTGAAAGCTTTTTTGAAACATATTCTTCCTTTAAAGTTATTATTAAATTACACAATATTATATGAAAACATCATTTGTTATTCATGTCCTCCAAATTTGAACCATTAATGTTGTCACTGCTTTACTTTAGAAATGTGTATTTGCAACTGCCATAACCTGCGATATTGAAAAGAAAAGAAAAAAAGATAGATAAAAAAAATAGTTTTCAATAATTAATTAATATAGCTTGTTTTGTATTGAATCCCATTTTCAAGTTTTGTTTTTTGTGTTTAAAACTATTTTTTTGTTTTATAATTTAGTTTTTAAAGAAAATAGGAACTCGTTGGTAATGAGTTTTGTTTTTTGTTTTATAAAATATGAACACTTAATGTAGAAAATTCATTTTGTAAAACCGTATTCCGAGTTATGTGTTATGTTTTTATTTTTCTATTTAATACTCAATTTGATGATAAAAAAAAGATGGGATTATGGTATTCACAAAAATAGATATTCGAGTAAGATTTGATATTTAATTACAAAATTTTTGAAATTTGAAAACAGAAAACCAATTTTGAAATTTGAAAACATAAAAACCAATTTTGAAATTTGAAAACATAAAAACCAATTTTGAAATTTGAAAACATAAAATAAGTTTTAGAAGCTTCTTTTTTCAACCTCTAAAATTAGATTGAAAAGTGGTATTCATTTCCGATTAAAATAAAAAATATGAAAACATAACTAGTTGCTAATTTAAGATTAAACATAGAAAACAAAAAACATAATTCTACACAAAAACTAGCCCTAGGTAATTAGAAATATAAGTAGTGTAATATTTATTAGTTAAATTAGACTTACTTGGATCATTCACAACGATAAGACCAGTGGTCTTGAAATCACAGCTAGAATCAACTTTAGTAGTGGACTGATAGTAAAGATTCATAGCAATCGAAGCATGGTTTAATAGAGTATTTGGTTCATAACATTGACCACCTTCTTTTATTATGCTACAATCCACTTGGTTGCAAGCATAGTCTATGTTTGATTGCAGTATATCGTTGCTTGTCATAGGCTTCGCCACACACCATTTTCCCTTCATAACCAAATCATATATAGTCAAATTAATTAACATACTATTCATATTAGAGAAGTTAAATTTCTGTATTTATTTACCAAAGTTGATAAATCCACCATGGTCTCTCCCCCTGCAAAAAATTAATTGTTTCATCATCATCATTATCATCACCTAATTAAAAGAAAATAGGGAAAATTATAATTAAAAATAAGAGCAAGTTATGTTCTCCCCACAACTTATTGGATTGTTACGAATCTGCCAACAACTTTTTATTTGTTAAAAAACTTTGGCTATTCTCACTTAGGCCTTAGGTACAATTAATTTTGGGTTTTTGAAAATCTGTGACAAATGTAACACTTCTTCATAGGACTTATACTCACAAACTTGTAGTTGGGAGTTAAATCTCATAATTTGCACAAATATTTCAAAAGTAGGATTTTGGGAACTTTGTGTAAATTCCAAAAATGTATTATTTTGTGCCTCAAGGATTTTAATATCTTAATTTCAGACCGATTTTACAAAAATACCCCTATTATAGTACTTATTTTCCCCTTACAAGTTCCATAACCTTTTCAGACCTAACTAGATAAAATATCTACAATTACAACACTTCATTGATCCAAGAAAATAAAGTTGAATCTAATGGGTGTAGTGATTGATTAGTTACCATTGTAAGTGCAACTAGGATAACCTGCAAAAGGGTTGAAGAAAAAAGAAAGAAAGGATGTGTTAGATTTCTCTATAGGAAATTAACCAAAACAAAGTTGTAATATATAGCTGATTTTATATAGTAAAAAAAAGATATGCATACTTGGATTAGTGAATGTTAGAAGACCAGAGTCTCCAAAATTACAGTTCCATTGGTGCCTTTCCCTTTGGTAATAAGCATTCATAGCATAAGAAGCATGGTGATTGTTTGTATTTGGGTTATGACAAGCACCCCCTTCATTAATTGGACTACAATCCACATGATTACATGCAAAATCTTCATTATCATCAAGAATCGTGCTGTTTGTTGATGGCTTTGCCACACACCATGTCTATAAAATAATATTCAAGTTATTGCACTGATCTTCAAGATATATAAATATATATTATATAGGGCCCAATTACATCATTAGTCTCCGTCGGAGCATATTCATAAATAAATCATTGAAATTTTAAAAAGTTTGTTTTAATCCTTGAATTTTTAAAACTTCGTGCATAGTTCTTAAACATTTTAAAATATATAATTTAGTTTTTAAATTTTTAAAATTTATAATATAATTTTCAGATTTTTAAATTTATAGTGTAATCTTTGAACTTTTAAAATTTTACTTACAAGTTCTAGCTTTACAACTAACATATAAATTTGTGTTTTAAAATTTTTTGATCTATCTGTGAAGCTTTAGATGTTCGATGATTAAATCATACAATTCAAAAGTTTTAGGACCTACTTACGTATGAAATTTTAAAAATTAAAAGACTAAATCAACCGTTTTAAAAACTTAATAACAAATCCGCTTAAAGTTTAAAAATTTAGTGTATTATATATATAAGAAAATTAATTTTACTTATAGAATTTACCTGTAGTTTCACAATGGTTGAACTTTCTCCTGCAGAATAAATAATACACAAGTTAATGTGTTTTAGAAAGATGAACAAACAAAAGAGAAGGAAACATTGAAATTGATAATCTTCTTGAAAGGACTAAGAATCATATTATATACATATATATGTAATGCTATTAGAATATACGACAAATAGATGATAAATTAAATATGGAAAATGAATGATTTAAATACCAAACTTCAAGGACAGAATTAGAAGGCAAAGGAAGAGGACTATAGTGTAGTGGTTTGTTTTAGCCATTATGATATTCAGAAAATTAAAGACTGTGAAGTGTTATCGTAAATTAATGCTGCATAACAAATATATGGGATTTTATAGGTTTGAGATTCCAACTAAAAAGCTGAATTATTAAAAGAATAAAAGCTACTACGTACTTTTGCAAATGAGATTCTGTTTGCTAATTGTAAGATTAGAAGCTAATTCATTTGCTTTGCTGCAATACAGTTGGAAAGTGTTTTTCTAATAAATAAAATACTTATATATTCAAGGAAAACATAAAAAAATTGCAGAGAAATGTAATTTTCCCAAAAATAATTAAGCATTTCTAGACTTAATTACATTTTCTCAAAAATACCATAATTGATAGTTTTTCTCTATTTTATCTCTCACATCGATATGTTGAACGATAAATGACGATGTTCACTGGAGTTAGTTGTATTGACCGATAATTAAATGAAGTTTCATTGATCTGAAATTTATCTTTCTGATAAAGTGGGCATTCATTCATCTTTTTATAGTCAAAGAGGATAAATGTTAATATTATTTAATTTTTTAAATATTTTTATCTTTATAATTTTTAGGAAAAAACATAATATAAGTTTATTATCTTTTACGAAAATATGCTTTAATTTTGTAATTATTAAAATAATAAAAAGTTCTTAAAAATTCATTACATACAAACAATGTAATCACTGTTTCAATGAACCGAGTCCAATTCCTTTGTTCCATTTCCCTTGTCCCCTTTCATGTTTGGTCAATCAAACAGTGACAACTACGTTTTTATAAGGCATATCATAATAATAATAAGTAGCCTTTAACATTCATGGATTTTATCTCACGCACTCACATTAACTTGGGTTAGAGTATCAAGACTTTCCTATAATTGCTTCTCATAATATCTCAATGAATATTCAACCTCATAAGCACAACTCTGCAACTGTGATTCAAAAATGGATCAAAACAGGTGCTTAGTTCCATCTCCGGTCCTAACTTCAAAGAAAAGTGGATGAAGAAGATAATTCTTCACTAATATTAATCGAGAATAATAGTACACACATTTATATAGTATATGAATAATAGAATCAATATAACTAGAAGTTTGTTAAAACAAATATTCACATCAGCTGCTAGCTAATCATTTACAGTTTCTATACATTGATATCTACTCATTCTTTATCTCAATAGCATCCCTTAAACTCATTGTGGTTATAAGGTATATAAAAGTTTTGATTGATCAACCTTATTGGTTTGATCGATCGAACCTTGACTAGATCGATCGAATGGGTAGGATTTCAACTTAAAACTTAATTGTGTACTCTAGCGAAATTTTTGTTTTACCATATTATCTTTATGAATTATTGCTTTATGGATTATTTAATGGACATAATGATAATTTCTCTTTAACTTGGCATTAGGGCTTCATCTCCTCTCTATAAACAACCAAATGTTCCTTGTTTTAAGCAACCACATTTATTTTGTTATTCTATTTGTTTTGTGATTTCTCTCTCAAAACATTTTATAAAAATTGAATCATATTTTGTCAGGCTCGTTCTTGATTTAATCTATCAAAAATTGTGTGGTTTTGTTTGATTATTTAATAAGCTTATTTGTTTAATAATAATGTGATTTTAACTTTCATTCTAGGGTTTGCTAGATAATTTAAGTTAACTGATTTATTCTTGAATCTTCTAACTAGAGTTTTTCATTATTGAATATGCTCTTGGACACATTTTACACTTGTGCTATTTGTGCTAACTTTTCAAATGCTTGTTGAACGAGTTTGATTACTTATGGGATTCGAGATATCGAAATATTAGTCTAGATTCCTACACCTATCTTGTGGAGACTATAAAAGAAGAAATGGATTTTAAGTATATTACATTAGGAGCTTTATCTGGGAAGGGTAGTCTAAGACTTAGCTTTGTAATTGAACATTGATTTACATAGTGGATAATTAGATGGTCTGATGAACTAGTGATTTTCCTCTTAGGTCATTGTTGTGGCCTAGGTTGTTCAACCTAAAATATCATGTGTCAAGTTCTTATTTATTTTCTCTTTATATTATTTACACACGATTGCATATATGATCGCTTGATGATTTTTAATAAGATATAATTCAAAAAATTACCTATCCACCCCATCTTGGTTAATTAGATCCATAACATAAAATTTTCAATTGGTATTAGAGCATGTTACTAGATATACTAAGTGTTTGTCTAGAACCTTATTATGGATCATTTAAGAGATGGTTCTTTGGTAATATGTGCTCATTTTCTTGATAGGTTTAACTATCTATACTAGAATGCTCATATGAGAACCTTTCTATATTCTCTAGATGAGAGTGTGAAATTCTGTTATTTATGGTTAAGAACCACCTAATATTACCAAAAGATAATATTGTTACACTTAAGCCTAGGAATGAAAGGACTATTGAAGATAAAACTGATAGTAATAGGAATAAAAAAAGAATTAATGCTATCTTTAGTATTGTGTTTGATGATGAGTTTCGTCATATTTTTGATGTTGATACTACTAAGCATGCTTGCAATACTTTAGAGCTTGCCCATGAGGGCACCACAAAAGTTAAAAGAATCAAACTACGCATGTTAGGCATTAGGTTTGAAAACATTAGGATGGAAAAAACTGAAACTTTTATGAATTCTATGTTAATTAAACTATGTGATATTGTTAATATCTCTTCAAATATTGGAGAAAATAATTGAGAAATTTAGGTTGGTTTGGAAGATTCTTTTCTCATTGTTAGACCACTTCTATGCAAAAGTCACTACCACTAATGAAAGTAAGAACGTGGGCACCATCAAAATAGAGAAACTCATTGGTTCATTTCAAACCTTTGAGATGAAATTTTGAACACCTATAAAGAACAAAGGTTTTTCTTTCAAAACTACCATGACTAATAATAGAAATAATAAGAATGGTGAGGATGATGAAGAATTGGAAATCTTAGCTAAAAGATTCAAAAAATCTTTAATCAGAACAACTCATAGAATAACTGGCAACCAAGCCATACAAAAGATCCTAGATCAAGAGAACTCAAACCTATGAGTTTCGAAGGTAAGAAAACTAAACCCACCTAAATGGAATGGGATTGATCATTTTATAGCCGAATGTGCTAAGAAAAAGAAAAGAATCGGAAAGGGCTTTCATTGCTACCTTTAATGACTCAGAAAGTGACAACGATAATCCTAATGACTCAGAAAACTATGGCACTAGCTACCTAGAATTTCCTACAACTATTAATGGACACTCTAGTAAGTCTAAAATTAGCTTAGATAGTGAGAAATTCTATCTCTTTTAATGCTAATAGTCTTGATGAACTATTTATAGATTTAATAGGTTATAAGAGATAAAATGATAAGTTACAACTAGAAGTAACCAAATTAAATAATAAACTCAAATCCTATGAAATTAATTCCTCCACTGTAGAAAAAGAAAATTGAGCTATCTGAACTTGTTGATGTTTTGAATTCAAGTCTTACAAACCCTAAATAGGAAAACAAGAATCTTGTGCAATAACTTGGACAATCAAAGGAAGTTGTAAAGACGTTGACCATTACAGCTAAAAGGATAAATAAAGTTCTTGACTATAGAAAACATTTTGGAGATAAGAGAGAGCTAGGATATGTAGATGAGCACTCTACACCATCATCTTTAAAACAACTCAGTTTGTAAAATTCTCTAACCCTTCTTCTTCATATGATCATGTGATCTTGGTTATATGGATGAGAGCTCCAATACTTTAACATCAAAAAACCATATTTGTAAGGTCTTATAACTCTACTCCTATAGTTACTAATTATGCACAAAGCACCGTTGCACCTATTATTGAACAAACTATTAAGTTTGTGCCTGTTTGTCATTATTGTAGTAGAAAATGTCATATTAGGCCCAAATGTAGGTTTTTGTTAATGGTTTCTCATGTTAACAATTCTTTCCATGCTTCTAGTCATAGGACTTATTATTATCATCCATTTATGCATGATATGCTCAATAATTATACTAAAAATCATGAAGTTGTTGGTTCAAAAAAGGCAAGTTCAATTCAATACATTTAATTCTATGACTAATTATCATTATCCTACCATGCATGTTGCGTCTTCATTTAGGATGAATGTGAAATCTAAAAGAAAGTCCAAGAACATTCCAATGACAACTAAAATGTAAGAAAGTTTGTGCTAGGAAAAAGATTATCTCTTTTCAGTCACCTGATCGTCCTTTATTGTTCACTTAGATACTTTTGTTTGAGTGCTTAATTAATCAAATGTAAGAATCTTCAGTAGGTTTGTTTTTTTCTTTTTTATTATTGATGTCTCTTTAGTTTTAGTAAAATAAAAACATAAAAAACAAGAAAAAAGGCATTAGTTTTATTTTAACAATGAAATAGATTTTACATACTACTTTTACTTACAAACTTCACTTCTTTGATTGACTCTTCATCGTGTAATAAGAGATTTTTGCATTTACATACTCTTTCACATATAATTATCAATATTGATAATAACTTACTCACATGAACACATATGTAATTCAAGCTTGAGGTTTATAAATGCTCTCGTAAGATTCTAGGGATTAAGCTAACATTGACTACAAAATTATGTTTGAACTCTATCTTTTAATTTATAAAATTCTACATAGAAAGATATTTAGCTTTGAGAGGACTACTTATAATGATGTGTGAACTACCATAATGAGTAGAGAAGGATACCGCATAACTAGTGTAAAAGTCATACTAGATTTATGGCTCGTACATGTTTTCTTATTAAAACAAAAGAAAAGCAAAAACAATTTTATTCATACAAAAAAGATTCAAAAGTGGTTATACAAAAATAAAATAAATAGATAAATAACCACTCCCTATATGTAAGAAAATGGGGAATAAAATTTTTTAAGTTCTCTCTTTATAGATATTTTTTGTTTTATAAAATTAATAATTTAATTATATTTTTTCATGATAGGTGACATTTTTTCCTTTGGAACCTTCATGACTTATTATTAGTTCATGACATACTTTTGAAGTTCATCCACTTGTAACACAAAGAATTAGATTCTTATCTGTAACAATCTAACCAATAGCCAAGAGAAGATTAGAAATTTCTTTCACATGTTGAAGATAATCTTCCATAGAAGAAATACCTTTGTGAACAGTTTGTAATTGAAGCTTGAGATCCTTGATCTGAGCATGTGATTATCATGAGAATTTCTTATCAATAGCACTCCATATCTAAGCAGCAATACCATTGTGTGAAAGATGACCAAATCTCAAAATTAGGATTTACTGTTGAAGTCCCACATCGACTGAGCACTAGGTTTTCGATGCACTTATAAGTCTATGGCAACCCTTCCTCTTTGAGAGCTCTTTTGGAGGGAGTTAGGCCATGAAGTTCTTCATGGTATCAGAGCCAGGTGACTCGGTCGGTACCCGGCCGGTTGTAGGGGATGGACCCTGTGCTGGTGTGAGGGGGAGGTGCTCCATATCCCCGATCAGAAATCGATATGAGGAGGAGTGTTGAAGTCCCACATCGACTGAGCATTAGGTTTCTGCTGAACTTATAAATCTATGGCAACCCTTCCTCTTTGAGAGCTCTTTTGGAGGGAGTTAGGCCATGGATTTCTTCATGGTATCAAAGCCAGGTGACTCGGTCGGTACCCGACCGGTTGTAGGGGTGAACCCTGTGTCGGTGTGAGGGGGAGGCGCTCCATATCCCCGGTCAGAAATTGATGTGAGGGGAGTGTTGAAGTCCCACATCGATTGAGCATTGGTTTTCTGATGCACTTATAAGTCTATGACAACCCTTCCTCTTTAAGAGCTCTTTTGGAGGGAATTAGGCAATAGATTTCTTCATTCTTCATTTACATCACCAGTTCCAAAACAAATTGGTGTAGGACCAAAATAAGAACCTTCAATGTACTTCTCAAGCACAAAGGAAGTTATTATCGAGAGGAATTGCTATATCCAAACAAGAAAATTAGTTTAATCCAGTTTGATTGAGAAATTCATACCAAAAGAAGGATAAAAAACCATTGAGCCAGAAGCTTGAAGAACAGATATTGGTCAATAGAAGAATGAGGAGTCAAAGTAAAGCTGGTGTGATCAACATCCATCTAAGAGAAGTTAATATTAATGAATATTGATAACAATTAGTGAATTAGCTACAATAACTAGAACTTTGATACCATACAAAGAATAGATCGAGGATGAAGAAGATAATCCTTCACTGATATTAATTGAGAACGATAGTGCACACATATATACAATATGTGAATAATAGAATCAATGTAACAAGAAGAAGTTTGTTATAACAAACTTCCACGTCAGCTACTAGCTAATCATTTACAGTTCCTATACATAAATATCTACTCATTCTTTATCTCAATACTAACAGTTTGTATATATTTCTAATATCTAATTGTAAATTTCTAAAAAATCTCATTCCAAAGTTGATTCCCTTAATCCTTTATCGAAAAAAAATATTTACTTAAATATGTATGTTGCAAAAAACTTAAAATATATCTTCTACTTTTTATCAATAAGTTGCATTTGAAAAAACTTACACCATAAAAATTGAAAAGCATAATACAAATAAATTCATTAATTAGATCATGAATAAAAATAATACCATAATTTAAATTTAAAAACAAACTATTGTTGATATCTTTTCCTTCTAATTAAATCACTTGTACACCTTTTGTTTAAGCTGACTACTTGAAGAAGATTGCCGATATAAAATTTTACTGTTCACGTATTTATGGAGAGAAAAATGTTATAGCTAGTTGTATAACCTCTAAGGCTCCAAGTATTTATACCGCGATTTTGGTTGAAGGATGCCCACCATTTGTTAAATCTTTTGTTTATTCCGATGTTAACAATAAGCCTTATTATATGTTTTGCTTATTATTGTTTTTTTTTCTATTTAATAATATTTGTAGTTGAAGGATTAAATGAAAATGGTGTTAGTGGTGCCAACCTAGTTGGAATATCCTTATACAAATAGTGATATCTATCATCTATAACATTTCATTAAAAAAATACTTGTACACCTTTTTAATTTTTTTTCTCCCAATGAATGAAAAAGATGTTGATGGCTTACTCTCCTTATTAATATGATGTGATTTAAAATAACGTGGCTATTATATATATATATATATATATATATATATATATATATATATATATATATATATATATATATATATATATATATATATATATATCTATGTGTTGGAAAAATTGGGTATATTTTTCTTATTCTAAATAGTTACTATTTATTTATGATTTAAATGAATAGAACTCAAACTAGTCCGACAAAATAATGCTATTATAAATATAATACTAAAAGAAACTAAATCAATTATTAAAGTAGAAAAATAAAATCATCAAAAATTTAACGAGGTTTGGTATAAATGCTACCTATGTCATTGGGTATCGTTGACCACTTCCTCTATCTCTAAATAGATGAACTCCAAAATTACAACTAATTGGGAAAATTTGAGCTAATCAATTACCTTTACAAAAGAGAAGAAGATATACAAATTTTGAGATTTTTTAGAAATGGAGGATAGGGCTTTATTTATAGCCCAAAATACAACACCCACCTTCATTCCTAATCAATATGGGACTTTTTCAACTTGCTCACTAAGGAGCTATACAATAATTCTCCATCTTAGCAAATTAATGACTCTTAAATGATTTCTTCAATTACTAGATCAATGACGCCATTACCAATTCAAATTTGCAGAATATTTATCAATTCTAAACAATATTTGAACTTGATTGATATCACCACCTTGGTCATCATATATACGGGATTCTCTGTAGTATTAATCTTTTGAACTCATGGTAGACTTGGTTCTTTGCTCAATAAATAGCACTCTGACTGTCACAAAATACCTTGATATGTTTTTGACCAACTCGCAATTCTTCAAGCCAACCTTATAACCAAATAGCTTCTTTCACAGCCTCTAAAACTACCATATACTTTACCTCTGTAGTAGATAAAGCAACTGTGGACTACAAGGTAGACTTCCAACAGACTGGTGCTCTAGCAAGAGTAAACACATAACCAATCGTTGATCGACACTTATCTATATCTCTTACACAGTCGAAGTCACAATATCTAATTGTAAATTTATCAATAGTATTATCCTACTGAAATACTAAACCAACATCTACAATATTTAAAATATACCGTATAATTCATTTCATACCCAACCAATGTCATTTACAAGAATCATGCATATACCTATTTACAGCACCAACCGTATGTGAAATGTCAGGTCTCGTACATACCATTACATACATCAAGTTACCAACCGCATTTGCATACGGTACCTCTCCCATGTTTTCTCATTCTGCATCATTCTTAGGAAATAATTGAGCACTAAGCTTGAAATGAGGAACAAGTAGAGTACTTACAGGTTTTTTCTATTCATTCATACCAAAACATTATAGTACCTTATTTAAATATTGACTTTGGGTCAAACTAAGCTTCACTTTCTTTATGTTTTTGCTTATCTCTATGCCGAGAATATTCTTGGCGTCTCCCATATCTTTCATCTTAAACTCCTGACATAGTTGAGCCTTCAACCTTTCAATTTCTTCTTGGCTCTTTGATGCAATCAATATATTATCGACATACAATAGGAGATAGATGAAAGATTCATCTTATAGCTTGCAAAAATATACACAATGATCATGTGTACTTCTAGTATACTTATACTACAACATAAACTGATCAAATCATTTGTACCACTGCCTTGGAGATTGTTTCAATCCATACAATGATTTGTTCAACTTGCACACCCAATTCTCTTTACTAGTAACATTAAACCCTTATGGTTAAGACATATAGATTTCCTCTCCCAAGTCACTATGTAGAAATGAAATTTTCATATCAAGTTGAACTAGCTCCAAATCCAGATGTGCTACCAAGGCTAGCAAAATTCTAATGGAGAAATGTTTTACAACTGTAAAAAATACCTCATTATAATCGATTCCCTCATTTTGAGTGTAACCCTTAGCCACCAACCTTGCCTTGTAGCGAACATCATCTTTGTTAGGAAATCCCTCTTTCTTTACATATACCCATTTGCAACCAATTACCTTTTAACCCTTAGTTATTTGTTTCAACTTCCATGTCTTATTCTTTTGAAGGGACAAAAGTTATTTGTCCATTATTTTCTTCCATCTTTCAACTTCAAGGCTTCTGGTTGCTTCTTTATATATGGAAGGAACATCATCATGCACAATTGAAAGTGAATAGGCCACTGTATTCTTAAACTGAGTAGGTAGATCTTCCATATCTTTGTATCGAGTAGGCATCTTGACATTTTTTTCTTTATGGCCTATTGATGAGTGCTCAAAAAGCACTAAAATTACCATGATTTTATGCACATTAATTGATTAAAAATATATATATTTATATGTTTTATCATATATTTATATAAATTTGTCTTTTTCGGAATCACGGGTATTTTTATTGTTTTTCAGGTATTTTCGCTTAAAAACGTAACTTAAAGACTCAAAAAGGAATACTAGAGGCAATACATCACAAATATATTAATAAATAAATGAGGAAAGGTCAACAAATATGGAAAAATTGGACAAAATGGGTCAAAAATGTCAAAAAGGAGGAAAACGTGCCGCTGAGCCCCGCGCGTACCATGCTCCAGTTCCGCGCGCGCCCCTGTGCGCCCAGCTGCCCTCCGCGCACGCCGCTGCCCATTTCGCCTTATTTTCACGAACAGTTGCCCCCACGTCATGCTGACGCCATCAATGACATCATCAATTTCACTACTCCGCGTTTTCACCATTTTTTCACCCACCTTTTCTCTCCATCCTCACCTATAAATACCCCCCTTCTCTTCAATTCATACCACAACTCAAAACACATTCTCTTCTCTCTTTCTTTCTCTTATTTCTTAGTTTTTATGTTTTTTTCTTAGTTTTTAGCTTTTCTTAGTTAGTTTTTCTTAGTTTTAGAGTTCTTCTCTTTTTAAGAAGAACTAGTTATGTTTTTGTAATTTATTTACTTTTTGATTCAATAAATGGGAGTGCAAATTCTGCTTGGAGGTTTTCCAGCTACGGGAATAGCATCAAAGTTCTGTAAGGATTTTATTTTCTTTGCAACTATTTTTTATGCTTTATTCTTACATGTTATATTTAATTTGTTTGTGATTAAATTTAACTGTGCTGGCTGTTTATAAACATGATATAATAATAACGTTGTTATGCTTGCGAAATATTAAATAGGTGAAAATCTCTAAAATGAATTGATTTTATTTTTATTCAAGATTTTATATTAATAATGTTAGAGAAAAATATATTATTTTTCATTACAAACTTAAACATGAAAATTAGATTTTAAGGTTTACTTATCCGGTCTGATTTAGAGTAGTGCTATTTTATTTGTTGGTACAATCGCCCGGTATTTAGAGTGAAGCTCTATTTCAAAAGTTTTAATAAGAATTATTATCTGAAAATGTATTGACAACATGTTTTCAGTAGTAGTTTTAAAATTGAAAGTTAGTACTCGGATAATTAAATTCTTAGGTTTAATTTAGACACCTTGAATAAAGTTTAAAGTGTCTAACCCCACCAAAGGTGGCATTTAAATGGTTCATTTTCAATCTCTTAGAAAAAGGAATTAATTTAATTAACAAAATTAGTTATCAACCCCACCTATAGGTGTTAATTGATTTTTTTAGCTAACAAAGAATATCTAACCCCACCAAAGGTGGTATTCATAAAAAAAAGGAAGAATCAATACATATCAATTCATATATTTAATAACCTATATAATATGAGCAAACATAATTAACTTAGTTATTATATCCATAAATACTCCACTATTATAAATGATAAATTTTGCATCAATATTTATTGAATCTATGTTTATTTTTATGCCACTAGATTAAAAACACAAAACCCAAAACCCAAAATATCGTGACAGGATGTTTAGGATTTAATTTCGTTTTTAAAATTTTGAATAATAAATTAAAAACAACATACATTCCTTCCTTAGATCGACCTTGGGAGTATACTTATCATTTTCTACGAAATGATTCCTGCACTTACGAGAGTTTTATAAATATAAAACCAAAGTATTGGCAAGAATCGGCGATGCCGGTTTTCGCCCATCACCTATGAACTATAGTTTCTTCTTATTACTATGGAGGTTCTTGGGTTAAAACCTCTTCTTCATATTGATGCGTAATTTCGCAAGTTTACGAATCGTTCAAGTAATAAAGTGTACAAAAGTACGGATATCGAACCCACAAGGAATGGCGTTACTAAGTACCAAAATTGACTAATCCTAATTTTATTTGAAAACCGAATTGTTGAATTTGTTTAAGAAGTAAATTAACTTAAAACTAAACGCAAATAACAAAATTTAATGTTGTTCACAAATGATTAAAAACGCTAAGGCTTTTGATTTTGCTAAATCAATTCAATCCGATTTCAAATCACGTTATATGAGAATCAAAGTTAGAAGAGATGGTTGAAAAACCCAAACTTATCTAATACTCTCTCTCGAGTTATATTAGAATTACTTATCTATGAAAACCAACTATATTTCTATGAAGATTTAATCACAAATAAGAACATTACGATTTATGGAATTTCTAGAATAACCACATACATCATGCATTAGGTGTCAAACTCGCATTCAACATATGGTATTTATCACAAGAAGCATTCATTACACATCTCCTCTCGATCTCAATATAATGTAACAAATCATCTAAATCTTGATCAGAAATTTAAAAGCATTAAGCATGGAAATAAATACTCAACTTGAAAACAATGAATTCATATAACGATAACAAAAGAAATCAGATTTTCTTGATTCAACTACATCATAGCCTTAGCAAAAACGAATTAGTTCATAACGGAAATAAGAACAAACATTATTTCAATTGAATCCATGAATAAAAAATCTAAATAAAATGCAAAAAATAAAAGCTAAGGAGAAGAGATGAAAAACTCTTGAAGATGAAGACTTGGTAGCAACAATGGTGATGATCCTTCAAGCTTCTCCAACCTTTCTCTCCAAAATTTCCTTTTCTCCTAAAAAAAAACTCAGATCTACTCTCTCTGTCGTCCCCCTCTTTTTCCATCATAATGTATATATAGATCTAGGGTTTGGGGGGCAATTTTGGAACAAAAAAACATTAAAAATGTGTTTTCGGACGAAACTTGCCGGCGACGACATTATTCTCACCACGGCGAGATTTCTGGAAAATTAATTTTTTGTTTTTTCTGATTTTAGCCAGCGGCGAGAATTATTTGGCCGGTGGTGAGATGCTTTTACCAAAATTTGTGCTCTCTGGAAGATTTTTGCCGACGGCGAGATGAATATGGCCAGCGGTGAGATACTTTGGCCGGCGGTGAGATACTTTGGCCGTCGGCGATAATACTTTTGCTGGCGGCGAGATTCTAAATTTTGAAACTTTGTTTTCTTTTTAATTTCATTCAATTCCGATCATTGTACTTTGTCCCTAACTTCTCCAAAATCATGATTTTACCTGAAATTGCACTTTAAACACGAAATACGCGTGAAATGGCATTTGTGGATTAAACAATCAAATAAACATAAATTTTCACACAAATATCAACATTTAAATCATAACAAAAATGCAATAATTTAGCTCTTATCACATATGATTCATCTTCTCCCAATGGAGGATCAAATTCTGTCTTATCTCCACAAACTGGATTAACTATTCTGTTTTTAAACTCCACCTGCTTCAGAGTTTACTCTACCTGATGCAAAGTGCCATCAATCTTCTCTGTTATCTTTCTCAATATGGAAGATTCATCAAAGCTAACATCTTTGTTGAAGATTTTTTTTTCATTTCAAGGCACCGTAGTCGATATCCCATAGAACCAGAGGGGATCCCCAAAAAATATCTTTCTTGGCTCTTGGATCTAACTTTGATTCCGTTACATGGTAGTATGCAATAAAACCAAACATATGTAAGAAATCATAGTCTCTAGCAATTTTTTCAGACCATACCTTTATAGGAATTTTGCCTTTAAGAGAGCAGATAATGGTAGACAATTTTAAAAAAATGACATGCATACATCACAGCCTCAGCCCATTACTACTTGCATAACCCAGAATTTTACAACATACACCGAACCTTATCTTGCAAAATTCAATTCATATGTTCTGCAACTCTGTTATATTGTGGTATTTTTCAAATAATGAAGTGTTGCATTATCCCTTCTTCTTCACAAACTTTCATAAATCAATAGTTTGTGTACTTAGTGCCATTACCAGACCCCAAACACTTGATCTTTCTACCAGTTTGATTCTTAATAATCTTCTTCCACTTGAGAAAATTTCCCAACACTTCATCCTTCTTCTTCATGAGCTACACCCAAATTCTTCTGGAGAACTCATCCACGAAAGTGACATAATAATGTTTTCCACTCATGGATGTAGTTCTTGTTGGTCCCTATATCAATATAGATATAATCCAAAATGCCTTTTGTATTATGGAGTACAGTGCCAAAGTTTACTCTTTTATATTTCCTTAATACACCATGCTTACAGAATTCCAACTTGCCAATTCTCTCACCTTTCAACAGGCCTTACTTTACTAGAATCTATAAAGCTTTTTCACCAGTATGTACCAACCACATATGCCACAACTTTGTAGATTTTGAATCTTTTTCTTGCTCCAAAATTACCCATAATATTTTTCATCGCCACAAGTGTTTTAGAAGTAACCTTTAATGCCCCATTTTGCATGGTCACAGTAGAGCATTTTGATTTTAAAACTCTGATAGTAATAAAATTCTTCTTCATATCTGGGACATAACAAACATCTTTCAGGACTTTAGTTGAACCATATTGATTCTTTAAATGAATTGTATCGATCCCTAAAAGTTTGGAAGATACATACTGAATCAAAAATCCAATCACCAAGATGGGATGCTATTGACGAACCAACCAATGCAAAATCTGAATTTGAATTTCATTTAGCTACATATGCACCAGATGGCATAACTTTTCCTTTTTTCTACACCTTTAGACAGTTTTTCTACCAATTGCCTTTTTCATGAAAAAAGGTACATTCATCTTTACCAAGCCTTCCTTTTGAATGTGATCTACCTCTCTTTCCTCTTTATTGAGTTTGCAGACACTCTCTTACAAAAAGTGCCTCTGCTGCTTCATTCCTACTTTCTTTTTTATCTTTCTTTCTAATTTCATAACTATACAAAGTAGGGCAAACTTCCTCAAAAGACACTATATACTTCCCAATGAGTAAGCTCATAATAAGGTGATCAAATTCATCAGGAAGGGAGGCTAACAACATCAAAGCTAAATCTTCATCTTTAAAATTTGAATCCATTTTTTACAAATCTACTACTAATCGATTAAAAGCAGTAATGTGGTCATTTATCGTAGTACCTTCAAGGTATTCAAAATGGAACAAATTCTTCTTCAAATAGAGTTGATTATATTCGCTCTTCTTCACAAACTTGTTCTCTAACGCCTTCCACAACTTACTTGCGGATGTCTCCTTCATGAAAGTGTACTTTTTCTCTCTTGAGAGACCGAAACAAATTGTACATGCCAATCAGTTGATATTTTTCCACTCAACTTCATCTGTTCTATCTGGGTTTTCTTCTTCAATGGAAATGTCTACACCTTGTTGAAACAGAGCATCTAGAACTTTTCTTGGCCATATGCCAAAATGATCGATTCTATCAAACTTCTCCACCTCGAACCTTACATTCATCACCATTATTCTACCTAATGTGGATGGTTGTCCTTTATTTGAGGGAGACTTTTTCCACCATTTCTTCATATTACAATAACTAGCAACTACATTCCAATAGCAAACAAACGGAATACAAACAAATTCCTAGGTAGAAACATTCGGCTCTGATACAAATTTTTGGGAAAATTGGTATATTTTCCCCATTCTAAGTAGTTACTATTCACTTATGATTTAAATGAATAGAACTCAAACTAGCTTTAAAAAATAATGTTATTGGAAATATAATGCTAAAGAAACAAAAATAGAAAAATAAAAACATCAGAAATTTAACGAGGTTTGGTATAAATGTTAGCTATGTCCTCAAGCATCGTTGACCATTTCCACTATCTCCAAAATTACAACTAATTAGGAAAATTTGAGTTAATCAATTACCCTTACAAAAAATAAGATATAAAAATTTTGGGATGTTTTAAAAGTGGGGGAGGGGGCTTTATTTATAGCCCAAAATACAACATCCACCTTTATTCCTAATCAATGTGAGACTTTTTCAATTTGCTCACTAAGAAGCCATACAAAAAAACATATATTTATTACAAAAACAAGGAAGGGGATAGAAGGAGTGGATGTTGGAGTTAGACTCATATCCACACTGACAAAATACCCTTAAAGAACATGTCCAACAATAGAGCTATTAAAATCCAACTATATCTTTGTTTGTAGCTAGCGACCGATGATGGTTTAATGGCAATGGCTATTTGCATTTGAATCCTCTTGGTTAAGTATTCGACGTAGGGTTTTTAATAAGAATAATGTTATATGTTTTCAGTTGTTGAATATATTAAGTGATGTAATAGTTATTAATTACATAAAAAGTGGATTGATAAGATATTGATAAATTAATTGTGTGAATTAAATTGTGGTATTAATTGTTGAAATAATTAAAAAAAATTTTATTTCCATAGAGATTGAAAGTTTATACAATATGAATCTAATTAAACTAGAGTGGTTAAAGGTTATTTTTCAATTTTTATCAAATTATAATTTAATAACCTAAACAAAACGGTCAAGCATGAAATCACATGTAAGAATAAATTATGGAAATAAAATAATAACACACGATATTTTTAGGTGGAAACAACTTAGGCCACAATCAAGATCTAAGAGGAAAACCACCAATCCACTAGACCATCTAACTTTTCACTATAAGAAACAAATGTTCAAATACAAACTCGGTCTTATGCTACCCTCCCTAGGATACTAACCCAATGTACCTTACTTATTATTAGTCCTTGCTTTGTTTACACCGTTTCTAATATTAGCATGAGTGGTTTCTAGACCAATGTTACAATAAACTTCTTGTTAATCAGATACGTTTACAAATCAACTACAAAATGATTAGCATAAAAAACATAAGTGTTCGTATGTGTTCTAGAATAGATTTAATAATGAATAATCCAAACTAGATTATTCAAAACATATGTCACTTAAATCAAATCAACTAGAAAATCCTAGAGCAAATATATTTAGCACAAGTTCAATAAAAATAACTTCTTTAAAGATTAACAATCAAAATAAATAATTATGATATGACACAAACAATTATTTGATCTAACAATTCAAGAACAAAAATAAAGAAGTTAAAGAAAATATGATCAAAATATTATAAACTAATTAGGTTGATTAATCAATCAAACACAACCACCAATATTTGATAGATTAACTAAATAAAGAATCCTAAAGAATTATAATATTATATTTGAAAAATAAGAGAGAGAAATTAAGAAGAAAAGAGTAATGCTCTTGTGTGGTTAATTGAAACAATAAGCAATAAGTTTCATTTATAGGAAAAATTAAAACCCTTAATCCTATGTAATGGATAAATATATTTTTTATTATAAATAGGATTATTAATACTCACTAATCAAGAAAACTCATATTTAAAGAAGAGCTCTTTTAAAGTAGTCATTAATCAAAAATACTCATATTTAAAGAAGAATTCATTTAAAGTAGACTTATTAATCATAAAGACTCCTATTTAAAAAGAAGTTCTTTTAAGGTATATCTTATGCTATCTTTTAGGTTAAAGTTTAGTCTAAAATTTAGGGTATATCTTATATAATAGTTTAGCATATATCTTATTCTATATTTTAGCATAAATATTTTTGTAGCAAAAATAATTCTAGATTTATGTGCTATTAAATGCGTGAGTGCAATCTTATGTATTATAGTTATAATATATATACATGAAGTATGACTATCTGAAATTCTCACATTTTTTTTACTATGATTGGTAGGCTTAATAGACAGCTTAAAAACAAGTTTACATGCAAATATTTTGTCTATGAAAATAGCCAACACTTATAATCCTTACAAAATCCACCTTTAGCATTTTAGTGTGGCAAAATCTCTCTATTACCACATGACACTTATAGGAATAAGATAAAATACAATGATGTCCTAGACTCCATAGTAGAGCTATCCTATGATCCAGTGAATTCATCTTCACTGCAACTTGATAAGCTTGTAAGTAATTGAAATGATATAGACAAAGCATATGACAACTTCGCATGAAAGCCTCTTTGTACATTAGTTCAGTTTACATAGAAATAATCGAAGTGTAAAGAATAATCATAAAGTGCATGCATTCATATCAATCAAGATTAAAATAAGACACAATGATGGAAAGTATTCTTATCCTAATTATGTTCTTCCCGTATATGCATAACAAAATAAATCATGAAAGTGAAACACACTCACCCCGTTTTTGACATACAAGAAGGACAAAACATTGAACAACGCAATGGAGCTAAACTCCCCTAAAGATAGAGCAATGTAGAAGAAAATTGATGTAGAATGCAATGTAGTTTAAACTCTCCCTAAGTTCTATGACTCTCTAACTTAAAACCAATTAAAAAGTTAATAAATAAAAAGATGTAAATAAATAAAAATCTAATTATGTTTTTCAAATTTTCATAAATAGCCACATAAGATATTAAACTCATTTAATCACAAATTAGAATAAAACCAATCGAAAATTCATCATTTTTAACTCAAATTTTAATTATCTATTGTATAAATAAGCAAGTAAAGTAGAAGAAGCACACAGGCACATAGAATGACATATTGACATTTACTTTAAAGTAGTATATATGTTTAAACTCCATAAATATGTCAATTAATTCATTTATGGTCAATCAAAAAAGACTTAGAAGAAAGAAATATCACCTATCATATAAAAATATAATTGAGTCTTCAATCTCACAAAATAAGGACTTAAATATTTTTTATCTTTATTTTATAAATGAGGAAAATGATTTTTTTAAAACTCTATTATGGCCCTTTATTTTTGTGCATTGCAAGTACAAGTTTTACAAGTTGTCGTTTTTTGCACAATATTTCTTCTTTCATCTTTTTTAGCACGAGTCATAAACCTAGCATGATGACTTTCACACTAGTTATGAGGTAGCCTTCTCTACTCACTACGGTAGCTTTACACATCACAATAGGTAGCCCTCTCAATACTAGGTGTCTCCATACGGTAAAATTTTAGTAAGCAAGAAATAGAACTCAACACAATTTTACAGTCAACATTAGTTGAAGTCTTAGAGTCTTCAATAGAATTCATAAACTTCAAGCATGGAATATATATGTGTTCATGAGTGTGTGAATAATTTTATGTCAACATCGATCATCATATGTACAAGAATATATGTGTGCACAAGTCAAAATTGTAGAATAATTTATACAATAAATATCAAAATGAGTTGAGTCATTAAAAATAAGGTTATATATTTGTAATTTTTGAATAAGTCTAATAACTTGTTGGTGAGATAAGGATTCCAACTCTCTCTCTGTAAGTTTAACTAATAAATAAAATAAAGACAATAGAGATTGCTAACCTAAGGTCATTTAACCATTCTAACAAAAATACCTAGATGAAAGAATAAAAGATAGTCATTTAACCATTCTAACAAATTTTCTTGCATTTTGGTTTCTCTATATCATTGGGTTGGGAATTAACTACCTTAGGTTTTATATGCATGTTTTTGGACTTAGTTTTACTTTTCTCATTTATCCCAAATGAAGATGTAGTATTCATAATAGGATAATGAAAATGAGTTCTAACATTAAAAGTATTGAATTTTACTTGCCTCTTTGAACCTATGACATCATGCTTCCTAGTAAACTTTTTCAACACGTTATTATAATTAATATTCATCCTTGAATATGATGTAGCATGCATAGATGAATGATCCCTATGAGTCCTACTATGTGAAACATGGAAAGAATTATTAATTTCATGAGCATTCATCAAAAATCTTCAATTTGGTCTTATATGACCGTTCTTACCATAATGGTGACAGACATGCACAAACTTAATAACCTTTTTACCATAGATGTAATAGTTCTTTGTGCATAAGTAGTAATAGTAGGAGCAGAGTTTAAGGGCCTTACAAATGTGGTCTTTAATGTTGAACGTGTGAAACCCTTATCCTTATAACCAAGGCCACGTTCATCACCATGTGACTTACCAATGCTTGAGATTTTATCTAAGTGTTAAGCTCCAATGGTAAGTCTCTCCACTACTTCACATGATTATTTGAACTCTTGCACTTGTTTTTTATTATCTTCAATAAGCTTATTATTTTCTTTTTTCAAACCTATAAGTCTCAAATTCAAATCATTATTTTGTTCTTGAAAAATATTATTCTCTTCTTTTAATTTATTAGAAAAAAATTTATATGCCTTAAGTTGTTCATTTAATTTTTCTATTTTTGTATTTAAACCTTTATTCTCTTCTATGGCTATAAGAAATTTAGAAAATATTTATTTAGAACTTTTAACATTATATTTAGAGAGAAAAGAATATTCAAATTCCTTATAATCTGAGCTATAGCCCTCAATAAAATGATTTATAATAAAAAATTGTATGACCAATACTAAGTGTATCTAGTATTGACTCAGATACCAATTAAAAGTTTATACAATATAGAATTAATTAACCTAGATGGGATGAATAAGTTATTTTCAATTTTTATCAATTTATAATTTAACAACCTAAAAAAGCGATCAAACATGCAATCGTGTGTAAAAATAGAGTGTGAATATAAAAGAATAACACACGATATTTTTAGGTGGAAACAAATCTAACTTTTCACTATGAAAAACAATGTTCAAGTAAAAATTCGGTCTTATGCTACCCTCTCTAGGATATTTCCCCAATGTACCTTACTTATGAGCCCTTGTTCTGTTTTCACAGTTTCTAATATTAGTGTGAGCGGTTTCCAGACCAATGTTCTAGTAAACTTCCTGCCAATCAGATATGTTCACGAATAAACTATAAAAGGGTTGGCACAAAAAAATACAAGTTCCCGTGTCAATTCTAGAACGGTTTTAATAATGAATAATCCTAACTATATGATTCAAAACGTATGTCACTTAAATCAAATCAACTAGCAAATCCTATAGCAAAGCGATTAAGCACAAGTTCAATAAAAATAGATTCTTTAAAGATTAATAATCAAAACAAATAATTATGATATGACACAAACAATTATTTGATCTAACAATTCAAGAACAAAAATAAAGAAGAAGCTATAAGAATATATGATCAAAATATCATAAACTAATTAGGTTTATTAATCAATCAAACATAACAACCAATATTTGATTAACTAAATAAAGAAGCATAAAGAATTATAATATTATATTTGCAAAATAAGAGAGGGAAATTAAGAAGAAGAGACTAATTCTCTTGTGTGGTTAATTGAAACAATGAGTAATGAGTTTTATTTATAGGAAATATTAAAACTCTTAATCCTATGTAATTGATAAATATCTTTTCTATTACAAATAGGATTAGTAATACTCACTAATCAAGAGGATTTCTATTTAAAGAAGAGCTCTTTTAAAGTAGAATCATTAATCAAGAAGACTCGTATTTAAAGAAGAATTCTTTTAAAGTAGACTCATTAATCATTAAGACTCATATTTAAAAAAGAATTCTTTTAAAGTATATCTTATGCTTTCTTTTAGGTTAAAGTTAAGCCTATAATTTAAGGTATATCTTACATAATAGTTTAGCACATATCTTATTTTATATTTTAGCGGCAAAAATAATTTCATATTTATGTGTTATTCAATGCGTAAATGCAATTCTATGTATTATAGTTATAACAGATATATCTAAAGTACGACTATCTAAAATTCTGATGGTTTTTTCGACTTTGTTTCATAGACTTGATAGTGAGCTTAAAAGCAAGTTTACATGCAAATATTTTTTTCATGAAAATAACCAACAATTATAATCTTTACAGAGATACTAAGTAAATGATTCTTAGGAGATGTGCCCAGCTAAATTGGTGTTAAATGAGGTTTAAATTTTATTTGTAAAAGTGGTGAGATCATAGTGTGAAAACTTAATAGCTTTATGTTTAATCCGTATATGTCATCATGCAATAAAATGTTATTCTTGGGTTTTTGGAACATGAATGTTAAAATCCACTAGAAATAAAATTTTGGTGTGAAAAAAATTAAAAAAAATTCTCTAATATGTAATCTAAGAGCATGTAATTTCATTATAAGAAAAAAAATCAAAGATTGCAATTTAGGAATTAAATAAGGACGACAAAAGGTTTTATAGATTCAGTTTGTTAACAAACCAAGTGGTATAAATCTAGTGCAAACATATTTGATATGACTACGTGTATATATATATATATTATTAATTTACACAATATATGAAACACATTCTTTAATTAATGTCAAATTAGTACATATATACTCTTGAATTTTATTCAAGATGGTTACCAATCCCACTCTTGGTATTCTTTTAAATGGTCATATGAGAATTAATATTAATAATGTACTCATAAATTTATATTTATTTTTGCATTTATATATTTTATTAAGATCTCGTAATTATAATGATATCCCTTCTTTATATATCTATTGATGCATTTTTATGCATGTATTCTCAATTTATGCAATTAATGAAGAAATCCATGGCCTAATTCTCTCCAAAAAAAACTCTCAAAAAAGAAGGGTTGCCATAGACTTATAAGTGCAGTAAAAACCCAATGCTTAATCGATGTGGGACTTCAACATTCTCCCTCACATCGATTTCTGATCGAGGATATGGAGCGCCTCCCTCTCACACCGACGCAAGGTCCATCCCCTACAACCGGTCGGGTACTGACCGAGTCACCTGGTTCTGATACAATGAAGAAATCCATGGCCTAACTCCCTCCAAAAGAGTTCTTAAGAAAGAAAGGTTGCCATAGACTTATAAGTGCAACAGAAACCTAATGTTCAATCGATGTGGGACTTCAACGATTAACTAAGCAATTTGATAATATGCACTTAATTATGCATCAATTATATATCTTAAGCTATATTCATTTTTTTACACTAGGTATACCAGACGATCGAGCCATCATAGGGGGCTATGCGTCATTTGAATGTCAACTATACCATTTAGTTTCTAATATGTAGCATTCTTTGATAAAAGACCTAGGTGCGAGTGTTATTTATTCTCATTGAAACCTCATAAATTAGATTAAGTTCTCTCTTTCACTTTTTATTAGATATTTATTTTTTTAAATAAAAAATTATATTATTTTTAAATTTTATTGATGTCAAATACTAAGTTATCATATATTTTAAAATGAATGAATAATTATTTCTCAAACATATTCATTAAATATTACCCTATTAATGATAATTATCATCTCTCATTAATTGAATATATCTTTTCAGATAACACAATTATTTAAAAAATTTAATATTCTATAAAAATTAGGATACAAGTATTTCTATATACTTTAAATGTCAAATCTCTTACCACTAAATATTTGTCAATATTTCAAATCTATAGTATGCCAAAATTTATCATAACAAAACCTTATCATTTTCTATCTTAATCAAATATCTAACTTTGGCATTGAATTGAAGTGTCACACTACTCTTGTGTCGTTAATTCTCACATTTATTTACAAGATCGAACTAACACGTTCGACTGAAATGGAATTCAACACCATTACTAACTATCAAAAATTTAAATTTCTATCAACATAATTTAATTACATTACACTTATTATATTGTAATTAATTCTTTAATTTAATAACATTACATTACACATGTCCAAGTGAAGAATTTCAAAATGTGCACAGAGGCTTCCTATCATTGACGGTACTTTCAAATTTCCAATCAAACTCCTCGTTAAGAAGTCGTGTCGAGGTCAACATTTGAGTTGAAAAGTCAACTCTAAGGTTGCATAGTATATTTCATTTTTGTATTATTAGTCATGCATATCAAACTCTTGAGGTCTCCTTAAAAAATGTGATTGAGAAGGAATTTTTGAGCCTATGAAGTCTTATCCTTAACTACCTCTATTCTCTCAAAAATTAGAAATTGTACTTGGACATTTTTTCAGCCACCAACCCCGAATCTGTTAGTCTTGGATATGTGCTGGGATGGAGATAGACCAAGAAAGTCTGTATAGCATGGTGATCGAGTAGACAATACAAGTTGGTGGCTAACGAAGTCTTGGCTAGGAAAGTTCTAGCCAACAAAGTCCTTACTAATAAAGTCCCGACTTGTAAATTTTTGGCCAATGAAGTCCTAGTTGTCAAAGTTTTGACGTAAAAAATAGAATCAAAATATGGTGGTGATGATTGAGGTGTATATATATTCGGCTCATTAATTGAGTGATTACACGGAATGATCTTTCCTAGAGTCCGTTAGGATCAAAGTCCTAAAACTTATAAATTTATCCTTTGTCTTTTTTTGGTAGAAGCATATAGAATCAATTTTCTAGGCACTATGTAGAACTTTAGTTTCGATGTAAGGAGACGTTTCCATCCAACTAATACAAATGTGAGAACGTGCCCCTATCAGTGGTTGAGTTTATGACCAAACATGATGGTGAATGGCACACTGCGTGGTAGTAGTAGCTCGGGCTTTCCATGCATGACCAAAGGGTGGCCTGTCGATGAGGGCTATGTGGTAAAGGCTTGCCTAGCTAGTAATTCTAGTTAAACCGTCTCCTGGCTAGTGACACTAAGCCTAGGTAGCACTTCCTTGCCGACCATGTCCTTGTTGGTAGTGCTTGGCCTAGGCGTACCTCCTTGTCGATCAATCCTAGATGAAATAACTTATCTTAGGATTCAGGTCCAATCATGGATAATCATCTCACCAGCTAGACCTTGGATGGCTACAGGTTTGGCCTCGTGCACTCTAGGCATTGGAAGATGTCACAGGGACTTCTATAGGGTAAAGACTGGTCCAAAAGTTGGTGGCTCTGGTAGGCATTCCAAGATGGCATGGAATGTGTTTTCCACAATGCCTTAATGGGCTCTAACTAAGCTCTCCTCGTCTATACCCACCAATTCTATTGTGGGTAGGTAGGTCTAGGTGCATCATTTACATTTTTGGTATACTATGATGGAACTGGAAGGAATGGTGGATGGATGGCCTATTGGTCGACAAGATGGACCTTTGGACTATTAGTTATGGTTTGAAAAGTAGAGCTAGTTGATTGGTCTCCTCTTAAAAGTCCATAGGGTCAAGCTAGTAGATGCAAGGAACCGTATGAATATGATCCTTTCTCTTTGAAAATATTGGTGCTCTTCGATATCTTTTTAAAGACCTATGTGAATTTTTTGTAAATTGAGAACTTGGAGAATTTTTTTGATAATCTTACAATATTATAATCTTTTTAGTCAAGTAGAACACACTTTTTTTCTATAGACAGTACCAGATGTTGATGTTGATTTTTTTCAACTATATATAGGACTATCTTCTATGAATCTACAAGATGAAACATACTATTAGGACCCCAGATCACTATTGGAGGTGGCTTTTGACCCTTTGATACTTAAGTGAGTAACAAGATTATAAAATTTAAAGGAGATTATAAAATTTAAAGGAGATTTACAATCTCGATCTGTAATTATGAGGAAAGATCATATTGGGCTATGATTATCTATTAGGTGATAGAAAATCTATATCATTTGATATTGTAAGTTTAGATTATTGTAAATGTTTGCATGTATGAATATATATAAGGAAATAAATTAACTTGATACCTATTTTTATTGATGTATGGTTGACTTGTTATAGTATCGTAGACATATATTCCTAGTTATTTATTTAGAATAATTAGGAGATAAGTATTGTGCCTTTATCTCTTTATTAAGATTATCTTGTGGTCATACTTATCTAATAACGTATGGCTTATTAGGCTTTCCCATAACCTTTTTTTATTAATTGATACCATTTTTTACTTATCACTTAGGATGCACTAAACTACCTTAACAAAATTACTCTAATTGCTATCACATTAACATATTTGATTTTTATATGTACACAAGATATTTTATATCAAAAGATACTTGATAAAATTTGAACGTATGACTTAAAATAAGGGAAGTACTTGGCATGATTATAACATATTACTTAAAACAGAGAAAATGTTAGTCCTACTATCAAACTGCTAGGTGAACTAATTTAATATTTTTACAATCATATCATGTGTGTGAAATCAAAATATATTGCCTTAAATCAAAATATATTGCCTTAATCACCAATTCCGTAGAGCTGGAGAAATCAAAGATTAAAATAAGGTTATTAATGTTCTTGATGATAAGTCTTTATGAGGATAATTATGTTAAAGTCAAGGCTATGAACAACAAAATGGAAAATGTGAAACGAGAAATGAGGATCCTTATTTTATAATATAAAGTAGAGTAAGGATTGAGATTGTATTTCTCATCTCATTCCCCAAATTTATATACCCTATTTTAATAAATATATAAAAATTTAATATTTTATTTTTTTTATAAATTTAATTTCATTTAAACTTAAACTAATCACAAGTAATACATTATATATTTCATCTTTCAATTATATTTTTTATTCTACTAAAACATCAACAATATTTCTTTTATAAAAATTATTTAAATTATAAAAATCTAAAATCTTACGATTATTTATAATTTATTATTATTATTTCAAACTAATTTGTAATAAAATTTTATAAATATTATTTAATATAAAATGATCATCTCTTTATTGTTACATAAATTTTATTTTTCTCCATTTTATAGAAATGTTATTTATTTTTTATTCTTTATTAACTCAAAATTTTATCTTTTTATTAAAAAATATTTATTATTGGTTTACTTTTATTATAATTTTTTCTTTATAATAAAAATAAAAAATAATATTTAAAATATTACTTTTCTTCACGTTCTCCTCGTGGGTTTCATTCCTTAATAGGAATTCATGATATGTCACACAAAAATTTTAAGTGAGAATGTATAATAAATTTTAAATGATAGATGAAAAAGGAAAAGAGGATCTCCAGCACTCTCGGCCCCATTGAAAACCCTAAGTAAAAAAATTGAAAAGAGTTACTTCACCTTGAAACTTGACTAGGGGTAACTATTGTTTGATAAAAGAAAATATAGATAAAATTAAATTTTAATTAGTAATATGGATAAAATATATAATATAGATTAAAGCTCGTTTATTCAAATACAAAATAATTAAATTTGATAAAATTAACGATATCTATTGACACATAAAAAAATTTAAGATTTAATTATTTATTTTATCGTAAGGTTCTTATACGAGTGTTTGATTAATATTTCAATGCATATTAAATGTTATTGAAAAATAATTAAATTTTCATACTACTTTCTAAATTTAAAATGTTAGAAGACAATAATTTTAATAAATATATATATAGACAACAATTCCTTAGAACTGAAGAAACTAAAGATGAAAAAAGCATTAATCATTGACAAGGTGGAGGCATACGTATATATAAATATTTTTAATGTCAATTTGTATTAGTTGTTTTATTCGTAGAAATTAAATAAATAAAGTTTGCAGAAATTCTATTGTAGTGATTAATTAGATCTAGATCTATGAGAGAATCCTCTTTATTCTTTTCTTTTATTCTTTTTATACAAAAAGCTTTACTTTTAAGATTGATTTTGGTAGAATTTTGCACATGAAACCGACAAATTTAAGATTGTTTTTAATCAAATAATATTTTATATAGTTAAGAAAGTTAAGAAATTAACCAAAAAGTTATATAATATATATGCTTTAATTAATTTTTTTTAACTAATTAATATGCTTCAATTAGGTAATTTAAATTTGTTGAATACATAAGTTTTATGAAGCTGAAATTGATTTATATACTTTCACTGATTGTATGATACGCGTGGGGTTGTCTACTTTTCTGGATACTTAATTATGGCAAGATATTTTTATGTAGTTAATTACTAATTAATAATTAGTTTTTGATTTTATTTTATTTTTTAAATAATAAAATGCTTTCAAAGTTTATCCTTCTCTCTAAACCTAATTGTTTTCTTTTTTCTTTATTCATCACCTTTCAGATTTTGTGTATCAGAAGATGAGCTATAAGATCTCCTACCGGAGTTGGCTCCCTCTGAGGGTAAGTTTTATTGATTTATTTTAGTTAAATAAAAGTGACCATCATTTATAATGTTTTACATGCATTTCTTCCCATAACATTTTTTGGTATATTTTTTTGATTTTATATGTAAGTTTTTTTTCATTTGAATACAATCTTTAGAGATGATAATACTCTAGAAACCAAATTTGTAAAATGAATGAAACTGGTTGAAAATATTGATGTAATTCAAGAATAATTTGGACAAAATTAAATATTTTATCAACTTTTCCGTTAAAAAAAAGAAAAGAAAAGAAATGCTTTTGTATAAACAAATATTCTCATATTTTGATGTTTTTATAAGTATTAAATTTGATCATTTACAAGTTAGGTGATTGTGTCTCACATCAAAAATTGAAATATTTATTTAAATTTTAAAATATAACAAATATTTTAGTCTTTAATAGTAATATATTTTTTTAAATAATACAATTCATATATATTGAGTATGAAATTCTATAAATTAAGTTTGCACATGTTGAAACTTAATGTCAATACAATACAACAACACTATCAATAATAAACTTTAAAAAAAAATCATATTTTTAGACATCTTTTAAGGATTTACAAAGTATAATATTTTAAGTGCATGTGAACACTGCAAATAATATATATAGAATTATATTACATCAGCTGTGGTTTATCAAAATCATCTAATGTGAATAGTTTATAAGTATTTAAACTTGATTTCAATACCAAGAAAATTGACTCATTTACAACTTTATTGTATGAGAATGCCTGAGTAGGAAAGTGAGAACATGTAAACGAAGTGACACTTTGTATGAGAATGCCTGAGTAGGAAAGTGATAACATGTAAACAAAGTAACACTAACATATGAGTTACTATCATTTATATTATATATCCACGAATAAAATATTAGTAAAAAAAAAGTTACTTCAAATAAATAGAATTATAAAATAAAATTAATAAGGTAAACAACTACAGTGAGCAGTGATAAACTGACGTGGTTTTCACTATAGTCCATTTTACTTTTTTTTTTTTGCAAAAATAAATTTTAAACATTAAATAAATAAATTAATAAAATCAAAGAAAATAGGAGCTAAAAAAGTCAATAAATGATGGACATAAAATAAAATAAAAAAAAAAGAAAATAACTTTTGTTTCACTGAAAAGATAAAAATACAAACCACAGGTAAATTTGTTTCATAATTAAAGCTCTCTCAATTTTATTATAGGTCGTGTGTAATGCTTTCCTTGTCCTTTAATTCTTTTTTTCATAATTGTCGAAGAAAATAAAGAAAAGATAAAACAAAATCATCATCAAGTAAATATTGTTGAGCAATTCTTCTGTACATATTAAGTACTGTATGTAAACTAATAGATACTAAATATATTTGTTATGCAGAATTTTAATAATTTACTTTTTATTTGAAATATTAAAAGAAAATATAAAATATAAAATAGATTATTTGTCACATAAATGTTGTTCGGTAAAAGAAGGCAATTATTCATCGTACCTTAATAGAAAAAAGGAGTTTTAAAATAAATAAAAAAAGATAACAAAGAAATTTTATTTTTATAATTTGATCGAAAGATCTTTGAAAAAATTATGATATTTTAAGGTATCCTTCCAATGGCAACTAAGGGTGTCTAAAAATCGAACCAAACTGGTTTAAATCGAAAAATCGATCTGATTTGATATATATTAAGTAAAACCAATTTTAAAACGATATGGTACAATTATAAAAATTATAAATCGGTCGGATCAGACCGGACCAATTTTATTAAATTATCATTATTTTTTAATTAGGCAGCCTAAGTTACTACCGTGTATATATATATATATATATATTCTTTTCACGTTAAGGAGTTAACCCTAACCCTACCTATTCTTCATTCATCCTATTCCTCATTTCCTTTGCCGCTCTAGGTCTAGGCTCTGGGTTTGGCCGTCTGCGTCTCTACGAGACTCAAAAAAACTCTAGCCAGCAACCGTCGCCTCCAATAGCACCCAACCACCCAACCATTCTTATGTCGTCTCTACCACCAACCAGCCACCTCTTCTCGCATTGTGTCATCCATGGATGAAATAGGTATGTGGTCTACTGGTAGGAGTTTTTTTCCCCTCAATTAAGATCCAATGCCTTAACAGCTTTTGTGAGAAGACTATAAGTGCAAATTATCTTACAATAAATCATGTTTTTTATTCATGAGTTAAACGTGTTAAAATAGATTTTTTTTACACAGGAAAAGGTCTTATCAGGAAAGGTGATGGTGTATTATACTCCTAATCAAAAATAGGTAGTAGATATAATGACTAAGCCTTTACCACTGTCACATTTGCAAAAGATAAAAATTAAGTTTAGTGTTATGCCTAGAACATAAGCTCATGAAAGGATGTTAAGCAATAAATAAAGGGTATAGTAGTATATTATTATGGTTAGTCAATATATTATAGTCATAGTAGTAATAGGGCATGTTCATGGTTATTAGGAGTTTGTTATTTGTGTTTGTTGCAGATTCTCTTCTCAAGCATTACCCATGTGCTTCGTTACTCAAGCTTTCATACTTTCCATGTTTTATGTATTATTAATTGTTCAAAACCATTAACTAAATCGGACCAAATCAGATCAAACAGTTCGGTTATAACATTTTGCATAACAAAATAGTCCGATCCGATTTGGTTAATTTTTTTATTCAAAACTGGACCGTATCTGACCATGGACACCCCTGAGATGGTAAGCATAACGAGGCTACTAATGTTCCCATCTCAATTATTACCTTAGTAAGAGGCTTCCAACCTTGTTTCGGTTTCCATCTCAAGGGCTACTTTGTTAAGCTATCATAGATTTTAAAGTTTCCTTTATACCTCCATCTGATGATTAAAAAAATGTGATTTCTTGAATAGACTAGGATTCTATATAATTTGTAATTATGGTAAGATTGTGATTTCTTAATTGAGTTAGTCACTAGATATCTTAGATCTTTATATTTATAGTTGGTTTACGATAATTCTAATCATACAATAATTTTGTTGGATGTTAATTAATGATTAAATCATTAATTTGGAAGGTTACTATAATTTTATTCTAATTAATATTGTAATCCATTAATAAATAAATTAATTTAATTATTAACAAATTTCAAATTGTATTTATAGGAGAACTTATATTTATAAAAAAAAAATTTACATTTTAGTTGAGCACATTAAAATATGGTTGTTCAAATGAGGAGAAACAATAAAATTCCATAGTAAAAAAGTAAATGATAATTGGACTACCTTAAAGTTTGAAATGATTAACAAATTTGTTTTTAACTTTGTTCACCAATTCTGATCAACGTGAGTTCTCCTTTATCCTTGATAAAGTAAGTCCTTATGTATCCTTAATATGAATTATTTTCTTTTAAAACCAGTCTCCTAATTAAAAGTAGAAGAGGCATTACTATCATTGGGTCTAGCCTCATCCCTTGACCTTTACTACTATAATACATATATATGGTTTCAATTTTTAACTGTGATCATAAGGCTATGATCTTGTAGATAAAGAATCAATTTGGGCAAGCTTATATATGAAGCGATTTGAAAGAGTTTTCTTTATGGTGATAGAGGTTACTAAAAAATTGTAGTGAGGGCTGCTCGTGTTAATGACCGCTCACCCTGAGCTCGTGACCTATGTATAGAAGAAAATTATTGAGATTCATGCTGAGTTATTACCCTTAGTTGAATAAAATGATGATCGAGACACTGGTCGTGCATCCAACTTTAAAAGACTTTTAACCTTCTGAAATGGTCAAGCTTTGTATTAATAATTATCAAAGATTTTAATTTTTAAATAATGAAACATTCTGGATGGCATATACTTGTGATGCCCTAACATTGTGTGCGTACTTGTATCAATAAATATTCAAATATTTTTTCTTTTTTTTATATATGGAATGACCTGGTTGTTGACCTGACCTTATGCAATTTAAAGTGCCGACCTAGTTCTTGATCGAGGTAGGAAACTAGTAACCATGTGCTAGTGCTAGAGTGTTCTACCTAATTCCTAACCGAGGTGATTAGCCTGTGTCTTAAATTGGTACGAGAGAGAGCCTTACCTGGTTCCTAACCAAGATGTACATCTCTTCTAAAAGATAGAGCAACGACCTAGATCTTGACCAAGGTGGAAAACTTGTGACCTTATGCAAGTGCCAGGGAGCTCTACTTGGTTCCTAACTTAGGTGATCAGCCCATGGCTTAGATTGATGGGAGAGAGAGCCTTACCTGGTTTCTGATCAAGATATACATCTCTTTTCAAAGTCAAAGTCCTAACCTGGTTCTTGACCAAGGTGATAAAATCATGACCTTATACAAGTGCCAGAAAGCTCTACCTACTTCCTAATTGAGGTGATCAACCTTCGGCTTAGATTGATGGGAGAGAGAGACTTGCATGGTTCTCGACCAAGGTATACATCTATTTTCAAAATTAGAGCACCAACCATGTTCTTGACCGAGGTGGACAACTCATTACCTTATGCAAGTGCCAAGGAACTCTATCTGGTTCTTAACCAAGGTTATTAGCTCATGGCTTAGATTGGTAGGAGAAAGTGTCTTACCTAGTTCCTAACCAAGGTGTACATCTCCTCTCAATGTTAAAGCATCAACCCGATTTTGACCAAGGTGGATAGTTTGTGACCTTATACAAGTGCCAAGAAACTCTACTTGGTAGGAGAGCTTTGGGGAAGGACCATCTGTTGAAAGGGTTTGTTTCATACATGGATATGTTCTAATGTTACAAAAAGTGGAAATTTAGTGTACATTTAAAAGTGGTATCTCTTTAGGTGTGTGGCATTTCAGCTCATACCATCCTCAATGCCTTCAATGTTTTTCAATACGTATGCCCCTCCTAGTGTTATTTCAATTATTTGACAAAGTCCCTCCCAATTGGCACCCATTTTTCCTGCCATCCATTATTTTTTGTTGGGGAAAACCCTTCTGAGAATCCAATCACATTTGGGAAAAGTTTTAAAGTGCACGATTTTGTTGTAGTAATCTTATACTTTCCCTTTTTTTCTCAACCATCCTCCTTAAACCTTCATCCTTTTTCTCCTCTACTAGGGTCAATTAGGTTTCTATTCTCACCTTTTTCTATTTCTATGTTAGAATTGATTAGGAAGTAGGAATTGTGACCTCGATAGGTATACTTGCCTCGATTCCATAGACTAGGGAAAAAAAGGTTTCATTAGTGCTCTCTCGGGGGTTTGTCCTGATAGCCTATAATGTACCTGGTAGCAACTCTACCCCTCTTCCTTTTTTGCTTTAAAACCTCTTCTTAAATAGGTTGATTATTAGCTTATTGAAAGATTCTACTTGACCATTAGCTTGGGGATAGTATGGTGTTGAATGACACATCTTAATATTGTATTTGAAGGTGAATGCTTTGATATTATGGCCATTGAATTGTCTCACATTATGTGTGACAAGCTCCCTGGGAAGGTTGAAATGGAAAATTATGGACTTCCATATAAAATCGAATCACTTCTTCTTCTCATATTCTACCTAGAGGTTCTACTTCGATCCATTTTGAAAAATAATAAGTAGCTACAAGGAGAAACTTATTTTGGAGAAGGGCCAAGGACTTACCACCCCACTATGGTATTAAGACGTGCGTATGACAATGGGGAAAACCTTTGGCATTTATTGCATTTTTGAGTGTATTTGGTACAGTCTACCAGTGTGGTGGGGGAAATAATAACTCTGTCTTATTTATCCGTTGTGATAATCTCCTACCTCAAGAATTAAAACCATAGTCTCCTTTGTGTGCTTCATACATCAACCTTTCAGATCCCTCATTGGCTATACATAAAAGGCCAGGGTAGAGTTGGGTTTTTTGATATAGTTTCCCTGCTTCAATCATGTACTGACCTTCCTTGGCCTCGACTTCTTTCGTGGCCTTATGATCCTTTGTAGGTTCCCATTTTTAGGGAAATTATCATTGAGTTCATATATTTCATATCAAGTATGCATGCATTTAGTTTCTATATATTTATCAAATTCTACCTAAATCATGATTAAAAACATCCTAAGAAGTAAAAATAAAATCCCTAAAAAATTTAAAATGCATAGTAAATACTAATTTAGAGAATAAAGTTTCCTCCCCCAAACTTAAATTACACATGGTTCCCAATGTGCACATATAAATAGGAAAATTAAAAGGAAAGAAAAATCCATTAGTCTTAGCACACCACATCTGTTGCAAAAATGCTCAATCTTGTTGCACCATTGCTCTCCATATTTATTCACCTACAAAACAAAAACAATGAAAATTTAAGTAAAATAATGTTGGGTTTCCTTCCAACTAGTGTCACATTTAAAGTCCTTGACTAGACGGTCATATCAAGTCCTAAGGCACATCCCTTTATGTCTATTTACTTTTGAGTTTTCCTGGAAATAGTTTGATTCTTGATTTGTTGAATAATACTTTAGTTCTATTTTGTAAACACGATACTCAATTCTCTTATCATGCATTTTTTTTGTACTTTTTGGCATTCTTATAAGCACTATACCATAACTCATTCAATTTATGTATTTACTAACATCTTTTTCACCTCTCCATTGGACTATTTTGCTTGCCTACTTGATTAAGGATGGGAGAGTAAAAGTGTGAAGTCTAAACTTGGTAGCCCTTAAATTGATGATTTGAGCTTAGGTCCTATATCAAAATTTTCCATAATTGCTTTTGATACACATATGAGAGGCACGTACTCCAAAAAGTTCACACAGTCTTGATTCCATACTTTCAAAGTTAAAACAGGTTGAGTTTTTTTAGTGAGTTTATGTCCTTGTTCATAGAATCATGTGTTAAAGTATTAGGTGTGGGCAACTCAACAAATTATTTTAAGTTGTCCCCTTAATCACTGACATTTATCCTTAATCATTCACCAATACTATCAAAGTTAAGGAGTTCAGATGATTTAAAAACATTAAACATTACTTGTTCATCCTACACTCTCATTGTAAGTTCACCTTTTTGTACATCAATGAGTGCTCTTCTGGTTTCTAAGAATGGACAACCTAGTATGATAGAAATGTCACGATTCTCCTCCATGCCTAGCACAATGAAGTCTACCCAAAAGATGAATTTGTATACTTTTACTAGCATATCTTCTACCACACCTCAAGGTCTCTTAATTGATCTATCTTTTATTTTTAATGTTACTGAAGTGGGTTAGGCTTTACCAACCCCCAATCTCAATCTTTGGAAGACTAATAATGGGATGAGATTAATGCTCAAACCTAAATCATATAATGCTTTCTCAAAGTGGATGTTCCCAATTGTACAAGGAATGTCAAAACTACCTGGATCTTTCAATTTTTGGGGTAGTTTTATAGTAAGGATGACACTACAACCTCCAATCAAGGTTATAATGAGTTTGTGGAGGTTTTTTTTATTTGGTTGAATTATTTCATTTTTAGTACTCTCTTTATCCACTATTTCCTCTTTATCCACTATTTCCTCTTCATCCTTGTTAATTTCTTGTTTCTTCTTATCCTTTTGAGTTTTACTTTCTTGTTCTAAAATTTTACCACTCCTCAAGGATAATGATTTACAACGGTCCTTACCTTCTCTTCTTGAGTTTACAATTGTGTCACATTGAGCGTTATCTTGAGGCCTTTGGCTTATAGCCTGAGAAAGTTGTCCCATTTGGTTCTCCAAATTTTGAATTGAAGCCTCTTGAATGAACACTTTTGTATTTACTGATTGGATGAAGTCTTTCATCATCCCCATTAAAAAAATTGTATTGTCCTCAGTAGGTGGCTTCTTCTCTTGGGCTTGTAATTGTTGTGGTTGTTGAAAACCAGGTGGTGAAAATGATTGATGATTTAATTGATTACCATATTGACTCAACTTATTACTTCAAGAGAAATTTGGATGTTGTCTCCATCCTAGGTTATATATGTTCGAGTATGGATTGTTGTTTTGATTCACATTACCCACATAAAATATTGATTCAAGATTATCTGGACAATTATCAAACAAATGGGCTCTACCATAAAACACACAAGACACCCTTGAATCTTAGACCTGAGTTATACTCGTTGGCAAGTTTTGAACCTTCAAAAGAATCCAAAGATGACACTTAAGTTGTAAGTGTCATGATATCATTTACCTTATGCATTCCAACTACTCTTCTTGTAGCTACATTCTGTTCATTTAACTATGCTTCTAATAGTACTAAAGTATGTGTCTAAATTGAAAATAAATAAAAATTAAAAAAAACAACTAAATAAATAAATTAAAGTTAATAAATAAATAAAATAAATAAATAAGTGAGTAAAAGAAAATAAGTAAAGAAAAATTAAAATTAAAGTAAAGAAAAATAAATAAAGAAAAATAAAAAATAAAATAAAATAAATTAATTTCTAATATTTATAAACTTCAACAATGGTGCCAAAAACTTGATCGTCACACACGAAGTGTGTGCAATGAATACGCAAGTATACGTATCACAACAAGTAATATAATGATAAGAAAATATCATTCTCACAGAGATTATTTTATTAAAAACTAATTTTTAAAACTAAAAAAATAAAAATCAATTTTTTTGTGTTTTTATATTTGAAGGAAGCAAAATTAAAATAACTAAAAGTAAATAGAAATAATTAATTTTTTCATAAAACAATACATAAAAATTGATAAACAAAAGAGTAGAAGAAGAAATACAATCAATTTCATGAATTGTAGTGTTAATTTCCTCTTGAATCTTCATCAAAATTGAATCTAATTTTGAATTTTTTTGTGTATTTTTCTCTCTTTTTAGCTTCAAAACCTAACCAAAATTATGCTATTGGTAACTCATTAGGATTTATGGGATGATTAGGGGATTAAATATAGCTCATGTGATATTTGGACCATTATATCAACTTCAGATCAAGGGTTGAGATCAAAACAAGCAAAATCAACAATGCTAGCCAATCATAGTGTGACACATGGCTCATGGAATTCACTATGCAAATCAAAGCGCCACACGTGGTAGGGGAGACTGATCCAAGTCAATGCATGATAAGTTAGTGCCACATAGCGTAACATGATTTGCAGTATCGAATGGTGTGGTACACGAGTGGAACGTGGAGAGCAATCGCATGACAACACATGGCGAAGGTTTGACCATTCTTCAAACTTGGATTGAACGCCATACTGACATGCTACATGCGCTACTACATGGCTTGCCCAGTCAACTCCTTTACTTGTGTGGAAAGCCACATGGTAGCTTCTGATTGGCCGTGTGTTATAAATTTATAAAAAATCTATAAAAATTTCAAAACAATTCAAAAAAATCCTAAAAATTATATTTTCACCCCTTTTCACTAAAATTTTTATATTTTAATATTTTTAGCAACAAAAATACTATTTATTGAATAAACCATGTAAATATTAAGTAAAAAGTGCACTAATGACTCTACTTTCATAGATTCATCATGAATCAAAGTCAAATGTTAGCAATCTCAATTTTGTTTGTTTCACTTGGGAAGTTCCTTCATGAGAAAGAGAATGTGCATTCCATGCAACTTTGGCAGTATCACAGTCAGAGATGCAATGTAACTCATCTATCGACACTACAAAAAGGATTGATTTTAGATCTTTTTGGTTTGTTCCACTAAGGATACGTTCTTTAATGGTCCAATATTTTCTTGGATTTATGGTTATTACAACATTTTTGTTATTGAAGATGGCTTCCAACCATCAAGAATAGCATCCCATACTTTTTCATCTTGTCTAAGAAAGCCTTGCATGTGAGCCTTCCAATAAGGGTAATTATACCCATCAAATAGTAGGGGTCTAATAGATGACCAACCCTTTTTCATTTAGACCATAAGTAGAAGTATGTATCCCTAAAGAACAAACTCACTAAGTGTGTCTAGTGCTTTCTCTAATACCAATTGAAATTTTATAAAATATGAACCTAATTAACCTAGAGGGAGATGAGTAGGTTATTTTTAATTTCTATCAATTTATTTTAATAATCGAAACAAAGCATCCAAGCATGCAATGCATGTAAAAATAAAGTGCGGAAATGAAAAAATTACACATGATATTTTTAGGTGGAAACAACCTAGGACACAACCATGGCCTAAAAAGAAAACCACTAGTCCATTAGACCACCTAACTTTCTACTATGAAAACCAAATGTTCAAGTACAAACTCGATCTTATGCTACCCTATCTAAGATACTGCCCCAATGTACCTTACTTATGAGCCCCTACTATATTTTCACAATTTTTTATATCAGCGTGAGCGATTTCCAAACCAATGTTCCAATAAGCTTTCCGTTAATCAAATACGTTCTACAAAAGGGTTAGCACAAAAACACAAGTACCCGTGTGTGTTCTAGAATAGATGCAATAATAAATAATTCTAGCTAGATGATTCAAAACATATGTCACTTAAATCAAATCAATTAGGAAATTCTAAAGCAAAACTATTAAGCACAACTTCAATAAAAATAGTTTATTTGAAATTCAATAATTAAATCAAATAATTATAATCATACATAAAATTATTTAATCTAAACATGTGAAAATCTAATCAATATAAAAATAAAAATACTTTACTAATAAATACCTCTAGTATGATACATTACATGTATCATATAGTGCTGCACCTATGATATATACTTCTTTTTTATTAAGCAATTTACAACAGTTTCTCTAGATTTACATAGACTTTGATAGATTTAGAAATTTTTACCCGATCAAAATTTAACCCTTACCCAATGTGTGTGTATATATATATATATATATATATAAGTGATAATGATAACCTAATAGCATTATGATTAAATTATTTCAGGCTTCATTATTCAAAGTCCATTCAAAGTCTTAATAATATAAAAAAAATCATTTTTAAAACATATCTCAAAAATATTAAAACACATCTAAGAAATATTTAAGTAATAATTTTATAAATTGATTCAAGTTTAAATAAATATTTTAGTAATAAAAATAATTTCATTTTTATGAACACGTGCTACTAAATGCATGAGTGCAATTATATGCGTCATAGTTATAAAAGATATACCTGAATTACGACTACGTGAAATTCTGACATTTCTTTGACTTTGCTTGATAGACTTGATATCGAGGTTAAAAATAAATTTAAATGAAAATATTTGTCAACGAAAATAACCAACACTCATAATACTTACAATTATTATTATGTTGTCTTGTTTTTATAACTATTATTAGTGTTTTTATTGTTATTATTACTATTATTATTGTTATAATACTTTTCTATTGATTTTTCACTCCTAACGTATTCGTTGTTATTTATTTATATCACATGATCTTACTTATATCCATATACATATTATTCTTATGCTTTCTTTACAGGTGAGTATAGTGCGCTAATGAGGATCATATCAAACTACTGCATGGCATCGGGATAACTTATCAGCAAGGTTAAATCTTTGTTGATTTTTAACACTAATATCCCTCAAAAATTATAGCTTCAAATCTCGGAAGAGCTTGATGTTCCACTATGATGTCAGGTTAAATCTTACTTGGGCTTGCTATTAGTTTAGTTAAGAAATAAGTGTAGGCTTTTCTCTTATATTCTAAAAGGTGCGCAATGGCGTCTAGAAGGATGGAAGAGTTAATCCTTATCCCAGGCTGGTAAAGAAGTGCTATTGAAATCGATCCTGTAAGTATGTTCCTCTTTTGTCATGTCAATATTTAAACTACCAACTAATTTCTACTTGCAACTAACCTCATCAATTATTATATTTTGGTGGGATAAATATGATGGTAGTAGAGGTATTAATTGGGTGTCATTCTCAACAATGCCAAGTAAAGAAGATGAAGGTGGTATTGGTATGAAAGTTATGTAATCTTTCAACTCTACTTTCTTAGCTAAATTGGCTTGGTGTTTCCTTCATACTCCCAATGCATTATAAGTAAGGTTTTTATGAGGTCTTTATTTAACGAATTCCTCTTCCATATATGTCCAAGCTACACAATCTTCATCATAGGTATGGAAAAGTTTACTACATGGAAAGGATATTCTATTCAGATATGATTGGTAGCGTCTTGGCAATGGTTCACATATTAGAATGTAGAAAGATTAATGGATGCCTAATTATGTTCCTGTTATAGCATATGCAAACCATCTTATCCAATTTCTTTCTGACCTACTTCATAATGCAAACAGTGGTTGGAACTTGCGTGTGCTTAAAGAGCTTTTTTCAGCACATATTGTTGACAAAATTATTCAAATCCCTTTAATGTTGGGCAATATTCAGGATAATTTTACTTGGTCACACACTACCAATGAAATTTTTAGTATTAAAAGTTGTCACCATAAGATTTATCAGGACCATGCAATTGAAAGAGGAGCCATTAAGCATTCTACTAAGAACATAAAAATGTTTGGAATAAATTTGGAAGGTAAATGTGCCTCCAAAGCTTCGTGTCTTCATATGAAAATTACTTAGCCATGCTCTTGCTACAAAAGAAACATAATAAACCCTCCTACTTGCCTATGTTGTGGATAGGATGTGGAATCCTTACAACATATGTTCCTACAATGCCAACGGACATGTGCAGTTTGGTTTGCAAGCCCTTTCTTCATTCATCCTCAATTAGTTGTCGAGTCCATGGAAAGTTGGTTGCTATTTTAGATAAGTAAAATGGAAGAACAATGCATTGGTTTGATACCCAAGATTCTTTGGTTTACCCTTTATAGTTTATTTCAAAACATAGGTGTGCTTGGGTCTTTCAATAAACTCTACTCGATCCAATCAAGACTAATATATTGGCCATTACTAGTCGTCAAGAATATCAGATTTTTCATACTTTTGACAACCATTATTACGAATATTCTCAAGCCTTTGGCCTCATTGCCCAAGCTAATACTATCCCTTTTTGGGTTCCTCCACTTGAACACTGTATTGCTATCAATTGTGATGGCGTATGGAATGCACGTTCAAAACAAGATAACATCTAAATGGTGGGAAAATATCAAAATGAAAATATTGTATTTGATGAACACACCATTGTAGGTAGCAACTCATCCTTAAAGATTAAATATTTAGTGACTCTTTATGTATTTAACTTAACCAAGACATATGATTGCATCAACTTCCAACTAAGGAGTGATTCAAATTTATTAGTTATTAGACCTATGACACATTGTTGTCTTTATTTGTATTATATTTAGACATCTCCTTATTATCTGTCTATTTTTGTATTTAGAAAAAAATAATAGAATTTATTTGTGATTTAGGAAACACGTGTACTCGAGCCTTATATGAATTCTATTCTAAATAATTTTTTTATTTATTTGATAGTCATTAGTTCTCAAATTGATTAACGAACTCTATAATTAAATAATAGTTAACACTTTTTTTGGTAAATATTATCTTAAAATATGCTTTGGTTCCTAACATTTATTTTAAAATATATTTTTGTTCCCAATATTTTTTTATATATCTTAATCCCAAACCTTTTAAAATTTAACAATTTTAGTCCAATTTAATAGTTTTATCAAACAATTAGGAACAAAATTTTATTTTCATGAAAATATTAGGGACAAAATTATGTTAAATTAGGCTAAAATTGTTAAACTTTAAGAGGTTAAGGACTAAAATACATGAAAAAAGGTTAGGGACCAACAAAATTGTTAACCTATTAAATAATGGGGGGGGGGGGATATTGTCATAATCATAATGGATAGTTCTACAGCACATTAATTATTAGTTTTAAAAAAGTAATAGATATACCCTTAGGTGGTGTTTAGTTCATGGAATAGAATCGAAATGTGAATGGGAATGGAATGGAAAGAAAACAATTTTTTTTGTTTGACTTCTAGAATCAAAGAATAAATCAATATTACAGTGTTTAGTTTACAACTAGAATGAAATGAAAATACTGTATATTATCTTAATATCCCTATATTCAGTAAAGTTTAAATAATATCCTTTAATTATTATTTTTTCATAAAAAAATACATTATTGAAATTATTATTTTTCTAAATAATTATTACTTAAAAATAAAATATATTATTTTTCTAAATAAGGTTTTGGGATTTTGGATTTGTGGTTTAGGATTATATTGTGGGTTAAAGTTTAGGATTAAAATAATTATTTTTCTAAATAGGGTTTTGGGTTTTGAGATTTCGGGTTTAAGGTTTAGGATTTAGGGTTATATTTGTGAGTTAAGGTTTAGAGTTAAAATTATTATTTTCCTAAATAGGGTTTAGAGTTATATTTGTGGGTTAAAGTTTATGGTTAAAATTATCATTTTTCTAAATGGGACTTAGGGTTTTGGGATTTAGGATTTAGGATTTAAAGTTTTGGGGTTGGATTTAGGATTTATGGCTTAGGGTTTAGGGTTATATTTGGGGTTGGGGTAAAATTGGAAAAAGAAATTGAGATGGGAATGGAATCATGATTCCTTAAGGGGGGAGAAGGAATTATGATTCCTTCTCTTTTAGTAATCGATTCCATTCGATTCTCACTTTTCAGCCCAATCAAACATAAAATTTGAAGGAATCAATTCTGACTCAATTACATTCCAGTCAACCAAACATGGGGTTATGGAATGTGAAGAGTCAAAACAAAGAAGCTAAGATATAAAGGTATAAATATTACTTTTTAAAATTAACAATTAATATGTTACAAAACGATCATATATGATTGTGGCAATATCCCCTCTCTATAAATAATTAATTTAATTTAATTAATTTAGTGAGAGTTGTTAAGTAGAACACTCATATCAACTTGATTTTTTATTCTGATGACCTTTTCATCTTTAGTCATGTTTGCTTGTCAAACCTCCAAGTTTTACAGGAGGCTTTTCAATTTTATGGACATCTTTTGAGTTAGCTGGTCAAGTTAGACAATTCTTTCATTTACTTTAGTAAAGGTCTACCTTATAGAAATATTTTATCTATTCGAGAAACAACTAGGATGTGTCCAGAGGCTACCTCTTTATTCTACTTCAATGTCACCTTATTTCAAAGGGTTTTAAGAAACAATTGGTTTGAAGGTTTAGCTGATAAAATGTATGCAAGAATAAAAGCGTGGAAAAGGCTCACCCTTTCTTTGGCAAGGTGTAGACATTTGATTTCTTCAATCATTCAAAGTATGCTTCTTCACTTCTTTTAGACTTATAAATGGCTGAAATTAGTCTTAGATGGTGTAACAAAAATCATCCAAAATTTCTTTTAGTCAGGGAAGGAAAATAAAGTTAAATTGGTCCAGGTTGCTTAGAGGGATTATTGTTACATACTAGAGGAAATAGGTCTCGACTTGTGGGACCTCAATATCTTGAATGATTCCATGTTAAAAAAATTCACCTGGCATATCATCACAATAAACTCTAGCATAATTCTTTACTTGCTCATACGGTACCTAAATAGAAAGGAAGCTTTATAGGATTATTATGTTTGCTCTTTTGTTTAGCCTAGTTTATAACCTTATTATTTGACCATATTAGAGGAATCTAGATGGTTAGTTGATAGAAGTTTTAAGGATAAATAGATAACTCAAATTTTTTATACACCACAATTTGGTAGTTTATTTGTGAGATGGGTCTATCACAATACGAATCCATGTGAAATACAATGGATGATATTTAGGTTCTCCAACGTCTATGGATACAAAGCATCTCACAATAGACTTCAAGAATTGTAAAGGTTATCTAGAGAGCACCACATTTGGGATGGATAAAGGTTAATATAGATGATGCTATTTTTGGGTCATCAGGCTTATCTAGTTGTGCGCATTTTTTTCAAACATCAAGATCTTTTTTTAAGGGATGTTTTTGTGTCCCACTTAGGGTCTCATGTGTTTTTGAGGGACAAAACTTATGATGGCCATTCATGTGGTGATGTATGCTAACACTTTTAGGTAGTAGAGACTTTGGTTGAAAGTATACTTTGTTTATGTTGTACTCTTTTTTAAACTCAGTCGCTACCGATGTCATAGAGATAATATTATGTTTGGGATGATTGCTTAGAGAATATTGTTCATATGAATTTTCATTATTCTCGTACTTATGGAAAAGGTAATGATATAGTTGATAGTATAGCATCTAGGACTCATTGTATTTGAGCCACTATTGGTGATGAGATAACCCATAATTCATTAGTTCTTTTGTTTATTCGGTTTCTAACAATAGGTCTAAAAATAGGTTTTGTTTATGATTATTTTATATAACTATTTTTTCTATATTTACTAATATTTATAGTTGAAGTACTAGATAAAGATAGTCCTATAAAGATACCAACTTAATTGAGATGTAACAATGTATCCATTAAAACTTATCATCCACAATATTTCATTTGAAGTAAGTAGAACACTTTATCAATAACAAAAGATCATATCTCTACAAATGCAAAACGCCTAATATTCAAATTAATTTAAATTAAACAACATAAAAATAGTGTTGAAGTACAAGAAAAGAAAAAATTCATCAAGAATGAGACATCAAGCAAAGACAAAGATGGCGAAGAAGACTTCTTATGTAATAGAAATATGTTATTTTATTTTCTCTAAGAAAGTTATGGTCAAAGAGGTTTTTTCTTGTACTTCTTGCAATGAAATGTTTAAAATGACAATAAAATTAGTGACGTCATTCTATGCAACATGATAGAATATTAAGGGAATCACTGTTGCATTGTTAATCAACTAATTTAGGAAGATACTATTTGAATATTCACCCGATAATTTAGTGACATTCATGTTATTATTTTGGAACACATTCTCACCATATTATTAAAAGGCTGTAATTTAATATCTAAATTCACCTATTGTTATCTTTTTAGTCAAAAAGCTTTCATAACTCAAAATAGGATAGTATTAACATTTAAGATTATTTTTTAAAAAAATTGAGTGATAATTTTTTATTTTTAAAATAACAATTATAAATTCACACACACGTATATGGGTACAAATCTATGCCCTCTCAATAAAACAATCAAATATATCATTATAATTCATATCAATTATAAATTTTTAGTTATTTTTTAAATAATTATACTATTTACACAAATATAAGATATTTTTTTTAATTGTTCACAACAAATTTTCATACAAAAAAAATTGGGTTATAAATTTTTTAATTGTTAGCATCAAAAATAGATCACAAACGGTAGCTACAAGGCAACGTAGCTTTGAAAAATACTGTTATGCGTTTCTTTCGAGTGTTATTGGCTCACTCCACTAAAATGTCTATTCTTATTTAAAAAAAAAAATTATTACTTATTTTGTAAAATTATACATAATTCTTAAAAAAAATTAATTTTTTTTCCTATAAATTTCTACCGTTAACGATTAAAAAAAATTCACCTAACATAAAATTAAAGGAAATAACATAAATGTCAAAATGGTTTTAGTTAAAGGAAGGATAATTTTGACATTTAAGTTCTTTCTATTAAAAAAAGCTTGATGAATTTTTTTCTTTAATTCTTAACAGCAGAAGTAAACTGGAAGAAAAATTATTCTTTTACCGATTATGTATAATTTTACAAAATAAGTAAGGTTTTTTTCAATAACAATAGATATTTTAGTAAAGGGAGACGATAGTACTCAAAAGAAATATATAACAGTATTTTTCAGAGTTATGTTACCTTGTACCTGTCGTCGTCAATCTATTTTTACTGTTAACAATTAAACAATCATCACCCAATGTTTTGTAAGAAAATTTGTTGGGAACAATTAAAAAAAATTTATCTTACATGTGTTAAAATAGTATTATTTAAAAAAATTATAAATTATAAATTAATATATATTATAATAATATATGTTCATTGTCGTATTGATAGGACATTGTTTTGTACCCATTAATGTATATATGTGTACATGTTATTTCAGATTTTAAAAAAAAAATTATCCCTCAAAATTTTAAGAAAATAATCTTAAATACTAATAATATCTTTACTTATTTGACCAAAATTTTGAGTATCAATATTTACGTGAACTTAAAAATATGGGTGAGCATGGATACTATAGCGTAATAGAATATGGATATTAATTGAATTAGAGAAGATTTTAGATTAAAATTGGTCCATATTTTAAGAATCGACCAACTCCATTAAACTTCTATAAATAAAATGATATATACATTATTTTAATTATAAAGTGATAGTATATATGTATCAAGATATATATTTGGATAAAGATGGACCGGACCATAAGGTTGTGACCTATATATTAGGGTTATAGGGAGCATAGTGATGATACAGTTAATCATAATATATATTTTATTAACTATACGGTCTTATTTATTTTTGTTAATTAAACAGAGCTTCATTTGATGACACAAATAATAAACAATAAAAACTATATTTGTTGATTATCCTAACTATTGAATACTACAAACATGATACCACTGAGCTATTTTCAAGTAAAAAATATCACACATCAAATATTAGTTTTGTTTAAATTTATAGATTCATCTATATATATCTTTGTTTGATTGGAGGGGTTTAGTAGATGATCTGATTGCTAAAATTGCCACTAAAATGAATGCCAAGTTTGAGAAGTATTGAACTGCATGTTATACACTTAGCAATTTTTGTGACTATATATATGCATTGATCCATGATCCAAGATATTGAGTTTTACTTCACTTTGATTTACCAGATAGAGGAAATCTTTAACAACTGTACACAAAGTATTTAACAAACTTGTTTTGAATTGGTTACACAATTTAAAGTAAAGAGTTGAATCTGATAGTACTTGATGTACTGTGAATAATAGTACTGTTTATATTATATCTCCATTGAAGATTGCCAGTGCAAAAAAAGCGCATGAAATGATATCAAGTTGTGTGAGCTCATCTGCCACCCCTAACTATCTAAGACCAAATATTAGTTTATTTTTATTTGACTGCCTAATAAATGAAAACGATGATTTTTGGTATCTTAACATGGTTAAAATTGAATGAATTGAAATATCCAACCTTAGAAGAGATTTCTTAGCTATTAATTCCCATATTGATAGTAGCTTTAGTGGTTGTGTTTTTAACTAGCCGTAGAGTTGGAAGTAAACATCATAGCCGATTTCGTGAAGACACACTATAAGCACTGATGTATATATTCATAAAGTTGCATGGTTATGCATGGGATGATTATTCTTAAGGTAAGATCTTATATACATATTAATTTGTATTGAAATCGTGTGTATATATATATATATATATATATATTTGCAATCCTTTGTAAGAATCTAATATCTTATTCACATATTGTTTCTATTTAAATCATATTTTTTTATTCTTTGTAAATTGTAACATTATCAAAGCATTGAAGCTAGCTACTACCAGTTTAGAAGAAGATATAGATGTGAACTTAAATATTGCCCAAATTATGTTCACTTATTAGTATATGATAATTTGTGATAGTTATATATTGGTCTAATTATATTCACTTATTAGTGTGATAATTATGCTTAGGTTTAATTGAAACTTGATGTATCTATTTGTTATTATATTAATTTTTGAGATAAATTTAGCATGAACGAGTTTTATATGCTTTGATGCGTATAATGTGGTAGTTATATATTGTCCAAATTATGCTTCACTTGTTCTTGACAAAAAAACATTATATTCACTTGTTAATATATAATAATTGTTTTTTTTTTAAGAATTTGATGTCTCCGTTTGTTATTGTTAATATTTGAAATGAGTTTTGCATGTGCCAGTTTTGTGTGGATAATGTGGTAGTTATATATTGCACATATAATCGTCTCTTAAAAATATATAGTATATAGCTGACGGAATTGCATAGTTAAGTGGAATTATGTACAGGTGATGTTATTTAAACAAGTTTTTTTTCTTACAAGGCTCGTATACTACAAAAGTACGATGATTCCAATCTATCCAACTAGAATCATGGTGTAGTGCTCATGTTTATAATTTCTTCTTCTTCTTCTTTTTAATTTCCTAAATTTTAGTAACTTTATCTTAATTCTATTGAACTTATTTGGACTTGTTATTTTGCATCATGAATTTTAGTAACTTTATCTTAATTCTATTGAACTTATTTGGACTTGTTATTTTGCATCATGTTATTTGGTAGATATGATTTAATTTAATTTAAATGATACTTTTTTTAGTTTAAATTGTACTTTTTTATCCGATAAATGTATTTTGAAGAATTTAAATTGAAAAAAAAGATACAATTTGATTTTTGAATCCCGATCAGATAAATTTTAACTAATGAGATTCCGTGAAATATGGTGCAAATCTAAGACGTCACAACGTCCCAGTAAGCCAACTATAAACTTTAAGACTAAGCCACTCAAAGAAGTACCAAACGGGTTAATTCAAAGTTAATTCAATGCCAAAGGATGCCATAAAAAGAGCACAACTCATGCCAATGGGTAGGTTAAGAAATAAGCCTGGTAATTCAAGAAAATGGGTTTGCACTGCGGCATGATTTAAGAGCATCACGATATACAACTCTTAGATGGATTTCCAACAAAAGGCAAGGCACGTCACAAAATGAGTTGATGTCCACCATGGCATGAACCTCAAAGATCATATTTTCTTTTTTCAATTTTAAATCATATTGCATCATGATTTAATGTACTTTGTTTTCTCGTATGTTTGATTGGTTCAAATATTGTGGCATCTTATCTCCATTGGATATTTGGTGCATAATATCCACAGTTACAGTGCTAATAGAGTTTGAATATTAGATTTTCTCAATTTTGTGTTGAGTCTTCGACTATTTCTCTTGGAGTTCTCAATTACTTCATGTATGTGGGTTTTAAGATTCGAGTTCATGAATTTGTATAAATTGATATTAGAGCCTTAAATTCAAATTTCAAGTTCCTATGTTTTTATTTTCATTCTTTGTTTTTTCTTTTGTCCTTGATTGTTTTGAATTATTTTTTTTTTTCAATTTTTATCATTTTTTGCTTAGTATTTTGATTTTTTATTGTTTGTTGAATTGAGTCAAAAAATATATGATGATTAAAAAAAAGAGTACATATATAAAATAAAGAAGATCTTATATATATAATAAAAAAATCAGAGTTTTTTTTTCAAGAATTCAATTTTGTTAGTCGTTTTTGTATTTCTTGTCCAAATTGTTTTACAATTAAAATAATTTGTATCTTGTTGTCCATTCTGTTGTCAAAACGAAAAAAAAGAAATCTTGTATCAAAGTTGTGCTAGTTGCTTTTAAATGTCTAATATGAATAGAACACCCAGTTTAGAAATAAGAAATGATACAAAATTCAAGTTACGGGCTATGCAACAATCATTTGAGAGAATGACTACAGTAATGGAAAATATGAATGAAAGGGTAGAAAAGCAAGAGACCATAATAACAACCTTGCATCAAGGAGCACCACAAAGAGTCTTGAGTGCTAGGGAGCCGGATAGAAAAATCCATGAAGAAGAATATCCTGAAGATGGTAATTGAAAGGATGTTAAAGAATAAGGATGAGAAAGATAGACTACCCACTGAAGGAAGATATAAAAATAAGAAAGGTATAAATAGAAGGTGGGGTTTATAGAGATCACCATCTAGGCTGTATGATAAGGTTGATTAAAACTTAGGGAGTATCAAAATTAATATGATACTCTTTCAAGGGAAGAATAACCCTGAGTTATACCTACAATAGGAGAGGAAAGGGGAACAAACCTTCGAGCACTACAACTATGCCAAAGATAAAAAAGATAAAACTCATCGTTATTGAATTTACTGATTACAAACTAAACTGTTGGGATTAATTAGAGATTGGTACGAGGAGGAACTATGAAATGCCAATTAAAAGTTGGGAAGGAATGAAGGCTATCATGAAAAAGAGTTTCATCCCTAATTATTACTATAGGTAGTCGCACCAAAAATTACATACGCTTAATCAAGAGTTCAACATGAAATATGATTATTACAAAGAGATGGAGGTGATAATGATAAAGGTTAATGTAAAGGAGGATAGAGAAGCCACTATGGCTTGGTTTCTATGTGGGTTAAACAAAAAGATCGCCAACATAGTAGAACTTCATCACTATGTAGAGTTGGACAACATGGCCCATATGAAAATCATAGTGGAGAGGAAATTTAAAATAAGAGGTAACCGGTCACTACCATAAGTGTCAAACTTTATTACATCGTGAAAGCTTAGTTGGAGAAAAAAGAGAGAACCATGATAACCCAACTCATAATCATGATATTACTTTAATTGTCTTGGTAAAAGTCACATTGCATCTCAATGTCCAAACAATTGAACCATGATAACCCAAGTCAGTGAGGAGGTGAAAAATGATAGTGAGAGTAAAGATGAAGAGGTGTGTTACTAGAGGAAACTAGTGATAAGGATATTATAGTATATACTATAGAAGGTGAAACGTTTGTGTTAAGGTGAGTATTAAGTGCTCAAATTATCGATGATGACATAGAACAAGTAAGAGAAAGTACTTTTTATACTAGGTGTCATGAGAGCAATAAGGTTTGTAATATGATTATTGATGGGGGAGTTGTACTAACTTGTCTAGTATTACCCTAGTTGAGAAGTTAGGGTTAACCATGTTAAAACACCCTAAACCTTACAAATTTCCATGGTTGAATGATGATGGGGAGGTAATGGTCGATAGACAAGTACTAATATCTTTTTCATAGATAAGTATAAAGATGAAATACTATGTGATGTGGTACCAATACAAGCAAGGTATATCTTGTTGGGTTGGTCATGTCACTATGATAGGAATGTGTCACGTGATGGGCTTAGAAATATATACACATTTGTCAAAGATAGCATACAAATTACTCTTATATCCCTTACAACAAATCCAATCTATGAAAATCACATGAGTGAAAAAGAAAAAGGAAAAAGAGAAATAAGAAGTAAATGAAAAATTGAGAAATGAGAGAGGGTAGAGAAGAAAAAATAAGAGAATAGAAAAATAAATCCTTGAGAGGGAGAAACAAGAGAAGGAGTTAGGTGATGGAGTGATGGAGTGAGAAAAAAAAGAATGAAGAGAGAAAAGGAGAAAAAGATTGTTTATTTACTAATTTTCTTTCTTGTAGGACTATCACTGTGAGGTTCAAAAATAATATCCCTTAAAGCTTAACCCATGATCAAGGTCCAAATTCAAGATTGAATTCTTTTAACGAATAGGAAAATGATGCAAATCTAGGATCATCGCAATGTCCTAATAAGCCAACTACAAACTCTAAGACTTAAGCTACTTGAGGAAGCATTAAAACAAATTAATTTAAGAGTTGATTCAAGGCCAATATGTGACACAAAAATAGCATAACTAGTGCCAAGGGCCAGGTCAAGAAATAAAAATGCTAATTCAAGTGGGTCCTCGTTATGGTATGATTTAAAGAGTGTTGTGGTATACAACTCTCATATGGTTTTCTCACAAAAGGAAGGCAAGCACGTCGAGACGTGAGTTGATGTTCTGAGATTAGATTTGTGTTTTTCTAGCTTTAATCCACTAGGCAACATGATTTGATCTCGCACAAACAAATTTTTGTCTCAGTTCAAATACTTTTTAGTTTTATTTTTTAATTAGTTTTCTTAAGATTATTTTTGGTTTTGTATAAATAGATAATTAGACGGCTGTTAAATATAACTTAATTGAATGTATATTTTTCATTTTTAATCAAATTTGAGATATTTTTAGTCTCATTGTTCCTGTAAAAACCGACTTATCAAATAATTTGTAATTCTTGTGACATCTTATCACTATTAGATCTTTGCCGTGAAATATCTATATAATCAATGTATTGTTATATTTTGAATATTAGATTTTTTGTGATTATTTTAATTTGTCTTTGATCGTTTGTGAGTTTTAAGATTAAATTTCTCAAGTTTGTATTAAATTGAAACATATCACTATTAGATCTTTGGTGTGTAATTGTTAGAAAAGATGAAATTTAATTAAAAAAATTTATTGGGAAATGTGCCTTGTCCCACATTGTTTTTTTACATTATTTTAAAGAGGTTTAAATAGTGAAGAGTTGTCTATTGGAATTGGACACCAAGGGGCACCAACTTTTGTGGAAGGGGAGAGGACCTAGGCAAATGTGATACCACACACGCGCACTTTTACTTACAAAATGGTTGTTATATATATATATATATATATATATATTCTTAGAAAAAAAATGACCGTTATTTTCTTTTATTAAGAATATGGCCGTTTGTTTTATTTATTCAGAAAAAGAGATGTTGCTCGTATTTATTCATAAAAAAAATATCCGTTATCTGTTACTCTTCATTACTCAGAATTGCCGTTACACTCTTAATTCCCAAACATTACCGTTTTATTCATAATTGCTACACGATTTCTAAAATCTATAAAAGGAGGGCTTCAGCTCTCATTTTAAACACAACAATCAACAATCATCTCCCTAAGAAAAAATTCTCTCTACAATTTCTAAGTTTTTTTTTTAGTTTTCCAAGCAACAAATTTTCAGGTGTAGCATTCCAGTCTTCATCAGTGCAGTGAAGTTCTGAGACAGAGATTAAGATTTTGGGTTGTTTTATCCTGGGGACGACGAGGCTGTGTTTGCTTGCACAAATTGGGCAGAGCCGCGAAACGTCTTAAAGAGAGCGACCTAGTCCGCGACTCAACCCAAGCAGTTACTTTCAATTTATCGGTAATATTATTCCTACACTGTTTTTATAAACTTGCATCAACATTAATATCTATATAATCAATGTATTGTTATATTTTGAATATTAGATTTTTTGTGATTATTTTAATTTGTCTTTGATCGTTTGTGAGTTGTAAGATTAAATTTCACAAGTTTGTATTAAATTGAAACATGACAGATTCAAGTTTAGTTTCAAATATACGTAACTAGTTTGGGCTCAGTTTTAGATTTTATATCACCGATTTTTTTTTTATTCAATTGGCATTCTTAGTTTATATATGTGGTAATTTTTAATTGAAAATGAAAGTTAACAAATTACATTAATTGTAATAACGGAATTAGTGTAAACCTTTTTATTCAGATCATTATTTAAAGTATTTTTAATACCTATCTATTTTTGTCCTTTATAATACAATGATATATAGTTTCAAGTAGGAACTAATAATAAGTGGGTTTGAATCTCGTCTATTATAAACATTGTGCGTGAGTATGTAGTATTTTTATATATCATCAGTAGTCTTTTTTTGCTGGCACTTTTTTGTTGATGATGGTAAAAAAATGTGGTAAACATTTGTGATACTGCATGTACTATGAATGAGTGAGGGCAAAAAGGTCAATTTACCTTTAGAAAAACCAAAACAACGTCGTTAATTACCTTCTTGGCTATGTTAGTCACCATTTCCCTTTTCCCTTTCATAAAGCCAAGTGAGAAAACCTAAAAAAACTCTAGCCAACCACAATTCTATACCAAATCATTACACATCACAATGAAACCCATTGAAATTTACAAAAAAATGTAGAAAAGTGGGAGTGTTTATAAAAAAATTGAGAAAGACACTATTACAATATATACATTTAGTCTCGGACATTTAGCCTCGGTTTTTATAAAAACCGAGGCTATATGGTTTTTGCCTCGATTATTTAAAAACCGAGGCTATAGACATAACATTAATATTTTTTTCTCTTTTTTTTTTTACTTTTTCTCTCTCTCATTTTTTTCATTTTCCCTCTATCTCTCTTTTTTATTTTTTATTTCTCTTTCATTCTCTCCTTTCATTTAACCCTCTCCCTCTCTTTTTTTTCTTTTTTATTTTTCCCAGCTAATCAATCCAGAAAGAAAGTTCTGGAAAGCTCTGGAGACGTTTCTTCGTTCGTGTCGCTGGTTGTGGGGTTGCTGGTTGTGGGGTTGCTGGTTGTGGCATCGCTGGTTGTGGTGTCACTGTTAGTGGTTCAGCTCCTATGGGCTGACAAACTTTGCGCAAGTTGGTGGAATTAGTGGTTCACTTCGCCTTCTGGTCATCGTCGTCTCGCCTTCTGGCCATCGTCGTCTTGCGATGGAGGTGAAGTTAACTATGTGCGATGGGACTGAATCATTGGATGGTGATGTGCTGATTTTTCCAGAAATGGTCAAGTACAGGTAAAATACCATTGACCTATAGCCTGAAGGATGGGAACCATAGTTCCTCTGTTTTACCAGAGCCATTTTCCTTCCCACTTGATGCTCTGAAGGGTTTGTCACTCTTCTTAATTTTCAATTTAGGGTTTGTTACTTTTACCCTCTCTTTCTTCTAAATACTCGTTGAACCACAGTTCCTCTAGTTAGGAAATTTTGGTATAGTTGTTGTGTTTGCTTAGTTCAGATGCATAACGTATCAACATATAGCAAGTGCTTGAGATGTCTTTTGAAAGTGGTTGCTATGTAACATTTGGTGATTGATGAATGAATTATTGCTTTCCTCCTGTAGGTTGGTTTAATGCTCAGAGGCATGGGTTTTGACAATACAACTTCAGTGTATGTTACTACTGGTAAGATTTATAAAGCTGAAAAGTATATGGCCTGGTTGAAACAAATGTTTCCACGTTTAGAAACAAAAGATAATCTGGAAACTCCTGAAGAACTTTCCCCTTTCAAGGTATCACTTCAGTCCTGTACTTTGCTGCTTACGTACAAGCTTTCAGGAATGGGTTGTTCTCAAGCCTAGACATTCACGGCTTCTGAAGAATGCTATAGAAAGAGAAACTGTAAGAGTTGATCAAGCTTCAAAGTTCTTTCTTTTGAAATTTGGTTTCTTTTAAAATGTGAGAAGTATATATTGATCCTTCTCTTTCTACAGTCAAATGTACAACATTCAGATCTTTGGGATCCATTAGCCAACAAACAGAAACCATATTCTGCATCTTTAGTTGTCCCTTGTGAGTAATTGAAACATGAACTTTGTAAACTATAATAATATCTTCTTTTTTTGTTCATATTTATTTATAATACTGGGTTCATAGACTTCATGTATCTTTGTTAATGGGTCTGCAAAAGATGCAAGAAATGAGGATGAATCAATTGTTCACAATATTACTAGCGCTACATTGGTGCTGGTTCTCTTGTTGGTGCTGGTGCTAGTGTGCTGCACTGGTGCTGGTGCTGGTATTGGTGCACTGTGCACATGCTAGTGGATATACGTTGTGCTGCTCTGGTGCTGGTGTGTTGTGATGTGCTGGTGCTGGTGCACTGCGCACATGCTGGTAGATATGCACTGCGTTAGTGTTGGTGCGCTGCTCTGATGCTGGTGCACTACGCATATGCTGGTAGATATGCACTACGCATGTGCTGGTAGATATGCACTACATTGGTGCTGGTGCACTACACAGTCTCTCCAATGCTCTTTTAAATGATGCATGTAATGGAAACTGTGTATGAAACTGGGATGCTTGAGAACGTTTAATGTTTTTCTATAATTACAATTCAATTGATTATTATTTTTGCTTAATATTGAAGGTAATTTAGGTAGGAGAGAAATATTTCAATTGGCAAAAGATGCAATCAAATATACATTTGCAGAAGATGGAGTCAACAAGACTTTAGGGAGATTTTTCAATAAGCTGAAAAGTAGGAACTATTATTATAATTGTTTTTGTAGCATATTTATGCTTGTAATTAATAGTAAAAAGTAGTTTGTAATAGTAAGTTTTTATTATGTTTTAATGTATAATAAACTCTCGAATGTAATTATATTTTTAATTTTAATATAATATGATTTTTAATATTGATTTTAATAAATTTATTGTAATACATATTGATTTTTAATATTATAATTATCAATTGTATTTTTTTTAATTTATGTATACCATATGGCTTCGGTTATTAGAAAACCCAAGGCCATAGGTAGTTATCTATGGTTCTCTCACTTAGGCCTCGATTCTTATAACAGTGGCCATAGACCTACGGTCACAGTTAAAAACCGAGACCATATGTACTTTTTGTAGTAGTGAGATATGGAAGATCATGGAATGGATGAATTTATTCTTAGAGGGAATGACGCACCACCAAAATGTTGTGATCAGTATTTACTTTTATTATCTTCTTCCTGAGCTACTTATTATTTTATGTTTGTTTTGAATGAATTTTTATATTTTAACTAAAAAAATGCATTATTGAGTACCTAATATATGTTTGTCAGGGTCCCTGATATTGAAAAGTCCCAAAAAGAAGTTTGTTCTCTTTGTTTTCCTTGGTAGAGTGTGTTTGTCAGCTGTTTTTGTTGTGGTCCTTATACTGGTGATTAAAGGTTGTTTTGTCAATTTTTAAAGGTTTTTGGAAATTTTTGAACGGTTTTTTTCCATATTTAAATACCACTATGTAGATAATAAATTTTTTAATGAATGTGCTTCTTAAACCAAAGTAAAATATATTGCAATTAATGTGTTTCCTTAAAGAGAAGATATGTGTTTTTTTTGGTGAAGCAAGTGGAAAGATGCATGTTGTAAGTCTCGTTGTATTTGTATCTATGTATTGGCTTCCAGCATAACACAATCTCTTTTATTTTTACTTAGAGTTTTGTCCTCCTTTGTGTAAAAATAGTTATTGTATATCAGTAATACACACACGCATATAGTTAGGAATACTTTGTATATGAGTATGTTTGCACACAATATGTAGTTGATTTTCATTTTACTCGTTCGTTGACATTGTCACTAGTATTTTTGGTTTGTTTCGTATGCAGGTATTTATGAAAAATACCCGATAACTTTTGGTATGAAAAATGTGAGTTTTTAACACCTCATCACCAAGATTCTCATCAAGATCCCCACCACCCTTGGCTAGGTGGCTGAGGAGGTGGCTAGCAAGGTGGTAAATCTGAGTTCTATAAATACTCCATATTTCTTCTTATTTGGTATCCAAAAAATGTAGCAAATTTCTATTAAATTAACATCTCATTTTTTTTGTTTATGGATCACTAATACTATGAGTGTTGTTTGATATTAGTGATTCATGACTGTGTAAGAAAAATCATACTTATGAGTAGTACGTACTCGAGATGGTGTTTGCAAGTGGGTTGTATGTGAGCCATGTGTCGGCTAAGAGTTACTTGGATGCAACTATTTATTTGGGAAAACTTTGTTATAAGAGTGAGCTAACTTAAATACATTGAGTTCTCATATCTCTTGTTATGTGTAATAAGAGATAGGTTGTTTAAATTTGAGGGAGGTACTCAAGATTGAGAGTTGTCACACTTCTAGTTACTGATATATAGTTATTGATCACACCATATTGGGTGGTGTGGGCTTTGAAGAAGTGCTAGGTTTATGTGTCAAACCAAATTGTTACGGAGAGAGTAAGTAAGAGCAACAATAGATAGTAAGGACGGAAGTACCAACTAATAGAGATAATATTGGTTTTATTTCTTTCAGAGTTTTAACCATTATATTGATTAGTAAATTATTTACTACTAAGTGATTACTTTAAGAAACCTAAAGATGTTACCACATAAATAGGGTTTTTATATAGGTTTACTTCGTTATATCTAGTGTTATACATGCTCGAATATATGGCTAGTATAATCAAAGCTTAAATAGTGTATATTCCTACATACTGAAGTTTAAACTCTGATAAGAAAACTAATGATATTTATCACTTGATTTATACTTATTGAATTTTATATATATTGCCTTATTATACTGTCTATCTTTGATAATATGTAATGCATATGTGTTTATCTATCTTGTGCTTTCCTCCCTATGATTTACATGTTTAAGTTGATTCCCTAAGGAGTAAGCATCTCCTTAGCCTAATTATGTATTAGGTTTTAAACCCCTTTAATGTTTTTAAGCATGATCAATGTGTATTTTAGTATAATATAAGTTTCTTCTATATAATTTCTAACATACTATATGTATTCTCTGAGAAAGTTTACTTGTTATATGTTGCCGCATGCTTTCATTTCTTTCAATGTGGCATGTCTATAACATTCTAATAATAGCTTATACTATAGTAAATCAATCTTCCTACTCCTAATTAATTTATCTTACTTATGTCAATTATATGCATGTGAGTTTGACGTGAGTCTCGAAAGAGGTTGTATCTCCTTACCTTTGTTTTTTCCCAAGTGTTGGACTCTTTATTTGGTTTGCTATGTTTAGATTGATCATATATTGTGGGAGTAAAATTATCATTTATCGAATATGTTTTTTCATATAAAGTCTTGAATGGATTGGAAATTCTTTGTTGTTTAGCATGAATTCTTCCCTCACATGCTATTAATTTTTTGTCATGCATATGTATGTTTCTAGTCTAACAAGTGCGTTTGAGGAATACTGTTACTAGTGTGTTTACTGCATAATGGTGTTTTCGTATCTGTTGAGTGTTTTGATAGTGTGTTGAATTAAGCATGGTGTTGTATACTTTGGCTATGTAAGTTGCTTAGTTCACATTTATAAGGTCGGCTTGACTTAATTGATATAGAGTTCATGAAAAAATTCTATTGGTGGCATCTCTACCCTTCATCTATGTTTTGGTTATATATTTGAATCAGAAGAATAATTGACCTTTGAGTAATTTTTCTTACATATATGATTCTTTACACGTTATAAGATTTCTTTTTTTGTTAGTTTGTTAATAAAAAATGAAACTTCTATTTAAATAACTTGTTTCTATGGTTACATATGTTTGATTGATATATGTAACCTTCTTTGCTTATTTTTACTTTTGATACATATTAGATTTAGTATATTTTTTGTTAGCAATCTGAATCACTTTTAATATGGTGTTATATTGCATATAACTATTGCATATTTCTTTGAGCAATAGTTTTGGTTGAAATTATATTGATTAAACTTTGTTGTTATCTTAGTTCACCAATTGTCTGCTTATATGATATGTGAGATGGTGAGTGGCATAGGCAGTAGAGATCTAAATGTTTTGTGTCAAGCAAGTTAATATTGGAAATTTGTTAGGAGATCTATTTTTTTTTGTCAAGCAAGTTGAAAACATGACATGTATTATCCCTATATTTACTACAAATGATTTTTTTGTCATTTTTTGTAGGGATTTTTGTCTATATTGAAATACACTACTACAAAATTCGGCATTTAAGTTGATACCTAAAGTTGTTTTTGGAGAAAACTGACTTATAATAAATTTATCGGTTCCGTGAAAAACCGACGCTACATATAGCGTCGGTTGAAGTATTGAACTGACGCTACATATAGCATCGGTTGAAGTGTTGAACCGACACTACGTCCTATGTGTAGCATCAGTTCAACACATCAACCGATGTTACGTATAGCATCGGTTGACGTGTTGAACTGACGCTACACATAGGACGTAGCGTCGGTCCTATGTGTCAACTAATGCTATCCACGTGTGTAGCGTCAGTTGACACGTAGAACTGACCCTACACCCTCGTGTAGCGTTGGTTCAACATGTTAACCGACACAATACACGTGGATTTTTCCTTTTCTCTTCTTTATTCCTCATCAGACACAACATTTTTAATTTACAGCTTTGTAAACAACACCCAAAACCGACCTTCACCTCCTCCACTCTTTCTCATTGTTTGGCCACCTATGACCACCAATTCCAACATCGTTTAGTGGATTTTAATCCTCTCCAAATTATCTTGCAGATCCCCTATTTTTTGAGGAAAATACTCAATTTTTTATGCCAATTTTCTTACTTACAAAACATCTTTTTTTTCTTCATTTCCTTCATTTTGTCATTTCTTTTACTCTTATAAGTATTTCTATTAATCCTATGTACTTATTATTCACTTTACGTTATTTTTTGTATATTATGTGTATAAAGTTTTGTATTATGTATGTTATTATTTTTATTATGTAGGTTTTGTATAAATATTTTATAATAAAATAAATTTATATATATATTTATGACTGTAATTTATGGTTGGTGTTTAATTTATTTATTTATGTTAATGTGAAATGGAAAAGACATGATTCAATAATATGATGCTTATTAAAATATTTGTGATTTGAAGTAGTGTAGTTATTTAAAAAAAATCTTTACCTCACAAAATTGTTGTATAAATTCTGTTTTATATATCTTAAATTTTAAATCAACTCAAATGATGTGGCATATTATTATTAGTAATTACAATCAATCTCATATAATTATATTTATGTGTATATATTTGTTATGTTTGGTTTTTATGTATTTATTTTTATATGATGTTTTGGTATATATTCAAATAATTAGGGAAATGAATTCATATATAATAATACCTGAAATATATTGATTGGATACATATTTAATATGTTTAATATCATTAATAGAAAATGGATAAATCTTGGATGTCAAAATGTAGAATTCAGCAGGACTACATTTTTGGAGTTGAAAGTTTCTTGGAATTTTCTTGAAGAAATAGTAATAATGAAATTAGTATGATTCAATGTCCATGTGTTAAATGTAAAAATGAGAGATTTCATAATGTTTATAAGGTTAAATATCACCTTATCTGTAGTGGTATATTTTTGAGTTATAAAAGTTGGTATTATCATGGAGAAAATATTGATAATACTCAAGGGGAATAGATAAATAAGAATGTGAGTGGATTATATACATCTTATCATAATATATAGACAAAAAATATGTTTCATGGTGTTGAAGATGAACTACATGAGGATGATCTCGAAACCTTTAAAAAATTTCTAGAAGATGCCAAAATTCCGTTGTATCCAGAATGCAAGAAATATCCTAAAATGTCATAATTGGTTCATTTGTACAATATGAAGGCAAACATAGTTTTTCTGACAAGGGATTCACAGAATTACTAAATCTACTAATAGATATTTTTCCTGAGGGTATTGAATCGCCATCTTCAATGTATGAAGTGAAGAAATCTCTTAGTTGATATGGCATGGAATATCATAAGATTCATGCTTGTCCAAATGATTGTATTCTTTATAGGAAATAATATGAGACATTAGATGATTATCTGGTGTGTAAAGAATCAAGATGGAAGCATGCTACAAATGAGACAACATCTAAGAAAGGCATGACTACAAAGGTTCTTTGGTACTTTCCTCTGATTCCTCACTTTCAAAGGTTGTTCAAAAGTAAAGAGACATCAAAGATATTGACTTGACATTTAGATAATCGATCTAATGATAGGGTGCTACATCATCCTTGTGATTCTCTATATTGGAAAGTAGTAGATAATTTATCCCCTTAATTTGCATCTGATTCGCTCTATCTTTGTCTTGCCATTGCTACTGATGGAATTAATCCATGCAGTTCCCTTAGTAGTGGATATAGCTATTGGCCAGTAATTATGGTAACATATAACCTTCCTCCCTGGTTGTGTATGAAAAGAAAATTCATGATGTTAACATTATTGATCTCAGGAGCAAAACAACCCAGTGTTGATATTGATGTATATTTGCAACCTCTGATAAATGATTTAAAGACGTTATGGAATGATGGTGTAAATATTTACGTTGCACATAAATAAGAACAATTTAACTTGAGGGGGGTCCTTTTATAGACAATTACTGATTTTCCTACCTATGGAAACTTATCAGTACATGCAACAAAAGGTTATATGGGATGTCCTATATGTAGTGATGGCACTTCTACAACTTATCTTGTTCACGGACGAAAGATGTCTTGTATAAGAAATAGAATATTTTTCCATCTAGACACAAGTTTAGATACCAAAAGAAACCGTTTAATGGTGAAGAAGATCATCATCATGCACCCCGTCCTTTGTGAGGTATTGATATATTAAGGCAATTGAATGGTATGACATTTAAAAAATATGGAAAGATGAAAAAAAGAATACTCACTAAGGTAGGGAAGCGAAAGAGGTAAACTAATAAAAGGGGTGAAAATGAAAATGTTACTAAATTAGTATATCATGGTTGTTGGAATAAAAAATCAATATTTTGGGAATTATCTTATTGGAAAGACCTACACATTTGTCACATCTTAGATGTCATGCATATTGAGAAAAATGTATATGAGAGCTTGATTGGTACATTACTTAATATACCTAGAAAAATGAAGGATGAGATTAAAGCAAGATTGGATTTAAAGAAACTAGGCATATTACCTGAATTGGCACCAAGGGTAGAAAATGATAAGAATCGAACATACTTGCCACCAGCATCATATACAATGTCAACAAAAGAGAAGGATGAGTTTTGTAAATGTTTGGTGGGTGTGAAAGTTCCTAATAGTTACTCATCCAACTAAGAAATTTTGTGTTTGTCACCGATAAGAAACTTAATGGATTGAAATCACATGACTGTCATATCTTAATTCAATAGTTATTACCACTTGCTATTAGATCATTTCTTTCAAAACATGTTCGATTATCAATAATTCATATTTGTTCATTCTTCACTACAATATTCAAGAAATCTATATCAATTGGCGAGTTAAACTCTTTATAGAAAGATGTTGTAGAGACTTTGTTTCTACTTGAAAAATATTTTCCTCCTTCTTTCTTCGATATAATGATTCACTTGTTCATTTAGTTTGAGAGGTTCAATTGTGTGGTCCTACTTACTTAAGGTGGATCTATCCTTCTGAGAGATACATGCAAGTCCTTAAAGGATATGTAAATAATAGAAATTGACCTGAAGGATGCATGGTGGAATGTTACATTAATGAAGATACCATTGAGTTTTGTTCTGAATACTATAGTGGTTACACTGAAATTGGGAATTCTACGCACAAGTTGTTCTTAGAACGTCACATGATCCTAGTAGGTAACCCTATTCTTGGTGGAGTTTATTGATCGCACTTGATGGGAAAAAGCACACCGAATCATTTTGGTAAATAATAATGAGGCACAACTGTACAGAGTAAGTGATGATAGGTTCAACCTTTCCATTTAAAATGATATTATTTTTATTTAACTAGTAATGATATCTACTTTATATATCTTTAATAACATTACAGAGAGCATTTAAACTTACTAAAGATCAATCCTCATTATAAAAAAATGAGGAGAAAAATGGTTGTATGATGAACATAAATGAGAGCTTATTAATTGGTTTCGCAACCATGTAAGTGTCACATACAAGAATTCATTAGTACTTCTATGAAATGTTTTAAAACTTTGCTTTAAACACATTTCATGTTTTTGTATGCATAAATTCAAGTTGAACTTAACAAACCTAATCATAAAATAACAGAAAGTTTAGAATGGCTTGCATATGGTCCAAAATTCGATTTCAAATCATTTTCTAGTTTCACAATTAATGGATAGAGGTTTATGACTTAAGCAAGGAACAAAGTCTGAGTAAATTAGAATAGTGGTGTGAATATGGTTGCACAAACTTTGCAATTTTCCAGTTCAAAAGATGATAATCATGTACTTTCTGATAGAACATATTATGGTATAATTCAAGAAATTTGGAAACTCGATTATGAGGTCTTCCATGAAACAGTATTGTTGTGTGATTGGGATGAAGATGTTATCAATGTTGGATATAAAATATATGATTTTGTATTTACCCTTGTAAATTTATTTAAGTTAAGTCACACTGATGATCCTTTCACGTTAGCACTTCATGCAAAACAAGTATTTTACGTGAGCGATCATATTGAAACAAGATGCTCTATTGTGTTAATGCCTCCATAAAAAGAGTTCTACCATTGTGATGCTTTAGAAGATTATGACCCTATGCTTGATACATTATCTAATATTATTCATTTCTCAAACAAATTGCCTAATGCATGTGATGATCTAGTTGATAACAATGATTCTTTGTTATGGACTCGAAGTGATTGTGAAGGAATATATGTAAATGATCAATAACCTAATTAAACATAATGTATGTTCTATATTATTCTAATAACTCTTGGATTTTTATATGTATGGACTTAAAATTGTTAATTAATTTATATTTCATCATTGTTTGTAGATATTTCATGGATCCTAGGGTACTAGAGCTTGTAGATCCAAATGATTTATTGGGGCATTTGAAAATACTTTGTTGGGTGAATATACCGATGCTCCACTTAACCCAAATAATAGAGTACCCATTCTATTTGATGCTATTGGTAATCCAATAAGGGAAAATGGCCAACAATTGAAATCCTCTATTGGTAGACTTGTGAAGTCAAGTATACCAATCAATATAAATGATTGGACTCAGGTTGACGAAGCTGAAAATGTCAAAATATGGAAAACCATATGTGTAAGTCTCTTTTATTTTATAACTAATTACATATATTATATCTTTTTTGTATTGTATCTCATCTTTTGTAGTGTGTTTTTACAGAATCGGTATAAAGTCCCTAACACTTGGAAGAGCAAGTGTTATAAGATTGAAAATAAGGCGTGAAAGGAATACAAAACTTCTATATTGGTTAGAAATTGTGTGCTTCCATATTTGGAACCACTTGATGAAGTAGAACTATACAAAATCCCTAAAGGACACTCCTAGATTACACCACAAGTTTGGAAAGACTTTGTGGATTATAGACGTATGGATGAATTTCAAATTATTAGGGAAGAACATTAGAATATACAAATGTACAATATTCTTCCTAACCGTACTAGAAGGTCTTCAAATCCTAAAGTTAGATATAGAATGGTATTATTAATTTGTGTTAATTTATAAATATTTTTATATTTATTTTCCTCAAATTTAAGGTGATGTCATGGTTTATAAATTTATTTAAGTTATGTAGGAAGCTGAATTGGGTATATCGGTTGCCCAGTCTGAATTGTACATTGAAACAAAGACCCACAAACCGAAGAAGTCAAGACCAATGACTAAGCGAGGAGAAGAACAACTAAATAAGTTGGTTAGTAATTTAACTTGATACAAAGTCCTTATGATTTTTTCTAATTGATGTAATAATGTATGATATGTTTGTTTGCTTTATTATTTGTAGAGAGTTGTTCAAGAACAAATAGCTAGGGGTGAAATAATATAATAGCCCGGGAGAGATGCTATATATCATGCATTCGGACGCGAGCATCCTGGTCGTGTTAGGGGAGGAAGCCAATATGATGGCTATATTGAGTATTTTAACATTCCAAAACAAAAGCCTCAGATGATCAGTAAGGAGAAATACCGTAAAATTGAAGAAGAACTCAGCTCTTTTAAGGCATCAATGTTAAGTGAGATTGCCACTTTAAAAGAATATCGATCATAACACATGTTATGCATGTCATCATACTACAATCAGGGCATGCCATATTGGCCAGGCATACAACCATACATGCCAGTCATGCCACCCATGCAATGTTAGGGTGCCCAACCTATATCCTGTATGGGATATAATCATCTTATTGATCCTCCCTTTATGCCAGGAATGCAAAATTAATCAGGTAGTGATTCATTTTCTCCAATGCAATATGTGCATTCTTACCATTTATCACATCATGATGAACGTTTTGATGAGAATGTACTTCCAATAGATACCCCACATGGGAGTCCTCCTCTATTTGATGAAACATTTGTGGTCAGATTTAAAGTTTATGTAAATAGTCTTTTATTTTTATTTTTTATTATATATTTTATTTATTATTTGTAACACTTAAATTTTTTATAGAATATGAAATGTTTGTTGAAACATCCTTCATCAACGGACTTTGTTGCTATTAGAATGGTACAACAATTGAGCAATGATCAGGTGATTCATAATCAATATTTTCCAAATCATTGGAAAATAGTAATTGATCAATCATTGCTCCATGATTGTCCACTACCTATGCCTTCTGATGCTACCACAGTCTAAGAGGCGATTGGACAATATGTGGCTTGGCCATCGAGTCAAGTTGTGATCAATTTTGACGTGGTACTATTTTTTAACTTAAGATAACACTTTTTTAGTACTATTATATTATTATTCTTTTATTGTTACTAACATACATAATACTTCTTCTTTAGTTTATTATACCATAATTACTAAGTGCGACACATTTAAGAGATACAAAGCAAGTATCTCGTGGTAAATCTATGTTTAGTGGTCAATCATCGCACACTAAGTCATTCGAAAAGAATAAATGGAAAAATTATAGTTATGATTATGCTTTAAACTTCATTAGAAATATTAGCACTTTAATGACTAATGTTGCGAGGGTATCTAGCATAAATGATAGATGGACTGTGCCACTTCCTATAGAAAGTTTTGGTGTAGACATCAGTCAAACATATATATCGATCGAGTGCATATGACAACTATTTGAATATCAAATGATCGATTTAAATATAAGTCAAGTGCGGACAAGGTGAGTCATCAATCAATAGTTGATAATTTTCATTTATGTAGAAGATATATATGTATATTTATATTATCTAATTATTTATATATATTTCTTTTATATAAGGCATGTTATTATCGACTTCAACATAATCACTCATCACATTTAGCAATGTTCTATGATTTTTCATTTTTCAATCAATATCAAGGGAAGAATGTTAGCATCAGAGCTAAACAATTATGTGATAGGGAATTAACGCTTAAGAGAAATCAAAAGTTGATAATCCCTTTGGCCACTATGATTTGAACAAGGCCAAGATCATTGGATGTTGGTAATCCTTGATCTGTATGGAAATCATGTTTGGTACTATGACTCAGCTTTCATAGAATTGAGTAAAGATACAAAAGGAGTTGTTAAAATGTAAGAATTATAGCTAGCTATTTTTCTTCTATTGTTCTTTGTAATATTTAATAAAAAAATAACAATTTTAAACTTTGATAGGGCATGGAAGCTGTGGAACAAGAGTAGGGGCATTACCCTTAAAAAATCTCATAAGCTTATATGGGACAAAATTATAGTATGTACAAGTGAATATTAATAATTTTATTAATTTTACTATTGAATAATAAATATGTTCGAATATGAAAAATCATGTACACTTATTTTTTGTAGGTTCCATAACACACTGATGGAGTCATGTGTGATTACTATGTCATGAAGTTTATGAGCAAAATCATCACAAATATCAACATTCCAATATGTGGTAATCTCTTTTACCAATATACATTTTTAACATATATAAGTTATTTTTTGTGAATTCATGAAATTACATTCTTATTTTGAATTTAAATACATGTAGTTTTTTGGTTGGAACAAGACGAGCTATGACCCGTAAAATTTTTGATGATTTACGAGAGAAATGGGCAAAACACGTGGTTCAAATTATATCATCATAAGAAGAATCAGGAGAAGAATCTGATGATCTTGAATAGCATATGACAACATCATGGTAATTTTTATAATGCTTTAATTTCTCTATTACTGTGTATAAAGTTTGGACATCTTATTTGATGGATGTTTATATGTGCTCATGTATTTAGGGGAACGAATTTTTATATGGACCTATTTTTTGCCCAAACTTCATCTCATATCTCTTGCCTAGTTCCTTGGTATGACAATATCATGGTAGTCACTGGTCATCCAAGTACAGAAAAACCACCAACAATCATCATATCTTCAAGAGTAATTGTTGGTTCACCCTAAGGAAATACAAAAGTATTAGTTTATGGGCACCAAAACTCAACCAACCCAAGTAACAAATTGGAGTTACACTTGACTTCATATTTAGATCTCATTATAACATTAAAAATATCAGATTCATTCCAGATTTATATAGTGCTAATATAATTTCGAAGGGATGTGGTTATTATTATGTATCACTTTGATGTCGATATGGTAATCTCTTTTACTAATCTTTTAACATATAAGTTATTTTTTGTGAATTCATGATATTACATTCTTATTTTAAATTTAATTACATATACTTCTTTGGTTGGAACAAGTCAAGAAATGGGGTTTATTATTATATCACTCTGGTATCGATGTAGTAATCTATTTTACTAATCTTTTAAAATATTAAGTTATTTTTGTGAATTCATGATATTACATTCTTATTTTCAATTTAATTACACATAGTTCTTTGGTTGGAACAAGGCGGGCTATAGGGGTTATTATTATATCACTATGGTGTCGATGTGGTAATCTCTTTTACTAATCTTTTAACATATATAAGTTATTTTTTGTGAATTCATGATATTACATTCTTATTTTAAATTTAATTACATATAGTTCTTTGGTTGGAACAAGTCGAGCAATGGGGTTTATTATTATATCACTATGGTATTGATGTAGTAATCTATTTTACTAATCTTTTAAAATATATAAGTTATTTTTTGTGAATTCATGATATTACATTCTTATTTTCAATTTAATTACACCTAGTTCTTTGGTTGGAACAAGGCGGGCTATAGGGGTTATTATTATATCACTCTGGTGTCGATGTGGTAATCTCTTTTACTAATCTTTTAACATATATAAGTTATTTTTGGTGACTTCATAATATTACATTCTTATTTTGAATTTAATTACATATAGTTCTTTGGTTGGAACAAGTTGGATATGCAAATTTTTGATGATTTACGAGAAGAATGGACAAAACACATGGTTTAAATTATAACATCATAAGAAGAATCAAGAGAAGAATATGATACTCTTGAATAACATAGGAAAACAACATGGTAATATTTATAATGTTTAATTTCTCTATTCTTGTGTCTCTGAAGTTTGTGATGTTTGTTTGATGGATGTTTATATGCTCGTGTATTTAGGGGAATGAATTGTTATATATACCAGTTTATTTTTGGCCAAACTCCATCTCATCTCTCTTGCCTAGTTTTCTGGTTACTATGTTGGTAATTCTAAACAAACTAAGCTTCTTCTCCTTGAAATAAAATGAAAATATCACAAAATCCATGACAAAAGAGACATTATTTTATTTTTAATTTAAGTTATATATATATGTATTGTATAAAAATTATTTTTTTGTAATAAATTTAATTCTCAAGTAATTAATTATATTTAATTTTTCAATTATTTGTATTATTTAAACTTTGTTAAACAAATTTTGGTTTTTTTCTACTATTATGTGATCGAATACAGGTTTATGTCATCGAATAGAGGTTCTTAGTAGAGTATAAAAAGAGTAACATATGTATAAAAAAATAATTTAAAGTCGGTTCACGAGTTGAACCAACTTTAAATTTTAAGTCTTTCCATTTAAAGTCAGTTAAAGCAGTTTTTAACTAACTTTAAAGCCATGTTTTGTAACAGTGATTCCACTGTGTTAGTAACATATTTTTTTAATAAATGTGTTTCCTAAAACAAAGATACTTGGCATTAGTATTTTGAACATTTGCAACAAGATCTTAGGGATGGAGATGAGAGGGGTTGGAGTTTTACATCAGAAGCATACAGGTATAATAAGTGACTTTAAAGTGATTACACTTTAAGTTAAGTGTAGGTAGTGTGATTGGCACATTATGTAAAACTTCTCAAAGGTTAATACAAGCAAGTCATTTAGTCTTCCTGTGCATTATTGGAATTATGGTATGGCTATATCAGAGTTTGAATTTCAAGTAAAAAATGAATGCATTGAGGAAAGAATATAAGAAATCTTATGTATGGCTGAAAAAGAAACATACAAGACATTAGTCAAGAGCATATTACAAGTTAAGTATTACTTTTCATTAGTAATTTTTAATTTTATTATATTAAAACTGTTTCTTTCATTTTAAATATAATGATGTTAGTTTTTATTGAATTAACACAAATCTTTGTGATTAGCACTCCTGAATCAACATATAATATATGTTTGAGCATAAAGTATGTTCTAGAGCCCAACCCATGAAGTGGCCGAGTCATGGTAAATAATGCGTGAGAATTAAGACAAGCTCGCACCTAGAAAGATAGATTTTACAATTTTCCTTAGAAGTCTAGAACACTCAAGATCGATCGTTTGTTCGGTCTTGTAATTTGGTCAACCCTAGACTAATTTATGGTTTTACTATTTATCCCTTTAACACATTGTCACATAATCCCCTTAAATATGAGCTAAATCAAAGGACAATCTAGAATGACAATGATTTGGCACCACTTCAAATCATCCCTCAAAGTTACTAGGTAGGGTCCTACATCGAACTAGTGCTCGACGCTTACAGATTATCTTGGTTGCGGGAGTGATGGAGCCTAGTGTCATTAATCTATAAGCTATAAAGAAAAGTTTGTTTAATATTTCTTTCTAATGTGTAGGCTTTAGAAGATAATTTTGGATATTAGCAAGCCTTTGTTTTTCATCGAGGCTTTAAATGGCTAATTATAAGGCAATATTTTTTATCACAAACTTTGTATCTGCCCAATAAATCCTTATCAGCCTCTCATCACTATCAATTGTCTCTCACTTACTAGAAACATAAAAAAATATATAGTTTTCAGTTCTTCTCATTCTCAAGAAGGATCACATTTATGCCTCATTCTTGTTTGGTTGACATATAGAATATTTCTACCTTGAGTTCACTATATATGAGGGTACGAGAAAGTACGTACCTCGACTCATTAGGCATTAATTGGCCTAGTATGAGCTACATCCTCTTCAAAAATATTCTAACTAATGAATACAAGGGAAACTTGACCCCAAGTCAAAAAGCCTTCTCATGAAAGGTTGTCCAACCTTCAGGTAGGGTTGTACTATTCATTACACCAGGGTTTGAGATCATTATGTTGATAGAAGGAGGCATGTTGTTCATTTTCCTAAGCCTCTCCTAAGAACATGTGGCTACTGTTTCTTCAGATATGGTCGTTTCCATTGCCTTCCAAAGTTCACTATCTCCAACCATCTACCTTCTCATAAATTGGTTTGGATTTTTTTTATCTAAAAGTCATGATTCTTTTAATAGAGTGATTTCATATGTATATACCATGTGAGATCATTGTCATAGAAGCCAATAAATTTTGCTTCACTTAACTTTAGAACATTAGGAAAGGTCCTCATGGTGACAGAGTGAGCTCAAGGCAGACGAGGTATTATCATATTGGTATATTTTGACTTATTAGACTTATTTGGGTATTGGTTTTATCTTTGGACCTATTAGACTTATTTAGGTATTGGTTTTATCTTTGGACTTATTAGGCTAAAGGTATTTTGGGTTTCCTTCTCTTATTCAGTTGAAATTGATTCGTTATTTTCCCTTTATTCTTATGGAATATGAACCATTCTAGATTTCTTCTCGTTACTCTTTTGATTTTATGGGTATTTCCCTTTTCAGTTATAGACAAATGATAGAATCATAAATGTCTTTATATCCAATAATATAGGATATGGATGACTAATTAATCATCAAGTTGGCATGAGATACTTGTTGGCACCATAATTGTGCTAATTACTATTTGATTAATTGATAGGATCTTTTTATTTTAAATGTTAAGTATTCTCGGTTGTTATTTGGATTTTTCATGGGAGCTTTATTTTTTATGGTGCTATTGATATCCAAGTTGGTCAATGAAGATGTGTAAATTATTAATATGGGTTCTTACTTTGAACTTGCAATGTTAAAGTGGTATATTTTGACTATATGGGTAATTCCTTTTCATTTAACTTTCGTTTCACCATCACTACTTTTTGACAAGTTTTGTTGTTATTGTCTATTTTGTGGAATGGTTCTTATTTTTCCCTGAATGATTTAATATTTGATTAACTTTGAATTGATTGAATGTTTTGTATTGATTGATTATTTGGATAGTTTGAGATGATTTGGTATGTTATTGATTGGATTTTTGGTCTCTAACATGTATTAGCCGCGTTAAACTTTCCCTATTCTATTATCATTGTGGGTTTTCTATCATGGATATGTGTGATGAGCGAAAACCGGCATCGCTGATTCTCGCAAATACTTTGGTTTTAATATTTATAAAATTCTCGCAAGTGCACGAATCATTTCGTAGAAAATGATAAGTATACTCCCAAGGTCGATCTAAGGAAGGATTGTATGTGGTTTTTAATTTATTATTCAAACTTTTAAAAACGAAATTAAATCCTAAACATCCTGTCACGATAGTTTGGTTTTTGTGTTCCTAATCTAATAACATAAAATAAACATATATACAGATTAATTAAATATAATCTAAAAAACATAAAAATAAATATAGATACAAATTGAATAAATATTTATCTAAAAATAAATATAAATACATTCAATAAATATTCATGCAAATTTTATCATTTATATTAGTGGAGTATTTATGGATATAATAACTAAATTAATTATGCTTGCTTTCATATTATCTAGGTTATTAAAGATATAAATTGATATTTTATTGATTCTCTCTTTTTGTATGAATACCACCTTTGGTGAGTTAGATATTCTTTGTTAACTAAACAAATCAATTAACACCTATGGGTGGGGTTCATAACTAATTTGGTTAATTAAATTAATTCCTTTTTCTAAGAGATTGAAAATGAACCATTTAAATGCCACCTTTGGTGGGGTTAGATAGTTTAAACTTTATTCAAGGTGTCCAAATTAAACCTAAGAATTTAGTTATCCGAGCTCTAACTTTCAAGTTTTAAAACCATTACTGAAAATATGTTGTTAATAAATTTTCAAATAATATTTCTTATAAAAACTTTTGAAATAGAGCTTCGCTCTAACTACTAAGTGATTGTACCGACAAATAAAAAGGCACTACTCTAAATTAGACCGAATAATTAAACCTTAAAATTAAATTTTTCGATTTAAGTTTGTAATGGAAAATAATGTATTTCTCTCTAACATCCTTAATATAAAATCTTGAATAAAAACAAAATCAATTTATTTTGTAGAAATGTTTTACCTATTTAATATTTCACAAGCATAACAACGTTATTATTACATCATAATTATAAACTGCTAGCACGCTTAAATTTAATCACAGATAAATTAAATATAACATGTAAGAATAAAGCATAAAAAATAGCGTAAAGAAAATAAAATCCTTACGTAACTTCGACGCTATTCCGTTGCTAGAAAACCTCCAAGCGGAATTTGCACTTCCATTTATTGAATCAAAAATCTAAATTATTACAAAAACATTACAAGTTCCTCTCAAAAAGAGAAGAACTCTAAACCTAAGAGAATTGAACTAAAAACTAAGAGAAAAACTAAGAAAAGCTTAGAAACTAAGAAAGAAACTAAGAAAAACTCAAAAACTAAGAAATGAGAGAAAGAAAGAAGAGAGAAGTGTGGTTTTGAGGTGTGATTTGAAGTGAATGGAAGAGGGGTATTTATAGGTGAGGATGGAGAGAAAAAATGAGTAAAAAAATGTTAAAAAAAATATTAAAAAATTAAAAAAACGTGTAATGGACATGCTGAGGTCATCTATGACGTCGGCGATGACATCACATGGCCGCACGTGAAAAATGGGGTGAAAAGCAACGCGTTGGCGTCTGGGTACAGGCGTCACATTGAATTTCTCGTAGGTGAAGCGATGCCAGGCCGCAGCCGCGCGGAAGCGGGTGTCAATCACGGCGCGTTGCCAGCGACGTAAACGGCGCCGGCACCGGGCGTAGCGATTTTCCGTCTTTTTGACATTTTTGACCTTTTCGACCCATTTTGTCCAATTTTTCCATGTTTGTTGACCTTTTCCCACTTATTTATTAATATATTTGTGATGTATTGCTTCAAGTATTCTTCTTTGAGTCTTTAAATTGCATTTTTAAGCCAAAATACCTGAAAAACAATAAAAATACCCGTGATTCCGAAAAAGACAAATTTATATAAATATATGATAAAACATATAAATATATATTTTTTTAATCAATTAATGTGCATAAAATCATGGTTATTATAGTGCTTTTTGAGCACTCATCCATGTGTTGGTTATATTTTATGACTAACATCAATTATAGACGACAAAGGGAGTTTTCATGTCGTCGTCTTCTATTAAGAACTTGGCATTTGGATTATTGTGTTGGTTCTTCTGTGGTGTAGTTTGAGTTTTTCTCTATTGTACTACTAAGAGATATGATACATTTAAGTGCTTGTATGTTGCTATTAGTATTTGGATTATATGCACTAATTGGGGTATATTTAATTGATGGAAGATTGTTTTATTATATGTTTTATATATACTTAATTAAACGGTTATTCTTTTGAGCTCGATGGAATTCAAGTTCTAGTATTAATGTCCTATAATAAGGTTCTTTATTATTGAAAAAATTTCATATCTCATTATGCAAGTTAGGAATATTTTATATTTATACTCTAACTTGAGGAAGAGAGTTAGAATATTTCTTCTTTTTACATACGATGATAGCAACTTATGTCAACTTTGATTTGTTAGCTACATTACTACCGCTAAGCCACGTATAGAGCTAAATATCCTAATTTTTAGAAATTCCTTTTTATTGTGATTTTTTATCACTTTATCACCAGTATTTCACCTCTTGTCATTATTTAGGGACCTTCTACTAATGTGACCTACAACTTTAATCAAGGTTAACGTCATCGACAAAGTGGTGTATCCTATTATTATCTATTATTTCGGGTTGGTTTAGTGACTACTTTTATACTTTTTGGAAAGGCTATTTTAAGCAGTTTTGAGATTCAATTTTACTCGTGGAAAATTAATTTTTCTTATTTCTATTTTATTGTCTTTTGTAATTATTCAAGCTAAACGTATATATCTTCAACTTAGGGCCAAGCAAAATATCTTATCAATCCGAAAAATTTGATCAAATCTGAAAAAAATGGATTGGTTTTGATCCGAAGTTGGATAAGATTTGGATTGAATTTTGGAAATCCAATCGGATTCTGATTCGAATTCATATTAAAAATATTCAAATTCATATAATCCAATCTGATTTGATATATATAATATATATTTAATAACATAATTAAACATGTATATATATATATATAAATGTCTTGATATTATTTGTCCAATTTATATATTATGGTCTACCATTTCATATTATATTAAATCATTTTAAAAATTTAGACAATAAAAATTAAATTTCCCTTCAAAACTCTAATCTAAAATCAAAATACATTTAATTTTCATTTCACTCTCAAACTCGTCAGCGCGACATTTTCTCTCATGCCATTCCATTTCTCAGCATGTGACCAACCATTGTCCCATTCCTTTTTCCAGCTTGGTGCCATCAGCTCTTCATCATCCCTGACTAGCAGACTCCCTATCCAATCATTTTTTCCAGCCATTTTTTTTATTGGTTCATCCCCTCCCATTGTTTATCATATTCCCTACCAAGCTTACAGATTCTCAATCATTGTTCCTTAATATAAGTAGGTTAGATTTTTGTAATGGTTTTCTTTTTTTGAATTTTTTTTTAGATTTCATTTTCTTCAAAGTTCAAATGCTATTTTTCATGATGTGCCATTGATTTTGGTTCATAATTTTTTGGTTGTTCTATGTTTGTATTCTTGTGAGTGGGTATCACGCAACAGAGTATTGTGAGTCAAAAATAATAATTTTTTTAGTAATACTACATTGTGCTTGGATTTCTGTGATATATTTATATGCTTAGGTTAGCTTATCAGGTTAAAATATTTATGATCATTGTTATGAAATGATCAGTTGCTCAAATAGATCATGTCTAAGCTTAATATCATGTTTTTTTACCTAAACTAGTCTAGTGTTTTCCACTTGCAAGTTTGCAATCTCAAATTGTGTTTTTAGTTTTGCTTCTTAATTATCTTCTTGTTATGTCACATTGTATCCTTGATTAATGTAGACATGTATCAATTTTTGAAAATGTCAAGGCAATATGCAGTGACCTATAAGTCTCACAATGGAAAGTGTTTTAACAGTTGAAACTGTTCCATGCTTGGCAATCATCAACAAAGCCTTCTATATGTATGTCTAATTCACATATGTATTATATACCTATTATCCTGTTATACACATTGGGGTGTCAACTAGTCAACTTTTTATGTGTTGACTTCCCTTCTTTTGATATTATTTGTCTTATTTTTTACTATATTTCACTAGCCATTGAGTTTCCCATTTGGGATATTGTACTAGTATTACTCTATAATTCCTTATAGTTTTTACCTTTCTCTTATCCCTCCTTTTTCCTTAGTTGATAATGCCTTAATGGGTACCAATGATTCATTGTCTCACTAAACCTAATACTCATAACATTACCACATGTTCAAAGTTATGTATCAGTCTCACTAAGCCTAAGTTTTTTTGTTTTCACTATCCATGATGTACCTATTTTTCCTCAACCTCGTTTTTATAAAAAGGCTTCACAAGTGCCAACATGGTTCAAAGAAGTGCAAGTTGACTTGGATACCTTACTTTCTAATGAGACTTGGGTGTTTGTTTAATGTAGACATGAGTAAGTGTATGGAAATTAAGAAGTTTTAAACTAGCGAGGATAATACAAATTCTTTAATGGGGATGATGAAAGACTTCATCAAATCATTTAATACAAAAGTGTCAACTCAAAAGGCTTCAATTGGAATTTTGGAAAACCAAATGGGGAAACTTACTCGAGCTATAAGTAAATTGCCTCAAGGTAAACTTACAAGTGACAAAATTGTAAACCCAAGAAGAGAATGTAAGGACCATTGCAACACCATAGACTTGAGTAGTGATAAAACTTTAGAGGAGGAACAAGAGACCCAAAAGGAAATAAATTAGCCACAACAAAAAAAGCAATCTCTATGAACCCACTAATTATTTCCCTCAAATAATGCAAAAGCAAAAGATAGATACACATTTTTCAAAATTTTTGGAAGTCTTCAAGAAGTTACAAATAAACATATCATTTGTAGATGCACTTGAACAGATGCCTTCTTATGCCAAATTTTTGAAGGACATCTTGTCTAATAAATGGAGGCTTAGAGATAATGAAATAATAACTTTGACTAAAGACTGTAGTGCCATCCTTAATAGAAAAATACCATAAAAACTGAAAGATCCAAGTAGTTTTGACATCCATTGCACTATTGGAAACATTCGTTTTGGCAAGGCACTATGTGACTTGGGTTTTAGCATTAACCTCATGCCATTATCAGTCCTTAAGAGATTTTGGATTGGTAAATCCAAACCCACTTCAATAACATTATAAATGGTTGATAGATCAATTAAGAGACCTCGAGGTGTGGTAGAAGATTTGCTAGTAAAAGTAGACAAATTCATCTTTCTGGCAGACTTCATTGTGCTAGACATGGAAGAGAACCGTGACATTCCTTCATACTTGGTCATCCATTCTTAGCAACCATAAGAACACTTATTGATGTACAAAACGATGAACTTACAATGAGAGTGCAATATGAACAAATAATGTTTAAATTTTTTAAAGTATTTGAACCCCCTGACATTGATAATGCAAATGACTACTTAAGGATAAATGTTACTGAATGTAGGGACAACTTAAAAGAATCTATTGAGTCACCCATGATGTTGTAAACATGGACATAAAATCACCAGAAAACAATCCATCTTGTTTTAACTTTGAAAGTATTGCATCAAATGTTGACATTGTAGATTGTGTAAACTTTTTGGAGGACATGCCTCTCATATGTGTATCAAAGGTGATTATGAAAAATTTTGAGATAGGATCTAAGCTTAAACCATTAATTGAAGGGCCACCAAGTTTAGACCCCACACTTTTACTCTCTCATCCCCAATCAAGTATGAAAGTGAAAGAGTCCAATAGAGAGATTAAAAAGATGTTGGAAATACATAAATTGGATGAGTTATGGTAGAGTGCTTATAAGAATTACAAAAAGTTCAAAAGGAAAACAAAAATATGGCATGAGAAGAAAATTGAGCACCATATTTGCGGACCAGAACATAAGGTATTGATGCGTAGTTTCGCAAGTGTATGAATCGTTCAAGTAATAAAGTGTACAAAAGTACGGATATCGAACCCACAAGGAATGGCGTTACTAAGTACCGAAATTGACTAATCCTAATTTTATTTGAAAACCGAATTTTTGAATTTGTTTAAGAAGTAAATTAACTTAAAACTAAATGCAAATAACAAAATTTAATGTTGTTCACAAATGATTAAAAACGCTAAGGCATTTGATTTCGCTAAATCAATTGAATCCGATTTCAAGTCATGTTATATGAGAATCAAAGTTAAAAGTGATGGTTGAAAAACCCAAACTTATCTAATACTCTCTCTCAAGTTATATTAGAATTACTTATCTATGAAAACCAACTATATTTCTATGAAGATTTAATCACAAATAAGCACATTACGATTTATGAAATTTCTAGAATAACCACATACATCATGCATTAGGTGTCAAACTTGCATTCAACATACGGTATTTATCACAAGAAGCATTCATTACACATCTCCTCTCGGTCTCAATATAATGCAACAAATCATCTAAATCTTGATCAGAAATTTAAAAGCATTAAGCATGGAAATAAATACTCAACTTGAAAACAATGAATTCATATAACGATAACAAAAGAAATCAGATTTTCTTGATTCAACTGCATCATAACCTTAGTAAAAACGAATTAGTTCATAATAGAAATAAGAACAAACATATTCTCAATTGAATCCATGAATAAAAAACCTAAATATATTCACTGTGCTCTGAATAAGATTTTCGCCGGTGGCGGGATTTCTAAATTTTGAAACTTTGTTTTCTTTTTAATTTCATTCAATCCCGATCATTTTACTTTGTCTCTAACTTCTCCAAAATCAGGATTTTACCTGAAATTGCACTTTAAACACGAAATACCCGTGAAATGACATTTGTGGATTAAATAATCAAATAAACACAATTTTCACACAAATATCAACATTTAAATCATAACAAAAAGGCAATAATTTAGCTCTTATCAGGTATTATTGAACAAATCAAGACTCAAACTATTTCCAAGCAAACTCAAATGTAAACGGACATAAATGGATGTGCCTTAGGACGTGATATAATCGTCTAGTCAAGGACGTTAAATGTGACATTGGTTGGAAGGTAACCCAACGTTATGTAACTTATATTTTCATTGTTTTTGTTTTGTAGAAAAATAAATGTGGAGAGCAATGGCGCAACAAAAATGAGCATTTCAGCAAAAGATGTGGTGTGGCACGATTAAGGGAGTTTTCTTTTCTTTTACCTATTCATATTTATATGTGCACATTGGGGAAAATAAGTAATTTAAGTTTAGGGAGGGAACTTCATTCTCTACATTATGTTTTCTACTATGCATTTTAAATTTTTAGGAATTTTTTTTAGGGAATTTTTAAAAAAATATTTAGGTTGTTTTTAATCATGATTCGAGTAGAAATTGATAAATTTATGTAAACTAAATGCATGCATGCTTGATATGATACATATAAACTCAATGATAAAAATTGGTTTTCATGACTAGGATAAGGAATGTAACATATTTGTTAAGCTATTTACATTAATCATGTGATATGCTTGCTAGTTTTGATTAAATTGATTCAAATTATTATGCACATGTTCATGATTCATTTTGGTGTGCTTATTGAGAGAAAATTTGTAGTGAGTTATGCAAGTCGATGAGATCTACCTAGTCTAAGAATCTATTTGATCATCCCTTGAGGTAAATTCCTAAATAATATTTAGCAAGAGAAATGATTTAGGCCTTATTTGGATCGATTAAGTCTTTCAAGCTAATCATTATTAATATCTTTTTCACCCATTTAAGCCACATTTAATGCCTAACTAATAAGTATTACCTTTACCCTTGCACCTTTAGCGTGTATGAAAAGAAAAAAAATGCTATCAATTGTTATGCTATAGCATAAGATGAAATGTAATGCACCCTATAAAAAAAGAAGCAAAACTCATAACACAATTATCCCTCTAAAGAAAAAAATATCAAAATAATGTCAAAAGAGGGTTCATTGAAATATCAAGTAAAAGCTCAATTGTAGTTAAAAAGTGCATGATGAAAAAAAAGCTAAGGTGTGGAAAGAGCCTAAATGTCTTCATTTATTGACCTTCCACCTAAGCCTTACATTACAACCATGTAAAGTCCTTATTGATCTTTAGCTAAGTGCATATTTATATTAATGGAAAGGGATGTGAAAAATAGACTTATGAGACTTGTTCTAAGATTGAATTGATTATCATTCTCATATAGGTTGATTTCATGAGTGCATTTGATGATATCATGTGTAGCGCACGCACACACATGAATCAATTTGTCAAAAACCTTGCATATTCTTGTATTGATGGAACATTGATTGATAAATAAATGAACCTATTTATCATTGGATTGTACGACTTTTGAGAGGGATAGTTTTCTTGAAATGTGCATGTACTAATAGACGTATATTTATGAATATACTACCCATGTTATTTTATTTAGTTATAATTTTCTTTACTTAAGGACAAGCAAAGATTTAAGTTTAGGGTGTGATGACTCTATGAAGTAGAGTCATTAATGTACTTTTTTACTTAATATTTACTTGTTTTATTCAATAAATAATATTTTTGGGAAATATAAACTTTTCAGTGAAAAGGGGTCGTCATTGGCATAATTTTGGTCAGTTTTTGAAGCTAAAAAGAGAGAAAAATATAGAAAAATTCAAGAAGGAACGCAATTTTGATAGAGATTCAAGAGGAGATTAACACTACAATTCAATAAATTGATTGTTTTTCTTTTACTATTATTTTTTTTATCAATTTTTGTCTTCCTTTATGAAAAATATGAGCTTTATGAACACAATTTTGTGTAGTTAATTTATTAATCTAGTGATCTTATAAACCCAAATATAATTTTAATTTAATTATATTATTTAATCTAATTTTTATGTTATTAATTGTTTGGATAACAATTTATCTATAGAGGTAATTAAATAGATTTGAGAGAATTATTTAATTGTTTGTCTTGATTAAATAACATGCATAGTTTCTAGTCAAAGATGTATGGTTCTTGTGTATGTGATCCATAATTGATGAACTTAATGAGTAGTATGCAATTTAATTAGCATGAGAGTGTGATTAAATTAATTACTATATGGTGTGTAGTTTACTTGAGAAAGGAATACATGCTATGTTAAATTCAATTGACTGTGTAATTAATTGATAATTATATTGTGGGGATTTTAGTGATTCGCATGTTTAGAAAATTTGGGGATTAATTATTCTTAGATATATTCTCATATATCTTCTTAGTTACCAAAATTGATTTAATCAATTATTGCTATTTACTTTTAGTTATTTTAATTTTGCTTCTTTAAAATATAAAAACACAAAAAAAATGAATTTTATTGTTTTAGTTTTAAAAATTAGTTTATAATAAAATAATCTCTGTAGGAACGATCTTTTCTTGTCATTATATTACTTTTTTTTATACGTATACTTATGTATTCATTGCACACACAATTTTTGTGGTGATCAATGTGTAGTAAATGTGAGGATTACATGATGATGAAGATGGCTAGTAAGATGAAGGTAAAGTTTGACAAGTATTAAGGAGGAGTAGCTAAAATGAATATGATGTTATATGCGTATATTTTTCTTGATCCTAGGCACAAAGAGTGCTCTTTAAATCTAATTTTGCTATAATTGTGTAATGGGGATGAGATTGAGGAATCAATGAGTTCAAAAAGGGTGAAAAAACTTTGGAAAATATGTATGAGGTGTATCATAAAGCTTACTTCCTTTCAAGTATAGAAGAATCTTCTCAATCTTTAGAAATGGGTACAGATATATTTAAACTTTATGCTTCTGGTAAGAGAAAGCATTTAAAAGTTTATATTATAGAAAACAAATCTGAGGTAGAAAAATACTTGAAAAATACTTGGTTGATATGAATTATGAGAAAATTGATCTTTTAAGTTGATGGAATGTTCATTCTCTAATATTTAAGATTTTACCTTTGATAGCTCAAAATGTATTGGCCATACCAATATCTATTATAGCATCTGAATCTGCATTCTCCATTGGTGGTCATACGATTAGTCTATACAGGAGTTCATTATCTTTTAAAATTGTGTAATCTTTGATTTACACTCAAAATTGGATTCATTCTTCTCCAATCATTGATATCCAAGAGTCACTTGATGAATTTGAGGTTCTAGAATTAGGTATATTACATAAAACTTTCAAATATAAAATTTGAATTTATATAGATTTATTTGTTATCATATGATGTAAAAATTAAAGTTGTTTACATATTATTGTGTTTATTAGTTTATTCCTATATTTCTAACTTTTCCATTTTTCCTCGTGCAATTGTTATGGATGGTATTGGTAACTTAAACCTTGAATGATTATCTCAAATAGTTCGTGTTACTATTATTACTGTTTGGAGAGTGAAACTTTGGAGTGAAAAACACTTTAAAAGTTTTAGTTTATTTTGTTTTAGTTTGAACCTTCAAGCTTTATGTTAAAAGTATGGATATTTGGAGTTAAATTATTTAATTGATTTTGAATTTGTTTGGATCATTTTTTTTAACTAATTTTAATCATGTTGTAAGTTACTATTGAATTTGTATGGATAATATTTTTATTTTAAATATTTCTCTTATTTTATATAATTTTTCATTTTATCGGTTGAAATTATGATTTTGATCCTTTACAATCTGATCGGACTCAGATTTGGATTTGTTCGAATTGACATTTAGAATGGATCAGATTTGAATTAAATAATTTATAATTTGCTTTTATATGGATCAGATTTGGGTTGCCTTAAAATTAACATTTTCGATCTAATGTATAACCTTACTTCAACTTTTTGAGGTGAAGTAGAATATTAGATATCAATATTTAGTTTCTTTATTAGCATCGAAAAGTATTAGAGTTAGATATTATATTGTTATTATTATGTTTTCTTATTATTTTAGAAGTCTTAGAGTCTTATTGTTTTAGGATACTTATGATGCTTGAACTTTTGACCTAACTCTTAGAATTAAGAGGCAGAGCAACTCGATTAAACCATACAAATATTTAGAGTCTTATTAGGTTTATGATTTTATTATTATTATCCCAATAAATATATATGTAGTCTTTTATTACTATAATGAATGAGAATTGTAATGTCTTTGTTTAATTTTTCGGTTCTCCTTTCTATCTATTTCAATTCTTTAATATTTGTTTATGTATAAATGTATTTATATTTCTACTTATATAATACTAATACTAATAACAACAACAACAGTAGTAATAATAAATAAAATCTATAATTATTTACATGTCTAGGTATCATTTAGTTTATTAAGTTGAAGAATGTGTCATTTAATCATTTTTTGTTTTAAAAAAAATATCAAAAAAAAATATTTAACAATTTCAAAATTATTTTACATAAAAAATTATTAGAGTATCCATAGTCATTTCATTGTTCAGTTTTTGTTTGTGTATCATTTTCACTTATTTTTATGTTTACTACTTTTCAATTTTTTTCGTACTTAATACTAGTTTGTACCGTATAAAGAATGAGAATAAGTAAACTTCAATGATGAAAATAAGTAAATTAACATGAAAAATAGATAATAATAATTATTATTAAATTATAAGTGAAAATAATAAATTAAAATTAAGAAAATATAAATGAAAAAAAAACATTTGACAAATTAAGTCTCTGATCAGTTTATTTTATCTTCTACCATAGACGTTCTCCTTCTAAACTCTTCTTTATTAGAATAGGTTTTTTTAACTCTTTATTTTTTCATTATTTTAAATAAAAATTTATTTATGTTTCTTCGATAGATCTTGTTTTAAGAAGATTTTCTTTTATATAGATATTAATTTAAGATAACTTATTTTATGTATGTATAAGTTATATTTTGTGAGAAGTCTAGATATTTATTTAGATCTATATTTTTTAGATCTTACAAGTTAAAATATGATATTAAAGTTTAATTATTTCTAAAAGATTTCAAATATATTAATCATTCATTGAGAATTTTACGACAATGAAACGATGAAATCTCATTTTATCATGAATGTAGGTAGTTTTAGTTTATAAAATTTTATTATTAATTTATTTAAATAAGTATTTTGATTTAGATTATATTTTTTATTTTTATTAATGAAATTATAACAATATTTTTCAAAAAGAAAAAAAAATGGTTGATAATTTTTTATTAATGAAATTTTATTTATTTTTCTCAAAAAGACAATAATGTCAATAAGCCACCTTTTATATATGCGGTACATTAGATGGATTAAATCCGAAACAATTTTTTTTCTTTTCTAATTTATTTACAAATATTAAACATTTGACATCAATAAAAATTCACATTGATGTTCAAATACTAGTGTTTGGAGTTAATCCGATTTACAGAGAGAAAACGTAAAAAAAAGTTAAGATAATTAGTTAAGTTTGTGGATTAAATGAGACTCGTCTATTTATAGGGCATTACATGTACAAGTGTCGATTACACAATAGATACACATATATAAGTGACAGAGGGATACAATAGATATAAAAATGCAAGATTTTATGTTTCGAGTTGGTGGTCGATCCCATAGGGGAAGCGTCCTCTAGGATAGACCTCCTACTTTGTTGGTGCATTTAAAGTGTATAGAGTCAGATACACTGTTTAGGGTATTCCTTCTTATGACTATGTCATCTTCCATAAGCTCGGTCTAATGACATAAACTTAGGCTACTTCTTTTGAATCGGACCAACCTATAGGTCGGTCCTTCATCTCAGGCAAGGCTATGGGTCTTGGTCCTTTGTCCCGAGCTGGGCTATAGGTCTTAGTTCTTCATCCCGGGTCGAGCTATAGGTCTTGATCCTTTGTCTTGGGTCGGGCTACGAGTCGATCCATATATTCAAATATCAAGTTCCCCTACTCTTTCAGCTCGAGTTTTGGACTAAAGTGGAAGAGTACATCCCAGGAAGAGGATACGAACTGTTCAGCTCCTCTAACAAATGCATGTTAGTTTATTAGAGAGAGAAACCGAGTGCATCTATATAAAGAGATGCTTAGGCTGGGAATTATCATCATTTCCTATGCAATAAACAAATAGTAAGAAAAAAAAGTCTCTGTCACGTTAACATAAGCTATAAAAGGTTTCAGTTCGTTGGTAAGATTTTAGCTCGAACTAGTTTTTTTTTGTTCAAGTTTTTATAGTAAAAGCTTCAAGAGCCTAACACTTTTCTACTTTCTTTTCAGGTTGGTTTTTAAAGAATCACTTCCTTGTATTTTCAAAATCGATCCTAGGTAATCCCTTCTTTTCACATCTTACCCGTTATTTTTTTATGTTTTGTAGCTTTTTACATAAATGCACAGAGAAGAAACCTCAGCCTCATGCTCGGGTTCAAGCTCCTAGGAAAGCCCCATATATCCTAATGCTAGTGACTACTCAGGGTCTTCTGGACCGGGCTCTTTTAGTGTGCCAAGTCAATCTTCTCCTCATCCTTCTACCTTTATCTCTCACCCTCATACCACTGCAACAGTTAGATTGAGCTCACCCAAGACTCAAATTTTAGTGGCTAAGACATGAAGGAAGAAAACAAGGAATATAGGATCTTAGGAACCAATAGGTTGCACCAGGGGTTGGTCTATCGTGTCTAAGACTTATGGGTTGGTGCCCCAGGATAAGGAAAGGTTAAGAAAAACCTACAACATCCTTTCCTCAGTTCAGATAATAATTCCTTGAGAGGAGACCTATGATAGTGATCAACCTCCATCTAGTTGGACTATCTTTCATGAAAAGGAAATATAGTTGAGGGTAAGTTTCCTCACAAACCCTTTCATTAGGAGATTCTTGGTTAGGACGCAGCTCGTGCCTGGACAATTGATGCCTAATGGGTGGAGGTATCTACTCTGCCAAACGTTGACATGTCAAGAACTTAGGGTGGACTTAAAGATGGCCAAGTTTAATGAGGCTTATGTCCTAAAGTAGAACCCCACAGATCCGAGGAGGGTATATATGTCTGAGAACGAGAAAAAATGGTATATTTCAAGCTAATAAGAGTTTCCTACCAGTGACACGAGATTAATAAGGTGCATTTGGAACAACACTAAGGTCATGATAAGGAATATGGCTTCCTTCATCACGACCTTAAGTTTAGATGCAAAGTAACGCTTACCTAATATCCAAAACTATCTTCCTGAGAAAACTTTATGGAGGAAGTTGTTGAACACTCCACGTTTTATTGACTATGGGTTAATAAGACATGGTTCAGTAGAGCCCCCCTTAGGATTATTTGTAAACCCCGTGCTCTTTCTAAATACAGAACCCCTCCCACGGACTTTAGGGGCCAGTTTGAGGTAGTGGCTAATGATGGTGAACTATTCCAAAGACTTGCTCTTTTTTAAAATGCGACATGATTAAAATAATATTTCCTCACTCTTATTTTTTAGATCCCATGGAATTTACAGTTGCTCAGTTCTTATCTCTTTTGAAGAGCAATGTCACTTTTATAGGGGCGAGCTCCTAGATGGGTACACCTCTTGCTTTTAAGGGAGATCTTATATAGGTAAGAAAAGGGGTAAATCCTCTAGTCATGAAGGTCTCTTTGCATTCCTAATAAAGAAGAAGAAAAAGAAGAAGGTGGTGGTCGTTGATAAGCCCGTACTCAGCCTAGAGCCATTGAATGTATGTGTGCCTTTATCCTCATTGCAAGAGAAACATGTGACTCCACCTCTTTTTTGGGTTCTAAAGAATCTGGTAATCCTATACTGCATTCAAGGAAGGAGAAGGTCATCCATAATGATCTCACCACCGATGTGAATTGGATAGTTTTAAATCGAGGCTTAGCACCAAAGCACCTCGATCATTATCTAAGCCACATTTCTGCTAACATATATGAGAAGCAGCTTGAGGATATCTGCGAGGATGAAAATTCTGACGAGGTCATATGTCGCCAATTTTGTCAAGTGAACTACCTTATGTTCTGTGTTTATTTATGACTATTTTTTATACAAAGTTTGAGCTTGAGACTTATTTTTTTAACCTCGTAAGTTTCTTTTGTTTCATTTTGTGGTACTCTATAAATTTAAAAGTTCTCAAAGTGTGGGTTGTTTGAAAGCTAAACTAATGCAGGAGAAGCAGAGTCACACTTCTACTCGTTCAAGCCATATTGTGCTGCTAGTGAGATCAAATAAGTGGAATGGTAAGGTAATTGATAAGGAGGAAAAATTGAAAAGGGCCACCACCGAGCTGAATGAGTATAACCAATGCATTACTGAGCTTGAGGAGGCTTAAAGGCGAGCTAAAGAAGAGACCATAAAAGCATAGAGAAGATCTGAGACTTTTTCCTAGGAAGCCTATAAGGAAAATGTCGATGTTGATGCCATGGCTCAAAAGCTTGAGTCAAGCGTAAAGAGGGGTATGAGCTAGCCATGGAATCCTTTAAAACGAAGGCTAAGCAGAGGAATCTGGATAAGTATTATTATCACATTCTGGATATCGCGGTCACTCCTCCATGCATGCATGCTCCATCTATGGAGGAGGGAGAAGGAAAAGAATCAGGCTCTAGTGAAGGTGAGAAAGGTCTTGAGGCAACAGATGTAGGGGTTGAGCACAAGGATCATTGAAGTTTAAGTACTCAATCCTTTTTTGTTTTTCGAGCTTGATACCACTTATTTTTATGTGGTTGCGAGCTTAAACTTTGGAACACATTACTTTGTGAAATGAAAAAATCAATTTTATTTATTAATGAAAAGTTAATTTTCTTGAATTATTGTGTATTTATGATGTTTAGCTACCCACTTGTTTTTTTGGAACTTGTGTCATTTTTCGTTTTCTCAACATCAACCTTCATCTCCTATAAAAAAAAGTCATGAACACTTGCTTAATCCATGAATTTGGGGATTTTTTCCAATTCCTTCAAATTTTTTGGTCATACTTTATGGATTTTGATCAAACTAGTAGGCACTCAGTTCGAGCTTTGAGAGTTGAAAATGGTAGGCTTAAGGACGAGGTTAGGGCGCTTAAATTTGAGGTGGTTAAATTTATGGGTAAGGTCAATGATATCAAATTTCAGCTCGTTTCTTATAAGGAGTAGTTAATCCAAACTCAATCTCGAGAAAGGAGGACCTTGACTAGTATAGCCACTCTTATAGATAGGGAGTCTTATTGGGTGAGCTTCTATATGAAGCGATTTGAAAGATTTTTCCTTAAGGTGATAGAGGTTACTAAAGAATTGGATCGAGTAATGTTTATGATGAGTTCAACTTACCGTGAACCCATGAACCATGCATAGAAGAAAATTATTGGGATTCAGGCTGAGTTATTGTCCTTAGTGGAAGAAACTGATTATCCAAACACTGGTCTTGTGTCTAAGCGTTTGAAAAGTTTTTAACCTCCTAAGGGGTCCAAGCTTTATATTAATAAGTATCAAAAGACTTGCAATTTCAAATAATGAAAGTATTCTTGATGGCATGTACTTATGATGCTCTAACATTATATATTTATTTCTTTTACTAGAGCGTGAGGCCTATAATTATTAAGATTATGGAGCCCTATTTGGCTCTTAATCAAGATGATCATCTCATGAGGTAAAATGGTGGTAGAGGGAGCCTTACCTAGTTCCTACTCAAGGTATTCATATCTTCCTTTAATATCAAAGTGTCAACCTGGTTCTTGATCGAGGTGGACAACTTATGACTATTTCATGTGTCAGGGTGCTCTACATAGTTTTTAACCAAGGTGATCAGCTCATAACGTATAATGGTAGGGGACTTCTAACCGATACAGTTCCATTGATATACATGTGCCAATATTACATAAATGGTAACTTATTATACATTAGAAGTTATATATTTTCATGTTTTTGGCATTCCAACTTGTGCCCTTTTCAATTCCTTCTATGCTTTTCAATAGATAGGCCCCTCCTGGTATTGTTTCAATTACTTGTTAAGTTCCTTCCCAATTAACACCCATTTTTTAGCCACACATTCTTTCTTGTTAGGAAAGACCCTTTTGAGGACCCAATCATTGCTAGAAAATTCTTTGAAGCACACGGTCTTGTTGTAATAATCTGATACTTTCCTCTTTTGCTCGATCATCCTTCTTAGATCTTCGTTCCTTTTCTCCTCTACAACGGTCAGTTTGATTGCTCTACTTACCTCGTTGTGTTCCTCTATTAAAATTGATATGGTAGTGGGTATCGTGACCTTGATTGGTATTATTTCCTCCATCTCGTATACCAAGGAGAAATGGGTCTCGTTAGTGCTTCCTCGGGGACTAGTCCTGATGACCCACAATGATCCAAGAAGCTCTTCTACCCACCTTCCTTTTTCATTTTCTAACCTCTTCTTTAATAAGTTGATGATTAGCTTATTGGAAGATTCTACCTAACTATTGGCTTGAGTTGAGGATAATATGGCGTGGAGTGACACATCTTAATGTTATATTTGAGGTCAAATTCTTTAATATTTGGTCCTATGAATTGTCTATTATATATGACAAGCTATCTGGGTAGGCTGAAACGACAAATTATGGAGTTCTATATAAATCGAATCATATCTTCCTCCCATAAGGGAGTGTGTGACGAGGGCATAAACCTTTGACATTTATTGCATGTATGGGTGTATTTTGTGCAATCTGCCAGCATAGTGAGCCAATAATAGCTCTGTCTCATAATTCGTTGTGATAACTTCCTCCCTCTTAAATGTGATCCATAGTCCTTTTCGTGTGCTTTATATATTAGTCTTTTAGATCCCTCTTTGGCTACACACAAAAGCCTTGGACCAAGTGAAGTTTTTTGGTATAATTTTCCTACTTTTATCATATACCAACTTGCCTTAGCCTTGATTTCCTTTTTAGGCTTGCTATTCTCTAGCGACTCTTCCCTTTCCAAAAAGTTATAAATCGGGGTATACCATGGGATAGTTGGAGCATCTACATATCCAACCCCTCTTTTAGCCTCCCTCAAGGAAGCTTCTGATAGGATTGTTATTGATACTACTCGATTGTGCTTGGCTTCTCGCACTGATGCCAAAGTGGCTAAGGCATCGGCGTGACCATTATTCTTTTGAGCTATTTGCTTGATCTCAAACTTAGAGAATTAAAGAATTCTTTCTCTAACCTTTCTAGGTATCTTTTCATTTTACCATCTCTAGCTTCAAATTTCCCTAAGAATTGTTTGACCATTAGCCTTGAATCACCATGTAGGGTGATCTTATTCGCTCCCAGCTTATTTGTGATCGTAGCCCCAAATATAACCGCCTCATATTCTACAACATTATTGGTCACTTGGAAATCAATTCTACTATGTACTCGAAACAATTGTTGTTATGGTCTACTAAGATTACCCCTAACCCTACACCATTGAAGTTCTATGCTCCATCAACAAACACTTTCCAAATTGTGATCTCTTTTTTATCTACTCCATGTACTTTCTTTTGCTCCTTACCGATAACAAATTTTGGCTTTTCACTAAACTCAGCCACAAATTAAGCCATTGTTTACCATTTGATGGTCGTTCTAGCCATGTATTTAATATCGTATTCATTCAATTCTATGGCTATCTGTGCTAGCCTTCCTGCTACATCTGGCCTCGTTGGGACATTCTTCAATGGATGAGAAGTGAGTACCATAATTATGTGTGAGCCAAAGTAATGTCTAACCTTTCATATGCTAAATTTGAGAGTGAGTGCTAACTTGTCAATTTTTGGATACCTATTCTAGGAATCTATCATGACCTGGCTAACGTAGTAGATAGGATACTAAATTTTGTTTCTTTCAACTGAAGTACAGCGCTCCACATATGGGAAATCATAACCAAATATAAATAAAGAACCTCATATGGATGAGGACTATCTAAGGTAGGGGTTACTCAGATACTTCTTGATTTCTTCGAAGGCTCCATTACAACTCTCGTCCCAAAAAACTAATGTGCCCTTTCTCAACATTTTGAAGAAAGGCAGTCACTTATTGGTGCATTTAGAAATGAACATATTCAATGCTACTATTCGTCCATTTAATTGCTAGATTCCCTTAAGGCTAGAAGGTAGCTTCATATTTATCAGGGCCTATATCTTGTTTGGGTTAGCCTCAATCCCTCTGGCTGACATGAGGTACCCTAAGAATTTCCCCGTAGTGACACCAAATATGCATTTTTTTGGATTGAGCCTCATATCGTATCTTTAGATTACTGATAATACTTCCTCTAAGTCTTTAATGTGGTCCATGGGTAGAGTTGATTTTACCACCATATAATCCACATATGCCTCTAAGTTTCTCACAATCGTTCTTCAAATATTTTGTTGACTAGATGTTGATATATGACACCCGCATTCTTCAATCCAAATGACATCATTTTATAATAGAATGTTCCTTCTTCCGTAATAAAATATTTTTTGTCCTCGTCTTCGGGGGGTTATCCTAATTTAGTGATACCTTGAGTATGCATCCAAAAAACTCATCATCCCAAAGCCAATAGAGGCATCTACCAATTGATCAATACTTGGGAAAGGGAAGCAATCCTTGGGACATGCCTCATTTAAATCCATGATAGCTACACACATATGAGATGACCCATATGCTTTCTTGACTATGACCACATTTGATAGCCATGAGGGATAGTTGACTTCCTTTATGGCCCCTACTTTTTTAAAGGCATCAACTTGGTGTTTGATGACCTCTTTCTTTTCTTTGGAGAATTTTTTTCATTGTTGTACAAGTCTAGCCTTTGGATTGACATTTAGTTGGTCTGATATGACTTTTGGATCAATTCCAAGGATGTTAGTTTGAGTCCATGCAAAGACATCCGAGTTAGTCTTGAGGAATTGTGAGAGTTGTTCCTCTAGCTCTATCGTCAAGTCTTCACCCAATTTTAAGGGGTGGCTTGTTGTCTCTTTTAGAGAACATAAAATCGTGCAAGTATACACGGTCACAAGTAATAAAGATTTGTAAGTAAAGATTGTTCCCACGGAGATTTGTTACTATAATTTTTTGAGTAATAAAATTGTTTCCCTCTCATTTTATCCAAAACAACCGTTGATTTAGGAAAATAAGAAAAGAGTTAACAAAATAAAAGAAATCTAGGATTGTAATTTTTCACCAAACTAATCCACTCAAATCGTGTTATTTTCTTTTGATTTATATTTTTTAGTACATTTAATTTGTCAACCGAAAACTTCTATTATTATTCATACATCTCTTCCGAGCTCCGTATAAACACACCTCGTTAAATTAATTCACTATATCTCTATGAGAATTAAATTCAATAAGATTCATTAAGTTCTAAGTTTTCAATAGGCCACACATACAATTAGGGTATATTCCTATCCTTCATCATACATGTCATTCTATTTACGAGCAATACACACACAAATGCCTTTCTCAAGTTTATTTATGTGCCACGGATCGTTTTGATAAGATTCGTAAATAATCAAAAAGCATTAAGCACAAAATAGAACGAACAAATCAAATGTCTTATAAATCTATCAAAAATAATTAAAATTAAAGCTTCATAAATTTAGATAAAATGCAACCCTAGAAAAATTAAATTAATTCATAAAATAAAAATAAAAATTACAGCAGATAAAGAAAAATAAGATGAAGAAGAATGAAAATTAAAACATCACTTAAAACAAATATTTGGCACACGCAGAACACATTAAAAGCCAAAAAATAGCTTCTGCGTATTCTACATTCCAAAACCGAACACACAAAAATTCTAAACTCCTAAAAACTCTCCAAAAACTCTTAAACTCTATCATCTTATCTCCTATTTATAGCTAAAAAATACATCCAAAATAATACATTTTTTAAACACGCGTAAATATTTCTCATCGAAAATAAAACCAGACATTTTTCTTAAATTCCACGTACACGCGTACGAAATGGAATATTATAAATTTTTTTTTATGCGTGCACAACAGAAACAGAGGGCGCCGTGCTGCTTTGTTTTAAATTTAATGTGCATGCCACGTGTCAATCTCTGATTGGCTGAAGAATTAATAGAAACAAAATGGCAGCATTTCATTGGGTGAACAAACCGGCTGCACATAGGAACAGCGCATAGGAAAATGGCGCGCGAATGTGGGGGACAGAGTCTGAACGGGGTTAGATAGGTGGGTCCCACCCTGCGCGGCAAGTGGGCCCCACTTGGGCACCGAGCAGCGTGATAGAGAACTCCCTGCATCCATTTGCTTTGGTCGGTCGTGATCAACACGCGCCAATGGTAACCGTTTATGCTTTGATCGGACGGACCACGTTGTATGCGTGGATGATGACGCGTGGATTCTTCTCTCCTGCACGAATATTAAACTTCATTTAATTGTATTTTGACCCACAAATATCTTTCAAATTACATTTTGAACTTTATTTAATTACAGTTAAGCCCTTTGCTAATTTTAAATTAAATTTTTAAACTTTTAATAATTAAAATTAAGCCCAAATTCAATTTAAATTATATTTTCGATTTTTATAAATTGTAATTAAGAACTCTATTATTTGAAATTATATTTGTGGACAAAAACTTGCAATAAAGTACATTTTCGATACAAATTATTTAATTTACTTAAAAATGTATTTCTTAACATATAAAAGATGAATATTAATTTATTTAACTAAAATTAACCAAAAATGTAAAGAACATAGCAATTATAATTGATAAAATAGATGAAAATAACTATATAAAATACAGTTATCATGGCTCTCGCCTTTCACCTCTATTGGGAGGTCTCTTACTTCATTTAAGTTTATCGATTTTATAAGGCCTTAACTCCATGGATTCTTTTTAGGGAGACCTCTCGGTAATTTCTATTTGCGAGCCATTTTCTTCATAGTAGCATCATAGTAGCTTTTGGTCTTCTCCTGGTCTCCCCTAATCTTCTCTCAACCTCCATCAATGGGAAATTTAATTACTTGGTAAAGGGTGGATGAGACTGCCCTCATTTTATGTATCCAAGATCTTCCCAAGATGGCATTGTAATGAGCTAAGACATCAATGATTACGAAAGTGGTCATTACTATCACTCTTTTTGCCATAACAGGTAGTACGACCGTTCCTTTGGCATAGGTAGTACTACTATTAAACCCTATGAGAGGGAGCTCCATCTTGATAATATCAGGGTTCTTTATACCCAAAGCTCTTACAGTGGTCATAAAAAGGTCTATCGAACTCCTTGTATCAATCATTATTCTACAAACATCACAAGATCTAATCCTCAAGGTGATCAGTAGAGGGTCCTTATAATGAGACGAGGTCTCATCCTTCTTATTGAAAATGATTTCAGAGGTAGGTCTTTCTTTGTTCAAGGCGTATACATGGAAGGGCACTATGTAATTATCTAGCAAACCTTTTGCGCGAGTTGTTTGAATTTCTATTAATCCCTAGCCTTCCATGTATGGTGTGTATAGTTCTAATATTAATTTCTTTGTGGGACTCCCTTTTCACTACCTATTAGGTTCATTTTTGTTTTTTGCATCTCTCGCCTATTTTGGTGATTTCTCTTATCTCCATTTTCTATGACAAGGTCCTTCACATATTCCCTTACTAATAACTCATTTATCTCTTTCCTGATGTGTCTATAATCTTTTGTCTCATAGCCCACATCCTTACACACCATTTGGATGTGTCCCTAAGTAGGGATTTCATTTTCAATGGCCACTTAATGTTGGGTTCCTCTTCCATTCTCAATACAACTTAGGCTAGATTTACTCTCAAGAGAGGCCCTTTAAAGGGAGCAAGTGACCATTCCTAGGGTCCTCTATTTCTTGACCATTGTCTGGCTCCCCTGTTATTTGGTGTGAAGTGTTTACTTTTGATATTTTTATGTGCCCTGTCTGGGCTTATCCTCCTCTTTTCTTTGTCTGGCACCACCTCCATGTTAGTTCACTGGCCTTTGACCAGGCCTAGCTCTCTCTCTAGGTTGACAAACTTTCTTTCCTTGCCATAAGCTTCCTCTAAAGTACGAGGCACTATCTTGGTTAATTCTACAAATAGATCAGAATTCTTTGGGAGACCTCTCTAGAAGGCCTCTATAGCTATAGAGTTAGGAAAATCAAAGATTTCTAATTTTTCCAATCGAAATCATTTCATGTACTCCTCAGTGGATTCTTCCCCCTCTTGAACAATTGAGAAATGGTGGTGTGATTCGTTTCTCAAGGGTTTGTTATAGGCGTAGTTTGTGCTGAAGAGCCTAGCGAACTATGGAAATGAGGTTATGGATTGAGGCACCAAGTTGTTGAAGCATTATTGCCTCACAGAGAGTAGCTGCGAATAGTTTGCACATCATGGAATATCTTTTTCCCTAGGTTAGGCCCATAAGAGCCATGGCTGTTATGAAGTGTTGCACGTGTGTTACTGGATCCTTTATCTCAAAATAGTTAGGGTATTTAAGAGTGTTAAACTTAACCAACAACTTCTCATTTTCTATATCATCATAAAAGGGGGAGATACACAATTGTTCACAATCCCTGTCTACATCATAAGGATTTTTACCCTTAACGTATTTCTCATTAGCTACCTTCAAAGCTTGGTCTTGCTTCTTATTAGATTTGTCCAATGTTTGAAATCATGCCCTCTAGCTCTTCCTTTCTTGAACCTATTGTTCTTCACTAGGTCTCGTAAAGCTAGAAATAGGATTCCTTTCATCCTCTTGCTTTGAGTGGTATGGCTCGGGTTGACCCTATTTTTCTATGTTTCTGTTAATTGGGCATGTTGCTTAGTCGTCTAGGCCCTTTCCCTTGACAAGGACCATAGTGCCCTATTTTCTCCTCTAGTTTCCTCGAGCTCCCATCTCAATTCTAGGAGTTGGTGAGCAATATCCTGGTGATTCTGGCTATCTTCTATTCTAACCTCATCGAGGGATGGTGCTGCGTCTTTCTGAATCGACCTTATTTCCTTGTTAGCCAACTTTGAACGTCTACTATTGCGAGTTCCCACCATTTTGATGTGTGAAAAATGGCTTAGATGAAAATTTTGAACAGAGAACGACAGATTTTTCAAGCTTCTCAAGACTAGAAGTAAATCCCAAGAAGTACGCGGTTAGAAACTTAAGCTTGACCTAAAAATTTAATCCCTACGATGGGCGCCAAAATGTTTGGGGTTGATCCGATTTAGAGAGAAGTTAAGATAATTATATGAGTGTCAAAGGGATACAATTGATATAAAAATACAACATTTTATGTATCGAGCTCGACCTTAAGCTGAGATGGTGATCGTTCCTATAGAGGAAGCGTCATCTGGGATAAACCTCCTACTTCGTTGGTGCATTTCAAGTGTATAGAGTGATATACGTCATTCAAGGTATTCCTTCTTATGACTAGGTCATCTTCCACAGATTTGGTCTAATGACATAAGCTGAGGATGCTCCTTTTGAATCAGACCGACCTATAAGTCAATCCTTCGTCTTGGGCTAAGCTACAGGTCTTGGTCCTTCGTCTCGGACTGGGCTACAGGTCTTGGTCCATATATCCAAACAAGTAGTATCAAAACTAATGTAAAAACAATTATCCAACTAATGGTGGAAAATCTCAGTTAAAGATTTTGTATCAATCCACTTAATGAATTTAGCATGTCAATACATTTCTTATTGTGTGATAATTTTTTTAATCCATTGGGTTTGTACCGTGTTTACGTGTTAGTCAATTAAAATATATTATTTTAAATAAAAAATATTTATAAAATTTATTTGTATATTGTTATATCGTTTCAAGTTATCAAATAATATAATAATAAGTTAGAATTATGTATGTTACTCTAACTTTTATCAAACTACATTTTACTTAACTTTTCTTTGTTAGATATGATCCCTTAATTTTTTTAATTAAAATATTTAATCTAAATTTAAAAATTAGATAAAAATTTCATTATATCAATCACCATCGACGTGTTTAAATAATTTTTTTAATTATGATTTAGTCTTATAACTTTTCAATTTTAACACATGCAATCTCTTTTGAATTAAATTTGATAAAATTAAAAATATTAGGGATCAAATCTTAAAAAAAAAGGTTAAAAAAATAAAGTGGTGTTGTTAATAAAAGTTAGAAAACCATAACAATAAAATATAAGATGATAAGTTAAATAAGTTAAACCCTTTATATTATTTGTAATTAGATTTGTATACTTTACTTTCTAGTTACCAACTTATTAACATTGATGAATGAGATATAAGATTGTTATGGTAAAAGAAAAAGGATAAATTTTAGTTTAATATATGTTAATTTAAGTTTATAATAAAAATATATATATTAAAAGAATTAATTTATATCATCGTGTCATATTTAACATGTATATAAAATGAGTCTTGTATATTTTATCACTTGTGTTTGTGTTATATTTTTATATTATTTGAGCATAAAACATGATTTGGTGTTCGGTATCATTTAAGGCTCGATCCTTGAACATTGCCCGTATCAAAACCTACAACTCTACGTCTCTTTGAGTACAAACTCAAGCTAAAGTAGATTACATGGTCGCGCCTAGTTTAGCTATAGTCTTTTACTAATTCAACCTTATAACACTTGCTTTATGTAATTAACATGTGCATTTTTACATGTCATATTATTCATAATGGTGTTAAATTATACACATCGAGTATTATTTATCACATCTTTCTTATATATCTCTTTAAAATTGGATCATCCCTAACACATATCATACCACATATAAGCATATTAGATCTAGCCTTTTATAAATTGATAAATGCTAATAACGTATAAATTTGAACTTATTTTCGAACCCATATTAGTTAAATTTTGTCATATATTAATATTATTTAAAAATTAAAACATTTATCAAATTTTCAAAATAATTATAAAACATGGTAAGATATGACGAAAATATTCTCATTAATATCTGTTTTAAATTTCCTTTATCAATAAAAGTCTTTTTTTGATTCATTTTTATAAGTAAAAGGATTAATAAACACATTTTTATAAATAAAAAAAACTAACATATACATTTTTAAAGTTAAAGACTTAAATAATACTTTTACTCAAATAAAAGGGAATTTTAGAACATTCCTATAGTTTTAAATAAGGGTGAGCAAGGATCAAAATTGCTTGTTTTTGGTTAATTTAGATTTGACTCGATATGAATCCGATAATATAATTAATCATAACTTATCATATTTTTCGAATCAGATAATGTCAAATTGATATTGAAATTTATTTATAAATTATTATCATATATAAAACATGAATACATAAACTTAAATTTTAAATTGATAAAAAATAATAAGTTTGTATAATTAATAATTTTTTATAAATTTTATATTTATTTTTTAATCTAAAATAATTATAATATATATAGTATTTAAATATAATATATTATAAAAATATTAAGATTTGATACAATAGATTATAAAATAAAATTGATTAATTAATATTCGGTTTAAATTCAAATAGATTATATAATTTTTAATCAAAATCCGATGATATTATAAAATTCTTCAATTCAATCCAAACCAATAAAACAAATCAAATTTTTTAATTTAAATAAATTGTTGAAATTGTTCCTTCATCTCTATTTTTCTCTACCATACTTCTACGGTAATCCTCGGCTGGTCCTTAAAAAAATTACCATAGGGGCGATTTTCTCCCTCTATGGCCCATTAAGACAAATGCCCCTTTACACGGTCATTCCCCAATATATATGTACTCGCTCTCTTCTTTGGCAAGTTTCTCTGGTGGGTTTGATCGGGCTGCCATTTTCTAGTTGCCAAATATTGTTAAAGAAGTATGCTTTTAAGTTTGGTGCAGCGCGTTAATCCACTCAATTGAGTACTAGGTTATGATTTGAACAGGCATATTTCATACCTGAATTTCTGGTAAGCTGTTTCTATGGCATGTTCTTCATTTCAACTTGTGGGGGAGAAACTATAGAACCTAGTTCTTACTTTAATTTTTTTATTCATAAACCCTCGGGGAACCATTTCTATTGCCTCTATTGCCTTCTTCATATTATCTTTGTTTCTTCTCAACTGTGTTGCCTCTTTTGCAATCTTTTGGACATGAGTGGTAGAGCTTCTATTCGAGTAAGACCATTGTCTCTTATTCATCGACATCCCCCTTCTTGTAATTTTCGTCAGGCCTGGAATTGTAGTGTTATTTCGTCTTCATTATCATTTAGAGGTTCTTTTATAGCATGCCCTCTGGATTGGTTTACTAGTTTTCTTTGTGTTATTCGTTTCCCATTTGTCTCCAAATCAACACCTAGTTCTTTCCTTGAAGATTTAGATAGGGGAAATTTGCGTAGAATAGTTCAAGAAGAGTGTTGGGACGACCCCCATATTGTTAATTTGTTAGATTCTGCTATAGCTCCAATTTGGGTCTCGAAGCTTTTGGTGGAACTGAAGAATGAGCCAAAACTAGCTTTCAAATTGTTCAAATGGGTTGGGAACCAAGTGGGATTTCTACATACCTCTGAGTCGTATTGTATTTTGGCTCATATTCTGTTTTATGCGAGAATGTATATAGATGCTAATGATATACTTAGAGAGTTGGTTTTATTGAGCCGGGAGTTACCAGGTTGTGACGTTTTGGATGTGTTGTGGTCCACGAGGAATGTTGTTGTTCCAGGTTTTGGAGTTTTTGATGCCCTGTTTAGTGTTTTTATTGGATTGGAAATGTTTGAGGAAGCATTTCATTGTTTTTCTAGGATGAGGAAATTTAAGGTTTTTCCCAAAGTGCGTTCCTGTAATGTTCTTTTGCATAAGCTTTCAAAGTGTGGAAAAGGGGACTTGACAAGGAAGTTTTTCCGGGATATGCTTGATAACCAGATGTCTCCATCAGTTTTTACATTTAATATAGTGATTGGTTATATGTGTAAAGAAGGGGATCTGAAACATGCTAGGTTACTATTTTCACAAATGAAACAAATGGGACTTATACCTGACATTGTGACATATAATACTCTTATTGATGGGTATGGTAAGGTTGGAAATTTAGATGAGTCAGTTAGCATATTTGAAGAAATGCAAGATGCAGGCTGTGAGCCTGATATCATAACCTTTAATGCTTTGATTAATTATTTCTGTAAATTGCATAAGTTGCCTAAAGCTTTAGAGTTTTTCCAGGAGATCAAGAATAAGGGGCTGAAGCCCAATGTTGTGACCTATAGCACTATAATCGATGCTTTTTGTAAGGAAACAATGATGCTAGAGGCACTTAAATTTTTTGTGGATATGAGGCGATCTGATCTTTTACCTAATGAGTACACTTATACTTCTTTGGTGGATGCATATTGTAAAGCAGGTAACCTAACTGAGGCATTAAAAATGATAAATGAAATGCTGCAGGCAGGGATAAACATGAATATTGTAACCTATACTACCTTACTGGATGGCCTTTGTACAGATGGCAGAATGAGGGAAGCAAAAGAAGTTTTCATGGTAATGATGAAAGCCGGAGTAACTCCTAATCAGCAAATATACACTGCCCTTGTTCATGGGTATATTAAGGCTAGGGAGATGGAAAATGCTATTGAAATTTTGAATGAAATAAAGGATAAAAACATTAAACCAGATTTATTGCTATATGGGACCATGGTTTGGGGTCTTTGCATTGAAAATAATCTTGAAGAAGCTGAACATGTAATCAGTGAAATGAAAGGCTGTGGTCTAAATCCAAATCATTTCATATATACAACGCTAATGGATGGCTATTTCAAGGCAGGCAAAGTCAAGGAAGCAGTTACCATTTTTCAGGAAATGTGTGACCATGCTATTGAGATAAATGTTGTAACATATTGTATCTTAATTGATGGTTTGTGCAAAACAGGATTGGTTTTAGAGGCAGCTAATTATTTTTGTCGGATAGTTGACCTTGGTTTGGAACCTAATATTGCAGTGTACACAGCCCTAATGGATGGTTTTTGTAAAAGTGGTTGCATTGAAAAAGCTAAGAAGTTGTTCGATGAAATGTTAGACAAGGGTATAAATCCTGATAAAGCTGCTTATACCAGTCTTATTGATGGGTACTTAAAGTGTGGGAATCTTGAAGAAGCTTTGAAGTTGTATAACAGAATGATTGAAAGAGGCTTGAAAATTGATTTGCATGCATATACTTCTTTGATATGGGGGTTTTCCCAATGTGGTGAGTTGCAGCAAGCAAAGATATGGCTTGACGAAATGATTGAAAAGGGTATCCTTCCTGATGAGATTCTCTGTATATCACTACTGAGAAAATACTATGAGTTGGGGAGTGTGGTTGAGGCGGTTGAATTGCAGAATGAATTGGTGAAAAGGGGCCTAATAAATCAGTGGTACGATGGTATTGTTCCTGATGTAAGAACTTGAGAGCATCCACAATCTGATTCTGTAGAGGCATTGTCAACTCTGGCAGATCAGAATGCTTCCCATGGTCTATTTTTACATGCATGAAGCTGCAAAGACTTGGAAGTCTATAGGGATTTCCTGCTTGGTAGTTTCACTTGCCACAAATATTTTGTACATGCAACTTGAGGAAACTGAGCTATGTGCTATGTGTTCTGTGCATCAAAATATTGTTATGGTCTCAGGATGCAAAATATGCTGATGGACGATACTATTGATATCTCATACGTAAATTAGCAATGAAAACACATTGCCCCTGTGAACTCTACTGTCTTTAATAATTCCAAGGTGGGTGATAAGATTAGTTTCATGTTTATATTTATAAAAGTAGTCAGCATTAGTAATATGTCATGAGAAAAGTCCTAATAATTCTTTTGTTTTTCTTATCACTGTGCATGCTAAATTCAACTGACTATTACACATGTGCAGCATGGAATACACTTCCTTGTTGGTCGGGACTTGCATAAAGTTGAAGAGGAAGATCCTTTGACCACTTAGACTACCAATGTGCAGATTTTCTCCCTAGGTACCTCACTGTATTATTTATTCCTACTTCTGTTTTTCATTAATGTTGTTCATAACATTTCACCTTATATATTGTTGCGAACTGCCTAAAGTAGCCATTTTTATACACAAATATACCCTTGTTTTTTTCATCTTCTAGTTTTTGATTCTAGTGCTTCTTGTTGTCTTCACATCATATTTTGTAGGATGGCTTCTGATGGTAGTATATGTTATAATGCTTTTGGAAATTTTAAGTTAGTAAAGGATCTATGAAGTATGAAAATTTAGATGTATTTCCATTTATATTTAAACACTTGAGTGAATGACAATTTTAAACCGAATTTTTATTATCAAAACAAAAATGAAAGCAACTTTTCTTCTCCCCCAACCAAATTTTGAGTATGATGTCAATTATAGAATCAAGATCATGTGTAAATGATTGGTGGAAATTAGTTGGATTTAGTACTGTTTCAATATATTCACTGTAAAAAAAAATAATAAAAAAGATTGGAGAAAATTAGTTAGATTTAGTACCGGTCCAATATATTCATTGTAAAAAACTTTTCTTCATTTCTTGTTTATGTTGGGGTTCCCTCTTGTACTTTCCCCAATTCTTACCATTTTTATTGTTGCTTCATATGATCTTCACCAAGCTTCCACCAATTCTATTGTTTTTTACACGATTTTGACTAGTTTTCACCAATTACCAAAATGCGGCTCACCTTCCACAGCTTGTAGTTTCGTTGATTCTCATTTTCCTTCTATTGATTGTTGTTGTGCACCTTCCATTAGTTGTTGTTGTGCACCTCATTGGCCAAGAAAAGAAAATAGTCCATCGACCAAAGAAATTTTGCAAAAAATATTATGGTTAATTAATGCTTTCTCACTATAAATAGAGGAGGAAGAGAAGATTATGGTTAATTAATGCTTTCTCACTATAAATAGAGGAGGAAGAGAAGAGAAGATTATCCCTACATAAGTTAAGCATCTCATTTGCTCTATGCTTTGATTATTAGAAAGATTTGATAAAATTTTATATTTGGGTGTACTCTTGGGTTTTGGGAGTTAGAAAGTGGTACTGTGTGATTGGAACAACTTTTCATATAGTTGATTTGACTCTTTGTCTTTAACAACCTGTGGTTTTTCTTCGTTTTTGGAGTTTACACATAAATTGTTTTGGTAGTATTCTACATTTTTATTTCTCTTTATTTCAAAACGATCCTAGTGATGAATCTGGAAATATTGTGATAATCATATTTTGAAATATTTCTCTATTTTTTTGTGAAGTTTCTCACCTTTAGTTTGCAAATGTTAATATTTTCTTTTCCTCAGGCAATGAGGATTAATTTGAAAATTTGGTTAATGTCGTTCAACTTTTTGGTTTTGTTTCAAGGTTTAACTTGTCCAAAAGTTGATTATTAGGTATTAATTAGAATAAAAACAGTGTTAGCCTTTAGCTAATTCCTTGGAGTGAAGTTGGGAATTGGTTGTTAAAATATTTGGGTTTGCTTTTATGAGGCAATAAGAGGAAGATAGAATTCGATCACTAGTTATTGAAAGATTTGAAAAAAGATTGATAGGGTAGAAGAAAGTTTTTTTCTCTAGAGGGGGACAATTGACCTTGATAAATTCAGTTTTGTCAAGTCTTCCTACTTACTAGTTGTCAACTTTTAGAATACTTGTGAGAGTAGCCAAAAGATTAGAAAAGTGTTAAGAGATTTTTTGTAGGAAGGTGCGGTTTGGGGTTCTCATCGAGTATGCTCTAGTCCTTGGATGACAATTGTTAGAGATTCGACTTCGTTCTTTTCTAATGTGCGATATAACGTGGGAGATGGAAGTAAAATTTGTTTTTGAGAGGATTGTTAGATGGAAGGTGATTATTTTTCAATAAGATTTCCAAGGTTATATAGTTTATATAGTTTATGTTTGGAGAAAAAATATTTCTATCAGTAGATTTCACCTGAAAGTTGGAACTTCAAGTTTAGGAGAAACTTCGATAATGGAGAAATTGTAGATTTCTCAAACATGTTAGAGTTGGAAGGAGTCACAATAAGAGCCTATATATGTAATAGAAGGATTTGGATCAATGGTTCTTATGGAGGTTTTTCATGTAAATCTTATTTTGAGGTACTTGTGGATAATCCTTAGGATCAAGCTTTTCTATGTCTTATCTTTCTCCTAATTGATGTGTACTATACAAGAATATTTTTGAAAATATAGACATTTTATTCTTACATTATCCAATTGTACTTTTTCTCTGGTCCAAGCTATAAAGTAATATGAGTTTTCTTTGGACTCTCCCAAAAACTTATCAGTTACTCTTTATGAAAATTTTCTATATGCATGGGAATAGTAATAAAGTTTTGAAGGCAAAGGTGTTATGGATCTGTTGGATAGGAGCAATCCTATGGGTATTGTGGATGAAAAGGAATAGAAGGATCTTTGATGATTGTGAGAACAATTTGAATGTGTTATGAGAGAATGGTCTGTTTTTTGTTTGTTCTTGGGCTTCAGTCTCTAAAGATTTAAAGGATTATTCTCAAATTCTCATTATTCTTAATTGGAAAGCTTGTATTATTTAGTTAGAAGGTTTTTTTTTGTTGTTGTAAGAGTTTTGCCTAATTTCATTTTGGTTAAAATGGGATTGTAATTGGTTAAAATGGGTTTGTAAGTGGATTATTGATCTACTTTGCATATTTGTATTTATTACTTTTATTCATATTATATATAGTTTCTTATAAAAAAAATTGTGCTTAACAAGTGATATCAAAACCGAAGGTTGTATGTTTTTTTCAACGATTTATGTTACCTGGATTCATTGGAAGTGTTGGTACGATAGTGTGGATAAGTACGTTCTAATATCACAAGAGATTGGGCTTTAAGTGAGCCCATTGTGACTCCTCCAAGCTTTCATGAAACTTATCTAGTGGGTACTATTCATTTTTACATATATTCGCCAAGCTTAGAGATAAAGATAAATGCCTGGTGTTGAGTTAAATGTTAAGAAACTTGATGAGAGAATTAATATTGGCTTGTGGGAAGTTCGAGTCAAAGATATATTGATCCAAGCTAGATTTTACAAGGCTTTGAAGGAGAAACCAACCCTCAAATCCTAGCAAAAATGTTACTAAGACCAGTATGAGCGATGAAGATTGAGAAAATTTAGATTTAAAAGCTACAAGTCAAATAAGGAATATCTACAACAAAGCAGTTTTTCTTAGAACTTGAAGAGTTGTTCTAGGCCAAGTATCATGATCCACATGAGGGGCACTTTAGTAATTGGCAAAATGATTATTATTGATTTATTTTGAGTTTATGTCTTAAAGTGATGTTCCTTCCTAAAAGAAGGAAAAATGCTCTAAGTGCTCTTTAGAGGGAGGCATGGTACCAAGCTCTTCACAGAGCGGCCATTGATTGTGCCATTAGGACGTGTCAATGTCTTTATAAGAGAGAAGTTTTAAGAACAGTATCGGTGATGTGGAAGGGTTGATATTGTGCAGGATTTCCACCCAAGAGGTTACACGAGATGGAATGTCTATGCCGACAATTTACTCAATATGGGTATGTAGAGATAGCTTTGTGGGAATGTGGCATGCCTTATGGGTAATGTTGCATGAGTAATGGTGTATCGATGAGTAACGGCATGCTAGTAAGGCAGAGTTGTTCTAGCAGGATACATTGCAAATGTGACAACACTTATGATGGTGATGTCGAATGAGGATGTGCATTAGTTAAGGGTTTGGCCAAGCACTAGGGATTCGTAGGCTTGATGGCACGAAAGTGGGCGATAACGTGCTAAGATGAAAGCATTATGTGTGGGCTATGGATTAAAAAGGTTGTTCACTTTGACAGCTTGTGGGTTTGTGTGAATGGAACGAACTTCCATGGGGGACACACTTGCTTTGATGACTTGAGGATAAGTTAGCATGTGTGTTAGTCTGAGTAAAAGTATCTTGAAGAGAAACAAGCAAATGTGCATGAGGGGTGCAAGAAGAAGTTGACCTTTGGACAAAGAGTTGGCCCTTAATGTCAAGTTACCTATTTGAGGGTGTGTATAAAGATATCCGACAAGAGGAATGGGAAGCCGGCTAAATCTTAGGATATTGTTGAACAACTTGCTATCAAGATGTGATTTGCACTGTTGGGTAAGTAGTTGTGCAACATAATGTCTAGATGACGAAGAACCTTAAGATGGGGCAAGCATCTCAATTGAGTAACCTTGACGTCAAGATGCAATCGTGAAGTTACATACGTGTGAGAATTGTTGAGAAAGTTCTCGTGGGATTTTCTCAAGGAGCACCAAAGTTTTTGGACAATAGTCATGTTTTAAACTCGAAAGTTGATAGGTTGGCCTTAACTTGGAGAGTCTTTGCACCGAATAATCGAATTTTTGCTATGCGAATTTTCAAACTGTTACCACCAAGGGTGTCTCAAATCTATGTTATCTCAAAAAACAATTTCATAAATTATATATGAACGAAGGAACTAGTATCTCATATTACTTGAGTGTTCTCAATAGAAATGTTTCTGATATGGAGACTATTGGAATTAAAATTGATGATGAGGATATTACATTAAGACTCAACTAGTCACTTCCATCTTTTTATGAACACATGAGACCAATTTTCATGTATGAGAAAAAGCTTGAGTTACCCAAAGGTCAATCGTAAGCTTATCTCAGAAGAAAAAAGATTGGGCAGTTTGAGTGGTGCATTTTTTGAAAACTCAGCTAGACGGTAACGAGAAAAAGAGGAGCTCTATGAAAAAGAAGATATTTGTTGGGGTGTGAAGAATCTGGGCAGCTCAAAAAAAATTGTCATCTAGGTGGAGCTAGTTCAGTTAGCTCCTCCAAGTCAGTAAATGAATATACTAGCAATGTTGTTGGTAATGTCTCTTTTATAGGAGACTGATGCTCTCTAAAGAACATATGCATCCTCATAGCATGTTGCTAGTCCTAAAGTTGCCATGAAAGAGGATGTCTTATTGCTAGCCGGCTCACATATTTGCACACATTGGTTTGACATTTGATGTAGGGGGTGTGGTGAAATTATGTCGATAGCTGATGAACTCCTAGAAATCTCAAACATCGGGGTTGCGCCATAACTATCAGCAAGATTATTTGACATGAGTCAAAGTGAAATTATTAGAATTGATTGGGAATCAAGTGTGTACTCTTTATGGTTGAGTTTGTTAATTCTCTGCATTGAGAATTGTGGTTGTTGGTAAAAGACAAGTTTTCCCAAGAATTGCAGTTGTCATGTGTGGAGACATGATTGAAATTAGCCTCTAAGTGGTAAATTGTTGGCCAAAGACACTGACCACCAGCCAAATGAATTTTGCAAAATAAATTGTGGCTAATATATGCTTTCTCATTATAAACTAGATTGCAATAGTATTTTTTAAACCCTATAAATAGAGGAGGAAGAGAAGAGAAGAATCATCTTAGCATAGGTTAAGCATCTGGTTTGCTCTATGCTTCAACATAAATTCTTGTGTTCTCATTTTTATTTCTATATTATTCTAAAAAAGATCATGGTGATAAATTTGGAAATATTATCAGTCATATTTGTGAGAGGTTCAGATTTCTAACACACCTCCCATTTATTTTTGCTGTGCACCTTCCGTTTATTGTGTTCAACTTCCCTTTGTTGTTGCCGTGCACCTTCCATTGTCGATTCACCTTACATTTCCATTGTTTCTTATCCTCCCAGTGGCAATCATCACAACCATATCCGCTGATTCCTACAGTCGCAATTTGTTCAAATCTGTAATTCCTTAGATCGTTAGCATCTGTGACTCTCCTCTGCTCTCTTCCTTATTTGATAAGAAAAATCTCAAAGTAGTGTTGATTCTATCTGTGTAAGGTTTGTTTCTCTGGACTTTCAGTCTAATTGTCTGTAGACAAAGGTCCATTGCAAGAGCATATTTTGGCTGGCTGTGGTGGATTCATATTCCTACATTCTGTTTGAATTTGAGCTTTTTGTAGGTTTTATTGATGCTTTCTTTATGTGGACTATGTATGTGCTGTCCTGTCCCTTGGTTGTTTTGATTTAGTTTTACTTGTGGTGTGTTAATGCCTTGGATTGTTTCTCTGTACCATGCTGACTTTGCTCGAATTATATGGAAGGTACTGATGGTGAGGAGATGCTGGGGCAGAGCTTGTCCATGGCCTAGAAGGAGCTGTTATTTTTAAGTAGTTTCTTCTATCATATTGTATGTTGTTTTCTTTTTGTATCAAATCATCTAGTAGTTCTAAGCATGACTTATTTAATGCTAGTCTTAACTGATCTTGGAGTGCTAAGACTTGATGTAGGGGAGTCGTCTTTGGGTAGACTCATAGACTTGAATGCTATCTCGGATATTTTACGATTATACCTTGAGATTGTTTGTAGTTTTTTCTCTGTTTTTTTGGCTTTTATCCATTATGATTAAAGATGGGGTATTGTGACGTTGGTTTGTACTCTAATATTATTGATACGGAATAAAAGTATCTCTTGCCACCAAAAGAGAGTATATTAATAAGTGATAATTTATATATATTTTTAGTTATTAAAGATAAAGTAGGAATTTTTAGGCAAATTTAAATTCTTAAAACTAAAATTGAGAAAAATAAAAAAGATATTTTAAAATTATATAATAAATTTAAGATTTAGAAACTGAATGGATCATAACAAAATAAATTTGATTGTAATATACTAGTAAAGATAATTTCTTGAATACATGTTTTTCTTATTAATTTAAATTTTGTACATTTTATTATGTTATTTTACTTTTTCTGCAAAACTATATTCAAAAACTATGATTTGTTTTATTTGTGACATTTTAAGATTTAATTTTTAAACTAGTAATTAATAATTAAATATACTTAATCCTTTGTGAATAATGATCCTTACTTGTAATTATATTTACAATGACAATTTATAATTTTTTTAAAAAGTAAAAAAATAAGGTTAGATGTTTGATATTCTAATTTAAATACCATCAAAATTTTGGTATTGTATCATCGGGATTGATTTAAAATTTTCTTATTATTTGCTAGTTTTTTTTTAATTGTGTATTTGTTTTTCTATTATTTTTTCTTCATTTTTTTAGTTTTAAATTCGAATATATATATTCTTGAAGTGTTTAATAGAACCATAGTTAGATTACATTGTGATACATTATTATATATTAAATGAATTTCATGCAACTTATTTTAAACCATAAGAAGATAATTGGGATGATCAATATGTACAATGCAGGATGATGAGATGATCAATACCTAAGTTATTCTTATACAAATCCAGCAATCAATTTCAATATCGCACTTAACTTTATATTCTTGATACAAAAATCCACTCAAATCATTCGATGTAAGTCTCTTAAGAACATAGTAAATTCTCTAATTGCTCACACTATAGAATTTCAATAAGAATGTAAATTTGCAAAGAGAAATCTTGGGATACAAGTTAACCAACAGTAGCAGTTGTGAAAAGAATGGAAGCATGGACAATTATTGAACTTCCTTCCCATGCAAATACTAAACCTAGAAAAAATATCAATGCCATTATTGTGGATAGTGATAAGTAGCTAGATAGTCCAAAAACTTTCTCTAAATGATATATTCGAAAAAAAGACTAGTGAAGAAAAAAATACCATCACCTTCTTTTCTTACTAATAACCCTATTTTATCGTTTTCTGATAGGTTTGACAATTCTATGAAGCATAATCATGAATAAAAAAAATTGGAGACGTTTCCCAATTATAACAAAGATATAAGTGTGGGGAAAAATGTGTCAAATATGTTTTAAAAGAAATTACCATCAAGATGCAAATTATGGACTGTTAACTCGATAGTTCGACATCACACACTTCAAGATTGGCAGACGATAAAAGTAGTAAAAGTTTGACTGATGACTTAAAACCAAGCATTTTGTGGGAAGCAACCCAACAGATTTGTTTTTTACTCTATTTTTACTTATTTTTACATTACATATATACATGTATTTACATTTAGGACAATGTAAGAATTAGGTGTAGGGAGAGTTATTATTATTGTTGTTGTTGTTTTATTTGCTTCATTAGTTTAATATATTTTAGAACCATAATTTTTTTCATGTTTATTTCATTCATCATTTATTATATATTTAATTTATTCATTATATACTTAAGTAATTAGAATCAATAAGTACGCTTGCATTAATAATATGATATTTTTTCTAACATGTGTGATGAAATTAGCTTGTAAGTTCTATTGTATTTGTATCTGTGTGTTACCTTTTCGTGTACAAAATACGATATTTGTTTTATTTTTATTTAGTGTATTTATCTTCCTCTTTGTAAAGTTGATTACTACAGATCAGTAACTCACACATGTATATAGTTAGATACATTTCGTATGCAAGCATGTTTACACACCACGGGGTTGGTTTTCGTAGTGTGCACACTATGTTGAGAGTTGTTGGTTTTCAACGACAGAGTCAACATTGTCACTTGTGGTATTTGGCATGTTTCAAGTACGAGTATTTATGAATTGTACTTGACACTTTTGGAAATGAAAAATACAACATTTTAGCACCTTGTAACGAGCTCATCAAGGACCTTACCACTACCCTTACCACCATCGTTAGCGCGGTGGTTGGAAAGGAGGTGGGCAATGTGTGTATTTTGAGCCTTATAAATACCCCATTATTTTCTCTTCTTTTTCTCCTATTTTACATAGCAAATTTTTACCAAAATTTGCACTGATTATTATATATGTTTTCAAAATCATTTTGGAAAGTTGACTCTGAAGTGTGGATCATTTTGTAAGTTTAGTAATTAAATTGTAGGCTGTGGTTTTCAATCACACCACATTGAGTGGTGTTGGCTATAGAGGATAGTCAGGTTCAAGTATTGAACTAAACAGGTACGAAAGAACAAGTGAAGAGCAACAGTAGATAGTTTGAACATATGTTTTGGCTGATAAAGGTAATAGTGGTTTTACTGTTTATTAGTGTTGTAACTTATTTACTATTAAGTGTATTATTTTTCATTGAGTGGTTGCCTCAAGTAACACGAGGATGTTACTATATAGATATAGACTCTATGTGGGTTTACCTCGTTGTATCGAGTATTATGCATTATCTCTCATTGAGTTAGTATAATGTGAGTTTGTTGTGTATATGTCTCAACATATTGAAGTATAAACTCTTATTAGAAAGTATTTGTTGTTTACTAGCTTTCTGCTTTGATAAATAATATTTATTATTCAATTTATCTGCTTGTTGATATTATACTATCTGTGATTCTACTGTTTGATTTGTATAAGTGTTTATTTCCTTGTTTGTGCGAGTTAGGATCGAGTCCTTGAGTCTCCATCTCCTTGCCCTAGTTGTATATCGGGTCATAGACTCTTTCATAGCTAAATTAGCTAAGCAATGTTAGGTTTTAAATGATAATGGATGATGATAGAATCTTAATATTATTCTTAAGTAAAGGTAACTTTGTGATAGTTAAGTTGGTGATAGCAAAAACCATTTGCTTGAATTTGTGAAAAATGTTATGCATTTCTTGAATTTGATATGATTTTAATAAATATGATTAAGATGTTAGAACTTTTTTAAAGTTTATCGAGGCAAATATTAAAGTACTTCTTGAAAAATTATTAAGCCAATAGGATTAACATTTGGTTAAATTGTTAGTGAACCAATTTGAGCTTACATGAACCATTTGTTTGTACCCATTCCTTGTCTTTTAAACCAAATACTTTGACTATGCTCTATATTTCAATAAAAAGTAGAATGCATGAAAAGATAATAGATTTTATAAAAATGTTAGAATAAAATTTAAAAGTGTCAAATGTGTTTAATTAATTAAATGTCTAACACATGCAAAACAAAATTTATATTGATGTGTACCTCATAGTATTATTACTTAAAAAATGATTGTAAGGGGACAAGTTGCAAATAAAAAAAAATTGTGTATAAAAAAATTGGCAAAAATAAAAGAAAAGAAGTCAATAATGATGTCTGAGTTTAAAATAATAAATTTTGACCCAATTTTATTGATATATTTGGTCTTAGGATGATATTATTTATAGATAGCTCTCTCTTACTCTATGGACTCATGATTTTTTTTTGTTTTTCCTTTTTCTATTTTATTTTATTTAACCAATATGTCTAACTACATTACAACCAAATGAAAGACCTTTTGATTTTAGGAAATACTTTTGGTGAGTAGAGATACAACTTTAAAGAAAAAACTATAGTGTTCAATTCAAATCTTAAAGGAATAGTGATGTTTTGTATGGAGGAATAATATTCTAACTTGTTTAAGTTACATGGTTTGATTATTGATAATGGATGTTGATCATATAAACACTTTAAGCATGATTACTTTATAGTAACTAAAGCAAAGGGATAACTATGGATATTATTTATCATTTATTAGAATTTGAAACCATAATATTTCTTAGCCCTTGAAATAAAATATTAAAAAACTTATTCTCTCTACAACATGTGCTAACTTTGATGGAGAACTAGTAAGGAGATCTTAAAACTATATAATAAATTTAGGATTTGAAAACTGAATAGATGATAACATGATAAATTTAATTGTAATCTAATAACAAGGATAATATCCTAATTACATGTTTATGTTATTAATTTAAATTTTGTATTTTTTATTATGTTCTTATTCTTTTATGTTATTTTATTTTCTCAAAAAAAATCAAAAACCTCTTTCTTTTATTTGTGAGGTTTTAGAATTTAATTTTTAAACTAGTAATTAATAATTAAATATACTTAAATCTTTACTTGTAATTATATTTATAACGACACAATTTATAATTTTTAAAAAAAATAAAGTTAAATATTTAATTGTTTAATTTAGACAATATGTATCAGATTTACTTTGCTTGATGATCACTAAAATTTTCCACAAGACTCAATATTATTGCATGGATCTATTTTAGGAAATTTTTAGTCTTAAGTGAATACTCTTAATGAACTTGGTTGGTTCAAACAAATAGTCTTCATTTGTTCCTTTTTGGACTAATTTCACTATTTATTTCTTTTACTTTCATTGTTTTACGTCATATGGGTCGATTAATAACTTGAAAATTATTGATTATGAGAATTTCCTTCAGCATTGCAATGCTGCATCTACAGAGTTATTCACATTACTGTTGGTTTATTCAAGCTTCAAGCTGATCATCAGAAGAATTATCAAGGCAAGACTTTATCCCACGAATTGCTTCATTCTACAAAGCCATGGTTGGGGACAGATAGATTTAATAATTCTTCTATATGACTCAATATATTCCTATCATAGCCTAGAGAATCTTAAAGGGATTTAGAGAAAGATAAGAAGCCAAATTTTGTTAGAAATTGAAGAAATAAGCTTTTTACACTCAACACATACCATAGTGCACTCATCATTAGAAATCTCAATAGTAGGAAAATGTTCTTAAACAACAGTTGTAGTGGAGGAGGAGAAGCGTGAGTATCCTTTAGTTTTAACAACTTGTCAAAAAAGTGTTTTCAATAGACCACAATTGACCAAGTTCATGAAATTCTTAGATTTTTCTTGTTAAGTTATACTGTTGAAGGTGAGAAGTCTCAACAATTCATGTTTTTCAAGCAGGTAGGATTCAAGAAGTTTGAATTTTGCAGTATCAACATCATCACAAGCTTGAAGCATGTTCATTTTAATATCACAATCTTTCAACAATGACTCAAGAATATCCTTTTCATCTTTTAAGATGCAAATATATTTTTTAAGTTAGAAATGACATCAAAATTACAAAATGATGACTCTAATGTGTATTGAAGTTTGAGTGCATCGAATTCTCTATCCTGAATTTTCTTTTCAAGCTCAGCTATGCGAGTGAGACACTTCTCATTATCACGAAGGAGAATTTGAAGTGACTTAATATGATTATCCAACTTCAACTTTAAGTTGTTTACTTCCTTTTCACCATCCAATGTGGGGTTTAACAATTGACTAGAGAGGTCCAAATGGCCTTTATTTTTTCCTCAAATTGCTACCGATTTTGGTCATAACCTTTTTCAATCTGAGATCATCGTACACAAGTTGATCATACAAATCTTGAAGAGAAAACTTGTCACCATTACCAGCACTTGTCCAATAAGAGGAACTAGAAGGGAAAGACTCAAAGTGGAAATCCATCAAAGCAAAATAATCAAGAGTAGTAAATGTTGACATTTCTAGAGTAAGCACAATAGTTTGAGAAGAACACTCATCATATTTCTTTTCCAAGTGGTACAAAGCTTCCTATAAAGTAATGAACTTAGAGATCAAAGCTAAGTCTTTAATAATAACAGAAATAATGGGGAGATGTAACCCTTGACAATTTAGATTGTTAAGACGAAGCTTCTTTTGGTCCAAGCAATAATGGATTTAGGTTCAAAAACACTAGTCTTTGTAATGTGAGTAGGGCACATCCAACAATTCTCAATTATAGACCAAACATTATTATTTGTACATCTCAAATAGGAACACATTTGAAATCTCTAGTAAAAATAACAAAAGCTATTGAACTAAGGTGGTTCACAAATAGAGCCTTCAATATTATCCATCATATGAGATAAACACATAGGAAGGGGACAAGATCAACACCAGAGCAATTAAGCTCAAAAAGGGTGTGCATGTTCTAATACTAATTGAAAGAATCTAAGACCCAATGCACTACAAGGGTAAGGAGATATAGACTTCTAAAGAACTCATTCATACAAACTACAATAAAAATAAAAATAACAACAGTACAAGTAATCTTCGGCAAGCGGTTTATAAACTTAGACAGTAAATCATCACAGGCTACATAAATATGGAGTAAAGCATGAAAAATAGAATTAAGTAGTTTTTCAATCAGAGTCCTAATCCTATATGTGGTAGCATACAATATCAAGACTCAAATTGTACTCACAACATAATAGATCATTCAAACACAAATAGGTAATGAAGTAAACCTAAATAAAAACCTTATTTATGTGGTAACATACTCGGGTTGCTTACAGTAGCCACTCAGTAGTAAACAATCCAACACTAATAGAAATAAAACTACGAAATCACTATCGATTGAGACCTCTGTCCAAACTGTTTATTGTTGCTTCCGTAGCAATCTGATCTAACACACAAAATTGGCTCTTCTCCAAAGCCAACACCTCTCAATGTGGTGTGATCAGTACCCGTAGATCATAAAGTGTAATATGAACAGTCAATAGTGAGGACCACCCTCAAACATGAACCACCAATAATTACTATAGGAACCACTTTTAGCCATGAACCACAAATTATCTACGTGTGACACATAATCAACCACGTAGCACACACAATTGATGATTTGAGAAAAACAATCCAATGTAATCTCACTTATCGCACATAGCCAAAGATACGAGAAATCAATAGTTCAACTCAACCCATTCACAAAAATTAGTCCTCAAAAACTTCATAAAATAGTCAACCATACTACTTTATGCTCAGACAGACTTATCATAATTATCAAAATACTTTCAAGATAATTAGTAAAGATGGAATTAGAAACAATAGAAAATTTTGGCAAATTTTTGGTAGTTTTTTGAATTAATTGCAACAATTAATGGGGGTATTTATAGACAACTACCAACAACCAACCAACCTTGTCGAGGTTTTCACTAACCAGCTCACCGTGGGTCCAACGACGGGGTCTGGTGAAAGCATTTTTGAGGTGTGTAAAAATCCCATTTTTTTATCCAAAAATTATTGAGTAATTTCCATAAATATTCATACCCAAACTGAGCCAAAAACTACCACTCATGGCCTAGCATGCATACTAAACAACCAACCTCATGGTGTGTGAAAAACATGATTTCAATCATAATGCTTCTAACTATGTGTATCTGTGATTAATGATCCATAGTAACCAACCTTACATAGGGGAAGACAATAACACTGAGTAAAATAAACATACTTCCTATTTTACAGATAGAAAGCCAACACATAGATACAAAGTACAAACCAGTATAAGAAACTTATAGGTACGAAATGGGATAGCTTATGCAAACATTGCAAGGAAGAATTCAAGGTATGCTTCTTTGTAGCATCGAGGTGAATCCTAAAAAAGATGCTAGGAAATAGTGCAATTCCATAATAAGAAGAAATGGGCTAGTAATAGAAGGTGAGGAAGAAAATAAAACTAAAAGAGATGAGAAAAAATGAGTGGTAAGGAAGAAAAGAAAACTAAAAAAAAAAGAATTAAGTAAAGAAGTTGTAGTAAAGCCTGAAGAAGGAAACACTCACATGGGAAAGAATTTATACCCCACTCCTCTCTTTTCCAAAGACTACCATGGACCAAAGACTACCACATAAGTTGAAGGACCAAGATACATTTCACATTCCATGATAAGGGATCATCACTTTGGGAATGCACTCTATGATTTGAGAGCTAGTATCAAATTAATGCACTTGCCAATTTTCAAAAAGTTAAGACATAAGGAAACACAACCAACCTTAATGACACTACAAATGGCTTATTGGTCTATAAAAAACCAAGAGGAGAAATTTAGGACTTGCTAGTAAAGATAGACAAGTTCATCTTCCCCACTTATTTTTTGGTTTTAGACATGGAAGAAGATAAGGATTTTTCTATTATTTTAGGCCATCCATTTCAACTTTATGAAAGATCTTAATTGATGTACATAGGTGAGAGTTCAAAAGGATAAAGTAAAATACAAGATACTCAAACCTTCAAAGACATCCTATAAAGTTAAGAGATGAGAAGAATGAAAGACTACACTTGGAAAAGAAGAAAGAAGAGGTGGAAAATGAGATAATAAAGAAAAGATAAGAAAGTGAAAATAAGAAGAAGAAAAAGCAAGTTAAAAAGGGAAAGAGTTGAAAGAAATATGGGTTAGGCAATTATACCATGCTAATGATAGAGATAGAAAAAAAATATGAAGAGCCCAAACCCTTTAAGGAGGAACCCTTTATGATGAATAATAGTGATACCTTTCAAAGAAGTAGCATTGTAGCTAACAAAGGCTTTAAATAGTTAATAAAATCAAGCGGTGTAGGTGGAAAGAGTCACCTAGACTACTATACGTTGCATCCAAGTTGAACTTAGAAAGGTCTAGTTAAGGACCTTAAACATGAAGCTTGTTGGAAAAAACCCAAACATATTTTTATTACTTATGTTTTTATTATTTTCTAGGTGAGTAAATGTAGAAACACTTGGCAAACACATGTGAATATTTAGCGATGAACACCAACACGTCAATGTCAAGGGATTTTTCTTTTCTCATATCTTTTACTTGTCTTTATTGTTACACATCGGGAATAATGTACAATTCAAGTGTGGGGGAGGAAATTCTATTATCTTGTTTAGGATTTTAGTGTGTTTTTAAGTTATTGGTTTAATATTTATAGTTAAGATATGGATAAAAATTAATAAATATATTGAAACTATATGGATGTATGTTTGATATGAAATGTATGAACCTAATGATAGAATTTGTTGTTTTGATTATGATAAGGAATCTTATAAACAAATATTGAGATGAAGGGCACGGGAGAACCTATAGCTTTTATAAAAAGAATGTTGTAGTCTTGTTGCTTTCAATTAGAGTGCTTTAGTCCTATAACTTTGAAAAAATGTATACTTTAGTCCTAAAAGCCCAAACCTACAGGACTTATGCACCTTTCTAGGACTATAATGCAAATTAACCATGTGGTATGCTTGCTTGTTTTTAATTAAAATCATCCATTATTTATGCGCAATGCATGTGATTAATTGTTTGATGTACTTAGTGATAGAACATTTAGAGTAAGTAGTATTATATGATAAAAATCTTCCATATTTTAGAATCTATTTGATCAACTTGAGACGAAATCATAAATAGTATTTAGTTTGAGAAATGATTTAGTCTTTAGATTGAACAATTAAGTGCTAAGATAAACTCTCAACACCAGAATCCCAATAAAAAGTAAATTTATAAACTTAAAATAAGTTTGGGGAATTGAGTTGAAAAAAAACAAAATTATTAAAGAAAAACTCAATTGCATAATGATGAAAAGTAAGTGAAAATAAGTTTGGGGTGTTGAGTTTAAAAACAAAATTAAAAAATATGTACACTAAGTTATTAAAGAAAAGATCAATTGCATGAAGATAAAAAGTAAGTTAAGGTGTGGATTTAAACCTTAAAGGAATCACTTATCTATCCCCACCTAAACCTCATATTAAAGCATATGAAGTTTTTTAATCTCTAGCTAAAACATAACCTACATAAATGGAAAGGAATACTAAAAGTAAACATATGATACTTGTTCTAAGACTTTAATCTATTACATGCTTATATAAGTTTATATCATGTATATTGAATGACATCATTTACAAGTCACACACAAAGATGAATTATTTTGTTAAAAATCTTGCATACCCATCTGTTAATAGAATGTTTATTGATTGCTATATTAGAAAAATGTTTAGGGTATGCTAACTCTTTTGAAGCTTATATTTTTCTTAAATTTTTAGCATTAATATTTATTTTTAAGATTTATTAGGTATTGAAAATATTTTAGAAAAAGATCTAAGCAATTTGGACCCAAAAAAAATCTAATTTGGCCAAATGTTCGACGGGTCAAGATATTGAAAAACCAAATGGTCAACCTTTGGGTTCAATAGTCTAGTGTAAAATAATGTTATTTTGAGCTTTGTTTAGGTTAAAACGTCGATTTTTTTAAAATGAATTACACATGAATTAACTAATTCTTTAGAAATGATAAGCCTCATCCCAATATGTTAGATGTTTCCCTTGATATGATGATTAATATTTGCTCGGATATCTTTTGGGTTATTATAGAATCTATACACTCAAAAAATTATACATTATTCATGGACAAATGTTGATGTGTTGACTTTAAATAATAATAGTCTAGAAATACAAATTTAAATATATAAAAGAAAGAAAAAGTTTGATCATTATTGAACTTTTATTCTCTCCTCCATAATCATTGCATGTTATTTGCTTGGATTATTGGTTTAGAATCACCAAATAATTTCTCCCAAAAGCCCTAAGAACACGTATTCCATATCATAGAAGGCACAAATTAGAGAAAGACTCCTAGAGAGATAACGGGGAATCCACACCATTTTAAAGACGAGCATTTGGAGCCACGTGGCATTGGGAGATTGAAGATTTCTTCCTAGTGTTTTCTCCCTCTTCTCTTTTAATAATTTTTGTTCATTTTTATTGTTAATTTCTTTATTGAGCTTGTATTTTATTATAGTGGTAGGCTAAACTCATTTTCCAAGTCATAATTTGAATATCACAATTTAATCTCTTTTTGATATAGCATAGAAGTGTAACTAGTTAATTGCATAGAAAAAATTAGTGTTTGAAAAAGATATTTTCTATTAAGATAAAAAAAGAACAATTAATTCTGTGTAAACTATAACCTCTCATCTCATATCGTATCAATTGTGAATTGTTATAATTAGCTTTATTTTATTTTATCTACTTAGATCATCAATTAATTTTGATAATCTAAATAGTATTGGAGTGACACTAGCCGATACTTGTAGATACGACTAGGCTTTTATGGTATCTGTACACTTGCAGCAACAAATCTTAAGAACCAAAATAATCTCTTTCATTTTCAATCGTCAATAAAACACAATTTTTTACTGCATAAAAGTACATCCATCAGAAGTTGAAACTGTATTTGTACTAGGTTCAGAATAGATCGAGGCTATAAAACAAAAGGCGACTCCCAAAAGCAGCCACCAACTGGGCTAGGCCAATTAGTCTCTCGTCCATGACTACGAAAATTCAGAAAATCATAAAAGTAATCAAAAGGTATTATCTCATCCGCATTCAATAACACCAGTTCTCATAAATCTCTCTGATGCAGAGTTGGATGCCTTCTTCCATGGGCAGCTTCAATGTTAGATGGCATATACAATCCACATTATTAGCATTTACCTAAATAATAACCTTAGAATTAAGTATGGACAATGCAAAAATTGACACCACAAAATTCAACAAAGATCACTGGCCCCCTCGAACAACATCAAGGTAAATTTAGTATCCATTAATGATGGCCACTAGCAGACCTTGAAGATGGAAACTAGTGTTGTCAACTAAGTATCTCAGCACATAGGTTAATCAGCTCACTTAGCACAAATAAGCTAGCTCACAAACTCATTTATCAAATGTGTTTGTCAAAAAATAATTACTATAATACCACCATAGGAAAATACCCCTAAAAGTGATCTTAACTGAACTCATCTCACTTAAAATTTAAATGAATTGAGCCGAACCTAAGCGAGTTATGCTAGCGCAATTCATTTGACACCTCTAAAGGAAACTATGATACGGTTAAATGTTCTGTAAAACAAACATCTCAATCACCCAAAAAAACTTAAATATCACTCACCATTGTTGACAACAGAAGAACTTTTGACACCAATCAACAGCAATAAATTGCTTGATCAATATGAGGCGGAATTTGCTTTATTTCAGTGCCAAGCTCTTGCTCAATCCTGTACCTGATCTCAAAGCATAAAAATAAATCAGAAGGAAAAGAGAGACACGGAGAGAGAAAGGAAGAGGAGAGAGAGGGGGTTAATAAACAAACAAAACATTTTGCAAAATTTCAACAAATACGTACAAGTTAAATCTGTCCTCGTATGTGATCAAATTCACCGCTAACCCAAGGTGGCCAAACCTTCCAGATCGACCAACCTGCAGATATATTAAGTCTGTCAAGAGAGACAAACATATCTTTGAAATATGAATCAATAGCTTATATGTTACCCACCCTGTGCAGATATGTCTCTGAGTTCTTTGGAAAGTCAAAGTTAATAACAACGTTCACTGCTTGAATGTCTATTCCCCTTGTAAACAAATCTGCAATTTTCACCAAAATAGAATAAAATATAAATTACCTTAGTGTTACAGATAAGAGTTAATAGCAGGATACATAAAAGGAAGAGGTAAAAAATAGAAAGGGAATGAAAGAGAGAGTCATAGAATAGTCATCTATTTTATCATGCACAAAAAATTACATGAACCATTTCTTTCTTTTTCCTGGACAAATCTCAAGCACTTTTTGTTTCATCTATTACTACAACTGAGCTATTGCAATGGATCTCTTGTTGCAACAACATATACATTAAGACCAATTGTTCTTCCTCTCTACTATAAGAGATTATTCACAGCTTCACTATACTTTTTAGAAATGTCAATTTTTTTTCTGATGAGCACCAATGATATGAAAAATGGCTGAATGATAACAGCATATAAAATGGATAAAGGCCTTTCTAATAACATTTAACCACATGGGAAAAACATACATGCCTCACATAAAATATCACACTTGCTGATTAAAAAAATGCTTAAATATTTACTTAAGAAAATCACTAAAAATTCCAATAACTAAGAATGAGACATAGACGAGGATCAACCACAGCCACATGACACCTACATTAAGAGGGGAATGCACAACAACATAAAACACCAACATACCAGTACAAACAAGATTCCTGCATGCACCATTACGGAAGTCATGAAATACTCTGTTGCGATGGTCCTGTAGCATCTTTGCATGAATGTAAAAACAAGAATAACCAAGTTCAGTAATTTTCTTGGCCAGTAATTCTACCCGATTCACTGAATTGCAGAAGATAATTGATTGGTTGATTTGAAGCTGCAAAAGGAACGAAAAAAAGTCAAAAACAAAAACTTAAACTTAGAAATAGACATCAGTAATTCAGTCTGCACAAACCTTAGAGAAAAGTGTATTCAAGCAATGAACTTTCTGCCTTTCCTCAACAAAAGCATAAAATTGAGAAATACCCTTCAGTGTTAGCTCATCCATGAGATTAATAATGTAAGGCTTCTGTAAATATCTATCTTTGAAGTCCTTAACGGTAACAGGGAACGTAGCAGAATACATCAAAATTTGTCGGTTTGCAGGCATAAAGCGAATCAACTGCTCAATGGACGGTTGAAACTCAGGGGACAAAAGCTTATCAGCCTGGAAAATAATTAATAGTTTTACTATTGAATGTTCCAATGTTCATGACTTTAAAACAATTTTAAGAGTGAAGCATAATGTGATGAACATAGAAGATGCTTTAAAGAAAATTGATAAGAAGCTTACAATAAAGAGCATTCTAAGCTTTATTAATGTTTCGTACAGATATCTAGGGAAGAATCAAGTATCTACCTCATCCATAACTAGCATAGAACAGTCTTTCAAGATGCAAACACCTTTTCTTGCTAGATCTAGAATTCTCCCTGGTGTTCCAACAAGCAAATGAACAGGTTGATATAAGCGCATGATATCATCCTTTAAGCTGGTACCACCAGTGGTAACCATGACTTGAATTTTCAAATGCTTTCCGAGCTCCTTGCAAACTTGTGATGTTTGAAGAGCCAACTCACGAGTTGGAACAAGTATAATAGCTGTGTTAAAATGTCATGTCAAGCTTGCAGAAGAAATAATGCACAATAATAGCATCAATGTCAATGCATGTCAAAGTTATCACCATGTACCCACTTTCTACAGTCTTTAATTAATACATGCATGTATTTCAATATCTAAGAGAGAACCAGAAAGAACAACATTGTCTGTACAAGAACAAGTTGCATGTTTAAAGAAGTATCAATGACTTAAGACCAAAAGATGAGGAAGAAGGGAAAGGGAGGGGGTAGAGAAATTAGGAGGGTTGGAGCACATGGCATGTAAGTGATTCTCATAAAGCAAAAGTGTAAACTTAAAAAGGTAGCAATAGATCTATTTATACAGAGCTAGAGGCAGTAGAAAACAAAAGTAGGACATCATAAAGTATAAACTATGCCATGAGATATCATTGTGTATTAATAACCATGCCATGAGATATCATTGCGTGTTAATAACCATGACATGAGATATCATTGTGTGTTAATAACTATGCCATGAGATATCATTGTGTGTTAATAACTATGCCATGAGATATCATTGCGTGTAAATAACTATGCCATGAGATATCATTGCATGTTAATAACCATGCCATGCGGTGAGTCAAGAAACCTGTATAACAAGTGCAAAGCCAAACATTAATATCTCCACCATGAAAGCAAGCCAATCAAGTTAGTGAAACCGCACTATGCTATCTATTATACTCAGTATGAGTAAAAAAAATATTGGAAGTAGATAAAGTATAATTGTATAGGTAAACCTTGAATGACACTGGAATCTTGATCAATTTTCTCCAAAGCTGGTATGCAAAATGCAGCAGTTTTTCCAGTACCATTTTTAGCCCTAGCAAGAATATCACTACCAGTTAGAGCAATTGGAATACTTTCTTCTTGAATAGGTGATGGTCTTTCAAATCCTTTCTCATAAATTCCCATAAGCAGCTCGCGTTTCAGAAAATAGTCCTCAAACTCATTTCCCTTAGTTGCTGTCACATCCTGGAAAGAACATTAATAAGATAATTGTAAGCACTGAAAAAACAGCAAGGCATTTTTTCTAATTATCTCCTAGATGGTGTATCATGCTTAAAATAAGGGGGAAGGCATCTTTTCCTTAGCTCTTGTATTGTGAGAATATGACCCAACTATGGAATTGATTGCTATCCCTAGTAAGGGCTATTTGTGCCGCACCTAACACAGCCTCATACCAATTTGCAATAGATTTTGGATGTTTTGGAAGATGTAAGAATGGAAGGGTACTGAAGAGAAGTGCTGTCATTGCTTTGCTTTGGAATATTTGGTTAGTAGAAAGGAATGAGAAGTGTTTGAAGATGAAGAGCAAATGATGATTTTGAAAAGGATAACACATTGAACTGCTTTATGGTACGCAAAAAAGAAACTTCTAAACTGTCTTCAACATGTAGAATTTTTGAGGGATTTTGAGATTTAACATTTATCTAAATTTTCAGAATTTTGTCTAGGGTATTATTGTTATGGTTTACTGCATCACTTATCAGTATATCTGTTTTGTTTCTTTTTAACTCGCAAGTAGCTCCTTCATGTGGACCTCTGGTCCATGTTTACTCATCTTTTTTTTATTTAAAAGGTTTATTTGTTTACATTAAAAAAATAGCTGAGCTGGCACATTATTGCAGTTTAAACATTGTTTAGCCCATGAAAACTTATTAGAGTTCTGTTTGTACACCTTATTTTGCTTTTCTTTTTAGATGTAAGTAAATGCAAACTAAACTAAACTAAACTCTTAATCGAAAAGATTTAGCTGGGTTAACTTAGCTTCATGCATATACAAAGTCACATGAGTCCAATGAAAAAGGCCAATACCATTTAAAACAAGCTAAATAAAGAGTTGGTGAGATTCGTCTACTCTTTTAATCGTATGTGGGTTCATATGAACTAAGGATATGTTTACTAACAAGGAAATAGAATGAGTGCAAAGAGTCTTTCTCATTCCCTTGTTTACTTTCCAAAACCATGGTGGAAAGGAAAGGGAATAAACACCTAAAAAATCAGGAGTCATCCCCATTGATTGATTCCATAATCCCCTTAGTTCGATTCCCTTTCCCAAATTTACACGGTGTAATTACAAAATTATCCTAGTCTGAATATTTTTACATGATTTTATATTAGGAATAATTACTTTAACAATCTCAAATGAAAGAACAAACACTAATGGGATAAGAAAACAAAGGCTCTAATCCATTTTTAAAAGAGAATGGCAGAAGGGATTATTTTATTATTGCATTTACCAAAACAAGTTATGTAAAACTCAAAGGCAAGTAGCCTAGGTTGTCAGTTGTCACAAGTTTGTCTATTATATAACTTACATAATAGAACACAAAAGGGGCCAACCAAAAAAAAAAAATAGAACAAAAAGCTAGAAGCCATGTGAATAAAATAGTATTAGAAAACTTAGAATTGTATACCTCCATAATAATCAGTGACAGCACACATTAAGATGAGGTACATTACATGACAAGCAGGTAATAAAAGAAAATGAAAATAAAAAAGGTTAAGTTGCAACATTTATTGAAAAATATACCTCTGTTTTATAGCGGGTATCCACAGTGGGTATCTTCAACCTTGCCTTCCAATCTTGTGAACTATAGATGAAAAGGAAAAATAAGCAATAATTAGGTTTCATTTTTAACATGCATAACAACGTACATTATACATGAAATACAAAATAAAAACAGTAAACTAATGAAACAAAGCAAGATATATTTAAACTTTCATTATGAACCAGCCAAAAATAGAATTTCATTTGATGTTTCATAAATCAATATTAGTAACACTAAGTAGTATGTGAACATTGTCCAATTCAAAAATCTCACAAGAACTTGATCAAATAAGAACATCAACACGATCCTGTAAAATTAATGAAACAGGTCAACTAAAATTTTCCATAACACAAAGAGAATGATAAGTTTCAGAACACTAAAATATGACAGCTGAGACATGAAGTCTTCTCCACTATTATCAAACAAGCCATAACGAAACATACAACTTCAAGTCCTCTTCAATATCATCCATTAAGCCAGAATACACCATTGACTTCAAGCCCTCTCAAATATCTCCATCAAGCAAGAAAAAAATATACTCTTAGAAAGAGTTATGAATTTGTAAAAAAAGAGGCATACTTATCTAGTTATCTAGAAGCACATGACAGGCATAAGAGGACATCACTAGAGTTTATTTTCATAATAGTTCTTCCATGAATGCATGAAAAACGCTGTCAACTACACAAATTAGACGCATAACCAAATAATCCATAAAACCTTTATACTATATACTAATTGTTATAAGTATTGCACTAATACTCTACAAGTGCTCGACAAATAATTCCAGTTCTCATATTATTGCTAGAATCCCAACTTTCCACCATCTCTCTTTCTAGCACAGGCAAGAATAACAGAAAGAATAAACTTAATATATATACAATCCCGATGCTTGAAAAAAAACACACAAATTTACACCCAGCACTTATATCAGCACCCACCTCAAGTCTATTGCTTCAGACTGTACTGTCTTCTCAACCTCTTCGGCATTGGAACCAGCAGCAGAACCCAACTGATCCCTCCTCAGCCAGTGTTGTTGATTTTGCTGTTGCTGTTGATGTTGATGTTGATGTTGCTGTTGATATGGATGTTGCTGTTGATATTGATGTTGTTGTTGCTGTTGCTGCCGCTGTTGTTGCTGATGTTGAAAATACTGCTGCTGATTTTGCATCATACTCCTCTGCACATACTGAGGCTGAGGAGCCCTTGACTGAAATGCAGGGCCTGCATTCATTCCCCCACCTCGACCAGCACCAAGACCCGGCGGGTATCTTCCTCTAGAATTGTGCATAACCGAATATTTGAATTTCAAGCTATTTTTCAACAATATTACTTTGAGAGAAATACAGCCAATCTAAACCAAATTCACTGCAAAATCAAATCAACCAAATCTGAAAATAGTTAGTACGAATAGGCTGTATCTTCAAGAATTCTTATGACCCAAGACTGAATTAAGAGTCAAATGCGGAAAAATTCGAATCAAAAAGGTCTAGATGAAGAATATGAAACCCCAACCAAACAGTAATCTGTTACAAAAATGAACCAAGGAAAAAATACCAAAATTAAGAGAGAAAGATTCATGTACCTGGTCTTGATCTGAAATGATAAAGTGATTTAGAAAGAGAGAGAAAACCATATAAGCCGAGTATCGCTGATTTAGACCGGACCACTATTTCCCTACGACAATCTTTCAAGAAGTTTCAATTTGGGTGCAGAAATGATGAGAGGTAGAAGCCTAGAAGGGCTCTAGGGTTTTTGTGGAACTTCAAAATGATTTAGAGAAGCAGAGACAAAAGCGGGGTAATGTAAGTATAATAATAGGATTTTTCACTAAAATATGAAGAAATTGGTAGATTAAATGCGGATTAAGTAATACTAGTCATGCCGGTATATTTTTGTGTATTTGAATTCGCAAGGACAATTAGTTTATTCTTTCGATCAAAATAATACAAGTTATTAGTTTTTACATTTTGCAAAATAAAGCTGGCCCTAGCAATTTCTTCCTCCTGCAAGCAGAAAAACACTTTTCAAATCAATTTTTTACCATTTTAAATTTTGGTGTGAGTTGCTTTCTTCCCCCTCAAAACCCCTTCTAAGGATATAAGATCCCTAATGATAAATTTGTGATGGTGTGGCTCTAATATAAAAATAAAATTGATAGTAAAAATTGGAAGGAATAATAAAAGCGAACTGGTTTAAGTTTTAAAAACTTAGGATTTTTAATTTGACTATAATTATTAACCAAGGTGGAGGGCTGTTAGCTTGTGAATCATCTTTGGCCAATTTATGAGACACACAAGTATTATAGGAATTACGACTTTATGGAAGCTAAAGTAATAAAAGATTATTGAAGCAAGAAAAGTATTAACTAATGATTTGAGATAGGATAGCAATTCGTATTTGGAAACAACTATAGATTCTAATACCAAGGTTTTTTAAACCTTAATCCTAGAAACCAAAGTGTCAATTTTGTTGGAGAATTGATTAATGAACATGGAATGTGAAACCTGGAATTTTTTGAAGTTATTTTTATTCATGATAATGTTAATGTGATAGCTTTTATTCTTATTATTGACCTTAGATTCTTACATTTCTCTTATTGACACTATAACAAATCGTGTTCTTATCTAGTTAAGTTTTGATACAAAAGAGTTTTGGTTATTAATAATGATGAAATTTGGGATGGTCAATTAATTAGTCCAAATAGTCATACAAGTAATGATGGGATGTTTTGAGAGAAACTTTGGAATCTAAAATTACAAGTTTAGAAATTTTTGTTGGAAGTATATAAGTAATATTTTGGCTACCAAATGCAATTTGATTAAAAGAGATGTGCAAGTTGATTCAATATGTCCACTATATTGTGAAGAATTGGGAAGACTTAAGACACTTGTTGAATTGTTCTTTTATAATTGATGTGCTAGTCAGTATAGATTTTTTGGATAAATTTTTTGTTTATTGGTCACTTATTTTTATTAGATGAAGCTCTTTACAAAAGAGTAATAGAAGATGGATGATAAATATTAATTATTTTTTGGTGAAGGATTTGAAAAGATAGAAATAATAAACGATTTTAGAACATATCTAGATTAGTAGGAGAAGTTATACTACTTACTACTTCTCAATTTTGTGAACTTGATAAGTTGTAATCTGATTATAGATTAAGATTTATCTTATTTTATAATTTAGTGGGATTGTAGTTGTTTAGTTTTTACTATTGGATATATGCTCTATCTTATAGCATTGTATTGTCTCATCTATTTAATTAATGAAGTATATTTTGATCAAAATATATTATTTTATTATAAAAATTTATGATAAAATAATATAATATATCTAATAAAACAAAATTTAGAATTTAAAATTTTTCTTCTTATACTTTTTCTTTGTTCAACTTTGGTGCCATTTTAATGTTATAAGGTTGTAAATATTAGCATTTTTTGCAACATTCTTTTTATTTTTTATAGATTTTTTTGTCCATTATCTATATTTTCTCAATAGTTTAAAAATAAAATAGATTACAATTGATTGCTGCAAAACTACAATTTTCTAATATCGTAGTTTTATAATAAAGTAATAAGAAGAGTATCATCTTCAGGAATTGATAACTTATTTTTAACAAATAACAAAATTATATTAATCTCAATTTTATCTAGAAAAGTCACTAAGTTTGGTGTAAATAGAATTTAAAATAAAATCAATTTAAAAAATGCACAAAAGAAAGAAATATGTTGTTTAAAAATCAAATCAATGAGAAAACTTATACAAAATCGATTTCACCTTATCTATCACTATGCTTTAGTCATCTAGCTAATTAAATTTAATTCTCTCTGTTGGTTATCAATCTCCAAAAAAATATCCAAAAGCCTATTTCAATAGTCAATTGGAAACATTTTTGTTCATCAATTTACATAAGATTATGCAATTTAATAAAACAAGAGAGCATTAAGACCAATGATTTTAAAACTACACAGGTTCATATAAGTCTTTCGATCTCTATATTTACCTATGTTGAAATATTTTAGATCTATCATACAAGTCCCTCTTTCAATAGTAAATCACAAGATTAAAATCATCTAATTAATGACCAATTAATTAAAAGCAATAAACTCAGAATAAATCAGACAAATATGAATATAAATAATTCAAATTAACATCAAAAATCAAACATAATTTAGAATTAAATTACTTTTTTTCCTAGAATAAAGAAAAATTACTTCATGATAAAAATTAAATTTAACATAAAATGAATTCACCATAATTTTCTAATAGGAATTAAAAGAAAATTGATTCGCTAAAAGAATTTTCTTTCGTGTTAATATGTTGCGCTCCAATATGCTTTTGGTTTTTTCTTTCCTCTTGCACCGCTTGTACTTTTTCTTCATCTTTTTTCAATCGCTTTCTCTTCTTTTTCTTCTTTTGATTTGTTCCTATGCCTTACCATTTCTTTTCTTTTCTTCCGCCTTCACTATCTATTTCTTCTCTTTTATATATATATCCTCCTTGCCCACATTATTAGATTTAATGTCTTTCTTAATCTAATATATATATATATAGAGAGAGAGAGAGAGAGAAATCTTAATTTAAATTTAAGAGTCCTAAGATGATATGTTTTTAAAATTTTTGATCTTCATTATCTTCAAATCTGCAATAAAATTTAAATAATTATAATAAAGTCTAAATTCAATAAAAAATAAATAAAATTAAACTAAATTTAATGTTGAAAAGTGATAAATTATGTCAAATTATGCAAGTCGTTAAACACCCCCAAATTTAAAACTTTGTTTGTCCTCAAATAAAAAGAAAAGAAAAGAAAAATGTAGACAGTGTCAACAAGACCACATAGAGAACTACCATCACTCACTAAGCCATGATATGAATTTAGATTTCATCATTAATAACTTACTCTTTTTACATCAAAGATAGCAGGAAAATCAATAAAAAATTTAGTTATTTGTCAAGTAAGAGTTAAGAATTTACTTCAACCTAAAGCTAAGTCCTTGAGTATGTGTGTGAAATAGTCAATTTAACTCCAAACCACCATCAAATTCAAATAAAAGTAGAACAACTGAGATCAAAAGAATTCTCTCAAAACTTAACTCCATAAGTCCGCTTTTCATAAATCTTCTCCACTAATGTAATCAAATACCAAAATCAGATATCAAAAGGGTTTTAATCATTGTAATGACAAGCTATAGGGTAAGGGCTAAGAAAAAAATGGATATGGAAAATCAAAGTAAAATAAAGTAAAATGGGAAAATACTTGGTAGAAAAAAAACAATAAAAAAATATCCACAAGATTCACACTGTAGCTCTTTCTCGACAATAAGTTTATATTGATGACAATATTGTTGCTATACTCAATAAGTGTTGTGCTCTTTTTTTTTCTTTTTTCTTCATGTGGTTGCCTTGATACTTATAGTCTTTGTTAATTTTAATCACATTAACCTTTTTTTTATTTTTGCCTTTCACTTTTTTCACATTTTGATCAAATAGAGAAAACATAATGTGGATTATTTAATTTAAACTAAATTTCTATTTAAATGAAAATTTCCACCAAAGTAGTTTCTCAAAATTTAGGATAAGTTCATAGTTTTTCAAGCTTAGAATGGGAATGGTTTATGTAGTTAAAATAAAAATAAAGGCTTATGTAAAATAAGACTCAAGGGGTTAACTATGGGAATACACCATGCAATAATGGTGTGATAATTAGGACGGTTAGGAAAGTTTTTTGGTTATGACCAAAAAAATGCCTATGTTACTCTCTAATATTTGGTATCAATTAGGATTTCTTCTCAAGGATCCATCAAAGGATTCTAGAGCAAAGCAATATTAAACTTTCCTAACCTAGTTAATTCAACTCATTCTCTTCATAGGCAAAATGAAGTGGAGAAAAGTTTACTATGTGTTCAATTATTTTTAAGGACAAAGATTTAAATCAAAGTACCCACAAAATTTTGCCTAACATAATAGCATATTTTGAAAAAAAATTCTCATAGCGAATTCAATCATACTCAAATACATGCTTCTTAAGAGGATCCAACAACTCAAGACTATAGGAGTTGACACCCCCAAACTTAAACTAAACAATGCCCTCATTGTAATTCAAAAGTTAGACGGATTAAAGAAATGAAAGAAACTTCCCAGGTTTTATGGTGGATCCGCATTAGTTTGTAATTTTTAACTTTTTATTCCTATATAATAAACTAGCATCAAAATCCAAATTATTCAAATATTAATAAAAAATAAAATAAAAGAAATTTGTATGGGTTACCTCCCAAAAGCACTTGTTTTATAGTCTACACTCAAACTTTTCAATCTTCATCAATTAGGATTTCAAAGAGGAATAAATGCACATTTCCTCTCCACTTGTTCTCCATAATAGTGCTTCAATCTCTGATTGTTAACTCTGAATATATTCCTTGCCTTGTCCTTCAAGTCTATTGCTTCAAAAGTGGAAACTTTGTTAATTGTATAAGAACCTATCCATCTTGATCTTAACTTACCCGGGAAGAATTTTAGTCAAGAATTGAAGAGCAAAACTTGTTGTCCTAGAGCAAACTCATACCTAAGAATCTATTTGTCATACCACTTCTTTGTTCATTCTTTATAGATCTTTGCATTTTCATAAGCATCATTCTATAACACATCCATCTTATTCAATTGAAGAATTCAATTTTTCTATGCTGCCTTCAAATCAAAATTAAACTTCTTTACAACCCAATAAGATTTATACTCTAACTCAATAGGGAGATGACATGCTTTTCCAAACACTAATCGATAAGGAGACATCTTGATAGGTGTTTTAAAAGTTGTACGATATGCTCACAAAGCATCATCAAGCTTCTTTATCCAATCCTTTCTATTGGTGTTGACCGTCTTCTCAAGGATATTCTTGATTTCTTGATTTGAAATTTTAGCTTGGCCATTAGTTTAAGGATGGTAAGAAAGAGATATCTTGTGTTTCACACCATATTTAGAGAGAAGGTTATCGAACAACTTGTTGCAAAAATGGGTCCCTCCATCACTAATAATAGCTCGTGGAGTGCCAAATCTTCTGAATATATTCTTATGCATAAATTTAAACACTACTTTTGCATCATTTGTTGTTGCAACAATTGCCTCTACCTACTTTGACACATAATCAACTGTTAACAAGATATAAAAAAATCCAAAAAGAGGGAGGAAAAGGACCCATACAATCAACTCCCCAAACATGAAATAACTCAACCTCGAAGATATTTTTCGATGGTATCTCCTAATGTCTTGAAATATTTCCCATACGTTAGATCCAATCATAAGTCTTCATCGAAGTATAACTATCATGAAACATAGAGGGCCAAAAGAAATCACTTTGAAGTACCTTAGATGCTATTCATGTTACTCCAAAATGTCCTCCATATGATGAGAAATGGAAATGATGGAGAATAGCTTGCATCTCTTCTTCAGGCACACATCTTTGGATGATTTAATCAGGGTATATTTTGAAAAGCAAAGGCTCATCCCAAAAATAATATTTCATATGGTGGCAATACCCTACAAGCTAGGTATTTTATAATATCATCATACCAAGGAAGTTTGATCTCACATGCAAAGAACTGCTCATCAAGGAATGCTTCTTAGATCACTAAATTTGGTTTTATTTCCTCTTGCTCCAACCGAGAGAGATGGTCAGACACTAAATTTTCACTTCCTTTCTTATCTCAAACTTCCAAATCAAATTCTTGAAGAAGAAGGATCCAACAAATCATCCTAGGTTTAACATCCTTCTTGCTAAACAAATAATAAAGTGATGCATGATTAGTGAACACTATCACCTTTGTACTAATGAGGTAAGACTGAAATTTGTCACAAGAAAATACCACAACAAGCTTTTCCTTCTTAGTTGTTGTATAATTCAATTGTGCTTTATTCAATGTTTGGTTTCCATAGTATATGGCCCTAAACAATTTCTCTTGCTTTTGTCTTAACACTACTCCAATTGCAAAGTCACTTACATCACACATGACTTCAAAAGGTTGACTCCAATCAAATACAATAATTACTAGTACTGAAATCAGTTTCTCCTTGATTGTATTAAAGGTCTACACATAAACATCATCAAAGTCAAATGCATATTTTTTTTCGAGAAGATTACATAAAGGTTTAGAGAGTTTAGAAAAGTCCTTTATAAATCTTCTATAAAATCATGCATGTCCCAAAAAAACTTATAATTCATTTCACATTCTTTGGAGGTGGTAGTTTTTCTATGGTTTCAACTTTAGCTCGATCAACCTCAATTCCTTTAGACTCTATGGCCAAGCACGATCCTTTCTTGAACCATGAAACTACATTTCTCCCAGTTTAGGACAATATTTTTATATTCATATCTATGCAAAACAAAAGCTAAATTATGCAAAACAAATGATCAAAAGATGTACCAAAAACCAAAAAGTCATCTATGAAAATTTCCATTATATCTTCCACCATATCAGAAAAGATAGCCATTATGTATCGTTAAAATGTCATTGGAGCATTGCACAATCCAAATAGCATCCTTCTAAAAGCAAATGTTTGATAAAGGATGATCTTTGGGGGCTATGGCAATCTAGTTATACCTTGAATAACCATCTAAAAAGAAATAATAGGGATATCTAGCCAATCGATCTAACATTTGATCGATGAATGGAAGTGGAAAATGATTATTCCTTGTTGCTTTCTTTCAACTTATGGTAATCTATACATACACGCCAACCCGTGACTATTCTTGTAGGAATAAGCTCATTGTTGTCATTTTTCACCACCATCATTCCACCTTTTTTTGGTATAACATGCACTGGACTTACCCATGAGTTGTCTAAAATAGCATAAATAATTCCAGCATTGAAAAGCTTTAAAATTTCAATTCTCATAATTTCTTTCATTGCTGGACTTAATCCCATTTGGGGCTCAATTGATGGTTTGTAAGGTTCCTCCATTATAATATTATGCATACAAATGGATGGACTTATATGTTTTAAGTGAGAGATGGTCCATCCCAAGGTTGTTCTATGCTCCCATAACACACGTAGTAACTTTTTCTCTTCTTCGGTTGTAAGTGATGTCGCAACAATCACTGGAAAGGTGTAACTATCACCCAAGAATGCATAGCGAAGATACTCTGACAATAGCTTCAACTCTGGAGTTATAATTTGCTGCACTTTTTATGTAGAGATTACAGAATATGTCTTTGCTACCATTGGCTCCACCCTCTCTACTTCTTTGCTAAATAATGTAACCTACTACAATGCTTCCAAGGCAAATACATAGTGGAGAAATTCTTCACTAACAAAAGGTAAATTAGATTCATAAATAATAGAGTTATTGAAATCATAAGCATGAGATGAAGTGGTGATACATCATTTTAGGCTTCTACTTCACATTATTCAATGATATCTACTCTAAGGAAGGCATTGTTGTAGATCCCAGTAAAGTTAAAGTTGTACGTGGATGGACAACTCCTATGAATATGAAATAATTTTGAATCTTCTTACGAATATTTGGCTATTATCAACATTTTGTCAAGGGATTTTTAATTATTGCATCACCACCAACTTAGCTAACGAGGAAAAATAATAAGTTTAAACGATCTTATGAATATGAATATAGTTTTCAAGAATTGAAGAAGTGCTTGACCTCAACACTTATCTTAGTTTTATGAGTGGGTACAAAGGGATTATTCATCTATAGTGTTACCTCAAAGAAAGGTTGGGGTTGTGTGTAATGGAAGAGTAATTGATGATACCCCATGGCAACTAAAATACTATGAGAAGAACTACCCCACTTATGATCTTGAATTGGCTTCAATGTTCTTTGCCTTGAAAATATAAAGGCATTACTTGTATGAGGTCAAATGCAAGATATTTATTGATCACAAGAGCCATAAATACAACATCACTCATAAGGAGCTAAACATGAGGCAACATTGATGGTTAGAGGTAGTAAAATATCATGATTTCAAGATTAATTATCACCTTAGAAAGGCAAATATGGTTGTTAATACTTTAAATTGGAAGTCCTTAAGATTTCTAACATTTGTGAGGTGTATACACATTTTCCTTAAATTTGATATCTAGAGGTTTGGACTTAAAATTGTCTCCCAAAAGGATATAGGTTTCTTAGCAACGTTAAGAGTCCAACATATCCTTTTAAATGGAATTAATATAGCTCAGAATGAAGGCCCAGTCATGAAAAAGATCAAAGTTGAAGTAAAGGCCGATAAGAAGTTATATTTTGTTATGTCAAAGGATGGGGTATTGAGATGTATAAGTTGACTATGCATTCCTAATGATCTAGAGTTGAAGAAAGAAATAATGTGTAAGGCTCACAACACTCCATATTCAGTCTATCCAAAAAGCATAAAGATGTATAAGGATTTAAGCAAATATAACTCGTGGATAAGGATTAAGAGAAAGAAAGCCGATTATGTTGAACATTGTTTGACATGTGAACAAGTCAAGGTAGAGCATCAATGAACTTGTGGTCTTTTACAATCACTAATGGTGTCAAAGTGGAAATCAAAGCATATAAGAATGGACTTTTTCTTGGTTCCTAGAAAAAAGAAAGGTTCTGATTCAATTTGGGTAATAATAGATTGACTCATGAAATCAACCCACTTCTCACCAATTAAGAAGGCATATAATGTGGACAAATATGCTCAACTATATGTTAAAGATATTGTAAGACTTCATGGAGTACCACTATTCATTATGTAGGATAAGGATTCAAAATTCAAATATATCTCCTAGGAGAGCTTGCACAAGGTCATGGATACACAATTGAGATTTAGCATTGTATTCCATCCACAACCATCTGGTTAATCAAAAAGGATAATCCAAATCCTTGAGGACATGTTGAGGGTTTGTGTGATTGATTTCCAAGGTTCTTGTGATGAGTTCTTACCATAGGTGGAATTTTCCTATAATAATAATTATCAAGAAAATATTGGAATGGCACCATATCAGGCCTTATATAAGAGGAAGTGTAGATCAACAATTCATTAGGATTAGATAGGAGAAAAGAGATTACTTAGGCTAGGGGTTGTACGATAAACAACTGTGGTTGTAGCTCAAATTTTCCAATGGATACTTACGACACAAATTAGCCAAAAGAGTTATGCTTATAAGTCGAGAAGGCCAAAGGAATTTGAAGTTGGCGATATAGTATTGTTTTAAGATATCACCCATGAAGAGGGTGTCGAGGTTTGGGCAAAAAAGGTAAATTGAGTCCTTGCTTTGTTGGACTTCTTGAGATTCTAGATAGATTACACAATCTAGCCTATGGGTTGGCATTACCACCAACCTTATTAAGTGTGCAGAATGTTTTTCACGGATATTTTCTTAGGAAATATGTGACAAATCTCTCATATGTTCTAAGTTATGAATCATTGGATGTCCATAAGAATCTCTTATATGAGGAGCCACTAGTGAAAATTTTGCACTTTGAAGTGAAAAACTTACGAACAAAAGCATTCAATTGGTTAATGTACTTTGGAGAAACCATGCAATTGAAGAACCAACATGGGAAAGCAAAAACAAAATGCATGTCAAACACCCTCACCTTTTCGGTATGTCTAATTTTGAAAATGTAACTTTTTCTTAAGGGACGAGAATTGTGATGACTAGATTTTTTGTTATATTTTATCGTAATATGATCATATTTGATTTATTCACAATGATTTAAATTTTATTTTATATTTGTGAAATTCGTCAAATATAGCTTAAGTGTACCTTATAATAAGTAAAAAACAAGTAAGTTAATTCATATGATTAAGAGTTACTAATGCATTTTAGTATTTTTTTTAAAAGAACTTTAAGAAATTTGTTTACATATTCCATTTAATTTATATATTTTATTTCTTACAAAGTATTTTACTTTACCTTCATGTATTTTGCTTATTGAGCAAGTTCTTTTTTATAATTAAATATTTTACTTGGTGGATAAGTTCCTTTTCATAATTAAATATTTTACTTGGTGAGTAAGTTTATTTTTATTTAAATATTTTATTTGAAAAATAAGTTTATTTTTTAATTAAATATTTTATTAAGTTATTTATTTTGTCTTTGAGAATTTTGAGTGAGGTCCAAGATTTAAATCTATTCTTGTTATTAAATTCATTTATAAAATTTATTCTCAAGTTCTCATCTCTACTTAACCAAATTATATATCTCATAATCCTTAAATCTATTATTTTCCTCTATGTTACATCAAGAATCCACAAGTAAATTCAAGATATTTCAAAATCTATTCTTCTTGGGTTTTAAAGAGAGATAAATTGTAAGCTATTGAAAAATAATTCAATTTGAAATAATTAAGACAATCTATCTAAAGGTAAGTATATCCCAACTTTGTTGCATTAGTATAGGCTATATGTATACTATATGACTATGTGAAATTTATATGCTTTTAAAGTTGTTTTGTATAATGATATATGTTAATGCATATATGCTCATTATGAAATGTTAATACCATACATTTGGAAAAAGAGACATGAAAAGAGATGATGTTTTTTCATAAATATATGAAGTAAAAAGTTTAAAGTTTATGTATGCTTATGTTTTAAGGGCTAAGCAGGTGAAGGGATGCAGGGACCAACATACTAACAAATGTTAAATGAATAAATGATTTTCTCGTGTGTAGGGAGGTTCTCCCTATGTTTAATTGGCCACAAGGCACAATAGGTCCTTTTTGGGATCACTGATGTATCTATGACGATTTTGATTGGTTCACACTCATGTCATGCCCTAAATATAATACAATTAAGGATTCAGTATTTGAAATAAATTCTGAAACCTCTGGTTCACTTGTTATTGATAGCATATATATCACATGAAGACCTTATTATTAAAATAAATATAAATGAAAATAAATAATAAAACAACAAATGAATAAAATTGCAAGGAAAGGAGTACAAGTTTAATTAAAAAATGATAAAAAAATACATGTTTTCCATGTTCTTTCATTATGTTTCATCTTACAGGTAGATTTATTTACACTTCGTTAGCTTATTTATGATTACTTTAATATTTTTTTTCATATGATAACATTAACCTGACAACATAAAAAAGCATCTAGTGGTATGGTTTTAAAGTGGCCCTTGTTTGAGATTTTTTAAGCCCACGACTCTTTATAAATATTTATTAAGTTAAACATATGAACAATATTATATAGCTTGGCTATGCCTTATTTATGATATGATTATGACTAAACAAAACATACATTTTATTTTAAGTTTTGGGAGAACCATCAAGTTGGTAACATTTTTTAAATAAATGTTATTTCTAATAAATTATATATATGGTTATTTTTACCTATAAAATTAGTAAAATTATTAAAATATGTTCAAAAAGACTCCAAATGATGGGTAAATAAAATGTTAATGTTTCATTGAAAAAATATTAAAAAATATTACAAATGATATCCATTAAATGCATATGTGATTCACATGCGTGAAAAATCCATAACAAACTAAAAATTGTATTAAATTTATACACTTCATTAAATATGAATATTATTACGATAATACCTAAAGTCAAATTATGGTATCAACATAATAGCACATTCAAATATCAAACCATTTTGTGGGTTAATTATGCTTTATACCACAATTTGTAAAAATATTTAAAATATTTATTTTGTTATAATTATGTCCACAATGTATGAATAACAATAAAAACATATTCAACAGTTTGCATTTTTAAAGTTGTAATTATATAAACAACGTATAGATAATAATGTAATTATAACTAAAGTTAAACATGTTTTTTTATCTAGCATAATTGTAATAATAAAATGTAACTAACCACCATTTTGTTTGTTATAAATTTGTTATAAACAATAAAAGAAAATGAATCAAACTTTTTCAATTCACAATTATATTTCAGCCATATACTTCTCTAATTTGATCACTAAACAATCTTCTCAATTTTTTTCTATAACTTTTGATAATGAAAAAAAATCATCGTTTATCCCTTGAGACAATAAATATTATCGTCTATCCCGCATATATATTTTAAAAATCTATCATCTATCCACCGATTGCATTTTATTTGCTCACTGTATAAAAACTTGGTATTTAATTCCATTTGAATATTTGAGTCTCATCTTAAGATATTTTTTTCACAGAAATAATAATAAGTAGAAATAAATTTGAAGAAATTCAAAAAACAAAATTAATCTTAAAAAATGAGATGGATTTAAAGACCCATCATTTTTATTAATCAAATTATTCTCTAAGTAAAATATAATTTATTATGGTATAAGTAATAAACAAACGAGTATTAAGATTATAGAAGTAAAAAAAAAGGTATAATATATCATTAATTAATAAAGAAATTATATTATACAAGCTTCCTCATAAAAATAAAGAAAAAATTAGATACATCAATTTAGGAGGAATTCAAATATTAATAATAGCATTATTAGATAACAAAATAATAAATAGGAAATATGCCTTATTGGGAATGATCTATGGTAACTTAAGATACGAAAAGTTAAAATTTACAACATATCATATATTTGCTATTAATATATATAATAAAAATCTAAATCAAGTATTAAGTTTAACTTATGAATTTAAAAAAGTAAAATTAATGAAATAAGAAAATCATTTATTTTCAATACATTATCTAGTAGCATATTCTCTAACAAACAGTCATAATAGTTCATTATACGAACCAAATGAATTTATAGAAATAGACAAAACTTTTAAGGAATTTGGACAAATAATAAAACCATAAATACTAACAAACTTTGAAATACCAAAAAATGACAATTAGATATAAAAAAATTCTCATAACAGGAAGAAAAAGTAATGTTATTAGAAATAATATCATGCCAATTCTTATTTTTATAGACTATGAAGAGAAACTTCTAACAAAGAAGAATTTAAAAACTAGAAAATGAAGTTAAAATAATAAAGACATTAGTTCATGACTTTATATTAGGAAAAAATAATAATGTTTAGAGATAAAATAAAAAAAATATGCATTTGAAAGTAAATGGAAGCCTAATAAGCTTAGCAAAAAATCAAGCAATATTATTTGAAATTGTACAATTATTAACAGAGGAAATGGATTTAGTCCAAGAATCAAACACAAAATATTAACATGAAATAATAGACGCACAAAAATAATTACTAAAAGAAATAAAGGAATATGGTTATAATAAACTACAACAAGATATACACAAGGAATTTTTAGAATTAAGAAAAGATGTATACAACATAAATAAAAATAATAAAATAATAGGTTATAAATATAATCTTTAAGAAGAACTAAAAGAAGAACCACATAGGAGATTAGACTCCTTGTTTCCTAAAAATGAGTAAAGAAAAAATGAAGAACAATATAAGAACAAAGAGATAATTCCAATTTAATGTAATATAGAAAAGAATTAGAAAACAAATTCATGAACCCTGAAAATATGGATATAGAAAAATTAGTTAGTTTATTGACACTAATTAATGAAGAAATAGAAGAACATTATAATGAAAAAATTTGAACAAATAAAGAAGAGGATAATATGACAATAATTAGTGAAACTTATTCTGAACCAGAAAACATGATCCCAAAAGATCACATGAAACCAACTTCATTACCAGTTTCTTATTAAAAAAGAACATCTGAACCATATAGAGGAGAATGAAATAAGCAAAGAAAAGATCAACCTGATACCACAGATAGAAGAAGACAACCACCTAAAATGGAGGAAAGGTAACATTAGGGAACTAGATGTAATATTCCACCATAATTCAAACTCCATGATAATTATAAGTTTGATCTTCTAAATTTAGATTGAATAAGAGATAAGAAGAAAGCCTTATATGAATGGGCTAGTTGTATGAGTGTGCTCATACAAACCTCTCAAACTACCCAAACAAATCCTTCAATCTGTAGGGTACTTATAACACATAAAATGACAGGAAATGTTAAAGTTTGATTTTCAAATTTAACAGACCAACAATATTTGTTAATGCAAAAGAATGCTTCCACAAGAAGATGACGAGTGCTCAAAAATCACTAAAATTACCATGATTTTATGCATATTAATTGATTAAAAATATATATATTTATATGATTTTCTCATATATTTATATAAATTTGTCTTTTCGGAATCAAGGGTATTCTTATTGTTGTTCAGGTATTTTCGCTTAAAAATGTAACTTAAAGACTCAAAAAAGAATATTAAAGGTAATACATCACAAATATATTCATAAATAAATGAGAAAAAGTCAACAAATATGGAAAAAATTGACAATTGGGTAAAAAAGGTCAAAAAGGAGGAAATCGCCGCACGTGCTCCTCGCTTCCTTCCGGTGGTAAGGCCAAGACCTGGGAACCATCTGCAGCGCCCAGCCATCTCTACAAGTCGCGCTGCCTATATTGCCCATTCGCGTGGTAGCCCCCGAATAATGCGGCGTCATCAAATGACATCATCATTCACTACTCCGTGTTTTCACCATTTTTTTTATTTTTTCACCCACTTTTTCTTCCCATCCTCACCTATAAATACGCTCATTCTCTTCACAACTAAACACACCTCAAAGCACATTCTCTTCACAACTAAACACACCTCAAAGCACATTCTCTTCTCTCTTTCTTTCTCTCTTTTCTTAGTTTTTTTAGTTTTTCTTAGTTTTTAGTTTTTCTTAGTTAGTTTTTCTTAGTTTTTAGCTTTTCTTAGTTAGTTTCTCTTAGTTTTAGAGTTCTTCTCTTTTTGAGAAGAACTATGTATGTTTTTGTAATTTATTTGCTTTTCGATTCAATAAATGAGAGTGCAAATTCCGTTTGGAGGTTTTTTTATAAGCAACGGGAATAGCATCCAAGTACTATAAGGATTTTATTTTTTTTACAGTTATTTTTTATGCTTTATTTTTATATTTTATATTTAATTTGTCTGTAATTAAATTTAACTTTGCTGGTTGTTTGTAAAAATGATATAATAATAACGTTGTTATGCTTGCGAAATATTAAATAGGTAAAAATCTTAAAAATGAATTGAATTTATTTTTATTTTAGATTTTATATTAAGAATGCTAGAGAGAAATATATTATTTTTCATTACAAACTTAAATCTAAAAATTAGATTTTAAGGTTTAGTTTTAGGTCGATTTGAGTAATGCTTTCTTTTTATTTTTTGGTACAATCGCATGGTAGTTAGAGTGAAGGTATATTTCAAAAGTTTTTATAAGAATTATTATCTGATAATGTATTGATAACATGTTTTCAGTAGTGGTTTTAAAACTTGAAAGTTAGTACTCGGATAATTAAATTCTTAAGTTTAATTTGGATACATTGAATAAAGTTTAAACTGTCTAACCCCACCAAAGGTGGCATATAAATGGTTTATTTTCAATCTCTTAGAAAAAGGAATTAATTTAATTAACCAAATTAGTTATCAACCCCACCCATAGGTGTTAATTGATTTGTTTATTTAACAAAGAATATCTAACCCCACCAAAAGTGGTATTCATACAAAAAAAGGAGAATAAATAAATATCAATTTATATTTTTAATAACCTAGATAATATGAGCAAGCATAATTAACTTAGTTACTATATCCATAAATACTCTACTATTATAAATGATAAAATTTGCATAAATATTTATTGAATCTGTATCTATGTTTATTTTTAAGTTATTAGATTAGAAACACAAAAACCAAACTATCGTGACAGAATGTTTAGGATTTAATTTCGTTTTTAAAAGTTTGAATAATAAATTAAAAATCACATATATTCCTTCCTTAGATCGACCTGAGTATACTTATCATTTTCTACGAAATGATTCGTGCACTTGCGAGAGTTTTATAAATATAAAACCAAAGTATTGGCAAGAATCGGCGATGCCTATTTTCGCTCATCAGAAGGGAATACTTAGATATAATAATAAATGAAATATATAAAGAATTTATTGGAGAAGATAAAGGAAGAAATATTACTAAATCTAGTGAAAATGAAATCAATATATATAGCTAAATGGCATCTAACAAATATGGAAATTTGTAACATGTGTTACATAAATTCTTTTATTTATGAATATAAAAATGTATTACCATAAATTACCACCCTCTATGCAAACAACTTATGAAGAAATATATTTTTTTCCAAAAATTACCTGGAACACTACATAAGACCTTAACAGAAAGTTGGGAATAAAGATAGAGAAACTATACCAGATACTCTAGGAGAAAGAAAAAGAAGCCTTCAAAATTGGATCACTATCAAATGCCAACAAAGAAAAGAATATAAACAGATAAAAGGAAATGATAAAATCTGATGTGATACAAATGATTTTAGAATACTAGGAAAATATGGATGTTATATAAAATCTTATAAACAAAAATATAAATATAAAAAATATAAATTCAGAAAACAAAATTACCAAAATATAAAAAAATATTTAATAGAGAAAGCTACAAGAAGAGATATTTTAGAAGAAAGAGGTGTAAACCTTCTAAAAATAGAAATTATTGCCCTTCAGGAAAGAAAAAATGCATATGTTGGATTTGTAATGAAGAAGGTCATTGTGCCAACGAATGTCCAAGTAGAATTCAATATAAAAAGGAATTTCCACAAAAAGCAAAAATCTTGGAAGAAGCTTTCAAAATAGAATTAGAACTAATTGAGCAATCTAATATAGATGATACTTATAATATCTATCTATTTGAAGAAATTGAGAAAGAGATAATTGACTCAGAATATATACACTCAAATTATGGATATTCTTCATCATAAGATGAATGATTTGTATAATATTACAAATCTAAATAGTACTTACATTAAAGTAGGACTAAAATTTAAATGTTATATCACTTATCATTTACATGCATATATAGATACAAGAGCTAGTATATGTGTAGCTTGTAAATATGTATTTCTAGAAGATAACTGGAAATAAGCGCTAAAAGATTTAATTGTAAGAATTGCTAATAATACTACAATAAATCTTAATAAGGTATTAAAATATATTTATATAATGATCGGAGGAGAAAAGTTTCACATCCCTACCATATATTAACAGGAAATAAGAGTTGATATGTTAATAAGAAATAATTTCCTAAACTTATATCAACCTTCCATATAATATTTCGATAAAACAAGTACCTCAATCTTAGAAGGAGATACCATCTATGTCTCAAAAATAAGAAAAGTTTTAAGTGTCTCAAACCCAACTTTTATACAAAACATAAAAAATGAAACTGTAGTGAGATAAACAAGCAAAAACCTTATTTAGAAAATATTTCATTAAATATAGAAGAGAAAAAAAATTGTATTTCTCAATGAAATACAATAAGACAAAGCCTTAACAGGCATCAGAAAACTATTAAAAATAGTTAGTTTAGAAAATTCTATGTATCTAAAAATAAATAAATCTAAAACAATAATCAACATAAAATTAAGAGATCCTAATAAAGTAATAAGAGTAAAACCAATGATTTAGACTCCAAAAGACAAAAAAGGAGTTGAGAAAAAAAGGAAAAAATAAAATGGTAATAAACTTTAAAACATTAAAGAAATAAACTATTAACGATGGATATTTTATTCCAAAAAGGAAGAACTACTATCATTAATAAAAGGAAATAAATATTATTCGAGTTTTGATTACAAAAGTGGATTTTTGGAAAATAAGACGAGACGAAGAATCCCCAAAAAATAATGGCATTTAGTTGCCCCCAAGGACAATTCCAATAGACAGTTATACCATTTGGATTAAAACAAACTCCAAGTATTTTTCAAAGATAAATGGATAACATTTTTAAGAAATTATAAGATATTTGTTATGTTTACATAGATGTTATTTTTGTTTTCAGTAATGAATTAAATAAACATTATTTGAATATTATCAATATTTTATAAGAATGTATAAAAAATGGTATTGTACTATCTGAAAAGAAAGTAGTACTTACACAACAAAAAAATAAATATTTAGGGTTGGAAATTGAAGATGGAAAACATAATCTACAATCTCATATACTAAATAATATTCAAGGTTTTCCTAGTGAATTAAAAGACAAAAATCAATTACAAAGATTTTTAGGATGTTTAACATATGTAAAAGTATACATCAAGAAACTTGCAGTAATGAGAAAACTATTACAAGAAAAATTCAAAAAAGATCATATCTGAAAATGAATCGAAGAAGATACTCTTTATATGGATAAAGTAAAAGCAAAGGTAAAAATATTTCCAACTTTATACCATCTAGGGCGAGATAATAATTGAAACAAATGTTTCACAAGAATATTAGAGAGTAGTTCTTAAAGCATGAGTAGATGACAAAGATGAATAACTTTGTAGATAAACATCAGGATCTTGTCAAGGTTCAGAATTAAATTACCATAGTAATGAAAAAGAATATTTAGCTGTCAAAAACGTCATTAAGAAATTTACAATATATGATATAAGCTCCAGATTTATTATTAGAATAGATAACAAGAATTTTGGTTATTTCTTAAGAACTAATATTGTAGTTGATTACAAACAATGAAAATTAGGTAAATGGAAACAATGATTCAACCATTACAATTTTGATAATGAACATCTTCCAGACTATAAAAATAGCTTAGTAGATGCTCTTATCAGAAAATTAGCACCTCTAACTATTTTTATGCTTTCAGGAATGGAACATCTTGACATCAAAATCAAGATAAAGGAAAAAAAGATAAAAATCCTACAGGAACAACTTGAGCTGCTATATCTTGAGAAATCTCTAAATAGTTTAAAACAACCTCTAGAGACCAAAAGCTCAAAAGAGGAATCTTCATTAAAAATTCAATCAAAATAAGTTGAAACTTCTAAAAACAAAAAGGAAGAACCTAATAGTTCACAAAAAATTTCTGAAACTAAAAAACTCAATTAGGCAGATATGGTAGAAAAAGAAGGACAGAAAAAAGTTTATGTGGTCTATAATGGCCCAAAACCAAGAATTTATAACAACTCTGTAGAAACCAATAAATCTATTCTAGGAATTAGTGGAGTAACTCATAAAGCCTTCACCAACAGAATAGAAGCCGAAGGTAGTTATGCCAAATACAAAACACCAAAACTAATAACTCTAGAGGAGATAGTAAGAAATTATTCTACAACATTACAACAAAACCAACAACTCTAAGCAAATTGATAAATCTTGGAAAGATAGCAAGGCCTCCAGTCCTATTTAGAAAAAAACATCTATCATAGAGACATCAAAAATAGTAAAGCATTCAGTGCTATTTAAGAAGACATCCCCTAGAAATACTTCAATCAATGAAGATGAGAAGGACCAATCACTACTACAAAACGGACTATTAAAGTCGGTTCGATGAATCGACTTTAAAATATTGATTTTTTTTTTAAATTTTGTTCTCTTTTTCACTCTACTAATAACGTGTATTCAATATAGCATAAAAAACCAAAATCTATTTGACAAAGTATAAATAATAATACAAATAATTGCAAATTTAAATATAATTAATTACTTGATAATTAAATTTATTACAAAAATATAATTTATGTACAATACATATATATATAGTTAACTTAAATTAAAAATAAAATGATGTCGTCAAAATGTAATGGATTGTGCGAGCAAGTTTGGTTAGCTTAAAATCACCAGCATAGTGACAAGGAAACTGGGCAAAAAGCAGTTGGTCTATATAACAATTCATTCTCTTACATACATGAGCACGCAAACATCCATCAAACAAACAGTCTAAACTTCAGAGACATATGAATGGAGAAATTAAATCATTATAAATATTACCATAGTGTTGTCCTATGTTATTCAAGATTATATTCTTTTCCTAATGTTGTAATTTGAATAAAGTGTTTTGTCCATTCTTTTTGTAAATCATCAAAAATATGCATACATAGCCCCACTTGTTCCAATAAAAGAAATATATATAATTAATTAAATTCAAATTAAGAATGTAATATCATGAATTCAAAAAAATAACTTATATATGTTAACATATTATTAAAAGAGATTATCACATCGACATCCAAGTGATATAATAATAACTTTATCCCTTCAAACTCATATTAGCATTTTATTAATCTTTTGTCTATAAATATAAAGCTATCTGGAATTAAGTTGGTATTTTTAATGCTATAATGAGCTCTAAATATGAAATCAAGTGTAACTCAGATTTGTTACTTGGTTTGGTTGAGTTTTGGTGCCCTTAAACGTATGGAACAAATGTGTAATATGTTTAAGGGCAACAAAACTCAACCAAGCCAAGTAACAAAATAGGAGTTACACCTAACTTCATATTTAAAGCTCATTATAGCATTAAATATACCAGCTTAATTCCAGATAGCTTCATATTTATAGACAAATGATAAATAAAGTGTTATCATGATGTTGTCATAAGGAAAGTATGCCAGAGAGATGAGATAAAGTTTGGGCAAAAACTAGGTCCATAAAACAATGCATTCCCCTAAATACATGAGCACATAAACATCCATCAAACAGAACATTAATCAAATAAGGGACTTCAAACACAGGAATAGAGAAATTAAATTATTATAAAAATTACCGTTATGTTGTCATATGTTATTCAAGATCAAGAGAATCTTTTCCTGATTCTTCTTGTGATGATATAATTTGAACCATGTGTTTTACCTATTCCTCTCATAAATCATCAAAATTTTGATGGTCATAACCCGTCTTGTTCCAACCAAAGAACTATATGCATTTAAAATCAAAATAAGAATGTAATTTCATGAATTGTTAAAAAATAACTTATATATGTTAAAAACTTTTCTGTATATTGGTAAAAGATATTACCACATCATCAATTGGAATTTTGATACTTGTGATGATTTCGCTCATAAACTTTATGACATAATAACCACACATGACTCCATTATTTTGTTGTGAAACCTACAAAAAATAAGTGTACATGATTTTCCATATTTGAACATCTTTATTATTCAATAGTAAAATTAATAAAATTATTAATATTTGCTTGTACATATCATAACTTTATGCCATATAAGCTTATGAGATTTTTAAGGGCAATGCCCCTCAACTTCTTCCACAACTTCCATGCTCTATCAAGGTTTAAAACAATTAGTCATTTATTAAATATTACAAAGAACAATAGAAGAAAAATAGCTAGCTATAACTCTTACATTTGAACAATTACTTTTGTATCTTTACTCAATTTTATGGAAGTTGAGTCATAGTACCAAACATGTTATTGAACAGATCAAGGATTACCAACATCCAATGATCTTGGTCTTGTTCAACTTTTGATTTCTGTTAAGCGTTAAAGCCCTCTCACATAATTGTTTAGCTTTGATCCTAACATCCTTATCTTGATATTGATTAACATATGAAGAATCATAGAACATTGCTAAATGTGATGAGTGATTATGTTGAAGTAGATAATAACATGCCCTATATAAAAGAAATATATATAAGTAATTAGATAATATAAATATAATTATATATGTTCTATATAAATGAAAGAAATTTACTGATTTATGACTCACCTTGTCCACACTTGAATTATACTTAAATCAATCATTTGATATTTAAATAGCTACAATATGCACTCGATCGATATATAAGTTTGGCCAAGGTCTACACTAGAAATTTCTATGGGAAATGGCACAGTCCATCCATCATTTATGTTAGATGCCCTTGCAACAATAGTCATCAAAGTGCCAAGATTTCTGCTGAAGTTTAAAGAATAATCATAACTATACTTTTTCCAAGGCTTTTTCTTGAATGACTTAGTGCACGATGATTAGCCACTAAACATAGATTTAGCATGAGATACTTGCTTCGTATCTCTTAAATGTGTCGCATTTAAGAGTTCTGGTATAATAGACTAAAGAAGTATTGTGTATGTTAGTAATAATAAAAGATATAATAAAATAATAGTAGTAAGAAAGTGTTAACTTTTAAGTAAAAAAATAGTACCACGTCAAAATTTAGAACAACTTGAATCAACGGCCAAGCTACATACTATCCAACCACCTCTTGGACTGTGGTAGCATCAGAAGGCACATGTAGTGGACAATCATGGAGCAATGATTGATCAATTACTATTCACTAATGATTTTACAAATATTGATTAGGAATCATCAAATCATCGCTCATATGTTGTACCGTTCCAGTAGCAACAAAGTCCGTTGATGAAGGATGTTTCAACAAACATTTCAAATTCTGTAAAAAATTTAAGTGTTATATATAATAAATAAAACATATAATAAAATTAAAAATAATAGATTATCTACCTTAGAAATTAAAATTTTACCATATATAATTCATCAAATAGAGTAGGACTCGTATGTAGGGTAGCTATTGGATGTACATTCTCACCAAAACGTTCATCGTTATGTGATTGATGGTAAGAATGTGTAGATTGCGTTGGAGAAAATGAACCACTACTTGATTGCATATGCATTCTTGGCATAAAGGCAGGACCAATAGGATGACTATATCCCATACTGGATATAGTTTGAGAGCCATGAGATTGCATGGGTGGCATGCCTGCCATGGATGGTTACATGCTTGGCCAATATGGCATGCCCTGATTGTAGAATGATGCCATGTCTGACATGTGTTGTGCTTGATATTCTTTTATAGTGGCAATCTCACTTAACATTGAGGCCTTAATGGATTTGAGTTCTTCTTCAATATTAGTATACTTCTCCTTACTGACCAACTGAGGCCTTTTTTTGGAATGTTAAAATACTCAATATAACCATTATAATGGTTGCCTCCCCTAACATGACCAGGATGCTCGCATCCGAATGCATGATATATAGCATCTCTCCCAAGCGCCTTTATTATTTCACCCATGGATATTTATTCTTGAACAACTCTCTACAAATAATAAAGCAAAAAAACATATCATACATTATTATATCAATTATTAAAAATCATATGGACTTTGTGTCAACCGAACTTACTAACCAACTTATTTAGTTATTTTTCTCCTCGCTTAGTCATCGGTCTTGACTTCTTCGTTTTAGGAGTCTTTGTTTTTATGTACAATTTAGATTGAGTAACCGGTCTGCCCAATTCAGCTTCCTACATAAATTATGAAAAATTTATTAACCATGCCATCAACTTAAATTTGGGGAAAATAAATATAAAAATATTTAGAAATTAACACAAATTTACCATTTTATATCTAACTTCAGGATTTGAACACCTCCTAGTACTGTTAGGAAAAATGTTATGCATTTGTATATTCTGATGTTCTTCCCTAATAATTTGAAATTCATATGTACGTCTATAATTCACGAAGTCTTTCCCAACTTAAGGTGTAATCCAGGGGTGTCCTTCAGGGATTTTGTTGAGCTCTACTTCATCAAGTGGTTGCAAATATGGAAACATATAATTTCTTACCAATCTGGAAGTTTTGTATTCCTTCCACACCTTATTTGTAATCTTATAACACTTACTCTTCCAAGTGTCATCGACTTTGTAACAATTCTGTAAAACACGCTAAAAAGATTAGATATAATACAAAAAGATATAATATATGTAATTAGTTATAAAATATAAGAGACTTACACAAATGGTTTTACATATTTTGAAATTTTCATCTTCCTCAACCTGAGTCCAATCATTTATATTGATTGGTATACTAGACTTCACAAGTATACCAATAACGGAATTTGATTGTCGGCCATTTTCTCCTATTGGATTACTAGTAGCATCAAATAGAACGGGTACTCTATCATCTGGGTTAAGGGGAGCATTAGGTATATTCACCCAATTCTTTCTTTTCAAATGCCATAATGGATCATTTGGATTTACAAGCTCTGTTACCCGAGGATCCATGAAATATCTACAAATAATGAAGAAATATAAATTAATTGACAATTTTAGGAACATACATATATATAAACATCCAAGAGTTATTACAACAATATGGAACATACATTATGTTTAATTAGGTTGTTGATCGTATACATATATTCCTTCACAATCACTTCGAGTCCATGACGAAGAATCATCGTCATTAACTAGATCATCACATACAACAAACCATCTTGTGTCAATTTGATCGCTCACGTAAAATACTTGTTTTGCATGAAGTGCTAACGTGAAAGGATCATCAATGTGACTTATCTTGGATAAATTTACAAGGATAAATCCAAAATCATCTATTTTATATCCAACATTGATAACATCTTCGACCCAATCACACAAGAAAACTATTTCATGGAAGACCTCATAATCCAATTCCCAAATCTATTGTATTATACCATAATATGTTCTATTAGAAAGTACAAGATTACCATCTTTTGAACTGGAAAATTGCATAGTTTGTGCAACCATCTTCACACCACTATTTTGATTTACTCAAACTTTGTCCCTAGCTTGAGTCGTAAACCTTGATCCATTTATTGTGAAACTAGAAAATGATTTTACATCGAATTTTGGACCATGTGTAAGCCATTATATACTTTCTATTATTTTATGATTGGATTTCTTGAGTTCATCTCGAATCTATGTATACAAAAACATGAAATTTGTTTAAAGCAAAGTCTTAAAATATTGCATAGAAGTACTAATGAATTCTTGTATGTGACACTTACATGGTTACCAAACCAATTAATAAGCTCTCGCTTATGTTCATCATACAACCATTTTTCTCCTTTTTTTAATAACGAGGATCGATCTTCAATAAGTTTAAATGCATCATATAATGTTATTAAAGATATATGAAGTATATATCATCATTAATAGTTACATAAAAAATATTTTTTTGCATAAATGGAAAACATCACTTACTCTATGTATGGTTGTGTCTTATTATTATTTACCAAAATGATTCGGTGTGCTTTTTCCTATCGAGTGCGATCAATAAACAATTTCTTACTTCTACCAAGTATAGGGTTACCTACTTGGATCATGTGACGTTCTAAGAACAACTTATGTGTAGGATTCCTAATTTCAATGCAACTATTAAAGTATTCATAACAAACTCAATGGCCTCTTCAGCAATGTAACATTCTACCATGCATCCTTCAGGTCAATTTCTATTATTTACATATCCTTTAAGGACTTGCATGTATCTCTCAAAAGGCTACATCCATCTTAAGTAAGTAGGACCACACAATTGCACCTCTCGAAATAAATGAACACACAAGTGAATCATTATATCGAAGAAAGAAGGAGGAAATATTTTTCAATTAGACACAAAGTCTCTAAGACATCTTTCTGTAAAGAGTTTAACTCGCCAATTGATATAGATTTCTTGCATATTATATTGAAGAATGAAAAAAGACGAATTATTGATAATCGAATATGATTTGGAAGAATTGATCCAAGATTTGTCCATTTTCTTTTAATGACATTAATTAAGCATATTAATTATGTATCCAATTAATATATTTCAAGTATTATTATATATGAATTCTCTAATTATTAAAATATATACCAAAACATACATAATACAAAAATTTATCATTTTAATCATTTTAAAATTGTATTACTTTTACTTAATAAAATATAATTATTTATATGTAAATAAATTTATCCATGTATGGTAAATATTTTAGGCCCTAAAACACACAACATCCAGATATTATTTTAAAAAAAAATCAGCCAAACATATAATAATAAGCATAATACAAAACATACATAAATAAAAAATTTATACAAAAAATAAAGCAAACTAAATAATAAGTGTGTAGGATTAATAGAAATACTTACAAGAGTAAATAAAGTGTCTAAATGAAGGAAATGAAGAAAAAATGGATTTTTTCTAAGTTAGAAAATGGGTATAAAAATTTGAGTATTTTGCTAAAACAAAATAGAGGATTTGAAAGATAATATGGAGAGGAAGATAACCCACTAAATGACATTGGAAATGGTGGTTGGAGGTAGCCAAAAAATGAGAAAGATTGGAAAGGAAGATAACCCACTACACGTAGAACGTAGCGTCGGGTTTTCACTGAACCGACTTTAAATTCATTATAAGTCAGTTTTCTCCAAAAATCGACTTTAAATATCGACTTAAATACCACATTTTGTAGTAGTGAATATAGAAACCTCAGCAAACTACAATGGTTGAGTCTTTATAACTTGGCCATAAAGTCTACCCAAAACCATATTGAAGATATGGAGTTTTATACCACAAACAAGGAATTTCCTACATGAAGTAAATTTAATATCTTGAAAGGAGCTGATCTAATATTTGTGTATAAAGATTTTCATGCTGGACTAATAGAAAATATATATCTAGGAATTAATTTAAGTGAATTATATTATAAACCTATTTATCTTAGATTTTTTAATTCGTTAATGGACTGGAATAAGGAAGGATGTATTACTTCCTACCACTTCATCAAGATAAAGATTTCCAACACAAATAGAGAAGTTCTCAAACTAATGGCACTTCTAGAAAGGACTTCAACATGTAAGAACTCTATATATTAGGAGGCTAGATGTTAGAAAACTTTTAGTAGGAACTTAAGAAGATTGACAATTCTAGTGAGATCAAAATAAATTATTCAAATAGTAAAGTCATCAATATTTCCCAGAGTATCATGGCTTTGTTAGAAGAAGATAGTGAAAAAATTACCAAATACGAAACCAATTTTAACTACAACAACCTATAAGTTGGTCAAGCAACAAGAAAGATATTATCCTTCTATGCTAGAAAATCCACCAAAGACTATAGATGTATTCTTTGCATCAAAGACCGAGAAGATGAAGATGAGTCATCATCAACATCATCAAAAGAAAAGTTGACACAAAAACACAAAAAAGAATAAAGAAAGGAACTATTGGTAGAAGACGATAAAAAAAATAAAGATGTAGACCCCACATCTCAGTCTGCAGCATATGCTAAGGAAAAAGAAATGGATATCATTTAAAGCAAAAAGGCAGAATAATTATTAAAGCAAGGAGAAAATAATAATTCTAGTTTTCTAAATAGAGATTCTTTGTGCTATAAAAGAAACCCTTATACTCATTTCAAGAAACACGAATACACAGAAATCCAAAGCTCTTTACTTTGAAACACATAAAAAATCTACCATAGAAAACCCTTCTATCTAGAAATATCAAAACCAATAATGTTATACCCAGTAATTATGAGCAACTAAGCACCTCTTCAAGGTTCTTAGTTTGTCTTAAGTTGTAATAATTATTATCCTATAAATAAAATGAGTTCAGTTATTCTTCTTTAGTAAGTTAACTATTGGACACCATTTCATGTATGGATGTAGAAGGCTCACCATTGTTAGGAGGGTGTTGAGGCTCGAGCAAAGTTGAGGCATAACAGGTGTAACAAAAGAAGACGAACATAAAGAAAGACCGTGGTGGACCTATCAAATTCGGGTATAATAATTATAAATTTAAGGCAGTTAAGAATCTTGAATGTTTAAATATTTTCTTACATCAAGACATAATACTGCTAAAATAAGAAAATAGAAACGGTTTTAGAAATAAACAACTAATAATTTCAAATAAAATCAAAGATACAAATATAATTCTATTAGAAAAATTTGATAAATGTTACCTCTATCATTTAAATGAATACTTTAAAGATAAGAATTATGAAATTGTCTTGAAAATTTTAAAACATTTAACACCTTATTAGATATTTACACAGATTATATTAAAGTTATCACAAACATCATAGACCATTATGTTTCAAGGACATTAAAAGATTATTTTAGTCAAAAATATATAAGAATAGAGGAAGAGGAATTCAACAACTTAATATTTCGATACTACACTTTTAAAGATTATAAGTACATTGTATGTACATAAGAAAAACCTTTTTGTATAATACGAATAGGACAAAATAATGTGCATTCAACACATATGACTTATAAAGATAATAAATACTCAATAAACCTAGAATCATTAGTACAAAAATTAGAACTATTAGATTTAAAAAATGAAAGAATAATTTTTAATTTTAAAAGCAATTAATAGATTCGGGATTAGAATTAAGTAATCAACATAATGAAGAATATAATATACTATGTAATTGTAATGAATATAGAAGAAAATTAGATTTATACCAACAAATAATAAGCTTTTTAGATAAATTATTGTCTTATGTAAATAAACAAAGACCATCAACTAGGTCAATATTAACCCCCAACTAAAAGTTGTATCGATTCGCAAAAATTGGTATTAAAGCCAAGGAATAATATTTTAAATAGTAATTGATGGAAAATTAACACCATTAGGAATAAAGGACACCAATGGTATTAACCATAAAGTTTAGGAGTATTTTAGATATTTTATAAACTTCAAGGACATAAATAAAAATATGTTAAACACTAGGGGTATTTTAGATATTATCCCAAAGTTTAAGTTCTCGGATAACCATCAATCTAGTACCATTTTCAAATAAATGATATTTTTCTTAAATTAAATACATATTTGGTATTTTATACCTATAAAATTAGTAAAAACAATTATTAAAATATGTATTTGATAAATATGTTAAAATTTTAATAAAAAATATATTTATAAACGTAAGGAAATGCTTCCACAGGTAGAGAATACTTATATACTATAGTAAATGAAATATACAAAGAACTTATTATAGAAGATAAATGTAGATATATCACTGAATGTAGTGAACATGAAATTGAAGAAGCCAAATAACATTCAACAAAAATGAAAATATGTGACATGTATTATATAGATTCTTTCATTTGTGAATATAAAAGATATTAGCATAAGTTATTACCTTTCATGGAAGAAACTTATAAGAAAATATTTTTTAGAAATTACTTGAAATATTACATAAATCATAACATAATGATGGAATAAAATAAATAGAGAAAATATAATAGACCTTTTAGTAGGAAAAATAAGAAGTCTTAAAAAAATGGATAATCATTGAATGTAAAGAAAAACATAAATATAAACAAATAAGAAAAAATAATAAAATATGTTGTGGTACATGAGATTTTAAAATAATAGAAAAATATGGATGTAACATAAAATCTTACAAGCAAAAATAAACAAAATATAAAAAATGCAAAACATTCAAAAAATATAAATTTAAAAAACAAGACTTTTAAAAATATAAAAGAATGTAAAGTAAAGAACCTTATAAAATATATATATTCGGAGAAAAAGGTATAAGCTACCAAAAAATAAAAAAATATTGCCCATCATAGAAAAATAAATGCAAATATTAGATATATAATGAAGAAGGACATTATGCTAATGAATGCCCTCATAGGTTTCAACATAAGAATGAATTTAAAAATAAATTTTCATAGAAATCCAAAATCTTAGAAGAATCTTTTAAGAAAGAATTAGAACCAATAGAGGAAATTGATTAGATGATACTTGTAACATTTATCTTTTAGAAGAAATCGAGGAAGAAAAAACTGACTCAGAAGATGAGTACTCTTCATTAAAAGATTAAGTATTTATATAGTATTACAAATCCAAATAGTATTTTATATTAAGGTATGCTTGAAATTTAAAGATTACACAAGTTACTATCTACATGCATATGTAGATACAAGAGCTAGTATGTGTGTAGCTAGTAAATATATATTCACAAAGAAACTTTGGAAATAAACATCAAAATATTTAATTGTAAAAATTGTTAATAATACAATAAATCTTAATAAAATCTTAAAAGATACATATATAATGATATGAGGAGCGAAATTTCATATTCTCACTAAACAAGAAATATGAGTTGATTTGTTAAAAGAGAATAATTTTTTAAACTTATATCAACCTTTCACACAATATTTAGACAAAATAAATTTAACAACACTATGAGGTGAAGTCATTTATGCGTAAAAAATAAGAATAGTTTTGACTATATCAAACCCAAATTTTACGCAACAACATAAAAAGCAAAAACGTGTTGAAATAGACACAAAGTAGTAATAAAAATCTTATTTAGAAAATATTTTATCAGATATAAAAGAGAAATAAAACTATTTCCTTAATGAAATTTAGGAAAATAAAGCCTTAACTGGTATCAAAAAATTATTAAAAACAGTAAGCTTAGAAAATCTTTTAAATTTAAAAGTAAATAAATCTAAAATAATTATTAATATAAAACTAAGAGACCCTAATAAAGTCATTAGAGTAAAAACTACGATTTATACTCCATAATTTATGATTGAATTTGAAAAAAACAAATTTAAGAACTTTTGGAACTGAAAGTCACAATACTAAGTAATTCATCTTACTATAGTCTAGCATTCTTAGTTAAAAAAAGAAGAGAAAAAAAAAGAATAATAATAAATTTCAAAGTATTGAATAAAGAAACCATTGATAATGTACCATTTATTACAAAGAAAGAAGAATTATTATCATTAATAAAAGGGAATAAATACTTCTTAAGCTTCGGTTGCAAAAATGAATTTTGACAAGTGAGACGGAATGGGTAATCTTAAAAACCAAGGGCATTTAGCTGCCCCAAGGAGATTCTAATGGATTCTTGTACCGTGTGGATTAAAACAAGCTTCAGGTATCTTTCAAAAATATATGGACAATATCTTTATGAAATTACAAAATATTTGTTGTGTTTACATATATGATATTTTGGATTTCAGTAATGAATTAAATAAACTTTATTTAGATATTATTAATATTCTACAAGAAACCAATAAATAAGGTATTATACTTTTTGAGAAGAAAGTAGTAATTACTCAATAAAAAAATAAGTAATTATGGTTAGAAATTAAAGATGAAAAACATAATCTATAGTCATATATACTAAATAACATTTAGTGAATTAAACTACAAAAATCAATTAAAAAGATTCTTAGGATGTTTAACTATGCTGAAGTATACATTAAAAAACTTACAGAAATGCGAAATTTTTTACAAACAAAATTGAAAAAAGATCATTTTTGGAGATGAACAGAAAAAGATAATTTGTACATGAACATTAGAGAGTAGTTTTAAAAGAAAAAAATAGATGACAAAGATGATTATCTTTATAGATGTACATTAGGATATTTTCATGGTCTATAATTAAATTATCATAATAATGAAAAAAAGAATACTTTGTTACAAAAAGATATTAATTTTTTTTTCAATATATGTAATAAGTTCTAAATTTATTATGAGAACCGATAACAAGAATTTTGGTTATTTTTTAAAAACTAATATTATAGATAATTATAAACAAGGAAGATTAGTGAGATGGCAATAATGGTTTAACCATTACAATTTTGATGTTTAACATCTTGTAAGAAACAAGAATAATTTAGAAGATTCCCTTGAAAAGAATTAGCACCTTTAAGTATTATTACTCTTGCAAAAGTGGAACATCTTGATATTAAGATCAAGATAAATGAAAATGAGATAAGAATCCTTTAGAAGTAACTCAAGGTTTTATACCTAAAGGCCTCATTTGGAAACAAGAATTAAACAAGAAGAATTTAACAGTTCAAAACCAACATTAGAGTCCAAAAACTCTAAAGAGGAATCCACATGAGATTCATTCTAAGAAAGGTAAAACTTACAAATAAAGAATCCAAAATGAGAAAGAAAAATCTAATAGTTCAAAAGAGAGTAACACATTTGAAAAGAAAGGAAGAGCTCAGTTGGGTTGAAGAAACAAAAAAAGAAGATCAGAGAAAGACTTATGTGGTCTATAATAGTCAAAAATTAGGAATTTACAACAATTGGCCCGAAGTAAATAAAGTTGTTATCGGATTTAGTGGAATAACTCGTAGAGCTGTCACTAATAGAATAGAAACTGGAGGCAATTATGCCAATTATAGAATACTAAAACTAATAACTCTATAGAATATAGTTAAAAATTACTTTGCATCATTACAACAACAACCATTGTCACCAAGCAGGTTAAAAACCTTAAGAAAGATAGTACCACTACCAATACTATTTAGAGTAATGCTTCTCACTTTAGAGTAATGCTTCTCACAAAGATAGTAAAGATAGTACAACCACCAGTATTATTATGAGAAACATCCCCAAGGAATACATTGGTCATTGAATATGAAAAAGTCTAATACAAGAATTTAAGTAATGAGTCTCTATAACTTAGCTAGAACATCTACTCAAGAATATATTAAAAATATAAAATTTTACACCATAAAAAAGAATCCTTGTAGGCAATAAATTTAATATTCTTGAAGAAGTTGATCCAATTTTTGTTTATAAAGCTTTCCCTATGCAGGTTTAATTGAGAACCTATATTTAGGAATTAATTTTAACGGATTAAATTATTTTCCTAAAAATTTCAAAAAGACTATCAAGAACTTCAGGAAGAAGATTAGAACAGGTGACAAGTTTGTTTAGCTCAGATTTTTCAGTTCACTTATGGAATAAATTGAAGAAGGTTGTATTAGTTTATACCATTTTATCAAATTAAGGATTTCCAATATACTAATAGGGAAGTTACAAAATTAAGAACCCTTCCAGAAAAGGAATTCAATAAAAATGAATTGTATATTCTAAGAAGACATATACTAAGTCAAATTTACCATGAACTTAGAAAAATTGATAATTCTTCTGAAGTCAAAATAAATTATTCGACTAATAAGGTTATAATCACTTCCCACAGCAATATCATTATCACTGAAGAAAATTATGAGAAAATGGTAAGTTTGAAACAAATTCTAAGAGTAATAATATGAAAATTTGTCATGAAACAAGAAATATGTTTTGTTTTTACGCTAAGAAATATACTAAGATCAAAAATGCATTTATTACATTAGAATGAAGAAGTTAAAGATGTGTCTTCGTCTATGTCATCAAAAGAACTATTTGTAGAAAACGAGAAAGACAAATAAAGATGTAGAACTCATATATTCAATCAACACACCATGTCAAGGAAATGAAAGGGTTATATTCAAAAGCCACATAAATGAATTATTAATATAGGGATAAAACAATGATTTCTCAATATTATAAACGAGGATTCCTTGTTCTATAAGAAGAATACTTATTTCCCTTAGTTAGACACGGCTTCAGCAATAACCTCTCTACTCAAAAAAATTATTTATTTATTAACTATATATCTAGAAATTATTAGCAATTAAGAATCTTTTAAAGATTCTTAGTTGATACTTAGAATTGTAATAGTTATTAATATTATGAATACAATCAAGTGTAATCAATCTTCTCCTATTTTATAGTAAGTTTAATTTGGACATCATATTATATACGAATGCAAAGGCTTTACCATTAACATGATGATAACGAACAAATGCAAAGTTTATGCATATCAAGTGTAACAAAAAAAGACAAATAACGAAAGGAAAAACCGTAATGAATCTATTAAATTCAAGTATAATAATTATAATTCTAAGTTAATTAAATATCTTGAATAACTAAATATTTGTTTATAATATTTATAAAACTAATAAATAATAAAATGAAAACAAAGAAATTAGCCATAAGTATGTACGAGAATATATATAAGAAAATACAAAAAAATAAAACAATATTTTGATAAGAAATTTAAAGGTTTTTCTTTAAATCTTTAAATAATAATTTACAGAAAATAACAAACAACGTTATAAAATAGCTAATCACAATTTAGTATTAGAGCCATAAAAAAGAAAAAAATATATCATTGAATTAAAAATTAACTTAATTAATTATTTAAAAATATTAATGATATTAACTCAAGAAGGGAGGATATTAAAATTCATTTTATAAAAATGAAGAAATATATAAAAAAATCGGGAACAAGTGCGATATTTTTGGATTATTATCACAAATATCCCTAAGGTTTTGTGTTTTTTTAAAATTATCCCTCAGTTTTATTTAATATCAAAAATGCCCACAAACGTTGTTAGTGTTATATCTCCGTTTAACATTAGGGGTAAAATGGTAATTTCACCCCTATACATATATCACTCATGTGGGAAAAAAATCAAAAATACCCTCGAGATTTTCAATATCTTCAGAAATACCCTTAATGTTTAAAAAAAACTACAATACCCTTGATGTTTAAGGTATGTTCAAAAATGCCCTTATTATTTAACTTAAACATAAAAAAGTTATGAAAAATTAAATTAATATCAGAAAAATTCTTTTCTACCTCTCCCTATATAGCTGTTCGAATATTGTCGTTGAAAATATTATCGCAAAAACCCTTGATGTTTTGCTTTTCTTTAAAAATACCTATGCTATAATAATTAATTTAACTTTATCAAAAATATCTCTACTATAATAATTAATTTAATTTCATCAAAAATGTCCCTACTATACTCCTACTTCTCAATAATACAATATAAAATATTTTCAAAAAATATTTAACTTGATATTGTGTGTTTTGTTAACTTAATTTATCTTAAGAGTTATTTTTGGAAAATATTTTATATCGTGTTATTGAGAAGTAGAGATATTTTTTATAAAGATAAATTAAATATTATAGTAGGAACATTTTTGATGAAGTTAAATTAATTATTGTAGTAGGGGTATTTTTGATGAAGTTAAATTAATTATTATAATAAGGGTATTTTTGATAAAGTTAAATTAATTATTATAATAGGGGTATTTTTGAAGAAAAGAAAAACATGAAGGGTATTTACGATAATATTCTGAATGATAATATTTAAAAAACTATATAGGGAGGGGTAGAAAAGACTTTTCAAATATTGATGTGATTTTTTACGATTTTTTTATGTTTCTGTTAAATAATAAAGATATTTTTGAAGATATATTAAACTTCAAAAATATTGTAATTTTTTTTAAAAATTAAAAATATTTATGAAGATATTGAAAACATTGAGAGTATTTTTAATTTTTTTTCAATATTTACGGTGTAGTATATTGCCTTTAATAAAAAAAAATAATAATAAAAAAATTATAGCCTAAAGGCAATAAATTGTTATCGTCTATCCCGCATAAATGTTTTTTTTTTAAACTATCGCCTATCCCGCGATTGCAGGTGTTTCGTCTCTCTCTCAGACCCTGTATTCAATTCCAGTTGAATATCTGAATCTCATACTCCAAGGCTTCTTTTTTCGAATCAATGGATCATTTTGTGGTTTTTCCGGCTTTTCCTTGATTTGTGAATTCTCGACTTGAGGATTGTCGAGGCGCTAGGGTTTCTGCCTACGCAGATCTGATTTTTTTTGGCTGGTCGAGGCGATTTCATTCCGCATATCAACATGTTTTGGAAAATGACCGGATTGTCCTCTGCGTCTCCTGTGCGTTACGGCCTTTTCGTTTACATTTCTGTTTCTGTCTTCTTCATGCATATGTGGAAAAGTGATTGATGTTTCTTAAAATTGTTCTCAATTCATCTTTGATCTGTTTGTTTGTTTTCTTTAAGTTCTTCATGGGTTGGTTAGAAAATTCGGGATCAGACAGAGAGATTGAAATTTTCTCTCTTTTGGACCTAAAAGAACAATTCTGTTCTGATTAGGATGTGATGCCTTCTAAACTTATTAGTAAAGTGGAAGTCGGTAATAAGCTAGTGATATTTTTTTGACGCTTTTATCTAGCATTTGACTGTGTGTCGTTGTTGAGGTTTATGACATCAGATAATTGATCTTTGCTAGATTTGTGAAAAGTTATTTCTTAATTTAGGGGATGGTCTGAAAAGTTACTTTGGTATTCAGTGATGTTGTTCCTGTGGGATTTGCAAAGTGGAAATGGGATGTATTTGAAAGTATAAATGGAATGTTGTCAGTATCAATGACCCTGCAAGATGGACATTCTGACGATGGATGAACTAAGACATGTGAAAAGTTCAGTATAAATGGGATGTGGTTGAAAGTATAAATGGAAAGTATTTGGGATAGAAACCTTCGGATTTTTAGGAGGGAGCTCCCAAACGAAGGTAGAATTGTCGTCTAAACCGTCGGTTAATGAAATTATATTACATATAATATTTACAATGTCTAAGTATTTATCAAAATATCCTCCTCAAGTAGCTCCTTCCAGTTATTAACCAACAATTACTTGCTCAAAACTTATTGTTTTGAGAAATGACATTGAACACATCAGCTGCTAAAAGACAAGCTCATAACAAACCTTCAAAACTACATTTTGTTTAAACAAAACAACAGTCTAAAACAAAAACATAAAGAAACTACAAAAGAAGGAAATTGCAAAAGATTCGACCTCTAATTGTTTTCCAATGTTGGTGTATCATCTAGAGGGTGGAACTCAAACAAGTCATCTTCATGTTAAAGGGAGTTTCCAAAATGTTTGCAGGTTTCCATGAGCACCAATTGCCAACCTCTGTGACTTGAAATGAGCTCACATTAGATTACTTTCATTAAAAAGCTTCTTTTTATTTATTTATGATCTTGCTCCTTATATTTTGCATTAGAATCCAACAACCTGTATCTAATTTCTTCGTGCATCTGTTGATAATTGTTGGCCAGTAACTCTACTTTTTTACTCATAAACTTGGGTAAAGTCAGAAGGTCTATAGTGTAGCTAAGAGTGTATAGTGTATTAGGAATCTTGGTGGAAAGGATAGTGAGAGAACTTCTACTAGAGGATCTATAGTCGTGCCTTTGTATGCAAACTTAGCTTTAAGATAGAGCCAAGTACATTTGTTTGTGCTGGTCACCATACACCTTAGCATACAACCAAGATTCCTATCTACAACCTCTGTTTGTCCTTCCGTTTGAGGGTGGTATGCATGGATGAATTTTAGTGCATGATCAATCCTTTTCCACTTTTCATGTTAAAAAATGGCGAGCAAACTTCACATCTCGATCATGGGTTATACTTGGGAAACACCAAACAATCTTACCACTTGAAGAAAAGACGAGTCACATTACTAGCATCATTGGTTTTGCTACATGCTGTGAAATGAGCCATCTTAGAGAACATGTCTACAACTACCATAATGGTGTCATCTGATTTAGGGAGGCGCCACTTCATGGTACGATATTGTTTGTTTCAGACCACAATTGCGAGTTCAGTAGGCTCACAACCATATCTCACAAGTTTAACGAGCCCTCACAGTTTTTCTTCTGAAGTAAACCCAAAACATGTCATACTATTAGAGAGGGCATACCTCTTGTGAATACCTTACTATTTAGCTTCTTAAGCGATGTGTGATATGTGCAGTAACTTTGATTGCGTCATACAACCCCCTTAGGGAGCCTTACGTCCTCGTAAGGACGCAAACCCACATGACCCAATCGGGTTATGGCTAATATCATGTGATGCAAGGAGGCCCCACTCCATGGTATAATATTGTCCGCTTTAGATCATAACTGCGAATTCAGTGTTCCCATGACCATGACTCACATGTTCATCGGGCTCTTGCGACTTTGCTTCTATGGTAAACCCAAAATGCATCATACTATTAAAGAGGGTTGAATACTTCACCACTTAGCTTCTTAAGCGATGTGCGATATGCGCAACTACTTTGATTGCGTCACAAACCTTTGTATTTTTTGATTACTAGGACAAGTCCATGCTAAGATCTTCCTAAATAGTCTTAGGAACATGAAGGGAGAATAAAGACTAGTGTTTGGACTCACTTCGTTTGCTGTTTGGTAGATGCCACCATGGTTTTAAAATGCTATTTTAAGGCTCGCTTATTAAGCCTCAAATCTCGAACGAGTTAAGGCTTGGCGTCAAAAAGTTTATTTGAGGCTTGTGTTTTTTTGTTGAAGCTTATGCAATTAGTTGGTGTGCAATGAGACTATTGAGGCTATATGCACTCAAAATAATTCCTTGAGATTGTTTTCTCATAGGTGGGTTGAAAATTCCTTGTGACCCAATACCTGAATCCTTGGTTGTCTAAAAAACTAGTTTTTAGAGTGCAAAACAATCAACTTAAAATTATGTGTTTGGCCTTAGGTAATCCCAATTCTATTTATCATATGCTTTCATCATATTCTTTTGTGAAACCTTATTCATATTATGGTACTTATTCCATGCGAATATTCCTAAAGTTACATTTTAAGTTGCTATTATGAATATTTTATTGTTAAATTTTGATTGTTATTATAATTTTGAATTTTTATGAATGATATCTAGTTAGTGTTATTAGGCGTATGACTTGCATTTGGAGAAAATTGTCTTAAAACTCTTCAAGATAAGACTTACGCCTCATATCTTCTTGAGGTTTATGCTTTGCCTCATACGAGAAAAATGCCTCATGGCATACTACCACCTCTTAAAACCTTGGATTCCACATCGCTGCACAAATTTGGTTACTTTTTTTCATAGTGAAGGCCAATAGTACCTCTTCCATAGAATGGCCACTGTTTTTATCTCTATCAATGTGAGCAGGTAAGCCATGATAGTGGAGCTCCTTTGCTAAAAGCTCTTTGAGAGAAGTTCTTGGAACGCAAAATTGTGTATCTTTGGACAGAAAGTTGTTGAAGGCATGGAAACCACCTTTGTCCCTTGCAGAGCACCTTTCCCAAATGAGCCCAAAATCTTCATGGTTCAGATATTGGTTTGGTAAGTTGTCAAAACTTGTTACAAAAGTTGTCAAAATTGGCAAAAAGATTTACTACTAAGGGCATCAACCACAACATTGTTCTTCCCTACCATTTGCTTGAACACAAGGGTGAACTTCTATGCATCTTGCTTTCATTGGGCATGCCTTTTTGTTGTAAAATTGCTCCTATGACCAACAAAAAGGCATTGATCTCTACTTCAAAGGGTTGTCAAAATTTGGCATGGCATGCATTGGGGATGAGCTAAGTATCCTTTTGATGAGTTGAAAACTTTCCTCATGTTCCTTTCCACATTGGAACTTTCCCTTTTCAAACATCTAGTAATGGGAGCTACTAAATTGAAATTTTTTATGAACCTCCTATAGAATGTTTTAACCACATCCCTAAAATTTTGTAGACATTCCTCAGCAGCTTTACTGTTGATCAATATATTATCAAAGTAGTCTACTGCACATTTTCTAATGAAAGGCTTCAAAACCTGATACATGACTCAAAGGTGGGGGGAGCATTGCACAACCTAAATGGCATGACTTGTCACTCGTATAACCCCTTCCATGTTTTAAAAGTCATATTCCATTCATCATCAGGCCTTATTCTTATATGATGATACCTACTTTCTTTGAGGTTGAATTTTGAAAATATATTGTATCTCTCCAACTTATAAAGTATATATTCCAATCATGGAATTAGAAATTGGTATTTGATTATTTTTTTGTTCGATGGCACGGTTGTCAACACACAATCTTCAAGTGTGATACTTTGGGATTGTGAGTGTAGATATAATGCATGGGCTAAGGCTTTCCATGATATATTATTTGTAATAATTTCTCTAGTGTCTTGGGGGATGTCATGTTCTACTAGACTCATTCGGTAGCAAGGAAGGTTGGGGAAGTTGGCCCCTAGAGCTAATCTATTTGGTGTTGAATTCCTTTAAAGGTGGCATCTCACTAGGGAGATTTAGGGGTGCTAAATCAAAAAATTGCTCCAGTAACGGTATGGTTATTTATGTAACAACTTCCTAATCATTGCTGACCTTTTTAACCATCAAGCTAGTATCAACTTGACATTTTTAGTTTCCTTTTGAAACTTAGGACCAACATGTAAAAAGAGATTTCCCTCGGGCATTGAAAAGCTTCTTGTTCCATGGGTAATGGTTTTAACACAATTTTTTACCCTTTCAATTGGAAGTATAATTGCTTGCTTTCTCTTTATGCATGGAATCAACATGCCATGCCTCCTTAATAGCACATGACATGCATCCATCTCCACCACATCTTATATCATCTTGATACCAAATCTTATATCATCTTGATACCAAATCTTATATCATCTTGATAGTGTTTTCCAATAGAAAAGGAGAACTTAAGGTCCAATCACTTTTGTTTTTGCACCTTTTTTGATCCAGTCAATTTTGTAAGAGCTTGGATCAATTTTAGTTGGTATCTTCAAGGCCTTCACCAAAAATTTGGAATCTATATTGTCACTGCTCTTGCTATTTATAATAACATCATACACCTTATTCATCGTGTCCTAAAGCTAGAGTTTCTTTGGGTATGGTGGGGCTATTTTGGATTTTTGGGGTTAGTAGCAATTTCTGAACAGTATATTGGTCACCATCATTTCCATTTAAAATCTCCTCTTGATACTCAACTGCATCCTCTTCCTCATTGTTATCTTCAATCCCATCAATAAATTGACTATTTTCTTTTGAGGGCATGGACCTGTGTCATGGTTAATTGCAACGAAAACACTTTATAGGTAAGGGTTGGGCTTGGGCATGTTCCTTGGTTCTTTTGGAGTGTTGAAGGTACGTGGATTTGAGATGAATTCATAATTTCTTTATTTGGTGCAAGTGCTTTTCTTGGTTCTGGTTGACTGGGACACAACTTTGTAAGCAAAGTTGATGGTCTCTGGGAGGGTCCAGATGGGCCTAAGTTCTAAATGGTCTTGAAGAGTTTCTTAAACCCTATGTAACAAGATACTTGTTGCATTTCACTTTCTTTCATTTTATTTCTAGCATTTAGTCTATAAAATTCATTAGTATGATCACTTACAGTTGTGTTGTGCTGATGTCATTGTTGATACTTTTGGTAGAGAATTTGTTCATACTCATTGGGACTAATCTAGCGTGCATTAATTGCCTTGTCTTAGGCTAAGACTTGATACATCTCTTACCTTCATTCCTTTGATTTGCTTGAAATTGTTGCCACCAAGTAGATGCTCCTTCTTTGAGCTTATAGGCTACCAACCTAATTTGCTGCTCTTATGTTATTACCAAGCATCTAAACAAATTCTTAGTGTTTGTGTGCATATGACCAATGAAACAAGGTATGTGTACTTTTATTTTGTAGCTTTGGCGTTTAGAATCTTGAATGAAACTTGGACTTCAAGAAAATCAAGGTTTACCGAAAAGACATCATTCATTACCTTTTCCTTTGCTAATGGTATCATTCGAAGAAATCTCCATTGGGTTTGACTTTCCTGTTCAAAAGCAATCAAATTGATTGGAGCTCCAGAAGATGGGGTTGTTGACCTCTTTGTTCATGGAGAGATAACAGTGGATGTTGACGAATGTCATGAACGTCCAATCGAGCAGCTCAACTTTTAGGAGTAGTGTCAATTCCAACTTGATTTAACGTGTGACAAACCTCGTTTATAAAGTGTTCGAGTTTCTTGACAAACCTTCTTTCAAGATCTTTCATAGTTGCCCAAAGGGCTTTGTATTTAGAGCATGGTCTTAGACACGACAGCTACCATTACCAAGAGTTGACGATGGAGTCCAGGAAAAGCTTGTGCTCTAATACCAATTTGATGTTGAAGCCTTTGGATTTTTAGGAGAATTATTGTTCTAACCCTCAATATGAAATTATATTCTACATAATATTTACAATGTCTCACATTAACAATTAGAATCTCCTCCACCAGGTAGCTCCTTCCAACTAACCTACTGTTAGTTTCTCAAAAATGTAGTGCTTTGAGAAACAACTTTGAACATGCCACCTGCTAAAAGGCAAGCTCATAACAAACCTTGAAAACTACCTATCATTCAAACAAGACTACAGTCTAAAATAACATCATAAAGAAGGACAAAATAAGAAGGAAATTAATAAAATAAAGAACGTAGTCTTATTAGTAATTAGCTCTGCATCATGTGCATTATCATTTTTGTACTTTCTCTTCAATGCTCGCTAGGAGATTGAAGGAACTTGTAGAATCAGCCATGATGGTTGAAGTATGAAATTGCATCTGCAATATTGCATGGAGCCAAGAGACTGTATTGTTCTTTTACGAACTTAACTTTCTCCTTATGTCTTGAGAATGAAAATGTGCACACCTCGGTTGGCAGCTTTCTTGTTATGCAGATTCTTTACTTATTTGAGCCTTTTGGATCTGATCGTAGCTTATGTTTTAAGCTTTATGATATCAGTAAAATTTAGCACCACCATTCATACCACTTCACTTCTCCTTCACTCTCTAATTCTCAAAATTGATTTAGATTCTTTCATGAGTTTTAGGAACTCTTGCAAAAATGACATCTAAATATATATAATTGAGATGGGCTGAGAAATAAAGCCTATTGGTAGAAGTAGACATGCCACTAATTGAGGTTAATAATGTATATTGCAATGATCTTCAGACTGCAGTTGGGTTACCTAAGCCAAATTATGCTCTGTATGTGTCCCTTATATTTACTAGTGTATGTAACAATAGAATTTATTTACTTTGATACCCATTAAATTTTGAAATATATATCTCAAGCGGCTTATTAGTCAGACTAGTTGTTTACCATATTTAGGGATGTAGTCTGACAGCTAATATTCCATGATTTCTCTGATTCAGCCTTGTGTTTAATTTTCATTTGAGTAGACTTGGGAGAAAAATAGAAGACTTAGGATTGGTATTACATGAGGTTCTCTGACGAATCAGCAATTCATAGCTTTTATGTTTCATGTGTTGCTGAAAGGAGTAAATCTTATAACCAAGGTCATTGTTTAAAATTTAGATTTCAATACTTCACTTGTTTTTGTTATTCCTCTTTTTCGGCTTCTTTCTAAACTTTCAACCAAGGGTAATTGAGTTGTGATTTTCTCTGTTGCTGAAAGAAATGAATTCACAAGCATTGTGGTTAAGTTTGTAGACCATGCTCATTTATTAGCCTTTTGCTTTCTGCTTTTGCAGCTGTGTTGCAGTATGCATGATGATCCTTTTCATCTATAATTAGGTTTCAGTATTGTCCTATGCCCCTTCACATCTGAGAATGATTTCTTGCTGTCATTTTGCTTGTTAGTAGTCTACCATTTTATTATTGAACTGGACTAGTTCTTGGTGGATTGGTTATAATCATGCTTCTTTTCCCCTGTTCTGTTTGTGTTCCAGGTAGAGACAATTTTGGACAAGGAGAATTACACATTGGAGGATCTTCTTGACGAAGATGAAACCATTCAAGAATGCAAAGCTCTTAATGGACGCCTTATTAGCTTGTAATGTTTTTTTTAATTTCATCTAGTACTTATTTCCTTTACTTTTCAGCTGTTATCTATGCACTGTGCAAACTTTTTTCATTGAGTGGTTAATAAGGCTGCTTACATCTTTGCTTTTTTGGCCAACAAGGAAGATTGTTCCTTCACACATATTGGTATTGTGTTGATTTCTGTTTTCATAATATCAATATTATTGCATTAAAATTAGTGCGTAACTTGTAAATTAACCATCAACTGTAAGGTATTTTTTTGTGGTGATTGTTGCTATAGTTAACACTACTCATGCACCTGTGGGTTTCATGCCATTGAATCATAGCTCATTAGCAATGACTAAGGTTTTAACTTCTGCATCTTGGAGTTTTGGTCATCTTTATGGTTGCTTCCTATGATTAAATTCTTTTTTTTAGTCTTTTGTGTTTTGAATCTAGCATGCCAAATCTTAGCTTAAATGCTTTTAAATGAGTGCTATATTTGTCTTCTTATAACTTTTGAATTGGATTTTATAGTTTGAATTTTAATTTTTTTTAATAAGAAATATTATATTATATTAACTAAAATAATAATTACAAAAGTACAAAATGTATCATGAATCCCACCTACAAAAAAGAAGCACTAAATTATACTGAATATTAGCTATAAGCCCATCCAAAACAAAGATTTCAAACCTAACTAAGATAAACAAGCTTTCCAATTAAAAATGAATTAGATCATTTATGTATCTTAAAGTAAAGGAGGGATTACTATTAAACTACTTTGAGAATATGAATTCGTATAGGAACCTTTTGGTGAAAAGGGATACCACTAAGGTACTAAACCCGATTTAGGTACTCCATGCAGTTTCACTAAAGTCTAAAGTTTTCTTACAGGCCGTGAAGATCTTTTTGAAAATTTGTCCACAACTACCATCATAGAGTCCAATCTTGGGAGTTTTTGGTAATCCTAGGATAAAATCCATATACAAGATCTTCCCAAATGTGCTTGGGAAGGAGCAAGGGGGAATACAATCTAGTGTTTTGACTTGTTGTCTTACTAGATTGGCATGCTTAACAAACCTAGCCACATCTCATTTGAGTTTAGGCCAGAAATACATACCTTCCAAGGTTGCAATAGTTTTATCTCGTCCAGTATGACATGTCAACCCTCCAACATGGTGTTCTCTAATTATTAGCTCCCTTAGGGCTGTTTTGGGGATACACAAGTTTCCTTTGAAAAGAAACCTTGCTTGTACTCCAAGTACTCTCTGTTGACACACTCGTTTCAAATATCTCCACAATCATCATCAAATTCATATTGGTCTTTAAGAGTGTCAAAACAAGTAATCTCACTTTGGACCATGGTCAATAACAATCCTTTCCTGCTTAGTGCATCTGCCACCATGTTACTCTTTCATATCTATGTTTGAAAATAATATTGAACTTTATTTTGCTTAAATTCTTCTAGGAGTTAATGTATTGCATTGATTGATGGTGAAATGTAAAATGAATTCCTTCTGGGTCAAATAGTGCTTCCAATGTTTGAGGGCTCTAACAATTGCATAAAACTCTTGCTCATATATTTTACACGCTTGGCATTATTGAGCTTCTCAATGAAATATTCAATTTTCTACCCTTTAGTAATGATATTGCACTAATTCCAACCCTTGAAGCATTTGTCTCTACCTTCAAATTCCAAAAATACGACACTAATTTCAACTCTTGAAGCATCTGTAAAGTTTGGTAGTGTCAATAAAGGTGCACAAATAAGCTTGTTTTTAATCAAGTCAAAAGTATCTTGTGCTTTTTCCTCATTGAAAGCTATCATTCTTCATATAGTTGGTGATAGGAGTCATCATTGTGCTAACGGTGTTTAATGAACTTTCTATAAAATGTTGCAAACCCATGGAAGCTCCTAACTTTATGCACATTCTTAGGGATAGGCCATTTTGTCAAAATTGAATATTCTTTTCATCCACTGCAATTCCATTGGAACTAATTACAAATTGTAGGAACATCAATTGGTTAGTGAGGAACTCACACTTCAAGTTGAGGAACAAGCAATTTGCTTTTAACACTGCTAGCACGAACCTTAAAAGTGTCGAATGCTCTTCCTCACACTTAATAAAGATGAGAATGTATCAAAGTATACCACATTAAAGTGTCCAATGAAGGGCTTAAGCACATGGTTCATTAATCTCACTAAGGTTCTTGGTGCATTGCACTGCTCAAAAAGCATAACATGCCGTTCATAAAGACCTTTCCTAGTTTTGAAGGCAGTTTTCCATTCATCACAAGACTTAATCTAGATTTGATGATATTCACTCCTCAATAAATGGACCGCGAGATGGAGAGGAATAAATTTTTTTTGATGATTGTAAGAATGATTTGAATGTATTATAGGAGATCTCTTTTTTTCCTTCTTCTTAGGCTTTAGTCTCTAAATATTTAAAAGATTATTCTCAATTTCTTATAAGTCTTAATAGGAAAGCTTGTATTTCTTAACTAGTAGACTTTTTGTAAGAGTTTTGTCTTGTAGTTAGATTTTAGTTTTTATGGGGTTGTAAGTTGATTATTGATCTACTTGATATCTTTGTATTTATCACTTTTATTAATATAATATAAAGTTTCTTATCAATAAAATAAAATAAAATATAATAAATGAACAACGAGATGTCTTGTTAAATAGAGCCTTATAGCTTGTAGCAAGTGTGATTGCCTCAGGGAAGCTTGCTATATTCCTTACATTGACTTGGATTCTTATAGGTTTCCTCAATCCAGAGATATATCTCAATACTACTAGTGATTCACTTTCCTCTAATCATTTCGGGCTTGTAATTCTTGAAACTCAACAATATACGCATCCACACTTCTCATTTCTTGTTGGCAATAGTGATATTGCTTGAACAAGGTTTGTTGATGGTCAGATGGGAAGAACTGCTCATACATGAGTAAAGGCTGAAAATGGTGTAGTAAACAATGTTTTCGAAATGTGTATGTTTAGATGTTTTGTACGATTGACCTCATTACATATTTATTGTAAAACCTATGTTACATGGACTATGGAAGAGGAGTTTGACATGGGGCATGTCCAAAGGTCAGATTCGTTACTTCATAAAATTTTAGGTTATGGGGACACGAATATAAGTGTCCATTTTCTTCGACAGGAGTACTTAGACACTGCATATAATGATTTTGTACAAAAATATCTGAAGTCTTCAAAAATTAGTTGTGATAAATTCAGTTTTTATGTTTATTTATATTTTTTTTTCATTTATATTCATAATTTTTTATAATTATGAATTAACAAACAAGTTAAAATTTAAATAAGAGATGGATATGTTGTTATCAGTTTCATAGATACGTGAGTCATGGTCTACACAATATTGAATTAACTTTTTTTTAAGGGAGGGCTCATAACAATAGCTTGTTATTAAAGCCTAAAAAGGAGAGCCCATTTTGAACAAGTTGAAATATTTGGCCCATTTATAGGCATTTATCAGCCCATTCGTAGGCTTTTAGCCCATTAGTTGGTTAATAAACCATTTAAAATTTAGACCCAAGTATCATTTAAACCTATCTCGTAATAACCTTAGGAGCTGCATCTTCCTCTCAGCTTTCCTTCTTCCTTTCCCTTAGCAGTCAGTGGCAAGCATGGAAGCTCATCGAATCACCAACAGACATGTCCGTAAATTTTTTAGGATGTCAGACATAGATCTCACACCCGTGTCAATGTCGTGTCATGTCCATATGGGTGTGGCATCCTAATGTGCCAAGTCTAGGTAATATAGATTAAAATTAGGCTAGGACTAAAAGGAAACAAATCACCTAATTAACTAATTAGTAATCTGAACATTCACTACAACATATCTCCCAATAATGCTCACAATAAAGATTGATTGTCTATTTACAAAATAATCTCATGATTAATTTAAAAAGTCAAATCCCTCACAATTTAGGATTTCAACACTTACCTCAAAGTGGATCATAAACATTAATCACATTCAGCTTGCATATACAATCATCGAAATTCAGTTGAGGTAGTCATTTGGTGGACATCATCAATTTGCTCTTTTATTGGGACTAGGTCATGCAAAAAGTCCAATTTTCAATTTTTTTTGATAAAGTGTATCTACTTCCATATGTTTGGTTCTGTCATGAACTAGATTTAAAGAAATGTTCATAATTGCTTGTTGTCCAAGAAAGGTTGACGGGAGTTTTACTGAAACTTGGAGTTCCATCAAGAGTTTTTAAGCCACAACGCCTCACATATTCCTTGTGCAATTGCTATAAATTCAACTTCATCACTACTTGCCATTATGTTCTACTCACCAAATTTCCAATATAAAGGTATAATAACCAGAAGTAGAATGTTTATTTTATATTGAACTAGCTTAGTTTGCATCAATAAAAACATCTATACCTTAGTTTTCTCCTTTCTTGAGAGCAAACTTCTTCCTGATTATCTTTTTAGATATCTGAGTTTTTTGTAAACTTCAAGATGGTCTTTCTTTGAGGAATGCATGTGTTAACTTACTACATTGATTGCAAAAACAATGCCTGATCTACTGTCACACAGGTAGTTTAATTTTCCCAATAGTCTTTGATATTTCTCTATCCACTTGTTTTTCTATGCTTTCATATCTTTTGCTTGCCTCTATTGGAGTGTCACTTAGTTTACATCAAAGCATGACTGTTTTAGTGAGAAGATCAATGATGTATTTTTGTTAAGAAATACTTATTCCTATTTTTTTTATCATGAAACTTCCATCCCTAGGAATTATTGCATTTGACCCAGATTTTTAACTTCAAATAGTATAGCCAAGGTCATCTAAGTCTCTCGATTTCTTCTGTGTCATCCTTGGTCATGATTATATCAATATATATTATCAAAATTGTTTTTTTTTTATTTTCAGTATGTCGAAAAAACATAATATGATTTGATTGCCTTTGTTGGTAATCTTGTTTTCTCATTACCGTTGCAAATATGTCAAACCATGGTCTCGATGATTGTTTGAGGCCATAAAATGATTTTTTTAGTTTACACAATACTTTCACCTTCTTTAAAAAATCTTGGTAGCATGATCATGAAGACTTCTTCTCCTTATTCTCCATTTAGGAAAGCATTTTTAATGTCCATTTGTTGAAGAGGCCAATCCAAATTTGCTATTAGTAATTGGAGAATCTGAATTGTATTTAATTTGGCCACTAGTGCAAATGTTTTAGTGTAATCAATTCCATAGATTTGTGTAAATCTTTTTGCAACTAGACAGGCTTTGTATTGTTCGTGTATTTTCATTCTAAAGACTCACTTATAGGCAACTGTTGTCTTTCCTTTAGATATTTCTATCACATCCCATGTTCTATTTTTTTTCATTGTCTTTATTTCTTCTACAACAGCTTCTCTCAATTGTAGAATTTTTAAGACCTCGTGAATATTTTTAGAAATCTCTATTCTATCAAGGCTAGTAGTTAAAGCATGAAACCTAGTAAATAAAGTATTAAATGAGACAAATTTAGAGATAGGATGAAGTGTATATGATCGAGCTGGTTTTCTAAGATCCATAGGTAACTCATAAGATTTGGGTGACTTGGAATTACCTGGTATCATAATAGATTCTTGTATACTCAGATTTATCACCCGTTCTGTCTCTATTGCTCGAGCGTCAAGTTCTTCGTATTCTTTAATTTTGACCTCCATGAATGAACAATCATCTCTTGGTTATTTGGTTTTTTTCACGTTTGTTCCTGTGTTCAAATTTTGTTTTGTAGATGGAGGAATAGGACGATACAGTGTAATAGGCTTATTATTTGGTGGGTTAGATGTAATATTGGATGTGGACTTGGGAATAGTAAAATCCAAGTCCAAGTCCAAGTCCAAGTATTTGGCCAAAAAAGCCATCTTCTTCCAAATTCTCCCATTGAAAAAAGGGCTTTTGGTAGTAAGGTATTTTTTCAAAAAATGTAACATTGATGCTATCACTATCCTCTTTGTATAAGGGTCATAACATTTGTACTTCTTTTGAGTAGGAGAATATCCAAGAAACACATATTTAATAGCTCTTGGGTCGAACTTGGTTTTATTGTTAATGTACATGAACAAAAACAGTGCAATCGAACATGAGAAGAGATTGGTTGGAATGAAGATTAGTGGTTAGGTAGAACTTTTGGAGCTTTTGAATTGGGGTTTTGAAAGAGAGTACGCAACTTAGCATTCAAATAATAAGAGAGATCAGGGATAAAATGACGTATCCTTAAAATGTTTTTGGCATGTTTGTGGTAAACATTAAGGCCTGGGGAGTGTACACACAAGAACTTTGATGTATTATCCCCTGTTTCTGAAGATAGCTTCTTAAGGTATTGTTGAAATATTCTGTGCTATTATCAGTCCGGAGGATTTGGATTAGTGTTTGGAATTGAGTTTGAATCATTAAATGAAAATTAACGAAAACATCTCGAACTTTGGTTTTTTCTTTTAGCAAATAAACCCAACATATTCGAGTATGATTATCAATAAACATAGCAAACCACTATGTGTTGGTACAATTAGGGCAAAGAGAGGGTCCCCACACGTCATTGTGAATTAAAGTAAAGGCTTTTTGATTGTTTGTATTGAACCTTTGGCAATTAAGCACAATGATATTTAGCAAACTCATAGATTTCATGCTGAAAGTTGATTGTTTTATTTGAAAGATAGATGGTAACAATTGTTCCAAGTAATGAAAGTTTCGAATGCCATAACCAAATTTCACTATCTTTAGGAACAAATAAGAAATCACAATTTGAAATTTGACGTCAATCATTCACATTGGTTTCATCAAAGTAGTAAAGTCATTCCTTCACACTCTTTACCATTGTCAATTGTCTTCTCCGATGATAGGTCCTAAAAGATACAATGAGATGGAATTTAGCGAGGAATGTGAGTTTTTTGTTAATTGACTAATAGATATAAGATTACAAGAAAAATTTAGTGCACTAAGAGCATATTTAAGAATTTTGGATTCAGAAATTTAAATATTCAATTTTCTTGCAACAAATAAGAGAAACTTGTCAACCACTCTAATTTAAGATTATCAACACACGGTGAGTAAAAGGTAAATAAATTATATGCATTAGTTATATGATTTGACTCATGTGAGTCAATAATCCAAAGAATTTTGGATTGTAAGGTGGTAATTAGGACACTTAAATAATTACCTTTGTAAACTAGTGAAGTTGAGGAAACATTTGTAGATAATTGACCAGAATTTTGGATACTTGAGAAAGGTTTTTACAGTGGTCCAGTTGTTCTAAATTAAATGCTCCTTTTAAACTTGAGTTTTTAAGAGATTTATGGTTTTCAACTAAAATTTGATATTCTCGCAACCTATTTTGCCTTGGTTTCCAATCTGTCGGTTTTTCATGAATTTCTCAACAAGTGTCCTTTGTATGTCCCGTCTTACGTCGGTAATGCAATAGTTTCTTTTTCATTGTGAGTTTGGGCCATGTTCTGTATTATTCCCAATAGACCCATGAGTTGAAATTGGTTGAAGGCCCGTAAGATTAGTTGGCCCAAATCCTCCTTGTACTGAATTTGCTAAGGGAATCCCATTAGATGTTGAGTGAACCCTACTTGGCCCAAACCCATCTTCAATGTCCATAAACATACTCTTTCTCTGATCACTTTTCCTTCTAGTGCTGAGAGTAAGTTACTCTCGCGACTCCACCACCCCAGTAACTCGAGACTCCACCACCCGAGTAACTCGAGACTCCATTAGAGTCGGCAATGTCGCTACTAGATTCTCTCATCTTAACCCCTTCGTCGATTGTCTTTATGACAAACTTCATCAAACATTTTCTCGCATCGTTTTTTGGTTTTGGTCAGTCAAGAACTCAAACACCCTCTCATTTTCTACCTTTTTTCGGTAATGGGTAATGTTGTCGTAGCACTTCCACTCTTCCTCATAACTCAAATCGAGTTCCTACCTGAGGGATACCATCTCCATATAGTAATCGATGAGTTCTTTATTCCCTTGTTTTATTTACCACAATCTAGTTTTTAATTCAAAAATCTTTGATGACTCTTTCTCGTTAGAATAGGTTTATGGTAAAGCCTCTCAAACCTCTATGGCTGTTGGCAGAAAAATATAGATTTTACCTATTGTAGGCTTCATGGAGTTTACAAGCCACGTAGTCGTCATCGAATTCTTCAAGTTCCATCTTTATAGAGCCACAAAGTTAGTTGAGTTGGGCTTTTCTGTTTCTCCGGCCTGGTATCCCAATTTACCTTTTCCATTGATGATTAATTTCACAGACTGTGCCCATTTTCTGTAATTTCTCCTGTTGAGTTTCGCTATGGTGAATTGTAGGAATGAGTTGTCTAATCCACTAGAACTCAGTGGATACAACTTTTGTGCCTTTTGGAGTTTTATAGATTGTCTATGATTCTTGGTTGAAATTGATTCATCCATAGACATCCATAGACTAACACTAGCTCCGATACCATAAAGATTGGATATGGTGTAAAAAATAATGTTTCCAAAATGTGTGTATTTAGATATTTTGTACAATTGACCTCGTTACATATTTATAGTAAAATTAGGCTAGCAATACAAGAAAACAAAAAAACTTAACTAATTACAAATATGAATATTCGTTACGGCATATCGCTCATAATGAAGTCTATTTTCCTATTTACAAATTGATTTCATAATTAATTTGCAAAATCAAATCCCTCACAATTTGAGATTTCAACAATGAGCCTCCTCATGCTCTCCCACAAGCTGATTGGAAGTTCACTTTGTCTCCCGAGCACTAGCAGTAGCCTTCAATTTGTATCCAACCATTTTCACTTGTTTTTCCTGTGGAATCTCCATGTAATCAGGAAAATTGTCAATTGTCTTAGCCAAGTCTTAAAATTCACCAATGTTCAATTGTCCAGCATAATAAGGATAACGTTTTTAGTTCTGAAGTTTGGGCATTGTCATTTGAGGTCCATAGGGGTGGGTAGTTGTTGGGGAGTCTTTGTTTCTTTAGATGGATAGTTATGCAGAGCTATAGGTTTGGTTAATGGTTGTCTACGAGGTGAGGTGAAAGTTCCTCAATTCTCACTACCTCCCTGAGGAACCAACACAGTTTGGGCTGGTGAATTGGTCACTGTGTGAGGTGTGGGAATTCAGTGAAAAGAGATTGGGTTGTGGGAATACGTGGTTGTTTGGATCTGCTGGATATGAATTTGTTTGATTCGTTAATGAATTCCACTCGGAATTGTGAGAGGATTTCCTGAAGGAGAGTTGAAATCGAGCTAAACTCTTTTGGTCCTTTTCATGCTAGTAAGCTCCTCGAGCTTTCGTAACGGGATCTCTTCATCCACACTACATTGGCCAAGTAACTTGAGCTACTTGAGCTCTGTCATCAAGCTAAAGTAAACACCCTAGGCTTTGATACCAAATGGCATAGAAGTGTTTCCAAAATTCTCTTGGAGAATTTGATAACAGGATGGCAAAAGCTAAGTCACTCTCTTGCCCTCTCCTTATAACAGAAAGTGATTACACAAAACTACAACTTTTGTGTAACTAACCTTGAACTAAACGACAGTGTAATCACCTACAAAGAAAATAAATGACACTCTAGTAATTAATAAAACAATTGAGAAATAAACAGAACAGTAAGAAGAAAATAGACTAAGCTCCCATGTCACTTATTTTTTTGTCCATTTGCAGTTTGAGAGAAAGAGCACAAGTTGAACAGCTCATCCGATACATTGTGGAAGAAGCTCCAGAGGACAATGAGAAAAGGCGGAATTTTAAGTACTCATTTATTTTATTTTATTCGTTTCAAAGACATACAGATTTTGATTACAATGCTTATGATCTGTTTTATCGATCTTAATAAATTTAATTTGTACACAGATTTCCATTTATTGCTTGCGAGGTTTTTACTTGTGAAGTCGACATCATACTCAAAACATTGGTAGAAGATGAGGAGGTCTGATGTTTTAACTATACAATGACCCTCCTCCTAATGAAAAATCTTAAAGATATTTAATCATGTAGATTCTGATGGAGCAAGTTATTTCTCATTGGCAGTTGATGAACTTGCTGTTTTCCTTTTTGGAGCCTAACCACTTGCACAACACGTATTTGGCTGGGTACTTTAGCAAGGTACTTCTCTTTTGAATTTCTTAAGATATTGGCATTCATATTTTTGACTGAAAACATATCAATTTTATTTTCAGAGAAAAGATTTATTTTCTGGACTCATTTTAAGTTTTATCTTCTCCTTATTTCCTTCTTGTATGAGAATAAGATTAATATATTACCTTGGCTAATATACATACTATTATTTCTTGATAGGTTGTCATATGCTTGATGTTGCGCAAGACTGTTCCATTCATGAATTACATTCAAGTAAGCGAACCATTCTGCATTAGATTCTCTTCCTGATTTTGCGATTGTGAGTAAGTGGCTTTTTGTGTGGGCCTTTATTTCTTAAAAAGGGTCCAATTCCTTTGCAACATGGAGGAATAAAATGGAGAAAACACATCAACATACTAATTATACTGTTCCATTTACTTTGGAAGTTGGTCAAAGAGGTGTGGTATTTCTGAAGACTACGGTTATGTTTGGAATTTTATTCAAAAACTGTATTAGATACAAAAAGTGTTTTATATGTTTTTAAATATTCTGAAAACTTGTTTGGATTTCAGTTTGAAACAGTTTTCAGATTCTTAAAACCAAACTACCAAAGTTCTTGTTTAGATTTGAATTTCAAAATTCAAATTTAGGGTCAGACTAAAATCGGATTGGGATTGAGTTTCCGAAAACATACTTAGCTAAACAAGTTTTTGATCACACTTTTTTTATGCAGTGAATAACACAAACACGTGAGCCATCGCTTACTGTTTGCTCTTTATTTTCCATGAATAATCCTCATTACTTGAGGTTTTTGGTCTTTAGCTTCGTAAGAATATGGAGCGAAGGCTTGTTCAACCAAATATTTTTTTGGCTCGCTTTTAACATTGTTCTTGGCACTTGTCAAGATATGGATCCTCTGCCTGCATGGGTGCACATCCTAATTGAATGAGCGCCGTCTTGAAAATAATCACATAATTTGACTATGAATTTACTATATTTTGAGGATACAACACCTGTCATTATGGGAACAGGGTCTCAATAGTCATGTAACTCTTTGATAAGGGAACTTTAGTCCTTTTTTTTAAGTTAAGTAGGTTTTAGTCCATTAATTTTTTTATAGAGTCAATTTAGTCCAATTATTTTTAAAAGGACAAAATAGGATTTCTATTAAAAACATAAAAAATTTCCTCACATTCTCTCTCCATCTATCTAGCAGCAACTCTTCTTGAGATATACAAGAACTTTCCTCCAATTTGATAGGAAAACACATAATTGAAGTTAAAAAAGGGATGAAACAAAACACGTATTAGGTGGAGGGGTAGCTGCTCAAAAATTTTCATCTACGACTACCATAATGGTGATATCAAAAGTCCATGGAGATTTTCATAAGAAAAACAAGCACTTTAACCAACTTATTTGAAAAAATCCAAGCCAAACCCAAACCACCCACTAATAATTGGGTGTTGCTCCAATTTAATACAAGAGACAACCCAAATCCACAAATTTGCATATGAAATTGTCTCGTTCCAAAATACGAAATGAAGAATCTATGAGTGGCATAAAAGAAGAGGATGGTGATGAAATGTGGGGTCTGGTGGTATTAGTTGTCGATGATGAAAGGGAGCGGAGTGGGGTTGTGAAATCTGGTTGCCAGACGTGAAGAAGAGAGATGGAGATGAGATTTTTTTTACCAATTCTTTTTTAGAGAAATCCTATTTTACCCTTGAAAAATACAATCTTTTTAATTAATTGGACTAAATTAACTATAGTTAAATGTTAGTGGACTAAAACTACACATCTTAAAAGAAATAGGACTGAAGTGCCCTTATCAAAGAATTATAGGACCATTTACACCCTGGTCCTTGTCATTAGAGCTACTTGAGTTACTTGATCCTCAAATATAAAGCAATGGACTCTTGCAATTTTGCCATTATTTTTAAAATATAAGAAACGTTATATTATATTAAAATATGTAATAAGTACAGAAATAAAAAGTGGATTAGTAATCCACCTACAAAAAATGAGCACCAAATTATATTGAAAAATAGTTAAATGTCACAACAAAAATGCCTAATGAAGATATACAATCTCCCCGATTAAAGCTTATGAGAAATTGAGAATAATTTCTCAACTCTTTAGAAACGGAAGCCTATGAAGATGCTAAAAACAAAACTTTTTCCCATAAAAATTGAGACCATTCTCACTATCTTCAAAGATTCTCCTATTTCATTCCATCCGCAAAACCTAAAGAATTGCTCCAATTCTGCAGTTCCGCGACACTTGTTTTCGAAGTCATATTGCTATTCCCAAACATGTAAAATGTCTCCAGAAGCTCTATACTAAATTGGTTTGAATATATAGAAGAAAGAAACTACTGAAATTTTATAAAAAGAAAGAAAAATAATGGTACAAACAGTGATCAAATTAGTTAGTATTCACTGACTGTATTCTTGCATGTTCAATAAAATTTTGTGAGTGGAAACATTCCATCTGAAATCCTTTGGTCTTTCTTTTTCAACAATGTTGTTGTTGTGACTTATATAAGCCTTGTATCATATCTACACATTGGAATCTTCTATTGAACCTTTAAATGTTACGAAAAACTTTCAAAAGAGCTGTTCGACCATGAAGCATTTAATCATACATGTTTTGTTAAAGACCACAATATCACCCATTTGTGAGTTTCTGTTATAGCATGTGAAAAGATATGTCAATATTTTCCATCAATTCTAAATTGTGTTCTAGAAGAGTTAGAGTTATGATATCACATTTGTTTTAGTTGATGACATTACCTTTAAATTTTTCGTGTGTTGGATGGCTCTAAATTATTTAAATACTTGTGACTGATTTCAAAAGGAAAAGACTGTACTGGGGCCTTCATGATGTTGATTGATGTATAAAAGGGATGCATAGGCTTCAGTCATTTGTTTCTCCATTGAGTAGTAGCTGATTGTCTTCGTAACAAGGTTTTTGAAATATCTGGGGTTGAATGGGGTGCTCTAATTCTATAAAAGGGGCCGCTCTGAAGAATTATCTTTTTTTTCCTGATTTGATGGGTTGGTGTTGAAAAAGAAGGTAGATTTTGTGCAGAGATATTGTAGTGTGGTTGATCTGTTTGTGTTTTGGATGGAGATACTAGAGAAACAAACTAATTTCCGAAGGAAAAGAGCAGACTGGCACTCTGTTGTGGACAAATGTGTTTCTTTTCCTAATAGCAGCAGCTCTACAGAAGTTCTTTCGTTCTTTGTAGCTTAATAGGTAGTATGTTATTATGTTTCATGGATGAAATGTGGGGTAAAGGTCTATTTGTCTTGTATCTAGGTCTATTTGGGTTGGAGGGGCAGGGCTTGTGAACTTTATTTTTTAGAGATTACTGGTCCACTCATCTTTCACTGTAAATAAGTTTTTAATAAATAAAAAATTTCATGTATAAAAAAATAAAAATAAATAATCTATGGCAGTTGATTAACCAAAATTTTTCAGAAGGCTCTTTTAGCAACTAATGTTTAAACTATGAGATGAAATTGTGAAATTCTTATCAAAAGTTCGTTCTATTTTCTTTATTTTAGCTGTGAAATTTTGTTACATTTGCATTCAGGTTTAGTAATTTTATTTGCATCCTTTGTTTAGGCTACCACTACATGCACTGGTTAAACGTATGTGCTCCTTCCTTTTGATATTTACTTGCTCTTAAGCTGATATGATATGATATGCACTGGTCATCCAGGCTCATCAGGAAATTATGCGGATGCTAGTAGAGCTGATTGGAATCACATCTATTATGGAGGTTAGTTGTTGATTACCTTTGTTCCTTGCTAGCATGTGAAAGCTTGCTGTTCTCTGCTCTGAGGTTATAGAACAAGAGAACTTTTAAACATCTGAGTACTAATCCACCATGAAAACAGTGGTGGTGTTTAGTTTCCGTCTATGTTGCTCAAGAACCGATTCTATGTGAACAGGTTTTGATACGGTTACTTGGTGCTGATGAACATATGTATACAAACTATATGGAAGTAATGGATTGGATTCAAGAAACAGATGTGCTTGAGATGATTGTGGACAAGTTCAACTCTTCGGTGAGTTATTTTAAGGGAAAAGGGTCATGAAGATCCCTTTGTTTAGGCCTAAGGAGTTTTTTAGTTTCTTGTTTAGAAAATGTGTTTTTAAGTCATTTTGTTTGTGAAAAAGATATCAAACAAGGACAAAATTAACACTTCATTTAATTTTTCGTTAAATATAATGGAATAGCAATGTGACACATATATTTTTTATTTTTCGATATACATATATCTAATGAAGTAATTTTTAATTAAAAAATTAGATAATTTTTTTAAGAAATCTTTCGATCAAACTTAAATTAAATTTTCATTGTCTAATGTGTGACTTTAGATATTAGAGAATGAAAATTTTGTTTACTTTTGAAAGAAAAATTTTTCTTAAAAAATTTGAGTTATTTTTTTAATTAAATATTAAATTTTTACGTATATATCTATCCAAAAATATAAACATATATGTAACACATGTATTATATGGGATGAAAAGTTAACTTTGTCTTTGCTTGACGCATTTTTCATAAAGGAAACTCAATGACACTTCTTTCAAAATCCTGTTATTATTTTTATTTTTTGGGTGTAGTTCATTGACATAGTGCTTTCCTAGTCACTAAGTTATGCTTTTAATTTTTAGTCTGAAGCCATGTTTGACCAGTGTGGTTTTTCTTGTCTTTTTTATCTTTTTCTTAAGTTTTATTTATTTTGTGTATCTAGGTTTCCTTCTATTGAGATTAAATAGTATATTTTCCTTGTTCTCTGTTTAGTGTGCACGCTAAATTAAGCTCAACCTTCTGACATTTGCTAAATATCTGCAGAAACTTCAAATTTTGATCAATGTAGTGTTTCTTATGCATGTTTGGCTGTTAAATTCTACTTTGCTGTTGTTACTTCAAATTTGAGTGTGCAGTTTGTAATTGTAAGTGAAAAGAGGCTAGAAATTGGAACTTGTTTCAAGGATTGATTTCTGCTTCTTGAACAGCTGGTAACTTCCATGATTTGCTAATTTGAAGGGGCAATTGATGTTTGCATTTTGAGACTTTAATATGATGAAATGACTCTACATGCCAGCTGCTTCAAGGTTGAGATTGACACCATCTGTGACACGTGTAGGGTTAGAGCAATTTATTCCCTTTTATAATGCTGAGAAGGATTTCACTTTGGAAAATACCAATAAATGGGCTCAAATATATTTGCATTACCAATGAAATATATCGCTCATACTCATCTTCATCTCCCTTAATTTTTCAGTAGTTAAGAGCACCTTCATCTCCTCCACGGACCACCATTCACAATCGTTCCATTGCCATCACCATTGCTGATCTGTTACTTATTCACCAAATCCACCAATTCTGATGTTATCTTCTCATATCTAAATTTTGCATTTTATCTCGATTTCACCTTTTTTTCATATACCAAAATTTAATGATCAGTTTTGAAGAGCTTTATTGTTTTGAATCCACATAGACATTTCTCATCTTCAAATTTCATCTTTATTCACCAACATTTCAGAATAACTTAGGGCATCAAATACTGTTGCAGCTGCTGAATAGCAGCTCTACTAGGGTTTCTCTTCCCCCCCTCCCCATTCCCCCCCAAAATCTTCATCTTCATTGATTCTTGCCGATTTTATCAATTTTTTAGTCTAGTTCTCTTGATTTACAATCTTTCCGTGAGCTTGAGCTCTTTGGACTCGTTTCTAAGGCTTAGATCACGATTGCGATTTTTGTCCCTGTTGTATCCTCTCTGGTTTTTACCGAGTTCTTGTTCTTCTCTTTTGCTAGAGTTTCTTGCCTTGCGTCCTCTGTTTGGAGAGGGATTTCGTTGTGCTTTTTATATTGGAGTTGCTGTGATTCGAGCTCGATATGGAAGATTTGGTTAGCATTAGGAATCACCTTGTTCTTATGCTTCAAATTGAAGGCCTGGACAATTGAGGATCAAGAATTGCTTGGCTTGGCAGTTGCAGCTCGTGCACTAATTGCTCATTTTGAAGGTTCTGATGCTTTGAAGGGAGGTATTGATCTAAAGGCTACTGTGAAGGCTCCAGTACAAGCTAAAGTTCTGGAACTAAAGGTGGGAAGCTGGTTTCTATTAGTGCAGGCAAGAGAGTTCAATGGGAGCTGGAGAAGTTTTTAATTTTTGTGATGCAATTGATGCTAAGTCCCTGTCAGAGAACTTTAGCCAAACTAATATCCTGCCTTCTTTATCTGTGGAGTGATTGTTTTTTACTTTGTTCTTTGTTTTTCATATTTTGTATTGGTTTTAGATTGTAGTTTGTTTTACTTTGTTTTTGTGTTCATTTTTTGTTTTGATCTTAGACTGTAGTTTTGTTTGTTTGTGAGTGTGAAATTCAGAATGCACTCTTATAATTTTCATTCAAAGATACTACATATTTATATACAAAGTTAGGGACACTCTTAGGTGACATACACCTAATACACAACTAAGACACCTAATACACAACTAATATATTCAACTAGTGATAGACACCTAATATATAACTAACATCTCTAACACTCCCCCTCAAGTTGGAGCATAGATATTAATCATGCCCAACTTGTTACAAAGATAATCAACCCGAACCCCACTTAAAGCTTTCGTGAAGATATCTCCTAGTTGTTCTCCAGTCTTCATATATCTTGTAGAAATCAAACCTTGCTGAATTTTCTCGCGAACAAAATGACAATTAATTTCAATGTGTTTAGTTCGCTCATGAAACACAGGGTTAGAAGTAATATGAAGAGCAGCTTGGTTATCATACCACAATTTCGTTGGTACTGAAGTTTTAAGACCTACTTCATCCAAGGGTTGATATATCCATATTATCTCAAACGCAGATTGTGCTATAGCCCTATATTCTGACTCTGCACTCGACGTGACACAACATTCTGCTTCTTGCTTTTCCATGAGATCAAATTTCCTCCAATGAAAATACAATAGCCTGATGTGAATCTTCTATCCACTTTGGAACCTGCCCAATCTGCATCTGAAAAACATTCAATATGAGTGTGTCCATTATTTGCATACAAGATACCATGTCCAGGTGCTCTTTTCAAGTAACACAAAATTTGCTCTAACGCTGCCCAATGATGAACTGTTGTGGATGACATAAATTGGCTAATAATACTGACCGAATATGCAATATCTGGACGAGTCAAGGTAAGGTAATTCAGCTTTCCAACCACCCTTCGATATCTCTCAGAATCTTTAAAGAGTTCCCTATCTCCTGTAAGGTGGATGTTCGGAGTCATTGGAGTACTACAAGGTTTTCCTCCTAATTTTCCTGTCTCAGTTAATAAGTCCAGGACATATTTTCTTTGAGATAGAAAGATGCCTTTTTTACTCCTTATGACTTCAACACCCAAGAAATACTTTAGCATCCCCAAATCCTTCGTGTGAAACTAAGTATGTAGGAAGGACTTAAGAGATGAAATTTTCGTAGTATCACTTCCAGTAATAACAATGTCATCTACATACACAACTAAAAGAATGATACCAGCTTCTGATTGTTTGTTGAACACAGAATGGTCATACTTGCTTTTCATCATACCAAACGTTTCTATAGCTTGACTAAATTTTCCAAACCAAGCACGAGGATTTTGTTTCAAACCATACAATGATTTGCGGAGACGACAAACTTGCCTAGACTCCCCCTGAGCAACAAAACCAGGAGGTTGTTCCATAAACACCTCCTCTTGAAGATCACTATGAAGAAAAACATTTTTGATATCTAGTTGATGCAAAGGCCAATGGTTAGTAGCTGTCATAGAAATAAACAACCGAACAGAGGTCAATTTAGCAACAGGAGAAAAAGTGTCAGAATAGTCCACTCCATAGGTTTGAGCATATTCTTTAGCAACAAGACGGGCCTTTAATCGAGCAATTGACTCATCCGGATTAACCTTAACTGTGAACACCCATTTGCATCCGATAGCCCGTTTCCCCGAAGGTAAATCAACCAAGTCCCAAGTACCATTGTCATCCAACGCATTCATTTTCTCGATCATTGCATGATGCCAACTAGGATGAGATATGACTTCGTCAACAGTTTTAGGGATAGAAATAGAATCAAGAGAGGCAATAAAAGAGCAAGAGGAAGATGACAAGCAGTTATATGAAACAAAAGAAGAAATAGGATAAGTACATTGACGTTTACCGTTGCGTAATGCAATACGAAGATCATCGTTTTGGACTGGATCTGATGACGAAGGAGCAGGTGCAGGTGCAGGACATGAATCAAAAGGTTTATGTCTGGAATAGACTTGAGTTATAGGAGACCTAACAGGAACTGGATCAGAGACAAGTTCAAATGATGTGATAGAATAGACTAACAAATCATCATCCTCCCCGTGACGTGTAGGAGGAGAATACGAAAAATAGGGTGTCTTCCCTGAAGGTAACATCAATTGAGACAAAATATTTGTTAAGACTAGGACAATAACATCTATAACCTTTTTGGAGACGAGAATAACCAAGGAAGATACACTTCAAATACTTGGGATCTAATTTAGTAACATACGGACGAACATCCCGAACAAAACAAGTGCTACCAAATATCCTAGGGTCAATCGGAAATAGTGACTTATTAGGAAACAAAATTTTGTAAGGAATCTCACCATGAAGAACAGATGAGGGCATGCGATTAATAAGAAAACATGCTGTTGAAACTGCATCGGCCCAAAAAGGTTTAGAAACATTCATTTGAAATAATACGGCACATGCAGTTTCGAGAAGATGTCTGTTCTTATGTTCGGCCACTCCATTTTGAGATGGAGTATCAACACACGAAGTTTCATGAAGCATGCCGTTTTGAATCATATAGGATTGAAACAAAGCTGATGTATATTCTTTGGCATTATCACTTCGCAAAGTACGAATTGTAACATTAAATTGAGTTTTAATCTTAACACAAAATGCTCAAAAAACAGAAACAATTCAGAACGGCTCTTCATTAAATATAACCAAGTTACACGAGAATAATCATCCACAAAAGTAACAAAATACTTAAATCCAGGTTTAGACAAAATAGGACAAGGACCCCAAACATCAGAATGAACTAATTCAAAAGGAACACTAGCACGTTTATTAACTCTTGGATTTGAACTAAGATGATGATGTTTTGCAAATTGACAATACTCATAATCTAATGAAGACACCTTACTAAACTGAGGACAAAGTTTCTGCAGTGAAGGAAGAGATGGATGACCCAGTCTACAATGTGCCTCGAAGAGAGAGGTTACACTAGAGTAAGCGACAGATTTCGGTATTGGTGTGTCAAGAATATAGAGGCCTCCAGACTCATGTCCTTTACCAATAGTCTTCTTCGTCATAAGATCCTGAAATAAGCAACAATCAGGAAAAAATGAGATGCAACAGTTAAGATTGCGAGTAAACTGACTTACAGAGATCAAATTAAAGGATAAGCTAGGTAAATGTAAGACAGACGACAAAGGAAGCAAAGGAGTGTGAGTAATGGTGCCAGACCCAAGAACACGAGATGGTGACCCATCGGCTAAGGTAACAGTAGAGGTAGAAGTGTGTGACTGAAGAGTAGAAAAGAGACTACAATTACCTGTCATATGATCTGTGGCACCAGAATCAATAACCCATTTGGAAGATGAGGAAATGAGACACGCATTTGATTTACCTGAATCAGCAATAGCAGTGACAGAGGGTGATGAAGACCTTAGCGATTCTTGATACTGTGAAAACTTGGTAAATTCATCTGCAGAGATAAGAACCTATTTTCAGAAGTATCAGAAGTGGATGCAATATGAGCCGAGTGATCTTTTTGATGCTTGTACTGAAGCTTTCTACAGTCATGTTTCGTATGTTCTGGTTTGTGACAATAGTGACATACAATACCTCCTAGGTCCTGTGGTCGAGTTTGAAACCCGTGCGAGGCGCCTCCTTTGTTTCTGTTGATATAAGTTGACCGTCCATGCTCATAATTATTACTTTGGTTGACCAAAGCACCATTTAATTGAGCAGGTGGAGGTGGAGTGCCTTCTGTACGAAGTACTCGACTAAACACCTCTTGTAAAGAGGAGATCTCAGAACCAGAAAGAACCTGGGGCTTAGCTAATTCATGAGCATCAGGGTTAAAATTCATGATCGTCATTTATTTCCGTTGGCTTTGCTAAACCTTTACATCAGGGTTAAAATGCATTAAACTATTGAGCTCCTCATAAATCCTTTTAAATTCCATAAAATAATTCGTGAGTGATTGATCTTGTTTGTCTGCACGGTAAAATGCTTTGTATACCTCATACATGCGAGAAAGATTTCTTTTATCAGAATATAAGAAATCCAAATAATCCATCAATTCCTTAACGAATTCACAATGATTGATCAAGTCAATTACATTGCTCTTAATAGAATTTCGAATCTGTAGAAATAAGCGGGCATCTTCTCTAAGCCATGTCTGCTTTGAATCATCTTTAGGAGAATCATTAGTTAAATGAGTATCTTTGTCGATATTTATCAAATAAATTCGAATGGTCTTGCTCCAAGCCAAATAATTTGAGCCATTGAGCTTATGATCCGTATTTTAGACATCACAGGCACCATATCTGTCACAACATTAGATTTCTTTTCAACCATAACGACAAGGCAGCGAACAAACGAACAAACAACACCAGCGACCAAACACGTAGCGAGCAAGAACACAAAATTAGAAGAATCTAAACCTGAACAATCACAAGCGATGAGTGCCAAACCACCCCAGATGATGCAGGGGAACGCCGGAGAGCAACACGAGGTTGGCCGGAGAAGACTATTGCAGGGACGTGCTCTCACGCGCTGGCGCGTGGAAAGTTGACAGAAAGTCGCGGTGGTGCGTATGGCTCACTCGCGGTTCATCTGGTGATCGGACTTCGGGGTTTGGCCGGTCGGCGGTTGGGCTTCCTTCCTGTGCCGGTGGTGAGAAAAATGTGCACTCCAAAAGAGTGTTCTGAGTTGGAACCCAAAAATGCACTAAATCCTAATTTGTGTTTACTCAAAATCAACCTGTAATTTGAGCAAAAAAAAAAAATTTCCGAATTTTATAACTCAAATGCTCTGATACCATGAGAAACTTAGAATGCACTCTTATAATTTTCATTCAAAGACACTACATATTTATATACAAAGTTAGGGACACTCTTAGGTGACATACACCTAATACACAACTAAGACACCTAATACACAATTAATATATTCAGCTAGTGATAGACACTTAATACATAACTAACATCTCTAACAGTGAGTATGGTGTTTCGTTTAGGGTTGATTATTGGGTAGTGTTTGTGGCCTGTATGCACTCTTGCGGAGTGGTATGCTTTTCTCTGTTGTGGTGTTACTGGACAGTTGCACTTTAAGTGACAGGTAGAGTTCCTAGTTAGAAGCTCCCTTTCTAGTAGCTATGCTACTTGGGATAGGATGGAGTATTTGGTTTGCCATTGTTGTCCTCAACATTATAGTTTGAGGTATTTGTACTGTTTCACACTTGAATAACAACTTCTCATTTTGTTTTTGACAAAAAAAAAAAAGGTATTTGCATTACCAAGGGGAAAAAAACAAATTTGTTTGCATTTTGCAGTGGTCAGAAGTATATTATAATTGCCAGATTTTACCTTAAAATAAATAAATTAACGTTTACTTTGGTGAATTTGTTCTCTTACTGAAACCTTTATATGTGAAGCGAACCTTAGTATATTGTCTTGCATTATAAATGCTTTTCATATTATTAAATCAAAATTCTTTCATTAAGATCTTTTACAGAATTCTTGCACAGCATCTTAGCAAATTCCTATAACAATATATTTGTTATGTGAAGTCTTATTGCGTCATTACAGGATTCTCCTGAAGTGCACAATAATGCTGCTGAAACACTTTGTGCCGTAACAAGATTTGCTCCCCCTGGACTTTCTGCCAAAATCTCCAGTCCAAGGTAATTTCAGTTTCTCCGGTTAGAACTATGCATATAGATATACTAAAGTACTGCTGCTTCTCTAACAATATTTCACACATATTGATATGTAGTTTTATCGGAAGATTATTTCGTCATGCTTTGGACAAATCACGTCCAAAATCTGTTCTTATCAACTCTTTATCTGTTTGTATCTCTTTGTTGGACCCTAAGAGGCTTACATTGGGAATGTATCATATATATGGCCGTCAAATAACTCATGGACCAACATTTACTGCTAATCCCGAGGCAGTTGTGAGCATGCTGGATAGCCTGGGTAAGTTTAGCCCTTTTCATGATGTTCTTTGGTTTATTAACAGTTATCACCATGCCCCTAGTCTCCTTTCTAAGAACTGAAGTTTAAAGTTTTTAAGAGCTGTTACAATGTGATCTCTCATTTGCAATTTTCTTCTTGATTGGGTCTGTCTTCTTTGATTAGGCCTGCCTTAACACTCTCATAGATGGAACAATGGAATGACTGTTGCTTCTGGATTAATCTCTTATATGGTTTCTTCTCTGTTTCACTTTTATCACCAGAAGCCAAAAAGTAACTGTTTTCCATCCTGCAGGTGATTTGCTCAAGCTTTTGGATGTTAAATCTACAGAGCATGTCTTGGTAACTCCATATGGAAAGTTACAACCTCCTCTTGGAAAACACCGGTTAAAGGTATCTGATATAAAGGTTGCTTATGTATTGCTGCTACTTTAACATTTGAGAGTTAGAAATTAATGGCTCTTGAACTGGTGCATTAACAATTGGCTTAAAGAATATGGACAATGCTATATATGTAAACTGAATATGGAGTTTTCAGATTGTAGAATTCATTTCGGTGTTACTAGGAGTTGGTACTGAAGTTGCTGTTAAGGAATTGATTCACCTTGGAGCAGTACAAAGAATTTTAGATTTATTCTTCGAGTAAGATGTAATTCCTTTTGACAATGATGGCTAAAGGGTGATATGATTTCCAGTCTGATTATCTTGTGTACTGCAACTAGGTACCCATATAATAACTTTCTGCATCACCATGTGGAGAGCATAATACTATCCTGCCTGGAAAGCAAACATTCTCTTGTGGAACATCTTTTCCTTGATTGTGATCTAATCAGGAAAATACTTCAAGCAGAAAAAAATTTTACATTGGTTGCTGATTCAGATAAGGTGGTGGCATATGCATTCTTGAGTGATAATATGATATGGCGTCAGAACTGTGTTGCACGGTCAATATGTTTGTGTGCACGTGTTTTTCTAATTTTGAGAAGCATCTTTGGTATGTATCTTCTTAAGTAAATATTGTTTGAATTTTTCTGCAGCCAACAATCCCTGCTGAGGGTAGGGAACCACCCAGGATAGGGAATATCGGACATTTAACACGTATTTCAAACAAGTTGGTTCAACTTGGAAATAACAACAATGAAATTCAGGCTTATCTTCAGGTTTATTTCTCTAATTTTCCATGCCAGTGTATGATTAATGCATTTTAGTACGAAGGTTTTGGTTTTTCCAGTTGTGTTTATAGCTATGTTACTTGGACTCGGATATGGGTGTGTGTCTAGGCATCGGATTTGCTAAGTTTAGAATTTTAAGACATTTGGACACGGATATAAAGTGTCCAATTTTTGGATACGGATACTTAGACACATATTTTTTTTATATATATTGAATTTAAAAGTTAAGCAAAAATAATCAATCTTATACCTTGATTTTAAGGATTAATATCCTCCTTTTATATATATTTTTTATTTTGCATCTTTTCATTTTCCATTATTTTCTAATTCATCCTTTTTTTTATGAGAATTTCTTATTTCTTTGTTTAACATATCAAGGAAAACTTAAAAATTCTTTTAATAGGAAATTGTTTTTTGGGATTAGGTATTGCAAAATTATTTTTTAGTTCACAATCTTTTTTTGGTAATAATTTAGAGTCCAATGACATTAAGTTAATTGTTTTTAAAGGATGACTCATAACGGTAGGTTGTTAGTGATGCAAAAAAAGACCATTTTTAAGAAGTTAAATATTTGGCCATTAAAACTCATCAAATTAATCCATTCAACATTTAAGTTTTAGGCCCACATGCTCATTTAAACATCTCCTATCCCTAACCCTAAGTTAAGCCACCGTCACCGCCATCACTTCCTCCTGTTCTTCTTCTTCACGCTTTTTTCTTGGATCTTCAACGGTCAATTGTTGTTACCATGGATACAAATCTACACCAACATCTCCTTATATTTTTTATCTCCATCAAATTTTTCCTACACTGTGTTCGAATTTTTTTGCCAAATTGGACACATTTTCCGTACCCGTGTTGGTGTCGTGTCTACATTGGTACGGTAGGACAAAGGGGCGAGTCAGAGTAACATAGGTTTATAGCTTATTTACATGCAGACTTCGATTTTTTATTTTGATAGTTTTTAAGTATTCTATATTTATGTCATTTCTTGAAGCTCTTTTTTTTGTTTGTTGCATAGAGAAGTATTTGGTTTTTACTTCTGAAATAGATTAATAATCATATTGAACTTAATGCTAAAAATTATAAAAACCTTTATAGCGTGTTTTTCATCTTAGTTATTTATTGCAGGAAATTAATGAATGGACTGATCATACAAATGTTTTGTCAAAACGTAATGCAATAGAAAATGTTCACTCGTGGGTATGTGGGTATGTTTTCTTATTTTTCTTCTCTCTCTCTGTTTTAGTTTGGCTTACTAGCAGTACCTTTTCCCATTTTGTTCTAAGCTTATGAATTTTGCATGTTTCATGACTTACCATTATGTGTTATATTCTTATCTTATTATTATTACTAGTTTTGGGGGCATGAGTTCCCTTTATATATATATATATATATATATATACATATATATCTTTTTATAAAACTACAATCATACATTTTACATGTTGAAATTAGCTTAACAGTGTTGAGACATAGCTTGTTGATCGAAGGATTAGGAAGAGGAGAAGGTGTACAACAAAAATAAGACAAATATAAGCTAATATACCCACCGATGATCCTTATATATTTAAATAATGTTGTACTTAATTCTTTTCCATAGTAAAAAAATTATTGATAAAATAATATATTTAATAATAAAACTTCATATATATATGAACAGAGTATATAGATTTATTTTTATTGAATTGAAGTGATTAAACTTCTAAAAAATAAAAACAATTTCGCAAGTTAAAATCCAAACATCTTTTTCTCTCGATTCTAAAAGGAGTAAAGTGTCAAAATAGTTCATTTATTTATGCATTTGGAATCGATTGATCCTTTTGCATTGAATGTGTATTTTAACAAAAAAATTGGCTTGTTAAATTTGTTCTTGTTGTGTCATATTTGTGTCGTGTTAACATATTAAATAATAATGTGTTAGTAGACGAGTTAATTTATTTATTACCTCAATTGCTTATACGTACACACATCCTATTTAAATTAGGATAGGTAATAATAATCTTGATTATACACAAACTTTGATACCTACAATATTATATAATAGGATAAGTACATGTATATGCACGTTAACTCTCCATTCAAGTAGAAGTCACACATGCCCTACCTGGAGAGCGGTATGAAAGAACTTCCATTTACACCATGAGTCATGATGTTAACTAATTGATCAACATTCTTGATGTATGGAACTTTGATGGCGTCGTAATCTAAATTTTCCTTTATGTAGTTTCTGTCAAGCTCAATATGCTATTTTTAGCCTTGTTGTATTGGGTTATTAGCAATTTCAATAGCTGCAATGTTATTGCAAAATAGAACCATAGGTTTTTTAGGATTGAAACTAAGCTCACTCGACATAATCTTCAACAAAGAAAAAGCACCGTAATAGCATGGTGAAGAGCAAGGTATTCATCTTCTATACTAGACAATGATATCACGTTTTATTTCACCCTTCCAAGTCACCGTAGTGTTTTCAACAAATGTAATATATCTTGTCATAGACTTCATGTTGATCTTGGAATTTGTAAAGGCAGAGTTTGTATAACACAATTTTTTAGTGCCATGTTTAGAGAATATAATTACTTTTCTTGGGGAGGACTTCAGATAAGTTGATTTGGTTCACAACATCCATATGCTAGCCACGAATTATGCATAAATTAGCTCAACACATTAATTGCATATGACAAGTTGGGTTGAGTATGGGTCATAAATCAATTTTCCCTATTAATCTATTATACTTCTTATTAGTTGGATCTAATTTAGTCAACATAAGTGTCTACAGGGGCACAAGTAGAATTATCAGTTTCATCTAAGATATCTAAGCCATATATATGTTGAGATAGGAAGAATCCTAACTTAAATCGAGAAACTTCAATACTCAAGAAATACTTCACATTTTTCAAGTCTTTCATTTCAAAATCTATAGTCAAGTAGCTAGTAACCTTTTGATCTCACCAAGTGTTAGTACTTGTAGCAATCATTTCATCAATATAAACTAGAATATTAGTACCATATCATTTATAGAAAAGAGAGTGATTTGCCAGGGTTTGCTTAAATCCGTACTCCATTAGGCCCTAGACGATTGTTTCAGTCCATACAAGGTCTCTTAAACTTGCATACCTTTCCTCCTTTGGGAACCTAGAGAATGCTCATGGTGTAGGATTTGGTTATGTCATGAGGGTATGCCAATGTTTCTTTAAGATAGGGAGTCTTAGGGACAATATCAGTGATGTGGAAGGGTCAATATTGCACACTAATTCCACACGGAAGGCTACACGAGAGGGAATATTTATGCTTAATGGTTTACTCAATGTGGGTATGTGAAGGTAGCTTCGTGGGAAAGTGACATGCTTAGTGGGCGGCGTTGTATAAGTGATGGGTACATTGACAAGTAGTGGCATGCTAATAAGGTAACATTGCTCTATGGAAGGCACATTGTGAGTGTGGCAACACTCATGACAATCAAGAACTAAAGATCTGTATTCTTGTAGGCACGTAAGTGAGAACCCATGCTAAGTTGATGACATTATATGTAGGTTTCAGATCAAAGAGTTGCTCATTAGGGCAACATGGGAGTTTCCTTGAATTGAATATGCTTGCATGTGACACACGTTTGCTTGGAAGACTTGAGGATATTTTGGCTAATGTGTTAGCTTGAGTATAAACATACCGAGGATAATTGAACGTATATGCATGAGAGGTGTAAGATGAAGTTGGCCTTTGGGTATGGAGTTAACCCTTAATGTCAATTTGTCTATTCGAGGGTGTGTATGAAGAGATCTGACGATAGGAATGGGAAGTCGACTAAATCTTGGTACATGATTTTATTGCTTGCTATCAACATGTGTGACTTTCACAATTGGATGAACAATTATGTGGCCTGAAGCCTTAAAGATGAAGAACCTTACAATAGGGCAAGCATTTCAGTTCAATAAACTTGATGCTTGGAAGCAATTGTTAATTTGCATGCGTGTGAGACTTGTTGAGAGTAGTTCTTGTTGGTATTTTCTCGAGGAGCATTGTAGCTTTGTGAAAAAGGGTCATGTCGGCCTTGACTTGGAGAGTCTTAGTGCCGAATGGTCAAATTTCTGCTATGTGAACTCGCAACCATTACACTGCAGCTGGTGGCTGCATTGGGTGTGGAGGCTTCTGCGAAGAATTGTCAAGGTAGGGCAGCAGAATAGATTTTAGGTTTTTTTTTTCTTTCTCCTTGCTCTGATTTTAGGTTTATTCATTTACTCATTGGGTATTTATACACATTTCTAATTTAAATTAGGATAAGTAATAGTACTCCTGATTGATTATAGGCGTTAACTCTTGCTGCTGACATATTGTGGAAGTGATAGATGTTGGGATATCTACTTGCTGATGCTTTGTTTGAGATGTTACTGTTGATTTGGTCTACTTTACTTTCATATGTTGTTCTTTATATTGGTAAGGGCATAAGGCTACATTTTTTGAATGATATAAGGAGATTTGTGTTACTATATATTCTTTAGTAGCTCACTGATATGGTGCTCCTTGTTCTTTCTGTCCTTGCATTTTTCAGTGTGCCTAGTGTGTCTAATCATGGTTTAATAAAATGGAACAGGCGACCAACAACTCTACAGGACTGTGCTAGGGATAGTGATGATGAAGATTACCAAGATAGAGATTACGATGTTGCGGCCCTAGCAAACAACTTAAGCCAGGCCTTTCAATACGACATTTACAACAATAATAATATTAATGAGGTGGTTGTCTAAATCTCAATCAGTACTTCTTATTTGTACATGTCAAGCAAGCATATATATTTGATAAAAATAATCTTTCAGGTTGCCATTAGAAGTGGAAAATAAGAATTCTCAAATTAAGGAAAAAACATTTAGTGGCATAATGACCCATTCATGTACATCTTTTTAAAAAAAAAAAAAAAATTCCATATTTGGCTAAGCTGATTTTGAAATAAGAAAATTAGAAGACTGGTGTGTGGTAAAAACTGTCTGCACAGACACAGCTGCCAGCTGTCAGAGATGAGCACTTAGTAAGGACCTGTCTGTATTTTTTGCTGTCAGAGATGAGCACTTAGCAAGCATATATATTTGATAAAAATAATCTTTCAGGTTGCCATTAGAAGTGGAAAATAAGAAATCTCAAATTAAGGAAAAAATTGTTAGTGGCATAGTGACCCATTCATGTACATATTTCTTTTCTTTTTTTAAATTCTATATTTGGTTAAGCTGATTTTGAAATAAGAAAATTAGAAGACTGGTCTGCAGTAAAAGCTGTCTGCACGGACACAGCTGTCAGCTGTCAGAAATGAGCAGTTAGCAAGGACCTGTCTGTATTTTTTGCTGCTAAATTTTTTTCATTGAAAGATCTTCCTAGTGCTTATATCCTTATTTTTGCAGTTCTTATGTGTGACTGGAGATTTGTTTATGCATGTTATTAGTAGAATTTTGTAGATTACTATTATTTGAATTTCAAACGTTAAACTGGTAAGGTTTCATGCTTTCCAGGGCCATGGCACACTTGAAAGAGATGACGAGGTATGAAAACTTCTGTAAACTTTGATTTTTCAATTGGGAGGTGATCATTTAAGATATTTTATAAGTCATCTTATCTGCGTGAGTGATGCATTGATTAGATTGTCATTTTACTATGTTGTAAATTTCATGATTACAAAGTAATCTTCTGGGAATAGGATTTTTGCACTACTTTCCTAAAGGGTTTTTGAAATTAGCATCTACGGCTTTTTAGGTTTATCACCACGTAAAAAGATGTAGTTTACTATGTTTGACACCGTCCAACGTGCATGCTTTGCTTCTTGGTCAGTGCTGGTCTCAAATAGATGGTAGCATCTCTTAATGGCCAATCAAACTTATCACAAAGCAATATATTAGACTCATCAAATAATACTCCAGTTTGACTTGAATTACACATTTTATTATATTTACACATTAAGTTATAATAATATATCTAATCTATACTATATAAATTTTACACAATTTATAACTCATGAAATACTACCGCATTTTGACTTGAATTACGTATCTTTTATATTTACACATAAATTATATTAATATGTCTAATCTATACCTAAAATACCCATATGTTTTAAAGTGACGACTTTTTTTGCCCTTTATATGATGAGCCTATAGCATATCCCTATATTTTAAAATAATAATTATCTTTGTCCCGCTCTATGATAAATACTAACATAATTGGTGTGATAAGAAATGCATTTTATTTAAAATTATAATTTAAATCTTTTATTAAATTATGTGATAACTGTATCTATAGATTTATCAATGCTAAAGATTTACATTGTCTAACAGATAATTAAAAAAAGAAAAAAATTATGGAGTTTTATTTTCAAAATTTAGTAGGAAATTATTTTAAAAATTAGATCAAATACAAACACGTTTGATAGGCTATTTTTTTGTTTAAAAATTATTAATGGGAATTAAAATCGCAACTTGTGATTGTCTGCTATGTGATTCTTCTTTTTATCCCGTTTATTTTTGCATATTTTTATTTTCATGTTTTGATGCAATCAATGTGAATATAGAGCATATCGTTGGTATATTTAAAATACACGTGCAAAGAACATCTATATAGCTAGTAATACCAACGGACAAAGTATATCCATAGTCCATTTGCAAAAGTATGTTCCAAGTTATACCATATAATTGCTATATACTCTATTGATGCAGGGGTATAAACAAATGCGTGTTGTTGAGCTTTATATTTTTGTCCATTGTCGTTTAATCTTGTCGATGTTTGGCATATGTAGAGTTTCTTAATTTAGATTGTGTGAGCTGTAATTTAGCTATCCAAAACACATAGTTTTGAGCAACTGAATTTAGTTATAAGCTGGAGGGAAGGCTAGGTGATGGTCAGATGATTGTATCAGTTTTCTTGCTTTGAGTTTTTTTTTCAAGGTTATGAAACTTTCTGGGTTTAACTCAAACTTAGTTCAATCCTTATCTAAAGGTTTGTTCATTTTTTAGATTAGCACTTAGGCTTAAATGCCAAGTGGTATCCGAGCCTTGGGAATTTCTTGAGTTCACCATAATTTTGGCAACAATACTCATTTAGAGATAGTTGACGAATCCATTACAAAAACTCCTATGGATTATCTTTGTGACTAGGACTAGAGGAATGAAGCTTGTTTCCAAGCCCTTATCCAAGTACTTTGTGACTCAGACTAGAGGAGTGAAGCTTGTTTCGAAGCCCTTATCCAAGCACTTTGTCAAAATTTGATGCTATTTTGAGAGAATTATTAATTGAATTAAAGCCATCTCTACCCATTGAGCCATCCATCCTTCCATTTCCATCACATAACCTATCTACCTACTTTTAAGCAAACTAATATTTCTACTTAATGTGTCTTAACCAACGAAATCAAACTAGGGGGATCTTTAATTCACCTTTTTGACCCAATTATTAACCATTTGCAGACTTTCAAAGCTTTTCCTACTCCCATTTGGTCTAACTTGCCTAGTAACCTCTGGGGTAACTATGTTACTTGTGATATTGACCACCAAAGGAAAACACCCACACCTTCCTGAGGTTAAATTCCATAATTTTTTGATTTTCTAACCAAGAATGATATACCCTATCATGGTTAGTAAGATGAATATCATTGAGTTCTTGGATTGGGTTAAATATGTGATGGCCTATTATCTTAATGGTGGAGCTAGTGCTTGGTGGGACAAAACTCAAGAAGGCATGAGGAGCTATCTATCAACTCATGAGAATGGGTGATAGGGTTGATATATCAGCATTTTTTTACCTTTAGATTACCAACAAACTTTTTTCATTATTTTTCAACAAGGTTCTAGATTATTAGTTGAATATATTGATGAATTTTTGGAGCTTAGGGCCAATAATGACCTGAATTAGAGTGAATCTCTAGAAATCCTTAGAAACATGATTTGCCCGAGGAAACCCACTCTAACTCAAGTTGATGTAAGACATGATGAGCTTTCTTGTGTCAATAACTTTGGCCACTAGCTATGAAGCTCAGATGAATAAAGTCCTAGAGCCCCTTTATTAAAAAATCCCATAAAGAACCCAACTTAGAAAAATTACTCTACCCCAATACAGATAACACCACAAGGGACCTCATGAGTCATGAGGAAGATTCATCTCCTAGAAACCTTGTAAAAATCCATAATTTCTCAAAAGTCAAGCCTATGTAAAAACTAGGATTGCTAAATGGTATAAATGCAATCATGGTATACATTGGTCCAATGTTCACTTTGAAAGGTTGTTAATAATTTCTAGAAGGATTGAGGATTAGAAGGCTATGAAGATGCAAATAATTAAATTTTTGGTGAAATTGAATTTGTTAAGGGGCAATGAAGGAGCTCAGACACTCAGAAAGACATTTTTTTAGTACAAGGTGTACCATTAACAAGAAAGTGTGATTTGATTAAGACATTTTTTTAGTACAAGGTGTACCATTAATAAGAAAGTGTGATTTGATTATGGATAGTGGTAGTAGTGAGAATGTGGTATCCAATGGTTGGTTAAAGCTATGAGTTGGACCATAGAGAAGCATCTAAAGGCATACAAAATTGGTTGGATCAAGAAGAGAGCTGAGACTAAAGTGACTTTGAGGTTTGCAAAGTGCCTCTGGTTATTGTTAAGCACTACCAAGATGAAGTGATATGTGATTTAAAATGCAAAAGAAAGTCGTAACTCTTACTGTTAAAGAAATTTCAAGTGAAGCGAGACAATTATCTCCTGAGTTAGACTATCTAGAAGTGGCTTCAAGACCTTACTCTTGAAGAGCTACCAAATGAACTCCCACCTCAAATATAATCGACAATAGATAGATTTCTTGCTTGGGGGCAAGGCTATCCAATTTGCTTCATAACAGAATGAGTCCCAAAGAGCATGAGATTCTACGAGACATGATGGAAGAGTTGTGAAAGAACATGTCAAGGAGAGCTTCATTCCATTTTGTTGTGCCTACTTTATTGGTGCCCAGGAAAGATGGAACTTGTAGGGTATGTATTGATAGCATGATTGTATGAGTGGCAAGTAATGCCCTTAGGGCTTTGTAGGGCTTTATTGGTGCCCAGGAAAGATGGAACTTGTAGGGTATAATCGACAATACTTTTATGAGGCTGAAGAATCAAGTTCTGAAGTCTTTTACTAGACATTTGTGGTGATTTATTTTGATATTACAGCTAGAGCGTAGAAGAACATCTTAATCATTTAAGGCTTGTATTGGGGTTTCTAAGAGATAACATGTTTGTTTTTAACTTGAAGAAATGTGAATTTCTAACTGACAATTCAATTTTCTTGGTATTTGTGACAAGTTCAAAGGAAAGTGCAAATTGTTCAAACTTGGCCACCACCTTGCAATTTTCATGAGGTAAGAAGCTTTAATGGTTTTTGCCACTTTTTCTAGAAGATGCATCAACATTTAAACACTTTAGTTTCTCCCATCATTGATACTATGATAAGGGAAAATTTACTTGGGTTCTGACCACTAACCAGCAATGTAGCTTTGCTTTAATTAAGGAGAAGCTTACTAGTGTTTCTATTTTTCCCTGCCCAATTTTGACTCAAGTCTTTGAGGTAGAAGAGACTAATGCAAACGGGACTGGGATTGGGGTTCTGTTAATGCAATTGTGAAGTCTTAAACATTAGGAACACTATCTAATACAGATAGTTTTTTTTCTCCACTTTGATAATCAATCTCTGATGTTCCTCATCTCCGAAAAGAATCTCAATAGAATGCATATCATGTGGACATTGCGTCTCCAAAAATGTGTGTACTTAAAATTGTGACACAAAATGTGGCAGTGGATACCTTGAGTAGAAGTGTTCTTGTTAAGGCTGACATTCTCCACTAAGAGGTAATTGGAGGACCCTATGAAACTGATGATTTGAAGGAAGTTTGGCAAGTTTGTTCTATAAAAGGGAAGACTTTCACATTGAAGATGGTTTTCTATTCCCATTCCTTGGACTTCTTAAGGAGTTCCTTAATAGAGAAAACCATGCTAATGGAATCTCAACTCACAAAGGAACAGGCAAGACCCTTTCTTCTTTGGATGGTAAATACTATTGGCCTCAGCTCTGAAAGGAAACAGCTAGGTTTGTCCAAAGGTGCGTTATCTGTCAATCTACAAAGTGGTCAACTCAGAATATATGTTTATTCTCACTCTGATCTATTCCTGAGAACATTTGGGTGGATTAAGGTATGGATTTTGTCTTGGTTTGAATCAATGTAATTCAACCCATATCTAAAGGTTTCTTCCTTAGATTAAAAGTAAGGCTTCACACTACCTATTCATTACAAAGCTACATGAGATATACAAGCTCCCTAATTAAACCTTATAAGAACTGGGCATTCTTTAGTTAGTGAATATTAACAGAAGTATCATCTGGGAATTGGGTTAGCATTTGGCAAAACTCTCCTATTGAATAACGATGAAGAGGCTCTGTTTTCTGTTCTGTTTTGTTCATGAAAAACGACAAAATAGCCTTGACAATAGGTTCATATCTTAAACATTTCGATGGCTAGCATCACCTGAGTTAGACATTGGAGCAAAGGAAAGATCCGAACTTTGATACCAAAATGGCATAAAAACCTTTTATTTCACTCTGAGGATTCATAACTTCTGATAAGGAAGAACTACAGTGGCTCAACCTGAGAGCATACAATAGGAAACCCGAGAGAAAACTCTCAAAAAATAGAAAGCAATATAGAAATAATCAACTCTCTTTCTCAGCTCCTTCTGCCAATACTAATGGCAAGTCCTGCTGTCACTACTGTGCACTACCTACTCATCTATTCTGACACTAGCTGCCACCACGTATTACAATCCAAATTAGAATGCTAGATTCTAAAACATGAAGGAAAATAAAACAGTAAATAGCATAACTCAATAAACAGTAAATAAAAGACACGGCATATCTTTGTAGTAACTTTCCATCATATCGTGCTCCTGCATCATGAACTTGTCCAACATCAATTTGGGGAAGGCAAAATTTGGAAAATTTTAATTGAATATGGTCATTTATGTTCACCTTACCAAGACTAATCAATCACTTCAAGAAATTAAACTTTTCTTAGAGTAGAGCATGTGGACATTGATGCAAAGTAATCAAAAACTTGTTCATAGCAGCTTGTTTTGGTACATCTTATCGAATTGTAATGACTAAATCACAATTGCATTGTCATTGAGAATAGAAAATTAATCAAGTACATTACAAACTTTGTTTACATTTCAGATTAGATGTCAAATTAGTTTTAAAATGTTTGGTATGTTATTGGATTTTACAATATTGTTTTGTATTTATCATTGAATGAAGTGATTTTTACACTTGGAAATACGTATTTTTGTTATTATTTCCCTACCATTGTTTATTAAGGTACCCTGAGAAGTATTAAATAAAGTATAGGAATTAAAAGCAGTTTTCTCGAATTGAAGAAAAATAGTGGAGATAAAGAAAATAATAGATTTGAAATTAAATAAAAAAAGAAAAAACGAAAAGAAATGTATAGGTTATATATAGTCAATAAAAGTTTATAACCAAAAAAATCGACATATCATATTGAAGGTAGATCCAACCTCGGGCTGGTCTCTTCTAAATGCTTATAAGCCTCATTATTGGTTGGCCCATGATTATTTAATGCAGACAAAAACTGTGTCAAATGTTTACATGAATAAACTATCACTATCCTGATGCTTTACCCTATATAACAAGCATATCGTATGTTCATAGACAAGAACGTCAAAATAATATTTTCAACATAGACATCCATATAAACTTCCCAATCATTCAAGTCTCTTCTAAACTTAAAATTCCAACCATAGTGAACGCAACCTACTAACAAACCCTGAACATTCAACCCATCCACACCATTGACCAAACCAACCTCCATTTTTGACCACCAGCACGTGTCTCAGCCTTGCCATTGGAGATAGAAGATCTGTAAAAAATGATGGATTTCTTGATTTTTCCAATTGAACTCTTCCAACCTTAACAACCTCCTCCTTGGACACCCACCTCCAGTAACCAAAGCTACCATCATTTCTAATCCCCGCATGTTTAGCTTGTTTGATAATTTAACCATTTCCAAAAATCTAACAAATGATAGATTTCTCGACCTTTTTGAATTGAACACTTCCCTAACAACCACCTCCTACTAAACCCACTATCACTTCCGACCACCTTTCAACTCCAACTACCCTAAATTTCATTTAAACCCTTGCCCACCTATTGCCTGTCCCAAACCTCACAATGAGCCACCTCGTTGACTCCTTACAAAAATCTATATGTATTAATTTTTGAACTAAATTAGTATTAAGGTCGATGCTTGTCTTTTAACGTCGACTTTTTCTTATAAACTCTCCATCAACCCTTTGACCTTTTGTGTAGAAATGACTTTTGTTTAGATAAAGAAAGTGAGCAACAAACTCTATGGCCATTTAGCAAGAGATTCATACTTTGCAAAAAGTTCGTTTATCTTGGAAATAGATGAATCATCTTATGGCTATGAATAAGAATTGTAAGCCGTACTTTGGGATGTGGTATTAGAGGGTTAAGATGGATTGTTAATTGTTTTATTCAAGTTATAGATTTGGGGGAAGATGCGAGCTTTTTTAAGAAGCTAAACGATGACAGTTATTGATTGAGCTTTGAATTAAATGATAATAGTGGTGTATGGTTTTCGAGTTTATTTAGATAGTTTATAGTTGGACAGATATAATCATTATTCTTGCTAGCAAGGATTAAAAAAGAAGGAAACTTTGGCATATATGAACAAAGGATTCTTACCTAGTAGGACTCAATTTGGTAAGTAGCAAGTTTGGTGAAGGATGGACAAGTTGGTAAGTGTTGCATTGAAGGAACCTAGTTTTGAGAGAATCTCCGATTTGAATTTGGCTATATTATGTTGTACGGATAATATATGGCATTGTACACCTTAATCCAAAAAAAGTCTAGTGTATCTTTTTAAGTGTAGACTTACTTTCATGCCTTTCATGGTATATAAAGCCTTATTGTTTTATGAGTCAATGGAGGTTATTATTATTGATTTGAGAAAGTGTTGAAGGTGACTAGTGAAACACATTGGTTAGCTATATAGAAGGCTTGCCTTTTTATTTGTGGGAGCGGATAGTGTTTCAAAAAATTGGACTTGTTTGGATAATTGTTAAAAGTTGATTGGCCAATCACTCATTTTTGTTGTACATAATTAAGAGTGAGGGTAAGTAGATTTGAATAAAGCTACACTTTTCTTGGATTAGAGTTTTTAAGGGAGGTCAAAGAGTCACAAGTTTATGCATGATGGGAGGAGACTTTTTTGTGGTAGGGTTATTGAAGATTTTGGCAAGAACAAAGTTTAGATACCTATGGTGTGTTGTAGTTAAGCTTTTGGAGTGGAAAATATGGGCTCCAAAGGTGGAAGTAAAGTTATTGAAGGGGAAGAGTTGTGTTGGTGAAGGTCTTGTTAAATGTCACAACCCAATTTCAGATGCTTGAAAGGAGTCTTCTTATGAAGAAAATAATTCAAGAAACTATTCGAAAGAGGGGGAGAAGAAGGGGGGGTTGGAATACAAATTGATTCTTAATGGTTGATAAATGAGTGTTAAGAAGAGTCTCTTTAGCTTTAAGGCTTTAAGTGGTTAGTCTTTACTCTCTAAGTAAAAAAGAATTTTGTGAAAGTTCGGAGACCAAAGAGACTTAGTTTCCAATGGTTTATTTGTAGGAAGGAAATTTCAAGTTGAAAATAAAGTGGGATGATTAGAGGCAATCATTTGTCTCTTTTGTGCTTTAACCCGAAGCAATGTGGATTGTTGAAATGTGCTTTCCAAAGTGAACTTTTCTAATAGCTACTGTAATACTATTTTGATAGCTACTTAGGTTGGACACAAAGAAGTAAAAGTAAATGATTGCGATTATGACTTTGAAGGGAACAAAGCTGTAAACGAAGAGAAAGCTATTCAAGTTGAAGTAATAAGCTCTAGAGACAAAGTATTTCAAGTTTGTGTAGCATAGACATCCATCCTTTTTATCATTGAATACTGTTTAGAAGACTTGGAGGATATAAAGGAGGTTGAGGTCGTAGTGACATAAGTAGAAGAGGAATTTGATTCGACTGAAGAACTTGTCACTAATTCTAGCTCACAAATAGGGGTCAATGATTATAATATCAGTGATAAAGATAGGGTTCGTAGGGTTGAGATGTAAGAGGTTTTTGTTGGTACTCCAAATTTGTACTTGAACTCTGAGTTAACCACTGAGACACAAAAAAAAAAAGAAAAAAAGGAAAGAAAAAAGAGTTCTTATGTTTCAAAAGCGAAGTATTGTAAGCAAAAAGAAGTGAGTATACAAAGAGGAAGAGGAATATCTTGGATCATGTACACATACGTCTTTAGTGAACTAGGTATCAAGCAAGAAGGTAAGGAAATAGTTAAAGGGAAATGCAATGGTAAGAATTTGGGTGAATAGTTAAAGTGAAATGCAATGGTAAGACTTTGGGTGAATTTTCTACCTTGTGAAGATTTTGAGTTGAAATACAAGTAGATTTGGAAATTAGAGGAGTGCTTTTAAGAAATATTTGAGAAAATTGAATTTGATATTGTCATAATATTTAGAGATTTTGCTTTAATTAATGAGCTTAGTTTTCATCGTAAGGTTGTTCTAAGGTACCATCATCATTTGGGATACTAAAATTGTGGGGTTGTAGAGCCTATAGTTGACATTTTCTCTATCACTATTCTAATTAGGCTAAAAGAGTGAGAAGATGTATGGTTATAAGGTTTACTTGACTTGTAAGAGAAGGAAAATAAGAGTCTTGGGAAGAGTTGGTTAAAAGAATGGGAGGGTGTATGGTCATATGGTTTAATTGGTGTGTAGGAGGCGATGTTAATGTTGTAAGTTTCTAATTCTTTCACAAGGGAGATGTGGTTAAAAGAAAGTGCTTGTATGGGTGTGAAATTTACTCGGTCCAATTTCAAATCGAATTCCACTTGTTGTAAACTAGATGGATTTTTAGTTCTACCCAAATGAGAGAACTTGTTAAGATATAATGTTAGATAAAAGATATTTTCGAGGATAATTTCATATCATTGTTCTATTCTTTTGAGCAGGAAACTAAGCAATGTAGTCGATTCCGTTTAAGTTTGGGGAAGTATGGCTTGGGCATAAAGAAAGGCTACCGTTCAGGGATGATGCGATATAAATTCATGTAAAAATTATATTTCTTGAAAGAAAATATGAAAATGTGGAACAAGGAGTTTGGTGATTTGAAAGAGGAAAGAAAAGTGTTAGAGGATAAGATTTCCTTTCTTGGTAGGTGTCAAAAAGACGGATGTTAATGAACCCATGAGATTTGAGCTAATTGTGAATGAAGAAGTTTTTTTGGAGACACATCTCAAGATACTTGGATAAGTAGGAGATGCATGCTCAAATTTTGTCATAATGTTGCTAATGGGAGGAAGATTAAAGATAATGATTGGAAAACCTAAAAAGGAGAATGAAACAATCATAGTGGATATTTACAAGTGAGGTTAACACCCAAAAAAAAAACTTTACTCTAGAAAAGATGTGCAAAGACCATCAATTCATTGTTTAGATTGGGCTGCATTATAGAGGAGAAGAGAAGATGGCTGGAAAGGTCGTTTGAAGAAGTTGAAATTAGAAAATAGTTTTTGAGTGCTCAAAAGCGAAGGCTAGAAGTTGTGTTTTTTCATTGGGAGATGGTTAAAGAGTCTTTTAGGGAGTTTTTCAATGATGGTATAGTTATAAAAAAATGCTACTTTTGTTGACCTAGTTGCTAAGAAAGATAATGTTTTTGAGAGTTCAGTTATTAAAGATTATTGCTAAGGTTTTTACTCCAAGGCTGAGGAGGTTCGTCAGTTTACTATTTTACTCCAGCAAGCAAGTTTTTAATTTTTTCTATTTGTATATTAAAATGCATCATTTTGAAAATAATTACAACAAACTTAAAAAATAGATTTAAAATATTCAAGTAATAGAAAAATTATTTAAAGTCAATACTAAACGAAAAGAAAAAACTATTATGAAAACAAACTATATTTAGCCATGAAATTGTAAGTATATAACAATATGATTAAAATTTAGTTGGCTTAAATATTTTGTTTTACTAAATCATTTAAATAAGTAGCTTGCTTTTTATCATATCATAGAAAAAGAAAAATGGAAAGTCATTTCTGATTATGGAGGTTTTGTTTTCCTTCTCTTTTTTCTTTTCAAAAGAACATGGAGAGATGGTCTCATTAATCTTTAATTTTTCTTTGCATTTATAATTTATTGAATTGGCAAAAGTTATTGTAACAAATTATAGTTTTATAATTAGTAATAGCTATTATTGTAGCAAAAAATAATAAATTGGCTAAAGTTACTAACGCTATCAAAAAGAAGCTTGTCCTTATATAAAAATTCTTTTGTAAACATAATAATAAGCCATTTTGCCTCTTAGCATACAATATCTCTTCAAAATTAAATAAATATTTCGAAGCGAATGCTCTGTTGAGAAGTGTTGAAAAGCGGCCCATATGAGCTTCATATTATACTTTTAAACTTGCAATTAATAGGGGACCATGTAGCTTTGAAGCTTTTTGACTGCGCCTAGTTTTGAAGCAAATTGTTCTCCTAAAGTGACATGTGGGGGCTGCGTTATTCATTTGCTATCAAGTCTGATAATAAATGTGAGCGATTTTATCTAATGAATAAAATGAAAAGATTCAGTACCAAAGTTGAACAAGAAAATGTATTAAAGTACGAATTGTAAGAAAGAAGAAAAGTTTATGTTTTAATTGAGGCATTACCGTATTAGTATATGTAGTAAAAGCGTTGTTATTCTGATAATTTATGTTGAAACCAATGACTTGTCATTTAAACTTGAAATCTGTAGTATAGAGCATATAGTTGATTTCCTACTTGCCTCTTTTTTGCCAAATTATATCTTATTGTCTATTACGTACTTTTAGCAAAAATAGTATGTTAAAAGGGAAGGTATATGTTGGTGAACCATGTAAATGCTCGGTTGAGCTTGCCCATTTGTGCTGTCTCATCTGTTCATAAGAACTTATAGTCACCTTGGACTTTGTGATGATAGAAAAGTTTCTTGGACTTTTGGGCAGGACGTCGACTTTGATGATGAATCTGCTGAAGTTGTCATATCTTCTCTGCGATTGGGAGATGATCAAGAGAGGTAAATGAAAATCCTTTTGTTTAATATCTTATGTTACAGAAATTTCATTATGAACTGGTACCTATCTCACTATGTATACATGTTGGCTAGAAGTCTAGGACTGCCATTGTGAGCCTTCAAATAGTGGTCCCTTTGGCTGGATTGGTCTTATTCAATCCAGCAACGAGTATCTAATTTGCTGATATGAATGTTAGATTTTATCGATACTAGTGGACATAGTAATTAAATTTTGTATATTTTAGATGTTGAAAGCATGCCTCTAGGATTAGCTAAAATTTGCTGACGTCATGAAGTTCTTGTCTCTTAATGTAGTGCTTCGCTCTTTACAAATTCTGATTGGTTTGCCTTCGAGGATGGCCATGCTTCTAACAAACACTCTACTGGATCACTCACATCTGCCCCCAATGCTGAGGGCACAGGCATGGTCAATGGGGATAGTGATGTTATTGTCGGTGAAGATGATGAGTTGGTTGACACTGCAACATCATCTGATGAATCAGAAGCTAAAGCAAAAGTTGAAGATGCCCAAACCAATAAATCAAGAGAGTCAGAAGCCAATGAAACTGATGAACCACCCGAATGGGTTGAGTGGAGAGAGACTTCAAACACTCCGGATTTATCTGAGATTTTACCAAATGAAAAACTTCAAGGGGAATCCTCAGAAGCTTTTATAACTTCTCCGTCATCAGCTGATACATTGGTAAAGGATGATAATGATAAAAATGCTGACAGATGTTTAGTAGAATCACAGGACGAGATAACTATTTCAGATTCTTCTGCACAGTTACGATCAGATGGTGAGACTCAAAGTTTAGTCACAACCATGGCTGAAAACATCACATCAGAAGAAAACACTCAAGAAGCTACAGTAAGTGACAAAGAAGAGTAGTTGATCAATAATCAGATCTAGTGGGCTAACTATTGAGATGTTGGAGTCTGTTGGCTACCCAACTTTAATGGATCAGTGTTCAATATTTTTCCCCACCCTGAGAAAGGCATTGGCAGTTTCTGATTACAAACCTTCAAGGAAGTAATTCTATGCACCATCAACTATTAGTTTCTTGTTTTACGTCGCAAAACTTGGGTTTGCACGTGTTGCATGCATCTTCATCAAGGACCTCCCAATGTATAAGTACAGTTCCTTTCTCCCTCCTGTTAATATCAACGAACATCATGTGAATTTATCATTTCATTCCGTCTGTGAAGGCATGATAGCCATTATTGTAGATAATTTGGTTTTCCTGCGTATTCCCCTTATACTTATTAGGAATTCATTGAATATAGCAAGCTAAATATCCATATTATTGTCTTTGATTGAATGGTAGCATGTACTCCTACAATATTTGTTTTCTATGCGAATTTCATTTTCTATTCAATATTTGAAAAGAAAATATGTAGCTTCCTTACAGATTGGATCAGACTTGCCACCTCTTTGGTGTCTTTTCTGTCTGGCTTTCAGTGGCATATCGTTGGATTAATACACATTGTAACCACTACTAGTTCTTTGATGGTTTGTGCTTTATAGTGAGAGTAATTGTAATCCCTTAAGAATACTAGTTCCTTTAGAAAAGAATACTAAAATAACGCTAGATTTTGGCTTTGCTTAAAATATACTATTTGTCAAGTGATTGTTATATCATAGATTGATTATCGATCCCACTAATAAACCAATGGTCAACAAGTTATAAAAACAAACCAATAATAAGTATTAAGATACTCTCTGAGAAAAATATTTTCATAGAAAAAATAATGATATTTTCTTACAAGCTACCCAATATAGACAATATAAGTATTACAATACTCAGTAGAAGATCAACACACAAAATAGAAACTATCAATAAAAATTACAATCTAACAAGCTGCACCAAAAAGAAAAACAATGTACGTATATGACCTTCAATAAATAAGTACTCATCTATTTATAGGGTTTAGGAGTGCATGGTTGGATTACCAATATTTTTTAAACTTGACTCATCTTACGACATTTATGCCTTTAAGATCTTGACTTTGGGAAGATTTACAACAAATGAATTGTAGCCTGCTGATTGTCTCCTAAAACTTTACTTGGAATGAAGGATTGAGGTCATTTTTGCCCACCCCCAACAAGACAAGAGCCTAGCAGAAAATGGAGTTAAGAAAGAAGGGGAGGAAAAATGTTAGTAAAAATGAAAAAAAGGGTTAAGAATGAGCTCTTATGTTGACTACTTTATGTCAAACTAAAGCAAACCCCCTCCTCGCAAAGCTTGACAACTGAGGTGCATTTAGCATTACTAGGGAAGGAGCTTATAAAAGCATCTTGTGCAGCAAGGGTACCAAAAGAAATGTAGAAAATAAGTGAACCCTTGAGTTGATATTGGATCCTTTTCTGAGCTCGAATAGGAGAACCCTTGGTCTCAACCATTAGAGCAATGGTCAATTGTTTTTTAGTTGGGGTACCACCCATTGAGGATTTGTTAGCAGCTTGTGTGTGCATCCTTTTCTTTTTTGGCCTTTTATCTTTCTCCTTTTCATCTTATTTGTCTTTTTGGGAGGGCATCGAGGTACTAGTTGCTTGGGTAGAAGCAAATCCTTATAGTAGCTTCTCATACAAAAAGGCTATATATGCATAAAAGGGTTAGTTAAAAGGAAAATATTAAGGTATAGCTCAATATGGTAAATCAATATTGACTTCCAACCATGCTACTATCCCCAAGATCATTTATTGGCTCAAGGATAGGTGGCTTGGGTGCTTAGGTACCAATTGGTCTTTTAAGCTCAACCAATCTACTTTCAGAACTAACATATGGTGCGTTAGCCAATTTATGTTATTTTGTGCCATCCATAATCAAACATTTGTAAGCTTGATCATTGATGTTAAGTAATATTAGTAGTTCTTCAAGAACACCAACATCACCCCATTTTTACATTAATACCCCTATTTTTCTTGAGGATATGTGTACTTGGCCCAAGTCAACTAACTAATTTTTGTTAAGTAAGCTTAATTAATCTCAAACATGCCAATATTTATGCCAAACGCAACACAAATAAGAGTAAGACACAATTTATCATGAAAATTGCAATATGAATTCACTATAATCCTATTTTTGGGTATATGCATGAAATTTTAAATATGCTCTACTTCAACTCATTATAGGGTTTAGGAGTGCATATTTAGAGTAATAATATTTTCTAAACCCGAATCATGTTATGACGTTTATGCCTTGAAGATCTTGATTTGGGAAAGATTTAAAACAAATGGACTATAGGCAATTGATTGTCTTCTAAAGATTTAGTTGAAACAATTATTGAGGCCATTTTTGCTCATTCTCAACAAGACAAGAGCTTAGTAAAAAAATGGAGTTAGAGCTTAGCAAAAAAATAGAATTATGAGAAAAAGGGAAGGGGAAATGTTAGTACAATTGAAAAGATTAAGAATGAGCTCTTATGTTAACCACTTTATGCTCGACCAAAGTTAAGTAACTAAACCCCTCCTTGCAACTGAGGTGCATTTAGCATTACTGGGGAAGGAGCTCAAAGTAGCATCTTGTGCAACATGGCACCCAAAAAAATACAGACCATAACGAAACCCACGACTTAAAATACAATCCTTTTCTAAACTTGGATAAAAAAACCATTGGTCTCAATCATTGGAGCAATGGTAAGTTGGGTTTTAATTGAAGTATCACACATGGTGGATTTGTTAGCAACTTTTGTGAGCATCCTTTTTCTTTTCTAGCCTTCTTTCTTTCTTTCCCTTTTTCTTCCCCTTTGTCTTTTTGGGAGGACTCCAAGGTACTATTTGCTCAGTTAGAAGAAAAGCCTCATGGTAGTTTCTCATATGAAAAAGGATATATATGCATAAAAAAAGGTAGTTAAAAGAAAAAAAGTAAGGTATAGATTAATATGGTTGACCAATATTAACTTTCGACCATGCTACACTTCCCAAGATCATTTATTTACTTGAGGAGATGTGCCAGGGGTGCCTAGGTTCCACTTGGTCTTTTGAGCTCAACTCGGGTCAACCAAGCTCATGTTTAAGTTGCTTATAGTGCATTAGCCCATTTATGTTATTTTTTATTAATGATAATCAAACATTTGCAAATTCGATCTTTTAGGTTAAGCAATATCAATTGCTCTTCAAGATCACCTAATATCACCCAATTTATTTCATACAAGACATTTACATTAAGACCCCTATTTTTCTTGAGGATATGTGTACTTTGCCTAGGTCACCTAACTAATTTGTCTCAAGTAAGCTTCACTATTCTCGAGCATGCTAATATTTATGCCAAACTTGACACAAATAAGAACAAGACACAATCCATCATGAAAATTGCATTATGAATTCACTATAATCTCTTTTTTGGGTATGTGTATGAAGAGTTTCAAATGTGTTCTAGTACAATCCATTATAGGGTTTAGGAGTCCATGGTTGGAGTAATAATATTTTCTAAACTAGAATTATGTTAGGACATTTATGCCTTGAAGATCTTGATTTAGGAAAGATTTACAACAAATGATGATAGGCGGTTGATTGCTTCCCAAAGATTTACTTGTTATGAAGGATTGAGGTTAGTTTTTTCCACCCTCAATAAGATAAGGGCATATTAGGAAAAAATAGAGTTATGAGAAAATGGGAGGGGAAACATTAGTACAATTGAAAAGGATTAAGAATGAGCTATTATGTTGATCAATTTACACCCTACCAAAGCCAAGGCATTAACCCCTTCTTCACAAAGCTTGACAACCGAGGTGCATGTAGCATTACTTGGGAAGGAGCTCAAAAAAGAATCTTGTATAGTAAGGGTACCAAAAAAAAAACACAAGGAAATATAAGGTAACTCGTGAGTTGAAATTGCACCCTTTTTTGAGCTTAAATAGGAGAACCATTGGTCTCAATCATTGGAGTAATAGTCAGTTGGGGTACCACCCATGGTGGATTTGTTAGCAGCTTTTGTGTGCATCGTTCTTCTTTTCCAGCTATTTATATTTCTCTTTTTCTTCTTCTTTGTCTTTTTGGGAGGACTCCGATGTACCAATTCCTTGGATACAAGAAAACCCTTATGGTAGTTTCTCATATGAAAATTCTATATATGCATAAAAATGAGTAGTTAAAAGAAAACAAATGTTAAGTAATAGTCACTATGATTGACCAATATTGACTTTTGAACATGCTACTCTCCCCAAGATCGTTATTTTCTTGAGGATATGTGGTTGGGGTGCCTAGGTTCCAATTGGTCTTCTGAACTCAACCCGAGTCAACCAATCTAATGTCAAAACTTGCCTATGATACGTTAGCACATTTATCTTATTTTGCACCAAAGACAATTAGATATTTGCAAGCTTGATCATTGAGGTTAAGAAATATTAGTAGCTCTTCAAGATGACCTAACATCACCCAATTTCTTTCATAAAAGACTTTGGCCATTCTTATTGTACCGCATAAAAGAATTTTCCTATATAATTTTTGTCATTGTCTACTCTTTTTACATTAATAACCCTATTTTTATTGATGATGTGTACTTGGCCAAGATCACCTAACTAATTTTTTAAAGTAAGTTTTTCTAATCTCATGCTTGTCAATATTTATGCCAAACTCAACACAAATAAGAGCAAGACACAATCCATTATGAAAATTGTATTATGAATTCACTATAATTCCATTTTTAGGTATGTGTATGAAAATTTTCAAATGCCCTATAGTACAATCCATTTAGGGTTTAGGAGTCCATGGTTGGAGTAACAATATTTTCTAAACCCAAATCATGTTATGACATTTATGCTTAGAAGAACTTGATTTGGGGAAGAATTGCAACAAATGAAATCTAGGCATTTGATTGTCTTCTAAGGATTTACTTGTTAGGAAGGATTGAGGTAAGTTTTCCCACCCTTAGTAAGATAAGGGCCTAGCAGAAAAATGGAGTTATGAGAAAGGTGGAGGGGAAAAATTAGTACAATTGAAAGGATTAAGAATCAACTCCTATGTTGACCATTATATGCTCGACCAAAGAAAAGGAACTAACCTCCTTCTCGCAAAGCTTGAGCTCTGAGGTGAATTTAATATTATTGGGGAAGGAGCTCAAAAATGCTTCTTGTGTAGTAGGGGTACCGAAAAAACACAAGTCATAAGGAAACCTACGACTTAAAAGTGACCCTTTTCTGAGCTTAGATAAGAGAACCATCAATCTCAATATTTGGAGTAATGCTCAGATGGGTTTTAGTTAGACTACCATCCATGGTAGGTTTGTTAGCAACTTTTGTGTGTATTGTTATTTTTTATAGCCTGTTTTCTTTATCTTTTTGGGAGGGCTCTGAGGTACTAGTTGCTTAGCTAGAAGAAAAGCCTTATAGTAGTTTTCATAGGAAAAGGCTATATATTCATAAAAGGGATTAGTTAAAAGAAAAAAAATATTAAGGTATAGTTCAATATGGTTGACCATTATTGACTTTTGACCATGCTACTCTTCCCTAGGTCTTTTATTTTCTTTAGGATATGTCGCTAGGGTGTCTATGTTCTAATTGGTCTTTTGAGCTCAACCCAGATCAACTAATCTTATGTCAAAACTTTCTTATGGTGTGTTATCCCATTTATTTTATTTTGCATCAATGATAATCAGACGTTTGCAAGCTCAATCATTGAGGCTAATAATATCAATCTCATGTCAGAACTTGCTTATTGTGTGTTAGCTTGTTTATGTTATTTTGCACTAACGATAATTAGACATTTGAAAGCTTGATAATAGCAATATCAGTTACTCTTCAAGATGACCTAACATCACCCAATTTCTTTCATACCACACTTTGGTCATTCTCACTGTTCGACATAAAAGTATTTTCCTATCTAATTTTTGTCATTGTTTACTATTTTTATATTAAGAATCCTATTTTTCTTAATGATATGTGTACTTGGACTAATTTACCTAACTAATTTTTCTTTAGTAAGCTTTACTAATCTCGAGCATGCCAATATTATTGCCAAACTCGACACAAATAAGAGCAAAACACAATCCATCAACAAAATTGCATTATGAATTCATTATAATCTCAAATTTGGGTACATTTATGAAAAGTTTCAAATGTGCTATAATACAATTCATAATAGGGTTTAGGATTCCATGATTTGATTAACAATATTTTCTAAACCCGAATCATGTTACGACATTTATGCCTTAAACAACTTTATTTAGGGAATATTTACGACAAATGAACTGTAGGCGGTTGATTGCTTCCTAAAGCTTTATTTGGAGTGAAGGATTAAGGTTAGTACAAATGAATGAGGTTAGGAATGAGATCTTTCATTGACCACATTATGCCCCACTAAAGCAAAGGCATTAACTCCCTTCTTGTAAAGCTTGAAAACTGAGGTGTATTTAACATTACTAGGGAAAAAGCTCAAAAAAGAAACTTGTGCAGTAAGGACACCAAAATAAAATGTAGGTAATAAGGGAACCTTTAAGTTGAAATTGGACCCTTTGTTGAGCTCAGATAGGAGAACCATATTGGTATCTGATAAACGTATGTCTGATCTATGATTTGCTATGCTTTTAAGCATTAATTTTATGTTTTATTTTATAATTATGTTATTTTGGGAGGTATTTTTGTGTTTTGTATGTTAATAAGCTTTTGAAATAATTTTGGACTAAAACAAGCCAAAAGATTAAAAATGGGCCAAGAAATGGAAATATAGACAAGATAGAACTACCATCATATCGAAAATCATTAAACATTACACATTATGGTCCAGATAAGGTATGTCATGATGAGGGACTCTCGGGTGTTATATAAAAATTAGGTTGAATTTGTGTGTTATGGCCTAAATAAATTCATGCTGTAGCACAGAGGTGTCGGGTGGCATTTGGTGATTGAAGGATTTCAATGTGCATTGAGGCACAAAAATAGGTATGCCATAGGGCAGGAGTCTCATGTTCCACAGGGGGATCTAATGTTTGTATCGCACCATGGTGCAGAACAATACATGTTGCGGTCCATATGTTTTAAATTGCGAGGAATTCCCAATACACATGTGACGTGCTTTACTCATAGTTCCCTAAAACCTAACCAATAACTACATTCTAAAACACATCCAACCACAATAGCCAAAATCACATTCCACATCATAGAAATTAGAGAGAAAACTCCGATTTGTGAAGTCATTCCAAGGATTTGAAGAAAGGGATAAAATAGTTCAAGGATTTGGATATCAAAGATAAAAAAAGGATATTTTAATTGTTAGATCTTCTTTCTCTCTATATTCTAAAAATAAATTTTGTAATTAAATTAATGTATGTTAATTTAATTATATTAGGCTAAATTTTATGTATGGGATATTAATTTTACTTCAAGAACAATTTGATGATTTTATTTATTGTTCATTGCTTTTTATATTTTTGTTTATGGATTTTTATAAGCCATTCTAATTTATGAACAAAGTGACTATTTTAAAACTAGGCATTAGACACATCATCTGTGTTTAGTTGTGCATTTATGAACAAGAGTATTAGTTTAATTGCAATGATTTGTGTTAAATTTGATGGTTTATTTATTTCCTTAAGTTTTCTAATTTATTAATTTCAAGGTTGATCTAGGAAGTTATTGATTTATTGAGACTTGTGGGGGCTCACCATGATCATTGGGGGTTTTCTTATTTAAAGATGAAAAAAATAATAATTCTAACTTTTGAAGCCATAATGAAAATCATTTAATTTTTTTCTTTTCATAAATGGATAGGTAGCTAATTTTCCCATAATCTTTCTTCCATATTAATTCAGTTATAATTTATTTGCTTTATTTTGGTTGTTTAATCAATTTTAGAATTTACATTATTTTTTTTAATCGGCAATTATTAGAATGTTTAAGATTGTTTGTTTAGCTTATTAAGAAAATAAGTAACATTTAAAAACAACTTCTAATTCCTTTAGAGATTAACCTTGGTATAATTTTATCATTAGTCTACTAGTGATACATGTACTTGTGAGGAATTAAAATTTGAACATCAATTTTTAGGCATTGTTATTAGAAAATTGGAATTTTAAATTGTTTATTTTTTTCTTTTTAGCTTGTTTTCTTAATTTTGTTGTTTATTGTGATTTTATTAATTTTTTTGTTGAATTATTTAAAGTATTTTTGTTTCTTTTCAATTTTCATTCCTTTTGTTAATTGTTTTAATGGTATATTCTTTGATGTTTTAATTTCTTTGTTATTTTTGTTAGTATAAGAAAGGTATGAGATTCCTTGGGAATCAACTAGTACCTTTCATAGACAATATTAATAGGGTAAATGAGTACTTAAGAAGGCTAGATATTGAAATTCTAGAAGAACTAGAGCTACACCAAGAGCCACTAGATATGGGAGACATTTTACCATGGGAGATAGATATGATGGAGTATGCAAGGCCAACCATTGGCACTGCTATTCTTGTATACATTTGGGAGAGAGTAGCTATGAATTATGAATTGAAAAATATTCATTATTTCATATTGTTCTTCTTTTATGGTATTCCTAATGAAGATATATTGACTTTTATTCGAGATTTCTATGCAACTATACAAACATTTCCTTAGCAAGGGCTTAATCTGGACCAACTAAGGATGAGATGTTTCCCTTACACACTCAAAGATAGAGAAAAAGCCTTGGCTTATGACTTTTCTACTAGGTTCTTTAACTACTTGGGATGGAGTCTACAACAAATTTATGGGAAAATTCTATTCCTACCAGTTGACTTCCGATATGAGAACTAAAATTGCTAAATTTTCTCAGATGGAAGGAGAGGCATTGCATGAGGCTTTAGATAGGTTCAAGCTATTTCTTATCTAATGTCTAAACCACCATTGCCCACTGTAGCTGCAAAACTAATTTTTCTATGATTGGGTGGCACAACAGTGTTAGTTCATAGTGGACAATGTTTCAGGTGGAGATATGGGAAAGAAGATTATTATTGTGACTTATGAGCTCAATGAGATGTTAGTTGTTAATTCCTAAAAGAAAAGTGCTAGAGTGAGAAGAGATGGAGTGAATGAGATAGGCTCCAGGAATGAGAGGTTATGCAACTTGTGGAGTTCACCAAGAAAGTTGTACTCCTCACCCCCAAAAATGTACCAATTCATAAGGTATGCAATTTTTGTAGTACCTATAGGCATGGTGCTAATATTTATCCTTTTGTTTATGATTCCCATGTAGGTGCTAGTCATGAACAAGTTAATGCAATGGAGGGGTACCAACCTAGACCTAGGAATGACCCCTATACAAATACCTATAATCTAGGTTAGAGGAATCATCCTAATTTCTCTTGGAAGGGAAATAATAACCCTAAATATGCCCAAAACCACAATAAAGGCCAACATTTTAATCAAAATATGCCACACAACCCACATAATAAGAGAAATCAAAGGTTAGATTCTCTAGAGGCATCTATGAATAGGGTGGAAGGTCAAGTTGGGAAAATATCTGAGGATATGCAAAGGCAAGAGAAATGGAAGCTTCCCAGTCAACCTGAACAAGTGAAAGCTATTGCAGTCCTTTATAATGGTAGGGTTTTAAATAAATATTTTGTTTAAATTTCTAGATTTACCTAACAGGAAACACAGGTGGAGTACAAGTAGCATCCAAGGAAGATTTGGACATAAATGATAAAATTGTGAAGCCTTCTAAGGGGATTCAAGAAGAGTCATATGACCTACCTATATTGCACAAGCCACCTAAACCATACCGACTACCCATACCAATTCAACAGTGTCTAAAGGACAATAAATAAGATAGTAAATTTTTTGACTTTTTTAATATGCTTTTTAAGGATAACATTAATTTACCTCTCTTAGATGTCATTAGGAATGTGCCAGGGGTTGTATGCCATTACAAGATGTGGCACTCCTTTCGAATACGACATATTTTTTCTTGAACTAATTCAAAGAAGGCTTGGGACATTTTAGAGATTATGCATAAGGATACCTCTATAGTAAAAAAAAATCAAGATTGATGCACCTTAGCAATGAGTTTGAACGAAGAAGAAGAAGAAGAAGAAGAAGAAGAAGAAGAAGAAGAAGAAGAAGAAGAAGAAGAAGAAGAAGAAGAAGAAAAAGTATTTATCAATAATTTATGTGCAAGGTTCTTAGAAATAATTAACACTTCTTTCAACTTAGGATGACCAATTAGCAAGGAGAAACAAGTGGAAAAAGTATTACCTTTCCTTCTTGATCATTTTTAGGGGTGAGGTACCTACTATTTAAATAACCATTAACATCTAGTCACTCAAGATTCATGAGTTGGTTGGAGATCTATATGACTATGAAATTCATGACCTTCTCCCTAAAATGGGAAAAGCTATTGTTCAGAAGGTTAAAAGCATATCTTTGAAAAATACAAAGGCCAAGAAAAGGAAATGAAACCTCTTGCCAAAAAATCATCTAAGTTCTTCAAGAGTAAGAAGAACATGTACGGTAGTACCTGATGTGTTCAGTCTACAATAATCAATTAAATCAATACTATAATTCTCTTAAAATGTTGTGTTTTAGTACAGAACAAGCAAGGATCCTTCTTATAGAGTTTGTTTTTAGTTTTTTGAAAATATAAATCCTATTTACAAAAAGGGAGGGGTTGATTCTAAAAATAAAAATAAACTATCAAATAAAAACAAGTAAAGTAAAATAAGATTTAAATAATGCGATTAAAACACGATTGAATGATAATTCCACACCATTAGCATCAATTGTAATTTAATAAAAACATAGCCTAACTTTCTATTCTTTTGATTAGAAAATGATTCAGTGATGAGTTGGGAAATGAAATGAGTTATATGATATGGATAGTCAAATTCTTTGTTTAATAATTAACTCAACATTCATTGTTTTTGTTTGTTTGAATAGAAAACTATAGGATAGCTCATTCTTTGTCCGTAGAGTTGTAATGGGTGGTCGACATCCACCTAGAGCAAACAAAGTATTACCAAGCTTAGTAAATATTGGTAACGTATTTGGCATCAAAGTTCTTGTATATCTCATGAAGTATTTCCCATTTTGCTGCTCCTATTGTTAAGGTTTGAATCGCCTCATTATAATTGACATCCTACAAATAAACCTTGTACTCTTCGTGCTCAATATCCCTTAGCCGATAATATGAGTTAATGGCCAACTTAATAAAAAATACATGCACACCTTTGAACATTACAATTGACATGACTTCTACCTCAAGATCCTCACAAAACTGTCTCCATCACAAGGTGATAATTTTGTTGGATACTTTTTGACATCCATAATCCCAAAAATCTATACCTATTTCCACATTAAATTTTTTATTTCTTTGAGAAGCTTTTTCAAATCTATTCTTAGCATCAAAATTGATAAATCTAGCTACATCAAATTCTTTTTGTAGTAATTTTCCTTTTCCTTTCTCACTATCATTCCTTTTTGGAGCCATAGTTAATAATTATAGTATCTAAATCCTTAAACTCAATTCCATAAAAGCTTCAAACAAAATATTTTCTTTATGTAACCCAAGCTAGGTTTAATAAACTTAAACTCTCTAATAAACACTTCTAAAATTCACCAAATAATCATAAGTTTACCTCTTGAAGAAATATAGTATTTACTTGTTGAGTATTAGGCCAAAACCTCCATGGATGAGAAGAAATCAAGCTTAAAATGACAACAGTTAATTAAATCCATAGTATAGTTCTCTTAAAATATTATGCTTCAATACATAACAAGCAAGAGTCTTTCCTACGAAATATTTTAGAGAAATAATTTCTATTTATGAAATTGGGGAGCGGGTTTGATTGTGAAAATAAATATAAAGAAATAAAATAAAAACAAGTAAAGTAAAATAAGATTTAAATAGTAATATTAAACCATGATTGAACGATCATCCTCCACCACTAGCATAAATTACAATTTAATAAAAGCATATCCTAATTTCCTATTCTTTTGATTATACAAACTTATAGAAATTTAAAGCTCAAAAGTCTCCATTCATTTTTACCTAATCATTGAATTAAATAAACTCTAAATTCATTCTCCTTCAAAAATGATAATATAGGAAAATCTTTCTAAATTTAATTTATTATAAACATTCAATTTTAAGAAGTATATTGGATCAAAGTTAAACACATGAACTCTATTTAATTATATTGAGTATCAATTCACATTTAAAATAATTTATCACAATTTATTTATATTGATTAAGTAATTACATACTTAATCAATTAAATTAATTTTTTGAAGAATTAATCTAATTATTTAATTGTACACCTAAATAATCAAGAAAATCTATATTGGTATTAAAGTAATGAATTAAACACATTATTAAAGAGAATAGAAAATTAAAACATAATAGACCTTATTAATTATTACAATCCATCTTTAGGGTTTTAAAATCCTCCCAATCAATAGAAAATTAGCTATCCATAGAGAAGAATAAAAGCAAAAAAATATCCATGAGAAAAATAAAAGAAAAGAGTATAAATCTTAGGACTATTGTTAATGAATCTTGTCTCAAACTCTCCAAATTGCCTCTTGAGTTCTTTTTCTTGCCCCTAGAAAATCCTCCCCCCATTAAAAATCCTAATTAATCTATTTCTACTATTAGGTTTTGATGAAAACAAGTGGGAAAGAAATTAAAAATCCCAATTAATCTATTTCTACTATTAGGTTTCGAGGAAAAACAAGTGGGAAAAACATTTGTACTGGGGCATACATGTGAATTTTCGAAGCACTAGGCGCGACATTCATTATATCATGCCATGGTATCAAATAAATAATGCCTCAACATGATCTTGGTTTTTCAAAATCCATAATTAAACTCATGGGCTTAATGGTGTAGCATTGAAAGTTTGATGCCTTGGCATATGGTTGTTTTTTCTACCATTCCCACGGATAAAATATGATGTATTTTGTGTACAAATGTGGCATATAGGTCCTTCAATGTTTGATATTTAGCATTCTAGGTGTTGAATCTTCAATTCTATCACCTTGGACATTTTCCTTCAACATTAATTCATTCATTTATATCTTATAAAGACCAAAATATCTAAAATATCTTAAAACAAACCCCATCATTCCGAAAACACATTTTTTAAAATAATTAAGTAAAAATGAAATATTAAAACTTAATTCTCTCAATTGATTCCCACAAATCACAAGGCAAGCATGCTTTTTAAGCACTTATCAGTACCAAAAAAGAAAAAATAGAATATATTGTAGATAAGCTAGGAAAATTTGAGAATCTAATAAGGATTAGGAATGATCTTAGAGTAGGAATCACTCAATTAAAACCATTGCATTGAGTGTAGGAAGCCGAAGCATATTGATGCTAATTTTTTTAGAAAACAAAATAAGATTGGTAAAAGTGTCATGAATGCTAATGTTACTATTTTAGGTAGCAGTAACAGTAGCATTGAAGATGATGATTGTAACTTTCTTTCCTTTATGGCAACAAAATCTACTGAGGAACCATATTCCATGACTAAGAATGCTAGGTATGTTAACTAGTGAGGATAAATATGAAGAGATTCATGAAATGAGGTCTTATGATAGCTTGTTAAGTTTGAAAATTTCATAAAAAGGTCATTAAGAGCCTTGAAGAGAAGGATAAAAAGTTAAGTGGGCTAAGAGCCACTCTTGAGAGAAGGAATTCCTCCTTCAAATAGGAAAAAGATGATATATGTAGGAAGAGTGAGATAATTATCAAGAGATACAATGACATGGTTATTGAGCTTGAAACGAACAAAGCCATAATGAGTTTCCTAAGGACAACTTAAGTAGACCTAAGTCTAGTCACAAAAACTAGTGGATTGTACACCCTAATTTGTCGAAGAATCATATTGGAAAGTGACAAAGATTATCCTTCTTATACTCTTTCTAAAAAGGATGCAAAGTTGAAGACTCTTCAAGACAAAATAAAGGATATATGTTGTTCTTGTGGGTTCCTAGTGAAAGTTTTTTAATTTATAGATTTAATTAACTAGAGTGTGGGAATAGGTAATATTTGAATAATGACTAATTTAAAAATCACATACGTCTAAACATGCAATCGTGTGTAAATAATATAAAATATAAATAAATGAGAACTTGACACATGATATCTAAGAGGAAAACCACTGGTCTACTAGGCCACCTAATTATCCACTAAGAAAATTAATGCTAAATTACAAGGGAAGATCTTATACTATCCTCTAAGATAATAATCCCAAGTAATCTACGTACAAGTTGCTACTTTCCTCCATATTCTCCACAAGAAAGGTGTTCGAATTTGGATGAACATTTTTATAAACTCAAATCACATGAGCAATCGAACCTGTTCAACTAGTACCTAAAATGTTAGCACAATAACACAAGTGCAAAGTGTGTCCTAGAGTAGATTCAATAATGAATAACCTTAACTAGAAGATTCAAGAATATATCAGTTAATTTTAAATCATCTAGCAACCTTAGAACAAGTAGATTAAGCACAGGTTCAATAGAGATTACTTCTTTAAAGTTAAATAATCAAATAAAATAATTATGATATTACACACACAATTATTTTATCCAAGCATTCAAGAACATAATAAAGAATAAGCTATCTGAACATATAATCAAAATATCATAATTTAAATAGGGTCATTAGTCAATCAAACACAACCACAAATATTTGACAGCTTAATATAAGAAAGAAGCATGACAAAATATGATATTTTTTTGCAAAACATTTTGAGAGAGAAAGCACAAGATAAATAGAATAAATGGGGTTATTTGAAACATTGACTAATGAGTTTCATTTGTATGAAAAATAAAGTCTAATCCTATGTAATTAATGAATATATTTTCTACTACAAATAGGATTTGTAATATTTATTAATCAAGAAGGAAAGAGTCCATGACCTGTTTCACAACTACGATAAGAAGAAAGAGACTCCTAAAAGACTCAAACTTAACTCGCAAGAAACAGAATAGAAAATGCTTAAGTTGAATACACAACCGAAGCACAAATAATATAATATTGAAAAGTAAATAAATTCTAACAACATACATTATGTCACAAAACATAAATTAAGTTAACAACAAATGCTTTCTAATCAGAGTTTATGCTATAATATGTTGAAACATATACACAATAAACTTAGATTGCACTAGCTCATAAACGATCATGCATAATTGGTGATATAATAAGATAAACACACATAGAGACCGTATCTATGTGGTAATATCCTAGGGTTGTTCATCACCAACAATGATAGAAACAAACCCATATGGAAGGAATCTCATCATCTTTTCTCAATAACCTAGAGAAGTGATGAGTTGATAGAAGAATACATGAAAAGGTTCAGAGAGAAAATGTTAGAGATTGTGGACTATCCCATTTCTACAGCAATAGAGGCATTCAGATGAGACCTATTGAGAAATTCAGACATGTTTATTGAATGGGTCAAGAATGTGTCAAATACAATGGATGAGGCTTATGGAGAAGCCAAAAAGTTTGTTATTCTTGAGAAAGAGCTAAAACTAGTCATAAAGAATAAGGAATTTATGGAACCCATATTGAAAGAAGAAAAGAGAAGGATAAGGCCATACAAAATGATTCGAGATAAAGTGATCACTAACAAAAACAATCATTTTGCCCCAAAACATAGAGAGAGGGTCAATGATCAAGAAATCCTGGACCTTGGGGTAGATCTTTGTCACCTTTTAAAGGTCCACTTTTAAGAGTACGATTAGCTCAAGCTACCTTTAAGATAGGGAACAAAATAAATTTCAAATGGCTATCGATGATGAAAGCACCCTTAAGAGGCATATTTAAAGAAACATAATATTTTAGACATTTGAAGAAGGAAATCGAGGATCTGTTATCCAGAGGGTATTTAGGTGACCTTATGAGAAATGATAATAGAAGAGTAGATCGTTAGCCATCCATGGAGGACTTGGGCTTAATGGGTTTTCCAATAATATGCATAAGAGATATGATCGAGAAGTGCGTGAGGCTCTTCATGTTTATATTTTGCATGAAAGATCACCTTCTATTCCAATCACCTTCACCAACAATGATGAGATTTCAAACCTTCATAAAGATCCTATAGTATTTACTCTTTAGGTGGAGTCGTGCGACGCTTATAGAAACTTGATTGACATTAAGATTTCAGTGGATCTTTTCTCCCTCACTACAATGAAATCATTAGGGATAAATGATAGCAAAATTACCAAGAAGGGGTTACCCTTAGTTGGGTTCAATATTAGTATCACATACATTGTTGGAAACCTAGAGATATGTCTGGAATTGAGCCCAAGACCATAACTCATTGATTAAATGTCAATCCTAAGGCTAAGCTTGTCAATAAAAGAAAAGGAAATTCCCAAGAGAAAAAAATGAGATGATCAAGGACCAAGTTGCTACACCTAAATAAATGAAGCTTGTGAGAGAAGTAGATTATCCAACATGACTATCTAGCTTAGTGTTAGAAAAGAAAGCTTGTGACTCACCTCATATGTGTGTGGTTTTCACTAACATAAATGATGTCTACCTAAAAGACTATTTTCCATTGCAAAGTATTGATCCTCTAGTTGACACCACCATTAGATTCAATTTAATGAGTTTTCTTGATGTATATTCTAGTTATCATCATATCAAAATGAACCAAGAAGATGAAGAAAAAACATCCTTTATTACTAAAGAAGGTACTTTCTGTTACACTCGAATGTCTTTTGGTTTAAAAAAAACCTATGCTACTTATCGGGGTTTGGTCAATAGAATGTTCATTGATCAATTGGGAAGGACTATGGAAGCATGTATGTATGTCATGGTGATTAATTCAACACAACCTGTATAATACATCAACGATTTGGGAGAAACATTGTTGTTATCCAAAGGTATAGTATGAGACTTAACCCTAAAAAATGTGTTTTTGGTGTTATCTCAAGAAATTTCCTTGGATATCTTATCTCTGCCTTGGCGATCGAAGCCAATCCATATAAGATACAAGCTCTAGTTGACATGAAACCTCCCAATGACTTGAAAGGAATCCAACATCTAAATATATGAATTATGGTGCTCAACAAATTCATTTCTAGATGTACCGACAAATGTCTACCATTATTTAAGTTAATAAGAAAGAACACATCAGTCTTTTGGAATGAAGATTGTGACAAATCCTTCTAGGTGATTAAATAATACTTGAGTATGCCTCTTGTGTTAGTCAACCCCACCCTAGAAGAAAACATTATATTTGTACTTGGTTGTTACCCCCATATACATCCAGCATTGTACTCTTAGGATAAAGAAACAAAGTTCAACACACATTCTACTACATCAACCAGATCTTGACCTATGCAAAGGAAGATACCCAACAATCAACAAGTTGGATTTTACTTTAAAAATAAAGTGCAAAAACTTTAACATTACTTCCGCTCACACATAGTAATAGTACTCACCTCACATCCATTGAAGAATATGTTGGAAAAACCAGAATTTTTAGGGAGACTGACACATATTACAATTGAGTTCGAAGAATATGATATCAAATATATGCCTAAGACTTCCATAAAATCTCAAGCTATCATAGAATTTAGAAACCCTCCTCAAGTTACGAATGATGAAAAGTTGGATGACGTATATGGCATGGGTCTACAGAAAGCTCCCATATGTCATGAATAGTGCTTACAATTTTAAAAAAGTAGAGCTAGGAGTGGTTATAGTAGATCCGGATGGAATTTTTTTTGAATATTTTGCAAGGATAGACTTTCAAGTTACCAACAATGTTGTAGAAGACGAGGGAACTATCTTTGGTGTCATGACTTGAAAAAAATTGGGAGAAAATAGTACTATGTTGCATAGCGATTCATAGTTGGTGGTCAATCAGTACTTGGGGCACATTTGAGGCCAAAGACAATAAGATGAGAAGATATGTAAAATAGATAAAAAAGTAATACTCAAAATTTTCCCACTTTGAGATCAAGCAAATACCAAAAAATGAAAATAGATATGCTGATGCTTTGGTCACTTTAGCTGCTATTCATGACACTAATAACAATATAATAATCTCTATAACTATTCTCATTTAGGCTAGTATGGAAGAAGAAAAAAAACTATTGAAAACTTCTGTGGGGTTACCAACTTATGGCTCATATCAATCCTCAATTTTCTTAAAGATGGGGGCCTACTTGAGGATAAAAAAAAAGTAAAAGAGAATAAGTCAAAAGCAGGGTAGTACATGATACAAAATGATAGGTTGTGTAGAAATACATCCCTTGGACTTTGACTCATATGCGTAGCCAAAGAATGCACTAATGGAATCATGTTTGAGGTTCATGAAGGAGAATGTGGATCCCATTTAGTGGTTAGAAAGATATCCCAATGAATTATAAGTAGGGTTATTATTGGAAAACAATGTTAGTAGATTGCATAAGGTATACCTAGGCATATGATAGTTGTCAAATATTCACTCGATTGTCCCTTGTACCTCCAACATAAATAACAAGGGTAATTAGCCCATGGCCTTTCTACAAATAGGGGCTAGATATAGTAGGATTGTTGACAAAAGTAGTGGGTCAAAAGAAGTTCTTATTGGTGGCTGCAAACTATTTCACAAAATGGATTGAAGGATAGATTCTAGCAAGAATAAGGAAATGGGAGATAATCCAATTTGTATGGAAGATCCTAATTTTTCGCTTCAATTTACCTAAAGAACCTGTCACTAAAAAGGGGAGGAAATATATAAGTCGTAACATCAGAGAATTGGCTACCAAGTATAACATCAATGTGTGTCATTTAACTCTATAATACCCATATGGTAATGATCATGATGCATCTTTTAAACAAACTGGTATTAAACTTAAGAAGATGTTGAAAACTACTAAAGGAAAATAGATTCATGGTGTTTTGTGGGCTATCAGAACTAGTCCTAGAAGTAACACCAATGAAATGCCTTCTTATTAGTATATGGACTAAAGTTGTAATCCTAATAGAGATAAAGGTTCCAACCATGAGATCAATCCTAATTGATCAACATGATGCAATCCATAAGTATACATGTCGTGCAAGTAATATAATATATCTAAGTATGGATATCAATCCTACAAGGAGTTCTATAACTTATAATCAAGTACTAAGATACTTATTACGAATATTATTTGAATAATAGAAAATTATAAAAATTGAAAAAATAAATGAAAACTAATTTTAAGTTGCAAGACTCAACAACTACTAAGATATATGAGAAAATGATCTAGGAATCTTTAATCCCCCGAATTTCTAAGATATGAATCACTAAAAAATTTTCCAATACAATCATCAATCAATTATATGATTAATTGAATCTAACCTAGCATGTATTCATCTCTCAAGTACACTACACACATTTAGTAATTAACCTAATTATACTCTTATGTCAATTAGATTGCATACTACTCATTAAGTTTATTAATTATAGATCATACACATAAGAATCATATATTTTTTTCCTAGAAACTATGCTTGTTATTTAATCAAGACAAATAATTAAATAATTCCCTCAAATCTAGTTAATTGTCTATATAGATCAATTGGTGGCCAAACAATTAATAGCATAAAAATTATATTAAACAATATATAATTAAATTGCAATAATAATTGGGATAAAATATTAGATCATCACATGTAGAAAATTGGGTTCATAAGATTCATAGATTAATAAATTAGTTGGTCATAATTATGTTCTTAGAGCTAAGATTTTTCATAAAAGAAGACAATAAAATTGAAAAAGAAAGGAGAAGAAGAAGAGAGACACTCAATTTCTTTATTTGTCGCACTAATCTTCTCTTGAATCTTTCACAAAATTGTGCTTTTTTAATCTTCTCTTGCACTTTTTCTCCTTTTCTCTCTTCTTGGCAACTGATAGGGTTTTTGATTCTTAATTATGTATTGTTTATGACCTCTCTATTATGCTTTAAATAGGCTAAAATTGATTCTCGATCGATCTACATATGTCTAGATCAATCTATCCTGATGATCATGTATTTGTCCTCATTTTTTTTCTTTTTTTGATCTATTTGATATCTTTTCACCTAAATTATCATATTAAACACAAATTAAACTTGTTCATAATTTTTAAGCAAAAACAAAAAAAATAAGGAATTCATAAGTGACCAAATAATTCTATTTTCATAGAGTTATCATTAATTGAGGACCAAAACACTTAAAACAAAGCAATCAAATTTGAGAAGAATGATTGAACAAAAGAGAAGTATGACATATTACTACAATTAAGTCGTGAATTTTAAGTTATTCTCCTTGGGTGATTGAGTACTCATGAGGGTCTTTCCTAATAAGAAAGAGTGAATGGTAGGAAAGTTAGGTACAAACTTGAAAGGTCCATATAAAATAAAAGCAGGGACACTATCCGAAGCCTATTTATTAAAAAAGAATTGAGGGTGTGGAAAAAAACACAAGCTGGAATGCTTGACATCTAAAAAAGTACACCTTTTAATGTATTCTAATATAATAGACTCATGAGACAACTTTTGATGATTAAAGTTATCTTCTACAATTATAATGTCACGAGTTGATCACCTCAATTCGGAATCAGGTAGAATGCTCTAGTAGAAAGATGAAACTTAAGGAGTTGATCACCTTAATCAAAGACCAAGTACAATGCTCTCATAAAATTATAATGTCACGAGCTAATCAACTAGGTTAGGAACCAGGTAGAATTCTCTTACAGAAAGATGAAACTTAAGGAGTTGATCACCTCTATCAAAGACTAGGTAGAGTGCTCTCATTTAATTGTAATGTTATGAGATGATCACCTTAGTTATGAACAAGGTAGAATGCTCTGGTAGAAAGATGAAACTTAAGGATTTGATCACCTTGATCAAAGACCAAGTTGAGTGCTCTCACTAAATTATAATATAACGAGCTAATCACCTCAATTAGGAACCAGGAACCAGGTAGAATGCTCTAGCCTAAAGATGAAACTTAATGAGTTAATCACATCAGTTAAAGACTAGGTACATCATTCTCATTAAATTACAATGTTAGAGTTGATTACTTAGGTGAAGAACTAGGTAGAATGTTGGAAAGAAGATGAAACTTAAGAAGTTTATTAACTTGATCAAAGACTAGGTAGAGCACTATCATTAAATTATAATATCATGATATGATCACCTTGATTAAGAACCAGGTAGAATGCTCTCGAATAAAGATGAAACCTAAGGAGTTGATCACCTCAATCAAAGACCATGTAGCACATTCTTGTTAAATTATAATGCCATGAGTTGATGACCTTGGTCAAAAACTAAGTAGAATGCTCTGCTAGAAAGATGAAACTTAAAAAGTTGATCACCTCTCATTAAATTATAATGCCACGAGCTGATCACCTTGGTCAGGAACTAGGTAGAATGCTTTGATAGAAAGATGAAACTTAAGGAGTTGGTCACCTTAATCAAAAATCAGGTAGAACACTCTCATTAAATTATAATATCATAAGTTGATCACCTCGATCAGAATCCAAGTAGAACTCTTTGACCGAAAGATGACATAAAAATAGTTGTTCACCTAGGTTAAAGAATAGGTAGAGCGCATGCACTGAATTATAATATTATGATTCGATCTCTCTAAATGATCAGGAAAACTATTAATCAACTAATGTTTTATTTCATTTATCGAGCTTACAAAGCTAATAAGCTAAATTCACAAATTTATTTGTTGAAAGCTTGAGGAAATTATTGTTTTCTCAAAATCCCTTGAAATGTTTATATGCACGGCCAGGGTCATAGTTATGTGTTTCATCCACCAAGGGTAAAAGCTCAACCTAAATCTTGGCCACATTTTTACAAATATTCTCACCTATTTCAGTTGAAGATAAGCTTAAGCTTGTGGTCAAATCTTCTAATTCCTCTACAGCATTCATGGCTTTAAGAACCACCTCCTTGGCTCACTTCATGTTAAAACTAGCCCAATGAGATGCATTCTTGACTAGGACAACCATCTTGGTCATAACTCTTCTTTGACGTGCTTGCATCTAAGAAAGTTCCTCCTTGTAAGACTCGAGCTCCTCAAAAAGTGAAGCTTTATCCTTGATTAGAACCAGCTCGATCCTTAACTTTGCCACCTCAAAGGTAAGCCTAGAATTCTCTAGCTTTAAGGCTTGAGCTAAATATCTCTTTACCTGATTACTGGCCATAACACGCGAGTAAAAAAGATGGGGTTAATGTGCTGAATTTCTCAAAGGAGATAAGTCATTCTATACCTAAATGCTTCAAAAAAGCAAGCATATTGCCTTTTATAGAGCAAGGCATTGGGATAACCAATTGGACAAATGTCCATAATACCATGAGATAGGTTAACATCAATATATGTGTGCTATACATTAACATCCAAGATAATATTATAAATGTACATATAAATATATACATAAACTAATAAATACTCAGTTAAGAAAATCATATATTCATGACTGAGGTCGAATCTTACAAAAAGGAACAAAGGCACACAAACATTAAAAATGGATCGAGCCTTACAAAAAAAATTGGCTTGAGCTTATTACACAAATTAAGCCTCCCCAGGTTGTTAAGGTTGATCTCTCATCTCGAGCTCATCTTCTTCACCATCCTCGGATCCTTCAACTTCACCCTAGTTTTAAGTTAGGGTGGGTGAACAAAGAGGAGTTTTTAGAATGTTCAAAATCTTGTAATATTACTCATCAAGGTTCATTTTTTTACCTCCTTTTTGAAAGAGTCCATAGCCAAGTTATAACCAATCTCGATGTTGGAAGTGAGTTGCTCGACCATGGCATTAAGGTCGCACTTTTTTTCTTGTTCGTGCACAAACTCTTATTTTGCATCATTCAGATCGTGCCTATAACCTTCAACCTTGTCCATGAGTTTTCTCTATATTTCCCTAGTTTCCTCGATATGTCTTTTATCTTCATTTAGCTCTCTTACATCATTAGACAACTTTTCCTCCTTATAATTGGCATAATGTTCTCATTTGTTAGTCTTTGCAAGTAGTAAGGAATTTTTGGCTCGAGTGGAGGCATGACTCTCCTTTTAAGCCTGGAGCTTATGCTTCAGTTTCTCAACACCTCGAGCTCTACTAAGCTTGTGTATAAGCTAAGTCTAAAAAAATGAAACAGTGTTAGATAAATAAAAATATTTGAATGTATCAACAAAAGACTCGAGCATAATAAAAGTTAGGGGTATTACTTACTTGGAAAAGAAGTCTATTGATTACCACTGAAGGATCCACATCCTCAATTATAGCATTGAGATGTTTCTCGTGAACCATATATGGAAGTTTATCCATATAATGTTCCATTCTCTCTAGAGTCATACCCCTGTAAACGGCCACACCCTCAATCTATGTGGTTAGGTCATCAATAACACCTTTTACTCTCTTCGAGTCTCGTACAATTGAAGGTGGTTTTAGTTGGTTTAAAGACACATGAGAAGATGTCTAATCCTACAGAAAGGACAGTGAGGGATTGACTACTAACATTGAATTTTGTGAAGGAATAAGTGTAAGGCTCCTCAATGATAACCATATACCTTATCTTTTTAGCTTGGGTTAGAGTGGTTTCTTTGTTGGAACTTTTGATCCTCGTTTTTTCTTTGGAGGAGCTTGTGCAATGTGAAAAACCCATGCTTTTCTTTGAGCCCATCCTTTTTTGAGTGCTTCTGTTATGTAGCCAAGCTAACAAACTATCGACATCAAACTCCATTTCTACAAAACAATAAGAAGAAAAGAATTAGAACACAAAAGATTAATTAATCACAATCTAAATAAAAGCATGAGCTTAGTCATCACCATCATCGAGCAAAAATTCAAATCTACCCACGAAGTTAGTAAGTGGGGTCTTGCATCTAGGTGGTGCATAACACTTGCGAATTATTCTATTTAGAGGTTGTATTGAACCTCGTCTCATTAACCTACAAGCCACAAAGTACTGTGTGTTCAAGAATTCCTTCCAAAGTGTTTTCTCTGGCAAGTAGTCCTAAATTTTAGCAAACCTCTGCTTTGTCTCTAAGCACAAGGTGGTTATAAAGGAAGCCATACTTCATATCATGAGCTTAGTATCTATCCAAGAGCTCCTTATCAACCTCTCATCACTATCGACTATCTTCAACCGACTAGAAAAATAAAAGAAGCATTGTTTCCAACTTTTCTCATTCTTAGGAAGGATCACATTTATACCTCGATCTTGTTTAGCTGACATATAAACCCTCATAGTATCAGTTGCGTTTTGCTTCAACATATATACATCATTGAACTCAAGCATTTCAAATCCATCTTGAGTTCTTTACATATTAGGGTGAGGCAAAATAGGTACCTCTATTCATTGGGCATTAGCTATCTTGGTACAAGCTACGTCTACATCAAAAATTTCCTAACAAACGGTTATAAGAGAAATCTAACCCCAAGTCATAGAGCCTTCTCATGAAAGACTGTCTAGCTATGGAAGGAGATGCACTATCTAGTACACTTGGGCTGGGTATCATTATCTAGACAGAGGAAGAGATGTCATGCATTTGCTTGAGCCTTTCCTTGTCCTTTGGATTTAAATCACTGGGGTTCGACCTTGGTGTTCCAACCTTTAGTTCGACCTATAGGCTCCATAATTCCTCTTTTACTAGACATTTTTCTTTATTCCCTTGGAATTGATATTTGTCTTTGTGAGACGCTGAATCTAATAGTAGGGATGGCTTGGGATCGAGATGAAAAAGTGGTAGGAATCTCAGGCATATCTTCAGCACTAGATGACATATTTTCATTGGTCAAGCCTAATTCTTCACTCTCCTCTAGTCTTGAATAGGTTAGGTACTGAGGGTTTTCCCATGAGGATGAGCCCGAGGAGCACGAAGGTAGGACCATTTTACCTGTAGCCCTTGATGATAGTTCCTTATGCATGTTCGTTACAAAAAAAAAAAGACAACAAGAAAAATAAGAAACAGGGACACAAGAATTACCAAAGGACGAGTTTTCAAAGTAAAGACTGAGAAGTGAATTTAAGAACTAATCTAAAAAGAAATTAGAAAATTGTTAGGCATGAAAACAAATCTTTAAAGCCTAAGTTGAAAATCTTTAATGCATAGTTGAAAATCTTACAACCCGATCACAGAAATGATAAGGTGCGAAGTGAAAAAAAATAAAGATTTTTGAGAATTTAGTTCGACTTGCTAAAAATTATAAAGCTGAATGCCTTGCCCCTTCTTATATAGAGGTTTAGACCTTTTCTTTCCAATCAACTGACAAGCATTTATTGAGGTGTACAAAGTCATTTCTGATTCAAGGTCTTTTCCATTAACTAGCTTTATATTCTCCTACCTCAGTTTAAGAACTGAGCTATAAGAGTAAGGAGACTTGATGTTTGAGCATAAGGTTCGATTTGAAGCCCAACCCTTGAAGTGTCCAAGTCTTGATAGAACCTACCCAAGATTTAAAACTTTGTTCGCACTTAAAGTGTTAGTCCAACAAGCATCCTCACTAGTCTACAATAGTTTGAATCATTGAAGGACTGACCATTCGCTCGATCTCTCAATGTGGTCAAGCCTAAGTCAAATTACGTATTTACTGTTGTACTCCCTAATACCCTGTAAACGTGTATCCCTATGTAAATGACACATATACATGTAATGGCTTATACATATGAACATAATAACAGATTATCATACTTCATTCTCATTTCTCTGACTTCTCTCTTGTTTATATCTCTAAAATCGGATCATCCTCAAAATTATTATATACCTATCAATCTTGAATGCTTTTGTATGTTGCTATGAAGCCTCAATCTCTAGACTACTTGTACCAAGTTTTCGAGTTTCTTTAAACTTATTAGCAGTTCAAAATATATTTCATAATAATAATGAAAATCATTGAAAATTCTATTGAAAAAATCACAAAGCTAATATCCTTAAAATTTATATAAAAAATAACACTCATTAACACTAATTTATACACCTCTCAATTCAAAGTAAGAGTTTTATTGAGTTTTAGAGATGTTATTTTAAATAATTTTCAATTTTTTTTTACTTCTAACTATAGTTTTACACCTTTAAAAAGGTGATTTTATAATTGGTATTATAAAAAAAATGCAACTTTTTTTTGGAGCACTTAACCGATCAACCGGCAATTCAAAAAATTGAAATGCACATAACAATTATCAAATAATGGCTAGTGCAAATGTACTAGTACAATAGTAAATGGCTATGTTATGAATAAAAATGCTTTTAATACATACATAGTAAACATAATAGAATCCAATTGTTACTTAATGACATATTTATTACACAATATTTAAAGAGTTTGTATAATTTTTATAAAGTTATATTTTTGATCGTAAAATCAAACCGTATCTTATAATATAAAAATAACACGATTATGTATAAATTTAATACTATCAAAGATTTTTTATTAAAATTATAATGAACATTTAACTTAATCTATCTGAATTTTAATTATAAAATTATGTCTTGATTGTTTTTATTTCATCTCAAATTTAAAATATATATTTTTATTTTAAAAAGAAATACAATTATAAAAATAAATTAAATATTAATTTAAATAAATTTTACAATAAAAAATATTTTATTAAATTATTTATATTTAATTTTATCCGACTAAATTATATAACTTATCACTAAACACTACAAAATAATCAATACAAGTCGATATATTTCAATCCAATACATTTATACTTAACATATGTAATATAATGCACCAATCAAGTGTTATTATAATTACTTTGTTATCTCACATCCTCAATTTTAATCACTTTATATTTATGAATACTTTAATTAATTTTAAGACAATTTTAATCATTTTAATTACTTAAGTTTGTGAATCACTTTACTAAATTATATACCTTATCACTAAACACTACAAACTAATCAATACAAGTCGTACTTAACATATGTAATATAATGCACCAATCAAGTGTTACAATAAAGTGTTATTATGATTACTTTGTTATCACATCCTCAATTTTAATCCCTTTATATTTATGAATACTTTAATTAATTTTAAGACAATTTTAATCATTTTAATTACTTGAGTTTTTGAAACAATTTATATTTCAAACATCTAACAACTCTTGTTTTGATCATACTTGAGTTTTCCTTCAAAACAAAATTTAAAATTGATAAGAAATGAATAAAGTGTATAACATTACAATATATGAAGGTAACTAAATTACATTAATTTTAAAAAATGGTTAATAGTTTTAATTTATGAAAGTAAAGTAAGTAATTTCAAAAAATCACTCAATCCCAAAACCCAAACATTCATGCATTGCTTACCCTCTATTTGTATCACTATTTTGCTTTGTTATTATCTCTATAAGGGAGCTCGAAATACAGAAAAAAGAAAAATCCTCCCCATTCAGCCTTTTCATCCATGAACGTCCTCTAAATAAATAAAGGTAATTTCCATATTTTATTACAAATATGAAATTTTAAAAGGGATAAGAATGCAGCATACATTGTCTTCAATTAAACAGTCGGTTACATTTTCGCCTCTCACAGGGATCTACTTATAACAATGCAGGAGGGGTAGCTTCAAAATAAATTTCACCAACGACTATAGTCTATAATCGCCAAAACAGCTAATGCCATTAAAATAGTTATCCTCCAGCCTCCAAGACTACAATACTGCTGTCTACATACAAAAAGCTACAAGCAGAGCCATCAATTTTAGCAGATCCATTACCTTATTTTTGATAAACAAGATCAAATCAATCGATGACATAGTTAGGAGCCACGGCTAATATTCTGTCATTTCTAGATACTGAGGGTGACTGGCCTGTACCTCCATCCTCTGCTGTTTGCCGACCATCATCTACCACTACTAGATGGCCTTCTCTTCGTATTAAACTCTGCATTGCAAATATTTCATTTTCAGTACAATTCATTAAAGTAGATTTATTGTTTTTAGATTAAAATATAATAAAATGTAATAATGTTATATACATATTACATGGTGAGATTCACAGGTTTTACCTCTATAATAGCTTTGATTTTAGAAACTTCATTTGCTGCCTCCCCCAATGAACTGTAACTATTTTTCTCATTCTGCTGACTCACATACCATTGAATCAAGTCTCTTTGCCTCATTCCAGCAAGCCCTGTGCCTGCAACAAACAAGGAGCCATCAATTCTTTAAAATTGTGTTATCAATAATCCAAACAATGCAAGGATTGCATATCTAGACAAGGAGTACTCTAGCAGGTTTGGAGCAACAGACAACAAATAACGATCCTAAACACAACATTTTAGGTCTTTATCAGGTATAAAAGATTGGTTTTACACACGTACAGAAATGCTATGATAACAAGATTGAATGTGACTAACCTTCGTGCATAACAGCTTCTTCATGCTGTCTAAGACACATGACAAGAGCATGGGTAACCCTCTGAAAATACTCATCACTTATCACCAGTTTCTTCCCTTGTCTATTTGTAGAATCTGCTCCGTTTTCTGTGGCATCATAATCCAGTTTAACTAAAGGCACTCGATCAATACTTAGAGAATATATTAACAGCTTTACCAGAAGCTGGCTCGAAAGCAGTGTCGTTTGGCTGGTGTACGGCTTGATCATTCCTGTCATTTGGAACATCACCATCCTCGGCATTACCATGATTTTCTTGAAATTCAGATAGATCAATCTCGCTAGACTCCACACTGCAATGCAAAAGAATGTCAAAAAACTGAGAGAGAGAGAGAGAGAGAGAGAGAGAGAGAGAGAGAGAGAGATATGTTGCTATTATCTTGCCTGATTACAGAAGTTTTTAGCAATCTCACTGCTAGATTAACATGGCGTGGGTGTACCTGCAAACAAATCTTTAGTTCTCAGATAGAAATATAATAAATTTCAAGTCAAGAAAATTGTCTTTCCAAAACCCTAAGCAGGAACCTGAGTTTCCAAATGAGATCTAGCAATGGCCTCAGAGAGTCTGATCAATGCCTCAAGTTGCCTTACTGTCATTCGATATGCAACTCTACTTCCTGGAGCTGTATCACCTCTTCTGAGAGCTACATATGAGTCTACCAACAGCTTTCTGGCATCTGCATGCAGCTGAAAGTGAAACCAAAGCCAGTAAGTTCTATAGGAAAAATACAAGTCATAATGTAGAACTTGTATATAACCAACCTTTGGTTTCAAAGTTTTTGTATATGCAATGAAACGCTTAAGTTGTGCAGTGGTGAATGCAGGAGAGAGTGCCTCCTCGTGCTTTTGATGCACTCTCACAATGTGGTGGGCAATGTGGTAATCAGTTTCATCATCTGGGTCATCAATCATTACATATACGAGATCGAATCTTGAAAGAATAGCAGGAGGAAGAGCCACATTGTACTGAAACAAAAATGTTTTGAGCCAATCAGCAGATGCTTAAAATCAGTAAAGCCAAATTGCATAGAGAAAAACCAGGTCACAAAACCTAGCAAGATTATGGAAAAACGTGTGTTGTGTTAGGATGCTTTAGGAGCAACTGCCAAACAATCATTACCTTAAGGGGTTTTGATTTATCATAGCGACCACCTGTAGGATTAGCGGCAGCAAGAATTGAAGTCCGAGCATTAAGTGTTGCTTGTATTCCTGCTTTTGTAATGCTTATGGTTTGTTGTTCCATGGCCTCATGAATAGCAACCTTCATATCCATTTAAGCATAAGAATTCCTTTTTTCCCCAAAGGAATTTATCAGAAGACCACTGTTGTTCCATGGTATCAAGTGGTCTATGAGAAATAGATTAATTTACCTGATCTCTAATATCCATCTTGTCAAATTCATCAATGCAGCAAATTCCATTGTCTGCTAGCATCAAGGCACCAGCCTGAAAAATGGTTTATGTATAATGACTTAGTATTCTCTTTTTTTTAAAGAATGATAGGATTAAGTGATGACATGACATGAAACTGCCAAAATGGAATTCAAGGAATCATCATACACTAAGAATTATACAAGTTTTATTTTCACAAGTTCTTAGTAATTTTTATTTCATTTGTTTCACCTTGTACATCTCACTCTGTGGATAAGTAACATGATAACTATTCAAAAAGAACCATGATACAAGATGTTGACAAGTAATCCAAAATACATGTATGTTGAGAAACTCCCAGACCCTTACATATGCTTTACAACCTCAAAAAGAACCCCCATAAAATAAAATCACCAAAATAATTTTAAGTCATACAGCTCTCCCAACTATAAGTAAACAAACAAACTTCAAATATCCTAAAATTTTATAGACCTCAAAACCCACAGAGGTCATAGAACAAAATGAAATCTTCTCCCAGCTTAAATTATAATCACTTGCTTGATAATCATATATTCTCTTTTTTTCCAATTCATTTTTTTTCATATCCATATGATCCGAAGAACATATCCTACACCAAAACTAGAGAATTCTAGCTATATTTTGTCTTCCAAAAATGTCAGATGTTTTCAAAATTAAAGACTACCAGAAACACTTGCACTCCACAAATTTATCTCATTCTTAAAGATTAACATCAAAACTTTCATCATCTTCTTGCTACTGTTACTCTTCTAAAAGTTTCTATTTTCTACTTTCTCAAATCCTTCAATGCACTGGGAACCTCTATGGGCCAATCTCATTCTATTGCTTAAATAGTATGTTAAACTCTTAAAAATCTATTTCAAAAAATAAAGAGTTTAAGTTCTAATTGACCATTATCATGTTTTTGCTGCCAATGACATACAATAAGGTTTTTATTTATTTATTTTGGAGGGGCATTGAGCAGCTAGTAACTGACGATCAAAGCTAAGAACAGTTAGCTTTGCCTAGTTATTGATTTGATAATGTGATTAACAGAAGCATAATAATAATAATAATAATAATAATAATAATAATAATAATAATAATAATAATAATAATAATAATAATAATAATAATAATAATAATTAAAGATCAAAGCTAAGAACAGTTAGCTTTGCCTAGTTATTGATTTGATAATGTAATGTGAGCCTAGTTATTGATTTGATAATGTGATTAGCAAAATAACAATAACAATGCCAATGATGAAACAATTATAATAACAACAAACCACAGCTAGGAAGACGGTGATAATATCTGTCTGCTGTAGAGGCAATGCAGAAACTCAATGCATTGATAACTTTTTCAACAAGCAAAGCCACTACTGCGTGTCATAAAGGTTAAAGATAATGAATGTTTCATGTCACTTTGTACAAAATTTGAATCTCTGAGCAATCCAACTGAAACAAGAATCTGTAGCACAGCTTCAATGATTTATAGATACGAATGCCAATACTGAGCAAGAAATAAAAGGATGGGCAGAGAGGAAAGAAGAGGGAAAACCAGAAAAGACAGGAGAGGAACAAGAGATAAGAAGAGCAACAACAAGGCTGACAGGATAAAGAAGACAGACAGGTAAAACGTAGGAGGCAGAGAAAAGAAAAGAGAAAGGAGAAGGGAGACTGGGGGGTAATAGCCAAAAGAAGCAAGGGAAGAAAGGGTTAAAAAGGAGAAAAAGCATGGAGGAAACTTGATTTTCAAGCATGTAATAGTTCCATCACAAAATTGATAGTCAACAAACTGATGGAGAAACAACATATGTCTATTATTGGGAAATATGGAGTTTCATGACTAACTTTTGAGATCATCACTGGTAGAGTGGATGGGACTCAGATTTTCTTACTAATTGATTATTAGTAGTAGATAAGATCAGCTGCATTAGCAAATAAATGTCACTGTAGAACCTGAGAATTCCATGGATTTTTAGCTTATGGACTATTAGTGCATTGAACTAGTGGTACTAGTGGTGGAGCCACATTAGGACTAGAGGGGGACATGGCCCCTCCTCACAAGATTGAAGGGTGTGGATCCTCTGTTGATTTTTTTTTCTATTGATCTTTATTAAGCTTTGAATCTTAACCTTTAAACATTCTATATTAATGATCCTGATGGTTTACATCATTCTATATTAATGATCCTGATGGTTTACATCATTCTATACCATTAAATAAAACTTCTATTGTAAGTAAAATTAAAAAGAAAAAAATACTTATTCCTCGATAAAGATCAACAGAGGATCCACTAGTATATTTTTTAAAACTTGTTAGTATTTTGAATAAAAATATAATAATTATATAAAAACTTACATTTTAAAGCTATTTTGATTTTTTAAAAAAATTATATTTTGGTTCTATGTCTTAAGTGCAAACTTGGCATTATTGAATTGATAATTGACTAGTGCAACAGTGTCCCTCTCACTTTCAGTCTTGGCTCCGCCACCGGTACTATAATAAATTTAGCCTACAGATCCAAATTCACTAATTTCTTAACAGCTTTCATGCACATGAGCTATTAAGTGTCAAATTTTTTGAAAAGTATTTCTAGTCAAGCTTCCAGACCATCTCAATGAAGAGTTTAAATAGTAAGACGTTGTGATATTTAAAAAATTTCATAACTTTACCTCAATACAGAATTCTCCCGTCTCCGGTTCTTTGGCCACAGTTGCAGTTAACCCAGCAGCAGATGAAGATTTCCCAGATGTGTAAACAGATCTTGGGACTATACCAGAAGTATACCTGAAGTTTACCCATGGACATAATAAGTGTTTCAATCTCTATAAAATACAAGAGTACAAGAAAGAAAAGGGCATGGCATACTTAAGAAACTGAGACTTTGCACAGCTGGGATCTCCAACTATACAAACATTAATATCTCCTCGCAAGTTGATGCCTTCATGAGTAAGCTTATGCACGCCACCCATAAGCATGAGCAGGATAGCTCGCTTGATATCTTGGTGACCAAAGATAGCTGGAGCAACACTATCTACTAGCTTATTAAAGAAATCAGGAGTATTTCTCATTCTTTGAATTTCATCTAGTTCTTCTGCCTGCCAAAATCGTAATAACAGTATAATAAGAGTTCAGCTATGCTTATCAATGGGCACATACATACATAAAAGATATATGTATATGGGAAAACCTAACAGTAAAAGAAAAGTACAAGCATTAGATGAAACCTAGGGACTAATTATGGAATGAACATTAAAATAAATTTAGTATAAAAATAAATTACATGTAAACCATCCAAGAAGTGCCAAATATTGCTTTCAGTTACTGATTCTTATAAACAACCACAATGCACTGAGCTGCCTGTGAAATTTGATAATTTCAAATCTTTTACCTGATTTGATATTTAAATTATTATAAACATTTGAGAAGAATAGGATTTTACCAAAAGAAATATATTATTTAAAAGACAATGCTGCATATCTTGAGAACATGAAAGTTATAAAAATTATGTCACATGGAATATTTATGATATCATCGACCAATTCAAAGAGGCAGATGTTGAAAGAAAGAGTAGTTTTATTCTAATAAAATGAAGGGATACAGAAAGAGCATTGACAATTAACACAGGGTCGGTGAATTAATTGACATTAGATTATGTGTTTTATATGAATAACGTGAAAGAGGTAAAGAGAGAGCATTGGCAATATAACACAGAGGCTCGATGAAATAATTGAGATTAGATTATGCAAAAAATGAACAAACGGCAAAGTGCATTATAAAACTATGCTTGAGTACAAATTGCAAATGAAAAGAATTGGGGAATAGTGAATATGAATTAACTGTAAATTGCTGCATATCATCTTCAGCATCCTTCTTTCTGTTCCTGATATCAGTATCCCTTCTACCATCTGAAATCTGAACACACAAGTGAATATTGAAACAGATTATTGAAAGATATCCATCACCTTATAACATTAAAAAACTATGAAATTCAAGATGCCTAAATCAATCAACCTTAACCGAGTTCGCAATGAAAGCGAGACGATAAGAAAGATCCCTCACACCCAAAGCTTTGAGGCCCCTGACACCTTCACTTCCAACTCCAGCCATAGAATTCTTGCGCTGGGGGGCCTCTCTCTGGCATTCTGATCTCTCTCCAGGAGATGCTAATGCCAGTATATCTGGAATCACAACTACTGTGCCAGTAAAAGTTACCCTGTAAAAAATTTCAATGTAAACACAATGCATTTATCCTTTATTCATAGTAAGTACATCAAATAGACGGAACACACAAAACATCCATGCACGCCCAATTGGCTCAACTCGGTGAATTCCTAAAAGAGTGAGGGAACTTACGTATCGCCAGCCCTTGCCTTTTCAACAATCTCGTGCCTGAGAATAACATCCAAAGATCTGGGAAGAGAGCCTGCAGGTATCTCATTTGAAGTCTCCTGCATTCTTACTCTCTGCCAGTCTGCAAATTTACTCTCTTGTCGAAGTAAGACCCATTTTGTTCTTTTTCCACATGTAGCATTCACACAGATTGTTGGCTAGAATTTACCCAACAAACCATAAAATCAAAACTAACCCACCAAAGCTATAACACTAATCTCTGAACAAATTTAAACCAAATCACAAATAAAAGTTATTTAACTTACCTCAGTATACTTGAATTGCTGTTCAACATTCTTGATGACACCTCCACAGTCCAAGCACTTGAAAGTCCCTTGAAGGAGCTCCGGTCGAACCTCACTCGTCCGAGTAACAACGCCTGTAACTGAGATGAGCTTGCCGATCTCAGAAGTGTTAAGTTCCCTTAACCGTTTAGTGCAGGGAAGATTGAAGAAAGCAAGATGTATGTCCTTGTTTGGGTTGTCGTCAGATATGAAGGTAGGCTTGAGTTCCATCACAAAACGTTTACAGGCGTTATTCAGATACGGCTCGAATCTATGAAACTCTTCGGAAATAGCCTTTTGCAGAAGGTTGTTGTAGCTCATTACGTGAGAAAAATCCACGTACATTGTCGACGATTCATTTGCTCTCATCGCTTCGATCTCCGCTTCGTAGAAAATTTCTCTCCCATTGTTATCCATATAGCTGTTGCAAAATTCAATTTCGAAAATAAAGATTTTTTCTTAAAAGCCCAGATTTGAGAAAATAAAAATACTAATAAAAGTCGACAAAGAGAAATCAAAACGAAATGAACCAACCTCTTGAGGAAGTCGAGAAAAATGTTCTCGACCCGAACGGCCTTCTCGTCGACCACATAACCACTATTTCCGAATGCCTCCATTTTCTTCTTCTTGTTTTACTCTTCTTCGTAAAACTAAGTCACAGTCAACAGTCAAGCGATAGACCTAATCAGATTTAACGAAGAAAGAGTGAAAGGCCTAATCAGATTTGTGGCGGGAAAATCATGTTAACTGCTCTTCTTCCCGCCAAAAACAGAGGAAAGCCCTAGTCCAGGTCTTGATGGGCTGACATTGGGCCTTATGAATCCATTAGCCGTCTTAAAGAAAATAGTATTGCTAATAAAACCCCCTATTTTTTTCTATAGGTACGGATTTACGAATAAAATATGATAGTATTAAGTTTGAGATTTATATAAGTGTTATATAATTAATAAAAATAAAATTTAGTAATTAAAAATTATATTTTAAATAAAAAATATTAATTTATTAATTTAAAAGTTGATAATAATGTGAGTGGAGATTAGATTTAAAGTTAAATAATCTTTTTAATATATATGTTTTATTTTTTAAAACTTTAATTATTAAATAAATTATTTTTTATTATTAAATATAAATATTTATTATATTAAATATTTTATTTACTCTAAAATTTAGTTGAAATTGGGTCAAATTTAGGTGATAGTTTGTTACCAATTAAATTTTTTTTTCCTTTTTCCTCCTTACCGTCTAAAGATTGATGCACCTTATTATTGGTGGGTTTTTTTTTCTTTCTTTTAGCCCCCTTAAAGTAAGAGTAAAATTTTGACCCATTTTAATCCCATTGGGCCGATGAGCAGGCTCTATATATATTCTTTGTAATAAGAAGTGTTTTTTAAAAAAATATTAAAATATTTTTTTTTATTAAATAAAAAAACAATACATAAATAAAATACAAATTTGAATTTAAGGTAATAAAAATAAAGAGTTATATAACTTCTATCATAAATAAATCCCAATCTTTTATAATAAAAAGTTGATACCGGTTATATTAAAAAATATATTATATTAATTATCTCATTACAAAAATTAATTACAAATTTATATTATTTTAATATTTTTTTATTAAAATATTTTTTTTATCACATGAATTAAAAAAATTAAAAGTGTGAGACTATAATAAAAATAAAGTAAAATTTATAATGAAAATATTTAATATAAAATCAATGGTAATAATATTTGGATATTTTAAAATATTATTATTTAAGAAAAATTTCATTTAATCGATAATATAAGAAAAAAAATGTTAATAAAACAATGATTAAAAAAATATAATTTATTTTTAATTTACCTCTTTCCAAAACAGTGTACTAACCAAACCACACCGATGGTTTTATATCTGTCCCCTCAATTTTCCGTGGGCTAAATTTCGGACTGCAAAATTTGAACTTAAAAAGTATCAATCTTTTGTGATTTTGCTGAAATAACGTATATTTCTCTCCATTTCAGGTTCTGGGTATGCTTCAAAATCTCATATATTTTATTCATTATTCATCATTTCGGCCTTATGTATTTGTTTACTTGTGGGTTTTGTGGAATTCATGCCAGATAGGATCTAAGACTTGCATTTTATGATTTTCTGAATCTCATTATTTTTCTTGACTTTACCAATTTTTATATGCTATATGTTGAAATTTTTGCATTATTTTCACTGAAATTTTTTATTTGGTATTTGAACCTGACGCTTCTTTTGGTATTTTAGATGCGATTGCTATTTTACTGCTGCAATTTTTAATCAGATTGGTCCCACATTTATATGTAACTTGTATTTTAAGCTGAAGATTTTTAGAAGTTTTTCTTTTTTATTGTTCTTAGTTTTTTAACTTAACAATTTAGACGTTGTGTTTGTGTTCCTTGTGGAAAGTTCGATAAAATTAGAAGTGGTTTCTTTCAGGAATTGCAGTTGTTTGGGATTTGACATCCAAAATTACAGGTGGTTTTCTTTTTCTTTTCTCTTTTTATAGAAAAAATACAGTTTTTTTTAATGAGATTGAGAAAAAAATTTATCCAAAAATTGCTTCAATATGATACTCATAGATGACCATGCAGATGTACATAGGTTATGTAAAATTGTACACGAGTTATGAGTTATGTAAGGCTATAATTGTGACTTTGGAATATTTTCGATTCAAATTCCAAAAGTATGCGATTTAGGGCCGAACTGGTTATTTGTATTATTATGGTGAGCTCTTTGTTTGAATTGATAAGTATTATTATTATGGATTGGCTATGGTTGTTAGGATACAAATCGAGTTTGTTTGGTTAGTCCTTTGATTCCCGGGGTTTTGGATTCCTCTAACTAAGAAAAATCCTGTTTGGAATTAAATCAAATATGAGAGATTGAAACTCGTTACTCTCATTATGTTCTTTGAGGATGGGGATAGCAATTCTAACTTTGGTGAGTGGCTGCATCCTGAGATTAATATGAGGTTTCCTGACCATGTGAAGCTGAGTGATGAGAAGAAAGAAGAGCAGAGAACAGAAGTAAGCAGTGGCAGACTCAAAAAGTAATTGATTGGGGCTGAATTGTTCGTTGTATATTGATGGTTGAGGTGCTCGTTCTTTTTCCATTTTATTTTTCTCTAATAATGAGTATTCCTTCATAACTTATGATAAAATTGTTAATGTAAAATAAAAGATTAGATCAATTATACCATTATACAATGAATAAACAAACAACTCGTACAATAAAATTAAAGTTCGAAAAATTCTAAGCTCAAATTACAAAGGTCATAAATGAAACAAACATATTGTATTATGTATATATAAAGTGAGAAAAACCTAGCTTGAAAAAAAATGGTTGTTTTCTACAATCCAATTTTTAATCAACCCAAAAAACTAGGTTTATTTTATTTTAAAAGTGAAATTTTTTTACTTCAACTGGAGAAATAAACGTTTTATTTAATATTACAAATAAGTGAAATACATGAAAAACATTTTCTTTTTTATCATTTGTGAAAAAGAATAAAAATATGAAAAGATATTAAAGTTGCAACTTTTTTGTTTATTTGAAAGAGATAGTCTTAAAGGAAAGCCAATTGATCACAGGAAGTCAAAATTTCATAGTGACAGGCCAAATAAGACGCCATTATTGTGGTTGTGTGCAGCAAACTGCACTAGGATAGAGAACATAAATAAAGTCCAGATTTCATAAGGATATAAGACATAAGTACTGAGATTTAATGATATGTGGACTATATAAGACTTCTCTTAGAGTGCTATTCCCAGTCTAGCCCTCCATATAGGACCGCCATGGTAGTAACAAATCAGTGAGTGTGCCTGAATTTGATGGTCATGAGGTGATGGGAGAGAATGTGATGAGAAAGGTTGGTGGTACTGAAGCAGCAAAGAGTAACAGTGTATATTCCTCTGTTGGTGAGAGGGCTATGAACGAAAAGAGAGTGTATGTATGCAAATAATTTTCTGATTTTTGTAATAAAAACGAGTGTTAAATTCATCTTTGGAATCACTTCAAGCAGTAAGAAGCAGGGGGAATTTTTGGTCTAGAAGAGAAAAAATGGTGGCAAGGAAGATGCTTCAAAAGTGGTTAGAGGTGGTGGTAGGAGAATGAGGGAGGAACTGGAACTCTGGAAGACAACTTTATTGAGCAATTCAAGAACTAAGGAGGCTGTTAAGCCTTGCTAATTTTAATGCTGTTTATTGGAGCGTGACAATTTTGACTCAATAAAGCGTTTTATGGGTGTCTAATTGTGTACTTGCAAAGCATATTCATGCCCTGTTTTGTAGATGGTGTCATATGCTACTTTTAAAGGACGTTCCTATGCTTATTAATTCTAAAGGAATGAGCACGGAAAATGATATTTTGACAAGGAAGTGTATGTTTATGGATCTTATTGCAGTCTTATGGAATAGTCATATGCTTATTTTCTACATTCTCCTTCAATAATATAAGTGAAGCTAGATATCAGGCCAAAGCAGCTAAACCTTTTATAGATTCCAATGAATACATTCTTGTGTAGTTGTTGACTAAAAAGTTTCTTTTGTAATTGCAGGGGTTTAGGAGATGTCTGATTAAAGGCATAATGTTCTTATTTAAGTCATAATGTTCTAAGCCATAGTTCTAATACAAATCCAAGGCCAATAGATATTATTCTCATAAACTCTAAAACTTCAGTACAACTTGGTTCTAGAATGTCAATCTTATCAAAGCTGCGCTGTATTACTGTGGATGTGACTGGTACATTGATAGCATACAAAGGGGATCTTGGTGACTACTATTGCATGGCAGCCAAATCTGTTGGGCTGCCATGCCCTGACTACAAACGTGTACATGAGGGCTTCAAGTTTGCATATAAAGACATGGCCCAGAAGTATCCATGTTTTGGATATGCTGCGAAAATGCCCAACATTATTTGGTGGAAAACTTGTGTTAGAGACTCCTTTATCAGGGTAAGATTTGTGACACTCCCTGAATTTTCAGGCATAGCTTTTTCTTGGCAACCAAAGAAAATTTAGAGGACAAGGGAAACAAACCAGGGAATAATTCCAAGCCTTCAACAACTCTAACAGAGAGTAGCTGGAATAGCTTTTTCTATTGAGTTTGTCTTATTCTTTATTTTTTGGCTACATATTTTGCTAATTATGTCATCACTTGCACCATGGTTTTCTCGAACTATATCTTTTAAAAATGTTGGTGCCTTTAAAGCACTTGCAAGTTTGGTTGCTTCACAATGTTTAGAGCTTGATTTATGTATTATACAGCAATTGCAAGAACAAAATTGTTATCTTTGGAACTGTAATGTTGTGACATCCTTGTTTTGTGTAGGCTGGATATAACTACGATGAGGAGACATTTGAGAAGGTGTTTAAACGCATATATGCTTCTTTTGGTTCATCTGCTCCTTACACCATCTTTCCTGATTCCCAGCCCTTCCTAAGGTGGGTTCGCGAACAAGGCCTTAAGGTTGGGATTATTAGCAATGCTGAATATCGTTATAAGGATGTAATTCTTCCAGCTATGGGTTTGAACCAGGTACATTAGTTGTTTCCAATGGATGAACTTTTTGTAATTTTCTCACAAACAGGTCACAATTTATAGAAATCTATACGTGCGAACATGATCATGAGAAAATATTTGCTTATTAAGCATGGTGTCACAGTAGCGGCAAGGATTTTCTCCTATCATCACTACATCTCTGTATCTGCTTGTGCAGGGATCTGAGTGGGACTTTGGGGTGTTCTCTGGTTTAGAAGGTGTGGAAAAACCGGACCCGAGAATATATGAGATTGCTCTTGAAAGGGCTGGAAATGTCAATCCACAAGAGGTTCTGCATATAGGAGACAGCATGCGCAAAGATTGTTTGCCAGCAAAGAGTGTTGGTATGCATGCAATATTATTGGATAGATTCAAGACATCTGATGCAGAGGAGTGGCGAAGATCAAATGCAACAGTACTTACGGATTTGGTAGCAACACAGGAATGGCTTACTTCGGAGAAGTCAACTTGCTGAGGAGTCCTACGGCTTTTGTTATATAAAGTCTGTCTTTTTGGATTAAAATTTTATGCCTATTTCTTACCAGCCTGTGTGACCTGTGTGACCTGTGTGTTAGCCTGAATTTGCTTCTCTTCTCATGTCATATCATAAAACTATAATGTTACTTATGTTTGATTGGGGAACAGCTCCTGTTGAATGCTAATTCATGTTGCTAATTTTTTTATTTTTATTTTTGTCAGAAATTTAAAAACTCCCAATGTTTCTGGGCTGGTGAGAGTAATTTAGCCAAATCCTTATGGGTATATTTAATCAACATTTATAGAATTAGAAGTTTTCACTCAAATCAATCCAATAAGGATTCGGTTTCAATAATGTCCAATCCAAATTTAAATTTGGATTGATTTCATTAATGTCCATTCAAGCATTCAGATGGGGATTGCTACTAGGGATTAGCCTCTAGCTGGCCCTCACCAAGAAGGATATTCACACCTATCAGAAGTTGCTGAGAAACGCAAAGCAACACATTGCTATTGAGGAGGATGCTAAGGCGTTCAGACAAACATCACTTGAATATGAGCTCGTAAACAATGTCAATGACGAGAAGAATATCCTCCAAAAAGAATGGGAACTAAGGTTCTCGTGAACTTATGGCAAAGAGGATGTGTAGTCTCACCTGAAGAGTAGAGTAATTGTTCCACTCACCGTCTCACTGCCGAGATAGTACCAAAGTTGGAAGGTAAGACTATGTAAGATGGCCCAAGAGATTGAATCCCAAATCTGAAGACAACAGGAAGGTTGCACCTTACTGTACCTTCTACTGATAGATGAGACACTTTAGACAACTGTATGACAATAAAGAACAAAGTGCCTCAACCAGAGGGGATATTTGAAGGAATTTGTCAACCAGAGCAACAATTCCAAAGTCAAGACAACGAAAAAGCATTAGCCATAAAGCTCTAAAGTAGCCTCTATCACTTCATACACAAAGGATAGGTCCTTCCAAGAATCTCAAACTCCTCCAAACTTCTTATATAAAGGTGTAAATTGAGATGAAATATCAATGAGATTTATCATATAATCTATTTATTTTTAATGTTTATATCATCTTGTCTTAATTTTTAATGAGATAAGAAGTAATAAAACGGTACTAATTAAAATATCTTATTTGTTTTTAATGTGTTTAAATGAGATAAGTAAGAATACAAAAACAATGAATAATATAAAACATGATTATTTATATGTAAGTTTAATAAGAAAAATGATACAACATATATTAAAAATTAAGTTTATTAAAACTAAAATGTAAATAAGATATATTCAAATGTTGAGATAATATTGTATCATGAATTCATTAAAGATACTAAATAAAATATGAGTTTACGAGACAATCCAATTTACATTTCTACTATTATGCAATACAAATAGGAACTCCCACTTAAGAGGTTCTAAAAATAGCAGCTCTAATTGAAACAAGGTGTTGTTATCAGTTCCATCGAAGACGAATTCACCAAAATAGCATCCCTTACGAGGGAGTTTGAGTGCTTAGCTAGTGAAGAGCTTTAGAAGCTAGTTGGAGGTTAGGAGTATCATTTGTATAGAAAATTTTGGTGACTTTCAGTTATACCATTAGTCTTAGTGAGATATAATCTAGACTATAGAGTCCACTAGCTTTTGTATTTAAAATCTCCTTTAGTGGAACATACTAATTCTTGTTTTATTGACAGTATCTTACTTGTTGAGCCAATTATTAGATTCCTGTTGAAGTTTATTTTTTCATTTCTTAATATTATTTCCACAATATGGGTTATCTATATAAGATTAATAAATAAAAATTGAGATTTTATATTCTAAATTATATTTGGATTCATTTACTCTATGTTAACTCTATGGGTCTTCAATTTATTTATGTCTTCAACCCATGCAGTCATCTCCTGTTAATTATACTATGTGACTACTTCTCAATTATTTATCTGTAAGTCTTCAACAAGGGAATACCAGTGCTCTTCTGAAGCAAATCCGATCAAGAAGCTACTACTCGCGCTTTTTGCACTCAACTACAACTACTAACTGTTGTACTAATTCAACTTTCGTTTTTTTTTTATCTTCATATTTGTGGGTGGTAGTTTCAATATGCATTGCGACTTTCATTAGCTCCATGTAATCATTGCTTAGTCAAAAGAGATCGAATTGAATTTAAACATAAGATATTCAGAGAATATTCTCCTATAAGATATTATCTCAATAATATATAATATTCTGGGATTTGTCAATATCTTCCCTGATTATCTCCTACCATGTATATCAAATCTCGGCCCTATAAATATCCTCAAAATTCAATTATAAAATATGTATTCTTTAATCTACTATTTACCATTTAAGTTTTCTCTATAAAAATCTGGCTTAGGCATCAAAATGTTTTTGTCACCACCTCGATGTCATAGTCCAAAGTGTTTTTTTATTTTTTGTTTTCTTTTTGTCTTTTCATGATCAGGATTCAAGAGCATGGTGAACACATAAATTGATATCAACATTCTGTGCCATCAGTAGGAATCAATATTTAGTGTTTTATCAATTTGAGCTAGCAAAAACTCAAGAACATTCATATGTTTTCACTGTCTTCATCATATTTATCATCCTATTTCTTCCTTTGAAGCCCTTTGATCCTCAAAACTTCCAAGAAAATTCTAAAGTAATGTTAGTAGAGATCATGCTGTTAGCCTAGTCTATCAAACATCCAGCTGGAACCTAGACAAACACTAGGCTTCCACCACCCCAAAAGAAGGCTGGTAGAAAACGAATGGGATCTTTAGAAACCCATAATAGGCATCGGGTTACTCACATAGAAGATGTGCTCCAGTATGCAGTGTAGAGACTTCCTGTTCCCAAGATAAGCTAATACCAACATAACATCTTTGTACTACACCCACTAACACCAAGCGCTCGCATGGAAATAAATGTATCCGGGAAAACTCCAAAAAGCAAGAATGCCAGCCATTTCCTAATGATCACCATCTATACAGGCATGTGTAATCCAAACCAGATTTGTTTGGCTTGCCTTTAAGGACCACCCCAAGGTTGTCCAAACCGCTACCTCCAAGATTGTGCTTTCCAAAACATTGCCTTCTAGGTAACCCAATCCAAGACGCATTGGACTTGATGGATCACCACCTTTTGGGCCGCGTTATCCGTACAAGCTTCCTTCCAGATTGCACTGCTTAGCTCGTCGTCCTCCAGACTGTGAATCCAGGTTGTCAATATTCAGGCCCCTACCTAATGAGACAGGCATGTCGCTTTACAAGCCGCGATGTCCAAGCTCAGAGTCTAGGTTACATAAGGATGTTCTGGAAACATTCAACAGTTCCATAGTGCTACACTTAGACATGTGAGCAACATTTCATCCGGGACAAATGAAATAAAAATAAATGTGAGACAAACGAAGAATACTGAACCAAAGTATCTATAAAATGCTCCTTCAACAAAAATTTAAAAATAAAATTATTTTATTAAAATTAGAAATATATATAAATATAAATATATGTATAAATTATAAATATAAAATTTAAATAATGTATAATTTAAATAAGAAAAAATAATTGATTTTCGTGTGTCATACTTATTTCCTAAAATCCAATAATTAAACAATAATAAATTTATATTACAATTTATTATTTCACAAATTTTTAATTATTTAAACTCTATTTAATAAACTTACTTTTAAATAGAAAATATACAACAACAAAAATATTTTTTTCCCTTTACCTTTTCTTTTTTTTCTTTTATCTTTTATCTTTTCTTTTTCTTTTTTATTCGCTTCTTATTAGGAGTGTCCATAAACCGGTCCGGACCGGACCAAATCGTAAAACCGGACCGGACCGAATGGTTTTACTAATCAAACGGTCCGGTCCGGTTTGTATTAATTTTAAACCGTTTGAACCGGACCGGACAGATTTAATAATATATTAAAATTTTCACATTTTTTTTATTAAATTATAAAAAAATCGAACCAAATTGAGAATCAAACCGGACCGAACGGTTTATAAGTCAAATGGTCTGATCCGATTTTTATTTCTTAAAACCGTTTTAAATGGTCTGGTCCGGTCCGGTCCGAGTAATATGAACGGTCCGATCCGGTTAAATTTTTTTTAGGAAAAACCGGACCGGACCATGGACACTTCTTAACAATTGTCTTCTCTACTTTTTTTCATACTTTTTTTCTCAATGAACAGGTATATATATACCCATGAAAAATAGAAGCAGAACTGAAAGAATTAATTCAAAAACTGAAAAGAGAAAAATGAAAGCAAAACTTTAATTCAAAAATAGAAAGTTTCTGAATCAGAAAAGAAAAGAATGTAAGCATAATGGAAATTTTCAGAAACAAAAAATTTAATTTAGAAATGAATTTTTCGTTTCTGAATTAAGACAAAAATGTTTTTGGTTTTAAGGCAATTTAATTAAAATATTTCAACAATCCCCCACATGAATAAAATTGATGTAGATTTTAAATCAAATTTTGATACGAAAATGGAGTTCAATAGATCAAAACCTGTATAGTATAGATAAGTGTTACCCTTTAAACTTTTCTTTGTGAAAGTATATTTACCTTACTGACTGACTAGTAAACGCGATGTCCTTGAACTATTTTATCGTTTATGTAAGCGATGACATACTTCACACAAAAGTCTCTCCTGATACAATTAAATTATCACTGTTATGTTCGTTTTGGTTATGAATATACGTCTAGTTCTGTGAGAGTCTTTAAAGAATTGAACCATGTACAATTATATTTCGAAGTAGCCCCATTCCTCCCTCACATAAATGATATATTATTTTTAAAAGTAATCCGCAAAGAGTAACTCGTATGCTGCCTTACAAGTATCACTATTTTCATCAAGGAATGGATTTGGAGATAAACCTCACAGTGATCTCACTAAGTCTTTACAATTAGACTGTCCCTTTAAACTTAGATCTTGGGATCTCTAGTCAAATAAGTTGGGTTTCCTTTACAAATCCTTATTTATTCATAGGCTTCAGTCTCATTCCTCTCGATGAATTATTAACTAACTCCTTATTTAATCCTTTAGTTAAGGGATCTGCTATGTTATTCTTTGACTACACATAGTCAATAGAGATAACTCCAATTGAGAGTAGATATCTAATGGTATTATATCTATAAGGTATTTGTCGAGACTTACCATTATACATATTTCTCTATGCCCCACCAATAGCAGATTGACTATTACAATGAATGCATATTGTAGGTACAAGCTTTACATATTTAGAAATATCCTCTAAAACATTGTGTAGCTATTCGGCTTCTTCCCCACATTTATCCAAAGTGATGAAGTTTGATTCCATCGTGGATCTAGCAATGCACGTCTTCTTAGAGGACTTTCATGAAACAGTTGCACCACCCAGTATGAATACATATCCACTAGTAGACTTTCAGTCTTTCATGTTAGATATCTAATTCGTATCAATGTATCCTTCTAATACAGTTGGGTATCTTTTGTAGTACAGTCCATAGCTACGTGTGTATCTTAAGTATCTAAATAATCTTGTAACACCTTTCTAGTGATCAGATCCTAGATTACGAGTATATCTACTTAGTTTTCTTACAACGTAAGCTATGTCTGGTCTCATACAACCCATCAAGTACATAAGACTTCCTATCACTCTAGAATATTCCAATTGAGACACACTCACATTTTTATTTTTAGATAGGTGTAGATTTACATCTAATGGTGTTCTCACAATTCCAAAATCACCCTTATTGAATTTCTCAAGTATTTTTCCAACATAATGACATTGACTTAGAATGAAACCGTTTGATATCCTTGATATCTTAATTCCCAGAATTATATCAACAGGCCCCATATCGTTCATATCAAACCTTGAATTCAACATAAACTTAGTAGATTTGATCATTTCATCATTTGATCATTTGATCATTAATACACACAATTAGAATGTCCCCAACGTAAAGACATAAGATAACATAACCATCTTCTTTGTCCTTGACATATACACATTTGTCACATTCGTTGATTTTAAAGCCATTTATCCTTATGACATTATCAAACTTCTCATGCCACTATTTTGGTACTTGTTCCAAGCCATATAAAGACTTTATCAATTTACAAACCTTTCCTTCTTGCCCTAAGCATGAAAAACCAATGGATTGATCCATGTAGATTTCTTCGTCTAACTCTCCATTTAGAAAGGCTATCTTTACATCTATTTGATGTATTTCAAGATTTCGTAAAATGGCGATAGCAATTATCATCCTTATAAATGTTATTCTCATCATAGGAGAATAAGCATCAATGTAATCAAGGATATATCATTGTTTGTATCCCTTAATTATAAGTCTGGCCTTGTACTTATCAATTGATCCATATGATCTACGTTTTCTTGTTAAAATCCACTTGGACCCTATTGTTTTTTTACTTTGAAGTAAATCAACTAGTTCCCAAGTGTGATTTTATAGAATGGACTCAATTTCACTATTAATGGCTTCTTACCATTAAGGACTTTCAGAAGAATTCACAGCCTCTTCATAGGTTTAAGGTTCAATTTCTAGTAAGTAAGTCAAAAAATATAGAAAAAAGGACATTTTTGTCTTAACCCTTTTACTATGTTTGAGTTCATCCTCAACCTCTTGTTCAGGTTCTTTGTTTTGACTACCTTCATTCATAGTCTTATACGTTCGTTTAGACAAATTTGATTCTCCTTGAGATTTACTTGGAAATATATGTTCAAAGAACGATGCATTCCTTGATTATATTATCGTGTTCTTGTACATGTTTGGGATCTTTGACTCATGCACAAGAACTGATAAGAACTACTATTATGTGAATATCCAATAAAGATGCAATCTATTATTTTTGGACCTATCTTTACCTTCTTAGGTATAGGTATAGCCACTTTTGCAAGACATCTCCATACTCGCAAATATTTATAGGAAGGTATCATTCCTTTAAATAATTCATATTGTGTTTTATGTGTCTTTTTTCTAGGTACCTTATTTAAAAGATAGTTAGCTGACAAAATAGATTCCCCTACAAATTCTGTGGCAACCCAAAACTTAATAGCATTGCATCCATCATTTCTTTTAAGGTACGATTCTTACGCTCAATAACTCCATTTTGCTGAGGTGAATAAGGCGTTTTCGTTTCATGAATAACTCTATGTTATGCACAGAATTCACCAAACGGTGCTTCATATTCACCACCACGATCAATGGGTAGTACCTTGATCTTCTTGTTGAGTTGATTGTCAACTTCTGTTTTATAAAGAATAAATTTCTCTATAGCTTTATCTTTACTTTTAAGAAAATACACATAGTAATATTCCATGCTATCATCAACAAAAGTAATAAAATACTTATTGCTACCCTGTGTTTAAAGAAATTTCAAATCACATAGATCACTATGGATTCAGTCAAGAGGTTCAGTGTTCCTTTCAATCGAATGAAACGATGACCTAGTCATTTTTGCATCATCACAAGTCTCACACTTATGCTTTGAATCTATTTGGAATGTGGGTATGTGTTCTATGTTAATTAGTATACGCAATGTATCATAATTAATACGACCTAGTCTACCATGCCACAAGTTGGAAGACTCAAATAAATAAGCAAAAGAATTAATCTTATTAATATTCTTAGCTTTTACAGTCATTACATTAAGCTTAAATAGCACATCAGATACATATCCTTTGTCCCACAAACATCCCATTTTTGGTCATAACGACCTTATCAGATTCCAACACCATCTGAAAGCCATGTTTGTTTAGCAATGAGCTAGAAACAAGATTCTTACCGATGTTTGGCACATAGAGTATATTTTTTAATGTAAACTTCTTCCTAAAGGTCATCTTTAATTTGACCTGACTTTACCCTTGAATGGATAATGGGTAGAATTTCTCATGAAGAACTGATCGCCACACAAATTATGTGTGCAATGAATACGCAAGTATACGCATCGTAATAAGTATTATAATGATAAGTAAAGATCGTTCCCACAGAGATTATTTTTTAGAAACTAATTTTTAAAACTAAAAATAATAAAAATCAATTTTTTTGGTGTTTTTATATCTTAAGAAAGCAAAATTAAAATAACTAAAAGTAAATAGCAATAATTAATTAAATCAGATTTTGTGACTAAAAAGATATATGAGAAAATATCTAGGAATACTTAATCCCCCAATTTTCTAAACATGCGAATCACTAAAATCCCCCCAATATAATATCAATTAATTACATGATCAATTGATTCTAACCTAGCATGTATTCCTCTCTCAAGTAAACTACACCCCATATAGTAATTAATTTAATCATACTCCCATGCCAATTAAATTGTATACTACTCATTAAGTTCATCAAGTATAGATCATATACATAAGAATCATACATCTCTGCCTAGAAACTATGCATGTTATTTAATCAAGAAAAATAATTAAATAATTTTCTCAAATCTATTTAATTGCCTCTATAGATAAATTGTTGGCCAAACAATTAATAGCATAAAAATCAGATTAAATAATATAATTAAATTAATATTATAACTGGAAAAAATATTAGATCATCACATGGTGAAAATTGGGTTCATAAGATCCCTAGATTAATAAATTAATTACACATAATTATGTTCATAAAAATCATATTTTTCATAAAGAAAGACATAAAATTAATAAAGAAAAGAGTAGAAAAAGAAATACAATCAATCTCTTGAATTGTAGAATTAATTTCCTCTTGAATTGTAGAATTAATTTCCTCTTGAATCTCCACCAAAATTGTGTCCTTTCTTCACCTTTTCTGTATTTTCTCTCTTTTTAGCTCTAAAAACTGACCAAAATTTTGCTAATAGAGGCAAATTAGGGTTTATGGAGTGATTAGGGGCTTAAATAAAACTCAGGTGCGATCTGGACCATCCGATCAGCTTCAAATCAAGGGCTACGATCAAAACAAGCAAAACTGACAATTTTAGCCAATCACAGTGTGACACGTGGCATCAGAAATTCATTGGGCAAATCAGGGAGCGATGCGTGACAAAGGAGACCGGTCAGAGTGAACCATAGTCAAGTCAGCAACACGTGGTGCTACATGATTAGTAGGAATGGATGGCATGGCACATGGGTGGAATGCACGGAAGAATGACGTGGTGAAACGTGTCATGGCGCATTCACGGATTTTTGAACTCGGATTGAATGCCGTGTTGACACGTGGCGCGTGTTTCATCCTCCTCACACGCGGCACAACGTGATTCACTCTCCGTGCTTGTGTGGCGTCTGCATGGCTTGCCCAGTTAGCTCCTCTGCTTGCATGGCATGCCACATGGTAGCTTCTAATTGGTCCTGCTTAAAAATTCCAAAAATTATATTTTCACCCCTTTTCACTAAAAAGTTTATATTTAAAATTTTTTTTTGCCATAAAAATACTATTTATTAAATAAAACAAGTAAATATTAAGTAAAAAAGTGAACTAATAACTCTATTTTCATAGAGTTATCAAAAGCTTATCTCCATCTTTCACTGCTTCAAAAGTAGTGAATAGCTCCTTATCTGAGCATATGTGCCTTATTGAACCAATATCAATCCACCACTTTTCTAGGTTTGATTCCAACAATTCACCTGAGAAATGACTACACACAAGTCAATGTCGAAGATATCATGAGTGATGTCATCAACCATGTTTGCCTCATAATTTTTCTTTCTTTTTAGAAACTTACAGTCTAGGGCTTTATGCTTTATCCTTTGATAGTTAAAGTAAATCCTTCTGATGCTTAACTTCTTAAACGTTGCTTCTTTAGGTCCCAATTTAGACCCTTTACCCAGCTTGCCTTTTCTCTTATTCTTATTATGTTTGTAACTTTGACCATGCTCCATCACAATAGCCTTGGGTGCTTATGTGATATACCCTCTTTTAGAAGAAGCTTTGTTGTCTTCTTTCACTTTGAATCTTATCAACAAATCTTTCAAAGACACTTCCCTTCACTTGTTCTTAAGGTAGACCTTGAACCCTATTCATGAAGGGGAAACTTTTCAATTATAGCTGCAACTTGAAAGGTTTCACCAAGTACCATCCCTTCATCATACATCTATGTTATAATATCTTGGATTTCATGTGCTTGGAATCTACCATCTTATAATAAAAAAAGTGATCAACCAAAAATTTCTTGGCGCCGGTATTTTTAGTTTCATACTTCCGATCCAATGATTCCCACAAGCCTTTGTTGTCTTTTCCTTATTATACTCATTGTATAAAAAATCAGTTAGACTATTTAGAATATAGTTCTGACATAGATAATAAGAATGCTTCCATGCTTCTATAGCACCAACAGACTAAAAATCTTGTTCATCCTTATGTTGATTGGGAGTTCTTCAGTCAAGAACCTTTCCAAATTCAAGATGGTGAGATAGAACATCATCTTACTATTCCATCTCTTGAAGTTCAAATCATTAAACTTCTCCAATTTCTTTGTCATAACATGGTTCATAGGAACAAAAACCGGTAACATTGGGGTTACCCCATGAGCCACAAAAAGCCTCATCATTTGGTTTATAGTATAACCACCCACAATAGAATCAACAACATTCATAGTTAGGTTTTCAGTTCGAGATACTGGAGTGGTCATTTCAGATTCCATAATTTTTTTTTCTATTAAATACATAAATTTTAAAAATCACCAAATAAAGTTTTAGATTAAAAAAATTATTCATTAAATAAATGATAGAATATGTTAATTTACATATATATTTGTAATTTCATTAATTATAGTGATTAAATAATTTTAAAAATAAAACAATTTATTTATTTATTTAAAATTTATAAAAACAAATGTATATATAAAGCAATATATATATATATATATAGTAAAAATAAAATACAAATATAAAGTATAGAAAATTAAGAAACGGTAAATAACAGAGAGAAACAATGAATAAATTATGTAGTAATTAAAAGAGAAATAGAGATAAGTAATAAAGAGAAACAAATAATAAATTATGAAGTAATAAAAACAATATTAATAAATGATGAAGGAAATTAATAAAGATATGTAAAACTGAACTGTACATATAATATATATAGCAAAACATATATATATATATATATATATATATATATATATATATATATATATATATATATATATATATATATATATATAAAGTAAATAATTATAACATATTATGAATAATATGTACATCCCAAAATATATTTTTATATTTGTTTAACCAAAATTGAGAAAAGAATGAAAATTATCTCATGATTATCGAAAATAATACACGAATAAATAATTTAAGAATAAAATTATTGTATTAAAATTAGAAATATATATAAATATAAATATATGTATAAATTATAAATAGAAAAAAATAAAAATAGTATAGGCCTATCTATCACACAATGTCTTTAAGATAATTTTTTCTACTCACCGTGTGTGTTTGAGAACAATGAAAACTTATCTCCTAGGATACAACGATTAAATAATAATTAACTTACACCACGGTTTATTATTACATAAACTTTCAAGTATCTGAACTATATTGAAGGAACCTAATTCTAAATAGAAAATATACAACAAAAAAATAAAAATAAAAATAAAAATAAAATATTTTTTCCCTTTACTTTTCCGTACGTCTCTCTTTTTTTCCTTTTATTTTCTTTTTTCTTTTCTCTTTCTTCTTTTCCTTTTCTTTCTTAGCCGATTCTTCTTCTTTGTTTCTTTCTTCTTCTCTATTTCTTCGTTCTTCTCTATTTTTTTCCCTTACTTTTTTCCTCCATGAATGGGTATATATATACCCATGAGAAACGGAAGTAGAGCTGAAAGAATTATTTCAAAAATGAAAAAGATAAAAATGGAAGCAAAACTTTAATTCAGAAACAGAAAATTTTTGAATCGAAAAAGAAAAGAACAGAAGCAGAACGAAAAATTTAATTTAGAAATAATTTTTTTGTTTCTCAATAAAGATATAAACATTTTTTTTATTTTAAACCAATTTAATTCAAATATTTCAAAAATCAGATCCAACCACATCTAGACATGGTTAAGTTTGGCCTAGAAGCTCATTAACAAAAGTAGAATCTTGAAGCAAGTGTTTACAACACAAAATGGCTCTAGACACTTTTGGTATGAAATGATTTGGAACCTCTTTACCGATTGAGTCTCTTATAAGAATAAACTCATAAAGATTGAGAGCTACATCATTTTCAAGCCAAAAGGGAAGGGAACTCAAGTTCTCATGAACACTAATGCAAAGAGATTGTGTAGTCCTGGTTGAGGAGTCGAGTAATTATTCCACTCATAGTGATGAGCAGAATCGTGATTGCCAAAAACTTTGATGCTATCCCCGGAAACAGCACCAAAAACTTGATGCCATCCCCGGCAACGGCGCCAAAAACTTGATGATCGAAAACCGGCATCGCCGATCCTGCCAATACTTTGGTTTTATATTTATAAAACTCTCGCAAGTGCACGAATCATTTCGTAGAAAATGATAAGTATACTCCCAAGGTCAATCTAAGGAAGGAATGTATGTGGTTTTTAATTTATTATTCAAACTTTTAAAAACGAAATTAAATCCTAAACATCCTGTCACGATATTTTGGGTTTTGTTGTGTTTCTAATCTACTTACATAAAAATAAACATAGATTCAATAAACATTTATGCAAATTTTATCTTTTATAAATAGTGGAGTATTTATGGATATAATAACTAAGTTAATTACGTCATTGCATTATTTAGGTTATTAAAGATATGAATTGATATTTATTGATTCTCCCTTTTTTGTATGAATACCACCTTTGGTGGGGTTAGATATTCTTTGTTAACTAAACAAATCAATTAACACCTATAGGTGGGGTTGATAACTAATTTGGTTAATTAAATTAATTCCTTTTTCTAAGAGATGGAAAATGAACCATTTAAATGCCACCTTTGGTGGGGTTAGACAGTTTAAACTTTATTCAAGGTGTCCAAATTAAACCTAAGAATTTAATTATCAGAGTACTAACTTTCAAGTTTTAAAACCACTACTGAAAACATGTTGTCAATACATTTTTAGATAATAATTCTTATAAAAACTTTTGAAATAGAGCTTCACTCTAACTACCGGGCGATTGTACCAACAAATAAAATAGCACTACTCTAAATCAGACCGGATAATTAAACCTTAAAAATCTAATTTTCATATTTAAGTTTGTAATGAAAAATAATATATTTCTCTCTAACATTCTTAATATAAAATCTTAAATAAAAATAAAATCAATTCATTTTAGAGATTTTTACCTATTTAATATTTCGCAAGTATAACAACGTTATTATTATATCATGTTTACAAACAGCTAGCACAGTTAAATTTAATCACAGAAAAATTAAATATAACATGTAAGAATAAAGCATAAAAAATAACTGCAAAGAAAATAAAATCCTTACAGAACTTCGATGCTATTCACGTTGTTAGAAAACCTCCAAGCGGAATTTGCACTCCCATTTATTGAATCAAAAAGCTAATAAATTACAAAAACATAACTAGTTCTTCCCAAAAAGGGAAGAACTGTAAAACTAAGAGAAACTAGCTAAAACATAAGAAAAACTAAAAAAAACTAAAAACTAAGAAATGGAGAGAAAGAAAGAAGAGAGAAGTGTGTTTTGAGGTGTGTTTTTGAAGTGAAGGGAAGGGGGTATTTATAGTTGAGGATGGAGAGAAAAAATGAGTAAAAAAATGTTAAAAAATGTAAAAATGCGTAATGGACATGGTGAGGTCATCAATGACGCCAAGCATGACGTACGGGCGGCTGCATGTGAAAAATGGGGTGAAAACGCGTCATGCGCACGGAGTGGGCTGTTAGAGGCGCTGCGCGGCTCGGCGCGCGTGAACGGTGCTAGCCTTGGCCAGGGCTGAAGAGCGCCAGGCTGGCTGGCTCGGGTCACTGGGCAATAAGCGGGCGCGATTTCCATCTTTTTGACATTTTTTACCTTTTCGACCCATTTTGTCCAATTTTTCCATGTTTGTTGACCTTTTCCCACTTATTTATTAATATATTTGTGATGTATTGCTTCAAATATTCCTCTTTGAGTCTTTAAATTGCGTTTTTAAGCCAAAATACCTGAAAAACAATAAAAATACCCGTGATTCCGAAAAAGACAAATTTATATAAATATATGATAAAACATATAAATATATATATTTTTAATCAATTAATGTACATAAAATCATGGTTATTTTAGTGCTTTTTGAGCACTCATCACATAGTCTCACTAACCAAGATAGTAACAAAGCTAGAAGGTAAGGATTATGTAATATGGCTTAAGAGATTGAACCCAGATTCAAAAACAAAAGGAAGGATGCATCTTATTGTGCCTTCCACCATGACAGATGACACTCTACAAACACGGCGCTCAAGAACAAAGTATCTCATCTAGTGCTAGAGTTAGAGGTCCTTAAACTTAGGAATTTACCATTTTTCTGTTAATAAGCCACATAATCCTTAGGAAGCTATTAGTGTTGAATGGTTCTTAGCATAGTTCATGGTTGTTTAAGTGTTCTTATTCGGTTACCACGTTTGTAGCTACAAATATGGGTTACATATTGTTATCGTTTTTGTAATGGCTTTAAATAGGTGAGCTATCTCATTAATAAGATGTCAAGTTCATATTGTTTTTGTGCTCAATTTTCTCTTGTGATCAAAGCACCTAACATTCTAGTATCAGAGCCATGCCTGACAAAAACAGAGAGAGATGAGTGAAGAAAAGGATTTCACACAACCTGCCATACCATGCTTCAATGGTCACTATGACCATTGGGGAATGCTCATAGAGAATCTACTGAGATCTAAGGGCTTTTGGAAGTTAGTTCAGATAGGCTATGATGAACCATAATCCAGAGTAGAACTGATAGAAGATCAACTAAGACAATTAGAACATGTGGAGCAAAGATATTAGAAAATAAAGAATTACCTGTTCCAAGCTATTGATAGGACAATTTTGGAGCAAATTCTGGAGAAATGTACCTCAAAGGATATATGGGACAATGAAAAGGAAGTATGCAAGAAACACTAAGGTGAAACACTTAGCTCTTCAATCATTGAGGAGATATTGGGATATCATAGAGATGAAGCTAGGTGAGACTATAACTGAGTATTTTGCTTGAGTTATGAACCTATCAAACAAGATGAGAAGATATGGTGAAAACATGAAGGATGTCACTGTTATGGAAAAGATTCTCAGGACTCTCATTGAGAAATATAATTATGTAGTCATCTTATTCGAAGAGTCCAAAGATATTGATTCACTCACAATTGATGAATTACAAAATTCATTGGTTATGCATGAACAAAAATTCACACAAAATAGAAATGAAAGCAATGGAGAGGAGCATGCTTTAAATGTGACCATAGATGACAGAAACAAAGAAGATCAAGGGAGAGGAATTTTCAGAGGTAGAAGAAGGGGCAATAAGAATTTAACAAGGTCATAGTGTAGTGTTATCAATGCCACAAACTTGATCACTTTCAGTATGAATGTTCCACCTAGGATAAGCACCCAAATTATGCTGAGCAAGAGAAGATGTTGTTAATGGCCTATGTTGAAGACAGTGGAGCAAGCAGAGAAGATCTTTAGTTTGGACTTCGAGTGCAGCAAACACATGCGTGGTAACCAGGTGCTATTTGTTGAATTAACTGAATTATTTCAACACATTGTGAAATTGGGCAACAACACTAGAATGAAAGTATTAGGGAAAGGAAAAATCAAGCTGGAGATAGATGGAGTTAATTGTATCATTGGTGATGTATTCTATATGCTCGAATTAAAAAACAATCTCTTAAGCATAGGAAAACTACAAGAGAAAGGCCTAGAAATTCTCATTCAATCTAGGAAGTGCAAAATATATCATCTATACAAAGGACTTATCATTCAATTTGAGATGATAGTTAATCGGATGTTTGTCTTGATATCAAGAATTCAGCTAACCATGTCCAATTCTAACTTTGAATTCTACTTAAACACTATAACCCAAGATCTTTCTCGCCTCTAACATTGCAAATTTGGTCATATTAGTAATAAAGGACTACAAACCTTGCAACAAAAGAAAATGGTTCATAGGTTACCACAGCTCTCTTCTCCGATGTTATGTGTGTTGATTTCCTAAAAGGTAAACAACATCATGAACCTATTTTTCAAGTTTGCATACTCTTAGTGACTCAACTACCTTTCCCTAATTAGGGATGAATATTTTAACCGTGAATAACTAAAATTGTAGTTATCTATAAAAATCAGACAATTTTTCCTAAAAATAACCGTAACTAAAAAGGCATGAGATGGGTATGGTTATTGTAATACGAAAATTGTGGTTAACCGAAACCGAATATATATTAATATTATTATTTTATATACATATAATTACATAGAAAAATATAATTTTAATAATAAAACATACAATACTTTGTATAATTAGATTAAATTTTATTTATTCTTATTTTATATTTTATTTATTTTATTTAAAAAAATTGTTAAATAGTTAAAAAAATGAAAATTAATGTCAATATTTAAAATAATATGGTAAAGTAAGAATTAAGTTAATATTTAATTTTTTTAGACTAAATATATTTTTGAATAAATGTTAAAAAATAAGAAATGTGGTTAAAACATAGGGAAATTGCTACCAGTTTACAACCGATAGTTATTAGCCAAATGTATTTGAAATTGGTACGGGGTGATTATAGTTATTAGCATAACTGTCCCCACCTATCCTCGTGCCCATCCATACCCTCAACAATACTTAGGTCTATTCAATCCTACAACCTCACCCATGTACACACATAAAGAAAGACATCTCAATCTATCAAAGAAAACATATATTGTGCATTCTAACAATAAATACTAGGTTATCAACTACATATGAGAAACATGCAATAACTCACTACAATATGAAAGTAGGTAGACACATAGGATTCCATGTGAAACAAGAGATTGCTTACAATGCATGCAACATGTCATACTAACAGTCCTATTTATGTATGCATAGTTCATACAAAGTGAAGTCAAGAAGAAGGAAGCACCATAAAAACATACAACATAACATAAACTCATACATTGGACAAATACCAATGATGTAAAGTAAACACAACACTATCCCTGACATCACATAACTAACATACAACTCTCCCCCTAAATATGAGCATGTTAGGAAATAAACATGTTATGCATCATACACTCTCAAAACTCCCCCAAAGAAAAAGCATCTACATAAAGTAGAACATAGATAATATAGAAGCAGGGAAGACTACTAAGCAAGTTAAGATAAGCAAAGATCATAAACTCATATAAGAGAAATAAGATAGAAAGAGAAAGAAATAGTCAATCTTATGAAACACAACAACAAAAAATTGAGATGAAAAAGATGGCCTCAAAAGAGATCATAGGCCAAAAAGACATGGATGTGCCTTAAGAGAGATCATCAGCACAAACCGCACAATATTGCCTCCAGAGAGAGAAATGGCAACAAATTGCATGTAGTTGCTTTAAAAGAGATAATCGACAATATTCACATCATTTCTAGTCATGAGAAGAAAAGAAATTGAATAATTACTGAGCAATACCACCCTAAGAGAAAAGAAACAAGGGATGCTACTAAAACATCTAAGCATGTGAGGAAGACTTAAGTTCCAACACATAAACAAGAGACATGCTTAGACAGGGTGACAAGTCTAGTCATAACAATACATGTAAGCCAAGAGTCCTAAAGAAAAGTGAATAATCTATATGACATACAAATGCATAAGGAAAACCCGAACAGGCACATTACAAGAAACACTTATGTACTCAAGATTGTAACAATACCTCAATTTTCTTCAAAAAGACAACTAAAGCACATGAAAAGGAAAAAAAGGGAAAAGATGAACTTTAAATAATAGGAGACAAATATAGAATCAACACTCAATATACTAGGTACAAAAGAGAACAACCTAGTAAAAAAGAGGAGATGCAAACTGTTGTGTTTTACAACACACAGAAAATCGTGCAAGTATACACGGTCACAAGTAATAAAGATTTGTAAGTAAAGTACCGTTCCCACAGAGATTTGTTATTATAGTTTGTTGAGTACTAAAATTGTATCTCTCTGATTTTATCCAAAACAATCGTTGATTAAGAAAAAGGTAACAAGAAAATAAAAGAACTCTAGGATTGCAATTTTTCACCAAACTAATCCACTTTAATCATATTATTTTCTTTTGATTTATATTTTTTAGTACATTTAATTTGTCAACCAAAAACTTCTATTTTTATTCATACATCTTTTCCGAGCTCCGTATAAACACACCTCGTTAAATTAATTCACTATATCTCTATAAGAATTAAATTTAATAAGATTCATTAAGTTTTAAGTTCTCAAATGGCCACACATACAATTAGGGTATATTCCTATCCTTCATCATACATGTCATTCTATTTACGAGTAATACACACACAAATGCCTCTTCCAAGTTTATTTATGTGCCACAGATAGTTTTGATAAGATTCGTAAATAATCAAAAAGCATTAAGCACAAAATAGAATGAACAAATCGAACGTCTTATAAATCTATCAAAAATAATTAAAATCAAAGCTTCATAAATTTAGATCAAATGCAACCCTAGAAAAATTAAATTACTTCATAAATTTAAAATAAAAATTACAGCAAATGCAGAAAAATTAGAAGGAAGAAGAAAGGAAATTGAAAACATTTCAGATCGTAAATATTTGGCACATGTAGAACACAATAGAAGCCAAAAATGGCTTCTGCGTGTTCCACCGTCCAGTCCCAAACACTACAGAAAAATACCAAAACTAAAACTAAAAAAAACTCCTCAACTCTATCATCTTATCTTCTATTTATACCTAAAAAATACATAAAAAAAATATTAAAATTTAATCCACGCGGGGGACAGGAAAGTGTGGCGAAAATAATAAATCACACGCATGGGGGACAAAAATTGCATCGAAAATGGAATCGAAAAAGTGAGTGGAGATGCTGCGCATTTCTGTTTTATTTTCCTTCCACGCTGCCACGTGTCGCGTTATGATTCGCGGAAACAATTAGTAGGACACGTGGCAGCATCTCATTTTTTGAAGGGAATGGGCGCACGCAGAACTTTTCGCACGGAATTGGGGCGCGCAAAACGTGAGCCAATGGCTGGAACGAGGGCGAGATTCTAATGATTTGTTCAAGGGGAAATCGGGACACGTGGAAGACTTTAATTCGCTGGAAGAACGATTGAACGTGGTTCAGCCGCACAGAACAACGCCCTTTGGCAGACGTGTAACGGACACGTGGGTCCCACCCTACACGCTGGCCTGCACGGCAGGTGGGCCCCACTCGGGCACCGAGCCGCGCGATGGAGGAAATCCCTGCACCCAGTCTCCTTTGTCGGGTTTGAAAAGCACGCGCGCATCCGAACCGTTGATGCGTTGATCTGACGGTCTAAGATGACGCATGGATAACGCCGCGTGGAATGTTCTCTCCTGCGAAGAAAAATAACTTTTATTAATTATATTTTCACCCATAAATATATTTCAAATTACATTTTAAACTTTGTTTAATTGCAATACAGCCCTTTGGTAATTTAAATTAAATTTTAAACTTTTAATAATTAAAATTAAGCCCTAATTTAATTTAATTTATATTTTTAACATTTATAAATTGCAATTAAATACTCATTTATTTTGAAATTATATTTTTGGACGAAAACTTGCAATTAAGTACGTTTTCGATACAAATTATTTACTATTCATAAAAAATATAAAAAATAGTAAATACTAATTTATTCATCGAAAATTAACTAAAAACATTAAGAACATAGCAATTACTATTAATAAAATAGGTGAAAATAAGTATATAAAATACAGTGATCACAAACTATATGACATAATATATGAATGACAAGACTACAAAAAGAAGATTCCTATTACTTTGACACTACATGCTGAGAACATGTAACATGATACTTATGCAAAAGTCCACAAAAGAAGAAGCAAGTAAGCAAAAAAGCAAGGAAAATACAAATAAAGAGCATGCCAAAGCAACTATTAGGGGAGAATACTAGTAATAGAACAAAATTTAGGCATAGAACCAAATATGACAGTAAACATACTATACAAGACAAAGAAGCAATGAGAAAGAGATATGCATGAACAAGAATATAGGGAGCCGATAGAGAAAAACAATCTCACATAATAAAAACAACCCACTCCATTGAAGACAATGGGCATAATTATACAATGTGTGTTTGTGTAGATAGAGCTCTAGGATCAAGCACCCAAGATATTAACCCTAAATAAAGGTGACCCACTTTTATACAAATTAAAGATTCTCATATGTAGGAACAATTACATCAAGTTTGTTTGTTCTTCCAACTCAAATAGGTAATTGAGACCTATATGAGAGATGGAGATGCGAACCCATGGAATCTTTTTGAGAGCTCTGTACCAATTCGACCAAGCCGGCCTCACAAACTTGAGTTAAGAAAATAACATAGGAAAAGTACAAAAATAACATGCTCAATTCAATACACAATAGAAACTACTTGCAATAAGGAAGAAAAACTATAGTAAACACACTAGTGATGGTGTGCCTCACAGGCTCCTATCTAGACTAGCATTAAGCATAAGCATGGCAAAAAAAAAATAGCATGTGAGACAAGAAAGCATACTAGAACAACTAAAGAATTCCAATTTAATACTTCTTATGAGGAAACATATTCGATAAATGATGATTGTACTTTCACAGCATACAATCAAATAAAACATAGCATATCTTAAGAAATAGTCCAACACCTAGTGCATAACTAGGGTAAGGAGATATTGACTTCTTATAGACTCGCACCAAACTCGTATGTAGATAAAAATCAGAAGTAATATAAATTAATCAAGAAATAGGTAGATTAATTTAATACAGAAAAAGCAATAAACAAAAAGTTGTAGGCATGCTACAAGTAAAAGAAGGAAAGCATGTAACTACAAAAATCAAATAAGCTTTCTAATCAAAGTCTAGATCTAGTATGTTTACACATTCATGATGCAAACTTAGATTATACAAACACAATAGGTTGTACATACATAACAACAATGAAGGAGCCCAAGATCTAATACATAATCAAGTTAAAGAGATACTAACTCCTTAAGGACCCTACGCAAGTGCAAACAATAGAAGAATAAACTCTTCATTAATAATCACAGAGTAATAGAAATAATTACAAACAAGCAGTATTATAAAGCAGATAATAACTAATAAAAGCTTTTTAATCAAAGTTTAAACTTTCATATGTAGAGACATACATAATTTAAACTTTGATTATACTAGCAAATTATTAGAGTATGAATAACACCAAATATAGTGAGGTAAAACCACATAGTAACATCCTCGAGTCTCTTATGGAAACTGCTCAGCAGCAATCAAATTCACCAAGCAATAAAACAATTACAGCTTTAAAAGAAATAAAACACATATTACCTCTATCAATCAGGACCTCTTACTGAATTTCTGATTTCTACCCTTGCTTATTGCCCGCAGAATGACTTGGTTTGACACACAAATTCAACTACCAGTCAACACGCAAGTCATGACCACATAGGCTTCTCATGTAAGAAAGATTTGCACGAAGACAACTACCAGTCGATACATGGCTCACACATAAAAACCCACTCGCAAATACTATCTTGAGTACTCACCACTCAATAGCACAATTTTGCTCACTCAGTCACCAATCACTACTACAAATAACACTCAAGATAATAGTAATTTAGAAATAGAAGAACAAGATGTCAATTTGAAAAAATTCCCTTGCATTTTTTCTCAATAAAAAACTAGAAGAAATAAGGTATTTATAGAGGAATACCAACAGTCGAACCACCTCACCATGAAATTTCCATGATCCTCGCCGACCACCTAACTATGGCCTTGTCAATAGGTATGGAAAGGTGCCAAAAATCATATTTTTTCATTCCAAAAATTGTGAGTAATTTTCATAAATACCTACAATGAAATCGAGACAAAAATTACCCATCACGTCCTAGCATGCATACTAAACAAATAGCCTATGGTGTCTTAAAAACATGTTTTCAATCACAGTATTCCTAAGTATGTGCTTGGATGTATTATTAATCTATAGTAACAAACCTTACATAAGGAAAGCCAAAACACTAACTGAAATAAATAGGCCCCATGTTTTGCACATGGAAAATCAACATACAGACAAAAAGTATAACAAGACTTACATTAATTTCTTTTTATAATTTTTTATAATTTTAAGAAAATAAATGAAAAATATAAATCTCTTTGTTGCCTGAGAGCTAGGAAAAATATTTATTAAAAAACTGGTAGTGATTTTGTATATACACATATACATATATACATACATACACTTCTACATATGTGTGTGTGTGATAATATCAAAAATACCCCCTTAAGTTTTGAAGTAATATCATAAATACTCTTAAAATTTTAAAAATATTACAAGCACCCTCAACTAAACATAAGTTAAAGTTAAATAAATGAGTAGAGATTATTTTTATAAATTAAAAATGATAAAAAAAATAAGAAACCAATAAATAATACAAACACACACATAAGATGTATCAGGACATTTCTCACAAGAAATGGTAATTAGTAAAAATAAATTTGAAGAAATACAAAAGGCAAAATAAAATCTTAAAGAAGGAGATGGATTTAAAGATTCATCATCCTCAAGAATAAAGAAATATTTCCAAAAAATATAATTTATTATAGAACAAGTAATGAAAAAATGAGTATTAACATTACAAATGCAAAAAGAATGTATAATATATCATTAATTGACAAATAAATCATTATGGATAAACTATCAAAATTTCTCAAAAGGACAAAGGAAAAATTAGATACATCCAATTAGGATAAATATAAATATTGATAAAAAAACACATTTTAGAGAAAGAATTAATAAGCCAATAAAACAAGCATTTCTAGATAATCAAATAATAAAATAGAAAATGTACTTTATTAGGAATGATCCATGGAAACTTAGGATACCAAAAATTAAAATTTACGACATAACCTAGGTTTTCCATTGGTATTAATCATAAGAACTTAAACTAAGTGTTAAGTTTAGCCTATGAATTTGAAAGAGAAGATTTAATAAAAGAAGGAAATCATCCATTTTCAGTATATAGTACATAGTAGATATTAATTAACAAACAATCACAATAGTTCAATATATGGATAAAATGAATTCATAGAAATAGATAAAACTTTTCAAGAAATTGGACAAATAAAAAAACCAAAAATATTAATAGACTTCGTCCAGAAGAATGGAACTTAGATGTTAAAAAAACTTCTAATATCAGGAAGAAATAGTAAAGTAGTAAGAAATAATAATATATCAAGGTTTACAATTATAGATCCTAAAGGAGAAACCTCTAACAAAAAAATAAAGCTTACAGATCTAAAACAAGAAGTTCAAATAATGATAGTATTAGTCCATGACATAATATTAGAAAAGAAAATGATATCAATGTTATCCTAATAATGTTCAATAACAAACTACTGAATTTACAATTAGATTTGGATGCAAGCCTAATAGGCATATAAAAAAATCAAATAAGAATAATGAGAGCTTTAATTCTTTTAGTAGAAGAACTAGATATAGTACAAGAATCAAATATCAAGTCTTTCGAAGACATAAATGAAACAAAAAAGAACTCATAAAAGAAATAAAATAATATGGTTATAATAAGAAATTACAACGAGACATACATAAGGAATTCACAAAATTAAGAAAGGCTATAAATAACATACCCAAGGACAATGAAATTATAGGTTACAAATCTGATTCATTTATAGGATTAAAAGAAGAATTAATAGGAGAACAAATACAATGATACCTAGGAATGAGAAAATAAAGAATGAAGAAAATACAAAGATAAAGAAGAAGCAATAATCCTAGTTTAATGGAATATAAAAAAGAATTAGAAAACAATAGTTTATAGACCTTGAGAATAGAGACATAGAAAATTTAGTTAGTTTCTTAACCCTAATAGATGAAGAATTAGTAAGATATTATGATGAAAAAATTTGTACAAACAAAAATGAAGATGATATGGTAATAATCAGTGTAAATGATTCTGAACTAGAAAATATGATCCAAAAAAATTATATGAAACCAATTTAATTACCAATTCCTTATCAAGAAGGAATATTTGATCCACATAGATAAGAAAGAAATAAGCAAAAGTTAGAAGAACTTGACCTTTCTTATAGAAGAAAAAAACCTAGAATAAAAGAAGGATTACATTGGGGAACTAGAGGTAGTATCCCACCATAATTCAAGAAAATTACAAATCTAATCTTTTAGATTAAGATTGTATAAGAGATAGGAAATAATTTCTAGATGAATACTTTACTGGTATGTGTATAGTTATACAACCTCTCTAACCATATGATAAACTTTTCAAATTGTAGAGTCTTAGTAGCTCACAAAATGACATAAAATGTTAAAATTTTATTTATAAATTAAACGAAACAACAACATCTACAAATGTAAGAGAATGCTCCCATAGGTAGAGAATATTTAGATACTATAGTAAATGAAATATACAAGAAATTTATCCAAAAATATAAATGAAGATATATCATTGAATCCAATGAAAATAAAATTGAGGAAGCCAAATGGAATTTAACAAATATGAAAATATGTAACATGTGTTATATAGATTCCTTTATTTGTGAATATAAAATGTATTATCATAAGTTACCACCCTTCCTACAAGAAACTTATAAGAAATTATTTTTTCATAAATTACCTAAAATATTACATAAAACCATAACTAAATGATGAGAATAAATAAAGAAACTATATCAGACACCTTAAAAGGAAGAACAAGAAGTCTTAAAAAATTAGATAATCATTAAAAGTCAAGAAAGATAGAAATATAAATAAATAAGAGAAAATGATAGAATCTGTAGTGATATAAGAGATGTTAGAATTCTAGAAAAATATGGATATAACATAAAATAGGACTTTCAAAAATATAAGAGAAGATAACAAAGAACCTTATAGAAAAAGATATTTTAGATGAATATATATAAACCACTAGAAATAAAAATTATTTCCCAGTAGGGAAAAAGAAATGTAGATGATGGATCTGCAATAAAAAAACCATTGATGATGGATAGTTTATTCTAAAGAAAGAAGAATTATTATCATTAATAAAAGGAAATAAATATTCCTAAAGTTTTTATTACAAAAATGGATTTTAGAAAATAAGATTGAATGATAATTCTCAAAAATTACGGCATTTAGTTGCCTCAAGGACAATTCCAATGAACTGTTATATAGATGATATTTTGGTTTTTAGTAATGAAATAAATAAATTTCATTTGAATATTATTAATATTCTATAAGAATGTAAGAAATGGTATTGTACTTTATGAAAAGAAAACAACATTGCTCAGTAAAAAATTAAGTATTTAGGTTAAAAATTAAAGATGAAAAACATAATTTATAATAATATATATAACATTCAAGGGTTTTCTAATAAATTTAAAGACAAAAATCAATTACAAAGATTCTTATGATGTTTAATGTATGTCGAAGTTTACATGAAGAAACTAGAAAAAAATGCAAAAACCTTTACAAATAAAATTGAAAAAAATAGCATGTTTGGAAATGGATTGAACAAGATACTTTGTATATGAATAACATAAAAGCATAGGTAAAATATTTACCAACTTTAGACCATTCAAGTCGAAATGATAAAATGATAATTGAACAATATTGGGGAGTAGTTTTAAAAGAAAAAGTAGATGACAAATATGAATATCTTTGTAGATATACATTAGGATCTTTCCATGGTCTAGAATTAAATTATCACGGTAATGAAAATGAATTAGCTATTAAAAAAGTTATTAAGAAATTTGCAATATATGTAATAAGTTCTAGATTCATTATCATAACCAATAAAAAGAATTTTGATTTTTTTTAGGGATTAATATTGCTAGTGATACAAGGAAGTTTAGTCATATAGTAATAGTGGTTTAACCACTACAATTTTAATGTCAAATATTTTCCATGAAACAAGAATAATATAGCAAATACCCTAATAAGAGAAGTAGAACCTTTAACTATTTTTGTTTTTATGGGAATGGAACATCTTGATGTCAGAATCAAGATAAAGGAAAAGGAGATAAAAATTCTTCAGGAACAACTGGAGGTTTTATGCCTAGAGAAATTTCTTTTAGAGACAGGAATTAAATAGGAGGAACCTAATAGTTCAAAACAACCATTAGAGTCCAAAAACTCAATAGAGTAATCTCCATCAAAGATTCATTCTAAGAAAGGTAAAACTTCTAAAGAAGGAATTCAAAATGAGAAGGAAGAACCTAAATGTTCAAAAGAGAGTAACATCTCTAAAAAGAAAAAAATAAAAGCTCAATTGGGTTAATGATGCAGGAAAAAAGAGTAGAAAAGAATTGTGTGGTCTATAATGGTCCAAAACCGTGAACTTATAATAAATGGCCTGAAGTAAGAAAAGCTATTATCAGATTTAGTTGAATAATTCACAGAGCTTTCACTAAAAAAATAGACGTTGAAGGAAATTGTGCCAACTAGAGAGTACTAAAACGAATAACTCCAGAAGATAGTTAAAAATTACTCTACAACATTACAACAACAATGATCATTGCCACCAAGCAGGTTCAAAACCTTAGAAAATATAGTATGACCACCAATACTATTTTGAAAAATTCCTCTCACAGAGATAGTAAAAATAGTATGACCACTGGTATTATTCAGGGAAACATCCCCCATGAATATATTGGTCACTGAAGATGAAAAGGACCAATACAGGAATTTAAGTATACCATAATGGTTAAGTATCTACAAATTAGCTAGAAATTATACCCAAGAACATTTCGAAAATATGAAATTTTACAACATAGAAAAAGAATTCCCTACAAGTAGTAAATTTAGTATTCTTGAAAGAGTTGATCCAATTTTTATTTATAAAAATTTTCATGTAATTTTAATTGAGAATATATAACTAGGAATTAATTTAAGTAAATTAAATTATTTTCCTAAAAATTTCAATAAGGGTATCAAGAACTTCAAGAAAAATATCAGAGTAGGTGACAAGCCTGTCTATCTCATATTTTTTAGTTCACTTATGGATTGAAATGAAGAAGGTTGTGTTAGTCTCTATCATTTTATCAAATTAGGGATTTCTAACACTAATAGAGAATTTGCAAAACCAGTGGCACTTCTAGAAAAGGAATTCAATATAGATAAAACTATGTATACTAAGAGAATAGATGTGACATAAAATTTATCATAAACTTAGGAAAATTGATATTTCTTCTAAAATCAAAGTAAATTATTCAATTAGAAAAGTCATAATCACTTTTTATATCAATATGGCCCTCACTAAAGAAGATGGTGAGAAAATTAGTAATTTTGAGGCAAATTTTAATAGTAATAAGCTAAAAATTTGTCAAGAAATAAGAAAGGTATTTTTTTATACTAAGAAAACCACTAAGGATTACAAGTGCATTTACTGCATTAAAGATCGAGAATATGAAGATGCGTGATCATGTACATCATCAAAAGGAGTATCTATAAAAAATGATAAAGAGCAATAAAGATATAGAACCCACATATTTAATCGGAAAGGCATGCCAAGGAAATAAAAGGCTTAAATTCAAAAGCCAAAAATAGAAAATTAGGTAAATTATTAAAATAGTGATTTTATACTATTATATTTAGGGATTTCTTACCCTATAAAAAGAACCCTTATTTCCATTAGTTGGGGACAGCTTTAGAAAGGGCAACCACTCAACTCTAAAAATTATTCATCTTGCAGTTATGTATCTAGAAACTATGAGTGGTTAAAATCTCTACAAGGTTCTTAGTTGGCTTTTAGAATTGTAATAATATTAATAATATGAATAAATAGAGTATAGTCACTCTTTTTCTATTTTTTAGTAAGTCTAATTTAGACATCATACTATATACGAATGTAAAGACTTCACCATTACAAGGAGGATATTAAGGCTTAAGCAAGTTGAGATATGTCAAGTGTAATAAAAGAATACGAACAACAGAAAGGAAGATCATAGTGGCTCTATTAAATTCATGTATGATAATTATAATTCTAAGTCAATTAAGGATCTTGAATACTTAAATATTTATTTATAACATTTATAAAATTAATAAAATAAAAAAATGAATACAAATAAACTAGCCATAAGTCTGTATTAAAATAAACATAAAGAAATTATAAAATTAAAATAATATTTTGACAAGAAACTTAAAGGTTTATCTTTAAATTATAATATGTAGTAATTAAAAAATAATTTGCAGGAAGTAACAACTAGTGTTATAATATTACTAACAATAATTTGGTATCAGAGCCATAGGAAAGATAAATACATCATTGGATGAAAAGTTAACGTCATTAACTATTCAAGGATATTAAACTCAAAGTAGAAAGGACCTAAATGAAGCAAAATAAAACCAAGTGGGTGTCTCTAATATTTGGACAAAACAATATATATATATATATATGAGTAGAATACATCAAGTTTAGTTTAGTTTCATTTTGAGAAAAAATAGCGAAAAATATGCGAAATGGATTGAAATCAATATAATAGATTAAGGACCAATAGTGCATAGGATCGAATTGAATACAATATTAATAGTTTGAGGAAAAATCTGATGAAAATTTTGTATAATGACTAAATGGGATAGAGTTAAATAATGTGCAAACTAATAGTGCATTGGATCAAATTGAATACAATATTAATAATTTGAAGACCAAATTGAACGAAAATTTTGTATGATGACCAAATTGGATGAAAATTTGTATAATAACCAAATTAGATAGAGTTAAATAGTACGAGTACTAATATTGCATTTTATCATACATATTTAAGAGGGTTATTATATTTAAGATTTCAAGTCTTAGTGTCCCTATAAATATTTTATATTTTCTCCATAAAATAATACCGCAACATAACACAAAATAGCATAAATAGCCTTTTCCCAAAAAATAATATATTTTAGTAATGAACTTTTTTATTTTTCCCAAAGATAACATAAAAATGGTATATACAATTTATTTTTATCTCTCTAACCTTAACATGATTATTTGTTGGGAAAGTCTGATTGGTCTTGATTAGGTTTGACCTATCGTTGATCGTGGTTGATCAATGTTGGTTTGATTTGATTGATTTGATTAATAGTTGACTTCGTATTCATTGGAGTGGATTTCATATAACTTAATTATAAATAATGTCAACTTCAACAGGTAGAAAGATTCAACTTAACTTCATAAAGTTTATTTTATTTTGATTTCAAACATTTTTTATATTTATTATTATGAAATTAATAAGGTTCTTTTACTACCTTTCCAACTTGTTATAATAGCTAAAATATCTCAACATCACAAATATAAATATTACTTTGGTTTAATTGTGTTTTTTGTTACCATCTTTTCTTTTTCTTTTCTTTTTTGTCAAAAGAAAAAAATTTCATTATAACATTGAAGCAAGGGTACAATTAAGAAGATCAAAAAATAATACAACGCCTCTTCCACTAACCCTAAACTAGAAACAAACATATACCAATTATTTTCTTTAGATTTCTTTTTCGATTCATATCTAATTCTTCACCATGAGACTCTTTCATCTAATGTACCTAGAAGAACCATAAGGCAAACCATGACAATCTTAAGATGAATCCATACATCTATATGACCTAAAAGGATTGTAATCTCGACATTAAAAATAGGTCATCACTTACTACCAAAGTGACAAAAAAAATCACCAATAAAACAACTACAATAAAATATTGAGATAAAACTAAAACAAAGACTAAATATGAAGAAAAAAACTCATATGAAGAAAAAAATTATAGATGTTGCTACAATCCTTCAAAATATAGCCACAATTGAATCAGGATCGTCATTTTGTTCCTCTCCACTTACTCATCTAGATCTACCCTTTTTTTAAGCTTAACACTCAATATTTTCTTACTCATTTTTTTAAATTTTTTTACTTACCAAACACATTTTTACTTCATTTTTTCACTTGTTTGATTCATATAAGTATTTCTATGAACTATTTTACACTTATTGTTAATGTTTTATATTTTATTTTATTTTTGCAAATTTTAACTTTATGTTTTTATAATTTTTTATATATATATCATATGTTATTGATTATATATATATATATATATATATATATATATATATATATATATATATATATATATCATGTGTTATGTAGGTTGTTCATTTATGTCCAAACTTAAAGAATACAAAGTATTTTTTTTATATATATTTACTTTAACTAATTTCATGTATTTCATGTGTGTGTGTGTGTATATATATATATGTATTTTTTTGAACCTATTCTTACATGTATTAAATAATATTTTTTTTAATTAAGTTGCCATAGTTATGTTAAAGTATAGAATTGAACACGACTATATTTCTAAAGTAGAGATTTTCTTGGAATTTGCTCGTAAATACTAATATTGAAATCAATATGATTTGATGCTTATGTGTGAAACGTAAAAATGATAAATTTCATGATGTTGAAGGGGTTAAATACCACTTTACCGTAGTGGTATTCTTTTGAGTTATAAATGTTTGTTTTATTATGAAGAAAAGATTGATGATACTCAAGAGATAAATAAGGATGAAATTAATTAGATACATCCTATTAGTATATGCACTCTAGACATAATGTATAGATGAAAAATATGTTTCATGTTGGGGAAGATGAACTATATGAGGATGACCCCAAAAATTTTAAAAACTTTTGTAAGATGCTGAAAAGTCATTGTCTCTAAAATGTAAGAAATACACTAAAATGTTGGAATTGGTTCATTTGTACAATATGAAGGCAAAAAATAGTTTTTCAAACAAGGGATTCATAGAATTGCTAAATATAGTAATAAACATGTTTCTTGAGGGTAATGAGTTTCCCTCTTCAATGTATGAACTAAAAAAATCTCTTAATCGATTTATCATGCAATATCATAAGATTCATACTTGTATGAATGACTGCATTCTTTATAGGAAAGAATATAAGACATGAGATGATTGTCCAATGTGCAAAGAATCAAGATGAAAGCATGCTACAAATGAGACAATATCTAATAAAGGCATTCCCGAAAAGGTTCTTTGGTACTTTCCTCCAATTTCTTGCTTTCAAAGGTTGTTCAAAAGTAAAGAGACATCAAATATGTTGACTTGACATTCAAAGAATCGATCTAATGATGAGATGTTATGTCATCATTTGGATTATAGAAATTTAAAAGTAGTAGACAATTTATCTCTTGAATTTGCATATAATTCATGCAATCTTTTTCTTGACATTGCTGCTAATGGAATTAATCCATATAGTTCCCTTAGTAGCAAATATAGTTGTTAATCGGTAATTATGGTAACATACAACCTTCCTCCATATTTATGTATGAAAATGAAATTTATGATGCTAACATTATTGATATCAGGGACAAAATAACCTAGAGTTGATATTGATGTGTATTTATAGCCACTGATAGATGACTTAAAAATGTTGTAGAATTATGGTTTTAATGTTTATGATGCAAATAATAAAGAATACTTTAACTTAATGAGGATTCTTTTATGGATAACTAATGATTTTCCTACCTATGAAATTTATCAAGACATGCAACAAAGGGTTATATGGGATCATTTATATGTAGCGATGACAATTCTGCAATTCAACTTGTTCATGGATGAAAGATGTCTTATAGAAGACATATAAGATCTTTTCCATCTAGACACAAGTTTAGATACCAAAAAAAACTTTCAATGGTGAAGAAGGTCATGATCCCAAACCATGATCTTTACGAGTGGTTGAGATATTAAGGAAATTGAATGGTATAACATTTAAATGATATGGAAAGATGAAAAAAAGAATACTCACAAATGAAGGGAAACGAAAGAAAACAACTAATAAAAAGGGACAAAATGAAAATGTTACTCAAATAGGAGAACATGATCGTTGGAAGAAGAAATAAATATTTTAGGAATTACCTAATTGGAAAGACCTACATACTCACCACATCTTAGATGTAATGTACATTAAGAAAAATGTATGTATGATCTTGATTGGTAAATTGCTTAATATACATGAAAAAATAAAGAATGGTATTAAAGTAAGATTCGATTTAAAAAAACTTGGCATATGACTTGAATTGACACCAAAAGTGAAAAATGATAAGAATCAAGCATACTTGCACCCAGCATCATATACATTGTCAACAAAAGAGTTTTTTTGTAATTGTTTAGTAAGTATGAAGTTCCTGATGGTTGCTCATCCAACTTAAGAAATATTTTGTTTATGACCTACAAGAAATATTATGGATTGAAATCACATGAATGTCATATCTTGATGCAATGGTTATTGCTAGTTTCTGTTAAGTTAATTCTTCCAAAATATGTTTTATTATCAATAATTCATCTTTGCACATTCTTCAATTCAATATACAAGAAATCTATATCAATAGGCAAGTTAAACTCTTTACAAAAAGATGTTGTGGAGAATTTGTGTTTACTTGAGAAATATTTTCCTCCTTTTTTCGATATATTGATTCACTTGTGTGTTCATTTATTTTGAGAAGTTCAATTGTGTGGTCCTACTCACTTAAGGTGTATGTATCCTTTTGAGAGATACATGCAAATCCTTAAAAGATATGTAAATAATAGAAATTTTCCTAAAGGATGCATGGTGGAACGTTACATCCCTAAAGAGGCTATTAAGCTTTGCTCTGAATACTTTAGTAGTTGTACTGAAATTGGGAATCATATGCCCAAGATGATCTTAGAACTAACATGATCCAAATAGGTAACCCTATTCTTGGTGGAAGTAAGAAATTATTCATTGACTGCACTCGATGGGAAAAAGCACACCGAATCATTTTGCCAAATAATAATTAGGCACAAATGTACATCGAGTAAGTAATGGAAAAGTATGTTAGCTCCACCCTTTTCATATAAAATAAAATTATTGTTTATGTAACTATTAATTACACATAATTGATGTATCTTTCATAATATCACATAATGCACTTTAACTTACTGAAGATCGATCCTCATTATATAAAAAAGGAGAAAAATGGTTGTATGATGAGCATAAACGAGAGCTTATTAATTGGTTTCATAACCATGTAAGTGTCACATAAAAGAATTCATTATTGCATCTAATTAATGTTTTACAACCTTATTATAAGCACATTTTATGTTTTTATATGCATAGATTCAAGTTGAACTCATGAACTTTACCATAAAATAACAAAAACTTTAGAATGCCTTGCACATGGTCTAAAATTTGATGTCAAATCTTATTCTAGTTTCAAAAGTATTGGTTTTAGGTTTATAACATAAGCAAGAGATAAAGTCTGATTAAACCAAGATAGTGGTGTGAAAATAGTTGCACAAACTTGACAATTCGCTAGTTCAAAATATAGTAATCTTGTACTTTCTAATAGAATATATTATGGTATAAATCAAGAAATTTAAAAACTCAATTATGAGGTCTTCCATGAAATAGTATTCTTGTGTGATTAGGTTGAAGACACTATAAATGTTGGATACAAAATAGATGATTTTGGATTATCCTTGTAAACTTATCCAAGATAGGTCACACCGATGATCCTTTCATGTCTTACATAAGCGATCAAATTGACACAACATGATTTTTTGTGTTAATCCTTGCATAAAAAAGAGTTCTACAATTGTAATACTTCAGAAGATGATGACATGCTTAATACGTTATCAAATATTAGTCATTTCTCAAATAAATTGCCTAATGTATATGATCTAGTCGATGATGATGATTCTTTATCATGGATTCGAAGTGATTATGAAGGAATATATACATACGATCGACAACCTAATTAAACATAATATATGTTATATATTATTGCAATAACTATTGTTTATATGTTTTGAGTTAAAATTGTGAATATTAATTTCTATTTTATCTTTGTATGCACATATTTCATGAATCCTAGGGTGTCATAGATTATAGATCCAAATTACCCATTAGGATATTTTAAAAGAAGAGGTTGGGCTAATATACATGACGCTCCACTTATTCCAGATGATAGAATACATGTTGAATTTGATGCAACTGGTAATTCATTGGGAGAAAATGGCTAACATTTGAAATCTTCTATTGGTAGACTTTTCAAGTCAAGTATACCAATCAATATAAATTATTGGAGTAAAGTTGAAGATCCTGAAAAGTTAAAGATATGGAAAACCATTTATATCCATTTATGTAAGTCTCTTTTGTTTTATAATTATTTACATATTATATTCTTTTTGCATATGATATCTCCCTTATAATGTATTTTTTTTTATAGAATCGTTTTAAAATCTCCAAGAATTGGTTTAATAAGTGCTAAAAAATTGCAAACTAAGGCAAAAGAGTACAAAACTTCTAAGTTGGCTAGGAATTATATGTTTCCATACTTGGAACCTCTTAATGAAGAATAACTATATAAATTTCTTGAAAAACACCTATGGGTAGAACCCCAAGTATGGAAAGAATTTGTGGATTATAGACACGAATGAATTTAAATCATTAGAGAAGAATACAAAAATATACAAATATAAAATATTCTTCCTTATCATATTAGAAGGTCATCAAATCCTGAAGTGAGGCAAATAATGATAATGAAGTTGTTAATTTATAACTATTTTTATATTTATATTCCTCTAACTTAAATTAATAAATTGGTTAGTAAATTTAATTAATTTATGTACGTAGGAAAATAAATTAGGTAGACTATTTATTCGAACTGAACTGTATATAAAACCAAAGACACCAAAAATGAAGAAGTCAAAACCAATCAATAAACGAGGAGAATAAAAACTCAATAAATTAGTTAGTAATATAATGTGATATAATGTTCTTGTTATAAATTTTGCATATTCATGTAAAGAATGTATAATATTCTTTATTTTTTATTATTTGTAGAAAACGGTCCAAGAGAAAATAAATACGGGTGAAATAATTGAGCATCCTAGTCAGTTTAGAAGGGGAAGCCAATATGATAGTACAAAGGCCTAAGATGGTCAATAAAGATAAGTTGAATAAATTTGAAGAAGAATTGAACTCCTTTGAGGCTACTATGTTGAGCGAGCTTGCAATTATAAAGTAATTTCAAAGTTACCAAGCTGGGTCATCACAACACATGAGTGGCATGCCACCAACTATAATAAAGGCATGTTCTATTGAATAGGCATTCCACCATACATGTTAGGCATGCCATCCATGCAATCTCATGGCCAACCTATATTCTCTACAAGATATAGTCATCATATTGGACCCACATAAATACTAGGAATGCGCATGCAATCACATAGTAGTTCAATGTCCTTAATGCAATCTATGCATTTCATTCATCGTTCACAAGATTATTTGAATGAGAATGTTCTTCCAATAACTATCCTATATAGGAGTCTTCTTCCATTTGATGAATCTTCCGTGATAAGATTTAAAGCTTCTAACACAAATATTATTTTTATTTTTATTAAACATTTTGTTTATTCTATATAACACTTGATATTTTTACACAATAGGAAATATATGTTGAAAGATCCAACATTTACTGACTATGTTGGTATTATAATGATACAATACTTGAGCAATAATCAAATGATTCAAAATCAATATTTTCCAAATCATTACAAAATAATAATTAATTACTCATTGCTCCATTATTGTCCACTACCAATGTCCTTTGAAGCTACCACAGTCCAAGAAACTATTGGACAATATGTGGTTTGGCCTTCCAATCAAATTTAGCTAAATTTTGACATGATACTATTTATTTTTTTACTTAAAATAAAACTTATGTACTACTTTTATGTTATTATTCAATTTTTATTCTTACTAGTATGATTATATATTTAGGCTATTATATCGAAGTTGGTAAGTGTCACAGATTTAAGAGATGTAAATGAAATATCTCAGGATAAATCTCTATCTAGTAGGAAATCATCGTGCACTAAGTCATTCAAGAAGAAGCCACGAAAAAAAGTATAATTATGAATATCCTATAAACTTTAGTAAAAATATTGGCTCCTTGATGATGGTTGTTGCAAGAAAAAACAGTATGAGTGATGCATGGATTGTTTCAATGCCTCAAGAAATATTTGGAATAGACATTGGACAATTATATATATTGATTGGGTGCATATTGAAATTATTTGAGTTTCAAATAATTGATTTAAGTATAACTAGCTATTTTTTCTTATATTGTTCTATGTAATATTGAATAAAGATGAAAATACTAATTTTTTAAACTTTGATAGGGCATGGAAGATGTGGAATAAGAGTACAGGGTATCAACCTTAAAAAAACCCAAAAGCTTACATGGAATAAAGTTATAGTATGTAGAAGTGAATATTAATAATGATTATTATTAATTTAATGAATTGTTGAATAATAAAGATGTTCAAATTGATAAATCATATATACTTGTTTTTGGTAGTTCCACGACAAAAAGATGGAGCTATATATGGTTACTTTGTTATAAAATTTATGAGCGAGATCATTTCAAATATCAATATATCAATTAAAGATGTGGTAATCCCTTTATACTCTATTAACATATAAGTTATTTTTAATGAATTTATGATGTTGAATAATAATTTGAATTTAAATACATGTAGTTCTTTAGTTAATATGTTCAACATTCAAAATAAACATAAAATAAGTTTTTTGTTCATTTGCATTTCTGGAATCGTAATTAGGTGTTATTTGATATATTTACTTGTTTCATAATCATACTTTAAATTTGTTAGTCTCAAAGATCTTAGATTCAATATTTCACATACCTATGCCAATTTTTTAAACCTATTCATTTGACGTCATGAGAATAATGAGATACATATTGCATGTATACTTGTTAAACATATATTGTACTGATCTTTTAACTTTTAACGTATAAGTTATTTTTTAATGAGTTCTTGATGTTAAACTGTTATTTTGAATTTAAATACATGTAGTTCTTTTGTTGGAGTAAAACGGATTACAATAAATAAATTTTTGAAGATTTATGAGAAGATTGGGTGAAACACATACTCCAAATTATAAGGTCTTAAGAAGAATAAAGAGAAGAATATGATGATATAAAACAACATACATATCTTATTATTATGTGCTTTATCGTGTAAATAATAAGACATATAGTAATATATATATATTGTAATTCATACTTAATATACCATGTATATGTATATTTACTTATAACATTTAATGATATTATAATTAAGTTAAATTTGTACATATGCATTGTCTATAAATTATTTTTTATTATAAGTTATTCTTAAGTAATTAATATTCAATTTTTAAATGAATAAAAGGTTTTAAAAACCCTTTTGAACATATTCTGGTTGTTTTCTACTACTATATATGTAATTTAAAACTTGTGGGAGGTTAGCAAAAAACCACCAAAAATATGTTAGGGTTTTATCATTTTAAGTTGGTTGAATGTATAATTGACTTGAAATTTTAAGTCTACACGTAAGATTTTTTAAAAACTCAAGCCTAATTCTGAACCTAAAAACCAGCTTGTGAATTAGAAGGTTGCACAAACTTATAGGCAATATTGTTATCGAACTCTTAACCAATGTGGAACTTAACAAGACTAACTTAAAATTTAAAATCGATTGATACGTAGGACTCACTTAGAATTTTAAGTTTGTTCTACGATAAAATTGACTTAAAATCTTAATTTTAATCGGTTATAAGGTTGAACCGACTTAAAATTTTATATCATCACGTTTTAAGTCAATTCACTCAAGTAACTTAAAAAATCCCTAGTAGTCCTAGTATGTAGATCTAGTCAACAAGTCTAGACTCAAGCGACAATAAGGTGGTTGATGGCAATTGGGAAATGCGGTTAAAGGTTGAGGGTGATGGAGATGGTGGTTGAGGATGGGTGAAGAGGGTGATTGATGAGTGGAAATGAAGGTTGAACGAAGGGGTTATGAGTTCACGCTCTTTTCTTTCCATCTGCTACGAGCTTTTGGAGTCTATTACAAACGGGCTACCTTTAAATTGTTACATTCATGTCACTAGGGTTATACTACGTATTACAAAAAAGGATTTGGAAGTAAAGGTGTCGTAACAGATTGTATTCCATGGTAACACAAGACATGCTTTTGTGGTCAAATTTACATCAACAGTAATTATCTCAATTTCAAGAGGAGAGAAGGGGGAAGTTGTACTCAGCAACCAATTTTTAATCCAAATATAAAAAATAAAAAAAAGTGAAAATTGTTCTACATACGTAGTATATTTGATCTTTTATTGGGGAAAATAAGCTATAAATTAAAAAGCAATGTTGCAAACGTGAGTTTTCCCGAAAAATGAGAAAAAGGAATCCAACCCCGATGGAAGAGATGAAACAAAGAGGGGAGTGGTGGGGGGTAAGAAAGAAAATAAACATAACCCAAAAAAATCATAAAAAGTACAAGCAATAGATTGGACCCGTTTGGCAATAATAATAATAATAATCTCACGTGGTAAAGACATGTTGCATTCTATGACATTTGTGACAAATAATATAACGTAACACATTCTATGACATTTGTGACAAATAATATAACGTAACACATTCTATGACATTTGTGACAAATAATATAACGTAACACATGACAATATATATATATAACAGCATGAATGTTAAAATCTTAAGGGGTGAGTCGCATTAATCAAAATTTTAGTGGCAAATAACACTTAATTTTAATGGTAGCAAAAAGGAGATCAAAATGATAACGACAACGACGTACATCACCCTACAGATGGACTTCCAAAACTAAAATGGTAGCAATTTATTTCATTACAATTAATTTTACACGATAACTATAAACAAAGAAGAGATCAAAATGATAACGACAACGACAACGACGTACATCACCCTACTGATGGACTTCCAAAACTAAAATGGTAACGATTTATTTCATTACAATTAATTTTACACGATAACTATAACCAAACTATCCCTTAAATGCCAGCATTTTTAAACTTATCTGCCCCTTCGCAAATACTATGCATGTGATAAGCTTCCATATAATGACAAACAAATATTCACGAGTCAAATACCACCAATTAGTCGCGTGCTATATGTGGCTTTTGGAAGGCCAAGACCTTTGCCAAATTGAATAGCATAACTTAAAATGCAGGGTAAGCTATCAGAGCTAACATTTACAGGAGACTCAAGTCGAATACTAAGTCTTTTTAGTTGGGAAGAAATAATTAGCAATACTGGAACCTTTTCTATTAGCGTTTTGTCGTTTGTGAGGTCTAAGCCACGCCCTAACTTCTTCCTGGATTTCATGTGGTAGTTCATCAATCACAGAGGTATCAATCTCATCAATCTTGTAACTCCATGCTGTTCTGCTTTGATCAGATTGTACAGAACTAGAGCTATAATTGCTGGTCCCAACTGCTTCCAGAAAACTCTCATTCGGCAGTTCTGCTTAATTCAGGTCCAAATATTTAATACTTAAAGAGGGGGGTAGAGAGAGAGAGAGAGAGACAATTGGAATTACCAGTATGTGAAGATGAAGGTGCATTGACATCTACATTCCCAGTCATATCTTGCATTTCTGAAGAGCAACAGGGATCATTGCGCTTGAAAAATCTGAAGATTGAATATGTTCCCTGCCACAGAGAACAGAAGGAGCTAAGAAAATTTTACTTAACCAAATAACATTCAGAAGTAGATCAACTAGTCCACCAGACAAAAACTTCTGCAAACTATATGTATGCCACATGTAACTTTCTAGGTTGGTCTTACTTCTGCAAACTATTATAACAAAAACTGAATTCTGTAAATTATCTTTTCTAGATTAAACGGTAGTTGTGGTCCGAATGTGACTTAAAATAGAGAAAGAAATATTATCACCATACGGCTAGTTGAAACACAATATCTGAACTTTTGAAACAGAAGCTCAGATAGGCAACGAAGGAAAGAGTAAAAATAAGAATGGAACAGATCATAATTTCCAAATAAGAGAAGGGAGAAAGAAGGATAACCTGTTAAGACATGCTTTCCCTGCAAAATAGAAGAGGCCTCACCATTTTGAGATAGGGTGAGACGGGACATGAACAAGAGAATAAAGATTTGTGTGGGAAGAACAGATCATTTGGATGTAAGAGAAAGAGGGGGGAGTTAATGCAACCAAAACCAAGATAAAAATAAGACAGACCAAGAACCCATCATCAGTAAAACAAAGCAAATGAACGTGTTAGAATTTTTAAAAGATATGTTGCCACATCAGCCAATAGTTTACGCATTTGGGATGATTGATGACCAGCACACTTTAACATGCTATCAAAGAGGGAGTCCAATGTTCAAACCCCTGAACATAGTAAAACAAAGCAAATGAAAGTGTTAAAAATTTTAAAAGATACGTTGGTACATCACCCAATAGTTTAAGCATTTGGAATGATCGGTGACTAGCACGCTTTAACATTAGAGAGGTTCAATGTTCAAACACCTCTAACCCAATTAATTGAATTTTTTGTGTTGGATATACATGATATATAACACACTTTAACAGAGAAAATTGCTTCCCAATTATGATAACTATAAGAAGGACAAAGAATTTGAATTCTGTTAATTGAAATATACAAAGAAGGGAATGCACAATGATTGAGTCTCACTATCGTTAGGAACAGTGCCCCAGGTACCATTTACTTCAATAGTCTTTCTTGCTCAAGCTATTGGTCTATGTCCAACCATAACGAAATGAAAGTGATGTAACTATAATGTAGGTGGGTCAAGTCTTAGAACTTGGATTGATATTCCTCTAATCCGATACATCCTATTGAAAGTAAGAGGTTTTTGAATCTTCGACCAACATAAGATTCTGGAGACCACATGGTGGGCATGAAAAGGATTGATATATATTATAAAAGGGAATACACGATGATTAAGACTCACTATCCTTGGAATAGTGCCCCATGTACTATTTGTAAACATACACTAGGTACATGTATCATTACATGAGAGGACCACATGTGACTAAGATAAAATAAGAAAAAGACGTAAAAAAGGGGGGGGGGAGGGGTTCATGTGACCGGTGAGCGTGTAGGAAATAGGGTGGGCTGATGATTCAGTTATGGCAATTGAGAAGACAAGGAGATCTGTGGACTATGTTGACGTAGCTTGACACCTGACCTACTATAGAGATGGACTTTGGCTACCATCCAAACATCTGTAGTTGACGTTGACCGTACGAAAATCCAAAAAATAAGTTTCTCAGATTAAAACAACTTTGTTGTTTGTCTTCATGAATTCTTCTCTCCCTCCAAAGCATATACCCTATACCACAACTCCATTATTATCAACCTTTCTTTTTCATCCCCACCCCCTTGAAGTTCTCCAATATAAAAGACTTGTTAATTAAAAAAAAAACTATTGAATACCCCTATTTTCAGCTAGGTTATTCTATAAAGTATATCCCCACCCCCTTGAAGTTCTCCAATATAAAAGACTTGTTAATTAAAATAAAAAAAAAACTATTGAATACCCCTATTTTCAGCTAGGTTATTCTATAAAGTATAAACCATAAGCTGTTGGATAACAAAGAAATAAGTGACCAAATTTTCTATGTTCCTCCAACACGTCACATACTATGAAGGTGAAAGTAACCCGAATTTTCTTTTGATTCCTATAATGAATACCACCAAACACTTCAACTTCAATTTTATTAGGAATACGATACTTCTACACTAAATTGTACTGATAAAACGTTGAAGAGTACTATCAACAATAAGCTCGAAATAGAATTTTAGATGCAAAAACACCAAAACTGTCTATTATGGAAATTCAGGAGTCCTTGGGAGAAATCTAAATATTTTCCAAAAACAAAAAAGTTTTGCAAATCGTGCATCTCCCTATCATTCAAATTCTTCTAAAATTAAGAGACAAACCTCTCTAGCCCCAACATTCTGATTCTCAAAACAATTAGTAGAAGGTTTTGAGCCCGTTTGGAATTGCTTCTCTTGGTAGTTGAAAGCACTTTCAAGTAGATCAAAACGCTTTCAAAGGTGTTCATAAATTTCTATGAGAAGCGCTTTCAAAATGTTGAGAAACTATTTGTGCTTTTAAGAAGTAACTTTTGGGAGTAGTAGTTTCGAATGCATGTTCCCATCCTAAAACAATTACTAAATTTCCACTCAAAATAACTTCTAATAACTATTTTCCAAACATATAAATACCTCTCTTGAAACCACTTCATCTCAAACCACTTCCATTAAAATCACTTATAAAAGAAGCACATCCAAAAGCACTTTATCTTATCAGCATATTCATCAGATTTATGAACATTCCGGAACTTTTTATTGGTAAGTTTTTATTTAGGCAATTGATCTCTTATGATTTGAGTTGCTTGGAGACAAATTTGAGTACTTAAATAATATTCCATTCTATCAGATAGTTAGAGGGCTCACATTGTTATTGAGGTGATATATATACCACGTATAGAGCGGCAAAGGAAAGAGAGAAGTGATATGAGAGCTACATAACTCATCTTACGGAGAGCTGCAACGAAGCAAACATAATGAAGACTCATGTTTTATTTCCTAAAGTGACACTGTGGTGACAGACTATTGTAGCAGAGTTGAACTTCTCAGTACACCATCTTGTGAACTTTGGTCCGAAATGAAACTGAACTTAATGGTTATACAAAATAATCATAATCATCCAAATGAACCAATAACATTACCTCTAGCTCTAGGGCCATCATGGCCATTACCATGTGTAGAGTAAGAAGACATATCACTTATATTGATATGGCCTTTACTTTGTCAATGCAATAAATGATTAAATGGATTAATGATCCAAGTATACTAGTTGTCCTTGATGAACACACACCCAAGAACATTTCTAAATTAGATATGAAGTTGCAAGTTGAGATTGAACCTCGTTCATGTCCCTCCAAGATCATTTCCCCTCGACTCGAATTGATCACGTTAATTCAAAAAGAAATCCATTACAATACAATTGGATTCTTATTTTGAATTAATTTATTGTAAAATCACGTCTATTGTGAAAGATTGCATTCTCTGCATCTCTTATCAAATTTATTGTAATGATGATGCTAGCTAAAAACCTAGAAGGAAACAACTACAGTTTAGGCTTCCAGTAGAATGATCACCATTATGCTAGCCTAAAAAGGATGAGTCAACTTGTGTGTGACTTTCTCAAGTTATTAGTAAAAACATACATGGACCTTGGGTCATCTTGACCACTTCAAAATGACATTCTAGACGAAAGAAAGTGCCAATATGTACTTCTAAGGATTACCTAGGCCCTCTTTATAAAGTAATTGTTTATCCTTCTCCTAACCAGAACATTCTTGGTGAAATGTTGGAAATCTATTTAAGTTACTTTATGGTACTTATAGGATTTTATATTCATCATGTTTATATTTGGATAATTGGTCACTTAAGGTACAACTGCTCATTGCATGAACCAACTTGGACTACTAATTAAAAAAAAACTATGTATCTTTGCAATATTTACACCTAGAATAAATATTGATAACTTCACTGAAACGCTCTCTTTAAACCTGTCTCCTTCCCATTTTCTACCTGTTTTCCCTCTCCCGTTCTACATGTCCAGTAATTATATACAAATTAGACATACCAAACAACCAACACAACTCGATGGGGCAATAAAGTTATATAGACAACAACACTGAACGAGTCAAGACCATTACAATTATGTGATCCAACATGATGTGCAAAAAACCTGACTCGCAATCTCCTTTCTCTTTCTTTTCTTGTAGTAATGCAGAAATATCATAACCGTGAGAACATTGTAATATAGTAAACAGTAAGGGATTAGTGAGAAGATTGAGGTAAAGCATTATGAACCTTGTCTTTGAGTATGTCTATTTCCTGCTTTGGCCTATTATAACAAGACTTGGTAACTATATTGAAAGGTTCTTCTCCAGAGGAAGCTCTTTGTTGCTGAGTTTTGTCGATGCCACAACAGCTTTCAGTTCCTAGAATAGTAACTAGCCTTTAGTCTAAGCTGCATGGGAGATAAAGCACAAACTGAAGGAATTAGGCATGGAAACCAGTAACATAAAGTACCTGAGGTTGACAAAGAAGTTTCTTCAGTACAGTCATCGTGAGCCAGTTTTAATGACAAGCAACATGGATTCTGCTAAAGAAAGAAAATCTTATAAGGGCATAATTTACAGAGACATAAGTAAATAAGAAACTAATATTTTTAGAAAAACTAATGAGCAATTAAGATCAAATGCTTTCAAAGATGAAATTTAAAGCACACACAGACCACGTTGCAGCACAATGCAGCATAACTATTATTTTTCCCCTAAAATAACGCCTGCAATATATAGTTCATATATATTAAGGCTAACATCTAGATAGAGATCATGATGACATATGCATCACCCACCAAGGGTTTTATACAAGAAATGAGTTTTGTTTAATCTGAATTTTGTTATTTAGCTTGCCTCCATTTAAATACAACTATTTATGATTATCCCGAATAGGTATTGCCAAATTTAACTGCCACCAGACCTATGGAAAGAACAGAGCCAACTCAACGGAAGCATTTTTTTAAAGAGACTATCTAACATTGTCAGTCAGTGTGTACTTTTGGTGCTAAGAAAAATGGTTCTTAGAATATACTTGAACAGTCCATATAATCACCAAGTATAAGGATATTTAAAACATTGAGGACTTTCATTAATGATTTTTGAATATTCAATTGTATGTCGTTATTCCCAGGTTCACATTAGATGTATATATAAGTGGAAATAGCCATCAAGACTCCTACCAAACTCTGTGATGGGAATCCTATCAGGCTTAGGACTCATGTTATACACAAATTTGATGTCTCCCCCCAGCTTGACATGCCAAACACGTCAAAACATTTTTATTGAACACATCAATAAAAAGAATGCAAAATGCAAACCATCATAAAGTAGCATTCCTTAATTCTTTCTGTATTTTCTCTATATCTCTTTACATTTTTATTGAAAACGTCAATAATAAGAATGTAAAATGCAAACCATCATAAAGTAGCATTCCTCAATTCTTTCCGTATTTCCTCTATATCTCTTTAGAATTTACCTTCATATCTTCTCCAGTGACCTCCATCTGTTGTTTGGTGAAGTTCAACTCCGAGTAACTTTTGTTACCTGGACATACAAGTTAACAAGAATGAAAAGGGAGGTTCAAAATCACAAAGTCAAAAAACAACCAGACAACAAATTACCTGAAGGAGATGGTAGAACACTTTCTTGCACGGGTTCATCCTGGGATTTCTTTAAAGAGTGGTCATCCTCGGATTGGTTTGATGAATGGGATACATAATGACCACTAAAATATTTCATGATTGGACAAGTGCCCTACCAGATGAAGGTGCAGTGTGATTAAGAGATGAGATGGCCACATATAGTCAGGAGACATCATATATATCAAAAATAACATTGATGCATCTGTTGTTTATCAATTGATTTTAATAATGGTTTATTATAACCATGTAAAATAAACAGACTCCAAAAATCTGGAGGCCAGCCATCCACAGAAAGTTACAAGTACAAAAGTTGTATAGTATACAAAGTTGTGTTAGACTCACAGATGGAATGGAAAAATATTTGCTTGCTGAAACAGAAAGTCCTGTTACACGCCATCCACTTTTCTGATTTCCTTTAGTTCCAAAAGAGCCAATGTATTCACGTAGTCCAGACTGGAATAGGTTAAGGGCATCTTCTTGTATCTTGGCAGTCCCATATCTAAGGGGACAAGACTTGGAAGGGAAGTTCCTCACGGAATACGTGTCACTGGACTGAAGAACACTGTAAAATCAGAAGACAAACTAAATAGAAACTATTGTATGAAATATCAGCAGACACAGATTTTATAATGTAGGAAAAACTTATGTGCTGTAAAAAAAAAATTACAAAATACAGAACAGATTTAAAATAGGGTACATACCTTGTATGCCCTAACATGCAGAGTCAACGTCTGAGCAATCCTTTTGTTTTTTTCCAAGTCAGACTGAAGGCGTTCACTAAGTTCATCACAAAGTTCATTAAGCCAATGTTGAACCTGCCGAGAGAAGAAAACAACCAGGCAAGAATCTAAAGTCTGTATGTTAAAACAGATTCCTGAAACATTTCATTTCTAACTCTTGCTGGTTGGGTTTGGTTGCTGTTTCTAAAGAAGGTAAAGTCAGTTTATTCATTTGATGTTATCCATTATCGGGTTGGTAAGAATTTGTTCCCTATCTGTGTTGTACTTCTTTTAACATTAATGAAAGAGTTAACTATCTCCTATTAAAATCAATAAAACAAAGGCCTCCTGAAACTGAAGGTTCATGAAAGACTCTTATTCAAAAGTTTGCAAATCAAGAATATTGCTTTTTTTGCTCACATGAACCTCCATTCTACCATCAAAAGTAGAAAAATCTATCTTCTTTTTTGTCCAACCAACTGAAAATTACTAATCTAGTACAGAACAAATTACTTACGGAAGCAATTGTCTTCAAAGCACGAGGTCCAGGAAATGTCTTACCAGAACCATGACTCTTGGGAAGAAGACGGCCCTGAACTTCTTCCCCACTTATTCCTCTTGCAATGTTCCATAACCAAGTACTGCAATTTGTTAGAAATATAGATTAAAGATACAATTGATAGTTGTTAGAAGAAAAGGTATAAATGCTGAAGGGCCTTCTCAAGAAATTACTCAGCACCTAGATAAGAAAATATGTAAGAAAAAACTGATTTAAAAGATTGTTGGATTTATGAAAAGAGAAGCCAATACACCACCAATAACGAGGAAATAATCTAGAAGAAAATTCAGAAATTGAATTGGAGAGGGGAAAAAACATATTGTTTTGTACAAAGATGTAAAAATATTTACTCTTTCTACAAGAAAGTTTGTCCACAACTTCACAAACTATTCTTCAAAAACTTCATGACAAAATACCACATCAATGAAATAGAGAGGTTCAAACATTCAGAAATTTCTCCTGTGATACATAGATACCCAGTGTTGATGCCATAGCTTTCTTGTAGCCTATCCTTTGAAAATTGCAATAAATCTCCCACAGTACTTGCACCCAAGTCATTTTGTAGAGAACTCCCAAGCTTTCCACCTAGATGTTTCCTGCTAACAAAATTGCTTCAAAATTGTGTACTATAAAGAGAATCTTACAAACAAGCATCTTCTGAGCCTCTTGGGATCTTAACTCCAACCTCTCCACTATATTTAAAGCAGTCAAACCATGTATGACACTGGATCACGTATAACCATATTATAAGCATGGAATTGTGTGTTATCCTAGTTGCTTGAGCTAAACAAAGAATATGAAGCACCCCATCTGAAATGAAAACTTACATTTTCTTTATTGGCAACGACTCAAGCAAGCCTTCAACAGATGAGGATGGCACAACCGTCTGTTGTGCAGGTTTGTTCATGGCACTTGAAAGTTTGGCAAGGATCTACTAGGAAATCATGTAATAGTATTAGAAAAAATCAAAATTATTAGCAAAAGGGTGTTCATGAGACCTGGTACTTGGAGAATCAAAATGAAACCTATGAGGCTATGACTACTTTCTACCTTATTATGAGCAATGCCAGCAGAACAAGTAAATTCCGTCTCCTTCAATACTTGCATCCTAAGTTCAGCAACAATGAGAGCCCCACAGGCTAGAAGCTTATCACAAAGATCAGCTTCACTTCGGCATAGCCACTCCCTTACATTTTCTTTGGTATCAGCTCCATTCTAAATTTAAAGATGAATTTCAAATTCAAAACACTAGTTTTTCTGAGACAAGATGGCAATCACAAGAGTGACAGTGACCACATCGCATTATAATATTTTCTACAAAAAATCAAGACAATTTTATGATAGATTTACGAGTACCAGAAATAGAATAATATTTATGGTTTTCTTCAACTCCAATTGCCAAGTATCCCTTTTCTGAGGTTTATGTTATAAACTCTCAGCTACAAATACAAGATCTGCATTATATGACTAGAATGAAATTTATGTTTATTATTAACACATGAAAGAAGATATAAAACTAAAACATAAATAACAACATTCATCATGTTGAGATTTTGTATCTTTTTTATTCCACGTATTACAAACCTACATGTTCCTATTTGAATAAAAAAAACCAGAATCACTATCCACTCAAAATCTGAACTTCGATAAACACCAATGATTTCAACTAAATGAAAAATTTGTTACATGGTGATTAAAGGCATTTTAGGCATATAACACATTTCCCACATGCATACTTCTTTTAGAAAATAAACAAGTTCTTATTAAGACCTGGGTACAAATACCATAAGACGTAGACTCCACATAAAAAAACAAAGCACCTCAAGTCCTCCCTAATCACTTAAATCTCATCTAATTCATAATACACGACTCAGAACACCCCTACTTCAAAACAAAATTAATAATAGTGCCTTGACATTTCTGAAGAGTACATATTAACAGTTAGCCATGCATGTGAATTTTATTAGAGTATAGCAATGAAAGAAATGATTAAACCTCATGGCTCAGCCCTAGAATATGTGACTTGCCAGCTTCCTCAGCAACTGCTTCCAACCTTTCTGGAGGAGTTTCGGCTAACATGGTTTCTGCTGCATCAGTGAGGTCAAGATAGACTTCATCAATTGAAGCCCTCTCACATCGGCCCTTCCTTGCAAGAATAGAAACTACCTACAGTTTCATAGAAGTCTCCCACGTGTTCAAGTCCATGGAAAGATTACAAAGAAAGCATACCACAAGCCATGTCTTGAAAGTTGAATCACACAAACCTCTGCACCCGCATCACGATATGTGTTAAGGTCAGCTTTACCACGTGCCACTGGCACTTGAACCAGATGAATTTGTGGGCAAACTTGTTTTGCCTCATCACCACGCATCGAACTGAAAAGCATGTGATCATAAGTGTAAAAAACATGGTTATGGGGATATGTCTCTGAAAAGTTATAATAGGAACTGTTTATACCGCTTTACACCATATTTACGAGCCTCATAACTAACAGCAATCAAGCCTCCACCTTTCCATTCATTATACTGAACCACAGCTGTAGGTGAACCCCTCAAATCTGGTTGTTTCCGCTGTTCAACTAAAATTTAATTCACATGATAGTAAGGAATAACACAGGGACTTTACACCAAAAGAAATTAAGGAACTACAAGAAAAAGAAGCATCAGCAGTTCCTGAAAATGATCATGACAAAAGTACACAGCACATAGATCGATATTATTATACAAAAAACATATGGCTATCAGCAGCAAATAGAAAAATAGATCTATAATTTTATGAGATAAGCCAAATGGAAAATCGCTATAAAGCAAAGTGATGTCAACTAACTGAGAAAATTTGGTGTTCAACAATGACATATTCAAATTGTGATTTCAGGAGTAAAAGTCAGTAAAGAGAGAGAAAATACATTATATGTCAATTTATGGCCATTTTGATCACAAACACACTCAAGAAAATTGACATATTCAAATAAGTTAGTAAAGAGAGAGAAAATACATCATATGTCAATTTATGGCCATTTTGATCACAAGCAAACTCAAGAAAATTGATAGAATAATGATGCATGCAGAAATTATATCACTTATTGTCTCATTCTATTCAAAAGCATGCTAAAAGGGTGCATTAAAAAAAGATAAAAGGGTATTCTAGGACTTATATAAAATAAAGGCCAAAGTATCAAGCTGATCCTAACTTTACCTATTCGGTCCCAACCTTTCAATTAGACAAGTAGGTTCCATCATCTCATGCATTTCACTAGTTTAAATAAAAAAAACCTCAAAAAATTGTTTGGAAAATTACAAAAATAACACCCCTAAAACTTATAATAACAAAGATACAAAGGATCTACAAGAAAGTAGTTTAATTTTAATCGTGTTCAATTGAACGGTATTCAATTAGTCAACGTTCAATATAAAATAATGTGACTTTTTTTAATAGTGAAAATACATGAGTTTTTCATAATGAGTGTTATCTTTGTGGTTACAAGTTTTAAAGGGGTTCGCTACCTAAGTAGTACCACAATTCAATTTTTGGTACCCCTATTTACCTTTATTGTTTAGGTGGTATCTCAATGATAATCCCATTTAAAAATAGGTACTAATTTAGTGCAATTTTCACAATTTAATGTTAAAATTGCACCAAATTTGTACCAATTTGGTACTTAGAGTGTGGTAAATCCCCAATTTAATGTGAAAATACCAAATTAGTACTTATTTTTAAATAAGAGTACCACTAAGGTACCACCTAAACAATAAGGGTAAAAATAGGTACCAAAAATTGGATTGTAGTACTAATAAAATAACAACTCAGTTTTAAGGGTGCTATTTTTATTATATCTCCAAAATGTTTTCTTAAGTGAAATAGTTGGTACTTAATTGTTGGTCAAACCAAAAAAAAGTAGGGACCAAATTGGTCCAATGAAATAAGGTTGTGATCCAAATTGGTCCGATAAAAAGATTGGGACTAAATTGGTCCAATCACACCAAATTGGTACTTCATCCTAAAATAAAATACCCGGCATAACAGCATTGGTTTTTTAACTCGCCATAATAGCATTGGTTTTTTAAAGGGGAAACTTAAAAAATATGGTTGATTTACACTAATATTCACAATCTAGTTTGAGTTAGTCTTATTTCAAAATTTATTTTCAATAATTTCGCAATTTGTTTTCAGTAATTATTTACAATATTATTCACAACTTTTTTTTCCCAACACAACTAGCACGTACCTGTAAAAAGTTCCATATGCAATGTAATCGTACAAGTGTATATGAAATTTACACAAATATATGCTAGTTGTATGGAAGTAAAAGATCGGGTAAACATGAACCATTTTAATACCGAAACATATTGTGAACAAGGCTAATAACTCAAATGCCGAATTTCTCCAAAATTGAACCATTTTTGGGTGATTTCCATTTCTTAAATATAATAAAATTTCCAGTTCCTACTTATTGACAGTTAATCTTTCCTTAGAATAAGTATAACCAGCGATTTTTGTCAAAGCAAAAGGCCAAAGTTAGAAGTTACAACATTTTGAACGAGAGAAGCCGAACGGGAGTATCAGAAATAATTTTGTTAGAGGAAACTGTTTCCATCATTTCACTCCAAATGGGAGAGTTTTATCCACCAAACGAAACCAGACAACTAGAGAAGTACTGTATCAGGGATTTGATCAGAAGTTTCTAATAAAAGCATAATCTAACAGGAAAAAAATCATATGAATAGTTTTTTTTTTTTTGGAGAAAATTAATGCAACTGCAAACAAATCTACAAGCAGAGAGAAAAATAGGAGAGATTGAGACCTTGAACGTAGAAGCAATCCATATCGATGTGAGCAATGACACGTGAATCAGATGATTCATGTCTCGCCACTGGCATATTCGTTGTCTTGTATTTTTTTCGTATATTTTCTTTTCTTTGATCTTCTTTTCCTTTCCCTTCCGATTCTCCGAAGTCGGACGGTCTTGGGAGGTTATTGCGTGATAATTGTAGGTATGGATATGTGTTTTCGGGATTATGTACGTAATAGTCGGTAAATCTTTTATACGGATATTTTAGTTTTTTTTATTTTATTTAAGTTTTGTAGTTTTGTAGTTTTGGTACATATAAGTTGAATATAGTTTAATTTTTTAAATAATACTCATAAACATTAAAAACTCAAAAATATATTTTTTTATTTTCAAACAAAAGTAATTTATTTTTTATTAGTCTCTTTCATACACGTCATTTTATTTATTTTCATTAAAAAAAATTTTCTTTCTCTTAGATTCTTAAATGATAAATTCAAATAACTTTACAATTAAAAATAAAATTTATAATATTATATAAATAAATTAGATGTAAATAAATAGAATAAAATGTGAAATAAAAACTAATGATAAATTGAGATTGGATAAAAAAATTGTATTTTTTTGAAATGTAGATGGAGAGTCTTTGAGGTATTATTTGAAAAATATATTCAATTATATCCTTAAAATTAACCTTATGAACATATATAATTTTTATTTAAATGTTAATGATTAAATATGTCAAACTTAATAAAAATGCTTTTAAGTGCTTCTTTCGAAGAGTTATATCACTGTTAAAACCCTAAACCCTTTGTTTTGAGATATAAGGGTAAGAAATGTCTCTATATTACACCATTCATTATTTAGTATTATTTTGATTAACAAAAAAAAATTATATTATTTTAATAATTTTATATTAAAATATTATTTTTTTAAGAAATTAAAATATGATTATATATGGGTAATAATATTATACCAATTATTTTTATTATTATTACAATAAATAAAAAATATTTATTAAACATTTATTATTAATTATATTTTAGTATCATTGTTATTAAATAAAATAATTGTTAATGAATTATTATTGTTTTAATAAATATCATCATATTTATATCTTTAAATAATTTTATTTTAAAATGTCATTATTATTATTTTTATTAAATAATTTTATATTAAATTTTATTTTTATCATTGTTAAATGTTAATGTTCTAATTGTGTTTTATTCATTTGACAACAAAATAATATTTTAATAAAAAAAATCATTAAAATAATATAAATTATCTTTAATTTATAATTTTTTAAAGTTAATGGGATTAACAATATCATTTTTAATTTAATGAATCAAATAAAACTAACAATCTAATATCAATATGGTCTCGCTCCCTTATTTTAAAGGGATAAGAAGGTGGAAAACATTATTTAAAAGTACATATTAGTTATTTTCTTTTTCATAAATTGACTCATTTAATTTTGATCGGCTATAGTAGATCACTACATATGTTCAAGCTAAGTTTGATAAAAGAATGATAGAACCAATATTTAAAATAGGTATTGAAAAATAATCGTAAATAAAAGTTTGACTTTTAGTTGATATTTTGATAATTGATTATTGTAAAATAACCTATTGGTTATCCTTTTTTAATAAAAAACCATCCATAATATTTCAAGAGATAGGACATATCTTTTGACTTTAAATCTCTTGTACTATTTTGAATTGAAAATGATCACCAGTGTACAACCAAAGTAAAGTGATACGAATACTTTACGACTCATTCAACTCTTGCATATAACCTAAATAAACATTGTAGGTAAATAAATAGACAATCAATAAAAAGAAATGAAAATAGCTAATTTTTAACATAGTAACAAACCAATAAATAACCAACAACCAATACATATCATAGTAATAACAACGAGCAAACATCAATAGCATGTAATAAAAAGGAGAGTATAAAAGAAAAAAGAAAAGTTTTACGATCACAATAAGATCCTAACATTCTCATATTTAATCATGATTGTAATAACACAACATATGATCATACAAATAAGGCAATATAATGTGGTAAACATATAGGATCCAAACCTATGTGGTAAAATTCATTGGATTGATTGAGGTAACCATTCGATAATAAGCAATTTACTAATAATAGAAAATTAATAGTTTACAACCTAAGATAATATATGCTAATATCTTAGATGTATGTTAATACTTATACCAATTAAAGCACCAAGTTTGCAAACTGCACGAAGTTTCCTAACAATTTATAATTAATCAAAACAATACAAACGGAAGGTATTTACAAAAAGCCCTCAAGTTATCACAACCTTCCTTGACTACCTCGACAAGAATAATAACCATCATGGCAAGCATAATGGCTACAATTTTTTGCTAACCACTCCATTGACTAGCTCGCTGACCACTTTTTTAGACCTCTGTGTGCTCCAAAAAATACTTGTTTTGTTTATAAAATTTTCAAGTTCATAAATAAACAAAAGCATAGGAAATAAATGAAAGTAAAAATTCATAAAGGAGATCAATACTTCTTTTCTCTATCTCCAGCATCATCGTCCCCTTGAACATAACCGCGGGAATATTATCCAACACGAAAAGGGGCATTAGGAGGTGGTGCAGTAGTTTATGGATTGAGAATGTTATTAATAAACTGTTCAAAGGAATGATCGATTTCAAAAAGGATATTGAACACATCTCCTTGAAACATAGTAAACATATTGTATAATGACCCAAGGGATGAAGCACCATAGAAAGGGGGCCTAGTTGGGACAGGACGAGGTATCACTATGATAGATAAAATGGACGAGCCATAAAAAGGTGGTACAATAGGACTATAAAAATCCATAACACCTTGAGCAAAAAAACATGATAATGATGCAAATCAATGACATTCCTATTCCAAGTTTGTAACTTTTGAAAAAAATTAGATGAAAGTCAAAAAGACTCATCATCTAGAGAGACAGATGTGGAAGAAGTAAAAGAAACAAAAGTGGATTCATAATGAGTAGACTGGCTAGCATTCATAGAAGATGAGGAAGAAGGGGTAGCAGATGTACATCGAGACCCATGATTGTTAGAAATAACAGTGCAAGAGAGAACAGACCTACTCAAACAATTGAAAGAAACGTTATGAAAAATAATGGAACCTCACTTGGAAATCAAAGATTGCTAGTGGAGTGTAGAAGAAGGTGTAGCAATGGTACAAAAAATCATAGTTCTATAGATAATACCAGTAAGATTTATATTATCACCGTTCAAAATCGTAAGGGATATTATGAAGATAGGAACGGGGATGGATAACAACAATTATAAAAAAAGAGAACGACCAAGGGCAAAAGAGTTAACAATAAGGGCATTACCAACTTACGTGTGGTTGTCTCAGCCAAATTGTTTTCCATCTCAATAGTGTTACGAGCCTTTACACTATTAAATTCAATGAGGTAAGAGGCGGTAATATTTTCAAATTCAAACGGGATGATAGGAAATATTGGAAACTGAACAACATGAAGAGATGATAAACTACGAATATCGACTCGAGAAAAGGTAACTCTATGTCCTTTAAGGACAAAAGAGGTAGAGAAATTAGTAGTAGAAATATGAGGAAAGGTAGCACAAAACTCTCTAACAAACTCATCATTGTAAGAATAATTTAGAGAATAAAGAGGAAGCTAGGAAAATTAAGCAAAACTTTGCTCAATTTTAAGAAACTCATGAATATTGATAGGACGCTTAGCAAGAATGGGTACACTACAATAGGGATTGGCAAGCTTATATTGCTTTAACTTCTTACTACTTTTGGTATGATTTAGGGCCATTTTGGTAAAGCATAGAAGGCATGATATATTAGTATAACGAAAAGAGAAAGAAATTATCTTGAGGTATGAAGAAAGTAGGCATTAAAAGGTTCTATATATAGAAATAAGAGTAGCTCACTGCATACCTCGCCAACTCCCTCACTGGAGTGATTGGCAAGGTGATGGTGAGCTATGTAACGAGGTGGGATTTTTTGAGACCAAATAGTTTAGCAAAATCAATCGATACACTCAACATAAACATCCACATGACATTCATTTAAGAGTATGACTAAATTTTTTTAATGATATATATTATGTGTTATGTTAAACTTGTTTACTCAGTATGCTATTAAGATATACTTATGCAAACCATGCAAATAGAAAATATAGAGTCAAGTAGAATCAAATTTTATATGTCTACATTAAGCCTCTCTTTCTACTAATGTAAGTACTAATTTAGAAGAAATCAATAAGTCTTTCAATGCTTGTAATGATAGGTCAAGTTTTAGGTAGGTGAGAAGAGACATTTAAGTATAGGCACACCATTAGATGGCCAAAAAGATGCATTTATAAGCAATGAGCTCACAACCATAACCAAAAAACCATTAAACTTAGGTTATTTTCCTTTTATATCGCAATTTACAAACGCATATAATCCCAAGCTTATGATCATTTTCCTTTACTTCTTAGCTTTCATTCATTGATAATCCCTTTTTATTTATTTTTTATTCTTTTCTTCTTCTTTCTTTTTCTTTAACCAATGGTATAAAACAAACATTCCAAAATCATATAAGCTCAACAATTAATGTAATTGAAACTCAACTTAAGGTGTACAAGGTAAGTAGGATTTAACATTTGTGCTAAACCATCATGTACAAAGAAATGAAGAGATTACATAATGGTTCAAAAGGGAAGACTAAGGAAAAGTAAATGTTAGTGGCTTGAAAGGTTCAAACAATTTGAAGAAGGCTTGAATCCTTTTTCTATCCAAATAGCACCTAGGATTTTTCATCAAGAGATATTAAAGTGGATTCTAGATCTTGTAAGAGACATGCAAATCATCTAAGAAAAAAATTCACACAAACATCTCAACATATCCATACAAATTCACAGAGTTATGACATGTGTAAAAATTTGTTATCTCAAATTCAATACAAGAATTTAGCCATACAAACTCTTAAAGAATAAATATGTCAAAACAACCACACTTCAATTCAAGTCAAAAGCATCCCAAACATAAAACATCATTAGTCCTTCTAAAAGGCACAAAAGACTAGCATAATATAGCTTGTCAGAGAGACTTGCAAGACTATCCCAATTAGAGATAAAGGAGAAAAAGAGATTAATAATACAACAAATACAATATTTTTATTAAAGCATTAAAAAGAGAAAACAAGTAGATAGAAAACAAAAGAGGTCACAAAAAGAAAGAGTACAAACCTAAGAGAGAAAAGAGATGAACAGTTCAACCCCCTACATATCACCTAAAATAATTATCAAATAGCAACACTCTATTTAAAGTATTTATGAGAGGCAACTAATTTAAGAAATAGCCTTTGTTTCGTGTCAATATGTAGAGTATATGGTACTCGAGGTTTGTTTTCTTTATAATTTCATGAAAATTCTGTCAAGTTACCCATGTAGACTAGACAAATAGGACTTTTAAAAGCTAACTTATTTCTTTTTGCATTGTGTCCTAAATGTATAATACAACATGCATGGAAATGCTCAAATGAGCCACAATAGCTACAACCTATCATAAGAGATGTGGGTGAAAGAGGTGGAGAAATTTGAGTAGTACTTCTCACATAACCAAGACACTACCTAACAAGGTGGTCAGTAGTGCCACATAGATAACAAACACAAATAGTGGAGTTAGAGAATTTGGGTCCTTGACTATGAGAAGTAATTCGTAGATGTAAGGAGAATTAAGTGCTTATATTAACTTTCACATAAGGGTGAGTAGTCAATATCCTTAGTGTGTTTTCAAATGCGCAAGTTTACCACAGTAGTGACAAGTAGGAATGGTAGTAGGTAGAGGTGGTAGACCACTACTAAAGTGATGGAATGTGTTAGCCTTAGGTAAAGGATTCACTTTGTTAGAGGAATCTGGATGAGGAGACACTACAAAATTACATCTCAAGTCGATGGTAGTATACTTTAACTTTGGATCTTGACTAGAAACTTTAAAAAATTTAGTAGAACCCACCTTAGAGGCTGAAACCTATATAATGTAACCAATACCATGCTTATCCTCAAACATTTGTGTGTTGTTGAGGATTTCATTTAGTTCTTAGAGTCAATCATTATTTTGTTCAAGCTTGAGGTAGAGTAAGCCAGCTCATTCTCAATGACTCTAAGTTCATCCTTTAAGGCAACAATCAAATCTTCTTTTTCTTTAAGAAATGATTCGAGATAAGCCATATAATTGTTCAAAATCCCAATTTTCTAATTTAAGCAATCAATTTCAACTACTTTTTGGTAAGTGACTATGCCATATATTCCTCTGTACTCTCAAGGATGATAATTTACTTCTCCAATATTTCAATCTTGACATTCTAATCAAGATATGGATTAGGGCTAACAAATAGCTATGTAACCTTGCCAGAGATGGGAAGCTTCATTTGTTCCTCAAGCCTTTTCACCTTTTCATGATTGGCATTAAATTTCGCAAGCAAATCTAAATCTCTCTTTTGAATTGCCTCACATTTTTTGGTGAGATCAAGTTGTTGACCATCATTAAATGACTTTTTTTCCTCTATATTTTTCTTCAATGCGCATATATCACACTCATTTTATCAAACTTTCTAAAGCCTTTTTCTTCACTTTTTCAAATTTGATATGCTCAACAAAAGAGCATTATAAAAGTCAAGCAATTCATCTTATTCATCATCATTATCATTAGGTTCAATTGTTACCTCTTGAATATCTAAAGTAGTAGTTGAAGGATCAAAGACACTATTAGAGGCAATGAAGGCTAGAAAAATAGTATCATCCTTATCATCACTACCAGTATTATCCAAAATAGTAACCTTAACTTTCATAGCATGCTTGTTCATACGATTTCACTTCTAAAAATACTTTTTAAAAATGTGTCCCGACTTCCTACATTCGAAGCATATAATTTTATTCAAATTTCCTTTGCTCAGCTTTTCAAATTCATTTTCTGAGTCTTCCTCAACTTTTGTAGATTTTGAGGCTTTAAAACTTGAAGTATCTCTTCCAGTAATCCCAAATGTGGGTTTCTTTTTTCTAAAGAATATGGTGAATCTCTAGCAAAGGAAAGCCATTTCCTCCTCATCGGGATCAAAGTCATCACCACCAAAAAATTATGGTACAAGCATATTTGCTTGGTTCAATTCCTTTTGTTTTCTTGAGGGCTAAGTTCTTTTGCTTCTCAAAAGCAATTTACTCTTCTCTAGGTAATAGGTGATGCAATTCGAAGACTTGTAGGTCAACAACTAGCTCATTCACTATAAGCTCATTGGGTTTGTACATTGATACAAGTACAATAACTTTAGCATGAAACCTTTAAGGTAGACTAGCGATGATCTTTTCAATCTATTTCTCTTCACTAATAGGTTTACTAAGCCTGTAAGAACAATTAATAATCAAAGTCTCATCTTCTTACATAATACATAGTTCAAAGTCTCTATTTAACTTAAGCATTCTATATCTCTTCATGAAAATCGTACCTTTATGAGTAGTCTCAATGATATCCTATTCTTTTTTAACATTGTACAACTCTGAATCCTTCTATACTCATAAGGCGTTACAACCATAATGATAGCATATAAACCCTAACTGTTTCATTCGAACTCCTTGGATTCTTCCTTAGTCCACTCAATCATTGGTTTTGGAATAACACTATTATCTGGAAGGTTTTAGTTGGGTATGTTCAACCATTCTCAATAAAAAAAATCACATACAATCTCCTTGGGACCACAAGAAGGCCCTCATTTATGATTTTTAATAGGCGTAGTTTAACCCCTTGAAGAGTGGAGGTAAATCTGCATTACCTCATTCTCCAAAATCTATTGAAGATAAAGTATGTGTGTGTGTGAAAAGTGATTTAATAAAATCAATATCGAAGTGGTTAGGCCTAAAAAAAGTGTACATATTCTGATACCAATTAAAAAAGTCTACAATCTAGTATAACACTAGGGTAAGAAGATACAGACTCCTTAATAACTCAATCCTAACTTGCATAAATATAAAAGAATACACTTAAATAGATAATGCAGCAAAAGCACAAATAATATAATTTTAGACAAGAAGATAACTTTTCACAACAGATATTATATAATCAATAAAAAGTAGAAAAATAATTAAAGCTTCATATTCAAAGTTTAAGCTACAATATGTTGTAACATATACACCTTAAAATCTAATTGTACCAACACGACAAGGGATCATGCATAACAAGAAATATAGCAAGCTAAACCCATATAAAGATCATATCTACGTGGTAACATCCTCGAGCTACTTTAGGCAACCAATTAGCAGCAAACAATTAACCAATTAATAAAATAGTTACAACTCTTAAAGAAATAAAACCCCTATTACCTTCATCAGCAAGGACCCTTATCCAAACTATCTATTGTTACTTCTATGATGACCTAGTTCGACACACAAACCCGACTCTTTTTCCAGCCAATACCACCCAAAGTAGTATGATTAGTAACGTAAAACATGTGTAGAACGAGAAACCCTAAGAATCACACTTAATCTTAACTCACCAAAGGACACACTATCCTCCACAAATCTTAAATCTTGTACGGGAGACACACAGTCAAGCCACATATGCATGCAGATTACGATTTGATAACTAAACTCACTAAATGAACCATACTTAAATGTAAGCTCTCCAAAATGATTTTGATAACATATATAAATCTAAGTATGTATTTTGGTAGAGTTCCAATACTAAAACATGGGTAAAGAGTTGAGATAAGTGGGATGTATTTATAGAACTCAATCAGTCACCTCGCCAGCCACCACACCAAAGGTGGTAGCGAGGGTGGTGGCCAAGTTGGTGGTGAAAGTGGTGGCACGGGTGGTGGTGAGGTACTAAAAAAAGATATATTTTCATTTCTAAAAAATGTCAAGTAAATTCCACAAATATCCGCACTTGAAACAAACAAAATCCACCATTCTCAATCTATCATGCCTACTAAAAAAACTAATCTTATGGTGCGTGAAAACATACTTTTAATCATAGTGTTTCTAACTATATGTATGTGCATTACTGATCCACAATAACCAATTTTACACAAAGGAAGATAGAACATTGGGTAAAAATAAATAGACAATATATTTTGTACATGGAAAGCTAACACAAAAAAACTGAGTAAGCACCAAAATATTCTGATGCACATACACAACCTAAACATGTCAACTACGTATTCCTAACCTTCCAATTATATATATCATGAAAACATATTGATCGATGTCATTTTATACATATTTGATATTTGTACATCAATTCTCATATATTTACAATGAATTAGTGTGCCCTATGCATTTTATGTGTTTATTCTATGTTATATATATATTTAGGGTCAAATTTAGCAAAAAGTGAAAAAAACATGTATTTAGAATAGAAATAGGGGTTTTGATTGATTGAGCTTCAATCGAGATCTATCGAGTGTCCTCACATGAAAAGTTGGAACAAAGCAGTCAATAGATCGAGCTTTGCTTGAGATCGGTTGAGGATTTTGGCCAAGATTGACAAGAGTTGATAGATTGATCGAAAAAGGGTATCGATCAATTAAGATATAGGTTGATTGATCAAGCATTTATTGAGTTTTCTTATGTTGAAAATCATAATAGCTAGATTGATCAAGAAGCTCAATCAACATACAAATTTAGCATTTTTCAACACCAATCACTAATCATAGCCATTGGATCAAGCATAATCTAATCCTAATCAAATAAAGCTTGAAAATAAAAAATATAAGCCACCCAAGGACTCATTAGAGACATACAATTACTACAAGAAATAAGAGAGATCAAAAGCATACCCAAGGAAACTTTGAAGGAGATTTAGAAGAAAATATTGGATATTGGATATTGGATATTGAGGTTATTTTGGCTTCATTATTTATAATTCCTAAGCTTTTTTATTTCCTCTCTTTATAGTTTGTATGATTATAATGCATATTCATTTAGAATCCATACCTAGCTACACTTTTAACGTGATTATAGGCAATTCCAAACTCTAGATTATGGCTTAATTAATTTATTGCCATGATAAATTTTAGTTTCAATTGTGGATTCTTGTTGTGTTCAATTATATGTTTAAATGCTATGACTATTCATGTTATGAATTAGGTATGCAACTAGTTTATTATATGAATATATTTATATCTAGTCTAAGACATTAGTACGTAATTGCTAGTATTCTTATTCAAAGTGATACCTTGTAACTGTTGTCACAAGTACGAGTGAATATCTACGTTAAATTTTAAACAATTGTTCTAATCTCACTTAGTTTAGTTATTATCTTTTTATGTCTTAATGCAATGAATGAATTAAATCTAGTAGGCATACTTTTAGGCTATTTGGGATTTATGTTGGTTAAAAAGCAAACCTTTAATGAATTACACGGTAAGAAAAGATAGGAAGTCTTAAGTGGACCTAGATTTCTAAAGCTAACTTTAAAAATTCAAGAAGAGTTTTAAATTATGAAAGTGAATTAGAATCTAAGAAACTAATTTTCATTCTAATTCACTTTCATGACATGTTTAATAAAATGATAGGGTAGTGGTGATGATAGTCCCATAATCACATATATCTTATAATTCTTTTGCAACTTTCTTTATTATTTTATGTTATTTTCCTCAAAACACAATTAAAACCCACCATTTACTAAATTTAAATGAACCTATTGACAAACTAGTAAGTAGTAGTATAAAGTTTCACCAATCATTATGGGCACGATAATCTTTGTTCTTAATTTACTTATCACTTGTAAATGATCATGTATACTTGCATGTTTTCAATTGTGTAAAATTTTTGGTGACGTTTCTTGGAATTGACTTTAGAATTTTGCCACTAACTATTAGTTTTATTTTTTACTTCTGGTTTCAAATATTTCTTTTTGCTTTAATTTACTAACCTTTATAAGTTCTCAATTCTCAGGAGGCCATTGAATACAACAATGAAATTCATACAACTTGAGATAAAAAGGATTACTAGAACCACTGTAAGAAAAGATAATTGAATCTACTTCTTTAAGTGACTTGGAAGCTGAAAAAGTAAACATGGTAGGTGTTGATCCAACACTAAGTAAATTAGTTGCACCTAACATGGAGCTATAACTCTATACATGGTACATCCTAACTTAGAGGTAGGTTTTGAACTTAAGTATGGACTAATTTATTTGTTACCTACTTTTAGGGGTTTTTAGAGTGAACCTAAACAAACATTTGAAGGAATTCCATGTTGTTTACTTCAGCATGAAACCAATAGGGATTACCAAAAAATAAGTCAAACTTAGAGCTTTTTCCTTCTCTTTAAAGGATAGTGCTAAGGAATGGCTATACTATCTACCCTCTGGATCCATTACCAATTGGAATGTGATGAAGAGACAATTTATGGAGAGGTACTTCCCCACTTTTTGGGCCACAATAATAAGGAAACAAATTTGTGAAATTATGTAATTCAATAGGAAAACACTCTATGGATTTTGAGAGAGGTTCAAAATGTTATATGCTAGCTGCCCACAATATCAAATAAGTGAGCAACATTTGTTTTAATACTTTTACGAAGGATTAGCACCCGAAAAGAGAAACATGGTTGATGTTGTAAGTGGTGGGGCTTTGGTAAATAAAATACCAACTAAAGTATGAACTTTAATTGCAACAATGACTACAAATTCTCAACAGTTTGGCACCCAAACTATTCCATAGGGTAAGGTAAATAAGGTAAACACTAACTTTCACCTTGAGCAACAAATAAGTAATCTAACTACTTTAGTAAAACAACTAGCTTAGGTAAGGTAAATAAGGTAAACAATAACTCTCACCTTGAGGAACAAATAAGTAATATAATTGCTTTAGCAAAACAACTAGCTTTGGGATAGGTGAAAACATATGACATATATTCTATAGTGGGGCACCTTATTGATATGCCTTTCACTCTTCAAGAAGAGCAAGCCAATGTATTGGTGGTTTTTGGAGACAAAGGCCCAAATATGATCCTTATAGTTACACATATAACCTTGGATGGAGGGATCACCCAAATTTTAGTTATACATATAATAATAAACAGATGCTCCCTACAATCCACCTAGATTCCCTAATCTAAGGTCAAAACATCAATACCAACCAAGGCCCCATCCACCATAGTAACCTCAAGGAAAGTCTTTGGAAGGCTTGGTTATACTATAGATACTAACATTGCTATATTTATGCAAGAGACCTAAGTTTTCACAAAAAAACTCTCAAAAGTCTATCATAGATACTCAAACTTCAATGAGGAACCTTGAGAATTAAGTGGGCTAGTTGATTACAACTATTAGAGGTTAGAAGCTTAACGATCTAGTAAACTTCATCCCAAACTAGGTGAATCCAAAAGAAAATGCTAATGCAACCACTCTAAAAGTTGGAAAGCAATTGGAAGAGCTCTTTAAAGGTCAAACAAAGACAATCTTTAAGAAGAGACCAACATAAGATGATTTAGAAAAAGGAACACATGTTCCACCAAAAAACACTAAAACACCCTTGTGTATACTGATGCTTCAATATTACCTTTTTTTAGTAGATTTGTTAAATCAAATAAGGAGGAGCATAAACAAGGGATTTGGAAACCTTTGACAAAGTGCAAGTTAACATCCCCTTACTAGATGTAATAAAACAAGTATCAAGATATGTTAAGTTCCTTAAGGAGCTTTCCACTACTAAATGCAAGCTAAAGGGTAATGATGTAGTTATCCTAGGAGAGAATTTCTCAACTATATTGCAAAGAAAGTTGCCTCCCAAGTGTAAGAATCCTGGTAGTTTTACTATTCCATATACTATAGGAACCACTATGTTTAAGAGAGCCATATTAGATCTAGATGCATCCATTAATGTTATGTCTTATTATATATATGTTTCACCTAACATTGGTTCCCTTAAGAATATTGTATTATTATACAATTAGATGACAGGTCTAATGCATATCCCAACGGTGTCTTGGAGGATGTATTGGTGTATGTCAATGAGATGTTATTCCATACTTATTGTTATGTCATTAATATGTGAAAGCGAGATGAGAATAATAGTATATATACCCATATTCTCTTAGGTAGATCATTTATGAAAATTGATTGCACTAATATTGATGTCTACAATGGGACGTTAACCATGGAATTCGACGAAAAGTCGATACATTTCAATATTTTTGAAGTAATAAGATACCTAAATAATATTAATACTTATTATTATATTGATGTAATAGACTCTTGTGTAGAACATGTATTTGACCTTAAGTTGAAAGATACCTTACCAGCAGCCTTAATGCATAACTTGGATTCTAAAAATCTAAAAAGGCTCACTAGTACAATAGAATTCAATGCAAACTTGAAAATTAAAATGGAATTCTTGTAATCTCTTTCCAAAATTCCACGAAGGTACAATATGGGCTTTATATTTTACAAATTAAAACCTCTCCCATCACACTTGAAACATATATATTTGGGAAATTGATGCATTGTTAGTCATCATTACTAGTAACTTGTCTCATGAAAAAGAAGATAAGCTTTTGAGGGTCTTAAGAGATCACAATACTACCATATGATGGACCATTGTTGATATTAAAGGTATAATTCCCTTTATATGCATGCATATCACACTACTTGAGGATGAAACTAAACCAATAAAAAAGGAACAACAATGGCTAAATTCTCCAATGATGGAGATAGTAAAGAAAAAATACTCAAATGGATAGATGTGGGGGTTATCTACCCCATCTCTGACAATAAATGGAAAAGTCCAATACATGTAGTGTTGAAGAAATCTAGAATAACAGTAGTTAAGAATAGTGAGAATCATTTAGTATCTCTAAAAATCCAAATAGGTTAGAGAGTATGTGTTGTCTCTTTTGGAGAACATAAAACGTGCAAGTATACACGGTCACAAGTAATAAAATTTGATAAGTAAAGTATCGTTCCCACGGAGATTTGTGACTACAGTTTATTGAGTACTAAAATTATTTCTCTCTGATTTTATTCAAAACGATCGTTGATTTAGAAAAAGAAAAAAAAAGTTTAATAACAAAATAAAAGAAATCTAGGATTGCAATTTTTCACCAAATTAATCCACTCAAATCATATTACTTTATCTTGATTTATATTTTTTAGTACATTTAATTTGTCAACCGAAAACTTCTAATTTTATCCATACATCTCTTCCGAGCTCCGTATAAATACACCTCGTTAAATTAATTCACTATATTCCTATGAGAATTAAATTAACCAAGATTCGTACGTTAACTTTTCAAATGGCCCTGCGTACAATTAGGGTATATTCACATCCTTAGGTATACATGTCATTCTATCCGTGAGCTTGATATGCACAAAATGCCTCTTACTAAGTTTATTTCGTGCCACGGATCATTTTGATAAAATTAAGTAAATAATCAAAAAACATTAAGCACACATAGATTAAACAAATCGAACGTCTTATAAATTTTTCAAAAATAATTAAAATCAAAGCTTCATAAATTTAGATAAAATGCAACCCTACAAAAATTAAATTACTTCATTAATTAAAACTAAAATTACAGCTGATTAAGGAATTTGAATAAGAACACAAAGAAAATTAAAATCATTTCGGATCGTAAATATTTGTACCATGGCACAGCGAAGCCAAAAATGGCTTACTGCGTGTTCTCTGATCCCGACCCATGCTGCTTACTAAAAATCCCAAACTCTAAACTCTCAAAAAAACCTGGTTAACTCTATCATAATATCTCTTATTTATAGCTAAAAAAATACATCAAAAATATTAAAATATCATACATGCGTAACAATTTGATTCGAAAATAAAACCTCGACATTCTCCTTAAAATCTGTAGCCATGCAAAAATCGAATTTCTTATTTTACTTCAAGCGTGAGACAGGGCGTCGTTTCTATATTTTCTTAATTCATTATGCGTGCCACGTGTTAGTGTCTGATTTGATGCAAGAACTGGTGGGACACGTGGCAACATATCATTGGATATCAAGGATGGGGGCGAGAAACGTGGGGACAACGGATGCAACGCGTGTGCGATCCTACGCCTTCACGCTCACCGTAACATGACACATGTTAGAACATGATTCGTTGCAAGATAAAGTGGGACACATGGTGACTTGTAATGCGTAGAATAACCGGGTGCATATGGATCGATCGCACTGGAACAAAAGCGCACAAAGGTGGGGGCGGCCATTCTGACAGCGTCGGACCACGTGGGTCCACCGCAGCGGCCTACACGGTAGGTGGGCCCGGCTCGGGCAGAGCAGCGTGATAGAGGAAACCCTGAGACATTCTCTTTGGTCGGGTTTGAATGACACTGTAGCCAGCATCCTACTAGTTTATTCTTTGATCGATGGTGCACGTTATGCGCGTGGATGATGATTGGCGTGGTTCTTCCTCTCTGCTTGAGAGAAAAATAACTTTTCTTAATTGCATTTTAACCCACCAATATATTTCAAATTACATTTTAAACTTTGTTTAATTACAATAAGGCCATTTTCTAATTTAAATTAAATTTTAAACTTTTAATAATTAAAATTAAGCCCAACTTTAATTTAAACTATATTTTTCGACTTTTACAAATTGCAATTAAACACTTTTTATTTGAAATGATATTTTTGGCCACAAATTTGCAATTAAGTACGTTTTCGATACAAATTATTTAATTTTCTTAAAATATATAAAAAACGGTAAATACTAATTTATTAAACTAAAATTAACTAAAAACATTAAGAACGTAGCAATTATAATTAATAAAATAGGTGAAAATAATTATATAAAATACAATTATCAGTATGCACGAACTATAGGAAGGTTAACACCAATACTAGGAAAGATTATTCATATGCCCTCCATTGATCAGATGGTAGAAAAGGTTAGCATGCCACACTTTTTATCACTTTCTTAATGATTATTCAGGTTACATCCAGATTGCTATAACACATAGAATTAAGAGAAAAATACATATACCTACCCCTTTGGAACTTTTACCTTTCAAAGAATGCCATTTGGCCTCTCGAATAATCCAACCACTTTTCAAAGGTGTATGGTAAATATATTTTTAAAATATAGAAAACATTATAAAGATCTTTATGTACGATTTTATAGTGTATAGTGACTCTTTTGACCAATGTTTTCATAATCTAACACTTATCCTTTTAGGATGTGTAGAGACTAATCTAATTTTAAATTGAAAAAAATATCATTTTATGATAAACCATGGGATTATCTTAAAACATGTAATCTCTTCTAAGGGCATAAAAGTAGATAAATTTGATATTGTGTGGCTTACCACTTCACACTACTTTAAGGATTTGTTCTTTTCTTGGTTATGTAAGTTCTTACATATGGTTCATCAAGGACTTTTCAATGCACACCGCTACAAAAAGATATTCCGTTCATTTTTGATGAATATTTCGAGAAAGCTTATGAAAAGCTTAAGGAGCTACTCACCATAGCTCTAATCAATTAGGCATCTAATTGGAGTCACTCTTTTGAGCTAATGTGTGATACTAGTGACTATACAGTTGGAGTATTGGTAGGACAATGAATTGGCAAACCACATGTTATATATTATTGCCTCCATAACCCTCAATGATGCTTAACTCGGCCACTCCACTACTGAAAAAGAATTAATTGAAGTTATATTTTGCTTTAGAAAAGTTTATATCATATTTAGTAGGCACTAAAGTAATTGTATTTTCTGACATTTATTTCTCAGGTATTTGCTAACAAAGAACTATACAAAACTAGGTTAGTGACATGGTTTCTCTTATCACAAGAATTTGACTTGGAAATCAAAGACAAAAGGGGAGTGATAACTTAATGGCAAATAAATTGAGTCAAATCATTCAAAAAGAAGACTCCTTACCAAAATAGGAACAATTCCAAGATGAATAACTATTCTCTATAGAGAATTCACCACTATGGTATGTTAACCTCGTCAACTACCTTGCAACCATCCTACTCTCTAGTAATCTACCAAGAACATAAAAACACAAGCTTACAAAGGATTCAAGGTATTATTTATGGGATGATCCATAACTATGGAACATTTCCAAGATCAATTATTATGAAGGTACATACTTGAAATTAAATTTCATTCTATACTCACTTTTTGTCACACATATGCATGCAGATGACACTTTGGTGACCAAAAAACTTCTCACAAGGTTCTTGATAATGGATTCTATAGGCCCACCTTGTTCAAAGATACACATGTATTTTGTAAAGCTTGTCACTGTTGTCAACAAATGGGTAATTTAAGGCTTAGAGACCAAATTCCCCAAACTCTTATACTTTTGTTAAAATGTTTGATGTTTGGGGTATTGATTTCATAGCATCCTTCCCTTCCTTTAATGTATTTATATATTTTTTACTTGCTGTGAATTATATGTCTAAATGGGTAGAAGCTAAAGCCACAAAAACTAATGACTCTAAAGTTGTTAAAGATTTTGTGAAGTCTAACATTTTTACTAGGTTTGAAACACCAAGAACCATCATAAGCGATAGTGGATTCCACTTTTAAAATATGACTGTATGGGTTCTACTTAAAAAGTATAATGTCAACCATAAAATAGCTACACTATATCGTCCATAGATAAGTGGACAAGTTAAAGTGTCCAACAGAGAGGTCAAATTCATCCTAGAAAAAATAGTTAAACCCAACAAGAAGGATTAGAGCTTGAGATTGGATGATGCATTTTGGCCATATAGGACATCATATAAAACGCCCATTGGATGTCACTATTTCAATTAGTATATGGTAAACCATGTCATCTTTCAGTTGATTTGGAACATACGACCCTTTCAGTAGTCAAATAATGCAACATGGATTAGAACAAGCAAAAGATATAAAAGGCTGCAACTAAATAGGCTACAATAAATATGCAACAAAGCCTACGACAATGTACAAATTTACATGAAAAAAACTAAGGTTACACATGATAAGATGATATCAAGAAAGAACTTTAAAGTTGGACAAAAAGTGATTTTATTTGAATCCCGCATCAAGTTATTTCTAAGTAAACTTCATTCTCATTGGATTGGCCCTTTTATTATTAACAAAGTGTTTGCTCATGGTCTAGTGAAAATCCGAAGTGAAAAAACCAAAAAGGAATTTAAGGTCAATGGACACAAGTTGAATTAACTAAGTCGAGCTAACAATGTTAAATCAAGCACTTTGTGGGAGGCAATCCACCATATTTGTTTTCTACTCCTTTGTTACATATTTTTACATTACATAGGTGCATGTACTTATATTAAGGACAATGTAAAAATTAGGTGTGGGAGAATGTTATTATATCTCGTATCTTTAATTTTCATTTTTTTTAAGATTAGTATGCTTTAGATAACACAAAATTTTTAAATTTTGTTCATTTTTACTATTTATTTATTGCATTAGTTAGGAGTAATGAATGGGCTTAAAAACAATCACACTTTTTGTGTTTTCTGGTGCCTATGATGAAATTAGCTAAAACGATGCTTGGTTGAGAGGAATAATGGATGTTGGTAAACTCTTAACATTATTTTCATAAATGAAGGAAAATTTATGATGATTTTTCTCAAAACTTGCATGTACAATAACTAAGCTATTCATAGGAAAATATTATGTGCTTAAACTGGTAAAAATGTTGTAAACTCCTTATAAATTTACTATGCTTTAAATGAATGAGAAGAAGATGCTTGAACTTTTCTTTAAGTTTATTAAGACGAATGCTGAATGAATTTCATAAAAAATAATTAAGGTAATATAATTAACTTCTTTGGCCAAATTTTTCTACCCCTAATATTATTGTCCTTATAAGGGAAACCTCTAGTGAAACAATTTGAATCTACATGATCCAATTATTTGTACCTTCTACATACCCCTAGAATCAAACATATTGAACATAACATATAGGTTGAGAAAATTGGATTAGCATAAAAAGAGAATGATTATGTGAAAAGCTAGAATAGAACTTAAGAGTGACAATTGTGCAATAAGTGATCAATTTCCCAACACACATAAAATAAGCCCATCTACAATATGAACCCCTATAAAAAATAACAATAATAAGATGACAATTTGAAAAAGAAAAATTCAAAAAGGGGGTCAAGTGTTGAAAACTAATGGTAAAACGAAAAGGAAAAAAGAATAATGACACTTGGGTCCAAAATAATAAAATTTGATCATAGTTTGTTGACATAATTGATCTTAGGATAGTGCTTTTTAAAGATCTTTTTCTCTTACTTCATGGCTTTTGAACTCTTATTTTCCCATTCTCTTTCATTTGATTGAACCAACAAAGTCTAGTCACACTACAACTAAATGAAAAAAAAAACTTTTGATTTTATGAAATACTTTTGGTGAATGGAGAGAAAATTTTAAGAAAAAGTCTTTGGTACCCAATTCAATTATAAGAAGAATAGTAATACTCCATAGAAAGGAATGATGTATTAATTTAGTTTAAGTTACATGATTCAACTATTGCTAGTGGATGAAAAATCACACACACTTTAAGGATAGGTGTTGTAAGGGTGCTAGACTTAAAGAATGACTAATGATCATAATAAATGAATATTAAACTTTGAGATCATACTATTGCTATTCTCCTAAGATAATGACAATAAACTTATTTTGTTTTACTTTTGCTCGAGGACTAACAAAGATTGGGTGTGTGGGAGTTAGATTAGTGTCATTTTAAACATATATTTGTACATCAATTCCCACATATTTACATATTGAATGCCCTTGGATGGACATTTGGAACAAAGTAGTCTATCAATCGAGCTTAGCTAAAAATCGATTGAGGATACAGGGTAACAATTAGAATAGCTAATAAATTAATAAGCAATGGTATCGATCGATCGAGATATTGGTTGATCAACCGAGCTTTACTCAAGTGCTCTCGGATCGTAAATCAAAATAGCTAGATAAATCGAGAAAAGGGTCTTGATCAATCGAGAAGTTCAATCAGCACATAAATCCAAGATTTTTTTAGCACCAACTTCTAATCCTAGCCAATGGATCAAGAGAAATATAATCCTAATAAAATCAGGTCGAAAATACATAATATAAGCCACCCAATAACTCATTAGATACACAATTGCTACAAGTAACAAAAGAGATCAAAAGCACACCTAAGGAAAACCTTTGAAGGAGATTTAGAAGAAAAGATTGAAGATTAGACATTCGGGTTATTTTGGCTTCATCATCTACAATTCCTAAGCTTTTCTTATTTCTTCTTTTCATATTTTCCATGATTATAATGTTGATTTATTTAGAATCCATAACTAACTAAACTTCTAATGTGATTATTGGCAATTTCAAGCCCTAGATTATGACTTTATTAATTTAACATCATGATAAATTTTAGTTTCGATTCTTGATTTTTGATATGTTTAATTTTATGTTTGAATGTCATGACTAGGTATGTTATGAAATAAGTGTACAACTAGTTTGTTATGAATATATTTATATCGAGTCTAAGATGTTAGTACATAATCACTAATATTCTTATTCAAAGTGATACATTCACAAGTAGGATTGAATACTTACGTTAAATGTTAAATGATTGTTATAATCTTGACTAATGTAGCTAATTATATTTTTTGACCTAATATTGTTTAGTTAATTTCATCACATGTACTAGGAAAAAGAAGAATAGAAACACATTGTTGTTTCCAATCTCACCTATTAATCCTAACTATCCTAAAGAATGCAATAAATATAAAAATGGAAAAAATTTATGGTACTTAGAGCATAATTATACTAAAATATGTATCCTAGAACAAGTTAAACTATTAAGGCAAAAGAAAATAAAGATAGAAAAATGTTAACACTCACCCACAATTAATTATTACATTGTCCTCAGCACACATACCCACATACATACATACATACATACATACATATATATAAGGGTATAAAACAAATATGGTAGGTTATATTCCACAAAATGCTTGGTTTAGCATTTTTCAGTCCAATGCTACCACTTCTTTTCATCTGTCATTATCAAAGACCTTAAAATATGTGACGTCGAATTATCAAACTAGTAGTCCATTAAAAACTTCCTTGCACCTTGGTAGTAGTGTCATTTGAAGTACATTATAAACTTTCTCCATGTGCCTATCTCTTTACTATCCTAAGTTTGTGCCTTTAAATAAGAAAGTTGTAAGTTTGTTGTTAAAGTACTAAGTAACTTACTTCTTTATTTTTTAAGATTTATGTATTAGTATAAAATTAATATTGCATCTTTTATTCCTTCGATTGTAATTTTATTATAAATATTAAGGTATTAAGCGATATATCTACTTGTGTCAATGTTTAGTATTATTATTTATCGTTTATTCCTTCGATTGTAATTTTATTATAAATATTAAGGTATTAAGCGATATATCTACTTGTGTCAATGTTTAGTATTATTATTTATCGTTTATTCCTTCGATTGTAATTTTATTATAAATATTAAGGTATTAAGCGATATATCTACTTGTGTCAATGTTTAGTATTATTATTTATCGTTTACATCAGTACTTATATATGAATACTCACTTTGATGATTTATTTGTATAGTTAAAGAGCCAAAATTACAAGTATAAGAAATTAAGAGGCAACTCTCTAAGCACTTTAAATGAATATATCATCAAAAATGATATATTTATTATCTTCCTCGTAATCATGTTAACTTATTTTTAAAATAAAAGTGAGAGGAATTTATATAATTATTTTTTGTTTCACTATAAAGTTTGTTTAAAATTAATCATTTTCTTCTTTATCAACGTAACTAGGTTGTTATGAGTTAATGAAGGTGAGTCCATAATTCATGCATAAATAAAAAATATAAAAGATAAAAATTGTATGAATTATAATTATAAACGGTAATTTAAAAAAATTAAAAGAAATAAAAAAATATATTTTTATTTGAATTACAAGCCAAAATCTAACTTCAAATATTACGTGGGAAAAAAATCACTCTACCTACTAGGTTTTCATTTTATTTAAAAATGTATTTAACATTTAAAAAATTATCTATAATTATATTAAAGTTAGACATATTATTACAAATAATCTTCGTTAATAATATTTTTAACTTTTTCATTCATTTTCACTTACATACTTTTTTTTATTTTTTGTTAAATTATTGAAATATTTTTTAAGAATAATAACAAAGTAACATATATTATTTATTTACTATGTTTTTTATGGTTAAAAAAACATATACATTAAGTAAATAATTATATAAAATTATAAAACCTTATTTTAATTTAAAAAATCATCCTAAAAATTAATTTAATTTTTTTTATTTCTTTCACCCACGTGTCTTTTTCTCTCTCTCAACATTAATACTTTAAAAAATACTTTTATTTTTTCATTGTCTAATTTTTCTCTCATTTATCTATATATATTTATTGATGAAACAATTAATTTATTTATTTATTAAATTTAATAAAAAATTAAAATGTCTTTACAATATCTTATAAAAATTAAAAACATTCTTCTTAATATACTTAGTATAATTGAATAATTACCTGGCCATTGAAGAAATAAAATATATGGGTATAATATTATTTCAATTATAACTTAATATTAATTATAATTTATTCTAAGTAATTAATTCAAAATATTACTTTTTTAAAATTAAATTTAGATTTTTATATTTTTATAAATTAGTTCAATTTATTGATTTTAATATTATTTTGACTTAAAAATTTTAAATTAAAAGTATTAATTTATTTTTATCATTAAGTCTAGAGTGATGTGTTATTTAATTGAATTAAAATTGGACCTTCAATCATTTATAGAAAATAAAAATATATACTAACCATTTTATTACATGTAATTTGGGATAAATAAATAAAAAATTATTCATTTTATATATTTCAATTTTATTTTTTTAATTAGTAAAGAACATGTAAATATTTTTAAATTTACGTAAATTTATTTATTTTATGATTTTATGCTTTTATAATTTTGAATGAAATAAAAATGAAAAATATTATTTTTATTTTATTAGTTTAATATTTTTTATTATTTAATATTTTACTTAAAATCAAAAATATCTTTTAAGTTTAAAGACATTTCAAAAATATTATTGAATAACCATTATCTTAAACTTTCGTGAAAGTCAAATGTCATATTTGAAAATTTTGAAATGTTGAGTTATTTGTGGAGAAAATGCAAACAATAATGCTGTGTTTAGTTGGAGGGAATGAAAATAAATCAGAATGAGATTTAATTCTTTCCATTTTTGTGTTTGGTTGGACTAAAAAAAGAGTTAGGAATGGACTCCATTCTTAAAGAATCACAATTTTTTGTCCTCTTTTAGGAATCATGATTTCATTCTCATCTCAATTTTTTTTTCAATTTTACCCCACCCCAAATATAACTCTAAACTTAAATCTCAAATCTCAAATCCCAAAACCCTAAATCCCTAAATCCTAAAACCCTAAACCCTAAACCCTAAACCCAAAATCTTAAAACCCTAAATCCCAAATCCCAAAACACTAAACCCCAAAACCCAAAACCCTAAAACCTAAATCCCAAAACCCAAAATCCTAAAACCTAAATCCGAAAACCCTAAACCCTAAACCCCAAATCCTAAATCCTAAATCCAAAAACTCAAAACCCCAAATCCCAAATTCTAAATCCTAAATCCAAAAACTCAAAACCCTAAACCCCAAATCCCAAATCCCCAAACCTTAAACCCTAAAGTCTAAGCCCTAAACTCTAAACTCTAAACCCTAAACCCTAAATCCCTAAACCGTAAATCTCAAATCCAAAATCCTGAAATTCTAAACCCTATTTTAAAAAAAATAATTTTAACCCTAAACCTTAACCCATAAATATAACCTTAAATCTCTAAATCCCAAATCCTAAACCTCAAAACACTAAACCCTATTTAGAAAAATAATAATTTTAATAATATATTTTCTTTTTAAGTAATAATTATTTCAATAATATAATTTGTTTGACAAAAAAATAATAATTAAATGATATTATTTAAACTTTACTGAATATATGAGTATTAAAGTAATTTATAGTTTTTTACATTCCATTCCAGTGTCAAACCAAACATTATAATATTGATTCCTTCTTTGTTTCCAATGGTCAAACCAAACAACATTATGTCATTTCCATTCCATTCTGTTCTGATTCCATTCTATGAACCAAACATCACCTAAGGATATAAGTGATTTTTTTCCAAGTATATGTTTTATAAAAGGACCAGATTGATATTAAAAATTCTTTTTATCACAACTAGATGTATACATAAATTCACATCGTACAATCTACAAGTTGGTGTATTTGTAAAAAAAATGCAAACATTAAGGTTAGTGATTTCAGAATCACTTAAACATCACGTATCTACAACTTTATAACCAATTAATGATTATTATATATTTAATGTATATAACAACTTATTATATGTAACACTACTCAACTAATACGACTAAAGGGATGTATAATTGATAAAAGATTTAAATAAAATATATTTTTAAAATAAATAGTTAAACTAATTCCCTTTTACAGATAGAGTCACAAACTCTCATTATATATATAAGTTTTAATTAAGTTTTAATGGAGAATTGTAAAGATGCCCAAAACATTTAAGTAATTGAATATGACCATTAAATATTTTACCATAATTATATCACGTGTATTTTACCTGTATTTTCTAATGGATATAATTATAATTATTTAAATATTTTTTTATATTTTTGTAACTTGCTTCATATGATGTGAGCATAAAACGTTGTTAATTCACTCAATATTTTATTATAATATTCTCCAGAAAAGACACGTGAAATGCACATAATACAATTTTGTTAAAAAAATTAAACTATATTTTTTGTTTGAAAACGCTTTTATCATTGCACATAACGTTATGGGAGTAATTATAACAATTTGAACATTTTGAACATATTTATAACTTATCCTATACGTTAGTAATTATAACAATTTGAACATTTTGAACATATTTATAACTTATCCTGTACGTTGTGAATATATAATGCAATTAACTTAAATATATTGAAAATTATATATATATAACACTAATAGATATTACTTTTTTTTATATCAAGATCTATTCTGTATATTTATTATATATAGCAATGTATTCACATGATTAATATGTAAATGTTGAGACAAGTTTGTTAATAAAAGTACTGAAACAATATTACCGGAAAACCTGGTATGAGCTTGCTTGAAGTCGTCGTAATTAGTCGCTTCTTTAAGACGTTTGTGACTCGTCTAATTTGTGCAAGAAACACGGCTCGTCGTCCCCTGTGGATAAAATAGCCAGAATCTTTTTCTCTGTCTCGGAACTTCATCAGACCGATGAAGACCTAATGCTACACTCTGAAAAAATGTTGCTCGGAAAACTAAAAAATAACTTAGAGTTGCGAGAGAGAATTGTTTTGTAAAGTGAGAATTGTTCTTTGAGATTGTTGTTGTAAATGAGGAAAGCCCTCTTTTTATAGGTTTTAGAAACCGTGTGGCAATTATGAATAAAACGGTAATGTTTGGGAATTAAGAGCGTAACGGCCATTCTGAGTAATGAAGAGTAACAATCATTTTCAAATTAAAGATGAGTAATAGACATTTTTGTGAGTAAATTCGAGCAACGACTCTTTTTCTGAATAAAGAAGACAAACGGCCATTTAACGACCATATTCTTAATAAAAGAAAATAACGGTCATTTTTCTGAAGAAAAAAATATATATAACAACCATTTCTGTAAGTGGAAAAGTTTTCCTTAAAAAAATATTTTACCAAAAAATAAAATACCACCTCACTCACATCGACTGACTCGGTTCGGACTCGGCTCGACAAGACGGCCGGTCGGTCGACAGGATGGCGATGGCACGCACGTCTTGGCGTGTGTGGTATCACATTTGCCTAGGTCCTTTCCCCTTCCACAAAAGTGGGTGCCCCTTGGGGCCCAATCCCAATAGCCAACTCTTCACTATTTATACCTCTTTAAAATAATGTAAAAAATCAATGTGGGACAAGGCACATTTCACAACAATCAATTTTTTATTAAATTTCATCTTTTTTCCAACAATCCCGCACTTGAATTTTATATAAAAATAATTTTCATCGAGCAACCGATCAATTATAAGATTGTGGATAAGCAAAAAGGTGTCTATCAACTTGAACCTTTGCATAGTGTTGATGCTTTAGAATATACTAGAGTAACTCGTAGTTTTGAACTCTATCTCTAACAATCATCACACACACAACCTTTCCAAGGTCTAGTTCAAAAAAGCCCATGCTTTACGGCCATGCACGTGTATCCTAGTATAGTGAACGCTCTAGTAAATTTTGCCCAAAATATTTTCATAGGAAGCGGCCATACTTCCACATTCACATAGGTGAGTCTATCAAGAGTACTCCCGTAGGCCTGTACTCCACTCCACATGTGAGTATAGAACTCATTAAGAGTTTAACAATTAACTCATCCTTTTCTATAAACCCAGGACTTCATTCTTTCAACAATATAGAATAGGGATTTGATAAATAGCATGATACATCTCATATCACTTCACGACTTGTTATTACCCTTTGAACTTATTTCTTGGGATCTCACTATAAGTTGGGTTACCATCATAAGTGACTCTTCATTCTAAAGGCATTAATCCCATTCCTTTTGAGGTTTTGAAAACCTTCTCTCTTGGTAATCCTTTCGTTAAAGGATTCGCCAAATTTTCATCGAACGCATGATCCACTCTTAGCCTCCCTTAGAGAGAAATTCTCTAACGACTTTTTACGACGTATTTTTTTCGCCTCTTGCCGTTGTAAGAATCTGGTTGAATCTTTGCAATAGCCGCGTACTATCGTATGGATCAAACAGTATGTCGGTCTTTCCCACAAAGGGATCTCGCTAACGAGTTCTTAGCCACGCCTCTTCACTAGCATGGCTAGTGCTATCATTTAAGACTCCATTGTAGATTGAGCCAATATTGTTTGCTTTCTGTAGACTTCCGGGAAATAGCTCCACCGGTATGTTAAAAATATAGCTACTAGTTGCTTTGGAGTCTTCGATAAAGTGTTCCAATCTGCATCGCCGTATCCTTCTAAAACAAAGAAACTTTTTATAATGTAATCTAAGGTTCGTAGTTCTATTAAGGTATCTCTCTAACTCTTTCAATAGCATTCCAATGCTCATACTAGGTCTCTTCGGTAAACCTACATAGTAGTCCCACAACATAAGCTACGTCTGTCTAGTGCAATCGGTAGCGTAACATAAGCTACCGATGATGCTCCAGATACTCGGTTGTCTAACACTATCTCCTCGTGTTCTTGAACAACTTTACACTAGGATCATAAAGACATGCACGGGTTTACAATTTAAGTAATTATATTTCTTTAAGATCTTCTCCATGTAGTGAGATTGATATAGAGAAATTCCTTTCGGACCTAGTTATTTTTATACCAAGGATTACACTAAACTTCTAGAGATCTTTCATATCAAAATTAGCTCTTAACAATGTTTTCACTTTATTCACAACATAAATATTTGATCCAAAAATAAGCATGTCATCCACATATAAACATATAATAGTGCAAATATTATCTTCTAATTTATAATAAATGCATTTGTCACTTTCATTTATTTTGAATCCATGTGAGATAACTAGATTATTAAATTTTTCATGCCATTCCTTAGGTGCTTGTTTTAGACCATAAAGATATTTATCTAATTTACAAACTTTATTTTCTTGACCTGGGATAACAAAACCTTCAAGTTGATCCATATAAATTTCTTCTTCTAAATCACCATTTAAGAAAGCAGTTTTAACATCCATTTGATGTACTACTAAATCATGGATAGCGGCGAGAAAAGTACACGTATGGAAGTTATTCGTGTAACTGGTGAAAAGGTATCAAAGAAATCTACATTTTCCCTTTGCCTATATCCTTTAACTACAAGACGAGCTTTATATTTTTCAATAGTACCATTGGGTTTTAATTTCTTTTTTAGTATCCATTTACATCCAATGGTTTTGCAACCAGGAGGTAAGTCAACTAAATGCCAAGTCTTATTATACTCAAGTGAGTCCATTTCATCATTTATGGCTTCTTCCCATAAGTTGGCATCTAAAGAAGATAATGCTTCTTTAATAGTTTGGGGATCTTCCTCTAAGGTATAAACATAAAAATCAGACCCAAAATCCTTAAGGGTTCGAGCTCGTTTACTTCTTCTAATTTCAGGGTTTAATTCTTCAATTTGTTCACTAGTTCTAGTTATATGTAAACTACTAGAAGACGAGCCCCCACTATTCTTAAATTTAAAGAGAAACCTATGTTCATAGAAATCAGCATCATTTGATTCTATATCTACCTGATATTTTAAGTCATAGAATTTATAAGCTTTACTATTCACAGTGTATCCTATGAATACACATTCATAAGCTCTACTAGTAAGTTTATTTCTTTTAGGATCAGGGATTCTAACATAGGCTAAACAACCCCATGTTTTAAAATAAGTTAAATTAGGTTTCTTATTTTTAAAAATTTCATAGGGTGAAATTTTATTTTTAAATTTAGGCACTCTATTTAGCACATAGAAAACAATTAATAAAATTTCTCCCCACCAATGGGAAGCAGCACCAGAGTTTAATAAAATTGCAACAACTGATTTAGTAAAAGTTCTATTTTTTCTTTCAGCTTTGCCATTCATTTCAGGAGAATAAGGTGCAGTTTTTTCATGAATGATTCCATGAGTTTTATAAAAATCATTGAAGATATTGGAATCATATTCGGTGCCTCTCTCACTTCGAAACCTTTTTATTTTCCTATTAAGTTGATTTTCAATCTCAGTCATAAATATTTTAAACATGTCAAACGCTTCACTTTATTTTTCATTAGATATACATAAGTGTAATCTGCATAGTCATCTATAAAATTTATAAAATAATGTTTTCCATTTCTTGTTAAATTTCCATCAAGTTCACATATATCAGAATGAATTAATTCTAAAGGTTCAGATTCTCTAACTACTGATTTATGTGAAGTTTTGGTTATTTTAGCTTGACTACAAAAATCACATTTTTCAAAATCATTTAAAGATAGTTTAGGAATTAGTTCTAAGCTACTCATGTTCTTGATTATGCGTTTATTAACATGACAAAGTCTATCATGCCAAATATTAAAAGAACTAAACATGTAAGCATAAGATGAGGTTTTATTGATTTCAACGTTTAATTTAAATATGCCATCAGTGGCGTACCCTTTTCCAACAAATATATTATTTTTAGTTATAGTATATAAATCAGCTCCTATAGTTTGAGTAAACCCAGCTTTGTTAAGAAGATAGCCTGAAACCAAGTTCTTTCTCATCTCTGGAGTATGCAGGACATCTTTCAAGATGAGTCTTTCCAGAGGTAAACTTCAATACCACCTCACTAGTACCAGCAACTTTAGTAGAGTGGGAGTCGCCCAACAGCACTTTCTTATCCTCGGAATCAGAATAGGACTTGAACATGTCTCGATTATAGCAAACATGGCGAGAAGCCTCGGTGTCCACCCATCACCCCTCGAATCCACCAACAAAATTGACTTCAGATATCATAGCAATAAGTTGATCTTCGGTAAGGTTTGCCTATGGGGTAGGACGATTCTTATTCTGGCAGTTTCTAGCCAAATGGCCACATACACTATAACACATGAATGTGTTATTCGCTTAAGTTGAGGTCCATCCTCGGGGGAGGATAGTTTCTATTTCTATTTTGGTGGTTGCGGTTCTCAGTTATTATTACGATTCGAAGTTTTCATATTTCTACCTTTAGGTTTTGAGTGTAGAGGAGGGTTTCTTATTGGTACTTTTATTTGAGACTACGAGTATTTCATCTCTTTGGTCTTGCTTTCTAGCTTATTTCTTCTATTCTTAACTTAGGGTTATAAGACTTTCTAAAGAAAATTCCTTAGTTTTATGCCTAAGTATATTCTTAAAATCTTTTTCAAGCAGATGTAATTTATCTATAATAACAACTACTTGAAATTGTTCATCTAAAGTCATACCTTGTAAGTTATTTCGTGTCTTTATCTTCTGATTCGTGTGATTGAAGCCTAATCGATTTTCCATCAATCATTTGAAACTCGTACACCTACCGACAACATACTTCTTAGTTCCGACTTCTTCGGTTCGTACTTCTTTTGAAGTCTTCCCAAATTTCCTTAGCAGACTTATCGAGTTATAATAGTCATCTAGATCATCCTAAACCATTAAGAATATAATTTTTGTACGTAAAATCATTTTGCATCCAGTGTCTAAATCCTTAGTTGTATCTTCAGAAGGAGTAGATTGTATTGGTTTTTAGGTAGTAAGAAGTAAACGACTTTTTCATGGTTAAGTAAAATAATATTTTTGTCTCCATCTTTTAAAGTGTAGTCCAAAACGAGGAATGGTTTTGTTTAGATCGGCCAGATTAACATTTCAAGAGACACGGCAGATTGAAATACGTCTTAAAATTGTTGAGACAAGTTTGTTAATAACGATCGAAACAATATTACCGAAAACCCGGTATAAATCGCTTGGGTTGAGCCGCGGACTGTGGCCGCTTCTTTAAGACGTTTCTTGCTCGCCGATTTGCAAACAAACACAGTCCCGTCGGATAAAACAGCACTGATGAAGACCGGAATGCTACACCTGAAAAAATGTTTTGTAAGTGGAAAAGTTTTCCTTAAAAGAATATTTACACGCATTCGCACTCGGCTCGGCACGACCGACGGCGGCGAAGGAATGCGCGTGCGCGTGTGTGGTATCACATTTGCCTAGGTCCTCTCCCCTTCCACAAAAGTGGATGCTCTTGGATCCAATCCCAATAGCCACTCTTCACTATTTATAACTATTTAAAATAATATAAAAAATCAACGTGGGACAAGACATATTTCTTAACAATCAATTTTTTTATTAAATTTCATCTTTTTTCAACATTAAATATCTTTTATTTCTAAAATCATACCATTCATTTACATCAACTAATAAATAAGTTCTCATGAGGTTTTAGAATTATTTTGGGATATTACGAGATGATTTTATGTATGAAGTAGTTGTGACTCTTGAAAAAATGCGTAGTAGAAAGTATCATCTCTCTTATTGCAAATACATGAACTTTCTCCAACAGATCCAAGCCCAATTTTTATTTCAATTGCTCAAAAGCATTATTCAAAAGAAACAAAAAAGCTTTGGTCGGTTAATCTCCTGGATGCACAGTTATGCTTGAACTGTATTTCAAACAATACCCCATCTCGCTAATGATAAAATTAAGGCATAATAATAATAATTAAACAATATATGTAAAGGCTATGCCAACGGATCATTTTAATTAACATGGCCACCATTGAAAATTTCGGCAAAGTGTAAAAATAAAGGTCCCAAAAGGCAAAACAGATGAGTAATAAGGGGTTTTCAAATTTCAATCATATCCTCCAAACCATTCAATCCGAGCGAACCCAATTTATATTATTTGGTTTTTCTACTTCTATTGGATTTGATTGATTCTAGAAAATTTCAAAACCAATCCAAGATAGATTAAATCGGCTCTTGATATTGAAAATATTAAAAGAATCTATCTAACACATTAATATTGGTATTTATTTATTTTAATTTTCATATTAAAATTTCATTAAATGAAAATTTAAAAAATCAAAGTATTAATATGTATAATACCTATAAATATTATACATAATTAAATTTCAAAACCAATCCAAAAATTAAAATATTAACACCCAATTTAAAGTCCAAAATAATACCTATAAATATTATACATAATTAAATTAGTCCTAATAGCATATTTACATAAATTATAATATATTTACACTATATATATATATATATTAATATATTATTTTAAAAATAATTTAATTACTTAGTATCTGAATGTTTAAAACCTAAGACTCAGAGACACATTGAAATGCAGATAATAGAAAAAAGTAAAAGTTCTGTATTGTCCCTACTACTTCCCTTTGTTTATAACTCGTGCACCCACCAAATTCACATCATAATTAAAGTCTAACGTTAGTATTTTCAAAACCGTTGGAGCCATAATGGGATTTGAAAACTCTCGTGACTTAGTTTATTTATGTGATATGTATTACAGACAAGAAGCAATATCACAATGAAAATGTCTTGCTGAACCAAAGGACTGTCTTTTTCTTTGTTTGTAAAACACTTGTCACTAATGGGGTGCTTTCTTGGCTGTTTTGGTTTCTCCAATAAAAGAAAACGACTAAGAAAACCTTCCCATAAAGTTGCAGCTGGTTATCAAGTGCTTTCATCATCTTCTATGAATCTTCACTAATTATCTTAGTTTCGTTTCATTTTAGTCTAAATCAACTGGTCTAAGTTGAACTTATTTGTTTTGTGTTTCAAATTTTGTTTCAGAGATGTGGGAGGTATGAACTACTAGATTCATCTATAAAAGTGATAAGATCCAGCAGTGAAGAGAAACCCCAAAATGCAGATTGTCAACCCAGGTCAGATATATAAAATCAACTAGTAACTCGAAAATAACATCTATGATGTTTAAACTCATAATTTTATCATTTAGTATTGAACACCGATTGATTGGATGCCGTTTAAGTTGAACTCTGATCAGTTAAACTCGTTCAATATTGAATATAAACGGGTAATTAAACCCTGTTCAATATTATTGAAATGTAATTTTTGTTTCTATAAGTTTTAGTGTTATTTGAATTATCTTTCTTTTAACTTGTGTTTGTCAAAGACAGGGCCAAAGTCAGAAAGAAAGTTAGCTTCAATATGGATTTGCAGATCTATGAGCCCATATCAACCTCTTACCATTCCATGGAGGAGGAGGAAGAAATGAAAAACAATGATGAAGAGATAGAAGGAAGCTTGTCCACTTCATGCTCTAAAAAGAGTTTCCCTGCATTTAGCATGAGATCTTTTCACTCACACTACAGGTATCAACATTGCGGTGACTGCTACGATGAAGAGGACATATTAGCTTTCAATGAAAGCGAATTAGAAGATCTTGATGATGATTTTGCTAATGAATATGATGCCAATAACATTGGCGATGACAATGAGCACTCTGCTAATGATTATGATTGTGAGTTTCCCATTGCTGTTGCCCAAGGAATAAACCAAGGCGTTTCTGATTCTGAGCAGTTTTGTTCTGTGTCAAAAAGTTCACAGTTGAGAGTTTCTAAAGACTCCTCTGAGGGAAAATCCACTTTTACAATGCCCTCCTGTGTCTCAACCAAAGAAGATTCACTCCTATGTAGGAATGCTACAAATGAAGGCCAAAATACATTTTCTGTACTAAACCCAGTAGAGAATCTTACTCAGTGGAGAGAAGTTAAGGCTAAATTAGCATATAAACATCAAAAGAAGGAGAACCAAATAGCATTTGAAAAGACATCAAGACCGAGTTCTAATCCTTCACCTTTCAGTTTAGTCACACCATGTTATGACCAGTCAAAACGCCCACTGCAAAATATCGCCATCGATGCAAGCCTTTCAAGTTGGTTAAATTCTCCAAGAACTAATATGTCAGGTCAAAAGTCCATCATCAGTAATAGCAGTATTGCTGTCAGGACCATGTAAATCACCAAAAACAGGTTGAACAAAAATCACATTCATATTCATGTACAAAGGTGGAAGACCAATTTTTTGTACACAGTGGAACAAAATCTTTAAACAAAAAGAGCATTCTTAAGGGTATCTTTCTACCTTCCATTTCAAGGGTATATTTTTAGCGAAGTGTATGGGTTTGTTTGTTTCAGTTTTTGGAACTTTTGTTAGTGTGTTGTGAGTTTTGAGTGGTGATGTTATGGAAGGAGCATGTACTACTATATCTGTCATCCTCTCCTAAGGTTTGTTGTTTAAAATTTTAAAAGTTACAATAAGGAATGACCACAAGTGGAACTTGTATCAGTAAAGTAGATTTGAGCCAGACTGCATTAGATAAATTTGAATATTCTAAAAGAAAAGTTGCATCATTGTCAATTTGTACAAAATTCTGAACACTAATTTGATAAAGTTGATCACCAAATGTCAGAACAATTTTTAAGAATTGTATTGAGCAAAAACCAACAAATGATGCTCAAACAAGCAGAAAGCACTATTGAAATACTAGATTCATACTGCAGGAAACAGAAACCTCTCTTTTGATGCAACTAAGAAGAATGCATTATTGTGTACATTAACTTTAACATTGCATGATGGACTTACCCTTCCCTTCTCCAGAATTTTCAAGAATTGTACGCAAAAACCAACAAATGATGCTCAACCAAGCAGAAAGCACTATTGAAATATTCATGCTGCAGGAAACAGAAACCTGTCTCTTTCAGTGGTAAGACTGATGCAACTAAGAAGAATGCATTATTGTGTACATTAACTAACACATTACATGATGGACTTCCCCCTGCCCTTCTCCAGATGCTCAGAATTATTAGATTATTAGATTAAGTTGAGTCTATAGTTTGCAATACAAACCAAAATATGTTGCAAATGAATCTCATTGCATGGTGGAAATCATAAGTTCGTCATCCTAATAACCTCTTTATGGACCTCATTGAATGATATCTGACACAGCTCCTCTCATTGTAATATAATTCACTGCAAATCAGTCTGAGAAAGAGTCCTGGCCAGGATGAAAAACATAGGATTGCCTCAACTTATCCTTTAGATTCTTCCCCCATCATTGGGTTGAAAACATAGCCAGTTTGGGCAAAATAAATTCATGTCAGATTGCAAAGAATACCAAAGTATATTATACAGCCAAAATTTCCTTATGAATGATATGTTAAATTCTATCTACATTATGACACATTTGCAAGAATCTGTGTCCTCATCATCTACATTATGACACATTTGCAAGAATCTGTGTCCTCATCATCTACATTATGACACATTTGCAAGAATCTGTGTCCTCATCATCGGTGTCACTCATATCACTGCAGGCAAATAAAGAGGAAGGGGGTCAAGAGATGCAAAAGTCAATGAAAAATCCAATAATGGTTCACCTAACGAAAGAAAAGGATAATAAATAAGGGATCCTGAACAATTAATTCAATACACAACTAGATAATACTACCTGGTAATAGACATTCCATACAAAATCATCTTTAGCACAATGAATGGATATTTCGACTATTAGGCAATCAGACTTACAAAGGACATAGATAACTTCTAAACATTTACTATCGAAAATGAGGAGATTGAAATTAAAAGCCATTGTCCACTTGACGGGCATTTAAGGATGTATGCCAAGTCCACTTGACGGGCATTTAAGGATGTATGCCAGGCAAAACCACAAGTTCAAAAGTCTCATCGATTTATAGCACGTTATAAATTGTTGATAGTTATGAAAATAAAGAAAATACTGAATTATTTGTCCGTTAAAGTAAATCTTTAAGAAAAAAAGAATTACAAAATCTAGGGATGTTGCTTTAGGTTTTATCACCAGGTTTTTCCTGCTCCCATAAACAGACAACTTACTAGAGATGCCACTGATCTGATGAAGTATTGAAGTCAAGGTTTTGGTCCTGCTATGCATATCCTTTAAAAGACCAATGTAAAGTCCATTATCCTAATTACCCAGTGTACCACACTAGGTCAGTCAGAGTACTCTTATAGAAGATGGTAACGATTTGATTTAACAAGCAAGGCAATCCAAAAAAACGATTATTGTTTTAACAGTGTTAAGCTATTTGTTGAAAACACCCAAGAGAAATCTTGTTCTAGTTTTTTAAAGATCACAAAAAGGATGATAATGATTTGATTCAACAAGCAAGGCAATCTTAAAAACGATTATTGTTTTAACAATGTTAATCTATCTGTTGAAAACACCCAAAAAAAATCTTCACAAAAAGAGCATGTAGTGGCCGACAATAATAGGAGAAAGAAAGAAAGAATAAAAAGGAAAAAAAAAAAGGAAAGAAAAAAGAAGGGCCGAAAGTCCTCTGCACATAGAACTAATTCAAATAGACATCTTGACAGGTTTTTCAAGTTCCACTTACAATTTTAACCATAAATTTTACATAGCAGAACCTTTACATTTGATCCAAGCATAGATAATAAGACTTTTTTTAATATGACTGATAAGGCTAGAATTAGCACTGGTAGTACAAAAATAGGAGTCAACAGAAAAATCTCGGAGAAAAAGTTGAAATAAAATAAAAGAGGAACGATACTTTAAGAGCTTGATATCATCGCGTTCAGAACTTAATAGAGACTGTCTAGATAAAATTACAAGCATTCCCATTTGTTTTCATACTAATTGCTTTCAAAGTTCTTATACCAGCTAACGAAAACGATGGCCAGGAATTTCCAGAAATGGGGGGCAGTTATAGTAAACATACTGATGAGACACTCGAACAGGTCAAGGTGAAAGTCATTGAGAAAAGCAGGCAGAGTTATTAAAATAATCAAGCTGAGTTATTGATATTTGATATGACCAGAAAAGAAAGTACTGAGTATAAATACAACCAAAACAACAATACTGTCACATTTATAGAACCAGACGAGTAAATGATACTATATTTGTACATGCTCAAACTTGGATGTCCTTGTAGATGAAAAGTTTAACTTCCCATAAATTCTCCAAAAATCATTCACTTTAACCCCATCTTGCAAAATTCAGTTAAATCATAAACTAACACCTTCAACATCCAACTAAAGAGAAATCAAGCCAAATAAAAAGCATCAAAATTCCAAAACTTTCAAATTATATCATACGCATAAGGAATTGAGTTGCTACAGAAAACCAATTACCTTGGTTCAAATTCCAATACCTCGGCAAGCTTATTCCCATTCTTATCGTTCCACTGCACTTTTCTCCGTGTTTTATCGGAATTTGTTGATATCCCCCCTCTCCTAGATGGCAATAAAGCATTAGATTCACTATCTACATCTCCATTAACAAGTTCCTCAACCCTGGGAGTGTCTGTGGAAGCCAAAGGCTTAATTTTACAACCATTGGCATCCATAGGTTCTGTATCCATCTACAAGATCACACTACCTACAAGTCCTCAATCAAACTCAGGATTTCCACGCTCAAATTTCAGAAGTTACTCAAGAAATCGTCCTTTGAATCGTAATTCGTCAAACCCCAATTCAAGCCTATTGTAAAAAAATGATGAATTCATCCCTAAGAACTTAAATGAAGATCCTCCTGGTTATCATGGATATGAATCATAATGTCTGACAGGTCAACACCCATTCTTAGCACGATCAGAGCTTTGAATTGCAATAGAGTTCTTCTTGAAAGGAAATAGGGAGGAAACTAAAAAAAACTTCGACTTATTCTCGGAGGAATTAAGCAACGATTAAGTAGTCTTTTTTTCGATCAAGATAACAATTTTTTTTTTATCGGATCAATATAGCGACATTGATAATAAAAGTAAGTAACAATGATTTTTATTATTATAGAAATAAAAACACACAATTTTTATTTAATTTTAATATAATTATAATTTAATGTTAATAAAATTATTATTAATAAAATATTTTTAAAATAATAATAATTTATATGTGATAATATTGATATAGTATACGAAAGGGGTTTGAAATATTCTATTCAAAAATACACTTAAATTTTAAAATTATTAACTTAAATGTTATAAATATCTTTGTTTTTTAATGGATCAAATTAGCCCATGACTTTATAGACGAAGGATGACTAGATGATTAAAATATGGATAAAATATGATGACTTTATAGATGAAGGATGATTTCACATATGATTGAAACGTGGATAAAATAACTTATGAGATATCAAAATTATGATCTATTTAATATAAAAAAATTTAAATTTTTTATCTATCTAAAATTATTAGATTCTTATTTTATTTTAAAATAAATATATTTTTATGATTAAATTTTGATATATCAATTAATTAATGTATTAACTATTTAATTTTTGTTATCTAAATTAATTGGTTATTATTTTAATTAATTAACACTATTATTATAAAATTAAGGTGTTATTAAATATAATTTCTTTAATAAATTATTAAGTTTTATTAAAAATAAAAAAAATATTTATATATTAATTAAAAATTAATAAATTATTTTGAATAAAACACTAACGTTCAATCAGCCATAACGTGGCTCCGCACTGATCTAAAGCAACATCACGAATTGTGAGTGAAAGGAAAATAATGAATAAAAAAAAAGCATTTAGGTTTAGAGTAGAATTTTAAAATCACCATGTAGTTTTTTTATTTTTATTTCTCATAAAAAGTGAGATATTTTATTAACCTTTAAATTTAAAAAATACAATTAAAATATCATTTATTTATATAAAATTCAATAATATATATTTAAAGATTAAATAACAAAACACATAAAAAATGAGTATACACTATGAATATCACCGAATCAAGAACATCTTTGTATTGCTCTCACGTAGAAATCACCGTGTCATTATGTAAAAGAATCTGTCTTGCTAAGAAGAAAAACTAAAGGGAATGAGGAAGGATCGGTATATATAACTCTTGGTCCATAATCATAATTGCCTTTATGATGAATGAATTACAAAGTTACAAAATGAATAAAGCGTTTCATCTTTCACCCCTTTTTTTTTCAAAAAATTAAACTAAAAAAGAGCTAGTAATTATTTTATTTAAAAGGAGTAATCATTTACTAGGAATCTCAATAGTAAAATTAGTCGTTAATTTAAAGAATCGCGCAGTATTAAATTAAGATTTATAGAAATTTTGATAGATTTAAATTTCTAAAAAAGTTAGAGATTTTAATAGATTTTTTAAAAAAAATTCAACTTATATTTTGTTAAACTTTTCAACCTTTAGAGAGATTTTAAATTCTAAATGTTAGAAACTTATAACAGTGACAATGATACTTAACACCTCCTCCACTTGACGGATAGAGGTGGATATAAACGTCACGGTGAGACTGTGGTAAAACTTAGGGTTCAAGCACATAGAGACCATCAGTATAACTCTGATACCTGATGAACAGAATCGGCATCGTCGGTCCTGTCAATACTTTGGTTTTATATTTATAAAACTCTCATAAGTGTACGAATCATTTCATAGGAAATGATAAGTATACTCTCAAGGTCGATCTAAGAAAGGAATATATGTGGTTTTTAATTTATTATTCAAACTTTTAAAAATGAAATTAAATCATAAACATCCTGTCACGATATTTGAGGGTTTTGTGTTTTTAATCTAATAACATAAAAATAAACATAAATACAGATTCAATAAACATTTATGCAAATTTTATATTTTATAATAGTGAAGTATTTATGGATATAATATTGAAAACATGTTGTCAATACATTTTCAGATAATAATTCTTATAAAAAATTTTGAAATAGAACTTCATTCTAACTACCGGGCGATTGTACCAACAAATAAAAGAGTACTACTCTAAATCAGACCGGATAACTAAACCTTAGAATCTAATTTTTAGATTTAAGTTTGTAATGAAAAATAATATATTTCTCTCTAACATTCTTAATATAAAATCTTGAATAAAAACAAAATCAATTCATTTTAAAGATTTTTACCTATTTAATATTTCGCAAGCATAACAACGTTATTATTATATCAGACAAATTAAATATAACATATAAGAATAAAGCATAAAAAATAACTGTAAAAAAAATAAAATCCTTATAGTACTTTAATGTTATTCCTATTGCTAGAAAACCTCCAAATAAAATTTGCACTTCCATTTATTGAATCAAAAAGAAAATAAATTACAAAAACATAATTAGTTTTTCTCAAAAAGAGAAGAACTCTAAAATTGAGAAAAACTAACTAAGAAATAGAGAGAAGAAGATGTTTTTGAGGTGTGGTTTGAAGTGAAGAGAATTGAGGTATTTATATGTGAGGAGGGGAAGAAAAAGTAGGTGGAAAAATGATTAAAAATGGATAAAATACGGAGTAATGAATGATGATGTCATATTGCTGACGTCATGGTGGTGTGGGGCACGGTGGCGCACGTAGATGGGCAATGCGGCGCACGCGAACCGGGCGCTGATGGGTGCGGATTGGGCGATGCGCGCGCGTTGCTCGACGCAGTTGGGCGGCTGCATGCGCGATTTCCTCCTTTTTGACATTTTGACCCTTTTGTTCAATTTTTTCATCTTTTTTTTTACTTTTCCTCATTTACTTTATGAATATATTTGTGATGTATTGCCTTCGGTATTTTTCTTTGAGTCTTTAAGTTAATTTTTTAAGCAAAAATACCTGAAAAATAATAAAAATACCTATGATTCTGAAAAGACATATTTATATAAATATATGATAAAATCATATAAATATATATATTTTTAATCAATTAACGTGCATAAAATCATGGTAATTTTAGTACTTTTTGAGCATTGATTAATATCATGTTAGAAACCCAAACCTAACTCAACCCAATAAGATCTCATTGAGTTAAAGGTTGTCCAGACTTATAAGCAGCTTTACTGCCTTACTCCTAATCGATGTGGGACAAGGATACTTAACACTACAAAATCTATATATTTTAATAGAATTTTAACTACTTCAACATATATTTTATTAAATTTTTAAAAACTATATATAAGTTTGAATAGATTTATATGACTTTCTTCTTTAATTTTTATAATCCTTTAAGGACTTTTACAAAATTTATTATATTTTAAAAAATTTATCACACTCGCTTTTTTCCGATATACTCTTAATTATTTTATAATTTCTTAATAAACCTTTACAATTATCAAAAATACATATTATGTTATTTTGTATTTTATTTAAAAAAATTAATAAAACATATATTCTTCTTTAAAATGTGAAAATATTCAGAGTTTTCATAAAAATAAATACGGGATTGTATTAATTGAAAAGGAACAATGACTAACTTAACTTATGATAAAAATTATTATTTTGAAATCCTTGCTTCTTTTTAGCTATTTGTTTGGAGAGAATTTAAGTATTTAATTTTAGTGATTTTTAGTGAAAAGTGAGAAATTGTATTTTCTGAATATTCGCCTCCTCTTTTCCTCATTTAAAGGGTATATATATAGGTACCTTTATGTACATAGCGGGGTGCATATTAGCGACTTGGTTAATACAAACTAGTTTACAGAATTGAGATCGTTCGTTACAAGTATTTACAAATAAGGGAAGGGTATTTATATACAGGTCATTCATGGATGACGATCTCGATACCAGGGATATCATAACTTTACCAAGTCTTGTCATCCCTAACCTCATTGTTTGATGACGAGATTCTTTGTAGACTGGGTTGGGGTGTTTTTTCAAGTTCGTTTGGCACAAGCCTTTTGTGGAGCTAGCTTTATATCCTTACTTTATCCTATCGGGGTACCTATACTCATCAGGTCACATGTTTGTTACATATTTAACACCAAATATTAACTCCCTCATTCTCTTTAATTGAGAAATCAAGAGAATAAACTGGTCGTATATTCTTCGTATAAATAACGACCACTATGATTGTAAATTTATACTGTTTTACGATTTTATTTTTATTATTTTTATCTTTAATGAGACCTTTCAGCTTCTTGTTTTCCCTTTATAAATAGTAGGAGAATATACTTACTTTTGACCTATTTTTAACTAAGTTTATCATATTGAGAGGATTTTTGGTTATGGATTATTTAGGTCGTTTTATTCTTTGAGAAGGCCGCTCAGGAATGTTTTGGGTCCTCTTAGTTCGTGTATTTAACGTCGTTTGTTGGGATTCAAAAAACCAACTTAAGTTTTGTGGTTTAGTTCAATAAATATTAAAAAAGGGAAGAGTTAAGAGTGAGAGAAAAGAAAAGGTTGAGAGAGAAAAGAAAAGGTTGAGAGAGAAAAGAATGAAATTAAAAAGAAAAAAAAAAGTGAAAAGAGTTAAAAAAAAGTCTCCAAGTGATTTCACGAAAGAAGATATTATTTGTGATAGAATTTATTTATACATAAAAAAAAATCTTTAAAATCTTTAAAATTTTATGATCAAATGAAGTTTTAAAAAACTATATGCTGATTACATTGTTTTATTTTTAACAGCTAATGAATTTGAACATAAACACAAAAATTATAATCATCAAAACTCTACAGGTAGTGACTACTAATAACTTAGTGAAATATTTGGGGCATGCTTTTCCAATGGAAAGGCATAATAAAATAAAGTTTAAAAGAATTCTAGAATAGTTGTAATCTAAATTTGATAGCTGAAAATCAAAACTATTATCACAAGCAGGTTGAATGACCTTAATAAATTATGTAATGCAAAACTTATCCATATACTCTATAAGCACATTCAAACTCTCCCCCTCACAAAATTGTGATAAAGCATATTCCCTCATCAGAAGATTCTGGTGGACTAATACTACTTCCTCAACACATTACCATGTACTTGTTGCTTGGAACAAGATTTGCATACCAAAAACTGAGGAAGGTTTAGGCTTCAGGTAAATCAAATATTTCAACAAGGCTATGCTTTCAAAAGCAGCTTAGGAATTGATCACACTAGAAGCAAAACCTTGGATCAAAATCTTAAGTGAAAAATATCTAAAAGACCTACCTTTCCTTTAAGTTCAAAAGAAGTAAGGAGACTCTTATATCTGAAAGGGATTACTTTGGACAAGAGATAGAAAATAGGAGATGAATCACATATTAACATTTGAAATGATCCTTGGATCCCTGGACTCCTCTATCAGAAACTACCACCTAAAATTCTAGAACAAATGGTAACTGACTTGAGCCTACAAGGTATCAATCACTTATCAGATCTTTGCATCCTCACCAATCATTGGAATTGGGATATTTCGAAGATCCAAATTAAATTTGGGTTGGATATAGCTCAATTCATCAATAATCTCAAATCCTTATCTTTCAATTCATCAAATACAATCTCTTGGTTTAGTTTTGGCAAAGGTTCTTTCTCTAATAAAGAGGCTCATTAGGTCGTGTTTCACTCCAAATTAACCTCATTACAACCCTTCCCTCTTATGGAAGAAGCTTTGGTCAGGACATAGGGCTGGCTTGACAAATGGCCTAGACCCAGCGAGCTAGGTAGATTGTACAAACCAGTCAATAAAGCACCTCGTTATCAAACTATGGGGTCTTGGATGTCAATACCTAGTGAAACTATGATATTCCGACGTGATCACGGTCCCTTTTCTCCATAAGAGACCTCCATTTATTTATGTGTAATGCTTGTAGCATTCTGTTTTCTGTTTAAACTAGTTAGTGTGCAATTTTACTATATATGTAATCGTGTATCCAGGCTACTTAATACGTACCTTGCCACGTACGTAAGATGTTATACATATATATACCCCTTAAATAAGAAGAATACATGATGTATTCATTTGTCCATATTTTCTACTTCTCTCTAAAAATCACTAAAATCTAACACCTGAAATTCTCTCCAAACAATTGGCACCGTCTGTGGGAAACTTAAATATTTTTAATCTAGCATCTGAGAACTGCTTTTATTTTAAGAGAATTTATCGGTGTTGATTTACATTAACTCCAAATGGATCATCCGTCCATTATCCAACCAGATAACTTCCTTCTAGTGGCTCAAGAATGTGACCTTAACAATAGGGCGTTCCATTCCTCACCCATCAGGCCGCTATCAAACTGTGACTTAAGGACTACTTCAGCTAGCGAGGAGTAGGTATAGACCTTGCATGATGTGGGTCCATCCACCTAAGCTACACTACCCTATAGTATTTCCCCACGCTACAATTCAGATTATTCTCCTTATAAAGGAGATGCGATGATACAAGGACTTCAAAAATAGATTACAAAATTGCAACAAGCCTTCATTGAATGTCAAAAGGATAACAAGGAGTTAAGATTTCAATTAGAACAAAACACATACTTAGACATAGAGAATTCATTTTTTACACCCCATAATCCTCAGATGGTACGTCAACCTCCAAAAGAGGGTATGTACCTCATACATTAGATCCTCGTCAATGTGTGGTGAGGGAGAAATGCCCACACATAGTTTCTGATCCTTCTATCGTTAAAGGGACTTCCTGTGAAAATCCTTCGACTTATGGACCGACAATTCAACCCATTCAACTGCACAATCCGAGTGAAGAATTGAACTCATTGAGTTAACGGAACCTCCCCTAAATTTAATGCCCCTAAATGTCTCACATATAAGGGAACCAAAGATCCTATCGCACACATTCTTCAATTCAAAATGGCCATGGTTGCAGTCAGCCTATCCAAAGATAAACATGAATCCATGTACTGTAAATTATTTGTAGCTACTTTCCAAGATTTGGCCCAACAATGGTTTATGGAGTTACCCCCAAGAGTATTGCTAGCTTTGACACTCTAGTCAAAATATTCATTACCAATTACGCTTGTAACAAACCTATCAAGAAGGAGTCGCATCACTTATTTTTGATCGTCCAAGAAGAGGATGAATCAATTGAGGCTTACATACGAAGATTTAAATGGAGAAGATGGAAATTAATCAATGCTCGATTCTATAGCCATAGAAGCTTTTCGAAAAGGAAGAAAACGTGATAATGGCCTTTTCATAGAACTAACAAAATCCACACCACATTCCTTAGACATAGTTTTCAAGGAAACCCAAAATTTTGTTAATGTGGAAAGGGAGATGAAATGAAGCAAATGGTCTGCTAACAAAAACCAGAAGCGGCCCCCATTATCAAGAGTGAAGAAGATAGAAGGCCTATGGGCGATAAACGTCCTAATTTTTCTCATTTCAAACCCACATTTAGACCAAGGAATAATTCCAACACTTGGAGCTGAGCTTTATCTCCCTTTCGTGGACCTCCATTACGTGTAAGGTTGGTGGAAGTAGTGCATCGAATGGAATGCATCAATAATGTAAATTGGCCACCAGCTATGAAAGCTTCGCTTAGAAACCTCAATAAATATTACGCATTCCATAAAGACATAGGGCATTGGACTCAGGATTGCTGCCATTTAAAATGAGAAATTGAACACCTACTTTCAGAAGGGTACCTAAGGGATATAGTTGACAAAGCCAAGAATCCATGAGAAGAGACTCAGAGAGAGAACTCAGTTCAAAGGGTCAGGACACCAGACAAATCAATTTTGATCTGGAATGAACCAAATAGAGAACACATTATTCCACCAGGGGATGTGCAGATAATACACACCATACATGGTGGCACCACCATGGCCGGTCACTCTAACAATTCCAAAAAAGATATGCATGAGAGGCTCAAGATACATGACATTTAATATATGGCATGAGACTTAAAGGACCTATTTATCCCATTACTTTCAAAGACAGAGAATACCTATATCCCCAGGATGATCCTTTAGTAATCACACTGTAAATAGCTCATTACGAGGTACGTCGGATATTAGTTGACAATGGTAGTTCATCTGATCTCTTATATTTATCCGCTTTGCTTGACATGAACATAGACCCCAAAGAAATCACCTCACAATAAATGCCTCTGGTTGGTTTCAATGGCAATGTAACAATGTCGGTAGGAACCATACGTCTACCGGTATTAGTAGAATGATCTATAGTTTTAACAACCTTTGTCTTTTTGAATACTCCCACATAGGGATGGGCAAAAAAATCACGAGTTTGGTTATCCGAACCGATGGTTCGGTTTTTAACTGGTAAATTTCGGGGACGGGGACAGTTTCGGGTAAAAACTGAACATGAAACAACGGGTACGGTTATACTAAAAACCATACCCACCCTTACCTGAAATTAATTATATTTAATTTATTTATTTATATATTTAATAAATTAAATTTTATTTTTTTTTCATAACCGTCCCGAACCATTACCCACGGGTAAAAAACCTTCTCGAAACTGTAATGGTTTTCTGGTAGTTTCGGGTATAGGTTTTATAATTCGGTTCGGGGATGGTTATATCAAAAACCGTGCACGCCCGTCCCCGTGCCCATTCCTACTCCCACATCCTATAATGTTATTTTGGGACGACCATGGATACACAAAATGAAAGTGGTGCCTTCAACATATCATCAATATTAAATATCCTACCATCGATGAGATACGAAAAATTGAGAGGGAGCAAGATAGGGCACGAAGTTGCTACAACACTGTCATGAAGAATGTGTTACCCCAAACCTCGAAATAGAACCTAAAGGTTAAAAGTCACCTCCACAAATTTAAGAAATTTCATACAAGTGAACGTACTACCATAGAGGTCCACAATGAATATGATATGGTCCTTATAGGAGACATAGAGAGCGAACAATATGTTAAAATCAATGGTGTACTATCTCCTTCATTTAAAATTATCCTCGTTGGTTTCTTGAAAAATAACAAAGATTTGTTCGCTTGGAAACTTGAGGTATACATCGATGACATGCTGGTTAAAACTAAATGTTCTAACGACCATGTTAATGACCTCCAAGAAGTCTTTGATATAATTCGGAATTATAAAATGCATCTCAATCCAAAAAAAGGTGTGTTTGGCCTAGCCTCAGGGAAGTTTTTGAGGTACTTAGTCACATCAAGGGATATCAAAGCCAATCTAGATAATATTTCGGCCTTAGTCAACATGAAATCCCCAAGGTGTCTTTAGGAAGTCCAATAGTTGAATGGGCGTATTGCAGCATTAAGTTGTTTCATTTCTAAGTGTACCGAAAAGTGCCTACCATTCTTTCGACTGCTCAAAAAGAACACGGAATACCTATGGTATATTGAGTGTAAACAAGCTTTCCAATCCATTAAACATTTCTCGGGAAGAGCACCTCTTTTAGTTAGTCCCATGGTAGGCGAAGACTTTTACATGTACATGTCCTTTATGGACAAGGCTGCCAGTATGGCATTAGTGGTTGACCGTGGGGGAATTCAATACCCTATGTATTACGTGAGTCATTCATTAACAGGAGCACAACATCGATATCCTTCTTTAGATAAGGCGGCATTTACTATTAGAATGACGACACGACAACTTAGACATTATTTTGGTGAGCATAGGGTAATGGTCCTTACTTCCCATCCCTTGAAAAACATTTTGGGAAAACCTTATTTATCAGGCCGTCTTTCCCAAATAGCTATTGAGCTCAGCAAATTTGAAATACATTATAAACCTTTGGTCGTGATCAAAGGACAAGCCCTAGCAGATTTTATCGCGAAATGGACGAATGAGAATACCCAAGAATGCAATTCAATACATGAGATATGGTCAACCCCCATAGCAGAAACATCATCCCTTAAAGCAGAGCTATGGAAGGTATACGTGGATGGCGCAAACAATTCACGTGGAGCAGGAGTTGGAATAGAGCCTTAATAGAGCAATGCCTTCGGATCACCTTCCAAGCAACTAATAATGTTGTGGAATATGAAGCCTTACTTTTGGCGTTGCAGCAATCGATATCCCTTGGAGCTAAAAAGGTGTTAATTCATAACGATTCACAGCTAGTAGTAAACCAAGTCAACAACAATTTTGATGTTAAGGAGGAGAGAATAAAATTCTATGTACATGAGGTAAAGAAAGCAAAGGCTGCATTTGAAAATTTTCAGATCAAAGAGATAGCACGAGGAGAAAACCCCCACGCTGATTCCTTAGCCATGTTGGCATCGACGGTAAACTCAGATTTAAAGAGAGTCATCCCAGTATCTTGTTTATCAAGACCTAGTGTTACCCCAAGTGAAGTAAAACCTCAAACGTGAACGAACATCATACACTTAGCTCGTAAGCTCATGATAAAAGCAGGGAGCTATGCCGTCATTCAGGGAGTTTTATATAGGAAGAATCATGGTGACCTATGGCTTAAATGCTTACCTATAGCTAAGGCTAGGAAAGTATTAAGTGATCTACATGACGGCCAGTGTAAAGCTCATTCTAGAGGAAGAACACTTTCCCAAAGGATTATTCGGTAGGGTTATTATTGGCCTACGCTTCTTAAAGATTGCATCTCTAATGTTAAAAGGTACGATAAATTCCAACGACATGCCAATGTGACACACCGTTTGGGCGTTGACCTAAGATCTATTATCAGCACCTGGCCATTTCAAAAATAGGGTTTGGATATCATGGGACCATTACCCATCGCTTCAAGTCAAAGAAAGTTTCTCATCGTCACAACTGATTATCTTACTAAATGGATAGAGGCGGAACCTTTAGCTTGAATCCAAGAATTGGATGTGGAGAGATTCATATGGCATAACATTATATGTAGATATGGCCTACCATGTGAATTGGTTACCGATAATGGTAGGAAATTCATAGGACAAAAAATCATATCTTTTTACGACAAGAAAGGTATCAAATTATCTCATTCCACCCCTTACTGTCCACAAGAAAATGGTCAAGCTGAATCATCTAATAAGACCCTCATTAATATACTACGAAAATGTTTAGAGGGGGTTAAAGGAAAATGGGTTAATGTGTTGCCTAGTGCCTTCTGGGCAACATGAACTACTCCCAGAATGGTAATATGAGAAACCCTTTTTTTCTCTTGTTTACGGTACTAAAGTAGTCATACCCCTTGTTATACAAGAACCCACCCTTTGATCCAATATCGATCATGAATAAAATGATTACTTATGATGAGAAGACTTGTTATTAGCTGAAGAAAAATGAGAAGAGGATTTAATAAGACTCAAATCGCAAAAAAGAACACTCCAAAAGACGTATAACAAATTAGTCAAGCATAAGAGCTTCGGGAGAATGGGTCTTGCGAAGAACACTGGGCAACAAATTTGAAACTAACGCAAGAAAATTTTGGTCCATATCAAATATATGATATCACGCCAACTGGCGCTTACTTGATAGACTACGATAGTATAAAGGAGGGTTTAAGGTGGAATGAAGAACTTCTTAAAAACTATTACATGTAAATGCTTTGTATGCAGTAAATACTTATATATGAGAGATACAAATATCTTCTAATCAGTTATCAATGGAAAGGTTAAATCATGATTGGAGGTAGACTCCCCTGACCCCCCCACTTGAGATGCAGGATACGTCTTATGCCTCATGATTGGAGGTGGAGTCCCCTGATCCCCTCACTCGAGATGAGAAATATGCTCACGAGAACGCAATCATGCTTTGGGAGTCTTATTTCGTGCCCCCAATTTGGGACTACATGTTTACCAAATCAAGTTCATATGATATCATAGAATGTTATCAGACATTATTACAAATTATTACTAACACAATTACAAAGAAACCTCATGTTTGTTTCTTATCAAGCGCCCTATGTTTCCAATATTCCACTAATTTGTGCAATATGTCCCCTTCTTCTTTATATCTTTCCTATTTTAGATGTGCTAATTTCAAGTCTTCATGAGAGTCCACTAAATATTGTGTCAAGACTTTACATCGTGCTTTCCACATGCATAACACTTGATCCAGGCATTCATTCGCTTCTCGACACATTTTAGCTTCTTTTTCTGCGTCTTTCGTCACAGCTATGGCCTACGCAAAAAAACAAACAAAACAAAATGGACTTAATATATTAATAAATATATATTGAAGAATAAATAAGTCCACTTTGTTGTGCACTATCGCGTCTCACTTACATTAAACATATGCCTCGCTATCATATGCCACATTGACCCCCTATTTCTTACAGACTATGTAGATGGATGGATAATCTTCGGGCACTCCAAAATGATGGTATAATTATTCTTGCACATGAGGTGCATTAAACATGCCATCCTTGAAGAGATTATTTACCCCACTTGTCTGGCCTCTCTCTTTTATGGGAGGATGTATACTTTGTAAGGGCTTAATATCCTCCCTTAACGGGGACACCTCATTCAGAGGTGATTTATCAATACACGACTTACTCATGAACAGAGTAGATGACCTAGAAATAGTAGGGCACTTTTCATTTATTTCCCCCTTCGCGACCTTGGGAGGGGTTTGATTAACCTTCTCGCTATGAGTAGGAGAAATACCTCGTTTTCCTGCATTAGGCCAAACTGGCATCGTGACTAAGGTTGAACTTATCTTCTTACCCTGAGTAGAAATAGTTTGTTCCCTTATCACGGGGAGTACTCTTCCAGATGGTAATGACCCTATTTCAAACAAATCGTCCAAATTTACTTTACTATAATCCATTAAGTTAAACGGACTACGATTACTTCTTGAAATTTATTAGGTCACTCAATAATAATATATCAAGTTAACATGACCTCAAATTCTCCAAATTATGTATGCTATACTAATAACAAAAGAAACTTCAATCCAAGAAAAATGTAGAGATTTCAATCCAAGCCAAATATATAGAGATACGTAGAAATAAATGCAACATTCAAAATTAATTTCAAGTCCCAAAAATTTCATTTACATTTGACTTTTACAAAAATAAATTCATCTATAAAGTAGTAGCCTCTTCCACTACCACCCCATCAAGTTGACGACTCGTGGTGGCCTCTGTATCGCTAGGTGAACCTTACGACATAGTAGCTCTAGCTGTTTTGGGCCTATTGCTTTGAAAAACTCGCATTAATGTCAAGTAAGGCACAATTAACCCTAGCTTTTCAGCATGAAGTTTGAGGTTGTTTACTACAAAGCTCGCACCACTACGATAGGCTTTAGTACATTCCACTATTAAGGTATCTACCATTGTAGATAGTGAGCTGATATGAGTTGACATGGAAGAAATTTTCTCTTGAAGCACGATGTTCTTTTCATCGGCCTCTTTTGTGAGTTTTTCTAAGTGTTTAGCAGCTTCACCCTTCTCAAAATAGTACGTGTCCGCTTTTCTTAGCTTCTCCACTTTATCAATCACCTCATTTTCCAAATTCAAAATTTTTGTATCCTTCTCAGCAATCAAGACATCTTTGTCTTTTACCGACCTATCATATTTGGCTACATGTAATCGGCTAGCCTAGACCTCGCGTTTGTAACCTCGAAGTGAGAGCTCGGCTTCCCTCGCCAAACACATCGCTTGCGAACAAAATAAGTTAAAAATGAAACAAATGCAAATTTTATAAAGGTTGTGGAATGAGAAATTAATAAGCTTATCCACCTCTAGAAGGCGATTTTCAATGAATTCCCTATGGGTTCCTCCTTCGCTCTTCTAGGCTGCTCTTACTTGCACCCTTTCCACTTCTATTCCAAAATGATGGAATAGATCTCTCTTAAGATCTGTTCGCTCAAAAATTCCCTCTCCAAAATAGGTAATGGGAGTCTCTAAAACAATGGCATCCTTTAAGATGACCTCGTCAAACTCAAAGTCGTCCATATCCATCACCTCCATTCCCCGGGTATAATCCTTAATTTTCCTCTTTTTTGAAACTTCTAGATCATGAGGTGAAAACGAGCTCAGATTACCTAATATAGTTGAAGGAATTACAACTTCGTGGGTAGCATCGACCTCTAAATCTGCAAAAAAAGCATCTCGAGGGGGTGACGAGGCCATGCGCTCCTGACGAGGATAAGTGGGAGCCAGCTCTTGCACACCCGAAGTGACAATTAGATCTTCTAAATCAACGTGCGAGTAGTCCATCCCTGAAAAATATTAAACATATTAATAATTTTGCCAACAACATACTAAATATAAACATAAGCTCACAACATAAAAAAACGACCTTGATACTCGCTTGTGTAACCTTGCCACACCCCAGACTTCTTTAAGCGAGCTATGGTTAGGATATCGTGGTAACTTTCATTCGAGATATTTTGCAGCTCAATTCGTCTCATTTTCTCTTTACCACTTATATCCACCTTATTGATGAGCTCGCTAGCCCGAGGTTGTGAAGTATTAAAATTAGGGTTCCAAGTGTATCAAATGGGGAAATCCACCCCGTCACCCCAAATATCCCCTCTAATGTAAAAACATTTGTCTTTCCAGCCAGAGGTGCTCTCTGGGAGTTTGAGGTGCAACCCATGGCCAATAACGTAGGATATGTATGCCCTCTCTTTGTCTAACCCATTTCTTTTTAAACAATATAAACATCTCAGTTCATCATCTTCGAGGTCTATCACATGTTCTCCAACCACCACGGAGAGACATAAAAGTGTTCGCCACCCATTTGGATTTATTTGAACAAAATTAATGTCAAAAGTGCTCAATGCACGGGCCATTACTTTGGGAAAGGGACAACATAGACCTATTTTAAAAGACGCTAGATGTATCAACCACGACCTTGGTGGAGGGTCATCGGCATCACATAAATGGGAAGGCACTGGCATTAGCTCCACACAGGCTGGAATGTCATATTTTTGTTTAATTTCTTCCAACTCTTTAGTTGTCAAAATGCTAGGAATCTTTTCAATTTGGTGTTTGTCTTTGGTTTTGTGTGTAGGTTCGCCCTTGTTTTCACTTTTCTTTTTTGGGCAAGGTACTTTGGTGGATGTTGACATGGGAATCCTAATAACAGGAATTGAACCCTGTGACGATAAGGTAGACACCCTTGGACCCAGAGGAAGTAGGAAGAGCGATAATCTCTTCCTTAACAATCCTCGAAGTAGACATATTGTCACTACTTCCTGTTGTTTCAGGTCGTTTGGTTTGTAACGACCTTGAAGGGATACGATTGGGAGATACCTTTTTGGTGAGATATCCCTATGAAGACCTATTTGCTTCATTCCTTTATTTGACATTTATATATATATATAGAATACTTTATATTTATTAAAAGACTATTGGATTATCACTGCATCATTTATTTATTCATATATAAATAATATCAAAATTATGTAATATAATAATAAAAATACTTACTTTTGATTTTTTTATATAGGGTATTTTACATATTAAAGCAATACTTTTAAATAAAAATACATGCAATAAAAATATCAAAATTATATATTATAATAATATTAATATTTAAATTTTTACATTTTATATTGGGCACTTTACTCTTCTCCGTGTATTTAAATAATCACTTTTTTTTGTTATAGTTGTCATGTTAAGATTTTTTTTAGAATATAATGTTGAATCTATAACAATGTAAACAAATAGATTTTTAAAACACAGATACACATTATAATAATACTTATTTTTTTATTGTACACTTTACATCTACCTATGGATTTAAATCACTACTTTTTAACTACAACGTTAAAATTATACTATAATATGAAAAGTGAATTTTTAAAGCACGACTACACACAATAATAATATGACAATCATGTGTTGTAACAACAGTAATATATATACATGAATTTTTACTTTATGTATAGGATATTTTAAACTCATCAGTGGATTTAAATCACCATTTTTTAATAAAAAATACATATATAATAATATTAAAATTATATAATGTGATAATACAAAGACTTCAATATATGCTTTTTAATGTGACACTATAAACTTACAATTTGACTATAAAATTATAATTAAATTTTTTTTTCTATAGTAAGCTTTTTATATATTTTAACATCTTTGTTGTTCCTGATCCCTTTTTTCTTTTCTTTTTTACAAAATTATAATTTATACACAACGACAATATCAAGACTCTTAAATTTATACTATGAATTTAGAAATAAATTTTTAAATATAAAATGTATAATGATAATACTAAGACTTGAACTTATGTTTTATATAGGGTATTCTATACTTATCACGTCACTATAAAGTTTTTTTTATTGTTATTTCTTTTTTAAAAAAATTAAATTTGTCCTATAAATTTTAAAAATTAAATTTTTAAAACACTATTTATACATAATAATAATACAAAACTCTTAAATTTATATTATGAATATAAAAAATTGAAATTTTAGATGTAATAGTTTGACTTCGTACTCGTCCCTTTTTTAAGTTAAAAATTTAATAAACTAGATTTTTTAAACACCATTTGTACATAATAATAATATCAAGACTCTTAAATTTATAATATAAATTTAAAAAATTAAATTTTTAAATGTAATCTATATAATGACAATATAAGATTTAAACTTACATTTTATATAAAACATTGTAAATTATTAAATTAAGATCATGATACAAATATAAATTAATTTTATTAAATAATTATCTAAAAATAAATTATATAAATTAACTTCTTATTTCTTGGAGCATAAAATATTTGTAACTAAAATATTATTTTATTTTTAAATATTAAATAATATAATAATTTTAAAATTTATTCTTTGTATTATATATATATATATACATATTCTTACTTTATTAAACTTGGTATGTACGTATTATTAAATTAAAAAACTTGGTATGTACGTATTATTAAATTAAAAATATGATATAAATATAAATTAATTTTATTAAATAATTATTTAAAAATAAATTATATAAATTAACTTCTTATTTTTCCTATATTGTATAAAATATTATTTTATTCGTGAATATTAAATAATATAATAACTTTAAAGTTTATTATTTCTGTTATATATATATTACGTCTTCTTGATTTATCAAACTTAGTATGTACACGTGCAAGGCATATGTTCGATATCTATATAAGTGGTATACATCAAAATGAATGATTAATTACACTTATTTTGATGAATTCAACTGAGTTAGTTTTAAAAATTAATTGAATAAATTGATATTCTTAAAATATCAATATCTGTTAAATTTAAGAAGTTAAAGTAAACTATTATTCATCTTGAAAAAGGGAATACCAAATTATATATAATAATAATAATAATATTAAAATTAAAATTATATATTATAATAATACTAATACTTAAATGATTAAAATTATTATTGTATATATTTGTGTTTTAAAAATCTATTTTTTTACATTATTATAGATTAATCATTATAATTAAAAAAAAACTTAACATGACAACTACTGTAACAAAAAAAATAAAAGTGATGTTTTAAATCCATCATAAGGATAAAGGGTCAAATATCATTGTTTCTTTATTCTTTCATAGGTTTTAATTACATTTGGTCAATAACTTATCAACTAACTTTTAATTTAATCATTTAGTTAATGAATCAGTTATGTTATCTTTTGATTTCATATAATCAATAGAAATAACCCCAATTGAGAATAGTTGTCTAATGGTATTATGTTTACGACGTATATATCGAGACTTATCATTATACATATTCCTCTATGTCTTACGAATAAAATATTAACTATCACAATGAATGCAGATTACAGGTACATGCTTCACCCACTTAGAAATATCCTCTATAAAATTGCGTAGTCATTCGACTTCTTTGCCACATTTATCCAAAGCGATGAACTCAGATTTCATAGTGAATCTAGAAATGCACGTCTGATTAGAGGACTTCCATAATACAGTTACACTACCTAGTATAAATACATATCCATTAGTAGAATTTGAGTATTTCCTATCATATATCCAATTTTCATCACTGTATCTTTATAATACAACTAGATATCTTGTGTATTGTAGTCCATAACTACGTGTTTATCTTAAGTATCTAAGTAGTCTTGTAATAACTTTTACAGTGATCAGATCCTGGATTACTAGTATATCTACTTAGTCTGCTTATAACGTAAGCTATGTCTAGTCTCATACAACTCATCAAGTACATAACATTTCATATCAGTCTAAAATATTCTAGTTAAGACACTCTCTCACTTTTATTCTTGGATAGGAGTAGATTTACATCTACTGGTGTTCTCACAATTCCAGAATAACCCTTATTGAATTTCTCAAGTATTTTGCTAACATACTGACATTGACTTAGAATAAGACTGCTTGATATCCTTGATATCTTAATTCCTAGAATTACATCAGTAGGCCCTATGTCTTTCATAGCAAATCTTGAATTCAACATAGACTTAGTAGATTAGATCATTTGATCATTACTACCCACAATTGGCATGTCATCAATGTAAAGACACAAGATAATATAACCATCTTCTTTGTCCTTTACATATACATATTTATCACATTCATTGATTTTAAAGCCATTTGTCCTCATGACATTATCAAAATTTCCATGCCATTGTTTTGGTGCTTGTTTCAAGCCATATAAAAACTTCACTAATTTATAGACCTTTCCTTCTTTCCCTAGGCATGAAAAGCCCTTTGGGTTCATCCATGTTGATTTCTTCATCTAACTCTCCATTTAGAAAGGTTGTCTTTACATCCATTTGATGTATTTCAAGATTTTGTAGAGCTGCGATAGCAATTATCATCCTTATAGATGTTATTCTTGTCACAAGAGAATAAGTATCAAAGTAATCAAGGTTATGTCGTTGTTTGTATTACTTAATTACAAGTCTGACCTTGTACTTATCAATTGATCCATTTGATCTACGTTTTGTGAAAATCCACTTGGACCATAATATTTTACTACTTGGAGGTAAATCAACTAGTTCCCAAGTGTGATTTTGTAGAATGGATTCAATTTTGACTATTAATGACTTCTTGTCATTGAGGACCTTCAGAAGAAGTCACAACCTCTTCATAGGTTTGAGGTTAACTTTCTAGCAAGTAGGTCAGAAAACCTAGACCATAAGACGTTTCTGTCCTAGTCCTCTTGCTACATCTGAGTTCAACCTCAAACTCATCCTCAACCTTTTGTTCGGGTTCTTTGTTTTGACTATCTTCATTGATAGTCTTATACGTTAGTTTAGATGAACTTGATTCTCCTTGAGATTTACCTGGAAATACATGTTCAAAGAACGATGCATTCTTTGATTCCATTACCATGTTCTTGTGTATGTCTGGGATCCTTGACTCATGCACAAGAAACCAATAAGCACTACTATTATGTGCATATCCAATAAAGATACAATCTATTGTTTTTGGACCTATCTTCACCTTTTTAGGTATAGTTACATCCATTTTTGCAAGTCACACACTCGTAAATATTTATAGTAAGGTACCCTTTTTTTAAATAATTCATACGGTGTCTTATGTGTCTTTTTCTAGGGTATGTTATTTAAAAGGTAGTAATTAATTGATAAAATGGCTTCCCCTATAAGTTATGTGGCAACCCAAAACTTAATAGTATTGTATTCATCATTTCTTTCAAGGTACAATTCTAACGTCCATCTATAATTCATGCTTCTCAAGAAACGTACCTCTCAAGGTTCTTCTGAATCTCTAGCATGTACAATACGTTGTTTAGAATCATCTCTTTTCCAAATGTCATCTTTAGGATCACTTTGCCTCACCATCATTCATAGAGGTTGGAAAGTTTTTCATTCACAATTTCTCTCCATCCTTAAATGGTTCGGAGAAAGTGAACAACTCATTATTTAAACATATGTGCTTAGTCGATCCTTTTTTTTAAATACGCAACTATATATAATTTTTTTAGTTATAAATAAGGGATATGTAAGTTTAAATTTAACTAATTATTTAAATTTAAATATTATTTAGATACATGAATATTTTGAATTATAAAATCAAAACATGAAATTGTAAGTTAAAAGGTCCTAGATGTCCTATATTTTTTTTATTAAATGAACACATTACTTTCATAATTATTCATTTATGTATCAAAAATTTTGTAGTTTTTAAAATAAGCATTTTAGCTTGGTAACTTATGAGTTAAACACTACAAGTCATGTTATTATGAAAAGTAAATATTTTTTCCTATAATTTATTAAAATAAGTACTTTTAGTTAATCAAAAATATTAAAAGTGAGCACTTATAGTACCTAATTTTCATAAATAATAGGATTATATATGTCTAACTTAAAAAATTACGGGATGTAAATAAAAATTCATAAATAATAACGAGACTATTGTGACATTTTATCAAAAATTATTATACCTCTAATACCTAGGATAATAGTTACATGAATAAATATATTAAATTGAATAATTATGTAATCTTTGATACAATAACATAGAAGTCTGGAATATCTCACCATACTAACAACTAAAGATATTTTTGTCAAGTTATCTCGATATTTCCATCACTTTTATTTTCATAAATTATATAACCTAATATATATATATATATATATATATATATATTAAATTTATGTACTTTAGTGACCTTAATATTGTATTTTTATATATATTTTAATCATTTTATTCAATTTATATTTTTTTAGATTATATTTTTGAGAAATATTTTTTAAATTTAATCGAATTAAACCTTACACATATTTCAAAAATAAAAAAATTCATCACACATTTGAAAAAAGTGAAAAGGTGAATAAAACTACCAAAAAAAACTTAAAAAACTAAAATATTCACTAATATAGAAGTAAGATTATTAAAATATATAAGTGTAAAAGTAAAATTATCCGATACAATTTCTTTATTTTCTTCTTTTCCAATTATTGAGATTCAAACTCCATCTTTTCTTTTAACAAAATAAATCATTTTTAACAAAAATACAAAGCTAAAAGGGAAGAATAGGGAGATGTTTATTAAATGTAAAGTTTAAATACAAAAACTGTTAAAATAATTATGATATAATTTATTAAAGATATAAATAGTTTTTGGAATCTAAGTTTAAATTATAAAAATCATGATTGAAAATGAAAAAAATAAATAAAAAAAAATACCATGTGTCACCATCCTCGATGTACGATTGCCACGAGGGTGAGGCCTTAGAACAAATGGAGTTTTGTTTTGTTGACACGTAAAATGGAAGCTGTGTGACCACGTTATATAAATGCTAGCTAGTAGCTACAGATAATAAGCAAAGATCGAAACTATTTCAACAGAGATCTAAGTGTGGCCGGAGAAACAAATTAAAGAATGGCTGCAATTTTGGAAAAAGAAGCACTTTCAACACAAGCTCGTTATGCGCCCGTTACTTCTGAAAGAAAAATCAGAAATGACTTGGACGACTCTATTCCTAAGCCATGTATTTATCTATGTTTTTTTTCTTCTTCGATTAATTAGCTTTTTAAAATTAATCATTACTTAGCTAATAGATTCAGTTGGTTTCTTACATTTTATTTTACTCATTTTGATAAATGATCAATTTTTATATATTTTTGTTTTTTTTTATTTACAAATTTTTCATTTTAAAATCTATTTCAACAATTGAAAAAAATTACAAAAAAATTCAAAAAAATCAACTTTTTCAAAGCTAATGAATTACTCTTGAAAAGAGTACACGCTAACTCTTCAAACACAAGAGTTAGTGTGTACTCTTTTTGTATTTGAAATTAATTACTTTTGTTAGTTTGTTTTGTGTATCATCTTTCTCAAATTCAAATTCAATGGAAAAGATACTAGCTAAAGGGTGTGGTTGGGTATTTTAATAACAAATAATTGAAATTATAATTATTCATAAATGAATAAAACTAGTAATCGAATATCTTTGATTGGTTTGTTTTGTGTTCTGAAATTCAAATGAAAAAAGTACTAGTTAGAAAGATTGCATTTTATAGACGAATAATTGAAATTAGAGTTATTTATAAAAATTTAATGATTTTTATCGTAATAACAATCTTAATACGAGATTATATTCAAAATTGTAGATAATAAAAACCATACATATATTAATATTATATTTTTTATCTATATAATTATGTAAAGAAATAATTTTAATAATTTTAATAATTAAGTTGTATTTTATTTATTCTTATATATATTTTTTATTTTATTAAAAAATATTTTTTGAAATTGTTAGTATTCTAATTTTTTTTTTATATTTTGATTACAATAGTATTCTAAATAATTTAGGTATTTTAATTGTTTTATACTAAATAATTTTTTGATTAGTTATTAAAGAATGAGACAAATAAATAATTAAATAAATAGCGAGAAAAATGTTACTTATTAGATTTCTAACAATAAAAGTATACTTTTAACGTGTATGTATTAGATGTACCATAAAATTTATTAATTTTACAAAATGATTCTACAAGATAATTTTTTATTTTTATAAAGTTATGATATTTGTGTTTGTTAATTCATTTAATAGATATAAAAGATTAAAATATATTTTTATTAAATATAAAAAAGTTAGTTTGAGTTTGAGCTTGGACTACTTTTGAATATCAAATAATAAGTTACACGTGCCGCTACACAATCACTCAGCAAAATATTAAATGAATAATTGAAAGAAAAAAAAGTTCATTTTCCCTGAGATTACTTATCACTCAATTCTGAATATTATACAATTATGATATCTCACACGATGATGGATTTGGGATGAAATAGATTTGGCAAGGGCATTGGCTGCTCCTGATGCAAACCATCCAACTGGCACACCAGGTCACAAGCATTATAACTTGAGTGTTCTTCAGCAACATGTTGCATTTTTCGACCAAGATGACAATGGCATCATTTATCCATGGGAAACTTACACCGGTAACTTATACTACGTACTAATTAAGCCTCTTTATTTTTAGAATATTTCAGATGATTAATAATGGCTGCATGTGTTCATCTGACATAGTAACTTCACCCATTTTATATATGTTCCTACGTATATATTTCAACATTTATTTTTTATTTTTTGGAATACGTATTAATTTGTTTACATGCTCATATTTGGTATGCATTTTTCAGGTCTACGTGCCATTGGTTTTAACGTAATTGCATCTCTTGTTTTGGCTATTGTCATCAATGTTGGAATGACCTACCCTACTCTACCAGTAAGTTAATAATAAATATTGTAAAATCTGATAATTATCAATATATTTATGTATTTCTATTATGAATTTCTATACAATAGTTATTGTATTTGTACACTAAAAATCGGAGACAAATTAACCCTAACGGTGCTGCACACCCATACTTTCTTGCTCCACTACCTCTATTTCTTTGCTCCACTACACACGCCAACACTCTCCCTCAAATTGGTGCATATATGTCTCTTATGCTCAACTTTTCAAGTGAGTTGTAGAAGTTCTTTGCAGACATAGATTTTGTGAGTATATCAGCCAATTGATCTTCTGATTTAACAAATGGAAGCTTAATAATTTTCTCTTCAAGATTCTGTTTGTTGAAGTTCCAATCTACTTTAACGTGCTTCGTGCGATCATGTTGAACTGGATTGTAGGAGATGGCAATGGTTACCTTGTTATCACAAAATAAGTTCATTTCAGAGTTAGGAGCAACACAAATCTCAGTTAAAAGTTTTTTCAACCAAAGAAGCTCACATATTCCCTTGACCATTCCTCGAAATTCAATTTCAGCACTAGATAAGGAAACTACCTTTTGTTTCTTGCTCCTCCATGTAACAAGATTGTCTCCCACAAAAGTAAAGTACCAAGTAGTAGATTTTCTATCCTTGATATTCCCTGCCCAATCTGAATCTGTATATCCAATGACTTCCAATTGACCATTCTTTGAAAACATGTCCTTTCCCAGGGAGGATTTTAAATAACGAAGTATTCGTATGATGACATCCATATGGTATTAACTTGGGCAGTGCATGAACTGACTCATGACACTCACAGCATAAGCAATATCAGGTCGAGTATGAGATAAATATATGAGTTTATCCATTAACTGTTGATATCTCTGTTTATCTATTGGTACTTGGTCCACATATTCTCCAAGTTTATGATTTTGGACCATTGGAATATCGACAGGTTTACAATGTAGTAATCCTGCCTCTGCCAGTAGGTCTAGAGTATATTTCCTTTGGGAAAGACATATGCCTTGTTTTGATCTTGTTACCTCAATGCCTAAGAAGTATTTGAGCCTTCCCAAGTTCTTCATTTCAAACTCATTTGACAGTTGTTCTTAAAGCCTAAAGATTTCTTCTTTTTCATCCCCTATAATGATCATGTCGTCTACATAGACTATAAGGGCTATTATTTTTCCCAATCGATGTTTTAGGAAAAGAGTGTGGTCAGAGTTGCTTTGTTGAAACCCATATTTCCTCATTGCTGAACTCAACCTGCCAAACCATGCTCGAGGTGATTGTTTTAGTCCATACAATGCTCATTGTAATCTACATGCAGTTTCTTTTCCTGATGTAACAATATATCCTGGTGTGATATCCATGTAAATCTCTTCTTCAAGGTCACCATGGAAGAAGACATTTTTACGTCAAGTTGGTGCAATGGCCAATCTAAATTTGCTGCAAGAGATAACAAAACTCTAATAGTTTTTAGTTTAGCCACAGGTGAGAAGGTTTCTTGATAATCTATACCATGTTTCTGTGTATACCCTTTTGCTACTAGCCTCGCCTTGTATCGATCAACTGACACATCTGCTTTATACTTAATGAAGAAAATCCATTTGCATCCTACCACCTTCCTCCCTTGAGACAACTCACTTAACACCATGTGTTATTCTTCTACAATGCCTCAAATTCTTCTTTTATAGCTTGAGCCCTGTTTGGATCAGATAGGGCTTCTTCAACACTACTTGGAATTTGACATAAGGAGAATGTTTGTGTAAATACCCCTTATAGGTTCTGATAACCCTTGAGTAGATACATAATTGGCTATTGGATACTTGGATTGTCATTTTTCTCTATGTAGAGAGTATCAATTTAGAGGTTTTCCTCGATTGTATCTGAAAGGTAGAACATAACCAATAGATGTATCTATAGTATTAGTTTGTAAAGGTGTGATAGGATAGCTTACCTTAGGAGTATTCTCAGTAAGAGGATCATTGGGTACTAGAGAGTGGAGGGGTGCATCAACCACTACATCTTTTGGAGATTCAGTCACTAGATTAGATTCAGGTACTGGCTCATCCATATTGTTGGCATTATCCGAGCATGTCAGATTGTTACTAATGTCTAACACTTCAACATCAAACCAATTTCGTTCTTCACCATAACTCTTCCCCTGAAGAGGGTAATTGGATACTAGTGATGGGAAAAAACATTCAGATTCTAGGAAAGTGACATCCATGGTAATGTAGGTTCTTTTAGTAATAGGATCGTAGCATCGGTATCCTTTTTTTTGTACGCCATACCCCAAAAATACACATTGGATAGCACACGAAGCTAACTTAGTTCGTTGATTTTTATGGAGGTGGATAAAAACAACACATCCAAAAAATCGGGGCAGAAGAATCAAAATAGTAGGCAAAGGAACATGATCAGATAGCACCTTTAATGGAGTCTGAAATTGTAAGGTTTTTATGGGTATACGGTTCAGTAGATACACAGTTGTAGTAACAGCATCACTCCAGTATCTACTAGGCATATGTGCACTGATTCATAAGGCTCAAACAGTTTCTAAAATATGCCTATTCTTCCTCTCTGTAGTCCCATTCTGTTGTGGGGTTTGTGAACACGAAGTTTCATGGAGAATACCATGGTTGTCCAAGTATGTCTGAAATTATTAATTAACATACTCCCCTCTATTATTAGACCTCAAGATCTTAATTTTTTCATAAAATTGTGTCTGAATCATAGTGTGAAACAAGTGAAACATAGAAAATACTTCATCTTTATGTTTGATAAGATAAAGCCATGTCATTCGTGTACAATCATCAACAAAAATTGCAAACCAGCGATGACCCGACGACGTAATGACCGGGGAAGGTCCCCAAACATTAGAATGTACTAAAGCAAAAGGAGTAATACTTTTATGCATGCTCATAGGATAAGACGCCCTATGACTTTTTATTAGGATACAAGTATCACATTTGAAATCCGAGTGTGTGGCATTTGAAAATAAATTAGATAGTAAGTGTCTTAAATACCCAAATAATAGATGCCTAAATCGACGATGACATAACCAAATCTGTTGCTACTTGTTACTAACCGTGTGTTGCATGTGATTAGCTTTCCCTGAAGTGATGTCATCCACATAATATAAGCCGCCTCTCTTAGTACCACACCCAATGATCTCCTTGGTGAGAATATCTTGTAGAAGACAAAAGATAGAATACATCAATACTACACAGTTAAGATCTGAAGTGACTTAACTTATAGACATTAGTCTGTGTGAAAGAGAGGGTACAAGTAATGTATTAGATAATTATAATGAAGGATATAAAGTCACTGTTCCAGCCCCTGTAACGAGATAAGTGACCCCCATTGGCATTGGCAACACAGTTCCATCTCGGTTGGATTGTATGAGAGAGATATTTTGGGTCAAATGTCATATGGTCTGTAGCTCCAGAGTCGAGAATCCAATCCTTGTTTTCATTATGAGTAGAGATGTGAAATGATTTACTTGAAGTACCTGGATCTTGGGAAGATTCGGCCTGAGGAATAAGGGATAATGATGCATTATTGGTAGCCACAACAGCTTTCCCAGTGGTTTCCCATTTCTTCTATGCTTGAAGATCATTCCACCAATCTGGATACCCATGGAGTTTGAAGTAGTGTTCATGGGTATGTTTGGAGTTTCCGCAATAAGTACATTTTATGTCAATAGAAGGTGGATTTCCCGTGGATTTCTTGCTACCCAAAGAAAGAGTTCCTGGTTTTAGTAGCATCATATTATGGTGTCCCTTGATCCCTTTGAAAGCCATAACTATTCTGGGAGTCGTATCTGCACCCGTGATCATCACGGTCTGCCTAACCTCTTCCCTACAGACGAATCCATAGGCCTGTTCCACCATAGGGAATGGTTTGATTTAAAGCACATCACTTCGAGTTTTATCTAGTCTATCATCGAGTCCATCGAGGAAGGTATACACTCGATCTTCCTATACGATGGTGTATATCAGTTGCATACTCCATTGGATTAAGACGATGGAAATCAATTTTTTCGTCACAACCTTTGAAGGTCATTGTAGTATTTTTCAATAGATCCATCCGCCTGGTTCATACGAGTAACCCGATGATGACGATCATATACTTGAGACGTATATGTCCCATCAAAGTAGATTGTAGGAGTAGAATCCCAAACCTATTTTGTAGTTGATCGAATTGATCAACCAACCTTTAACAATGGCATTTTTCATGCGCCATCTCCTGAATGAGGGGTCAGTTTATGGGGGTTGGTAAAATTCCCTATTAATATATCCCAGTTTGTCCTTGCCAGAGATATACATCTCCACCACTTGGAACCATAAGACATAGTTGGATCCACCCAACTTCTTACCAATGGGGGTAGTCGACGCTTCAATTAGTGACGGTTGTGAGGTAGTCTAGGCTTTAGTCAGAACCTCATTCACTTTTGTAGTCAGGTCTTTGAGTATGAAATTGGTGGTTAAATCTATAGAGTTTTTCATGAAATCTATCAATACTGTTTTTTATTTGCACCAAATATATACCCTAGGTTTACACGGTAACCTTTTCTTTTCTATTCGCACATGCCCTCCTCACTAGCTGTGGAGTGGCGCTATATGTTGCTACGTTCCAAGTTTCACTGAGGGAGGATAACGGTATGGCTGCCCATAGTGGTGTACAGACACTACGACAGCTCCGCGACCATCGAGCAATCTATGACCTCAAACATAGATACAAACAACGAGACCTCAACGCCTTTTATCATTGCATTTCAATTTTTTTCCTTATCTTTGGAGAGAGATATAGAGAGAACACATGCGATGAACATATATAGAGAGAACACACTTAGTGTTGTTTATCGCTGTGTTCTGTTTCTTTTCGAAAAACGATGGTGGAACCGGCCACACCAGTAAGCAATCGGCTTTGGACCCAACCAATTAGAACGATACGGTTTCAACGAGTAAACCAAAACGGCCACCCCGGATCAAACCTGTGTCGAGGAAATCAGATGGTAAGTGTAAACCAGAATGGCCACCCTAGATATCAGAAATCAGAAATCAGATGGTAAGAGAACAGAAATCAGCGTAGCAGTTAGCTATCTTATTCCATTAGTCAGTAATAACTTATTTTGATACCATGACAAATATTGTGAAATCTGGTAATTATCAATATATTCATGTACTTCTATTCTGAATTTCTATACAATAGTTATTGTATTTGTACACTAAGAATCGGAGACAAACTAACCCTAACAGTACTGCATACATGGGTAGTGGAACCGGCCACACCAGCAAGAAACCGACTTTGGACCCAACCAACTAGAACGGTACGGTTTCAACGAGTAAACCAAAACGGCCACCCCGGATCGAACTAGTGTCGAGGAAATCAGATGGTAGGAGAACAAAAATCAAAAATCAGATGGTAAGTGTAAACCAAAACGGCCACTCTAGAAATCAGAAATCAGAAATCAGATGGTAGGAGAACAGAAATCAGCGTAGAAGTTAGCTATCTTATTCCATTAGTCAGTAATAACTTGCTTTGATACCATGACAAATATTATGAAATATGGTAATTATCAATATATTCATGTATTTCTATTCTGAATTTCTATACAATAGTTATTGTATTTGTACACTAAGAATCGGAAACAAACTAACCCTAACAGTACTGCATACATGAGTACTACTGCACACCCATACTTTCCTACTCCACTATCTCTATTTCTCTACTCCACTACACACACGAACAATTAATATATGTATATATCATTACTAGCATTCTGTATACGTACATATTGCATGTTTGTATTTATACATAGATAACAAATTTAACATTAAATAATTCTTTTAAGAATTTTAAAAATGTAATTATTCATTAATATTCATTTCACACGATATTAAACATCATAGCAAGTAGTTTTTATAATAAAAATCTTATTAAATTAAAAATGATATAAAATTATTATTTAAAAAATATAATAATTATATTTTAAGTAAAAATATGATAAACCAATTAACTAAATAGTAAAAATCAAAAAAATTATTAAATGATTATAAATATTGTTCAATATATTGACATTTAATGTTCTATACATTAAATATTGAATTCTCTATAAATTAAATGTAAAAAAGATAAGCATTATATTCATTTAATGAGATTAGCCATAAAATTTATGTAGGATTTATCCAAAGGAAAAAAATGTTAAAATATTACATTATGGTTAATATAATATATAAAAAGTTGAATAATATTTTATAAAGAAATAGATAATTTTAATATACCTTCCTATCAATTTTGAACATATCATTTTTTTAAAAGTTACATGATTTTAAATATGAAAACTTAAATTCACACATATTTTTATAATTAAGTTGCATTTAGAGAAACTAAAATGTAAGATATATTTAATAAATTTTATACATTACTTTTGGGACGGTATGATTTTTTCATAAGAATAAGAAAGCACAAACTCATTATTTATAATGAAAATAATTATGATTATAAGATTTATCTTTAGTTCCAAAAAGAAACTAATAAGATATTATTACTTTTTTTTTATAAACATTTTATTACAGATGAATCTGACTCATTGAAGCCCAAACTCCTAATGGGAGGGTTTTTTATAAAATTTAAATTCACAAAAATATCGATGTATTTTAATTTATTTAATTATAATTTATAATTCAGGGTTGGATTCCTTCTCCTTTTCTTCCTATATATATTGCAAACATTCATAGATCCAAGCATGGAAGTGATTCTGGAACTTATGATACAGAAGGAAGGTACGTACGTAATTCACTGACTATACATTTTGTCTGGTTTGGCTCATATTATTATATATATATATATGTGTGTGTGTGTGTGTGAGCTTGATCTTTTCATGAATTTGGATCAAAATGGGAGAACAGGTATGTGCCAGTGAACGTAGAGAACATGTTTAGCAAATACGCCCGTACAGTTCCTGACAAGTTAACATATGGAGAGATCTGGAACATGACCGAGGGGAATCGAGTTGCTATGGACTTGTTTGGCTGGTAATTTATTCATATTCACATCACTTTCTTATTTTGAGAAATATAATAAGTTGATTCTCTCACCTTAACTTGTTTTTACTCCCCCACCTATTGTAATGGTTTTTATTTTCTCAATATTTTTGAGATAATTTAATTAAATAATAATTTTTATATTAAGATAATATTATTTTTCTTCTTAAATAATTAAAATACGGTTAAAATTATTCATTTAATAAATATAAAGTAACAATTAATATAAAAAAAATTTCTTAAAATATTTGTTATTTTCAATATTTTTATTATAATATTATAATTATTGATTTTTTTCATTATATTATATTTTATTTTTAGATTTATTAATATTCCATTTTATAGTGTCTTCGTTATTTGATAAAAAAAATATTTTAATAAAAAATATTTTAATAAAAATTATTAAAATAATATATTTAATTTTTAATTTTTTTCTTTTTTAAAGTTAGGCATATGACAAAACTACTTTTTTTAATTTGAGGAATAAAAATGACGCCCATTTGTAAATATGACATATGTACGACAAATATGATATTTTGATATTAACTTAATTATATATAATCTATGCATGTAAGGTTCAGGCTCGTTATGTTCCTTAGTATTCTTATTTTTGGTGAAGTATTTATATCCAAACTACATAACATATACGGGTAGATATTTAGCCATTTCTGTTTGGTGGAACAGAAAATTGAGGAGAGATAAAAAAAGATTAAAAAAAGGAATGCGAATTCCACATCCCTATGCATGATATCTACATCGAGTGTGAGGTGGAATAAAATTGATATTAATTAATTGCAGGATTGCAAGTAAGCTAGAATGGGGAATTTTGTATATACTTGCAAGAGATGAGGAGGGATTTCTATCTAAAGAAGCAGTGAGACGTTGTTTCGATGGAAGTTTGTTCGAGTATTGTGCAAAGATGAACAATGGAGCTGCAACTAAGATGGGTTGATCCGTCTTCAACTTCATTACTATTATTCCTTATGTATATCTGTTGTCTTTTAATTTGTGTACATATTATAACTCTTAATGTTTATGATATCATCATCACATGATACTAAATAATCATCATTCGAGCTTATCTATTTTTTTTCTTATAAAAAGTTTTATGTATCAAATACTTGAATGTTTAAGTCACGACGAACGAGTCTTATACGTGATGGAAATTCACTTGGAGTTAGGTGATGAAGTATTAAAGATTGGATTAGAAGTATTATATTTGTGAGCGGAGAGTATAACTATTATAAATTGATATATGATTTCGGTTTTTAAACGTGATAGTAAATTGACGAAAATCATGTACTTAAGTTACTTAAGTATTAAAGATTGGATTAGAAGTATTGTATTTGTGAGTGGAGAGTACAATTACTACAAAATTGATATATGATTTAAATGTGATCATAGATGAGACCTAAATGAGAGAGACTATAGATTTTTACAGATGGTCTCAGTTTTTAATCGACATCATACACATACTATTTGGTCATAGTCTTTTATAAGAATGATACCATATACATACAATTTGGTCATGATCTTTTATAAGATCGAGATCATAGATATATCATTTGGTTTTGGTTTTATAAAAGATCGATACCAAATTTATAAGTCTGAGATCAAATGATAATTCTATTGTCTTGATTACATTTAAATTGTGACCATATACATCTCACTAAACTCTATTTTTCAATATAAATTACAATAAATTTATTAATTATAATATTAAAATTCATATTATATTAAAATTAAAAGTGTAATTACATTTGAGAATTTATGCACTAAAACATAATAAAGCATTACTAGCTAGCTAATTAAAGTGCTTTAAAATATGAAATACATGCAAACAAAAAATTCTAATAACAATACTAATTAAATTATTCACAACCTAAATGAATCTAACAAAAAAGTAGATAAAACACATAGACAGTATAACTAGTTAGTTATAGTTGTAGGAATCGATTTGTGAAATGTACCCATCATTTCATATCTCATCAATTTCACTATTGGTGTAAGTTCTTTCACGATTAAGTTATAGTGTACACATTTTAAATTATTGTTAGACAACCATCTATTTTGATATAGGAAAAATTAAAATCAAAATTAAAACAAAAAATACAAAAAATAATTCAAATTATTATCAAGTAAATCATGGAAGCAAATAGATAGGTAAAAATTATCCTCGTAAACATAAATGATATAATACCCATAAGTCATTAAGTCATTTTGCTTAGAACATTTCATATTAGAACAAAAATTCAATTATAAGCTTAATATAATCTAATTAAAAAAATATTAAATAGAGATGATTAATAAATAGTATAAGTACTTCTAGTGAATATACATATATATAAAAAATCTAAAAAGTTTGAAATTATGGAGTTTAATGAACCATGCATTTGTAACTTATTCTTATTATATACCATGTTAGCAAACCTTGAGTCTTTCAATTTTGATGATCATTCAACATAATGAGAACCCTATATAAGAAGAAAAAATAAATAAATAGAAGTTACTTGTGAACACAAATTAAAACTTAATGTTTCCAAAAACATTAAATTAATTAAAAATATATAATTTACTATTCATGATGTTTTCAATATCGGAGAACACTTCACCCCACATTGAATCCAAATAATATATGGTATTTTTGAATGGCTTATATATAATTAAAATCCAATGGTACCTACATCAATTTATAATAAGATATATATTTTGGTAAATGCCTTTGTTCACATAACATAATTTTTCATAAAATGTTACAATAATTCATTTATCCTCCATTATATGAAATAATACACTTATCTCCCTCTTTCAATTCTTTCAAACACTTGTCTCGTAATTTGGATACTTGTCTTCTTTTTCATAATGACATACAATCAACTTAGGTCAATGAATTTAATCACATTATTCAAATGATTCTTTATCAACTCGTTATAGCATCCCCTTATGAAAAAAGTTCACAATTTAATTACAAAATAGCAATCATAAAAAAGCAAGTGAGTAATTTATATCTCATAAAATTAAAAATGAGTTAAAATAAAATAAACTAACAATAACCATAATTTGACAACTAAATAGGCAATTATACCTTGGTACAAAATTGTTCTACACACTCAACTACTGATAGAAAAATAGACAATTTATTAACTGAAGATGCAGATGAGCATGCAACTATAAGAAATCTAACATGCATAGGAAAATACTAGTTTAGTCATATGTAAATGAGATTGGTTTTCTTGTCGGTACCAAAGTAGGCTTCTTAGAAGCTATTTTGTCTATCTGTTTCTCCTTTGAGCTTCCTTTTTTATTGCCCCAAGTAATAGGTAAATTTGATTTCTTCTTGCTCAAATCATATTTATTCACAATATGAAGGAATTTAATAAGTTTATAATATATTTTTAAATTAATCAATAATGAAAACAATATATAATAGGTCCTTACTAAATCCTTTCCTAATATGACGAGATGTGAGAGCTAAGCAACAAATGGATTAACTGCTTATGTAACTATATCATGTGTCCCTTGTTGGTATAGGTAAGGGACAATTCTTTTCAACATCATTCACAAGGGAAACCTTTCAACTTCCATTCAATGGTTGTCCATGGCAAACATCACTAGAGGAATCACCTACCCTCCCATGTGTCACAATACGAGATGATATCTCATATGCAAGCAAACAATTTCTTCCCTATAATTTATATAGTATTAGAACAAACATATATACTATCATTCTAACACCAAAATAGAGGTACTTCTAATTTGTGTCATTGCTTCAAATATAGTTGTATAAGATCTTCATAAGAAGATCACAAATAGAATAAGGATGATTTAAAACTAGTGCTACCAACTTCTTCCAAATTAAGTTAACAATTATATCAATCTTAAAATATGAAAATGAAAATAACTAAAAATAACCACATATATTATGAAAATAACTATAAATATTGAAGATTACTTACAACTAATCCCATATGAAATTGAGGCACATCGGGAGGAGTGGAAATTTTTTGGATGTGTGATGTAGATGTAGGTGTTATTGGTTTTGTATATAGAGTCCCATTAGGAGTATCAATTGGATGATTTTGTTTCGAATAATGGCTTGAATTTCCTACACTCTTAGATCTTCATTATATCAAAGCTTGCAATCTTTTCCTTTATTGACATAATCTCATTTAAGACTTTTACCATTTCATTGGAGGGATAGTTAGTGCATTTTTTAGGCATGCCAAAATATTCAGTAGATGTAGTATGTTGGGAGCATCTTCTCAGACGACATGAATGGTCCTTCCACAATTCCATCACCATTGCATCCACACTTATATCTTCTTCAATCTCACAATTTTCAATCTTATCTTGCGTTTTACTCTAAAATAATTTACACACAAAATAATAAGGAATAAGTAAAGTTACATACAAGAAGGAGAAAACTTGTTCGAAAATTGATTGCCCATAAGTTACTATTACCACTTTTGAAAAAAAACTCTATTACCACTTTTTAAATTTATCTTGAACTTGTTTACTTTTGAACTCTCCTTCTTTAGGAGTGTTAGCTACGAAAAATACATGAGATCGCCAAATTCTTATGGCATCACTTTTTGACTCCTGTAGATATGAAGAATGAGTTACAAAAATATTGTATACCCAAAAAAAGATTAATTATTTAAAAAAACTATTAATAAATCACTAACTGAATTTTTAGGTTGGAAAAACTCATTCTTCCTGTATGAAGGTTATGCTCATTAAGCTTCCTCAACTTAGCATGTTCAGAACTTGATTTCTCATAAGAGCATATATATTAAAAAATTGTTAGGGCATATAAAAGACTATATTAAATGACTATATTTATACTTTTGTGCTCAATAATACCTTGAATTTCTCAAATCGTGTGTAATTTACAAATGCATGCCAATCATTGTGTACCCATTCATACTTCTTAGGTGATTTGTATAGCTTTTTCTCATCCAATGGGTTCAAATATGGGTTAATATATTCTTTTTGAATGTCTTCCATTCCAAAACAGTTGTCTTAATGCACTTCTATTTGTATGCTTTTGAAATATTGTATTTTTTCCTATAAATTCACAAAAAATAGTATTATAACTAAATAATGAAGGACAAAAAAGTACAAGTGCAATATGTGTTCTTACAGTCAATGTTGCCAATATCATGCATTTTTTGGCTTCAGAAACTTCATTCCACCAATCATTGTAAATAATTCTAATCATTGTTTTTTCTAACACACATATCCAACTAATCATTTTTGATCCCCTCTTTCCAATTGGGTTGCATTCATTATCAAATTCAATTGTAATTTTTTCTAAGCACTTTAATTTAGAAATTTTCTTCATCTTTGTTATACCTCTTTTCTTTTTAACTTTTTTTTCCTTTTTCTTTCTTTTGGATGGTCTTTTCTTATCCGAAAAACTATCATCATTCGTAGAACTCTCCTCATTAGAGGAGTTATGTTGGTCCCCAACTCTTTCACCTTTGTCATGATCATCAATAATCTCATTAGGATCCATAGATAAAGAGAAAACCCAAATAATAAATGAATATATAATTGAAAAGAAATAATAAAATTAGTATTATAAATGTAAGTTGTAAATATAAACAAAATTGCATTTTGATTATCCTAAACCCAGTCACACAAGAATATTGGAACATGAAACATATGGTATTCTAACTCTTAAACTTCTCGAATAACTCCATAAAATGTTCTTTTAGATAGTACTGGGTTCTTATCCTTAGAGCTTGCAAATTGTCAAGTTTGAGCATTTAACATAAACCTACTATTTTGATTAACATGAATTTCATCCCTTGCCTTTATTGTAAATCGAAAACCATTTATAACATATACAAGTTACTTGATAACATCATACCATGGCCCAATTGTTAGCTACCTTATAGTTTATGTGATGGAATTATCGGGGATACATAACTCATCTAGAACTTTATCTTGAAACCAATAAATAAAATTATGATTGCGTTCATTTTGAAACCATTTCTCCCTTTTTTTTCTATTCTAAGGATTTACCTTTAACATATCCATATACATCCTGCTAATTAGAGTAGTGTAAGTGAACATATGAAAGGATAATTTAAGCAATTGTGAAATGTATAATAAATGACACAATTTATACGTTATGTATGGTTCAATCTCATCATTGTTTGTAAGCACCAACCGATGGCTTTGTTCCCATTGAACTTGTACGATGGTTTCAATTAAACCTAAACTTATTAGTTCACCAATATCCTATAAATTATCACCCAATAAAAACCTAGGGTGTGGAATTCCAATTATGGTTATACCAGATAGGTACTCAAAGTAAAACTCAATAACTTCTTCTACAATATAACACTCAACTATACACCCCTTTGGTCGATTACCATTACGAATATAATCTTTCAAAAACTTCATGAATCTTTCAAAGGGATACACCCATCGCATGTATGCAAGACCATATAACTGCATTTCTCTAACAATATGAATAGTTAAATGAACTATGATACCAAAAAATGAAGGTGGAAAATATATTTCAAGTAAGTACAATGTCTCAACAAGTTCAACTTGTAGTTTACATAGCTCAACTTCTACAATTGTCTTCTTGCAAATGGAATTTAAGAAAAAGCAAAGATGAGTGATTTCATGACAAATATGCTTTAGGAGAATTGATCTAATTTCCACCGAAAACAATTGTTGCATAAGAGCATGACAATCTTGTGATTTTAAACCATATATCTTTATGTCTTACATTGATACTAAGTTTTTGACATTTGATGAGTGACTTTTGAGAAATTTCAATCCTAATAAATTTTTTTAAAATTTCATCTTCTCATCCCTAGAAAGTAGCATAAGGCAAATTGACCCATGATCCCTTGTTAATTGGTGCCAATTATTTTCTAATTCCCAATATTTTTAGATCCATACGAGTATGAATACCATCCTTTGTTTTAAAAGGAATATCAAGAAGTGTTCCAATTAGACTATCACATACATTCTTTTTTATATGCACCAAATCTAACATATAGTGTACAAGCAATGATTGCTAATAAGGAAACTCCCAAAAGATTGACATCTTCTTCCAAAATTTGCCACCATTGTCATTTTTTGTCTTCTCTTTTGCAATCATTTTGAATTTTCTTTTGACTAGTCTTTCTTTTTCTTTTTTGGTTTCTTTTCCTTTTCCTTGTAATTTAGCCGTTGCTTTCAGTACTAACTCCCACTTTCCTAACTTCTTGAATTTCATGTTTTATAATTTGTATAACATTTCTTCTCCCTGAAAGATTACTGGAGTATCTTCTTCTTCATTGTCACTTACAACTTTCTTTTAAGATTGAAACTTATGCCCTATTTAGTAAGAATCGGGTATGTCTAGTAAAAGAAATCTTTTTTTGAATATAATAGATATTGAGCATGGGTTTTCTCTCTGCATACTAGACATGCATTGTACCCCTTGGTCACATGTACACACAAATTTCTATAAGTCAAAAAATCATTTATTGTCCACAATAATATTACTTTAAGATTGAAATACTCTTCTTTGTATGAGTTATTCACATCAATTCCTTCATCCTAAAGTTTCTTCAAGTCATCAATAAGAGGCTTCAAGTAGACATCAATGTCATTATCTTTGGTCTAGAAATTAACATGGAAAGCATAATAAATTTCCTTTTCATGCATAAACAAGGAGGAAGGTTATATGTGATAGTAATCGTTGGCCAACAACTGTATCTACAGTGAGACGTAAGTTCCTAGGCTCTAACCTAAAATCTAGCCACTTTTCATTTATTACCTTCCTGCACGGGGAATCTATTGGTTTATGAAAACTACCATCCATGGATTTGTTCTCTGCTTGCCACATCAACATCTTTGATGTCTCTTTACATTTAAACATTCTTTTGAAACAAGATATTTGTGGAAAGTACCAAAGCACCTTAGTCGGTACTCATTATTTTACTTCATTACCATTTTATGTAAGCTTCCACCTTGAAGTACCACATCTTGGACACTAAGTATCATTTTGATATTGTTTCCTATAAAGGATATAATTATTTAGACAAGCATGAATCTTCACATACTTTATACCAAACTTAGTTAAATTTTTCACTTCATACGTAGAAGTAGGAAATTCATTTATCTTTAGGAGCATTTCATGATTTAACTTTAATATAGTAATGAACCCAACATTAGAGAATCCATGTTTTGCTTTAAACTGGGATAAAACGGTTTCTCTACATCTTCTAATAACTTGTTAAATTCATCAGGATTGATGTTGGTTTCATTTTCTATTGCATTTACCATTTCAATAAGGGAATCCTCCATATCTATAGATGTGAACCAACGATTCAGTGGTGTGCCCATTTGATCATCCTTATACTTTTGAATTAGGGTTTCCCAATGCTTATACCAATTTGTATAAGTTTGAATAATCCCGCTACAAATAAGATGATCTCGTATATCATCAATTTTTTGAAATTCTATGTTTATTCAATCATTACAAGGATGATAACTGTATTTTATATAGTTATTTTCATCAATTTTAGTAATGATAATTGCTATGTTCTTTTAATATTTAGTTAATTTTTGTTAAATAAATTAATATTTTCCTTTTATGCATTAAAAATACATTTTTAATAAAATTAAATAATTTGTATCGAAAATGTACTTAATTTCATATTTTTTTGTCCACAAATATAATTTCAAATAATATAGTTCTTAATTACAATTTATAAAAATTGAAAATATAATTTAAATTAAATTTGGGCTTAACTATAATTATTAAAAGTTTAAAAATTTAATTTAAAATTAGTAAAGGGCTTAACTATAATTTAAGAAAGTTTAAAATGTAATTTGAAATATATTTGTGGGTGAAAATGTAATTACTAAAAATTGAATTTTACGTACAGGAGAGAGCGAAGTCCACGCGCAAGAAGATCACGCTCGCCCTGACGTGGGCCGTCCGATCAAAGAATCAACGGCTCGAGATTTTCGCGTGTTCATCAAGCGACAAAGGAGAGTGGAAGTACGGATCTTCGATCGCGCGGCTCGGCGTGCCGGTGGGGCCCACGCTACCGCGCGAGGCGGCATGCGATGTGGGACCCACGCGACGCGTCCCGCGGCCGTTGTCCCCCGCCATCGCGTGCTTCTTTTCCAATACGGTTGATTCACGTGCGCCCGGTTATTCCACGAGAATATGCCACGTGTCCCACTTAATATTTCCCAAATAATATTCCGAGCTCGTGGCATGTTACAATGAGCGCGACCGCGGTGGATCTTACCCTCGATGCACTCGTTGGCTTCCATGCGACAAGTTACTGCGTGCGCCCGTTCCACTTCAACCAATGATATGATGCCACGTGTCCCACTAATTGTTTCCACGAATCATAACGCGACACGTGGCGGCGTGGAAGAAGAAAAAAAAAAAAGCAGCGGCATTCTCCACTCATTTTTTCGATTCCATTTTCGATACAATTTTTGTCCCCACAGCGTATTATTTATTATTTTCGCCATACTTCATTTGTCCCAAGCGTGTATTAATTTTAAATATTTTTTGATGTATTTTTTGACTATAAATAGGTGATATTATGATAGAGTTAAAGAGTTTTTTTATTTTAGAATTTTTGTGGTGTTCGGTTTTGATCGGAGAACACGCAGAAGCCATTTTTTGGCTTTTGTTGTGTTCTGCGTGTGCCAAATATTTTCGTTACTTGATGTTTTAATTTTTCTTCTTGTTCTTCTAATTTTTCTGCATCTGTTGTAATTTTAATTTTTAATTAATGAACTAATTTAATTTTTCTAGGGTTGCATTTGATCTAAATTTATGAAGCTTTAATTTTAATTATTTTTTTTATAGATTTATAAGACGTTCGATTTGTTCGTTCTATTTTGTGCTTAATGCTTTTTGATTATTTACGAATTTTATCAAAACAATTTGTGGCATAAAAATAAACTTGAGAAAGGCATTTTTGTGTATATTGCTCGTAAATAGAATGACATGTATGATGAAGGATAGGAATATACCCTAATTGTATGTGTGGCCATTTGAAAACTTAGAACTTAAAGAATCTTATTAAATTTAGTTCTCATAGAGATATAATGAATTAATTTAACGAGGTGTGTTTGTACGGAGCTCGGAAGAGATGTATGAATAAAAAAAAAAGAAGTTTTCGGTTGACAAATTAAATGTACAAAAAAATATAAATCCAAAGAAAATAATATGATTGGAGTGGATTAGTTTGGTGAAAAATTGCAATCCTAGAGTTCTCTTATTTTATTTTTAAATCTTTTTACATATCAACGATTATTTTGGATAAAATTAGAGAGATACAATTTTAGTACTCAACAAACTATAGTACAAATCTCCGTGGGAACGATCTTTACTTACAAATCTTTATTACTTGTGACCGTGTATACTTGCACGATTTTTGTGTGTTGCAAAACACCACAACAAAGGACATTGAATAGACTCATAATCTACGACATTGATTAAATAAAAATTCAAAAATGCTTATACTCTTTCCAAATACTCTTGTGAAAATCTTGGCTTCAGCGTCGAAGACTTATGCATTCTAAATAACACAACACAATACATATTATAATCTAAAAGTAATATTATGTATGTATTTGGCATGCCAAATTCTTATATAAGATAATAGCACTATTATATACAATAGCAAATAACTAAATATTTCATGTGGCGGGTATCAAAATGGGTTGTACCATATCATAACAAGTCAATATCAATTGCTTAATCTTTAAAATTTTAAAAGTATGATTTGATCTCAAATTTTTAGAACTTTACACTTAAATCATTAAACTTTTAAATCATATAATTTAGTCCCTAAATTATATCATGTTTTTCTAGTCATGAAATAACAATGCTACTTGGTTTATGTCATTTTAGATGTATAGAGTTTTACTTCTCATTTAAGTTGTGTTGTCTTATTACTATAATAGTAATAATAATAATAAAATTCTAATGGTAATGTGTCTAAGATTGTTTGGCTTTGATCTAGATTATAAATTAGTGAGAACAACTTGAGCGTTTTATAATTGACAATCATGTATTGACGTGATTTATTGGTTTGTTTATGCTATTTCCTATGGTTTTAGATTTGGGTTTTATTATCCTTGAAGTTGCTTAAAATTTTGTATGTCTCTGTTAGTTAGATTGAATATAGAACGGTATTTTTTCTTTTAGATCATGTTGTGGCCTAGTTTGTTTTATCTTAAAATATCATGTATTATTTTTAATTTTTACACTTTATTATTTACGATGTAATTTTGTTTAAGTCATTAAATTATACATAAATAATTTTTAAAAAAAAATCTATTCACTTAAATTCACTCTGTATTATAAACTTTCCTCTCCCAACAAAAATCAATAGTTCTAAAGGGACACAAGTTGAAGTGATAACACTATAAAAATAATGGATTACAATAGTCATGATAAGATCAAATAATGAATAGAGACCAAATTAGATCTTACTAAATATATAATTGAAGACTTGGAGACATGATAATCTAACTAGTAATAGTGATATCACTTGCAAAAAAGACCTAGACCTAGATCAACCTAGTCCTAGCCTTTCATTTCCATTATTAAACAAAGAAGGAAGAAGACCATTTTATGTATGAAGTCTCTGTTAGATCATGGCACTAGCTAGCAGAGTACATAGACACATAAATGGGAACACATGTTCCCTTTATTCATCAACAACAAAGTAAGAATAATCAATTCTCGTCAAAATCCAATATTATAATCCCGAGTTTGGATGGCTGCTTCAAAACTTAATCGTAAATTAATAATCTCAAGAAAATGAGAGGGAATCAAACAAATTAGAACCAAGGCTCAACATGCATGAGCAACAAGGTGAAGTTAGTATAGGAACTTTTAGCACCCATTCTCTCACACCATGAATTATTGTCAACTGAAAGTACTTTTAACTTATGTTAGTTAGATTATGCACAAGTTCTGTTGTCTCGTTACTATGATAATAATAATAATAATAATAATAATAATAATAATAATAATAATAATAATAATAATAATAATAATAATAATAATAATAATAATAATAATAATAATAATAATAATAAAATGTTTATATTTTATTATTTTAGGAATCAATTCACATACAGAATGTATATGTGAGGAATAAATCCCCAAATACAATGCAATTCGATGAAGTTTTCTCAAATATATATGTAATTTCATAATTATTTTACATATTTAAAATTTAAAATTAGATAAAAATTAAAAATATTATTTTTACTTTCAAAGTACTTAGCATAACTAGTAAAGTACTTATGCAGTAAAAAAATTTAAAATAAGTTTTAGCTTTAATTTTTAGTAAAATGGGAAGTTAATATTAATTTTGAAAACTGTTTTCACAATAAAGATATTATTTTTACTCTTGTGTTTTGCTTCAATTTTGTTGTTATTGTTTTCCACTTTAAATTTCATTACTTAGTTTTCTTTAAAATATATGTATCTTTTACTTATCTTTGTTTTATGTTTTTAACCTTTCTTTGTTCTTCATAAAAACTTTGATGCTTATGATATTAGTAATAGAATTAGATAGAAAATAAGAAATTTGTAACTTTTGTAGCGTGAACAAAAAATTGACACCTTTAATCTTTCAGCCGTATGGAGCAACGTTGTTTGAGCAAACCAAGTATATCCAAAAACTTGAATATTTTCACAAAAAGGTCCCTCTAATGAAAAATTACTAAGTAAACAATCTCACAAAATATGTATCACATGTGTGGTTCTCAATTAAATGTTTAAGATATCACAAAATTTTCATGCGTAATAGTTCCTGAAGTGGAGTAGCGTAGGAATTGTTATGCGTAAGAATTAAATTGTATATTTGATACTTTCATTTTTTATTAATTAAATGCATAATTATTTCATCCCAATTATATTAGGATTCTACCAAATTGAAGAAAGAAAACAAGATCAATGTTTAAAAGATTTTACCATAAGTATATGGAGAAAAACCGCTGAAAAATGGATAGAAATGGAGGATAGATACTAGAAACTGGTGGTCCAATTGAGGTTGGGGAATGGTCGGGAACTATTAGAGGCATGGGGTTGAACTGGATATGTTGGGCTGGGAATGGAGGCATTGAGTTGGATGAGAAGCAATGGAGCTAGCATATCAAGAAATGCTAGAATCTGCGAGTTGGGTACATGAAACTAGGGCTGGGAGGAAACATAGAGGGGTATGATGGAATTGGATATAGCCAGAGATGTGTAAGGCCGGAGGTAGGTTGCGATGAAAGAAGAGAAGCTACGAGCGAGAAGGAAAAGAAAGGGGCTACACAGGGAAATATAAGGCTACGATGAAAGAAGAGAAAAAGCACCCGAGAGGGAAAAAGAAAAAAAGAAAGGAAAAGCACAAGCAAAGAAAAAGAAAAAAAAAAGAGGAAAAAAAGGAAAAAATTGGGAGGACAAAAGGAATAAAATTGATAGAGAAATTTGGTATGGTGTAAAAGAGAGAAAATACATTAAATTAAATTAAGAGAGAAATGGAAAAATTGTAAAGTAATTTTTGTATTTTTAAAATTAATAACACACTCAATATATTATTTGATTTCTATTTTAAAAAGACTTAAAATTCTATTATTTTAATTAAATCACGATTATTTAATAATCGTGACTGTATAAGTTTATATATATTTAAATAGTTTTTGTAATTTAACTTACTATCAAGGTTACTAATAAAAATCGAGGCTATATGTATACACTATGGTCACAAATTTTATTAAACCCTAACAAAACCTTAAGGTCTCAGTTTTAAAAAGACTGTGGTTAAATTCCAAGACCAAAGATCGCTATTGTAGTATATGGTTTTTTGGTCATGATAAGGGCTATATAGGTTAAGAGATTATGATAAGGGATATGTATGTGTATGGATCGATCTAGATTCATATGAGGTGGTTCTGTTGAATTATAAAGTTTCATTTAATAGGGTTGATTGATTAAGCAAGAGCATCGATTGACCGAGACATTTTCGGAGGACACAAAAAATGACATGATTCGATGATTTTGGATACGAGGGTTTTGGTTTTGCATTGTCACTTTGAAAAATGACCTATGATGCATGTATAAGCTCTCATTTGAGGCCTATAACCATTTTTTGAGAGCATTAGAGTGAATAAGTTAGAGGTGAGGAAGAAAACTAGGTGTTCTTTGGAAATTCTTAAGGTTTATATCATTCTGAGTTATTTTCCTCTCCTTTTTAATTTATTGTTAGCATTAGAATTTAAGTGATTTTTTCTCGATTTTGAATGATAAATATATGAGAGAATTGTTTTTATTAGTGTTGCTTTAACTTAGTTCTTGCTTCTTACATCAAACGATAGACTAATGAAAGTTTAGTACCCTTTGTAGTGTTCTTATATCAAGATTCTTAGCTCAATAATGGCTATTGGGTTAATGTATTACCATTCTTATACTAAGGTTCTTGGCTCTTCTATAGCCAATGGGTCGAGCTCCTATTAAAATTTGAGCTTTGTAAGCTTTTATGGGATATAATTGCCTTCTTATTTTGGGTTCAAGGATTTCACCTTTGAGGTTTGTATAAGTTGGTATTAGAGTTCAAGCTTTAAAAATTCATATTCCTATCCTTTATTTTTGTTATTTTATTCTTTTAAATTCTTGATTTTTTTCTTGTCTTTAATATTTTTTTTCAAGTCAAGAATGAATTCCACTATAGTGTAATTTTTCTTGTATTTGGTTTGTTTTCTTTCCTTTTTTTCCATTTTTTTCTTTTCTATTTTGTTATTGTGTTTTTGCTTTTGTTCTTGATAGTTTAGGTTTTTGAGTAAGAAATTCAATTTTACATCTGTTCATTAAAAAAAAAGTGATATAAAAAAGAGAATGAACAAGAAAGTGAAAAACAAGAAATTCAGTTTTAGATCTGTTCATTAAAAAAATAGTGATATAAAAAAGAGAATGAGTAAGAAAGTGAAAAACAAGAGTTAAGAAATAAAGATAGTGAAAAATAAAAAGTTAAGTGAGAGAAAAAATCAAATGAAGTAAGAAAAAATGAGTTAATTGAGAAGAGAGAAAAAAGAGATGGTACATAGGGAAAAATGATTGTTTTATTACTCACAAGTTTTTACCTCATGTTGTTTACTTCTTACAGAAATATAAACTCTAGAATTGATTGCTAAGATTTGAGAAGCAATCCTCTTAGAGAATGAGGGATAATACGATCCAAGAAGCCTCCAAAGATATTACATATGCTACTATTTAACCAAGAGATGCCATTTTCACATTTGAAGAATGAATAGAGCTTTTTCACTTAAAAGGAAAAATAGTCATTTGGTCACCTAAGGACAAAACTATCATCTTGCTTTCATGGCATATCAATCCTTAAGTAGCCACATAATCACCCATTGCTATCATGAAGCCAAGTCATAACCTATGTGTCATTATCATGGAAGATACATTGTGTCAAGAGTGTGTTAGAGTGGTTAAAGATTAAATCAAAGTTTGTTAGGAATTAAAATATTGTTTAGCTCATTACTATCGCTTAGGTGGCATAACTCAAGGAAGAGTTATCCCTTAGTTTGCCGGCCATTTGTAGTTAGGTTGGACATGTTTATCGATAACAAATTTTTAACCAATAATTTGTTATGCTTTTAAGTATTAATTATATATTTTATTTTATAATTATGTTATTTTGGAAGATATTTTTGTGTTTTGTAGGTTAATGTACTTTTGAAAGAATCTTAGACTAAAATGAGAAAAAAAGTGAAAATAAGGAAGGAAATGGCAACTCAAACAAGTAAGAACAAACAAAATATGAAGTTACTAGGAAATCAGTGCATGATTTCAACGGGTGTGTACTGGACGTGTACTGGCTACGTGTAGGAATGTGCTGGGCATGTGCTGAGTGTGTGCTTGGCATGTGTTGGGTGTGTGCCGGTTGCGTACGGGCATGTGCTGGGCATGTGCCCTGGTGTGTGCGGGACTCAGTCCGATCATGTGCTGGCGCACGTGGAACTTCAGCGTGAATGTGCACCATTTCAAAAGAAACCCTAGCTCCACTTCAAGAGCCAAAAAACTAATGGCCTTAATTATTTGTGGATTGGGCCTAATCTATTCTTAAAAAAAAACTTAACGTAAAAAAAGCCCATAATTAACTAAGACAAAAATTGCTAAACATAAAACGCCCATAATTAACTATAAAAAATATTACATCCTATATCAATCTTTGCTCCTAACTTGATCTTCCAAATCTATCCCTTGTATAAAAAGGTAATAGACTATTCTTGGTGAAGATTTAGAATCTTTGAGTTTAGTTTTTGATTCTTCTAGCACAACCTCTTTGTATTGCATTTTCATGATCAAGCCTTGCAAAGCTTCCTTCATCCTCTTTGTCTTTGCCCTAGTTATTGGACCGCCAATTCCTTACAAAGGATCTTGAGAATATTTGGTAACATCAACTTGATTAGCACCTTGATCTCCATTAGAGAGCCACTTTTTCTACAAAAGCATCAATAAAAGATCAGGCGCACATGCTATAAGAAGAGGTAAAACCTATGAAAGAATATCAAGCCCAACAATAGGAATATTTTAATAGACATATTCGCTTTTCAGATTGAGTATACACAATCCATCCATAAGATGCAACGATTTCAACTCTCCCAGTTTGGAGTAGAATGTAGTCAATTTAGGAGAGTACCTAAGCATCTAGGGCATGAAATTATTTTTAGGCCACCCGATGTTGATAATGAAGAGGAATAAGACGATATGAAGGATCGAAGCTCCAATTTTTCCCACCTAATTTATTTAAGTATTTTTATTTTGATTTTTATTATCTTTTCTTTTGTTTTAATTAGATGTAATTAATTTAATTTAATTTCTGTTATTTTCTCTTTTATGTAATTTTTATTTCATTTGAAACTTTTTAATTTCATAACTATTTGATAATGTGTGATACATATGAGGTACATAGTGATTCTCTCTGTGTGATATAACTTGAATTATACGATGAATGCAATGAAAGTAGTAACCAATTCACCATGCTTAATCACACTATACTATTACAAGAAGGTTAACTTTTATTTCCATTTTGAGAGTTTCATACGTCGAAATTATTGCACAAAGATCAATTATTCTTCTGATCCAAATACACATATGAGACCTAGATGAAGGGTGTAAACACTAACATGGAATCTTTTGCAAGCTATATTCATTCTTTACCAAGCAAGTCATACAACATGATTTAAGCAGATAGCACAGTGGAAGTAAAAAATAACATGCTTAATTCAATAAAAAAACAAGTAACAGATAAGAAAGAACAATCTATGGTAAACATACTAGTGATGGTGTGCCTCCAGGCTCTTATCTACATTAGTAACATGCATATACATGGGAAAAAATCATACAACATATGAATCAATCATACATACAAAAAAATCTATAAAGGATTTCCAGTCATATAAAGATCTCATTTATAGGAACATATTCGGTAAATGATGATTTTACTTTCATAGCATGCGATCATGCATTACACATTATGTAACGAGAAAAATGCATATAGAACCCCTACCTATTCGGTAATATGTTCGGGTTACTTATGAAAAATACTCGATAGTAAACAATCCACTAAAATAGAATAAACATATGCAACTCGATAGATAAGTATAAACGTAAATACCTTTATCAGTCGGGACCACCCTTCCTAACTAACTATTGCTACCTTCGTTTGCTTCCTCTATTGCATATGATCCAAGTAGATCCAAGCTAATCCACGGACCTATATTACCATGTGATATGTTCGACTACTGATGGTTCTACCACCCAATATGCATATACGTTATAACCTGTAACACCCAACCGAGACACATCATAAAAATACATAGGCTCCTAACCTATGCACCATACTGCAACCTTATAGCACCCAACTAACACATGGCACACAACCATATAGGCTTCTCACTTATGGGAACTATTGCATCCTTATAATTATCTACCGATAAATGGCACACTTCTAACTGACAAATCGTACTCTACTAGTCAATCACTTACCCATTAGCAAACACTACCTTGGGAACTCACAGATATAAATAATCCCAACCCAATAGCATAGTTTTTCTCATATAAACAAGATTTTGAAATAATAAAAAATACTCAAGTAATAGTGAAACAAAATGAGGTACTTACCTTAACACCTAGAACAACTCCTTAAAGTGATGTGGATCTCCATTAGACAGCTGTACATTTTCTCTCATAAAAATCTCACTCGATCTTATATTTTTTACACTCAACCCGATGTTTGTAAAATATAAATAAGACTCCTTTATGATGTCTTACATCACATAGATACTATTTTAGTTATTCAATTATTTTAGAATTTATAATCTTTCTCTTAATTGAAAATTATTAGAATGTTTAAGATTGTTTGTTTAGCTAATTCAAAAAATAATAAGCATTTTAAAATACCTATCAATTCATTTAGAGATCGACCTCGGGGTAATCTTATTATTAGTCTACTAGTGATTCGTGAACTTATGAGAAATTAAAATTTGTGCATCATTTATCACTTAGGATTTTAAGTTTATTTAGGATTTCTAGTTTCATTTATCTTTTATACATTAGGGTTTATTTTACTTGGCCTCTAAATGTGTAACTTTTGTTTCAAATATGAATCATAAATATATGAGAGAATTTTTTTTTCTAAGTGTTGCTTTAACTTATTTCTTGGTTCCTACACTAAGTCATGGACTTATCAAAAAATGGTATCCTTTGTGGTGTCCTTGTACCAAGGTTCATGGCTCAAAAATAGCCATCAAGTTAAGGTCTTACTATTCTTATATCAAGGTTCTTGGCTCTTCTATAGTTAATGGATTGAGGTCTTATCAAAATCTAAACTTTTTAAGCTTTTTGGGATTTAATCACCATCTTCTTCGTGAATTCAAGGCTCTTGCTTTTGGGATTAGAATTATCTTATATGTTTATTTACTATTTTTTTACTAGTTATTTTTTTTATTGATTAGTTGTTATTGGTTGCATTGTTATTATTTACAAATTGATTTCCATGTAGATCTTCATTTTCTCATTGTTTGATTGAGGTAGCCATCAATTCAAGGGATAATTCCATTGTAGGCCAAGACACAACTTTTTACAATAGAATGGTATTAGAGCTCAAGGTTTTGGCTTGGGTGGTTTGTATATTTTTAAATTTTGTGATTTTTTGGTAGGAGGTTTGTGAAGGTTTTTGTAATTTTATTTGAAGAAAATTTTGGTGTAATCAAATATATATAATTTTTAGATAGAGAAATGAGATTTTTATGGTGACTTCCACATGTGAAAGGCATAGATTAAAGCATATCTTGGTTCAAGAAAAGGTATCAAAAGTCTTGGATAATAATTCAGAGTTTTTGGAGGGGTTCACCAATTATTAAAAGGAGTTGGAAGCAACTTCTTATACCTCAATTTATTTAACTTTACATTTTGATATGATTCGTAAGGTGTTAGTTAAGGTAACCACAAAGGGTATATGGAAGAGGTTGGATGAGACCTATGATAAGGATTTGAAAAGCACTCACATTCCATGATTCTAATGTGTTTATTTGGAATAAATATTTTTGATTATAGCATTTTTACTTAATTATTTGTACAAATCTATCTCTTTTTGGAGTCATAAATATATTTTGATGTATTTTAGATGTTTCTAGCTTCAAAAGAGAAATAATGTCAACACACAAAGACACAATACTTGGAGCACTCAAATAGCACCCTAAGAGTAAAAGAGACTAATGCATGGATGCCTTACATCAAGAATTAACCACTATGTAATGGACACAAACAAATTCAACATAAATGTTGCATGCTGCAATGAAACAAATAGTATATGCGACATCCAACTCTTAGGTCTTTCTACTAGGGCTATTACACATTGTACGTCATGATGGAAAAAAGTGTGCTACGCTGAACGAGTCTTAGGTTGCACTATGAGGGTAATTTTGAGCTGTGTGTCACAGCGGGAAAATATCATGCCATGGCATACATACTAAAATTATGACTCTAATTTTTATTAGTATTTTACTTATAAATGGGTTACACTAGTTCCTTAGGTCATATACATAGAGATTAGACTCAAAATAAAAATAAGAGGTTATTATGGGAGTTTTCCCGCATCTAAAAAGATAAGTGAATTTTTTTAGAGATTCAAGAGCCATTTGAAGATCAAGATTACACACTTTTGAAGCAAGAAACATCATCCATCCATTGTTGGTATTTAAATCTAATTAGGGATCTTTTATTTATAGATTTATCTACTTCTTATTTTCTTGGATACCTGCTTATTTTTATCTAATCATGAATATTAATTTGAGCATGCTATGATTGTTTAGATCATTTAGGTGAATATTTTTATGATTAATTAAATAAAGATTGTTTCTTGATTCAAGGTTTTGTTATAAGATTTATTTATGAAAAATTTATTAGCTATTTATTTTTCATAGATTGAAAATTTGAGAATTATGTTTCAAACACATCATTTAGATCTAATTTGGATAACTTGAAAAAAAGTGTAAATTGGTGACTTAACCATTGTATTGATTTAAATGTTGTATTTTCCTTAGGAACAACTTAATCTATTAGTTGATCATCCAGATCATAAGACATTAATTGGTTTATTAAGAAAGAAAAATACTTGATCTAGAAATTTTCGTATTTCAAAGAAAAATCAATAATTCAAGTTTTTATGTTCATTCACTTTAATTCACCTAAATTTTTGAAGTAAGCATGGTTAACTAGCTAAACATCACATAAATCCTCCATTGATTTTACAACTTCCTTGATTTCATTTTAAGTCTATATTTAATTATTTGTTCTTAATTTAGGATTTTCAATCCAATTATTGTGATATAGTGTTTAGGTTTAATTTTTCATTCAAATGTTTGTTTAAGTTTTAATTTTTCATTCAAATGTGTGTTTAAGTTTTTAAGAAAAATAAAAAATACCTAAAACCATTTCAATTCCTTGAGAGACTAACCTTGGGAGTATACTTGTCACATGCTTTTAGTGACTCGTGCACTTGCAAACTATTAATACAAAATTTGTGCATCAATATATACTCAAAAGGTTGTCTCAAAAATTTCATTTGAAAGAGATGATGCATTATTTATCCATAGTTGGGGAAGTTAGGCGTTAATAATGTCAAAAACATGGTTACATTATAAGAGAATTCCAAGAAAGGATCTAGGATACATTACAGAAGCATCAAATAGTAGAAGAACTTTAGTGGTAGATGATGAGACAAATTGTGAGTATGTCTAAGCACTTGCAATTTTGGTTGATAATGGAGATAGTGGCACATGTATTTTCGACTCAGAGTGTTCATTCTATACTACACCTTATATGAGTTGGTTTGTAGAGTACAATTCATTATTTAGTAGTTTTTTTAATATGAGGGGTAATCATTCTTGTGAAGAATTTAATCTCGTAAAGTAAGTTAGATAGTATGAATTTTATTTTGAAAGGCAAACATGATAATATGAAGGTGGAAAAGGCTCGTTGGTGCATTTTTGCAGTAAGCGAAAGAATGTGTTGTATATTCTTAATGGTGTTTCAAAAACTGAAGATGCTATGAATATCTACACTAAAGTGGATATGGACCGATAATACAAGAAGTTAGGATGCATTAGTGCTCGAGGTTTGGATGAACTAGACAAGAGAAAATCTCTTTGTGATAGGTTAATTAAGAGGATAAATTTTTGTGATCATTTTGAAATTAACAATGATAAGAAAATGTCATTCTCTTTGGTAAAACATAAGGAGACAATAAATTAGAGTATGTGCATTAAGACTTAGATGGCTCGGAGGAGATACTATCAATGAATGGTGTAAGATATATTCTTTTTATTGTCGATGATTACTTTAGGAAGCTTTGAGTTTATTTACTGAAAAATAGAAATGAAGTTGTTAAGAAGTTTGAAAGTGGATTTTTTTATTGAAAATCAAACTGGGATGAAGGTGAGAAACCTTATAATTAAATGTAGTTTGGAGTTTTGTGGTTTAGGCTTTGCTAGATTGTGTAGAAATAATAATACTATCATGCATAAGATTATTCTTAGGATTCCTCAGTAGGTTGGGCTGGCATGAACGAAAATGATAATTCAAAGCATGCGAAGAAGTATGGATTGGACTTCAAGTTATATACGACCATCTTCGTTGTGTTGGTTATACATGGGTTGGGTGTGAGAAGTGTGAGAAAATGGTACTACAAAGCTTTCTTAACATAGCTTCGTTTAAAAGACAAGGGTCCAACAATCCAATACCTTCTTACTCTAGTGGATGACAACAATGCCTTCAAGCAACCAAGACCAATTTAAATTTATCTGTCTTTCTCAACCAGAATAAATTATGGATGGAAGTTGTTAGACCATCTAAGATTGATTTGGTCATTTATATATATAAAAGAAGTGGAGGAACATACTCTAAATGACAGAAGAAATCAAACATCTATACTTTGCCAAAGAGAGTGTGAGCACTTTCCATGCTTCAATCATTGTATGAATTTTATCAACCACTCATTGGAACCAACACTTTTTCAAGAAGCTCTAAAAAAGATGCATCACAATTATTTCTATAACCAACTTTCAGCCATTTTAGTATGATATTTTTTTTAAAAGTGTCTTGTTGATGCATTATTTTATTCAAATGAACATGCGTATCAGATTCTAATTATAAAGATTCTAATTATAAGAGCTCTTCCAAAAAGGAGTCATCATCGTATTGCTTTTTTTACGTCCACAAGGGTAGTCCAAGTTTTTGACAAATGACATATACTAATTTAATAAAACTAAGATGTTCAAGCCACTTACCATTAAATCAGAAAAATCTCAGACCCTTAGCCTGTCCATAGAGGTGGATATTTTTTTTTAAATAACTACTCCTCAAGAAATTGTAACTTAGGTGTGAACTTAGATTTTATATATATTTAAATAAGTTACATATAACTCCTAAATAAATTTATAAAAAATTTGACACATTTATAAAAATATTCAAAATTTTAATATCTTTAGATCAAATTAGATTTAAAATAAAATCTACAGTTTAATATTATTTTAGTTATGAATCATCCAGAACTTTACGAATCCAAATGAAAACGAATTTTGCATATTAAATCAGATCGGATTTTTGGTACAACTTTAATTCTATTTGTTAAAAACGAAAAAGAAAATAACGTGAAAAACAAATCCGGTGCCCAAACCCAATGTTATATTCGATTCCACTTCCAAGTACCCTAGTTTCACTCTCTCTCTTTCCCACACGACAGCTGGCCGCCAAGTATCCTCCAACTCTATTGCCGCCGGCCAATAGTCTGTACATTCCACCCTCCCACACTCTTAACCGTGAAGTATTCTGCTTGGTTAGCTTTTAGTTTGTAATAGGTAATCTCTCTGGCTTATCTTAATTTATTGGTTTCAGTTTTTTTATATGCTTATAGTTGCCGAACTTGCCGCGTGTATCTGGTACTGTGATATTAGCTAGTTTAGTGATCTGATATGATGATTTTTGTACCTTTTAAATCATTCAAATGTGTTGTTATCAATTTTTCAATACATTTCGAAGGCCTCATTTTTAATTTAATGGGTTCTTATTGGTGATTTTCAGCTTCCATAGAAATGAGTATTTCCTACTATTCCATTTATTCTTACTTCAGCAAGTAGTTTTTCTATTATTTATCCAGATTACTGAATGTTCCCCATTTTATGTGCCGAGATTGCCATATCATCACCTTTCATCTCGTTTTTTTTGTTATTTTTTCGAGTTATTTTTATTGTTAAAAACTGACTGTCATTAACTTAATGTTAGTTTTGGGGGTTTGGTCATTGAGAATTTTGACTTTGAACGATTCTTGTTATTGGTTCAAATTCAACATATTCAGTAGTCCCTGGTTTACTGCTGCTTCTATCCCTGAAAATTTTATCATATGCAGTTAATTTGATTTAAAGTCATCAACTGAATGGGGAAAGTTTGATTAATTTGTACAGTTTGTTATTTCCGTAATTGTTAGAGAGCTATTAAATTAGCCCACCTCTAACAAAACATTTTATATTTAGTTGTAATTACCATTATTCACAAACCCATCATCTATCCTCTGATGTTTTCATAGAGGTAATTTCTTACATGCTACTCTTCTAGTTTAACTTAGAAACAATATTTCTTTTGGTATGCTCAGAAAAAACAATAAATACATTTGATGACCAGAGGCTTAATACATTTAAGAGCACTTGACTTAGGCGGCTATGAATTATGGTAGGAAGTTCTAGCAAGTATGACTAGAACTGCTAGTTTCGGAAATTTTTGAAACCCATTGAAATTTGTGCATGAAATTGAATTTCATTTTTATCGAGGAATACTTTTGTAAAATGGATTGATCCGTGAACAATGATAGGAGCCCAAGTTCCTTAAATATTGAATTGCTGAAACTAATTTCTGTCTTCTTGAAGATATATTTACATTTCCTTTATGCACAATTCTTTTTTGGATGCCCTGATTTTGGTTGTAATAATTCTGACGGAAGTGTTTGGATTTGAAGATTCATGAAATGAGCTAAAGAAATTTTGTTTACAAGATTCTCTTTTCTAAAATATTAAACCTAATATGCTAGCTTTTCTTGCTATCCCAAATCAATTTTTGAGTATTTTGCAAGTTTTAAATATCATCAAGATCTTCTAATGTCTAAACAATTGATTGTCTGGCAATAAGATTATGACATTAACCCAAGAATTGGAGTTGATGGGCTTGTTGATGAGCCTGATTGATTTTTTTCACAAGCACACTAAAAAAATCCTCTTTATTAGAATAGTATAATTGGAATATCGGTGGGCTTATTTAGTTATTTTCAGAAGCACATCGGCAACTTTATCTAATTTAGATAAAAATTGTGCTTATTTAGAAACACCCTTATTGTTAACCTTATTTTAGTTATTTTGAGGCCCATTAGTATACTGTTGAGAATATAAATAGTTGTTTCATTGTAGTAGTCTTTAGCTTATAATGAAATATTGATTAAATGGAATGAAGCTTGAGATGGTTCTGTTTTCCTCACCAACCTATATTCTTCTTTATCCTCTCTCCTCACATTCAATTCTTGCTACCCCTTCCTAAATCCCCGCTACATTATTCTATTTTTTTCTTCTAAACAATATAATATTGGCTAGAAATATTTGGGAAATTTGAAATAAAACAAAATAAGTTCAAATAAAAACGAAAGATAAGAAGAAGAAAAACAAAAGTTCCATTGAAAGAGAATGTTTATTTCTACTAATTGTAGTATGGTGCAATCTTGACTCTGTTATCATTTTTACATAAGCATTTCATTATGTACAACCTTTAGTTTCTTCTCTTTGAAAAGATAGTTTGATGGCACCAATCAGAATTCTTTGAATAGATTCCATTTATTACTTTGTATGCCCCTAACTAATGGGAAAAAAACATTACATTTCAGAGAGAAAAGCATAGTTCAAACTTGCCGCAAATAATAGAGGGGCATATTACAATGGCATTGCTGCAGTTGGGACGCAGCAAGAGCGTGGCAAAAAGGTCAAAAAAGTACTTGGAAGAAGCGCTTTATGTGAGACTGTTCAAGGATGGTAGCTCAGAAGTGAGTGTTAGACAGCAGCTTAATCAGTTCCTTAAGAGCCGAAAGCGAGTTTACAAATGGGAGGTTGGCAATACCCTTAAGAAGCTTCGTGAACGGAAACTCTACTATCCTGCTCTCAAGGTTTGTTCATCATCCATTCTGATCAAAACTTTGTGAATTCCATTCAGTTATTGTTCTGTATCTCCTTCCAGTATAATATATTCTTATGAGTGAATGCATCTAGTTTAGCGGTTGAACCGTTAATACCTTTGATAATTCGTATTATTTGACTGTTGAGATTTCTGCATCCATGGAAGTCTGTCTGAGAAATTAGAAAAGTATGCCTTCTATTTTTCCTGTTTCCACTTTAGACAGGGCCACTTGTTACTTATGGTACTTTCTGAAAACTTAGTAGCATATTTTATTAGGACAAATAGAATGAATAACAAACTCGGCTGTTTATTATAAATTTAAAAGGATTTTAACCTTTACAATATGTTGTATTTGTTTAGAAAAATAGAAGAGAGCATAATGAGAAAACAGAAAAGGCTCATTATGATTTCCTTGGTAAGAGTAAAAGATTACCTTCGTATTTATTGATAACGTAGGACACTGAACCTTACTAATAAGATTACCAAATATATAAGGAAACTTAATTTAAGATTATTTATTTTCCAGCACACCACTGGACATTGATACTATTTGTGTTCAGCTTGGATAATTACAAAGGCACTAAGCAATAAATAAAATAAAGAAACGTGTTTGAATAGTTGAGCTGTAGTAGTCTTGTCAAGAGTGAAAGCTTGTAACTGAATAAAACCTCGTAAATAATGAATTATGCCACAAGTTTGTTGAGGAAGATTTCCAATGATTAAAGTCATAAACAGTGGCAGTAGAAATACCGAGCGTAGGATAAGTGAAGTCCCTAAGAATGTAGGAGAACACAGTAAAATGCCTAAGAGTGTAGGGGAGATGCACTAAAGTCTTAGGGTAGGATAAGAGTGGAGAAGAGACATAATAATTTAGAACTTTTGAAATATAGCAAAGCAGTAGAATTCGAATTTTATTGAGCAAGTAATCAGGAACCCCTCAACTGGTCAGAAAATATAGCCAAAAAACTTCAATAATTAGACAATAACCTCAATCAATGCATCATAATCAACGAAAGTCAGAATCCACAAGTGGTACTAATTAGTTCAACGAAGCATAAGGACCAATCAGGACAAAACTCAGCACACAAATGCAATGGACAGCCAAGTAATCAATAAGGCAGCAACCAGAAGAGAAAAATCTCTGCCCGTCTTTAATCATGTCATTTGTTAATTGGTAATTCTGCAAGAAAAACAACTCACCCAAATGTCTCGGACAACAAAACAGCAGTAGAAAGTATCCATATAATTAACCCATTTTACTTCTAAATTGCAGGTTTAAGAAGCTCCAAAAACCAGAAAATCATCCATGATAAACCCACTCATCCTTACACATGTTTCACACAGTAATTTGATGGTAAATAAGTATAGAACTACAATCTGACCATGAGGAACGTATCCCAGTTACAATACACTTTAGTCCAACAGATGCTCACTGCAGTGAAGCAATCCAACAGCAGAAACACTAGGATAGCAGGTGCTCAACGAAAATCGCCTGGACTATTGACTTTGATGCCTTCTTTAACTATGATATGGATGGTGAGATTTTATCGTCAAAAGATGATGGACATACATCTCCGATCTGAGATGGTGAGATGTAAGGTGTGTAACTCAGAGGAACAAACAGAGTAGTTAACTGTCAAGAAGTGAAGAACTTAAACTGACATTGATGGTGGAGGTGAACTGCAGTTAACAGAGTAGCAGAAGGCAGCTCATATTTAGATGGCCTTTGGGAGGAGTTCACCCGGACTGGACAGTGGCAGCAAGAAGGTTTTTTGGTGGTGACCAGTGACGGCCACTCTGGTTGTAGAGTCTTGGGTTGTGCTGTTTGGGTATTATTGCAGCTCTTTTAATTCTTAGTTTGAGTTGATTTTTTTATTTTTATTTTTAGTTTTATTTTTAAAAATATACAAATAACTAAGAGGGAGTGAAGATGAGACCGAGGACAAAAACTGAAGTATTTTTTGGGGATTCGGAATTAATTTACTCTGTAATTGAAAAAAATAGAAGAGATCATAACTAGAAAACAGAAAAGGCTCATTCTGATTTCTTCTTTATCAGAATGAAAGATTACATTCATATTTATAGATAAAATAGGATCCTGAAATCTAACCCTAATAAGGCTCCCAAATATATAAGGAAACCTAATATAACATTATTTATTATCCCATAGTATTTATTCATTGGTGGTTTATGCCATGAAAGTACAAATGTGTATTAGTAGTAGCTTACTCTATTTCTAGATATCATCTTGCTGTTTAGTGCATTCCTCTCCTACATAAGGTTAAAAATATTGTCTGCTGAAGTTCTTGTTTGCTTCTTGGATCTTTTATGAGTTCTTTGCGGTTATTTTTTTTTCCTGAATTGTTTATAATACAGCTCTCAGAATCTATGGCTGAAAGGGGAATGAACAAGACAGTTAGTGATCAGGCCATACATCTGGATCTATTATCCAAATCCAGGGGTATTCCTGCTGCAGAAAATTACTTTGTTGCTCTTCCTGATTCATCAAAGAATCACCTCTGTTATGGTGCCCTTCTAAACTGTTACTGCAAGGAATTAATGACTGGAGAAGCAGAAGGTCTTATGGAAAAGATGAAGGAACTCAATCTTCCTTTAACCTCCATGCCATATAATAGCCTTATGACCCTTTATACAAAAATTGGTAAGCTGGAAAAGATCCCTGCCATTATACAAGAAATGGAAGCCAGCAACATTATGCCAGATGCCTACACATATAATGTCTGGATGCGGACTCTTGCTGCTGTTAGTGATATCTCTGGTGTTGAAAGAGTTATTGACAAGATGAAAAGGGATGGCCGGGTTGCTAGTGATTGGACTACATACAGTAACTTAGCATCTATTTATGCTGATGCTGGCTTACTTGAGAAGGCAGAAAGTGCACTGAAGGAATTGGAGAAGAGAAATGCGTGTAAAGATCTTTCTGCTTTTCAATTCCTAATCACATTGTATGGTCGAACTGGCAACCTTCTTGAGGTCTATCGAGTTTGGCGTTCTTTAAGGTTGATATTTCCTAAAGCTGCAAACATAAGCTATTTAAACATGATTCAGGTGTTGGTTAACTTGAAAGATCTACCAGGTGCTGAAAAATGCTTCAGAGAATGGGAATCTGCTTGCTCCACTTATGATGTTCGGGTTGCAAATGCCCTCATTGGAGCTTATACTAAAGAGGGTTCTCTAGAGAAAGCTGCAGAGCTCAAGGAGCGTGCCCGCAGAAGAGGTGCCAAGCCTAATGTGAAAACCTGGGAGATCTTTCTTGATTATCATTTGAGAAATGGTAATTTTAGTGAGGCTGTTGATTGTATTGCCAATGCAATAACTACTGGTAGAGGGGATGGTAGGAAGTGGACTCCTCCATTAGAAACAGTGAACACCTTGATGAGCCATTTTGAGCGAGAGAAAGATGTTGATGGTGCAGAGAATTTCCTAGAGATTTTGAAGAAGAATGAAGATGCCTTAGAGGTGGAGGTGTTTGAATCACTGATAAGAACTTATTTTGCTGCTGGAAGGAAGAGCTCTATGATGCGGCCACGATTGAAAATGGAGAATGTGGAGGTGAGTGAGGTCAATATGAAGTTGCTTGAGACAATATGCGAGGACTAAGTCAATTTGTCGATGCTTATGTTCTCTAAGAAGTGCATTGCTTGGTGCTGTATGCTAAGACTGAGCTGGACCTATTTCTTTTCTGTTAAGAATTTTGACTCCTTTAGAAACTACCTACTTTAGGTGGTCTGCTGTTAGCCTTCCATTTTGAGAAGAAAATGCTCAAGTTCTATGAATAATATGCTGGAGGTGAATCTGCATTCTCTGTTGCCTATAGCATTTTGAGTGCTCAATGTTTTTGAGGGCAATTTGTGCGTGTTGTACTTGTTCGTATCGTGTTTGTGTTTCTTTAACTCAAATTCACCTATTTTTTAATATTATGAAAAATTTAAATTATTTTTAACTAATTTATTTATTGATAATGATAAATAAGTTTATTATTTTTATAAGTATAAAAAAATTAATAGGTAATTTTAACTTACTTAGAATTATATTATTCTATATATAGAATAGAAAATAATTTGTGTTGTGTGGTGTTGAATTTGTGTTTTGGATCGTAGCTTGAATTGCTCCTCCCATAATAATTTGTGTTGTGTGGTTGTTTGTGTGGTCGTTTGTGTTGTGGATCGTAGCTTGAACTGCTACCCCAATACACGACTTGTGTTATCCGGAAAAGATCTTAACAGCATAGATACAAATATGCCTAGTATGATATGCTATTTACATTTAGGAAAGGAATCAATTACACATTTTAGTGTAATACTCTCTTCATTTACCAACCAATGGGATACTTTGGAATATTATATATATATTTTTATTTTACAACCATATTTGGACTCTTTTTTTTCTTCAATTTTATCCTTATTTTGATTCCATTGTTTCAATCAAACATATTGTTTAATTTTATTTTTGGTTAAAAGCTGAATAAAAAACATATTGTTTAGTGATAGTAATATTATTTGCTTTTATTGGATGAAGTTGAAGGAAAATAAGAGTCACAAATGTTGCTTAGTGAGAAACATTTATAATGCTTCATTTTAAGCTCTGATTAAATTTAAAACTTTCAGTATTCAAACAAGGAAAATAGAAAACCACATCAAAGTTTGTTCAAGGAATATAGTAAAGTGGATTTGGTAGTTTAAATGTTCTTTTTGGAGTAGGAAGTCCTTGAATGCTACTGTATTGATCTCCAACAACACCCCAAATTCTATACCCATTTTCATTCAACTGTTTTCTCACATCACTCTTGTACTGTTGCACTCCCTTCAATTCATCCTTAGGTTCCCTGTTAATTAATAATAAGAAGAAAAAAAATCAAATTAATCAGTGATGAAAAAGATATGACATTTTGGAGTATTCACTCCCATTATATACGGGAGAGTGAGAAAGAAGTAACCTCAAGATGAGATTAGTCCATCCATAGTATCCAACATTAACAAGGTTGTCAATAGTGGCTGATCTAAGATGTTCCCTTCTAATGGAAACCAAAATGATCTGCAAACCTCTGCGTTTTATATCATTAAAGAGCCTGAGTGAGTTCTCTAAAGCAGGTGCTTTCCCTAGCTTCATCCATTCCTCTAAATCTGTAATGTTAAATTTCTCTCCCCTGTTTTCGAATGAACAAATCTGAACTATCAATTCACCTTCTATATGTATTTTTTTATGAAACTATAAAATAACAAAGAAAAAAGAAGCTAACTTACACAAATGTTTACTAAATTTTTTTAAATTCTACACTTTTGGTTCCTTACTTTTTTTTTCTTACAATTTAGTGATTTTAGTTTATAATTTTTACACTTCAATATCTTTTTTTTTAAGTTTAATATCAAATTGGTCTCAAATTTTGAAATAAATATGTAAAACTAAAAAAGGGATCAAATTATAATAAAACAACTAAAGGGACCAAATTGTAAAAGTTAAAAAATATGGTCAAAATCATGAGAAAAAATAATAAAGGGATATAGATGTAGAATATGAAAAAAAATTAAGGATAATCTATATACTTCAAAAAGAATAAAATGAATAAATAAAAAGACTTACCCAAAATGGTGTTGCTTAAAGTAAGGCACGGTGGATAAGAGGGTATCATCAATATCAAAAACCCAAGCATCTCTACCATCTTTCTTGAAATTACAACTAGTACTTAGAAAAACAATGCATTCCTCAATTGCCCTTTCTGAGTCAACCTTGTATTGTTTTGAAGTAACATATTTACCAATATGTCCAACACACTCTTCTGGTACAAATTGGAAGTCTCTAATGTTGTGTAGCTCAACATTCATCCTCCAACTCTCACAATAGTTCTTCAATGTAATATCCAGTCCATTCTTTGTTTTCTGATGCAAGATGTTCCAATTTGCAACAGCATCAGTTAAAACTAGACTCAAACAACACAAGAGGAAGCTGAACTTTTTCCCCATTTTTTTTTTTAATTTTTTTAATTTTTTTTTGGAAAATAAAATAAAAAACAAAGATCCACACTTGAAGGAGAAAATGGTGGTTTTAAATAGAGCAAGATTCTATGTGGGAATTAGATCAAGCTGGAAATAAGAATGGGCCACATGGCATGGGTCCTGAGACAAACTGTCACGAGTATTTTAACTTGTTCTAACTAGTACAGGTTGCTATGCATCAGAGCTACTCCTAAATTAATGGGAAGGGTACAAGGATGAGATTTCTAAAACACCACTAGTGCCATAAATGACAAAGAATGCCTCATGTGTGGCTCTAACCGCTAAATTAGTAATATTATTCAAATAATAATAATAAGTGAAGTTATGTTATTTTTGTGTTGAACCAAGTCGTTATTTGAACATTAAGAAATAGTCAAATAAATAAAAATGTTAAAGTTCATAAGAATTATAGACTTTCCAATCCTAAAAAGTTAACTCAAATAAGTGAAATATCCATAATTGTTATAAATAATACTATGGCATTGTATTTAATCAATGTGTGACTTACTCTTAACATTCTTCCTCAAAGTGTGAGTATTTGTCTCTTATAAAGTTCATCACTTTGTATTTTTAACGTATTTTATTTTATTTGAGTCACTTATCTCTTTTTATTTCTTTTTTGGATGAGGTGAGGTACAAAGGTTTTGACCCAATCAATTGAAGCTCTGGTACCATGCCAAAGTCCATAAGAATCATAAGCTTTCCAATACTAACAGATTAACCCAAATGAGGGAAGATAGTAGGATGGTAGCATAGCTACAACATATGACCTCGTTGGAGTTTGTTAGTTTCTCAGTGATAGTGTGCACCACTAATGTATGACATCCAAGGGTTTGCTAACCTATACCTAAATTAGTTGCTACATCACTCTAATCCTCATGCTCTATATAAAGTCATGGGGTGATTGCTTGTGAGTTAGTAAATGTGATATATTTTTCTCAATCTTGTTTCACATTCGTTTATAGTAGCAAAGCATTTAAGTTTCTAAGTACTTGGATCAATGTCGTCACCATACTCTAAGCACTCCTCCTTTCAGTTTCAATTTCAATCAAACTTGATCGCACCGATTTCTTGGTTTGAAGAGAGAAAATGCTCCTGATCATTACAGCTTATGGACTTGAAGATTTCATCAATTCTTTTGTTGATCCTCATGTGAAGTTTGTTAAAGGAACTAGACAATTCACTCCTGAATTTGTTACGATCAAATCGTATAGACAATCTTGTAAAGAGATGGATTTTTGGATCAACTTCAGCTAATTTATTGCTCACATTGTAAGAAAATCATCAACTATTAATATGTGGACTACTTTGGAAATAGTTTTCTCAACTTCATCAGGTGCAAGAGTTATGGATCTTCGTCTGCAATTTCAAACTCTCAAGAAAGACAATATTTCTTTGAATATTTTGTTTAGTGAATCAAGACCATTGGTGATCATCTTGTTGCTATAGGTGAGCCAGTTCCAGAACATTATCTTGTTCTCTATTTACTAGGAGGTCTCAATGCTGACTACAATCCTTTTTCTAGAGTATTACTATAAGGACTAATCCAGTTTCCCTGGATCAAGTTCACAATATACTTCTTACCTATGAATATCGCATCGAGCATCAATACAATTATGGTAATCATTTTTCTCAGGCATATGTTGCTAAGTTTTGAAGTCAGTATAATTCTTCCAATGACAATAATAATCCTCATGGATATAAGATTAGCTCTAAGCTAATGTGAAATATGTAAAATTTTATTGCTCAAACTAGTAAACCTAATGGTTCTAAGCCTAATTAGGCTTATTCTAAAGGCAAATAGTCTATATGGAATGCATCTAAGGTGCAATGTTAGATATGTGGTAAGAAAGGTCACCTTGCTAATAAGTGTTTTCTTCTTTATGACATTCTCATTGGAAAATCACAACAAGTTGGCCATTGGATTCAAGAGATACTAGTCTTTTGAAAAATGATAGTGCTACTTTGGATAATGGTAAATCTTACTCTAGATCCAATTCTATCATTGAGGGAATGGCTAGTCCCTTCCTATTGCACATGTTGGTAACACTTCAGTGTCTACTCATAATCATAATCTTCTCTTTCTTAAAAATATTTTACATGCACCTGATTTGTCTCATAATCACGTGCCTTGATAATGATGCACTTGTTGAATTTCATGCTTATTCATGTTATGTGAATGAGGAGCACATAAGGAGAGTGCTTGCCGAAGGCAAAGTTAAGCATGCTTTCTGCAACTTGCAACATGTACCAAAGTCACATAATAATTCTCTATGTAATATTTCTGCTTTTCTTAATGTTGTTTCTTCTAATTCTGATCAGTCACTTTTTCATTGGCATAAACACCTTGCACATCCATTTGATATTATATTAGAAAAGCTAGTTAAGCTTCTCTCTTTGGCTCAATACATAATATGCCTAATAAACAATGTGCTTTGGATAAATCTCATAAGCTTCATTTTGTTTCTAAGAATGTTATTGCTAATTGTCCTTTTGATTTGCTTTATCTTGATATCTGAACTTCACCAGTGCCTACTACTATTGGTGCAAGGTAACGTTTTACTCATACACTACTACAAAAATAACCTTTTAATTCGGTTATTAACCAACTTAAAAGATATTTTAAGTCGTTTGGGTAAATTGACTTAAAACATGAGGTCTTAAAATTTAAAGTTGGTTCTACCCATGAATCGACTTTAAATTTTAAGTCGATCCTACGTATCAACCGATTTTAAATTTTAAGTCAATTTACGGGTAGAATCGACTTTAAATTTTAATTCGATTCATAGGTAGAATCGATTTTAAATTTTAAGTTGATTCATGGGTAGAACCGACTTTAAATTTTAAGTTGGTTCATCGGTAGAACAGACTTTAAATTTTAAGTTGATTCACCAGTAAAACTGACTTAAAATACCATATCCCCTTTTAAACATATTTTGGTTATTTTCTACTAGACTCATTGCATGTTTTCGATCACTTAATAGCAAAAAAAAATGTTTAAAAGAGTTTTTAAATATATTTTGTTAATTGAAAAATTAAATATTAATTAATTACTTAAGAACTAAATTTATAACAAAAATAGTTTATATACAATACACACACACACACACACACACATATATATATATATTTAACTTAATTACAATATCATTAAATATTTTTCTTCTAATTCTTCTTGTGATCTTATAATTTCAAGCATATGTTATACTCATTCTTCTCATAAATCATCAAAAATTTGCATATCATAACCTGACTTGCTCCAACCAAAGAACTACATGTATTTAAATTCAAAATAAGAATGTAATATCATGAATTCACAAAAAAATGACATATATATGTTAAAAGAGTATATTAGTAGAAGATATTATCATATCGACACCGGAGTAATATAACAATAACCCTATCCCTTCAAAATCATATTAGCATTATATTAATTTTTTGTCTATAAAATATGAAGCTATTTGGATTGGTTGAGTTTTGGTGCCAGAAACTAATATTTTTGTATTTCCTTGCGGTGAAACAATAATCAATCTTGAAGATACGATGATCCTTGGTGGGTTTCCTGTACCTAGCTTGCCAGTGACTACTTCTATAAATGACCATGATGATCACGTTTAAATGCATAATATATCTCATCTTTCCCTAATTGTTGGATTATTTCACCCCTGTTTATTTGTTCTTGAATTGTTCTCTATAAATAGTAAAGTAATAAAATATATCATACATTATTACATCAATATGAAAAAAATCATAACAAAGACTTTGTATCAAGTTAAATTACTATGCAACTTATTGAGTTGTTCTTCTCCTCGTTTATTCAAGGACTCTATATTTATTAAGTGGTATGGAAACACAATTAATTTATGTCCACCTTGAAAGTTTTGTATTCCTTTCATGCCTTATTTGCAATCTTGTAACACTTGTTTATCCAATTATCGAGGACTTTAAAACAATTATGTAAAAAAAAACACATTTTAGAGAAGATATAATACAAAAGGATATAATATATGTAATTGATTATAAAACGAAAGAGACTTACATAAATGACTTTTCCTATCTTACACTTTTCAGCATCTTCAACCTTATACTTTTACATTTAACATCTGGGCATCGAATCTTATTAAACATATTGAATATATATCCAATAAAATATAATTGTATTAATCACCAATATATTTGAGATATTATTATATATGAAGTCATAAATTATTAGAATATCCCATCAAAATATCATATAAAAATAAATACATAAAATTCAAACAATTAATAAATTCATTATAACATTAAGAATACAAATATTAACAATATATAATATATAATAATATATTTACATATATAAATGCATATAATAATAATAAATATTTTATACATACATATATATATATATATATATATAATATTAATAAACTCATTATACATTATATATATACAAATATATTTAATGTATATGTATATAATTTTAAAAATTTTAAGTTTAAAATAAATTAATATATATATCAAAAATATAACATAAAATTATTAAAATAAATAAATAAAAACTATATTCTTCTCTTCTAAGCTTCGATAAAAATATACAACATACATAACACAAAAATATACACAAATAATCAATAACACATAATGAAAATTCAAATTAAAATTATGAATAATAAGTGTGAAATAATTCATAGAAATACTTACAAGAGAAAATGAAGTGATAAGATAAAGGAAATGATGAAAAAAGAGTGTTTGGTAAGTGAGAAAGTAAAGGAAAATGTGTATAAAAAGTTTGAGTATCATACTAAAAAAATAGTAGATATAGAAGATAAATTGGAGAGTAAGAAAACCAAACTAACGGTGTCGAAAATGGTGGTTGGAAGTGGCCAAAAAAGAGAGAAAGAAAACAGAGATAACATACGGTTTTTCTCTGTAAGGGAAGAGGGAAACACGAGTTAGCACTGTTGATAAATGGGGGAGAGAAGAAGATAAGGGAAAAAAAAGGTAGCATCGGTTGGTACATAAAATCGACGTTACACGTAAGATTTTAAGTCGGTTCTACTTATCATAAAAATTAACTGTGAAGAATTAATTTTAAAATTATACCTCAAAAGAATCCTTACAGAACTTTGATACTAATTCTATTGTTGGAAAACCTCCAAACAGATTTGCATTTCCATTTATTGAATCAAAAACTAAAAATCTATAAAAGCATAACTAGTTCTTCTCAAAAAGAGAAGAACTTCAAAAGTAAAAAAACTAAAAACTAGAGAGAGAAAATATATTTTGAGGGATTTTAGGGATGATTTTTACAACAGGGGAGAGGGTTTTTTGATATATGAGGAAAAATCCAAAAAAGGTGGAAAAATATTTCAAAAATTGATTTTGGATGCATTTAGACATACTGCCATAAGTGTGGGTCGCGAGATTTATGGAAGACATGAATTTAGCAAGTGAAGGCATGCTTGGGACAGACATAGGCGTGTGTTGGCAAGTGCGAGACATGACACTGGCATGTGTTGGCACGTAGGGAAATTGGTGGAGCGTGTGTTGGGTGTGTACTGGTTACGTGAGCTGGTTGCGTATGGGGGAATGTGTGCTGAGTGTATGATGGGAACACACGTGCGGGACTCAAGATGAATGGGCGTAGTTACGCACAAGAAAGGCATGATGTGCGTGACTCGAAATATTTTTGACCTTTTTGACCTATTTTGTCCAATTTTTTCATCTTTTTGACTTATCCTCATTTTTTTCTCAATATATTTATGATGTATTGTCTCCTGTATTTTTTTCGAGTTTTTAAATTATTTTTGAACGAAAATACCTGAAAATAATAAAAATACCCATGATTCTAAAAAGACAAATTTATATAAAAATATAATAAAATCATACAAATATAAATCTATTTAATCAATTAAAGTACATTAAATCATGATAATTTTAGTGTTTTTTAAGCACTCATCATAATTCTCAACCAGCTTCTTGCGAGTCCCTTAGGAAGAGAAGTGATAAAAATTAAAAATTAAACTATCATAAATCACTTCTGTGGATTGACATAGTTGCATTTAGCGTATGCAATAATCCTTTAAACTCCTAGGTTGCCCTAGTGGACGAGTTTAAGTCTCGTTAGAGTTTTCAGTAATGATACCAAAAACATTAACAAAAAAAATATAAAAAAATGAAACAAGAAGTTAACTAAATTTAAAATAAAGTACAAAGACTAAATTAAAATAAAGAAATGAAATACGAAAATCTCATGCTTATAATCTCTTTTAAATTTCATAATTAAAATCTTAAGCATAAATTATTTTAACTTATATATTTGCATATGTATAAAGAAGAAAGGCTCAAAATATTATTTTAACGTTGATCTCATGAAAAGAATCAAATGTAAGGATTTATAAAATATCATACATTACTTTCATGCATCAATCAAATTCGTCAAATAAAAATATCAAGTAATATGCTTTTTAGAAAATATAGGAAAATGCAATGACTTCTTAGGGAATTATTTCCACTATTTTATTTTAAATTAAACCATTTCTCACAACTATTTAGGTTTTTTTAAAAAAATAATAATTTTTTTATATTTTTTTAATTAAAAATCAAAAATTAAATTTTTTTTAACACAAAATAAAAAAAATCACAATTTTTTACATCACAAAGTTTTCTAAATTTTGATAAATAATTTAAAAACGTTATTCCTTCCCCGACATTGGTTCCAAAAACTTAATGAACAAAATCGGCAATGTCGATTTTGCAAATACTTTTGTTTTATATTTGTAAAACTCTCGTAAGTGTATAAATCATTTTATAAAAAATGACAAGTATATTCCTAAGGTCAATCTAAGGAAGGAAGGAAGATATGTGATTTTTAATTTATTATTCAAACTTTCAAAAACAAAATTAAATCATAAACATCATGTCATGATATTTTGATTTTTGTGTTTGCTAATCTAATAACAAAAAAAGAAAAAACATAGACATGATTCAATAAACAATAATGCAAATTTTTATTATTCATAATAATGAAGTACTTATGGATATAATAATTAAGTTAATTATTCTTGCTCATATTATTTAGGTTATTAAAGATATAAATTGATATTTGTTGATTTTCTCTTTTTGGCATGAATGTATCCTTAGATGGGACCTATTAATTAATTAAGTATGAAATTTTTACTTTATTTCTAAGAAAATAACAAACCATCTAATCATAAATTTAGACGAAGTCACTTAATTAGATTTTATTCAAGATGTCCAAATTAAACCTAAGAATTTTATTATCTGAGTACTAACTTTCAAGTTTTAAACCTTATAATCTAATTTTTAGATTAAAGATTGTAATGAAAAATATTATATTTCTCTCAACATTCTTAATATAAAATCTTGAATAAAAATAAAATCAATTTATTTTATAGAAATATTTTACTTATTTAATATTTCTCAAGCCTAACAACATTATTATTATATCATATTTATAAACAGCCAACCATGTTAAATTCAATCACAAAAAAATTAAATATAACATATAAGAATAAAACATAAAAAAATAATTGTAAAGAATTTATTTTAAAATTATACCTCAAAAGAATCTTTACAGAACTTTGATGCTAATTCAGTTGTTGAAAAATCTCCAAACGGATTTGCATTTTCGTTTATTGAATCAAAAACTAAAAATCTATAAAAGAATAACTGGTTATTCTCAAAAAAGAGAAAAACTCTAAAACTAAAAACTAGAGAGAGAAATCTAGAAAGAGATGATATTTTGAGGGATTTTAGGGATGATTTTTACAATTTTAGGGATTCTCTCACACTCTCTCACACACACAATACTATTTTTCATCAAAGAAAATTATTTCTTTGGCTTTGCCTTGCTTATCTTCTTTGGTGTGTCTCTCTAAGGAAAAAAACATTATCTATCCCTAATGTGGCCAAAAATTGGCCACGTAGCTGGCCAAATTTTATCCACGAAAATATATTTTTTTATTTGAAGAATTTGTCAAATGTGGTTGCACCTAAAATTTTTATTTTCTTCCCCTTCCATGTGGGCATGACCTTTAAATCTCCTCCTCTTGACTACATGAAGGGCTTCACCAATCCAGCAGTTAAATGACAGTATTCAAAATTCTATCTTGGAAGAAGTTTTGTCAACATGTCTAATCCATTTTCCTCTGTATGGATCTTCTCAAGCTGCAGTAGCTTCTTCTCCATTACATCCCTAATTGAGTGATATCTCACATCAATATGTTTTGATCTCAAATGAAAGGAGGCATTCTTTCCAAGGTGGATAATACTCTGAATATCTCAAAATAACTAGTAACTGTCTTGTTACAACCAAGTTCTTTCAAGAACTTTTTCATGCATATAAACTCTTTACATGCTTCCGTTGCTGCTATAAACTCTACTTCAATAGTGGACAATACAATACATTTTTATAACTTTGACTGCAATGACATAACTCCTCCTACAAATATAATCGGCTAACTTGAAGTTGATTTTATGGAATCCATATCGCCAACTATATCTGCATCTATGTATCCAACTAATATAGGTTTTTCATTTCCAAAACATAGGCATATTTTGGAAGAACCTTGAAGATACCTGAAAATCCATTTCACTACAATCTAATATTCCTTTTCTAGGCTTTGAAAGGAATCTACTCATAACTCTAACTACATGAGCATTATCTGGCCATGTACAAACCATGGCATACATCATACTTCCAACTGTTGAAGAATATGGAACCTTTTCCATCTCTTCCTTCTCTTTGTCTGTAGAAGGTCTTTGCTTAGAACTTAGCTTAAAGTTATTAGCAAGAGGACAACTAATCGTTTTAGCTTTGTCTATATGAAATCTCTAAAGTACTTTCTCAATGTACTTTTCCTACAATTATTTCTTGGTGCCTATGTTTCTAATAATACTTATGCCAAGAATCTGCTTTGTTGGCCCTAAATATTTCATGACAAAAGACTTACTCAATTGCTTTTTCAAGTTGTTAATTTTGGAAATATTCTTACCAACAATCAACATATCTTACATATAGAGCAAAAGAATAATGAAATCATCATCAAAGAATTTTAACACAAAAACACAATGGTCTGAAGTAGACTTTTTGTAGTCTTGCTTTCTCATAACAGACTCAAACTTCTTGTACTATTGTCTTGGTGAATGTTTTAAGTCGTAAAGGCTTTTATACAATTTGCAAACATAATCCTCTTTTCCCTTTTACTTGAAACCTTCTTGTTGCTCCATGTATATTTCTTCTTCCAAGTTACCATGTAGGAAGACAGTTTTGACATCCATTTGCTCAACCTCTGGGTCAAGACTTGTTGCTAATCCCAGAACAGTACGAATGGATGTCATTTTCACAACTAGTGAGAAAATCTCGTCATAGTCAACTCATTTTCTTTGGCTGAATCCCTCAAAAACCAGTCTGACTTTTGTATCGCAGACTGAAACTGTGTTCTTCATACTTCACCTTGAATACCCATCTATTTTTCAAAGCCCTCTTCCCTTTGGGCAGCTTCATTAGCTCAAAAGTTTTTTTCTTATAATGCATGGATTCAATCCATTTTTGTTTGGATTCTTCATCCATGGCTTCTTTTTAACTCTCAGGTTCTCCCCTATCAATGAAAGTTGAATACTCATTTGGAGGATATGCGGCTGATCGCCACACATGAAGTATGTGCAATGAATATGTAAGTATATGTATCACAACAAGTAATATAATGATAAGAAAATATCGTTCCCACATAGATTATTTTATTAGAAACTAATTTTTAAAACTAAAAACAATAAAAATCAATTTTTTTGTGTTTTTATATTTTAAGGAAGCAAAATTAAAATAACTAAAAGTAAATAGCAATAATTAATTAATTAGATTTGGTAACTAAAAAGATATATGAAAACATATCTAGGAATACTTAATCTTCCAATTTTCTAAACATGCGAATTGCTAAAATCCTCAGAATATAATTATCAATTAATTACATGATCAATTGAGTTTAACCTAGCATGTATTACTCTCTCATGTAAAATACACACCATATAGTAATTAATTTAATCACACTCTCATGCCAATTAAATTGCATACAACTCATTAAGTTCGTCAATTATAGATCACATACATAAGAATCATACATCTTTGCCTAAAAGCTATGCATTTTATTTAATCAAGACAAACAAATAAATAATTCTCTCAAATCTATTTAATTGCCTCTATAGATAAATTGTTGGCCAAACAATTAATAGCATACAAATCAGATTAAATAATATAATTAAATTAAATTTATAATTGGATTAAAATATTAAATCATCAAATGGTGATAAAATTAGGTTCATAAGATCCCTAGATTAATAAATTAAATACACATAATTGTGTTCATAAAGCTCATATTTTTCATAAAGAAAGACATAAAAATTAATAAAGAAAAGAGTAGAAGAAGAAATACAATCAATTTCTTAAATTGTAGTTAATATCTTCTCTTAAATCTCCACCAAAATTGTGTCATCTTTTGAATTTTGTGTTCTCTTTTTAGCTCCACAAATTGACCAAAATTATGCTAATAGAGGCCAATTAGGGTTTATGGAGTGATTAAGGGTTTAAATAAAGATCAAGTGCGATATGGACCGTCAAATCAGCTTCATATCAAGGGCTACGATCGAAACAAGCAAAACTGATAGTTTCAGACAATCATAACACGACACGTGGCATCAGAAATTCACTTGGCGAATCAGGGCGTGATGCATGGCAGGGGAAATAGATGGCATGATGTGATTTGCAAAAATGGATGGGGTGGCACACGGGTGGAACATATGGAGCAATGGCATTGTGACACGTGGCAATAAAGGTTGACCAATTTCCTAATTTGGATTGAACACTGTGCTGACACGTGGCACACATTTCGTCCTCCTTATATGTGGTGTAACGTGATTCACTCTCCGTGCTTGCATGATTTCCTTGTGGCTTTCCCAGTTAGCTTATCTACTTGTGTGGTATGCCATATGGTAGCTCCTGATTGGTCCTATGTTAAAAATTCATAAAACAAATTCATAAAAATTTTAGAAAAATCCCAAAAATTATATTTTCACCCTTTTTCATTAAAAAGTTTATATTTTAATATTTTTGATCCAAAAAATACTATTTATTGAATAAAACAAGTAAATGTTAAGTAAAAAAGTGCACTAATGACTCTATTTTCATAGAGTCATCAGTGGTAAAGGGTCATCTCAGTCTATCACTTCTTCTCAGTGGAATAGGAGAAGCCACATATGTTGGTGTTGGATAATGAACATCATCATCTCCCTTATCTTCAAAATCAACTTTTATGGAAGCATCATCTTCATCAGGTGGATAAACCTGGTTTTTATCTCCAACTTGTCTTGGGACTGATATTTGAGGAATTAATTCCAAATCTGATGAGTCACCATTGGAATTAGGAACATCATTCTTCATTTTGACAATATCTTCAATGGTCTTATCTTCAACAAATATAGCATCATGGCTCTTGAAAGGTCTCTTTGCAACCAGATCATAAAATCTATAGCCAAATTAATCTTGATTATAGCTAATAAAAACACCTTATCTTGTCTTGGCATCAATTTTGGATCTCTCTTTCTTGGGGATATAAACAAATGGTTTGCAGCCAAACACTCACAGATGATCATAGGAAACATCCTTTTCTGACCATACTTTATATAGAACATCCATCTTGAGAGGAGTACAAGGTGAAAGATTTAACTATGTGAAAATATGAGTATGGCTTCACCCCATAAAGTTTTAGGCAATTTTTCATGTGGGAGTAGACATATGACTCTCTCCATCAAAGTTCTGTTCATCCTCTCAGCTAAGCCATTCAATTGTGGTGTCTTTGGAGGTGTCATCTGATGCCAAATACCATGATTTTTGTAGTAAGTATGAAAAATTCATATGCATTCTCTACCATTGTCTGTCTGAATGCACTTTAGTTTTTTCCCAATCTGTCTTTTAACTGAGGTATGAAGTTCTTTGAAGACATCTAGCACCTGATTATTTGTCTTCAAAATATATACCCACATCTTCCTTGAATGATCATCAATGAAAGTCACAAAGTATTTAGCACCACCAAGTGACTTTGGCATTGGTCCACACAAATATGAATGAATAAGATCTAAAATATTATTCATTCTGGAAGGAGGGGAACTCTTGAAAGCAACTCTATTTTGCTTCCCTGCTAGAAAATCAACACATTTCTCCAAATGTACTTCATCCATTCTAGATAGTATCTTCTTCCTGGCTAGACTTTTCATACCTTTTTCACTCATGTGATTGAGTCTCATATGCCATAATTCAAATGCATTGTCTTTCTCCACGACATTTACTATGTCGATGAAGAGCTTTACTTGCATTATATACAAAGTTGTATGCTTCTCACCTCTAGCCACTACTAAAGAGCCTTTTGTGAGTTTCCATTAGTCATAAATGAAAGAGCTACAATATCCTTCATTTGCAAGTTTGCATAAAGAGATCAAATTCAGGCACATATCTAGAATATGCTTGACATCCTTCAAAAATAGTATGGTTCCATTCTTTGTTTTCAAGTAAACATCTCCTCTTCCAATAACCTTTAACATGCCTTCATTTCCCATTCTAACAACATCAAAACTTCCAAGTGTGTATGATGAGAAAAATTATCTACGTGATGTAGCGTGAATTGTAGCACTACTATCAATCACCCAGCTAGTCTCGTGTGATGCAAAATTGAGAAAATCTTCCTCATAAATGATATTGAAATTATCTATGGTATTTCTTTGTCCATCATCACTATTGTCTTTCTTCACTACTTTGCCTTTTTTGTTTTCTGTTCCTTCTAGAACACTAGGAAAAATTTCTTAATGTGACCCTTCCTCTTACAATAATGGCATTCAACATCGGCATATTTGTTTGACTTGCCTCTGGGTTTTTCTTCTCTGTATTATCTTCTTCCTTTGGACTCTGTGATAAGGGCTTATGCTTCTGAATCTCTCTCTCTATGTTTTGTTTCTCATATGACGACATGGATTTTACAACAAATTCAAACTCCATCTTATCTTTCACCTAAGTCAGAGTTGCTATGAGATGATTATGTGATAAGGGTAGTAATGCCAGCAACATCACAGCTTTCTCTTCATTGCCGAAACTCACATTGAATCTTGATAAGTGAGAAAGATTGTTGTTGAAATTGCTAACGTTTTGTATCATGCTCACATTATCTTCCTTCCTCATTTGATATAGCTCCTTCCACAAATAAAATTCATTGGCAAGGTTCTTTGACATGTACACATTTTCTAGAGTCTCCCATGTTTATTTTGTAGTATTGCAATTTTTTAATTCAATATTTTGTAAGATATTGTTTGAGAGATTTATACAGATTGTACTGGCTGTAATCTCATCTATCTCCTCCCACTATTCCTCGGTTACGATTGCTGCCTTTTTTTCTTTTCCTGAAAATGCCTTATGGACATTCTTTTTTGATGTGGCAGATCATTCTATACTGCAACCACAGAGCATACTAAGAATTTTACTAGATCAGTTTTGATACCAGTTATTGGGGTACAACGGGTAAAAATAAAATAAATTCAATAGAATAAAATAATGACATCGACAATTTAATGTGGTTCATCCTTTAATTTGGACTACGTCCACAGGACAAACTCTGAAAAATATTTCTTCCACTAATAAAATTAATAGGTATAATGTAAGAGTCAGTACAACAAATTGAGATAAACCCAAAATAATGACACACAAGTGTTTTCCAAACTCACTATTTGTTACTCTTTACAAAAATATCCCAGATATTTTTCTAAAATATTCTCTCCTACTCTCTCACACACACAACACTATTTTTCATCCAAAGAAATTGTTCTGTTGGCTTTGCTTTGTTTCTCTTCTTTGGTGTGTCTCTCTAAGGAAAACAATTTACCTATTTATAAGTAAAATTATTTATCCCTTATGTGGTCAGAAATTGGCTATGTACCTGACCAAACATATAATTTTTTATTAATCACAACCAACTATGAATTAAGTTTTATATTTTGACGTGAAACATTAGAAACAAATAAAAAGAGATTGACTCACCCGTAATGGTGTTTCTTGAAGTAAGGCACACTGGATAGAAGGGTATCATCAACGTCAAAAATCCAAGCATCTCTGCCATCATTACTAAAATTATAACTAGTGCTAAGATACACAATGCACTCTTGAATCGATCTCTCTAAATCCACCTTGTACTGAGTTGACCTAACATATTTTCCAATGTAGCCAACACATTCATTTGATATAACTTCCAAGTCTTTGATGTTGTGTAGCTCAACATTCATCTTCCAACCCTCACAATAGTTCTTCAATGTAATGTTGTAACCATTTTTTGGATTATGATCATTGAAGATGCTCCAATCTACCAAAACTGAAGATAAAACATGAAGACTAAAAAAAAAGAGGAGACTTAGTATTCTGATCCCCATTGTTGTTTTGGAACACATTTAAAGATGCTCATATAGGAGGAGAAAATGGATATTTTAAAATACTATATATTCTATGCGAGAATGAGTCAAAAGAGTGCGAATTTGAGGTTTAGGTTCCATTTTATAAACATATTTTCTAAGGATTACAAGCTGGTCCTCACAAGGGAACTTGAATAAACTACATTTGTGTGTTTCTCTGTAATTAACTGTTGGAAAAAGATGAAGTTTATAAAAAATGATTGTTGCAAAAGATGAAGTTAATAAAGAAATTGTAAAGCCTTGTCGCACATTTCTTTTTTACATTATTTTAAAGAGGTGTAAATAGTGAAGAGTTGGCTATTGGGATTGGGCCCCAAGGGGCACCAAATTTTGTGGAACGAGAGGGGACCTAGGAAAATGTGATACCACACACGCGCACACGCCACCGTTACCGCCGTCCGTCCGACCGACTGGCCGAGCTGTGCCGAGCCGGGCCGAGTGCGAGTGCGAGTGCATGTGTGTGAGGTGAGGTGGTATTTTATTTTTTTGGAAAAATATTCTTTTTAAGGAAAACTTTTCCACTTAAAAAATGTTTGTTATATATATATATATATTTTTACAGAAAAATGACCGTTATTTTTTTTTGTTAAGAATATGACCGTTTGTCTTTTTTATTCAGAAAAAGAGCCGTTGCTCGAATTTACTCACAACAATGTATGTTACTCGTCTTTAATCTGAAAATGGTTGTTACTCTTCATTACTCAGAATGGCCGTTACGCTCTTAATTCCCAGAAATTACCGTTTTATCATAATTGCCACATGGTTTCTAAAACCTATAAAAAGAGGGCTTCAGCTCTCAGTTTCAACACAACAATCTGTAATCTCATCTCCCTACGAAAAACAATTATCTCTACAATTTCTAAGTTCTTTTTAAGTTTTCCGAGCAACAAATTTTTCAGGTGTAGCATTCCGGTCTTCATCAGTGTAGTGAAGTTCCGAGATAGAGGAAAAATATTCTAGGCTATTTTATCCTGGGGACGACGGAGCTGTGTTTGCTTGCACAAATTGGGCAGAGCTGTGAAACGGCTTAAAGAGATCGACCTAGTCCGTGACTCAACCCAAGCAGTTCATACCAGTTTTTCCGGTAATATTGTTTCTGTACTGTTATTAACAAACTTGTATCAACAATTTTAAGACATTTTCAATCTGCCATGTCTACTGAAATGTTAACTGCTGATCTAAACAAACCATTCCTTTTTGAGGGACTACATTTTAAAAGATGGAGACAAAAATTGTTATTTTTCTTAACCATGAAAAAAGTCATTTCTGCTCTTACTATTGAAAACCAATATAATCTACTCCTCCTACTGAAGATGCAACTAAGGATTTAGACACCTGGATGCAAAATGATTTTCTGTGCAAAAATTATATTCTTAATGGTTTAGCTGATGATTTGTATGATTATTATAACTCTGATAAGTCTGCTAAGGAAATTTGGGAAGCACTTCAAAATAAGTACGGCACTGAAGAAGCTGGAACTAAGAAGTATGCTATCAGTAGGTACATGAAGTTTCAAATGATTGATGGCAAATCAGTGGAAGCTCAATCACACGAACTGTAGAAGATAGCATACGAAATAACTTCTGAAGGTATGACTTTAGATGAACAATTTCAAGTAGCTGTTATTATAGATAAATTACCCCCTGTTTGGAAAGATTTTAAGAATACACTTAGGCATAAAACTAAGGAATTTTCTTTAGAAAGTCTTATAACCCGGTTAAGAATAGAAGAAGAAGCCCGAAAACAAGACCAAAGAGATGAAATACTCATAGTCTCAAATAACTGTACCAATAAGAAACCCTTATCTACAATTTTGAAACCTAAAGGTAGAAATATGAAAACTCAGAATCATAATAATAACCAGAACCGCAACCACCAAAATAGAAATAGAAACTATCCTCCCTAGAATGGACCTCAACCCCCAGTAAGGAATAACACATTCATGTGTTATAGTTGTAACAGATCTGGCCACTTGGCTAGAAATTGCCGGAACAGGAATCGTCCTACCCCACAGGCAAACCGTACCGAAGATCAACTTATTGCTATGATATCTGAAGTCAATTTTGTTGGTGGATCCGAGGGGTGGTGGGTGGACACCGGTGCTTCTCGCCATGTCTGCTATGATCGAGACATGTTCAAGTCCTATTCTGATTCTGAGGATAAGAAAGTGCTGCTGGGCGACTCCCACTCCACTAAAGTTGCTTGTACTGGTGAGGTGGTATTGAAGTTTACCTCTGGAAAGACTGTCATCTTGAAGGATGTCCTGCATACTACAAAGATGAGAAAGAACTTGGTTTCAGGCTATCTTCTTAACAAAGCTGGGTTTACTCAAACTATAGGGGCTGATTTATATACTATAACTAAAAATAATATATTTGTTGGGAAAGGGTACGCCACTGATGGCATGTTTAAATTAAACGTTGAAATCAATAAAACCTCTTCTTCTGCTTACATGTTGAGTTCTTTTAATATTTGGCATGCTAGACTTTGACATGTTAATAAACGCATAATCAAGAACATGAGTAGCTTAGAACTAATTCCTAAACTATCTTTAAATGATTTTGAAAAATGTGATTTTTGTAGTCAAGCTAAAATAACCAAAACTTCACATAAATCAGTAGTTAGAGAATCTGAACCTTTAGAATTAATTCATTCTGATATATGTGAACTTGATGGAAATTTAACAAGAAATGGAAAATGCTATTTTATAATGAAAAATAAAAGTGAAGCATTTGACATGTTTAAAATATTTACAACTGAGATTGAAAATCAATTTAATAGGAAAATAAAAAGGTTTCGAAGTGATAGAGGCACCGAATATGATTCCAATATCTTCAATGATTTTTATAAAACTCATGGAATCATTCATGATAAAACTACACCTTATTCTCCTGAAATGAATGGAAAAGCTGAAAGAAAAAATAGAACTTTTACTGAATCATTTGTTGCAATTTTATTAAACTCTAGTGCTGCTTCCTATTACTATGGAGATATTTTATTAACTGTTTACTATGTGCTAAATAGAGTGCCTAAATCTACAAATAAAATTTCACCATATGAAATTTTGAAAAATAAGAAACCTAATTTAACTTATTTTAAAACTTGGGGTTGTTTAGCCTATGTTAGGATCCCTGATCCTAAAAGAAATAAACTTGCTAGTAGAGCATATGAATGTGTATTCATAGGATACTCTGTGAATAGTAAAGCTTATAAATTCTATGACTTAAAAGATCATGTAGTTATAGAATCAAATGATGCTGACTTCTATGAACATAGGTTTCCCTTTAAATTTAAAAATAGTGGAGGCTCGTCTTCTAGTAGTTTACCCATAACTTGAACTAGTGAACGAACTGAAGAATTAAACACTGAAATTAGAAGAAGTAAACGAGCTCAAACCCTTAAGGATTTTGGGTCTGATTTTTATGCTTATACCTTAGAGGAAGATCCCCAAACTCTTAAAGAAGCATTATCTTCTTTAGATGCCAACTTATGGGAAGAAACCATAAATGATGAAATGGACTCACTTGAGTATAATAAGACTTGGCATTTAGTTGACTTACCTTAATATTTCAAAACCATTGGATGTAAATGGATACTAAAAAAGAAATTAAAACCTGATGGTATTATTGAAAAATACATGATGAATGAAAACCGGCATCGCCGATTCTCGCAAATACTTTGGTTTTAATATTTGTAAAACTCTCGTAAGTGCACGAATCATTTCGTAGAAAATGATAAGTATACTCCCAAGGTCGATCTAAGGAAGGAATGTATGTGGTTTTTAATTTATTATTCAAACTTTTAAAAAACGAAATTAAATCCTAAACATCCTGTCACGATAGTTTGGTTTTTGTGTTCCTAATCTAATAACATAAAATAAACATATATACAGATTAATTAAATATAATCTAATAACATAAAAATAAACATAGATACAAATTCAATTAATATTTATCTAAAAATAAATATAAATACAGATTCAATAAATATTCATGCAAATTTTATCATTTATATTAGTGGAGTATTTATGGATATAATAACTAAATTAATTATGCTTGCTCATATTATCTAGGTTATTAAAGATATAAATTGATATTTTATTGATTCTCTCTTTTTTATATAAATACCACCTTTGGTGGGGTTAGATATTCTTTGTTAACTAAACAAATCAATTAACACCTATGGGTGGGGTTGATAACTAATTTGGTTAATTAAATTAATTCCTTTTTCTAAGAGATTGAAAATGAACCATTTAAATGATACCTTTGGTGGGGTTAGACAATTTAAACTTTATTCAAGGTGTCCAAATTAAACATAAGAATTTAATTATCCGAGTACTAACTTTCAAGTTTTAAAACTACTATTGAAAACATGTTGTCAATACATTTTCACATAATAATTCTTATAAAAACTTTTGAAATAGAGTTTCACTCTAAATACTGGGCGATTGTACCAACAAATAAAAGAGCACTACTCTAAATTAGACCGGATAACTAAACCGTAAAATCTAATTTTCAGATTTAAGTTTGTAATGAAAAATAATATATTTCTCTCTAACATCCTTAATATAAAATCTTGAATAAAAATAAAATCAATTCATTTTAGAAATTTTCACCTATTTAATATTTCGCAAGCATAACAACGTTATTATTACATCATAATTATAAACACCTAGCACAATTAAATTTAATCACAGACAAATTAAATATAACATGTAAGAATAAAGCATAAAAATAACTGTAAAGAAAATAAAATCCTTACAGAACTTCGACGCTATTCCCGTTGCTAGAAAACCTCCAAGCGGAATTTGCACTTCCATTTATTGAATCAAAAACTAAAATATTACAAAAACATTACAAGTTCCTCTCAAAAAGAGAAGAACTCTAAAACTAAGAGAATTGAACTAAAAACTAAGAGAAAAACTAAGAAAAGCTTAGAAACTAAGAAAGAAACTAAGAAAAACTCAAAAACTAAGAAATGAGAGAAAGAAAGAAGAGAGAAGTGTGGTTTTGAGGTGTAGGGAAGGGGGGTATTTATAGGTGAGGATGGAGAGAAAAAATGAGTAAAAAAATGTTAAAAAAAATATTAAAAAATTAAAAAACGTGTAATGGAAATGCTGAGGTCATCAATGACGTCAGCATGACGTCATGGGGGCGGCTGCACGTGGAAAATGGGGCAAAAACGCGTTGGGCGCACGGAGGGGGGCTGCTGGGGCCTTCTTGCCGGCAGCTTGTGAAGCCGGGGAGCGATTTCCGTCTTTTTGACATTTTTGACCTTTTCGACCCATTTTGTCCATTTTTTCCATGTTTTTTTGGACCTTTTCCCACTTATTTATTAATATATTTGTGATGTATTGCTTCAAGTATTCCTCTTTGAGTCTTTAAATTGCGTTTTTAAGCCAAAATACCTGAAAAACAATAAAAATACCCGTGATTTCGAAAAAGACAAATTTATATAAATATATGATAAATCATATAAATATATATATTTTTAATCAATTAATGTACATAAAATCATGGTTATTTTAGTGCTTTTTGAGCACTCATCACAACCCCCAACCAGCTTCTTGCTAGTCCCTTAGCAAGAGAAGCGATAAAAACTAAAAATTAAACTATCCTAAATCACTTCCGTGGATTGTCACGGTTGCATTTAGCCTATGCAACAAGCCTTTAAACCCCTAGGTTGCCCTAGTGGACGAGTTTGAGTCTCGTGAGGGTTTTCAGTAATGATACCCACAAACATTGAACTAAATGTAAAAATCAAAAGAATCAAATCAAAAACTAAAATTACAACAAAATCAAAAATTAATTTAAAAATAAAAGAAAACAACATATCACAAAAATGTCTCATACTTTTTAATCTCTTTTAAGATCATAATTAAAATCTCAAGCATAAGTTATTTTAATCTCTTTAAACAATCATGATTTTATTATAATAATTAGTCGAAAATCATTTTCATATTTCATGTCAAAAATGTATCAATTTAATTTCACCCAATTTCAGCGTCATGAATCAGAATTCGCTTCGACTCTATTCCTCACAAGTCAATACTCTCGAAACACTGAATCCTATGGGTTCAAACACTCATACTAATTTATATGCGAAAGAGTTGATGTATAGAAATGAACTAATATGTGCGCATATGTATAAAGAATAAAGGCTCAAAGTGTTATTTTAACATTGATCTCATGAAAGGAATCAAATGTATAAATTATAAAGATATCATATATAAAAATTATTTTCATGCATAAATCAAAATCATTAAGAAAGAATTTCAAGATATATGCCTTTTACAAATGAAGAGAGTGCAATGACTTTTTAGGGAATTATTTCCTATATCTTTCTTTTGTAATTAACTTTACTCACAACTTTGTAGGCAATGTGGGTTATAGTATGTAGATTATACTATATATTCTTTATCTCTCTATTTTTTTTCTGAAGATATTTCTCAATATATGTATTTTAGAGAGTCAACCCATGAACAGATTGTACATTTTTTTTTATTTTGGTAAGTGGTTAATTTTGTGGCTTTTCTGTTTGATCTTGGTTTAGGTAACCCCAGATATGTCTTTTTTTTTTGTAGCAGTCATGCATGAACGAGATATAAGCATATACTATCAATTTCTACTCAAATCATTTAATCTAAGCAAAAATAATAAAAAAAAATATATGATACTCTATTAAGATGAGAAAAAAAATTCATACATTCAATGCTAATACCTATAGAGATCATCTAAAAATTTGAAGAAATAAGAAATGTGTTTGGAGTAGGCTGGGTGATTATACGTGTTTGGATGATACCTTTGAAAAGATTGGACTTCCTCTATGGCATCGACACTAGAATCACAAGTATTTGAACAATTATGAGTACCATGCCCAATTGAACAACACACTTCACATACCTCTTGATTTGAAATTTGGTGGTTAGTGAGAATTTGCACTTGTATAGTCAATTCAGCAAGTTGCAAGGTTATCTCATTATCAGAGCCAACTTCATTGAACCTTGCTTTTCTTCTACCACCTCTTTGTTGGGAATTAGAACCCAATAGCTCATAAAGATTATAGGTTTCCTCTGCGGTCTTTTCTCCTACAGCACCTCCAGCAGCATTATCAACCATGTATTGACTCTGTAGTGTCAATCCATCATAAAAGAATTGGTTTTGTAGCTGTAATGGAAAGCTATGATTTTGACATTGAATGAAAAGGAGTTTGAATCGCTCCCAAGCTTCATGAAAGGGCTCTTCATACAATTGAGAAAATATTGCTATCTTTGTTCTTAGATCAACAGTCTTTTGATGGGAATAGAACCTACCCATAAAAATTTCATAGACTGCCTCCCAAGTTTTAAGAGAACCCGACTGTAAAGTAATGAACCATGACCAAGCTTTATCTTTGAGAGTGTAAGGAAAACACCTCATCCTAAGTTGATCTTCATTAATTGCATGTAATGGAAAGGTTTGGACAGTAGCATAGAATTCTCGAATGAAATGCAAAGGGTCTTCATTAGGGATACCGTAAAAGGAAGGCAACAAAGAATAATGAATCTTTTTTCAATTCATAATTCCTTGCAGCCTCTTGTAATTGGATGCCGGAAGTTACATTGCCAATGATTGGCATTGTATAGTCTTTCATCTTTTTCCGCCTATCTTCAGCATCTCCCATGGTTGTTTGTAGTTGAAAATGATCCTCCTCCTATTGTGTATCAACATTTTGCTCTTAAAAACAATAGTAGATATCTCTAAAAAGGTGCAAGAAACCTAATTTTTTTTATATTTTTTTATTTTATTTTAATTTTAATTTAAATGAAAGGACACAATTTCTTGAAACAAACGAATTTATTTCATTTGAATTTTTTTTATTACACGCAAGCTAAAACAAAGGAAAATACAATAATGGGTGACCTCCCATGTAGGACTAAAATTTATCGTCTTCTAGTAAGACGTTGCTTGGAGATTGCAGAATGAAAAACTCAATGTCTCCTCTTCATTGAATTCATTAGTCTTTGCTTTGTTTTTGCAAATGTTCAACTAACTGTTCTACCTGAACTTCCACCTTTTTTATAGAAGCTTCCACAAAGTCCAACCGTTGATTGGTTTTAGATTGGTTATCCCTACAAACTTGAATAAAAGAATTCAAGTTGTCCTCCAGGGTTGGTTTATTGGGAATGCTTCTTGGAATAGGTGGGTGGAATTGTTGGCCTGCCTGGTTTGAGCTTTGAGTGAATTGGGGGTTGTTTTGCCTCTAGGAGAAATTTGGATGACTTCTCCACCCAGGATTATAGGTATCTGAATTGGGATCAAACCTTGGTCTCTGTTGATATGCTCCCAACACATTAACTGTTCGAGGTCAGTTGTATCTCCTTGATATGGACGAGGCTTGATCATGTCCCGTGTTGCTATACAAACCATATTGTTCATTATTGGTGTTGGTTTGTGTAGCGAGAAGGGCAACTTGCTTAGTCAGTTGAACAAGTTGTTGTTGAACTTCATCACTGGAGTCGATTTCATGAACACCAGCTTTTCTCACTCGGGAGCTTTTATGTTGGGAATTAGCACCCAATATCTCAAAGAGGTTATACGTTTCTGAGGCAGTCTTTTCTCCTATTGCTCCTCCTGCAGCGTTGTCGACAATGAACTGACATTGTTGTGTAAGTCCATCGTAAAAGAATTGGTTCTGCAACTGTAGGGGAAAGCTATGATGGGGACATTGAGTGAGAAACATTTTGAACCTATCCCAAGCTTCATGGAATGGTTCTCCTTCCATCTGAGAGAAAGTAGCAATCTTTCCTCTCAACTTTGATGTTTTTTGATGGGAATAGAATTTTCCCATGAATTTATTGTAAATGTTACCCCATATCATCAGAGAACCTGGGGGAAGTGACATTAACCAAGCTTTGGCCTTATCCTTTAAGGTGTAGGAAAAACATCTCATTCTAATTTGATCCTCGTTTAGAATACCGAGGGGGAATGTTTGGACCGTAGCATAGAAATCTCTCATAAAGGAAAGAGAATCTTCATTAGGTAGCCCATAAAAGGAAGGAAGCATAGAAAAATGAATATTTTTAAGGTCATAATTCCGAGCAGCCTCACCCAACTGGATAGCGGCAGTTGCCGTGCCAATCACCGGTCTTGCAAACTCCTTCATCGTGGTTTCCCTAACATGTTGGTTTTCCTCCATTTCTTTTGGTTCTAGTAAAGGATTAAAACTTGGTTCTATGTTTGGCTCAAAATCAGGTTGACAGGTAGAATCCATTGTTGTTGACACTTGTTTAAATTTATGAATATTATTTACATATGGTGTAAGGGGGTTTCCTAAGGATCTCCTAACACTTGTTTAATTAAAGGTTTTATTTTTTTTTATTTTTTACAAAAACAAAATCACAATTATTTACAGCAAAAAAATATTTTTAAAAATTTGATAAATAAATTAAAAACGCTATTCTTTCCCCGGCAACGGTGCCAAAAACTTGATGAACGAAAACCGGCATTGCCGATTCGCGCAAATACTTTGGTTTTAATATTTGTAAAACTCTCATAAGTGCACGAATCATTTCGTAGAAAATGATAAGTATACTCCCAAGGTCGATCTAAGGAAGGAATGTATGTGGTTTTTAATTTATTATTCAAACTTTTAAAAAACGAAATTAAATCCTAAACATCCTGTCACGATAGTTTGGTTTTTGTGTTCCTAATCTAATAACATAAAATAAACATATATACAGATTAATTAAATATAATCTAATAACATAAAAATAAACATAGATACAAATTCAATTAATATTTATCTAAAAATAAATATAAATACAGATTCAATAAATATTCATGCAAATTTTATCATTTATATTAGTGGAGTATCTATGGATATAATAACTAAATTAATTATGCTTGCTCATATTATCTAGGTTATTAAAGATATAAATTGATATTTTATTGGTTCTCTCTTTTTTATATAAATACCACCTTTGGTGGGGTTAGATATTCTTTGTTAACTAAACAAATCAATTAACACCTATGGGTGGGGTTGATAACTAATTTGGTTAATTAAATTAATTCCTTTTTCTAAGAGATTGAAAATGAACCATTTAAATGACACCTTTGGTGGGGTTAGACAGTTTAAACTTTATTCAAGGTGTCCAAATTAAACATAAGAATTTAATTATCCGAGTACTAACTTTCAAGTTTTAAAACTACTATTGAAAACATGTTGTCAATACATTTTCACATAATAATTCTTATAAAAATTTTTGAAATAGAGTTTCACTCTAAATACCGGGCGATTGTACCAACAAATAAAAGAGCACTACTCTAAATTAGACCGGATAACTAAACCGTAAAATCTAATTTTCAGATTTAAGTTTGTAATGAAAAATAATATATTTCTCTCTAACATCCTTAATATAAAATCTTGAATAAAAAATAAAATCAATTCATTTTAGAAATTTTCAGCTGTTTAATATTTATAAGCATAACAACGTTATTATTACATCATAATTATATGACTAGCAAAATTAAATTTAATCCAAGACAAATTAAATATAAGTTGTAAGAATTAACCTTAAAAATATCTATAAAGGAAAATACACCCTCACAGAACTTCGACGCTATTCCCGTTCCTAGAAAACCTCCAAGCGGAATTTGCACTTCCATTTATTGAATCAAAAACTAAAATATTACAAAAACATTACAAGTTCCTCTCAAAAAGAGAAGAACTCTAAAACTAAGAGAATTGAACTAAAAACTAAGAGAAAAACTAAGAAAAGCTTAGAAACTAAGAAAGAAACTAAGAAAAACTCAAAAACTAAGAAATGAGAGAAAGAAAGAAGAGAGAAGTGTGTTTTGAGGTGTAGGGAAGGGGTAGATATAAGTGAGGATGGAGAGAAAAAATGAGCAAAAATATGTTAAAAAAAATATTATAAAATTAAAAAACGTGTAATGGGAATGCTGAGGTCATCAATGACGTCACCATGACGTCGTGAGAGCGGCACGTGGAAAATGGGGCAAAACGCGTTGGGCGCACGGAGGCTGGGCAGCGCGCGCGTGAACGGTGCCGGTCTTGGCGTGGCGCACATGGCATGGCGCGCCAGCGAGTCTTGGGCGTGAGCGGCAATGGCGCGATTTTCGTCTTTTTGACATTTTTGACCTTTTCGACCCATTTTTTCCAATTTTTCCATGTTTGTTGACCTTTTCCCACTTATTTATTAATATATTTGTGATGTATTGCTTCAAGTATTCCTCTTTGAGTCTTTAAATTGCGTTTTTAAGCCAAAATATCTGAAAAACAATAAAAATACCCGTGATTCCGAAAAAGACAAATTTATATAAATATATGATAAAACATATAAATATATATATTTTTAATCAATTAATGTACATAAAATCATGGTGAATTTAGTGCTTTTTGAGCACTCATCAATACAAAGCTCCTCTTGTAGTTAAAGGGTATAGGCAAAGGGAAAATGTAGATTTCTTTGATACCTTTTCACTAGTTACACAAATAACTTTCATACGTGTACTTTTCTCTCTCGCTGCTATCCATGATTTAGTAGTACATCAAATGGATGTTAAAACTGCTTTCTTAAATGGTGATTTAGAAGAAGAAATTTATAAGGATCAACCTGAAGGTTTTGTTATCCCAGGTCAAGAAAATAAAGTTTGTAAACTAGATAAATCCCTTTATGGTCTAAAACAAGCACCTAAGAAATGGCATGAAAATTTTGATAATCTAGTTATCTCATATGGATTCAAAATAAATGAAAGTGACAAATGCATTTATTATAAATTAGAAGATAACATTTGCACTATTATATGTTTATATGTGGACGACATGCTTATTTTTGGGTCAAATATTCATGTTGTGAACAATGTAAAAACTTTGTTAAGTGCTAATTTTTATATGAAAGATCTCGGAGAAGCGAGTGTAATCCTTGGTATAAAGATAACTAGGTCTGAAAAGGGAATTTCTCTAGATCAGTCTCACTACGTTGAAAAAATATTAAAGAAATATAATTACTTTAACTGCAAACCTGCATGTACTCCTCATGATCCTAGTGTAAAGTTGTTCAAGAACACCGGAGAAGGTGTTAGACAAACTGAGTATGCGAGCATTATTGGTAGCTTACGTTACACTACTGATTGCACTAGACCAGACATAGCTTATGTTGTGGGACTACTATGTAGGTTTACCAGTAGACCTAGTGAAAAGCATTGGAATGCTATTGAAAGGGTTATGAGATACCTTAAGAGAACTATGAACCTTGGATTACATTATAAAAATTTTCCCGCTGTTCTAGAAGGATACAACGATGCAGATTGGAAAACTTTATCAGAAGACTCCAAAGCAACTAGCGGCTATATATTTCACATAGCTGGTGGAACTGTTTCTTGGAAGTCTAAGAAACAGACAATATTGGCTCAATCTACAATGGAGTCTGAAATGATAGCACTAGCCACTGCTAGTGAAGAAGCAGACTGGCTAAGAAGTCTGTTAGTTGAGATCCCTTTGTGGGAAGAACCGATACCAGCTATCTTGATCCACAACGATAGTACCGCGACTATTGCAAAGATTCAAAACCATTACTACAACGGCAAGAGACGACAAATACGTCGTAAGCGTAGCACTGTTAGAGAATTTCTCTCTACGGGATCTGTAAGAGTGGATCATGTACGTTCTGATGAAAATTTGGCAGATCCTTTGACGAAAGGATTACCAAGAGAGAAGGTTTTCAAAACCTCAAAAGGAATGGGATTAATGCCCTTAGAATGAAGAGTCACTTATGATGGTAACCCAACTTATAGACTGGAGATCCCAAGAAATAAGTTCAAAGGGTAATAACAAGTCATGAAGTGATACGAGATGTATCATGCTATTTATCAAATCCCATTCTATATTGTTAGAAGCATGAAGTCTTGAAGCGATAGAAAAGGATGAGTTAATTGTTAAACTCTTAATGAGTTCTATACTTTATGTGCAGTGGAGTACATAGCTACAGGAGTACTCTTGATAGACTCACCTATGTGAATATGGAAGTGTGGCCGCTTCCTATGAAAAATATTTGGGCAAAATTTACTAGAGCGTTCACTATACTGGGATACACGTGCATGGCCGTAAAGCATGGGCTTTTCAAACTACCCCTTGGAAAGTTTGTGTGTGTGATAATTGTTAGAGATAGAGTTCAAAACTACGAGTTACTCTAGTATATTCTAAATCATCAATACTATGCAAAGGTTCAAGTTGATAGACACCTTTTCGCTTATGCACAATCTTATAATTTTAATTGATCGGTTGCTCGATGAAAATTATTTTTATATAAAATTCAAGTGGGGGATTGTTGGAAAAAGATGAAGTTAATAAAAAATTGTAAAGTCTTGTCTCACATTTCTTTTTTACATTATTTAAAAGAGGTATAAATAGTGAAAAGTTGGCTATTGGGATTGGGCCCCAAGGGGTACCCACTTTTGTGGAAGGGGAGAGGACCTAGGCAAATGTGATACCACACACGCACACGCGCGCCGCCGCTGTCTGTCCGACCGACCGGCCATGCCGTGCCGAGCCGAGCCATGTCTCAGTCCGTGTGCATGTGTGTGAGGTGAGGTGGTATTTTATTTTTTTTTGGAAAAAAATATTTTTTTTAAGGAAAACTTTTCCACTTAGAAAAATGGTTGTTATATATATAAATTTTTTTTCTTTTCCTCTCAGAAAAATGACCGTTATTTTCTTTTATCACAATATGACCGTTAAATGGCCGTTTGTCTTCTTTATTCAGAAAAAGAGTCGTTACTCATATTTACTCACAAAAATTTCCGTTACTCGTCTTTAATCTGAAAATGGCCGTTACTCTTCATTACTTAGAATGGTCGTTTTTAGCTCTTAATTCCCAGATATTACTGTTATTATCATAATTGCCACACGGTTTCTAAAACCTATAAAAAGAGGGCCTTAGCTCTCAGTTTTAATACAACAATCTTTGCAAATTCATCTCACTACAAACAATTCTCTCTGCAATTCTAAGTTATTTTCCAATTTCCCGAGCAGCAAATTTTTCAGGTGTAGCATTCCGGTCTTCATCAGTGCAGTGAAGTTCCGAGATAGAGAAAAAAAGATTCTGGGCTGTTTTATCCTGGGGACGACGGGGCTGTGTTTGCTTGCATAAATTGGGTAGAGCCGCAAAACGTCTTAAAGAGAGCGACCTAGTCCGCGACTCAACCCAAGCAGTTCATACCAATTTTTCTGGTAATATTGTTTCAGTACTGTTATTAACAAACTTGTATCAACAAAAGGTGTTACAAAAAATTCCTATCCAAGTTTTCTCGTCTAAAAACTCTTAGGTAGTAATATTGCCAAACCATTTAGCCAAAAAAATAAAAAAATTAACAGTCGTATAGAGAGAAATAATCTAGAAATAGAATAGCATACAAAAGAAACAGTTGCTTAGAAAAAATACAAAACAAAGAGTTAATAACTCAATCTAAAAATATGTAATATATTCTCAAAATAGTATAATAATAGTCTCCAATTTACTTTAAGGTACACAAATAATCTAATTTTTTATTTTAAATTGAGGATTTCATCACATACTTAGTACATGTGATATAAGTCAAAGGTACGTAATTGTGTCATTCAAAGTGTTTGGTACTTTAGTAGTACCCTTTTAACATAATGTACACAATGGATTCATATTTTCACACTAGTACACTAATCGTCACTATAATTAATTTAGAAGTTAGTCACTAAATGTCTTATAATGATTTAATTAAGCGATTTAGTTTTATAATTATTGTATTGGGTATCAGAGGTCCTATAATTTTAAAAATAAGTCACAGTAGCCTCATTATTATATGCAAATAAAAACTTCTCTGTAATTTTTGAGTTTGGTGCTTATAGTCTCATTATTTACGAAAATTAGGCATTATAAGTGCTTAGTTTTAATATTTTTTGATAAACTAAAGTGCTTGGTAACTGCATTTTATACAGTTATTTTCACCTATTTTATTAATTATAATTGCTATGTTCTTGATGTTTTTAGTTAATTTTCGAATAATAAATTAGTATTTATTGTTTTTTATATAATTTAATAAAAGTAAATAATTTGTATCAAAAATGTACTTAATGTCAAATTTATGTCCACAAATATAACTTCAAATATTATAGTTCTTAATTACAATTTATAAAAATCGAAAATATAATTTAAATTAAATTTGGGTTTCATTTTAATTATTAAAAGTTTAAAAATTTAATTTAAAATTAGAAAAGGGCTTAACTGTAATTAAAGAAAGTTGAAAATGTAATTTGAAATATGTTTGTGGGTCAAAATGCAATTAATAAAGTTTAATTTTCTACACAGGTGAGAATAATCTATGCGCCAATCTACACGCGCGAATCATGGACCGTCCTATCAGATAAAAAACGGCTGAGATTCGCGCGTCCTTATCACACCCGACCAAAGAGAGTGGGTGTAGGTCTCAATTTTTCATGCGGCTCGCTGCTCGAGTGGGGCCCACCTGCCGCGCAGGCCGGCGTGCAGCGTGGGACCCACGTGTCTGACGCAGCCAGCCGCTGTCCCTCACATACACCCGCCTCTAATCCCGTGCGTTGATCTCTGCATGCAACCGGAGTTTCAGCGAATCAGAAGCTGCGACGTGTCCACCTGAATCCATTCCTGAAATCAGAAATTGCCACGTGTCCCGCTCTATTTTTCAGCCAATCATGTGATGACACGTGTCATGTGATCATGAGCGCGAAAGCGTAGGATCAAGCCCGTGTGTAGCCGTTGTCTCCGTGCTCTGATGTCTCCTACGCACGTTCCCAGAAGCCAATCAGAAGCTGCCACATGTCCGCATTAATTCCTTTCAGCGAATCAGACGCTGACACGTGGCATGCATAAAGAATTTAAAAAATGCAGAATCGGCGCCCCTAGTTCACGCGTGATTTAATTAATAAAATCGATACGCGTGATTTTTGTTTTTCGATACAAATTATTACGCGTTTTTTATAAAAAAATAAAATAAAAAATGTAATATTTTAGATGTATTATTTTTAGCTATAAATAGGAGATAAGATGATAGTTTTAGGAGGTTTTTGGAGAGTTTAATTTTGGAGATTATTTTGTGTTCGGTTTTGGACTGCAGAACACGCAGAAGCCATTTTTTGGCTTTTGTTGTGTTCTGCGTGTGCCAAATATTTTCGTAATTGATGTTTCAATTTCCTTTCTGCTTCTTATAATTTTCTGTAGTTGTTATTTTTATTTTAATTTAATGAAGTAATTTAATTTTTCTAGGGTTGCATTTGATTCAAATTTATGAAGCTTTGATTTTAATTATTTTTGATAGATTTATAAGACGTTTGATTTGTTCGTTTTATCTTGCGCTTAATGCTTTTTAATTATTTACGAATTTTATCAAAACGATTTGTGGCATAAGAATAAACTTGAGAAATGCATTTTTGTGTAAATTGCTCGTAGATAAAATGACATGTATGATAAAGGATAGGAATATACGCTAATTGTATGTGTGACCATTTGAGAACTTAGAACTTAATGAATCTTGGTGAATTTAATTCTTATAGAGATATAGTGAATTAATTTAACGAGGTGTGTTTATACGGAGCTCGGAAGAGATGTATGAATAAAAAAAAAGTTTTCGGTTGACAAGTTAAATGTACTAAAAAATATAAATCAAAAGAAAATACATGATTTAAGTGGATTAGTTTGTTGAAAAATTGCAATCCTAGATGTCTCTTATTTTCTTTTACCTTTTTCTCAATCAACGATTGTTTTGGATAAAATCATAGAGATATAATTTTAGTACTCAACAAACTATAGTAACAAGTCTCTGTGGGAACGATCTTTACTTACAAATCTTTATTACTTGTGACCGTGTAGGCTTGCACGATTTTATGTGTGTTCCAAAACACACAACAGTGCTCATTTTAATAAATTATATGACTAAAAGTACTTACTTTTCATAATAACATATTGTAGTGCCTAACTCAAAATTAAAGGACTAAAGTGCTGATTTTAAAAAATTCCTGAAACTTCGATGTTTATCTTAATAATTATGGGACTAATGTGTTCATTTGGTAAAAACTATAAGACCTCTAGGGTCTTTTTCCCATTTTAGGTACATTAATAGTCCAAAATTAATATTTAATTGTGAATTTCAGCATGTGTCATACACAAGCCAAACAATTAAGGACAAACTCGTCTTTAAAGTTATTACCCATTAGTGAACCATCTTTTAGTTTTCAACCTATCATTTTTATGCATTTTTTTTCATTATCATCACATCACATGATTTTATGATTATGATCTTTCTTTTTGTAATCATGTCATATCATATAGATTGCATCTCATTTGATTTACTAGGTTATTATTTTTGTTACATTGTACGTATGTATTGTATTTGTTCTCAATTTATCTCATTCTCATTGGTGTTCATCTTTTATATGCTCTTCCTTATTTTTTTCTTTAGATGTCTTTCCGATAAAATTGATGTATGTTTTGCAAGCTTTAAGTACTTGAGTATTATCTCTTCTTTCTTCTATACTTGTTCTTTGTTGTTGTTTGCCGTATGCATTTCTATATCATATAAATTATTTACATGTCTTTATCATTCTTGACTTGTATGTTTAGTTAAGGTTTGGGCCATATTTTGCATGCTCTTTCATATCTTTTTTGTATTAGATGTTTTTATGACAAAAATGAGTTGTGTTTTCTAAGCTTAAGTACTTGAGTGTTGTCTATTCTTTCCTCTATACTTGTTGTTTGTTGTTATTTTTCATGTGTATTTATATGTCATATAGATTATTTACATGTCTTTAAGACTCTTGACTTGCATGTATTTTTATGAATAAACTAATATATTTAGTTGATATTTTTGTTGATTTAAGTTGTTCACAATTTCTAAACATATCTCTTGCTTACGATTTTGAAACCTCAATCTTTTTCTATACTTCTATGTTTTAGTATCAATTAAAATCATTTAGTTCTTATCGCAAAGTCATGCATTTCCCTTCTAATTTTTCTTACAAAATCATCACCTTCAAAATTATTCAATTTCTTTGGGATTTTTTCAAGACTCAATTTTCCGTGATTTTGCTTAGTTTTGATGTTAAATTTATTTATCTTTTGTTTATATTTTAATGAATATTTTTTGTTCTTTAATTATTTTAAAGGCAAGTTTACTCTTAATTGTTTAGTCATGCATGTCCTATATACTAAAATTCACAATTAAATATTTATTTTGGACTATTGGTGTACTAAAGTTATACGAACTAAGGATACTATTATAGTATTAAATATTATGAATGATACAATTATCATTCACTAACATTATATGTGCTAAACATATGATAAAATCTTTAATTTAAAACATAAAATTAAACCATTACTATACATTTAAGTAAATTATAAGACTATTATTAGACTATGTTGATAATATAAATTTATATATGTAACTTTTGATTAAAACCTATGCCAAGAAAACACCAAAACTCCAAAGATACTGTTCAAAATTTATAACAAATAACCATGGACCAAAATATTCATAAAAATATCTAATCTACTTAAGAAAATATTATGATATTAATAAATATTTTAAAAAATTATAAAAATTGTGATAATTATAAATATTTTAAAATTTTTGTATATGTTTTTAAAAACTACTAAAACAAATAAAAATTAATTAAATTTAACGTTAAATTTGTTACTCAAATAGAACATATAATATACCTATTTTACTAACATACTATGATTAGAAATATTTTTTACGTTAACACAGATAATTGCTTTCAATTTGTACATATTTATATAAATAATATTGAAATTTAAAAAGGTGAACAATTTTAGTACAAAATAATTTAAAAAAATCATCAAAACTACATAAATCAAAAATATAAAATAGCATGAGAATAATTGAGAAAAATATATATAATTAAGTAAATACGTATCGCATTTTAATGAATTATAATTAAATATTTATTATTAAAATAAATGTAAAATTTTGGAAAAAGAAAATTCAATTTGTTGTCTCTACATATTTATTGACTTATTATATATAATACAAATAATAAACCATGTATATTTAATTTAAAAAATTTAAAATTTAAAAAACTAATATTTCAAGTTATATTCATATCAATATTTTTTGAATATTTTTCATTGAAATTTTAAAAACTACAATACTATTTACAAAAAATCAAATAAAAAAACTGACATTTATCAAATTTGTATGGAAAACAAAATCTAATGTTGTGAAATATGTTTTGAAAAGAACATTTTCATGTAGGTTTAATTTTTTTTTTTTCGAAATACTTCAACTAAATTATCGGGATCCACGATCCATTTCAAATAACTTCTAGAATGCCACTTGAAGGATAAACATGGTATTGTTGTCCAATTTACATGTAAACCTAAGTATAATTTAGGACAAATTAAAGGAAATATTAAAACAATTAAATTTAGATAAAACAATAAAAATGACGATTAAAACTTATAAAAAACTCATAAATTATTGCAATTAAAAATAAATCTAACACATTATTTTACATTAAACAACATCCAATTAAACGTTATGCATATGTAATATGGTGAGAGTGTGTATAGATATTATATCTAGAGAATTTAATTAGAAAATATTTTTAGCCTAGTGTGTTATATAAGTCTACACAAGCTTGTAATAAGAATTGATTCATTCAATAAAAACTGAATTCGAGAATTACTTTAGAGCTCTTGAATTGTTTATGGTACCAAATCATATTGAGTAGATTTATGAATGCCTTCAAAGAACAACAGCAGTCCATCATATCGTGATGCACTTTTTTCATCTCTTGCTCAAGATCAAAGTTGAATTCGAGAATTACTTTAGAGATCTTGAATTGTTTATGGTACCAAATCATATTGAGTAGATTTTGTGAATACCTTCAAAGAACAACAGCAGTCCATCATATCATGATGCACCTTTTTCATCTCTTGCTCAAGATCAAAGTCGCAACAATCAACAAATGAATCAAGTTCCCAATTAAGTTTCAAAGGTTCAACGAAATTAGGTTCTTAATCTATTAACTTTGATGAATCAAAGCTAAATTAGTTTCAAAGCCTTGCATGATCACCTCCTGTAGATTTATCAATTGTAATAAAATTAGATGATGATAATTACCTCATATGGAGGGAATAGATGCTCAATTACATCACTGCATATGGACTTGAAGGATTTGTTGATGAAAGTGTCATAAAACCATCAAGATTACTTAGCAGTGGTGCCTTGAATCAAAGTTTTGTGAACTAGACAAGGTTGAATTTGATGTTGAAATTTTGGTTCTATAGTTCAGTTTCCAAATGAATGGCAAGTCACATTACTAGTAAAGAAATTACTTATGAGCGTGGACAGCATTTAAAGAATCTTTTTTTTTCTCTCAAGATGTTTCTTCATCTGAGTATATACTCAAGGAAAAACACTCTCTGATCACCTTGCTACATCAGGTGATCCAATATCAAATTGTGATTTGATGATCTTCATTGTTGGTGGCTTAGGTTATAATTTAAAAAATAATGCTTTTGTTATTGCTATTATCATAAGAGAATCAAAGCCTTTAGTTAGTGCTCTTTGAAGTATGTTTGAGTCCTATTATAGGTGTTACTTATACAAGGAAGGCTTGATCAAGAACAGGTGTTTCAAGCTAATTTTCAAGAAAGGTACCTTTAAGCATGATCACAAAGGTGGTTTTCATGCTTCTAAGCCTCCATCTTGGAAATTGCTACAATTTTGAGTAATAAGACTCTTCCCAAAATCAAAGTCAAAATGCTAATAACTATAAGTCTAGGCTATCAGTCTGATAATTTTAAGTAGTCGTCTAATGAGAGACATACCTGCTAGGTGTGTGAGAAATTTGGACATGTAGCAAACAGTTTCTTTATTCAAAGGAATTTACTTACCAAGAAACGGCAAGGGAATAGATCTAGTCAACCATCAACAGTGTTTGCTGATGCTAACACAATTAGTAATGGTACTAATATTTCTTGGATCTTAAATTCGGGTACTAGTCATCATTTGAACTCAGATGAATCTTAGGTTCATAACAACATTCCATATATATGGCTTTCTCTATATGTATCTATGAGATAGAGTATGAAATTCTATTTACTCACTTTAATTTGAGTATATGTTTCCCTTCTTTTTCTAATAGGATTTTTGATCAATTTGATTGAGCCATGTAGGAACAAGGTTCAAGTTCATTGGTCTATTAGGGTACCTCAAATGCATACATCATTGTACCTCCACTTGACACCTATAGTAATGATAAATGGCTCGTCTCGCTGTGACCTTCTCTTGAATTCTCAAAACTTTTGTCGCTCCTCCCCTATAGGGATAGAAAACTCGTCGATGTTTTGGCTATATTACCAGAAGCTCTGAGGAAGTCAAAATAGGAGAGCACTCATCTTCAGGTGAGCTGTTGGGACAAGTATGTTAAAATAGTATTGAAACAATATTATCGATAACTTGAAATGAACTGCTTGGGTTGAGTCGCGGACTAGGTTGCTCTCTTTAAGACGTTTCGCGGCTCTGCTCAAACTTGTGCAAGCAAACATAGCCTCGTCGTCCCCAGGATAAAACAGCCCATAATCTTTTTATGTCTCAAAACTTCACTACACTGATGAAGTCTGGAATACTACACCTCTCAAATATTTATGTTGCTCGGAAATCTGAGAAAATAATTCAGAATTTTCTTTTCTTTGATTTTGCTATGAAAACCGTAGAACTATTTTTGTGTTGTTAAGTTATGTTCTAAACTGAGACCTATTGCCCCTATTTATAGTTGAAAAAATGTGTAACGGTCATATAATTGTGAACATAACGATAAAAAATAACGGACACATAATTATGAAAATAATGGTCATAAAAGTAACGGTCGCATAATTATGAGAATAACGGTCATAAAAGTAACAACTACATAATTATGAAAATAACGGTCATATAATTATAAAAATAACGGTCATAAAAGTAATGGTCACATAATTATAAAAATAACGGTCATAAAAGTAACGGTCACATAATTATAAAAATAACGGTCATAAAAGTAACGGTCACATAATTATGAAAATAACGGTCATAAAAATAACGGCCATATAATTATGAAAATGACAGTTACATAATTTATGAAATAACGGTCATAAAATAATAAAAAATATTTTTTTATTTAAATTCATTTCCAACAATCCCCCACTTGAATTTTAAATAAAAATAGTTTCATCGAGCAACCGATCAATTAAAAGTATAAGATTGTGCATAAGCAAAAGGTGTCTATCGACTTGAACCTTTGCATAGTGTTGATGCTTTAGAATATACTAGAGTAACTCGTAGTTTTGAACTCTATCTCTAACAACATCACACACACAACCTTTCCAAGGTGTAGTTCGAAAAGCCCGTGCTTTACGGCCATGCACGTGTATCCCAGTATAGTGAATGCTCTAGTAAATTTTGCCCAAAATTTTCATAGGAAGCGACCATACTTCCACATTCACATAGGTGAGTCTATCAAGAGTACTCATGTAGCTACGTACTCCACTCCACATAGAGTATAGAACTCATTAAGAGTTTAATAATTAACTCATCCTTTCTGTCGCTTCAGGACTTCATACTTTTAACAATATAGAATGTGACTTCATAATAGCATGATTCATTTCATATCACTTCATGACTTGTTATTACCCTTTGAACTTATTTCTTGGGATCTCATGTCTATAAGGTGGGTTACCATCATGAGTGACTCTTCATTCTAAGGGCATCAGTCACATTCCTTTCGAGGGTTTTGAAAACTTTTTCTCTTGTTAATCCTTTCGTCAAAGGATCAGCCAAATTTTCATCAGTACATATACGATCCATTCTTATAGCTCCTGTAGATAGAAATTATCTAACAGTACTATGTATCTGTCATCTCTTGCCTTTGTAATAACGGTACTAAATCTTTGCAATAGCCACGGTTCTATCGCAGTGGATCAGGATAGCTGGTATAGATCTTTCCCATAAAGGGATCTCAGCTAATAGACTTCTTAACTAGCCTGCTACTTCACTTGCAGTAGCTAGTTCTATAATTTCAAACTCCATCGTAGATTGAGCCAATATTGTCTATTACTTAGACTTCCAAGAAACCGTTCCACCAACAATGCTAAATATATAGCTGCTAGTTGCTTTGAAGTCTTCTGATAGAGTGTTGCAATCATCATCACGGTATCTATCTAGAACAACGGGAAACTTATTATTATATAATCCAAGGTTCATAGTTCTCTTAAGCTATCTTATGACCCTTTCAATTGCATTTCAATGCTTTATACTAGGTCTACTGATAAACCTGCGTAGTAGTCCCACAACATAAGCTATGTTTGATCTAGTGTAATCAGTAGCATAACGTAAGCTACCAATGATGCTTGCATACTCAGTTTGTCTAACACCGTCCTTGGTGTTCTTGAACAACTTTACACTAAGATCATAAGGAGTACATATAGGTTTACAGTTAAAGTAATTATATTTCTTTAAGATCTTCTCAATGTGATGAGATTGATCTAGAGAAATTCCATTTTCAGACCTAATAATCTTTATACCAAGGATTACACTCGCTTCTCCGAGGTCTTTCATATCAAAGTTAGCACATAACAAAATTTTCACACTAACATGAATATTTGACACAAAAATAATCATGTCATCCACATATAAACATATAATAGTGCAAATGTCACTTTCATTCATCTTGAATTCATATGGGATAACTATATTATCAAATTTTTCAAGACTTGCATAGGTGCTTGTTTTAGATCATACATATATTTATATAGTCTAAAAACTTTATTTTCTTGACGTAAGATAACAAAGCCCTCAAGTTAGTCCATAAAATCTCTTCTTCTAAGTCACCATTTAAGAAGGAAGTTTTGACATCCATTTAGTGCACTACTAAATCATGGATAACAGTAAGAAATAAAAGTACACGTATGAAATTTATTCATGTAATTGGTGAAAAGGTATCAAAGAAATCTACATTTTCTCTATGCCTTTACGCCTTGACTATATGACGAGCTTTGTACTTTTCAATAGTACCATCGGGTTTAATTTCTTCTTTAGGATCCATTTACGTCCTATGGTTTTGCAACTAGGACGTAAGTCAACTAAATGCCAAGTTCTATTATACTCAAGAGAATCTACTTCATCATTTATGGCATCTTCTCATTAGTTGGCATCTAAAGAAGATAAGGCTTCATTAAGAGTTTGGGGATCTTACTCTAAGGTATAAGCATAAAAATCAGACCCAAATTCTTTAAGGGTTTGAGCTCGTTTACTTCTCCTAATTTCAATATTTAATTCCTTATTTTGTTTACTAGTTCTAGTTATGGGTAAACAACTAGAAGATGAGCCCCCACTATTTTTCAATTTAAATGGAAACCTATGTACACAATAGTCAATATAATTTAATTATATAACTATGATCATTTAAGTCATAGAATTTATAAGTTTTACTATTCACAACATATCCTATGAATACACATTTGTATATTCTACTAGTAAGTTTATTTCTTTTCAGGATCACGGATCCTAACATAGATTAAACAACCCCAAGTTTTAAAATATGTTAAGTTTCTTATTTTTCAACATTTCAAATGGTCAAACTTTACTAGTAGATTTAGGCACTCTATTTAGCACATAGCAAACAGTTAATAAAATTTCTCCCCACCAATGGGAAACAGCACCAGAGTTTAATAAAATTACAACTACTGATTCAGTAAAAGTTCTATTTTTTCTTTCAGCTTTGCCATTCATTTTAGGAGAATAAGGTACTATTTTTTCATGAATGATTCCATGATTTTTATAAAAATAATTGAAGATATTGGAATCATATTTAGTGCCTCTATCACTTCGAAACCTTTTTTATTTTTTTGTTAAGTTGATTCTTAATTTCATTCATAAATATTTTAAACATGTCAAATGATTCACTTTTATTTTTCATTAGATATACATAAGTATAATCTGAACAGTCATCTATAAAAGTTATAAAATAGTGTTTCCCATTTCTTGTTAAATTTCCATCAAGTTCACATATGTCATAATGTATTAATTCTAAAGATTCAGATTCTCTAACTACTAACTTATGTGAAGTTTTTGTTATTTTAGCTTGACTATAAAAGTCACATTTTTCCAAAATCATTCAAAGATAGTTTAGGAATTAGTTCTAAGCTACTCATGTTCTTGATTATGCATTTATTAACATGACAAAGTCTAGCATGCCAAATATTAAAAGAACTCAACCTTCAATTTAAACATGCCATTAGTGGCGTACCCTTTCCCAACAAAAAATATTATTTTTAGTTATTGTATATAAATCAGCCCCTATAGTTTGAGTAAACCCAGATTTGTAAAGAAGATGTCCTGAAATTAAGTTCTTTCTCATCTCTGGAGTATGCAAGATATCTTTCAAGATGATAGTCTTTCCTTAGGTAAACTTCAATTTCACCTCACCAGTACCAACAAATTTAGTGGAGTGGGAATCGCCCAACAACACTTTCTTATCCTCAGAATCAGAATAGGACTTAAACATGTCTCGATCATAGCAGACATGGCGAGAAGCACCGGTGTCCACCCACCACCCCTTAGATCCACCAACAAAATTGATTTTAGATATCATAGGAATAAGTTGATCTTCGGTAAGGTTCGCCTACATGGCAGGACGATTCCTGTTACGGCAGTTCCTGGCCAAGTGGCCAGGTCTGTTACAACTATAACACATGAATGTGTTATTCCTTAAGGGGGTTAAGGTCCATTCTGGAGAGGATAGTTTTTGTTTCTATTTTGGTGGTTGCGGTTTTGGTTATTATTGTGATTCTGAGTTTTCATATTTCTACCTTTAGGTTTCAAAATTGCAGATTAGGGTTTCTTATTGGTATTGTTGTTTGAGACAATGAGTACTTCATCTCTTTGGTCTTATTTTCGGGCTTCTTCTTCTATTCTTAAATGGGTTATAATATTTTCTCAAGAAAATTCCTTAGTTTTATGTCTAAGTGTATTCTTAAAATCTTTCTAAGCATGAGGTAATTTATCTATAATAACCGCTACTTGAAATTGTTCATCTAAAGTCATACCTTCAAAAGTTATTTCGTGTGCTATCTTTTGCAGTTCGTGTGATTGAGCTTCCACAGATTTGTCATCAATCATTTGATACTTCATGTATCTACTAACATCATACTTCTTAGTTCCAGCTTCCTCAGTATTGTACTTCTTTTGAAGTGCTTCCCAAATTTCCTTAGCAGACGATATCAGAGTTATAATAATCATACAAGTCATCAGCTAATCCATTAAGAATAAAAAATAATTTGCATAGAAAATAATTTTCTATTCAGGTGTTTAAATCCTTTATTGTAGCTTCAGTATGAAAATTAGGCACTGTTGGTTTTTCAATAATAAAAACAAAAGAGACATTTTACATGGTTAAGAAAAATAACATTTTTTATCTCCATTTTTAAAGTGTAGTTCTTCAAAACGAAATGGTTTGTTAAGATTAGTAGTTAGCATTTGAGTAGACATGGTAGATAGAATACGTCTTAAAATTGTTGGGACAAGTATGTTAAAATAGTATTGAAACAATATTACCGATAACCTGAAATGAACTGCTTGGGTTGAGTCGCTGACTAGGTCGCTCTCTTTAAGACGTTTCGCTCTCTTTAAGACGTTTCACGACTCTACCCAAACTTGTGCAAGCAAACACAGCCTCGTCGTCCCCAGGATAAAGCAACTCAGAATCTTTTTCTTTCTCGAAACTTCACTACACTGATGAAGTCCGGAATACTACACCTCTCAAATTTTATATTGCTCGGAAATCTGAGAAAATAATTCTGAATTTTATTTTCTTTGATTTTGCTATGAAAACAGTAGAACTATTTTTGTGTTGTTAAGTTATGTTCTAAACTGAGAGCTATTGCCCCTATTTATAGTTGAAAAAATATGTGTAACGGTCATATAATTATGAACATAATAATAAAAAATAACAGACACATAATTATGAAAATAACGGTCATAAAAGTAACGGTCGCATAATTATGAGAATAACGGTCATAAAAGTAACAACTACATAATTATGAAAGTAATGGTCATAAAAGTAACGGTTACATAATTATAAAAATAATGGTTATAAAAGTAACGGTCACATAATTATAAAAATAACGGTCATAAAAGTAATGGTCACATAATTATGAAAATAACGGTCATAAAAATAACAGCCATATAATTATGAAAATGAGAGTTACATAATTTATGAAATAACGGTCATAAAATAATAAAAAATATTTTTATTTAAATTCATTTCCAATATGAGCTTACTACTTAGATGCTTTCAATAGTTAGTGTTTACCGTGTGCACGATACCCAGTACACTAGAGGTGCGTCTTTCCAAGTCCTCTCATCCTAGGGAAAGGTCCTCTCAATGCTCTAACACTAACACCAGATATGGACCAAACTATCTCATGACATTATGAACCCAACTCATATACATTTTTCAGTAAAGGTAAAAAAGTCAAACAAATATATTCACGTAGATTTTTCTAGAACATATCAATAAGCTAGACCCATACTTCTAGTCGTTTCATGCCATAAATAAATTTGATCACTCAAGAAATTGGTTGGACAAGTGAACACTCAAGAAATAATCGCAATTTTTAATCCATTTACTTATTTACTAGCCCATGGAAATTATCCAAGATATTTTGATTTCTTATATTTTCGTAAACATTACTTTATATTATATAGATTCTATCTAATCTATGTTGATTTGAATTTTGGTGATTAGTACTACTTATTCAACATATTAGTTTGATTGATACAAGTTGATTTTCTGTTACTATAAATTGATGAAACAATAGCTGGTCTAATAGTTGCTTTAGTGGCTGTACATTTATGAAATTCACAATGGTTTAAATGCTCCGAGATGATTAATTTTTCATAAGGGTATTGAGTAGTTACAGGTAAATTGTTTGCATAGGATAAGGTAATCATGAAACTTTGACAAATGTACCTTGTCGCTTGTATTATTTGTTGACCATAATTCATAAATCTTATCACCATAGGGAACATACTGTGAATATATATATACATATTAAGAATTTATTATTTATTTTTCTTGTTTAAGCCAAGTTATGAATATAAAATAGCATATTCTTTTATAACAAAAAAATTGGAGAGATTTTGTTAATAACAGATTCCCAAGAGATATAGGTAAAAAACAATTTCATTCAAGATTCAATAGTTGGTACATTCTTAGCCTAGGTAAGTTCATCTTGTTGCGATAGAAATAAACAAGAACAAATAAGTTTTAGCTAGTGTAATAAAGATACCCATTATTGTCCTAACAACTCCATAATTTGTGTTTATTTCAAAAAGATAAAAGCAAATAGATATGGAATAGAGAAATTCTAACCCCTCATATATAGAACTATTACAAATAATGAAGAAATTAATAGGTTTAGATAAGAAGCAATGCAAAATAAATCAAATTTTATACTTAAGTATTCGGTTTGATAACCTTCTACTAATTCTTTTTCTACTTCTTGTAAATCAAAAGGTAATCTCACATATTCTGCTAGGGAGGAAATTAAAAAAAAATGATAAATCCTATGGGTTGATGCTATAAAATCTACCCTCAAAAACCATATTTTGATTGTGCCTCAATTATATCAATTGTACTTGAACTATTAGAAAATTATAGACAATGATACCATCACTTTTAGCATAGCTATTACAGAATCGTACATGAGATTTTCATCTCATACAGCTCCTTGAGGACCATAAATAAATTTAAGGATGGATTAGGATTATTTTATCTAGATATGGTTATAAAATAATATACAAATAGATCATGCAGTTCTAAATTAGACCAATTGAATTTTTTCTGTTATTTTTTAATTTATTATTATTATATTATATATTTTTTAATTAAATTTTAATAAAAAGGAAAACCATAAATTAAAAAGGAAAACAATAAATAATTAGAAAAATTATTTTTGAATTCTTTAATAATAAATAAAAAATCGATTAAAAAAAGTATTTTTATTTCACTTACTAAAAAAATAAGTCATTATAGGAGTTCATGAATTCTAATACAAATTGTATTTATGGATATAAGAAAGAATAAATATAAGGAAATAATAAAAAAGTCTTTTTTTCTATTGTATTATTTTCTATAATATATTTTTATTTTTATTTTGTTCCTATTATTCTTTCTATTTCTAAGAAAGAAGGGATTTATAGAAGAAAAGGAAATTATATCATTTTCAATAGTCATTTAGTTAATTAACGAATAAGACTATACATTGGATGGGAATTGTGGAGAGTACTACATGATCATTTCTACAAATTTAAAGCCCTAATTAGTATTTTTCTATATTGTGAGATTAAGTGAAAATTCTTTTTAAGATAATTTACAAAATCTCCATTGTAATCCTTTGTGTACTTGGTGTTTCTAGCGATCCACTCATTTTTGTTCAATCGCCCATTATGTTAACAATTGTTTAAAAATACATGCAAACAATATCAAAATATCAATAGGATTAATCCTTTTAGCCTACTTCAAGTCAGGATGACTAATCAACCATTCTTGGAGGAAGGGTATCTTCTACTTATGTTTATTTTCACTCAATGCTCTAACTCATATACAAAAAAAATGAGACTCATAATTTTGACTACCTATTTATATTTAAAAAATAAGCCATTTTTTTCACTCATATAACTATCTAATTTAGTTTATCAATATGAATAATGAATAAAAAATCTACTTGAGTCATTTTGTCTCTTTTTTGAAAGGAAGGAATGTAAAAACTTTCATGTCTCTTTTTTGAAAGGAAGGAATGTAAAAACTTTCATGCCTCAATGAATCGTACGTAGAGATGTTGATAACAAATATAAAGTTAATGGTATTTGATAACTAATTGATTGAGCAGTAGCTCGTAGACCACCTAAAAAGGAATATTTATTATTTGATATGTATTCTCATATAAGAGTCATATAGGGGCTATACTTGAAATGAAAATCCATAAAAAAACATTGATGTTTAGATCCACTAAAAAAAGAAGATGTCTAAAAGGAACTACCAAATAGCTTACTAAAATGGATATAACTGCTATGGATGGTCTCATATTGAACAAACGTATATTTCTTCTAAATGGAAAAAGGTTTTATTTGAAAAGCAATTTTGTCCCATTTGTTAGAGCTTGAAGAACCCCTAAAGGGTATACACTATTGTATCCCTATAGAGATTTTTCTTTCTAACCATACAATTACCAATACACGTATTTTGATTCCCAGTACAAAAGTTAAAATGGGAATAATAATCCATATAATTCCATAAACCGCTTTAAAAAATTTCAATCTATAAAAAGAATTGATATCTTGTACTTCTGTTGTATCAATTATCATTTTAACTATCAATTTCTCCCATAATGACATCTATGCTACCCAGTATCATCATAATATTAACCAATTTCATTCTTTTAACTAACTTGGAAAGAATTTTTATGTTGATAAAATATGACGGACAAATTTTCCATCGTCAAAGAAAACCACTCTAATCTCCTATCAGAAAAATTCCCAATTCCCCCTTAAGCTTTAACTCTCATATAAAGTTCTTGTTTAGCAATTCAAATATTGAAGAAGGTTTTTTATAATAAATAAATATTGAAAATCATTCCATCTTGATTCTTGTCTCTATTTAATTATCTGATTTCGAAATTCTCATAGGATCCTCTTAAAATTCTTTCCATGGCCTACTAAATATTTTTATGGATTCATTTCACCAATTCAGACTAGATAACAAGCTAATAAATCCCATTCTTTTTGCCACTATAGTTCCCAATCAAATTCGTCGTAACATTCATAATTATCAACTTTATGTAGATCCCACTATATTCCAAAATCTCTCAAATAAACCCTAATTTATTACTTCCTTTCTACCAATAATGCATACTCTTTCAACTCATTCTAAAAAAAATAGGATTTCTTATAATAATTTTTTGATAGTCAACAACTTCTACTAATAAATAATCAAAAAAATTCAAACATTTATCTATCCATTCCTAAGGTAAATCAGCTGCTACCCCTTCTATATGAAAAAAATATTATGCATCATCTGCATACCAGTGGAAACTTCAAATAAATCATATATTATTTCTTTTTCCTTAAAAATATATAAAAATGGTGTTTGTGAACCAATATTTGCCATAAAAGGAACAAGCCATAATAAGTGAGAGATTATACTACTCAACTCCAACATAATTACTCTAATATAGCTAGGTCTTTTAGATATTTGAATATTTTTCAACTGTTCTAGTCCATTTACAATTATTTCTTATGTGAACATAATAGTTAAATATTCCCAACACGTCACATAAGGTATGTATTGTATAATTGTTTGATTTTTCATAATTTTTTCCATTCCTCAATGTAATAACAATAAGTCAAAGAATACCAATAAGTCAAAGAATACCATGAATTGATGAGAGATGAGGGCCTATGTTTACTATCATGAGGCCTCTTATTTTAACCTTTACATTCATAGGTTTTTCCTCGATTCATTCTTCTCTGAATCGTTGAAAATGAAAAGAAAATGGTTCATTAAAATTCAAACTCTAATAAATCAAATAATGTAAGCAATGATTATTTTTAAAATTAATGAGTTTTTTATTCTTGAATACCCAACTGATTATTTAATTTTTTATAGTGCATGCTATTTTTCTTTGACAAATAAGATAACATTTCTTGCCCTATTTCTAATATTTTACACAGTCCTCTGTGAGATAAATAGTCTATTTTGTGCAATTCCAAATATGAAGAAAGTTTTTGTATCCTATTGGTGAGACTAAGTATTTGAAATTAAACATAACTCATGTTTTCTTCTTTTTCTTATGATGAAATAACTAAGCTAAATGATTTTTTTAAAATAAAATTTAATTTTCTATCCTCCACTTTGATGAGTGCTCAAAAAGCACTAAAATTACCATGATTTTATGCACATTAATTGAATAAAAAATATATATATTTATATGTTTTATCATATATTTATATAAATTTATCTTTTTCGGAATCACGGGTATTTTTATTGCTTTTTAGGTATTTTCGCTTAAAAACGTAACTTGAAGACTCAAAAAAGAATACTGGAAGCAATACATCACAAATATATCAATAAATAAATGGGGAAAGGTCAACAAATATGGAAAAATTGGACAAAATGGGTCGAAAAGGTCAAAAATGTCAAAAAGGAGAAAATCGCGCCCGGAGCAACCCATCCCTGCACTGGCGCACAATGCCACCGCGCGCGCTCGTGCACCCCGGCTGCCCTCCGCGCGCCGACGCCTATTTCGCCCCATTTTTCACGTGGCAAACGGCTTCATGACATCATGCTGATGTCATCAATGACCTCACCATGTGCACTACGCGTTTTCACCATTTTTTAACATTTTTTCACCCACTTTTTCTCTCCATTCTCACCTATAAATACCCCACTTCTCTTCACTTCATACCACACCTCAAAACACACTTCTCTCTTCTTTCTTTCTCTCCATTTCTTAGTTTTTAGTTTTTTTTAGTTTTTCTTATGTTTTAGCTAGTTTTTCTTATGTTTTAGCTAGTTTCTCTTGGTTTTAGAGTTCTTTCCTCTTTGGGAAGAACTAGTTATGTTTTTGTAATTTATTAGTTTTTTGATTCAATAAATGGGAGTGCAAATTCCGTTTGGAGGTTTTCTAGCAACCCGGAATGGCATCGAAGCATCTTGTAAGGATTTTATTTTCTTTGCGCTATTTTTTATGCTTTATTCTTACATGTTATATTTAATTTGTTCTGTGATTAAATTTAACTGTATAGCTGTTTGTAAAAATGATATAATAATAATGTTGTTATGCTGCGAAATATTAAATAGGTAAAAATCTCTAAAATGAATTGATTTTATTTTTATTTAAGATTTTATATTAAGAATGTTATAGAGAAATATATTATTTTTCATTACAAACTTAAATCTGAAAATTAGATTTTAAGGTTTAGTTATCCCGTCGATTTAGAGTAAAGTGCTCTTTTTATTTGTTGTTACAATCGCCTAAGTAGTTAGAGTTGAAGCTACTATTTCAAAAGTTTTTATAAGAATTATTATCCGAAAATGTATTGACAACATGTTTTCGGTAAGTGGTTTTAAAACTTGAAAGTTAGTACTCGGATAACTAAATTCTTAGGTTTAATTTGGACACCTTGAATAAAGTTTAAACTGTCTAACCCCACCAAAGGTAGCATTTAAATGGGTCATTTTCAATCTCTTAGAACAAGGAATTAATTTAATTAACCAAATTAGTTATCAACCCCACCCATAGGTGTTAATTGATTTGTTTAGTTAACAAAGAATATCTAACCCCACCAAAGGTGGTATTCATACAAAAAAGGGAGAATCAATAAATATCAATTCATATCTTTAATAACCTAAATAATTCGAGCAAGCATAATTAACTTAGTTATTATATCCATAAATACTCCACTATTTATAAAAGATAAAATTTGCATGAATGTTTATTGAATCTATGTTTATTTTTCTGTAATTAGATTAAAAACACAAAAACCCCAAAATATCGTGACAGAATGTTTAGGATTTAATTTCGTTTTTAAAAGTTTGAATAATAAATTAAAAACCACATACATTCCTTCCTTAGATCGACCTTAGGAGTATACTTATCATTTTCTACGAAATGATTCGTGCACTTGCGAGATTTTATAAATATAAAACCAAAGTATTGGCAGGATCGGCGATCACACGATACTATCAAGTTTTTCAAGAAATGCGGGATGACTCACAAGGGGATGGCATCAAAGTTTTGGCAATCCCGATTCTGCTCATCAAGTTTTCAAGGCCACACGGGGAAGGAATAGCGTTTTTAATTTATTTATCAAAATTTTAAAAATATTTTTGTGTTGTAAATAATTGTGATTTTTTTTTGTAAAAAAATAAAAAAATAAAAAAATTTAATCAAATTTCAAATTTCATAAGAAATAATAAAAAAAAAACTTAAATAAATTTTAAATAAAAATAAATAAAAAAAAATTAAAAAAAAAAACATTTCAAAAATTTTAAGTTAAAAAATAAAAAAAATAAAAAAAATAAAAAAAATAAAAAAAATAAAAAAAATAAAAAAAAACCAAAATTTTAATTTTTTGAGTTTAATTTTTACTATTTTTTTATTTTTTTTAAATCATATTTTTTTTTTTTTTAATTTCTTTTACCTTTTTCAATTTTATTTTATTTTATTATTTTATTATTTTTCTTTCTTTAGCTATTTTTTTTCTTCTTGATTTTTATTTAACTTAGCTTAGTTTTTTTTTTTACTAACTTAATTAACTTAGATTGTTTTTAACATTAACTTAGGTTTTTACTTAAATTTTCATTAACTTAATTAACTTAATTTTTTTTACTTCACTTAACTTAATTAACTTAGATTTTTTTCACTTAACTTAATTAACTTTTTTTTTCACTTAACTTAATTAACTTAGATTTTTTACTTCACTTAGCTTAATTAATTTTTTTTTACTAACTTAATTAACTTAGATTTTTTAACTTAACTTAATTAACTTAGATTTTTAATTCACTTAACTTAATTAACCTTTTCTTTAAACTTAATTAACTTTCGATTTTCATTAACTTAAATTTTTATTTAATTTAACTTAATAACATGAAAAAGTAAAGATCTAAGGGAGTTTTGTCTAGAGACTAGTTCTTGGAAGCCTGCTTTGTACACTAGTCTTTCCTAGGTAACGTTGTTACTGTCAGAGGATGGTTTTTAGAGCCTTTGCACCACCATTCTTTCATGGGAGCACTCTTGGTTAATATCGATTATGTTATTTTTTTTCTTAAAAACAAAAAAAACAAAAAAAACATAAATTCCGAAACTACCTCCAAAATTTTAAAGTTTTAATTATAATCTAAGCGAGTTAGTTGCTTTGTTTAATCTAGGTATAATTGTGTTTTTATGCCTTAATTATTTGATTTGTACCTAGATGTGGGTTATCTAAAACTCAAAGTATGCTCTAGTTTTAAGTACAAAAGAAATTTGAAAATCAATAGTGCACGACTGAAAAAGTATAGGTAGACAACCTTGTCTTACCTAAGGTTTGATTGACTCAATGATGAGGACATTGAGTTTACTTAAAAATGCAATCCCCAGTTACGTCTTGCTAAGACGTTAAACTAAGCGCTAATTTTCGATGGCAACGACCCATCATTTTAGGTAATTTTCTTTTATTTCTTTTATTTACTTAATTATTTCATTTTAATTACATGTGAATAATTTTTAAATTGTTAAAACTAAAAATATTTGTTGAGATGTTAAGTTCACAAAGAATCTTCAGTATACACTTTAATGATGAATATGATGGATGCACTGCATTTTCCATTACTACTTGCACTTTCTCAAGAAATAGGTAATCTTTCTTCTCTTTTCTCTTTATCTTTAATTACGCTTGTTACATTGAGGACAATGTAAGTTCTAGGTTGGGTTGGTGAAAAGTTACCATGCTTAATTAAAAAAGTTTTAACAAATTAAAAAATAAAAAATAAAAAATAAAAAATATACTTTTTCATTTTTTGTGTGTTTGGTTTTATTTCTATTTTGTGTGATTTAGTAATTTTTGAAAAAAATTTCTCACAAAATTATCAATTCCTTAAATCAAATTTAAGTAAATAGTTAAGTCTTTTGTAACGGCCGGATTAATTTTGAAAACATATCATGAAATATTTTGTAATTATTTTTGATAATTAGTTAGTTTTTGTCATAACTAGTATTTCTTGATAAGAGGTAGAAATTATATTAAACCTAAAATCGGTGTTTATGAATTTTTTTTTAGTGGAGAGTACCTTTTATGTAGATATAATTTGAGCCTAATTTCCTTTATTCAGAGTGAAATATATATTTTTCCTACTCCAAACACATTTCTTATTTCTTCAAATTTTTAGATGATCTCTATAGGTATTAGCATTGAATGTATGAATTTTTTCTCATCTTAATAGAGTATCGTATATTTTTTATTATTTTTTTTGCTTAGATTAAATGATTTGAGTAGAAATTGATAGTATATGCTTATATCTCATTCATGCATGACTGTTACAAAAAACAAAGAGACATATCTGGGGTTACCTAAACCAAGATCAAACAGAAAAGCCACAAAATTAACCACTCACCAAAATCCAAAAAAAAATGTACAATCTGTACATGGGTTGACTCTCTAAAATACATATATTGAGAAATATCTTCAAAAAAAATAGAGAGATAAAGAATATATAGTATAATCTACATACTATAACCCACATTGCCTACAAAGTTATGAGTAAAAGTTAATTACAAAAGAAAGATATAGGAAATAATTCCCTAAAAAGTCATTGCACTCTCTTCATTTGTAAAAGGCATATATCTTGAAATTCTTTCTTAATGATTTTGATTTATGCATGAAAATAATTTTTATATATGATATCTTTTATAATTTATACATTTGATTCCTTTCATGAGATCAATGTTAAAATGACACTTGAGCCTTTATTCTTTATACATATGCGAACATATTAGTTCATTTCTATACATCAACTCTTTCGCATATAAATTAGTATTTAGTGTTTGAACCCATAGATTCAAGAGTGTTTGAGAGTATTGACTTGTGAGGAATAGAGTCGAAGTTTAATTCTTATTCATTAATCGAAATTGGGTGAAATTAAATTGATACATTTTTGACATGAAATATGAAAATGATTTTCGACTAATTATTATAATAAATCATGATTGTTTAAAGAGATTAAAATAACTTATGCTTGAGATTTTAATTATAATCTTAAAAGAGATTAAAAAAGTATGAGACATTTTTGTGATATGTTGTTTTCTTTTATTCTTAAATTAATTTTTGATTTTGTTGTAATTTTAGTTTTTGATTTGATTGTTTTTATTTTTACATTTAGTTCAATGTTTGTGGGTATCATTACTGAAAACCCTCACGAGACTCAAACTCATCCACTAGGGGTTTAAAGGCTTGTTGCATAGGCTAAATGCAACCGTGTCAATCCACGGAAGTGATTTAGGATAGTTTAATTTTTAGTTTTTATCGCTTCTCTTGCTAAGGGACTAGCAAGAAGTTCGGTTGAGAAGTTGCGGATGAGTGCTCAAAAAGCACTAAAATTACCATGATTTTATGCACATTAATTGACTAAAAAATATATATTTATATGTTTTATCATATATTTATATAAATTTATCTTTTTCGGAATCACGGGTATTTTTATTGTTTTTTAGGTATTTTCACTTAAAAATGTAACTTGAAGACTCAAACAAGAATACTGGAAGCAATACATCACAAATATATCAATAAATAAATGGGAAAAGGTCAACAAATATGGAAAAATAGGACAAAATGGGTCAAAAAGGTCAAAAATGTCAAAAAGGAGAAAATTATACCGGAGTAGAACATCTCATGGGCTACCAGCCTGGCTGAAAGTACAAGAAAGACGGCTAACGCCCGCGCGCGCGTCAGCGTTGCCTTCCTCCGGGGCTCAAGCGGCATCGTCATCACGTTCACGCGGCTGTGCCTTCCGCGCGTGCCTATGCGCGCCCCACCTGCCCTCCGCGCGCGCCGACGCCATTTCGCCCCATTTTTCACGTGCAGCCACCCCCATGATGTCATGCTGACGTCATAAATGACCTCACCATGTGAACTACGCGTTTTCACCATTTTTGAACATTTTTTCACCCACTTTTTCTCTCCATTCTCTCCTATAAATACCCCCATTCTCTTCACTTCATACCACACCTCAAAACACACTTCTCTCTTCTTTCTTTCTCTCCATTTCTTAGTTTTTAGTTTTTTTTAGTTTTTCTTATGTTTTATCTAGTTTTTCTTATGATTTAGCTAGTTTCTATTAGTTTTAGAGTTCTTCCCTCTTTGGGAAGAACTAGTTATGTTTTTGTAATTTATTAGCTTTTTGATTCAATAAATGGGAGCAAAATTCCGTTTGGAGTGTTTTCTAGCAACGGAATGGCATCAAGTATTGTAAGGATTTTTATTTTCTTTGTAGTTATTTTTTTATGCTTTTATTCTTACATGTTATATTTAATTTTTCTCGTGATTAAATTTAACTGTGCTAGCTGCTTGTAAAAATGATATAATAAAAACGTTGTTATGCCATAAATATTAAATAGGTAAAAATCTCTAAAATGAATTGATTTTATTTTTATTGAAGATTTTATATTAAGAATGTTATAGAGAAATATATTATTTTTTCATTACAAACTTAAATTTGAAAATTAGATTTTAAGGTTTAGTTATCCCGTCGATTTAGAGTAGTGCTCTTTATTTGTTGTTACAATCGCCTCGTAGTTAGTTGAAGCTCTATTTTAAAAGTTTTTATAAGAATTATTATCTGAAAATGTATTGACAACATGTTTTCAGTAGTGGTTTTAAAACTTGAAAGTTAGTACTCGGATAACTAAATTCTTAGGTTTAATTTGGACACCTTGAATAAAGTTTAAACTGCCTAACCCCACCAAAGGTAGCATTTAAATGGGTCATTTTCAATCTCTTAGAACAAGGAATTAATTTAATTAACCAAATTAGTTATCAACCCCACCCATAGGTGTTAATTGATTTGTTTAGTTAACAAAGAATATCTAACCCCACCAAAGGTGGTATTCATACAAAAAAGGGAGAATCAATAAATATCAATTCATATCTTTAATAACCTAAATAATACGAGAAAACATAATTAAATTAGTTATTATATCCATAAATACTCCACTATTTATAAAAGATAAAATTTGCATGAATGTTTATTGAATCTATGTTTAATTTTCTATAATTAGATTAAAAACACAAAAACCCCAAAATATCGTGACAGAATGTTTAGGATTTAATTTCGTTTTTAAAAGTTTGAATAATAAATTAAAAACCACATACATTCCTTCCTTAGATCGACTCGAGTATACTTATCATTTTCTACGAAATGATTCGCAGACTGCGAGTTTTATAAATATAAAACCAAAGTATCGCGTAATTCCACATGCTCTTTTAGCTCATCACACTTCTCATGCTTATATGTATATATTGGTCAATGATAATAATGCCATTCATTTTAATTTGGTTTACACAATAATTTTCACTTTGTTAAAAATTCAAAATTATATCAAATAAAATGAATCAATCCTATTTTCATTTTCAAATTGATTTCAACATGGATATATAAAAAGAGAAAAATGCTTTATGCACTCATAAAAGAAAAATAAAAAGTAAAACCTAAAATTATTAGGTTTTGTTCATTATTTATTTATAAGTCTAATTGATACGTTAGTGAATTATATATTAAGAATGCAATTTAAGAGTAAGACAATGAATGTGTATATATTTTTGTCTTCGTAGATCGCAGTATAAAAATATAAAAAAATTGTACATTAAATAATCATCAATCGTGGACACATATGTATCTTTATCATACTGGAACGAATACTATTATTGGTATCAAACCAATAGTGATTCATATAAGTTAAATCTTCTTATTGAAAATTCGACAATAAAAAGAACTTTAATTTAATTAGTTTATTTTTTTTATCTTTTTTGCTTTTATTCTAAGCTTGATTGTTTATCTTTTTCCCATTACAAGATGATGCATTTCTAGGCATACAATTTTGCTCCTAGAATTGAAACAAATTTTGCTCCTAGAATTGAAACAAATTAGAATTCTTAACTTTCTTTTACGTCTATGAAATAAAATATTTTCAAGAACAAACAAATCAAATAGATTTTATCTCTATTTTCAAGCATCTTTTGATGTTTTGCAATGAATTTAGATGAAGTCTTCTTATCAACATGGACCTTTTCTAGGTACCTTTGAATGATTTCATGTTTGCTCTTATAAATTAACAAAATACCTTTTGTTTTATTCACAAAAAATTATCCTTCATTTTTTTAGACAAAAAATGGGTTTGATAATCAAAATTCCCCTCTTTCATCAATTATGTAGAAGTTACTTTTTCCTAAATCATTAGAATATCCAGACTCATTTCCCCTTTAAAAAGAGGATATAGTTATTTCTTGTGAATTTATCTGGCATAATTTTCTTTGACTTCTTTTTATAATTTAAGGAGAGATGAGTCAAACTTTACTTGGCCTACAGATTCTATTTCACATTCCTTTTCTATGTTTTTTAATTTGATAGATTTTTTTTAATTTCCCTACTTTTGTTTTCACTAGCATTTTCATATATTTTTAAATTTAAAAGAAGTAATTTGATTGGTAAAGCCCAGAGTTTAATCTTATACATATTATAAAGTATCACAAATTGTAGGAAGAGCCAAAGTTCCATATTCGATATGGAACAACTTAGTATTTCATTATTCATTCCCATCCATCCAAAAGTGTTTTTTTATTGTGTATTTTTTATTGGATTTTAATGAATTATGATAAAAAAATATTCTTATTATTGATTTTCTCAATTATTTGAGAACTGCTAATCCAAGTTTTACTTTTATTAGTCTTAGTATATTTCTAACTATTCATGTCAAGATCAATATTGATCCAAGTCTCAATATTGACATTTTTGTAAGACAAAAATAGAGTTATCTCTAACTTTAAGTCTTTTTGAATTTTTATTTTAAAAGGATTCTATTCTGAAATTAAAAAAAAAGTATCACGTCGTGTGTATCTTGGAAATAGTCGCTTCAAAATAAATTTTCCCATGATTATTCCTAAGATACCATTTTTATAAAATAATCCATTACACATAAAAATTTATATGAAATAATTTTCAATTTCAAGAATGTCCAATATATGATTTATGTCTTCTATATGAAAATGATTCATTTTCATAAGATCTTCTTAAGTGTTATTCAAAATATATAATAATGTATGTTTATTGGAACTTTTGATGTAGTTGTTGTAGATAATGGGAGAAATTTTGATTGATCAATAAAAATATATTACAATGCTATTTCTTTTTTTATTTTTCCTTGGTGTATTCAATCCACCATGAAAGATAAAAAGGCATAAAGGTATTTTTGGTTGATTGTTTTCTAAACAGAATTTTTATTCTTCGTAAAAAGGGAATTAATAAGTTAATCAAATTCTTGGTGGTCTCATGAAGTGCTTTTTAGGAGCTAAACTTCCATTTTTCCATATTTCAAGAAAAAACATCTCTTGTTTTTCATTCTCATTTGCATAAGAATGAATGCTATAATTTTCATTTCGAATAGGCATGAATACAACATCTATAGGATAACCTCAATCTTGAAAGTTGTTATACATTTTTATATGATATCCACGATTCCGCTCAATTTGTAATTCAATACACAAATTAATTGGTTCTATTATGTTAGTTATATTTTGTGTATTATGAACAATTTTCATTGAAGGCGATAAGATGATATATTGAGAAATTATAAATCCAAGACTATTGACACAACTAGACACATCACAAGTTCTATACAAATTACTTCTCAATACAATATCTTTCAGAATCATTAAATTTTCATGTATGGATTCTTGAATTCCTACTATAGTAGAATATTCATGCGGTATTTAATTAGATTTTTCACATGTAATACATGTTCCTTTTATTTTTCCTAGCAAAGCTCTTTGCATTGCAATGCCTATTGTATTGGCTAGAATAAAACATCCATAATAAAGATGCTTATTGTACACTTATGATTCAACACACTTTCACTATAGTGTTAGTAGATACTATTACTTTCTAATGAACCATAGTAATATTGTTTGATCAAATCATTGAATTATTTATTTCTCTTGTCTCTTGAAATATCTTCAATGTTTAATTTTTACACACATCTCTTTTTATGAGTCCACAACCATTATGTGACATACGGTTACATCTCATATGAAACTTAATAATATCACTTCTACGAATAGCTCTTAATGTTGTATCTCTTCCAAATCCTGAGCCTTTTATCATGACTTCTGCTCGTTGCATACCTTGATATATATTTTGTGAATAGAATTTCTACTATGGTTTGGGTGGCAAATATGTCCCTCTTCTTGTATCCTTGAATCCACAAGTACTGATGGAGGACCAAGAAATAACCCGACCATGGACATCTATAGCAGTTACAATAGTATTGTTGAAACTTACTTACATATGAATAACTCCTTTTGGTATTCTATGTGCATTTTTACTTGAACTAATATGTCTATTCTTGAGTGAATTGGTTCATGGTATGAATCTTGACATAATTTATCATCTCGTAAATATAAGTTAGAGATATATACAAATATCCATTTCATGTTAAAACAAATCCTTTCTTTTTATTTACTTGTACGTTTGGTCCTTTAGATTTAAGAAGACTCTTTTCAAAAGATTATCAGTGTCTTTATTAATGTCTCAGATTGGAATAGATTTCTATCATTCATCCACGCATCCGAATCAATCATTCTTTTTCACAAATTTTACAAACAGAGGCTCTTATTTTAATATCTATCATCCTTAACATAACTACAAATGGAAGAAACTAAGTTTCTTGAAACTTTCAATTTTGGTTTAATCATTATGAATTCTGATGAACGAAAATCGGCATCGCCGATTCTTGCCAATACTTTGGTTTTATATTTATAAAACTCTCGCAAGTGCACGAATCATTTCGTAGAAAATGATAAGTATACTCCCAAGGTCGATCTAAGGAAGGAATGTATGTGGTTTTTAATTTATTATTCAAACTTTTAAAAACGAAATTAAATCCTAAACATCATGTCACGATATTTTGGGTTTTTTGTGTTTTTAATCTAATTACAGAAAATTAAACATAGATTCAATAAACATTCATGCAAATTTTATCTTTTATAAATAGTGGAGTATTTATGGATATAATAACTAAGTTAATTATGCTTGCTCATATTATCTAGGTTATTAAAGATATGAATTGATATTTATTGATTCTCCCTTTTTTGTATGAATACCACCTTAGGGTGGGTTAGATATTCTTTGTTAACTAAACAAATCAATTAACACCTACAAGGGTGGGGTTGATAACTAATTTGGTTAATTAAATTAATTCCTTTTTCTAAGAGATTGAAAATGAACACTTAAATGCCACCTTGGGCGGGTTAGATAGCTTAAACTTTATTCAAGGTGTCCAAATTAAAACCTAAGAATTTAGTTATCCGAGTACTAACTTTCAAGTTTTAAACCACTACCGAAAACATGTTGTCAATACATTTTCAGATAATAATTTTATAAAAACTTTTGAAATAGCTTCACTCTAACTACCGGCGATTGTACTCATCAAATAAAATAGCACTACTCTAAATCGATCGATAACTAAACCTTAAAATCTAATTTTCAGGTTTAAGTTTGTAATGAAAAATAATATATTTCTCTCTAACATCCTTAATATAAAATCTTGAATAAAAATAAAATCAATTAATTTTAGAGATTTTTACCTATTTAATATTTCGCAAGCATAACAACGTCATTATTACATCATGTTTACTAAATGTTCCAAAGACGCTTAAATTTAACCACAGACAAATTAAATATAACATGTAAGAATAATGCATAAAAATAACGTCAGAAGAAAATAAAATCCTTATGTAACTTCGATGCCATTCCCGTTGCTAGAAAATCTCCAAGCGGAATTTGCACTCCCATTTATTGAATCAAAAAGCTAATAAATTACAAAAACATAACTAGTTCTTCCCAAAAAGGGAAGAACTCTAAAACTAAGAGAAACTAGCTAAAACATAAGAGAAACTTGCTAAAACATAAGAAAAACTAAAAAAACTAAAAACTAAGAAATGGAGAGAAAGAAAGAAGAGAGAAGTGAGTTTCAAGAAGGTGTGTTTTGAAGCCGGAAGCGGGGGTGAAAACACGTGGCGCGCGCGGAGTGGCGGCCACGGGCCGCGCTGGGCTGGCCGGTCGCCGGCCGGCGTAGCTCGGCGCGCGTGAACAGCGGCCCCTCGCACACGGGGCGCGCACGAATGGGCATGTCAACGCGCGCTGGCGCACGCAGTACGGGCGCCTCGGGCGCGGCGCGCCGGGCGCCGGGCGTCATTGCGCGCGCGACCGGGCTACTGCGCGATTTCCGTCTTTTTGACATTTTTGACCTTTTCGACCCATTTTGTCCAATTTTTTCATGTTTGTTGACATTTTCCCACTTATTTATTAATATGTTTGTGATGTATTGCTTCAAGTATTCCTCTTGAAGTCTTTAAATTGCGTTTTAAGCCAAAAATACCTCGAAAAACAATAAAAATACCCGTGATTCCGAAAAAGACAAATTTATATAAATATATGATAAAACATATAAATATATATATTTTTAATCAATTAATGTACATAAAATCATGGTTATTTTAGTGCTGAGCACTCATCAAATTGCATAATTTTTATTCTATTTTATAGTAATATAGGCATAAACAAACTATGACGAATCCTTCTAAAAATAGAACTTACAATCATATTTGGATTATTCATCGAGTATACACAATTTAAGTAATTCAATAATTAAATCTTCATGAATTCACTCTAAGTTCTTTCATTTTTGGGTAAAACTCTTGAAGTATTAAACAATATGGCAGTGGGTGATAATAGAAAAGATATATGTCTTTTATCTTTTTCTCACCAATATTAAAGTTTTACTTTCCTATAGAATTAGATATCGAAGGATTACCATATACAACACAAAATTTATCCATCGATCTATTCCATTGAGCCTCTGGCTTGTTATTATACACCGAGAATTAGAAAGAACTACAATTCTTATTCCACCCAAAACTCTAGGAATTCGGTGATAGTTCGAATAGATTTGTAGATTGGGTGGACTAATTCGTTTTAAATTTAAAGTAGTTCTATATGGACCTTTCCTATTCCGTTTATTTCCTAAGGTTAAAACAAAAAATTATTTATTGTTTTCCTGTTGTTTTCTTATGTTTTCAATAAAACCTTCTCGTAAAATGATCTTAATAATGTTTTTAGCAATGTTAGTATATGGTACTTGAATGGTTCTCCTTTTTTGCATGTCAAAATTTTTTGAAATAGAGCTTCACTCTAACTACCGGGCGATTGTACCATCAAATAAAATAGCACTACTCTAAATCAGACCGGATAACTAAACCTTAAAATCTAATTTTCAGGTTTAAGTTTGTAATGAAAAATAATATATTTCTCTCTAACATCCTTAATATAAAATCTTGAATAAAAATAAAATCAATTAATTTTAGAGATTTTTACCTATTTAATATTTCGCAAGAATAACAACGTCATTATTACATCATGTTTACTAAATGTAAAGACGCTTAAATTTAACCACGCATAAAATTAAATATAACATGTAAGAATAATGTATAAAAATAACTCGTAAAGAAAATAAAATCCTTACGTAACTTCGATGCCATTCCCGCTAGAAAATTCCAAGCGGAATTTGCACTCCCATTTATTGAATCAAAAAGCTAATAAATTACAAAAACATAACTAGTTCTTCCCAAAAAGGGAAGAACTCTAAAACTAAGAGAAACTAGCTAAAACATAAGAGAAACTTGCTAAAACATAAGAAAAACTAAAAAAAACTAAAAACTAAGAAATGGAGAGAAAGAAAGAAGAGAGAAGTGAGTTTTGAAGGTGTGTTTTGAAGTGAAGGGAAGGGGGGTGAAAAACACGTCAAGGCGCGCGGAGTGGCGGTCGCCGGAGCTGAAGCGCTGGGCCGGCTGCTGGCAGTGTATGGCTGGCTGCGGAATAGTGCCTCGCGCTACTGGGCGCGCACGAACATGTCAACGCGCGGCGCACGCAGCGCACGGGGCGCTGGGCGCGCGCGGCCGGGCGCTGGGCGGCCGTCACAAGCGCGATCGGGCTACGGCGCGCGATTTCCGTCTTTTTGACATTTTTGACCTTTTCGACCCATTTTGTCCAATTTTTTCATGTTTGTTGACATTTTCCCACTTATTTATTAATATATTTGTGATGTATTGCTTCAAGTATTCCTCTTTGAGTCTTTAAATTGCGTTTTTAAGCCAAAATACCTGAAAAACAATAAAAATACCTGTGATTCCGAAAAAAGACAAATTTATATAAATATATGATAAAACATATAAATATATATATTTTTAATCAATTAATGTACATAAAATCATGGTTATTTTAGTGCTTTTTGAGCACTCATCAAATTCGTACAATTTTTATTCTATTTTATAGTAATATAGGCATAAACAAACTATGACGAATCCTTCTAAAAATAGAACTTACAATCATATTTGGATTATTCATCGAGTATACACAATTCAGAAGTAATTCAATAATTAAATCTTCATGAATTCACTTAAGTTCTTTCATTTTGGGTAAAATCCCTTGAAGTATTAAACAATATGGCAGGGGTGATAATAGAAAAGATATATGTCTTTTATCTTTTCTCACCAATATTAAAGTTTTACTTTCCTATAGAATTAGGATATCAGAAGGATTACCATATACAACACAAAATTTATCCATCGATTCATTCCAGTTGAGCCTCTTGGCTTGTTATTATACACCGAGAATTAGAAAGAACTACAATTCTTATTCCACCCAAAACTCTAGGAATTCGGTGATAGTTCGAATAGATTTGTAGATTGGGTGGACTAATTCGTTTTAAATTTAAAGTAGTTCTATATGGACCTTTCCTATTCCGTTTATTTCCTAAGGTTAAAACAAAAAATTATTTATTGTTTTCCTGTTGTTTTATTATGTTTTCAATAAAACCTTCTCGTAAAATGATCTTAATAATGTTTTTAGCAATGTTAGTATATGGTACTTGAATGGTTCTCCTTTTTTGCATGTCAAAATTTCGTATAGAGGTTATTACGTCAGAAATAATGTCTTTACTCGTGATAAACTAATATTTTTGTTGTAGCTAATTTTGACATAATCAGCATTCTCTTTTCTTTTCTTTTTTCTAAATTATTTTATCTTTGAAATTATGAAAGGCATATACAAAAGACACAAACAATTAAATATTTAATTGAATTGATGTCATTAAAATTCAAATAATATAATTATGGGTCTTATAATACTTCAGATGCTAATGAAATTATTTTGGTAAAATTTAATTCTTGATTCCTAGGTAATCGCACCAAAAAACAAAGTTTCCTTGGGATTTCCTTCTTGAACAATAAGAACCACAACATTTTCATCATATCGTATTATCATGCCATTGCATGTTTGAGTTCTTTACAAGTATGTACAATTATTGCCTTGATCACTTTGGATCTTTCTAGAGGCGTGTTGGGTACAACTTCCTTGATTACAGCAGCAATAACATCACCAATATAAGCATGTCGTCGATTACCAACCCTCATGATTCGAATACATGTCAATTTTTAGGCTTTGCTATTGTCTTCTACATTCAAATGGCTTTGAGGTTGAATTACTTTTTATTTTCTTTTTTTTTTTAGCAAAGGGTGAATAAAAATAAATAAATAAATGTTGTTTGTTCAAAACAAAAAAAAACCTAAAATTCTTTTTTATACAAATTTTGTTTTTATTTTAATTTCCATTACTATTGAAAAATAATAAATATACTTAATATAGGAATTTTTTATGTTGATATGGAAATAGCTTTCTTGCTATATTTTCTACTACCCTACTCATTTAATAAAGTATTCTATTTGCTTTAACAACATCCACCTAATATTCGAGAGATTCTTTTCTCGAACCCAAATGTATTTTAGTAGGTCTTACTAGAACCAATTTGTTTGGAAATATACGTACCTATATTGTTTTCCATGGTGCACATTTTGTGTCCTTACTCATCGAATTCCTTCTATTTGTCTATATGTGATCCAAGCGAGTTCAAGTGCTTGAAGAGCATATCAACTAAAGCAAATATGATTACCTTAATAAGATATTCCTCTTATTATTCCTCTATTGTGCTTACAAAATCTGGTTCTTTTTAAGTTATAGTTGATGGTCCTTTACCAATTCCATCTCCACTACAGAACCAGATATAAGAGTTTCTTCTCATCCAGCTCCTCATGAATGAAACCACTAAAATATAAAAGCACATGTATTCAGTGAATAATATACTGAAATGGTATGTTAAATCATAAGGTGCTTTGAAATTTTATCTAATCTGTTAGAAATTTGAACATCTAGTTTTGATATATAACTAAATATGTATTTCTTTTATCTATTTATATAAAAAAAATTATTTAGGGATAATGTTACAGATAAAGTCATTTTGTTATAAGGTTATAACAAATTTTTTTTTTGCCTTTTATGGATCAACTAAAATTTAGAAATCCAATCAAATAAATATTTGTGGAGACAAATGTTGACTCTTACTCTAAAAATAAATGAATTACTTTCTAGTTTATTTTGCCATCCTTCCTAATGAATCATTAGGATTCATTTTCAATAAAATCTTATGTATTCATAGGGTTATGTTGTTCCAATATTTTCTCGACTAATGGTTAGGTTTGAATTTTACAATGGAGCATCTGGAAAGAAATTTGTTCTTGAGTCAACCGTTTAGTCTTTATGGCTCAAGCCTTTTTTATATGAACCAATTTGTCTAATTCTAGATTAATTAATAATAATTCTTTATTATATTTATCTTCATGAGATTAGTCATATACCTTACATATTGGAATCATATATTGCTAATATTCCATTTATTTGTATACTTTTCTTGTTTCGTAATTCATATTGGAATCATATATTGTTAATATACCCTACATATTGGAATCATATTAGTAATAATGGTTTTCTCTCTTTCTCTCACCCTTCCATTTATAGTATACTTTTCTTATTTCGTAATTCATAATGAGATTGGTCTTTCTTTTTTGTTTATGCAAAAAAAATTCAATTGCTCTGATGACGTGACGAATATGTCTCGATTGGTTCTTTCTTACTATTAGATAATGTGAAACAATGAGTTGGACATTAGTTATATAAACTATTTTTTCATATTATATCATATAAAGGGCCAGTCCATTTTATCTTAATTCTAAAAAACCAGCGAGTCACTCATTAAGTATAGCAATTATATCAAATGATTAATTTATTTTTTATTTAACTAACCATATTTTTATTAGAGGATGGATAGAAGTAAAGATAAGTCAAGTACGAGCCTATTATTTTTCATTGACAAATATCCAAAATTTGATGCCTAAAAACACTTATTCTATTTCTTCAAAATTTTAGATGATCTCTATAGGTATTAGCATTAAATGTTTGAATTATCTCATCTTAATAGCATGTCGTATATTTATTTTTTATTTGCTTAGATTAAATTATTTAAGTATAAATTGATAGTATATGCTTTTATCTTATTTATGCATGACTTCTATCAAAAAGAGACATATTTGAGGTTACCTAAACAAAAATAAAAAAGAAAATCCACAAAATTAACCACTCACCAAATTCCTACAAAAATGTACAATTTGTACATGGGTCCAATCTCTAAAAAACATATGTTAAAAACTCTTTAAAAATAGAGAGATAAAGAATATATAGAATAATCTATATATTACGACCATTTTAGCCTTAAAGAGTTGTGAGAGTTGGTTAATACAAAAGAAATATAGGAAATAATTCCCCTAGAAGTTATGCATTTATTTTTCCTATACTTCTATAAGGCATATATCTTGAAATTTTTGCTTAATGATTTTGATTGATGCATGAAAATAATATAAATAATATCTTTATAATTTATACATTCGATTCCTTTCATGAGTTCAAAGTTTTGCACTATTTTGAGCCTTTCTTCTTTTATAAGTATGCAGATTTATTAGTTCATTTCTAAACATAAATTCTATTAGCATATGCCTTAGTATGAGTGCTTCAACCCATAGGATTCAATAAATTAAGAGTATTGACTTATGAGGAGTAAAGTCAAAACAAATTCAGATTCCTAACATTGAAATTGAGTGAAGTGTAAACGAAACATTTTTTATTAAAATATGAAGGTGATTTTCGACTAATTATTGTAATAAATCATGAATGTTTAAGAAATTATAATAATCTATGCTTAAAGGTTTTAATTATAAAACTTAAATGAAATTTTAATCATGAAATTTTTTTCTTTTATTTTACTTTGTTATTTTACTTGTTCTACTTGTTTTTATTTTATTTTATTTTTATTTTAAAGATTGTTTTATTTAGTTTAATGTTTGTAGGTATCATTACAGAAAACCCTAATGAGACTTAAACTCGTCCACTAGGACAACCTAGGGATTTAAAGGGTTTTTGCATATGCTAAATACAACCATGTCAATCCACGGAAGTGATTTAGGATAGTTTAACTTTTAGTTTTTACCGCTTCTCTTACGAATGGACTAGCAAGAAGTTGATTAGGGTTTGTGATGAATGCTTAAAAACACTAAAATTATCATGATTTAATACACTTTAATTGATTAAATAGATTTATATTTGTATGATTTTACCATATTTTATATAAATTTATATTTTTGAAATTACGAGTATGTATATTATTTTTCAGATATTTTCACTTCAAAAATAATTTAAAAACTCAAAGACAAATACTGTAACTAATATATCACAATATTTAAAGTGTAGTATTCATTTATTATACAAATAAGTGAGAAAAAATTAGGAAAAGTCAAAAAATAGAAAATGGAAAAAAAGGACAAAACTTTCTAGTAATGCGCATGCCCAGCCTGTCATGCGAGCGTGTCATGCCTAGAACCCTCTCCCATTCCCCCATACACCAATGCCCCCACATGCATGCCAACTTGTCCAAATGCGTTAAGACCATTCTCTACTCTTTTTTTCACCTTTTTAGCATTTTCTCACCTATAAAAGGAAATTCTCCCCCATTATAAAAATCATCCCTAAAAATCCCTCTTCTCTCTCTCTATCTTTCTCTCTCTAGAAATATTTTTTAGTTTTAAATTTATCTTTTTGAAAATAACTAGCTATGCTTTTGTAAATTTCTAGTTTTTGATTCCATAAACAGAAATGCAATTCCGTTTGGAGGTTTTCTATAAACTAAATTAACATCAAAGTTTTGTAAGGATTCTTTTGATATATAATTTTAAAATGAATTCTTTATAGTTAATTTTATATTTTATTCTTATATATTATATTTAATTTTTTTGTGATTAAATTTAACATGACTCGTTATTTGTTAATATGATATAATAGTAACGTTGTTATCCTTGCGAAATATTGAATAAGTAAAATATTTCTATAAAATAAATTAATTTTTTTTATTTAAGATTTTATATTAAGGATTTTAGAGAAAAATATATTATTTTTCATTACAAACTTAAATCTGAAGATTAGATTTTAAGGTTTAATTATCCGGTCTAATTTAGAATAGTTCCCTTTTATTTGTTGATACAGCTGCCCTGTAGTTAGAATAAAGCTTTATTTCAAAAACAATTATAAGAATAATTATTCGAAAATGTATTGACAACATATTTTCAGTAATGGTTTTAAAACTTGAAAGTTAGTACTCGGATAAAAAGAGAACCAATAAATATCAATTTATATCTTTAATAACCTAAATAATATGAGCAAGTATAATTAACGTAATTATCATATCCATAAATATTGCACTGTTATGCAAGATTAAAATTTACATAATTGTTTATTGAATCCATATCTATATTTATTTTTTTATGTTATTAGATTAGGAAACACAAAAAAATTAAAAAATCGTGACAGGATGTTTAGGATTTAATTTTTTTTTAAAGATTGAATAATAAATTAAAAACCACATATATTCCTTCTTTAGATTGACCTTGGGAGTATACTTTTCATTTTATATAAAACCAAAGTATCTACAAAATCGATATTGCTAACCCAATGACGATTTTGTTCATCAGAGTCCAACTATTTTTCAAGTTGACAAACTTCTAGTGACTCAACTATCTTCCCTTAAAAATAGTTGGGTGTATTCATTCCTGCAACCTGACCCCATACTTTGACCACACATAAGGAAAGACATCCCAATCTACCAAAGAAAATATATGTCGTGCATTTCAACAACAAATACCAAGCTATCAACTACATGTAATAAATGTACAAAAAGTCACTTAAATAGGAGAATGCAAACTATGCATGCATCAAGTTAAGCTAACGGTCTTATTTATGCAAGGTTCATACAAAGTGATGTCAAGAAGAAAGATGCATCACAACATAATAATATAACACATTCATAAATAGGACAAACAACAAGAATGCAAAAAAATCATAATACTCACCTTGCCAACATGTAATTGACAGACACCTCTCCACCTAAATGTATGCATGTGAGGCAATGAATATGTTATGTATTCTAAACTCTCAAAACTCTCCCAAAAGTGAAGCATCTACACAGTAGAAAACAGGCAATATAGAAAAAGGGAAACAAACTAAGCATATTTAAAGAACTAGAGGAACCTTATAGATTAACCAATACACTCAACATAAATATCCAAAAGGCCATTAATCCATGATGTAGTCGACTAAGGGTATGACTAGTTTTTTTATGACATGCTCTATGTGTGATATGCTAAACTTGTTTACTCTATATGCCATCGTGATATGATTATATAAACTAAGAAAATACAAATATAGACTCAAGTAAAACCAAGCTTCATATGTCCATTTTTACCCTCCCTTCCCACAAATGTAAGTGCAAGCTTGGAAGAAAGAAATTGGTCTTTTAAAGCTTGAAATGAAAGGCCAAGAATTGGGTAGAAAAGAACAGATATTTAAGTTTAGGCACATAACTCACAAAGATAAGAGGTATCCTTTGAACTTACGATCTTTTCCTTGCACTTCTCAAATTTGAAACACGTAAATTTTGTAAACAGGGGATTTTTTTCATTTTGTGATATATCATTCATTTAATGAAACTGCTTCTTTTTTCTTTCTTTCTCCTTTTTATTTTTCATTCTTTCTAATTTTCTTTTCTTTTCTTTTATTTTCAATCTCTTTCCTTTAAGCTCGACAGTAACACAGATAATCTCAAAGCAAATAAGTCCAACAAGTCAATGTTGAAACTCAAAAAAAGGAGTTCTAGGTAAGTGAGATTTAATATTTGAGCTAGGCCAGTAGGTGCAAAGAAATGAACAAAAAAATGTGAAGGCTCAAGAGAGAAGATTGAGGATGAGAAAACATTGGTGGCTTGAAAAGTCCAAACAATCTAAAGATGGCCTAAATCTTCTCTCTATCCAAGTAGCATCTAGTATTTTATCTCAAGAGACACTAAAAGTGGATTCTATAGCTTATTAGAGACATACAAATCATTAAAGTAAGAGATCCACACAAGCTTCTCAAAATAACCATATAAATTCACTAATTTAAGACATGTGCAAGAAAAAGTTCATTTCCAATAAAATATAAAACTTTAGCCATACATACACTCAACGAATACACATGCCAAAACAATCACATTTCAATCCAAGTTGAATGCATGTCAATCATATATCATCAATGGTCCCTATTAAGTTCATTTTACATGAAGAAAGTTAGCTAAATAGAGAAAAGTGTATAACTATTCAGGGAAGATGGAATAAGAAGAAAGAGAATGATAACTGTATTTTATATAGTTATTTTCATCAATTTTATTAATGATAATTGCTATGTTCTTGACATTTTTGTTTAATTTTAGTTAAATTAATTAATATTCACCTTTTATATGTAGAGAAATACATTTTTAAGAATAATAAATAATTTGTATCGAAAGTTTACTTAATTGCAAATTTTTGTCCAAAAATCTAATTACAAATAAATGAGTGCTTAATTGCAATTATTAAACGTCAAAAATATAATTGAAATTAAAATTGGGCTTGATTGCAATTAAAGAAAGATTAGAATGTTATTTGAATTAAATTTGTGGGTAAAAATGTAATTTAAGGAAATTCAATTTTCTGCACAGGAGAATAATGCCACGCGCACCAGTCACGACTCTCAACACCCACCTTCGATCATCTAATCAACGATCCAGATTGGGCGAGTACATTCTAGATGAAACAAAAGAGAGTACCATGTATAATTGTTGCACGCAGCTCGGCACCCAGTGGAGCCCACCTGCCCGTAGGCCGGCGTGCAGTTTGGGACCCACATGTTGGCTGCGCAGAGTTTCCCCGAGGTGCATCACTCACCGTTGGATCGTCTGAACGGTCCAGATTGAAGCGCGTGGAACCAAGTTGTCGCGCACCAAATCGGTTGCCTAAAAAACTTGTGCGACACGGGACATCCAAGAGGTGTGCACCCTTTCGTTTTACAGAATAAGAAGAAGCCAAGTGTCTATTAAATAATCCAGCGAGTAACATGACGACACGTGTCATGCATTAAGTGAACCAAAACGCACAGAAATGGCACTCGTTTCTAGGCATGCCGTTGTCTGCCACATGTCCCCGCGTGTCTTGCTTTTGTGCGGCGTAGTTCCAAGCACCCTTTTTGCTCTCACCAATTGAAGGATGCCACGTGTCCCACTATATTTTACAAAAAATTAGATGGTGACACGTGGCTGAGTATATTGAAAACAAAATCAAAAGCGCACGCCGTTGTCTCCCACTCAGTTTAAAATAATATTTTTGTTGTAACGGTTTATCCCCCACGCGTTTTATTTTTTATTTTTGATACAAATATTATACGCGTGTCTGCGTAATTAAAGAAAAATGTATATTTTTTTATATATTTTTGTAGCTATAAATAGGTGATAAGATGATAGAGTTAAGGAGTTTTTTTAGAGAGTTTAGTTTTGGGAGATTATTTTGTGTTGTTCGGTTTTGGACTGCAGAACACGCAGAAGCCATTTTTTGGCTTTTGTTGTGTTCTGCGTGTGTCAAATATTTTCGCTACATGATGTTTTAATTTCCTTTCTTCTTATTTTAATTTTTCAGCATCTGGTGTAATTTTTATTTTAATTTTATGAAGTAATTTAATTTTTCTAGGGCTGCATTTGATCTAAATTTATGAAACTTTGATTTTAATTATTTTTGATAGATTTATAAGAAATTCGATTTGTTTGTTCTATTTTGTGCTTAATGCTTTTTGATTATTTACGAATCTTGTCAAAACGATCTGTGACACATAAATAAACTTGGAAGAGGCATTTGTGTGTGTATTGCTTGTAAATAGAATGACATGTATGATGAAGGATAGGAATATACCCTAATTGTATGTCTAGCCATTTGAGAACTTAGAACTTAATGAATCTTATTAAATTTAATTCTCATAGAGATATAGTGAATTAATTTAATGAGATGTGTTTATACGGAGCTCGGAAGAGATGTATGAATAAAATTAGAAGTTTTCGGTTGACAAATTAAATGTACTAAAAAATATAAATCAAAAGAAAATAATATGATTAGAGTGGAATAATTTGGTGAAAAATTGCAATCCTAGATTTCTTTTATTTTGTTATTAAACTCTTTTCTTTAACTTGTTACAAATCAACGATTGTTTTGGATAAAATCAGAACGATACAATTTTAGTACTCAACAAACTATAGTAAAACATCTCCGTGGGAACGATACTTTACTTACAAATCTTTATTACTTGTGACCGTGTATACTTGCACGTTTTTATGTTCTCCAAAAGAGACAACAGAGAGTGCCAAAACAACAAGCACAAATTTTTTGATATTTATTAAAACAGTAAAGAGAGATAACTAAGTAGACAGTTAATATTCAAAAGAGAAGACATTGATGACCTTAAATGAGATCATAAGCCAAAAAGACACGGATGTGTGTCAAGAGAGATTATCAGCACAAATCATTTAATGTTACCTCTAGAGAGAGATAAAGGCAACAAATTGCATACAGTTGTCTCAAAAGAGATCATGGACAACACTCACATCATCATTAGTGAAGAGAACGAAAGAAACAAATTAACTAATGGGCAACACAATAACACCCCCAAGAGAGAGAAGAAACAAGGGATGCTACAAAAACATATCAACATTTGAGAAAGGATTAGGTTCCAATACAAAAACAAGAGATATGTTTAGATAAGGTCAACTCCCCAAACACCATGAATGCCAACTAAACACACGAGTCTAGTCACATCAATGCATGTAAGTATAGAGTCCTAAAGAAAGATAGATAATCTATATGAAATATATATGCATAAGGCAAACCCAAACAAGCATTATATAGGGAAACACTCATGTACTCAAGAAAGTAACACACCTCAATTTTCTCCAAAAATATACATCTAAAGCACAAGAGTAAGAAGAGTAGGTGAAAGATGAATAGAAATCAACATGAGATAAACAAAGAACTATCACAAAACATACTAGGTACAAGAAAGAAGGTCCTAGTAAAAGGTGAGATACATTCTATATGACATGTGATCGGTGCAAAACTGAAAGTGCACAATATCGTTGTTTTATAATAAAGTGATAAGAAGAGTTTCATCCTCAGGGATTGATAACTTACTTTTGAAAAAAACAAAAATGATATTAATCTCAATTTTATCTATAAAAATCACTAAGGTTGTAATTGGAATTTAAAATTAAATCAATTTAACAAAAATGTGCAACACAAAATAAAGATATTGTTCGGAAATCAATTCAATGGGATGAAAACTTCTAGGAAGTCAATTTTACCTAATCTCTCACTATACTTAACTCATCTAGCTAATTGAATTTAATTCTCTCTCTTTCTTAGCAATCTCCAAAAATATCCAATAGTCTCTTTCAATAGTCAATTGGAAATAATCTTGTTCATTAATTTACACAAGAGTATGAAATTTAAAAAAGCAAGAAAGCATTAAAACCAATGATTTTTAAAACTACACAGGTTCATACAAGTTTTTCGATCTCTATATTTACCTATGCTGAAATATTCCAAATCTATCCTATAATTCCCTCATTCAATAGTAAATCATAAGACTAAAATCATCTAATCAATAGCTAGTTAATTAGAAGCATTAAACTAAAAAAATCAGACAAACGTGAAGAGAAATAATTCAAATTAACATAGAAAATCAAGCATAGTTCATAATTAAATTACATCTTTTTCCTAGAATAAATAAAAATTAGTTCATGCTAAAAATTAAATTTAACATAAATGAATTCACCATAATTTTATGAAAGGAATTGAAAGAAAATTGACTCGCAAAAACAATCTATTTTTTGCCTTAATTTTGCGTCGATACTCTCTATGTATATATATATATATATATATAAGAAACCTTCTTCTTCTTGTCCTATTTTCTTTTTATATATATATTAAACCTATATGTGTGCCACTCTCTTCTTTATATATATATATATATATATATATATCTTCCATCATATAAGACAAGATAGCTTCATGCAATGTTGAAATATTGATGGGGCATTGCAGGCATCCTTTTAAAAGAAAATGTTCCATAGAGGCATGTAACTATAGTTTTCTCCTTATCTTCAGGGGTTATAAAAATTTGGTTATACCCTGAATAACCATCTAAGAAGCAATTATAAGAATTATGAGTGTTGGTTAATTTTATAAACAAAATATTTACCTGTAAATTTTGTTTTAGGCCTGCTATCAAATCTATCAAGAAAAGCATAACAAATTCTCAAGTTCTAGATAGTCGTACTTCATGTATATCTTTTATAACTATGACATATAGGATTACATTCATGAATTTAATAGCATATGTTCATAAATTAAAAATTATTTTTGGTGCAAAAATAATTTATTTAAACTTTAATCAATTTATGAAATTATTAATTAAATATTTATAGATGTGTTTTTATATTTTTAATATGTGTTTTAAAAAATGATTTTTTATAATATTAAGGTTTTTAATGGGTTTTGAAAAATTAAACCCAAAATACATTTAATCCTAATACTACTAGGTATTATTATTATCTATATATATATATAGATACAATAGGGTTGAAGTGTATGTACGTAGTAAAATAGAAGTTGAAACTCTCGAAGCTATCAAAAGAAAAGAAAAGAAAGCCTAATTGTGCCAAAAAGATTGAATGAAATATTATTGTCATTTGCATCATTAAAGAGAAGCGGCGGAACTATATATATATATATATTGTGGTCATCTAAACGGTGCCATCAGCTTGTGTTTAGTATATATATTGATTTGCTCAATTTTGTGGGAATGGTGTCAAAAACGTCTTAATGAAAAAAGTTTAATGATTTAAAAATTGCATTATTTCTTGCTCAATGAATCTTTAATATTTGAAGCACAAAGGATTAAATGGGTTGGTTAATATCAAATTGATATTTTAACAAAGGTATTTATTAATAAATTTGTTTGGTATTTTTATCTTTATATAGCTTTTTTTTCATTAAATTTTTATATGTTTGAATTAAATAATTTTATGTGTGATCATAATTATTTAATTTGATTATTGAATTTTAAAGAAGCTATTTTTTATGGAACATGTGCTTAATTTGTTTGCTCTAAGATTTGCTAGTTGATTTATTTTAAGTGACATATGTTTTAAATCATACAGTTAGGATTATTCATTGTTCAATCCATTCTAGAACACACACAGGCACTTGTGTTTTTTTTGTGCTAACCTTTTTGCATTTTATTTGTGAATGATCTGATTGGCGGGGAGCTTATTTGAACATTGGTTTGGAAACCGCTCACGCTAACATTAGAAATTGTGAAAATAGAGCAGGGGCTCATAAATAAATTACATTGGGGCAGTATCCTAGGGAGGGTAGCATAAGACTCAGTTTGTACTTGAACATTTGATTTTCATAGTGGAAAGTTAGGTGGTCCGGTGGACCGGTGGTTTTCCTCTTAAGTCATGGTTGTGGCCTAGGTTGTTTCAACCTAAAAATATCATGTGTTATTAATTTATTTTCACATTTTATTTTACACACGATTGCATGCTTGATCGCTTTTTTTAGGTTATTAAATTATAAATTGGTAAAAATTAAAAATAACCTATTCACCCCTCCTAGGTTAATTGGGTCTACATTTTATAAAATTTCAATTTGTATCAAAGCGGACACTAGACAAACTAAGTGAGATTGATCCTTAAGGATATACACTCCTACTTATGGACCAAATGAAAGAAGATGGGTCAGCTATTAGACCCCCCTTCTTTGGTGGGTTTAATTACCCTTACTGAAAGGCTCGCATGCAAGCCTTTCTCAGACAAGATGAAAAAGTCTGGGAGGCTATTCTTGATGGTTAGGATCCACCTTTGGTAACAAAAAATGGTGTAACAATCATAAAGCCAAGAAGAGACTGGACCATTGAAGAATGCACCCTTAATGGGGAAAACAAAAAAGGTCTAAGCTCAATATTTGTTGTAGTGTCGATGCTTGAGTTCCATTGCATCTCTGACTATGAGGAAAGTAAGAATATGTACATGATAAACATTGATGAACTTTTTGGGTCTATCCAAACCTATGAGCTTACTCTTGTTCATCCCAAGAAAATCAAGAATATGGCATTTAAAAGCTCCAAAACATACATCTATGATAGTGATAGTGATATGAATGATGAGTTATTAGTCTTGCTAGCACAAAATTGAAGAATTTCTTGGAAAAAAAGGGTCAACAGAATAATCAATCCAATAAGGGACAATCTAGTTGTTCATAGGACCGAAAGTCAAGGGAAATCAATCCTTCTAGCTCTGATGGTAAGAAAACTAAGCTCACTAGTCCTCAATGCTATACTTGTAGGGGCTTTGTTCATATTTCTATAGATTGTGCAAACAATAAAAATAAATTTGGAAAAGCATTTAATGCTACACTCAGTGACATGGAAAGTGAGCAGAATAATACTAGTAACTCAGAAAATGATGACACTAACTATCATGCCTTCATCGCAACTGCCAAAGCACACCACAATGATTTCGACTCTAGCTCAAATGAATAAAATGAGGAAGTAAACTCTTCTTTCTTATTGTCTAAGTTTTATGTATCGAATTATGAGGAACTATTCATGGATTGTCTAGGTGCTAGAGAAGAAAGGGATAAACTACTTGTAGAAGTAACTAAACTTAATGATATCATCAATGTTCACAAAATAAATTCCTCTAGCCTAGAGAAAGAAAAAAAATGAATTGTTTGAAAATATTAATGTCATGAATCTAAGACTTGTAGAAACTAATGAGGAAAAAAAAGCTTAGGCAAGAACTTATTATTGCTAAAGAGACGGTAAGGAATTTGGTCAACATGGATTGGACTTTTTTAATACTTACATATACATAACCTCATTATTATATTTATTGTATAAATTATTTTACAATTTTGACTTATGCACATACACATTCTTGTACATGTCATGATCGATGTTGACATAAATGTATTCACACACTCACGAACAAACATGTATACTATGCTTGAAGTTTATGAATTTTCTTGAAAGACTCTAAGACTTCAACTAATCTTAATTGTAAAATTGTGTTGAGTTATATTTTTTGCTTACTAAAATTTTATCGTATGGAGGTACCTAGTATTGAGAGGGGCTACCTACTAGGATGTGTGAAGCTACCGTGGTGAGCAGAGAGGGATACCTTACAACTTGTATGAAAGTCATCATGCTAGGTTTATGGCTCATGCAAAAATAATTATAATAATGAAATATTGTGCAGAAACCTACTACTTATAAAACTTGTACTTGGAATGCACAAAAAGAAAGAGCGAATAGAGGTTAAAAAAAATTCATGTGCCTCATTTATAAAATAAAGAAAAATTTAAGTCCTCTTTTAATAAATATATTTTATTTTGTGAGATTGAAGACTCGATTGTAATTTTACATGATAGGTGATATTTTTTCTTTTGAGTCTTTCTTGATTGATCATAAATGAATTAATTGATATATTTGTGGAGTTTAAACATATACATTGCTTTTAAGTAAATGTCAATATGTCATTATATTTGCTTGTGTACTTGTGTGTCTCTTATACTCTACTTGCTTATTTATATAATAAATAATCAAAATTTGATTTTTAAAATTGGTGAGTTCTCAATTGGTTATGTTCTCGTTTATGATTAAATGAGTTTAATACCTTATATGACTATTTATGTTATTTATGAAAATTAAAAAAAAATCAATTTTTTATTCATTTACATCTTATTTTAATTTATTACCTTTTTAATTGGTTTCCAAGTTAGAGAGTCATAAAACTTAAGGGAAGTTTACAGCACATTGCACTTTTACATTACTCTGATTTTACATTGATATATCTTTAGGAGGTGTTTAGCTTCATTGCTTTATCTAATGTTTTGTCTTTCTCATATGTAAAAAAAGGGGAATGAATAATGTGTTTTACTTTCAAGTTTTTATTTTGTAATTCATAAACGGGAGAAAAAAATTTAATTCAACTTCATTGGAATGAATGCATACTACATGACTATTATATACACTTCACTTATTTCTATGTAAACTGAACTAATGTACAATGAGATTTTCAAGCCAAATTTTCGTATGCTTTATTTATGTCATTTTAGTTACTTACAAAATTTTCAAGTTTCAACAAAGATGGATTCACTGAACCATAGGATAGTTTTACTATGGAGTCTGGCACACTATTGTATTTTTATCATATTTTTATACGTGTCATGTAGTGAGTGAGAGATTTTGTCACACGAAAATGTCAAAGGGAAAGTTTGTAAGGATTATGAGTATTGGCTAATTTCGTGGACAACATATTTACCTATAAATTTGTTTTTAGGCATGCTAACAAGTCTATCAAGAAAAGAACAAATCCTCAAGTTCAACATAGTCATACTTCAAGTATATCTTTTATAACTACGACACATAAGATTGCATTCATGCATTTAATAGCACATGTTCATAAATCATAAATTATTTTTGGTGCAAAATATTTATTTAAACGTTAATCAATTTATGAAATTATTAATTAAATATTTCTAAATCTTTTTTAATATTTTTAAGATGTATTTTAAAAAATGAATTTTTATAATATTAAGGTTTTTAATGTGCTTTGAAAAATTAATTCCAAAATACATTCAATCTCAATACTACTAGGTATTATTATTATTATTATATAGATACATTAGCGCTGAAATGTGTGTAGAAAAATAGAAGTTGAAACTGCGAAAGTTGTCTAAAGAAAAGAAAAGAAAACCTCAATTTTGTGGTCATCTCAACGGTGTCATCAACTTGTATTTAGTATATATATTGATTTGCTCAATTTTGTGGGAATGGTGTTGAAAACATCTTACTAAAAAAGGTTTAATGACTTAACAATTGCATTATTTCTTGCTTACTAAATCTTTAATATTTGGAGCACAAAGAATTAAATAGGTTGGTTAATTTTAAATTGATACTTTATTAAAGGTATTTATTAATAAATATTTTTTGTATTTTTATCTTAATATAGCTTCTTTTTCATTAGATTTTTATATGTTTGAATTAAATAATTTTATGTGTGATCATAATTATGTAATTTGATTATTGAATTTCAAAGAAACTATTTTTTATGGAACCTGTGCTTAATCTGTTTGCTCTGAGATTTATTAGTTGATTTATTTTAAGTCACATATGTTTTAAATTATCTAGTTAGGATTATTCATTGTTCAATCTATTCTAGAACACACACAAACACTTATTTTTTTTTTGTGCTAACCATTTTGCATTTGATTTGTGAATGATCTGATTGGTTGGGAGCTTATTGGAACATTGGTCTGGAAACTGCTCACGCTAACATTAGAAACTGTGAAAATAGAGCAGGGGCTCATAAGTAAAGTACATTGGGGCAGTATCCTAGGGAGGGTAGCATAAGATCAAGTTTGTACTTGAACATTTGATTTTCATAGTGGAAAGTTAAGTGGTTCGGTGGACCGGTGGTTTTCTTCTTATATCATTGTTGTGGCCTAGGTGATTTCAACCTAAAAATATCGTGTGTTATTAATTTTTTTCCATACTTTATTCTTACACATGATTGCATGTCTGTTCGCTTTTTTAAGATTATTAAATTATAAATTAGTAAAAATTAAAAATAACATATTCACCCCTTCTAGGTTAATTAAGTCTATATCTTATAAACTTTCAGCAATAATAGGGATATCTAGCCAATTGATCTAGCATTTGATCAATGAATGGAGATAGAAAATGATCCTTTATTTTTGCTTTTTTCAACTTGTGGTAATCCATACATAAATTCCAACACGTGACTATTCTTGTAAGAATAAGCTCATTGTTTTCATTTTTCACCACCATCATTCCACCCTTTTTTGGTACAATATGCACTGGACTTACCCATGAGCTGTCTGAAATAGCATAAATAATTCTAGCATTGAAGAGTTTCAAAATTTCAACTCTCACAACTTCCTTCATTGCTGGATTTAATCTTCTTTGGGGCTCAATTGATAGTTTATAAGGCTCCTCAATTAGAATCGTGTTCATACAAATGGATGGACTTATACCTTTTATGTTAGAGATAGTCCATCCCTAGGCTGTTCTATATTCTTTAAACACACATGGTAAATTTTTCTCTTCTTCGGGTGTAAGTGATGCCGCAACAATCACTCGAAAGGTGTAATTATCACCCAAGAACGCATAGCAAAGATGATCAGGCAATTGCTTAAACTCTGAAGTTGTAATTTGCTGTACTTTTTTTGTAGAGATTACACAATCCCTCTTTACTACCATTGGCTCTAGCCTCTCCACTTCTATGCTACATGATGTAACTTACTGCAATACTTCCAAGGAAAATACAAAGTGGAGAAATTCTTCACTAACAAAAGGTAAATCATGTTCACAAATAGCAGAGTTATTGAAATCATAAGCATGAGATAAAGTGGTGATACATCGTTCTAGGTGATCGGCACGCATATCCTCTTGAAAGACTTTTACTACACATTGCTCAATGACATCTACCCAAAAGCAAGTGCTTGGATCTTCTAGAAATCTTAAGGTTTCGTAGATGTTGATTGTAACATCTTCCTTGTTCACTCTCAATGTTAACTCACCCTTTTGAACATCCATTAAATCCTTTCACGTAGCCAAGAATAGTCGGCCAAGAATTAGTGGAAAATTTTGGCCTTCATCCATATCTAACACCATAAAATCAGTAGGAAAAATAAATTTATCCACCTTTACCAATAAATATTATATGATTCCACGTGGATACTTAATGGATCGGTCTGCTAGTTGTAAAGAAATTATTGTTTGTTTTATCTCTCCAAGTCAAAATTTCCTATAAAAAGACAATGGCATAAGATTAATTCAAGCACCAAGATCACATAAAACTTTATCAAAAAATAAATTTCCAATCGTGCAAGGCAAACTGAAACTCCCTGGTTCTTTTAATTTTTGAGGTAATTTCTTTTGAAGAATGGAACTACATTCTTTAGAAAGCTTCACTGTTTCAAACTCCTCCAACCTTTTCTTATTGGAAATGATGTCCTTCAAGAATTTGGCATAATTTGGCATGTGTTCCAAGGCATCTACCAAAGGAATATTTATGTGAATTTTCTTAAAGATATCCAAAAACTTAGAAAATTGCTTATCTAATTTTTGTTTTTGAAAATGTTGAGAATAAAGAAGTGGAATAGAGAGAATTAGGGGATTGTCAGGAAATGAAATTGATGGAGGCATGTCAGTCTCTCTTAGTGTAGCATCAAGAATCTCTTCTTCTTCTACTTTATTATTACTTTGGCCATTGTTTGGAGCTATATGGGTGGACTCGGTTTCCTTTGATGGTGACCTCTCAATTTCTTTTCCACTCCTAAGTTTAATGACATTGCATTGTTCCTTTTGATTCACTCCTATATTGCTAGGAAAAGTTCCTCTTTGTTGAGCATTGATGGTTTTGACTAGTTATCCATCTATGAATCATTCTTTTTAAACCTTGCTTTAGTCTCCTCAACAAAGGAAACCATGGCATCCTCAAGTGAAATTTTCTTCTTGCTTGATTAACTATCAAACCTTGGAGAAGGTTACAACACATTCTTTGTGTTTCCATAAGAAAAATTATCATGAATTTGAAGCCCTGGATGGTAGTAATTTGGTATAGGATCACCACGATAATTGTAGTTCTGATTGTTGATGTATTGAACATGTGTTTGACTTGCTTCATTCATCGGAACTGACTTACTTAAATCTGTAACATATTATGCACTTTGTGGTATTCTTTGGGTTGTCAAGGCTGAAATCTGATGAGATAGAGAAGCTACACGAGTTGAAAGGGCAGCAAATGGATCCAATTCATGAATCCCAACAACTTTCTTAACCATAGATCTTTCAGTTGGCCATTGATAATTATTTAAGGCCATTTCATTCAAAAGAGAAGTAGTACCTTCAGGTGTCTTTGACGACAAAGTTCCACCAAAAGTAGCATTAACTATAATTCTACTTTTCTAATTTAACCTATTATAGACCATCTAAACTTGCAACCAATCTAGCAATCCATGTTGAGGACAATGTCGAATCATATCTTTATACCTTTCCCATGCTTTATAGAGTGTCTCAAAATCATTTTTCTTGAATTGACCAATCTCACTTCTAAGTTGGGCTATTTTTCAAGTGGAAAGAATTTAGTAAGAAACTTTTCTGCTATGTCCTATCAATTAGTGATGCTTCCCAATTGAAGAGATTGTAGCTAACCTCTGGCCTTGTCCCTCAATGAAAAAGGAAAAAATCTCAACCTAATGGTGTCTTCAGTAACATCATTCATCTTTATAGTGTCACAAATCTCCAAGAACATCAGCAAATAAATATTAGGATCAACAAGTGGTGATCAACTAAATTGGGCTTGTTGCACCATGCTAATCAATGTTGGTTTAAGCTCAAAATTGTTGGCATTAATGGTTTGGCTTCTTACACCTGAGTAATTGTCATTCACAATTGGCCTTACATAATCCTTCAAGGTATGTGGCTATACATTCTGTTTCCCTTCAATTATGGCTAGTACTTTCTTCTTTCTTCATGATCTAAAGGTTCTTTCAATCTCCAGATCAAAAGGAATAATTTGTTGAGTTCTAGCACGACGCATTCAATGTCAAAAACATACCTAAAGAAAAATAAAATATAATATAATTCTAAATTAAAACCAAGATTGATCTGTATCAATGTTGGCAAAATAAGAAAAAATCAATCCTCGGTAACAGCGCCAAAAACTTGATAGGTGTGAAACTGCAAGTGCATAGTACTATAGTTTTATAATAAAGTGATAAGAAGAGTATCGTCCTTAAGTATTGATAATTTACTTTTGAAAAATACCAAAATTATACTAATCTCAATTTTATCAAGAAAAATCATTAAGGTCGCAATTGGAATTTAAAATTAAATCAATTTAACGAAAATACGCAAAAACAAATAAAAATATTGTTAGAAAATAAAATCAATGGGAAGAAAACTTATAGAAAATTGATTTCACCTAATCTCTCACTATGCTTAACCCATCTAGCTAATTGAATTTAATTCTCTCTATTTGTTAGCAATATCCAAAAATATCCAAAAGCCTATTTCGATAGTTAATTGGAAATAATCTTGTTCATTAATTTACACAAGAGTATGCAATTTAATAAAACAAGAAAGCATTAAGACCAATGATTTTTAAAACTACATAGGTTCATACAAGTCTTTCAATCTCTATATTTACTTATGCTGAAATATTCCATATCTATCCTATAATTCCCTCTTTCGATAGTAAATCACAAGATTAAATCATCTAATTATTGTCCAGTTAATTAGAAGCATTAAACTCAGAATAAATCAGACAAATCAAGCTTAGTTCAGAATTAAATTAGATCTTTTTCCTAGAATAAAGAAAATTAGTTCATGCCAAAAATTAAATTTAACATAAACGAATTCACCATAATCTTCTGAAAGGAATTGAAAGAAAATTGACTCACAAAAAAAATCTAATTTTGCCTTAATTTTGTGTCGTTGTTCTCTCTCCTTTCTCTGTTCGTTTCTACGCTGCTTTTTCTATTTATTTATTTTTGTTTCTGTTCTCTTGTTGGCGGTTGTTCTACCTCTCTTTTTTTCAATCTTCCTCCCCCTTCTATATATATTAGACACCTTATGCTTCCTACCCTATATATATATATATATATATATATATCCCTCTGCTCCTTATCCTTTTCTTTTATATAGATATTTTAATATAAATAAATCTCTATTTAAATTTGAGAGTCCTTAAATGATATAAATGATATGCTTTTAACAATTTTGGATCTTCATTATCTTCAAATCTACAATAAAATTTCAATAATAATAATGAATTCTAAATTTAATAAAAAATAAATAAAAGTAAACTAAAGTTAAAGTTGAGAAGTGCTAAATTATATCAAATTATGCAAGTTATCAACATGAGAAATGAATGATAGGATTATAGGGAAAAATCCCAAAACTTTGACATTGCATGACGAGAACATGTGACATGATGCTCATGTAAATAGCCACAGAAGAAGTAAGAGACAAGTTAAGAAAACACATAAAAAGAGAATGTTAAAGTAACTGGTAAGGAAGAATACTAATAAAGGGTCAAATTACCAGGCATAGGATCAAATAGGAAAATTAACATACTATACAAGACAAAGAAGTAGAGAGAGAGAAAAAAAAGATATGCATGAATAAGAAAACATGAAACATGTAGACAACAAAAGTTCATAGAGTTACACAACCTCACAGAACAACAATAGCCCATACTAAAGGCGACAAAGAGCACAAATATACAACATGTGTGTATGTGTAGATAGAGCTCTAGGATTAAGCACCCATGCAATTAAGCATAAACAGGATTGACCCGCTTTGATACCAAATGAATATTCCCATACTTAGGAACAATTGCACCAAGGCAATTGTTCTTTCCATTCAAATACATAATCGGGACCTAGATGAGAAGTGGAGATATTAACCCATGGAATCTATTCGTCACCTCTATATCAATTCGACCAAACGGGCCTCACAAACATGAGTTAAGAAAATAATATAGTGAAAGTACAAAACAACATGCTCAATTTAATACATAATAAAAATAATCAATAGTTAGATGGAACAAATTTTGGTAAACAACCTAGTTATAGTGCATCTCAAAGTCTCTTATCCATAAAAGTAACAACCATTAGCATGGTAAACAAATAACATCATATGAAATAAGAAAGCATACAATATCCATCAAGGATTTCCAATCACTTCAAGACTTCATATGTGGGAACATATTCGGTGAATGTTGATTGTACTCTCACAACATGCAATTAAATAAAACACAGCAAAGTTTGACACCTAAACAGTACCAAGGTAAGGAGACGCAAACTCCTTAAAAACATATACTAAACTCATATGCATATAATAGATAGAAGAAACATAAATTATTCAAGAAGTAGGTAGATTACTTTAATAGAGCATAAGTAATGATTAGAAAACTATATGCATGCTACATTAAAAGGAAATAAGGTCTGCAATAACATATAACAAATACACTTTCTAATCAGAGTCTACATCTAGTATGTTGGCTCATACATGATAGAAACTCATATTATACTAACACTAGAAATTGATCATGCATAATAACAAATAAGGAGTCCAAGGCTTGATACACATCTAGGTTAAAGAGATACTGACTCCTTAAGGACTTGTCACATAACAAAAAGAAATTAATGCATTAAACACAGGCAGTCAAAAATAAGAGACATATAAGTTATATAGCAATCAGATAGCTAGTAATAAATAATAAAATCTTTGAAATCAAAGTTTACATTTCAATATGTAGAGACATACACCATTTAAACTCTGATTATACTAGTCATACATTTAAGCATGTATAACATCTAATATAATGAGGTAAATCTACATTGAAATTCTATCTATAAGGTAGCATCCTGGGGTTGCTTAAGGTAACCACTCAGCAGCAAAAATTCCACTAAAAAAATAAATAGATACAACTCGATAAAAAAGTATAAACCCAAATACCTTTATCAGTCAGGACACTTACCCTGACTATCTATTACAGCTCTTGCTTGCTACCTCTACAATAACCTAGTTCAACACATGAACTTAACTCTCTTCCAAAGCCCACACCACTCAAAGTGGTGTAATCAGTAACCAAAGACCAGTGATGTGTAAAGTGAATAAGAAAAATGTTGCATGAAGGAAATCATCATCCGACACATGGCTCACATACAATCCACTCATAAACACCATCTCAAGTACTGACCACTCACAAGCACAATTTTTCTCACATAGTCACGAATAACTAATACCTAAAAACACTCAAGGTATTAGTATCTGAAAATACAAAACGAGATGTTAATTGAACAGAGCTATGCTACAATTTTCTAGATGAAAAATAAGAAGAAATTGGGGGTATCTATAAAACTCAAATTTTTCACCTTGCCAGCCACCTCACCAACCACCTTGTTAAGGGTGGTGGTGAGCATGGTTACGAGGGACTAAAAAGTCACATTTTTTCCTTTTGAAAATTATAGAATACTTTCCATAAATACCCACATCTAAAACAAACCAAAAACACAAGTGACAATGTCATCTCACTTTCCAAAAACAAAAACCCACCTAGAAAGCATACTACAAAAACAAACCCAATGATTTATGTAAACATGCTCACACACAAAGTGTTTCTAACTATGTGCGTGTGTGAATTACTGGTCTGTAAAAACCAAGCTTACATAGAAGAAGACAAATACACTAAGTTAAATAAATAGACTCTTTATATTGCATACATGAAGCCAACAATGGCATAGATGCCTATAGGAATTACACATGAAACTCCTTGGATATTGTTGTGTGTTTTGCAACACACAAAAATCGTGCAAGTATACACGGTCACAAGTAATAAAGATTTGTAAGTAGAGTATCGTTCCCACAAGGATTTGTTACTATAGTTTGTTGAGTACTCAAATTGTATCTTTCTGATTTTATCCAAAACAATCGTTGATATGGAAAAAGGTAACAAAAAAATAAGAGAACTCTAGGTTTGCAATTTTTCACCAAACTAATCCACTCCAATCATATTATTTTCTTTGGATTTATATTTTTTAGTATATTTAATTTGTCAACCGAAAACTTTTTTTTTATTCATACATCTCTTCCGAGCTCCGTACAAACACACCTCGTTAAATTAATTCACTATATCTCTATGAGAATTAAATTCACCAAGATTCATTAAGTTCTAAGTTTTCAAATGGCCAAACATACAATTAGGGTATATTCCTATCCTTCATCATACATGTCATTCTATTTACGAGCAATATACACAAAAATGCCTTTCTCAAGTTTATTTTTATGCCACAAATCGTTTTGATAAAATTCGTAAATAATCAAAAAGCATTAAGCACAAAATAGAATGAACAAATCGAACGTCTTATAAATATTTCAAAAAAAAATAATTAAAATCAAATCTTCATAAATTTAGATCAAATATAACCCTAGAAAAATTAAATTACTTCATTAAATTAAAATAAAAATTACAACAGATGCAGAAAAATTAGAAGAAGAAGAAAGAAAATTAAAACATTTCGGATCGTAAATATTTAGCACATGTAGAACACAACAGAAGCCAAAAATGGCTTCTGCGTGTTCCACCGTCCAGCCCCAAACACCACAGAAAATCCAAACAAAAAAAAAACTCCCAAACTCTATCATAATATCACCTATTTATAGCTAAAACAATACATCAAAAATATTAAAATATCATACACGCGTTAAAATTTGTATCGAAAATAAAACCCCGACATTCCCCTTAAAATCCGCGGTCACGCGAAAATCAAAATTTTATTTTAATTCATGCTAGACAAGAGCCGTTTCTGTATTTTTTTTATTCATTGTGCGTGCCACGTGTCAGCGTCTGATTCGCTGAAACACATAGTGAGACACGTGGCAGCATCTCATTCGTTGAAGGGAATGGGCGCACATAGAACTTGTCGCACAACATCGGGGCACGCGAAACGTGAAGCAATGGCTGGAATGAGGGCGAGATTCTACGCTTTTGTGTTCACCGATATGTGCCACGCGTCCTCTTATGATTCATTCAAGGGGAAATGGGGACACGTGGAAGACTTTAATTCGCTGGAAGAACGATTGCACGTGGTTCAGCCGCACAAAACAACACCCTTTGGCAAACGTGCGTCAGACATGTGGGTCCCACCCTGCACGCCGGTCTGCGCGACAGGTGGGCCCCACTCGGGCATCGAGCCGCGTGAAAACGCAGAGTCTGCACGCATTCGCGTTGGTCGGGCTTTAACTACACGCGCCAATCTTGACCGTTTATGCTTTGATCGGACAGTGGGTGATGGACGTCGTGATTTGTGCGAGTGCGATTCTTTTCCTGCGCAGAAAATTCAAATTTTTTTTAATTCTATTTTGACCCATAAATATATTTCAAATTACATTTTCAACTTTGTTTATTTGCAATCTAACCCTTTTAGTAATTTAAATTATATTTTCAACTTTTATAAATTGCTATTAATAACTCTTTTATTTAAAATTCTATTTTTGGGTACAAATTAGCATTTAAGTACGTTTTCGATACAATTTACTTAATTTTATTAAAATATATAAAAAACAATAAATACTAATTTATTAAACTAAAATTAACTAAAAATACAGAGAACATAGTATTTATAATCAATAAAATAGGTGAAAATAACTATATAAAATACAGTTATCAGATATGAGAAGACAATTTCTTATTTTATTTTATTTTGTACCTAATTCTTGATACAGTTTTGTATTTTTTTGATCTTCTTGTAGATCCTCAGAATAATTTTTGGCTTATGCAAACCAAATAGAGTGATGACTTTGGGTTGCACCAAGTTTGAACCAAGTGGATCTATTTTTTCTTCTGTAATCCCCTACTACTATACATATACTGACACACCATGTATATATATTTTTATTTATCCATTTTTTTAAGCATAACAAAATATGGAATTTTGCATTGTTTAGAATATTTTATTTATATATTCTTTAGCCATATCTTTTAGTATATCCATATATTTCAGCAACTAGATCTTTCAAATATCTTTCAAAAGATCTCATCATTAATAATTATTACTTATATAATAAATTTACTATATATAAGTTATGTTTTTAGATGGCTCACACATTTGGTTAAAGTAGAATTATAATTCATTTTTATTCTTTATTTTGTTTTTAACATAAGAGAAGAAAGACTTATTTTTCATTGTACAATAAACAATTATGGATTTGAAAATCATAGAATTTTTGTTTGATGTTTTGGTTTACTCATGAAAACTATCAACAAAAATAACGAAATAGAACAGCTTCTACTTCCTCAATGGATAATGAGAAAACGAATGAGCATCCGCATGTAAGTTCTAGATCTAAGTGATAGTATCAAGCCCCTTAGATATTGTTCTTGAAAAATCACTTTGTCTACCATAATTTTAAAATAGGTAATAACCATCATCTTCCAATCTCTAGTATTAATGGATATTTGTATGTTAATGATTAATGTTTCTTTTCCTTAAACACTTTATTACACACTCCATATGCAGCAACCAATTTTTTATCTATCCATTAGTTATATGTTGATAATAAAGTCATTTTGGAATTTCGTCCAAATGTTTTTTATGTTAAGGATCAATGTTCGAGGAAAATTCTCCTTCAAGGAATCAGTGAACGAGCTTTGTACAAACCCAAGGGTAATGTTCAAGGTGCATAGAGTGATAGTGCATTTGTTTCATCATTTTTTGGCTATGCTTTTGTTGCTGATATCTTTCAGTGGCATGCTTGCATGGGTCACCTTTCATTTTCTACTATTTAGAAGGTGTTGCATATATATGTATATACCTAAAAATAAGAATAATGAAAGTTTATTTTGTACACACTATTAAATTAGGAAGTCATATAAACTTCCTTTTACTCACAAACATACTCGAGTTATCAAGATTTTTTATTTGTTGATTTTGTACATCCCTAGTGGTACCAACTACTGGTGACAAATATTTTTTTTTTCTATTGTTGATGACAACTAGCATTGTATCTAGTTGTTTCCATTAAAGACAAAAGAACAAGTTACTTCTATTTTATGGCCTATTGCTTCTATGATTAATAAACTGTTTTTTTACTAATTTAAAAGTTATTCAAACTAATGGTGGTTTTGAGTTTAAACCTTTAGTTTCATCTCTTGAGAAGGATGGGATTGTACATAGGTGCACTTGTCCGCATACAAGTAAACATAATGGTATTGTTGAATGTAGACATAAGAGGATAGTTGGACGTAGCGTAACAATGATGTATCAATCTCATGTTCCATGTGCATATTGGCCCTTTGCCTTTAAAGCTACTATTTATTCTTTAAACAGAATGTCTTCTAAGGTGTTAAATGGTGATAGTCCTTTTGAGGTTTTCTTTAAAAAATGACCTAATTATACTATTATGAATATCTTTGAACCAATTTTTGTTCTTTGTTTTTCTTGGGCATGCTTCTAAGAAAAATGGTTACTTCTGCCTTGATGTGAGAAGTTCCAAAGTATATGTTAGTCAACATGTTGTGTTCAATGAGAATGGTTTTCCTTTTCATGTGTCATCTTCTTATATCACTCCTAGTGCATCTTCACCATCAATATGCTTGCCTTATCCTTCTATCTTGTGTTATATGCATGTTTTTTCTCCTTCTTCTTCTGTGTTACCAACACATTCAACTTATGCTTCTTTTCCTTTTGGTGTCTAAAATAGTGTTACATCTAATGATGTCTATGTTGATCCTATCATCGATATGACTTCTGATAATGGTGTTTCTAATTCCTCTATATCATATGCACCTAATGTTATTGCATCTTTTCCTAATGTACCTACTAGCTCTCTTGATTTAGATGCTACTCCTAGTGGTGCACCAATTATTCACATTTCTTCTCATCTTGATAATAATCTTCATCTGGTTATTGATATTCATGTTAAAGGCATTCATAAACTTCCTAGTTTTTCTAACAAGCACTACATGAATGCAAGAAGTAAGATTAGTGTATTCAAGCCTCGAGATTTCAGTGCTAGTTTAGTTCTTCTAGAACCTAAAAATTGGAAGGATGCTTTAAGAGTTATTGAGTGGATGGATGCAATGCAAAAAAAGTTTGATACACTTCTCAAAAATGGAACATGAGAACTGGTTTCTCTTCTTGAGAAAGTTATCAAGTGTAAGTGAGTTTTCGTGTGTAACTCTTGGCTAATGATGAACTTGAGAGATATAAAGCACGTCTTGTTGCCAAAGGTTATCTTTAAGTTGAAGAGTTTAACTATTCTAAGACATTTTCCCCTACCAACAAACCTACCACAATTCGAATTGTGCTTACACTTGCTTTGTCTCGAGGTTGGCTCATTAGACAGGTTGATGTTAATAATGTATTTTTGCATGGTGATCTTGTTGAAGATGTGTATATGGATTAGCCAATAAGTTTTGTCAATAGTCCGGGAATGGTTTGTGAACTTGAGAAAGCACTATTTGGGCTCAAATTAGCTCCTTGAGCTTGGTTTTCTAAATTGAGTTAAGCTCTTGTTTCTTTTGGATTTCACCATTCTATTGCTGACACTTCCATGTTTGTTAAACACTCTTCTCAAGCCACACTCATTGTCCAAGTATATATCAATGATATCTTGATTACATGAAATGATTCTCACTTGGTATAATAATTAATTTACTCTCACTAGTAGTTTAGCCTTAAGGATCTTACAACCCATAATTACTTTCTTGGCATGAAAGTGTCTTATCAAAGCTCTACAATGCATCTATCTAAGCATATGTATATTTTAGACTTGTTTACTAAGGTTAGTTTGCTTGATTCTAAGGGGTTGATGCTCATATATCTACCAATAAGACTCTTATCAAGTTTGATATTACTATTTTGCCTGATCCTATTAAATATAAGAATGTTGTAGGTGTTCTACAATATTGCACTTTGACTCGATTGGATATCTCTTTCTCAACAAACAAGTGCCAATTTGTTGCATAGCCGACTAATGTGCATTGGAGTGCTATTGGTGCATTTTGTGTCTAAATCATATCACTCTCTTAGGTCTCACTTTCTTTAAGTCTTAATCACTTTCCTTATCAGCTTTTAGTGATGTTGATTTGTGGCATGATCAATAGTAGACACACTCTATTGGTGCATTTTGTGTGTTCCTCGATGACAATTTGATTTCATGGCATTAAGGCAATTAGGTCTTCCATTGAGTCTGAATACCGAGTTCTTGCCTCCACTGTAGCTAAATTGGCATGGTTAAAGTCTTTTGAGTGAACATGTTTGTCACTTTGGCTCAAGCTCTAGTCTTTTGTATGACAGTCAAAGAGCTGCAGCTCTTGCACAAAATCCAGTACACAATGCACACACCAAACACAGAAATTGGTCAGCTCTATATGCATGATCAGTTTCTCTAAAATCAACTACATATTCAACATGTTTCCTCCCACAATCAATTTGTTGATCTCCTCACCACACGGTTAGCATCTTCTCGTGCAGTTGCTCTTCATTCTAAACTGTTAGTTCTTCCTACTTGCCAGTTTAAGGGGAGTAATTGTTCATATGTGATATAATGATTATAGTGTGTAAATGATTGTATCCAAGGAAGTTGGAAAATATTTTTAGTACGCCATCCACGTCTGCACAAGTTTGTATCAAGAATTGATTCAATCAACAAAATCTAAATTCATGAATTGCTTTCAAGCTCTTAAATTGTTCACATATGAACAGAAATCATTTAAATTCCTTTAATATTGAATATTTATTTAATTTTGTAATTTCCCATTTAACTTTAATCAAAATTTGTGATAGCAACGAAAATGTTATTGACAAAAGATAACAAAAAATGAATATTTTTTGGTCAACCAAATCCAATACTTTCTGTTCCGAATCTATCGAGTCTAATTAAATTTTAAATGATTCATATGGATCGAATGGATCAATCAGAACGCAACTTTTTCGTCTCTAAGAACGAAATTCTTCAGAAATATGGACAAAATTGCCTCAAAAAGATGAATGGTGAAAAGATTAGGTAACGAAGATAAATCTTACTAATTTAAATATTGATTAAAACTAGGCCAAAAACACAAAGTTCTAAAAGATCAAACAAATAACTATGCAGTGTACATACCAAACTCAAGTAAACAAAATTCAGTGAAACTTTATAAAATACTTCTGAAACTAAGATCACATTAACTCTTAAACAATAGCATTGGCTGCACTAGCAATCCTTGGCCATAGATCAGCACACTCCTTTCCAATAGGACCAGTAATTGCAGACCCTAAAAGGAACAATTAGAAGAGATTGAATAATCAAGAAATGAAAAATCAATTAATGTATAAAGCTTTAGTATAAAAAAAAAGCCTATATAATATATCGCACATCAAACAATTGAGAAAACAAAACAAAAATGCAACAAATTAAATATTAACCATTATTACCTTTCATTTCACCCTTCGGATTGACAATAACACCAGCATTATCTGCAAAATTAAATCATTTGAATCAGAAAATAAGACAAGGAAAAATCCAATTAACTTCAAAAAAAACATCAAATTTTTTTAGCTACTAAAATTAACGGCACAATAACATTTACCAAAATTTATGAATCCATTTTAATCGGTCTCTTTCAGCATCAATGAGCAAAATCAATTGACACAAGAAGAATATACATGGAACATGAGCTGACAAAAATGTAGAGAACTAATGGAACAGATGTGAGCATCACAAGCAAGGACACATCTGTAACGAAGCACACAATCAATTTTCCAGACTCGTAACTGTATCGACCATTAAGATTAAGGAGGATACATGACTTATTGTCTGGTAATACGCAGGTATTGAAAACAAATCAAAACAGAACCACCACTTGGCATAAGGTTGGTAAGTTAGATATTGCTGGGCATGGGAATTGTAGAATAAGAACATAAAATTCTCTACACATTACCAGCAATGACAATGGCAAGAAAACTGTCAGATGAACTTTAGCCCAAGTAAAAAACCTAATTTTACCAAAAGAAGGCATTACAATAAAGAGAAATTTATCAAACTGCGAAAAGCAGGACTCTATAAAAGAGATCTTGCTGCATATAATAATTGATTGCATGTAGCTGGTCTCAAGAAGTACCTGACATGATATGGCACATTATTAAATCCTATCAAACAATGAGATTGCAAACAAATATGAATCAAGGTACTGCTTAACCAGCAATAATATCATAACCAGTTACATTAAACAGTCTTATAACTTCTGAGGTGTTTCATCAGGATAATAAAAGAGATGTCATTAGGGAAACACCATGGGTAAAAAGTAGTTTCTCCTGGTTTCAAATATATAGTGAATGATATATGAAAAAAGAAGCAAGAATGCTGAAGTACCTTCAAAATACATGAAGACACCATCCTTTCGGCGCCATGGCTTGCGCTGCCTAACAATAACAGCAGGCAAGACCTTCTTCCTGAGGTCAGGCTTTCCTTTCTTAACAGTGGCCATGACCATGTCACCAACACAAGCAGATGGCAAACGGTTCAGACGACCCTTAATTCCCTTCACTGATATGATGTACAAATTCTTAGCCCCAGTGTTATCAGCACAGTTCACTGTGGCTGCCACTGGCAGACCCAGTGACATTCTGAACTTGTTACCTGCTGATCCTCCTCGTCCTATATTAAACAGAACAAAAATTCCAATGATACTTCCAACTTTACAAGCTATATGAAAAAATATTACAAATTCCTAGCATTTCATATCATTTTAATATATAGAAAATAAAGACTAGAATAACGGGTACTTTTTCCCTAGTATTTTAAAAGACCAAACATATCCACAAGATTATCATGAATGGCATTACAAGCAATCATAAGTTTAAATCTTTTGCGATTAACTTCAAACATAAATATATTTTACCTAAATAGATTTCAATGAAACCATGGACTTTACTGCTAATAAAATGAGATGCAGATATAAAATTTGAGATAAAAGTCAATAGGACAGCTAAAGAACAGTAGAAACATAAACGATTGAGCCGCCATGATCACTAGTTTGTAAATTCAAAAAAAACAAAAAAAAAGATAGAATCGGACCAAAAATTAAAATTCAAACACACTATGAAAACGAAAACAGAAATAAATACGAGGAACTAACCTCTCTTCGACATCTTTGCCGACCACTGAAGCGAGACTAGAGAGGAAAGTAGGGTTATCCAGGCTTTATAAATGGAGAACAGGTTTTTGCCCGTTTAGGGTTTCGTTGCAGAAGTTGATTAGGTACTGGATCCCTTCTGTCTCGAGGCCCAGCCCAAAAATACCAAATAATCTATGTACATCCACACATATTCTGTAGCTAATGTCGTTCCATTTAAAATTTCCAAAAAAAACATCCAAACAAAAAAACAACAATTAAAATATTAATATTTGTCGTCCAGTCTTTTGGATTAAATTTTAATTTACGCTTAGTCATAGATTATAAATTATGTTTTATAGATTTTAGTTTTGATAAATAATCCAATTAAAGTAAATAATAATATTTTGCTAATTTTTATATTAATTATTTTTTTATAAATAAAATACTAATAAAATTCAATAATTTAACAATAATAAAGTAATAATTAAGATGAAACTATATTTGTTTTATTTATTTATGGTCACTATTTTTATTTTTATTTATTTTTTAAAAAGTAAAAATATATATTGGAATAATTTTATGTTAGAATTTTATTATTGTTGATTTTTTTCTTAAATAATTTCATATGAATATTAGTTTACCCTTATTAATTATGGTGTTTTAATCTTTTGATAGCAAAAAATTAATAAAATAATCATTAAAATAATATAAATTTTTTTTAAATGATCATTTTCTTAAAGATATGAAACTAGAAAAAATACATTTTACAATCTATGGACTAAATAATATTAAATTCTAAACCTAAGAGACTATTACAACATTGTTCTTATATTTTCAAATATGTGAATTTAGGTAGGTCATGTTTAAAAAACATATATCAAAAATCATATACAAGATGTTCAATAACACTTTGTGTTTTCTGATTTTGTTTTTTTTCAAAAACTTAAAAAATAAAGAAAAATTTTTGTTATTATTTTTAATTATTTTCTTCTAATATTTATACATAAAAACTTATAAAACTTGATTTATACTCTAAAAAATATTTGGTGAAAATGAAAAAAATTTTAAATTTGAAATATGATTCTAATATCTTATTTTTAAAGATTTATGATTCACCCTATATTTTGGAAATGATTTAAAAAAACAAAATTCGTTATTAAATATACTTAATTGAAAAATACTTGAAAAAAATTAGAAATTAGACTCAAAATTATTATCAAACACCTTCATGATGTCTCATAAAATATTATTAGTGTTTATATTTTTTCTTTCAAATTATTTTGAAGCATATACCTAAGAACTAGACGTTAATTTTACATTTCATCTTAATTATGTTCACATAGATCTTAATTGTTTTAATTAAAGTCGTAATCTAGTGGACTTAGTTGTTGCCTACCTCAAGGAGCAAAGCTCGTGTAGTTAAGTTTTAGCTTAATTTAACTTAGTTAAGTTGATGTGTTAGGAGTGTTTGGATTGTGTGTCAAAGCTTCTTTACAGGAACAAATTGCTTTAGGGAATCTTGCATGTATCTCATGTGTCAATGCGAAGTTTGTATTAATTGTGCAGTGTTTTGTCACATAAAGTCAAAAGGGGAAATTGATGTGGATCCTATAGGAGAACAACCTAGGAACCCATGAACTCAAAGGAATATAATTAATTAATTTGCTAAGAACGTGTTTAAGATGATCAGATTAAAACCTTAAGGAAATAAAGTCTTTAAAACCCAAACCTTGAGACGACACAAATGATGATCAATCCTTTTGATAAGTGAGATTCAAGTATTCAATCAAAAATATAAGAATGGAAAGCAAAAAACTTTCTGAAATTTTCTTTTCATTAATTAATATTTGTCTTACCTCCAAATTACCTAGCTTTTCTTATTAATAAACAAGAAATCAAGAAAAATTCTAGATTGAATGGGCCTAATGGGCCTATTTAGTTATGAATTGGGTCTAATCCAACCTTAAAAATAAAAGACTAAAAGACTTAAAATAAAAAGTTCACGATTCACTAAAATAAAAATTACTAAACATAAAAGGTCCACAATTAAATAAAAAACCTATAAGTAACTAAAACAAAACAACTCCTTCCTAATTTATTCCTTGCATCCAATTTGACATTCCAAATCTATCATTGCGTAGGATCTTGAGAATCTTTAGAATATTTGTAAACATCAACTTAGTTAGCACATCAACCTCATTTAAAATTTACAAGTCCAATAAGTCTTTTGAGTCTTTGTAAAGCATTCCAATATGTAAAGTAAGTAATCTATTTGTTTTACTTAATGTTTTGTCTTTTTGTATGTATAAGGTCAGTTGCTAAGGTTTAATACTGTACACACTCACTTATATAGGAAAATTTTGTATGTGAGTATATTTACACACATCATAGGGATTGTTCTTATAGTATGCTTGCTAGGGTGCATTTTGTTATTTTGTTTTGTTGTTATATTTGGAGGTATTTTAAGAAATTTACTTGGTAATTTTTTGAAACAAAAAACTATTTTTTGTGGGCTTGCTACTTTCTCCCCACAGTGGATTGACAAACGTGTAACAACTTTTACCTTCGCCACCCTAATTAGCAAGGCTTGTCCCCAAGGGCGACAAGGTGAGTGACGAGTGGCCAGCAATATCCCTAGGTAGCTTGCAATTTTTTATAAATACCACCATCTTTCAAATGGTTTGGTTAATTAGAAAATGTGGGGAAATTCTACTTGTTTTAAAACTCGATTTTCAAAGGTTGAAAATTGTTTTTTTCTTCCAATTAACTAATAATTTAAGTGATATTCTGATATTAATGATTCGAGACTATGTTTCCAAAAACTGTGTTCGGGGTAGGTTAATTAAAATTGGATTATCACGTGTAAAATAGATTGCATGTTAGGTCTCTATGCTTGGATAAACCATAACTTTAGGATTTCACTTTATGCTGACTATTAATGACTGATTGTACCCCTTTGTGGTGGTTGGGCTTTAGAGGAGAGCCCAATTCAAAGTTGGATCACAATAGCTATAAAGGAAACTAACAAAAGCAACATAGGTGTAGTTAAGACATATGTCTCAATTGATAGAGATATTTATATTTGTATTTATATAGAGTTGTTTATTTCTTTCATTCATTAGAAGATTATTTGCTATCAAATAATTACCATAAACAATTTGATGATGTTACTACATATGGTTTTTATGTGAGTTTATCTCGTTATATTACTGTGTTTTTATGATGTGTTATTTCGTTAGTACAATCAGAATTCTATCCAAGTATGATCCAACATATAAAGATATGATTGTGATTAAAAAAAATGTTTCTTTCTATCCATCACATGCTTTCATTTTCTACTATCATGCTTTTTTGCTTTGCCCTAATTTATGATTTATCTACTTAATCCGACTTATCTTGTTTGGATTAATTTATTTTATCTATTGTACGGTTCAATTTCTCCCTGCTATCCTCTGATTTTCTTATCTTTCTATGTGTTTTCTTCTCTCTATTTCATGTTTTTCGACTACTTGTGAGTTAGGAACAGTCCCAAAAAAATTAATATCTCTTTACACTTATTGGTTACCAAGTCTTGACTCTTTCAATATTGATTTTTTTTTTCAAATTCATAATATACTATTGCAAAATTATCCATTATTTTAATTATTTTTATTTTATACTAATTATTATTTTTAGGACATTACTTTTACTTAGTAAATATTGTAAGAATTATAAATGTTGGTTATTTTTATGGATAAAATATTTACATGTAAACTTTTTTTTAAGCTCGCTATCAAGTCTATCAAGCAAAGTCAAAGAAATGTTAGAATTTCAAATAGTCATAATTCAAGTATATCTGTTATAACTATAACACATAGGATTGCACTCACACATTTAATAGCATATAAATCTGAAATTATTTTTGTTACTAAAATATTTATGCTAAAATATAGAATAAGATATGTGATATTATATAAGATATACCCTAAATAATAGGCTAAATTTTAGCCTAAAAGATAGAATAAAATATACTTTAAAAGAATTATTTTTTAAATAAGAGTATTCTTGATTAATGAGTCTACTTTAAAAGAATTCTTCTTAAAACAAGAGTCTTCTTTATTAATAAATCAACTTTAAAAGAAATCATCTTTAAATGAGTCTTCTTGATTAGTGAGTATTACTAATCCTATTTGTAATAGAAAAGATATTTATTAATTATATAGGATTATGAGTTTTAATTTTTTCTATAAAAAAATATATTGCTCATTATTTCAATTAACCACACAATAGCATTATTCTCTGTTTCTTAATTTTTCTCTTGTTTTACAAATATAATATTATGATTCTTTAGGCTTCTTTATTTAGTTAATCTATCAAACATTGGTGGTTGTGTTTGATTGATTAATAAGTCTAATTAGTTTATGATATTTTGATGATATGTTCTTATAACTTTTTCTTTATTTATGTTCTTGAATTATTAGATCAAATAATTATGTGTGTCATATCATAATTATTTGTTTTGATTGTTAATATTTGAAGAAGTTATTTCTGTTGAACTTGCACTTAATCTTTTTGCTCTAGGATTTGTTAGTTGATTTGATTTAAATGACATATATTTTAAATCATGTAGTTAGGATTACTCATTATTGAATATGTTCTAGAACACACACGAGCAGTTGTGTTTTTTGTGCTAACCCATTTATAGTTGATTGGTGAACATATCTGATTGGTAGAAATTTTATTGATCGGGAAACCGCTCACGCTAATATTAAAAATTGTGAAAACAGAGTAGGGGCTCATAAGTAAAGTACATTGGGGCAACATCCTAAGGAATGTAGCGTAAAACTGAGTTTGTACTAAAAAAATTCATAGTAAAAAGTTAAGTGGTCCGGTAGACTGGTGGTTTTCCTCTTAAGTCATAGTTGTGGCCTAGGTTATTTTCACCTAAAAATATCGTATGTTATTCTTTTATTTCCGCATTTTATTCTTACACATGATTACATGCCAGACTGCTTTGTTTAGGTTAGTAAATTATAAATGATAAAAAAAATTAAAAATAACCTATTCACCTCCCTCAAGGTTAATTAGGTCAGTATCTTATAAACTTTCAAATGGTATCAGAGCCAACACTATATACACTTAGTGTTGGTCTTAGGAATTTTTATTATGAATTATCTTATTGAGGGTTATAACTTAGATGATGAGGAATTTGAATCTTCTTTTCTCTCTAAATATAATGTTAAAAGTTTTAAAGAATTATTTTCTAAATATATTAGAGCCATAGAAGAGAATAATAGTTTAAATACAAAAATAGAAAAGTTAAATGAATAACTTGAGGCACATGAAATTTTTTCTAATAAATTAAAAAAAGAGAATAATATTTTGCAAGAACAAAATAATGCTTTGAATTAAAGTCTTATAGGTTTGAAAGAATAAAATAATACGCTTGCTGTAGAAAATAAAAAACAAGTGCAAGAGCACAAATAATCATGTGAAGCAGTGGAAAGACTTACCATTGGAGGTCAACACTTAGATAAAATCTTGAGCATTGGTAAGTCACATGGTGATACACGTGGTTTTTTTAAGAATGAGAGTTCCACCCCTTCAACATCAAATACCACATTTCTAAAGCCCTTAAACTCTACTCCTACCATTACTACTTATGCACAAAGAACTAGTGTGCCTATGGTAGAAAAAAATTGTTAAGTTTGTGTCTGTTTGTCATCATTGTGGTATGAAAGGTTATATAAGACCAAAATATGGATTTTTGAGAAATACTCATGAACTTAATCATTCTTTCCATGTTTCACATAGTAGGACCCATAAACATCATCCATCTATGCATGCTACATCATATTCAAGGATGAATGGAAATTATAAATGTGTTCAAAAATTCTACTAAGAAGCACGAAGTCTTAGGTTCAAAGAGGTAAGTAAAATTCAATATTTTTAATGTTATGACTTATTATCATCATCCTACTATACATACTGCATCTTCATTTGGGATGAATGAGAAAAGTACGACTAAGTCCAAGAACACACCTATAACCTAAGGTAGTTAAGTCCTAACCCAATGATATAGAGAAACCAAAATGCAAGAAAATTTGAGTTAAGAAAGATTACTTTTTCTTGGTCACTTGATCGTGTTTTTATTCTTTCATCTTGGTATTTTTGTTAGATTGCTTAAATGACCCTAGGTAAACAATCTCTATTATTTTTATTTTATTTATTAGTTAAACTTACAAAAATAGAGAGAGAAGTAGAATCCTTATCTAACCAACAAGGTATTGGACTTATTCAACACTTACAGACATATAACCTTATGTTTAATGACTTAACTCATTTTGATATTTATTGTATAAATTATTCTACAATTTTGACTTATACACATATATATTCTTGTATATGTGATGATTGATGTTGACATGAACTTATTCACACACACATATGCTATGCTTGAAGTTTATGAATTCTCTTAAAAGACTTTAGGACTTCAATTGATCTTGATTGTAAAATTGTGTTGAGTTTTAATTCTTGCTTTCTAAAATTTTATCATATGGAAGCACCTAGTATTCAGAGGGCTACCTACTATGATGTGTGAAGCTACTGTAGTGAGCAGAGAGTGCTACCTTACAATTAGTGTGAAATTCATCATGCTAGTTTTATGGCTCGTGCAAAAAAAATTGTGCAAAAAGCGATTTCTTATCAAACTTGTACTTGAAATGCACAAAAAGAAAAGGTCAATAGTGGTTAAAGGAAAAAATATCATTTGCCTTATTTATAAAATAAAGAAAAAAAATTAAGTCTTTTTTTAGTAGATATATTTTATTTTGTGAGATTGAAGACTCAATTATAATTTTGCATGATAGGTGATATTTTTTTCTTTTGAGGTCTTTTTCTATTGATCATAAGTGACTTAATTGACATATTTGTGAAATTTAAACATATATATTGCTTTTAAGCAAATGTCAATATATTATTATATGTTCGAAGTGTGTCTCTTCTACTCTACTTATTTATACAATAGAAAATTAAAAATTGAGTTAAAAAATGAAAAAAAGATGAGTTTTCAATTAGTTGTGTGCTCTTTTGCGATTAAATGAATTTAATACCTTATGTGGCTCTTTATGAAATTTAAAAAAAATTAATTTTTTGTTCATTTACATCTTCTTCTTAGCATTTTAATTGGTTTTTAAGTTAGAGAGTCATAGAACTTAGGAAAAATTTAAACCACGCATTAATATGTTTTTACATTGCTCTATCTTTAAGGAGAATTTAGCTTCTTTGTTTTATCTAATGCTTTGTCCTTCTCGTATGTCAAAAGGGGGGAGAATGTGTTTCATTTTCATGATTTATTGTGTTATGCATACAAGGGGAGAACATATTTAGGATAAAAATGTTTTTCATCATTTTATCTTATTTTAAACTTGATTGGTATGAATACATGTACTGCATAATTATTCTTTACACTTGGCTTATTTCTATGTAAACTGAAGTAATATACAATGAGGTTTTCATGCCAAGTTATTGTATATTTTTTCTATGTCATTTTAATTACTTATAAGCTTGTCGTTGTAGCGAAGATGGATTCATCACACTATATAGGATAGTTCCAATATAGAGTCTAGGACATAATTTTATTATATTTTATTCCTAGAAGTGTCATGTAATAAGATATATGTTTTGCCGCACGAAAATAACAAATGGGAGTTTGCAAGGATTATAAGTGTTGGCTATTTTTGTGAAAAAAATATTTGCATGTAAACTTATTTTAAGCTCGCTATCAAGTCTATCAAGCAAAGTAAAAAAAAACGTCCAAATTTCAAATAGTCGTACTTCAGGTATATCTGTTATAACTATAACACATATGATTACATTCATACATTTAATAGCATATAAATCTAGAGTTATTTTTGCTGTTAAAATATAGAATAAGTTATATGCTAAAATATTTTATAAGATATACCTTAAATTATAGGCTAAATTTTAACCTAAAATATAGCATAAAATATACTTTAAAATAACTCTTTTTTAAATCAGAGTCTTCTTGATTGATGAGTCTACTTTAAAAAAACTCTTTTTTAAATAGGAATCTTCTTAATTAATAACTCTATTTTAAAAGAATTCTTCTTTAAATGGGTGTCTTATTATATTTAATTGATTAATAAGCTTAATTAGTTTATAATATTTTAATTATATGTTCTTATAGTTTCTTTTTATTTTTGTTTATGTCAAATCATTATTATTTATTTTGATTATTAATATTTAAAAAAGTTATTTTTATTGAACCTATGTTTAATCTTTTTGCTCTACGATTTATTAGTTGATTTAATTTAAGTGATATGTTTTAAATCATCTACTTAATATTATTCATTATTAAATATGTTCTAAAACACACACGAATAGTTATATTTTTTATGCTAACCATTTTATAGTTGATTCGTGAACGTATTTAATTGGCATAAAGCTTATTAGTCTAAAAACCGCTCACGTTAATATTAAAAATTATAAAAACAAAATAGAAACTCATAAACAAGATACATTGGAACAATATTCTAGAAAAGGTAGCATAAGATAAAGACTGTACTTGAACATTTGTTTTTTATAATGAAAATTTAGGTGGTATGATGGACCGATAATTTTACTCTTAAGTCATAATTATAACCTAAGTTGTTTACACCTAAAAATATCATGTTATTTTTTTATTTTCGCATTTTATTCTTACATATGATTACATATCTAACCTCTTTGTTTAAGTTATTAAATTATAAATTAATAAAAATTAAAAACAATATATTCGCTTATAAACTTTAAAAAAAACATAAATTTTACATATATTTTCCTATCCAACTTAATTAATTCTCATTACAAATTAATAAACACGTATTTAATTTAATTGATTCTCATTATAAATTAATAAACACATCTTTATTTTTATTTACACGTAGAAAACCTCATTTTAATGTAAGTCCTAATACTATCTTAAAATTATCAAAATCCACTTATTATAAAAAATAACAAATTTCTACCGTACAAATACATTCATTAGTTAACCATTCCTCAAAACCAACGATAGCATATACTCAACAATCAAAGACATGATGATTAACGAAGAAATTACTCATTTAAGTATACTATAATCTTTAAAAAACAAACGTCTAATAAGAGATGAAAAAAAATAATCTAATTGGTAAAGAATATACTACCAGAATAATAAATAACACTTCAATGTAAATACATTTTTCAAAAGTTGTGCTCATTTGTAACTAATAACATAAAAAGAATATTTTTATGAGTTCGTTTGTAATTAATAACATAAAAAGAATATTTTCAAACTTTCGAACTACTAACAAAAACGATTTGCATTCAAAGGCAAATCATGGTTTAATCTACATATGCAAATTGCGGAAGAGAAATTAGAACAAAAAAAAAATCATTCTCCAACTAAAAGGAGGACTCCACTTGCATAATTAAAGGATCATGTATGCATTTTTCTAAAAATTATAGTAACATTAACCGCAAATAAAATGATATTTTGACACAATTTCCATGGGGTTTGTGCTAACCCCTACCGGTCATTTTAAAATCTGCACAACTAATTTTCCACTCAAGAGTATCTTAGTGACTGAAGAACCATCTTCAGAGTCCAGAATTTGGAGAAAAAAAAACAGACCTCTTATCTACAAGAAGCTACAACTAAGCATACCTGCAGTTGTTTGAGATTAGCAAGATCATACATATTTCTTTATTTAATATGAAGACCATAACTACAATCAATGCATATGATGTATTGATCATTTTACATTTTACAATCAAAAAACTGATACGCTTCTGCACATAACAAAACTACATATGCTTAGGCTGGCACAACTACTCAATGGTGGATCGACATGAGGGCCAAAAGGAGCACTCGTCCTCTCTTACCCCTTAACAAAGAAAATTTTAAGTATAATATCAACAGAATTAAAAACAAATTACATGCATAAAATGACCATGGATTTTAATTTTTATGCTTTTACCAAGCAAAACAACTCTACAATTTGAACATATTTACCCTTAATGAGATACATATAATATTTTTTTTTCAATAAGTAGTATTATTTTTTCATTGTTTATATGGTGCAGCCCTGAATTAAAATCCTGTGTTCCCCATTGCATCTACTGTGAGATGGGAGGTTAAGGTGTAGTTATTTCAACTACAATTAGCTATAATTTCAATGAATAACTGTGTATAGTTCTTTTAACTACATTTTAATTAATAGTTGCTGCTCAATGTGGTCTAACAAATTCAAGAGTAAGGCCCATTGGTAGATCATAATTTAGTAAAATCAAGTACAGGGAAACTATCTACAAGTGAACAAGCAAGACAAGAATAAAAGAATAAAAAAAATGACAGTAACTTACTTCTACGTTTGATACGGGAAAAGAAGTACATGAAAATATGATACGGGTGATATTTGTACTTCTCTGACTGGACTGCCAGAGACTCGAGCTGGCTGAGCTGAATCTTGAGATGATCTCAATCCTATCTAGTTTGTGCTTTTCACCAGCAAGATGCCAAACAGGTCTGTACCGTCAAGGCTGTTTGTGCATGCCTGCTTGCTGTTGTCTAAAGAGAAAATCTGCAACTAAATAAGTAAAATTTTCTGAATTAGAAATTGGAATTACAGAAATGACAAGATTAAAGTAGATTACTACGGCCGTGTATTCCTTTCTTTCTTTTAGCTGATCTTAGTTCTTTTATAAAGACATATCAATGGCTTGATACGGGAAGTATGAAACATCACCAGCTACAAAGAACCAAGGCATAGTTATTTCAAAATGCAGCTCAAATAATTGCCTGCAACATAGTCAATTCTTGTATAGAGCATCATACCTCTCTTTGACATTAACTACTTGAGAAGATATAAATTTTACTGCAGTTATGGCTTAGGAACTCAACAAGAAACCTTGCATATCCTAGAAAACTGAAAGCATAATATGCTAAGAGTCTCAAGGTAAGTATCCAAAACTCCCAGAGTGAAAGGAAAGATACGCATGTTCTTTGCAAAATACGTAGTTCACATCCATACATCAAGTTGCAAATTCCAGTTATAAATGATCCAATCAAGTTATATCAATATCGATCAAGAAGTCACTAATTGTCACTAAGGCAACTTCAATATTCAACCAAAGAAAGTAAACACCGGACTTTTCATTAAAGAATCAAGGGCAAAAATCCAAATCACCATCAACTAATCTAAGATAAGAAAAGTTCTCATACTAGGACTATGAAAACCAAATTTAGGAGAAAACAATTCAACTGAAGTATATATATATATATATATATATATTTTGTATCTAGACGACTGGCTTAATACAAGATGACAATCACAAACCAAATTCAACTTCCATCTTGGATCTTAATAATTCAACTCATGTAATGTTTTGTGCTGAAGATTGGGACTCCTTGAATGAATCATAGCTACTGCAATTGAGAAAGATTGCAGTACGGACAGGGTAGGTTGAAAATATACATAATACAAACCATCATGAATGTTTACGATCCTCAATGGGGGAGTCGGAGCACCGTGTTCTGATCCCTGAAAGTTTTAAATGGAAGATCACGTTTCAGTTTTGTTTCAAATGACTAAGTTCGCCATCTAACTTGAAATTCGGAGTACTATATAATCTCATGAACAATTAAAATATTACAGCATCAAAATTACAAAGAGTCTCAGAATAGCATCATGTGATCTCATGAACAGAAATCAAAGTGCTCAAGATTGGATTTTTTACTTTTTTCAGATGGCACATTTATAGCAATTATCACAAGCTAAAAATCCATTTCACTATATATTACTTATCTCCAGCCCTGGAAATGGTGGAGATACATAGAATATAACAAATTCTCAAAGATATATTCCATTATAACAGAATCCTATTAACTTTTATGCAACTTTAAAAAGTAAAAGTATCTTAAATCATAAGAAAATCAAAATATTCTTTTAGGAGGATGATATACCTGTATGATAAAGTCAAATGACCTGCATCCCTGGATTTTCATATCTGGGAAAATTTCTTCTTTGCTTGATCGGGATGTAAGAACTGTAAGAGGACAACCCATATCCCAACCGCCACAGTCACAATGTCCACCAGATCTCCATCTTTCAATGAGACTGGAAGGACCACCATTTCTTGTTCTAGGACCACCATGAAGACCTGCCGGTATGAGAATGTCCATGCTTGTTGAGCAATGACCACCATCTCCACAACATTCAAAAGTTACTGAAGCCTCGGCAGGCTTAGCAGATTGTTTAATCCCAACTTTCTTCAGAAATTTCAAGCCCCAACCTCCAACTTCCTCCTTCTTATGTTCAGGGACATGATCCTTAACAACAATGGCAGCTAATTCAAAATTTGGAGGATGATCTTCTAATGACATGGATACGCCTGCTGCATCAAGATTATCACCTGTTTCAGGACATGGCTCTGTAGAAAAATTCTCTAGTATAGTACTTGAGCTTTGAAACTTGGATTTACTTTTCTTTTTGGATGGGTGACTTGTTCTGAACACTTTCACCACTTTCTTTGATAACCCCTTACTCTTCCTGAGGTTACCCCCTGAAGCATGCATCTCAAGCAAACTGTTATCACCACTACCATATAGAACAAATTCAGTCTCCATGATTTTTGAATTATTTTGGCAGAGGGTAAAGGATTTTGAAACCTTCATCTTACCAACAAGGTGTGATGTACTATCACAAATCTCATGGTGCTTATGGCCACCCTTTCCTGAATGGAAAAGGTAGACATATTCTAAGGACTTATCATCCTTTGATCCAACCCTCCACAAGTTGGCAACACAAACATCCCTCTGATCGTCCGTAGAGAAAACAAAATGAGGATTCCCATCCTTCCACGTGCACTGGAGCATTCCCTGGGTAACAGTAGCCGAAGCAGAAGAAGAAGATTTGTCAGAGCACACAGAAAATGTGCTAGACATAGACACAGGTCTTTGTTGTGCAGTGTCAGAACCATGTTTATACCATCCCACGGGAGGTGTACCCTCGTCTAGTTTTTCTGATGAAGATAGACACAATACCCTTGGAGATTCTGCGAAATCATAGCAGAGTGAACCATTGACATCATTGGAATCTATCTTTATGAAATTTTCATTACTATCTAAGTGACCATATTTGTGGAATAAAGGGCTCTTCAAAATGTTTAACACACTCTTATTGCCCATGATTGCACCTGATACCCACCGTCCTGCAGGGCTTACAATGACACTCTCACATCCAGCATCCATTGGACATTCTAAGACAATTCGAGAAGAATCAAGTGTATCTCCACTTCTTATTTCTGAAATATTCAAGCTGTCAGAAAAAAAATCCAATTTTGTAGAGCTCAAGTTTGCAGATAAATTGCATCGAGCTGTTTTTGATGCACTAAGATGAATCAATTGTAAGCAGCGACGAAGATATCTTTCATCAACTCTAACCATATGCTTTGGAATCCTACTCTCCAAGCCATGACTATTTTTAAAAAAAGGGTCCTTCGGGTAAATTTTACTAATATGTGAATGCTTTAAATTCACCCATCTGATCAACCTTTTTGATTTCAACCCAGTAATAATTGAAGTACTCACTCCTTGTAATTCTTTCTTTGTTTTGTTTGTGCTCAAGCTATGCAATTTATCATCATTACTTTGTCCATTATTCTCAGCATCTTTGAATTCGTTATCCATATTCTAGCTCCAATTATAACATACAAACAAAAAGGTAAACCAACACTAAAAATCAAGCAGATTGACTTTCTCTTCTCCCCTCTTCAACATTTACCCAATTATTACGTAATTGATAATGTAGTGCAGTTTGCAATGTTTCACTCCAAATCATAACTAGATAAAATCTGCAAGTAAAACAAATAATAAGCTCAATTGGCTGAAAAAAGAAAATAATGACAAACACAAATCCGGGAAAGAAAAACCTATGTTACATGGACTTTTTTAGTACACCGATACCATAGAGAAAAACTGACGAAAATCTATGTGAAATTGATAGAAACCTATGTCAGTCATAGAAGAATTGTACATGTTAATGTTGTGGGACAGTTAAGATGGGAAGAGTACTCTGAACATCTAAAAAGAAGCATTAATTTAAAATTACAAAGCCTAAAAACTAAAATTCTAGAAGAAGTCGTACGATCTTTTTGTATATTATTTATGATATGCCATCAAATGCCACATTAAGTATCTTCAACTACTTTGATGGAATAAAACTTGACCCTTGATTCAAACAGCCTGAAAAGGAAAGGCAATCATGAAAAAACTGGAACTAGGTTTCTGAAGTCGTTTGGTGGGGATATCAGAATTTAATAGCACAACAGGAAGATACCCCAATAGAGATTAGAGAAGATAAACAGGAAAGAAAAGAGTCAAAGACTGACCCAATATTGGAAATAAGTAAAGATAAAGAAATCTGAGGTCTAAATATTGCATTTGCAGAGAAATAAAAAAGAAAATTAATGAAACTTACTACTCGGACAAGGAAAAGTAAAATACAATCTCTTCAGCCACAGAGAGGAAGATAGAAGAATTAATGAAGATCTATAAAATTGAAGCAGGCATAAGAGAATTCTGACTAAACTCGCATCTAAACACAACTCAGAAACATGTTTTTTGAGTAGAAAAAAATTCCAATCTGGTCTATTGAAAGCCAATATTCTCAGAAACCCTGAACCAAGAACAGCAGACCTAAAAGATTGAGTTTTCCCATGTAGTTCCTGTGCCTTAAACAATGAGCCCCAGAAAACAAACGCAACCTTATCAAATTAATTAATGAAATAAAAAAGCACAAAATTAGACCCATAAAAGACCTTTGTTAGAAACAGAAATAATAAAGTATTACTTCAAAAAGGTTCTTAACAAGAAAAAAAAATTGAAGAAGAAAAAAGAAGAAGATAAGAACACCTTTTTTGTTACTCAACTGTAAGAATTGAGACCAAAAAAAATCATGTCTTTATTACAGATACACCCACGACCAAGTTGAAGAGATGTAGATAATGATTCCCAACAAAGCCCAAAATTCTCTTTCCTTTTCTCTAAATTTTCCATGTAAATTAAAAGAAAAGATTACAGAAAAGGTGAAGAAATTGGAAGGGAAAGAAAGGGAAGTAAAAGGTAACAAATACCAACTTAGCTTTAGCAAATCACATGGAAAAGGAAGGATAATAAGGAACTACCATCACTCATACTAATGATAACTCAATAGGAGTAAGTTCTAAATCCCCTTTCTTTCTTTCTTTCTTTTCTTCTTTATTATTTTCTTTTTTGGCCCTTTTTCTCTTGTTATATATATCTTTTTAGTTTTCAAGAACAAGAGGAAATAACTGTATTTGAGAACATTACTAGAGAGAGAAAATTAACTCAAACTTAACCAAATATAAAATAGTGGGTTTAGTTATTAGGAAAAAAAAAAATTTGTAGTGGGTTTAATGAGATAAATAGATAAGACTGTAAGCCTGTAATACACGTTTTCATGGTTGAAATTCGATACTTGCTCAGTTCCCCCCAACCCCGGGTTATTTGTAGGACCCTCTTATATATATATATATCTTTCAATTATAAATTTATTGATAACTTTATCCATTTTATTAAGGAAAATAAATTTAAATATTAAAATAATTTATTTTTATTTAATAAAAAATTTAAATTAATGTAATTTTAAACAAAAAGAGTATATCTTTTTAAATAGATCTAAAATAGAATCAAATATAATTTTCTATTGCTAAAGTACTTAATATCCAAATATAATTATATCACAGTAAGTACTTAATTATATTGCTAAAGTACTCATATCCAAATATAATTTTCTATAATTGAATCCGATAAGCAAAAGTAAGTTTTAGAACACAATCTTCTAAATTGCAAAACAATTTATATGGTTTAGTCAAATAAAAAATATAGGAAGCCATAATAAACAAAATCAAAATAAAATAAAATAAATAACAATAAGAAATATTAATATATCAGGTGATATTAATTATCATTTCAAAATGTACTCATTATTACAATATTATTGGGATATGATAGTGTCATTCAAATTGAGCTATTAGATTAAAAATTTCTCCTTTAATTTGTAAAGGAAAAAAAATGATAATAACATTGTCATCGTTAGTCAGAATTAATTCTCCTTATTTTACAGCAGTTTTGTGTAATTAAGTTTATGGTTTAAATCCTTATAAATAATGACATTTCAATCTTACTGCTTGTTATTATTAGAAAAATGAATAAAATATATTCTTTTTTCTTTGATTAATTGAATTTTTTAATATAACGAATTGTACATTTTATTAAAATTCCAATCCTCTCGGGGTATCATAACATTATAGTTACTTTTTTATATAAATTAAATATTAGTTACTTTTTAAAATTAATAAATTTTAATTATTTTATTATTTTATTTTAAAAAAAATTAACCATTTATTATTAATTTAAATTTTTTAAACATTTTTTTTTAAATTTAAATAAGATTGAATTGAAACTCGTGATTAAGAAGTTAGTAGATATTTGAATATAAAAATGTCTCAAAAAACTAAACACAAAAAAGTTTAAAAATTGATTAAAATGATCAAAATTGACTTAAAAAATTAAAATATCTACAAATATAATCAATTTTTACCAAAGTAGTAAAAGATAATCAATTTGTTAAATTTTTAAATGTCAATATATATAATTACGAACAAAGATGTCGTCAATAGTGATAAATTCACTATTTAAATTTTTTTAAAATTAATTGTTCATTGGGAGATCTCAAAGGTTAACAGAGATTAAATTTACAAATCAAATATAATAAATCTTTTTAAAATTGATTACATCATTAAAACTTAGTAAAGAAACATCCAAATTTTTTCACTTTTGAAACTATTGAATTATTTTCAAAAGTATCATTACAAAAATATTTTAAAAAGAATTTCAAATATGTTTAAGTTGGACTAAGACTATTAACTAGAGATAGTTTAAACTCAACAATACTAGGAGTTCTTAGGGTCGCTAGACTTATAGATTTCAAGGGTTCTTTATTAGGAATAGTTGAAACAAGCTGAGGATCAGAACCCGTATCCTTCAATTGTTTCCTTAATTTCTTAGTTTCCTTACGTGATCCTCACATATTAAAGTCACTTACATTGCAAATCCAAATCCAAACCCATAATTCTAAGATATTATCAGGAGTAATTCCAATAGCCTTAATTTATAGGGTTCATTACAAAGTTATGATGTCTGTTTGGGATACCAAACACATTCAACAATCCAAAAAGGGAGAAACCATTCTTCTACAAACAGATCTTTTTAAGTCCAACATAACAATTCCCAAACCTATTACTTGGAGCCAAGTAGTATTTCCATATAGATGGCTTCTCGAAAGTGTGACTGAACCAAAGTCTGAACCTCATCAAACCCTAAAACTTGTCCAAAATACAGAACTTAAGGAAATTATATCATATAAAGATGGTAGTGTCGAACTTAGTTTTGATAGGTCTACCAGTTTAAGATAATTTTCTATCTTTACAGCAAGTATCTCTGACTTATCATTTATGAATTTACCACTCAAAACCAAACCTAGGTCTTCTACCTCAAATATCCCTAGGGAAAAACTCAAAGTTGTAGACTTTAGTACCCCAATACAAAGACCATTCTACACTGTTGACAAAACTTCTAAGATGAGCGATTCACCTCAGTTATCTCCTCCTTCATCACCAACTCTGTCCTAAGCCCTAACTATATCAGTTATGACAAATGAGTTAAATGTATTAAACGTAGAGTATAAGTTATTAGACATGGAAGCCTTATGTATAAACATAGAGCTTCCTTGTAACAAACCTATTAAAAATGGTTTTTTTTTAAAACATACTTAGGAAGTGTTAAGGCTAGGCTATAACAGTTTTAGGAAACATGCTAGGTATGTTAAAAAACACTAGCAAAACATATTATTTTTTGAATGGTTAGAAAACTATTTAGAATCCAAAGGTCAATCTTTCCCTTTCAAAAATAATCCAAAACTTGGAAAAATTATTAAAACGCTGAACTCTGAACCATTGAGCTTAGAAGAGACATCACTAGTCACTTTAGTTCACTCTGAACCAATTAACTTAGTTGAAATATCACCAATCATCATAGATAACTCTAAACCAATTAATCCAGAAGACTATTAAAACTATTAGCTTAACGACTAGCACACCTAAAAACTTTTCAGAACTCAATACTAAAAAATCAAAGAAGAGGATTTTGATAGATTATTGGATGATGAATGAGAAAACATATCACCATTTGAACTAGTTAATTCAATTAACATAGTCAATACTAAAAAGAAAACACCCATTTGGAAAACCCCAGATAGATCAATATAGGTTGAACATCTTCTATCAAGACCTATTATCTTTCCCTACGCAGATAGTAAGGTTGAAGTCTTTCCCTATCCTGCAATGATACCTTCTCAAAGCATTATATTTCTACACCAAATTCTTTGAGGAGAAGAAGAAGAAGAAGAATAATGTTGGTTTTACAAAACATGTAATTCCTATTCTTTGACACAAAATGCACAATTTAAAAAAAAGTTAGTTAATTTGTTTCGCTTATTTTTTTAGGTAAAAATTTGTTTTAGTTATTAAACATGATGTTATTGTTTTATGATCTGTATGTGTGACGAGGTTATCTTGTTGCCTATAGATTGGTAACAATAAGTCATTTTCTTAAAGTTTTTTTATTTTTTCTATTTTTCAAATTGAAGATAAATAGTGCATCAATTAAAAAAAAATAGTTGAAGTTGATGTTTTGAGGATAACAATAATATATTTATTTTAATTTTCTAGGATACAATTCAAGCTTATCATCATAAAAGAATCCATTTAGAGTCTCTGTGCTATGATGTAACTAAATTTTTAAGTGTTAGTTGAAGAGAAGCTTTCATCGAAGTTAATTACAAATCTTTTGATATATACTCTAAATTTACAAATGTTAAGTAAGATGATTTATTGTAACAATTCAATTACGTATGAATATATATAATTTATATGATAAAAGTTATTATTATTAGTCAATTACAGAATTGAAGGTGCCTTGGTAAAGTAAGTTGGCAAAAATTAATACATTAAATTATTTTGATGAGAATATATGGATTTTATCATGTTTCTTGTATAAACTAAAAAAATGCACTTAAAATTTTGTAAATCAAGGATGAAAATGGATGCAATCTCAACGATGTCATCGTAATTTTTTAATGTAAAGATTTCAATATCAATAAATATTATTTACAATAATATCTATAAAATAAAATTTTCAATAAAAATTTGAAAGAATATCAATTGATAAACTTGATATATAGATATTATTGTGATATATTGTCTATAAATTTAGAATAATACCGATAATCTCTTTTATAGTTAACTTTATTTATTTAATTATTAGTTTATATTTTTTTATAAAATTATAACAGTATTATGTATTTAATTCATAACGTTTTTTTATTAATATTTAATATATTTTAAAAATTATGTATTTAAATTATTATCTCAAATATTTAAATTATTTATTTTATAAATATTTGATCTATCAAAATAAATATTAGGTGTAATTAAAGTAACATGTAGTGTATAAGATAACTATTTAAAAAATAAGAAATCTATCGTTTAACTTGCTTTGAATGTTTATTAAAATATTTACAATTTTGTCAGTATTTGATTGTTGTTTTTTTTTTAAATATCTGTCAATAACCATTATGTATTTAACATATTCATATACGTACGTATTTTAAGCCTTCATAAAACCTTTTGGTGACATATTATAAAACTTTTCTTATTAGCCATCTAAACATATTTATATGATTGACCTCTAAAAAGTTAACGGTATCCCCTAACCCCAAAGCTAATCATCTACGGTCAAAGGGTTCCAGTTAAAAATTAAAGAAAAACAAAGACGAGAGAGAAAGAGAATCTAAAGTGTGTCTGTGTCTGTGTCTGTGTCTGTGTCTGTGTCTGTGCCTGTGTCTCTCCTTCAGTGCGTATGAGCTGTGGTATGCATGATGGTTTGATAGTTACATAACCCCACCAAACTCCGAAAACCAAAGGCAATTCAAACTTTCCAAGAGAACCTAACTTCACCTCAAAGTGCTTCTATTCCTTATTTATTTTTTGTTTGCTTGTTATATATAACAAATATATATAGAACATCTTCGGTATTTAAAAACAAAATTATATAATTTTTTATATTTTTATATCCTTAAAAAAATAACATTATTTATACAATAAATTATAATATAATAAATAATTATTAATTAAGATAATAAAATTTATTTTTTAACTTATTCTAAAAAAAATTTGATATTTACAGAATAAAAAATAACAATGACATATTAATAATAAAAAAAATTATTTATTTAATTCTTAATTATTATATAGTATTTTGGGATTTGAAGTTTGTAAATTTGACTATAAGCAAAGCAAGAAATTTCTTGAACATGTGAAGAGAGAGAAAACTGAGAAAGATATTGTAGAAATTGGTGAAGTCCCCAACATACATACCTTCCTTTGTCTACCAACCTAAAAATATACATATATTATTATTTTTTTAATTAATTAATTATGTTGTACTTAGTTTCACAGGTTTTATTTATTGCTAGCTCTTTTAATTTGCTGGCTTTAATGTGTTCATATTCTCTTCTACTAATTTATAGTTCGATCGGCACCTCTTTAAATAATCTGCTGCACCTGCACCTGCACCTGCACCTTATTCTTCTCTAATTAATGGATCTTATGATCCATGCCAATCACCTCTAGATTGGAGTTGGGATCATTCTCCATGTCCCACCTATTTTGATTACTGTTTTTTTTTATTTTTAACAAAATATATTATATAATGTAAAGTTTTACAAAGAAATAAACATTAGGATAAAAATAAGATTTTCATCGTTAAATCATTATTTTAATTATAAAAATATATCGATAAATGAGATAACAAATATTATAATGATGATTAAATTAACAAAATAGAAACTTAAATTTTATTATATTTAATTAAATAATAAGTAAATATATTTAAGATTTTATAGGAATTATTAAAGCTATTTAATATTCAAACTATTTTAATTTATTTATTAATAAAAAATTCCTAATTACATTAAAATAAACGAACCTTGAAAGAAGAGCCTCCTTCTGTCACTTGCAATATTTAAATAGGAATGTAGATTAGCATCCCGCACTTATGGCCATTAAAATAACCAAACCTTTAATATATGTTCTCGTTCTTTCCCTCGTTGGCGAAACTACACGAAGGCTAAGTGGGTACTAGGCTAGTTGGCCCCCTTCTTATTTCTTCATAGCGAAAATTATACTTATAATATTTAAGAAATTTATCTAAAATGTCATTTAGATTTAATATATCTTGACTTGTAGTCTTAAATTTTGTAAAAAATGTATAATATCCTTACACTTTATGATTAATACTATTGATATTTTTAAATTTAACCATCCATACATTAATTGTTAATTCTATTAATTCATGTATATTATTGTTAATTCATATAATTTTTTATATAATATTGATTAGAGATAATCCTTTAATTTTCTTAACATAATATTGTGTTATTTATAACTTCATCTTCTTATTTATAAGTATTATAAATTTATATAAACAAATATTTAAATATTTAAGATACTTAATTATCTTAAATGTTGTAATTATTATAATTGGATTTAATGGGTTAATTACGATCTTTCTTTATATTCGTCTTCTCTTCTTACACCGATTATGCATCAATTTTACTTAAACCTTTAATACCTTCTAGTAACAGTAAACCTTCTACATCAGTACATAATTGATGTTCAGTTTAAACTTACTAGAAAAAGTGATTATACTCTCTTTTATTCATAATATAATAAGTATAACAATTCTAAGGCCAATTAAAAACCTCTAAGAACCTTGAAGAGATTATTACCCACTCATAATTACTGAGTACATAATTGTTAATTGAGATTTCTGGATAGAGAGAGTTAATATGCTAGAAGTTGTGTGTTTTCAAATGAAAATAAGAGTTCTTTTTATAACAGAAGGAATCTATGTTTACAATATAGGAATTAGTATTTTATCCTTAGTTTAATAATTCATCTACTTTACTATTTGTTGGTTATATCAATTTTAGTCATTGCTTTTTGGCACATGCTACCGACTAAAGATGTGGGTACTGCATCTTTATTTTACTTTGTCGTCTTCTACCGACAGCTCTTTCCTATTTATTTGTCCTTATCATTTTTCTAACGATAGTTCTTTGAATGACGTTGATGATGACACATCTTTGTCTTCTTGATCCTTGATGTAGTAAATGCATCTGCGATCTTTAATGGCTTTTCTAGCATATAAGCATAATATCTTTCTTATTTTTTGACCAATTTTCAAGTTATTATTGTTAAAATTTATCTCAAATTTGGTATTTTTTTCACCATCCTTTTCAGTGAAAGCCATGCTACTATAAGAAATGATGATGAGAACTTTAATGGTTGAACAATTTACTTTAATTTTAGTAGAATTATCATTTTTTGAGTTCATAGTAAATTTGGCCTAATATTTGACATCTTAATACATAGAGTTCATTTGTGTTAAATTCTTTTTATAGAAGCATCCTTGGTTTGAATTTTTTCTATTTTTGTTAGAAACCCTTAGCTTGATGAAGTGGTAGGAGTTGATACATCATTTTTCATTCCAGTCCATTAATGAATTGAAAAATCTAAGATAAACAGGCTTATCACATATGCTCTTATCTTCTTCTTGAAGTTCTTGATTGATTTTTAAATTTTTTTGGAAAATAATTTAATTCACTTAAATTAATTACTGGATATATGTTTTCTATTAGTCTTGCATGGAAAATTTTATAAATAAATATTAGATCAAATCCTTCCAAAATGTTGAATTTACTCCCTACAAAGAATTCCTTTTCTATAGTATAGAACTTCACATCTTCTATATATTTTTGGGTAGATTTTTTGGGCAAGTTTACTAAGAATTTTATATTGGTCTTTTTTTTTATCTTCAATGACTAATGAATTTCTAGGGATTTTTTTTTAATAGCACTAGATGCCTTACTATCTTTGATGTATTTGAGAGAGATGACTCTCTAAATAGTACTAGAGCCCACACTACTATTTTTAGAGTTGTCAACCTACTAGGTGCTACCGGTTGTTGTTGTAATACTGTGGAGTAATTCCTTACTATCTCTTTTGGAGTTATTAGTTTTGGTATTTTGTAATTGGTATAACTGCCTTCAACTTCTATTATGTTGGTAAAGACTTTATGAGTTACTTCACTAAACCTAAGAATAGATTTACTTCTGCCCAGTTGTTGTAAATTCTTAATTTTAGGCTATTATAAACCACATAAGTCTTTTTTTGTTTCAAATATGTTCTTTTAAACTGTTAGGTTCTTTCTTTTCATCTTAAATTTTTTTTAGAAGTTTTACCTTCTTTAGATAGAATTTTTGATGAAGATTTCTTTTTATAGTTTTTAGACTTTAAGAGTTGTTTTTGATCAATCAAATTGTTTTTGTTTATTTCTTGTCTCTATAAGAGACTTCTCAAGGTATAAAAACTTGAGTTATTTTTGAAAGATTTTTATTTCATTTTCCTTTATCTTGATTTTGATATCAATTTGTTCCATTCATGTAAACATAAAAATAGTTAGAGATGCTAATTCTTTAATAAGAGTATCTGCTAAACTATTATTATTTCTTAAGAGATGTTCGACATAAAAATTGTAGTGATTAAAACACTATTGTTGTCTAACTAATATTTTTTTTATTTATAGTCACTTGTAATATTACTTCTTAAAAAAATAACCAAAATTCGTATTATTAATTCTAACAATGGATCTATAACTTATGACATATATTGTAAATTTCTTAATAGTTTTTTTAACAGGTAAATAATCTTTTTCATTATTATGATAATTTAATTCTTGACTATGAAAGGATCCTGAAGTATACCTACAAATATATTCCTCTTTGTAATTTACCTTTTCTTTTAATACTACTCCCCAATATTATTGTGAAGCATCCATTTTAATTATTATTTTATCATCTAAACTGGATGGTATAAAATTAGTAAATTTTTTGCTTCTGATTTTACATTATCCATATATAGAGTATCTTATTATGTCCATTTCTAGACATAATTTTTCAATTTTACTTGTAAGGGTTTTCACATTAATGCAAGTTTCTTGATAGCTTCATCATATATTAAACATCCTAGAAATATTTGTAGTTAATTATTTTTTTTCAATTCACTAGGAAAACTTTGAATATTATTTAGTATATGAGGTTGTATATTATGTTTTTCATCTTCAATTTCCAATCATAAATACACTATTTTATATTGAGCAATTACTGCTTTCTTTTTAGAAAATATAATGCCTTTTTTCCTATATTCTTATAGAATATTAATAATATTAAAATAATATTTATTTAATTTAATACTAAAAACCAAAATATCATCTATGTAAACACAACAAATATTTTGTAATTTCATAAAGATATTATTCATATATCTTTAAAGATACCTAGAGCTTGTTTTAATCAAATGGTACAACAGTCTATTGGAACTATCATTCGAGGTAGCTAAATATCGTTAATTTTTAAGATTCTTCATCTAGTCATATTTTTCAAAATCTAATTTTGTAATCAAAACTTGAGAAATATTTTTTCCTTTTATTAATGATAATATTTATTCTTTCTTTGGAATAAAGTATTTATCATCAATGGTTTCTTTATTTAATACTTTGAAGTTTATTACCATTCTCTTTTTTTCAGCTTTTTTTCCGGTTAAGAATGTCAGACTAGAGTGAAATAAATTACTTGATATTATGACTTTTAGTTCAAAAAGTTATTGAATTTGTTTTTCAAATTCAATATTATTTTTTGGAGTATAAATCATTGGTTTTACTCTTATAACCTTGTTAGGGTCTTTTAATTTTATGTTGAAAATTATTTTAGATTTATTAATTTTTGAATCTAAAGGATTTTCTAAGATTACTATTTTCAATAATTTTTTGATACATGTTAGGGCTTTATCTTCCTGTATTTCATTAAGAAAAGAGTTTTATTTCTCTTCTATATCTAATTAAATACTTTTTAAACAAGGTTTTTGTTGCTTTGTGTTATGATTACATTTTTGTTTTTTATATTTTTTCATAAAAGTTGGGTTTGATACACCCACAGCTTTTCTTATTTTTGATACATAAATTATTTCACCATCTAATATTGTTAGAATTATTTTGTTTAAATATTGTGTAAAATGTTGATATAAATTTAAAAAGTTATTTTCTATTTATAAATCAACTCCTGTTTCTTGTTGATATATGATAGAAATATGAAAATTTTCTCATCTTATTATTATAATTATGTCTTTTAAAACTTTGTTAAGATTTATTGTAGTATTATTAACAATTATTACTATTAAATATTTTGGTGTCTATTTCTGGTATTCTTTTGGGAATACATATTTAGTTGCTACACACATACTAGCTCCTATATCTATATATGCATGTAAATGATATGTGGCATAGCCTTTAAATTTAAGTCCTACCTTAATATATGTATTGTTTGGATTTATAATACTATACAAATCATTTATCTTCTAATGAAGAGTGCCTATATTCTGAGTCAGTCATTTCTTCCTTACTTTCCTCTGATAGATAAATACTATAAATATCATCTATATCTGATTCCTCAATTGGTTCTAATTCCATTTTAAAAGCTTTTTTTAAGATTTTTTCTTTATGTAAAAATTCATTTTTAAATTCTTTCTTATGTTGAATCTTATTAGGGTATTCATTATCATAATGTCATTCTTCATTGCAAATCCAACACTTACATTTCTTTTTTCATAAAGGGCAATAATTCTTATTTTTGAAAATCATGTTTCATAAATTTATATCTTTTAAATGTCTTATATTTTTTTTTATCATTTCCTCTTATTTGTTTATATTCTTATCTCTTTTAACATTTAATAATTATTGAGCTTTTAAGGCTTCTTATTCTTCCTTCTAGTGTGTCTGGTATGATTTTTCTATTTCTTTGGTTCCAACCTTTTGTTAAGATTTTATGTAATGTTTTAGGTAATTTTTGGAAAAATATTTTCTTATATGTTGCCTATATATATGGTGATAATTTATGGTAATACATTTTATATTCACAAATAAAAGAGTCAATGTAACATATGTTACAAATTTTTATATTTGTTAAAGGCCATATTTGTCTTCATTAATTACATTTTCATTAGATTCAATGATAATTCTTCTTTTATCTTATCGAATAAATTTCTTATATATTTTATTTACTATTATATTTAAATATTCTTTTCCTATGGGAGCATTTCATTACATTAATAAATATTGTTGGTTTGTCAAATTTGAAAACTAGACTCTATCATCCCCTGTCATTTTGTGAGGTACTAAAACTCTACAAGTTGAATGGTTTTACTCTATAGTTTGAGAGGTTTGTATGAACACACTCATACCACTAGCCCATTCATCTAAGGCTTTTTTCTTTCCCTTATACAATCTAAATCTAAAATATCATAATTATAATATTCGTGGAGTTTAAATTCTAGTGGAATACTATTTCTAGTTTTTCAATTTAACCCTTCCTCCATTTTGGGTCATTGTCTTTTCCTACTAGAAATATCATTTTCTCCTAACCTTTGTCTATTTTTTTCTTCTCTGTGTAGGTCAAATGTTTTTTCTTGGTAAGAAATTAGTAATGAAATTGATTTTATATGACATTTTGGATCATAATTTCTAGTTTAGAATTATTTTCGTTGATTATTGTCTTATTATCTTTCTATTTGTTTGTACAAAGTTTATCATTATAATATTTTTCTAGTTCTTCATCCGTTAAAGTTAACAAAGTTACTATTTTTTCTATATCCTTTTTTTCGGGATTCATAAATTGTTATTCTAATTCCTTTTTATATTCCATTAAATTGAAATTATATCTTTTTCATTAGATTTTTCTTCATTTTTTATTCTCTCATTTCTAGGCAAGAGAGCGTCTGATCTTTTAAGTAGTTCTTTATTTAAATCTTTTAAGAGATCGTATTTATGACCTATAATATCATTATTTATATATATGTTAAATACATATTTTCTTAATTCTATAAAATCTATATGTATATTATATAGTAATTTATTATAACCACATTCATTTATTTTTCTTAATAATTATTTTTGTGTTTTAATTATATCTTATAGATATTTTATATTTGATTTTTGGACTAAATTTATTTCCTTTGTTAGAGGTCTTAAAGCCTTCATCAATGTCATTTGATTTTTAACTATGCCTATTAAGTTGTCATCTATTTCTAATTATATATTTTTCTATTCTATCTTTAAACATTAGTTTCTTCTTAATATGACATGATGATCTAATACTTTCATTTTTTATACTTATTGTTTTAAATTCGTGACGTCTTTTTCTTTATTGGAAGTTTTTCTTTCATATACTATAAATGTAAATCTTGGAATGTTATTATTTCTTGTTATGCTTTTTCTTCCTATTATTAGGGTTTTTTTATGTCTAAGTAATATTCTTTTGGTATTTCAAAGTGTGTGAATATTTATGGTTTTATTATTTGATCAAGTTCTTGAAATATTTTGTCAATTTTAATGAATTATTTTGTCCATATATTACACTATTGTAACTATTTGTTGATGAATACTCTATTATATAATATATTAAAAATTTATGATATTCTTCCTCTATTAAGTCGCTTAGTTCAAACTCGTAAGCCATACTTAATATTTAGTTTAAATTTTTATCATGAATATTAATAGCAAACTTAGAATATATTGTGAATTTTTATATTTGTTAGTGTATCTATTTCTTTTCAGAAATGAGCTAGTATTAATATTTAAATTTTTCATAAATAAATGTATCCAATTTTTTCTTTATTTATGCTTTTAAGAATTTTTTGATAACTTTTCCATAATAGCTTTCTTGTTAATTAATGATATATTTTTTTTTTGTTAATTAATGGTATATTATACATTTTTTTGCATATGTAATAGTAATGCTCATTTTTTATTAATTATTCCATAATAAACTATGTCTTTTCTTTAAAATAATTTCCTTAATGACGAAAATGATGGATATTTAAATCTATATATTTTTTTAAGATTTAATTTTACCTTTTGAATTTGTTCGAGTTTTTTACTAATTATCATTTCTTGTGAAAAATATCATAAAATGTCTTATATTTTTATTTCCAATATCCCTTAATTTCTTAATATTTTTTTTAATTCTCTATTATTTCTTATTTTATTTTTATTTATGAAATGTTATTATTAATTTCCTTTAGGTTTATTATTTCATATTTGAGGGGTATTTTTAATTGTTTTTAAAATATTTATACTTCAAAACTTATAGTATTTTTGATATTATTTCGTAATATTTATGAAATTGTATATAAATTACATATTTTCAATTTAAGGTTTACATCAATTAAAAACTTATTTATCCAAAATAAATATTAATATTATTTTAATAAAAAAATAATAATAACTAAAAAATAAATATTAATATTATTTATATAACGTATCTCTTTAACTAAAATCCAAAATCTACTACTATTCACCGATTTAATTTTCTATTTCAAATTATTTATTTCTTCTCTATACCCCACATAATATTTAAATGATAGATGGGATAGTTACCTCCCTACCCTCATATCGCCTGGTTGTTCTTATTTACCAATTAAACTTAGTTTCTATTTATTTTAATACTTTTGTTTAAATTTTGAATTTTTATGAGTTTAATATAATATATTTTAGTGTGCAAGCTATACATTTACATTGAAAATTTTAAATTAATCAATGAAGGCAAAAATAAACCGAGGAAACAATCGTAAGCCTTTCATTATGATTATTGCATTGCGTGATAATTTTATTGGTGAGAATTCGCAATAAATTCAGAACACAAACATAATTGAATGTATCACAATTTTTTTATTATAAATAAATAAATTAAAAATATTTTAATATTTTATAAATTTAAAAATATATAAATTTAAATAAAAAAGACTTAAAAATAAACATAAACGTAAACAAACACTACTGATACAAGCATAGCAAGACAAGACATGATTGATATCTTAATATATTTATACGGATCTGACTCTTATGATAAAGGTTCTGGAATCCATTTTTATTAGATTTAAGTCGATAAAAAAAAAGAATTAATTTAATTATATAATTTAAAAAATAATATATTTGATAGCCCTTTCAAACTGCTTTCCTAACAAAAGCGACTAATTGTAAGTAATTTGACCTTATTGGTTTATATATATATTAGAAGTTTCTACTTCCATGAGGGATGCCCTGGACATAGAGATAGTCTGCCATATTTTCCAATTATTAATTAAAAGCAATTACTCTAGTAGTTGGCGCTTGTGACTTGTGTGGCATGAAACTCACATTTTTTTTTATATTTTAAAAGTAAATAATTTAATTATTTAATAAAATTTTATTTTTAATACTTTTACTTAAAAACATATATTTATTTTCATATAAAATTAAAAAATATATTTATTTATTTCATAAAAAAATATTTTTTACTTAAAAAAAATTAAAAATAAAATTTTATATACAAAAGAATTATCTTTGTAATTAAACTTTGTTTTTTTTTTAAATTTCTAATCACATATAACATGTTCAATGAAACATTCATTAATTACCAAGAGAATAAAAAACTACATTAATTTCTTTTAAAATAATCATGAGTTAATTGAAAGGTAATGACATTATTTTGAGAGTAGACTTGTAAGAACTAGCTAGTTTTCTATTTTTCAAGATAGTTTTTAATTTTAGTATCGTTTTATTTTCCCATCATCGAAGTCGAATCTAGTACTATTTGATAAATAGTTTTGTTTTTTATTTTCAGTTTAATTGGATTGATTTTTTTTTTGTTGTCTAATTTTGAAACTTAAAACTTAAACAAATGAAGCTTACAAAACTAATTTCTTCCAAAATTTCAAAATTAAATATCAAATCCAATTCTAATATATATTTTTTTTGTAAATACCACAATCCTATTTTTTTTTCTATCATTGAAAATAAGTATTAAATAGAAAAATAAAAATAAAACATCAAGAGTGAAAAACAATTTTATCAAACGAGTTTTTTTATGTTATGTGTTCATATTTTTTAAAACAAAAAACAGAAGTTGTTATAAAAAAAAAGTTTATGTTTTCTTTAAAAACTGAATTAGAAAAAAAAATGTAACTATACAACATAACTCATTACAAAAACGACCTAAAACTATCACTACTAGTATGATAAATTATAAAGAATGCTTGAAGTGCTCAAACATAAAATCTCAAAGTTATAAAGCATTACAGTAGAAGCTAGTGGGCGGAAAGTTTGTTGTTGAGAAATAGGAGTGCCTTAGTGGTGTCTAGGCCAAATGGCTTAAATTATATGGAGATTTATTAGTCGACTCTGACAAATAAATTGACACTTTCATTAGTGGGATTACTACATGCGCTATGTCAAAGACAATTAAAACAGCACTCTCCGTAGCATTACTACCTTAAATCTATGTAACATTATTACTTTTAAAACTTTTTTTTTGGGATCATTTTCTAAATTGATCTCGAGGTTTACTATATCTTCAGTTATGCCCCTGGGGTTTTTAAAATGTCACAAATGCCCTTGTGTTTTAATGGTGTTAATTCTCCATCCATTTCTATTTAATTACTATTCCTTGGCTCTGATACCATTTTTCGAGGATCGATATAATCTTAATCTGGAGTTAAAATTGACATAGATGAAGGTCTTTGTGTATTTATTGATGGTAATAATTTATTTAAAAAACTTATTATTTTACTATATAAATCTAATTTTCTTTTGTATTCTTTACAATTGCATAATATGTTATGTTCTTCATTATGTTGGTTACTTAATTCTAATCCTGATTCTATTAATTGTTTTTTAAAATTAAAAATTACTCTTTCATTTGTTAAATCTAATAATTCTAATTTATGTACTAGTGATTCGATATTCATATTATTTTCTTTCTAAAAATAAATTCTATTTTCTTGTTTTAAAATTATTATACCTTGTAGTAAGCGAATATTTCAACATTCAAGATTCTTAATTAGCTTAAATTTATAATCATCATACCTGAATTTAATGGGTCATCCATGATCTTCGTTAATTCGTTGCTTTTGTTACACTGTTATGCCTCTAGCTTACACCTCAACACCTACGGTAATGGTAAGCTTTCGCATCAAATACATGAATGGTGTCCAAAAGTTGACTTACTAAAGAAGAGTAATAGAACTCCATTTTATTCAAAAATATAATAATTATTACAACTTAAGGCCAACTAAGAATCTTGAAAAGGGTGCTTAGTATTTCATAGTTACTAGGTATTTCATTATTGGATACGGATTTCTAGATATAAAGGTTTTCCTATTTGAGAGTTTCGAGTAGAGAGCTTTGGGTTTCTACTGTTTTACGTGTGTTCTTGAAATGATAATAAAGGTTCCTTTTATAGAATAAGGAATCCCTATTTACAGACTAAATTTATTATTTTACCCCTTGCTTTAATAATTCATCTTGCTTTAATAATTCTTCTGCTTTTAATAATTCATCTGCTTTTCACGATAAATTTACTTTTTTCCTTGGCGTATCTTGGCCACCAAGATGTGGTCTACATCTTTATTTATTTTACTAATCTTAAGCCAATTTGCTTTTCTTAATTTCCTTTGTCATTTTCTGTCAATTGTTCCTTTGATGATGTTGATGATGGACGATCTTCATCTTACCGATCTTTGATCACGAGAGAATGCACTTACGGTCTTTGGTGTCCTTTTTGGCATAGAAGCAAAAATACTTTCCTGGTTTCTTGACGAATTTCTAAGTTGTTGCAATTAAAATTGGTTTCATATTTGGTGATTTTTTCACCATCTTCTTCGGCGACAGAGCCATCTTCTTGTGTGAGATGATGATAACTTTCTTTGGTTGAATAATTTACTTTAATCTCGGTAGAATTGTCGATCTTTCCGAGTTCATAGTAAATCTGGCTTAGCATTTGTCCTCTTAATACGAGTTCTTCTCGTTGAATTCCTTTTACGGAAGTGCCACTTGGTTTAGGAACCTCTCATTTTGTGTTAGAAATCCCTATCTTGATAAAGTGGTAGGGACTAATACTTCCTTCCTCGTTCAGTCCATTAATGAACTAAAAAATCTAAGATAAACGGGTTTATCACACGCTTTAATTTTTCTTCTAAAATTCTTAATTGCTCTTTTAAAATTTTTAAGGAAAATAATTTAATTCACTTAAATTAATTCTGGATATATATTTTCTATTAATCCTGCATGAAATGCTTTATACACAAAATTGGATCACCTTCCAATATATTGAATTTACTACTGTAGGGAAATTCCTTATCTATAGTATAGAATTTCATATCTTCATATGTTCTTGGGTAGATTTTACGGCTAAATTATAGAGACTTAACCATTGTTGTTTATTGAGATTTACTGTATTGGTCTTTTTCATCTTCGTTGACTAGAGTGGTTAAGAAGATGTTTCCCTGAATAGTATTGAATGTTTTGTTATTTTTGATGTCTTCGGTATAGATGTTTCTTTGAATAGCATTGGAGGTCTTGCTATTTTTCCAAGGTTTGTCGATGCTTGGAGGCATTGGTTGTTGTTGTACAGTACTTCTGAGAATAATTTCTTACTATCTCCTGGGAGTTATTAGTTTTGATGTTTTGTAGTTGGCATAACTTCCTTGACTTCTATTACGGTAGTGAAGGCTACATGAGTTACTCACTAAATCCTAGAATAGATTTACTAGCTTCGCCCGGTTGTTATAAATTCCTAGTTTTGGGCCATTATAGACCACGTAAACTTTTTCTGTTCTTAACTTTTTACTTTCGCGAATTGGGTTTAGAAGTTTTGTGGCTTGTTAGGTTCTTCCTTTTTAACGAGATTCCTCATTTAAGGTTACTGCTTTCTGGAATTTGTTTTGAACATTTAAGTTCTTCTGTTTTATTCTGTCTCGTAAGAGATTTTTCGAGGTATATGACTCGAGTTGTTCCTGTAGGATTTTTATCTCCTTTTCTTTTATCTTGATCTTAATATCAAGCTGTTCCATTCCTGCAATCATAAAAATAGTTAGAATTAATTATTCATTATACTGGATTGATTGAACTATGTATTCGATCGATTGAGAATATTTTAGATCAATAGAGAGGATAAGGCTTTGATTCTAAAACCTATTTCTAAATTGATTTGATTTGATGTTTTACAATAGTGTCATTTTTCTTTAAAACTCTTTTAATTGATTTCATTGACAATATAGTAATTTTACTTTGACTTAGTGCTTCAAAATATTCCATATATACAAACATATGCACACAACTTTAATCAACCATGCAAGAGAATTATTCTCTTCATATTATTATCTCCCTTTTGTTTTGCAAAAAAATATTCAATTAGACTTTTTCATAAAGTTAATTTATCAAAAATTTTTGTTTGTGTTTGATGAATTAATAAGCTTACAACATTTGTGATATTTTGTTTTATACTGATTATTCTAGGGTTTCAAACTGATTTCAATTTATTTGATATATTTTTTAAATCATCTAACTAGAGTTATTCATAATTGAATATGCTCTAGGAAACACATTTATACTTGTGTTATTGTACCAACATTTTAGGTACTGGTTGATTGGGTTTCATTACTTATGTGACTCAAGTTGTTGAAATATTGATTTGGTTCCCAATACCTTTCTTGTAGAGGCTATGATAAAAGCAACTGCTTATAAGTAGATTACTTGGAGGTTTTATCTTGGTGGGTAGTATAAGACTTGTAATTAGACCTTATTTTTCATATTAGATAGTTAGATGGTCTGGTCATCGATGGTTTTTCCCTTAGGTCATTGGTGTGACCTAAGTTGTTTCCACCTAAATATCTTGTGTCTCAATCTTTATATTTTTGCATTATTTTATTTACACGTGATTGTATATCTGGCCATTTGCTAAAATTTTAATTTGTCTAATTCTACTAATTATCTATTCATCCTTCTAGCTAATTACATCTATAACTAAAAAAGAAACTTTTAGTTTGTGAGTGCTCTGTGTAGGTAGATGATTTTTCACTCATCCAAGAAAGGTTTATGTACTTTCTTGGCTTACTTTGGGTTCCTTTTCATATAGGTATGATCCCACCTTTTTTTCATGGTTTTTATTCAACTATACCTCTTTTTTGCTCCATTAGTTTCTCTACTACCTTTCACTTGTGATGGCATAGGGTTACTTTTTTTGAGATGATGTCATCGGGATATTGTCTCTTCTGGATTTATAGAACCCTTATTTTCTTATCATCTCCTTTGAGTTTGAAAATCTCATCTCTTTGGACCTTTGTAATGATATTTCAAATATTTTCTCTCGTGATCTCTTTAAGATGATTGGCTTTTTGGTAGGTCTTGGTAATCATTATGGTGGCTCTACACTTTAATTCAATGCTTCTTCCCCTGGTTGGTGACTTAGTGATATTTTGAGCATTGTCGTGCATTCTTGAACTTGCTTCACTTTAGTGACTAACTCTTGTGGTTACTTTACAATGAGACTATAGATCTTGTAAGCATGATCTATAGGACCATTATTTATAGTTCTACTAATTCATTTATTTCTACTCTTTAATATCCTTCTTTGATCACTTAGTGGGGTGCTTATTTATTCCCTGATATTATTGATATTACTAGAGGCAAATGACTCATTTTTGTTAGTTACTTTGATTCTATTTTTGGATGCTCTACCATCTTTATTTCTTCCTCTCAAAGCATATCTCAGTTTATTCCTTGTTATCCTCCTTCCTCTTCTGAGGCTACTCCTTTGGAGATCTCTCTCCTATGCTAGGATTTTACCACCTTCACTCAGTGTATGAATTCTATGTTTAGGGAGTTTTTTGGTTCTCAATAAATTCATAATATGTCTGCATAGCTCCTTACTCGCTTTGGTGATATTTTTTATGACCTAATTTTTAGCCTCCCAAACATGATTTTTCTCACTTTTTTTTATTTTTTATGACCTAATTTTTAGCCTCCTAAACATGGTTTTCCTCACTTTTTCAAGTCTCTCCCTTTTATTAAACCAGCCTTTGGTGGCTGACTTGGAGTCTCTAATTAGTTTTCCACCAGTAATTCTAACGTTGGCTCCCTGAATTCCCTATTTTAGAACTTTGGCAGTCTAGAGCCATCATTTTCTTTTAACTAATTTCTTGAAACCTTCCTTGCCAAAAACAATTCTACCCCTACTCTAAACAATAGAGACTTGGGTGGTTCCATGTAGTATGACCCCTGATGATGATGGAAATAAGGGAAGAAAGTGTTGAGTTTCTTGTTATTTTTCTTTTTTGATGTACCTTTTCTTGTCTCTTATTAAAAAAATGTAAAAAATACTATAATACCTTTAATGAAAAATTTGTGTTGGTGTTTCACCACTTTGTTTTGTTATTTGTGATTATTGTAGTTCTTGTTATATTGGTTTTATTGCTTTAATCTTCTTTGCTGATTGCATGAGTGTTAAATTTTTTGCATAATTGTATGCCTTTGTTCCTTCATATGGGGGTATTACTTTGACTTTCTTTGTCAACAAGAAGGGGAAGTTTGCTTGCATAACATGTTATTTGTTACTTTATTGTGTCCTGTGTGGGTTGTGAGTATAAAGTGCACTATATTTTTGTTACCTAACTTGCACACACATAGTAGGAGTGTAGTATGAAGTTTGAAGGAGTGTGTAAACAAGTGCTTATCTGTTGCCTATTTGACTGTACTCTACTTATCATTGTGTACCTGTATAGAGGTAAAATGATAATTTTCTAGTTAGACCACATTTAGCTCTACATGATGCATTCATGTGTATATGTTGTTTTGTGTGTGTAGGATATAGGTATAGCTTGAGATCTTGTGGCTTTGTTAGAGCTAGAGTTCAAACATGCATTGTGGTGTGTTCATGTATAAAGTTGGTTGGAGCACAACAAGATAGATGCATTTGATGTTTTGGAGTGTCAGGGTAGTGCGTTGTTTGTTCATGGGAACAAATGTCATTAGCCCATCTTGCATGATTGTTTCATGTTGAGATGAGTGTCTACTTAACTGTACAATGTTTATCCATGAGAGAGCCAAAGAGATAGATTGTAAATCCTATAAGTCTTTGTGTCTTTGTTGGTGTTCTCCTATGTAAAACACGGAATATGTTTTGTTTTACTTAATGTTTTGTCATCCTCTATGTAAAGTCAATTACTGATGGTTAGTACTGCACACACTTGCATACTTGGTAACACTTTTTATTTTTGCAGGTTTTACACACACCATGGGGGTTAAGTTTTTAGTATGCATACTAGGTTGTTTTTCTTGTTTTTTTATGAGTATTTTTGGAAAATTTTGTGGAAAATTTTTAAACAAAAAATTCAACTTTTTGTGTGCTCATCAAGGTCTCGTTACCCCTTACCACCCTTATTCGACTAGTGTGTAAATCTATTACCCTTACCACTGTAGGCGATGAGCCTCACCACCCTAGGCAACGAGATGGGTGGTGAGAGGCCAAAAAGGTGCTTGAATTGCTTGGAATTTTCTATAAATACCCTATCTTCTAATTGTTTGAGTAATTAGAAAAATATGGGAAAACTTTGACAAATTAAAAGCTTATAAAATAAATTATTTTTGGATTTTGGATTGCTAATACCTTGAATATGGTTAGGTATTGGTGGTTCATGAGTGTTTTTGTAAAAAATGATTTATCGGGTTTTGGATAATCAAAATTAAATTAATATCTGAGACTTAGATTGCTTAATGTGTCCCCAAACTTTGCATTAGCCATACTCATATGACTCGCTTATATTGACTATTAGTGATTTATTGTACCACCAGGTGGTGGTAGGGTTCAAAAGCAGAGCTAGATTCAGCCTAGAACATAGTGGCTATTGGGGAAACTAGCGAAGGAAACATAGGGGCAGTGAGCGGAAGTGTCCTGACTCATAGAGATATTAGAGGTATATTTGTATTGAGTTGTAAACTGTTTTTATTTTCTTAGTGGATTGTATACTGTCAATTGGTTTCCATTAGTAATATAAGGATTTAACCACATAAGTAGGAGTCTATGTGGATTTACCTTGTTATATCATCGTCTTTGCATGTTCTTTTATTTTAGTTAGTACAATAAAAACTATATCTAGATCTGTGCCAATATATGAGGATCTTATTGTGATTAGAAAACACTTATTTCCCTCTACTATATGATGTATTCTTTATTCTATCTTACTATATCTTGCTTCTATTTTATCTTCTTAGATTGCTATCATACTTAGTATAAATTAAATTACTTGTTTATCTGTTTAATTTATTTTTCATTTATGACTATCTTGTTGTTTTACTAGTGCCTTTGCTTTTATGTTTTACTTTCCATGTTTGTGAGTTGGAGGTGTCTATAAAAGTAGTTGACTCTTTATCTCGATCGTTTATCGGATGGTGGACTTTTTCACCAATATTGTCTATAATAGGTAATGTTGGCTCAATTAAAGCCACATATTTTCAATTTCCTTTAGGATTGCACTTGTATCTTGATATCTTGCAAGCAAAAGTTTGTAGCTCACTCCACCGTTGAAGTAAAATATATATAATTTGTCTCTTATTGCTCAACTGAGATTACATGGTTGACGATGTCTATTTCTCAAGAACTAAGTAATCTAATGGCACATGTGCCTTAGTTGTACTGTGACAACGTTACCACTACTCATATGGAAACTAATCTCATCGTGCATGCACTCTGTAATGACAAATGTTGAAAGATTGATAAGCTAAACACAATCAACTTGTAACAAATTTAATAAGACAATTTTTCTCTCCATGAAGTTCCTTAGCAAGTGTATTTAGACATTTTTTTTTTATAAATAGAAAGAATAGTTGTTCTTAGTTTTTCTAGGTAATTACACTATTCACAAACCTATTAAATAGGAGTAGGTATATTTTTTTTTTCTTTCAAAAAATGGCCAACCTCTACGTAATCTTAACAATCATACAAATAACACAACTCTACTTCTTACTATGCCAAGAAATCAAAGAGCCTTCTAAGGTACCCACCAAAAGTACTCTTTTCATCATTATTACACCCTGTCCAATAAGCATCAAAATACCCAACTAGCTTAGGTTTTGTTTCACATGGATACCATATCCCAAAATCAAATGTCTCATTGACATACTTGATGATTCTTTTAACTATAGCCATTTGAGAATCGTTGAGGCAAGCATGAAATCTTTCAAAAACTCCAACACCAAAGGAGGTATTAGAACAAGTAGCATTCAAATAACAAGAGATATATCATATTAAATTTTTTACTTATTTCTAGATTCTGTTTTGCGAAGTAATTTTTGATAAAAAAAAAATTATAATTTCAAAACTATAAATCAATCTCACTAAGATCTACATTGGCTTGATGGTCTTTTTTTTTTTTTAATTTTATAGACATGTTAAGGTTTCTTAATAATAAAATTAACTTGTAAAATATATTAATAAACAACCAAACTGAATACTCCCACCTTTAATTAACACATAGCTCATGTATTGTGTTTAATCTTTTAGAAGCATCTTCGTTAGTGTAACAGTTTTCTCTCTTTATCCTTCAACTTCCTTTTTTAATTCTTTTGAAAAGACAAATTTCATTAGTGAAATAGTTGTATGTGGTTCGTTCTTAGAATGTTTATTTAGATATTTTTAAAAATATTACAACTTCATTTGATTTATGTATTATTGTAATTTAAATCTTTAAAATTTTAGTTTATTAAAATATTAAATTATGTTAAACATCTAAACAATTTATTAACTAGAAAAATCATGCATGAAGTTCAGAAATAATAAAAAATTCCAAGAAAAATGCACTGAAAAAACAAGTTTATTTGATATAATGATTTTTAAGAACATTTACTATAATTTGATATATTTTTAATTTTTTGATATATTTGAAGGAATATAAATTAAATTTTTTATAAATAAAAATCATAGCTATCTTTTTTTTTCTGATTTTATATGATGCACACCGAACCATCCTTATTGGAAATTCTGAATGTCGCATTTATTACTTTTTATTGTAATCTTTTAATATATTATTAATTTTTATAAAAAATTACAAATATAATTTATGTTAAATTTATTTTTTAATTATTTAAAAAAAAACATTACATTCTGTAAATAAGTTACATCATACATACATAACGTGATTATATAATTCTGTAAATAATTTGTGAAATTTTTGTGATTATATAATTGTGTAAATAATTTGTGAAATTTTTATTATAAAATAAGACTAACTCAAATTATTATATAGTAGATTTTTATAAAATTTATTTTTATATTATGAAGTTTTTTTAAATAATAATATACAACTTATATAAAAATCAAATCCCTAAGAAAATGACGTTACCATTTTCATGTCATGCAAGTTTGAACCAATACATCAATTCTTTTTAATAAATATTAATAGTTAATTTGTAATATTTTCAAATATCATAAGAAAGATTCTTTTTCACCTAAATTTAATTTATAGTTACATTAGCTATGTTTTATTATATTTTATTAAGTTATTTTTTATATTTAAATCTAAATTTAGTATTATTATTTAAAGTTTTATTGAGCTTCAAAAATTAAAGTACACAAAAAATATCAAAGTTTAATTTTTTTTTAAAAAATTATTATATTATCAATTAAAAGAGTCAAGATTAGATGAAGATTAAAAAAGTTAAAAAGAAATTTCCAAAAGAATTTACTCCTTGAAGAACCGGTATATTATTGCAATTTTTTTTTATAGTTTTAATGTATTTTTTTTTTATTTAGATGATGTTTTTAGTTTGAATTAATAAAACTTGTTTTTATTAAAAAAACATAAAGACTAATTATAATTCATTTGCACTATTGACATTTTTTATGCATTTAATTTTTGAAATTCAAAATTAACAGAAATGTTTTGACAAAAAAAAAAAAAAAACAGAAATGCAATTGGGATATTAAAAAAAAATTGGACAGTACCGGGACCAACTGAATCTTTGGATTAGAGTTGAGTATTGACGAAAGGGGCCCCAAATGGAAGATTTTATTTATTTATTATTATTTTTCCTTTTTTTTTTTTGAATTTTGAAATCTGAAATGATACATTTATTTTTATACTGTATACTCATATTTAAAAATATATATTTTAATTTAGGGTAATTTTTGTACTTAATCAATACATGAAAGTTATTTTTAGCATTTTTTATCAATTTAAGCTCCTGCAACAGAAACAGTTTTTTTCTATCATTTTGAGTCATTAAATTTAGATTTTAATGTTTTTTAACTCATTTTATTACCTCTTCAACTCATCATCTTTCTTTAAGATCATCCACACAAACTCTTGTAAAAAAATTGAATTAAAACATTATAATTTTTTTTATAATATAATTAAACACGAATATTATTCAATATTCAAATATCATAATTGGATAAAACAAACACAACTAATATCGAAACGGAAATAAAAGTAACACCCATAAAAATTATTTGTATGAAATATATATTATTTCGTATTTTATATACACTTGATATTCAAAAAGTATCTAATTTTTTCTATCCTTTTCTCTAATACATACGGACAAAGTGATTGTCATAAACCACCATATACACATAAATAGCATTTTACTATTTTCTTGTTTTTAACTTCTATGCTTCTTGGGTTATTGTTTTTGACTTGTATATCTTCTAAAAACCACTTGATGTTAGATCTTCGTCAATAATATTTAGTTAATGTTTTTATTAATTGTCATATTTATTAGTTTTAATTAATTTTCATAAATATAAATGTGTTTTCTAACATTCAAAAAAGTGGTTTTGCAACATAAAAGTAAATTCTTATTTTTTCCTTAAAGTTTTTAATATAATTTTCCTTTCTTTTTTTTTTTGCTTGTCATATTGTTCTCCTAGTTCTTTGATTGATATATATCCATTTTTTAAATCCATTTAAATTATGTGTAAATTCTTCTAATTCTATGTACTGTGTGTTTATCTTCTTTTACATCTTGTTTTAATATGCAAACAACCTGTAACTACATCCTTAGGGAAAAAAATTACCTACAATTACGTAATCTTCTTGTTAAAAAAAAGCATCAAACTTATTCTTTTTTATTTTATGTTTTAAATCACCTAATTTTTTCTACTTCATTTAACATATTTATTATAGAAAAAACTTTCAAATTATATTATATTTGCCAATAACTAGCTCATTTATTGAAGCTTAATTACGGTACTTATTGAGATTTGAGTATCTCTTCTATTGAGTTCTATTTTTTTGAGGCCTAATATTACATACTATTATTACTACTGAAAATTTAAAATCATGTATCTAATTAACTTAACTTAAGTGAGAGAGTGAATATATAATTATACTAAATATATTTAATTAAAAATTACCAAACAGTTAAACATACAATCGTGTATAAATAATATAATGCAAAAATAAAAATAAACTAGACACATTATATTTTAGATGAAAACAACATAGTTCACAACAATGACCTAAGAGAAAAACCATCAATCTACCATACCACTTAACTATCAATTATGAAAATCAATGTTCAATTACAAAATTAGGTCTTAGTCTATCTTTCACAGATAAAACCCTTAAAGTAATCTACTTATAAAATGTTGCTTCTTTTATGGTATCCACAAGATAAGTGTAAGGATCTAAACTAACACTTCGATAGGTCAAGTCACATGACTAATCAAACCTATTTAGAAAGCACATGAAAAGTTAACACAAATAGCACAAGTGAAATGTGTGTCTTAGAGCATATTTATTAATGAAAAACATTAGCTTGAATACTTAAGATTTAAATCAATTAAACTAAATCATCTAGAAAACCCTAGAACACATATTAAAAGCACTGTATCATAAGAATAAATAGACTTATGAATCAATCAAACATAACCATACAATGCTTGATTGATTAAATCAAGAACAAGCTTAAGAAAATATGATATAGTTTTTAATAAAACTTTTGAGAGAGAAAGGACAAAATAATCAGATGAATAGAATATGTGTGGTTATTTAAAACAATGAGCATTAAGTTGTTTAAATAGGGGAATTGAAACCCTAATAATGGGTCATAAGGAAATGATTATTCTATCCATAAAATACTTCATAAAGCAGTAATGGTAATCTACAAGTTTTACTCGAGTAAAGAAAATGATTTTAGGTTAAAAACTTATGCACTTGATTGATTTAAATAGGCTCGATTGATTGAACCAATAGGTCGATCAATTGAAACCCTCTTTGATCAATCTAAGCAACGATCAATACAAATCCCAAAGTAGGTAGATCGATCATGATCGATCCTTAATTGATCTAGACTCTTGATCGATTGAACCTAACTTTGATTTATTCATTTCAATTAGAATTTCAAATCGAGAGCAACTAGATCTTACACGATTGATCCTCAATTGATCTAATATTTTGATCGATCAACTTAATACTCGATCAATCAATAAACACACACACACACATAACATATTTTCCTATGTGTGTATATACTCAATTTTAATGTGTCAAGTAGAGAGTGTATAACTGATTGAAATACATTAAATTAAAGCTCAGATGTTTCTTCGGATTTGATTAGAGAGTATGTAAATGTGTCTAGAAACTAGTTTACATTTAAATGTTTTGTTCATGAATACTGCTAACACTTATAAACTTTACAACCTTCCTCTTTAGTTTATTCATGTGATAAAACCTTTCCCTTACTACATAACGCTCACAAGAAAAATAAATTTACGTAATGGTACTATCTTATGATCTGGTGAAACCATCTTTGCTTGATTCTTGACAGCTTATATGTAAACTGAAAATCAAATAGATAAATAGACACACAACTTGTCTCGAAAGATTCATTGTTTATTAGTTTAGCATACATAATAATAATAAAGCAAAGTAAAATATAATCATTGGGTAGTAAAATATTAAAATGAGCACTTAATCATTAATAGTTCTCACACTATGTGCAATAACAAATAGAACACATTAAGAGTTCTCCCCTTATGTGCTACAATTGTCCCATTAATAACACTCTCATTATGAGCAAACATAAAATGTATGCAATGGATGAACTCCCCTAAGTTCTATGATTCCCCAAAATAAAGTAAAATAAAACAAAAATTGATAAAATTTGATAATTTTTAATTGAAGGAAGTAGACTTATTTAAACACGACTAGAGTAGAACATATAAATGAGAAATTATTTTTGTTCAAATTTTGGCTATCTATTAAAAGCATATGTATATGAACAATATACATAGACTATATTGACAATCACCCAAAATAAGACATATGTTTGAATTTCAATAGTATGTCAATTAATTTATTTATGATTAGTTATGAAAGATCCAAAAGAAGAAGTATCTTCTATCATGTAAGAACTGCAATTGAATCTTTAATTTCACATAATAAAATCTACCAAGAGATAACTTAAAATTTTTATTCCTTCCATTTTTTATATATGAGGAATTGGTTATTTATTTATTTTCTTTTTGATTAACCACTTTTAGCTCTTTTTTTATGTATACAATTGCTTTTGTTTCTTCTTTTCTTTTTTTTATTAAGAAAACATGAACCAACTAGAAACCTAATATGATGGTTTTCACACTAGTTGTGAGGTAACCCTCTCCGCTCATTACGATAGCTTCACACATCACAATAAGTATCCCTTAGAATCTTACAAAAGTAATCATAAAGTATAAGCATGATATACATATGTTTTCAGTGAGTATATGCATAAGTTCTTGTCAACATCGATTATTAGATGTGAAAAAGTATGTAAATGCATAAGTCAAAATACTAAATTATACAATGAAGAGTCAATTAGAATAAGCAAAGTTTGTAAGTGATAGTAGTAAGTAAAGTCTATTTTATTCTAAAAAAATTTGTGCCCTTCTTTGTATTATATTTTTTGTTGTTTTTATAAATTTTTTAAACTAAAGAAACAATAATAAAAATTAAAAAAATAAACGAAAAATCCTATTAAAGTGCTCACTTAGGGTTAATTTAGCACTTAAACAAAGATACCTAGATGAACATTAAACAATTCTCAAGTGACCGAAAAAAAGACAATCTTTCATAACCTAAATTTTCTTGAATTTTAGTTTCTTTATATCTTTGGGTTAGAAATCAACTACCATAGTCCTTATAGGCATTTTCTTGGACTTAGCCTTACTTTTCACATTCATATTAAAAGAAGATGAATCATACATGGTAGGATGATGATAATGAGTCCTAGAATTAACTGTATTAAATTTCACTTGCCTTTTTGAACCACCAACTTCATGCTTTTTAGTATAATTATTAGACATATTATGCATAGATAGATGATAATAATAAGTCCTATAACTAAAATCATGTAAGGTATTATTAGAATGGGTATCTATTAATAAGAATCTACACTTGTGTTTTATATGACCTTTCTTATCGTAGTGATGATAAATAGGCACAAACTTAACAGTTTTTCATATTATAGGTGCAATAGTTTTTTGTGCATAATTAGTAGTAGTATGAGTAAAGTTAGAAGGCCTTACAAATATGGGTTTTGATGTTGAAGGTGTATAGTTATCATCCTTATAACTAAGATCACGTATATCACATGAACAAGAAAGGTTAGAGAATTTTACAAACTGAGTTGTTTTTGAAGATGATGGCATAGAGTACTCATCTACATAGCCTAGCTTTCTCTTGTCTCCAAAATGTTTTCCATAGTCAAGAACTTTGTTTAGCCTTCAAATCCAATGGTCAACCTCTTTATGACTTCTTTTGATTGTTCAAGTTCTTACATAAGATTCTTGTTTTTCTGTTTCAGATCTACAAGACTTGAATTCAAAACATCAACAAGTTCAGCCAACTCATTTTTTTATTTTTCTAAGATGGAGGAATTAATTTCATAGGATTTGAATTTATCATTTAATTTGGTTACTAGTAACTTATCCTTTTGTCTCTTGCAACATACTAAGTCTATGAATTGTTCATTAAGGTTATTAGCATTAAATTTAGTAAGCAAAAATCCAGAATCACTTTTCCCACTGTCTGAGCCAATGTAAGACTTACTAGAGTGTCCACCAATAGCTGTAGTAAATGCTAGGAAGTTAGTGACACAATTTTTTGAGTCATTAGGATTGTTGTTGTCACTTTCTAAGTCACTAAGGGTAGTATTGAAAACCCTTTGAGCTCACTTCTTTTTGTTAGCACACTTATCCATAAAATGATCAATCCTATTGCATTCAAAACATTTTGGTACAATGGGTTTAGTTTTCTTACCTTTAAAATTCATAGGTTTGATTTTACTCGATTTATGATTCTTTGTACAACTTGGTTGCCAGTTACTTTGTAAGTTATTCTGGTTGAAGATTTTCTCGAGCCTTTTGTCTAAGTGTTCTAATTCTTCATCATCATCATCATTATCATTATTACTATTATCAGTCATAGCGGTTTTGAAAGCAATACTTTTATTCTTTGTAGATGTTTAAAAGCTCATCTCAAAGGTTTGAAGTGAATCAATGAGTTCCTCAATTTTGATGGTGTCTACGTCTTTGCTTTTCATCAGTGAAAATGACCTTTGCATAGAAGCAATCTGCTAATGAGCAAAGAATCCTCCTAATTAGATAGAATTCATCAATTTTTTCTCCAAGATTTGAAGAAGTGTTAGTAATATCACACAATTTAAAATAAAATTCAGAAAGGTCTTATTTTCTTCCAACTTAAAGTTTTCAAATCTAGTGCCTAACATGCAAAATTTAATTCATTTAACTTAGGTGATGCCTTCAGAGGCAACCTCTAATGTATCCCATGCACACTAGTCGTATCAACATCATAAATACGATTGAATTCATATGAAGGCATGTACTAAAAATAACATTAACTCCTTTTTTATTCCAACTATTACCAGTTTTATCCTCCATGATTTATTCATTCTTAGGCTTAAGTGTGACTATATTATCTTTAGTAATATGATAAATGTTATTTTATACACATTTTTAAATATTAATTTATTTACATATATATATATATATATATTATAATAAACTAAAATTATTTATATTATATTTATCAAGAAAATATTGATTTTCTAAATTTGCTGGGTTTTATTGACTTTTTTATGATTTTTATTTGATAAGTGGATTAACTTAGAAAAGAAATGGATATATTTCATAGCTTATCTTATCCTTTTAACTATCGTAGCTTATCCTATCCTTTTAACATGTGGTATACACTAGTCCTATCTTCATCAAAATACCAAAAATCTTGGTTATATCTAGATTTGATTTTTATCTTATATAAAAACAAAATAACACCATATAAAATAAGGGGAGAATATCAAATTATATATTTAAAATGATAAAAGCTAGAGGCAAGAATTAAGAAAAAAGATTCAGGAAGCATTTAAAGAAGTTGAATATCAGATTGAAGAACGAAAATCATAAGATTTCTTCCCTTTTTTTTATTTTTCTCATGAATAATTTTTTGAATTGATTGTTTTCCATGAATAGTTAATTTAATAATTGGTTGTGGGTGATTTCAAATCCCTTATTTAATAAAATTTGTAATATTTTGTTCAATTATTCTTTTTGATTATGTATTAATTCTAAGTTTTAATTATTGTATGAATTTATTTGACTATTTAAGTGTACAATTAAATGATCAAATTAATTCAGTGCTAATTAATTTAGTTGAATTGGTACGTAATCACTTTATGAATGTAAATAATTAGTGATAAATTTCTTACAATGAGAATTAATACTTAAGATAATAAAATCGAACTTGTGTGTTTAACTTTGATCCAATTTGCTTTTTTTAAAATTAATACTTTTGATAGATTAAATTTAGAGATTATTCATTGTTGTCTATTAAAAAATATTTGGATTAAGAGCTTATTTAGTTCAATGAATCTGTAAAAAGAGGTGGAGATTTTTATGTTTGTGAATTTCTCTAAGTTGCTATAATCTAAGAATGAGAGAATAGGATATGCTTTTGTTAATTTATAATACATGCTACTGGTGGGAAATGATCTTATAATCGTTCTCTTTTTTCAAACCTTTATCACAATCTTTATATTTTGTTTATATCTTTATTAATCTTTAGTTGTTAGATTTAATTTTCAATTTACAAAACCAAAATCCCATTTTCAATAAATAAGAGATAGTTTTCAAAATTCTTTGTGAGAAATACCCTTATAACGACATCTTAAGTAATTTAAAATAAGGCTTAAATTCACTGTTCATTTGAACTACATTATAATCGTAGGTAGAGAATGTAAAAAGGCTCTCATACAAGCCTTTCAGAATGGATAATTAGACCTATCAAAGAAAAGAACACAGATTGTAGAATAAACCTATCTTAAATGAATAATAATAGGATCCTAGGAAAACACTAAGTATATCTAATGACCTGCTCTGATACCAATTGTAAGTTTAAAGTTATGGATCTAATTGTCCTAGAGATGAAGAATAGGTAATTTTGCTAAATATTTCTAATTAAAAGTTACGAAGTGACTAGACATGCAATCGTGTGTAAATAATATAAAGCCAAAATAAAGATAAACTTAATACATAATATTTTAGGTGAAAATAACTTAGGCCATAGCAATGACCTAAGAGAAAAATTACCAATTCATTGAATCACGTAACTATCTATTATGAAAATCAATGTTCAATTACAAAGCCAAGTCTTGGACTATCCTTCATAGATAAAGGCCTTAAAGTAATCTACTAATAAGACGTCACTTCTTTCGTAGTCTCCATAATATAGGTATATAGATCTTGACTAACATTCTAATTTATAGAGTCACAATAGCAATTGAACTAGTTCAATAAGTACTTGAAAAGTTAACACAAATAGCACACAAGTGTAAAATGTGTCCTAGAACAAATTCAATAATGAAAAACCATAGCTAGAAGATTCAAGATTTAAATCAGTTAAATTAAATCATCTAGCAAACCGTAGAACAAAGGTCAAAAGCATAGTATCATAAGAACAAATAGGCTTATGAATCAATCAAGCATAACCACATAATATTTGATAAATTAAATCAAAAACAAGCCTAAAGAAATATGATCTAGTTTTTTTTTAAAATGTTTTAGAGAGAAAGCATAAAATAATTAGATGAATAGAATATGTGTACTTATTCAAAACAAGGAATATTAGGCTATTTAAATATGTGAATTGAAACCCCATTCTAGGTCATAAGACAATGACCATTCTATCAATAAAACATTTCATAGAATAGTAATAAATACAAGTAGTATGATAATCTGTAAGTTTGGCCCGAGTAAACAAAAAGATTTTAGGTTAAAAACTTATGTGCTCTATCAATCTAGAGTAGGCTCGATCGATCCAAACAACGATTAAAAAAAATTGAGAGTAGATAAATCAATCACGATCGATCCTCGATCAATCTAGACTCTCGATCGATCGAACCTAACTTCGATCGATCCACTTCGATTAGAATTTCTGCCTAAGAGCAACTAGATTATACACGATCGATCCTTGATTGATCCTCGATTAATGTAACCCTTCGATCGATCGATAGATCAACATATATATATATATATATATATATATATATATATATATATATATATATATATACACACACATACACACCATATTTTCCTATGTATGTAAACTTAATTCTAACGTGTTAAGTAAAGAGTGTATACTTGAAGCACATCTATTGAAGCTCGAACGTTTCTTCGAATTTGAATAACAAACAAGTAAACATGTTTAGAAACTAGTTTACACTTTGATATTTTGTTCATGAATACTGCCAATACTCATAAAACATAAATTTTTATTTTTAGTTGAGTTTTATTTTTTAACATATTATGAGGTTCTTGTGTCAAAAGAATTATTCTATCTTAATTTTAACTTAAAAAAAGGTCTATAGGATATAATGTGATAAATTGAGTTGCTTGCATATCAGAGACTAGATCGTTACTATTTGATTGAATTTCAACCTATCTCTTTCTTACTATAGATAATACATTTTCATGTATTATTTGTAAATTATACTTGTATTTGGACTTCTTCTTATCAACAATGGGAACATTCCCATATTGTACGAAAAAAGAAGAAGAGAAAATTTGAAGAAAATAAAGGCAGAGAAAGGAGGGAAGAGAAGAAAGAAAAATATTAAAAGAGACAAATATCCTTTAAAAATATCACATATCTTGCATACTAAAATTCTAAATTCTAAATTTAAATTTTGTGTTTAATTGGTACATTTTTTAGACATAGTTATCAATATGTTATCAATTAATAATAAAAATTAAAAATATTAAAAATAAAATTAGAATAATGTTAAAATAGCAAACCCATCCTAAAACATAGCTAGCCTTGCAAGTTTTAGGGAATAAAATTAATTAATAATATTTTAATTAGATATTTATAAAATAATATTTATTAATTAGACTTAATAATAAATTTAGTATTTTAATTGGATTAGTTTTATACCAAACTTTTCTAATTTGTATCCTATTTAAAAATATTTATATTGTTTAAATTAAATTTAATACAATGATTTTGAATAATGTAACTATAAGATCAATTTGGTTATTTTATTAAAAAAATAATTTTATTTATAAAATTTAACTTCAAAGTTAATTGTAATAAATTTAATTAAGATACTTATAAAATTATGAATATAGTGAACCATTTTGACCTTAAATTATGTAATGATATAAATTTGATTATTTGGATGAAATATTTTTATAATCTTAAAATTTTTATATCAACTTCACTAAATATAAAATGTAAGATAATAAAATAAATTATGTCAATTTTGAAATAGTTTACCCGGAGAAAACATTTCCGCAGCTTTGGTCTAACTATAGAGAGAGGTATAGCCGTCTATCTAACAACTTGCGGAAAAAATGGAACGTATTTTGTTGTTTACTGCCTAAAAGTCTACGCTATGAAACTGCTATGTACCTAACTCATTTTTCTGTTATTTGATTGGGACCTTCTTAAAGATGGATATTTAAAAAACTTTATTTATTTATTATTTAAATGAATATTTTACCATTAAAAAAATAGGAAAATTAAGATGTGTCTATTTTACCGTTTTATTGGATTTTACCTTTTTTTTATCTCATTAAATTAATCAATTCTCGTGTTATTTTAAATTATTTACATTCTAATATAACATTTTATTTATTTAATTAGTTAAAACAAAATAAAAATATTATTACATAATACATAAAAATACAAGTTCAAATGATGCACCTAACGTGTATTTTAATTTGACTTTTGAGTTCCATAAAATGTACTACATGAAATCAAGGTATTTATATTCAATGTATTGTAAAATTATAAATTAATAATAAAAAAATAAATGATACAAAGATTTAAATTATTTAAATTTTTAATATAAAAAATTTATTTTATTAACACGATACACAAAAAAATTAACTATTAAAATTAAAGTGGAGAGTACAACTATCAAAATTCAAAATATCCACTTAAAAATAAAACCCCAAATATATCAATTTATTTTCTCAATGCAAAAACAGTGATAAAAAGCAAGAACTATTTCAAATCTTGCAGTGAACAGATAACTTTATATATTGTGAATTAAGAGCAAGGTTGTTTATGTTGGCTGATTCGAGCTCTTCACGGAAAACCAAGGGAGAAAATTCCGAAGGGTGATGTATTGAATAATAATGTAATACTTCAACAACAATAGATATATATGATCGAGTTCAACCAAACGGGACTTTAATTTTCTTCCTGTTCAATAATGGATGGTTGATGATGACTTTGTTTTGACTTCTATTCGGCTACATATCGACTCAAGCACTTCAAACAAATGTATAACTATAACTCTCTATATATATATATATGTGTGTGTCAACTATGGCTTTAAATGGTTAGCCCAGCGAGAGAAAACGTGAAGCACCAAAAAAGCCCAACTTTTGACGGAAATAGGTTAAGTTTTGATAAATTGGTAAATTTTTTCAATTTATAATAACTCATAAAAATTCATATTATTTATCAAATTACATAATAATAATAAAAAAAACTTTCTTTCGTAACTTTAAAAAAATGAGATCAAGATTCTATCAACTACATCTTCAACATCACTACCGGTGATTCTATTGGAACCATGATAGATGAAACATGTTATATATAAAAATACATGTAGATATAATATGTTATATAAAAGATACATATAAATCATCTTACATCTGATGTGTTGTTGAAACTATGATAGATATAACATGTTATATATAAAAATACACGTGAATAAAATAAATTACATCCGATAAGTCGTTGAAACTCTAGTGAGTCACCGACGACAATCGTCGAAACAATGGTAGGTTATCAGAGATCTTATGAGGTATAATATTATTTTTATTTCATTGAATTTATTTAACAAGAGCATTTTTGATAGTTATATGTATGAAAGTATTATCTTTTGTCTAGTTTTGAAAAAAAATATTATTGGAATAAAAAACATGTTACGTGAAAATAATATTTTCATCTCTGTGCCATTTTGTCGCTTAAATACCATAAATACGATATATATATATATATAAACTGATTTTTTAATAGCTACCTTTATTGAAAAATTGAGTTTTTTTGGTAGTAAAACAGTTAGGCTAATTTAATTTTTAGGCAGTACTAATAAAAGAAAGATAACAATTTGCGTTTTGTTGTTTTGTTTGTATGTTGTAGGTCTTACTCTACCATCTTGTTTAAGACCTCACATTGTAGTTTCGGTAAATTGAAGAATTGGTTCAATTACTATATCGTGAGATCATTCATTAATCCTCTGAAAAATGAATAAAAACAATAAAATAAATTAAGCAATAATAAAAATAATTATAAAAATAAAAGAAATAAATAATTAAAAGTAAATAAAAAATAAAAAATAATAATAATAAAAAGAGTTAATTTGACAAAAAAAATTTTGAAAACACGGCACCAAAGCTTGATGCATTCGAAATGCAACAATTTATTTAATCTTTATTATAAATTCCTTTAAAATATCATGTTTAAGAGAATGGAAATATCTTTCTTGCAAAGAATTTTAGAAAAGTAACCCCTATTTACAAAATTAGACCATATTTTATTTTTAAAAAGAAAAGTAAAACAATCAATTAAAAACTAGTAAATTAAAAATATGATTTAAATAATACTATTAAAACATGGCTGATTTTAATCATCCTCTACTACTAACATGAATTACAATTTAATAAAAATATATCCTAACTTACTACTCTTTTGATTATACTAATTTAAAGAAATTTACAAGCTCAAAAATCTTCACATTTTTTTATCTAATCGTTGAATTAAATAAGTTAATTTATTTTCTTTTAATAGATAATATAGAATTAAATCTCTAAATTTAATCTATCAGAATAATTTAACTTTAAAGGCTTCATTGTACTTGAAAATGATTTAAAACAATTATTGTACATATAAAAGTTTGTTTCAAGATAAAAGAACTCATAAATCAAGTTTTTGTTATGGCAATGCTTAATGCATTCTTTCTAGGCATCATCCTAAATTAAGTCTGTTTATGTTTCCTTTACCCTCCTATATGTAAATGAAACACAAATTTTATTACCCATCTTCTCACGTCAATGATTGTCATAAACAAGTGAGTCATTAAAGTTAATAGCATCATATTAATTAACAATAGAAGTAGAAGGAGTGGGTAAATGTTTAAACAATTTAAAATTTATAGTCTTTCCTAAGATTATCATGGTCAAATTTCCTTTGTGGACATCAATAACTATGTTAGTTGTGGCCATAAATGGTTTACCTAGAAGAATTATATGCTCTTTGTCCTTAGATGAGATATCTTCCATCTTCGTTACTACAAAGTTAACCTATACAATTATAATTTAAATTTGTACCAATAAATCCTCAACTATTCACTTGGGATATCTAACAGACCTATTAGTAAGTTAAAAGAACATAGTTGCTGATTTAAGCTACCCCAAACCTAGTTGGAAGTATACCAAATATGGCATGAGATTGATCCTTCCTCCTTAGTCTAGCATAGCAGTTGAAACTTTACTGTCTCCCAAAGTGATATTGATCTGGAATTTCTTAGACTTTTCAATTTGGGAGTTAAATCTTATTGTAGTACCACACCAACAAGTTTTGACACCATTACTTTCTCATCCTATTCATGTCTCCTCTTTTTAGAAATTAAGGCCTTGAAAAATTTAGGATATAATGGAATATCCTTGATAACATCCAAAAGAGGTAAATTAATATTAACTTTGAAAAGTAAATTAAAAATGCCAAGACATGTCTTATCTTGTTTGATTGCCTTTAAGGTAGTGTGTAAATGGAATAGGAGATCGTTATGGCTCATGTGACTTATTTAACATGAAAAGGTCAGTTAACTCTCTTAGACTCCCCTTAGAAGGCTCTACAAGTTGAATATTTTTATTCTCACCTTATTTGAAAGTTGCTTACATTCCCCTACTTTGAAGGAATTTAAAAGCCTTCATCTGCTCTGGTTGACTAGGTAACCTTCATCTCTCCTGCTTTTTCATGTTCTCAACCAATTTTCCTACATGAGATTCCATACTTTTCGTGGAAGCTTTCAAAGAGTCTAACTTTTGATTATTTCTTTCATGGTTGTCTCTTCTCAAGTGAATGAAAGAATTTAAGTTATACTCCAAGGTTGACTTATTAGGTGGATTATATGGCATATTTTGATTTAGAGGTTAGCCTTGCATTTTGTTTTGGACATAAGTAGATTTGTTTTACCTTCTAAGGACCTATAAGAATCACTTTTTAAAGGATAAGTGTTAGCTCTATGCCTATAATTACTTTAAATTCCATATACCACAGTACATACCTCTTGATTTGGAGTGCTTTTGGTGGTGAGGAGTGTGAATTTCTTGGTCAATTCCACAAGTTCCATGGACATCTCATTTACAAAGCATATCTCATTTACTCAAACTCTTATCACTCTAGCACTCTTCGATTAGGAATTAGCACCTAGAATCTCTTAAAGCTCATAAGTCTTTGTAACTATCTTTTATTTCATAGCTCTACTTGCAACATTGTCAATTATGAATTGACATTGTTGTGTCAATCCATTATAGAAAAACTTGTCTCGTAGTTGCAGTGGGAAATAATGATGTAGGCACTAAATCAAAAGTAGCCTAAACCTATCTCAAGCTTTGTGGAATGACTCTCCCTCCATCTGTGAAAATGTGCTACTTGGTTAATAACTGTATTTTATATAGTTATTTTCATCAATTTTATTAATGATAATTGTTATGTTCTTTACATTTTTGTTTAATTGTAGTTAAATAAATTAATATTTACCTTTTATGTGTTAAGAAATACATTTTTAATAAAATTAAATAATTTGTATCGAAAATGTACTTAATTTCATATTTATGTCCACAAATATAATTTCAAATAATATAGTTCTTAATTACAATTTATAAAAATCGAAAATATAATTTAAATTGAATTTGGGCTTAATTATAATTATTAAAAGTTTAAAAATTTAATTTAAAATTAGCAAAAGGCTTAAGTGTAATTTAAGAAAGTTCAAAATGTAATTTGAATTAAAATTTGTGGGTCAAAATATAATTAATTGAAGTTTAATTTTCATGCAGGAGAGACGAAGTCCACGCGCAAGATCACACTTGCCCAACGTGGACCATCAGATCAGAGAAGAAACGGCCAGATGCACGCGTTTCAAGCACACCCGACCAGAGCCAATGGATGCAGGATTCTATCTATCACGCGGCTCACTGCCCGAGTAGGGCCCACCTTCCGCGCAGGCTGGCGTGCAGCGTGGGACCCACGTGTCTGACGCGTTACAACCGCTGTTCCCCACCTTCGCACGCCCCTTTCCCGTGCGGTCGATCAACATGCGCCCAATTATTCCACGAACCATAATCTGCCACGTGTCCCACTTAATATTGAAGCAAATCATGTTCCGACACGTGGCAAGTTCAATGAACGCGAAAGAATAGGATCAAGTTCCTATTCCAGCCGTTGCCGCACTTTCTCGGTGCCCTAATCTCGTGCTTCAGTTTCTACGTGCGCCCATTCCGTGCAACAAATGATGTGTTGCCACGTGTCCCACTATTTGTTTCAACGAATCATATCGCGACACATGGCAGAGTTTATTGAAAAGAAAAAAAGAAATGCATGGTACGCCCACTCACATTAGCCGCGTTTTCGATTCCATTTTCGATACAATTTTTTCCCCTCATGCTTTTTAATTTATTATTTTCCCCACACTTCATTGTTCCCCGGGTGTATTAAATTTAAATATTTTTGATGTATTTTTGTAACTATAAATAGATGATAAGATGATAGAGTTAATTTTTTTTTTGCAGTGTAGAATTTTTGTGGTATTGGGGGTTGGAATGTGGAATACGCAGAAGCCATTTTGGCTTCTGTTATGTTTCGCGTGTGCCAAATATTTGTTCTATGTGATGTTTTAATTTTCCTTCTTGTTCATCTTATTTTTCTGTATCTGTTGTAATTTTTATTTTAATTTAATGAAGTAATTTAATTTTTCTAGGGTTGCATTTGATCTAAATTTATGAAGTTTTGATTTTAATTATTTTTTATAGATTTATAAGACGTTCTATTTGTTCACTCTATCTTGTGCTTAATGCTTTTTGATTATTTACGAATTTTATCAAAATGATCCATGGCACATTAATAAACTTGAGAGAGGCATTTTTGTGTATATTGCTCTTGGATAGAATGACATGTATGATGAAGGATAGGAATATACCCTAATTGTATGTGTGGCCATTTGAAAACTTAGAACGTAATGAATCTTATTAAATTTAATTCCCATAGAGATATAGTGAATTAGTTTAACGAGGTGTGTTTATACGGAGCTCAGAAGAGATGTATGAATAAAATTAGAAGTTTTCGGTTGAAAAATTAAATGTACTAAAAAATATAAATCAAAAGAAAATAATACGATTTGAGTGGATTAGTTTAGGGAAAAATTGCAATCCTAGATTTCTTTTATTTTATTTTTAAACCTTTTTCTTAACTTGTTACAATCAACGATTATTTTGGATAAAATTAGAGAGATACAATTTTAGTACTCAACAAACTATAGTAACAAATCTCCGTGGGAACGATACTTTACTTACAAATATTTATTACTTGTGACCGTGTATACTTGCATGATTTTATGTTCTCCAAAAGAGACAACAAGTTTTTGGCACAGTTGTCGGGTATTTGTTTTTCTATTTTCATTGTTGATATTAATACCATCTTTAAATTTGTAGTCTTTTAGTGGGAATAGAACTTTTCTATGAATTTGTTATAAACTACCTTCCAAGTTATTAGAAAGCCCAATGGAAGAGTCATGAGCCAATCCTTTTCTCTATCTTTGAGTTTGTATGGGAAACACCTCATCCTATATTGGTTCTAATTTAGCCCCTTTAATGGAAATGTATGCACAGTTGTATAAATGTTTTTAGTGAAATATAGTGGTTCTTTATTAGAAATACCGTAAAATGAAGGTAATATGAAATAATGAATATTTTTTAATTCATAATCCCTAACAGTCTCCTCCAACTATATATCGGAGGTAGTAGTGCCAATTATTGACCATACATACTCCTTCATACCCATTTACCTTGGCATAACATCTCCCATTTATCGTGGCTCTTGAATAATTATTCTTTCTCTTAAATCTCAATATTTAGATTACTTGAGTGCCCATTTTGCTCTATTGATGTTTTTTTTATGAAAAGTGTGTGTTTGTTTCCATGGGATCTCTTACTTTACATAAAATAACAAAAACAACAAGGAGATAAAAGCATTAAAGTAGCACAAATGTAAAATTGGTAAAAGAAAATATAAACATAATTGTAATAAAAAAATTAATAAAATCACAAAAACAACAAAATTAAGAAAATAAATAGACAATTAAAATTCCAATTTCTTTGATAAAGGTGACAAAAACTTGATGTGCAAATTTTAAATGCTCACAAGTGTACAAATCACTAATAAATTAGCAATAAGTTTACCCTAAAGTCAAACTCTAAAGAAATATTTGGTGGTTTTAAACTTAACTTGTTCTCTTAATAAACTAATGAAACAATCCTAAACATTCTAACCATGTTTCTTGGTAGAATGATTGTAAATTGTAAAATGTTTAAACAAACTAAATTAAAGCATTTAATTGTTGAACCGAATTAAAACGATTGAACGAGTATGACATGTTAGTCTACTAACCACTCATGAGTATAACCAATTAAATGATTTTTCACAATAGATTTCAAAATTTGGAATTATCAATTTTTTTTCTTTTTAAATAGAAGAACTATCAATGATTATAGTGAGTCTTCAAAATATAAATTAACTAATTAATTAATTTTGATTTTAATTAATTAATTAATTAATAATTTTATGTAAAATAATTTAACCAGTAGTTTAACACAAGTCAATTGCACAACTAATGCATAGATGATATGTCTAATGCTTTGTTATAAAATAATCATTATGTTCATCAATTAAAATGACCAATAATAATTAATAACTTAATGTAATAAATGCTATAAATAAGAAATAATTTAACTTTAATTAAAAAATCATTCAAATATTCATCCATTCACATAAGCAAAACTAAAATCTCATGATATGTCTAATGCTTTGTTATAAAATAATCATTTCGTTCATCAATTAAAATGACCAATAATAATTAATAACTTAATGTAATAAATGCTATAAATAAGAAATAATTTAACTTTAATTAAAAAATCATTCAAATATTCATCCATTCACATAAACAAAACTAAAATCTCATGATATGTCTAATGCTTTGTTATAAAACAATCATTTCGTTCATCAATTAAAACGACCAATAATAATTAATAACTAAAGGTAATAAATCTATAAATAAGAAATAATTTAACTTTAATTAAAAAATCATTCAAATATTCATCCATTTACATAAGAAAAACTAAAATCTCACATAAACATCTAGCCTAATATAATCAATTTAATTATATAAACTATAATCAAAATATGGAGATGAACTTTAACAATTAAAATACCTTTTTTTATCTACTATCTCCAAATCCTTGAAATTGATCACCGTATTCAAATTATTGAGAAATCTTCACAATCAAGAGTTTTTACTACTAAATTCTATGTTAAATAATGAAGAATTCGACAAGTTAGATATTTAGAATTGTTTGTAATGTATTTATAGGTTAGGTATAAGAAAAGAATTAGGTAAATGCATCGCTGTTCCTGAGGGGATTTATGGATAGAAAGTGATGGTGGGCCACAACATGGAATATTTGGTATCGTGGTGCGAGACATGATTGAAATTTCATAAAAAAACCTGAGAATAGTGTGCCATGGCCTAAAAAATATTGTACCGCAGTGCTAGAACTATACATAAAATACCCAAGGCTAGTCTACTACATCATGGTTTTTGTGGTGCGCAATGAAATCCATGAGAGGTTGTTTGTTGTTTGTTGACTTATTCAAGGTTTCATTTCTCACCCTGTTTTCACTCTTTTTGCTAATTTTTTTTCCAAATTCCTCCGAGAGCTCATGAACGTACACAACAAATAAATATCTTCAAAAGTAAAAAATTTCTAAAAATAATGTAAAATTAATGCTTAAAAATATAACAAACTATAGGTCAAAAATATTTTTATCAATACTCATCATAGTTGACAACTTTATGATGACTAGAAGGTTCATACACCTCAATTGACTCTACCACAGACAAAGCAAAAGAAACTAAGTATGTTATGTGTACTTTTGACGACATCAAATCTTTTTTGTTTCGTTACCCTTAGTGATACTGTATGATTACCCATGTTTCTCATCTGCTACATCATTAGCATAATCATCTATCTCATCCAAAGATGGTTAAAATGAAGTATTTTTTTATACTTAATTAGGAGCTCCATTCTCAAGCTTCACTTGCTCAGTAACATTGTGATCTTTATCTGCAACAACATGACTCCTTTTCTTTTTCAACATGAAAAGTTCATTAAATATAACATCTCTACTAATCATAAATTTAGGTTAATTGAGTTCAATACACCATGATATATGACCCGTAACCCTAGAGAGATATCCCAAAAATATACATTTCAATGCCGTAAGCTCAAGCTTACCATAATTAACATGAGAATAAGAAATACAACTAAAAGCTTTCAAATAAAAATAATTAGTAGAGTACTAGATAATACCTCAAATAAAGTCTTCAACACAATTATAGTTGTTGGAGACCAATTCACTAAATAGCAAGCATGGTTACAAGCTTTAGCCTAAAATCATTTATCCAAATCAACTTGAGAAAGCATACACTGAGGTTTTTCTAAAAGAGTCATGTTATTACATTCTTCAACTCTATTTTGTTATAGTGAATTACGCATGGTCTGGTGTCTCACTATGTCATTTCTTTCACAAAACTAATTAAACTAACCCTCAACAAACTCCAAGCCATTGTTTGTCCTCAAGTGCTTAATTTTCTTCCCTATTTGATTTTATATAAAAGCCTTAAACTTTAAATTTTTTGATAACACATCACTCTTTCTTTTAGAAAATATACCAGATATGATGAGAGAAGTCATCAATAAAAGTAAAAAAATATATCTGGCACCACCTTTGGACACAACATGAGAAGGACCTCAAAGATATGAATGAATATAATCAATAGTACCTTTTTTTTATGTATGGATATAATGACTTGAACACATGATGCTTTCTATATACACGGTGCTCACAAAAATCAAGCTTCTCAATTTTCTGACCACTAAGCAAATCCTATTTGTTCAAAATAGACATCCCTGCCTCACTTATATGCCTTAACCATATATGTTATAAGTGAGTAGTATCTAAATCTTGATATGATAAGGATAAATTGATACATTGCCAATGATAGTGGTACCTTAAAGTACATAGAGGCCACACAACAATTGGTTTTTAATAACAACTAGACCACCTTTACTAGCTTTTAAAACTCCACCTTCAGCTATGTACCTATAGGTTTGTGAGTCAAGAGTATCGAAACATATCAAGTTTTTTTTTCAAATTTGGTATATGGAGAACATATTTCAATGTCCTAATAATACCATCATATATCTTAATTTGGATAGAATCAGTAACAACAACCTTATAGGACACATTGTTTCCTATTAAGACAACACCCTCATCAATTGACTAATAAGAAGCAAAGCAGTCTCTACTAGGATACTTATGGTAAGTGTATCCCGAATCAAGAATTCAACATCTCCAAGAGAACCAACATATATATCACATTCTCCCTATCAAAGCCAAAACTATTTGCAATACCAACAACATCCAAAAGACATTGTAGTAGATTTATCTTTACCTTTGAGTTTCAATCAATTTAACTTTTAATTCCTTTCTTGACATCAATAGCTACATTTATCTTTTCTTTTTCTAGATTTAGATCTAGTCGTGCTTCTATTATTGCTTGAGCCATTTTCATAAGTTCTACCTCTAACAAACAAACCACTACTACTATCATTGTTAACAATAGACACCTTTTTTTAGCTCTATGGAATTCAAAACTAATTTAACATCCTTCAAAGAAATAGTGTCTTACACATATAACAAGGTATCAATTTGTTTTTCAAATAAATGAGGTAAAAAACATAATAGAACTAAGGCTTAATTCTCATCATCAATTTTGACATCAATATTTTTCAAATTACGAATAATTTTAGTAAACTCATGAAGGTGGTCGTGCAAAGTGTGATTTTTGACATTTTGAATGATACACTCTCTAATTTAAAAATAAATGGAAGATTTCTCATCACCAACCTCGCGTAATACCTCATCAAACAATGGTAACTAAATTGAATTGAGAGCATTTTCCATCAATTCATCATTTTCTTCATCTGTCAATTTTTCTGACAATTTATCCTTTCCTTTAAGTGTCTTAGAAAGTCATTAATATGGCTTTTATCTTTATTTTATAAAGACTAAAATCATTGTTGTCGTTGAATTTCTCAATTTCATATTTTTTTACCATGGCAAAAATATCAATATTAAATAAATAGAAACACAACCTAGAAAATATGAAATCAATCCAATAACGAGAAGCTCATTAAATCTAAAAGAGAAAACTTGATCAATCATAATAAATAACAGAATAATGCAAATTTTTGATACCGATTTGTTATAAATAAGCACTAGCAAAAACGAAGTTATATAATTATAGGAAACGATAAAATAATAAATAATAAGAAAAATAAATAATACACTAATATTTAAATGGTTTAATTTTTTAATTTGAAATGTTTATTCCACTGATGATAGTACACTGAGACAAATCTGTTATCAAAATCTACGTAGAGAGTTCAAATATCAATATTGAAAAGATCCACTCAAAAAATAAAACCCAAATACACCTCACTTTTTCTCTCAATGCCAAAACAGTAGTAGAAAACAAGAACTATTTGTAGCGAATAAGTAACTTTTATATACCATTACCAATTAGAAAAGCAAGGTTGTTTATGTTGGTTGATTCAAGCTATTCACGAGATACCAAGAGAGAAAGATCCAAAGGTTGATGTACTACAAAATAATATGATACTTTAACAATAATAGATATGGCCGGGTATTGGGTAATCAACCCATTATGGGACTTGAATAATGGATGACTGATGATGATTATGTTTTGACTTCTATTCGGCAACACTTGGCTCAAGCACTTCAAACAGATATATAATCTATATATGTGTTATTTAGGTAGCGTTTGGTTCACTAAATGGAATCGGAATGGGAATGAGAATGTGAATGGGAATGAGAATGTGAATGGGAATGAGAATGTGAATGTAATGGAAAGAAAAGGAAACAATTTTGTTTGGTTTGATAATTGGAATCAAAGATGGAATCAGAATTACAGTGTTTGGTTTACAGTTGGAATGGAATGAATTACAGTTGGAATGGAATGAAAAACACTGTATATTACGTTAATACCCCTATATTCAATAAAATTTAAATATTATCATTTAATTATTATTTTTTCGTCAAACAAAATATATTATTGAAATCATTATTTTTTTAAATAATTATTACTTAAAAATAAAAAATATTATTAAAAATATTATTTTTCTAAATAGGGTTTAGGGGTTTGAGATTTAGGATTTAGGGTTTAGGGTTATATTTATGGGTTAAGGTTTATGATTAAAATTATTATTTTTCTAAATATGGTTTAGGGTTTTGGGATTTTGGGTTTAGGATTTAGGGTTATATTTGTGAGGTAAAATTTAGGGTTAAAATTATTATTTTTTAAATAGGGTTTAGGATTTCGGGATTTGAGGTTTAGGATTTAGGGTTATATTTGTGGGTTAAGATTTAGGGTTAAAATTATTATTTTTCTAAATAGGGTTTAGGATTTGGGATTTGGGATTTAGGATTTAGGGTTATATTTGTGGGTTAATGTTTAGGGTTAAAATTATTATTTTTCTAAATAAGATTTAGGGTTTTAGGATTTTGGGTTTAGGGTTACATTTGTGGGTTAAGGTTTAGGGTTAAAATTATTACCTTTTAAATAGGGTTTTAGGATTTGAGATTTAGGATTTTGAGTTATATTTGTGGGTTAAGATTTATGGTTAAAATTATTATTTTACTAAATAGGGTTTAGGATTTTGAGATTTGAGAGTTGGGGTTTAGAGTTTAAGGTTATATTGTGGGTTAAGGTTTAAGGTTAAAATTATTATATTTTAAATAAGGTTTAGGGTTTTTGGATTTGAGTTTTAACGTTTATGGTTAAAATTATTATTTTTCTAAATAGGGTTTAGGGTTTTAAGATTTGGGATTTGAGGTTTAAAGTTTAGGGTTATATTTGTGGGTTAAGGTTTGTGGTTAAAATTATTATTTTTCTAATAGGGTTTAGGGTTATATTTGAAATTGGGGTAAAATTGAAAAAAACAATAGGTAAGAATGAAATCATGATTCCTTAAGGGGGAAAAAGAATTCTAATTATTTCTATTTTAAGAATCGATTTCATTTCATTCTTACTCTTCATCTAAATAAATAACCTAAATAAACATAAAATTAAAACTAATAAATTTTGATTTAATTTTGTTTCAACCTATCCCAGCACAAACTCAATTTTTAAGCAAAGGTAGCTATTAAATGCTTAGCCCAATGAGAGAAAATGTGAATCACAAAAAACCTTATTAGGGATATTTAGAAAACTGACATTTAATCTCCGTGCCTTTTTGCGTCACTTAAATAACATAAATATATGTTGTTGTTTTTTTTTAAAAAAGAAGAAGCTGATTTTTGTAATAGCTCCCTTTATTTAAAAATTGAGTTTGTTGGTAGTAAAACAGTTCGGCAAATTTAATGTCTAGGCAGTACTAATAAAAGAAGACAACAATTTGAGTTTTGTTGTTTTGTTAGTATGTTTAAGGTCATATTCTAATTATGTTGTTTTATTGTTTTTTGGTTGGTGTTGGCATACCAATTATTTGTGTCACGAAAATACTATCTGTCTTAAATTTGGATGAAGGGCAACTTAAATTATTATTATTTTATTTTTTAAATATAACATTGCAATCATTATTTTTATAGGCTCATCCTAAGTAAATTTTATTTCAAAAATGAGTAAATTTTTTAATTTATTTTATTATATTTAAATAAAAAAAAGATATTATTGAAAATCAATTAATTTATTTTATTTTTTTCCATAATATTTAAAAAAATTAAATTTTAACACAACAATTTAATGATAACAAATATTTCATATTATATACAGTTTTTTTTTCAACAATAACAAACTTCAATAACATACATAAATTTGTATAAAAGAAAATTTAAAATATTGATAGAAAATAAAAAAAAATTAATTTTCAATAATTTTTCTTATTAGTTGGATAATTTTTTAAATTTATATATAATAATATAAATTAAATTAAAGTAAATTTATTTATTTTTAAAAGAAAGTGATTTAGAGTTTTATATTTAAAAAAATAATTAAAATAAATAATTTATAAAAAAAATCGACTTGTGGTGCCTTTGATCTAAATTTACCGGCATGAAAGATGATGTATCAAAATTTTATTGACAGAAGGAAAATACGTGTGAATCCTACTAGGGTTTTTGTCTAAAATAGCCGTATTAAATATAATAGTTTAGAAAGGGGCGTATTTAAAATTTAATTTAAAAAAAGGCAAAAGAAAACTGATATAACCGGTATCCAAAAATTTTGTCTATTTGTCTCTCTCCTATGTTGCACGCACTTCTAATCTTTTTTTTTTTACATTTTCATTCTCTTTCCTCCCCCACTCTTAAAAATTCTTTCCCACTTCTAATCTTTTTTTTTTTATTTTCTTATTCTTCTTTTCTCTCTCTCTCTCTTCACCTCTCACCTTTCTTTTTCTCTTTTTTTTTTCATTTTCTTCTTCTTTCTTCCTCTCCACACTCAAAAATCCATCTTTCTCTTCTATTTTTCCATTTTTTTCTTATTCTTTCTCTATACTCCTTCCATTTATGTTCTCTAATTTTTTGTCCATTTCTTCATTACAAGCGGAATATTTTCATAATAAGGTTAGTGATATTAATTATATGAGTTGTGTAAATTATTATTAGTTTTATTAGCATGTAAATATTGATTTTTTTCCTAGATTTATAACCCTTTGGGGAGCTATTAGGTTGAGAATTTTTGAATTTTTTTCAACTATTTGGATGTTTTTTTTCTCCGAAACTGTTTTAGGATTATTTAATGAGATTTTTAGTTGAAAAATTATATTATCTATTATCCTAATTAATCGAAAATATAATTAAAAAATTGTATTATCTATGAGCATGTTTTAGATATAAAATTTTAGGTTGTTTTTATTATAATAAGATAAAAAATTAATGTTTATAAAATTTTACAAAATAGTTATGTAAGTTATAGTTTATTAAAAAAATTATAGTTTTTATCTTTTATGTAATTTATTTATTATTTATTATACCATGCATAAATATATAAATATTCATTATTATACATACTATATACTTAATATTGTTATAATTTATTTTTTTATGTATTTATTGATTTATATTGTTTAATTTTTAAATTATTTTATCAATTTATATAGATATGAAATTATATTATTCAAGTTGGTAAATAAATTAAAAATATTGAAAGTTAAAAAACCTACACAAAAATTAATTCTCAAGTTACAAGTCAAATTTTACCTCTTTTTAAACTATAACATCAATACTCTTTTTTTTAAAGTATTATATGAGATATGGTCATTTTGTACAAAACCCCATCCTACTATGTCAGTGTTCAATCTTTGTACGCCATGATTTGTAATATCTATGTCACGACTCTTTTTTATGTAATGGATTATGCAAATTGTAATTGTTTCTCCCGTTGTATTACACAAATGAAGGTAAATAAAAATTTGAAAAAATAAGATTTATAACAACTTTCGAAACTTGTAAGCAAATAAAAAAACGGCGTGTGATTATAGAGGTATTATCTTTTTTATATGAAATAATTATATCTATTTTTTTTATAATAATTTAGATTATCACCTTTAAAATGACAATAACGCAAGTCTACTGAGTCACTTTTTATTATTTTTTTTTTAAAATATGTTAGCGCCAATTATTCATGTTTAAAGTTTTTTTTATAATACATTCGAAAAAATAAATTTTTTAAAATTATAAAATGTGAACTAATTGATTTATATTTTTATTTTTTAAAAAATAATAGATTAAATTATCAAAAGAATTTTTTTTAATGAATTTAAGTATTCTAATTACAATAAGCAATAATTATCTCATAAAAAAGTCTAATCTAAACATATGACATTAGATTTTTTAATTAGATAAGTTAAATTAAGTTTATTTAGATTAATTTAATATTTAATTCTGTTTAATATTATTAGATGTTATTTTTATAATTATAATTTTTTTAAAGATAACTTATCTATAAATTTTACTTTACTTTAATATATATATTGGGTTACAGTTTATAACGTGATTTCATGAAAATATATTTAATTGAAGACCTCCTAACCCTGAAAAAGCAAGAAACTTGGCTAGTAAATAAAAGATGGGCAAATGAGGGTAAAAAATTAACTTGATAGATATCAGTCCACGTGTTTTTTTAATTAGTAAAATTAGTTGGGAAATTTGTCATTATAGATGTTAATCTTATTTTCATAATGATTCGCACAATCTTGGTTCAGTAAGAATTACCCTTTTTCATTTTTAAATCATAAGTTCGAATTACACTTAAACATCGTTTAATATAAAAAAACTTTTCTAAAGTTTTTAAAATAATCAATTTATTGAATATATTTTAAAAATAACCCTACCCTCTTCCACATTCATTATTCTCACTAAGTGTAAACAACAAATGTTCAAAAAATTACATGTTCAAAATAATTGAATCAGTAAATGTTTAAAATAATTGAATCATTAAATGTTTAAAAATATTTTGTTAAAATAACATGTATTCTATAATATTGTACAAAAATATATGATTTTACAACATTATATACAAATTTAAAGGACAAAATAAGTATATAAAAATATAGAAAGAAATGAAAAAAGGGAAAGGGACACGTTGTTCGCAAGTATACATATGTTGAGTGACAAATCGGGTAACGATTGATGTGTATTTTTAAAATATACTAATATTTCGTAATTTATTTGTATTTAAATGTAATAAATATATTTGAACATGGATGATTTTATCTTTATTTAAAAAAAATTTATGTGTTCGAAATCACATATATTTCTTGTTGTTTTTCAAGTAATTTTAGCTACAATTTGATAAATTGATAACACTTGAAGAATCATGTCTAAAACATTCATTTTTACCTTAGAGGATTAAAAGAACAAAATATATAAGGCTTACATGAATATTGATTCTAAACAGCAAACAATGCATTGAAAGACATGGAATAAAGTGGACTATGACACACTCCTCGCTATTTAGAATCAATATTCATGCATTTTGTTAAGTGTCGTAGTGTGAAAACATTAGGCCATGAAACAATTTATTTGGGGTAAAATGATGCAAAGCATACTAGCATTATTTTCTCGGTTTTTACAATAGGGTAGATTCAATAATTTTATTGGCAGATCATTTGTAGGTTTTTCAGATCACATATAATTACAAGAGTTATTGATAACTCTACAAAAATAGAGTTATCAATATACTTTTAGCTTAATATTTACCCATTTTATTTAATAAATAGTATTTTTAAGGTTACAAATATTAAAATATAAACTTTCTATTGAAAATGGGTGAAAATATAATTTTTAGAATTTTTTTAGTTTTATGATTTTTTTAATGCAGAACATATTGGAAGATGCCACTTGGATGCCATGCAAGCAAGGGAGTTGACCAGGCATGCTACATGGATTCCAAGCAACCAAAGAGAGCCAATCGTGTAACACCGTGTGCATTGGGTGATGCATGGCCATGCCCCATATCAGTAAGGAGTTCGTTCCGAGTTCGTCGTGGGGTTAATGGGTATGCCATGTGTCACTACCTAATGCGTCCATTCTTTCCACTGGAGTGCCATGCATGCCGTAACCGTGAATCACATCATTCTGCATAGCACAGACTTAGCTCGCGTTAACCACGACTAGTCTATTCTACCATACATAGTGCACTGATTCGCCTAATCATATAATGTGTCACCCTCTTATTGTCTAGTGCTATTAATTTTGCCTTTTTCCATCCAAGTCCTTAATCTGAAGCTGATCAAACGGTCCAGATTTCACTTGAGTTTAATTTAATTCCCTAATTGCCCCCATAAACCCTAATAAGCCAAAAATTACATAATTTCTATCACTTTTTGGAGCCAAAAAGAGAAAAAAATATAAAAAATTCAAAAAGAGATACAATTTTAGTAAAGATTCAAAAGGAGATTTGTATATAATTCAAAATATTGAATTTATTTCTTCTTCTTTTATTTTCTTTATCAATTTTTATGTCTTTCTTTATGAAATATATGAGTTGTATGATCAAAATTATGTCTAGCTAAATTATTAATCTAGCGGTCTTTTTGGCCCAATTTTTACCATGTGATGATCTAATATTTTTTCCAAGTATGATTTCAATTTAATTATATTGTTTAATTTAATTTTTATGCAATAATTTCTTGGTCAACAATTGATTTATAGAGTATATTTAATCTATTTAATAAAATTATTTAATTATTTATCTACAGTTTCTAAGAAAAAATGTATGATTCTTATGTATATCATCCAAAATTGATGAACTTAATGAGTAGTATGAAATTTAATTAGCATGAGAGTTTGATTAGGTTAATTACCATATGATGTGTAGTTTACTTGAGATATGAATACATATTATGTTATATTCAATTGATCATGTAACTGATTGTTAATTATATTTGGAGATTTTTGTGATTCACATGTTTGTGCCAAAAATTTGATCAAACCAAATTATGTGCAATGAATACACAAGTATAAGTATCGCAATAAGTAATATAATGATATGAAAAAATCATTTCCACGGAGATTATGTTGTTAGAAACTAATTTTTAAAACTAAAGAGTAAAAATCAATTATTTTTGTGTTTTTATGTTTTAAGAAAGTAAAATTAAAAGAACTAAAAATAAATAGCAATAATTAATTAACTCAAATTTAACTGCTAGGAAGATATATGAGAAAATATCTAGGATTACTTAATCCTCCAATTTTTTAAACAAGTGAATCACTAAAATCACCCCAACATAATCACCAATCAATTACATGATCTATTGAATTTAACCCAATATGTATTAATCTCTCAAGTAAACTACACGCTATATTGTAATTATCCTAATCACGCTCTCATGTCAATTAAATTGCATATTACTCATTAAGTTCATTAATTATAGATCACATATATAGAATCATACATCTCTGCCTAGAAACTATGCATGTTATTTAATCACGACAAACAATTAAATAATTCTCTCAAATTTATTTAATTACCTCTATGGATCAATTGTTGGCCAAACAATTAATAGCATAAAAATTAGATAAAATGATATAATTAAATTGAATTCATAATTGAGGTAAAATATTAGATGATCATATGGTGAAAATTAGGGTTCATAAAACCCCTAGATTAATAAATAAACTAGACATAATTTTGTTCATAAAGCTCATATTTTTCATAAAGAAAGACCTAAAATTTGATAAAATAAAAGGAGAATAAGAAGAAATACAATCAATTTCTTGAATTATAGCACCAATTTCCTCTTGAATATCCATCAAAATTGTATCTCCTTTTAAATTTTTTGTATTTTCTCTCTTGTTGGCTCTAAAAACTAATAAAATTATGTAATTTTTAGCTCATTAGAGTTTATGGGGCAATTAGGAGGTTAAATTAAGCTCAGGTGGAATCTGGATAGTTAGATCAGCTTTAGATTAAGCTTTGAGATTAAAAAAAGAGAGAATTAACAACATTGGACAATAGGAGCGTGACACATGGTATGTGAGATTTACTAGGAGAATCAATGCACGACGCCTAACTGGTTGGATTAGTCCCAATAAATGCCCACTGAGTTAGTACCATGTGGCATGTTATGATTCAAAGTTATGAATTTTGTGGCACCCCGGTAGGAAGAATGGATGATTCATGTGGCGATATGCGACACGCCTGTTAACCATGCGGTGAACTCAAAACAAACGCTGTGTCGATACGTGGCATAACCCTACATCATCTGATGCATGCAGCGTTGTACAATTGTTCCTCTTCCATTGTGTGGCACCCATATGGTATGCCTGGTCAGCTCTTCTGCTTGATTGGCATCCACATGGTATTTTCTGATTGGTTTTGTATTAAAAAAATCATAAAAAATAAAAAACATTTATAAAAAATTCCAAATAATTCTCAAAATTTATATTCCTCTTTTTCACAAGAATTTTCATACATTAATATTTTAACCTAAAAAATACTACTTATTAAATAAAACGAGTAAATATAAAGCAAAAAAGTGTACTGATAACTTTGCTTTCATAAAGTCACCACACCCTCAAACTTACTCTTTACTTGTCCTTAGTGAAGCCAAGTCTAACTAAATAAATAAACGTGGGAAATATATTCTTAAATATATATATTAATACATGCATATTTAGCGTAAACTATCTCTCTTAAAAGTCGTATAATTCTATGACAAAATGGTTCACATATTTATCAATCAACGATCCATCAATATCAGGAAATGCAACAATTTTGATGAATAGATTTATATGTATGTTGTACATGATATCAACTAATGCACTTACGAAATCAAAGTATACGAGCATGCTAGTCAATTCAAACTTAGAACAAGTCTCATAAGTCTATTTTTCACATTCATATCCACTAATATAAATATGCATTAAGCTAAAGATCAATAAAGACTTTACATGCTTGTAATGTAAGGCTTAGATGGGGGTCGATACATTAAAACATTTAGGTTATTTCAACACCTTAGCCTTTCTTTTATTCATCGTGTACTTTTAACTACAATTGAGCTTTAACTTGATATTTTAGTGTAGTTTATGTTATCATTCTTTTTATATTCTTTTATTCTACATCTTTTTTTGTAACCTAACAACACCCCAAACTTATTTTTAATTTTATTTTCTTTTTCTTTAGAGGGATAATTATGTTAAGAGTTTTTTTTCATAAGGTGTATTACATTTCACCTTACTCTATAGCATAGTACATGATTGCATTTTTTTCATACAAGCTAAAGGTTCAAGGGTAATATGGTAATGCTTATTTGTTAGGCTAAAAATGTGGCATAAAGGTATGAAAGGTTCTTTGTTAGGCTCAAATGGGTGACTACAGGTATTAACAATAATTAGTTTGAAAGTTTCAATCGATCCAAATAAGACCTAAATTATCTCTCTTGCTAAATATTATTTAGAATTTCACCTTAAGGGATGATTAAATTGATTCTAAAACATGTTAGATCTCATCAACTCCAATAACTCACCACAAATTTTCTCTCAATTAAAACACCAAAAGCAATCATGAACATGTGCATAAAAATTTGAGTCAAACAATAAAAACTAACGAGCATATCACATAATTAATATAAGTATCTTAACGAGCATGTTATATTCTTTACCCTAGTCATGACAACCAATTTTTATTCATTATGTTAATATATTTCGTATCAAGTATGCATGTATGGTTTCCATGTACTTATCAATTTCTAATCAAATTATGATTAAAAATATTCTAAAAAAATCCAAAAAATTGAAAATGTGTTCTAAATACTACGGTAGAAAATGAAGTTTCCTCTTTTAAACTTAAATTTCACGTTATCCCTAATATGCAAAAAAAAAAAAGGGTAAAAGAAAGAAAGCTCTCTTTTTTATGTAATGGATTATGCAAATTGTAATTGCTTTTCCCGTTGTATTACACGAATGAAATTTCTCTTGAATTTTGAAGGAAACAAAAAAAAAATACTAAGGTAAATAAAAATTTGGAAAAATAAGATTTATAACAACTTTGGAAACTTGTAAGCAAATCAAAAAACGGCGTGTGATTATAGAGATATCATCTTTTTTATATGAAATAATTAGATCTATTTTTTTTTATAATAATTTAGATTATCAGCTTTAAAATGATAATAACATAATTCTACTGACTCACTTTTTATTACTTTCTTCTATTTTTATAAAAAATTTATTTTAAAAAATTGATTCAGTGCTAATTATTCATATTTAAAGTTTTTTTCTAATACAATTAAAAAATAAATTCTTTTAAAATTGTAAAAAATAAGCTAATGGATTTATGTTTTTACTGATTAAATAAAATAAAAAAATAGTAGATTTAAGTCTTCTAATTACGATAAAAATGAAATGCGATAATTATTTCATAAAAAAACCTAATCTAAACATATTATATTGAAAATTTTAATTAAATGTTTATTTAGATCAATTTAATATTAAATTCTGTTTAATATTATTAGATATTATTTTTATAATTATAAATTTTTAAGAGTAAGAGAAAATGATGGTAAAAAATTAACTTGATAGATATCAGTGCGCATGTTCTTTCAATTACTACAATTAGTTGGGAAATTTGTCTTTAGCAAGAGATGTTAATCTTATTTTCCTAATGATTTGGCTAGTGTTGGGTAGTAAGACTTATCATTTCTCTATTTTAAGTTATTGAATCATACTGATGTATCATTTGTTAAAAAAAAATCTTATTTTTACAAACTTTTTTAAGTAACCAACTTATTGAATATATTTTAAAAATAACCCTACCTTCCTTCACGTTCATTATTCTCACTAAAACAACAAATGTTCAAAAAATTACATGTTCAAATTAATTGAATCAACAAATGTTTAAAAATATTTTGTAAAAATAACATATATTCAGTAATATTGTACAAAAATATATTCTTTTCTTTAACATTATATACAAATTTAAAGGAGAAAATAAATATAGAAAAAATGAAAAAAAGGGAAAGGGACACGTGGTTGGCAAGTATACATATGTTGAGTGATAAAAGGGGTATCGACTGATGAGTGCTTTGAAAAATACTAATATTTTATGATTTATTTGTATTTAAATGTAATAAATATATTTAAACATAAATGATTTTATTGTTATTTAAGAAAATCTGTGTTCGAAATCACATATATTTTATGTTATTTTTCAGATAATTTGAGCTACAATTGATAAATTGATAACACTTGAAGAATCATGCTTAAAACACTCATTTGCACAAAGAACAATATATATGTAAGGCTTACATGAATATTGATTCTAAACCGTGAGTAGTGCATTGCGACATGGAATAAAGTGGACTACGACACAGTCCTCGCTATTTAGAATTATTATTCATGCACTTTGTGTGGTGTCACGACGTGACAACATTGGGCCATGACCCGACCTGTTTGAGGTGAAATAATGCAAAGCATTACGAGACTCAGGTTACGATGTGGACAAAAATGGGCCGTAACATTTGAATGTTTTTCTAACCTGAAGCCCTTTCTAGCCAACCTCAACTATAAATGAAGCTTTCATGTTTTAACTTTTAGATATAGAGAATAATCTGCGGTCGTAGGTTTGAGATATTTTAGTTTCAATAAAATTTTATTTTCTCAATTTTTGCAATAGGATAGATTCAATAATTGAATTGGTAGATCATTTGTAGGTTTCTAAATCACACATAATTACAAAATTTATTGATAACTCTTTAAAAATAGTCATTAGTGTACTTTTAAGCTTAATATTTTTTCGTTTTATTTCAAAAGTAGTATTTTTGAGGTTAAAATTATTAAAATATAAACTTTTTAGTGAAAAGGGGTGAAAATATAATTTTTGAATTTGTTTGGTGTTTTTATTGAATTTTTTAATGCATAACCAATCAAAAGACACCACGTGTATGCCATGCAAGCAAGGGAGTTGACTAGACATGCCACATGGATTCATTGTAAGCAAAGAGGGCCAATCATCCCGGGGTTGATGGGTGTGCCATGTGTCACCACCTAATTCGTTCATTCTTCCTACTGGGGTGTCACGCAAGCCATAACGGCGAATCACATCAAGCCGTGTAGCACTGACTCTGCTCACGTTGATTCTCCCAATGAATCTCCCATGCAACGTGTCACTATCTTATTGGCCAACACTATTAATTTTCTATTTTTTCATCCAAGTTCTTAATCTAAAGCTGATCTAACGGTCCAAATTTTACCTCAACTTAATCTAATCCCTTAATTGCCCCCATAAACCCAAAGAACCAAAAATTACATAATTTATATTTAGAGCAAATAAGAGAGAAAAATATATAAAAATTCAAATGGAGATATAATTTTGGTGGAGATTCAAAAGGTTTATTCACAATTCAAAAGATTGATTATATTTCTTCTTCTTTTCCTTTCTTTATCAATATTTATGTCTTTCTTTATGAAAATTATGTCTAGCTAATTTATTAATTTAGGGGTCTTTTAAGCCCAATTTTTACCATGTGATGATATAATATTTTTTTCCAAATATGATTTCAATTTAATTATATTATTTAATCTAATTTTTATGCAATAATTTCTTGGTTAATAATTGATTTATAGAGGTAATTAAATAGATTTAATAGAATTATTTAATTATTTATCTACAGTTTCTAAGCAAAGATGTATGATTCTTATGTATATGATCCAAAATTGATGAACTTAATGAATAATATGAAATTTAATTAGCATGAGAGTGTGATTAGGTTAATTACCATATGTTGTGTAGTTTACTTGAGATATGAATACATATTATGTTAGATTCAATTGATCATGTAACTGATTCTTAATTATATTTGGAGATTTTTGTGATTCACATGTTTGTGCCAAAAATTCGATCAAACCAAATTATGTGCAATGAATACACAAGTATAAGTATCGCAATAAGTAATATAATGATATGAAAAAATCATTTCCACAAAGATTATGTTGTTAGAAACTAATTTTTAAAACTAAAGAGTAAAAATCAATTATTTTTGTGTTTTTATGTTTTAAGAAAGCAAAATTGAAAGAACTAAAAATAAATAACAGTAATTAATTAACTCAAATTTAATTGCTACGAAGATATATGAGAAAATATCTAGGATTACTTAATCTCCCAAATTTTTAAACAAGTGAATCACTAAAATCCTTCCAATATAATCACCAATGAATTATATGATCAATTGAATTTAACCGAGCATATATTAATCTCTCAAGTAAACTACACATCATATAATAATTATCCTAATCACACTCTCATGTCAATTAAATTGCATACTACTAATTAAGTTCATCAATTATGGATAACATATATAAGAATCATACATTTTTGCCTATAAACTATGCGTGTTATTTAATCACAACAAACAATTTAATAATTTTCTCAAATCTATTTAATTACTTCTATAGATCAATTGTTGGCCAAAACATTAATAGCATAAAAATCAGATTAAAAGATATAATTAAATTGAAATCATAATTTGGGTAAAATATTAAATCATCATATGGTGAAAATTGGGTTTAACACGACCCCTAGATTAATAAATTAACTAGATATAATTTTGTTCCAAAAGCTTGTATTTTTCATAAAGAAACACATAAAAATTGATAAAAAAAGAGAAGAAGAAATACTATCAATCTCTTGAAATGAAACACCAATCTCCTCTTGAATCTCCACCAAAATTATATCTCCTTTTGAATTTTTTGTAATTTTCTCCATTCGTGGCTCTAAAAACTAATAAAAGTTACGTAATTTTTAGCTCATTGGGGTTTATAGGGGTAATTAAGGGGTTAAATTATGCTTAGGTGAAATCTGAACCGTCAGATCAGCTTCAGATTAATCGTTGAGATTATAAAAGAGAAAATTAACAATGTTGGCCAAGAGGAATGTGACATATGACATGGGAGATTCATTGGGTGAATCATTGCATAATGCATAGTGGATTGGACTGGTCCCAATCAACATGCACCAAGTCAGTTCCATATGGCATGTTGTGATTCATAGTTATAACTTTCATGGCACCCTGGTGGGAAGAAGGGATGAATCATGTGGCGACACGCCGCATGCCCGTTCACCATGTAGCAAACTTGGAACGAACGCTATGTCGATACTTGGCATGACCCTGCATCACCTATTGCATGATGAATTGATCGATTGGCCTTCTTCCCTTACTTGAAATCCATATGGTATGCCTGGTCAACTCCTATGTTTGCTTGGCATCTACATGGCATCTTCTTATTGGTCTTGCATTATAAAATTCATAAAAAATCCAAAAATATTATAATAAATTCTCAAAAATTATATTTCCCCCCTTTTTACTAGAATGTCCATATTTTAATATTTTTAACCTCCAAAATACTACTTATTAAATAAAATGAGTAAATATTAAGAAAAAATGTACTGATGACTTTACTTTTATAGAGTCATCACACCGTCAAACTTACTCTTTACTTGTCCTTAGGTGAAGCCAAGTCTAACTAAATAAACAGACATGGGAAATATATTATTAAATATATCTATTAATACATCCATATTTGGCGTATGCTATCTCCCTCAAAAGTCATAGAATTCTATGACAAAAAGGTTCACATATTCATCAATCAATGTTCTATCGATATAAGGATATACAAATTTTTTGACGAATTGATTTATGTGTGTGTTGCACATGATATTATCTAATGCGCTTATGAAATTAACCTATATAAGCATGCTAGTCAATTCAATCTTAGAACAACTCTTATAAGTCTATTTTAACATCCCGCTCCACTAATATAAATATGCACTAAGCTAAAGATGAGTAAGGACTTTACATGCTTGTAATGTAAGGGTTAGGTGGGGGTCGATAAATTAAAACATTTAGGCTATTTCAACACTTTGGACTTATTTTTATTCATCATGCACTTTTAACTACAACTAAGCTTTAACTTGATATTTTAGTGCAATTTATCTTATCATTATTTTATTCCACATCTTTTTTTTTTGTAACCTCACAACACCCTTAAACTTATTTTCAATTTTATTTTCTTTTTTGATAGAGGGATAATTGTGTTGTAAGTTTTTTTTCATAGGGTGCATTACATTTCACCTTAAGCTATAGCATAACACATGATTGCATTTTTTTCATACAAGTTGAAGGTTCGAGGGTAATGGTAATGGTTATTGGTTAGGCTAAAAACGTGTCTTAAATATATGAAAGGTTCTTTAATTGGCTCAAATGGGTGACTAAAGATATTAACAATGGTTAATTTGAAAAGTTCAATCTATCCAAAAAAGGTCTTAATCATCTCTCTTGCTAAATACTATTTAGAACTTCACCTCAAGAGATGATCAAATTTATTCTAAAGCATGTTAGATCTCATTAACTCGTATAACTCATCACAAATTTTCTCTCGATTAGAACAATAAAAGCAATCATGAACATGTGTATAAAAATTTGAATAAAACAATCAAAACTAGCAAGCATATCACATAATTAATGTAAGTATCTTAACGAGCATGTTATATTCCTTATCCTAGTCATGATAACTAATTTTTATTATTGAGTACATATATTTTATATCAAGCATGCATGAATTTGGTTTCTATGTGTATAAATTTTCTAACCAAATCATGATTACAAACATTCTAAAAATAAAAAATATCCAAAAAATTGAAAATGCTTTCTAAATACTAATGTAGAAAATGAAGTTATCTTCCCTAAATTTAAATTGCATAATGTCCTCAATGTGCACATATAATGTTGGGTTGCCTCCCAGCCAGTGTTGCATTTATTTTCCTTAACTAGATAGTCATATCAAGTCCTAAGATATATCTACCAAGGTTATCATAGATGTTTCATTTGATAATTGATCTCTATAATAGTGCTTCACTCTATGTCTATTAACCATAAACCATTATTTATTTTTGTTTTCTAATTAAATGGCTCCATGGTTGGTTACCTTAGTAACGATGAATGTACCTGGCTATCTACTCTTTATTTTGCAAGGAAAAAAATTGAGTCTTGAGTTGTACCATAACACTTTCTACCCCGGTTCAAAGATACGGTGCACACTTTTCTTGTCATGTCATCTTTTTTCTTTTCTTTGTAAAGATTATAATTCTCATAAGCATTATAATGTAGCTTATTCAATTCATTTATTTGTAGCATTCTTTTCTCACCATCTATATCTATGGACATATTCAACTGTTTCAAGGCCCAATATGCTTTTTGTTCCAGTTTTAGTGATAAGTGGCATGCCTTTCCATAAACTAGCTTATACAGGGTGGTGCCAATTGGAATTTTAAATGCAGTTCTATACACCCATAAAGTACCATCCAACTTAGATGACCAACTCTTCTAGGAGATGTTCACAATTTTCTCCAAAATTCTTTTCACTTTTCTATTGGATACCTATACTTGCCCCCTTATTTATGGATGGTAGGAGGTGGACACTTTACACTTAATCCCATACTTAGATAATAAGGACATAAATGCTTTATTGCAAAAGTGACTATCTCCATCATTAATAATGATTTTAGGAGTTCCAAATCTAGTGAAAATGTTTTTCTTTGCAAATTTCATGACAACTTTGGCATCACAATTGTTGTTGGCAATGAATTTTACTCACTTTAACACGTAACCCACTCCTACAAGTATAAATTGGTTACCAAAGGATGAAGGGAATGATCCTATAAAGTCAATGCACCAAACATCAAATAGTTCCACTCGAAGTATACTATTTAGAGGCATCTCATCTCTTTTTGAAATATTACCTATCCTTTGGCATCTGTCGCACGTCTTTACATAAATGTAAGAACTTTAAAAAATGTGCCAAAAATAACTAGATTGAAGTATCTTAGCTACTATTTTTGTGCTCCTAAAGTAACCCCCATTGTCTAAGATACGACAATAGTAAATAATAATTCCAACTTCATCATAACAGATACACCTTTTCAAAATACCTTCATTGCATTCTATATAGAGGTAAAGGTCATCCCAAAAATATTATTTAATATTATGGAAGAATTCCTTTTTTTATTCATGTGAGATCTGATGGAATAATTTTGGCAATTAGGAAATTTTTAATGTCTGCATACCATAGGATTTTTATTTGAGCCACTAAAAAAGTTGCTCATTTGGATTCCCTAATCACTATATTGTCATCCATTTTTGCTTCCCTTTCAAACTTAGACAAATGGTTTGCTACCTAATTTTTTGTTTCTTTTTATTACATATTTCCAAGTCAAATTCTTGTAGAAGGGGAACCCATCTTATCAATCTTAGTTTGGCATCCTTCTTTGTCATAAGGTACTCTATTGTAAAATTATCAGTGTAGACAATCACTTTGGTTCCAACCAAATAAAATCTAAATTTCTCAATGGCATATACAATGTCAAAGAGCTATTTCTTTGTTGTCTCATAATACATTTGAGCCTCATTTAATGACTTGCTTGCATAATTTATGGCACAAAACATTTTGTCCCTTCCCTATCTAAAAACAACTCCAATAGAAAAATCACTTGTGCCATATATCAACTTAAAGGGTTTGCTCCAATCTGGTGTGACTATAACTGGTGCTGATACTAGTTTATTTTTAAGCACTTGGAATGTCGTTAAAAATTTACCATCAAATTTAAATGGCATGTCTTTTCCCTAAAGATTGTACAAAGGTTTGGAGATTTGGGAAAAATATTTAATGAATATAAGGTAAAAGCCTACATGCCCTAGAAAACTTTTTACTCTTTATATATTGGTAGGTGGTGGTAGTTTCTCAATCACTTCTATCTTGGCTCTATCCAACTCAATACCATTAGATGAGATTTTGTGGCACAAGATTATACCTTCATGTACTATAAAATGAAACTTCTCCCAGTTTAAAACTAAATTCATTTCTTCACATCTTTGTAGCACTAAAGATAGATAGTGTAGATATTCATCAAATGTGTTTCCAAAGACTGAAAAATTATCCATGAAGATTTCTACATGCTTCTCCACCATGTTTGAGAAAATAGCCATCATACAACTTTGAAATTTCGTAGGTGCATTGCATATTCAAAATGTTATTCTCTTAAAAACAAAAGTTCTATAAGGACATATGAAGATAGTCTTTTCTTGGTCTTCAGGTGCCACAACAATTTGGTTATAACCAAAGTATACATCTAGAGGGCAAAAAAATAAAAAGAATGCCTAGCTAATTTTTCAAGCATTTGATCCATGAATGGGAGAGGAAAATGCTCCTTCCTTGTAGCTTTATTCACTTTGCAAAAATTCATACATACTCTCGATCAAGTGATAGTCCTAGTAAGTATTAACTCATTTGACTCATTTTTCACCACAATGATTCCTTCTTTCTTTGGTACATATTGAATCGATCTTATCCATTCACTATCTAATATTGGGTAAATGATGCCTATGTCTAACCACTTGACAATTTCCTTCTTCACTACTTCTTTCATAATGGGATTTAAGTGGTGTTGTGCATCCCTAGTAGGTTTAGCTTTGTCCTCTAGTAAGATTTTTAGCATGCATATAGATGGGTTATGCCTTTGATGTCGGTAATAAACCAATCTATAGCTCTTTTGAAGTTCCTTAGCACCTTCAATAGTGCTTTTACTTGCTCCATACTTAGATTAGCAAAGATTATGAGTTCTATTATCACCCAAAAATATATAATGAAGATGAGATGGTAAAGGTTTAAGCTCTAATTTGGGTGCTCTTCAATGGATGATTTCAACCTTGAGCTTGTATCAAGACATTTCACAGCCACATTTGATACATATATTAGAGGTGTCTTCTAAAAAGTTCACATAATTCACAATATCAACCTTTGAATCCATAGTTTAAAAGTTAAAATAGGTTGAGTTGTTTTCTATTGAGTTTATATCTTTGTTCATAACATTTGGAGTTAAAGTTTTAAGTGGGGATGATTATACTAGTTTTGTCAAGCTACCGATATGAATGTGTGTGCCTACGTGAGTGTTATGGTATTCATTAGCACGTGTGTTCATAGAATTTATAAGCACATACTCTAAAGCATCAATAGGGAACATGTCATAAAGCATATTAGTGGCTAGCTCATTAATACCATATATTTGAAACAATCGCTAGCATTATCAATATCAGAAACTTTAATTTCTTTGAACATATTAAATGTTACTTATTCATCTTGCACTCTTATTATAAGCTCACCTTTTTGTACATAAATGAATGCTCTTATTGTTTCTAATAATGGACAATTAAGTATGATAGGAATGTGAAGGTCCTTCTCCATGTCTAGCACAATCAAGTTTGCCAGAAAGATGAATTTGTCTACTTTTATAAGCACATACTCTACCACTCCTCGAGATCTTTTAATTGACCTATCTACCAATTTTAATGTTAATCAAGTGGTTTTGGCATTACCAACCCCTAATTTCTTAAAAATTGATAATGACATGAGGTTAATTCCAGAACCCAAATCACATAGTGTCTTGCCAAAATAGATGTTCCTATTGTATTTTCTTAGGGAAATTACAGAGAAAGAAGACAACAAAGAAGAAAAAAAGGGAAGAAATTTATTTTTCATTGAGGAATCGTGAAAGAGTTTTTTTTCTTATCTATTTTATTTTAATTTTTGTTTCTCTACCATGTTTTATTTTTGTTGTGTTGTAATTTTAAATTCTGCTATGAACTAATACATTTGTTCTAGGATTGCAGTGTAGCGTAAATTATGAAATTTGAATTAAGTATTTTTGAATGATTTATGGAACTGTTTTAAGTTGTTTATTTTATCTGTGTTTAATGCTTTTAATTATCGGAAGATTAATTAAGCGATATGTGACACTTAAATAAACTTGAAAAAAGGCATTTTTGTGTCTTGCTCGTGATGAAATAACGATATACATAAGAGATAGAAATATATTTTTATTGTATGTGTAAGCTTGTTTGAGAACTCTAGAACTTAATAAATCTGGTTGAATTTAATTCGCATAGGAATATAGTGAATCATTTTAACTAGACGTGGTTCAGATGTATGGGCTCTCAAGAGATATATGGATAAATTAGGAGTTCTTGGTTAACAACTTAAAATACGATAACATAAATCAAGATAAAATATAATGATTCAAGTGGATTAGTTTGGTGAAACTGCAATCCTAGAATTTTCTTGCAATGTTATAAAGTTAGTTGGCCAAATGCGCATCAAATTATCGACTCTTTGGATAAAATTAGGTTGAAATAATTTTAATAATTAACTAATACTAGTAACAAATCGTGAGAACGATTTTTTACTTATCATATTATTACTTGTGACCGTGTATACTTGCACGATTTACATTGTGTTGCAAAACACGCAACAAGTTTTAGCGTAGTCATTGCGGATTTATTTTACTAATTTTTGTTTATATTAATACCAATTAATCTGATTTTAATTCAAAAAAAACTATTTTGTTTTATTGCTTACTGTTATTTGCTTAGATTTGTGTTTATTTATGTTTTTATTTTTTTTTATTTTTATCTTTATTGTGTTAGATTTATTTTTCAGATTTTTGGATAGAGTGAGACTTTGTATGCGATGTATAAGAAATCTTGACATAGTTCCATTAGATCTAGAAATCCATAGAACTATTTTGAACTTAAAGAAAAATAATAAACAAGAAACCTTAAAACATCTAGTTATGGATCATGAAATTCCAGAAGTAGAAGAACCAAGATCTTTAAGAGATTATGCAGTGCCTATGGTTGGTGGCATTCATTCAAGCATTAGAAGACCATTAATTCAAGCCAATAATTTTGAAATTAAGCCTACAATCATTCATATGATTCAAACATGGTACAATTTGGTGGTTTACCCCACGATGATCCAAACTCCCATATATCAAATTTCCTAGAGATTTGTGATACCTTTAGGCATAATGGAGTCACTGATTATGCTATTCGGTTGAGACTTTTTCCTTTCTCACTTAGGGATAAGGCAAAGAGTTGGTTGAATTCATTGCCATGTGGTTATATCACTACTTGGGAGGATTTGGCTCAAAAATTTTTAGCCAAATATTTTCCACCGGCAAAGACTGCACGAATGAGGAATGAAATCACCACTTTTATGCAGTTTGACTCAGAGTCATTATATGAAGCTTGGGAGAGGTACAAGGAGCTACTTAGAAGATGTCCGCACCATGGATTACCGAAGTGGCTTTCAAGTTCAAACATTTTATAATAGTTTGATGGGTCAAACTAGAAATATGATTGATCTTTACGGCAGGTGGTGCTTTAATGGGGAAAATCAATTGATGAAGCCTACAACTTATTAGAGGAAATGGCTTCAAATAGCTACAGTGTCCATCGAGAGGATGTTGCCTAAGAAAGCAATGGAATTCATGAGATTGATGCTATAATCGGCTTTAAGCTGCACAAGTGTCTTTTGGTGAAAAAGATGGATACTATGGGTGTCCCATTCTATTCGAGTCCTTTGTTGCATGTGAAATTTGCCATGGAAATCATGCCAGTGAGAGATGTCCTCATAACTTTGAATCTGTTAATTTTGTTTCCAATTATAATAGAAACCAAAACAATCAAAACAATCCCTATTCCAACACTTACAATCTAGGGTGGAAGAATCATCCTAATTTATCTTGGAGTAACAATGAGGGACCATCATCTTCTATAAAACCCACATATCCTCAGGCCTTTCATAACCAAGCTCCACCACAAGAAAAAAAGCCATCATTGGAAGATATGTTTGCTCGATACATGGCCAATAATGAGACTATTCTTCAAAATCAAGCGAGCTTCTATCGTAAATCTTGAAGTTCAATTGGGGAAACTTGCTCTGTCACAACAATCGTCCTCAGGGAGCTTTGCCGAGTGATAGTGAAACTATCCTAATAGGGGAGGAAAAGAGCATTGTAAGGCAATTACACTCAGAAGTGGAAACAAGTTAAAGGAAATACGTAAGCCCATTTCTTTGCCAACCCATAATGTTGAAGCTTTTGGCCCAAAAAAACAAAATTGTGGAGAAGAAAGAGTTGAAGAAAATGAAGAATCAATGAAACCCATGATGAAACCAGGTTTAGAAAGTCTCAAGCCTTACACTCCACCAATTCCGTTTCCTCAACGCTTCCATAAGCAAAAGCTTGATAAGCAATTCTCCAAATTTCTTGAAGTTTTTAAAAAGCTTCATATTAACATTCCTTTTGCTGATGCCTTAGAGAAAATGCCTAGCTATGTGAAATTTATGAAGGACATCTTGTCTAAAAAGAGAAGGTTAGGTGATTTTGAGACAGTTGCTCTCACAGAGGAGTGTAGTGCCATCCTTCAGAAGAAGCTACCACCTGGCTTAAAGATCCAGGAAGTTTTACCATTCTTGTACTATTGGTGAGAAATTCTTTGGTAGAGCTTTGTGCGATTTGGGTGGCTTGATTAATTTGATGCCACTTTCCATCTACCGTAGAGACTTGGATTAGGAGAAGCACAACCGACCACCGTAACTCTTCAATCCAGAGATAGGTCTTTGAAACACCCAAGAGGCATTATAGAGGATGTGCTTGTCAAGGTAGACAAGTTTATCTTTCAGCAGATTTCATAATTTCTCGACATGGAGGAAGATAAAGAGATCCCTATTATTTTGGGTAGACTATTTTTAGCAACCGGTAGAACTCGATTGATGTTCAAAAAGGGAACTCACTTATGAGAGTTCAAGACCAAGAGTAACTTTCAAAGTGTTTAAAGCGATGAAATTTCCGTGTGATTCGATGCTTGTTATAGAGTAAATGAGTTAGTTGATAGTTGGTCTACAAAAACTCTACTTCATCGATTCTTCTACAATTTCTCCTGTGAATCTAAATGACTTAAGAGCCGGTTGTGAAAAGCATTGTTTGCCAATCAATGTGATGGACCAGTTCCGTCTACAAACATATAAAAATGTTAAGCTCTATAAAAAAAATCCAAAGGGATGGCATGACAATAAGCTCTTGCATCGACATTCTGAACAAGTACACAAAGTTTTGCTCTTCAAGTCTCGGTTGAAATTATTCCTAGGGAAACTTAAATCAAGATGGTCAGGACCTTTCACTATTTCCAAAATGCATCCTTACGGTACTGTTAAGATTAAAGATGAAAAATCACAGAGGAATCTCCAAGTGAATGGGCAGAAACTCAAACCTTGTTGGAGAGGTGACGTCGATCATCTAAAGCCAACCATTTTGTTATATGACCTAACCTGAAGCAAAGAAAAAGGAAGTCAAGCTGATGACTCTAAATCAAGCGCTTCTTGGGAGGCAACCCATGTGTTTTAGTTTTTATTTATTTATATATTTTGTTCTAGAACATGTATTAGTTGCATAATTCTTCATTTTGTTATTTTGTTTTGATAGGTGCAATCGGAGGAGGTAAAACGATTTTTGGATTTCAATCTCACAAGTCAACTCACCATTCAGGGAAGTTCATTTAACACATCTCCTTTGTTCTTTAATTTTCACACATTTGGGACAATGTGCATATTAAGTTTGGGGGTGGTAGATATTTTGAACTTAATTGAAATATTTTTTTTTGTATGACAAAAAAAAATTGTTTTGTTTTCTTTGGTTAATTGAAGATATTCTGCTATGAATAGTGATTTATTTTTATTTCTTCGATTTAAATGATGCATAATTCTTAAAAAAAAAATTGAATAATGTCTAAGTGATAAACAATTTTTTCGTATGTTTCATTTTTACAATTCATGAGCACTAGTCTTGATTTTTGATTTGCTATGATAATTTAGAGAAGGTTTATATGAGTATGGAACTCGATTGATATTTATGGTGTCACAATTCTTAGAATTTGTTTGATTTTCTCTCGAGGCAAAATTATAGATAACATTTAACTAAGAAAATGATTTAGGCCATCTTTGGATCGTTTGAGCCTTTCTATCTACCTTCACATACACTATCCATAGTATACCCCTTTTGAGCTTCAAAATTTATATATATATATATATATTTATCTCATTTCAAAAGCCTACCTTAACAAAATATATATATATGTGTGGTTATATCTATTTTTCCTATCTCACTAACATTTACAGTTGTTAGTAAATAATTAAAGATATATCATGAAAAACAAAGACGTTCCTAGAAGAAAAAAAAAGAGAAAAAATAGCAGAAAAGAAAAAGAAAAAAACAGTTTCTGAAAAAAAAAGCAGAAAAGGAAAAAAAATTGAGTTTGGTCTCTTGTTTCAATCCTAAAATGATGTGTTTAGGAAATTTTGTGCTAAATATAATCTTTTATCCTACCTTCACCTAAGCCATACATTACAAGCTTAATGAAGTCCTATTGATTTTGTGTTTTGTGTTTGTCTACATTAGTGGAGAGAGAAATGAAAAATAAACTTATGAGATTTGTGATTTCATAAAAATTTGTTTGATTTCATATTTGTATAAACCGATCCGGATTTCTTGTGATGAAATAATGAAAAGACTTCACACACACAAAAATTCATTGTGAAAATGTAATATACTTTTCAATTGATTTTGATGCTTAGATAAAATTCTCTTATTTCTTTGAGTAATGTAATAAAAAAGAAGAAAAGAAAGAAAGAAATACTTTGAAACTCACTATTTTAAATGCATTTATCCATAATTCTCTTCCGAGCTCCATACAAGTAATAATATGATAAGTAAATTATCGTTCCCACAGAGATTTGTTACTATTATTTGTTAATTATTAAAATTATTTCAACCTAATTTTATCCAAAGAGTCAATAATTTGATGCAGTTTGGCCAACTAACTTTTATAACAGATTGCAAGAAAATTCTAAGATTGCAGTTTCACCAAATTAATCCACTTGAATCATTATATTTTATCTTGATTTATGTTATCATATTTTAAGTTGTTAACCAAGAACTCCTAATTTATCCATAATTCTCTTCCGAGCTCCATACAGACACATCTAGTTAAAATGATTCACTATATTTCTATGCAAATTAAATTCAACCAGATTTATTAAGTTCTGAGTTCTCAAACAGTTACACATACAATAAAAATATATTTCTATCTCTTATGTATATACGTTATTTCATCACGAGCAGCACACAAAAATGCCTTTTTCAAGTTTATTTAAGTGTCATATATCAGTTAATTAATCTTCCGATAATTAAAAGCATTAAACATAGATAAAATAAACAACTTAAAACAGTTCCATAAATCATTCAAAAATACTTAATTCAAATTTCATAATTTACACTACACTGCAATCCTAGAAGAAATGTATTAGTTCATAGCAGAATTTAAAATTACAACACAACAAAAATAAAACATTGTAGAGAAACAAAAATTAAAAGAAAATAGATAAGAAAAAAAACTCTTTCACGATCCCTCAAAGAAAAATAAATTTCTTCCTTTTCTTCTTCTTTCTTTGTTGTCTTTTTCTACGTAATTTCCTAAGAAAAATACAACATAAAATGTTAAATAAACGTTCTGCGTGTTTTGTGTAACACGCAGAGAAGAAAAGAAATGAAAATGGTACAAAGAAACAAAAACTCGCAAGAACTGCGAGAGAAAACAAAAAAAGAAACAAAAAATCCAAAACTCCGAAAACTCCAGTCCAAAAACGCATACAAAAATATATATCCCCTTTTTAAATTTTTTTTTGTTTTTATTTTTTTAATATTTTTTTATAGTAAGTGGGGAACAAAAAATGTATGGGGAGCAGCACGCGTGAACAATCTGCACATTTTTGATTTCTTTTTTTCTTTTTCCGCATGCCATGTGTCACCATGTGATTCGCTAAGAGAAATACAGTGATACGTGGCCACTTTTCATTGGGGGGTAAGGCCGGTTGCATGAAGAACGCGTCACACAGGATTTTGTCGCGTTGAAAGTGGTTAACAGCTGGAAGTGGGCGCGGTTTCTGCATTTTTATTTCACCGAATACATGCCACGTGTCATCATGTTATTCGTTGGAATATTTATGAGACACGTGGCTGCTCATTTTCCGTTGAACACGAGGGTGCACGTGGCTTGGATGTACCGTGTCACACTGGATTTGTAGTCGAGCGGCTCGGTGCGCGACAGCTTGGTTCAACGTGCTTCAATCTGGACCGTTCATCTCATCCAACGACGATCGATGCGCCTCGAGGGAATCTGCGCAGCCAACATGTAGGCCCCACTGGCACGCCAGCCTGCGCAAACGAAGAACTCTGTACCCATTCTCCTTGGTGGGTTTTCATCTACACGCATGAATCTCAGCCGTGTTTTATCTGATCGAACGGTCCACGTTGCGCGTTTGGAATAGGGTGTGTGGCCTCATCTCACCTACGCAGAAAATTAAACTTTTATTAATTATATTTTCACCCACAAATTTAATTCAAATTACATTTTAAACTTTCTTAAATTACAGTTAAGCCCTTTGCTAATTTTAAATTAAATTTTTAAACTTTTAATAATTATAATTAAGCCCAAATTTAATTTAAATTATATTTTCAATTTTTTATAAATTGTAATTAAGAAACCATATTATCTGAAATTATATTTGTGGACAGAAATATGAAATTAAGTACATTTTCGATACAGATTATTTAATTTTATTAAAAATGTATTTTTAGCACATAAAAAGAAAATATTAATTTATTTAACAAAAATACACTAAATATTTAAAGAACATAACAATTATCATTACTAAAATTGATGAAAATAACTATATAAAATACAGTTATGAGTTCCCAATAGTCCAAGGGATGTCAAAACTACCTATATCTTTAAGCTTTTATGGTAGTTCTTTTTTGTCAAGGATAGCACTACAACCTTTAGTCAAGTTTATTGTTTCATGATTTCCACGCCTCCTGCTCTTGGAAAGAATATCCTTCATGAATTTGGCATAAGATGACATTTGTTGAAGTGCATCAGCAAATGACATGTTTATTTGTAGCTTATTGAAGACATCTAGAAACTTTGAAAACTATGTATCTAACTTTTAGTTTTGTAGTCTTTAAGGGAAATGTATAGTGGTTTGTAGAGGTTGCTTTTCTATGGTTAAATTATTTCCTTTCTAGTACTCCGTTTATCTAATTTTTCCTCTTCATCCTTGTTAATTTTTTGTTTATCCTAATCCTTTATAGTCTCATGTTCCTACTTTAAAGTTTTACCACTCTTTAAGGCTATGGATTTGCAATGCTCCTTACCTTCTCTTCTTGGGTTTATAAGTGTGTTATTTAGATGATTACCTTGATGCCTTTGAATTATGGCTTGGGAAAGTTTCCTTATTTGGTTTCTAAATTTTGAACTAAAACCTCTTGAGTAGACTCTTTTGTATTTATTGGCTAGATGAAGTCTTTCATCATCCCTATTAAAGCATCTATATTGTCCTCAATAGGTATCTTGTTCTCTTGGGCTTATAATTGTTGTGGTTATTGAAAACCAGGTGGTGAAAATGATTAATGGTTGAATTGATTATCACCTTGATTGTTGTTATTACTCTAAGAGAAATTTGGATGTTTTCTCCATCCTGGGTTATATGTGTTCGAGTATGGATTATTTTTTCAGTTCACATTACCTACATAGAATGATGATTTAGGATTATTTGGAAAATTATCAAACAAATGAGCTTCCCTAAAACAGACACAAGACACCCTTAAATCTTTGATCTGGTTTATACTTGCTAGTAATTTTGGAGCCTTCTAAATATTCACCAAAGATGATAGTTAAGCTATAATTGCCATGATATCATTTACCTCATAGATTCTAGCTCCTCTTCTTATGATGCATTTCTGTCCATTGGTTATTGATAATTATTGCTAGCCATTTTCTCAAATAAATCATAAGCTTGATTATAAGATTTAGCTAGCAGAGCTCTATTAGCGAGATATCAACAATAGTTCTTGTTTGAGCATTGTGACTATTGTAGAAAGTCTTCATTTGGATCCAATGAGGGATACCATGGTGAGGAAATTTCCTTAGCAATTCTTTGAATCTTTCCTTTGTTTCATATAAATACTCCCCTTCATATTATTAGTAGGAGGTAATGTCATTCCTAATCTTGGCATTCTTTTTTGGTGCGAAGTATTTTATCAAGAACTTCTCCATTAAATCATTTCAAGTTGTAAATTAATCTACAACTTCAATAAATAATCTGAGATGTAAATGATGATCCTCTATTGCTAATCCGTTGAATTTTTCAACTGTTTGTAAAATTGGAAACAACAATGGCTTTAGTTCTAACTGATTGGCTTGAATGTTTGGCTTTGTAAGACTTGAATTTAGCCCTTCCAATATAGATAATGCATATTCGTTCATAGCTTTGTTCCTATCATCCATCAATGGCATCTAGTTGTTCAAATTTAGTCCATTATTGTTTATTTCTAATGGATTAGCCATTTCTTTTACTTAGGTGACAACTTATTATTTTCTTATTGATCTCAAAATATTTTTTATTTTGGGACTTAAAGGCAAAATTTCACCTTTACGGAATCTACTCATACAATAGACTCAACTATGTTTCTAATAGCACAAAAAGAAATGTATAAATTAAAAGTTAATAAAATTTTAAAATAAACAATTGAATAAATAAATTAAAATTATGAAAAATAAATAAAGAAAATGAACTAAAATAAAAAAAATAACTAAATAAATTAATATTAAAATTACGAAAAAATAAATAAAAAATAACCAAAATAAAATAAAATAAATAATTAATTTCTAATGTTTATAATCCCCAACAACGACACCAAATACTTGATCGAACACTAATTGTGTGCAAAGAATATGCAAGTATATGTATCGCAACAAATAATATAATGATAAGAAAAGATCATTTACACATAAATTATACGATTAGAAACTAATTTTTAAAACTAAGAAAATAAAAATCAATTTGTTTTTGTATTTTTATGTTTTAATAAAAAAAATATAAGAACTCAAAATAAATAGAAGTAATTAATTAACTCAGATTTGACAGCTAAAAAGATATATGAGAAAATATCTCGAAATGTTTAATGTCCCAATTTTCTAAACATATAAATCAATAAAATCGCTTAATATAATTATCAATTAATTACCTAATTAATTGAATCTAGCCTAACATGTATTCCTCTTTTATTTAAACTACATACCATTTAGTAATTAAACTAATCATACTCTAATGTCAATTAAATTGCATACTATTCATTAAGTTCATCAATTATGAATCACATATATAAGAATCATACATATTTTTCTAGAAACTATACATGTTATTTAATCGCGACAAACAAATTAAAGAGTTCTTTCAAATATATTGAATTACATTTATAGATCAATTGTTGACCAAACAATTAATAGTAGAAAAATAAAATAATATAATATAATTGAATTAAAATCATAATTGTGAAAAAATATTAGTTCATCACATGGTAAAAATTGGGCTTAGAAGATCACTAGATTAATAAATTAATTAGTTATAATTTTATTTATAAAACTCATATTTTTCATAAAGAAAGATATAAAAATTGACAAAGAAAGAAGAAGAGGAAGAAATACTATCAATAACTTGAATTGTAGCATAAATCTCCTCTTGAATCTTCACTAAAATTGTATCTCCTTTTAAAGTTTTCTCTTATTGCCTTCAAAAACTGATAAAAATTACGTAATTTTTGGCTCGTTAGAGTTTATATGGAAATGAAAGGGGGTCAAATTAAGCTCAGGTAGAATATAGACCATCAAATCTACTTCAGATCAAAGGCTATGATGAAAAAAGAGAAAATTAACAACGTTGACCAATAAGAGTGTGACAAGTGGCACAAGAGATTCACTCGATGAATTAGTGTGCGATGCACGGTGAAATGGACAAGTCACGATCAATGCGCACTATGTTATCACCATGTGGCATGTTGTGATTTGCTATTAGGGCTTGCATGGCACCTTGAAGGGAAGAATGGACAAATCAAATGGTGAAGCGTGGCACGCCCGTTGATCACGCGACGAGCTTAGAATGAATGCTATAACAACACGTGGCATAACCCTACGTCACCTTATACATGCACCATCTTTGCAATTTTCCTTCTTCACTTGTGTGGTGTCCATATGGTGTGTTTGGTTTACTTCCCTACTTGCTTGATATCCACATAGCATCTTTTGATTAGTCAGAAATAAAGAAATTTAAAAAAAATAAAAATAAAACAAATTTGAAAAAATTTTTAAAAATTATATTTTCACTCCGTTTCACTAGAAAATTTATATTTTAATATTTTTAACCTCAAAAATATTATTTATTAAATAAAATGTGTAAATATTAAGCATAAAAGTACACTTATGACTCTATTTTTTTAAAGTCATCAATTATCTATACATTGAAGAATATATTGAGGTATTTATTTCAATTGTATTCAATTATTTACATATTCAATCTTGTGTATTTCTCTGAATTCTATGTTTAATATATTGAGCATTTATTAAATCTCAACATATCTAGTTGAATATTACTTTGGGATATTTGTTTTGTTGTTGTGTTTGCAAAGATTAATTTAGAATAATATTTTTATAAAATAATTTCAGATTATTTTTTTATTCAAAATATGTATAAAGTTTATTATTAATTAATATATTAATGATATATTTGTTGTAATGATTTAAAATCTAAAAGTTATGTTTTGAAAATACTATACAAATATGATTTTGATACCTTAAATATGAGTTTAAATTGATAGCCATATCAAAGATATTGATTTAAACTATTTACTATTTCCTTAGAAATATATAATTTAATACAATGAGTTATTGATTCTTGCCAAAAGAATTTAATTGATTTTATTAATAAAGAATTAAACTTGTCAAAAGACTTTCTCATACAAAAAATACAATATTAATAATTTGAATTTATATCTTTAATAACTTAATTAATAATAAGTATGGGTGATCAACTAGCTAATAATTTCGATAAATTCTCTATTAAATTTGAATTATTTATTTGACTAGAATTGGTTGAATTAATCCTGTTCCCATCTTTAATTATATGTTATTATATTAATATTTTTGAAAAATAAATATTATTACATATTGTTTAGGTTTATTTTTTGTGTTTATGTTTATAAAATTTATTGAATCATTTAAAATCAAGTAATATATTTATCGTTTTTACAAGTGATTTATACAAAATTTAACTATAAAGTTTTTAATGTCATTGTTAGAAAATGTCTTAGCATTATCAACTTGATAACTTAACATTGTCAAGTTTTTGGTAATATTGTTAGGGAAGAAGAGAGCTTTTTAAATTTTTTTCATCAAAGTTTTTTAAAACTTTTTGAAAATTTTCGTGGTTTATTTTCAAAAAAAATTTAAAAAATTGAAAAATTGACAAAATTAAAAAGTTTTGGTTTACTTTTTATTTTTATTTTAACGTATTTTCTTTTATTAATTTGACTTTTATTATTTATTTAGTTACTAAATTAATTTTCTTTTTAGTATTTTTGTTTGCTAATTTTTTTATTTTTTATTTAATTATTTACTAATTTTAAGTCTTTTTTATTTTTATTTTCTTTTTGTTATTTATTTTTATTGAGTATTTTTGTGTAATAACTTTTATTTTTGTAGAATTTATTTTATTTCCTTTTGTAACTTGCATATAGTTATTTATTTATTAATATTTATTTACTCTTCTTTTTATCTATCATTTCCAAGTATATTTAGTTGTTTATTTGTACTTCTTTTTTTATTTTATTTTAATTGTTTGTTATTTATTTTAATTTATTTCCTTGTATTATATTAGTTAAAAAACATTTATGATATACAATATGATTTTTCTGCCCATGCGGATACAATTGGATCGAAAGAAAACGTATATGTACATGGGTTTTTTTAATACATTGGATTATATTTTTGTTTGCGCCCTAGCTTGTAATGCATTTTTTTAAACTAAAAGCCCTAGAAAATGTGTTTCAAATCATACACACACAAGTTTTTTCTTTTTCTTCTTCTTCTTCTTCTTTTATAAACCCTATTTTTCAAGCTCTAAACACTAATAATTTTGAAACTACCTCTAAAGATTCTAGAAGTTTTAACATCAATATCACCATTGGTGATAAAAATGAGATAAATGTTAAGTTAGACTTAGGTGAAAGTGTTAATTTAATGCTTTATTCATTATATTTGCAATTTGGAGTGGAAAAGCTTAAACTCATAACCATATCCCTATAAAATAAATCTTTAATATATCCAAAGGGCATTGTCAAAGATTTAATAGTAGAGATAGATAATCTTATCGTACTTGTAAATTTTGTAATTGTAGTTGTGTAAAAAACCTTGAATTTGGATAAGGTGCACAATGTGCTTTTTGGTAGGTTATTTATAGTCTTTACCAAAATAAGTGTTAATGTACATAATAGGAGTTTATCAACCATAGTCTTGGGAGAGATTGTACATTTTCAAGCACATATTAAAACAAACTCAATGACATCGGGAACATTGAGGGAAATCAATTCTAAACATTGTAATTCCCACAAGAAGCATTTTGCTAACATATTAAACTAAGCCATGAATGATACCGATTTGACTTTTTTCTTTTATTTATTAGTTATAGTTGCTTTTATTTTATTTTTATTATGTTTCCTTTGTTTTTAGACTTAATATATTTTGTTTTACTTTATTTTCATTTTTATTTTTCTATTAGTGTGAACATTGTTTATTTTATGTAGAAGTATTAAATTCATAATTGTTGGTTAAGATGTGATTTATTAGAAGTAGACATTATTTTGTTTGTGATAATGGATGCACATGACTTATCCTATTACTACTTGATCACATTGAACTAAAACAAATGTATAACTTTTCTTTTCTTTTTCATTGATTTACATTTGATATATTGTGTACAATGGTGATTTTAAGTTGGGGTGTAAGTAGTTGCACATGAATTTAGACATTTTTAATTTTTTTATTATACACATGTTTACATTTATTTTGTTTTATTTAGGTTAATTTTTTGTTATTTAGAGATAGTTAGGTTCAATTTCTAAATTTTTGCAAAAGTATCATGCGTTTACTTAATTTAAATGAAATGAGTCTTTTGCACTGTTAGATTAATGTCTTAAACATGTCATGACATATTGGGATAATTAGTTTTTTTGTTACTATTTGTGATTCATGCTTGAATGTTGAGATTGAGATAAAATCTACATTGATGCTTAGGAATCAAATAGCAGAAACTACAATGTGAAAATATTTTGAACCTTTATCATTTTATTCTGAGTGATAATATTTTTTCAACTCCTTTAAACACTCTTCTTTCCATTTCAAATTGCTATACTCCTACAAAAGGTGGCATTTAAGTCAAGATTTAAAGTCGGTTTTTGGGGAAAACTGACTTATAATGAATTTAAAGTGGGTTCACTGAAAAATCGACTTAAAACACGTAGATTGTAGCGTCAGTTGATGTGTTGAACCAACACTACACATAGATTGTAGCGTATGATATGTTTGTTTGCTTTATTATTTATAGAGAGTTGTTCAAGAACAAATAGCTAGGGGTGAAATAATCGAACAGCCAGAGAGAGATGCTATATATTATGCATTAGGACACGAACATCCTAGCCGTGTTAGGGAAGGAAGCCAATATGATGGTTATATAGAGTTTTTTAACAATCCAAAACAAAAGCCTCAAATGGTTGGTGAGGAGAAGTACTGTAAAATTGAAGAAGAATTTAGCTCCTTTAAGGCCTCAGTGTTAAGTGAGATTGCCACTTTAAAAGAATATCAATCACAATACATGTCAAGCATGATAGCATACTACAATCAGGGCATGCCATATTGGCCAAGCATGCAAACATCTTTTCCATTCATACCACCATCGATGCCACCCATACAATCTTATGACGCCTAACCTATATCCTGTAAGGGATATAGTCATTCTATTGGTCCTTCCTTTATGCCAGGAATGCAGATGCAATCAAGTAGTGGTTCAACATCTCCAATGCAATCTGTACATTCTTACCATCCATCAAATCATGATGAATGTTTTGATGAAAATGTCCTTCCAATAGCTACCCCACATAGGAGTCCTCCTCTATTCGATAAATAATTTATGGTAAGATTTAAAGTTTATGTAGATAGTCTATCATTTTTATTTTTTATTATATATTTTATTTATTATATATAATGCTTAAATATTTTACAGAATATGAAATGTTTGTTGAAACATCCTTCATCAACGGACTTTGTTGCTATTACATTGGTACAACAATTGAGCGATGTTCGAATGATTCATAATTAATATTTGCCAAATTATTGGTGGATAGTAATTGATCAATCATTGCTCTATGATTGTCCACTACCTGTGCCTTCTGATGTTATCACAGTACAAGAAGCGGTTGGACAATATGTGGCTTGTCCGTCGAGTCAAGTTGTGATAAATTTTAACGTGGTTCTTTTATTGTTACTAACTTATATTACTTCTTCTTTAGTCTATCATACCAGAATTAGTAAGTGTGGCACATTTAAGAGATAAAATGAAAGTATCCCATGGTAAATCTATGTCTAGTGGGCAATTATCGTGCACTAACTCATTCAAGAAGAAGCCATGGAAAAAGTATAGTTGTGATTATGCTATAAACTTCCGCAGAAATCTTGGCTCTTTGATGACTATTGTTATGGGGGGCATATAATATAAATGATGGATGAACTATTCCACTTCTTATAGAAATTTTTGGTGTAGACATTGGCCTAATATATATATCGATCGAGTGTATATTGGAGCTATTTTAATATCAAATTATCGATTTAAGTATAATTCAAGTGTGGACAAGGTAAGTCTTCAATTAGTAAATAACTTTCATTCATGTAGAACATATATAATTATATTTATATTATCTAATTATTTATATATATTTATTTTATATAGGGCATGCTATTATCGACTTCAAGCTAATCACTCATCACACTTAGCAATGTTCTTTGATTCTTCATTTGTTAATCAATATCAAGAGAATGATGTTAGCCTCATAGCTAAACAATTATGTGATAGGGCATTAACACTTAAAAAAATCAAAAAGTTGATAATCCCTTGGCCACTAAAGTTTGAACAAGGCCAAGATCATTGGATGTTGGTAATGCTTGATTTATATGACAATCATGTTTGGTACTATGACTCAACTTCCATAGAATTGAGTAAAGATACAAAAACAATTTTTGAAATGTAAGAGTTATAGCTAGCTATTTTTCTTCTATTTTTCTTTGTAATATTTAATAAAAAACTAATTGTTTTAAACTTTTATAGGACATGAAAGCTGTGGAACAAGAGTAGGGCATTGACCTTAAAAAATCTCATAAGCTTATATGGGACAAAATTATGGTAAGTATAAGCGAATAATACTAATTTAATTAATTTCATTATTGAATAATAAAGATGTTATAATATGGAAAATAATGTACATTTGTTTTTTGTAGGTTCCACAAAAAAATGATGGAGTTATGTGTGGTTACTATGTCATGAATTTTATTAGCAAAATCATCACAAATATCAAAATTTCAATTAAAGATGTGGTAATCTCTTTTACCAATATACCTTTTTAACATATATGAATTATTTTTTATGAATTCATGATATGACATTCTTATTTTGAATTTAAATACATGTAGTTCTTTGATTGGAACAAGTCGGTCTATGACTTGTAAATTTTTGATGATTTACGAGAAGAATGGGCAGAACACATGGTTCAAATTATATCATCACAAGAAGAATTAAGGGAAGATTCTGATGATCTTGAATAACATATGACAACATCATAGTAATTTTTATAATGCTTTAATTTCTCTATTCCTGTGTCTAAAGTTTGGGTAGCTTATTTGATGGATGTTTATGTACTCATGTATTTAGGGGAATAAATTGTTATATGGATTTATTTTTTGCCCAAACTTCATCTCATCTCTCTTACCTAGTTCCTTGATATGAAAACATTATGGTAGTTAATGGCCAGCCAAGTACAGGAAAAACACCAAGAATCATCATATCTTCAAGAGTGATTGTTGTTTCACCCCAAGGAAATACAAAAAGTATTAGTTTATGGGCACCAAAACTTAACCAACCCAAGTGAAAAATTGGAGTTACACTTGACTTCATATTTGAAGATCATTATAGCATTAAAAATACCAGCTTGATTCCAGATAGATTCATATTTATAGACAAAAGATTAATATAGTGCTAAAATGATTTCGAAGGGATGGGGATATTATTATATCACTCCGGTGTCAATGTGGTTATCCCTTTTACTAATCTTTTAACATATATAAATTATTTTATGAATTCATGATATGACATTCTTATTTTGAATTTAATTACATATAGTTCTTTGGTTGGAACAAGTCGGACTATGATATGCAAATTTTATGAGAAGAATGGATAGAACACATAGTTCAAATTATAACATCACAAGAAGAATCAAGAGAAGAATTTGATGATCTTGAATAACATAGGACAACACCATGGTAATTTTTATAATGCTTTAATTTTTCCATTCCTATGTCTCTAAAGTTTGGGCTACTTGTTTGATGGATGTTTACGTGCTCATGTATTTAGGGGAATGAGTTTTTATATGGACTAGCTATTTTTAGCCCAAACTCAGTCTCATCTCTCTTGCCTAGTTTTCTTGTCACTATGTTGGTGATTCTAAGTAAATCAAGCTTCCTTTCCAGGAATATCACAAAATCCATGACAAAAGAAACGACATCATTTTATTTGTAATTTAAGTTAAATATATATATGTATGTATGTATTGTATATAAATTATTTTTTTGTAATAAATTTAATTCTTAAGTAATTAATTAATATTTAATTTTTTAATTATTTGTATTATTTAAACTTTGTTAAATATATTTTGGTTTTTTATGCTATTATGTGATCGAATACAAGTTCTGAGTATAGTAAAAAGTGAGTAAAATATGTAAGAAAAACAAATACATAATTTAAAGTCGGTTAATAACCAACTTTAAAGCTTGGTTTTGACATAGTGTTAGATAAAATCTATAGGTTTTGTATTGAATGTTAGGATTTTTAACATTTGATGAAGTATCATGTACTTATTTTTATTTCTTAGATTGAATTATTTAATTGAATATTGAAAATTTATGCCTATTTTATTCATACATGGCTTTCATATGTATATGCATACACTCTAAAAAAAGAAGAAGAAATATATATATATATATATATAAAGAAAGAAAAAAATAGTATTCAATAAAAGGGAAAAATAAATCATATAACTAAATAATATGACCCAAAATTTCTTCAAGGTTGTGAGAATAGTTATTACAAAATAAAATAGGAAATAAATAGTCTTGAAGTTATTGTATTTTTATTCATTCTAAGGCATATACTTAAAAATGTTTGCTTGATGATTTTAATTTATGCATGAGAATAGTAGCATTATTTCTTCATGAATTTTATCATTTAATTCCTTTCATGAGATCAAAGTTACCCATTTTTTTAGCCTTTCTTGTTTAATCATATACAAACATATTAGCTTATTTATTTACATAACTTCTATTCGCATAAATCTTTGTTGAGTGTTTGAACCCATAGGATCAATGTGATAGATTAGAGTCAAAATGAATTCAGATTCCTAGCATTAAGATTGGGTGAGTTAAAGTTGATATATTTTTATTATGGAACATAAATTTGTGATTTGTAATTGATTTGAAAAATATACTATGAATCTTTATGATACTAATTTAACTTATGCCTAAGATTTTATTATAAATTGAAATTAGGCTAACTCATGATAAGTTCTATGATTTTAATTTTTATGTATTTTTTAGTTTTCATTTTTTTAAATAGTAAGTGTGTTTTTTGTTTTTTTATTCATAGAGTTTGTATTTTTCCTTGAAATGCTATAATTCATCCGTTTGAGCTCTGATTGTCGTCATTCTACTTACATTAGCATATTTATATATACGATAAGCATTTTTACTAATATTCACTCCAAAATTAGCCAAATAACTAGTTTATAAAGGCTAAATAACATATTTTATTGAGTTATGAGCATCCCCAAACTTAAATCTTAGTTTTTTCTCAAGCAACATAGAGACAACTTACTTTTTTACTACACTTGTAAGATATATGTATTTAAATTATGAAAATGACTCAACCCTCACATGCATGGTTGACAAAAATGTATCCTTCTGAAAGATCAAATAAGTTTATAACAACGGGATCATATGACTATTAATCAACACATTTCAATGCAAGAATATGCAAGGTGTTCATTATGGAACAAATTCGTGGGTATGTATTTTACAAACCATGTAACTCAATGTACATATGAGATAAGCTAATGAAAAGCATACAATTGGCATAGAGTTCCAAAACAAATTTCATAAGTCTACTCATCTCTCCTATCTACTAATGTAGATGTATATTAGTTAGAAATCAACAAGGAATCAAAGGATTTTAATGTAAAGCTTAGGATGGGATATATATGGAAATATTTAGGTTGATTCACACCCTAAGTTTACATTATCATTCATGTGCAATTAAACTTATATAAAACCTAAATCCATCTAATTTTTTGCCTGAAGGGATAATAATATGAATTTTAAATTTTTCACAAAACTCAGTGTTTAAAGTAGTTCCCCAAAAAATTAGGTTGATTCATACCCTAGTTTTTTGCCTGAAGGGATAAGCACATTAAGAAAAAATCAATAATATTGTGCACAAATGTTTAAAGTAGTTCCCCAAAAACTTCCCAAGCATATGACTCAATTAACATATGCATTTTAATGCTCAAGTACTATTCCTTTATTATAGTTACAGTAACTAATTCTATGATAGGATTCATATCATATTTATTATGCACATATATGATGGTTTCTACATGCTTACCCATTTCTACTCATATATAAATTAAAGTACTAAATGCAATAACTTAAAACAAAAATCTTAAAGCAGAATGAATAAGGTTTCCTCTCACATTTGAATTGCACATTGTCCCCACTATGCAACATAGCAAAGATAAGTAAAAAATATGAAAAAAATGTCTTAAAATTGATGTTTTGGTCTTTATTACCAAATATTCCAATATGCTATCCATTTCCTTCTAAACTTTATTCATCTCCAAAAATAATAAACAGAGGTATTAAAAATAAGTTTGGTTGCCTCCTAACAAGCATCATGTTTAAGGTGCTTGACTAGACATTTCTCTCTTTTTAATGATCATTCAAATAAACCAATGGGACCTCTCACTCATTCATGTTTCCCAAATAAGGTTTTAACCTCTCACCATTCACTATGAACTATTTATTTGTTTTAGTCTTTAACCTCTACAACTCCAGAGTTAAATACCTTTTTGACCAGAAATGTCATGATCACCATAATTTCAACTTACCAAGAAATAGCTTTAATTAGGAATTATACAGTAAGACTTGCTTTTATTCTTCAAAAGATTGGTTCAACTACTTCTTGTCATGCCACCTCTTTTCTTTTTCCTTATATATTTATGCACTTTTGTTGGTTTTCCATCTAAGGTCATCAATCTTATTGAGTTGTAACATTTTGTACTCTCATATTCAACTTCGTATGGCTTATAAGGCTCTACATATCCATTAGTAAATGAGAAGGTTTTGAACACCAAGTAGTATGGAGACATGATAATAAATTGTTTGAAAGCTATATTAATAACCCATGATGTATAATCAAGTTTAGATGACCAATCTTTGATTGATGTGCTCATTACCATTTTTATAACTCTTTTTATTTCTCTATCGGATATTTCTAAGTAGCCACTTGGTTGAGGGTGATAAGTGGTAGAATTTTTATGCTTGATACCACAGCTTCCTAATAATTCATTAAAGATCTTGTTGCAAAAGTGACTATCTCCATCACTTATTATTGCCCTTGAAGCTTCAAACCTGATGAAAATGTTATTTCTTATAAACTTAGTTATTACGTGGTATCATTTATTGGAGTGGAAATAGCTTCTACCTATTGTACATATAATCCAAAGCCATAAGAATGTAAGAGTTCGTAATGGTGGTATAAAAGAATTCAAAAAATCTATGCCCCATATATCAAACAACTCTACTTCTAGCATAGCACTTTAGGGCATTTCTTACCTCCTTAAAATGTTTCATACACTTTTCCATCTCTCATAATATATAATAAACTCAAAGACATCTTTAAATAATGAGGGCCAATAGAAGCCCATTTGTAATACCTTGAATGTCGTCCGATTTACTCCAAAGTGACCTCTACAGTCCGACCTATGACATTGGTGTAGAATGGGTAGTGTCTCTTGTAAGGGAATGTATCTACAAACCATACTACCAATGCACATTTTGAACAAGTATGGATCATCCCATACATAAATTTATGCTTCATGCAAGAGCTTTTTCCTTTCTAGAAATGATAACCCAAGGGGTAACGCTTCACAAGTAAGGTAGTTTGCTACATCACCAAACTATGGAATCTAAATTCTTGTCACTAACCATAATTGTTCATCCAAAAGGTTTTATTGAATAAGAAACCCTCCATAATTTATCTACCAACCTTCTAATCTTCATCGAAAATTCGCAACTTGGTTTTCTATACCTTTATTGTCTCAAATTTTTGGATCAAATTCATGTAACTAAAGTATCCATTAAATAAACCTTGTTTAGCATCTTTCTTAGAAATAAAATATCTAATGGTAGAAATTCAATGTACACAATGATTTTGGTGCCAACTAATTAGATCAAAAACTTTTCAAATGCAAAAACAATTGCCAAAAGCTCATTCTCAACTGTGGAATATTTTACTTGGGCTTCATTGATGGTCTTGGTTGAATAATAGATATCATAAAAAACCTTATGTCTATGCTATCACAAAACTACTCCAATGGAAAAAGCACTTGCATCACACATTAATTCAAAAAGATCTTTCCAATTTGGTGATACAATTACCATTGCTATTACTAGGTCATTCTTTAGTGTCTCATATGTATGTAAAAACTTTTGATTAAATAGGAATGACATGTATTTTTCCAAATAATTACATATAGACTTTGAGATTTTTAAAAATTCCTTTATGATTATTCTATGGACCCCAACATGGCCTAGAAAGCTTCTATTAGAGGTGGTAGCTTTTCATTGACTTAAAATTTTACTCTAGTCATTGCCAATCCATTTAATTGACACCCTTTAGCCTAATATTATTCCTTCCATCACAATGAAATGGAATATATCTCAATTGAGAACTAACTCTTGACATATCTAAAATCACATAAAATAGATTTTTAAACAAGCATCAAAACTTTCTCCAATCACTATGAAGTCAACCATAAAAACTTCTAAGGTCTTCTCTACCATGTCCAAGAAGATAAAAATCATACATCTATAAAACGTGGTTGGACAAAATGGAATCCTCCTAAAAGGAAAAGTACCATAAGGGAAAGTAGAGATGGTTTTCTCTTAGTCCTTAGGTGTTATGGCTATTTGATTATATCCCAAATAGCCATCCAACAAGCAAAGGAATGAATATTCTACCAATCTATCCAACATTTTGATCAATAAAAAGGAGTAAAAAAAGATATTTTCTAGTTCCCTTTTTCACCTTTCTATAGTCCATTCATACTTTCCACTTTGTAGTTATTATTGTGGGAATTAATTAAACCTTTTAATTAGCCAAAACTATCATACCCCATTTATTGGCATACTTTGAAAATGGCTCATCTAGTCTGTCTAAAATAAGGAAGACAATGCAAACCTCTAACAATTTCAATTCCTCCTTTTACTACTTCCATCATGATAGGGTTCAATATTCTTTGGTCATCCCTAATTGACTTGACCCTTCTCCATGATAATATTATACTTGCACACTGAGGGCCTAATACACTAAATATCTACAATGGTCCACCCAATACCTCCTTTACATTTTTTAAAAATATCCACCAAATTTTTCTCTTGCTCATCATCTAGTTTTGAAAAAATATATCACTAGTAATATCTCACCATCACCCAAGAATGCATACTGAAGATTAGATGATATTGTATTAAGCTTTGGTGTTGGTGGCTCTTCAATTGATAACCTATGCTTAGGCTTTTCTTCTATGCACTCAAGAAATGCATTAGAACATAACATGTGAGGCATGGCCTCAAAGCAATTAGTAACTCTACTAGATTTTTCATGTATATTGAAATTATTATTAAGCTCATCAAAGTCAATAATATTAGTACCATCATCAAAGTCATCCATATACATCATTCCCCTAGCTATAGAAGAGTAAAACATAAAAATAAGTATCTACTACTCCATGATAAATTTAATTCACCCTTCTTTTTCATTATTTTCTTCATACAAAACTACTAAAAACTAGAAACTTTTGCATGAATTCATCAAAGAATATTCTATAGCATCCTTATAAGTTAAGTTCCTAAGCATGCCATCTATCATTTCTTTACAACTTGAAAGTATTCATGAACATCATTAATAGAAATTGGAAATTGCATATTTTTAAAGGTATTGAAGGTTACCTATTGGTCTTTTACCCTCACAGTGAGCTCACCATTTTGCATGTCTTAAGGCTCTTGTGATGGTGTGAAAAAGGGAATCTAGGATGATGGGAACGTTTTTGTCCTCCTCCATGACGACAATAATAAAGTTAGTGGGGTATATAAATTTTTATACCTTTACAAGTACATCTTCAATCATCCCTCTTATCCTTGGGATGGTTCTTCAAGGTGTGCTATATAAATTTGGTTTGAACTACATATGGTTGTACAGATGGGGATCACATGGAGATGGTTGATATCTTTTCATTTTATAGGTATAGAAGTTTAACGCTAGCTAATTTTTGGTAAGCTAGGTCAATCTTCCTGGCTAGTCCGCTTGGTATGCTTTGTTTGGTTACTCTACTAGGGAGGCTAGTATACCTTGTTATAGTGCATGTTAAAGTACATCTTCTAGATGGATGATTAGATGCCTATTTTAGATGGCCTCTACCATGGTAAGCTAATCCAACTTCTCTTGGGTAGCCTTGTATGGTTCTTATTATGAAAAGATGAGATGTTTGGTATCTCTAATCAGCTCAATGATCAAGGCATGACTCATCCTAGGACAGATCCTACTCAAATGCTATAAGGATCTCCTCATGAGAAGACTATTGCTTGATTGGGATCTGAGGTAGAAAAGGTAGCAATCCAGAATTAGGGCAACTTAGCTTCTTCTCAGTTTTCCCTCCCTTTTGGAGCATGGTAAGGGTAGGGCACTGGACCTAGGTGTCAACCTAGCTATGAATCTACCTAGAGGGTAACGTATCAATAAGAAAATGCTAGTAGCTCATTATAGTGATTCAATAAATCTAGCGCATTGTTATAAGAGAAATGAATAAAGAATAAGATGAATAGAGTGTAGGGCATAATGAATGTTCTTGAATTTTCACTAGTTCAATCGGTTGAAAACCAAATTTCTTTCCCACAAACGATGTGAGATGTTGAAGCCGATATCTGTTAGGTCATGTTATCTAAATAAGTAGACCTACAAATTACTAGAAAATCACATTATAGGTATGACACTAGGGGGTGTCAAATCCATTTTAATGCTTAAGTCAATTTCCGAGGAAAAATATTCAGATGAGAGATAATTTGAGAGAGTTTGTGGTATAAGCTTATGCACATCTTTTCAAACTTGTTTAAATAACTAATATTGATTAATTAATCTTTGAATTTATAATATATAAATATTGAATTAATTAATTAATTAATATATATGTATCGATAATATTAATTATATTTCATAAATAAGATGATGTAATTAATATTAATTTTTGGATTTACTTAATAAAATATATACTTAATTATATATTTATAGTACACATTTGACTTTTCAATATCATCGTAGATCGATCAAATGGGATCACATCTACTTGGTGATCTTTCTATCTAACACATATTAATAAGAGATACTGGTTTGTATATTCTATTGCCTTTTGAAATAAAATTTTGAAATTCATCAGTTAAAAGTTTGAACTTGTGATAGCTTGCTTGCATTAGAAGAGGTATAACTTTTTCTTTAATATTTGTTCCATGCATATTAAAACGAGATATTGATTTGCATTTTCTACTAAATAAAATTTTGAAATCCATTAACCAAAAGATTTTGCAAACCAAAACCGACAATTAGTATTAGAGCCAACTCATTCTTAATATGTGTAGAATAAATTCTCCATGGCTATTCAATCTATTCAATGCGATTAATTATATGTATTAGATGGCTTAGTACCTAAATTTCTATGTTGTTACCTTGTTACTTTACGTGTGATAAATGTTTAAAGTTGCATTGCTTACATATATTTTCCAAGATATTTTTAAATATTATTTTATAAATGAAGTCATTTTATGCAATAATTAAGAAATCTCGTCAAATTATTTTAATTATGCATATTATATAAATCAATGTTGAATTAATATGATTTATGCACTAAGTTAGAGACTTGTATAGATTATTTTCATGTTTTAATGGCTTAAGATGTATTTAACTCATGGTAGTATGAACATCCAAACAAAAAGTCAATAAAAATGTGTTTCCATCACAATATGAACAATATTAAGTAAAATGGCTATATCTTCTGTTATAGAGGTCGGATTGACCGGATTCTTGATGCATTGGAAAAATAATTCAATTACTCACAAATTTATGTTTCACTTTGTCAAATTTGGAATGTAGAAGTACATAGAGCTACAGTTATTCATAATAGTATTTATTTTATTGCCAATAAAAGGAGTGCATGTAACCGACAATCACAGATAGAAATCAAGCGAAATTTCATAGGTGCATCTCAACTTGTTAATTTAATTTTACTATGTTTATTTACTTTATGTCTTGCTAGCACCTTAGCTAGAATTAAGGGTGAAATATTGATAAATTTGTAGTATTTTTCTTCATTTTTTCTTTTCATTCTCCAATGAAATCTTTTAGTTAATTTAATCACATATATTGAAATTATATGGTTAGTTTGAGACTTTGATTTATTGTTAACATTATGCATGGTACATTGAATGCTTAGTTTATCACAACATATCAAGTAGATTAAATTATATATGAAGGAATATCTTTTAAATATATTTATGTAATAACTACTTCATCTTTCAATTATGATAACTTTATAGCTTATTCTTAGTTTAGTTTTGAACTTAATAAAGAATAAGATCTACAAGTTTGTCAAAGTGAATCTCTAATGCTCTAATAATTTCTTTTATTGAATCTTCTTTGCTACTATCAATTGATCTGAATTCTTTTCTTCCAATGCTTTTAGGATCAGCATTCAAACTTCCAAATTTTATTACTTGAGATATGATACATTTAGGTATTGCAATCTTTTAAGTTGCAGCAATATTTTGGCAATGTTGTCGAGGAACGTGTGGCATCAATACTTACCACTATGCTACAACAGCCTAACTCCAGAGGGTCCGAAATTTTCCTCTAAATATAGATTATGTGTTCAAATCAAGGTGCTAATTTCTTTTGTTGAAAATAATACACGTATAAATAAGTTAAAAATAAATATGTATTATTTTAAATAAGAAATACATAAATAAATATATATATAAATTATAAATAACATAAAAAAAAATAAAGTATAAGAATGACCAAAATTTGTGTAAATCATTGTCCTTAAAATAATTTTTTGTTCATCATAGATGTACGAAAATTCCAAAAACTTATCTCAAATGATACAATTATCAACTAGTAACTAACTTATATAGCAGTTTGCTATCCTAAAGAACTATAGAACCATCAAGCCTATAAACTCTTATCAAAATAAAGTTATCTATAACCATAAAGCTAACTATAGATTGAAAAATAAAAAAAATGGAAATGATTTTTCTCTACTTTTTCTTGCTTTCCTCTTTCTTTACGTACTGTTCAAAGTGAGACAACTATATCACAAGACATAAAACTAATGATTAAATCAATATATATAAAACGAAAACATTTGCTCACCATAAAACTGATGGTGATACATTTGCAGTATTAACTAACATAAATCGTGGTAGTTTCTCATAGCCGACAGTTTTACAATTTTTTTTTTCAAAACAATTTTCATTCATAAATAATTCAATAATCCACCACATAAATAAAAATTGATGGAGTTTTTTTTTAAAAATAACTCAAATCAAATTTGACACGAATATAGAGTTCAACAATTCGAAACATGTATAGTGTAATTGGGTGTTACTCGTTCAACCTTCCCTTATGAAAGTATATTTATCTTACTGGTTAACCAATAGATGTAACCTTCCCTTATGAAAGTATATTTACCTTACTGGTTAACCAATAGATGTGGAACAGAATTGGCATTGTCGATTCTGCAAATACTTTGGTTTTATATTTATAAAACTCTCGCAAGTGTACGAATCATTTTATAAAAAAATGATAAGTATACTGCAAATGTCGATATAAGGAATGAATATATATAGTTTTTAATTTAATATTCAAATTTTTAAAAACAAAATTAAATCCTAAACATCATGTTACGATATTTTGGTTTGTGTTTCCTAATCCAATAACATAAAAAAACATAAATATGGAATCAATAAATATTTGTGCAAATTTTTATCATTTATAATAATGGAGTGTTTATGAATATAATAATTAAGTTAATTATGCTTACTCATATTATTCAAGTTATTAAAGATATAAATTGATATTTATTGATTATCTATTTTTTATATGAGTTTAGATATTCTTTGTTAATTAAACAAATCAATTAGCATGGGTCGATAATTAATTAATTTAATTAATTTGTTTTTTCTAAGAGATTGAAAATGAACCATTTAAATTTTGACTTTTTGTGGGGTTAGTGATGAGAATAATCGAGCTCTACAAATTCCAAGTGGACCAATCACAAGGTCTAGGAAGGCACAACTCGAAAAAGCTTTAAATGGGCTCATTCAAGGATTAAATGCGTAATGTCAGGGGACCTAAATTGGGAGTCTGAGGATTGGGATAATCCTAGGATGGAAATTAGGGCAAAATTGGCAAAATAAAACTAGGCACATTGTTGTGCCATTTGGACTTTGGGCAGCTTTTATTTTTCGGCCATAGATGGAAACAAAGGGTTAAGATGTAATATTTTATAGGGTTTTCTTTTGTTCCAAATTTGCCTATCGTATTTTGCTCCAATTTCCATGTGTGCCATTTGGACTCTTTTTGGGCGACTTTCTTTGCAACCTCGGATGAAATCAAGGGTTAAGATGTAATATTTTATAGGCTTCCTTTGTGGTCGATTTGCCCATTTTTTCCATGTTTTGGTCAATGTTTTTACGCTAGCTTTTACGCCTTTTTGGCTGTGTTTATTTTGAACCACTTGGATGAGATCAGAGCTATGATGTAGTAGAGGCTTAGGGTTGGTTTGTATCCTATTAAGAGTGACTCGAGTTGTTGTAAAACATAATTTTGAATGAAGTTTGAATATTCAGATCATTTGAGAGCTCATTCTTGCTCTTTGTTCCTCTTCAAGCAACTTATCAAGGGATTGGCAACCTTTGTGGCATTTTTTAGCATCCAAGCATTTGTGGTGAGTAATATCCATACTTGTTAGGGTGTCATTTGTGCTAGACTTATCAAGGAAATAGCAGCTCCTTGTGGCGTCTTTTCTCCTCAGAAAAATGGTGAGTAATATCCATTGATTTGTGGAGAAACCCTTTGCTATATAATCTGAAATTAGCTAGATCCTATCCCCTTGGTTCATATCATTTGGTATCAAAGCTTTTTGATGCTAATTTTCAGATTCCTATCCTTTATATTTGTTCTTGTTCTTGTGTTCTTGTTGTAAATCGAACACATAAAAAAAACGAAAAAAAACATATCATTCTGCTGTGTTCTTGCTGAAATTTATTCTCCATACCCTAAAAATATTTCTCTTCTTTGTTTCCACGTTTTTTTCTGCATTTTCTTTTCAAATTCTATTGTGTCCAAAGTTTTTCAGTAGTAACCTTGCATATCCTGTTGTTTCTGAAAGTATTTTGAAATTTTCTTTCATATTCTACATTTTCCTTGGTTATTCTACAAAATCTGAAATATTCTGCAATTTTTGGTTGTTTTCTAGTATTTATGTTGTAGTTCCTGCAGAAATTTCATTTTCCCTTGATGTCGTAATTTATGTGCTATTTTACCTATCTTAAAAATTCCTCAAACTCATATTGAAAGTATTGTATTGATTGACTCTTGAGTTATTAGCATACTTGTTCCAAAAAAAAAGTGGCCAGAATTAATTGAAAAAAAAGGACAGGAAAAAAGAGGCCAAATACATTTGCTAATTTCTAGTGAGTATTAGAACTCATAGTTTCAAGAATTTCACACTTTGATTATAAATCTCCCATTATGTGCTTAGTTCCTTTGGAAAATTGTTGTTTTCCAATCGTGTTGATCTATTATTTTTCCTTGTGCTTACTACTCTAAACACTTTGAGTTAGTTTCCTTTGTGCTTTAACAAGTGGGATATTGTGAACTATATTTTTTCTTGGTGCTTGATAATTCTACAAATTGGTTGGAATTCCTGGATTTGGTTGCTTTGATTAGGAACTAAGAGGGTTTGAGCGATCAATCCGAGCGCTAAACACGTGAGGTATTGTGTGAATTTACATTAGTTCTATTTTATTACACTAACCTATTGTTGTGTAGAATTGCAAAAAAAAATGTCAAACAGTAGTACCGAAGGAAGGCGGATATGATGTTCATGATGAGGGCAACTTTATGACAATCTTTTGAAAGGATGAACAACTTGGTAGTTGATATGAATGAAAGATTGGAAGGCAAAAAATTCCTTAGCGGCTTTAACGAGAAACACACTCCACCCAATGTTAGGAGGGTTAATAGAAAACTTATGTTGGGGATGATATAGAGGAAGAAGATTGGGAAGAAGAAGTGGAGGAAAGAAAGAAGGAAGAATGCCTAGAGGAGGAAGAAATGGAAGATGAGGTATGTGGAGACCAGAGCTCGAGATGGAGTTGATAGAGATTTAAGTAGTATAAAAATGAAGATACCACGATTCCGGGAAAGAATGACCCGAGTTGTATTTGGAGTGGGAGAAGAAAGTGGAGCATATTTTTGAATGTCACAACTACTCCAGAAAAAAGTAAAACTTCTTTGTAATTGAGTTTTACGGCTATGCATTAAATTGGTGGGGGATTAATTGGTCATTAGTAGGAGGAGAAACCGTGAAAGGCCCATAGATAATTGGGAGGACATGAAGGCTATCATGAGAAAGAGGTTTGTGCCTAGCTACTACTATGAAGAGTTACACCAGCTTACAAAGATTGACTCGAGGATATAAATGTGTTGATGAGTACTACAAGGAAATGGAAGTGGCTATGACAAGAGCTAACGTCGTCGAGAAGATATAGAGGAAACCGTAGCTAGGTTTCTTAGTAGGTTGAATCCGAGACATTGCCAACATTGTGGAACTTCATCATTATGTGGAGATGGAGGATATGGTCCACGCGGCAATCAAGGTGGAAAGCGATTAAAGAAACAGAGTTTTTGATCCCAACCATTAAGGTCTAGTCCTATTACTCAAAAACCAAACCTTACTAGTACATGGAAGTCCAATGAGAAAAAGATGAAATAGCTACATCCAAACCAAGATTTGAGCCTTACAAAGCCAAAGAAATGGGGGCAAGCAAGGACAAAGGTAAAATCGACACCCCAACTCGTAATCGTGACTTTAAGTGTTTTCAGTGTCTTGGTAATGGTCATATAGGCTCTCAATGTCCCAACCAAGAAGGCAATGATCATCTTGGGGAGTGGAGAGGTTGGAGCGGATAATGAAAGTGAAGAAGATGAGATGCCATCTGCAGGGGAAGCTAGTGAAGAGGAGATAAGACCAATGGATGGGGAAGCACTTGTAATAAGGTGATCTTTGAGCACTCAAGTCAAGGAGGATGACCTTGAACAACAAAGTGATAACATCTTTCACATAAGGTGTCATGTGAGTAACAAAGTGTGTAGTATTATCATAGACAAGGAAGTAGCACCAATGTGGTTAGTACTAACTTAGTTGAGAAATTAGGGTCACCTACATTCGCACACTCTAAGCCTTACAAGTTGCAATGGTTAAATGATAGTGGGGAAGTGAAGGTTAATAAGCAAGTATTAGTGAGCTTCTCCATTGAAAAGTACAAGGATGAGGTGATGTGTGATGTGGTACCCATGCAAGCCGGACACATCTTGCTAGGTAGGCCTTGGCAATATGATATGAGGGTTACACATGACGGATATAGAAACAAGTATTCTTTTGTGAAGAATGGTAGAAACATCACACTTGTACCCCTTTCACCCAAGAAAGTCTTTGAAGATCAATTGAGGATGGTTAGGGAAAAAGAACAAAAAGAGAAGAATGAAAAAGAAAAAAAGAGTGAAAGAAAAAAAAAGAGTGAAGAAAAAGGAGAGGAGAGTGGAAAAATACTAGAGAAAAAAAATGTGAGTTTTTATGCTAAGTGAGGTCAGAGAGGATTTTTATTCAAAATAGCCCATACTTGTACTTTTGTACAAGGAAGCAAATTTTCTATTAACGATCTTAACCAATCTTTGCCTAGTACCACTATTTCTCTTTTGCGGGAATTTGAAGGCGTGTTCCCCCGAAGAGATTCGGATGAGGTGCCACCAATGGGGATTAAACGTAAATTGACTTTATACACGGGCTTCCAAATGAGCAGCTGCATAGGACTGACCCAGAAGAAACTAAGGAGATTCAAAGACGAGGTTCAAGAATACTTGATCAAAGGTCAAGTTAGGGAGAGCTTTGAGTCCGTGTGTTGTTCCCGTGCTACTTGTTCCCAGAAGGATGGATCAGTAGGATGTGTGTTGATTTGGAGCCAGGAAACAACATTACGGTAAAATATCGACATCCTATCCCTAGACTAGATGACATGTTAGATGAGTTGTATGGTTCTTGAATTTTCTCAAAAATTGATTTGAGAAGTGGATACCATCAAATTAGGATGAGAGAGGGTGATGAATGGAAAACCGCTTTTAAAACAAAACATGGATTGTATGAGTGGTTAGTCATGCCCTTTGCTCTAACAAATGCACCTAGCACTTTTATGAGGCTTATGAATCATGTTCTGTGTGCATTTATTGGAAAATTTGTTGTTGTCTATTTTGATGATATTCTCATTTACAGTAAAAATCTTGAAGAACATGTCTTACATCTTAGGTATGTGCTTGAAATTTTGAGAAAAGAACAATTGTATGCGAACTTGAAAAAGTGTATTTTTTGCATGGACAAGTTAGTTTTTCTTGATTTTGTTGTTAGTTCTAAGGGGGTAGAGGTAGATGAGGAAAAGGTTAAGGCTATTCAAGAATGGCCCACATAAATACGTAGGGTTAGAAGTTTTCACGGCAGCTAGTTTTTATCGAAGGTTTGTCAAGAAGATTTTAGAACACTAGTCACCTCTAACGAGGTCATTAAAAAGTCTGTTGGTTTCAAATGGGGCGAGAATCGGGAGAGAGCCTTTAAAGCATTGAAGGATAGTTTGTGTTCTGCCCTTGTTTTATCTTTACTGATTTTCTAAAACCTTTGAAGTTGAGTGTGATGCATCGGGAATAGGTATGATTTGTTTGATGCGGGAATGAAACCTATCGCTTATTTCGGCGAGAAACTTCATGGAGCAGCCCTTTAATTATCCAACGTATGACAAGGAGCTATATGCCTTGGTTAGGACCACTGGAGACATGGCAACATTACCTTTGGCCAGAAGATTTGTCATCCACGCCGATCATGAATCTATAAAAACATACGAGCGCCAAGGTAAATTGAATAGGAGGCATGCTAGATGGATGGAATTCATTGAGACTTTTCCTTATATTGTTCAATATAAGAGAGGTAAGGAGAATGTTGTAGCCGATGCTTTATCACGGAGGTATGCCTTACTCTCAACTTTAAATGCTAGACTGCTAGGATTTGAATATGTTAAGGAAATGTATGCTAATGATGATGACTTCTCTGCTATTTACCATACATGTGAAACTTCTTTCGAAATTTTTTATAAATTAGATGGGTATTTATTTAAAGAAAATCAATTGTGTATACCCAAATGTTCCATGCGTGAGTTGTTAATTAAGGAGGCTCATGGGGGGGATTAATGGGGCATTTTGGAATTAAGAAGACTTTAGATGTTTTGCGAGAGCATTTTTATTGGCCAACAATAAGAAAGGATGTAGGGAGAATATGTTCTAGATCCATCACTTGTAAGCAAGAGAAATCCAAAGTCCTACCCTTGAATTTGTATACTTTGCCGTACCAAGCAAACACGCACCTTAGGGTAGATATTTCCATGGATTTTGTTTTAGGGTTACCTATGTCTAAGAAGGGTAGAGACTCCATTTTTGTGGTTGTAGATATGTTTTCTAAAATGGCACACTTTATAACATGTCATAAAACCGATGATGCCACTAATGTAGCATAGTTGTTCTTTAGGGAGGTTGTTAGGCATCATGGAGTTCCTAGGAGCATTATGTCTGATAGAGATGTTAAATTCCTTAGTTATTTTTGGAAAACTCTTTGGGCTAAAATGGGCACTAACTCTTATTTTCGACTACTTGTCACCCTCAAACAGATGGGCAAACTGAGGTAGTTAATGGGACTCTGTCCACGTTGCTTAGGGCGGTAATAAAAAAGAATTTGAAAAATTGGGAGGATTGTTTACCTTTTGTTGAATTTGCTTATAACCGGAGTGCGTTCATAGTCATTCTCCATTCGAAATTGTTTATGGTTTCAATCCACTAACTCCTTTGGACTTATTACCTATTCCTATTTAAGAGAAAACTAACCTAGATGGTGCTAGGAAGGCTGAAACGGTGAAGAAGCTCCATGAATGCATTCATGAGAAAATTGAGAAGAGAAATAAGGATTATGCTTATAGAGCCAACAAAGGGAGGCGAAGAGTCATTTTTGAGCCTGGTGATTGGGTTTGAGTGCATATGAGGAAGGAACGGTTTCCTGAAAAAAGACATTCCAAGTTGCAACCTCGGGGAGATGGACCTTTCCAAGTGATTGAGCGAATCAATGACAATGCCTACAAAATTGATCTTCCTAGTGAGTATAATGTTAGTACCTCTTTTAATGTCTCTGATTTTTCTCCTTTTGATTATGCAGGTGATGATTCGAGGATGAATCCTCTTGAAGAGAGGGGGAATGATGAGAATAATCGAGAATACAAATTCCAAGTGGACGATCACAAGGTCTAGGAAGGCCTGAACTCGAAAAGGCTTTAAATGGGCTCATTCAAGAGGTCATGCATGCAATCAAGGGGACCTAAATTGGGGAGTGCAAGGATTGGGATAATCCTAGGATGGAAATTAGGGCAAAATTGGCAAAAATAAAACTAGGCACATTGTTGTGCCATTTGGACTTTTTGAAGTGACTTTATTTTATTGACCATAGATGGAAGCAAGGGTTAAGATGTAATATTTTATAGGGTTTTATTTTGTTCTCAGCTGCTCCATATTTTGCTCCAATTTTCATGTGCCATTTGGACTCTTTTTGGGCAACTTTCTTTGCAACCCTTGGATGAAATCAAGGGTTAAGATGTAATATTTCATAGGATTCCTTTGTGGTCATTTTGCCTCATTTTTTCCATGTTTTGGTCAATGTTTTAACTGCTAGCTTTTACGCTTTTTGCTGTGTTTATTTTGAACCGCTTGGATGAGATCAAGGAGCTATGATGTAGTAGAGCTTAGGGTTGATTTGTATCCTATTAAGAGGCATTTCTGACTCTTGTAAAACATAATTTCGAATGAAGTTTGAATATTCAGATCATTTGAGAGCTCATTCTTGCTCTTTGTTCCTCTTCAAGCATCTTATCAAGGGATTGGCAACCTTTGTGGCGTTGTTTAGCATCCAAGCATTTGTGGTGAGTAATATCCATACTTGTTAGGGTGTCATTTGTGCTAGACTTATCAAGGAAATAACAGCTCCTTGTGGCGTCTTTTCTCCTCAGAAAAATGGTGAGTAATATCCATTGATTTGTGGAGAAACCCTTTGCTATATAATCTGAAATTAACTAGATCCTATCCCCTTGGTTCATATCAGTTAGACAATTTAAAATTTATTCTAGATATCCGAATTAAACCTAAGATTTAATTGTCTGAGTACTAACTTTCAAGTTTTAAAACCACTACTGAAAATATGTTATCAATAAATTTTCGAATAATATTTTTTATAAAAACTTTTGAAATACAGCTTCACTCTAACAATAGGGCGATTGTACCAACAAATAAAAGAGCAATACTCTAAATCAGACCGGATAATTAAACCTGAAAATCTAATTTTCAGATTTAAGTTTGTAATGAAAAATAATATATTTTTCTCTAACATCCTTAATATAAAATCTTGAATAAAAACAAAATTATTTCATTTTATAGAGATTTTTACCTATTTAATATTTCACAAGCATAACAACGTTATTATTATATCATGTTTACAAACATTCAGCCATGTTAAATTTAATCATACACAAATTAAATATAACATATAAGAATAAAACATAAAAAATAAAAAATAACTTTAAAGAAACCATTAAAATTATACCTTAAAAGAATCCTTACAACACTTAGATACTAATTATGTTGCTGGAAAACTTTCAAACGGATTTGCATCTCTATTTTTCAATCAAAAGCTAGAAATCTACAAAAGCATAGCTAATTCTTCTCAAAAAGAGAAGAACTTTAAAACTAAAAACTAAAAAAAATTAAGAAAGCTTTCTAGAGAGAGAAAGCTAGAGAAAGAAAGAGCTAAGAAAATTGTTTCTTGGTATGTATTTTACAATGGGGTAGTAGGGGTATTTATAGGTGAGCAAAAGGGTTAAAAAGTGAGAAAAAAATGATAAAAAGGGCTTTAGACGCGTAATGGACGGGTGTTGACACAAGTAGTGGCGCATAAGCGAATTCAACCTAATACGACATGGTTGGGCACAGACTTCGGCATGATGCGACATGACTGGATGCTTTGTTTGGCGTGGTAGGGCACAACTACGCACATTTTTCAACGTGGTGTGCGCGATTGAGGACAAGTTTGTCCATTTTTTCATTTTTGTTGACTTTTCCTCATTTTTTTCTCAACATATTTGTGATGTATTTCTTCTAATATTATTCTTTGAGTCTTTAAATTATGTTTTTTGAAATGAAAATGCCTGAAAAACAATAAAAATATCTGTGATTCCGAAAAGATAAATTTATATAAAAATATGATAAAATCGTATAAATATAAATGTTTTTAATCAATTTAAGTAAATTAAATCATAATAATTTTAGTACTTTTTAAGCAGTTATCAAGATGCGACATCCTTGAACTATTTTGTCGTTTACGTAACGATGACATGCATCACACACGAGTCTTTTCTGACACAATTCAATTCTCACTATTATGTTCATTTTGGCAATGAATATATGCCTAGTTCTATGAAAGTTTCTAAAGAATTTAGCCCTACAAAATTCTCTTTTGAGGCATCCCTACTTCTCTATCACATAAGTGATCTATTATCTATAAGAGTAATCTACAATACTCCATTAGGTATTCTCTTTGTAAGAATTATTAAAAGCCTTAGTTTAACTTGTATCCTATAGGTATCATTGTTTTCATCATAGGAATGGACTTGAGGGTAATCCCCCATAGTAATCTACTAAGGCTTTACAAATAGTTTGTCCCTTTGAACTTAGTATCTCTAGTCAAGTAGGCTAGGTTTCCTTTGCAAATCCTTGTTCCTTCATGGGCTTCAGTCTTATTCTCCTTGATGACTTATCAACTAACTCTCAATGTAACTATTTGATTAGCAAATCTGTTATGTTATCTTTTGATTTTACATAGTCAATAGAGATAACCTCAGTTGTGACATATATGTCGAGACTTACCACTTTGTGCCTTGCCAATAGCCAATTGAATATCACAATGGATGTAAATTTCTCACACAGGCTTCACCTACTTAAAAGTATCTACTAAGAAATTGTATAGCCATTCAGCTTCTTTTCCATACTTATCCAAAGCGATGAACTTGTATTCCATTATGGATCTAGCAATGCATGTCTGGTTAAAGGACTTCCATGAAATAACTACATCACCTATTATGAACACATATCCACTAGTAGACTTTGAGTCTTTCAAGTTAGATATCTAGTTTACATCATTATATCCTTCTAATACAGCTAGATATTTTATGTAGTGCAGTCCATAGCTATATATATATATATATATATATATGAATTATCTAAATAATATCCTAATACCTTTCTAGTGATTAGATCTTAGATTTCTAGTATATCTACTTAGTTTATGTACAACATAAGCTATATCTACTCTTCTACAATTCATCAAGTACATAGGACTTCTGATCACAATAGATTCTAGTTGAGACACAATCTTACCTCTATTTTTCGATAGGTGTAGATTTACATTTATTGGTGCTCTAATAATTTTAAAATCACCATTTTTGAATTTCTCAAATATCTTGTTAACATAATGAAATTGACATAACCATCTTCAGTGTCCTTGAAATATACACATTTGTCACATTCATTGATTTTAAATTCATTTTTCCTTATGACATTATCAAACTTTTCATGCCACTATTTTGGTGCTTGTTTTAAGTCATATAACGACTTCACTAATTTATAGACTTTTCATTCTTGCCCTACGTCGAAAAACCCCTCGGATTGTTCCATTTAGATTTCTTCACCTAACTCTTCATTTAGAAAGGTTGTATTTAAATCCATTTGATGTATCTCAATATTTTAAAAAGACATGAAAGTGATTATCATCCTTATAAATGTTATTCTTATCACATGAGATTAAGTATCAAAGTAATGAAATCCATGTTAGTGTTTGTGTCCCTTACTTACAAGCCTAAACTTGTATTTTTTACTTGATCGATTTGGCTTATGTTTTCTCTTGAAAAATCCACTTGAACCCTAGTGTTTTACTACCTGGACGTAAATCAATTAGTTCCTAAGTGTGAGTTTGTAGAATGGACTCAATTTTAATATTAATGTCCTCTTTCCATTGAGAACCTTCAACAGAGTTCACAGCTTCTTCATAGGTTTGAGGTTTACTTTCTAGTAAGTTGGTCACAAATGTGGACAATAGGACATTTTTGTACTAACCCTCTTGCTACATCTAGGTTCATCCTCAACCTTTTGTTTAGTTTCTTGGATTTGACTATCTTTATTCATATTTTCATAAGTTCATTTAGACAAACTTGATTATAATTGAGATTTACCTGAAAAATACATGTTCAAAGAATGATTCTCTCCTTGGTTCCATTATAGTATTCGTGTGTATGCTTGGGATCTTTTGACTCATACACAATAAAATAATAAGTACTACTATTATATACATATCTAATGAAGATGTAATCTATCATTTTTGGACCTATCATCACCTTCTTAGATTTAGGTATAGCTACTTTAGCAAGACACCTCCACACTCATAAATATTTATCGAAAGATACCATTCCTTTAAATAATTCATATGGTGTCTTATATGCCTTATTTCAGGATACCTTATTTAAAAGATACTTAGTTGAAAAATAGCTTCTTCCCATAAGTTCTATGGTAACCTGAAACTTAATAGCACTGCATTCATCATTTATATAAAGTATGATTCTTATGCTTAACAAATCCATTTTGCTGAGGTGAATAAGGCATTGTGGTTTCATGTATAATTCCATATCATGCACAAAATTTACCAAATGGTGCTCATACTCATCACCATAATCACTACATAGTACCTTGATTAGTTATTTACTTTAATTTTTATTTATGTTTAATTTAGACATCTCCTTTAGTGGTAAGAGAAACATAGTTGAGTCTGTAAGGGAGATATTTTGCCTTTAGATCTCAAAATTGAGTATACTCTTAGATCAATAAGAAAAAAAGAAGTTATCACTCAAGTGGAAGTAATGGCTAATTCATTAGAAATAAACAATAATGAGCTAAATTTGAACAATAATATACCTTTAATGGAAGACAGGGATAGAGCTATGAATGAATATGCATTACCTATGTTGGAAGGGTTGAATCCAAGTATTACAAGGCCAAAAATTCAAGCTAATCAACTTGAACTAAAGCTAGTGATGTTTTAAATGTTACAAATAGTTGGAAAATTCAGCGGATTACCAACAAAGGATCTTCATTTACATCTTATATTGTTTAATGAAGTTGTAGATTTATTTAAATTTAGAGGTGTGACTAAAGAGGCATTTAGGCTTAGATTGTTCCCTTACTCTTTGTGAGACCATGCTCGAACTTTGCTAAACTCTTTGCCTTTTGATTCCATTAAACTTGGAATAAGTTCGTGGAGAAAAGTTTTAAAAATATTTCTCACCCACAAAGAATGCCAATCTTAGAAAGGAAATTACCTCGTACCAACAAATTAAAGGGGAATCTTTAATTAAAGTATGGTAAAGATTCAAACAATTGCTAAGGAAGTGTCCTCACCATAGTATCCCTCATTGAAACCAAATGGATACTTTCTATAATGGTCTCAATGCTCAAACAAGAACCATTGTTGATGTATCCACAAATGGAGTTATGTTAGCCAAATCTAATAATCAAGCTTATGATTTACTTAAGATAGCATAATAGCATGGTACTTACAACTTGAGTTTCATCTTTGGTGAATATTTTAAAGGCTCAAAACTCAATAGCAAGTATAAACCAGGTCCAAGATTTAGGGATATCTTGTGTCTTTTGTGGTAGAGCTCATTTGTTTGATAATTGTCCAAATAATCTTCAATCAGCATGATATGTAGGTAGTGTGAATCAAAACAATAATCCATAATCAAATACAAATAACCTAGGATGGAGATAACTTCCAAATTTCTCTTAGAGAAATAACAACAATTAAGGTCTTAATCAATTCAACCGTCAATCATTTTCACCATATGGTTTTCAACAACCACAATAATAATATGCCCAAGAGAAGAAATCATCTACTGAGGACAATCAAATGCTTTAATGGGGATGAAGAAATACTTCAATTAGTCAATAAATTCAAAATAGTCCATTTAAGAGGTTTCAATTCAAAATTTAGAGACCCAAATAGGACAATGATTGACACACACAAAGTGTGTGCAATGAATACGCAAGTATAAGTATCACAACAAGTAATATAATGATTAAAGAAGATCATTTCCACGGAGATAATTTAATTAGAAACTAATTTTTTAAACTAAAAATAAATAAAAATCAATTTTTTACATGTTTTTTATATTTTAAGGAAACAAAATTAAAATAAATAAAAGCAAAATAGCAATAATTAATTAAATCAGATTTGGTAACTAAAAAGATATATGAGAAAATATCTAGGAATACTTAATCCCCAAATTTTCTAAACATACGAATCGCTAAAATCCCCCCAAAATAATTATCAATTAATTACATGATCAATTGAATCTAACCTAACATATATTCCTCTCTCAAGTAAACTACACACCATATAATAATTAATTTAATCACACTTTCCTTCCAATTAAATTGCATACTACTCATTAAGTTCATCAATTATGGATCACATACATAAGAATCATACATCTCTACCTAGAAACTATGCATATTATTTAATCCAAACAAATAATTAAACAATTCTCTTAAATCTATTTAATTTCCTCTATAGATAAATTGTTAGCCAAACAATTAATAGCATACAAATTAGATTAAATAATATAATTAAATTATAATTATAATTATAATTGGGATAAAATATTAATCATCATATAGTGAAACTTGGGTTCATAAAGTCTCTAGATTAATAAATTAACTACACATAATTATGTTCATAAAGCTCATATTTTTCATAAAGAAAGACATAAAAATTGATAAATAAAATAGTAGAAGAAGAAATACAATTAATCTCTTAAATTCTAGTATTAATCTTCTCTTGAATCTCCAACAAAATTGTGTTATCTCTTGAACTTTATTTTTCTCTTTTTTTAGCTCCAAAAATTGACCAAAATTATGCTAATTACGGCCCCTTAGGGTTTATTGAGTGATTTGGGTCTTAAAAATATAGCTCATGTGTGATATGGACCATCAGATCAGCTTCAGATCAAGGGATACGATCAAAACAAGCAAAACTAACTGTTGGCAGCCAATCACAATGCAACATATGGCAGGGGAAATTCACTGAGAAAATCAGAGTGCGACACGTGGTAGGAGAGATCGATCAGAGTCAACACTCATTGAGTCAGCGACACACGACGGGACATGATTCATAGAAATGGATGGCATGGCAGACTAGTGGAACATACAGAGCAATGGTATATATACATGTGGTGACATGGTTTGACCAAGTCGAACCTCCGATTGAACACTACGCTAACAGATGGTGTGCGTTTCATCCTTCTCACACGCAGCATAACATGATTCGCTATTCTTACTAACGTAGCATTTACATGGCTTATCCTGCCAGCTCTTGTGCTTGTATGGCATGTCACGTGACAGCTCCTGATTGGCCTTGCGTCAAAAATTCATAAAAAATCCATAAAAATTCCAAAAATTATATTTTCGCTCATTTTCTCTAAAAAGTTTATATTTTAATATTTTTAGCCCAAAAATACTATTTTTTGAACAAAACATGTAAATATTAAGTAAAAAAAGTGTGCTAATGAATCTACTTTTGTAGAGTCATCAAAAAGCTTGTGAGGCCATAAGTGAAAGGCCTCAAGGTAATTTTCCAAATGACACACTTATAAAGCCAAGAAGAGGAGTAATAAAATTTTAGATTAGACTAAAAAGGATGAGGAGAAGTAGGAAAATAATAAGGATAAGGAAGAACTAGTTGATAAAGATAGCACTAAAAAGGAAATAATTCAACCAAAGAAAAGAAACCTTTACAAACCCACCATTCTTTTTCCTCAAAAACTGAAAAAACAAAAGTTAGACACGTAGTTCTTAAAATTCCTTGAAATCTTCAAGAAACTACATTTATGGATACACATGAGCATATGTTGTCTTATGCCAAATCTATGGAGGGTGTACTATCAAAGAAAATGAGGCTTAGAGATCATCAAATAATAACCATGACTGAAGGTTGTAGTGTCATCCTTGACAAAAAAACTACCACAAAAGCTAAAAGATCCATGTAGTTTTGACATCCCTCGTACTATTGGAAACACTCATTTAGACAAGGCACTATGTGACTTGGGTTCCAGCATTAACCTCATGCCATTATCACTTCAATAATGTTGCAAATGGTAGATAGGTCAATCAAAAGACCCCAATAAGTAGTAGAAGATGAGCTTATAAAAGTAGACAAATTCATCTTTCTGGCAGATTTCATTGTGCTAGACATGGAGGAGGATCGTGAAATTTTTGTCATACTTGGTCATCCATTCTTAGAAACCAAAAGAACACTCATTGATGTACGAAAATGTTAACTTACAATAAGAGTGTAAGATGAACAACTAACATTTAATGTGTTCAAAACAATTAAGTTTTCTGATGCTGATTATGCTAGTGATTACTTTCAAATGGATGTTACTAATGAGTTAACTACTTATGTGCTTTATGAAATATTCCCTACTGATGCTTTAGAGTATGTGTTTGTTAATTATGTGAACACATATGCTACTGAATACCATGACACAAACTTAGGCGAACACATTCATACTGGTACCTTAACAAAACTTGTTGAACCACCTTTTCTTAAAACTTTAACATATGGTGCTATGAAAAATGACATAAAATCACTAGAAAACAACTCAACATATTTTAACATTAATAGTATGGAACAAAAGGTTGATATTGTGAACTGTGTAAAATTTTTAGAGGACACGCCTTTCATATGTATATCAAATGCGTTTATGGAATGTCTTAAGATAAGCTTAAGGCTCAAACCATCCATTGAGAAGCCATCCAAATTAGAGTTTAAACCTTCATCAACTTATCTTTGTAATGAATTTTTGGGTGATAACGAGACAAATTAAGTCATAATATCTATTGGTCTAAGAATAGAGCAAGTAAAAGCACTATTGAAGGTTCTAAGGAACATCAAAAGAGCTATAGGTTGGTCTATTACCGACATCAAAGGCATAAGCCCATCCATATGCATGCACAAAATCTTGCTAGAGGATGAAGCTAAACCCACTAGGATGCACAATGCAGCTTAAACCCCATTATGAAAGAGGTGGTGAAGAAGGAAATTTTCAAGTCGCTAGACATGGGCATCATGTACACATATCAAACAATGAATGGGTAAGCCCAATTTAATATATACCAAAGAAAGAAGGAATCATTGTGGTGGAAAATGAGTTAACATCCATTAGGCCTGTCACACAAAGGGGAGTATGTATGGATTTTTATAAAGTGAATAAAGTTATAAGGAAGGATCATTTTCCTCACCCATTCCTAGATTAAATTCTTGATAGGTTAGCTAGGAAATCTTTCTTTTGCCTTCTAAATGAATACTACGGTTTTAACCAAGAAAATACCACCTTCAAATATCATTATGGAATTTTTGATTTTAGGAGAATGTTGTTTGAATTATGCAATGCATCTAGGACATTTCAATGTTGTATGATGGTTATTGACATGGGGAGAAGTATCTAGAAATCTTCGTGGACAATTTTTTGGAATTTGGAAACATATTTGATGAATGCCTACATCAACTCTCCCTAGTGTGATAAAGATGTGAAGAAACGAATTTGGTTTTAAACTGGGAGAAGTGTCATTTAATGGTACATCAAGGCATAATCTTGGGCCATAAAATCTAAAATAATGGTATTGAAGTAGATAGATCTAATATAGAAGTGATTTAGAAATTACCACCATCTACCAATGTACGAGGAGTTTTCTTGGACATGTGGGATTTTACCGTAGATTTATAAAAGGTTTTTTTCCAAATCTCCTAACCCTTGTGCAATATTTTGGAAAAAGATATGTCGTTCAAATTTGATGATAAATGTTTAAAGGCTTTCTAAGTGCTTAAAGGGACACTAGTACTGTCAGCACCAGTTATAGTCACCAAATTAGAGCAAGCCTTTTGAGTTGATGTGTGATGCAAGTGATTTTGTTATTGGAGCTGTTCTTCAACAATGAAGAGATAAAATGTTCCTTTCCATATATTATACAAGCACAACACTAAATGAGGCTTAAATGAATTATGGTACTATAGAAAAAAGCTCCTTGCCACTATGTATTCCTTTGAGAAATTCAGATCTCATTTGGTTGGAACCAAAGTGATGGTCTACATGGATCATTTTGTAATAAAGTACCTCATGACAAAGAAGGATACCAAATCAAGATTGATAAGATGTGTTCTCCATCTACACGAATTTGACTTGAAAATTCATGATAAAAAAGGAATAGAAATCAGGTAGCAAAGTATTTGTATAGATTGGAAAGGGAAGAAAGAATGGATGACAATATTTTGATTGGGGAATCCTTTCATGATAAGGTTATTTTAAGTAGCTCAATTAGAAATCCCATGGTATGCATACATTGCAAAATTCCTAGCTGCCAACATTCTTTCATCAAACCTCACATGACAAAAAAAAAGAAGAAATTAATTCATGATATTAAACAATATTTTTGGGATGACACCTACCTCTATAAAGAATGCAGTGTTGGTATTTTGAGAAGATATGTCCCTTATGATGAATTTGGAAGTATTCTTTACCATTTCTATAGCTCAGACTATAGAGGTTACTTTTAAAGTACAAAAATAACAGCTAAGGTAATTCAATCTGGTTATTTTTGGCCCATACTATCTAAAGATGCTTACATATATGTAAAGACGTGTAACAGATACTAAAGTATAGAGAATATTTGAAGAAGATATGAAATGCCTCTAAATAGTATATTTCAAGTGGAGTTGTTTGTAGTTTGGGGCATTGACTTTATGGGATCATTCCCTGCATCCTTTGGTAACCAATATGTACTTGTAGGAGTGGATTATGTGTCAAAGTGGCTAGAAGTCATAGTTAGCATTAAATGTGATGCCAATGTTGTCATGAAATTTCTGAAAAAAAATACTTTTACTAGGTTTGGAACTTTTAGGATCGTTATTAGTGAAAGAGGTAGTCACTTTTACAATAAAGCCTTAAGTCTTTGTTATCTAAGTATAGGATTAAGTATAAAGTATCTACCCACTACCATCCCTAAAGAAGTGGGCAAACAGAGATATCCAATAGAGAAGTGAAAAGAATTTTGGAAAAAGTTGTGAACATCTCTAGGAAGGATTGGTCATCGAAGTTGGATGATGCTTTATGAGCCTACACAACTGAATTTAAAACATCCATTGGTACTACCCCATATAGGCTAGTTACTTACCGCTAGAATTAGAACACAAAGCATATTGGGCATTGAAACAATTGAGTATGTCTATAGATGCAGTTGATGAGAAAAGAATGCTACAAATAAATGAATTGAATGAAGCACGATGGAATATTTATGAGAATGCCAAGCTTTACAAAGAAAAGACAAAAAGATATCATGAAACGAAAATTGGGCATTGTGTCTTTGAATCAGGAGAGAAAGTATTAGGGTACAACTCAAGACTCAAATTATTTTCGAGCAAACTAAAAATTAATTGGTCAGTTTCATTTACCATCACTAAGGTAACCAACCATAGAGCCATTGAGTTATAAAAGAAAAATAAAGAGTGGTTCATTTTTAATGGACATGGAGTGAAGCACTATAATGGAAATCAATTATTAAATGAAACATTTGTGATAACCTTGGTGGATGCCCCATAGAAGTTGATATGCCAATCTAGGTAAGGACGTTAATTGTGACATTGGTTGGGAGGCAACCCAATATTATTTTACTTATATTTTTATTGTTTTTGTTTTGTAGATGAATAAATGTAAAGAGTAATGGTGCAACAAGATAGATGTAGTGTGCCAAGACTAAGAGAGTTCTCTTTCCTTTTACTTTTTCATATTTATATATACATATTAGGGAGAATGTGCAATTTATGTTTGGGGGAGGAAACTTCATTCTCTACTTTAGTATTTAGTATGCATTTTAAATTTTTAGGATTTGTTTTTACGTTTTTTTTAGATATTTTTAATCATGATTTAGGTAGAAATTGATAAATATATGGAAACCAAATGCATGCATGCATGCTTGATATGAAAGTATAAACCTAATGATAAAAATTGGTTTTCATGACTAGAATAAGGAACGTAACATACTCGTTAAGATACTTATATTAATCATATGATATGTTTGGATTGGATTGGATTGATTCAAATTTTTATGCAATGTTCATGATTGATGAGAAAATTTGTAGTGAGTTATGCAAGTTAATAAGATCTGCTATATTTTAGAATCTATTTGATCATTCCTTGAGGTGAAATCCTAAATAGTATTTAATAGAAGAAATGATTTAGGCCTTACTTTGATCAACTGAACCTTTCAAGCTAATCATTGTTAATATCTTTAGTCACTCATTTGAGTCTAATGAAGAACCTTTCACATCTTTAAGCCACATTTTATGCCTAACCAATAGGTAGTACCTTTACTGTTGCACATTTAGCTTGTATGAAAAGAAAAAAAATGCAATCATGTATTATGCTATAGAGTAAGATGAAATATAATGAACCCTATAAAAAACTTACAATAAAATTATCCCTCTAATGAAAAAAAAATAATGATAAAATTGAAAATAAGTTTAAGGGTGTTGTAAAGTTATAAAAAAATGTAGAACAAAATAATATGAAAAAGAATGGAAAGATAGGATGCACTAAAATATCAAGTAAAAGCTCAATTGTAGTTAAAAAAATGCATGATGAATAAAAAGGAAGTTAAGGTTTGAAAAGAGCCTAAATGTCTCCATTTATTGATCTCCACCTAAGCTTTACATTACAAGCATGTAAAGCCCTTATTGATCTTTCGCATAGTGTATATTTTTATTGGTAGAGAGATGTGAAAAATAGGCTTATGAAATTTGTTTTAAGATTTAATTGATTACCATGCTCATATAGGTTGGATTCATGAGTGCATTGAATGATGCCATATGCAACACATACACAAATCAATTTGTCAAAAACCTTGCATATCCTTTATTTGATGGAACGTTGATCGATGAATATGTGAGCCTTCTTGTCATAGGATTGTACAAATTTTTAGGGGGATAGTTTTCACTTGATATGCATGTATTAATAAATATATATTTATGAGTACATAACCTATGTCATTTTATCTAATTAGACTTGGCTTTACTTGAGGGCAAGCAAAGAGTAAATTATAGGGATGTGATAACTCTATGAAAGTAAAGTCATTAGTGTACTTTTTAGCTTAATATTTATTTTTTTATTCAATAAGTAGTACTTTTAGAGTTAAAAATATCAAAATATAAATATTTTAGTGAAAAGAGATAAAAATATAGTTTTTGAAAAGTTTTTGGAATTTTTATGGATTGTTTTATGATTTTTTTAATACAATACCAATAAAAATAGGAAATGTGGATGCCACGTATGCATGGGGAGCTACTCAAAATACACCGCATGTACAAGCAAAACCATCATTGCTACATGGATTCCATAAAACCATCAGAGTGTGTTGTGTGTACCAACTGACACAAATGTTGCCATGTGTCGCCATGACATTCGCTTTTAGTTTTGTTGAGTAGTCAATGAGCATGCCACATGTCATCATTGGATTTTGCCATCATTTCCACTGGGACGCCATATAATCCAAATCAACGAATCAATACCAACCACTTGTCACCAACTGAACCTGCGATTACCAGCATCAGCCCGTGCCCACTACGCGTCACGTGATGATTTATCCCATGTCCCTCAATTTCTACGTCGTTTCATGCTTCCATTGGCCAACATTTTTTTATTTTGCTTTTTCATTTTATCCTTTGATCTGATGTTAATCTGACGGTCCAAATTTCATTTGAGCCTAATTTAACCCTTTAATTGTACCAAAAGCCCACCTAGCCAAATTTATAATTTTTTATCAGTTTTTGGTGCCAAAAAGGAGAGAGAGAAGTTCAAGATGAGGCACAATTTTGGTGGAGATTCAAGAGGAGATTGATGTTACAATTGAAGAGACTGATTGTATTTATTCTTCTTCTTATTTCTTTATTCATTTGTATATCTTTCTTATTGAAAAATATGATATTTATAAACACAATCATGTCTAACAAATTTATTAATCTAAGGGTCTTATGGATCCAATATTTTGCATGTGATGATCTAATATTTTATCTCAATTATGATTTCAATTCAATTATATTATTTAATATGATTTTTATGCTATTAATTGTTTGGACACAAGTAATCTATAGAGGCAATTAAATTATTTGAGAAAATTATTCAATTATTTGTCTTGATTAAATAACATGCATAATGTTTAGGCAAAGATGTATGATTCTGTGTTTATGATGCATAATTGATGAAGTGAATGAGTAATATGCATTTTAATTGATATGAAAGGGTGATTAGGTTAAATACTATATGATGTGTAGTTTTCTTGAGAGATGAATACATATTAGGTTAGATTCAATTGATCATGTAATTAATTGATAATTATATTGGGGTGATTTTAGTGATTCACATGCTTAAGAAATTTGAGAATTAAGTATTCCTAGATATTTTGTCATATATCTTCTTAGCTGTTAATTTTGAGTTAATTAAATACTACTATTTATTTTTAGTTCTTTTAATTTTATTTTCTCAAAACATAAAAAAAATTGATCTTTACTTTTTAGTTTTATAATTATTTTCTAATAACATAATCTCTATGAGAACGATCTTTTTTTTCTTCATTATATTACTTGTTTGTGATACGTACGCTTGCGTATCCATTACATCAATTTGTACACATAATATATATTTAGTAGAGATAAGTATTCCCGCCTGTCACACAAATAACCCAGATTTGTTCGATGTCAATGACATAAAAAACTTGCTACAACTTATATATAGGAATAATACCCAAGTTCCGGTTATTCCAAGTAATAAAATTTAGAAATTCAAATATCGATCCTCAAGGAATTGGAAGGAAAGATTTCAGATCAATCGTCAAGTGCAAAGAAGATCCAATAACCGTAATCACCAGAGTATTAGGGATTCACTTTAGCAAACTTGTAGAAGTATTCTTCGTTAACTTTATAACTATACTAAGAATTAGCTTGAAAGTGAACTTAATTAAAGATGTATCAATTATTACATGAATATATATAAAAGATATATTTAATTTATTGTATGTAGTCACTCTTGAATTTAACATGTTGAGATATACTAAGTATTCAATGTATCAATCATAATGTTTACAATAAATCAAAGTCTAAAACAAATCAAATAAAATTTCAATAAATATAACAATTAACTAAATGACTCCATTGAAGAACAAAAGGATAGAATGAAGGACAATATTATAAATTCATCAGAGTTTCATTTTTAGCTCTAGTTAAGATACTTACAAGACATAATGTAAATAAACATAATAAAATTATATGAACAAGGTTTTCTTGATTTCTATATGTTATTTTTCATTGCATGAACTCCTTTTATAGGCCAAAAAATGAGCACATGTAAGTACGAAGGTGAGTTGTTTTTGTGTGCTAAGATTCAAACACTCATCTGATCAATGCTGACAGCCTTTTGTACATCTATGATCTGGATTTCACAGGTAAACACGAAAGCTAAGGAAAATTGAATTAACTTTTCAATGCATCAAGAATCTGGTCAATTCGACTTCTACTGCCCAAGTTATGGTCACTTCACTGAATATTACTCACGGTGGTGGAAAGATATTTTTCTTGACTTTTTTGCTTTAATCTTCGCACAATCATAAGTTAAATGCATCTTTAAGCCATTAGAACTTGAAAAATAATCAATATAAATCTCTCATTTAATGCATAAATCATATTAATTCAACATTAATCTATATAATTACAATAATTTGATAAAGACTTTTCAATTATTGCAGAAAATGGTTTCATGGATGAAGTAATATGTAAAAATATGTATGTGAATGTATAGTTTAATAATTTTGTTTTGTTAAATTTTGTGATTGTTCATGGTTAGAGGAATTGATACAACCTTACGATGTTTTTCTTATTTCAATTATAAGAAGAAGGCTAGCTTCATATGACTAGGTTTTCTAGTGGAATTTTATTCATAGAATTAAGTTTGTAACTTAGTCTAATCAATGTAATAAAATTTGGAGTGGCTGTTTGTTCATGGGGATCATGCATGAAGAAAATTTTCCCATTCATATTTGTAACTTTTGTGTGCCCAAAGTTTTATGGAAGAATGTACGAGAGAGTTCTTAGCAATTTAGAATTATTGATTTCACTAGGGTTCTATGAAATTAAGAGTTGTGGTAAAATTAGTGGTTTTGATTTCTAGTTGTTGTATGACTCATTAAGGAAAGAATCTCATTAATTAATTATTACCATAATTTTGAAGGGAATATTAGATGTTTGCTGTATTGAATTCATATAGTGACAACTAATGATTTTTGGATCCAACGTTCATAAATTTTTAAAGATATCAAGATTATTTTAAGTAAATATTTACTTCATCTCATTATTGTTAATGATCTAGTAAGTACCTATTGTATATGTAATCTATTTTGAATGCTTTGATTTTAGTTCGTATATAAAGTGAAATATTGTAAAAAGATCACCAAATCTCTCAAATTAAAGGAAAAACTTAAGGTAAATAAGATTTTATCAATTACTATATATGTGTAATATCTTGGTGCTTTTATATTAATATTTGTATATATTAACTTTCTAATATTATCTTTTAGCCTTCAAATCAACGGGATAATATTTAATGTACTAATTATGTGATGAAATACATTCGACAAATAATAGATAAATTTTATTCTTTTAATTAAAAAATTAATAAGTTATTAAAAATATTATAATTTTATACTTAAAAATATATTTTTATATACTTATTAAATTTGTCTAAGTATATATAAATTTCGTAAAGAGGATTCAACAAATGATAGAAATTAAAAAAAAATCCCTTTACGTTAAAAAATAAAAATTCTCTCCTACATAACTATCCTCGTTTTTTGATTTTTCAATTAAAGTTCAAAATATTTTAATTTTGATACCAAATTTTTTCTTTTTTTATCATACGAATAAACATACACATACCGGAGATAAATACATATAGGTGAATCAAAAATAAATTGTATTGAATTATATAATTTTTTCACATTGCAAATCATTTCAATTACACCTTAAAAAACTAAATTTACTTTCAAACACATAATAAAACAGGAAAAAATATCAAAATATCATAAAAATAAATCATTATCCTATAGGAGGAAGCCCGTAGTGTGAATGGGTGTCCTTAATCATGGAAAGTACTTTTGCTTGAGATTTATTAATACTTATCAATCTTTGATCCATTTCATCTATTTTCTGTTCCAAGTTTTCCAATCTTGTCCTCACTTCATTTTCAAATAGTTCCTAACGAGAAGGTTTAGGACAAAGTATATTTTCCATATCTTCATCCACTTCAAAGTCATTTGTAGCTCTTCTACCACTTATACTAGCTCCGATGGCTCCTCCTCCATTGTTATCAACATCAATGGGCCTCTATCTCTTTGAAGTCTAAGCAAATAATTTTGAAATGGATGACTTTTTTATGTTACCCATCAAATGGATAGTGTCAGAATCCCTCATTTTTTGTACACCCAAAGCCAAAATCAATTGTGTGATAAGGCAGTTATAAGGAAGTCCAATCCTCTGGTTGAGAATCTAAGATTGGTTTATGATCTCATCCTAAATTATTTACCCTACATCAAATGCAATCCATTTTCCAATGTAGTACAAAATCTTTACATTTAGAAGACCAATTTTAGCAAAGTGCTTTGAAGGTAGTAGGTTACCATAAACCATTTCGATCAACACCCGATGAAAGGATGTGAACTCACCTGGTATAAATAGTTGATTTACATTAAAGTTGACATTTGGTGAACCAAAAAGTTCAGTCATCAAATCTTTAATGGAAATATTAAACCGATCTAAAAATCAAGGTCCCCAATATTTTTTATGGCTAAAATATTTTCGTTCTTTTAGGTTGAGATATCAACAGTTTTATTTCTAACAAAAACTTTGTAACTTATTGGCTCTTAGTTACAGATATTATTGGCATATAATTCACATACTAGGGATAGGCAATGTAAGTCAATAGAAGTAAAAAGGGACACCCATCCTGGAGCCCTAATGGCTCAATTTATACCAATCTCATGAAATTCTATCCATGTAATCCCACATTTATATAAATTAGGGTGTCTAGAAAAAGAAGTGGTGTACCTCGATTCTGATTCGTCATCCCACCATTGGTAAGAAAGAGGAGTGGGAGCACCTAGAGATAGTTTGCTTCGTCTGGTAGGCATTGGAAAAAAATTGAGCACAAAATTAAAATGACCAAAATACCCCTCTTATCAAAAATTAACCAAACAATCAAAGTTTTCCCAAAAACTGTAGAAACAAGATTATGGCACAAATGTTGGGAAGAAGTTATTGAAAAAAATATCAAAAGAGATGTTTGTTTGTTCGAAAAGTGAGAAAAAATAGAGAATTTGGGTTTTTGTGATTTCTATACAAATCTGATATTTGTTGTAATAATTGATGCTATGGAAAAGTTTAGTAATCAATTTTGAGTGAATTAGGGACAAAAATGAGTGATTTTGGTGCGATTTTGAGTAAGAGTCAAAAATTGCCCAAATAGGGGGTAGGATTTATGTGCGAAAAGGGAGGAAAAAGAAAAAGTGTCTATAAACTTAACACGCTCGATTGATTAAAAATAGTGTCAATTGATCAACATTTATACCTCGATCAATCTAGTTCATCATCAATTGATTGAGTATCAAAAATCTAGAAAATTTTAAAAACTCCCCTTAAGTCCTATACTAACACAAAAATTGCAAATAAACACCTATAATCATGAATACAAACATAAAAATACGTTTCTTTTTTATATATATCAAGGCAGTAGATTTATTTAGACATGAAACCCACTCAAATAATCAATTTTGAAATAAATTTTATTCTTCAATAAAATTAAATTATTTATTGTATGATTAACTATTCCAATAAAGTACACAAACATTTTTCAACACACAAGATGACATATCAACAATTGCTCAAAGTATGAAGGATTTGAAGAAGAAAGCATTACCAATCATGAAAGAATTGCAATTGAATTCAAACTTTCACAACATCAAAGTTTACTAAATAAGAGAGAGCTTAGTAAAAAAAAATTTGTATTCCCCTCTCGTATTATTTTTCTTTTTGCATAACCATTTATAACTCTTTATTTTTATGCATATAAATGATTTTGTAATTTTCTTCTCTATTTGTTTTAGTATTATTTTTTCAAGGAAATATACACGACCTAAAATTATGACTTTCAAACTAGTTGTGAAGTAGCCCTCTCTGCTCAGTGTTGTAGCTTCACACAATTCTAGCTATCAAGGTTATTTAAATCCCTAAATACGTACATAATCAATCATAAATTTGAATCATCGCACACAATTCCAACACTATGTCATATAAAATGTCGTATTTTTGTATGACTCCTAAAAAAAGATATTACATAAGATCAAATACATACAATGTATCACCAAGAGAAAATAAGCCGAAAAATAAACCACAAAAAACAAAACACAAAATCATATAGGCATAAGTACGTATAATGCAACCTAACTCTTGGAACCTCTCACAATCAAAATAGTAGCCATGTATAAAGCAATTAAGTTCATAAAACAGGGCAATCAAGAAAGTTTATTGATTAAGCACTCGAACCAAAGATATACCTATTACATATGACTGAAACATCATATTGCATACATCATTCTACTCCCCCTCCTTGAAATCATCATATATAAAAATTTGAAAGCATGATGACACCTAGTTCAAACATCCATGTAATAAGAAATGAAGAAAAGAGTAATCAAAAATAGGAATATGATTCTTTCAAACAAAGATGATTGTACTAGACATATATGACTAATCATAACAACAAATATAATCTCTGATCAAAATGCCAACCAACAAACCACAAGTAGAAACCACAAAAATAAAAAAGAAAGAGTTCTTGGATTTCTACTCAACAAAACTATTACAACTGACACAATCAAATTATCAAATCGAACACATAATTCTACTTCTTGATTATCATAAAAATAATCAATCACAAAGTTGTTGGTCAAACTTAAATGCACCAAACGGTGCAATAAATGATAATAAAACAAAAGAGTGGTTGTCAAGCCAACAACCCAAGAAAATTGAATGGACGATGCATCATTTTTTTTTAAAAAAGGAAAGCCAATTAAGAATTAGATGGATAATCATGTAGTAGGGGAGCTTCTACATCTACAAAAAGAGCACCCCAACAGGTACTTTGTATTATCCAATAGAGAGAAAATCTTAGAGAAAAAGACTTTAGTGAGGGAAAATTGAGAGCAATTTTTCCTTTTTTTAGTAAAAAGATCTGGAGTAGATCCGGAGACATAGGCAAAATTGGTCGAACTCTGTTATCAAATTTATGTTATTTTTTCTATTTTTGTTTTCTCATAAATCTAGTTTATCAAAAATTTGAGTAATTTTCCAACAACTGGTATCAGAGCATTTTGTGGTGATTTCTGTCAATTATGGTGATATTGGTTTATCGATGGAGATGTTCTAATACACAATGGTTTGCATGAATACTCAAAGATGATCCGGAGAAAGTCAGATTTGAGTGGGAGCAATGGTTGTAAATGAAGGAAAGGTGAAACTCAAGAAAGTTATTGGCACATATTTTGGTTCTTGGAAAATACTGATAGGGGATTATCTATATAAAAGAAGTTTGTATCAAGCTCTCTAAGGGAAGAATCCAGAGGCTATGAAGGAAGAAGATTGGAATCTTCTAGGTAGACAAGCCCTTGGAGTTCTTCGATTAACATTATCCCGCAATGTTGCTTTCAACATAGCAAAAGAAAAGACCACGCCGGGTCTTATGATAGCTTTCTCCAATATATATGAGAAGTCAATGACATCAAACAAAGTGCACCTGATGAGGCGTTTATTCAATTTGCGGATGACAGAATGCATATCAATAGCTCAACATCTCAATGAACTCAACATAGTCACAACCCAATTGAGTTCAGTTGGAATTTTATTCGATGAAGAAGTACAAGCATTAATACTTTTGTCTTCTCTACTAGAAAGTTGGAATGTTACTATCACAGTTGTGAGTATCTCGTCAGGAAGCAATAAGTTGAAATTTTATGATGTTTGTGATCTAGTTCTTAATGAAGAGATCCGACGTAGAGAGTCAGGTGAATTATTAACCTCTTTAGTGTTGCATACAGAGTCAAGAGAAAGAAATTCAACCAAAGGGAATGGAAATGGCAGAACAAACTACCGAGTAGATTGTAGGATAGGAGGTCCAAATCCAGGAATCCCAATAATTCTCAAAGCTTGAAGACTATCGAGTGTTAGAATTATGGGAGAACCGAGCACTACAAAAATCAATGCAAGAGTGCACTAAAGGACCATGAATCAAAGGTAGAGGCAAATGTTACTTCCACCTCAGGAGGAGATGATGCATTGATATGTTCTTTGTAAAACAAGGAAGAATCTTGGATGTTAGACTTTGGAGCCTTATTCCATGCTATTTCAAAGAAAGAATTCTTTAAGAAATATGTCCCCAGAAAACTTGGAAAGGTATATCTTGGTAAAGATCAACCATGTACTATTATTGGCAAATGTGTAGTGAAGATTAAGTTGAATGGGTCTATTTGGAAGCTGAAGGATGTCAAGCATATTCCCGATCTAAGAAGGAACTTAATCTTAATAAGGTTGTAGGCTAGTGAAATCTATACTTAGATCTTTCATGGTGATGAATGGAAGATTTCAAAGGGTGTAATGACGATTTCTAGAGGCAAGAAGAGTGGCACTCTTTACATGATTGTAGAGGCACATTGTTCAATCTAAGTTGCAACAGGAAATGAAACACCAAATCTATGGCACTAGAGACTAGGCCACATGAGTGAGAAGCAGATGAAGATTATGCACTCAAAGGGAAAATTCCAACTCTACATTCAGTGGAGATAGACATGTGTGAAGATTACATACTTGGAAATCAAAAGAGATTCAACTTTCAGAGAAGTGGTAGAACCCCAAATAAGGAAAGGTTATAGCTCATTAACTATGATGTCTGGGGACCAACGACCATCTCATCCATTGGTGGGAAACACTACTTTGTGACTTTCATCGATGATCACTCTCAGAAGGTATGGGTTTACTTTCTAAAGCATAAGTCTGAAGTGTTTGAGGCTTTTAGGAGATGGAAAGCTATGGTTGAAAATGAGATAGGTTTGAAGATCAAAAAACTCAGAACCGATAATGGTGGTGAATATGAAGACATTTGATTTAAAATTTTTTGCTATGAGCATTGGATTATAATGGAGAGATTTATGCTAGGCACGCCTCAACATAATGGTATAGCTAAGCATATGAACTAAACATTGACAGAAAGAGCCAGAAGCATTCATATACAGTCTAGTCTACCAAAGTAGTTTTGGGTAGAAGTATTCAACATGGTAGCTTACTTGATCAATTGAGGTCCATTTTTTCCATTGGAGCATAGAATACCAGAGGAGATATGGAGCGACAAAGAGGTACAATTATCACATCTAAAATTTTTCGGTTGTATAACATTTGTGCATATCAGTGATCAAGGTAGGAATAATCTTGATCCCAAATCTAAGAAATTCACATTCATTAACTATGGTGAGGATGAGTTTGGATATCGCATTTGGGATGACAAAAATAAGAAAGTGATCCGTAGTAGAGATGTGATTTTCAATGAAAGGGTGATGTATAAGGACATGCATAAAACGAAAGCCAACGACTCATAGCATAATGAGTTAGTATTTACAGATGGAAATGATGTCCGAGATAATCTCATGATAAAACCAATTGTAACAAGTCCTCAACTAGAGGAACTCATTGGACAAAGCCGTGCGTAATAGTTTGACACACCATAGCTCCTACTCCAGCCCCTATATTGAGAAGTTCTTCTTGACCTCATGTGCCTTACAGAAGATACATGAACTATATGTTGCTGACTAATGAGGGGAAGCCTAAATGCTATAATGAAGCTTGTCAAACTCGAGGTGCCAGCAAGTGGGAGCTTACCGTGAAAGAAAAAATGAAATCTCTCATCTCCAACCAGACATGGGAACGAGCTAAGTTACCCATGGGTAAGAAGGAACTTCACAATAAATGGATGTACCAGGTGAAAAAGGAGTGTGATGGTTCTAAGAGATACAAAGCTTGACTAGTTGTCAAAGGATTTTAGCAAATTGAAGGAGTTTACTACACTAAAATTTTTGCTCCCACTATGAAGCTCAATACTATCATATCAGCGTTGAGTATTATAGCCATTGTATATCTTCATCTTGAATAATTGGATATGAAGACTAAATTCCTTCATGGAGACTTAGATGAAGAGATATACATGCACCATCCAGAAGGTTTCTCATAAAGATGGAAGAAGAACATGGTGTGTAGATTTAAAAAGAGTTTATATAACCTGAAACAAGCCCTAAGATAGTGGTATAGAAATTTTGATAGCTTCATGCAGAATGAAGATTTCTAGAAGTGCAACGCTAAGCACTGTTACTACTTCAAGAGATATAGGTCTAGTTACATAATTTTACCACTTTATGTTGATAATATGTTAGTAGCAGGTTTAGATATTGATGATATCAAAATGTTGAAGCAACAATTGTCAAAGAAGTTTGACATAAAAGACTTGGGTCCAGCAAAGAAGATTCTTGGAATACAAATCACAAAAGATAAGAAGAGAGGACCCTTGTAGTTATCTTAGGTAGAGTACACCAACCATGTTTTGCAGAGATTCAACATGGGAGATGCCAAGCCATTTAGCACACCCTTGGCCAATCAATTTCCCCTATCCAAGAATCAATCCCCTCAGATGGAGTAAAGAGAAAATTCATGGCTAAGGTTCCTTATTCCTCAACCATTGGAAGTTTGATGTATGCGATGGTCTGTACGAGATCAGACATTGGCCATGCAGTGGGAGTTGTTAGTAGATTTATGTCAAATCCAAGGAAAGCTCATCGGGAAGCAATCAAGTAGATTTCGAAATATCTATGAAGTACTAATAGAAGTGTTTATACTTTAGTGATAGACAGTTAAAATTACAAGGCTACGTAGACGCAGACTTTAGAGATGAAGTTGATCACCGAAGAAACACCACCAGTTATATATTTATTGTTGGAACTAAAATTGTTAGTTGGATGTCACAAATATAGAATATTTTCACTCTATCCACTACATAGGCTGAGTATGTAGCAGTGACTGAAGCTAGTAAAGTGATGATATGGCTTCAAGGATTTTTAACTGAGTTGGGATTCAAACAAGAGAAGAATGTTCTATAGTGTGATAGTTGATAAGAGCTAAATTATTACATTTTTGTTATGATTTAAATGTTGATATTTGTGTGAAATTGTGTTTATTTGATTATTTAATCCACAAATGTCATTTCACGGGTATTTCATGTTTAAAGTGCAATTTCAGGTAAAATCATGATTTTGGAGAAGTTAGGGACAAAGTACAATGATCGGGATTGAATGAAATTAAAAAGAAAACAAAGTTTCAAAATTTAGAAATCCTGTCGCCGGTGAAAATCTTATTCAGAGTACGGCGAAATTCTTCCCGAGAGCACGGATTTTGCACAAGTGAATCTCGTTGCCGGTGAAAATCCTATAGAAAGCATGGCAAAAATCTACCCAAGAGCACAAATTTTGGCAAACTCATCTCGCTGCCGGCCAAATGCATCTAGCCACCGGCCAAAATCAGAAAAAAAAAATTATTTTCCAGAAATCTCACCGCGGCGAGAATAATGTCGCCGCTGGCGAGTTTCCTCCGAAAACACATTTTTTATGTTGTTTTGTTCCAAAATTGCACCCCAAACCCTAGATATATATATACATTATGATGGAAAAAAAGGGGGATGGCAGAGAGAGTAGATCTGAGTTATTTTTGGAGGAGAAATAGAAATTTTGGAGAGAAAGGTTGGAGAAGCTTGAAGGATCATCACCATTGTTGGTACCAAGTCTTCGTCTTCAAGAGTTTTTCATCTCTTCTCCTTAGCTTTTATTTTCTACATTTTATTTAGGTTTTTTATTCATGGATTGAATTGAGAAAATTTTTGTTCTTATTTCTATTATGAACTAATTTGTTTTTGCTAAGGCTATGATGTAGTTGAATCAAGAAAATCTGATTTCTTTTGTTATCGTTATATGAATTCATTGCTTTCAAGTTGAGTATTTATTTCCATGCTTAATGCTTTTCAATTTTTGATCAAGATTTAGATGATTTGTTGCATTATATTGAGACCGAGAGGAGATGTGTAATGAATGCTTCTTGTGATAAATATCGTATGTTGAATGCAAGTTTGACACCTAATGCATGATGTATGTGGTTATTCTAGAAATTCCATAAAACGTAATGTGCTTATTTGCGATTAAATCTTCATAGAAATATAGTTGGTTTTCATAGATAATTAATTCTAATATAACTCGAGGGAGAGTATTAGATAAGTTTGGGTTTTTTAATCATCACTTTTAACTTTGACTCTCATATAACGTGATTTGAAATGGGATTGAATTGATTTAGCGAAATCAAATGCCTTAGTGTTTTTAATCATTTGTGAACAATATTAAATTTTGTTATTTGCGTTTAGTTTTAAGTTAATTTACTTTTTAAACAAATTCAAAAATTCGGTTTTCAAATAAAATTAGGATTAGTCAATTTCGGTACTTAGTAATGCCATTCTTTGTGGGTTCGATATCTGTACTTTTGTACACTTTATTACTTGAACGATTCGTACACTTGCGAAATTACGCATCAAGTTTTTGGCACCATTGCTGGGGAATGGTTTGATTTTTTTAATATCGATACTACCTAATCTTAGTTTTAATTTGAAGTTAATTTGCTTTATCATTGTTTCATTTTTAATTTTGTTTATTTTGATCTTTTATTTTCTTTATCATAAAAAAAGGTAACTTTGTGTTGTTTTTATGCTAGTTAATTTTCTGGTTGTAGGATTGTTGTATGAGACGTACAAGAAGCCTTAACCATTTTCCATTTGATCCAGAGATTGATAGAACATATAGGCGTCTAAATCGAAAGAGAAGGCGTTCAACCTCACCTCCTAATAATGTCATCAGCTATGGATCCACATTTGTTGAGGGAGGTGGAAATCATAGAGCTTTTAGGGATTATGATGTGCCTATTATTGCTAGAACTACTTCGGGTATAAGGAGGCCACCTGTTCAAGCAAATAACTTTGAGATAAAACCATCCTTTATCCAAATGGTTCAATCAAATCAATTTGGGGGAATGTCAAAGAATGATCCAAATGCACATATTGCTTACTTTACGAGGTGTGTGATCTTTACAAGATAAATGGTGTGTCTAAAGATGCTATAAGATTGAGGGTTTTTCCTTTTTCACTTCGGGATAAAGCCAAGGAGTGGCTAAACTCATTACCACCGGGATCAATTACAACATGGAATGAGTTGGTTCAGAAATTCTTGTCCAAGTTCTTTCCTCCTACTAAGACGGCAAAATTGAGGAATGAAATCACATCTTTTACACAGTATGACCAAGAATCATTGTATGAAGCTTGGGAAAGATTCAAAGAAATGTTGAGAAAGTGCCCACATCATGGTATACCAATTTGGCTGCAAGTCTCTACATTTTATAATGGGTTGGTTTCAAACTATCGTGCAATGATTGATGCTGCAACTGGAGGGTCTTTAATGGGAAAAACATCAGAGGATGCTCATGAGTTATTAGAGATTATGTCAAAAAACAAAAATCAGTGGCATTCAGAGCGAGTAATTGCAAAAAGACCATCTGCAGTGCATGAAATTGATTCAGTAAATGCTTTGTCGGCTCAAGTTGCTGCTCTTTCAAGAAAGATGGATTCTTTGTCATCCAAATTTGAATCCAAACCAACTGCACAATGTGATTTATGTGGTGGAAATCATGCTAGTATCGAGTGCCAAGCTGGAAATCCATTTGCTTCACCAAATGCTGAGCAAGCAAATTATGTTTCAAATTTCCAAAAACCTCAACATAACCCATATTCGAACACCTATAATCCAGGTTGGAGAAATCATCCAAATTTGTCATGGGGAAATAACCAAGGGGGATTCAAACCGTCATCATCTTCCTACCAACCCCAAGAGAAGAAACAAACAGATTTGGAAGGAATTTTGGGAAAGTTCATTGAGGAGTCAAGAACAAATTTCAGAAATTAAGAGGCAATCAACAGGGACATCTAAAACCAACTGGAGCAGCTTTCAAAGCAGATTCCAGAAAGGTCTCAAGGATATTTTTGCCCAGTGACACAATAAATCCCAAAGAGCATGTAAAGGCTATCATATTGAGAAGCGGTAAGGAACTTGAATGGCAGGGGAAATCAGAGAAAAAAATGGAATAATCTAAAGATAAGCCATCAACATCCCAAGATGTTCAACCTTTCCCAAATGCGAAATATGAGCCTCCTATCCCATATCCTCAAAGATTGAATAAGAAAAAGCTTGATAATCAATTTGATAAATTTTTGGATATTTTTAAGAAATTGCATATTAACATTCCTTTTGCAGATATGTTGGAACAAATGCCCAAGTATGAAAAATTCATGAAGGAAATTCTATCAAAGAAGAGGAAGCTGGGAGATTATGAAACTATCATGCTAAATGAGGAATGTAGTGCAATTCTTCAAAGAAAACTGCCACAGAAATTGAAAGACCTAGGGAGTTTTACTATACCTTGTACTATAGGAAGTTGCAATATTGATAAAGTCCTATGTGATTTAGGAGCAAGCATTAATTTGATGCCACTTTCTATTTTCAGAAAACTAGGCCTGGGAGAAGTAAAACCCACTTCAATCTCTCTACAATTAGCCAATCGATCGGTGAAATATCCTCGAGGGGTAATTAAGGATGTTTTAATTAAAGTGGACAAATTTATTTTCCCTGTAGATTTTGTGGTGCTTGACATGGAGGAAGATAGAGAGGTACCGTTGATAATGGGGAGACCGTTCCTTGCAATTGGAAGAACATTTATTGATGTTCAACAAGGAAAGATCATTCTACGGGTGCAAGATGAACAAGTGACTTTTGATGTTTTTGAAGCAATGAAATTTCCAAGTGAGGTACATTCTTGTTTTCAAATTAACACTCTTGACAGGATAATCTTGGAAACTTTTGAAGAGAGAACTCCATTGCTACCACTAGAAGCTTGCCTTGTAAAATCTGCAACAATTGAGGAGGAAGATGAGGGAGTGATACAATGTTCCGAATTACTGGCAACACTTGATGAATATTTATTCAGTGATGAAACATTCAAGAAGTTGGGAACAAATGAAACTCCAACCTCAGTGGTAAAGAAGGAAGCCAATAAGATTGAGCTAAAGCCACTGCCGTCCCATCTAAGGTATGCCTATCTTAGAGACTCAGAATCCTTTCCTGTTATTATTAACAATTCTTTGAATGATGAAGAGGAAAAAAATCTATTAGGAGTTCTTCGGACTCACAAAATGGCAATTGGATGGACAATGGAGGACATCAAAGGGATTAGCAACTCTATTTGCATGCATAAAATCTTGATGAATGAGGATTACAAGCCCACAATTCAGCCATAAAGGCGCTTAAACCCAACAATGCAAAAAGTGGTCAAGGATGAGGTGATTAAGCTTTTGGATGCAGGGGTAATTTATCCAGATTGAGATAGTGCTTGGGTAAGCCCAATTCATTGTGTACCAAAGAAAGGAGGAATCACAGCTGTAGAAAATGAAAACAATGAGCTTATTCCAACAAGGACAGTGACTGGGTGGAGAGTATGTATTGATTATCAAAAGTTGAACGACGCCACCCGAAAAGATCATTTTTTTGCCATTTATTGATGAGATGTTGGAAAGATTGGCTGGACATGCTTATTATTGTTTCCTTGATGGATATTCAGGGTACAACCAAATTGCAATTGCACCAAAGGATCAAGATAAGACAACATTTACATGTCCTTATGGTACTTTTGCATACAGAAGGTTGCCTTTCGGTTTATGTAATGCACCTGCAACTTTCCAAAGATGCATGATAGCGATTTTCTCTGATATGGTTGAAAAGTTTATTAAGGTTTTTATGGATGATTTTTCTATTTTTGGCCATTCTTTTGATAATTCCTTGCATAATCTCTCTTTAGTCTTGCAGCATTGTAAAGACACAAATTTAGTGCTAAATTGGGAGAAATGTCACTTCATGGTTTAAGAAGGAATTGTTCTTGGCCATCGGATTTCAGCAAATGGAATGAAAGTGGACCGTGCAAAGGTGGAGGTGATCGAAAAATTACCACCTCCAATAGCTATAAAGGGCATTAGAAGTTTCTTGGGACATGCTGGGTTTTATAGAAGATTTATTAAGGATTTTTCAAAAATAAAAAAACCTATTTGCGGTTTGTTAGTTAAAAATACACAGTTTGATTTTTCTCCTAACTGTTGAAGGCTTTTAACCTTTTGAAGGAAAAAGCTAAGCCCGGACCCTATAATTTGTGCACACTGATTGGAGTCTTCCACTTGAGGTAATGTGTGATGCTAGTGACTATGCTATAGGTGCTGTTTTGGGCCAAAGGAAGAAAAAGTTTTTGCATGTGATTTATTTTGCTAGCAGGACATTGTGGATGCCTGACTTAATTATGCGACAACTGAGAAAGAGCTTTTGGTAGTAGTGTTTTCATTTGATAATTTTAGATCTTATTTAATTGGGTCTAAAATCATTGTTTATACTGATCATTCTGCTCTTAAGTATTTGCTAGCCAAGAAAGATGCCAAACCGCGATTACTAAGATGGATTCTTCTCTTGCAAGAATTCGACTTAGAAATCCGTGACAAAAAGGGGACCGAAAATTTGGTTGTTGACCATTTGCCCAGGTTAGAGGAAGATTACTTTGAGGTTGAAGGACAAATTAATGAAACATTTCCTGATGAGCAATTGCTTGCTATCCGAACGGCTCCATGGTTTGCTAATTATGCAAATTATTTGGTTAAGAAAATTTTACCTCCTGACATGTCTTATCAACAAAGAAGGAAATTCTTTTCTGATTTGAAACAATATTTTTGGGATGAACCTTACTTGTATAAACATTGTGCAAATCAAATTATTAGAAGATGTGTACCGGAGGAAGAAATGGAAAGCATTCTTTGTCATTGCCATTCGAAGGAAGTTGGAGGACATTTTGGTGGAACAAAAACTACAGCAAAAATTTTGCAATCTGAATTCTATTGGCCTTCATTGTTTAAAGATGCTTTCAAGTTTGTTTCAATGTGTGATGATTGCCAAAGGAGCGGAAATATTTCACGGAGACATGAAATGCCCTTAAATAATATTTTAATAATTGATTTATTTGATGTTTGGGGTATTGATTTTATGGGCCCTTTTCCTTCATCTCATTCTAATAAATACATTCTTGTTGGTGTAGATTATGTCTCTAAATGGGTGGAAGCAGTTTCCTTGCCTACCAATGATGCTAGGGTTGTGATCAATTTTCTCAAGAATAACATATTTTCCATATTTGGCACACCTAAAGCAATTATAAGTGATAGAGGTAAGCATTTTTGGAATAACCAATTTGAGGCTTTGTTGCAGAAATATGGAGTAACACACCGGATAGAAACACCTTACCATCCTCAAACTAATGGACAAGTTGAAGTGTCAAACCGAGAGTTGAAGAGGATCCTTGAAAAGACCATAAATAACTCACGCAAGGATTGGTCAAGGAAACTAGATGATGCACTTTGGGCCTATAGGACAGCTTTCAAGACACCTATTGGCATGTCTCCATATCGATTGGTGTATGGAAAATCTTGTCATCTTCCAGTTGAATTGGAACATTGGGCATATTGGGCAATTAAAATTCTGAATTTTGATCTTAAGGAAGCAGGTGAAAAGAGGGTGTTGCAATTGAATGAGATGGATGAAATGAGGAATTATGCTTATGAGAATGCCCGAATATACAAAGACAAGATGAAGGTTTGGCATGATAAGCACATTTTGAGGCGAAACTTTGAAGTGGGATAGAAAGTGATGCTTTATAAATCCCGTCTCAGACTTTTTCCGGGAAAGCTTAAATCTCGTTGGTCAGGACCTTTTCTAGTAACCAAGGTGTTTCCTTATGGAGCAGTTGAGATCAGTCATGAAACAAAGGGAACTTTCAAGGTGAATGGACAACGGTTGAAGCCATATTTTGATGGAGAATTCAACAAGCAGAAAGATTCTCTAGAGTTACAACAACCGCAGTAAAGAATGACAAAAAGTCTAGCTAATGACTATAACTTAAAGCGCTTAATGGGAGGCAACCCATCAGATTTGTTTTCTCATCTTTTATCTCATTTTATTTTAGAAATTTTAAATTATGCACTTCATTTTATGATAATTTTATTTTTAATTAAATTTGCTTATTTTATTTGTCTTGCAGGTAAAAAAAATAGAAGCCATTTGTATTTTTTCTTTCTTACATTGAGAACAATGTAAAGTTTTGGTTCGGGGTGCGGTAAATGATAAATCTTTTATTCCCTTCATTTTTTAGTAGTTTTGTTTGTGTGTTTATTTGTATTTAATTTTGATTTTCCATTTATTTTTTGGAATCTTGATTTAATTTCTTAGATTTATTTATTATCTTATTTTTATTTATTTATTTATGTTTATTTTATTTTATTTTATTTTTCTCTCAATTGCAATTTTACTTGTTTTAATTTGCACGTTGATGATAATAATTTGATTGTGATAACAAGTAGCTTTTAGAAGATATTAAATTTTGCTTCGGTTTAAAGATAATTTCAAATGTTGATTTTACCAAGTTGGCGACTCTTTTGGTATGTGGTATGATTTGGTTGATAAGTCTAAATGCTTAGAGAAGTCTTATGTGCGAATTTTTCATGTACATTTTTGTGATCTCAACAAACTCTAGAACTCATTTGAAAACCTCTTGAGACGAAATAATTTGGAATTGCACTGTTTAGGATATGATGTAGGCCATTTTTGGATCGATTGTGCCATTTTAAGCTTACCTTGTTATCTTTATATCACTAGTTACCTCATTGAGCCTATTTAAATATATTGTTAGCCTTATTTTTCTTTCTTTTTGCCTTCTATAACCTACCTTTTATTTAGCCAATATATATATATATATATATATATATATATATATATATATATATATATATATATATATATATATATATATATATAATTCCTACCTTATTTATTAAGAGCACTTAATTTTGAAAACAAAATTTTCAAGAGCAATTGGAGTAAGGATGGAATAATAAAAAAAAATAAGACATATTCATCTCACCGCCGGCCAAAGTATTCTCGCCGCCGGCCAAAGTATTCTTGCCGCCGGCCATATTCATCTCACCGCCGGCAAAAATCCTACAGAAAGCACGGCGAAAATCTTCCCGAGAGCACAAATTTTGGCAAACTCATCTCGCCGCCAGCCAAATGCATCTAGCCACCGGCCAAATGCATCTAGCCGCCGGCCAAAATCAGAAAAACAAAAATTTTATTTAATCCGAAAACACATTTTTTATGTTGTTTTGTTCCAAAATTGCCCCCCAAACCCTAGATCTATATATACATTATGATGGAGAAAGAGGGGGACGACAGAGAGAGTAGATCTGAGTTAATTTTGGAGGAGAAATGGAAATTTTGGAGAGAAAGGTTGGAGAAGCTCTAAGGATCATCACCATTTCTGCTACCAAGTCTTCATCTTCAAGAGTTTTTCATCTCTTCTCCTTAGCTTTTATTTTCTGCATTTTATTTAGGTTTTTTATTCATGGATTGAATTGAGAAAATTTTTGTTCTTATTTCTATTATGAACTAATTCGTTTTTGCTAAGGCTATGATGTAGTTGAATCAAGAAAATCTGATTTCTTTTGTTATCGTTATATGAATTCATTGTTTTCAAGTTGAGTATATATTTCCATGCTTAATACTTTTCAATTTCTAATCAAGATTTAGATGATTTGTTGCATTATATTGAGACCGAGAGGAGATGTGCAATGAATGCTTCTTGTGATAAATATCGTATGTTGAATGCGAGTTTGACACCTAATGCATGATGTATGTGGTTATTCTAGAAATTCCATAAATCGTAATGTGCTTATTTGCAATTAAATCTTCATAGAAATATAGTTGGTTTTCATAGATAAGTAATTCTAATATAACTCGAGAGAGAGTATTAGATAAGTTTGGGTTTTTCAACCATCACTTTTAACTCTGATTCTCATATAACGTGATTTGAAATGGGATTGAATTGATTTAGCTAAATCAAATGCCTTAGCATTTTTAATCATTTGTGAACAATATTAAATTTTCTTATTTGCGTTTAGTTTAAGTTAATTTACTTTTTAAACAAATTCAAAAATTCGGTTTTCAAATAAAATTAGGATTAGTCAATTTCGGTACTTAGTAATGCCATTCCTTGTGGGTTCGATATCCGTACTTTTGTACACTTTATTACTTGAACGATTCATACACTTGCGAAATTACGCATCAATAGTCAAAGTGCGATACACTTTGTGAAGAATTTATCATTTCATTCTAGAACCAAGCGTATTGGGATTCATTAATCATCATATCTCTATTGGAAGATGTTGTGTTAATATTGGAAAAGATTCAAGGAAGCAAAAATCCAGCGAATATGTTGACAAATGTGATGACTATTGACAATATGAAGTTGTGTTCAACTTTAGTTTTTCTGCTAGAGTAACAAAACTAGAAAAGCTACTACATTGATCGAGGTGTGAAGACAGATTGAAATCAGTCTTCAAGTGGGAGATTGTTAGTCAAACTTATATGCACCAAAAGGTGCAATAAATGACAATAAAACAAAAGAGTGGTTGTCATGCTAACAACCCAAGAATTGTTATCAAGCCAACAACACAAGAAAATTGAATGGACGGTGCATCCTTTTGTTGAAAAAGAAGGAAAGCCAATTGAGAATTAATCAGCAAAGCATGTAGAATTGGGGCTTCTGCATCTATAAATAGAGCACCCTAATAGATACTTTGTATTATCCAATAGAGAGAAAAGCTCAGAGAAAAAGGCTTTAGTGAGAAAATTGAGAACAATTTTCTTAGGTGTAATTGGGTTGTGAGTTATGAGTGTTGTAAACACTTTGTATAATTTCTTATTTTTTTTGGTAAAAAAATCTGCAGTTGGTCCGGAGACGTAAGAAAAATTGGTCGAACTCTGTTATCAAATTTGTATATTATTTTGTCTATTTTTGCTTTATCATATATCTCACTTATTGAAAATTTGCATAATTTCCCAACAAAAGTGAAAACGAGATGCCAAACCAATCAAAAACAAATGCAAGTAATAATAAAATAGTTTTGATGGAGGATTAGCTACACAATAATATTTTAGGTCATTTAAAACGTAGAAATGAAAATTATGTTTCAAACTAATGAAAAGTATGCTAAAGATGCCATCAAAAACAAACACATCATAAAATGAGAATATAGACTATAATGAGAAACATACGAGTGCTCTCAATACAAATCCACCTAGAGAAAGACTTTAAGGTGTGTTTAGGTAATCAAAATGAAAATCTAATGAAATTAGATTGAAAAAGAATCAGAATAAGGAGCTATTAGAATAAATAGGCTCATTACTTTAATGGTGTTTACACCTTATTCCAGAAATGAAATAAGTAGGAAAACAAAGTGTTTTTTATATGTGAAACAAATATGTTGAATCGGAAACAGAAGAATTAAAGCAATAACATTACTTATTGACCCTAGGGTAGGAATTTTTCATTATAAAAAAATACTTAACATTTAAAACATAAAAGTTATGATAAGAAACGTGTGTATATATATAAAAAGTGAAATCCTTTTTTTTAACTATATTTAAAACATCCCTCTAAACTTATAAATATAAAACCATTTATGTTTTACACATGTATTTTTACTATAAATAAAAATCATAGCTCAAACATTTTACATGAATTCTATTTAGTTGGATGTCATTTAAGTTAAAATCGGACCATTTAGTCTTATTTATTGTTGCAATTTGCCCAATTCGATATTATTGAAGTGTTATTTTTATTGTTAAAAATTTTAAAGATGTTATTTTACTTAACTTTTCCTTCTTGCTAAACGTTCCTGGCATATTTCTAATGCTTTGTTTTGGTACAAATGAAAAATATTTTTGTGTATTTATGTTATTATAGTTTTTTGGTTCAATATTTATGTTCGTATGTCACATCTGTATATATATTTTTCTTGAATTGGTACACAGTAAATTTTTTAGTTTTAATAAGGGAAGATTTTCAACAATAGCAATATATAAAATAATAAAATAATCAAGTGCATGAATCGGAATCAATTAGAAATACAAAAATAAACAACTTGAAATGGAATCCGACCCGTTCTTTGATTTGCTTTCCAGATAGGTAAACATGCCTCTAAAGTACAAAAGCAGTTGGAAAAACAAATATGAATACATAACAAACAATAAATTGCCTCTGGCAGCATGTATAAGAAAGTAAAGCTCTCTCCTTAAATATATGCATGCCAAGAAATTAAACGTTATGCATCCTTCACTCTCAACAATCCCACTAAAATATTGCATCTACTAAAGCAGATAAAATTACAAAAGAAAACAAGGAAGAAAATTATGAGTTCTATCATTTTGGTATCGGTATTTCCGCGTGCAAAGCATAGTATCTGTAATTTATTTAATATTTTTGTTTATCCTTTATAAAGTTGGTTATTGGTGGCTTAGTATCATTTAGGCTATAATTTCTTGTTTATCTGTTACACACACTCACTTTTTTAATTTACATATAGTTTGTATTGTTGGGTGTTTATTGTCATGAACTTTGTTTGTTGTCATGGTGTCCCATTGGAGATTTTGTTTGTATTGGATTATCCCATTGGGGATTGAGCATTTCTCCTATCATAAATATTGTTTTTTGTGGTTTTGACGAAAGAGCTTGCAAGAGAGCTAACATTGTCGCTATTGGATTTATTTTCCCTCGTCAAGGTTCTCGTCACCTCTTCACCGACCTTGGTTGGCAAATGTGTAATAGTTAGTTTTCTCGCGACCTTGGGCAACAAGTTTTGAGAGGGTTCCAGAGGCTTGGAAATTTTCCATAAGCTCCATCTCTTCTTATTTTCTAGCCATAATTGGAGGGAAGCTCTGCTAATTTGGTACAAGACTTTCAAATTTTTTCGTGGTTCGTTTTCCTTATAAGTGTCGGGTTAGGGAAATAGTGTAGCATCTATGTGATGCACGATAGTAGAGAGGAGTTTTTCATATAATTCTCAAACACTGGGTTGACTGTAAAAATGTAAGAGTGGGTGAGGTCTTGATAAGAGGTAAAATGTATGGTTAGCTAGTGGAGAACCACATCATTTTGAGGAGTTACACTTATTGTTGAGTTATCGTGTGTCAGCTAGTAGTTGGAAAAGAACAACAGTTCCTTTAGGAGATGAGCATATATGGTGATATGTCATGTGTAAGGTGGTAGTTGTAAGGATGCAATAGTTTCCATAGGTGAGAGGCCTATGTGGTAATGTGCCATGTACCGATTGGGTGTTGTGCAGTCACAATGTGTATACATGTTAAAAGCTTGTTCCAATAGTAGTTGATGATAGCATGTAGTGAAAGAGCTCTAGGACTAGCTTGGATCAACTTTGATTAGATGCAATGTTGACAACAAGTGAGAGCATCATAGGAAGTTAAGTTAGATTTCCTGATTGATAGAGGTATTTGCGATTATATTACCTATCGAATTGTATACTCTTTATTCTATTTAGTAGACTATTTGCTACCAAGTGGTTTCCATATGCGACTCGAGGATGTTACCACATTGGAGGGGTTTCGTGTGGGTTTACCTCGTTATATATTGTATTATGTATAATCACATACTGTGATAGTATAATCATTATTTACCAAATATGTTCCCATATAAAAGTTCATGGAGTGATTGAAAATGCTTTTATACTTTTTCTAGTATGTTTTCCTGTATCATATGTTATTTTATGTCTTCCATATATATCCATGCTGCTAGCCTATATAGAAGCATATGGGGCATACCATCATAAGTGTGTATACTACAAATTGTTTTTTTCTTATCTGTTGGTTGTTTTTAGGTGTGTCAAATGAAACATGTTATTTTTATTGTACTTTGGCTATGCTATCTACTTAATTCATGTTGTAAGGAATTCTTGGCCGAGTTTGAATAGAGCTTGCAAAAAATTCCATAGGTTTTCATTTTCACCCATCATCTAGGTTCTAGATGTATATTTGGATTGAAAGTTCAATTAACCTTGATGCAATTACTCCAGCGTATGGAACTTTCACAAACCAAGAATGTTCATAAAGAGAAATCAATAACACAACATAACATGAGAACAAGTAATGAGATAACAACTATAGCCCCAAACCAAAGCATATACCAAAATCAATATGCCTTAAAGGGTATCACTGGTTTTAATAATCTAAGTATAGCCTTAAATGAGAGAATTGGAAATAATCAAATCATAGGTAGTCATAAAATTATGCAAGAAACACAAAATATACTAATAAGTGAAAAAATGATCCTTAACTCATCAAGGAGAGAATTAAGAAAAATAACAAGGGACGCTACTACAAAAACAAAGCATGTGAAAATAAGCACATGTTCCTAGAAAGGAAGCAAGAGACATGCTTAGATATTATTTATGACTCAAACAAAATAAAATGTCACTAATCAAGATAGCCTAGTTAAAGTAATGCATATATGCTAAGTGACCTAAAGTCTTGTAAGCAATATAGATGAAAAACACACATGCGCGGCAAACAGAACATGCAACAAGTACAAAGGTAAATGAATGATCCTTATGTACCTAAGTTGAAAAAATCATACCTCATTTTTCTCAAATAGAAGTCTAACATAAAGAGTAAAGTATGTGAATATATGCAGAAGATACAAACCGTACAACACATAATAGAAATAAACAATGGTAACAATATAAAAGTTGATCAAAGAAAGCAAAGCACATAAACAAGTGAGCAATATAAAAATAAGGAATAAATATCGAGCTAGTAATCATGGTAATATGCAACTTTATGATGATAACATGTGGATGACATGATTGCATAAAGGAAAATGATCATAATTATTTGACACTAAGGGATAAAGTCATGAAAAGTGATACACATGCACAAGGTAGCAAGAAACATAATGCAAGCACAATTTGGCAATCACACAATGAAACAAGTCAAAGAAACTAGCAGATATAAACACTAGTATTAGGATTAAAGTAAGTGTGGTTATCACATAACTAAGGAAAAAAATTGATAACACACAATGCACAATACATAAAAATTATTCAATAAGCATAAACATAACAACTAACCTAGAGAAAATATAAAACAAGTTATACTAGCTATTTAGGCATAATGATATGCCAGCCTGATCCTTGATATGCTAGCCTGAGCCTTGGATTGGTTAACCTCAAGCTTTAAATGTATTTTTCTTCACTCTTATGCCCCTTGGACACGCTGTGACATGTACTCCCTATGTAACTGACATTTGTACATGTAAAAATCTATGTATACATGGACTCTCTAAGAAATCTACACATTCCCTCAATTACTCTAACTTCCCTCTAGTTTCTCTCTTTGTAAATCAGACTGATCCCCAACATTTTGGCACCCATTGTAGAGCTCTGATTTTGAGGTTGAGCTTTAGCTTCTAACCCCATATTTTCAAGGATTCGTCCCAAATTCTAAGAGAGATTTAAGAGACTAAACACCTATTCCACTAGCTAATTACCCCTAGAATCATGATCACTTGTTCCTTATCACCATGGTAAGGACAGGTGTTGAAGGTTGACTGAGACTAGCAAATGAGGAAGTAGTGGTATCATTGAATAACAGCTCATTGATCGATGATGAGGGAAAAATAGAGACTAACAATCATCAAGAGCTAGCTTGTTAACTTATCAAGTTAAAAATAAAGTTCAAGGAAACCAGGCAAGAAAAGAGGACCCTTCGAGAACAATCAAGCCTAATTGCACCTAGGGATCGAGCCACCAACTTGGTTGGTAGAATAAGGCCATATCATGTTGTGCCCAAGCCTACCCAGGATGAGAACACAACTAAGGAAAAACTATATCTTGGTTTAATAGGGCCCAGTAACGAACAGTTGCTATAAGATCGAGAAATTTGGGAGGTATGATTTTGGGCACTAGAAGAAGCTAATAGAAAGCAAGACCATGCCTTGAAAAGTGCCAATGAAAGACAAGAAAAGGGTAAGGCACCTAATGTGCGAAAACCGGCATCGCCGATTGATAACTGTATTTTATATAGTTATTTTCACCTATTTTATTAACTATAATTGCTATGTTCTTTCTATTTTTAGTTAATTTTAGTTTAATAAATTAATATTTACTGTTTTTTTATATTTTAAGAAAAATAAATAAATTGTATCGAAAACGTTTTTAAATACAAATTTGTGTCCAAAAATATAATTTCAAATAAAAGAGTGATTAATTGCAATTTATAAAAATTGAAAATATAATTTAAATTAAAATCGGGGCTTAATTTCAAATATTAAGAGTTTAAAATTTAATTTAAATTACAAAGAGGGCGGTATTGCAATTAAACAAAGTTTAAAATGTAATTTGAAATATATTTGTGGGTGAAAATATAATTAATAAAAGTTATTTTTCTTCGTAGGAAAGCAATTCCACGCGGCTTTATCCACGCGTCATCTTGGACCGTCAGATCAACGCATCAATGGTTTGGATGCGCACGTGCTGTTCAAACACGACCAAGGAGACTATGTGTAGGGATTTCCTCCATCACGTGGCTCGGTGCCCAAGTGAGGCCCACCTGCCGCGCAGGCCGGCATGTAGTGTGGGACCCACCCGTCTGACGCCGTGCAGACCTGTCCCCACCTTCGCGCGCCCCTTTCCCGTGCGGTCGATCAACGTGCGCCCGGTTATTCCACAAACCATAATCTATCACGTGTCCCACTTAATATTGATGAAAATCATATTCCAACACGTGGCAAGTTCAATGAACGCGAAAGCACAAGATCAAGTCCCCGTTCCAGCCGTTGCCGCACTTTCTCGGCGCCCCAATCCCGTGCTTCAGTTTCTGCGTGTGCCCATTCCGTGCAACAAATGATGGGTTGCCATGTGTCCCACTATTTGTTTCAGCGAATCATATCGCGACACGTGGCAGAGTTTATTGAAAAGAAAAACAGAACGTATGGTGCGCCCACTCACATTAGCCGCGTTTTCGATTCCATTTTCGATACAATTTTGTCCCCTCACGCTTTTTAATTTATTATTTTCCCCACACTTCATTGTTCCCCCGCGTGTATTAAAATTAAATATTTTTGATGTATTTTTGTAACTATAAATAGGTGATAAGATGATAGAGTTAAGGAGTTTTTTGCAGTTTAGAATTTTTGTGGTATTAGGGGTTGGACGATGGAACACACAGAAGCCATTTTTGGCTTCTGTTGTGTTCCATGTGTGCCAAATATTTGTTTTAAGTGATGTTTTAATTTTCTGTGTTCTTCATCTTATTTTCCTTGAACTGTTGTAATTTTTATTTTACATTTATGAAGTAATTTAATTTTTCTATGGTTGCATTTGATCTAAATATATGACGCTTTGATTTTAACTATTTTTGAAAGATTTAAGACGTTCGATTTGTTCATTTTATTTTGTGCTTAATGCTTTTTGATTATTTACGAATCTTATCAAAATGATCTGTGGAACATAAATAAACTTGGAAGAGGCATTTGTGTGTGTATTGCTCGTAAATAGAATGATATGTATGATGAAGGATAGGAATATACCCTAATTGTATGTGTGACCTTTTGAAAACTTAGAACGTAATGAATCTTGGTGAATTTAATTCTCATAGAGATATAGTGAATTAATTTAACGAGGTGTGTTTATACGGAGCTCGGAATAGATGTATGAATAAAATTAGAAGTTTTCGGTTGACAAATTAAATGTACTAAAAAATAGAAATCAAAAGAAAGTAACACGATTTGAGTGGATTAGTTTGGTGAAAAATTGCAATCCTAGATTTCTTTTATTTTCTTATTAAACCTTTTTCTTAACTTTTTCCATATCAACGATTATTTTGGATAAAATTAGAGAGATACAATTTTAGTAATCAACAAACTATAGTAACAAATCTCCGTGGGAACATGCACGATTTTATGTTCTCTAAAAGAGACAACAAGTTTTTGGTTTTATATTTATAAAACTCTCGCAAGTGCACGAATCATTTCGTTGAAAATGATAAGTATACTCCCAAGGTCGATCTAAGGAAGGAATGTATGTGGTTTTAAATTTATTATTCAAGCTTTTAAAAACGAAATTAAATCCATAACATCCTGTCACGATATTTGGTTTTTTGTATTTTTTTAATCTAAGAACATAAAAATAAACATAGATATGGATATGGATTCAATAACTAAGTTAATTATGTTTGCTCATATTATTTAGGTTATTAAAGATATGAATTAATTTTATTGATTCTCCCTTTTTTGTATGAATACCACCTTTGGTGGGGTTAGATATTCTTTGTTAACTAAACAAATCAATTAACACCTATGGGTGGGGTTGATAACTAATTTGGTTAATTAAATTAATTTCTTTTTCTAAGAGATTGAAAATGAACCATTTAAATGCCACCTTTGGTGGGGTTAGACAATTTAAACTTTATTCAAGGTGTCCAAATTAAACCTAAGAATTTAGTTATCCGAGTACTAACTTTCAAGTTTTAAAACCATTACTGAAAACATGTTGTCAATATATTTTCAGATAATAATTCTTATAAAAACTTTTGAAATAGAGCTTCACTCTAACTACTGGGCGATTGTACCAACAAATAAAAGAGCACTACTCTAAATCAGACCAGATAACTAAACCTTAAAATCTAATTTTCAGATTTAAGTTTGTAATAAAAAATAATATATTTCTCTCTAACATTCTTAATATAAAATCTTGAATAAAAATAAAATCAATTCATTTTATAGATTTTTACCTATTTAATATTTCACAAGCATAACAACGTTATTATTATATCATGTTTACAAATAGCCAGCAAAGTTAAATTTAATCACAGACAAATTAAATATAACATGTAAGAATAAAGCATAAAAAATAACTGTAAAGAAAATAAAATTTTTACAGTACTTCGATGCTATTCCCGTTGCCGAAAAACCTCCAAACGGAATTTGCACTTCCATTTATTGAATCGAAAAGCAAATAAACAAAAATATAACTAGTTCTTCTCAAAAAGAGAAGAACTCTAAAACTAAGGAAAACTAACTAAGGAAAGCTAAAAACTAAGAAATAAGAGAAAGAAAGAGAAGAGAAGATGTGTTTTTAGGTGTGGTATGAAGTGAAGAGAAGGGGGGTATTTATAGGTGAGGATGGGAAGAAAAAGTGAGTGAAAAAATGTTAAAAAATTGTGAAAACGATGAGTTCAATTGCTGACGTCATTGATGACATCATGGGGGCAGTTGCACGCGAAAATGGGGCGAAATGGCAGCGGCGTGCAAAGGTGTGCACAGAAGGCAGGTGCAGCGCGCGGCTGATGCGCACGGACGTGGGGCATGCTGCGCGCGCGGCTAGGCGCTGGCGGCACGATTTTCTCCTTTTTGACATTTTTGACCTTTTTGACCCATTTTGTCCAATTTTTCTATATTTGTTGACCTTTCCCCATTTATTTATTAATATATTTGTGAGGTATTGCTTCCAGTATTCCTCTTTGAGTCTTTAAGTTACATTTTTAAACGAAAATACCTGAAAAACAATAAAAATAACCATGATTCCAAAAAAGACATTTATATAAATATATGATAAAACATATAAATATATATATATTTAATCAATTAATGCGCATAACATCATGGTAATTTTAGTGCTTTTTGAGCACTCATCAGCACCCTATGATATGGATAAGGATTGTGAGGAATTGTGTGTCTCCCTCTTTTCTAATGAAATAGATCATAATGAGCCACCACCCAAGTTCATTGCTTCCAAGTTCCCAGATTATGAAGGGACCAAAGATCTAGTAAATCATAGGAAACACTTTAAGACGACTATGGCCCCTATGAGCCTCACTCATTATAATAGAGACCCCATGATGTGCAACCTATTTGCTGCCACCCTATGTGATAGTGCATAAAAATGGTTCAATAACTTGGCACCCCATACCATAACCTTCGTCTTTTGTTTGCTAGGTTGTTTATCACCAATTATGCTTGCAATAAGCCATTGAGGAAGGAGTCGCACCACCTATTCTCAATCACCTAGGGAAATGGTGAGTCTAATAAAGAATATATGAGAAGGTTCATAAAATAAAGGATAGAGATATCAAACTACCCGAGCTATATTGTGATAAAGGCCTTCAGGTGAGGTTTCCTAAGGGATTCTAATTTATTTGTAGAACTGACCAAAATTGGTCCCAAAACATTTAGAGGAAGCTTATGAAGAGGTGAGAAAATTTTTCAATCAGGAAATAGAGAAAGGTATGGTTAAGAGAAGTAAGGTAGCTATAGAGGCTACACTATAAAAAGAGAAAATAATGATAGCCAAGATAGGGCAAACCAAGATGATAGGATCAATAAAAACAAGTTCTCCACACCAAATCATATGAGGAGTAGCCAATGGTCTAGGAATATGGGCTTAAGAAAAGGTCACTATCTCCCTTCAAGGGTCCACCCTTAAGAGTAAGTCTTGCTCAAGTAATATAGAGAATAGAAGAAGAGCCTAATGTTAGATGGCCTCAAAAAATGAAGGCTTTCCATAGGGACACATCTAAATGGTGTGACTTTCAACAGGATGTAGGCCATGAAATGAGAGACTACATGCATCTCAAAAAATAAATAGAGGATATGTTGGCCATAAGATACTTAAACGACCTAATAGGAAGTAACTACGGAGGAGGAAGGCAACAGCCCGTACATGAAACTTTGAAGCTACCTCCTCCATTAGTTAGCAAGATAGACCCCTATAAAGAACCCAATATAAGGACAATCCATACCATACATGGATGGCTTGGGCTCAATGGGACCTCCAATAGCTCATGTAAAATGTACACGAGAGACTTGTGTAACTCCTAGCATGTTTGTAATTTGGAAAAAGTGAGGCCTTCCATTGAAAAAAACCTTTATTAAGATGGATGAGGTCTGGTCCCCCCACGGTTACCCCTCGGTAATCACTTTAAGAATAGGATCCAATGATGTTTTCCAGATAATGATTGACAATGAGAGCTCAATCGACCTTTTTTTAGTGGATAATAAGGACCCTAGGTATAAAAGAATGCGACATGGTAAGAAGAGAGTTACCCCTCGTGAGATTCAATAGTAGCACCACCTATGCAATTGGAACTATGGTACTACTTGTAATGGCTAAGGGGTCTATAGTGATGACCAATTTTGTAATAATTGATGTCTCAGCTCACTATAACGCCATCCTGGGTAGGTCATGGATACACAAGATGAAGGTAGTTCCATCCACCTTTGATCACCACACACGAAGTGTATGCAATGAATACGCAAGTATACATATCAAAACAAGTAATATAATGATAATAAAAAATCATTCCCATAAAGATTATTTCATTAGAAACAAATTTTTAAAACTAAAAAAATAAAAATCAATTTTTTGTGTGTTTTTATATTTTAAGCAAAATTAAAATAACTAAAAGTAAATAACAATATTTGATTAAGTTAGATCTAGCAACTAAGAAGATATATAAGAAAATATCTAGGAATACTTAACCCCCCCCCCTCCCCCCCAATTTTCTAAACATATAAATCGCTAAAATCCCACCAATATAATTATCAATTAATTACATGATCAATTGAATCTAACCTATCATGTATTTCTCTCTCAAGTAAACTACACACCATATAAAAATTAATTTAATCACACTCATATGCCAAATAAATTACATACTACTTATAAATTCATCAATTATGGATCACATACATAAACATCATACATCTCTCCCTAGAAACTATACATGTTATTTAATTAAGAAAAACAATAAAATAATTCTCTCAAATCTATTTAATTCCATCAAAAGATAAATTGTTGACAAAACAAATAATAGCATAAAAATCATATTAAATAATATAATTAAATTAAAATTATACTTGGGGTAAAATATTAAATCATCATATGGTAAAAATTGGATTCATAAGATCTCTAGATTAATAACTTAACTACACATAGTTCTGTTTATAAAGCTCATATTTTTCAATAAGAAAGACATGAAAATTGATAAAGAAAAGATTAGAAGAAGAAATACAATCAATCTCTTGAATTGTAGTGCTAATCTCCTCTTGAATCTCTACCAAAATCTTATCACCTTTTGAATTTTTCAATCTTTTTAGCTCCAAAAAATGACCAAAATTATACTAATAGTGGCTCTTTAGGGTTTCTGGAGTGATTAGGTGCTTAAATATAGCTTAGGTATAATCTAGACCGTTAAATTAGCTTCAAATCAAGGGTTGAGATTAAAACAAAAAAATTTAATAGTGCTAGCCAATCATAACATGACACATGGCATATAGACTTCACTAGATGAATCAGAATGTGACACGTGGTAGTAGAGACCAGTCTGAGTCAATGCTCATTGAGTTAGTGACACACAGCGCAACGTGATTCACAGTAACAGATAATGTGGTGCAAGGGTGAAAAATGGGGAGCAATCGTGTGGTGACAAGTGGCAGTGTTGTTTAACCGTGCTCTGAAGCTTGATTGAACACTATGTTGACACGTGGCACGCAGTTTGTCGTCTTCACATTTGACGATCTATGATTTCTTGTCCCTGCTTACTTGGAATCTCCTTGGCTTGCCAAATCAGCTCCTATACCTGTGTGGCCATGTGGAAACTCCTAATTGACCCTACATTAAAAATTCATAAATATTTCATAAAAATTCAAAAATGATATTTTCATCCCTTTTCACTAAAAAGTTTATATTTTAATTTTTTTAGCCCCAAAAATACTCTATTGAATAAAATAAGTAAATATTAAGTAAAAGACTCTACTTTCATAGATTCATCAACCTTTCATCAAGTCATCAAATTCCCGAAAAATGAGAGCATAAAAGAGATGAGGGAGACCAGGAAAAGGCTAGAAGTTTTTATAATGCCACTATGAAAGATGCCTCTCCTAAGTAGAAACCGCAACATGGCCTCTTCAAAAAAAGGTCCGGAGGAAGATGTCTAGCATAGTCTATCAATTCAAATGAGATGTGAGATCTACCTATTGGAGACAATTAGGACCTTACACTTCTGATGTACCTCGTTTTATCGTCTTCATGTACCATCCTTGTATATATATATATACACACACACATATATTAGGTGATTACTTGCAAGTAATCGTTCTTCCCTAATATTACATACTCATCCTTAGAAAAGGTAGAGCACTCTCCTTTAAAGAGAATTGATCACCTCGAGCTTAGAGAAGGTAGAATGCTCTGCCCTATATATTTGATCATCTCAAGTTCAGAAAAGGTAGAATGTTCTCCCTCAAAGATTTGATCACCTCAAGCTCAGAAAAGGTAGAGTGCTTTCCTTCATAGAGTTTATCACCTTGAGCTTTGACTAGGAAGAGTGTTCTCCCTCAAAGAGAGTTAATCACCACATCCTCAGAAAAGGTAGAGTGATCTCACTCAAAGAGAGTTGATCACTTTAAGCTCAGAAAAGGTAGAATGTTCTCCCTCAAAGAGAGTTGATCACCTCGAGCTCATAGAAGGTAGAATGCTTTCCCTTAGGGAGATGATCACCTTAAGCTCAAAAAAGGTAGAGCGCTCTCCCTCTAGGAGTGGATCACCTAAAGCTCAAAAAAGGTAGAGCACTATCTCTCAAAGAGTTGATCACCTAGAGCTTAGACTAGGTAAAGCACTATCACTCAAAGAGATCTAATCACCTCATCCTTAGAAAAAGTAGAATCTCTCCCTCAGAGAGTTGATCACCTCGAGCTCAAAGAAAGTAGAATGATATCCATCAAAGAGAGTTCCATCAGCTCAAGCTCAAAAAAGGTAGAATAATCTCCCTTATAAAGTCGATCATCTCAAGTTCAAAAAAGGTGGAACACTTTCCCTTAGAGACTCGATCACCTCAAGCTCAAAAGGTAGAGTGTTCTCCCTCAAAGAGTTGATCACCTCGAGCTCAGACCATGTAAAGCCATCTCCTTTAAAAATAATTGATCGCCTCATCCTCATAAAAGGTAGAATGCTCACCCTCAGAGAGTTTATCACCTCGAGCTTAAACCAAGTAGAACGCTCTCCCTCAAAGAGAGTTGATCACCTCATCTTTAAAAAAGGTATAACTCTCTCCATTAGAGAGTTGATCACCTCAAGCTCAAAAAAGGTAGGGATCCATACTGTATGGACCATTGTGTCAAACACTTCCCATATATGGATGTTGAGAAACAGCTGGACATCATACATAAGGACTTCAATTCTATTATTGTAGTGAGTAGGTTCCTTTTTCAGAATCAATGTGTCATCTCGCCTACTAAGCCTTTTACTCTTCCATCTCAATTGAAGAATTGAGTTAAAAGAGTAGGGGACTAATTTTTGGGGATAAGGAATGACCTACTGCCTAACCTTTGTAGAGCCCAAGCCTTGGGGTGGTTAACCTCAAGCTTTAAATGTATTTTGCTTTACTCTTATACCCCTATGACATACTATGACATGTACACCCTATTTAACCAACACCTATACATGTAAAACTCTATATATTCATGGACTCTCTAAGAGGTCCACACATTACATCAATTGCTTTGAATTCTCTCTAGTTTTTCTCTTTGTAAATCACACCAATCCTTAACACTAGCCTAGAAAATGGACGGTGTCTAACTAGGAAGAAAAAAAAGTAAAACCTAGGTAAGAAAACATAAAATCCTATACATTCATGTAAACACATAAAACATTAACATGCATTGATAAGAGCTAAATTATTGCATTTTTGTTATGATTTAAATGTTGATATTTGTGTGAAAATTGTGTTTATTTGATTATTTAATCCACAAATGTCATTTCACGGGTATATCGTGTTTAAAGTGCAATTTCATGTAAAATCATGATTTTGGAGAAGTTAGGGACAAAGTACAATGATCGGGATTGAATGAAATTAAAAAGAAAACAAAGTTTCAAAATTTAGAAATCCCGCCGCCAGCAAAAAATCTTATTCAGAGCATGGAAAAATTCTTCCTAAGAGCACGGATTTTGGCCAAGTGAATCTCGCCACCGACCAAAGTATCTCGCCGACGGCGAAAATCCTACAAAAATCACGGCGAAATTCTTCCCGAGAGCACAAATTTTGGTAAACTCATCTCGCCGCCGGCCAAAATCAGAAAAACAAAAAAAAATTTATTTTCCAGAAATATTGCCGCGGCGAGAATAATGTAGCCGCCGTCGAGTTTCGTCCGAAAACACATTTTTTTTTGTTTTTTTCCAAAATTTCCCCACAAACCCTAAATCTATATATACATTATGATGGAAAAGAGGGGGACGGCAGAGAGAGTAGATCTGAGTTATTTTTGGAGGAAAAAAGGAAATTTTGAAGAGAAAAGTTGGAGAAGCTTGAAGGATCATCACCATTGTTGCTACCAAGTCTTCATCTTCAAGAGTTTTTCATCTCTTCTCCTTAGCTTTTATTTTCTGCATTTTATTTAGATTTTTTATTCATGGATTCAATTGAAATAATGTTTATTCTTATTTCTGTTATGAACTAATTCATTTTTGCTAAGGCTATGATGTAGTTAAATCAAGAAAATATGATTTATTTTGTTATCGTTATATGAATTCATTGTTTTCAAGTTGAGTATTTATTTCCATGCTTAATGCTTTTAAATTTCTAATCAAGATTTAGATGATTTGTTGCATTATATTGAGACCAAGAGGAGATGTGTAATGAATGCTTCTTGTGATAAATACCGTATGTTTAATGCGAGTTTGACACCTAATGCATGATGTATGTGATTATTCTAGAAATTCCATAAATCGTAATATGTTTATTTGTGATTAAATTTTCATAGAAATATAGTTGGTTTTCATAGATAAGTAATTCTAATATAACTCGAGAGAGAGTATTAGATAAGTTTGGTTTTTTTAACCATCACTTTTAACTTTGATTCTCATATAACATGACTTCAACAATTCGGTTTTCAAATAAAATTAGGATTAGTCAATTTCGGTACTTAATAACGCCATTCCTTGTGGGTTCGATATACGTACTTTTGTACACTTTATTACTTGAACGATTCGTACACTTGCGAAAATACGCATCAAGTTTTTGGCACCGTTGCCGGGGAATGGTTTCATTTTATTAATATCGATAATACCTAATCTTAGTTTTAATTTGAAGTTAATTTTCTTTATCATTGTTTCATTTTTAATTTTGTTTATTTTGCTCTTTTATTTCACTTATCATAAAAAAGGTAACTTTGTGTTGTATTTGTGTTAGTTAATTTTCTGGTTGTAGGATTGTTATATGAGACGTACAAGAAGCCTTAACCAATTTCCATTTGATCCAGAGATTGATAGGACATTTAGGCGTCTAAACCGAGAGAGAAGGCGTTCAACCTCACCTCCTAATAGACAATCAGCTATGGATCCAACATTTGTTAAGGGAGGTGGAAATCATAGAGCTTTGAGGGATTATATTGTGCCTAATGTTGCTGGAACTACTTCGGGTATAAGGAGGCCAACTATTCAAGCAAATAACTTTTAGATAAAACCATCCTTTATCCAAATGGTTCAATCAAATCAATTTGGGGGAATGTCAAAGGATGATCCAAATGCACATATTGCTTAATTTCTGGAGGTGTGTGATCTTTACAAGATAAATGGTGTGTCTGAAGATGCTATAAGATTGAGGGTTTTTCCTTTTTCACTTCGCGATAAAGCCAAGGAGTGGCTAAATTCATTACCATCGGGATCAATTACAACATGGAATGAGTTGGTTTAGAAATTCTTGTCCAAGTTCTTTCCTCCTGCTAAGACGGAAAAATTGAGGAATGAAATCACATCTTTTACACAGTATGACCAAGAATAATTGTATGAAGCTTGGGAAAGATTCAAAGAAATGTTGAGAAAGTGCCCACATCATGGTATACCAATTTGGCTGCAAGTCTCTACATTTTATAATGGGTTGGTTTCAAACTATCGTGCAATGATTGATGCTGCAACTGGAGGGTCTTTAATGGGAAAAACACCGGAGGATGCTCTCGAGTTATTAGAGATTATGTCAGAAAACAAAAATCAGTGGCATTCAGAGCGAGTAATTGCAAAAAGACCATCTGCAGTGCATGAAATTGATTCAGTAAATGCTTTGTCGGCTCAAGTTGTTGCTCTTTCAAGAAAGATGGATTCTTTGTCATCCAAATTTGAATCCAAACCAACTGCACAATGTGATTTATGTGGTAGAAATCATGCTAGTATCGAGTGCCAAGCTGGAAATCCATTTGCTTCACCAAATGCTGAGCAAGCAAATTATGTTTCAAATTTCCAAAAACCTCAACATAACCCATATTCGAACACCTATAATCCAGGTTGGAGAAATCATCCAAATTTGTCATGGAGAAATAACCAAGGGGGATTCAAACCGTCATCATCTTCCTACCAACCCCAAGAGAAGAAACAAACAGATTTGGAAGGAAATTTGGGAAAGTTCATTGAGGAGTCAAGAACAAATTTCAGAAATTAAGAGGCAATCAACAGGGACATCTAAAACCAACTGGAGCAGCTTTCAAAGCAGATTCCAGAAAGGTCTCAAGGATATTTTTACCCAGTGACACAATAAATCCCAAAGAGCATGTAAAGGCTATCATATTGAGAAGCGGTAAAGAACTTGAATGGCAGGGGAAATAAGAGAAAAAGATGGAAGAATCTAAAGAAAATCCATCAACATCCCAAGATGTTCAACCTTCCCCAAATGCCAAATATGAGCCGCCTATCCCATATCCTCAAAGATTGAATAGGAAAAAGCTTGATAATCAATTTGATAAATTTTTGGATATTTTTAAGAAATTGCATATTAACATTCCTTTTTTTGAGATGTTGGAACAAATGCCCAAGTATGAAAAATTCATGAAAGAAATTCTATCAAAGAAGAGGAAGCTGGGAGATTATGAAAGTGTCATGCTAAATGAGGAGTGTAGTGCAGTTCTTCAAAGAAAACTGCCACAGAAATTGAAAGACCCAGGGAGTTTTACTATACCTTGTACTATACAAAGTTGCAATTTTGAAAAGTCCTATTTGATTTAGGAGCAAGCATTAATTTGATGCCACTTTCTATTTTCAGGAAACTAGGCCTGGGAGAAGTGAAGCCCACTCCAACCTCTCTACAGTTAGCAGATTGATTGGTGAAATATCCTCGAGGGGTAATTGAGGATGTTTTAATTAAAGTTGACAAATTTATTTTCCCTATAGATTTCGTGGTGCTTGACATGGAGGAAGATAGAGAGGTATCGTTGATATTGGGGAGACCATTCCTTGCAACTGGAAGAACATTGATTGATGTTCAGCAAGGAAAGCTCATTCTACGGGTGCAAGATGAACAAGTGAATTTTGATGTTTTTGAAGCAATGAAATTTCCAAGTGAGGTACATTCTTGTTTTCAAATTAACACTCTTGACATGTTAATTTCGGAAACTTTTGAGGAGAGAACTCCATTGCTACCACTAGAAGCTTGCCTTGTGAAATCTGCAACAAATGAGATGGATGAAATGTGGAATGATGCTTATGAGAATGCCCGAATATACAAGGACAAGACGAAGGTTTGGCATGATAAGCACATTTTTAGGCGAAACTTTAAGGTGGGACAGAAAGTGCTACTTTATAATTCCTGTCTTAGACTTTTTTCGGGAAAGCTAAAATCTCATTTGTCAGGACCTTTTCTAGTTACCAAGGCGTTTCCTTATGGAACAATTGAGATCAGTCATGAAACAAAGGGAACTTTCAAGGTGAATGGATAACGATTGAAGCCATATTTTGATGGAGAATTCAGCAAGCAAAAAGAATGACAGAAAGTCTAGCTAATGAATATAACTTAAAGCGCTTAATGGGAGGCAACCCATCACATTTGTTTTCTCATCTTTTATCTCATTTTATTTTAGACATTTTAAATTTTGCACTTCATTTTATGATAATTTTATTTTTAATTAAATTTGATTATTTTATTTGTCTTGCAGGTAAAAAAAAAAGAAGCCATTTGCAGTTTTTCTTTCTTACATTGAGGACAATGTAAGGTTTTGGTTGGGAGTGCGGTAAATGGTAAATCTTTCTTCGCTTCATTTTTTAGTAGTTTTGTTTGTGTGTTTATTTGTATTTAATTTTGATTTTCGATTTATTTTTATGCATCTTGATTTAATTTCTTTTATTTGTTTATTAGCTTATTTTTATTTATTTATTTATTTATGTTTATGTTTATGTTTATTTTATTTTTCTCTCAATTGCAATTTTACTTGTTTTAATTTGCACGTTGATGATAATAATGTGATTGTGATAACAAGTAGCTTTTAGAAGATATTAAATTTTGCTTCGGTTTAAAGATAATTTCAAATGTTGATTTTACCAAGTTGGCGACTCTTTTGGTATGTGGTATGATTTGGTTGATTAGTCTAAATGCTTAGAGAAGTCTTATGTGCGAATTTTTCATGGACATTTTTGTGATCTCAACAAACTCTAGAACTCATTTGAAAACCTCTTGAGGCGAAATAATTTGGAATTGCACTGTTTAGGATATGATGTAGGCCATTTTTGAATCGATTGTGCCATTTTAAGCCTACCTTGTTATCTTTATATCACTAGTTACCTCATTGAGCCTATTTAAATATATTGTTATCCTTATTTTTCTTTCTTTTTGCCTTTTATAACCTACCTTTTATTTAGCCAATATATATATATATATATATATATATATATATACAATTCCTACCTTATTTGTTAAGAGCACTTAATTTTGAACACAAACGTTTCAAGAGCAATTGGAGTAAGGATGAAAAAAAATATAGACATCTTCCATATATATTGGAAGAAATTGGTTGGGGGTTGTGTTTAAAAAAAAGAAAAATAAGGAAAGGAAAAAGAAAAAGAAAAAAAAGGGCCTTCACACTCTAGTAAATAAAAGAGTGTTAGTGATGGATGTACTAAGGTGAAAGATTGAGGAATAATTTTGTTTATCTTTGGAAAAATGGGTTATGATCGGAAGAAACAATTTGAGTTAAATGGTGTTACTCTTTTACTTAATTGGTTGCGTTTAATCTAATAAGTGCTATTATTTGTATTTTGACACTTCCCGTTCTTTCTTAACCAAATACCTAAGCCTAACATTACAAGCCTCATAAAGTCGTATTGATCCGAAGTGGTGTATTTTCCTTCATTACTGGAGAGAGTTTTGAAAAGTGAGCCTATGGAGTTTGAGATTTCACCTTTTTGTTTGTGGATGTTATGAATAATATTATCCGGGCATTATGGAAATTGGTTTGTGGTTTGATGTATGTTTAAGAGTCAATAACAAAAGTGAAATTTGCATTTGAGATTTCTTGAAGCTTAGGTGACATTTAATTATTCTATGTGTTGTGTGTTATTTATAATTTTTGAGACATTTGTGCAAATTAATTTTTGTGTGATTTTATTGATTTGAGTTAGAATAGTTACAGGTAAGATGTTTGTGGGTATCATCACTGGAAGCCCTCACGAGACTACAACTCGTCCTACTAGGGCCGCCTAGGGGTTTAAAGGCTTATTGCATATGCTTAATGTAATTTTGTAAATAGAATAAAATTTTCTTTGGAGTTTCTCTTAATGTCTCCATTGAATTTATTAAATAGATCGCTTTTCTTGCTAGAGACCAGCAAGAAGCTGGTTGGGGGTTATTGATAAGAGCTAAATTATTGCATTTTTGTTATGATTTAAATGTTGATATTTGTGTGAAAATTGTATTTATTTGATAATTTAATCCACAAATGTCATTTCACGGGTATTTCGTGTTTAAAGTGAAATTTCATGTAAAATCATGATTTTGGAGAAGTTAGGGACAAAGTACAATGATCGGGATTGAATGAAATTAAAAAGAAAACAAAGTTTCAAAATTTAGAAATCCCGTCGCCGGCGAGAATATTCTCTCCACCGGCAAAAAAATATTATTCAGAGCAAGGCAAAATTCTTCCTAAGAGCATGGATTTTGGCCAAGTGAATCTCGCCACCGGCCAAAGTATCTCGCCGCCGGCCATATCCATCTCGCCGCCGGCGAAATTCTTCCCGAGAGCACAAATTTTAGTAAACTCATCTCGCCGCCGGCCAAATAATTCTCGCCGCCGGCCAAAGAATCTAGCCACCGACCACATTAATTTGGCCGCCGGCCAAAATCAGAAAAACAAAAAACAATTATTTTCCAGAAATCTCGCCACGGCGAGAATAATGTAGCCGTTGGCGAGTTTTTTCCGAAAACACATTTTTTTTGTTGTTTTGTTCCAAAATTGCCCCCCAAACCCTAGATCTATATATACATTATGATGGAAAAGAGGGGGACGGTAGAGAGAGTAGATCTGAGTTATTTTTGGAAGAAAAAAGAAAATTTTGGAGTGAAAGGTTGGAAAAGCTTGAAGGATCATCACCAATGTTGCTACCAAGTCTTCATCTTCAAGAGTTTTTCATCTCTTCTTCTTAGATTTTATTTTCTGCATTTTATTTAGATTTGTTATTCATGGATTCAATTGAAATAATGTTTATTCTTATTTCCGTTATGAACTAATTCATTTTTGCTAAGGCTATGATGTAGTTAAATCAAGAAAATCTGATTTCTTTTGTTATCGTTATATGAATTCATTGTTTTCAAGTTGAGTATTTATTTCCATGCTTAATGCTTTTAAATTTCTAATCAAGTTTTAGATGACTTGTTGCATTATATTGAGACCGAGAGGAGATGTGTAATGAATGCTTCTTGTAATAAATACCGTTTGTTGAATGCGAGTTTGACACCTAATGCATGATGTATGTGGTTATTCTAGAAATTCCATAAATCGTAATGTGATTATTTGTGATTAAATCTTCATAGAAATATAGTTGGTTTTCATAGATAAGTAATTCTAATATAACTCGAGAGAGAGTATTAGATAAGCTTGGGTTTTTCGACCATCACTTTTAACTTTGATTCTCATATAACATGACTTGAAATCGGATTGAATTGATTTAGCGAAATCAAATGCCTTATCATTTTTAATCATTTGTGAACAACATTAAATTTTGTTATTTGAATTTAGTTTTAAGTTAATTTACTTTTTAAACAAATTCAACAATTCAGTTTTCAAATAAAATTAGGATTAGTCAATTTCGGTACTTAATAACACCATTCCTTGTGGGTTCGATATCCGTACTTTTGTACACTTTATTACTTGAACGATTCGTACACTTGTGAAAATACACATCATGCATCAATGTCCATAATGATCAAATATCAAGATAAGTAACTAGAAAAAGGAGTTGAAAAAATAATCATGCAAAATGGATAAGAGCTGCATTCAAAGCCCAAGAATGACCAAACATGAGCATAAATGTCAATGAAAATAAGTAGGTAGAAACTCATGTGAAGCTCTCAACATAACAACTAGGCAAAGACAAAAGAAAACCTAATAAAGAGGAATTCCTAAAAGGTCAGTATTTGATCCTTAATATTTTTATTTGAATTGGTACCTTATAGCTATTTTCGTAAGTAAGGTTGAATGCCTACATAGGTTAAATCATTTTTATAATCTTACATATTTTAGTTATTATCTTTTTAGAACTTAATACAATAAATGGATTAAATCTAGTGGTAACTACCTCTAGGTTGTTCAAGATTTATATTGATTAGCTATGATATCATTAATTCAATATACGGTAAGAAAATATGCAAATCTTAAGAGGGCTTAGATTTCTAAAGCTAAACTTAGCAATTCAAGAATGGCTTTAAATAATGAAAGGGAGTTAGAAGTTAAGAAACTAATTTTCATTCATGTTATGTTTAATTTAATTTTATGTTAATGGTGTCGATAGACCCATAAAATTAGTAAGTAGTAGTAGGAATTGTTACCAATTCTCGTGCATATGATAACTTTTTTTCTTAAATTACTTATCATTTTCATGTGACCATGTATACTTGTTTGTTCTCAATCGTGTTAAGTTTTTGGCACCGTTGTTAGAGATTTGTTTAACAATTTTACAAATAATTGCTAGTTTTATTTTTACTTTTAACTTTTCATATTTTGTTTATTGTTTTGATTTTTAGGTTTAAGAATAGTTTTATTTTATTTCATTTTTATTCAACTTTAATATGAACTAATTATTTGGAAGTATTGAATATTAAGACAATAGAAATACATATGGATGCAACATATCCTACAAATAATGAATTCCTTGCATCATACTTTGAGCATTAACAAGGTAATTAAGACCACGCTAATGCTATGGATGCATTTCAAAGCCAAAGACCTAGGTATAATCCATATTCTAACATGTACAATGCAAGATGCATGATTATCATTACCCAAGCTACCTATATAAAAATCTAGTAGTTTATTTCAAAATCAAACCCAAGTATACATTCCCAATGTCGCAACCTACTCCAACCACTCAAGGTAAGTCTTTGGATGACTTAGTATATTCCTCTCATACTTGGAATGAGAAATTTCAAGGAGAAATCTTGAGATATAAGTTAAGAAAATTTTAATGAGGAATCCAACAAAGGAGTTCAATAGCACACCCAATTTCTCAATTTCTAATGCCATACCTCCTTCCACCCATTTAAGGTAAGCCTTTAGAGGACTTGATAAATTCTATAACTACTAACAATATTATACTTCAGTAGGAAATTTATGTTGCTATCAAAAATATAGACTTCACTTGGCCAATTGGTCTATGGAAAGAATGGAAGCATATATAGTTGTCCAGCTCATCTCTCAAGTAGTTGTTAACCCTAGGAGACCATCAATGTTGTTATTGTGGAGAATGGTAACCAACTAGAGGAGTTTCAAAGTTTCATGCCCTAAAAAATAGTACATGAGATAGAAAGGAAGGGTAAATTTTAAATTATGTTTAAATAAAATTTCTTTAATAATCATGAAAATTCAATTTAAAAAAAATTGAAAACCAATTCTTTATGAATAATTTGGGTACCTTTTAAATATTTTCTATTCAAAAGGAAAAGTTTGGTATAAATAGTCAATAAGTTAAATAAGGTTTTAGTCAAACCTTGTAACGAATGAATCATCCATGAAAGGGTCTTTATGTATTTTCCACAATTACTCAATTATCACAGCCAAAAAGTGAGAGAAAAGTATAAGGGTGAACTTACAGCTAAGTAGGAGTCTACTCTAATATATTATTATAACAAACAAGTATTAAAGATGCATGTTATTTATTAATAAATTTCATGAATAGAAGTAATCATTATCAGTAAATAGCATGGGCAAATTTCGATCAGAAAACCAAAGTATACAAGTACTTCCTCAATTCTGGGGGACTATAAGAGTGTACATTCCAAGTATCCCAATGCATATATGTACACTATAAAATATGCAATGAGATATAAATCCAATGCATTATATGCAACCCCGTGTGTATTAGTCTCCAAAATATATGGGCACATATGCAGCCCAACTTTGAAATGCACGTAGGTCAACCTTTGAACACATGTATGATCATAATACATATGGCAAATATATTTGTCAAATCAACATCTTATAGGCCCTCATCTATGGGAAATCGGTTGCGAAACACAATGGAGAATCCAACTTCAAGGCTCATGTGCAGTTAACAAATCCAAGACCCAATAGATGGAAAAACTCCAAACACAACGATGGGTCCAAGTTTGAGGCTCATGTATGAGAAATAAATCTGAGGCACCATAGACAAAAAAAATCTAAGAATATATGTGAGGTGATGCATACCTATAGTTCATCGAAAATAGTCTATTTCCACTAGTAGCCCATGGGTACTATACTTACAAGATAACATGAAAGTATACTCCTCATGTATAAAGCCATTCTTTTTATGCATGCAGAAAATTCTTGGATTCCATATAATATTTTCAATGCTCATTTCATATCGAAGTTAAATACTCATTTGTTTACATAATTTCTCAATGTCTACAAATAAAAATATTTAAAATGAGTATTTCATTTTAACAAATTTTATATCATTATTTATAAAAATCATAGCATCTGACTTTCCTTTTTATTCATATTATAAGATTCATGATAATTTTATAAAAAGAATGCATGAATTAAAAACGTTATAGTAGAAAACCCTACCTAAAAATTCATTCCACCACTATACTTTTAAACCCAAACTCTTTGACATTTCATCCCCGAGATGCGCTCCAAAATGTACCCAAAAAACCCAAACACTTTAAAGAGAGAAAGTTTAGAGAGAGAAGGAGGAGAGAGGAAATTATTGTGAAGAAAATGAGGGTGAATTGGCCTATTCATAGAACAAAATTGTTGCTCATTAAGCACCTCACCAAGGATGGTGGTAAGAGGTTGGAGAGGGGTGGTGATGAGGGTATGGCAGTGTATGTAAATATTTTCCATTTGATCCAATTTATCACATGAAATATTTCTGATACATCCCTACACTTCAAAATATTGTCCAAAATTCCTATTAAGACACTTTAATTATTTATAATGAACTTTTGAGGTTTTATGTTCCTTCCCCTTTAAAGAAAATTGGGTCCTCAAAATTTCATAACTCCTTAAGTTTGGATAGCATGTGTGGACTTCAACCTTTAACTCTAAAATTGAATTTTTGATGCTATGCTGTTTCCACTAAATCTTTACTAGTGGTATTGCCCTTCTTCTCAAATTCCTAAGTTAGAAATCAATTAATACCACTAGTTTTCCACCATATGATATGTTTTTTTATGATGGTTATTTGGTCCAATCAGGTACACCACTTGATCTAATTGATATTTTTTCGTAGGGCAGAAGTATGAAAATATTTTTAATCTTATGATAAGTCTAGGATAACACCAATAGATACACTACATCTCTAATTCTTTCAACTATTCCAAAATAATATGACGTAATAAGGTGTTGACTTCCCTTTTTATCCCAAAATGTGGCTCTTTAAAAAATATGATCATCCTCTTCGAGGTTCAAATTTTGTTATCTACCATCAGTGTAATTGTCATGTCAAATTTGAGTTGTACAAAGCTCTTGATTCTGATCCTTAAATTATTTCTTGAATGATATTGATCTTCATCATGCTATAATTCTTACCCTTAGCTTAACACATCGGAGATCTATAGGGTCATTTGTGTAAGGCTTCATCAAGGTTTATCCCAATACTTGTATGATAACTATTGTTGTAGACGAATTCAATTAATGATAATTAATTAATTTAATTTCTTCTAAACTCAACAACATGGTGCATTATGTTCTCTAATATTTAAATAATCTTTTTAGGATGTCTATTACTTTTCTGATGATATACTATAATATGCCAAAATTAAATCCACCAAACATCTTGTAACAATTCTTCCAATAAGTAGGAGAAATTTGGATCTTAATCTAACACAATTTTTTAGAACGCATTAGTACAATTTCTTGTAAAATTACTTACCAAATTTTGAGTCTTTTCTTGTCATCATCTAGTGTACTTTGCTACGAATTAACCTATTGTTTTTTTACTTTGCTCCATCAGTCCGTTGTCTTAAAATCATAATACATCGTATACTTTCATCATGTACTATAAATTCTATACAATTTCCTCCATAGTTCCTTGTCTTAAAGAGTCTTCATCTAGAATTGCTATCTTCCCATTGAAAATGAAATGCTTCAATAGCAAGGCTCTTTTCATCCACCATTTCTTCTTCCAATAATCTTTACCATGCTTCATAAAAAATAGGATTATTAGATTGAGTTTTTCATTATATTGTGGGGTTTAACATGAAGCTATACTTGTCTTCCATCATCTTGCAAATTCAATTTGTAATATTTCTATCATCGGGTGTTTTTGTCATATACCAATATCTTTTATGCGAAAACTTTGAATTTCAACTTTAAGAGTGTCCATTATTTTGTCTCTGTAATGCTATAGAATGAAATTGTAAACCTTTGAAGATATCTTTCCCATAATTCCATTTATACTTATCATCATTCTCCACTAATCTATAGAAAATATAACAATTTCTTAGCTTTTTTTTGTCAACTCGAGTGTCAAGATGTGCAATGTACTTTGATTTAAAATTATCATAAAATTTTATATATATTGTATTACTATTGATATTATCACAAGTTGATTGATTTGTTTCTTAATGGATCCACCTTAGTTTAATCTTCCTTATTCTTAAGGTTGATTCCCTTAAATTGCATAGATGTTTGTTGTCTTTCTTCATGCAACTATTACTTATCTTTCAAAATCAAATAGATGATGCTTCTAGTTTTCTCCATATTTTTTTAAATTTTAATATTTTCCTAGTGTTTCAAAGTCCTTTATATGATGTTTCAATAAAAACTGTGTGATGCTTTGTTAATCGATACGGTAATTATTGATGCAATTGATAGTAACGCTTTCAATTCTTATAGGTTGTTCCACATTCATATTCTTTATATGACACCAATTGATGCCCTTTTGGGTCAACTCTATTATGATGTATTTTAATCTCCAATTTTTCCTTTCTTAAATTTCATGTACAATCATCGATCTCTAATCATTTCAAAGTAGTTCTCTTATGAGATCCTCATTCTCCAAGAGTACTCATTCTAAGCTTAAAAATTATTTTTGTACGTTCAATTCTCTTAATTTATAGTTTCTAATGTCTTGACTTTGAAAGCTTTCATCATCAAGTTGACCAAATAATCCAATTATATTTGTCGTTTAATGATGGTGAATGCATAACTTGGAATTCACACCTTCTATTTGATGAATGGAACAGACATTCCATAAAGCAACAATGTTTGTTGAATGAATCCCATTATTAATAGTTCATCCAATTCTTTCTTTAACTATTTTCTTCATAAGTTCCATTCTTTAGGGAGAGATAGTTATTGATGCATTTCTAAGATACATCTTGATTATAAAATCTCCCACGAGTTGGGGAAGGTTTATGTAATATTTTTGAAATATATCTCAAATATTTATTCACCATTGGTATCCATGTCAATATTTTTCCATCTTCAGTATCCACTTCCAAAGACTTTTAGAGGGATTACACTTATCAAGTTTTATCTTCCTTCCAAATAATGTTTAGGAAAAATACAAATAATTTTCACTCCTTATGTCAAAAATTAAAATTTTAGAGACATTAAGGACATCATAAGAGATTCCATGATGAATATTCAAAGTAAGGGGGTTTTTAAGATTTAACATTTGGGAAAAGGTTAAGAAAGTGAAAGAATGGGTGGTATAAGCATTAAAAAGAGTTCATATCCAAAGGTTGTATAGTAAATTATATCAATCATCGTTGATTTATGGTTCCTCTTGTCAGATATTATGAATCTTTGCTCTTATGATCCTTATCCTATAGTTACAACACTTAAGTCCTTATTCTTACCTCATATAGTTTTTTGTCAAACATAAGTTTACAAATGATTTGTTAGAAAAGGTTATCTAATCAACTGATAAGATTGGAATGACCTTTTTTAAAAAGGTCATCTTGAAAATTTATGCAACCATCAACCATATTGTTGACTTTACTTAAGGAAATTCCTTCGAGTATTGGATGTTTGAGAGTAAGGCGCAATCCTCATTAATTGTTTCTTTACAACTTGAGAAATTATTACACCTGACATGGATCGTCTCATGACAATAATGGTAGTATAAGATCTAATTATTGGGTCAAGAGTTTTAAGAACTTGTTTCTGGTTCAACTTATTCAATCAAACAAGTGACTTCTATAATTCGTTGAGAAAAATCCTATGCCTTGAAAACTATCAAGCATTGATAGTCGCTCCCATAATCGTATCAATCCTATGAATCATTTATAAAATGTCCAAATTCTCCAAAAAAAAATGAATTACAAATAATAAGAACCTACTTTGAAGGTAGATGATACATCCTTCCTTTCAAAATAATAGTGTACTATTATCAAAATTTGATGCTTCATTGAAATAAAGAAAACAATTCTTCGTGGTAGCAAATTCTCCTATTTGCCTTGGGTTCTTTTTGAATTCAATCCTTATTTAGTGCAATTAATTTGCACATGTTTATTATTGGCTATTCTACAAGTAAGTAAGCTAAGACAAAAAACAACTTCTAGAAAACATTTTATTCTCAAGAGATCAGAACCACTCTCTAGTTCCAAACTATCATGCACTAGAAAATGGATACGTGAGATAGAAAGAAGGGGTAAATTTTAAATTATATTTATAGGAAATTTCTTTAAGAATCATGAAACATTCAATTCAAAAATCATTTGAAAATCAAATGTGTGTAAAGAATTCGAGTACCTTTTAAAGATATTTTATTCAAAAGAAAAAGTTTGATATAATTTTATACACTTACATTCAAAAAATTTATAAAGCCAAATAAAATTCATTAAATTAGAGTGGTCTCAACCTTGTCTAAATGTAAATTATAATAACCAATAAGTAAATAAGGTTTTAGGCCAAAAATTGTAATGTTTGAATCCTCTTTGAAGGGTCATTATGACTTTTCCACAATTACCTCAATTATTGCTGCTGGAAAGTGAGGAAAGTATGGAGCATAATCATTATTAGTATACAGTGCAAGGAGATTTTAGTCATAAAACCATGGTATACCTATACTTCCTTGCTTCTAGGGACAGTAGGAATGTATATTCTAGGTATCCTAATACATGCTCAGACAATATAAAAAGGCTATATGATATAAATCCAATGCATGATATGCAACCCCATATGTATTAGTCTCCAAAATACAAGGCACATGTGTGACCCAACTCCGAGATGCACGTGGATTAACCTCTAATCCTATGTATGATCACAATACATATGGCATATGTATTGGTCTAATCAATGTCCTAAAGGCCCTCATTTATTGAGAGTTGACTCTGAAACAAAATGAGGGATCAAACTTCGAGGCCCATGTGTAGTCAACCAATCCAAGACAAAATAGATGAAAAAACTCCAAACACAAAGGGGGTCTAACTCTGAGGAACATGTGTAAGCAACAAATCTGGGGCACCATAGATGAAAAAACCCTAATAATACATATGATGCGATACATACCAATAGTCCAAGCGTACTCTGTAAGACAACATACAAGTATGCTCCCCAAGTATGAAATAATTTTCATGATGAATGTGTAAAATTCTTGAATACCATATAATAATTTTCAATGCTAATTTCATATCAAAGTTAAATACTTGTTTCTATACAAAATTTCCCAATGTATGCATATAGAAATGTTTATAACGAGTATTTCATTTCATTGTAACTAAATTTATATCATTATTTATAAATACCATGGCATCCAATTTTTCTTTTTATTCATATTATATAACATATGACAATTTTATAAAAACAATACATGAATTTAAAAAGTTAGAGTCGAGAACCCCTATCGGAAAAGTTATTCTGTTACTATAGCTTCCAACCAAACTCTTTTATATTTTATCCTCGATATGTGCTCCAAAATGTACCAAAAAAATCGAACACTTTAGTGAGATAAATGTTTAGTGAGAAAAGGAGGATAGGGGAAATTGGTGTGAAGAAAATGGGGGGTGGTTGGCAAAGGGTTGGCTAGGGTATGGTAAGGTATGTAATTTCTTATTTTTCACATGAAAATATTTTGATACATCCCTACACTTCAAAATATAATCAAAAATTCCTTTTAAGACACTTTAATTATTTATAATGAATTTTTGGGGTTTTTTACAAAGAGTTCCTAAGAATAATATACTCAAAGAAGGAACTAGTGATGAGGTTAAATCCATCATCCCCCAAGAGTCCAATGCGATACCAAGGTTGTATCTAAATCTTCCTTTTTTACTAATGATCATGCTTTATCTTTTTCCAATAGTATCAATAATTCAATGAAGCATAATCATGAAAAGGAAATTTTGGAGACCTTTCCCAAGGGGCAAATCCACATACTTCTTATGGAAGATATTGAACAGTTGCCTTGGCATGGAAAGTACCTTAAGGAACTTTTATTACCAAGTGTAAGCTTATGGATAATAAATAGATAGAGTGGTGGAGAATATGTCCAGTATGCTACAAAAGAAACTACCACTAAGGTGTATGAAAATGCGTAATGGACTACTAGCTCGATAGTCTAACATCACACACTTCAAGATCTTTGATGATGGTGGATGATAAATATGGTATCATCAGGCTAACGACATTAAACAGAGCGTCTTGTAGGAGTCAACCCATCAGATTTTTTTTCTACTCCCTTTTTATAATTTTTATATTACATATATAGATATCCTTACAATGTCCTTACATTGAAGACAATGTAAGCATTTGGTGTGGGGGAGTGTTAAGACATCATTATCCTTACTTTTTAATACTTTATTAGGTTTATTGTATTTTAGGATTAGTATGCTATATGCACCATAAATTTTTCAATTTTTAGGATTATTTATTACATTTTTAATATAGTAAGGATGAATAGATGGGCTTGGAAACAACATTCACATCTTTCATCCCTATTTTCTTATATGAGTGATCATAAATGCTCAAAAATATGAAGCTTTGAATGATAATGAATGTTAGTAGAATCTTGATATTGTTCTTAAGTGAAGGCATATTTTATGCTAATCTAGCTCAAAATTTGCAGACATAAGTAGCTATATTAGTGATTTAATGATTTATGTATTTGAATTTTTGAAGTACTATGTTAATTTCTTATAATATATTTAATTATCAATAGGAAAGATTAATTTGCTAGAACTTTTTCTTAGGTTTATTAAAGCCAATATTGATCAATTATTTTCTAAAAATGATTAAGGTATTATGATTAACATTTTTAGTTAAATTATCTTATCCTTAATGTTGTTCTCCTTATAAGCGAAATCCTTTTAGTGAACCAATTTGATCAAACATGATCCAATTATTTGTAACCATTCCTTACGCTTTGACCCAAACACATTCAGCATACCCTATAGTTCAAGAATAAATGGAGTTGCATAAAATGGTGATAGAATATGGAAATATTAGAATAAGATTTAAGAGTATCAATTGTGATATAATTGATAAAGAGCAAAACATATGAAAAATAGTCCTTTCTACAATATATATACCATATAAAAAAATAATAAGGGAACAAGCTGAAAAGAAATATCAAACAGAGCTAAGTATTGAACAAGAATGAAAAAAAGAGAATAAAAGATATAATAATGATGCTTGGATAAAAATAAAAGAGAAATTTAACCTTACTTTGTTGACATGATTAATATTAAGACAATGTTGTTTCATAGATCTCTTCTTCTTATTCTATGTACTAATAAACTTTTGTATTTAATGTTTCCCTTCATTGTATTGAGCCAATAAGCTTTAGCCTCATTATAATTAAATGAAAGACCTTTTGACTTTAAAAAATACTTCTGATGAGTGGTGATGTTCTAAGGGAATGCACATGACCTTTATTGGTTTAATTACAAAATTTGAATATTACCAATAAGGTTGCTACCCACACACAATTTGAGTTATAGTTTTATGAAGAATTTTAGAGCAAAGAAATGGTTATAGACACTTGCCAATGTTAATTGTATTTTGAAAAATTATTTCTATTAAGCTTTTTAGATGAAATACTAAAATTATATTTGGGATGACTTATTTTACCTTTGCTCGAGGACTAGCAAATACTAGGTATGAGTGAGCTTGATTGGTATCATTTTATGTGTATATTTGTGCATCAATTCCCGGATATTTACAATGAATTATTATTCCTATAAGAAATTATGAGGGTTGGCAATTTTTCATGGACAAAACATTAATTGGTGACCTAGTTTTTAGACTTGTTATTAAGTCAATCAAGCTAAGTTGAAGAAATGCATGAGTTACAAATAGTTGTACTTTAGGTATATCTTTCATAGGTATCACACATAATGTTGTAATCATCCATTCACTAGCGCATGTTCACAATACTTAGAATTATATTTTGCGTGCTAAAAGTTGCATTAGTTGATTGATCGAATAAAAGGTATCAATTGATCAACATTTCCGATCAATCGAGCTTTGATTGACTCCTATTGAATCCCTCCCAAGTAATTTATGTTTTTACTCGATCGATCAGCCTTATATCAACTTTTATCAAATACTCTCTAGTTAAAATATTTAATGTATCTTGATCAATCAATCAAGGGACGCAATCCATTGAGTGAGAAGTTAATAAGATTTAAATATCCATTTTTTTAACTTGACCCTTGTATGAAATTACATAATATCATGGTTTTAATTAAGAGCTTTCAAATCTCATCAGGGATTTTTTTATCTTTTCTTTGAGATCTAGGTTAATAGTATCAAAATACTTTATATATTCAAACCCTTGCTTACTTTTATAGACAGATAGAATATATATGTTTGAGAGCCATTGTTATCTTCTCTATGCTTCACCACTCTACAACTATTCTTACTAGATTCAGATCTAGGTAATTTTAATTGTTATTTTTGATATACAAATCACTTTCTAGAATAATGCATTATTATCTATTCTAGAAATCTTAATTCCATGCTTGTTGATCTATGTTTTGAACTAGGGTTAGAATATGCTTCTTATTGAAATAAATCTAGAACACATATAGGTACTTGTATTTTTTGTGAAAATTCTATTTGCATGTTGATCAAAGAACGTGTCTGATTTGTGATGAGCTAATCAAAACATTGGTCATAATCTGCTCATGCTAATATCAAAGGTTGTAAAAATAGAGCAATAACTCATAATTAAAGTACATTGGGGCATTATCCTAAGGAGGATAGTATAAGACTAAGTTTGTACTTGAATAATTTTCATAGTAGATAGATTAAGTGGTTCGATAGATCAATGGTTTTCCTCTTAGGTCATGGTTTTGGCCTAAGTTTTTTCCACCTAAAATTTTCATGTGTTAATTTTAACTTTTTCACTTTATTATTTATACACAATTGCATGTCTAGCTATTGCGATTAGGTTACAAATTTATAATTTGATAAAATTAAAATAACTTATTCACCCCATCTAGATCTATTTGGCCCATTTTAGAACTTTCAATTCTCTATGCATTTATATATTCATTTTATGTTATACAAGGGTTATGAGACTTAATGAGAAAAAAATTTGCAAAAAAGTGTATTTAGAGCTAAAACATGCTTGATATATCGGAAATGTTTTAGCTCTAAATACAAGTTTTTGACTCTTTTTTTCTAATTTTGTCCCTAATGCCAGTATAACACAAAATAAACAAATAAGATTCATAGAGAGAAATAATTCATTGTAAATATGAGGGAATTGATGCATGAATATATATAATGGTATCAATCAGTTATTCTTTCTAGAAAGTTTGAAGAATTAGATTAAGGCTAGTTGATAATGTGACTCTAAACATGTAAAGAAGCAAAATCTGGAAGGAATTAATGCAAAAGAGATAAGTATAGTATCTTTTGGTACAGATTTTCTAACATATTTACTAGAAAGTGAACCTCAAACATATGAAAAGGTTATAACCTCTTCATAAGATCATCAATGAAAAGAGGCTATCAATAGTGAAATTGAGTCCATCATGTACAATGCACTTGGAAACAAGTTTATTTACCTTTGGGTGGTAAAACACTAAGGTTCAAGTGGATTTTCAAGGGAAAACTAAAAACATATGGATAAATTGATAAGTAGAAAGCTAAACCTACAATTAAGGATTACAAACAATGACATAAACATTAATACTTTAATATTTGTTCTCTAGTGATGATAACAACATTCTCTAGGATGATAATTGCTATCACGTCTTTATGAAATCTTGATATACATTAAATAGATGTTAAAATAATATTTTTAAATGGAGATTTATATGATGGAATCATTGTATGGATTAAAGCAAACACCAAAATGATAGCATGAAAAATCCGATAATTATATGAAAGAAAACTTATTTAAATGAACCAGGGTGAAAAGTGTGTATATTGCAAAGATACTAAATATTATTATGTCATATTGCATCTTTACGTTGATTAGATACACACTATAGGTGATAATGACCAAATAATCAAATCTACTAAAAAAATGGTAAACTCAAGATTTGATATGAAAGACATGGGACCAACTAGTGTAATTATGAAAATTAAGATACCAATGATATGTAATCGTCTCATTGTATATCATTGTCACTATGCTGACAAGATACTTGAGAAATTCAACAAACATGATTCTAGAATTTCCATAACATCGATACATGTGAATCTCACCTATCTAAGAATAAAGGTGAGAGTGTATCTCAGCTTAAATATCCTAGAGTGATAGGAAGCCTTGTATACTTAATGAGTTATACAATACTAACATTATGTATGTTGTAATTAAACTATGTAGGTATACTAGCAACCTAGGATCTGATCACTTATAATGTATCACAAGACTACTTAGATACTAAGGTCATGTTTGGCTAACAGTAATAGAAATAAAAATGAGAATAATTTAGGGTATCCTATATTTGGTTTGATTGTAAATCTTGAATGAAATGTAAAGCATTCCATTAGTAGTAGGAATGCTCATTCTTCCCAAACTTCTCAAGAATACACTAGATTAATGCACTATTTTTCTCACACGTTTATATAATCATCTATTATATTTTCTATTCATCTCATTTAAAAATAAAAATATTTATTTTATAATTTTACTTTATTTATAATTTAATAATTTTTACTTTAAATTTTATCATTATTTTGACTACAATACTCAAAGAAGCATACTAGTAGTAATATTGTTTTTATTGAATTCCATTCCCATTTTCATTTCTTTTCCATTCCATGAATCAAACATGACTTTAAGGTATATTCAAGTTAAATTCAAAGCAAATTTATATTCTTTATCCGGAATGATTGGGCGTAAAGCGTCTGTAGGTGGCTTTTTAAGTCCGCCGTCAAATCCCAGGGCTCAACCCTGGACAAACACTATGTTTGGAGGAATTAATATTGATATGTTTTGAATAATGGGGCATGGATTTGTGATGTAAAACTTATTTGCATGATGTACCTTGATATGTTGAGATGTTGGATGAACTTGTGATTGGTCATTAATTATAAACTAAAAAGAAATCGAAGTATGAGTAATTTTGTTGATTGAAGTTGTAATTTTATTTTTAATGTTGTTATTTATTTTTTTAGTTTTTGTTTTACTTAAGGACTAGCAAAATATAGGTTTGGAGGAATTCGATAAATATATTTTTGACTTATACTTTACTATGCTTTTAAACATTAGTTTTATACTTTTTTAGAATTTGATAAAAAAAATTCTTGTTTTGTAGGTTAGTGTGCTTTTGGAAGAATCTTGGACTAAAACGAGCCAAAAGAGTGAAAACGGGATAAGAAATGGCAACTCGAACAAGTCAGACCAACCAAAATATCAAGTATTATAAAACTAGTTTGCATCACGATGAAGATAAAAGCATGCTGCAATGAGAGACTCTCTGATGCCTTATAAAATCAGGTTGAATTTGTATGCCACAACTCAAAAAAAATCACGTTGTAACACAGAGTTCCCGAGTAGCATTTAGTGATTCAAGGATTTTAACACGTGCTGAGGCATAAAAATATGCATGTTGCGACACAGGTGTCTTAAATTTCACTAAAGGATCTAAATTTTGTATCACACAGTGATACAAATAAAAGAATGGCATAGCTCATGTGCTTTTACTAGCCATAAAACCCTATTATGCATATTTAACGTGTTTTACTCATTCTTTCCCAAAATCTAAACTATAAATACACTCTAAAACCCCTTTTAAACACATCCAACCACTTGTAGTTGAAAATACTATTCCAAAATATAGAAATTAGAGACAAAACTCCTATTGGTGAATACTTTCCAAGGATTTGAAAAAGATGATAAACCAATTCAAGGATTCAGAGATCAAATATCAAAATAGGGTATTTTAATTGTTAGATCTTCTTTCTCTCTATATTATGAATGCATCTTTTGTAATCTAGTTTATTTTAATTAATTTAATTATGTTATGCAAAATTTTGTGTATAGGATTTTAATTTTGCTTCTATGAGTGGAAGAACAATTTTATAATTTAATTTAATAAAAGTTTATTTATTTATTGTTCATGTTTCTTGGTATTTTAATTAAAAAGCAATGATAAATCAAATCTTGATTAATGGTTAAAGAGAATATATTATAAATAAGTTTTAGGCACATCATACGTGTTTGGTTGTGCATATATGAACAATAATCTAATTTAACTGCATTGATCGTGCTAAATTAGATGGTTTGTTTATTTCCCTTTGGTTTGTCAATTAATTGATTTTAAGCACGATCAAGGAAATTATTGATTAATTGAGAATTGTGAGGACTCACCATGATCATTAGGGTTCTCTTATTTTAAAAGGAAAAAAATCAATCATTTTAACTGTTTAAGCCATATTGTGAAAATCATTAAGTTTGTGTTTTATATGAATTAGATAGCTAATTTTCCCATACTCATTCATTTATATTAATTCTGTTATAATTTACTTGCTTTATTTTAGTTGTTTAATTATTTTAGAATTTACAATAATCTTTCAACTAATAATTATTAGAATGTTTAGAATTATTTTTTAGCTAAATGAGAGAATACTTTGATGTTTTAAAACACCTACCAGTTCTTTAGAGACCTACCTCAAGGTAATCTTATCATTAGTCTACTAATAATTCATGCACTTACGAGCTATTAAAATTTGTGCATCAATACTCTTAACTGAAGTTGTCTATGTTGATTATATAAAATCAAAAGATAACATTGTAGATATGTAACCAAATTAAGGATTAAATAAAGAGTTAGTTGATAAATCTTAGTGGGTGGGATAAGAGCCAAGGAAGAATAATGATTTACAAGGAAACCCAACCTAATTAAATGAAGATTTTATGATCAATGTTCAAAGGTACAGTAAAGACTTAGTTAGATCACTATAGGAGTTATTCTTAAGTCCATTTTTATGATTAAAAATAGTGATACTTATATTTTAAAGATTAAGTTAAGGCTTTTAATGTACAAAAAGAATATAAGCAAAATACTATGGGTTACTATTTGGTAATTAACTTTACAAATAAGAGATTATCTATGTGAAAGAAAAGTAGAACCTCTTTCAAAGGAACTGTCTCATAATCAATTATTTAGAAACTCTTGCATAACTTTGCGTATATTCATGGGCAAAATGAACATAATAGTATGAGTTGAATTATGTTAGGAAAGATCCTAGTTTGAGGTGTGTTTTCATTTAGATAAATATCATGATGGTTCAAGGACATTGCATCTAGTGGTCAAACATTAAAGTAAATATACTTTTAGAATGGAATGTTCAAACAATGCAACTCTCTCAATATGTCAAATTGAGTTAAGTCGTTCTTCTTTGAAAAATTTATTAATTTTCATTAATGCAAGGTGATTGTTGGAAAACCATTTGTTTCTCATAATTGATAGATACATTTTTTTCGTTGTTGGATATATTGTTTTTCCTACTAATAGAGGTACATGGACATTTCACACAATTTATTATGACAAAAACAAAATAGTTTTTTTACCATTAGAGTAAAATTATATTTGATATGTAAATCTTTAGAAATTATATATGTTTGATAATCTATTTTCAATTTTTATTTTCTAAATTTTCAAATTTAACCATATTTTGAAATTAAAAATTTCAATTTGGAATTGTATTTGTATTTTTTATTTCTTAACACTAAACATTAATAATCAAAACTCAATCCTATTAAAAAAAATTAAAAAACCAAAATTTAATAAAAAGTTTTCGAAATAAGTTTAAAATTGAATTTTAGAGTTTAGAATGTTGAAAATTGAAAATTAGAAATTGGTTATCAAACAAGCATGTTATATTTTCAATTTCTACTTTTTAAAATTTAAACTATCACTTGGTTATCAAACAACTTCTACTTTTTTTGCAAAAAAAATTGAAATTGAAAATGAATTGAAAATTAGAAATTAGAATGGTTATTAAACATGGTTGTTGCATGAAATTGAAAATCTAACATGCTTGGTTTGATAACCAATTTCTATTTTTTTTAATTTTCAACTTTCTAAGCTATAAATTAAAAAACATGGATATCTAATTAAATGGCCAATTAATCTATTGAAGGTTTTGGGGAGAAAATGGTATTACATGAATGATGATAGGATCTTGTATGTAGAAATATGAAGAAAAAGATGCAATAGAGATTAACATTTTCATTTAAACAAAACTTAATCACAATGTGATTTTACATTTGTATATATATACTACATTCTATGAGCTTGAAACTAAGTAATTTTATAATATCATTTCTAATATAATATGTTAAACTAATAGTCTTTTCTAACTAACTTTGTGCCATCACTGCAATAATCCTTTTCACATCGTCCACGAGTATGGTAGGTCTTATTGTATTATCATCACGTGATGAGTTTGTTTCAAATGAGTCGTATGTGTTGTTGTGATTTATTCCTTTGATATCGCTCCTCAAACTCAATGATAAAATGAAAATAATAAGTTTGGATCATAATGACATGAATTTAGGGATTGATAGTAGTTTGGTAAGACCATGTGTAGGTTGCTCAATAGATGGCATGTGTTATATTGTAGCTTCTTAGTCAATACACATTCATGAACAAAATGTAAATCTAGTTCCACATGTTTTGTTCAAGCATGATAGACTAGATTTGTAGCTAATGAAACAGTGCTTAGACTATCACACCAATTCAATAGTTTTTTTGCTAAAGTCGTGTACTCTACCTCAATAAATGATCTTGAAACCATTCCTTGCTTTTTGCTAGACCATATTACTAGATTAGGACCAAAAAACCCACAATGCTTAATATGGATCTTCTATCATCAAGAGATGATTCCTAATTAGCATTATAGAGGCCAAGTAATGATAAAACATCTAAATTTTTAAGCATTATAGCATAACTGGAGGTTCCTTGTAGATACCTAAGAATTCTTTCGACTGCATTCCAATGTGGTTGTAAAGGTTTACTCACATAAGTACATTAATAGGGAAAAATGAATAATCTACTTAGGCAAGCAACCTAAGCAAAAGAAAAGAGGTGTTTTCCAATCACTAAGAAATCTTTATATGATGGCACATACATGGATAGGAAAGTGATTGTAGTAACTAAAACACAAGAGCTTGCAAACGCGTTGATAGTACAAGGTAAATCAACATAGACCCCTGCCTATATTGTAAAATATTTGGGTTGTTTATGGAAAAAAAACTTGGCAGTAAATAATCTACTAACAAAATAAAACAATTTACAACTCGATAGAAATATAACTCCAATATCTCTATCAGTCATAACTTTTACCCTTATTATTCCTATACTACTTTTTCCAGTTGCCTCTACAACCACTATGATCCAAGTCGAATCAAGTTCTCTTCTTGAACTCTACTACCATTGGGCTATATGAACAGTGACCAATAAAAGATACAAGTGAATCACGAAGCACTAATATGAAAAGACACTCAAGGTATTAGTAATCTAAAATCAGAAAACAAATTTAGCTTTTGAAAAAAACTAGTTTTAAAAATGCTAGAGTATATTTGTGTTTTTATAATTGCTTAAACAAAAAAAAACAAAGGATACTTATAGAAAAATATGAGAATTTGGTGTGTCTCACAAGCCACTTGAGGCCCTTCTTGTCAATTAGGTTGTGAAAGGGATAGCAAGACCACCGATGAACAAACCAAAAATTTCGATTTTTGTATTTCAAAAGATTTCCAAAAATATCCACAAACCTACTTTTAAATAAAAACATGAAAATAACCTAGCATGCATACTAACCAACCAAATCTTGTGGTGTATGTATACATGCAATCAACTAAAGTGAAACCAACTATGTATATTTATGAAGACTATCAGTAACTGACCTTACATAGAGGAAGACAAATACAATAAGTAAACAAAATAGACTCCATGCTTTGCTCACAGGAATGCCAACCAACTCAAAGACTTAAAGGATTTATAATTTCCCCATTTAGCTTTCTATAGCCAAACACTACAAAACTAAATAGACCCTCATCTCAACATGAGAAAATCATACAAGATAGCCTAAGAAGTTTATCCCTATGAAAAAATAATGATGCATAACCAAGACACCCTCAAGAACATACCTATTCCAAGTGTAACCATCTTGTTGTGCTACAACTATCTTCATAAGTCAACACATCCACGTTGTATGTTTGAACTCCAACTCCAACAATGCAATAATGTCTCAAGCTATACCAGTATCCTACACACATGAAACAACACAAAGCCATGAATATATCTTATAGATCTATGTGTAGTCTAACTAGAAAAATATCTTGATACCCCTACACAAGTACACATTATTAGACTAGCCATGGTCAAACATGCAACAAATAAATAGTTGTTCACACAACTCACCCTACATGTATGCAAGTCATGAAAAAACATGCAGTCAAAACTATGTTGTGCACTTGCGAGAGTTTTACAAATATAAAACCAAAATATTTGCATGATCAACATTGTCGATTTTGTTCATCAGGGGTTCATAAGTAGAAATTAGAACTTTAGATTGTACTTTATGTGGTTGTTTTGCTTCCTTGTTTTCCACTTTGTCATAATTATTTGTTTTTTCCTTGAATTAACTCATCCTCAACCTCATTTTCTTTCATATGTTCCTTGTAAGCTTCTTCAAGATGCTTACCGCTTCTTAATGATATAGCATTGGAACTTTCCCAAGGATTGACCATTAGTTGAGAGGAAAGTTTACCAAATCCTTGTTCTTCTAGTTTCCTAACTCTAGCAGCTAACTAACTAAATCCATTTTCAAGGTTCTTGATAGTAGATTTTATGTCTTGCTAAATTCTGATTAAGTCTTGTTAGAACTTAATAGTATCTTGTTGGAACTAAACAGTGTTGGATGCTATCATACGTATCAAATTCTTAAAATATTTACCTTGAAGAGGAGGAGGAAATCATGGTCTCACTTGATAAGGTCGTTGGCCTTTTGGAAAAATAAAACTTGGTGGATTACCAGAGACAACTGCTTGATGGCCTCCAAAAATAGCTAAAGTTAGGGTGATCCCTCCAACCAAAATTGTAAGTGTTAGAGTAGGGATCATATATTTTCCTTTTTATCTTTGGCATCCCTTCATAGCATTTGCTTGTTCAACATAAGGATCTTGAATTGTAGGATACATATCTACTGAGTGTCCAATATTTGTGTGAATTCCATAAGCTTTAATTTGTCTGATCATTAATTGTTACACAATTGAAGTGAGGGTGCTCAGTTGTTATTCAATATTACTAGGAGCTCCCACTTCATTGACCTTTCATGATGGGTTGGATTGGGTGCCAAGCTATTGTGCATTTGCAGCAATAGTAGCAATCAAATTCCTTGAAGTTTTAGGAGTATTATTAACCAAATCTCTATCACTTGTTGCATCTATTATGATTTTGTCCATAGGTATCAATCCCTCATGGAAGTATTGGATTAAGAGCTACTCATTTATTTTAACATAATTTATTGAACCGCTCCCAATACTCATATAAATTCTCTCCATTGTACTACTGAACATCACAAATTTCTTTTCTAATTAGAATTACCCTAGAAGCAAGAAAATATTTCTCCAATAAGATTTGTTTCATCTCATTCCAACTATTTATAGTCCTATATGGTAAGTAGTACAACGAATCTTTAGTGTTGTCCACTAAAGAGAATCGGAATGCTCTAAGTTTTACTTGTTCTTCAATAGTCCCATTAGGTTTCATGCTAGAATAGACCACATAAAATTCCTTTAGATGCTTGTTTGGATCCTCACCAGCTAGATCTCAAAAAGTAGGCAAGAGATAAATCATGCCAGACTCCAATTCAAGAGCACCAACATGGTCATTGTATTGAATGCATAGCAGTTGTTAATCTAAAATCGATGTGGCCATCTCACTAAGAGTTTGATTGAGATTATTCAAAGTCATTTCAATGTGGATGGAATAATCTAAATCGTCATATGAGTCATTTGAACTTGGAAGGTTTGTTTGAATTACTTGCCCAAGAAATTGTGCAATATGTGAATTTGATCTCAGATTATAGCGTAAGTTCATTCACTATGAATTTTTTATTTTTAATAAGATTTTTTCTAATTTTTTTATTTTTAAAATTTTACAATTTTTTTCTTTTTTATTTTATAATACTTAAAAATAAATAAAAGTAAACAAAAGTTAATTTAACAAAAATTTCAAACAATACGGTGTCAAACACTTGACATGATTGAAAACACGCAAGTATACGTGATCATATGCAAGTGATAAGTAATTTTTAGGATAAGAGTTGTCATACCCACGATTGCTATAACAATATCTTCTCCTAATTATTATCTTGTTACTAAGTTAATTAAAATAAATAAAATGGGGGTTTTTGGTTTTATAAATTGAAAATTAAATCTATCAACTAAATATTAATAAAAATAAAAATATAATATAAATATTACAATAAAGATATGAATAAAATAGTGATTGCATAATCATTATCCACCACTGACATATATTACAAATCAACAAAAGCATATCATAACCTTATATTCTTTGATTATACCAACTTATAGAAATTCACAAGCTCGAAAGTCTCAACATCTAAACAAGCTCATGATCCAAACTTTTTCTATTAGACAACCAGAAATAAGCTCTCTAAATTTAGTCTATCAAAAGCATTCAATTTCAATAAGCAAATTAGATCAAGGTTAAAACACATAAGCTTTGTTTAATTATCTTGAATATTAATTTTCATTACAAGCAATTTATCACTAGTTATTTAAATGATCAAGCGATTACGTACCCAATCAACTAAATTAATTAATGATAAATTAATCTAATTATTCAATTGTACATTTTAATAATAAAAAAAGTCATACAAAGATTAAAAATGAGAATTAATATATACTTAAGAAGATTAGTTGAATAGAATATTGCATATCTTATGAAATATTACAATCCATTTCTAAGGTTTTGACATCACCCATAATCAATTATAAAATTAGCTACTCATAGAAAACAATAAGTTCATAATATTATTGATGATGATGATGATAATAATAATAATAATAAAGGAGAAGAAATCTTATGATTGTTGTTCATGAATCTGATCTTCAGCTCTTTTAAGTTATGTATCTAAATCTATATTCTGATATTCTCCTATATTTTGTATGGTATTGTTTTGTAATTATAAAAGATAAAATTAAATTAGGATGTAACTAAGATTGTTGGTATTGTATTGGAGATAATATAGGATAAACTACCATGGTTAAGATGATATGATAAGATAAGATTCAAAATATATTAACTTTCTTTCTAAGTTAATTTACCTATTAAATAAAAATCTATAAAAATCTTAGAAAAATCCCAAAGAAATCTAGAAAATCAATATTTTTTCAATAAATATAAAATAAACAATTTTAACTCATTATTATAATATATATATATAAGAATTTATATATAAAAATGTGTATAAAATATCAATTATTATCTCATTCTATAGATATTGGAGTTAAAATCCTCATGTAAATCACTCTTATCACACCCAACATTGAACTTCTTTTCCTCAAGAATGACCTTTAACACACTTAACTCTTTGTCACTTTTCTCAAGACTCTTTAAGGCCTACTTCCTAGCCTTTTTAGAATTAATGTGCTCATTGAGGAGCTCATTCTAGGTATAGAGAAGTTCATCTAACTTGTCTTCATTGTCTTCAATAACACAGTTGCTCTGAGAGGTTGAAATGGGAGGATGTTTTGGAGTTTTGGAAGCCATAAAAGCAATAAAGTTACACTCCTTCTTATCGGCACTATAGCTACGATCCAAAATTATAACCTCAGCCTTCATCACTCTTTTTCCATAGTTATTTGCTTAGATGGACAATTGACGGTGATGTTTCTAGGCTACCACATTCAAAGTACTTAAACATGTTGATAAAATTTCTATCAAACTGTCTTTTGGACTCATCTTTAGAGTCATTTTTCTTACCATATCTTGAGCCTTTCCAGCTTAAGGTATCTTTCATGAATTCATTAGAGAAATTATTTTTATTCCTAAAAAATATGGTGAAGTGTTTAGCAAGGAACATTATTTCTTCTTCATCTAGGCTAGAATTATCATCATTAGCCATAATTTGATTTACAAAAGTGTTGTTATCACCGTCTTTAGTAATTTTGAGAGAAATTTTCTTTCCACAATCAGTAGCAAGTTCACCTATTCAAGGGAGGAAATGGTGCATCTCATAAGCTTGAAGATTACCAACAAGGTCATTGATAGTTAACTCACCCAATTTAAAATATGTTTTCAAGGAAGTTGTCTTAGCATGAAACCAAAAAAGGATACTAGAAAGGATCTTTTTAACTTGTTTTTCTTCATCGATGGGCCTACCCACGACCTAGGTTGTTAGAAGAGTTGACGATTATAAAACTTATCAAAAGTTTAATACTCCTCTATTTGGCATAACTAAGTCTTTGTTGAGTTTAATTTACCACAGAGATACCCATATGCATGAACTCCAAAATATCCCAAGATCTCTTAGATATGTGGCAGCTTTGAATTCTCTAGTACTCATTAGGAGTAATGGCTCTAATGATGGAATATAGACCTTTACTATTCCACTCAGATTCTTTACTTTCTTTTATGATCCATTCAATCATCGGCTTAGGAATGATGGTATTGTCAGCAATGGTTTTAGTTGCAAATGTCCAACAATTCTCAATCAAAAATGAGACACGGTCTCCAAGCAACCACGAGAAAGCCCGCATCTGAGACTTCCAATAGGCATAGTTATACCTAGTGAAAAGATGAGGTCTACCTACATTCTTTTCTTCTCCATAATCCATCTAGAGAGTGTGAGTGTGTGAAAAGGAAATTTGAACAAAATAACACCAGAGCAATAAAGCCCAAAAATGGTGTACCAGCTCTGATACTAAATGAGAAAATATGCTACCCGGTAAACAACTAGGATAGAGAGTTTACATTTATAAGAGATTAACCCTTAACACACGCACGGTAATAATAAAGAAAATAAGTAGATAACAGGTAGAACATAAAAGCAAGTATATTAATAGGCAAAAAGAAATAATCTAAAGAGATAGGCAACCTAAGAAGAATTAAAGAGGTGTTTTCCATCATTAAGAAATCTTAATATGTTGGCATATACTTGGATAGGAAAGTGATTGTAGTAACTAAAACACAAGAGCATACAAACACGTTGATAAAACAAAGTAAACCAACATTGACCCCTACCTATATGGTAAAATCTTTGGATTACTTATGGAAACTACTTGACAGTAAAAAATACACTAATAGAATAAAATAGTTTACAACTCAATAGAAATATAACTCTAATACCTCTACCATTCAAGACTTCTACTCTCACTATGATCCAATTTGGAACAAGTTCTCCTTCTGAACCCTACCATCATCCGATAGTACAAATAGTCACCAATAATAGATACAAGTGAATCATGAACCATCAATACTGAACAAGCACCCACTTTATTAGTAATATGAAATCAAAAAACATCTTTAGCTTTTTAAAGGAACAATTTACAAAAATGCCATAGGATACCTATGTTTTTCTAATTACTCAAACAGTATTTATAGAAAACTTCAAGCAGTTTGGGTGGCTTATTTCCCACAATGGAGAGCCTTGATGTACGAGTGGCGAGGGGGTGATGATACCCCCGAGGAGTGCATCAAAATATATTTTTTCAAGAAATTTCCAAGTAAATGTCCAAAAATACCCACAAACCAACCTTTAAACAAAAACATGAAAACAACCTAGCATACATACTAACCAACCAATCCCTGTGATGTGTGTATACATGCAATCCATGAAAGTGAAGCCAATTATATATGACTATCAATAATTGATTTTATATAGAGAAAGATAAAAACATTAAGTAAACAAAATAGATTCTATGTTTTGCTCCGGAAATGCCAACACAACTCAAATATTTACAAGACTTATAATATTGAAAGGTTCCAACAATGCTTCTATATAAGTTAGGATGCTGAAGCAAGTCACCAAAATAGGTTGATAGTGGTATTAAGGTTGACATAGGTCTTACAATTGGTTTGGCACAATCTATTCCAACTTTGTATTGATGATTGTATTTACCTTGTGTCAATAGTAAATATCCATTTGGCATGTATGAAACCTCAATCCCTTGAAAATATGATATTAATCCCAAATATTTTAGAGAGAACTTAGAGTGTAGTGTTGAAATAAGAGTGTTGATCTCTGAATTGTCACTAAAAGTTATAACTATGTCATCCACATAGACTAGAAGATGAAATATGGAATGTGTAGAGTTTCTAAAGAAGAGTGATGAATCAGCTTTTGATTGTTGAAAACCCATTGTGAGGAGAGTTGAATTAAGAGTTGTAAACCAAGTTCTATGAGCTGGTTTGAGACCATAAATAACTTTTTGTAGTTTGCAAACCCTTTTGGTTGAGACATGCTCGAAATAACCATTTATTGCCAATAATAATTTTGTTCTTTGATGTTGCAACTAAAGGCAATGTTTTGTTGTTTATAAAAGCTTTGAATTCAACTTGCATAGAATTTTTCCACAATGGGTTCAGGAGAGCTTGTTTGGCATATGTTGATTCTTTAACATTGAACTCAGCAAGAGCTACTATATAAGATTTGGGCATAGCGATTCTAGCTTTTGCACTTGTAATCATATGATATGTATTAATGTTGGATGAATTGGTGTTTTCATGACACAAGGGAACTTGCATGGAGCCAATAGATAAAGATGAGATGAATTTTGTGATAAAGTTAAAGGTAGAGTTGGATGTGATTTAGATGTGTCAAAAATGAATTCAGGGGTCCTATGAGAAGACTTAGGTGACAATGACCTATCAAGAATAGGTGTAGTGAAAGGCTAGTAGGAGTAGTACCAAAAAAAAGAACAATAAGCATGTGAGTCACATGTTAGATTTTGAGAAGCATTGGTGAATGGCATATGTTAGGTAGTAGGTGTCTACTATTTTTGTAACACAAAAAGGACAATATTAGCAGGTGGCTTTCCAGGAGTAGTGACTTGGGTTGGAATTTTGGAAAAAGGAAAGTGTGATTCAAAAAACACAACATTTCGACTGATATACAATCTACCATGGGGAGCTAGGCATTCATAGCCTTTATGACATGAGCTATAACCAATGAAGGTGTAGGGAATAGATTTAGGATCCAATTTATGTTGCTTATAGAGTCTAATACATGGATAATACAAACAACCAAAGACTTTCAAGAATGAGTAATTAGGAATTTGTTTAAAGAGGACCTATAAAGGTGATCTATCCCATAGTATAGTTGTGGGAAACTTGTTGATTAAAAAGGTGCTTGAGAAAAAGGCTTCACCCTATTATTGCATAGGAAGAAAGGCATGAATAATAATAGAAAGTCCTAATTCAATAATATGTTTGTGTTTCCTTTCAACCATCCCATTTTTCTCATGAGCGTGAGGACATAATGTATGATGAATGATGCCTGAACTAGCTAGAAAAGGTGTAAGACTTTAAAATTTCTCACTCTAGTCACTTTGTAAAGTTTTTATTTTGAAACCTATTTGTAGTTCAACTTCAATTTTGAATTGAATAAAGGCTTGACACACATCATATTTGGATTTGAGAAAATATATCCAAGTGTAACGACTATATTCATCTATGAAATTTACATAGTAAGAATATCCATTAATTGATTGAATAAGAGCTATCCATACATCAGAATGAACAGTATGTAAAGGAATTGTAGAATAAGTAACTCTAGGTACGAAAGGTAATCTATGAATTTTACTAACTTTACATGCATTACAAAGTAATTCACTAGAAGTAGCATGCTGAAAAGGAATGTTTCACTTGGATAAAACACTTTTGACTACGGGTAAGGAGACATGAACCAATCTTTGATGCTAAAGAACCAATTCATCATGAGATTTATTTGTAAAAGTAGTGAAAACTCCACATGAGCTATGCACGTTTGTGTTAGGCTTAGAAGAAGAGGATTGTAGGGTGATATCAAATGCATATAAGCCATTATGCAATGTGCCTTGAAGTAGGATTTTTCCTTTCACCTAATCCTTAACACAACAATAAGTGAGGTGAAATTCAAAAAATACATTATTGTCTTTAGCAAATTAGGAGACACTAAGCAAATTTTTGGCAATTATGGATACATGGAAAATATTTTTCAATGATAAAGGTTTGTGAGTGAAATTAGAGGTGAATTGATGATTTTCAGCATTAGAGATAGATATGGTCTTACCATTATAAATCATTAACCTCTCAGATCCAGTATATGGGTGAGGATATGAAAGATTTTGAACTTTAGGAGTAACATGGTGATTGGCACCTGAATTAGGGAACTAATGAGGTTTTGAATGTATTGCTAATGAAAGTGGTGTAGATGTGTAAGAGGCAAGATGAGCTTGAGATTGATGATATGGTGGATAAGGTTGAGGATATTGAGGTGAGTATGATGGTGGCTGTAGAGTTGTATAGTGTGATGTTCATATTGACTTGGGCCAGGTGTAGGATTAAAATAACTGGTTGATGTGGCTATCATAGCCTAACCAAAGGGTCTAGAATATTATTGTTGTGACATGTTTGGTGATTGATGATATGCAACTACTTGATATGGTCGTATAGGAAGTTTTTTAAAATTGGACTGAGTTTGGCTAGGTAAAGCATAGTTTCTGTCAAAACAAAACCAGCAAGTAACTACTATATGACCATCTTTGCCACATAACTGACATTGTACTCTACCTCTACCTCTACCACGACCAAAGATAGGTTCTCTATCACATAGTTAAGTGTAAAAAGTTTATATTGGTGGTTGAGGTCCATTTTGTACTAAGGAAGTGTAGAATTCATTGTTTCCATTCATTTTCTAATGATAATACTCACTTCCAGTACTATTTTTTTTTAATAGATAGATTAACTGAGGGCAATGGGGAGACTGAAACTTCCTTTCTTCTTTCAAGCCTTGATTCATAAGTGAGCAAGAGAGTCTTTGCATCATTTACTGTTATATATTCAAAGCCATATCCTAATACACACAGTTCATCTATGAGCATTTTAATTTTTTACATGTACTCAGAGATGGTGAGGTTCCTTTTTTAAAAGTTTTGAAGCTCCTCTTTGACTTAAATTACTTTAGCTCGAGACTTAGAAGCATACAATTTTCAAGTTTAATCCAAGCATCCCTAGAAGTGTCAAATCCTGAAATTTGCTTGAGCATATCTTCACTCATTGAAGACATTAGCCAGCAGCTAAGGTTTTCATCTTGCTTTTTCCACATCTTGAATTTGGGATCTACAGATCCATCACTTGGAGTATAGGATGGTGCTCCTTGTAAGACATAGATTTCTAGTTCTAGCCTGTGCAAAAATTTTGAAATCTGGTGTTTCCATATGGTGTAGTTCTTCTCATCTAGTTTAATGGCAACTAAAATATTGTGAAAGGTAAAGATTGCTCGACCAGCTTGATTCGATTTGAGATTGTTTTGAGCTGGGTTAGCAGGCTGTGGTAGAAGAATGACTTTTGCAAATTCTTCCATGATTGCAATCAAGCTCTCTGAGCTTTAGAGCTCTGATACCATGAAGATTTTCATAACCGCAGAAAAGATATGAAGAAGAAAATGTAATAGACTAGCATTTTAATTTCAGCAATACTTAGCCACAATGTGATTTTACAATTGTAAATTTATACTACATTCTGTGAGGTTGAAGCTCAAGTAATTTTATACAATCATTGTTAATTTAATATGCTGAAATAATTTTCTTTTCTAACTAACCTTGGGCCATCACTACAATATTCATTTTTACGTTGTGAGTGAGTGAGGTGGCACTTGTTGCATTATCAGCACTTGATGAGTTCGTTTCAAATGAGTCATGTGTGTTGTTGTGATTTATTCATTCCCCTGATAGTATGTTTTATATCAGAGAGAAGCCACAGAACTCACTCATAGCATGAAAATGAAGTAATAAAACCTCTCTCTTAGTTTTCTCGATCGAAATTCTAGAGCTAAGTTTTGTGTGATGGAGTTTAGACTCTTCATTGACTGTAGTTATCTTGGGAGATAGACTTCTCTAGTTGCTTAGAAATATGATACAAGAGTATTTGCAACAAAAAAGAGAGCAATGAGAGATTGTACAGTTTATAACTTCGGTACAAAAATGAATATCTACAAAAATTACATGAATTGTTATTCACTTTTTTTCTTTTATAAGCCTGCTTGTTTATTTATCAAAAAATATATAAACCACCCAGTTATTCAATTGTCTTATTAAATCTGGATGAAAAAATCCAGTTTGTTTGAAACAAGATACTTCAAAATTGGTAGTACATATGTCTAAATAACATAATTAATCTAATTATTAGACCAGGACTGAATTGAGAAGTTGCATTTGAAAGAGTTTACACCAGTTATGTGAGAAAATATATCTGAGGAGTCAACCATATCACCCTCTTCCTCTTTCACAACTACCTGCATACATATGAGAGAGGAGGACACAAAGCAGTGATCTCATGAGATGATCATTAGATAGATAGATAGATAGATAGATGGATGGATGGATAAAAGAACGAGGAATTTTACAGAATATATGAAGAGGAAACTCATGAAATTTTAATTTTTCTCTTAACAGAATCATCTTTCTTCCTGAGTTCGATTTACGTTTTTTTAGTATTCAATGTTGCATTGATGAATTTCATGTGTGCATATTGTTTTTTCTGTATTTTTCAGATTTTAGACTTAATGAAATATTATTACTATTTATCAAACAAAAAAAAAATAGAAAACATAGCTAGTAGCTATAACTAAGCGATATTATATCATCACAATTTCACACAGACCTGATCTAATCATGTTTATCAACTTTGTTAGATACATGACTATCACCTAAAATGCCATATAGGCAATTCAGATCATAACATTACCGTTATCGTTGATGGGATTAAATCCAGTGACAGACAAAAAATTGGAGATTTTTATGGATGATGATGATGAGGAGTAGGACTTACTTGATCTTCATCGTCTTCATCTTCATGGTTGCTACCAGTAGACCTTGGTGTCTCACTCAAGTCATCGTTCTTTGCAAATCTTCCTCTAACTCGAGGTCTACTGTCTGCTAGTGTTTTCCTGCAAGCATACTATATACACAGGTTGTTTTACATGATCAGTCTTGAAATATTACACATAAATATAGTATGTGTGATCATTCTATTATTATTAGAAGAAGAAGAAAAAAGAGAGAGAACCTTGATTTTTTTGCTGAAGTTCCTTTCATTCCTTTTCTTCATGTACCTATGGATCTTCTCTTTCCTCTGTTCAGCAGAGAGCTTTCCAACTTTAAAAGTTTGCTCCCCTATATTTGGAATGTCTTGTACTAAAGAAGTAGCATTACCAGTCCCACCCACTAGTTGTTGACTCTCATTACTAATTCCCTTCTCAATGGAGAAAAAATTATTTATCAATGGAGCTGATTAGTTAACTAATATTGCAAAAGGAAACTAATAGTACAACTCTTTTAGGCTAGAAAAAACAAACTAGTCAACCCTTTTTTATTTGCTTTTTAATGTCATGATCAGGTAAGTGAAAGTATAAGAAAAATAGTAGATGAAAAAAATTGACATATCAATGTATCAAAGGCTACAATACTTCAACTTATACAAGTAGTCTTAACTTGGTCAGTTAGATGATTATTTGGTCTAAATGTACAGCATGAGATAGATTGAAGTTATATAATAAAGAAAAAAAAGTATCTTAAATACGCTACTTTTAATGAAAATTCACTTTAATTTCGTACCTATTAGATGAGTCGGTACAAGTTTCTACCTTTATAAAAGAATTGTAGAAATGCATATTATAAAGGTAATGGACTTGTGATTTGACATCATAAGTCCATTACATTTACAATATAAACTTTTATGGCATTTGTATAAAGGTAACGGACTTTTGCTACCTCAACAAATAAGTACGGATTTAAAATAAACTTTCGTTAAAGTTAACAGACTTGAACGATCCTTCGTCTTATAATAAAAATAAAAACATTTATGCTTAAAAGCGTTGTTCTATATAACTTTTTCCTTAGTATTCTTCGATCCAAGTGACTTTTCCTCCTAAAGTGTTAAGAACTATTAGATTGTGTTTGTCACCGATTCTCTAAAAGCTTAGCTTTGTAGGAGATTGGCAAATAATCCTTTTATCTTCTAAGATTCCCTTCAAGTGAGAATACTTTATATTCAACAATATGGCAAGTGTTTCCTACCATGTTAGTATGTTAGTATGTGTTGATTACTAATCAAGATGAACAACAATCCTTTTATATATCTTCTAGCACATGGTCAAGGAACAGTTGTGATAACCTTTTTGTTTTATAGACAGAAAATAACAATTAAAAAATTTTAGTACCTGAAGTTCAGGATTAAAAACCCTCTGCATGGAATCAATACAGTAAATTCCACCATTTTCACCTTGATATTCCAAATCTTGTGATTGCAATTCATTAGCCATATTGAAAATACTATTAGCTAAAATCACAGAACTGTCAGAAGAAAATGCCCCAGGAGTAGTTGGCAAGAATGTGCCTATAGCAGGAGCAAGAAAAGGAGAAGAAGCATTCAAATGCATATAAGTTGCTGCAGGAACAGAAGACAAACAATCATCCTCAAAAATTGATGATGTTATGGGAGTAGTTGTCATAATAGGTCCAATTGAATCTGCATGGTGCTGTGAAAACCCCTCCAAAACAGAATCAACTAGTGAAATCTGTGGTTGCATTGAAGTGAAATCAAATTGATCTTGTTGGGTAATTGGAAAAGTTAATATTGGAGGATCAGAAAAAGGAGTGGATGGAGAGAAATCAATAGAGGCAGAGATATCATTGTCAATTTCTTCCTGTGGATCAAACATTATGGAGATATTGTTGTTGCTGTTACTGTTACTGCAGGTGTTGTTGTTTGTAGTCGGGTTTGTGGTGGCTGTGGTGGCAGCGGTGGTGCTAGTGCTAGTCGTGGTAGAGGCGCCTGTTGGTGTGGTAGTATTAGTAGTTGTCGTTGTGGTTGTATCAGTTGTATTGCCACTGTTATCTTGGTAACTTGTGAAGATGTCCATTTCTTGTGATAAAGGGAGGCTTGTTGCGTATGATGAATTCTCTTCATAACAGCAATTTGAACAAGTAACCTCAAAATTCTGATTTAGGGGCTCTGAGAAGAGTTCAGCATCACAAAACTCTAAAATTTGAGCACTTATCTGACTTGAAATTTCATCCTACAAGGCATATTATTATAAAATAATTAAAAAAAAGATTCTATAATTGTTAATCAAGAATTAATTTGTAATTAAACCTCATGATAATTATGAAACTAAATACACAATTAACCTCCTCTTTAAACAAACTAGAAGCGTGATTCTTCATATTTCTTGATATGAAATAGAATCCAATTCTTAATAAATATAAGACAAGAGATGTCCTTTTATCACATACCAAGTTGATACAAGTTACTATGAATTTGAAATATGCTTTTAGGCTTTCAAAGTACTATTTCCACCTTCTACTATATCAATGAGAAACTAATTAAATGGAATGTTTGCTTTGGTTGCCATATCCGAAGAGAATTTCTAAATCAAGCACAATTCTATATTTGATCAAAAACAAGCATAAGCTATCCAAAAGATAAAGTTCTTTCATGGTGGGTTCTTATGTTTAAGTTAGAAAGAAAAAAAAAATTGGGTGTGTACTCCACGTGACATAAGAATAAATGCCACAAAAGTTAGCAAAAAATCAACATCGCAAGCAAAGAATGAATTCATTGTATGCTGATTTATTTTTCAATACATAGAAATAGCATACCTAAGATCAAATTTGAAATTATAAATACATTTACTATAAAAATACTATATTTTAAGTCATTTTTAAACTTAAACAGTTCATGTTTTGCATCCATTTTATCTATATGAATTGCTTAGCTATTTAAGTTAGGTATCACCCATCACTAAGTAGCATGTTCTAAAGGTAATGTCCCATATTTTAATGGATATGTGAGTCAAGTCCCTTTATCTCAAAATAGATTATATCAATTCAATAAATAAAAAAAAATTAGAAATACTTAACCTATTTAAAAAGTGAATAAATAAATAAAACAAACTTTTTATAAAAAGTGAATAAATAAAAGAATCAAACTCTTGTAATAAAAAGTTAAAAATATTTGACTCTATTGTTAATCACAAAAAAGTAGAAAATAAGTACTCAAAGAAATCGAAGGTTATGTTACAACATGAGTATAGCTTTATGTGGGCTTTGCTTTATGAGAAAATATAGAAATTTTGTGTTGAGAGATATTAGATATGGATGTGACTTAACTGACTCAATGAATGGCACAATTGATAAAGAGAGTTGTCTTTTGGGTTAATTCTTTTGACTCTGACTTAATATACCATGTAGCAATATATCTTTTAAATGATTTTCGTTAAATTCTAGAATAAATTCCTAGAATTATTCTTGTAAGATAACACAGCTTCAGATTTATGTCCAATGATTGAGTTCTAAGGTTCTCTCTTTGAAAATGTCAAAAATTTAGTAGATTAAAAGCATTAAATTTTGTGATTGTGAATAAATTTATAAATAAATAAATAAATATAATGGTCAAATTATATCGAACATCATTTAATATTTTTAAAAAATAATAATTTATCAATATTAACTTTTGAAATGTGAAAATCAATGCAAGGCATTCAAAAATTAGAGAAAAATATTTGATAAAACAATAAATAAAAAATAAAAACAGATTGTATTATCCATGCAACTTCACCGATCATCAACTAATATATAATTAATAAACCACAAGAATTGCATGAATTAGAAAAATATTCTTAAGAAAATATATCAATAATTAAAGAACTAACCCAGAAAGAAAATAAATTAACCTAAAAACAATGAGAAAGAAAGAAAAGAAACAAATTTTAAGAAAACCTAAAATGATAAAGACCAGGTCTGCAGAAACACAATAGAAAAAACAAAAAAATAAAAATAACATACATGAAATCAAAACAAACAATAAAACATTTTAAAACCATAAACAATTAACAATGAAAAAAATGAAAAATAAGAATCAATGATATTTACTATTGGAAGCTGCTCTGTCTGATGAATTACGTCCTGCAACATGATTTTCTTTTCTTTTCTTACTTTTTTCTCTTTATTTTCTGATCAACTGATTTTCTTTTTAAAATAGGAAATGATAAAATATAATCAATCAGAAGAGAATGCAACTATTTTAGGTATTCCTTCCAAACCAATTAACCTTCTAAAACAATAAGCTTGAAATATTTAACTGCTAAAACCAAAACAATCCCATTATTTTTAAGCTCCATCATAAACCAACACACCAATTAACAGAAACACATGAACATAGATATATAGAGAAGGAGGAGGAGAAGAAGGAGAAGAAGAAAAAGAAGAAGAAGAAGAAGAAGAAAAAGAATAGAGATCAAAGAGGTTATATGTCAGCTAGGAAAATGGAAGTCACAGGTTGGCACAAAAGTTTATATAGACAATGCAAAAGGGGGTTATGAGGAGGGGCCCCAATTGGGAAGGGACTGTCCTTAATTACTAAGCCATCTAAAGTATGGGACTATAGGAATGGAGGGATCAACCCGTGGCTCACGGAGAACCTCAAGCTCGGTCTATATACCCTTTGGTTAGCCTACACCAGTGGACACGTGGCAATGTGATGACGTGGAAATAGTGACGACGTGTCATTTAGTTTATGAGAAATTGTGTTGACCGTTGACCCAGCCTCTCTTAACATTTTAAGTTTACCCTTTTACTCGCCTTGAAATAATGTAAATGGTGTATATTTTTGTCTCCTGTTTTTTTGCGCTAGCTTCTTATCGCACGTGTATATGGAGTCAAAAGCCTTACAAAAAGTGTACATCAATGTCTAGTTTTAAAGAATCTTATCTCTCAAAGCTATCTATTCGTGAATTCAGGATTAGTTAATGAAGATTAATTAATGTTTTTCAATAAACAAAACACAAACTCCTACATCCATAAGCCACGTCATTCTCGTATATATTCACTTGTTATTACACTATTCAATATTATTTGCATGTTATGCACACACAATTATATATAAAAACAGTAAATGTATGTATTTCTTACTAATAGAAAAAAAGTGAAAAGGAAAAACTACTCATCTTCTTTAAGTTTTTTTCATTTTTTATAATGTTATTTTTTAAATGTTATAACGTCAAAAGATATTTAATTAAACAATGAGAGAGATGGTTTAAAAGCGAAATTGATAGAGAGAAAAGTGTGAACATTGGGAAGTATACCAAATTCTTGATTAAATGTACTTAATTTTTAATTTTAGAAATACAAAATAGATAATTTATTTTTGTTATGATATTTTATTATTTTAGTACTTGAATATTTGAATAGCATGCTTTTGTATAACATAAAAACAATATTGTGAAAAGTAAAAAAAAAATAAGAAAATTGTTAAAATATTTTTTTGATCAATACTTCATAAATATGTATAAAAAACATGTGATATATATAAAGAAAATTAAGAAGTACTCATAAAATCTACAAGTACAAAATGAAAATTTAATCATAATTATATGATAATTTTCTTGTTTTTGTAGCATTAAAAGTATACATTTTAATGCGAATAAAAAGTAATATAATAAAAAAAGTATTCCTCAAGCTTGTTTTTGTTTATATTCACTACTAAATATATATATATATATATATAGTCTCGGACATTTAGTCGCGATTATTAGAAAAATCGAATCCATAGATATACTTTATCAATTTTATCTTTTTAATTTACATTAAACACCAAATTCTTTAACCAATTTTTTTTATTTTTCCCTATCAATTTTCTCTCTTTTACACTAAACACCAAATATTTTTATCAATTTTTTTATTTTAATTCCTTTTTTTTCTTTTTCGTTTTTCATCTTTTTTTTTCAATTTTGTTTTCTGATGATTTTTTTTTATTTTGTTTTGTCGTGTGTGTATATATATATATATATATATATATATATATATATATATGTATATATATATATATATATATATATATACTTTCGATCCCCTAACCCTAGCTTATATTCTGTTCTCTGCTCGATCGAAGCCCTCGCACCGGGTTCCAACGTTGCGACACCGCGTTCCAGCCTCTGTTCCACTCTCGCACCGCGTTCTAGCATCTGTTCTACTCTCGCACCGCGTTCCAGCCTCTGTTCCACTCTCGCTATAGTAGTTTCTTGGCCATTGCTTAAATCTTTCTAGTAATATGAACTCATCTTTTCCTTTATAAATGACTCTCGGTACCAAATATCGATCGGTACGTAGAGGTTATTTCTAGCTACCTAAAGGCTTGTTTGCGTTGAGAAATTTGGATGCTGTATATTTCTTAGGTGGGTTATGAAAATTTGTTATGAAGGTCGCTTGGTATGGTTTGTGGAACGTGTTGGTCGTCTGGTGCTGGTGTTAGTTCGTTGGGGTGGTGCGCTATAGCTGGTTCATTGGGGTGGTGCGTTGGTGCGTGGTGCTTGGCCTGGTGCTGGTGATGTGCCTGTTTTACCCTAGCTAGAATTTCTGTTACAATAAACAGGAAGGATCAAAAATAGTATTTTTAGAAAATTTTATTGATATATTATTTACCAATTAACTTGTAATGAGTAATTGTATATTAATTTCCTATTTTTTTTTTTTTGCAGAGCAATTTCACCAGAGAAGTTTTAGTTGGCCAATATGCTATCTCACCATAGTTGTGCTTAATTAGCTTCATTAATGAGAGAACCGCACAAGCTGTTGATGATAACAATTTATTTATAGTAATTTTTGCTTGAAGTTCCTTGTTAGATTATTTATATAGTTATACTGTAGATTTTTGTTGCTATATTATTTTCTGGTAAGTACCTATGTACACTGTGTTTTGAGCATATAGTATTTATTTTTATCTATTTTGTTACTTATTTCTTTTTCCTGGATCAGAATGTAGTGCATGGTGGTATCAAACTTGAAAGTCTTTTGGTAACTTGAAATGACAATGTGAAGATTGCATATTTCAATGTCAACTAGGTTTTTGAGGTAATCATATTCATCAAATCTTTGCCACCATACAATAGAATTGTGTTGAGCTCCTTCCAGTGAATGTTTTCTACTAGGAAAATACATGTGTATTGTTGAGAAAGTTGATTTCCTAACATTTTTTAACATTGTCTTACAAAAGGATGAGGACACACTTAGGCGATCCCCAAAAACTCATGCATTAAATGCACGTCTGTGCATGAATACTATGTAGGTTTCAATTTAGTTTGAACTTGAAAACTGCCCTATTGTTTAATATTTCCATTGTATATGTGGTGTTTCCCATATTTTCCTGGTAAGAAAAGTCAATTGTTTCTATTGTTTCAGTTTTGTTAACTGAAACAATGGAAGTACTCATGTGACTATTTCCAGAGCCTTATATGCACCCTAACCAATAGATAAAAATAAATACCTATGTGCACTGTGTTTTGATCCTCAAAATAGATAAAAATAAATATCATGATCAAGTTATTTCTATTGTACAATGTATTTATGGTTCATTCTTATTACTAGCTTTCATAGCCTTATAGGTACACCAGGCACCAGTGCAACAGGCACCAGGCACCACCATACCAGAGTAGTAGGCACCGGCATAGCAGGAACCGCCCACTAACTATATTTCTCTTCTTTTTTCCCCTCCCTCTAAAGTTTTGTATTTTACTATCTCTATTTTGGGTTTCTTTCATCCCTATTATTTAGTGTTTTTGATTTAATCTGCTAAGATTTGTGAACACAGGGGGAAGATGGAGATTTGGAATGTAAGGAGAATGGTAGAGTAGAGCTCATGAAAATGGTGGATTATTACCATGTCTTCCACATACCCAATGGATTTGGTTTGAGGGAGGCTAACCGTGCAAGTACTTTCTATCATCTATCGTCCCCTCAATTTCTTGTTTTGAAGAGAGACTTAGACGAAAAAATTATACAGTTTGTCTACTGATCCAGTTTTTGAATATTTGTTCTATGCATCTATTTCAAGTGCCCTGCATTGTAATATTGTAGTTATATTACTATTTTTTTCATAGATATTTTCTATTAGATTTTAGTATGACAAAAAAATGGAATTTATTTCACTCTTGGCCTCGGTTCTCTTTTAGCTCTGTATTGTCCTTTTCATTATTTGTTTAAGTTCTAGATTATGTTGTTGCAGCTATTGACGGTCCTATAGGAGATCATCTGGAGATAAATGAGGTCTTGAATCAAATTTATGGTAACATGGCTAATTGATCAGCTTGATCTGTTTGGCTCAGTTTCTCCTTTACATTGTTGTGCACTGTGCGTTGTGCGCTGCGTTGTGTTGTGTTATGATGTGTTGTGCTACGCGTGTGATGTGTGCTATGTGTTGTGTGTTGTGTGTTGTGCGCTGTGCTAGTGGGTTTGGCAAATATCATCTTTCTTTCTTTTTATGTTTTAGTGTATAATAAACTCTTAAATGTAATTATACTTTTAATATAATATGATTTTTAATATTGTAATTTATATTGATTTTTAATATTATAATTACTAATTATATATTTTTTAATTTATGTAGGCAATCCTACGTGCTCCTCCTTGCCCCTACTTAAGAATCCAAAGGTCACCTTTGGATGTTGTCGTGACGCTTTGGTTACGAAGCGGGGTCTAGGTTTATGGATGGATTCAGTCAGCAAAAGTCGCTCAAACTCCATCAATATCAACAACATGTCGTGACCGGTTAGGCTTGGTTTATTTTGTCAGAAAAGAAAGTAGGTTTCGGGGGTTCATTGATTAGTACACCTTCGATACTAGTAAGATCAGGACCGTGGTCGTCCATCTCCGGTTTGCCGGTCGATAAGATCTCTGAGATTGACCAGCTAGCTAGGTTAGTTTGGCTATTCTATACCCTATGGTCTCGATTATATGCTAACCGAGGTCATAGGTCGTTACCTATGGTCTCTCTCACTTAGGCATCGGTTCTTATAACTATGGCCATAGACCTACTGCCACAGTTAAAAACCGAGGTCATATGTACTTTTTGTAGTAGTGATTTTACACATTTTTGTATTCTCATATCATCAAATAAAATCATCATTTCTCATTTCAAGTCACAAATTTGAATTGCACCAAATAAGAATTAGGATAGTCCATATAAAAATGTAAGGATGCTTCTTTATAATATAACACACCTCCAAAAGAGCACGTCAAAAGATAATATCTTATTTATCTTAAAATTAAGTCATGTAAATATGATTACAAGTAAGGGTCGAACTTGTAAAAGATTGTTAATAATTTTATTTTTAATTATTAATTTGTTAGTTGGTTAATTAAAATAAACAAATTAACGAGGGTTTAGTTCATTGTGAAAAAAATAAAAATAACATAAAATAATAAAAGTAAGTTGCATAAAATAACAAGAGTTATGTGATTATGATATTACTTTTACCACTAGCTTACAATTGAACTAATTATGTCATGAGTAGAAATTCGTTTCTTAAGTTTTAAAACAATTTCATGATTTAAAATCTTTTTTAAATTATTAACTTTAGTTTTAGAAATATATGTACACTTAATACTTTTTATATCTTCTTATTGTATAATTGATTAATAATTTAGTACAATTTGATTATTAAACAACCTAACTTTTGAACAACCTAAAAGTATGATTAAAAAATTTAATTCATTCATTACATTAAGATCTAAAATGTAATTACTAAACTAAGAAAGATTAAATCCGTTTATAACATTTAACATAAGCATTCAATCCTACTTGTAACAAAAGCCACAAAGTACCACTTCAAATAAAAATATTAGCAAATACAAACTAATATCTTAAACTAGTAATAAACACATAAACGTAATAAACTAGTTGTACACGCTAATTCATAGCATACATAATTTTGATATTCAAACATAGAATTGAATATATCAATAATCAAGAATTTAAACTAAAATCATTTATGATATTAAATTAATTAAACTAGTCTAGGACTTGAAACTGTTCACAATTATATTATTAAATTATCTAAACATAGATTCTTCGAGAATCAATATTATTTCCATGAAAAATATAAAAAAAATGATTAAAAAAATCTTATGAAAAGTAGAGGAAGAAGTCAATGTAATCTTCACTCTTCAATCTTCTCTTCAAAATTTACTCTAAAAGTTGTTTTTGGTGTGATCTCTAATCTTCTTTCGTCCTTGTATCATTTGTGTGTGTTTTGATACCCTATTAGGTTGCTTTACAATGTATATCAGCCAAATTCGAATAGGATTCTATTTTGCTTGATCATTTGCAATCAAACTTTCCAATCAATCTAACCTTGCTATTTTCCAACCCAAGAGCTCCTGATTGATCCAACGGGTGCTGAATTGATCAGTTCCTTTTGGATCGATCTAGCAATGATAAGTCGTTATTAGTTCTTGATTCGTAGCTCTTTGATCAATTAATGATTGATAAAGTCATGTCTCTATCAATCGAATGTATTGATCCATATTTTTCATCTATAATAGAGTCCTTAATCGATCAAGTATCCTATTTTTGCCTCTTTTTACTCATTTCATCCCCAAATATCTTATAACACAAAGTAACTACATAAAATGCATAAAGAATAATAATTCATTATAAATATATCAAAATTGATACACAAATATATGTATTAAATGACACGGGTCATAATAATTATAAGATTATAAAGGAATAAGTACACTTTTAAATGAAAATGAAAATTCTATTTTTAAAATGATATGTCACATTTTGATCGGTGAGAAGTTATAATGTAAGTATCAATATACTTCTTCGTATAACTCAAACTAACTACCTATATACTTAATAAATCATACATTTATTTGAAAGTAGATAAATTTTTAATTAATTATAAAAATATAATTAATTATCTTTTAGTATTATTTGAAATTTTAATTAATTATAAAAATATAATTAATTATGGTTAAATATTATATTAACTATATCTCTCTGAACCCAAAAGGGATATCTAAAATTATATATATATATATATATATATATTCTAAAATTCTAATTAATCAATCATGAATACATATTTTATATTTTTTAAAAAATTCTAATTAGTCATGAATACATATTTTATATATTTTTTAAAATTTTAATTAATTATAAAAATCTAATTAATCATGATTATATATTTTATGAAGCATGCGTAATATATATATATTATTGGTTTATTATTTGATTAGGGAAAAAACTTAAATGAGAAAATGTAGATGGTTACTTAATAAAATTATAATATTTAAGTTTTCAAAAGTAATACACTTACTAATGTAAACTTTTTTCATTAAATTGATTTAATGACAATCTTAAAAAGGATTTCTTTTAATTCTCTAATTTATATTAACTGTACATATTATATTATGAAATGTGACTCTCTATTTTTAATTAGAAGTTAATGAATGCAATTAATGGATTCATGCGATTCTAAATATATGAACAGTAGTCTAAATCCATGTCTTACGTTCAATGGTTAATTAGCTCTTAACAAAACTTTGGACACTTTATATGATCGAATGTGTAATGTTTAATTTAACCTTTTGATTACATCTCTGAGACTATCATTTTGGAAAACTCAATAATTCTAATCTCCCAAGGTTATGGAAAGTAGATCGGAATGTGCCTTATTACTACAGAGAATAAATGAATTATAAATTTTATCCTCCACTCCCTCCTTTTTCTGTATAGCAATATCTTTTTAAGGTAATTAATATTATAATTTTAAGAAATGAAATTAGCTTTAAGTATAAAGGGTATCAAAAGTTAAAATTTTTTTTTTATAAAAATATATTTTAATCCATTAATTATTTGGTGAGTTAATACATATTTGTTATCTCTTTTAAAATAGAAGTTGAATTTTATCTAAAAAAATTAGATAAATTTTTTAAAGATTAAATTGATATTTTATAAAAAATATTATTTTCTTTTATCAAAAATAACGAAAATAAATATTTAAAATATTATTTCTCGTCAATTTAGTTCATCTTCGTACGATGAATAATATCAATGGTATTTTTTTAATATATATTTTTTATTATCATTTTAAAATATTGTCACTTTTTAAATATTTATTTTAAAAAAAAATAAAATGTTTACAAAATATCAATTTTATTCTTAAAATTTGATTTAAATCTTTTAGAAGATTTTATTTATCTTTTAAAACAGATAACAAACTTATATTATTATATTAAATAACTAATAAATTAAAATATATTTTCGTTAAAAATAATGAATTTTTAATATTATTTATAGTAACAATAATACTTCGATTACTTTTTTAATGTAAATAGCAATTTGTTATTATTTTAACCTTTTCGATTTTTATACATGATTTTTATCGTAACATTATAACCTTGTAAATTTTGTTTGTATCATTATAAGTTTACAATGTGATCTATGTAATTTTGTTTCTTAGTATCTTCTTTCTATTTTTATGTTAATAATTTACCTGAATTTACATAATCAAGTAAACACCGTATTAATATTCACGAATAGTCTACGTGCCTTATGTTGTCGCTAGAGCGCACAATACATACGTATATGACGTAATGGTGAAGACACTAGATAAGTTAAGATGCTTTCCCGCATCCACGTGTAAAATAATTTAATTAATTTTGAGAAAATATCCTACATTTATGATTGTATCATTCAACCTATTTGAATTTTTAATAATTTTAAAAATAAATTAATTTACCTGTTTAATCCAAACACATTCTCAATTAACATACAACACTTGGAGGATTGTCGATTGGGCAGAGTGGAACCGGAAATTCTCATTGATTTTTCCTCGATAATTTAGAATTTAATTATTTTTTTTATTTAAAATTCTATCGAAAACACTTAATAAAGAACGAAATTCAAATAATGTTTTTACTTTTATTTTTTATTTTTTATATTTTTATTATAAATAAAAATTTATAAAAATAATAAATATTTTATATTGAAAAAACTAAAATTTTGAATCAATAAATGATATTTATACTAAAGGAAGAAAAATAAAATATATGTAACAAAATATATATAATTTTTTTATATTAAACAACATTAAGAGAATCTTATTACAAACTAATTTGAAATAATAACAATAAATTATAAGATTTTATATTTTTAGAATTTAAATAAATATTTTTAATAATTTTTATAAAAGAAAAATTATTATTGTTTTAATGGAATAAAAAATAAAAAAATAAAAAATATATAATGTATTACTTATGATTAGTTTAAGTTTAAATGTAACTAAACTATTAATTTTATAAATATTAAATTTTTATATATTTATTAAAACATGGTATATAAGTTTGGGGAATCGGACGAAAAATACGATCCATTTTTGCTAAAATAATGATGAAGTTATGAAAATACAAATTCATTTTTTATATTAAAGTGAAAATAAATCACGTAATATTGAGTGATTTTCAAACACTTATTAGCAATCTATATTTCTAAACATATAGATCATTCATGATTGTAATAAGAGGCTTTTAATCCTATCTCAAGCTTTATATATAAACAAGATGCTATATAGATTCTCGATGCAAAATTGCAAGAAAAGTACCTTATCTATTAGATAGTTACATAAATAGTTGGCAGTTTGATGTATGTCAAGTTGTGTGCTAGGCCTTGCATCTTTTATTTTATTAACATAGTTAGTCAATATCAATCCAACCTAAGATTGGATCATTGGGGTAGTCAAAGTACATCCTCAAGTATCTTAAGAGAATGAGGAATTATATGCTAGTCTATTTTGGTAGAGGTTTGATCCCAACAAGATATACAGACTTTTAAGTAGACAAAGATCTATTTCTTAGTCCATGTTTAACCTTGGTGGAAGAGCTTGAAGCAAGGTTGTATAGTCAATTCCACAACAAAGGTTGAATATGTTATTACTTGTGAAGCAACAAAAGAAGGAGTTTGGTTGCACAACTTCTTGATAAATGAGAGAGTGAAGACCCAGTAGCAATCAAGGAAGTAGATATATAATCCTTAAGACTTGCCTCTAAACTCTCAGGTGATAGAAAAAGAATATTGAATGAAAGAAATCAAGAACATAGCCAATAGAGTAGAACATAATATGCATGAATCAACTAACCACAAATAGTTTATTTTACAACAGGCCTGGAAGGAAGAGACATACATGAATATAGATAATAAACATGGTATTACAAAAGGAAAAACATGCAATATAAAAAATGGATGTTTTTCAATCATAATCAAATCCTCATATGGGCAAGCATATTTGGATCAAACTATGATTGTACTAAAAAAATAGTAGAGCATATGAACACAATAACCTAATGAAATAAACCCATATAGAAAACATATCTTTGTGCCAACATTCTCGGGTTACTTATGGAAACCACTCAACTGCAAAAATTCACTAATGAATAATAATTATATACAACTCAATAAAAGTATAAAAAAAATACCTTTATCAATCGGGACACCTACCCAAACTATTCTATGCTACCCTCGCTTACTAACCCCACTACCACATAAGGTGAACAACCATCAATGGTCAATATATTGTAATCCTAAAGATATGGCAAATCTATGCATATAAACCTAACATGCAATCTAAGTCATAGCTGTAAATCCAATTTTAATTAACCCAACCATAAAAATAGTTTTTGCAACCAGAATCATGAGTTAATAATACCAAAGAACCTTCAAAGTATTAGTGAATCGAGATAAGAAAATAGTATTTCCTATTTTCAAAGAACGAGTTTCAAAACCACCAGAGTTTTCCCATGTTTTATAATTAACAAAAACATTTGCAAATGCAAAATAATTTTAGAAAATTTCTGGCTACTAGACACTCACCAACCACCCCATTAATCATGTTTGTGAGGATAATAGCTATCATCGGTGAGGATAATTTTTATTACAAAATTTGCCAACCACATTAGCGATAGCTTAATGAGGACCTTGCAAGCACACCATAAACTATATTTTTTGTTTCAAAAATTACCGAGTACTTTTTCATAAATACACACAAAACAACACAAAAAATAACAAAAATGTGACATACCATATATACTACATGAACCAACCCAAATGGTATTTGTAAACATGCATACATATATAGTATTTTAAACTAAGTAAGTATGTGTAATACTAAAATATGAATAACTATCCTTATAAGGAGGAAAACATTAAGTAAATAAACAAAATCTGTGTTTGCACACGAGAATGCAAACAAACACTCAAATGGCTTACAGGATTTACAATCTTCCCATTTGGCTTTATGTGGTAATACACTACACAATTAAAACATATTCTACATTAAAGCATAAGAAATTCATATAAGATGGCCTAAAGTCATTTGTTCCCATGAAAAAAATTGATGAATAGCCTAGAAACCCTAAAACACACCTATTCCAAGACATCTTGTTGTGCTCCATCCATTTTGACGCACAGTCCAAGCCATATGTCCAACTCCATGGTACCACCCAAGCCTTAAGGTATCTTGATACACTTGTATCTTGCACACACAAAACAAAGCATACATATGAATGTATCATGTATACTTACATGTTGTCTAACCAAATATTATCATATTGCCTCTACATACGTACATGCCGATAAGGTAAGCACACTCAACATGAAATAGATATACAACACTCCCCATAAATGAATGCAAGTATGATATGGTTTAACCTACACTCACATTCCATGCATACGTCACATTAGCAATGCAGTAAATAAAGAGTTATGCAAACAACTTCTCCTTCTTTTTGACACTGAAAGTCAAAAGAACACCCATGTATACGGGAGAGAATGACACCATGCAATAATCATAACACTTATGCAAACAACAAAAACTTATTAAAGTGAAACACATGCCAATGAAAAACACAACAAGAAAAAACAAACTACCAAAAATAATCAACATAACTTTATCATTAATAAAAATTTGAGTATAATTTTAGGAATTTTTTTGAAAGGAAAAATAAGATAAAATAAATAGTAAGAAAATAATAATAAAATCAGCACTCTTCCCCACCCTCACTCTCATCATAAGAGGGATTTTAATGTGAGGAAGTTGGACCATCCCTATGAGCTAAGGGAAGAGAGAAGTCATCAAGAAGGTCAAATAAGGAGGTGTTAATCATCTATTGAAAATAGGTAGTGGTTTGGGAAAGGTGAACACTGTGAAATAGAGCACTCTAGTTGGCACTAGTATAGGGTAGTTAAGACACAAGAACACCACCAGTTGGCTATCAGATAGAAGGACAAAAACTAGTGGATCTTGGAGAGCCATAAGAAGGAGAATTCCATTCAACCTTGTGGAGTCAATTACTTATATGTATCAACATTTAACTATAGAAAGTCAGCAATTGAATGCCAGACATGTGAACTCGAATCACTACATACAAGTGTTAAGAAGTTGAAGAAAATTCTTAGTGCAAGAAGAAATCAACTAAGAGATCATCCATCTATGTAATGTTGTGAGAAGAGATGACTGAGTGCTCTCGGATTGAATGATGACACAGTTAGATTGATCAAGAAGGTTTTGACTAATCGAGTGGAGCAAAATTTAACACATCAGTCCTATTTTTAAGTCCAACTTTCAATCTCAATCATTATATTAAAGCTAATACAATCCTAAGTAATTATGACCTAATTATTCCTATTTGAACAATGTTAGAGACCATAATTCAAGACATAATTGACATAATTAAAAAGAGAAGTATAAAATTCAAAGAGAGAAACACAATCTTTATAGCAAAGAGAAGAACTACACAATCAACAAGATAGAACAAGAAGATTAAATGATACTGAAGACGGAGCTAGTACAAGTCAAGATATTTATTTTATTCTAATTTTTCTTCATCTTTTATTAATTTTCATGATCTTTTACATTGAACTTATGAATTTGATCAAGATATGTAGATGCTAGATTTTATAGTTTAGGAGTTTTATGAACCTAATTTTATACTGTATGAATTATTTACTTGAACCCATTATGATTGTTATTTATTTCATATTATTTAATCTAATTTTTATTCTAGAATTATTTGGCCAATAACTAATCTATAGATATAATCAGATAGATTAAATAGAGTTACTTGTTTACTTGTATGTATTAAATAATATGCAATGTGTTTCTAGGCAAATATATATGATTCATATACAACTTATCAATAACTACAAGCTTAAATAGTACTTTATAATTTGACTAGCATGATAGTGTAATTTGATTATTTACTTTATGAAATGTAGTTTGCTCGAGAGATAAATTATTTGATAGTTTAGATGCAATTGATTTTATGATCAATATAGAAATTATATGGTAGATATTTTGTCATTCACATATGTAGAAAATTGGGGATTAAGATTCCTAGATCTTTTGTTATATTTGTTTACTCGTTAATTTGGTAATTTTTGTCATTAGTTTAATAATTTCCTATAACTTATATTTCTATTATCCAAATAGTATTAGTAATTTTCAAATTGGTACTCAATTACAAAGTAATTAAACTCTTCCTTGGATTGATATCCATACTTAAAATACATTATAATTCTTGCATAAGTCATACACTTGCAGTTAGCATGTCAAATTTCTAGCCCATTATCGTGGAGTTTTAACTACTTTAGGAAGGATATCAAAAACTGACATTGCTACAATAGTTTGGACCTTTTAATTTTGGTTTTAGTATTTCTATTGTATGTCAAGTTTGACATGTGATACTCTTAAACCTTTTAATCTTGAAATAGAAAGAAATCTACATAGGTTAAGAAGAGAAAAACTACCACATCATTAATAAGGAATTATGGCATAAAATAATTATCGACATGTAATTGGAGTCCCCAAATCTTTAAGGGAATTTGTTGTCCCACAAGTGGATGGAACCCAGTCATCTATAAGTAGACCAAGCATTAATTCTAACTTTGAACTAAATCCAGATGTCATTCAAATGGTATTGGAAAATTAGTGTAGGGGACTAACTAATGATGCACCTAACTTTCATCTGGCTTTTTTCTTAGAAATTTATAACACCTTTAAGACTAATAATGTTTCGGATGATCTAGTATGTCTTCGTTTGTTCCCTTTCTCACTTAGGGAGAAAGCCAAGGCTTAGATAATTTTTACCAATAGGATCCATTACTACTTAGAAGCAACTAGCTCATAAATTTTTAAGTAAGTATTTTCAACCTTTAAAAAGGATCAAGCTGAGGAATGATATCACCTCTTTTCAGCCATTTGATGGTGAATCATTTTAAGCAACTATTAAAAAAAGTTCCCATAATATGGTCTTCCTACTTGGTTGTAGGTACAAACATTTTACAATAGGTTAATGGGACCATCAATGACCTTAATAGATGTTGCAGTATGAGGTGCTTTAATGAGTAAAATTGAGGAGAAAGGCTTTGCTTTACTTGATGAAATGGCCTTCAATAACTATCAATGGCCAGTGCATAGGTTTTCTCCAAAGAAAGTAGCTATAGTAGTATATATAGATACACTTATAGAATTGCAAGCAGAAACCAATTTATTGTTGGGTTTATCTAAAAAGTTGGATATAGAGCCAAGTAGGGTAAATATGGTTCAAAGCCCTTATATTGTGTATGAGTAATGTAATAGACCTCATTCAGCTAAAGTGTGTGGGAATGTTCTTGAAGCTGTGAATTATGGGAACAACCTAAATTGTCAAGGAAACCTTTATTTCAACACATATACGTTAGGTTGGAGAAATTACTCTGATTTTACATGGAATAATAATCGATTTGATAATAAGCAGAAAATAGGTGAAATCAAACATTATTCTAAAATGACAACAAATATTAGTTTCGAGACCCTTCTTCCCCGAGAGCATTGGCATCTCTAGATTTCCTCTTCCAGCCTAGTGTTGGCTTCACCTCAACATCTCTGATTCTTGCTTCTTCTTCTTCGATCACCTCTTTCTTTCTCTCTATTATTCTATGTTTGTTTTTGTTTCTCTATTTTCTCATAATTTGGTGCCCTAATTTTGTTTGTAAAAGATTTATGATCTCGAATGGACTAGATTGATCTCACAATTGACCTAAGGGATCTGGCTGAGAGTGAACAACATGTCTCTAATCTTATAGTTGTTATTCACCTTGTTTCTCAAAAGCCTATAAATGTGGTTGCATTTCTACATGTGCATCATGAGAATTGGATAAATAATATGGGTTGGACCTGAAGGTTATGGATCGAAGTATGTTTATATTCTACTTTAAGCAGGCTTTGAACCTATGGATAATAAAGGTGTCAGTTATACCAAATTTCACAAACATGGAACTATTGATAATGGCCTTATTTTTGTGTAGTGAATGGAATCTGGTATGTCTTCTTCATCCTTATCCTTTGATTTCACTCATGTTTGGGTGAAAATTCATGATCTCCTTATGGATTAGATAAGTGAGGTAATTGCTAGGTGAGTTATATTTCATGTCGGTCTAGTTCTTAAAATGCATAAGTTTTCTTTAGTTGGTAGATTTAAGAGGTCAGTTATAGTTCAAATTATCTTTGACATCACATGAGCTTGGATTCCTTGTAGGGTTGGTTTTGTGTAGATTGAGTTCGAGTACAAGAGACTTCTTGTATTTTGTTACTATTATGGAAAATTACATATAGTAGATTCTATAAGGCTGTAAGTAATGTGAGCATAAAATTTGGTGAAAAATATGCTCAATTTGGTGAATGCCTCAAGGATGACATTAATATAAGGGTGCTAGTACACATAAAGGATGTCAATTTGAAGAAGGCAAAACCTAAATGATTTGTGTTTAGTACTGGTAGTGCTATGGAGAATAAGGAAGAAGAAGAGTTAGGGTAGAGGCATAGGTAAAGGATATTACCCTTGTTAGTGTATTATCCTTGTTGGGGTAGTATATTATCCTTATCAACATAGGGTCAATAAGAATGTAGGTGAGGCCTTAAATAACTAAGAAATTTTCTTTAAATACCCCTTCATTTATTGTATTGGTTAATTAGAAAATTCAAGTGGAGCTTTGCCAAATTTTTATCACATTTCTGATTTCATTTCACAAATTTCCTTGAATGGTTGCTCTGTATTTATGAATCATATTTGTGAGAGAAAAACTAGGTTCTTGGGTGTTGAGTACTTAAGATGGTTGTTACTAGTGAGTTGTGGTTAAGGTAGGTACCTTATGGTGTGTACAATAATTTTCATTGGTGATTATCAAACTTCTATATATGGTGTTGGATTCGTAGGAAAGCTAGATTCGTGTGTCGAATCGAGTTGTTGTGAAGGCAGTAGGTGAAGGTAGTAATACGTACTTAGGGTAGGAGTCATGACTAAAAAAGGTATTTGCATTGATACTTGTCTATCTTGTTGCATCTATTTATTTTGTTTTATGGAATTGTTTGTTGTCAAAAGATTGTCATAAGCTACCTAAGGATTTCACAACTTAAACAAGGATTTTATGTGGGTTTATGTCATTATATCGTTGTGTTATGTAAGATCTACTTTTATGTTAGTAAAATCTGAGTCTCTATCATGTATGTTCCAATATATGAGATTTGGACTATGATTGGAAAGCTTATATGATTTCTATTGTTGCATGCTTTATTTTCTTACTTTTAAGCATGCTTATTGTATTCTAATTATTGTACCTATAATATTAAATTAATATGATTATTTCATGATTGATTTATTCTACTTCTACTTTATTTCTATTATCTATTTTTCTCCATTGCTTGCAAGTTTGGTATGAGTCTCTAAAGAGTATAAATATGTTACCCTATTTGTTCACTGAGTGTTAGACTCATTCAATTGGTATCAGAATGAGTTCACTCTTTTATGCTTTATTGCTCTAGTGTTGACATTGAGTGTTAGACTCATTCAGTTGATATCAGAATGGGTTCACTCTTTCATGCTTTACTGCTCTAGTGTTGACTCTATTTAAACTCAATTTTTACACATACTCATTACTCTTTTGATAGACTCAGGAGAGGGAGGCAATGTAGGTAGGCTTCCTCTATTCAATGGGCTAAACTATGCCTATCGAAAGTCCTAGATGCAAGCTTTCTTGTGGTCACTCAGGGTCTATATTTGGATTTTAATTGAAAATGGCTAGACTTATCCAACAAAAACCTTTCCATATTACATGGTTATCACGAAGCCAATGATCAAATGGGAAAATGAAGAGAGTAAAGAATTTGAGTGGAATAGTATTAGGTCTTTATGCTATTATCAGAGTTGTTACTCCATATGAATACAAAGCTACACCACATCCAAATAAGCATGGGATATTCTTGAGACTTCATATAAGGGTACCTCTATGGTGAAAGGGTCTAGAATTTTAAAGTCGAATAGGGACTTTGAGCTCTGCATCATAGAAGAAGATGAAACTTTTGATAGATTATATTCTTGCTTTTCCAACATTGTGAACTACTCTTACAATCTAGAAAGACCTATCAACAATGAATATAGATTAAGATGATAATTGCAAGTCTCCCTAACCATTTTCATGCTAAGATCAATATTATTGAATCGATGTACAAGCTAGGAGAACTTTGTGTCCCTGAGTTGGTAGATGACCTCTAAGTGTTTGAACTTTATAATCTCTCTCCCCCCTCCCCCCTAGAAAAAATCAAATGGTTATCATTCAAAATTTCTTATGATCAGTATGGGTTGAGCTGGTTATTTCTTTTCTCTCTATTATATGTAGTACTTTTTTCATGGTTATTTTGTGCGCTTTACCTTCACTACTTGATATTTATTTTTGTAATATTTCCTATCTTAACGGCTTTAAAAATCAAGAAATATCTTATATTTTCTAATTTAGCACTCTTTTCTCTCTCCACTTGGTTTGTTTATGACGCTTCGTGGAACGTCGAAACCCCTTGCCAAGATTCTCGCTAAAGGTGTATATTTTACACACTTATTGTGGTCTCATTGAGCACCTAGATGAGGTTATAAATGAGGAGTCAACAAGCGTCAGGGTTTTTTTATATAAACCACCTCCACTATTCACTTCTTCACACCTCAAACTTGTTAGCCTTATATTCGCTCTAGAATTTTACCCACTAAACTTCTAAATATTTATCAAAATGGGCCTTAAATGTTCCAAAAGAACAAGAACTATCCTCGAGTAGCAACTATAGCTTGTAAAGCCTTCTCACCAATAACGGCCCTTCTTTGTGAACGCCCTTTGGTTATCAATGACTTCCCTATAATCCAAGAAAGGTTTACTTACTTCTATTCGATCTATTTCTCTTTCTAATATTTCTTATTCTTATAATCCTATCTTAGGGATTTTTATGTTGTCGTTCCTCTTTTCATCCTTCTTATTTCTCTACCACTCTCATTCTTAAAAGATAAAGTGTTACTTTCTCTAAAGGTGATTTTCTTAGAATATTATTTCTTCCTAATGTTAAGGATACCTCTTTCCATATCATACCCTTTGATTTCAAGAACGTTGATTCTCGTAAACTTCATTTTGAATTTTCTTTTATTATTGAGTACAATATAACTAAGATGGTTGACCAATTGGTTAGACCTCGCCATGTCTATGGTGGAGGAGCCCCAATAATAAATCAAAATGCATATGATCGTCACCTTAATGATAATGTGAATGTTGTTATTCAACCTTACACCCATTATTCTACCATTACTAAGAGTATAGGTAACTTTCTCGATGCTACCTTTAATAATGAGACTATAGATCTTACAGGCATGATCTATAGAACTATTGTTGTTTTGTTCTATTTGCCCTTCTTCCTCTCTTCATTATCCTACTTTGACCTCTCAGTGGGGTACTTCCATATTCCCTGATATTTCTTTCTCTATGCAGAGTTGTATTACTCTTCAATTTTCACGCTTTCCTTCTAGCCAAGTTTCATAGTGTTCTACCATTTTCTCTTCTTCTTCTTAGAATGTTTCTCATTCCACTCGATGTACTTCTACTCCTATTTCACCTTGGTCTCCTTCTACTTTTACTTCTGCTCAGACTGTTTCCCATGTCTTTATTCTCTATGAGGATTTCTCTTCTTTCACTGACAAGATGCATATTTTCTTTTGGGAATTTATGGATAATTATAGGGCTTAGGCTTAGGTTGCTTCTTATCATCCTACTCCTTCGCCCTCAGATTATGGTTCTATTCACTCTTCAGCCTTATTCAGATCACCTCTTGTTGGCTCCAAAGGCAATCCCTTATCACTCTGGTGCATCTCATATTGGATCACTCACCTTACTCTTAAGAAAATTTGGGGGAGATGCTTTTGAACCTACACCTTCAAGACTACTTTAACAAGATTTTTTCTTTGTTTGAATAAATAAAAGTTTAGATTTTTTTTTGGCTCATATTCTTCAAATCTTTAATTATAAACTCATGATGGACCAAGTCTTGATCTATAATTAAAAAAAGCATTTTAGAACTAAGAATTAGAAATGTTTTTTGTGCTTGGTTGTGCATGAACAAATAAGAGTCTAATTTAATTTCCTTTATTTGTATTAAATTATATGGTTAAAAATATAGTTAATTATAAATTAATGATGGGTCAAATCTTGATTTATAATTAAATAATATATTTATTGTAGGTTGATTTCAAGCATGACTAAGAAAGTTATTAATTTATTGTGAATCTTGGTTTATATATCTTTCTTAGTTATCCAATTAACCAATTTTAAGCTCTACCATTGAAGTTATTGATTAATTAAAAATTGTGGAGACTCACCATGATTATAAGAAGCTTATTGATTTAAAAAAGAAAAATCAATAAATCTAACTATTATTTAAATAATTTAATATGTTCTTTCTATAAAGGGTTATACTTACTAAAATCTCATATTTATTCATCATTTTTATTTCCGACTATAAATTTACTAGATATAATTTAGTTTATTTATGATCTTTGGTTATTAAAGTAATTTATATTTTATAGTTCTTTTCTATCAACTGAAGTGTGATATAATTATTAGGATTTGTTTTTTTATTACCTAATTTAGGAAATAATTTACCTTTATAGAACAACTAGTTGATCCTTTTAGAGACTGACCTAGGGGTAATTTATCATTAATCGCCTAGTGATTCGTGCACTTACAAGTAATTAAATTTTTACATCAAGTTTTTTGCACTGTTTTCAAAAAAATGGAGTTTTAAATTATTTGTTTGTTTTATTAATTTTTTTTTGTGATTTTGTTAATATTTGTATTTTTTAGTTATTTTTGTTTCTTGTAAATTTTGTTTCTTTCTTTGATTTATCTGCTTTTAGTTGTTTATTTTATTTTTAGTTGTTTTGTTATTTATTTTTCTTTTGATATACCTTCTTATGTTTTAAATATTTGTTGTTTTTATTAGTATATGCAAGGTAATGGTATTTAATGAACATTATTTTAACCTATTATTTGCTATACTTTTAAGTAATTATTTTATGTTTTGTACTTTTATCTTGTTTTAAAAGATATTTACTTGTTTTGTATGTTAAAGTACTTTAAGATGAATCTTGGAAAAATACAAACAAAAAGAGTGAAAATAAGGTAATTAATGATAATTCACACAAGTTAGAACGAACAAGATTGTCAAATTTATGATATTTTATGCGCACCATAATGAGACATTATTAGTGTCACGGCGAGGTGCTCTCGGGTTTAAATTGGACATTCTGGGATTTCTATATGCGTGGTAGTGAGATATTATTTATGTTGCAACAAAAGGCTCTTAGGTCCAACTTTTGGTTTTTAAAGTTTTGTGCACTTCGCAGCCCAACTTATTTCATATCACAACAGGCTCTTCTCAAGTTACAATTGAAGAATCAAAATCAACATGCAACATGCCAAAAACCCTACTATGCATTCCAAACATGTTTAACCCTAATCTTAGCCAATAAATACAACTATAACCTATTTTAAATAGACATCAATTAAGCCACCAACTACCCATAGTCGTTCCACCATACATATATAGATATTGAGAGAAAACCTACTAACTATGAAGAAGATAATAACAACTCATTCAAAGATATAGAATCATCTTTATCAATAAGAGGTATTTTTGTTATTTTATATTATTTTTCTCTTTGTAATCTAATTTTTTTATAATTAAATTTACTTTTATTAATTTAACTATGATGGGCTAGTTTATGTAATAGGAGATTTTAGTATTTGTTTTCAATAATTGAAAGAACATTTATATGGTTTGAATAAATAAAAATTTAGATTTATTTCTTGTTCATATTATTCAAATCCTTAATTGTAAATTTATGATGGGCAAAGTCTAATTTATAATTAAAAAAACATTTTTGAGCTAAAGATTAAAAACATCATTTGTGTTTGGTTGTGCATGAATGAATAAGAGGTTAATTTAATTTCATTCATTTGTATTAAATTATATGGTTAAAAATATCTTAAATTATAAATTAATGATTGATAAAATCTTTATTTATAATTAAAGAATATAATTACCGTAGGTTTACCAATTAACTAAAATCAAGTCCGATTAAGGAAGTTATTAATTAATTAAGGATCTAGGTTTATATATTTTCTTTAATTTTTTTAATTAATCAATTTCAAGCACTTCTAAGGAAGTTGTTGACTAATTAAGTTTGTGAGGATCCATTGTGATTATAAGGGGTTCGATTTTTTAAAAAGAAAAATCAATAAATCTAATTTGTTATTTGAAACATTTAATTTGTTTTTTCCATGAAAAGTTATGCTTATTAAAATCTTATATTTATTCATTATCTTCGTTTTCTTACGACAATTTACTTGCTATAGTTTAGTTTACTTGCAATTTTGGTTATTAAAGTAATTTAGAATTTATAAGTTATTTTCTACCAATCGATACTTGATAGAATGTTTAAGATTGTTTTTTTAATAATTTAGGAAATAATTTAACTTTTTATAACCGATCAATTCCTTTAAAGATCGACCTCTAGGTAACTTATCATTGGTTTGCTAGTTATTCGTACACATGTGACCAATTAAAATTTGCACATCATGAATCAATTATTTTAGTAGTATTGTAGTTTTTCCTTTTAATTCCCCAACTAAAATATAATTAATACATATAATCAAGAGAGTGAGCCTAATGAGTCCCTTATTTTAGATTATTAGTGTTATTTGGTCTCTTAAATTAAAAATAATGTCACTCTCTTAAAATAAAAATTGTGTAACTTAGTCCCATTATTATAGAAAAATGGCCTAATTAATAACAAAACACATTATTTTAATAATATTTTCATCAGAATATTATTTTTTAAAGTAGTATTTTAATATAAAAATATAAAAATAATTTAGTTTGTCCTTAATTAATCATTTTTTTACACAACTAAATTACATTACTTGTAATATAAAGGGAAAAATGACATAAATGATATAATATAAAGGACATATGATACATTTCTTTATAATTATTTATTTTTTACATTAAATATAATTTAAAAATAAATAAATTAAAATTAAATTATAATTGAATTATGTTGTACGAGGAAATACATTGATACTTACAATGGGTCTAATTAATCAAAATATAACATATCACATTTATAGCTATGATGATTACTTTTATATGAAAGTGCAAACTCACTCTTTTATAAAAATTATAAGTTTTTCATCACATTTCAAAGATTGTAATATTTTTAAGTATACTAATTTAAAACATATTCAGGAAAATATTGATTTTTTTTATTTTCATAATAATAGATAATTATTCTAATGTTCACATGAGTCATTTGATTTTCTTATAATTGTTAATTAATTAGTTCTTTCAAATAGAATTAAATATTTTATGAATATTTTGATTTTTTTCTTTTATTTTTCCAATAATTATTAATACATATAATTAATTATTTTTACACTAAATAAAATTTAGAAAATAAATTAAAATTTAGAAAATATTCATTATACTTATGGTTTTCTCTTTTATTGTCATAATAATAAACAATCATTATAATAATAGGTCTTTTGATTTTTCTCTTTTTAAATTTTCATTGAGAAAAAATTTATAAATTTTAAATTTATTCATAGAATCAATTATTTTAAGATTCTATTAGTTTTTTTTTTTAATTTCCCCACAAGAAGATAATTAATAAATATAATCAATTATTTTTTACACTAAATATAATTTATAAAATGATAGTTAAATTATGTTATATAGGAAAACTAACATATTGATATTTAGGGTGGACTTTTAACGATACTAATTTTACACATATTTAGTAGGAAATTAATTTTCTCTTTTATTTTCGTAACAATAGATAATTATTTTAATGAGCACGAGTCTTTTCATTTTTTTAGTTTATAATTTCATTAACTTATTCACATAAAATCAAATCATCCATAAACAAAATTAAATATTTTAGGGTTTTTCAGTTTTTACTTTTAATTCTTCTACTAAAAGAAAGTATTAATATATATATATATATATAATAGTTATATTCATACTAAATATTATTTAGAAATTATACTAAATTTTAGTGTATATTAATAAGATTTTTGATTTTCTCATTTAATTTCATAATAATTGACAATTATTATGATAATTATGAGCTTTTTTATTTTTCCTTCTTAAATTCTATTAAGAGAGAATTTATAAGATTTAAATTTATTCACGTAGAATTCATTATTTTATGAGTATTTTAATCTTTTTATTTAATTTTCCTACTAAAATATAATTAATAAATAAAATTAATATTTTTAATATTAAATATAATTTAGAAAATAAATTATCTAAAATTTTATTATAATTAGATTGCGTTATACGAAGAAATACATTAATACTAGACTTTTTAAAATATACTAATATAGTACATATTTAGTAAAAAATTGATTTTATCTTATAATACAATAATTATAGATATTTATTATAATACTAATGACTATTTTTATTTTCTAATAGTTAATTTAATTAATTCTTTAGCATAGAATCAAATATTCTAGAAAACTTAATTATTTATCGGTCTTTTAGTTCTTTTTCTTTCTCTAAAATATAATTATTAATACATATAATTAATTAATTTTATAATAAATATAATTTAAATTTATCACATTTATGATATTTTTGATTTTTGATTTTAATTTTATAGTAATAAATTAGTATTATAATGATAATAAATTTTTTTATTTTTTTTATTTTCACTAAGAGATAATTTACAATATTAAATTTATTCATTTTGAATAAATTATTTTAGTAGTTTTTAATTTTTCTTTTTAATTTTACTACTAAAATATTATTGATACATATAATATAATTAAAAATAAATTAACTCAAATTATATTATAATTAAATTATATTATATGAATATATTGATATTTACACTAAATTTTACCCAACAAAATATGATATATTATTTATAAGATTATAATGATTATTTTCGTATAAAAGTATAAATTTATTATTTTATAATAGTTACGAGATAAATAATATTAACATATAGAAATGAATTGAAATTAATGTTAAAAAACATTAATGAAAAATCTTGTGTAAAAACTTAGGATAGAGAACCTGCCACTTAGTTAATGCACATTAGAGTTGTACACGTTCCATCTTAGTAACACTTTTAGCAACAACAACAAAAATTAATCAAGGCGAACTGTTTGAATGACTTTAATCGGACCGATTAGCAAGTGTATCAATTTTAACCGGACAAGCCAAGCCAGAACATACCGGTTCGGTTAACGTTTTCTCATGGTTTTGCAAGTTTTTTAATTTTTTAACTTTTTTAATCCAAATCATGCTTTGTAATAAATAAATTAATTAAAAAAAAAGAGGCTTTAATTTAACCAAATTAATTAAAAATATGCTACATATATCAAAGAATATTCCTCGTAATGTAACAATTAAGAAAATCCACGAACGAAAAAAAAAATCGGAAACTTCACGCAAAAGAAATGCTTAAAAGAGAGATTTGATACCTTTTTGGTGCTCTTTTTAATAAAGAAATACTATATGAACCTATATTTTTAAAAAATTATAATAGTATTCTTCTCATTTATTTTAAGCTACACAATGGTCCTACTTTATATTTTATAATTAGAAATTTTAATACTACATATAATATAAGTGAAAAATAATTGTATTATTTAAAATGTTTGATATTTTAGTTGTACCTTTATTTAACATAAAGTTTGTATATGGATATATATTTTTATAACAATATACTAGTAGTTTATATATTTAATTTTAAGTATATCAGTGGTTCAAAATTAAAATTTAATTAAAAAAAATTAACATATACACACACATGGGCAAAATATTAAGAGCAAATTCCATTTTAAAGTTATTTATTGTTATGGAACCACATCTTTTTCGTATCAACATTAGTGTAAAAGTATTTGAATCTTTCTTTTCGTAATTATATCAATCATATGTTATATTATATATTATACGTCTCATCTAATTTACTATGTTGTTTTCTTTATTATCTAGTATGTCTTGTGTTACTTCTCAATTTATCTCTTGATCTTTAGTATTTATCATTTGCATTCTCTTCCTTACCTTTTGCTTTAGATGTCTTTTTGAGAAAAATGAGGTGTATTTTTCAAACTTAAATGCATTAGTGTTGTCACCTCTTTTCTCTATACTTGTTGCTTATTGTGACTTTATATATGCATTTATATGTCTTATAGATTATTTATTTATCTTTAGAACTCTTAACTTATATACATTATTTTAATTAGACTAGTGTGTTTAGTTAGCATTCCTATTGATTTGGGTCGCTAACTTTTCTAAGCATATCTCTTGTTTTTGGTTTTAAAACTTGAGTAATCTTATATGCTTAAATGTATTTTACATTTTTAACACAAAGTAATTCATCTCTATCTAATTTTTCTTAAAAAAATATCATCTTCAACATGATTTGATTCTTTTAATGTTTTTTCAAGTCTCTCTCTCACCTTTTCATAATTTTGTTTAGTTTTGGGGTTAAACTAAATTTTTTAGTTAATAATATTTTAATACACTTTTGTATTTTTTAATTATTTTAAAGATAAGTTTGTAAATAATTTTGTACCCATGTGTAAGGCACATGTTAAAATTTCTAATAAAATTTTAATTTTGGATTACTGGATCACTAGTGTATTGCTATCAAATTATGGGATTCAATACCTTAGTAGTACCACCATTCTATTTTTAGTACTTTTTTTTACCCAGATTTTTAATGTGATACCTTAGTGATACCCTATTTAAAAATAATAACCAATTTAAGACAATATGTCATTTAATTAAGGATTTTTTTTTACATAGATAGTGATACATGTGTGAAATTAGGGAATAATTTTGGATATTCGTTCAATAACAACTTGAGTTTTTTTTAAAAAAAAGGTAAAGGAAAAAAACGAAATAGGGACCCTAACCCTACTTGCCCCACTTGTCCAATGTCTCTTTGAACCTAAGAAAGCTTTAATCGAATCACCCACACTCAATTCATCCCAAACCATCCCAAAATGCAATACCCACCCTATATATATACCTTAATTTTTTGACTAAGAAGTCACCATTTTTGTTAGATAAGTTTTCTATTCTTTACGAATCCCAAGTTTGGTTTTGGGAGCCAAAATGAGTGATAAATATTGTAATCTAAGATTAGGTGGGGTTAATGAATGCTTTTATTATGGTAATGGATCACCACCTAAGTACGGTAAGAATCTTTTACTCTTGTTTTCAAATATTTTATTGCTAAAATATTATTTTGTATCGTATTTATTGTCATTGAAGAATGCATATGCAAACAGCTAACAAGTAAGGTATGTGTGTTCTTGAAAACGATGAATTGAGTATGTATTTCTATTAGAAATGGACAAAGTGTGACATGCATCACACGAAATGAGAGATAAAAATGATTATGAGCCATATCTTGCTTGTTGGTGCCGAAGAATAATTAAATTATTTTTTAATTTATAAAAATGTAATATAATTTTAATTAAAAATATTTAATATAAAATAATTTTTACTAAAATTTGAGCCAAATCTTACCTATAAATATGTATTTGCAAATGTTTTAAGATATTATTTATAATACTTATTTGTAACGTAAAGAAATTTTAATAAATTTAACAATAATAAAATTAATTTAAAAAACATTTTAGGAGATGAAGCAGTTCAATTATTTATTATTGTTATTATTTTCTAAAAAGTTAGAGATATATTAATAAAGTATTATTCCTTACTATTTGATAACCTTTTTTTGTTGCTCGTGTTTTTTTCATTTTTTGCTCATTAGTTATTATTTTGGTATTTAAATTGATATATAATCATGTTAAAGTAAAACATTATATATATTTACATTTACACATTATAAATCAATTAATCTTTATCCCATTAATATTTAGGGTGTATAAATGCTTTTTGTATGCCTATGAATATACATTTTTTTTTCTTTTTTATAGATCCATTAAGTTACTATTTCACCATAAAGATTAATTTTGGTGATAATCTTATAATTGAGAAAGGGGATTCATGAATTTTATGATTTATATATAGTAGAGAACATGAGTTTATGGATATTCAAGATGACATGTGTTAATTTAAATTTAAAATTTAGCCAAGTTCGTATTTATGGGAGACCACTTAGTGTGAAAGATTATAGAGAATTGCATGAAATAGTGAATGATGTAGATGCAAGAAGTGTTAGTTCAATTAATCAAGTTACAAGAATAAAAATGTTGAAGTTTATGTGAAAAATTAAAGGAAGAACAATTATAGGAGGATTAGGATTTTGAACCATATAAGGACTATGGATTTGTTGATGAATTATTGGAAAGTGAACATAAGGTTGAGGATGAGACAGCTGATGAGGCTATTGATAGTGGCAATGATGAGAATATTGAGGAGGGCAATGGTGAGGATATTAGTAAGGATTAATCAAGGTGTAAAAGTGGTGATACATTGGCAGTCAATGAGGATATTCAAATAGAATAAACTGTTGAGGATAAAAATGAAGAGAATAATGCATATGAGTTTGTTATGACAACTGATAAAACATGATTCTTAACAGATATGAAGACTAACACTACTGAGCTAAGGTAAACAAGTGCTACTCAAAGCAATCAAATATTATGAAATTATACATGGTAAAAAGTTAAAAAAGACTAAAAATTCTAAGAAGAAAATAAAGGTGAAATGTATGAACAAAGGATGTGACAAGAGTTGTATATGGGAGATGACAACATCAGTAGTAGATGGACTGAATCTTTGGTAAATTAGAAAGGTGTTATAGAGAAAATCATCATATATATGATAGGAATTGCAATTTGAAAAGGAAAATAAATTCCCAATTCTATAATTGAAGATCTTATTCAAGTGTTAAAGGATAATCCTAAAATGAGAATGAAAATGATTAACTATGTGAGAAATATGTCACGTAGACATCATAAAGTTTCAATCAAAGAAGGAAAATATGAAAGCCAAAAAAAGTATTAATTATGCATATGAGGAGCAATATGCTAATCTTAATGCTACGCATTGGAATTAAAGAAGCAATCCAAATCCAACTATTGAAATAGTGATTAAACAAGGAGTAAATGGAATTAACAAATTAGTTTAAACTCTTTTAAAAATAATTTTCTATTTACATTTGGTATTTATCGTTTAAATGATCAGTACTAACTACTTTAACTTTATAATATGTAAATTTTAAGACTCTATGTATATTTGGCTGCAATAAAAAAAGGTTTCAAGTAAGGTTGTAAGAAGTTCATTGGTATAAATGGTGCCTTTTTTGAGAAGTAACCATAAGGGACAACTTTTTAATGCTAGTGGTACATATGCTAATTATGGTATGTATCCAATAACATATGCAGTCAATGAATGAGGAAGTGGTGATTGTTGGAAATTGTTGAAACAAGACCTAAAAATTAAAGCAGAAGGCATTGGGTAGATTTTTATATCAATTGAATATCTAAGTATCATATTTGCAATGAGAGCGATATTAAAGAAAGAAAAAACATTAAACATGGCATGTCTTACATAATTTCAAAAAATATAATAAAAATTTCATTATGTGAACACTTTAGAGGATATCATTAGTAACAACTATACACCAATATGAAGAAGCAATGGAAAACCTCAAGAAAGAGGATGTGAGTGCTCACACGTTTTTGTCAAAGAAGGATGCAACCAAGTGGTACAAAGCATTTCAAGCATGGTCATAAGCTATTTACTTAGTTTATGTAGTTTAAAACTGTTTTATTTAAATTGTTATTTTCAAACTACTTTTAATGTTAATTATTTATTTTAATATATAATTGTCAAATTATGTGATAACAAAAGTAGAAATCTATGTGAATCATTCAACAATGCTTTATTAGAAGCTAGGGAACAAGATATTTTAACAATGTTGGAGTCAATAAAAAACTAATTAGAAATAGATGGGATGAAATAAAAAAAGAGGTGAAGACTTGGAGGGGTGATGTTGGAAAGAAAGTACATGAATTGATTTTGGAAGCAAAAAATAAAGTTAAGGATTGTACACAATATCACAATGATAAAGGCATTTTTGAGGTAAATTACAAGTCAAGTAGGTGTTGATCTTAAACGAGGTACATGTGGGTGTAAGTTATGGCCTGTTAATTGAAAGGAATTCCTTGTTCACATGCTATGAGATGCATTCTCATGCAAGGAGAGGATACACATGATTTGTTGAAGAAAAAGGCATATATTGATTTTTATTCACTGATAATGAATGTTGTTTAAAATAAAAAATTTTGGGCCATGAATAATTACCAACTTGTACATCCTTCAATTCCAAAGAACAAAGATGGAAGGTCAAGAGGTGGAAGATATAAATTTGTTCAAGAAAAAAATATGAATAAAAGGAAAATGCTTAAAAAAGAGTGAATGAAGCATATGACCAAATAAAGGTATATGTTATTCCAAAAAGATGTATAATGTATGTTGTTATTGGTCACAGTAAAAAAAATGCAAGAAAAGATCATCTAAAATGGGAAAGAGTTTACGAATAGAAAAATCAATATGTCCTCAACCTCAAAGAGAGAGTGTAAGTAATTAATTCACAAGTGGATTTATTTCAATATTTCTTAAAATTAGTATTATTAAATTTATTTATGTGTTAGTATACTAATTTATATGATTGATTATGGTAGGAACCAAATGATTCCGATTTGTATGCTATCTAACAAAGCCAAGTAAATTCCACCCAATCATGTAAAGTGAAGGCAAAATAAATCCAAGTCAATAATAAGTTAGTTGACAATGTTTAACGTCCAAAAAGATTGAAAAGGAGAGCTATAAGAACAATATCCAATTTGAAGGCCACTATTAACCCTCATAATTTACATAGAACTGCTTGAATAATTGTATTTGAGTTCATTTTGTAAAACTAATTATTTCCCTTGTTTTTATGTTATTAAATTGTAACCATGATTAGACTAGACTTAGTTATAATGGACTAAATAAGGACACTAAATTAGGTATGGATGAGGGATGGATTATGACTGAATTGTTATAATTCTGGATGCAGTTTATGTAGAAACTGATTTTTGGATGAATTATAAATAATATTTTGTTTTGATTATGTTATGATTAACTATGTTTTTAAGGAATTGTGTTTAAACACTTGTATACTATTATGTCTTGATTCTACTTTTACATCTCATTAACTAATTTCTATTTTTTGAAACTATTTAAACTACATACATATTTATCTAATAACTTTAAACTATATACATATTGATTGTTCTAAATTGTATTTATAAGCCATTTTTTTAAAACAATTTTGTTGGTTATAATTCATATATTATTAAAACAGCTTTTAAATTTAAACAGTTTCAATATAAAATATGTACAGTTACTTAAAATATATGTAGATTTTAAAATGTAACTATATGTAGTTTGTATTATAATTTTCAAACTAAATTAAATATAAGCATTTACAAGTTTTTAAACGATAATACATATTTACAAACTATATACAATTAAAAATAGAAAGATATTGTGCAAACTGGTCCTATTTATTAAATTAGTAAAATAGACAACATATTATCCCATTCATTAAGCCCTATATAAGCATTAAACACTAGAATACAAATAAACTCAAGTTACAAATAAAAGAGTGACTACAATCTTAAATCTATTATTGAGTTGTTTCTTCTCTTCGTTGTCTTTCTTCATATCTTCTTTTTCTATATTGAGCTGATTTAAAGGATCGTTTATGATCTCCATATATCTATCATAGGATAGATCATTACATCACCCAAAAACTTATAGCCACACCCACTAACAGTTTGAGCATACTCATTAGTGTAGTAAGTTTGCGCTATGCAAAATGTAAAAAAAAAAAAGTTCAACAACCAACCAAACCCATGAAAATTTAATAATAAATTACCAACAAAAATATTCATATTCCTCTGCACATATTCAAAATCTTCTCTCTAGATTTTATGGGATCCATGATATAAGTAATTGTTCCAGTTATAGATTTTGAGTCTTTCATGTCAGATATTCAATTTACATCACTGTATCCTTTAAATATAATCGGATATCTTATGTAGTGCAGTCTATATCTAGAAGTTTATCTTAAGTATCTAAGTAGTCTTGTAATACCTTTCCAATGATCAGACTTCTTATCACTCTTGAATACATTTACACATTGATTCTTGGATAGATATAGATTAATATCTATATGTGTTCTAATAATTCTAGAATGACCATTATTGAATTTCCCGAGTATCTTATCAATCTAATAATATTGACTTAAAACAAGACCATTTGATATCATTGATATTTTAATCATAAGAATTACAATAGCTAGTCCCATAACTTTCATGTCAAAACTTGACTTCAACATATTCTTGGTATGTTTGATCGTTACTATTTATAATTAACATGTCATTAATGTAAAGACACAAGATGATATTAAACTTATAAGAAAATACATGTTCAAAGAATAATGATTTTTTTTATTCCATTATCAAGATCTTGTGTGATCTTTGACACATGCACCAAAAATTGATAACTATTGAAAATGTAATTTATTGTTTTTAGACCTATCTTTATTTTCTTAGGTATAGATATGGTCACTTTTGTAAGACACTCCTACACTCATAAATATTTAAATAAATTGTATTCATAATTTATATCAAGGAATGATCTTTTCCATTCAATAACATTATTGTGGTTTCATATATGATTACATGTTGTGCATGGAATTCACCAAACTTCATACTTACAATCATGATCACTTTGATGTACCTTGATCTTCTTATTGAAATAATTTTACTTTCGTTTTTATGGACTGCATTACATAAGATAAATTTTAAATCACATAAGATATTTTCCTATCTTAAGCATCTATCATAAAAAAAAGTAATAAAATACTTATTGTCATCCCTTGCTTAAAAAAATTTTAAATCACATAAATCACTATGGATTAAATCAAGAGGCTTTATGTTCCTCTCAATTAATTGAAAATATAACCTATTCAAGTCTCATACTTATGTTTGTAACCAATTTGTAAAAGGGTATATGATTCATGTTAATCAACCTTTGAAGATGACCTTAATCTTCCATGCCACAAATTGAAATACATGTAAAAAAAAGGCATTACATCAAGCTTATATAGCCCATTAATTATATAACTTTTTAATACAATCATTTCATTCTTTGTCAATATGACCTTACTAAACTCAACATTCATCTAAAACTTATGCTTTTCAAGCAACGAACCTCTTAAGATTCTTCTAGATCTCTAGCACGTACCTTATATTGTTTACAGTTATCTCTTTTTCTGATGTTATTTTTATGATCAGTTTGCATCACCCTCAATCATATAGGTTATAGAGTTCATCATTCACAACTTCTTCCAATTTTCAAATGGTTTGAGATAATTGAATAACTCATGATATAATAAGCATACAAGCTTAATAGCACCAATGTAAATTCATTACTCTTTTGAGTTAGACCGGATGAAATTTATATGAGTAAAACAATCCTTGATATGTTCATATTAAAACCTACATGACAATGTCAACCATCGCTTTCGTTGTTATCTCAAAAATAAATTAATGTTTTTAGAAGTATTAAAATCTAAAAATTAAGAATCAAAATTAAATTGCAAAATACGAAAAATAATTATCAAATTTCAATTTAATGCAATTGATCCAAAATTAAGAAAATTAAATTTTCTTGGAAATTAGTTTTGTGACAAAATTGACATTTTTTTGCTATTTCTATAACCAAATATTTCGTATATACAAAATTCACTTATTTCGTAAACTACAAAACTAATAAATATATAATTCACTATTTTTTAAATACAAAATATTCATTTTTAGTCGAAACAAAAAATCACTCATTTTTATAAATATAAATTTATTTATTTCAAAATTTGAAATCAAATAATTTGTGTTCAAAATTTTACTATTTTAGAAATACAAATTTACTTATTTTGTATAACAAAAATAAGTACACTATTAATTATAAAACATTAAATTTGTCTATACAAATTCTCACAATTTAACTAATTATGTAACTATAATAATTCATCAATTAAGAAATCATAATTTAAAATACCAATTTATTTATTTATTTTTACCATATTATATAATGCCACGGTCATACAAAGAAAACATTCATATATATATGTATGTATGACTCATTTCCAAAGATCAACTAGTACCTGTCATCATTCTTTAAACTAATATACGAAGTAAGCAGTTAAATTAATATTCAAAATAACAATTTAATTACAATTACGAAACAATGATCATATAATTATCTAATTAAATGCTATTTTCTTATCACTAAATGGACATAAAAATTAATACATGACCAGTTTAGAACACTTTTTATAAATCCATCAATAACAAAATTATGAAGTGTTACCGTCATAAACTAAAATATATATTAACAATAATTTATTTATTTACACTATTACTTACAGGCGTTAAAAATTTAAACACCTAGCTAAAATTGAAAGAGTTAACTTTCACATAAACAATATTTGAAAGAAATAAGTAATCATTGAGTTTGAGTTTCTGAATATTACCTCATTACTTTAAGAATCAAGATCGATAAGAGAGTTAAAGCCCAACAGATTCAAAATTAAGCTGATCATAAATTTATTGGGAAAATAAAAAAATACTGTTTGGGCTCATACGACTAAAAATTCACTTTTATAAAACTTTTACTACGATAATTAATTTAAATCACAGGAGAGTAAAAACAAAATTATGCCTTTTTTATATTAATAAAATTTATCAAATAATTTAATAATTTTTAACTATATAAAATTATAATAAAACGATACTAATTATAAAAATATAATAAATGATAATTTATAACGTAAGTTTAATAAATAAAAATAATATAATATATATTTAAAATTTATCATAACTATAATATAATATTATACAGTAAATTAAATAAAATAAAATAATCTATTTTACGATTCTAATATTAATCTCTAATGTACGTTACCACTCAATTAAATATGAGTATCTTTGAAGAGATAGAAATTAAAAGCAAGAATAATGCGCAAGAGGCAAGAATAACATATTATAAGGTTAAAAAGACAGACTGATATTAAGCAGGTATCAAAATAAAGCAATCGGTGATAAAAAAAAAAAAGATAGAGTAGAGAAAGTCAAATATAAGCTAATAATATTTAAAATCTGCAGAAAATATAAAGAAAAAAAAATCAAATAATAAATATACTCGTAGATTCTGTATTATATCGTGATAGGATATTTAATGATTAAATAAAATAAAATTAAAATGAATAAAAATCAATTTTTTTTTTCACTGATAAGAAAATGAAAACACAAGTTCTGCATGAGAAAACCAATCAATCAACTAAATAGAACTGCAACAGAAAACGAAGAAGTTGGTTAAGCAAATAGAATTAAAACTAAGAATGTAAAAAGGAATCGGCTGAAGAACACAGGTTAACAAAAACAATTAATAAAGACAAAAAATCAATTTTTTTTAGTTTCTATAAAAATTAAAAAGACTTGAAAAGAACAAGTAAAACCATCTGTCATAATAGAAGATAAAACAAGAAGAATGCATAACGAAATAACGCAGTTTGTCCAGAAAAAAAGAAATATGAAACGGAAAATTTTTTATCTTGTATGAAATATATATATAACTTGGATAAATAAACGAAGACTAAATATTGTATAGAACTGCTATATTAATATAAAAATATAAGTAATTTTTAATACAAAAATTTAAATAATATAATACAAAAATTGAGTAAAAAAATTTCAAAATTTATATAATACACGATATTTTTAAGATAATTTTTTCTCACTTACCATAATTATTTCCTGTCATTAATCATCAAACGATTAACTAATAATAAATATATATCTCAATTTTATTACTCTAATAAACTATAAAGTGTTTGAAATGTATTAAATAGAACTTAACTCTAGATTAGGAATATAAATTCAACAAAGATTTGTTATTCTTTTTTTCTTTTTCCTTTTCCATGTATGCGTTTCCATTCTCTTTGTTCTTCTTTTTTCAAATGTTCTCTTATATAGATATACATCCAAAGAGAATCTAAAAAAAAAGCGAAAGAGCACAATAGCTTATTAGCCGTTTCAATGATTAATGCCAATTATTCATAATAAAAAAGATTAAAAAAAATTGAAAAACTTTTTTTTTCCTTTTTCAATTATTTTTTCCAAACAACACTTACAAAAAAAACTAGTATTCTTCCAAATGTCTAATGATGAAGCCCAAATACTAGATCACATCCCATGAAAATAAGAAGTAAAGCATGTTCATCCTTCTTCTTCAAAACGATAAAAACTTTTTAAAAAACTAAAGCAAATTTTAACGATAAATACAAAGAGTTTGATCGTATAGATACATATAACATAACACTTTCTTTGAACTCAATATTTTCCTTAAGATAACATAATCTAAACTTACGTAATCTCAAAAGAAAATATATAACATATTTTACTATACAACAAATACTCAAAATAGGAAGTATAATTGTTAACAAAAAAAAAGAAAACAAATACTCAAAATAGGAAGTATAATTGTTAACAAAAAAAGAAAAAAAATAGCAAGTATATAGAAGATCTTTTAGTCTATTTTACAACCAAGTTCAAAATATAGTCTCCACATCATACATGGAAAAACTCCCTACTCATAACAATTTCACATGATTCCAATTTTTTAACTTCTTTTTGAAGTATATGACATATAAGATATCATTTAAGGAAGCTTTATCAAAAGTAAAGTAAATATCTTAGATATATCTAAATCATAAAAACTTTATTTTGTGACTCTTCCAAGTATATCACCTTTATGATTTTTTACTACAAAATTGAATAATTATCTTTTACAATTTAAAATCTCTATAAAAAAAAGATTAGCGATGTAATTATTATTATAAACATTTTGAATTGAAGTCCAACAATTAGTAGGAAGAAAAAATTTTTGCTTTTCAAAAATAAAAAAGTTTATCGACTTTTTTCTCATCTAATAAATAAAATTGAAATAAATAAATAGATTTTTCTAATATCAAATTTTATTGATTGTAATAAAAATATTATCAATTTTTTTTATTATTTTCATACTATTAAATTGTACAAATATTGCAAAAATATCATAGAATTTTTTTGTTACATTCATATTATTAAATTTTACAAATATTATAAAAATATCATTGACGTACATTTGTAAAATTTAATGGTATATAAGTAACAAAAAAATTGATGGTATTTATGTAATATTTGTATAGTTTAATGGTTTGAAAACAATAAAAAAATAGATGATATTTTTATAATAACTCTCAAAATTTAATGGTAAAAAAATCTATTTACTTAAGCTAAAACACATTCTTAGAAATTGTTAGACAAATTTATACATAAAATTTACGGAAAATTTTAGCTATAAATTTTCTAAATCTATCTCTCTATCATAAACAATTGTAGCATGAGTTACATCAAAGAATACAACCACTAATTTATGTTGTCATATTACCCTATCTTTTTTGTGGTCGGAAACTTAAAAATCTTTTGGCCATATCTACTTGCTTAGGAACCTTTTTGCATAAATTTTTAAAATGATAAATTAATGATGAAAGTTTTTATGTTACCGATATAATTAGTTAAAGGGGGTGAATAGATATAAAACAAAAATATGTTAAATTAAAATTTAGTAGAATGATCACACGAACAATCACGTGTAAAATAAAATAAAGCAAAAAGATAAATAACACATGAGATTTTTAGGTGAAATCGTTGATCCGTCTAACTACCCACTATGAAAATAATGGTCTATTACAAGACTATGGCCCAAATTACCCATGAAGGTAATATCTCAAAGTAACCAACTTGATATAAACCAAGGGGTTAAGACCTAGCTAAATTTCAGATTATATAACAAATGGTTTCTCCACAAATCAATGGATATTACTCACCATTAATTTGAGGGGGAAAATGCCACAATGATATGCTATTTTCTTGATAAGTCTAGCATAAAAATCCCTAACAAGTATGGATATTACTCACCACAAAGGTTTGGATGCTAAATAATGCCACAAAGGTTGTCAATCCTTTGATAAATTGCTTGAAGAGTAACAAAGAGTATGAATGAGCTCTCAAATGATTTAAAAAACCAATTAATTTGCCAAAAAATGAGACAATTGAGCTACTTTTAAGTATTTATAGGATACAAAGAAACCTTGAAAAATATTACATCACAACCCTTAATTTCATCCAAGAGTTGAAAAATAAACCATTCCAAAACACACGGCAAAGGTGCAATGTGCCTAGTCCAATTTTGCTAATTTTATCCTAATTTCCATGCTAGGTTTTTTCTACTCCTTGCACTCCCATTTTGGCTCCCCTTGATTTTACATGACCTATTGAATGAGCCTATTTAAAGCCTTCTTGAGTTGTGCTCTTCTAGACCTTGTGGTTAGTCTACTTGGGATTTGTATAGCTCTATGATTCTCATCACTACTTATAAGTCTTTTACTTTATTTCATAGTCTCCACAAGCAATGTGTTTGTATCCAAACCGACATTCTAACTAACTCAAGTCACATGATTTATCGAACTCGTTCAAATGGCACCTGAAACTTTAGCACATGAACAAAAATATAATGTGTATCCTAAAGTGGCCTAAATAATAAAAAATTCTAGCTAGATGATTTGACAGAATAACAAATAAATCAAAAAATCACTAGCAATCCTATAACAAATGTTTAATCACAATAATACAAATATTATAGACTTATATAATATCTCCAAAAAATGTTTTTAAAGTAATTCTCCTCCTTAATTAGCTCTTCACTTTTTGTTGAATTTTTAATTAATGTTCCATTTTTTCTCTCTCATTTTGTGTCATACGAACAAACAACTCAAAATAAGTACAAGCATGAATATTGTATTTTCATTTGAAATGAATGTGAAATCTAAAAGCAAATTCAAGAAAATAAGCAACATAAAGATGAAGTACAAAATAGTAGGTGAAACAAATGTAATGTATTCATTGACATGATTCATGTACAATATCAAACATATATAAACTACATTTCAAAACATGAAAATTCAAAAAACAAAATGACTTCTAAACAACCAATAATATAGTACAAAACAACAAAATAAGATACAGATAAATCATTGTCTTGGAGGTTGAAATCCGTACTGTGAATGGATATCCTTGATCATGGAATACATTACCTTTTGTTGTTCATCCATGGTAATCATTCTTTGTTCAATAAAATTTATTTTGGTTGACAATGCTTTCATCCTCGTATGCATTTTATTTTCAAATAAGTATTGATGAGAAGGTTCAAAAGAAGGCATATTTTTCATATCATCGTCTCTAAAAATGTCATTTATTGTGTCATTATTAGTTCTAATTTTAGTGGCTACTCCTCCGCTGGTATCAATATCAACGAGCTTCTGTCTATTTGAGATTTGGGTAGATGATCTTGAGATGGTTAACTTTTTAATGTCACCTATCAAATGAATGAAATAAGAATCCCTTATTGGTTGTACACTCGTAACTATAATCAATTGTGTAATGAAGCAATTATAAAAGGGGTCCAATTCTTGGGTTTATTACTTGAGATTGGTTTATAATTTCATCTTGAATGACTGTACTTACATTGAAAGCTATTCAATTTACAACACAATAAAATATCTTAGCGCTTAGGTACCCAATCTCACATAATGCTTAGATGGTAACAGATTTACATATATCATCTTGTTCAAAACCTAATAGAAGGAAATGAATTCAATTGAGTTATAAAATTGTTTAGCAATAAGATCGACATTGGGTGAACCAGAAAGATCAGTTAACAAATCCTCATCAAATATTCTATACCATTCTAAGTGAAACCTAACATCCTTGATGTTTGTGATATATAAAAATGTATCGATTCTCCAAGTCTAGATGTCAACAATTTTGTTTTGGTCAAATATCCTATAACTCATTGGCTCAAGATGATAGATTTTTGGGTCAATATTAATATAAAATTTACGAACTGGGTAGGACAACATAATTTGGAAGGTGAGAATAAGGATTACCATCCCAGAGCCCTAATGGCTTAAGTGATTCATATTTCAAGTAAAATTAGACGTTTATACAAAGTAGTTTGATACCTCGTTTTTAGACTCATCATCCCACTATTGAGATGCCCCATAGGTAACCCACTTACAAATCTCCTACTTTCTTACACATAGCGTTCTAATTAACTCAAGTCACAGAAATTATCGATCTCGTTCAACTGACACCTTAAACGTTATCGCATAAACATAAGTGTTGTCTGTGTCTTAGAGTAAATTAAACAATGAAAAACTCTAGTTAGATGATTTAACAAAATAACAAATAAATTAAAAATCAATAGTAACCCTATAACAGATTTTTTAGCACAATAATACAAATATTTTAGTTTTATTAATCAATCAAATACAATCACAAAATATTTGATAGATTAATTAATGAAATAAGCCTAACAGAAAGACTTTTGAAAAATAGATTTAGATACAAAGCACAAGTTGTAAAAGTTGATTCAATTGTGGTTAAAAAAAACTATATGCTTAGGTTTGTTTAAATAGAATATATTAAATTCATAGGTCAAATGTCTATTACTATTATGTCCATAAAATCATTTAAAATAGCTTTAGAAAATAAAGACAATATAGTAATAAAATAATTTACCTAGAGTAAAAATTAGATTAAAATTGAAACTCTAACTATAGGATGGAAACTAATAAACATTAATGATGAAATATAACTCATCCTTTAATCACCACAATTAGGATGAAACTATAAATGACCCTTAATATGAACTTAATTGAAATGAAACATGTATGTATAACTTATAGTTATGTCAAAAATAAGTACAATTAATTGAATAAGATTTTGGAGGAAAACGTAAGATACAATATGCATGTAAGAGTAATTTTATTTGTATTAGTTATAACACAAACTACACCAACATATTAATTTTATACTGAATCTTAAACAAAAATCTCATTATCAAATCAAGTGGGATTCATAAATGTTTATAAAACGTGTAGCTTATTTATGAATACAAATACAATAAAAATGTAATTTTAGTAGAGATATATAAAGTTTTCTTATATATAATTGCATCAAGGCTCGAGATCTTTTGTCTTATTAATAAGATCATAATATATCATTTAAAAAGATCACATAAATTTTTAAGAACTTATATTATAGATAATATTTTAAATAATATGTCATGATCATGGTAATAAACAGTAATTAAGACATAATTTAAGATAAATAATTCGAAACCTTAAGAACTATATATTAAAGGTAATATTTTAAATAATATTTTTTAATTATGTTAATAAAATAATAATTAAGATAAGATTTAAGATAGATGATGCAAAGCCTTGCATGGATCTTCTCTCTTATTAATAGGATAATAACAAGTTATTGAATTGATCTTCTCTCTTATTAATAGGATAATAACGAGTTATTGAGAAAGTAACACAAATTTTTAAAAGTTTTATATTATGAATACTATTTTAAATAACTTATCACAATTCTATTAATAATAAAAATTAATATATGATTTAAGCTAGATACTCCAAGGTTTTAAAGGTTTTAAAAGGCTTCGATTAATAATTTTCTATCTTACTTTTTATCTTCTTAATATAGAACATTTAAAAAAGTTATGAGTCATGCATCATGATTAATATTTTAAATGATTTTATTATATTAATAACAAAGATAGTAAGTGCAATTTAAGATAAATGATTATAAAATTTTAAATTTTAAAATTACTTCTCCATAAAATCTGGGCCTTAACGGTTCAAACCCAACCCGAGTTTTCGGCCTGTTGTGTTCGCAAACAGGTTTTCATCGTTTCATTTCATGCTATTTCTTTCAAGCTACAAGCACCCTCCTCCTCTCTTTACTCGGCTGCGCGGTTCTGCTTGCGTAAAACAATCACTGTAAGGCTCGACCGACATCGAAGCTCAGAGCCCTAAAACCCTAAATCTCTGCAACAATGAACTGTGCAAGTAACTCTCTTCCTCTGCCTCTCTATGTTTGTTTTTCCCTCATTTGTCAATGACTTAGACTTTAGCTAATCTCTCTTCTGGTTTGCTTGCATATAGTCTCTGGCGAGGTTCCGGAAGAACCCGTAGTATGTAAAAGTTCGGGCTTGCTCTTTGAGAAACGTTTAGTCGAGAGGCACATATCAGTATGTTAATCTTATATCCCTTCTGTCCATTTTAGGGTTTTTTCTTTATGTATTTTTCTCTATCAGTAGCTGTTTGGTTGCTAGGAAAATGTTCAGAAGTAAAAGAAAAATCTTGTGCATGGTCTACATTTGCTGATTTAGTTGTAATTTGTGATCTTGCTAGGATTACGGTAAGTGCCCAGTTACGGGAGAGCAGCTTACCATGGATGATATTGTTCCAATCAAAACAGGCAAGGTATGCAAGTTTCCTTTTCTCGGGTTCTTTTAAGCCTGTCTCTGTCTTTATAACTTTCTTTTAGATATCCCTATCACGACTTTTATCTGCAATCTATTTGTCGGGACCGTTCAAAGGCTTCATGATATCACAAACTTTAAAATGGAGCGTATCCCTCAGCCATTTTTGATGAAAATGGGGATTATGTCGGATCCTTTACATTCCGACAAAGAAACTTCATTAGTTAATTGTACTTTGTTATCTTAATTTCGTGTTTTTTAATTTCTTAAATGGCCTTTGATGCAGATAGTGAGGCCCAGACCTTTACAAGCTGCTAGCATTCCTGGTATGCTCGGAATGTTCCAGCATGTATGTATCTTAAACCTTTTATTATTAATATTTATTTTTTTGTGGGTATTTAGATTTTGACAATTCTTATCATTGCTTTTAATGAATACCTAGTGATGCTACTAATATTGGTATCAATAGTTTTGTTATGCACCACTTCTAATGTTTCATTTAATCGTGTGCTGTGGTTCGCTCTTTGCTGCTTCCTTTTCCCCCCCTTGGTAGGTAATGCTATAGATTGGTGCTCTAAATAATTTTAAGTTAAAGATTTCAATTTTCATATATTAGTGGTTTGGCTATTGCTTTTTATTAATGTAAACTACTTGTGTTGGTGCTCTTGCAAGGCACACTATTTTACCCATCTTTCTCTTTGTGCTTATTGATGATGTGAAAGGGGAAGGGGTGAAAAAGATTGGCATCTTGATTTGTTATTGTATTTTCATAGATTTCATGTTTATTGGAGGGAATGGTAGAACAATGGCATCACAGGTTGTAGTTGATGGGTAAGGTTATATGCTCAAATAGGATCCTGACTTGGCTAATTTATTTTGAGAATTTTGCATATCTGCAAAAAATTAAAAGGTAGAGGAAATAAATTATCTGCATTCTCATCTTGGAGGAAAATGGATTCTTAGCTTCAAAGAAGTTACTATTATCTTATATTTGGCTTTCAGAGTTGTGTTTTCAAAATTGGCATATATGAAACACTTTTTAATTTTTCTCTGAAATTCTTTGGATGTATAAATATGATAACATCCTAGGTCACTTGGTAAGATAGAGCAAATTGAATGTCAACTAGTAACTGCAAGCTTCTGTAGAAAATATTCTGGAAGATACTCCTGAAATAAACTGACTTTTATGAAGCTAGTTAACGGGAATATTGTCTTGCTTCTGATCTATGATTTTCTTCTTTATCAATGCATGTCATAGAAAAAACTATATATATATTCATTTTAGAGAATTGAATGATTCTTATAGGTTGCATTTGCTAAGAATGCTTGAAAAATATATATCAATTGTTCTTGTTGGAATGAATGTAAATACTCTGTAGCAACAAAGTGACAGTAGTGGCAATTTCAATAACTAATATGGGACAAGATTATCAAAGAGAGTAATTTATTTTGTTTAGAGTTCTATTAAAGTAATAGTTTATTTTGTTTGGAGTTCTAATTTTTATGTACTACTAGTGTCCCACTTGAAAACCTTTACTTAGAGTTCTTTTTTTGTTTGTATTACTAAAGTCTCACATGGAAACTTTATGAATTATTCTAGAGACTTTTCAAATATAAATAACTAGGCCCTGCTTGCATAAGACATCTTAAAAAATAATCAACTTAGTAATATTAAAGAAGTTTTTTTATTTCTTTTTTTCTCTTATTCCTACTTTTTAGGAATAGTTCTTCTTTCTTTCGTTTCGAAGTTGAAGTCCTCTTATTTATGAGATAGATGAATATCTTTAGGCTAGAGTTGCTAGAGTGCTCGTCTAAAGATATATAACATAGCTAGACTTGTCCTATTCTAGATTTGCTAGAGTGCTTGCCTAGATAATAGTTTTCTTGTGTTTGTTTCATAACATAAATACAAGGACCTCTTACCAAAGAGTGAGTTTGGCTAATCTAAATTTTGTTCATATTTTTCTTATTTTCTAAGTGCTTTCATATTATTGGTGCATTCATGCTTCCGTCATGCATCAATGACCCTTTAGCATATTCTTTTGATATTGAGTTTGGTCTTTTAAGTTTCAACTTCTCAATGAAGAAAAGTTTGTGCAAGTAAACAATATTATAGTATTTTTTAGTAAAGCTAACTTATCCATTTTTCATCATTGAAATTAGGAATGGGATAGTTTGATGCTGTCCAATTTTGCTTTAGAGCAACAGCTTCATACGGCAAGGCAAGAACTTAGTCATGCCCTATACCAGGTATTGCTAGATTATTGAAATTGAGTACCTTTGAATCTTCATTTGAAAATTATATTTCTCGGATCATGCACACTGTACTTTAGGTCTACTTGTGTGGTGTAATTTTCTGTTTCTTTCTTGATGCCTTTAAATTCTGTTAGACTTTTATTTTTTCATCTGTCCATGAGCCTTAAGGTTGTACAAAGTAATGTATGAACAGATTATTATATGCCTTCTTTTGTTGTTCTTATTCATATTTGGCTAGTGTACAATTTTCTTTGCTTGCCATAGTGGACCTTCATTTTCTCTTTTATAATCATGCACTGATCTTCTCACTACTAAAAGTTCTATTTTTTCTTGGATGAAAGTTTACTACAGAGAGACTGCAAAATATCTCCTATAGGGTTCCTTTAGTAAAAATAGTTTTTGTTGAAGGATTATATTGTCCCATATCGACTAGGCGTTCGGCTGTAGTGCAGTTTATAAGTGTGGAGCAACCCTTAACTCAATGGGATCTTATTGGGTTGAGTTAGGCCTTGAGCTTATATAACAGTTTCCATACCATCCCATGGTTCTTGATGATTTGATCCACGAGTATTTTGCAGATAACTTCTGTGCCATCATTTAGCTACTTCGAAGAGTGAGCTTCCATAGGAAAAATATTTTTTAAACTGTGAACTTTCTGGATAAAAGGTTTAAGCTAATGTTCATTTAAGAGTATTTCTCATTGGTCATATATATGAGAAAATGGGCTCTAGCTCTCTGCTATAAGGCTGCTCTTTTTTATAAAAGGAAATCGAATTTACGGCACTCCTTGATTCCTTTGTTTTTTTGTTCCATTTATTTTCTTTATGATCTCATCCCATGCATATGCTCATAGCCTGTTTACCGCTTGTATGCTAGAGTGTGGCTTTCATGCTTGATGCATCTGACTTTGTTTCTCTCTGTTGTTTTGTGACAGCATGATGCTGCATGCCGTGTGATTGCAAGACTTAAGAAAGAAAGGGATGATGCAAGATCTTTACTAGCTCAGGCTGAGAGACATCTGACCATACCAGCATCTGCAGCAGTTGCTGTAAATGTCTCTTCCTTGAGCAATGGGAGGACAGGTTTGTTATCTGCTTTTTGCTTCATTTTACATTGTCACATTGAATTTTGCCCGATGGCCTGTTGAGTTCTTTTCCCCATGTAGCTGCTGCTGCTGATGAGTTGGGCCCTGGTGGAAGGAAAGTGCATCCTGGAATCTCTTCCAGCATTCTTGATGAGCTACATGAGTGTAATGTTGCTCTTTCACAGCAGCGTAAAAAGCGACAGGTACTACATATGACCATTTTTGTTATCTTTTTAAATTTAGTATTTTACTGCAATTTCCAAGGGGTTTCTCCTAGACTATCTGTTATATGCCCAAGATATCATTTTATGATGCCTGCGTTTAAAATAATTATAAGAGTTTTCTAATTCATTTATTTCCTTGTGATTTGTTCAGATATCCGCCATGTTGGCTCCAGTTGAGGCTCTGGAGCGTTTCACACAGATATCTAGTCATCCCCTCCATAAAACGAACAAGCCAGGCATTGTATCTCTTGATATTCATCCTAGCAAGGTACGCCAATTTTTTCATCTGATTCTCTCCTACCAATCACCATCCCCGAACACCTATACCAGCAAGTCTAATTATGTAGTGCATACAATGTTTATTATATCAGTGGCTACTACGGTGTATTGTTAGTGATTTAGCATTCATATACTTCGTCCAATATGCTCCTTCATTACAGAAAGATAATTGTATGTTATAGGTAGAAAGAGGGACAGTATCAAATTCTTAGATAGCCTAACTGTGAACTTGACTACAGAACAATTCTAAGCTTGTTGATGGTGTTTACTGCTCAAAAGATATTGCATAAGATGTTTATATATTTGAGTTTCATTGTTATATGCTAGGTTTTAAAAGGTGGATTCTAGTCTCAATGCAAATTTTCTCTAGTGAGGCCAGGCTTAAGCCTTAGGGTTTTGAGAATTTGAGGCCTAAGCCTCAACCCTCAACCCTCTACTTTATGAGAAATTTAATATGTAATTCACAAATAGTTAATGAGATAATATAAATGAGTAGAAAATATCATCATAGTAATCATAGTAACCTCGCATATCCATGGAAATTCGTATGGACGGCAGGTATTGATAGCAAAATCAGGTGAATATAAAGAAAAAAAAAGATACTAGAATATATATAAAAAAGAAAAAGATTAGGCTCATAACTGTGAGCAAAACTACACTTTAGAGAATCCCATTGAAAGAAACAAGAAAAAAGAAGAAATATGAGAAAAGGGGATAAGTAAAAGAAAATAACTGTAATTAGCTGGAGGAGTGGCTATATGCTAGCTGGAAAAGAGGTAGGCTGAAGAAGACCAAAAGTTCTTGGTCAAAATAGCTGAAGCTTTATGAAGCTTGCTAAACCTCTCAAAGTTTAATTTTTTTCTGTCCTACTTGTAGTTCTATTAGACCAAAATTATGAACTTTTCTTAAAAATGCATATTGGGTCATAATTTCTCAAACAAGTGTTTTATTTCATTGTAAAACTATAGTAAATAGACACATGCATCCCACTGCCTCAATATCCTCACACTGAGGCATACTGAGACCTATATTACCTTGACTCGGCAGTTTTGGCTGCCATATCTGCATTGACACGACGTGACACCAACTTGGGCGAGGGATGTGTCGAATGCGACAGGTACTCCTAGACAAGACAACTGCCACTGTATTTCGATGAGGCACAAGAAAAACTTAATCGCCTTCCTTGGATAATAATAATATGCTGTCAGAAAATAAAAATAAAGACAAAAAGATTGGGTTGGGGCTGCAGACAACTTTTAGATGGGCTTTGAGGTTGAAGACACTTTTAAGATAGGCTAAGGCTCTTAATTAAGGACTATGATCATCTGCTTGTTTGTATGTCTTTAAATATTAATCGTCAAGTTTACATCTAATACATGTGGTCATTTGAAACTATTCATAAAAAATAATATTTTACCCTTAAATTAAGAATGTATGGTTTAGATTTGACAAATAAAAAAAAGTGGAGGATCTTATTCCCTTAATTAAACTTATAATTTTAATTTTACGTTTTTTTTCCATTTTTATTTTTTGCTAAGATTTTTTTATTTATTTTTATGCTGAAATAATATATGAAAATAATTAAAAATATTCAATGTACTAAATACGTTTATACAAACAATATAAATTTATTTTTTTAAGGGGTGAGATTTAAAAATATACATTTTATATAGCCATATCCAAATATCCATATCTAAACATTGGACATTTTAGCTGCGTGCGGTACAAAAATTGAATTAAGGAGTGAGTCAGACACCTAGACACGTACCCGCATTAGACACTTTCTCTCGAGTCCATGTAACGTGGACTGAGACACATTGCCTCAGCAGGAAGAGGTGTAAGCCTCAGCATAAACTGAAAAAATAGGTGAGCTTTGGGGCGCCTCTTTTAGGAAAAATGTCAAAGTGCCCCTGAAGGTGGCATCTCAATTTTTTTGAAACAATGATTACAAGAGTAGAAGTCACTATGATGTATTATATAATTTATATATGTAATATGCATTCTAACATGTTTAAAGGTACTATTATGTATTATTAAAAATTTGGCACTTGCACGAATAGAAGTCACTTTGCTGTATTATATAAATAATATACACTATGAAATAGGTAATATATATTGTAACATATTTAAAAGTACTATTGTGTATCAAAAATAATTTGACATTTAGTTTGTATTGCCGCACCTTTCTGATAAACATTTCATAAGCGTGCATGCCTTTGGTTAAATAGTCAAATAAAACTTAGATTATTGGTGAATTGATGTGGATAAAGTCATACATATGAAACCTTGTGTTTTAGATTTTTGTGGATTATCCTGTGAATTATTTCCATATGATCTAATATTTATTGTGAAGCATAGCTCATAGTTTTCCAGTTGCTAAGAATCTATTGCATTTTTAGTTGTGCCTTTTGGTTTTTTTTATTGGTGGTTGGTTGATGGTAGGCTTCACTGTGTAATTCTTCTAGTTAGCTATCAGTAGCAAGTTGATAGTTGATTCAAATATGTTTAACTTTGACATAAGAGCTTTTCATTTTTTTGGCTATCAGGATCTCATTGCTACTGGTGGTCTTGATACAAATGCTGTATTATTTGATCGGTCATCTGGACAAATCTTATCCACTCTTGTCGGTCACTCAAAGAAGGTATCTCTTCTTTGCATCGGAAATATTTATTTGTGTTTTCATAAAATAATGCTGAAAATTGGCCTTTGCTAGGTGACTAGTGTAAAATTTGTAGATCGGGATGATCTTTTCTTGAGTGGTTCAGCAGACAAGGTAAACTTAATCTTTGGTTGATTTAGAATTTCATGGATACAGATTATTATTTTCCATTGTCTTCCTGTTATAGTATGTTTCTACCATATTATATACGTTAGCAATTTTTATAATTTGGTTAACATAGGTTTTAAAGTTGTCACTGTTGATCTACAAAGAATTAGGATGAATAGGAACAGTGGACTGACAAACTTGTCAGAGAATGTGTTTTCTGGAAAATGGAATCAGCTACTGAGCTACATGTGTGCTTTCATTTTTAGATAATTTGTTCTTGTTCCATGTCTTAGGCTTAGTCAAGTTGAGTATTAAGAAACTTTTACATAATATCCTTAAGACTTGCAGAGAAGGCTTTTGTTTATTGTTTACTAGGTAATTGTGGGACCTGGGATATTTCGGAGCAAGTTTATGTTGTGATGGAGGATTTTTCTGTGTAGCGTGGCTAGTGTATAGGCAGTTTGTAAACTACTTGACTCATTTTATTTGTTCAATTAGTATTTTTTTCCTGGAAAATTGTGCTGATTTTCTTATATGGAGTCTAGATTTTGTTTACATAGCACTAGAGATGTAAAGTGGGTTATACCATCCCATACCATGTCCCATTTATTGTCCCTAATGTGCTCATGGTTCAAAGTTCCATCTCATTGAAATATAATCTCGTCCCATTTAGATTGTAGTCTTGGTGTGTCTCACTTAACATAATGTTCTATCATTTTTTTATTAAATTTTACATTATAAATACTCATGTTTTATATTTATCATTGTTCTTGAATTTTTATTTGTGCCATTTAGGCCCAGAAATAGGATATCCCGACTAGTACCATTCTATTACCAACCCATGGGTTGTATCATGGGTAAATTAGACATCCTATCTCAATTTACACCTCTGTGTATCACTAAGCATGCTTCATATGACTTCCTGGTAGATCATTATTTGTTAGTTCATCTTCCCCAACTACAAAATAAAAAAAATAAATTCAATGCCATCTGGGTTAGTTTAAATTGCAAAGTAGTACGAGTTCAAAAATATAACTATCATAAGGTTAAGTGATGTTGTTGGACTTTTGGAGGTGTTTAAAAAATATCAATTAATTATCAAGAAACCTAGGGGAGAACTTTATAATAGAGCAACAATTAAAGGATGTGATTCCCTATTTGAAGCACCTATAGGGGTAGTTGTTTGTTGTACAGATTGGGAGGATCTTAGTAATTTTTCCTTTACATTGCTCTCATATATTGATATATCTTGATGATGCAGACAGTGCGTGTATGGCAAGCATCTGATGATGGTAACTATAACTGTAGCCATATCCTTAAAGATCATAATGCTGAGGTAACTACTTTCATTATTCATATCTTTTTTTTTAATACCTAGGCCACCATAGCAGTGTCATGAGGTCCATGAGCCAGTGAACTGAAAGTTTACTATAGAGAAGGTTGTAATATGCTCATGCATCCAAAAGAAAAAGATGAGAGGTAGAATTATGATATTCGTCATAATAGATACCCAAGTATGAGTTGAGTGCCTCAGCCCTTGGGGTATGGTTTTGTGAAATTTACCATGCTAGCTTGTAAGTGTTTAAATGGTCCATAGGCCATATACATATGTATGAAGCTGTAGCTGTTAAAGTTAAGTCCTAGAAATCTAGCAAGGTTGTCTGAGGTGACAAACTGTGGGTTGTTACACTAAAATATTGCAAATTGGGGGATGAGGAACATATTCTCTTCTTTGTATAAACTCAACATTTTCTTCTGCTTTTTTTTCTTTAAAAAATGTGCCTTTAACATGAATATCTTGTAAATGCATGTCAACATGGATATATGTTTTGTAGATTGTCATCTACTGACTTGATTTTACATTGGTATAGATAACTTTTTCATGTCAGTCTTTCCAATTTTAATTTGTAATTCTTAATGTCTTGGTGCTTTACTATCACTAGCTCAAGAAAATTTACCATTTACTTACCGAGACTTCATATTATTTGCACATTTCATCTTTCTAGTTTTAGGTGGACCCACTTTTGTGGTTCATGACTTGTTTTGATTATGTGGTCATTCTCATAAGAAGTTATTAAAAGCCGAAAAGAACATTAGAATGCAGTTACAATTTGTTAGAATCTGTAGCAAGAAGGATAACCACCTTTACCTCTAACTTGGACTGATTACATGTTGATAGGGAGATAGAAAAAAGCTTTGGAATGGGAAGAAAAAAAATTAGGTATAGAGGAGTCACATTAGGGGTTAGAGGGAATTAACATTCTCAATACTCAATAATGGTTTTATTTGCTGATGAATACAATGATCTGATCCGTAAAGGGTTAAGGAGAGTAATTCGGTTCTTGTTTACTATAGAAGTTGTTAAATAGTTAACATCCAACTAAATAAATTAATCTGAAAAGTTCAACTAAATATATAAATGACCACAAAAGGGGTTTGAGAAATAAATACTGATAATCTTATGGTGAGGGTACCTTCTCAGAGAGCAGGTTTGGTCTACAGTTAGACCTAATCGGAGTTATTGTAGGGGTTTCATTTTGGAGAAATCCATACTAGATTGCTCTGATGGTCATCGTGTGTGATTGTGACATTCTGATGCTTGTCTCTTTGCTACACATTGTATGCATGCAGCACCATTGCTTTATGAATTTTGATTTCTGTAATTGTTTTTTACAATGGGTTAGAAATGATAAGCTGATCCTGATTTCCAGGTGCAAGCTGTTACTGTTCATGCCACGAATAACTACCTTGTGACTGCTTCTCTTGATAACACTTGGTGCTTTTATGAGCTTTCTTCTGGATTATGTCTAACACAGGTTTTATTCTTGCTCTCTCTCTCAATGTTGAAGCAGACAAATCATGATTTTGTAATCAGTATCTGCATACCAGTCCTTTTAGAATAATTTTCTACTCTGGAATTCTGTTATGTACATCACATCCAAACACTAAAATTAATCAGTTCTTTTAAAGTATGATGACATATTGACATGCATTACATTCTCCTTGATCAAGTATGTAAATGTAGATGCCTTCTTTTTTAGTACCTAGTAATAAGTATTTTTTTGGGTGGTCAAATACCTAGTAATAAGTTGATTTAGTGTTTTGTCTCTCTAAGTATTTTAGTTCGCTCTTAACGAAAAGGGTTTTCTAACTATTTAAGTATCTTTTTTGATGTCTAAAGGAGATTACCTTTACTTCTGCAGGTTGAGGACCCTTCAGGATCTGATGGGTACACATCTGCTGCATTTCATCCTGATGGTCTTATCCTGGGAACAGGCACATCTGGATCTATTGTTAAAATTTGGGATGTAAAGAGTCAGGTAGGTAGTTCTGTTGTTACTTCTAACTTTCTTTTCGGTTTGTAATTGCTGATTTTACTCTAACTTCCATATCTTAACAGACAAATGTTGCCAGATTTGATGGCCATGTAGGAGCAGTAACTTCTATATCCTTCTCCGAAAATGGTTACTTCCTTGCGGTAGGTGTTTTACTAGCAACAGTAGTAGATACTTGATTAGACTTGTTATGTGCTGATTATTTTTATTTTATTTTTTTGGTACTGGATAGACTGCAGCTGCTGATGGTGTTAAGCTTTGGGATCTACGCAAATTGAGGAACTTTCGGAATCTTGATCCTTATGGTTCAGATGCACCAACTAGCTCTGGTATGTATCGTCTTCGTGGTGCATTTGATTCTTTCTAGAGATTAAAGAAGATATCTAAATCCCTTAAACATCTCTACAAGAATTGAGAACAATCTAAATTAAGTTAAGGCTCACCTTGGCTTTCTCTCTCTCTCTCTGTTTTTTTTTAATTTCTAAATCTCTGTCTTGTCTTTTTGTGACAAATTATACTACGGTTAGTTTTATAAGTTATTCCCTGTCTAACTATGTGCTATTATCATGTAATTTCAGATTTACTTGTTTATGGAAAAAAGGATACACATCTGATTTTGCTGCTTTACTATATGGTGAATTCTAGTTTTGGTTCTAAACTAGCTTTCATAATGTAAGTTATGTTTCTGTTGCAGTTGACTTTGATCACAGCGGATGTTACCTGGCAATCGCAGGGTCGGATACAAGGTGAGTCTATGGGGAACCTGGAACTTGTCCTTTGTTTTACTATATTGGTTAAGAAATATCCTGTCTAAGATGGACCTTCAACAAATTCCCCTACTTGTTACATAATTGAAGAACTTTGGCATGTTGTAGTATCTGTGATCTGCTGAAGTCATTAAGTATAGACATAACATACTAAAGAGGCCTCACCCAGTCTTGTACCTTGGATAAGAATAAATTTCAATACGACTTTGTTATGAGGTAGTCATTGTGAAGCTTGAATATGTTCTTGTCTTCAATGTCATGATTAATAATCATGACGTTGCAGATCATAATAAGCATGAAGATCCCAAAGTCTGTTGTGCTGAGAAGATCAATAGTTGTGTCCTCTTAAGCTACAGCACTTTTGTTACCTTTGATATTGTAGAATCTAGATATTTGATGCAGGAATGTAGAGAAGAAAATAATTTAGAAGGAAAATTAGAAAAACACTTGAATTCTAGGCTGCCACAGCCAAGAAACCCCAAGAATGTTAAACCCAAAGGGAGATAAATAGCTTTTTATCAAAGAAACCAGTAACTCTCCTTTAGACTACACAATTTTATAAGCTTCTAAAAACATTCCTAACCTTAGAAGAAAATAACTCTTATTTAACTACTAAAAAGGAAAAATCTTATTTAGATATATACTTGTACTCTCTAAAATAAAAACTGTTGAATGCAAAATGTTGTTGCTAGTCATTAAAACAAAAAATCTAAATAATTTGAGGAAACTTGCAAAAAATATATTTGATAATTATTTCTTCTTGAAACTCTTTCAATCTAACTCTTGGAGCTATATGGGGTATAACCTGAGCTACAGAATTGGACTAATTTTAATGTGGTATCTGCTTTTGCAGAGTATACCAGGCTGCTAATGTTAAATCAGAGTGGAACTGTATTAAAACTTTTCCAGATTTGTCCGGCACAGGTTTCTCTCGTTCCTTACCTTGCTTTTAGTAGTGAGTTAAACTGAATCTCTTGTCCTTGATGATTAAAACATTCTTACTTTGTCTCAGGCAAAGTGACTTCTGTAAAATTCGGCCCAGATGCAAAATATATTGCAGTAGGATCAATGGATCGAAACCTGCGCATTTTTGGCCTGCCCGAGGGCAATGACATAATGGAATCATAGAGCACATCAAGTTTTGCTCAAGTCTAGGTAAACCATTTTAGGAACCTGTAGTTGTGCTCGTGCCCTACTGTTTTTCGTGTGTGTTTGCTGATGTACATGTCGGAATTCTTTTGGTTGGTTGGTTGGGTTGATAATATCGTTTTTATATTGCAAAATGATGGTGTTCCGTTTCTTCAAGAGTGGCCAGCTTAATATGTAAGCGGTGCTGGGTGGAATCTACATTTGGCTTTAGACCCAAGTCCTATTCAAGCAGCAACATCAACCTCAAGTATCAACTAGTGCCAAAAAGTTTGTTTGTTTTTTGTTTATGTTGTAACCTTGAACGTCTGAGCACATGACACTCTGGTCTTGTTATTTTTGAGTCTATTTTCTTCAAATGGATGAATGATTACTACCATTTGCATGATGTTGTAACAAAGTTGTCTCGAAGGCAAACATTATAATGAGTTAAAACGAAGAAAAAAAATTCGCTAAATTTACTACTGCCGTTTAAAATGGCATCAACAGCCAATCATAAAGCAGGTTTAATCCATGGGGTGGAGTACCTGTTCTTAGCTGAAAGGAAGATGGCGACCAAATTGCTCTTATCCAAGGTACAAGACTGGCTATCCTAAAAGGAACGCAGATTACGAGTTCAAAATGAAAACCAAAATGATATGTTGGAAAATTAGGATTACATCATTGCATGATCAACTGACTTTTTTTAAAAAGCAAATCATGCGGTTATTGTAGATGAAAATGATTTTAATTTTTGATTTGTGATGTTTTTTTAATGATTTTTTTAATCATGTATGAAAAAGATTTCCTTTTTATGCATAAATGATTAGTTATTTAATATATTTTTATTTTCTTCTCCCTTTATAGAAAAAAATATATTTTGGTACAATTTTAAAAAGTATTTGTTTAGTTATGTCGTAATAAAAACATATTCTTTTGGAGGGGATTAAAAATGAAATTTTATGGTATCATACAATTAAATCAAATGATTTTTGATATTGATTTTCATATTTTTAAATAATCATTATTACTAATATATGGAATGATTTATAATTTTTTAAAAATATAAGATTTTGATTTATGATTTTTAATAAAAAACATCATTAAATTAATTATTTAATTAGAAATCATAACTTAAAATTATATTATCCAATCTTACTTTTTTTTAAACATAGAGGTACGGAAGAGGTGCAGTGGTTGGCTATGGCGATCACTAACCCTAGAAAACAAAAGTAACGACAAATATGATTCATGCACTAATAAATGGATTTATCAAACCTGACATTTTCATTAATAGAATTATTCCTTTTAATATCATGGATTACAAGTGTAAAAAGATTTCCCCGTGTGTTTAAAACATTTATCTAAATATAATGTGAAGGTAAAACCTATTAAATATAAATATTAATAAGAGAGATATTTTAGTATTTATTAGTGTTAAAAGATAATAATAAGACATTGTGTAAATAAATAATACAATGAAAAATTAAAATTTTCACAAATTAATTTTTTCAAAATAACTAGAATAGTTGAACACTTATAATTGATATTTAAACCCATATTTTTCAAATTTATAAATAGATTAAATGTCATTTAATTACAATCACATTGCCCTTTAAATTGAAATTGTTGGTTTTGAAATTAATTAAAAAGTAAATTTGAAATTAAGTTATATTTTTTATTCATTGATAATAAAAATCAAGAACCCAAATATACTATCCTTACTAAAAAGGATTAAAATGCCATAATTTGATAAAAAAATATATCAAGTAAATTTGAAACTAAATTTTATAACTTAAGAAGTTAAAAGTTAAAAATTAATTATCAAAAATAATAATATCTAACTTTTATTTTTTAAGACAATTGGTTATCAAAATTGCGGGCTATTTATAATATTTCTCTCTGAACTCTAGTAGTTATCTCTTTTCTATTCATTTTCATCTTTTAGATTTTGCCGGAAGGAGAGTTATTCTTTTTTTGAAGCTGGCCCTCTATCCGGGTAGTAAGCTTTTATTATTTTCCATTTTAGTTAGATAAAATCAACCATAATTTGTAGTCTTTTTTCATCTACATCTAGATCTAGAATGCCATTTCTTCCCATAAATTTTGCCTGGTGCAATCTTTCGGTATATATTTTTTATTATTTATATACTTTTCTTTTTGTTTGGATCTAATGTTATATGTAAATACACTAAAAGTGTGTTTAAGATTAATGCACTTTTCGTACAATTTAGGCAAACAAGAAGACATTACATAAGATAAAATATTGTAAGTATTGAAACTAAAATAATCATAACGGTAATTGTACTATAATGTGTCTTTCTATTGTAATTGATTTTGTAGTCGGATTCTACTTATATATTTAATTTCACTGAATTAATTTCTTTATTTTTATTTTTGAAAAAAATTGATCATTAAACAACTTTTATTTTTTTTTGCAAAATTTTTTGTAATTAAAGATTCAATTCTAAAACTAAGAAACTAGCTATTAAAAATCAAAATATTTATTAAACATGAACAAAATTAATAAAATCTTTGCAACTTAATTCATATTTTACCTATGTCTCCAAAACTATGCCATTTTATTCTAACTCAAATATCCCTTCTTATCTTAACATGAAATAAAAATAGACAAACCTCTTTGGAGCTTTAAAATTATTGACCCTTGGTCAAATTTTTTGAAAATTATTGCTAGACTTCATTGGAATTTTTGACATCCTTACTTCATTCCCATGAGCTTTCTAGTAACCACAACACTCGTAAGGACTTACAAGTTAAGAAAATATCTTACCACAATATTGGTGAGGCCTTACTTCTAGTACACATTGCAATACATGTACAAAAGCATGCCCAAATCTGTCACAATAAGGCCTTACATAGTCGTGAAAATGTCTTACCAAAACACTCGAAAGACTTTACTTTTAAGGCACTGTGCAATACATGTATATGCATGCCTTAAATCTATCCTAGTAAGGCCTAATCATGTCATAAGAATGATTTACCACAATACTAATTGTTTGTAGAGATTATAGTGTTGTAGGCTTTCTAGAGAGAAATGTGAAATGTGAATAATGATCAGATCATTTATTCATCTCATAAAGAAGGAGGTATATATAACATCTAAGAGACATGTGTCAAGATTACATTGGTAGAAACTCTATTTTGAATTGTTAGAATACATATATTAATTCTACACATAATTAGGTTGCTTTCCTAAGATCACATATTACACCCCTTATTGGAACATAGAGCTTTATTGGAGGGCTACCAATGGGCTGCCCAATCCTGGATTTTATAACTAATTAGGTGCCACTTGATTTGATTCATGAGGTCATGATTTAGAGGTCGTTAGTAGTAGAGTGCATTCGGTTAACCAATCCAGATCTCCGTACTCGAGTTATTTGAGGTTTTGTATACAAAAGTGATTCAAGTTGCTCAGGTAACGTACCTATTATATGTAGAGTACGAAAGATTAACTTCTATGTTCCCTAAATATTGAGAAGTTAAAGGAATACATAACTTGACCCCTGCATCTACATGGTTAGGTCGTTGTTAATAATAAATCTAATATAACAAGCTCTTAACAAGTAAGGTCATAAAGGTCATTTAGATAGCGACCTCTCCACATGTTTTGACATCGACTCCCCTACTCCCTATGATTTTGAGAAGTATAGGGAATATTTCCATTATTAATCTTGGTTTTAATTGGAAAACCATTCAGCTTCATTTCCCCTTTATAAATAGTAAGATTTTTTTTTACTTTTTACCCATTCAAATTTAACTTAGCCAAATTTTTCCTTAGAAGATCTCAACTCGGTATATATAACTCTTTACACTAGTCCTTTTTGCTAACAATCCATTTGGAAAAAAACTTGGCTTGGATTTCAGTCTATCTAGCTAACAATTTCATTAAAAACTAGCCTGTTTCATTATCACTTGGTCACTCTTCATCAAACCTGTGAAATTCACTCATTACGTAATTTCTTCCTCTTTTGCTTATTATTAACCATCTTTTCTAACAAAGGGAAAGGTATAGTCTACTTATCATCTCCTAAAGATGTCTCTTCAAGTAGTAGCAAAATTGTTCCTTTAAGGACAGATACACTACGAGAAGGATCTTGGGACTTAGCTCGCCTAGCAATGAGTTTGACACAAGTTGAACGATCTACTGAAACTTTGATAGGTCATGAAAGAAGGCCAACTAGCACTGGTGAGGTATCTACCAAGGAGAGCGTTCTATCCCTTCCTACTTCATCTAGATTTCACCCTTTTTCCTCATCATCTTCGTGGGGTTTGGTGCCTGTAATTCATTTCCTTGTGTCCACAGCAACAAAGGTACCTCGTTTCAAGTAAAAATGTGATAATCAGGGTGAGCCTACCTATCAAACTAAGAGCAAGCATAAGATAGAAAAGATGCTCAACATTTTGTCTGTTGATAACTTGATGGAAATCTGGCATAAATACTACAATCCTGTGTAGGTCTAATACCAGTTCCCCGACATGTATGTGATGTCGATGACCCTCAACGGGGTATTGGGTGATACATTTGGTTCCTTTCAAAATTGGATTCGGTGCCCATTTCCCAGAATGAAAGCTTGTGCCTTCAACACTTTTGACATCAATCTCGTCCAAATCAATACATTGATTCATCAATCTATTGTGTTTTGCACATAGTGATCTCCAACACCAAAACGAAAGGACTTATAACATTTAATGTTTAGTAAGGCTTTAGCAAGTAAGGAAAAATACCATACAATATCGCACAAGCCTTACTAAAACCTTCTAAAAATATTAGTAATAGACTATAACCCTAGTCTTGACCTTAAGTTTGAGACGATGTCATGAAAGATTTAGATCCCCATAAATTTGATTTGTATGTTCTCTGTCTTCTCTTTTTGATGTGTCATGAGAATAATTTTAGCTTTGTTTTAATATTTTGTATTTTTTTCCTAATTTTATGATGGCTTTAGACTTAATTGGCATTATAAATGTTAATATATAATTCGAAATTGGTTTGATTCTGGTTTCCTCAAGCAGGTTTGATCTAGTAGCTACTTTCCTAGGGATACCTTGGATAGGAGAAAATATTATATATAACATATTGTATGTTTTTTAATAATATTAGTCGTTGATATCGTCTCTATTTTTAATATCTTTTATTGATAAAAATGAAGTTAAGATGATTTTTTCATCACGTTCCTGAATCCTATTGTATGTAAGATCCTCCCTTGGATAAGAATCTACTTTGTATTGAGATATCTTATTTTGTATTCATTGATTTTGATCAATGAAATCTCTTACTCGTACAAAAAAAAGAGAGTATAAAATATTGACGAGGTCACTAAGGAACCATGCTCTAATTGATGCAAAATTTGTAGTAGCAATTTTAGATACTAATAAAGTTAAATGCCATAGTCCTCGTGCTTCATTTTATGCTAAATCTACTCCATTTTTAAGGTGTGTTCAATTGAAACTTAATGATTTTAATGGAATTCTAAAATTTAGGAGTATTTAAAGATTATAAATATTTTAAGTTTATTCAAATAGAATTTTACATAAGATTTTAAAAATTTGTGTATTCAAAAGGTCATTAATTTTATAAGATTTTAAAAACTTAGAATTTTTATGGATTTTTTAGTTAAAATTATACATATAAAATTTAAAAAATTACATAAAATAATATTCTTATAATTTATAACATAAATTGATTTTAATAATCATAATTAAATTTGAATTACATCTAATTAGAAGATATATAATATAAAAATATCATATTTAATTTTTTAATACTAAAAATATGAGCTAGTTAATATTTTTGTCATTAAAGTTTTTTTAAAGAGTTATTTTTGTTGTTTTTAGAAAAAAAATTAACTCATTTTTTTACAACCCAAAGAGTTTTAAAGATCTTTTTTTATGAAAAATTAAACGTATTATTATCCATAAAATTCATAAAACAAAATGTCTTTAATCTTTATAATTATAAATCTTTAAAAGCATCAAAATAATAATTAAATATAATCTCCTTCAATTGTTTTATCAATTACAACCCAATATTATTTAAAAGGATAAATTACGATCCTTTTTATATTAAGATATGTATCAATTAATTCCTTATATTATAAAAGATGTTTTTTATTTTCTTATTTTTTTTTTGTAAAAGGTATAATATTTTTACTATTCACTCAATATTTAATAATTTTATGATAAAAAATAACTATTAACTTAATAATTTAATAATTTTTATGTTAAAATATCATAACAAGTCATTTTTATCCATTCTTTATTTGTTAATAAAATAAAGTTTTAAGAAAATAAAATTATTTTATTAAAAATATTAATAAAAAATAATTTTTTTTCCTTTGATATTTTTTTCAAAAGTAAAAGACCAACTAACACTTTTTTTATAAAAGAATAAATAACCCATTTAGCTATTGAACTTAATGTAAGAAACATTTACGTCTTTATTTAAAATTAAAATTTTGAATGACATGTGTCGGCAGGATTACTGAAGAATATTAATTAGGAAGTATGATATTAATTAGCACAAGCATTAAACTTAAAACTTAACCCCTCTTCCAAGGACTCGGGAAAAGGGTATGCATTAGCTGTGATTTCAAACTTCCTGTACAAGACTAGGCATTGTACAGGCATTGCATTTGTTCTGATCATCAATCATTGAAATGTATAAGAACAATGGAAGGAGATTACCTTAGCCGTGAAAACGAAGAACCGCGACGAGGTAGATCGGAGCTCTAGAATAGAATGAAAACTTAAGGTTTGGACCTGAAGGAGAATGAGATTGCCTCAGCAGTTAAATATTCCGGTATGCTGAAGCTATGCCATTGATTCAAAACAGCAGAGGTACCATTAACCAATAGCTTTGGAGGTACGGTTGCATTACTTGCCATGAGAACAGAAAGAATAGAGGATTGAGAGAGAAAAGGAGAGATTTATGATTAACCCACCAATTTAAAACAATACCCAAAATCTAAAATCAAATAGAAACTCTGCTATCTCTTTGATATAAATCAAATATAATATAATCTAAAAGCAATTACACATCCAGGAACTTACAATAGAAGCTGATCAAATATATAAAACGCACTAAACACTAATAAATAATACTATGACCTATGTAACCAAATCTGACAAGTTACCATTGTTGTTACATGGATGAAAATATTAGAAAGAATACGAAACATAAATACAGTTGAGGAAAGCATCTCATCCCATGCATCAGGTAAGATACTGTGAGGCATGCGTGAAACCCCAAAGCTGCATTGAAGAAGAAGAAGAACAAATGACACAGATATTATAGAACGTTGATAGAACATATAGCTTTTGAGTAACTTTGTTTCTAAAATATTAATGACTAAGATTTTTACATTTAAATGTGCACCTTTTCATTGTTACAATTGTAATGACACCATTCACTGACTAAATGAGGTTTTGGGTCAATTTAGTTCTTGTAACTAGGACTGAGCAGCTGTTCGAAACCGCTTGTAATCATCAAAATAATGAGTCACCATAAATATCGACAAATCTGAGATAGTAAAATTTTTGAAGTTCCTCTATTCAGTAGTTTCCCTTCTTCTCACTAATCACATCTGAATCGAATTACCCTTGAACTCATATATTGAGTCAATTGGGTAAAGTTACTGAACTAAATCGATCCAAAACTTGACTAAACGTTATGGAATTAACAAATATTTGCGATATAATAAAAAGTACCTCAACGTTTTTTAACTCAAACTCAGAGCTATTAGCCAAGCACATATTCCCAAATGTATCACAAGGTCCACTGGATCCATTTAAGCTTTATAAACAAAAGATATAACCATCGGTAAAGAAAATTTAACAAGTTCTAGCCATTGGCCAAAATGAATTAAAAGTGGAAACAATTTGACGACTTACAGATCTCCATCCAAGCACAAAGCAAAGTTTCCGCCTCCACCAAGAGCAAGCAAGTCGTCCATGCATAAATAATAATATCTGTTGGCTCCTACAAAGTAAGGCACAGATTTGGTGGTGTAAATAATCTAGTAAAGCTTATAAAATAGTCAAAAACTATAAATCTTATTATCTTTGGCTTTTTAAGTATTATGAAGGTGATAGTTTTAGTTCTAAGATACACCAGATTTAATTTTACATTTCAGTCAATCTAAAAACCTTATAACCGTTGCTTGTGAATCTTGAAAACATATACCCTAAACATCCCTAAATCCTATGTACCTAATCAATCACATCCAACTGTCTCTGAAAAAGAATGGTATGATTTTATGAATTTTGATTCACCTATCTATCAATGCTACGCAAAAAGATTGTTTGATTAAATGATGCTATGAATAAAATTGAGATAACAAACAACTTGCATGATTCTGATAGTCATTTCAAGCTAATCAACTTAATAAGTACAGTTGATTCTTGGCAGTTGGAAAAGTGCCTCATGAATCTGATGAGGTGATTATTCATTTCACAAATGAAGGAATCTAAAATCTTACCAGTTGGTCTAAATAGCCTTGGTTCACCATATATGGTAGTAAAAACAAATGCTTGATTCGTCCCCTATAATCAGAATGGGGAAAGGATAAGTAAACTTTACAAAAAGATGAAAAAATGAGTAACTTTTCATCGCATGTGAAATGTCCACAAAGCTCATTTTGTCAAGAGTGTCAACAAAGTTATCACAAAAATAAAGTATGTTAACTTACTTGATATTTTCTCTTTGGTGTAGGTTTTAAAGGACCCTCTAGGAGCCCACCGAAAACAGCACCTTGCATGTCCCCAACAATCTAGAAACACAAATACACTCCTCATTTTACAAAGAAATAATTATCTCACTCTAGGTTTCACATGTCACTAGGTTGAATTCATAGGCATACCATCAAACAAGGACCAGAAAGATCACCACTTTTGCGTATCAGAGTCCGAAGTGATATACCATGTTTCGACGTACTGCCCTTCATTTAGAAGAATAAATATTGAATCAAGAGCCATACGCTACAACAACAAAAAGTACTTTTTCTGTAGGATTTGAAAATTGAAAGAAAATTACCTGTATAGCAAGGCCCATTTGCACCCTTTGACAATATTTGGAATCGACGAATGCAAGAATTCATACAAATCTGGGGTAATAAAAACAGAATCATCCATGAGATTGGGAAGTGGCTTTTGCGGACTATGATTGTCAGTTGCTTGTTCAAAAACTTCAGAGCTACTCGTGCTCCCTCTAGAGGCCTGGTCATCAATGAATTCATTTTTCTTTTGATTATTTTCTGTTTCCTTCTTATCAGATTTACCATTACATACAACATAGCCATCCAAGAGTTCATCTTGGGAGTTCAAATTTTTATACTCAATTGAATTGAATCCATTTTGATGTTTGCCTGATCTTGAACCATTGGTGCCTACTGAGGGGGAGATGAACGAAAAATACGAAGATGAAGATTTCACACCTTTTGAATATGGCCTGGCCTACAATTCAAAAGAGCTCAAGTCACAACTTCATAGTACAAAATACAAAGGAACTTATGACAATTCACTTGTAGAAATTGGGAAAGGAGATAAGATTAGTTGCTTCAATTAGGAAAAGGGGTAATAGATATTAATTCAATGCAAAACCACATGGCTACTTATGATAGGAGTAAGACGTATAATTTGAATAATGTAACAAATGAATTTCTGCCACATAGACCAGAAAAAAGTGTTGAAGCTAATCTCTTAGGTTTGGAGAGAAGATCACCATCAATGTCTATCTAATAAGCCAATCATTTCATAAGACAATGAAATGATATATATATAATAAGTAAATAAAATATCACTTAAAATCACACTTTTCCTCATGCCCATAACATATCAATAATTCAACATCAAAAAAGAAGCAAAACTCGAACAAACCCCATATTAAACGAAAAAACCAACCATAGAATGCATTATGAATAATACCCAGATCTCATAATGTCTTGAAGAAAATAATTGAATCAACGTTGCTAGAAAACCCACGAAGCTAAAATATTTCCTTTCCACAAAATAGACAAAAAGTAGATCTGGGATGGTCTAAAATTACCTCAGGATCATGACCAGGAGGAGAAGAAGGATCAGAAGAGGAGCTGGGAGAGTCAGCAAAGAGACGACTCAACGTCTGCGTGACTTTTTCCTTCAATGAGTGCATTGTTGACAATTAAAGAAGGCCGAGAATTAAGTTGAAGAGTAATAAAATCTCAGGCTCTTCTTTGTTTCAAATGTTGATGTCTGTCTCTTTAGATTGCATCTGCCGATCAGCGTAAAGGAGAAAAGAAGAAAAAGACGAAGGGTGAGTCGGTGAAAGGAAGAGGAAAAATGACAAATGGCAACTGTTAAACACAGCAATCAACGGAGAAAAGGAAGGGACTAAGATTTAGAAATAAGAAGACTAGTATTTTACGCATCCTATTCCCATCCTTCTATGATTATCTTAGTAAATTACATAACTGATAAACATACTTATAAATGTAATATATTTCTATATAAAAATATGTCAAAACTTTATTGCAAAATATGAACATAATAAAAATATAAAAATATATAAGTATGATTATAATTTATTTAATTTTAAAAAATATTATATATATTATGATATTATTTAATTTTTTATAATAATGTAAAATATAAATAATAGGTTTAATTTAAATATATATTAATTTTTAATATTAAACTTAATTTAATTTTAACATGATTTACATAATAATATAAAAATTAAAACTTATTTTGTTTATTTAAAGTCAAAAACTTGAATTATATCAATTAGCTTTAGTGTTTTATCTTTTAATATATTTTTTATAATTAATTATTTTATTATTAATATTTAATCTATTTATTTCAATTTTTTTTATATGAATCCATGATAAAAAATCTTAATTCTTTGTAGACTATTAAAAAATATAAATTAAATATAATTAATAATTATTTTTATTATATGTTATTTTATATAAAAGTTTTAATAATATACATATTTAATAAAAAAATTATTGTTGGGAAGAATAAATTTTTATTTATTATTATAAAAAAAATGTTATATATGTATAACATTTTTTAACTCAAAAATATAAGTATTTTTTCGTAGGTATGGATATAATACGTGTACAATACATAAAATTACTAATCATAATTATTATTTCTATAATTTTTATTTAGTTGGAAACATGGTTTTAAACCTTTGTTGATAGAATTTTAGTTTAATTATGATTTAGGTTTTTAATATATGATATTAATAGTAAATATATTTAAAATATTTATTTAATTGTAATTATATTAATAATACATAAATAACATAAAAACATGTTTTAATTAATATATTTACAATAATTAATTTAATTATAATTATATTAATAACATATAAGTAATATATTTATAACTAACTTTATATATTATTACTTTTTAATGGTGAAATGGTTGCATCAGTCGCATACAAAAAAGGAAAGAGAGATTCTTTATACATCAATTTATAACAATATCTTAGATATAACTATTGATAATTATTAATTATAATAATAATTTTTGAAAACGAAAATGATTGTACTATGTAGGTTATTTTTTTTTCCTCCAAATAAACAATGGGAAATGAGTTTAAATCTTACACGAAAGTATCACGTTGCAAATTTATTATTGTTTATTTTTGGTGTAACACGCATGTTACAATTAAATGTTCAAAATTAGATCAGATATTTTCCAAACAGTTCCTGACACGAATAGGAAAATTTCAATCTAGGTTTTAATTTTTAGATTTTAATACTCTTAATATTTATTAAATTTTTATAAATACTTTTTATTAGTGACATTATACTTTAGTCACAAGTTTTATTTAAACAAGTTTTATTTTTTAAATATCAAGAATACTTGCCTTTTATACACAAATATTACTAATGTTTGAAAAATGTATCTAATAATATTAAGATTAGAGATATTATTAAAAATAATTTTAGTTAATAAATTTTAATATTTTTTCTAAATTATTAAAATATCATTTAAAAACTACAAAGTAATTATATATATTGTGTTTATTATAGTTAAAAATAATAAAGTAATGAAATATATAAAAATTAAAAATTTATTTAAATAAAAAATAATCATAAAAATAATTTTATATTATTGATTTTTTTTTCTACGTTATTAAATCATATCATTTATTACAAACATTAGCTTTTCAATTGAGAAATTTTATTAACCAAAAGATGATAAGAAGTCAATAACATGAAAAGATACTCAAACTCAAAAATAACTAAAGAATGATACTTTATTGATAAACATATAAAACAATTAATATAATATAAAATATTAGATAAGTTAATTTAAACTAAGAAATACAAAATAAAAGTAAATATTTTTCAATCACAATAAAATTTACACACATTGGTATATATGCAATTGAATAGAATAATGATTTTACTAACAGAACATTAGATCATACAAACACAAATAAATAACGAGATAAACTCACATATATCCTTCTTATATGATAAAATTATCAAATTATTTCTGAAAATCACTCGATTGAAAGAATCAACTAACAAAATAAAAACTATTTACAACTCAATAAAAATATATCTCTAATATCTTTATCAATCAAGACACCTATCCTCACTACTCTTACGCTACCCACAGTAGTTTCCATTGCAATTACTATGATCCAAGTTGTATTCAATTCTCCTCTTGAACCCTATCATCGCCTATGATATGATCAGTCACCAATGGTTAATATGTGTGAATCTTACCGGTAGACTTATCCAAAGCATATAAATCAAAAAGTAATCTAAATCTTAGGTGTTAATATACTTGTAATTAACCTAACCTTGATATATCAATTTTAGCTAAAATCTCTCATGAAACATTAATATCGAAATCACACTCGAGGTATTAATAATCTAGAATTAGTAACGACCTCTCGTCCTCAATGTGACAAAGCTCGCCACCCATGATGGTAAGGGTAATAACCGTTATATGCTCTCCAGCCAAAGATGGTGAGGGGTGGGAAGACCCTAATGAGCACACAAAAAATTCTTTTTTTTTTGTTTCTAATATTTATCTAGTAAGTTTTTACAAATACTCACACAACAACTTAAGCAAAAATATGAAGATAATCTAGTATGCATACTAATGCACAAAACCCTTTATTGTGTGTAAAACATGTAAACATACAAAGTGTAACCAACTATAAGAGTGTATGTAGTAACGACCATGAGTAACTGACCGTACATAGAGGATGACAAAACACTAATTAAGTAAAATAAATTCTGTATTTTCTCACTAAAGCTTCAACAAAGACGCAAAAGACTTACAAGACTTACATAAATAATGTAGTGAAGTTGTTAACTTTTAGCTTTTGAGAAAACAACAAAAAAAGCATTCCAATAAAACTTTTACCCAAAAAATAGCTTGTATGTAATTTATATATTTTTATTATTAAAAAATTTGATACATTATTTCACATTAAACGTCATCTAATTAGATTATGTTTATTGCACCCATTCAATAAAAGTATTATTTTTGTTGAAATATATTTTAGGGATATTATTTAATTTCTAATATTTTTTATTTTTTATAAAAATTAAATACAAATTTTAATTAAAATTAACCACATATAACTCCAAATGTAATAAAAATAGAACTTTAAAATAAAAATTAATAATAAAATAAAAATTTAAATAATTTATAAAAACTTAAAAATATTAAAAATAAATTATATTATATTTTATAATAAAATATACAATTATTACGAATAAATAGTATATTTGTTGAATGAGAAGTAATTTTTTAATTATATCTTGTATCAATAGTATGTAGTTTTTAATTATGTTAAGTAAATCAAATATAAATTTATTTTTTTCTTAAGTCATCCTAAAAAAAAGTAACTTTTTTCTCTATCTAATCAATCAATTGATTAACAATAAATGAGAACAATTTGTATAATATAATTAAGATAGTAAATGATACGGTTTAATGAATTGTAAAAAAAAATCAATAATATAAGATTATTTTTATGGTTATTTTTAATTTAATTTAAATTTTAATTTATATATATTTCTTCACTTATTATATATTTTATTTTTAATTATAATAAATACAATAAATAAATATATTTTAATTTATAATTTTTTAAAAGATATTTTAATAATTAAAAAAAAAATATAGACAAAAGAGTTACTGTTGTTATTAATTGAGATTACTTTTGATAATAATTACAATTTTTTTTAATTAAATACATTTTTTTCAAACATTAAAAGCACTTTAAACAAAATATCTCACAACATTCTTGATATTTTTCTTTTTAAAATGATTTAAGTTGTCGTTGAACACAGCTCATAAGTTGGTAAACTTGCCTTCACCTACTTAATAAATGAGTCAGGTGTGTTGAGGTAAACGAATTCACCCTTATACGATACAAAAAATAACCTGTGAATCTAACATGATTTTGGGGTACATAAATGAATTTAATTTGACGTTCAATAAATGGGTTTTTCTGCATGACCCATTTATCAAGTATATCATATGAAGATTGGGCTTAAATTAATTGAGTTTTAAACGGGTTGACCCAAACTCAATCAAACCACATGCCACATATTTGACTACCACACTCAAAACTGCAATATTCGGTCACATTCTCTGTGTGCGATCATGCAAAATTTATTTTTTTGGATCACAAAGAAAGAGTAACACCACCAACCATTATCCAAAGAATGAGAAGACGAGAAATTTTAGAACGTCACATTGTAAGATACAACACAAGGAAACAACGAAGAAGCTAATAAGGAAATAAAACAACAGCTAAACTCAGATGGGCTCCATCATCCAAAGAAAGAGAACACGAGATCAATCCATTCCTCATCAACCAGTTCCTCCACTCCAATATCAGCACATGCAGTGGTTCTAGGGCACTCCATGTCCCTAAAACATAATTCAGTAGAAAAAAATATATTCAACACAAAATCGTGAACAATACAACCCTTCTACCAAACTAATACTATTCAAATCATGAACAACATAACTTGAGGAGAAGGAATCATTTAATAATGTTGGTTCCCTCATCAACAAACACAAAATCCTCTCTAGGTCCACCAAGAACCCCGTGACCAGCCTTAGATAGCTAGCTTTTTATGTTGTTTTCCCATCCTTGACATGCTTAGGGACACATTCATATCAAACCTGATATTTTCACAAAATGGTGTGTTTTGTTCCGCCAAATCCAATGCACATACTACTAGCTAGATCACAGAAACATGTCTTACGAGTTACTTTTCTACAAGCATATGGTAAACACTCGTACTCATTTAGCACATATGATTACAATCAATTAGGAGAACATATATTGTTACCATTAAATGCATACATAATTACAAACAAATACTCAATTTATTATTTGTTGGATAGGAAAATCATCATGTATGTGTGATTCCATTTAATTGGTCTACATTAATATTGAAAAGTTAAATACATACGATCAGCATACGATCAAGTATATTTTTTATTATTTGAATTCAAAATAAATATTAATGACATAATCTATATTTATAAAATATTTTTAATATTCTAAATAATTAAATATTAATTAATTAATTTAGTTATTTATGATTATACCGTCTATCCAAACCATTAAATAGGTTCTCATAAATAGAAAATGTACACATCACTTACAAGAGCTCACCATTCATTCTTCTTCAAATTTCTTTTGATCTTAGCTTTTCTTTCAAAAACTAAATTAAGCATTGGAGCGGATACAACAACCATCGATGTCATCACTTCTAACATGGTTTTCTAGTGATTTGTAGGTCTAAGTATCAAGAGAACATGGCATAATAGAAATCAGTTTCAACATTTGGCACCATTTGTGGGAAAGAAATTTGGTGTTCAATTGGTTGAGCTAGTGAAAACTCAAGAACTTTTATTGTGTTCTTCACTCTGTTCGTCATGTTCTTCATTCAATTATCCCTTAATGACATGTTTGATCCATTGAATCACTAGGATGAGTTCCCAATATATTCTCGATGATATCTCACCCTTTTCAATAGATGCATGACCTGGTGGACACCTAGGACCAACACGCTACCCTCAACGTGCTCCAGAAGAATGGGAACACCCATAATGAGCTCAATTTCCCTGATTTAATATTGTTACCTCAAGCATCTTATATCCAAATTAGGTAACAAACTCCCGATGAGGAAATCCCAAGAGCATTTTAGTACGAGGTGGATCCTAAACTAAGTCATGCTCTAGTCACAAAGCCAGTTGAAAAGACTAGAACTACACAAGGCTACCTAAGAAGACCTTGATCAACATACCATAGCAAAAGCCACATAGAACAAGCATCTAGTTATCCAACTAGAGGATGTACTTCAGTATGCACTACAATAAGGCAATCAACCAAGTAGGCTAGCCAGGGAAACTAGTCAGGTAGGCCAGCCTCCCAAAAAGAGTAGCCAAATGGAGTATCTAGGTAGACCAACTTGGAAAACTAACCTAGTTTATCAAACATCAGCTAGTATTGAGCTTCTATAACTCCAAAAATAAAGATATCAACCATCTCTTTGTGATCGCCATCTGTATAGGCATATGCAGTTCAAACTAGATTTGCCTGGTCACCTTGAGGAACCATCATAAGGCTACAAGACCAGTGCAATCTGTTTAGAACAAGGAAACTAATAATGTTGTTAATCCTAAGATAGATGTCTATAGCTACAGTTGTAAGATAGACATCATTCCAAAAAAGAAGATATTCATTTATGAAAGAAAATTAGGCCATAGCAAGACAGGTCACACCCCAAGGGGCTATGCTATCCATAATGATACCTTCAAGGTTACACTTTCTAGGATGCTACCTCTTAGGCTACTACTATATAAGTGATGAGTGCTCAAAAAGCACTAAAATAACCATGATTTTATGCACATTAATTGATTAAAAATATATATATTTATATGTTTTATCATATATTTATATAAATTTGTCTTTTTCCGAATCACGAGTATTTTTATTGTTTTTCAGAAATTTTGCTCAAAAACGTAATGTAAAGACTCAAAGAAGAATACTTGAAGCAATACATCACAAATATATTAATAAATAAGTGGGAAAAGGTCAACAAACATGGAAAAATTGGACAAAATGGGTCGAAAAGGTCAAAAATGTCAAACAGACGGAATCACAGGTCAGCCAAAGCGCTCTTACGCGCCGCCCCAGCCGCTACAGCGCGCGCCGCGCGTTGATTCCCCATTCCGCGCGTGGCAGCCAGCGCGCGGGCATCGTTTCACGTGCGCCGAGGCTGCGCGCCGATGCTCTGTGCCCAAGAATTTCGCCCACCGCGTGCCCAACGTTGCTTTCACCCCATTTTTCATGTACAGCTCTCTATGATGTCACAAGGCCGACGCTAATACGACCTCAAAGATGTCCACTACATGTTTTTTAATATTTTTTTTAACATTTTTTTACTCATTTTTCTCTCCATCCTCACCTATAAATACCCCTTCCATTCACTTCTAAAGCACACCTCAAAACCACACTTTCTCTCTTTCTTTCTCTCATTTCTTAGTTTTTGAGTTTTTCTTAGTTTCTTTCTTAGTTTCTAAGCTTTTCTTAGTTTTTTCTCTTAGTTTTTAGTTCAATTTCTTAGTTTTGTAGTTCTTCTGAGAGGAACTTGTAATGTTTTTGTAATAATTTAGATTTTTGATTCAATAAATGGAAGCAAATTACTGAGGTTTTCTAGCAACTAGAATACGTCAAGTTCTCAGAAGGATTTTATTTTCTTTACGCTTATTTTTATGCTTTATTCTTACATGTTATATTTAATTTGTCTCATGATTAAATTTAATCGTTAGCTTATAATCATGATATAATAATAACGTTGTTATGCTACAAGTAAATATTAAATAGGTGAAAATTTCTAAAATGAATTGATTTTATTTTTATTCAAGATTTTATATTAAGAATGTTAGAGTAGAAATATATTATTTTTCATTACAAACTTAAATCAAAATTAGATTTTAAGGTTTAGTTATCCTGCCTAATTTAGAGTAAATAGTTTTTTATTTGGGTACAATCGCCCGTAGTTGGTGAAGCTCTATTTCAAAAGTTTTTATAAGAATTATTACGTGAAAATGTATTGACAACATGTTTTCAATAGTGGTTTAAAACTTGAAAGTTAGTACTTTGGATAACTAAATTTCGGGTTTAATTTGGACACCTTGAATAAAGTTTAAACTGCCTAATCCCCACCAAAGGTGGCATTTAAAACGGGCTACCTAACGAAGATTCTCTTCCTTTACGAGAGATTTCTATGCTACGGTCCAAACATTCCCCCTCGGTATTCTAAACGAGGATCAACTTAGAATGAGATGTTTTCCCTACACCTTAAAGGATAAGGCCAAAGCTTGGTTGATGTCACTTCCCTGTGCTCTCCATGATACGGGGTAACATTTACAATAAATTCATGGGAAAATTCTATTCCCATAAAAAATATCGTAGCTTGAGAGGAAAGATCGCTACTTTCTCTCGGATGGAAGGAGAACCATTCCACGAAGCTCGGGGATAGGTTCAAAATGTTTCTCACTCAACGTCCCCATCATGTTTTCCTCAGCTTGCGCAGAACCAATTCTTTTTACGATGACTTACACAACAATGTCAGGCTCATTGTCGACAACGTCATATGAGCAATAGGAGAAAAGACTCGCTCAAACGTATAACCTCTTTGGAGATGTTGGGTGCTAATTCCCAACAGTAAAAGCTCCCGAGCGAGAAAAGTCAGGTGTTCATGAAATCGACTCTAGTAATGAAGTTCAACAACAACTTGTTCAACTGACTAAGCAAGTTTGCTCTTCTCGCTACACAAACCAACACTAATAATGAACAATATGGTTTGACAAGAACACGGGACATTTGCATCGTTCGTCCATATCAAGGAGATACAACTGACCCGAACAAAGTGTTAATGTGTTGTAGCATATCAACAGAGACCAAGGTTTGATCCCAATTCAAATACCTATAATCCTGGGTGCAGGTCATCCAAATTTATCTCGGAGGCAAAACAACCCTCCTTTCACTCAAAGCTCAAACCGCATGGCAAGAATTCCACCCACCTATTCCAAGAAGCATTCCCAATAAACCAACTCCTCGAGGACAACTTGAATTCTTTTATTCAAGTTTGTAGGGATAATCAATCTAAAACCAATCAACTATTGGATCGTGGAAGCTTCTATCAAAAAGGTGGAAGTTCAAGTTGAACAAGCTTAGTTGAACATTTGCAAAAGGCAAAGACTAATTTGAAACTTAAATGAATTCAATGAAGAGAGGAGACATTGAGTTTTTCATTCTCAATCTTCCAAGCAACGTCTTACTAGAAGACGATAAATTTTAGTCCCTACATGGGAGGTCACCCATTATTGTATTTTCCTTTGTTTTAGCTTTCAAGGTAATAAAAAAAAATTCAAATGAAATAAATTCGTTTGTTTCAAAAAATCAGTGTCCCTTCGCTTAAATTAAAATTAAAAAAACATTTTGAAAAAAAATTTAGGTTCCTTGCACCTTTTTAGAGATATCTACTATTGTTTTTAAGAGCAAATGTTGATTCACACAGAGGAGGATCATTTTCAACTACAAACAACCACGGGAGATGTTGTCAAGATAGGCGGAAAAAGATGAAAGACTATACAATGCCAATCATTGGTAATGTAATTTCGCATCCAATTACAAGAGGTTGCAAGGAATTATGAATTGAAAAAGGATTCATTATTCTTTGTTGCCTTCCTTTTACGGTATCCCTAACGAAGCACCCTTTGCATTTCATTCGAGAATTCTACGCTATTGTCCAAACCTTTCCACTACATGCAATTAATGAAGATCAACTTAGGATGAGGTGTTTTCCTTACACTCTCAAAGATAAAGCTTTGGTCATGGTTCATTACTCTACAAATGTGTTCTCTTAAAACTTGGGAGTGCGCTAATGAAATTTTTATGGGTAAGTTCTATTCCTATCAAAAGACTGCTGATCTAAGAACAAAGATAGCAAATATTTTCTCAAATGAATGAAGAGCCCTTTCATTTAAGCTTCGGGAACGATTCAAACTCCTTTTCATTCAATGTCAAAATCATAGCTTTCCATTACAGCCTACAAAACCAATTCTTTTACGATGGATTGACACTACAAAGTCAATACATGGTTGATAATGTCATTGATTTGCAGAGAAAAGACCGTAGAAAACCCATAATCTCTATGAGCTATTGGGTTCTAATTCCTAACAAAGCAGGTGGTAGAAGGAAAGCAAAGGTCACCAAGTCAAGCTTGATAATGAGATAACCTTGCAACTTGTCAATTGACTAAACAAGTGAAATTCCTCACGCCTCACCAAATTTCAAATCAAGAGGTACGTGTGAAGTGTGTTGTTCAACTGGGCATGTACTCATAATTGTTCAAATACTTGTGATTCTAGTGTCGATGCCATATAAGTCCAATCTTTCAAAAGTATCATCCAAACACCTATAATAACCCAACCTACAACCACCCTTTACCCACCAAGCCAATCTTTTAAACCAACGTTAGAAGATAGCTTGAATGCTTTTATTCAAGTTAGTCGTGACAACCAATTGATGACTAATCAAAGGTTGAACACCACGTGAGGCTTCGGTTAAAAGAATTGAATCTAAAGTCATAACCGGCCGAACAAAATGCAAAAGAAAGAACCAGGAAAGTCGCCTACCAACTGGTATCAAGCAAAAGATGTTAGAACCCTTCGTGGTAAGGTAGTCAATACCAGCCATCTCGAATTCTAACAAACTACTCAGAAGTTCCATGTAACAAAGAAGGCGATATTCTAATCTCGCAAAAAGGAGAAACAAGTGTTAAACTTAACAAGCCTCTGAAAACTCATCGTGGGTCATCCGACACCCCCAAAATTCAAAAGACAACTGTAATCCACACTGCATGCAAGTATCCTTTTCCCCACCTACGGTTGAAAGAATCCAAACAAGATAAGCAATTCAATGATCTTTTAATATGCTCCTCTAAAGTAAATATCAATTTACCATTATTAGAAGTGATCATGAATGTGCCTCTCATATGCCAAGTTTTTCAAAGAGTTGAACACTAAGTAAAGGAGGTATGAACCGAATGAACAAGTAGTAGTATCGTAAATTTCTAATACAGATTTCTGAAGACAAACTACCCCTAAGTTGAAAGACCCCCGGAAGTTTTATTATAAACATAACTACGATGGGGATAGTTGCTAAAGCAATGCTTCGATTTAGTGCTAGTATAAATTTGATGCCCTACTCTATATTCTCACACAATCTGTGGGATTTAAAACCCACAACTATGTCCCCGCAACTCGCAGATAGATCTCTTAAATATCCGTAGGAATAGTTGAGGACGTTTTGGCAATGTGTAGACAAACTCTGATAATACCCGTTGACTGTGGTTCTGGATATGCAAGAAAATCCGGCATTGGACAGAAAGCATACAATATTGCTTGGTAATTCATTTATGGCAACTACTAAAACTATTATTGATGTCCAAGATGGAAATTTGACAATGACCAGGTCTTAGAGAGACTGTTCATTTCAAAGTTTTTGATTCTTCACCTTTCCCTTCTATTTCTCGCCATCGATGAAATATTCAAGTTGATCCTTTGGATAATCTTGTCCAAAACACCTTTTTCCAAACCGTAATCAAGACAAGCTTGAAACCGTTTCTTACACTTGAAAAGGTTGAAGAAGATTTAGATGAAGAAATTAAGGGTACCTTGAACAACTAGACAATAATGAAGTGATGACAAATTCTAGTACACTTTTAAATCTACCCAGCTTCTTCATCTCGTTAAACAGGCCAATCCACGAACTTGAACTCAAAGACTTACCCGAGCACTTAAAATATGTGTTTTTGGGAGAAGGGAAACATATCTAGTGATAATTTCTTCAACATTGACCAAACCACAAGAAAAAGAACTCATAAAAGTTGCTTAAACAAGCTTTAAGAAATCTATAGTTTGAGTATGTGATATAAGAGGCATTAGTCCAACAATGTGTATGCACAAGATCAACTTGGAGGATGGTGCTAAACCCGTACGGCAGGCCCAAAGAAGACTAAACCCAAACACGCAAGAGGTAGTTAAAAAGGAAATCCTTAAATTATTAATAGAAGTGGATTATCTATCCTATCATGGATAAGAAGTCGGGTTAGTCCAAAGGTACGTGGAAAACTAAAGAAACTGGGATAAATAAATTGTTAAAAATGATAAAAGTGAATTAGTGCCCACTAGAATAATCACCGGATTCGAGAACGTGGTATAGATTTTAGGAAACCAAATTTATATACCTAAAAGGATCACTTTTCCTCTTCCATTCATTGATCAAATGTTGAAAGATTAGTCAAAGTACCTAATTTTACCGTTTTTTTGATGGACTGTCTGGATATTATCAAGTACCCACAAGACTAGAAGATCGCAGTGAAAGACCACATTTACATGTCCTTTGGGACATTTGCTTTTCGCACGCGCCATTTGGTTTTACGCAACGCTCGCCACTTTCCGCAGAGATGCATGATATCTATTTTCTCATTATCCGTGAGAAATTCATTGAAATTTTCATTGACGATTTGCCTTTTTGGGAACTCATTTGATGATTGCTTACATAAATTGACTTTTGGTTTTAGAAAGATGCATTGAATGTAATCTAACCCTTAGTCGGAGAAAAGTCATTTTACGTTTCAACAAGGATAGTTTTTTAGACATATAATTTCAAACAAGTGGTATTGAAGTTGATAAGGCAAAAGTTGAATTGATATCCAAACTACCTCCCCTACATCCGTGTGAAGGGATAAGAAGCTTCTGGGACATGTAGGATTTGCCAGACGATTTATTAAAGATTTCTCTAAAATAAGTCGCCCTTATGTAACTTGCTATCCAAAGATGCCGATTTTGACTTCAACAATGACCCGCTTTATTTCTTTAATACCTTGAAAGAGAAACTAACATCTACCCCTCATTATAATGGCACCAAACTGTCTTTACCTTTTGAGATAACGTGCGACGCTTCGACATGCAATAGGAGCAAGCCTCGGGACAAAGAAAGTGATGTTGCCATAGCATGTCATCTACTATGCTAAAGAAACACTCAACGATGCCCAATGAATTACACCACCACCGAAAAGGAATTCTTGGCTATAGTATTCTCTTTAGACAAATTTCGGTCTTATTTAGTAGGATCTAAAGTGATCAGGCATTCTCGATCACGCCGCTTAAGATACCTATTAAGTAAACCAAATGCCAAGCCAAGATTAATCAGCTGGTCTTACTCTTACAAGAATTTGACCTAGAAATCAAGGATAAGAAAGGCAAAGGAAAACTTAGTAGTCGACCATTTGTCTAGGTTGATCTCGAATTTCACCTCTTAAAGATGAGAGTAATGACGTATATAGTTGAAACCTTTCCGATGAACAGCTATTTTTCACAGTCCGAACCCATGGTATTGATATTGTAAACTATCTTGCCACCGGTGTTTTTGGCGACCTAACACTTCATATCGGACAAGAAAAGGTTTTTTAAAACTATTAAGGACTATTTCGGGACGACCCTTATTTATACAAGATCGTCAAGATCAAGTCATCCCGAGATGTGTACCGAAGAACTAAGAGCATTCTCGACTTTTTGTCATGAACTTCATCATGGGGTCATTTTGAGGTGAAAAGACAAACCGTAAGATATTACACTGGATTCTTTTCGCCCACTCTTTTTAAAGATGCTCATATGTTTTCAGGCACAATGTGATAGATGTCAAAGAACAGTGAAACATAAGCAAAAGAGATGAAATGCCTTTGACATCTAATTTAGTTGCTTAATCCTTTGATGTAATGGGATTGACCGGGTCCTTTTCCCCCATCTAATGGTTTTCAATACATTTTGTCATTGTGGATTACGTGTCCAAGCCGTGGTAGAAGCTATCCCCACCAAAACCAATGATGCTAATGTTGTTGTGAAATTCTTGAAAGATTTCATATTCGCAGGTTCGAACGCCAGAGCTATAATAAGTGATGAGGTAGCCATTTTTGTAACAAACTCTTTGATGGAGTACTAAACAAGTACAACATCACACATAAAGTAGCTACTCCATATCATCCTCAAACTTCCGATTTAAAGTGAGTAATAGGCAAATTGCGGAATACCGGAATGACCGTGCGTCCGTCAAGGAAGGATCGGGGCATTTAAGCTAAATGATTCCTTGGGCATACCGCACCGCTTACAAAACACCCATATTGGGATTTAGCCCTTACCTGCTAATCTTGGGAAAGCGTGCCACCTTCCGGCTTGAACTTGAACACAAAGCATCGGGAAATTAAAGAGTTAAACATGGATTTAGATAAAGTGGTGTGAAAAACGACATTACTCCAAATTTCTTCACGAGTTGGAAGAAATTAGAACGAAGCTTCCATAGAATGCCAAATTATACAAGGAGCGTACTAAGCGCTTATCAGCGACAAGAGGCTAGTTCCTAAGACTCTTCACCCTGGAATGAAAGTTCTTTTATTTAACTCGCTTCGAGATTGTTTCCGTGAAAGCCGAGATCAAGATGGGATGGACCATTCAAAATAGTTCAAGTATTCGAACATGGAGTAGTGGAACTATTGGACTCCAAGACACAAAAAACGCTCAAAGTCAATGGCCATCGTGGTCAAGCCTTATTTAGAAGAACCAAACAACATTGTCGAAATGGATTGCATTTGGCCGAGTAACCCTAGCACCAAAAAAGATACGCTTTACAAGACGTTAAACTAAGCACGGGGAGGCAACCCATCATTTTAGGTAAAAAACAAATTTTTTTTTTGTTATTTGTTTTATTTACTTAATTTTAATGTTTATTTCATTTTAATTACACGTGAATAATTTTTAAATTGTTAAAACTAAAAATATTTGTCGAGATGTTAAGTTTACAAATGACCGTCTCAGTATACACTTTTAATGATGAATATGATGGATGCACCTGCATTTTCCATTACTACTTGCACATCCTCAGAAATAGGTAATCTTTCTTCTCTTCTCTTTATCTTTAATTTACGCTTGTTACATCAGGACAATGTAAGTTCTAGTTTGGGAGTTGGTGAAAAGTTACCATACTTAATTAAAAAAAAAAATTTGACAATTTAAAAATAAATAAATAAAAAAAAACTTTTCTCACAAAAATTTATCATTTCTTTAAATCAAATTTAAGTAAATAGTTAAGTCTTTTGTACTGTTAGATTAATTTTTTGAAAACATATCATGAAATATTTTGTAATTATTTTTGATAATTAGTTAGTTTTTGTCATAATTAGTATTTTCGATAAGATGTAGAAATTATATTAAACTCAAAAATTCCGTGTTTATGAGTTTTTTTTGGAGACTACTCATGTGAGATATAATTGAGCCTAATTTCCTTTATTCAGAGTGAAATATATATTTTTTCTACTCCAAACACATTTCTTATTTCTTCAAATTTTTAGATGATGTCTATAGGTATTAGCATTGAAAGTATGAATTTTTTTTCTCATTTTAATGTAGGCATCATATATTTTTGATTATTATTTTTGCTTAGATTAAATGATTCGAGTAGAAAGTTGATAGTATATGCTTATATCTCATTTATGCATGACTACTACAAAAACAAAAAAGACATATCTGTGGTTACCTAAACCAAGATCAAACAAAAGCCACAAAATTAACCACTCACCAAAATCCAAAATATGTAACTGCATACTGGGTCGACTCTCAAAATACATATATTGAGAAATATCTTCTAAAAAAAATAGAGATAAAGAATATATAGTATAATCTACATACTATAACCCACATTGCCACAAAGTCATGTAGGAAAAGGCTAATTACAAAAGTTAAGGATATAGGAAATAATTCCCTAAAAAGTCATTGCATTCTCTTCATTTGTAAAAGGCATATATCTTGAAATTTTCTTAATGAGTTTGATTTATGCATGAAAATAATTTTTATATATGATATCTTTATAATTTATACATTTGATTCCTTTCATGAGATCAATGTTAAAATAACACTTTGAGCCTTTATTCTTTATACATATACGCGAACATATTAGTTCATTTCTATACATCAACTCTTTTCGCATATAAATTAGTATGAGTGCTCAACCCATAGGATTCAAGGCTTGAGAGTATTGATCAAGAGAATAGAGTAAGCGTTAATTTTGATTCATGACATCAAATTGGGTGAAATTAATTTGATACATTTTTGATATGAGGTATGAAAATGATTTTCGACTAATTATTTTAATAAATCATGATTGTTTAAAGAGATTAAAATAACTTATGCTTGAGATTTTAATTATGATCTTAAAGGAGATTAAATAGTACGAGACATTTTTGTGAGATGTTTTTAATTTGTGATTTTGTTGTAAATTTAATTTTAAGTTGTTTGCTTTTTATTGTTTCTTTTGTTTTTACATTCGCTCAATGCTCATGTGGTATCATTATCAAAACCCTCACGAGACTCAAACTCCCACAGGGCAACTCAGGGTTTAAAGGCTTGCATAGGCTAAATGCAACCGTGTCAATCCACGGAAGTGATTTAGGATAGTTTAATTTTTAGTTTTTATCGCTTCTCTTGCTAAGTGGACTAGCAAGAAGTCGTCGGGTTTGCGGATTTAGTGCTCAAAAAGCACTAAAATAACCATGATTTTATGCACATTAATTGATTAAAAATATATATATTTATATGTTTTATCATATATTTATATAAATTTGTCTTTTTCGAATCACGGGTATTTTTATTGTTTTTCAAGAATTTAGGCCTAAAAACTTAATGTAAAGACTCAAAGAAGAAAACTTGAAGCAATACATGAGAAATATATTAATAAATAAGTGGGAAAAGGTCAACAGACATGGAAAAATTGGACAAAATGGGTCGAAAAGGTCAAAAATGTCAAAAGATCTGAATCGCGCGCCACCTCTCAAGCATACAGCCTTCAAATACCATACGCAAGGTCACAGTTGACCGCTTGATTCTCCATACAAGGGCCAAGAAAGGCACAGACCGTTTCACGCAATATTAAGGCGCGTTAGCCGACAAATTTCACTTCATCACAATGTTCCGCCAAGAAGATTTCTACCGCGTGCTCCAACGCTTTCACCCCATTTTTCACGTGTACAGCCTTCTATGACGCCACGCCGACGCTATTGATGACCTCAAAGATGTCCACTACATGTTTTTTAATTTTTTAATATTTTTTTTAACATTTTTTACTCATTTTTTCTCTCCATCCTCACCTATAAATACCCCCTTCCATTCACTTCAAAGCACACCTCAAAACCACACTTCTCTCTTCTTTTCTTTCTCTCATTTCTTAGTTTTTGAGTTTTCTTAGTTTCTTTCTTAGTTTCTAAGTTTTTCTTAGTTTTTCTCTTAGTTTTTAGTTCAATTCTTCTTAGTTTTAGAGTTCTTCTCTTTTGCAGGAACTTGTAATGTTTTTGTAATAATTTAGATTTTTGATTCAATAAATGGAAGTGCAAATTTCGCTTTGAGGTTTTCTAGCAACTGAATAGCGTCAAGTTCGTAAGGATTTTATTTTCTTTACGCTTATTTTTATGCTTTATTCTTACATGTTATATTTAATTTGTCCGTGATTAAATTTAATCTAGCCGTTATAATCATGATATAATAATAACGTTGTTATGCTGCTAAATATTAAATAGGTGAAAATTTCTAAAATGAATTGATTTTATTTTTATTCAAGATTTTATATTAAGAATGTTAGAGAAATATATTATTTTTCATTACAAACTTAAATCTAAAAATTAGATTTTAAGGTTTAGTTATCCTGTCTAATTTAGAGTAGTGCTTTTTATTTGTTTGCATACAATCGCCTGATAGTTAGAGTAAGCTCTATTTCAAAAGTTTTTATAAGAATTATTATGTGAAAATGTATTGACAACACGCTTTCAATAAGTGTTTTAAAACTTGAAAGTTAGTACTTGGATAACTAAAATCTGGTTTAATTTGGACACCTTGAATAAAGTTTAAATCTGTCCTAACCTCACCAAAGGTGGCATTTAAATGGTTCATTTTCAATCTCTTATAAAAGAAATTAATTTAATTAACCAAATTAGTTATCAACCCCACCCATAGGTGTTAATTGATTTGTTTAGTTAACAAAGAATATCTAACCCCACCAAAGGTGGTATTCATACAAAAAAGAGAGAATCAATAAAATATCAATTTATATCTTTAATAACCTAGATAATATGAGCAAGCATAATTAATTTAGTTATTATATCCATAAATACTCCACTAATATAAATGATAAAATTTGCATGAATATTTATTGAATCTGTATTTAGATAAATATTTATTGAATTTGTATCTATGTTTATTTTTTTATTATATTTAATTAATCTGTATATATGTTTATTTTATGTTATTAGATTAGGAACACAAAAACCAAACGATCGTGACAGGATGTTTAGGATTTAATTTCGTTTTTAAAAGTTTGAATAATAAATTAAGAACCACATACATTCCTTCCTTAGATCGACCTTGGGAGTATACTTATCATTTTCTATGAAATGATTCGTGCACTTGCGAGAGTTTTACAAATATTAAAACCAAAGTATTTGCGAGAATCGGCGATGCCGGTTTTCGCTCAACAATAAGCCATGCCGGATTTGATGGATTTCCGCCTTCTAGGTCATGCTACTCAAACCAGCTTCTTTCCAAGGTACACCGACTTAGTTTCCATTCTCTAATTGTGGTTTTAGGCCACATATGATGATTATGGATCTAGAACACATCAAATGATTATGGATCTAGACTATAGTTGATGAGATAGATACATTACTTTCTTAGTAGTGTCATCTAGAATCATCACACCAGGATAAGAAGTCCAAGTCATCGCCATCAAGGCCATGCCAAACTAGAAGTAACTTCTTGCTATAACTCAAGGATATGATTAACATTGCATCCAAAACATAAAATTGTTTCAAAAATTGTAAATGAAGATACTTTTTAAGGGGTCACCCATCATTGAATTTCTCCAATTTAAGCACACTTATATGTGAAGTTTCAAAGAGTGATTAACAAACCTTCTTAGGAATCAACAATTGATAATAAGATAAGTAGCAAGTAATTTAGCTTGATCTAACCAATAGATAAAAAAAATAGTTCTTTACCAACTGCGAAGAATCATGGATTCAGAAATGCTCATCCGACAAGCATGAATGAATATTTCCACACATAGGAAAATTACACAGGTAATTAGGTCCTAGATGAGGGGTGGAAATGCTTACTCATGGAATCTTTTCATGAGTTTTACATCAATTATACCAAGTAGGTCTCACAACGTGAATTGAGCAATTAACACAATAGAAGTACAAAACAACATTATCAATTCAATACATAACAAGCACAACTTGTAGTAGGAAAGATGAAACTACAGTAAACACACAAGTAATGGTGTGCCTCATAGGCTCCTATATAGGCTATAACATGCATAAACACAGCAAACATCACATAACATGTAAGACAATCATACATACTAAAAGGCTATAAAGGATTTTCAATCTCTTTAAGAATTCATATGTGAAAACATATTAGGAAAATGATGATTATATTTTCATAGCATGCAATCGTACATTACATAATAAAATATAATAAAGAGTACAAAACTTGGTATATTTCCAAGATAAGGAAAAATAGATTCCTTAGAGACTCACACCAAAAATGTATGATCAAAAAGTAGAAGTAATAGTTAGAAAGCTATAAGCATACTACAAGGAAAGGAAAGAAAACATGAAACTACGCAAAATAAATAAGATTTATAATTAAAGTCTAAATCTAGTACGATGGAACATACATAATAAAAACTTAGACTATACTAACATATTACTAGATCATACATAACAATAGATATAACTATGTAAACCCACATAAAAACCTTATCTATGTGGTAACATCCTCGGGTTGCTTAAGGCAACCGCTCAGTAACAAAAAATCCACTAAATAATAAATCATTTACGATTTTGAAGAAATAAAACCATTATTACCTCTATCAACTATGATCTATATCCTAACTATCTATTGCTGGTCTTGCTTGCTATTTTCGTAATGACTCGGTTCGACACATGAACTTTGCTCTCCTTCAAAGCCAATACCACCCAAAGTGGTATGATCAGTAACCAAAGGCCAGTAATGTGTAAAGTGAATAAGAAAATATTGTACAAAACCACCGATCGATACATGGCTCATAACCACACAGGCTCTTTACATAATAAAATGTTACACGGGGGCATCTACTAGTTGACACACGACTCATATACAACCCATACAAAAACATTGTATTGAGTACTCATAACTTGTAAGTATGATTTTTTTCACACAATCATAAATCACTAGTATCGATAACACTCGAGCTATTAGTGATCCAAATTAAAACAAAAAAAAAATGAGATGTCAATTTGATAGAGTTTTGCTATAAGTTTTTGATCTTAAAGAAGAAGAAATGAGGGGGTATTTATAGCACTCAAAATTACCACCTCATTAACTACCTCGCCTAGGGTGGTGGCGAGGTGGTAAAAAGTCACACTTTTTCATTCTAAATTTTTTAGTACTTTTCATAAATACCAACACCTAAAACGAACCAAAAACATAAGTTACAATGTCAGCTTTCTCGTACGCTCGTTCACTGAAAACTAATACTCCACCTAGCATGCAAATTATGAAAACCAACCTTGTGATGTGTGTACATATGCTTGCATATAAAGTGTTCCTAAATATGTGTATATGTGCATTACTAACCCACTATAACACCTTACACAGAGGAAGAAAAAACATTGAGTAAAATAAAATAGGCATTGTGTCTTATACATGAAAACTAATATATAGACACACAAGTATAATAAGACTTAACAATGAATAATCATTATCTCAAAAGCACATCACCTTGTTGTCCTTAGCAAATAGAGCTCTAGACAACTAGAGTGCTTACCCACTCATTTAGTTACAGCTACCCCCAAGCGGGGCAGAACTTCACTAGAAGTTCACAAGTAAAAATGGGATCTAGAATCAAGTGTTCACTACACAATTGCTTCCATACATTCTTGGAATAAGGAGATGCATAATCTCACCACTCGTAATAAATCTTGTAAGAAAAAAATTATGAAGGATGAAAAGTAGTATCACCTTTATATTATCACTTTCTAAGCTACCATCTCGCACCTTGAAGGTTGGAAGCCACTTAAGCTTTGGATGAATAGGATCACTCAAATTTAGACTTAGAAAGTTAGCATCAACTACTTAGAGCTAATTAAGAAGAGCATGCCGCTATACCTAAGCTAGACTTTTCAAAAGACATACAGATAGAATGTGAGAAATAAAAGGGTACATCAAGAGTGTATTCAAAAAATTCATCTATGACTACAACATGAGGATCCATGAGGGGAAAAAAATATGAATATGGAAGTTGAATGAAGTTGAGTTTAGACATGTTTATTTTTACCTCATACTTGTAATTTATTTTTCAATTAAAAATGCTAGGTGAGGTTCTGCATGGCCAAGTCAACACCACCACCAATAGTGTAAAAAGAAAGATTGAAAATAAATAAATAGTTTAGTCAGCTTGGCATTCATGTAATCATCTGTAACTTAGTTCTTCAAACACCAACACGACCTTGGCATCCAGAAAGGCTATAATGTTTGAATAAGAATCAACCATTCATGCAAAATAACCCTAGCTTTATGCCAAGGCATGATTGTTTGTGCTACTATAGCTTAGGAATGAGCATACTCCTCCCTCGAACCTAGTAGCTACACTCGAACAAATCGAAAAGCCACACTTGTCCAACACTAGATCAAGAAGGTTATTCCTTCTATAAGACCATATAGAAACCATCACCTCACAAGGGCTTGACGTACAATGTCATCCAACCATCATCTTAATGGACAAAGTCATGTGCTAGAAAGGAAGTGGGTCTAGAACCCTTTCTATATACACATCAACCTTATTATAGATTCCATACTAGCTCACTTGCCTTTATCAGATCATTATCTTAATGGATTACTTCCTGTATGAAAATGGAAGTAGGATAAGCAACCCTCCAATGAACATAGAGATTGTAATCTAGGATCAAGGTAATGGCCTACTTAGCGTCAAAACATTGTCTCAATGATCACTTTTGTGCAAAAAAAGAAGTGAGATAAACACTCTTCTAACATGCACAGTGATTATGACTTAAGATCAAGACAGTGTAAAACCATTATTTCAATGGATCACTGCTTGTGTGAAAACGGAAGTGACATAAACACCTTTCCAACACCAATATCGATTGTGACCTAGGATTAAGACATTATAAAACCATTGTCTCAATGGATCACTTCTTGTCGAAAAATAGAAGTAAAATTAACACCCTTCTAGCACCCACAATGATTGTGACCCAATATCAAGACAATGTAAACCATTATCTTAATGGATCACATGCTTTGAAAAAATGAAAGCGGGATAAACATCCTTTCAATACCCACAAACCATTGTCTCAATGGATAATTTCTTGTGCAAAATATGGAAGCAAGATAAACACTCTTTTAACATCTATAGCAACTATGACCTAGGATGAAGATTGTGTCTTTCATCACCCAATGGATAACTTCTTATGCCAAAAACAAAAGTGGGCTTAACACCCTTGTAATACCTACAATGATTGTGATCCAGGTTCAAGGTTATGGCACTACCAAACATTATTTTAAAAGAACAAGCCATGCATGATAAAAGTAGGATGAAAACCCTTTCAACACCAGCAACAAATATGGTCAAGGATTATGACAACCCAGAACCATGAAACCAATGTCTTAATGAACTAAGTTTACTATAGGAAATGGAGTTGGGACTCAACCCTTTTAATACCTATACTAATTGTGATCTAGGATCCTAACATTGGTCAACTTGGAATTAGGACACCCATATCAAAATAGACTAAGTCTTGTGCAAAAAATGAAATGAGGACACAACCCCTCCGACACCCATAATGATAATGTTCTAGGATCCAAACATGAGGCATGGAAAAGGTACACTAGGGAATAAAGCAAAGTATGACCTCCTTCATGCCCAAAAAACTCATTCATAGGAATTTGAAATATTCTCAAAGTTTACAAGGACAAGGTAAAGGCCATAAATCCATAAGAATAAGGGTCTAGAGAATGGTCATTACTTATCGCACTAAAGAAACCCACCATGTAAGGGTCCAAAAAAGATAGAGTCCAGACCACCTATTTAAAAAAATTTAAGGCACTTAGGAGGACCAGAAAACTTCTAGTGAACTTTGGAAGTACAGAAAAGATTGAGTCTTAACAACCCATATTCAAGTTCAAGAAAATTCCTAAGGAACCAGGGAAGCCCAAAAAACTTTCTGAGAACTTAGGAAGTCTAGAAAACGTTAATTCAGACAAAAAGATGAATTAAAAAAAAATGGACTCAGTGAAAACGTGAATTCAGAAAAAAAGTGGACTTAGAGAAAATGGATTAAAAAAAATATGGATTCATAAAAAAGTGGACTTCGAAAAGGATGGATTCAAAAAAAGTTGAAGTTGGTAGAAATTTTTTAAGACTTTAGAGTTTCTTTGAGTCATGTTAGGGAAACATTGCAATGCTAATAAGATAAGATCGACGTTCATCGAATCCTACTTCGGGATTCCTAGATGGTAAAAAGGTGTTTGCCACATCCATAGTCGATGTGACCCAATTCATTGCTTGATCACTAAGGATAAATAGTATTCAGATTACCGATAAGTTCCATAGTCACCCAGTCACCTAGTTAGTCATTAGGCCATGCCCGTCCAATGAGTTGCTCTATTGTACATGCACCATCACCTATTTCATGTAAATGACTAGTGTAGCCTAACAAATCAATCACTATCAGTCAGGTACTAGTTTGCATTCCATTCTGTATTGCCCATGCTCTATCCTGCCTTCGTTGTGTTTAATCTCACCAAGTACTATTTAGGGCTCTTTTGAATTCACATTGGATGTTGACACCAACTTCAACTTGGGTAGCTAGGGTTAATTTGTTTCAGTTCAATCTTGCAACTTTCAAAAAAAGTTTACAAAAAATGACTAAGTGTGATCTTGATACAAGAGTTATGTATCTTGCATAAACCAAGAGTTGCGTTCCATACACCACCATGAGTTACGTGTCTTGTATAAATCAAATCAAGTTTGATTTTCCAGGGTCATATATATAAAAATCAAGTGTTATCTCCCAGGGGCATGAAAAGATGAAGTGTGGCACAAGGTTACTCAACCACTAAGTGCATCCTATGGGGATAACAAAAGTACTAAGGGTATATTCCCATTCCAAGATCTGAAAACAATTGCAAGGTCAATCATAAGAGATATACAAGTTCCATTGAAATTCAAATACTTCTAAAGCTACAAAATAAACACCAAGTACCAACACTTTGGCTGAAAATAAAAAGTAAAAAAAAAATATAGAGAGCAAAGTGTATGGCTTAACACTAAGTTCTATGGTAGTGGTTCCTATTAGCATCTCTGTACATAACAACGGTAATAGGTACCACCTATATTACTCCCTGAGTCCTAGAAAATAATTGAGATTGGGGATCAATTCCAAAATCAATAGAAGTCTAAAATACTGCTCCAAATGGGGTCTTAATCCATTAAACATCTGAGCTGTGATCATACTCACCATGCTGAGCATGGGGGAAAAAATAAGTCTGGATAGACCTTCTTAATTTCTCTATTCATGGACTCAAAATTGTGATCCTAAGAGACTCTTATGTCAGCCTTGAAATCTTTTGAATCAAGCTAACCATGTACTACCTTTTCAGTTATAGCTTCAAGATAGGTAGTCAATGTATGGATTTTGGTGCCTAGATCCTGCATCTCAAAGTCCTTGCCAACTCTTCCTAGAATTGAGCCTTGGTAGCCTCAAGAGCCTTCTTTGTAGCCATAAGAGCTTTCTCTGTAGCTATTTGGGCTCATCATCCATAATGACAAAGGTAATAGTCATTACACACTCGCCATTCATAGGTGGCAGATGGGTAGCAAGATCCCAATGAGCACACAAAAATTCCATTTTTTTCTAAAGGTTTCTAAGTAATTTTCCATAAATACACATAAAATAACTTAAACAAAAACATGAAAAAAAAACCTAGTGTCAATACTAAAGAACCAACCACAGTGGTGTGTATAAAAAATACAAACATACAAAGTATAACTAACTATATGAGTATGTGTAGTACAGATGAGTAGTAATTGACCTTACATATAGGGTGATGAAACACTAAGTAAGTATATCAAACTTCATGTTTTCCTCATAGGATGCCAAGAAAGACACAAATGACTTACAAGACTTACAATCTTCCCGTTTGGATTTTTGTGGAAAAACATTACACAACTAAATAGATTCTCATCTCAAAATGAGACAATCATGCAAGATGGCCTAAGAAGTTTGTTCCCATGAACAAATAACGACGCAAAACCTCAAACACCCTCAAAAATATCTACACCAGGTGCATCCATCTTATGTGTTCCAACCATCTTAATGAATCGACACATCCAAACTACATGTCTAACCTCCAATTCCAACTCCAACAGAGCCTTAAGGTATCAAGCTACATCTATATCTTACACACACAAGACAACATATACCTATGAATGTATTGTGTAGGCCTATGTGTATTTTGACCAGAAAACTATCGTGTTACCCCTACACAGGTAAACAATAATAGGTAAGCATAGTCAACATGAAATAGATAGGCACTTATTCACACAACTCCTCTTGACTTCATGCTATACTACTCTATGTATGTGAAAGTTAGACAAAAAAATATTTAGTGTACCATATACTTACAAACTATGCAAAAAACATCAAAGTAACAAATAACGAGTTAAAGAAATAAACGTCTTCCTTTTTGACACATAAATTCAAAAGAACACCCCTATAGAAGGGAGAAAAGGCAAATAATCATGTGATAATCCTAACACTCATGCAATCAACAAAGAAGATTATAGCAGTAATATCAAGACAAGAAGCAACAATATAACCATAAATAATAAAATGAAGTGCTGGAAAAACAAACTCAAAGTTTTTCATTAAAAGTTTCCATAGTACATTTTACATTTTTTTATTTTAAGGAAAAGAAAAAATACTGTAGAAAAGGAAAATAATAGGAAAACCAGTGCTCTCTTCCACCTTCTCCATTATCATCAAGATCTATGCTATGGGAAGAGCCATAAAAGTCTTTGTTGTCTAGGGAGGTTAGGTTTTTGTTGTGTAAGGAAGTTACGAATAAATTGGTCAAAAGAACTTGAAGGCTTAAGATCAACAAATTTTCAAAAGAGGTGACTCAAGGAGTTGGTGGAAAACTGAGGAGAGGCTATATGGTAGCTACAAATAAGAGGTTTGATGTAGAATATAGACCTAGAAAAGTAGGGAGATTCATGTTTAAGAGGCAAAAGTTAGGTCAAAAACATTCTCACCAAGGTGAGCAAGGAACTGTGTAGATAGATTTTAAGCATGTTGTAAAGCAAAAAACTCCCTAAACATGGAATCCATGTGATGAGTGAGGAGGTAAACTTCTGACTTAGGAGAGAGTCTAAGATGAAGTAGTCTCAATAGAAGAATAAGGAGGAATAGAAGTAGACTAAAAGATGTTCTAAGAGGCATAAAAAAGGGAATAGTGTGTCTAGAGATAGAAGCACGTTCAGAAGAAAAGTGACAAGCACGAATAGTTCTTTTGCCTCTAGTAGTGCCAATAATATTAGGAAAAAATAAGCACCCAATTGAGTGATCAAAGAAGGATAGTGTAGAGTATAAAGAAGAGGAATAACAGAATGATAAATAATGACATAATAAATCATGCTTTCAAGATATATAGTCTCATAGTTGAGAATAACACAAAGAAAGTGACTACAATAGGTAGTCATTGAAGTGAAATAAGTGCGACGATGCATGGCAATGCTTATAATATCATTGAGATGACAATCAGGTGAAGTAGCACTCAATCAAATAACATAACACCATAACAATGACTAGGACCTACCAATATATTCACCATCTTAGTGAGATCATGAGAGAAAAAGATTGAAATCTCGTAAGGAAGACCCAAAGAAATGAGGTGTTTAAACTCAAAAGGGATGAAAAGAAAGGAAGGTTTTGTACATCCCGAAGAGACAATATCCTAATGACACCATCTTAAGAATAAGTAATCCTATGCTTTCTCAAGTGAAAGGTGGTAGAGAAACTAGTAGAATAATAAATAGAGATAAAAAAATAAAAATCCTGAACAAAGGTTGGATCATACCTATAAGAAACAAAACACAAAGTAAGCGAAGAAAAGTACACAAGCCTTTCTTGATGAATGAAAACTCATACATCTACATAGATTGCTTAAGGAGGATCGGAGCCAAGTAGTGATAACCAATTGTGTTAGGCTGCTTGATGACTCCATCAAAGTAAAGTCATTAGTATAATTTTTTGCTTAATATTTACTCGTTCTATTCAATAAGTAGTACTTTTTGGGTTAAAAAGATTAAAATATACACTTTCTAGTGAAAAGGGTGAAAATATATTTTTTAGAATTTTTTTGAAATTGTTTGAAACTTTATTTTGGATTTTTTATGAATTTTTTAATGTAAGATTGATCATAAGATGCCACATGGATGCCACATAAGTAAAGAGCTGATGAGACCTTCCATATGGATGCCATACAAGAAAGGAGCTGACAAGAGATTTCATGTGGATGCCACATAAGTGAAGAGGGCCAATCGTGCAACATCGCATGTATTTAGTGACAGGCCATGCCAAGTATCAGCATAGTGTTCATTCGAAGTATCATTTCACGGTCAATAGGCATGCCATGCATCATCAACAATTCTTCCATTCTTCCCACTTAGGTACCAGGCCATTCTCATATGCAAATTACATCGTACCATGTGGTGCTAACTCAAAACGAGTTAACCACGATCAATCAATTATACCATACGTCACACAATAATTTGATATCTTTCACCCTTACAATGTGTTGCATTTCTATTTGCTAGTGCTTTTAAATTTTCCTTTTTTCATCTTAGCCCTTGATATGAAGCTAATTTAGCGGTCTAGATTCCACCCAAAGCTAATCTAAAGGTTCAGATTCCACCTAAACCTAATTTAACCCCCTAATTGCCCCATAAAACCTAATGAGCTAAAAATTACATATTTGTTTATATATTTTTGGAGTCAAAAAGAGAGAGAAATTCAAAAGGAGATGCAAATTTAGGGGAGAGTTAAGAGGAGATTTGTGTTACAATTCGATATATCGATTGTATCTCTTTTTCTTCTCCTTTCTTTATGAAAATATGAGCTTTATAAATAAAATTATGCATGGATAATTTATTAATCTAGGGGGTCTTATGAACTCAATTGTCTCCATGTGATGATCTAATATTTTATCCCAACTATGATTTTGATTTAATTATATTATTTAATTTAATTTTTATGTTATTAATTGGTTGGATAAAAACTAATCTAAGAGGCAATTAAATAGATTTGAGAAAATTATATAATTGTTTGTCTTGATTAAATAACGTGCATAGTTTATAGGTAAAGATGTATGATTCTTATGTATGTGATCCATAATTGATGAACTTAATGAGTAGTATGCAATTTAATTGACATGAGAGTGTGATTAGATTAATTACTATATGGTGTGTAGTTTACTTGAGAAAGGAATACATACACAGTTAGATTCAATTGATTATGTAATTGAGTTTACTTATGTTAACGCGTCTCAGTTGGTACCAACCTCTATAAACCTGAGGTACTTAAGGACTAGGTCCTAGGTTCGAGGTTTGGAGAAGGTGAAAGGAACTTATTAACATAGCCCAGTTGGAGGTGGATTCTATAGACCCCCTCACTGTATAAAAGCTATGGGGCCTACACAGATATCCTAAACATTACTAATCATGATTAATAAAATAAAAAAATATTTTAAGTTGTCCACACTTAAGACTGTTACACATGTTGCAATGAACAACTAAGTAAACTCATTAAAAAACAACTCAGTTTGTTTCAATTTTGAAAGTATGAAATCTATGATTGATATTGTTGATTAGATGAACTATTTGGACGCTACACCTTCCATGCATATACCTAATGTTGTTGTGGAGAGTTTTGAGATAAGATCTAAGCTTAAACCATTTAATGATGGGATACCAAGTTTAGACCTCACACATTTACCCTACCATACCCAATCAAGATGGCAAGGGGAATAGTCCAATAGATAGGTGAAAAAGATGCTATAGATACCTAAATTAGACAAGCTACGGTCGAGTGCTTATAAGAATGCTAAAAATTACAAAAATAAAACAAAAATATGGCATGATAAGAGAATTGAACACCATATTTTTAAATGAAAACATAAAGTATTATTAAACAAATCAATGAAACTATTTTTGGGCATACTTAATAGTAAATGGACATAAAGAGATGTACCTTAAGACTTGATATGATCATTTAGTCAAGGACATTAAACTAGACGTTGGTTAGGTGCCAAGCTAACATTATTTTACTTATATTTTTATTGTTTTTGTGTTGTAGGTGAATAAATGTGAAGAACAATATTGCAACAAGATTAAATAGTTTCAAAAATAGATGTGGTGTATCAAGAATAAGGGAGTATTCTTTCCGCTTACTTTTTTTTATATTAATATATACATATTGAGGACAATGTACAATTTAAGTTTGGGTGAGAAAACTTTGTTATCTACTTTAGTATTTAGTACGTATTTTCAATTTTTAGGAATTTTTTATTTTTAGGATGTTTTTAATTATGATTTGGGTAGAAATTGATAAATATATTGAAATTAAATGCATGCATGCTTGATATGAAATATATGAACCCGATGATAAAAAATTGTTGTCATGACAAGGATAAGGAATGTAACATGTTTGTTAATGTACTTACATTAGTTATGTGATATGCTTTCTATTTTTAATTAGATTGATTTAAATTTTTATGCACACATTCATGATTGATTTTGGTGTTCTTATTGAGAGGAAATTTTTAGTGAATTATATGAGTTGATGACATCTACCATGTTTTAAAATCTATTTGATCATCCAATAAATCAAAATTCTAAGTAATATTTAGTAAGAGAAAGGAGTTAGACCTTATGCAGATCAATGGATTCTTTCAACCAAACCATTTTTAATATCTGTAGTCATCCATTCGAGCCTAAGAAGGAACCTTTCATATCTTTAAGCCACATTTTATGCCTAACCAAGAAACACCACATTAACTTTTACACCTTTAGCTTGTATGAAATGAAAAAAAATGCAATCATATGTTACATTATAGAGTAAGGTAAAATGTAATGCCCCTTATAAAAAAGAGAGAGAAAAAAGAAAAAAAATAAAAACTCACAAGACAATTATCCCTCTAAAGAAAAAGAAAATAAAATTGAAAATAAGTTTGGGGGTATTGTGAAGTTACAAAAAAAAAGATATGGAATGAAATAATATGGAAACAATGATGAGATAGGGTGAAAATATCAAGTAAAAGCTCAATTGTAGTTAAAAAGTGCATGATGAATATAAAGAAAGCTAAAGTGTGGAAAGAGCCTAAATGTCTTCATTTATTGACCCCTACCTAAGCCTTACATTATAAGCATGTAAATCCCTTATTGATCTTTAGCTAGGTGCATATTTATATTAATGGAGAGATATGTGAAAATAGACTTGTGAGGCTTGTTCTAAGATTGAATTGATTAGCATGCTTATATAGGTTGATTTCATAAGTGCATTGGATGGTATGATATGAAACACATGCACACACGAATCAACTCATCAAAAACCTTGCACATTCTTACATTGATGGAATGTTGATTAATGAATATGTGAACCTTCTTATCATAGAATTGTATGAATTTAGAGAGGCATATTTTTTGCTAAATATGCATGTATTAATAGATATATATTTATGAATGTATTGCCTATGCCAGTTTATGTAGTTAAACTTGGCTTTACCAAAAAGTTAAATTTTGAGGTATGATGATTCTATGAAAATAGAGTCCTCTTAATATTTACTTATATTATTCAATAATAATACTTTTGGGGTTAAAAATATTAAAATATAAACTTTCTAGTGAAAAGGGGTGAAAATATATATTTTTTGAATTTTTTTACATTTTTTTGGATTTTTTATGAATTTTTCAATGTAGGACCAATCAAAAAATTCCATGTGATGCCACACAAGTAGATAGCTAATGAGAAATTCCATATGGATGCCATGTAAGCAAAGAGGGTTAGAAGTGTAATGTCGTGTGTACTCGATGATGTAGGGCCATGCAATGTGTCGGCATGATGTTTGTTTTGAGTATCACTATGTGATCAACAGGCATGGCATACATTGTCCCACGATTTGTCCATTCTTCCTACCTAGGTGCCACACCATCTACATCTGTGAATCACATCATGCCACGTGGTGCTGACCTTGATCATTCGATCATTCAACCATGCCACATGTCACACTTTGATTGGATTCGTCTTTCTCCCTTCCCACATGTCGCATTTCTATTCACCAGCATTGTTAATTTTTACTTTTTTTCATCTTAGCCCTTGATCTGAACCTGATCTAACGGTCTAGATTCCACCTTAACATAAGTTCACCCCCTAATTGCCTCGTAAGCCTTAATGAGCCAAAAATTACATATTTCTTATCAATTATTGGAGCCAAGAAGATAGAAAAATTCAAAATGAGATGCAATTTTGGTGGAGAGTCAAGAGGAGATTGTTGCTACAATTTAATATATAGATTATATTTCTTCTTCTCCTTTAGTTATCAATTTTTATATCTTTATTTATTAAAAATATGAGCTTTCTAAACAAAATTATGTATTGCTAATATATTAATCTAGATATCTTATGAGCTCAATTGTTTATGTGTAATGATCTAATATTTTACCCCAACTATGATTTCAATTTAATTATATTATTTAATTTAATTTTTATGTTATTAGTTTTTGGCCAATAATTAATCTAAGAGGCAATTAAATAGATTTTAAAAAATAATATAATTATTTATCTTGATTAAATAACATTCATAATTTCTAGGCATAAATGTATGATTCTTATGTATATGATCTATAATTGATGAACTTAATGAGTAGTATACAATTTAATTAACATAAGAGTGTGATTACATGGTGTGTAGTTTACTTGAGAGATAAATACATGCTAAGTTAGATTCAATTGATTGGTAATTATATTAGGAGGATTTTAGTAATTCACATATTTAGAAAATTAGGAGATTAAGTATTCCTATATTTCTTTTTTAAATTTTCTTAGCTGCTAATTTTGAGTTAATTAATTACTATTATTTATTTTTAGTTCTTTTAATTTTGCTTTCTTAAAACAAAAAAAAATAGATTTTTATTTCTTATTTTTAAAAGTTAGTTTCTAATAACAACACAATCTCATTGAGAACGATATTTTCCTATCATTATATTACTTGTTGCGATACGTATACTTACATATTCATTGCACACAATTCGTGTCGATCACTGATGTTCTTGATTTTTAACATTATATTAGGCTCTTATAGTTCTTCTTGGGGCTATTGTAGAGGTAGGTTGAAAGAAAAAATACAGGTAAGTGTTTAAAAGATAGGAAAGTATTTAGAGGGTAGGATAGTGTTTAGAAATTATAGTTTAAAAAAGTGATGGGAAAAAGGTTTAAATATAAAAAAATGCATGATAACTAATTCCTCACTACTACCTCGTCTAGTTTCTCAATGATCCCATGAGGAGTGCATAAAGCTCACACTAAATGAGCACCACGGTGAGGCGGTGGCGAAGTTCAACGAAACATAGCTAACAACCTGAGAAGAGAAAGAAAGAAATTGTAAAAGATAAATTTTTGATAAAATATTTTAAAATAACAAATTTTTGTATTTTTTAACCCAAACAAAAATTTTAAAAAACATAAGCAAGTCCAAAGAAAGGAACAAAAACATAGAAACTAAAGAAACCACAGTACCTACACCCCGAGAAGGTAGAGAAACATGCTCATGCAAAGCACAATAGATATGTGCTCCTGGTAGTGCTTTGAACATAACTCAAACATTACCCCATAATACGACTAGTGTACCATAGAGATAGGATATACATGCAGAAGAGTGAAAGAAGTGGGGTCTCTAACTTCAAGGAGCACCATGAGGAGAAGAAGAAGAGACATTAATATTAACTCTCATATAAGGATGAGAAGTTAATTTCCTACAATAAGGTCTTAAGTACCCATGCTTACCATAGTGATGAAAAATAGGAAAAAACATATAGGTAAGAATAGAAGACCATCATTGGCATAGTAAGAAGAAGTAGTATGAGGTGAAATATTCACCTTCCTAAAGGAAGGAGGCAATGATGTAAAAACCAACTTACCTTTTGGGGCGGTTGCAACAAAATTTAACTTAGGATTAATAGTAGTAGGTTTGATGAACTTAGGAGCTATTCCAATGGCAATAGACAAAGCATTTTCAAATCCAAGATCTCTTGTCTCTTGTGGCTTTAGTACTTCTAAGGAACTCATCAAGCTTCTGTGTTTCTAACATAAGATTAGGAATTGTACTCAAGGAGTGAGCCAATTCCTATTGGCACTTCAAGAGCTTTTCTCCCAAAGCTCAAAAAAGTCTTCTTTCTCTTGAATTGAAGACTCTAGAAAATAGCAAAACTATTGAAATTATTAACCTTTTCATGGAGCTATCTGAGTTGGACATCCTTTTTAGAAAGAGTAGAAGCCAAATACTCTTTATCACTTTCAAGGACATTTACTCATTTTCCTAAAAGAGTAATTTGATTAGCTTGATCATCAAAGAGATCAAAACTAATAGTTTTGTGAGCCCCTTAATTAGACCCAAGTTTTTTTAGCTTATTCTCTAGATGCTTCATTATGGGGAGATTAGAGTTAAACTTCATTTGAAGATCAGAGCATCTCTTTTGAATAACCTCACACGTTTTTGTGAGATCATTCTGATCATAGCTAACTGGAGATTTCTTTTCCTTAAAAGCAACCTTCACTGTGCTCAACTAATTGTCTTTTTCTTCAAGATTCTTCAAAGTTGGTTTCCTTACTTTTTTTAGATTTTATATACTCCTTAGGAGATCGTTGTCACTTTCAAGGAGTTCATCTTATTAATATTCATCATCTTTAAAATCTCAGTGGCCTAGTGAGGTTGTAGTGGAAGGATTTCCTATAGTATTAAAAGCCATAACATTGCATTCCTTTCTTATCAGAACTATAATGACTATCTAAAATACTAACCTCAACCTTCATTGCTTGTTTCCCAAAGTGATTTTGTTTTGAAGTACAATTGAATATGTCCTAGCTTTCCATAATCAAAGCACTTTATCTGATTCACATAGTTTTTAATAGGCTATCGATCTAACTCATCTTAAGAATCTTCATTCTTACCATACCTCAAGTTTTTTTGCTCTAAGTATCCTTTTTGAATCCTCCCAATGGATTCCTTTTGTTTCTAAAAAATCTTATAAAATGTTGAGAAAGAAATGCTGCATCTTTTTCATCTGAACAAGAGTTCTCATCATTAGCCACAACTTTGCTCACAATAGTGTTGTTACCACTTCCTTTGTTGGTTTTGAGAGAAATGCTCTTTTCTTGATCCATAAAAAGTTGTCCTACCAAGGTTGCAAGAATCTTCCCAACTTTTTTTAGCATGAAAATGTAAAGAAAGACTTGTAAGAATCTTTCTAACTTTTTTTTCTTCATCAATAGGCCTACCAAGGTTGTGAGAAGAGTTGAAGGTGTCTGAAAAATGAGCCTAAAACTTGTCAAATTTTTCATCCTCTCCTCCATTTGGCAAAATTCAAAATTTTACTATAGCTTGGTGACTTATTAATCCCAAATTACATGAAAAACCTCGCTAGTCGGAAAAAAGCCATCCAAGGTAGTAAAAGAGCTACATCTTATTCAAAAGCTTCAATTAAAAATCAAGTATAGAAGTTACAAGAAGAGGTAAATTATGTGAAAGATTACTAAGCCCAATAGGTAGAATGGATTAGTAGGCACATGCTATTTCAGGCTGAGTACATGCAATCTCTTCACGAGATGCAAAGGTTTCCACTATCCCAATTTGAAGTGGAATGCAATCAATTAGGAGAATACCTAAGCCTCCTAGTAATGATTATGTCTATTGGCCACCTGAATCTACACCTGATGATAAAGAAGAATCGAATGATATAGAGAACTAGGCTCTAATTTTTCCCATCTAATTTTTATGTATTTTCACTTTCATTTTAAATTTAATGTTCTTATTTTATTTTTATTACTATTATTATGAACAATGTTTATGTTATCTAAAACTTTTAATTTCATAACTATTTGGTAATGTGTGATACCAAAAGAGTACATAGTGATTCTCTCTATGTGATAGAACTTGAATTAGATGATGAATGAAACAAGAATAGTAACCACATTACCGTTCTTGATCACATTTCTCTATTACCAAGAAGGTAACTTGTCTTTCCTTTTCTTCTTATTTTTTATTTATATGTAAATATTGTCGATAATGTAGATTCTAGATTGAAGGTGAAGGAAAAGTTCCTTATGAAATTGTAAATTGTAAATTTTCTTGGAAATTTGTTTTCTTTTGTTTTGTTGATTAGGACAATTAGGTCCAATAATTGTTTTTTGATATAAAATTATCATGCTTCTAGTTAATTTTAGGTGAGTAATTGAGTCTTTATAAGTTTTTTGTTTGATTTTTTAAAATGTTCAAGGTTTATTGTAAAATTTTTGATTTCTTAAACATGTTCAAGGTTTATTGAAAAATCTAGTTCTATTCATAATCTATGTTTCGTGCTTGGATGTTGAAATTGAGATGAACCCAAATTCTGTGTTTAAGAATCAAATAGTAAAGACTATCATGTAAGATTATTGATCTTATAGTGTTTTATTTTAAGAGATAATATTTCTTCTACTCTTTTAAACATTTCCCCTATGATTTTAAATTATAAGATGATCTGTGTAGGTGTTGCACTAAATGTTAGGATTTTAATATAATGAAGTATCATTTACTTATTTTTATTTTATTGATTAAACAATTGAAGTAGGAATTGAAAGTGTGTGCCCATCTTCATTTCATGCTTTACTTCTTGTAAAAAAAATACATAATTGATTCGCTTAAAAAAGAAGAAGAAGCCATATATATATGGTCTGTTCTCTAAAAAAGGGGAAAGAAATAACAAAGAATAAAAAGAGAATAAAATAGTATAACTAAATACTATGATCCTATAGTAGAAAATAACCCTTTAAAATCAAATGCTTTTTGATTCATCTATATGCACATGTTTGATATTCCTTACTTAATGATTTTGATTGAAATTTGATATGAGCAATATGATATCTTTTTAATCCTAATATTTGATTCATTTCATGAGATCCATGTTATGCACATTTGGGGCTTTCTTGTTTATAAACATATGCGAACCTTTTTGCTTTCTTCTTTACAAATTTATTTTTTGCATATGATTTGTTGAGTGGTTGAACCAATTAGATCAGTATGATATTAAGAGTATATCTTGTGAGGAATAGAGTTGAAGTGAATTTAAATTCTTAACACTAGTTTTGGGGGAATCAATGTTGATATGTTTTTAGTAATAGGGCATTAATTTGTGATGTGTAATTGATTTACACAATGGACCTTGATCCATTGAGATTTGGATGAACTTGTGCTTGAGTTTTTAATTATGAATTAAAAAGAAACTAAAGCATGAGAATTATTCTTGATTTAAGTTTGTAGTTTTGTTCCGTTATTGGTCTTTTTAGTTTTAGTTTGGCTTAAGGACTAGCGAAGAGTAAGTGTGGGAGAGTTTGATAAGTGATATTTAATACACTTTTTTATATATCAATTCCATTACATTTTATATATTTTATTATTATAATGAGTTAAAATTATTTATTTTGTATTTATTTAAAAAATATTGATTTTCTAGATTTTTTGGGATTTTTATTTGATAGATGGTAGTTACATCTTGATTTTATTTTTATCTCTTATAAATACAAAACAACATCATACAAAATAAAGGAGAATAACAAAATGTACAAATTTAGATACATAATTTATAGAATTAAGTTGGAGGTAAGAATATAGAAGAAGATTCAAGAAGTAATTACAAGTTGAAGATCGAATTTAAGAATCAAGATTTCTATACATAAGAATAATTGCACGAAGTTCAATTGTTCTTTTAACTCAAATAGGTAACCAAGATCTAGATGTGAAGTGAAAATTCCATCCCATAGAATCTTTTCCCAAGTACTGAGCCTAGTAGGCCTCACAAACATGAACTAAACAGATTACACACCAAGAGTACAAAAATACATGCTTAATTCAACACATAATTTGATCATACATGATTAAAAAATAGGATTCCAAGACCTAATACGTAATCAAATTAAGGAGATACTGACTCCTTATGGGCTCAACCTAAATAAGAAAATAGTATAGGGATAAATTCCTAACAAATAATCATAACTATAGTAAAAATAATCACATACAGATAGTATAAAGCATAAGCAATAATCAATAGTTGGAAGGCTAGCAATAAATAATAAAATCTTTCTAATAAGAGTTTAAACTTCAGTATGTAGCAACATACCTCATTTGAATTTTGTATTAATTCTTAGTTTTAATCCTTGTATGAATTTTCTTTATTATTCAAGTGTACAATTGAATAATTAGATTAGTTAATTGTTAATCACTTTAGTTGATTAAGTACGTAATCACTTAATCAATTTAAATAATTAGTGATAAATTTCTTACAATGAGGATTAATACTAAAGATAATTAAACCTAGTTTGTGTATTTAACCTTCATCTAATTTTCTTTTTCAAATTGAATATTTTTGATAGATTAAATTTAGAGAGTTTATTCTAGGTTATCTATCGGAAAGAGTTTAGAATAAGAATTTATTTAATTCAACGAATAGGTAAGAAGAGGTTGAGACTTACAAGTTTGTAAATTTATATAAGTTGTCATAATTAAAGAATAAAGTATTAGAATATGCTTTTGTTGATTTAAAATACATGCTAATAGTGGAGAATGATACTACAATTATTCTTTTATTTATATTTTTATCATAATCTTTATATATTTTTTATATTTATTAATCTTTAGTTGATAGATTTAATTTTCAGTTAACAAAAAAAAAAATAATAAACCAAAAACAACCCTTTTATTAATTTTAATTAACTTACTAACAAGCTAATAATTAGGAGTAAATATTGTTATCAATCCTCGTGGGTACAAAAACTATTGTTCTTAAAATTATTTATTACTTGTATATGATCATGTATACTTGCGTGTTTTTAACCATGTCAAGTTTTTGGTACTGTTGTTGGGGATTGGTTTAACAATTCTTTCAAAAATTGCTAGATTTTATTTAATTATTTATTTTTATTATTTTTTCTTCAAATATTTTCTTTATTTTTTAAAATTAATTTTTTTCTTACGTTGATTGTTATTATTTTTTATTTTGTTTAGATTTATTTATTTTATGTTTAGTTTATTTTTATTTTATCTATCTATTTACCTATGGCTACTAATTTTTTTATTGAAGTGTTAAATATAAAGGAATTTAGAATACGTATATGGATGCAGCATACCCTACGCACAATGAATTTTATGCACCATGCTTTGAGCATTAAAAAGGAAATTGGGACTAGGTAATGCTATGGGTGGATATGAAAACCAAAGGCCTAGTATGATCAATATTCTAATATGTACCATGTAGGATGGTAGGATAATCAATATTTAAGCTATTCATATAGAGATTCAGTAGATAATTTCAACATCACACCTAATTTTTTATTCTCAATGTCATAGCCAACCCTAACCACTCTAGGTAAGTATCTTAAGGATTTAGTGAATATCGTCGCTGCTAACACTTTAAAAATTTAGCAGAAGAACCAAGCTTTTATAAAAAAAATAAAAAATTTCAAGGAGAAATCTTGAGATATAGATAAACCAAATTTCAATAAGGAAGTTAGCAGTCGAGTTCAACATCACAACTAGCTTCCTATTCTCAATGTCATAACATGCTCCACCCAATCAAGATAAGTATCTAGAGGACTTCATAATTTCTATGGCTATTGATAATGTTAAATTTTAGCAAGAAACTAATGCTACTATAAAAAACCTTGAAACTCAAATTGACCAACTGGTCATAGTAGTGGAAAGATTAGAAGCATAGGTAATTATTGAACTCCCTTTCCAAATAGATGATAAACATAGAGAAACCATCAATGCCATTATTATGGAGAGTGGTAAACAATTAGAGGAGCCTCAAAGAATCCATACGAATATAATATACAAAGAAAATATTAATGAGGAGGAAAATACCATCACCCCAAACAATCCAATGTGATATCAAATGTAGTATTCAAACCTTCCTTTTTAATGATAATCCTAATTTATCTTTCTCCAATAGGTTCAATAATTTAATAAAGTAGTGTCATGAAAAAAGAAAATTTGGAGACATTCCACAAGGTGCAAATACACATATTTCTTATGAAAGATATTAAGAAAGAAACTTGGTATGAAAAGTACCTTAAGGAACTTTTTCTTACCAAGGAAAGTTTAAGGATAAGAAAGAGATGGGTCTGGGAAACAATGTGTCCAGTATTCTTAAAAGGAGACTATCATCAAGGTACAAGGATGTAAATAATGAACTACTAGTTTGGAAATTTGACATCATATACTTCAAGATCTTTGGTGATGGTGGATGATAAAAAAGGCAATGTCGGTTTAACGACATTAAGTCAAACACTTTGTAGGATGTAACTTACCAGATTTTTTTCTACTCCCTTTACACCTATTTTTACGGTACATAGATGCATGTACTTACAATGAGAATAATGAAAGAATTAGGTATTAGGGAGTGTTAGCATGTCACTATCTTTATTTTTGTTTTTATCCTTTATTAGGTTTAGCATGTTTTGGAATTATTATGCTCTAGGTAGCATAATATTTTTTTCATGTTTAGTATTTATTTGTTGCATTTCTTAGTATAGTTAGGATTAATATACAGGTATGAAAACAATCACATACTCTCTATTTGTTTTTCTAGCATCGATGATGAAACTAATTAAATAATGTTGGGTCAAAAAGGATAATGAATGTTGATAGAGTCTTGACCTTGTTCCTAAGTGAAGGGAAATTTATGATCATTTTTCTCAACACTTACATGCATGATGGCTATGTTCATGATAGAAGAATTTATATGTATGAACTTGTAAAAAATATTGTGAATTCCTTGAAATTTTGCTATACTTTTAATGAACAAAAATAGCTTACTATAAATATTTCTTAAGTTTATCAAGGCGAATGCTAAATGTATTTCTTAAAAAATAATTAAGGCAATATGATTAACTTCTTTGGCTAAATTGTCCTACCCTTAATGTTATTATTCTTTCAAGAACAACCCCTTTAGTGAATCAATTTGAGCCTACATAAGCCAATTGTTTATACCTACCCATTACTCTTTGGACTAAACACATTGGTCTTACCCTATAGTTCAAGAAAAGTGGAGTTGCACAAAAGGAGATTAGATTCCATAAAAATGCTTGAATAAGATTTAAGATTGTCAATTGTGCTATAATTGATTAAATGTCCAATATATAAAAAACAATCCCTGATACAATATGTACCCCACATATTTAAAAAAAATCAATAAAAATAATAATAATAAAGGAACAAGCTCAAAAGAAATATAAAAATGGGTTGTGTGTTGAAAAAAAAAAGTAAGTAGCAAAAAAGAAAAAGAAGAGAAAAGGCCAATAATGATGTTTAGGTATAAAATAATAAAATTTGATCCTATTTTATTGATATAATTGGTCTTATGATATTAATATTTATATGTCTCTTTCTCTTACTCCATGGATTCATGAACTTTTATTTATTCTTTCCCTTTCATTTGATTGAACCAGTAAGCCCATATTATAACCCAATGAAAGATCTTTTGATTTTAAGGAATACTTTTAGTGAGTAGAAATATAGTTTAAAAAAAATCCTTTGGTATCCAATTCAACTCTAAAAAGGATAGTAATATTTTATAGGGAAAGAGAATGTTTCAACTTGTTTAAGTTATATGATTTGACTATTGCTAATTAATACCACATTACACACATTTTGAGCATGATTATTGTACAATAGTTATAACAAGAGGATGAGTAGAGGCAATATCTAACATTTATTAGAATTTGAAATCGTAATATTGTTAAGCCTATAAGATAAAATATCATAATACTTATTATCTCAATTATTAGTGTTGACTTTGCTCGAAAACTAACAAAGAGTAGGTGTGAGAAAGTTTAATAAGTAATATTTTATACAAATTTTTATATATTAATTCATTTATATTTATATATTTTATTATTATAATGAGTTAAAATTATTTATTTTATATTTATTGAAAACAATACTGATAAAATTATTTATTTTATATTTATTGAAAACAATACTGATTTTCTAGATTTTATGAAAAATTTTAAGGATTTTTTATTTTTTTATTTGATAGGTGGATTATAAAAGAAGTGAATTATTTCACAACTTATTCTATCATTTTGACATATAATGCACATTAAATATATCCCCACTAGGACACCATCAATCCTAGTTGCATCCTCATTTGATTTATATCTCTTATAAATAAAAAATAACAAAATATAAAATAGAGGAGAATAACAAAATATACATATTTAGGTACAAAATTTATAGAATTAAGTTGGAAGCAAGAATATAAAATAGAATTCAAGAGGCAATGAAAAGAGTTGAATATCATATTTAAGAACATTAATCCTAAGATTTTTCTCATTTTTTTATTGTTTTCATGAATAATATTCTCAATTTATTGTTTTTATAAATAATATTTTGAATTTATTGTTTTCCATGAGTAACTAATTTAATATTTAACTATGGGTGATTTCAAAATATTAGACATGGATTGCAATATTTAATAAGATATGCAATATTTCTTCTAAACTATTCTTCTTGACTATTTATTAATTCTCAGTTTTAATCTTTGTATGGATTTTGTTGATTATTCAAGTGTATAATTGAATAATCAGATTAATTAATCATTAATCAATTTAGTTGATTGAGTATGTAATTTCTTGATCAATTTAAATAATTAGTGATAAATTGCTTGGCTTGCAATGAGTATTAATACTCAGTATGTAATTGCTTGATCAATTTAAATAATTAGTGATAAATTGCTTGCAATGAGTATTAATACTCAAGATAATTAAATTGAGCTCGTGTGTTTAACCTTGATCCAATTTGCTTCTTGAAGTTGTTTATTAGAAAGAGTTTGGATTAAGGACTTGTTTAATTCATCGAATAGGTAACAAGAGGTTGAGATTTTGGAGCCTGTCAATTTCTCTAAGTTTTTTAAGTAAAGAATAGGATATTAGAATATGCTTTTATTGATTTTCAATACATGTTAATAGTGGAGAATGACCCTAAAATTGTTCTTTTATTTATATATTTATCATAATTTTTATATTTTGTTTTATGTTTATTAATCTTTAGTCGATAGATTTAATTTTTGGCTTAAAAAAAATCCAAAAAGCCTCATTTTACTAATTTTAATTAAGTTACTAACGAGCTAGTAATTTGGAGTAGATATTGTTACCAATCCTTATAGGTACGAAAAACTTTTTTTCTTCTTAAAATTACTTATCACTTGTACATGATCATGTATACTTGCATGTTTTCAATCGTGTCAAGGATATTTGATTAATATTATTTTGACATATTATTTGCTACATTTTTAAGTATTTATTTTATGTTTTATATTATTTTTATATTGTTTTGGAAGGAATTTTTATATTTTGTAGGTTAAAGTGCTTTTAGAAAAATCTTGGCAAAGACAAGTAAAAGGAGTGAAAAAAGGGTTAATTAATGGAAATTCAACCAACTCGAAATGAACCTAAATGATTTGCAATACTTGGATATATTTGTGCTTGCACTAACTAAAATAAGAGAACATGCAAATAGAGAAATATAACAAGCTAAACCCACGTAAACCCCTAACTACGTGATAAAATACTTGGGTTGCTTATGGCAACCAATCACTAGTAAATAATATACTAATAGAATAAAAATAGTCTATAACTCGACATAGATGTACTTTTAATACCTCAATTAGTTAGGATACTTGCCGCACTGCTCTTATGTTGTCCTTGCTAGCTTCCTTCTTAACTATAGTGATTCAAATTGGATATGTTCTTTTCTTGAACCCTACCACCGCTTGGTGGAATGATTAGTCAATATGTGTAAATTGTATAAGTAAGCTAAACAAAGCATAAGAACCTAAATAGGAATCTAGATCTCGAGTGTTAATTTACTTTCAATTAACCTTATTTGATAAAAATGTTTTTGCTAAAAACTCTTATGAGTCACTAATATTGAAACCACACTCAAGGTGTTAGCAATCTAAAAGCAAAAAAAAATTTACTTTTAAAAACTACAAGTTTCAAATTTGGCATAGTTTTCCCATGTTTTTCTTATTATTCAAATAATTAAAAGATGGGTATCTATAGAAAATTTCTAGCAATCTGGGTACCTTATCGGCCTTTTGCCTCATTGTTCATGGTGGCGAGGGTAATAGCCGTTACATGCTCTTCGACCAAGGTTGCAAAGGGTTGGCGAGTCCCCTAACGAGCACAGAAAAAATTTCATTTTTTGTTTCTAAAATTTTCAAGTAATATTTTACAAATACATGCAAAAACATTTAAACAAAAAGCATGAAAAATAACCTAGTATGCATACTAATGAACCAATCCTAGTGGTGTGTAAAACATGCAAATATATAAGTGTAACTAACTACGTGAGTACACTACTAACCATCAGTAATTGACCTTACATAAAAGACAGTAAAACACTAAATAAATAAGACAGACTCCATGTTTTGCTCATTTCAATACCAACAAAAACACAAAGGACTTACATGACTTATAAATTTCAACTAGGGGAGAATTTATAGATTTTAAAGTTATTTATATGTTAAAGGTAATTATCAATTTCATTAAATCTCTTACATAAAATCAATTCTTTTAGAAAATTTTGGATTTTTATTTTAGTTACCTTCCCATAGGACAATTAATACATTGAATTAATTATTTCTTACACTAAATATAATTTTAAAATAAACTAATTTTTGAAATAAATTATATGCAAAATACATTAATATTTGAAGTATGTCTCATCGAATAATTTTTAAAATGTCATATTTTAATTAGGATGGACATTATCATATGAAAAATAAAACTCACTCTTTTAAAAATTAGAAAAACAATAAAAATAGAACCTTGAAAACTGGATCGAAATTACCAAAATTGCTTATTTTGGGTTAGATTATATTTTTTTAATCGGAAGTAAGGCTTACCACTGTTGTGGTAAGGCATTACCTTGTTATGGTAAGGCTTGCCAATGCATTTCCAAACTTGGCCAATGACTTTCCACAAATTTCATTTTTTACTAAAATCGTTTGATGAAAGGCTTACCACTGTTGGGTTAGGCATTGTTTTGTCGTGATAACCTTATTACAACACTAGATGGCTTCACAATGGATTTTCACACTGGCCAATGACTTTCCACAAATTTCATTTTTTACTAAAATCGTTGGATGAAAGGCTTACCACTGTTGGGTTAGGCATTGTTTTGTCGTGATAACCTTATTACAACACTAGATGGCTTCACAATGGATTTTCACACTGGATCAATACCTTCCCTCATTAGACCAATACTTTTCCAGACTCAATGAAAAGTTCACTAAAAGTCGACAATAGTTGCCAAAGCTACGTTCATAATTATATAATCTAAGGATATTTTGGTATTAATATTATATGTGTAACATACAGAAGATGTGATTTTAGTAAAAAATAGTTTTAATTGCAAAATCCCTATTAATTTGATAAATCACTCTAATACTTGTAACTATAAAAATAACACCACTTATGTCCACCTCGTATATTTTTACTATTTAAAAAAGTTTGATATATAATTTTATTTTGAATGTTGTCAAATTGAACTCTGTTTAATGTCATTGAGATGATACTTTTGATATTTTAAATTTTAAAGGTGTTATTTTTCTTAAAATTTAGTTACCTTTTATTTTTCTCTCTTAATTTCATAAGAATAGAAAATTATTATAATTTCATAAATTTTTTAGTTTTTCTTATTTAAATTTCCTCAAAATACTTTATAATTTTTTAAGTTTTTTATATGTTAAATGGTAATTAATAATTTCATTAGCTCTCTAACATATAATCATTTATTTTATGAATTATTTTTTTTATCCCTTTGAATGCACTTACTAAAAGATAATTATTGCATATAATTAATTATTTTTATATTAAATATAATCTTGAAAATAAATAAATTAAAATTATATGAAAAATACAATGATAGTTAAAATAAACTTAACAATTAATTTTTGACACATTATTTTTGGGGTTAGAATATTCTTTTTTATATGAAATTACAAAATCACTCATTTGTAATAGTTATAAAATGATAACCTTACTTTGAGTTATAAGATTATATCATTTTGTAGCATGTCTATATTATAAATATAAAGTTTGGGACAAGGGCATGTGTTCTTAGAACTAGTTATGTGTTTGGATAAATATTTTTTCTATAATTTTATTAAAGTATATATTTTCACAAAATATTAAAAAAAGAACAAGCAAGGAACAAACAAAGCCTATTACTTTCATGCCAAAAAAAGAAAAAAACCAAATAAATAAATAAAAAGACAGTCTTATTATAATAATAACAAACAAGAATAACCAGTCCTAAAATCTGATTCTTAGCGAGTAGCTGAATCAGGGGAAGCTAGTAAAACCGACTCTTCTTACATGTGCTACATTACTACAACTTCCAATATTGTCTTAGTTTTACTTATTTGCACTAAACCTGAAACTCATATTAATGTATATTGTATCTCTCTCTATCTTAAATAATTTGTTAATCTAAGGTTAACCTAAAATTGAAAAAAGTAGGCTTGGTATCAGTCACTTTCTAGATCGTGTAGTTTTCTAAAAAATCAGCTTAATGCAATCGTCTATGAACTACATTTTGAATTAGCAACCAAAATGAAAAATTTATATATGAATCCCATTTTGGCATTGTGGTCTAATGTTTTATCTTTTCTTTTCTTTTAATTAAGAAAGGATTTTGTTTTTGGGAAGAATATTAAGAAATGAAGGTTAAATATAAATAAATATATATTCACTTTTAAGCTCACATTTTTTATATTAATATTATATAAGAAAATGAATCATTTTTAAAAAAATTAAAATAATTTTGACATATATTATGATATATATATATATATATATTATATGAAAAATGTGTTAAAAAATATAAGTATAAAAATATATATAAATATATGTGATATTAATAATTTTTTATTAAGATATTTATTGATAATGATTTTTGTAAACTTCAAATTGATTTTCATAGATATATGAGATGAATAGATTGTTAAAAACTTCATTACATTATGAAAATATAATCTTTAATTCTTTGATATTTTAATTAATAATTATAAGATAATAATTAGAAAAAATCTAAATATGGTTTTAATATCATATGAAAATAAAATATTTACACGTGAATCTCTATTGTAAGATTCAAATTATTATAATTATATATCAACGTTAGTATATATATATATATATATATATATATATATATATATGAAAAAATTTAGACGGTGGTTATTTATTATTGGAATAAGATTAATTTATTTATAATGATATATTTTTTTAATTATCTTTTTAATATAAATATATTGTGATTATAATTATCTTTAAGAATTGTATAAGTTTTTATGTTAAGTGAATTCTTAATAAACTTATTAAACTTGGTATATAAAATTTATCATCTACTGGCATTATTCTTTTATTATTATTTGAATGTACGAAATTATCAGAATCATATCTTAAGTAGCTCTTTTATTTTGCAAATTTTTTGTTTTTTTCATCCTGATCATCTATGAGAAATAATTAAAGGTATAATCATCAGCTTTGCCTCCGAAGTTAATAAGAAGATTTTATAGGTAATATGAAAGCACCGCAACTTTCTTGGACTCCATAGTCTTTTTAGTTAAATTAGTGTAAATAGCACACACGCAAAGAATTTACCCCTAATTTTCAATTCAAACTCCCTACTCGTTACAATTCAGTCAAACCTCATGCAATTCTCCCCAAAATTTGATTCCTTTACATTCATACTTATTCAGCAAAGGGAATATCTCTCTATTTTCAAGATTATTTTATCCATATCAATTTGTTCTCAAACATCTATATATAAATTATTAAATTTAAGGACTTAAAATATTACTGATAAAATTATATTTATTTTTTATACTTATATTATTTGTATTATATATATATATTAATATTATTTAAAAAATTAAATTATTTTTAAATTTTCAAAATAATTATAAAATATCATATAATATAAATATTATGCATATAAAAATGGTATAATAATATAAACACATTTTTCAAATATTACTCTACTTTCTGCCAATTTTGTACTGTATCTTTGTCGACAGAAAGATGGAAATAGGATACTCTCACCTCTCTGCACATCTATAGAGGTAGGCCAAGGCCATCCCAAAGAGTAAAGTAAATCCCAAACACCACAAAGAAGACTTCCCAAATCCTTCCAGGCCAAAAAAAAAAGCAGAAATTTTCAGCATCAAGACTAACCCTTCAATCTCTCCCTTCCATTTCAACAAAACCCATCTCTCAAAAATCCCTCAAATTTGATCCATCAGTGGCTACCTCAGATGGGTTTTCCCTATTCAGTTCTCTTCCTTTTCTTGGTACTCTCAAGTAATCTTGAGTTCATCTTATTTGTTAAATCTGCTCCTGATATCACCACTTTTGTCTACAAGGGTTGTGCAAAGCAGGCCTTCACAGATCCAACTGGGGTTTACTCACAAACCCTCTCGGCCCTTTTTGGAACTTTGGTCACACAATCATCAAAATCCAAGTTCTTTAAGACCACCGCTGGAAATACCCAAACTTCCATTACTGGTCTCTTCCAATGCAGAGGAGATCTCAACTATGCTGACTGCTATAAATGTGTGAGTAAGATTCCAAATATGATTAGCAATCTTTGTGGAAAAGCTATTTCTGCAAGACTTCAACTTTATGGTTGTTACTTGCTTTATGAAGTTGCTGGGTTTGCTCAGATTTCAGGGATGGAAATGCTTTACAAAACTTGTGGGGGAACAAATATAGCTGGTAGTGGTTTTGGGGAGAGAAGAGACACCGCATTTTCTGTTCTTGAAAATGGTGTTGCTAGTGGACATGGGTTCTATACGACTAACTATGAATCTGTGTATGTTTTGGGACAATGTGAGGGAGATGTTGGTGATTCTGATTGTAGTGAGTGTGTGAAAAGTTCTGTGCAAAGAGCTCAGGTTGAATGCGGGAATTCCATTTCAGGTCAAATCTATCTACATAAATGTTTTATTAGCTATAGTTACTACCCAAATGGTATTCCTAGAAGATCATCCTCGTCTTCGTCTTCATCGTCATCATATTCTTCATCTTCACCAGGTAAATTGGATGTATATGAACTAAAGTTAGTATATTTACTTTCCTAAAGCTGTGTTTTCTGGTTAATTTTGGAGATTTACAACTTGACGTAGGGTCAGGGCAAAATACAGGGAAGACCGTGGCTATAATATTAGGAGGAGCTGCAGGAGTTGGATTTCTAGTGATTTGCTTGTTGTTTGCTAGGAATTTGTTGAAGAAACATGACGGTATGTGTTACTTAAGGTTTGCTTTTGTTTCTGTTTGTTATGTAAAAGCGCTTCTAACAGTAAAAAAAAGGAACTTCAAGACCAAACAGTAAACTTTTTATCAGAAGCTCCTGCATATTTTGTGCTTGCATATAGTAACACATTATATGTGAAACTGCTTTTGTGTGAAATCACTTTTAATATAATTACAACCATAACCATTAATACTCTTCTTTTTAGCTACATATAATTTCTGAAGGGATTAAAGAGCTATAAATTCTAATGCTGTCATTGTTTGGAATATGTTATTTTGTGCAGATCATTGATGGGAGGAGCTGAATTCTTAAAGTGGTAAAGCTTTTTAATTTGAGGGAGAAACATCACACTTCCTAAATTTTTTTCTTATAATTATTATTTTTGTTGGGGAAATGAATTGGAAAGAACATAACAGATATGGGAATGGTGAGTGAATGAAGAAGGGTGGTTCAATGTGGTCAATTTTCTTTAATGTTGGGGAAGAAATTGTTGGAAAGGAGGGAAGGCATGAAATCAAGGTTTTGTTTTTATTGATTCACTAAAGTGAAAACATGATGTAGAAAAAGGAAATTTATTTTGGATGAGATACAAGAATTGGGAATTAGCAAAGTTATGGGCTTCTTTGTTTATTATTTTAGTACTCTTTTTGCTTGTCTTACAAAGTTGCAATTAGCCATGTGGGTGTCTCTTCTCCACACTAATATTTCTCCGGTTTCTTCCCAAATTTTTAATATATATATATATATTTTAATAAAGCTGCACCAGTGTCACTATTTGAGTTTTCTATTAGGATTTAGGAATTCTCTAATGAGTTTCTATTAGAAAAAAAGGTAATATCTCAGAAGAGATAGTGTACGTTTCTTAATACTCTCTATCGATGGAAATGTCAAAATTTAAATATAGTTATTTAGTAATGGAAAAGTTCACCAAAATAATGAAAATTCTTTTAAAATTATGGAATTTTTGGTTTAAAATTTCATAAAACATTTATATTTTAAATTAATTTTTTTATTTAATACATATATTTATAAATATTTTATTGTATTTTTTTTAATTACTAGTTCAATTAATTAATAAAAAATATTATTAAATAAGTAATTAAAATGTGAAATCATTATTTAAATTATAATTATGATTGTATTATATATAGATGAATTTTGATTATACATAGTATTATATAAATTACGAAAAATAAAAATGTTAGTTAAGGCTAACAAAGTAAAAGTAAATGTGATAAGGTGGGAAAAATAAAAAAAATGTATATATTAAAAAAATATGAAGTATTGTTTTAAATATAAAAATTATAAATAGATAAATTATTTAGAAAATAAAAAAATACAAAATGTTTTTTAATAAGAAATGACATTTGTTTATATTTGTTGAGTTGGTTATCAATATTACAATAATATTATAGTAATTATGATATTTTGTCAAAAAAAAATGGTATTTTTTTAATATTTTTTTCGACAAAAACATTTTGTCTATATTGGCACGATATTTTTAATATTTTATTTACATTTTGTCAAATAAGATGTATATTGTATATCAATATTAAAATATCTATGTTAAAATGTGTAAAATCTTGAAGATATCGTGATAACGTTTACAAAGCCTACAAGTTGCTTAACTTTTTAAAAGGAGCGTTGGAAACACTCAATTATTTAAAATGAATATTTTAATCATTTTTTTTAATTTTTAATTTTAAAATTAATTACGTTTGAATTTAACCAAATTTTAAAATTAAAAAAAAATCAATTTTAAAATTTAATTTCTATTTTTTATTTCTTAATATTAAAAATTAATAACTCAATCATAATCATACTCAAATTTATTCAAAATGGTTAAACAATTAAAATTAATGAAACTTATCGAAACAAGTTTAAAATTGAATTTCAAGATCTTAAAAATTTAAAATTGATCGTTAAATAAGTATTATTTAATATTCAAATTTTTATTTATCAAAATTGAAATTAAAAATTAGTTATCAAATATATTTTTTAATTTTAAAATTAAAAATTTAATTTTTGAAAGGTAGGAATGAAAAATTAAAATTAAAATAACATAGTATCCTTAGAACCACTTAACTCTTTAAAAATAGTATGTGAATCATTTTTTTTTAAAATGAACTTTTAGTTTATTTAAAAAAAAAATCAAATGACTATTATTTAAAAACTAATGGATTAACGTTATTTTTTATAAATTTTTTTAACTTTCATTTTCTCACTTAAAAATAAATATATTAAAATACTTATTTTAGCAAGTTAATTAATTTCCAAGGCACCATTCAAAATCATGACTTCTAATTTCCAACATCAAAAAGGGGTAAAATTGTATGTTTAAATTTGAACTGTTTTGCATACACATCGTCTTTTTACTTATATACGCGGCCTGGTGTGAATCAATTTATTACTCTTATCAAACTGTTTTCTAATAGTGATTGATTAAGGGTTGACATTTTTCATAGTAGTTCTTTCTTTCTTTCTTTCTTTCTACTCCAACCTCCTTAGTATTATTTGGTCTAAACAATTATTTACTTTCATTACTTAAATGACACTTCTTCTATATTCATTATTGATGAAGACAAATTATAGAAATCCATAAAGGAAAAAAAAAAGAAAAAAGGATATTATGATTCTATTTAGCTTTGTACTCCGGCAAAGAATTCATGAGGAAAATAAAGGGGAGGAAACTTATGATATTAAAGAATACAAAAAGATAAACTAGATGTATTATTAATTATATTTAAAGTAATTCATAACACTAATGATAACATTTTATTATTTATTTTAAAAATAATGAATATTTTATTATAAGATACTATAATAGCTTGAATTTGAACCCAACAATGTATATATATGGATATATGAGTGTGAAAATATTTTAAAAAAAAATATTATTTCTATTTTATATGGGGCGGAAGAACAATGATTTTCCATATTATAAGATTAGTTCAAGCAAACGAATCTTTATATATTTTTATTTAAAAAAAATCTCGGGTAGGATTCTTCCAAAATATATATATATAAAAAAAACAAAGAATAATAGTTCAAGAGTGAACGTAGATACATGCAGGGGCAATTGACACACAACTGGCACTAGTTGTATTTGTTTTTGGCAGCATTCAAGTTTAGTGACTTGTTTTAAGCATCTTCATGTTTGGAGTAACCAATGATTGTAGAAGTTTGTATTAGTTTTATTTTAAAATTGTCCTTAAAATTTTTTTTTAAACTAATATAAAAAAACAATTTTTAATAATTTTTGTGAAGAGTATTGAGAAATAAAGAGAAATAATGATTTAATGTTATATTGGTATATTTTAGAATGTACATAAAGAACATTATTTATAGGGTTGTAACAAGTGTAGTACAAGTGAAATAGTGAAAGTGTAGTACAAGTGAAATAGTGAAAGTGTAGTACAAGTGAAATAATACAAGTGTAGTACAAGTGAAATAATAGAAGTGTAGTATAAATGAAGTAAAATATCAAATATAACTTAACATCCCCCCTCAAACTCAAGGAGGAAGATAAATAATTAACTTGAGTTTGAAAACTATTTCTTAAAATCTGTCTCGTAGATGAGATTTGGTGAAGATGCCAGTTGTTTGATTTGTGAAGGATATTGATTTAGACAAACAATATCTTGAAGAACATGTTGACGAACAAAATGAAAATCAATCTCGATAAATGTTTTTCGTTAATGAAATACATTATTGTGAGCAATCTGAATAGCATTCTGATTGTCACAATATAGGATAGTTTCAGTTGATTAGAGAACACCCATATCAACAAGTAGCCAACGGAGCCAAAAAAGTTCTTGAGTGGTGTCAGCAAGAGCACGATATTCAGCTTCAGTGCTGGATCAAGAAGTGAGAGATTGTTTCTTGCTTCGCCAAAATATGAGAGAGTTTCCAAGAAAGAAACAATATCCAGTGGTAAGGCGATGATCAGTTGGGTCACCTGCCCAGTCAGCATAGGAGTAGGCAAAAAAGAAGAAGATTATACTTATTAGAGAAGTGAAGACTGTGAAACATGGTGCCTTTGATGTAGTGGAGAATGCGAAGAACTCCAGTATAATGGGTAGACCGTGGAGTAGACATGAATTGACTAACCAGATGAACAACATAGGCAATGTCAGGACGAGTGACCGTGAGATAAACAAGACTGCCAACTAGTTGTCTGTATAATGTGGCATATAAGAAAATAGTACCATCTAATGGAGTAAGTTTGACATTGGTTTCTAGAGGTGTTGATGCAGTCTTGCAATCAGTAAGGCCAACCCGATTAAGAATATCAGAAGAGTACTTTGCTTGAGAGAGATAGCATCCTTGAGAATCAGATGAGATTTCTAGGCCCAAGAAGTAGTGGAGATAACCAAGGTCTTTCATTTCAAATTGATGGCTCAGAAACTACTTGAGATCAATAATGCCATTAAAGTCATTCCATGTTATGACCATTATCATTTACATAAAGGAGTAGAAGTGTTACACGAGTGGGAGTCTTCCGAATAAAGAGGCTGGAGTCATAAGAACTAGAAGTGAAGCCAAAGTCAATAAGTGTAGAGTTGAATTTGGAAAACCAAGCCCGATTAGCTTGTTTGAGGCCATAGAAAGCACGACGAAGTCTGCATACTTGATGAGGTGAATAAGTGTATCTAGGAGGAAGTTTCATATAAACTTCCTCGGTTATGTCTCCATTGAAAAAAGAATTTTTGACATCCATTTGAAACATGTTCCAATTTCAAGTAGCAGTAACAACAATGATACTGCGAATAGAGGTTAGGCGAGCTACAGGTGCAAAAAATTCTTCATAGTCGATTCCATATTCTTGTGTAAAACCCTTTGTAACCAGACGAGTTTTAAATCATTCCATAAACCCATCTGAATGAGTTTTGATTTTGAAACTCCACTTACAACCAATTAGAGATTTATTAGCTGGAAGATCAAGAAGATCCCATGTATGTGCTTTTGTTAATGCCTGTGATTCATCTATCATAGCTTGCTGCCAATGAGGGTTAGAACTAGCTTCTTTATAGTTTTGGGGTTCATGATGAGACAAAATAGTAGAGAAATATTGGTAATCACGAAGATGAAAGGGAAGACTACTTACACGAGTAGAACGACAAAGTGATGACTCTGGACAATCAGGTGAGTTGTCTTCAGAAGATGTTGTAATGGTAGGATCAACAAAAGAAGCATACATATAAGGAGAAGGCGTAGTAGACGATGGTGAGGGTAATGGAGCAATATAAGGAAGAAATAGATCAATAGTTGGGTCATTAAAAAACGAGAGTGAGGTAGGAGATGAGACATGAAATGAGGAAATAAAGGAAAACATTTTATGTTCCCAAAAGATGACATGACGAGAGATGCGCAATCATTGAGAGATAGGGTCCCAATAATGATAGCCTTTGTGTTCTATTCCATACCCCAAGAAACAACAAAGACGAGCACGAGGTTCCAATTTATTGCATTCATGAGGGTGAAGAAGAACAAAATATGCACAACCAAACACTTTGAGTAGTTCATAAGATGGACAAGTATTATAGAGATCATAAGGGGATTGATTATGAATAAAAGGCACGAGAAAAAAATTGATGGTATAAATAGCCGTAAGAGCTGCTTCACCCCAAAAGCGTTCAGGACAAGAACTAGAAATGAGGAGAGTACGAACAATATTAAGAATATGATTGTGTTTTCTCTCAGCTTTTCCATTTTGTTGAGATGTGCCAAGACAAGAATATTGAGAAAGAGTTCCATTTTTTCGAAGAAAATTTAAAAAAATTGTTTCTTTATATTCCATAGCATTATCAGCTCTAAGTACTTTGATAGTTTGAGAAAATTAGGTTTTAACCATTTGGGCAAAATCATAATAAATTTTGGGTAATTTAGATCTGTGTTTCATGAGAAAAATCCATGTGAATCTAGAATAATCATAAATAAAAATGACAAAGTAAACACATCCCCCCTTAGTAGGATGTGGGGATGGACCCTAAACATCAGAATGAATCAAGTCAAAATGGGAGACAGAAGTAGAATCACTTTTATTAAAACATAAAACAGGTTGTTTTCCCAATTGACAGGGTAAACAATTTACATTATTAAAAGTAGAAACATATCCTAATTTACCAGAAGATGCTAAGGGATGAAGACATCTTATAGACGTATGGCCTAAACGAGCATGACATAGGTTGATAGGAGTAGTAAAAGAATCAATAGAAGTATGAGGAGAATTAGGTAGATGAAGGTTGATAAGTTCAAATAGTCATCCAATCTTATGGCCTATCCCAAGGATCTGTCCTGTATGTGGATCCTGCACATGACAACCATAAGAGGAAAAAGTAATAGTAAGACCAAGTTCACATAATTGACCAATATAGATAAGATTTAGAGTAAGGTTGGGAATATGAAAGGTGTTAGAAAGTGATATAGAAGATGTGGAAACTTGACCTATACCATTAACATGCATATGTGAACCATTAGCAGTTTAAATTAAAGGTTTGGAGATGGAAGATTGTGTGGGAGAGAAGATGTGAGTTTCATGAGTCATATGGTTACAACAAGCATAATCAAAATACCATAAAGATTTACCTGATGTGAGAGACAAGGCAGTAGGATGAGGATTACTAGATTTTGAGAGAGCATGTTTAAGAAGACCTTCAAGTTCTTGAGTGGAGAAGGTAAATTTGTCATGATTATCCTCAGAAACAGCAACAATGATAGATGATTTACTAGTTTTACCTGAAGCATGTTGAGAGGGATTCCGAAAGCAATCTGTGCAAAAGTGTCCTAGACCCTTCTTGTGACAATATATACATACCCGAATGGGACATGTAAGAAGCTTATGATTGAGGTTGTGGTAGTAAGCGCAACCTTGCTGTTTGAAGCCCTCTTTAGAACCTCATTTTGGGAGATAAGAGGGAGTGGCAAGAACATAATCTATAGGATGAACTTTGAAAACCCCATCCGAGTTTCTTCATAGCGAAGCTCGGTCATAATAGTATCTAAGGATGAAAAAGGACTCCGATGGAGTAAGGAAGCCCAAATAGGTTCAAACTGATCATGGAGAGCTATGAGAAAAATAAAAAGACACTGGTGATTATGGTAAGTTGCAAACATCTCAGCATCAATTTTGTTCATCCAAGTTGGTTTAGAGAGAGTGAGTTGATCCTAAATAGTATGCATTTTAGAGAGAAATTGGTTAATAGTTTGATCAAACTTTTGACGTTTGGTATGAAGAGTTGTTAGAAGTTGATATTGGTTGGCCAAATCTGTTGTAGTGAAGCTAGCCTCAAGAAATTCCCAAACTTCTTTGGCAGTGTCAAAATGCCCAAATTCACCATAGATAGAGGGTAAGATGGTGTTGCATAACCAGGTAATAATTTGATGATGTTTACTCTCCCAATCTTCAAGTCGGTCATCAAATAAGGAGTTGGTTTCAATGGTTTCTTGTATAGGTATAGAGATATCACTAGTTATGAAACACCATAGCTTTTGTCCTTTCAAGAAACTTTTTATTGCTTGTGCCCAAGCTAGGTAGTTAGTATCATTACAGGTGGTAGAGATTGGTTTTAGGATATCATTTCGATCCATTTTAACGAAATAATGGAGGAAATATAAAGAAATAGTATAAAAGAGTGTATATAGGTCAAAAATATCCTTAAAAATGAAAAAAAGGAGTTGAAAACATTCTTGGAACCAGTCTGAATCGGTGGAGAACTGGATGAGATGGTACTGAACCGGATCTGTGAAGAGATAAACAAAAAATTGAGTGAATCGAGTCTGAATAAACTGAATCTGGTGAACCAGGTTGGATGAGTCGGGTTGGGTGAACCAGGTTGGGTCTGAGAGTGGTTGGCACGTGGGTTCTGGGAACAGATTCTTTTGGTGGCGCGTGAGGGTGCGTGAGGCGTTATTTCAGGTTGATTTTGGTCGCTATGGAATTTTCTGGATGAAACGAGTCTGATGATGGTATTTTGGTTTTGATTGGATTAGTATAGGTGATAGTGGTTTACTGTGATGAAGAGAGACGAAATTTTGATAGAAATTCTAGAGGTATATGAGAGGTTCTGATACCATGTGAAGAGTATAGAGAGATAAGAAGAAAGAATGATTTAATGTTGTATTAGTGTGTTTTAGAATGCACATAGAGAACCCTATTTATAAGATTGTAACAAGTGTAGTACAAGTGAAATAGTGAAAATGTAGTATAAGTGTAATATAAGTGAAATAAAAGTGTAGTATAAATGAAGTACAATATCAAATATAACTTAACAATTTCAAAACACATTTTGTTTGAACATTGTTTTTAAAAACTTATTTGGAAAACAAAAAATGAAAACATTCTTGGAACCAGTCTGAATCGGTGGAGAACTGGATGAGATGGTACTGAACCGGATCTGTGAAGAGATAAACAAAAAATTGAGTGAATCGAGTCTGAATAAACTGAATCTGGTGAACCAGGTTGGATGAGTCGGGTTGGGTGAACCAGGTTGGGTCTGAGAGTGGTTGGCACGTGGGTTCTGGGAACAGATTCTTTTGGTGGCGCGTGAGGGTGCGTGAGGCGTTATTTCAGGTTGATTTTGGTCGCTATGGAATTTTCTGGATGAAATGAGTCCGATGATGGTATTTTGGTTTTGATTGGATTAGTATAGGTGATAGTGGTTTACTGTGATGAAGAGAGACAAAATTTTGATAGAAATTCTAGAGGTATATGAGAGGGGTTCTGATACCATGTGAAGAGTATAGAGAGATAAGAAGAAATAATGATTTAATGTTGTATTGGTGTGTTTTAGAATGTACATAGAGAACCCTATTTATAAGATTGTAACAAGTGTAGTACAAGTGAAATAGTGAAAATGTAGTATAAGTGTAGTATAAGTGAAATAAAAGTGTAGTATAAATGAAGTACAATATCAAATATAACTTAACAATTTCAAAACACATTTAACTTGTTTGAACATTGTTTTTAAAAACTTATTTGGAAAACAAAAAATGAAAAACATAAGTGTTTGATCAAATTAAAAATTTGTTTTCATCCGAATTTATATTTCAAAAGAAAACTCAAAATAGACTTAAGATATAAAAAAATTGACAATGTACCTTGAGATTAGTTTATTTAACAAATGAGTGTGTAACTGAATAAAGTATATATTAAGTTGATAAATTTATTTTTGCTAATAATGTTTTTTTTTAAAAGAAGTGAATATGTACATAGTTTATCTAGAACTTCAATTTGCCTTTGTTTTTTTTTTATTTTTAAAGTTACGCCTTTCGTAAATTATGTTTTTCATGTTTCTAAATTATTTTCAAAAATATTGAAAATATGTGTAAGCTGTTTTCATTTTTTTTGTTTTCCAGAACATATTGTTTTAAAAAAATAGTAACTTAAAAACATTGCAAAAACCTTTAATATACTTTCAAAAATAATCTTTTGTTTTTAAGAGTAGAAAACAGTTTTTAAATTATTCTGGCAAACAAGCTAAATGTATTATTAATTATTTTTAGAATGATTTATATCAATAATGTTGCATGTTTTTAATCAAGAATTAGATAAATGTAATTGTATTTTTCAAGAAAATAAATGCACTAAATTCATAATACATTGTTTAAAATAATACTTTATAACTTATTCTAAAAATGATGCATAATTTCTCATAAGATACTGATAACATGGATTTAATGTCGTCAGTTTATATACGTGGATGTATGTAAATATTTATTTTTAAAAAATATTATTTGCATTTTCTATGGAGTGAAATCATAATAATTTTCCCTTTTTTGAGATTAGTTCAAGCAACAATCTTTATATATTTTGATTTGAAAAAAAAATGATAGTTCATGAATGAATGTTGACACAGGGGCAATACAAACACAACTGGCACTAGTTGTGTTTTTCTTTGGCGGCATTCAATTTTAGTGACTTACTTTCAAGCATCTTCATGTTTGGAGTAACCAATGATGTGAAAGTTTCGTAGATATTATATTTTTATTTTCGGCGGATCTGAAATAAAAGTTCATCGATGGTTTGTGAGCATTATATTCATGAATTACAAAACTTATGACAAATTAATTCAAAAAATAATAAAAACTTAAAATGAAAGAGAACCACAAATATTTTGAGATAGAGGCATATAATACATCTAACGTGATAAAGGTAGACATCTAAGTTCTTTTTGTATTTGAATGTTGGCATCTAATTGCATGGAAGAAAATAGAAGATGTGTTGAACATATCTAAGCAATATGTCATAAGTTTACTTTCTTCAAGGCCACTAGTAGCCTCTAGCTATTCAAATGCTAAATAAACTTTCCTAACAATTAACTTAAATAGGTATTTAAGATTAGTGAAAGTGAAGAAGAACACTTTAAAAAAATGGTGAAATGAATTTGTATTGGAAGCATGAAGAAAATATTTTAAGGCTCGTTGTTTTGTTATAAATGATATTTCTATACCTATTTATAGTTCTCCACCTCTTTAACCAAAATTTAAGATAGTTACATGTGTCACTCCTACAAGGAAAACTAGAATTATCTTAGAGAATGTTTTTGATAAATATTTCTAGTATATATCTTAGATATATTTAAAAACTTGATGAATGCCTAATAGAATTATAGATATTCTCTTGAAGGAGATTCTAGATATGTATTAAATTGTGCTTTCTTCTTATTAAATTGTCAAGCCTATATGTATTTTAATGTTTGACTCAATTGAATTTTTCCCTTAGTCCATATATCAAGACATTTCTCCCCACTTAAGTTTGCGATGCCCTTGTTGCATCTTGCTCCTTGAAGTGTTGAGTATGATCTTGAAATTTTCATTGTGCATCTCCATGCTCCCATGATGCTTCACTTTTGGGTAATCCTTTCCATTTGACAAAGTACTACATATAATTAGGAACTTCTTGCCTTCGTATCTTTCTTTCAGCTAATATGCATTCTACATTATTGTCGAAAGAAGTTACGATGACTATAGGTGCCATTTTTGATTTTCCACGAGTTGGGTCCTCCATATCTTCATGGTCTGGCTTTAAGAGACTCGTATGAAAGACCAGATGGATATTGACCTTAGGAGAAAGCTAGACTCTATAAGAAATCTTTTCTACTTTCTTAAAGATAGGAAAAGGCCTTTTATATCGCTGCACCAAACCTATGTGTACTTTTCTATGTGATTTGAATTATTGAGAAGGTAGCTACACCATAAACATGTCACCTTCATTAAAGACAATTTATCTTCCCTTTTTATCAACAAACTTCATCATTTTCTTAATAGCTTTGTGCAAGTATGCCCTTACAATCTTGGCTTGTCTGTGCCATGCCTTGACAAACTTGAATTCTCTAGGGCTTCTCCCTTCGTAATTTGTTACTAAGGCTTGAGGAGTCATGAGTGGTTTTCCAATGATAATTTCAAATGAAATTTTACTTGTTGACTCACTTCTCTGCAGATTATATGAGAATTGTGCCACCTCAAGAAGCTTGGCCAAATCATGTTGATTTTCACTCACATAACGTGTCAAGTTCAGTTCTAGTAAGTCATTGACCCAATTGATTTTCCATCACTTTATGTATGAATGCTTGTTGAAAAATTTCATCTTGAACTAAATAACTTGAATAACTCGGTTTAGAACTTACCAGTGAAGCATGGGTCTCCATCACTCATTATACTACTGGAAATTTCCTAGTACTTTACTAAATGTTTTAAGAATAGATGAACTGTTTTTTCTACTATAAAATTGATTGGGGAGAGAATGAATATAGCATATTGGTGCCCAAATTTTAATTACTTGTAAGTGCACAATTAACTAGTAGACTAATGATAAGTTTACCCTAAGGTTGGCCTTTGAAAGAATTGGCATGTGTTTTAAAATGTTAAATATTTTCTTAATTAGCTAAAAAAAAATCTAAACATTCTAACAATTGTCAGTTGAGAAAAATTATAAATTCTAAAATAATTAAATAACTAAAATAAAATAGATCAATTATAGGTAAATAAATATAGATGAACGAATATGGAAAATTAGTTAACTAACCATTTATGAAAAAAAAACAAATTAAATAATTTTCACAAAATGGTTTCAAAAGTTAGAATTATTTTCTTTTTAAATAAGAGAACCCTCATTGATCATTGTGAGCTCTCACAAGTCTCAATTAATCAATAATTTCCTAAATTGGGCATAAAACAAGTTAATTGCAAACCTAAGGGGAAATAAATAAACCATTTAATTTAAAATAAATCTATACAATTAAATTAGACTCTTGCACATAAATGCACAATCAAACAGAGATAATGTGTCTAAAGCTTGGTTCTAAAATTTTTTTAATCATAAATTAATATTTGATCTATCATTAAATTATAACTAAAGATATCAAAAAACATGAACAAGAAATAAATCAACTTTTATTTAAATAAAACCATAAAATTATTTTTTCGGTCCACTCATGGAAGCAAAACTAACATCACATACACAAAATTGAGTCTTACATAATGAAATTAATTAAAATTAATTCAATTACAAAATACATGTTCAGAATACAAAGATAAATAGATCTAACAATAAATTTGTCCTATTTTGATATGTGATATCCAAATCCTTCAATTGGTTGATTTTTTTTCTTCAAATCATTGGAAAATCTTCACAAATGAGAGTTTTCTCTCTAAATTCTATTTGCAAAATGTGGAATTCAGCTAATGGTGCCTGTATATGCTTAAGAGGGATTTTAGAGTGTATTTATAGGTTAGGTTTTGGGAAATGATGAGTAAAACACATTACACATACTAGGGTTTCTGGCTAGTAAACACAAGTGGACTGTGGCAAGCTTTTATCTACATCGTATAGTGATACAAAAGTGAGATCTTCCAGTACAACATGAGATACATGCATCGCGACATGCATATTTCTACATCTTGGCACACATTGAAATACCTGAATCACCAAATGCCACTAAAGAGTCCCTCACTATGGCTTGTAAATTTTTAGCTTATGGTGCATACTAATTTTATGATTTTGATATTTTGGTTTATTCAGACTTGTTCCAGTTGCCATTTCTCTCCCTATTTTCACCTTTTTCTCGTTTAAGTCCAAGATTCTTACAAAAGTACATTAACCTACAAAACATGAAAATACCGTCCAAAACAACATAATTCTAAAGTAAGACATACAACTAGTGCTTAAAAGCATAACAAATTATAATTCAAAATAATGTTCATCACATACATGATAAATCGATCCACCACCACGATAGTGCTTCCACATCCTTCAGATTTTAGCAAAGTAGAGATGAAGTCAATGGATACACTTTCCCATGGATGCACATGGATGGGTAATGCATCAGTGACTACATATATTTTTATAGGTTTATACTAGAGCTTGTAATTAAATTTGACTAAGAATTCTTTCCATTTTGCTTGCTTAAAGGAAAACTTCTTTTGAGTTTGGACGTCACCAGTGGAAATATTAATGTTGGTCATGATAGTAAAGTGTGAGCCCAACAAGTAAATTCAATAAACCCTTAGGTAATGGATGATATAAATTATCTATTTTTCTTACATTTATATTTCCCCTCTGTATCATTAAGCTTCTAAATTTTGTAGGCTATAGGGTGACCTTCTTGCATCAATACTCTTCTTATCATGAAGTTAGATGAATCAATGTGTAACTCATATGATTTGGTAGGATCATCCAAACAAACACACAAGTTCCTCAATTATGGCAGTTTTCAACTCTTCAAATTGATTTGGTAGGATTAGCCAAACATAACACAGGTTCCTCAATTATAACATTATTCAATGCTTTAAATTCCTCTTAACAACACGGTGTCCATTCCAATGTCCTATTTTTCTTGAGTAGGTCAGCAAGTGGAGTTGCCTTTGATGAAGTGCCGATATTAGTTCACTAGTCGAAGAAACAATCTTAGATAGTAAACTTTGTTTGGAAACTCCCATTGTTTTATCACCTTTGTCTTGGCCTTATCCACCTTAAGTTTTCCACCCTTGATATTATGTCCAAGGAACACAACCTCTTTTTAGGAAAAATAGTATTTTCCTTTCATCACATGAAACTCATTTTCTCTTAAGATTTGGAAAACTCACTTTAAGTGTTGAAGATACTTATTAAAAGTGTTATTGTATATGACAATATCATCTAAATATACCATCACAAATTGTTCAAGATATGGATGGAAAATTTTGTTCATTAAAGTGTAAAAAGTGTCAGGAGCATTAGTGAGGCCAAATGGCATAATAAGAAACTCATAAGAACCATAGTTTATCATGCATGTAGTCTTTGCCTCATCGTCTAGGGCTATGCATACTTGGTAGTCACCAAAGGAAAAGTCCAAATTTGTAAAGTACTGTGCCTTTCCAGATTGATCCAGTAAGTAAACATTAAAGGGGATAGGGTACTTTCTTTTAATGGTTATCTTATTAAGAGCTCAATAGTCGATGCACAACCACAAAGATCTATCCTTTTATTTTGAAAGAGAAAATGAGCTCTATAAGGGGGTTTAGATGGTTAAATGTATTCGACTTCAAGAAATTCTTTAGGTTGTCTATTAAGTTCCTCCAAATTTAGTGGCTCCATTTGATATGGATTCATGGCAGGTGACTTTACTCTAGGTTCCAATTCAATCTTATGATTCACTTCCCTTCTTAGTGGGATTTTCTTGGGCAATTTGGTTGGTACAACATCCTTGAAATCTTCAAGGACTTCCCACACTTGTTTAGAGTCTCACTTCCACATGAGTCATCATCATCTCTTTCTAATTGTCTAAGAAATGAGAGATAACCTTCCCCATTCTTCTTACATAACCTCTTCTTGAATTGCATGGTAAACAAAGACATGATGTTGAGCATGGTGGGTCTTGTTATGGGTACAAAACATGTGTTACTAAAGAAAAGATAAATAGGAAAACTAAGAATTATATTTTCACTAAATAAGTTAGTTTGTACATTATAGTTCAATTAATACTAAAAATAAAAAAACCTAAAAAAGATACTAAATTAATACAAATTTCTATACAAATTAGGCTTTGATTTTTCTCCTCACCTGATACACATGTTCATTGGAAATCATTTTTATTCGATAGGAAATTAGGAATTTCCTATGGTGTCAATGATTTCAATACTCCCCCTCAAGTTGGGTTATAAATATTGATCATATCCAACTTATAGAAAAAAACCATTGAAGCTTTGTTTTGGAAGCCCTTTGGTGAATATATTTGTTATTTATTCCTCTATAAGAACATAAGTCATGCAAATGACCCCATATTCAATCTTCAATCTTTTCTTTGATAAAATTTATGTCCACTTCTACATGTTTGATTCTGTCATGTTGAATTGGATTAAGTGAGATGTTGGTGGAAGCTTTGTTATTATAGTAAAGCTTAATCAGAGACTTTATTGAAATATGTAGTTCATGTAGTAGTTTTTTTAACCATAGAGTTTCACAAATTCCTTGCGCCACAACTCTAGAATTTGCTTTTGCACTACTTTTAGCTATCACATTTTGTTTTTTACTACTCCAAGTTACTAAATTTTCAAAAATAAATGTACAATAACTAAGAATTTTATAAATAGCTTCCAAGTGGATTTCCTGTATATAGTGCATGTCTTGGCTTATGACATTAACTGCAAAAATGATATCAAGTCTTGTATGAGAAAAATATATCAACTTTTCAACTTGTCTTTGATAACTATGTGTTTCTACTATTTTCTTGTATCTTCATTCTTCTTCCCTAACTCTATCGTAGTATTACTTGGTTTACATCCATGCTTACCTATTTTCGATAAGGAGATCAATGATGTATTTATTTTAAGATACATTTATCCTTTTTTGGATCGTGCAACTTTCATCTCTAGGAAATACCTCATTGTCCTTAATCCTTAACTTCGAATTCTATAGACAAGTTCCTTTTTAGTCTCTCATTCTCTTCCATATTATCTCCAATCATGATTATATGATCTATATAAACAATCAAAATATTTTTCCTTCCATCTTCAGTGTGTCAAAAAAATATGGTATGATCTAATTGCCCTTGTTAATATCCTAGTTTTCTTACCAATTTCACAAACCTATCAAGTCATGCTCTCGGTGATTGTTTAAGACCATAAAGTGATTTCTTTAGTTTGCATATTGTATTGTTTCCTTTATAGAATCCTAGAGACATGGTCACGAAGACTTCTTCTTTTAATTCTTCATTTAGAAATACATTTTTTATGTTTAGTTGGTAAAGCAGCCAATTCAAATTAACTACTAAAGATAATAGGACCCAAATAATATTCAGTTTACCTACTGGAGAAAATGTTTCATTGTGGTCAACTCCATAGGTTTGTATAAATCCTTTTTCAACTAGATGAGCATGGTATCACTCTATTGTACCATATGCTTTGTATTTTATTATAAAGACCTACTTACAGCCTACTAGAGTATTTCCTTTGGTATCTTTGTTACATCCCAAATTTTATTTATTTTAAGTGCTCTTATTTCTTCCATAATAGCTTCTCTCCATTCTGGGATATTTAAATCCTCATGAATATCTTTTGGAATTCTTGTTATGTCAAGGTGAGAAGTAAAAACACGAAATCTAGAAGATAAAGTTTTATCTGAAAAAAACTTAGAAATTGGATTGAAAATACATGACCTTTTTTTTCCTAAGAGTAATAGGTAACTCGGGACTCTCATAAGAATCAGAGTTACCTAGATTCATTATAAACTCATAGATACTTGGATGTATTACTGAATAAAGTTTTTCATGTTGTAAGTATGAAGTTCTCCTTGTTCTATTTTGACCTCCGTGAGTAAGTAATTATCTCTTTGTTTCGTTGTTTTTCTGTTTCTTCTCTTGAGTTCAAGTTATTTTCTGTATATGGCAGAATAGAATGGGGAAGATGTATTCAGATCCTCCCTGCTTGATTGATTACATTGATTAAAGTCCAAGTACTCATGTAAGTATTCGTAAGTGATATCCTTTATTGTTGGATTCTCCCCCTAAGGAGAAGGATTTTGATAGTAAGGGATGTGTTCAAAGAATGTAACATCAAGACTAAAAAATGTTCTTTTTAAGAGGATCATAAAATTTGTAGCCTTTTTTTAGTAGGAGAATATCCCTAAAAAAAACATTTTATTGCTTTTGGATCGAGTTTAGATCATGTTTTGGAATTGTTATGAACAAAAGTAGTACAACCAAATATCTTTAATGGCAGATGTGGTTGTAGATGAGTTATGGAAAAACATTGTGGTAATTTTGGAAATGGTATTTAAAAGGAAAGAACTTTGATGCATTATTCCATTGTGTTGAAGGTTCTCTTGAAAGGTATGATTGAAATATTAGGTGTCATTATTAGTGCAGATACTTTGAATTTGTGTATAAAACTAAGTTTGAATCATTTAATGAAAACATCTCGAATATCAATTTTTTCTTTTAGAAGGTAAACCCAACAAACAAAGATATGGTCAACAATAAAGGTGACATACCATTTATTCTTTGTACTATAAAGGATATGTGATGGACCCCATATGTCACTATGATTAGGGTAAATAGTTTAGATGATTTATACATTTTTTATGGAAAAGAAGTTCAGTGATGTTTTGCATACTCACAAATTTCACACTAAAAATTGCACATTTTATTATTCCAAAACAAAGATAGAAGTAACTATTTCAAATAATGAAAGTTGGGATTTCCCATTTTATAATACCATAATAAAATTTCACTCTTTTCTAGGGCTAGAAAGAGAATCACAAGCAATAATTTGGCAACAATCACTTACTTCAACTTTAGAAAAATATTATAGACCTTCATAATTGCTTGCACTACCAATCGCCATCCTTCATGATTGGTCCTGAAAAACACAATAGGATGGAAAAAAAATTTAGCGAAACATTGAGAGTTTCTTGTCATTTTGCTAATAGAAAATTTAATTGCATGAGAAATTTGATACATGAAGAATGGAATCCAAAGTTACAAAATTAGAGAGTTGAATACTCCCTTTTTGGCAAAGGATGAGGGGAATCCATTTGTAATTCTAACTTTAAAATTTATAGCACAAGAAGAGTAAGTGGTAAATAAAGGATAGGCATTAATCATATGATCTATAGTACTATAATCATATGATCTATTTGTTCTAGATTAAAAAATCCTATTGTGTGTTGATCCATTGAGGCTTGGTAGCTTTATGGCCTACTTTTCTTAATTTCCAATCCATTTTTTTTCTATGAATTTCTCAATATGATGAGTTCTCTATGAATTTCCCAACATGTCTTTCTTGTGTCTGGGTTTTCATAGTGTTCACAAAATGGTCATTTTCTTTAAATATTTGGGCCATTTCTTGTCCTATTACCATAGGATCCATATGTTACATTAATTGAGGGCCTATTATGCATGGGTCATTGATATCCATGGATTGACTTAAAATTGATTGATATAGGTCCAGACTGATGCTTAATTCGAAGCCCAATTGATTGATCTTGTTTGAATATAACTTTTCCTTCATTAACTCATGGCTCATCTAGCTCAAATTGTGATACATTAGCCCAAACCCACTAACCTATTGTTTAAACTTTGGCCACATGGTCTAGATCCATAAGAACCAAGTATCTCTTTATGACTCACGCATCTAGCCTTTAGGAATAAGATTTGTTCATCACATGAGTCAGAGTGTTCTAGTCGAGCATCGTGATAGCCAATTCCATTACCAGACTTAATTTCCTTTTATTGTAATAGTGTACACCTGACTTGGAGAAACAACCTTTGTGTATTTTGTACCCCTACTTAGAGATAGGATTTGAATTCAAATATAGAATAATACATATTTGTATCCACCAGGGTGCAATTCTCTCATATCAAAAATTGGGATTATAAAATAGTGTCACGTCATGGTATGATTTTTTCTACTTCATGGCACACTAGTCTAGATCAAAACACTTTTTCTTAAAAAAATTTAGAAACCATAAACATCTACTAGACCTCGTCCCTCATTCCTTCACCTAAAAATTCAATTTTTATTGAAAAATCACCATTCTTCTTCTCAATTTTTTGTATCTACATCAATATTGAAGCTTGTTTAGGATCTTTTTGTAGAGATTTCACATAAATATCATATTTTTTGGGGTTTCTTCATATCAACATCTTCATCTTCAAGAACACCCAATCTTCTTCAAGTAAGTACATTAAATCCTCAAGTTTTCTTTGGTTGGTATTGTGAATAATGTTGTGAAAATAATTTTGGATTAAAAATATGGATTTTTTTTTTGTATTAAGGAAACAAAACCTAGATAAATTGATAATTTTTTGAGATTATTATTATATTTTTACACTCTATGAATCATAAATGACACCAAAAATAAAAATTTCCGTTAAAGTTAAAGAAACTATGGTATTAGAAGAGTATGATAGAACTAGGTTTGTGAGTCTTGTGAAGGATGTGTGTTTTAAAAGTTATTCTTTTTGATAAAAATTTATGTATTGTTCATGATTTGAATATTATGTATTCTTTTTCCTTGAGATTAACATGTTATATTTTGGAAGTGTTCAAGAAGATGCACTTGGTCTTGAACCATAGAACTCTTAAAATGAGAAACATGTAATCCTAAATATGTTCACAATTGTAGTAATTAAGGAGGAACATTAATTAACGTGAAAAATTGTCATGTCGAATCACTACTATAAAATTGAGCATTAAAGTCATTTCGCTGCACTAACTTTAAATTGTAAGACTTAAAATTTAAAGTTGATTCATGTGTTGAACCAACTTTAAACGCAAAGTCGGTTCACACGTTCAACTTTAAATTTGTTTTTATACATATTTTACTCATTTTTTAATCTACTAATAAGTTGTATTTGATCACATATAGTAGAAAAAAAACAAAAATCTATTTAACAAAGTTTAAATAATAATACAAATAATTGAAAAATTAAATATAATTAATTATATGATAATTAAATTTATTATAAAAAAATAATTTATATATAATACATATATATTTAACCTAAATTACAAATAAAATGATGTCGTCAAAATTTCATAGATTTTGTGATATTCTCACTTTATTTCAAGGAGAGCAAGCTTGATTAGCTTAGAATAACCAACATAGTGAAAAGGAAATTGGGCAAAAAATAGTTGGTCTATATAACAATTCATTCCCCTAAATACATGAGCATGTAAACATCCATCAAACAAGCAGTCCCAACTTCTCCTGATGTTATAATTTGAACAAAGCGTTATGTCCATTCTTCTTGTAAATCATCAAAAATATGCATATCATAGCCCCACTTGTTTCAATCAAAGAACTATATGTAATTAAATTCAAAATAAGAATGTAATATCATGAATTCATAAAAAATAACTTATATATATTAAAAGATTAGTAAAATAGATTACCATATTGATACCCAAGTGATATAATAATAACCTTATCCCTTTGAAATCATATTAGCATTGTATTAATCTTTTGTCTATAAATATGAAGCTATATGAAATCAAGCTGTTATTTTGAATGCTATAATGAGCTCTAAATATGAAGTCAAGTGTAACTCTGATTTTTTACTTGGGTTGGTTGTGCAAAAAAAAACTGTTCCACAAGTTTATGGGCACCAAAACTCAACCAACCCAAGTAAAAAATCAGAGTTACACTTGACTTCATATTTAGAGCTCATTGTAACATTAAAAATACCAGCTTGATTCCAGATAGCTTCATATTTATAGAAAAAAGATTAATACAGTGCTAATATGATTTCAAAGGGATAAGGCTATTATTATATCACTCGGATGTCAATGTGGTAATCTCTTTTACTAATCTTTTAACATATATAAGTTATTTTTTGTGAATTCCTGATATTAAATTGGAATGATGATTCTTTATGGTTTTCATGTACTTGGCTGGCCAATGAATACCATGGTGTTGTCATAAGGGAACTAGGAAATAGAGATGAGATGAAGTTAGGGCAAAAAATAGGTCCATAAAACAATTCATTCCCCTAAATACATGAGCAAAAAAACATCCATCAAACAAGGGACTTCAGACACAGGAATAGCTAAATTAAAGCATTATAAAATTACCATTATGTTGTCATATGCTATTCAAGATCATCAGAATCTTCTCCTGATTCTTTTTGTGATGATATAATTTGAACCATATGTTCTGCCTATTCTTCTCATAAATCATCAAAAATTTGCGGGTTATAACCCGTCTTGTTCCAACCAAAGAACTACATGTATTTAAATTCAAAATAAGAATGCAATTTCATGAATTCACAAAAAAATAAATCATATATATTAAAAATGTATATTGGTAAAAGAGATTACCACATCTTTAATTGGAATTTTGATATTTGTGATATTTCGCTCATAAACTTCATGACATAGTAACCACGCATGACTCCATCATTTTGTTGTGGAACCTACAAAAAACAAGTGTACATAATTTTCCATATTAGAACATTTTTATTATTTAATAGTAAAATCAATAAAATTATTAATATTTTCTTGTACATACCATAACTTTATGCCATATAAGCTTATGAGATTGTTTAAGGGCAATGCCCCTAATCTTGTTCCACAGCTTCCATGCCCTAACAAAGTTTAAAGCGGTTAGTTTTTTATTAAATATTACAAAGAATAATAGAAGAAAAATATCTAGCTATAACTCTTACATTTCAACAATTGCTTTTGTATCTTTACTCAATTCTATTGAAGCTGAGTCACAGTACCAAACATGATTGCAATATAAATCAAGGATTACCAACATCCAATGATCTTGGTCTTGTTCAAACCTTATTGGACAAGGGATTATCAACTTCTAATTTATGTTAAGCTTTAATGTCCTATCATATAATTGTTTAGCTCTGATGCTAACATCCTTCTGTTGATATTGATTGACAAATGAAAAATCATAGAACATTGCTAAATGTGATGAATGATTATGTTGAAGTCGATAATAACATGCCCTATATAAAAGAAATATATATAAATAATTAGATAATATAAATATAATTATATATGTTTTACATAAATGAAATTTATTTATTGATTGAGGACTGACATTGTCCACACTTGAACTATACTTAAATCGATCATTTGATATTCACATAGCTACAATATGCACTCGATCAATATATATGTTTGGCCGATGTCTACACCAGAAATTTCTATAGGAAGTGGCACAGTCCATCCATCATTTATGCTAGATGCCCTCGCAACAATAGTCATCAAAGTGCCAAGATTTATTCTGAAGTTTAAAGCATAATCATAACTATACTTTTTTCATAGATTCTTCTTCAATGACTTAGTATGTGATGATTAACCACTAGATATAGATTTACCACGAGATACTTGCTCTGTATCTCTTAAATGTGCCACATTTACTAATTCTGGTATAATAGACTAAAGAAGAAGTATTATGTATGTTAGTAACAATAAAAGAATAATAATTTAACAGTAGTAAAAAAAGTATTATCTTTTAAGTAAAAAAATAGTACCGCGTCAAAATTTATCACAACTTGAATCGACGGCCAAGCCACATATTGTCCAACCACCTCTTAGATTGTGGTAGCATCAGAAGGCATAGGTAGTGGAAAATTATGGAGCAATGATTGATCAATTACTATTTGCCAATGATTTGGCAAATATTGATTATGAATCATCTGATCATCGCTCAATTATTGTACCGTTCTAATAGCAACAAAGTTCGTTGATGAAGGATGTTTCAACAAACATTTCATTTTCTGTAAAAACATTTAAAAGTTATATATAATAAATAAAATATATAATAAGGAGGACTCTCATGTGGGGTAGCTATTGAAAGTACATTCTCATCAAAACGTTCATCGTGATATGATTGATGGTAAGAATGCACAGATTGCATTGGAGAAAGTGAACCATTACCTGATTGCATTTGCATTCCTGGTATAAAGGGATGACCAATAGGATGACTATATCCCATATAAGATATAGGTTGGGTGCCATGAGATTTCATGGGTGGCATGCCTGGTATGGATGGTGGCATGCCTAGCATGGATGGTTGGGATGCCTAGCCAATATGGCATGCCCAGATTGTAGTATGATACCATGCCTGACATGTGTTGTGATTCATATTCTTTTAAAGTGACAATCTCACTTAACATTGAGGCCTTAAAGGAGTTGAGTTCATCAATTTTATTGTACCTCTCCTTACAGGCCTTCTAAGGCTTTTATTTTGGAATGTTAAAATACTTCATATTACCATCATATTGGATTCCTCCCCTAACACAACCAGGATACTCACGTCCAAATGCATGATATATAGCATCTCTCCTTAGATGTTCGATTTTTTCACCCCTGGATATTTTGTCTTGATCAACTCTCTACAAATAATAAAGAAAATAAACATATCATACATTATTACATCAATTAGCAAAAATCATAAGGACTTTGTGTCAAGTTAAATTACTAACCAACTTATTTAGTTGTTTTTCTCCTCGCTTAGTCATTGGTCTTCACTTCTTTGTTTTGGGAGTCCTTGTTTCTATGTACAATTCAGATCGGGTAACAAGTCTACCCAATTCGGCTTCCTACATAAATTAAATAAATTTATTAACCATGACATCAACTTAAATTTGAGGAAAATAAATATAAAAATATTTATAAATTAACACAAATTAATAATACCATTCTATATCTAACTTCAAGATTTGAAAACCTCCTAGTAAAATTAGGAAGAATATTATGCATTTATATATTTTGATGTTCTTCCCTAATAATTTGAAATTCATCCGTACTTTTATAATCCACGAAGTCTTTCCAAACTTTAGGTGTAATCTAGGGGTGTCCTTCAGGGATTTTGTAGAGCTTTACTTCATCAAGTGGTTCCAAATATGGAAACACATAATTTCTTGCCAATCTAGAAGTTTTGTATTCCTTCCACGCCTTATTTGCAATCTTATAACACTTGCTCTTCCAAGTGTCATCGACTTTATAACGATTCTGTAAAATCACACTACAAAAGATGAGATATAATAAAAAAAAGATATAATACATGCAATTGGTTATAAAATATAAGAGACTTACACAAATGGTTTTCCATATTTGTACTTTTCAACTTTATCAACCTAAGTCCAATCATTTATATTGATGGGTATACTTGACTTCACAAGTCTACCAATATAGGATTTAAATTGTTGGCCATTTTCCCCTATTGGATTACCAATAGCATAAAATGGAATGGGTACCCTATCATCTGGGTTAAGTGGAACATCAAGTATATTCGCCCAACCCCTTCTTTTCAAATGCCCCAATGGATCATTTGGATCTACAAGCTCTAGTACCCTAGGATCCATGAAATATCTGCAAAAAATGATGAAATATAAATTAATTGACAATTTTAAGGCCATAAATATATATAAACATCCAAGAGTTATTAAAACAATATAGAACATACATTATGTTTAATAAGATTGCTGATCGTATACATATATTCCTTCACAATCACTTCAAGTCCATAACAAAGAATCATCGTCATCAACTAGATCATCATATACATTAGGTAATTTGTTTGAGAAATGACTAATATTGGATAATGTATCAAGCATAGGGTCATCATCTTCTAAAACATCACAATGGTAGAACTCTTTTTGTGGAGGCGTTAACACATCAGATAATCTTGTGTCAATTTGATTGCTCACGTAAAATACTTGTTTTGCATGAAGTGCTAACGTGAAAGGATCTTCAGTGTAATTTATCTTGGATAAATTTACAAGGGTAAATCCAAAATCATCTATTTTATATCCAACATTGATAACATCTTCGACCCAATCACACAAGAATAGTGTTTCATAGAAGACCTTATAATTGAGTTCCCAAATTTCTTAAATTATACCATAATATGTTCTATCATATAGTATAGGATTACCATCTTTTGAACTGACAAATTGCATATTTTGTGCAACCATTTTCACATCAATATTCTGATTTACTCGGACTTTGTCCCTTTCTTGAGTCGTAAACCTCGAACCATTAATTGTGAAACTAGAAAATGATTTTACATCAAATTTTGGACCATATGTAAGCCATTCTAAACTTTCTGTTATTTTATGATTAGATTTGTTGAGTTCAACTCAAATCTATGCATACAAAAACATGAAATGTGTTAAAGCAAAGTTTTAAAACATTGCATAGAAGTACTAATGAATTATTGTTTATGAAACTTACATGGTTGCAAAACCAATTAATAAGCTCTCGTTTATATTCATCATACAACCATTTTTCTCCTCCTTTTTTTTATAATGAGGATCGATCTTTAGTAAGTTTAAATGCATTATGTAATGTTATTAAACACTACTACAAAAATGGGTATTTAAGTCGATATGTAAAGTCGGTTTTTGGAAAAAACCGACTTATAATGAATTTAAAATCGGTTCGGTGTAGAACCGTCGTTATCCACGTAATACATAGCGTCGGTTGACGTGTCGAACTGATGCTATGCGTGGACGTAGCGTCGGTTCCAGGTGTCAAATGATGCTATGCTACGTGGATAGCATCAGTTCACCACATCAACCGATGCTATGTCCACAAGTAGCATCGGTTCGGCACGTCAACCGATGCTACGTCTTACGTGGATAGTGTTGGTTCACCATATTAACCGACGCTATCCACGTAGCATAGCATCGGTTGACACCTGGAATTGACGCTACACACGTGGATAGCATCGGTTGACACGTAGAACCGATGCTATACACGTGGATAAATTCTTTTCTTTTCTTTCTTCCCAAGACCGAAACTATTCCCAGCATTGCATAACTCTCAAAAACTCAAAACCTCTTACACTTCTCCTCCATTCTTTCTCATTTTTTGGCCACCTACGACCACCATTTCCAGCACCGGTTAGTGGGTTTTCTTCCTCTCTAACTAATCTTTTAGATCCCCTATTTTTTTAAGAGGAAACTCAAATGTTTTATACCCATTTCTCACTTACAAAACACAATTTTTTCTTCATTTCCTTGATTTTGTCACTTCATTGTATCTTGTAAGTATTTTTATTAACTCTACGCACTTATTATTCATATTTTTTCTGTTATTATGTGTTGTTATTTATGTGTATAATGTTTTGTATTATATATGTAGGTTTATATTATAACATTAGGAGAAGAATAAACCATGGTAATTTTTCTACTATTAATTAATATTTTATTTTTCAATTATTTGTATTATTTAAACTATTTGCTAAAATGATTTTGGTTTTTTTCTACTCGAATATAGGTTTTTATTTGAGTATAATAATAGAAAATGAGTAAATTAAAAAAAAATTAAAGTCGGTTCACGCGTTGAACCAACTTTAGATTTTAAGTCATTTCATTCAAAGTCGGTTTTTAACCGACTTTAATGCCCCTTTTTGTAGTAGTGAAAGATATATCAAGTAGATATCATCATTAATAGTTAAATAAAAAATATTTTTTGCATAAATGGAAAGGTTGAACCTGTCATCACTTACTCTATGTATGGTTGTGCCTCATTATTATTTACCAAAATGATTCGGTGTGCTTTTTCCCATTGAGTATGATCAATAAACAATATTTTACTTCCACTAAGCATAGGGTTATCTATTTGGATCATGAGACGTTCTAAGAACAACTTATGTGTAGGATTTCCAATTTCAGTGCAACTACTAAATTATTCAAAACAAAACTCAATGGCTTCTTCAGCAATGTATCGTTCCACCATGCATTCTTCAGGTCAATTTCTATTATTTACATATCCTTTAAGGACTTGCATGTATCTCTCAAAATGATACATCAACCTTAAGTAAGTAGGACCAAATAATTGAACCTCTCGAACTAAATAAACACACAAGTGAATCATTATATTGAAGAAAGAAGGAGGAAAATATTTTTCAATTAGACACAAAGTCTCTACAACATCGTGCTGTTAAGAGTTTAACTCGCCAATTGATATAGATTTCTTACATATTGTATTGAAGAATGAACAAAGAGGAATCATTGATAATCGAAAATATTTTGGAAGAACTGATCTAATAGAAACTGGTAATAACTATTGCATTAAGATATGATAGTCATGTGATTTCAATCCATAAAGTTTCTTATCAATGATAGACAAAAAATTTCTTAAGTTGGATGAGTAACCATCAGGAACTTTTACACCTACTAAACATTTACAAAACACATCCTTCTTTTTAGTTGACATTGTATATGATGCTGGTGGCAAGTATGTTCGATTCTTATCATTTTCCACCATTGGTGCCAATTTATGGTGTATGCCTAGTTTCTTTAAATCTTGTCTTGCTTTAATTCCATCCTTTGTTTTTCTAGGTATATTAAGTAATGTACCAATCAAGCTTTCACATACATTTTTCTCATTGTGCATGACATCTAGGATGTGATGAATGTTTAGGTCTTTCCAATAAGGTAATTCCAAAAATATTGATTTTTTATTCCAATAACAATAGTCTACTAATTCAGTAACATTTTCATTTTCACCCCTTTTATTAGTTGACCTCTTTTTTTTCCCTACCTTAGTGAGTGTTATTTTTTTCATCTTTCCATATTGTTTGAATATTATACCATTCAATTGCCTTAATATCTCAACACCTTGCAAAGGTCAGGGTACAGGATCATGATCTTCTTCATCATCGAATGGTTTCTTTTGGTATCTAAACTTGTGTCTAGATGTAAAAAAATATTCTATGTCTTCTATAAGACATCTTTCATCTGTGAACAAGATAAGTTGTAGAAGTTTCATCACTACATATAGGACATCCCATATAACCTTTTGTTGCATGTCTTGATAAGTTCCCATAGGTAGGAAAATCATTAATTTTCCATAAAAGGACCCCCCTCAAGTTAAAGTGTTCTTCTTTATGTGCATCGTAAACATTTACACCATCATTCTACAATGTCTTTAAATCATCTATCAGAGGCTGCAAATATACATCAATATCAACACCGGGTTGTTTTGGTCCTGAGATCAATAATGTTAACATCATGAATTTTCTTTTCATACATAATCAAAAAGGAAGGTTTTATGTTACCATAATTATTGGCCAACAACTATATCTACTACCAAGGGAATTGTGTGGATTAATTCCATCAACAGCAATGGCAAGACGAAGATTGCATAGATTATATGAAAATTGAGGGGCTAAATTATCTACTACTTTCCAATTTGGAGAATCACAAGGATGACGTAGCACCCTATCATCAGATCGATTATCTGAATGCCAAGTCAACATCTTTGATGTCTCTTTACTTTTGAACAACCTTTGAAAGTGAGGAATCGGAGGAAAGTACCAAAGAACCTTTGCGAGCATGCCTTTCTTAGGTGTTGTCTCATTTGTAGCATGCTTCCATCTTGATTCTTTACACATTGGACAATCATCTAATGTCTCATATTCTTTTCTATAAAGAATGCAATCATTTGGACAAGCATCAATCTTATAATATTCCATGCCAAATCGATTAAGAGAATTCTTCACTTCTTACATTGAAGATGGAAATTCAATACCCACAAGAAACATATCTATTAGTAGATTTAGTATTCTGTGAATCCCTTGTCAGAAAAACCATGTTTTGCCTTCATATTGTACAAATGAACCAATCCTCACATTTTAGTGTATTTCTTGCATTCTGGATACAATAATTTTTCGGCATCTTCTAGAAGTTTTTTAAAGGTTTCGGGATCATCCTCATATAGTTCATCTTCAACACCATAGAACATATTTTCTATCTGTACATTATGATAAGCTGTATATAATCCATTCACATTCTTATTTATCTCTTTCCCATGAGTATTATCAATATTTTCTCCATGATAATACCAATATTTATAACTCAAAAGAATACCACTATGGATGAGGTGATACTTAACCTCGTTAACATCATGAAATTTCTCATTTTTACATTTAACACATGGACATCGAATCATACTAATATCATTATTACTAGTTCTATAAGCAAATTCCAAGAAACTTTCAACTCCAGAATTTAGTCCTGCTCAATTCTACACTTTGACATCCAAGATTTGTCCATTTTCTATTAATGACATTAATCATATTAAATATGTATCAAATCAATATATTTCAGCTATTGTTATATATGAATTCCCTAATTATTATAATATATAACAAAAATACATAATACAAAAATTTATCATTTTAATCATTTTAAAATTGTTTTACTTTTACTATATAAAATATAATTATTTATATGTAAATAAATTTATCCACGTATGGTAATTAATAATAAAAAAAAATTGCATGACACTATTGAAACTAGCTAACATAAAAGTCTCTATCTTATTCCAAAAGACAAGAAAAGCAGAAAATCCACAACATTGAGATATTATTTCCCCTGACCCACCTAGAAAAACAGCCAAACAAATAATAATATACATAATACAAATATTTATACAAAAAATAACACAAAGTGAATAATAAGTGCATAGGATTAATAGAAACACTTACAAGAATAAATGAAGTGACAAAATGAAGGAAATGAAAAAACAAATGGTATTTTGTAAGTGAGAAAATGGGTATAATTTTTTTGAGTATTTTGCTAAAAAAAATAGGTGATTTGGAAGATAATTTGGAGAGGAATAAAACCCACTAAACGGCATTAGAATTGGTGATTGTAGGTGGCCGGAAAATAAGAAATAACGGAGGAGGAATGTCAGTTGTTTTGGGTTTTTGGGGTGCTACAAATAAAATATGTTGTCTAATAGGGAAGAAAGAGGAGAAAAGGAAAATATTCATATGTGTAGCGTCGGTTGACGTGTTAAACTGACGCTACATGTAGTATGTAGTGTCTATTCTACGTGTCAACCGACGCTATCCACGTTTGTAGCATCAATTCAACACGTCAATCGACGCTACATAAAATTACTCGTTAATTTTTTTTTTATATTTTAAAATTGAAATCAAACAATATAATTTCTTTATTTTTTTGGTCAATTATTTTATTTATTAAGATTTTAACTGTAGATCAAAAAATGTACATAAACTATCCAAAAAATACACAAAAATTCTATAAATTATAAAATTTTAAAAACCAATTGACCAAAAAAAAGAAGAAAAAATTATACTATCCAAATTCAATTTTAATTAGTTAAAATAAAATAATAATTGACCAAAAAATTTTAAAAAATTGTATTTTTTAATTTCAATTTTAAAAACTGTTAAAATAAAAAAAAATAATGAGTAATTTTACGTAGCTTCAGTTGACATATTGAATCGATGCTACACGTAGGATATAGCATCGGTTCTATGCGTAGTGTTGGTTCAACACATCAACCGATGATAAAAACGTGTCGGTTTTTTAGTGAATCGACTTTAAATTTATTATAAGTTGGTTTTCTCCATAAAAATGACTCTAAATCTCGACTTAAATGCCACATTTTGTAGTAGTTATTAAAAGTACATTGTAGTTCTATAAATGTTGGTAAGGGATTATAATTTAATGACATTAGTATATGAAATGTGTATTTTATATATTGAACATGACCTAACTAGATGGAATATTATATGGATTGTATTTTGTGTCATTAATGTTTCCATTGTGTCTTTAGAATCTTAGATATGAGATGTGTAGGTTTTTCACATGAAAAGTATATAATGTGATTTCTATTTAAATGCTACCTTATGATAGGAATGAAATAGTAGTTCGTTGTGTACAACCTGTGTGGGAGAAATCTATATGTTAATATTATCATTGTCCCTCGATTTTGAGTTATGATATTACTGGGCCCCTTGGTAAAGTGAAATTATATCGCATGCAATATACCTGATGTAGTTATAACTATAACTCACTTTAGAGACCAAGAAAACGAATATAATGCAAAAGTGACATGATCCTATTTTGCATATTATTCATAATATCATGTGACAAGGATAGACACAAAATTAGTGGATTGAGTACATAATTACTATGTCATTTGGAAAACTTTTATGTAATGATAAAACCTCTTATAGTGAATAATATAAAGTTTTATATTATTTCCAAGATGATATAGATCCTCTATATGGTCACACCAACTGAAGAGAAATATGAATAATATTATTTGTTCATAAATTAATTTATTAAATCAATCACAAGTAGAGATTAAAGAGAGCATGAGATGGCTAAACAAGGATATTGGCCTTTGTGTAATTGATTCAAACCTTACACAAAGAGTTTTCGTAACCCTAGCCTATTTAAGGAGGCATAATTGAGGAAAATGTGATCAAAATGTGCTACCTCTAACCCTAGCCGAAATCCTCCATTTTCAGCGGCCACATTTTTCCTTCTCCTAGCCCAAAACTTGGAAAGACTTGCTTAAGGCCAAAACCTATGTGGTTTAACCCTAGGTCGGAAGTCTCTTCTCTTATCTTCTCTTGCTAGGTGGTTGGATCTAAGCCTTGAACTCTACATCCACCTATCTAAGAGGTATGGTAGTTTGTTATTTAGTTTCAAGGTGAACCAAGAGGTGCTCTCAAAAGAAAGGTGGTTTCCAAGAAATCTAGAAGGGAAATCAACTTCCCTCTACTCAAGAGATTTGGCAATCTCTTTAGGTAAAGGTAATCTTCTTCATCTCTAGAAATAAGGTAGATGGTATTTGTTTATTTTATTTAGTGCACATTAGGTGTTTGTTTAAATATGTAAGAGATATCTTGCTTGCAATTGTCATACAAATTAGGTCCTTTGTATATTGAGCCAAGTATATATAGGAAAATTTTAAATTCTCACCATATAGGCATACGCATGAAATCCCAACACCTTGAAGCTAAAAAGAGATTTGAAAAGGCTACAAAGATAAATACAAATTTTATTGTAAAAAAGGGTATTGACTTTGGAAAAGACCCATTCCTTGGTTTAAATGATGTAACCGAAAATCTATCATGGTGAAGATTTGTAAAGAGTCATAAAGTTGGTATTTTGTCCCTTTTGAGATAATTCTATGCTAATGTGCTTGAAGTTGTTAATGATATGGTCATGTTTAATGGGCTTTTTGTACCATTTAGTGTATCCATCAGTAATTCTTACTATGATATAAGAGTTGTACCTTAAGGAGAGTATGAGGCTTATTTAGAGCATATAGATTATGAGTAAGTAATAAAGATCTTAACATTAAGAAGAGTAGAGTGGGATATTATAAATGCGAAACATAAATCATTTGATGCTAAAGAATTAATGAACATATCCTGTGTTTGGTAATATTTCCTCTCCTTAAAATTGATTGTATTATAGTACAATTGATAAAGAAAGGGCTCTACTACTCTTTGCAATCCAAACCTCTAAAAGCATAGATGTGAGGATAATTATGAATCAAATAATAAAATTGTTGGTGAAAAATCAATGGATTAGTTATTTTTCCCATAGCTCATTACAACAGTTTGTGCTAGATGTGGTGTAATAATTCCTACTGGTGACATTTTACTTTAACTCGATGACCTATTAACCCTGACATACATGGAAAAAGGCTCCCAAGCATAACCAAGACCTACCAAGCAAGCAAAAAAGCCTCTTCTTCAATAACACCTTTAAGGGATAGTTTTAATAAGTTACAATAAAATATTAATAAAATGCAGACCTATCAAACATAGCAACAAGAGTGGCTTAGTGAACACATGCACTATCAATCCAATTATATGAATACCATCTATGAGATGCAACAATTTCAACTGCTCAATCTGTTTACGACTGTAGTTAGCTAGGGGGAGCATCGAAGTATCTAGGTGATATCTTTATCTTCAGGCCACTAGAAGCCACTGAAGAAGACATAGCAGAGGACATGGAGGATTTAAGCTCCACAACCTCAGTTATTTGTTTGATTTTCCAGTTTGCGGGTTTAGATTTTTCTTTCATTTTATTTTTATTTTTATTTCTTTTAATTATTTGTTATTAGTATTTGATGTAATTTTTCTTTTATTTTGGAATTATGTTATGTATTTTGTTAAATAACTTAATTTTATGACTTGTCGGTGATGTATTATTTGTGAGGTAAATATTAATTTTCAATGCATGTTAGCACTAATACATATAATGAAGTGATAATATGAATTTAACGCTTAAAATTTCACAATTTACCACTACTAGTAAGGTAACTTTTTTTCTCTTATATTTAGCTACATTGGAACATTGAGGACAATATATACTTTAAGTTGAGGGGTGAGAAAAGTTCCTTTTATATTTCTATTAAAGGCTCAAACAAAATCTTAGACACAATTTTTCAAAATTTTTAGTTTTATTTATGTGTTTTGAGGTAGTTTATATGTCAATGATAGAAATGTAATTATTTTAAATTTAATATCCATAGGACACTATGTTTTACTTCAATTAAGGAGTGATTTGAATGAGAATTAAACTTAGTGTGAAACTCTAATAGTTGGCGATAAGAATAAATGGGTAATCTGAGTACTTAAGATTTTTTATGTGTGAATGTTTCATAGACATATTTAAGGTTTCAACAAACTCTAGAACTTACTTTGAAAAATACTCAAGGTGAAATTATAGATAACATAATGCTTACAAATAGATTTAGGCAATTTTTAGACAGTTTATACCTTTCCTAGCTTCCCACTTGTATCTTTGTCACTTGTTATAACCTACCATTTTATAAGCTAAGAAAAATATTATCCTACCATTCTAATTTTTAAGAAGACTTAAAATAAACACATATTTTCTATGAACTCTCTACAAAGAAAGGGTGAAGTTTTCAGTAAAAATTAACTACAACCCTAAAAATATTGAAAATAACATGTTTGGATTGTAGAAAGCTAATTTTAAATTTATAAAAGGGTGAAAGGTTAGTAATGCAATTTTATATTTATTTAGTTATAAGAAGAAGAAAATTGAGAAGAGAAAAAAACTGCAAAAAAATAACAAAAAAGAGAAAAAAAAAGAGTTCATTAATTTTTGTTAAAATGTGAAATTGTACACATAGTATACTTAACTATGGATGTGAAGGTAAATATATCTTGGATGAGTTAGGTGGAGCTATTTTAGAACTAAAATGATGGTGTTTGAATTTAAATAAATTTCCTTGTTTTTGTTAACGTTATAACCTTGATAAAGACCTAGTGATCTAAAGTAGGTTGGCCATTCTATTTTAGTAGAGTGTGAATTGAAAGGTAAGCTTAAGGATTTTGTGATTACAATAATTACACATATCATATTCGCGTAATCTAGAGACCAAGAATTTTGTTATATGAATGTCATGTATAAGATTATTCGATACGAAGGTTAAATGTTTGTGGTTAGATAGATGTCTAAGATTTGATAACGAAAGTAAAATTAATATTTGAATTTATCATAGATAAAGAGTGAGATTTAGATAATTTATATATTGAATATTTTGAGCAATCTTTGAGACAAAATGTATGATTAATTTGATAGTAGTGTTTTTGTTTATTATTCTATTTTTTTAGTCTTTTATTTAAATTTTGTTGTAATGTTTATGGATATCATCGCTAAAAACTCTCTTGAAACTTACCATGGGGATTTAAAAACTTGTTACATATGCTAAATACAATCTTGTCAATCTAAGGAAATGATTTAGTTTATTTTAGTATATAATATTTTGTTTTCTTATTAAAAAATGAATTAGGTTTTAATATTGTATTTTAACCTAAGTAATCACGACATGTTTTGATGTATTTCAAGTTCTTTTAGACTTGAAAGATGTAAATGAAAAAGAACCAAACGAATCCTCATAATCAGAGGCATAATTATCATACAATGAAATATCTCAATGCGAACATTTATACAAGATACATCAAGGAGGGGTCAAAACATTAAATTGTCAAAAATTAAGGACTCAACACGAAATTAGTATATGTGTACCATGACACAACACTTTGAGGATTAATTTACATAGAATTGGAAAAAAGGTTACATTGCAATAAGAGTTTACGCTCGCCACGGTCCGCAAAGTTGGATTTGCACTCAAACACCTAATTTCAAGCTCAACTTTATCCAAACAATTCTACATTGGTTAGATTAATATTGTAATTATTTTAAACCACTACAATCCTAATCATAACTCCCTTGCAACTACATTATAGCCCTTTTACTATAATATATAGTTAGTGTTAATAATAAAAACAACCACAGATTGTAGATATAGATTTTACAAAAAAAATACACTTAGGTTTATGGAGAAATTGAAGGCTAGAGACAAGATATAATTCAAGAGACAATTAAGGAGTATTTTCTTTCTTAGTCTTCTATTATTTTAATTATGATTCTTTCGGAATCCTTGACTAGGTAATTTATTTATGTGATTGTGGGAAATTTTAAAACCCTAGGTAATGATTTTAATTAATAAAATTTTATGATGATTTTTAAATTCAATCCTTTATTTTTGTTGTGTTTGACTCTATGTTTAAATACTATGAATATGCATGTATAAATTAGAATAGGTAACTAATTTATTGAATGTATATGTTTAATTCTAGTTTAAGATGTTACTAGATTATTATTTATGTAGTCACTAATATTCTTATTCAAAGTATCTTGTTACTTTGTGATAATGTGAAGAATTGTAATCTTGTAGAGTTTAGTCATCTCCTTTTTAGAACTTAATATAATGAATGAATTATCTAGTGATATGGCTAGGTTGTTCATGATTTAGATTGTTTATAAGTGGACTTTTAATCAATTAAAAAATAAGGAAAGATGCATTATAAAGTCTAGTCTTAATTGCCTAGATTTCTCAAGCTAAAATTAAAAAAACAAGGATAGTTCTAATATTGATTTATGATATAATCGATTAGATAATAGTCAAGTGATGAGTATAGTTACATAATCACATGTTTCTCTTAATCTATGTGCTCATATATTTTAGTTATTGTTTAATTTTTATTTTTAGTTAAAAATAATTTTTAAAATCCACTTTAGTAATTTACTAAGAAGATAATAAATAGTAATATTTATTGTAGCAATTCTTGTAGGTTTGACCACCTTGTTTTTTAAATTATTTATAACTTTTACAATTTGATTACATATACTTGTGTATTTCCAAACATATCACCTAGTAGAATTATCTAGATATTCTCTTGAAGTAGATTCTAAATAATTACTCATCAAATGGGTCATGACAACTAGCTTAAACAAAGCACCATGAAAAGATCCACTAAAGTATCGAAAACAGATTTTGATTTATGATTTATAATTCCCTTCAATTTTTATATAACACAATTATTCATACATTTTCGCTCTTAACTTCATCTAAAAGAATTTACATTATAAAAAACACATATATGTAGTGGAAGATATATTATTTGAATTTAGGAGGAGCACTTTAAATGTAGTAAAAGATATTAATATTTGTTTTTAGTTTACTACTTACTTTTTGTTGAATAAAGATATTATATATATCTCATTTAAGTGTAAATATGTTTAAGTTATTAAATAATTATTGAGTTTTTGAATGACAAAAGCCTAAAATTTAAAATTAGAGGGGGACTATTTCCATTTTATGTGTAAGTCCTGTTGTACTTTGTATTTGTGTGTTGGCTTTCCATGTGAAAAACATGGAGTCTGTTTATTATACTCAATGTTCTGTCTTACTCTGTATAAATTTAGTTACTGTGGATTAGTAATGCATACACACACAAAGTTATGTACGCTATGATTGAAATCATGTTTTACACACACAATGAGGTGGGTTATTTAGTATGCATGCTACGTCATGTATAATAGATTTTGGGTCAGTTCATGTGCGAGTATTTATGAAAATTACTCAGTAGTTTTTTGTTCCAAAAACAAAATTTTTGGCACTTCAATGAGATCCTCAACAGCCTTGTCGGACTCTTGACAGACCCGTGACAAAGTGGTCAATGAGGCCTCGATGAGGGTGACCGTTGGTGGATAGTTCCATCTATAAATTCCCCTCTTCTTTGTGTCTCTTAACCATCTTTTATGCACCAAAACTCTGCCAATATATTTATTTGAAAATTACATTTGATTCATGCATTACTTTGAGAGTATTATAGTACTTGTGCTAGGGAAAAAATCAAAAATACCCCCAAGATTTAAGTAATCTACATAAATACCCTCAAGGTTTCGAAAAATTCAAAAATACCCTTGAAAAAATAACGAAAGTTATTTCGGGATGTTTTTTCACAAAAAATGGTAATAAGTAAAAAGAAATTTGAAGAAATTCAAAAAACAAAATTAAATCTTAAAGAAGGAAATGGATTTAAAGACCCATCATTTTTATTAAGAAAATTATTCCCTGGAAAAAAGTATAATCTATTATGGCATAAGTAATAAAGAAATAAGTATTAAAATTACAGATACAAAAGGGAGATATAATATACCATTAATTGATAAAGAAACTATATTAAACAAATTATCCAAAATTCCTCATAAAGATAGAGAAAAGATTGGATACATCCATTTAGGAGGAATTCAAATATTAATAAAAGCTCATTTTAGAGAAGGAATAGATACACCGATAAAAATAGCATTATTAGATAACAGAATAATAAATAGATAGGATGCTTTATTAGAAATAATCCGTGATAATTTAGGATACCAAAAGCTAAAATTTACAGCATACCCTAGATTTGCTATAAATATACATGATAAAAATCTAAATCAAGTATTAAGTCTAGCTTATGAATTTGAAAGAAGAGATTTAATGAAAGAAAGAAACCATCCACTTTCAATACATTATCTAGTGGCATATTCTTTAACAAATAGTAATAATAGTTCAATATATGGACAAAATGAATTTATAGAAATAGATAAAACTTTTAAGGAATTTGGACATATAATAAAACCTGAAATACTAGAAGAATGGAAATTAGATATTAAAGAAAAACCCTTAATAACAGGAAGAAATAGTAATGTTGTTAAAACTAATAGCATACCAAGATTTGCTCTTATAGATCATGAAGGAGAAACTTCTGATAAAAAAGAAGTTAAAAAACTAGAAAATGAAGTTAAAATAATGAAGGCATTAGTTCATGATTGTATATTAGAAATAAATGGAAACCTAGTAGTTGTAGCAAAAAATCAAGTAACATTATTTGAAACTATACAAAAATTAACAGAGGAAATGGATTTAGTCCAAGAATTAAACAAAAAATATTTACAGGAAATAATAGATATACAAAAAGAATTACTAAAGGAAATAAAGGAATGTAGTTATAATAAACTACAACAAGATATGCACAAGGAATTTTGATAACTAAGAAAAGATATATACAATATACATAAGGATAATGAAATAATAGGTTATAAATATGATCCTTTAGAAGGATTAAAAGAAGAACCACCAAGGAAATCAGATTCTTTGATTCCTAAAAATGAGAAAAGGAAAAATGAAGAATAATCTAAGAATAAAGAGATAATTCCAATTTAATGGAATATAGAAAGGAATTAGAAAGAAAATTCATGGACCCTGAGAGTAGGGATATAGAAACATTGGTCAGATTATTGACATTAACCAATGAAGAAATAGAAAAACATTATAGTGGAAAACTTTGTACTAACAAAGAAGAAGATGATATGACAATAATCAGTGAAACTGATTATGAACCAGAAAAAGAAGATGATATGACAATAATCAGTGAAACTGATGGAGAAGAATACAAAGAATTTATTGGAGAAGATAAAGGAAGGACTGTCACTAAATCCAGTGAAAATGAAATCAATGAAGCTAAATGGCATCTAAAAAATATGGAAATTTGTAACATGTGTTATATAGATTCTTTTATTTGCGAATATGAAATGTATTACCATAAATTACCACCATTTATACAAAAAATCTATAAAGAAATGTTTTTTCAAAAATTACCTAGAACATTATATAAAACTTTAATAGAAAATTAGGAACAAAGCAATAGAGAAACTATAACAGATACTCTAAGAGGAAGAACAAGAAGTCTTAAAGATTGGATTATTATTAAATGCCAAGAAATAAAAGAATATAAACAAATAAGAGGAAATGAAAAAAATTGTTGTGATACAAGAGATTTTAGAATACCAGGAAAATATAGATGTAATATAAAATCTTATAAACAAAAATATAAATATAAAAAAATATAAAAGATTTAAAAAATATAAATTCAAAAAACAAAATTTCCAAAAATATAAAGAGAGATTCAATAGAGAAAACTACAAGAAAATATATTTTAGAAGAAAGATTTATAAACCTTCTGAAAAAAGGAATTATTGCCTTTCAGGAAAGAAAAAATGCAGATGTTGGATCTGTAATGAGGAAGGACATTATGCTAATGAATGTCCAAGCAGACTTCAACATAAAAAAGAATTTAAAAAGGAATTTTCACAAAAAACAAAAATCTTAGAAGAAGCTTTCAAAATGGAGTTAGAACTGATTGAGGATTCTGATATAGATGATACTTACAGTATCTATCTATTGGAAGAAACTGAAGAAGAAATAACTGACTTAAAATATAAACACTCAAATCATGAATATTCTTCATCAGAAGATGAATGACTTGTATAGTATTACAAATCCAAATAATACTTACATTAAAGTAGGACTAAAATTTAACGGATATAACACTTATCATTTACATTTATATATAGATACATGAGCTAGTATGTGTGTAGCCAATAAGTATGTATTTCCAAAAGACAACTGGAAACAAGCACCAAAAGATTTAATTGTAAGAATTGCTAATAATACTACAATAAAACTCAATCAAGTATTAAAAGATACTGATATAATAATAGGAGGAGAAAACTTTCACATTCCTACCATATATCAACAAGAAATAGGAATAGATTTAGTAATAGGAAATAATTTCCTAAATTTATATCAACCTTTCACACAACATTCTGACAAAATAAGTCTCACAACCTTAGAAGGAGATACCATATATGTTTTTAAAGTAAGAAAAGCTTTAACTGTCTCCAACCCACTTTTATGCAACAACATAAAAAGCGAAAATGTGGTGAGATAGAAGACCAACAAAAACCATATTTAGAAAATATTTCATTAGATATAAAAGAAAAACAAAACCCTTTTATCAATAAGATATAGGAAAACAAAGCCCTAATAGGCATAGAAGACTATTAAAAACAGTCAGTTCAAAAAATCCTTTGGATCCAAAAATAAATAAATCTAAAATAATAGTCAATATAAAATTAAGAGATCCTAACAAGATCATAAGAGTAAAACCAATGATTTATACTCCAGAAGATAGGATTGAATTTGGAAAATAAATTGAAGAGCTTTTGGAATTAACAATCATAATACCAAGTAATTCACCTCACTCTAGTCCAACATTCTTGGTTTAAAAAGAAGCTGAGAAAAGAAGAGGAAAAAAGAGAATGGTAATAAATTTTAAAGCACTAAATAAAGAAATCATTGATGATGGATACTTCATTCCAAAAAAGGAAGAACTATTATCATTAATAAAAGGAAAGAAATACTTCTCGAGTTTTAATTGCAAAATTGAATTTTGGAAAATAAGATTGGATGAAAAATCCCAAATATTAACAACATTTAGTTACCCATAAGGACAATTCCAATGGACAGTTATACCATTTGGGTTAAAAGAGGCTCTAGGTATTTTTCAAAGATATATGGATAACATTTTTAAGAAATTACAAGATATTTGTTGTGTTTACATAGATGATATTTTGGTTTTCAATAATGAATTAAATAAACATTATTTGGATATTATCAACATATTACAAGAATGTAGAAAAGAAGGCATTGAACTCTCTAAAAAAAGCAGTACTTGCTCAACAAAAAATCAAATACTTAGGGTTGGAAATTTAAGATGGAAAACATAACCTACAACCCCATATACTAAATAATAATCAAGGTTTTCCTAATGAATTAAAAGATAAAAACCAATTACAAAGATTTTTAGGATGTTTAACATATGCAGAAGCTTATATCAAGAAACTTACAGAAATGAGAAAACAATTACAATCAAAATTGAAAAAAGATCATATTTGGAAATGGATAGAAGAAGATACTCTATATATGGATAGAGTAAAAGCCAAGGTAAAAAATTTACCAATTTTATACCATCTAGGACCAAATGATAAGATGATAATTGAAATAGATATTTCACAAGAATATTGGAGAGCATTTCTTAAAGCAAGAATAGATGACAAAGATGAATATCTTTGTAGATATACATCAGGATCTTTCCAAAGTTTAAAATTAAATTATCATAGTAATGAAAAAGAATATTTAGCTGTTAAAAAGGCTTTTAAGAAATTTGCAATATATGTCATAAGCTCCAGATTCATTGTTAGAACAGATAACAAGAATTTTGGTTATTTCCTAAGAACTAATATTACAGGTGATTACAAATAAGGAAGACTAGTTAGATGGAAACAATGGTTCAACCATTACAATTTTGATGTTGAACATCTTCCAAGACATAAAAATAGCTTAGTTAATGCTCTTACTAGAGAATTAGAACCTCTAACTATTTTTATGCTTTCAGGAATGGAACATCTTGATAACAAAATCAAGATAAAAGAAAAGGAGATAAAAATCCTACAGGAACAACTCGAGTTTCCATATCTCAAGAAATTTCTTATGGAGACAGGAAAGAAATAGGAAGAACTTAATTGTTCAAAACAACCTCTAGAGACCAAAATCTCAAACGAGGAATCTCCATTAAAAAAGGAAGAACCTAACAGTTCCCAAAAAACTTCGGAAACCAGAAAGCTCAATTGGGCAGATAAGATAGAAAAAGAAGAACATAAAAACGTTTACGTGGTCTATAATGGCCCAAAACTAGGAATTTATAACAACTGGGAAGAAGCTAGCAAATCTATTCTAGGAATTAATAGAGTAACTCATAGAGCCTTCACTAATAGAATAGAAGCTGAAGGTAGTTATGCCAACTACAAAACACCAAAACTAATAACTCCAGAGGAGATAGTAAGAAATTATTCTACAGCACTACAACAACAACCAATAGCTCCAAACAGATTAAAAAATCTTGGAAAGATAGCAAGACCTCCAGTACTATTTAGAGAAACATCTCCACTAGAGACATAAAAAATAGTAAAACATTCAGTACTATTCAGGGAGACATCTTCTAGAACTATTATAATCATTGAAGATGAAAAAGACCAATACAGAAACCTCAATAAACTACAATGGTTAAATCTCTATAATTTGGCCAGAAAATCTACCCAAAAACATATTGAAAATATGAAATTCTATACTACAGATAAGGAATTTCTTGTAGGAAGTAAATTCAATATATTGGAAGGAGCTGATCCAATTTTTGTGTATGAAGCATTTCGTGTAGGATTAATATAAAATATATACCCAGGAATTAATTTAAGTGAATTAAATTATTTCCTAGAAAATTTTAAAAAAGAAATCAAGAATTTTAGAAGAAAAATTAAAGCAGGTGATAAACCTATTTATCTTAGATTTTTCAGTTCATTAATGGATTGGAATGAGGGAGGAAGTACTAGTCCCTACCACTTCATCAAGATAGGGATGTTCCCAAACCAAGGGCACTTCCAGAAAAGGAATTCAACATAGAAAAACTCTGTGTATTAAGAGGACAAATGCTAAGCCAAATTTACTATGAACTCAGGAAGATTGACAATTCTACTGAGATTAAAGTAAATTATTCAACTAGTAAAGTCATCATCATTTCTCACAATAGCATGGCTTTGTCAGAAGAAGATGGTGAAAAAATCACCAAATATGAAACCAATTTTAATTGCAACAACCTAGAAATTGGTCAAGAAACAAGAAGGTATTATGCTTTTATGCTAGAAAATCCACCAAAGACCATAGATGCATTCTCTGTATCAAAGACCGAGAAGATGAGGATGCATCATCATCAACATCATTAAAGGAACTATCGGTAGAAAATGACAAAGGAAAATAAGAAAAGAAGCTCTCGGTAGAAGACTACAAAAAAAAGATGTAGACCCACATCTTAGTTGGCATTATGTGCCAAGGAAAAAAGTAATGGCTATCCTTTAAGTAGAAAAGAAAATGAATTATTAAAGCAAGGGTAAAATAATAAATTTAGTCTTGTAAACAGGGATTCTTTATTCTATAAAAGGAACCATTATTATCATTTCAAGGGGGACATGAATACATAGAAATCTAGAGCTCTCTACTCTGAAACACTCTAGCATAGAAAACATCTCTATCTAGAAATCTAAAAACCAATGAGGTTATACCCAGTAACTATGAGCGGCTAAGCACCCCTTTCAAGGTTCTTAGGTGGCCTTAAGTTGTAATAATTATTATATTTTGAATAAAATGGAGTTCAGTTACTCTTCTTTAGTAAGTCAACTATTGGACACCATTTATGTACAGATACAGAAGGCTCACTCTTGCTAGGAAGGTGTTGAGGTTTAAGTAAAGCTGAGGCATAACAAGTGTAACAAAAGAAGACGAACAGAAGGGAAGACCATGGTGGACCCATCAAATTCAGGTATAATAATTATAAATCTAAGCTAGTTAAGAATCTTGAATGTTAAAATATTTGCTTAGAACAAAAATAATATTATTAAAATAGGAAAATTGAATTTATTTTCAGAAATAAACAACTAATAATTCCAATGGAAATCAATGATAAAAATCTAATTCTATTAGAAACATTTGATAAAAGTTATCTCTATCATTTAAATGAATATTTTAAAAATGAAGACTATGAAACTTGTCTTGAAAATTTTAAAAGATTTAACACCTTATTAAATATCTATACAAATTATATTAAAGCTATTACAAGCATCATAGACCATCCTGTTTCAAGGATATTAAAAGACTATTTTAATCAAAAATATGTGAGAATAGAGGAAAAAGAATTCAACAACTTAATGTTTAGATATTATTTCTTTGAAGATTATAAATACACTGTATGTACACAAGAAAAACCTGATTGTATACTACGAATAGGACAAAACAATATACATTCAACACATATGATTTATCAAGAAAATACTCTATGAACATTGAATCAATAGTACATAAATTAAAATTATTAGATTTAACAAATGAAAGAGTAATTTTTAATTTTAAAAGACAATTAATAGATTCATAATTAGAATTAAACAACCAACATAATGAAGAACATAATATACTATGCAATTGTAATGAATATAGAAGAAAATTAGACATATACAGCAATATAATAAGTTTTTTAAACAAATTATTACCTTCAATAAATACGCAAAAACCATAAACTAAGTCAATATTAACCCCCGATTAAAAAATTGTATCGATCCTTAGAAATTAGTATCAAAGCCTAGGAATAGTAATCTAAATAGTAATAGATGAAAAATTAACACCATTAAGATATAAGAGCATTTTTGAAATTTTATAAACCTAAGGGACATAATTGAAGATATGACAAACCTCAAGAGCATTTAAGATAATGTTTCACTTGTGCTACGCTATTGTGAGTAAAATAATGTGCTAGAGTGTTGAGATCTCTTCACTATTTTACTTTATATGTGAGGCACAACTTTGTGAGATTAGGTTGGGTTGTTTTTTAATAAGTACTCAAATCATTTGTTGTGTGCGTTACGTGGTTGCATGTGTTTCCCAAGTAGACAATTGGTGGTATTATTTTCCACGATGATTATTGGTTGTTCGTGATTGAGGATGATTTTCAAGTTTGATTATTCACTTTACTTCATTACTTATCAACGGTTACTGATCAGATCACATCGAGCAGTGTTAGTTTTGGAGGAAAAACGGATTCATATGTCAGACTAGGTTGTAAAAATAATTAAGTTTTATAATTTATGATTAAATAATTAATTTTTTGATTTTTTTTGTAAAAATAATCTACGATAACAATTTATACTATATTCAAGAAAAGAAAAGAAAAAGTAATTAATTTATATTTTTTTAGTAAAATTTTTTAATTTTTGAATCATTAATAATAAAAAAATCAGAGAATTAAAAAATGATCATTATTTATATATTTAATCATTTTTTCAATATTTATTCACACAAAAGATTTATTTACTATCCAGAAAAAAAAATTAAAAATCATATTTTTAAATATTTATGAATTATTACATATTTTGAAAGTAATTCATTAAAGTTATAAATTTTAAAAATAAAATCATTATTAAATATACTTAATTTTTAAATTTAAAAAAATTAAAAAATCATTTTCAAAAGGAACAACAGGCAAACCACCACCACCAAGTCGGAAACAAAATTGAGAATATACGTTACCATTGAGAGAAATTTCAGTTATGAAGTGGTCACTTTGGGAATGATCCGATCACTAAGAGAGACTCTTTTTATCGAGCGAAAAGGGGCTACAGAATTCTTGAATTTTCCCTCTATTCGGCAGCTGAAATAATTAGCTTGTAAATGGTGGCAAAATGCTATAAATCCTTAGCCAATATATACTCTTCAACTCGTAAGAAGATGACCACTAATTCAAGAAAAATTAGGGAGAGAGAGAGAGAGAGAGAGTACTCCATCCATGCTAATTCAGTTTCTGTGTACTTGATTTTATTCCTACGGACATTTAATCTTCCTTTAAATTTAATCTTCCTTTAAACCTTTCATTTCATTTCCCTCCTTTCCTTATAACTAAGGACGTTTGTGTTATCTAGAACGTTTGGTTTTCATATTTGGGTTCCTTGAATTGCTGGTTAATTACTCCAAAGATTTTCTGGTTTTAATCTTTTATCCTTCTATTTCTTATTATTTTACTAAGATATTTTATATCCCTAAGGCTCTTTTCATTTGGCACGTTTAATTATTATTCTGAGGATACTATGTTGGTTTTTTTCTCTTCAAACTACTCGGCAACCAACTGAACAGTTGAGTAGTTGGCAGAAGTTGGTCCATAATTTTCATCACTTCATCACCCATGTTTTATAGCCCCTTAAGTGCATGTCCATTTGCTCTTTAACGGACAGAGCACTTGAGACGTGTTTATATATTTCAGTTTGGTTCCTAAATCAGCTCTGTGTGTTGAAAACTGAGAGAAAATTTCATTAATATTCAATGAATTACTCTCTACATCATTGTGAAAACAAAGAAAAGTTTAGAAGCATCAAACTAAAAAACCCATTATAATTCCTGTGAAAGTGGTAAAATTTGATCAATGATATAGGTATGTTTTCAATCCCATTTTTGCTTCCATTGTGTTTACATTTGCGTTCATATGGTTTCTTAAACGTTTCTGGATCAAATTATGATCCAACATTTGATATTAGAGTAGTTTTGGAAATTATAAATTATTTCAGTATTGATATTTAAATGATTCTGTGATTTAAAACTTGAAAAAACATGAAGAAAATAAATCCAATTTTATGTGCACATTCATTGAAATTTTTTAATTAACTTATTTTTATTTTGACGTTTTTTATTCAAAATAATACCATGAACCACTCAGAAATCAAATTCTAAGAAATTTGATAAAAAGAAAGCTGGATTTAGTCGTCGGAATAGAGAGAAATTGTCAGGCCTCCATTCGAGTCAAAACTAGGTCACATGACCCAATTGAAAGTTGAAGACGACCCTCACAGTGAAAAACAACGAGTCATTTTTTGAGAAGAAAAAAGAAAGAACATTTATTGTTGTTAGGAATTGAACCTGGGTCTTGCGATTGAAAATAAGCACCCAAACCATTGGGCTACAAGTGTTTAGTATTGTTATATGTACAATGCTTATTATTATATATTCTGAATTTAATTTTTTATCAAATAAATAAAATATTTCCTAATATAATTTTAATGTGATTAATTATTTAACTTATGTTTGTAATATGCAGAATATTTATTATATATGTGACATTATTGAAATAATTTTTAGGCACATTAAAATTTATTTAAATACATTATACTTAAATTATATGTTTTGATATTTGTATGTATAAATTATGTAATTAATTATACATATGAAATTTGCTTATATTATTTATTTTTACTTGTATAATTCATTGTCATACATACTATCTAAAGATATATAATATTTTTACATTTGAAATTAAATTAATATTACTTATGGTTTTATGCCATAATTGAGCCTAAGAATTTAGTTCGTATTTAAGTGATTCATATAGTTTAATTAATTAGAGAGTAGTCATAACATTTTTAATTAATTCAAACTATAATAAGGATTATTTAGGATCACATTTAGAAAATAAACATTAATTGTGTTTAATTATATGTGATATAATAAATCTTATCTCATAAGATTTTTTATTATATTTTTGTATGATTAATTAGGATAGAATATCAAATTATATTTTCTAATTTACCTACATGGATTAGAAAAATGAACATAATTTGATAGTTTTATCGTAAAGTTAAGATAAATCTAATTGAATTAAAATTTTATCCTATAAGCAGGTTTTATGTCACTAGATTCATATTTTCCATGATTTTACATTGGTAGAACATGTCATATTTTTATGATAGCTTCAAATTTAGTAATATGGGCATGAATATATTTAATTTGTTGTAGTAATTTAACCTGTTAATTACTCTGATATGAAATGTGATGTTCCCGAGCTCAAAGAGAACAACTACAAGGTCTGGAAGGAGAGAGTTCTCCTTCACTTGGGATGGATGGACAAAGATTATGCCATTAGAAGGAGGAGCCCCTGCATTAACTGAAACCAGCTCTCCAAATGGAGTTGTTATTTATGATAAGTATAAGTGATCTAATAGTCTCTATGTTATGTTCATAAAGACGAAAATATTTACTGGTATCAGGGGATCCATCGAGCAATATAACAAGCTCCAAGACTTACTAAAGGCTATGGATGAGCAGTTCACCACTTTTGACAAAGAAATGGTGAACACCCTCATTATATAATTTTCGTCCCTAAGACTCATCGGTATTAGGGGTGTGCATGATCATATCATACGCATGAGAGATATTATGACCTAATTGAAAACTTTGGAGGTTGAGAGGTAAGAGGCCTTCTTGGTTCACTACATCCTTGGTAGCTTACCTCAACAGTATGGCCCTTTTAAGATATCTTATAACACACATATGGTTAAATGGTTTATCAATAAGCTTTTGACCATGTGTGTTCAAGAAGATGAGGAAAAGGAAAATGTGAACTTGACTACCTCTGGGAAGAATAACAAAAAGGATCAAGTCAGGGACATGGGGAAGGGAAAAATCCCTCCTCAAAAGGACATTAAGAAGGAGATTGTGTGCTTTTTTTGCAAGAAGAAGAGGCATATTAAGAAACAATGCTCCAAGTTCATGAAGTGCCTTGATAATAAAGGTACTTAACTTTCATTTTTTTGTTATGAATCCAATATGACTGATGTTAATGATAACACATGGTGGATTGATTCTAGTTCTACAATCCACGTTACCAATTTATTGCAGGACTTGCGAGACCTGCGGAAACCAATGGGAAGTGAGCATAGCGTCTATTTAGGAAATAAGATGCCCTCACATGTGGGGGCCATTGGCACGTGTAGTTTTTTTTGTAAGTAGTGGTTTTATTTTAAATTTGAAAATATATTTTATATTCCCAGTTTTTATAGGAATTTAATTTCAGTATCCAGACTTGTATCGAATGGTCATTCCTTTTAACTTTTTAGACTTTGGTTTTAATTTATTTTATAAATCTAATGTTATTGGATATGGTACTTTTCTGATGTTTTTTTCTCCTTAATGTGAAAATTGATGACAATCATACAACTATGCATGTTCATGAAAATATTGGTACTAAATGATGTGTTAGGAACGAAGACTCTTCTATGTTATGTCATTTGGGACATATCTCCATTGAGAGAATTAAAAGGTTGGTAAATGATGGGGTAATTAGTACTCTATATTTTAGTAACTTTGAGACTTGTATAGACTACATTAAGGGCAAGCAGACTAACAAGTCGAAGAAGGGTGCTAAGAGGAGCTTTGAATTATTGGAAATCATACACAGATATTTGTAGTCCATACATGGACGCATACTATAATAAGTACTTCATCTCTTTCATAGGTGATTACTCACAATATATGTGTCTCTACTTTCTTAAAAATAAGAATGAAGCAATAAATGCTTTTAAGGTGTTTAAAGCTGAAGTAGAGAAACAATGCGGCAAGTAAATTAAGATAGTGAGATCGGATAGAGCTGGAGAATACAATGGTAGATACATTGAGAGTGGACAAGTAAGTGGTCTATATGTAAGATTTCTTAAAGATAATGGGATTGTTGCCCAATACAGTATGTTAGGCTCTCCGAACTAGAATGGAGTAGCTGAAAGGAGAAACCCAACATTATTGGACATGGTGTGAAGCATGCTTGCTAGCACCAAACTTTCTGAGTCCTTGTGGAATGAAGCTCTTAAGATGGTTGGGTACATATTGAACCAAGTTCCAACCAAGGTTGTCCTAAAGACACCTTTTGAGTTATTCAAGGGTTGGAAACCAAGTTTTCAACATGTAGGCATTTGGGGTTATCCCTCTGAAGTAAGAGTATATAATCCATAAGAAAAGAAGTTAGACCCAAGGACCATAAATGGGTATTTTGTTGGATATGCTAAAAGGTATAAAGGATATATGTTTTATTGTTCATCTCATAGCATGAAGTTTGAGGAATCAAGAAATGCAAAATTTCTTAAGAATGACTTGATTAGTGGGAGCGATCAATCCAAGGGCTTTGGTCTTGAGAAAGATCATTCAGATCCTCAATGTGCCACTTCCAGTAATGGACTAATCATTCTTGTTAACAACACACCTCGAGTACAAATGCGTGTTGAAGAACCAGTTCTAAAAGTATTGATGAGCACAAGACCGACATTACAAATACCTATCTTGCAAAAGTTTTTGGTTTTATTATTTGTAAAACTCTCGCAAGTGCACGAATCATTTTATAAAAAATGATAAGTATACTCCCAAGGTTGATATAAGAAAGGAATATATGAGGTTTTTAATTTATTATTCAAAATCTTAAAAACAAAATTAAATCCTAAACATCCTGTCACGATATTTTGGTTTGTTTATTTTCTAATCTAATAACATAAAAAATAAACATAGATATGATTCAATAAACAATAATGGAAATTTTTATCATTCATAACAGTGAAGTATTTATGGATTTAATAATTAAGATAATTATATTTGCTCATATTATTTAGATTATTAAATATATAAATTAATATTTATTTATTTTGTCTTTTTTATATAAATACCACCTTTGGTGGGGTTATATATTCTTTGTTAATTAAACAAATCAATTAACACCTATGGGTGGGGTCGATAATTAATTTGTTTAATTAAATTAATTATTTTTTTCTAAGAGATTGAAAATGAACCATTTAAATGTCACCTTTGGTGGGGTTAGATATTTAAAACTTTATTCAAGGCGTCCAAATTAAACCTAAGAATTTAATTATCTAAGTACTAACTTTCAAGTTTTAAAACCATGACTGAAAATATGTTGTCAATACAATTTCGAATAATAGTTCTTATAAAAAACTTTTAAAATAGAGTTTCACTCTAACTATCGAGCGATTGTACCAATAAATAAAATAGTACTATTCTAAATCAAACCAAATAATTAAACCTTAAAATCTAACTTTCATATTTAAGTTTGTAATGAAAAATAATATATTTCTCTCTAACGTTCTTAATATAAATTCTTGAATAAAAACAAAATCAATTTTCTTTATAGAGATGTTTAACCTATTTAATATTTCGCAAGCATAATAACGTTATTATTATATCATATTTACAAACAGCTAGCCATGTTAAATTTAATCATAGAAAAATTAAATATAACATAAAAGAATAAAACATAAAAAGATAATTGTAAAGAATCCATTAAAATTATACCTTAAAAGAATCTTTATAATAGTTTGATGCTAATTCTCTTTTACTGGAAAACCTCCAAATGGATTTGCATATCTTCTTATTGAATCAAAAACTAAAAATCCATAAAAACATAGCAAGTTATTTTTAAAAAGAGAACTTTAAAACTACAAACAAAAAAAAACTTTCTAGAGAGAGAAAGAGTTGAGAAAATTGTGTGTTTTACAATAGGTGAAGATGGTCTTTTTATAGGTGACGAAAAGGCCAAACAAATGGGGAAAAGATTTGAAAATTTGAATTTGGATGCGTTTTGATAGGTTGGCACATATATGAGGCACAAATATTTTGGCAGATGAGTGTTGGGCGCACGTGGGACACAACGTATGAATGTGCTGGCACGTGTCAAAATTGGCATGATGTGTGTGAGGCATGTGTTGGCTGCATGCACTAGCTAGGCATGCAATGAAGCTGATGCATGAGGGACTTGGCACAGATGGGACTTGGCACAGTTGCGCATGAGAATTTGGCCTTTTTGAGAGTTTTGACCCATTTTGTCCAATTTTTTCTATCTTTTTTACTTTTCCTCATTTCTTTTCTCAATATATTTGTGATGAATTGCCTCTAGTATTTTTCTTTGTGTCTTTAAGTTATTTTTGAATGAAAATACCTAAAAAATAATAAAAATACCCATTATTTTGAAAAGACAAATTTATAAAATATGATAAACTCATACAATATAAATCTATTTAATCTATCAATGTACATTAAATCATGGTAATTTTAGTGGTTTTTAAGCATTCATCAAGTACCACAAGCTATTAATCCTGATCTAGTAGATGTTAAAGTTCAATAGATGCCTGAAGATGTTGAACAACCAGCTGAACAACATAATCTTATTCCTCAGGAGAATGTTGTTGCAACATTAAAAATATCTACTAGAGTAAGGAAATTGGAGATTCTCTGTGACTATGTTATGTATCTACAAAAGTGTGATTATAATGTTGGAGCAGAAAATGATCTTGAGACGTTTTCACATGCCATGAGTTCTGAGGTTTCGAACTTATGGTACAATGCCATGAAAGAAGATATGGATTCTATGGCGTCTAACTAAGTCTAGGATCTTGTCAAGTTGCTTGATGGTGTAAAATCCATTGGATGTAAATGGGTCTTCAAGACAAATAAAAACTCACAAGGCAACATTGAGACACAAAAGGCAAGACTTGTTGCCAAAGGATTCACTCAAAGGGAGGAAATTGACTACATAAATACATTCTCTCATATATCTAAGAAAGATTCACTTAGTATGATCATGGCATTGGTTGCCCATTTTGACTTGGATTTTCATCAAATGGATGTGCAAACGACTTTTCTTAATGGTAACCTAGAGGAAGAGGTTTACATGAAACAACTTGAAGGATTCTCCTCTAGTAATGGTGAACACTTGGTCTGTAAGCATAATAAATCCATATATGGATTAAAACAAGCTTCCCATCAATGGTATTTGAAATTCCATAACATCATCACTTCATTTGGTTTTGAAGAGAACGTCATGGATCAATTTATATACCATAAGGTTAGTGGGAGCAAGATTTTTTATTTGGTGCTATATATGGATGATATTTTGCTTGCAACCAATGATAAGGGTTTGCTATATGAGGTGAAACAAATCCTCTCAAAGAACTTTGATATGAAGTATATGAGTGAGACATCTTATGTCATTGGAATTAAGATCCATAGGGATAGATCTCAAGGTATTTTGGGTTTGTCTTAAGAGACCTATATCAATAAAGTTTTAAAGAGATTTCAAATGAAGGATTTTTCACAAAGTGTGACGCCCATTGTGAAAGGTAATAGATTTAGCCTAAACCAATGCTCTAAAAATGAGCTCGAGCAGGAACAGTCCATATGCTTCAGCCGTTGGAAGCTTGATGTATGCTCAAGTCTGCACCAGACCTGACATTGGAATTTTTGTTAGGATGCTAGGGAGATATCAAAGTAACCCAAGTATTGAACACTGGAGAGCTACAAAGAAATTCATGAGGTACCTTTAAGGGACAAAGGATTACATGCTCATACATAGACAAACCGATGATCTGGAAGTGATTGGCTACTCCAATGCAGACTTCGCTAGTTGTGTTGATTCTTGAAAATCAACATCTGGTTACATTTTCATGCTTACCGGTGAAGCCTTCTCTTGGAGAGTGCGAAGCAGACCTTGACTGCTACTTCCATTATAGAGACCAAGTTTGTGTCATGTTTTGAGGCTACATCACATGGTGTATGGTTGAAGAGTTTCATTTCCAGACTTAGAGTAGTTGACTTTATTTTTAGGCCATTAAAATTATACTGTGACAACTCAGCTGCAATTTTTATAGCCAAGAACAACAAAAGTGGTAGTCATAGTAAGCATATCGACATAAAATACTTGGTCATAAGAGAATGTGTTAAGAAAAAGAAAGTGGTCATTGAGCACGTTAGCACTAAGTTGATGATTGCTGATCCTTTGACTAAAGGCATGCCACTAAAGAATTTCAAGGATCATGTAGTAAGAATGGGACTTGGTTCCATAATGTAAAAATTGATTGTACGTACATTTGTTAATATCAATGAAACTCTTATTCAGTTGATGTTTTCTCATTAATTTTTTACGCATATTTTATTTATTCATATATTTTGAGAAAACATTCTTATGTTATGGACCTTGAATAAACATCAGGTTTATTTATTAAGTTGTATGCGCTTGAGATGCATAATGCATCGTGATACATGGAAGATAATACTCGTTATTATAGGACCTATCGCCATGATTCATATGTTATGTTTCTTATAAAATTGAATGATGAGATATATGGACCAAGTGGGAGAATGTTGGTTTTTTCTCTTCAAACTGCTCGGTGACCAACCGAGCAGTTGGCCACAGTTGGTAGAAGTAGGTCCATAACTTCCATCACTCCATCACCTACGTTTTGCAGCCCCTTAAGCGCACGTCCATTTGCTCTTTGATGGACAGAGCACTTGAGACATGCTTATATATTTCAGTTTGGTCCCTAAACTTGCACTGTGTGTTAAAAACTGAGAGAAAATTCAATTAATTTTCAGTAAATTTTTCTCTACATTATCGTGATAACAGAGAAAGGTTTAGAAGCATCAAACCAAAAATCCATTAGAATTCCTGTGAAAGTGGTGAAATTTAATCAATGGTAAGAAGTATGTTTTCAATCCCTTTTTTTGCTTCCGTTGTATTTACATTTGCATTCATATGGTTTCTTGACCGTTTTTTGATCTATTTATGATCCAACATACTAATAAGCATTTATTAGTCTTTTAAGTACCCTATAAGAAGTGTTTCATTGGCTATTTGTTGCCTCTATACGTAATAATGTTCATTCATGTTCTCGAGAAAACATTCCTTCTATGTGTTTATTTTTCTCTTTGGAGTTCTACCATGAAGGTAGCCTATTTAAACAATAGTTGGCTAAGTCTCTTTTCACCCATGTCTTTTCTCTCTTTATGCTAGTTTTGGCTTTCAACTTTTTTTAAGTTTCTGCTCATTGTAGTCTACCGTCTTCGGTGTTCTGATTTTTATTTCTTGCAAGTTGTTTTGAGGGAGTCTAGTTGTTCTTTAAGTGTGGTAGTTAACATGGAGTTCATGTGTTTCAAAGATAAAATCTTTATAAGTCTTTTTCCAAATTTTCACTAAAAATAAAATCTTTCTATGGCTCATTCCTTCAAAAGTAAATTTAAAACTTGGTTCCCTCCTGTCTTTATCAATACTTTGAATTCTGTCAACCAAGTTCTTTTCTTCTCCTTAGGTATTAAGGGTTTCTCGTCTACTAACAAGGTAATGTGGTGCATGTTTCTAATTTTTGACATGCAGGAAGTGATGGCACATAGACAAGTTGTTGAGGGTATTTCGAGCACACTCTCACCCTTGGTTGAATAAGAAGTGGAACGTACCCCAAACGTGGATCTCCTAAAAGCTAATGCAGATAGGTCACTGATAGGGAAATTTGATGTTTAACCCCAATTCAGAGGCAGCATGTGTATTCATTCTTCCTTCAAAAACTCTTGGAGCCTCTTGGAAAACTGCAAGTCAGTGAGGCAGATGATTCTCTTAATACCTTTATTTTTACTTTCCAGATAAAGGAAGTCAAGAAAAAGATATGAGATAAAACTGTTTGGAACATAGATGGTTTCCTTATGGTGATGAATGATTATTCCCCTTACCTGCAACCTGAAAACTATGATTTTACTACTGTTAGTGTTTGGGTCCAAATGTAACCTCATTTCTGCAGATTACATTATGAAAATTGCTCAAAGCATTTGACAGGTGATAGAGGCAGAACGAATGCCTCAAAATGAACTGCTCAATTGGAAATTCAATCGAGCCAAGATAGCCATTCAAATCACAAAACCCTTGCCACCTGAAAAATTGTTAAAACATGTAGATCCCATTGATGTTCCAGTATGGATCGAGTGTTGTTACGAGAGATTCTTAAGAGTTTTGAAACATTTTACTTGCCAATGCCATGCTAGAAAAGCAACTACGATTGCTCTTGGGGATGGTTCACAGCTACCACTTTATGGATTCTGGCTCAAGGCTATTTTTAAGACAAAATGCACCTATTTATGAACACATTCGTAGGCACTTTAGAAGAGGGGCTATGAGGAATCTACCCTATATATGTTCGAATAGAATCTCCTTTTAAAACTTCAACTCGATTTTGCAGGCTTCAAAGACTTCAATTGACCAAAAATACTTCCGAAGAATCTGCAAATAGATCTGATGCTGGTACTAGGAACCCTAATGAGACAGAGCTACAACAAAATGTTCAGGAACCTTAATCTAACAGATGCTAATTGAACATGACAAGAGATCCAACCTATTTGGTACGAATATTTTCCCTTCTATTAATGTGCAGATTGATAATATTGTGATCGTGTCTGATACTGAAGTAGTGCATACTAAGAACTAAATCACCCATGAATTTAAATAGTGCTCTGGACCCTGTTCACACAATTGAGTGTGATATTCAGGCTCCATAAATTTGATCTCACATTGAGATACATGTAAAGAAGGAATTATTGACCAAGAACTGCACCAAATGGTGGAAAACCCTCATGGCTCTTTTTTAGACCTTTTTAATGCAATGAGTAATCAACAAAAACCACCTTCATGGGAACCCTTACTAAATATTATGTCTAGCTTCAACCAAAGCAACCTTTTTGATAATACTCCAAATCCTAGTATAACAATTTCAGACTGATATTCTTACTGTCTCTCCTTACCAACACACATCTAGCTTGACCCAAACCCAAACACAATTCCTCTCTAAGCTTGATCATTTAGTTACAAACTCTCTTTCAAACCAACTCTAGCCAAACCAATGTCATCTCACTAGAATCCCCTATAACCCATCTAGACTTAGAAAAACTAAAGAAGTTTGTGAAGAGTCAAGAACAAGCTGTTACAGGTGAAAAAAAGAATTCTTATGCTAATCAACCTACAAATGATCCAACAAAAGGTGAGGAGGCTACCCATTACATGCCCCAACAGCAGCCATGAAAATATTAGCTTGGAACACTCGAGGACTCGTTGGAAAAGTGCTCAGCAGGCATTGAGAAGAATTGTGCATGAATGTATTATTGACTGTATTTGGTTAATGGATCCAAAGTCTTCGAGTGAGCATACAAGTAATTTAGCTACTCAATTAGGTTTTAGATATGTTTACTTCTTTCTTAAACTACGGTGGTGGTTTTGTTTTAATGTTGAAAGATGAATTTGTTGTAAATGAGGTAGGGAAAGGTGATAGACTGCTAGTTCTAAATTTCAAAAATGTATTAGATTGTAACCAGAGTTTACTAGCATGTTTTGTACACGCCACACCATATATGAATGAAAGAGCTTCATTTTGGTCGTACTTAAGTGGTGTTATAGCAGCTTATGATGGTCCTCGGATTGTCATTGGTGACCTTAATGAAATTGTGGATCCTTCTAACAATGTGGCGGTAGATTAGTCCAAATTCACAAAAGCTACTTACAAGACTTCATGAATTCTTTTAGTGCAATTGATTTGGGAGTTTCAGGGTATAATTATACTTTGAGAAACAAATGTGTTGTCCTGATACCATAAGAAAACCCTTGGACAGAGCAATATATAGTCCAAAGTGATTGCTATCTTACCCCACGGCATGTGTAATTAATAAATCTTTCACAATTTCTAATCATTGCCCTATAATTGTCCAATTCAATAAAGAAAATGAATTCCTACCGATACCTTTTCATTACTTTGGAACATGTGATAGGGATCTATCCTGTGAAAGAGTTGTTAGTAGAGCCTGGATCTCACATGTCAATGGTTAAGCTTCCATGAGATTGTGTAAAAAAAAAATCAATTACAGTAAAACAATTGAGAATCTGTAACAAAAAGGAATTTGGCATGTGTCATGAAAAAAGTCAAGTAGTTGGAAACAGAACTGAACAACTTGCGTTTAGGCCATTTAACTGAGAACGTGCAAAATGTTGAAGTTCAATCATGGTGGTTGTTGAAATAGTAATTAATATTTGTCTATATAAACAATGTACATATGACATGGATAATTGATTCAAGTGCAACTGATCATATGACATTCGATTCTAGACAAATCTCAAAACCATCTTCACACAAAACTGTTTGCACTACCAATGGTAACATAACCCCAGTCATTGGGAAAAGATCTTTGTCTCTCACTAGTACTTTGAATTTAGACTCAGTACTAGTTGTTCCCTCTTTAGAGTATAACCTTATATCTATTTCTCAAATAACCATTACTTTATCTTGTTTTGTTATTTTTTGGCCTGACTTTTGTGTGTTCAAGGACATTCAAACAAAGCAAACGATTGGTCGTGGTGTTAGGAAAGGAAACCTGTATTATTTGGACTTGGATTCAACAAATCATGCATTGGTAGCAACTAGATCTAAAAAGGATGAATCAAATATATGGTTATGGCATAAGAGGTTGGGCCATGCTTCTTTCGGATATTTAAAGAAATTATTTCCAAGTTTATTTTTGAGCTTAGATCTTTTTACTTTAAAGTGTGATGTCTATGAACTAGCAAAAAGTCATCGTTCCTCATTTCCTGTAACCTTAAATAAAAGTTCATTTCCGTTTATGGTTATACATTCTGATGTATGGGGTCCTTCCAAAGTCTCTACTTTGGGAGGATCACGTTGGTTTGTTACATTTATTGATGATTTTAGTAGAATGACTTGTGTTTGTTTAATGAAATCTAAAAGTGAGGTAAACGTATTATTTAAAAAATTTCATAAAATGGTTCGTACTCAATATAAAACACAGATTCAAGTTCTAAGAAGTAACAATGGAGGAGAATATAAAAGTTCTGAGCTTCAAAAATATCTTAAATCAGAAGGGATTATTCATCAAACTACTTGTGTTGATACACCTCAACAAAATGAAGTTGTAGAAAGAAAAAATCGACACTTGTTGGAAGTTGTCCATGCCTCATTGATTGAAGCTAATATGTCATTATCTTATTGGGGAAAAGAAATTACTTCTGATGCATATTTGATCAATCGGGTACCTTCCAGTCCCATTAACTTCCAAACACCACTACAAGCCATCACTGAAGCAATTGTTGCACTAAGTGTTCCCAATTTACCTCCTCATGTCTTTCTTTGTGTGGAATTTGTACACCTACATAAAAAACAACGTAGCAAGTTGGATCCACGAGCAATATGTTGTGTTTTTATGGGATATGCCATACAACAAAAAGGGTATAGTTGTTATCATCCTCCTACAAAACAAATGATTACCACCATGGATGTTATTTTTCATGAAGATACAATGTATTTCTCTTCTACACCTGAATTTCAGAGGGAGTACAACCATGCTGAAATTCAGACCCTTACATATAAATTGTTTCCTTATGAAGAAAGACAAATTATATGTGAGGAAAATACAAATAACTTGAATTCAGATGGCAATAACTCTCAATATAGAAAAGACTCAAGGGAAATGGAATTAAGTCCTCATCAACTTCAAGATCATCAAGCAAGTTTCTTACTACCACTAAGTGAGTACGAGTTTCCTTCTCCATAAGCTACTGATATACCTAACCAATCGTTTGCAGAGGATGTTCCAACTATTGAACCAACCAGAAAAATACTTCCATCACGTCCTAACAAAGCTATTCTTAAAGCCATGTATGAACTTGAGATTTCTTGTAAAGTCAAATATCCCATGAGTAACTATATGTCTAAACATCGTTTATCAAAATCAAACGTATCATTTATGAACAGTGTGCAGGAAGCTTTAGCTGACCTAAAATGGAAAGATGTTATGAATGAAGAACTAAGATCCTTAGAAATAAATAGAACTTGGGAACTTGTCGATCGTCCACCAACAAAGAAAATTGTTGGATGTCGATGGATTTTTTTAGTAAAGTATCAAGCAGATGGTATGATTGAATGCTATAAAGCAAGATTGGTGGCAAAAGGATACACTCAAACATATGGGATCGACTATACAAAAACATTTGTGTATGTAGCCAAAATTAACACTGTTCGGGTCTTGGTATCTCTAGCTGCAAATTTAGATTGGCCATTATATTAGTTTGATGTAAAAAATGCCTTTCTACATGGAGATTTAATTGAAGAAGTCTACATGGATTTACCACCAGGAATCAAGAAATCCAAAATCCATGATGAAAAGGTGTGCAAATTAAAAAAAATCACTGTATGGATTGAAACAATCCCCAAGAGTATGGTTTGGCAGGTTCACAAAGTCAATGAAGGCATTTGGCTATAAGAAAAGCAATTAAGACCATACTTTATTTCTAAAAAAAAGGGTACGGTAAGATCACTACACTTATTGTATATGTTGATGATATGATAGTAACAGGAAATGATCTTGAAGAAAGGAAAGTGCTACAAACTTATTTGTCCAAAGAATTTGAAATGAAAGACCTTGGTTCCTTAAAATATTTTCTTTGGATTAAGGTTTCTTGATCAATAGAAGGAATCTTCTTATCTCAAAGAAAGTATGCCTTAGATTTATTAAAAGAAACTAATATGTCTGCATATCAACCAGCTAATACACCAGTAGAGGAAGGATTAAAGTTATGTATCAAGGTTGATCAAGTTCCAACAAATAAAGAAAGATACCAAAGGCTTGTTGGAAGGTTGATGTATTTGGCACACACAAGACCAAATCTTGCCTATGCTTTAAGTATTGTCAGCCAATTTATGCATAATCCTGGAGAACAACATATGAATGTAGCTATTCGTATTTTGAGATATTTAAAGTCTGCTCTTGGAAAAGAAGTATTATTCATTAAAAACTCAGAGTTTTCTAGAATTGAAGTATATATTGATGTTGATTGGGCTAGATCAATAAATGATAGACGATCTACATCAGGCTACTTCACTTTTGTAAGGGAAAACCTTGTAACATGGAGAAGTAAGAAACAACATGTTGCCCGTTCAAGCGCAGAGGCTGAATACAGAGGCATGGCAATTGGCCTTTATGAGGCCTTGTGGTTACAATCTCTCTTAAAAGATTAAGGATATCCTGCTAAAGAATCAATTAAGTTATTTTGTCACAATAAAGCAACATGTGATATTGCTCATAATCCAGTTCAACACGATCGTACAAAACATGTTGAAGTTGACAGATTTTTTATTAAGGAAAAGTTAGAAAAAAATTCATTGGAATTACCAAAAATTAAGTCAGAAGATCAATTAGCTGATATCCTCACTAAAGCAGTCTCATATCGAGTATTCACAGAAATTTCATTCAAATTGGGCATGAAAGATATCTATGCACCAACTTGAGAGGGAGTGTTGAATTCAACAAATACTGCACCAACGCCAAACGCCTACCAATATACACGGCGCCTACCAAGCAGTTGTAAACCATGTAATTCAATCATGGTGGTTGTTGAAATAGTAATTAATATTTGTCTATATAAACAATGTACATACTTGATTCAAATTAAGAAAAAATATATTGAAGAAAATGTTTATTTCTTCTTCTGATTGTTTCTTCAAATATTGATTTCTTCACCGTGTCAAAGCCAGGTGAATCGGTCGGTACCCGGCCGGTTGTAGGGGATGGACCCTGCGTCAGTGTGAGGGGGAGGCGCTTCATATCCCTGATCGAAAATCGATATGAGAGGGAGTGTTGAAGTCCCACATTAACTGAGTATTGGGTTTCTACTGCACTTATAAGTCTATGGAAACCCTTCCTATTTGAGAGCTCTTTTGGAGGGAGTTAGGCCATGCATTTCTTCACAAATACAGTATCTAAGAACTAAAGAAGTGCTCAGTGAATAATTAATTAGAAATGAATTGATTTGAAAATAGATATGTAGAGAGATTGGATTAAAAAAAAGTTAGAGAAATACTAAATTCTTTCATTTCTCAACTTTATTCAGAAGAAAAAATAATATATGGAAAATTCAAAATGATATAGGAATATGGTTACAAGGAATGAGGGAAGTGGGAGATCACAATTATAATCATTTCAAGTGCATTTGACATTTATTTGAACCCAAGACTTCTCAATCCTAGATGGTATTTTCTCTTCTTGTGTCTCCCAAGCTGAAAATGAAAATCTTTGGAAAATTCTCAACATTGTTGAAACTAAGAAGGCTTTGTGAAGCATACATAATATAAAATCATCAAGCCTAGATGGATTGACAATCAGTTTTTTAAGAAACGCTGGGATGTGGTAACATTGGACATTGTAAACTTTGTCAAAGGAAATTTTTTCTCTTGGTTATCTACTGCCTGAAATAAATGAAACCATGATAATCCTTCTACAAAAGAGAAATACACATTTATGAACGTGTACACCTTTAATGAGTTATTGGTGCTTAATGACCCATAGTGTGCTAGATGACTATGAACATATGGGCAACAATTTTATTTTTTAAATTACTATGACCACAAACATATGGGCAATAATTTTATTGTTTAAATTGCTATAACCACAAACATATGGTGATAATTCACCGTAATTTACTCATAGTGATGTTTAGTCTCATAACTTCATAGTGAGTTTATTGGTCCATAACTTTGTGTAAGACAATCTTCGATTAAGATTGAAAATTGTTCTTAACAACTTTCAGAAGGTGTGAGATCCTTTACAAAATATCTCTCGATCATTTGTTTGTTCTTCAACTTTAGTCTCTTATACTAGCATCACAATCCTCTGGTTTGATCTATGATGAACGAAAACCGGCATCGCCGATTCTCGCAAATACTTTGGTTTTAATATTTGTAAAACTCTCGCAAGTGCACGAATCATTTCGTAGAAAATGATAAGTATACTCCCAAGGTCGATCTAAGGAAGGAATGTATGTGGTTTTTAATTTATTATTCAAACTTTTAAAAACGAAATTAAATCCTAAACATCCTGTCACGATATTTTGGGTTTTGTGTTTTTAATCTACTAACATAAAAATAAACATAGATTCAATAAACATTCATGCAAATTTTATCTTTTATAAATAGTGGAGTATTTATGGATATAATAACTAAGTTAATTATGCTTGCTCGTATTATTTAGGTTATTAAAGATATGAATTGATATTTATTGATTCTCCCTTTTTCGTATGAATACCACCTTTGGTGGGGTTAGATATTCTTTGTTAACTAAACAAATCAATTAACACCTATGGGTGGGGTTGATAACTAATTTGGTTAATTAAATTAATTCCTTTTTCTAAGAGATTGAAGATGAACCATTTAAATGCCACCTTTGGTGAGTTAGACGATTTAAACTTTATTCAAGGTGTCTAAATTAAACCTAAGAATTTAGTTATCCGAGTACTAACTTTCAAGTTTTAAAACCACTACCGAAAACATGTCGTCAATACATTTTTAGATAATAATTCTTATAAAAACTTTTGAAATAGAGCTTCACTCTAACTACCGGGCGATTGTACCAACAAATAAAAGAGCACTACTCTAAATTAGACCGGATAACTAAACCTTAAAATCTTATTTTCAGATTTAAGTTTGTAATAAAAAATAATATATTTCTCTCTAACATTCTTAATATAAAATCTTGAATAAAAATAAAATCAATTCATTTTAGAAATTTTTACCTATTTAATATTTCGCAAGCATAACAACGTTATTATTATATCATGATTATAAACAGCTAGCACAGTTAAATTTAATCACAGACAAATCAAATATAACATGTAAGAATAAAGCATAAAAAATAACTACAAAGAAAATAAAATCCTTACAGTACTTCGATGCCATTCCCGTTGCTAGAAAAACTCCAAGCGGAATTTGCACTCCCATTTATTGAATCAAGAAGCTAAAATATTACAAAAACATAACTAGTTCTTCCCTAAAAAGGGAAGACCTCTAAAACTAAGAGAAACTAGCTAAAACATAAGAAAAACTAGCTAAAACATAAGAAAAACTAAAAACTAAGAAATGGAGAGAAAGAAAGAAGAGAGAAGTGAGTTTTGAAGGTGTGCTTTGAAGTGAATGGAAGGGGGGTATTTATAGGTGAGGATGGAGAGAAAAAATGAGTAAAACAATGTTAAAAAAATATTAAAAAATTAAAAAATGTGTAATGGACATGCTGAGGTCATCAATGACGTCAGCATGACATCACAGGAGCTGCTGCACGTGAAAAATGGGGTGAAAACGCGTTGGGTGCGCGCTGGCAGGCCGCGGGCACCGCGCGCTGTGCCGTCATTGCGTGCGCTCGGCGCGCGTGAACAGCCCGCGGCTGCGGCGCGCGCGGAACGGGAGTCAACGCTGCGCGCAGCGCGAAGCGCAAGGCGCGGGCGGGCGTTAAGGCTGCGGCGCGCGATTTCCGTCTTTTTGACATTTTTGACCTTTTCGACCCATTTTGTCCAATTTTTCCATGTTTGTTGACCTTTTCCCACTTATTTATTAATATATTTGTGATGTATTGCTTCAAGTATTCTTCTTTGAGTCTTTACATTACGTTTTTAGGCCAAAATTCTTGAAAAACAATAAAAATATCCGTGATTCCGAAAAAGACAAATTTATATAAATATATGATAAAACATATAAATATATATATTTTTAATCAATTAATGTGCATAAAATCATGGTTATTTTAGTGCTTTTTGAGCACTCATCAATCTACGTATAGTAATTCTCTTGTACTAGCCTCGCAATCCTCTAGTTTTTCATCACTAGCTTTTTTAATGAAAAGTTAGATCTCTAATAAACATATTCATGTTTCGATCAATTATTTAAAAGATGATCGTCTTAATTTCTCTGACTATTCAACTTTGTTTGTTGTTTTCTCAATTTAATTGCTCTATTTCACAATCTTTTCAATGCCTATCATGAGTCATTACTAGTTTAATTTCTATAAGTCTTTTAAGTCTTTTGTGTCTTTGTTGGCGTTCAAATGTGCAAATTATTTATTTTACTTAATGTTTTTCTTCCTTTGTGTAAGGTCAGTGATTAATGGTTAGGACCACAAACACTCACTCAATTGCAAATACTTTGTATGATTGCATGTTTTAAACACACCATAGGAATTGGTACTATTAGTATGCATGTTAGGTTACATTTCATATTTTTGTTTCATCTTGTTTTCCAAGTATATGGAAAATTACTTGGCAAGCTTTTAAAATAAAAATCAAATTTTTGGTGGGCTTGTCATCCTCTCACTATCCTTGACTGGCGAGAAGGTAACGACTGTTACCCTTGTCGGGGAATGACTATTACCCTCGCCCCATTGGCAGTGAGGGGCCAGTGAGGTACCTAGATAATTTGTAATTTTCTATAAATACCTCATTTTTACAATGTGTTGGTAATTAAAAAGTGTGGGAAGTTTTTCTCAATTTTGAAACTCATTTTTTCAAAAGATTAAATTGTTTTCTAATTCCTATGAGTGTGTTTTCAACATTATTAACTCAAGAGCATTTTATGCAAAAACATTTTTATCTTGATTGTGTTAATTAAAAAGTAAATTAATACTAAAACATATATTGCATGCTTAGATTTATAAGCTTTGGATAAGCCATACCTTTAGCTTTCATGATATAGACTATTGGCATATGTTATTAACACTTATGGTGGTAAGTCTCTAGAGAAAAGACAAATTTAGTGTTGGATCATAGTAGTAGTGGAGGCAACAAGTGAGTACAACATAGGTGCAGTTAAGAAAGGTGTTCTAACATGTAGAGATATTTGTGTTTTTATTTCTATTGAGTTGTAAACTATTTTATTCATTTAGTGAATTATTTACAATCGAGTTATTGCCATAAGCAACCCGAGGATATTACCACATAGGTAGGGATTCTATATTCTGTTTGTTGTCTTTTTTTTCAACATGTTTATGTTGTATCTTGTTTACATGCGTGCATTCTATTTGATTTAGTGCTTTAATCTATCTCTGTTATTTACATAGGAGTTAGAATTATGGCACATTTTATGCCTTCTCTTCCATATGTAGGGGTGTTCCTTGGACTTTCTATGTCAAATGTAGGGGAGAAGTTTGTTTGCACAACTTGTTGGTCATTGCTTTGTTGTGTACTACATGGGATGTTAGTGTAGGTTACACTGCATCATGTTTGCCTAACTTGAAAGGGAATGTAGCATGAATTTATGGATAGTTATGTGCTTTGTACTTGTATGTTTCATTTTTTACTATGCTTATCTTATCAATGTGTACAAGGGGGTAACATGATAGTTTTCTAGTTAGACTACACGTAGGTAAGCATGATGCATTCACAGTTATATATTGTTTCATGTGTGTAGGATATAACTATAGTTAGAGATCTTGAGGCTCTATTGGAGCTGGATTTATGACATGTAGCATGGTTGTTTTTATGCATAAAGATGGATGGAGTACAACAAGATGGATGTAATTGGCATAGGTGTGTTTGAGGTGTCTGGGTTATGTGTCAATGTTTGTTCATGGGAACGAATGCCTTTAGTCCATCTTGCATGATCGCCTCATAGTTAGATGAGTGTCTATATTATTTTTGCAGTGTTTTTCCATGGAAAACCAAAGGGAAGATTATAAGTCTCATAAGTATTTTTGTCTTTCTTGGCGTTCCCATGAGCAAAACATGGAGCCTATTCATTTTATTTAGTGTTTTATCTTCCTCTATGAAAGGTTAGTGACCAATGGTCAGTACTACACATACTCTCTTAGTTGAGAAAAAGTTATATGATTGTATGTCTTACACACATACCATGGGAGTTCGTACTATTAGTATGCATGTAAAGTTGCATTTCATGTTATTTTGCAAGTATTTATGAAAAATGACTTGGTAATTTTTTAAAACAAAAATCATATTTCTATGGGCTCGTCAGCCTTTCACCACCCCTTAATCAACGAGTATTTTCCCTTATTGTGGAACATCTATTACACTTTTCATGGAATGGCTATTATCCTCACCATCATGGATGACAAGGCTTTTCGTCCTAAGCGACGATGAGGGTAGTGAATGGCCGATGAGGCATCCTAGCAACTTTAAATTTTGTATAGATATTTCCTCTTCAAAATTTCTTAGTAATTAGGAAATTGTGGGGAAATTCTATTGTTTTTCAAACTCGTTGTTTTCAAAAGATTAAACTGTTTTCTAATTTCAAGTTGATGATACTTTGAGTTTGTTTTTTGTATTAGTAATTCCAAAGTGTTTTACGCAAAAAAATATTTTATTAGGATTGGTTTAATTAAAAGTGAATTGACACTTAAGACATAGATTGTATGCCTAGGTCCCCAAGCTTTGGATGAGCCATACCATTAGGTTTGATGATACTAATTATAAGCGACTGTTCATACAACTTAATGGTGGTGAGACTCCAGAGGAGAACCAAATTCAATGTCGGATCATATTAGCTGTAGAGGCAACTAGTGAAGGCATCATATGTGTAGTTAGTTTATGCTTCCCAACTGGTAGTAGTATTTACGTTTATATTTCTATTGAGTTGGAAACTATTTTATTCATTTAGTGAATTAATTATTACCGAGTGGTTGTCGCAACCAACCCGAAGTTGTTACCACATAGGTAGAGATCCTATGTAAGTTTATCTCATTATATTGCTATGTATACATGCTATATTGTTTTATTAGTACAAGTATAGTTCTATCTATGTATGTTCTAACATACGAAGATCTTATTGTGATTGAAAAGCATTTATTATATCTATAGTATGCTATCTAATTTATCTTTTTTGCTTTCCTGATATACCATGTCTACTTCTTTCTCTACTTAGCTTGTTTTCCTTATCTTACTATAAATTAAACTACTTTTGTATTGTTTAATTTATTTATGTTGTTTTTGTCATGTGTAATCTTTTTTATGTTTATTCTCTGCTGTTTGTTTTTCTCTACTTACGAGTTGGGAATGAGTCTTTAGGAATTGATAATTATTTACCATGATCATCTTTTGAGTTATGGACTCTCTCAATATAACATTTGTTGTTCATTGATCATGATTGAATCTTTATGTTTGATGTTTATTTTTTTATTTCTTCACCACTTGTTGTGAGAGTTTCCGTGAGTTTTCTTAATCTATTAGAGAGTTATCATACTCCTTGAACTCGTTCTCTAACTTGATCTTTCTCTTGTTAGTGGACTATTTAGTGAGCTTCTATACAATTAATGAGATATTGTTAGGTTTAGATTAAATTAATGTAATTATTAATATTGGATCCAATTGTTAAGTAGTTTTATTGTCTTAATGTTGTGTTTTATTATCTAACCTTACAAGTAAACTTGATGGGATCCTTTTTGTTCAATAACCTATAAAACAAGGTATTCAAAAGATGAAAATATTCAACATTTGACAAAGAAAAATGAAATTCTTATTATGATCTCAAAAATATAGTTAAACCATCTCTTAACTTATTTGTATAAGTTCAAAGAAAGCAACTAGGAAGGCAATTAGAGTTTTACCTACATATACTATTATTTTAAATATATTAATGAAAGTTTACATACTAAAATAAGTTTTATTGGATATGTTAAAGAAGTTAACATAAAATTTTATAAAATAAGTTTTATTGGATATGTTAAAGAAGTTAGTTTGGTATATAATTATAAAATTTTATATAATCTCCATTTTAAGAGCTCATATTGATGGATAGTATAAATTAATTGCATTTTTGTACAAGGTTAAAACAAATCCTTAATGATGCAAAATACTACTTCTTCTTTTTTTGTCCCGTTTGTTAAGTAGTGACCCAAAAAAGAATCATTTGAATGGCCTAAATTGATTTGGATGTTAGTCTATGCTTATATTGTTTTTTGTTTTTTTTTTTTGTCCTGCTTGTTAAATAGTGACACAAAAGAGAATCATTTAAATTGTGTAAATTGATTTAGATGTTAGTCTATCTTTTAGTGTTTTCTTTTTTCCATATAAATCATACGGATGCCGAGAAACTTTTGATTTTATAAGTTGAATGTTAATCAATGAAATTTCTCTTTCAAAAGAAAAAAAATGGTGGTGGTATTTAATTGACATTGAATTCGGCTAACAACCCATTTATTTAGGCATTGTTGAATTGAATTAGGACTCCATGAAATTAGCTGCGGGAAATTAAATACCTTCGTCTTTCTTCATTGTATTGAATCACTTTAGTTGTCTTTAATTATTTTTGTTTTCAATTGAACTGCCATCAAACTTCAATTGCTTAAACAGAGCTAAAAAGCTCAATTTTTGGTATTTAATCTAGTCCTTGAGCATCAAAACCCTTGATTGCCATGGTATTACTTGCGCCAGAGTGTATACTGGCATTGTCGTCAACAAGTTTCTGGCGCGGTTACCGGCTTATATAGCCCATAAACGGAAAACTTCGCATTTGATTTCTTTTCAAGCCGGAGATGAAGAGACTTTCCGAAGGTTTATTGGAGAGGGTTTTCAAGCTACAAGTGTGTCTACCATGGGTGTCGAAGGTACAGGTCAATGACATAGAGATAAAGCCCACAATAATTTAGATGATCCATCAGTTCAGTTTGGAGTCTTCCCTCATGACGGCCCTAAATGTGCATTTAGCAAACTTGCTTTAAATTAGTGACACGTTCAAAGAACAACAGTGTGTCAAATGAAGCCATTTTCCTTCGGTTTTTCCCTTTTTCATTGAGACAAAGAAAAAGGTTGGAAAAGTATTTCACATCAAGGTTACATTACAACATGGGAGGAGTTAGCTCAAAAGTTCTTGAGGGCCAATAGGAAGAATGACATCACGTCTTTCCAACAACTTGATAATTAGTTTCTACGAGGCTTGGGAGATATTCAAATCATTCATAAGAAGGTTCTCACATCATAGACTCCCCAATTGGTTACAAGTTCAAACCTTTTAGAATGGTTTGATGGGTCAACCCAGGACCATTATCAATGAGTAAGATGGAAGATGAAGACTTCAATTTGCTGCTGGAGATAGACCGCAAAATATTATCAATGGCCTATTGGGAAGCGTGTAACAAAGCTACTAGAATTTTGGATGCAAGGAAAGCAAGTGGCAACCCATAGTCAAGCTGGTGTCACAAGTTGGTGTCACAGTTTGGTTATTATGTGTAAGAACGTAGGTCGCTATCATAGCATGTCTTCTATACAGGTACTTTATAAAAACGTTTATTCATGCCCCGAATTAAAATTATAATAGATACACCAAGATCGATGTACCTAAACTCAAATGCCATAAACAATGAATTAGAATAGTGTTATCGTCCTTACTCCGATGAGGTTTTTTTTCTTGAAAAAAAAAAGGCAAGTGGCTACAAGTTCAACATTTATTATGTTTCAAATGGAGAAGTATGGTTGAAAAAATTGAAGAAAAAAACAAATATAAATAAGTAAAATAAATATGTTATTCTAATGTATTTCATTGGTCCGTGAATGAAAAGAATATCACACCAAATAGTGTAATTGAATCCTTTCAATTTCCTCCCAAAATTGAAACCAAACAAAAAACAATGTCCAAGATTTCAATTACATAACATTACTACCAATCAACATGGTCAAAGTTGCCATCATTAATCGAGCGCTTATGGAGGAATTATGTCATTTAGGTTGTCGAATCTTGTTAGTGAATCACCCAAATAAGTTGATGCTACTTAACAACATTATAGTAACACACGTAGTGCAAGCCCCAAACTGCCAAACTTGGAGCAATTATTGAGAACCAAAAATGCATCTTTAATATAACAGATATAACAGATTGCTTCTTTACCCTGTGATTCCATATGAAAAATGCTATATGAAAATAGGGAGGCCTTTGATAGCTGCGAGCCGCTAGAACTAGACAAGTTGTCGAATTGCATATGGGACATCTAAAAAATGAAACAATAGTGACCCTTATAGTGCAATTTAATGTCATCATAAACTCACTGTAGACTAATCAATAAGGTTAAAACCTCTCTTCATATAAGACAAACAGGAGAATGGTAAATTTAAAAGATGTTCAACTTCTAAAGATTTGGATTCAAGAATATTCAAGATCACTTCACGGTTCAAACTCTCATTAATCATCCCAAGACTTCGGCAAACAACCAGAGAAGTATTGCATACCCAGGGAACTGAAACAGTAAATCCCAAGCCAGACCCTTTCCACTCAGATGAACTTCCATTTCCTACCAATACATCTTTATATACTCGGGCAACTTCAGAAACATATTTTCCCATTGGCAAAATTGGCTGAATGAGGGATGGAATAGAGCCATCAGGGTTCAAAAGTTCAGAATCTGAATGGAGGTTAACCACAATAGTACCATGTTCTGGGTGAAGTTGATCACTAAGACCTTTTAGAAATGGGGAGTTTGGATCCCACAATTTGCGAGGGAAGATGTCATCACCATCATAGGCATCAACAAATATCATATCGTACATAGACTTGTTATTGAGAATAAACTTTTCAGCATCTGATTCAAAAAGAAAAAGCCGTTCATGGATGCCTCTCCATAGAACTTCATCAATAATATCAGGTCTTGGGAAGGCTCGCTTTCCTGATTTGTTCATGACTGAAAAGGCAGGAAACCCCATAGCTTGAATTGAGGTTGAGATAACAAGAGGGTCAATTTCAACAATTTCAATAAAAGCACCTGAAGGTAAAAAGAATACTACTTGGTCAGTATGATATATATATCACATTCAAACTCCATATTCTAGAACATGCAGGCAAACCATCAAAACTTGGCAAAAAACCATTAAAGCGTATATATATCACATTCAAACATGAATAGAAATAAGTGGGGAGGAGAGACTTTAGCAAGTGGAAGATGGATTTACAATCTCGGGCGATTTAAATTGAAAGCTGTTTAATGCAGCTGCTATATTCTATGTATAATATCTATGGCTCTGAGGGCAGACAAAGTGAGTATAATATTTTATCTGTGCAGTTTGCAAATAGTTTCATACCTTTTCATTTTGCTGCTTTTCTTCTATTTCAGTTTACCAAATTTTTTTAAAATACTTTTCCTGATATATGGAGCTAAGAAAAGAGCAAGCAAAAACTTACTAGGGAATTTGCCGAGGAAAATGGACTTGGTAAATTTCCATCCCATTTTCACCATAAAAAGTGAGGAAAATGAAATCAACCAAGGAAAATTTATCAGGTCTCAGCCTCACCTAAGAAGTTAGAATCTCTCTCCTCTCTCATCCAGTATTCTCCTCCTATCTCAGCAACCCCAGATAATATTTGAAATTGTCTATCCAATCATAATCTTTAATAGGAAGGGCAACATGTCTAACAAATGCAGCCCATTTACATATTAATCCAAAGAGTCATTACATTATAATTAGAACTCACTCTGACAGATATTTTCAATCACGCAAACAGCCCATTTGCAATAATCCAAAAACTAATTTAAGTAAGGCGTAAACACATAGACTAGGCTTTGTATCAAATGCCAAATGTGAGGGTTTCCAACATGACTTAATATCAATTATTTATAAACAATCATGATTCCACCTTAGAAAAGCAAAAATAGAAGCAAATGACTCTAACCTTGAATTTTACTGGCCAAAAATAATGCTAAGCTTCCTCCACCATGACCGATGCATAAAATGCGCAATTTTTTCTGTCCTTGCACTGCACTTGCGAGATCATAATTACAAGATGCTATTGTGGCCAGTCCAACTGACACCATGCTTTTCACATCTAGCAGTAAAATTCAATATATCAAAAGATTTCCTTTTTCATCCCCAGTCAAAGAACAAAGATTTCTATGAAGGAGAAAATGGGGAATTGGAAAGGTAACAAATCCACCATGGTTAAGATAATCTAATACAGGGAACATCCAGCAGCATAGGATGGCAACAATTTGTGAAGGTATAGAAATCATGATACAAGTAAAAAAAGAAAGTTAAATAATATAACTTTTCAACATAACGAATCTGAATGATTCAAAAATAAACTCCATCCAGTTCTTTTAACTAACACTACCGAATCTCACATCCACCAGTCCTCTTTAGATCTGCCTGGTTTTAATTCCACGTTACAAAGTTGAAGTGTTGAATCAATTTATGCATGTATGAACCTCTATTCACCATGTTACTATGGTACAATAGCTTTTATCCATTCTCAGAGAATCAAACACCCAAATGACCTTTGAAATTCAAACAAATGAAATATAAACTCTTCAAAGTTCATTTCAACCTCAATATCTTATGATCAATGCTCCACTCTCATGTTCCTTCATAATAATCATTTATCTGCCCAATTAAAGGGCTTCTCTTCTACTTCCCCACTATTTCCATTAACATTTAACCCCATCAAAATCAGTGTTTAATGTGGTACAAAAAAAGGGTTCTTTGTCACACGAGTTTTCTTTGCTAAAACCTTCTTCCATTTCTCATCAATTTGTTTAGGATTACTCAAATTCTTTCAAGATTTCTTGTTGTTCTTGTGTTTTCGGGAGGCAATTTGGTCTTCTATAGACTAGCATCTACACGAAGCATGTATGGGAGAGGAAAAGTGGAATTGTGCTTGAGGCTCTGGACCGATTAACTTTCATGTTCTATTTTCAGAAGATTGATGACGTTGAGCTTGTGCTTAGCAAGTAACCATGGAACTTCAACAACTCTCTAATGATAGTGCAGAGACTAGAATCTGATGTGCATCCATCACAACTGTGTTTCGAGTCATCGCCTTGTTGGTTGCAAGTGCACAACTTGCCCCCAAACTGGAGGAAAATATCAATTGGGACAAGGATTGCTAAAAGAGCAAATACTATTCTAGAATTTGATCTTTACTCTCTTCAGAATAATTTTTTGAAGGCTATGAGTGTTAAGTTTGAACTTACTCTTAGCAAAACTCTTGTGCGTGGTGTTAGAATTCCTCTATCTACTAGTGGTTCTAGTCCTAGGTTTGTTTGGGCCGACTTTAGGTATAAGCGCCTCCCACGATTCTGTTATCAGTGTGGTTTGGTCACTCATAACACAAAAGTGTGCATGACTAGTAGTGACTTGAATGTGGGGTTTTAGGAGTAGGCATGCGCTAAGCTTGGGGAATCGCTATGCTCTGAGTCTCTGACTTAGCTCTACTCACCCCTACACATGTTAAGGGTGCTATGTCTTCTCCTGGCCATGCTAGCAGGGAGACTAATGTGAGCCTAGCTCAGGAGATGGAAATGGTTTAGTTGTTATGACTCCTGATGCAATTAAGTGCACAGTTAGTAATGCTATGGGCTTCAACTGATTTGAGCCTTACTGTGGAAACGATGTTTCAAGCTAGAAGAACTAATCCTAGGATGGCTAAGAAGGAGAAAGGGTCTTGTGGCAAGCTCATTGCATCTGATGATGGCAAGCGCATATGCAAGAAGATCGGAGACAGTACCAGCCTTTCCTCTGCACCCAATGATATTGGCTAGCACTCTCAGTCTGAGATTTAGGCTTGATTTTGTGCTTCTATGTGTTGTTTCTGTTTTGTTTTCTTTTTTGGCAAACTGTCGTGACTAGCTATATAATTTTTGTTGTAGTTGGATGGTTCTGGTATTAGCTATAGCTGTTGAAAAATTTAGGGGTAAGAGATGAAAAATTGAGAGAGAAACTTAATACTTTATTTTCCTCTTATTTTCAATTGTATACAGTATAAATAGGATTAGAAATAAATTTAGACCACTAATCTAAGGATACATTTGATACACTTCCTACAATTAATTTATACAGAAAAGGAAACTAAATCCAAGAGAATTAATTAGTCAACTAAGCAATTCCCTTATTTACAGCTTAGGAAATATATACTGATTTTTGAGAATAAATCTCAGAAATTCTACACTTTCCTTCAAGTTGAGTGATAGATATTAATCATTCCTTACTTGTAACTCAGTTCTTCAAATATGATTTTAGGTAATGCTTTGATGAGAACATCTGTAATTTGATGACGAGTAGATGTATATAGGAGGTCCACAACTTTGTCATCTAACTTCTCTTTAATGAAATGGTGATCAATTTCTACATGTTTGATTCGGTCATGATGAACAAGGTTTCTTGCAATTCTTATTGCAGCTTGATTGTCACAATGCATACTGATGGATTCAATAATTGTGAAATCCAATTCATTGAGTAATCTTTTTAACCACATTACTTCACAAATCCCATGAGCCATAGCTTTAAATTCAGCTTTTGCACTGCTACAAGCGACTACTGATTGTTTCTTACTTTGCCAAGTTATGAGATTCCCCCACACGAATGTATAGTATCCAGTAGTAGATCTGCAATCCATTATAGAGCTTGCCTAGTCAACATCTGCAAAGACTTCAATTTTCTTAGTGGAATTCTTACTGAAGTACAATCATTTTCCTGGTGTCATCTTGAGATACCTGAATATGCGATAAACCGCCTCCATGTGTTCTTCAGTATTATTGTTCATAAATTGACTTGCAACACTCACTGAAAAACCAATATCTGGTCTAGTGTGGGATAGATAAATGAGTTTTCCCGCTAATCTTTGATAACGGCCTTTGTCCACTGGTACACTGTTTTCATTGAATCCGAGTTTTACTGTAGAGTTCATCAGAATTTCTGCTGATTTACACCCAATCGTTCCAATTTCCTTGAGAAGATCAAGTACATATTTTCTTTGAGATACAAAGATGCTTTTCTTTGTTTTGGCTACTTCCATTCCTAATAAATATTTGAGTTTTTCTAGATCTTTGATCCCAAATTCCTTGGCTAACTTGTCATAACAATATCATCTACATACACAATTAGGATAACTATTATGTCATTAGAAAATTGCTTGACGAAAGGGTGTGATTTGCTTGGCATTGACCATACCCATATCTCTTCAGAACTTTAGAAAACCTATCGAACTAAGCACGTGGAGACTGCTTTAATCCATATAAGGATTTCTCAAGTTTGCAGAAATCGCTACACAAATTGTGTGCAATGAATACGCAAGTATACGTATCGTAACAAATAATATAATGATAAGTAAAGATCGTTCACACGAAGATTATTTTATTAGAAATTAATTTTTAAAACTAAAAATAATAAAAATCAATTTTTTTGTGTTTTTATATTTTAAAGAAGCAAAATTAAAATAACTAAAAGTAAATAGAATAATTAATTAAATCAGATTTTGTGACTAAAAAGATATATGAGAAAATATTTAATACTTAATCTCCCAATTTTCTAAACATGCGAATCGCTAAAATCTTCCCAATATAATTATCAATTAATTACATGATCAATTAAATCCAATGTAGCATGTATTCCTCTCTCAAGTTCATCAATTATGGATCACATACATAAGAATCATACATCTCTGCCTAGAAACTATGCATGTTATTTAATCAGGATTAACAATTAAATAATTCTCTCAAATCTATTTAATTCTCTATAGATAAATTGTTGGTCAAACAATTAATAACATAAAAATCAAATTAAATAATATAATTAAATTATAATTATAATTGGGATAAAATTTTATATCATTATATGGTGAAAATTAGGTTCATAAGATCCCTAAATTAATAAATTAATTACACATAATTATGTTAATAAAACTAATATTTTTCATAAAGAAAGACAAAAAATTGATAAAGAAAAGAGTTCAAGAAGAAAAACAATCAATCTCTTGAATTGTAGAATTAATCTCCTCTTGAATCTCCACCAAAATTGTGTCATCTCTTGAATTTTTCTATAATTTTTTCTCTTTTTAGCTCTAAAAACTGACCAAAATTATGCTAATTGAGGCTAATTAGGGTTTATGGAGTGATTAAGGGCTTAAATAAAGCTCAGGTACGATCTGGACCGCCAGATCAACTTCAGATCAAGGACTACAAGCAAAATTGATAGTTTCAGCCAATCACAGCGCGACACGTGGCATCAGAAATTTATTGGGTGAATCAAGGAGCGACGTGTGGCAGGGGAGACCAATCAGAGTCAACGCTTGCTGAGTCAACAACACGTGGCACGACATGATTCACGGAAACGAATAGCGTAGCACCTGGGTAGAACGCACAGAGCAATGGTGTAGCAACACGTGGTATGGCACATTGATCGATTTTCTAACTTGGATTGAACATCGTGCTAACACATGGTGCGTGTTTCGTCCTCCTCACATGCGACCCGATGTGATTCGTTCTTCGTGGTTAGGTGGCGTCTGCGTGGCAGCTCCTGATTCGTTCTTTGTTAAAAATTCGTAAAAAAATCCAAAACAATTCCAAAAAAATCCAATAAAATTCTAAAAATTATATTTTCACACAATTTCATTAAAAAGTTTATATTTTAATTTTTTTATCCAAAAAAATACTATTTATTAAATAAAACAAGTAAATATTAAGTAAAAAAATGTGTTAATGACTCTATTTTCATAGAGTCATTACAGACTCTATTAGTTGTACCAGAAGATTTAATTCTAGAAAGAATGTCCATGTAGATTTCTTCTTCGAGATCACCGTTGAGGAATACAATCTTGACATCTAATTGATAGAGAGGCTAGTCCAAGTTAGATGTCAGGGAGAGAAGAACACAAACAATGTTAAGCTTTGCTACAAGTGCAAACGTTTCCTGATAATCAATCCCATATGCTTGAGTGAATCCCTTAGCTACAAGACGAGCCTTAAATCTTTCTACACTTCCATCTGCTTTATGTTTGATTGTAAAGATCCATTTACACCCAACAACTCGTTTTTTTGTGGTAGTTCTATGATCTTTCAAGTCTTGTTTTTCTTTAAGCCATTGAGTTCTTCAATAATAACTATCTTCCATTCAGATACTTGAATAGCTTCATGAACGAAATTAGGAACCTGTATCTGATCAAGGTTATTGAAGGCCTTATAACCCATTGAAAAACTTTTATAGGAAACAAAGTTGTAGATGAGATGATTTGTACAAGATCTTACACCTTTTCTTATAGCAATTAGTAAATCTAAACCATCAGGAGGCAACTCAATAATAAAAGATTCAGTTATGTTACCTTATGAATTGTCAAAGTAACCTGTACTCAGGTTGGACTCTTGGACTAGCTTAAGAGATGTTCGGTTCTCTATTTCCTATTGAGTTCTATATTGGTTTTTTGTTGTTGTTTTGTTTTTGTCTGTTGGCTTTTTGTATTTGTTTGTAAAGGTTAGCAAAACTTTTCTATTTAAAATAAGTGTTTGTTGGACAGCGAGGCTTGGTTTGATAGTTTAGTTTGTTGCCTTTAAACTCCCCTTCTAATAGCTTAGACTATTATGGATAGTGTGCAGTTTCTTTAAGCCATTGTTTCATTAGCTTACTAGCTGATGGTTGTAATTTTCTTCCCTATTAATGGAATTTCTCTTTTTCTAGGCAAAGAAAAAAAAACAGAGTGCTTAATATGAATACGATGATAGCATACTGATTAAACTAGAGAACATCGTCAGATTTCATGAATGAAACACAATAACCCATAAAAGAGCATGAAGTGAATACATACACAGCACCCTCAGAGAATAGAATAAAGGAAACAACATCCATTTTAATACAAAACAATCATAGCCCCACTCCTCAGATACATTATTGATGAAACACAATAACCCATTTGAATTTTTCTTTAGCAATTAAAACTAAAAATAAAGCGAAGAGGAAATTTTTTACATGGAACGGCCAGGCAATATGGTTGCTGCATAAGGTAAATAGAACCCGGTTCAGATTCTGGGTAACAAGCCATTACTTTGACTGTGCTTTGACGAGTATTATCGTTAAACCGAAGCACCCGCCATTGGTAACCAAGCACCCTCAACCGTTCCTGAGGTTCACTACGGCATAGTTGAGTCTCTTCATATCTTTGCTGCAGCCATTTCTCAGTTTCCGCCCAGTAAACTCCTTCCTTCACAATTTTACAACACAAAAGTCAGTAGCAACAATAAATTTAAATAATATAATTTTGCGAACACATGCATTGAAACAAATACATATAAGGGAAGAGGCATACAGGTCTTGAAGAAGGGTAAGCGAGAACTGAAACAACGCCGTTACCCTTTTCGGAAGTTGATCGGAGCACAGAGTGGCCTTCAAATTCCGAACCCCACCACTCCGATGAATAAAACCAATCCCCTTCGTCCACAATACGACGCCGTGTGGCCGTTGAAAGAAGACGGATGCTCCATTTCGAGCTCAAAGCAGCTCTCCGCCACATTGGCATTTTTAATCAAGAAGAAACCCTAATCCCACAAAACTCAAAAGAGGAAGAAACCTGGGAGATGAAACAGTGGAGCACGTAATTGAGTTTTGCTCTTAAACCCATTCAATTGACTTTCTTGAAATTGAAGAGGTTTTAGCGTTTGGCTACGGTAATTTCAGTAGCTCGTATTGGATAGTTCAAATTCAATCTTTGGTGGGAATGGAATATGTTTGTCTTTGCAACTAACTCTACTTTTTGTTATTATATATATATATAATCTCTAATTTTTGTTATTAATTTGATAAGGTTAATCTAATAATGTATAATAGTAATATTTAGAGACTTAGTATATATAAGTTTATATATTTACAAATATAATATTAAAATATTATAAGTTATAAAAATATTGAATGTGTTATATTTAATTTATTATTTAAATGATATGATTTTTCATCTTCATGGATTTAAATTCAAATCTCACTCTATAATATTTTCTTTATTTAATATGAAAAAGAACTTAATATTTTATTAAAAAGAATTTTATAAAAATATCATTTATTAATTATATAGATAGTCTTTCTATAACACTATAATAATTCAATACTATTTGATATCATCTAAGTAGTAAGTACACGATATTAATGACTTGAGACACCTTATTTGTATAGTGAATATAACGTTATTGTTTAATAATGCTTATTTTCGCAAGTGTACGAATTGTTCAAGTAATAAAGTGTACAAAAGTACGGATATCGAACCCACAAGAAATGGCGTTACTAAGTACCGAAATTGACTAACCCTAATTTTATTTGAAAAACGAATTGTGGAAATTGTTTTAAAAACAAATTAACATAAAACTAAACGCAAATAACAAAATTTAATGTTGTTCACAAATGATTAAAAACGCTAAGGCATTTGATTTCGCTAAATCAATTCAATCCGATTTCAAGTCATATTATATGAAAATCAAAGCTAAAAGTGATGGTTGAAAAACCCAAACTTATCTAATACTCTTTCTCAAGTTATATTAGAATTACTTATCTATGAAAACCGACTATATTTCTATGAAGATTTAATCACAAATAAGCACATTACGATTTATGTAATTTCTGGAATAACCACATACATCATAAATTAGGTGTCAAACTCGCATTCAACAGACGGTATTTATCACAAGAAGCATTCATTACACATCTCCTATCGGTCTCAATATAATGCAACAAATCATCTAAATCTTGATCAGAAATTTAAAAGCATTAAGCATGGAAATAAATACTCGACTTGAAAACAATGAATTCATATAACCATAACAAAAGAAATCAGATTTCCTTGATCTAACTACATCATAGCCTTAGTAAAAAAATGAACTAGTTCATAACGGAAATAAGAACAACCATTATTTCAATTGAATCCATGAATAACAAATATCAATAAACTGCAGAATATAAAAACTAAGGAGAAGAGATGAAAAACTCTAGAAGATGAAGGCTTGGTAGCAACAATGGTGAAGATCCTTCAAGTTTCTCCAAAATTTCCTTCTCTTCTCCAAAAATGCCTTTGAACTCTTCTTTCTACCGTCCTCTCCTTCTCCATCATAATGTATATATAGATCTAGGGTTTTGGAGGGCAATTTTGGAACAAAACAGCATAAAAAATGTTTTCGAACGAAACTCGTCGCGGTGAGATTTCTGGAAAACTTACGATTTTGATTCCGCTAAATCTCGCCGGCAGCGGGATTATTGTGGCCGGCGGCGAGATGCACTTGGCCGGCGGCGAGATGCACTTGGCCGGTGGCGAGATGTATTTGGTCGGCGACAAGATGTACTTGGCCGGCGGCGAAATTGCTTTGCCAAAATCTGTGCTCCCTGCGTGATTTTCAACATTTTCTCGGTAAGATTTTCGCCGGCGGCGAGAATATTCTCGCCGGCGGCAAAATTCCAAATGTTGAACTTTTGTTTTCTTTTTATTTGCACTCAATCCCGGTCATTGAAATTTGTCCCAAACTTCTCCATAATTATGATTTTACCTGAAATTGCACTTTAAACACGAAATACCCGTGAAATGACATTTGTGGATTATATAATATAATAAAATAAAACGCAATTTTCACACAAATATCAACCTTTAAATCATAACAAAAATGCAATAATTTGACTCCTATCAACAACCCCCAACTAGCTTCTTGCTAGTCTCTAGCAAGAAAAGCGATCTATGAATAATTTCAAAGGAGACATTAAAAGAAAAATTCAAAGGAAATTTATTCTATTTACAACATTACATTAAGCGTATGCAATAAGCCTTTAAACCCCTAGGCGGCCCTAGTAGGACGAGTTGTAGTCTCGTGAGGGCTTCCAGTGATGACACCCACAAACATCTTACCTATAACTATCCTAACTTAAAACAATAACATAACATAAAAAATAATTTGTACAAATGTCTCAAAAATTGTAAATAACACCCAACATATAGAATAATTAAATGTCACCTAAGTTTTAAGAAATCTCAAATGCCAATTTCACTTTTGTTATTGACTCTTAAACATCCATCAAACCACAAACCAATAGCCATAATGCCCAGATAATATTATGCATAACATCCACAAACAAAAAGGTGAAATCTCAAACTCCATAGGCTCACTCTTCAAAACTCTCTCCACTAATGAAGAAAAATACACCACTTCGGATCAATAGGACTTATTAGGCTTGTAATGTTAGGCTTAGGTATTTAGTTAAGAAAGAACGGGAAGTGTCAAAATACAAATAATAACACTTATTAGATTAAACACAACCAATTAAGTAAAAAAGTAACACCATTTAACCCAAATTGTTTCTTCCGATCATAACCCATTTTTCCAAAGATAAACAATAATTCTTCCTCAATCTTTCACCTCAGTACATCCATTACTAATACTCTTTTATTTACTAGAGTGTGAAGGCCCTTTTTTCTCTTTTTTTTCTTTTTTTTTCTTTTCTTTTTTTCTTCTATTTTTTTTAACATAACCCCCAACCAATTTCTTCCAATATATGTGGAAGATGTCTTATTTTTTTATTCCATCCTTACTCCAATTGCTCTTGAAAAGTTTGTGTTCAAAATTAAGTGCTCTTAACAAATAAGGTAGGAATTATATATATATATATTTTGGCTCAGTAAAAGGTAGGTTATAGAAGGCAAAAAGAAAGAAAAATAAGGCTAACAATATATTTAAATAGGCTCAAAGAGGTAACTAGTGATATAAGGATAACAAGGTAGGCTTAAAATGGCACAATCGATCCAAAAATGGCCTACATCATCTCCTAAACAATGCAATCCCAAATTATTTCGCCTCAAGAGGTTTTCAAATGAGTTCTAGAGTTTGTTGAGATCACAAAAATGTCCATGAAAAATTCGCACATAAGACTTCTCTAAGCATTTAGACTAATCAACCAAATCATACCACATACCAAAAGAGTCGCCAACTAGGTAAAATCAACATTTGAAATTATCTTTAAACCGAAGCAAAATTTAATGTCTTCTAAAAGCTACTTGTTATCACAATCACATTATTATCATCAACGTGCAAATTAAAATAAGTAAAATGCAAATAAAATAAAAAATAAAAATAAAAGAAATTAAATCAAAATGCAGAAAAATAAATGGAAAATCAAAATTAAACACAAATAAACACACAAACAAAACTAATAAAAATGAAGGGAAGAAAAGATTTACCGTTTACCGCACCCCCAACCAAAACCTTACATTGTCCTCAATGTAAGAAAGAAAAACTACAAATGGTTTTTTTTACCTGCAAGACAAATAAAATAAGCAAATTTAATTAAAAATAAAATTATCATAAAATGAAGTGTAGAATTTAAAATTTCTAAAATAAAATGAGATAAAAGATGAGAAAACAAATCTGATGGGTTGCCTCCCATTAAGCATTTTAAGTTATAGTCATTAGTTGGACTTTTTGTCATTCTTTACTGCGGTTGTTGTAACTCTAGAGAATCTTTCTGCTTGTTGAATTCTCCGTCAAAATATGGCTTCAACCGTTGTCCATTCACCTTGAAAGTTCCCTTTGTTTCATGACTGATCTCAACTGCTCCATAAGGAAACACCTTGGTTACTAGAAAAGGTCCTGACCAACGAGATTTAAGCTTTCCCGGAAAAAGTCTGAGACGGGAATTATAAAGTAGCACTTTCTGTCCCATTTCAAAGTTTCGCCTCAAAATGTGCTTATCATGCCAAACCTTCATCTTGTCTTTGTATATTCGGGCATTCTCATAAGCATCATTCCTCATTTCATCCATCTCATTCAATTGCAACACCCTCTTTTCACCTGCTGCCTTAAGATCAAAATTCAGAATTTTAATTGCCCAATATGCCCAATGTTCCAATTCAACTGGAAGGTGACAAGATTTTCCATACACCAATCGGTATGGAGACATGCCGATAGGTGTCTTGAATGCTGTCCTATAGGCCCAAAGTGCATCATCTAGTTTCCTTGACCAATCCTTGCGTGAGTTATTTACGGTCTTTTCAAGGATCCTCTTCAACTCTCGGTTTGACACTTCAACTTGTCCACTTGTTTGAGGATGGTAAGGTGTTGCTATCCGGTGTGTTACTCCATATTTCTGCAACAAAGCCTCAAATTGGTTATTGCAAAAATGCTTACCTCCATCACTTATAATTGCTCTAGGTGTGCCAAATCTGGAAAATATGTTCTTCTTGAGAAAATTGATCACAACCCTAGCATCATTGGTAGGCAAGGCAACTGCTTCCACCCATTTAGAGACATAATCTACACCAACAAGAATGTATTTATTAGAGTGAGAAGAAGGAAAAGGCCCCATAAAATCAATGCCCCAAACATCAAATAAATCGATTATCAAAATATTATTTAAGGGCATTTCATGTCTCCGTGAAATATTTCCGCTCCTTTGGCAATCATCACACATTGAAACAAACTTGAAAGCATCTTTAAACAATGAAGGCCAATAGAATCCAGATTGCAAAATTTTTGCTACAGTTTTTGTTCCACCAAAATGTCCCCCAACTTCCTTCGAATGGCAATGATAAAGAATGCTTTCCATTTCTTCCTCCGGTACACATCTTCTAATAATTTGATCTGCACAATGTTTATACAAGTAAGGTTCATCCCAAAAATATTGTTTCAGATCAGAAAAGAATTTCTTTTTTTGTTGATAAGACATGTCTGGAGGTAAAATTTTCTTGACCAAATAATTTGCATAATCAGCAAACCATGGAGCCGTTCGGATAGCAAGCAATTGCTCATCAGGAAATGTTTCATTAATTTGATCTTCAACCTCAAGGTAATCTTCTTCCAACCTGGACAAATGGTCAGCAACCAAATTTTCGGTCCCCTTTTTGTCCCGAATTTCTAAGTCAAATTCTTGCAAGAGAAGAATCCATCTTAGTAATCGCGGTTTGGCATCTTTCTTGGCTAGCAAATACTTAAGAGCAGAATGATCAGTATAAACAATGATTTTAGACCCAATTAAATAAGATCTAAACTTATCAAATGCAAACACTATTTCCAAAAGCTCTTTCTCAGTTGTTGCATAATTAAGTTGTGCATATGTCAATGTCCTGCTTGCATAATAAATCACATGCAGCAACTTATTCTTCCTTCGGCCTAAAACATCACCTATAGCATAGTCACTAGCATCACACATTACCTCAAATGGAAGACTCCAATCAGGTGCACAAATTATAGGGGCCGAAGTGAGCTTTTCCTTCAAAAGGTTAAAAGCCTTCAAACAGTCAGGAGAAAAATCAAACTGTGTATTTTTAACTAACAAACTGCAAAGAGGTTTTGTTATTTTGGAAAAATCCTTAATAAATCTTCTATAAAACCTAGCATGTCCCAAGAAACTTCTAATTCCCTTTACAGTTGTTGGAAGTGGTAATTTTTCGATCACCTCCACCTTTACCTGGCCCACTTCCATCCCCTTTGATGAAATCCGATGGCCAAGAACAATTCCTTCTTGAACCATGAAGTGACATTTCTCCCAATTTAGCACTAAATTTGTGTCTTTACAACGCTGCAAGACTAAAGAGAGATTATGCAAGCAATTATCAAAAGAATGGCCAAAAACAGAAAAATCATCCATAAAAACCTCAATAAACTTTTCGACCATATCAGAGAAAATTGCTATCATGCATCTTTGGAAAGTTGCAGGTGCATTACATAAACCGAAAGGCATCCTTCTGTATGCAAAAGTACCATAAGGGCATGTAAATGTTGTCTTATCTTGATCCTCTGGTGCAATTGCAATTTGGTTGTACCGCGAATATCCATCAAGGAAACAATAATAAGCATGTCCAACCAATCTTTCCAACATCTGATCAATAAATGGAAAAGGAAAATGATCTTTTCGGGTGGCATCGTTTAACTTTCGATAATCAATACATAATATCCACCCAGTCACTGTCCTTGTTGGAATAAGCTCATTGTTTTCATTTTCTACAACTGTGATTCCTCCTTTCTTTGGTACACAATGAATTGGGCTTACCAAAGCACTATCTAAAATTGGATAAATTACCCCGGCATCCAAAAGCTTAATCACTTCATCCTTGACCACTTTTTGCATTGTTGGGTTTAAGCGCCTTTGTGGCTGAATTATGGGCTTGTAATCCTTATTCATCAAGATTTTATGCATGCAAATAGAATTGCTAATCCCTTTGATGTCTGCCATTGTCCATCCAATTGCCATTTTGTGAGTCCGAAGAATTCCTAATAGCTTGTTTTCCTCTTCACCATTCAAAGAATTGTTAATAATAACAGGAAAGGATTCTGAGTCTACAAGATAGGCATACCTTAGATGGGACGGCAGTGGCTTTAGCTCAATCTTATTGGCTTCCTTATTTACTACTGAGGTTGGAGTTTCATTTGTTCCCAACTCTTTGAATGTTTCATCACTGAACAAATATTCATCAAGTGTTACTAGTAATTCGGAACATTGTCTCACTCCCTCATCTTCCTCCTCAATTGTTGCAGATTTTACAAGGCAAGCTTCTAGTGGTAGCAATGGAGTTCTCTCTTCAAAAGTTTCCGAGATTATCCTATCAAGAGTGTTAATTTGAAAACAAGAATGAACCTCACTTGGAAATTTCATTGCTTCAAAAACATCAAAAGTCACTTGTTCATCTTGCACCCGTAGAATGAGTTTTCCTTGCTGAACATCAATCAATGTTCTTCCAGTTGCAAGGAACGGTCTCCCCAATATCAACGGTACCTCTCTATCTTTCTCCATGTCAAGCACCACGAAATCTACAGGGAAAATAAATTTGTCAACTTTAATTAAAACATCCTCAATTACCCCTCGAGGATATTTCACCGATTGATCCGCTAATTGTAGAGAGATTGAAGTAGGCTTCACTTCTCCCAGGCCTAGTTTCTTGAAAACAGAAAGTGGCATCAAACTAATGCTTGCTCCTAAATCACATAGGACTTTATCAAAATTGCAACTTCCTATAGTGCAAGGTATAGTAAAACTCCCTAGGTCTTTCAATTTTTGTGGCAATTTTCTTTGAAGAACTGGACTACACTCCTCATTTAGCATGACAGTTTCATAATCTCCCAACCTCCTCTTCTTTGATAGAATTTCCTTCATGAATTTTGCATATTTGGGCATTTGTTCCAACATCTTTACAAAAGGAATGTTAATGTGCAATTTCTTAAAAATATCTAGAAATTTATCAAATTGATTATCAAGCTTTTTCTTATTCAATCTTTGAGGATATGGGATTGGAGGCTCATATTTCGCATTTGGGGAAGGTTGAACATCTTGGGATGTTGATGGCTTTTCTTTAGATTTTTCCATCATTTTCTCTGATTTCCCCTGCCATTCAAGTTCTTTACCGCTTCTCAATGTGATAGCCTTTACACGCTCTTTGGGATTTATTGTGTCACTAGAAAATGATCCTTGAGACCTTTCTGCAATCTGCTTTGAAAGCTGCCCCAGTTGGTTTTGGATGTCCTTATTGATTGCCTCTTGATTTCTGAAATTTGTTCTTGTCTCCTCAATGAACTTTCCCAAAATTCCTTCCAAATCTGGTTGTTTCTTCTCTTGGGGTTGGTAGGAAGATGATGGTTGTTTGAATCCCCCTTGGTTATTTCCCCATGACAAATTTGGATGATTTCTCCAACCTGGATTGTAGGTGTTCGAATATGGGTTATGTTGAGGTTTTTGGAAATTTGAAACATAATTTGCTTGCTCAGCATTTGGTGAAGCAAATGGATTTCCAGCTTGGCACTCGATACTAGCATGAGTTCCACCACATAAATCACATTGTGAAGTTGGTTTGGATTCGAATTTGGATGACAAAGAATCCATCTTTCTTGAAAAAGCAAAGAACTCGAGCCAACAAAGCATTCATTGAATCAATTTCATGTATTCGCTGGTCTTTTTGCAATTACCCGCTCCGAATGCCACCGATTGTTGTTTTCACCATAATCTCTAATAACTCATGAGCATCCTCCTGTTTTTCCCATTAAAGACCCTCCATCTACAAAGATCAATCATTGCACGATAGTTTGAAACCAACCCATTATAAAATGTAGAGACTTGCAGCCAAATTGGTATACCATGATGTGGGCACTTCCTCAACATTTCTTTGAATCTTTCCCAAGCTTCATACAATGATTCTTGGTCATACTGTGTAAAAGATGTGATTTCATTCCTCAATTTTGTTGTCTTAGCAGGAGGAAAGAACTTGGACAAGAATTTCTGAACCAATTCATTCCATGTTGTAATTGATCCTGGTGGTAATGAGTTTAGCCACTCCTTGGCTTTATCCCGAAGTGAAAAAGGAAAAACCCTCAATCTTATAGCATCTTCAGACACACCATTTATCTTGTAAAGATCACTCACCTCCAAAACTGATTTGATTGAACCATTTGGATAAAGGATGGTTTTATCTCAAAGTTATTTGCTTGAATTGTTGGCCTCCTTATACCCGAAGTAGTTCCAGCAACATTAGGCACAGCATAATCCTTCAAAGCTCTATGATTTCCACCTCCCTCAACAAATGGTGGATCCATAGTTGATTGTCTATTAGAAGGTGAGGTTGAACGCCTTCTCTCTCGGTTTAGATGCCTAAATGTTCTATCAATCTCTGGATCAAATGGAAATTGGTTAAGGCTTCTTGTACATCTCATACAACAATCCTACAACCAGAAAATTAACTAGCACAAAAACAACACAAAGTTACCTTTTTTTATGATAAATAAAATAAAAGATCAAAATAAACAAAATTAAAAAGGAAACAATGATAAAGCAAATTAACTTCAAATTAAAACTAAGATTAGGTAGTATCGATATTAATAAAATCAAACCATTCCCCGGAAACTGCGCCAAAAACTTGATGCTTATTTTCGCAAGTGTACGAATCGTTCAAGTAATAAAGTGTACAAAAGTACGGATATCGAACTCACAAGGAATGGCGTTACTAAGTACCAAAATTGACTAACCCTAATTTTATTTGAAAACTAAATTATGGAAATTGTTTTAAAAACAAACTAAACGCAAATAACAAAATTTAATGTTGTTCACAAATGATTAAAAATGCTAAGGCATTTGATTTCGCTAAATCAATTCAATCCGATTTCAAGTCATGTTATATGAAAATCAAAGCTAAAAGTGATGGTTGAAAAACCCAAACTTATCTAATACTCTTTCTCAAGTTATATTAGAATTACTTATCTATGAAAACCGACTATATTTCTATGAAGATTTAATCACAAATAAGCACATTAAGATTTATGGAATTTCCGGAATAACCACATACATCATGCATTAGGTGTCAAACTCGCATTCAACATACAATATTTATCATAAGAAGTATTCATTACACATCTCCTCTCGGTTTCAATATAATGCAACAAATCATCTAAATCTTGATCAGAAATTTAAAAGCATTAAGCATGGAAATAAATACTCGACTTGAAAACAATGAATTCATATAACCATAACAAAAGAAATCAGATTTCCTTGATCTAACTACATCATAGCCTTAGTAAAAAAATGAACTAGTTCATAACGGAAATAAGAACAACCATTATTTCAATTGAATCCATGAATAACAAATATCAATAAACTGCAGAATATAAAAACTAAGGAGAAGAGATGAAAAACTCTAGAAGATGAAGGCTTGGTAGCAACAATGGTGAAGATCCTTCAAGTTTCTCCAAAATTTCCTTCTCTTCTCCAAAAATGCCTTTGAACTCTGCTTTCTACCGTCCCCTCCTTCTCCATCATAATGTATATATAGATCTAGGGTTTTGGAGGGCAATTTTGGAACAAAACAGCATAAAAAAATGTTTTCGAACGAAACTCGCCGCGGCGAGATTTCTGGAAAACTTACGATTTCGATTCCACTAAATCTTGCCGGCGGCGGGATTATTGTGGCCGGAGGCGTGATGCACTTGGCCGGCGAGATGTATTTGGCCAGCAGCGAGATGTACTTGGCCGGCGGTGAAATTGCTTTGCCAAAATCTGTGCTCCCTACGTGATTTTCAACATTTTCTCGGTAAGATTTTCGCCGGCGGCGAGAATATTCTCGCGGGCGGCGAAATTCCAAATGTTGAACTTTTGTTTTCTTTTTATTTGCACTCAATCCCAGTCATTGAAATTTGTCCCAAACTTCTCCATAATTATGATTTTACATGAAATTGCACTTTAAACACGAAATACCCGTGAAATGATATTTGTGGATTAAATAATAAAATAAAATGCAATTTTCACACAAATATCAACCTTTAAACCATAACAAAAATGCAATAATTTGACTCCTATCATTTAACAATCCATACATGACGATATGGTCCTTAGAAGTAATGCATCCAATTCTGATTAAATAACCTTAGGTAGACATTGTAGTAAAACACCTAATTAATTAGACCTCCTGAACAAGACCTAATCAATGGTTATCCAATTCTTTAGTAGCTTGGGTAAAAATGACCTAGAATAATGAATTGTTTATTCTTTGTAATTTTAACATGTATAGGTCAACTTTGACAACTCGAATAGAGTGCCTACTATTATAACGATAGCATGTGCTCTTTATGTATCTATATATACCTCATTAATGAAATGAATAAATGAATTAATTTTGGATCTCTCTAACTTCTCTCTAGAATCATATAATATTTATAATTCTCTAAATATTTGACACCTACCATATGACCTTAAATTTTTTCGATTCATATGAAAAAATTTGACCTTTTAAGAGAATTAATTATTTTTATAAGAAAATCATTCTTTACTCGTCATTGTTCCAATTCATAGTAATAAAGAAAATCACCTCAATTACTCAACAATCATATTGTCATTCTAATACTTGAACCCGTGAAATATTTCATACCATCTTGTTATAGAATCTAACCCAAATGTAGATCACTACGTACTATACCAAAGGATCCCACTTCGACAACTAGACCTGTAACAAAAAAACAAAATTATTGGTGTAAAACCAAAATGGTGGACACGTCGGCAAAGGTATATAAATATTAACAGCAAGTCCACCAAAATATACAGACATGTACATGAGCCGCTAAGAACGGGGGTTATCAAGAAACTTATCGTTATGTCGAGAAACATTATCTAAACGATGGCTTTAAAGCATCATTTTTGAACATCACGGTAAACACCATCCTTATAGAATGAATAAAAGATCATCGTTGGACCTCTTGGGAATTCGTTTGTTCAATCTGTAACAATGAGGAACGGACTATGTGTCAACAAACTAGAGGAATGCTCAACTTGAAATGGAAGATCAATAGGACAGGTTGTTGTGGGTTGGAGCGAGCTGAATTCAAAAGGAGACAAACAAGTGAAAAGTGTTCATGGAAGAGTTAGAAGTTTCTTTAACTGCTCAATCCCCTTAGCGAGATCATGTTTCGCACAATTCTTTAAACCATCAATAACTAAATCAAAGCATCGTAAAATGAATGTCAAACCCAAACTAACCTCCACAACCACATCAATCTTACCCACTTTTGAAGCGATAGACTCGATATAGCCAGCATTCAATAGCTTTTTCACAAGAAGATCGAGACCTCAAATTGTGTGATCAGTAAGCCCATGTTTGTCGAATTCGTCAACAATGAAGCAAAGGGTATATGAAGAAATGCATAAATTATTCTGGCTTTCCATCTATTGGAGGATTTTCCTCATGAGTTTATAGTTTTTGGTTCGAGCAAGAGTTTGAATGAGCTCTTCAAATTTGATAGTTATGGGATGGTAATTGATGCAATAGGTTCAAGCCCACTTGATGAATTTAAGTGATTCAATCCTTGAATTATAACATGAGCAAAGAACTCGGTAAACAATATCAGGTGGCGTTTGGTTCACGGAATAGAATGAAAATGGGAATGGAATAACAATGTTATTTGGTTTGACCACTAGAATCAAAGAAGGAATCAATATTACAGTGTTTAGTTTACCACTAGAATAGAATGAAAAAACTATAAATTACCTTAATACCCTTATATTCAGTAAAATTTAAATAATATCATTTAATTATTAATTTTTCGTCAGACAAATTAAATAGTAGTTTTCATTTTTAATTTTTTAAGTAAAAAATATATATTTAGTTTTTTATATCATAAAAAAGTAAATATAAGTCTTTTTTGAGAATTAAAAATAAGAATACATGTACAAGACATCAGGATAAACTAAGTTTAACCATTAGAAACGTTCAAAATATTTCCATAAAAGAAAAGAAGAGAAACGAAAAGTTATGCAACATGTTAGAGACCAAATCTAATAATGAGTTTGAAAAGAAAAATTAGCTTGCGTAAAATAGAAGGCAATATATATGAAAAACTAGCATTTGTGTCCAATATTTTAAATTTGTCACACTGATTGCTAAATGCTAGATGACAAATAACAACAAAATATAAAATGATATATATATATATAACATGGATTCCAGAATCAAGTACTTCAAAAGGGGTGTCAGAATCTTGGTCTTGATGTTCAAAATGTGCCAAGGAACTCTTTAGAGTCTCATTATTGTGGTTCATGTGGTTATAGTTGAGGGAAAGGTGATAAGAAAGGGACTGACTCAACCTGGTTGGTAGATGTCGTTGGACATGATGCTATGGTAATAACTGGTTGCAAAGTAGAGAGATTAAATATCAATGAAAAATTAGAGATAAATGAAATTTTTTGTAATAAACTCCTAAGTAAACATGTTTGATATCAAAATACAGAGTAAACATGAGTTGGCTTTTCCTACTGGTATAGAGTCTATTAAATATCAAAACACAAGGAAAGTGTTCAATACTCTATATCAAAATATTGATATTAGCCTAATTAAAATAAAACCTAAAAATAAGTTTGATATCAAAATAAGGCTAATATAACAATTACAATCACATATTCATATACTAATAACACATTTCCATAACTTATTATAATGCACCTTTATGTCTAAGAAGGCTTCTAATCCAACCATCTTTGTTGTCATCAGGTACGTCAAAAAATACATTCATTCTTGTGGGTTTTTCAACAAGAAGAATTGTAGCAACATCAAGCTCTTCATTGCTAAGTGATGTCGTCCTTTGTAATTCATTGTACAACTTCATTTGTTTTTCTTGTTCTCCTTCTTTTGTGATGGATCGACTTAAAAGGCTACCAACATTCTTCATCTCTTCTACAAGTATCGAAGCTGCCCACTCAACAAAATCTCCATAGTTATTAACTCCAATAGTTCTCTTGATCTATGTGTTGTTGTAATGGATAGTTCTCCATAGTTATTAACTCCAATAACACATTTGAGTTTTGACGGTCGGTAGCATCTATGTGTTGTTGTAATGGATCAGTTTCATTTAATGTCTCTTGATCATGTTCATTATCAAGTTCTAAAACAACATCATCTAGAGTCTTTGCATCTTTTCTTGTAACTCTGTCTTTACCATACACAATAGCCAAGTCCTCCTAATAAGGAAATGACCTATGTCTAAAATGAGCAACTTCTTTGTGACTCTAACAAAAATTAAAATATGTCAAATTGAAAATATTAAAAATCAAAGGGATTAATTTCTAAACATAAATAATGTATTTGTTCATAACAAACGAGAACAACAAAACGATTACCTCTACATATGCATCCCAAACAGGTGCCTCAGTAGCTATAAGTTTATTCACAAGATCCCACCCAAATCCACTACTATTCTGACCAGTTAGCATGTCATGTATAGTAGTATTGAATCTTCAATATTTTCAATAGAGACTCAATATGGGGTTTAGCTTTCATAGTGCAATATGGTAGTTTTTGAAGTAGTAATTTCTCAATAGCATTTAAATAGCCAGGTTTGAAACCACCATCAACTCTATACGAACCTTGATTGTGTAACTCCAAAAGACATTCACCTAATTTTTCATCTAATGATGCTGTCCAAAATCTTTTATTTTGTCCAGGGCCTCGATTTTTTGAGGTAAAACTTTGTTAAAATGGAATCTTAAAATTAAAAAGTAAGAACAAAAAAATATACCACTTATTAACAAAATAGAAATAAAAAATATATTAAAGTTGACGAGCCTAGCAACCAATGAGAAAAACTTTAAAATTGTAAGAATAAGACCAATAGCTTAATGTTTTATAAGATTACACATAATTTCAATCAAATAATCTCTTTATTACAACCACAATTAAAATAAATAAGAAAATGCGACTTCCATTAACCTAAACAATCACTATAATATACTATACAACTAAATATTATTTGTCATTATCCTCATCTCATTTTCCTCCATTCACTATACATGTTTGATGTTATATTGTCTCTGAACACACTCCATTCATGTGTATAGTCTACAATTATTATTGTATCTTCATCATCCTCATCCTCTTCAAGATTTTCTCAATTTTCCTCAAATGGATCATATGGCATCTCCTTGCTTATATAGTTGTGTAGCAAGCAACAAGCAATAATTATTCGGTTTTGAGTCTTAATGGGATAGAATGTTGGACTTCTTAGAATTGCCATTGATTCTTTAACACACAAAAACATCTCTCAATCACATTCCTAGCATGTGAGTGCTTCATGTGGGTTGCATGATTGTGGACCATCTCTCTATTCACTCAAATGATAACATTGACCACGATATAGAGCAAGAAATCCATTGGAATTTGCATATCTAACATCCATAAGATAATAATGGCTTATATATTAAATATATTTTACAATTCAATTTCATATTCCAAGACTTTAAAAAAATTGATGAATTCATACATTACTTACTAAGTTGGACTTTAAATCCATTCTTTTTACGCATAGCTTCACGTAAGACTCTACTATTAGCTGCTAAAACTTCCTAGCTGGGTAAAGCATAAATAAATTGCATATTAGGAGAGCAAACCCCCAAAACATTTGTGGTAACCTCACACTTTCAATTTCAATACCTAGACTTATCACATACAGGAACTCTTACCCTAATATGAGTACCATCAAATGCTCCTAAGCAACCCTAGTACCAATAAGTAAAGTAAAATATGAAATTATTAAAAATATTACATGATAATAAGAAGAAATAAATAAAGAAAGAAATTATACATTATATCTACCTTGAAACATTTCCACCTATTGTCATCACAATCGTTAAGAATAGGCTCAGGTTTTTTAGTAACTCCTTTTGCAACCGTATGATAGAATGCAAGACATTGTTGAAATACTTACTAACTATCTCTCCAGATCTTCTAAATTGATCAGTTATAACTCTATTTTTCACATGGTGTACAATTACATGAAGAAACATGGTTACTTGCTCATCTACTAACAAATGCTTTGATTATTTTAGCCTTCCTCTAGTTTCAAGCATTGCACGCAAATTGGTAAAAGCACTCGTACTCATGCTAAGTTGATTAATATTAGTAATGTTGCTCTCATAGCACAAGTTTTCTTTTTGAAAAAAAAATCAAACTCATTCACCATCTCAAAAAAGATATTGTCATGTTTTTATCCACCACCATCTCAAAAATGAATTTTACAATATACATTATATGCATCATGTACACAAAAATAGCATCCACCTCTTCCACATTCAAGTTATATTCATCCATTTTACCTTAAATTACAAACAAAAACAATACTTAATTAGGAAGAACGACATACTTATAAAATTGACAAAAAATACTTATTTTTTATAGTCATAGTCAGGAAACTCTAGCTTTTTCTTTTTTCTATAAAACAAAATATCATAAAGATGACTTATTACAATCAATGCATGTACTCTGCTAGAAGTCTAAATTGTAGTGTTAATGCATAAATTGGAGTCATCAACACCAATGGATAGTTTATGCCAAAATTGGAATATCTTCTACAATGAAACTATCAAAATTAATCCTAAAAGCACTAACCGATAGTTTATGCTAGTAAGTCAGAAAAATCTAGCAAGAACAAATAACTTTATTGTTTTGAACAATATCAAAATCATGTTTATGAGACATAAAGGAATGTTCATATTAAATGCTATGTTTGGGTTCATAAGACCAACGAATTGATTCAAAGCAAAGAACAGAGAATATCAGATACCAGAATATCATAATAGAGAACAAAAATAGGAATCAATTCAAAATAGAAATAAATATTACATAATAGAAAACAATATCATAGAACAATCTTAGACGAACAAGGCACAATATCAATACAGAGAACAAAAATAGGAATCAATTCAAAATAGAAATAAATATTACAAAATAGAGAACAATCTCAGAGGAAAAAGGCACAATATGAGGCAACAAATAATATATTCAGAAGCGAGAAGCAAAAACTATAAAATAAAACACCTTGCGAAGAAAACACCTCACGAATGAGCATTGCGAGACAAAGGAGAGAGAATACATAGGATAAATATGAGAAATCACCTCAAAGATTTGAGAAACCACCAGCTGTGGAGGACTAGGCGATGATTGAGAGTAGAGTTGGAGAAGAAATGACATTGCATAGAATTTGTGGGTGATAAAAATGGGAGGTAGATAATTGCTTGTAGATGTTAGTTTATATATGTGAAGGGCAAAATTGGATCAATAATTCTATATGAAGGGCAAAATTAGAACAATAAAATCATATCAGGAATGGAATTATGATTCCTTAAAGAAGGAGAAGGAATTCTAATTTCTTCTCCTTTAGGAACGATTCCATTCCTAACCTTTTTTTTCAGCCCAACCAAACACACAAATGGAAGGAATCAATTCTGATTCCTTTCCATTCCATCCAACCAAATATAGCATCAGAATCGATGTAGATATGAAACATGTTGAGGGTTCATTCCAAGTTGAAGTCACTATGAACGATGTTTGAGATGTAAGGGATAGCTGCAATGTTATTGTCTTTGGTGGTTTTAATTTTTTTCCATGGCCACTAATGTTTGAGATGTGAGGATGGATGGAATGTAATTGTCTTTGGTGGTTTTAATTTTGTTGTCATGGCTACTTATGCTAGGCTAACTTTTGATATAGCGGATGAGGAGAAGGAGGTTTTGGACTTTGTTTGTGTTAAGGCTAATGTCATAGAGAATAAAGATTTGTTTTCTTGTTGAATGATAAAATCTCTTTTGGGCTTTCATGTTCTGAGTTGGAATTGCTTTAAGAATGTGTTGAATAATGTGTACATAGGAGTTAACGCTAGGTGTTGCTAGGTGAACTAGAACAAGCACGAGTACATGTAGCCTAGGGATGAGAAAAATATCCGATCAAATTTGAAAAAATAGAGTGGTTTCGATCAGAAGTCAGATCGGATTCAGATTCGAATTAAAAATATTCAAATTTGTATAATCCAATCTGATCCGATATATTTAATATATTATTTAATATATATATAATAATATATTATAATATTAACTAAACATTTAAACCTAATATATTATTAGCGGCTTACAAAATTGAAAACCCTAATCTGAATTCAATCTCATCTCTCTCTCTGTCTCTTTTACTCGACTCACAGCTGACACTTTCACTCAAGTCATTCCCTGTCACCTTTCACTCATTCCCCCGTCATTTTTTGCACATTCCCCCATCATTGTTCGCTCATTCCTAGTCGTTGTTCGCCTGTTCCCAATCACTTTTTTCACGTTTTTTTAGTTGTTCTTCATTGTTCTTTAACGGAAGGTTAGATTTGTTTGAACCTTTTGTTTTTATAAATTTTGATTTCAAATTGAATGTTTAAATGCTTTATTTTGTAATGTGCTATTGATATTGGTTCATGATGTTTTGGTTGCTCTATTTTTGGATTCTTGTGAGTGACCGAGTGGAATGGGTATGATGCTTTGGCAAACTGATGGTTTGCTCTTCATTCTCAACATCAGCCACATCTTCACCATGCTCTGGACCATATTTTCATCTTTTCATATCACCCTCGCATTTTAACTACGTGGCCGAGGTACTGAGATAAGCACCATAGTGCTGAGATAATAATTTATTGGTGTTGAAAATAATTGATCTAGGTACATCTCTCTGGTCTTTACTCTTTGATTCTTTACCAATTTGGTTACAAATTCACAATCTGCTAATGGATTAGCATTAGCTAATTGGGCAACACATAGTTGAGAAGGTAGGTCAGATGATTGATCGTTACTTTCTTATTAGTGATGCCTTGAGAGTTGTGAGGGTGAGGTTTATGTTTGGTATTCAGGTGCTTTGGTTCCTAAGGCTTAGATTCTATTTAAATAGGATATGGTATGGTAGAATTCAAGTGTGAGTGATTACCAAACATTTTTCTACCAATGTGGACTAATTTCTCTCAAGACAAGGTTATGTGAAGCCACTGAGTAATGTGCAATGGTTTTGTGTAAATGTCGAGTTTATTTCTATTTTAATTATAGTAATTATACTTGAATTTTTATGCTGATTATTTTTCTTAATTCTAATTTCAATACTTGCAAAATCAACTAAAATTTACTTGGAAGCAAGAAGAATGATTGAAGAACAAATTCGAGTATATCCTACTACTTTAGAAAATGTTATCAAAACTTTTCTTCTTTTTACCTTCTAAGATTCTGACTTAAAATTTCCCTCTACATTATAGGGTTATACTTAACCATATACAGACAAGCTTATTCCAGATTTGCATCCCTTGGAAAGTCAAGTTTTTACACTTATACTTGATTTGTAAGAAACATTATTTTACTCTTATTGGACAGTAAATATATATTTATGTGAAACTAATAACTTTTACATATTTTGGTTTTTTGATCTATGATACTTGTTTGGACATCTAAACTAGCCCAAATATCGAGCTTCATACAAACCAAGCCCAAGTCCAGCCTAAGACGGAAGATGAAGCATCGTAGACATCCCACCCATGGGACAAACCAAGCCCATATAGCCTCAACCCCTATCAAGACCGAGCTCAATGTTAGGTCGAGCTTAGAAAGATCGAGCACGATGTCATCCCGAGCTCAAGAAAGACCGAACCCAAGGTCATCTCGAGCTCAGTCACAACATGACCTTATAGAAAGCACGATTGAACCCGACCTAAATCCCTGGCACATTATACCTTAAGTCAAATCATGCCCTCCTGACATGTATTTACATTTACACATTGTTTATCTAACACATGTACCATTTATGTGCTATAAATATATGGATCACTTATGAGGATCCACAAATTCAACCTTTTATATTAATCTCTCAAATCTTTTTCTAGATAATCCCTACAGTCTCAACAATTTGGCATCATCATAGGGCTCAAATTCTCGGGTCAATCACAAGTTTCTAACCCTATATCCTGTAGACTCACCTCACCCCTAGAGAAAAATTATGAATTAATAACTCACTAATCAAGAGAATATGGTAACATGAGCTGAAATCTTACCACCAAATTAAAAATCTTTCACAACTCGAGGAGAAACGAAAAAAGCATTTTTTCACTATTTCTCAATTTTTACAGGTGAACAAATAATAAAGTCCCAGCCCAGGCACCCTTTTATATAGGTACACTGGATTTCTCTCTCCAAGATACTAACACGCATTTATGGTGGAAGTCGAATGGTTCATATCCGGTGACCGGTATCTACTCTTCCACTTCAAACTAAAGCCCGAGCTAAAAGAGTAGGGGAACTTGATGTTTGGACATCTAAATCGGCCCAAATATTGAGCTTTATACAAACCAAGCCCAAGTCCAGTCTAAGACGGAAGATGAAGCATCCTAGACATCCCACCCATGGGACAAACCAAGCAAATATAGCCTCAACCCCTATCAAGACCGAGCTCAATGTTAGGTCGAGCTTAGAAAGATTGAGCACGATGTCATCCCGAGCCCAAGAAAGACCGAACCCAAGGTCATCTCGAGCTCGGTCACAACATGACCTCATAGAAAGCACGGTTGAACCCGACCTAGATCCCTGGCACATTATACCTTAAGTCAAATCATGTCCTCTTGACATGTACTTACATTTACACATTGTTTATCTAACACATGTACCATTTATGTGCTATAAATATATGGATCACTTATGAGAATCCACAAATTCAACCTTTTATATTAATCTCTCAAATCTCTTTCTAGATAATCCCTACAGTCTCAACAATTTGGCATCATCATAGGGCTCAGATTCTCGGGTCAATCACAAGTTTCTAACCCTATATCCTGTAGACTCACCTCACCCCTAGAGAGAAAATTATGAATTAGTAACTCACAAATCAAGAGAATATGGTAACATGAGCTAAAATCTTACCACCAAATTAAAAATCTTTCACAATTCGAGGAGAAACGAAAAAGCATTTTTTCACTATTTCTCAATTTTTACAGGTGAACAAATAATAAAGTCCCAGCCGAGGCACCCTTTTATATAGGTACACTAGATTTCTCTCTCCAAGATACTAACACACATTTATGGTGGAAGTCGAATGGTTCATATCCGGTGACCGGTATCTACTCTTCCACTTCAAACTAAAGCCCGAGCTAAAAGAGTAGGGTAACTTGATGTTTGGACATCTTAATCGGCCCAAATATCGAGCTTTATACAAACCAAGCCCAAGTCCAGCCTAAGACGGAAGATGAAGCACCCTAGACATCCCATCCATGGGACAAACCAAGCCCATATAGCCTAAACCCCTATCAAGACCGAGCTCGATGTCAACTCGAGCTTAGAAAGACTAAACTAGATATCATCCTGAGCCCAAGAAAGACTGAACCCAAGGACATCTTGAGCTTGGTCATTACACGACCTCTTAGAAAGCACGGTTGAACCCGATCTGGATCCCTGACACATTATACCTTAAGTCAAATCATGCCCTCCTGACATGTATTTACATTTACACATTGTTTATCTGACACTTGTACCATTTATATGCTATAAATATATGGATCACTTATGAGGATCCACAGATTCAACTTTTTGTATTAATCTCTCAAATCTCTCTCTAGATAATCCCTACAGTTTCAACAATACTCATGTTTTTTGGCTTTTAGACATGATTTACGTAGTTTCTCAACATGGGTTGTATTTTTCTTAATAACCCAAAAATCTAGTTGTTTTAGAATGTTGGTGTTATAGGTAATCTAGTTCATTCATCCCGAAACATAAAGAAAGAAGTTCTCAAAGTTGGTGTTTTACAACCTGTTATTCGACTTCTCAAGTAAGGCTAAATTTTCTATTTTATTGGCCATTTTATTTTTCTTTAACAGATGATAATCTATTGGATATTTCACAATGATCTTTTTACTATCAAATTATTTGAAATAAATTTAATGTTATTGTTGTGGCTTTGACTACCGATGATAGATCTTCCTAGATAGAGAGCTAAAGAGAAGCAACTTTGTTACTTGGTCAATTTGTTGCAGCTGATTTATACTGCAAGGTACACATAGTATCAGGACATGAATATCACAACATTGACTTTGGTTTTCTCAACCCGACTCCAGCATTAACCTATTTCTCAGTCCAATATCAATTGTCGTTCATAATTTCTAACTAACAAATTCCTTACCCAGTTGTTATTCTTCGTCGGTTCATCCCCTTTCATTGTTCATCATCTTCACTATTCAGTTAAATGATCGGGATTTGGAAGCTTCATTAAATGAATCATCTCATAACCAACCCATATTGAAGCTTTGTAGTGAACAACACTTTAAAATTTTTATTTTATTTTGATGTACTTTGAATTTTAATATTTTAAAATTTTATGTTAAAACTACGGATATTTGGAGTTAAATTATGTAATTGATATTAAATTTTTTCTTTTGGATCATTTTTTTAACTATTTTTAATTATGTTATCAATTACTATTGAATTTGTATGAAAAATATTTTAATTTTAATTTTTTCTTTGATTTTATGTAATTTTTCATTTTATAGGTTGAAATTATATTGGATTCAGATTCAGATTTTTTCATAATGACATATATAGCAGATCGGATCGAATTAAATAATTCATAATTTGTTTCTTTATGTAATTTTTCATTTTATAGGTTTAAATTAAAGTTTTGACTTGATCTAATCCGATCAATCCGATCGGATTTGGATTTGTTCGAATTGACAATTATTGTGGATCAGATTTGGATTGAATAATTCATAATTTGCTTTGAATCGGATCTGATTCGGATTATCTTAAAACTATCAATTTCGAACCAATGCTCAACCCTAAAGTAGTCCATTCTGAATATGAGCTGACAATTGGTGAAATAATTGACAATCACCTACTAGTTTCAGTGTCCCTCATTGGTGAGGGTGAAATAGTTAGTCGAGCTGTGGGGAAAAATGATAGCGAACAACAATCTCTACTTGCCCAATATCAAGAGGTCAATGAAAATAATAAAGAAATTAAAAATAAGAGTTCGACATTGTATGTCTAGAGAACGGCCTATTAGATTGTAAAAATACATTGATGGCTCTCATCATTATTTCAAATCAAACTTCCATAGCTACTCAAGCCATATAGTAAGCCTAAAAGGTAAAATAGGTTGCAAACTCTCACAAGGAACTAACGGGGTTCAATGAAAAGCTAGTAGAGCAATTGAGGCTTGATTTTACTAAAGGTTATCCTTAAGAAATTTTTTTTGTTGTTCTAGATATGTAAATACAAGTTGAAAAACAAGTTTCTTTCCTTGGTCTTTGATAGAACAAACATTTTGATGCAACAAAATCATGTATGCCACTTTGTTTCTTCATTAGGAGCTTGGTACTAAGCTTGCTGATGAATAATAGCCTGTTAGAGGGGCTACTACCATCAAGATTCCCTCTACCTAAGATATAGACATGTGAAGGATGCACCTCAAAGAAATGTACTTTTGACATTATTAAATTATAGCATAACAAGTACGATTGATGGTCTTGAGTCTGTTGCTACAAAAGGTGGTGAAAGAAAGTTACTTATACATAAGTGACATATTGAATTTGTTCAAAGATGGAACTTGTTTAGGTATAAGTTGGATAAATCAGTCTCTATATTGTCTCATTTAGATTTTGAGATGGTTTTGTATTACTCGAGGTCCTCGGATCATGATTTGGATGCCATACATTCCCTTTTCTATCATACAATTCATGAATTGGAAGCTTTACTTGCTTGTTTTAAGGATCTATCATTTCCATGAGATTCAGTCTCAATATCTAAAAATAAGTGAGAATAAATCCAATAATCAAGACTACTTCATCGAGACTTTCCATGTTCACAATGAATGGATTGGTTCTGGCATGAATTCTATCAATATCAGATATCAAGAGAACAAACTAAAGAATTAAGAAAAAATGGGGACAAATGCGAAGCAGCTTTTGATTCTAAGAGTAAAAGTGTCCAAATGTCGTAAGGGCTACGTCATGTTTTGATGAGTTATTTGCATTACTATGATGGAATGAATACTTCAAGATGTGTGGTTTCTATGTCTCCAAATAATTGCTATGGATGTGCAACTACTTTTGTGGCACAATGTCTTGAGATGTTACAAATACTGTCGAAGCATCCAAATTCCACGGCACAACTTATTGTTTCTAGAATCTCATGAGAGTTGTTTCAAAATAACATCTTTCAAGGTCTTAAAACAGCTCGTGTCTAAGCTAAGGTAGTTATTTGTGCATTTTTTGAAGGTGGTATAAATGCAAGTAATGATTTGATAGCTTAATACGAAGGAAAATCATGTACTGTCTCAAATATTATCGCTCTATGGACGTATCTCTTGCTACTCTTAAAGATCTGCCACTAATTTCAATAGTTTATTCTCTAGCTAGTCAATTTTTGGTTGTATGTTGGATTGAAGTGAAATGCCAAACTTCCAAGGCCTGATGCTAGAAGTGGCTAGACTAAGTTGTTGATTGGTGCTAGAAACAGGCTAGATTTCTTGAAATTCTCCATTAGTCAGTGCTCTTGATTAATTTCTCATTTCTTTGGCTACCAAATCTCACATTTTAATGCCCATATAATTTTATTGGGTCGTTCAAATTTAGTACGATCCAGACGTTTTAAAGAGGAATTCTAAGGGGTTCAACATTTTGCTGAAATAAGCCAATACCCTAGTCTTTGGAGATCATATTTGAAGATGCCCATAAATCTATGAACCTCAAAAGGGGTGCAACTCAAACCAAATAGAAACAATGCATGCTAAGACCCAACCTCTAATGCCACCAATTTTATAGGAGCATCCTTAACATAAGAGGAATGCTACAATGTGACTCCTCATACCTAGCCTATAACACCCTACAATGTAGTAGTTTCAAATGAAACAAGGGAGATAGTTAAGGATAGTAAGACATGATGTCAAAGTTGGAGGATTAGCTCTAAAAGTAAAGTATGACTTAGTAACTTTAGTTATGTTTTTGATTGTTGTATTTTGTCAAAGATAAACAAGTAGGTAGCTCAAATCAATCACCTATACAATTTTTATTAATTGAGGAACTATATATTCCTTTTTTTTGTAGTAAGGAAACCAAACGGTCCCCATCCACTCGAGAAAAGCATGTATCAGAATGCCTAGCCTAGGGAAGAAGAAGATTCACTATGGAAGAATTGATCTCATAAAAAAATAATGCACTAACTCGAGTACTGAGTGAGGTGGCTAAATAGATCTCATACTTGGGATACAGGATAAGAGGTATGATGTCTATTCTAAGAAGGGGTCTTGAGTTCACAAATGTGAACCCCATTTTGGGAAGGCCATATAAGGGTTTGATTCAATTCCACCCTTTTATGTCTCTTATCTCGTGAAAAGTTAATGCAATAACCCTCAAGTATGGAATGAGGTGGACAAATGGAGCCCTTACATATGATGCAGGATAAGAGGCGTGACACCCATCCTAGAAAAGGTCTTAAGTTCACAAATGTGAACCCCCTATTTCGGAACAAGGGTTAGATTCAATTTCATCCTTGTATATCTTCTATCTATTGAAAAATTAACGTGACAACCCCCAAGTATAGAGTTAGGTGGCCAAATAGACCTCCAGTTGGGATGCAGGTTAAGAGATGTGACACTTATCCTAGGAAAGAGTCTTAAGTTCACAAATGTGAACCTCCTATTTTGGAAGCACATAAAAGGGTTGGATCCAATTTTACCCTTGTGTCTCCTATCTTACAAAAAATTAACATGATAACCCCAAGTATGGAGTGAGATGGCCAAATGGATCTCCTCACATAGGACTCAAGATAAAAGGTGTAACTCCCATCCTAAGAAAGGTTCATGAGTTCACAAACGTGAACCCCTCTTTGGAAAGCGTATACAAAGGTTGGATTTAATTTTACTCTTGTATGTCTCCCGTCTTATGAAAAATTAATGTGATAATCCCTAAGTAAAGAGTAAGGTGGCTAAATGGAACCCTCACTTAAGATGTGGGATAAGTGGCATGACATCTATCTTAAGGAAGGGTCTTAAGTTCAAAAATGTGAACCCCTTCTTTAAAAAGCGCATACAATGGTTGGATTCAATTTTACCCTTGTATGTCTCCTACCTTGTGAATAAGTAATGTGATAAGCCCTAATTATGGAGTAAGGTGGCTAAATGGACCCCTCTTCCCTGCTTAGGATGCAGGATAAGAGACTTGACGCCCATCCGAAGAAAAAATCATGAGTTCACAAATGTGGACCTTTTCTTTAAACATATGAATCAAGGAAAAAAATCTTTTAATTGCAAAAATATTCGACATTTGGGTTACATTTGACAAACAGAAAGAACAAGGAGTCTATACAAATAGTCCTAATCCTTACATCTTATTTTCATGGGTATGGATTGATGAATACTCAAAAGCACTAAATATATCATGATTTTATAATGTTTTAATGATTAAATAGATTTGTATTTACTTAGTTTTACTATCATTTTAAACAAATCTATCTTTTTGGAATCAAAGTATGTTTTGTTATTTTTTAGGTATTTTAACTTTAAAAAGACAAATTTGGTCGACACTTAGAGAATATATCTGAAAGTACTTCATTGCAACTTTAAAGCTGAGAAGATAGCATATATAAAGCATTATATATGTTCCAAACTAAGAAAAAAAGGGATACAAGAAAATATAGGTTTAAAGTTTATCAAAATAGTGTATGTCATTGTGTGGATGTTTTATGCATCACGGCATGAGATTGATGAACTGAATATAATGCATCCCAAGTTCTATATGGACTATACTATGAAAATGTTGTATGCCATATCACGAGTTAATTGGATCGAGTCCCAACTGTGTAATAGCCTGTATATACCACGATATGAAGAATTGTGTGTTGCGATGCCAAACTTTTGATCCATATTTTTCTCCTTTGATACATCTATAAATAGGACCCAATTTGCAATGTATCAATCATCCCTCATCCCTTCTAATCCTTCTCAGTTCTCTCTAAACTTTTTAGCTTTTCTTTTAGTAATTTTAAGTTCTTTTCTAAATTGAGGGTTGAACTGATTTTATTTTATGTAATAGGCTTAGTTTTAATTCAAAAAACAATACGACAATTTTGTTTGAAGGTTTTTCAAAACGTAAATAATACTGAATTTTTGTTGAGGTATATTTAAATGTATTCTTTTGAGATTATCTTTATGTATGTTTTATATGTTATATTTAATTTATTAAAATATGTATGTTTAACTATAAATAAAATGAGGATATTAGTAACGTTGTTACGCTTATGAAATACTAAAGTAGATTAAACATTTTTATAAAATGAATTAAGCTTTATTTCTTCATCAAGATTAAAACAAATTTTGTAAAAGAAAAATATATTGACAAAGTATTTTTCATAATAAATAAGAGAGTTAGATTTAAGATGTAATTATTTGAATATGATTTAGAGTCAATTCTTAGATGTTAGATGGAATATTTTGGATATGATTTACAGAACTCTATTTAAAACATTTTTATAAGAATTATTATTAAAAGACATATTGATGATATATTCTTCATAATAGTTCTAAAATCTAAAAGTTAGTTTTCAGATACTTAGATCATAAACCTATTTCAAACATCTTAATGAGAGTTTATATTATGAGGTCCCACCTAAAGAGACAAATTAAATAGTTTGTTAATTTCTTAGAAAATAAGTAGAATTTAATAATTTATCAATTATGAGATCCCACTTAAGGATATTATTTGGTTTATTATTAATAATGAAAATGATACGTGTCTTAGTATATTTTCTTACAAAAAAAAAGAGAGTTAATAGTCTTAATTCATGTTTTTAATAACCTACTTAATATTAATCAAGCATAATTAACTAGCTAATATATCCTATAAATTTTTCTCTACGTGATAATTGTTTAATTGCCTAAATATTTATTGATTTTATCTTTATTTTTATATTATTAGTTTAGATCTCAAACCAAAACATTCTTGATAAGATGTTTAGGTTCTTATTTTTTGGTTTTGAGAATTTATTGAATAATTTAAAAATAACATAATTCTTCTTTAGACTGACCTTGAAAGTATATTTATCATTTTTTATAAGTGATTCATACACTTATAAGATGTTTAATAAATCATACAAAATTTGTACGTCTAATTTTGACACATAAAGTTTTTGTGCAATTGCAAGGTAAAACCAACAATAGTACTAAAAGTTAAGATAATGCTTGTGAGTATCAAGTTTTTGGGGTCATTGTTGAGAGAAATAATGTTCTAAATTTTTATTATCAAAATCTTAAAAAAATTTATGTTTTAAATATTATAATTTTTATTTAAAATCTTAAAATATCTAGGTTATCAATTAATTTTAGATATTTTAAATTTTATATTATCATTACTCTCAAGATAACTCTTAAATGGTCCTCTGTATTCACCACATGTATCTGATTTGATACATTTTAACATCTTTTTAGTTTCTCTTTCTATCATAGCATGACAATCTTTAAAAAAACATAATACTTGTTTTTAATTCATATGCAAACACATTTTATAAGCTGGATTGAGACTAAACTCGCTTGATTTCATCCTATTCTTACAAAGAATGTAGTAAATTAAAAATTTAAATAAACTATCCATCCATATTTCTCAAAAAAAAATTATTTTCTTTTAAACTTTTAGTTGAAAACAAAAAGCAGAAAAAAAGAAGATTTTTTTCTTCTCCTAGATACATCATTTTCTTTGTATCTATACTTTTATGATTTTTGCTATTACTCTAATTTCTTACGATTTATGTGATTTACTTTCAATATTCTTGAAACTATAATTTTTATTTTTTATGAAGATTAAAAAAACTAGGATATATAACATTATTGTATGGAAACAATTTTTTTTCTTTCAAAAGTCAGGTAATGATTCGATAATGAGAATATTACAAAGCACTAACAATTATTAAAAAAAACTTGAAGGATTGGATATGCATTCTATATCAATCAAAAATTTAACATGATAAGTCATTAAAAACATAAGAAATAACACAAAATCTAAAGAAATGCGTTACACATCAAGAGTACGTGCTTGTTCTTTCAACATAAAGAAACGGTAGATCCATTAAATCAAAATAGAGACCTTGAGTCCACCATCTTTGAAAATTCGATCATTTCTTAGTTTACATATATACCACCAAGTTATTATGAATAAGGAAATATGAATTTTTTTCAAATTCCCTCCGAATATTCTAACAAAAATTCAAAACTCTTAATAAATGAATTTTTTTAACTTTATAACAAACAAGGCTAGAGTTGGGTGAGACAAAATTTCCTTGGTGGCTTTACATCTAAAGAACCAATGTTGCACTGTCTCATCTTTAAGATGAAAAAGAGGACAAACAATTGGAACTTGCACTCCCCTTTTAGCCAAAATGCTCCATACAAGTAGGATGTTATTCAAGCATTTCCAAAGAAATAATTTAGTTTGATAGGTAGCTTTAACTTAAAAATCATTTTCCATGTCTTGGTATTCACATTGTTTCCTAGTTGTATAGAAGAAGTGCATAGCCTAACATTGTCTACTTTACACAAAAAAAGACCCATTACTATGCAATTTAGTAGCAACTTGATAACATGTTTAACTGTATAGCATGAGCGAAAGTTGAAATGTCAAAGTAGCTTGTCTCTTACATCACTCTTAGGAATGTTTAAGACTTGTTGGATATCAAGAGACCAGAGGACACTTTTTACCTTACTTGAGTCCTAACCATCTCCTTCACTCGTCATAAATCTTTCATAAGTAGCACTTTTCCTAATACTCCACTATATAGAAATAGTTACACCTTACAAAAAAGAAGAATAAATTTTCAAAAGTTAACACATTTTTTTACAAGTTTAGTTGTTAACATCGAGTATATATTTTTTCGTCATTCTAAAGTTTTTTAAATAGGATAAAGTGAAAAAAGGATGAGACTAAGAGGGTAAATGAAAACACAAGGCCATCTCGTACTTCTCTCAAATCACTATATAGAAAAAGTTACTGTTGTTGATTTTTAGAGTAAATGATGTCGTGGTATTTTAGCCAAATAAATAAAATTTATTATAATTATTTTTTGAAAAACTTAAGTACGTGATAATTGATAAAGAAAATAAATAATGTAAATGATAAATGTTTGGCCATCTGGACTAATCCAAAGCTCGAAACTTGTAAACTATCCAAGCCAAGGTTAACCTAAGATGGAAGATGAAGTACCCTAGACATCTTACCCATAGGATAGACCAAGCTCAATGGCAGCACGAGCTTGAGTGAAGACTGATCCCAATGGTAGCACGTGCTTGAGTATAGATTGAGCCCAATGAAAGCATGAGTTTGAGTGAAGATTGAGCCCCATGGCACCACGAGCTCGAGTACAAAACGAGCTCTCGGGCAACATGAGTAAAACTTTGACTTGGATCTCTGACATATTGTACTTTAGGCTAATTATGTCCTCCTGACATATAGTTACGTGTACACATTGTATAACTGACACCTGTATCCATAAATATGATATAAATAAATGGACCCTTCATGAGTATCCACACATTCAACCCATTATACTAACTTCCCTCTAATATCTCTCTATAAGTTATTGGGTCTTAACATTTTGGTGTTCACCATGGGGCTCAGATTCTGAGGTTAATCACAAGTTTTTGACCCTGCATCCTGTAGAGATTCACCTCACTCATAGAGAGAAATTAGGAAGGTTCATCGCACACTACTTGCAAGCCAAAAAATCATGGCAATAACTCAGTCAAAAAGACAGTCAAATTTGACTATCCTGAAACAATGGCTACTTAAGGAAACATACCACCGACCACCAATGGGGCCAGGGCAGAGGACAAAGCCCTCTATCAAGAGTTATCTCATCAATTCCTAGAGCTAAGGAAAGAGCTCGATGAAACCATAAGAGAAAACAGGTCTCTACGATCTCATGTAGAGGGAAGGATCTTAGAAAATCCTACCGTTGAACCAACCAATGGAGACGCAACTGGATGCAGTCAGTTCGAGCCCTACCAAACTGAGCATGAGGTTGAAAGAAATCCCATCTCTAACTCGGCTCATCCTAATGGGGAACAATGGCTCCAAGAAAGAAGGAGCTGGGAGACACAACTGCAAGCTTTAGAAGAGAACAACAAGAGGCAAGAGAAGGCCTTAAAAGTATAAGCGAGAAATAGGAAAAAGGGAAAATCCTTTACGAGGTGGACAGAGAATGATGAACCTTAACCCAATTTCAATGCTCCTAAATGCCCTGATTATTTTGGGACAAGAAATCTAGTAACACAAGTTCAAAATTTCAAAATAGCCATGGCACCCATGAGTCTCACCTAAGCAAAAACAGACGTGATGATGTACAAGCTGTTTGTCGTCACTCTCTATGTTGGCGCACATAAATGGTTCAACAACCTACCTCCCATATCCATATCCTTCTTCCCAAAGTTCGCCAAACTGTTCATCACGAACTACGCCTACAAAAAACCCTTGAGAAAAAAATCTCACCACCTTTTTTCAATTATACAAGGGGAAAAGGAACCCATCGAAGAATACATGAAGCGATTTAGAGAAGAAAAAATAGATATCTTTGATTGCCCTAACTCTTGCTATAGAGGCCTTTAGGCGAGGCCTGCTAAAAAGCTCCGACCCGTTCATGGAGTTAATTAAAACGGTGCCACACACCTTGGAGAAAGCTTATAGGGAGGTCAGAAAGTTTGTTAACTTAGAAAGGGAGCTTAGCCTATTCAAGGATCATTGAACATGGGGAGAGATGATCTTGGTCCTAAACAAAGAAAAAAGAAGGATAAGCCTGGACCAAACACACCAAAGTCAAGTAAAACAAATGCTTTATTACAAGAAATAGAAAAATCGAACACTTGCCGGTAAACAGAAACTAGGCGGTAAATAAAAGCTGGGAAAAATAGAGAAACTTGGGAAAGAGCATTATCTCCCTTCAGGGGTCTTTCTTTGAAAGTTGGTTTCACTCAAATTGTAAAAAGAATGGAGAGGGAGCCCGAAACTAGGTGGCCACCTAGGATGCACGCTCTAGAGAGAGATGTGTCCAAATGGTGCACCTTTCACAAAGATAGGCTACCAAGGTGAATGAAGAAGAGTTTTTCAACCAATGTACTCGTCAAGTAGTGGAAAATAACCTAGTGGTGGGCCTAACATTAAAACCGTTCACACCATACATGGAGGGAAATGAGTCAGCGGGATCTCTAACAACACTCGCAAAAGATTTGCAAGGGAGCTGCACAATGCCCTCCACGTATACACTTTGGATAAAGCGAGACCCTTACGAAAATAATCTTCATAGAGAGGGATGAAACTTTATCCCATCATGAGGACTCTCTGATGATAACCCTGAGGATCGGGTCTTGTGATGTATGTCGAGTAATGATTGATATTGGGAGTTCAATAGACCTTATTTTCCTGACCATTGATGAGCAGAATCAGGATTGCCAAAAACTTGATGAACGAAAACCGGCATCGCCGATCCTGCCAATACTTTGGTTTTATATTTATAAAACTCTCGCAACTGCACGAATCATTTCGTAGAAAATGATAAGTATACTCCCAAGGTCGATCTAAGGAAGGAATGTATGTGGTTTTTAATTTATTATTCAAACTTTTAAAAACGAAATTAAATCCTAAACATCCTGTCACGATATTTTGGGTTTTTTGTGTTTTAATCTACTTACATAAAAATAAACATAGATTCAATAAACATTTATGCAAATTTTATCTTTTATAAATAGTGGAGTATTTATGGATATAATAACTAAGTTAATTATGCTTACTCATATTATTTAGGTTATTAAAGATATGAATTGATATTTATTGATTCTCCTTTTTTTGTATGAATACCACCTTTGGTGGGGTTAGATATTCTTTGTTAACTAAACAAATCAATTAACACCTATGGGTGGGGTTGATAACTACTTTGGTTAATTAAATTAATTCCTTTTTCTAAGAGATTGAAAATGAACCATTTAAATGCCACCTTTGGTGGGGTTAGACAGTTTAAACTTTATTCAAGGTGTCCAAATTAAACCTAAGAATTTAGTTATCCGAGTACTAACTTTCAAGTTTTAAAACTACTACTGAAAACATGTTGTCAATACATTTTCAGATAATAATTCTTAAAAAAACTTTTGAAATAGAGCTTCACTCTAACTACTGGGCGATTGTACCAACAAATAAAAGAGCACTACTCTAAATCGAATAGGATAACTAAACCTTAAAATCTAATTTTGATTTAAGTTTGTAATGATAATTAATGTATTTCTCTCTAACATTCTTAATATAAAATCTTGAATAGAAATAAAATCAATTCATTTTAGAGATTTTTACCTATTTAATATTTCGCAAGCATAACAACGTTATTATTATATCATTTGTTTTACAAACAATAGCACTGATTAAATTTAATCACGGACAAATTAAATATAACATGTAAGAATAAAGCATAAAAAATAAGCAAAGAAAATAAAATCCTTACAAGATTGATGCCATTCCGTTGCTAGAAAACCTCCAAACGGAATTTGCACTCCCATTTATTGAATCAAAAAGCTAATAAATTACAAAAACATAACTAGTTCTTCCCAAAAAGGGAAGAACTCTAAAACTAAGCAAAACTAGCTAAAACACAAGAAAAACTAGCTAAAACATAAGAAAAACTAAAAAAAACTAAAAACTAAGAAATGGAGAGAAAGAAAGAAGAGAGAAGTGTGTTTTGAGGTGTAGAGAAGGGGGTATTTATAGGTGAGGATGGAGAGAAAAAATGAGTAAAAAAATGTTAAAAAATGTAAAAACGCGTAATGGACATGGTGAAGTCATTGATGACGTCAGCATGATGTCATGGGGGCGGCATCACGTGAAAAATGGGGCGAAATGGCGTCGGCACGCGCGGAGGTCAGCTGGGCGCGCGCAGCTGTGCGCGGATGAACAGTACCCCCGCGCGCAGCTCTCTCGGATGAATAGCAGACGCCAGCCGCGCCGGGCGTTGGCCAGCGGGACGGGTCTGTACGGGCGCGATTTTCTCCTTTTTGACATTTTTGACCTTTTCGACCCATTTTGTCCAATTCTTTCCATATTTGTTGACCTTTCCCCATTTATTTAGTAATATAATTCTGATGTATTGCTTCCAGTATTCCTCTTTGAGTCTTTAAGTTACGTTTTTTAGCGAAAATACCTGAAAAACAATAAAAATACCCGTGATTCCGAAAAAGACAAATTTATATAAATATATGATAAAACATATAAATATATATATTTTTAATCAATTAATGAGCATAAAATCATGGTAATTTTAGTTCTTTTTGAGCACTCATCAACCACCGCCAGGGATCTCAGGCTAGGAGACACGAACATCGTCAAAGCAGAGCTTCCTCTCATACGATTCAACAACAGCACCACCTATGCAAAAGGAACGGTGATCCTACCTGTTATGATAAAAAGGGTAATAATAATGACCAATTTTGTCATCATTGACGCCCCGGCACATTACAATGCCATCCTGGGAAGACCTTGGATACATAAGATGAAAGCAATCCTATCCACCTTCCACTAGGTAATCGAATTCCCTACAACTAAAGGCCCCGAAGAGGTGAGAGGAGATCAGGATAATGCCAAGAGTTGTTATAATTCCACAATGAAGGGAACTGCCCCCAAATAGCAATCATAGAAAGGTCTCCCTTTAAAGAGACCAAGGAATAAAAGCTAATGAAGTTAGTTTATCTAAATAACATAAAAGACTTTCAAATGGATACGGAGGGAAAGAGCCACCCTATGAAAATAGGTGGCTATTTGACAGTAGAGCTCAAGGAACAACTCTCATTATGTAGACATCTTTACATGGGCCCCTACAAACATATGAAGAATTGATTCAAGAGTTATAACACATTGGCCAAACGTTGACTTAGAAGCTAGACCCATTCAACAACGAAAAAACTTCCCCAAAGAAAAAAATGAGGCAATCAAACATTATGTAACTGCCTCAAAGAGGCGAGGGTCATTAGGGAAGTCAAGTATCCCTCATGGCTCTCAAATGTGGTACTAGTAAAAAAGGCATGTAGAGCATCTCGCATGTGTGTAGCCTTCACTGATTTAAATTAGGCTTTTCCTAAAGGCTGATTCCCCTTCCCAATCATTGATCAACTAGTAGACACCTCTTCCGGGTTTGGGTTGATAAGTTTCTTAGACTCATATTCTAGGTATCACCAAATCAAAATGCACCCTGAGGATAAGGAGAAAATTCTTTCACAATAGAAGAAGGAACGCTCTACTACACGAGAATGTCATTCGAATTGAAAAATTCTAGTGCAACATATCAATTCCTCATCAATAAAATGTTCAAAAAGTAGTTGGGCAAGAACCTGGAAGCATACATTGATGATATGGTGGTTAAGTCAGCTCAACCCCTAAACCATATCAGAGACTTATAGGAGATAGTCAAAGTGATATGAAGGTATCTCATGAAACTTAACCCCAAAAAATGCATTTTTGGTGTGGCTGTACGAAAATTCCTAGGGTATTGAGCAGATTCATTACTAAGTGCATGCATAAATGTTTGCCTTTCTTTAAGATGCTAAGAAAGAATAAGATTGTCTTTTGGAATGAGGATTGTAGCACAGCCTTCGAAGAAATTAAAAAGTACCTTAGTAATCCCCTTGTCATAGTCAGCCTCTTACCAGGAGAGATTCTTTATCTATATTTGGTTGTCACACCCCAAAGATGCAGCGTTGTGCTGATAATAGAGAGGAACAAAATTTTGCTCCCCATCTACTATGTCAGCCAAATTTTAATAAAGGCCCAAAGCAAATATCCCACCATAGATAAACTTGCCTTTGCTCTCAAGATTACTACGTGAAAGCACAGGCATTACTTTGGCTTATAACCAATCATAGTACTCACCTTACACCTTCCCAAAAATGTACTAACAAAGCCAAAGGTGTTAGGAAGACTAGCCCAGATAACCGTGCAATTGGGAGAGTATGACATCAAATACATGGCTAGAACAGCCATCAAAGGGTAGGCTACGACCAAATTTGTGGTTGAGTTCACTGATGGTCTCGAGGTAGTTAACAAAACAAATACAATGGAGGTATGTACGGTAGGCCAAAAGGATGCACCAACCTGGCAGGTATTTATAGATAGTGCGCACAACTTCAAAGGTGCAGGGCTAGGGGTAGTTCTAGTGGATGAGGAAGACAATTGCTTTAAATATGCAATCAGGCTTGATTTTCAAGCAATCAATAACATCATAGAGTATAAAACTTTCATATTTGGAGTCATGAACGCGAAAAATCTAAGGGTAGATAGAATTACCCTACATAATGATTCCAGGCTCGTGACCAGTATCTGGATCATTAGTTTCATCAACCAAGGGCAATAACTTAGCCTGAATCTCGACAACCTTATCATATACATAAGTCACAGGTTTAGGGTGTGTCAGCATCATTGAATGCAATGCCCACTCCAAATCTTCGGTAGCCTCCATAACCTTAAGAAAAACTCTTTCAAATTGATTCATATAAAAACTTTCCTAATATGATTCTCTATCAACAAGACCGACCATACTAGCCAACGTCCTCATTTCTTGAGAATGCGCTTGGATTAATTGCTCCCTTTAAGCAATGATCTCATACTTTGTCTCTTTCACATTACATTCAAGTTTTACAACCTCAGCTTTAAGCAAACTAAGCGTCTATTGGTTCTATTAGAATCTATAATACATGAGCAAAAAAGTTAGGAATTGGAAAACTAAAAAAATTCAATAAATGAAAAATGGTAGGTCAATATCATAAATACACAATAAAGAGGCAAAGTAATTTATTTATTAAATAAAGTTGATTTTTTACTCTTAATCATGAAGTAACATCTCATGACTATACAAACCAAAATAACATCGAGCTTTTAAAAGATAAAAAAATATCAAATCAATCCATCAACGATCAGCTATCCTTTCCCTAGGAACCTTTGGGCCATCATCACCACCAAAAGAGCCAAATCCTTCTCTTTCCTCCTCAACATAAGGGGCTTATGGATAGAATGACATAACAAGGATATCCATAATGCGATAATAGTACTCACCTAAACCCTTCTTTTTGGCCTCTGTTTGGAATGTGTCCATTGCCATCTCATATATCTACTCAACACTAGATTCAAGCTTTTGAGCCATAGCATCCACATCGACCTTTGCTTGGTAGTGCACCTTTTTGGTAGAAGCCTTAGCTTGTCTCTACACTTCTTTGGTCCCCTCTTCAACTTCTCCTCCTTATCAATCTCCTCGCTCTCCCACTTTGCTACTTTAGCCCACAATGTAGTGTATTTTGAGCACGTCGACGCATGACCCTACTTCTCCTTTACCAGCTTGGAATTTAAATAGCCCACGTTATGAGCTCGATCAAATTCATAAAGCAACATCAACTACAACAAAGAAATAAGGTAAAACAAATAAAACTCGAGCTCACACTTCGTTGAATATCACAAACAAACAAAAAATATATAACACACTTGACATATCTAACGAGGAATGACCTCTCTAGAATCTACCCCTTCATAAATAATCGTGAGTTGCTCCTTACATGCATTGACAGAAATATGGATCATACAATGATTGAGGTATTCAAGTGCGAAACCTCGATTCATGACAACCCCATCAACATCGGTGGTAAGGTCTTCAACAATAGCCTTCCCCCTCTTCAAATCCCTTAAAGGATTGCCAGATTCTTTGGAACCCGTGCAGGGATTTGAATACCCATGCTGCTATCGCAAAGGTGATAAAGGAGGACATACATTTATAAACTCGGGGTCATGAGTAGGCTCATCAATACCAACCCTCATCTTCTTAAGAGAAGAAGTGAGACCTTCATGAGAGGATTTCCCCCTCTTCTTACCCATTGATGAGCCCCCCCAAAAGTAGGAGACACACCCATGGGGGAACATGTTCCTCCCGACGTAACCTTCTCTTTATACGATCAAAAAGTTGGGCAGCGGTCAAATCCATTGTAGAATAGAAAAAAAAACATGTTAACCACCTCATTAAAAAAAGGGGGAAATATTTATAAGGTGAGAACAAAGAGCAAGGCTAATGGTCACCATCATCTGGCACCACCCCAAACCGACCTCCAAAATCTGTAGAAGGAGTTCTATGTTTAAGAGAAGCCCAAGCTTTAGGAGGAGTTCTATGTTTAAGAGAAGCCCAAGCTTTAGGAGGAGTTCTATGTTTAAGAGAGGCTCGAGCTTTAAGAGGAGCTCGAGGTTTGCGATTCACCCTAAGATGGGGCTCTACATCATAGTGCCTCATTAACCGACACTCAACAAAGCTCAGAGCGTTCAAAAGAGTCCTCTACTTTTTCTTCTTAGGAAGATAGTTTTGGATATCAGCCAAACTCTACTTCACATTAAGACTCAAGGTTATGATTAGAATAGCCATATTTCTAATCACAACCTTAGTATCGTTCCATAAAATTGACATATACACCCTCCTCGAATCTGTGGGGTTCTATTTTAGAACATAAGCCTCATTAAACTTGGTCATCTCTAAATCTACCCTAAGTTCTTGACATATTAGTATTAGGTAGAGCAGATATCTCCACCCATTAGGCATCAATTGCTCCGGTGCAAGCTGCATCATAACCAAGAATCACCCAATAAGAGGATACAAGGGAAACCTTACCCCTAACCATAGAGCTTTCTCGTGAAAAAAATCTACCTAGCAGGAAGTACATCGCTATCATAAGCACCCTTAAAAGGAATCATTATCTGAATTATGGGAGGGATGTCATAGGTTCTTCTTATTCTCTCTTCATCCTGGGACAACAACCCACAAGTTTTAAGAATGGTTGCCTAGCCCCTAAGGCGACTTGTCAGCTAGCCAGATCCTATATTCCTATTTTTTATCTATATCCAAGATACTAAAATCTGAATCTAAGGCACGCTCAATCTCACAGTAGGAATGGTCTGGGGATTGGGTAGAGGTAGACGATTGTGGTGAAGACTAACTTGCTTCACTAGAAGAACTCGAGCTAGAAGACCCCAAGTTTCCACTTGTACTAGAATACTTGGGACTCTCCCATGAGCCAGAGCTAGAAGCTGATGTCTCTTCTCTTTGCATTCTATTAGAAGCTACAAAAGCATAAAGACAAAACAATAACAGGTGGTAAGGTATGAGAAAAAAAATTACCTAGAGACGAGTTGAAAATAAAAGAAAATATTTCTTTTAAAATCGACCTGAAAAGAAAGTAGAAAATCGTTAGGTTCTCAATGCTTGAGTTCTAAAAAAGCCAAACATAGAATATTATAGCGCGAGCTGAATTTTTACCTTCGAACTAAAAATATTTTATAACTTGAGGTGAAATGAAAGAGCGTTTTCCTTCACTATTTCTCAATTTTGCAGGTAAATAATGATAAAATCCCATCCCAAGCACCCCTTTATATAGGGGCATTGGATTCCTCTCTCTAATCAATTGACACACATTTATTGTGGGAGTCAAATGGTTCATATCCTATGCCCGGTATTCACTTTTTCACCTCAAACCAAAGCCCGAGCTGAATGAGTGGAGGGACTTGATGTTTGGACATCTAGACCGATCCAAAGCTCGGATCTTGTAAACTACCCAAGCCAAGGCTAGCCCAAGATAGAAGATGAAGTACCCTAAACATCCCACCCAAGAGTCGAATGGAAGCATGAGCTTGAGTGAAGACCGAGCCTAATGGCAGCACGAGCTTAAGTATAGCGCGAGATGGTAGCACGAGTAAATCTCAACCTGAATCTCTGACATATTATACATTAAGCTAATTATGCCCTCCTGATAGGTAGTTACGTATAAACATTGTATAATTGACACATATATTCATAAATGTGCTATAAATAGATAGACCCCTAACGAGGATTCACATACTCAACCCATTGTACTAACTTTTCTCTAATCTCTCTATAAGGTATTTAATCTTAACAATAAAGAATATGCCTTAAAAAATAAATAACACCTCAACTAGTCGTGTATTATATTGCTTTCTCTAACCTTATACTACGAATCTATGATGCTGAAATCTTTAAGAAGTTGGACTACAGTGTTTTATTCTTTGATTAAAAAGTTGGTCTATAATCAATTATGTTTCAACTTTTGGCCTACAATCAATTTCACATCTATTTTTATTTTATTTTCTTTATTGTTATATTTCATCTTTCTTGGATGAAAGATATACATTTATATTCTAAATTTTGGCTATGTCTTCATCTATGTTTATGTATATTGTTGATTAAAATATGGTAATTTCTAATTAGTATTTAATTGTAGTTTATGTATTATTATTTTATATAGTGATAAACTCTGACAGACTCTTGAACTCCTACCTTGTGTATATCGCCTCTGCTCTTGGTTTCCTTCGAAACCATAGAATCTTCTTCTCCAGTTTGCTTTTGCATTTCTGGTTTTATAAGAAATTTGTTCCATAAATCTCCTTTAGATTACCCGCTTTCATCTCTCCTGCTACCTTTTATTATTTTTTCAATTTTTCTTGATACTCACGGACATTCCATCTACCCATTTCAAGTCCTGCTAATCTTTTTATATTTTTTAACGTAACTCTTTAATTTAAAAGTAGAGTTTTTATCTTCATAACTCATTAAAACTATCCATCAATCTTAAAAAACCATCTTGTCTAATGGAGATGGGTTTCAGGTGAGAAGAATACGATCCAAATTTATTCTCTTTAAATTAAAGGTATTATACTAATAGTTCATGATAAAACCTATAAAAATAAAATAAATATTAATTTTTAACTTCTTAGTTTTGTAAACTTTATAATTTTTCTAGTAACGAAATTAACTACTTTTATTCAAAATATTATTTAATTTTTATATGCTTTAGTTGATTTATTACTTAAAACATGACATTTGGTACTAAAATGAATCTTATTTGACCTTTGTATGTTCTTGGTATGTTTTTGTTTTTTTTTCCTTTGAATCTTTACGAATGAAACTTGTGAAGATCTATTACAGCGTATTCAAAACTTGGTATATTCTTTATCTTTCTTCTTTGACTTTTCATGAATGAAACTTATGAAAATCTCTTATAGTGTACTTAAAACTTTACTTGGCTTAAATGTTTTAAGTTAGTATAAATATGTTATTTTAAATCTTCAAAGAAGAAAATTTCATTAAATAAATATCTAAAAATAGGATAATTATCAAGTACTTACGTAGAGGTTTTAGGTTTTCTTTTGTTAGTTACATGATCAAGTTTTAAAGTTATGGATTTATCAAAATTTTCGAATAGAATATTTACATACTTGTTCTCGTGTAATAATTTTTTTTATATATCTTTAGGTGTAATTGTTTAATTTTTTGCTCAATGGTTTTTATATAATGAAACTAAGAACTTTATTTCTTATATTATTTTAATATAAAAAAGTTATAACTCTATGTAACTTACAAACATCACGAAGGTATTGTATGATATAATTAATTATTTTATATATGAGTTTCAATATAGTATATATAGAAAATCAAAAAGTGAAAGTTAGATATATTTATGTTTATACTATATAGATTCAATTATATGTTGAGAAAATTTAGACAAAATTTAACCTTATGTTTTTGAATAATATATTTTATGTTTTATATTTTATTTAAATTTGGGTAAAAATTAAAAACATTAATTAAACAAGTTACTTTTCTATTACATATTTCATCATTATATATTTTTTAAAATTTATTAGAGAAAAATGTATGCACTTTTATTTTCTTTTTTCTATTTAATTCAAGGATTAAATGCTTATCATATTGCTTTTGATTAAGAAATGTTTACAATAATATATCCCTAATTAACTAAAAGACTTATAATTAATTTTTATTTGTTTAATTATTAATATATCAAGTAAGTTTTAAATATGTTGGAAGAAAATAACAAAAAAAAAAGTTTGAAATATATAACAATTCAAGTGAAATTAATCACATGTATTTTTTAAATAACTATATTACTCACATGTTCTAATTAAAATTTAAACCTTACACCTTTTACATGCTTAATTTAGCTATATGTTCTAGTTGGTTGAATAAAATATACGTTTTTTTATTAACTTTTACTTTAAAATATATACATATTTTTTACATTCTCAACTTATTAAATATTAAATATTAATTATATTTTTATTAAAATAATTTACAATTATGTAATTGAAATAAAATATCGCAAAACATAGTTCCAAAATTAGTAGTGTTAATTATGTTTTATATGTAGTAAGTTGAAAAATGGTAGTTCCAAAATTAGCAGTGTTAATTATGTTTTATATGTAGTAAGTTGAAAAATTGTGAACACGTTTAAGTGGTTGAAATTATATCCACAACTTCATATATAACAATAAAAATATGAAGAATTGATATTATATTTTTAATTTTTAATATAATTGTATCACTTATATTCTTTATGTATTTTCTTGTGGATATAATTATAAATACTTAAATATTTTGAATATTTTTGTAACTCATCTTATACGTTATGAGCATAAAAAATAATTAACACACTTAATATAAAATGTATATGATATAATTCTATTAAAAATTAAACAGGAGTTATTGATTGCGTATATTATTATCATTAAACATAACATTGTAGACATAATTATAACTACTTATAATGTATCTTATGCATAAAACATAATTAATTTATATTAATAACTTAAAAATTTGAAGTTAATAATACAAATTCTAAGTAAAAAATTGATACAACTTAAAAAGACAACAAATTCTAACCATAAGAATAAAATAAAAAATATTTATAACACAAACAATAAACCTCAGATAGAAATGAAAAATCTTTCTTTTTTATTCTTCCTTACGAGCATAGTTAGCAAAATACAAGATACGTATTATAATATGCTTATATATATATATATATGTTAAAAATTTACTATAAAATATAAACACAATAAAATATATAAATATATAAATATGAGTGATTTGTTTAATTTTAAAAAATATATCAACAAAAAAGTAATAATAAATGTATTCTTTAATAAATTTAATATAAATAGTTTATAATTGATTATAAATTAACCGCTAATACAAAACTTAAGTCAATTTTAAAGTGATTTTTATAATGATATGACTCATTCTTACCCATTTTAAGTTAAAGTTTAATTTTTTTCTCTTTTAATATATGTTATATAATCAATAAATTTTATTATTAAATAATTAATCTATGTATTTAAATTCAATTATTCTGAAAATTTTATTATTTATTTGTTTGAGAAAAGAATTTTTTAATAAATTATATTAAAACAACTATAATATAAATATAATTTATCCTTACTTTAATTATATATGTTATTTTATTATAGTGATAAGAATGATTATTATTATTATTATTATTATTATTATTATTATTATTATTATTATTATTATTATTATTATTTATTACCATAAAAATAATTTTTATTTATTATTATATTGAGAAAAGTATTATTCATGTATACTATTTTTTAGTTTAAAAGTATGATTCTTTTTTTTTTGTATGTTTGAAAATTATTTTGAATATATTAATATTATTCATTATTTCGTACGTATAGATATAATATGAGTATAAGAATCGCTAACTAGAGGTATTAGCTGTTGCTTAATAACATATCGTCACGACCTTATTTTTCAAGTATCGATCGTGCGGCATTTAGCACTATCCATTGCACTAAGCCTGCCTTTGAATCCGAATAAAACTCCAAAGAGACTAGAAAGAGAGTTTGCAAAGAATGCTTTGTATTGCTCTAGAGAGAGTTTATGTTACAAGATGCTAAGAATTCCCAAAATGAATACAAATGAAGACCAATAGGTCTATTTATAGTGTGGCACCAAGCTTAAGACTATGCCACATATTTCTAGATCCTTCGAGCTCTAGAATGTACAAGAATCCTCTAGTGTTATGTACAACATGCCACGAGGTTCTAGGACCTTCTAGCCAACTCTAGAGTCTTCTAGGAGTGTCTAGCTTCTTCATGCAAGTTCTAGGATGTTCCGTAAGCTTCCAGCGGCTTCTACATCCTTCAAGAACCCTCCACCACATTCTAGAATATTCTAGTCCATTCTAGCACCCTCTAGCGTGCTCTAGAACATTCTAGGATCTTCAAGGCTTGAGTTGAGTCCATCCAACTCTAGCTTATTCTAGACATCTCTAGGCAACTCTATAACTTTCCATGTAGAATAGTCTAGATCCTTTAGGCAACCACCATTTATTTTGGATTTTTAGGGTCATTTCGTGCGGGGCGTGACAATATGCTCTATTTAGATATATAAAATTTTTAGAGTTTTAAGTTTAATTACAAATGTGTTGTAGTTATTTAAAAAAGGGAAGAAATATTCTAAAAATACAGTAGGTTAGATAAATTTGATATTTAAGTTCATTAAATTTTAAATATTATATTAAAAATCCACTAAGTATGATAAGTAAGATAATAAAAGTTTATATAAAATTCATAGTGTCGTATTTTTTAAACGTAAGGTGGCGTTTGGTTCGTAGAATGAAATCGAAATTGAGATCGGAATGATAATGAAATGGAATAGAAAGGAAACACTGGTTTGACAACTAGAATCAAGCTCGGAATCAGGATTACATTGTTTGGTTTGCGACTGGAATAGAATGAAAAAACTGTAAATTACCTTAATACCCCTACATTCCGTAAAGTTCAAATAATGTCATTTAATTACTATTTTTTCGGCGAACAAAATACATTATTGAAATCATTATTTTTCTAAATAATTATTACTTAATTAAAAAGAAAATAGATTATTAAAATTATTATTTTTCTAAATAGGGTTTAGGGTTTTGAGGTTTGGGATTTAGGATTTGAGATTTAGGGTTTAGGGCTATATTTGTGGGTTAAGGTTTAGGTTAAAATTATTTTTTTTCTAAAAAAGGTTTAGGGTTTTAGAATTTAAGATTTAGGATTTTGGATTTAGGGTTTGAGGATTTAGGGTTTGGGGTTTAGGGTTTAGGGATTTGAGGTTTAGGGTTTTGGGATTTGGGATTTGGGCTTTAGGGTTTGTGGATTTAGGGTTTTGGGATTTATGATTTGAGTTTAGGGTTATATTTAAGGTGAGGGTAAAATTGGAAAAAAATTTGAGATAGGTAATCATGATTCCTAAAGGGGGAGAAGGAATTGCAATTCCTTCTCTTATAGTAATCGATTCCATTCTGTACCCTTCATTCACCCGACCAAACACACAAATGGAAGGAATCAATTCTGATTCCTTTCCATTCCAACATCACTTAACTGTTTTGATATATTGATCTATCTAGAGCTTGACCTATAAGACAATTCCTTCCAAAGGAATTGTTTATGCCCATGCCCACAACACGCTCGTAGGAGAGATTTCTCCGAGGGAGCTTCGGTGTATATTGGATCGACCGCCAGCCTAAGCTATTTGGTTTTTATAGGGTCAAAAACTAGATTGAGCTATGAGTGGTTGACCTCAAACCATGAATGTGTTTGCCTTTTACCTTTATGCCCTTGTAACACCTTACACTTGTACACTCTATATAATCGACACATGTATGTATAATGCTATCTATATATGGATGGAATCCATAAGTGATCCACATATTCAAGCAATTGATCTGACTTCTCTCTAATTTCTCCCTTTATAAATTGAATAAATCCCAACATTTTGGCACTAATGCTTGAATATATGCATCACTTTGGGAGTCCATCTATATATATAGCATTATGCTTATTGGTGTCGATTATAAAGAGTATACACGTGTAAGGGTGTTAGAAGGGCATAAAGGTAAAAAGTAAACACATTCATGGTCTGAGGTTGACCACATATAGCTTGGTTTGGTGGTTGACCCTATAAACATCAACTAGCTCAGGGTAGTAGTCGACCCTATAGATATCAAGGCTCTCTCGGATGGATCTCTCCTACGAGTGTGTTGTGGGCTTGGGCATAGAAAGATCTTTTGGAATGACTCATCTTATAGCTTGAGTTGTTAGATGGGTTGGGCTTTAGGTCGATCCATATGTCAAAACATCTAGTCCCCATACTCTTTTAGCTTGAGCTCTAAGTTTAGATGTAAGAGTAATACTTGGGCAGTAGATTTGAATCATTCAAATCCCCTAATAAATGCTTATCAATGGATTGGAGAGAGAAATATAGGCTTTTATATATAAGGAGGTCACTAGGCTGAGCCTTTTCATCATTTCCTACACATCAGACAAAAAGTAAGAGAGAAAACGCTCTATCACCTCAGCTCGAGCCATTAAAACATTTTTAGTTTGGTAGTAAAAAATCAACTTAGCACATAGCTTATTTGCTCCGGTTTCTAGAGTACAAGTTTTTTGAATCTAACATTTTTCTACTTTCTTTTTAGGTCGGTTTTTTATGCCTTACCTTTTTTTTATGTTTTGTAGACATTGTACATATAGAGGAGACCTCGGGCTAGGGTTCTTGGTAGAGCCCATAATACCCCAACTCAAGTGATGACAAAGGGTCCTCTACTAAGACAAATTCTTCAAGCAAACAAGAGTCAATCTGAATCTCAACCTTCTCTCTCCACTTCTCATCCTCAGGCCGTACCAACTATTAGGTTGAACGTGCCCCAAACTCAAATATCAGTGGCTAGGATATGGAGAAAGAAAGCAAGGAACCTATAGGCCGTACCAAGGGTTGGTCGGCCAAGGTCAATACCAGTGGTTTATCCCCACATGATGAGAGAGGTTGAGAAAACAATATAGCATCCCTTCATCGATCCATATAATGATTCCAATGTTAAGGGCTCGTGACAACTACACCCACATCCAACTGGGTGGATGGTCTTTCATAAGAAGGCTTTATGGTTAGGGGACATGTTTCCCCTTTACCATTTTGTAAGGAGGTTTTTGGCTAAGACTCGGCTTGCACTGGGTCAGGTGATGCCAAATGGCTGAAAGTATCTGCTATACCTTACAATAATATGCAAAGAGCTTAGGGTGTATTTGAAAATATCTATGAAACAGGACCGGGGTATAAATATGGCCCTCCATGAGAATGAGAAGAACTAGAAAGAGTATTTATTCAATGTCTCAAGTTGGTAGGAATTTCCTATCAATGACACAAGGTTGATAAGAAGTACTTGAAATAACACTAAGGTTGTGATAAGGAGCATGAACTCCTTCATCATAACCTTGAGTTTGGACACAAAGCAATGCATATATGATATCCAGAATTATCTGTCTAAGAAAACACCATTAAGGCATCACTTAAATACCACACGCTTTTGTAGCATATGGGATGATGAGGCATGGTTTGATGGAGCCTGCCCATAATATTATTCGTAAGCCTCAAGCTTATCCTAAGCGTAGGACCCCTCTTACAAACTATGGGGTAGGTTTTAGGTGGTCCCTAACGATGGTGAACTAGCCCTTAGACATGAACATTTTTTCACATCTTTTTTTTCAGCTTGACACCATAATATTGACACCTCTTTGCCCTTTGTCTTTTGCAGACACTATATAGTTTGATGCTAATGCTCTCCTAGTGCTGCTTAAGAATAGGGTTCCTCCTTAGGGGATGAGCTTTCAAAGAACTATACCTTATATTCAAGGGAAGGATTCCTCTAAAGGGAACAAGAAGAGTAAATCTTCTAGTCAAGAAGGCCTCTCCACTTCCTCTAAAAATAAAAATAAAACCATGGATAGGCCTGGGCTCAAGCTTGAGCCGTTTAACATATTTGAGCCTTCACTGCCTTCCCCAGGCTGACACACCTCACCCTCTCCAAGCTCGGAACCCCAAGTACATGGTGATCCCATAAAGGATTCAAGAAAAGGGAAGGGTTTTGTCAACGATCTGACTACCGATGTGGATGTAATGGCTTTGTATCATGGAATGGTACCAAAGAAACTTGACCACTATATGGGTCACATTCTAGTTATGGCACACGAGAAGTAGCTTGATGCCATATGTGAGGATAAGGGCTATGAGGTTGTGATTAGTCACCTGACATACCAAGTGTGGCAATTTGATTCTCCATTCATGTTTATATTTATTTATTATCATGAATATTTCTTATGTTTAACCTCGTGTTCTCTAGCTTTTTCAGTTGCAATTGCTTTATAGGTTGAACAAGATCCAAGGCATAGAGAGTTTGAAGCACAAACTCATATAGGAAAAGGAGGAGCATGCTTCAATTTGGGCCAAGTAAGCATTGTTATTGGCAAAAGCCAATAAATGGGAGGGCGAGGCCATCGATAAAGAGGAGAAATTGTCCAAGGCCATCATTGAGCTTAATGATAATGCGAGGTGTTTGGTAGAGCTCAAGGAGGCCCGAGAAAAGGATAAAACTGACATTGAGTCATGTAATCATAGGCTATCTAAAAAAAGACAAGGCTAAGTGCGAGCTTGATGCCGTGGCCGAGTAGTTAATCTTGAGTGTGGGTTAGCTATGGATTCTTTGAAAAATGAGGCCAGGAAGAGGGGCCTGAGTGAGTATTATTACTAGATTTTGGATATCCTAGTTAGTCCTCAGTACGTGCCTACTTGGTCCCAAAATGGGGACGAGGATCAGAACTTAGACTCGGGTGAGAACGGTGGCAGGCTCAAGGAGGCTGATGTAGAAGGTGAGATCGGGAACCATTAATGTTGTAATGACTCGAGACTCTTGCTAAGTAGATTATAAGCCATCTATATTTTTCCTTCCTTTCAAGCTCGATGCCATTCCTACATGTATAGACGCGAGTTGTGCCTTGTAATATTCTTTTTGAATCATTAATGAAAATCAATCTACTTTTGGGAACTATGTCGATTGTCTAATAGTGCATTTATATAACTTTTTGTGTCCATTTATGATGTTAACCTACCTCGCTAATTTAGGGACATATATCATTAAACTTTTCTTAACACCATATTCTATAAAAGAGGGTGAGGGACATTTGTTGAATTTAGACAATCTTGTTGAAATATGTTCCAACTACTTCTCCATCTTTCTTGTTCGAACATTATGGATTCTGATCATGCTAATAGATATTCATTCTGAGCTTTGAAACTACAAAATGTAAGATTTAAGACCGAGGTATAATAATTGAAATTTGAGTTATCTAGGCTCTAGGATAAGTTAAAGCTTTATGAAGAGACTAAGTGTGAGCTCTCCTCTTGTAAGGAGTAACTATCACCTCGATTAGGAACCAGGTTGGCACTCTGACGATGAAGGGAGAGTTGAGCACCTTGGTCAGGAACCAAGTAGAGCTCCCTCTCTGACTATTATATGTCATAGGCTAACCACAACGATTAAGAACCAAGTAGAGCGCCTTAACACTTGTAGAGTTCGTTCCCTAGTTAATGAAAAATTACAAATAGAAAAATACATCGGTCGGGCATCGCAAGTGCATTCTATGAAGAATATTTTTATTGTCTGAACTTACAATGTTTTTTAAATACTTATTAATACACCACTTGGCCTCCTAGAAAGCTAAAGATTCCTCAAATGTTTAGACACTCGATTGGTGTTCAGATCATCAGTCTTCTCCATCAAGGGTAATAGCTTGGCTTGAATCTTGATAATTGTCTTCTGGATATCGATCATTATCTTAAAAGGGATTGAGTTCAATATGAGCATAAAATGTTCCAATTCTTCGGTAACTCCCATCACCTTGAGGAAGACCCTCTCAGATTGCTTCATATAGAAGTTTGCCCAATATGACTCTTTGTTCACTAGGGTAGCCATTTTAGTTATGATCCTTCTTTCTTAAGCTTGAGTCTGAGATAATTGCTCTTTATAAGAGTTAAGCTCACACTTGGTCTCTTTATAAAGCTTTAACTTATCCTCGAGTCTGGACAGCTCGACTTTCAAATCTTGCACCTCAGTCTTAAAAATCTTACATTTTTCAATTTCAAAGCTCGGACTGAATGTCTTTTAGCACGACCAGAATCCATAATGTTTGAAGAAGAAAGATGGAGAAGTAGTTGGAAAATATTTCAATAAGATTGTCTGAATTCAACAAATATCCCTAACCCCTCATTTTATAGGAAATGGTTTCAAAAAAGGTTTAAGGACACATGTCCCAAAAATAGTAAGGTAGGTTAGCATCATAAATGGACACATAAATGAACTATTAAACAATCAACATAGTTCCCAAAATTAGATTGATTTTCATTAATTATTCAAAAGAAAGTTATAAGGCACAACCTGCAACTATACACGTAAAAATGGTGTCAAACTTGAAAGGAAGGAAAAATAGAGAGGGCTTATAATCTACTTAACATGAGCCTAGAGTCACTACTATATCAATGGTTCTCGATCTCACCTTTTGCACTGGCCTCCTCGGGCCCCTCACTGCTCTCACCCGAGTTCGAGTCCTAATCCTTATCCACATCTTGGGATCAAGTAGGCATGTACTAAGGACTAACTCAGATATCCAAAATCTGGTAATAATACTCACTCAGGCCCCTCTTCTTGGCCTTCTTTTTAAAAGAATCTATGGCCAACCTATACCATATTTCCACACTCGAGGTCAGCTGCTCGACCATGTCATCAAGCTCGCACTTAGCCTTGTCTTTTTCTTCAGCTACCCTATGATTACATACCTCAATGTCAACCTTAGCCATTTTTTGGGCTTCCTTGAGCTCTGCTAAACACCTCGCATTATCATTAAGCTCTATGATGGCCTTGGACATTTTATCCTCTATATTGATGGCCTCGCCCTTCCATTTATTGGCCTTTTCCAGTAGCAATGTATACTTGGCCCAAGTTGAAGCATGCTTCTTCTTTTCCTGTGCGATTTTGTGCTTTAAAATCTCTACACCTCGGACCCTATTCAACCTATAAAGCAGCTACAATTGAAAAAGCTAGAGGATGCGAGGTCAAACATAAGAAATATAAATGTGAAAGGAGAAGTTAGATTGCCACACCTGGTACATCAAGTGACTAATCATGACCTCAGAACCCTCATCCTTACATATGGCATCCAGTTGCCTCTCGTATGCCATAATTTAAAGGTAACCCATATAGTGTTCAAGTTGCCCTGGTGCCATATATACCACAATACAAAACCACCCCATCCACATTAGCAGTCAGATCGTTGACAACACCTTTCTCTTTTCTTGAATCCCTTACATGATGAATAAGTACCTGAGGTGCCGAGCTGGGAGGGGGTGAAGTGTGTCGAATATGTTTAACAGTTCAAGCTTGAGCTTAAGCTCATCCATGGTTTTCCTTTTCTCTTTATAGATGGTGAAAAGGCCTTCCTACAAGAAGATTTACTCTTATTCTTCCCTTTAGAGGAGTCCTTCCTTTGAACAGAAGGCATAGTTCTTTTAGAGCTCATCCTCTAAGAAGGAACCTTATTCTTTAGTTGGGCTAAGAGAGCATCAACATCGAACTCCATAGTATATGTAAAGACAAAGGACGAGGAGGTGTCAATATTATAGGGTCGAGCCATAAAAAAAGATGAGGAAAAATATTCAAGTCTAAAGGCTAGTTTACCATCGTTAGGAACCACCTTAAATCTACCCATGTAGTCGGTAGGAGAGGTCTTGTACTTGGGAGGAGCTCGAGGCTTACGACTAATCCTATAGGGATGCTTCACTAAACCGTGCCTCATCAACCCACATACTACAAAGTGTAGGGTATTTAACAGATGCCTTCACAGGGTTTTCTGAGATAGATAGTTCTAGATAGATATCAACCAGGCATTGCTTTACTTCCAAACACTAATGAACATTTATTATCTAATTTTCAAATGTAACAAATCACTAGTATGATACTTGTGATTTTAAAGTTTTAAAAATGGGACACTATATATTTATTAAGATTTTTAAAACCTTTTTTTGGTTGAAAAAGGGAGGGTCATTATCGTATTAGACATCGATGGCATGTCATTGTCTAAATTATAAAATTTATAAGAGATACCAATCATTAGTTATTAGGGAGGTTACTTATACAAGTTTGACATAGTCGAATAGATGTTGAGGTTCGAATCACATACCTCGTTATATAATAAGATAATAATGCTCCTTGCACATAAATAGATTTTCATCCAAATTATTCTTCAATCGATAAGCCTTTTGATATCTTAATTTATAAATTTAATAGAATATTAATATATTACATAAAAGTCAACTAAGGATTCCATTATTACGTTAAATAGGTCGATTTAGGTTTATTATTTATAAATGAGTCAATTTTGTTTTTTAATTTATAACAATAAAACATTTTAGTTATAGGAGTAAAGTGTATAATTTTAAAATAATAGGACTAGAGTGTTCATTTTTAATAAGTATGAGATTAAATATATTTATTTTTTATAATAATAAAACTTATAATATTTATTTAAAAATAACAAGATTAAATTAATTTATTTCATACACCTTAAAAATAAATATATAACATAGTCAAGATAATTAATCAATTCCGACCTCACTGAAAAGAAAAGTTAAAATGTGCGAGTTCTTTACCGTATCTCATTCGAAGTCCAAACCGATCTAAAAATGAAAAGCGAATGCCCACTTGTAGAGAAAATATTAAAAAATCTTATATATTAAATAAAAAATAATTTATAAAAATATTAAAAATATTTATTTCATTATAATTAATTATAATACATTATTAACAATAAAAATATATTTAATAATGTGTATTTTAAAATGATAATTATGTTCATAATGTATAGATAATATTATAATTATGATCAAAGTTAAACATATCTTATCTTTACTCATACATTATAGGTATAATTGTAACAAATAAACGTTTTAAGTATTTTTACAAATTATTAATAAGTTATAGACATAAAACTTAATTAATTCAAAAAATATTATACTCTGAAAAAGTTAATTATATTTTATGTTCATAATATATGAATAATTTATAAAAATATCTAAAATATTTATTTTATTGTAATTATATCCAAAATATTTAAATAACGATAAAAACATGATCATTTTGAACATAATATATCATTATCTATATATTATAAAAATAATTATAATTTTAAAAATTTAAATTATTAAATATATTTTTATCATTATTAATACATTATAAATATAATTATAATAAAATAAATATTTTAAATATTTTTATAAATATTTTATACGAACATAAAAAATAATTAATCGATATTTTACACATATGAGATCATACGTTTTTTTAATTAAACATTACTTCATTATTTATTTTAAAAAAATAATTAATTTCTGATAGAAAAAAGTCAGCTGAATCATACTTTCGTGTTTGACCCACGCTAAGTTTCTCTTTGTCGGAGAACATCCAAGTCAATCAATTTGGCTCCAGAAACACCATTAATTCAATCTGTTCCAACCCTTTTAGCTAATTTCTAAATTCTAAGATATTCACTCCCTTTCCTTTCTTTTTTTTTTAAACATTATTATTATTATTCTTATTAGAGATTCAAGGTCAAAAACGCACAAGTGACAGATCTTCCTTGGTTCTCTCATCAACTGAAGCTCGAACGAGCTCCTTCCTAGTTGAAAACAGGTGTAAAGAACAAGTGGGTTCTTGGTTTTTCATTCTTTTATTATCAGTTTTATTTGAAGATTGTTATCAAAGAGAAGAAACGTCTATTTAAACGTTAATTTTTTTTTTGACTGGGGTATTTTTGTTTGTTAAAGTGTATCCAAGGGTCAGGGTGAGGGAAGAAGAAGATGATTATCAAGTTGATCGACATGTTGTTGGTGATTTTTGTTCTAAAGGTTTGTTATGTGATTGTGATCTTATTCTACCATCTTCTTTTCATTCTCACAAAAATACCCAAATCTTCCCTCTCAAATTCATTTGCAATTCCCTCTTTACATTTTTAAGCTGTATAATTGGTTATACTATCAGATTATTCTGGTGATGGTTTTCTATAATTTTTTTGAGTAATTTCCCGTTTGGGAAATATTAGAATCTTATTGAACTTCTTTCTTAGCAGAATTGGTTTCAGACTTCAAGTAGTGTTATACATAAGAAAATCTTCAATTATTGTTAATATGGTCCAATTCAATAAATAAAATCCATTACAATGTCAGGAAATTACAAAAAAAAAAAAAACACCTTAAAACTTATAAGAACAAAATTAGCCCCCAATAAAATAGAACATGATTCAATTACACGATGTTAACGGATTTAAATGACTATAATTTAATTTGAATAATGTAAAAGGTATAGGTATCCAAGTTTAGAAACTGGTACCCATTTTTACATATGTTATCGAAGAGTTTCAATTTTTAGTTAAATGGTTCCAATATTAAGAATTGTGAACAAAAAATAGGGTGTTAAATTTATGAATTAGGGTAGTAAATTGAAATTATTTTATGAACTATGGTACCATGTAGAACTATTTTATAGATTAGGATATTAAATTGGAACCATTTAATGAATATGGGTACTAAATTAAAACTTTTCAATAACATAGGCGAAAAGGGATATCGGTTACTAAATATGAGTACCACTGTGGTACCTGACCCCCCAAAAAATCTTTATAATTTCTCTCTTTAAAATCCATCAAACTCCTACTCTCGTTTTAAATAAAATGTTTAAAATTCTTTCAATTTTCAGTTCTGTTTGTCCAGGATGGAAATATTCTGTTTTTATTTTTCCCCTCTCCACGATACTAGAAAATAATGAAGATGCATAACTCTTCCTCTATCAACTTATGATCTTAATTCCTTTACTAATGAATAATGATACAAAATAGGTGTTGGTACTTTTGGATTACTTCTATTTTTATTTTGATACTTTGTTTGATCTTTATTCTCAATTAGGACACATAAAATACCCCTATTATGATTAATGATACACATTTTGGTCAATTTTAATCATAATTGCATCTCGGAATTACTCCAATTTGTTGAGATTATTATTGAATTTGTGCAAAAAGTGTACAGATATTATTTCAACCATAATTGTATCTTTGATTTACTCTAAATAGGTGTATTTCATATGTCCCAGTTGAGAATATGGGTTAAAAAAAATACCAAAATAAGAATATAGGTGGTGTAAAGGTATCGATTCCTACAAGACAGCCTTAATTTTAATGTATTTGATGTTATATTACTCAGATTCTTTTAGAACACCGAGAGTCTAAGTCATAAATACATACTTGGGTATCAGACACCTATGTCTATATCATGTTATTTAAATATGGATACTTTACGAACTATGAAGAGTCTAAGTAACATAGATTTGATGTAGTTAATCCTTGTACTTGGAAAATTCTTTTCAATGAAGTTCGTATGTTTCTCTTTCAGTTATATTTTACTCTATTATATTATCTTTTTCTTACACATGTATGTTTTATGATCCGCAGTGAAGGTGCCTGAAGATGTTTCTCCACCCTCCTTAGCAAAAGTTCCAAAGTCTTGTGTAGCTAATTTCACAATACCGCCTGTTTCTGACGCAGAAGGTTTGATTCGAATCATATATGAGTTTAACAAGACTTCAATCTATGATATATTACAACATTTAATGGTATTAATTTGTTTGGTAGAAACAGAGAGGAGCAATGAAAGATATGACAATGATAATAAACAAAATATCAGAGCCAGCTCAATCCCTCCCCCTCGTGCTGTCATATCTAGTCCTGGTATTTTTACTAAACCACCTTTTTTTTTGCAAGTTATGATCTGTATCTACTTCTATTTTGATGGTAATTTATGAAATAAGGTGTGATATGTATGCAAACTACTCATGATCCCTGACATTGTTATTTAGACTCTTTTAGAATACTAAGAGTTTTATATTTTTTGATACAGGACTAGAGAGTAGGTGACACATGTATTTATATTAGTAGTGGAAATGTAACTAATGTAGCTATATATAACTAGCTATAACAAAATGAAGTTCAATTAAGAAAAGTCAGTTTTTGACTTGCTTTTCATTTCTCTTTCTTGTCTCTCCCTGGACTCTGTGTGACTCTATGTGATCACATCATATGGTGTATAAGATTTCATTGATGGAACAAGGAGCATTCTTAAGAGGTATTTTCCTGGAACAACAACAATTTTGCTTGAGTTTTCAATATGAAATCGAACAAAAGGAACTATACAAAGCTGGATCTATGGTTCAATGTCTACTGAGTTTTCAGGTTATCTTACAGGTAACAAAACAAAACGTGAGTTATTGGAGACAGATGACACGTCCATCCTATGCAAACTAGAAGTAAGTCTGATACGGTCAAACCTAAAATCCCTTATACCCTTGTATTGTTAAAATTCCTTGGAAACCTAAGTTTTGGAAGGTAGTATATAGTATCTTGAGTGAAAGGCATCAATGCAGGCTGAATATGATGCACTCGTGAAGGATTATAACTGGGATTTGGTTCCTAAACTAGTGGATTAGAAAGTCATTGGGTGTAGATTGTGGCATAAAATTAAGACATTGGCTGCTGGACATATTAATAAATGAAAGTCAAGGCTTGTAGCTCAGGGGTATCTTCAAACTCATGGGTGGACTATATAAAAACATTTAGTCGTAATGTTGATGCCACTACTATTCATTTGGTGTTGTCTATTGTTGTGCATTATGGTTAGGATATTCGTTAGTTAGACATTTAGTACGCTTTTTTGAGTGATGATTTGGAGGAATATGTTTAATGGTGCAGCCCACTAGGTTTTGTTGATTCTACTGGACTATAGTTTGTGTGTAAGCTTAATAAGTCCCTCTCAAGATTGAACGAAGCTTCTCGAGCTTGGTATCATAAATTGAGTGCTTGTTTGTTGTCTTGGGGTTTCACAAACACTCATACAGATACTTGCATGTTTATTTAGAGGAAAGGTTTTGATGTTGACACGAAGTGAGACCTAGAGATCAATGTTGAGATCTTCACTCGGAACGTTCTAAATCAGATTTTAAAGATAAAGAGAATAAGGATCGTGACTTGCTATTTATAACGAGATAGGAACCTTGGAATCAAAGAATGATTGTTTAGATGCTACACTCAAGAATAGGGGAAGATGTAGGTGATAAGTCAAGTTTTGAACGTCACAAGATTGTTCTTGATAAGTTCAAATAAAGTTCTCAAGGAAATAAAGAGAAACACTCTCATTAAAATTATATTCAAAGTTTCGGTTTTTAATTAAAACCTTACATAGATATTTATAGATTCTAAAGCCCTAGCTAATAAAACATAAATAAAAAACTTAAAAAATTATTACTAAAAATTGAATATCAAATCCTATGAAATAAAGTAAATATTAGACCTACCAAATAAACTATGAAATTAAGAAAGATAATTAAGTATTTGGCAGATTTTTGGGTATTGATTAAAAGTCATTTGTGACCTAATAAACTTTCAAATTATGAAAATTCTATCTTTGTCAATATTGTAGCCCATTGAGTTAGATTTGTAACACAATATGTTTTGCTTTAATTGGATATTGGATAGAAAAGAAATGGCGAATATACCTACAGCTGCTCAACTAAACTTCTTTATTTTGGAATTTATTTTATTTCATGCCCAAACAGTCCAAATAGTTTGTGAATAAGTCCATACATGCTTCATGATCCGTCAAGTTACTCTTGATTAATTGTCCTACTTGGAACAGATCATGGAATATTTAGAGATACTCTTGATCCGCATCAGATGTTATCATTCTATTGGTCTATTGGTCTATTGGTCTATGTCGATGCTATTGTATTAACCGGAACTAGTTATGCTTTCTCAAGTCTTTTGTTCAACAGTTGTATGTTGTTTTTCCTTTCAAAGATGGTGGGAATTTGAACTATTTCCTTGGCATCCAACTTACAAGGTTTGGTCATGGATTATTCCCCAATGCACTTGATCTCACTGCATATTCAGTTGCATAGATGCTTAGTGAGTCTTTCTTGAAGACAATCTCATTTCAAGGTCTTCAACTAAACAAAAAGTAGTGGCTTGCTCGTATGCAGAGTCAAAATATCGTGCCTTTGCTTTTGTTTCGGTTGAGATAAAATGGATAAAGTCCTTATTAACTAAGACTAGCTTACAACTAAAGTAAACTCCTTTGTTATATCGTGATAATGTGTGCGTAAAGTATTTAACTCAAAATCTAGTGCTGCATCAACGAACCAAACATATATTCACTTCATCAAAGAACAAGTTTTGAAGAAAGTATCAATAGGCAGACCTACTCACTAAACCTTCGTCCAAGTAACGACGATTTGTGGAGCTAAGAAACAAACTTATGGTGCATAAGTCACCTTAAGTTTGCTGGGAGCATCACAAATAGTACTAAGTGCTAGTTGTAGGACCGGAGAGTAGGTGACACGTGTATTGATATTAGTGGTGGAATGTAACTAATCTAGCTATATATAGCTAGCTAGCTGTAAGAAAATGGAGTTTAGTTAAGAAAAGTCAGTGTGTAACTTGCTTTTCATGTCTCTTTCTTCTCTCTCCCTCTCTCTCTCTATGGACTCTTACCTTTACTTGTATTCGGGTGTTGGGCCCATTTTTCTAAATATTTTGTAAACTAGTATCAAATCGAAGTATCCGACTACACAAATTTATGTCATTGTCCTGTTACTTGGAAATAGATATTTCACAAAAAAAATGAAAAGTTCAAATAATATCATCCCTTATAATAAAACATCAAGTGAACAGACATGTTTGCTTTATATAGGTCAACGAGCAACGCGGTCAAGTAAATATGTCCATATTTATATGAATACATATCGTTGGCTTGGGTAACATCTTTTTGTTGACCATCACATTCTATTGACATATTTTGCTTCATTTTGATTTCAGATAATGATTTGATGATTGGAAAAAATAATAGAGTCACAACAGTACGGCAATCGGTTTTGAAGCATCATAATTTGATTCAAAGCAGACACGAACGATGCAAGGTCATCCCAACAAAGATTAATGAAAATTCTATAAACAGAAAAAAGTCCAAAGAGGCTTCAGATGAGAGCAATGCTAAAGGAAGGAGATGATTAGTTGTGACTGCCAAGAGTCCGGCAAGGCAGATAAAAACTGGAAAACCAAGCTCTCTAAAAATTTGAGCTTTTCATTTTTGTAGTTGCCACTCAACATTCAACACGTGCTCTCATGCTCTTGTTGGAGTACGTATTAATTTAAAATGGTTACACAATCTCTGATGTATAAAATGAATATACGGAAAATATATTTACAATGCAATTCCATGAGTGATAATACAAGTATAAATACAATAAATGAAAATCTATTTTTTAGGAAAAATATTTTTAAGAAAGATATATTAGTTGCATACAATTAATATATCACTAATGATGATTTATTAACACTCCTTCTCAAGTTGGTGCGTAGATATCGATCATGTTCAACTTACTTAGTGATTCATATAATGCCTTCTTGGAAACTCCTTTAGTAAGCATATCTGCAAGTTGTTCTACAGTGGGAACAAAATGAAAGCTAATAAGTTTGACATCTAACTTTTCTTTTATAAAGTGACGGTCAACCTTTACATGCTTAGTGCGATCATGTTGTACTGGATTTTGTGATATATCAATGGCTGTCCGATTGTCGCAATACATCTGTATAGTATTTTTGAATTTGAAACCCAAATCAAATAACAAAGTTCTTATTCATAGTAATTCACAATACCCATTAAGTCATACCTCTATACTTAACCTCAACACTAGATCGTGCCACCATTTTTTGCTTCTTACTTTTCCATGTAACCAAATTACCTCCCACAAAGGTGAAATAACTCGATGTTGACTTTCTATCTGTAATACTTCCTGCCCAATCAACATCTATGAAGCCACATACTTGAAGAGGATTGTTGTGTTTAGAGAACATTACTCCTTTTCCTCGAGTCGATTTCAAATACCTTAAAATTCTCAAAACTGCATTCATGTGATTCTCACTTGGATTATGCATGAACTGACTCACCACACTTACTGTATATGCAAAATTTGGTCTAGTATGAGCCAAGTAAATCAAATTCCCAACCAATCTCTGATAGCGAGCTCGATCAGTTGGTATTTGATCTGGATACTCTGCTAAACAATGGTTTTGCTTAATAGGAGTGTCAATAGGTTTGCAATCCAACATACCTGTCTCTATTAGCAGATCAATAATGTACTTCCTCTAACACAGATATATTCCTTCTCTTCCACTGACTACCTCAATTCCTAAGAAGTACTTTAGTTCACCTAAGTCCTTCATCTCGAATTCAGAGGCTAGTTGTCTTTATAATTTATCCATCTCAACAGTATCATCACCAATGATTACCATATCATCACTAGTGATTACCATATCATCAACATAAATGATTAGGGATGTTACCTTCCCTCGTTGATGTTTGAGAAATAGAGTGTGGTCTGAATTACTATGTCTGTAACCAACCTTCTGCATGAACTGTGAAAACCTTCCAAACCAGGCTCGAGGGGATTGCTTGAGACCATACAAAGACTTCCTCAATTTGCATAAAAAATTATCAGGAGAATCAACTACATACCCAGGTGGAAGACTCATGTACACCTCATCGACTAATTCTCCATGAAGAAACGCATTCTTGACATCAAACTACCGAAGTGGCCAGTTTAGGTTAGCGGCAAGTCAGAGCAGAACCTGAATAGAGTTCATTTTGGCAACAGGAGAAAAAGTCTCATGGTAGTCTACACCATACGTTTGAGTAAACCCTTTTGCTACAAGACGAGCTTTATACAGATTTACAGATCCATCACCATTATGTTTTACAGTAAACACCCATCGACAACCAAGTGCCTTTTTTCCTTGTGATGGTGGCACAAGTTTCCAAGTATCATTCTTCTGTAACGCCTCCATCTCTACAGTCATTGTCTTTCTCCATATTGGATCTCCTAATGCATCCTACACTTTGTTAGGTACTGATACACTAGATATTTGATCCATAAATGATTTATATGACTTAGATAATCTTTTAGTGGACATGTAATTGGCTACTGGGTATTTTGATTTTGCATGAATATTTGGTTAATAGCTTTTGGCTGGTTGACCTCGAGTAAACCTATTTGGTAACACATACTGTCCAACATTAGACTCAATGCTATTAGTATCAGTGGGTGTACATACCTCAGATGAGTGACCTTTAGTACTAGGGAGTTGTTGATCAGGGGTAGGAGTAATGCCTGAGGGAACAATTGTGTCTTCAACTTCATTTGTTGTAAGCGAATTTGGTGCTTGAATACTTGGAGCATCTGCTTCTTCGATGACTGGATTCAATGGATTAGGAATCTCATCTGGTCTCATTGAAACATCAGTTGGTGATTCTTCTAATTCCTCCCCCTCACCATGATACAGTTCTTTGAAATATGTATTCTCCCCTTGACGAGCAGTATCAAGTGAGGAAAAATAACTCATGTCCTCAAAGAAGGTAACATCCATAGTGACATAATACTTTCTAGTTGGTGGATGGAAGCATTTGTACCCTTTTTGATAACTTCCATAACCTACAAACACATATTTAATTGCCCGGGCATCTAATTTAGACCTTTGATTTTTAGGAACATGCACAAAGGTAACACAACCAAATACACGCGCAAGAAGATTATGGAAGGATGACAAGGAGACGTAAGATGTGAGAATATGAAAAGGGATTTTTCCGTTAAGGACACTAGATGGGAGATGATTGATGAGATGGACGGAAGCTTGGACATCATCACCCCAAAGATATTTTGGCATATAAGCACTAAATAGGAGTGCACGAGCCATATCAAGTAAATGACGATTTTTTCTTTCAGACACTCCATTTTGTTCTGGTGTTTGCGGACAAGTAGTTTGGTGAATAATCCCATGTGTTTTGAAAAAATCTTGAAAAACATGATTAACATATTCTCCCCCATTGTCAGAATGGAGGATCCGAATGATGCCATTGTATTGTGTTTGAACGAAGGTATGAAAAGTTTGAAAAACTGAAAAAACTTCATCTTTTGTTCTAAGAAGAGAAATCCACGATAACCTTGTACAGTCATCGATAAACGAAACAAAATATCTCATACTCGATATAGTGGGCTCTTTAGATGGTCCCCAAACATCAGAATGAATTAATTCAAAAGGAATAGTACTTTTATTAGAAATACTAGGAGAATAAGTAATACGATGGCTCTTGGCCAAAACACAAGTCTCACAATGTAAAACAGTCTCACTAACACCAATAAATAAAGTAGGCATGGATTTTTTCATAAGACTAAAAGACGGATGCCCTAAGCGATGATGCCACAACCAAATTTCACTTAGCTCATCAGAACTAGAAGTCAATGCAGTGCATGCCCATGCTCCTGGTTTCTCCCCTGTGTAGTTATGATCCAAACGGAACAATCTACCCCTCGACCAATTATTTCCCTAGTAAGAAGATCCTGAAAAATCACATACATAGGATAAAAGGTTACAGAACATTTAGACTCAATATTCAACTATGGGACAGATATTAAGTGATGAGATAAGTCAGGTACATATAAAACATTATGGAGTTGTAAAGATGGAGTGATATGAACTGACCCCTTTCCTAAGACAGGAAAGGCCTCATCGTTAGCGTTCGTAACATAAGACACTGGTGGGGAAGATAACTCATTAAAATAAGATTTATCATAAGTCATATGATCATATGCACCAAAATCAATAATCCAAGTATTAGACCCAACATGGTGAGAAACGTTTAAGATCATACCAATCTTACCACGACCAGCTATTGAAGCTGTAGGGATACCTCCACATTCCATTGGATGATCCTGTCCAGTTACTCCACAGTAGTCTGGTTCTTGGACAATTTGCACTGCAACTACTTTTTCTTTATAACGATGATGTTGTCGTTTTGCTCCATAGTAGTCTGTTTTGGATTGCAAGTGTGGATACATTTTCGAACAAGTCTCATGAAGATGCCTCCGTTCATTACAATAAGAGCAGTGAGAACGAGGGCGATTGGTAAAGCCTGGTGGAGGTCCCTACTGATGAAGTGGAATTAAATTTTGCTACTGGAGGAAAGGTGCCTTTGATTTGGCTTGAATGGCTAGGCTTGATACCTCAACTTGTGCCTGAGGAAGACTTTCCTATTGAGATTCGTCTTTATGGATGTATTTAAAGGCAGAAGTCAAGCTCGAAGGGTCTGACATTCGAAGCAATTCACCTTTAGCACTATTATGTCAAGGCCTTTTAAAAAAGCATGTACTCATTCAAGCTCCTTCTCCTTCTGGTACTATAAAAGGTCTTCTTGATTTTTAATTTTTAATTTTACACGGGCGTTTCTGGTCAATTTCAGCCCATACATTTTTCAACTTAGTAAAAAATAGAGATACTGGTTGCCCATTTTGCTGCATACCAGCAGCTTTGCACATGAGTTCATGAACTTGAATAAAGTCAGACTCATTTGTATAAAGATCACTTAAGGTATTCCATATGGTCTCAGCAGTTTCACATTCCTCCACCATTTGTAATATATCATCAGTGATGACTCTAAATAGAATTGACATTACAAAGCCATCATCATCTTCCCACCTAGTATAGGCTTCTACATCATCTTGACTAGGAGCCCTGATTGATCCAGATACATGTCCCATCTTATGCATCTCATGAAGATAAATAGACATAACTTTTTTCCATGTTTGAAAATTGGTACTATTAAGTTTAGTACCTCCGAAAGAACCAATTTCTGAACTCTTAACAAAAAATTCAAATTTTGGAACTTCGTTAATTCTGGAAACCTAATGTTGTCTTGAATCTTCCATTGAAATAATAAAAAATATATATATTTTACAATGGAATAAAAATTTTGGATTTTTATTTTGGGCCAGACTGGACTGTGGATTAGGTTGTCTAATTATTAAGTGGGTTGATGGGTTGGGCTGATGAGTAAGCGGGTTGATGGGCTGATGGGCTTGGACTAGGGTAGAGCTGAAAAACTGAAAGCTGAAAAAACTAAAAAAGGCACTGCAGTGAAAGCTGAGTAAATATTACTCACAAAAGAACACAGAGTAGTGCGGGAGCTGGTGGGGCGGGGATGGAGCTAGACGGCGCGAGAAGATTAACTGCACTGCATAAAAATAATGACGGAGACGCTATTGCTAATGGCGGCTTTGCTGTTTGGGAACTGGTAAAAAGAATTTTTTTTCTTTCTTTTCTTTTCTACTTTGATACCAAATTGAATATACTTAAAATATATTTACAATGCAATTTCATGAGTGATAATACAAGTATAAATGCAAGAAATGAGAATCTGCTTTGTAAGAAAAATATTTTTAAGAAAGATATATTAGTTGTATGCAACTAATATACAAATGATAAAGTATATTAGTTGCATACAACTAATATACCACTAATGATGATTTATTAACAATATATTTATACCAGAAACGTATTAATCTCACAACTATTGTCATTCTTTTCGTAAATTAGAAATTTACTTTTTATACTTGTAAATCCTACTTAGGGGTTGTACCTTTTAATTATTTTAATTTTTAATTCGTATTTCGGTATAACCTAGTTAAGTCATATTTTCAATTGAGACATTAAATATCCTAATTTAGATTATTTGTATCTATTTGTTTAATTTTAATACTAATAAGTGCTTTTGAGTTATTTAATTATTTAAAATTACTTTAAAATTGATCAAAATACTATTAATAACCTAATTTAAAGTGTCTTAGTGAAAATATGAGTTAATGAGGTACCAAATAAGAATAGCGTTAGTTGATGTTACCGAACTCAGTCATCATGCAGGTTTCTTGTGCATGCATAACATCATCTTTGTATGCCACAACTAACTTATGCAACACTAGAGTTTCAAGGTTCTAAATTTCAACTCTTTACAAATCTGAAAATATTGTGAAAAAGCTAGCTAGCTAGTAAATGGTACATACTATATAGCTCCATCGCTAAAGAGAGTGGTTTTACAAATCACAGAGTTCTAGGAACACGAGGGAGGTGGGCGATGAAACAAATATAATAGTCAGTCAAAAAGACAGTGAAGTCTACACAGGGTTTTAAAAAGAGTTTTATGCCTTAATGCGTTTTTATTGTATCGATGAAGTATAAATCTCAAGGTAGTATAAAACGTAAGACTCATTTTAAAGGTAATTTTCATAGACGATGCAAGTTAATAAGCCTAATTTTTTTTCTTTTAAAGTAGTACTAAAATCATCTCTTTTAATTAAAATAAAGAAAAAATCACATGATAAGATTCAAACGTGAATCTATAGCTTTGAAAGTAAATAACACCTGAACTACACAAGCCAAGTACAATAATATTAATTACAATTAATAACCCTAACTTAATTATTACTAATAATGAATAATAAAACACTAATAAAATAGCATTTATAAAATAAAAATATATATACAATAATAATACTCATAATTCAATCTTGAAATGATCACGAAAAGAAGTTAAAATCGAATTTTAGAAATATTAATAGGAAAAAATGTCTAAGAGACCAGCCTTGAATAGTAATTTAAAACCATGAGTTTACAACGTGTGATCATTATATTTTTCGCTCTCAGCTTGGCTGGCACTCTCTGTCTCAACCATACCTTCCAACTCCATTATGTACATGTACAATCAGTTCTAATCATGAGCAAATTAGCCGTTTTGGTTAATTTGACATTATTGTTTTGGTTCTTCTCTTGTGTTCTTAAGATTACAGTGTTGTAATTATTTTGATCAGGTTGTATTTTTTTTTTTGTATGGCATTCTCAATCTTTCTTTCCATTAATGAAATTTCTTTAGTCTTGGTCAAAGAAAAAAAAACACCACTTTCAACGGAACACCAGGAACATAAAAAATAATACAAAAACAAATCTAACTTAAAAGAAAACCTTATAACGATTTTTTCTAAAGGTATAATTAAAATATGATTGTTATTTAATGGATCAAAAACGTCACTGTTTTGATTTAATCGAAAATTGCATTTTCGTAATTTTGATATTAAATAATAGGAAAAAGTATCATGGGTTTTCATTTTATTTGAGTATAAGTATTTTTCAATCGTTATATTTATAAAAAAATATTTATTTATTATTTTAATTGTAAAAAATGTATTTATTAATCATTTTATTTATAAAAAATGTATTTATTAATTATTTTATTTATAAAACAAAATTTTATTGATTTTTTTTTAAATAAATATTATTAACGACATTTTCATTATTTATTTTCATCCTATCAAGCAAATTATTTTTATAAACCAAGTGGTGAGATATATTACTGTCTTTTATTCATATTCTATAACTAGAATATTTCTGATAATTTTATTTATTTTTAAATAAATTTAAAATTATTAGATGTATTTTTTTTTACACAATTTTTATGAATAAATATATTAAATATCACATTTTTAAAATTAAATACTTAAATCAATTATTTTATATAATTAAAATTACCTGAATAATATCCTTAGCGGTCAAATGTGTTATCATGGATTTCTCTAATTAACACGGGACCCTAAAACACATTTATATAACTCTTTTTGTAGCTACAGCCTAACGAGAAGTAGGAGTGAGACTTCTGCCATTTGTCTCCCATCAATATTCAGCCACCACTCAAAAACGTGTTTCTTGGGCTTGAAAGTTCGCACCTCATATGAGTAAATTCCCTTTTTGCCTTGTATTGTATGTATAAAAAAATTGTACCTCTTTTTTTCACAAGTTATAATAATATTTAACTATTATAAATAATTATTGATTAAATTAATAAAATTTATTTTTTTAATATATAATATGATAAATTCAAAACTTATTTTAATAACTATTAAACAAGATTTTGATTAAATATATTTTGTTCATGTTATAAATAATTATAGATTAAAAAATACAAGCTCGCACCTCATATGAGTAAATTCCCTTTTTGCCTTGTATTGTATGTATAAAAAAATTGTACCTCTTTTTTTCACAAGTTATAATAATATTTAACTATTATAAATAATTATTGATTAAATTAATAAAATTTATTTTTTTAATATATAATATGATAAATTCAAAACTTATTTTAATAACTATTAAACAAGATTTTGATTAAATATATTTTGTTCATGTTATAAATAATTATTGATTAAAATAATATATATTTTTTAATCTATAATTAACTATCACATCAATCATGGTAATGTCACAACTTCTTGTAAATAGATTTTCCAAAAAAAAAAAAAGAAAATGTTGAGTTCTCAATAGTTTTTATCGATAATAACTTTTAATAACTATTAAACAAGATTTTGATTAAATATTTCATGTTTATTTGTGTTAATGATTTGTTATTGTAGAGATTTATTTGATTGTATTTGGATTTTGTTTTATGGGTGGATTTTGAAAGTTGCTGTTCTTTCTATTTTAATTTTATCAACAGAGTATACTTTTTTACATTAAAAAATTAAACCACTAAAATTGTTTATTTATGTAATAAAATTAGTATAAAAGCTTTGAGTTATTAAAACAAATTAGTATTAGAGCTTTAAGTTATCATGTTATTTATTGGGACTTATCAAGTTTGTTCTTTTTTATTTATTTTGAGTTTCTGGTTATCTAATTAGTTATATATTTTCTAGGTTGTACTTTTGTTTATTTAATATTGTGTTTTTATCATGACGAAAAAATACAAAATTAAAAAATTCAACTGTAGAAATGATTTTAGTATTTGAAGAATGAATATGCATGCCATACTAGTTAAAGAAAAGCTTGTTAAGACATTCGAAGGTAGTGATAAATTGTCAAAAAATTTGATTGATGAAGAAAAGATGCATTGATGAAAAATAATCTCAAATCAATTCAGTTGTCTTTATTGATATACTATGTGAGGTTGGTGATGAGAAATATCCTATTGGATTGTGGCTTAAATTGGATAGTGTGTATATGATCAAATGTTTGATAAGTCTGTTATATTTGAAGCATCGCTTGTTGACATTCAGAATGTTAGACCGTACATGATCACCTTGATAAATTTACTAAAATTATTTGTGATATGAAAAATGATTGCGTTAAAATTGATGATGAGGATTAGGCCTTAGTTTTTTTATGTTCTTAACTTATCAATATGAACATTTTGTTGATATTATGCTATATGTGAGAGATAATATTTCTTTGAAAGATGTTAAAATAGTTTTGAATTTCAGAGAGTTGAAAAGAAGGTGTCTATCGGCAACAATGATAGTAGCAATGGTTTATTTTTAGAGGTAAAACTTAAGAAAAAAAACACATAAAAAATGTTCTAAAAATCTAAAAATAAAAATGATAAAGACAATTATTACTGTAAGGAAAAGCACTAGAAAATAAATTGTTCTAAATTGAATGATAAAGGTTGAAAGATTCCACAACCCAATACACTACTAGGGTAAGGAGATGCAAATTCCTAAAAGACTCATCCCTAACTTGCACAAACAAGACAATAGCTACTTATACAAAATATGCAACAGAAGTAGAGAAAGTATAATATTAGACAATGCATATAACTTATGACAACATATATTATATATCAAACAAAAAGCATATAAAAAATAAATGCTTTATAATTAAAGTTTATGCTTTAATAGTTGAGACATACACACATCAAACTTATATTATATTAGTACAACAACTGATTATGCATAGCAGGCAATATAAGAAGGTAAACCCATATAAAGATTGTATTTATGTGGTAACATTCTCGAGTTCCTTAATGCAACCACTCAACAACAAATAATTTACTAAACAATTAAATAGTTACAACTCTAATAGACAATAAAACTACTATTACCTCTATCAATTGAGACCATCTTCCAAATTACCTATTGCTACTTTGCACTTGCTTCTTTACAACTATTTGATTCAATACACGAACTCGACTATCTTCCATAGCCAATATTACCCAATGTGGTATGATTGAAAACTGATGATTAGTAACTAGAAGTATAATTACTCTTAACCTTATGGGAAACATAGTCCACTACAAATATCAAATCTTGTCCAGAAGACACACATTTATACAACGTAATTACACATATAAAAAATTGATAACTAATCACAAAATGACCTACTCTCAAATGTAAACTCTCCAAAATAATTTTGAGAACAAATATAAATCTCATTGTGAATTTTGACAGATTTTTGGCTCTTAAACAATGGATAAAAGAAGAGAAAAATGAGGGAGTATTTATAGCACTTGAAATTTCCACCTCGCCAGCCATCTTGTCAAGAGTGGTGACAAGGTCCATGGCGAGATGCTAAAAGCCACATTTTTTTGTTCCAAAAATTTCCAAGTACAATCCATAAATATGTGCACTAGAAAGAAACTAAAAACACAAGACGTTGGTTCGCTCGTTGAAGACCATAACCTTCAACTTAGTATGTATACTTCGAAAACTAACACTATGGTATGTGTAAACATGCTTGCATAAAAAGTGTACCTAACTATGTATATGTGTAAATTACTGATCTATAGTAACCAACCTTACACAAAGGAAGACAAATACAATAAGTAAGATAATAGACATAGTGTTTTGTAATAAGAAGTCAACACAAAGACACAGAGTACAATATGATTTAAATTTTCACCCTTTGGATTTTTGTGTCAAAACATTGCACAACTAGATACAAAAACTCATCAAACATGAGATGATCATGAAGATGTCCTAAAGTTATTTGTTCTTATGAACAACATAACGAAACATAAACTCAAAAGACACACCTACTCTAAGTGCATCCATCCAACTTCATGAGTATACTCATCCAATCTTTTTCACTCTAAAACAAGAGGATATCAACACCATTTCACACAGCACACTAGTAGCATGAAGACTTCATTCTATACCTACAACTTGCAAACACAAAATAAACACATACCCCGTGAACGTTTCATGTAATAACAACATATAGTAAAACCATACACTATCGTGTTACCCATACACAAGTACACAACGATAAGCACAAATACAAGTAAACATGCAAAACTCTCCCTAACTTCGTGCAACACTCCCCCTAAATGTATGCAAGTAAGACAACAATATGTATTATAATCCTATACTTATAGCCCATGCAAGACATAGAAATGAAACAAAATATTGATGGAGATTGAGGTGCTAATCAAGTTGATGTTTACAAGTATTCTAAAGATTATCAAGTTCCTACAAATATTCTCAAGATCCTTTGCAATGAATTAGTGCTCCAATGACTAGGGCAAAGACTAAGAGGATGAAGGAAGCTTTGCAAGGCTTGATCATGGAAGTACAATATAAAGAGGTTGTGTTAGAAGAATCAAAAACTAAATTTGAAGATTCTAAAGCTTCACCAAGAATAGTATATTACCTTTTTATGTAAGGGATAGATTCGGAAGATCAAGTTGGGAGCAAAGATTGATTTAGGAAATAATATTTTTGTTTTAGCTAATTATGAGATTTTTATGTTTAGTAATTTTATTTTAGTTAATTGTGGGTTTTATTTTAAGTCTTAGTTTTTTATTTAATTGTGGGCCTTTTATGTTTAGTAATTTTTATTTTAATGAATTGTGGGCTTTTTATATTAAGTCTTTTAGTCTTTTATTTTTAAGGTTGGATTAGGTCCAATCCATAACTAAATAGGCCCATTAGGCCCATTACATCTAGGTTTTTTTTTCTTTTAGGGTTTATTGCTTATTAATAAAAAGAGCTATGTAATTTGGAGGGAAGACAAATATTCATTAATGAAAAGAAAATTCATAAAGCTTCTTGCTTTGCTTTCTAGTGTTCTTGATTGAATACTTGAATCCGACTTATCAAAGGGAGTGATTATCCTTTGTGGCGTCTCAAGATTTGAGTTTTAAGGAATTTTTTTTCTTAGGGTTCTAATATGATCATCTTAAACACATTCTTAGCAAATCAATTATTTCTATTCCTTTGAGTTCATAGGTTTCTAGGTTGTTCACCTAAAGGGTTCACATAATTTGGTATTAGAGCCTTGGTTGCTGAAAACAAGTTATCTATCTTTGTTTAAATTTTAGATATAAAAAAAATTTAAAAACAAATATAAAACAAAATTGTCCTTTGATTTTTTTTGCGTTTTTGAGTCACAAATCACAAAAAAAGAAAGAAAGAGAAATTTCATCCTTTTAAGTCGTGTTTTCTTTCAAATTTTTTCGTTGTTTTCGTATTTGGATTTTGTTTTGTAGTTTTCTTTGAATTATTTGTATCTTTTTCTTGATTCTTTATTTTTCTGTGTTTAATCATCTTTATTCTTAAAAAAAAAGGAGAAGAGGGTTGCTATTTGTAGTTTAAAAAAGAAAAATTGATAAATCTGAGTTGTAACTTTAAACAGCCATAACCTTTGACTCGGGTAACGAAACGACTATTATAATATATCAAATCGAAGCTCGTTTTGAGTCATATAATAAAAAAATTATTAGCCTGAGTTCCATACCGTTTTTTATCCCAAATTGTATCGTTTAGACCACTTATATGAGGAGATAAAGATTTGTTGTAGCTTTTGTGTTGTTTTTAGTTCTTACATATTAGGGTTGCAAATTTTTTTTTTGTGAGTTTTATATTCAGAGAATTAGCAGCAGCATTAAAAAAAAGAAAAAAAGAAGAAGAAAGAAGAAGAAAAGAACATAGTAGTAGATTGTTAAAGAATCTAATTCTTGATTCTTGTTGAGTTTTCTTGTTCTTGTTAAAATTGGGTTTCTTTTATTTTGTTCTTGCTGCCCAAGAGTTTTTTTAGAGTCCTCTTTGATCAAGAGTCTTCTTATAAAGTCCCCTTTGGTCACCAGTCTTTCTATAGAACATAAAGGAGGTTAGCATGAGCTTTGTGTCGTTAAAAAAAACGAAAAATAGTGTAAAAAAGGAGAGCCAAAATAGTGTGAAAAAAGGAGTATTAACAATCTTATTTAAGATCAAACATGTGAAGGTGTGCATGGATTATCTCATTATATTTTACAGGTTGATAATATAAGTAAGGAAGGAGGAGAACCACAAAATATTGACTTGAAATTCTTCATTAAATCTATTCATGACCAACTTAAGAGGATGAATGCAAGGTTGGATGATTTAGAATCCTCTTCCGATTCTCATTCACATAGAAGAAGACATAAAAGACATGAGTTCGAGGAAGAAGAAGCTGATTCCAATGTGGAAGAGAGAACCAGTTATAAATGAAAAAAAAGACTAACTACAAAGAAGATAGCAATATAGGTAGTATAAAGATGGAAATTCCTCCCTTTCAAGGAAAGAATGATCCTGAGTTATACTTGGAGTGGGAAAGAAAGGTTGAGTATGCGTTTGATTGTCATAATTACTCCGAGGAGAAGAAAGTAAAGCTAGCAATCATAGAATTTATAGATTATAGTGGTATATGGTGGGATTAAGAATGAGTGCATTTGTTGAAAAACATGAGATTAAAAGTGTAATAGTGGCAAAGAAACTTGTACTTATGTATAATGATATTTATCTTTCTACTAACGATCATAACTCATATTTGTCTAGTGTTGTTGTGTCTTTATTATAGACTTTGAGGATCTATTTCATGAAGAGATTCCCATGTATTACATCCTTTGTGAGGTATGCAACATCGAATAGACTTCATACCTGAATCTACAATACCAAATCAACCTGCTTACAAAGCTAAGATTCGAGGATGAATCTTTTTGTAAAAGAGGGGAGTGATGGAGATTGAGGTGGTAACCAAGTTGATGTTTACAAGTATTCTAAAGATTATCAAGATCCTTTGTAGGGAATTGGCGCTCCAATGACTAGGGAAAAGACCAAGAGGATGAAGGAAGCTTTTCAAGGCTTGATCATGGAAGTAAAATACAAAGAGGTTGTGTTAGAAGAATCAAAAACTAAATTCAAAGATTCTAAAGCTTCACCAAGAATAGTCTATTACTTTTTATGCAACAGAGAGATTTTGAAGATCAAGTTGGGAGCAAAGATTGATTTGGGAAGTAGTATTTTTGTTTTAGCTAATTATGGGCTTTTATGTTTAGTAATTTTATTTTAGTTAATTGTGGGCTTTTATTTTAAGTCTTAGTCTTTTATTTAATTATGGGCCTTTTATGTTTTGTAATTTTTATTTTAGTGAATTATGGGCTTTCTATATTAATCTTTTAGTCTTTTATTTTTAAGGTTGGATTAGGCCCAATGCATAACTAAATAGGTCCATTCCATCTAGGGTTTTTTGATTATTAATAAGAAGAGCTATGTAATTTGGAGGGAAGACGAATATTCATTAAGAAAAGAAAATTTTAGAAAGCTTCTTGCTTTGTCTTCTAGTATTCTTGATTGAATACTTGAATCTGACTTACCAAAGGGAGTGATCATCCTTTATGGCATCTCAAGATTTGGGTTTTAAGGATTTTGTTTCCTTATGGTTCTAATCTCATCATCTTAAACACGTTCTTAGCAAATCAATTATTTCTATTCTTTTGAGTTCATAGGTTCCTAGGTTTTTTGCCTAAAGGGTCCCATCACATATAGTTGTGCATATAAACTTATCCCCCTTTTTGATATTGAAAGTCAAAGGTTTACCTCCATATGAGAGAGAAAAGACATACAAATATGCTATAATCCTGACACTAATGCAATACTACGCATAAGATTAAAGTAAACATTATAATAAGTACCACATGCAATCATGTGAAAAATACAAAGGTTAACACCAAGACAGTAGAGAGGTACAAGCATGCAATACAAGAAATATGCAATAACTCACTGTAGTAGGGAAGAAGATAAACACATAGGTATATGTGTGAAACATGAGATTACAAACAATGCATGCAACATTGCACACTAACAATCTTATTGTGCATGATTCATATAAAATGATGACAATGAGAAGAAAACATTATATGATCAAGACAAGAACATTAACTCAAAAACTAGACAAGTAACAAGAAGTAAAACAAACATCGTATTTCCTTTGACAACACACATAGGGCTTACACCTCTCTTCCTAAATGTATACATGTGGTACAAGGTAGGCATTCTACAAGTAGAAAGTCCCCTAACACAGAAGCATCTATACATAGTAGACAACAAGAATTACAAAAAGAAGGAAGCAAACTAAGCATGTTCAATGAATTAAAGGGTCCTTAATGAATGGTAAATACACTTAATGTAAATATCCACATGTCCATCAATCCATGATGCATTCATGTAAAGGTATGATTAAATTTTTGATGCCATATATTGTGTGTGATATATAAAATTTGTTTATTCTATATGCCATCAATATATGCTTATGTAAACCTAGCAAATTGAAATATAGACTCAAGTTGAACCAAGCTTCATAATCCATAATTAGTCTCTCTCTCTCTCTCTTCCTACTGATGTAAGTGCCAGTCTAGAAGAAATCAATAGATCTTTCAAAGTTTGTAATGATAGACTAAGGTATGGTAAGGAAGAAAAGACACTTAGGTTTGAATGCACTTTTGTTGATCCAATCAAACAGATAAGTTCATAACCATGCATTTATACCCTCAAAAATTGGTTCTTTTATCTTTAATTCTCAAACTTCAACCAATGAAGTTGAGAGAATAGTACACAAATAAAAAAACATAGGTTCTATACTTATCATTTCACATATCGTTTCTTTTATTTCTTTACTCCTTTTGTCTCTAAAAACAAACTATTCTCAATACTTCCTTTTATTTTTATTTTCTTCAACTTTTACATTTATATATATATTCATCATTTCATTATCATCCTTCCACTTTTATTTTGTTGATTGGAACCAAGAGGGTAAAGTAGACATACCCAGAATGTATATGCTCAACAAAGAGTGTAAAAAGTAAGTGGAGAAAATATTTAGGCTTAGCCAATATTTGTATTTTAGGTGCCAAGAAATTAAGGAATAACATAATGGCTCAAAGAGGATAGATTGAGAATAAGAAAACATTGGTGGAAATAAAGGATCAAACAATTCAATGATGGCTTAAATCTTCTTTCCATCCAAGCAGAACCTAGGATTTTTCCTAGAGAGACACTCAAAGTGAAATCTAAAGCTTTTTAGAGATAAAAAAATCATCAAAGCAAGAGATCCACACAAACTTCTCGAAATAACAATACATATTCACAAAGTTATGGCATGTGTAAAAGTAAATTTTATTTTAGATGAGACGAACAAGAAAAGTTTAGTCTCATACTTCCAAGGAATACACATGTCGAAACATCTACACATCAATTTAGGTCAAATGCATGGAAAACATATATAAACATAATCCCTCTAAAAATCATTTTACATACAGTAGGATAGTAACGTATAGTGATGTTAGTCTCACAAAACACAATAACAATAATTTAGAAGTATCAAGATAAGGAAGGTCTCAAAGTAGATCAAGGTTCAAGAAGAAGTGAAAGGTGCCTTAAATGAGACAAATAGAAAAACTCACATCATTGTTAGTCATAAGAAAGTAAGGAACCCACTAATTATTGAAAAACACAAGCAACATTTCTAAGAGAAAGAAGAAATAAGTGATGCTACTAAAACATATAAGCATATGAAAAAACATGTGTTCTAATATAGAAACACAAGATATGATTGGATAGGGACAACATCTCGACACACATAAGTGCTAAAAAATCACACAAGTTTAGATAAAGCAAAGTAATTATGTCAGAAGTCTTAAAGATAGGGAAATAAACCATATGACATACAGATGCATAAGGCAAACTAGAGTAAGCACAAAATAGTGAGACATACAAAGGTACAAGAATGAAGCAACACCTCAAAAATCTCCAAAGATATATATAAAACACAAGAGAAGGAAGATCATGCAAATAATAGACACTAATAAGAGACAAACAGAGGACCGACATACAATATACTAGGTACAAGAAAGTAGAACTTAGTAAGATAGGTAAGATGCGATTTATATGACATGGAATATGGAAAATAAAAATGCAGGAAATATAATCCTAATACTTTGACTATACATGATGAGCATGTGAGTTGGTGTGCATACAAAAGTCCATAGAGGAAGATGCAGGCATAATCTAAGACAAACACATACAAGAAACATGTCAAAGCAACTAGAATGTGAGAAAACTAGTAAAGGATCAGCCAGAAAGGTAAAACAACGAATATGATAATTAACATATAGTCCATAGTAAGAAAATAATAAGCGATAGACAAGAAAAAGTGTCAAATAGATGAACACAAATAAAAAGACATATATTCACATACAAAAATACCACAAACATAGAGAGAAATGAAAGTAAGTAATTGAACCCCAATAAATCACCCGAAAATAATGATTAGATTGCATCCCTCTATTTAAATAATTTGTGAAGGGAAATAGAACTTAAAGATAGCCTCTGAATCATGTAAGCATAAAGAGTGCATGGAACTTGCTATTTTTTTTTGTTTAAAATTTCTACTAAAATTAGTCGATTCATTTGTATAAACAAAGAAAGGTGAGCTTTTTGTGGTAGATTTATTTCTTTCTGCTTTGTGTCTTAGGTGCATAATGCAACCTATATGAACATGCTCAAATAAGCCATAATATCTACATCCAAAAAAATGAGATAGAGTAGAATGAGGTGGAGGACTTTGAGATATACTCCTTATAAATATAGGACACTGTCTATAAATATGGTCAGTAGTGCCACAATAATAACAAGTGCAAAAAATAGAGCTAAAAAATGGAGTCCTTGACTTCAAGAAGTATATGGAGGAGAAGTAGAGGAAGCACTCACATTTACTTTCACATGAGGATGATAAGTTAATTTCCCACATTAGGGTATGAAATGCCCAAGCTCACCACAATGGTGGAATAAGCCACTTCTTTCTCCCACATGCCGAGTTTTTCTTTTAGGGTAACAACCAAGTCTTCATTTTCTCTAAGGAAGGATTCAAGATAAGAAGAAAATTTATTAAAAATCCTGACTTTCTTATGTAGTTGCTGAATTGATGAACAAAGCTAGTAATGTTGATCTTGCAAATACTTTGCTTTTATATTTGTAAAAATCTCACAAGTGCACAAATCATTTTATAGAAAATGACAAATGTACTCCCAAGGTCGATCTAAGGAAGTGATATATGTGATTTTTAATTTATTATTAAAATTTTTAAAAATGAAATTAAATCTTAAACATCCTGTGACGATATTTTGATTTTTGTTTCCTAATCTAATAACAAAAAAATAAAATAGATATGATTCAATAAAAAATTATGTAAATATTTATCATTCATAATAGTGGAGTATTTATGGATATAATAATTAAGTTAATTATGATTTCTCATATTATTTAGGTTATTAAATATATAAATTGATATTTATTGATTCTCTCTTTTTTATATGAGTACCACCTTTAGTAGGGTTAGATATTCTTTGTTAATTAAACAAATAAATTAACACCTATATATGAGGTTGATAATTAATTTGGTTAATTAAATGAATTCCTTTTCTCTAAGAGATTGAAATGAACCATTTAAATGCCACCTCTGGTAGGGTTAGACCATTTAAACTTTATTCAAGGTGTCCAAATTAAACCTAAAAATTTACTTATCTGAGTACTAACTTTCAAGTTTTAAAAGCATTACTGAAAATATGTTGTCAATATATTTTTGAATAATATTTCTTATAAAACCTTTTGAAATAGAGCTTCACTCTAACTACCAGACGATTGTACCAGCAAATAAAAGAGCACTACTCTAAATCACGCTGGATAATTAAGCCTTAAAATATGTTTTCAAATTTAAGTTTGTAATGAAAAATAATATGTTTCTCTCTAACATCCTTAATATAAAATCTTGAATAAAAACAAAATCAATTTATTTAATAGAGATGTTTTACCTATTTATTCTTTCACAAGCATAACAACGTTACTATTATATCATATTTACAAACAACCAGTCATGGTAAATTTAATCACATACAAATTAAACATAACATATAAGAATAAAACATAAAAAATAACTATAAAGAATTCATTTTAAAATTATATCTCAAAAGAATACTTACAGCACTTTGATGTTAATTATGTTGCTAGAAAACCTCCAAACGGATTTTCATTTCCGTTTATTGAATCAAAAACTAAAAATCTATAGAATCATAGCTAGTTCTTCTGAGAAATAGAATTTTAAAAATAAAAAAAGAAACTAAGAAAACTTTTTAGAGAGAGAAATATAGAGAGAGAAAGAGTTGAGAAAATTGTGTGTTCTTTACAATGGGGAAATGTTCCTTTTATAGGTGAGGAAATGGCCAAAAAAGGTGGGAAAATATTTCAAAAATTGATTTTGGAAGTATGGGGAACAATATTTGTGATAGACGGGCATTTGGCGCGCGTGGGATAGATGCAGACGTGTGTTGCCATGCGTGGGACATGGCATGGGTTTGTATTGACGTGCTTGGGACATGACGTGGGTGTGTGTTGGCATGCATGGAAATCTGTGCGGTGTGTATGTTGGGCGGGTGCTGGTTGTAAGTGGTCGTGTGCTAGTTATGCATACGTGCATGTGTTGGGCATGTGTTAGGTGTGAACATGAATGCACATGTTGGAATGTGCAGTACTTAGCGTGGGTGTGTGCTGACACGAGCGAGAATTTGGCCTGAATGGGTGGTTGTGCGTGAAATTTTGACCCTTTTGACATTTTTGACCAATTGTTTTCCAATTTTTCGATCTTTTTGACTTTTTCTCAACATATTTATGATGTATTTCCTCAAATATTTTTCTTTGAGTCTTGGTCTTATTTTTTAACAAAATACCTGAAAAACAATAAAAATACCCTTGATTCTGAAAAGACAAATTTATATAAAAATATGATAAAATCATACAAATATAAATTTATTTAATCAATTAAAGTAAATTAAATCATGGTAATTTTAGTGCTTTTTAAGAACTTATCATCAATCTCAACATCTTTTTTTGTAAGATAGTTAGTCAAATGAACTTTTGAGCTCTTAAGAAAAATTATCTACCTTTTTAATTGTTCAATTTTATTCTTTAGAATGAGGGTAGTCATATGACTAACAATAGATTGCGTAGCTTTACCATAAGTAGGAATCATCGATTGTTCCTTAAGATTTTAACTTTCTCATGATTTGCATTAATCCTTTTCAATAAATCATTAAATGTCCTTTGAATGAACTCACACCTTCTTGTGAGATCATGTTGTTGTTCATCATATAGTATTTCCATTCCTATAAAGTTTTCTTCAATGCGTTAATCTTATGTTCTTTTTCTTCAATGCTCTCCATTGCTTTTCTCTTATCCTTTTTAGATTTAAAATGGTTGAGTAGTAGTGCATTGTACGAATCGAGAAATTCATCTTTCTCATCTTCAACTTTGTCATCTTCAACAATTTCTTCTTATACATCTGAGGCAGTAGTCAAAGTATTAATGTTATTACTAGAAGTAATAAAGGCCATAAAATTGGCATTATCCTCATCATCACTACTGGTACTATCTAAAATAGTAACCTCAGTTTTCATTGCACACTTTTTTGTGCAATTTTGTTTTTGAAAATAATTGGTAGTAATATGAGTAGGATTCTTAGACTCGAAGCATCTAATCTTGTTCAAATGCCTTTTGTTTTTTTCTCATATTCATTATCTAAATCATCATCAATTGTTTTTGAAAATAATTGGTAGTAATATGAGTAGGATTCTTAGACTCGAAGCATCTAATCTTGTTCAAATGCCTTTTGTTTTTTTTTTCTCATATTCATTATCTAAATCATCATCAATTTTTACAGATTTTGAATATTTCAAACTTGAACTATTTTTTTCAATACCCCTAAAGGTGGGTTTCTTCTTTTTGAAGAATCTTGAGAATCACTAAGTAAAAAATACCTTATGTCCCTTATCATGGTAGATTCAAACTCAACAAAAGTGTTATGTGTGTCAGTACTAAGACCATTTTCCTGAGTAGTCTTGAGCTTCTAGTTCTTTCCTTTCTCAATAGTATTTTGATGTTATTTGGGCAATCGGTGATGAAGTTCAAAAACTTGCATGTCATCAAATAAATCATTAATAGTTAGTTCACCAAGCTTGTGCATGGACTCAAGCATTGTAACTTTGGTGTGAAACTGATAGAGAAGACTGGTGATGATCTTCTGAATTTACTTCTCTTCACTAATAGGCCTTCCCAAGTTGTGAGAACAATTAGCAATATTTGAGAATTGCACATAGAACTTACGAAAGGTATCATCCTCCTACATGATGCAAAAATCAAAATCTTTATTCAATTTTAGAAATTTGGATCTCTTTACAGCTAATGTCCCTTTGTGAGTTATCTCCAAAATATCCTAAGCTTGTTTAGAAGTTGTAAAACTTTGAATCCTTTAAAACTCATCAGGCATCACAACCATGATAATATCATATAAACCTTTACTATTCCATTTAGATTACTTGGATTCTTCCTTCATCCACTCAATCATTTGTTTAGGTATAATAGTATTATCAGATAGGGTTTTTGTTAGGTAGGTCCACCCATTCTTAACAAGGAAACACACAGTCTCCTTTAGACCTCAAGAAGGCCCTTATTTGTGATTTCCAATAGGCATAGTTCAGCCCATTAAAAATTAGAGGTCTATCTATATTACCTCCTTCTCTTGACTCCATCATATAGAATGTATAGGCTTGTGACAAAGTAGGTTAACATAATTGATAACTGTATTTTATATAGTTATTTTCATCTATTTTATTAATTATAATTGCTATGTTATTGACATTTTTAGTTAATTTTAGTTGAATAAATCAATATTTACTCTTTATTTGTTAAGGAATATATTTTTAAGAAAATTAAATAATTTGAATCAAAAAAGTACTTAATTGCAATTAATAAATGTCTAAAATATAATTTGAATTAAAATCAGGCTTAAATGCAATTAAAGAAAGTTTAAAAGTTAATTTGAATTAAATTGGAGGGCTAAAATGCAATTAAGGAAATTTATTTTCTGCGTAGGAAAAAGAGACCACGCGCGCAAGCACAATTGCGCGACTCCAACCGTGCCATCAGGCAACAAACGGCTACGATGAGGCGTGTAAGACCAGACATGACAAAAGAGATTGGACTTGCACCTATCCATCCAACAGATGATACAATGCCACGTGTCTCCAATATTCCTACAACTAATGAGAAGCCGACACCTGGCATGTATTGGGTAAACCAAAAGCACAGAAACGGCGCACGTTTTCAGCCGCGCCCTTTGTTTGCCACATGTCTCGCGCACCATGATTTGGTGCGGCGCAATCTCATGTAACCGTTTCCCTCCCCTTATGAAATGCTGCCACGTGTCCCACTATAACTTGGAACGAATCAGATTGCGACACATGGCAGTGTGTATTGAAAACAAAATCAGAAACGCGCAGCTATTTCCCACTTAGCTTAAAATAATGTTTTTATTGTAATCGTTTGTCCCCCACGCATTTTATTTTTATTTTCAATGTAAAATGTCTCCCACATGTCTAAAAAATGTATTGTTTTTAGATATATTTTTGGGGCTATAAATAGGGCATTTATTTCTAAAATTTGGAGGTTGGTTTTGGAGGTTCATTTTCGGGTATGGAACACGCATAAGCCATTTTTGGCTTATGTTGTGTTCCACGTGTGCCAAAAAATTTAGGAGAAGAAATGTTTTAATTTTCTTTGTTTTCTTGACGAAATTCCTTAGCTGCTATAATTTTTATTTTTATTTATGAAGTAATTTAATTTTTCTAGGGTTGCGTTTTATCTAAATTTATGAAGCTTGAATTTAATTATTTTTGAATGATTTATAAGACTTTTAATTTATTTATTCTATTTGTGCTTAATGCTTTTGATTATTCGCGAATTTATTAAATGATCTGTGGCACTTAAATAAACTTGGAAGAGGCATTTTTGTGTATATTACTGATGGATAGAATAACATGTATATATGAAGGATATGAATATACCTTTATCGTATGTGTGGCCATTTGAAAACTTAGAACATAATGAATCTTGGTGAATTTAATTCTCATAGGAATATAGTGAATTAATTTAGCGAGGTGTGTCTATATGGAGCTCGGAAGAGATGTATGGATAAAATTAGAAGTTCTTGGTTGACAAATTAAATTTACTAAAAAAATATAAATCAAGAGAAAATAATATGATTCGAGTGGATTAATTGGTGAAAAATTGCAATCCTAGAGTTCTTTTATTTTATTATTAAACTCTTTTCTTAACTTGTTCCAATTAATGATTGTTTTGGATAAAATCAGAGTGAAATAATTTTAGTACTCAACAAACTATAGTAACAAATCTCCATGGGAACGATAACTTTCTTATCAAATTTTATTACTTATGACCGTGTATACTTGCACATTTTATGTTCTCCTAAAAGAGACAACAATAATCAACACCAGAACGATTATTCTCAAAAGGTTACACATACTCTAATGCCAAATAAAATAGTCCATAACTCGATATACTACCAACGAAAGAAGATGCAAACTTTTAAAGAACTCATTGCTAATTCACATAAATAAGAAAGTAAACACTTATACAAAACATGTAACAGAAGTATAGATAACATAATATCAGACAATGCATATAACTTATGGCAACATATATTATACATCAAACAAAAATCATGTAAATAATAAATGCTTTCCAATTAGAGTTTATGCTTTAATATGTTGAGACATACATACATCAAACTCAGATTATACTAACCCAACAACTGATCATGTGTGACAGGCAATATAATGAGGTAAATCTATATAGAGATCTTATTTATGTGGTAACATCCTTGATTTGCTTAAGGCAGCCACTCAAAAACAAATAATTCACTAAATAATAAAAAAATTACAACTCTGATAGGCAATAAAATCACTATTACCTTTAGCAATTATGACCTTCATCCGAACTACCTACTATTGCTCTGTACTTGCTGCTTCCATAATTGTTTAGTTTAACATATGAACTCGACTATCCTCTATATCTAACACCACCTAATGTGGTATGAGTTGTAACCACTAATAAGTAACTAGAAGTGTAACTATTCTCAACCTCATGGGACACACAGTCCATTACAATTGTCAAATCATATACGAGAGACACACAGTCAAACCATGTACTTGCATATATAATGATTTGATACCTAATCACAAATTAACCCACTCTTAAATGTAAGATTTTCAAAATAATTTTGAAAATATATATAAATATTAGTGTGAATATTTCCAGAGTTTCATCCTTTAAACAATGGGTAAGAGAAGAGATAAATGAGAGGGTATTTATAGCACTTGGAATTTCCACCTTGCCAGCCATCTCACCAACCATGTTGTAGCCACCTCACCAAGGGTGGTAACGAGGTCTATGGCGAGCTTGTTGGTGGGGTGCTATAAGTCACATTTTTTTGTTCCCAAATTTGTCGAGTACAATCCATAAATACCCATATAAGAAACAAACTAAAAACACAAGTGACAATATCAGCTTGTTCGCATGCTCACTCGTGGAAAAACACAACCCTTAACTTAGCATGCACACTATGAAAACTAACCCCATGGTGTGTGTAAACATGCTTGCATACAAAGTATACCTAACTATATGTGTGTGTGAATTGTTGATCCATAATAACCATCCTTACACAGAGGAAGACAAATACAAAGACACAGAGTACTATGATACTTACTAAGGGAAATCTTCCATAATGTCTTCTAGTTATATTAATGTTGTTGGTGTTGCAAAAACTTTTGGTTCCAATGGAGAGAATATTCTATTAGTATATGCTAGTTCTTCTGAAGATGTTTGGATTCTTTATTCAGGTTGTACTTTTCATATGTGCTTTACACAAGAATGGTTTGCTTCTCATTCGTCTATTGAGGTGAGTATTGTCTTTATGGGAAAAAGTTTTTTATGTAAGGTTGTTGGTATTGGTACTATTTGGATTAAGATATATGATGGTATTGTTAGAACTTTGAAATATTTTTTTCTGTTTTAGATTTGTAATAGAATATGATATGTTTGGGTACTCTTGACTCATAGTGCTATAAGTACATAGTTAAAGGTAGAGTTTTAGGAGGTTGTAATGGTACTCTGGTTATTATTAAAAGGAAAATTGTCGCATGCCCTATATATCCTTCAGGGTAGCAATGTCGTTGGAAGTGTTTCAATTCCATTTTGGATAGATCAATATCAAGATACTATTCTCTTGTGGCATATGTGGTTAAGGAATATGAGTGAAGCAGGGATGTCTATTTTGAGAAAGTGGATTTGTTTTCATATCTTGAGTTTGGATGAAGGTGGTGACATTAAAATTCATGCAAATATGTTTAGATGATATGTTTTTGAATTACTTCGAGTTGATATCAAGATACATAATGAAGACTAGGTATGATTTTGTTATGTTTGTTTCTTGAGTCATATGATGTGTTGGTACTACACTGTTGATAAGTGTTTTAAAAAGAACTAATATTTCGTGATTTTATTGTGTTTAAATGTGATAAAAAGATTTGATTATAACATATTTATGTGATAATTTATACAAATTTATATATTTGGAATCACAGATATACTTTGTTGTTTTTAGGTGTTTTAAGCTTTAAAATGCATAAATTTATCAACACATGAAGAACTTTATTTTCACTCTAAGAGCTTAAAAGAATAAGGCATGTAAGCCTTACATGAATAACTAACTAGTTTTTAAGGTGTATAAGGTAATTTTCAAGAAATGTGAAGAACATCGCGGCGAGGATTATAGTGCACTATAGCATACACTATTTGGATTAAATACTAGGCACATTGACTTTTGTGTTCCTTGTCATGGAATAATGTGTTCCGTGGCATAACCCTCTCAGTTTGTAATTTGGCAAAGTTGAATGTACCCTGTGCCGCGATGTGATTCAGATTGTGCCACAACGTTCCTTCATTAAATTTTCCCAAAATCCTTTGTATCCAACCTTGCCTATAAATATGACATTATGTATTAGGTTTAGTTTTCAATTTTTTATATTATAATTTTTGGAGTAGGAATATATTCTTGTTAATTTTAGTGTATAATTTAGGTTAGTTATTCCACCACCATTTGCAGATACAAAAAACAAAACCTCCCAATTGTAAAGAAGAACTAAGGATTTAGAGTAAATAGTTACAACTTGTTCAAAGATCTGAAATCATTTTCAACAAGAAGGGGTATTTTTAATTGTTATATTTTTTAATCTCTTCAGTATTCTGATTCCTTTTGTAGTTAAATTAACTTTTGTTAATGTAGTTGTGATTGGCTAAATCTGTAATAAGGGATTTTAGTATCTGGTTTAATGATTGAAAGAAAATTTTTGTGAGTTATATAAATAAAATGTTTAAATTTATTTATCGATGATAATCTTCAGATCTTTAATCATAAATTCATAATGAGCTAAGTTTTGATATATGATTAAATAAAATATTTTAGAATTAAGCACTAGGCACATCATCTATGCTTAGTTATGCATAGTGAATAAGAACATATTTTAATTTCATTGATTTATATTAATGTAGATGCTTGAAAAATAACTTTAATTATAAATTAAAGATGAAACAAATCTTGATTTATAATTAAAGAATATGTTTATATTAGGTCTATCATTTTTTAATTTCAAGCCTGACTAAAGGAAGTAATTAATTAATTGAAGAGTTTTGGTTTATATATATTTCTTAAGTTTACCAATTAATCAATTTTAAACCCGATCATTGAAGAATTGGTTAATAGAATATCATTGGGGACTCATTATAATTATAGGGGGTTTTATTTAAAAAAGAAAAGAAATAAGAAAATCTAGCTTATATTTACGTCACTTAATTCATTCTATACATGAAAGGTTATGCCCTTGAAAATCCCATATACATCTATCATCCTAAGTTCGACTATAGTTAATTTATTATTTTCTTTTATTACTTTAATTATTTGCATCGTAGCATGTTATGCACCGCAGTGCACGAGTCCATATTTGAATACTTTGCATTATATTTTTTTTCAAGCCTTTGCATCAACTAAGTGCATTACAACCTACCATGAATTTTTGTACTAAAAATTCCAGAATATGTATTTCAAATCGGATACACACAAATTTTTTGTTCTTTTATCTCAACCCCAATTTTCTATTGCCTCAAAACTATTACATGCATATAAGTTTAAGAAGGATGGGACAACATGGAAGACTAAGCTCCAATATTTGTTGAAGAATTATTATTTTATGTAATTTAATTTATTATATATGTTTTTAGATTTGATGTACTTAGTCTTTTATTTTTTTATTTTTATTTTTATCTCCTGTTAATGTGGACCGTGTTTATTCTATTTAAAAATGTTAAATTCATAACTATTTGATCACATGTGAGTTATGAGAAGTACCTAGTGTTTTATGAGTGTGATATAATTGAGATAGATGATGGATGCCTCATCAACTAACCACATCACCTACTCGATCACATTCAGCTAATACAAGTTAATAATTTTTTTTCTTCTTCTTTATTTGTGATTTACATTTTTTTACATTGAGAACAATGTAGATTCTAGGTTGAGGGTGAAAGAAAAGTTAGATATGAAATCATGCATTTTTAAATTTTTTATTCAACATTTGTTTGCAATTATATAGTTTATTTAGTTGTTTAGGGACATTTAGGTCCATTAATTTTTTTGTTAAAATTATCATGCTTTTAGTTAATTTAAAGTGAATGACTCATTCTTTGTACTGTTTCTTTGATATCTTAAAACAAGTTTATGAATTATTATTTTTTATTCATAGTTTGTATTTCATGTTTGGATGTTGAGGTTGATATAAATCAAAAATTGGTGTATAGAAACTAAATAGTAGAGACTACACAATGAGAATATTTTTTAGGCTATATCTTTTTATTCTTAGTGATAAATGTTTTTTACTCTTTTGAACTCCTTTATTATTATTTCAAATTGTTAGACGATCTTTATAGATTTTGCATTCAATGTTACAATTTTTAACCTCTCATGAGGAATCATCTACTTATTTTCATTACTTAGATTGAATTATTTGTGTAGAATATAAAGTGTTTGTATATTTCATTCATATTTGACTTTTAAAAATAAAAGAAAAAGAGATATATATATATATATGTGGTTCCCTAAAGTCAACAAAAAAGAACCAAATTAGCAACTCATCAAAAGATACATTTGGATATGGGTCCATTTTCTAAATAAATGAAAAAATAAATAAAATAAACTAAAAAGAGAAAAAAAAACTAGTATAGCTAAATACTATGACTTTAAATTTCTTTTAAGGTGTGAGATAGTTATTACAAAAAATGTAGGAAATAATCTCCTTGAAGTCAATGCATTTTCATTAATCTTGAGGTACATATTTGAAATTTTTGCTTGATAATTTTGATTGATGTCTGAGATTAGTAGTATGATATCTTCATAAATCCTGGCATTTGATTCCTTTCATGAGATCAATGTTATGCACATTTGATCTTTTATTGTTCATCATATGTGAACCTTTTAGCTTTATTATTTACATAACTACTATTTGCATATATCTTGTTGAGTGCTTGAACCCATAGGATTAGTGTGAAATTGATGGTATATCTTTTGAAAATTAGAGTTGAAGCAAATTCAGATTACTAACACTAGGATTAGGTGAGTCAAAGTTGATATATTTTGTAATGGGACATGAATTTATGATGTGTATTGATTTGAATAATAAATTGTGAACTTTTGGGATATTGAATTAACTTATGCTAGAGATTTTGATTATAAAATGAAAAGAAACTAAAGCATTAGAATTTTTGTTTATTTTTTATTTTTATTTTTAGTTTTTATTTTGTCTTGTAATTTTATTTTATTTTTAGTTATTTCATGTTAGGATGTTTGTGGGTATCATCACTAAAAGCTAATACGAGACATAAACTCGTACACTAGGGCAACCTAGAGGTTTAAAGGCCTATTGGATATGCTAAATGTAACTGCATCAATATACAAAAAATGGTTTAAGTTAGGTTAGTTTAATTTATTTATTTTTGTTTTAGTTTTTTGATCGCTTTACTTGCTATATGCTAGCAAGAAATTGGTTAGAGGTTGTGATAAGTGCTCAAAAAGTATGAATAGTTTGTGATTTTATTGTGCTTAAATTTGATAAATATATTTGATTATAATATATTTATGTTATAAATTATACAAATCTATATGCTCGGAATTAGGGTATATTTTGTTATATTTAAGGTGTTTAAGGTTTAAAATATATAAATTTATCAACACACGAAGAACGAATCTTGAAGCACTTTATTTGCAATATAGAAACTTAAAAGAATAAGACGTGCAAGCCTTACATAAAGAACCAAATAGATTTTAAGGTGTATAAGGAAATTTTCAAGAAAAAGGAAGCATGATGTGGCAAGGATTATAGTGTGCTACGGTGTACACTATTCAGGATTAAATATTGGGCACATTGAGTTTTGTGTGGAGTGGTATGCAATAAGATGTGCCACAATGCGACCCTCTCGGTCGATGTGAAAAAGGTTGTGCCACGACTCACATTCTTTGAATTGGCTTGAAATCCTATGTACCCAACCTTGCCTATAAATACAACATTATGTATTTGGTTTAGTTTCAATTTTTCATATTATAATTTTAGAAGTGGCCATCTGTTCTTGTTAGCTTTAGTGTAAAATTTAGGTTACTAGTTCCACCCCATTTATAGATATAGAAAAAGACCTTCCCAATTGTGAAGAAGATCCAAGGATTTTGAGTAGTTAGCCAAAAGCACCCATTTTTCCCTCAAATTTTCTCACTTTCTTCACAAACACTAATATTTTATCTCCCTTTCAAATATCTAAAATCCATAAAAAAAAAACCAAACTTTTCTTCTATAATCTTTCAAAGCCTTTCATAAAAACTCTTTTTTTAACAATTTTCTACCCATTCCATAAAGATATTTTAAAAAACCATCAACAAAAACAACAAGTCTTCATCATCTTTAAGATGGATGTTCTTCTTTTTCTTCCCTCTTAACAACACAAGTAAGTGACTAAAAATTTTAGAATTCAAGTGTTAAAATTAATTCTCTAAATCTTGTGAATTATTAGGAGTTTCATACCCTAATTTGGACTAAAAGGCATAAGGAAAATATTGGAATAATTTATTTTGTGTTGTTTTTATCTGGATTATCTTAGAACCCCTAGAATTTAGATATTATTGGATTTTTGAAATGGCACCTAAAAAGGGTATACATGATAAAGGGAATGGGGTTTCAACTTTTGAGGATTATGATAGGGCCAAAATTTCAAGTTTTGAGGTAAAATTATATTTTGAAAAAGCCAAAGAAGAAAATAACAGGTTTATACTTGAATGAAGGATGAACTTTTATTTGAGGCCTTATGCCCAATTTGAAGGAATTTTTGAGGTTGGAGTAGCATTAGGATGGAAAATGTTTGTTAAAGAACAAGATGTTGATATAGAATCACTTGTTTGGAATTCTATGCTAATGTTCCTGACGTTATTAATAATGTAGTTAAAGTATGAAATATACTAGTCTGTTTGGGACAAATGATATAAATTCTCATCATTATTTAGTGAATATTGGGCATTGTGAGTATGAAACATATTTAAGTAATATCAATTATGCTATAATAATTAAAACCTTAACTTTAGAAGGGGCTTAAGGGAATTATGCTAGTTGGAAACATAAGGGTTTTGAAGCCAAGTATTGGAATAAGTTTGTCCGCATTTGGCAATATTTTATGTGTTCAAGAGTACTACCCATCAGACATCATAGCTCATTCGATAAAAGGGAGGGCAATTTTAATTCTTTGTTATTACAATCAAGATGTCCATGGATGTAGGAAATGTAATTTACCACAAGATCAAGCTATGTACAAATAGTCACTGATTGAATTAATTTTTCCCTCGGTTAGTCACTACTTTATGTAAAAATGTGAAGGTACCTCACTCTAAAGGTGAAGTTATAATTCAACCTGATGAATTATTAAATATGGCATATTTCAATGATTTCACCTCGGGCACCAACTTAGCCCAAAGGGAAATAAGAGCCACTTCTTCATCAAAGCTAACTATTAAATATGAAATTCATAATTTTGGTGAAAGAGTGAGCTACATGGAAGAGTACCAACAAGTCTATAGTGCCTAATAAGCTACATTTCTGTTGGAAATGAATTTAAATAAAAAAATATTTTTTATTATTTTATGACCATTATTTCATAAATTATGTAACTGTCATTTTCATAATTATATGGCCGTTATTTTCATAATTATGTGACCGTTATTTTCATAATTATGTGACCGTTATTTTCATAATTATGTGTCCGTTATTTTCATAATTATGTGTCCGTTATTTTCATAATTATATGACCGTTACACATATTTTTTCAACTATAAATAGGGGCAATAGCCCTGAGTTTAGAATATAACTTAACAACTCAAAAAAAAAAACAGTTCTACGGTTTTCATAGCAAAATCAAAGAAAAGAAAATTCAGAATTGATTTCTCATATTTCTGAGCAACATAAGTATTTGAGAGGTGTAGTATTTCAGACTTCATCAGTGCAATGAAGATCCGAGACAGGAAAAAGATTTCATTTTATCCTGGGACGACGTAATTTGTGCTTACGCAAGTTTGGCGGTAGTGAAACGCCTTAAAGAGAGCGACCCAATCTGCTTGACTAAACCTGCCAAAGTATATTTCAGTATATCGGTAATATTGTTCTTACATAGTTTTTTCACATATTTGTTCCAACAATTTTAAGACGAATTCTATCTGCCATGTGTACTGAAATGTTAACTGCTGATCTTAACAAAACATTTCGTTTTGAAAAACTACACTTTAAAAATGGAGACAAAAAATGTTATTCTTTTTAACCATGTAAAATGTCGTTTTTGTTTTTATTATTGAAAAACCAACACTGCCTAATTCTCATACTGAAGCTACAATAAAGGATTTAAACACCTGGATAGAAAATTATTTTCTATACAAATTTTTTTTATTCTTAATGGATTAGCTAATGACTTATATGACTATTATAATTTTGATATCATGCTAAGAGAAATTTGGGAAGTACTTCAAAAGAAGTATGATACTCAAAAAGCTAGAACTAAGAAGTATGATGTCAGTAGATACATGAAGTATCAAATGATTGATGAAAAATCTGTTTAAGCTTAATCACACGAACTGCAGAAGATAGCACACGAAATAATTTTTGAAGGTACGACTTTAATTGAACAATTTAAAGTAGCTGTTATTATAGATAAATTACCTCATGCTTAGAAAGATTTTAAGAATACACTTAGACATAAAACTAAGAAATTTTCTTTAGAAAGTCTTATAACCAGTTTAAGAATAGAAGAAGAAGTCTGAAAACAAGACCAAAGAGATGAAATACTCGTACTCTCAAATAAAAGTACCAATAAGAAACCCTCATCTACAATTCTGAAACCTAAAGGTAGAAATATGAAAACTCAGAATCGTAATAATAACCAGAACCGCAACCACCAAAATAGAAATAGAAACTATCCTCCCCCGGAATGGACCTCAACCCTTTCTTAAGGAATAACACATTCATGTGTTATAACAGATATGATCGGCCACTTGGCTAGAAAGCGCGTAATAGAATCGTCCTGCCACGTAAGCGAACCTTACCGAAGATCAATTGATTGCTATGATTTCTGAATTCAATTTTGTTGATGGATCCGAGAGGTGTTGGGTGGACACTGGTACTTCTCGCCATGTTCACTATAATCGAGACATGTTCAAGTTCTACTCTAAGTCTGAGGATAAGAAAGTGTTGTTAGGTGACTCACATTCCATTAAAGTTGTTGGTACTGGTGAGGTGGAATTAAAGTTTACCTCTGGAAAGACTATCATCTTGAAAGATGTCTTGCATACTCCAGAGATGAGAAAGAACTTAGTTTAAGGATATCTTCTTTACTCAAACTATAGGAGATGATTTATATACAATAACTAAAAATAATATTTTTTGTTGGGAAAGGGTACGCCACTAATGGCATGTTTAAATTGAATGTTGAGTTCCCTTAATATTTGGCATGCTAGACTTTGTCATGTTAATAAACGCATAATCAAGAACATAAGTAGCTTAGAACTAATTCCTAAACTATCTTTGAATGATTTAAAAAAATGTGATTTTTGTAGTCAAGCTAAAATAACCAAAACTTCACATAAATCAGTAGTTAGAGAATCTGAACCTTTAGAATTAATTCATTCTGATATATGTGAACTTGATGGAAATTTAATAAGAAATGGAAAACGTTATTTTATAACTTTTTTAGTTGACTGTTCAGATTACACTTATATATATCTAATGAAAAATAAAAGTGAAGCGTTTGACATGTTTAAAATATTTATGACTAAGATTGAAAATCAACTTAATAGGAAAATAAAAAGGTTTCGAAGTGATAGAGGCACTAAATATGATTCCAATATCTTCAATGATTTTTATAAAACTCATGGAATCATTCATGAAAAAACAGAACCTTATTCTTTTGAAATGAATGGCAAAGCTGAAAGAAAAAAATAAAACTTTTACTAAATCAGTAGTTACAATTTTATTAAACTTTGATCTTGCTTCCCATTGGTGGGGAGAAATTTTATTAACCTGTTTTGCTATGGTTAAATAGAGTGCCTAAATATACTAGTAAAATTTCATCATCCGAAATTTTGAAAAAAATAAGAAACTTAACTTATTTTAAAACTTGAGATTGTTTAGTCTATGTTAGGATCGCTTGATCCTTAAAGAAATAAACTTACTAGTAGAACATCTGAGTGTGTATTCATAGGATATGTTGTGAATAGTAAATCTTATAAATTCTATGACTTAAATGATCATAGTTATAGAATCAAATGATGTTGACTACTACGAACATGGGTTTTCATTTAAATTGAAGAATAGTGGCTCGTCTTCTAGTCGTTTTACCTACAACTAGAACTATTGAATAAAATGAGGAATTAAACACTGCAATTAGAAGAAGTAAACGAAGCTCGAACCCTTAAGGATTTTGGGTCGATTTTTATGCTTATACCTGTAGAGAAGATCCTCAAACTTCGTGAAAGAATCATTCTCTTCTTTAGATGCCAACTTATGGGAAGAAACCATAAATGATGAAATGGACTCTTATGAGTATAATAAAACTTGGCATTTAGTTGACTTACCTTATGGTTGTAAAACCATAGGATTTAAATGGATACAAAAGAAGAAATTAAAACTCGATGGTACTATTGAAAAGTACAAAGCTTGTATTGTAGTTAAATGGTATAGGGAAAGGGAAAATGTAGACTTATTTGATACCTTTTCACTACCACATGAATAACTTCCATACGTGTACTTTTTCCTCTTACTACCATCCATGATTTAGTAGTACATCAAATGGATGTTAAAACTGCTTTCTTAAATGGTGATTTAGAAGAAGAAATTTATATGGATCAACTTGAAGGTTTTGTTATCCAGGTCAAGAAAATAAAGTTTCTAAACTAGATAAATATCTGTATGGTCTAAAATAAGCACCTAAGCAATGGCATGAGAAATTTGATAATATAGTTAACCCACATGAATTCAAAATGAATGAAAGTGACAAATGTATTTATTATAAATTAGAAGATAACATTTGCACTATTATATGTTTATATGTGGATGACATGCTTATTTTTGGATCAAATATTCATGTTGTGAATAATGTGAAAACTTTATTAAGTGTTAACTTTGATATGAAAGATCTCAGAGAAGCAAGTGCAATCCTTGGTATAAAGATTACTAGGTCTGAAAAGGGAATTTCTTTAGATCAATCTCATTACATTGAAAAGATCTTAAAGAAATATAATTGCTTTAACTGTAAACCTGCATGTACTCCGTATAATCCTAGTGTAAAGTTGTTCAAGAACACCGGAAACGGTGTTAGACAAGCGAGTATGCGAGCATCATTGGTAGCTTACGCATGCCATCGATGCACTAGACCAAATATAGCTTATGTCGTGGGACTACTATGTAGGTTTACCAGTAAACCTAGTGTAGAGCATTGGAATGCTATTGAAAGGGTTATGAGATACCTTAAGAGAACTATATACCTTGGATTACATTATAAAATATTTCCTACTGTTCTAGATGACACAAATACGCAGATTGGAACACTTTATCGAAGACTTTCGAAAGCAACTAGTGCTATATATTTAACATAGTTGGTGGAAATTGTTTCTGGAAGTCTAAGAAATAAACAATATTGACTTAATCTTCGATGGAGTTTGAAATGATAGCACTAGCTACTCCTAGTGAAGAAGCAGGCTAGTTAAGAAGTCTGTTAGCTGAGATTCCTTTATGGGAAAGATCGATACCAGTTGTCATGATCCACTGCGATAGTACCGCGGCTATTACAAAGATTTAGAACCGTTATTACAACGGAAAGAGCTTGGATACACAAAGATCTTTGTTAGAGAATTTCTCTCTACAAGAGCCGTAAGAATGGATCATATATGTCTTGATGAAAATTTGGCCGATCCTTTGACGAAAGGATTAACAAGAGAGGTTTTCAAAAACCTCGAAAGGAATGTGACGATGCCCTTAGAATGAAGAGTCACTCATGATGGTAACTGACTTATAGACTGGAGATCCCAAGAAATAAGTTCAATGGGTAATAACAAGTCATGAAGTGATATGAGATGAATCATGCTATTTATGAAGTCACACTCTATATTGTTAGAAGCATGAAGTCCTGAAGCGACAGAAAGGATGAGTTAATCATTAAACTCTTAATGAGTTCTATACTCTATGTGGAGTACGTAGCTAAAGGAGTACTCTTGATAGACTCACCTATGTGAATGTGGAAGTGTGGCTGCTTCCTATGTAAATTTTGGACAAAATTTACTAAAGCATTCATTATATTGGGATACACATGCATGGCCGTAAAGCACGGGCTTTTCGAATTACACCTTGGAAAGTTTGTGTGTGTAATGTTGTTAGAGATAGAATTCAAAACTACAAGTTACTCTAGTATATTTTAAAGCATTAACACTACGTAAAGGTTCAAGTCGATGACACCTTTTGCTTATGCATAATCTTATACTTTTAATTGATTGGTTCCTCGATGAAACTATTTTTATTTAAAATTCAAGTGGGGATTGTTGGAAATGAATTTAAATAAAAAATATTTTTTTTATTATTTTATGACTTAATTATTTCATAAATTATGTAACTATCATTTTCATAATTATATGGCGTTATTTTTCATAATTATGAGCATCGTTACTTTTATGACCGTTATTTTCATAATTATGTGACCGTCTACTTTTATGACCGTTATTTTTATAATTATGTGACCGTTACTTTTACGACTAGTTATTTTCATAATTATGTGACCGTTATTTTCATAATTACGTGTCCTTATTTTCATAATTATGTGTCTGTTATTTTCATAATTATATTATCGTTACACATATTTTTCCACTATAAAAAGGGGAAATAGCCCTCAGTTTGGAAATAACTTAACAACTCAAAAAAAAAAACAGTTCTACGGTTTTCATAGCAAAATCAAAGAAAAGAAAATTTAGAATTGATTTCTCAGATTTCCGAGCAACATAAATATTTGAGAGGTGTAGTATTAGGACTTCATCAAGGTGCAATGAAGATCGAGATAGGAAAAAAGATTCTGGTTGTTTATCACGGGACGGACGGTGTTTGCTTGCACAAGCTGAGCGAGCCGCGAAACATCTTAAAGAGAGCGACCTAGTCCGCGACTGAACCCAAGCAGTATATTTCAGTATATCGATAATATTGTTCTTACATAGTTTTTTCACATATTTGTTCCAACAATTTCTAAATCGACAACATCGTGATTAGGCGGATCATAATTAGTTGACATATGAAATGAACGGTTACAACTTAACTATCTTAGGATAGATACAAGCTATTTTGTAATACCGAGTATCAATATTATAATTTTACTTTTACACCTCTTGAATGATCATAACATCAACCTAAAGAGTAAGATCTAGATGACATGAAGAACTGAGCTCCAAATTTGTTCTAGAGTTTTATGATTTTTTATTTTATTTTATTTTATTTTATCTTGAGAACTTTAGTTTAATTATTTTTGAATATTATGTTTGCTATAGTTTTATGTTAATTATTTAGTTTTATTTTGTTTGTTGTCTTGTGAACAATGTTTAGAACTGTTTAATTCTATTAAAGTTTGTTGAAATTCGTGAGAAGTACACAAAAATCTATCTGTGTAAATTTAAATGTTTGGAATGGATGCACCTGCAATTTCACATTAATACTTGGGAATGTTTAGCAAATGGAAAACTTTTCTATTATTTATTCTTTATTTTTTATTTACAGTTATTACATTAAATGTTTTTATATGTTCACGTTTTCACATTTTTTACATTGATTTTAGATTTTTTCTTTTATTAATTTTTATTGGTTTTAGGAATTTTAATTTTATTTTAATTTTTTCTTGCAAAATTATCATATTTTTTTATTTAATTTACAGTAAAGGATTACGTCTTTGCACTATCAAATTAATTTATTGAACATATCATAGAGTAATATAATAATTAGTTAGTTTTTATTATAATTTTTATTTAATGAGAGAGTGTTGAAATTGTAATAAGCCCAAAATCAGTTTTTAAGAATCAAATAATGAAGACTACCTTATGATAATATTTTTAGCCATTATCTTTCCATTTTGAGTGATAATATTTTTTCTATTATTTTAAACACTTGTCTTATCAATTTCAAATTGTTTGATGATCAATATAGATTTTGTATTGAATGCTTGGATTTTTACATCTAGTAAATGACATATATTTATTTTTATTGCTTAAATTGAATGGCTTAAGTATAAATCAAAGTATATGCCTTTCTCTTCATTTATGTATGACTTCTAAAAAAGAGACATATATGGGGTTATGTAAGACAGTACAAAAAAAATTCAAAAATTAGCCATTCACTATATCATACAAAAATATGTACAATTGTACATGTTTCCTTTCTAAAAAAAATAATATTTCTAAAACAATTGGATGAAAAATAAGAAAAAAAAGAGAAAAATGAATAGTATAAACTAAATACTATGACCCAAAAATATCCTACAAAGTATAAACTAAATATTACATTGAGCCTTTTATTCTTTAAACATATGTGAACTTGTTAGTTAATTTATTTACATAAACTCCATTCACATGTACATTCAACCGATTGCTTAAACCAAAAGGATGGGTGTGTTATTGAGAGTATGACTTGTGAGCATAGAGACGAAGAGAATTCAAATTTCATACACTTTGGATAAATTAATATTGATACATTTATTAGGTGAATATGAATATGAATATGATTTCAACTAATTATTATAGTAAATTATGAATGTTTAGAATATTAAAATAACTTATGCTTTAGAATATTAAAAGCATGAGAAGTTTTTCTATTCTTTTTACTTTGTTATCTTTTTCACTTTGTTTAAATTTTAGATTGTTATTTGTTTATGTGTTATTTTTTTTGTTATTTTTTTTAAAAAAATTTTGTATTTAGTTTGATGTTTGTGAAAATAATCTCTAAAAGCCTTCATGAGACTTAAAACTTGTCCACAAGGGAAACCTATTGGTTTAAAGGTTTGTTGTATATACTAAATGTAACCGTGTCAATCTACAGAAATGATTTAGGATAGTTTAATTTATTTAGTTTGTTTTTCAATTTTTCTCTTTTCTTTTTAAAGACTAGCAATAAGCTGGCTGGGGGTTGTGATGACTACTTAGAGGCACTAAATATAATGTGATTTTATAGATTTATTTTTGCATGGATTTATTACCTTTTAAAGAAAATCTATCTTTTCGGAATCAAGGTTACGTTATTTTTAGATATTTTTAGCTTCAAAATGATTTAACTAAACAACATTCAAAGAGTAGTATCTGAAAGCACTTCATTACAATATTGAAGCATAAAATATTAACATATGTAACACTTACATATGTAAAGCTAACATAAGCAGCAAACCGTTGCAAATGGTGAAATAAAAATCAGGCTTCCAAATGTTCAAAGGAACATGAGTCACGATGTGAACATTTAGTGTACCGTGGCATGAGAGTAGTGGATTGAGGATTAGCATGTATAACCTATCTCATGTCGCGACATGGAATAAAAGTTTGTTGAGATGCCCCCTGCATCATCCACTTCTCTATCCTTTTTCTCACATATAAAATGGACCTTAAACCCCTATTGTAAATTATCCTCATCCCTTAGCTCTCTTCATAGCTGATTTTCTAGTTTCTCTCTAGTTTATCTTTTCTTTTTATAGTTTTGAAGTTCTCTCAAATTGAGAGTTGAATAAGTATAGTTTATGTAGTAGTTTTCATTTTGATTCAATAAACAGTGTTGGCAATTCTATTTGGAGGTTTTTCAGAAACAGAAACGATACTGAAGTTCTGTAAGGATACACTTGAAGTATAATTTAAATGTATTTTTTTCATATTAACTTTATGTGTTGTTTTAAAATAATATGTTTAATTTATTGATTATTTATTAAATTATGCATGTTTGGATGAAAATACTATAAGATATTATTAATGTTGTTATGCTTGTAAAAATGTTTAAGTAGGTAAACAATTTAAGGAAAAGTAAATTGACTCAGTATTTTTCATAATAAAAATAAGAGTTAGATTTAGGATTTAATTATCTGAATCTAATTTATAGTAATACTCTACGATATTATATATAAATCTCTAAATCTTATGTAGAGTCATGCTCTATTTCAAGGAGTTTTATAAGATTTATCATTGGAAAATATGTTGACAACATATTTTTCATAATAGATTTAAAATCTAAAAGTTAGTTTTCAAATATTTGAATCATAAACCTATTTTTTACTCCTTGATAAGAGTATAAATTGTTAGACTTGACTAAAAGAGACAATTGAATGGTTCATTAATCTCTTAGAAAAGAAGCATAATTTAATTAAAATCAACTGATAGACCTAACCGAGGCGTTAAGTGCTTTAATTGATAATAATTGGTAGACCTAATTAATCTCTTATTTTTATTTATAAGAGAGAATCAATAATCTTAATTCATATCTTTAATAACCTATTTAATATTAAGCCAGCATGATTAACTAACTAATATATCCCATAAATTCTCCACTTAATGTAAATGTTTATTTGCCAATTCTTTTGTTGAATCTATCCTTTTATTTATGTCATTAGATTAGATTTCTCAAACCCAAAATTTATGAAAGAATTTTTTGGTTTAATTTTAGCTTTTAATAATTTGTTGAAATATTTAAAAATAATGTGATTCCTTTTTAGATTAAAATTGTAAGTATACTTATAATTTTCTATAAATTATTCGTGTCCCTATGAGCTATTCAAAAATATACATAATTTATATTCCTTGTTTTGGCACTTTAGTACTCTAATGAATTTTGTAGTTAAATTGACTTCTGTTAATTTAGTTATTATTGGTTAAATATGTAATGTGGGATTTTGATCTCTACTTCCAATCATTGAAAGAACAATTTTATGATATAAATAAATAAAAGTTTTTTAGATTTATTTCTTGTTCAATATCTTCAAATCTTTAATCATAGATTCATGATAGATCAAGTCTTGATTTATGATTAAAGAAAATGTTTTAAAATTAAGCATTAGACACATCATTTGTACTTAGTTGTGCATAATGAATAATAATCTATTTTAATTTCATTGATTTGTACTAATTTAGATGGTTGAAAAATAACTTTAATTATAAATTAAAGATAGGCCAAATCTTGATTTATAATTAAAGAATATATCTATCTTAGGTTTATCAAATTTTCATTTCAAATTTGACCAAAGTTATTAATTAATTGAAGATTTTTGGTTTATATATATTTATTTAGTTTACTAATTAATCAATTTCAATTCCCAGTCCAAGAAAGAATACATTAATTGAATATCATTGGGAACTCACCATGATTATAGGGATTTTTTATTTAAAATGAAATAAAATCTATAAATCTAGTTTATATTTAAATAACTTAATTCATTCTGTTCATGAAGGATTATGCTCACTAAAATCACATATAAATCCATCATCCTAGTTTGGGCTATAGTCAATTTATTGCTTTCATTTACTACTTTAATTTATTTGTTTTTTTAGATATTAAATAAATTTGTAATTTATGATTATGTTCATCAAACCAACAATTTTTTAGAGTGTTTATGAATTATTTTTCTTAAATATATTATAAAATGACTTAACTTTTTAAAGCTACTAGAATTCCTTAAGAGACCTTGGAAGCACGTACAAGCCTCGTATAAGCAACAATATTGAGTGTTCTTATTGTCACAATAAAGGGCACCTCAAAAGGTATTGCAAAGAAAGATTGAACGCCATAAGAGACCTTTATAAGAAGAAATGGAAAGGTACTAATGGGGAAAAGGTGATTGGAACTTGTGATACCAAGAATGATGTAATTTGTGTGACAACTAGTGATGGTTATCAAGATTATTGGATTTTGGATTATGCTTGCTCAGTTAGCTTATGGGAAAACAAGGAGTTATTTGATAGGTATAAGTCTTGTGATGCTAGTGATGTGGTGATGGCTAATGGTTCAAGAAGAAAGGTAATTGGTATGGGTACTGTGAAGAAGAAGATGATTGATGGAATTTTTTGAACAAAGTGTGATGTGGCTCATGTACCCAGCTTAAGAAATAAATTTGTTTTGTTGAATATGTTGAGTGCCTTGGTTTATGGTTTTTTGAAAAGGAAAATATTTATGGAGATTGTTAAAGCTTCCTTGGTTCTTATGGAACGAAAATAGATAGGTAGTCTATATAAGATGATTGGGGATCCCATTCTTGGTGAATTTGTAGTTGCCATTAAGGATAAGGTCAACATTTTTTTAAATTTTAACGTGAAATGTTGCATTAAGATGATATGGTATGAACCAAGGGGTTAGGACCTAGCTAATTTCAGATTATATAGCAAAGGGTTTCTCCACAAATCAATGGATATTACTCATCATTTTTCTTAGGGGAAAAGATGCCACAAGGAGCTTCTATTTCCTTGATAAGTCTAGCATAAATGACACCACAAAATGCTTGGATGCTAAACAATGCCACAAAGGTTGCCAATCCCTTGATAAGTTGCTTAAAGATGAACAAAGAGCTAGAATGAGCTCTCAAATGATCCGAAAATTCAAACTTCATTCAAAATTCTGCCCGTCGCATCCGTCTTTAGGACGATCTAGTCACATGATTTTCACTTCTTAATGAGTGAAAGATTTTTGCCTAGGTGTATATTGAAAGATTCTATAGTAGAATTCATTCAAGAGGGTATGGTGGTCTTAAGAATGGCTCGGGTGGGGGGTTCTCTTAAGAATAAAGAAGACAAATAGAATCTAATTCATGTTCATGCTAACAAAAGAGTAGATCCAATACCCAGATGACTTCTTTCTCATGAAGTTCAGTAAGTACTTGAGGAATTTTGGGATATCATGCCCTACGAGTGAGTTACCAAATTCCCCCTAGGAAGAGCAGTCTACCACAAGATCAAGTTAGAGCTTGGGGCCAAACGCCCTTGTACTTAGACTAGGGCTAGGTTTAGCATATGGCTCCCCCAACTAGCATCTATAACTAAGGGCTAGAAATGTCATTTATGCCATTAAGATGATTGATGGTAATTAATGTGAGGCAAGATAAATATGTCAAGTTTTATGAAATACTTATCATTTCTAGTGATGAGAATATGGTATTAAAGAGTTTCTTTTAAGGTCAAGAAAATTTGAGTAAGGTTATCTTCCGTTGAAGATGAAGTGTAGGTGCACCCTACCTACCTGTATAGGTTGAATTAGAGGTGGAAATGGTCTAAACCTATTTGAAATTTTTAAAATTTAAACATATCAAACTGACTTATTCTACCAAATTTAAACAAATCAGACTGAATTATTCATATGTATCAAATAGGATTGGATTCGATTGTTTAAACTAGTTTGGTGAGGTTTACCCTGTTAGAACCATTTAGAATATAATCACTAACATATTTATTGTAAAAATTTTTATTATCACTATCAAGTAGTAAGTTATTGGTTTTTGGCATATTATTAATCTCTTTTTCCCTAGTTTGAAACATGGCCACCTTGACAACAATAAATTTTTTATTTGTTTATCTACTCTTAGTTAAAACAATTAATTTTTTTACTATTCTTATGAGTTGAACTTGAAAACACCAAATTGAATAGTAATGGATTTGTCCATATTTTATTGACATAATTGGTCTTAGAATAATATTATTTATAGGTCTCTTTCTCTTACTCTATGGACTCTTGAACTTTTTTTTTTACCATTTTTTCTTTCATTTGATTGAACCAATAAGTCTAGTCACATTACAACTAAATAAAAGATCTTTGGATTTAAGAGAATACTCTTAGTGAGTGAAGATAAAATTTTAAGGAAAAGCCTATGGTACCCATTTCAATTCTAAAAAGAATAAATTTCAAAGGGAGAAGTAATTTCCTAGGTTGTTTAGGTTACATGATTTGACTACTAGTAGTAGATGCTACATCACACACACACTTTGATCATGGTTGTTGTAAAGTGGCTATATTGAATCGATGGCTAGAGAAAATACATGACATTTATTAGAATAAGAGACTATAATATTATCAGCTTATTTATGAGATGATCACATTTGTATTGAACTAGTCATGCATTTTCTTGTAGATATCATGTCATATCACATATCAATTAAAAAAATAGTCAACTAACATGCACTACTTTAAAGATAAAAAAATGTATAAAAATAATTATTAATTTTTATTATTTTTATGCCAATATTGTTAATATCATATCAAATCATGTATGTTTGGATTATACATCATTTCCTCAAGTTATTACATATTGTTCATAAAATAGTCATCATTTTATAAATGTTCTTCACTAAAGAGACAAATTAATTAAACATATTTTTCAAGGGTGTTTTTGTAAACATTTGTACAATATTTTGACATCAATTTTTTTATGTTTATTATAATTGTAAGGTATTATGAGTATTGCAATTTTTGTGGATGAAACATCTACTTGTAAACTAGTTTATAGGCTCATTATCATATCTTTCAAGTAAAGCTGAAGAAACATTAGAGTTCTGGATAGTTGTAGTTTAGGTATAATATCTATACTATCACATGTAGAATTATATTCATACTTTCATGATCACATTGTACATCACTTAATTATTTGTGTTTCTTAAATTATTGTTGCTAAAATATATCATAAAAGTTTAGATTTTTGAACGTAGATTGAAGTCCTTTTATGCCTAGGTATGAATTGGAAAACTTTTTATTCATTAAAGATGATAGGCCATTGAGTAGATTTGTAACACATATTGATCCACCTCAATCAAATACGGGATGAGAGATATGTAGAAATAATAATGACAACTACTCAATAAAATTTCAAAAAGGAACTCTTCTTCAAATATAAGTCTACTTCAACAATGAGTATTACTAATTATATTTGGATTATTATTGCCTTTCTTCTATGATCTATGATTAGGGTTTTAATTTTTCTTATAAATACAACCTATTGCTCACTGTTACAAGACACCACACTACTCACAAGCACATTAAAACTAAAACCTTTTATTTCACACAAATTTTATATTTTTTATTCAGCACTTTCTATGATCATATAGCCTATTATTTATAGGAATTTTTTCACGCTTTCTTTAATTCATCACATGTGTAGTTTTATTTTATTGAATTAATTATCAAGATTTACAGAAGCTATCTTCATTGATCTTGATCTATATTTTCACTCTAGGCTTGCTAGAGAATTTCTTTGATTGGTTTATTTATTGAATCTACTTGCTTAGGATTTATTTGTTATTGAAATACATGTAGAACACACATAGACACTTGTGTTTCTATGTTAATCCAATTGAAGGTTATTCTATGAACTTTTCTAATTAGTGAGGAGCTAATTGGAACATTGATCATGATCCTCTCACACTCATGGAGGCTATGAAAATATAGTAGAATTGCATAAGTAAAGTACATTTGGGCATTATCCTAGAAAGGGTAGTATTGGATCGTGTTTGTACTTGAATATTTAGTTTTCATAGTGGAAAAATTAGGTGGTCTAGTGAACTGATGGTTTTTCTCTTAGGTAATTGGTGTGACCTAGGTTATTTTCCCTTAAAAATAACGTGTGTTAATATTTTACTTTCCACATTTAGTTTATAATATGCGATTATATGTTTGGCAGTTATATGTAGGTAATGATTTTAAAATTGTTAATTTTTAAAATAACCTATTCACCTCACTCTAATTTTATTTATTCCCATTGTAAACTTTCAATTAGTATTAGAGCTTACACTAGACATACTTAGTAATTTTGACTTGTAGGTATACACATATGGACCAAATGAAAGAAGGTAGGTCATCTATTAGACCCTTACTCTTTGATAGATATAACTACCTTTACTGGAAGGCTCACATGTAAGCCTATCACAAGCAAGATGAAAATTTTTGGAATGCTATTCTTGATGGTTGGAAACCACCTTTAGTAATGAAAGATGGTGTAACAACCATAAAGGAAAGAAAAGAATGGACCACTAAAGAAAGAACTCTTTGTGGATCAAGTCTAAAAGGGTTAAGCTCAATAGTTGTTACAGTGCCAATGGATGAATTCCATTGCATCTTTGACTAGGAGTCTCCTAAAAGTGCTTGGGACTTTATAGCCTTCACATATGAGGGTACTTCCCAAGTAATGCAAATAAAACTGAGACTTTCTACATCTTAATTTGAGTCTTTTAAGATGACTGAAATTGAGACCTTTAATGAATTTTATGCAAGATTTTGTGATACTACTAATGCTTGTTGAAATGTTGTGAGAAAATATAACAACTCAATTTAGTTCACAAACTACTCAGCTTCTTGATTGAACCTTTTAAGATAAAGTTCACTACAGTAGAATATATTTAGGAGGTTGATATTCTGCAGATGGATGGGCCTATTGTATCAATACAAATATATGAGGTTTCTCTTGAATCTCCCAAGAATAACAAGAATGTATCTTTCAACAATATTGAAAAGGAAGTTTTAGATACTGATGATGATGAGGATCCATGAGTTCTATTTGCACAAAGCTCCAAAAAGTACTTAAACCAAAAGAAATAAAAGGATAAGAAACCTAACAAAGGACAATCCAGTCAAATCAAGAATATGAAATCATAGGAATTCAATTCCTTGAGTTCAAATGGTAAGAAATCTAAACTCCTCAATCCTCAACCTTTGTAGAAAAAAAGTCCTAAAGGTCTTATAATTGTTACCAAATGTGTATATTAGTCCCATAATTAATTGTCACATATTAGAGTGATGAATATTATTTTGACTTATTATTTGCTATATTTTTTAGCGTTAATTTTAAGTTTTATTATACCATTATTCTGGGCAAACACGAGCAAAAAAAGTGAAAATAGCGTGATTAATGGCAACTCACAAAAGTTAGAATGAACCATAATAGAAAAAACTAGAAGTTTTATATGTGCCACGACCCAAACATATTCCATTCCATGATGAGGTGCTCTTGGGTTCTAATTAGTGATTATGGAATTTCTATACACATCAAGACCCATCAAAGTCCATACTATGGAACAATGCTCTCAGATCCAATTGTGTATTTATTAGAGATTAATTTGCACCGTGGCCTAACAATGTCCATGTTGTAACACAAGGCTATTAGGTTGCAACTAGTCATTCAAAATTCAATGTGCATCATGGTGTAGAATAAAGCAAGTCATGGCTTGAGTGTAAAAATCAGTCTAAAACCCTAATACACATTCTTAACATGTTTGGCCAAAAACTAGACCTTTAGATACACTATAAATCCTTCATAAACAATTTCCAACTTTCCTAGTTACTATAGTCATAATTTACCCTCTATAATATAGACATAGAGAGAAAACCTCTCAATTGTGAAGTAGTTTTAATAATTTGAAGAAGGTAGACAACCAATTCAAAGATTTAGAGTCATTGATCAAAATGGGGTATTTATATCATTATATCTTTTTTCTATCTATAATCTAAATGTATTTTGTAGTTGAATTAATTGTGGTTAATTTAATTATGATTGGTTAATTTTTGTAAATGGGATTTTAGTATTGCTTATAGTGATTGGAAGAAAATTTTTATGGTTTAAATAAATAAAAGTTTTTAGATTTATTTCTTGTTCATGTTCTTCATATATTTAATTATAAACTAATGATGGGTCAATTCTTGATTTATAATTAAAAACTATTTTAGAACTAATCATTAGACACTGATGAGTGCTCAAAAAGCACTGAAATTACCATGATTTTATGCACATTAATTGATTAAAAATATATATATTTATATAAATTTGTCTTTTTCGGAATCACAGGTATTTTTATTATTTTTTAGGTATTTTGGCTTAAAAACGTAACTTAAAAACTAAAAGAGGAATACTGGAAGCAATACATCACAAATATATTAATAAATAAATGGGGAAAGGTAAACAAATATGGAAAAATTGGACAAAATGGGTCAAAAAGGTCAAAAAGGAGAAAATTGCACCGTCGCGCCGCCCGGCGCGAGAGCCCCGCGTCCGTACTGATTCGATGCGGCGCCAGGCTGCCACTCGCGCGGCCTATATTCGCCCCGTTTCGCGCAGCGGCCGCCCCGTGGCGTCATGTTGGCGTCGCCGATGACCTTTCAGCGATTACCTTCGCGTTTTTACAATTTTTAACAATTTTCACTCACTTTTTCTACCCATTCTCACCTATAAATACCCGCATCTTGACCTTCGCCACACTCAAAAACCGTTCTCTTCTACTCTTTCTTTCTCTCATTTCTTAGTTTTTAGTTTTTCTTAGTTTTCTTAGTTTTTAGCTTTTCTTAGTTAGTTTTGCTTAGTTTTAGAGTTCTTCCCTTTTTGGGAAGAACTAGTTATGTTTTTGTAATTTATTTGCTTTTGATTGATAAATGGGAGTGCAAATTCCGCTTGGAGGTTTTCTAGCAATGGGAATAGCATCAATCTTGTAAGGATTTTATTTTCTTTGAGTTATTTTTTTTATGCTTTATTATTACATGTTATATTTAATTTGTCGTGATTAAATTTAATTGTCTTTGTTGTTGTAAACATGATATAATAATAACGTTGTTATCTTTGCGAAATATTAAATAGGTGAAAATCTCTAAAATGAATTGATTTTATTTTTATTGAATTTTATATTAAGAATGTGAGAGAAATATATTATTTTTCATTACAAACTTAAATGCGAAAATTAGATTTTAAGGTTTAGTTATCGATCGATTTAGAGTAGTCTTTCTTTTATTTGTTAATCTGATCAGCATTAGTTAGAGTGAAGCTACATTTCAAAAAAGTTTTATAAGAATTATTATCTGAAAATGTATTAATGACGTGTTTTGAGTAGTGGTTTTAAAACTTGAAAGTTAGTACTGAATAATTAAACTTCTTAGGTTTAATTTGGACACCTTGAATAAAGTTTAAGCTATGCAACCCGCAAAGGTGGCATTTAAATGATTCATTTTCAATCTCTTAGAAAAAAGAAATTAATTTAATTAACGAATTAGTTATCAACCCAGGTCGTAGGTGTTAATTGATTTTTTTAGTTAACGAAAGAATATCTAGCGAAAGTGGTATTCGTACAAAAAAGGGAGAATCGATAAATATCGATTCGTATATTTAATACTTTAAATAATATGAAGCGGCGTAATTAACTTAGTTATTATGTCGTAAATACTCATTTATTATAAATGATAAAATTTGCATAAATGTTTATTGAATCTATGTTTATTTTTATGTTAGTAGATTAGAAACACAAAAAACCAAAATATCGTGACGGATGTTTAGGATTTAATTTAAGTTTTTAAAAGTTTGAATAATAAATTAAAAACCCGCATTACACGTTCTTACCTTAGATCGACCTTGGGAGTTGTTGTGAGTTTTTCAACACACGAACTTCGTGCAAGTATACACGATCGCAGTAATAACATTTATAAGTAAAGATCGATCACGAGGATTTGTTACTATAGTTTGTTGAGTACTAAAATTATTTCTACGATTTTATCAAAATAATCGTTGATTAAAAAAAAAAGTAATAAGAAAATGAAAGAAGCTACAGGATTGCGAATTAACTTAGCCAAATTCTGTCCCGATCATATTATTTTCTTTGGATTTATATTTTTGTACATTTTATTTGTCAATGAAAACTTCTTTTATTAAATACATCTCTTAGAACAATTACAACACACCTCGTTAAATTAATTCACTATATCTACATGAAATTAAATTATGCAGATTAAATTCGTTCTAAGTTTTCAAAGGCTACCATTACAATTAGGGTATATTCACTATCATCCATTAAATACGTGTCATTTTTATCTAAAAGCGATATACCGCAAAAATGCCTTTACCGAGTTTATTTTTATCGCGAATCGTTTTGATAAAATTAAGTAAATAATCAAAAGCGTTAATAGCAGATAAAGCAAACAAATCAAGCGTCTTATAAACCTATCAAAAATAATTAAAATTAAAGGCTTCATAAATTTGAATCAAATGCAACCCTAGAAAAATTAAATTACTTCATAAATTAAAAATAAAAATTACAACGGTCTTGAGAAAAAATTAGAAACGAAGAAGGAAAATTAATACATCGAGAAATGAAAATATTTGTACTTGTATGAGCTCATGACAAAAAAAATGAAAAATGGCTTATGCGTCTATTCGAACACTACAAAATTTCTAAACTACACAAAAACTCTTCTCCAACCAAAAACTTTTTAACTAAAAACTCAAAAAAAAACTCTAAACTCCAAACTGAAAAAAACTTCTTTTAAAACTAAAAACTATCTCCTATTTATAGCTAAAAAATACATTAATAAAATATTATATTTTTTTTTTTTTAAAAAAAACGCGTAAGGAATATTTTTGTATCGAAAATAGAATCGACGCGTATCGATTTTCGATATTAATATTTTAATTTACGCGTGATACAGTGCCGCCGTTCTGATTTTTTTTAATTCAAAGTGCATGCCACGTGTCAGCGTCTGATTCGCTGAAAGATTTCCTAAGGCCACGTGGCAGCACGTCATTGGGTGCACAAACCGGCTGCACGTAGGAACGGCGCACAGGATTGGGGCGCCGAAAAAGTGAGACAACGGCTGGAAACGGGTCGTGATCCAGCGCGGGCGCGCATATTGTAAATATCCACGTGTCGGACTTTGATTAGCTGCAATATTCGATGGACACGTGGCAGATTCTTATTCTGTGAAAAATGAAGATGCACGCCGCTTGTATGGACCGCGTCACACAGGATTGTAACACGAGCGGCTCGGTGCGCGACAGCTTCGATGGACACGCTTCAATCTGGACCGTCGATCTGATCCAACGGTCAGAGATCGCCTCGGGGGAATCTGCGCAGCCGACATGTGGGGCCCACTCTGACGCCGGCCTGCGCGACAGGTGGGGCCCACTGGCACGCCGAGCCGCGCGAAGTTTTTACACGCGATTTTGCCTCGTCTGGTTGCACTCGCCAAATCTGGACCGTTGATTCATCGATCGGACGGTGGGTGATGCACATTGTGATTTGTGCGAGTGAGATTCATTTCCTGCGCAGAAAATTCAAACTTTTCTTAATTATATTTTGACCCACATATATATTTCAAATTACATTTTAAACTTTCTTAAATTACAGTTTAGCCCTTACTAATTTTAAATTAAATTTTTAAACTTTTAATAATTACAATTAAGCCCAAATTTAATTTAAATTATATTTTTGATTTATATAAATTGTAATTAAGAACATATATTACCATAAATTATATTTGTGGACAAAAATATGAAATTAAGTACATTTTAAATCTGAAATTATTTAATTTTATTAAAAATGTATTTTTAGCGAATAAAAGGAAAATATTAATTTATTTAACAAAAATTAATAAATATTAAGCGAAACATGTAATTATAAATTACTAATATTGATGAAAATAAGCGTATAAAATCTGGGTTATCGGGAGTATAATTATCATTTTACTACGAAATGATTAGATTTCTTGAGAGTTTTATAAATATAAAACCAAAGTATTGGCAAGAATCGGCGATGCCGGTTTTCCCTCATCAGACACATCATCTATGTTTAGTTATGTATTTATGAACAAATTTCTAATTTAATTTCATTGATCAATTTCAAGTCTGATCTAGAAAGTTATTGATTCATTGAAATTAAAGTAAATGATTTAAATTATCTTTAGTTATAAATTAATGATAGGCCAAATCTTAATTTATAATTAAAGAATATATTTATCTTAGGTTTACCAATTAATTAATTTCAAGCCCGATCTAGGAAGTTATTGATTAATTGAGAATCATGGTTTATATATTTTCCTTAGCTTTACCTATTAATCATTTTCATGTCCGATTCAAGAAGTTATTGATTAATTAAGAATTATGGAGGCTCGCCATAATCATTAGGGGTTCATTTATTTTAAAAGGAAAAAAAAAGTAAATCTCAATTATTATTTAAGTAATATAATTCATTCTTTCTATGAATGGTTATGAGAACTAATTTCCCATATTTTTTCATCATCTTTATTTTGGCTGTAATTTAGTTTTCTTACAATCTTTTAGTTATTAAATTAATTAAGAATTTATAGTCTTTTTCTCTCAACGGACACTTGATAGAATTTTTAGGATTATTCATTTAAACTAATTTAGAAAATAATTTGATTGTTTAAAACAACATGCCAATTCCTTAAGAGACTGACCTTGGGATAAACTTATCATTAGTCTACTAGTGATTTGTGCAGTTTCGAGCAATTAAATTTTTTCATCAAATTTTTAGCATTGTTACTCTAGGGAATTGGCTTTTTAATTATTTATTTGCTTTATTTTTAGTTTGTTTTTCTTAATTTTTTATTTTTATTTTTGTTATTTTATTTTTATTTTCTGTTTTTGCAAATATTCATGTTTTATTTAGTTATTTTTTATTTCAACTATTGTTATTTATTGTTTATTGTTTATTTATTTTCTTTGATTTACTTTCTTTTAGATGTGTATTTTATTTTTATCTTTTTTTATTTATTTGTTTTGTTTATGGTGTATTTTTTTGATGCTTTGATTTCTTTGTTGTTTTTGTTAGTATATGAAAGGTAGGACATCCCTTAGGAATCAACTTATACTTTTCATAGATAACGTTAACAAATCCAAAGAGAATTTAAATAGGTTGGAAATTGAAATCCAAGAGCCACTACAAGAGCCTTTATAAGAGCCATTAAACATGGAAGATGTTTATCAAGGGGGATGGAAATGAAAGAGTGTACAAGGCCAATCATTAGTACTTCTACTTTCATATAGTTAGGGGAGGAAACTAGGAATTATGAATTAAAAAATATTCATTAATCCATACTGCCTTCCTTATATGGAATTCCTAATGAAGATCCTTTGACTTTCATTAGGGATTTCTATTCAATTTCACAAAGATTTTCTTTACAAGGGATAGATGAAGATCAATTAAAAATGAAATTTTTTCCATACATGGTCAAAGATAGGGAAAAGTCTTGGCTTATGACTCTCTCATTGGGTTCCTTGATAACTTGGGAGGGAGTCCATACCAAGTTTATGGGAAAATTCTATTCTCATCAAAAGACTTCTGATTTGGGAACGAAAATTGCCAAACTTTTTGAAATGGAGGAATAACTATTTGTTGAGGCTTGGGATAGGCTTAAGTTAATTTTCATTCAGTGCTCACATCACCATTTCTCGTTACAACTGCAAAATAAATTTTTCTACGATGGATTGATACAAAAATTTCAATTTATAATTGACAATGCTGTAAGGGGAGGTATTTTAAAAAATACAACTTTAGAGACTTATGAGCTCTATGAAATGTTAGGTGCTAATTAAAAATAGAAAAGTGCTAGATTGAGAAGAGTATGACTAAATTAGATAGGCTTCAAAGTAAACCATTTGTAGGTTAAGTCATTAACAAGTGAATGAAATGGAGGGTTATTAACCTAAACATAGGAATGACCTTATGCAAACACTTAAAATCTAGGGTGTAGAAATCATCCCAATTTCTCTTGGAGAGCAAAAAACCCTACCTATACCAAAGCCAAAAAACCAAGTAGGGTTATCAATTCAAACAAAACATACCACATAACCCACCATATAAAGAAAACTTAGAGGACAACTTGAGTGTTTTTATTCAAGTGAGAAAATAAAACCAAGTGAAAAGTAATAAAGGTTGGATTCTTTGGAGGCATCAATGAAGAGAGTGGACAAGCAAGTGGGACAACTAGCTGAGAATGTGCAAGAGTAAGTAAGAGATAAGTTGATTGGTCAATATTAACAAGTGAAGACTATTACAGCCCTTCATAATGGTAGTTACTAAATACCGAGTTTCCTAAAATTTATAATGATTTGCCTAATGATGCCAGAAACACAAGTGAAATTCAAGAAACTTCTAAGGGTCCTAGAAGCTTTAATGTCAACATCACCATTGGTGATAATAAGAAGGTAATGCCTATGTTAGACTAGGTCTTCTCAAAAAGAGAAGAACTTTAAAGCTAAAAAAAACTAAGAAAGATTTCTAGAGAGAGAAAGTGAAGAGATTTTTAGGGATATTTGGGATTTGAGGGATGATTTTTATAATGAGGGAAAAATTCCTTTTATAGGTGAGGAAAAGGCCAAAGAAAATGGGAAAGTATCTCAAAAAAATTATTTTGGACGCTTTTCGACATGCTGGCAAGGGTGTGGGGGGCTTGATTTGTGGTAGACATGTGTTTGGACATGCGTGTGCACGTTGGCGTGTGTTGGGTGTGTGCTAGATGTGCTCGAGGTGCACACGAGACATAGCATTTTTGACATTTTTGTCCAATTTTCCCATTTTTTTGACTTTTTCTCATTTTGTTTCTCAACATATTTGTGATGTATTACCTCCAGTATTTGTTTTCTAGTCTTTAAGTTATTTTTTGACAAAAATACCTAAAATATAATAAAAATTTACGTGGTTTTGAAAAGATAAATTTATATAAAAAATGATAAAATCATATAATTATAAATCTATTTAATCAATTAAAGTACATTAAATCATGATAATTTTAGTGTTTTCTAAGCACTCACCAAACACTTCAAAAATCAAGTATTGAATCTAAAAATTCATAATACAATTTTATTAATTAAAATCATATTTTGGGGCCTAAAAATTTCTATAATCACATAATTAAGTTAACTAGGCATGACCTTTAATTTCTCTATAGACCTAAGTGTATTTTTTGTAAAAACATATATGTATCAAAAATCTGTGGCTACTTATGTTAATAACCTTAGCTACATATTTATATTAAAAGAGTCACAATGTAGTTAGGATTAGGGATGTAGAGTTTTAAAAAATATTAAAATACTAATCTAAAAAATTTGGAACAATTTAGGTAAAGATATGCTGAAAATCTTACGTTGAAATGAAAATCTAATATCACAGGCCATGATGTGACCTTGTTTCTAGCTTTGTACAATTCATCCTGAGAATTCTATGCCATGGTGCACATTTACTAATGCTACAACATGATGAGTGTTTAAAAGCACTTAATATCATGTACTTTTATGCAATTTATATGATAAAATATATTTGTATTTGCATATTTTTATTATCTTTTAAAGAAAATCTATTTTTTAAAACAATTATAGGTATGTTTTGTTGTTTTTCAAGTATTTTAGCTTCAAAATGATTTAACTAATCCAAGAATAGAACTTGAAAGCATTGAATTACAACATTGAAGCATGTAAGATTAACATATGAAAAGCTTACATATGTTCCAAACCATTGAGAAAGGTGTAAAAGAAAGGGTTCTAGAAGTTCAAGAAGATGCATGTCGTGACATGGTATTTTATGTGTCGTGGCAAGGGAATAATGGATCTAACAATTCAACCCATACAAAATATCTCATGTTGTGGTGTAGAATCAATGTATACTATGATGTCCGACCATCTGATCGACTTTTTCCTTTCTTTTATAGCTTTTTCTAAAGCTATATAAAAGCCATTTTTATAATAAAAATCATCATTTTCATCCCTCTGCTCTCTTCTAGCTTATTTCTTAGTTTCCCTATAGTTTTTCTTTTCTTTTCATAGTTTTAAAGTTCTTCTCTTAATTTTAGAGCTGAATATAGTTTATGTAGTTATTTTACTTTCAATTCAATAAATAATGTTGGCAATTCAATTTGGAGGTTTCCAAAAGAAGACACAATACTGAGATTCTGTAAGGATACACGTCAGGTATAATTTAAATGTATTCTTTTCATATTATCTTTTTGTGTTGTTTTACATGCTATTTTTAATTTATTGATAATTTATCAAAGGAAGCATGTTTTTTTACTGAAAATACTATGGAATACTAATAATGTTGTTATGTTTGTGAAATATAAAAGTAACTAAATATTTTTGTAAAATGAATGAATTTTTATTTCTTCATCAAGATTTAAACGAAGTTTATAAAAGAAAAAATATTGATGAAGTATTTTTCATAACAAATAAGTGAATTAGATTTAGGATTTAATTATCTAAGTCTGATTTAGAGTCAACTCTTCGATTTTGAATTTAATTATTTAGATCTATAGAGAACTCTATTTCAAAGCTTTTTATAAGAACTATTATTGAAAAACATATCGATGACATATTTTTGGTATTATTTTTTAAATCTAAACTTTAGTTTCTAGATACTTAAATTATTAACCTAACTTAGACACCTAGATGAGAGTTTAAATTGATAGCCATGCCAAAAGCATAAATTAAATGGTTTATTAAATCCTTAGGAATAAAGCATAGTATAATCAACTATCAATTACTAATCCCCACCAAAAGACTTTAATTGATAATTGATTAACAACAAAATTGATCTCTATCTTAGGATATTTTCTTACAAAAAGGGGAAATCAATAATCTTAATTCATATTTTTAATAATCTATTTAATATTGAGCAAGTATAACTAACTAATTAACTTATCCTATATGTTTTCCAATAAACATTAACGTTACTTGCCTAAATTTTTATTAAATATATCTTTAAATTTATGTCATTAGTTTAGATGTTTATCAAACCGAAAAATCGTGATACATTTTTATGTTTTTATTTTCATTTTTTTAAGAATTTGTTGAATTATTTAAAAATTATGTGATTCCTCTTTAGATTGACTTTGGAAGTATACTGATCATTTTCTATAAGTGATTCGTGCACTTGTAAGCTATTTAAAATAATACAATTTGTACACCAAGTTTTGGCACAACAACTTTTTGGTGTTGTTGCCAGTGAATTGGTAATTGCAACAAAACTAGCTAAATTTTGTATCATCAAGTTTTTGGAACTAGGAATCAAACCTGAGTCACACACATGATAGGCATGAATACTTACCAAAAACTTGATGATGTAAAATTTAGCTAGTTTTTGATGCTATTATCAGCTAAGATTTCTATAAGTATTGGCGATATTAGTGAAAAAAATGTGCAAATATAATTTTAGTTTCTAGGCGTGTCCTTCAAGAAGATTTTCAAGCCTAAGAAACTATCAAGCGCCAACAATCACAATTTAGGTATATATCTATTCTTATGTAGGTTAGATTTCATATTAGGCATGTAGGAACATTTTGAGATTAGGCTTCTTGTTTGATCGAGATATGTCTAGATCAATCGAGAATCAATCTACTCAAGTTAAAAGGTCCTGAATTAATTATTTAATTGACTAGATCGATTAAGTAATTAATAGTTGATCGATCAAGAATTAGATCGATCAACTTTGTTTAAGAATTAATTATTTATTACACTGGATCGATCAAGATTTGACTAGATCGACTAAATTATGTACTCAAATGGTCAAGAATATGTTAAATCAATTGAGAGGCAAGAGCTTTGATTTTGAAACCTATTTCTAACACGAATTGAATTGGCTTTTTACTATATTATCCTTTTCTTTAAAACTATTTTAGCTAATTTTATGGATAGAATAGTAATGTTACTTTGACCTTGTTCTTCAATTAATTAACTACACAAGAACATTATTCTCTTCATCTTATTATTTCACTTTGGTTTTGTGAAAACTATTCATGTAGGCTTTTTCATTGAGTTAATTTATCAATAATTTGTGGTTATGTTTGATGGATTAACAAACCTACAATATTTGTGATATTATGTTTTTTACTAATTGTTCTAGGGTTGCTAGTTGATTTTGATTTATTAGATATATTTATTAAATCATCTAGTTAGTGTTATTCATTATTGAATGTACTTTGGACTTGCATTTGCACTTGTGTTATTGTACTAACATTTCAGGTACTGGTTGAACAAGTTTGAGTGCTTGTATGACTCAAGTTGTTAGAATATTGGTCTAGATCTAAACACATTACTTGTAGAGGTTATGATGAAAGCAACGGTTGTAAATAGATTACTTGGGGGCTTTATCTTGGTGAGTAGTATAAGACTTGGCCTTATAATTAGACCTTATTTTTCATATCAAATAGTTAGGTGGTCTGGTTGACCAATGGTTTTTCTCTTAAGCCATTAGTGTGGCCTAGGTTATTTTCACCTAAAAATCTAGTGTGTTGATTTATATTTTTGTGTTACTTTATTTACATGTGATTGCATGCCTAGTCGTTTGTAAAAATTTCAATTTGTAATAAGTTGATTATCTATTCACCATTATATTTAATTAGGTCCTTAATAAAAAGAAACTTTTATTTGGTATCAGAGCTATCAATATATACATTTAGTATGCTTAGACCTTGTTATGGATAATTTGAGAGAGGATTCGTCTATAACCTGTGCTCCATACTTTGATCGGTCTAATTACCTATATTGAAAGCCTCATATGAGAACCTTTCTACATATTATAGATGAGAGTGTCTAAAAAACTGTGCTTTATAGTTGGGAACCAAATACGGTTACCAAAGATGATGTAGTCATTCTTAAGCCTAGAAAAGGTTAGACCCCTAATGATAAAACTAGTAGTAACTGGAATCAAAAGGGTATTAATGCTATCTTTAGTGCTGCGTCTACTGATGAGTTTTGTCATATTTCTCATGTTGATATTGCTAAGCATGCTTGAGATATTTTAAAGGTTGCCCATGAGGGAACCCCACAAGTTAAAATAACTAAATTTTGTATGGTTAGTAGTCATTTTGAAAATCTTAGTATGAAAGAGGATGAAACATTTTTGAATTTTATGCTAAATTAAGTGATATTTCTAATTCTTATGCTAATCTTGGTGAGAAATTTGAGGAATTGAGATTGGTCAGAAAAATATTGCATTCTTTAGTAGATTTTTTCCACGTAAAATTCACTTCTATAGATTAAAGCAAAGATGTGGACACCATTAAAATTAAGGAGCTACTTGGTTCCATTCCCACTTTTGTGATGATTTTTCGTCCTCCCACAAAGAAAAAAAGGTATTGCTTTCAAAACTGCTATGATTGAAGAAGGTGACAATGAAGATGTGAACTTGCACTCTTGATATGATAATTGAATAGAATCTAGGACAAAAAAATTCTAAAAATAGAGGACAACCAAGTCATCAAAAAGATTAGAATCTAAGAGAACTCAAATATGTGATTTGTGATGGTAAGAAACCTAAACCCATTCGACCTCAACGCTTTCAATGTATGGGTTTAGTCACTTTGCAGCTGACTGTGCAATAAGAAAAACACTAAAGAGCTTTCAACACTATACTTACTGACTCTGAAAGTGATAGTACATTCCAAATGAATAAAAAAAATAGTGACACCAATTTTCTAGCATTTGTTGCAAAAACTGGAAACTCCAGTAAGTCATATATTTCTTTAGACAATGTGAAAGGGATTCTAAATTTTTACTTAAATATTTGAATATCACTAGTATTAATGAAGTGTTCCATGAGTTCGTAATATGCAAAAGAGAAAGATAAGTTTCTTTTACAAGTAACTAAACTCAATAAAAAACTAAAATCTTATGATATAAATTCATTTGTATCATAAAAGATAATCTTGATCTATTCAAACATTATAATGTTTTGAATTCAATCTTGCACGTTTAGAATAGGAGAAAGAAAATCTAGTACAAGAACTTGAACAATCCAAGAAAGTTGTAAAAGGCTATCAATTGGAGCTTAAAGGTTGAACAAAATTATTGATTATGGAAAGCCAGTTGGAGGAAGAGAGGGCTAGGATATGTATATGAGCACACTATGCCATCTTCTTCAAAATCAACAAAATTTTTAAAGCCCTCGTACATGTCTTCTTCACAAGTTACACCTTCAGCATCAAGAATTGAATTGTACAACCTTCTAATCCTAATTCTACTATTGCTCATTATACTTAAAGAACTATTGCACTTGTGATTAAAAAAGATGTGAAATTTGTGCATGTTTGTCATAACTGTGGTAGAAAAGGTTATATTAGATCACACTATAGATTTCATGTGAAATATCCTTATTTTAACAATTCCTTTAATGTTAGATATTTTGGATTTAATTTTTTTTTCATCCATACATGTATGCTGAATCTCCACCAATGAAGAAAAAGAAAAATAATAAAGACAAAAATAAGCATAAACCCAAGATCAATTCAAAAATAATTAAATTAATTAAATTCAAACCCAAAGATATTATGAAATCAAAATTCAAGGAAGTTTGGATTAGGAAAGATTGCATTTCATGATCAATTGACTATATCATTCCTTCACCTTGGAATTTTTATTGTGTGTTTGTTTGTTCCTAGGTGAGCATTCTAGTTTGATTAATTATTTTCAATTTTGAATTTAGTAATTTAAGGCTTGATTTTATTTTAGTTCATTTAAAATTAGTTATTTCAAAAAAATTCAAAAAAATGGAGGGAGTAGAATTGTTCTAACATTGAAATAAACTTCAAGTATTATTTTGGAATAAGAAAATAAATATTTTACACAATTTGATTTACTTTGATTAATTATTCATTGTACAATTATCTTGTTCTTTGCATTTATATTCTTCCATACATCTAGTGATCAATGTTTAACAAGAACTCACTCACACATTCATTGGACATATAATTATGCCTTGCTTAAATTTTGTAATTGATTATGTGAGATTTTAGGGCTTGATATAACCTTAACTATAGAAATTATGGTTGAACTCTATCTTTCATTGTATGAAATGTTATTATAGAGAGACACTTAGTTTTGAGATGGCTACTTACTGTGATGTGTGAAAGCTATTATAGTGAGCAGAGATGGCTACCTCACAACTAGTGTGAAAGTCATCATACTAGGCATATTGACTCATGCATATTTCCTTCGCAAAAGAAAAATAATATCATACCGAAAATAGCTATATATAAAAAAAATAATTGGATGCACAAAAATTAAGAGCCATAAATTATTATGAAAAAAGGAAAATAAATAACTAATCCCTCATATAAATAATGAGAGGGAATTCAAAAGAAAAAGTTATATAAATTTCTCTTTTAGTAAGAAAATTTTTATGACATGCAAGTATGAATTCGACTAAATTTTTAGCATAATGGGTGATCCTTGAATATTTAAATCTTTCATAAATAATCATAAATAAACTAATTAACATATTGTTGTAGTTTTAATATTTATCTCAAAATTGAGTGCTTGACAATATGTCACCATATATGTTGAAAAATGTATGTGTGCTTTATCAAAATACTTATGCATACTATAAATAATTCAATTTTGTTAAAGAATCAATTATATCTTGAAATTGATTATTTGAGTGAAGTTCATGTTTGAATAAATCTATTAGCTTGATTTAAAAAAATGGGGGTATTTTTATTAAATCTTTGTTTGAATTTTTTATGTTGAGTTTTAATATGAAAATTTGAGTGGAAATAGGACTTAGGGGGAGTTTCTAAATTTTTTAGACATTTTGAATGTCGATTGATCGACATTAATTTTGAACGATCAGACAGATTCAGTTTATATACTCCTCTTCTTTTTTCTCCTGTCCCCACGAACCCTAACCTCTCATATACGACCCCTTTTCATTTTTCATTCAAAATTTTATAAAAATCATATAGAATTGATTGTTAATCTCTTTTATAGCATCAATCCTTATAAAAATATCAAATTTGAGCAAAAATCAATAAAACCCTAATTCTCCATTTTTCCTCACTTTCTTACCAAACCTTTTTTGAGATTGTTTATGCAATTTTTCCCAAAATTATTCCACTGATCTCGATTCTACAAATTTTTGGGTAAAATTTGATCAGTTTTGTCAAAATTTCATTCAAGAGGTATTTTCATCTTTTTGGGATTTGTGTTGATTTCTAACATGATTGCAAGAAGATGTGAATTTCCTCCTATGCTCCCACTCTATTTTCATCCCCATGGTGGGATGATGAATTTGAAATGAGGTATCGAAACACTTTATCTAAATTCCATATTTTACTTGAATGTGGAATTACTTGGATTGAATTCCACGAAATTGGTATAACCCAAGCCATTAGGGCTCTTGGTTGGAAAATAGTGTTTAACCCCTTTAAATTATGTTGCCCAACCCTAGTTCATGAAAATATAGATTCAAAATAAAACCATTGATATCTCAACCGAGAGAATCAATCATTTCTATCTATTACGAAAACTAGGGTTGTTGATTTTCACCTAGATCGGTATGTCATTCCCAATAAGGAACTATTGATCAAACTTTCTTGTTTACCCAACATTGATCACAATGCCAAAAAACTATATATACCGGGTGAATTTACTCCATTTTCTCGAGTTTTAAATTAAATAGTGTGTGCTAACCTACTGCCATCCAAGCACTCAAATGAGATTGGATATCTGCATGCTCAAATTTTATATTGTATTTGAAAAGGAATAGCATTCAATGTTGGTATAGTAATATAGGATGAAATAATAAACCAATCTCATATAGTAAACCGAAGGATCGGGCATCCCTATGGCTGCCTTATCACCCAAATGTTCTTGCTACAATGTGCCTCTAACAATGGATTCAAATTTAGTTTGGATAATAGGTGATATTGGAAAATGAACCATCTCAAAATCATCTGCCCAGTCAATAAAGAAATAGAGATCTGTTGATGTTAGAATAAGTGGTAGAGGAGCTATAGATGATATTTATGTAGATAAGGAAATGGAAACTATACATGCTTCTAAACCTTCTTGTCAAGACTTATTTGAAAATGAAATTGGTACGAGAGTGGGAATTTTGGAGCAGTATATGAATACAATAAATGAACATCAATAAGCCATGTTTTTCATGATTGAAGACATCCATTCAATTTACGTGTTTCCTCCTTGAGGACAATAATTTATTTTTATTTTATTTTGCTATTTTTTTCTATTTTATTATTGTATTTGGAAGTCAATATATTTTGTTGTTTTCATATTTTAAAGTGTAATTGATATTTTCTTGGATTGTATTTGAATCATATTAATCAATACACTACATTTGTTGCATCTAATAATTTGTGTTTCATATGTATGTTGCTTATTTTATTGAATTTGCTATGAGATTTCACATCCATTTTAATTGAAAATTCAACATTTATTTTTTTGGTTTATTAGTATGACAAAAAAGGGGAGAAAATTGAAATATTAAATTTAGAAGAAGAATCAACTTTGAATTTTTTTGATATATTACACAAAGGGGGAGTTATGTTTTTAAATTCTATCTTATGGTTACTCACACTTATGAGTATTCTTCGCTGTTATATACACTACACTATTGAACAATGAGTCTTTTGGGATAAGTTGTATGGGTATTTATGTTTTTGACTTTTAGTATAACTTGAGCTTTCAAGATTTAAGCGAAGATAGTTTCACCGGATCATAGGATAGTACCACTATGTAAAAATTTATTTTTCCTATGAGAATTATGTAGTGAGAAAGAGGTTTTTTCACAAATATGCCAAAGAGAGAGATTGTAAGGTTTAGGTGAATTTTGGTGATATTCGTGAAAAAGTTATACAAATGTAATTTTAGTTTCTAGATGTGTCCTTTAAGAATATTTTCATTCCAAATAAATTATCAAGCTCCAAAGATCACAATTTAGATATATCTATGTTCTTATACACATTAGATTTCATATTAGGCTTTTAGGAACATTTTAAGATTAGGATATTCGACTGATCGAGACATGTCTAGATCAATTGAACTATGTAGATTAATCAAGAATTGATCTACTTCATTTTAAAAGTCTTGAATTAATTATTTAATTGACAATATCGATTGAGTAATTAATAGTAGATGGATCAATAACTAGATCAATCAATTTATTAGTCAAATTGATTGACCCTATTTTAGAATTAATTATTTATTACACTGAATGGATCAAGAATTAGTTGGATTAATCGATCTATGTACTCGATCGATCAAGAATATGTTATATCGATGGAGTAGCCTAATCGGACACAAATTCTATTAAATGAATACACAAGTATATGTATTATAACAAGTAATATAATAATAAGAAAAGGATTGTTCTTATGGAGATTATGTTAATAGATACTAGTTTTTAAAAATAAAAAAATAAAAATAATTGTTTTTGTGTTTTTATATTTTAAGGAAGCCAAATTAAAAGAATTAAAAGTAAATAGCAATAATTAAGTACCTCAGATTTGGAGCTAAGGATATATGAGAAAATATCTAGGAATACTTAATCTCCAATTTTCTAAATATGTCAATCACTAAAATCTCCCCAATATAATTATCAATCAATTACATGATCAATTGAATCTAACCTAGCATGTATTCATTTCTCAAGTAAACTACACACCATAGAGTAATTAACCTAATCACACTCTCATGTCAATTAAATTGCATACTACTCATTAAGTTCATCAATTATGGATCACATACATAAAAATCATACTTCTCTCCCTAGAAACTATGCATGTTATTTAATCAAGACAAACAATTAAATAATCCTCTCAAATCTATTTAATTACCTCTATATATCAATTTTTGGCCAAACAATTCATAACATAAAATTTAGATTAAATATTATAATTAAATTAAAATCATAATGGGGTAAAATATTAGACCATCACATGTTGAAAATTGGGTTCATAAGTCCCCTAGATTAATAAATTAACTAGACATAATTTTCTTCATGAAGCTAATATTTTTCATAAAGAAAGACATAAAATTTGATAAATAAAAGAGAAGAAGAAGAAATACAATCAATCTCTTGAATTTTAACACTAATCTCTTCTTAAATCTCCACGAAATTCGTATATACTTTTGAATTTTCTGTATTTTTCTCCTTTCCTAGCTCCAAAGACTAATAAAAAAATATGTTAATTTTGGCTCATTAGGGTTTATAGAGTAATTATAGGGTTAAATATAGCTCAGGTGAAATCTGGACCGTCAGATTAACTTCAGATCAAGAGTTGAGATGAAAAAAAGGAAAAATTAACAAATTCATCCAATAGAGACGCGACACGTGACACTCGATATTCATTGGGTGAATCAGAGAGTGATGCATGGCATGGGAAGGCTGGTTTGGTCAATGAAAGCTAAGTCAGCACTACATGGTGCAACTTGATTCACTATTACAGATTGCGTGGCCCGACGGTTGGAAAATGGACAAATCGCTTGAAGACACATGGTAGGATCTTTGACTATATGATAAAGTTGGAATGAATGCGGTGCTTACACGTGGAATAGCACTACATTACACTACATATGTGACGATCTATGATTGGATCTCTTTACTTGTGTGGCATTTGTGTGGCTTGCCCAGTCAACTCCTATGCTTGCATGGCATACACATGGCTTCTTCTAGTTGATCATGCGTTAAAAATTCATAAAAAAATCCAAAAAAGTCTAAAAATTATATTTTCACTAAATAATACATATTTTAATATTTTTGAGCCCAAAAATACTACTTGTTGAATAAAATGAGAAAATATTAAGGAGAAAAAGGCACTAATGACTCGACTTTTATAGAGACATCATAGCCATTGCTTTGATTTTTAAACCTATTTCTATGTCAAATTGAATTGGCTTTTTAATATAGTTTCCTTTTTCTTTACAACTATTTTAAGTTATTTTATGGACAATATAGTAATGTTACTTTGACCTAGTGCTTCAAATTATTCTATATACAAACCAAAGTACACAACTTTAATTAACCACACAAGAGCATTACTCTCTTCATCTTATTCACTCTCTCTTTTGTTTTGTAAAAACTATTCAAATAGGCTTTCTCATTGAGTTAATTTATCAAGCCTTTGTGCTTGTGTTTGATGGATTAACAAGACTACAATATTTGTGATTTTGTGCTTTCAAACGATTGGTTTATGATTGCTAGTTGATTTTGATTTATCTTATATATTTATTAAATCATCTAGATAGAGTTATCTATTATTGCCTCTACTTTAGGACACACATTTGTGCAAACATTTCAGGTATTGGGTGAATGAATTCAATTGCTTGTGTGACTCAAGTTTTCAGAACATTAGTCTATGTCCAAACACATTTCTTGTAAAGGTTATAGTGAAAGCAGTGACTTGTAAGTAGATTACTTGGGGCTTCATCTTTGTGGATAGTATAAGACATGGCCTTGTAATTTGACCTTATTTTTCATAGTAGATGCTTAAATGGCTTGGAGGACTTATGGTTTTCCTCTTAGATCATTCTTGTGGCTTAGGTTGTTTTCATCTAAAAATGTCGTGGTTGATTTATATTTTTGTGTTAGTTTATTTACACGTGATTGCATGCCTTGTTGTTTGTGAAAATTTTAATTTGTCATAATTATATTGATTATCTATTCACCCTCTAGCTAATTAGGTCCATAATTAAAAAAAGAAACTTTCACCCGACAACTATACCAAAAACATGATGTGCCAAAAGTTGTATACAAATTTTGTGAAAGTTATAGATAGTTCACAAATACACGAATCACTTATAGAAAATGGTAAGTATACTTCTAAATTCGGTATAAAATGGAATCATGTGATTTTAAGATAATTTAGTAAATTCCTAAAAATGAAAATAAAGACATAAACACCATATCACTATTGTTTGGTTTTATAAATTCTAAACTAATAACATAAAAAAAAGATAGATTCAATAAAATAATTGGCAAATAAATAAATTTAGATAATTATAATGTATGCCCTTAATTTTTCCAATTTAATGTTTTGATCCCTCCTTGATGTATCTTGTATAAATTTTTGCATTTATACATCTGATTGTGAGGATTTGATTGATCATTTATCATTTGTATTTTTTAAGTCCAAAAATACCTAAAATTTATCAAAACGTACCATGTGATTTCAAAAACATAATTTATAAAATACTTAGGTTAAAATGAAATACTAAAACCTAATTCATTCATTTAATTTTTATAAATCACAAGATATGCATGCTTTTTAGGCACATATCATAACCCTTAATCAGCTTCTGGCTAGTCCCTATCAAGATAGGTGATCAAAAAATGTTCTCAAAAAGAAAATAAATAATTAAATACTAAACTAACCTAAATCATTTTGATAGATTATATTTAGCATATGCAACAAGCCTTTAAACCCCTAGGATACCCTAATGGATGATTTATAGTCTCTTGAGAATTTTTAGTAATGATACCCCCATGCATCACAACTAAAAAAAACTAAAATGACTTGAAGAAATTAAATAGAAAAATAAACAGAATAAAAATATAAACAAAGGCACTAACTATCAAATCATTTATACATTTTTTTGTTGATTTCCCTTAATATTTATTATCTAAGTCTCACTCTTCTTCAAAGATTAATTCAAATATTAATTTCAGGCATGACATTCATAAAACAAACTTCTTGATCTCTATATTGTGCAAATATGATGTGTGTAAGCATTGTAATCACAAACTCCATAGGCTCACCTTTTAATTCATTCTCCACTATTGTAGAATGGTCACACTACTTTATATCATAGGTCTTTACCAATTGTATAATGTTAGGCCAAAGTGTTATGAAAGAACGAGAAAATGAAGCACAAAAATAAGAGAACTTAATTAAATTCAAACATTATCATTTTAAGTTCTAAAATATCTCTATATGTTACTTAAATCATCTAGGTAGTATTTACCTTCACATACATAGTTAAGTATACTATGGTTATAATTAATATTGTATCATTATCAATATACCCCTTTTTCCCTCTTTTGTTTTGCTTTCTTTTTGTTTTTTTATTATCTTTTTTTAAATTTTTATTTTTTTATAAATAAAGAGGTATAAAATTGAATCACCAACCTTTCATCTTTTTTACATTCATAATAAATTTTCTACAACCCCTAAGCTATTATTTTGAATATTATTTTTTGGATTGTAGTCAATATTTACTGAAATTTTCACCCTTTCTTCATAGAGTGTTTGTATCAAACATGTATTTATTTTAAGTTCTCTTAGGAAGTATAAGGGTGGGATAATTTGTTTCTTGGCTCATAAAAGGCTAGGTTATATCATGTTAAAGAAAGAACTTTTTATAATTCATATAAGCTCAAAGGGATACTAGCGACAAGGTAATCTTGAAAACGTAAAAATGGTCCAAAAATGACCTATATCCTTTCCTAAGCATTGTGTATTCTATGATTCTTTCAAAGTAAGTTCTAGAGTTTTTTGAGACCTCAAATATATCTATAAAATATTTACACACAAAACAATCTTATGTACTTAGATTACTCGATCATTCTTACCGCCTACCATAAGATTTTCACATTCACTTCAAGTCTTATTCAAATCTCTTCTTAATTGAAGAAAAGCTTAGCTCTCTAGATATTAAAATTATCATAATCATAGTCCTATTATTGGCGTATAAATTGACTAAAAACACTCAAATAAAATTAAACAAAAGGAATTTTTTTTTAAATTGTGTTAGAAAATGTCTTTGAACTCTTAATAGAAATATAAAAGGGATTTTTTCCACCCCAACCTAAAACCTACATTGTCCCCAATATTCCAATGTATATAAAGATAAGAGAGAGAAAAAGAAAAGTTACCTAGCTAGTAGTGATAAATTGTGAAATTTTCAATATTAGGTTCATATTCTCGGTTCATCATATGTATCAATGCTAACATATTGTGACAATTAAAGTATGCCTCACAAATAGTTAATCACCAAGAAGTCATAAAATTAAGAAGTTTAAAAAAATACATAATAAAATTCCAAAATAAAATAAAAATTACATCAAATACTAATAACAAATAATGAAAATAAATAAAAATGAAAATGAAAATGAATGAAAAAGGCCAAAACACACAAACTAGAAAAATATTGAAATAACTATGATTGTGGAACTCTAGTCATCCATGTCCTTTAGTGTGTCTTCTAGTGGCTTGAAGATAAATTTATCACCTGGATACTACAAGGATACTTCAATGCTCCCTAGCTAACTACAATTGTAACTAGATTGAGCAAGTTGTTACCGTTACATCTCATAGATTTTATTCATATAATTGGTCAAATATCACATATGTCCACTGAGCCACTCTTGCTGCTGTGTTTGAAAGGCCTCTATTTTAACACCTTTTCTTATAACTTATCAAACCTATCAATTAAATTTGTCCTTGAAGAAGAGGTTCTTTTGTTGGCTTGGGAAGGTTCTGCTTGTGAGGCTTTTCATGTATGCTAGGGTTAATAAGTCAATGGGTTGTAATAGAATGTCACTAGTAGGAATTCTCACCACAACTCTAGCATAAAGTGCTGCAATGAGTTGTGGAAAAAAAATTAATTTGGTGATTGTTTTTTGACAACCTTATCCTTTCATTCATAATTACCCTGACATCCATGGTTTTTGAGGTTTGGATTGTAAAAAGTAGTAGAGCCATTTATTTATCAATTATACTATAATGCCTAGTTGGCATCAATTTTAAGCAAAGAAAGTATTTATAAACATGAAAGATGTTTGTTAATTCTTTAGCATTAAATATAATGGTTTATGCCTTCCATTTGTAATATCCCACTATGCTACTCCTAATGTTAAGGTCCCTAATACTCCCTCATAATCTATATTCTCTAAATACGCCTTATACTCCCATATATTTACTTCTCTCATACCATAGTAAGAATTGATGGTGGATGTACTAAAGGGTACACAGACTCCAATAATCATGGCCCTATCATTAATAGCCTCTAGCTCATTTGCATAGAATTCTCTAATAATATACATTATACTAGCTTTAATAATTTTTACCAATATTCCCCATCCTAGGTTCTATATTACATCATTTACACCAGGGAATGAGTCCTTTCCAAAATCAATGCCCCTTTCTACAATAAAGTTTTTATTTATGTCTCCAATATTTTCAAATATTTTTTTCGCTTCAAGGCCCACAAACCTAATTCTATCATATTCTTCTCACATCATAGTTTATTTACCTTTAGCAGAGCATTTTCTTTTTGGTGCCATTTATGATTCAAGGAGTGTAAAAATATAACAATAATCCCAAAATATTATTACTCTATAAAGGTTTTGTTTCCTTAAATCCAAGAATTTCCACACTTCTATTCCAAATAAAATTATTCACAACATTAAGCCAAAGAAAACTTAGGATTTAATGCAATTGCTTGAAGATGATTGGGTGTTCTTGAAGATGAAGATATCGATATGAAAAACACAAAAAATATATGATATTTATGTCAAATATCTACATAAAGATCCTAAACTAACATCAATATTGATGTAGATATAAATATTTGCGAAGAAGAATGGTGATTTTTTGATAAAATTGAAGTTTTAGGTTGAAAATGAGAAAAAAAGGGTGAATTAGGTATGTTAGGGCTGAACAATTTAGAAAAAAATGTTATGTATGATCTGGTTACTCACGTTTTGGGGAAGGGGTATGCATACATAGAGTCATGTTGTGTCACGCAAAAAAAATAAATCCCTAGAATCCAATCAAAAATAGAAAAATTAAAAAAATGCTAATAAGTAAAGAAAATATTACTAAATAAAAATGATGTTTCATGATAATGCATCATTCACCATTAGCCTAATTAAGCTAATGTCCGTATTACAATCAAATGACACAAAAAATAACAAAAGTTAGAAATAAAAAAATAGTAAACATAATACGAAATAAAAACCAATGTTTAACTGAAAGTAAAATGAAGGAAAATCAATAGGTCACCTCCCATGTAGGCTTGGTTTGATTCCATTGATGAGTGTTTCACCATAGTTATATATCATGATTTTATGCACTTTAAATGAGGAAATAAATTTTTATTTGCATAGTTTTGTTACCTTTTAAAGAAAATATATCTTATCGAAACCATGAGTATGTTTTGTTGTTTTTCATGTATTTTAGTTTCAAAATGATTTAACTAATCAACACTCAAAAGAATAGCATGTGAAAGCACTCTATTACAACATTGAAGTTTGAAATATTTATGTATGTGAAGCTTATATATGTTCCAAATCATTGAAAAGGATGTATAAGAAAATATAGGTTCCAGTTGTTGAGAAGGATATGGGCCATGTTGTGGAAATAATGTGTGTCGCGGTGCAAGTGAAGTGGATTGTGGTCAAACTATCTATAGCATGTCTCATGGTGTGGTGTGGAAATAATTTATGACATGGTGCTTGACCAACTAATCCACTTTTCCTTTCTTTTATAACATTTTCCAAGGCTATATAAAAGGCCCCTCCTTAATTGTAAAAATCATCCCTTTTGATCCCTCTACTCTCTTCTAATTGAATTTTTAGTTTCTTCTAGTATGGGATATAAGTAATGTTGCTATGCTTGTGAAATATTAAGGTAGATAAACATTTTTATAAAATGAATTAAGTTTTATTTATTAATCAAGATTTAACAAAATTTGTAAAATAAAAATATATTGACGAAGTAGTTTTCATAATAAATAAGAAAGTTAAATTTAAGATTTGATTATCTGAATCTAATTTAGATTCAACTCTTCGATTTTAGATTTGGTTATTCGGATATGTAGAGAACTCTCTTTCAAATATTTTTGTAAGAACTATACTTAAATCATAAACTTAACTTTGAGACCTCAATAAGAGTTTAGCTAGTTGATTATATTTGGTAAAATTAATTAGGTTAATGAAACTTAAATCCAAATTTATTGACACTTTTTTATGTGTATAAATAGCGCTTTCTATCATGTCTACTATTCATTATTAAATAAATTACTTAATGCCTATAGCTCGGTCTATCAGTTAATTTAATTAAGATGTGCTTTATTTTCTAAGAAATTAATAAACCATTTAACTTGTCGCATCCGGTCGCATATAGAAAGTTAAACTTCTATTCAAGCTGCCTAAATTAGTTTTTAGATTGTTGTATCCGAATCTAACTTTCATGTTTTAAATTTATTACAAAAAATATAATCTCAAGATATTTTTTCAATAATAAATCTTATTAAAACTTTGAAATAGAATATTATTCTAAATTAGGTCTAGATTTATTTTTCTGAAAACACAATTTTCATATTTTAAAACTATTATGAAAAATATATCGTCAATATATTTTTCAATAATAAACTTTGTAAAATCCTTGAATAGAAAATAATCTATGTTTAATAATTATAAAAAATATTTACCTAAATAATTTACACAAACATATCAACGTAGCTAAAATCTAGTTTTCACAATTAGCCGAACATACTCAATTTAATAAATGACCAATATATTAAATATAACATTCAAATCAGTAAATTAAATTAAATCTATGAATAAAATACAATTAAAATTAATACCTTAACTATATTCTTACAGATAACTTATGTAACATGCCACGTGTCACCATATGATTGGCTGGAAGATTAAGGAAACATATGGCAGCTTCGTATTCGGTGGAACGCGAGGGCGCACTAATTCGATGAACCGCATCGTATGGGATATAAGCACAGTGCTCGGTGCGAGATAGCTTAATTCCACTTGCGTACGAATCTGGACCATTCAAAGTTGAACCAACGGTGAGCGATGAGTTGCACCTCGGGAGAATATTTTGCACAGCCGACACATGGGTCCCACTATATGTGCCATGCAACGTGCATCCAGGAAAACCGAGTCCAATCTCTATTATCACGTCTTGAATCCACGCACTTGATCCTAACCATTGATTGGATGATCTAACGGTGTGTGACACGCGTGGATAATGTAGCACGTGGTCCTTTTCCTGCATAGAAAAACTAAATTTCCTTAATTTTATTTTGACCCTCAAATTTAATTCAAATTAACTTCTAATCTTTTGATATTTGCAATTTCACCCACTTTTAATTCAAATTATATTTTTACCTTTTATTAATTGCAATTAAGTCCTTTGTTTTATTCAAATTCATTAATTTTCTTAAAAATATATTTATTAAAAACCTAATAGTAAATATTAATTTAGTTAATTAAAAATAATAAAAACATAGCAATTATAATTAATAAAATGGACAAAAATAACTCTAAAATATAGAGTTATCAAGGGCATTCTCACGATAGATTATAGACATTTCACTTTACTTATCATTGATTTCTAGTCATACCATATTAGGTGGTTTTGACTTTGGAGAAGGCCAAATTTGTGTGTCAAACTAGGTTGTTACGAAGGCAATAAACTAGTGTAGCAATAGGTTGTTTTTGGATAGTGGTCCTAATTGTTACAGGTAATGGATTTTTTTGCTATCGAGTAGTTTCCATGAGCAACTCAAGGATGTCACCATATAGGTAGGGATTCTATACAGGTTATCTTATTATATCTATTGTTATGAATGATTAGTTTGTGTGTTAGGATAATTTAAGTTTCTATCGTGTATGTAACAATATACTAGATGTAGACTTTAATTTGAAAGCTTATTTTATTTGTATTATTACATGCTTTCATTCCTTTACTTGTAGCATGTCTATAGCTTTATATTTATTTCTTTTGCTCTATTAAATTAATATGTTTGCTTCTTAATTAATTTGTATTGCTTCTTTCTTTTATCTATATGCTAGTTTAGAGTAAGTCCCCAAGGAATCAATATCTCCTTACCTCGATAACGTGCTAGGTATTGAACTCTTTATTATGGTTTTTATGTTATGTATGATTGCTTGCAATGAGAGTACACCTATAATTTATTAAATATGTTTCCATATATAAGGTCTTAAAATGATTGGAAATCCTTTATAGCTTTTCAGTATGTATGGATGTTTTGCATATTAGGTGATGCTTGTTATGTTTATGCATGCTGCTAACCTAGATAGAAGCTTGTGAGGCATACCTTCACTGGTGTGTTTACTACATATTGTTCTTTCTTACTGTTGATTGTCTTTGTTGTGTATTGAACTGAGCATGTTGTCTTACACTTTCACTATGATATTTGCTAATTCATGTTTATGAGGCCAACTTGGCATTATCACCTCTTATCTAGGTCCTAATTTCCTATTTGAGTCGAAAGAACAATTGATCTTTTTGCAATTGTTCTTACGTATGAAATTCTTCAATTGGTATCAAAGAAGGTCACCCCTATTTAAGTTTAACTATTTAGGTGCTTGATCCTAGAGCTCTATTTACATATACACACCTTGTATATTTGTGCATTTTGTTACTAGTGGTGTGGGTTGTTGTGCTGCTATGAGGTTGTTTATCTCTATGAACTTTTGTTGTTTGTATGTTCCCTATTTTCTTATTCATGCATATCTCTTTCTCACTACTTCCTTACCTAGCATAGTTTATTAATTGTCATATTTGTTGCTATGCCTAATTATTTGATCCTTTCCTAGTTTTTTGTCTCCTACTAGTTGCTTTTACATGCTCGTTATGTGTGTTTTGCATTACTTACTGCTTACTTCTTCTTCCATTATTGTTTGCATGAGCATCATATCACATGTTTTCATCACGTACTTCCACAAGGTATTAGGATTTTTCTATCTATAGTCTTGTCATTCATATACCATGTCATATAGACTCCATCCTTTCTTTTTACTATGTTGTTCTTTCTTTTACCTAGTATGTTGTGTGTTGGTGCTCTGTTTGTCTCTTTTTGGTGTTTGTTCATATTTTGCCTACCTTTCCTTCTCTTATGCTTTAGATGTATCTTTGTAGAAAAATATGATGTGTTACAGGCTTGTGTACATGAGTGTTTCTTCTCTTTTCTCTATATTTTGTTTGCTTAGGTTTGCCTTATGCATTTGTATGTCATATAGATTATTTACCCATTTTTAGAACTCTTAAATTATATGCATTGATATGACTAGACTAAAGTTTTTAGTTGGCATTCCTAGTGGTTGGTTTATTCACCTTATCTAAGCATGTCTTTTGCTTTGGTGTGGGAACCTAAGTCTTCTTTACATGCTTAAATGTTTTAGTAGCATCCCTTTTTTCTTCTCTTTCTTAGGGGTGTTGCTTGTGTTGCTCACTAGTTAATTGTTTTTTTCCTTACCTTGACTATGGATGATGTGAGTGTTGCTGATGATCTCTTTTAAGACAATTATATGCAGTTTTTTTGCTTTTCTCTCTCTTGAGGAAACATTGTATGATTTGTACTGCTGATCTCTCTTGAGGCACATCCTTTGTCTTTTTGGCCTATGGTCTCCTTTAAGGCCATATTTGTCATCTCACTTGTTTATTGTTGTGTTTTGTTAGATTAACTATTTCTTTCTCTTGCTAGCTTTTTTCTCTTGTGTGAGTTTGTGAATTGCGTTTATCTCAACTTGCTTAGTATTCTTCATGTTTATGTATTATTTATGTTATACTTTGAGGGATTTTTGAGAGTGTAGGATACATAAAATTTCTATTGCTTGACATGTTCACATTTTAGGAAGAGTTGTGTGTTTATTGCATAATGTTAGGGGAAGAGCTATGTTTGTTCTTACATCATTGGTGTTTGTTCTGTTTATGAGTTTATGTTATGTGGTATGTTCTTATGATGCTTTCTTCTTTTTTATATCACTTTGTATGAACCTTGAATAAATAAGACTATTAGTATGACATGTAGCACACATAGTATGAATTCTATTGTTTCACCTGTCATCTTATGTGTTTACCAGCATTCTTGTTCAGTAGTAATCTATTGCATGCTTTTGACATGTAGTTGTTTGCGTGGTACTTTTTGTTAGAGTGCACCACACTTTTTTCTTTGGTAGGGTGAGATGCTGGTACCAAATTCTAATAAATGTTAGATATTGTCTCATGTTATTCCTTTGCTATGGGTACTATAAAATAATCATGCTTAAAGTGTATGTGTGATGTAGTATCAATTTGTAATAATCAAATCATCTAACATAAAAGATTTGAAACATTGTTCCTCCCTATAAAATATCATTTTTCTTTTTTACAGTTGAATTGGATACCATATGCTTTTTCTTAAAAATGTATCTCCACTCACCAAAAGTACTCCTTAAAATTAGTAGGTCTTTCATTTTGTTATAATATGCCAATTCTTGTTGGATCAATCAAATAAAAGGGGAAAAAAGTTCAAAAAAGTTCACGAGTCTATAGAGTAAAATAAAGAGAACTATAAATAATACTATCATAAGACCATTAATGTCCATAAAATAGGGTCAATTTTTTTTATTTTGGACCCAAACATCATTATTAGCTTTTTTTCTTTTATTTTGGCCACTTTTCTTTCATAAATAACACACCCCTTTTTATAATTCTTTTCAGCTTATCTCCTTATATATATAAGAAGGGAAAGGATGGTTTTATTAAGATTCAAAGATATATTATGAATGAGCACACTTATATTACAAAATTAGAAACATTAGAGAGAAAACTGGATAAATTTTTCGATGATCACTACTTGAGTGATCTAGCCCTTATATAGGTAGAGCAAGCTCATTACAAGACAAAAATTCAAATAATTTACATCTCTAGTAAAGTAGCTTTAATAAAATAAAGATGTCACAAGCATGTGAAGTATGGCCCATGTGTTGGAAACGTGTCCTATATAAGATTTCCTTAAGGCAAGTAGAGTCGAGCATTCCAAAATAGGTCTTTGTCTACTTTAAATAGTGGAGGTTATTTGTTCCAAATTTTAGTTTATTTAATCAGATGTTTCAAGTTGGATATCATTTTCAGAGGGTTTTAAGTCTAGCTTTTTATCATCACTAGAATCGCCAGAAATTGAGGCAAATAATTTTTCTAATTTTTTAGATATGTAATCCTCATTTTTCTCCTTATTTTTATTTGTTGAATAAGTGAAACCAATTTAGTTATTCTTTTACTATCTTTAGCAAGAACAGTTTTTAAAGATTGAAAAAGTTCAATAATCTGAAAGTTCTTAAAAACGTCAAGTGGAGTTTTATCCCACTAATGAGTAAAGGATAACCTTGTAAGGCATGGAAATGATTCATGATATATAATTATATAATCCCATTTTATTATTGGAATATTATATAAAGATACGAAGAACATTAATGCTTGATCTATATCCACAATATGATTACAGTTAATTTCTTTGGACCGTCTACTCCTTGGATAAGCGACCCCAACATTTTGATTTCTAATTATGTGCCTACACGTCCTATGGATATGAATGTTATCCAAAATTAGTGTGCCTTATGCAGTCCATTATTGCATCAATTTTGGTTTGAACAACTACAAGAATGATTCTATAAATTGGCTCTAATGCTAAGAGGAAAATGACAAAAAATATAGCCATTTCTTTCGATTTTTTCCATCAAGTAAATTTCCTTCATTTCTAGAAAATTATTTTAGATTTAGGTTTCATTGTGAAAGGACAAGTACAAATTCAATTCAACGAAGCAATTACTTTTTCCTTTGTTTTCAAATACTTGCACGAGGGAAAAAATTTACCATACAACACAACAACATGGGGCTCAATCATTCATTATTTTTTTATAATTTTGATCCGTTTTAGTTTTTTACGAACTTTAGAAAACAAATACAAAATAGCATATTTAAATCTTATCACCATAAAAATAATATTTCTTATGACCATCTCATATATTTTTTCTATTAAAAAATATTTAATACATTATTTTATTTATAAAATTATGATAATTAAACATGTTTAATATTAAACGTTATTTGATCGGATATCGTTTAATATTATTAAAATATTATTTTTATTTTTATAAATTTTTATAATTTTTTAAATTTATTTCGTATTTCTTTTATTATATTTCCCATAATTAAAACTTATTTATTTTTGACAAACAAGGCTAATGGTACGAACACGTATCCTTCTTCCAAGTCAAATAAGTCTTCTGGTTGGACCATCATCGTTGTTCACTGCCTAATAATTTAGTAATTTTATAAGGAGCAACTCGATTTATAATAAGTTTTACTATAAAAGTTAACGTGGTAATTATTCAATAGTTTCTTTATTAATTATTATATCATATAATTTATTATCATGTAATAAGTTGTTGGACATATATTTTTTATAAAAGAATTAATTATATTTATGTCCTGAATTTTAAATGTTCTTAAAATTACAAACATATCCGTATTTTATTTAAAATTTTAAAATTATAAACATATTAATTACAAGGATTTTCATAACCTTTAATCTCCTATAAATTATAAAATATTTTTATATTTTTAATATTTTATATATGTTATTTAAATTTTTACAATTTTATAAATACTAATAGCCTATTTATAATAAACTCAATCAATAGTTTATGATTTAAAACGTAGTCAACCCTGATAAAAAAAAAAAGTTATTGCAGTTTGTGGAATTCACATTACGGTACGATGTGGACTGTAGTCTTCTTTGTCATGCTAGCAGCCATAACGTAAACGAAGAAAATCTTTCGTGTTGTCTAAAAGGAATAATTATTGGAAAGGTGATCATTTTTCTTATTTTCTCCGGTTAGTTACGGGTACACTAGACTACAGGATCAATCATGTTGTGCACTTTGTGTGTTAATTTTCTTAATGTATGTTTGTATTTTAATTTTTTAATATTATAAAAAATTAAATTATATTTAAATCAAATATGTAATAAATATAAAATAATTAATAGTTTAATAATAATTAAAAATAATGACTTTTGGTTAAAGTTGTATTCGTGTTATGGTGTAGTTCCAATTAACAAATAATTTCAATGTAGGTGGGAAAGAAAATAATGGAGAAAATTTAATAAAGTATTTAAGCAATTCCATCCAATTGGGATCCACAGAGCAGCATGTGACAAAAAGTTAAAAAGGTATATATAATAAGTAAATAAGATATACACCGATATGAAACTCATCAACTAAAATATTTAATTAATTTCAGAAAAAAAAATTATATATATGATCAAAATTTAGATTTTAACAAAAACAAAAAAGGGTTAATTAAAGCTTATACACTTTTACCCAAGATTTTAGGCATTTTAAATTAATAGCTTTTAGGCATTTTAAATTAATATTATTTTTGAATTTTAAATTAATTAATAAACGATCAAGATTTTTAACCTTACTTAAATTATGTAACTATTATCGGATGAATAAATAAGTCTATCGTGTTTTTTCGCTTCTAATCGTCTCATTTTGATCCTTGATACTCGCACCACAAATAGTTCGAACCTTAATCTTTTCCTCGATTAATTGTGAGCTATGATTATCTATATGTTTATTTCAAACTCAAAGTGACTAAAGAGTTTTTCATAATAAAATGGACTTTTTATTCATTATAGTAATATTATAATACTTTAGTTAACTAATAAAAGTATAAATTAAGATGAGATGCTAGTAAAATTTATGGTACAATATGTTAATTTTTAAAGGCTATATCATTTTGTCTCACTCAATTTTTAATAAGGTGAGATGATAATGAGATTGAGATATCTCATTTGTCTATAAAAGATAAGTAAGAGCATAAAGATAATAAAAAGTATGATATATAATTATTTAGAATGTAAATTTAATACAAAAAATAATACAATATATGTTTAAAGTTAGGCCTATTATAGTTACAATCTAAATGAGATGAAATAATATTTAAATAAAATGAGCTAATATTATATCACAAACTCATTAGAGATACTAAATGAGACATAAAATGTGATAAGATAACCCAGTTTACATCTCTAATAACTAAGAATCTTAAAGAAGTTCTCAACTACTCATTAGTTGTTACAAGATAAAGGCTAGTGAAAGTGTTTAGATGGTGTGTGTCAGGTTCTAAACGATGCACCCTAATGAAATAAAAGTTCCCTTTTATAGACCAAGGATTCCATGTTTACATTAGCAAGAAAATATTGTTTTACCTAACTTTCCTATTTAGCATCTTTTTAATGCCATATATTATCGATGCCAAGTGTTAATTAATTTGGTATAGTCCCTAAATTTTTATTCCTTTTCAAAGTCATTTGGTGACAATGTCTTGTGTGATGCAAATGACTCCACGTCTTCTTCTCTATCTTTGATGCACATGTGATCTCTAGCTTGCTTTTTATCATAGTGAAAAAAATACCTTTTTCTTTCTTCTCCAACTTCTAGGTCATTGTTGTTGAAGTTTGCTTCATATTTGTTGATCTTTTCACCATCTTCCTCAATGAAAGGAAAATTTCTATGCGAAGTGATGATCACCTTGCTAGTAGGGTAATTGACTTTAATTTCTTAAGAATTATTAACCTTCTTAATTCATAATAAATTTGGCTTAATATTTGTCTTTGTTCAATGCTTAGTTCTTCTGTATTGAACTCCTTTTCTAATAATTCCATAGGGCAATTAACTTCCTTCTTGGTGTTTTCTAGTCCCAACTTGATGAAATGATATGGACTAACTAAAACTTCATGTTTCCAATCTATAATAGTACTAAAGAATCTTAAATATATAGGCTCATTGCCTTGATCTTTTTTTCTTGAAATTCTTAATAAATTTCTTGAAATTCTTAGCAAAATAGTTTAATTTTGATAAATTATTTCTTGGATAAAGGTTTTCTATTAAACCATATAAAAAGCCTTATATACAAAAATTAGATTATCTCCTTCCAAGATATTAAATTTACCATCTAATCTTTTTTGGTAGTATAAAATGTTATATCATCAATATGTTTTTCTATTGTTTTTCTTGTTAGGTTATATAAGTGATGTGTAAAATTCGCAAGTGTATGAATCGTTCAAGTAATAAAGTGTACAAAAGTACGAATATCGAACCCACAAGGAATGGCGTTACTAAGTACCGAAATTGACTAATCCTAATTTTATTTGAAAACTGAATTTTTGAATCTGTTTAATAAGTAAATTAACTTAAAACTAACGCTAATAACAAAATTTAATGTTGTTCATAAATGATTAAAAACGCTAAGGCATTTGATTTCGCTAAATAAATTCAATCCGATTTCAAGTCATGTTATATGAAAATCAAAGTTAGAAGTGATGGTTGAAAAACCCAAACTTATCTAATACTCTCTCCCGAGTTATATTAGAATTACTTATCTATGAAAACCAACTATATTTCTATGAAGATTTAATCACAAATAAGCACATTACGATTTATGGAATTTCTAAAATAATCACATATATCATGCATTAGGTGTCAAACTCGCATTCAACATACGGTATTTATCACAAGAAGCATTCATTACACATCTCCTCTCGGTCTCAATATAATGCAACAAATCATCTAAATCTTGATTAGAAATTTAAAAGCATTAAGCATGGAAATAAATACTCAACTTGAAAACAATGAATTCATATAACGATAACACAAGAAATCAAATTTTCTTTAACTACATCATAGCCTTACATAAACGAATTAGTTCATAATAGAAATAAGCACAAACATATTCTCAATTGAATCCATGAATAAAAAATCTAAATAAAATGCAGAAAATAAAAGCTAAGGAGAAGAGATGAAAAACTCTTGAAGATGAAAACTTGGTAGCAGCGATGGTGATGATCCTTCAAGCTTCTCCAAAATTTCATTTTCTCCTCCAAAAATAACTCAGATCTACTCTCTCTATCGTCGCCCTCTTTCTCCATCATAATGTATATATAGATCTAGGGTTTGGGGGGCAATTTTGGAACAAAAAAACATAAAAAATGTGTTTTCGGATGAAACTCACCGGCAGTGACATTATTCTCGCCGCGACGAGATTTCTGGAAAATAAAATTTTTGTTTTTCATATTTTGGCCGGCGGCCAAATTAATGTGACCAGTGGCTAGATGAATTTGGCCAGCGGCGAGATGAGTTTTCCAAAATTTGTGCTCTCGGGAAGATTTTAGCCGTGCTTTCTGTAGGATTTTGGCCAGCGGCGAGATTCACTTGGCCAAAATCTGTGCTCTCGGGAAGAATTTCGCCGTGCTTTGGATAAGATTTTCGCCAGCGAGGAAAATATTCTTGCCGGCGGCAGGATTTATAAATTTTGAAACTTTGTTTTCTTTTTATTTTCATTCAATCTCGATCATTGTACTTTGTCCCAAACTTCTCCAAAATCATGATTTTACCTGAAATTGCACTTTAAACACAAAATACCCGTGAAATAACATTTGTGGATTAAATAATCAAATAAACACAATTTTCACACAAATATCAACATTTAAATCATAATAAAAATGCAATAATTTAGCTCTTATCAATAAGCATAGCCATTGGTAGTTGTAGCTTCCCTAAATAAGACTGGTTTAACTACCTTTTCTAATGTTTTCAAATGGTTGTTGGTTGTTGTAAAATTGTTGAGTAGTTTTTAACTATGTATGACAGAGACAATAGTTTTGGTACCCTATAATTTGCATAACTTCTTTCATCTTTAATTATACTGGTATATGCTTCGTGAATTACCCCACTAATACCCATTATTAATCCTTTGGATTCTAGCCATTGTAGAGCACAAAAAGTTTGGTATTTTCTTCCTTTTCTATTTAATCAGTCCAACTATGCATTACTTTCTTCTCCTTATTGGTAGGGATTAATATCTTTTGGATTTTTACAATCTAAAACATTTGAGTTATTAACCTCTTCTTTTTAGGTTTTTGAGCAATCACTACTACAAAATGTGGTATTTAAATCCAGATTTAAAGTCAATTTTTGGGTAAAATCGACTTATAATGAATTTTAAGTCGGTTCGTTGAAAAACTGACTTAAAACACGAAGATTGTAGCATCGATTGACATGTTGAACCGACGCTACATGTAGGATGTAGCGTCGATTCTATGTGTCAACCGACGCTACACATAGATAAAGTCGGTTGACACATAGAACTGATGATACGTCCTATGTATACCATTGGTTCAACATGTCAACCAATGTCAACCGACACTAGGATGTAGCATCGGTTGACACGTAGAACTGACCCTACACGTAAGACGTAGCATCAGTCCTATGTATCAACCGACGCTACACATGTTTTTATTTTCCTTTTCTCTTCTTTCTTCCCCATTAGACAAAATGTATTCCAATGTTGTAAACTTAAAAACCAAAAACCGACCGACAATTCCTCCTTTACTCTTTCTCATTTTTCGGCCACCTCTAACAACCAATTGCAGTGTCGTTTAGTGGGTTTTCTTCCTCTACAATTTATTTTCTAAATCCCCCATTTTTTTTAGTGAAATACTCAAAATTTTTATACCCATTTTCTTACTTACGAAACACCATTTTTTCTTCATTTCCTTCATTTTGTCACTTTATTTACTATTGTAAGTATTTCTATTAATCATACACGCTTATTATTCACATTTCTTTATTTTTTTATATATTATATGTTATTATTTATGTGTATAAAGTTTTGTATTATATAGGTTTTGTATAAAATTTCGTAATAAAATAAATTTATATATTTATAATTGTGATTTAAGGTTGGTTTTTAATTTATACATTTTGTTAATATGAAATGGGAAAGACATGATTCAACAATATGATGCTCATTAAAAATTTAGGTTTTAAGTAGTGTAGTTATTTTTAAAAAACACTAATCATCACAAAATTGTTATATAAATTTTGTTTTATATATCTTAAATTTGAAATCAACTCAAATGATGTGGCATATTATTATTAGTAATTACAATCAATCTCATATAATTATATTTATGTGTATATATTTGTTATGTTTGGTTTTTATGTATTTATTTTTATATGATGTTTTGATTGATATTCTAATAATTAGGGAATTTATACATAATAATATCTTAAATATATTGGTTGGATACATATTTAATATGCTTAATGTCATTAATAGAAAATGGACAAATCTTAGATGTCAAAGTGTAGAATATAGCAGGACTACATTCCTGGAGTTGAAAGTTTCTTGGAATTGCTTATAGAAATAGTAATAATGAAATTAGTATGATTTTATGCTCATGTGTTAAATGTAAAAATGAGCGATTTCATGATGTTGACGAGGTTAAGTATCACCTTATCCATAGTGGTATTCTTTTGAGTTATAAATGTTGGTATTATCATGGAGAAAATATTGATAATACTCATGGGGAAGAGATAAATAAGAATGTGAGTAGATTATATACATCTTATCATAATGTACAGATAGAAAATATGTTTCATGGTGTTGAAGATGAACTATATGAGGATGATCCCAAAACCTTTAAAAAACTTCTAGAAGATGCCAAAAAACTGTTGTATCCAGAATGCAAGAAATACACTAAAATGTCAAGATTGGTTCATTTGTACAATGTGAAGGAAAAAAAATGGTTTTTCTGACAAGGGATTCACAAAATTACTAAATGTACTAATATATATGTTTCCTTAGGGTATTGAATTGCCATCTTCAATGTATGAAGTAAAGCAATCTCTTAGTCGATTTGGCATGGAATATCATAAGATTCATGCTTGTCCAAATGATTGCATTCTTTATAAAAAAAGAATATAAGACATTAGATGATTGTCCGATGTGTAAAGAATCCAGATGGAAGCATGCTACAAATGAGACAACACCTAAGAAAAGTGTGCTGGAAAAGGTTCTTTGGTACTTTTCTCCGATTCCTCACTTTCAAAGGTTGTTCAAAAGTAAAGAGACACTAAAAATGTTGATTTGTCATTCAGATAATCAATCTGATGATGGGGTGCTACGTCATCCTTATGATTCTCCAAATTGGATAGTAGTAGATAATTTATCCCCTCAATTTGCATCTGATCCGTGCAATATTCATCTTGCCATTACTACTGATGGAATTAATCCACACAGTTCCCTTAGTAGTAGATATAGTTGTTGGCCAGTAATTATGGTAACATACAACCTTCCTCATTGGTTGTGTATGAAAAGAAAATTCATGATGTTAACATTATTGATCTCAGGACCAAAACAACCCGGAGTTGATATTGATGTATATTTGCAACCTCTGATAACTGATTTAAAGATGTTATGGAATGATGGTGTAAATGTTTACGATACACATAAAGAAGAAAATTTTAACTTAAGAGAGGTCATTTTATGGACAATTAATGATTTTTTTGCCTATGGGAACTTATCAGGACATGCAAAAAAAAGTTATATAGGATGCCCTATTTATAGTGATGGCACTTTTGTAACTTATCTTATTCACAGACGACAGATTTCTTATAGAAGACATAGAAGATTTTTTTCCATCTGGACACAAGTTTAGATTCCAAAAGAAACCATTCAATGGTGAAGAAGATCATGATCCTACACCAAGACCTTTTGACAAGTGTTGAGATATTAAGGAAATTGAATGGTATGAAATTCAAACAATATTGAAAGATGAAAAAAAGAATACTCACTAATGGAAAGAAATGAAAGAGGTCAACTAATAAAAGGGGTGAAAAGGAAAATGTTACTGAATCAGTAGATCATGGTTGTTGAAATAAAAAATCAATATTTTGGGAATTACCTTATTGGAAAGACCTATTCACATCTTAGATGTCATGCACATTGAGAAAAATGTATGTGAGAGCTTGATTGGTACATTACTTAATATACATGGAAAAATGAAGGATGGAATTAAAGCAAAACTGGATTTAAAGAAACTAGGCATATAACCTGAATTGGCACCAAGGGTGAAAAATAATAAGAATCAAACATACTTGAAACTAGCATCATATACAATGTCAACAAGAGAGAAGAATATGTTTTGTAAATTATTGGTGGGTGTGAAAGTTCATGATAGTTACTCATCCAACTTAAGAAATTTTATGTCTATCACCGATAAGAAACTTTATGGATTGAAATCATATGATTTTCATATCTTAATGCAACAATTATTACCAGCTACTATTAGATCAATTCTTCCAAAACATGTTCGATTATCACTAATTTATCTTTGTTCATTATTCAATACAATATGAAAGAAATTTATATCAATTAGCGAGTTAAACTCTTTATAGAAAGATGTTGTAGAGAATTTGTGTCTAATTGAAAAATATTTTCCTCCTTTTTTTATATAATGATTCGCTTGTGTGTTCATTTAGTTCAAGAGGTTTAATTGTGTGGTCCTACTTACCTAAGGTGGATGTATCCTTTTGAGAGATACATGCAAGCCCTTAAAGGATATGTAAATAATAGAAATCATCCTGAAGAATGTATAGTGGAACGTTACATTATTGAAGAGGCCATTGAGTTTTGTTCTGAATACTTTAGTGGTTGCACTGAAATTGGGAATCCTACGCACAAGTTTTCTTAGAACGTCACATGATCCAAGTAGGTAACTCTATGCTTAATGGAAGTAAGAAATTGTTTATTGATCACACTCGATGGGAAAAAGCACACCAAATCATTTTCGTAAATAATAATGAGGCACAGCCGTACATAAAGTAGTGTGATGACAGGTTCAACCTTTTCATTTAAAATAAAATTATTTTTTATTTAAATATTAATGATATCTAATTGATATATCTTTAATAACATTACATAATCCATTTAAACTTACTAAAAATTGATCCTTATTATAAAAAAAGGAGGAGAAAAATGGTTATATGATGAACATAAGCGAGAGATCTTATTAATTGGTTTCGCAACCAGGTAAGTGTCACATACAAGAATTCATTAGTACTTATATATAATGTTTTAAAACTTTGTTTTAAACACATTTCATGTTTTTATATGCCTAGATTTTAGTTGAACTCAACAAACCCAATCATAAAATAATAGAAAGTTTAGAATGGCTTGCATATGGTAAAAAATTCAATGTCAAATCATATTCTAGTTTCACAATTAATGAATCAAGGTTTACAACTCAAGCAAGGGACAAAGCCCGAGTAAATCAGAATAGTAGTGTGAAGATGGTTGCATAAACTATGCAATTTTACAGTTCAAAAGATGGTAATCCTGTACTTTCTAATCGAACATATTATGGTATAATTCAAGAAATTTGGGAACTCGATTATGAGGTCTTCCTTGAAATAGTATTCTTATGTGATTGGGTCGAAGATATTATCAATGTTGGATATAAAATAGATGGTTTTAGATTTACCCATGTAAATTTATCCAAGATAAGTCACACTGATGATCCTTTCATGTTAGCACTTCATGCAACACAAGTATTTTATGTAAGTGATCAAATTGACACAAGATGGTCTATTGTGTTAACGCCTCCACAAAAATAGTTCTACCATTGTGATGCTTTAGAATATGATGACATAATTGATACATTATCCAATATTAGTCATTTTTCAAACAAATTTCCTAATGCATGTGATGTTCTAGTTGATGATGATGATTCTTCATCATGGACTTGAAGTGATTATGAAGGAATATATATATATATATATATGATCAACAACCTAATTAAACATAATGTATGTTCTATACTATTCCATAAACTCTTGCATGTTTATATGTTTAGACTTAAAATTATCAATTAATTTCTATTTCATCATTGTTTACATATATTTCATGGATCCTAGGATGCTTGTAAATCCAAATTATCCATTGGGGCCTTTGAAAAGAAGGGGTTGGGCGAATATACTTGATGCTCCACTTAACCGAGATGATAAAGTACTCATTCTATTTGATGCTATTGATAATCCATTAGTGGAAAATGGCCAATAATTGAAATCTTCTATTGACAGATTTAAGAAGTCAAGTATACCAATCATTATAAATTATTGGACTAAGGTTGATGATGCTAAAAAGTTCAAAATATGGAGAACCATTTGTGCAAGTCTCTTTGAATTTATAACTAATTACATATATTATATCTTTTTTGTATTATATCTCATCTTTTGTAGTGTGTTTTTACAAAATCGTTATAAAGTCCCTAAAAATTGGATGAGAAAGTGTTATAATATTGTAAATAAGGCATGGAAGGAATACAAAACTTCCAAATTGGCCAGAAATTATGCGTTTCCATATTTGGAACCACTTGATGAAGTTGAACTTTACAAAATCCCTGAAGAACACCCCTGGATTGAACCCCAAGTTTGGAAAGACTTCATCGATTATAGATGTACAAATGAATTTCAAATTATTAGGGAATAACATCAAAATATACAAATGCAAAATACTCTTCCTAACCGTACTGAGAGGTCTTCAAATCATTAAGTTAGACAAAGAATGGTATTGATAAGTTGTTAATTTGTAAATATTTTTATATTTATTTTACTCAAATTTAAGTTCATGTCATGATTAGTAAATTTATTTAATTTATGTAGGAATTTGAATTGGGTAGACCAATACTCGAACTGAATTGTTTATAGAAACAAAGACCCTCAAAATGAAGAAGCCAAGACCAATGACTAAACGAGAAGAATATCAACTAAATGAGTTGGTTATTAATTTAACTTGATACAAAGTCCTTATGATTTTTACTAATTGATGTAATAATGTAGGATATGTTTGTTTGCTTTATTATTTGAAAGAGTTGTTTAAGAACAAGTAGCCAGAGGTGAAATAATTGAATAGCCAGGGAGAGATGATATATATCATGCTTTCAGACTCGAGCATCCTTGTCATGTTAGGGGAGGAAGCTAATATGATGGTTATATGGAGTTTTTAACATTCCAAAACAAAGCCTCAGATGGTCAATAAGGCAAAGTACTACAAAAAATTGAAGAAGAATTCAACTCCTATAAAGCCTCAGTGTTATGTGAGATTGCCACTTTAAAAAAATATCAATCATAACATATGTTAGGCATGGTAGCATACTAAAATCTGGGCATGCCCTTTTGGCAAGGCATGTAACCATCTATACCAGTCATGCCACCATCCACGCCAAGTATGCCACCTATGCAATCTCATGGGGCCAAACTTATATCCTATATGTGATATAGTCATCCTATTGGTCCTCAATTTATGCAAGGAATACAGATGAAATCAAGTAGTGGTTCAATATCTCCAATGCAATCTGTGCATTCTTACCATCCATCACATCATGATGAATGTTTTTATGAGAATGTCCTTCCAATAGCTACCCCACATGGGAGTCGTCCTCTATTTGATGAATCATTTGTGGTAAGATTTAAAGTTTATGTAGATAATCTATTATTTTTATTTTTAATTATATATTTTATTTATTATATATAACGCTTAAATTTTTTACAGAATATGAAATGTTTGTTAAACGGATTTTGTTGCTATTGGAATAGTACAATAATTGAGCGATGATCAAATGATTCATAATAAATATTTACCAAATTATTGGAAAATAGTAATTGATCAATCATAGCTCCATTATTGTCCACTACTTGTGCCTTCTGATGCTACCACAATTCAAGAAGCAATTGGACAATATGTGCCTTGGCCGTTGAGTCAAGTTGTGATAAATTTTGACTAGGTATTTTTTTTATTTAAGATAACACTTTTTTTACTAATTTTATTATATTATTATTCTTTTATTATTACTAACAAATATAATACCTCTTCTTTAGTCTATTATACCAGAATTAGTAAGTGAGATACATTTAAGAGATACAAAGCAAGTATTTTGTGGTAAATCTATGTCTAGTGGGCAATCATCGCGCACTAAGTCATTCAAGAAGAAGCCATGGAAAAAAGTATAGTTATGATTATACTATAAACTTCAGTAGAAATCTTAGCTCTTTGATGACTATTGTTGTGAGCAAGACTAGCATAAATGATGGAATGATTGTGCCATTTTCTATAAAAATTTCTGGTTTAGACATTGCCCAAACATATATATCGATCGAGTGCATATTAACGCTTTTTGAATATCAAATGATCGATTTAAGTATAATTCAAGTGTGGACAAGGTGAGTCCTCAATCTGTAAATAAATTTCATTTATGTAGAACATATATAATTATATTTATATATATTTCTTTTATATAGGGCATGTTATTATCAACTTCAAGCTAATCACTCATCACATTTAGTAATGTTTTATGATTCTTCATTTGTCAATCAATATCAAGATAAGGATGTTAGCATCAAAGCTAAACAATTATGTGATAAGGCATTAACACCTAACAGAAATCTAAAGTTGATAATCCCTTGGCCACTAAAGTTTGAACAAGGCCAAGATCATTGGATGTTGGTAATCCTTGATCTATATGGAAATTATATTTGGTACTATGACTAAGCTTCCATAGAATTGAGTAAAGATACAAAAGTAGTTGTTGAAATGTAAGAGTTATATCTAGCTATTTTTCTTCTATTCTTCTTTGTAATATTTAATAAAAAAACTAATTGTTTTAAACTTTGATAGGGCATGGAAGCTGTGGAACTAGAGTAGGGACATTGCCCTTAAAAAAACTCATAAGCTTATATGGGACAAAGTTATGGTATATACATGTGAATATTAATAATTTAATTAATTTTACTATTGAATAATAAAGATGTTCGAATATGGAAAATCATGTACACTTGTTTTTTGTAGGTTTCACAAAAAAATGACAGAGTCATGTGTGGTTACTATGTCATGAAGTTTATGAGAAAAATCATCATAAATATCAAAATTCCAATTAAAGATGTTGTAATCTCTTTTACCAATATACCTTTTTAACATATGTAAGTTATTTTTTGTGAATTCATGATATTACATTCTTATTTTGAATTTAAATATATGTAGCTCTTTGGTTGAAACAAGTCGGGCTATGACCTGTAAATTTTTGATGATTTACGAGAGGAATAGGCAGAACACATGGTTCAAATTATATCATTGCAAGAAGAATCAGAAGAAGATTCTGATGATCTTGAATATCATATGACAACATCGTGGTAATTTTTATAATGCTTTAATTTCTCTATTCTTGTGTCTGAAGTTTGGGTAGCTTGTTTGATGGATGTTTATATGCTTCATGTATTTAGGGAAAGGAATTGTTATATAGACCTATTTTTTGCCCAAACTTCATCTCATCTCTCTTGCCTAGTTCCCTAGTATGACAACATTATGGTAGTCACTGGCCAGCAAAATATAAGAAAACCACCAAGAATCATCATATCTTCAAGAGTAATTATTGTTTCACCCTAAAGAAATACAAAAGTATTAGTTTATGGGCATCAAAACTCAACCAACCCAAGTAACAAATTAGAGTTACACTTGACTTCATATTCAGAGCTTATTATAGCATTAAAAATATCAGTTTGATTCCAAATAGCTTCATATTTATAGATAAAAGATTAATGTAATACTAATATGATTTCGAAGGGATATGGTTATTATTATATCACTCTGGTGTTGATATGGTAATCTCTTTCACTAATATACTCTTTTAACATATATAAATTATTTTTTGTGAATTCATAATATTACATTCTTATTTTGAATTTAATTATGTATAGTTCTTTGGTTGGAACAAGTCGGGCTATGATATGCAAACTTTTGATGATTTACTAGAAGAATGGATAGAACACATGGTTTAAATTATAACATCACAAAACAAAATTAGGAGAAGAATCTGATGATCTTAAATAACATAGGACAACACCATAGTAATTTTTATAATGCTTTAATTTCTCTATTCATGTGTCTTTGAAGTTTGGGCTGCTTGTCAATTTGATGGATGTTTATGTGCTCATATATTTGGGAGAATGAATTGTCATATGGACCAGTTATTTTTTGCCCAAACTCCATCCTATTTCTCTTACCTAGTTTCCTAGTCACTATGCTGGTGATTCTAAATAAACTAAGATTCTTCTCCTTGAAATAAAGTGAGAATATCACAAAATCTATGACAAAAGATGCGACATCATTTTATTTGTAAATTAAGTTAAATATATATGTGTGTGTGTATTTATATGTATGTATATGTATGTATTATATATAAATTATTTTTTATAATAAATTTAATTCTCAAATAATTAATTAATATTTTATTTTTCAATTATTTGTATTATTTAAACTTTGTTAAACAGATTTTGGTTTCTTATGCTATTATGTAATTGAATACAAGTTGTGAGTATATTAGAAAATGCGTAAAATGTGTAAAAGAAATACATAATTTAAATTCGGTTTATCGAGTGAACCGACTTTAAGTTTTAAGTTTGAGCATTTAAAGTCGGTTTACCTAACCAACTTTAATGCATGATTTTGGCATAGTGAATTAAGCTCTTCTTTTTTAGCTTAGCAAGTCACTCCATCTCTTTGTTGAAGAGATTTCTTAAGATAAAAAACATCAAGTTGTTTTTTAAAGATAACTACAAGAAATTAGACTTATAATGGCAAACTATTTTGTAGCGAAATTTATTTTCTATTAAATGATACTTTTTTGTGACAAAATTTAAAGTTTTTTGACTAATTTACTAGTAGTAAACTTTTTTTGTGGTAAAGTCTAATGTTAATAGAGGTAAAAATTTCATCACAAATATGCACAATTAGTAGCAAAAGTAATCTTTGTCACTAAAAAGATGGAGGGAGTTCTATAAAATAGAGGGAAGAGTTGCGCCAATTCTTGAAACACATTTTATGGAAAAATTCTAATGTAACACAACAAATGATTGCCACTAAAGTAAGTAATTTATGGCTTAAATATTTTGTTAATAATGAGTTCAAATTAGAGGTGAAATTGAGAATTCATTGCTAATTATAAGTGTCATGTTAAAATAATAAAATAAATAGGGTGTGATATTGTTAGAAATGAAATTCTTATTCAACAATAATAATTTATTAACGAAAATTTTATTTAATAATAATGACACTAAGACTTAAAACTCATTCAAAATTTACGTAATTGTTTCGAAAAACTCACATAATTGGTTTATCTTAGATTAACAAAATGCCAATTTAAAAAATAATATTATAAAAAATAAATATTTAAACCTCTTATTTTTATTTGCAAAAAATAATTCCTCTAATATCATTATCCAATAAATTATATGAATTTGTTAAAATGTTAATTTAAAATAAAGTAGATATATATATATATATATATATGTAAAATTAGTCATTATTACGATATTAATATTTAGTCTCGAAAATTTAACCATAAGTTTTTTAAAAATCGAGGTTATAGGATTTGGTAAGTGTCCATTTAAATCTATAATTATAATATTTACATATAATTTTTATTTTTAATAATAATTACGATTATAAGTCAAATTATAATAATTATTTAAATATAGATAAATTTATGATTACATTTATTAAATAATCGTGAGCTAATTATAGTTATATAATCATGGTTTTTTGTTAACCAAGACAAAAGACGGTGGGTTATGCTTATTAAAAAAAACTAAAAACATATTAAAAACATTCTAAGAAAACCTAGCTACAACAAATATGCTATTTTGTGGCATTTTTTATATTGAAATTTTATAAAAAATTATGCCACATGTTTTTATAGATAAAAAAAATTGTTATTTAATTTTCAATAAAAATGTCAAAAATTTCAATATTACCTTGCTTCGGGTTTTAATGGCATTTTCCTCATGCCATAGCATTTTGATGCAATCAACCAGCAAAATTTTAGCCTCCCGCTTCTTTAATTTTCATTATACCCATACTGATGAAAAACAACGTTAGTTTAGAAAGAAAGGGAAAACAGCGTTAAACCAGTCTCTCCCTCGTCTCTTCCATCATCTCCCATCAACTTCACCAGCGTTCCATCAGCTTCACCAGTGTTCAGCTTCAGCGTTCCATCATCTCTATCATTCTCATCGTTTCCATCGCTTCAACAGCCCAGCCCGTTTTCTTCACCAGCCCATTCTCATCGTCTCCATCAGCTTCACCAGCGTTACCTCTTCCATCGTCTTCCACTAATTCAGCAGACCATCCCTCCTTCATCTCCCATTGAGATTCAACAGCCCAAACAAGATTTTTTTCTGATATTCAACAGCCCTTCATCCTCCTTCTGTGTTGGTATTATTTCATTTATATTTTCAGCCCTAAAAAGATCGAAGCTCCACTATGTTTTTGGAGGCTCCATCTTTGAAATATTTGTATTGATTCAATTAATACTTTTACGAGTCATTAAAATCGTTTGCCTCACCTGTAGCCCTAACATGATTTGGTGTTCTTTGCCTCAATGGTTCAATCACACCATTTTTTATGTAGAAAAATATAGTGAATGAAAGTCGATCTGAAAGTAAAATATTGCAATGGAAGGCCTAAGAGATCCATTTGGGCTCCCAAAGAAACTGGTGTTGTGTCTATGGATCTCTTGATTAGTACCGAGTTTCATGGATATGGTAATAAATACTTGCAACTAATTTCGTGAAACTTATAAATTGTCAAGCGGAGTTTCATTGTCTTATAAGAAAGCTGAGGTTCTTGTAATTAATCAAGTTTTTCTTTGCTATGCTTTGTAGTAAAATTTGAAGAGTTTGTCACTTGTGCTTTAACCTTGTTCACATAAGTGTATAATGTTTTGTTCCTTTTCAAATATAATCTTTTTAAGCTTATTTGTAATTGGTAAGTGATTAAAAAATATTAATATTTCGTAATTTTATTGTATTTAAATGTGATAAATAGATTTGATTATAGCATATTTATATCACTATTTATCAAATTTATTTATTCGACATCATAGGCATACTTTGTTATATTTCAGTTGTTTTTATATTCAAAATGAATAAATTTTACAACACATGAAGATCAATACTTGAAACACTTAATTTGCACCTTAGTAATTTAAAAAGAGTAAGTCATGTAAGTCTTACATAAAAATCCAATCATTTTTATAAGGTTTATAAGGGTAAATTTGAAGAGAAGTGAAGTGTGCCACCGTGAAGAAATATATGTGTCACAATGCACACTATTCAGGATGATTACTAAGGTAATTTGATTTTTGTGTGCCATGAAATATGTGGTGCCATGGTATGACTTTCTTGGGATAGAATTGTGCAACCCAAAATGAACTTCATGCCATGGCGAGGAAAAAACTATGCCACAATACGTCTCCATTTTGTTGGATCAAAGCCCTATGTGCCATCCTTCGTCTATAAACAAAACATTAATCTTTTAGGTTTCAAGGTAGAATATATCAATATAACATTGAACAGTAGCACTTAGTATATTTCCTAGTTTTAGTTTATATTTTTAAAAAACAATATATAGTAGATTCATATCAGATTAAATGCATACTATAAGGTTTTTTAGATCAAAGAAAATAAAAAAAAGAGAGATTATGGGAAGGATATATCATTTATCTTTAATTGGTACTATAGATCTTATTTGTAATTATTTATATACAATTTTATCTTTTTGTATTTTTTGAGTATTTGAATGCTATTTTTAATCCACTAATCACGGAATTTAATCTGAACTTGTTTGGATGATTTTAACTATGAGAATTCAGTTCTATTGTCATGTTCGTGTAGTTTTATTTATGTGAATATTTTTATAAAATAAATAAATTTTATTTTTTTATTTAAGATCCTTTACAAAATTTATTATTGATCAATGTATTGACAAGATATTTTTTATAATAGATTTAAAATATGATAATTAGTTCAGAAACACTATCTATATCTAATTTTGACACTTTGAATATAAGTTTAAATTGGTGACTCCATCAAAAGTATTGATTTAAATTGGCGAGTATGATTAACTAGTTAAATATTCTTATAAATTCTCCACTGATTCTTAATTTCGTATATGTTTTGATTTGTTTCAATTGAATCTATATTTAGGTATTTTTAATTATTTTCTTATTAGATTAGAATTTTTAAAATCAAATAATTGTGATAGAATATTTAGGTTTTATTTTTGTATTTATTGAAGTTTTAAGAAATTTGAAAAATTATTTAAAACCACGTAGTTTTTATTAAGATAGACCTTGGAAATATATCTATCGATTATTATAAGTGATTAGTGTACTTGTTAGCTATTTATACATTAAGTTTTTGACACCGTTGGTGAGATGAAATAATGTTTAAAATATTTGTTATCAAAATTCTTAAAATCTTTCTTTAATATTCGTGATTTTTTTTCCCAGTAAAAATTTGTGGATTGTTTAAATAAAAAAATTCAAAATAATTCAAAAATAATTTTTTTAGTTTATTTTTATTTTTATTTTTATTTCTTATCTCCTATTAATTTATTTTTAGTTATTTTTTATTTCATTTTGTTATTTTCTTTTATTTTTATTTTATTTTTTTTCTTTTATTAATATGTTTTTAGTTGTTTATTTATTTTATTTTTTATTTTCTTTTATCTGTTTATTTTATTTTTATCATTTTATTTTTTTTATTTCTTTTAATTATCATTAGTAATTTTTTGTGATTTTTTATCTTTCCAATTATTTTTATTTGTTTTAATTATTTTTCTTTCTCATTTATTTTTATTTCTTTTGATTTGCTTTTATTTGTATTTCAATTTATTTTTTTATTTATTTTTTCTTTCCTTTTATTTTTATCTTATTATAATTGTTTAATAATTATTTTAATTTGGTAGTTACTATTATATTAGTTTTAAAAAGAATCTTGAAACACAGTTTCAACTTGGATTGACCCACGTCATGAGTCACTTGGGATATAATTAGATTGAAAAATAACTTTTCGTTCCATGCCATGAATGTGTTGTGTGTCATAGCATACAAGTTTCTAATTGAATATGCTAAGTTGTATTTTTGTTTTGGCTGCTACCTTTGATGAAGTTTTTACAATAAATCCTCCATAAAATGTGTTTCAAATTAGACCATGCAAATTTTATCTTCTTCATCTTCTACAAACTCTATTATTTTACGCTCTAAATATAAATAATTTTAAAAATACCTCCAAAGATTCTAAAAGTTTTAATATCAAAATCACCATTGGTTATAAAAAGGAGGTAAATACTAAGTTAGACTTAAGTGCAAGCATTAATTTAATGTTTTATTCATTATACTTGTAGTTAGGAGTAGTTGAGGTGAAACCCACAACCACGTTCTTATAATTAGAAGATAAATCTCAAACATATTCAAATGACATGGTAAATAATTTAATGGTACATGTAGATAATCCAATTCTTCGTAAACACTAATATTTTGTAATTTCATTGAGCTTCAATGTAATTAAAAGATTTGATTATAACATGTTTTTATCGATATTTATATAAATCTATATGTTTGGGATCATGGGTATATTTTGTTGCATTTCATATGTAAAGCTTCAAAATGTATAAATTTATCAACATGTGAAAATCAATACTTGAAATACTTAATTTACACATTAAAGGCTTAAAAGAATAAGACATGTAATCTTTATATAAAGAAACAACCATTTTCATAACGTATAGAAAGAAAATTTGAAAAGATGTAAAATGTGTCATGTAAAAGAAATATATGTACCACAGTACACACTATTCGAGATTATTATTGAGGTACGTTGAGTTTTGTGCCTTAAGGCATGGAATAAGCCGTACCGCAGTACACACTATTCGAGATTATTATTGAGGTACGTTGAGTTTTGTGCCTTAAGGCATGGAATAAGCCGTGCCGCAACGCGACCCTTTCATGGTGGAACTGTGTGAACCTGAACGAACATCATGGTGTAGCGAGTAAAAACCTGTATCGTGGTACACCTCTATTTAATTAGCCTAAGCCCACTGTACTGGTATTTGCCTATAAATAAAACATTAGTCTTTTAGGTTTCAAGATAGAATATATCAACAGGACGTAGAACAATAGCCGTAAATATATTTCTTAGTTTTTGTTTATACTTTGTTAAACACAATATAGATTAGGTTTATAACAAATCAAAGGTAGATCTCTAAGAAATTTTTCAGATAAAAAAATACAAAAGATATATGGCTATTCAAGAACGCTTTGAAGATCAAGATCACAATGAGAAAGATACATTGTCTATCTTTAATTGGTATTATAGATCTAATTTGTAATTATCTATATATAGATTAATCTTTTTTTATTTTTTGAATATTTAAATGTTATTTTTAATTCATTGATCATGAAATTTAATCTAAGCATGATTGACTCATTTTAACTATGAAAATTTAGCTATATGTTTCCATGTTTGTGTAGTTATATTTAGCTAGTAAATGCAATAATTACTAGTAGACTAATGATAAGTTTATCTCAAGTTGAGTGTCTAAAGGAATGAACAGGTTTTAAAAATATCAAATTATTTTTTATTTTTTTAAAAGAAACAATTCTAAAAACTCTAGTAATAAGTGTCGGTTGAGAGAAAGATTTTAAATTCTAAAATGTTTTGATAGATAAAAAAAAGTAAATTATAACCAAATAAAGATAAATGAATGAATATTGAAAATTACTTAGCTATCTATTAATGGAAAGAACAAATTAAATGATTTTCACAAAAAATTGGAATTAATGATTTTTTTCTTTTAATAAGCGAACATCCAATGATCATGGTAAGCCCTTATAATTGACAGTTAACAAATAAATTCCTAGATTGGGCTTGAAATCGATTAGTAGTGAAAGCGTTCATGACCTAGTTCACAACCACGGTAAGAAGAAATAGACTTCTAAAGGACTCGAACTTAACTAGTAAGAAATAAAATAGAAAACACTTAAGTCGCACATATAATATAATATCGAAAAGTAGATAACTTATACAACATATATTATATATCAAAATAGAAGTAAGTAAACAACAAATGTTTTCTAATAAGAGTTTATGTTTAATATGTTGAAACATATACACAAACAAATCAAATTATACTAGCTCAATAACTAATCATGCATAATAGGTGATATAATGAGGTAAATCTACATAGAAACTGTATCTATGTGGTAACATCCTAGGGTTTCTTAAGAAAATCACTCACCATCAAATAATTCACTAAATAATAAACAAGTTAGAACTCTAATAGACAATAAAACCATTATTACCTCTATCCGAATTGCCTATTAATGCTCTTACTTGCTACTTCTACAACTACTTGGTTCAACATACGAACCCGACTTTCCTCCATAGCTAACACCACCAATGTAGTGTGATCGGTAAACCTAGATCAATAGCAAGAAGTGTAACCACTAACTAGTTCGGGGAACACATAGTCCACCATAGAAATCAAATCATGTACGTGAGACACACAGTCAAACCACATACCCACACAGAAAATAATTTGATACCTAAGTAATATAATGATAAGTAAAGATCGTTCCCATGAAGATTATTTTATTAGAAACTAATTTTTAAAACTAAAAAATAAAAATCAATTTTTGTTGTGTTTTTATATTTTAAGGAAGCAAAATTAAAATAACTAAAAGTAAATAGCAAAAATGAATTGAATAAGATTTGGTGACTAAAAAGATATATGAGAAAATATCTAGGAATACTTAATCCCCCAATTTTCTAAAAATACGAATCGCTAAAATTCCTCCAATATAATTATCAATTAATTACATGATCAATTGAATCTAACTTAGCATGTATTCCTCTCTTATGTAAACTACACACCATATAGCATTTAATTTAATCACACTCTCATGCCAATGAAATTACATGCTACTCATTAAGTTCATCAATTATGGATCACATACATAAAAATTGTACATCTCTATCTAGAAACTATGTATGTTATTTAACCAAGACAAACAATTAAATAATTCTCTCAAATCTATTTAATTGCCTCTATAGATAAATTGTTGGCCAAACAAATTAATAGCATACAAATCAGATTAAATAATATAATTAAATTAAAATTATAATTGGGGTAAAATTTTAGATCATCACATGGTGAAAATTGGGTTCATAAGATCCCTAGATTAATAAATTAATTACACATAATTGTGTTCATAAAGCTCATATTTTTCATAAAACTCATATTTTTCATAAAGAAAGACATAAAAATTGATAAAGAAAAGAGTAGAAAAAGAAGTACAATCAATATCTTGAATTGTAGTATTAATCTTCTCTTGAATCTCTACCAAAATTGTGTCATCTCTTGATTTTTTTGTATTTTTCTCTCTTTTTAGCTCCAAAAATTGACCAAAATTATGCTAATGGAGGCAAATTAGGGTTTATGGAGTGATTAGGGGCTTAAATAAAGCTCAGGTGTGATCTGAACCGTTAGATAAGCTTCAGATCAAGGGCTACGATCAAAACAAGCAAAACTGACAGTTCTAGCCAATCACAGTGTGAAACGTAGTAGGGAAGATCGGTCAGAGTCAACGCTTGCTGAGTCAGTAACACGCAGTGTGATGTGATTCATGGAAATGGATGGCGTGGCACATAGATGGAATACACAAAGCAATGGCGTTGACCAATTTTTGAACTCGGATTGAACATGGTGTTGACATCTGGCATGCATTTCGTCCCCTCATACGCGGTGTAATGTGATTTACTCTCCGTGCTTACGTGACGTGTAGGTGGCTTTCCCAATCAGTTCTTCTACTTGCGTGACATGCCACGTGGCAGCTCTTAATTGGTCATGCATTAAAAATTCATAAACATTCCATAAAAATTCTAGAAAAATCCCAAAAATTATATTTTCACCTATTTTCATTAAAAAAGTTTATATTTTTGACCTAAAGAATTATTATTTGCTAAATAAAATAAGTAAATATTAAGTAAAAAAGTGTGCTAAGGACTCTATTTTCATAGAGTCATTACACACCCAAACTTAACTCTTTGTTTGTCCTTAAGTAAAGCCAAGTATAACTAAATAAAATAACTTAGGTAGTACATTTATAAGTATAGTTCTATTAGTACATGCATATTTCACAAAAACTATCCCTCTCAAAAGTCGTACAGTTATATGATAAAAAGGTTTATATATTCATCAATTAACATTCCATCAATACAAGGATATGCAATGTTTTTGAAAAATTGATTTGTATGTATGTGCTGCACATGATATCATCCAATGCACTCATGAAATCAACCTATATGAGCATGCTAATCAATTCAATCTTAGAACAAGTATCATAAGTCTATTTTTCACATCCTTTTCCACTAATATAATTATGCACTTAGCTTAAGATCAATAAGAACTTTACATGGTTGTAATGTAAGGCTTAGGTAGGGGGTCGATAAATGAAGAAATTTTAGGATCTTTCCACACCTTAGCTTCTTTTTTTCATCATGCACTTTTTAACTACAATTGAGCTTTTACTTGATATTTTAGTGCACCCTCTTTTGACATTCTTTTCATATTGTTTTATTCCACATCTCTTTTCTATTTTTTTTTTGGTAACTTCATAACACCCTTAAGCAAAAATGATAGTTTTAGCCAATCACAATGTGACACGTGGTGGGGGAAATTCACTAGATAGAATCAGTGCTCGTTGATTCAGCAACATGTGGCACGACGTGATTCACAAAAACAGATGGAGTGGCGCACAAGTGGAACACGAAGAGCAATGGCGTAGCAACATTGGCATGGCACGTTGACCAACTTTTGAACTCGGATTGAATGACATGCTGACATGTGGCACACATTTTGTCCCCTCACACGCAGTGTAACATGATTAACTTTTTGTTCTTGCATGGCTTGCCCAGTCAGCTCCTCTACCTATGTGGCATGCCACGTAGCAATTAGTGATTAGTCCTATGTTAAAAATTCATAAAAATTCCAAAAATTATATTTTCACCTTTTTTCATTAAAAAATTTATATTTTAACATTTTTGATAAAAAAATACTATTTATTGAATAAAACAGGTATTAAGTAAAAAAGTGTGCTAATGACTCTATTTTCTTAGAGTCATCAATGACCCACACACAAATGTAACCTCTCCAAAATAATTTAAATAATAGATATAAATCTCATTGTGAATTTTGACAAATTTTTGGTACTAAAACAATTGGTAAAGAGTTGAAAGATGTGGTATTTATAGAGTCTCAGACGGCCACCTCACAACCTACCTGATCATCCATCTCGCCAACCACCTCCCCAAAGGTGGTAGAGAGGGTGGTGGTAAGGTGCTAAAAAAGATTTTTTTTGTTTCTAAAATTGTTAAGTAAATTCAAAAAATACCCATGTACAAAATGAACCAAAACATAAGCAACAACATCGGCTCACTCCCATGCTAGCTCACTAAAAACCACAACACCCAAACTAGCATTCATACTGCGACATCCAACCCCTATAGTATGTGTAAAAATGCTCGCATGCCAAGTGTACCTAACTATGTGTATGTGTGTATTACTGATCCATAGTAATCATGCTTACGTAGAGGAAGATAAATACACTAAGTAAAATAAGCAGACACTGTGTTTTGTACATAGGAAGCTAATACATAGACACGAATACAATGTAACTTACATTCTCTACCTTTGGCTCCAACCATACAGAGAGGAAGAGAAATAAACTAAGTAAAATAAACAGACACCATATTTTGTACATAGGAAGCTAATACATAGACACGAATACAATAGGACTTACATTCTTTATCTTTGGCTTTTTATGTCAAAACAATATACAACTAAATACAGGTTCATATCTATCATAAGATGATCATGAAGATACCTAAATTTGTTTGTTTCAATGAACAAAACATTGGTACGTACACAACACCAAAAGAAACCTAAACCAAATGCATCCATTATATGTGCTCCATCCATCTTCATGTAACAACTTATCCACTATATCACTCTAAGAACATAAGGGTCTCAGCACCACTATACATAGCACAAATAAAACTCGATGATTTCAATCTACACTTATATCTTGCAAATATGAAACAAGCACTTACCCCGTGAACGTATCATGCAAAAATAGCATATAAACTAACTATAAATTATCGTGTTATCCCTACGTAGGTAAACATGATAGGCAAAAGCACATGCAAAGTAGACAAATCCCCTTGACTTTAGGCAACACTTCCCCTGAATGCATGCAAGTCAGGCAACAATATACGTAGCAATATATGTAGTGAAATCCTACACTCACCAACCATACAACACATAGCATGGAAATAAACATTAAGTTGTGCACTCTTCTCCCTTTTTTTGACATGGAAAGTCAAAGCAAGCACTCATACAGTATGCAACATACTAAACCTGTATATGAGGGAGAGACAACATACAAAAATGCAATAATCCTAACATACATGCAACATTACAAATAGGATTAAAGCAAATATAATAGGAAGAAACATGTGCAGTCATGTAAAAGAGACACAGAATAACACTGAGAATAGTAGCAAGGTAAAAGCATGCAAGACAAGAAATAAGTAATAACTCACTACAACAGGGAAGCATATAAAGACATAAGTAGACATGTGAAACAAGAAATTGCATATAATACATGCAACATGTCATATTAAAAGTCATATTTATACATCGTTCATACAATGTGATGTCAAAAAGAAGGAAGCATCACATGAAATAGACATCAATAGTAACTCATAAACAAGATAAGTAATAGGAAGTAAAACAAACACAAGACTTATCTTAACAACATACAATTGACACACATATCTTCCTTTAAAAGTACATATGAGGTAATAAACATGTTATGCATTCTACTCTCAAAACTCCCCAAAATCGAAGCATCTAAAAACACTAGAAAATAAGCAATACAGAAAGAAGGAAGAAAACAAAGAATGTTCAAAGAATAAAGGATCCTTAGTTATTGATCAAAACATTCAATGAAAATATCAACATTTTCATCAATCCATGATGTATTCATGTAAGTGTATGACTAAATATTTGATGACATGCTCTATTTGAGATTGCTAAATTTGTTTAACCTATATGTCATTGAGATATGTTTATGTTAATAAAGTAAATAGAAATATATGCTCAAATAGAACCAAGCTTCATATGTCCATATTTTGCTTCTCTCACTACTAATGTAAGCACCAACCTAGATGAAATCAATAGGTATTCCAAAGCTTCTTATGATAGGTTGAGGATTGGCAGGCAAGAGGTGACATTTAAGCTCAAACACACCTTTTTAAATCCAATTTAAACAAATAAGTTCATGTCTATGACATATATATCCTTAAACATTGATTCTTTTCTCTTTACTTCCCAAATTTCAACTAATGATGTTGTGAGAACAAAACACAAAATTTTGTAATTTATGCACTACTTCCTCTTTATATTCCTCATCATTTTACTTTTGTTTTGTTTTCTTTCTTCCTTTCTTTTGTCTCTAAAACAAAAAATTCTCAACACTTCATTTTATTTTTTCTTTTCTCCATCTATACCGTAATTTTTTTATATTCATCAATCAATTTTCAACTTTCTCCTTTTACTAAGAGGGTAAAATAGACCATCCAGAACAAATATACTTAACAAAGGGTGTGCAAGATAAGGGGGAATAATTATTTGGATTAAGACAGTAATTAAGTGAAAAGAAATGAAGGTATTTAACCAAAAAAGCTTGAGAGGGAAAATAAAGGAAAAGTAGACAATGGTGGAAAGAAAGGATCAAATGATTCAAAGATGGCCTAAATCCTCTTTCTATCCAAGCAACATTTTGAATTTTTCCTGAAAAGACACTAAACTAGATTCTAGAGCTTGTTAGAGACATATAAATTGTCAAGGCATGAGCTCCACAAAAGCTTCTCAAAATAACCATATAAGTCCACAAAGTTATGCCATTTGCAAAAAGGAAGGTGCATTTTAGATAAATTGATTAGGAATTTTTTTTTCGTACATATGCTTAAGGAATACACATGTCAAAATAACCATATATCAATTTAAGACAAATTCATGCCAACCAAATATCAACATTGGTCCATATAAATTTCATTCTACATGCAATAAGTTAGCAAAGAGTAAAACCATCAAGCTCATAAAACATAGCAGTAATAACTAACAAGTGAGATGACAATGATGGCCTCTAGGAAGACCAAAGCCCAAAAAGAAGGAGAAAGTGCCTCAAATAAAATTAATGAAAACACTTATATCATCGTTAGTTAGTAGAAAGAAAGAAACTAATTAAATAAGGTGCAACACAAGCAACACTCCTAAGAGAAGTAAGAAACAAGAATTCTACTAAAACCACTAAGCATGTGAGAAAGGCACTTGATCCAACACAAAAGTAAGAGACATGCTTAGATAGGCACAACATCCCAAACACCAAAAATTCCAACAAAACACACAAGTTTAGTTACAAAAAAGCATGTAGGCCAAAAGTCTTAAAGAATGATAAATAATCTATATGACAAACAAATGCAAGTGGAAAACTAGACAAGCAAAGTACAATGAAACACTCAAAATTACAAGCATGTGAAAACACCTCATTATTCTCCTGAGATACATTTAAATCACAAGAGAACAAAGATCAAGAAAAAGATGAATAGGGACCAACAAGAGATAGATAGAGGACCAACACTTAACATATTAGGTACAAGAAAGAAGAGCCTAGTAAAATAGATGAGATGTATTCTATATGACATGAAATAATAATGACATGATAGAAGAAAGAAAATCCTAATACTTTGACACTACGTGATAAAAACATATGACGTGATGCTTATGCAAATAGCCACATAACAAGAAGGAAGTAGTAAGTAGGGTAAATACATATAAAGAGAATGTCAAAGTAGCTAGAAAAGGATAAAACTAGTAATGGATCAAAGTATTAGGCATAACAACAAGTAAAATAGTTAGTGTATTATACAAAAGAAAAAGTAAAGTGAGAGAGAGATATGCATGATTATGAGAATAGGGACTATGCAGGCAACAAAAAAATAACATAAATTCAAATACAAAAGAATTGCAATCAAAGAGAAAAAGGAAATAAACAACTCAACCCCAACAGATCACCTGAAAATAGTGATCAAACAACATCCCTTGGTTCAAAGAATTTATGAGAGGCTACTAAGATAGGGGATAGTCTTTGAGTCATAAAATTTATAAGAAGTATATGAAACTCACAATTTGTTTTGCTTATAATTTCTAAAATATTTACACATGTTATCCATATAAACTATACCATGTGGAATTTTAGAGGAAGACTTATTGCTTTCCACTCTACACCTCAAGTGCATAATGCATCTATTTGAACATGCTCAGATAAGCCATAGTAACTACATCTAGTTATAGAAGGTAGGGATATAATGAGGTTGAGAAATCCAAGATGTACTCCTTATATATCTAGGACACTACCGAACAATGTAGAAAGTAGTACCACAAAGATAGAAAGTATGAATAGAAGAGCTATGGAAACGGGGTCCTTAACTTCGAAGAGTAGAACTAGGAGGAGGAGAAGAGGAAGTGCTTATATTGACCATCACACGAGAATGAGAAATCAATTTCCCACAATATGGTCTAAAATTCCCAAGTTTACCACAGTGGTGAAAAGTGGAAAATACAATAGATAGAGATAATAGAGTACCATTAGAGCATTGGGAATATCTAGACTTAGGTGAAGGGTTCATCATGCTATAGGAATTCAGCTGAGGGGATAGAATAGACTTACCTCTTCAATCCGTAGAAGCAGAATTCAACTTTAGATGATGATTGGAATCTTTGACAAACTAATGGAACCATAGTTTAGAAGTTGAATCCCATGCACCGTAGGAGCAAAAAATTTGATATTGCTGATCATTTCATTTAACATTTTCAAACCCTTCGTCATTCTATCTACAAAAATCGAGGTATATCCTAATTCCTTCTCACACATGCCAAGTTTATCTTTCAAGGCAATAATCAATTCTTCCTTTTCCTTAAGGAAGGATTCAAGATAAGCATCTGAATTATTAATAATCCTACTTTCCTATGTAGTTGTTCAATCCTAGCCTCCTTTTTAGTAAGATAGTTAGTCAAATATTATTTTGAGTTCTCAAGAATAATTATCTACCTTTTTAACTATTCAACTTCATTCTTCTTATCAAATGCAAGCATATAATTTACATGAGGTTGAGTAGTTTTACCAGAAATAGAAATATTCAAATGTTCCTCAAGCTTCTTTACAGACTTATGATTTGCATTAAACTTTTCAAAGGGCCAAGAAATTATTATAGCCTCAAATAGCCAAGAAATTTTTGAAGATCCTCCCATTACAACATCAAAAAGCCAAGAAATTATTCCAGATGATGATGATAAAGACGAGCTATAGATACTTGCAATGAGATCTTGAAAGAGTGCATCAAATTTGAGAAATCCAAGAAAAAGGCATTAGAAACCCTTGAAGAAAGAGAATGTGAGTCAATTGTGTTGAAGGATACTTCTAAGGAATAGATGCCCTTAACATAAAATAAATAATTAAATACTAAACTAGATTGAATCGTTTTTTTAGATTTACATAATTGCATTTAGCATATCCAATAAGTCTTTAAACCTCTTTGGTGCCTTAGTGGATAAATTATAGTCCCGTGAGGGTTACAACTAAAACAATTTTAATGAATTAAGGAAAATAAAAAGATAGAAAAATAAATAAAGACATTAACATTAAATCAATTATATATTTATCTCAAAGATTGATCATAACATTCAATACACAGATTATCTAAATCTCCCTATTTATCAAAGATTAATTTAAATATTAATTTAACTTTCATGATCAACTCTAAGACATATATCTAATTGCAAACATATAATCTTCATACCATATAATCTTATGCATGACATTCATAGAAGAAAATTCTTGATCTCTAGATTATGCAAATATTATAATGTATGCATAGTAATCACAAACTCTATCTGCTTACCTTTCGATTCACTCCCCACTAAAATAGAATAGTCACATTACTTTAGATCAATAAATATTCATCAAGTTTATAAAATTAGCTTAATATATAAGGTTATGAAAGAACAAAAAGGTGAATTGATAACTGTATTTTATACAGTTATTTGCATCAATTTTAGTAATGATAATTGCTATGTTCGTTTAATATTTATTAATTTTTGTTAAATAAATTAATATTTTCCATTTATTTGCTAAAAATACATTTTTAATAAAATTAAATAATTTGTATCGAAAATGTACTTAATTTCATATTTTTGTCCACAAATATAATTTATGATAATATAGTTTCTTAATTACAATTTATATAAATCGAAAATATAATTTAAATTAAATTTGGGCTTAATTATAATTATTAAAAGTTAAATTTAATTTAAAATTAGAAAAGGGCTAAAGTGTAATTTAAGAAAGTACAAAAATGTAATTTGGATTAAATTTGTGGGTGAAAACATAATTAATAAAAGTTGAGTTTTAACGCGAGGGAGATGAAGTCCTGTATGACATCACACTCGCCAAACGTGGACCGTCCGTCGAAGGATCGGTGGCTCGGTCGCGCGTGTGCATCAAGCCCGACCAAAGGGCGGGGACAGAGATATTTGTTTTGCGCGAGTTGGCGTGGCAGTGGGCCCCAACGTGTCCGCGGCAGTGGCGGCGTCAGTGAGACCAGCATGTGCCGCGGAATTCCCCCGAGCGATCTATGGCCGTTGGATCGGATCGGACGGTCCCAGTTGACGCGTCCATCCAATTGTCGCCTTGCACGGCTCATGTAAAAATCCTGTGTGACGCGGGTTATGGTAGCAGATTGCATCCTCAGTATTTACAGAATAAGATTCTGCCACGTGTCCCTAGAATATTTCAGGTAATCAAAGGCCGACACGTAGCTATTTACAATGGGCGCGACCGCGCTGGATCACGCCCCGTTTCCAGCCGTTGCCTCAGTTTTCGGCGCCCCAATCAAGTGCGCCGTTTCTACGTGCAACCGGTTTGTGTATCCAATGATATGCTGCCACGTGGCCATAGGGAATCTTTCAGCGAATCAGAAAGCGACACGTGGCAGAGTGGGAGAAAATAAAAAAAAGCAGAAACGGCGCCTATCTACGCGTGATTTTAATTTATATTTTTCGATACAAAAATCGATACTCGTGTTTTTTGTTTTTCGATAAAAAAGTATTACGCGTTTTCGATAAAAAAATAAAATAAAAATGTAATATTTTAGATGTATTTTTTAGCTATAAATAGGAGATAGTTTTTAGTTGAAAAAAGAAAATTTTTTTCCAGTTTAGAGTTTTTTTTGGAGTAGTTTTGGAGTTTTTGGTTGGAGAAGAGTTTTTGTGTAGTTTAGAAATTTTGTAGTGTTCGGTTTTGGACAGCAGAACACGCAGAAGCCATTTTTTGGATTTTGTTGTGTTCTGCGTGTGCCAAATATTTTCGTTTCTTGATGTTTTAATTTTCCTTATTCTTCATCTTATTTTTCTGAATCTGTTGTAATTTTTATTTTGATTTAATGAAGTAATTTAATTTTTCCAGGGTTGCATTGGATCTAAATTTATGAAGCTTGGATTTTAACTATTTTTTATAGATTTATAAGACGTTCGATTTGTTCGTTCTATTTTGTGCTTAATGCTTTTTGATTATTTACGAATTTTATCAAAACGATTTGTGGCATAAAAATAAACTTGAGAAAGGCATTTTTGTGTATATTGCTCGTAAATAGCACGACATGTATGATGAAGGATAGGAATATACTCTAATTGTATGTGTGGCCTAATGAAAACTTAGAACTTAATGAATCTTATTGAATTTAATTCTCATAGAGATATAGTGAATTAATTTAACGAGGTGTGTTTGTACGGAGCTCGGAAGAGATGTATGAATAAAAAAAGAAGTTTTCGGTTGACAAATTAAATGTACCAAAAAATATAAATCCAAAGGAAATAATATGATTGGTGGATTAGTTTGGTGAAAAATTGCAATCCTAGAGTTCTTTTATTTTCTTATTACCTTTTTCTTAAATCAACGATTATTTTGGATAAAATCAGAGAGAAATAATTTTAGTACTCAACAAACTATAGTAACAAATTATAATGTATGCATAGTAATCACAAACTCTATCTGCTTACCTTTCGATTCACTCCCCACTAAAATAGAATAGTCACATTACTTTAGATCAATAAATATTCATCAAGTTTATAAAATTAGGTTAATATATAAGATTATGAAAGAACAAGAAGGTGAATCATAAAAATAAGAGAACTTAATTAAATTCAAACACCACCATTTTAAGTTCTAAAATAACTCCATATGTTGCCTAATTCATCTAGCTAGTTTTTACTTTCACATCCACAACAAGTATACTATGGATACAATTTCACATTATATCATATATCAATAAACTCTTTTTATTTCTTTCTTTTTCCACTTTCTTTTGTTTTTCTCTTCTTCTCAATTTTCCTTCTTTTTATCATATTACCAACACTCCATCCTTTTTCATTCAAAATTTATTTTCTACAACCTTCAACCTGATATTTTCAATATTCTTTTGTATTATAGTCAAATTTTACTAAAATTTTCACCATTTCTTCGTAGAGAGTTCATATCAAACATGTGTTTATTTTAAGTCCTCTTAGAAATTAGAAAGGTAGGATAATTTGTTTTTTGGCTCAAAAAGGAGGGTAGGTATAACATGTTAAAGAAATAAAATTTTTATAATTCGTATCATCTCAAAAGGGATACTAATGGTAAATATATAAGTAGTAGGCTTTAAAAGGTACAAACTGTCCAAAAGTGGCCTAAGTCATTTCCTAAGAATTGTGTACTCTATAATTTTTCCTTGAGTGTCTTTCAAAATAAGTTATAGAGTTTGTTGAAACTACAAAGGTGTTTAAGAAAATTCACACATAAAACAGTCTTATGTACTCAAATTACTCAATCATTCTTACTACAAACCATAAGAGTTTCACATTAAGTTCAATTATTATTCAAATCATTCCTTTATTGAAGTAAAGCTTAGAGTCATCTAGATATTAAAATTGTCACAATCATATTCATATCATTGACATATAAATTGACTCAAAACACTCAAACAAAACAAATAAAAAATAAAAAAATTGAAAACTTTTGTCTAAAAATTTGTTTAAACTCTTGATATAAATATAAAAGAAATTTTCCCACCATAAACCTAAAGTCTACATTTTCCTAAACGTATCTTAAAAGAAGAGAAAAAGAAAAGTTAGCTTGTTAGTAATGGTGAATTATGAAATTTTGAGTGTTAGGATCATTTTCTTTGTTTATTATATGTATCAATGCTAATCATGAGAATTGATATGTACCTCACAATCAATACATTACTAACAAGTAAAAAAAATTAATAAATTCAATAAAGTACACAGAAATCCAAATTAAAAGAAAAATTACAATTGATATTGTAGAGCTCCAAGCCCCCATGTCCTCTGGTGTCTCTTCTTTAGCAGCTTTTGGTAGCCTAAAGACAAAGTTATCACTTGGATAATTCGATGCTCCTTCTAACTAACTATAGTTATAACCAAATTGAGTAAGTTACAAAAATTGTATCCCACAAATGGTATTCATATAATTAAATTGATATCATATGTGTCCATTGAACCAGTTTTACTATTGTATTTGATAAGCTTCCATTTTATCAACTTTTTCATGTAACTTATTAGACTTATCCTTTAATGGTTTCCTCAAATAAAAGGCCTTCTTATAGGGTTGGGAAGCTTTACATCTTTTTGTGAGGCTTCCTATCTATGCAAGGGTTAATGGGTCATCAAGTTGAATTAGAATATCACTGGTAGGAACTTTGACCCCAGTTCTAGCAGAAAGTGCTTTAATAAGTTATGGGTAAAAACAATAAATTCTACAAATATTAATTGATAACCTTATTCTTGGATTCGTAATTATCCAACATTCATGCTTTTAAAGGTTTAGGTTGTAAAAAGTAATAGAACCCTTTCATTATCAGTTGAACTATAATGCCTAGTTGGCATCAATTTGGAACAAAAGAAATATTTCCAAACACAAGAGATGTTTGTTAATGGCCTAGGGTCAAATAAATTATGTCTCCCATTTGACCTAACCCACTCTACTCCTAATTTTACATATTAGGCCCAAGTGTAGATTTTTATTGGCAACTGCTTATGTGCCTATTATTTACTACTCTATGAATTGTTTAATAGATAGATTTATAATTAGACTTTAACCTAGCATTAGTGCTTTAATATTTACTATTTAAACAACTTAATGCCTCTAATTTTCTTTAACAACATTCATTTTAATTTTATAATTATTTTTGTGCTTTCTCTCCCAAAACATTTTGCAGAAACCAAGATCATATTTGTTTAGGCTTCTTTCTTTAATTAATCTATCAAACATTGGTAGTTGAGTTTGATCGATTAATAAGCCTATTTAATTTATGATATTTTCATTAAATGTTCATATAACTTCTTCTTTATTATATTCTTGAATTCTTGGATCAAATAATTATGTGTATAATATCATAATTATTTGATTTGATCTTTAATTTTAAAAAGCTATCTTTATTGAACCTGTGCTTATATGTTTGATTATTTAAAATTAACTTATATGTTCTTAAATATTCTAGTTATGGTTATTCATTATTGAATCTGCTCTAGGGCATACTTTGCACTTGTGTTATTGTGCTAGATTTTTGGTTGCTAGTTGAATAGGTTTGCTTGCTAGCGTGACTCATGATTGTCAAAATGTTGGTCTAAATACAAACAAATTTCTTATGGAGAGTGTGAGGGAAAGTAGCAGCTTGTAAGTAGATTATTTGTGGACATTATCTGGGAAGGTAGTTTAAGTCTTAGCCTTGTAATTGAACCTTATTTTCATAGTGGATAGTTAGATTGTCTAGTGTACCAGTGGATTAGTGGTTTTTCTTTTAGGTCATTATTGTGGCCTAGGTTGTTTCTACCTAAAATATCATGTGTAAAGTCTTAGGCCACTTTTGATTTTTTTTAATTAGTAATAATTAAAAAAAATTATATATACACCATCTTTTGTTTAATTAGATCTGTACCTAAAAACATTTAAACATGATGAAGATGAAATGAAGGAACCCCAAAAAATATGATATTTATGTGAAAACTCTGCAAAAAGATCCTAAGCAAGCTTTAATATTGATGTAGGTATAAAAACTTGAGAAGAAGAATGGTTATTTTTGGATAAGAATTGAAGTTTTAGGTGAAAGAAATGAGAGAAGGGCAAGTGGGGTGTTAGGGTTTTTAAAAAATTTATGATTTTTTTTTGTAGTTTCTCATGTTGAGTGATTTGTTTTTAAAACATACACGAGACACGATGCATATAGAGCCATGCCACGACACCCATAGAAATAAATTTCCATAATCCAACCCGAAGCCAATGTGCCATGGAACACTTAAAATCATGACATAGTACTACTCTATTTCACATTCCCACTTTTTGATCCAAAAGCATTGCACCATAGCAATCACATGCTCATGCCGTGGAGTGCAATGAAATTTTTTAGTTTTTCCACGAAATTCCAATTTTGTTAAAAAAATTTAAAAAAAAAAGCCAAAAGGTTAAGAACAAAATATGAATAAATAACAAAGATTACTAAAATAAAAATAAAACTTTAAATAAGTATATTATTTGATGATAATGCATCATCCATCCCAATCTAAGTTAGTTAATGTCCATATTACAATCAAATGACACTCAAAAAATAATAAAAGTTAAAAATAACAAAAAAATCAATAAACATAATAATAAAAAAACTAATGTTCAACTAAAAATAAAATGAAAGAATAAATAAGTTACCTCATATGTAGTACTTGGTTTAATATGGTCAGCCCGACAGATATAACTTATAGTTATTGCTTGCCAATTTTTACAACAACAACATTGATAGTCTCCTTAAGATTTATCACAGTTTGTAAGGGGAGTTTTCTAGATACTTGTGCTTCAATATTTTTCCACTGTTATGGATAATTGTCTCATATGAGTCTCTAGGTTATGAATTGAAGCCTAGGTTTCCTGTTAAAATTTAGCATTATGATTAGCTAAAGAACAAACCATATCTTATAAAAACTTACCTTGAGGTTATTGCTGAGGTTAGTGAGGTGGTATAGGATTTGAAAAGCCAGGGGTACATAGTTGGTTGTTTAGGTGGTATAGGATTTATATGATCCCTCATTTCTACATTATAGGTGTTAGAATAGGGATCATATCTGGGCCTCTTTGATTGAAAGCCTCTAATAATTTTGGCTTGTTCAAAATTTTTGTCTTGAAAAGTAGGGCATGTGTTAGTTTGATGTCCTACTAAAGAATATATGCCACAGGCTTCAACCTGTCCATTAGTTAGGTGTTGCACCAAAGTAATTAAATTATTAACTTGAACCTTAAGCATAGGGTCAGTGTATGCCACATTTACCTTGTTTTTAGGTCATGATAAATGCCAAAATTTTGAGAGTTGGCAACCATAGTTGCAATTAAATTTCTTGTCCCATATGAAATATTTTTTCACTAAAGCTCCTTCACAAGAATAGAGTGCTTTTAGATATATTCTTCAAATGTTGATGAATTTTATCTTTTTAAAGCTAAAATACCTAAAAAACAACAAAAAAAACCCATGATTTCGAAAAAATAGATTTGTTTAAAATGATACTAAAACTAAGGAAATACAAATCTATTTAACCATTTAACAAGCATAAAATCATGATATATTAAGGGTTTTTAAAAACTTATCAGTCGATGATTTGTGTCCTTTAATCCCTTCTAGCCTTATTTCTTTAAACCATAGAATTTCTACACACTTTCTTACCCTATAAACATTTACCCTCTATTTTTGTGTTTCTAACCATTCAAATTGACTTGAGGAGAACTAGAAGAACACAAATATTTGATCAAGATAAAGATTAGAATCTTGACTCGAATGGTCCCTTTTACCTCTTGGCTCTGATTCTTTCAGAGTGGTTTATATAGATAAATGAGTTTCACTCATATAAGAAAAGGTTTTCATACTTTTAATTTAGATGACGTAAGGTCACTTTCTCTTGAGATTATGTCATTAGGGTATTGTTTTTTTTTAATGTATAGAAACATTCCTTTTCTTTCATCCCTTTTGAGTTTGATAATCTCATTTCTTTGGATCTTCCATATGAGTTTTCAAATATTTTTGCTTGCAATCTCACTGAGATGGTGAACGTCTTGGAAAATCCTAGTATTTTTATCATAGATGTGCACTTTTATTGAGTGCTTATTCCCTTGTTTAGTTTGTCAGTGATATTATAAGTGTTGTAGGGCTTCTTTGTACTTATTTCACTTTTTAATTGCCTCTTAGAGTCATTTCCTTTGTGCTATTCTCAACGATGAGACTATAGACCTAGCATGCATGATCTATAGAACCATCACTTTTCATTTTATTACTCTTTCCCTTTCCATACTTCATTACCCTTATTTGATCACTCAGTAGGGCACTTATTCATTTATTAATGTTGTTGGTACTACTAGAAAGAAATATACTATTCATACTTTTCAATTTACTTCTTATCGTTCTTCTTCCTTCAGATGCTCTACTCCATCTTTTGCTTCCTTATGGCATCTCTTAGTTAGCTTCTTATCCTTATACTCTCTTTTTTCCATATGCTTCTTCTGAGACTTCTCCTTCAAAGATCTCTCCTTTTGCATTAGGAACTTTCCTCTCTTACTTATAACATTGAGCTATAATTAGGGAGTTTGTTTCTTCTTAACAAACTTATAATATTTTTGCACAGTTCCTTACTGGCCTTGGTGAGTTGGTTATGAGGTTTGAATTTTAGACTCATAGATTTTTTCCTTCCCAATCTTTTAGTCCTCACCCCTCTATTGGAACTACTATTGATAGCTCTCATACTACTTCTCCCTAGTTTTCAACCAACTCCCTTAGCCATCTCTTCCAAAACTTTTGTGGACCTGAGGTCTTAGGTTCTTTTGACCACTTTCTCCAGAAATACATTGCCCAAAAAAACCCTACCCATTCCTCAAACAAGTAAAGCCTTGTTGGCTCTTCTCGTTGTACAGCTCCTGATGATAATAGAAAGGGTGGAGAAGAGTGCTAAGTTTATTATTATTTTTCTTTTCTATTGTACTTATTCTTTTTTCTTTAATAAAAATATATCTTTGTAAAATGTACTCTAAAAATATTTTAATGAGAATTTTTGTATTGGCAAGTTCAGTACTTTGTTTTATTGTTTTTACTTGTTGTTTTTTGTGTTATCATTTTATTATCACTTTAATCTTCTTTGCTAATTGCATAAGTGTTAGGATTATTGCATGTTTATATGCCTTCTATCCTTTAATTAGGGGTGTTTCTTTGACTTTGTGTGTCCAAAAAGGGGAGAAATTTGTTTGCACAACTTGATATGTGTTGCATTATTGTTTATTGCATTGGTTGTGAGTGTAGGACTCATTGCATGTCTATTTAGTAACTTACATACTTGTTAGGGGAGTGTAGCATGAAGCTAGGAGAAGTTGTATTAAAAACTACTTTGTTTGGTGCAAGTTTGATTGTGCTTAGTGTATCACTATGTACTTGTGTTACGATAACATAATAGTTTTTCTAGTTAGACTACACATAGATTTGCATGATGCATTTATGGGTATTATTGTATCATATGTGTAGGAAATAGGTGCAGCCTTAAACGTTATGGCTCCATTGGAGTTGAAGTTCAAACATATAGCATATATGTCTTGACCATTGAAGATGGTTTAAGCATAACAAGATGGTTGCACTCGATGTAGGTGTGTTTTGTGGTTTCTTGATTATGAGTCATTGTTTATTCATGGGAACCAAATTCTTATGCCATCTTGCATGATTGTCTCATGATGAGATGAGATTTTGTTTAGTTATGTAATCTTTTACCACAGAAAGCCAAAGGAGAAGATTGTAAGCCCTATAAATCTTTGAATCTTGTTGGCATTCCCATGAGCAAAACATAGGGTCTATTTTATTTATTTTGTGTTTTATCTTCCCCTATTAAAGGTTAGTTATTGATGGTCAGTACTACATACACATAGTTTGTTGCACTTTGATTGCTTGCATGTTTTACACACACAACAAGGATTGGTTTGTTAGTATGCATGTTGGTTTGTTTTTCATGATTTTATTCAAGTTGGTTTACTATTATTTTTGAAAATTTACTTAGAGATTTTAATACAATAAAAAAAAAAATTTGGCATGTTCATCGAGGTTCTTGCCACACCGTTGCCACTATGGCTGGCAAGGTAGCTAGATTGCTATGATTTTTCTATAAATACCCCTTGTTTAATTAGAAGAATAAGGGTATATTTTGGCAATTTTGAAACTCATTTTTTTAAAAGTATAATTGTTTTCTAAATCTAGATTACTAATACCTTGAGTGTGATTTTGATATTAGTGGTTCATGAAAGTGTTCAATAAAGATCATTTTATCAATTTGGGTTGATTTGGTAAATCAAAATGTGAGACAGGATTAGTATCCATAAATCAAACCCATTACTCTTAGAAAAGAAAAGAAAGAATTGTTTGAACATACCAATGCCTTAAATTCTAGTCTTTGATCTCTCAAGAAAGAAAACATTATGCTTGAAGGTGAAAATAATAAATTGGTGCAAGATATCAAAGACTCAAGTGAATCAATCAAGAGATGAACCATTTAAGCTCAACGATTAAACAAAAAAATTAGCATTGGTAAGTCATATAGTGATACATATGGACTTGGTTATATGGATAAGAGTATTGCAACTTTAACATAAAATACCACATTTTCAAGGCCTTCTAACCCTATTCCTATTGCTATTAATTATGTACAAACACCCATTATACCTATAGTTGCTAAAACTATTAAATTTGGGTATATATGTCATCACTGTGATAAGAAAGGTCATATAAGAAAAAAATGTTGGTCTTGATAAATGCTTGATCAATGTCATTTCACATATATATTTGTGTGTTAATTCCCACATATCTACATTGATTTATTTTTTCCTATAAATTTTATGTGTTTATTTTGTTTATATAGGTGTTAGGAAACAAAAGAAGAAAAATGAGGCAAAAATGTGTATTTAGAGCTAAAACTACAAGTACACCAAGGCAAAGTAATATGTGCACCATCACTAAGAATTTTGCAATAACAACATGTTCCATATCATGGTATTTTCTACATTATAGAGTATACCTCTCGGGTTGGATCACAAAACATAAACTTTATTGCACACCGCAACATGAAGAAAAGTGCGTTACGGCCCATGTTTGTTATTTTAACACTTGACGCCCAAGTTTCAGAGTACTAATCCTAATTGTATTTTATTTAAATCTATCACTATATATATTTCATTAGGGTTAGTAATTAGATAAAAAAAATTAGAAAGAGAGTTCTGAAATAATTCAAAAAACACATCAAAGGAAAACTTTTGAAAGAGATTTTGTATAATCCCACAATTTCAGTATAAATAATTATAGTACCCAAAATGAAATTCAAAATAATGTTCTATATTGAAGGTATGTAATGGTAAATTTCATGTGAAAAATCAAATCAAATGAGAAAAATTGGGTATAACCTTTAGACCTTTGCGACCATCACCTCGTTGCCACCTTTCCTAACTTTTTTATTGAAAATAATTACCATTCATGAAATTTTATTAATAAACAACATGCATCATAATAGAGTAGACTCCTACTAAGTTACGTGTAGCTCACCCCATTTTTTCCTTACCTTTAGATTAGGATTTGACAAAGTGGTGCACAACTCAGAGACAAGAAAAAAGTAGACAACTTTAGGTTATAAATTTATATTTCATTTTGTAACTAATATTTGGAGTAAATGTTGAGTCATGATGCAAAGTGAATCCTATTTCTAATATATGTATATTATGACTTGTAAATTAAATAGTTTTGTTAAATTATGTTCTTAAATAGAGATTTCTTGAATTAAATTGAAGTTTTATTAAACAAATCTTTTGAATTTTTCTTAATTATACTTTAAATTTACCCCATTTCTATCTCATGTACCCATTTTTCGAGATGTGATAATTTGGTATCATAGTATGGTTCTGATATTCTAGGAATAATATTCATAATCTTTAAAATATTTTTGAACTATTTTTGTCTTAGCATGCCTCCAAAACTAAAAGTGAGTAAACCCCCCCCTCAAGGGAAGCTAGAGAACAACCCACACAAGATGTAGATGAAAATTACAATTTATTGCATGCACTACAAGATTGATTACTTGGGGTGGAGAACCTGAGGAAAGAGGTAGAGCTTATTACCTCAAAGAATTTGAGAAAATGAGTCCATCCCTCTAAACATTCTGACACATTTTAGAGATGGTTTAGCTACATACACACTAGCTAGAGAAGATGACTACTAGTGGGACTCTATCAGTAGAGGAAGAGATGTAGAGATAGCCATATGGGAAGAATTTAAGGAAATGTTTTGTGATTCTTTAATAAGACTGCAAAAGGTAACAAGGTGGTCAAATTTACAAATTTTAAGCAAGATTACATGACCATCATAAAATACAAGAATCATTTCAATCAACTATCAAGATTTTCAGAAATATGGTAGCAAGAGACTCTAATAAGGCTGCAAATTTTCTAATAGGCTTACAGGATGATATCTGCTTACAATTGATGTATCAAGGCATACAAGCCAACACTATAATGGTTGCTATAGCTTATAGAATCGAGCAAGTCAATAAAAAATAGTTAAATGCAACCACATCATCTCAAAGAAAAAGGATAAAGGAAAGGAGAAAAATAAATTTTGGCAAAGGAGACAACGCAATAGATTGTCGGTTAGTAATTTTTCTGGAAGTACTCGGTATCACCCTTATACCAATCAGAACTACAAATAACCAAGACACCTCAAGTACAATTATCCCTAGCTCATCATCAAAAAAATATGCTAGAGGATTATAGTAATGTTCTTGTTCTAGAGCTCCAAATATCAGGAGGAATTCTCAAGGGTCAAGTCAACAAAATGGTCGACAACCTCGATAGAATTTTCAACAACCAAGATGATCATTCTAAGTATAACCGTCAAGATCTTAGCTACTTCCTAGGAAATCTTTCCAACTGCCTTCCAATATGGCACCTGCTTCTCAATGTTAACCAACTAACTATGGATTAGAAAGGAGAAAGGCATTTCCACTCAAAAACAAGGAATGAAAAGTCAATTCGTTGTGATAGCTAGTTGACAAGGAGTGCCTAAAATAAACGATGTTGTAATGGTGTCACTTATTCATTTATTTCATTAGCTTGTTCTTGAATGTTAAAACTTTACTATGAAGCCATTGAAACCCCACTTGCTTTGAATACTCCTCTCGAAGCCTCTTTGAATATCTCGTATATTTGAAAAAATTGTTCCAACAACTTCAATAGCCATTGATTCCTTGTTGATCTCATTATACTTGATATAAGTTATTTCAAAATCATTTTAGGAATGGACTGGCTGACCAAGTACCAAACCATTATAAATTTCCTAGAGAAGAAGGTTACCATCCAAAAACCTAAGGTGCATACGAGTCCTATTTTATGAAGAAAAAAAAAGAGTAAATTTTTCTAGTTCTTTCCTTTAGTGATGCTTTGGTAAAAGATAGAACTAGGCAATTATGACTCTCCTAAATTGTCTAGAAGCAAACACAAACAAGGGAAGAATCTTATCATGGATACCGATAGTAAATGAATATTAGGATGTGTTTTCAAAAGAATCACTTAGACTCCCTCCAGCTCAAGAGATCAATTTTGCCATCAAGTTGTATCCTAGAAATGCAACAATATCCATCACTCCTTATTGTATGATACCTACAAAAAAATAAGAACTAAAGGATCAATTAGATGAGTTGTTGGCAAAGGGATTCTTCAACCAAGTTTATCACCTTTAGAGCACTTGTTTTTTTTTTGTCAAGAAGAAGGATGGAAGTCTCAGACTCTACGTTTATGATCATCAATTGAATAAGGTAATCATAAGGAAAAGGTATCCGTTACCTTGGATTGATGAATTATTCAACAAACTTAAAGGAGCAAGTTTCTTCTTAAAGATTAATCTTAGATCTAGATGTCACCAAATGAGGGTCAAAGAGTTGGATATACCCAAAACTGCTTTCCATATGAGGTTGTGAAGTTATCTACAAAAAAGAGATGTGGAATAAAAAAATGAAAAGAATGGTAAGATGGGGTGCACAAGAACATGAAATGAAAGCTTAATTGTTGCATGATGAATGAAAAAAAAAACTAAGGTGTGAAAAAATTCTAAATGTATCTAAATGTATCCATCTATCTACCCCCCCCCCCCCCACCTAAGCCTTACATTACAAGCATGCCAAGCCTTATTGATCTTTAGCTAAATGTATATTTACATTAATGGAGAGGCATGTGAAAAATAGACTTAGGAAATTTGTTCTAAGACTTAATTGATTAGCATGCTCATACAAAATTATGTGCAACACATACACGGATCAATTAATCAAAAGCCTTATAAATCCTTGTATTAATTCACTACTACAAAAATAGGCATTAAAGTCAGTTAAAACCCGACTTTAAACAAATTTAAAGTTGGTTCACTGAACCGACTTTAAATTGAGCGACTTAAACTTTAAATGGAATATTGATTGACGAATATGTGAAACTCATCATCATGGAATTATACAATCTTTGAGGGGGATGATTTCTTCTTAACATGTATGTATTAATAGATATGTGTTTATGAACATGTTGTCCATATCATTTTAGCTAGTTAGACTTAGGTTTCCTTCAAGGAAAGCACCGAGTTAGGCATAGGGTGTGATAACTCTACGAAAGTAGAGTTATTTAACCAATTTTGAACCACTTATTTATCTTGTTATGTGCTAAAATATCATGAAAAATCTTAATTTGTGTTTAAATATATCAATGTAGATGGAATGATGGCAAACGGGGCCAAAACGGGTCAAAATTTGAAAACTATGCACTACGCTATGGCGTGTATGTAGAAAAAATACACAACAAGGACCATACCATAATGCACTTTGTTCTCGCTATGGCATGAAATTTATGGCCCAAAAATTAGATGAGGCCATTCCATATCACATAAGAACACATGCCATGACATGCATAAAAATTGGGCAAAATATATCTGGTGATGCTTATGTTCTATTTTTAAGCTCAACCCTTGGATATTTTTGGGGTTTGATCTAATGGAATCATATTAGGTCATTTTTCCTATTAATTAACCTATTGAGGAATAAATTAAACACACAATTAAGGAAATCAAAAACCTAGCAGCTACCAAGAAGAGAGAAAAGAGACAAAAAGTTCAAGAGAAGATTAAAGAATACACAATTATTGAAAATTGAAGAGAATATTAGTGCTATAAATCAAAAGATTGAGTGTATCTCTTCTTCTCCATTATTTATTAGTTTTTATGTTTTTCTTTATGAACAATTTGAGTTGTATGAACTTAAGTATGTCTAGCTAATTTATTAATCTAGGGTCTTATGAACTCAATTTTCTACATGTGATAATCTAATATTTTATTCCAATTGTGATTTATATTCAATTATACTATTTAATTTGATTTTTATGCTATTAAATGTTGGGCCAACAATTAATCTATAGAGGAAATTAAATATATTTGAGAGAATTATTTAATTATTTGTCTTTATTAAATACATGCATAGTTTTTAGGTAGAGAGAGACATATGATTCTTATGTGTGTGATAAATTATTGATGAGCTTAATGAGTAGTATGCAATATAATTAGCATTGGAGTGTGATTAGGTTAATTACGATATAATGTATAGTTTACTTGAGAGAAGAATGCATGCTAGATTTGATTCAATTGATCATGTACATAGCTGGTAATTATCTTAGGGAAAATTTAGTGGTTCATATGCTTAGAAAATTGAGGGATCAAGATTCTTAGGTCATTTTCTCATATATTTTCGTAGTTGTTGAGTTTTGTGATTTAAAATTAGTTATAATTTATTTTTCATTTTTTATAATTTTCTATTGTCAGAAAAGCATTTGTAATAATTATATTAGTACTTCGTTATAAGTTACACAATTTCCTGTGGGATTGATATCCATACATAGAGACATTATATTAATTGCATGACCTGTATACTTGCGGTTAGCGTGTCACACAATTAACTATGTATACTTATGTGTTTCCAAGAGTATCAAATTTTGGAGCTGTTGGTGGGATCAACTCTATAATTTTAACACTAATTATTGGTCTATTTTTATTTTATATTATTATTATTATTATCTAAAAAACAAAAAAAAAATCTTTTACTTTTAAAATTTTCTATTTTAGTACTAATTGTTCTAAGTTTCAATTTTTAAGAATACATTGAATGGAACAAGAACAGTCCTACAACTTGAGATCAAAAGGACCACTTGACCCACTGTAAGAAAAGTTGATTGAATCCACTTCTTCAAGTGATTCATAAATCAAAAATGAAACATGGTAGTATTTGATCCAACACTCAAGGAGCTGGCTGCATCTAACTTGAAGCAACAAACTCTATGCATAACGTACCCCTAATGCATATGTAGGTTTTGAACTTAAGTCTGGATCGATCAATTTTTTATTTCTTTTTAGTGGTTCAATTGGCGAGGACCTAAACAAGAACTTGAAGAAAATCCATATAATTTTCTCCAACATGAAACTAGTAGGGATCACATAAGAAAAGTCAAACATAGTGTTTTTTCCCTTTTCTTTGGCAGATAATGTTAAGGAATGGCCTTACTATCAACCCTTCATATCCATTACAACCTAGAATGAGATGAAAAGCTAGTTTCTAGAGAATATTTCCCATCTTCTATATCCACAACAATAAGGAAACAAATTTGTGGAATTATATAATCCAATTGGGAAACTCTCTATGCATATTGGGAGAGGTTCAAAAGGTTTTGTGTTAGCTACATACAACAACAAATAAGTGAGCAACTTTTTTATGGCAAAAACAATTAAAATATAAAATTTTTAGTTAAAAGGGGTGAAAATATATTTTTTGAAATTTTTCTGAATTTTTTTGAATTTTTTATGAATTTTTAACGCAGGACCAATCAGAAGCTGCCACGTGACATGCCACGTAAGCAGAGGAGTTGACTGGGCAAGCCACACAGATGCCACGTAAGCACAGATAGCAAATCACGTCATACCGCATGTGAGGAGAACAAAACACATGCCATGTGTCTACATGTCGTTCAATCCGAGTTCGGAAATCGGTCAACGTGCCATGACACATGTCACCACGCTATTGCACTGCATGTTCCACCCGTGCACCATGCCATCTGTTCCCACGAATCATGTCACGCCACATGTTGATAACTCAGCAAGCGTTGACTATGACTGGTCTCCCCTGCCACGCGTCGCTCCCTGATTCACTCAATAAATTTCTAATGCCACGTGTCGCGCTGTGATTGGTTGAAAGTGTTAATTTTGCTTGTTTTGATCATATCCCTTGATTTGAAGTTGATTGGATGGTCCAGATTGCACCTAGCTTTATTTAAGCCCCTAATTACTCCATAAACCCTAATTAGCCTCCATTAGCATAATTTTGGTCAATTTTTAAAGCTAAAAAGAGAGAAAATTTGAAGAAACGACACAATTTTGGTTGAGATTCAAGAGGAAATTAATTCAACAATTCAAGAGATTGATTGTATTTCTTTATTAATTTTATGTCTTTCTTTATGAAAAATATGAACTTTATGAACACAATTATATGTAATTAATTTATTAATCTAAGGATCTTATGAACCCAATTTTCATCATGTGATGATGTAATATTTTTTTCCCAATTATAATATTAATTTAATTATATTATTTAATCTGATTTTTATGCTATTAATTTTTTGACCAACAATTTATCTATAGAGACAATTAAATAGATTTGAGAAAATTTTTTAATTATTTATCTTAATTAAATAACATACATAATTTCTAGGTAGAGATATATGATTTTTATGTATGTGATCCATAATTGATGAACTTAATGAGTAGTATGCAATTTAATTGGCATGAGAGTGTGATTAAATTAATTACTATATGGTGTGTAGTTTACTTGAGAGAAGAATACATGCTAGGTTGAAATCAATTGATCATGTAATTAATTGATATTATATTGGGGGGATTTTAGTGATTCGCATGTTTAGAAAATTGGGGGATTAAGTATTCCTAGATATTTTTTCATATATCTTTTTAGTCACAAAATCTAATTTAATTAATTATTGCTATTTAATTTTAGTTATTTTAATTTTTCTTTCTTAAGATATAAAAACACCAAAAAAATTGATTTTTTATTATTTTTAGTTTTAAAAATTAGTTTATAAAAAAATAATCTCCGTGGAAACGATCTTTACTTATCATTATATTACTTGTAACGATATGTAAACTTGCGTATTCATTGCACACACAATTTATGTGGCAATCAATGCTGTGTGTGGTAGGGCATATATAAATAAAACACCAACTCAAGCATGAACCTTGATTGCAACCACAGCTACCAAACAATTTGGCACCCGATTTAATCCATATGGCAAGGTAAATAAGGTAAGCAATAACTCCCACCTTGAGTAAAAAATAAACAATCTTACTGCTTTTATGCAACAGTTGGCTATTGCATAGGTTAAGACTTGTGGCATATGCTCTATAATGAGACACCCTACTAATATGTATCCTACTTTGCAAGAAGAACAAGTCAATATTGTTGGTGTTTTTCAAGCACAAAGGCCCAAGTATAACCCCTATTCTAATATTTATAACCCTAGATGGAAAGATCACCCAATTTTTAGCCATGTATGTAATAATCAAATAGGTGTTCCCTACAATCCACCTGGATTCCCTAACCCTAGGCCATAAAAATAATACACACCTCAGCACCAACCGCTACAACAACCTCAAGGTAAGTCTATAGAAGACTTGATTGGTGATATAGCATTTAACAATACTAAGTTTTAGCAAGAAGCCCAAAATAGAATCTATAAAACTCAAACTTTAATAATAAAAAAATAGATATTCAAATAGGCCAACTTACCACACACTACTACAAAACGGACCTTTAAAGTCTGTTCACCGAACCGACTTTAAATATGGTGACTTAAAAATGTAAAGTCGGTTCACACGGTGAACTGATTTTACATTTAAAATCGGTTTAACATGTGAACCGACTTTACGTTTAAATTCGGTTCACACGTTGAGCCGACTTTATGTTTAAATTCGATTCACGCGTTGAACCAACTTTAAATTTTTAAATTTTTTTTTTACAAAATTTACTCATTTTCTATTATACTCAAATCAAAACCTATATTTGATAAAAAAAAACCAAAATCTGTTTAACAAATAGTTTAAATAATACAAATAATTGAAAAATTATCATGGTGTTGTCCAATGTTATTCAAAATCATCATATTCTTCTACTGATATTATAATACAAAACCTACATATATAATACAAAAAATTATACACATAAATAATAACACATAATATACAAAAAAAATATGAATAATAAGTGCGTAGGATTAATAGAAATACTTACAAGAATAAATGAAGTGACAAAATGAAGGAAATGAAGAATTTTTTTTGTTTTATTAGTGAGAAATGGGTATAAAAAATTTGAGTATTTTTCTCAAAAAACTAGGAGATCTAAAATCTAAGTTAGAGAGAAAGAAAACCCATTAAGCGACACTAGAATTGGTGGTCGTAGGTAGCCGAAAAATGAGAAAGAGTGGAGGAGAAGTAAATGAGGTTTTGGGTTTTTGAGAGTTATGCAGTGCTTGGAATAGTTTCTATCTAGGAAAGAACGAAGAGAAAAAAATTTATCCCCGTGTGTAGCGTCAGTTCTACATGTCAACCAATGTTATCCACGTAGTTCATAGCGTTGGTTGACGTGTCAAATTTATGCTACACGTGGACGTAGCGTCGGTTCTACTTGTCAACCGACACTACACACGTGGATAGCGTCGGTTGATAAGTAAAACTGATACTATGTCCAAGTGTAGCATCAGTTTGACATGTCAACTGACGCTACGTGTAGGGTCAGTTTTTCATCGAATCGACTTTAAATTCATTATAAGTCGATTTTTGGAGAAAATTGACTATATATATCAATTTAAATACCATATTTTGTAGCAGTGACATATGTTAAAAGGTTGGAAGCACAGGCATCTGGCAAGCTCCCTTCGCAAATTATAATAAATCTCAAGGAGACTATCAATGCCATTACTTTAAAAAGTGGCATGCAAACTAGATAAGCCCAAACAAGTTCTGAAAAATGTCAAATCAAATAAGGGAACTATATAAAATAAAGAGCTTGAGGAAGAAAAGACCACTCCTCAAGAAGCTAAGTTAAGAATAAAGGTAGTAACCAAAACTCTCTTTTCTACTTATAAACTTGTTTTTCCTTTTTCTAATAGGTTTAAAAGAACAACGAAAGAAGACCATTAAAGGTAAAGTTTGAAAAATGCAAGTCAATATACATGCCATTATTAGATGCTTTCAAGCAAGTTCCCAAGTATGTAAAGTTTCTTAAGGAACTATATACCACTAGACGCAAGCTAAAAGGTAAAGAAGTGTTGAGTGTGAGGGAAAATGTCTGAAATGTTACAAAGAAAGCTCTCACCCAAATGTTGGGACCTAGGTAGTTTCAACATCCCTATAAGGATAGGTAATACAAGGCTTGAAAAAGCGATGTTAGATTTAGTAGCATTCATCAATTTCATGCCCTATAATATTTATGCTTTACTAAATCTAGGTCCTTTAAAAGATATATGTATTATTATATAACTTGTTGACATGACTAATGTCAATCCTAAGGGTTTATTAAAGATGTCTTAGTGTAGATGGATGAGATGATTTTCTCTGTAGACTTCTATATATTGGGCATGAGAGATGATTCCTACACCATGTCCAAGCCATTATTATTTAGGAAACCATTTATGAAAATAGATCGCACTAAGATAGATGTACATAGTAGAGAGCTAACTCTTAAGTTTGATGAGAAGATAATTCACTTAAACATCTTTAAAGCAATGAAGTACCCATATGACAACAGAGATGGCTTTGGGTGAGAGTTGAATGAGTTTCACTGAAGACATTAAACCAATTGCTTTGTGGGAGGCAAACCACTAGATTTTTTTTATACTCCCTTTTTACTTATTTTTACATTTGTATATGAATGTGTTTACATTGAGAATAATGTAAGAATTAGGTACGAGGGAGTGTTAACATATCCCTACCCTTATTTTTGCTTTATTATTTTGAGATATCATTTTGAGTGGGACTTGTTTGGTATAAAGTGTGTGGTCTTAATTAATTTGGGTTCTTTTCTACTAGGGTTTCAAAATCATATATTTAGATACTCAAAGGAATATTGAGGTGAAAGAGAAATTGAGTATCAAAATTCAATTATTGAGAAGAAGAAATGTGATTGTTTTATGTGTGTTTCACATGAAAAAATATGTAGCATTTGGCTTCCAAATTGTGATAAGCTAGTGTAGCAAGAAGGGTCCTCTAAGTGTGCACACATAGGAGGCAAATCCTTGGGTAACCAACCCCAAAATTTGGAGCTCCAATCACGTGCCTGCATGTTCCGTAGATATAAATGTCATCCAAAATTGGTGAGCCTTGCACGGTCCATTTTTTTATGCATGAAAATTTTATTTTCCTTCATAGAATAAAATAAAACTCGTAAAACAAAATTAGTTGAAGATTTGCATTCTTGCAGTTTCAGTAACTATTAAATGTTAATTACTGTATCAATTTTGGTTCTAACAGTCACAAGAATGATTCTACAAATTGGCTTTAAAGTTGAGAGGAAAAGAAAATGATAGAAAATACAACCTTTTTTTGGATTTTTTTACCTTCAACAAATTTCTTTCATTTATATAAAATTATTCTAGAGTTATGTTTCAAGTTAGTGTCAATCATTTATTAATTTTCAATTATATAATTTTGATTAGTTTTAGTTTATTTACAAAATTTATTATAAAAATAATAAAGATAATCTTATTAAAATTTGTAACCATACAAATAAATCTTTTATATTCATCTTATATGATAAGATATATTTTTTTATTTATTAAACTATAATAATTTATATTTGTTTAATATTAAACGTATTATTAAAATAATATTTTTTTATATAATTCCTTAATTTATTTCATATTTGTCTTTTATTATATTACCTACCACTAAAATTATTAATTTCCAGTGGATGTCTAACTAACACGTCACTTTTCTTAAATGCAAATAAGTCTTGTAGGACCATCATCGTGGTTCGCTGCCTAATAATTTTAAGTAACTTGGTAAAGATAAATTCAAATTGTGACAAGATGTTGTAGGGTAAGTCGTAGAATATTGAAAATAGTTATAAGTACGATTTAAATAATAATAAATTATTATAAATAGATTTATTTTTCTATAAAAATGTTAATTACGTTATTCCCCAATTTAATGAGTTTATTTCAAACATTTTCATAGTGTTTATAAAATTATTAATATATTTGATAGAAATATTTTTATAATTTTTATAAATTCTATAATATTTACACAAAATATATTTATACTTTTAATATTTATATATTTATAATTTATATTTATAATAAACTCAGACAAATATAATAATTAACCCTCAATAAAATGTTATCGCAATTTTATAAATATTATGTACTGGTCTTCTTTGTCATGCTAGCTAATGCAAACGAAGAAATATTTTGCCCTGTATAAAAGGAATAAAAGTTATGGGTACACTAGACCACGGGGTCAACCACTTTTTTTTTCTTTCTTGTATTACTTTTGTTCATATTATATATTTTATATTTTAATTTTTTTAATCTAAATTCATAAATTATTTATATTAAAAATGAAAATACATTTAATAATTTTTGTTATTATGATGGTAAATAAATTAAATAAAATATTTTATAAATATAAAAGAATTAATAAACTAATAATAATTAAAAAAAATGATTTTTACTGTAGGTGGCCGGTAAACTTAAAAAATGGAGAAATTTAATAAAGTGGGTGAAAATATTTAAGTTAATCGCTTACGTATAAAACAATTATTATATCCAATTGCGCGCGATCGCATATGACAAAATATTAAAGGTGTGTAAATAAGATATTATTAGATATCATTGCAAAGCCTGATGAAAATGGTAAGTATCGCTCACCTCAGCTATATATATATATATACACACGCATACGAATATCATCAACTAAAGCCTTTCATTCAAAAATCCATATGCAGCAGCATATGATCAGTTAATTATATAATTCTAGCTAGTCATAACCTTTCCATATATATATATATATATAGCTCCAATATATATAGCTCCATATATATAGCTCCATATTAATAAACTGATTAACTACTTTTCTCATCAACCCACTTACCAATTAAAGCTTATCGATCTGACATATCTTATAGTGCAACTCTTGCAAATTAAGCTCTCTGCTTGTGGAAATCTTACAAAGAGTACACAGAAAGGGGAAGCTATATATATATATATATATAAGATAATGTGGAAGTTAAAGATAGCAGAAGGAGGGAAAGACCCATACATATATAGCACAAACAATTATGTGGGAAGGCAGATATGGGAATTTGATCCAGAAGCTGGAACCCAAGAAGAGAGACACGCTGTAGAACAAGCTCGTCTCGATTTCTACAATAATCGTCACCGTGTCAAGCCCAGTTCTGACCTTCTTTGGCGAATGCAGGTACTTTTTAAAAAAAAATATATTTTTTGCAAATAAAAAAAATTATGTTTTAGATTTTAATGATTCATAAATCACCCAATAATATTTTGATATATAATATATATTCTTTAAAAATATAAAAATTGAAATCATATATAATTATTAAAGATATCAAATACGTACTTCATGCTAATATTTAAAACATTAATTTTGGTTGTAAATAAAATAGGCAAAAGATATCATCGCTTCTAATTATGACACTAGTTGCAACTTCACGGTCTTATTTCTTTTCCGAACGGTCACCGTTTTATATGGTGTTGCATCGCGTTATCTATTATATTTTTATAACTCATTACATTTTAATATCAAATAATTATTATAATAATAATTTAAAGTAACAATATTGTTACAATATATGTGTTATTAAAACATTTTTTTTTATTTTTCTATTACTAACTTTATATTAATTGAAAGTATAGTTAATTATATAAATTCAATTGAAAAGTGCACCAATAACAAATAAAATTCTTACAATATGAAAATTGAGCTCAGCTAAAAAACGCGTATATGGGACCAGAAAAAGGAATTCAAATTTATACGCACACTCATGTCAAGTATAGCATGCTACATATTAAATTTTTTTTTATTTTTGAAAATAAATAAATTCTTAATTTGTAAAGCTATATATTTTTCCGACCCTCTGTAATTATTATAAATGCAAAAATAAAAGCAAATTTTATGTGTTCACAACACATTACCTTAATTTTCTCACCAGATTGTGTTATTTTGTCTTTCCTGCTCCGAAGTTCCCCCCGAATTTCCTTAGCACCTCAAACATTTCTTTCACTTGATCTTGATTTTTTTCTGAGAAAATTTGTTACATCAGTAATCATATTTTAATTATATTTATTTATTGTGTAATATATAATCAAATATATAAAACTTTATCTTTATCACCTTCATTTTTATTCTAATCTTATATTATCTTATATCTTATTTAATATCTTTAATAATTTATAGTTAAAATTATCGTATATTATTTAATTCTTATTTTATTACTTATGATTATTATAGATATTCACATCGATTTTTTCTATCGATTTTATAATTTTACTTGTTTTATTTAAAATCGTTTGAAATAAATAATATATTTTATTAAGTAACATATTGTTGCCGTCCTCATTCATTAAAAAATAAATTTACAACCTATAATTTCTATTGTTTTTGACCGATAAATTGTAAATCCACTTTGAAAACCTTTTAATTTTGATTTTCCCTATATATTCGCGCATAAATCTAATAGAGCAAGAAATATCTTTTGTTTTGATCGAGAAGGCAAGAATTCCATGTTGAATTTATGGTTAAAATTTTGGTTTTCTAATTTCTTTAATTATTGCCCTTAGTTGGCTGAGAGATTTTCTGGGCATGGACGTCTCATAATATTTTATGTAATTATTGTTACTTGGAGTACTTTATTAGAGCATTTTTATATATTTTAATTATATTATAATCACAACAAAAATTATAATTTTTAATTAGATACAATTGATAATAATAATAATAATAATAATGTATTATATCATTTATTTTTACTTATAAAACTTAGATTAGAGTTTTTTTATATATTTTAATTATATTATAATCATAAAAAACGTGACTATACTTAATAATAATAATAATAATAATAATAATAATAATAATAATGTGTTATATTATTTATGATTTATTCGTAATCTTATTAGAAATAACTTTTATATTGCATTATAATATTGTTTACCAAACATTGTAAACAAGGTGAATCTTCTGATAGCTTACCCAATTTTTTTTGTTATTATTGGTGTGTGGTTGGGCTTAGGAATCGTGATGAATTGTGCATAATTTTTTTCATGTTTCAGACTTTAATCATAAAATATGTGCTAAATGTTTCAAACTTCTGAATATTTTATGCAAAGTCTTCTAAATAATAAAAAAAAGTTAATACTTTGTTCCTTAAACAAATATTTTAATAGATATGTCCTAGATTGAGAATTTTGGGGGTAGCTGTATGATTGGTGCTCAGTATCTAATTAATTTAGCATATCCATCTTGTATTGAAATGTAATATAATTAGTGTATATGTTATTTTGTGACAACTTGTATAATATAGTCTAATAAAATTGATAAAAAATATTTTAATAAAATATATTTAAAATATTATGTAATTTTCTTACAAATCATAATGATTTTATTATAAAAATTTATCTAAATTAATAATTAATTATTTTTTTATATTTTTATTTCATTTTAAAAATAAAAAAAATATTATTTTCAATCTAAGATAAAAGAAAAAAAATCAATATATACATTTAAAATAAAAAAAATTTAAAAATTAAGTTAAATATCTGATACCGTTTAGACCTACCTTATGTAATATACAAAATTTTTCTATAATTATTTTATTTTTATTCTGTATGATATGATTAGATTTCACATTCAAATAAATGTCTTTATAGAAATTATATAATCAAGAATATAAACATGTCATAAGTGTGATAAAAAAGACTTAATACAACACTTAATAAATTTGAGAAACAAATTGTTGAGTCTAAAGCTTGGTAACTTGTTTAGTACAAATTCATGTATAAAGCATCCTATCTCTAAATAAAAGTTTACTATCTGCGCCGCTTTAGGAAATTTAATTAAATGTCATGTAATATCAAGGTGGTCAAATTCATAAAACTTATAAATGAATGACATAAGTTGACGTAAAAGTCTTCAAATGCCTCTTTGGTTCTTTCATTTTTCTTGCATATATCCTAGCAAAAGATCCTTCGAGTTAAACTTTGATTAGGGATGGGGACTAAGTTTTGGTCGATTGAGGTGGAATTAAGTCAAGTTTTTGTTTAAATTTAGTTTGACTTCAAAGTTTAGGGAAGATTCTTTAATATTTTTAAGGTTATTTTTTACATTTTTGTTTTTATTGTCTTGTGACGCTAGTAACGTAGATAAGCAGCATGCATATACAGTGATGCCAAATAACCAGCTTGATTTATTGAAGGTTGATATAACGTGTTAATTAACGAAAAATCTCAAATTACTTACCTTACTACATTCGTAAACTTATTTAACAAAATATCTTTATTAACGATAGTATTTTTATAATTATAATAATATCATTTTAAAATTTCACAATTAAAAAATATTATTTTTATATTTTTCTTGTTTTAAAAAAATTCAATAAAAATATAATATTTATATTAATATTTTTATTTATAAGTAAAATTATAATATATTTTTAATTTAATATTTTTTTATTTTAAATTTTAGAAGAATAAATTAATCAATTCATCGATCATTCATGAACCGCATAACCTAATTTATTTAAAAACTTAATTTATTTAAAAGCGAGTTGAGTTGAACATAAATTTAGATAGATTAAATTAAGTTATAAAATAGGTTGAATCTAAGTGAGCTAAATCATTCTATGCATGTTATAAAGTAATTTTTGACCCTATACTATGTACCTTTTTTCCTTTCTTTTACGACTTAAATCTTTCTAATATCATTAGGTTTTTATTTCCATCACTGCAGTTCTTAAAAGAGAAGAACTTCAAACAAAAACTTCCTGCTGTGAAAGTGGAGGATGGAGAAGTGATCACTTATGAAAAGGCCACAACTGCATTAAAGAGAGCTGTCCACTTCTTTTCAGCCTTGCAGGCCAGTGATGGGCATTGGCCTGCTGAAAATGCAGGTCCTTTGTTTTTTCTACCTCCTTTGGTGAGTCAATTTTATCCTTTTCTAATTCTTCAACATTTTTTGACCCTTTGATGATTTTCTATTCCCTTGATTTAATAAGCTTTTGGCAATTTTGTAGGTTATGTGTCTGTATATTACAGGGCATCTTAATACTGTATTTCCTGCAGAATATCAAAAGGAAATTCTCCGCTATATCTACTATCATCAGGTTTGTACATGTTCCTTTTAGTCAGTAAGAAAATGAAAGTTTCATGTGGTTTCATAAATACATTCACATGGGATTGTGGTAACCAATGTAAGTAGTCTTTTTTCAGAATGAAGATGGTGGGTGGGGATTGCATATTGAGGGGCATAGCACCATGTTTTGTACCGCTCTGAGCTACATTTGTATGCGGTTACTTGGAGAAGGACCCAATGGTGGTCAAGACAATGCATGTGAAAAAGCAAGAAAGTGGATTCTTGATCATGGTGGCGTAACTTACATGCCCTCGTGGGGAAAGACTTGGCTTTCAGTGAGTTTGCATGCATTCGGAATATTGTGTACAAAATGAATACACATGGTATTTCAGAAATAGAAGTATAAAAGATATCTCGTTTTTGTTCTGTTTTAGATACTTGGAGTGTATGACTGGGCAGGAAGCAACCCAATGCCGCCAGAGTTTTGGATCCTTCCTTCATTTCTTCCTATGCATCCAGGTTAGTTTTTACATTTTCTTGTTGCACTGGAAAATAAAAGCTTGGTTTCAAAAATATTAAATTATCACTAAGATGCTAAGATGAAGTTTAAGAATTAGTATGTAGAAGGGTTCGTCTCATACTAAAGTATTTTAAGATTGCTCCCATTTAATCTCGTTTTCTTTGAAAATTGCAGCTAAAATGTGGTGCTACTGTAGGATGGTTTATATGCCTATGTCGTATTTATATGGGAAAAGGTTTGTGGGTCCAATCACTCCTCTCATCTTACAGTTGAGGGAAGAACTTCATACTCAACCATACGATGAGATTAATTGGAAGAAAGTAAGACATTGCTGTTGTAAGGTATGTACATCTGCAAGAGAAAATGCAAGTGTTTTATGTAGTTTTCTTGTATACATACGAAACTAAAAGTTGTATGAATTATCTTATTGCAGGCAGACATCTATTATCCCCATCCTTTAATACAGGATCTAATGTGGGATAGTCTATATATATTAACGGAGCCTTTGCTAACTCGTTGGCCTTTTAACAAATTGATTAGAGAAAGAGCTCTTCAAGTGACAATGAAGCATATTCATTATGAAGATGAGAACAGCCGATACATTACAATTGGATGTGTAGAGAAGGTAATGCTAACACATCATAAAGGATAAGTAGTAAAGGAGTGTGGTAAACCGTAAATATAGTATTAAGGCTATTTATAACTGGGCTCTTTAGATTTTATTATTCTGACATTGAATTGCAATGTATAGGTGTTATGTATGCTTGCTTGTTGGGCTGAAGATCCAAATGGAGACTACTTTAAAAAGCACCTGGCAAGAGTCCCAGATTACATTTGGGTTGCAGAAGATGGAATAAAGATGCAGGTGAGAACCATTGCTAGATAAAATAGTGGTAGAAATTAATAAAAGACTGCCTCTTCTTCTTTACCCTTTAATTTTTAAAAATAATATTAACTATGTCATTGATATCCAGAGCTTTGGAAGTCAGCAGTGGGATACCGGTTTTGCCATTCAAGCTTTGCTTGCTAGTAATCTGACTGATGAAATTGGACCAGTACTTGCTAGAGGGCATGACTTTGTTAAGAAATCTCAGGTTTAATCTTTATTCCCTAAACAAATATATAATAATTTGTTCTATTTTATATAAACGGATGTGTTCTCCTTTCTAGACCAAAAAGGAAAATACTAATAATTTGTTTTCCTTCTAAATTTAAAAGGTTAAAGACAATCCTTCTGGTGACTTTAAGAGCATGTACCGTCATATTTCGAAAGGCTCATGGACATTTTCTGATCAAGATCACGGATGGCAAGTTTCCGATTGCACTGCAGAAGGATTGAAGGTAGCTTATGCTATTTCAGTATTTTTGGGATGAATTATATCCTTATATGCGATTCCTCTAACTTAGTTTCATCCCCTTCACAGTGTTGTTTGTTGTTTTCATTGATGCCACCGGAGATAGTTGGAGAACAAATGGAACCTGAGAGATTATATGATTCTGTTAATGTCCTCCTTTCTCTTCAGGTGTGGAGTTGAATTAAATTTATCTTTGTTTGAGCTTTGTAGTTCGTAACTTGACTCTTAATTTAATTATAGATAGCAATTTTCTATTATGTTGTTTTGCCTCATTGGCATTAACTGCTTTACTTAATTGATAATCTTTTTTTCTCCAAAGGAACTATAACACTAAATATAATTGTCTGATTTACATATCATCAATAAGCTACATTTTATGGTTATCACAGAGTAAGAATGGTGGTTTAGCAGCCTGGGAGCCTGCAGGAGCACAAGAATGGCTGGAAGTAAGTAATTTAATGAATTGAAATAATGCTCTTGTAGACGTTGCTCATGTGAGGGAATTCTTCTCTAATTTTTTAACATTTATTAACACTTATCCCATCATCTTTTGATATGATTTACAATAGCTGCTCAATCCGACTGAATTCTTTGCGGACATAGTCATCGAGCATGAATATGTGGAATGTACTTCATCAGCAATCCAGGCTCTAGTTTTGTTTAAGAAATTATATCCAGGGCACAGGAAAAAGGAGATAGAAAATTTTGTAATCAATGCTGCAAGATATCTTGAAAGCATACAAATGCCAGATGGTTCATGGTACCTTTTGGTTTCCTCTATATTGCTAGTAGTGTTTGTCTTTATGAGCTTAGGAGAATAATTTTTTTACATTAAACATTCCCTCAGGTATGGAAATTGGGGAGTTTGCTTCACTTATGGTACATGGTTTTCCCTTGGAGGACTCTCAGCTGCTGGCAAGACATATTGTAATTGCGCAGCTATAAGAAAAGCTGTCGATTTTTTACTCACAACACAGAGAGACGACGGTGGTTGGGGAGAAAGCTATCTTTCATGCCCAAAGAAGGTAGTTTAAATCATGAATAATGTCTTAAGTAAGCTTTAAATTTGGTTGATTCATTATATTCATGCACAACATTATGATTTATTCCACTAAAAACATACATTAGAAAGGAGCTAAGTTTATGAATGTCTCTCTATGTATGGTCATGCAGGAATATGTACCTCTTGAGGGAAACCGATCAAATTTGGTACACACTGCTTGGGCTATGATGGGGTTGATGTATTCTGGACAGGTAGAACGAGACCCTACACCACTTCACCGTGCCGCTAAGTTGATTATCAACTCCCAAATGGAGGATGGTGATTTCCCACAACAGGTATCTTTCTTTGACCTAGTTGCATTTGAAAAGGAAAAATATCAAAACAGTTCTAAAGCATCAGAGTTCCTATACCCATCAAAATACTGATGAACAAAGTTGAGTCCATACTAATAGCAATCAGCTTCTAAGAGGATTATTTTTGCATTTAATTAGGAAGTAAATTGGGATATATAATCTAATTTACATAAAAATATCTTACCTGATTATAACTAATGGTGTCTAATGTGTGGCAGGAAATTACTGGAGTCTTCATGAAGAATTGTATGTTACATTACGCAGCATATAGAAATATTTACCCTCTTTGGGCTTTAGCAGAATATCAAAGACAAGTTCCCTTACTTTGTAACGCTAACACAAGATGCTAAGTTGGAAAGCAGTAGAAAGATATTAGCAAAAAATGAAGGCAAAATAGTCATTAGTAAGTTTTGACTAGTCGATCCCAGTTTACCTGTATGCAGCCAATGTATTTCACACTCTAAGGAGACTCTACAATCCTAAGCTACAATAAGTTTGTTGATCACAAATTACATATGAAGATGTAAAGTCATTGTTGTTTGATAATAAGATAAGGCCTCCTTTATTTAGTAATTTTTATAATTTTAACCAAATTTTCAATTATATTTACATAAAATTAAACTATCATTATTTCTTCATTTGAACTTAATTTGCCAAATACATTGTTTCTTATTTGGATTGTCAAACATAAAATAGGAGAGAGAAATGAGACATTAAAATTGGGGAACAACAAGAATAAGGTTAGGAATTTGTTAGAGATGATGAGAAACCAATGTTGGAATAAGTATGTAAAAAACAATATAAGAACAATATTACTAATATATTGAAATTAATTGATTGGATTGAGTCGCGGAGTCATTCTCTTTAAGACGTTTTGCGACTCTACCTAAATTTGTGCAAGCAAACATAAAATCGTTGTCCAAGGGTAAAACAACCTAGAATCTTTGTTTTTTCTATCCCAGAGCTTCACTGCACTAATGAAGTCCGTAATGTTACACTTTTAAAATTTATGTTGCTCGAAAATCTGGGAAAACAATTATGAATTTTCTTTTCTTGGGTTTTGCTACGAAGAACCGTAGAACTGTTGAACCGTTTTTGAGTTGTTAAGTTGTATTCTTAAAATGAGAGCTATGTCCTTTTTATAGCTTAAAAAGATGAACATTCACATAATTATGAAAATAACGATCATAAAATAAAGGCCACATAATTATGAAAATAACGGTTATAAAATAATGGTCACATAATTATAAAAATAACGGTTTTTCTCATCAATTTTTTTATTTAAATTCACATTATTTTCAACAATACTCCATTTGAATTTTATATAAAAATAGTTTTCATTGAACAATCGATCAATTAAAATAATAAGATTGTGCATAAGCAAAATGTATCTATCGACTTGAACCTTTGCATAGTATTGATGCTTTAGATATACTAGAGTAACTAGTAGTTTTGAACTCTATCTTTAACAATATTACACACACAACCTTTCCAAGGTGTAGTTCAAATAGCCCGTGCTTTATGGCCATGCACGTGTATCCCAATATAGTGAATGCTCTAGTAAATTTTGCCCAAAATATTTATAGGAAGTGGCCACACTTCCACATTCACATAGGTGAGTCTATCAAGAGTATTCCTGTAGTTATGTAATCCACTCCACATAGAGTATAGAACTCATTAAGAATTTAATAATTAACTCTTCCTTCTATGTCACTTTAGGACTTCATGCTTCTAACAATATAGAATGAGACTTCATAATAACATAATTCATCTCATATCACTTCATGACTTGTAATTACCCATTGAACTTATTTGTTGGGATATCCAGTCTATAAGTTGGGTTACCATCACGAGTGACTCTTCATTCTAAGAGCATCAATCCCATTCCTTTCAAGGTTTTGAAAACCTTCTCTTTTGTTAATCCTTTCATCAAAGGATCAGCCAAATTTTCATTAGAATGTACATGATCCACTTTTATAGTTCATGTAGATAGAAATTCTCTAACAATACTATGTATCTATCATCTCATACCATTGTAATAACGGTTTTGAATCATTGTAATAGCTGCGATACTATCGCAGTGGATCAGGAAAACTGGTATCGATCCTTCCCATAAAGGGATCTCAACTAACAGACTTCTTTCACTAGTAGTAGGTAATGCTATCATTTCAGACTTTATCATAGATTGAACCAATATTGTCTATTTCTTCCAAGAAACAGCTTCACCAACAATGTTAAATATATAGCTACAAGTTGCTTTGGAGTCTTCTGATAGAGTGTTCCAATCAATATCGTTGTATCCTTCTAGAACAGAGGGAAACTTCTTATAATGCAATCCAAGGTTCATAGTTCTCTTAAGGTATCTCATGACCCTTTCAATAGCTGTCCAATGCTCTATACTTGGTCTACTGGTAAACCTACATAGTAGTCCCACAACATAAGTTATGTCTAGTCTAGTGTAATCAGTAGCATAACATAAGCTACCAATGAAGCTCGCATACTCAATTTGTCTAACACTGTCTCTGGTATTCTTGAACAATTTTACAGTAGGATCATAAGGAGTACATGTAGGTTTGCAATTAAGGTAATTATATTTCTTTAAGATCTTCTCAATATAATGAGATTGATATAGAGAAGGTCCCTTTTTAGACCTAGTAATCTTTATACCAATGATTACACTAGCTTCTCTGAGGTTTTTCATATCAAAGTTAGCACATAACAAAATTTTCACATTAACACAAATATTTCACCAAAAAATAATCATTCCATCCACTTATAAATATATAATAGTGCAGATGTCATTCTCTGATTTATAATAAATTCATTTGTCACTTTCATTCATTTTGAATCCATGTGAGATAATTAGATTATCAAATTTTTCATGCCCTTCCTTAGGTGCTTATTTTAGACCATACAAAGATTTATCTAGTTTACAAACTTTATTTTTTTGACCTAGAATAATAAAACCCTTAGGTTGATCCATATAAATCTCTTCTTCTAAGTCACCATTTAAGAAGATAGTTTTAACATCCATTTGGCGTGGTACTAAATCATGGATAGCACCAAGAGATAAAAGTATATGTATAGAAGTTATTAGTGTGACTAGTGAAAAGGTATCAAAGAAATCTACATTTTCTTTTTTCCTATAATCTTTGGCTACAAGACGAGCTTTATACTTTTCAAAAGTACCATCGGGTTTTAATTTCTTCTTTAGTATCCATTTACATCTTATCGTTTTGCAACTAGGCGGTAAGCCAACTAAATGCCAAGTCTTATTATACTTAAGAGATTCCATTTCATCATTTATAGCTTCTTCCCATAAGTTGTCATCTAAAGAAGATAAGGGTTCTAGACGAGTTTAGGGATCTTCCTCTAAGGTATAAACATAAAAATCAGACCCAAAATCCTTAGAGGTTCGTGCTCGTTTACTTCTCCTAATTTTAGTGTTTAATTCCACATTTTGTTCACAAGTTCTAGTTATGAGTAAACTACTAGAAGACGAGCCCCAACTATTCTTCAATTTAAAAAGAAATCTATGTTTATAGAAATCAACATCATTTCATTCTATAACTACATGATCATTTAAGTCATAGAATTTATAAGCTTTATTATTCACAGTATATCCTATGAACACACATTCATATACTCTACTAACAAGTTTATTTCTTTTAAGATCAAGGATCCTAACATAGATTAAACAACCCCAAGTTTTTAAATAAGTTAATAGAATTTCTGATTTTTCAAAATTTCATATGGTGAAATTATGCTAGTAGATTTAGGCACTCTATATAGCACATAACAAACAATTAATAAAATTTCTCCCCACCAATGGGAAACAACACCAAAGTTTAATAAAATTGCAATAATTGATTCAGTAAAAGTTCTGTTTTTTTAGCTTTGTCATTCATTTTAGGAGAATTAGGTGCAATTTTTTCATGTATGATTCCATGAGTTTTATAAAAAACATTGAAAATATTGAAATCATATCCAATGCATGTATCACTTCAAAAATCTTTTTATGCATGGGGTAATTTATCTATAATAATACCAACTTGAAATTGTTCATCTAAAGCTATACCTTCAAAAGTTATTTCATGTGCTATCTTCAGTAGTTCATGTGATTGAGTTTCCATAGATATGTCATTTGTATTTTGGTACTTCATGTATCTACTAACAACATATTTCTTTGTTCCAATTTCTTCAGTGTCATAATTCTTTTGAAGTGCATCCAAAATTTCCTTAGATTCTATGTTATCTTCTACTTCATTTGGGTAACAAATCTTTTTGTGTCCACGTAAAGCTTGATAAGAACGAAACACTTTGTTACATACTTCACACTTATGATTTTATCTAACTTTCTTCTTCAACTTAATCTCATCTAATTACTCAAACTCATTATTTGATCTTATTGTTTCTTTCTTAAAGACTTGATCTTGTTCCTCATTATTTTTCATCCATACATCCCTTGAAAGCACAACAAGACACATAGCAACATCAGGGGAAGTATCAAAAACAGAACCTATCGGTTCTGGTTCAAAATAACTAGGTTTGTTTAACTTGGGTTTTCTCAATTCTTCTAAATTCTACTTCTAGATCTTTGAAACTACTGGTCTTCGACTCCTTTTGGATCGTTTCCGAGATGGGTTATTTGACTCAGGCTCATTTTCTCTATCTTGAATAACAAACCCAAAATTCACTACAAATGTGAACATAGGATGTGTAAGTCTAAAACTTTTATTGGGATTATTTCTCAACCTATAAACCAAATCGTTTTCCTCTTTATATATTTTAATTTCTTCTTCTTCATCATCGAAAGAGTAGCTAAGTGAGCTTTCATATGATCACACAAAGCTCTACCATTAGCAAATAGAGCTTGCATTTGTGCCTTTCCATTAGCACATATATGCCAAGAGTACAAAGCATAGTAAGTAAAGATCAAAGCTTTAAAGGGCTCTAAGACTCTGCCTCTCTCTTTGAGTAGCTCTTTCCACTAACGGGTCCATTTCCAAGTGACAAAACTAACAGATCCTCAAATTCATTAACAGATGAAAAATTGCACTTGTTATGTAGTACATGCGTTACCACAACGACCGTTGGATTGTTTATCACCATACCACCATCAACGGTAGAGTACGAGGTCTTTTTGTTGATAGAACTCAGGTTAAATGGCTTAAAGAGATTTGGCATTGCAGAAGTGGCATGAAAAACCTTCTAGAGTTCAAATTTGTAACTTGATGACTTAGACGCGTCGGCTCATGAGAAAATGAATGGAGTAGAAATTTTCAAGTCAAAGCAGTTGGAGATAAAGAGGCTTCAGTTGTAGTGGATGAGAGGAATCCATATGATTTTAAGGCATATGAGCTAGCGTACACTGGTGCGTGTTGGAGCAGTGAAGATAAATCCCAGATCATCCTCTTCTTCATCATCATCCACAGTGGTTTGCGAGGCCACGACTTAAGCTAGCCGAAAATTCGTAGCTCTAGGGTCTATGTTATGGGTTCACTTTATTGTAGAGAACCATGTGGTTCCCGACGGTAATCTCGAATGAGGATGAGCTGGTGACATTACCGCGAAGAACATGTGCTGCTCGAGGTAGTGCTCCACTGCCATATGATAAATGGACTCGTTTATCTCCTATCTATATCAATATTCTTTTCATCACGCTCCATCTTTCTTCTTGAACTTAAATGTTTTTTAAAAGTATTTTATTTACTATATTCAGATTGAAGCAAATCATTCGTTCATAGCGGTGGGTGTTGAAGAATGCTTATTTCAGCAGAAGGTTTTGAGAAATCTTTACTTGAGCTCAATAGTTAACATTTTAGTAAACATGGAAGATAGAATATGTCTTAAAATTGTTAGAAAAAGTATGTAAAAAATAATGTAAGAACAATATTACCAATATATTGAAATAAACTGCTTGGGTTGAGTCGCAAATTAGGTCGCTCTTTTTAAGATGTTTCGTGACTCTGTCTAAATTTGTGTAAGGAAACACAACCTCATTATCTCAAGGATAAAACAACCTGGAATCTTTTTTTTCTATCTTGGAGCTTCACTACACTGATTAAGTCTGGAATATTATACCTCTAAAATTTATGTTGCTCAAAAATTTGAGAAAACAATTTTGAATTTCTTTTCTTTGGTTTTGCTATGAAAAATCGTAGAACTGTTGAACTGTTTTTGATTTGTTAAGTTATGTTCTTAAAATGAGAGCTATGTGCTACGTCCAGGTCAAATTTTCCCTCAAAATCCAAAGAAATGGTGTTTGCCTAAAGGATCTATGATTTTTTCTACAAGTTACTACATGGGAAAGTTCTAGAGTAGCTTAGTGATGTCTAGAGGGAGCTAAAGATAGATGGACTCAACTCAAGCATGAGAGACTCTAGAATGTTCTAGAGTACACTTGCATGTGTTGGAAGGTGCTGGAATATTCTAGAACATTTTGGATGGTTCATGAAGGATTTAGAAGTCTCTAGAAGCTTCCAGAACATCCTAGAACTTGCATGAAGGAACTAGACAATCCTAGAAGACTCTAGAGTTGCCTAGACTTGACTAAAGGTCCTAGAACCTTGTGGCATGTTGTAGATAAAACTAAAACAATGTAGATACTCTTGTACATTCTAGACATAGTAGATCTAGAAACTTGTGGCATAATCTTAAGCATGGTACCGCACTATAAATAGACCTATTGGTCTTCATTTGTATCCATCCTTGGATCCTTGGGAAGTTATAAGATAACCTCTCTAGGAAATACAAAGCATTCTTCACAAAATCTCTTGTGTTCTTATTTTTCTCTTGAATCCTATAAATCTCTAAGTCTCTTTCTAGTCTCTTTAGAGTGTTTTGTTTGGGTTGGAAGGTAGGCTTAGTACAACAGATGTTGCTAAGTGCCACAGTCCAACTCTCTAACTCCCTTAATTTTTTGTAATAATCCCTTATTTATAGCTCTCACACTCTAAAAAATATACATCATAAAATACATTTTTTTTAGACATGCGAGAGACAATTATTACATCGAAAATAATAATTAATACACGCGTGGCAGAAAAAACAATATATCGAAAATAATATTTAAATATGCGTGGGAGACAAGCGTGTGTCATTTTACGTTTTCATTTCAATTCACGCATGCCATGTGTCATCCTCTAATTAGCTACAAGAAATAATGAGACACGTGGTAGCCTTTCGTACGCTGTGAAGATAGGGCGCACGAGGACTGCATCGCACGGGATAATCATTTTCAAGACACGTGGTGGACGCAGACGCGGTTGGAAACGTGCATCGTTTCTGTGTTTTTGTTTTAATCAACACATGCCATGTGTCAGCTTCTAATTTACTAAAAGAATATTCGAGACACATGGCATTGTTTGATTTGTTGTAATGGCAGTGTGCATGATGTTTCTTTGGACCGCGTCACACGAGACCATTTGTGGCATAGACACATGGATCCCACCCTACACACTGGCCTGCACTGCAAGTGGGCCCCACTCAGCGCACCGAGCATCGTGTAATCTAGAAAACTGGGTCCAATCGCTTTTGTCGCATCTGTATGACACACTTTGATCATTACTGTTGATATTTTGATCTGATGGTGTGTGGCGCGCGTGGAAAATTGTTATGTGTGGTCTTCTTTCTTGCGTAGAAAAACAAATTTCATTTAATTGCTTTTTAGCTCTCCAATTTAAATTAAATTAACTTTTAAACTTTTGTTAATTTGTAATTAATCCCTCTTTTAATTTAAATTATATTTTCAGACTTTATTATTTGCAATTAAGTCCTTTTTTGATTCAAATTCTTTAATTTTTTAAAAAATAAACAGTAAATATTAATTTAATTAATTAAAAGTAACTAAAAATATCAAGAACATAATAATTATAATTAATAAAATGGACAAAATAGTTGTATAATATACAGTTATCACTCTCTCAGCACTTCAATTCAAGAAGGGATTAAAGAAGGAAGAGGAGAGTTAGTTGGCCATTTTAAAGGAGTATGATGATAAAGAGGCATCAACATAGCCAAGCTTGTTGACGGAGGTGCAAGTTGTCTTGGATGTGTTCCAGGACGTGATGTTTGAGGCGTTGCCTAAATGCTTACCTCCAAGGAGGAAGGTGGACCACGAAATCGAGCTAGATCCTGGCACAAGACCACGAGAAATGAGTCCTTATCGGATGGAAAAATCAGAGTGGCATAACGAAAGTGTGGTGGATGATGCATTAAGTCAAAAGGCGGAGTTAGCAGCCTTGAGTAGACCAAGTATTCCCTTGCTGGAAAGGATTAGAGAAGGGTTGAAGCATAATGCCCTGGCTCAAAACCTCTTTGCCCTTATCAAGGAAGGAAAGACAAGGCAATTTTGGCTGAGTGACGAACTACTTTACGCCAAGCAAAACCGCATCTATGTGCCTAAATGAGGGAACTCAAGGAAGGATTTGATCAAGGAGTGCCAAGATTCACTATAAGTTGGACACCCAGGTATAAGATGCATCCTTGCCTTGATCAAGGTCATTTACTACTGGCCTCAACTATGGGATGATGTTGAAGCCTCTATGAGAACTTATCTTGTATTACAACAAGACAAGATGGAGCAGTATGCACTAGGAGGCTTGTTAGAGCTACTGCCTATCCTAGAGAGACCATAGGAGAGTACCAAAATCAGAGGGCATTGGTAGCATAATTATAGTCATTGATCACTTTAACAAGTATGCAACCTTCACACCTGCCTCAACAGATTGTATTGCAGGCAAGATGGCACGATTATTCCTCAAGTATATTTTGAAACATTAGGGAATCCCATCTAACATCGTGAGTGATCAAGACCCTAGATTTACTAGGAAGTTTTGGACGGATTGTTCAAGTTGTTAGGATCAGACTTGAACTTCTCCACAAGCTTTCAACCATAGAGCGATGGGAAAATGGAACATACCAATGCATTGCTGGAACTCTACCTCGGGCACTTTGTTAGTGCCAACCAACATGATTGGGCTAAGTTGTTGGATGTAGCCCAATTCTCTTATAACTTGTAGAGGAGTGAGTCCACTTGTTGCCTTCAAATTTGCTAATGCATAGCATGAACAAGTCGAGTTAGCTCGAGCCTATTTGAACAATGCATCTAAAATTTGAAGAAGTGGACTGATAAGAAAAGGAGAATGGTTGAGTTTTAGGAAGGAGATTAGATCCTTCTCAAGTTATTGCTCCAATAGTTCAAATCCGTGTAGAAGGTTCACAAAGGGTTGATTCGAAAGTATGAAGGCTAAAATTTACCTAGTTTTTTCATTTAAGCATGTTGAAGCCTTATCATGGAGACGAGGAAGATACGAGTCGAGGAGAATCAAAGAGGGTGCCCATAACAGTAGTAACCTTCTTTGATAGAGAAGTGGATTCTATCTTGGCGGATCGCCTAATTTGGCGTAGGGGTGTACCAAGCTATCGAGAATACTTGGTCAAATGGAAGAACCACCTAACATAGAGGCAAGTTGGGAACCCGAAGAATCTTTATAGCAATTCAAAGATCACATAGAAAGGTTCAAGCTTGAAGGCACGATTGGGGCATCGCAAACTTGAGTAGGGAAGACTATTACATCCCATTCAAATTGTCCCTCAAAATCCAAAGAAATGGTGTTTGCCTAAAGGATCTAGACTTTTTCTACAAGTTACTACATGGGAAAGTTTTAGAGTGGCCTAGTGATGTCTAGAGGGAGCTAAAGTTGGATGGACTCAACTCAAGCCTGGGAGAATCTAGAATGTTCCATAGTACACTTGCATGTGATGGAAGGTGCTAGAAAATTCTAGAACATGCTGGATGGTTCATGAAGGATTTAGTTCTCTAGAAGCTTCTAGAACATCCTAGAACTTGCATGAAGGAACTAGACAATCCTAGAAGACTCTAGAGTTGGCTAGACTTAACTAGAAGGTCCTAGAACCTTGTGGCATGTTGTAGATAAAACTAGAAAAAATGTAGATACTCTTGTACATTCTAGACATGGTAGATCTAGAAACTTGTGGCATAATCTTAAGCATGGTATCACACTATAAATAGACCTATTGGTCTTTATTTGTACCCATCCTTGGATCCTTAGGAAGTTGTAAGATAACCTCTCTAGAGCAATACAAAGTATTCTTCACAAACTCTTTTGTATTCTGGCTTTGCTCTTGAATCCTCTAAATCTCTAAGTATCTTTCTAGTCTCTTTAGAGTGTTTTGTTTGGGTTAGAAAGTAGGCTTAGTGCAACAGACCGTGCTAAATGTCACACGATTGCTAGTTGAAGTCTATAGTTGTGACATATGTCTCTCTTTTTATAGCTTAAAAAGATGGACATTCATATAATTACGAAAATAACGATTTTTCTAATTAATTTTTTTTAAATTCATATTATTTTAAATAGTAATTAGATAAAAATCAATATTTCAAGATTAGTTTAAATTATATGTATCCTGTCTATTTATTGGACAATATAGATAATCAAATAAAAATAATAAATTTATTTTAAAATTTAAAACATGATGAAATAAATCCCAATTACATAATAATATAATGTGAAAATTTTTAAATGTTATTAGTGTATTTATCATTTTATTCTAATTCCAATCATATTTCTCGATTGAGATAAAATTCGAGTCCAATGAGTTATATACCGTACAACATCAATTGAAATGTTTGTTAAAAAAAGATATCAACTCAAAAAAATCTCCATTGATGGTTGATGAGCAACAATGAACATATTGAAACAACTCCACTTGCAAGACATCTAAAGATAGCAATGGAGGAGTTTGGTTAGTTCACAAATCTTCCGATTTGAAAAATTGTATACTTAACCACACTTTTTAATTGTTTTTAGAAAAATTATATGCTTAGCCACACTTGCTAATGTTTTTAAGTACATATGTATTAGATGCAACATGTGACGTCAAAAATGATCAACATTACAACTAAGAGGTAAAGATGTCAATTTTCTCATTAATCCCAATTTTGATGCCGGTGGGGAAAGCATGGGTAGGGTGAAGATGGTAATTGCCCTCCCCTCTCCTCATATTTACTTGTCCCCATTTTCTTATAATATCCTTTAAAATATAATAGTTAAGCTCACCTATTTTACAAGTATTAATTTATCATTTAATTTAATCGATAAAAAAAGACTTACAATAATTAACTAAAAAAGTTATTTATATTAACTAAGATAAATAATTTTGTATAAAATATATATATATGTAATTTAATTTTTTTTATTAATAATTTGTTATTTAATATATAAAAATAAAACTTATGATAATTATTAAAAAAATGTTAATTATTTATGTTACTTAAGATAAATAACTTTGTATAAAAAAGACTAATAGTTGTAATTTAAATAATTATGATAAGAAATAAATTTATAACAAGAATAAGACTATTAAATAAACTATATTAGTGTTACTTTAAAATGTGTACAATGTTGTTCAAAATTTTATAATGCCTTATATATATATATAGATTTATTTATTTATTTTGAATATTTTGTAACCTTAAATAAGAGACATATATTAAAAATAAATTATATTACTCAACATAAATAATTGTAATAATTATCCATAAATAAGAGTCTTAAATAAGGGCAATAATAGTTATTTACTAAAATATATATAGGTAATTTTGTCTGAAAATTAATAAGGCTTGATTTAGAATTTTATATATAGTAATTTATAAAATTTTAGAGTTAAATAAAATGAATTTGATTAAAAATAATATTTTCATAAAAAAAATCAATATTTTTATTAATAAAATTAAATATTATGATATATGAGAAAAAAATCTTATAATTATTGTTTTTTTAATTTGATCAAATCTAATTCAAAGTTCTATTCGGTCCGAATTAGTTTAACCAATATGAATATGGTCTGAACCCAAAGTTTCAAGATTCAATTAGCCGGACTTGTTGTAATTTACATTCTTAATTGTTGAACAAATAAAATAGATAATTTAATTATAACTATAATTTATATTTTAAATTTAGATGCATTGAAACATATTTGACATTTTATGGATACTTAGGTTATTAAAAATTCATTATCTTAATTTATTTATGGTTTTTGTACTATGTTCATCCCTAACGGCAAAATAACATTTGGTACATAATTTTTAAAACAAATAATCTAGTCTCTAATATTTTAAAATTTAATAGTCTTTGTGAAAATGTTTAGGTACCAAATATTATTTTAACGAGAAGGTTAGGGAGTAAATTCTTTAAAGTATAAAGAAGTTATGTGTTTTAAAAGGTTAAGTTTTGAGGTAAAGATTAAGTATCAATATAATACAAAAGCTCCTTATTTATTAGTGACGAATCAGCATAATACAAAAGCTCCATATTTATTAGTGAGGAATCTACAATCCCTTTAAAATAATCCAAACCTCCCGTGGAGAACCCAATCCTCTCCACCACAACATATAAATGGATGATGTAAATAGCCTCCCTACCCCCGTCCTGTCGTGTTGACATTAATAGCAATAGGCCTATCTTATGAAAGATTTGGATTACCTAACATCTTCAACGTATGTGAGCTAGCTGATTTATCAATTACCTAACATCTTCAACGTATGTGAGCTAGCTGATTTATCAAAAGGTAAAGGTTCTAAAGTCCCTTTGAATGGGTCAGGTCATATGGTCATTTTACAAGGAGCACATTAACTCACCTTTAGGATTTTTCATTACAAATGGGCTCGACACTTCAGTTGACTTGACCAATTTAGGCTCATGTGGTAGAATAAAAGACTCATTTAGTAGGTATTTGCATCCAACCGAAAAAAATAACACATTTAATAATCAAAATGCATAATTTAAAAAAAAAACACACACACATGTATATATATATATCAAAAAGATTAAATTAATTTTAAATTTAATCGATTTAAGGTATATTACATAGAAATTAGGGTTTAGAATTTAGAATTTAAGATTTAGTGACCGATAAAGGAGTATTATCAATGTAAGTTAATATTTTTCTTCTTATTTAAAATGTACCTTATAATTATCGACCTTTTATTTTTGTTTATTTTAAGCTTGATTGTGAATAATATATATATCAATCTCGAATTCCATGTGGTTCTATGGTGATTATCTATTGGGACCTTGACATTGGTTCGTAGGTATATGGATTATGCAAGTAATATATTGTTGAGGTACAAGTATCTATCTTGGCAGAGTGGGATATTTCTTAGAGGAATACTAGTAATACTATTTAGGTTAACAATATGGAAAGATCAATCAATAACTAATTCCATTATTAAATTAGAGCTATTTTGAATATATGATTTCAACTATGAGAAAACTTAGGATTTTGAATGTGTGAATTCTCATACACAATCATATTCTCGTACTATTTCACTTGATAATTAAAACTCATATGCAATCATGCTACACATACATTAGTTATACTTTTGCACTATTCTACTGCACATGCTAATTAAATTATGAATAATTCATATTCGAACTTTTCAAGATAGAGTATAAATATCACAATAATGCAATTAATGGCCATTTAATTGAAACATTAAATATAAGATTAAATAAGATATCAATTAAATGAAAAAATCACCTAAATAAAACTTGTTTTGATTACACACTGTGTGATTGGGTTTAACCAAAATCTTAAATAATGAAGCTAACCATTCATCATTCATGTTAAGTTTCCTTCAGTCCCACATCGACCAGGAGTTCGAAATTAATGCTGCTTATAAGCTTGGACAACCCTTAACTCAAGGAGTTCGATGGTATCAGAGTTGGGTCTGGCTTGATTGATGACTTGGGATTTTTCCTTAATAGTCTCACTGTGGTATTATGAGACTATATATGTCCGTGTGGAGGGGGACTATTAGGTTTCCTTCAGTCCCACATTGGCTAGAAGTTCTGCAGCAATGTTACTTATAAGTTTGGACAACCCTTAACTCAATGAGATCTTATTAGGTTGAGTTAGGCCTGAGTTTCTCACAGTTCTAAACATAATCAACAGTGAATTAAATGATTCAATAAAGAATCTAAATAAATAAAAAATAATTATAGAATTATGTGGTGAAATCTAGCTCTTTACTATCAATCTTGTATTACTTTCAATTGTTCTTAATGGTTGTTCTCCTTGCTCTAATTGTAGAAAAGATAGGGGTTATATATTATGTTTGATATTATCCAATATTGACTCTTAAATGTAATCCATGCAATCTAATGTTTGAGATTAAAAACTAGAGTTAAAAAATGACATTATTCTATGCGTCGTCAACTCGTTCGATCAGCCGAGACCCTTGATAAATTGAACTAATTTTTATATTGTTTCAACCTAAGAGTCCTTGATCGATGGTCGAATGAAGCTTGATCAATTGAGACCCTTGTGGTTGATCAATCTGAGATAAGAAAATCCACTCGAGAACCCTCAATCGATCGAGGGAGTGGTAGTTTTTGTAATATTACTAAAAATGCTATAATTCATCCATTTGAACTCTTATTGCATCATTTCACCTACCTTAGCACATTTTCACATTAGTTAAGTCATTTGATAATATTCACTCCAAAATAAGATAAACTGTTAGTTGAGAACACTACAAGAATTTGGGCAATATGAGAACCCTAATATAGATTGAGAAACAAATAGGACGGTCACAAGTTTATGGCCATCCTATAAGTCTTATAGGCTTGGTATTACGAAAAATTTGTGTTGAAATTATAGAGGGGTTTTTGATGGTCTTAAAAACTATTCTTATATGGCGGTTGATAGTCGTCCTATATGTTAACATATATGACAATTAATAACTATTCTATATGTTAACATATAGTGTTCTTATAAAATAACATATAGGACGTTTATTAATCATCTTATATGTTAACATATAGGATGGCTAATAACCATCCTATAAGAATTTTAATTAGGTTAGACTTTTCCATTTTGTGTCTTACTCAACTTCTTGACCCTCAGTCTCATCTACCCTCAACCTTCTCTACCAATTAGTCTCACCCATCTGCACCATCGACCACCTATTGACCAGCCAACCATTTGTTCACTTGTGCCACTTCGTTGTGTCACTGCCTGCACCTTTGTTTGCCATCGTCGCTCTAGGTTCGTGATTAGTTGTCTTTCTTTTTCTATTTTTGTGTAGTTTATATTGTATTTCTTTGATTAAATGTTCAAGAAAATTATTATTTTTATTTTTCTATTGTTTTTTATTTTTATTTTTAGAATATATTGTTTTATTTTTGTTTTTTTTTCTTGTTTGTTTAAGTTGCTTAATCTTATTTAATGAGAAAATAAAAAAGGGTGTTATATAAATTAATAAAAAAATTTAGTTTAGATATAAATGGTTGAAGCATTATGATGGATGTTAATAGAAAAATAATATAGGATGGTTATATAATTAAATTAGAATGTATGTTGGATAGCTATTGGCCATCTTATAAATAATTTTAGTACAGCTACCGACTATCCTATAAAAAATTTATATTTGATAACAATACATTGACCAATTTATAAACTTTTTTTAGGACGATATCTAGCCATCTTATTTGATAACATACTTTTATTCAATATTATGGAGAGTGAACTCTTTTTAAATTTGTTATTGGTGAGAGGTTGTATTATATTGATAGGATGGATAAGAGTTGAATGTCTATAGATAGAAAAAAGTACAATTTATTAGGTGATTGGAATTTGTTTTTTGAAATTTTCTTCTAGTAATTCAACCAAAAAGGATATAATTCATTGTCCTTATTTGAAGTATGCAAATTTGAAAATTTATAGTGTGGCTGAATTTATAAATCATATCTATCATAGTGACATTGATAGTGGATATACAAATTAGCATCATCGTGGAGAAACTAGGAAGCAAAATTCAAAAGTTCATCTTAGAGAATAAGTTAGTAACATCAATCCATGTGAAAACAATTTGACAAATAGTGTGGACAACATTGAAAAAGATATTTTTTATGATGCACATGAGATGGGTGACTACCAACACATAATGAATGATGCCTTAAAGCCATTATACCTAAGATGAAACAAGTTCAAAAAATTATTAGGGTTGGCCTCACGTTATAAAATGAAGGGTAAACATGGCCATTCAAATGCAAGCTTCAAGGAGTTGCTAACTCTTTTGAGTGATATGTTCATATAAGATAATGTTTTTCCATCATCGATGAATGAGGTTAAGAAGATGTATCGTATGCTTTTCTTAATGATTATATTCTTTATCAAAATGAATACAATGATGCCATTGTATGTCTGCATTGCCAAAATTCAAGGTGGAAAATATCAAGGAAGGAGAGAGGTAATGTTCTTGCAAAGGTATTGTGGTAATTTCCACAAAATCCATATTTCAAAAGAATGTTTTAGGATGCAACAACATCTCAAAATCTAACATGGCATATGAAGGAAAGGAAAAATGATGGCATGTTGCAACATCCATCTAAAAAACCAGAATGGAAGCTTGTCGAATATACCAAAGGGAAAATGATGGCATGCTGTGACATCCATCTGATGAACCCAAATGGAAGCATGTTGGCTATACCTAGCTTGAGTTTGATGTTGAATCCATAAACATTAGACTTGCACTTTCAACTTATGGGATCAATCCTCACCACTCTTTAAGTTGTAGGTATAGTTATTGGCCCATTATACTTATCATATATAACCTTCCTTATTGGCTATCTATGAAAAGAAAATACATGATGCTATCTTTGTTAATATCTAGGCCCAAGCAACCAAGAAATGTTATTAGCATTTACTTAGAGTTATTGATTGAAGACTTGAAGTCACTATGGATCAAGGCAGTTGATGTCAATTATAATTTCAAACTTGAGAATTTTAAGTTGAAAGTTATTTTGTTATAGACCATCAATGATGTCCCTACTTATGGAAATCTTCCTTGTCATGCTATAAAATGATTTAATGGTTGTTTAATATGTAGTTAGAGGTGTCATAGACCAAGATTAAAACATTCAAGAAAGATGTAATAAAAGGGTCATAAAATGGTTACTTGAGTATCATCAATATAGAAAACAACACAAGTCTTTTAATGGGCATGAAGAGTAGGGAGCAGAACCAATTCTCTTTACTGGAAGAGAAGTATTAGCAAGAGTTGAAATAATGAATTTTGCACAGGGGGAAAAAACTATTAGGTTGATACAAGCACTCTATAGAGGAAAAAATCAATCTTCTTGGACTTAGAATATTGGAAGTTTTTACATGTTAGACATTTGTTAGATGTCATGCCTATAGAAAAGAACGTGTTATTAGTATTATTAGTACATAGCTAAATATTCCTAAAAAAACAAAAGATGGTGTTCATCAAGTCATGGATCTCATGAAAATGGGTGTAAGAATTGAGATTAGCTTAAAAGGGGGTGCAAATAAAACTTACTTACCTCCCACATGTTACACTTTATTAATGATGGAGAAAAAATCTTTTTTGTAACACAGTAACAAATGTAAAAATTCCCAATGGATACTCTTCCAGCATAAGTAGTTTGATTTTTTTAACTAATCAAAAGTTATATGGAATGAAGTTCCATGATTTTCATGTCTTGATGCTACAATTGCTGCATGTGAAATTGGGAGGGTGTTGCCTAAAGTGGTGAGAAGTAAAATTACTAAGTTTTGCTATTTCTTCAACTATATATGCAAAAAGACCATTGATGTTCAAAAGTTGGATGTAATTCCAGCAATTAATTATAGTCACTCTATGCAAGTTAGATAAATTATTCCCACCTTATTTTTTTTATTTGATGGTAAATGTTATAGTATACGTCGTAAGAAAAGTGAAGCTATGTAGACTAGTCTTTTTGAGATGAATGTACCCATTCAAAACGATTAATGAATAATTTGAAAGGGTGTGTGAGGAATAAGAACCAAACTAGATAATGTATAGTTGAATATTATGTAATTGAAGAACTAATAGATCATGAATTGTGGGGGAAAGCTCATTGTCATATCCTATCAAGCACAAATGAAGTTCTACCATATTTTGAGTAATTTTCTAAATTTTATTATATTGTTTTATTTATAGTTAAAATATAAACAAATATATAGAACAATAATCATATTATTTTTTTTATTACTTTGTTTACTAGGAAGCACTTGGAATATATTAATGACAAGTATAAACAATCAAAACTCATAGAAAAATGGTTAATTGAATAGCATAATTGTACTTCTATGTATTGGTTTCATGTTGAGTATATAAAAACCTATCTTTCTAAATTTGATTTTTATATGTCATATATGTTAATAAATTAGTATATTTTCTTGATGTTGATATTTCCTAAGAGCTTGGAGATCCAAATAATAACGTTTCTACTACACTTAGATGGATTTCAAAGTGTCCTATATTTCATGTGATTAAATATCATGGTTTTACTTAGATGGATTTCAAAGTGTCCTATATTTCATGTGATTAAATATCATGGTTTTATCATCAATAGATATAGGTTTCATACTCAAGAATTAAATGATGACTAAACAAATCAAAATAGTAGTGTGTCCTTAGTTGTATAGATCATGCAATTTATTTCCACAAGGGATAAGAGACTCGTATATGGTGAAATGACATATTATAGAGTTATCTAAGAGATATGTGAGTTGGATAACTACAAGTTTAGTAAGTGTGTGTTTAAGTGTGATTGAGTTGAAAATGTTAATAAGGTTGGCATCCATAATGACTAGAAGAATGGTTTTACTTTGGTAAACTTACAAAGAATTGGATATAAAGAATATAATTTTATTTTTGCTAGTCAAGCTATACAAGTATTTAATATACAAAACCTTGAACGCCCACAATGATCCATTGTCCTCACTCCTTATAATAAAGATTACTACAATGAGAATAATGATGAGCTGGATGAAGATATGGAAGAGTTTGAATGTGACATGACTTCAATGATAAGCGATGATAAAGAGAGAGAAGATGAATATGATAATGACACTAATGATAATGAATCATTTTCTTATTTGTGTTCTAATTGTGAAGGCATATGAATTAATAATAAATAAATATTTATGGCCATTTAAGTATTTTATTTGTTATTTTGTTATTACTACTTGTTGATCAATATTAAATTTTGATTCTCTACAACAGAATATGACTCACAAGGTATTCGTACTTTATAGCTTTTGATTGATTATCATATATACCCTTTACTATTATTAACTTGTTAATGTTTACTTGAATGTTTAAGTGTATACACACACTCATTACTATATTTTCATGCAGATTGATGGATTCTCATTACTTAGAAAATGTAGGTGATACTTTTCATTTAGAGGATACATGAAAAAAGAATTATGGTTGAGGCATGACAACTTTGTCAAATATATTAACAAAAAAGGAAAAGGTAGTAGTTGAAGTTGATGAAGATGGGACACCTATTGGTGATACTAATGCAAATTGGGCTAGTGCTATAAGAAGTATGACTGAATCAGCTATTGATATAACTACACCTAATTGGCATTTAGTGCTCGAATCTTACAAAGGATATTTAGGAATCCTTATTGGTACTGCTACTCAATTCATACTATCATAAAAAAAATATTGCATGATGTAACACTTACATATTTATATTATATTGTAGGAATCATTTTTGATTGATCAACATATGACACACCATTATTATATGGTGGATACAAGTGACAAGTGGAGGAAATTTAAATCATATTTGGCTAGAACATAAATCTTTCCTTATTTGGATAATTGATGACTATATAAAAGTAAAGTCATTAGTAAACTTTTTTACTTAATATTTACTTGTTTTATTTAATAAATAGTATTTTTATGGCCAAAAATATTAAAATATAAACTTTTTAGTGAAAAAGGGGTAAAAATAGAATTTTTATGAATTTTTAACATAGGACCAATCAAGAGCTGCCACGTGGCTTATCACGCAAGTAGGGGAGCTGACTAGGCAAGCCACGTAGAGGCCATGCAAGCACAAACAATGAATCATTTTACATTGTGTGTGATGAAGATGAAACACATGCCATGTGTCATCACGGCATTCAATCCAAGTTCAAGCTTGGTCAAACCATGTTGCCACGTATTGCTACACCATTGCTTTACACGATCCACCCACGCGCCATGCCATCCATTTCCACGAATCATGTCTTTCTGTATGGTGCTGACTCATCGTACATTGACTTTGACCAGTCTCCCATACTATGCATCACACCCTCATTCGCCCAATGAATTTCTAATGCCATGTGTCGCTCTATGATTGGCTAGCGTTGTTAGTTTTACTTATTTTGATCATAGCCCTTGATGTGATAGTTCAGATCGCACTTGAGCAATATTTAAACCCCTAATCATTCAATAAACCTGAAGTGGCCTCCATTAGCATAATTTTGGTCAATTTTTGGACCTAAAAATATAGAAAAATTCAAAAGAAGACACAATTTTGGTGGAGATTCAATAGGAGATTATTTCTACAATTCAAGAGATTGATTGTATTTCTTCTTCTATTATTTTCTTTATGAATTTTTAGGTCGTTCTTTATAAAAATATGAGCTTTATGAACACAATTATGTGTAGTTAATTAATTAATCAACAGATTTTATGAATCCAATTTTCGTCATGTGATGATCTAATTTTTACCCTAATTACAATTTTAATTTAATTATATTATTTAATATGATTTGGATGCTATTAAATGTTTAGCCAACAATTTATCTATAGAGATAATTAAATATATTTGAGAGAATTGTTTAATTGTTTGTCTTGATTAAATAACATTGATCTATTTGCTATTTGTAATGTTATTGAAGTGGGTTTGGTTTTACCAACCCCCAATCTCTTGAAAATTAATAATGGTATAAGGTTAATGTTAGAATCCAATTCACATAATGCTTTCTCAAAGTGGATTTTCCAAATTGTATGAGGAATGTCAAAACTATCTAGATCTTTCAACTTTTGGGGTAGTTTTCTAGTAAGGATGGTACTACAACCTTCAATTAAGGCATCTGTTCAAGTGTATCTGCAAATGATATGTTTATGTACAACTTTTGAAGACTTCTAGAAATTTTGAAGACTACTTATCTAACCTTTTCTTTTGTAGTCTTTGAGGGAAATGAATAGTGGGTTCATAGAGGTTGCCCTTTTTTGGCTAAATTATTCCCTTTCCAATACTCTCTTTATCCTCTAATTCCTTCTCATCCTTTTTAGTTTCGAGTTCTTCCTTATCCTTTTAGGTCTTATGTTTCTCCTCTAAATTTTTACCACTCCTTAAGTCTATGACATTGCAATGGTCCTTATATTCTCTTCTTGGGTTTAGAGGGTTACCTTGAGGCCATTGGCTTATAGCTTGAGTAAGTTGCCCCATTTGGTTCTCCAAATTTCGAATTGAAGCCTCTTGAGTGGAAACTTTTGTATTTACTGATTGGATGAAGTCTTTCATTATCCCTATTAAAGCATTTGTATTTTCCTCAGTAGGTGGATTCTTTTCTTGGGCTTGTAATTGTTATGGTTGTTGGAAACTAGGAGGTGGAAATGATTGATAGTTGAATTGATTACCACCTTGATTGTTGTTATTCTAAGAGAAATTTGGATATCGCCTCCATCTTGAGTTATACGTGTTTGAGTATGGATCATTGTTTTGGTTCACATTACCCACATAGAAGACCAATTCAGGATTATTTGGACAATTATCAAACAAATGGGCTCCATCACAAAACACAATCGACACCCTTGAATCTTGGACCTGGTTTATACACCTTGGTAAGTTTTTAACCATCAAAAGATTTACCAAAGATGACACTTGAGTTGTAAGTGTCATGATATCATTTACCTTATGCATTCCACCTACTCTTCTTGTGAATACCATTCTGTCCATTGACTATTGATAATTATTGCTAGGCATTTACTACTCTATTCTTCTAATAACACTAAAAGATGTGTCTAAATTAAAAATAAATAATAATTAATAATTAAAAAAACAATAATAATAAACAACTAAATAAATAAATTAAAGTAACTAAGTAAATAAGTAAATAAGTAAATAAAGGAAATAAAAGAAATAAACTAAAATAAATAAATAAATAAGTTAGTAATAGAAAATAAGTGAATTAAATTAGAATTAAAGTAAAAACAAATAAATTAAGAAAAGAAATTAAATAAAAAATTATTAATTTTTAATATTTATAATCCCTAACAATAGTGCCAAAAATTTGATCGCCACACAAGAAGTGTGAGTAATGAATATGGAAGTATATGTATAGCAACAAGTAATATAATGATAAAAAAATATGGCTCGCACAAAGATTATTTTATTATAAACTAATTTTTCAAACTTAAAAAATAAAAATCGTTTTTTTTTGTGTTTTTAAATTTAAGGAGGCGAAATTAAAATAACTAAAAGTAAGTAGAAATAATTAATTAAATTAGATTTGGTACCTAAAATGATATATGAGAAAATATCTAGGAATACTTAATTCCCCAATTTTCTAAATATGTGAATCACTAAAATCCCCCTAAATTAATTATCAATTAATTACATGATCAATTGAATCTAACCTAGCATGTATTCCTCTCTCAAGTATACTACACATCATATAGTAATTAATTTAATCACACTTTCATGCCAATTAAATTGAACGGTATTCATTAAGTTCATCAATTATGGATCACATACATAAGAATTATACATCTCTCCCTAGAAACTGATTTATAGAAATGGATGGCATGGGCTAAGGGTGGAAAGTAACGAGCAATCGAGTGGTGACACATAGCAGAGAAGTTTGATCCACTCTGAACTCGGATTGAATGTCGTGGTGACACATGGCACATGTTTTGTAGCATGATTCACTCTTCATGGGGTCCGCATGGCTTGTCTAGTTAGCTCCTGCATTAAAAATTAAAAAAAAATCCTCGAAAAATCCTAAAATTATATTTTCACCTCTTTTCACTAAAAAGTTTATATTTTAATATTTTTAGCCTCAAAAATACTATTTATTGAATAAAACAAGTAAATATTAATAAAAAAGTATGCTAATAACTCTACTTTCATAGATTCATCATTAGTGTTTTTATCTTACAAATCATTAATTTACATACACACATAGTTAGATATACTTTGTATGCAAGAATGTTTACACATACCATGAGTTTTTTTTATAGTATGCATGCTATATAGATTATTGGTTTTTGATGAGAAAGTGTACAAGCAAGGCAATGTTTTTACTTGTGGTTTTTGGCATGTTATGGGTACGTGTATTTATGGATAATACTCGTCATTTTTAGAAACAAAAAAATTCTAAATTTTAACACCTTGCCACCAACTAGTCACCAAGCTCGCCACCATCCTTACCATCACCCATGGCAAGGTGGTTGGTGAGGTGGCCGATGAGGTGGAAAAATCAAGCCTTATGAATTTCCTACTCATTTATCTCTCCTTTACCCCTTGTTCAAGAGCTAAAATTCTACCCAAAAAAAACACTGAGATTTATTTCTAATTTTGAAATTATTTTAGAGAGCTTATATTTGAGAGTGGATCATTTTTATAATTTTAGTAATCAAATTTTTATTTATGTGAGTAGGTGATTTGATTGTCTATCTCCCATATGCAATTTGATATTACTAGTGGACCATGTATCCCATGCAATTGGGTGGTGTTGGTTGTGGAGGATAGTCGAGTTCAAGTGTTTAACCAAAAAAGTTATAGAAGTAGTAAGTGAAGAGCAGATGTAGATAGTTAGGTCATTGGTTCCAACTAATAGAGGTAATAGTGGGTTTATTGTCTATTAGAGTTGTAACTTGTTTATTGCTTTGTGAATTATTTGCCTCTGAGTGGTTGCCTTAAGTAATCTGAGGATGTTACCATATATATATGGTCTCTATATGGTTTTATCTTGTTATATTGAATATTATTCATGATTTGATATTGTGCTAGTATAATCCAAGTTTAAGGTGTGTATGTATCAACATACTAAAAGCTTAAACTTAGATTGAAAAGCTTTTACATTTTTGCTTCCTTTCTGTTTGATATATATATGTTATTAAAGTTATATACTTTTGATATTATATATTTTGTGCTTCAACTGTGTGAACTATATAAGTATTTTACTATTATTTTTCTGGTGAGTTAGGGAAGAGTCTTTTAGGAGTCTATATCTCCTTACCCTGGTTATTGATGAGTGCTCAAAAAGCACTAAAATAACCATGATTTTATGCAAATTAATTGATTAAAAATATATATATTTATATGTTTTATCATATATAAATTTGTCTTTTTCGGAATCACGGGTATTTTTATTGTTTTTCAGGTATTTTGGCTTAAAAATGCAACTTAAAGACTCAAAGAGGAATACTGGAAGTAATACATCACAAATATATTAATAAATAAATGTGTAAAGGTCGAAAAATATGGAAAAATTGGACAAAATGGGTCAAAAATGTCAAAAAGGAGAAAAAGCAGCCGCGCGCATCGGCCCTAACATTTCGGCTAAGCTGGCAGTCTTGTTCATGCGCGACAACTGCGAAGTGCTGATTCATGCGTGCGACAACGCGCGGTTCTGTTCATTCATGCGCGGCCTAACGCGCATGAGGTTCTTGTTAAATGCGCAACCACTGCAGCGCAGATCTTGTTCATCGCGCGACGCTGCGCTTGTCTTCTGTTCCGCATTCACGCGCCAACGGCATTGACAGCGTGCGCGCGTATCATAGCCCTCAGCGCGCCAGGCGCGTTTGCCCCATTTTCCACGTGCGGCCGCCCCGTAGCGTCATCTTGCAGCGTCATTGATGATTCTGACATCTCCATTACACGTTTGTTTAATTTTTTAATATTTTTTTTACATTTTTTTACTCATTTTTTCTCTCCATCCTCACCTATAAAATTACAACAGAACCAAAAACTTGATGAGCGAAAACCGGCATCGCCGATTCTCGCAAATACTTTGGTTTTAATATTTGTAAAACTCTCGCAAGTGCACGAATCATTTCGTAGGAAATGATAAGTATACTCCCAAGGTCGATCTAAGGAAGGAATGTATGTGGTTTTTAATTTATTATTCAAACTTTTAAAAATGAAATTAAATCCTAAACATCGCATCGCGATAGTTTGGTTTTGTGTTCCTAATCTAATAACATAAAATAAACATATATCTGATTAATTAAATATAATCTAAAAACATAAAAATAAACATAGATACAAATTCAATAAATATTTATCTAAAAATAAATATAATCTGATTCAATAAATATTCATGCAAATTTTATCATTTATATTAGTGGAGTATTTATGGATATAATAACTAAATTAATTATGCTTGCTTTCATATTATCTAGGTTATTAAAGCTCTACATTGATATTTTATTGATTCTCTCTTTTTTGTATGAATACCACCTTTGGTGGGGTTAGCTATTCTTTGTTAACTAAACAAATCAATTAACACCTATGGGTGGGGTTGATAACTAATTTGGTTAATTAAATTAATTCCTTTTTCTAAAAGATTGAAAATGAACCATTTAAATACCACTTTTGGTGGGGTTAGGCATTTAAACTTTATTCAAGGTGTCCAAATTAAACCTAAGAATTTAGTTATCAAGTACTAACTTTCAAGTTTTAAAATCACTATTGAAAACATGTTGTCAATACATTTTCACATAATAATTCTTATAAAAACTTTTGAAATAGAGTTTCAACTCTAACTCTGCAGGCGATTATGACAAATAAAAAGAGCACTTTACTCTAAATTGACGGATAACTAAACCTTAAAATCTAATTTTTGATTTAAGTTTGTAATGAAAAATAATATATTTCTCTCTAACATCCTTAATATAAAATCTTGAATAAAAAATAAAATCAATTCATTTTAGAAATTTTCACCTATTTAATATTTACATGGCATAACAACGTTATTATTATATCATGTTTACAAATAGCTATACAGTTAAATTTAATCACGGACAAATTAAATATAACATGTAAGAATAAAGCATAAAAAATAGCGCAAAGAAAATAAAATCCCTTACGATTACTCGATGCCATTCAGATTGCTAGAAAACCTCAGCGGAATTTGCACTTCCATTTATTGAATCAAAAATCTAAATTATTACAAAAACATTACAAGTTCCTCTCAAAAGAAAGAACTCTAAACCTAAGAAAATTGAACTAAAAACTAAGAGAAAAACTAAGAAAAGCTTAGAAACTAAGAAAAACTCAAAAACTAAGAAATAAGAAAGAAAGAAAGAGAGAAGTGTGGTTTTGAGGTGTGTTTTGAAGTGAATGGAAGGGGGGTATTTATAGGTGAGGATGGAGAGAAAAAATGAGTAAAACATGTAAAAAAAATATTAAAAAATTAAAAAAACGTGTAATGGAGATCTTTGAGGTCATCAATAGCGTCAGCGTAATGACGTCATCGAAGCGGTACCGCGTGGAAAATGGAGCAAAAACGCGTTGGTAGCGGGCTATTTGGCTAGCGCGTGAGCGATGCATCGCGCAGCGATCTTTGCGCCACATGAACGGTAACCTGTTGTATGATCTGCCGCGCGTGAGCGGTAACCCGTAGCATGATCTTTGCGTATGAACAGTAACCAGCGCTGATCTTTGCCGTAAAACCGATACCAGAGCGTAGTTTAGGAAGTACGAAATGGTATAATGGCGGCGTTTTTCTCCTTTTTGACATTTTTGACCCATTTTGTCCAATTTTTCCATATTTTTCGACCTTTACGCATTTATTTATTAATATATTTGTGATGTATTGCTTCCAGTATTCCTCTTTGAGTCTTTAAGTTGCATTTTTAAGCCAAAATACCTGAAAAACAATAAAAATACCCGTGATTCCGAAAAAGACAAATTTATATATGATAAAACATATAAATATATATATTTTTAATCAATTAATTTGCATAAAATCATGGTTATTTTAGTGCTTTTTGAGCACTCATCAGTTATATAGTTGGTAGTGGATTCATTCATATTGGTCAATAAGCCTGATTAGTTTATAATATTTTGATAAAATGTTCATATAACTTCTTTATTATGTTCTTGAATGCTTGGATCAAATAATTTTGTGTAATATCATAATTATTTGGTTTAATTATTTTTCTTTAAAGAAGATATATTTATTGAACTTGCATTTAATCTACTTGTTCTAGGGTTCTTAATTGATTTTGGTATAACTGATATTTTATTAAATCATCTAGCTAGAGTTTTTCATTATTGAATCTACTCAAGGACACACATTGCCCTTGTGTTATTGTGCTAACTCTTTAGGTACCAATTGAACATGTTTGACAACTAATGTGACACGATTACCAAAATGTTGGTCTAGATCCAAACACCTTACTTGTGGTGACTGGGAAAGAAAGTAGAGGAATAAGTAGATTATTTGGGGCCATTACTTGGGTGGGTAATTTGAGTCTTAGCCTTGTAATCGAACATTATTTTCATAGTAGATAGTTAGTTGGTTCAACGGACAGGTGTTTTTGTTCTTAGATCATTACTATGACCTAGTTTTTTTGCACCTAAAACTCTCATGTGCTATTTTGTTTTTCTGTATTATTTTTTTTTGTATAAGATTGTAAGTCCAACCATCTACGAAAATTTTAATTTTTCATATTTTTTTCTAATTATCTATTCACCCCTCTAGCTAATTAGATACATATCTAAATAAACTTTCAGTCACCATATACTATAGCTTAAAATTTGATTAGAAAGCATTAACTATTTTCTTGCTATCTTTTAATTTTATAGTATATGTTTTAAAAAGTTATATGTTTATCTAATATTATATAATTTGTGCTTCTACTTCATTATTTATTTTATTGTATTTTTTTGTTTGTAAGAGTTAGGGTTGAGTCATTAAGAAGTTTGTATCTCCTTACCCTGGTATTATTCCAGGTCGTAGACTCTATCAATTGGTATTAGAACAAGTGCACCCTTTGTGAGCTTTATTGCTTTGGTATTGATTTTTCAACTCATTTTCTGCACACACACTTTCTCCCCCAACAAATTCAAGAAAATGAGGGAATGTAGGTATACCTCCACTATTCAATATGCTAAACTATGCTTATTGAAAATCAAAAATGAGAGTCTTCTTGCTGTCCTAAGGAGACTGTTTGTGGCTACATGTTAAGAATGGTTGGACCTATCCCACCAAAACCATGCCCAATTATGTCATGATTCCATTACCAATGATTAAGTAGAGTAAGGAAGATTCTAAGGATCCCAAATGGAACAATAAGGATTTATATGCTATCATCAAGGCTGTGATGTCTAATGAGTATAGAAGGATTTAGAGTTGTACAACGTTAAAACAAGCTTAGGATATTCTTAACATAACTCATGAAGTTATGTCTACCATTAAGAGGTCCGGAATGCTTAAGTTTAATAGAGACTTTGAACTATGCATTATGTAAGAACATGAGCCTTTTGATAAGTTTTATGCACAATTCTCAAACTCCATTAACTATTCTTATAACCTTGGTACACCTATTAGTGAAGAAAAATATATTGAAAATATCATTGCCAGTCTACCTTATAAGTTTCATGCTAAATTTACTGTAGTTGAGTCAATGTACAAACCTGGTGCTTATTGTGAATGAGCTAGTTGGTGAGATACAAGTCTTTGAACTACATCACCTATTACTAAGACAAGAAAAAATTACTTCTAGGAAGGGAAAGTGCTTGGTGCTCAAGACAACCAAGGGAAGTGAATTGAGTAAAGATATTTGTGCCATAGTTGGTGGTAAATATGACTCTGATCCCAATGAGGAGGAAATGGTGTAAGGAAAAATTCAAGTTCCAAAGCCCCAAAATGAACAAAAGAAAGTGAAGAATTAGACAATGAATCTATGATGCCTAACAAAGGTCACTTGAATAAAATTAAATACTATGAATAGGGGAAACTTGGAAACATTGCTACCAAGTGTTTTCATAAACAAAATCTTGCAACCAAATGTGCCATGAAAGTTGAGGTTACTATTTCGGACAGTATCGGTAATAATGATGATGATGGCACTAATTTTCTAACCTTTATTACCTCAAGTAGTGTCATTGATCCTCTAACTACTAACTCGAATGTTCAAAAGGTAATAGTAAATGCTATTGATAATAATGATAAGTAAGATGAATTGCTCAAATCCTATAATGAGCTGCTATTGGAGTATATCAAGTCTAAAAAATAAAAGAAAAAGGAATTGGAAAGCCTTGATGAAAAAGAGAGCGAGACAAGCTCTTTGAAGAAAAGTCTAGAGAAAAATAAGTCTTCTTTAATCATCAACAACTTGATCTCACTGAAAAATGTGATGTCATTCAAAAGAGATATTTGGATTTGCTAGAGAATTTTAATGCAAATCATGAAAAGGTGAAGAAGCTTGAGGAACAAATAAAGGTTACTATCTTGGGTAAAGTTACTAAACTGTTTGTCAACCTTAATCTCTATCCTTATCAAAATACCATGATTGAAGAAGTAGATTATAGTTCTTGAGAGTGCAAAGGAATATCTAGCTTACTCTTTTACCGAAAAGGAAGTTAATATTGAACAACTGAATGAGAAAGTTTGGATTTCAAACAATTTAGTGAGAAGGAACTAGCTTACTCTACCTCTGGATTGAACAAAATGATGACTAGCTCTAACAACTTAAATAAAATCCTTAGCAACATAAATACATTTGATTAAAAACATGGCATTGGTTACAATTAAAGGGTTTTAACATCTAAACTGGGTCCAACGAAGTTGTCAAAGCTTTCGATCAAAATCCAAAGTTGAAGGCTATTACCACTGACCCAAGAGGTAATTCACTTGTGTCTCCTCAACTAGATTCCTATAGCAATATGAACCCATTACCTAAGGCTATTACTTTCCATAACTCAAGGGATGGTCCACTATCTCTCTTTACTATCATTCCTACTTGTAACTATTTTGGTGAACTTGGGCACTTCATACCATACTGTGGGAAATTGACTACTCATCCTAGTGTGAAATTCAATATAAGCACTTCTTCCTCTACTATTTGTGTTAACAATCTATACGACATTGCTACCTATCTACCTACCTACCTACCTTGTTTGGCTAAATTCTTGTGTTGACTTTGAGAAAAAAAATTTATCTTACATTATTTGTATAGATATTTTGATAAGTTAGATTATTTGTATGTCTCTAACAAGCTCTAGAATATAATTTAGTGTCTCTTGAGGCAAAATTCTAGGTGATTCTTGGATAAAAAGAGGATTTACACCTTCTTTGAATCATTTGAACCTTTCAAGTCACCAATGTTTACTTGTCCTTAGTTTCTCCATTTGAGCCATTATCTCTTCATTTCCATACACCTATACTAGCTTAGCTCAAATGATGAATTTCACTTACCTTCCAAACTCTTAGTTGATACTCATTTATGTTATTGGTTGAGCTTATATGATTTAGGAATGTTTATTTTCCCCTTTGGTTTAAAAAGTTAAAAAGAGAGAGGGAAATGCAAGGAAAAAAAGGAAAAATAAGGGTATCAGAGAATAAAAATTAAGAAGTAAAGAAAAAATATCCTAAGTTTGGGATTATCAATATTTACAAATTATTCAGTAAAAGAAAATAACCTAAGTTTGAAGGTTTACTGCTCATGATCACGAGATCATTGCTTAAATGTATGTTTTGGTTTACTGTCTCTTCTCATCTATTCAAACCTTGGCATATCGTTACAAGCTTTTAAGGACCTTCTGTTTTCATCTAGGTTGGCACCTACATTAGTAGAGAGAGGCTAAATATGGATATATAATGTTTGGTTTAACTTAAGTCTATATTTCTATTATCTTGGTTTGTATAAGTATATCTTGATGTTATATAGAGTAAAGAATTTTAGCATAAGACACATAATAAATGTTATCAAAAATTTATACATACCTTTTCATGAATTAACTATGGATTAATTTCCATGTCGATGTTTACGTTGAGTATATCTATTAATTTTGCTAAAACTTTTGGTCCTAAAAAAGTCCACCTTTCCTTATAGCTTTCCATATATCTCATCTTATGCTAGCCATCACTCTCCAAATAACTCGCCAAAACACTCCACTGAGGGGATTGATGAGGTATGTAGGGAGGTACCCTTTATTTTATATATAAAACCCCATAGTGCCTACTTTCTTCACACCTCAAAATAGTTTTATTCTCTTCTTGATTTACCAGTATATTATGCCTTTTAATTTTTACCAATTATGGCCCTAAAGTGAACCATAAATGGTAATAAGTCAAAGTAGCTTGAGCTTGTCAATCCCTATAGTAGTGCACCTATTTTTGTAATCCTGTCAATATCTATGAATTTCTTGAAATTTAGGAATGATTTTCTTACTTTTCTTGGCTTTCACTTTGCTATTTGAATTATTCTTATAATGATAGGTTTGTTATGGAATTTTATGATGCCCTTGCTCGTGCTTCTACTACTTATTTATTTACCTCTTTTATCCTTAGAGGATGCAGAATTACCTTCTCTCAAGATGATATTCATAATTTATTCTCTCTTATTGATGTTCAGTTTCCATCCTTTCTTGTCATTCCTTTTGAATTTGAAAATATTGCTTCCTCTCACCTTCTTGAATGTGGTATTATGAAGGGTCACAATACTATTGAGATGGTAAACCAGTTGGTCAACCCTAACCACACGTATGTTGGTAATGCCCTTGTTATTAACTCTTATGCCCCTAATTGTTCACTTAATATTTATGTTAGTCCTATTATTTATCCCCACTGTCATCTTCTTACTATCCTTCTATATCGAGGACACTTCCTCTGTATGATTTTGGATGGTGATGATATAAATCTTACTAGTATGATCTTCGAAACTATCATTTCATGTATTATTGCTTCATCCTCTTCTATACTCCACTGTCCCTCTTTGATTTCCATTGGGGTTATACTATCTTTCATAACAGTACTTTCAATTGTTTGAGCATGTCTATTCTCTCTCGCACTATTCTTTCTACTAGTCCATCCATTGTGCATTCATTCTTATTTCCTCTACTATGTCTACCTCCATCCTTCTCAATGAAGAATCTTCTACTCATTTGAGAAATGTTTTTCAAGAGTTTCAATTTTTCAACCGAAACGTCATGGATATGCATCATTTTCAAGCTTTTGCTCAAGGTTTTTCTACTTCTTATAGTCCTATTTACCATCTTTCTACCTCAGGTAGACCTCATCCTACCCTAGCTAGACCTCCTCACTTTAATGTTTCTTCCCTTGGGTCAATGTTTAATATGTATACTATGTATGTTGGAGATGAGTTTAGTGTTCCATTTAAGACTAGCCATTCCTTTAAATAGTTTTCTAATTACGTTCTCAATCCACAAACTACTAAACCTATTGCTCTTTCTATTATTGGATAGTCTTCTGGAAGTGATGTTCATGGTGATGATGATCTTGAAAAGGGAGACGTAGAATGCTAAACTCAATTTATTTCTTTTTGTTTCACTATACTCCATATTGCCTTAGTTTCTTTCTGGATATTTTTGTAAAATTAAGTTTGCTTAATGACTATGAGTTTGATATTGGTCCTTGATCTATAATTTGGATTATGTTGTTTGTTTATCTACTAATCCTATCTGTAATATTGTATGATTTTTTAGAATTATTTCATGTTTGTATGCCTTCTCTATCTCATATAAGGGTGTTACTTTGACTTTCAATTAAAAAAAAGGGAATTTTTTTATGCATAACAAAGTCTTTTTACCATGTTATGTTTTGCATGGGTGGTGAGTGCAGATTTGCACTACATGTTTTTTTCTAACTTACATACACTTAGGGGGAATGTTGTATAAAGTCAGGGAGAGTTGTATACTTTTCTTGTGTTGGTTGCCAATCAATGTTTACCTATGTAGGGGTAACATTATAGTATATGGTTAGATTACACACTTTTTCTACATGATATTTTCACTGGCTGTGTGTTTTTGTTTTTTGTTAGGCTACAAGTGTATATTGAAATCTTTGAGCTTCATGTGTTATGTATGTAGTGGTATTGAGACCTTCATGTTTGAAAATGACAGAGTGGATAAGTTAATACATAAAGATGGATGGAGCACACAAGATGGATGCACTTCGTATAGGTGTATCTTTAAGATCATCTCATGACAGATGTGAGTATTATTTAGTTGTACATTATTTTGATACGGAAATCCAAAGGGGATAATGTAAGTCCTGTTGCACTCAGTTTCTATATGTTGTTATTCCGTGTACAAAATATGATGTTGTTTATTTTTTACACAGTGTTTTGTCTTTCTCTATGAAAGGTTGGTTACTGTAGATCATTAATGCACACATATATAATTTGGAAAACTACATTTAAAAGCATGTTTTCACACATAATGGGGTTGGTTGTTTTAGTATGCATGCTAGGTCAAGAATGGTGGATTTTGGTTCATTTTGGGTTCAGTATTTGTGAAATTTACTTTAAATTTTTGGAAACAAAAAATATCTTTTGTTTAGAACCTCATCACCACCCTCACCACCATTTTTGGCAAAGTGGCTGGTGAGGTAGCCAATCGAGTTATATAAATACTCCTTTACTTTTCTCAACTCTTTACCTATATTTTTAGTATCAAAACTCTACCAAAATTTATACTGAGTTTCATATCTATTTTTGAAATCATTTTGGAGAGCTTACATTTGAGTGTAGGTCATTTAGTGAGTTTTTTTATCAAATTATAATTTGTGTGCATATGTGGCATGATTGTGTTCCTCATATACACAATTCAAGATTTATGGAGGACAAGGTGTCCTTTGTTGCCTTAAGATTGAGAGTAATCCTTAAGGTTTCTTATTCTATAAATATTTTATGTTACTAATCTATGTCTACTAATCACACGACATTGGGTGGTGTTGGATGTGGAAGAGAGCCAAGTTCGTGACAAAAGCAATAAGCAAGAGCAGTAGTAGATTGTTAAAACAAAGGTCCCTACTGATACAAGTAATAGTGATTTTATCTCTTTTAGAGTTATAACTATTTTATTGATTAGTGAATTGTTTTTTGCTAAGTGGTTTCCTTAAGCAACCCCAGGATGTTACCACATAGATACAGTCTCTATGTGGGTTTACCTTGTTACATCACTTGTTATGTATGATACCTTGTTGTGTTAGAACAATCAGAGTTTAAGGTGTGTATATTACAATATATTGTAGTTTAAAATCATATTAGAAAGAACTAATTATTTTTCTACTTTATGTTGATCATATAATATCTATTTTGAAAGTTAATTTGCTCATTTGATATTATATTGTTTGTGCTTCTTTTGCATTAGCTGTTTAAATGCACTCCTTTCTATTTATGTAAGTTAGGACTGAGTCATTAAGGAATTTGTATCACGCTACCCTAGTACCATACCATGTCGTACACTCTTTTAGTTTTTGTAGTAGGCATTGATTTGAAAGATATAAGCTAGAGAAGTCCAAATAAATGCAAGTAGAAGGAATGATTTACTAGAGATGGTATTAGTTGAAGAACACTCACGTTGAAATAGTGGGTTAGGAAATAGAAAAAATATTAAATCATATTTAGGAAGAAAAAGTAATAGTACGAATACACAAAATAAGAAATATGTGAATTGTGGAACAAATAATGAAAATTGTTATGGAGAAGTTGCAACACATGAATGAAAATGAAGGTAGAAAAAGTAAAAAATTGGGAATATGTACATTCAAATGGATGTTTCACCTCAATTGGATGATGTACTTCATGGTGATGCATGTTTCCAAGAAGAATATATCAACACTTCTTAGGATGGAAGCCCTAACCTAAGAAGTTGGTTAGTGAATGTAAGCAAATTAATATTAAGTAATTTTACATATTACCAGTTACTTTATTACTTTGACAATTATAGTTAATAAGATGAATCTTGATAATATTGAAGGATGTGCAACAAGAAAATATATATTTCAGTTCATCACATGGTAGACAAGTAAATATAAATTTTAGTTCTTCAAATGGTAGTACAAATCCATCGAGTATTATATAAAAAGAAATCATATTATAAATTTAATAATTATGAAACATGTTATGTATTTTCATTTCATTACATGTCTATTTTTATTTGAATTTAAATTGACCATATATACGGGGAATTTTGTATTTTTTTGGCAATCAATAACCCCTCAAATGTTTGTGCCAAAGGCACTTGTTTTTCTCATTACAAGTCAATTCATATGGTACATACTATGCAGCTAGGAGAAACGAACTATATAGTTCTTCTTTTGACCACATTACAAAAAATGGCACTTCTACCACTTCCAGTTGAAGATGAACTTTTTTACGTGGATAGCACAATTAATAAATATTTGAGATGGCCAAAACACCTTTTTATATTGAGATCATACGTAAATATGATGCATAAGTTCGTATAATTCAATATGATTTTATTATATGTGTATGTATAATGGGTTCTTCCAAACTAATAACTATGTTTTGTAGCCCCCACTTCAAAAATAAACACAAGATGACAATGATATGCCATTAAGACATAAATCTCATAAGGAACTTCATAAAGATTGACTAACATAAAAACATTAAAATTTTATGAGGATAGGCATTGAATAATATGGAAATGGAAGATGATAACTATCATCGTATGATTCCATTCAATCCAAAAATCTTAGGCATGAAACAACCAGGATTTTATTGACTTTGGAGGATATAATGTACAATTGTGACTTTAGTTGGCTTGGGTTTCCTCTTATTCAAATTTTTATAAGGTAAATTTATCATGATATACTACTTTATGTTAAGTGTTTCTCATATAAGTGAAGAAAAGAGTAAAAAAAAAATTAAAAAAGATATCAGAGAAGAAAAGAGTAAGAAATAAGAGTTGAAAATATGGGAGAAACAAAAGAGATGAGTGAAAAAAATAGTAAAAAAGAAGAGAAGATTGAAAAGGGAGGCAAAAAAGAGGGTTAATGAGTGCTTGAAAAGCACTAAATATTACATGATTTTTTTTATAATTTAATGATAAAATATATTTGAATTTGTATAATTTTATCAATATTTTAGAAAATCTATGTTTTTGGACCCACATGTATGTTTTGTTGCTTGTCAGGCTTCAAAATGACTCAAATGATAAGACCTTGAATAATTGTTCTTGAAAGCACTCAAATTATGACCAAGAAGAATAATAGAATAAATATGTAAGCCTTACATATGAACCAACCAATTTTGTAAGTGGTGAAACACAAAGGATTAGAGAAATGCAATTTAACATACACCACGGTAAGGATATATATGCACCTCGATGGGACCATCCTAGATGTGATTTCATGTATACTAGAATCAATTCGGGCTAAAGCATGAATAAAAGTGAGTTGTTGTATGCATTACTATTACCCTCACAATCCACTATTTTTTCCTTTTTCTCAATGTCTCTTCCACCTATAAATGGACCTCTTCACCCTTAGTATAGAATACACAAAATTTTAAGAGTTCTTCTGATTTGTAAATAACTTTTTATGGTTTAAATTTTAGCAATGTAAAAGTTTAGTTAGTAGCAAGTTTTATGTAGTAGTTATTAATTCAATAAACAGTATAGGCAAATATGTTTTGAAGTATTCTAGATACAAATTGATACTAAAGTTCTATACAATAAAGGATAACTTTGAGGTATAAATTTTAATTATATTTTTGTTAACAAATTTAATTTATGTATCGTTCTGAATATTATTTTTAATATATTAGCCATTTATTAAATTGAGTATGTCTCATTGAATATTACTATGAGATAGTAATTATGTTGTTATGTTTGTAAAATATTAACTTAGATAAATATTTTTATAAAATAAATTGATTTTTATTTTTTCATTTAATAATTTTACAAAGGTTATTACAAAAAATATATTGACATATATTTTCGTAATAGATTTAAAATATGAAAGTTAGATTTTATATCTAATTTAGAATTATATTCTATTTTAAAGATTTATTTAAGATTTATTATAAAAAATGTATTAAGGATGTATTTTTCATGATAGATTTAAAATACGAATGTTAGGTTCAGATAAATCAATCAAAAATCTAATTTAGACATCTTAAATAAAAGTATAAATTATATGCAGCCTTAAGTAGTGATTTAGATAGTTTCTTATTTTCATATAAAAAAATCATAATTTAATATTAATCAATTGGTGACCTTAAGGATATTAATTAGTTTTTATTAACAAAAAAATATGGTCCCCATTTTAGGATATATATATACAAAACAAAATCAATAATATTAATTTATATCTTTAATAACTTAAATAATGTTGAACAAGCATGACTAACTGAATAATATATCACATTAATTCTTCATTAAGTGTTAAATTTTTATCTGCCTGGTATTTCTTGAATTGATTCTATCTTTAATTTTATGTTAATAGATTAGACTATTCCAAATCCAAAGAATTGTAACAAAATATTTAGGTTTCTCTTTTTTTAATAATTTTGTTGAATAATTTAACACCACATAATTCATGTTTAGACTAACTTTGGAGGTATAAATACTACATTTTATAAAGTGATTTGTATACTCATGAGCTATTTATCAAATATAAAATTTGTACAACAAGTTTTTTACATTGTTGTCAAGGAGGAATAGTATTTTAAATTTTTAATATCAAAGTTCTTAAAAATCTTTTTTTTGTAAATATTCATGGGTTTTTTAATTTTAAAAAATCAAAAAAATATAAAATCAAAATTAAAAAATATATGAAGAGATCTAAAAACATTTGAAAATTTTAAGATTTAAAAAAAAGATTGGAAAGTTAAAAATCTAAAAAACATGGTATTAATTGACTTTAGATATTTTAAAAAGTGTATTATTTTTTATTCTCAATATATATATATATATATATATATATTTAAGTTAATTTAGATTTTAATTTATTTAATTATTAACTTAACTTATTTTATTTTTATTTCTTTTGTTTATTTATTTAGTTACTAAATTCGTTTTTATTTTATTTTATTACTTTTATTTACTTTATTTTAGTTTTATTAACTATTTTGTTTAGTATTTCTATGACCGAACATAATTCATGTATAATATATTTTATTAACTTGTCGAATTATTTATTTAAATTGTATCATTGTATAATGAATTATTTGTATCATATATTAACTTATATTATTTTTATTGTGTTTATTTCTTTTATTGTTTGTTTTTGTTTTCATTTTTATTTTTGTTAATTACTTTTATTTAGAATTTTTTTTAGTTAAAAATAATGGGCTACAACATGGCTTTTCTTGAGTTACAACCTAAGGTTCTCGTGATAAAATTGGGCATATAGACCCCTATTTAAATACGCTTGATTCTATTTTCGTTATAAATTTTTAGATTAAAATTTTAAAAAATATATTTCAATTGAGAGCCACACAAATTTTCTCTTTTTCTTCTTCTATAAACCCTATTTTTCACACGCAAACATAATACTTCTAAAGATACCTTCAAAAATTATGTAAATTTTAATATCAATATAACTATTAGTGATAAAAAGTAAGTAAATACTAAGTTAGACCTATGTGTAAGCGTTAATTTAAGGCTATATTCATTATAATTGTAGCTAGGAGTGGGTGATCTAAAACTCATAAACATATTCCTACAATTAAAGGATAATCCAAAGGGTATAGTAAATGATTTAAACCCTGAATATATACAAGGAGCATAATGTAGTTCTTGGTACGCCATTTTTAGCCTCTATCAAAACAATTATTAATGTTCATAATATTAATGTATCAATTATAGTTTTGGAAATAAGATTATATTTTTAAGCACATACTAACACAAACTCAATGACGTGGGATATATTGATTGAATTAAATTCAACAAATAGGAAATCCCCCTGAAAAACGTCTTGCTAAAACCTTAAACTATTGCTAGATGGGAGGCAACCCATCATTATAAGTAGTATTATTTTCTTTTCTTTTCTTTTCTTTTTGATTGTTTTTAGTTTTGGATTTTATTATGTTTTATTTTACTTTTTATATCATTTTTTTATTTTTTTTATTTTCTATTTTTGTAAAACCATGTTTATTCCATTTAAAACTATTAAATTTATTACTGTTTGTTGAGATATGATGAGAAGTACATAACAATCGGTCTTTGTGGTTGAATTGTTAAGATGATGGATGCACTTAACTTTCTACATCATTACTTGATCACATTAAGCAAATGCGTAGCTTTTCTTTTCTTTATATGTCTCTTTAAATTTACAATTGTTACATTGAGAATAATGTAGATTTTAGATTGGGGTGGAGGAAAAGTTACATAAATTTATCCAATTTTAAATTTTTTTAAAACACATGTTAACATTTTTTTATATTTATTTACACTTGTTTGTTTTCATTTTAGGTTCATTTTTAGTTCTTTAGGGATATTAGGTTCTTTTTTAAATTTTTTGCAAAATTATTATGCTTTTAATTTATTTAAAGTGAATGATTGAATTTTTGTACGATTGGATTAGTGTCTTTTAACATGTCATGGAATAATATGATAATTAATTTTTTTTCATAATTTTTGTTTCATGTATAAATATTAACATTAAGATAAATCTAAAATTGGTATTTAGGAATCAAATAGTGGAGGCAACTTTATGAGAATATTTTGAGCCTATTATCGTTCTAACGGTAAAAGACTCAAATCTTTGTAATATTCTGAACCATTCATGACCATCATGGCAAATAAGATTAAAACATTTATAGAAACCTTATGAGAATTTTTAAGTCTATTATCATTCCACTCTAAGAAATAATAAACTAAATACTCTGACCTAAAAGCGCTTCAAAGTTGAGAAAATAGTTATTATAAAAGAAAAAAGAATACAAAACAAAATCCCTTAAACTCATTGCATTTTCATTCATTATCTAAGGCACAAACTTAAATTTTTTTCTTTATGATTTTGATTTATGTATGAGAATACTATTTGATTTCTTTATAAATCCTATCATTTGTTTTCTTTCATGAAATCAATGTTATATACTATTTTTAGCCCTTTTTTTTTACACATATGTAAACCTATTAGTTCATTTCTTTATATAACTTCTAATTGCATATAACTTTGATTGAGTACTTAAATCCATAGGATCAGTGTAAAATTGAGAATATAGCTTGTGAGGACTAAATTCGAATTGAATTTGGATTCCAAACACTAAAATTTGGTAAATCAATATTGATGCATATTTAATATGGAATATGAATTCATGATTTTCAACTAATTTTTACAATAAACTATGATTATTTGGGATGTTACTTTAACTTATACTTTGGATTTTAATTATGAACATAAAAGAAGTTAAGGCATGAAAAGTTTTGCAATCTTATCTTATCTTTTATTTTAATTTTAATTTTGTTATTTGTTATTTATTTGTTTGCATGTAATTTGATGCTTATGGATATCATCACTGAAAGCCCTCACGAAACTTAAACTCATACAGTAAGGCAACCTAGGAAAACTTGTGTCGATCTATAGAAGTGATTTAGGTTAGTTTTATTTATTTATTTTAGTTTTTGTTTGTAGTTTTTCACTTTTCTTGCTAAGAGACTAGGAAGAAGCTGGTTGAGAGTTGTTATGAATGCTTGCAAAATATTAAATATATATTATTTATTTACACTTTAATGACAATAGTGGATTTCAATTAGCATAATTTTATCATTATTTTAGCAAATCTAGGTTTTTGAAATCACATGCATGTTTTGTTGTTTAATAAGCTTGAAAATGATTTAAATGATAAACACTTAAAGAATTGTACCTGAAAACACTCAAATTGTAACCTTTAAAAATAAAAGAATAAATATGTAAGTCTTACATATGAACCAACCAAGTTTGTGAGGGGTGAAACACAAAGGAAATGGAGAATTATAGTTTAAAATGGGCCACGATAAGGATATATGTGTGTTATAGTGTGACCTTCTCAGATGTGATTTCACACATAATAGAATTAACATGGACCACGAAAGGGATAAAAGTGGGACATGGTGCGCATTAATATTTCCCAAAATACAAGCAAAGGAACTTAAACAAAAACACAAAAAATAACCAAGCATGCATAATAACAAACCAATTTATATCGTATGTGTAAAACATGCAAGCAAACAAAGTGTAACCAACCATTTCCGTATGTATGCATTATCGACCATCAATAACTAACTTTACATAGAAGAAGATAAAACATTATATAAACAAAAATGACTTTGTGTTTTTCTTATAGGAATGATAACTAAAACTCAAATACTTACGGGGCTTATAATCTTCCCCTTTGGCTTTCCATGGAAAATTATTGTACAACTAAAAACACTATCACTTTAACATAAGGAAATCATGTAAGATGGCCTAAAAAGTTTGTTCTCGTGAACAAACAATGACTTATAACCAAGACACCCCCAAAATAAATCTACACTAAGTGCAACTATCTTGTTATGCTCTAACCATCTTCAAGAGTCAACATATCCACATTGCATCTTCTTAATAGTTATTTGTAGCATTCCCAAGCTTCATGAAGTGATTCCTCTTCAAATTTATGAAAGTATGTGATGTCGCTTCTAAGCTTAGCTGTCTTTGAAGGTGGGAAGTATTTTGCTAAGAAGTTTTTAGCCAATTGATCTTATGAAGTGATTGACCTAATATGTAATGACTATAACTATGCCTTAGCTTTGTCCCTTAGTGAAAAGTAAACATGCAAAGGAAAATTACATCATTTGTTACACCATTCATCTTGAAGGTGCCACATATTTCCAAGAATGAAGCTAAGTAAAGATTTGGATCATCGTTGACTAAACCTTCAAATTGATTTGCTTATACCATTTGAATGACTCATGGCTTAAGTTCAAAGTTGTTAGCATTGATGCTTAATCTATTGATAGATGATTGGGCTCCATCTACTTGTGGGACTGCAAAATCTTTTAAAGGTTTAGGGACCATAATAGCTCGCTAATCCCCTTGTTCTTCCCTAACCCCTGTTTGATTTTGTGATAACCGTTCCCTTCTTAAGTGAAGTAAAGTTCTCTCTATTTTTGGATCAAAATGAACAAGATTTTCACCTACCAATTGTGCATACAACAAGAATACTAAAAAAATTAAAATGTCCAAACTATTATAATAATAACTATTATTGATATTCATTAGAAGTACTAAACGCTCTAATAACGGTGCAAAAACTTGATCAACATGATGCAATTCACAAGTATATGGGTCGTGCAAGTAATATACTTTACATAAGTACCGATAATGATCCCATAGAGAGTTGTGTAACTTATAACAGAGTACTAGTATAATTATTACGAATACTATTTGGGCAATAGAAAATTATAAAAAACTAAAAAAATAAATGATAACTTATTTTAAATCGCAAGACTCAACAACTATAAAGATATATGAGCAAACAATCTAGGAATCATTAATCCCTAAATTTCCTAATATGTGAATTACTAAAATTATCCCAACAAAATCATCAATTGATTATATGATCAATTGAATTTAACCTAGCATACATTCCTCTCACAAGTATACTACACACCATATAGTTATTAACATAATTATACTCTCATGTCAATTAGATTGTATAATACTCATTAAGTTCATCAATTATAGATCACACACATAATAATCATACATCTTTTCCTAGAATTGCCTCTATATATTAATTATTGTCAAACAATTAATAGAAAAAAAATCAGATTAAATAATATAATTGAATTGAAATAAGAATTGGGGTAAAATATTATATCATCACATATAGAAAATTGGGTTCACAAGACCTTAGATTAATAAATCAGTTATACATTTTTATATTCTTAAAGCTTAGATTTTTCATAAGGAGGGGCATAAAATTGAGAAAGAAATGAGTAGAAGAAGAGATACACTCAATCTCTTGATTTGTAGCACTAATCTTCTCTCGAATCCTTCATAAAGTTGTGTCTTATATGATCTCTTCTGAACTTTTTCTCTTTTGAACTCTTCTTGGAAGTTGCTAGGGTTTTGATTCTTAATTATATATTGCTTATGACCTCTCTATGGTGATTTAAATAGGCTCAAATTAATCCTCATTAGATTAGGATTCACATTACTTTGATCTAAAGGTTGAAATTAAAAGTTGGAATTCAATATAAGAGTGACACATTAAAATCCTTTCCGCTCAATCGACCGAACCCATTTTTTGACCGATCGAGTGATAAACCCTCGATTGATCTAGTCTTTTATCAATCCTATATTTGTCCTAAGTTTTGGCCTATTTTTTTTATCTTTTTGATATATTTTCACCTACATTTCCATATTAAACACAAATTAAGGTTATTCATGATATTTAATTAAAAATAAGATAAATAACTAGTTTAAAAGTGCCATATAACTCTACTTTCATGGAGTTACCATGGTACTTGTGTTACTATATAGACTTGGTTTAGCTAGTCCCTTTAGAATTTTACCACTAAGAGTTATAATGATATTGTGTGCATCTATAGTATAGGCTTGTGCCATATTGATTAGTGCTTAAAAGCAGTAAATATTACATGATTTATTTGCACTTTAATATCAAAATAGATTTATTTGCATAATAAATTTTTATTTTAGTAAATATATATTTTCTAAATCATGGATATATTTTGTTATTTTTCAAGTATTTATAGTTTCAAATTGATTAAAAAGACCAACACATGAAGAATCATTCCTAAAAGCACTAAATTACAGCCAAGTAGAATAAAAGAATAAAATATGTAAGCCTTACATTTGTACCAACTGAATGTAAAGGATGAAACATAAAGAAATTTGGAGACAATCAAAATATTGAGGGTCATAATTGTTGAATTTATGTGCCACGATGCGAGCTTCTTGGATAATAATTTCAATCGTAAAAATATAAATATTGGTTATAACAATGGAAAAAGTGTGTCATGGCTCGTGATCTCACGATCTACTTTTCTCTCTTTTTCTCAACATTTTTTACCTATAAAAAGACCCCTTACCTCTTTGTAAATCATCATCCCATAGTTAAAAATTCTATTTTTGTTTACTTTATAAATAGTTTAGATTAGGATATCAAAAATAAAGAACAATAAAAGGGAGGTTTTTCAAATAACAGATCATTGCAGAAGTTATTTGTAAGAATATATTCGAAGTATTAATTTTAATTGTATTCTATTTACAAATTTAATTTTATGTATCTTTTTGAATGTTACTTTTAATTTACTAATCATTTATTAAATCTAAGCATGTATGACTGATTGTGATAATATGATTTAAGTTATGTTGAAATGCTTGTGTAAATTATTTAGGTGAATACTTTTAATAATTATTAAACACATTATTTTTTATTCAAGAATTTTATAAAATTTATTAGCGAAAAAGTATTGACGATATATTTTTGTAATAGATTTAAATTATGAAAATTGGGTTTTAGAAACATAAATCTAGCTCTAATTTAGAATTATATTCCATTTCAAGGTTTTTTTTAAGATTTATTATTGAAAAATATATTGAAGACATATTTTTCGTAATAAATTTAAAACATGAAAGCTTTATTTCAAATGCATCAATCTAAAAACTAATTTAGACATCTTGAATAGAAGTTTAACTTATTAGACACGACTATATGTGACAAGTTAAATAGTTTGTTAATTTCTTAGAAAATAAGTATAATTAAATTAAATTAATAGGTAAACCCAACAGAAGGAATTAAGTGATTTAATTAATAATGAATAATAGATCCGAACAAATGTGCTATTTTTACATATAAGAAAAAGTCAATAAATCTAAATTTATATTTTATTGACCTAATTAATTTTATTAAACATATTGAACTAGCTAAATATCCCATCAATTCTCAATATATTTATTAACTGCATAGTTTCCTATACTTTGTGTGAACTAATCTATCATTTTTCTTTTATTATTTTATGTTATTAGTTTAAACCTTTTCAAATCCAAATTCATGACATAATATATAGGTTTTTCTTCATTTTTAAGAATTTTATTGAATTATTTAAAACCACGTAGTTCCTCTTTAGACCGACCTTAGAAGTATACTTGTCGCATTTTATAAAGTGATTCTTGTACTTGTGAATTATTTTAAAATACAAATTTATACATCAATGTTTTTGGTTCCATTATCGGGGGAAATGGTGGTTTAAATTTTTATTTTCAAAAATATTAAAAACAATTGCGAATTAATTCATGCTTTTTTTAAAGAAAATGGCTCCTTATTTTCCTTTGTTTTCTTTTATTTTAACTCAATTTTTTAATTTTTAATTTTTAATTTCTATTTTATTTAACTTTAATGTATTATTATTCTTGGGTTAATTATGTTGTGTTTAGTGTTTCTACGTATTAGCTTATTTTTATGTAATATATTTTATTTTCTTTTGATAACTTGTGTATAGTTATTTAATTTTATTTTTCTTTTATTATACTTCTTATATTACTTATTTTGGTTTTAATTTCTCTACTAACTTGGTTTGTGTTTTATATTATTAATGTTTTAAAAGTAAGATATCTTGGAGAAAGGAACTCGTAGTTTTTATTTTTTTTAACGTCTATATGATAAAAACGCTTTTCAAGAAAGATGAATAGTGATAATCAAGAGGAACATCCCCATGTTCAAGTTAACATAGGTGATGCTGGATATATACAAACAATTATGAAGGAGTATGCATTGTCAATTATTGGCAATGCTACTTCTTGCATACAATTGGAAGAGGCTACAAGGAATGACCAATTGAAAAATATTTATTATTCCTTGTTACTTTCATTTCATGGTATCCCTAATGAAGACCCTTTTAATTTTATTAGAGAATTTTATGCCACTATACAAACAATTGCTTTTTAGAGACATGATTAAGACCAGCTTAGGATGAGGTCTTTTCCTTACACACTTAAGTTAAGGTTATAGCTAAGTCTTGGTTCATGACTCCACATACAAGTTCATTAACTACTTGGGAAGTAGCCAATAAATAATTTATGGGTAGGTTCTTTTCCCATCAAAAGACTATAGACTTAAAGGCAAAAATAGCCATGTTCTTTCCAATGGATGGAGAACCCTTCCATGAAGCATGGGATAGATTCAAATTCATTTTAATCCAATTCCCATGCCATATTTTTCCATTATAGTTAAAGAACCAATTCTTCTATAATGGATTGACATGACAATGTTAGTACATGGTTGATAATGTTGCAGGGGGAGCTATGGAAGAAAAGATAGTAGAGCAAACTTATAAGCCGTATGAGTTATTGGTACTAATTCCCAACAAAATAATGCTAAAGAAAGAAGAGTATTAGTCAATGAAGTTGGATTCAAAAATGAAATGGCCTTGCAACTTGTAGAATTAACTAAGCAAGTGCAACTCCTCACTACCTAGAAAATGCTAAATCAAGAGGCATGTGAAGTTTATAGTACATTTGAGCATAATGTTTATGTCTATTCTATTTTAGGGGATTTGAGTGTAGGTACCTAGGAGGAAGCCAATCTTATGCAAGGGTATCATTTTGACACCTAAAATCGCCCTAAATGGAAACCAAACATATGCCCAAAACAAAAAAACAAAGGTCATATGTAAACCAACCTTACCCACCAGATTAACCCTATATGTAAACTTTAGAAGATAAATCGAATGCCTTTGTTCAAGTTAGTAGGGATAACCAAATGAAAAATCATCATAGGTTAGATTCTTTAGAAGCTTTAGTAGAAAGGGTTTAAGCTCAAGTTGGGTAGGTAGTAGAGCATATGAAAAAGCAAGAACTAGGAAAGCTGTCGAGTCAAGAAGAATAAACAAAGGATGTCACTATCCTTCGAAGTGGTAAGGTAGTTAACAAAATTTCACCTAAGGTTTCTAATGGTTTACCATCTAATGCAGGAAATAAAGAAGGTGAAAATATGGTCTCTTAAGAAAGTGAAGAGATAAGTACAAATCATGATAAACCTTATGAGGAAAGAATTAGGGAGTCAATTAACATACCCAAAGCATAAAAAATCATAACCACCAACACCATTCCCACACTAGCTAAAAGAATCAATGCAAGATAAGTAATTCTATGTTTTAAGGTCAATATAAATTTACCTTTATTAGAGTTGATCAAGAATATGCCCTTCTATGCTAAGTTCTTAAAATAATTGAATACTAAGAAGATGAAGTGTAAGATTAATGAGAGAGTTATGACATAAGAGGTTGCTAGTGTTGTAATTCAATATCAACTACCTCTAAAGTTGAAAGACCCAGGAAGTTTTATCGTTAAATTTACCATGAAAGATAAAAAGGTAGCTAAAGTAATGCTTGATTTAGGTGCTAGTATTAATTTAATACCGTATTCTATTTTCTTAGAGCTGGGTTTGGGAGACTTAAAACCTACAACCATTTCCTTCAAATTTCTAATAGATATATTAAATATCCAAAGAAAATGGTTAAGGATGTGCTAGTATAGGTAGACAAATCAATAATACCCATTGATTTTGTAGGTATAGATTTGCAGAAAAACCATCCTTAGACAAAGAACATACAATAATTCTTGGTACACCATTCATGTCTATAACCAAGACTATTATTAATGTTCAAGATGGGAATTTGACAATGATAGTCTTACGAGACTCTGCTCATTTTAATCTTTCTATCTCTCCCATTGGTGAATGTTTTAATGTTGATTCTATTGATAGATTTGTTCATAACACTTTCCTGTAGGATAGACTGGGAGACAAACTAGAAGTCGTTATTACAATTGAAAAGCTAGACAAGGATTTAGATGAGGAGACTAAAGGGTAACATGAATTGTTGGATAATGCTAAACCAATTGGTCATCCTAGTAAACACTTAGATCTACCTAATATTCTATATGGAGAAGAGGTCATTCCATCTACGCTTGAACTAAAATATTTGCAAAAAGCACCTAAAATATATGTTTTTAGAAGAAGGAAAAACTTATCCACCAATTATCTCTTCAAATTTGACCAAAACCTAAGAAAAAGAACTTGTTAAGGTGCTTAAGAAATTCAACAAAGTAATAGGTTGGAGTTTTGGGGATATTATAGGCATTAGTCCAGTTATGTGTATGCGTAAGATTAATCTTGAGGATGATGTTAAACTTATTAGAGAGGTCCAAAGAAGCCTAAACCTAATCATGCAAGAGGTGGTTAAAAATGAAATTATGAAACTCTTAGAAGTAAGAGTCATTTACCTAATTGTTGATAGCATGTAGCTTAATCTAATTCATGTAGTACCAAATAAATTCAAAATATTAGTGGTTAAAAATAATAAAAATGAATTAGTGCACACTAGGACAATCACAGGATGGAGGATGTGTATAGATTTTAGGAAATTGAATCTATAATAAAAAGGATCACATTCCTCTTCCATTCATTGATCAAATGTTAGAAAGACTAGTTGGGTATGAATTTTACTATTTTTTGGATGGTCTTTTAGGTTATTATCATGTACCTAAGTCACTAGAGGATCAAGAAAAGACCAAATTAACATGTCCTTTTTGGACATTCACTTTCTGAAGGATGCCATTTGGATTATGCAATGCCCATGTCACATTTCATGTATGATGTCAATCTTCTCAAACATGGTGGAAAAATTCATTGAGGTATATATAGATGATTTTTCTATTTTTTGAACCTCATTTGATGATTGCTTGCACAAATTGACCTTAGCTTTAAAATGTTGCATTGAAAGTAACCTAACACTTAGTTCGGATAAAAGTCATTTTATGGTACAATAGGATATTTTGTTAGGACACGTAATCTCTAACAAAGGAATTGAAGTTAACAAAATAAAAATTGAATTAATTGCTAAACTAGCACCCCTGACATATGTTAAAGCTATTAGGAGCTTTTTAGGATATATAGGTTTCTATAAATGATTCATTTAAGATTTTTCTAAATCAAGCCATCCATAATGTAACCTTTTGTCAAAAGATGTTTATTTTGACTTTGATAGATAAATTAACATATGCCCCTATTATTGTGGCACCTAATTGACCTCTCCAATTTGAAATTATATGTGATGCTTCTAATTAGGCTATGTGAGCATTTTTGGGAGAGACAGTGGATAAGAATTTTCATGTCATATATTATGCTAGAAAAACACTATGCCCAAATTAATTATTCCACCATTGAGAAAGAATTTTTGGTTGTTGTGTTTTTGTTAAACAAATATAGATCTTACTTAATAGGTTCTAAAGTAATTGTGCATTCTGATCATGTTGCTTTAAGATTTCTATAGGTAAACTTAATGCTAAGCCAAGATTAATAAGGTAGGTTTTACTTTTACAAAAATTTTGCCTGTATATTAAAGATAAGAAAGGTAGTGAAAAGTTAGTAATTGATCATTTATCTAGGTTAATTTCTGAATTCAATTCTCTAAAAGGTGAGAGTAAAGAACATATCGTTGAAACTTTTCTTGATGAACAATAATTTTTAGTAGATCCAAACCCATGTTATGCTAACATAGTAAATTATCTTATGAATGGTTTCTTAACACCTAACATTTCTTCTCTAGAAAAGAAAAGGTTTTTAGATTCTTGCAAATAATACTTCTGGGATGACCCTTATTTATTAAAAATTTATCAAGATCAAATCATTTGAAGTTGTGTGCCTGAAGAGGAACATAAGAGAATTCTAACATTTTGTAATGAATTCACTATGAGGGCCATTCTAGCGTTAAGAAAATATCCCTTGGGGTATTACAGTCTAGATTTCATAGGCTAACTCTTTTTTATGATGCTCATATGTTTGGTGCACATTGTGATAGATGTTAGAGGAGAAGTAATATAGGAAAACATGATGAAATGACTTTGACAGCTAATTTAGTTATTGAACTATTTGATGTATGGGGGATTGACTTCATAGGTCCCTTTTCCCCATCTTTTGGTAATGAATATATTATGGTCACTATTGATTATGTGTCCAAGTAGGTAGAAGCTATACCCAAATAATGCTAATATTGTTGCGAAATTTTTGAAGGATTCGATATTTAGCAAGTTTGGGATGCCTAGAGCAATAAGTAGTGATAGAGGAAGCCATTTTGTGTAACAAACGTTTTGATAGGATACTGAAGAAGTATAACATCACACATAGAGTGGTCACTTCTTATCATCCATAAACGTTTGGTCAACTGGAAGTGAGTAATAGGTAAATCAAAAAGGTTTTGGAACACACTATGCACCCTTCAAGGAATGACTAGGTAATCAAGTTGAATGATGTCTTATAGGCATATCGCAAAGCCTATAAGACACACCTTGGGATGAGCCCTTACGAGTTAATCTTTGGAAAAATATGCCATTTATCAGTTGAACTCTAACATAAGACTTATTAGGAAATTAAAAAGCTAAATATGGATTTAGATAAAGAAGGAGAGAAGTAGTCACTACAACTTAGTAATCTTGAAGAAATTAGGGATGAAACTTATGAAAATGCAAAGATATACAAAGAGCGTACTAAGCGTTATCATGACAAAGGCCTAGTTCTTAAGTGTTTTCTTCCAAGAATGAAAGTTCTTTTATTTGACTCTTATATGAGATTATTTCTAGGAAAATTACAATCAAGTTGATGTGGATTGTTCACAATTACCCAAGTGTTTCCACATGGAGTAGTAGAGTTGATGGATCCTAAGACTCAAGGGACATTTAAGGTAAATGGACATCGTGTGAAGCCTTATTTAGAAAGAGAGCCAACATAGTATAAATTGACTACATATGGATATGTAACCCTTAGCACCATTACGATAACCATGTCTTCCTAAGAAATTGAATGGCGCTTGATGGGAGGCAACCCATTGTTTTAGGTAATATTATTTTATTTATTTAATTGGTTTTTTATTTTATTTTATTCACTTTTGTTTTATGTATGTTTAGTTTTATGTAGTTTTTTTTTAATTTAGTTTATTTTATTTTCTTGTTATGTGAACTTTGGTTATTGAATTTGAAATCGTCAAAATTTATAATTGTTTATTGAGATGTATAAGAAGTACACATCATTTTGTCTAAGTGGATTAAAATGTTTTGAATAATAGATGTACCTAAATTTTTATATCAATACTTGATCACCTACAACAAATGAGTAAATTTTCTCTTCTTTATTCTTTATCTTTAATTTACATTTTTTACAATGAGGACAATGTAGATTTTAAGATAGGGTGGAAAAGTTACATTACATAATTTGAGCAATTTTAAATTTTTTATTAAAACATATGTTTAAATTTAAATTTATTTTTATTTTTTATTTAATTTCTTTAAATGAAGTTTTTTTATTGGTTTAGGAATAGTTAGGTTTAAATTAGGTTTTATTTTTAAAATTATTATTGCAAAACTATCATACTTTTAGTTGATTTTAAGTAAAGGATTGAGTCTTTGCACTGTTAGATTAATTTCTTGAACATGTCATAAAGTAATGTGATAATTAGTTTATTTTTATCATAATTTATGTTTCATGATAAAATGTTGAAATTAAGATAAATCTAAAATTGGTGTTTAGAAATCAAATAGTGGATATTACCTTGTGAGAATATTTTGAGCCTTCATCTTTCCATTTTGAGCATAATATTTTTTCTACTCTTTTAAACACTCTTCTTATAATTTTAAATTACTAGATGATTTCTACAAGTTTTTCATGGATATTAACATTTTTATACTTGTTTTTATTTTTTAAATTGAATGATTTAAGTAGAAATTGAAAGTGTATGTCTTCTTTATTCATGCCCAACTTCCACCAAAAGAGATATATTTGGGGTTTCCACCAATATAAAAAAAGCCAAAATTAGCCACTTACCAAAATCCTACAAATATGCACATGGGTCCACACTTTAACCAAAAGAATGTCTCTAATAAAAAAGAGAAAGAAAAATAAAAAAAATAAAAATCAATAGTATAAATTAAATACTATGACCTAAAAATGTTCCTAAAAGTTGTGAAAAATTGTTATTACAAAACAAAAAGATAGGAAATGAATCCCATTGAAATCATTTCATTTCATTAATCACTAAAGGCGTATACTTTATATTGTTATTTGATAATTGTGATTTATGAACAAAAATAGCATTTGATTTCTTTATAAATCCTATCATTTCATGAAATCAATATTATGCACTATTTTGAGCTTTTCTTTTTTAAACATATATGAACCCATTAGTTCATTTCTTTACATAACTTATATTTGCATATAACTTTGATTGAGGGCTTGTACCAATAGAATTAGTCTAATACTGAGAGTATGACTTATGAGAATTAGAGTTGAAGCAAATTCGGATTCTTAACACTGAAATTGGGTAAATCAATAACGATACATTTTTTATATGGAATATAAATCTGCGATTTTCAACTAATTTTAACAATAAACTATGATTCTTTGAGATTTTAATTTAACTTATACTTTGGATTTTAATTATGAATTTAAAAGATACTAAAAGCATGAGAAGTTTTGTATTTTTGTTTTTACTTTGTTATTTTTTTGCATTAATTTTTACTTTGTTAATTCTAGTCCTTATTTCTTTTTCTTTTTTTTTTGTTATTTTCTTAATATTGTTATTTCTTTTAATTTTTGCATTTAATTTTGATGTTTGTGGGTATCATCACTAAAAGCACTCATGAGACTTAAACTCGTCGATTAGGATACCTTAGAGTTTTAAAGGCTTATTATATACACTAAATGCAGTCGTGCCAATCTACATAAATGACTTAATGCTTAAAAGTATTAAATATTACATGATTTATTTTCACTTTAATGTCAGAAAGAGATATGTATTTTCATAATTTTATTATTATTTTAGTAAATCTACATTTTCAAGAATCATGGGTATGTTTTATTATTTTTCATACATTTATAACTTTAAACTGATTTAAAAGATCAATACATGAAGAATCGTGCATAAAAGCACTCAATTTCAACCAAATAGAATAAAAGAATAGCATACGTAAGTGTTACATATGTACCAAGCAAAATGTAAAATGATGAAATACACAAATTTGAAGACAATCATAAATATGGGTTGTGATAGTGGAATTTGTGTCGCGGTGCGAGCTTTCCATATCAAAATTTCATAGTACCAAAATCAACATGGGTTGTTAATGAGTGCTTAAAAAGCACTAAAATTACCATGATTTTATATACTTTAATTGATTAAAAAGATTTATATTTATATGATTTTATCATATTTTTATATAAATTTATATTTTTGATATCACGGGTATTTTTATTATTTTTTTAGGTATTTTTTCTTAAAACAATAACTTAATGACTCGAAGAAAAATAGTTGAGGCACTACATCACAAATATATTGAGAAAATAAATGAGGAAAAGTCAAAAAGATGAAAAAATTGGACAAAAGGGTCAAAAATGTCAAAAAGGATAAAGTTGCACGCACAATTGCCCAACTGCATCGAGAAACATGTGTAGTGCGCCACAACATGCTAAACATCACCCTCAAAAAACACCGAAGTCTACACGCATCACCCGAATAATGTCAAACTCGCGGGTCCATCTACGCACATCTGCCCGAACCCATACCCCACATGCCTAATTCGCGCGCCCCATTGCATGCATCAATGCCTATCCTTTCTGCATCAGCAATGACATCAACATCCGCCTATTTTTCATTTTTCCCAATTTTATCATTTGTTTCCCACTTTTTCACCATCTCCTCACCTATAAATTCCCTTATCTCCTCCATTACAAAACACACCTCAATAAATAAGTTTCTTAGTTTTTTCTCTCTATTTCTTAGTTTTTTTTAGTTTCAAAATGCAAATCCGTTTGGAGGTTTACCAGCAACAAAATTAACATTAAAATATTGTAAATTTTTATAGTTATTTTTTATGTCTTATTCTTATATGTTTATTTAATTTTTCTATGATTAAATTTAACATTGCTAGCTATTTGTAAATATAATATAATAATAACATTGTTATGCTTACGAAATATTAAATAAGTAAAAATATCTATAAAATGAATTGATTTTGTTTTTATTCAAGATTTTATATTAAGAATGTTAGAGAGAAATATATTATTTTTCATTACAAACTTAAATCTGAAAATTAGATTTTAAGATTTAGTTATCCGACCTGATTTAGAGTAGTAATCTTTTATTTGTTGATATAATCTCCCAGTAGTTAAAGTGAAGCTCTATTTAAAAACATTTATAAGAATTATTATCTGAAAAATGTATTGATAACATGTTTTCAATAATGGTTTTAAAACTTGAAAGTTAGTACTTGGATAATTAGATTTTTAGGTTTAATTCGGACACCTTGAATAAAGTTTAAACTATCTAACCCTACCAGAGGTGGTAGGTGGCATTTAAATGGTTAATTTTTAATCTCTTAGAAAAAATAAATTAATTTAATTAACTAAATTAGTTATCGATCTTACCCATAGGTTTTAATTGATTTTGTTTAATTAATAAAAATATCTAACCTCACCAAATGTGGTATTATAAAAAAAGACAGAATCAATAAATATCAATTTATATATTCAATAACCTAAATAATATGAGCAAGCATAATTAACTTAGTTATTATATCCATAAATAATCCACTATTATAAATGATAAAAAATTTCATAGATGATTATTGAATTCATAACTATGTTTATTTTTATGTTATTAGAGTAGAAAAACACAAAACTCAAAATATCGTAACAGGATGTTTAGGATTTAATTTCATTTTTAAAAGTTTAAATAATAAATTAAAAACCACATATATTCTTTCCTTAGATCAACCTTGAGAGTATACTTATCATTTTCTTTGAAATGATTCGTGCACTTGCAAGAGTTTTATAAACATAAAACGAATGTATTGATAGAATCGGCAATGCCAGTTTTGCTCATCAGTCGTGGTAGTGAAAAAAGTGTGTAGTGGAATGCAACCTCAGGATTCACTTTTTTCTCCTTTATTCGGCGTTTTTCCACCAATAATTAGATTCCTTACCTCTTTGTAAATCATTATCTCACAATTGAGTGAATTTTCCTTAGCTTAGTTTTTCATTTGTTTAGTTTTTTTTATTTCTTTTAGTTTCTCTCAAGTTTTTGAGAGTTATAAATTCTATTTTATGTTTAGTTTATAAACAGTTTAAACTAGGATATCACATATAAGAGACAGTAAAAATGAGATTTTTCAAATAAAAGATTGTTGCAAAAGTTATTTGTAAGAATACATTTAAAGTATTAATTTTAATTATATTCTATTTACAGATTTAATTTTATATAGCTTTTTGGATGCTATTTTTAATTTACTCATCATTTATTAAATCTAAGCATGTGTAGTTGATAGTAATAGTAGGATTTTAGTTATATTGAAATACTTTTGTAAATTATTTAAGTGATTACTTTTAATAATTATTAAGCACATATTATTTTCTATTCAAGAATTTTACAAAATTTATTAACGAAAAAATATTGACGAAACGTAATAGATTTAAAATATGAAAATTGGGTTTTAGAGATATAAATCTAACTATAGTTTAGAATTATATTTATTTCAAGGTTTTTATAAGATTTATTATTGAAAAATATATCAATGACATATTTTTCATAATAAATATAAATTATGAAAGTTGGACTTTAGATGCATCAATATAAAAACTAATTTAGACAGCTTGAATGGAAGTTGTACTTGTCAGAGCCGACCAAAGGCGACAAGCTAAATGTTTTGTTAATTTTTTAGAAAATAAGCATAATTTAATTAAATTAACTAATAGACCCGACCGAAAGAGTTAAGAATTAATAATGAATAGTATATCTAACTAAAAATGCTATTTTTACATATAAGAAAGAATCAATAAATCTGGGATTATATTTTATTAACCTAATTAATTCTACCAAACATAATTAACTAGCTAAATATCTCATTAATTCTTCATTGATTTATTAATTGTATATTTTCTTGTAATTTGGTTGAACTAATCTATCTTTTATCTTTTATTATTTTATGTTATTAGTTTAAACCTTTTGAAACCAAAATGTGACATAATGTTGATTTTTATTTTGTTTTTAAGAATTTTGTTGAATTATTTAAAACCACGTAGTTCATTTTTAAATTGATATTGGAAGTATACTTGTCCCTTTTTACAAAGTGATTTATGCACTTGAAAGCTATTTTAATATACAAAATCTCTACATCACATATGTTGGCCTTTTGGGTTCGGTTGAGGTTAAGTGAACTTTCCATGCTTTTGTATTATGAGAGCATTGATCAAATTGGTGATATTGTTTTTGATCTCTTTGTTCTTCTATGCCCCTTGTATAAGTGTAGCCTCAAAATTTTGGTTAGTTTGACTTTGTGCCTCCATAAATGATTGTAATGATTCATCTAAAGGATTCCTATTTAGTCATGCATTATATTGAGGTATTGGATAGCTTATTTGTGACTCAATTTTGCAATTTTTTTTGGGCTATATGGGTTGGTCAAACTTCCAATTGAAATTTAAATGGCTTCTCTACACAAGATTGTATGTTTTTGAGAAAGATGAGTAAGGTTTTCTAAACATCTTTATGGCATTACATTATTCTTCATAAACCCTTCTTATCTCATTATAGATTTTGCAATTTTGAGCTAAGTGTTCTATTGTCTCAGAAATAAAGTATGTACCCTGAGTTTCTATTCTTACAACCATATGAGTAGTTCTACTATCTTTCATTTTTATGGCCTTTAATTCCTTAATTAAAACTTTGTGCAAGGGCTCATTTTCAGATGGTTGGATTCAAGTTTCTTATTGTACTTTTCCATAACATAATTATGATCATCACCATTTTATTGCTTTCTACTAGTACTTCTAGGCATGTGGTCCTTACCCTTTCTGATTTCATGGTATATAGATAGATCACCTAGGCTTTTTGGATTTGGTCCACTATGTTTGGTCAACTCTAGTTTACTCTAGTTCTATGGGAATGGTGGTTGACAAACTCAAGAATTTAAAAATGTCTTTAAAATCCTAGAACATGGAGTTTTTGGTAATCTAGACCACAATATTGAGCTAGCCAAGTCTTGGTTGGTAGATTATCAAAAAAGATATAATTATAAGGATTTCATCGAGGACATCTTTCAGCTTGAGTTTGATAACATGGTTGATCTTGGTAGGCTTTTAAATAAACATAATGTCTTACTTTAAGAGAAGGTAAGATTAAAATGGCTTAAGAATGGCATATGAATACTTCTTTTTTATCATTCTATGCTTCGTTGTTTAAAGGTTCAAAATCCTCTTTCCAATTTGGAGATTTATAGTGATCTTTATCATGACCTAGATGTAATAGCAAGTCATATTATGGGATATTATAAGGGGATATTTCTAGAGATGGTAGGAATGAATTCACTAGACTTCTTAGTTATTGATTAAGTGGTTCCAAATTTGGTTCACAAAAGGATAATGTTTATTTGATAAAGGTTCCTACTGGAGAGGATATAAAAGTCATGGTGTTTGATATGAATCCATTGAGTGCCCTTGGGCTAGATGGCTACACCGATCATTTTTTCCAACACTATTAAGGACATTGTCAGTTCTAATGTTGTTAGGGCCATCTAGGATTATTTTCATTCTGGAAGGATGCATCTTAGACTAAATTTTAATTTTGTTATCTTGATACCCAAGGTTGATCATGCAATTCATGCATACTTATTAACCTAGGTAATTTCATGTTTAAGAGTATCATGAGAATAATAGCTACTCATCTTTGGGGTTTTTTCTCTTGTATTCTTTCTCTAAATCATTTTCATTTCATAACAGGATGTAATATTGGAGATTGCATGGAAAGGGCCTCTAAGTGTTTTAATTCTTTGAATATCCATCATTGTGGTGGAAATGTAGCTCCTAAAATTGATATTCAAAAAACTTTTGATACGATGAGGTGAGACTTTGTTATCCAAGTGATTAGGTATTTGGGTTTTGACGAGGTTTTCTTTGGTTGGATAGATGGGATTTTTACTTATGGTAAAATATCTACTTTCGTGAATGACTCTAAAGATTATATCCCATGTTCTAGAGGGGTGTAATAGGGTGATCCTTTATCTCCGTTTATTTTTTGCATTGTATGTGATTTCTTTTGTATGTATCACTCTATCATGGCCGAGGATGGAAAGCTTGCCCATATCTCTTCATCTTAGGGTATTAAAATTCCTATCCATTTTCTTTATACAAATAATTTACTTGTTTTTAGTTCGGATAGTTCACAAATATCAAAAATCTCTTTAAAACTCCCCAACTTTATGGTGTTTTATCGAGTCAAGTGGTTAATGTTTAAAAGTCAATCATCTATTTTGGAAAATGGGTGTTGAGAAGTAGAATTCAATCTATTCCAAAGCTTTCATGTATGCACTTGGGTGGTGATTCTATGGGTTATCTAGGGTGACTATTTTTCATGGTGGTTCACGCCATGGCTAATTCAAGGGATTGGTAGGATTATATTACAATTTGTTTGGAAGCCTGTAAGAGGTTATCTCTTTCTCTTGCCAATCATCATATCTTGATTACATCGGTTGTCTAGAGTATGTTCTTGCACTCTTTTCATATTTTTAGATGGAAAAAAGTGATTGTTTGTGATCATACTAAAGTCATTTGAAAACGTTTTTGGATTGGTAAGACATATAAAGTGAAATTGGTTCAAGTGGCTTGGATGGGTTGTTGTCATCCTTTTACTGAGGGGGATGAGTTGAGAGATTTGATAACTATAAATAAATCCATGTTGTGAAGGTTTGCTTGGCTTTTTTTATTACTAGCACCTCTCAAACCATGTTGCACTTACAGAGGAGATATCTCAATAGTAATGATGTTCCTAGAGGGTATGATGTTAGCTCTTCTATTTGGCTTGGTTTGAGGACTCATTTTTTTATATTTGACTATGGATTCCTATTAGTTAGTGGGTAGGGATTCATCGATTTGATTCTGGATTGATAATTGGATAGGTTCACCTCTTATAGAGAGATTTCTTGTGGTTCCAGGAAATATGTCCTTGAATGTTTTGGTTGTTCACTTTTAAACAGCATATAGAAAGGGTTGTTTCTATGTTACTTTAAGGGTTTCCTATGCTTTCGAAACTAAGCTACTAGTGGCTATTTATGCAATATAATATTTAGATAGGTATGGCAAGAAGAAGATTTGGTTGGAGTCTAACTCAACATATGTGATGACTTTAATCCACATTAGATGTCATATTAGATGTCATTTTGTGCCATGGCTTTGGCTTTCATCATGGACAATTATGTCAGTACGCACATAACATATTAACAGAGCCAACTAACCCATTCTAATGGTTGTAAATTCCCCACATATTTATTTGAGAGCTTGTGCCAGTACTAAGCATCTCCTCCTTGTATGAATTAGATTCCAGAGTACTTTTGGCATAATAAATTCAAAGTACATTTATCATAGTTTTACTTTTTATTTACATAGTATGTTATTTCATGATAACTCATAAGATAATAAGTTATTATATTTTAAAGATTAAAATTCATTTTCATCGTAATGTTATTTCATGGTAAATTATAAGATAGTACATAACTATATTCTAAAGTTGAGATACAAATCATTCTTATTAACATATTATTTCTGTAAGTCCCTCCTACATTTAAGAGGAAGAAAACACAAATGGTAGGTGCAACCACAAATGGTAGGTGCAACCACCAATGGTAGGTGTAACCACAAATGGTAGGTACAACCACAATGGTAGGTGCATCTAACATTGATAGGCAATTTTGCCTATAAATAAACAATGTCTTTGCCTTAGAGAAACATCAACACAATAAACAAGAAGAGAAGCTAAGCAAAGCCAAAGGAACAATTTCCTTTGAAGAAAAATAGTGTTGTGTGAGAAAGTGGGAGAGAATATCTTAGAAAAATATTGGGATATTTTTCTAAAAGGGGAGTGACAAAATAGTGAGTTTGGGAAACACTTGTGTGACACTATTTTGGATTTATCTCAATTTGTTATATTGCCTACTCACTTTGTACCCGTTAATCTTATTAGTGGAAGAAATAATTTTTGGAGTTTGTCGAGTGGACTTAGACCAAATTAAAGGGTGAACCACGTTAAATTTAGGTGTCATTATTCTCTACTGTTGAATTCATTTTATCTTTACCGTGCCTTGACAATGGTATCAAAATTTGATACTAGTAAAATTATTAATATGCTATGTGGTTGCAACATAGACTAATCTTCCACATGAGAAAAGATTTTATTAGATCCAGGGTGTATTGATTTACATAAAAAGAAACACAGCGAAAAAAAAAATGTCAAGCTAAAAGGTAGATATTGAGAAATTTAATGGCAATAATAATTTCTCTTTATGGAAAAGGAGGATGAAAGATATTCTCATTCAACAGAAGGTCCATAAGGAATTCTTTGGGAAAAGAAAAAGAAGGTACTTGCAATCGTAGAGAACGATGGGAGGAAATAGATGAGATTGCGTAGATGCAATCCGTCTAAATCTCTCAGGCAGTGTCTTGCAAAATATTGAATCAAAAAATTGCAAGGCGCTAAAGAAAACATGGGGAGACTACAGAACGTGTACATGTCAAAGAACCTTGCCAATAAATTTTATTTGTGGAAGGAGCTATATCGAGATGAGGAAGGAAGATAATGTGAGCGTGATGCAGCATCTTAGCAATTTCCAATGACTTTCTCACAGCAAGATTTAATGTGAGTTTTGGCGATGAAGAAAGGCGTGATGTTGTTGGCATCGCTGCACTATCATATAATCATATCACATGACAACTCGACTTATGAAAAGACAAGATGGAGTTTGAAGTTGTTGTAGAAGCTTTGTTCTCGTATGAGAAACAAAACAAGGATAGAGACTCGGAAGCCTGAAGCCGCACATCACGAGTCTAGATGAAGGAGATTGTACTGAAGAACAAAAACCCGAAGTAAGAAGCGAGAGGCAAATCAAACAAATTTGCCAATGTTGAATGCCATCCTTTGTAAGAGGAAGGGCCACGTTAAGAAATTTTGTTGGGTGTTCAAAAAGGAGAGCGAACAAAGGCAAAGTAACGAAGAAGGGCGGCGGTGATGATGAGCAAACAAATACCGTAGACGAGTTCAATATCGTTTATGATGAAGATTTTGTCAATCTTGCATCACACGAGACCGAGTTGGGTGATTGATAGTGGTGCTACGATTCACGTATATCGGCGTAGATAATTTTCTCATCATACACACACGGAAGTTTTGGTGTTATTAGAATGGGAAATGAAGGCTGTCAAGGTTGTAGCGAGATGAGACATTTGCTTGGAAACGGAGAACGAAACCGGACTATTTCTAAAGGATGTTAGGCATATTCCGGATATGCGCTTTGAATTTGATCTGCGTGCGCAAACTTGCAAATGAAGGATATTGTAGCTTAACTTCATTTATGACAAATGGAAACTTACAAAGGCTCGTAGTAGTGGCTAGAGGTGAGAAGCGTACAATTTCTATATATAATGCAAATAGCTCTCCCGCGACACGATAAATGCCATAGAGAAAGATAGTGTGGGCGAGTTATGGCATAAGAGACTCGATCACGTGGGTGAAAAAGGTTTGACAAGTCTAGCCAAAAGAAGATATTGCACGGAATGGATGAAGTACATTTGGAGAAATGTGTTCATTGTCTAGGAAAGCAAAATAGGGTTGCTTTGAGGCTACCACTCGCTTCCCGAATGAATAATATTTTAGATCGATTCATTCATATTTGTGGGACCAATGTCAGAAGTCAACTTGGTGGTGCTCGATACTTTGTGACTTTCATTGATGATTATTCAAGGAAGACGTGGGTATATCTTACAAGGCAAAGGATAAAGTGCTAGATGTCTTGAAATAATTTCATGCCTCGGTTGAGCGGATTGGAAAGAAAGCCCAGAAGTGCATCAGGAATGAGACGATGGTGGAGAATACACGGGGACCTTTCCATGCTTATTGCAAAAGCATGGTATTCGGCATCGAGATGACACCTCCACGAAGACACCGCAGATTGAATGGCTTAGTGAGAGGATGAATAGAACTTTGATGGAGAGAGTTAGATGTCTCTCTGCATGCAAAAGTTACCTAAAACTTTTTGGGTTTCAAACCATACTCACGATTGCACATGTGTTGAATCTTTCACTGTACTCCTCTCGAGATGGATGTTCCAAATAAAGTGTGGTGGGAAAGGATTTTTCCTATGATCGTCTGCGAGTGTTTGGATCTGAAAGCATTTGTTCATATCCACGAGGATGAGAGATCCAAAATTGATGCCAAAATAATAGATGTATTTTTATTGGCTGCTAGTCGAATCAATTTGGCTATAGATTTTACGATCCGATTCTTGCAAAGAGACTTGTCAGGAACGTGATCTTGTATTTGTTGAAGATGAGACCATTGAAGATATTATCAAAATGAAGAAAGATGTTCCTAATTCCAATGGTGACTCATCGAGTTGGAATTAATTCCTCAACATCGGTGCCAAGACAAGTTGGAGATGAAGATCAAAGTTTATCCACACGATGAAGATGATGCCACGTAGAAGTTGGTTACGAAGATGAGAGAAATGATGATATTCATTATCCGGTACCAACACTGGCTTATAAACATTCCTTTGAGAAGAAGTGATAGAGTGAGACAACCTACATCTCGTATCCTCAGAGATAGGTATGTAACTTTCAACGATGAGAGAACACAGAGTTATGAAGAGGCCGTGGATGACGAATCCAAACAAAAATGGATTGAAGCCATGCAAGATGAGATAGAAGTCCTTGCATGAGAACAAAACCTTTGAGTTGATGAGGCTGCCCCTGAGGGAAGAAAGGCCTTGAAAAATAAATGGGTGTTCGGGGTGAAGCATGAAAGACACGGAGTTTCGGTCACGTCTGGATTGGTTGTCGAAAGGATTCGGCCAAATAAAGGTATTGACTTTGTGAGATTTTCTCACCGGTTGTAAAAATGACATCCATCCGTGTTGTGCTAGGGTTAGCAACAAGTCTTGACTTGGAGATTGAGCAAATGGATGTCAAAGCGCTTATGCTACATGGTGACTTGGAAGAAGAGATATACATGGAGCAACAGAGGGTTTTCAAAGGAAAAAGAAGATTATGTACGCAAATTGAAGAAAAGTCTACGGCTTAAAATAGGCACCAAGACAATGGTACAAGAAGTTTAAGTGTTATGGGGAGCGAGGCTACAAAAAGACTACTTGAGACCATTGTGTTTTTGTGCGAAGAAATTGTAATGATGATTTTATTATTCTTTTGCTACTGTGTGGATGATATGTTGATTGTTGGCAGAAATATTTCCAAAATCAACAACTTGAAAACAGCTCTGAGTTAGTAAGTCTTTTTCCATGAAAGACTTAGGACTAGAAAAATAGATTCTTGGCATGACTATTATTAGAGATAGGCGCCAAAAATTATAGTTGTCACGGGGAGAAGTACATTGAGAAAGTACTTGGAGATTTCATATGAATAAGGCTAAAGCGATTAGTTGTCCTCTTGCTAATCACTTTAAGCTAACCACAGCAGAGCCGCCTGAGACAAAGAGAAGGAAGAGATGGAAGAGGTTCCATATGCTTGTGATTGGAAGTCTAATGTATGCCATGGTTTGTACACGGCGAGATATAAACAAATGAGGTTGGAATTATGAGTAGATTCCTTTCAAATCTGGAAAGGAACATTGGGTTGCGGTGAAATGGATTTTCGAGGTATCTTGAGGTTCTTCCAAAATATTCCTATGTTTTGGAAATGATAAACCTGTGTTAGTTGGATTAGATACGGTGCGATATGTTTGGTGATGTGGATTCGAGAAAATCAACCAGGATTACCTAATTACATTTGCGGGGGAGGCGTGTGTCAATCAAAGTTACAAAAATGTGTTGCATTTTCCACTACCGAAGCAGAGTTTATAGCAGCAATGGAAGTATGTAAAGAGTTGCTATGGATGAAAAGTTCTTGAAAGAACTTGGGTTGCAACAAGACAATTATCAGTTATTTTGTGATAGTCAGAGTGTTATCCATCTTGGAAAGAATGCCTCTTTTCATTCGAGATCAAAACATATTGATGTGAGATATTACTGGATTAGGGATGTAATGGAGAAGAAGCTATTACAACTTGAGAAGATCCATACAGAAGAAAATGGATCAGACATGTTAACAAAAATTCTCCCGAGACAAAATTTTGAATATTGTCGTTTAGGCTATTTGAATTGGTGGAGCCTACATGTAGTCGTGAGGGGGAGATTTGTAAGTCCCTCACACATTTAAGAGGAAGAAAACACAAATGGTAGGTGCGACCACGAATGGTAGGTCGCGACCACGATGGTAGGTGCGACCACAAATGGTAGGTGCGACCCGCCGATGGTAAGGTGCGACCACCAATGGTAGGTCTGACCACAATGGTAGGTGCATCTAACATTGATAGGCAATTTTTTCTATAAATAGGCAATGTCTTTGCCTTAGAGAAACATCAACACAACAAACAAGAAGAGAAGCTAAGCAAAGCCAAATGAACAATTTCCTTTGAAGAAAAATAGTGTTGTGTGAGAAAGTGGGAGAGAATATCTTAGAAAAATATTGGGATATTTTTCTAAAAGGGGAGTGACAAAATAGTGAGTTTGGGAAACACTTGTGTGACACTATTTTGGATTTATCTCAATTTGTTATATTTCCTCTCACTTTGTACCCATTAATCTTATTAGTGGAAGAAATAATTTCAGAGTTTGTCCCGTGGACTTAGCCCAAATTAAAGGGTGAACCACGTTAAATTTCCGGTGTTATTATTCTACTCTGTTGAATTCATTTTATCTTTACCCGTTGTGCCCAACAATTTCATGGTAAGTCATAAGCATTTCATTTGTAGTTTTCAAGCTTGAAATTATAGATATTTATGAAACTCATACACTCATTGAGCTTTTAAGCTCACTTTTTGTATTTTCCTCCCTTAAGTAGCACCTTTTAGAAAATATCGAATTCTTTTGTTATACAGTTTTGATAGTTTGATCTCTTTTCCCTTTTGTATAGTAAATTTTTTATTGATATGGACTGATGATTACTTAAAAAAACACTAAAATTACCATGATTTAATGTATTTTAATTGATTAAATAGATTTATCTTTGTATGATTTTATCATATTTTTATATAAATTTGTCTTTTTAGAATCATAGGTATTTTTATTGTTTTTCAAGTATTTTTGTTCAAAAATAATTTAAAGACTCGAAGAAAAATACTGGAGGCAACACATCACAAATATGTTGCGAAAAAAATAAGGAAAAGTAAAAAAAATGGAAAAATGGACAAAATCGCTCGTAGCTAGCACACGTCTGCACGCTCCCGTGCCCCCTGTTCGTATGTCATGCCAAGTCCCACGAGCAATGCATGCATGTCACGTTGAGTACCGCACGATCCCATATGTGCCAATGCCTATCTTGTTGTAAATCTCGCCCCACACACGCGCCAGTCTGTCCAAACGAGTCCAAAATCAATTTTTGAGATATTTTTCCACTTTTTTAGCATTTTCGTCACCTATAAAAGGACTCTCTCTCCAATTATAAAAATCATCCCTCAAATAACACAATTTCTCAGCTCTTCTCTTTAGCTTTCTTTATTTTTTTTAGTTTTTTAGTGTTAAAGTTCTTCTCCTTTTCAAAAGAACTAGCTATGCTTTTATAAATTTTTAGTATGAAAATCCATTTGAAGGTTTTCTAAAAACAGAATTAACATCAAAGTTATGTAAAGATTCTTTTGAGGTATAATTATGAAAAAAATTCTTAACAGTTATTTTTATGTTTTATTCTTATATGTTATATTTAATTTTTTTATGATTAAATTTAACATGTCTGGCTATTTGTAAATATGATATAATAATAAATTGTTATTCTTGCGAAATATTAAATAAGTAAAACATTTCTATAAAATAAATTTATTTTTTTATTTAAGATTTTATATTAAGGATGTTAGAGAAAAATATATTATTTTTCATTACAAATTTAAATCTAAAAATTAGATTTTAAGGTTTAATCATTAGGGTTGACTTAGAGTAGTGTCATTTTATTTGTTGGTACAATCGCCTTATAATTAGAATAAAGCTTTATTTCAAAAGTTTTTATAATAACTATTATTCGAAAATATATTGACAACGTATTTTCAATAATGATTTTAAAACTTGAAATAACGTACTCGGATAATTAAATTCTTAGGTTTAATTTAGACACCTTGAATAAAATTTAAATATCTAACCCAATCAAAGGGGTCATTAAAATGTTTCATTTTCAATCTTTTAGAAAAAAGAATTAATTTAATTAATCAAATTAATTATCGACCCCACCCATAGATATTAATTGATTTATTTATTTAACAAAGAATATCTATTCCCACCAAATGTGGTATTTATATATAAAAAAGAGATAATTAATAAATATCAATTTATATCTTTAATAACCTAAATAATATGAGCAAGTATAATTAAATTAATTATTATATCCATAAATACTTCATTGCTATGAATGATAAAAATTTGCATAATTATTTATTGAATTTATATATATGTTTATTTTTTATGTTATTAGATTAGAAAACACAAAAAATTAAAATATCGTGACAATATATTTAGGATTTAATTTTGTTTTTAAAAGTTTAAAAATAAATTAAAAACCACGTATATTCCTCCCTTAGATCGACCTAAGAAGTATACTTGTCATTTTATATAAAATTATTTGTATACTTACAAGAATTTTACAAATATAAAACCAAAGTATCTATAAAATCGATATTGCTAATCCGATGTCGGTTTTGTCTCATCATGGACTAGTAACTAATACTAAAAAGCCTTATGATTTGGTAAATAGCCTATATATTACGATGCTTAACCATGTTGGTAGACATGAGTTATTTTATAGTTATGTAAATGATTATGATATCTATTAATCCATAAAAAAAGTATTATTTGAGAATTTTTTTCATTTTATTACAAGATGGTTTGTCCCAATTTAAGAAAAACTCTTTCAAATTCTTTATAGAACTTTAAATGGTTATAATTTTGATAGAACTCATAGTCAGTTGAGGAAACAAATTTATCAATTAATACAATAAGGAAACAAGTTTATCAATTAATACAATCTTTGAGATGCTTCTAATGCTAATAGGGTAGATTGGAGGGGTCTCACAATTGTCATATTAAAATTTTATTTTTATAAATACTTGAATATTAATTGGTTCTTTTATCCAACTTCAACATTAATTGCTAACTAGCTCTAGCTCAAGAGCATGAAATCCAACTTTATTTGGATATATAAAAGGTTTAGAATTTAAATATAAGTTATGAGTGTGTAAATGGTGTAATTATTTCAAAAAATAAACAAACTTTAACATTAATTATTAAAATTTTAATTTCTCTAACATTAGTAAGTTTTTCTATATAAATAAATTGTTTCATAACTATTATAAAAATATATAATAATTAGGAATTTAGAAAAAATAATTTGCAATAACTGTTATAAAAATATAATAAATAGAAATCTGTAATAAAATATGTGCTATTGCTCGCACGTTTTACAATAAGATCCATAATATTTAAATTATTTTCACTTGAAAAAAATATAAAGGATAAGAATGATATTATGTTAAGATTAAATTAATAAATATACATATTATCAAATCTATCATTGAACTTTAACTCATGACAAATTTACTCAGAAACTCCTAGGTAGTATTTCGAATCTATCGTTACCATTATCTATTTAACTTGGTTAATAATTCTCACCACGTCAATGGCACATGCCTTTAGGGTGGCCACGAGCCTTACATGATGAAAAACGTTATATTGATAATGTTATTGGTAAATTCGTTACCTTACTCTTATTTTATAAAAAAAAATTGAAATTTTTATCAAATTATTTTAAATGTAATTTAATTTTTTATTTATAATATAAAAGGTGAGGTGTCATACAAGTATTTTAAATTAATTCATTTATGTGGCTTAATTAATTAGATTAAAAATGACATTAACGAGTCCATTAATGAAAAACATATATTATTTTAATAAATTTATATTAAATTATTATTATTTTATATAAAATGATTAAAATGAAGTTAAAATATGAGTTTTTAACAATAATAATAATGAAATTTAACATGAAATTATTTAATAAAAAATCAACAATAATAATTTTCAAATAAAAACTTCTTTAAGTATATATTTCAATTTTAAAGAGAAATTGAAATATTAAAATTAAACAATAAAAATTAACAAAATATTAATTGCATTTAATTACTTGACACAAAACAATACTTTTATAGAAAAAGAATTAAAATAATATAGAAAAAGAATTAAAATAATGTATTTGTGTTAAATGGCCAATTTTTTCATATATAAAAGAATCCTGTCACATTTTTCTATCGTATATTTATTGATATAATATCCATAATTTTTGTAAATATTTTTTAAATATCAATACTGTCATTGTCTATTAATATATATTTGAGTATTTTTGTGTGTTATAAGTTCTTATACAATCATAAATGATATCATAGATTATTATTGATTAAAATAATATAATTTAATTTTCTATTTATAATTAATTCACCTATTAATTGTGGTAATGACACGTCGAGTAATTTAAATATTTTTATTTTTTATTATTTTTTATAAATAAAATTTATTATTAAATCAAGTAATATCTGTAATAATTGGTAAAAAAATTAATTTACTTTTAAATAAAATTCGATTGCATAATAAAGTTGAAGTTGTACTCGTACAAGTTCATTCAATAGACTTTTTTTTTCCATATATTTTCGTCTATGAACTATCCCGGATATTGGCAGCCAAAAGATAAGAGATAAGCTATTTTCCCTAAAATCAGAATCGGCTCCTCTCCTCATTTCGTCTGCCTACCCGCCTCACCGATCGCTTCCATTACCGGCGCTTCTTTTCTTCCAGCTGCGTCTCTCATCGGTCTTCACTGACTCCGTTAATCTCTCGCCTTTCAGTCTCTCCGTTTCTGCTTACCTCTCTCGGCTCTCTTCTCTGCAACTGCATTGTGCATTCTAGTCACCAAACAGCGAAACAAGGAGCAGCTGGGAAGTGGACATTACTTCTCATTCTTCGTCCGAGGTAACCTCTCCCTCTCCTTATCTCCTCTCTTTCAGTTTATGATTTTTTGTAGCGCAGATGTTAAAATATAGTTTCCATTGATAGAAATACAGTTGATCAAACTGCTTTTTGTTAATGGGTTTTTTTTTTCTTTTTACTTAAAGAGAAAAAAAAGAAGAGGATCTAGTCAATTGTATTTTGATTTCTTCAAGCATTGAAATCAAAATACTGAAGTGCTTGGTCGTTGGGTTGACTTAAGTTTTGCTTGGCAAAATTTACAGAATAACATTTGCATACATGTTGGGTGTATTATTTCGCCCAATAGTATGAAAACTTACAGAAGTTATGTATATTCATCTTTGTGAATGCGACGGTAACTATGAACTAATGAATAAAGTTGGATTTTTTTCCTGAAAAAGTGTAGGTCTGTTTCTAGGTTGGTTTTATGGGGAAAGTATGCCGGCTATGGTCTGGATTTTCTCCAAACCAAAAGACGTGGTTCGGTTCACTAAACAGGTCAAAACTGTCGTGTCACCCTAGAGAAAATGACACCATATTCTCTAGAATGGGTCATTTTTACATAGATAGGACACTTTTGATTTATTCTATTAATCCAAATGACAGATTTATCCTTCCTTTTATTATCTTTGTTTTATAAGTCCATAAGGGTTACAAATCCTTTTATTACCATCTGTAAAGCTTATTAATTAAAGATTCTGTCTTTTTTCTTATAAATATTCCTTATTTTTTATTAATTTCATGGCTCAGATATCAGATTTATTTTTTTTATTTTTGGATTTTTAATAAATAAATATTATTATTAATAAACGAAATCTAGAGTTGTATTTGATGTTAATTTATTTTAATGAATATGGGTCTACTTTTGGCTTCTGCTTTCTCATATTTGATATTTAGTTACATTGTTAGAAACCTCATCTTTTGGATTATGAGTAATGTCTTTCTGCCTTCAACCAAGGATAGGATTCGTGATTCTATTTAAGATATAAGAAAGATACTGAGTTTTGGAGAAAAAGGAGATAAGATTATCACAACCCTAGTTTTTTGCTAATTTACTCCACAGTAGTTTGCTTAGACATTTTCTAAGAAGAGAGGGATGTTTGGGTTATGTGGTTAGAACTTGTTATGTCCTCCATTATACGAGAGCCCTTTTATAGACACGAGTGCAATTATTTTACATTACCTATTCTAAAGACACGTAGAATGATAAGAATTACATCTTATCTTTATCTCTTCCTTTCTTTTCTAAAATCGAGATACATGGAAGGATAAATATTACATTTTATCTTAATCTCTTTCTTTCTTTTTCTTTTAAACATTTTTGCCGACACATATTTAATAAAAATCACTTGCCAACATGCTTCCTCTTGATGCTGGAGATGTTGATCTCTCTCTTTTCTTTATACAATAAAGATACTTGTGATCTTCAGTTTGCTTTTTTGTTAGTTGAAAAAAATTCTTGTTTGGTTCTTTTAGCTAAATCCAACTTATTGCAGTTGAATGGTACTTCATAATTGACAATTTTCTTAATATCTTCTTGAATTATATTCAAGTAACTATGTGAAATCATTAGGACCTTGTTTGTGGAGTAATTTACACTGATTTCAAATGATGTTCTTATTTTTTTGGTTTCATGATATATCTGACTCAGCATGACTGCTCTTTCCTGAGTAAGAACTTCTTTATCAAACTCTTCTTCTAGTATAACCTTGGGTTGGTCTATTGATCTTTTTGAAGATACCATTCCTATTTTAATAAAATGATAAGGAGTGATAGGTTTTTTTTGTGTCAATCTATTATGAAATTGAAATATCTTAAAAAACTGGACGATCATTTCCTTTCTCTTTTCCTAAAATTTTTATTAGCTTTTTTAAAATTTTAAGGAAAATAATTTATTTTCATTAAATTGTTGCTTGGGTAAATATTTTCAATTAATCCATAGTAAAATAATTGGTAAACAAGCTTTGGATCCACTCCTTCAGTTATGTTAAATCTACTCCATGTGATTGGTTTTCTTCCTGATGCATTGACTTTTCTGTTATGAAAAATTTCATGGTTTCAAGTTGATATTTTGTTGATTTTCTTTCTAAATTATAAACATTCAGTCATTGGACTGGTTTATATTTCTGTCTCTCCTTTTCTTCTTTGAGGATAAGAAATGTATAATCTATTTCCTTGAAGATTATTGGTTTTGTTAATTTCCTTGTATTGTCATCTTTCCTTTTGCAGCTGTTTGGTTTTTTAGTGTTTGTGCATAGGTGTCATCTAAGTTGACTACTACATTACTAGGTCTGAGAAGCTTAGGGTTTTTGAAGTTAGAAAAAATTTCTTCTGCTTCAATCCTATTAATTAATGATTTGTATAGTACACTGGCTAATCCAGTTATTGCTTTACTTGCTTCTAGTCATGTTTTATATATTCCTGGGATTGGTCCATTGTAGATGACATAATAGTTTTCTTTTCTTTCTCGATTCTTTTCTTTGAGCTCTTCTTCTTTTTCTCCTTCTTCTTCTTTTTCTCCTTTTGCTATTTTAGATCATAAAATTTTTGAGGAATTATCCTTTTCTTTTTTAATTAATTTTGAGATTTTATCCTCTTCTTTTATGATTTTAATCTCTTTTTTTGTTAGAATACTAAACTCTTCATGTTTTTTACATAATAGTGATCTTTTGAGATATAAGATCTCTAGTTGATCTTTTAGAACTTTTATTTCCTTTTCTTTGATCTTGATTTCTATGTCAAGATTTTCTTTCTTACAATTATAAAGATTGTTAGTAGGGCTAATTCTCTAATTAATGCATCAATTAATTTATTCTTTTTTCCTAGTAAATGTTCAACATTAAATTCATAATGGTTAAACCACTGCTACTATTTGATTAGTCTTCCTTGTTGATATTACATATATAGCAAACTTTTTTATAACTTTTTTTACATTTAAATATTCTTTTTCATTATTATGGTAGTTTAGTTCAGTTCAGTTCCTTGGAAAGCTCTTGAAGTAAACCTACATAAATATTCATCTCTATCATCTACTTTTGCTTTTAATATGGCTTCTTAATATTCATGTGAAATATCTATTTTTATTATCATTTTATCATCTAGTCTTGGATAGTAAAGTATTGGTAAATTTCTTGTGGTTTTACTTTTTTCATATATTGACTATCTTAATCAGTCAATTTTCAGACATAATCTTTCTTAAGTTTTGCTTGTAACGGTTTTTTTCATTTATGCTAATTTCTTATTATATGTTTCCACGTATATCAAATTTCTTAAAAACCTTTATAATTGGTTTTTATTAGTGATGACACTAGAAAATCCTTGTATATTATTTAACACACAAGGTTGAAGGTGTTATTTTCCATCTTCTATTTCAAGTCCTAAATACTTGATTTTTGTTGTGTTAATAATGCCTTTTGCCTCAAACAATATTATTCATTCTTTCTTACATTTTGTTAAAGTTTTTAATATATTTATAGAATATTGGTTGATATTATCACTAAAAACTAATATATTCTCAATTAGACGCAACAAAAAGAGTGATATTCTTTAAAAATATTGTCCATATATTTTTGAAATATTCCTAGTATATGTTTTAATCCAAATGGTACGACAGTCCATTCTGTTAGTAATTGTGATTCAGTTAAAAGCTGCTAGTAATTGTGAGTTTTTATCTAATCTGATTTGTCAGAATTCACTATTGCAATTAAAACTAAAAAAATATTTCTTTCATTTGATTAAGGTTAATAAATCTTTCTTCTTTGGGATAAAATATCCATCATCTATTGTTTCTTTATTTAGTAATTTGAAATTTATCATCATTCTCTATTTTTCTTGTCTTTTTTAGTTTCTTTCTCAACTGAAAATGTTGGGCTTGAGTGTGGACTCATGCTTGGTTCAATTACTCTTAGTTCCAAAAGTTTTTGAATTTGTTTACTGAATTCTTCTTGATCTTTTGGAGCATAGAAAATAGGTTTTACTTTTAACCTTATTAGGATCTTTTAGTTTTATACTTGCTACTTATTTAACCTTATTAATATTTGGATTTAAAGGATTTTTGAGTTTACTATATTTAATAATTTCCTTATTTTTAGTAATTTCTTATCTTCTTGCATTTCTTTTAAGAATGGATTTTCTTAGTTATTAAATTCCAAATCATTTTCATCTTGTAATTTGATATATTTTCTAAATGTGGTTTATGCTTTCGATACATCACATCACGTTTGTCTTTTTATGTTGTTTAATAAACTTTTCTGATGATACACTCTTAGTATTTTTAAGCTTTAAAATATATGTTGTGTTTTCTTCTAATGTTGTTATATTTATCTATATATTGTGTAAATTGTTGATATAGGTTTAAAAAAGTTATTTTCTATCAAGAAATTAACTCCCTCTTTCTGTTGATATATAGTAAGAATATAAAACTTTTTCCCTCCTATTATAATATCAATACCTTTTATAATTTTGTTAAGATTAATTGTTGTATTATTTGCTATTCTTACAATCATGTTGTTTGAAGTTGCAATCCAAAGTTCTTATGAAAATAAATATTTGCTTGCTACACACGTACTGGATCTAGTATCTATATAAACATGTAAATAGTATATATTATATCCTTTGAATTTGCATCCTATTTTTATGCTGTATAGGTCATTCATCTTCAGATGTTTCCTCTGAATCTGTTTGTTTTTCTTTAGTTTCACTTATTAAATATATTGATTATGTTTCATCATTGTCTGATTCTATGAGTTTTAATTCCATCATATAGGCTTGTTCTAATATTTTTAAGTTTTTCGTATATTTCTTTTTTATGGATTAATCTATCAGAACATTTATTGGCATAATAACCTTCCTCATTACATATCCAACATTTGTAGGTTATCTTGCCTGATGGACATAATTTTCTTCTAAAATATCTTTTCTTATAAGGTTCTTTGTAATGGTTTCTCTTATATTTAGAAAAAAACTTATTTTCAAATTTATATTTCTTGAATCTTTTATATTTTTTATATTTTTGTTTGTAAGGCTTTAATCCATATTTCCCCGGTATATGAAAATTACTACTCTTACATCATATTTTAGAATTTTCTTTAGTATAATTATATTTATTTCTTCTTTGACATTTTAAAATTATCCAAGATTTTAGTTTTTTTATTTTTCCTCCTAAAGTATGTGGTATTGCTATTTCTATTTCTCCAACTTTCTTCAAGAGTCTTGTATAGAGTTCCAAGTAACTTTTAATAAAACATTTATTTAAATTGTTATTGTATTTTTGGTATCTTGTGATAATATATTTCATATCCACATATAGAGGAATCAATGTTACACATATCACATATTTTCATATTTACTAAATGCCATTTAGTTTCGTTTATTTCTAGTTTAATATGGTTTCCTTTATCTTTTCCTATGAATTCTTTAAATTTTTTATTTACTACTTTATCTAAATACTGTTTTCTTATTGTAAAATCTTCTTGTATCCTAAGATGTATATTATTTGGTAGATTACTAAACCATATTTTAATATTTTCAGTCATTTTATGATTTAATAATACTTTACAGATTGATGGGTTTATACTAGTAGTTCTTGATGTCTGGATTGGTACATTCATTGCACTAGTCCATTCATCTATTGTCTTTTTTCTATCTCTAATACAATCTAGGTCTAGATAGCCAGTTTTATTATTATTTTCGTGAAACTTGAATTCTAGTGGTATAGATCCTATAGTATTCCAATATATTCCTTCTTTCAATTTTAGTTGTTGCCTTCTTTTATTTAGAGGGTTAGGTTTTTCTGGTCTTTGACTATCCCTTTCACTTCAGTGAGGATCAAAAGTTTCTCCCCGAATTACAGAGAGTATTATTGTGTTTCTTTCCAAGTAATTTTGGAGTTTTCTAGTTCAAAATTAGTTTTATTAATTATTATAATATTATTTTCTTTATTAGAGTATATTTTTTCTTCATAATGTTTTCTTAATTTCTCATTTGTTAATATTAACAGATTTACTAATGTTCTTATATATTTTTTTTGATTCATAAATGTTTTTCTAATTGTTTTCTACCTTCCATTATGAAGGAATTATAGATTTTTCTTAATCTTTTTTTTTTCCATTTTGGGGAATCATTCTTTGAGATCTTCTTTGTAGTTCGTCCTTTAATCTTTATAATGGATCTCTTTTTGGATGGTATAGTTACAATAATTTGTGATAACTTTTTTTTTTATTTCTTTAAGAGTTTCTTCTTGAAATTTTTCATATTTTGTAAGTATTTTATTTTTCCCTAAAACAATTGATGTTTTCATTATAGTTCTTTGGTTATTTGATATACTTATTAGGATGTCAATATTTTCCAATTCTATTCCTTATAGCTTAGACATTTTTTACTTTGTAATTTAACGGTTTTTGTTATTGATCGTTGACTCCATGGATAAGATTTTTGACTTCTTTAATTTCTTGTTTTCATTCCTGTTTGCTTATTTTTGTTTGATCATTTTTAAATTCTATTCACGGTATGTTACGTTTTCTTACTACATTACTTTTTCTTCCTAGTATCAAATGTTTTTCGTTAACATCTAGGTTCTATTCTTTATATATTTCAAAGTCTGTTAATATTTTTGATTTAGAAGTTTTATATATTTTTATAAATTCATTTTGTTCATATATTAAACTATTGTGACTATTTGTTAATGAATATCCTATTATGTAATATATTGAGAATAAATGGTTTACTTTTATTAGATCTCCTCCTTCAAATTCATAGGTTGACTTAATATTTGGTTTAAGTTCTTATTAATTAATATTAATTGTAAATCTATGGTACGTTGTGAATTTTAATTTATGATATCTTAGGTTTTTATGCATTATTCCTATTAAAACATTTTTTCAATTTATTATTCTATTAAGTAGCAGTGTTAGTTTTATTGGTATATCAATTCTTTTTCTAAAATTTGCTTTTATTAGTATTTGTATTTCTCTTAAATGGATGTGTTCAATTTTTCTTTTATCTTTTTGGAGAATTTTGATAATTTATTCATAATAATTGTCTTTTCAATTAATAGTATATTATACATTTTTTTTTGTGTCTGTAATACTAATATTAATTTCTTTATTACTTATTACATAATAAATTATATATTTTCTTGAAATTTTTTTCTTATTTTTGAAAATGTTGAATCTTTTAATCCATCTTCTTTAAGATCTAATCTTACTTTTTGTATTTATTCAAATTTCTTCTTTTTTATCACTATTTCTTGTGAAAAACATCTTGAGATGTCTTATGTTTATATTCCCATAATTTCTAGGGTTTCTATTATTTTTGGATTTTCTATAATTTTTACATTATTTTATTATTTGTAATGTTTTACAAAATTTAAACATAATATCTACTAAAGGGTGAAATAGTATTTTCATAAGGAATAAAACCCTTATTTTTGTAGGTAGGTAAAAAATGATGTTTCTCTCTTTTAGTCTATTTTATTTTAGGTAAATGATACTGCGGCCCTACCAACCTAGTTGACCTAGTCTTCGTACATATATCTCAAGTAAATAATTTTAAAAAATTACATAAAAATAAAATTCTTAAAGTTTATAACAACAAAAATAGTAATACCATAATATTGAACGGATTTCAATTAGATGATGTTTAAGATTGAATAGGTTTAAACGTCGTTGTTCAATTTAAACGGCGTTCAATTGGCTGGCATTTGATGTGAAATAATGAATTGTACTTTTTTTAATAGTAAAAATATATGAGTTAGATATAAATAGTGTTATTTTCGTCTTTACAAATTTTAAGAGTGTTATTTTTTTGTTTTCTCCGTCCTGGCTAATTTATAATAGTGATATTTATTATCCTAATTGATTTGGAGTTTGTTTGTTAAGCTGTGTAGTATGATACTATGTTAGACAAAATCTTTTAAACAACTAGTCATAAATTGTTGGCATATACAGGTGTTAGATACTCATTTTAAAAGAAAAAAACTGTAAATTTATACTAAATTGGAGTGTCCGAATATCCACATCTATGTCTATATCACGTTGCTTTAACACGGTATTTCACGAAAAACGAATACTAAGTAACATAGGTATGATATACATTTTATGGTTCCAGTTTGATTAGATTATATACATAAGGTGTGATTTATGTCTAATTTAACAATTTGCAGAGCCATTCCTTTTAAAATTTGATCCCGGATTAAATTATTAGCAAGTTAGATGAGCTCCACAATTTTTAGAAGCTTTCAGACCATAACCTTTGGTATATATCCAACTACATTATTTAGAAGAAAAAATGATGCCTTGTTTTGCATGATGAAAAGCATACAGACTCAGACATCTATACTTGAAAAGCGCACATCTCAATCCAGACCACGTACCCATGCCAAATCAGTTGATATGATCTCTAAGGATTATGAAGCAGTAATTGGCATTGAAACCCATGTCCAGCTTTCAACTCTTACCAAAGCCTTCTGCAGCTGCCCCTACAGTTATGGATCTCCGCCAAATACTAGTATCTGCCCCATTTGCATGGGTCTTCCAGGAGCGTTGCCAGTTTTGAACTCAAAAGTCATTGAGTTTGCATTGAAAGTGGGTCTAGCGCTCAATTGCAAGTTGTTTCTAAACTCAAAGTTTGATAGGAAGCAGTATTTTTATCCTGACCTTCCGAAGGGATACCAAATATCTCAGTTTGATGTCCCGATTGCAACTGGAGGTTTCATTGATTTGGATCTCCCTGTGGAATTCGGTGGTGGGCATAAGAGGTTTGGCATTACAAGGGTTCACATGGAAGAGGATGCAGGCAAGCTGCTTCATTCAGAAAATGGTAGTAACTCACAGGAAAGTACTCTTTGCCTGTATTGTGAACCAAAATTATTTATCCATTCTCATTTTTGTCTTCTTTCTTGTATTTGTTTCCAGGGTCGTGGGAGTAACTTTTACCTTTTTGTCTTTGTAAATCTCTGTACATGTTACTTATTACTTATATTACAGTTTTAATTGTTTTAGTTAAACTTGTAATATTTAATGGAAAGTCATATGAATTATTTAGATATGTTTACTAACGTTGTTTATATGTTATTATTGTTCTCAAACAACATGCAGAACAAAATTTTCATTAATCTATTTGAAAGAAAAAGCTGATTATCAAGTAAAATAAAAAAGGCTCGAAGGAAGATTCCATAGAAGGTCGTATTATGACATGCATTGGCATATGGAAGCTAGTTCTCGTCTCATGTTTCATTAAAACCATGATTAGAAAATTGAGAAACTTTTAATTGAGGAAAACAACATTTATTATTTTGCCCAAGCAATAGAGGAAGAGAACAGATCTGGTTCCAAGATAAGAGAAAAACATTTCTTGATTAATTGATGATGAAATGGACTTAAAATTTTTTTTTAGGTTATGAGTTGCATAGAATAGAATTAATAAGTTAGTTTTGTTTAAAAAATTCACATGGATATCAACTTGTGATGATTGATATAATCATATAATGTATTTTTTAAACTTACTGACGAGCTCTATTTTCTTCTTCTGGTGGTTCAGGTTGATTTGAACAGGGCAGGAGTGCCCTTGCTTGAGATTGTTTCTGAACCAGATTTGAGAAGTGGTATTGAGGCTGCAGAATATGCTGCAGAAATACAGCGGCTGGTTCGATACTTGGGAGTTAGTAATGGCAATATGCAAGAAGGTTCACTTCGTTGTGATGTGAATGTCTCAGTTCGTCCTATTGGGCAATCAGAACTTGGAACTAAAGTAATTTCTTCTTTGCAATTTTATTATGGAATTAGAAGGCTAACTTTTGCCAGAGGCATGCAATTAAATGCACATTTATTTGTTCGGAATGAAGTCAAGCATCTTAGGCGGTGTATTTTTTTAATAGATGCACTTATTTGTTTATGTAGATCAAATTCTTTGTTTATTGTTGACTTTTATGTTATTTTCCTTCAAGTTTATATTGCTTTTTAAAAGTTTATTACTAGGTTGAATCAAAATACTGTCCAGTTCCCCATAGTTGAGGGTATCCAACAAGCTTCCATAAGCAGTGAACAGTTGTTGGATATATATTCAATATTTATGAGTTTTATGTAATATGTTGACATAGACTCCATATTCATACTGGCAGGTTGAGATAAAGAATTTAAACTCGTTTTCTTCAGTGAGCAGGGCGATTGAATTTGAAATTTCGAGGCAGGTGAATCTTCATAGTCAAGGTCAGGTTGACCATATTGTACAGGAGACTCGTCTTTGGGAAGAAGGTGCTCAGGTTATTATAAGTTTTGTTGTTTAACAAGCGCAAGATATATGCTTCACATGGTCTTTTTCATCCATATGATAAATACTTCACCTACCTTTGTATTAATTTTTCAGAGAACTATTACAATGAGAAAAAAAGAAGGGCTTGCTGATTACCGATATTTCCCAGAACCAGATCTTCCAGGAGTTACCCTCACAGAGGAATATGTTAATGCTATCCATGATGCTTTGCCTGAACTTCCAGAAATGAAGCGGCGGAGGTATGAAAAGATGGGCTTAAGCATGCAGGATGTTTTGTTCCTTGCAAATGACATAAATGTGAGTCCTCTTGGTAAGCTGAACTTACGTTTCAGCTGGGATCACTTTGTTAGAATTTATGGCTCATATGTTTTATATACAGGAACCTAAAATTTAATTGCAACAAGTGTGAGAGAATTTCTCATATGAGTTCGAATTTTATATTCTGAGATCAGAAGTGATTGACAATATTTATAATGAAAAATTATGGTGTGAGCTACTACTGCAATTTTATTGTAACCATTGGTGAAGAGAATCAATCATTTAAATCTTCTATCTCATAAAAAGAAAAGAAAAGAATATGGTGCAGTTAAAATGTGAAGAGCCTCATGGCATTTGAGTGCATGCTCACACACTGAGAGTATGTCACAGAGGTTTAGATTCTGCCTCTTAGATGCATCACATCTTGACTGGAGATTAAGACTGCAAGCTTTTAATACACTGTATTTCTTGTCTCAAGGCATTACCGTTGTATTGTATGTAATTTTTCCGTTACTTTTATAGTTCCAACTTGATATGTCAGCAATTTTTATTTTACATTATGCTTTGATTGCATAAATTGATAATATTTCCAAATAAAATGAGTTTAATGCTCATTTCTGAACACATTTTTAGGTTTCAAAATATTTTGATGCTACTATTGCCAACGGTGCGGATGTGAAGCTGGCTGCCAACTGGATAATGGGTGATATAGCTGCCTATATGAAAAATGAAAAGTTGACCATCAATGAGGTTAAACTGTCCCCTGAAGAATTGGCTGAGTTGATAGCTTTTATTAAAGATGGGACTATTAGTGGAAAGATTGGGAAAGAGGTATTTTCTTTTGCATCGAAATGGATGCTTGTTGCAGACACATCATTCAAGATTATAGTTTTTTTCCCCCTAAGTTTTTTTTTATCTTCTTATAATTACAGATACTGTTTGAGCTACTAGCCAAAGGTGGGAATGTCAAGGGGATCATAGAAGAAAGGGATTTGGTTCAGGCAAGTTGTTAAATTTACTGCACTCTCATATGGATGTAGTCTTCTCCGATGGAAGTCTGCAACTTTAATTTTCATTTTTAAGCAGATAGGCACTTATACTGGTTTTTAAGGGGAAGATTCTCATGAGTCACTTCATATAAGCACTTATATTAGGCTTATACTATAAATATTATAGATAAATCTAGAATTTAGATGGAAACTTCTTTCTATTATTGATCTCGATAAAGTAGCCGGCCAATTATGTGGACCAGGGACACATTTGAAAATTTGTAGTAGTCTCCAATTTGGCTAGCACAGGAATTTGATATTATTTGTGTGGGAAATATAATTTGGCATAGCTTATTTGCATGGTTAGCCATATAATATTACCCAGTAACAGTTTTGAGGATCTTATGGTTTTGGATATAACAGATAGTAGATTCAGATGAGATTGAAAAAATGGTGGACAAGGTGCTTTCAGAGAATCCAAAGCAGTTGGAGCAATATCGTGGTGGCAAGACCAAGTTACAAGGGTATTTTGCTGGTCAAGTAAGTATAAAATTCAAAGTTCATCTTGTATTCTGTTTAGTGTGCCAACATGTCCCGTGGTTAATTGTAAGTCTTAGTACTTGAGTCAGGCATTAAAACCTTTAACCATGCCAGGCCATGAAAGCATCTAAAGGCAAAGCAAACCCAAAGCTATTGAACAAGATTCTGATAGAGAAATTAAATGCTAAGAGTTCATGATTGGGAGGTGCGCAATGTATTTTCCTCATGCTGGTATTCTTGTATGCAAATCACATTCTGATTGTTTCATTATCTAATTTTATCTATCTTTTCTTTGGTCGGGCTAAATAATGTGCATTATATGTACTATTGACAAATCTGAGTAGTGGTGCTCAAAGAGAGTCAAAAGAAAACTCTGTATAAGTAAATAGCGAAGAAGATGCTTAAGAAAGCTTTATATTATTGCCATAAAATCGATTTTTGGAGGATATTTGTGTTTTTTGTATGCTGAATCCAGTGATACCAGTCCTATCGAATATTAATGCTTGAAGCCTATTCAGCTTTCTCAACTGATTATCCATTGGCAGGAGGGACAAATCTATATTAGATCGACATGTTCACTTGTTGAGTTCAAGAAACTTTCATATACCTGTTAAAGGTAAGATTAAGAGTTGCCAATGAGAGTAAAAGATATATATTTTGTATTATCCATTTACTGTTAATTGTTTACTTATGACGATCTACCGTGGCCTCATCATTAATGACTTTAGGATACCACATTACTGTTATCGTGCATGTTTTGATGAATTGTTATGTTTATGTAGTTTATTGATAGTTTTAGTATCGATGCTATTGGTGCCTGTTGATATTTATATATATTTTTTTGTTTTTGAATTATTATCGGTAACAATGAGAGCTATGTACAACTCTTTGACTGATTTAATAGAAATGCTATATCCATCAAGTGTCATGTTCTTGTTGGATTAGATGCTAAATTGAGAAGATGAGATTTGAAGTAATTGTTTGATCACTTACTTCCAGATCAACTATAATGCCATGTGGACTGAATCATGCATTAAGTTGTGATAAACATAATTTTTCTTTATTTAAATCATCCTGGTAATTAGGAGTGGCCATATTTTTTCAGAAATCGTTTAACCAATTGAATCCAAGACTGAATCGAACTTGCACTTTTCTTATAGGTCGATATTTGTTGTAGGTTCTAAAATTTAGAAAACCGACCTAATTGGGTCACTTAGAAGTTTTTATTTTATAGATTGACAAAAATAAAACCATCCTATGTCTATTATTTATACATTTTAATTTTAATTTATATATATATATATATTAATAGGTTTATTATTTTTCATAAATTTTAATTTCTAAATTTAATTATGTGCATGCAAAATACATTTTTCTTTTTTTCTTTTTGGGTGGGGAGATAAACATATTTTAACAAATTCTTCAGTGTTCTTTACTAGGTTTATTTCTTAATTGTTTCTAAATTTTAAGTACTTTTGATAATTTTTATTGTCATGCTTTTTAATACTCCATATTCATTTGGGATATGTAGTATATTTTAAGTAACTTTAATTTTTAACAAAGTTAAATATTTTTAAATAGATACTTAGAAGGTATAACATGTTAATAACTTTTCTTAGTTATGGATTATGCTTTTGTAAATAAATCTTTTAAAAAATATTAGGTAAAAAAACGATTGCTCTCAAACTGATCGTGTAGATTGCTCTCAAACATAATTAAGGTTTTAGTTTTATTTAAATTATCAAGGTAAAGATGGCTTGTAAAATGAGATTAAATCAAATCGATTGCACCATCTTATTGAAAATATTGGATTATGACTTTAAACATCGTTAGTGCACAATCCATGAAATAAATTAGGAAAATGCTTACTGTCACAAACTTGATGTATTTTTAGCTAATGTGGCAAAGAATCATAGATTAAAAAAGTCAAGTTTGTTCCGAAAGATGGGGTTTACGATTTTAGCAAAACAAAAAAAGATGGGAGTTATAGAAGCCAATTGTAAGTTGTTACAAATAACATTATTAAACAAAGGAGTTACAAAATTATTTATGTATATATGTCTATATAGAAAGTTAAGTAGTGACATGCTTATAAAGGATGAGTTCTTTTGTATAATATGATGTGTTTTGGGGTTTTTCTCCAGGAGTAAAGATGTGAGATCATATTGAATCGTTGAATCATGGTTTTGGCCCGTTACTTACAATTATGTTTCAAAACAGACAAATTTGTGCTATGTGGACCAAGTCTCATCTCGCTATACCTAGAGGGATTAACCCTTCTACATCACTTGGTATCAAAGTCATGACTATATTGGGTCATGTGTGTTTGCGTTTTTACGAGGACCTAATATTCTTTAAGTAGGGGTGTATGATACAGTGTGTCTAGTGTGTCTATATATGTTCTATATTTTTTAGAAAATTTTAAGTGATAATATGCTTATAAAGAAAGGGTGAACACTCTTATAAGGTATGACACATTTTGAGATTTCTTCTTGGAAGCAAAATCTTGAAATCTTATTGAATTGTTAAGTTATAATCGTATACAAGCTAAACTTGCAGTTATGTAACAAAGTAGACAAACTCGTGTCACGTGTAGTGAGTAAAGGGATCGACCCTTTTGCATCAATTATAGTGATACCAATAGGACATCTTATCGTATAGCTACATATTAACACTTTACCCATTACTTTCTTTTATTAACGACTTCATGAAAATATGCAGTTTGGAAAACTAACAAAAATATGCAGTTTGGAAAACTAACAAAACAATGAGCTTGAAAGAAGAAGATACAAAGAATAAGCTAAAAAGACAATTCTAATCTGTTAATGAGTTTTCTAGCTACTATTTAAATGTCGTATAAGTGGGACCATATAAAAAAATGTGGGCAAACCCTATAAGTTTTAGCAAGCCATTTTTAGTATTTTTTAACTCATTTATGCTTTTCTTGAAGAAAACTATGAAAGTACGTGAGCAAACTTAGAGAAAATGTGGATTGATTTAGAAGTGCTCTTTCTTAAATAGAGATCAGATCATTTCTCACTTGTGAGGAGGAATACTCTTTAACCAGCCCCACTAGAGGTCATGGTTGCCAAATAGTTATGGGGAAGCAAATTAGTGTTTTTGGTTTTATTATGGTGAGCTTTGATTGGTATGAAATGGTCACGTTTGTTAAGAGAACGGATTGTCAAGAGTAATTTTATATTGCTTTATTGGGGCAACAACAACAATTAAGTGGATAAATTTTTACTCTTTGGATTTATGACATTAGATGGACTGGACATTAGTGGAGAAAGTGGTGTTAAGAAGGTTTTTCGGATTGCCAGAGTTGCTATCAATTCTTCGTGATACTGATAGTGATAAGCGACAGGTGATAACCCAAATGGGAAATGCTTCATGATAAAACATTTCAAACTATTTGGTCTTAAAAGCCATGCAATATGATTGAACATTTTGGGAAAATATCACGAATACCCTTGACTTTAATTATATCTTCATATATGCCCCTATATTTTTATAAAAAGAGCTCTAATGTCCTCAATCTTTAAGTTAATATCATTAATGCCCTTTGTAAGTTCTATTGTCATTTGTATTTGTGTATTGGCTTATCGTATGCAAAACATAGAGTTTATTTATTTTATTCAGTGTTTTTGTTTTTCTCTATGTAAAGTTGGTTATTGTAGATCAGTAATGTGCACACGCATATAGTTAGGTACACTATAATTGAAATCATGTTTTACACACACCATAGGTTTTGTTTATTAGTATGCATGCTAGGTCGTAATTGGAAATTTTTGGTTCGATTCGGGTGAAGTTATATATGGATATTACTCAGCAACTTTTGAATTGAAAAATTGGATTTTTTGGCACCTCGACAAGGGCCTTCTTAGACCCTCGGCTAGGTGGTTGTTGGTTGCTGGTTCTTTCTATAAATACCCCTTATTTTGGCTCTTCTTACCTATCTTTCATGCAGTGAAACTCTATCAAAAGTTCCCTAAAAATTGCTCTTGAATCATAAATTACTTTGAAAGTATTCTAGATTGTGCTATATCTGTGTGGGTAAAATAGTGTGCTCTTGACTATTTTACAATCTATGTGAGAACAACACTGTGAGATTCGGTTGGGTAATTTTGGTGGTATTCCCAATTCTATGTTTGTTCATGTTAAGTAGTTGAATGTGTTTCGCACTTTGGCTTTGTGCGATACGTGATTGATTGTGTTTTCCACAATAGTTGTTGGTGGTTTGTGATTGAGAGTGGTTATCACGTTTGTTTATTCATATTATTATTCACGTTATTGATCTTCGGTTACTGATCACACTACATCGAATAGTGTTGGTTTTTGAGGAAAGTTGGGTTCATATGTCAGATTAAGTCGTTGCAAAGGTAGTAAGCGAGGGCAACAATAGGTAATTTAGACAGAGGTTTCGACTGAATAGAGATATTGGTGATTTTATTTCTATCAAAGTTGTATCTATTTTATTACTTAGTGGATTTTTTTTGTCGAGTTGTTGCTATAAGCAGCCCAAGGATGTTATCATATAGATAGGAGTTCTATGTGGATTTACCTCATTATATCTTATGTTGTGCATGCTTTATTGTTTGGCTAGTATAATTTGAGTTGAAATTGTGAATGTTACAACATATTGAAGTTTAAACTTTGACTAAAAAGCATCATTATTTTTTTACTTTCCTCTTGGTTCTAAATAACATATCTGTTGTTTAAAGTTATCTATTTGTTTGTGATTATTATTTGCTACTACTCTTGTGTTCTGATAAGTGTTTTTCTTTCTGCTTGCGAGTTAGAAAAGAGTCATTAAGTAATCAGTATCTTCTTAACTTGGTTGAATATCAGGTCTTGGACTCTTTCAATTGGTATTAGAGCTGGTGCACCCTTTTAGGGCTTTACTGCTCCAGTGTTGATTCATTTAACTCACTTATCACACACATATTTCTCTCTGATAGACTCAAGGGATAGAGGAAACATAGGTTGACCTCAACTATTCAATGGGCACAAATATACCTATTGGAAATCTAATATGCAAGCTTTATTATGGTCCCTTGGAAGCCATGTATGGTTTTTGGTTGAGAACAACTGGATGTATCAAACCAAAACCCTTCCTAATAATATTGTTATTCATAAACCTATGATTGAATGGAAAAAAAAGTGGAAAGCAAGGAATCTGAATGGAGTAGCAAGGTATTATATGCTATCATCAGAGTTGTAACACTTGATGAATATAGAAGAATCCAAGTCTTATAGCCTTTAAGCAAGCATGGGATATTCTAAAAATCTACAACCAAGAGATCCAGAATTCTAAAGTTGAATAGACTTTGCTTTTTGTATTATGTAAGAGGATGAAAAATTTGAAAAATTCTATGCTCGACTTTCAAACATGGTCAATTGTTCTAACAACTTGAGTAGACCTATTAGTGAGAAAAAGGAAATCTAGAAGATTATTACTAGTCTCCCTTATCAATTTCATGCCAAAGTAACTGTAGTTGAGTCCATGGACAAGCCTAGTGAACTCACTGTGAAGATTGATAAAAAATCAAAGAATGAGGCTGAGAAACCTAACAAAGGCCATCTTAACAAAATCAAGTGCTTCGAATGTGGGAAGTCTGATCATATTGCTGCAAATTGTCTTTATAAACAAAAATGCACAACCAAGCATGCTATGAGGGCTAAGATTAATGCTTTGGACAGTACCAGTAGTGATGATAGCGATAACACTAACTTTATAGCATTTTTAGCTTCAAGTAATGTTATAGATCTTACGACTTCCACCTTAGATGCTCGAAAGGTTCCTACTAAAGATGATGAAGATAAGTTGATCGATTCTTACAATGGGCTCTTGTTGGAGCATATTAAATCATAGAAAACAAAGAAAAAAAGGTTTTGGAGAGCCTGGATGAAAAGAAACGCAAGATAAGCGCATTGAAGAAAGCTCTTGAGGAAAAGAAGTCCTCAATTGATGGTGAACAACATGATCTCACTAATAGGTGTAAGGTCATTCAAAAGAGATATTTTTGCTAGAAAAGTTTAACACAAATCATAAGAAGATGAAGAAACTTGAGGAACAACTAAAGTGTTCCACTTCTGGTAAAGCTACTCCTTTGTATGTCAATCTTGATCCCTCGTTTAATTAGAATGTTGAAATCAATCAATTGAAGAGACAAAAAATGGTCCTTGAAAGTAGAAAGGAGTATCTGGCTTATACTCTCACTGAAAAAGAAGCTAAAGTAGAACAATTACATGAGAGAGTTGGAATTCTCAATAATTCAGCTACTTATCTAGAATCTTTTCTTAAGGAAAAGGAAGATTTGATCAAATCTTAAAAGGATAAACTCTATATGAGTGAGAAGGAACTAGCTCAATCTTCTTCCAATGTCAATAAAATGATGATTGGTTCACAAAAATTAAATGAAATCATCAGTAGCACCAAGTCATTTTGTGTAAAGACAAAATTAGGTATAATGAAGAGGTTTCTACTTCAATAATGGTAGCACCAATGTTTGTTAAGACAACTATCCAAGAATCAAATTTGAAATATGTTATTGCCACCCCCAAAAGGTAAGTCAGTTGTTACATTCTACCCTATTTCCTTTAGCAAGGTGAACACCTCACCTAAGGCTAGTTCTTACTAATGCTCTAGTAATGGTCTATTGCCCCTACCTACTATTTCTCTTATGTGTCACCAATATGGTGTATGTAGGCATTTTATATCCTTTTACGGTAAATCGAATTCTCATCCTCGTATGAAAGTCAATGTGAGAACTTCTTCTTCTTCTCATCCATGTACTATTCCTTAGAGTCAGCAACACATATTCTCTAACTCCTCTGGTTATATATGTTATCATTGTGGCATTGCTGGTCACCTTGCCAAGAAATTTCCTAGGTACTTAGGGAGCAAATCTCAAAGTTATCCACCTCGTTCACCCTCATATCCTATGTTAGAATGTAGCTATTATGTCTTATATGAGCATATACAAACTGGATACATTATGCATATCAAGCACAATGCTGAAAGAAAGAAATCTTCGTAAAAAAATGCGTCTGGCCTAATTATATGGATCACTTGATAGGATTTCCAAGATTTCAAAACAAAACAAACCTCAAGTTCCATATACTCCATATGCTCACATGATATGGAAACTACCTCCTGACTTAATTACCGCTCACAAATTTTTTAAATGGAAGGATATTGTTTGATCACTATTTTTAGGTGACCTATATCGGGTTAAGTGGTTTATTTTGTTATCACTTATGATTCATAGTTATTCTATACTTGTTCTTTGTACTTCTCTTTGTCTATCTGTTATTTATTTGTGTTATTTTTCTCTCTTTATTACTTTATAAAATCAAAAATATTTATGTTTGGTGGTTTGGCACTTTCTTTCTCTCTTTCCCCAAGACTTTTTGTGCGTTTTTTGATCCACCTTACCAAACCCCTAGCCTAGATTTCTCACCATGCCTATTTTACACATTCATCGAGGTGGCTTGTTGAGAACTCTGATGAGGAGGTCAACAAGACCACAGTAAGGTGCTTCAACCATTGTTGATGAAATATAGAAAGGAGAAAGAAAGGGTTGATGAGATTCGAAGGCTCAAGAAAAAGCGGGAAGAGCTTTTGTTTGCATTGTAGGAAGCTGAAAAAAGATATGATTTAGCCAGAGCTGCTGATTTGAGATATGTGCCATTCAAGAAGTGGAATCTGCTATAGCACAATTTGAGGGAAGTACATATGAGAGCTTGATGTTAACTGAAACAGTTGGACCCGATCACGTTGCTGAAGTTGTGAGCCGGTGGATTGGCATTCATGTTACAAGGCTTGGATAGAATGAGAAAGAAAGACTAATTGGGTTGGCTGATAGGTTGCACAAGAGAGTTGTGGGACAGAACTAAGCAATTGGTGCAGTTACTGAAGCTGTATTAAGATCAAGGGCTGGTCTTGGACGGCCCCAACAACCAACTGGATCATTCCTATTCTTGGGTTCAACTGGTGTTGGGAAAACTAAGCTTGCTATACCTTTTTCCCTCAGAATTGTATCTTTCTCTTCTTGATATACCTTTTTCCCTCTTTCTCTTACTAAGTTTTTTTCTCAAAGCGTACCAAAAGAGCGAAGAAGTCAAAGCAGTCTAAGCTTGCTAGCCTCTCAAGTAATGCTCCTATTCTTTATGAGCGTTCTGTTAATTTTGTCAGGGAGTTTTATGCTACCTTATCTTCTGTTGTCTCTTCTGGCTTCTCTACCACTCTTGTCCTTAGAGGGTGTAGAGTCACATTTTCTATATATGATATTGTTATTTATTATCTCTACATAATGTTGAGCTCCCTTCTTTTCCTACCATTCCTTTTGAATTTGAAAATATAACTTTTGCTTACCATTCTAATGAATTTTAACTTGTTAATGAATGCAACTTGGTTGAGATGGAAAACCAATTGGTTGGGCCTGGCCACACTTATAATGGTGGCACTCTTATTGTTAATAAAAGATGCCCCAGTTGTCATCTTAATGATGTTGTTATTGTTGGCATTCATCACCACTCTCATCACCATACTATCATTCTGTGCAGAGGACACATCCTTTGCACTATTGCTTTTCCTTTGGTTCCTCCTTCTCATTCTATGCTCCACTATCCCTCATTGATTTCTAGGTAGGGTTCCATCATCTTTTGTAATATCACTTTCTCTTGTCCTAGAAGAGTTTCTCTTTCACTCTCCCTATACCATTCTAGTCGTGGCTCATAGCAGTTATCAACTACCCCTTTATCTTCTTCTCCTCAGAATGTTGCTCAATCCATGCATTATAACTCCATTCCTATTTCTTCTTCTCCATCTACTTCTGTTCCTTTCAAGGATTAGTATCTTGACGTAATAAATAATATTTTTTAAGATGTGTGTATCTTTAACCAAAATATCATGGATATGCAAAGATTTGAAGAAATTGCTCAAGTTGTGTAGGCTTCTTATCACCCTGTTGAACCACTTCATGTTCATGGAGCCTTATCTTTTTCTTCAGTTAGATTTTAACCTATAGGATCCAGAGGCCTTTCTTCTTAGTCTAGTACTGCTTCCCTTTCCTTTTTGGCCTCTATGTTTAGAATGGGCTAAGTTAATTCTTGTCCTTGTCATAACATATATGAGGCTACCTACTACACTAAAGTAAGGAACTTTACTCACTTCAACTTTGTCAACTTCTATCTTGGCACAATGTTGAATAGATAATTTAAAGTGAGGTGCCAAAGGAGTTGACAAAGGTTTTCATCATGTCATCCCAAATTGTTAAGAACTTTTTCTATGTAAGTATCTTGTGATATGAAAAGCCTACCATTCTTTCTCTTTACTTATTTCCATTTTGAAAAAAATTCTAGCACTTCCCAAGTCTTTCATCTCGAACTTAGACTTAGGAAGTTGCTTGAAGTGCAGTATATCATCCTTATGGTCAGATTGTGTAACAAATGAGAGTAGGATTCTTATTGAGGTATACTTTTCCAATGGTGAGAACACCTCATGGTAACCAATGCCTTCCCTCTATGAGTACCCTTGTGTTACCACCCTAGCTTTGTATCTTGCTTCCTCAATACCTTTGATACCCTCATTTTGCTTATATATATTTACTCCATATCATCCTTCCATTCAATGGCCTTTTAATCAGTACCAATTTGTTTTTCACATTGACTTCACTCATCTAGCATAGACATCCACTTTATTGCATCTACACTACTAATTGCTTCATAGTAAGTTTTTGGCTCTGAGTTATGGACTTCTTTACTATCATTTAGAGAAAATGCTATAAGATCTGCACGCCCTTACCTGAGTACAAGTTTTGAAACTCTATTTGCCCTATCCTTTACCAATGAATAGTTTTTAGGTCTAAATCACTTTATCTACCCACTTGACTTCTCTCTGATTCATGTGTTTCCATTTCAGGTTCATTTTCCATTTGATCATCAATTTCTAGAGTTTGATTTGGTGCTTCATTAATTTTAGATTTCTCCGCCTGAATCTCATGTTCAATTGCAGAATTTGAATATTCCTTTCCTTGCTTGAAATTATCAATAGTGGAAGTTTCCATGAATGTTACACTTCTACTAGTGAAACATGTTCTAGTTCTAGGGTCTTAAAGCCTATATCCTTTGATACCCTTAGGACAACCTAATAATATGCACTTCTTAGCTTTTGGTTTCAATTCTTTTCACTTACATGAGAATAAGCCAAGTAGCCAAATTATTTTATGTTTGTGTAATCAACTGGCCTCCTTCCCCATATCCCTTCTAGTGTCTTAAACTCAATTGATGAAGATGGAGATCTATTTATCAATATGTTGTAGTTTGAACTACCATAACCTATAAATTCGTAGGTAACTTGGAATTTGACAGCATACATCTAAGTTTTCCAAGTATATTTCTATTTATCCTTTATGTTAAGCCATTATACTATTCTATGTCTTCTAATTTCACTATCATTACATAGTCTGTCAAAATCAGAATTATATAATTCTAATCCATTATCAATCCTTAGTATTTTGATCTTTATTTCATTCTCATTCTCATTCTCAATCAATGTTTTCCTAGCTTCAAACTTATCATATGTACCATTTGTATTTTTAAGAATAAAAGTCCATACTAATAGAGATTGAGGTGCCAACCAAGTTTATGTTTACATATATTCTAAAGATTCTCAAGACTCCTCAAATATTTTCAAGATCCTACACAAAGGATAGATTTAGAATAATAAATTGGATGCAAGGATTAATTTAGGAAGCAATATTCTTATTTTAATTAATTATGGGCCTTTTACGTTTAGTAAATTTTATTTTAGTGAATTGTGGGCTTTTTATTTGAAGTCTTTTAGTCTTTTATTTAATTGTGAGCCTTTTATGTTTATCCATTTTTATTTTAGTTAACTGTGTGCTTTTTATTGTAAGTCTTTTAGTCTTTTATTTCTAAGGTTGGATTAGGCACAATCTATAACTAAATAAGCCCATTAGACCCATCACACAAACTCCTACTAAGTCATATGATATTAAGTATTTTAGGTGTCAAGGACACAAACATATTACTTCTGAATGCCCAAACAAAAGGGTTATGGTTGTACATGATAACAGAGAAATCGAGAATGCTAGTTCAAGTGATGATGAAATGCCAACATTGGAGGATTGTTTTGATGAAGAATTAGAAGAAGTTGTGTATGAGGAATTACTTGTCACAAGGAGAGCCCTCTATATATAGCCTAAGAGTGAAGGAGATGAGGAGTAATGTGAGCATATTTTTCAGACAAGATGCCACGTGAAGGATAAGGTGTGCACGTTAATTATTGATAGTGGGAGTTGTACTAATGTTGCTAGTACCTTATTGGTAGAAAAGTTAAATTTGAAATGGAATGAGCATCCCACACTGTACAAGCTACCATGGATGAATGATTGTGAAGAACTTGAGGTTAACAAAGAAGTTTGGGTTCCTTTTTCAATTGGAAAATATAAAGATGAGGTTTTTTGTGATATGGCCCCAATGTATACTGGTCATATTATGCTAGGCCGACCATGGCTGTTTGATATGAGGGTGTCATATGATAGGTACAAAAATCACTATTCTTTTGAAATGGATAACCAAAAAGTGGTATTAGTCCCTCTTAAACCTTTGCAAGCTTATGAGGATGAAAATAGGATAGTAGGAGAGTGCAACATATAGGAAAAACAAAAGTGTGAGAAAAAGGAGAATAGAAAAAGGGTAAGTGAGGTAGAGAGAAAAAATGAAGAGAAAAGTGAGAAAAATGGAGAGAAAAGTGAGCATAATGGAGGGAAGAGTGAGAAAAAAGAGAAGTGAGCAAAAAGGAGAGAAAAATAAAAGAATGAGTTCATTTGCTGAAAAACAAGAGATTAATAGCGCAATGATGGCAAAGCAACATATACTTGTACTTATGTACAAGGATGTTTATCTTTCTACTAATGATCTTAACTCATCTTTGCCTAGTGTCGTTGTATATTTATTACAGGACTTTGATGATCAAATTCTTGAAGAAATTCTTCATGGATTACCTCTTTTGAGAGGAATTGAGCATCAAAATAGACAATCCGTTATACCAAATCAACTTTCTTATAGCTAAGATTCGAGGATGAATCTTTTCAAAGAGGAGGGCAATAAAGGAGATTGAGGTGCCATCAAGTTTATGTTTACATATATTCTAAAGATTCTCAAGATCCTACACAAGGGACATATTTGTAATAATAAATTGGATGCAAGGATTAATTTAGGAAGCGATACTATTGTTTTAATTAATTATGAGCCTTTTATGTTTAGCAAATTATGGGCTTTTTATTTTAATTCTTTTAGTCTTTTATTTAATTATGGGCCTTTTATGTTTGGAAATTTTTATTTTAGTTAATTGTGGGCTTTTTATTTTAAGTCTTTTAGTCTTTTATTTTTAAGGTTGGATTAGGCCCAATCCATAACTAAGTAGGCCCATTAGGCTCATCTCATCTAGGTTTTTTTTTTCTTTTATGGTTTCTTGCTTATAAAGAAGAAAAGTATATTTCATAAAGCTTATTGCTTTATCATTAATGTAATTAGGAGAAAAAACGAATATCATTAATGAAAAGTATATTTCATAAAGCTTATTGCTTTGCCTTCTTGTGTTCTTGATTGAATGCTTGAATTCGACTTATCAAAGAGAGTAATGATTCTTTATGGTGTCTCAAGGTTTGGGTTTTAAATACTTTGTTTCCTTAGGGATCTTTTTCAACATGTTCTTAGCAAATCAATCATTTTTATTCCTTTGAGTTCATAGGTTCTTAGGTTGTTCAACTAAAGGGTCTACATCACATACCTTCCTTGAGAAATCATTGACTATGCCCAAGTGATATTTGCTACCTCCAAGTGAGAGGACGAGGGTCCTCAAAGGTTTGCTTGAATGTATTCCAGTATTTTCTTGGTTGTATGCTTCTCTTTCCCTAACTTGACTCTAATCTTCTTCCCATACATGTAGGGTTCACACACTTCCAATGATACTATACTGTCTTCATTCAATATACCTTGCTTATTTAATTCTAAAAGATGCCTTTCACTGATATAGCCTAATCTTTGGTGCCAGAGAGTAGTTTTATCATTTGTTGAGACTGACATAACACTACTTTCATTATAGACCATCTTTCCTTGTAGGATGTAAAATCCATTTTCTCTATTTCCATTCAACACCATCATTGAACCCTTTATAACCTTCAAGATTCCATGTTCCAATTTTATAAAGAAACCAGTAGAATACAAAAACCCTAAGGATATTAAGTTCTTTCTTATTTCTAGAACATACCTTACACCAATGAGCCTTTTATTGTTCCATATGCCAAACTAGGCTTTATGGTCCCCATTCCTTTGATTTTGCATTCAAAATAGTTTACTATGGTCCTCATTCCTTTGATTTTGCATTCAAAATAGTTTACAAGAAGCACCTTTCCTCTATCTATCTATCTCAAATTCCGGAACCACTTCCTATTCACCTTCAGTTTTTACCATTCTAACAACTAGCACATTAGAGCTATCATAGTTCTCTGATGCTACACTTGCATCTACTACATTTTCTTCATTGTCTGAGTTTCTTGATTTTTGAATTAGATAATCTCTTTTAAAATTCCCTTCTTTATAGCATATAAAGCACCTCAAATACTTTCTATTTTTTGACTTAGTTCTAGATTGCTTTCTTCCCTTGTTATTTCCAATGTTATTATTCCTTTTTCTGGTCTTCCTCTTGCATATAGTCCCTCATTGGATTCTGAGTTCTTTTTGGACTTCTTGTGCTCGAGGTACCAAGATTTTAAGGATGAAATTACAAAGTCAAGTTTTTGTTATTCCATACCATACTTTATGGTAGTCTTCAACTCACTACAAGGTTTTGGTAAGCATTCAGTAATATAATGGTCTAATCTTCTTCGTCAATTTTCTTATCAAGATTTGACAATTGTGCATTTATCAACTTGAAATGAATGATATTGTCTTCCAATGACTTGGATTGATCCACTTGCAAACCAAATAACTTCTATTTTAAAAATATTTTATTTGAGAGTGTCTTGTGATCATTAAGCTCACTAAGTCTTGCCCAAATCTCCTTCGCAGTATTCAGATCCTACACTTTTCCACATAACATAATCAGCCAAATTAAATTCTATACATCTACATGCCTTCTTCAACTTGATGTTTTTTTCCTTCCTTTAAATCTACTGGAAAATCTACTTCTAGAGGACCATCAATTTCTTGATGGATTAAGATGTTCTTCATTTTCCTTTTCCATAAAGAAAAATCTTCTAATCCATCGTACTTCTCAACTTCATACTTCATTGTTGTCATTTAGATGATCCCTTCCTAAAATCTTTCCTCAATGAGGTGTTCTTTCTTCCTTTCTTCTAAATCTCAAATCTCAAAACCCTAATAACTTTTCTCTTTTAGACTAAGAACTCAACTTTGATACCACTTTTGTTGAAGATAAGCTCACACCACTTTCAGTTTATGGCATACACATGCAAGCAATGAAGTAAGAAAGAAATGTAAGAGCAATTAGAACAATGAGACACGAGTTCTTAACATGGTTCAACACTCAAAGTGTATAAGCCTTACATCCATAAAAACCAAAAGCTAGTTCCAATTCACTACTGCACCAAATATGTTAGATTAAAACCAAAACTTCTACCAATACTAGCAACACTCAATACAAGATCCTTGAATACCTTTTACACTACAAGCACCTTGAATACCTATCACACTGCAAGACTATTTATGATAACCATAATTGCATCAATAGCCCATGTTAGGATTGGTCTAATTTCAAAGAGAGAACTTAGAGAAAATTACAGAAAATGGTTGAATGTGTGGATTCCTTAAGAGGTCTAACTACTTATAGAATATTATACGTACATATGTTAATTACATAGGATGTACACATATATGGGATTTCATAAAGGTAAAAATGGTAAAGAGTGATACATTTTATGGTTTGAGATCGACCTTATAGGTAGTATGGTTCCCTCCAACAGGTCTCTCTTTTGCTGGTGCATTACGAGCGGGGGGTCAAGTAGGTCATTTGGGATAACTCTTTTTATGGTTTAGGCTAATTACTAGACTCGAGATGTTAGATGGGTCGGGTTCTTAGTCGGTTCATATGTCCAAACATCCATTCCTCATACTCTTTCAACTCGAGCTCTTGATTGAAGTGGAAGAGTAATTCTTGAGTAGTGGATACGAACTATTCAGCTCCCCTAATAAATGGATATTAGTTTATTAGAGTGATAAAACATGGGTCTCTATATAAGGAAGTGCCTATGCTAAGCCTTTTCACTATTTCCTACATATCAGATAAAAAGTTAGAGAGAAAACGCTCTATCGCCTCATTTCGAGCCATAGAAATTTTTTCAATTCGATAGTAAGAAATCAACTTGACATATAACTTATTTTCTTTCTTTATAGGTTAGTTTTAAAGAATAATTTTCCTTTCTTTTCAAACTCGACCCTAGGTAATCTCTTTTTCTTATGTCTTACCCCCTCTTTTATGTTATATGATATTTTGTAATGACAATGCACAAATAAAAGACCTTGGGCTTGGGCTCCTAGGATATCTCATAATACCCCAGCACAAGTGATAATGTAGGGTTCTCTATAGAGACAAACCCTATAAGTGATGACGGGAAATCTCAGCCTCATCCTTCTACCTCTGACCCTTCTTCTTAGGTCGTGCCAACTATTAGGTTAAAGGTGCTCCAAACTCAAATCTCAATGGATAGGTCATGAAGAAAGAAGACGAGGAATATAGGTGTTTGGAAGCCCACAGGCTATACTAAGGGTTGGTGGGCCAAAGTTAAGACTGGTAGTTTATCACCACTGGATGATGAGAGATTGAGGAAAACATATAAGATACCCTCCTCAGTGGAAATAATGATTCTAGTGGTAGGGGTCTGTGACAATGACCAACCTCTAACTGGGTGGAAGGTCTTTAATGAGAAGGCTCTATGGTTAGGGGTCAAGTTTCCCCTGTACCCTTTTATAAGGAAATATTTAGCAAGGAAATAGCTCAAGCTAGGTCAGCTAATGCCTAATGGCTGGAGGTATTTACTCTACCTAATAGTAATATACAAGTAGCTAAGTGTGGATTTGGAAATACCTATGTTTAAAAAAGCCTAAGCCTGGAAACATAATCCAATAGACCCAAGGAAAGTGTACATGTCTATGAAGCAAGATAAAGGTATAAATGTGGCCCTTCCTGAGAATGAGAAGAATTGGAAGGAATATTTGTTCTGTCTCTGGTTGGTGGGAATCTCCAACAAATGACACAAGCTTGCTTAAGATCACCTGGAATGCTACAAAGGTCATGATAAGGAACATGGTTTCCTTCATCATGACCTTAACATTGGATGCAAAGAAACATTTGGATGATATAAAAAACTATCTATCTGAGAAGACCTTGTAAATGAATCTATTAAATACCCCGTACTTTGTCACATGTGGACTGATGAGTCATAGTTCAGTGGAGACCCCTCCTAGGATTTTTTGTAAGCCTCGTGCGCCTCCCAATCACAGGAACATTCCTACAAATTATGGGGGTAGGTTTAAAGTGGTCCTTAATGATGGTGAACTAACCCTCAGACTTAAACATTTTTTTATTGGCTTGAATGATGAGTGCTTAAAAAGAACTAAAATTACCATGATTTAATGTAATTTAATTGATTAAATATAATTATATTTGTATGATTTTATCATATTTTTATATAAATTTATATAATTTAAAGACTTGAAGAAAAAATACTGGAGTCAATACATCACAAATATGTTGAGAAACAAAATGAGGAAAAGTCAAACAAATGGAAAAATTGGACAAAATAGGTCAAAACAATAAAAAATGTCAAAAATGCCGAGTCCCACATGCAGCCAGCACACGTCTATGCCTATCATGCGCGCATGTCACGCCAAGTTTTGCACGCACCCACACATGCCATCATTTTTTTGTCACAAATCTCACCTCCACACGCATGTCATCCGTTCCAAGTGCATCCAAAATAAATATTTGAGATATTTTCCCACTTTTTTTGGATTTTTTCTCATCTATAAAAGGACTCTTCCCCTATTGTAAAAATCATCCCTAAAAATCTCCTCTTTCTCTCTCTAGAAAGCTCTCTTTGTTTTTTTTTGTTTTAAAGTTTTTTTTCTTTTTGAGAAGAACTAGCTATTCTTTTATAAATTTTTAGTTTTTGATTTAATAAATATAAATGCAAATCTGTTTGGAGGTTTTCCAAAAACAGAATTAGCATCAAATTTCCATAAGGATTCTTTTGAGATATAATTTTAAGATGAATTATTTATAGTTCTTTTTATGTTTTATTCTTATATTTTATATTTAATTTTTCTATAATTAAATTTAATATGACTGAGTGTTTGTAAATATGATATAATAATAATGTTGTTATGCTTACAAAATATTAAATAGATAAAAAATTTCTATAAAATAAATTGATTTTATTTTTGTTCAAGATTTTATATTAAGGATGTTATAGAGAAATATATTATTTTTCATTTCAAACTTAAATTTGAAAATTAGATTTTAAATATCTGGTCTCATTTAGAGTAGTGCCATTTTATTTGTTGATACAATCGCCTCGTAGTTAGAGTAAAACTTTATTTCAAAACAAATTTATAAGACCTATTATTCGAAAATATATTGACAACATATTTTCAGTAATGATTTTAAAACTTAAAAGTTAGTACTCGAATAATTAAATTCTTAGGTTTAATTTGGACACCTTGAATAAAGTCTAATTAACTCTGCCTAAAGATGTGATTAGTTGGTTTGCAGTTTTCTTAAAAATAAAGCTAAAATTTAATACTTAATTAAATAATAGGCCCCACCTAAGGATATTAACACTTCTTCGCCTCTTGTTTTTGCAGATACTATAGATTTTGACGCTGATGCTCTCCTAACATGGCTTAAGAGTAGGGCTCTTCCTCAAAAAATACACCTCCCATGCAAGGGAGGGAGTTCTTTAATGTGTGGAACAAGAGCAAGAAAGGCTTCTCTACTTCCTTCAAAAAGAAAAAAAGATGGATGAACTCGTGCTTAAGCTTGAGCCGCTAAACATATTTGAGCCTTCACCAGCCTCCCTTGGTTGACACACCTCTCCCTCTTCTTGCTTGACTCCTCCAGCATCTGTTCAACCTGTAAAGGATTCCCAAAAAGGGAAAAACATAGTCAATCATCTTACGGTCGATATGGATGGGGTGACTCTATGTCAAAGCATGCCACCGGAGTAGCTCAACCATTATGTGTGCCATTTTCTTGTTGTGGCACCTGAGAAGCAACTTGACACATTATGTGAGGGCGAGAGCTGAGAGGCCATGATCAGTTTCTTGAAGTACCAAGTATGCCACTAACTTCTTTCAGTGAACACTTTTATTTATTGTGAATGTATATTTGTGATGTTTGACCTTGTGTCATTTGAATTTTTCAAGTAAAGCTACTCTTTTGGTTGAATAGGACCCGAGGCTTGGAAAGCTTGAAGTGTGAACTTGTTCAAAAGAAAGAAAAGCATGCCTCAACCTGGAACAAGTACATGCTTTTGTTGGCCAAGGCCACTAAATAGGAAGTCAAGGCCATAAGAGTAAGAGAAATTGACCAAGGTTTTCTTTGAGATAAATGACTACGCTAGACATATGACCAAGCTCAAAGAGGCTAAGGAAAAGGCTGAGGCAGACCTTGAGGCCAATAATTATAAAGTAACTGAAATAGAAGACAAGGATAAGTGTGAGTTTGGTTTTATGGCCAAGTAGCTCAACTCGTGCATAGAAAATGGGTATGGGTTGGTGATGGACTCTTTTAAAAAGGAATCCAAGAAGAGAGACCTAGGTGAGTAATATTACCAAATTTAAGACATCATGGTTGCTTATCAGTATGTGCCTATCTATTCCCAAGGTGGGGATGAGGAATAGGATTCTGACTTGGGCGATAGTGAGGACAATACCGAAGTGACTGATGTAAAGGCAAGGTCGGGGACCGTTGACATGGTGATGACTCAAGGCCAGGGACCATTGACATGGTGATGACTCAAGACCCTTGTAGATTTTTAGTCCTCCCCCTTCTTTTGAGCTTGACACCACTCATTCTTATGTGGTCACAAGATATGTCTTGTAATTTTTTCTTTTTAATCATTAATGAAAATCAACTTAATTTTGGGAACTGTGTTGATTATTTAGTAGTGTAATTATATCATTTTTTTCTACCCATTTATGATGTTGACCTACCTCTCTATTTTTGAGACATGTCATTTAAACCTTTTTGGACAGCATCCCCCTATAAAAAGACAACTTTATTGAAATATTTTGGCTTAGAGGAATTTTTTGAATGCAGAAAACTTTGCTTAAATATTTTTCAACTACTTCTCCATCTTTTTTGTTAGAAATTTATGGGATTTGATCGTGCTAGTAGGAATTCAATTCGGGTTTTGAAACTAAAAAACATAAGAGAGGTGAGGTTGCTTCTTCTAAGGAACAACTATCTCGTACTCGAACCAGAGAGAAGAAGACTATGACCAAAATGGCCACCCTCTTGGACAAGGAGTCTTATTTGGTGAACTTCTATATGAAGCGATCTGATGGGCTTTTCCTAAATGTGATGGGAGTTGCTGATGGATTAGAAAATTCTATGTTTATGTTAAATTTGATCCCCTCTGAGGAAATGACCAATTTCCAAGAGAAATTTATCAAGATTTAGGTAGAGCTATTACATCTGGTGGAAGAGGCTGATGACCCAGACACTAATCGGGCATCTAAGAACCTGAATCATTTATAACTTTCTTGGTGACTAAGCTATGTAATAATAAGTTTATTCAAAAGCATTATGGGTTCGAACAATAAAAATATTCTTAATAGAATTCATTTGCAATGTCCAACCATTGCATTTTTATGTGTATTTTTGTTGTTTATTAGGGAGCGAACTCTACAAGTGTCATGGTGGTCTACCTTACTCTCAACCAAGGTGATTAGCTTGTGACTTTTGCAAGTGTTAGTGTACTCTACTCGGTTCTTAACCGAGGTGACCAATCTGTGACCTGTAATAGTGGAAGAGAGAGTTCTACCTGGTTCCTGACCAAGGTGCTCAACTCTTCTTTCAATGCTAGAATGCCAACCTGGTTCTTGATCAAGGTGAATGACTCATGAATTTTGCTAATGTTAGGGCACTTTACCTGGTTCTTAACCAAGTTGATAAGACCTTGACCTATTACAGTGGAAGAGGGAGCTTTACTTAGTTCCTAGCCGAGGTGTTCAACTCTTCCTTAAATTTCAAAGTGCCAACTTGGTTCCTAACCAAGGTGAAAAACTCTTGACTTTTGCAAGTGTTAAGGCACTTTACCTAGTTCTTAACTGAGGTGATCAGCCTGTGACCTATAATAGTAGGAGGCTTCTAAGAGAAAACCATTTATTGAAGGAAGTGTCTTCATAAGTATGCATACAATGATGCTACATGAAATTATTAAATTGAGATACATCAGAAGTAATATTTCTTTTAGTGTCTGGAATTCCAGATGGTTCCATCCTTAGCTTCATCGATGTTTCTCAATAAGTAGGCCCTCCTAGTGTTGTTTCAATTATTTGGTAAGCTCCTTCCCAATTTTCACACATTTTATCGGCCATTCATTCCTTCTTGTTAGGTAAGACCCTTCTGAGAACCAAATCACCCATGTAAAATGCTTTAAAGTACATGACCTTGTTGTAATAATATAATACTCTTATTTTCTGCTCGATTATCCTTCTCAAGTCTTCATCCCATTTCTCCTCGGCGAGGGTCAGTTTGATTACTCTACTCACCTTGTTCTATTCTTTTGTCAGGTTCGACCTCATATTGAGTATTGTAACTTCAATTGGTATTATAGACCATAAAAAATAGAGTCTCGTTAGTACTTCCCCGAGAGCTAGCCTTAACATCCCATAATGTACCAGGTATCTCCTCAACCCATCTTCCCTTTTGACTCTCCAACCTTTTCTTTAGTAAGTTGATAATCAATTTATTGGAAGATTCTACTTGACCATTGGCTTGTGGATAATATGGCGTTAAATGGCATATCTTGATGTTGTAATTGAGGGCAAACTCTTTAATGTTACAACTTGTAAATTTCCTCTTGTTATTTGTGATGAGCTCCTTGAGTAGACTAAACTAACAAATTATAGACTTTCATATAAAGAAAAACACCTATTCTTCTTGTATTCTTCCCACAGGTTCTACCTCGATCCATTTTGAAAAGTAATTAGTGACCATTAGTAGAAACTTCTTTTGACCCTTAGCTGGGGGTAGGGATCCCACTATGTCAAGGCCCTACTTGTAGAAGAGCCAAGGACTCACCACCCTTATCATGGTGTTTGGAGGCGTGTATGATAATAGGGAGAATCTTTGGTACTTACCGCATTCCTAAGTGTATTTTTATAATATGCCTACATAATGGGCCAATAATAGCCCTGCCTTTTAATCCTTTGTGATATCCTCCTTCCATCTGAATGAGAGTCACACTCCCCCTTATGTGCTTTAAACATCAATCTTTCAGCTCCTTCCTTGGCTACGCACAAGATCCCAGGTCTGAGTATGGTTCTTCTCAATAACCTACCTACCTTGATCATGTATTGACCTACGTTAGCCTTGATTTCCTTTGCAATTTTGCGATCCTAAGGTAGGTCTTCACTTTCTAGGAAATTATAGATCGGGGTTAACCATGGGTTGGTAAGAGCATCCACACACCTGACTATTCTTTCTACTTCCTCCAAACTTGATTTTTGCAGGATCATTACCAACATTACTCGGTTATGGTTAACCTTTCGCACTAATGCCAAAGTAGCCAAAGCATCAATGTGACCATTCTCATTTCCAACAATTGTCTTGATCTCAAACTTGGAAAATTTTAAGCATTCATGCTTTAACCTCTCCAGATACCACTTCATCTTTCCATCCCTAGCTTCAAATGTCCCAAAGAATTGGTTTACCACTAGTGTAGAATCACTATGCAAGGTGATCTTATCTGCTTCAAGATTTTTTTATTTCATAGCCCTAAATATGGCAACCACATACTCCGCAACATTATTAGTTGCATGGAAATCAAGTCTGACAGCATACTCAAAACAATTGTTGTCGTGATCAATTATAACCACTCCTAGCCCTGCACCATTGAAGTCGTGTGCTTCATCAATGAATACTTGCCAGGTTGGCATCTCCTTTTGATCCACCCACACACTTTCTTTTTCTCCTCATTGCTGATGACTTCTCGTGTCTCCTTGAATTTTTCCACAAACTCAACCACTATGTGTCCCTTGATGGTTGTTCTAGCCATGTATTTAATGCAATACTCTCCCAATTCTATGGTGATTAGTTCCAGTCTTTCTGTTACTTATGGCCTCATAAGTATGCTTTTTAGTGGTATGGAGGTAAGTACTACAACCTTGTGGGAAAAGGCCAACTTTTCTAAGGTTAGATATCTACTTTGAGCATCCGTTAGGATTTGACTGATGTAGTAAATGGGATGCTGAACCTTGTCTCTTTTGACTAAGAGCACAACACTGCAAGTATGGAGAGCCACAACCAAATACAATTAAGGTGTCTCACTAGGGAGAGGGCTAACCATGATAGGGAGGGTTTTTAGGTATCGCTTGATTTCTTCAAAGGCCCTATCACAGTCCTAATTCCAAAAAAGTGACGTGTTTTTCTTCAGCATTTTAAAGAATGGTAAACACTTGTTTGTGCATTTGGAAATTAACCTTTTTAGCACCAGTATTCTTCCATTGAGCTATAGGATCCCCTTCAAGTTCATGGGTGGCCCCATGTTAACCAAGACCTATATCTTATTTGGGTTGGCCTCAGTCCCTCAAGTAGATACAAGGTATCCTAAGAACTTATCTACAACAACACCAAAGACATACTTCTTAGGTTTAAGTTTCATACAATACCTACGGATTACCGAGAACACATCCTTTAGGTCTTTGACATGGCTTATGGGCTATGTTAATTTTACTATCATGTCATCCACGTATGCCTCCAAGTTTCTCCCCAACTGGTCTACAAATATTTTGTTGATGAGACATTGATATGTAGAAGGTCCCTTCCTTAGTGATGAAGGATGTTTATTCCTCATCCTCAGGGTACATTTTGATTTGATGGTATCCTATTATACCCCCAAGAAACTCATCAATCCAAAGCCAACGGCAGCATCAATTAGTTGATCAATGCTTGGGTAGAGGAAGTAATTTTTTGGGCAAGCCTCGTTTAAGTCTGTGAAGGCCACACATATGTAGGGTGAACCATATGCCTTTTTTACCAACACTAAATTTGAAAACTAAGTAGGGTAGCTAATTTCCCTTATAACTTGTTTCTCTAAGGGTGGAGACCTGAGTTTTAATCACCTTATTCTTATCCCTCAGGAATTTTCCCTTCCTTTGTTAGATAGGTATAGCCTCTGGGTTGACATTTAACCTATGAGTTATGACCTCTGAGTCAATCCTAGACATGTCTACCGAGATCCATGCAAAGACGTCAGAATTTTCTCTGAGGAAATGTGAAAGTTGCTCTTCCATCTCTACTGTTAAGTCTGAACTTAGCTTCAAAGGATGGTTCTCACCCTCACCCTCTATTGGCAAGTCTAGTACCCCATTTCCATTAATAGACCTTGCCAGAATTTTACCCCTAGCCTCCTTTGAGAGAGGGCCTGCGGTGATTTCTACTTGAGAGTGAGCTCTTTCATGGTGACGTTGTAACAACTTCTACCTTCTCTTGATCTCCCTTTATCTCCCTCATGCCCTCTTCAGTGGGGAATTTGATCACTTAGTGGAAGGAGGATAGAAATCTTCAGTGGGGAATTTGATCACTTAGTGGAAGGAGGATAGGACTGCCTTCATTAGTCATCACTATTGATCCTCTTACCATGATGGGCAACACCATTGTCCCTACAACATAGGTGGTGTTGTTGTTGAATCCTACCAAGTGTATTTTTGTCCTTATAATTTCAGTCTCCTTTACCCTTGGAGCTCTTATAGTAGACAAAAAAAGAAGATCCACTAAGCTTCCTATCTCGATTATGATTTGGCATACACTACAAAACCTAATTCTCAAAGTGATCATTAATGGGTCTTCATGATGGGACAAAGTCACGTCCTCTTTTACCATTTCCTTCTACAAGGTCTTAACTTTCTTTCAAGATTGAAAAAATTCATCGCCTCTCCATATACTTCCTCCAATGTATGAGGAACTATATTTGTAAGCTCTATGAACATGTCAAAGTTCTTTAGTAGGCCACGCCTAAAGGCTTCTATAGCATTAGAGCTAAGATAGTTTGAAATTTCTAAATTTTCCTCCCTTAATTGTTTCATATACTCCTTGGTAGACTCACCCCTCTCTTGAATAATTGAGAAGATGTGGTGTGACTTCTTCCTTAGAGGCTTGTTATAGGCATAGTTGGTAATGAACAACTTGGTAAACTGTGAGCTGCCAGGTTGTTGAACCACTTTTAGGCACCATCACAGAGGGTAGCAATGAACAATTTTCACATCATGGCATCATGACATAAGGTCCATGACCGTCTTGAAATATTGTACATGCATGACAGGGTCTTTAGTTCCCAGTTAATAAGGGCATTTACGAGCATCAAACTTGGTTGGTGGTTCATCATTTTCTATCTCATCGGAGAATGCAGAGACATGAAGGTGCTCACAATCCCTATCCAAATCATAGAAGACCTTACCCATCTCATATTTTTAGTAGCCACTCTCAACACATGATCTTGCTTTTTGTTAGCTTCCTCCAATGCATGAAACTACTCCTCCCAACTTTTCCTCTCTTACAATCACTGCTCATTGCTAGGTCTCACCAAGCTGGAAAGAGGGTTCCCATCAAATTCCTATTTTCCTTGATTTGACGCGAGCATAACACATTTTGGCCTATTTTAGTCGATTAGGCTAGGGGTTCGATCCTCAGAGGCTCCCTCACCTGATTGTGAGTGCATGGACCTTTTTTCCACCTGATCTCCTCGAGCTATTTTCTTAACTCGAGGAGTTGATGAGCCAACTCTTGTTGAGTGCTAGTCTATGTTCTAGCCTTGTTATGGATGGGTGAGGTGTTTCCCTTTACTACTACGGCCTCCTTGTTTACTATTCTTAATCAACCTTCAGAACTTTTTCCTACCATGGTGATAAGTTATATGTGATTCTTAGTCTCTTAAATATCTCTTAGAATTCAGGGTGAATCCTATAAGGTATAGGGTCAGAAGCTAAAGCTCAACCTCAAAATCTAAGCCCTACGGTAGATACCAAAATGTTAGGATTGGTCCAATTTTAAGAGAGAGAACTTGGAGAGAAGTCAAAGAAATTTGTTGATTGTGTGGATTCCTTAAGAGGTGCATCTATTTATAGAACATTATATATACATATGTCAATTACATAGGATGTACACATACATGGGATGTCAAAGGGGTATATATGGTAAAAAGTGATACATTTTATGGTTTTAGGTTGACCATAGCTCGAGTTGGTGGTCAACCTTATAGGTAGCATGGTTCCCTTATACGGATCTCTCTTTTGCTGGTGCATTGAAAGTATGGGATTAGGTAGGTCATTTGGGATTACTTGTCTTATAGCTCAGGTTGTTGACTAGACTCAGGCTAATAGATGGGCAGGGCTCTTTGTTCGTACATATGTCCAATATGTGATATTAAATGAATGAGTGCAATCCTATGTGTTATAGTTATAAGATATACCTAAAGTATGACTATATGAAATTTTGATGTTTCTTCGACTTTACTTGATAGACTTGATTGCAAGCTTAATAAAATATTTACATGTAAATGTTTTGTCCATAAAAATAGCCAAAAATTATAATCCTTATAGTAAGGAACTTTCTATTGACTCTTTTGGTAACAATTTTTCATTACTCTTTTCCCTTATAAGTTTTTTAAACTAAAAACACTCTACATTTCCCACATATTGCCAAATATCTGGTGAGTGTCCCCCAGTTTGCTTTACATAATTATATCTATTTTGAGTTTCACCCCACTTATTATTGAGTCAAGAATCATGTGGAGTGCACTGTTCTACTATAAGGTCACTTTCTTAATGGTTTATATGTTTTTGACCTCTCTTTGTCTCAACTAAAAGCTGCACTGTCCAATGTATCTCAGTCATTCTCATCTATTGCTTAGTCTGTTTTTGATGCATATGCTTTTTCTGTTTCATTTACTCATGCTAGTCTAGCCTTGTGGCATCGTCGACTATCACATGCTTCTATTCCAATTGCTAAAAGGCATTATAATAGCCTAATATTTTGTTTCATGAAACTAGTTTAGCTTTTAGCTTAGTTTGTTCATCTTTTCATGTTAGCAAGAGTAATAAATTTCCTTATAGTTTTAGAATTGAATATGCTACTCAACCACTTCAGGTAATTCTCTAACGTTTGGGTTGCAACTATCTCTTCAAGAAATGGATATCAATATTACATTCATTTTGTTGATGAATTTTCTCATTTAAATGGATTCACTTTCTTGAAAGAAAAATGACATGTATCAAGCCTTTTTTTGTGATGACTTTACGAAAGTAGAATTATTAGCGCACCTTTTTGCTTAATATTTACTTATTTTATTCAATAAATAGCATTTTGAGGGTTAAAAATATTAAAATATAAATTTTTTAGTGAAAAGGGGTAAAAATAATTTTTTGTAATATTTTGAGATTTGTTTTGGATTTTTATGAATTTTTAACACAAGGCCAATCAAGAGCTACCATGTGGCTTGTCACGTAAGTAGATGAGCTAACAAGGCAAGCCACATAGACACCATGCAAATAGGGAGAATGAATCGTATACACCATGAAAAGAGTAGTACCATCGTGATTGCTCCCCACGTTTCACCCGTGCATCACGCCATCTGTTACCGTGAATCACGTTGTGCAACATGGTGCTGACTTAACATGAATTAACTCGGATTGGTCTCCCTTGCCACTTGTAACACTCTGATTCGCCCAATGAATTCTATATGCCACGTGTCGCTCTCTGATTGGTTATCACTATCATTTTTGCTTATTTTGATCTCAACCCTTGATCTAAAGCTGATCAAATGGTCCAGATAGCACCTGAGCAATATTTAAGCCCCCAATCACTTCATAAACCCTAAGGAGCTACCATTAGCATAATTTTGGTCAATTTTTGGAGCTAAAAAGAGAGAAAAATTTAAAAGGAGATACAATTTTGGTGGAGATTCAATAGGAGATTAACACTACAATTCAATAGATTGATTGTATTTCTTATTCTACTCTTTTCTTTATCAATTTTTATGTCTTTCTTTATGAAAAATATGAACTTTATGGACATAATTATGTGTAGTTAATTTATTAATCTAAGGATCTTATGAAACCAATTTTCATCATGAGATGATCTTTAGTTATAATTATAATTTAATTATATTATTTAATCTGATTTTTATTTTATTAATTGTTTGGCCAACAATTTATCAGTAGAGATAATTAAATAGATTTGAGAGAATTATTTAATTATTTATCTTGATTAAATAACATACATAGTTTGTAGGCAGAGATGTATGATTCTTAGGTATGTGATCCATAATTGATGAACTTAATAATTAGTATGTAATTTAATTGGAATGGGAGTGTGATTAAATTAATTACTATACGGTGTGTAGTTTACTTGAGAAATAAATACATGCTAGGTTAGATTCAATTGATTATGTAATTAATTGATTATTATATTAGGGGGATTTTAGCGATTCTCATATTTAGAAAATTGGGGGATTAAGTATTCCTAGATATTTTCTCATATATCTTTTTAGTTACCAAATATGATTTAATTAATTATTGTTATTTACTTTTACTTATTTTAATTTTGCCTCCTTAAAATATAAAAACACATAAAAAAATTATTTTTATTTTTTTTAGTTTTTAAAATTAGTTTCTAATAAAATAATCTCTATGAGAACGATCTTTTTTTATCATTATATTATTTGTTGCGATATGTATACTTGCATATTCATTACACACACTTTGTGTATGGCGATTAGACTTTAAATCATAATCAGAATTACAACTTAACTCCAAAATTAAAATTATACATAGTGAATGGGGTGATGAGTTCCAAGGTATTACACATATACTCAGTACCTCTGGTATTGTCCATTAAACCTCATGTCCTCATGCTCATGAGAAAAAATGGGTTGGTTGAGAGGACGCATAAAAACATTGCTGAGTTGAGTGTAGCCAATATGTCTCATGCTTCTTTGCCTATGCATTTCTAGGATGAAGCTTATTTTTCTAGTACTAATCTCATTACTTTTCTTATTACATCTACTTTGAATGATAAATATCCTTTTGAAACACTATTTCAATCAAAACCTAATCTAATAAATTTTAAAGTTTTTAGATGCATTTGTTTCCTTGTCTCATACCTTATAATGATCATAAACTACAATCTAAGTCTCTTCCATGTACTTTTCTCAGGTATAGTCCTTGTCGTAGAAGGAATAAATGTCTTTTCTATGATGGTCGGTTGTACATAAGTCGAGATGTTATCTTTGATGAGTTTCGATTTTCTGATTCATATCAATCAATGACCAATGTTCCTTCTACTTCTACACTACCCAATAGATCTGTTTTGCCTACTTTGTGTAAAATTAAGTCTCAAGTTTCTTTCGAGCCTTTTTTGTGCCCATCTGATACTTACTTCGTGAGCTTGGTTTAATACCTTAACAGTAGCTCCTAAAGTCATGGCCTTCACTCAATCTCTTGCTCGTATGTCTTTTTTAAAAAAACATTCCTTTACTTCTACATCTATCTTTTGATTTATGTTGGTGATATCATCATTACTTGAAGTAGGGAAAGTGAAGTGCAATCTATAATTTCTACCCGTAATGCTAAGTTTTTTCTAAAATATCTTGGTTTACTTAGTTATTTTCTTGTTGTTGAAGTGAATCACTTGACTCATGGTGACTTACTTTTTACTTAGTGTAAGTATGCTTAAGAACTTCTTCTTAAAACTAGTATGGACAATACTTAGCCTTGTGCTACTCTTATGCCTACTGGATGTACTCTTTTTGCTTATGTTAAGGATACATTTGATAATCCATCTCAGTATAGAAGTGTTATGTGGTGCTCTACAATATCTTAGCATTACTAGGCCACATTTTTCATTTGTTTTCATGTTTTCCATAAGGTTTGCCAACCCCTCTCTCTCTCTCTCTGGATTTGTAGATTCATATTAGGGGTGGTTCATAATGATAAATGTTCAACCACTAGTTTGGTCATTTACTTAGGAGCTAATACTATATTTTGGTTTAGTAAGAATCAACCTACAGTCTCATGTTCATGTTCAAGTACAAAGGTAGAGTACATAACTCTTGCAAACAGAACATATGAACTTATGTGTACATAGCTCTTGCAAACACAACATATGAACTTACGTGGATTAAGTATCTTTTTAAGGAGTTGAAAATTTCTTTGCCTAGCTATCCAGGCATTTGGTGTGACAACCTGAGCATAGTTACTCTTAGTGCTAATCATGTATGTTATGCTCACACTAAGAATGTTGAATGGGATTTTTATTTTGTGCATAATAGAGTACTTGCATCTCAACTACTAGTAATGCACCTACCTTCTTCACATCAACTAACAATGTGTTTACTAAACCCCTCAATGCATCTCAATTCAATTTTCTTCATAACAAACTCAGTTTCATTCACGTGCCACTGAGTTTGGGGAAAGGGAGGGGGGATGTCGGAGTACGTGAAACCAAAAACTCAAGCATTAGCTCAAGCATGATAACTAATGCATGTGTCATCGACAAAAAATCAATTAGTGATCCATGTGCAATCAAGTCTACTAGCTCCAACTCACCCACTCATGAAGGTGCTCAAGAAATGCAAGGAATTCAACATACACTACAAGTCTAACAAACTTCAGCACATGAAGAAAAATAGTTGAAAAGTTGGCAAAATAGTTTAAAATATAGAAATTTGTATCCACTTGTTTGCTACTTATTCATGTCACATCAAAAGCGATACATAAAATTTTAAAACTATCTTACCCGTTGAAGGTAAATTAATAAAAGTACTATATTTATCAAAACCTATTATTTAACTTTTGAAATGTAACAAATATACTATCAACCTTTTCGTTGCAAAAGTACTATTTAAAAAGTTAACATTGCTTTGTAAAATAAACTTTTACCATCGAAATTTTATAATTTGTATAAATCTTTAAGTAAATTGGTCACATAGGATTCACCAATGATACTTTATAACGTGTAAAAGTTGGTATTATATTTATCATATCTAAAAGTCCAGTAATAAATTACAATAAAACATAAAAATTTGGTGGTAGGTTTATTGATTTTTAATAAATTACCTTAACACGACCTCTCCAACTACATTAAGGTTTGTTCTCGGTCCTAGGAGGTTCCAGCTTTTGACAACCAAATAATTAGTCATGCAGCACTAGAACACCGCTTGAATAGATGCAAAGTTTTCAGCAAAATACTCAACAATCGGGCCTAGTTTTTTAGCAAGGATTGGAATCGTCCAGTCTACATGGATGCTCCAGAAAAAAAGAGAGGGAGAGAGAGACCGCACCATTCCACATCCGGTTTTATGGTTTCTATGGACACCGTACTTGCAGCTAATCAAATGGACCACGCACAATATCATTTCACAAAGCTTGCAAGAAACAGATGTTCAAATTCAAGATGCACGTAAAATAAAAACAATACAACACAATCATATTCTCTACCCTTTTATTTTCCTTCCTCTTTTGGGATCTTAATTGCCAGCTATACGCAAAGTTGAAGACAAACCTAAATGAAAAAGGAGAATCATAATTCATATCATTTCCATTAATAAATACGTAGCAGTGGTACAGCAGATGGAAAAAACAAAATTGCTGCAGCCCCTGTCACTCACTCAGCTGCTCGCTATGTTAGGTTATAGTAATACACGTGATAAAAAAAATGGCAAAGAGAATGACACAAAACAAGGGACCTTACACAGCCAACTAACTAGCAAATGGTTACATTTCCAAGCAAAGATTGGATGTGCCAAAATTCCTATGTTTACCATCAGCCACATTAGTCAGACGAAATCCATGATTAGGAAGCTGATTGATGAGAAGAGTTTCCAGTTCACAGGCCAAACTCTTCCCTGGGACTGTGAAATACAGGAAACTGGCTTTCTGCAGTCCATCTTTCGAACGATGCGCATGGATTCTTCCTTCCAAATCATCCGTCTGGCAAAATTTTGCAAAAACATTTGTCACATATCGACATGGCCAAAGAGTTAAAAAAATATTCAATGAAAAAAGCTAGAAATGAGAAAGAGATAAGCTCAATTAATGCCACTAAGTTTTAAGCTGAAACTCAATCCAGTAGCAGCCTAATACTATCAAATCTAAACTTATATGTAAATTACATCAGACTAAGCAAGAACTCATATTCAGTAAAGTGGGCAGTGGAAACATACATGTTAACTGAAAATTACCTCTCCTACATAGAGTTTCTTGTCAGGTCTGAGCATCACATAGACACTAGAAGCACCTATAGTTGACGGGGGTGGTTGTTCTCTGGACCCAACTGCAATACATTTGATCTCTGCAAATTCTGATGTTACTTCCTTGTAATGCTCTATGAGTTTCCTTGGGCATATGGCATTGATTGCACTCTCAAGTTTCTTTAACAAGCCTTCTCGTTGGTTTGTTGATTCAATTATTTGGGCAGGTTCACTTTTGCTAATATCTAATGGGAGATTTGATCTAGTAGAGCCATTTGAATTGAGACATGAACACATTTCTTCTAGGGCTGTGACATGTTTTCCAGCAATCACCTCTTTTGCATAAACTGCATGATAAAGCCCCTCAGCTCTTTGGATTAATGTTTCAGGAATACCTTCCCTCTTAGCTGTTTCAAATGCTAGGCTTTCCCTACAAATCCCATCCATCAGTTTCCAGGTTGGTTTTGTTTGGCCATCAATAAATACTGTTCCCATTGCTTTGTAAACGGTGTTCTTTGCATTTAATGGCAAATTAAATATACCATGCAAGTGAGTTGATATGATTCCCAGGCAATCTATTTTATCAAGAGTTTCAACAATGCTACCAGCAATACAAGTCCCCTTAGCAGTTTCCGTTCCCCGGCAAATTTCGTCAACAAGCACAAGGCTTCTTTTACTGGCTGCAGAAATGATTGACCGAAGCTCTGACATTTCCACCTAGGAGTCAAAACTGGGTAAGATAGCTCACATTTCTTACCAATTGATTGTACAAGCCAGATAAATAAAAATACTTCATAAACAATATATGGTGACTGAAGCATAGCATGCAAAGATACCTGAAATGAACTTTTCCCATCAGCAGGACTATCATAAGATTTCATGTGAAGCATGATAGCATCGAAATGAGGAATAAAAGCTGCTTCTGCAGGCACCATGAACCCACAGGTTCCAAGTAAAGCAGCAGCACAGAGAGATCGAAGTAAACTTGACTTACCACCGCCATTTGGTCCAGTCAAAAGACATAGTGATTGCATATGAACAGTGTTCTTCACAGCATTGCCTTCTGCTAAATCAAACCAGTAAGGTGATAGACCAACTATCTTCATTCCACCAGCTCTATCCCCGGGTTTAACTTCCTGTGATCAATGCCTCAATATGAGAAACACAAGACAACAAAAATCTGGTATTAATGTAGCAGAAGTAATTGTAAACAGGCATCGGAACAGAACATGCATAAAAATGAGTAACCATTTACTTTCTTTTTCGATCAATGGGTATATGGAGTGGCAGTAACCATCTCCTTGAACATAGCAAGATTTTGTGTCTTAGAAAAACAATCAGATTTGAATATCCATCATATAATGGTTGGATATGTTTTAAGTAAAAAAAGAATTTAGAAACAAACTTGTAAAATCAATGATTCATTCTCACTCTTCATTCACAGATCACAGCTGATATATTACAATGTAAAAAAGTATTTATCATGCATCACTCAAATTAATATGCCTCTTATTTGAATTTTTATGGTTATTTTAGGAAGAACAATTCAATATTTGATTCCACAACGCACGATATTAATATACCTGAGCATATAAAATATAATGCCCGTCACCCAAATGAGTAACATTTTGTTCCCATAATTTACTTTTTTGAAGATGTTGAATTACAACAATATTTCTTTATTCTTAATGGAAAGATGATACATAGTATACATACATAGATATGATTGACCATATAAAATAACTAAAATACCCCTAGTTTTAACATTCGTTCTTGTAAAACTCAGAATTCACTCTTATATTTCTCATTCAAAGACACCACCTATTTATATACAAAGTTAGAGACAATCTTAGATGACATACACCTAATACACAACTAAGACACCTAATACACAACTAATATATTCACCTAGTGTTAGACATCTAATATACACACAACTAATCATTTTTAACACTCATCAAATTGGAGCATAAATATTAATCATGTCCAATTTGTTACAAAGATAATCAACCCAAACCCCACTTAAAGCTTTCGTGAAAATATCTCCTAATTGTTCTCCAGTCTTCATATATCCTGTAGAAATCAAACTTAATTGAATTTTCCCGCGAACAAAATGACAATCAATTTCAATGTGTTTAGTTCGCTCATGAAACACAGGATTAGAAGCAATATGAAGAACAACTTGGTTATCACACTACAATTTCGCTGGTACTGAAGTTTTAAAACCTACTTCATCCAAGAGTTGATATATCCATATTATCTCATACGCAAATTGTAGCATAACCCTATATTCTGACTCTGCACTCGATCGTGACACGTTCTGCTTTTTTACTTTTCCATGAGACCAAATTTCCTCCAATGAAAATACAATAGCCAGATGTGGATCTTCTATCCACTTTAGAACCTGCCCAATCTGTATCTGAAAAACATTCAATATGAGTGTGTCAATGATTTGTATACATCAGGTACTCCTTTCAAGTAACACAAAATTTGCTCTAACGCTGCTCAATGATGAACTGTTGGGGATGACATAAATTGGCTAACAATATTGATCGAATATGCAATATCTAGACGAGTCACGGTAAGGTAATTCAGCTTTCCAACCACCTTTCGATATCTCTCAAAATCTTTAAAGGATTCTCCATCTCTTGTAAGGTGGATGTTCGGAGTCATTGGATAGAACCTGCCCAATCTGTATCTGAAAAACATTCAATATGAGTGTCAATGATTTGTATACAAGATACCATGTTCAGGTACTCCTTTCAAGTAACACAAAATTTGCTCTAACGCTGCCCAATGATGAACTGTTGGGGATGACATAAATTGGCTAACAATATTGATCGAATATGCAATATCTAGACGAGTCACGGTAAGGTAATTCAGTTTTCCAACCACCCTTCGATATCTCTCAAAATCTTTAAAGGGTTCTCCATCTCTTGTAAGGTGGATGTTCGGAGTCATTGGAGCACTACAAGGTTTTGCTCCTAATTTTCCTATCTCAGTTAATAAGTCCAGGACATATTTTCTCTGAGATAGAAAGATACCTTTTTTATTCCTTGTGACTTCAACACCCAAGAAATACTTTAGCATCCCCAAATCCTTCGTGTGAAACTGAGTATGTAGGAAAGACTTAAGACATAAAATTCTCGTAGCATCACTTCCAGTAATAACAATGTTATCTACATACACAACTAAAAGAATGATACCAGCTTCTGATTGTTTGTAGAACACAGAATGGTCAGACTTGCTTTTCATCATACCAAACGTTTTTATAGCTTGATTAAATTTTCCAAAACAAGCACGAGAACTCTATTTCAAACCAAACAAAGATTTGTAGAGACGACAAACTTACCTAGACTCCCCCTGAGCAACAAAACCATGAGGTTGCTCCACAAACCTCTTCTTGAAGATCACCATGAAGAAAAACATTATTGATATCTAGTTAATGCAAAGGCCAATGGTGAATAGCTGCCATAGAAATAAACAACCGAACAGATGTCAATTTAGCAACAGGAGATAAAGTGTCAGAATAGTCCACTCCATAGGTTTGAGCATATCCCTTAGCAACAAGACGGGCCTTTAATCGAGCAACTGACCCATCTAGATTAACTTAACTGTGAACACCCATTTGTATCCAATAGCCCGTTTCCCCGAAGGTAAATTAACCAAGTCCCAAGTACCATTGTCATCCAATGCATTCATTTCCTCGATCATTGCATGATGCCAACCAGGATGAGATATGGCTTCCAGAACAGTTTTAGGGATAGAAATAGAATCAAGAGGCAATAAAAGAGCAAGAGGAAGACGACAAGCAATTATACGAAACAAAAGAAGAAATAGGATAAGTACATTGACATTTACCTTTGCGTAATGCAATAGGAAGATGATCGTTCAGGACTGAATTTGATAACGAAGAAACTAGTGTCGAACATGAATCAGAAGGTCTATGTCTGGAGTAAACTTGATTTATAGGAAGCCTAACGGGAACTGGATTAGAGACAGATTCAGATGATGTGATAGAATAGACTAACAAATCGTCATCCTCCCCCTGACATGCAGAACGAGGAAAAGACGAAAAATAAGACGGTCTTCCATGAAGGTAACATCAATTGAAACAAGATATTTGTTAAGACTAGGACAATAACATCTATAACCTTTTTGGAGACGAGAATAACTAAGGAAGATACACCTCAAAGACTTGGGATCTAATTTAGTAACATACGGACGAACATTCCGAACAAAACAAGTGCTACCAAATATCCTAGGGTTAACCGAAAATAGTGACTTATTAGGAAACAAAATTTTGTAAGGAATCTTACCATTAAGAACAAATGAGGGCATGCGATTGACAAGAAAACATGTTGTTGAAACTGCATCGGCCCAAAAAGGTTTAGAAACATTCATTTGAAATAATAAAGCACATGTAGTTTCAAGAAGATGTTTGTTCTTATGTTCAGCCACTCCATTTTAAGATGGAGTATCAACACACGAAGTTTCATAAAACATGCCATTTTGAACCATATAAGATTGAAACAAAGCTGATGTATATTCTTTGGCATTATCACTTCGCAAAGTACGAATTGAAACATTAAATTGAGTTTTAATCTCAACACAAAATGCACAAAAAATAGAAAACAATTCAGAACGTCTCTTCATTAAATATAACCAAGTTACACGAAAATAATCATCCACAAAAGTAACAAAATACTTAAATCCAGGTTTAGAAAAAATAGGACAAGGACCCTAAACATCATAATGAACTAATTCAAAAGGAACACTAGCACATTTATTAACTGTTGGATTTAAACTAAGACGATGATGTTTTGCAAATTGACAAGACTCACAATCTAATGAAGACACCTTACTAAATTGAGGACAAAGTTTTTTCAATAAAGGAAGAGATGGATGACCCAGTCTACAATGTGCCTCGAAGGGAGAGATTACACTAGAGCAAACGACAGACTTCGGCATTGGTGTGTCAAGAATATAGAGGCCTCCAAACTCATGTCCTTTACCAATAGTCTTCTTCGTCATAAAATCTTGAAATAAGCAATGATCAGGAAAAAATGAGATGCAACAGTTAAGATTGCGAGTAAGTTGACTTACGGAGATCAAATTAATGGATAAGCTAGGTAAATGTAAGATAGACAACAAAGGAAACAAAAGAGTAGGAGTAATTGTGCCAGACCCAAGAACACAAGATGGTGACCCATCGACTAAGGTAAACAGTAGAGGTAGAAGTGTGTGACTGAATAGTAGAAAAGAGAATAGAATTACCTATCATATGATCTGTGGCACCAGAATCAATAACCTATTTAGAAGATGAGGAAATGAGACACGCATTTGATTTACCTGAATCAGAAATAGCAGTGACAGAAGGTGATGAAGACCTTAGTGATTCTTGATACTGTGAGAACTTGGTAAATTCATCTGCAGAGATAAGAACCAATTTTTCAAAAATATCAAAAATGGATGCAATATGAGTCGAGTGACCTTTCCGATGCTTGTACTGAAGCTTTCTACAATCATGTTTCGTATGTCCTGGTTTGTGACAATAGTAACATACAATACCTCCTAGGTCTTGTGGTCGAGTTTCAAACCCGTGCGAACTACCTCCTTTGTTTCTGTTCATATAAGTTGACCGTCCATGCTCATAATTATTACTTCGGCTAACCAAAGCACCATTTAATTGAACAGGTGGAGATGGAGTGCCTTCTGTACGAAGTACTCGACTAAACACCTCTTGTAAAGAGGAGATCTCAGAACCAGAAAGAACCTGAGACTTAGCAGTCTCAAAAATAGAGGGAAGACTGACAAGAAAACTCATGACCGCCATTTGTTCCCGTTGGCTTTGTTGAACCTTTACATCAGGGCTAAAAGGCATCAAACTATTGAGCTCCTCATAAGTCCTTTTAAATTCCATAAAATAATTTGAGTGACTGATCTTGTTTGTCTGCACAGTAAAATGCTTTGCATACCTCATATATGCGAGAAAGATTTCCTTTACCAGAATATAAAAAATCCAAATAATCCATCAATTCCTTAACGAATTGACAATGATTGATCAAGTCAATTACATTACTTTTAATAGAATTTTGAATCTGCAAAAATAAGCAAGCAAGCATAGTCTCTAAGCCATGTCTGCTTTGAATCATCTTTAGGAGGATCATTAGTCAAATGAGTATCTTTTTCGATACTTCTCAAATAAATTCAAATGGTCTTGCTCCAAGCCAAATAATTCGAGCCATTGAGCTTATAGTCCGTGATTTAGACATCAAAGGCACCATATCCGTGACAACATTAGATTTCTTTTCAGCCATAACTCTTACAAACGAAAAGGCAGCGAGCAAACGAACAAACAAAATCCAATAGAAGCAACCAAACACGCAACGCAGCGAACAAGAACACAAAATTGAAAGAACACAAACCTGAACAATCATAAGCGATGAGTGCCAAACCACCACAGATGACGCAGGGGATCAACGGAGAGCGACACGAGGTTGACCAGAGAGGAATTCTACACGGACGCACAGTCACGCGCCGGTGCATGGAAAGATGACAGAAAGTCGCGGTGGCGCGTGTGGCTCACTCGTGGCTCGTCTAGTGACTGGAATTCGGGATTTGGCCGGTCGACGACTGTTCTTTCTCCCTGTGCCGGCGGTGAGAAAAAAGTTGCACTCCAAAAGGGTGTTCCGAGTTGAACTCAAAAATGCACCAAATTCTAATCTGTGTTTACCCAAAATCAACCCCCAATTTGAACGGAAAAAAAAATTCCCAAATTTTGTAACCCAAATGCTCTGATACCATGTAAAACTCAGAATTAACTCTTATATGGTTCAAAATGGCATGCTTTATGAAACTTCGTGTGTTGATACTCTATCTCAAAATGGAGTGGCCGAACGTAAGAACAGACATCTTCTTGAAACTACACGTGCCTTATTATTTCAAATGAATGTTTCTCAACCTTTTTGGGCCGATGCAGTTTCAACAACATGTTTTCTTATTAATCGCATGCCCTCATCTGTTCTTTATAGTGAGATTCCTTACAAAATTTTGTTTCCTAATAAGTCACTATTTCCGGTTAACATCAGAATGAACTGCACTATAAGTCCATTTCATTGAGTTAAGGGTTGCCCACACTTATAAACTGCACTACAGCTAAACGCCTAGTCGATGTGGGACAATACAATCCTTCAACACCCCCCCTCACATCGGACAGGGGCAACAAAAGCCATAAACCACGATGAACTCAGGGCCTAACTTTGATACCATGTTATATAAACCCAAGGTCTAACTCAACCCAATAAGATCTCATTGAGTTAAGGGTTGTCCACACTTATAAACTACACTACTCCTGAACGTCTAATCGATGTGAGACAATACAATCCTTCAACAGTTCTCAAGCTAGAGCATGAATATTCAACATGCTCAGCTTGGAACAAAAAGACAAATAAGCTTTTGGTAACGATCTTAGTAAATATATCTCCTAAGTATTAACTGCTCGTCTGAGTTAATTTAAGAAGTATACACGTCCCCCTTCATTCGAGTTCTCTTATGAAGTGACAATCTACTTCTATATATTTAATTATCTCATACAACATAGGATCATTGGCAATATAGATAAATCTCGGCTAATTATTACACTGCACGGTCATAGGACTCTTCACTCTACCCATTTCATTCAACATATTTCTAATCCACATTAATTCACATGAAGTGTGAGCCATGACTCGATATTCCGATTTAGAATGGGCTACTATTTCAAAAAGAGTATGCATATCCTCTTAAATATATAGACCATTGGAACTTATGAAATGGTTCTCATAAAAAGGGTACAAAAAGTAGTTCAGCCATGTCATTGAAATAAGTTAACCCAACATTGATATTCATTGTAGGATACCTTAATTCCATGGGATTCTAAAAGGAGAGGAAAGACCCATTTCCTTCTTCTCCCTTCACTGCAAGGAAACAACAAAACAAATTTAAGAGCAGTCTAAATAAAAAATCATTACAGATGTGGTTCTGATTTGGACAAGGTTAGTACTCCAACTTCTAAAGAATTTATCATACAAATATGGTGACACATATAGAGTTGAAAAATATAAATAAAAAGCATCCTAGGTATTCATCAATCAGAATAAGAAAAATCTCACTCTGTTGTGTGCTTACAAGGAAATAAATTGGATATCTATTAAAGACTAAAGAAACTATGATCTTTTACCAATTCAGGATGATCAACAACCATCTTCACATAAAAGTAAAAAAATAAGACACAGAAGAGAGAAACTGTCATGCTTTTATGAAGAAGAACATGCAAGTTTGGAATAAATAAAAAGAACATAAAGTGTAAACCCCCATTGCATTTTGCTAAAACTAGTGAATGTGTTCCAAATTTGTGTATATATCATTATCCTTTTCTAAAGTAATTATTAATTGTTAACAGATAAATTGAGTAGATATAAAGTAAAATATATTTATTTAATCATAATTCTAAGGATCTTACAACTTGTAGTGGAAATGAAGTTGATTTGTTGGGACGAAATCACGAGGGAGAACCATGCAAGTAGCAATTAAAACTTTAGTTAATTTTTTTTAATTACATCTTTTAAAATTCTGATGACAATGACAATGATTAACTAGGATGAAAGCTTCTAGTGTTTAGGACTCTTTCCTCTAAACTCAATCCTCGTTCCTTGTAAAAGATCAAGGCAGTCACCCCTCTTTAGAGAAAAATGCCTCAAAGTTTACTAGTGTTTTAGCAAACTTCCTATGGTCCACAACTCCCCGGAAACCAGCTAAAAGACATGAAATATATGTTTCTGTCAAATCATATCATATAATTTAATTAGAATTCTCCACTCCTATAGTGGAACTACAAGGGAGTATCAAAGATGAACTGAATCAAATGGATTTTAATTATTTTCCCATTCATTCTCTGTTCGTATAAAGAAACCCCTTGCTTTGTTCTCAGTGATAATCCTACAACAGGACTTTGATATATAATTCTAACAAATTTATAAAAAAATTGGGAAATTCTAACAGCAAAAATAAAATAAGTTGCATGCTAAAACAAACACGAATTCCAACTCACAATGAAATATTGCTAACATTGAAAGGAACAAAAGATAGAAACAATTTTTGTTGCAATTCCAATTATGTCTACTGACATATTAAGACAAACACTAAATAATTGAGGGGGAAAAAAAGAAAGGCAAATTTATGGTCACAGTAACATAAATAAAAATTACGAAAAAGCTTACTGAAATTATTCATCCAACCTCACATGAGCAAATAATGCCTTTGCAATAACTAGAAGCATCGAAGCAAAAGCTAGAATATTGATTTTTGCTTGTAACTCCAAAGATAGAGCCCTCAATACTTTTAAGACCCTTGCTTTTGCCATGGCCCCTGCCTCATGGTACCTGAAGCAGAAAAGTAATCAATCAATGCATACCAGCCAGAGGAAAAAGCAAAATAGGATCTTGTGCCTTGAAAAAAATAAATAGTAACCTCATTAAAGCATCCTCCACCTTCCTTGTAGTAAACCACTCTTCACCAACCTTTCTGCCTTTCGAATCTATTGCAGGCTTAAGAAGTTTGATCTGTTCTTCCCCAGGGGTACCAGCAAAAACAGTAGGCATAAACCGTTTGCCCTTAAACCAGACAGCTTCATGCTCCCTAGTATATAATATTTCACCCTTTGGGCCTCCAAGTGGGGCTGTAGTTGCCTTTATTCTGGTAATGATAGGCAGAAAATCTTCATTAACCTGCCAAATCTTTGAATCAGCAAAGTTTTATGTACATAAAGACATCCCCCTAACAAAGATAATGACATTACTTTCCAAAAAGTGCCTAACATCCATTTTAAGATGAAACATCACCACATGATTCTAGAAAAACTGAAAGAATCAGAGGGTAGGCATTTGGCTTGGAAATGCTTTTACTGAGCCACAACCGGAGAAATTGTTGGAAATAATAAATATAAAATATTGTGTTGCTTTACTATTTTAGGAGTAATAAATTAGAATATATTGTTTTCTTCTTTATCTATTAGGGTTTATTGTGTCACTAAGATTTTGGTGTCGTAGCCTATCTATAACAATGAAACAATAATATATTTCTTCCATTTCCTCATCCTCCACTCTACTATGCATGATTTCTCAACATGATATGAGAATAGTTTGACCATGAACATCGTCTTTAGTCTTTCTATACCCTACCCATCATGTCTTCTCCATACTCCCTCAACTAGTGTTGAAGTCGTTTCTCTCTATATAGGAAAACAAAACAAAATAAATCATAGTAGCCATCTTTATCATCAAATTTTTCATGAATTCCATAGCTGACTTCCTCCATGGCTTGATTTGAAGGGTTCACTTGCCTTTAGTTCCCTCATATTTGGAATGGAGGTTAAGTTCCAGAAGGAGAAAAAAAAAACTTAGTTTTGTATATTAGAATTTATTGCTCTAATTTTTCAGATTTGTCACAAGCATCTATTATTGTTAATTGGCGAATTGTTTCTCTCATATTTGTTTTGGTTAATTTCTATTAGTATTTCGGGATAGAAAAACCATTTGTGTTAATTGGACTTAAACTATCACTTCTTACTCCGTCTATATCCATAAAAAATGGATTATATGTCTCTGAATTCTATGTAAGTCTATTTTGTCAGTTTCTAACCCACAAGAATCCTCTACTATGCCAACTCTATGCGTATTTCTTATTTGTCTGTCCCAACCAAGAGTTATCTATAATATTTGTTTTTGTGTGATTGATTACTACTTCAATTAATTCTTTGTAGTTATCCTCAACAAGAGATACTAATGCAATACCAAAACATGCATGTATGACCATGACTAAGTTAATGCTGAAGTACTCGTATCTGCACTCAACCCAAGAAGAAGGGTTCTTCTCACCCAATGGCAATTATACATTTTCTCATTTAATTATTATTAGTATGGTTTATAATTTTCCAAGTTAAACATAGATAGTATCTATGTATAGCTTAAGGGAGAGTGTTGGAAATAATAAATATAAAACATTGTGTTTCATTTTTAAGAGTAATAAATTATAATATATTGTTTCCTTCTATATCTATTAAGGTTTATTATGCCATTAGGGTTTTGGTGTCTTAGCCTATCTATAAATAGGTAATGTATTCTCTAATACTTATCAATGAAATAACAATGTCTTTCTTCTGTTTTCTTATCCTCCTCTCTATTATGTTTGATTTCTCAACAGAAATACATGAGCAAGATTTCACATGTCATGGATTGCAACTAGTGGAATAGCTCATGCCAAATCATGTAAAATTACATACATTAAAATCTATTCGAGTAAAATAAACAAAAACCTCCAATGAAGAAATTCATCTAATCATTGAACTTCAGGGAGATTCTGTTGCCACTAAACAATTTAACAATTACTGTCAACCACTAATAACCTTAAAGAGGGAGAAAAAAATCAGATTACAAACTCATTGCCTGATCAATACCATGACTACACATCCCAATAGAATAAGCATTCCTAGATCCCTACAGGTACCACAGCAATCAAACAGTGAAGTCTTTTAAGTCGAAAAGAAGCCTGAGTTCCTTGCATCTGTAGCATATCTTTTACAATGCACCAGAACAGTTCCTGAGCTTTCTATCTCTAGAACTTTGCAGATAACAATAGACTCAAGACTCTAAGATCTGCTCAATAAGGCAGCATCGGGTACTCACCATACTTCCAGTACTTAACTATGACCTTGACAAAGATTTAAGGCAATGCATTTAAATGCTTCAAGGACAATAAACACACACTGGGAACAGAGAGCAAGATGTAACATTAATGCAGTCTGTAGAAGCGCTAAACATGTGCCTAGTATCCACTAAAAACCCAATTGCAATTTCAGTTAGATTGGATCTTCCACGAAACCAAACAGGAAAAGACATTTCAACAAAACAATCAGTGTCAGGCAAATTTAATAGTGAAGAGTTATGGAATAATGAAATGAAATTCTGTGCTTATTTTCTCTGATATCTTTACAATGTCTAATTGCTATATTATTGAAAAACTAGGATTACAAAAAGGAAAGAAAATTCTCCTACATAATACAAAAAAAAAATCAGAAAAAAATCAGCTAATCAATTATCCTAATGATTACAAATTTCCTTAATCTCTTCTCTAATTACTACTAATCAAAAATCTCCTGATATTTTAGAATTTCAACAATCTCTTTCACGTTGGATCATAAATATTGATCATATCCAATTTAAAAATAAAATCATCAAAATTTGTCGAAAAAGCCCTTAGTAAGATATATGCAACTTACTCTTTTGTTGGAACATAAATCATGCAAAGAGTTACTTTTTCAACCTTTTATTTGATAAAATGTTTGTCAACTTTAATATGTTTTGTCCTATTATGTTGAACTAGATTGACAGAAATGCTGATGGCAACTTTACTATCATAGTAAAGTTTAATTGACGACTTAGCCAAAATTTGAAGTTCCATCTATAGTTTTCTTAACCACAATGTTTTACACATTCCTCGTGCAACTGTTCTAAATTCAACATTAACACTATTCCTAGCGATAACATTTTTTTTACTTCTCCAAGTCACTAAGTTTCCAAAAACAAAGGTAAAATATTTGATAGTGGACTATTTGTCTTCGATTGAATCAACCCAATCAACATCAGATGAAAACTTCATCTTTGGCTTCGTTTCTTTTGAATAACAAGCCTTCTCTTGGTGACCATTTTGAGATATCTGAGAACTTTATAAACTACTTCAAGATGAGCCTCCTTTGGAAGATGCATGTGTTGACTCATTACACTATCTGCAAATACGATATTAAGTCTAGTATGTGATAGATATATCAACTTTCCTACTAGTTTTTGGTAGCTTTCTTTGTCAACACTCTCCCAACTCTTATAATTTCTTTTCCATATCAATTAAAGTATCGCTCGGTTTGCATCTAATCATGTTTGTCTCAATATGAAGATTAAGAACATACTTATATTGAGAGACATTAATTCCCCTTTTTTATCTTGCTACTTTCATTCTTAAGAAGTAACATATTTGCCCCAAATCCTTGAATTTGAATTCAGTTGCCAAATTCCTTTTTAATCTATCAATTTCTTCCAAGTTGTCTCCAATCAAAGATTATATCATCAACGCATACAATCAAGATTTTTCTCTTCTATTTTTCACTATGTCGGAAGAACAATGTATGATCTGATTGTTCATGTTGATACCTTGATTTCCGTATCACTGACGCAAATCAATCAAACCACATTATTGGTGATTGTTTGAGACCATACAATGATTTTTTTCAATTTGCACGCTATCTTTCCATTTCATGTACCAAACCTTGAACGCATGATCATAAAGACGTCTTCTTCTAGTACTCCATTTAGGAATGCATTTTTGACACCCACTTGTTGGAGAGGCCAATCAAAACTTACTGATAGTGACAGGAGAACCCTCACTATGTTTAGTTTGACAACTGGTGCAAATATTTCTGCGTAGTTAACTCCATATGAGTATGTAAGCTCCTTTACAACTAGACGGGCTTTATACCACTCTATTGTCCCATCAGCTTTGTATATTATCATGAATACCCATTTAAAGACAACTAGTATCTTCCCTTTCGATAATTATGTTACATCTCAAGTTTCTTTTTTTTCCAATGTCTTTATTTCTTCCACAATAACGCCTCTACACTCAAAGATTTTAAGAGTTTTATAGGTATTTTTTGGAATTTCTATTATGTCAAGTTTAGAGGTAAAAGCACGAAACACAATAGATAAAGTTTCATAAGAAATAAACTTGGAAATGGGATGAAATGTACAAGACCTAGTTAGTTTTCTCAGAGCAATGAACAAGACATAAGAGAATCAGAATTACCTGGTATGGAAATTTCCTTATGGATATTTGAATCTATCATCAATTCTGATTTTTCCTTTATTTGTTTTTTTTTCTGTATCTACTTCTCGATTTAAATTAAGACCAACTGGAATAGTAGGTTTTTCATTGTTTGTGGTGATAGAGTCTGAACAAAATTCATGATTTATGGTAATGGATTCAAGAGAGTTAAAACTTAGATCCAAGTACTTACTAAGAGAACTTTCTTCACTCATTTTCTCCCCTTCAAGAGAGGACTTTTGGTGGTGAAGTATATCTTCAAAGAATGTAACATCCAGACTAACAATTATCTGTTTTGTAAAGGGATCATAACACTTGTACCCCTTTTAAATAGAGGAATACCCAACAAAAACACACTTGATTGCTTTAAGATCTAACTTGGATATGTTATGTGAATGAATATGAACAAATACAGTACAACTAAATACCTTAAGGAGGAGTTCAAATTGAAGATGTGATGTGGAAAGACACTTTTGGAATTTTAGAATGGGTGTTTCGAAGGAAAGAACACGACTTGACATCTTGTTATTCAGATAAGTAGCAATCAAAACCGCATGCAGTCACTATTGAGTTCTCTAAACTTCACCATTGAATTGCACTAGCATCAATTGGTTTTTTTAATTTCTCCCGTTAAATACCCCATTTTCCTTTACCAGTAATTAGTCTGACTGATTGAACCCACTCAATAATTCCTTCCATTAAGTTTTTTCCAGTAATCTGTAGAGATTAGGTACTTAAAGGACACATGGTAGGGATTACGGTAGTAGAGTTTGTAGTAGTAGGGACTGTAGTAGTAGGGATTGTGGTAGTTTCTGAAGTTGTTTCTGATGTTAAATCAAACATGGCTAGGTTCTACTTAGGAACTTGCTCTGATACCATATGGAATAATGAAATGAAATTTTATGTTTATTTTCTTTAATATCTTTACATTGTCTAATTGTTATTTGATAGTAAAACTAGGATAATAAAAAAGGAAATAAAATTCTCCTACTTAATAAAAAACAAATCAAAATAAAATCAACTAATGAATTATCCTAATACAGATTTCCTTAATCTCCTCCCTAATTACAACTAATCAAAAATCCCTAATATTTCGGGATTTCATCAAGACTTACTGCCAGATACAGAGCCTCAGCTGCCCTTTCCACTTCTGAAAATTCCTCCTCTATATGGATCCTCTTGACACGACCCTTCCACACACACTCCATATCCTCAAAAAATTCATTAGGAACAACAGGAAAAGAACTGATTTTTTGATCACTTTCGCCCTCTATATAAATTATTTCACCTATCTTATCCGAAGTCCCTTCACATTCACTTACCTGAAATCAAAAACAAAAATAAAAAGATGGTGAGAAGTCAACTAGAGGAAACAGGAAATAACAATCAGAAAGATATATGGGTGGTAACTATTTACAACACCACAAATTAATTCCATCTCCATTTACCACATGAGAAATGCTAATAACATAAAAATTTGCATCCACTTTTGCACACACCTCTCCTAATGTGGCATGCGTTCGAATTATTTTGAAAATTGAAGTGATTATTTGTTATAGATAATACTAACACGAGAGGTAACATAAGGGATATGGGTGCAAAAATAAGGGCAAATTTGTGTCCTTCACATTCCTCTTACCACAATTTAGTTATCAAGGATTCCTAACACAAGACATATTTCACTATCTAGTGTTTCTAGAATAACAACATAATTAATAAAAACATTTAGGACTTGTTTGGTTGTGCTTTTGTTTATAATGGTTTTAGGAAGACAAAGCACATATAACATGATTCTACTGGGAAGCAAAAAATGTGTTTTAAGAGCCCTAAAAGTGTTTGTGACAAATTGTTCATGTTTGATCTTGAATCGATTTTTGCAGTAAGAACGAAGAAGCGCTTTTACATGATCTTAGAAGCATAAGCAAATAGACCTATAGTCTTTCTTCATCTCTTTAATCCTCTTTCACTTCTCCTTGTCTTTCTATTCTCCCACTTCTATGTTTGCATCCTATTCTACTTCAAAACACTCGTCAGAAGTTCTAAATGTTACTTTATAATTGACAGTAAAAAGAATTATTTATTCCCTTTGTCAAAAAGAGAAGAAAAGACAAACCACTTACTAAGGTCTCAAACTCAATTTTCAATCCAGTTGCCACCCATGTGGGATCCATCAACAAATTCACGATTTTGTGAAGCTCCGAATTCCTGTGCATGTGCAATATCTCATCTACTACATTCTTTATTCTACAAAGCTCAATATGATTTGCCTCCCTTAATTCAAGTAGCTTCACAAGCTGTGTAATAACCAGGAACTTATAAATTAGACACTGCAGATTACAAATCAAAAATGCATGTGCATAAAAGTTTAACATACATGACCTAGCACAGAAGCATACAAAATACTGACAGATGCAGGACGAGAACCACACATGCAGTATAGAGCACATGCAAAACAAAAAAGATTGGAACAAAAAATAAAATCGAAATATAAAACAGATGTTGACAAGTTTTAAGTTCCAATTTAAAATATAAAAGATTAAACAGATAAATAGTAATAATCCAAGAGGAAATTGAATAATATTAAGCCTGTCTTCTGAAAGAACTTATAATCAGACATTATTCAATTAAGCTAGTTTTGTAGGTATATTTTCAACCTGCTTGGAGATTCCATTCAACTTATTACCAGCATCATGATGCAATGTCCTGAAACTTTGAAAAGGAGCATAAAGTTGACGTGCATCTTATGCTATGTTCACAGTTTTTTGGCTACAGTTTTGAAGAAAGCACTTACAATAAGTACATAGTGACCAGAAATGAAGTACTACTAACGTGCAAAACAATCTATTCAAGTGCTGCATGCAGCAAAACAACATTTTACTAGCACAATAAACTTAAATTTATGCCTGATTTAGTCGAAGGAAGACAATGATCAGAAAATAAGTGCACTCTTGGAAATGGATAGTTTTGCTATGTCTTCCCTCAAGACTCCAGGGGTACTAGAGCAGTACTCCTGGAGTGATGAAGAAACAAAGTGAGTTTTAAGAAGGCCACAGCTGATATTTATAATAGAGTAATAGATTAAAGCATAGCATACAAAGAAAATATATAACCGTTACAAGTGTGTTCTCTTGAACTCAACAAGTTAGAATATGACCTTTGCTGATGAGACACAAGTGAACTCAGGAATTGAGCACGTGATGTTGCTCATTATTCTGCATGTTGCTGCCCAGAGAGAGAGAGAGAGAGATTAGAAGACTTCATAAGGAAAAAGAATAAAAATAAAATAAAAAGATGAAATGACAGGCAATGAGGGTAAACGCATGACAATTTCTTGTATGAAATTGTACTTTATATTTCATTAAGAATCACTACTCATAGGATTTATAAATATAATGATATAAAATATATAATCTACCAATATAATAACTAATGTTGGCCTCCTACAAGATCGAGCATTTAGAGATATAGACACAATTTAACATGAATAAGCAGCAGGAGTTCCTGAAATTCAAAATCCTACAGTTTTACAGCAAGGATGGCAATGTGGAGGTCTTCAGACAGGTAAGTGGTAGAACCTCTGAGTTGACAACTGATGGATACAAAGATTGTGGCTAGCATGCTCAGTTAAAATTACTATGGTGGGAATAGTTAAGTTCGTTAGTGCTAGCTTTAGTTGACTGAGTGCCATTTGATACTGCTCTCTACACTGGTAAAAAAGTTGAAATATTGGAAGATATTTTTTCTTTGAAAATTGTGTTTCGCAAAACTTTCAAGGGCTTTTCTGTCTCATTAGAATTGCAAGCGTTTACAAGAATAGCTTTTGCAAGTAAAGTTTGGTATTTGATAATTAAATGTTTCTATGTAATACCTAATTTATTTAGATGTTATCATCTATGATACCCAAACACGGGTATGAGTGTCAAATACGCATACATATCCAAAGGTCATGCACGTGAATTTAAGAATTTTGAAATATGGGGATATGTTCCAATATTTGGACGCGGACACTTAGCTACAACAAATTATTATATAAGTTTTATTTAATACATATAAAATATCTATATTATTAACTGCATTTCTAAGTGTTAGGTCTATATTTCTTATGGGAAGAATTAGGTGATTATTAGATTGTACTAATTGGATTTTTATTTTTAATTTATAATAAGTTTGTATTCAATTATTATATTAATATTATCCGACAGCCGTTTTTAAAATTGAGTCTTTGAAGACTTAACAATGGCCCAACCCATGTAAGCAATAGAGAATTAAAAAGCACAAATGCAGAAAATTAAAAAGGCCCAATTTTAAGTGTCTGATGTAAATCTAATTTAACTTTTCCTTAGCACCACAAGCCTCCTTCTTCAGCATCTTTTCCAAATCTAGCATCGTCTTCTTCGTCCAACTCTAGTGTTGTCGTCTTCTTTAGTCCTTCAGCCTCTTCTACTTCTTTCTTCGGTCTTCTTTTTACTGACTGCTGTGTGCAGAAAACTTTTGCTAGATTGGACACATATCCCATACCGATGTTACCGATGCTCGGTAACATAAGACATCATTTTTTCTTGCTTTATGAAATCAAAAGCAGTTCTAAAATTATACCACAAAACAACTTATTAATTTTAGTAGAGGATTATTTTTGCCAAAGTCTCTGCTGACAAAAGATCTGTCACTCTATTTGAGAGATTCGTGACAGAGGAACCCTAAAAATACTTCTGGACTTGAAGATATCAACACCATGTTTGATTCAATGAGTCAATTATTCCCTTTTTAGGTTCATTGGCTAGAGATATCCTATCCTAGATCCTGGAAACCTCATCCAACCTCCAAACACAGAAAGAACAGTTTAGAGTGAGATTTAACAAATCCATCAATCTTTATGTATTTTTACTCTGTTATTATGAAATCACTCTAACCTCCGGGTAAGAACATAATGCACATTTTCAAATAGAGTGCCACTAAATTAGCCCACATTTCATCTAAGTTAGCCCACCTTAAAGTTGTTAAATATATGTAACGTGGGCTCACTTAACAAAAAACATTCTTTCAAATATTTTATTGGGTAGGGGAATCAAATCAAGGAATTCCTGAAGAGATACCAAGTTTTTACCAAATGTACTAAAAGGGGCTGGCAAAAAGTAAATAAAATGGTAAATAATGTCTTGAGAGAACCAAGCATAAAATTTATGATAATTTAGGGCCCCTTTCATAACATTATAATATTTCTGGTTTATGATTCAATGTTTCAATCATATTTTCTCATCTAAACTTCTAGCAAAAACATTATGCATTTGATAATCATTAATACAAAAATAAGGAATAATTACAAGAAATAATTACATTTGATACATTTTTTATTTTTATTTATTTTCAATATCACAGAAGAACAGAAAAGTTGTTTGGAAATTATTTCTAATTTTGGTTTTCATTGATTTCCTTTTTGTACTTTCCATTAAAAAGTGTCGTTGGGTTCAGTTGCATCTCTGAGAAAGACCTTAGGTGGAAGATGCTAGAAAGACATTACAAAACTGACTCTGAAAACAAACTTTTCTTTAATTAGAGACTCAGGCTTGGTAATCCTTTTCCGAAAAATTGAAAATAAGGAATAGAGAACATTATAAAATGCTGCTGTTTTCAAAATCACTAAAAATCAGAAATGAAAACACTAAACGTAATCAAATGGACTAAATATAATCAGCATAAATAATATCTTTATTTAGGAAAAAAGTAACAAGGTAAAATCACAAGCATTAGAAAAATACATAATGAGGGTTCTGTAAGCAAATGCTATATCAGAATCAAGTAAAACTCACCTTGAATTGTAGATGCAATCTCATAAGCAGGAGGATTGAGAAGAAGATCTCTAACATACCTGAGAAATGAGATGATGAAATCTCCAAGTAAAAATGAAACCATTTATACCAGATTGGTATATAAAAGGAAAGAAAACGTGTTGGAAGACATAAACACATGTGGCAAGAGCAGCAGTGACAATGCTAACTATAAAGGAAGCTATAATGGAAGATTTGTAGACTGCAAGAAGTGTAGAAAATACAACAATATAGGGAAAATGGAAAAAGAAAGGAATGTGTGGGAAGAACCTTGCTTACATAAATCTAAACAATCCTAAATACAAAGCAACTGACTGAAAAATTTAAGAGCAGTGGTATGGAAGTTTAAAATAAAAGACAAGATCTTTTGGGATACTGCTGTTGGAAATCAGAATAAGCAAATATAAATAGCTCATAGCAGTTGCTATCTTGGCTGTAGCCAGCAATTTACTCTTACTAATAATAGTTACTCACAGGAAAATAAACACTGACCCCATGTTCCCCTTTTCTTCACAGATACCCCTAAACCTTTAAAAATATGTATCCATAATGATACTATGGTTTGACATACAGTCAAAGCACTTTCAGACATTTTTCTTAAACCACACTTTCAGAAACACCCTTTAAAGACTAATAAAGGAAAAAAAAAATTTACTGTGTTTTTTACTGTTAAAAACAATAGAGATTGAAATGTATGATTTACAACTTGGATAAGGGACGTGAGGTTAAATTTACCCCAAATTGATACTGTTTTCTTATTTAACCCAAATCACATGCAGGTAAAATGAATAACTTTAATTATTTATTTTTAAAATGATTTAGGGTCTGATTTTTGATTAAAATCATTAAATTTACCACATATGACCAACATATGATGGTTAAAATACGGGAATGTCATCAATAATATAATTAAAAAATTGGACAAAATGTATGAAAATATGAAAAGTTGGGACTGAATTTAAGAAAAATAATATTTTTAGACTTATTATTAAAGTGTATTTATCTCAATGTATAATAAGTGTGCATAAAGAGTTTGACACTTTATCCACGAATAACCGAAACCGTGGTTAACCGCAAAAAATTTGATGGTTTTTCCCCAAACTAAGCATACGATTAGGCATGAGGAAGGGGATAGTTCTTGTAATTTCAAAACCATGTTTAACTGAAATCAAACATATAATATTATATTTTTATATACATATAATTACATTTAAAAAACACTTTTAATATTAAATACAAAACACTATAAATGCATAAAATGTTCGTTATTCTTACATATTTATTTACTATTTTACTTAAAAACATTTGTTAAATAGAAGAAGAATGGATAATAATATCAATATTTTAAATGATTTAATAGAACAAGTATTATGTTAAATTATTAATTTTTAAATTAAATATATTTTTGTATAAATATTAAAAAATAAAAATTGTGGTTAAATTATAAGGAAATCACTAACTGCTCATAATTTATGGTTATTATCTAAAATTACCCAAAACTAGTAACGTACAGTTATGATTATTAGCATAACCATATTTGCCCATTCGAATGCATCACAATTGATGATCAAAATGCATGTAAGTAATTTTTGTTTTAAATTTCAGTTTTCTATGACATTGTCAAATGTAAGGAAAAAAATTGGGCAATGGATCAACAAAACAAATAAAACTAAAACAATCAATGATGGGCGAGGGAGAGGATAGAGTGAGGAGAGCAATGAGTGTAGGAGGCGGTTTCTCTTTTTTGGACTAGTATTTAGCTTATTTTAACTTTTATCAGTTTAAATTTTTTAACTAAAAATTAAAAAAAAAAATTCTTACTTTATTAGTTTTAAGGATATATCAGAAAGAGTCATTTAGCCCAAAAACAGAAAAAAGAAAGTAAGAGCATATTCAGATGGTGATAATAGATAAAGGAATGGAAATAACTACTCTTTTTCCTTTGTTCGTTTGCAACTTCTTATATTAGAAATTGCATTTTCATAGGAATACAAATTCATTTGTATGAAGGAAAAATAGCTATTCTTTCTCCCAAAGATTATGATTCTAATTTATTTTACCAAAAATCCTCTTAATTACTAATAAAATTATATTTATTGCTAGAGATGGAAGGATATTTTGGGAAAACTATAAAAAAATAATTCATCTATTCTCCTTATTCCATAATAACTACCATGCAAATGAATATGAATTTTAACTCCTAGTTTTTCACTACTATTAATCGACATTCCTAATCAATCGACAATTCTAATTCTGTGAACAGAACACGCTCTTACTGTGTCAGAGTTAGATGATATCGAGTCATAAAAAAATGTTAAAGTTGTGACAAACAAGGGCTATCTTGACATCAAACTTTAGTGTCATATGAGATAAATTTCCAAAGATTTAGGTTGTCTACTAAAAAAAGGCAATCCGAAGAGTAACATCTATAATTTCCCTTAATCCATTCACTGATTAGAAAAAATATAGAAAAAGGAGTATACTCACAGTACAGGTAAACCTGAGCAATTTGTAGGAAGCAACACCTTTAACAAACAAGGTATTCCCTCTGTTGGTATGGCACCTAAAAGTAAGTGATGCTTAATATGGTTATTACTTTGAATATACAACAATAATGGTAAACCAAAGTTCAAAAGAAACAAAACAAACCAATTTGGGTCGCAGTCCCCAGGGTCAGTGGCCGAGGCTTATTTTTCACAGACACAGTGACATTCCTAAATATGACTTCATCATCCAGTCCATAAAGCTCCTTAACCTAAAACTTTAAGAAATGGTTATTAATTGTTATCCATGTTAGAAATGCCGTCAAAATTCTTTTAGGTCAGAGATAAAAGTATATCTGTTCTGATAACAAAAAATATGACGAGCAATAAGTTTATAAGGTGAACCTTAGAGAAAATCTCAGTGATAGGATTTCCTTCAAACCATTCAAAGGGTCTAGCAGTACATTCTCCCCAAAGAAGGCCTCCCTCACCAAATTCTCCCCAGCGGCAAGTGCCTGTGAAGAAATTGATTGGTGCAGTAGGGTATCGAAATAATAACCATACTAGTCAAATACACGTGCTTTTGCACCTGTTTTTATTTTTTTAATAATAAATATGACTAGAAATATTTTTAAAGAAAATAACATTATATCAAATAATTTTTATATAAGGCAATATATATTAACAAAATTACATTAGTTCTAAACAAATATGATATTTTCTAAAAGATACATTCTATCAATTTCCATGATTTCTTAATGTGGATCAAAATAACTTCACAAATATTAAAAAAAATCAAATTTTAGGATACTAGTGATACTGAGAACACATTAACATGTGTTCAAAATTGTGAAATGCAGTCTTACAAAAACTCAGGAGTGTTAAGGGTAGTTCATAGTATAATGAAACTCAAGACAAATATTTCTTTTTTTTAGATAATACAATATATTCACGTTCCTAAAATTTTGTTGTGTTGGATAATTCAACTCTTTAGTATTGAAGACTTTTAGTTATTTAATAATTGTTTTCAACTAATAACAACTTTCTATTTGTTAAATGTACTCCGAGAGATAAGATGGAGATAATATGGAGTATGTATTCTCTATTTTCTCTTCTTCTCTACAACACTATAATACAATCTATTTATAGAAATACAAAGTGTCCACTAATTCTAGGAATAGAACAGCTGGTAACAATAATGAAAATACAGCTTGATTTACACTAACTCTACAGCCTGTACAACACTAATAATATTCTCTTAAAATCTACACTCCCCTTCAAGTTGGGTAATAGATATTAATCATTCCTAACTTGCAACTCAATTCTTCGAAGATTGTTCGAGGTAATGCTTTGGTAAGGATATCTGCAATTTGATGTTTAGTAGATGTATATAGTAGGTCTACAATTTTTTCATCTATCTTTTCTTTAATGAAATGACGATCAATTTCTACATGTTTGGTTCGATCATGATGAACTGGATTTTTTCGCAATTCTTATCGTACTTGATTGTCACAATGTACGCCGATAGGGTTCGAGAGTCGTGAAGTCCAAATATCGAGTAGCCTTCTTAACCACATTCCTTCACAAATCCCATGAGCCATGGCTCTAAATTCACCGCATTGCTTCGAGCGACTACCGACCGTTTTTTACTTCGCCAAGTTACAAGGTTTCCCATACGAAGTACAATATCCAGGTGGTAGATCTGCGATCCACTATAGAGCCGCCGGTCAACAAGATCCGAAAGACTTCAATTTTTCTAGTGAGATTCTTATCGAAATATAATCCTTTTCTGGTGTCATCTCGAGATACCCGAGTATACGATAGGCGTTTCCACGTGTTCTTCAAGAGGATGCTTCATAAATTGACTTACAACACTTACCGAAAACCAATATCTCGGTCTAGTGTGAGATAAAGGTAAATGAGTTTTCCCACTAATCTTTGATAACGACCTTTGTCCACAGTGTACTTATTTTCTTTGATTCCGAGTTTTATTGTAGAATCCATCGGCGTTCGCCGGTTTACACCCCATCATTCCATTTCTTTGAGTAAGATCAAGTACATACTTCCTTTGAGATATAGATATGCTCTTTTTGTTCGTGCTACTTCCATCCCTAGAAAATATTTGAGATTGCCTAGATCTTTGATCTCAAATTCCTTGGCAAGGAATTCTTCGAGTTTATCCATCTCAATTGTAGAATTACCCGTTAGAACAATATCATCTACGTATACAATTAGGATAACTATTCTCCGTCATCGATGGAGGTGTTTGACGAATAGTGTGGATCCGATTGGCATTGACAGTACCCATATCTCTTCGAACTTTAGAGAACTTATCAAACCAGTGCACGTGGAGACCGTTTCAATCCATATAAGGATTTCTTAAGTCCGGCAGACTCATTGGTTGGAACAGGAGATTCAATTCAAAGAGGAATGTCCCATGTAGACTTATTCTTCGAGATCACCATTAAGGAATGCATTCTTGACATCTAATTGGTAGCAGGCCAATCCAAGCTGGGACAAGTGGAGAGAAGAACACGAATAGTGTTGAGTTTTGCTACATGTGCAAAAGTCCGATAATCAAGCCTATACGTGGGTGAATCCTTTAGCCACAAGGCGAGCTTTGAGTCTTTCTACACTACCGTTCTGCTTTGTGTTCGATTGTAAAGATCCATTTACATCCAACAGCTTTGTTTTCCGATGGTAGTCTCCGTGATCTCCCAAGTCTTGTTTTTCTGTGGCACTTTGAGTTCTTCACGAATACTGTCTTCCATTCGTATCTGAAATGCTTCATGAATAGAATTTGGAACCTCTATTTGATCGAGGTCATTGATAAATGCCTTATACCTGGTGAGAGATTTTTATAGGAAATAAAGTTGTAGATGGGGTGGTTTCAGGCACGATCTTACACCTTTCCTTATAAGAATTGGCAAATTCAAATCATTAGGAGGTAATTCAATAATAGCGAGTGGTGTTACTGTGAATTGCCTGAGCCGCCCGTACTCGGGTTGGATTCTGGAATGGCTCAAGATATGCTCGGTTCTCTGCTCTTTCGAGTTGTTTTCCTTCTGTGAAAGAGAGATCATCACTGTTTGGGACAAGGAAGTTTGGATCTATTGGTAGAGAAGTTGAGGATTCATCGGGGAGTAGTAAGAGTATTTATTCGAGATATCGAGTCACTTTCTGTAGGTCGGAATAGGATTTGTGGGAGACGAGTACTTATGATATTCTAAACCGTGGTATTCATTGGCTACGTTTCTCCCCCTAAATGACATGATTTGGAATAGTACGGATATTGTTCAAAAAATGTGACATCCATTGTATTATAGAATCGTTTCAGTGATAGGAGAAAACATTTGTATCCTTTCTCGGTATGATGAATACCCTAGGAATATGCATTTGATGGCTCGAGGATCAAGTTTGACACTACGATGTACGGGACATAAGTTCTAACATCCAAAAATTTTAAAGGGAACACGTGGGACACGATTTTCAGGCGCTGGGTATGACTCAAGTAGAGTATTGATAGGTGTTTTAAATAAGAGGACACGAGATGGCATCCTATTGATAAGATAGGTAGAAGAAAAAGATCCCCCAAAAAATGTCGAGTGGACATGAGTTGTGAACACGTAGGATCCGGCGACTTCTAAGATGCCTATTCTTTTCTTTCACCACCCCATTTTGTCGAGGTGTGTCAACACACGAGCTTAGACGGACAATCGACTTAACGGATAATCGGTAAGGGTGGAAGTGAAATATTCTTTAGCATTTGGATTTCAATACCCGGATTTTTGTTTGAAATTGAGTTTGAATCATGGTATTAAAATTTTTAAAAATTTGACATGCTTGATTTTTCTTTCATTAGGAATAACCGTTGGTTCGAGTATGATCATCCACAAATGAAATGAACCAACGTGTCCCTGTGATGTTTTTGATTCGAGAAGCGTCCCCAAATATCAAGGTGAATTAATGAGAAAGGATGTGATTTTTATGTGGAAGACGAGGATACGAAGTTCTAACATGTTTTGAAAATTGACATACTTACACCGAAAAACTTCGAATTTTTATTTCTAAATGATGAAGGAAAAAGTTTCGTAGAATACTTGAAATTAGGATGACCTAAACGATAGTGATTCAACATGATTTCACCATCTTTATTGGACTTAAGGTTTAACAAAGCTTTATTCTCGATTAGAAACTTCGGATAGAAGTTGGTGGGCTTGTCTTGTGGCGTTCTTCACTTGCCGAGAGATAGAGTCCCGAAAGCATTCCTTAGCACCGCCAATCATCTTCCCGAATGCGCTCCCGAAATTCACATAGGTTATGAACAAATTTAGCCATACAATTTTTATCACGGGTGAGTTTAGTAATTGATACAAGATTACAATCAAGTGTAGGGAACAAGGGACGTAATCTAGAATAAAGGGAGTTTGAAATTTTGGCCGAACCAATTCCTCGTTACTTTTGATACCGAACCATCGGCAATTCGGACCGTGTGTCGCCGATAGAATTTAAGATTTATGAGAAGAAAGCATCACCCGTCACGTGGTCTCGAAGCACTTAGGAATCAACAATCCACGGTCTCATAACCTCGTTTCACATTAAGAGCATTGAGGGTGTTACTGATTGAGCTATAGTGGCGGATGATGTGTCAAGGATTGTCCAAATAATTTACGGAGGAGATCAACTGCTCCCTCTGCTAAACAGAAAGGCGGTCGGTTGACTATCGCCTCGAGATTTAGAGGCAATTTTTCCACGACTTTCTTTGTTGATGTGTGCGACCTAGGTGGTTTCCAATCGGTGGCTTACCATGAATTTTCCGTAGGTTTCCTTAGTATGACTGTGTTTACGACAATGATCACACCAAGGTCTTCCACGACGAGACGGTCATTCGTATTATAAGAAAGGCCGACGGCTCCCGAATGGCAAGTGCATCCTTCTCCGATCCACGAAATGGTAGATCGAGAACCCATCATTGTAGATTGAGGACCCATCATTACTTTCTTTCGACTCTCCTTCGACGGACTTCGCGAAGGCTTCACCGGGCAAAGGTTTTCAGGCCGAGAATTCTCACAAGACATCATCAAGATCTTTATGGAGTTCGGCGAAAATTTGAAAACCCGCTTTCTTGTCAATAACATTGTATGCATAAGATGTTGTCTACCAGACGAAGTCCATTCGTGAACCTCAAAGAGATCTAATTGTTGCCAACATCGGGTAGAGAGAGTTAAAGTATCGCGGTAAATCGACAACTCTCCTCAGCGAAGATCATGGAGGATGCTCGATCTCAAATAGTTCCGACATATTATCGAAGCCCCGGAATAAGTGTCTTCGTCGCATCCCATATTCTCATGGCGGTTTTGTAGAGAAGAAAAATTCTCTCCAATTTCGTTTTGTCAGCGGAATTGATCAACCAAGACATTACCATATTGTTTTCAGATTTCCATGTATCTACGTATTGTAGATCGCCTTTGTTTCGAGTCGCTGACGCCAGTAAGGTAATCATCTTTCATTTTTCCACATATAAACATCATGACGGATTGAGACCATCGAAGATAATTGTGCCCATTTAATTTGTGACTAGTGATGGGCGTATAAGACTATCATTCGTGGAACCAAGAATTATAGGTTTTCCGTGGCCATTTGTTGCAAATTGTAGATTATACGTGGATTGAAATTTGGGTCGTTTTTTTTTTTTTTTTTTTTTTTTTTGAATAATCGTTTGGCCATTGGGCCGCAGTTTTCGACCGGTCGGCCGTTATATATTAAATGCCTTACTCCTACGAAACAAAAAAACAAAACAAAGCAGAATGTGACCGCAAGACCGAGACTTTACTATGGGAGATGGCGATGATGATGACGGCGCTACAACGAGTAACGGTGAGACGGTCGGCGACGATGACCGATGGAAAAGCAGCTGCGTAAAATGGATTTCTACTGCTCTCGGGAATGCAAGCCGTAGAAAATGGATTTCTCGTCGTTTTTCTCGCTTCGCTCGGATTTCTACTTCGCTACGTCGATTAACTTTCTCGCTTTCTAGATTTCGCCTCGGATTTCCTCGCTTCGGATTTCTCGGCTTTTGCTTCGATTAGGATTTCCGGATTTCCCGACTGATTTCTCGGATTGATTTCTAGATTTCGGAATTTCTAATTTCTCGGATTTAAATTTCTGCTTGACGTAATTGATATAACATAAAATTGGATTTCTCGGATTTCTAAATGCTCGATACCATGTTAAATGTACTCCGAGAGATAAGATGGAGATAATATGGAGTATGTATTCTCTATTTTCTCTTCTTCTCTACAACACTATAATACAATCTATTTATAGAAATACAAAGTGTCCACTAATTCTAGGAATAGAACAGCTGGTAACAATAATGAAAATACAGCTTGATTTACACTAACTCTACAGCATGTACAACACTAATAATATTCTCTGAAAATCTACACTATTATTTAATAGAATGAGATGGCATACAAATCTCTTAGATTAATTCATTTATGTTGTTTAATCCAGGGGCATAAATATCATTTACCTCTATTACTTTTGCTTTCAGTTATTTACCTTATTGTCCTTGTTTTCTATTTACCACTTATGTCCTTTTTGGTAATTTAACTAGCCAAGAATATGGAGTCTGTTAATAGAGTACAGGTATTGGAAAGGAAACAGTCAGAAAAAGATTGATGCTTGTTATTTTCTTTTGGTTTTCTTGCTCAACAAATCTAATGAAGTTTTGGAGTTGAATCATAGTATTCATTCCATTCCTATTGCTGCTGCTGCTGCTTCTTCTTCCATTTTTGGTTTTTGATTGAGGCTCCCATGCCACTTAGATTGTAAAAGGTGTCCTTTAGTAAGGACAAATTATACCATTCAATTGATTTTTCTCTTATAATATTATCATTTTATGACAAGTGATTAAACACGATTAAAATCCTAATTTTTAATAAGGAAAAAAGTTATTTAAAATGAAACTGTTTAAGAAAAAAAAATCAATAATAATAATATTCAATTATTTACGGGCAGGTCGTGATTATTTGGCAGCTGAAGAAGGGCTAGTGCAGGACACTCTTCTTGAGTCAATTAGACTGGTGCACTATAAATGGGCTGTGAGTTCCAAAATGTGCAACAATGTGGAGGGTATGCTGTCTGCATTTGAATTGAATGTTAACGAAGAGCTGCTTTGGCTAGAGGAAACTCCTATGTTTTAAATGATATGCATAATGAGGCAAATTCTCTGTAATCTAACATGGATGTAAGGTTTTATTAGTGCTTAAATGAAATCAACAAATTTTCTTATAAAAAATAAATCTAACAAATTCACAGAAGATCGATAACATTTAATAATAATGGGTTTATTATTGGACAATTGGATAAAATTATCTCAATTTAAAATTCTAAAAATAAAATTGTTAAAAAAGAAAAATGAAAAATGAAAAATATACATATAAAAATAAGATTAATTATTTAATAATTTTTTTAACTAATGATAACTTTTTAGTTATTTAATAACTGTTTTTGTTACCTGACAATTCTTTATAAGTGAATCTTAAAAAAAAACAATTACGTAATTTTTTCAGTTTTTAGATCATTATTCATTATTATTATATATTAAAATTAATAGTGATGGCTTCTTAAAGTGAAGTCCAACAAATTCGCAAAAATCGATAACATGGAATAATAATGGATTTATTATTGGACAATTGGATAAAATTGTCTCGAATAAAAATTACCCAAGACAAAATAGTCCAAAACAAAAACAACAGATAGGAAAATATATATATAGTAATAAGATATATATACGAGAAAGTACAGAGAAATATCTGAAATGCAAGAGAAGATTAAGATACCTTCCAGACTCTCTCTTTTTGACCCAAAAAATCTAACTTCTAGACTAAAAAATTACTAATTTTGCTCAGGAAAACTATTGTTGAACTGGATATAATCAAGTATCTTGCTAATAATAGCCTCAGTATTGTACAAACCTGAGGAATTATTCCGCAAAGATGTATGCAAAAACAAATGATGGTACTGGCAAGTACGTAGCTTGGTAATTAAAGCCTCTTCAGTCAAACCGTCTTCAGAAGAATACGTTTTCATAGTCTCTAGAACTGAAATTATGCAATAGCCTCTTGCAGAACGAGATATTCCTAGACAAATCATAGGAAATTTCTTATCATTGCATTGTAAAACTAAAGTGAGTCATTATGCATTGATTTTCTGGCATAAATTAGTACCGGAAACAAAGATCGTAAAATATCTAGGATAAATAATAAAATAGATGTCACCATAAAAATCAACCACTCGTACCAATAGTATCCTTATTTATAAATCAAGGTTTAAAGCATACAATTAGGAAGAATGACATTAAGTAATCAAGGCAACAAAATTCTAGATTTTCAGTGAAACTCAAGAATGGATATAAACATTATATACAACAACAAGAATTTGATAAACATGTGTATTCTAGTCATACCAACTACAGGCATTGGTTCTGGAAAGTCAAGATCATGATCTACACCAACAAGTCCAAACACATAAGGACTGCCAGGATGTGCATGCCTGCACGGTTAAGGAATCATAGCAAAAACAAGATAAGGATATCAACACGTAGAAATCACATGTCTCATTGTATGCAAAAAGAAAGTCTATCCAAAATATTAAAAAAAAAATAACAAAAGCAAGCTTCAGTTTCTCAACACTCTATATCAGCACCATGTTGTTGGACTGGTCCAAAAGTATGATCAATCTTTCTTTGAGTTAAGGATTGTAAAATCAGAATTCTCTTTTATTCTTGTCATTCAAAGACACTACCTATTTATATACAAAGATAGAAACAATCTTAGGTGACATACACCTAATACACCACTAAGACACCTAATACACAACTCACACCACTACGACACCTAGTGTTAGACACCTAATACACACACTCATAAATCATCTTTAACACTCTCCCTCAAGTTGTAGCATAGATATTAATCATGCCCAACTTGTTACAAAGATAATCAACCCGAACCCCACTTAAAGCTTTCGTGAAGATATCTACTAGTTGTTCTCCAGTTTTCATATATCCTGTAGAAATCAACCTTTGCTGAATTTTCTCGCGAAAAAAATGACAATCAATTTCAATGTGTTTAGTTCGCTCATGAAACACAGAGTTAGAAACAATATGAAGAGCAGCTTGGTTATCACACCACAATTTCGCTGGTACTAAAGTTTTAAGACCTACTTCATCCAAGAGCTAATATATCCATATTATCTCAGACGCAAATTGTGCCATAACCTTATATTCTGACTCTGCACTCGATCGTGACACAACATTCTGCTTCTTACTTTTCCATGAGACCAAATTTCTTCCAATGAAAATACAATAGCCTGATGTGAATCTTTTATCCACTTTGGAACCTGTACAATCTGCATCTGAAAAACATTCAATATGAGTATGTCCATGATTTGCATACAAGATGCCACGTACAGGTGCTCCTTTTAAGTAACACAAAATTTGCTCTAACGCTGGGCAATGATGAACTGTTGGGGATGACATAAATTGGCTAACAATACTGACTGAATATGCAATATTTGAACGAGTCACGGTAAGGTAATTCAACTTTCCAACCACTCTTCGATATCTCTCAAAATCTTTAAAGGGTTCTCCATCTCCTGTAAGGTGGATGTTCGGAGTCATTGGAGCACTACAAGGTTTTGCTCCTAATTTTCCTGTCTCAGTTAATAAGTACAGGACATATTTTCTTTGAGATAGAAATATGCCTTTTTTACTCCTTGTGACTTCAACACCCAAGAAATACTTTAGCATCCCCAAATCCTTCGTGTGAAACTGAGTAAGTAGGAAAGGCTTAAGAGATGAAATTCCCTTAGTATCATTTCCAGTAATAACAATGTCATCTACATACACAACTAAAAGAATGATACCAACTTCTGATTGTTTGTAGAACACAGAATGGTCAGACTTGCTTTTCATCATACCAAACGTTTCTATAGCTTGACTAAATTTTCCAAACCAAGCACGAGGACTCTATTTCAAACCAAACAAAGATTTGTAGAGACGACAAACTTACCTAGACTCCCCCTGAGCAACAAAACCAGGAGGTTGCTCCATAAACACCTCTTCTTGAATATCACCATGAAGAAAAACATTCTTGATAACTAGTTAATGCAAAGGCCAATGGTGAGTAGCTGCCATAAAAATAAACAATCGAACAGATGTCAATTTAGCAACAGGAGAGAAAGTGTCAGAATAGTCCACTCCATAGGTTTGAGCATATCTCTTAGCAACAAGACGAGCCTTTAATCGAGCAACTGACCCATCTGGATTGACCTTAACTGTGAACACCCATTTGCATCCGATAGCCCGTTTCCCTAAAAGTAAATCAACCAAGTCCAAGTACCATTGTCATCCAATGCATTCATTTCCTCGATCATTGCATTATACCAACCATGATGAGATATGGCTTCATGAACAATTTTAGGGATAGAAATAGAACCAAGAGAAGCAATAAAAGAGCAAGAGGAAGACGACAAGCAATTATACGAAACAAAAGAAAAAATAGGATAAGTACATTGACGTTTACCTTTGCGTAATGCAATAGGAAGATCATCGTTCAGGACAACATCTAATGACGAAGGAGCAGGTGCAGGACATGAATTAGAAGGTCTATGTCTGAAGTAGACTTGAGTTATAGGAGGCCTAACAGGAACTGGATCAGAGACAGGCTCAGATGATGTGATAGAATAGACTAACAAATCGTCATCCTCCCCCTAACATGCAGGAGGAGGAGAAGACGAAAAATAGGGTATGTCTTCCATGAAGGTAACATCAATGGAGACAAGATATTTGTTAAGACTAGGACAATAACATCTATAACCTTTTTGGAGACGAGAATAACCAAGGAAGATACACTTCAAAGACTTGGGATCTAATTTAGTAACATGTGGACGAACATCCCGAACAAAACAAATGCTACCAAATATCCTAGGGTCAACCGGAAATAGTGACTTATTAGGAAACAAAATTTTGTAAGGAATCTCACCATGAAGAACAGATGAGGGCATGCGATTAATAAGAAAACATGCGGTTGAAACTGCATCGGCCCAAAAAGGTTTAGAAACATTCATTTGAAATAATAAGGCACGTGCAGTTTCGAGAAGATGTTTGTTCTTACGTTCGGCCACTCCATTTTGAGATGGAGTATCAACACACGAAGTTTCATGAAGCATGCCATTTTGAACCATATAAGATTGAAACAAAGCTGATGTATATTCTTTGGCATTATCACTTCGTAAAGTACGAATTGAAACATTAAATTGAGTTTTAATCTCAACACAAAATGCACAAAAAATAGAAAACAATTCAGAACGACTCTTCATTAAATATAACCAAGTTACACGAGAATAATCATCCACAAAAGTAACAAAATACTTAAATCTAGGTTTAGACAAAATAGGACAAGGACCCCAAACATCAGAATGAACTAATTCAAAAGGAACACTAGCACGTTTGTTAACTCTTGGATTTGAACTAAGACGATGATGTTTTGCAAACTAACAAGACTCACAATCTAATGAAGACACCTAACTAAACTGAGGACAAAATTTCTTCAGTAAAGGAAGAGATGGATGACCCAATCTACAATGTGCCTCGAAAGGAGAGGTTACACTAGAGGAAGCAAAGATTTCGATATCGGTGTGTCAAGAATATAGAGCCTCCAGACTCATGTCCTTCACCAATAGTCTTCTTCGTCATAAGATCCTGAAATAAGCAACGATCAGGAAAAAATGAGATACAACAGTTAAGATTGCGAGTAAGCTGACTTACAGATATCAAATTAAAGGATAGGCTAGGTAAATGTAAGACAGACGACAAAGGAAGCAAAGGAGTGAGAGTAATTGTGCCAGACCCAAGAACACGAGATGGTGACCCATCGGCTAAGGTAACAGTAGAGGTAGAAGTGTGTGACTAAAGAGTAGAAAAAAGATTAGAATTACATGTCATATGATCTGTGGCACCATAATCAATAACCCATTTGAAAGATGAAGAAATGAGACACGCATTTGATTTACCTGAATCAGCAATAGCAGTGACAGAGGGTGATGAAGACCTTAGTGATTCTTGATACTGTGAGAACTTGGTAAATTCATCTGTAGAGATAAGAACCGATTTTTCAGAAGTTGATGCAATATGAGCCGAGTGACCTTTCTGATGTTTGTACTGAAGCTTTCTACATTCATGTTTCGTATGTCCTGGTTTGTGACAATAGTGACATACAATACCTCCGAAGTCCTGTGGTCGAGTTTCAAACCCGTGCGAGCCGCCTCCTTTATTTCTGTTCATATAAGTTGACTGTCCATGCTCATAATTATTACTTCGGCTGACCAAAGCACCGTTTAATTGAACAGGTGGAGGTGGAGTGCGTTCTGTAAAAGTACTCAACTAAACACCTCCTGTAAAAAGGAAATCTCAGAACCAGAAAGAACCTGGGACTTAGCAGTCTCAAAAGTAGAGGGAAGACCGGCAAGAAAACTCATGACCGTCATTTGTTCCCGTTGACTTTGTTGAACCTTGACATCAGGGCTAAAAGGCATCAAACTATTAAGCTCCTCATAAGTCCTTTTAAATTCCATAAAATAATTTGTGAGTGACTGATCTTGTTTGTCCGCACGATAAAATGCTTTGCATACCTCATATATGCGAGAAAGATTTCCCTTACCAGAACATAAGAAATCCAAATAATCCATTAATTCCTTAACGAATTCACAGTGATTGATCAAGTCAATTACATTGCTTTCAATAGAATTCCGAATCTGCAGAAATAAGCGAGCATCATCTCTAAGCCATGTCTGCTTTGAATCATCTTTAAGAGGATCATTAGTCAAATGAGTATCTTTTTCAATACTTCTCAAATAAATTCGAATAGTCTTACTCCAAGCCAAATAATTCGAGCCATTGAGCTTATGGTCCGTGATTTTAGACATCGCAGGCACCATATCCGTTACAACATTAGATTTCTTTTCAGCCATAACTCTTACAAACGACAAGACAGCGAGCAAACGAAAAAACAAAATCCAACAACAGCAGCGACCAAACACGCAACGAACAAAAACACGAAATTGGAAAAACACAAACCTGAACAATCACAAGCGATGAGTGCCAAACCACCACAGATGACGCAGGGGGACAGAGGAGAGCGGCACAGTGTCTGCCGGAGAAGAATTCTACACGGACGCGCTGTCACGCGCCGGCGAGTAGAATTTGACAGAAAGTCGCGGTGGTGCATGTGGCACACTCGCGGCTCGTCTGGTGACCAGACTTTGGGGTTTGGTCGGTCGGCGACTGTTCTTCCCCCCTGTGCCGGTGGTGAGACGCGTGAAAATTTTGACAGAAAGTCACGGTGGTGCGTGTGGCCCACTCGCGGCTCGTATGGTAGCCGGACATCGGGGTTTGGCTAGCCTGCGGCTGTTCTTCCTCCCTGTGCCGGTGGTGAGAAAAAATGTGCACTCCAAAAGGGTGTTCCGAGTTGGAACTCAAAAATACACGAAATCCTAATTTGTGTTTACCCAAAAACTGCCCCAAATTTGAACAGGAAAAAAAAATTCTCAAATTTTGTAACCCAAATGCTCTTATACCATGTAAAATCAGAATTCTCTTTTATTCTTATCATTCAAAAACACTTCCTATTTATATAAAAAGATAGAAACAATCTTAGGTGACATACACCTAATACACCACTAAAACACCTAATACCATATAATTATGGAATCAAATGTTTTGAAGAGTAGTCTAATATTTGTTTTTAGTGATGCAGGTGGCATAAAGATGAATTTGGGTATAAAAATCAATGTGACTGTCATAAAAACATATGATGCAGTGCTTCCAGGGATACACATTTAAAGATTATCATTTTTAGCATATGTTACAGTCGCCAATTACAAATTTACAGATAAAACTGTTCCCAATCCAAAAATAGTAGTCAAACTCAATGGTGTAAATCATTAGCGTGTACCTAGTGCATCAAGTATTACACTATCTGAATATTTTCTCTATCCAAAAAAAGAACCCAAAAAATATAAATAAATAAATAAATAAGAAAAAAGAAAGACAGTTTTACCCAGTTGAAGTTACAAAAACATACTATAACCATGAAACAAATTCATAGCCATTTTATAAGTATCCGGTTTGAGAACCTTTTAGACTTTTACTTTGACATAAGACAATATAAGAAGGATGTATCAAGCAGAACTTCAAGAAAAATTCTAAAAACCCTTTGGCAAAATTGTATCAAATAAAGTAAAAAAGGGGAAATTATAGTTGAAAATGTAACTGCTGAGTAAATAAGATAATATTACCCCGAAATAAATCGGCTTTTACGGGAACGAGCTTGTGTTGGACCTTGAACTTCTTCCACAATGCACTAAAACGAGAAAAACACACATTGAATTTTTTTAAGCTAATCAATGGATGCCCAAGGGAAATTTCAGATGGCAGGAGTCCCCCATACTACAAGTTTTGGGATCAAAGAAGGCACTTGTATCCCTTGAAAAAGGTACTAAAATTAAAAACTAAAGTCCCGAGTACAAACAAACAAATTAGTTAGTCAATTAAACTGTATTATGGATATGACAGATTATACCATAGATATATCAAATATCATAAGACATAATAGAGAACAGTATATACTTGGAGGAAAAGGAAGTAAGTTATATAAATACAGTTAAAATAACATAGAACAAAAAAACAAACATTTATGAGATCCAGTATGGATTAAATGATAGGAAAGAATTTGATCCCTCAAAATAAATCTCAACAATTTTTGTCAAAAAGTAAAGAAAGAGAGAAATCATGAATATAAGAATTACAACTTCCAAGAAAATGGGGATAAGTGGTGGAAAAAAATGCAATACATCCAAACTTCAGTTTCCTCACACTAATTATCAAGACACTTAGAAGATTGATCCAAAAGTATAGTCAATCTTTGTTTGGGTTTTGAAAGAAGCAACATGTCTTTCTAATACAAACAAGCTTTTTGTTATTGAAATAGATACTTAAGGTTGCAGTCTTAGTCTCGTACATGCTGTATGATGATGCAGGCAGTACAGATATGAATATGGTTACTACATACTTGATAAAATAACCTACAACTATCATTGACAGTATATGATGCAGCACTCCAGATCCTCTTTAGATTAATGAAAAAGAAGAGCAAGAATGAATCTGATTCCAAGTCTAGCGAAAACCTACTATAGAGAAATTAAGAACTTGAAATGTAATATCTGAATTGTATTTCTAATCTGATCTGATTTGTACATAGACCTTTACTACCTATTTATAGTTCATACTAGTATAAAAAAAAGGAAAAACATATCAGCCCATTAACTATAAAATTCCGTAACTAATCTCTAAGTAAATGCAAATATCAAATCTTCACAATCCTACTGATTTACCTAATTATGATACAAAATACACCTCCAAATAATATGGGATTTCGTCACTCTCCCTTAAGTTGTATCATAAATATTTATCATATCCAACTTGCAAATGAAACCATCAAAGTTGTCAAAAAAAATCTCAGGCAAAAATTTCTGCAATTTGGTCTTTTGTTGAAACATGGGTCATACAGACAAACTCGTCTTCAACTTTTTTCTTTTATGAAGTGTCTATCCACTTTTATATGTTTTATTCTGTCATATTGAACTGAATTGAGAGAAATATTGATTGTTGTCTGGTTATCACAGTAAAGTTTGATAAGAAACTTTGTTATAACTTGAAATTCATTTAAGAGTTTTCTTAGCCATAATACTTTACAAATTGCTTGTGTTATAGCTCTGAATTAGTGCTTCTAGCTAATATGTTTTATTTATTACTCCTCCAAGTCACTAAATTCTCAAATACAAAAGGTACAATATCTGATCGTGGATCTCCTATCTTCTATTGAATCAGCCCAATCAACGTCGGTAAAGATTTCTACACCATTGTTTTCATTTTCCTTGAAGAACAAACCTATGCGGGGTATCCCTTTTAATATCCGAGAATTTTGCAAACTACTTCAAAGTGAGCTTCTTGCAAGTAATGTATATGTTGACTTACCGCACTAACTGTAAATAAAGTTTCAGGTCTTATATGAGACAAATATATCAATTTTTTCACTAATCTTTGATACCTCTCCTTATCCACTGACTCTCCTAACTCTTTTGAATTTTTTCCAACTTCAATTAGAATATCACTTGGTTTACATCCAAGCATTCCAGTATCCGTAAGAAGATCTAGAACATACTTTCATTGAGATACACTATTTCCCCCTTTTTGATCATACAACTTCCATTCTTAAGAAGTATCGCATGAATCCTAGATCTTTAACTTCAAACTCTATTGCTAAGATCTTTTTTAATCTCTCAATTTCTTCCAAGTTCTCTCCAGTTAGGATTATATCATCAACATAAACTATCAAGATAGTTTTCTCTCATCTCTAGTATGTCGGAAAAACATTGTGTGATCTGATTATTCTTATTGGTATCCTTGTTTCTTCATCATCCTTGCAAACCTATCGAACTATACTCTAGGTGACTGTTTAAGACCATACGATGATATTTTCAATTTACACACCACATTTTCTCTTTTTTTGAAAAGACTTAGTGGCATGGTCACGTAGGCTTCTACTTCTAGTTCTCTATTCAAAAAGTCATTTTCGATGTCTAGTTGTAGAAGTGGCCAATCCAAATTTGCTACTAGTTACAGAAGAACCCGGACTGTATTTAATTTAGTTACAAGTGCAAAGGTTTCATTGTGATCAATTCCATAGGTTTGTGTAAACCTTTTTGCAACTAGTCAAGTTTTGTATTGCTTTATCATCCCCTCTGTCTTATATTTTATTGTAAACATCCACTTACAACCTACTAATACCTTTCCTTTTGTAGCTCTGTGCCAAGCCATGTTCCATTCTTTTTTAGTGCCCTTTTTTCCTCCATAATGGCTTCTCCCCATTCAGGAACTTTCAAAGCCTCACAAATGTTTTTTGAAATTTCTGTTCTATCAAGGTTAGTAGTAAAATCATGAAATCTAAGAGACAAATTTAGATATGGGATGGAGTGTGCAAGATAAAATTAGTTTTCTTAGTGCAATATATAACTCAAAAATTTCAGTGACTCAAAATTACCTGGTATAGACTCATGCATAGTTAGATCTACTATCGGTTCCGACTTTCTTGGTGCCTCAAGTGTAAAGTTCTCTCTATTCTTTAATTTCGACCTTCATGGATATACAATTGTTCTTTGGTTACTTGTGTTTCTCACATTCGCCTGTGTTGAAGCATTCTCTTATAGATGGCATAATATAACGAGTTGGAGTGATAAGCTCTTTTTTTGGTAAAATTTCACTATTAAACTCAGGTATTTTAGGTGATTCCTGAAGAATAAAATCCAAGTGCTAACCAAAAGAGTTGCATTCACTCAACTTCTCCCCCAACAGATAGGGCTTTTGATAATAATGAGTGTTTTCAAAAAAGGTAACATCGAGGTTAACAACTACTCATTTTGTAGAAGGATCGAAACATTTGTATCCCTTTTGATTAGGAAAGTAGCCAATAAAAACAAAATTAATTGAACAGAAATTTAAGTGACAAGTCAGATTGAAGATGAGAAGTTGAAAAAAATTTCTGGAGTTTTTGAAGTGGTGTTTCAAACAAAAAAACATGGATGGGCATTCAATTGACGAGGCAAGGTGAAATTAAAACAACATCCCCCAAAACTGTTTAGGCATGTTCATAATGAACATTAATGCTCGAGCTATTTCAAGGTGTTTTTTCTTTTGTCAACAACCACATTTTATTGAGAATTGTGAACACAAGAACTTTGGTGTACTATCCCATGTTTCTGAAAATAGTAGCCCAAGGGATGGTTGAAATAATATCTCGTTATCAGTTCGAAGAATTTGAATCTGTGTTTAAATCATTGAATGGAAAGTAATAAAAATATCACAAACCTCAATTTTTTTTCTTTTAGTAAATAAATCAAACAAATTTGAACATGATCGTCAATTAAGTGCAAACCATTTAGTGTGAGTGCGGTTGGGGAACCAAAAGGGTCCCCATATGTCACTATGGATTAAAGTGAATGTTTTGGATGGTTTATATTGAATTTTTGGAAAAGAAGTCTGATAAAGCTTTATTAATTCACACATTTCACATTGAAAAATTCATTGTTTTATTCGAGCAAATAGATGAAAGTAAATTTTTCAAGTACTGAAAATTAGGATGACCTAATCTATAATGCCATAATAGAAGTTTACTACCCTTACAAACAGAAGCAAAGTCACACATTCTAATCTAATTACCATCACTCACATTGGCATCATTAAAGTAGTAGAGTCACTCACACTCTTTAGCACTACCAACTGTCATCCTCAATGATGAGTCCCGAAAGACAATTTGATGAGAGAGCCTTTTGTTAACTGACTAATAGAGATCAGATTACGTGGTAAATTTGGGACATGAAAAACAGATTTGAGGATAATAGAGTTGGAAATTTGAATACTCCATTTACTCACAACGGATGAAAGAGATCCATTAGCTACTCTAACTTTAAAATTACTAACACACAATGAGTAAAATGTGAATAAATAAAATGCATTTGTCATATGCTCTGAAGTACCAGAGTCAATAATCCAAGGAATTTTGGATTTTGAAGTAGTATCTAGGGCAATTAAATAATTACCTTTGTAAGCTTACTAAAGGGTGATTCATCAGAGTTTTTGAAATTTGAAAATTTTTTACAGAGTTGATCCATCTGCTCTAGATTGAATGTTCCCCTTAAACTTGAGGTATATAGAGATTCCTAGTGGTTAACTGAAACATGGTAGCCTCGTACTCTATTTTGTCTCGGCTTCCAATCTGTTGATTTTCCATTAAATTTCCCAACAAATGTCTTTTGTATGACCCGACTTATGACAATGATCACACTTTGTTCAATGTGGAGCTACAAAGGAAGTGTGCGATACAACTATCTAAACGTTTATGACTCTTCACACGTTTATGGTCGATCTCTTGCAAAATATTACAATGAGATAAACTCAATCTTCATGGAAGTAGATTATCAGACCCAATGATATGGCATGTGCTATTAATATTGAAAAACTGATAAAATGTACTATTGAGGATCGGGTTTATATGTTATTGACTGGTTTAGATCGAAGTTTGAATCAAGTTAGCAGTCGAGTTTTGGCTACTTTACCTTTGTCATGCCTAGAAGAAACCTATTCTCTGGTCCGTCGTCAAGTACAAAGGCAAGCCATGATGGATACTAAGGACCACCCTAAACCATCACAAAGAAATAGGCCATGTTAAAATCCTCATTTATGAACTCTGGTTCTCGATTTTACACCTACTACAATAATTCCAATCATATTATTGATGTTTTTGGAAGAAACACGATTATCTAAAGAGGTACAAACTTAAGCAAACTGAGTGAAAAAAGAAATCTTCCCAAGTTGTTGCATCTATCTCTCATGTTTCTCGAGTAACTACTCTAGGAGATAATTTTGATTCCATACTTATTTCTTCTGCTTTTAACACTTGATTTATTGATTTACGAGCCACTAATCATATGATTAGTAACCCCTCTATTTTTAATTCTTTAACATCTTCTCATGTTAAGTCTGTTCAGGTTGCTAATGAAACACCAATGTCAATTTTGGAAGCAAACAGTGTCTCATCATCACCCACATTTTCCATGTCCTTTATTTTATTTGCACCCACTCTTAAGAATGACCTTTTGTCAATTAATTAACTCACTAAGAATCTTGATTGTTCTATAACTTTATATTCTACTCATCGTGCATTTCAAGATAATCAAACGAAGATTATGATTGGCACTAGTAAAGAGATGAGGTCTTTATTACTTGGAGAAAAGATCTGACAATTTTAATTGTGGTTTTCAAATGGATAGAGGAAGTGATAGAGCAAGAATTATGTTATGATACTATCGTCTAATACATATTTGGAACAAATGTTTTCTAAACTATTTTCTAATATTTTTGTTTCAAAATTATTTAATGTACTAGTTAAGGTTTGTTTCAAAATTACTTTCAAAATTAATTCTAATAAAAGTTTTGTTCCTTTTACTTGTCTATACTGATACGTGGAATCATTTCTCTACTTCTATTATCTCTAGTCATAAATATTTTGTGCCCTTTGTTGATGATTGCACTCGAGTCATTTGAATCTATTTATTGAAATCTAAGGGTGATGTTACTCATATTACTCCTCAATTTTATAAAATGATTGTCATACAATTTAATGTACTAGTTAAGGTTTTTCATTCTGATAATGGTCATGAATTCGTGAACCATTCTTTTATTTGTCCTTTTTAAAAATCAAGGCATCCTTCATCAGACATGTACTTATACACCAAAATATAATGGTGTAGCAGAACATAAGAATAATTACCTTCTTAAGGTAGCGTGTGCCCTATGCTTTACTATGTGTTCTTAAGCGTTTCTGGGCTAAGGTCATCATGACTGCTGCTTTCTTTATAAACCGAATGCCTACTTGTATTCTTTACTATCAGTCTCCTTTGAGAAAATTATCTTTCTTTCACACTTTATCATGTTATTTCAAGGATCAATGGTCCGGTGCAAGAATAGAGGAAACATAATCGAGGTGAAAATAGGGCTACAAGTGATATTGGTATCCCTAAAAAGTGGGATCCTAAAAAGATGCCAACTAAGGCCTCTAAAAGAAAGATTTGGGTCCTAAATAAAATATTTGTAGAGCTCTTGAAGGGGAAAAAGCTATTGGTGGGAAAGCATTTGATATCGTGGAGAAAGAAGTTTTTGGGGCACAAAACATCCACAATGACCAACTAAGTCTAGATATTAGCCCCAAATTCATAATGGAGACTAATATTTTGTTGCCTCCTAGAAAGAATGAATTTATTAGATCCCTTATTGATGATGGTTGTTTAGCAAAAAATAACTTGGTTTTAGTAAGCTCAAGTTGTGGGAAACCAAATAAAAAAGAAATGGGAGAATCTTCTGGGGCAATAAAAGCATTGAGTGATCTAGAGACTATTGGTTCCTTTAAAGGAAAATTAAGGAAGTTTGAAGCCAAGAAGTTCTCTTTTGAAGTTTAATCCCATTCAACGTGGAGGACTAATTGATGACGTGGTTTTCAAAAGAAAAATTTTTAGTCATCGCTGGGGGAACTATTCTAATACAAATGATTGAACTTTGAAGAAGTTCTTGGGAACAAACATAATTATGAAAAAAATGAAAATGAGAACGAGGAAGCCCTTGTTCTTTAAGATATTTTGGCATCTAGAGTTGAAGAATTGTTAGTATGTGTTCCTGATTCTCATGATCTCCTAAATCTTTGTTTAGTAGATGAGGAAAGTTCGAAGGTTTTCGAAGAAGTGGGAAATAATGTTCTTCAAGATTTTGATGTGATACTAACTCTAAGATTAGGAATGAAGATAATATGGATAGTGATGAAGATTATAAGGGGGAGAACATGGATGAGATTTTGGTAACTATTCAATTGTTGTCCTCGAATTGGGAATCTTCTACTAAGGTAGGGGCTCAAGTTGCAAAAGAAATCATCAGATGCAATAGAAAATTAAAGAAAGGTTGTTTACAAAGTGAAGTTAAACATCCGTCTCAAATTGAGGATAAAGTTAGGAAAGGAAGTGTGTATCAATTAAAAGAAACAAACTTGGAGGAGATGGCAAAAAAAATGGAGTTAACTCTAGTTCCAAGTAATAAAGAGTCGGTGGTTAAGAGATAGCATGGGAAGAAGGAATTGAGAGAGTTACGCAATTTCCTTTCCTATGCCAAGTATGACAAAGGCAAAATAAATTGTGTGAATCTTCTTCTTTATGAAGATTTTGAGTTGAAATATAAGAGGTTTGGGTAACTAAAGAAGGTGTGTAGTACATAAGTATGTTAGAATTGAATCCTGATATTGTTATAATTCAAGAGTCAAAAAGAGAGATGGTTGATCAGAGAATTATTGATAGTAGTTAGGGTTTTCATTTTAAGTGTTGGTTTAATTGCCTTCGTAATGTAGATCCCGAATCATATTATTATTTAAGATGCTAAAAATGTGAAGGCAAGGAAATCGATAGTTGGTGATTTTTTAGTATCGAACAAATAAAACAAAGAGGAGAACAATGTAGTTATCAGGAGTTTATGGTCGCAATGAGAAGAGGGAAAGGAATTTATTTTCGGAGGAGTTGCCTGGGTTGTATGATTTTTGTAGTCCTAATTGGTGTAGGGGTGATTTTAGAGGTATCAATTAGGATGGGATATTTCATTAGCTCATGGTACAACCCATAAATTTTTGAGCTCATTCCATCTTATCTCACTTATTTTTTGATGAGTTAAGATGATAACGAGATAGTATTATAATAGGATATCCCATTTGTCTCAAATGGGCCTAAATGATGAGTAAAATTATAAAAACAATAGAAAAAGAAAATATTATTATCTACAATAACTATAAGCACATTAAGGACAACTTTAAAAGAAATGGGATGACATAATTTCAATCCATGACCCCATTAAGGACATTAAATGGAACATAAGATGTGATGGGATAACTCATTGACATCTCTAGGTGATTTTAATGTTGTGAGATTTCCTTCAGAAAAATCAAACGATGGAAGAGAGAAGAAAAACTTTGGAGCAAAGGATTTCCTTGATGTCAAGTGAATGGAAGTTTTGATGACTCTGAAAATCGAGCTAAGCAATTTGAAAATTTAGATGAAAGATCTAATTCTAAATGAAGAAATCTTTTGAAGACAAAAATCTAAAGCCTTAATGATTAAGCATTGTGATGTAAATTCAAAAATAATTCATAATGTGGCCGACGGGAGGAAAAATAAAAATATGATCTAAAAAATTGAAAAAAATGAAAAAGAATATGGTATTATAGTGAAGGATGATCATCAAATTAAAGAGAAGTACTTAATTTTTACAAGAAAAGTACTTTAAAGTTTGATGGGCAAAGAGCTTCACTCTAGAGGAAAGGACGAGCTGGCTAGAAAGACCTTTTGAATAAAAAGAAATTAAAAAGGCAATCTTTGAGTGCTCTACTGATAAGGTGCCTAGTCCAAATAGTTTCGACTTTTGTTTCTTTCATAAGTGCACGGAGATAAATAAAGAGGAGCTATTAGAAGTATTTTGTGAATTCTTTAATGATGGCATAGTTAATTTTTTTTATATAAAAAATATTGCTACTTTTATTCGCTTAATTCCAAAGATAATGTCGTGAGAATCAATGATTTTAAGCCAATAAGCTTAATTGCTAGTTTATATAATATCATTGCCAAGATTTTATCTTTAAGGTTGAGTTTACTATTTCAATTGAACAAGCTGCTTTTGTAAAAGGCAGACAAATTTTAAATGTTGTCTTAGTAGCAAATAGGGTTATGGAGGAATAAAAGAGGAGCAATGAAGCTCTTGTTTTCATGATTGATTTTGAAAAAACTTATTCATTGGGACTTTTTGGACTTTATGTTGAAAGAGAAATGGTTTGGGAAAGACAGAGAATGTGGATCTAGGGTTGCTTGAGTTCCATGAATTTTTCTGTAAATATTAACAAGAGGCCAAGAGAGCTTTATGGGGCTTCAAAAGGGTTAAGGTACGAAGATGCACTTTCTCCTTTCCTTTTCATTTTGGTAGTTGATGGGTTAGAGAGATTAATCAAAAGAGCAAAGAGATTTAACTTGATAGATTGTCCGAGTGTAAAGAGAGATATTGTTGAAGTTTCTCATCTTCAATTTGCAAATGATGCTATCTTCTTTTCCTCTGGCAATGAAGATAAATTGTTATATTTGATGAAAGTAATCGAATTATTTTGTTATGTGTCAGGCTTGAAGATAAATCTGTCCAAGGGTTTCATTTTGAGTATCAATTGTACCAAAGACAAAATAACAACTCAAGCAAATTTCTTGGATTGTGAAATTGGAACTTGGTCTTTCAAATACTTAGGCTTATATCTTGGCAGTAATCCAAGATTAGTAGAGTTCTAATCATCGATCATTGAAAGATTTGAACGACAATTGGCATGATGGAAGAGAGTTTTTTCTCTAGAGGGAAACAATTGACTTTGATACATTTTATTTTGTCTAGTCTCTCAAATTATTATTTATCAATCTTCAAAATACTTGTACGAGCTATAAAAAGACTAGAGAAAATAATAAGGGACTTTACATGAAAAGGTGCTAGTGAAGGGAGAAAAAATCACTTAGTTAATTGGACGATAGTTCAAAGGTTGAAGGCAGGCTAAGTATTGATAACATCATCAAAAGAAACAAGGTTTTATCAAGTCAGTGGCTTTGGAGGTTCCTTTTAGAAGTAAATTTCTCTATGGCATAACGTTATAAAAAGTAGATATGGGTTAAAGGAGAATGGTTGGGATGCAAGTTGTAGTTCGCACCAAGAACATTGTACTTTTGGAAGTCAATTTCTAAAAACTAAAATTTATCCTTTTCCAATTTGAGATACTTAGTAAGAAATGGAGAAAAAATTCATTTTTGGAAGGATATTTGTTTGGAAAGTGGTTCTCTTTCAACAAGATATCCAAGCCTCTATAGGTCATATTTGGAAAAGAATACTTCTATTAGTAGGATGCACTCACTTGAAGGATGAAATTTCATGTTTAGAAAGAACTTGAATTGGTAAGTAGAAGAATTCTCAAGTTTTATGTCAAAGTTAGAAAGAGTCAACATAAGAGTTAAGAATAATGATTGAAAGATGTGGACCACGGATTCATTTGGACATTTTTCTTGTATGTATTATTTTGAGTTTCTAGTAGATGATTCCAATGCTCAACTTTTCAATCACCATGCATCTACATGGACTAACCCAATTCCAAGTAAAGTCAAATTTTTGAAGTAGTCGATCAATCTTGAAAAGATGAACACTAATGATCAGATCCAACTAAAGCTTTGTTTTGCTTTTCACTTAATTAGTGTATGCTTTGCAAAAACAACTCAAAAGACATTGATTATTTATTTTTACACTGTCTAATTGCTTATCTCTTTGGTCAAAACTAAAGAACAATATGGGAATATACTGGGATATTCTAGGATCTTGTCAATCCTTATTTCTAGAATCATTTTATTCTCATGGGAGAAGCAGTAAGGCTTCAAAGGAAAGGATTTTGTGGAACTGTGGGATAGGACTTATCATTTGGGTGGAGAGGATTTTGTGGAACCGTGGGATAGGACTTATCATTTGGGTGTTATGAATGGAGAAGAATAAGAGAATTTTGATGATAGTAAGAATGAGTGTACCTTTCTATAAGAAAAAGTTTTATTTCTAACGTCCTCTTTGGCATTAGCTTTAAGAGAATTAAAAGATTATTCTTGATTTCTTGTTAAATTTAATTGGGAAGCATGTTTATCCTGGTTAGATTTTGAATAGTTGTTTTGGATGGGGATATTGTTATTATTTAGTATAGTTTGGTGCCTCTTTTTTGTAAGTGGGTTATAAATCTACTTTGTACCTTTGTAATTATTACATAATTAATATGAAATATTGAAAAGGGAATGAATCTGATTCCTGATTCCGTAGAACTAGGTTCAAGAACATGATTTATCAAAACAAATACAAGAGAAATCATTAATAAGGGTTTCAACTTAAAGAAAACAAGATAAACTGTTAACCATCAAGGCATTACATAACCCCAGAAAAAAAAATTCGCAGAGAAATAAAGCCAAACATAGTCAACTGCAAGAAAAGGGAAAAGCTTGTTCGTGTGTGAATAAAAAGACGATTACAACATGAAAAAAATGCTATACATGTTACATACCACAGAATACCCACTCCGTGTCAGATCATCCAAAGTTTGCCGAAGATTCTGCAAACCATCGGCAACAGGACATTGACAATTAGAGAATAACAAAATTTTGTAATGCGGTTAATTAACTGAATCCTAAATAACCATAGTAAGCAAGAAACAGAGAGAAGAATTGTGTCTCCAAAGTTCAATAGAACAAATGTCCCTTAACAATTATGCTAATCATAACATCCATTACTGATTTAGGCTTTTAGTTAGTTATAGCACCATCTATTATTACATTTATTATTATTGTTATTCTTGAGAATATATGTTAATTACTAATAAAACTATCATCCCTACTGTAATTTAGTACTTTTTTGGGTTTAAATTTACTGCTTTTCTTCTCTTCATTTCCATCAGCTACTTATGCCAACTTCTTTTAGTAAAATTAATGTCAAAATGAGGAGAAATGTACGTGAGTGACACAAGTGAGAAATTCAAGGACATTATCTCACTTGATGCTATTTTACAACCTCAGATGCCACAAACACTATAATAGAAATCACTAACATGCTTGCAACAATGTTTTTGGTCTGATAAAAATGTTCCTAAAACTTTTGTACTTACGCTTCATACATGTATCAGAATTTTGTAAAAGCAATTAAATGAAATAATTGGAAAAACAATTGTAAATTGAAACAAAAAGAAGAGAAGTGTTAAATTGCAATTTGGAGGATAGTTATAGTGCAAAATGGAACATTTTCCCTATTTTTTATTACAATAATAATTACGGTTAATCCTATAGAACTTGGAAAATATACAATCATTCTATACAAGAAAGCAAAGTGATAACACAAGTTAGGAGTCAATTTCAAGTCTAATCATATCAAATACAATATGTATAAGATAAATTCAATACCACAACTGGGCAACCTGCTCTTGGAATACTTTCTGTGCGCAAACCTCCAAAAGGATTCAAGCCTGCATATTCTACCAGAACACAAGCATCTATTCCAATGGCTTCATAGAATTCACCAACCTGAAAAAGAAATAAATAGAGAGATAGACAGTCAAAACAATCAATGACTGATAGCAAACCATCACTTAATCATCTCATATAAGACAAACACTATGGAGTAGTAATATAACTTTCATCAAATGTATAAGTTCGAAACATACTCGACAAAGCAAAACTTCACGTGGAAATTTTGACTTGAACTGCAACATCTCCCAATTGAGTGTTCCTTCTTTCAAACTAAGAAGAACACAATTCTTATGAGTATTTTTACTTTAGAAGTAAAATGTATTTATCCGAATCTCTTAACAAAGAAAGAGCTTATAGTTCTTCCATAATGTTCAGAAATGAAAGAAAAAAAAAATCATTTAAATGCATTAAAGCTCCAACAGAAAAAGACTCAACAAACATCCGGATACCATTACAAATATAAGACATTGTTTTTATAGGAAAAAAATTCATGATAGTAGCCAGGATTATGTAAATATGACACACAAACAAAAAGAGAAAGCAACCTTTTCCAAGACAGATACAATGCCAATGGCAGGAATTTGACACCAAACCCCAAAAACTTCTTAATGAGCAGAGAAACTACTAAGAATTTGCACATCTTCTTAATCAACCAAAGAAAAGACTGTATATTTGTGGCACATACATAACTATCAAATAAAAAATAAAATATAAAATTAAAAGGATTGCCAATAAAAGTTTACAATAGCCATAATTGAATAACTTGCATTGTTACGTGGTTGAAGGCATCTACATAAATGTATATGCCCAATTCCAAACAAAGTTAAATTTTTGAAGTAGTTGATTAGTCTTATAAAGGTGAACACAAATGATCGAATTCAACTAAAGTTTTTCAAGTTCTACTTTTCTCTTAATTGGTGTACACCTTGCAAGAATAGCTCAAAAGATATTGATCATTTATGTTTACATTGTCCAGTTGCATATCTTCTTTGGTCAAAGATACATAGGAATACGGGAATACAATGGACTACTATAGGATCTTGCCAATTTTTATTTTTGAAAACCTTTTACATGTATGGGAGGAGCAAGAAGGCTTCAAAGACAAGGATGTTGTGGAACTGCGAGGTGGGTACAATCCTTTAGGTGTTATGGATGGAAAAGAATAAGAGAACTTTTGAGAAAAATGAGAATGATAGTATTAATTGTTTAGAGAGTTTTATTTCTAGCTTCTTGAGCATCAGTTTCAAAAAAATTGAAAGATTGCTATCAATTTCTCATAAGTTTTAATTGGGAAGCTTATTTTATCCTAGTTAGGTTTTGGAACTTTGTTTTGAATGGGGCTTATAGGTATTATTTGGCTTATACCTTTGTAGTTATTACTTAGTTAATATAATATAATGTTTCTTATTAAAACAATAGTTTAAAAGGTGAAGGCCACTCAAACTACTGGTTAATATCCTGATTCTCATCATTCTCCTCTCTATTTAAAATGCAATCAACACCACATGATAGATAGACTCAATTTAAAGTTTTAAACCCAACAAAATAAATCTTCCACTCAACTCTTTTGCCAACAAATAAAGAAGATGGAGAAAAATACACACAACTCATTTGAAAATATATATTTTTCTTCTTTGTTCTTGTAAGATATGAGCAGTCAAGCATAAATAAAAAATAAGTTTAACAACATATATAAACAAAAAGCCTCACCTCCCGTTTTTCAAGTTAACATCCACACCAAGCAAATTGGAATAGTTGAGCTTTTGAACCAGCTTGACTGTTGACGGCTTCCTACATTTCTGCATCCTCTGCTTGTATAAAATGAAAATGAAATGCAACCCACATCAATACAAGATTTTACGTAGATGACAAGACTGGATGCACCTAAAACTTCAACATAACTAATGTAATAGCACACCTCCTTCCACCACAGAATGCTAGAGAGCTCTTTTTCATCGAGGACATTAGTGGAAGTCTTGGGTTTCTTGGCAGCTCTTGCACTTCCTTTTAAAACCTTCACATCTTTGAAACTACAGATTCTCCCAACCTGTCCACTATTGTTGGTTGTACAACAGCATTCCCCAAGTTAGAAGTTTAATAGTAACAACAGAAATTAAGGCTCAAACATAAAATGCAGATCAATGATTTTTTGTGCATAGCCAGCATGGCACATTTCTGATAAGAACAATATATTTAATCCTCTAACTATTACTATACAACAAATAAATAAAACTTGCTAGCTATACTAATACTCGATCAAGCAATACATTAATCTGACGATATTTACACAATTCACTTGCCCCATAGTCTGAAATGCAAAAATGCCAGTTTTGGAGAGTTATAACTTGTCTCGTTCTTACACCATCGAGAAAAAAGATACACTTGCATCAATTTTTCTTATATTCCTTGGCTTGTCACGTGGACTTTTTTTTCTTTTTCTTTTTTTGGTTAAAGGACAGCTAACTTAATGTCAATGTAATATCCCAAGTTTTCTAAAAAGATGCAGCAACAGCAGAACTCGCATTCCCCAAGTTAGAAGTTTTCTTTACCTAGCTAACTTTGATTTTATATTTATGTCTTTCTTTACACAAACACAAAACCCATTCTTTAAGCAGAAATTTTCCACAAATTTTAATGAGACATTTTTCATCAAAACAACACTCTTAAGACAAAGCCCTCAGCATATACATTACATACTGTAAAAATTGGAGTTACCATTACTCTTCATGAAATATACATATACATGGATAGAAAGAAAGAGAAATTACAGAGACAAATTAGAGGGGGGGAACGAGTTGTATCTTCGAGGAGGGAAGGGAACGACGAGACCGAGAGAACGCCAGCGAGAGAAAGAAACGACAGCGTTTCGACTAGCCACTCTGTACATGACGATAAGATATGATGAAGATAAAATGTAATTTCTTAATTGCTCTCCATTTTGGGGTTTTTGAAATTAGCTTTCTAGGGTTTCTTGAGAACTCGGTTTCAAGCTCTGCTTTGCTTCTGAGACTTCCCGCCAGAAAGAAGAAGGAAAGGAGCAATAAGTAAAAGGGAAAGGGCTGGAATAGTCCTTTCCTTAGTACGTGTCATTTAATTCACCTACTTTATAATTTAATTCTCTTAAATATACAATTGATATTGATTTAAGATATATTAAAATATTTTATATTAAAATAATATAAATTTAAATCTAAGTAATATTTTGAAGGTTATTTTTAAAAATTCAAATTTAAAAAATATACTATTATAATCTAACCCTAATATAAGCAAGTCCATCATTAATAAGTATTGTTAGAAAATGAAATCCAATTTCAAATGCATCATCTGATCCTAAATTGATACCTTCATCGAGAACCCCAAAACCCAACACAAATCCAAAATCGTATTAACTCCAATAATCTCATGATCACTGTCTCGCGTTAGTTAATGGAAAACAAAGATGCTCTTGAGTTGTTTCTAAGAGATGATGGATGCACACCAATCAATGGTGAGAATCTTTTACATTAGCATTGCTTTTGTCATTTATATGTTCATTATCCTTTTAAGTTGTATCATTTTTAACCTTATATTACCGATTGCTAAATTTTCTTATAACAACTCGACTCATTATTAGGTTGATTTATAGTTTTGTGTATTTTTTTATTTAATATTTATTTACTTTATTTAATAAATAATATTTTTTTCGATCAAAAATATTAAAATATAAATATTTTTCATGAAAATTGGTGAAAATATAATTTTTGGAATTTTTCTAGAATTTATATGAATTTTTAACGCATAACCAATACGTGGTAAGTCATATAGACACCATGCAAGCACGGAGAGCAAATCACGTTACGTCACGTGTGAGAGAATGAAATGCATGCCACGTGTCAATACGACGTTCAATCCGAGTTCAAAAAATTGGTCAACACGTCATGCCACGTGTCGCTAAGCCATTGCTTTGCGCATTCCATCTGTGCATCACACCATCCGTTTTTGCGAATCACGTCACACCGCGTGTCGCTAACTCAACAAGCATTCACTCTGATCGGTCATCTGTCACACGCCGCTCCCTGATTCGCCCAGTGGATTTTCCACTATCACGTGCCACGCTGTGATTGGCTATAACTGTCAATTTTGCTTATTTTGATTGTAGCCCTTGATCTGAAGCTAATCTAACGTTCCAAATCACACCTAAGTTTTATTTAAGCTCTTAATCACTCTGTAAACCCAAATTAGCTACTACTATAAAATGGGGTATTTAAATCGCTCTATAAAGTCAATTTTTGGAAAAAACTGACTTATAATGAATTTAAAGTCGATTCGGTATAAAACTGAGGCTTTGTTCATTCTTTAATACAATATGCAAGAAATCTATATCAATTGGCGAGTTAAATTCTTTACAGAAAGATATTGTAGAGACTTTGTGTCTAATTGAAAAATATCTTCCTCCTTCTTTCTTCGATATAATGACTCACTTATGTGTTCATTTAGTTTAAGAGGTTCAATTGCGTGGTCCTACTTACTTAAAGTGGATGTATCCTTTTGAGAGATATATGCAAGTCCTTAAAGGATATGTAAATAATAGAAATCGACCTGAAGGATGCATGGTGGAACGCTACATTGCTGAAGAGGCCATTGAGTTTTGTTCTGAATACTTTAATGGTTGCACTGAAATTGGGAATCCTACGCACAAGTTGTTCTTAGAACGTCACATGATCCAAGTAGGTAACCCTATGCTTGGTGAAAGTAGGAAATTATTTATTGATCGCACTCGATGGGAAAAAGCACACCAAATCATTTTGGTAAATAATAATGAGGCACAACCGTACATAGAGTAAGTGATGTTCATTGTTTCATGATTGCAAAAATATTTTATATTTAACTATTAATGATGATATATAACTTAATATATATTTAATAACATTACATGATGCATTTTGAAGATCGATCCTCGTTATAAAAAAAAGGAGGAGAAAAATGGTTGTATGATGAACATAAGCGAGAGCTTATTAATTGGTTTCGCAACTATGTAAGTGTCATAAACAAAAATTCATGCATGTATCTTCCTAGTTTTATTCAATGTTTTAAAACTTTGCTCTAAACACATTTTGTGTTTTTGTATACATAGATTCTAGATGAACTTAAGAAACCCAATCATAAAATATCAGAAAGTTTACAATGGCTTGCACATGGGCCAAAATTCGATGTCAAATCATTTTATAGTTTCACAATAAATGGATTGAGGTTTACGACTCAAGCTAGGGGAAAAGTCCGAGTAAATCAAAATAGTGGGGTGAAGATGGTTGCACAAACTATGCAATTTTCCAGTTCAAAAGATGTTAATCATGTACTTTCTGATAGAACATATTATGGTATAATACAAGAGATTTGGGAATTGGATTATGAGGTCTTCTATGAAACAGTTTTCTTGTGTGATTGGGTCAAAAATGTTATTAATGTTGGATATAAAATAGATGATTTTGGATTTACCCTTGTAAATTTATCCAGGATAAGTCACACTGATGATCCTTTCACGTTAGCACTTCATGCAAAACAAGTATTTTACGTGAGCAATCAAATTGATCCAAGATGGTCTATTGTGTTAATGCCTCCACAAAAAGAGTTTTACCATTGTGATGTTGTAGAAGATGATGACTCTATGCTTGATACATTAACCAATATTAGTAATTTCTCAAATAAATTACCTAATGTACTTGATGATCTAATTGATGATGATGATTCTTCGTCATGGGCTCGAAGTGATTGTGAAGGAATATATGTATACGATCGACAACCTAATTAAACATAATGTATGTTCTATATTGTTGTAATAACTCTTATATATATATATGTTCCTAAAATTGTCAATTAATTTATATTTCTTCATTGTTTGTAGATATTTCATGGATATTCAGATAACAGAGCTTGTAGATCCAAATGATCCATTTGGGTATTTGAAAAGAAGGGGTTGGGCGAATATACCTGATGCTCCACTTAACCTAGATGATAGAATACATGTTCTATTTGATGCTACTGGTAATCCAATAGGGGAAAATGGCCAACAATTGAAATCCTCTATTGGTAGACTTGTGAAGTCCAGCATACCAATCAATAAAAATTATTAGTCTGAGGTTGACGATGCATAAAAGTTCAAAATATGGATAACCATTTGTGTAAGTCTCTTATATTTTATAATCAATATATATATATATATATATATATATATATATATATATATTATATTAGGTGTATTATATCTAATCTTTTGTACTGTGTTTTTACAGAATCGTTACAAAGTCGATGACAGTTGGAAGGACAAGTGTTATAAGATTGCAAATAAGGCGTGGAAAGAATACAAGACTTCCAGATTGGCAAGAAATTATGTGTTTCCATATTTGGAAACATTTGATGAGAATGAGATTTACAAAATCCCTGAAGGACACCCCTTGATTACACCTCAAGTTTGGAAAGACTTTGTGGATTATAGACGTTCAAATAAATTTCAAATTATTAGGGAAGGTCGTTAGAATATACAAATGCATAATATTCTTCCTAACCGTACTAGGAGGTCTTCAAATCTTGAAGTTAGATATAAAATGGTATTATTAATTTGTCTTAATTTATAAATATTTTTATATTTATTTTTCTCAATTTAATTTCATGTCATTGTTAATAAAATTTTCATAATTTATGTAGGAAGTTGAATTGGGTAGGCCTGTTACCTGAACTGAATTATACATAGAAACAAAGACTCCCAAAATGAAGAATTCAAGACTGATGACTCGGCAAGGAGAAGAACAATTAAATAAGTTGGTTAGTAATTTCGGTTGATAAAAAGTCTTAATGATATTTAATAATTGATGTAATAATGAATGATATGTTTGTGTGATTTATTATTTGTAGAGAGCTATTCAAGAAAAAATATCCAGGGGTGAAATAATCGAAGAGCCTAGGAGAGATGCTTTATATCATGCATTCGGACGCGAGCATCTTGGTCATGTTAAGGGAGGTAGCCAATATGATGGTTCTATGAAGTATTTTAACATTCCAAAACAAAAGCCTCAAACGGTAAGTAAGGAGAAGTACACTAAAATTGAAGAAGAATTCAACTCCTTTAAGGCCTCAGTGATAAGTGAGATTGCCACTCTAAAAAAAATCAATCAAAAAAAATGTCAGCCATGACATCATGCTATAACTAGGGCATACCATATTGGCCAAGCATGCAACCATCCATGCCAGGCATGCCACCCACACAATCTCATTACGCTCAAACTACATCCAGTATAGGATATAGCCATCCTATTGGTCCTCACTATATGCGAGGAATGCATATGCAATCTAGTAGTGGTTCATTTTCATCAATGCAATCTGCACATTCTTACCATACATCCAATAGCTACCCCACATGAGAGTCCTCTTCTATTTGATGAATCATATGTGGTAAAATTTTAATTTCTGGTGTATATAATGTATTATTTTTAAATTCTTATATTATATGTTTTATTTTTTATATATAACACTTAAATTTTTTACAAAATATGAAATGTTTGTTGAAACATCCTTCGTCAACTGACTATGTTGCTATTGGAACGGTACAACAATTGAGCAATGATCGGATGATTCATAATCAATATTTGCCTAATCATTGGCGAATAGTAATTGATCAATCATTGTTTCATGATTGTCCACTACCTGTGCCTTCTGATGTTACCACAGTCCAAGAAGCAGTTGGAAAGTATGTGGCTTGGTCATCGATTCAAGTTGTTCTAAATTTTGACGTGGTACTATTTTTTAACTTAAAAGATAACACTTGTTTACTACTATTATTTTATTATATCTTATATTATTACTAAAGAATACATATATAATACTTTTTTAGTCTATTATACCAAAACTCTTAAATGCGTCACATTTAAGAGATACAAAGCAAGTATCTAGTGCTATATCTATGTCTAGTGGCTAATCATCGCATACCAAGTCATTCAAGAAGAAGCCTTGGAAAAAGTATAGTCATAATTATGCGTTAAACTTCATCAGAAATCTTGGCACTTTGATGACTATTGTTGGGAAGGCATCTAGCATAAATGATGGATGGACTCTGCCACTTCCTATAGAAATTTTTGGTGTAGACCTCGGCCAAACTTATATATCAATCGAGTGCTTATTACAACTATTTGAATATCAAATGGTCGATTTAAGTATAATTCAAGTGTGGACAAGGTGAGTCCTCAATCTATTTATTTTTCTTTTATTTATGTAGAACATATGTAATTATATTTATATTATCTAATTTTATATATATATATATATATATATATATATATATATATATATATATATATCTTTTATATAGGGCGTGCTATTATCGACTTCAACATAATCACTATCACATTTAGCAATGTTCTATGATTCTTCATATGTCAATCAATATCAAGAGAAAGATGTTAGCATCAGAGCTAAATAATTATGTGATAGAGCATTAACGCTTAACATAAATCAAAAGTTTATAATCCCTTGGCCATTAAGGTTTGAACAATGCCAAGATCATTGGATGTTGGTAATCATTGATCTGTTCAATAATAATGCTTGGTACTGTGACTCAACTTCCATAGAATTGAGTAAAGATACAAAAGTAGTTGTTGAAATGTAAGAGTTATAGTTACATATTAGTTTCTTCTATTATTTTTTGTAATATTTAATAAAAACTAACTGTTTTAAACCTTGATAGTGCATATAAGTTGTGGAACAAGTTTAAGGACATTGCCCTTAAAAAATTTCATAAGCTTATATGGACAAAAGTTATGGTATGTACAAGTCAATATTAATAATTTTATTAGTTTTACAATTGAATAATAAAGATGTTCGAATATGAAAATTCATGTACACTTGTTTTTGTAGGTTCCACAACAAAATAATGGAGTCATGTGTGGTTATTATGTCATGAAGTTTATGAGCGAAATCATCACAAATATCAAAATTCCAATTGATGATGTGGTAATATATTTCACCCATATACATAAAAGTTTTTAACATATTTGAGTTTGTTTTTGTAAATAAATGAAATTATATTCTTATTTTGATTTTAAATACATGTAGTTCTTTGGTTGGAACAAGACGGGTTACGATTAGCAAATTTTTGATGATTTATGAGAGGAATGGACAAAACACATGGTTCAAATTATATCATCACAAGAAGAATCAGGAGAAGATTTTGATGATCTTGAATAGCATTTGACAACATAACAGTAAATTTTTTAATGATTTAATTTCTCTATCTATTCTTGTGTCTTAAATCACTTGTTTGATGGATGATTAAATGCTCATGTATTTAGGGGAATGCATTGTTTTATGGACCTAATTTAGGACCAAACTACATCTCATCTCTCTTTCCTACTTTCCTTACGAACTCATATTAGCACTTTATTAATTAGTTGTTTATAAATATGAATGTATCTAGAATCTCTGCTAGTATTTTTAATGCTATAATGAGCTCTAAATGGACAAATCGAGTGTACGTAACTCTGATTTGTTTCTTGGTTTGTATGAGTTTTGGTGCCCATGAACGTGTTCCATATGTTTAAGGGCACCAACACTTACACAAGCTAAGAATTGGAGTTACACTTGATTTCATATTTAGAGCTCATTATAGCATTAAAAATACTAGCAGAGATTCTAGATAAATTCATATTTATAAACAAATGATTAATGAAGTGCTAATAGGAGTTCGTCGAATGTCGTTGTACATGATAATATCTTTTTTATGGTAATATTTATAATGATTTAATTTCTTCATTTGTATGTCTGATGTTTAGACTACTTGTTTGATGGATGTTTTACGTGCTCATGTATGTAGGGGAATATGAATTGTTATTTTTTTGTCTAGTTTTCTTGTCATAATGCTTGTGAAGGCCAATCAAGATTCTAAGCCAACCAAGCTTACTCGATCGCATCCAATTACACTTTGACGATATTATTTTATTTGTAATTTAAGTTAACTATATGTATTATATATACATTATTTGTTTTTGTAATATATTTAATTATCGAGTAATTAAATATATTTAATTTTTTAATTATTTGTATTATTATTTATATTTTAGTTTTTTATGCTATATATATTGAATAATACGAAAAATGAGAATAAAAAAAACATAAATGTACGGGTAAAGTCAGTTTTTAACCGACTTTAATGCATATTTTTGTAGTAGTATAGCATCTATTAGCATAATTTTGGTTAGTTTTTGGAGCTAAAAAGAGAAAAAAATACAAAAAAATTCAAGAGACGACACAATTTTGGGGAGATTCAAGAGGTTGATTTTTTTTCCTACTATTTCCTTTATGAAAAATATGAGCTTTATGAACACAGTTATATGTAGTTAATTTATTAATCTAGGGATCTTATGAACCCAATTTTTACCATGTGATGATATAATATTTTATCCCAATTATAAGTTTCAATTTAATTATATTATTTAATTTGATTTGTACGCTATTAATTATTTGGCCAACAATTTATCTATAAAGGTAATTAAATAGATTTGAGAGAATTATTTAATTATTTGTCTTGATTAAATAACATGCATAGTTTCTAAGCATATATGTATGATTTTTATGTATGTGATCCACAATTGATGAACTTAATGAGTAGTATGCAATTTAATTGACATGAGAGTTTGATTAAATTAATTACTATATAGTGTGTAGTTTACTTGAAAGAAGAATACATGTTAGGTTAGATTAAATTGATCATGTAATTAATTAATAATTATTTTAGGAGGATTTTAACGATTCACATGTTTAGAAAATTGGGGAATTAAGTATTCTTAAATATTTTCTCATATATCTTTTTAGTTATCAAATTTGATTTAATTAATTATTACTATTTACTTTTAATTATTTTAATTTTGTTTACTTAAAATATAAAAACACATAAAAAAATTGATTTATATTTTTTTTAATTTTAAAAATTAGTTTATTCATTGCACATACTTAATGTATTACCAATCAAGTTTTTAGCGACGTTCCCAAATATTATAAATATTATAAATTAATAATTTTTTATTTTAGTTATTTTTTTAATTTCTTTTTCTTTACTTATTTTATTAAATTGATTTATTTATTTATTTATCTTAGTTAATTTCTTTTATTTATTTATTTTTGAATTTTAATTTCTTTATTTAATTGATTATTTTTTTATTATTTAGTTTTTATTTAGATTTCTCCTTTAGTATTGTAGAAACATAGTTGAGTTTTTCTTAACTCGACAGAATTGATGAGAATCATGGTAATGCAATTTAAGTGCATCATATGAATATTATTTTAATTTCGGATTGAGTTTGATTTTATTTAATACTAGATTTATATTTAATTAAGATTTTGAACCTTATATAAAGTTTTGCACTAGAGATCAAAATCCATCTTATAATCAAAATAGTCTTATAAATTAGGCCCAAAATTATACTATGGATAACATATCTAATTAATTAAAACAACTTATCTTTCTTCTTCTCCTCTACTTCCCCTCGTCTTGATCCATATTTCCTAAAGTTTTATTTCTCAATTATTATTTAATTATTCTGTTTTAACAATCTACATTCACTTGCCTACTTTTCATGGTTTTCTTTATGTTCTCTTTCATACTCATATCTCAAATCTATTTAATTGCGTCTATAGATAAATTTTTGGCCAAATAATTAATATCATAAAAATTAGATTAAATAATATAATTAAATTATAATTATAATTAGGGTAAAATATTAGATCATCACATGATGAAAATTGGTTCATAAAATCCCTATATTAATATTTTAACTAGACATATTTTTTTATAAAGAAAGACATAAAAATTGATAAAAAAAGAGTAGAATAAGAAATATAATTAATTTCTTGAATTGTAGTACTAATTTTCTCTTGATTTTCCACCAAAATTGTATCTTCTTTTGAATTTTTTTGTATTTTTCTCTCTTTTTAGATTGAAAAACTTATCGAAGTTATGCTAATAGTGGCTCATGAGGGTTATGGGATGATTAGGGGCTTAAATATAGCTATCCAATCTGAATTTTCAGATCAGCTTTAGATCAAGGGCTGATATCAAAATAAGCATAATTAATAAAGACAACCAATCACAGCGCGACACGTGCCACACATAATTTACTAGGCAAATTAGAACGCAACACGTGGTAGGGGAGACTAGTCCAAGTCAACACATGCTAAGTTAAGCCAAGTGATTGATGAGCAGAATCGTGATCGCCAAATACTTTGATGAACGAAAACTTGATGAGCGAAAACCGGCATCGCCGATCCTGCCAATACTTTGGTTTTATATTTATAAAACTCTCGCAAGTGCATGAATCATTTCGTAGAAAATGATATGTATACTGCCAAGGTCGATCTAAGGAAGGAATGTATGTGGTTTTTAATTTATTATTCAAACTTTTAAAAACGAAATTAAATCCTAAACATCCTGTCACGATATTTTGGGTTTTGTGTTTTTAATCTAATTATAGAAAATTAAACATAGATTCAATAAACATTCATGCAAATTTTATCTTTTATAAATAGTGGAGTATTTATGGATATAATAACTAATTTAATTATGTTTTCTCGTATTATTTAGGTTATTAAAGATATGAATTGATATTTATTGATTCTCCTTTTTTTGTATGAATACCACCTTTGGGTAGAGAGTTAGATATTCTTTGTTAACTAAACAAATCAATTAACACCTATGGGTGGGGTTGATAACTAATTTGGTTAATTAAATTAATTCCTTTTCTAAGAGATTGAAAATGAACCATTTAAATGCCACCTTTGGTGAGGTTAGGCGATTTAAACTTTATTCAAGGTGTCCAAATTAAACCTAAGAATTTAGTTATCCGAGTACTAACTTTCAAGTTTTAAAACCACTACCGAAAACATGTCGTCAATACATTTTCGGATAATAATTCTTATAAAAACTTTTGAAATAGAGCTTCACTCTAACTAGCGAGGCCGATTGTACCATCAAATAAAAGAGCACTACCTAAATCGACCGGATAACTAAACCTTAAAATCTAATTTTTCGGGTTTAAGTTTGTAATGAAAAAATAATATATTTCTCTCAACATTCTTAATATAAAATCATGAATAAAAATAAAATCAATTCATTTTAGAGATTTTTACCTATTTAATATTTCGCAAGCATAACAACGTTATTATTATATCATCTTTACAAATAGCTAGCACAGTTAAGTTTAATCACAGACAAATTAAATATAACATGTAAGAATAAAGCATAAAAATAACTGTAAAGAAAATAAAATCCTTACGAGAACTTCGACGCTATTCCGTTCTTTGGAAAAACTCCAAGCGAATTTGCACTCCCATTTATTGAATCAAAAAGCTAAAATATTACAAAAACATAACTAGTTCTTCCCTTTAAAAGGGAAGAACTCTAAAACTAAGAGAAAATAACTAAGAAAAGCTAAAAACTAAGAAAACATAAGAAAAACTAAAAATCTAAGAAAAGAGAGAAAGAAAGAGAGAAAAGAACATATTTGAAGGTTTTGAAGGTGTGTTTTGAAGTGAAGGGAAGGGGGTATTTATAGGTGAGGATGGAGAGAAAAAATGAGTAAAAAAATGTTAAAAACAATATTAAAAAATTAAAAAATGTGTAATGGAAATGCTGAGGTCATCAAAGACCTGAGCATGACATCACGTGGCTGCCGCACGTGAAAAATGGGGTGAAAACGCGTTGGGCGCGTGGAGGGCGGCTGGCGGGCGGCTTACGCGCGCGCTTGTGTCCGCTGTCACGTAGCGGCCTCGGCGCGGCGTGAACGTGCTGCTCGCGCGCGCATGAACTAACCTAGCGCGCGCGCATGCTTCAGCGAAGCGATAACCTCGCGCATACGTAGTCTTGCTAGCGAAACAGTACCACGCATTGGGCGCGAGTCTTTGAAGCGGTAGCGTTTTTCTCCTTTTTGACATTTTTGACCTTTTTGACCCATTTTGTCCAATTTTTCCATATTTGTCGACCTTTACGCATTTATTTATTAATATATTTGTGATGTATTGCTTCCAGTATTCAGGTTTGAGTCTTTAAGTTGCATTTTTAAGCCAAAATACCTGAAAAACAATAAAAATACCCGTGATTCCGAAAAAGACAAATTTATATAAATATATGATAAAACATATAAATATATATATTTTTAATGAATTAATTTGCATAAAATCATGGTTATTTTAGTGCTTTTTGAGAACTCATTAGTGATGCGTAAATTCGCAAGTGTATGAATCATTCAAGTAATAAAGTATACAAAAGTGCAGATATCGAACCCACAAGGAATGACGTTACTAAGTACCGAAATTGACTAATCCTAATTTTATTTGAAAACCGAATTTTTGAATTTGTTTAAGAATTAAATTAACTTAAAACTAAACACATGAAACAAACTTGAAAGCATCTTTAAACAATGAAGGCTAATAGAATCTAGATTGCAAAAATTTTGCTGTAGTTTTTGTTCCACCAAAATGTCCTCCAACTTCCTTCGAATGGCAATGACAAAGAATGCTTTCCATTTCTTCCTCTGGTACACATCTTCTAATAATTTGATCTGCACAATGTTTATACAAGTAAGGTTCATCCCAAAAATATTGTTTCAAATCATAAAAGAATTTCCTTCTTTGTTGATAAGACATGTTAGGAGGTAAAATTTTCTTAACCAAATAATTTGCATAATCTGCAAACCATGGAGCCATTCGGATAGCAAGCAATTGCTCATCAGGAAATGTTTCATTAATTTGTCCTTCAAACTCAAAGTAATCTTCCTCCAACCTAGACAAATGGTCAGCAACTAAATTTTCGGTCCCCTTTTTGTCACAGATTTCTAAGTCAAATTCTTGCAAGAGAAGAATCCATCTTAGTAATCGCGGTTTGGCATCTTTCTTGGCTTGCAAATACTTAAGAGTAGAATGATCAGTATAAACAATGATTTTACCCCCAATTAAATAAGATCTAAAATTATCAAATGGAAACACTACTCCAAAAGTTCTTTCTCAGTTGTGGCATAATTAAGTTATGCATCTATCAATGTCATGCTTGCATAATAAATCACATGCAGCAACTTATTCTTCCTTTGGCCCAAAACAGCACCTATAGCATAGTCACTAGCATCGTACATTACCTCAAATGGAAGACTCCAATCCGGTGCACAAATTATAGGGGCCGAAGTGAGCTTTTCCTTCAAAAGGTTAGAAGTCTTCAAACAGTCAGAAGAAAAATCAAACTGTGCATTTTTAACTAACAAACTGCAAAGAGGTTTTGTTATTTTTGAAAAATCCTTAATAAATCTTCTATAAAACCCAGCATGTCCCAAGAAACTTCTAATGCCCTTCACAGTTGTTGGAGGTGGTAATTTTTCGATCACCTCCACTTTTGCACCGTCCACCTCCATTCCCTTTGCTGAAATCCAATGGCCAAGAACAATTCCTTCTTGAACCATGAAGTGACATTTTTCCCAATTTAGCACTAAATTTGTGTCTTTACAACGCTGCAAGACTAAAGAGAGATTATGCAAGCAATTATCAAAAGAATGGCCAAAAACAGAAAAGCATCCATAAATACCTCAATAAACTTTTCGACCATATGAGAGAAAATCGCTATCATGCATCTTTGGAAAGTTGCAGGTGCATTACATAAACCAAATGGCATCCTTCTATATGCAAAAGTACCATAAGGGCATGTAAATGTTGTCTTATCTTGATCCTCTGGTGCAATTGCAATTTGGTTGTACCCCGAATATCCATCAAGGAAACAATAATAAGCATGTCCAGCCAATCTTTCCAACATCTGATCATTAAATGGCAAAGGAAAATGATCTTTTCGGGTGGCGTCGTTCAATTTTCGATAATCAATACATACTCTCCACCCAGTCACTGTCCTTGTTGGAATAAGCTCATTGTTTTCATTTTCTACAACGATGATTCCTTCTTTATTTGGTACACAATGAATTGGGCTTACCCAAGCACTATCTGAAATCGGATATATTACCCCGGCATCCAAAAGCTTAATCACATCATCCTTGACCACTTTTTGCATTGTTGGGTTTAAGCGCCTTTGTGGCTGAATTGTGGGCTAGTAATCCTCATTCATCAAGATTTTATGCGTGCAAACAGAGTTGATAATCCCTTTGATGTCCGTCATTGTCCATCCAATTTCCATTTTGTGAGTCTGAAGAACTCCTAATAGCTTGTTTTCCTCTTCATCATTCAAAGAATTGTTAATAATAATAGGAAAGGATTCAGAGTCTTCAAGATAGGCATACCTTAGATGGGACGGGAGTGGCTTTAGCTCAATCTTATTGGCTTCCTTCTTTACCACTGAGGTTGGAGTTTCATTTGTTCCCAACTCCTTGAATGTTTCATCACTGAACAAATATTCATCAAGTCTTTGCACAAGAATTTGGAACATTGTCTCACTCTCTCATATTCCTCTTCAATTGTTGCAGATTTTACAAGGCAAGCTTCTAGTGGTAGCAATGGAGTTCTCTCTTCAAAAGTTTCTGAGATTATCCTATCAAGAGTGTTAATTTGAAAACAAGAATGTACCTCACTTGGAAATTTCATTACTTCAAAAACATCAAAAGTCACTTGTTCATCTTGCATCCGTAGAATGAGCTTTCTTTGCTGAACATCAATCAATGTTCTTTGAGTTGCAAGGAACGATCTCCCCAATATCAATGGTACCTCTCTATCTTCCTCCATGTCAAGCACCACTAAATCTACAAGGAAAATAAATTTATCAACTTTAATTAAAACATCCTCAATTAACCCTCGAGGATATTTCACCGATCGATCCGCTTAATCAGTAGAGATTGAAGCCGGGCTTCACTTCTCCCAGGCCTAGTTTCCTGAAAATAGAAAGTGGCATCAAATTAATGCTTGCTCCTAAATCACATAGGACTTTATCAAAATTGCAACTTCCTATAGTACAAGGTATAGTAAAACTCCCTGGGTCTTTCGATTTCTATGGTAGTTTTCTTTGAAGAACTGCACTGCACTCCTCATTTAGCATCACAGTTTCATAATCTCCCAACTTCCTCTTCTTTGATAGAGTTTCCTTTATGAATTTTGCATACTTTGGAATTTGTTCCAACATCTCTGCAAATTGAATGTTAATATGCAATTTCTTAAAAATATCCAGAAATTTATCAAATTAATTATCAAGCTTTTTCTTATTCAATCTTTGAGGATATGGGATAGGAGGCTCATATTTCGCATTTAGGAAAGGTTGAACATCTTGGGATGTTGATGGCTTATCTTTAGATTCTTCCATTTTTTTCTCCGATTTCCCCTACCATTCAAGCTCTTTACCGCTTCTCAATGTGATAGGCTTTACATGCTCTTTGGGATTTATTGTGTCACTAGGCAACGATCCTTGAGACCTTTCTACAATCTGCTTTGAAAGCTACCCCAGTTGGTTTTGGATGTTTCTGTTGATTATCTCTTGATTTCTGAAATTTGTTCTTGTCTCCTCAATGAACTTTCCCAAAATTCCTTCCAAATCTGTTTGTTTCTTCTCTTGGGGTTGGTAGGAAGATGTTGACGGTTTGAATCCCCCTTGGTTATTTCCCAATGATAAATTTGGATGATTTCTTCAACCTGGATTGTAGGTGTTTGAATATGGGTTATGTTGAGGTATTTGGAAATTTGAAACATAATTTGCTTGTTCACCATTTGGTGAAGCAAATGGAGTTCCAGCTTGGCACTTGATACTAGCTTGATTTCCACCATATAAATCACATTGTGTAGTTGGTTTGGATTCAAAATTGGATAACAAAGAATCCATCTTTCTTGAAAGAGTAGCAACTTGAGCCGACAAAGCATTCACTGAATCAATTTCATGCACTACTGTTGGTATTTTTGCAATTACCCGCTCTGAATGCCACTGGTTGTTGTTTTCTACCATAATCTCTAACAACTTATGAGCATCCTCCAGTGTTTTTCGCATTAAAGATCCTCTAGTTGTAGCATCAATCATTGCCCGATAGTTTGAAACCTACCCATTATAAAATGTAGAGACTTGTAGCCAAATCGGTATACCATGATGTGGGCACTTCCTCAACATTTCTTTGAATCTTTCCCAAGCTTCATACAATGATTCTTGGTCATACTATGTAAACGATGTGATTTCATTCCTCAATTTTGCCATCTTAGCAAGAGGAAAGAACTTGGACAAGAATTTTTGAACCAACTCATTCCATCTTGTAATTGATCCTGATGGTAATGAGTTTAGCCACTCCTTGGCTTTATCCAGAATTGAAAAAGGAAAAACCCTCAATCTTATTGCATCTTCAGACACACCATTTATCTTGTAAAGATCACACACCTCCAGAAAGTAAGCAATATGTGCATTTGGATCATCCTTTGACATTCCCCCAAACTGATTTGATTGAACCATTTGGGTAAATGATGGTTTTATCTCAAAGTTATTTGCTTGAACAGTTGGCCTCCTTATACCCGAAGTAGTTCCAACAACATTAGGCATAACATAATCCCTCAAAGCTCTATGATTTCCACCTCCCTCAACAAATGGTGGATCCATAGCTGATTCTTTATTAAGAGGTGAGGTTGAACGCCTTCTTTCTCGATTTAGACGCCTAAATGTTATATCAATCTATGGATCAAATGAAAATTAGTTAAGGCTTCTTGTACGTCTCATACAACAATCCTACAAGGAATGAAACAATGATAAAGCAAATTAACTTCAAATTAAAACTAAGATTAGGTAGTATCAATATTAATAAAATCAAACCATTCCCTGGAAACGGCGCCAAAAACTTGATGTGTAAATTCGCAAGTGTATGATTCGTTCAAGTAATAAAGTGTATAAAAGTACGGATATCGAACCCACAAGGAATGGTGTTACTAAGTACCGAAATTGACTAATCCTAATTTTATTTGAAAACCTAATTTTTGAATTTGTTCAAGAAGTAAATTAACTTAAAACTAAACGCAAATAACAAAATTTAATGTTATTCACAAATGATTAAAAACTCTAAGACATTTGATTTCACTAAATCAATTCAATCCGATTTCAAGTCATGTTATATGAGAATTAAAGTTAGAAGTGATGGTTGAAAAACCCAAACTTATCTAATACTCTCTCTCGAGTTATATTAGAATTACTTATCTATGAAAACCAACTATATTTCTATGAAGATTTAATCACAAATAAGCACATTACGATTTATGGAATTTCCAGAATAACCACACACATCATGCATTAGGTGTCAAACTCTCATTCAACATACGATATTTATCACAAGAAGCATTCATTACACATCTCCTCTCGGTCTCAATATAATGCAACAAATCATCTAAATCTTGATCAGAAATTTAAAAGCATTAAGCATGGAAATAAATACTCAACTTGAAAACACTGAATTCATATAACAATAACATAAGAAATCAGATTTTCTTGATTTACCTACATCATAGCCTTAGTAAAAACGAATTAGTTCATAACGGAAATAAGAATAAACATATTCTCAATTGAATCCATGAATAACAAATCTGAAAAAAATGTAGAAAATAAAAGCTAAGGAGAAGAGATGAAAAACTCTTGAAGATGAAGACTTGGTAGCAACAATGGTGATGATCCTTCAAGCTTCTCCAAACTTTCTCTCCAAAATTGCCTTTTCTCCTCCAAAAATGACTCAGATCTGCTCTCTGATAGCGAAAATCGACATCAACGATTCTTGCCAATACTTTGGTTTTATATTTATAAAACTCTCGCAAGTGCACGAATCATTTCGTAGCAAATGATTAGTATACTCCCAAGGTTGATCTAAGAAAGAAATGTATGTGGTTTTTAATTTATTATTCAAACTTTTAAAAACGAAATTAAATCCTAAACATCCTGTCACGATATTTTGGGTTTTGTGTTTTTAATCTACTAACATAAAAATAAACATAGATTCAATAAATATTTATGCAAATTTTATTATTTATAATAGTGGAGTATTTATGGATATAATAACTAAGTTAATTATGCTTGCTCATATTATCTAGGTTATTAAAGATATAAATTGATATTTATTGATTCTCTATTTTTTATATGAATACCATCTTTGGTGTGGTTAGATATTCTTTGTTAACTAAACAAATCAATTAACACCTATGGGTGGGGTTGATAACTAATTTGGTTAATTAAATTAATTTCTTTTTCTAAGAGATTGAAAATGAACCATTTAAATGCCACCTTTGGTGGGGTTTGACAGTGTAAACTTTATTCAAGGTGTCCAAATTAAACCTAAGAATTTAATTATCCGAGTACTAACTTTCAAGTTTTAAAACCACTATTGAAACACATGTTGTCAATACATTTTCAGATAATAATTCTTATAAAAAATTTTGAAATAGAGCTTCACTCTAACTATCGGGCGATTATACCAATAAATAAAAGAGCACTACTCTAAATCAGATCGGATAACTAAACCTTAAAATCTAATTTTCAGATTTAAGTTTGTAATAAAAAATAATATATTTCTCTCTAACATTCTTAATATAAAATCTTGAATAAAAATAAAATCAATTCATTTTAGAGATTTTCACCTATTTAATATTTCGCAAGCATAACAACGTTATTATTACATCATGTTTACAAACAACTAGCACAATTAAATTTAATCATAGACAAATTAAATATAACATGTAAGAATAAAGCATAAAAAATAACTGTAAAGAAAATAAAATCCTTACAGAACTTCGATGCTATTCCCTTTGCTGGAAAACCTCCAAACGGAATTTGAATTCCCATTTATTGAATCGAAAAGAAAATAAATTACAAAAACATAACTAGTTCTTCTCAAAAAGGGAAGAATTCTAAAACTAAGAGAAACTAGCTAAAAACTAAGAAATGGAGAGAAAGAAAGAAGAGAGAAGTGTGTTTTGAGTTGTGGTATGAAGTGAAGAGAGTGAGGGGTATTTATAGGTGAGGATAGAGAGAAAAAGTGGGTGAAAAAATGGTGAAATCGCAGAGTGGTGATTGTCGACGTCATTGATGACATCATGGAGGCAGATGCGTGCGAAAATGAGGTGAAATGGCAGCGGTGCGTGCGGAGGGCAGCTGGGGCGGGCACAGACGCGCGCGGGACAAGGTCATGGCACGTGCGACGCACGCGGAAATAGAGTAAGGCACGTGCGGACGTGGGCGTGGGTGCGCGCGCGGGACTGGGCGCATGGATGGGCGGTTGGGAGGCCCGATTTCCTCCTTTTTGACATTTTTGACCTTTTTGACCCATTTTGTCCAATTTTTCCATATTTGTTGACCTTTCCTCATTTATTTATTAATATATTTGTGATGTATTGCTTCCAGTATTCCTTTTTGAGTCTTTAAGTTACGTTTTTAAGCAAAAATACCTGAAAAACAATAAAAATACCCGTGATTCCGAAAAAGACAAATTTATATAAATATATGATAAAACATATAAATATATATATTTTTAATCAATTAATGTGCATAGAATCATGGTAATTTTAGTGCTTTTTGGGCACTCATCACTCTCTCTTCCATGCCTCTTTCTCCTTCATATTGTATATATAGATCTAGGGTTTTGGGGGCAATTTTGGAACAAAACAACATAAAAAATGTGTTTTCGGACAAAACTCGCCGGCGGCGACATTATTCTTGCTGCGGCGAGATTTCTGAAAAAGTTACAATTTTGGTTCTTTTGATTCTAGCTGGCGGCCAGATGAATGTGGCCGGTGGCGAGATCACTTGGCCGGCGACAAGTTTATGTTAGCTGGCGGCAAGTTTATGTTGGCCGGCGGCGAGATTACTTGGCCAGTGGCGAGATTATGTTGGGCGGCGGTGAGATCACTTGGCCGGTGGAGAGATTATGTTGGCCGACAGTGAGATGAATTTTCCAAAATCCGTGCTCTTTGGAAGATTTTTGCCGTGAGATTTTCGCGAAAGGCGAGAATATTCTGGCCAGCGGTAAGATTTCTAAATTTTGAAACTTTGTTTTCTTTTTATTTTTACTCAATCCCGATCATTGTACTTTGTCCAAAACTTCTCCAAAATCATGATTTTACCTAAAATTGCACTTTAAACACGAAATACCCGTGAAATGACATTTGTGGATTAAATAATCAAATAAACACAATTTTCACACTAATATCAACATTTAAATCATATCAAAAATGCAATAATTTGACTCTTATCACCAAGTTGCACAATATCATTCATGGATGTAGATGGCATGGCACACTGGTGGATTCCGGGGAGCAATTGTGTGATGACACGTGTATGCATTGCGTTCCTCCTTATAGACGATTTATGATTCATTGTTTTAGATTGCATGGCAATTTGTGGCTTGCCTAGTTAGTTTCTTTACTTGTGTAGTAGGCCACATGGCATGTTCTAATTAGTTATACGTTAAAAATTCATAAAGTTTCCAAAATTATATTTTCTTCCCTTTTCACTTAAAAGATATTTTAATATTTTTAGCCCAAAAGTACTATTTATTAAATAAAACAAATAAATATTAAGTAAAAAAGTGTGTTAATGACTACTTTTATATAGCTATCACTTCTTCAAATCCTTGGATCTTCTTCACAATTATAAGATTTTCTCTTTGTATTTGTATATTATGGATGGTAGAATGGCTATGGGAGCTAGTAGTTTTTAATATAGGTTGATTGATATGTGTTTAAGAAGGGTCAGGGTTGTATTTATAGACTAAAATTAAGATTAAACACGTTTAGAACATATATTATGATTTATGAAAAATTTGGACACTTGGGCCATGGCATGATTTATTTTGTACCATGGTGCATAATGAATTTTGATTTTTCAGTTGCATCATGAGAGTATGGTGTTATGGTATGGAATAAGTTGGGTTATAGTGTTCATTGATCTTCAAAAAATACATGTTAGACCTAAGAACCTTATACTGCAGCATGGATATGTTGGGTCATGGTATGCATTGAAATCCTAGAATAACCAGATGGAATAGAGAGCATTTAGACGTGATATGGATAATGTTTGGGCCATGGCATACAAAAACCTTTTTGTTTGTTTTGACTTGTATGAATTGCCATTAATTACCCTATTTTCACTCTTTTATGCTAATATTTGTCTAGAATTATTCTATAAGTACTTTAACCTATAAAACATGATAATACCCTCCAAAATAAGATAAAATCAAAGTAAAATATAAAACTAAAGCTTAAAAACTTAGCAAATAATAGGTCAAAATAGTGTTTATCATTCTTCAACTTCTCAAAGTGCATCTACTTCATCTCTTAGTCCTTTCATTTCTACTCCTCCTAGTTATCAATCATTAGAGATCTCTCCTTTATGAGAGGAGCTATTAGCCTTCAAGTAGAATATGGCAATCAAAACACCATTATTACTTAAGAGTTCACCTTTTATCATCAATCATTGATGTAGCACATTGATCGTGTTTTTAGACTAGAGTAGCCTATTCCATGGTAAAGCTCTCCTCCATCTACCGGTTCATGACCCTTTGTTCCTTCTTAAGAAAATGGTATTGCTTAACGTGTACACGCCACCAATGTTAGTTTTGATAATATGTTTCAATCAAACGTAAGAGACCTTAATGATGTCCCTTAAAACACAAAGTCTATAGTGTGATTGATTTTTACTAACCCTCTTGATAATTCCCTCGATTTTTTTGGTAGAACCATTAAGTCTTCTACCAGTATCGATTCCAATACTAGGACTAGTTGAGCTGCATAGAAGAGGATAAGGATAGAACTAACACCTGATTTTTTTGATGTACTTTTGGAGTTATGTACTTTGTGTAATTAAAGATAAGTTTTGTTCATGAAAAGTATTTATGGTTGTTTATTTATTGTTTTTTTACCATGTGTGTATTGATTGTATGTTGTGTTGGTATATGCTTTAATCAGTCTTTGCTGTTTTGTGAATGATTAGGATTATTACTTTTAATATGTCTTATCTCTCTCTTGTTAGGGCTTTATTTGACTTTCTTGTCAAAAAGAGGGATAAATTTGGGTGAAAAAATCATTTGATTACTACGTGGTTTGCTGTATAGTATATGAATATAGGTTACACTGCATCATTATTACCTAACTTGAATGCACATATAGGAGTGTAGCATGAAGTTAACTGAGTTTTGTTTATTTGTTGCACGTATGAGTGTGCTTAGCCTATCAATGCTTACATGTTTAGGGTTAACATGATAATACTGGGTTATATTGCATGTAGTTCTACATGATGCTTTCATAAGTATGTGTGATTTTATGTGAACAAGATACATGTATAGCTACAGATTGTGGACTTCAAGTGGAGATACGAGTTCAAGTATGCATCACTTAGTGGTGCATCAAGTTGGACGTGTTGATTCATGAAGATGGATGGATCATAACAAAATGAATGCACTAGAGCTATGCGTGTTGGTGGTGTCTTCGTTATGATTCAAAGTTCATTCATGGGAATGAACTTCTTTAGGTCATCTTGATGCTTTCAATCGCAACAATCAATTTAAACCTCTCTAAATAGCTTAAAATATCATATTTTAGTATATAACAAGGAAGGGTATTTTTTGTAGAATATTTAAGAAAGTAACTCTTATTTATGAAATTGAGGGATTGAGTTTGTTGTTGTAAAAATAAAATAAAATCTTCAAACTAAAAACAGTAAAATAAAAAAGTATCTAAAAAATAATATGAAAATATGATTGTAGGATCATACTCCACCACTAGCATGTATTGTAAATCAATGAAATTATATTTTAACTTCCTATTCTATGATTATACTAACTTGGAGAAATTCATAAGCTCGAAAGTCTCCGCATTTTCTCACCTAATCATTGAATTAAATAAGCTCTTAGTTCAATGTCTTTCTAATATACAAGAATAAGCTCTTTAAATTTAATATATCAGAAACATCTAATTTCAAGAAGCATATTGGATCAAGGCTAAACTCATAAAGCTCAGTTTAATTATCTTGAGTGTTAATTCTCACTAAAAAGCTATTTATCAAAAGTTATTTTAATTGATCAAGCAATTACGTACCCAATCAACTAAATTGATGAATGATGAATTAACCTAATTATTCAATTGTAAACTTAAATAATCAAGAAAATTCATACGAATATTAAAATTGAGAATTAAACATATAATTAATAAGAATGGAAAATAGAAATATAACAAATTCTGTTAATTAATTACAATCCAGGGCTTTGAAAGCACACATAATCAAATAACAAATTGACTACTCAAAGATAACAATAAAATCATAATATTATTCAAGAGAACAAATAAAATAAAAGTGTAAAAAGCTTAGGACTATTGTGTCTGAAATTGATCTTCAACTCTATCAATTGCCTTCTTGTATCCTTGGTTCTTTTTGCCTCTAGTTTCGGCCTCCACCAAAATCCCTAACAAACCTATTTATACTACTAGGTTTAGAGGGGGAAAAGTGGGATAAAAATATTGGAAAATGGGCTTTCATGTTGATTCATGACACATGAGCCATGGTGCACAATAATCCATGCTGCAGTGCCTAAACCTTTAATGCTTTTAATGACTGCTTGAAAAGCATTAAATAGTACATAATTTATTTAAGCTCTAATATACATAAATCTTAAATTCAATTTTGAAATCTTAAATGAAAGTCTAAATTATGTGATCCGCATAAGGTAGTGATTTAAACGGCTTGTTATTTCTAAAGAAACAAATAATAATTTAATATTAATCAATTTGTAGGTCTTGTCTAAAGATATTAATTGATTTTTATGAAAAAGAATTTGAGACCCACCTAAGGATATTTTCATACAAAAATAGAAAATATGTTATATTATTTTATATTTTTGATAACCTAATTAATATGAGTAAGCATAATTAATGAATTAATATATCATCTAAATTCTTCATTGAGTATTTAATATGTATTTACCTAGTATTTTTAATCGATTTTATCTTTAATTTTATGGCAATAAAATAGATTTTTTAAAACCCAAATAATTGTGGTAGGATGTTTGGGTTTATTTTTTTGTTTTAAGAATTTTGTTGAATTATTTAAAAATCACATAATATTTTTTAGATAAACAATAGAATTATACTTGTTGCTTTTTACAAAGTGATTCGTGCACTTTCAAACTATTTATTAAAAACAAAATTAGTATATCAAGTTTTTGGCGCCATTGTTAGGGAAGAATAACTTTTTTAAATTTTTATTATCAAAAATCTTAAAATTTTTTATTTCGTAAATATTTGTGATGATTATTTATTAAAAAATATAAAATAAAAAATTTGAAAAACCTAAAGATTAATTTGTCATTTATTAGTTAACGTTATTTAAAAAAAAACTCAAAATCTTTTGCCTATATATATTATTTTAATTTATTTTATTTGGTTAATTTTAAATAATAAAAAATTATTTTATTTTATTTATAGGCAAAAATACTTTCTTTTTTTCTTTTATTTATTTAATTATTCTCTTAGTTTCATTATTTGTTTTAAATATTTAAATATTTTAATTTAATTTAATTTTCTATATTTACTTTCATTCCCAATTCTTTTATTATTATTATTATTACTATTATTTATTTAGCATTTTTGTGTATTAAATTATTTTTGGTATAATTTATTTTGTTTTACTAACTTGTGTGTAGTGTTTATTTTTTTCTTTTTGTCTTTGTTTATACTTTTGATAGTACTAATTTATTAGTACTAACTTCTTTGCTATCTTGAATTTATTTTATATTATTAATGTATGAAAAGTAAGAGATCTTTAAGAAATGAACTTATATTTTTCAATGTTAACATTTACAGGTTCAAAACACATTTAAAAAAATATAGGCATTTATAAGGAGGAAGAGGAACAACCCCAAGTGGAAGTAGACAAGATTGATGTCGTAAATAAGTAGAAAAAAATGGAGTATTCATTGCCAATCATTGGCAATACTACTTCTTGCATACAATTGGGAGAGATTACAAGGAACTATGAATTTAAAAATATTCATTATTTTTGTTAAATTTATTTCCCGGTATCCCTAATGAAGACCCTTTAAGTTTTATTAGAGAATTTTATGCTACTATGCAAACAATTCCATTGCAGAGACTTGATGAAGACTGGCTTAGGATGAGGTGTTTTCCTTACACACTCAATAATAGAGCTAAGTCTTGGTTTATGACTCAACAATTGGGTTTATTAACTACTTGGGAGACAGTTTACAACAAATTTATGGGTAGGTTCTAATTCGATCAAACGACTCCCTACATAAGGGCAAAGATAGCAACATTCTTTATGAAACTTGAGACATATTCAAGCTTCTTGTGACTTAATGCACTTATCTATAGAACCACTTCTTTTATGATGAACTAACATAACAGTGTTAGTACACTATTGATAATGCAGCAAAAGAAGCTATGGGAGAAAAGATAGCATAACAAACTTATGAGCTATATGAGATGTTAGGTACTGATTTCCAACAAAAAGTGCTAAGGGAAGGAGAGCACGAGTCAATGAAGTTGACACTAGGAACGAAATGACCTTATAACTTGCAAAATTAACCAAGTGTAATTCCTCATTACCCCTCGAATGTCAAATCAAGAGGTATTTAGAGTTTGTCATACAGTTGGACATACTGCTATTGCTTGTTCAATTATAATTGATCCTAATATAGATACCTTGTAAGAAGCCAAATTTATGAAAAGGTATCACTCTAATACTTACAATCACCCTAACTTTACATGGAACCAAAAAATTACCCATCATATGCCTAAAACCAAAAATAAAGGTCATATATAAACCAAATCCTTACCCATCATATCGACCATATAAGCTAACTTTAAAAGGTAACACTAATGCCTTTATTCAAATTAGTAAAGACAACCAAATGATGAATAATTAGAGGTTGAATTCTATAGAGGCTTTAGTAAAAATTATTGAAGTTAGAGTTGGGCATTTAGCATAATGCATGCAAAAGAAAGAAAAAGGAAAGTTATCTAGTCAAGAAAAATAGGCAAATGATGTCACAAACCTTTGAAGAGGTATGATAGCTAACATAATTTTACTTGAGTTTCCTAAAGATTTACCATCTAGTGTAGATAATAAAGAAGGTGAAATTATAGTTTCGCAAAGTGGAGAGACAAGTGCCAATAATGATTAACCTTATAAGAAAATAATTGTAGAGTCAATTGACAGTTCCAAAATACAAGAGACATCAGAACCATACATGCCATCAATACCATTCCCACACCGATTGAAAGAATAAAAACAAGATAAGAAATTTTCTAATCTTTTTAATTTTCTTTCTAAGGTTAATATAAATTTACCTTTATTAGAAGTGATCAAGAATATGCCCTCCTATATTAAGTTTTTCAAAGAATTGAACACTAAAAAGAAGAGGTATGAACTTAATACGAGAGTTATGGTATTAGAAGTTTTCTGGTGATGTGCTTCAGCATTAGCTACCCCCAAAATTGAAAGACCTAGGAAGTTTCATAATTAACATCATTACGGGGGATCGAAAGGTACCTAAAACATGCTTGATTTAGGTACAAGTATTAATTTGATGCCATATTCTAGTTTCTTATAGCTAGGTTTAGGAGATTTAAAACTTACAACCATGTCCCTTCAACTTGCAGATAGATCTATTAAATATCCAATGGGAATGGTTGAAAATGTTATAGTTGATGAGTGCTCAAAAAGTACTAAAATAACCATGATTTTATGCACATTAATTGATTAAAAATATATATATTTATATGTTTTATCATATATTTATATAAATTTGTCTTTTTCGTCATCACGGGTATTTTTATTGTTTTTCAGGTATTTTGGCTTAAAAATGCAACTTAAAGACTCAAAGAGGAATACTGGAAGCAATACATCACAAAAATATTAATAAATAAATGCGTAAAGGTCGAAAAATATGGAAAAATTGGACAAAATGGGTCAAAAATGTCAAAAATGTCAAAACGGAGAAAAACGCGCCGCGCGGCCAAAGACTCAGCTCCGCCCAAATCTGCGCGGATTCATGCGCGCATGAAGCTGGCAGCGAGGTTCTGTTCATGCGCGCAAAGACCTGCGGGTTGCTGATTCACGTGCGCAATGACTCCCTCGCGCGCCAACGCGTTGCACCCCATTTTTCACGTCGGACAGCCTGTGACGTCATGCCGACATCATTGATGACCTCGGCATGTCCATTACACGTTTTTTAATTTTTTAATATTTTTTTTAACATTTTTTTATTCATTTTTTCTCTCCATCCTCACCTATAAATACCCCCCTTCCATTCACTTCAATACACACCTTCAAACACCTCAAAACCACACTTCTCTCTTCTTTCTTTCTCTCCATTTCTTAGTTTTTAGTTTTTTTTTAGTTTTTCTTATGTTTTAGCTAGTTTTTCTTATGTTTTAGCTAGTTTCTCTTAGATTTAGAGTTCTTCCCTTTTTGGGAAGAACTAGTTATGTTTTTGTAATATTTTAGCTTTTTGATTCAATAAATGGAAGTGCAAATTCGCTTGGAGGTTTTCTAGCAGGGAATAGCGTCGAAGTTACGTAAGGATTTTATTTTCTTTCTGATTATTTTTATGCTTTATTCTTACATGTTATATTTAATTTGCGTGATTAAATTTAACTGTATATTGTTTATAATGATGATATAATAATAACGTTGTTATGCTTGCGAAATATTAAATAGGTGAAAATCTCTAAAATGAATTGATTTTATTTTTATTCAAGATTTTATATTAAGAATGTTAGAGAGAAATATATTATTTTTCATTACAAACTTAAATCGAAAATTAGATTTTAAGGTTTAGTTATCCTATTCGATTTAGAGTAGTGCTCTTTTATTTGATGGTACAATCGCCTAGGTAGTTAGAGTGAAGCTCTATTTCAAAAGTTTTTATAAGAATTATTATCGAAAATGTATTGACAATATGTTTTGAGTAGTTTTAAAACTTGAAAGTTAGTACTCGGATAACTAAATTCTTAGGTTTAATTTGGACACCTTGAATAAAGTTTAAACTGTCTAACCCCACCAAAGGTGGCATTTAAATGGTTCATTTTCAATCTCTTAGAAAAAGGAATTAATTTAATTAACCAAATTAGTTATCAACCCCACCCATAGGTGTTAATTGATTTGTTTAGTTAACAAAGAATATCTAACCCCACCAAAGGTGGTATTCATACAAAAAGGGAGAATCAATAAATATCAATTCATATATTTAATAACCTAGATAATACGAGCAAGCATAATTAACTTAGTTATTATATCCATAAATACTCCACTATTTATAAAAGATAAAATTTGCATGAATGTTTATTGAATCTATGTTTAATTTTTACATTTATTAGATTAAAAACACAAAACCCCAAAATATCGTGACAGGATGTTTAGGATTTAATTTCGTTTTTAAAAGTTTGAATAATAAATTAAAAACCACATACATTCCTTCCTTAGATCGACCTTGGGAGTATACTTATCATTTTCTACGAAATGATTCGTGCACTTGCGAGAGTTTTACAAATATTAAAACCAAAGTATTTGCGAGAATTGGCGATGCCGGTTTTCGCTCATCAATAGTATATGTAGAAATATTAATAATACATGTTGATCTTGTGGTTCTAGATATGCATAAAACACAACCTTGGACAAAGAATATATAATACTTCTTGGTAGACCATTTATGGCCACTTCTAAGACTATTATTGATGTCCAAATGAGAATTTTATAATGATAGTCTTAGGAGAGACTATCCATTTTAAAGTTTTTAATTCTTTAACTTTTCCTTCTATCTCTGCCATTGATGAATATTTTAATGTTAATTCTATAGATAGACTATACATAACACTTTTCTGCATGATAGAATGGAGGAAAAATTGGAAGTTACTCTTATGATTGAAAAGGTAGCAGAGGACCTAGATGCGGAGATTGAAAGATACCATGATTTGTTAGATAATGCTAAATCAATAAAAGAATATAATACACCTTAGATCTATCTAGAATCTAATTTAGGGAAGAGGCCACTCCACCTAACCTAGAAAGAAAATATTTACCTATGCACTTTATATATGTGTTTTTGGGAAAAGGGAAAACATATCCAATTATTATTCCATCCATTTTGACCAAAATCCAAGGAAAAAAACTTGTGAAAGTGTTTAAGAAATTCAAGAAGGCATTAGGTTTTCGTTTCATGGATGTAAGAGGCATTTGTTTAGCTATATGTATACACAAGATCAATCTTAAAGATGATGCTAAACAGGTTAGAAAGGCCAAAAAAGATAAACCCAATCATGCAAGAGATAGTTAAAAAAATTATGAAACACTTAGAAGTAGGAGTCACTTATCATACTATTGATAGTAGATGAGTTAGTTTGATTCATGTGGTACCAAAGAAATCCAAAATAAAAGTTGTGAAAAATGATAAAAATGAATTAGTGCCGACTAGAACAATCATAGGATGTAGAATATGTATAGATTCTAGGAAATTGAATTTATACACTAAAAATGATTAGTTTCTCCTTCCATTCATTACCAAATGTTAGATTATATGTGCATGAATTTTACTATTTTCTAGAGGGAATTTTAGGATATTATGAAGTACCTATTACACCAGAGGATCAGGAGAAGACCACATTCCCATTTCCTTTTGGGACATTCACTTTTAGGAGGATGCTATTTGGATTATGCCATCATATTTTACAGATGTATGATGTCAATCTTCTCAAACATAGTTGAAAAATTCATTGAAGTATTTATGGGTGATTCTTTTGGTTTTGGAACCTCATTTGATGATTACTTGCATAAATTGACTTTCATTTTAGAACGATGCATGGAATGTAACCTGACACTTACTTGAGAGAAAATTCATTTTATGGTACAACAGAGGATTATGTTAGGACATATAATTTTTTACAAAAGAATTAATGTTGACAAGGTAAAAATTGAATTGATTGCAAAATTAGCACCCCTACATTTGTTAAGGGGATTAAAAGCTTCTTAGGATATTGAGATTTCTATAGGTGATTTATTAAATATTTTTCTAAAATAAGTCACCCTTTATGTAATTTTCTATCAAAAGATGTCTATTTTGATTTTAATGATAAATGCCTTATTGCCTTTTATACTCTGAAGAATAAATTAACATCTACCCTTATTATTTTGGCACCTAATTGGTCTCTCCCATTTGGAATTATGTGTGATGGATCTTATTATGCTTTATGAGTAGTTTTGGGATAAATAGTGGATAAGCATTTACATGTCGTATATTGTGCTAGCTGTTGAGTGCTTCAAAGCACTAATTATAAACATGATTTTATGAACTTTAAATGTCAAAATAGATTAGTATATGCCTATTTTTATCATTTTTAGCAAATCTATCATTTCAAAATCATCGGTATATTTAGTCATTTTTCAGATATTTATAGCTTCAAAATGATTCAATTGATAAACACTTCAAGAAAAGTTCCTAGAAGCACTTCATTACAACTATGAAACGTAAAGGATTAACATAAGTAAACTTTACATATGTTCCAAACCAATGTAAGGGGGTGAAATACAAAAAAGGTCTCTAGAAGGGTAGCAACATACATATTGTGCCAAAGTTTTTTGTGTGCCATGACACGAGACCTTCAGATCGAGTTACAAGCTAGCTCATGCCACAATAGAGAATAAATGAATGCCAAGCATGTGACCCTTTGATTCACATTTTCCTTCTTTTTATAGCGTTTTCTCACCTATATATTTAACTCTCATTACAATCATCCTTTCATCCTTCATCTTCTTAGTTTTTATAATTTTGCAAAGTTTTTCTCTCAATTTTGAGATTTGAACATAGATTAGTTTATATAGTAGTTTTTTAATTCAATAAACAATGTTGGTAAATTTGTTTGAAGATTTTTTAAATAACATAAATAATACTAAATTTCTGTACTTAGAATAATACAATAGAGATATAATTTAAATATATATTTTATTTTCAGATTAATTTTATGTGTTATTCAAAATGTTATATTTAATATAATAATCATTTATCAAAATTAAGCATGTATAGCCGAAAATACTATGGGATACTAGTAATTTTGTTATGTTTGTAAAATATTAAAGAAGGTAAATATTCTATAAAATGAGTTGAGTTTTATTTCTTCATCAAGATTTAAATGAAGTTTGTTAAAGAAAAATGTATCAACAAAGTATTTTTCATAATAAACATGAGGGTTAGATTTAGGATTTAATTACCTGGATTTGATTTGGAGTATTTCTCTTGGATATTAGACGTAATTATCTAAATCTTATTTAGAGTCGTGCTCTATTTTAAAGATTTTTATAAGATTTATTATTGAAAAATATATTGACGATATTTTTTTTATAATGAATTTAAAATATAAAAGTTAGTTTTCAAATTCTTAAATTATTAACCTAACTTTGACACCTTAATGAAAGTTTAAATTGCTAGACCCAACTAAAGGTGACAATTAAATGGTTTATTAATTTTTTAAAAAAATACATAATTTAATTAAAATTAACTGATAGATCCAACCAAAGGTATTAAGTGATTTTAATTAATAACAAATACCAAACCTAATTAATCTCTTATTTATATATAAGAGAGAATTAATAATCTTAATTCATATATTTAATAATCTAATTAATATTGAGTAGGCATGATAAACTAACTAATCCATCCCATAAATTCTTTAGGTTTAAGAATTTGTTGAATTATTTAAATAATATGACTCCTCTTTAGACCGATTTTGAAAGTATACTTATCATTTCTTATAAAGTAATTTGTACAAAACTTTATGATGATAGTAACATCAAGTTTTTAACGTTGTTACCGGTGATGGTAGTAGCATTCAAAACTTTATGATTTCATCATCAAGTTTACGACATTGTTGTCTAGGAAGAATAAAGTTTTAATTTTTTTTATCAAAATCTCAATAACTTTTTGTAGTGTAAATATTGTGATTTTGATTTAAAATCTTAAAATATCTTGGTTGTTAATAACTTTAGATATCTTAAATTTTAAATGTTTTTAAAAAAATCTTTTAAAATGTTTTAAAATAAAAAGTTTATAAAATAAAAATATATTTAATTTAATTTATTATTTATTTAATCATTTTCAATCATTTTTATTTTATTTTATTTACTTCAATTACTAATTCTTGCATTTTATTATTTTATGTTTGGTATTTCTATGTACAAACATGTAATATTTAATATACTTGATATAATTATTATATAAATGTATCATAGACTTGGTTGTATTATAAATTGTTTGTAACATACTTTCAAATTTATTTTATCTTTTTATTTTTCTACTTGACAATTGATTTTTAATTTTTTGTTTTCATAAATTAATGCGAGGTAGGAGATCCTTAAGATTCACTCTCACACCTTACATAAATAATATTAATAGATTAAAAGAACAATTAAGATGGTTGGACTTTGAGATTTAACAGCCTTTAATTGAGCATCACATAGAACCAGATATAGACCTTTCTTTGAACTAACAATTATTGGGAAAATCTTGAAATTAGGGAGACAACTATGAAATAGTATGCAAGGCCAATCATTGGCACTAATACTGCCTCAACCCAACTAGGTGAGGTTGCTCGGAATTATGAATTGAGAAATATTCATTTTTTTCATATTATCTTCTTTTAATGGACTACCAAATGAATACTCTTTGTCTTTCATTAGGGACTTCTATTCCATAGTTTAAATGTTTCCTCTCGGTGTACTCACCGAGGACCAGCTTAGAATGTAGTGTTTTTCCTACACCATCTAGGATAGGGCCAATGCTTGGCTTATGTCACCTTTCCAAGGTTTGTTGATGATCTGGCAAGGTGTATACCATAAATTCATACTTATGTCACTTTTCTAAGGTTTGTTGATGATTTGGTAGGGTGTATACCATAAATTCATAGGAAAATTATATTCTTATAAAAAAACATCAAAGTTGAGAGAAAAGACTTCTACTTTCTCTTAGGTAGAGGGAGAACCTTTTCACAAAGCTTGGGATGGGTTCAAACTCTTCCTCACCCAGTGCCCCCATCATAGTTACCCTCTGCAATTGCAAAAACAGTTTTTCTACGATGGATCAATGTCATTTATCATTTACAATGCTACAAGAAGAGAAATAGGAGAGAAGATAGCCTCAAAGACTTATAATCTCTTTGATATGTTGGGTGCTAATTTTCAACGGCGAACCTCCTGAGTGGGAAGGGTTGGAGTCCATGAAATTGACTCTTGTACAAAAGTAAGATGTAACTTGCACAGTTGGCAAAGCAAGTTACGCTTCTTACTACGAATGCCACAACCAATAGAGAATAATGTGGATTATGTAGTACTTTGTGACATGATGGTGAAGCTTGACCCTATCAAGGAGTTACAGTTGTTAATGTATTGGGGTATTTCCAACCAAGCCTTAGGTATGATCTCAACGCAAATGCCTATAACCTAGGGTAGAGGAATCATCCCAATTTCTTCTAAAGGCAAAATAATTCTCTCTTTTCTGAGAGCTCGAATTAACAGGGCCAACAATATTACCAATAATTTCCCAAGAATCCTCCTGGTATACCAATTCTAAAGGATAACTTGAATGAATTCATTCAAGTGAGTGGAGACAACCAATGAAGAAAAAATCAGAGATTGGATTTAGTGGAGTCTTCCATTAAGAAAATAGAGATACAAGTTGAGTAACTAGCTAAGCACTTGTAGAAGCAAGGGAAAGAGTAGATGCGAGGTCAGAACATGAACTAAATTCAATGACCAGGGGACAATGAATTTACTAAAATGATGAAATCTCCCAAGCAATGTCTCACTAAAGATGACAAAAATAGTCTTAGATGGCAAAAATAGTCTTTAATTTAAAATATTTTTGTTTTGTAGTTATAATTGTTTTTATTTGTTATTTCATTTAATATTTTTAAATAGGTATAGATTTTTTGTGGTTATTTTATTATTTAGATTAGAAATTTATTATTATGTTAAACATATATATATAGAAAAAGGGCCTTATAAAAAAGTGAAGAAAACTTATGCTCGATGTGGCATACAAAAAAACCACACCCTGACACTAATGTTACTGATTAAATATTGAGGAATGAAGAAATGTTCATGTCATGGCACACAAAACACGTTGCCACAGTGCACATTAAATGTTTTTCTATATTTTACAACCCTAACATGTTTTCACTCATTCTTCTCCCAAATTTTCTCACTTTCTTAACCAAACTTAATATTTTTGTTCCCATCAAGCACTAAAGTCCCTCAAAATTCACAATTTTCATCCATTTTTCTTCAAATATTTTCACAAAAATCTCTTAACTATTTTCTAGACATTCTAATAATTGTTTTTTTTTTGGAAAAACCATCAACTTTTCAATGAATATTCATCTTCCTCAAAAAGGGGTGTTATTCAATTTCTTCATCTCCAACAACATAAGTAAGTAATCAAGTATTTTTTTAATTTAAGTCTTAAATTAAATTCTTTGAATTTTGTGGATTATTTGTTAATTCTAGAGTTTCAATCCCTTGTTTGGACAAAGTGGGGTAAGGAAAATTTTGGAACAAATTGTATTGTGTTATTTGTTTGGATTATCTGTGAGAAACCCTTGGATTTAGATATTGTTGAAATTTTAAAATGGCACCAAAAAGGGATAGAGTTGATAAAATAAAAGGGGTATCAACTTTTGAGGATTATGATAGGGCTAAATTTTATAGTAATGTGGCAAAATTATGATTTGATCAAGCCAAAGAAGAATAAAGGATTTATATTAGAAAGGAGAATGGACATTGATTTTGGCCCAAATGCCTAATTTGAGGGACTTATTGATGGGATAACATTATTAGGATGGAAAATGGTTCGTTAAGAAATCCTATGTTTCTATAGAGTCATGTATTTGGGAATTTTATGCAAATGATGTTGTTGTCAATAATATAGTTGAAGTATGAGGTATATTAGTTCCATTTGGGGTAGTTGATATTAATGCTGATTATTTGTTAGTGAATATTATCTAGATTGATTATAAGGCTTACTTGAAAAATGTTGATTATACTACTATAAAAGAAAGCTTATCAATAGAAGGCTAAGTGGGGCTATGTCGGTGGAAAACCTAAAGGCTTTGAAGCCAAGTATTTGGATAAGGTTACCTGCATATGATAATACTTTGTTTGTTCAAGACTAATGTCCACCAAACATTACAACTCTGTGGATTGAGAGTGGGCAATATTACTATTTGCTATAACATCCAAAATGTTTATAGATGTAGCAAATGTAATTCATCATAGGATCAAATTGTTTGATAACAATCATCAATTGAGTCACTTTTCCCCTAGCTTATCACTACTTTATGTAAAAAACTTGAGGTGCCTTACTTAAAATTTGAAGTTATAATTCAACCTAGAGAATTATTAAATACTATATATTACGATGACCTCATTTTTAGTACAAACATTGTCCAAAGGGATAGAAAGGCTACTTCATCTAGGATGATTAAGAAATATGAAATGCATCATTTAAGTGAAATAAATGAGCTACATGGAAGAAAATAAAGAAGCCTACAATGCCCAACAAGTTGCATATTTAAATCATCAACATTGTGATTAGGTAGGATCATAACCATTTAGTGTATGAAATGAATCGGTTACAACTTAACTATCTAAGGGTGGGTTCAAGCAATTTAGTAATACCCAAGTATCAACATTATGATTTCACCTCTACACCACTAGAATGATCACGATAACATCATGAAGAGCATGGATCGAATGACATAGAGTGTTGAGCTTCAAATTTGTTTTGAAATTTTTTGAGTTTTAATTTTTCATGTATTTTTTATTTTATATTGTGAACTTTGGTTTAATTATTCTTATTTTTGATATTATGTTTGTTTTTTCATGTTATTTATTTTATTTTGTTTTTATTTCCTATGATGTGAACAAATGTTTATTATAATTAAAACTATTAAATTTATAACTTTTTGTTGAGATGTGTAAGAAGTACACAATATTCTATGTGATTAAAATGTTTGAAATGATGGATTTACATGTATTTATATATCAATATTTGAGCATGTTCCGCAAATGGGTAACTTTTCTCTTCTTTACTCTTTATCTTTAATTTGTAATTTTTATATCAAGGGCAATGTAAGTTCTAGGATAAGGGTGAAAAAAAATTACATCTACATAAATTTGAGTAATTTTTAATTTTTATTAAATATTGTTTATATTTTTATTTATTTGTTTTTTTATTGGTTTAGGAATTTTAAGTTCAATTTTTTCTTACAAAGTATTCATATCTTTTAGTTAATTTTAAGAACGTGATTAAGTTTTTGTATTATTAGATTATTTTATTTAGCATATTATAGAGTAATGGATAATTAGTTAGTTTTTGTCTTAATTTGTTTTTCATAATAAAATTTTAAAATTGCGATAAACTAGAAATTAGTATTTAGCAATCAAGGAGTGGAGAGTACCTCGTGAGAATAGTAAAATATCTTTAATACACTTTTTTGCTTAATATTTCTTTGTTTTATTCAATAAGTAGTACTTTTGGGGTTAAAAATATTAAAATATGAACTTTTTAGTGAAAATGGATGAAAATATATTTTTTGGGAAGTTTTTAAAATATTTATAGATTTTTTATGATTTTTTTAATGTAGGACCAATAAGCATAGGACAAGTGGTGACCATGCGAGTAAAGGGAACCATCAAAGTGCGTTGTATGTAGAACTAACTATTCTTTACCACTTGGATTCCACTCAAGGAAAATGGAGCCAACCGGAGCATGTTGTATTTACCAGGCGATGCATGCATTACCACGTGTTGGTATGGCATTCTTTTCGAGTTTTACCGAGCAGTCAATGAGAGTGCCAGAAATCATCATAGGATTCATTCTTTAGGTGCACTAGGGTTCCTTGTGATATGGATAAATGAATCAAACCACACCACGTGTCATTGACTCACCAAGCGTTGACCCTAAATAGTTTGCATCGCCACACATTACGAGCTAATTTGTCTTGTGTTTCTTCCCCACCTTATGTCGCAATCCCATTGGATAGCACTTTTTAATTTCTTTTTTTCATCTCATCCTTTGCTTTGAAGCTGATCTAACAGTCCGGATTCCAATTGAGACTAATTTAATTCCCTAATTGCACTAAAAATTGTAAGAGTCAAATTTACCATTTTTTATCAGTTTTTGGTTCCAAGAAGAGACAAAAATATATAAATATTTCAAAAGGAGATACAATTAGGTGGATATTCAAGAGGAGATTGGTGCTACAATTGAAGAGATTGATTGTATTCATTTTTTTCTTCTTTATTTATCAATTTGAATGTTTTTTTTATGAAAAATATGAACTTTATGAATAAAATTATGTCTAGCTAATTTATTAATCTAGGGGGTCTTATGAACCCAATTTTATACTTGTAATGATCTAATATCTTACCCTAATTATGATTTTAATTTAATTATATTGTTTATTTTAATTTTTTTGCTATTAATTGTTTGGCCAATAATTGATATGTAGAGACAATTAAATTAATTTAAGAGACTTATTTAATTGTTTTTCTTGATTAAATAATATATATAGTTTACAGACACATATGTATGATTCTTATGTATGTGATATATAATTGATGAACTTAATGAGCAGTGTGCAATTCAATTGTCATGAAAATGTGATTAAGTTAATTACTATATGATATGTAGTTTACTTGAGAGAGAAATTACATGAGAGGTTAGATTTAATTGATCTTGTAATTGATTGCTAATTATAATGGAAGGATTTTAGTGTTTCACATGTTTTGAAAATTAGCTGATTAATTATTCCTAATTATGTTTTCATATATATTTTTAGTTGCAAATTTTGAGTTAATTAATTACTGTATTTGTTTTTAGTTCTTTAAATTTTACTTTCTAAAAACACAATAAAATTGATCTTTACTTTTTTTTTTAAAATTAGTTTCTACTAATATATTCTCTATGAAAATGATATTTTCTTATCATTATATTACTTGTTTGCAATACATATACTTGCATACCCATTGCACACAATTCTTGTCGATGTAGTTTTTGGCGCCATTACTAGGGATTATAAACATTAGAAATTGATTTTTATTTTATTTTATTGTAGTTATTTTTGTTTTTTTATTTTTCATAATTTTAATTTCATTTATTTATTTAGTTATTTACTATTAATTTTTATTTTTACTTTGGAAATCTCATTTAATGCTCTTAGAAATATATTTGGCTCTATTGCATGAATAGAGTTTGTAAGGAAGAAATTTTGCCTTTAGATTTAAAATCGAGTATACTTTGAGATCAATAAGAAAAAAAAAGTTATCACCCAGGTGAAAGAAATGGCTAATCAATTAGAAATAAACAATAATAAGCCTAATTTGAACAATTAGATATCTTTAATGGATGATAGGGAAAAAACTATGAATGAATATGTATTACTTATGTTGGAATGGCTGAATCCAAGTACTATAAGACCAAATATCTAACCTAATTAGTTTAAACTAAAGCTAGCAATATTTCAAATGTTACAAATAGTTGGAAAATTTAGAGGATTACCAATAGAGGATTCTCATTTACATCTTAGATTGTTTAGTGAAGTAGGAGATAAATTTAAATTTAGTGGTATAATCGAGGATGCATTTAGGATTAGATTGTTCTCATACTCTTGACGAGACCATGCTTAGGCTTGTATAAACTCTCTGCCACCTGATTCCATTAAAACTTGTTATAAATTTAAATTTTTTTTAATGAAAGACTCCCTCAAACAAAGAATTCCAAGCTTAGGAATGATATTATCTCCTACCAACAAAGTGAAGATGAATCTTTATATGAAACATATGAAAGATTCAAAGAATTGCTAAGGAAGTGCCTCACTATGGTATCCTTCATTGGATCCAAATGGAGACATTCTATGATGGTCTCTATGTTCGAATAAGAACCATTGTTGATGTATCCGCTAATGGAGCTTTACTAGTAAAATCTTATAACCAAGCTTATGATTTACTTGAGAAAATGGTTAGTAATAATTATTAATGGCTAATGGACTAAACATAATCCATAAGAAGAGTAGCTGGAATGCATGAGGTAAATGATATCATGACCCTTACAGTTCAAGTGTCATCTTTTGTGATTTTTTTGAAGGCTCAAAACTTACTAATGAGAATAAACCAGGTCCAAGATTTAGGGGAGTCTTATGCATTTTGTTGTGGAGCTTTTTTGTTTGATAATTGTCCAAATAATCCTAAGTCAACTTGTTATGTGGGTAATGTGACTCAAAATAATAATCTATACTCGAACATATATAACCTAGGATGGAGACAAAATCCAAATTTCTCTTGGAGTAATGACAACAATGTAGGTGGTAATCAATTAAACCATCAATCGTTTCCACTACCTTGTTTTCAACAACCTCAACAAATGCTTTAATGGGATTATGAAAGACTTCATCCAATCAATAAATACAAAAGTGTCCATTCAAGAGTGTTCAATTTGAAATTTAGCGACCCAAATGGGGAAACCTATTTAGGCCATAAGTCAAAGGCCCCAAGATAACCTTAGTGGCACAATTATAAACCCAAGAAGAGAAGGTAATGAGCTTTACAATACCATAGCCTTAAGAAGTATTAAAAATCTAGAGGAGGAATATGAGACTCAAAATGATGAGGGGGAACATGAAACTCAAAATCATGAGTAGGAGCATGAGACTCAAAATCATGAGTAGGTGCATGAAGCTAAACAGGATGAGGAGGAATAAGTGGATAAATAGAGCACTAGAAAGGAAAAAATTTAGCCTAAAAAGATCAACCTCTATAGACTCATTATTCCTCTCCCTCAAAGAATGGAAAAGTAAAGTTAGATATATAGTTTTCAAATTTTTTGGATGTCTTCAAGAAGCTACACATAAATATACCATTTGTAGATACACTTGAACAAATGTCTTCTTATGCTAAAATTATGAAAGATATCATGTTTAAGAAAAGGATGTTTGTAGATAATCAAACAATAACCTTTATTGAATGTTGTAATGCCATCCTCGCTAGAAAACTACCCCAAAAATTGAAAAATGTGGGTAGATTTGACATTCCTTGCACAATTGGGAATATGAACTTTAAGAAAGTACTAAATAACTTAGGTTCATGCATCAACCTTATGCCATTATTAGTCTTCAAGAGATTTAGGGTTCTAAAGCCAAACTTACTTTACTAATATTACAAATGGCATATAGATCAATTAAGCAATCCCGGGATGTGGTAGAAGATGTGTTAGTAAAAGTAGCCAAGTTCATCTTAATGTACAAATAGGGGAGTTTATAATTAGAGTGCAAGATGAAAAAGTAACATTAAAGTTTTTAAAGCATCTAAACCACTTAATATTGATAATGCTAATGAATGCTTTAGGATAGATGTTATTGATCATGTGGATAACTTAAAAAATATATGTTAAGTTTCCCATAATTAAGACTTTTACAAATGATGCTGTGAACAATGAAGAAAACTTACCAAGAAATAACTCAATCTATTTTAATTTTAAAAGCATGGAATCTATGATTGATATTATCAATTATGTAAGCTATTTGGAGGCTACACCTCTTATATATGTACCCAATGTTGTTGTAGAGAATTTTGAGATAGGATCTAAGCTCAAACCATCTATTGAAGGGCCACCAAGGTTAGACCTTACACCTTTACTGATACGTCACTTGTTTACCTGCGGGCCATCCCTTGGTTTGCATGGTGCATGGTGGGTCATATCCATATGTCCTGTTGGAACTTTCTAGGTTAAGTGTGATGGGCTGGATAAAGGATTATTGGCGCCTCCTACTAACAACTATAGCTTTTGGTAGGGATGATTAGCTGATGCTCTTTTATTTGGTATCAGAGCTTGGTCCCAGGTTCGAGTTTCGAAAAGCGTAATTTCGAGGACAAACTTCTCTTATAGGGGAGGGAGTGATGCATCACTTGTTTGCTTGCGTGCCACCCCTTGGCTTGCGTTGTGGGTCATATCCACGTGTCCTGGTGGAACTGGAAATCTAGGTTAAGTGTGATGGGTTGGATAAATGGTTATAGCTATCAGTAAGAGGTGCCAATAACTCTTTATCCATCCCATCACACTTAACCCAAAATTCAAGTTGCACCAGGACACGTGGATATGACCCACCACACACCACGCAAGCCAAGGGGTGGCACGCAGGCAAACAAGTGATGCATCACTCCCTCCCCTAGAAGAGAAGTTTGTCTTCGAACTTGCGCTTTTCAAAACTTGAACCCGGGACCAGGCTTTGATACTAGGCTCTGATACCAAATGATATGAACCAATGGGTTTAGGACCTAGCTAATTTTAGATTATATAGCAAATGGTTTCTCCACAAATCAATGGATATTACTCACCATTTTTCTGAGGGGAAAAGATGCCACAAGGAGTAGCTATTTCCTTGATAAGTCTAGCATAAATGACACCCTAACAAGTATGGATATTACTCATCACAAAGGTTACCAATCTCTTGATAAGTTGTTTAAAGAGGAACAAAGAGCATGAATGAGCTCTCAAATGATCTGAAAAATCAAAATTCATTCAAATTGTATTTTCCAGCAGCTGAGCTGCTCTTAATAGGATACAAACAAACCCTAAGCTCTACTATATCATAGCCGTTGATCTCATCCAAGGATTGAAAATAAAAACAGCCAAAAAGAAAAAAAAGGTAGCAGAAAACATAGATCAAAACATAGAGTAAAATGGGGCAACTGACTACAAGGGAATCCCACGAAAATATTACATCTTAACCCTTGATTTCATCCAAGGGTTGAAAAAAAAGTTGCCCAAAATCAATCCAAATGGTACAGCAAAAATGGAGAAAAATGTGGAGCAAAATATGGAGCAGTTGAGAACAAAGGAATCCCTATAAAATATTACATCTTAACCTTTGTTTCCATCTAGGGGTTGAAAATGAAGCTGCCCAAAAAAATTCCAAATGGCACAATAATGTGCCTCGTTTTCTTTTGCCAATTTTCCATAATTTCCATCCTAGGATTTTCCCAATCCTTTCACTCCCAATTTAGGTCCCCTTGTTTATGCATGACATCTTGAATGAGACTATTTAAAGCATTTTCGAGTTGTTCCCTCCTAGACCTTGTGATTGGTCCACTTGGAATTTGTAGAGCGCGATGATTCTCATCATTTACCCTACCATCTCCAATCAAGTGGGCAAGTGGAAGAGTCCAATAGAGGGGTGAAAAAGATGTTACAATACATAAATTAGATGGCCTATAGTGAAGTACTTATAAATATGCCAAAAGTACAAAAAGAAAAGAAATGTGGCATATTAAGAGAATTGAGTACTAAGGTTTTAAACTGAAACATAAAATATTATTGAACAATTCAAGACTCAAATTATTTATGGGCAAACTCAATCGTAAATGGACATAAAGGGATGTACCTTAGAAGTTGATATGGCTATCTAGTCAAGGATGTTAAACATGATGCTAGTTGGAAGGCAACTTAACATTGTTTTACTTATATTGTTTTTGTTTTTTTGCATGTGAATAAATGTGGAGAGCAATGGTCAACTAGATTGAGCATTTCAATGACAGATGTAGTGTGCCAAGACCAATGGAGTTTTCTTTCCTTTTACTTTTACTTTTTCATATTTATATGTGTATATTGGGAAAACCATGCAATTAAACTTAGGGAGGGAACTTCATTCTCTACTTTAGTATTTAATATGTATTTTCAATTTTTGGAAATTTCTTTATTTTTAGTATGATTTTAATCACTATTTGGGTAGAAATTAATAAACATATGGAAACTAAATGCATGGATGCTTGGTATGAAACGTATGAACCCAATGATATATATTTTTTTGTAATTAGGATAAGAAATGTAACATACTTTTTTAGATACTTACATTAATCATGTGATATGCTTCTTAGTTTTGATTAAATTGATTCAAATCTTTAAGACTGAGCCTTTTAAGCTGACCATTTGAGCCCAATTAAAAACCTTTCATATCTTCAAGCCAATATTTTTACCTAACCAATAAACATTACCATTACCTTTGTACCTTTAGCTTATACAAAAATAAAATGTAATCATGTGTTATGCTATAGAGTGGGGATAATTGTAATGCACCATATATTAGAAAAAAAACTTACAACACAATTATTCCTCTAAAGAAAATAAAAATAAGTTTGGAGGTACTGTGAATTTACATTAAAAAGAAGTGGAATAAAATAATATGAAAAAGATGAATAGATAATGTACACTAATATATAAAGTAAAAGCTCTATTGTAGTTAAAAAGTGCATGATGACTAAAAAGAAAGCTAAGGTGTGGAAAGACCTAAATGTGTTCATTTATCTGCCTCCACCCAAGCCTTACATTACAGGAATGTGAAGCCCTTATTAATCTTTGGCTACATGTATATTTATATTAATGGAGAGGGATGTGAAGATTAGACTTATAAGACTTGCTCCAAGATTGATTAGCATGCTCATATAGGTTGATTTCATGAGTGCATTGGATGAGTTCATATGCAAAACACACACACAAATATATATGTCAAAAACCTTGTATATCCTTGTATTGATGGAACGTTGATTAATGAATATGTGAACCTCATTGTCATGGAATTGTGTGTCTTTTAAGGAGGATAGTTTTCACTAAATATGCATGTATTAGTATATATATCTATTTATGAATATACTGTTATGTGATTTTATTTAGTTAGACTTGACTTTACTTGAGAGTAAGAAAAGAGTTAAGTTTGTGGGTGTGATAACTCTGTGAAATTAGAGTCATCAGTACACCTTTTTACTTAATATTTTCTTGTTTTATTAAATAAGTGGTACTTTAAGGTTTAAAAATTATTAAAATCTGAACTTTCTAGTGAAAAGGGATAAAAAATATTTTTCAGGAAATTTTTAGAATTTTTATGGATTTTTTAATATAGGATCAATCAGAATAGGACACGTGGATGTCATGCAAGCAAGGGGAGAAAATTAGAGTGCATTGCGTGTACAACTGACTAGTCTTGACCACATGGAATCCACACAAGCAAAAAGAAGGCCATCAGAGTGCGTTGTGTGTCCCAGGTGATATAGGTATTTCCATTTGTTGATACGACATTCATTCCAAGTTTTGTCGATAACGACTCTTTGAAAGTAGAGTCATCGATTCATTTTTCTTCTTAATATTGGTTCATTTTATTCAATACGTAGTACTTTTAGAGTTAAAAATATTAATATAAACTTTTTAGTTAAAAGGGGTGAAAATATATTTTTTAGAAAATGTGTAAGAATGTTTATGGATTTTTTAATGTAGGACTAATCAGAAGGTGCTACATTGATGGCATACAAGTAAGGGAGTTGACTAGACATCTCCAAGTGGATACCATGCACATGAAGAGGGCCAACAAAAGCATGCCACATTTACCGGGTGTGTAAGCCATGCCACATGTTGGCATAAAATTTGTTCTAAGTTTTGTTGTACGGTTAATGAATGAGCCATGTGTCATAACGTTATTCCTCCATTCATTTCACCTGGGTGCCATGTAGTTCATATTTGTGAATCATAGCGTGCCCATGACACTTCGATTAGCAATACCGATCTTGCAAGTAATTTGGTTTTATATTTGTAAAACTCTCGTAAGTGCACAAATTATTTTATAGAAAATGACAAGTATACTCCCAAGGTTCATCTAAGAAAGGAATATATGTCGTTTTTAATTTATTATTCAAACTTTTAAAAATGAAATTAAATCCTAAACATTTTGTCACGATATTTTGATTTTTGTATTTCCTAATGTAATAATAAAAAATAAACGTAGATATGATTTAATAAACAATTATGAAATTTTTGTTATCATTCATAATAGTGGAGTATTTATTGATATAATAATTAAGTTAATTATATTTGCTCGTATTATTTAGGTTATTAAAGATATAAATTGATATTTATTTATTCTCTCTTTTTTATATGAATACAACATTTGGTGGGGTTAGATATTCTTTGTTAATTAAAAAAATCAATTAACACCTATGAATGAGGTCGATAATTAATTTGGTTAATTAAATTAATTCATTTTTTCTACGAGATTGAAAATGAACCATTTAAATGCCACCATTGGTGGGGTTAGATATTTTAAACTTTATTCATGGTGTCTAAAGTAAACCTAAGAATTTAATTATCCGAGTACTAACTTTTAGGTTTTAAAATTAATACTGAAAATATGTTGTCAATATATTTTTGAATATTAGTTCTTATAAAAACTTTTGAAATATAGTTTCACTCTAATTATGAGGTGATTGTGCTAACAAATAAAAGAGAACTACTTTAAATCAGATAAGATAATTAAACCTTAAAATCTAATTTTTAGATTTTTGTTTGTAATGAAAATAAATATACCTTTCTAACTTAATATAAAATATTGTATAAAAAAATCAATTTATGTTATAGAGATATTTTACCTATTTAATATTTCATAAGCATAACAATGTTATTATTATTATATCATATTTAGAAGTGGCCAGTTATGTTAAATTTAATCATAGACAAATGAAACTCTACATATAAGAATAAAACATAAAAAAAATAAATGTAAAAAATTCATTTTAAAATATACTTAAAAAGAATCCTGACAGAACTTTTATGCTAATTCTGTTGATGGAAAACCTCCAAACAGATTTGCATTTCTATTCTTCTCCAAAAGAGAAGAACTTTAAAGCTATAAAAAACTAATAACTAGAGAGAAAAGTTTGTGATTTTTTTTGATTTTGAGAGATTCGAGTTGTGATTTTTACGATGGGGGAGATGGTCCTTTCAAAGATGCAAAAAAGGCCAAAAAGTGTGGGAAAATATCTCCAAAATTAATTTTGTACGCATTTGGACAAGCTGACACACGTGTGATGAGTGCTCAAAAAGCACTAAAATAACCATGATTTTATGCACATTAATTGATTAAAAATATATATATTTATATGTTTTATCATATATTTATATAAATTTGTCTTTTTCGGAATCACGGGTATTTTTATTGTTTTTCAGGTATTTTGGCTTAAAAACGCAATTTATAGACTCGAAGAAGAATTCTTGAAGCAATACATGACAAATATATTGATAAATAAGTGGGAAAAGGTCAACAAACATGGAAAAATTGGACAAAATGGGTCGAAAAGGTCAAAAATGTCGAAGAAAAATGATCGCGCACTTGTAGCATGCCGGTAGCCTCATGACCAACGCCGATGCCAGCGCTCATGCATACAGCTGACCGACATGACAGATGACGACCATTGTAGTGCAGATGCTCAATGACCTAACCGCATGGCATGTAGCGTTTCACCCCATTTTTCACGTCACGGCTGACCGCAGACGTCATCTTGGCGTCATTGATGACCTCAACATGTCCATTACCACGTTTTTTTAATTTTTAATATTTTTTTAACATTTTTTACTCATTTTTTCTCTCCATCCTCACCTATAAATACCCCTTCCATTCACTTCAAATCACACCTCAAAACCACACTTCTCTTCTTTCTTTCTCTCATTTCTTAGTTTTTGAGTTTTTTTCTTAGTTTCTTTCTTAGTTTCTAAGCTTTTCTTAGTTTTTCTCTTAGTTTTTAGTTCAATTCTCTTAGGTTTAGAGTTCTTCTCTTTTTGAGAGGAACTTGTAATGTTTTTGTAATAATTTAGATTTTTGATTCAATAAATGGAAGTGCAAATTCCGCTTGGAGGTTTTCTAGCAACGGGAATAGCGTCGAAGTTCTGTAAGGATTTTATTTTCTTTCTGAGTTATTTTTATGCTTTATTCTTACATGTTATATTTAATTTATGCGTGATTAAATTTAGCGTGCTAGTCATTTATAATCATGATATAATAATAACGTTGTTATGCTTGCGAGAAATATTAAATAGGTGAAAATTTCTAAAAATGAATTGATTTTATTTTTATTCAAGATTTTATATTAAGGATGTTAGAGAGAAATATATTATTTTTTCATTACAAACTTAAATCTGAAAATTAGATTTTAAGGTTTAGTTATCGGTCTAATTTAGAGTAGTGCTCTTTTTTATTTGTTGGTACAATCGCCTAATAGGTAGTTAGAGTGAAACTCTATTTCAAAAAAGTTTTTATAGGAATTATTATGTGAAAATGTATTGACAACATGTTTTCAATAGTGGTTTAAAACTTGAAAGTTAGTACTCGGAATAACTAAATTCTTAGGTTTAATTTGGACACCTTGAATAAAGTTTAAATCGTCTAACCCCACCAAAGGTGGCATTTAAATAGTTCATTTTCAATCTCTTAGAAAAAGGAATTAATTTAATTAACCAAATTAGTTATCAACCCCACCTATAGGTATTAATTGATTTGTTTAGTTAACAAAGAATATCGACACCAAAGGTGGTATTCATACAAAAAGAGAGAATCAATAAAATATCAATTTATATCTTTAATAACCTAGATAATATGAGCAAAAGCATAATTAATTTAGTTATTATATCCATAAATACTCCAATTAATATAAATGATAAAATTTGCATGAATATTTATTGAATCTGTATTTATATTTATTTTTAGATAAATATTTATTAAATTTGTATCTATGTTTATTTTTATTTTTTTTAGATTATATTTAACTAATCTGTATATATGTTTATTTTTATGTTATTAGATTAGGAACACAAAAACCAAACTATCGTGACAGGATGTTTACGATTTAATTTCGAATTTAAAAATTTGAATAATAAATTAAAAATCACATACATTCCTTCCTTAGATCGACCTTGAGGAGTATACTTTATCATTTTCTACGAAATGATTAGGTACGCCTTTCTTGAGATTTACAAATATTAAAACCAAAGTATTGGCAGAATCGGCGATGCCGGTTTTCGCTCATCAACGTGTGGGGGGTGAGATTTGTGGTAAACGTGCGTTGGCATATGCTGGCGTGTGCAAAAATTAGAGCTGGTGTGTATTGGGTATGTGTTGCTTGTGCACGTAGGACTCGACATGTTTGACTGTTTTGACCCAACTTTTGATTTTTTCTCAACATATTTTTGATGTATTGCTTCTAGTATTTTTTTGAGTCTTTAAGTTATTTTTGAACGAAATTACCTAAAAAACAATAAAATTACCTGTGATTCAGAAAAGAAAAATTTATATAAAAATATGATAAAATCATACATATATAAATATATTTAATCAATTAAAGTATATTAAATCATGACAATTTTAATGCTTTTAAAGTACTCATTAGTGCCGTGATATGTCCAATGATTTTCTCATGTCACGTGTCGCGTTCCTATTGGCCAACATTGTTAGTTTTCTCATTATTCATCTTAGCCCTTGATTTGAAACTAATATGATAATATAGATTCCATGTAAGCCTAATTTAACCTCCCAATTGCTCCAAAAACCCAAATGAGCTGAAGTAATCACTTTTTTATTAGTTTTTGAAGCCATGAAGAGAGAAAAATATAGAAAAATTAAAAAGGAGATTTAAAATGAGATTGGTGATATAAGAGATTGATTGTATTTATTTTTATTCTCCTTTCTTTATCAATATTTATGTCTTTCTTTATGAAAAATATGAGTTTTATGATCAAAATTATGTCTAGCTAATTTATTATTGTAAGGGTCTTATGAACGTAATTTTATACATGTAATGATCTAATATCTTACCCCAATTATGATTTCAATTTAATTATTTTATTTAACATAATTTTTATGCTATTAATTGTTTGGAAAATAATTGATCTGTAAAGGCAATTAAATAGATTTGAGAGACTTATTTAATTATTTGTCTTGATTAAATAACGTTCATAGTTTCTTGGAAGATATATATGATTCTTATATATGTGATCCATAATTGATGAACTTAATGAGTAATATGAAATTTAACTGATATGAGAGTGTGATTAGGTTAATTATTGAATGATGTGTTGTTTACTTAAGAGAGGAATACATGCTATGTTAGATTCAATTGATTATGTAATTGATTGGTAATTATATTGGGGGATTTTAGTGATTTAAATGTTTAGAAAGTTAGAGGATTAAGTATTCCTGGATATTTTTCAATATATCTTCTTAGCTTTAAATTCTAAGTTAATTAATTAATACTATTTATTCTTAGTTCTTTTAATTTTGCTTTCTCAAAAATACAAAAAAAAAATTGATCTTTAATTTTTAGTTTTAAAATTAGTTTCTAATAACATAATCTTCGTGAAAATGATATTTTTATATCATTATAATACTTGTTGTGATACGTATACTTACATATTCATTACACACAATTCATGTCGATCAAGTTTTTGGTGCCTTTATTGGGGATTGTAAACATTAGAAATTAATTTTTTATTTTATTTTATTTTAGTCATTTTTCTCTATTTATTTTTGGTTATTTTAATTTATTTAGTTATTTAATTTTATTTTAACTTTATCTATTGATTTATTTATATTTTTGAAATCTCCTTAGTGTTATTTGAAATCTATTTGGCTCTATTGCCTGAGCAGAGTTCATAAAGGAATTTTTTTGCCTTTAAATCCCAAAATTAGGCGTACTTTGAGAAGAATAAGAAAACAATAAGTTGTCACTCAAGTGAAATAAATGACTAATCTATTAGAAATAACCAATAATGAGCTAAATTTGAACAACTAGATTTCTTTAATGGATGATAGAGACCAAGCTTTGAATGAACATGCATTACCTATGTTGGAAGGGTTGAATCCAAGTGTTACAAGGCCAAACATTCAAGCTAATCAGTTTGAACTAAAGCTAGTGATGTTTCAAATGTGACAAACAATTGGACAAATATCCTCATTATCTCAGACTATTTATTGAAGTCGGAGATTCATTCATTTTTAGTGGAATGACCGAGGAGTCTTTTTGGCTTAGATTTTTCCCTTACTCTTTGCTAGATCATGCTTGAGCTTGGATAAACTCTTTGACATCTGATTCCATTACAACTTGGAATGATTTGGCAAAGAAATTCTCTATGAAATGTTTCCCACTAACAAATAATGCCAAGCTTAGGAATGACATTACTTCCTACAAACAATATTTAATGGAGTCTTTATATGAAGCATGTGAAAGATTCAAGGAATTGCTAAGGAAGTATCCTCACCATGGTATCCCTCATTGGATCCAAATAGATAAGTTCTACAATGGTCTCGATGCTCAAACAAAAACCATTGTTGATGATTGTGCTAATAAAGCTCTGTTAGCCAAATCTTACAGTCAAGCTTATGATTTACTTGAGAAAATGGTTAGCAATAATTATCAATAGCCAATGGACACAATTTTAACCATAAGAAGAGTAGCTAGAGTGCATGAGGTAAATGATATCATGGTACTTATAGCTTAAATGTCATCTTTAGTTAATCTATTGAAGGCTCAAAACTTGCTAGCACGTATAAACCAAGTCCAAGATTTAGGGATGTCCTATGTCTTTTGTGATGGAGCTCATTCATTTGATAATTGTTCAAATAATCCTAGATCAACATTCTATGTGGGTAATATGAACTAAACAATAATCCATACTCGAACACATATAGCCCAAGATAGAGACAACATCCAAATATCTCTTAGAGTAATAACAACAATCAAGGTGATTATTAATTCAACTATCGATCATTTCCACCACCTGGTTTTCAACAATCACAAAAATAACAAGTCCAAGAGAAGAAGCTACCCATTGAGGACAATAAAAATGATCTAATTGAGATGATGAAAGGATTCATCTAGTCAGTAAATATAAAAGTGTTCACTTAAGAGGCTTCAATTCAAAATTTAGAGACCTAGATGGGGCAAATTTCCTATGTCATAAGTCAAAGGCCTCAAGGTAACCTTCCAAGTGACACACTTATAAACCCAAGAAGAAAAGGTAAGGAGCATTTCAATGCTATAGTGTTGAGGAGTGGTAAAACCATAGAGGATGAACATGCAAAAGGATGAGGAGAAACAAATGGATAAACAGAGCATTGAAAAGGAAATAATTTAGCCATAGAAAAGTAGCCTCTACAAACTCACTATTCATTTCCCTTAAAGAATGCAAAAAGAAAAGTTCGACATGTAGTTTTCAAATTTTTTTGGATGTATTCAAGAAGTTGTACATAAATATACCATTTACAGATACACATGAACAAATTCCTTCTTATGTCAAATTTCTGAAGGACATCCTATCTAAGAAAATAAGGCTTCGAGATAATGAAACAATAACCTTGATTGAAGGTTGTAGTTCCATGTTTACTAGAAAACTATCCCAAAAATTGAAATATATGTGTAGGTTTTACATTCCTTGGACAATTGGGAACATGGACTTTGGCAAGGCACTATGTGACTTGGGTTCCAACATTAACCTCATGCCATTATTAATTCTCAACAGATTAGGGGTTTGTAATGCGAAACCTACTTAAATAATGTTGCAAGTGGTAGACGAGTCAATCAAAAGACCTTGTGAAGTGGTAGGAGATGTGCTTATAAGAGTAGAAAAATTTATCTTTTTGACAGATTTTATCGTACTAGACATGGAAAAGGATCCTAACATTCCTATCATACCTGGTCTTCCATTCTTAACAACCGAAAGAGTAGTTATTGATGTACAAAAAGTTGAATTTACCAAAAGAGTGCAAGATGAACAAGTAATATTTAATGTTTTTGAAGCATATGAGCCATTTGATATTGATAATTCCAATGAATGCTTCAGGATAGATGTTATTGATCATATGGATAACTTAAAAAAATCTATTGAGTTACCCATACTTATGACTATTACACATGATGTAGTGAAAAATGAAGTAAATTTACCAAGAAATAACTCAATCTATTTTAATTTTGAAAGCATGGAATCTATGATTGATATTGTTGATTTTGTAAACTATTTGGAGGCTACACCTCACATATGCATACATAATGTTGTTGTGTAGAATTTTGAGATAGGATCTAAGCTTAAACCATCTATTGAAGGGTCACCAAGGTTAGATCTCACACCTTTACCCTACCATCCCTAATCAAGTGGGCAATTGGAAGAGTCTAATAGAGGGGTGAAAAAGATGATACAAGTACATAAATTAGATGAGCTATAGTGGAGTGCTTATAAGTATGCCAAAAAGTGCAAAAAACAAATATGGCATGTTAAGAGAATTGAGCACCAAGTTTTTAAATTGAAATATAAAGTATTGAACAATTCAAGAGTTAATTTTTTTTCGAGTAAAATCAACACAAAGAGAGGTACCTTAGGAGTTGATATGACCGCCTAGTCAAGGACTTTAAATGTAATGCTAGTTGGGAGGCAACCCAACGTTATTTTACGTATAGTTTTATTGTTTTAGTTTTATAGGTGAATAAATATGGAGAGCAATGATGCAGTAAGATTGAGTATTTCAATGATAGATGTTGGGTGCCAAGGGTAAATGGGTTTTTATTTCCTTTTACCCTTTTCATATTTATATGTGTACATTGGGAAGAATGTGCAATTTAAGTTTGGGGGAGAGAATTTCATTCTCTACTTTTGTAATTAGTATGCATTTTCAATTTTTAGGAATTCTTTTTATATTTAAGATTTTTTAATCATGATTTGGGCAGAACTTGATAAATATATGGAAACTAAATGCATGTATGCTTGATATGAAACATATGAGCTCAATGATAAAAATTGGTTGTCATGACTAGGATAAGGAAGTAACATGCTCGTTAAGATACTTGTATTAATTATGTGATATGTTTGCTAGCTTTGATTGGATTGATTCAAATTTTTATGCACACGTTCATAATTGATTTAGGTGTTCTTATTGAGAGATAATTTGTAGTAAGTTATGAAATTTGACAAGATTTATCATGTTTTAAAATCTATTTGATCATCCCTTGAGGTGAAATCTTAGATAATATTTAGCATAATAAATGATTTAGGCCTTATTTGGATATATTGAGCTTTTTAAGCTATCATTATTAATATCCATAATCAACCATTTGAGCCTAACAATGAACCTTTTGTATCTTTAAGCCACATTTTGTATCTAACCAATAAGCATTACCTTTACCCTTGCACTGTTAGCTTGTATGAAAAGAGAAAAATACAATCGTGTGTTATGCTATAGAGTAAGGTGAAATGTAATGCCCCTTATGAAAAAAACTCATGACACAATTATCCCTTCAAAGAGAAGAAAATAAAGTTGAAAATAATTTTTGTGGGTGTTGTGAAGTTACAAAAACAAATGTGTAATAAAAGAATATGAAAAGAATGATAAGATAAATTGCACTAAAATATCAAGTAAAAGCTCAAATGTAGTTAAAAAGTGCATGATGAATAAAAAGAAAGCTAAGGTGTGGAAAGAGTCTATATGTCTTCAATTATCGACCCTTACCTAAGCCTTACATTACAAGTATTTAAAACCCTTATTGATCTTTTGCTAAGTGCATATTTATATTAATGGAGAGGGATGTGAAAAATAGACTTATGAGACTTATTCTAAGATTGAATTGTTGAGCATGCTCATATAGGTTTATTTTATGAGTGCATTAGATGATATCATATGCAACACACACACGAATCAATTTTTCAAAACGCCTTTATATCCTTGTAATAATAGAACATTGTTTGGTAGATATGTGAACCTCCTTATATTAAACTTTTACAACTGTTGAGGAGGATAATTTTCACTAAATATGCATGTATTAATAGATATATAATTATGAATATACTGCTAATGTCAGTTTATTTAGTTAGACTTGGCTTTACTTGAGAGCAAGCAAAGAGTTAAGTTTAAAGGTCCTGACTCTATGAAAGTAGAGTTATTAGTGCCATTTTTTGCTTAATATTTGTTCAATTTATTTAATAAATAGTACTTTTGCGGTTAAAAATATTAAAATATGAACTTTCTCTTGAAAAAAGGGTGAAAATATATTTTAAAAATATTTATGGAATGTTTTGGAAATTTTCTATGAATTTTTCATTATAGGACTAATGAGAAGCAAAGGAGCTAACCATACGTCTCCACTTGGATGCCATATAAGTGAATAAGTCAATTGAAGCACGCCACATGTACTAGGTGATATCAACCATAAGTTGGTTTATTTCAAGTTTCACATGCAGTCAATGAGCATGCCAAAAGTTGTTAGGTAATTCGTCCGTTAGTTCCACAGAGGCATCACATAATCAGTATCCACAAATCATAGGGCACCATATGGTGTTGATTTAGTGGGTATTGACCACGACAAGTCTACCAGGCCGTGCGTCGGATGGTGATTCACCCAATGGTTTCCCCATGATATGTGTTACATTCCTATTAGCCATTGCTATTAATTTTTTTTCATCTCAGCCTTTGATCTAAAGCTTATTTAGCAGTTTCAATACCATTTGAGCCTAATTAACCCCTAATTGCTCCAGAAATGTGAATGAGCCCAAATTATCACTTTTTTATCAGTTTTTGGAGCCAAGAAGTGAGAAAAATTTGAAAGGAGATATAATATTGATAGAGATTCAAGAGATTGATTGTATTTATTCTTCTTCTTTTTTCTTTATCAATTTTTATATTTTTTATTTATGAAAAATATGAGTTTTATGAACAAAATTATGTCTATCTAATTTATTAATCTAAGGGTCATATGAACTCAATTTTCTACATGTGTTGATTTAATATTTTACCATAATTATGATTTTTATTTATTTATATTATTTTATCTCATTTTTATGCATTGATTATTTGATCAACAATTGATTTATAAAGACAATTAAATAGATTTGAGAGACTTATTTAATTTTTTGTATTGATTAAATAACTTGCATATTTTCTAGGCAGAGATGTATGATTCTTATGTAAGTGATCCATAATTGATGAACTTAATAAGTAATATGCAATTTAATTGACATGAGAGTGTGATTAGGTTAATTATTAAATGGTATGTAGTTTACTTGAGATTGATCATATAATTGATTGATAATTATATTAGGGGATTTAGTAATTCACTTGTTTAAAAAATTGAGGGATTACGTATTCTTAGATATTCTCATAAATCTTCTTAGCTGTAAATTTTGAGTTAATTAGTTATCGATATTTATTCTTAGTTGTTTTAATTTTTCTTTCTTCAAAACATAACAAAATGATCTTTACTTTTTAGTTTTAAAAATTAGTTTCTAATAACATAATCTCTATTGGAACTATCTTTTCTTATCGTTGTATTACTTGTTGTGATACATATACATGCATATTCATTGCACACAATTCATGTCGATTAGTTGTGCAGTCAATGAAAGTGTCACACATTGTTATGGGATTTTTCTATTCATTCCAATAGGGTGCCATGGAATTTGGATTTGCAAATCAAAGTGTGCCACATGATTATTACCCAAATCAACGCATCCTACCATACGTCGTGCGCTAATTTGTCTAGTGTTTCTCATCCATCACGTGTCGCTATCCCATTGGCTAGTCATGTTTAATTTCCTTTTTTCATCTAAACCTTTGATTTGATGATTTGATGGTCTAGATTTTATTTGAGCCTAATTTAACCCCTTAACATAACCAAAAATCCTAAGAGCCAAATTTACAATTTTTTTTATCAATTTTTGGTGCCAAGAAGAGAGAAAAATATAGAAATATTTCAAAAGGAGCTAAAATTTGGTGGAGATTGGTGCTACAATTCAAAAGATTGATTGTATTTATTCTTCTTCTCATTTCTTTATGAAAAATTTGAGCTTTATGAATACAATCATGTCTAGTTAATTTATTAATCTAGGAGTCTTATGAATCCAATTTTCTCCATGCGATGATCTAATATTTTACCTTAATTATGATTTTAATAAAAATATATTATTTAATATGATTTTTATGTTATTAATTGTTTGGCCAACAATTGATCTATATCAAATCTATTTTATCGAAATAATAGGTATGTCTTTTTTATTTTTTAGGTATTTATAGCTTCCCAATTATTTTACTAATAAACACTTGAAAAAAAGTACTTGGAAGCACTCCAATACAATCATGAAGTATGAAAGATTAACATATGTAAACTATATTTTAAAACCAATGTATGGGGTGAAATACAAAAAAGTTTTCTAGAAATGTAGTAACACGTGTGTTGTGTTGAAGGTTTTTGTGTGGCCTAGCATGGGACATTCAGATTGAGCTTCAGACATGTTATAGGAGGGCTCTTGCCACACCATTGAATAAAAATAGGCCATGGTGTGTGACCCTTTACTCCATATTTTCCTCTTTTTTCGAATGTTTTCTTGCCTATATAAAGGAACCCTCACTCTCTCATTACAATTATCATTCTATCTTTCAACTTATGGGTTTCTCTCTTTTATATTTTATTAGTTTTAATAATTTTTCAAATTTCTTCTCCCAATTTTAAGGGTTGAATATAGATTAGTTTAAGTAGCAATTTTCATTTAATTTAACAAATAGTGTTGGAAAATTTGTTTAGAGGTTTTTCAGATAACAAAAATAATATTGAATTTCTGTACTTAAAAGAATACGCTTGAGGAATAATTTAAATATATTCTTTTATTTTCAAATTAATTTTATGTGTTGTTTTGAATGCTATATTTAGTTTATTGATCATTTATTAAATTAAGCATGTATGATTGAAAATACTATGGGATATGTTGTTATACTTGTAAAATATTAAAGTTAGTAAACATTTTTATAAAATGAAATAATTTTTATTTATTCATCAATATTTAAATAAAGTTTGTTAAATAAAAAATATATTGATGAAGTATTTTTCGTAATACACATGAGAGTTAGATTTAGAATTTAACTACTTAGATATGATTTAGATTAATACTCTTGGATATTAGATATAATTATTTATATTTTATTAGAGTCATGGTCTATTTTAAAGATTTTATAAGATTTATTATTGAAAAATATATTGACGACATATTTTTTATAATAGATTTAAAATCTGAAATTTAGTTTCTAGATTCTTAAATCATTAACCTAACTTTGACACCTCGACAAAAGTTTAAATTGTTAGACCCGACCATAGCGACAATTAAATAGTTTATTAATCTCTTAGAAAAGAAGTATAATTTAATTACAATTAACTGATGCACCCGACCCAAGATGTTAAGTGATTTTAATTAATAACAAATAGGAGACCTAATTAATCTCCTATTTGTATATAAAGATAGAATCAATAATTTTAATTCATATTTAATAACTTAATTATATTGAGCAAGCCTGATTAATTAACTAATCTATTCTATAAATTCTTCATTGAGTATAAATGTTATTTTCTTGCTATTTGTTGAATCTCTCATTATTTTATGTCATTAGCTTAGATATTTCAAAACCCGAACTTTGAGATAGAATGTTTAGGTTTAATTTTCATTTTAAGGGTTTTTTTTGAATTATTTAAAAACTAGGAGATTCCTTTTTAGATTGACATTGGAAGTATATTTATCATTTCTTACAAAGTGATTCGTTCACTCATGAGCTATTTTATAAATACAAAACTCGAGCATCACTAGCAAAACACTCAATGATGCCCAAATTAATTGGTCTACCACTGAGAAAGAATTCTTAGTTGTTATGTTTTCCTTAAACAAATTTAGGTTTTTGTAGAAGGTTCTAAAGTAATTGTATATTTTGATTATGTTTCTTTACGATATATACTAAGTAAACCTAATGCTAAGCCAAGATCAATAAGGTAGTTTTACTCTTACAAGAACTTGTCCTAGAGATCAAAGATAAGAAAAGGAAGTGAAAATTTAGTAGCTAATCATCTCTCTAGGTTAATTTTAGAATTCCATTTTCTTGAAGGTGAGAGTAAAGAAGATGTCAAAGGACATGTAATATAAGAAAATGAAACAAAATACTTTTGACATATAATTTAGTTGTAGAACTAGTTAATGTATGTGGGTTGACTTTATAGGTCATTTTCCTCCATCTTTTGGCTATTAGTATAATTTAGTCACTGTTGATTATGTGTCAAACTAGATAAAAGCTATGGTAACTAAAACAAATGATGCTAACATTAATTTGAATTTTTTTAAAGATTCAATATTTAGCAAGTTCAGGATACCTAGAGCAATAATTAGTGATAGAGGGAGCCATTTTAGCAATAAACTTTTTGATGGGGTATAGGAGAAATATAACATCACATAGAGAATGGCTACTCCATATCATCCATAAACTTTCGATCAAGTAGAATTAAGTAATAGGTAAATGAAAGGGGGTTTTGGAATGCACTATGCATCCTTCAAGGAAGGACTGGGTAATCAAATTAAATAATGCTTTACGAGGATACTGTATATCCTACACAACACCAATTGGGATTAGCCCTTATCATTTAATCTTTGTGAAAGCATGCTACTTAACTATTGAACTCGAATATAAGGCTTGTTGGGTGATTGAAGAGATGACCATGGATTTAGATAAAATAGGAGAGAATTGGTTGCTCCAACTCAGTAACCTTGAAGAGATGAGGGACAAAGCCTATGAAAATGCAAAGTTGTACAAAAATCATAGTAAGTGGTATCATGAAAAATGGTTAGAGTGTTAGTCTTTTCTTTTTGGAATGAATTTTTTTATTTAATTCTAGTTTGAGATTATTTCCAGGAAATTTCCAATCAAGGTGGGATGGACTGTACAAAATTGCCCAATTAATCCCAAATGGAGTGGTGAAGTTATTGAATCCTAAGATACAAAGAACATTCAAGGTCAGTGGGTATCGTGTGGAACTCTATTTAGAATGAGGACACAAGGAAGTAGACATTAAGTCCATATTGGTGAACTAGTGTAAGCATCATATGGAAGCTAGATCTTGCTATGACGTGAAAATGGTGCTAGATGAGTGCTAACCCATAATTGTAGGTAATATTATTTTCTTTATTTTATTTTATTATTGTAATTTATTTTATTTTATTTTTCTTGTTATGTGAACAATGGTTATTTCATTTTAAAACTATTGTAATTTATAAATGTTTGTTAAGGTGTGTAAGAAGTACACATTATTCCATCTATATGGATTAAAATGATTGAGATGATTAATGCACCTACATTTCCACATCAAATACTTGGTCACATATATAAAATGGACAACTTTCTCTTCTTTATTCTTTATATTTAATTTACGTTTATTACATTAATGGCAATGTAAATTTTAGATTGGGTGAGAAAAAGTTATATTACATAAATTTGAGCGAATTTGAATTTTTTTTATTAAACATGTGTTTACATTTTTATTTGTTTTTAATTTCATTTATTTGTTCTATTGGTTTATGAATAGTTAGGTTCATTTTTAAATTTTTTGCAAAATTATTGTGCTTTTAGTTGATTTTAAGCAAATGATTGAGTCTTTGCACTGTTAGATTAATTTCTTGATCATATCATGGAATATTGTGATAATTAGTTGTTTTATTTCATAATTTGTGTTTCATGATAAAATATTGAGATTGAGATAAACCCAAAATTCTTGTTAGGAATCAAATAGTAGAGACTATCGTGTGAGAATATTTTGAGCCTTTATCATTTAATTATGTGTTATAATAATTTTTTACTCTTTTAAACATTATTCTTATTATTCAAATTGTTGGATGATCTCTATAGGTTTTGCATTGAATGTTAGGATTTTTACATTTGATAAATTGTCATATACTTATTTTTTATTGCTTCAATTGGATGACTTAAGTAGAAATTGAAAGTGTCGATATCCTTCATTCATGCATGACTTCCAAAAGAGAGATATATATGAGGTTATCTAAGCCAATACAAAAAAAGAGCCAAGTTAGTGCCTTACCTATTCATACAAAATATGTACAAAATGTACATGGGTCTACTCTCTAAAAAAAGAAAGAATATAATAAAAAAAGAGTGGGAAAAATAAATAGTATAAACTACATACTATTACCCAAGACTCTTGCAAAGTTGTGAGAGTTGACTATTACAAAAGATTGATAGAAAATAAATCCCCCAGAAATCATTACATTTTCTTCATTCTCTAAAAGAATATACTTGATATTTTTATTTAATGAATTTAATTGATGCATGAAAGTAATTTTATTTCTTTATGAATGCTATCATTTGATTCATTTCATGAGATCAAATGTTATGCACTATTTTGAGTCTTTCTTCTTTAAACATATTCGAACCTATTAGTTTATTTATTTGCATAAATTATTGAGTGCATGAACACATAGGATCAATGTAATGTTAAGAGTATGAATTGTGAGGATTAGAGTGAAAGTGAATTCGAATTTCTAACACTAAAATTGAGTAAATCATATTGATGTATTTTTGATGTGGAATATGAATATGTGATTTTCAACTAATTTTTACAATAAACTATGATTCTTTGAGAAGTTAGTTGAATATGTGGGCCTATATTTAATTATTTTTATCTTCATTATTTTTATTTTTCGTTTTAATTTTTTACTTTGTTAAATTTTGCTTCTTATTTTGTTATCTACTTTTTTTGTTATTTCTTTAATTTTTGCATTTAGTAGGATGTTTATAGGTATCATCTCTAAAAGTCCTTGTGAGACTTAAACTCATCCATTAGGTTAATCTAAGAGTTTAAAGGCTTGTTGCATAGCTAAATACAATTGTATCAATCTATGAAAGTGATTTAGGATAGTTTAATTTTATTTTAGTTTTTGTTTTTAGTTTCTATTGGCTTTCTTGCTAAAAATAGAAAGAAGTTGATTGAGGGTTATGCTATGTGCTTGCAAAGCACTAAATATAATGTTATTTATTTGAACTTCAATGTCAATAATAGATTTGCATTTGCATAACTTTATCATTATTTTAGTAAATTTATGTTTTCGAAATCACGGGTATATTTTATTACTTTTTAGGTATTTTTGGCTTCAAATTGATTAAAAAGATCAACATATGAAGAATCATAACTAAAAGAACTCAATTTCAACTTAGAATAATTTAAGAACAAATATATGTAAGCCTTACACATGTAACAATCAAGATGTATGGGGATAAAATACAAAGAAAATTGGAGTCAAACAGAAAAATGTGTGCCACAGTGGTGATTATATGTGTATCGTAATGCAGGTGTCTCAAATCATAATTTTCAAGTGTACCTGAACTATCTTGCGATCATCATGATCCAAATGTTTCTCCTTATTTCATCATTTTTCCCAACTATAAATATAGGCCCTCACCCCCTTGTATGATCGTCCTACATCTGAAGAGCAATCAGGTTGTTAAAAGACAGATTCTTTTAAAGAATTTGTGAAATTTTTAGTTTTTATTTTTTAGTCATGTAATAGTTCTTTCTATCCAATAAATAGTATTGGCAGATTTACTTGATGATTTTTCAGATTAGTACTGAAATTTTGTATTTTGAAGGATATGCTTGAGGTTTAAATTTTAAATGTATTCTTCTATTTTCAAATTAATTTTATATGTTGTTCTAAATGCTATTATAATATTATGCTTATTTATTAAATCTAAGTATGTCTGGATGAAAATATTATGATATATTAGTTATATTTTTTTGTTTATAAAATATTAATTTAGGTAAACATTTTTATAAAATAATTTGATTTTTATTTCTTGATTCAAGAATTTTAGAAAACCTATTACTGACAAATATACTGACTACATATTTTTCATAGTACGTTTAAAATATGAAAGTTAGATATATGATGTGATTATCTAGATCTGATTTAGAATAATATTCTACTTCAAATATTTTGCACAAAAATTTATTATTGAAAACATATTTTTTGTAATAGATTTAAAATCTAAAAGTTAGTTCTTAGATACATCAATCTTAAATTCAACTTTGACACCTTGAATGAAAGTTTAAATTATGTGTTCTGGCTAAAATAGTGATTTATATGGTTTGCTATATCCATAGAAATAAATCATAATTTAATATTAATTAATTGGTAGGTCTAATCTAAGGGTATTAATTGATTTCTACTATTAAAGAATTTGGGCCCGTCTATAAACATTTTCATACAAAAAATAAAAAACCAATAATATTAATTTATGTCTTTAATAGCTTAATTAATATACAAAAGCATACTTGATAAATTAATATATCCCATAAATGTTTCCTTAAGTGTTAAATGTGTATTTTCCTAGTATTTGTTGAATAAATTTCATCTTTAATTTATGTCAATAGAATAGATTTTTCAAAACCAAAACAATTGTGACAAGATATTTAGTTTTATTTTTCATTTTTAAAAATTTTGTTGAATTATTTAAAAATCACGTAATTCCTCTTTAGATCGAACTTGGAAGTATACTTGTCGTTTTTTACAAAGTGATCTGTGTACTTACAAGTTATTTATCAAATACAAAATTTGTGCATCAACCCCTATAGAAAACCCAAGAGTACTCTATTGTGGCTCACTTTTATCCATATCGCAGCATGTAATGTATTTGCAAATTACATAATAAAATAGGAGGCTACTATGGTATAACCCACCTTTTTGTGCCTTGGTGTGCATTGTGGTTGCTCACTTTTTTCCCTTAGAAAAAATCTTGATGTATTTGTGTATAAAATTTGCATTTGCATCCTTCATTGTTTAACGATTATGCTTCAGGTACTAAATATTTAATTCTTGTCACTTTGGACTCTTTCTTTTAACTTTAGTTCTTTCATTTGTATCTTTTAACGTTCAAAGAACCAGAAATACATCAAAACGTACCCTATGATTCTAAAAACATATTTTGTAAAATAATTAAGTAAAAAATGCAATATTAAAAATTAATTCTCCCAATTATTTTATCTAAATCATGAGGTAAGCGTGCTTTTCAAGCACTTATCCACAAACTAGCTTTTGGCTAGTTCCTAGCAAGCTAAGTGTTCAAAAGATGTTTTCAAAAAGACAATATACAATTCTATCCCAAGCTAACCTAAATCATTTTTGTAGATTGATATGTTTGCATTTAACATATGCCATAATCTTTTAAACTTCTCTGTGACCCTAGTGGATAAGTTATAATCTTGTGAGGACTTTCGTGATGACACCCACAAACAACCTAACTAAACCAAAATAAATCAAATCAAATAAATAACTAGAAGTAAACAAAAATTTGGCTTCCGAATGAATTCATATATTAGTCTCAAAAATTCCCCCTAACACATAACCCATAAAATATTCAATTATGGCTTACGATCAAAGGACAATTCAAACATTAATTTCACTTTTGTAATAAACTCTTAAACATCCATCTAAAGACAAAATGTTAATCTCAATACCAGATGATTCATGTACAAAATTTATAGAACAAATTTTTTTATCTCAAGATTATTAAAATATAATATGTATAAACATTATTATAAAAAAAAACAAGGGCTTAATTTTCAAATCACTTTTCACTGATGTGGAATGAACACACTACCTCAAATCAATACGTTTTTATTAGGATTGTAATGTTAGGTTGAGTTGTGCGTTTATGAAAAAACGAGAAGGTGAGTCACAAAAATAAAAACTTGATTAAATTCAAATATCAATCATTTTAAGTTCTAAAATAGTCAAAATGTCACCCTACTCATCCACTTGAGATTTAACTTCACATCATAAGTTAAGTACACTATGGATACAATTTCACATTGTGTCAAATATCACTATACCCTATCTTTTTCTTCTCCTTTTCTTATAAGAAAATTATTAAAATTATAAATAATACTAAACAAGAATAAAAATATATAGCAATGTATCATCCACCATAACTGAAATCAAGTGATGGCCTCATTACAACCGAATTAAAAAGAACTTCACTTACAAATAAAAATGTTCAAAAACAAAAATAACTATAACAAAAGAAAACAAATATCAATGGGTTGCCTTTAACTAATTGCTTAGTTTAACGTCCTTAGGCTAACTTTTCCACAAGATGCTCTTTTTTAATCTCTATGCTCCTATTGTCACCATCTTGTACTTTCCATGGCAACACCTCCTTTTTTCATTTCTTGGGTTTTTATTTATTGACCCATTTCATATTGGAACATCCAATAAGTCTTTATTTTTACTTTTTTGTTCAAAGATATTGAAGCTAATCATTTCTCCATCAAACTCCTTTTTCATATTTCCATCATGCACATTTAACTTTGTTCGGGCTATTCTCATGAAAGGCCTACCTAAAAGAAAGGGTGTTTCCTTAGTAGTGGAATCATCTTTCATGTCAAGTACATAAAAATCAGCCAAAATTATAAGCTTACTCCCCTATACCAAAACCACTTCCAAAACTCCCATTAGATAAGAATTAGAATAATCAACATATTGAATAACTATGCTATTCCCTTTAATGGAACCAAGATTCAAAGTAGCATAAATAGTATATGGCATGAAATTAATTGAAGCACCTAGATATATCATAGCTTTTTTCAAATTTGGTGCTACTTATAATACATGGTATATTAAAGCTACCTTGATCCTTGTATTTTGGTGAGAGCTTATGACGAGTGCTCAAAAATTACTAAAATTATCATGATTTTATGCACGTTAATTGATTAAAAATATATATATTTATATGATTTTATCATATATTTATATGATTTTATCATATATCTATATAAATCTGTCTTTTCAAAATCATTGGTATTTTTATTATTTTTCATGTATTTTCGCTTAAAAAAGTACCTTAAAGACTAAAACAAAATACCAGAGGCAATACATCACAAATATATTCATCAATTAAATGAGGAAAGGTCAACAAATATGGAAAAATTGGACAAAATGGGTCAAAAAGTACAAAAATGTCAAAAAGGAGGAAATCGCGCACGGAGCCGCCCAATTGCGCTTGCCAACGCCCAGTTGTGCCGAGCAATGTGTACGCCACGCCAGCACAGTGCCCAGTCCACACGTGCCAGCTCTCCATTCTGCTTGTGCCCTTGCTCCATTTCGTGTGCGCCGTCATGCCCCACCAATCCGCTGACGTCAACTGATGTCATCATCACCTACTACGTGTTTCCTCCATTTTTAATCATTTTTTCGCCCACTTTTTATTCCTTTCCTCACATATAAATACCCCCATTCTACTCATAACAAAACACACCTAAAAACACATCTTCTTCTCTCTTTCTCTCTTCGTTTCTTAGTTTTTTAGTTTTTCTTAGTTTTTAGTTTTTCCTTAGTTAGTTTTTCCTAGTTTTGGAGTTCTTTTTTGAGAAGAACTAATTATGTTTTTGTAATTTATTTTCTTTTTGATTTAATAAATGGAAGTATAAATTCCGTTTGGAGGTTTTCCATCAACAGGAATAACATCAAAGTACTGTAACGATTTTATTTTCTTTATAGTTATTTTTTATGTTTTATTCTTATATGTTATATTTAATTTGTCTGTGATTAAATTTAACTTTGCTGGCTATTTGTAAACATGATATAATAATAACGTTGTTATGCTTGCGAAATATTAAATAGGTAAAAATCTCTAAAATGAATTGATTTTATTTTTATTCAAGATTTTATATTAAAAATGTTAGAGAGAAATATATTATTTTTCATTACAAACTTAAATATGAAAATTAGATTTTAAGGTTTAGTTATCCAGTCTAATTTAGATTAGTGCTCTTTTATTTGTTGGTACAATCGCCTGGTAGTTAGAGTGAAGCTCTATTTCAAAAGGTTTTATAAGAATTATTATCTGAAAATGTATTGACAACATGCTTTTAGTAGTTGTTTTAAAACTTGAAAGTTAGTACTCGTATAATTAAATTCTTATGTTTAATTTGGACACCTTGAATAAAGTTTAAACTGTCTAACCCCACCAAAGGTGGCATTTAAATGGTTCATTTTCAATCTCTTAGAAAAAGGAAGTAATTTAACTAATCAAATTAGTTATCAACCCCACCCATAGGTGTTAATTGATTTGTTTAGTTAACAAAGAATATCTAACCCCTCCAAAGGTGATATTCATATAAAAAAGAGAGAATCAATAAATATCAATTCATATCTTTAATAACCTAAATAATATGAGAAAACATAATTACTTAGTTATTATATCCATAAATACTCCACTATTATAAATGATAAATTTTTTATCAGTGTTTATTGAATCTGTATCTATGTTTATTTTTATGTTATTAGGTTAAAAACACAAATACCCAAATATCGTGACATGATGTTTAGGATTTAATTTTGTTTTTAAAAGTTTGAATAATAAATTAAAAATCACATTTATTCCTTCCTTATATAGACCTTGGGAGTATACTTATCATTTTCTAGGAAATGATTCGTGCACTTGCGAGAGTTTTATAAATATAAAACCAAAGTATTGGTAGGATTGGCGATGCCGGTTTTGCTCATCAACTTCCTTTGCAATATTACCAAAACATTCTTTCCAACACTCACCACCTTATTAACTTTGAGTTTTCTCTTATTGGTGCATGATTCTTTGAGAAACTTAGCATAATAGGGTACTTTCTTGATGACGTCCCACCGTGGAATGTTAACATGTACTCTTCGAAAGGTGTCAAAAATTTCTTGGTTGTGCTTCTCATTCTTAGATTTTGAAAAATTTCTAGGAAAAGGTATAGGAGGTTCATAAATAAAAATTAAAACTTTAAATTATACCTTTATTGGTTGTTTGGCTTGCTTGGAGTTGTTTTCTTGTCTTCCACTTGAAGTTTCTCATCTTTAGTCCTTCTATTGTTGCATGGTTTCTTTTGAGCTTCTTCAGATTTCTTTCCACTTTTCAATGAGATAACAACAATAATATCCATAGGTTTGACCATGTATAAGATGGAATTTCACCAGATCTTTGTGTTTCTAATCTTCCAACAATGGTAGCTAACTGGTTAACTTGATTTTCAAGATTCTTAATAGATGCCTTTGTGTCTTGTTAAAACTTGATAGAATCTTTCTGGAATTGAATAGTGTTGGATATTACTAAACTTATCAAGTCCTCTAGAGATTTTACTTTAGGTGGGGGAGGATTTTATGGCCTCACTTGACAAGGTTGTTGGACTCTTGGATAAGGAAAAATGGCTGAGTAGTCGGTGTAATGGCTTGATTGTTTCCTAAATAATAAAATTTTGGTGATCCCTCTAACCAAAATTGTTAAGTTTCAGAGAAGGGGTTATATCTTTGCCTTTTTTTTCCTTGGTATCTCTCTACAAAATTGCTTATTCTATATTAGGATCTTGAGTAGTAGGACACAAGTCTATATGGTGTCCAATGTTTGTGCAAATTTCATATGTTTTGACTAGTCCCATTACTAATTGTTGCACAAGTGAAGTAATGGTGCTTAATTATTACACAATGTTATTAGAGATACCCACTTCATTAACCTTTTATGTTGGGTTGGATCGAGTACCAAAATTGTTGAGCATTTGTAGCCATGGTTGCAATCACATTTCTTGCAATTTTAGGAGTTTTATTAACTATTGCACCTTCACTCGCTACATTGATCATGCTTCTATCTATGGGTATCAATCCTTCAGGGAAGTATTAGAGTAAGAGTTGTTCATGTATTTGATTATGAGGGCAACTAGCACATTGTTTTTTGAAATGCTCCCAATATTCATACAAAATATTTTTGTTGTACTGTTGAATATCACAAATTTTCTTTTGTATGAGAATAGCTCTAGAAGTAAAAAATATATTTTTGCATGAAGATTTGTTTCATTGCATTCAAACTAGTTAGCCAATCTTTAGTTTTTCCAATAAAGAGAATGGGAAAGCCTTGAGCTTCACTTGTTCTTCAATTGTACCATTAAGCCTCCTACTAAAACAAAGCACATGAAATTCCTTCTGATGTTTGTTTGGATCAAGTACACAAGAGATGAACTGCATTGACTTCAATTCAAAATTATCACCATCATGGTTGTATTTAATGCATAATGGTGGTTGATCTAAAGCTGGTACAAACATCTCTTTAAGGGCTTGATTAGGAATATTCCTTGACATTTATTTATGATTGGAATGATTTAAATCGTCATATGAATCACTTGAAATTGAAAGATCTATCTCAATTGCTTACTCAAGTACTCTTTTATAAACTTTTCGATAAATATATGGCAAAAATTGAGGGATATATGTAATTCATGAATTAGACCTCTGATTATAGTTTTCGATTGAAGAATTCGTTCTACTGCTATGTTGTGAGGTCATTCATTTTGACTGTGAAAAATGATTAAAAAAACAAAAACATTAAGCAAAAATAAAAAGAAAAATATAAATAAATAAATTAAAATAATTAAAATTAAATAGAAAAATAAATAAAGAGTTAATTTTATGAAAATTTTATACGACAAGACCCCAAAAGTGATGCTTTCAATTGTAAAAGTCATTTTAACCTTAATTTAAGTTGCTGAAAATGTTGTATTTAAGTATGTAGTTACTAAGGTCTTTCTAAGCAGAAGATTTAAGAAATAACTCTTATTCACAAAATTTTTTAGGGGACAAGTTGTTGTAAAAAATATATTTAAATCTACTAACTAAAAACCAATAATATAAAAATATGATCTAAAGAATAATACAAAGATATGAATAAAAGGAGATTGTAGAATCATTCTCTACCACTTACATGTATTACAAATGAATAAAAACATATTATAACTTCATATTTTTTTTGAATATATCAACATAGAGAAATAGAAAGTCTCCACTCTTCTTACATAATCATTGAATTAAATAAGCTCTTAATTCAATATCTTTCTAATACACAACTGATGCACAAAACTTGATTGTCAAATTCAGTACAATTTAAAAAATAGCTCACAACTAAAGATAAATTATGTGGTTTTAAAATAATTCAAAAAATTCTTAAAAACAAAAAAATTAAACCTGAACATTTTGATACAAAGTTTAGGTTTTAGAAATCTAATCTAATGATATAAAAATAAAGATAAATTCAACAAACATTTAGGTAAATAAACATTTATCATGCAATCGAGAATTTAAGGGATAAATTAGCTTGTTAATTATTCCTTTTCAGTATTAATTAGGATAGTAAATATATGAATTAAGATTATTGATTCTTTCTTTCTTGTAAGAAAATATCCTTCAATAGGGATCAATTTTGTTGTTACTAATAAAATAATTAATATCTTTAGATGGGGTCCACCAATTGATTAATTATTAAATTTTACTTCTTTTCTAAGAGATTAACAAATAATCTAATTTGTCTCCTTAGGTGGAGCCTAACAATTTAAACTCTTATGAAGATGTCAAAGTTAGGTTTTGGTTTAAGTATTTAAAAACTAACTTTTAAGTTTTAAAACTACTATGGAAGATATGTCGTTAATATATCTTTGAGTAATAATTTTTATAAATATTTTTGAAATAGAGTTCTTTATTGACCCGAATAATCAAATCTAAAATCAGAGAGTTGATTGATAACTCTCCAAAAATATAGTTATTTAATAATTTTTCAACCACTTATTTGTCTTGTTTTATGCTAAAATATTACGATAAAGCTTAATTTGTGTTTAATTAAATAAATGTAGGTAGAACGAAAACAAAGAGAGTAAAAATAAGTCAAAATGGGAAAAATCGACAATATGCCGTGGTAGGCATTTTTTTTTGTGCTGTGGCATGTATAGAGGAGAAAATATGCAGCAAGGACCATGAAGTGCACGCAAGAAACCATGCTATGGTGCACATTCATAGCTGGGCATGAATCCCATTATTAATTAAAGAATGACTCTCAACTTTAATCCTTAACCGTTGGATCATTTTAAGAGATGATCTAATAGTCCATATTAGGTCATTTTTCCTATTTAATTAACCCTAATAGGCCCAAATTAAACACACAATTAAGGAAATTAAAAAACCTAGTAACTTCCAAGAAGAGAGAAATGAGAGAAAAAGTTTAAGAGAAGATTAAAGTAGATGCAATTTTGTGAAGATTTAAGAAATTATTAATACTATAAATTAAGAGATTGAGTGTATCTCTTCTTTTTATCCATTCTATATTAGTTTTCATGTTTTTCTTTATGGAAAGTTTAAGCTTTATAAACTTAATTATATCTAGTTAATTTATTAATTTGGGGTTTTATGAACCCAATTTTCTACATGTGATGATCTAATATTTTACCCAAATTGTGATTTTAATTCAGTAATATTATTTAACATGATTTTTATGTTATTAATTGTTTGGCCAACAATTAATCTATAGAGACACTTAAATATATTTGAGAGAATTATTTAATTATTTATCTTGATTAAATAACATGCATAGTTTCTAAGAAGAGATAAAGGATTCTTCTGTGTGTAATCTATAGTTGATGAACTTAATGAGTAATATACAATCTAATTGGCATGAGAATGTGATTGAGTTAATTATTATATTATGTGTAGTTTACTTGAGAGAGAAATGCATACTAGGTTTGATTCAATAGATCATGTAATTAATTAGTTGGTAATTATTTTGGAAAACAAATTTAGTGATGCTTAGGAAATTGGGATATTAACATTCCTAGGTCATTTTATTATATATTTCCATAGTTGTTGAGTTTTATGATTTAAAATTAGTTGTTATTTATTTTTCAGTTTTTATAATTTGCTATTGTCTAAATAGTATTTATTAATAATAATCTTGGTTTTTGGTTATAAGTTACACAACTTTCTATGGTATCGATATTTGTACTTAGGTACATTATATTACTCTCATAGCTCGTATACTTGCGGTTATCGTGATTAAGTTTTAAGTTATTGGGGAGTTTAGTACTTGTAATGGATATCATTAATAGTTATTATTATACTAGTTTGGACCATTTCAGCTTTGTTTTAGTGTTTCTGGTGTATGCCCATTTTGACAGGTGAAAATCTTGTTTCTTTTGATCCAAAAATAGATAGAATCTTACTTCACTTAAGAAGGGAACAATTATCATAAGATCAATTGAGGGTTAAGGCATAACAAGGGGATCAACAAGATATTGTGGTCCCTAAATCTTTGAGGGATTTTGCTATCCCACAAGTAGATGGAGCTTAATCATCTATCAATAAACCATGAATCGATTCTAACAAAACTTAAGCTAGGTGTCATTTATATGGTACATGCAAACCAATTTGGATGGTTAGTTAATGATGACTCAAATCTTCATTTGGCTTCATTCTTGGAAATATGTGACACCTTTAAGATGAACGGTGTATTAGATGATATAATTCACCTTCATTTATTTCATTTCTCACTCATGGACAAAGTGAAGGCATGGTTACAGTTACTACCTATTAGGTCAATCACTACATGGGATCAATTGGCTCAAAAATTCTTAGCAAAGTACTTCCTATCTCTAAAGATATCTAAGCTTAGAAATGACATCAAATTTGTTTAGAAATTTGAAGGGGAATGATTTTATAAAGTTTGGGAATTATACAAAGAACTATTAAGAAGATGCCCATACCATGGTCTTCCTACTTCGTGGCAAGTGCAAACATTTTATAATGGATTAATGGGGCAACCAATGACCATAACTGATGTTGTAGTTGGAGGAGTTACAATGAGTAAAAATTAAGGGGATGCTTTTGCACCATTTGATGAGATGGAATCCAACAATTGTCATTTTCTTGTAGAGAGGTTCAACCCAAGGAGAATGAATAGGGCAATAGATATAGATGCCATAGTAGCATTGCAAGCTCAAATAAATGATATAATGTTAGGTTTAACTAAGAAGTTGGATGGTGGCAATATGAGGGTAAATATGGTACAAAGTCTATTTGTGATGTGTGATTATTGCAATAAACCTCATTCTATTGAGGTATATGGGAACCTTTCCAAAGTAGTAAATTATGTCAACAATCAAAACTGCCAAGAAAACCCATACTCAAACACATACAACCTAGGATGGAGAAACCATCCTAATTTATCTTAGACTAACAACAACAATAAAGGTGTTAATCAATTGAATCATCAACCATTCTTACCATCTAGCTTTCAACAAGCACAACCTTAGAAAACGAAACTACCTAGTGAGGAAAACACAAGTACTTTAATAGGGATGATGAAAGATTTCATCCATTATGTAAATACAAAAATGGATTGCATAGAGTCCACTCATGAGGCTTTTATCCAAAATTTGGAGATCCAAATAGGGAAACTTGCCTAAACCATAAGTGAAAGGCCTCAAGGTAACTTTCCATGCAATATAGAAGTAAACCAAAAAATAAAAGGTAAGGAGCATTATAAAGTAATGGCCTCGAGAAATTGTAAGAGAGTATTAAAAAGGAAATAATTCAGCCATAGAAGAAAAACCTCTACAAACCCATGATTCCTTCTCCTCATAGACTTTAGAAACAAAAGTTAGACACATATTTTTCAAAATTCCTAGATGTCTTTAAGAAGTTTCACATAATCATATCGTTTGTAGATGCACTTGAACATATGTCTTTGTATGCCAAATTCATAAAGGATATCCTGCTAAAGAAAAAGCAGCTTGGAGATAATGAGACAAAAACCTTGATTGAAGGTTGTAGTTCCATCCTTGATTGAAAACTATCACAAAAACTAAAAGATCAAGTAGCTTTGACATCCCTTGCACAATTGGAAATATACAGATTGGGAAGGCACTATATGACTTGAGTGTAAGCATTAACCTTATGCCACTATCGATTTTCAAAAGATTGGGTGTTGGTGATGACAAACCAACTTTAGTAACATTCCAAATGGTAGATTGGTCAATCAAGTAACCCTAGGGAATGGTAGAAGATTTGCTAGAAAAAGTTGATAAATTCATCTTTATTGCAAATTTTATTATACTAGACATGGAAGAAGGTCGTGATAACCCTATCATACTTGGTCATCCATTTTTAGCAATCAGAAGAGCATTCATTGATGTACAAAAATGTGAGCTTATAATGAGAGTGTAGGATTAACAAGTAACATTTATTGTTTTTTAAGTAATTAAATTTCTTGATAATGATAATACTAATGATTTCTTTAAGATAAGTGTTACTAATGAGCTATCCACTGATGTGCTTCAAACATGTGCCCTAGTGATGCTTTAGAATATGTGCTTGTTAATTCTTTAAACACACATACTGATGAACACTAGACAATTACTTAGATGCACACAATTATGAAGATAATTTAACTATATTTGTTAAACCACCTACACTTATGACTTTAAAACATGATGCTACAAATAACGAAATAAACCCACCAGAAAACAACTAAACTTACTTTAATTATGAAATTGTGGAATCTATGATGCACACTATTATTTTTGACTATATGAACTAATTGGAGGCTACACCTCTCATGTGTATGTCTAATGCAATTGTGGAGTGTCTTGAGACAGGTTCTAGGCTTAAAATATCCATTAAGGTGCCACCTAAGTTAGAACTCAAACCTTTACCAAACCATATCCATAATACATTTTTGGGTGCAAATAAAACACTTCCAGTAATAATTTCTACTAGTTAACTTTGGTGCAAAAAGAGTCACTACTGAAGATGCTTCGTAAATTCAAAAGAGCTATGGGTTGATTTATTGCCGACATCAAAGGCATGAGCGTATACATATTCATGCACAAAAAATTGTTAGAGGATGGAGCCAAGCCTACCAATAATTCACAACTCCGATTAAAACCTATTAAGAAAAAGGTGGTGAAGAAAGAAATTGTTAAGTGGCTTGACATGGTCACCATTTATCCAATAATAGATAGTGAATAATATAATGTTTACCAAAAAAAGGAGGAATCACTCTGTTGTTAAATGAGTCAAATGAGTTAATACTCATAAGGACTGTCACATGATGGAGAATACATATAGATTTTGGTAAGGTGAATAAAGCTACAAGGAAGGAACATTTACCTATCCTATTCATGGATCAAATGCTTGAAAAATTAGCTGGGTATTCCTTATTTTTCCTTCTAGATGGATATTTTTTCTATAATCAGTTCAATGTGGCACCAAAAGACTAAGAAAAGACTACCTTTACGTGTCATTATAAAACCTTTTCTTTTAAGAAAATGGAATTTGTGTTATACAATGCACCTATAACATTTCCACATTATAGGATGACTATTTTATCAAACATGGTGGATAAGCATTTAGAGATCTTCATGGATGACTTCTCAATCTTTCAAAGCATATTTGATGAGTGCTTATATTATGTTTGTTTAGTGCTACATAGATGTGAAGAAACCAACTTCATTTTAAATTGGGAGAAGTGTCACTTCATAGTATATGAGGGTATTGTCTTGGGCCACAAAGTCTCAGCTAAGAGTATTGAGGTGGATAGAATTAAGATAGAAGTGATTGAGAATATACCACCACTTATTAGTATAAGTGATTGAGAAGCTACCACTACCTATTAGTTTAAGAAGAGTTAGGATTTTTCTTAGACACGTGGGCATATATTGTAGATTTGTCAAATATTTTTCCAAAGTCTCCATACCCTTGTGCAATCTATTGGAGAAAGACATACCTTTCAAATTTGATGATAAATGTTAAGAGGAATTTCAAGTGTTTAAAGAGAAATTAGTGTCCGTACCAGTTATAATAGCACCAAATTAGAGAGAGCCTTTTGAGTTAGTATGTGATGCAAGTGACTTTACTATTGGGGTTATTTTGGGGCAACAAAGATAGAGCCCTTTGAGTTAATATGTGATGCAAGTGACTTTACTATTGGGGTTATTTTGGGGCAACAAAGATACAAGATGTTCTATGCCATATATTATGTAAAGTAAAATGCTCAAATGAAGTATGCTACTACCAAGAAGGAAATCCTAGCTATTGTTTATGACATGAGAAATTTAGGTCTTCAATAAAGTACCTCATGACGAAGAAGGATGCCAAAGTAAGACTAATAATACGGTTTCTCCTTCTACAAGAGTTTGACTTGGAAATCCAAGATAAAAGAGGGACAAATAATCAGGTGGTAGATCAATACATATTAGTAGGTGTGGATTATAAGTCAAAGTGTGTAGAATCCATAGCTAGTAACAAATATGATGCCAAAGTTGTCATGAAATTTTCGAAAAAAACATTTTCACTAGGTTTGGAACTCCTAGGATTATTATTAGGGATGTAGGCAGTCACTTTTACAATAGAGCCTTTAGTTCTTTTTTGTCTATGTTTATGATTAAGCATAAGTTTTCTACCGCCCATTATCCTCAAACAAGCAGGTAAGTGAAGGTTTCCAATAGATGGAGAAAATAGTGTATAATTCTAGAAAAGATTGGGCCTATAATTTAGATGATGTTTTATGGGCGTATAAAACTACATTTAAAACACCAATTAGTACCACCCCATATAAGCTAGTCTATGGAAAGGCATGTCACTTACTAGGGGAATTGGAGCATAAAGCATATTGGGAGTTGAGATAATTGAATATGGATGTGGATGCAACTGGTGAGAAAAGGAAGCTACAATTAAATGAGCTAGATGAGCTATAATGGAATACTTATGAGAGTGCCAAGCTATACAAAGATAAAACAAAAAGATTGCATGATAAGAGAATTGTGCATCATACTTTTGAATCGAAATAGAAATTATTATTGTATGACTCAAGACTCAAACTATTTTTGAGAAAATCCAAGAGTAGATGTTCTGGTCCATTCACCATCACTAAAGTAACCAATTATAGAGCCGTTGAATTAGAAAAAAACACAAATAATTGTTCATGGTTATTGGGTACAAAGTAAATCACTATCCTAGAGATCCACTACCATATGAAGAAGTTGTGATGACCTTGGTGGATGCAACTTAGGTACTTTTATAATCATCTAGATATTAAATTTGGTGCTTGTTGGGATGCAACCCATCTTTACTTTACTTATATATTTTTTGTCTTGTAGGTGAATACATGTGAAGGGCAATGGCATAACAAAATAGGAAAGTTTTGACAAGGAAATGTGGTGTTCCAAGACTAAGTGAGTTTTCTTTCCTTTTGCTTTTATATCCATATGTGCAATTTTAGTGTGGGGGAGGGAACTTTATTCTCAACTTTAGCATTTAGCATGCATTTTATTTTTAGGACGTTTTTCTTCTTTTTTTAGGATTTTTTAATCATGATTTGGGTAGAAATAGATGAATACATGAAAACCAAATGCATACATATTTGATATAAAACATATGAACCCAATGATAGAAATTGGTTGTCATGACTAGGCTAAGGAACGTAACATACTCGCTAAAATACTTAAATTAATCATGTGATATGCTTACTAGTTTTGATTGAATTGATTAATATTTTTATGCATATGATCATGATTAATTTTAGTGTTTTTACTGGGAGAAAATTTGGGGAGAGTTATGCTAGTTGATAAGATCTATCATGTTTTAGAATCTATTTGATCATCTCTTCAGGAAAAATCCAAAATCATCTCAACCCAAAACAATCGTGATAAGATGTTTTGGTTATATAGTTTTGCTTTTGAAGAATTTGTTGAATATTTTAAAATCACATGATTTCTCTTTAGACTGACCTTAGAAGTATCCTTGTCCTTTTGTATAAGTGATTCATGTATTTGCAAGCTATTTTATAAATCATACAAAATTTGTAAGCAATAATTTTATGCATCAAGTTTTAGCAATGTTATCGGGGAGGGATAACGTTTTTAAATTATTATTATCAAAATCTTAAAAACCTTTTGTGTTGTAAATTTTCTGATTTTTATTTAAAATTTCAAAAATTAGTCAATCTTTGATAATTAAAATTTTTACATTTTCTTTTAAAAAGATCTAAAATAAATTTCTTTTTATTTCTTTTTTTAAAAACCTTATTTTTTTCAAAATTAGGGGAAATTTTCAAATTAGGAACAAAATGAAGTAGAGAAGGGCATGCCACGATATGAATTAATTATGCGTCATTACATGATGTTATAAATGTGTAATGAGCAGAATAAAAAAGGACTGCACCACGACAAGAAATTATTGTGTTCCATGGCATGCATGTAAGTTTTTTGCCTTTTTTGAGAATTTCTAATTTTTTTCACATTCTCTCTAACCATAATTTCCCCTCCTCTTAAACACACTTAATTCCTCAAAAATCTCACTTTTGTTTCAAATTTCTTTCACAAATCCTTCGTAAAGATCAATTTCCTATCCTATATCCACCCTTTCTTTAAGAAATTTTCAAGTTTTTAAAGTTCGTATAAGATTTTCATCTTCAAAGGGGGTTCTTCATTTTTTCTTCAAATTTTCAACAATAAAAGGTAAGTATTTATATATTTTGGAATTAAATTATTCAATTTCAATTTTATGAAATATGTGGAATATTTATATATTTATTAACAGTCCAAAAACCTATTTAGGATAAAAAGAGGGCTAGGAATTATTTGAATTAAATTGTGTTGTTGAAATTTTTTGATGTAACCCCGTTTAGATTTTATGGTTGAAATTTGAAAAACATGGCACCTAAGAGGCCTAGGAAAGGAAAGGAAGTTTCAAGTTTTAGAGATTTTCGTAGTTCAAAATTTTCAAGCTTTTATGTTAAAGTCCACTTTGAAAAAGTGGTGAAAGTTAATAAGGGTTTTATTTCAAAAAAGGGGGTTGGAATTTAATGATGGATCAAAAGGGATTACTGTTATAATAGTAGTAAGAAGCTGGAAAATGGTTTATGTGCAAGAACCTTAGGCTAGTTTGAATATTCAGTTCGGGAATTTTACGCAAATTTCTAGAATGTTGTTGATGATAAGTTTTTTGTTAGGAATGTGATAGTGCCATATGGACCTAATGACATGAATCTTCACTTTTATTTAGTACATGTTGGAGAGGTGAATATGAGCAATATTTTTTAATGTACATTATACTGTAGTATTAGAAGCCTTGACTATTCAGGGTGCTAAATGGATTATTAACGGTGGGAAACACAAAGGTTTCAAAGCAAAGTATTTTTACATGATTTCAAGAATTTGGCAATAATTTGTATCTTCTAGGATAATGCCTACCAAGTTTATAGCACTATGGATAGAGAGAGAGCTATTTTGCACTATGGATGTTAAAGTAATACTTCAATAACAAATTAAACTATCTATAAATAGACAACATATTGATATCTTTTTCTCCCAATTAATAACTACTTTATGTAAGAAAGTGAGGGTACCCCACTCAAAAGGTGAGTTTGTTATAAAATCCAGTGAATTATTGAATATGACTTATTTTGATGAACTTACTTTTGGTATGAACATTGTTTAAAGAGAAAGGAGAGTCATTCCTCCATCCAGAATCTCTATGAAAGAACAATTTCATAATTTTGGTGAGATAATGAGCTACATGCAAGAATACTAGCAAGCATATTTTACCCAACAAGCATCATTCCTAAATCAACAACATCGTGATCAAGTAGAACATAATTGGTTAATGTATGAAATAAAACAATTATAATTAAGTGATCTTGGGGTCGATACAAGTCATTTAATGACACTTGAGTATGATCACTATGACTTCAATTTAATATTACTAGAAACATCACGACAATAAGAACCTAAAGATCAAGGTCTGGACGACATGAAGGAGAAGCTCTACAAAGATCTAGCATTTTATGTATTTTTATTTGGTTTTATTTTTTTTAAAAAAACTTAAGTTGTTATTAATTTGAATAATGTATTTGATTTTAGTTTTATTATGTTATAGGTAATTTTATTTTTTGTTTTCTGAATATTATGTTTAAATGTTAATTTCATAATTGTTTGTTGAAAATGTGAGAAGTACACATCTATATAATTTTAATATGTTTGGATTGATGGATACACTTTAAATTCCATTCCAACTCTTGAACAAGTTCAAACAAATGGGAAACTTTTCTCTCTTTACTCTTTATCTTCAATTTATACTTGTTTTATTAAGGGCAATGTAAATTCTAGGTTGGGGGTAGGAAAAGTTATATTTATTAAATTATGTGCAAAAATTGATATTTTATGTTCATATATATATATATATATATATATTCATTTGCATCTGTTTACTTTTATTTATTTTTATTGAATTAGGAATTTTTGGTTTATTTTTAAAAGTTTTCTTACAAAATTATCAAGTTCTAAAAGTTGATTTTGTGAATATGATTAAAGTCTTTGCATTGTTAGATTAATTTTAAAAAATATTTCATAGATTAATGTGATAATTAGTTAATTTTTTCATAATTATTTTTTCATAATAAAATGTTGAAATTAGGATGAACTCAAAATTGGTGTTTAGGAATCAAATAGTGGAGACTACCCTTGTAAGAATATATTTTGAGTCATTTTCTTCCTATTATAAGTGATAATAGTTTTTATACTCTTTAAATACTCTTCTTATCAATTCTAATTGTTAGATGATTTCTATAGTATTTTGCATTAAATGTTAGGATTTTTACTTCTAAATAAAGTATTATATATTTATTTTTACTACTTAAATTGAATAAGTTAAGTAGAAAATAAAAGTATATGTCGTTCTATTCATTTATGCATGACTAAAAAAAAAGACATATATAGGGTTACCTAAATCAATTAAATAAAAAGACAAATTAGCTACTCACAATATATGTACAATCTGTACATGGGCCCTTTCTTAAAAAAAAGACTATCTCTAAAAAAAAAAGAGATAAAAGAAAAATAAAAAAAAGAAAAAATATAAACTAAATACTATGACCCATTATCCATCAAATTTGTGAGAATTAGCTAAATACAAATGATAAAAATGTATGAAATAATTCTCCAAGAAGTCGTTGCATTTTCTTCATCTCCTAAAAAGCACATTACTTGATATTTTTTATTTAGTGAATTTGATTTATATATGAAATTAATATGCGTTCTCTTTATAAATCATTTCACTTGATTCCATTCATGAGATCAATATGATGCACTATTTTTGACCATTTTCTTCTTTAAACATATTTGAATCATTTGCTCATTTCTATACATAAACTCTTTCGCATATACCTTTGAATGAGTGCTTAAACCAATAGGATTGGTATTATTGAGAGTATGTCTTGTGAGGTTAGAGTTGAAAAAAATTGGAATTTATTACACTGAGATTCGGTAAATTTAATATTGATACATTTTTTATTTGAATATAAAAAATGCTTTTCAACTAATTATTATAATAAATCATAAATGTTTAGAATATTGAGATGATTTGTGCTATAGTATAAACTTAAAATAAATTTTAAAGCATCAGAAATTTTGTTTTTCTTAATTTCTTATTCTTTTTACTTTGTTTATAAATTATTTTTGTTTATTTTTTTTTACTATGATGTTTGTGGGTACCATACATGAAAACCCTCACGAGACTTAAATTTGTCCACTAGAAAAACCTAGGGGTTTAAATGTTTGTTGTATATGCTAAATGCAATCATGTCAATCTATAAAAATGATTTATGATAGTTTAATTTCTAGTTTTTGTTTTTGGAATTTTGGCATTCTTGCTAAGATACTAGCAAGAAATTAGTTGGAAGTTGTGATAAGTGCTTAAAAACATTTAATATATCGTGAGTTTATGCATGTTTACTAATTATATAGCTTTTTATTTGCTTGTTCTAATATCATTTTACCTAAATCTATTTGTTCATAATCATGGTTATATTTTGTTATTTTTTAAATATTTCTTGTATTAAAATAAATCAACTTCAAGCACTCCATTACAACTTGAAAGATTAAAAGAAAAATTTTTAAAATTTTAAATGTTTAAAAATTGGAAAAATAAATTACATGGAAATTAGGGTTTCAAAGTGATATAGTTTGAAGTGTTCCGTAGCATGAAAAATTTGTACGCCATGGCTCGAGGCTAAAGGAATGTGTCCAAAATCAATATAGGTGGCGGTGTGAAGACATTGTATACTGTGGCATGAAAAGAGTAGATTGTGCTCAAATAGTGTACAGGTTGTGTATGTCATAGCATGAATAAAAAGTGTACCACGATGCCAAGTTAAAAATTCCACTTTTTTCCTCCGTTCCTCACCTTATAAATATGATGCTATTTCTTTTGTAAAAAAAATATCATAGAATCCCACAGCTCTCTTAAGCAGCTGGTTTATTTAGCTTTCTTTAGTATTTTCATTTCTCTACTTAGTTTATAGTTCTTATGTCATCTACGAGTTGAACAAATTTAGTTAATGTAATATCTTTAGTTCCAATTCAATACACAACGCAACAATTCTGTCCAAAGGTTTTTTAGAAGCAATTCTAAGGATTCTATTGATGTATATTTAAAATTTATTTTTTTCAAAATATTTCTAAGTGTTGTTTTCAAATGTTATATGTTTAATAAATTGATGATTTATTAATGATGCATATCTCACTATAAATAGTATGAGATATTAGTAATGTTGTTATACTTGTTAAATATTAAAATAGGTTAACATTTTTGTAAAATAAATTAAGTCTTATTTCTTCAACAAGATTTAGATGAAGTTTGCAAAAGAGAAAAGTATATTGACGAAGTATTTTTCATAATAAACAAGATAGTTAGATTTAAGATTTAATTATCTAAATCTAATTTAGAATCAACTTTTTGATTTTTGATTTGATTATCTAGAGCTTTAGAGAACTCTATTTCAAAGGCTTTTATAAGAATTATTATTGAAACAAATTTTGACGACATATTTTTTTTACTAGTAGTTTTAAAATTTGAAAGTTAGTTCCCATATGCTTAAATCATAAACCTAACTTTAACACTTTGATGAGAGTTTAAATTATTGGCCGGAACGAAGGTGGGAATTAAATATTTGTTAATTTCTTAAAAAATGAGCATAATTTAATTAAAGTGTAAGTTGTCACCGAAAGTGGCAAATTAAAGTTTAATTAATAAAGAATTCAATCCTTTCCTTAAGATATTTTCTTATTAAAAAGTGAGAATCAATATTCTTAATTTATATCTTTAATATCCTACTTAATATGTCTTTAACTAACTAATATATCCCATAAATTCTCCACTATATGATAAATATTTAACTACTTAAATATTTATTAAATCTATCATTTTTTTATATTATTAGTTTAGAAACTCAACCCAAAACAATTGTAACATGATGTTTAGGTTATTTTGTTTCGTTTTTAAAGAATATGTTGAATGATTTAAAAACCACATCATTTCTCTTTAGAGCGACATTGGAAGCATACTTGTCATTTTGTATAAGTGATTTGTACACTTGCGAGCTATTTTATAAATCATACAAAATTTGTACACAATAATTTTGTGTATCAATGCATAATTTCAAACCTTTTTCAATGTTGGGTTTTGTTTTTTTCATTATCACAAAATAAGGTGTAGACTTTATAAGTCTAGAAAACTCTGCTTTGTATTCAACTATTACCATGTTCCCTTGCCGTAGTTGTAGAAATAACCACTCATTTTTTTTACAGACACTCCTTGGAAAACATTTATCATAAATTTTTTTAAAATATTTCCCATGTAAATATGTCCAAGGTGCCTTCATGCTACCACGTAACCATATTTCACCAAATAAAAGCATCTCTATGAAGCATATAAGAAACACTCACCATGTTTTCTACCTTAGAGCATCATATGATCGAAAAGGATTTTTCCATCTCAAATATCCAACTACTTCATTCTTATTGTAGTCTAAGAGGATGTTGTTATTGTGTTTTTCCAAAAGCAGCCATGGCTTGCATGAACATTCACATAATGAATGGAGCCATACCACTAGTCATCCCCTCTTTGTGAACAAAATGGTTCATTTATGCTCCTTTTATAAGAAATTCCTAATCCTTATTAGGACCTTTTCATCATTGAGAGGCAAGCCCCAAGCCAGTATTATTTTTAATAACATGTGTTTCTTCTTTAAAGATTTATCCAATTCAATTTTTAATCCAAGTTAAAGACAAGAATACCTTTTAGAAAAAGTAAACAGATTTAGGGATATTACAAATACCCCTTCATTTTGATTGTTTTAATTAATTAGAAAACAAGGGAAAACTCTATTAGTTTGTAAACTTGAGTTTTTGAAATAAGTTATTTCCTAGTTCCATTTCAGTGATACATTGAGTGTGGCCCTATATTTTTGATACTTCAAGTGATTTCCCAAAAACTTCTTTTCGACTGGATTTAATTAAAATTGGATTAAACATCTAGACATAGTTTATCTAGGTACATATGCATGGGATTTGACTTGAACCTACTTTATTTCATTATACTAAGTTGTTGGTGATTGTATGACATCATGTGGAAGTGGAGCTTCGAAGGCTAACTAGATTCACTTGGATCGCAGTTTCTATAGAGGCAATAGTTGAGATAGTTTATGCACAGTTGAGTTGTGTACTCCAATTGATAGAGGTATAGGCATATATTTCGTAGGTTGTGAATTGTTAATTTACTATTTAGAAAATTTCTTACTACTGATTGATTTTTTTAACAAACCTATGGATGTTACCACATAGGTGTGAACCTTATGTTGGTTTACCATATTATATTACAGTATTTGTTTGATCATATGAACTATTAGTACAATCAAGGTGTTATTTGAATATGTTTCCATATAGGAAGATCTAATTGTTATACGAAAGCCTTTCTTTCTTTACTGCTTTCCTATATATGCCTTGAGTATGTATGCTATGTATGTATATGCCATGCATTATTCTAGCTATTAATCATTCTATTCATTTTTATAATTAAATAGGCTATTTTTTTCTTATTTCTTATCTTTCCAATACTATTACTTATGTTTATTACTTTACTGCTATGTGTGAGGATTATGAATCTCAAGGTTTCCATATCATCTCCTCTTAGTTCTTTTACCAAGTTTTGGACTTTTATAATTTTTTTCTTAAGTGCTTGGCATATCCAAACATCGATGTACATTGCACAAGAATTATATGTGGAATTTTTTCTTAAATCAATAACGCTTTGCCTATCACAATAAACCATATACTCCTCCTACTTTAAACCCAATTCTTTAAGAAAAACCTTCATCCATAAAATCTCTTTTTCATCTTCTATGTTCGTAATATATTCAACCTCTATTATGAATAGTGCATCTTATTTTTTTGTAGTTTGGACTACCAAGATATCGCTCCCCTACAAAAGTAAACAAATTTACAAATGCAGACTTTCTGCCATCAAACTTACCATGTTTGCATCTGTCTAACTTTCCAAGATTAGTTTCCATTTTTTAAAGCTTAAGCATAACTTGGATGTTCCCATTAAATACCTTAAGATCCATTTTACTGCTTCCAATGCTCTTTTAATGGATTTGATGGAAATCTGCTCACAACTCCTATTGCATGAGCAATATTTCGTCTAGTATAGACCTTATTCTACATAAGATTAACAAAAGATGAAGAATGTGGATTTTTTACTATCTTCATCTTTTCTTCCTCTAAAGATAGACATGATTTCTTGGTGAGCTTAAATTGAAAACTAAGAGGCAAACAAATTTGTTTTTCTCATTTCATATTTATCCATTCAAGGACTCATACAACGTACTTATACTCTGATAGCCAAAATCTTTTGAATCACCTATCAAGTATTATTTCCATGCCAAAATTTTGTTTGGCTAGACCAAAGTTTTTCATGTCAAATACTTTTTATAATTTCTTCTTCAAGTTATGTCTTGACTAACTATCAACCTATCATCCATATATAGTAGCATAGTAACTATCTTACATCCAAGTAAATGTTTAATATAGACACACGAGTTTCCTTTTGTTATTATAAAACTATTACTCACTATAAATGAATCAACCTTCTTGTACCACTAGCATCAGGATGCTTTAATACATATAGGTTGTTCTTCAACTTGCAAACTAAGTGCTCCTTTACTTTGACTTCAAATCCTTCTGATTTTTGCATATAGATAACTTATCCTAAATCATAAAGAAATGCAATCTTCACGTCCATTTTTTCAATCTCGATACCCATGGTGGCTATTAAGCCAAAAATCACCCTGATTGAGGAAATCTTCACAACTGAAGAATATATTTCATCAAAGTCAATGACTTTCTTGTCCAAATCCTTTCATAAGCAAGCGAGCTTGATATTTGACTATCCTTTCACAACCAAATTAAATTTGCATTTGACTTTGTTGGGGTTGTGATAAGTGCTCAAAAGCACTTAATATATCATTATTTTAGGCATGTTTAATAATTATATAGATTTATATTTTATTTTTTTACTATCGTTTTACGTAAATCTATATTTCCAAAATCACAGACATATTTTGTTTTTTTCATGTACTTCTTGTATTAAAAAATAAATCAACTTGAAGAATTATACTTAAATCATCAATTAAAACTTCAAAATCAGGATTTCAAATTGATGCAGCTTGAAGTGTATCGTGGCATGGAATTTGTTGTAAGTAGCGATGCACGACTAAATGAATGTATCCAAATCAATTCAGGCCATAACATAATTTTTTTTATGCCATGGTGCGAAGATAGTGGATCATGCATAAAAGCGTGTACGATTGTGTATGTCACTGTGTGAATAAAATTTCTGGCATGATGCCAAGTCAAAAATTCCATTTTTTCTCCTTTCTTCCCCCTATAAATAGGATCATATTTCTTTTATAAAAATATATCATAAAATCTCACAGCTCTCTTAAGTAGTTAATTTCTTCTCTTATTTGGGAGTTGAAAAAATTTAGTTAATGTAATTGTTTTTAGTTTCAAATAAATAAATAGAGCAACAATTCTATTGGGAGATTTTCCAAAAGAAATTCTAAGGATTTTGTCGAGGTATATTTAAAATGTATTATTTTTAAAATATTTCTAAATTTTATTTTTACATGTTATATTTTTAATTTATTGATCATTTATTAAACGATACATGTATGTTATGCTTATTAAAATAAATATTTCATTTATTACACCATGCATGTCTAAATACTTCTAATTTAGTTATATGTTTAATTTATTGATCATTTATTAAATAGTATGGGATATTAGTAATGTTGTTACACTTGTAAAATATTAAAATAGGTAATCATTTTTATAAAATGAATTATGTTTTATTTCTTCAAAAGATTTAAATGAAGTTTATAAACGAAAAATATATTGATGAAGTGTTTTTCATAATAAATAAGAAAGTTAAATTTAGAATTTAATTATCTGAATCTGATTTAGAGTTAATGCTTTGATTTTAGATTTGATTATTAGATATTTAAAGAACTATATTTCAAACACTTTTATAATAATAATTATTAAAAAATATATTGATGACATATTTTTCATAGTAATTTTAAAATCAAAAAGTTAGTTTTCAGATGCTTAAATCATAAACCTAACTTTGATACTTTGATGAAAGTTTAAATTTTTTGCCCGACAGTAGGTTGTAACTAAATGGTTTGTTTGTTTCTTAAAAATGAACAAATTTAATTAAAGTTTAAATTGTTGGCCCGACTGAAGGTGGCAAGTTAAAAGTTTAATTAACAAAGAAAATGATCCCTACTTTTCATACCTATAAGAAATAATAAGTAATGTGAATTCACATATTTAATATCTTACTTAATGTTGAACAAGAATGATTAACTAACTAATATATCTCTTAAATTCTACACTATATGATAAATGTTTAATTGCTTAAATATTTATTGAATCTATCTTTATATTTATGTTATTAGTTTATAAACTCAATTCAAAACAATCGCGACATGATGTTTAGGTTATTAAATTAATTTTTAATAATTTGTGAATGATTTAAAAACCACATGATTCCTTTTTAGACTAACTTTGTATGTATACATGTCATTTTCTATAAGTGATTTGTGTACTTATGAGCTATTTTATAAATTAGACAAAATTTGTACGCAACAATTTTGTGCATAAAATTCCATTCTCCTTCAACTTTTATACCAGTTTATTACTTAGAGCTTCTTTGTCTTTTGTAAGATCTACTAAATCATGTAACTAGTCTTTGTGCAGGTAATTCATCTCTTCCTCTATTGCTTTCATCCACTGGGTCTTTTCCTTATGAATTTCCACTTCTTGGAAGCTTTTTGGTTCCCATTTTTAGTAATTACGACACTCATTTGGTGGATATTGTTTGGATGGTCATATGACTAGATTTGACCTTCTATATTGTTGTCTATTATTCTCTAGTTTTCTTCTCTGGTCACCCAGATCATCAATCCCACGATGATATATCTCCTTTAGCATTTTTATCTTCTTGTGATAGTAAATTTTCATCAATGTCATCATCTTCCAATATCAACTATGTATTTTCAAATTCATCTTGCATTTCTTTCTCCATTATCATGTTGTGTTGGAGAAGAGAAGGGAGAAAAATAAAAAGAGCATTTTTTTGGTTATTGATTTACTATTTGGCCTTTATGAAAGACAACAAAACTACTTTTTATAACATTCTTCATTTCTAAAATCCAAAATTTGTAGTCAAATTCTTCATGCCTATAGCCAAAGAAGATGCACTTAATGGCTTTGTCATCCTGTTTCAATTTATGTTCCTTTGGCATATGAATAAAGGATTTGCACTCAAACACCTTCATATAAGAGTAGGAAACATTTTACACATCTAAATCCACCCACTCTAGAATATCAAATCCCAAAGGAGTTGAGGATTTTTTGATGAGATAATAAGGAATTTGAACAAATGCTCCATAGAATGTGTTTGGTAGATTTATTTCTTACAACATGCACCATTCTTTCTATAGTAGTATGGTTCATTTTTTAGCTACAATGTTATGTTGTGGGGTACTAGATAGTTTTCTCATGCCAAATTACATACTCAGAACAATAGTTTCTAAACTCATGGGAAGTATATTCACCTTTGTTGTCTGTCTGAAGGAATTTACTTGCTTTGACATCACTCTTTCCACCATGGCATGATATTGTTGAAAAATATTGAACATTTAATCTTTTTACTTCAATAGATACACCATAATTTCTCTTGTAGCATTATCAATAAAGGTTGAAAAATACTTGGCACCTCCAAGTGATGTAACCTTAATGGGATCAAAAATATCAAAGTACACTCGATCTAGTAGTGTTGACTTCTTTGTGCATTAATTAGTAAAATAAACCTTATATAGAAGAAGTACTCAAAAAGGTTAAGAGGTTTACCTTTGAAAAAGGAAAAAAATTTCTTATTTTTCTAGAATCTATAGTCCATTTCCCCTTATATGACTCGTTCTCTTATTCAACTAACTTGTTAAAGAATTGACTGCCACATTTGACCCATTTTCAAAAAAATCCTATAGGTTTTGTACTTCTCTTTTTGTAATAATCAAGGACTCCTTGGAATTTCTACTTTCGACTACCAGAATTTTTATGGAAACCTTCTTTATCAAATACATTGATTGACATCAAATTGAGGTGTAATTTAGGAACATACCTCACATTTTTCAATGTTAATTGAAACCCAACATTTTCTTTTGATACAAATTGTCTCCAACTCCCGCTATCTCTAAACATGTGATGTTTCTACCCATGTTTACAGTACCAAAGTCTCATACTTTGTATGTAAAGAACAAGTCTTTATGGGGTATAACATGATAGGAACTACTAGTATTAACAAGCAATTTGACTACATTGTCACCCATATGTAGACAATCATAATCAATTATGGTAACTTCTTTATTTTCTCTTATTGCTATTGCAGCTATTGTATTTTCATCGTCCTTTCTTTGGTCCTCTTTTTGAATTAGTTTCTACACTCAAAAATTTATTTTTATATGGCTTGGATTGTCATAATGGAAGCAATTATTGTCACTTCCTCTTAACTTTAACTCTTCTCTAGACTTGTATGTCTGGCCTTATTCCTTATGATAAGAGGATTGTGACTCACTATCTTTTATCTTGTTTTTAATGCATGACAAGAATACTTCAAAAAATTCTTCAAATATCAATTTATCTTTCCCTTAAATAAGAGTTGTCTTAAGATAGTGTTATGGTGGAGGTAGGGACAACAATAAAAGAGCTTCTTTTTCTTCTTCAAATAAGTTGAGGAGGTAATGTATATTTTGGAGACGTAGGGGAAGAAGAAAGTAGTTTATTTTTAGTTTTCTCTATGTGTTTAAAAATATAGAGAGAACACACAAAAGCTATATTTTTGACTTGTGTTATTATTTTGTTAGGGAAAAATACAGAGAAAGGAGACAGCAAAGAAGAAGAAAAGGGAAGGAATTTTATTTTTCATTGAGAAATCGTGAAATAGTTTCTTCTAATCTTTTTCTTTTAATTTTATTTCTCTAAAATGTATAAATATTTTTGTATTGTAATATCTATTTTTTCTATTAACTAATTTATTTGTTCTAGGGTTGCAATGTAGCTTAAATTATGAAGCTTGAATTATTATTTTTTGAATGATTTATGGGATTTTTTTAAGTTGTTTATTTTATCTGTGCTTAATGCTTTTGATTGTTGGAAGATTAATTAATTGATCTGTGACACTTAAATAAAATTGGAAAAGGCATTTTTGTGTGTTGCTCGTGGATAGAATAACATATATATATAAGAGATAAGAATATACCTTTATTGTACGTGTAGCTATTTGAGAACTTTAAACTTAATGAATCTTGGTGAATTTAATTCTCATAGGAATATAGTGAATTATTTTAGCGAGATGTGTCTATTTGTTATTGGAAGAGACATATGGATAAATTAGGAGTTCTTGGTTGAAAAATTAAATGCGAGAACATAAATCAAGAGAAAATAATATGATTCAAGTGGATTAATTTGGTAAAACTACAATCCTAGAATTTTCTTGTAAACTGTTATAAAAAATTAGTTAGTTAAACTCCATCCAACTATCGATTGTTTGGATAAAATTAGGTTGAAGCCATTTTAGTACTTAACTAATATTAGTAACAAATCTTTGTAGGAACGATATCTTACTTATCATTTATTACTTGTGATGGTGTATACTTGCACGTTCATGTTCTCTTAAAGAGACAACAATTTCCTGCAACTTATTTTTTCACTTTTCAAATAGTATTAGTAATATTCAATTATACTCAATTATAAAGAAATTAAATTATATATGGGATCAATATACATACTTAAAATGCACTATATTACTTGCATGAGTCATGCATTTGCAGTTAGTGTGTCAAGTTTTTGACACCATTGTTGCAAAGTTTAATTACATTGTAAACGATATCAATAACAGATATTACTACACTAGTTTAGAACTTTTAATTTTGTTTTAGTGTTTCTATTTTATGCCTATATTGATATGTAATAATTGAACCTTTGATATGGAGATAGAAAGAACTCTACATTGGTTAAGAAGAGAAAGATTATCACATTGTTAACAAGGAATTATGGAAAAATGTAATGATCAATATAAAGTTGGAGTCCGAAAATATTTGAGGGATTTACTATCCCATACAAGGATGAAGCTCAATCATCTATAAATAGACTGAGCATCAATGCTAACAACTTTGAACTCAAGCCATATGTCATTCAAATTAGTTTGGAAGACTAGCTAATGATGATCCTAATTTTCATTTGGCTTTATTCTAGAAATTTGTGACACCTTCAAGATGAATGGTATTTTCAATGACTCAATATGCCTTCCTTTGTTTCCTTTCTTACTAAGGGAAAAATCTAAGACTTGGTTACCATCATTACCGGTAAGATCCATTACTACTTAGAACTTTTGGATAGGTATTTTCACCTTCAAAGACAACCATTCTTAGGAATGATATCATCTCTTTTCAACAATTTGATAGTGAATATTTTTATGAAGCATGGAAAATTTCAAGGGCTATTAATGAAATGCCCACATTATGGTCTCCTACTTGGTTACAGGTACAAAAATTATAAAATGGATTAATTGGTCAATCAAGGACCATAATTGATGTTGCAGTTAGAGGTGCTTTAATGAATAAGATTGAAGATGAAGCTTTTGTTTTACTTGATGAGATGGATTCTAACAACTATCAATGTCATATGGATCAGATTCACCCAAATAGAGTAGCTGGAGTAGCAGGTGTGGGTACCTCTATAGCGTACAAGCTCAAACTAATGCCTTATTGTTAGGGTCATTTTAAGAAATTGGATATTAGGATAGTCGGGGTAAATATGGTGCCCAGCATGTTTATTATCTATGTAATATTGTAATGGACCCCATTCAACTAAAATGTGTGGAAATATTCTTGAATATATGAACTATGTTAAAAATCCAAATAAACATGGGAAAACATATTCCAACACATAATCCAAGTTGGAGAAACCATCCTAATTTTTCATGGAGCAATAATTAAGGTGGTAATTAGTTTAATCACCAACCTTTTTCACCATTAGGTTTCCAAAAATATCAATAAAATAAAGGGAAGAAACCTACTATTGAGGGTAAGTTGGAGGATTTGGTGGGAATTATGAAAGGCTATATCAATTTGTGAGCACCAGAGTAAATAGTATTGAAACCACTTATAGAGCATATAATCAAAACTTAGAAATTAAAATGGGACAATTAGCTCAAGCTATCAATCAAAGACTCAAAGGTACCCTTTCAAGTGATATAGAAATGAATCCAAAGAGACCCAACCAAGAGCGATGCAATGCAATCATGTTAAGAAGTGGCACTATACTTGGCACTAATTTGGATAACCATAAGAAAAGGAAGGAAGAACTCGAACAAGAAGATTCAAAAAAAGAAAAAGTTAATGATGAAGTCAATCCTCCTAAGAAAGTTAGGAAAATTTAACGATGAAGTCAATCCTTCAAAGAAAGTTACTGTCTACATTCCAACAATACATTTTTCTCAAAGTTTGCAAAAACAAAAAGTAGACAGTCAATTTTTAGAATTCTTGGATATCAACAAAAAGTTACACATTAACATGCCCTTTACTGATGCCCTAATGCAATTGTCCTCTTACTTAAAGTTTATAAAATAAATTGTATATAAGAAGAGGAAATAAGAAAACTATGGCAAAATACCTTTAACTAAAGAGTGTTTTACTATCTTGAAAATAAAGTTACCTCTCAAGCAAAAAGATCTAGGAAACTTTATAATCCCTTGTACAATTGGTAATCTACAATTTGATAATGTACTTGGTGACCTTAAAGCAAGTGTGAATACTGTGTCCATTTCAATTTTTTTTTAAACTTGGGATTGGATAGTCCAAAAACAATTTGTCATCCTACAAATGGTAGATGGTACAAGCAAGAAGACATTGAGGATAGTGTAAGATGTGTTAGTCAAAGTATAGAAATTTATATTCCATGCAAATTTCATTATTCTATACATGAAGAAGAACAATGAAATACTTATTTTCTAAGGGAGACCCTTCTTAGTTATGGGTGGATTTTAATAGAGATAAAAGGAAAGGAGTTGATAATGAGAGTGGAAAAGGAAGAAGTCATTTTTAAAGTTCTTAAATATTCAAAAAAACCCTATAATTTTAGAGAAAGAGGAAGTGAATAAGGTAATAGGCTAACAAAAAGAGGGAGATAATGTCAATAAGAAGAAAATGAGGGTTCAAAGAAAATAAAAGAAATTTGTTTAAAGAAGATATATTACATGGATAATGATGATGGGAACAAGTCATCTAAGGAGGAGGATTATTCAATGAAGAACTTGAAAAGTGGAAACATTGTTGAAGGAGGTAATGAAAAGGCTAAGAAATAATTGAAGTGAAGGAGCATCCCTAAGAATACTACTAGAAATGTAAATTGGTGGATCCACCTTAGGAACTTGTGGATTCATCTAGCTAAGGATTTAAACGTGGCGCTTGTTAGGAAGCAACCAAACATTTTTATTATTTATATTTTTATTATTTTGTAAGGAATAAAGAGTAGAGGAAAATGATTTGGAAAATCTTTGGTGATCATGCACATTGTACTATTGTCGAGGGAGTTTTCTTTATTTTTCATTGCTTTAATTTACTATTTGCACATTGAAGACAACATACAACACAAATGTGGGAGGGAACTTCATTCTCTACTATAACTATTAGTTTTTCATGTTTATTTTAGTTAGTATGTTTAATTTAATATTAATTTTTAGTTTTTAGGATATATATTTTGTTTTTAGATATGGGAAAAATTGATGAATAAGTAAACTTGATATGAAATACATGAATCCAATGATAGAATTGTCTGTCTTGATTATAATAATGAATCTAGCATGTAACTATTGAGATGATTACAATAACCATGTAGTATGTTTGTTTTTAATTGAAATAATTCATTATATATGTATAATGCATATGATTGATTGTTTAATTTGCTTATTGAGAGAACACTTAGTTTGAGTAGTATTATATGATATGAATTCATCCATGTTTTAGAATCTATTTGACCAATAAATCTTCCCATATCATAAACTACTTTGACAAGTTGTTTGTCATGTGTAGGCTCTCGAAATTGTTTCATATATCAAAAGCATTTTTTTACATTCCTTCACATTAATTCTAAAGATTATCAAAAATATTGAGACCAATTGTATAAGTGATAATCTCATTTGTGTCATTTCGATCTTCATCTTTCATCGTTACTAGATTTTTGTCTTTACCTAAGAAATCCTTGTGAACTTTCAATTGAATGAAAAAATATTTTATTCTGCTCTTCAAGAGAGTAAAGCTGTTGTGGCCAATAAACTTCTCAATTTTTTTACCAACATACATCTTTTTCTCTCTTTTTTTTAAACAAACCTTACTATGATATCAATTGTTAGGATATATAGGACACTAGTGTGTAGGTAAGATCGAGAATAAAGAATAATAAGTGTGAAAGAATTAAAAAATGATAAAAAAATATTTACATAAAAATCCACTCAATGTGAGAGAGAACAATCACAAGAACAACTCCAACAAAAACTTATACTATATCAAATGTGGTTGCATAGTAACTCTCCTCAAGTTTATGTCCAAACTTGAAGTATTATATTATTTAACATTCCACTCTCAAAGTGTTTCTCTCACTCATAATTGTAGTAAGCCTTTCACTATTTTCTTGTTGGTATTTTACTCTATGCAAAAATACATCATTTTTGTTCCATAATTTAAATTTCTTATGGTGTTCTCTTTGAGCTAATTTTCTTCTCATCTTGAGTTGATCTCCACTACCTTGCTCATTCACTATTTACTAAGAAACTCTAGCCATACACTCTAATTAGTTGTTATAGTTTGTAAATAATTAAGTGAGCTTTGATTGAAAATGAAAATTTTAGAATATTGCTATGACTATTACATGCAGCTTTCCTCCACCTTTAACATGCTTTAAGTCACATGCATCAAAATTGAAGTTTTTAAAGATGATAAGACCTAGTGGACAAGAAGAACCAATTGTTAGTGAAAAATATTATTTATCTCTGTTTGGACATATGGATCAGCCTAGTGCTTAACCCATATGAACCGCTCAAGCAAAGCATCTTAAATGTACTACCTGTAGACCAGCCCGAGCTCAATAGTCAGCCCAAGCTTAGTAATTAGACCGAGCCTATAAGTAGATCGAGCCATAAGACAAAATAACTTAGAATGCATCAACAAGTAAAACATCAGTTTTAAAGAGTTGAATCCCCTATATGGTTGACCACCAGATCGAGTTAGGATTGACCTCAACCCATAATATGCTATACTTTATACCAATTATACTCCTCTAACATGTAAATATGTGTACACATTATGTAATTAACACTTGTATCTGTAATTTTCTATAAATAGATGAACCTCTTATAGGATCCACACATTCATCTAATTAACTTAACTTCTCTCCCTGGAAAGAGGTTAAACCTTAACATTTGGGCACCCACTGTAGGGCTCAAATTCTGAGCTCGAGCATAAGTTTTTGACCCTATATCCTTTGGTATTTACCTTTTTCCTTGAGAGAAACTTGGAAAACCAATCATGTTCAACGTACCAACTACAAATACTTGGCACACGTTACCATGGTAGGAACTCGCATTGGAAAATGGTCAAGGTTGGTTGACTATGAAGAAACGACAACTTATAAAAATACCTCATCAACCCTTAATGAAACCAGAGTAGACTATTTAACCCACTGCCCAAGAGTTGGCTCACCAACTCCTCAATAAGAGAAAAGAGCTCAAGGAGACCAGAAGAGAAAACAACTCTTTACATTTCCAGATAGGGGGAATGACCACGGATAACCAAACAATTGATCCAACTAATGGAAATATAGATGGGTATGGCTAGCCCAAGCCCCAACAAGCTAAACACGAAGATGAGAGGAACCTCGTCTCTAGCTCGTTGAGGCCTAGTAATGAACAATAGATTAAAGAAAGAAAAGGCTGGGACATAATTCCATTCACTAAAGAAGACCAATAAGAGGAAATATCATGATTTAAAGGTGGCAAATGATACACATGAGAAGGGAAAAACCTGTTATGATGTGGACAAAGATTGTGAGAAGCTATGTGTCTCTCCCTTTTCTGATGTAATAGAGAATGATAAACCAATAGCTAATTTCAAGGCCTCTAAATGCCTTGATTATTTTGGGACAAAAGACCTAGTAACACATGTTCAACACTTTAAAATAACCATGACTCCTATGAGTCTCACTTAGGGAAAGAAAGATTCCATTATGTGTAAGTTATTCGCTACCATCCTTTGTGAAGGCATATAGAAATGGTTCAAAAACCTGGTCCCCAAATCCATTACCTCCTTCCCATAGTTTTCTAGGTTATTCATCATAAACTACGCCTGTAACAAACCATTGAGAAAGGAGTCTCACCACCTTTTCTAAATTATTTAGGGGAGATGGGCTTTTAGGCAAGGCTTACTAAAGAATTCTAACTTGTTCGTGGAGCTAACTAAGATAATGCCTCACACATTAGAAAAAGCTTATAGGGAGGCAAGAAATTTTATCAACCTTGAGAGGGAGCTAGTTATGGTAAAAATCCATCAAACAGATGTTGAAGTGGTGATAGATAACAAAAAAAGAAGGATGACCCCAGACAATGGCCAAGAAACAAGGGACCTTCAGAGAGGTCATTCTCCCCTTTTAAGGGGCCTCCCTTGAAGGTTGAGCTAGCTCAAGCTATAAGGAAAATTGAGGATGAGCTCCATGTTAGATGACTACCAAAGATGAAATATCCCTTTTGAGACACATCTAAATGTTGTGCCTTCCATAAAAATGTGGGCCACAAAATAAAAAACTACAAACACTTAAAACAGGAGATAGAAGAGTTGATAGCTAGGGGATATCTAAAGGACCTCATCATAGAAAATAGGGATAGAAGAAAACACCAAGGTGGATGACAGGTGCCAAAACCAATGAATCCATTAGGCGGTAGCAAGGAGTTGTGTAATGAGACCAACGTTAGGACTATACATACCATACACCCATACACGAAGGACCTAGGTCAATGGGAGTTGTGCATTATCCCATATGTATATGACTTGGATAAGGCAAGACCCCTTGCAGAAATCATTTTAAGTGACAAGGATTAGACCTTGTCTCATCATAAGGACCCTTTGGTAATAACTTTGAGGATCATATCTTATGATGTCTGCCGAATAATGATTGACATAGGGAGTTTAGTATATCTCTTTTTTCAGACCACTTCTAGGGCCCTAGGAGTAAATGATTCTGACATTGTTAATACAAAGCTCACTCTTATAGGATTCAACAGTAGAACCACCTATGCAAAAGGAATGTTGGTTCTACCTGTCATGGAAAAAGGGGTAATAATAATGACTAATTTTGTGATTATTGATGTCTCTACACATTACAACGCCATCTTGGGAGGGACATGGATACACAAAATGAGGAAAGTTCCATCCAATTTTCACCAGGTGATCAAATTCCTCACAGTGGAAGGTCATGAAGAGGTAAGGGGAGATTAAGAGAAGGCCATAAGTTGTTATAATGCCATTATGAAAGGGATTGCTCCCAAATAACAATCACTAAGGGGTCTCCGTCATAAGAGACCAAGGAGCAAAGGCCTAGAAAGGTCATTCTACCTAAATAAAGTGAAGACCTCCCAATGGATTTTGACGGCAAGAGCCACCCCTTGAAAATGGGTAAGGATTTGACGGTTGAGCTTGAGGAGCAACTTTCATAATTCCTCAGATCTAATGTAAATGTCTTCATATGATCTCTAGAAAACATGTTGGGAATTGATCCAAAAGTCATAACACATCAACTGAACATCAACTCAAAAGCTAGACCCATTTAGCAACGAAAAATAAAATTCCCTAGAGAGAAGAATAAGGTGATCAAACACCATCTGGTTGTAGAAAACTTTCTATGGTACCTCATGTCAACTAGGGGGATTGAGGCTTATCCAAAAAATATACAATAATTGGTTAGTATGAAGTCACATGTTAGCATAAAGGGAATTCAACAACTGAATGGAGGAATAGTGGTGCTGAATAGATTCATCTCTAAATGCACTAATAAGTGTATGCCTTTTCTTCAAAATGCTGAGAAGAAAACACTTCGATATTTAAGGACATGGACTGGGATGTAGCCTTTGAAGGAATCAAGAAGTACCTAAGCAACCCCCCAATCTTGGTCAGCCTTCTACTAGGAGAGATTTTTTATCTATATTTGGTTGTGACACCCCAAACATGCAGCACCGTGCTCTTAGCCCAAAGGGACAAAATTTAGCACCATATCTACTATGTAATTCAAGTTCTAATGAATGCCCAAAGTAGATATCCTACCATTGAAAATTTTCCTTTTCTCTTAAGATTAGTGCGTGAAAGCTTAGGCATTACTTTAGCTCACATAAAGTCATAGTACTTACCTCAAATCCTATTAAAAGTGTCCTTATGAGACCACATGTGGTAGGGAGACTAGCTCAAATAGTCGTACAATTGGGACAGTGTGATATTAAATACATGGCTATAACAGCCATTAAAGGGCAAGTGGTGGCCAAGTTTGTGGCTAAGTTCAAAGACAAGCCTGAGGTCGTCATCAAGATAGAGCAAGAGGTGGTGTGTGGGACAGACCAAAGAGAAGATCCAACCTGTTAGGTATTTTTGGATGCAGTACACAACTTCAATGGTGCATGGCTAGGGGTGGTCATAGTTGATCACAAAAATAACCGCTTTGAGTATGCAATGAGACTTGATTTCCAAATAATTAATAATGTCAAAGAATACTAGGTGGCTATATTTGGAGCCACGAATGCAAAAATATAGGGGTAGAAAGTATCACCTTACATAGTGATTCTAGGCTAGTGATCAACCAATTTTTAGGGACATTTGAAGAAAGTGATGGAAAAATGAAAGGGTACCTAGAAAGATTAAAGCAAGAGTTCCCAAAATTCTCTATGTTTAAGATCAATAAAATAGCTCAAAATGAGAATCATCGTGCCTACACCTTTGAAACTATGGCATTAGTATGAGAGACCAAGCACAATAGAGTAGTGTACAGAGTAGTGTTGGTAACGGTTCTGGTAGAAACATCTTTGGAAGAGCCCGAAAGAAAGGTCGAGTGTGTGGATGTTCCTTTTATCATATGGTTCACCCCAATCTATAATTTCCAAGAAAAAAGGGACCGATCACTCTATTAAAATAGAGTTATTAGCACACTTTTTTTTAATTAAAATGTACTTATTTTAATCATTAAATAATATTTTTGGGGCAAAAATATATTAAAATATAAACTTTTTAATAAAAGGGTGAAAATATAATTTTTGGGATCTTATGGGATTTGTTTGGATTTGTTATGATTTTTTAACGCATAAATAATCAGAAGATGCCACGTTGTTTTCCACGTAAGTAGAGGAGTTTACTTGGCAACCCATGTGGATGACACGCAAGAAGGGATAATGAATAGTAAATCACTGAGTATGAGGAGCAAAGTAGTATGTGCCATGTGTCAGCATGGCATTCAATCCGAATTCGGATAATGGTCAAACCGTCACACCATATGTCATCATGTGATTGCTCCTTACGTTCCACCCATGCACCATGCAATTTGTTACCACAAATCACATTGTGCTATGTGTCGTTGACTCTACATACATTGACTCGGACCGATCTCCCCTGCCACATATCGCTCTCTGATTCACCCAATGAATACCATGTGCCATGTGTCGCGTTATGATTGTATGGAATTTTTTATTTTGCTTGTTTTCATCCCAACCCTTGATCTAAAGTTGATTTGATGGTCCAGATTGCACCTGAGCTATATTTAAGCCCCTAATCATCCCATAAACCCTAATGAGACACTATTAGCATAATTTTGGTCAGTTTTTGGAGCTAAAAATAGAGAAAAATACAAAAACAATTCAAAAAGAGATACAATTTTGGTGGAGATTAAAGCTGAGATTAACACTACAATTCAAGAGATTGATTATATTTATTCTTATACTCCTTTCTTTATCAATTTTTATGTCTTTCTTTATGAAAAATATGAGCTTTTACTACTTTCTTTTTAGAGATTACAATGTCTTCTTTTCTACATTCTTGTAAAATATTGATAATATCCAAATAGTATTTATTTAATTTATTATTGAAAACCAAAATACCATTTATGTAAACATAACATATATCTTGTAATTTCTTGAAGATGTTATCCATATATCTTTGAAAGATACCTGGAGCTTGTTTTAATCCAAATGGTATAACTGTCAATTGGGATTGTCCTTGGGGGCAACTAAATGCTGTTAGTTTTTTTATTCTTCATCCAGTCTTATTTTCCAAAATCCACTTTTGCAATCAAAACTTGAGAAGTATTTATTTCCTTTTATTAATGATAATAGCTTTTCTTTATTTGGAATGAAGTATCCATCATCAATGATTTCTTTATTAAGTGTTTTAAAGTTTATTACCATTCTCTTTTTTCATTTTCTTTTTCAACTAAAAATGGACTAGAGTGAGGTGAATTACTTGGTATTATGACTTTTAATTCCAAAAGTTCTTGAATTTGTTTTCCAAATTCAATCCTATATTCTGGAGTATAAATCATTGGTTTTACTCTTATGACCTTGTTAAGATCTCTTAATTTTATGTTGACTATTGTTTTAGATTTATTTATTTTTGGATCCAAAGGATTTTCTGAACTGACTGTTTTTAATAGTTTTCTGATGCCTGTTAGGGCTTTGTCTTCCTATATTTCATTAAGAAAAGAGTTTTGTTTCTCTTCTATATATAATGAAATATTTTCTAAATAAGGTTTTTGCTAGTCTATCTCACCACGTTTTCACTTTTTATGTTGTTGTATAAAAGTGGTGTTTGAGATAGCTAAAGCTTTTCTTATTTTTGAGACATATATGGTATCTCCTTCTAAGGTTTTGAGACTTATTTTCTCAAAATATTGTGTGAAAGGTTGGTATAAGTTTAGGAAATTATTTCCTATTAACAAATCAACTCCTTCTTCTTGTTAATATATGGTAGGAATGTGAAACCTTTCTCCTCCTAACATTATATCTGTATCTTTTAATACATTATTAAGATTTATTGTAGTATTATTGGCAATTCTTATAATTAAATGTTTTGGTACTTGTTTCCAATTGTCTTCTAAAAATACATATTGACTGGCTACATGCATACTAGCTCATGTATCTATATATGCATGTAAATGATAAGTGGTATAGCCTTTAAATTTTAGTCCTACTTTAATGTAAGTACTATTTGGATTTGTAATACCATAAAAATGATTCATCTTTTGATGAAAAATATCCATAATTTGAGTGTTCGTATTATGAGTTAGTTATCTCTTCCTTAGTTTCTTCCAATAGATAGATACTATAAGTATCATGTATATTAGATTCCTCAATTGGTTCTAATTCCATTATGAAAGCTTCTTTCGAGATTTTTGATTTTTTTGGAAATTGTTTTTTAAACTCATTTTTATGTCAAAGTTTGCTTGGACATTCATTGGCTTAATGTCCTTCTTCATTACAGATCCAATATCTACATTTTTTCTTTCATGAAGAGCAATAATTCCTATTTTCAAAAGGTTTATACTTCTTTCTTCTAAAATATCTTTTTTGCTAGGTTTCTATATTAAATCTTTTTTTATATATTTTTTGAATTTTTTTTTCTAATTTTTTTTTATAATTTTTATATTTATATTTTTTTATAAGATTTTATATTACATCTATATTTTAATGGTATTCTAAAATTTTTTGTATTATAGCAAATTTTATCATTTCTTTTTATTTGTTTATATTCCTTTCTTTCTTGAAATTTAATAATGATCCATCCCTTAAGGCTTTTTATTCTTCCTCATAGACTGTCTGTTATAGTTTCTCTATTTCTTTGTTCCCAACTTTCGGTTAAGGTCTTATGTAGTATTCCAGATAATTTTTGAAAAAAACATTTCTTTATAATTTTTGAATATAGTTCATATTCCCAAATAGAAGAATCTATATAACACATGTTACGAATTTCCATATTTTTTAGATACCATTTAGCTTCATTGATTTCATTTTTACTAGATTCAGTGATAGTTATTTCTTTATTTTCTCCAATAAATTGCTTGTATATTTCATTTATTACTGTATCCAAGTATTCCCTTCCTGTGGAAGTATTCCCTTGCATTAAAAAATGTTGTAGATCTATTAAGTTTGAAAACCAAACTTTAACATTTTCTGTCATTTTATGTGCTATAAGTACCCTAGAGATTGAAAGGTTTATTTGGATAGTTTGAAAGGTTTGCATAAGCACACTCATACAACTAACCCATTCATCTAAGGATTTCTTCCTACCTCTTATACAGTCTAAATCTAGAAGATCAGACTTATAATTATCATGAAGTTTGAATTCTGGTGGAATACTACCTCTAGTTCCCCAATGCAAAAGTTCCTCCATTTTAGGTAGTTGTCTTCTTCTACCTGTGGCATCAGGTTGTTCTTTCCTTTTCCTATTTCTTTCTTCCCTATATGGGTCAGATGTTCCTTCTTGGTAAGGGATTGGTAATGAAATTGGTTTCATATGAGCTTTTGGGGTCATGTTTTCCGATTCAGAATCAGTCTCACTGATTATTGTCATATCATCTTCTTCTTTGTTTGTACAAAGTTTTTTATTATAATTTTCTTCTATTTCTTCATTAGTTAGTCTATATTCCATTAAATTGAACTTATATCTTTTTACTCAAATCTTTCTTCATTTTTTCTTTTTTTCATTTTTAGGAATCAGGGCAGCTAATATCCTAGGTGGTTTTTCTTTTACTCCTTTTAAGGGATCTTATTTATGAGCTATTATTTCATTATTTCTATGTATGTTGTATACTCTTTTCTTAGTTCTGGAAATTCCTTGTGCATATCTTGTTATAGTTTATTACAACCACATTCCTTTATTTCATTTAGTAATTCTATTTGTGCATCTATTATTTCCTATAAATATTTTGTGTTTGATTCTTGGACTAAATCTACTTCCTCTATTTTTAATTGTACAATTTCAAATAGTGTTACTTGATTTTTTACTATGCCTACCAGGCTTCCATTTACATCTAAACATTATTTTTTTCACTAATATAACATCATGAACTAATGCCTTCATTATTTTGACTTCATATTTTAGTTTTTTAACTTTTTTTTAGAAGTTTCTTTTTCATGATCTATAAAAGTAATCCTTGGCATGCTATTATTTCTAACAACATTGCTTTTTCTTCTTGTTATTAGGGGGTTTTCTTTGATATCTAATTGCTATTCTTCTGGTATTTCCAAGTATGTTAGTATTTTTGGTTTTATTATTTGTGCAAGTTCCTTAAAAGTTGTCTATTTCTATAAATTCATTTTGTTCTTATATTGACCTATTATGACTATTTGTTAAAGAATATGCTACTAGATAATGTATAAAAATGGATTATTTTCTTCTTTCATTAATACTCCTCTTTCAAATTAATAAGCTAGACTTAATACTTTATTTAGATTTGTATCATGTATATTAATAGCAAATCTAGGATATGCTGTAAATTTTAACTTTTGGTATCTTAAGTTACTATGGATCATTCCTAATAAGGCATCTTTCCTATTTATTATTTTGTTAATTAGTAATTCTATTTTTATTGGTGTATCTATTCATTCTTTCAAATGAACTTTTATTAATATTTGAACTACTCCTAAATGAATGTATCCAATTTTTTCTTTATCTTTATGGGGAATTTTGGATAGCTTGTTTAATATAGTTTCCTTATCAATTAATGGTAATTATACCTTCCTTTTACATCTTTAATCTTAATATTCATTTATTTATTACTTATGCCTTAATAAATTATGTTTTTCCTACGAAATAATTTTCTAAACAAAAATGATGGGTCTTTAAAACTATCTCCTTCTTTAAGATTTAATTTTGCCTTTTGAATTTTTCTTCAAAATTTTATTTACTTATTACCATTTCCTATGAAAAATATCAAGAGATGTCTTATGTTTCTATGTACTATTTCTTGGTTTATTTTTTCTTCTTCCATTTTAAGAAAGCTACTATTCACTTCCGTTATATTTTAGGGGTATTTTTAAATTTTTTGGAACCTTAGAGTTATTTTTGAAGATACCCAAAAGCTTGGGGGTATCTTTAATATTAATCCGTGTAGTTTACTTGAGAGAGGAATACATGCTAAATTAGATTCAATTGATCATGTAATTAATTGATATTTATATTGAGGGGATTTTAACGATTCACATGTTTAGAAAATTGGGAGATTTTTAGAAAATTGGAGGATTAAGTATTCTTAGAATTTTTTTTTCATATATCTTCTGAGTTACCAAATATGATTTAATTAATTATTTCTATTTACTTTTAATTATTTTAATTTTGCTTCCTTAAAATATAAGTACACAAAAAAATTAATTTTTATTTTTTTAGTTTAAAAATTATTTTCTAATAAAATAATCATCGTAGGAACGATATTTTCTTATCATTATATCACTGGTTGTAATATGTATACTTGTGTATTCATTGCATACACTTCATGTGTGGCCATGAAGGACCTACTAAAATATAGCAAGGCCACGAAAGAAATCGAGACCAAGGCAAATACATGATCAAAGTAGGGAAACTATATCAAAAAACTCCACTTAGTCCTGGCCTCTTGTGTTGATGTTTGAAGCACCTGAAGGAGAGTGCGGTTCACACTCTAGAGGTAGTAGGTTGTAACAATGGATTATGAAATAGGGTTATTATTGGCCCACCATGCTGGAAAATTGCACCAAATACACTAAAAAATGCGATAAATTATAAAGTTTTGGCCCACTATTACACACACCTCTGAATACCATGGTGGGGGTGGTGAGTCCTTAGCCCTTCTACAAATGGGGGCTTGACATAGTAGCACCTCTGCCTTTAGGTACGAGCAAAAAGAAGTTTCTCCTTGTGGCCAATGATTACTTTTCAAAATGGGTCGAAGTAGAGCCCTTTGGAAGAATACGAGAGGAAGAAGTGATTTGATTCATATGGAAGTCCATAATTTGTCATTTTAGCCTTCCCAGGCAGCTTGTCACTGATAATGGGAGACAATTCATTGGCCAAAATATCAAAGCATTCCCTCTTAAGTACAATATCAAGATGTGCCATTTAACGCCATACTATTCCTAAGCAAATGGTCAAGTAGAGTCTTCCTTATAACTATCAACCTATTGAATAAGTGATGAGTGCTCAAAAAGCACTAAAATTACCATGATTTTATGCACATTAATTGATTAAAAATAAATATATTTATATGTTTTATCATATATTTATATAAATTTATCTTTTTCGGAATCACGGGTATTTTTATTTTTTTTCAAGTATTTTTGCTTAAAAACGTCACTTAAAGACTCAAAAAGGAATACTGGAAGCAATACATCACAAATATATTAATAAATAAATGGGGAAAGGTCACCAAATATGGAAAAATTGGACAAAATGGGTCAAAAAGGTCAAAAATGTCAAAAAGGAGAAAATCGCCCCGGAGCTCCCGTCCCGCGCCTTCCTCCAGTTCATTCGCGCAGCGCCACATCCTTGTTCTCACGCGTGCGTGCACGCTGCCTTGCCTCGCGCGCACCGACGCCATTTCGCCCCATTTTCACGCAGTCGCCCGGTTATGACGTCGCGCGGCCGACGTCATCAATGATTCCTACGCCCATTTGGACTCCGCATTTTCACCATTTTTTAACATTTTTTCACCCACTTTTTCTCTCTCAATTCTCACCTATAAATACCCCCCTTCTCTTCACTTCATACCACAACTAAAAACACACTTCTCTCTTCTTTCTTTCTCTCGTTTCTTAGTTTTTAGTTTTTAGTTTTTCTTATGTTTTAGCTAGTTTTGCTTAGTTTTTAGAGTTCTTCCTTTTTGGGAAGAACTAGTTATGTTTTTGTAATTTATTAGCTTTTTGATTCAATAAATGGGAGTGCAAATTCCGTTTGAAGGTTTTCGTACGGGGAATAAGCATCAATGTAAGGATTTTATTTTCTTTGAGTTATTTTTTTATGCTTATTTCTTACATGTTATATTTAATTTGTCTGTGATTAAATTTAGTGTCTTTATTGTTGTAAACATGATATAATAATAACGTTGTTATGCTTAGAAATATTAAATAGGTGAAAATTTCTAAAATGAATTGATTTTGTTTTTATTCAAGATTTTATATTAAGAATGTTAGAGAAAATATATTATTTTTCATTACAAACTTAAATTTGAAAATTAGATATTAAGGTTTAGTTATGAATTACGATTTAGAGTAGTGCTCTTTTATTTGTTGATACAATCGCCCGGTAGTTAGAGTGAAGCTCTATTTCAAAAGTTTTTATGAGAATTATTATCTTAAAATGTATTGATAACATGTTTTCAGTAGTGGTTTTAAAACTTGAAAGTTAGTACTCGGATAACTAAATTCTAAGGTTTAATTTGGACACCTTGAATAAAGTTTAAACTGTCTAACCCCACCAAAGGTGGCATTTAAATGGTTCATTTTCAATCTCTTAGAAGAAGGAATTAATTTAATTAACCAAATTAGTTATCAACCCCACCCATAGGTGTTAATTGATTTGTTTAGTTAACAAGGAATATCTAACCCCACCAAAGGTGGTATTTATATAAAAAGAGTAGAATCGATAAAATATCAATTTATATCTTTAATAACCTAGATAATATGAAGCAAGACGTAATTACCTTAGTTATTATATCCATAAATACTCCACTATTTATAAAAGATAAAATTTGCATAAATGTTTATTGAATCTATGTTTATTTTTATGTAAGTAGATTAAAACACAAAAAAACCCAAAATATCGTGACAGGATGTTTAGGATTTAATTTCGTTTTTAAAAGTTTGAATAATAAATTAAAAACCACATACATTCCTTCCTTAGATCGACCTTGGGAGTATACTTATCATTTTCTACGAAATGATTCGTGCACTTGCGAGAGTTTTATAAATATAAAACCAAAGTATTGGCAGAATCGGCGATGCCGGTTTCTGTTCATCAAGTTTTTGAAACATAACTAGTTCTTCTCAAAAAGAGAAGAACTCTAAAACTAAGAGAATTTAACCAAAAACTAAGAAAGAAACTAAGAAAAGCTTTAAAACTAAGAAAGAAACTAAGAAAAGCTTAAAAACTAAGAAATGAGAGAAAGAAAGAAGAGAGAAGTGTGTTTTTAGGTGTGGTATGAAGTGAAGAGAAGGGGGGTATTTATAGGTGAGAATGGAGAGAAAAAGTGGGTGAAAAAATGTTAAAAAATGGTGAAAACGCGTGAGTCTGCAAATGGTGAGGTCCATTGATGACGTCCGCAAGATGGCGTCATGGGCCTGCGCGTGAAAAATGGGGGCGAAATGGTGTCGGCGTAGCGCTGGAGGGCAGGTAGGCGCCACGTAGAAAGCGTGCCGGCACCCGTGATGTCATCGCGGCGTCATCAATGACCTCACCATTTGCACTACCTTTTTCACCATTTTTTAACATTTTTTCACCCACTTTTTCTCTCTCAATTCTCACCTATAAATACGCCGCTATCTACTTCCGCAACTAAAAACTGACTACTTTCTTTCTTTCTCTCCATTTCTTAGTTTTTAGTTTTTTAGTTTTTCTTATGTTTTAGTTAGTTTTGCTTAGTTTTAGAGTTCTTCCCTTTTTGGGAAGAACTAGTTATGTTTTTGTAATTTATTAGCTTTTTGATTCAATAAATGGGAGTGCAAATTCCGTTTGAAGGTTTTCCATTCTGGAATAGCATCAAATCTTGTAAGGATTTTATTTTCTTTGCGGTTATTTTTTATGCTTATTTCTTACATGTTATATTTAATTTTGTCGTGATTAAATTTAAGCTTGTCTTTGTTGTTGTAAACATGATATAATAATAACGTTGTTATGCTTGCGAAATATTAAATAGGTGAAAATCTCTAAAATGAATTGATTTTATTTTTATTCAAGATTTTATATTAAGAATGTTAGAGAGAAATATATTATTTTTCATTACAAACTTAAATTTGAAAATTAGATTTTAAGGTTTAGTTATCCGGTCTGATTTAGAGTAGTGCTCTTTTATTTGTTGATACAATCGCCCGGTAGTTAGAGTGAAGCTCTATTTCAAAAGTTTTTATGAGAATTATTATCATAAAATGTATTGATAACATGTTTTCAGTAGTGGTTTTAAAACTTGAAAGTTAGTACTCGGATAACTAAATTCTAAGGTTTAATTTAGACACCTTGAATAAAGTTTAAACTGTCTAACCCCACCAAAGGTGGCATTTAAATGGTTCATTTTCAATCTCTTAGAAGAAGGAATTAATTTAATTAACCAAATTAGTTATCAACCCCACCCATAGGTGTTAATTGATTTGTTTAGTTAACAAGGAATATCTAACCCCACCAAAGGTGGTATTTATATAAAAAAGAGAGAATCAATAAAATATCAATTTATATCTTTAATAACCTAGATAATATGAGCAAGCATAATTACCTTAGTTATTATATCCATAAATACTCCACTATTTATAAAAGATAAAATTTGCATAAATGTTTATTGAATCTATGTTTATTTTTATGTAAGTAGATTAAAACACAAAAAAACCCAAAATATCGTGACAGGATGTTTAGGATTTAATTTCGTTTTTAAAAGTTTGAATAATAAATTAAAAACCACATACATTCCTTCCTTAGATCGACCTTGGGAGTATACTTATCATTTTCTACGAAATGATTAGGTACCTTTTCTTGAGAGTTTTATAAATATAAAACCAAAGTATTCAGACGGCGATGCCGATTCTACATTCATCAAGTTTTTGAAACAACTAGTTCTTCTCAAAAAGAAGAACTGCAAAACTAAGAGAATTTAACTAAAAACTAAGAAAGAAACTAAGAAAAGCTTTAAAACTAATAAAGAAACTAAGAAAAGCTTAAAAACTAAGAAATGGAGAGAAAGAAAGAAGAGAGAAGTGTGTTTTTAGGTGTGTTTTTGAAGTGAAGGGAAGGGGGTATTTATAGGTGAGGATGGAGAGAAAAAGTGGGTGAAAAAATGTTAAAAAATGGTGAAAACGCGTAGTGCAAATGCTGAGGTCATTGATGACGTCGGCGCGTGACGTCATGGGGGCGGTACGCACGTGAAAAAATGGGGCGAAATGGTGTTCGGCGCGCGTGGAGCAGAGGCGAACGTAGAAGAGCGACGACGGCGCAGGCCGCGCGTGAACAGTGATAGCGCGCTGCGTTGTGCGTGGATCTGGAGGAAGGCGCGCACATCTGCGCGTGGACGTGGGCTTGTCCCGCGGGCTCGGCGGCGCGCGGCGGTGGGCAAGCCCGAGGCGCGATTTTCTCATTTTTGACATTTTTGACATTTTCGACCCATTTTGTCCAATTTTTTCATATTTGTTGACCTTTCCCCATTTATTTATTAATATATTTGTGATGTATTGCTTCCAGTATTCCATTTTGAGTCTTTAAGTGGCGTTTTTAAGCGAAAATACCTGAAAAACAATAAAAATACCCGTGATTCCGAAAAAGACAAATTTATATAAATATATGATAAAACATATATATATATATATATATATATATATATATATATATATATATATTTTTAATCAATTAATGTGCATAAAATCATGGTAATTTTAGTGCTTTTTGAGCACTCATCAATAAGAGGTTAGAAATCACAAAGGGGACGTGGTTTGGAGGGATTCATGGTACATTATGGGCTTTCAGGACAAGCCCCTGGGAGAGAACTAACGAGACCCATTTTTTCCTGGTATACGGGACCGAAGCGGTTATAGTAAGTGATGTCACAATACCCACTACCAGATTAGCTCTAATAGAGGAAAAAAATAAGATGAGAAGAGAAACCGAATTGACCCTAGAAGAGGAGAAAAAAGATGAAGCTTTAATAAGGATGGTCAAGCATAAAAGGAAAGTATCAAATTATTATAACAAAACTGTGTGATTCAAAACATTTTCCAAAGGTGACTGGGTTCTCAGGAGGGTCATCCCCAACAAAAATGAATGGATGGCCAGCAAAATGGGTTCCTATTGGGAGGGATCTTATCAAATATAGAAACAACACTAGGGGGCCTACGTATTGAAAAACATTGAAGGAACAAAGGATGGCACAAGCTGGAACATGAAGAAATACCACTTTTAAATGTACATTAATTTACCACTTTTGTGTAACACCGGCACATATATATCTACAAAATAAACCCTTTCAACAGATGGTCCCTTTCAAGAGTTCTCCCACAATTTTACCTCTGGGATGATCACCTTGATTAGGAACTAGGTCGATGCTCTCACAATGAAGAAGGAGATAAGCATCTCGGTCAGGAACCAGGTAAAGCTCTATTTCCCACCTATTTGAGCCATGGGTTGATCACCTTGGTTAAGAACCAAATAGAGAACCCTAGCACTTGAAAAGATCATGAGTTTTCCACCTTGGCTAGGTACCAGGTCGACACTCTGACATTGAAGGGGGAGATGAACACCTCGATCAGGAACCAGGTAAGGCTTTCTCTCCCATCGATTTGAGCCATGGGTTGATCACCTTGGTTAAGAACCAGGTAAGGCACCCTAACAAGAGCAAAGGTCTAGTTGTCCACCTTAGTCAACAACCAGGTAGTGACATATATAAAATATATACATACACACACATGCACAATGTTCGAGCATTACAAATACTGGCCATCAAGAAAACCTCGATTATTTGATATTACAAATCTTTTGAAAAGGTTATTAGTACAAAGTTTTCCCCCCTGAGAATTAATAACTCTTTAAACGCTTTGACACATATCTAGTGTTTGGATCATCAGCTTCTTCCACTAGGGGTAAAATCTCGGCTTGAATTTGGGTGATTTTCTTTTGTGCATAGGTCACTTCTCGGTCATGATCAGACCCCATCACAAGCACTGCTCACTCCAAATCCTCAGTGACCTTTATCACCTTAAGGAACACTTTCTCAGCTCGCTTCATATAAAAGCTCACCCAATAAGATTCTATACCTACAAGAGCAGTCATTTTAGCCACGACCCTTCTCTTTTGAGATTGAGTTTCCATCAACTACTCTTTACAAGAAATGGTATCACACCTCTTCTTCTTAAAGGGAGGTTATCCTGCCCTCGAGTTTGAGCACCTTAGATTTTAGTGCAATAACCTTGCTTTTAAGCTTGTTATTGTGAGCCTTTCAAGCTCGAACTAAACGTCTTTAGGACTGATCAGAATCCATAAATATCGACCAAAAAATAGCGAGAAATTAGCAAAAATCCCTATTGCATTGATTAAGTAAGTACCCTTAATCTCCTTTTATATAGGATGAAGTTGAAAAAATAATAAATAAAAAATAAAATAATAAATGAATGCTCCCAAAAATAAAGTGGGTAGGTTAACATCATAAATACATAATAACTCACACAAATTAACTTTTTCATTAATAAGATTGATTTCTCAGTGAAACAAAATTTCAAGTCTAAGCTCGCGACCATACAATCATAAGTGGCATCGAGCTCAAAAGAAAAGAAGGGTAAAGCCTAGGAAATTAATGATCGTTTTGGACGGCCCCTACATCGGTTGTCTTGGGCACATCTACGCTCTCACTAGAGCTCGAACCCTCCACTTCCTCCCCCTCTTGAGAGGGAGAATGTATGTATGAAGGAGTGATTAGGATGTTCAGAATATGATAATAGTAGTCTCCCAGGTCCTTCTTCTTAACCTTTATCATGAAAGATTCCATGACAAGCTCGTACCCCTTCTCTATGCTTGACTCGAGTTTCCTGGCCATGGAATCAAGATCAACCCTTGCCTTCAGGGCTCCCTCAGCTGAAACCTTAGCTTTTTTCTACACTTCCTCAATCTCTAACTCGGCTAGCTTTTAGGTCTCCTCTAGCTCGGTAATATAGTTGGCATACTTATTTAGCTCATTGGTAGCTCTTTTCAACTTTTCCTCTTTAACAATGGCCTCACCTTCCCACTTATGCAACCTTACCACAAGCATGGTGTACTTAGATCGAGAAGATGTGTGACTTTTCCTTCCCTATTCCAGCTCATTCTTCAATCAACCTATACTTCGAGCCTTGTCAAAATCATAAAAAGATGCAATTGAAACAAGAATAGGGTGCAAGGTCAATAATTAACCAACAAATCGCGAGGTCAAACATGAAACAAAATGTCATCATAAAGTGAGGTCACATACCTGGTACAGGTGATAATGAATGACATCGTTAGAGCCCGCACCTTCACATATATCTTCGAGCTATTTCTCATGCGCTATAGTAGGAAGCTAGCTCAGATACTCAATGAGATGCTTAGGCTCTAAGCTTCGATACAAGGTTATCCCATCCACTTCGGTGGTAAGATCATTAACGATGCCATTCCCTTTCCTCGAATCCTATATGGTTGGGCATACATTTTGGAAACCAAGCAAGCAAATGGAGATGGAGCACATTCTTGCGACATGGATAGAGGGGAAAAGACATTTATGGGCTCAAGGTTAAGCACAACCTCATCAATGATTGCCTTCTTGTTCTTCTTCAGAGACATGGAAAAACCTTCATGATTAGAAGACTTGCCCTTCTTTTTTCCCTTATCTCAAGAACATGGGGTGTACCATTTTCTTACTCTGAAGATGAGGTAGCAATTGGGATGCCATACTCCATAGAATCTACATAGAAAAATTAGGGGAGGTTATTTTCATCACATTGGGATATAAAAATAAAAAAGAGGGTGGTGGAGTCTTAGAACTAGTTCACCATCGTCAGCCACCACCTCAAACTATCACCTAGATTTTGTGGAAGAGCCTAAGGTTTATGAAAAATCCTAAGAGGGGGCTCTACTGCACTATGCCTCATCACCCCACAAGTAACAAAGTGATGGGTGTTAAGCAAGCTCTTCCAAGGGGTCTTCTAGAGAAGATGGTTATGGATATCAGCCAGCTGTTTCTTTACTTCTAGACTCAAGGTCATGAATAAGGAAGCCATATTCCTTAGCATGACCTTAGTGTCATTCCAAACTCTCTTTATCAGCCTGGTGTTACTAGTCGGGGACTCCTACCACCCTGAGACATAGAAAAAGTACTCCTTCCAATTTTTCTCATTCTTAGGAAAAGACATATTAATACCCTGATCCTACTTCATAAACATATATACCTTTCTTAGGTATGTGGGGTTCTAATTTAGAACATACACATCAATAAACTTAGGCATCCCTAAATCCACTCTAAGTTCCTAGCATATAACGATTAGGAAAAAAAGATACCTCCACCTATTAGGCATCAACTATCCTAGCACAAGCTAAGTCCTAAATAAAAATCTTCTAGTGAAGGGATACTAGGGGAACCTCAACCCTAACCACAATGCCTTCTCATGAAAGATTTTCTACCTGGATAGAGGTTGGATGCTAGCACAGGCTCCATCTGGTGGAATCATTATATGAACGAATGAGGGGATATTGTAGGTCTTCCTTAACCGTTCCTCATCTTGGGGTATTAAGAACTAGTCTTAGTTTGGTCCAACCAACCTCTAGTACAACCTATAAGTTTGCCAGCCCCAACGTTTCTAGTTTTCTTCCTCCAAGTCCTAGCCACAAAAAGTTGAGTATGAGGTATGCTCAATCTAATGGTTGGAGTGGCATGTGAATGAGTGGTGGAGGTAGAGATTTACACGTCCCACTAGAAGAGCCCAACTTAGATGACCTCGAGTCATAACTAGCACTTTGATATTAGAGGCTTTCCCAATAGCCCGAGCCTGAAGTCTCTTCTTGGCGCATTATCTATAAAAATCACAAAACACAAAAAAATAGGTAAGGTACAAGAAGGGGTTATCTAGAATCGAGTTTGGAAAAACAAAATGAAGTGATTCTTTAAAAACAAAACTAAAAAAAAGTAGAAAAGTGTTAGACTTGAGGCTTGTGCTCTAAAAACTCGACCAAACAAAACTTTAGTCTGAGTTGAAACCTTACCACCGAACTGAAAAACCTCTGATTGCTCGATCTAATGCGATAGAGCATTTTTTTCTTACTTTTTATTTGATGTATAGGAAATGATTATGAGTCTTGGTCCAAGCACCTCTTTAAATAGAGGCACTAAATTTTTCTCTCCAATCACCTGATATGCATTTATTAGGGGAGTGATAAGAGCTAAATTATTGCATTTTTGTTATGATTTAAATGTTGATATTTGTGTGAAAATTGTGTTTATTTGATTATTTAATCCACAAATGTCATTTCACGGGTATTTCGTGTTTAAAGTGCAATTTCAGGTAAAATCATGATTTTGGAGAAGTTAGGGACAAAGTACAATGATCGGAATTGAATCAAAGAAAAAGAAAACAAAATTTCAAAATTTGGAATTTCGCCGCCGGTGAGAATATTCTCGCCGCCCGCCAAGTGCATCTCGCCGCCGGCCACAATAATCCCGCCGTCGGCGAGATTTAGCGGAACCGAAATCGTAAGTTTTCCAGAAATCTCGCCGCGGCGAGAATAACTTCACCGCCGGCGAGTTTCGTTCGAAAACATTTTTTTATACTGTTTTGTTCCAAAATTGCCCTCCAAAACCCTAGACCTATATATACATTATGATGGAGAAGGAGGCCACGGCAGAGAGAGTAGAATTGATTTATTTTTGCAGGAGAAAAGGAAATTTTGGAGAGAAAGGTTGGAGAAGCTTGAAGGATCATCACCATTGTTGCTACCAAGTCTTCCTCTTCAAGAGTTTTTCATCTCTTCTCCTTAGCTTTTATTTTCTGCATTTTATTCAGATTGTTTGTTCATGGATTCAATTGAGAATATGTTTGTTCTTATTTTCGTTATGAACTAATTCATTTTTGCTAAGGCTATGATGTAGTTAGATCATGAAAATCTGATTTCTTGTGTTATCGTTATATGAATTCATTGTTTTCAAGTTGAGTATTTATTTTCATGCTTAATGCTTTTAAATTTCTGATCAAGATTTAAATGATTTGTTGCATTATATTGAGACCGAGAGGAGATGTGTAATGAACGCTTCTTGTGATAAATACCGTATGTTGAATGCGAGTTTGACACCTAATGCATGATGTATGTGGTTATTCCAAAAATTTCATAAATCGTAATGTGCTTATTTGTGATTAAATCTTCATAGAAATATAGTCGGTTTTCATAGATAAGTAATTCTAATATAACTTGAGAAAGAGTATTAGATAAGTTTGGGTTTTTCAACCATCACTTTTAACTTTGATTCTCATATAACATAACTTCAAATCGGATTGAATTGATTTAGCGAAATTAAATGCCTTAGCGTTTTTTAATCATTTGTGAACAACATTAAATTTTGTTATTTGCGTTTAGTTTTATGTTAATTTGCTTTTAAAACAATTTCAACAATTTGGTTTTCAAATAAAATTAGGGTTAGTCAATTTCGGTACTTAGTAATGCCATTCCTTGTGGGTTCGATATCCGTACTTTTGTACACTTTATTACTTGAACGATTCGTACACTTGCAAAAATACGCATCAGGGAGCTGAATGAATGATTCATATTTGCTACCCGGGAATTACTCTTTCACCTCAACTTAAAGCTTGAGCTGAAAGAGTAGGTGGACTAGATATTTGAACATATGGACCAACCTGGTGCTCGACCCATTCGAGCTGCTCAAGAAAACTCATCAACCTGAGCTAAAAAGCAAAGCACCCCAAATGTCCTACCTGTAGACCAGCCCGAGCTCAATAATAAGATCGAGCTTATAAGTAGATCGAGTCATAAGATAAAATAACTCAAAATGCATCAACAAGTAAAAGGTCGATTTTAAGAAGTTGAATCCCATATATGGTTAACCACCAGACCGAGTTAGGATCGACTTCAACCCATAATATGTTATACTTTATACCAATTATATCCCTCTGATGTGTAAATATGTGTACACATTATGTAACCGATACTTGTATCTATAATGTTTTATAAATAAATAGATCTCTTATAGATCTACATATTCAAACAATTATGTGAAATTCTCTCTAAATTTCCTATTTGAAACAGGTTGAACCCTAACAATCTCTTACTCTCTTACCATTTACATGGTAAAAATTGATTAAATATATATTACTATATTTCGTGTTATATTTATTATTTGATTTATGAAATATATGTTATTATATTCTGTGTATTATATTTATTATTTGGTTTATGCTACGACGAATCTTAACTTTCAAACTCTCTTAAATGAAAAATCCAAATTTATTAAATAATCATTATTTTATTTTAAATAAACCCTTATTTAATCGTTCCTGACAACGTTTTATTTCGGGTGACAATTTTTCTCCAAAAAGAAAACTAATACCTGTCTATTAGTTAAGATCTACTTATACCCCTCAACAAAAGTATATTTAGGCTATAGTTGTGAGTAGTGTACACATATCAGGTTATGCAACCTGAAAAATCACCATCAAATCTTAGTTTGCCAATTATTGAATGCAACTTTCGAATTCGACAATTTGAAGTGATCCTTGCAAAGAAGAGAGAGTTCAGACACTTGCAGCAGTTATGGTTTCATTGCAAAGAGCCAATTGCCTTGCGTATCCTTCATTCACTTTGTCTTCCTCATCTTCTTCATTTTCCCACAGGAAACTAGCATAAGCTGCAAGAACATGGCTGAAAACAAAGAAACAACAGCCTAAGACTCATTTTAAAATATCACTTAGATATTTCTAATTTACACTTTCACAGCTCGAATGTCTATATTTAGCGTAAAGCCTTTATCACAAGTGATTTGTACTATTCGTTCAGGATCAAGACTTGTTCAAGGAGAAAGGTTAAATCATTAGAATAATGATTAGATCCAACATCAAATCCATTTTTGTACATTTTATAGCTTATCTCATGTTCACATGTTTTAGTAGTGATTGGATTACTATAATATAAACTATGAGATGTTATTAGGATTATTATTATGTTATTTTGTGATAATTCATATTTTATTATTTGTTTAAAAGTTTTTATTTGTATTTTGTTTTAACTTGAGGCTTAACCCTGATACCGCTTCAAGCGAGGGCTTCAACCTCACATCAGTAAAAGGGGTAGACATCGAGGCTAAAACATTCCTTTTAAAACATTGACTATGCCTAATTTTCATTATTCATAGCATAAACATGTTTTAGGAGGCATGAGGGGAAAGTTTGATGGCTCTCTGCTTTTAACAAAAGGCAAAAATGACGCCAGCCGCTTTCTACTACATTTGGTAAAAAGACTGGACATTTGAAAGTTTCTGATTCGAATCCCCACCCCAGAATGTATTAAAAAAAGGTTTAGGATCTGGCATTATGTTCTCAATGTATCAAGCATATACTGCAAGTGCATATGAGTAATGAGTGTGAATTAAAATTTTCTGATCTGGAAAATATATGAGTAATAAATACAACTGTTTTAGTAATATCTATGTTTTGAAATATTATGAAAAAAAATTGGGTCCTAAAAGAAATTTTACCTGTTGTCAGGGGCACCTTGAACAGCTTGATTAAAATACGAAGCGGCTCTATCACTATCATGATATATCTCCCACAATAGCTTAGCATATTGTGCTAAAATTTCCCCATTACTGGAATCAGCTTGAATGGAAAGTAAATAGTATTCCTCAGCTCCTTGATAGTCCCCCTTGGACTGTAAACAAATGATGACTTTCCATGAGAATGAAAAAGATGAAACAATGAAGAAAGTAGATATAGCATCTACAAAGGTCTTTCAGCTTCACATTGTGACCAATACAAATTGCAAAAGATAGAAGTTTATAAGATCGAGTACAAATAGATAATACTTAGCACACCTTGTACAAGAACTGAGCATAATTTCCAAGGCATATAGGGTTATTGTGATTCTCTTTAATCATCTTCCTGTAAGACTCTTCTATACTGCTGCACTGCCTTGACTCAACTACTGAAGAATCAGGCTCATTGATTGATCTGTCTTTTTTCACTTCAGAGGCAGAGTTTTCAAGTTCATTCATAAACTCTTTCTGTTTACGTTGCATACAAAGATCATTAGAAGCTTTCTAACAACCGAGTAATACTTGAAAGGAAACAAAGAAAATCCATGCCTGAAGATTATCTTGATGCGGTTCATCCTCTCCATTATCTTCTAATTCCCAAAGGAAACTAGCATATGCAGCAAGGACATGACTAAAAAGAAAAAAAGAAAAATATGTAGGTGACTTTAGAAACATTGAACATACACATCGTAGAAACTTTTGAGATTTCCAGATGAAGGTAAAAGAGTATAAACCTATCTTGAGGAGAGACTTCTGCCGCATGCTTAAAGTAATTCATGGCCCTTTCTTTATCGTGATGAAGTTGCCAGATCATTTTAGCATACTGAATAAGTACTTCACCATCTTCAGGATTAGCTAGTACGGCGAGAGAATAGTACTCTTCTGCTCCAAAAAGGTCTCCCTTAGACTGCGAACAAAATATTTTAGCACATACAGAGTATTGTAAAAGAAAATGTTGTTCCTGGAAGAGTAAAATTCTTGCATGGAATTTTTGCAGACACCACATTGATTATTCGAAACTATACTCATGCTTCTTCCTTTCCCTTAAATATCACTTTTCTAAAAATGATACTGCTTTGAAAACAAAATATTGTATTTAGAACATCATTTGAACATCGTACTTAATATCTCATGTTTAAACACTGACAGTCAGGACACATTAAAAGACCCAACATTTCCTTGTTTGATAATTTTTGTTCCTTTAGTTGATTATCAAACTCTCTTGACTATGGCTATGGGATGAAACTTGGTTTGGTATTTACCTTTTGGATCATTACCTGGACATCTTCTGTGTAAGTTATGCAAATTCAGCATTTCTCAATGTACTTTTATTTTACCACTAACTTGCTATTACAGCATTACTCATGGTCACTACAAAATATTTTTGATGCAAGAAAGGAAATCTCAGCTTTGCCTCAATCATTAATATAAATACAGCTATTTGGGAAAGAATTTACTGGGAAAATGTTTGAGTAATATGAAGAATATGCATTTGAAACATAATTAAAGAACAGATATGCTTCTGGAGGAAGGTTTTATGGTTTCAGTCCTATAACTTTCTAGTTACTTGCCTAGATGTACCTTTTATCCTACCCTTAAGGGAAGGATCATGGATGCATAGGCTGAGACTACGGTACATAATTAAGATCATAATAGCATTTATTCAGGTGTCACGATATGGACATGAATGTAAATATTCAACACACCAATTTGAGAGGAAATTTACAAAAAAATTGAGATAAATGGATATGTTAGACAACCCAAAGATATATCCAAAATATATGACTCTTGGTATCATAGAAGAATCTGTGTAACATTTATCACAGTAAAATCAGTAGTAGAACCAACAAGTAAAGCGACAAAAACAAAAAGAACATAGCAACGATGAGAATGAACAAATGAATTAAAGAATCAAATTTGTGCTTAGCTCACCCCTTTAGAACAAATTTGTTTCACATTGTAACTATTGATATGCTAATTAAACTAAAGAAATTGACTGCATAGATGCTTAGATATCAGAAAATGTGATATAACTTAACTCTTCAGAAAACTCACCAGTAAAAGTTGAGCATAGTTTCTTAGAAGTAAAGGGTGGCAAGGATACTCATTAATCATCCTCTGGTAGTACTCTTCCAAATTGCTTCTCTCGTCAGAACTAACAATAGATAAATCAACCGAATCAACAGTAGTATCAAAACCAGTGGAATCAATTCCTAACCCAGTAGCAAGATACAATGGTGGACTAGCAGGTCGATCATCATCTTCAAAACAAAAGGTCTGAAAACCATCCAAAGCTTGTTCATCTTCTGCCTCCTCAATCAACCCCATAGTTTTCTTCCCAAAACTGAAGTCCCTACCATCATCTAAACCTTCTATGACTTCTCCTATAGTCACAGTCCTCTCCAATTGTTCTTTATTATCAAACTCCTGTTTCAGATTGTTGCTATCTTGAGTCTCATCACAGTTTGAATTATATATAGAAAGGGATGGTTCTGTGCGCAACATTGATTTAAGATTTTTACAGGAAGATTCAGTCGGTGCTTGTGATTTTCCAAACTCTTCCATATCATAAGAGCTACAAGTCAGGGCCTCTAAGTTCCCATCAGAACGAGTACGTCTAATGGTTCTTAGGCCTGAACTTCTGGATTCTTGATTGAGCTCTTTGAACCTAGAAGCAGAACTAAGAGGGTTTTTTGGGCATGACATTGGATTCAAGCTAAGATGGTTAACACCATGAGAAAAGGAAATTTTAGAGGTGCTATGGTCATGGTCTCTATTTGGGCTATCTGGCAAGAGAGAGAGGAGGCTTCCAATAACTGGGGTCGATGAGCTTCTGATCATATTGTTAAAAGCTTTTATTGAGGTATTCTTCTGCTTGATGAGTTTAAAGGCTCTGGGATTCTGAACTGTGAATGAAGATCCCTATGTAATAATAAATCTGTCACTTTTCTAGCCAAGATAATTTAAAAAAAAAAACTTTCAATCAAGTTGTTACTAGTCGATCTGGGCTGGACTTGGCATGGTTTTAAATCAATATGTCTTAAGACAAAAAAAAATCACATATATTCTAAGCAATAATGAGATAGGACAAGGGGAAATTAATTATCAAGCAAAGGGTATAGAAGCAAAAACATAAAGGTCGGTCCAATCCCATAATAATTTAATCAAGCATTTGGCATGCAAAGAATTTTTTAAAGTTAATTAAGAAGCGAAATCTATCAAGATACAGGTGATCGTCTCATCTTCCCAAGTGGATGCTCCATCACATGATTCTTCAATGCCCATAAGAGAAAAGTAACAAAAACTATATAATTTGACCAAAAAAATTTATAGGAACCTTCTGAACAATAGCTCTATTTTCTCTTTCTTTATTTAAGCAGTTATTAGATTCTAGTCACAAAGGTCGAAACACCAAAGTGTCAATGTCCTTCTTTAGGTTTTTTTTTTTAATTAATAACTAGAAAAGCAAAGTATTCAATAAAAACAATCAATATGAAAGGAAAAGAGGGCATACCGTTTTATATGTACGAACAATCTAACTTCCTTTATACAGTTGATGAGTATCGAAATAGAGAAAAATTAAAGTAGAAATTGTAGAATAAAGTTTGGTTTGAATTTTGATTTTGGTTTTGGTTTTGGTTTTGGTTTTGGTTTTGCTCTAAGAAATCTGTTTCAAATATTATTCCACAACGACCACCTGACTTAAGAGATTTTTATAAAGAGAGATTGCAAATCAGTCAGCTTGTTATTGAACGGCGTACGACTCGTAAGCTAACAAATAACTTTTTCTTATTTTAAGTAATATTTCTTTTTTGGTTAAATTTTAAGTAATACCATGTATTGCTGTTAGATACTTCAACGTTCCACGTGTACTTTACTCAATGGAACGTGTCACCTTAGAATATATGAGTTTTTTATTTGGTTTGCTTTTCTTCTTTTTTATTTATATTTTTATATAAAAAAAATTATACAACGATCCTTAATTTATTATAAAAATAATATTTAAATTTTTTATTATTTTTTTAACAAAATAATTTTATTATTATTAAAAATAACTACATAAATAAGTTTTTACTCTTGTTAATTATATTAGATCGTAAATGTTACGGTTTAAATAAATTGTACTTAAAATAATTAAAAAAATAAATAAAAACATAAAAAATAATTTATTATTTTTATACTATCAATTTTTCGTAATAAAATAAAATTATTATAAAAATAAGTATATAACTTAAATAACATTTTCAGAATAAACATTATATATTTAGAGTAACGTTTCCTAATTTCTTTTCTTAGTTATTGGGTTTCATATTTAAGATTTGTTCTTAAATCACATATTTTAATAATGTAAAAGTATTATTTGATAAAAAAATTTATTGTATTAAAATTTTAATAATATTTTTATATAAGTTTCTATTTTAATTATATAAAAAATAAAAATAAAATTATATTTGAAATAAATCCACGTAATTATCAAGTAAGCTTATTAATCTTTACAAAGTAAATAGTCAATTAAAAAATAGAAAAAATAGCATAGGAATTTTATATACGAGGAAACTGTATAGGTAACATTATAAAATAAAATTTATTATAAAAAAAATAATAAATATCAACGTTACACTTGAACTAAAATTTATATATATAAATCACAAATAAGGTAATCTACATATATATATATATATATAAAAGGTATACTTAAACTTTACAACTTCTTTTAACTTCATAGAAATAAATTTTATATTTATACAATCAAATGAAAAAAAATTTCATATTTATATAAGCAAATAAAAACAAATGATATGTACGATATTTTATATTTAATATTAATAAATATTAGTGAAAACAAATAAATATTCAAAAAATGCTAATATAAGTAAATATATTATAATCAAAATCTATTTACATTTAATAACATAATGATATAGTAGAAAACATAAAATATATTATTATCATGATAAACTTTTTTTGGAATAAAATTATGGAAACTTTAATCATGTCAATTTTATAAAAAATTTGTTAATTTTATTCTCATAAATATAATTTTAAAAAAATTCATCCATGCAAATATTTTTCTTAATCCTTTGTTGATATATATTTAGGCTTTGAAGTTCTAATTAATAAAAATAAAAAAAATTATTAGTTTAAACGGATAATGTAATGGATTATAGAAAAAAATTATTTTACTTGCTTCACTTTATATGGTTATAAATTGTAGATAGAATATACGTGAAATATAAAAAATAAATAGTTTTGTACTTTAATGTGAGTAGTTTAGACTATTTTATTAGTATAGTGTGAGTAATACTATGTTTTTGGGATCGTTGAGTGTTCCTAAGATAGTGATTGTGGGTGATCGTTGTTGAGTAATTTCCAACGTTGACTGTACAATATATTGTTCACGTTACTGATCATTAGTTTCCAATCACACTACTTAATGTTGTGTTGGCTATGAAAGAGAGTCAAATTCGTGTGTCAAATCAAGTAGTTGTAGAGGTAGCAAGCGAGATCAACAATAGGCAGTTAGAGCAATGCGGTCCCAATTAATAGAGGTATTTGAGTTTATATTTCTGTCATGTTGTATTTATTTCTTTGTGAATTGTTTGTTGCTAAGTGATTGCTATAAGAAATCTAAAGATTTTTACCACATAGATATGAGTTCTACGTGAATTTACCTCATTATAACTCATCCAGAATAGCACCAGCAACCTGATCCCCCATAACATTCTAAAACTTTTGGAAGAAGAAAGCAAGCATTCCATCAGGTCCAGGAGCCTTCACATGGTGCATTTGTTTGAGAACCATAAGTAAATCTTGTCTTGTCAAAGGACATAACAAGCATGGTTCATATAACTAGTTATTTTGGGTGTAACACAATTAAGCTCCACCTACATTCCAACAATTTTCTCACTAGTAAACATATGTTTACAAAAATTCAAAAATAACCTATTCATACCCTGTTGAGATGTTATCCAATTTTAGCATCCTCAAACAAATTAACCAGCCACATGGTTCTGTTTCCTTCTATCATTAACTTTCCAATGAAAAAATCTCAAGCTCCTACCCCTATATTTTAACCACACTTGCTTAGACTTCTACCTCCATATAATTTCCTCCCTTTCTAATAGAGAATTTATCTCCCTTTCAATTCTAAAAATGGTCCCCATATCAACACATTAGGTCCCTTACTTTTACAATATTTTAATTGCATTTTCAACCTTTCCAGTCTTTTCATGAATGCCTCAAATAGGTCCAATTCCACTTATCAAGCTTCACAGCAATGAGTAATTTTTCCAGAGGTGAACTAGGTTGCAATCCAACAACACCCTAAGCCTTCCCAACCACGTGCTCACATCCATCAATACCCAACCAAAACTCATCAAACTTGAATTGTCTTCTTCTTCTACTACTTATGGTTACTTCAGTACACCTACACTTCTCGATGATAATAGCAGTATGATCAGACGTTGACTCTTCCTTATGTGTGATGAGACAAAATCGACATCAAGTTAGTAATACTGACCTTACAGATACTTTGGTTTTATATTTGTAAAACTCTCGCAAGTGCAAGAATCATTTTATAGAAAATGACAAGTATACTCCCAAGGTCGATCTAAGGAAGAAATATATATAGTTTTTAATTTATTATTCAAACTTTTGAAAATGAAATTAAATTTTAAACATCTTGTCATGATATTTTGATTTTTTGTGTTTCCTAATCTAATATCATAAAAAAATAAACATAGATATGGATTCAACAAATAATTATGTAAATTTTTATCATTCATAACAGTGGAGTATTTATGGATATAATAATTAAGTTAATTATGCTTGCTCATATTATTTAGGTTATTAAATATATAAGTTGATATTTATTGATTCTATCTTTTTTTATATAAATACCACAATTGGTAAGGTTAGATATTATTTTTTAATTAAACAAATCAATTAACACCCAGGGTGGGGTTGATAATTAATTTGGTTAATTCATTTTTTCTAACAAATTGAAAATGAATCATTTAAATGTCACCTTTGGTAGGGTTAGACATTTTAAACTTTATTTAAGGTGTCTAAATTAAATCTAAAAATTTAATTATCTCAGTACTAACTTTCAAGTTCTAAAACCATTATTAAAAATATGTTGTTAATACATTTTCGAATAATAGTTCTTATAAAAACTTTTGAAATAGAGCTTTACTCTAACTAATAGGCAGTTGCACTAACAAATAAAAGAACACTACTCTAAATCAGACATGATAATTAAACCTTAAGATCTAATTTTCAAATTTAAGTTTGTAATGAAAAATAATATATTTCTCTTTAACATCCTTAATATAAAATCTTGAATAAAAACAAAATCAATTTATTTTATAGAAATGTTTTACCTATTTAATATTTCGCAAGCATAACAACGTTATTATTATATCATATTTACAAACAGTCAAATATGTTAAATTTAATCATAGAAAAATTAAATATAACATATTAGAATAAAACATAAAAATATCTATAAAGAACTCATTTTAAAATTATACCTCAAAAGAATTCTTACATAACTTTAATACTAATTCTGTTTTTAGAAAACCTCCAAACGGATTTACATTTCCGTTTATTGAACTAAAAACTAGAAATTTACAAAAAACATAACTAGTTCTTCTCAAAAAGAAAAGAACTTTAAAACTAAAAAAACTAAGAAAACTTTATAGAGAGAGATATAGAGAGAAGAGTTGAGAAATTGTGTGTTTTGAGATTGAGGGAGAAGGTCTTTTTATAGGTGAGGAAAAGGATAAAAAGTGGACAAATATCTCAAAAATTGGTTTTGGATGCGTTTGGACAGGCTGTCATGCGTGTGGGCTGAAAGTTGCAACAGGATGCGGCACTATGTGTGACATGCACGCGGGCATCCATTTTTCCATTTTTCTGTTCTTTTGACATTTTTTCATTTTTCTCTCTCAACATATTTGTGATATATTGCCTCTAGTATTTTTCTTCGAATCTTTAAATTATTTTTGAACGAAAATACCTAAAAAATAATAAAAATATCCATGATTCTAAAAAAATATTTATATAAAAATATGATAAAATAATACAAATATAAATCTATTTAATTAATAAAAATATATTAAATCATGGTAATTTTAGTACTTTTTAAGCACTTATCAATGCGCCACCCTCAAACCTAGGAACTTCTTGAGCCACACAAAATTCACATAAGTCTTGTCTAGTCTTGCTTGTGTGTTACATCCTCTTCTATTATTACAAGTATACCTATATCCATCGAAGTCCACCTAATGCAGATCACATTTATACACAACCTTACTAAATAGATCAATTTGATTATGTGTTATATTACCTCTAAGTTTATCTTTCCAACAAGCAATTTAATTGAAATCCCCAAAAATAAGCCAAGGAAGAGAGCATATTTTAACCAATCTACATAACATAACCCAAGAATGAAATCTCTCAGATTTCTTAGGATTCCCATAGGTCTATGTGACCTTACCAAAGCCCTAGTCTGGTATGCCTACCACCATGTCAATATGCCATATATTAAATGATCTTATAGAAACATTTAGCTCATTCTTCCAAAGAACCATATGAAAACCCTCTCTACCTCTTCTAGAAACCATAAAACCATCATCAAAATCCAACCTAACTCTTAATAGCTCATATTCACTAGCCTGTAATCTGGTTTCCATAAAAAAACAGATTAAGGACCTTTTTGTTGATAACTTCCTATAGCACTATAAATGTTTAAAGGTTCCCAAGTACCCTAATATTCCAAGATAAAGCATTCATATCTCATGATAGGGTTTCTCCACCTAAGTCCCAAGTTGAGAAATTTTACACAAACACATTATAGTCATTGATCACACAAGAACTAGTGACAACATGCTCTATAATCAAACACCTTACAACACTAGCATTCCATCTTTTTTCTTTTTTCCAAAAGAGCCTCTCACCCTTAGAACACCTAAATTATTCTTTTCCCCAACCCCTTCCTTTTTTGATTTATGCTACTACCCTCATAAGACAAATTATACATGGTGTTTTCCACAAACAAAGCACCACTTGCAACACCCTCAGTTTCTAAAATCGCCTTTATATCATTAACATAGTAACTTACCACCATATCAAACAACCCCAACTCCTTACAATATTCCTCATTTCTTTATTTTGAAGACACCTATGAGCACACATTAGGAAATACAAACACATTATTCACCTTACCACTCATCATTTTCCCAATTAAATAGTCACTATTCTGTTTGTCACCCACCACCATATCCATACAAGTATCATCACAAAAATTCACATGATTTCCCACATTTAAAGATCCCATCAAACTAGGCTCTACTCCATTTACAATTAAAGCTTTACATAAGCCAACACCCCTCAATTCACAAACCACCAACTCCCTACAACTTCCATCAATTTGATCACATTTTCCATCTGTTTAATCAAGATAAGATACCCTCAAAATCCAAACCCAATCCTTCTCAACACCACCCCCAACAATCTCCCTACCAACACTAGCACCCAACTCTCACTACTTATTTGCAAATACTTATCTAAAAACCACTTCTTGACAAGCCCAAGATTTTTATTTCATTCCACAAATTTTAGACATAAACCAAATAGGCTAGGGGACTCATTCTCCACATCTCTTTTCTTATTACAACTTCTTGTATCATTACCAAGAACCTCACATCGAAAAAAATAAGAGGTAGCTTTTTATACCTCAAATCAACCCAAAAGTGTCCAACATTTTTCCTACTCTTCCAAAAACAAGCCAAGATTGGCTTTCACACATAGTAGATGACTCTAATCATACCATATCTCAGCACTAAACCACTTGAGGGTGAGAATAAGTGCTTGAAAATCACTCATATTCCATGATTTTACTATGCTTAATTGAAATAAGTAAGATTGATTGTAGCATTTTATTTGATTATTTATACAAATCTATTTGTTTAGAATCATATGTACATTTTATTGTAATTCAAGTGTTTTATCTTCAAAAGAGAGCAATAATATCAACACATGAAGAAAAAAAACATAGAGCACTCAAATAACACCCTAAGAGCTAAAAAAACTAATGCATATAATATTACATTAAGAACCAACCAATGTGTAAAGGGTACAAGGAAAAATTCAAGACAACCAATGCATGCCGTAGCAAGGAATGTGTGCCACAAGAAGCACCTCTCGGGAAAACTTACTAAGCACGTTGAACTTTGCATGTCACAATGAAGAATAATGTGTGTCGTGGCTCAATCCTCTTAGGTTGAAATGTGCTAGTGTTATTCAATCTCGTGCCATGGTGTGATAAAAACATCACAATACGTGTTGTAACTTTTTGATGCCAAACCATGTTTAACGCCCCTTCTTATGAATAGAAAAATAGTCTCAATAGTTTAACTAGTTTTTCTTTTACAATAATGGTAATCGTCCATAGTTTTTTAGTGTAGAATTTAGGTTAGTCATTCCACCACCATATACAAATATAGGAAAAAATATTCCAATTTTAAAGAAGATCCGATGATTTGAAAAAGGTAGTGTTGCCTATTTAGAGATCTTGAATTATTGTTATTAAGAGAAAGTAATTTTATTGTTATATCTTTCATTTCTCTTTGCAATCTCATAGTTGACTTAATTTTTTTCAATTTAACTATGATTGGTTGATTGTGTACTATGAGATTTTAATTGTTTCGCATCTAATGATTGGAAAAACAATTTTATAATTTAAATAAATGAGAGTTTTATTTATTTCTTGCTCAAGTTCTTAAAATAATTAATTATAAATTAATGATTGATCAAATCTTAATTTATAATTAAAAAATATATTTACTTTGGGTTTACGAATTAATTAATTTCAACCACGATCAAGAAAGTTATCAATGAATTGGGGACCTTGATTCATATATTTTCCTCAATTTTTTAATTAATCAATTCGAAGTCGACCTATAAAGTCATTGATTAATTGAGAATTATATGAATTTACAATGACCGTGGAAGTTTTCTTATTTAGAAATAGAAAAAAATCATTAAATATAACTTGTTATTTGAATAAATTAATTTGTTTCTTTTCATGAAGGATTATGCTTGCTAAAATCTCATATTCCTCTATCATTGTAGGTTTAGCTATAGTTTAGTTTTCTCATTTTTTTACACGCCTTCATTTGCATACTTTAGTTTACTCGCTTTCATTTACTTTTTTTTTAAATATAAAGTAATTAAGAATTTAAAGTTTTGTTCTGCCAACCAACAATTGTTAAAGTGTTTAGGACTTATTTTTCTTAACCATATTAGAAAATAATTTAATTTTTTTAAAACTATCGCATTGTCTTGAGAGATCGACTTTAGAAGTATATTTGTTACTTATTATAAGTGATTCGTGCACTTGCAAGCTTTATAAATATAAATTTTGTGCACTTTTTTATTTGTTTTGTTTTTAGTTTTTTTTTATTTTTTTATTTATGTGATTTTGTGAATATATGTGATATGTTTTGTTATTTTTATTTCTTTTCTTTAATTCATTTATTTTTAGTTGTTAATTTGATTTATTTTTATTGGCAATCACTTGAGTCACTACTAAAGCCTTTAAACATAAGAGATGCTTTATCAAGGGGACACTAATGAAGGAGTATACAAGGCCAATTATTGGCACTGATACATCTTCTATGTAGTTAGAAGAGGCACCTAGGAGCTATTATTTAAAAAATATTCATTTTTTCGTGTTTCCATCCTTCTACAAAATTCCCAATGAAGATCCTTTGACTTTTACTAGAGATTTTTACTTAACTGTACATATATTCCTTTTGATTGAGCTTATTGAGGACCAACTAAAAATGAGGTGTTTCTCATATACCCTCAAAGATAGGGTTAAGGTATGCCTAATGAATTTGTTATTAGGTTCCTTGATAAGTTGGGAGAAAGTTTACAATAAATTCATTGGAAGATACAATTTCTATAAGAAAATTTCGGATTTGAGAATAAAATTTTCTACATTCACCATCCTATAAATTTTGGGATAGGTTTAAATAATGTCCAATTCAATGCCCATGCCACAGCTTCCCATTGTAGTTGCCAAATTAATTTTTCTACGATGGATTCATACAATTGTGGTAATTCATAATTAACAATTATATAGGTAAAGCTATAAGAGAAATAATAGCCTTAGAGACTTTTGATCTCTATAAAATGTTGGTTACTAATTTCCAACAAAAGAGTACTAGAGTAAGAAGAGACAGAGTTAATGAAATAGTCTTCAAGAACTAAATAGCCATGCAATTTGTGAAATTGATGAGGCAAGTTCAACTTCTAACTACCAAGAACACCCCGAACCAAGAGGTATATGGAGTCTATGGTATATTTGGCCATGGTTTTAATGTTTTCTCTTTTGTAGGTGATTATTATACAAGTACTAGTCATGAATTTTTATCTTATGTAGAGGGACCAAGCTAGACCTAGGAGTGATCCTTATACCAACACCTATAATTTTGGGTGGAGAAATCATCCTAATTTCTTATGGAAAGGAAATAAAACCCACATATATCCAAACCAAATGCAAGACCCAAATTTAAACCAAAATATACCACCCTATCTACCAAATAATCCAACCTTGGAGGAAAACTTGAATTATTTCACTCAAGTAAGTCGAGATAAAGATGTGAAAAATAATCAAAAGTTGGACTCTTTAGAGGCATCAATGAAGAGGATGGAAGGACAAGTTGGGTTGATCAAATAAAGAAAATATTGGTTTTCATTTCCCTTGTGATAATTTTTTGATTTGGTAGTTCAATCTATGCTATGATTTATCATAGCTAAGAAAAGATAAGAGAAGGGAAGCTTTCTATTCAATCTCCACAAGCTTGGGCTATTACAATCCTTTGGAATGGTAAGGTTAAAAATAAATAATTTCCCAAAATTTCTAATGATTTACTTAATAATGTAGGAACCACAGGTGGAATGCAAGTTGTACCCAGAGAAATGATGCAATTATAAAGTCTCATGAGAGGATTCAGAATGAGTCATCTGACCCATATACATTACACAAGGCATCAAAACCATATCAACCACCTATGCCTTCCTATGCAATGTTTTTAAAGAATTGAACACTAAGAGAAGAAAGTATAAATATAATGAAAAAATGATTGTATTAGAAGTTGCTAATGCAGTGTTTCAACAAAACCTTTCACCAAAATTTAAGAATCCTTGTAGTTTTATTATTAATACTACTATATGAATAAAAAAGGTGGTTAAGACTATGTTAGATTTAGAAAAAAGTATAAATCTCATGCTTTACTCAATATACTTGCAACTAGGTTTTGGAGAATTGAAGCCCACAACCATGTGCCTTCATTTAGCTCATATATCTGCCAATTATCCTAAGAGTATGGTTGAGGATTTTCTTATACAAGTAGGCAAACTAATAATACTTGTTGATTTTGTCATGATGGAAATGTGGGAAAATCCATCGATAGGAAAGGAATACATTATTCTTCTTAATAGGCCATTCATAGCCACAATCAAGACTTTTATTGATGTCCATAGTGGGAGATTAACTATGATAGCCTTGAGAAAAACTATTCATTTTAAGTTTTTGATTTATCTTCTATTCCTTATATTTCTATTGATGATGAGTATTCATATATTGATTGTGATGACACACTTGCTTATAATACCTTCTTACAAGATGAGATGAATGATAAACTTCAATATGCTTTAACTGTTGATGGGATACAGGAAAATATAGATGAGGAGATTAAAGGATACCATGAATATTTAAAATAGTGCTGAAACAATAGATGAGTCTAGTACACCCGTAGATCTACCTAGGACCCCATCGGGGAAAGAAACACTCCACCTAAGTTGAAGTTGGAGTTGAAAGACTTACCTAAGAAATTTAAATACGGGTTTTTGGGCAAGGTGGACACCTTCTTGGTCATTATTTCTTCTACTTTAACCCTAACCCAAGAAGTAAAACTAGTGAAACAGCTTAGGAAATTCAAGAAAACTAAAGGTTAGAGTATTGGAGATAATAGAGGTATTAGTTAGACTATATGTATGCATAAGATTAATTTAGAGGACAATATCAAATATGTGAGAGAATCCCAAAAAAGACTTAACCCAATTATGAAAGAAGTAGGAAAAGTAAAATTTTAAAACTCCTAAAGGTAGGAGTTATTTATGCAATTTTTTATAGCAAGTGGGTTAGGTTGGTCTATGTGGTACTGAAGAAATCAGGCATTACCGTGCTAAGAAATGACAAGAATGAGTTAGTTCTTACTAGAACCATAACGAGATGCAGGATGTTTATCGACTTTTGGAAATTGAATTGTACACTAAGAAATATCACTTTTTTCTTCCATTTATTGATCAAATATTAGAAAGATTAACTAAGTAAGACTTTTATTATTTTCTTGATGGTCTTTCAGGATAATAATAGGTATGAATTGGACCAGAAGCTCAAGAAAAGACCATATTCACTAGCGTATTTAGGACATTTGCCTTCAAAAGAATGCCATTTTGTTTATCCAATTCTCATGCCACATTCCAAAGATGCATGATGTTTATATTTTTCGATATGGTGGAGAAATTCATTGAGGTATTCATGTATGATTTTTTTGTCTTTGAAACCACATTTGATGATTGTTTGCATAAGTTGACTTTGGTTCTAGAAAGATACATTGACTTCAACTTAGCTCTTAGATGGAAAAAAATTCACTTTATGTTGTGTTAAGACATATTATTTCAAGTAAAGGTCTAGAAATGGATAAGGCTAAAATCAATTTAATTGCTAAATTACCATTACTTACTAATGTAAAAGGAATTAAGAGTTTCTAAGAGCATGTAAGTCCTTATAGGAGATTTATAGAATATTTTTCTAAATAAGTCATCCTTTATGTAATCTGTTAGCCAATGATATCTCTTTTAAGTTTGATAATGGTTGCCTTATTGTTTTTAATACCTTGAATGAAAAGTTAACTTCTACACCTATTATCATGATACCTAATTGGTCTTTACATTTTGAGATTATGTGTGATGCTTCTAATTTTGCCATAGAGGTTGTTTTTAGAAAGAGAGTGGATAAGCATTTACATATCATTTATTATAGTAGTAAAACACTCAATGATACTCAACTTAATTATTCTACCATTGAAAAAGAAATTTTTGGTTGTTGTGTTTACATTTGATAAATTTAGTTCTTATTTGGTAGAATCTAAAGTAATTGTGCATTCTAATTATGTTGTTTTGAGGTATTTATTAAGTAAACTGAATGCTAAGCCAAGATTGATTAGGTGGGTCTTGCTTTTGCAAGAATTTGATATAGAGATCATAGAAAAAAAGGAATTGAAAATGTAGTAGAAAAACATCTGTCTAGATTAATTTATGATTTTGTCACTATTGGGAGTGATAAGGAAATGGATATTGTTGAAACGTTTCCTAATTAATGACTAATTGTAGTAGGCCCAAACCCATGTATGTTAACATAGTCAATTATCTTGCTAGTGGTATTTTGAGGCCTAATATTCCTTTTAAGGAATAGAAAAGATTTTTTCCATGATGGTAGGCACCATTTTTGAGATGAACCTTATTTTTTCAAGCTTTGACAAGTTTAAATCATCAGGAGATGTGTGTCTGAGGAAGAACAGGAGAGTATTTTGACTTTTTTGCTAGAGCTTCATTATGGAGGCTATTTTGGCAGTAAGAAAATAACCCTAAAGGTATTACAACATGGTTTTTATTAGCCAACTTTGTTTAAAGATGCTTGTAATTTCTATATGCATTGTCATAGATGTTAAAGGATTGGTAACATAGGAAAACATGTGCATAGCTAAGACATTAAACTGGCACTTGGTGATAGGCAACACACCATCTTAGGTAGTATTATTTTCTTTTATTTATCAGTAGCTAATTTTCTATTTGGTCCTTTTATTACTTTTCTAAACATATGCATAGTTAAAAACATTGAGGAAATATTTAGCTTAGGTTTAGGAGGGTGAAAATAGACCTAATAGAAATTTTTTTATATATAATTAACATGATTTTAGTTAATTTAAAGTGAATAATTGAGTCTTTGCATTGTTTGTTTGATGTCTTAAACATATTCATGGATTATTATAAGAATTAGTTTTATTCATAACTTATGTTTTATGCTTGGATGAACCCAAAATCGGTGTTTAAAAATTAAATAGTAGAGATTACCTTATGAGATATTATTGAGCCTTTGTCATTTTATTCTAACCTTGTGAGATATTGTTGAGCCTTTATTAGTTTATTCTAAGTGATGATACTTCTTCTACTTCTTTAAACATCTTCTTATTATTTCAAATTGTTAGATGATCTTAATAGGCTTTGCATTGGGTTAAGAGTAATGTCCCATATTGATTAAGCACAATGATATAGTAGAGTTTATAAGGATTATTGATATCTTCACCCATTTGGTTAACTTTTTTGGAATGTAAGGCTCATAGTTCTTTTGGAATTTAACATGGTATCAGAGCTTTAGTCGTTTGGGCCAAAATCTTTGAGCCTCACCTTACAAAAAAAGAATGAAATGTGCCTAATACTAAAGAGACAAGTGACTCAAATAGAATCAAATATAATACAATAGATAAAAAATAATATGTGATGGGCTTTATAAGAGACAAAGACCCACGCTTTGAGGGGGGACATTAAGAGTAATATCCCATATTGATGAATCACAATGCTATGGTATAGTTTATAAGGATTATGGATATCTTCATCCATTGGGTTAATTTTTAGAATTAGAAGGCCCATAGTTTTTACGGACTTTAGCACATTGAATTTTAGGACTTTAAACATCTTATGAAGTATCATGTACTTAATTCCATTGCTTAGATTAAATGATTTGAGTATAAATTAAAAGTGTGTCTATCTTTTTTCATGCTTGATTTCTATTAAAAAAGATATATATAAGGGGTTTCCTTAGAGCAACATGAGCCAAAATAGCCGCTTACCATAACAAATATATGTATATGGGTCCATTATAAAAAAAGGAATTAAAAAGAACAAAAAATAGGCGAACAATAGTATAACTAAATACTATGACCCTAAATTCATTAAATAGTGAGATGGTTATTACCAAATAGTAGGAAATTTCTCCCTTGAAGTCAAAAGGATTTCATTCATCTTAATGCACATACTTGAAATTTTTACTTAATGATTTTGATTGGAGTATGAGATTAGTAATATCATATTTATATAATTATAATATTTTATTCATTTCAAGAGATCAATCCTATGCATACTTGAACCTTTCTTGTTATAAACATATGCAGACCTTTTTGCTTTATTCTTCCCATAATTGATGTTTGCATATATCTTGTTGAGTGCTTGAACCCATAAGATTAGTGTGATATATTCGAATTTGAATTCCTAACACTAGGATTGGGTGAGTCAATGTTGATATGTTCAAGTAATGAAGCATGAGTTTGTGATGTTTGTTGATTTAAATAATTAACTTTGATCCTTTAAGATGTTGAATTAACTTGTGCTTAAGATTTTAATTGTGAATTGAAAAGAAACTAAAGCATGATAATTTTTGTTGATTTTAGTTTTTATTTTGTTATATTTTGTTTTACTTTTTCATATGAATTATTTTTAGTTTTAATTTTTTGCATATTAGGATATTTATGAGTATTATCACTGAAAGCCTTTATGAGGCTTAAACTAATCAACTAGGGCTATTTAGGTGTTTAAAGGCTTGTTACATAAGCTAAATGTAACAGTATCAATATACAAAAATGATTTAAGTCTAATTTAGTTATTTATTTTAATTTTATGTTTTTAAATCACTTTACTTGTTAGAGATAGCAAGTAGTTGGTTGGAGGCTGTACTAACTGTTTGAAACGAACTCGTATTCCATAATTCTATTATGCTTAACTAAAATAATTAGGTTCCATTATATAATTTTATTTTATTATTTATGCAAATCTATCTGTTTGAAATTATGAGTATGGCTCATTGTATTTCATATGTTTTAGCTTCAAAAGAGATTAATAATGTCAACACACGAAAAAAAACTTGAATCACTCAAATGACACCTTAAGAGCTAAAAAGACTAACATATGTAAGCCTTACATCAAGAACCAGCCAATCTTTATGTGGTACAAGGTAAAATTCAAAACAAGTAATGTGTGCCACAATGAAGAATATATGTGCCCCGGTGGACACCTCTCGAGAAAATTTATTAGGCATGTTGAACTTTTCTTCTTATAGTGAAGAATAATGTGTGCTATGGTTTTGTCTTCTCAGGTTGAATTGTGCTTATGTTGTTTAGTCTCTTGCCACAGTGCAATAAAAAGCATGTTGCGACACGTAATGTAATTTTCTAACTCTAACCCCTATTTAATGCCTCTTCTTATAAATAGACATATAGTCTCATTAGGTTAAGTACTTTTTCTTTCACAATAATAATAGTCGTTCATAGTTTTTAGTGTAGAATTTAGATCAACCATTCTATCATCATATATAGATACAGAGAAAAGACCTTCTAATTGTAAAGAAGTTCCAAGGATTTGAATACCCATTTAGAGATCTGAAATAATTTTTATCAAGAGAACATAATTTTATTGTAATATCTTTTGATTTTCTTTGTAATCTAATGTCTTGAATTAACTTTTATTAATTTAACTATGATTGGCTAATTGTGTAATATGATATTAGAAAAACAATTTTATGATTAGAATAAATAAGAGTTTTACTTATTTATTGTTTATGGCTTAAAATTTTTAATTATAAATTAATGATGAATTAAATCATGATTTATAATTAAAGAAAATATTTTAAAATTAATCATTAGAAATATCATATGTGCTCAATTGTGCATAAATAAATAAAATTTTAATTTAATTTAGTTTATTAATTTCAACCCTAACCAAAAAAGTTATTGGTTAAATGAGATTAAACCAGGTTAAAAATATCTTCTATTATAAATTAATAATTGAACAAATCTTAATTTATAATTAAAGAATATATTTACTTTAGATTTATTAATTAATTAATTTCAAGCTCAACTAACCAAGTTGTTATTTAATTGAGGACCAAATCTTGATTTATAATTATTTGAATTTATTACGATAGAGTGAGTTCGTTTATTTTAAAAATTAAAAAAATTAATAAATATAATACACTATTTGAATAATTTAATTTGTTTTTTCACTAAAAGGTTATTCACGATAAAATTCTATATTTATCGATCATCCTATATTAGTTTACTCTTTTTTTTTTACTTGCTTTCATTTAATTACTTTCTTTTAATATAAAATAATTTAGAATTTAGAATTCTTTTATACTAACCAATAATCGATAGTGTGATGACTTTTTTTTTAACCATATTAAAAAATAACTTAAGTTTTTAAATCCATCTCAATTCTTCGAAAGATAGAACATATTCGTTGCTTATTATAAATGATTGGTACACTTAAAACTTTATTTATGCATCCAATCCAAGTCAATAACCATACCAACACCTTACCATGCTTCATGTTTCTTTGAGATGCACCCAAAAAGCACATTAACTAAAACATATCTTCTTGGGAATCATCCCAGAAGAATAATTTTGCAGAACAAAGAGAGTTCCATCCAAATTCCATGTCCATCGATCAAACACAGAATTCCTATCCTCTGTCGAACCAAAATCAAATAGAAACAAGTTTCTTCCCACCACGCGAGCAATAAGCACAATTTTAACAAAAACCTCCATTATTGTCGTAACACTAATTGACTTTGCCGAAAAACTCTTACCCAGAGACTAAACTCAAAACAAGATTTATGATCCAAATTAGAATCATCAAAATCAAGAAATTTCATACCTGTAGGACGATCACAAAGGTTCTCCATGGGAAAAAACTTCACACCAGCACCCCCACACCACCATAAAAAAAACACAAAAATCACCATAAGAAAAGAGCCGTAGCACCACTAGAAAAATCTAATATCAGAAAAAAGTTGCAGAAACATCGCAGGAAGATTCGCAGAATTACCACAAGAAAAAAGGCAGAAAACATCACAAGAATTTTACTAGACAACACAAGAAGATCACACAGAAGGAAAACCTTGGATTTCATATGCAAGATGAAAGCCATACTGGCACTACACAAAGAAGGCGCGAAAGTTACTTAATCCAGTCGCGAGAGAGAGAGAGAGAGAGAGAGAGTCGAGTAGCCAGACAGGAGTTGGGAGCACTTCTGGGTTATACTAAGTCAATGTTTGATTTTTTTTTTTTTTTAAATGCTTGATTATAGGACATTTAGTGATGGGGTATCAAGTGTGTATGTATATTGGTTGTAGTGAATACTGATAAAATGATAAGATTAACCGTTCAAAATCTATTTAATTATTGAAAATTATATTAAAAACAAACTTATTATTTCCAAAAACAGCTCACAAAATAACCTGTTCAAAGATCCCATGGCTCTAACAGAAACCATTACTAGGCTCAATTTGTAACCAACCAATTAATTCCCTCTTCCTTTTGTTTCGCTCGATAATATTAACACAAGAAAAAAACTCTCCAACCAACAAATTAAAATATGCCTTATTTTCTCTACCATCCTCTTTAATCGTCATCATCCATTAATTTTTTTTTCTTTCGTTTTGATGTCAAACCTCTTTGTTCCGTACGTCTTCTGAGAAGGTGGTGGAGCAAAAATGCCACCACCTGCTCAGCCTCTTCAATCATTCTAATGTACTCTTCACAAATATATTCAACCACCTTAAGAAATTTATATTCTCATCATCATCCTCCTCTTCTTTAACCTTTTGAGAATGTACATATGTCATATTATTTGTACAAATCATTGTAAAACAAAAATAAATAAATACTTGTATTTTGAAAGCTTAAAGATTTCAAAATGAGAAGTACCATTTTAGCTCCCTTCCAACTTCTTGAGCTTAATGTAGTTTCAGCTCAAGACCTAGCATCAACGTCTCGTTCCATGCGAACTTATGCAATCGCATGGATTCACCCGGATCGAAAACTTTCGACCCGGGTAGATACTTACGGTCACAACAACCCAACATGGAATGATAAATTCGTGTTTAGGGTAGACGAAGAATTTCTCTATGAGGACACATCAGCTGTAATGATAGAGATCTATGCCCTTCATTGGTTCAGAGACGTTCATGTGGGTACAGTTAGGGTTCTCGTTGGCAATCTCATTTCACCAAATAAAAGAACATACAAAAACTACCGTCCTCAAGTGGGCATGAGATTTGTAGCTTTACAAGTTCGAAGACCTTCAGGTCGTCCACAAGGGATTTTAAACATTGGGATTGCTTTGCTTCATAGTTCAATGAGAAGCATGCCTTTGTATTCTCAGCTTAGTACTTCAGCTGTGGGGTATAAAGAATTAATGATGGGTGAAAGTACAACAGAATATTCCAATAGGAATCCCAAAAGCAATTCTTCTCAACAAATTTCAATAGCCAAACCTGCTCTCAGACGTACAAAGAGTGATTCAAGTTCAATGCTTGGATCTGACATGAGAGCTATGGAGTTTAGAGAAAACGGAAAGAAAACAAAAACCATATCTGAAATTAACAGTTATAGTACCGCAACATCGATTAAACATAAGAAAAAAGGTCCATCTAAAGCTAGCAGCTTACTTCTGAGTGGATCCTCAAGTTTGGTTACGAGCACAATAAGTAAGAACAAAAAAGGTAAAAAGGGAAGCAGCTCGCTCGTAAACGGACCAGGCGGTGCGGGAGGTTCAGACGTCATCCTTTACGCAAAAACAGTGAGTTCACTCGTTACCAGCTCCGAAGCTGACTCAGAAATTCAATTGAAGAAAGTGATCGATGAAATTCCAAACCACATCACCAAGGCTTCACCAAGAGTTATAAACAACAGGATGCCAATGCCACCTACGATGATGACACCACCAGGAAAATCGCCATTTAGCAAGTTCCAGCCAACTCCAGGGCCCTACGAGTACAACACACCAGCAAGGAAATCAAACATTGTAGGAAGAACGTTCATGACAGAGTCGGAATTGGGTCCATCGGCATCAGAGGTGGCAGTGGCAATTGCGAATAATAAAGCTGCGGCCGATGATAACGAGAGCTCGATAGTTGCATACAGCATAGATGAGAGTGTTGAAGGATTACAATCGAAGTTAGAGAGATGGAGAAGAGAGTTACCAGCAGTATATGATCGTGGTGGGGAGTACTCAAGTTTTAAGTCAAGTGAGACGGCAAGGCATACAAGGAGGCATACAGATGGTGGGAATGGTTTATTTTCGTGTTTTAGTAATATATGTGGATGTGAATGTTCCATTGTTTGTGGTGAAGGAAATAAGGGGACAAAGAAGAAGAAAGGTAAAGATGGGAAGATTATGAAGAGTCCATCTGCTGATAATTTGAGTTATTTGTCTTGAAATATGAATTATTGTGATGGTTCTAATTTGGGAACAAATTAAGAGCGTGTATTTTTCAATGCATGAGAGAAGATGAGTGTGTACGTACCAGTTGGGCCTATTGAGAAACCAAGCAATAAAATGGGACGCAGTTGAAGTTTGGTGATGGTTATGCCTTTAAATTGTATTTGTATTTTTTTTTTAAGTATGTATTACGAGTTTCGGCTGGTAAGAAATTATTTATAAGGAACAACTCGTAAAAGTTATAGTTAATCATTAATTAATATGGATATTACTTCTAACATTCACTCAAAATAGTGTTCTTGGTTTAAAATAGCCACATATTTGATTTATTTAATAATTTTTCCAACTAGCATAAAGTCATTACAAAACTAGGACTAGACCAAACAAAATAGCTGGTAGCTGCCACATCTAGAGTTTCGATGAACGTCACCCACGTTTTTTTTGCTAGAGTTTTGGTATCAATCTTAAAACACTCTTAATTATTACATAAATTCAATATTAAAAACAGTACTAGACCAAACAAAATAGCTGATAATTGTCGCATCTAGAATTTTGATCAATGTTCGTCGATGATTTTGTCATATTTATGGTCAACATTATTGATAATTTAATGGTTTAACTATGATTCTTATTTTTAATATTTATTTAAAGATATACTTAGTTTAACGAAATTAGTGTTGAGTACTTTTTCATTGTAATTTGGACATTGACAATGATTATAATTTTAATTTCACGTATACATCACAATGGTGATCTATTTTGAAAACGTTTTAGTAGGTACTGTATTGAAGTGACAAATATACAAATTAAATTTCTATGAGTGAGAAAATTTAGAACACACAGATCATATATACAAGTGCGTTATGGAATGTGTGAATGAATATGTCTCCTACAATTACTCACATTTTATTACTAAAGTAGTATAAAAAAATATATATTATAGGGATTGTAGAGGGTAAAAATCACCAGCATCTTGCCACGGCATCTACGATTATGAGAGCTTCAAAGATCCTCATGTGAAAGCACAACACCATTAAGATGTTTCTTAGAAGATCCAAGATGTTGGCAAAAACTCTCAATATCTTTGTAGAACTACCACACAGCACTTAATGGCTAGACATAGTCTCCAATAGCTTGATCACCATCGAGAGCAAATCTCCACCAGTATAGACCTTAATACACACTAATAAAAACCTCCTAGTAGCTTCCTCCGAGTGTGTCCATAACAAAAACAACTCCTTCCCATATCATAGAATCCCAATGGACCTACAGAACGATGTCCAATCTCTTAAGAACCTCAAAGGGCTTAAGAGGTCAGCTTTCAAAGAAAATGGAAATCTCTATGATGTTATTTACTTAAATAGCCCAACATGTGAACCGTCTCAAGAAAATATCATATTAGCTCCCAGTATCTAGTATAACATCCTTTCCAGAGTTATATCATTAGAAGGACTCCTCTTCGTGCCTAATTGGATAGTTTTATGGGATGTCCATTCCTTATCTTATCCTAATCTGAACATCTAGCATTTCTAATCGACAAAGAATTAGGATTATCTCAAAGCTCCTCCAAAATTGTTCATACAAGTTAATATAAATAGGTAACACAACCTTCAAACAAGGTACATTCAATACTGTGGGAAATTCTGAGAACAATTCTAATTATCTATATAATCACAAGCACTTGGAATCCTATAAAAGGTACATTCAGCCCTTACTTTCTCCTCCATTAGTCACCTATCTAACTTCAGCATTGGAATCCAGTTGGAAGCACCGTCCTTCTATTATGGTCTTCCATTGGGCTCTAATGTTTGTAATTCTTTTCATGCCTTCAAATGAATGTGCATGAATCCGTATGAACAATTTGGCACTGTTTGTGGGAAATGTTTTTTGATCAAATAAATTAAAAACTCTTAAAAGGCCTATTCCCTTATGGTATTCGCACAAAATACACGAGTGTCATACATAGAGAATAATTAGTCTCAAGAAAAACCCAATCTCTAATAAGAAGGTGATCATATGACTACACGTAACATGGCTAATCAAACAAATATCACTAAGACATTTTTAGATCAATTTATTTCCATAAACCAGAGGATTGAAACTCTAGTGCAACACAAGTAGCATTTTGAAAGCATGATTATAGACAATGTTCTAGTGGCATAGTCCACACAAGAAGCTCTTGAGGTAGGATACAAGTATGCTGATAAACAGCCCATGACTCATAATGGATAACAAAAGAGTGACCCGCTGCTCGATGGACAATGATTGCCATCCAAAAAGGAAGAAAGCACCAGAGGGAACTACCCATCTAGCAATTGCCAACATATCAAGAGGGACTCATGGAGACCTTCTATCTATTATGAAAGTTCTAAAATGGATGAAACATACTTAGACAGGTAAATAGGTTATTTTGAATTTTATCAAATTATAAATTCATAACCTAAATACAATATCCAAATATGAAATTGCTTGTAAATAATAAAGTATGGAAATTAAAAATAGTATATGAAATTTTTAAGTGGAAACAATCTAGACCATAACAATGACTTGAGAAAAAAATCACTGGTCCACCAAACAACCTAATCTATCCATTATGAAAATTAAATTTTAAAGTACAAACTCGATATGATAATACCCTCTCTAAGATAACACCCCAATGTATTTTACTTATGAGTCTCTACTTTATTTTTATAGCCTCCAAGATTAACTCGATATGATAATACCCTTTCTTTTTATAGTCTCTGACCAACATTTTGATTATCTCACCACTAGTCTGACACATTAAGGGATCAACCTACAAACAAAGTTAGCACAAAAGTTACAAGTGTCTGTGTATATTCTAGATGAATTTCAATAAGAAACAAATCATAATCCTAGTTCAAAACATAGATTAGTCGACATGCAACAAAGATTTCTATAACACATTAAGAAATAGTAACATAGGTAGTGATTTTTCTATCAATACTAGCAATTAATAATGCCTATAACTAAATCTAACAAGAGCAGTTATAGAGTTATGAATAATAGAGTTGAAAGCAATAGCTCTTAAAAATTTATATTCCATGTGGTTCTAAAAAGTGAGCCAAATGTTTGGAAACATGAAATTTGAGGCCTTAAACCTAGATCATTAAGAAAAGGTTAAATATACCCTTACAAGGTTGTAAATAATTACTTAAAAAAGGAGTATGAGCTAATTTCACACAGGGGTCAATTTTTTTTTAAATTATGTTAAGTACTCACTCTAATGATCAAGTCTATCATTTGATCAAGCAAGATGTGTTAACATTTTTAACCAAAGAATAGTCAATCAAAGTTATGCAAAATTTGATCGATCGAGTAAATATAGAAACAAGATGAGAGGGATTCGATAGGACTTAATGGTAGCTCAATCGATTAATAACCTTAATCAATTGATGGATTAAAGCAAGCTTTAGTAGCAAAAAATAATTCTAAGTGTTGTGACCATGTTCTAGTGAATACATAAGTGCAATACTATGTACGATAGTTATGAAAGATATACATGAAATAAGACTATCCGAAACTCGAGCGTTTCTTCCTCTTTGCTTGATAGACTTGATAACGAGCCTAGAAATAAGTTTACATGCAAACATTTTGTCTACAAAAATAGCCAACACATATGGCCTTACAAACTCCCCATTTGAAATTTTTGTTTGAAAATATCTCTCTCTCATTACATGACAATCATAGGAGTAAAGTAAGATTACAATGATGTTCTATAGATTACATAGTGGAGCTATCATATGATCCAATGAATCCATCTTTGTTGCAACTCGACAAGCTTGTATATAACTTAAACCATATAGCCAAAGCTTACAAAAACGTAACTTGGAAGCCTTATTGTAAATTACTTCAATTTACATAGAAATAAGCAAAGTGTATAGAAAAATCATGTAGTACATGCATTTACATCAAAGTATAGAGAGCAATCATATTCACATCACTATAACTCACCATAAAAAATAATGATGCAAAATGTTCTCCCCTTATATATAGCCTCTCCCTTATATGCATAATAATATGGAACATATGAATGAGGATATATGAATGAATCTCCCCCTTTTTTATATATGAAAAGGAAAAACCATTGGGAGAAATTATAAACTTAAGAATAAAGAAAAAAATGTATGCAAATATGACAAGAAGCTAAACTCCACCTAAAGGTAAAGTGTAATGAAATATAAACTCCTCCTATGTCTTATAAGACCCAAAGTGTAATACATATTTAATAATTAAGGAATAATTAAGGAGATGTAATTAAAAAAATTAAAACCAAATTTTATTTTACTTTTTTAAGTCCATTTGTATTTTGTGTTTGTGTGTTGACTTCTCGTATGTAAAACACAAAGTCTTCTTATTTTACTTAGTATTTTTTCTTCCTCAGTATTAGGTTAGTTATTATCCATCACTAATGCAGACACACTTAAGCTAGGAACACTATAATTGAAAGCATGTTTTTTCACACACCATGGGGTTGGTTGTTTAGTATGGCTAGGCTATGAGTGGCAGTTTTTGGCTTGGTTTTGGTGCATATACTTATGAAAATTACTCAATAATTTATGAAATGAAAAATATGATTTTTGGCACCTCGTTACACCCCTGAACAAGGGCCTCTCTACACCCATCAACAAGGTTATGGCAAGGTGGTTTGTGAAGACTATAGCGAGGCGGTGGTGAGATGGTCTCATCATTAGTATTCCTCTATATATATCCCTTATCTTATTGTTCATTATACAAATATGTAGAGGGCTCTATCAAATTGGCATCTCTTTTTTTGTTTCCAAATCACTATTACCTTGAATGTTGTTATGTATTAGTGATTCGTGATTGTATAGGAAAAATGTGCTCTTGAATGGTGATTAATTGAGGTGGTGTTTGCAAGTGAATTATGTGAGGAGCTTGTGTGGCTGTGAACCATGTGCCAATGGTAGTTACCCTCGTGCAACTTTTTATGTGAGGAGTGTGTGTGGCTGTGAGTTATGTGTAGGTTGGTAGTTGCCTTCGATGCAACTTTTTATATGTGAGAACAACTCTGTGAGAGCGGTTTGAGCTAAATTGTTTTAGTTATGATATATTTTTTGTGCAATATGTAGATTGACTATGTTTCCCACTTATAGAATTTATAGTTCATGGCTTAATTGGGTGTCCTATAAAGATTATTGGGTGTTTGTGTTTGATGATGGTTATACTGATTATTCTTAGTACTCATTACTGATCTATAGTTTCTGATCACACTATATATGGTCGTGTTGGCTTTATGTGTCAAACTAGGTTGTTATAGAGGCAATAAGTGAGTGTAGTAATAGGTAGTTTGGATAGTGGTCCCATTTGATAAAGGTAATAGGGTTTTACTTCTATTAGGGTTGTAATTGTTTTATTACTATGGATTTATTTGTTGTTGAATGGTTTTCCTAAGTAACACAAGATGTTACCACATAAACATGGGTTCTATGTGAGTTTACCTTGTTATATTTGGTGTTATGCATGCTCTATTATTTGGGCTAGTACAATCTGAGTTTAAATTGTGTATGTCTCTACATATTAAGGTTTAAAATCTAATTATAAAGCCTTTAATATTTATTTCTTACTTTTTGATTATTGATAATAACTCTACTACTTATTTACTACATGTATACTTATTTGTATTGCTACCTTCATTATCAATTAAGTGTTTATTTTGTATGCATGCTTGGGTAGAGTCCTTTAGAAGTTGTATCTGTTTAACTTGATTATATATATGGTCTTGCACTACTTCAATGTTGTTATGCATGATTAGATAGTTATGTTAGTATAATCATAGTTTCTATCATTTTTGTGCAAACATACTAGATCTAGGCTTTGATTAGAAATCTTATTTGATTTGTACAGTTGCATGTTTTATTTCCTTTACTTGTAGCATACCTATAGCTTTCTATTTATTACTTTTGTAGTACTAAATTAATTTACCTTCTTCCTTATTAATTTATATTGCTTTTGCTATTTAATTGCATGTGAGTTTGGTATGAGTTTTTAAAGAATTAGTATTTCATTACTCTAGTTTTGTATTAGATGTCATAATTTTTCTCTTAATAAGCCATGTTTTATTTGATTTCATATTGTGAGAGTACAAGTATCATTTATAGAATATGTTCCCATATATAAGGTTTTGAAATGATTTGAAATCGTTTATAACTTTTCAGTATGTATGGCTACTTTGCATGATGTGCATTGTTTGCTATATTTATACATACTACTGGCCTGGATAAATGCTTATGAGGTACTCCATCAGTAGTATATTTACGTAGTGTGTTGTTCCTTACTATTGATTATTTTTGTTGTGTGTTGAATTAAGCATGTTGTTTTGTACTTCCGTTGCATTATTTGCTTAATTCACATTTTTGGGATCTATTTGGCCAAATTGGTATATAGCTTGCAAAAATTTTCATAGGTTGGCATCTCTGCCCCTCACATAGGTCCTATTTACCCATCTGTGTCAAAAGAATAATTGATCTTCATGCAATGGTTCCTATGTATGGAATTCTTAATTGGTATCAGAGCGAGTAACCCCTATTTAGGTTGAATCACATGGGTGCTCGATTCTATAGCTCTATCTACACATATACACACCTTGTATGTTCATGTTTTTTGTGTCCAGTGGATAGGGTTATTGTTGTTCTGTGAGGTTGTTTATCTCCACAAAATTTTATTGTTTGCATGTTCCCTGTTTTCTTCTTCATGCATGTCTTTTTCTTGCTATTTCTTTGTCTTGCACAGTATGTTAATTGCTATATTTGTTGCTATGCCTAATTTTTTGATATTTTACTAGTATTCTCCCCTACTTGTTGCCTTGACATGATCTTTATGTGTGTTTTCCTTACTTACTACTTACTTCTTCTTTTGTAGTTGTTTGCATGACATCACGTCACATGTTTTCATCATGTAGTGTCAAAGTATTTGGATTTTTGTATCTGGAGTCTTATCATTCATATTCCATGTCATATAAAATGAATCTAACTTATTATCCTAGGTTCTTCTTTCTTGTACCAAGTATGTTGAATGTTGGTTCTCTATTTGTCTCTTGTTGTGTATTGTCCTTTTTATGCTTGCCCTTCCTTCTCTTTGCTTTAGATGTCTTTTTGGAAAAAGAAAATGTGTGTTACTTTTAAGAGTACATGTGTGCTTCTTTGTAATGTGCTTGTTTTGGTTTGCCTTGTGCATCTCTTACCTATCTTTAGGACTCTTGACTTATATGCATTAGACTTGTGTGTTTAGTTAGCTTTCCTTGTGTTTGGGATGTTGACTTTGTCTAAGCGTGTCTCTTGTGTCTATATTGGAACTTGATCCTTTCTCACATGCTTAGATGTTTTAGGAACATCCCTTGTTTATTCTTTCTCTTATGAGTGTTGCTTGTGTTGCTCACTAGTTAGTCAGTTTCTTTTCTTCTCTTGACTAGCGATGATGTGAGTTTTGTTAATGATATTTTTTAAGGCAACTATGTGTAGATTTTTTCCATTTCTCTCTCTTGAGGCAACACTACATGGTTTGTATGGATAATCTTTCTTGAGGCACATTTTTATGTTTTTGGCCTATGATCTCCTTTGAGGTCATCTTTTTATTGTGTTTCATAAGATTGATTATTTTACTCCCTTACTAACCTGCTTCTATTTTATGAGTGTTTCTTAACATGTTTAAATTAATTCCCTGCTTCTGTATTGTTTGTTTTCTACTATGTGTAGATGCTTTTATTTTAGAGGAGTTTTGAAAGTCTAGGATGCATAAACATCTTTACTATCTAACTTCCATACATTTAGGAGGAGAGATGTATGTCAATTGTATATTATTAGGAGGAGAACTGTGTTTGTTTTCATCCTTGATACTTGTCCCATTTATGAATTTATGTTATGCTGTATGTTCTTGTGATGCTTCCTTCTTCTTGATGTTACTTTGTATGAACCATGCATAAATATGACTATTGGTATGACATATTGCGTGCATTGTATACAATCTCTTGTTTCACATGTCTTCCTTTGTGTTTACCAACTTTCTTGTTGTAGTGAGTTACTGCATATTTCCTACATGTATTTGGTTGCTTGGTATTTTTTGTAAAATGCACAATACATGCTTTTTTGGTAGATTGAGATGTCTATTCTTATGTGTATGTATAGTACTGGGTGAGGTTATAGGATTGAATACACCCATGTGTTGTTGAGGGAAGATAGTTAAACCACTAAGAGTGTGCTAACTTGGAAAATAGTTGGACTCCTAGTCAACTTTTTCTTACAAATTTGCCAACACATTTATGTAGAATTGGTGTTTGACTGCTTGTCCTTTTGAGGTATTGTAAGCACATTGCAAAGCCCCTTATGCCTTTCTATAGCACGTATAGACATGGGGCTCCGTGCAATGTATCGCATTAGATAGGTGTTTTCTATCTACACTTCTCTTGGTTTATCTGTGTAATCATTTTGTTATTTCTTACATGTTTTTACATTGATGTTTCCTTGGTGTTATTCTTTTCCTGTTTTATGTGACTACATGTGCTACTTCTTATTTTGTTTGCTCTAATCTTCTCTATTGTGTTATGTGAGTGTTAGGATTATTGTATTTCTATTTGACTTCTATCTTTCATTTAGAGGTGTGGTATGTTTCATACTGTGTGTGTGCTTTGTTTGACTTTTCATGTCAAAAAAAGGGTGAAGTATGCATAACTTATATCTGTTTATGCATTGTGTTTGTTTGTTAACATGGCATTTGCTGCACAGTTTGTTGCATGGGATGGTGAGTGTAGTTTGCATTGAATTATGATTACCTAATATGCATACACTTAGGAGGAGTATTGCATATGTTTAAGGGGAGTTTACATATTGGTATTGCATGTAGATTGTGTTTTTTATGCTACATATTGATTGTGCTTAGCCTATTAGTGCATACCAATGTAGGGGGTATTACAATAGTATTTGGATAGAATACACGTTGTTTCTACATGATATGTTCATAGGGTATATGTTTATTTCATGTATGCATGTTATAAGTGCATATTGAAGTCTTTGAGCTTCAGATGAACTGCAAGCATTTTTGGCTAAAACCCTCGTGTTTAGAGTGACAAAATGGATGAGTTAATTTGTGAAAATGGTTGGTGCACTCAAGATAGATGCACTTAGAGTAGGTATGCATTTCGATTTTTTTTTTGTGCATCGTTGTTTTGTTCATGGGTACAAACAACTTTAGGTTATCTTCATTATCATCTCATGATTAATGTGGATCTGCATGTATTTAGTTATGTAGCGTTTTGACACAAAAAGCCAAAGGGGGAGATTGTATGTTCATTTATACTTTGTGTCTGTGTGTTGGCTTACAGTGTACAAAACATGAAGTCTCTTTAATTTAATCAATGTTTTGTCTTCCTTTATGTAAGATTGGCTATTTTAGATCAGTAATGCACACACACACACATAGGTATAAATACTACGATTGAAAGCATATTTTTTCATACACCACAAAATTGGTTTTTAATATGCATACTTGACCATGAGTGGCAATTTTTGGCTTAGTTTTGGTGCAAGTATTTATAAAAATTACCAATTTTTGGAATGAAAAAATAAAACTTTTGGCACCTTGCCACACACCTTGATAAGGTTGTGGCGAGGTGGTCCGACCATTGGCATTCCTTTATAAATTACCCATATCTTCTTGTTTTTATCCAAAAATGGTAGTAGAGGTCTATTAAATTGAAATTTCATTTTTCTATTTCTGGATCACTATTACCTTGAGTATTGTTAGGTATTAGTGACTCATGATTGTGTGGACAAAAGTATGCTCTTGAGTGGTGAGTACTCAAGGAAATGTTTACAAATGAATTATGTGAGAACTCTATGTGGCTGTGAGCCATATGTCAGCTGGTAGTTTCCCTCGTTCAACTTTTTATATGTGATGACAAGTCTATGAGAGTTGATTGAGCTAAATTTTTTAACTTCTCATACATTTTGCAATATGCAATACGTGGATTACATGTGTGTCCCACGTATATGATTTTTGGTTCATGGCTTAACTGTGTGTCCTACGAAGATTATTAGGTTTTTATGTTCGCCTATGGTTATGTTGATTATTCACATTCCTTATTATTGATCTATGGTTTCTAATCATACCACATAGGGTAGTGTTGGCTTTAGAGGAGAGGTAGGTTCATGTGTCGAACTTCATTATTATGGAGGCAACCAGTGAGTGTAGCAATAGGTAGTTCATACGGAGGTAATGTAATTTTTATTTATATCAGGGTTTTTATTGTTTTGTTGCTTAGTGGATTTGTTTGCTACTGAGTTGTTGTCAAAAGAATCCCAAGAATGTTAACACATTTAGGGGTTCTATATGAGTTTACCTTATTTTATTTGGTGTTATGAATGCTCTATTATTTTGGTTAGTATAATTTGAATTTAAATCATATATGTCTCTACACATTGAGCTTTAAACTCTTATTAGAAAGCCTTTAATATTTATTGCTTATTTTCTAATTACTGATAATATATCTACTACTTATTTATGATTTGTGCTTATTTGTATTGTTCCTATGATTATCAGTTAAATGTTTATCTTTCTATTGTATGTATGTTTGGGTAGTCCTTAAGGAGTTAGTATCTCATTAACCTGATTATGTATCTGGTCTTGGACTCCTTCAATATTGTTATGCATGATTAGATTTTTGTGTTAGTATAATGTTAGTTTATATCTTGTATGTGCAAACATACTAGATCTAGACTCTGATTATAAAGTTTATTTGTTTTGTGTAGTTGCATGTTTTCTTTCCTTTACTTTTAACATGTCTATAGCTTTCTGTTTATCACTTTTAACATGTCTATAGCTTTTAACATGAGTTTGGTGTGAGTCTTTAAAGATTTAGTATCTCCTTATTCTGGTTGTGTACTAGATGTCAAAAATTTTCTCTTAGTAAATTGTGGTTTGTTTGATTGCATGCTTTGCGAGTACAATTATCATTTACCAAACATGTTCCCATATATAAGTTCTTGAAGTGATTGGAAATCCTTTATAGTTTTTTAGTATGTATGACTATTTCATAAGATGTGTTGTTTGCTATGTTTATGCAAGCTGCTAGCCTGGATAAAAGCCTATGAGGAACAACATCATTAGTGTGTTTATTGTAGTTTGTTCTTTCTTATTTTTAATTATTTTTGTTGTGTGTTGAATTGAGCATATGGTTTTGTACTTCCACTTTGTTATTTTCTTAATTCACATTTATAATGCTTACTTAACTAAATTGATATAGATCTCGCAAAAAGATTTTATGGGTTGCTGATGAGTGCTTAAAACCACTAAATATGGTGTGATTTTATGCATTTTTAAATGTTAATATAGATTTTTATTTCCAAAGTTTTATCATCTTTTTATAAAATTTATTTTTTTGAAATCACGTATATATTTTTATTGCTTTTCAAGTATTTGTAGCTTCAAAATGATTCAATTGATAAACATTTGAAGAAAGTACCTAGAAGTACTCTATTTCAACCACGAAGAGTAAAAGACTAACATATGTAACCCTTACATATGTTTCAAACACATATAAATGGGTGATATACAATTGAGTTTCTAAAAGGGCACCAACACGAGTGCCATGACATACTTTTACCATGCCATGGCATGAGGCAATTGGATCCTGATTCAAAATGTGTATAGGCTAGCTCATTTCACAGTGCCAGGAAATGCATGTCATGGCACTTGATTTTCGAATCCACAATTTTCTCCTTTTTTGCAACATTTTTCACACCTATAAAAATCCCACTTCATCTCGATTGTAAATCATTCCTTTAATCATATTAGCTTTGTTCTTTGCTAATTTCTTACTTTGCTAGTTTTTCTTTTCTTTTCATAGTTTTAATTTTTTTTTCTCAATTTAAGAGTTGAATAAGTTTAGTTTATTTAGTAGTTTTCCTTTTGATTCAATAAATAATGTTGTCAATTCTATTTGGAGGTTTTTCAAACAAAAGAATGATATTGAAGTTCTATAAGGATACACTTCGGGTACAAATTAAATTTTTTTATTAACTTTAAGTGTTGTTTTGAATGGTAGGTTTAATTTACTGATAATTGATTCAATTAAGCATGTTTGGCTGAAAATACTGTGGGATATTATTAATGTTGTTATGCTTGTTAAATATTGAAAAGGTAAATATTTTTATAAAATGAATTAAGTTTTATTTATTTATTAAGATTTATACAAAAGTTTGTCAAAGAAAAGTATACAACATGGTATTTTTTTATATAATAAATATGCGAGTTAGATTTAGGATTTAATTATCTACACTTGATTTAGAGTAATGCTCTTTTATCTTTGATCTATATCAATTATATAGTTAGAGTGAAATTATATTTTAAAGATTTTTACAAAAATTACTAGTAAAAATATATTGATGACATAATTTTTAGTAGTAGTTTTAAAATTTTGAAGTTAGTTTTTAGTTACTTAAATCATAAACCTAACTTTGACACCTTAAATGAAAGTCTAATTATATGATTGACCTTAAGCAATAATTAGATTGTTTGTTAATTTCTAAGAAATAAATCATAATTTAATAATTAATCAATTGGTAATCACGACCTTAGGATATTAATTAGTCTGTTATTAATAAAAAATATGATCATATTTTCTTACTAAAAAGGGAGAATCAGTAATCTTAATTTATATTTTCAATAACATAATAAATATTAAGCAAGTATGATTAACTAACTAATATATCCATATATTCTCCATTAAATATTTTCCTAATATGTTTTGAATTTATCTTTAGTTTTATGTCATTAGTTTAGATATTTATAAACCCAAATTTTGTGACAGAATGTTAAGGTTTAACATTGTTCAAGGAGGAATAAGCACCTAAGAAATGATATGAAATCCATATGTTACTAGTGCTTGGTTCTAAGTACATTTACAGACCTTTCTAAGTACATCCACATGTCAAATATAAATTATACAAATTCCATAAAAATCCCAAAAATACAAAATAATTTTTTTAGCTCATTATAATATTAGTAATAATTTGAAAAACAATATCACTTTATTAGTCTTATGGATACACAAAAGGAGGATAATGCCTACAAGATAATTGTTATTCATCTCAAACATGTTGTATCTTTTTTTCTTGGTTATACAAATAAACATTTGGAACCCACAAGGGTACAAAATTTTTATTTTGGTAACCTCTTACTAAGTCGGATTGATCCAGCAAAGAGACTTTTGATCGCATGCATTACTTAGATTCTTTTCCATATTACAACATTGTAAACATAAAAGTAGCCCAAACAATTGAATGACCTCCATCATAACCTTTGATATAGGATGTGAGGCAAGAGGAGCATATGATGTCTCCCTCGTAGTAGAAAGACAACTAGAAGAAATCAAAGAAGTGATAGGCAAGATCAAAACCAAAAATGAAAAAATCTAGTGGGAATTATAGGAGATATATGAAATTAAGGCAGAAGAAGCCATAACTGAATAGAAAAGGGAAACCATATAGTTTAAGTATGAGGAATAAGATAACATATATCTTATGAATCAGATTTTGTACGAGGATTTGAATAGAGATCTTTACTTAGAGGACCTTCCTTCTCTCAAAAACCATGACATTGTTAATTGAGGTATTATGTCCAACCCTTTCCCTAATGAAAAATATAGTGGAAAGAAAGAATGAAATATAGAGGAGCACATAAAGGGACATGGAGCTAGTCAAGACTAATACAACGTTGACCAAGTATGTAAACAATTCGTTGGATTATCATTTATGATAGTATAGAGAAAGTGGAACACCAAAAAATATTAACTTACCTAAGTGTCCAACTTGTAATGGAATTATAGGCCCATCACACATGTGCTACAATTCAAACTAGCAATGGGGTCGGTCAACATAACTAGAGGAAAATGAGATGCTATGATTGTAAGACTTTTGTAGCTACTCTTCACAAATTTCCTCATCTTGCTCAAGACAAGAAGAAGCAATGATGTGCAAGCCTTTTCCATCCACTTTTCATGATTCAGCACAAAAGTAGTTTAATGATCTGGAATCTTACATTATAACTTCTTTTGCATAATTTTTGAAGTTGTTCATCACAAATTACACTAGTAATAAACTAATGAGAAATGAGTCCCCTAATTTATTCTCCATCGTATAAGGAGGAGTAATAACTTAATGAAAATAGGTTTTTATACTTAATATCTACTTGTTTAATTAAGTAAATTGTGTTTTTGGGCTCAAACACAACAATTTTAGGTAATAGGGTGAAAGAGGGAGAAAAATTTAATATTTGGAAATTTTATAAAACTTTTAAAGATTTTTATGAATTTTTATGACTTTGGTGGATGCATATAGAAGTCACTAGAGATACCCATGGTAATTTTTAGGTACCCAATTAGAGCTCGCAATGTCTTGGACAAAATAGCACTACGAGCCACGTCATAATGATTTAGTAATCGATGCAACATCAGACCTAATCAACGAATGTTGCATGTGTCCACATCATTCAACTTTGACAACCCAACTCCATTGATGCCACATGTTAATAGTGCATTCTCTATACCTTTTTTACATGCCACATCATCTTACATGTCATTAGCCAGCATCCTTTCAATGAATCTTTGAGGGCCACAAGGATTTCTCCTTTGTTTCATTTACTATAGTAGTGCGTTCAGCTTATCCATACCTATCGTATGTATTATTTCCTCCAATATATGTTTTTCATGTGTCATTACGCTCCATTGTTAATTTTTGATTGATCTAATGGTTAGAAATTGACCTAAGCTTTTTTAGATTTATTTTATTCCATTTTGCATGAAATTTTTATACCTACTTTATCCCTTTAAGGAACCATTACTCCATTTTTCAATCATTGCACCTCCACACATCTCTATGTTCATTCCTCCATCCATTCATTCACCATTTTTAATTGTAGAGCACTTTTTTTAATCTTGATTTGTAAGATTTCTCTACATAACTTTGGGAATATAAAGAGGGTTTTAGAGAAGGCACCATTGAAGCATAAATTGAGCTTCTTGGGAAAAAGAGCTTGTGGAATTCCAAATGGGTTTACATTTTCTTACTCCTTTAGTTTTAAAATTTTGTATTTCATGTGGATTTTACTTATGAACTTATAATTTTATATATGTGTATTTTGTGTTGGAACTCTTTCTTGGGATTCAATGGAACCAATTTTATGATCATGATTTTATTATATTAATGTAGTAGTTTGAGAGTGTTTGGATTATCTACTTTAATATGCTTAGTACTCCTATTTAAATTGGTCCTTTAATTAAGTGATTTGTTAATTTTATATGCAATTGAAACATTGGTATGAAATTATGAACTTGAATTAAATTAGAATATATGTAATGAGGCAAGAAATTGTCATTATTATACGCATGATCAATTTTGAATTCTAGGTTGAAAGAGTTCACCACCTGATCAACCACTAGTGTAAGGAGATGTAGACTCCTAAAGGACTCAACCTTCTAACTCGCTCAAACAGTGATGTAAGCACTTATACAATTCACACAGTAGAAGAACATATAGTATAATATCAAAAAATAGATAACTTACAATAACATATATTATATATCATACAAAAAAATTAAACAACAATTGCTTTCTAATCAGAGTTTATGTTCAATATGTTAGGACATACACATACATTAAACTCATATTATACTAACTCAGATAACTAATCATGCTTTACTCCCGATATTATGAGGTAAACAAACATAAAGACCATATCCATGTAGTAACATCTTTGAATTGTTTAAGACAATCACTCAACAGCAAATAATTCACTAAGCAATAAATAGTTTCCAAATCTCATAGATAGTAAAATTATTAGCACCTCTATCAATAGGGACCTCCATCCTAACTGCCTATTGATGATCAACACACAAACTTGGTTGTCCTCTATAACCCTCACTACTCAAAGCGATGTGATTGGTAACATCAGATCAGTAACAAGACGTGTATCAACTCACACTCTCAAGGGACATAGTCCACCACTACAATCAAATTGTGTATGGTAGATACACACTCAAACTATGTATGCATATAACTTATGATTTGATTACTAAACTTACAAGGAGACCTACACTCAAATATTAATCTCTCCAAAATATTTCGATAATAGATATAAATCTTAGAGTAAATTTTGGAAGAGTTTTAGTTCTTTAACAAGGGATAAATATAAGAGAAATGAGTGGGGTATTTACAACACTCAAATTTTCTACCTCGCTAGCTGATGAGCAAAGCCGGCATCGCCGATCCTGCCAATACTTTGGTTTTATATTTATAAAACTCTCTCAAGTACACGAATCATTTCATAGAAAATGATAAGTATACTCCCAAGGTCGATCTAAGAAAGGAATATATGTGGTTTTTAATTTATTATTCAAACTTTTAAAAATGAAATTAAATCCTAAACATCCTCTCACGATAGTTTGGATTTTTGTGTTTCTAATCTAATAACATAAAAATAAACATAGATACCGATTCAATAAACATTTATGCAAATTTTATCATTTATAATAGTGGAGTATTTATGGATATAATAACTAAGTTAATTATGCTTGCTTATATTATTTAGGTTATTAAAGATATAAATTGATATTTATTGATACTCTTTTATATATATATATAAATATCACATTTGATGAGGTCATATATTCTTTGTTAACTAAACAAATCAATTAACGCTTATGGGTGAGGTCGATAACTAATTTGGTTAATTAAATTAATTACTTTTTTTCTAATAGATTGAAAATGAACCATTTAAATGCCACCTTTGGTGGGATTAGACAGTTTAAACATTATTCATGGTGTTCAAATTAAACCCAAGAATCTAATTATCCGAGTACTAACTTTCAAGTTTTAAAATCACTATTGAAAACATGTTGTTAATACATTTTCATATAATAATTCTTATAATTTTTTTTGAAATAGAGCTTCACTCTAACTATTGGGTGATTGTGCTAACAAATAAAATAGCACTATTTTAAATCAGACAGGATAACTAAACCTTAAAATCTAATTTTTAGACTTAAGTTTGTAATGAAAAACAATATATTTCTCTTTAACATTCTTAATATAAAATCTTGAATAAAAACAAAATCAATTCATTTTAGAGATTTTTACTTATTTAATATTCCGCAAGCATAACAATATTATTATTATATCATATTTACAAACAACCAACAATGTCAAATTAAATCATAGACAAATTAAATATAAAATATAAGAATAAAACATAAAAAATAACTGCAAAGAAAATAAAATCCTTACAGTACTTTAATGCTAATTTTGTTACTAAAAAACCTCCAAACGAAATTGTAGTTCCATTTATTTAATCAAAAAGCTAATAAATTACAAAAACATAATTAGTTCCTCTCAAAAAGAGACTAACTCTAAAACTAAGAAAAAAAACTAAGAAATAGAGAAAAAAAAGAGAGAAGAAGATGTTTTTAAGATGTGCTTTGGTGTGGAGGTAATGGAGGTATTTATAGGTGAGAAGATGATGAAAAAGTGGGAAAAATGATTAAAAAATAAAAAAAAACACGTATTAGGTAAAAGATGACATCATCAATGATGTATCGTCATGTGTGGTGCAACGGCACGCGCGTATGGTGAAGATGGGCACAACGGTGCTACGCCAGACTTCAGCGTTTCTTCGATTGGTGCTCGGTGTGTTATACACGTTGCTCAGCATGGCTAGCCAACTTGGTGCACAATTTCATCATTTTTGTCCAATGTTTTCATCTTTTTTGACTTTTTCTCATTTATTTTATCAATATATTTGTGATGTATTGCCTCTAGTATTTTTCTTTGAGTATTTAAGTTACTTTTTTAAGTGAAAATAACTGAAAAACAATAAAAATACACATGATTCCGAAAAGACAAATTTATATAAAAATATGATAAAATCATATAAATATATATTTTTTAATCAATTAAAATACATAAAATTATGATAATTTTAATGTTTTTTAAGCACTTATCAGTAACCATCTCGTTATCACCTGGTGAGGTCTCTAGCAAGCTTATTAACGAGCTTGTTGGTGAAGTGTGAAAAATGTTATATTTTTTGTTTCCAAAAATATTGAGTAAAATTCACAAATACTCATACTCAAAATAAGCAAAAAACCATGAATAATGAGACTCAAAACAAGCACGTTCGCTTGTCGAAAACCAACACTCTTAACTCAACATGGGCACTAGAAAAACCAATCTCATTTTGTGTGTAAACATACTTGCGTATAAAGTGTATCTAATTATGTACGTGTGTCAATTAATGATATGCAGTAATTAACCTTATATAAAAAAAATATAAATGTATGAAGTAAAATAAAATAGACATCGTAGTTTATACATGGGAAGCTAATTAGTTAACAAGTGTCTCATCCTCTTAACTTTGAATAGAGTGTCACATGAGATGTAGGATAGGTGGTTCTGACCTTTAGACCAAACTTTCCTGTATGATTGTTGTTGCCATTGAAATAACAACTTTTTTCTTTTGATTTTTGACTTTCAATCTATGATAACTAAAGAAAGAATGCTCATCTAGCATGTATTTTCTCTCTCTCGATGTATGTTTCTTTTATTTTCACTTTCTTTAATTTTCATAGTTGAGGTGGATTTATTTCTCGCATAAATATATTTTAGCGTGATTTTTGTCATATTTTTGAATAGTTTTCACCATATTTTTCAATTTGATTCTAGATTTAGATATTTTAGTTTTCTTATTGAAGTTATTGCTATCTTAAAGGCTAAATATATTAATTTAAATAAATTAATAGAAGATATAAAAACAGAGCAATCTTAATCCTAATAAACAAATAGAAGCCTATGAAAGAGGCAATTTTTCTAGCACAATCGACTTAATGATGGAGATGGATGTTTATGCATTATTTTGTTTGTCAATTTTTATTTATTCGTGTCTTGTAATTAAATTTTATAATGTAATACAATTTCATTGGTTTACTGCAAACAAAAATCAAAACATCAAAAAATAAAAAAATAAATAAAATAAAATAAAAAGTTATTATATGGTACTTTTGGACATTTTAGTCCTCATCGGATAGCTTACAAAATTATGTAAATTAACTATGTTATAATTACATGACCAGATAATTCGATGTCAAGTAAAGGTAGTCCTTTTATGAATTATTATGGGTTCAATTGTTTGTACATGGAAAAAAAAATGTGTACTTAATTGTGAAAATAAGACATGTAGGAAGTTTTAAATATTAAATAACGCCTACGTGAGAAGGAGATAAAAAATTGTAAAAAGTGATTTCGAAGCAATCAATATGGACTCACTTTAACCTTTCTTTTGTAAAATGAAAGATAAGATCACTCAAACAGAAAAAAATCAAAATTAAATTAAATAATATAATATAATTAAAAAAAATTAGTAAAACCTAAAAGGAAGTTAAAAAAATCTGAAAAACAAAAACAAATCTAGAAAAAATAAAATAAAAATTAATCTAATAGTTAGTGAAAAGAAATTAGTAGAAAAATCTAAAAGAATAAAATAAAATAAATAAAAGATAAAAATCAAACTAACAATATAAACTAAATAAAATAAATTTTCTTTTTATTTTTTAATAAAAATAAAATAATAATCATTGACGATATTGTAAAATCAATTCCCGACAATGACATCAAAACTTGATACACTTGGATATGTGATAAAACTATATAAGTAATAAGTAATTTAATAACAAATGTTATTGAACCCAAAAGGAATTGCTACAATAAATATCACTAATTATTAACTCGTTATTTAATTAATAATGCGGTTTTGTAAATAGTTTTTAAGTAAAAAAAAATATAAATACAATAGTTAACCTTAGCTACATCTTTATAAAATAAATTAATCTTTACTTCTTCGTTCAAGAATTCTACAAATTTTATTACAGAAAAATATGGTTAAGTGTAATTATCTAGATTTGATTTAGAGTTATGCTCTATTTAAAATATTTTTATACAAATTACTATTTAAAAATATATTATTGATGTATTTTTATAGTAGTTTTAAAATTTGAAAATTAGTTTTAAGATACATCAATCTTAAATCTAACTTTGTGACACCTTGAATGAGAGTATAAATTAGTTAACTCCACTTAAAGCTATAATTAGATGATTTTGTATTTTCTTAACAATTTAATTCCATTATAAAGACTTGATGAGGACCGACTTGACATAAGGTTTTTCCTTACACATTGAATGAAATAGCAAATTCTTAATTCATAACTCTACAACCGGGTTTATTAACTACTTGGGATGCAACTTACAACAAATTTATGGGTAGGTTCTATTTGATGAGTGCTTAAAAAGCACTAAAATTACCATGATTTTATGCACATTAATTGATTAAAAATATATATATTTATATGTTTTATCATATATTTTTATAAATTTATCTTTTTCGGAATCATGGGTATTTTTATTGTTTTTCAGGTATTTTCGCTTAAAAACGTCACTTAAAGACTTAAAAAGGAATACTGGAAGCAATACATCACAAATATATTAATAAATAAATGGGGAAAGGTCAACAAATATGAAAAAATTGGACAAAATGGGTCGAAAAGGTCAAAAAAGAGAAAATCGCGTGCAGAAGAAATTTCACCCGCAAGCAATCACAAGAACACGGTGGTGCCATCCACGCGCAGATGCGCGTGCCTTCCTCCAGATTCGCGCGCGCCGCATCGCGATGTCACTATTCACGCGCGCGCGCGCTGCTGCTGCCTTCCGCGCGCGCCTGTGCAAGAGAAGTGATAAAAACTAAAAATTAAATTAAATTATCCTAAATCACTTCCCTGGATTGACACGGTTGCATTTAGCCTATGCAACAAGCCTTTAAACCCCTAGGTTGCCCTAGTGGACGAGTTTGAGTCTCGTGAGGGTTTTCAGTAATGATACCCACAAACATTGAACTAAATGTAAAAATAAAAACAATCAAATCAAAAACTAAAATTACAACAAAATCAAAAATTAATTTAAGAATAAAAGAAAACAACATATCACAAAAATGTGTCATACTTTTTAATCTCCTTTAAGATCATAATTAAAATCTCAAGCATAAGTTATTTTAATCTCTTTAAACAATCATGATTTTATTATAATAATTAGTCGAAAATCATTTTCATATTTCTTATCAAAAATGTATCAATTTAATTTTACCCAATTTCAGTGTCATGAATCAATTCGCCTAACTCTATTCCTCACAAGTCAATACTCTCAAAACACTGAATCCTATGGGTTCAAACACTCATACTATTTTATATGCGAAAGAGTTGATGTATAGAAATGAACTAATATGTTCGCATATGTATAAAGAATAAAGGCTCAAAGTGTTATTTTAACATTGATCTCATGAAAGGAATCAAATGTATAAATTATAAAGATATCATATATAAAAATTATTTTCATGCATAAATCAAACTCATTAAGAAAGAATTTCAAGATATATGCCTTTTACAAATGAAGAGAGTGCAATGACTTTTTAGGGAATTATTTCCTATATCCTTCTTTTGTAATTAGCGTTTACTCACAACTTTGTAGGCAATATGGGTTATAGTATGTAGATTATACTATATATTCTTTATCTCTCTATTTGTTTTCTGAAGATATTTCTCAATATATGTATTTTAGAGAGTCAACCCATGTACAGATTGTACATTTTTGTTTTTTGGATTTTGGTGAGTGGTTAATTTTGTGGCTTTTCTGTTTGATCTTGGTTTAGGTAACCCCAGATATGTCTCTTTTTTTTGTAACAGTCATGCATGAATGAGATATAAGCATATACTATCAATTTCTACTCAAATCATTTAATCTAAGCAAAAATAATAATAAAAAATATACGATACTCTATTAAGATGAGAAAAAATTCATACATTCAATGCTAATACCTATAGAGATCATCTAAAAATTTGAAGAAATAAGAAATGTGTTTGGAGTAGAAAAAATATATATTTCACTCTGAATAAAGGAAATTAGGCTCAAATTATATCTTACAAAGGTAGTCTCCACTAAAAAAAATTCATAAACACCGATTTTGGGTTTAATATAATTTCTACATCTTATCAAGAAATACTAGTTATGACAAAAACTAACTAATTATCAAAAAATAATTACAAAATATTTCATGATATGTTTTCAAAAATTAATCTAACAGTACAAAAGACTTAACTATTTACTTAAATTTGATTTAAAGAAATGATAAATTTTTGTGAAAAAGTTTTTTTTTTAATTCACTTAGCTTAATTAACTTTTTTTTACTAACTTAATTAACTTAGATTTTTTTTAACTTAACTTAATTAACTTAATCAAGTTTTATAAATATAAAACCACGGAAGTTATTTAGGATAATTTAATTTTTAGTTTTTATCGCTTCTCTTGCTAAGGGACTAGCAAGAAGCTGGTTGGGGGTTGTGATGAGTGCTCAAAAAGTACTAAAATTACCATGATTTTATGCACATTAATTGACTAAAAAATATATATATTTATATGTTTTATCATATATTTATATAAATTTATCTTTTTCGGAATCACGGGTATTTTTATTGTTTTTCGTGTATTTTCGCTTAAAAACGTGAATCAAGACACAAAAAGGAATATTGGAAGCAATAAATCACAAATATATTAATAAATAAATGAGAAAAGGTCAACAAATATGGAAAAATTGGATAAAATGGGTCAAAAAGGTCAAAAATGTCAAAAAGGAGAAAATCGCACTGAGCGCCCCATCCCGCTGCTACGCCATACAAGAAGACGGCTAACCTCCGCGTGCACCCACGCGCGCCTTCCTCCAGTTCCGTGCACGCCGCAGCGGCCGTCATCGCGCTGCACCGCGCGCCAGCCTGCCCTCCGCACGCGCCGATGCCATTTCGCCCCATTTTTCACACGGCCGCCCCATGACGTCATGTTGACGTCATCAATGACCTCCATAATTGCACTACGCGTTTTCACCATTTTTTAACATTTTTTCACCCACTTTTTCTCTCCATCCTCACCTATAAATACCCATTTCTCTTCACTTCAAAACACACCTCAAAACACACTTCTTTCTTCTTTCTTTCTCTCCATTTCTTAGTTCTTAGTTTTTTTTAGTTTTTCTTATGTTTTAGTTAGTTTTGCTTAGTTTTAGAGTTCTTCCCTTTTTGGGAAGAACTAGTTATATTTTTGTAATTTATTAGCTTTTTGATTCAATAAATGGGAGTGCAAATTCCGTTTGGAGGTTTTCTAGCAACGGGAATGGCATCGAAGTACTGTAAGGATTTTATTTTCTTTGCAGTTATTTTTTATGCTTTATTCTTACATGTTATATTTAATTTGTCTGTGATTAAATTTAACTGTGCTAGCTATTTGTAAAAATGATATAATAATAACGTTGTTATGCTTGCGAAAATTAAATAGGTAAAAATCTCTAAAATGAATTGATTTTATTTTTATTCAAGATTTTATATTAAGGATGTTAGAGAGAAATATATTATTTTTCATTACAAACTTAAATCTGAAAATTAGATTTTATGGTTTAGTTATCCGGTCTAATTTAGAGTAGTGCTCTTTTATTTGTTGGTACAATCGCCCGGTAGTTAGAGTGAAACTCTATTTCAAAAGTTTTTATAAGAATTATTATGTGAAAATGTATTGACAACATGTTTTCAATAGTGGTTTTAAAACTTGAAAGTTAGTACTCGGATAATTAAATTCTTATGTTTAATTTGGACACCTTGAATAAATTTTAAACTGTCTAACCCCACCAAAGGTGACATTTAAATGGTTCATTTTCAATCTCTTAGAAATATGCTGCTCCGGGCACGATTTTCTCTTTTTTGACCTTTTCAACCCATTTTGTCCAATTTTTCCATATTTGTTGACCTTTCCCCATTTATTTATTAATATATTTGTGATGTATTGCTTCCAGTATTCCTTTTTGAGTCTTTAAGTGACGTTTTTAAGTGAAAATACCTGAAAAACAATAAAAATATCTGTGATTCCGAAAAAGACAAATTTATATAAATATATGATAAAACATATAAATATATATATTTTTAATCAATTAATGTGCATAAAATCATGGTAATTTTAGTGCTTTTTGAGCACTCATCACTATTCCCATCAAAAGACTAGCGATTTGAGGACAAAATAACAACATTCTTACAAATGAAAAGAGAACCCTTTTATGAAACTTGGATAAATTCAAACTCCTATTAATTCAATGTCTATACCATAACTTTCCATTATGACTACAAAACCAGTTCTTTTATGATGGACTGATACAATAGTTTCAGTACATTATTGATAATGCTGCAGGAGAAGCTATGCGAGAAAAATATAGCAAAACAAACTTATGAGTTTGATGAGATATTGGGTATTAATTCCTAAGGAAATATTGCTAGATGAAGAAGATCAGAAGTTAATGAAATTAGCTTTGGGAATGAAATAACCTTGCAACTTGCAAAATTAACCAAATACAACTCCTCGTTACCAATCAAATGTCAAATAAAGAGGTATGTTATACAATTAGGCATAGTGTTATTGATTGTACAATTGTAGGTGATTGTAGTATGAATAACTTGGAGGAAGCCAATTTTATGCAAAGGTATCATTCCAATACTTATATCACCTTAACCTTACATTAAAACAAGAAATTACCCAAATATGCCCAAAACCAAATACAAAGGCCATATGAAAACCAACCTTACCCACTAAGTCAACCCAATAGGCCAACTTTAAAAGATCATTTGAATGTCTTTATTTAAATAAAAAGAGATAACCAGATGATGAATAATCAGAGATTTAATTTCATGGAGGCATTGGTAAAAAAGGTTGAAGTTAGAGTTGGGTAGCTAGCACATCATACGCAAAAGAAAGAAAAAGGAAAGCTGCCCAGTCAAGCAAAACAAGAAAATGATATCACAATCCTTCAAAGTGGTAACGTACTTAATAAAATATTACCTAAGATTTATAATGATTTATCATCTAGTGCAAGTAATAAAAAAGGTGAAATTATAGTCTCCCAAAGTGGAGAAAAGGGCCAAGAATTATAAATTTTCTAAGAAAATAATTAGGAAGTCAATTGACATTCCAAAAATTCAAAAGACATTAGTATAACACTAACAACCAATACCATTCCCACGACTACTAAAAGAAACAAAACAAGATAAGAAATTCTCTTATCTTTTTAATATGCTTTCTAAAGTAAATATAAATTTACCTTTATTAGAAGTGATCAAGAATGTGCCCTTTTATGATAAGTTCTTCAAGAAATTTATCACTAAGAAAAAGAGGTATAAGCTTAATGAAAGAGTTGTAATATCACATGTATCTAGTGATATGGTTCAGGCCCAACTAGGTCAAAGTTGAAAGAACCAGGAAGTTTTATCATTAACATCACTACAAGGATAGGAGCGTAGCTAAAGGAATGCTTGCTTTAGGTGCTAGTATAAATTTAATGTCATATTATATTTTCTTATAGCTAGATTTGGGATACTTAAAACCTAGATCTATTAAATATCCAAAGAGAATCGTTGAGGATATATTAGAACAGGTATACAAACTAATAATACATGTTGATTTTGGTGGTTCTAAATACAGAAAAAAATTTAGCCTTAGACAAAGAACATACAATACTTCTTGGTAGACCATTTATAGCTATTACCAAGACTATTATTAATGTTCAAGATGAGAATTGAACAATGATAGTCTTGGGAGAGATTGTTAATTTTAAAGTTTTTAACTCTTCATTTTTTTTCTTCTATCTTTCCTATTCATGAATGTTTTAATGTTGATTCTATGGATAAACTTGTACGTAACACTTTTCTACAGGATAGAATGAAGGAAAAACTAGATCTACCTAGAACCCCACTTAGGGAAGAGGCCACTCCACCTAACGTAGAACTAAAAGATTTACTAAGCACTTTAAATATGTGTTTTTGGAGAGAAGGGAAAACATATCTAGCTATTATTTCTTTCTCTTTGACCAAAAACTAAGAAAATAAACTTGTTAAGGTGCTTAAGAAATTCAAAAAGGTATTAGGTTGGAGTAATTACATCTTTTATTTTATGTTAATAGATTAGACCTTTGAAAACCAAAATATTGTGACAGAATGTTTAGGTTTATTTTTCATGTTAGTTTTTAAGAAGTTTATTGAATTATTTAAAACCACATAGTTCCTCTTTATACCAATCTTGGGATATATTAATCGCTTAATTTTTAAAAGTTAATCATGTATTTGTGAGTTATTTCATAAATATAAAATTTGTGCATAACAAGATTCTCATGTCCCATCTTCCTTACAATGAACCATCCTCAACTAGCTCCCTACTTATAGACCTAAAATTGTCTACACTCTAATCATCCACTCTCGATCTTCCTAAAGTTCTATCATGATGCCTAGAGTCTTATGTGTGGTTTCTACTACCATGCTTGGGACCTAGGACTAGATCTACCAAATCCACTTCATCGAGATATGGCACCTTAAGATCCTCTAAGAAAGGATTGTAATGTACTTTATGTTATTGAAGTTCATGGATATATTCATGTCTCCATGAAGATAAAAATGAAAAGAAGGGATTTTGATCCACTTACAAAGGCAAAACTACTGTAAAATTTCGTTTTTAACTTTTGATTATAAAGAATGAGATGTCTAAAGTTTAGAGTGACCAAGTCTATATATAGGCTTCCATGCTCAATCTTAACCTTCCATTTAACCAGGAGTCTAAGGTACAAGATAGGAAGGAGACCTCGCAGAATCAAGCCAAGAAGATATCATATTTGGGAAGTCAAATTCACAATCCACGTTGACTTTTTCTCCCAAACTTTGACATGTCATAACTTTCTAATCGTGACTCCGATTGAGACACGAAAATAAGCGTGGAAAGCTTATGACCCCAAGATTAACATAATACACAAAAAATTGGAATACAAGTTGTACAATATAATCAAGACATCCCAAAATCAAATACCGTTATGCAATCGTACCTAGGTGACTAGTTAGACTACCTACTTTGCCAGAGATGGCTCAAGTGTTTAGAGGGTTTATGTTGGATGAAAAAATCATATGATACATGTGACCTCATTTGATTGGTCCATGTCACCATTGTAAAGTCAAATAGGTACAATCATCCAATAGTGATCTTAGATTTAATTTAGAATAAACTGTTTATAATAAACTTTTTGATTTATTTTAAAATATATATTAATGACTCAAATTCATATTTATAAAAAGTTAATTAATTATTCAATATTTAAATTATTATATTAATTTAAATATTAATATAAATTATTTAAGTTACTTCATTTGTTCAAGTTTATAAATAAACCCTCTATATTTAAAAAGTTACTTATGAATGAACAAACATTCAAACTCTATCAATCATCTCTTATCTAAACTTATTAATACAAAAATTAACTTAAGGATTTAAGTGGATATGATAGCTATGGCAAAAAAAAAAAAATTGTTCTGAATCCTCCATTTGAACTTCTATAAATATTGAGTTGAAAATGAACCCTTAAACTGCAAGCATTAAAAAAATGGAGGTTTTGATACAGTGAGAAGTAACACAAGTGAAATATGTAATGAGATTGAGATCAGATTATTAGTACCAAAATTTTTATAATCACACCGTTACAAGCCCATAGAAATTAAATTTAACCATGGAGTTTCTCTCCTTGAGATAAAACGGGCTTGTCAAGTGACAAATAATATCTAACATGTGGTCCCTAACTTGAAGAATATCTAGTGACCAGTAACATATTTATAAAGAATAATTAATATGTTTACTTTTTTATTGTTTATTTTCTTCACCACCTTTCGCTAAAAGGTCCACCACCCACTGTCAAATGCAGCTCTTTAGGTCTCAACTTTCTAAAACAAAGGTTTTGTCTTTGCCCTTTGTCCTCAAAGTAGGAGACATCATATAGGGGAAAATTTGGGACATTAATAATTTAGATTATAATTATTATATAGCTTATAATAGACTCAACCTATAAATTTTAACCTATAAGCTTTTATGCGAATGCAAATCCAATTAGAGATACCTATGCTCAAATTAATAGTCCTGTTGACCATTCTTAAATTAAGCGATATTTTATCCTGTCTTTAGGCTTGGGATTCCAAACAATTCCATAAAAATGTAAAATGGGCATCAGCTTCTATGTTCTGATTTTAGAAAATATACTAAAAACCTTAATAATATATTTTTAAAATTATCAAAAACTATTATATATTTGTGAACCTGACTTCCCTTTAGATGGTAGTAAAGTTACATTCATGCTGTAGATTTTGAATCTTATCAATAAAGGTTAGACTCACACACAATTGTATCATTTTTAATTTAATATGTTGTGATGTTTATTCAATATATATATATTATATAATGTTTTAAAATATTTTTAAAGAGTAAATAATTTCTCAATTTTTAATGTTATTTTTGCACATAATACACAATATATATATATATATATAAATCTAAAATTGTACTTAAAATAATAATATTTCTTACCCTTTATATTTTATTTTTGAAAAAATTTAATATAAGCATATTAAATAAACAGACTTATATGATATTAATTAAGGACTTTATTTTTCTACTCGTTATAGTTTAACCTAAGCATTAAGACTTTCTTAACATTAAATTTATTTTCATAATCCATAACTCATCCTTTTTACCTTATTGGATTTTTTTCCCCTCAAAATTCAAGCATCAATTATATTTATCATATCCATATATCGGTTTTTTATGTGCATATTCTATATAACTCAAACATTATGGTTAATTTTTATTTTTTATTGTATCACATAAATTTTAAATATTTTGTAGAATTAAACAAACATAAAAAATTTAAAAAGTATTGTAGTTCATGTATAAGTTCATATTTGTAACTAGTTATAAAAATACATTTATAAAATATATATATGAGTACAAATATCACTACAACAAAATCGAGCATTTAAGTTGGTTAATAACCGACTTAGAATGGGAAAACTTAAAATTTAAAGTCGATTCAATGCGTGAATCGACTTTAAATTCTGTATTTTTTAAAAACATTTTACTCATTTTTCTGCTATTCTCACAACCTATATTCGATCACGTAATAGTAAAAAACAATTCTATTTTAAAGAGTTTTTAAATACTACAAGCAATTAAAAAATTAAATATTAATTAATTACTTAAGAATTAAATTTGTTACAAAAAAATAATTTACATTCAATACATATATATATATATATATAACTTAAATTACAAATAAAATGATGTCGTCTCTTTTGTCATGGATTTTGTGATATTTTCACTTTATTTCAAGGAGAAGAAGTTTGGTTTGTTTAGAATTACCAGTAATATCCCATTCATTGTGATTAGGGAACTAGACAAGAGAGATAAGATGGAGTTTGGGCAAAAAAACATGTCCATATAAAAATTCATTCCCCTAAATACATGAGTACATAAACATCCATCAAACAAGTTGCCTAAACTTTAGAGACACATGAATATAGAAATTAAAGCATTATAAAAATTACCATGGTGTTGTCCTATGCTATTCAAGATCATCATATTCTTCTCCTAATTCTTACTACGATATTATAATTTAAACTATATGTTATGCCCATTCTTCTTATAAATCATCAAAAATTTATATATCATAGCCCAACTTGTTCAAACCAAAGAGCTATATGTATTTAAATTCAAAATAAGAATGTAATATCATGAATTCACAAAAAATAACTTATATATGTTAAAAAGTATATTAGTAAAAGATATTATCACATCTTTAATTGAAATGTTGATATTTGAGATGATTTTGCTCGTAAATTTCATGACAAAGTAATCATACATGACTCCATCATTTTGTTGTGGAACCTACAAAAAAATAAGTGTACATGGTTTTCCATATTCGAATATCTTTATTATTCAATAGTAAAATTAATTAAATTATTAATATTCGCTTGTACATACCATAACTTTGTCCTATATAATCTTATGGGATTTCTTAAGGGCAATGCCCCTACTCTTTTTCCACAACTTCCATGCCCTATAAAATTTTAAAATAGTTAGGTTCTTTATTAAATATTATAAAGAACAATAGAAGAAAAATAGCTAGCTATAACTCTTACATTTCAACAACTGCTTTTGTATCTTTACTCAATTCTATGAAAGTTGAGTCATAGTACCAAACATAATTGTCATATAGATCAAGGATTATCAACATCTAATGATTTTAGCCTTGTTCAAACTTTAGTGGTCAAGGGATTATCAACTTCTGATTTCTCTTAAGTGTTAATGCCCTATCACATAATTACTTACCTCTAATGCTAACACCTTTCTCTTGATATTGATTGACAAATGATGAATCATAGAACATTGCTAAATGTGATGAGTGATTAGCTTGAAGTCGATAATAACATGCTTTATATAAAAGAAATATATATAAATAATTAGATAATATAAATATAAGTATATGTTCCAAATAAATGAAAGTTATTTACTAATTGAGGACTCACCTTTTTCACACTTGAATTATACTTAAATCAATCATTTGATATTCAAACAACTACAATATGCACTCGATCAATATATATGTTTGCCCAATGTCTACACCAGAAATCTATCTAGGAAGTAGCATAGTCTATCCATCATTTTATGTTAGTCTTGCTCGCAACAATAGTCATCAAAGAGCCAAGATTTCTATTGAAGTTTATAGTATATTCATAACTTTACTTTTTCCATGGCTTATTCTTGAATGACTTAGTGCGTGATGATTGCCCACTTGACATAGATTTACCATGAGATACTTTCTTTGTATCTATTAAATGTGCTACACTTACTAATTCGGGTATAATGGACTAAAGAAGAGGTATTATATATGTTAGTAACAATAAAAGAATAATAATAAAATAGAAGAAGTAAAAAAATAGTACCATGTCAAAATTTATCATAACTTCACTTGACGGCTAAGCCACATATTGTCAAACCGCTTCTTTGACTGTGGTAGCATAAAAAGGAACAGGTAGTGGACAATCATAGAGCAATGATTGATCAATTACTATTTGCCAATAATTTTGTAAATATTGATTATGAATCATTTGATCATCGCTCAACTGTTGTACCATTCCAATAGCAACATAGTCCGTAGATGATGGATGTTTCAATAAATATTTCATATTCTATAAAATATTTAAGCGTTATATATAATAAATAAAATATATAATAAAAAATAAAAATAATAGACTATCTATATAAACTCTAAATCTTACCACAAAGGATTCATCAAATTGAGGAGGACTTTCATGTGGGGTAGTTATTGGAAGGACATTCTCATCAAAACATTCATCATGATTTGATTGATGGTAAGATTGCATAGATTGCACTGGAGATATTGAACTACTACCTGATTACATTTGCATTCTTGGCCTAAATGGAGGACCAATAGGATGATTATATCCTATACATAATATATGTTGGGCGCCATGAGATTGCATGGGTGGCATGCCTGGCCAATAAGGTATGCCCTGATTATAGTATGGTGCCATGCCTGGCCAATAGGGTATGCCCTGATTATAGTATGGTGGCATGCCTGGCCAATAGGGTATGCCCTGATTATAGTATGGTGCCATGCCTGGCCAATAGGGTATGCCCTGATTATAGTATGGTGCCATGTCTGACATGTGTTATGATTGATATTCCTTTAAAGTGTCAATCTCACTTAATATTAATGCCTTAAAGAACCTGAATTCTTCTTCAATTTTACAGTACTTTTCCTTACTAACCATATGAGGCTTTTGTTTTGAAATATTAAAAAACTTCATATAACCATCATATTGGCTTCCTCCTCTAACATGACCAGGATGCTCACTTCTAAATGCATGATATATAGCATCTCTCCCTGGTTGTTCGATTATTTCACCCATGGCTATTTGTTCTTAAACAGCTCTCTACAAATAACAAAGCAAAAAAACATATCATCATTACATCAATATACAAAAATCATAAGGACTTTGCATCATGTTAAATTACTAACCAACTTATTAAGTTATTCTTTTCCTCGTTTAGCCATCGGTCTTGACTTCTTCGTTTTGGGGGTCTTTGTATCTATATACAATTCAGATCAGGTGACTCATCTACTCAATTCAACTTCCTACATAAATTAAATAAATTTATTAACCATGACATCAACTTAAATTTGAGGAAAATAAATATAAAAATATTTATAAATTAATAACTTAATAATACCATTTTTTTCTAACTTTAGGATTTGATGACCTCCAAGTACAGTTAAGAAGAATAATCTGCATTTATATATTCTCATGTTCTTCCCTAATGATTTGAAATTCATCCGTACATCTATAATCCATGAAGTCTTTCCATACTTGGGGTTCAATACAAGGGTGTTCTTCAAGGATTTTGTATAGTGCTACTTCATTAAGTGGTTCCAAGTATGAAAACACATAATTTCTGGCCAATATGAAAGTTTTGTATTCCTTTCATGCATTATTTACAATATTGTAACCCTTGTTCTTCCAAGTAAGAGGGACATTAAAACGATTATGGAAAAACACATATTTTAGATTAGATATAATACAAAAAAGATATAATATATGTAATTAGTTATAAAACAAAAGAGACTTACATAAATGGTTTTTCATATCTTATACTTTTTAGCTTAGTCAACTTTAGTTCAATCATTTATATTGATTGGTATATTTGACTTCAAAAGTGTACCAATAAAAGATTTCAATTGTTGGCCATTTTCTCCTAATGGATTACCAATAGCATCAAATTGAACAGGTGCTCTATCATCTGTGTTAAGTGGAGCATCAACTATATTAGTCTAACCCTTTCTTTTCAAATGCCTCGATGGATCATTTGGATCTACAATCTCTAGTACCCTAGGATCCACGAAATATATGCAAACAATGATGAAATTGAAATTAATTGACAATTTTAAGTCCAAACGTATAAACAAGAGTTATTAGAATCATACTAATTTCATTATTACTATTTTTACTAACTATTAGAATATCTATCAAAACATCATGAAATTTCTCATTATTACATTTAACACATGAAATTTTTCATTATTATATTTAAAATATGGGTATCGAATCATACTAATTTCATCATTATTATCTCTAAGAGCAAATTTCAAGAAACTTTCAACTCCAGAAATGTAGTCATGTTGAATTCTACACTTTGACTTCCAAGATTTGTCCATTTTCTATTAATGACATTAAGCATATTAAATATGTATCCAATCAATATATTAAAAATATTATTATATATGAATTTCCTAATTATTAGAATATTTATCAAAACATTATATAAAAATAAATATTTAAAAATCAAACAATAAATAATAAATTCATAATAACATTAAATATATATATATAATAATTTATATATATCATGTAATTAATAATAATACATATTTTATACATATATATAATAATAAATATTAATAAACCCATTATACATTATATACATATAAAAATATATATTATATATATATGAATATACATGTAAATAATTTTTAAAAATTTAAGTTTAAAATAAATTAATATATATCAAAAACCTAAATACATAAAATTATTAAAATAAATAAATGAATAAAATACATTCTTCTCTTCTAAGCTTGAATAAAAATACCCAACCTACATAACACACAAATTTATACACATAAATAATAACACATAATATACAAAAAATAATATAAATAATAAGTGTAAAATAATACATAGAAATACTTACAAGAGTAAATGAAATGAAAAAATAAAGGAAATGAAGAAAAAATGGTGTTTTGTAAGTGAGAAAGTGAAGGAAAATAGGTATAAAAAATTTGAGTATTATACTAAAACAATAGAGGATCTAGAAGAGAAATTAGAAGGGAAGAAAACCCACTAAATGACGCTAGAATTGGTGGTCGAAGGTGGTCAAAAAATGAGAAAGAGTAGGAGGAGGTGGTTGGTTTTTTGGGTAGCAAGTGGGACAGAATATCGTGTTTTGTCTGAAAATGGGGAGAATAGAGAGAAAAGGAAAATAAAATGTGAATAACATCGGTTGATATGTAAGACCCACGCTAAGTCCTATGTGTAGCGTCAATTGACGCGTAAGATCGACACTACATCCTATGCATCAGTTCCACGTGTCAACCGACACTACATATAGGATGTAGCATTGGTTGTAGGTGTCAATCGACGCTACACGTGGATAATGTCAATTGAACACTAGAACCGACGCTACATACTACGTGTAGCGTCGGTTGACATGTGGTACTAACAAATATTTTTAATTTTTTAAGTCAATTTTCAACGTACTGACTTAAAATTCATTATAAGTCGGTTTTCCCCAAAAACTAACTTTAAATATTGACTTAAATGCCCCTTTTTTAGTAGTGTATATTTATACTAATATTTCTTCTTATTGAGAGTAATTTTGGACATCCACATGATAAAAAGGGTGATCCCAGTCAACAAAGAATCTTATGGACTAAGCCTAATAAACGATCCGCTCAGGAATGATGAGTTGGTCGTTGTGCCGCCTTAATAAGGGAAGATAAGAAAGCAAGTCAATAAAATCTCTGCTCAATAGTAATATCACTTCGTGTTTGGCCCATTGCAAACAAAAAGAAACAAGTCAGGACACAACAAAACGCACATAAAAGACTAAGTCTCAACATTTGAGGAACCATAATGTTGGGATGTTCCAAGGCCATCACCCAAAACCACTCAATCCTAATAATCTCCAATCAAGTTTTCATTGATGCATGGGCCAAAAAGACCATTATCTAGGGAAGCCCTAATCAGGATATAACTATCTAGGCCACCGTCAACTAAACAGGTGCCAGCCAAAGATGGGTTGGCCAATGTGTTACTGACCAGGGCCCTATCGACCAAACCTTCATCGGCCATGCCTTTATTTGATCTTTATTCTACCACTGATGCGCATTGATAATGTTGAATCTTGTTTGTCGTATTACACACTCACGATGGCCAAACCTAGGCCTGGATATACATAGTTCCAGTATCCATCACTTCCTGTGAAAGAAAGTGTGGTATAAGAATTGTGGGATGAAAAGTGTTTGAATAATAAAAAATAAATATTCTACATTACATACAACCTAAATGAATAAAAATGAATAAATAAAAAAGAGAAGAAATTACCTTAAAGAAAGCTCTTCCACTTATCTTCACTCCCTTTTTCTTCTCAAGGCGTGATCTCCAAGAAAATATTATGTATTGTGAGGAATTCAAGAGAATGAGAAATTTTTATATATGGAATGGAGAAGTGATCTCATCCATCCCTTTTGGATCACCTCCAGTGGCCACGATTGCTTGGCCAAGTCTAAGGGTTCCAAGCTCAAGATTTGAATTTCAAATTTATGTCCAAAAAAGAAAGGATTAACTTCCTCAATAAAAATTTTAAGTTCAAAGTAATTCCCTAATTGGAAGTCTGATTGAAAATCCATAAGCATCGCCAGCTACAAGACATCACAGTGTACGTTTTAAGTGGCAAGTCATGGTACGCAATCCCTCAGTTGGGCATGTAAAAAATCACATAAAAGTGAGCCAATTCCTACTAATGTGATTGAAAAGGGTATTGAGCCCATGAATCAATAAAAACTACAATCAAACCTTCTTTCCCAATGGAAAAAATGTATGGGGACTAATGTTAGGGATAATATTGTACATCCTACATGGCAAGCAAATATTAGTCCCATTCACCAAAGAGTCTTATATGCCAAGCCCAATAAGCACTAAGTCAGTAATCTAATCTTAAAAGGTTAATCCATAAAAGGTAAGTCTTATACTATTTATAAATAATACATTATTATCTTTCTTAATTAATATAAAATATTTTTTATACAGTAACATGAATATTCAAACATGGATGTTAAAAGAAAATAAGGTTAAACGTATTATACAAATATACATACATACATACATACATACATACATACATACATACATACATACATATATATATATACATACACGTGTATATATATATATAAATAAAAATAAAAATAAAAAACCTAAGTGTAGAATGTATAAATATTTAAGTATCATTTGTATAGTTAATCACAAATAATGTTACAAGTCCCACAATTAAATAACAAAAGGGATATTTTTCATTCACAATTTACAATTTACAAATCCATGGGTTAGAAAAACATTCACAAATCCACAATTTCATTGAAGTCTCATGAGTGAAAACAAAACTCAAAGATTCGTAATGATCTATGCTTTTTTTCTAGGCAGTACATTAATATAAGAGAAAAGGAAAAAAACAGCAGTTAAAAAAATTATTTCCTTTCATTTTGTAGGGAAGCTAGTTAGATAGAAGAAAGATGAAATTCTGAAAAAGGATCCAAAACTATTAATATGTTTTTCCCATCGAACTAATATGTAACATAGATCACCACTAATCTTCATCATCGTGTTACTAACTTAAGTATTGGAGAACCAAAACCCACTCATCTTATAGATCTATATAAGATAGTCCTACTTGATGTTGTCAAAAATCAATATCAACACCTTCTTTATCGATTTACGAAAAAAACACAAAGATATTGAACTTTACAGGCTAGAAACACAACTTTATTATCTCATTCAGTTCCCAATTATTCTTTTTTTAAATAAATTCTCAATTAATCTTAAACTATTAAAAGTACTACTCTTAAATAATTTCATTGAATTTATATGATATACAAAAAGGAAATACTACTACAAAATGTAGCATTTAAGTCGAGATTTAAAATCTCTTCATTGAAAAATCGATGCTATCCATGTATTTTTTATCGTTGGTTGACGTGTTAAACCTACATAACACGTCAACCGATGTTATACATGGATATTTTCCTTTTTTCCTCTTTCTTCCCTATCACACAACATTTTTTATTTGCAGCGTTGTAAACAACACCCAAAAACCCAAAACCGACACTCCTCTTCCTCCACTCTTTCTCATTTTTTGGGCACCTCAACGTCGTTTAGTGGGTTTTCTTTCTCTCCAAACTATCTTCCAGATCCCCTATTTATTTGAGCGAAATACTCAAATTTTTTATACCCATTTTCTTACTTATAAAACACTATTTTTTTCTTCATTTCCTTCATTTTGTCACTTCATTTACTCTTTTAAGTATTTCTATTAATCCTATACATTTATTATTCATTTTGTGTTCTTTTTTGTATATTATGTGTATAATGTTTTGTATTATGTATGTTATTATTTTTATTATGTAGATTTTGTATAAGTATTTCGTAATAAAATAAATTTATATATTTATGATTGTGATTTAAGGTTGGTGTTTAATTTATTTATTTATGTTAATATGAAATGGGAAAGACATGATTCAACAATATGATACTCATTAAAATATCTGTGATTTGAAGTAGTGTAGTTATTTAAAAAAAATCTTAATCATCACAAAATTGTTATATAAATTCTATTTTATATATCTTAAATTTTAAATCAACTCAAATGATGTGTCATATTATTATTAATTAAAATCAATCTCATATAATTATAATTATGTGTATATATTTTTATGTTTGGTTTTTATGTTTTCATTTTTATATGGTGTTTTGGTTTATATTCTAATAATTAAGGAATTCATATATAATAATACCTAAAATATATTGATTGGATACATATTCAATATGCTTAATGTCATTAATAGAAAATGGACAAATATTGGATGTCAAAGTGTAGAATTGAGCATGACTACATTTCTAGAGTTGAAAGTTTCTTGGAATTTGCTTGTAGAAATAGTAATAATGAAATTAGTATGATTCGATGTCCATGTGTTAAATGTAAAAATGAGTGATTTCATGATGTTGACGAGGTTAAGTATCACCTTATCCGTAGTGGTATTCTTTTGAGTTATAAAAGTTGGTATTATCATGGAGAAAATATTGATAATACTCATAGGGAAGAGATAAATAAGAATGTGAGTGGATTATATACATCTTATCATAATGTACAGATAGAAAATATGTTTCATGGTGTTAAAGATGAATTACATAAGGATGATCCCGAAACTTTTGAAAAACTTCTAGAAGATGCCAAAAAACCATTGTATCCAAAATGCAAGAAATGCACTAAAATTTTGGGATTAGTTCATTTGTACAATGTGAAGGCAAACCATGGTTTTTCTTATAAGGGATTCAAAGAATTACTAAATCTATTAATAGATATGTTTCCTGAGGGTATTGAATTGCCATCTTTAATGAATGAAGTGAAGAAATATCTTGGTAGATTTGGCATGGAATATCATAAGATTTATGCTTGTCCAAATAATTGAATTCTTTATAGGAAAGAATATGAAACATTAGATGATTGTCCGATGTGTAAAGAATCAAGATGGAAGCATGCTACAAATGAGACAACACCTAAGAAAGGTGTGCCAGCAAAGGTTTTTGGTACTTTCCTCCGATTCCTCGCTTTAAAAGCTTGTTTGATGGATGTTTATGTGCTCATGTATTTAGGGGAATAGATTGTTATATGGACCAACTATTTTTTACCCAAACTCCATCTCATCTCTCTTGCCTAGTTTACTAGTTACTATGCTAGTGATTCTAAGCAAATCAAGTTTCCTCTCCTTGAAATAAAGTGAAAATATCACAAAATTTATGACAAAAGAGACATCATTTTATTTGTAATTTAAGTTGAACATATATATATATATATATATATATGTATGTATGTATGTATGTATGTATGTATGTATGTATGTATGTATTGTATATAAATTATTTTTTTGTAATAAATTTAATTCTCAAATAATTAATTATATTTATTTTTTCAATTATTTGTATTATTTAAACTTTGTTAAACAAATTTTGGTTTTTTATACTATATGTGATTGAATATAGGTTCTTAGTAGAGTAAAAAATGAGTAAAATATGTAAAAAAAAAAGAATTTAAAGTCGGTTAAAAACCTATTTTAAAGCCTTTTTTATAGTAGTGAAAAATGGCATAAATGCATGATGTATGCATCCATTTGGTTCATTTTCTTTAATTTGTTTGACTATATCCTCTTTGAAAGTGTAATGTAAGTAATATGGGTCATTCAATATTAAACTTAACTAAAAAAAAAGTTTCATACTATTTATGAGCAAACTAGTTTATTTGTTAGTCTTTACGAAATACTCTTTTTCATGCACCAACATCTCCTCTCAAAATGTGATATCGTTTGACCCAAATACTTTGTATTTTAATCTATTTTAATTATATTTAAATCACTAATCTTTATTTCTTTTTGCAAGTCCCAAGTACATTGTTTTAGGCTCATTAGTGGTTTTTATTGGTCCATTGATCAACTGAAACTCTGATATTATATAAATTTTATATAATATATAAGAAACATAAGTTATCTAATCTGAAATTTAATATTAAAATGTTAACCCATAAAATGGTAAGTCTCATACTCCTTATAAATACTACATTTTGTATAGTATATAACAACATAAATAATCTAATCTTAAAAGATTAATCCATAAAGGGTAAGTCTTATAATATTTATAAACACTACATTATTATATTTCTTAATTAATATGAGATATTTTTCTATACACTAACATGAATGTTCAAAGATGGATGTCAAAAGAAAATAAGGTTAAATGTACTATGTAAATTTATATATATATTATATTATATACTCTAATTACCTAACTTTTTCTTAACAATATAAGTCTGTTTATATAATTTTTAATTTTTACAATTTAATTCCCTTACGTTTTTATAATTTTAAAGTACAATTTGAAGTTAGTCTCAAATTTTATATCAAATGTGTGAAAATTAATAGGGTGAGGCTAATTTATAACGAAAAAGAAAAAAAGTAATTAAATTAAAGTATGAAACTTAAAAATTAAAAGGACTACAAATTATAAAAAATAAAATAAAAATCAAAGTGTAAAATGTATAAATATTTAAGTACCATCTGTATAGTTTGTTGGGATTTTTTCAAATTTTAGAGAGAGAACCAAGAGAAAATGATGCAATGTGTGGATTTCTTGGGGTATTCATATATTTATTAGGCTTTACATGTACAGGTGTCGATTACTTAGGATGGACACATGAGAATACGTTGGGAAGGGCATAAAAGTAAAAGTATACTTATATATTAGGGTCGACCACCCAAGGCTCGGTCAAGCGGACGACCCCATATACATAATAGAGGATAGGATTATCCCTTGAGTTTGGGTTATGCTCAGAAAATCTTTGGGTTTGGGTTGTCGTATGGCTTGGGCTGTCGTCTAACTCGAGCTATCACTTGGAAAATCCATACATCCAAACATCAAGTCCCTCTACTCTTTCCACTTGAGCTATGTGCTAAGGTAGAGGAGTAAAACTTGGGGAGTAGATCTGAATCGTTGAACTCCCCAAATAAATGCATGTTAGTTCATTAAAGAGAGAAAATTGGGGATCTATATATAAAGAGGTGCGTGGGCTAAGACCTTGTCATCATTTCCTACATATCAGACAAAAAGTAAGAGAAAAAAATTCTTTATCACCTCTGTTCAAGCCATAGAAAAGTTCAGTTCGATGGTAAGAAATTATCTTACCATATAACTTTTTAACTCACATTTTAAGAGTTTAGCATTGCGGGTTTAACACTTTTTTGCTTTCTTTTTAGGTTGGTTTTTAAAGAATCCCTTTCCCTTATTTTTCAAACTTGACCCTTGGTAATCTCTCTTTCCTGTGTATTAATCTCTCTTTTATATTTTGTGATATTTTGTAGCCATTATGCATAGAAAAGAGACCTCGGGCTTGGGTTCGGGCTCTTGGGAAAGCCCCCAATATCCCATAGTCAATGACGACATAGGGTCTTTTACTGAAACAAGTTCTTTGAGAGAGGAAGGGCAATCTTAGCCCCAACCTTCTACCTCTGCCTCTTCTTAGGCCTTCCCACTATTAGGCTAAATGTTCCCCATACGCAAATATTAGTGGCTAGGATATGAAGGAAAAATGATAGGAATATAGGGGCTGGAGAATCCATAGGTTGTACTAAGGGTTGGTCAACCAAAGTGAATATCATTGGATTTTCACCACTAGATGAAGAAATGTTAAGGAAAATATATAACATTCCCTCCTCGGTTGACATAATGATTCCAATGGTTGGTGCCCATGATAATGACTTTCCCCCAACTAGGTGGATGGTCTTTCATGAGAAGGCTTTATGGTTAAGGGTCAAGTTCCCCTTGTACCCTCTTATTAGAAGGTTTATGGCAAGGACTCAGCTCGTGCTTGGTTAGTTGATGCCCAACAGTTGGAGATACTTGCCTTGCCTCATAATGATATACTAGAAGCTCGGCATGGATTTGGAGATACCCGATTTTTATGAAGCCTACGTCCTAAAACAGAACCCAATAGATACGAGGAGGGTGTATATGTCTATGAAACATGACAAAGGTATAAACTTGGCTCTTCTTGAGAATGAGAAGAACTATAAGGAATACTTCTTCTATGTCTCAAGTTGGTGGGAATCTCTAACCAATGACACCAAGTTGATTAGAAGCATCTGGAATGATACTAAGGTCGGGATAAGGAACATAGGTTCCTTTATCATGACCTTGTTGCTCGATGAAAAGCAACGCTTAGCTGATATCCAGAACTATCTCCTTAAGAATATCCCCTTGAGGAATCATTTGAATAGCCCGTATTTTATCTTATGCTGGTTAATAAAACATGGTTCAATAGAGCCCCATCTTTGGATTATTCGTAAACCTCGGGCTCTACCTAAGCATAAGACCCCTCCCATATATTATGGGGGTAGTTTTAAGATGGTTGCTACCATGGTGAACTAGTCCTTAGACTTGATTAATTTGTTTTATGGAACCTTGTTTTTATAGATAACATGATTTTCGATGCCGACACACTTTTAGCTCGACTTAAGGGTGGTTCCTTCTTAGGGGACTAGCTCCCAAAACGCTACACCTCATGTGAAAGGAGGAAGTCCTCCAAAGTGAGGAAGAGGAGAAAAAAGAGGTGCTCTACTTCCAAAAAGAAAAGGAAAGTAACAATGGAAAAGTCTGCACTTAGGCCTGAACCATTGAATGTTTTTGAGCCATCGCTAGCCTTCCTGGGGTGACATGTTTGACCTCCCCCCCTACTTGCCTCCTGTTGAGTGCTCAAAAAGCACTAAAATTACCATGATTTTATGCACATTAATTGATTAAAAATATATATTTATGTGATTTTATCATATATTTATATATATTTGTCTTTTCGGAATCACGGGTATTTTTATTGTTTTTCAAGTATTTTTTCTTAAAAACGTAAATTAAAGAAAAGGAATATTGGAGGCAATACATCATAAATATATTCATAAAATAAATGAGGAAAATTCAACAAATATGGAAAAATTGGACAAAATGGGTAAAAAATGTCAAAAAGGAGGAAATCGTGCCGCCCAGCCACACCGCCCAACCACGTCGGACACCGCACGCAGCGCCAACAGCTGCCCCAGCCGCGCCCAGCTATGCACGCTCCATATTCCCTTTCCGCGCGCGCCTGCACCCAGCTTGCTGCCATCTGCGCACGTAGCCGCCCCACGTCATGATGACATCATCATTCACTACTCCGCATTTCCACCCTTTTTATCATTTTTTCACCCAATTTTTCTTCCCATCCTCACCTATAAATACCCCCGTTCTCTTCACAACTAAACACACCTCAAAACACATCTTCTCTTCTATTTCTTTCTCTCATTTCTTAGTTTTTGAGCTTTTCTTAGTTTCTTTCTTAATTTTTAGTTTTTCTTAGTTAATTTCTCTTAGTTTTAGAGTTCTTCTCTTTTTGAGAAGAACTAGTTATGTTTTTGTAATTTGTTTTCTTTTGATTCAATAAATGGGAGTGCAAATTCCGTTTGGAGGTTTTCTAGCAACGTAAATAGCATCAAAGTTCTGTAAGGATTTTATTTTCTTTGTAGTTATTTTTATACTTTATTCTTACATTTTATAATTAATTTGTCTGTGATTAAATTTAACTTTGCTGTCTGTTTGTAAACATGATATAATAATAACGTTGTTATGCTTGCGAAATATTAAATAAGTAAAAATCTCTAAAATGAATTGATTTTATTTTTATTCAAGATTTTATATTAAGAATGTTAGAGAGAAATATATTATTTTTCATTAAAAATTTAAATCTGAAAATTAGATTTTAAGGTTTAGTTATCCGGTCTAATTTAGAGTAGTGCTATTTTATTTGTTGGTACAATCGCCTGGTAGTTAGAGTGAAGCTCTATTTCAAAAGTTTTTATAAAAATTATTATGTGAAAATGTATTGACAACATGTTTTCAGTAGTGGTTTTAAAACTTGAAAGTTAGTACTCGGATAATTAAATTCTTAGGTTTAATTTGAACACCTTGAATAAAGTTTAAACTGTCTAACCCCACCAAAGGTGGCATTTAAATGGTTCATTTTGAATCTCTTAGAAAAAGGAATTAATTTAATTAACCAAATTAGTTATCAACCCCAACCATAGGTGTTAATTGATTTGTTTAGTTAACAAAGAATATCTAACCCCACCAAAGGTGGTATTCATATAAAAAAGGTAAAATCAATAAAATATTAATTTATATATTTAATAACTTAGATAATATGAGCAAACATAATTAACTTAGTTATTATATCCATAAATACTCCACTATTATAAATGATAAAATTTGCATAAATATTTATTGAATCTGTATCTATGTTTATTTTTATGTTATTAGATTAGAAACACAAAAACCAAACTATCGTGACACGATGTTTAGGATTTAATTTTGTTTTTAAAAGTTTGAATAATAAATTAAAAACCACATATATTCCTTCCTTAGATCGAACTTGGGAGTATACTTATCATTTTCTACGAAATGATTCGTGCACTTGCGAGAGTTTTATAAATATAAAACCAAAGTATTGGCAGGATCAGCCATGCCGGTTTTGCTCATCAAGTTTTTGGCGCCGTTGCCGGGGAAGGAATAACGTTTTAAAATTATTTATCAAAATTTTAAAAACTTTTTGTGTTATAAATAATTGTGATTTTTTTATTTTGAGTAAAAAAAATTCAAATTTCAAATTTCATAAAAAAAACTTAGTATTCATGAATAAATAAAAAATAATTAAATAATTAAATAATTAAATTTTTAAAAAAATAAATAAAAAAAATAACGTGAATAGTGAAATAAACTTACCATTCATAAATAGTAAAAAAAACTAATTAACTTAGATTTTGATTAACTTATATAACATACATTTTTATTAACTGAATTAACTTAAATTTCTACTTAACTTAACTTAATTAAATTAATCGCATGAAAAGTAAAAATCTAAGGGAGTTCTGTCTCGGATACTAGTTCTTCGAAGCCTTTGTGCCATTAGTCTTTCCTTGGAACGTTGTTCTGTTTAGGAGGATGGTTTTTAAGGAGCCTTTGCACCACCATTCTTTCATGAGAGGACTCTTGGTTAATACTGATTATGTTATTTTATCTTAAAAAAATAAAAATAAAATAATAAAAAAAACATTAAATAAATAAATTTTAAAAACAAATAAATAAAATTTAAACTTTGTTTTATTTAAATAAATAAATAAAATAATAAAAAAACTTTAAAAATAAAAAAAAACTTTAAAAATAAAAATAAAAAAAACTTTAGTTTATTATTTTCTCTTAAAAATAATAAAATAAATTTGACTTAGGGTTTAACTAGTTTTGTTTAGTGTTTTGTATTAAATACCATGTAAATTTTCTCTAAATTTTTGTGCGGTTATTATTTTGCTTGACATGAGTTTTAAATTTTCAATAGTCTATGCGTGGTAGGAGATCCTTAGGAAACCCCCTTACACCATATGTAAATAATATTCATAGATTTAAACAAGTGTCAACAAGACTGGATTCCAACCATTAACCTATTTTTGAGCCAAACATAGAACCAAGCCTTAATCCTTTACAGGAACCGAAAGAAATGGAAGAAAACCAACATGTTAGGGAAACCACCACGATGGAGTTTGCAAGACCGGTGATTGGCACGGAAACTACCGCTATCCAGCTGGTTGAGGCTGCTCGGAATTATGTCCTAAAAAATATTCATTTTTCTATGCTTCCTTCTTTTTATGGGCTGCCTAATGAAGATTCTATTTCCTTCATTAGAGACTTATATGCTACGGTCCAAACCTTCCCCCTCAGTATTTTAAACGAGGATCAACTTCGAATGAGATGTTTCCCCTACACCTTAAAGGATAAGGCCAAAGCTTGGTTAATGTCACTTCTACCAGGTTCTCTGATGATATAGGAGAACATTTATAATAAATTCATGGGAAAATTCTATTCCCACCAAAAAACATCAGAGTTGAGAGGAAAGATTGCTACTTTCTCTCAGATGGAAGGAGAACCATTCCATGAAGCTTGGGATAGGTTCAAAATGTTTCTCACTCAATGTCCCCATCACAGCTTTCCCCTGCAGTTGCAGAACCAATTCTTTTACGATGGACTTACACAATAATGTCAGTTCATTATCGACAACACTGTAGGAGGAGGAATATGAGAAAAGACTGCCTCAGAGACGTACAACCTCTTTGAGATGTTGGGTGCTAATTCCCAACAGAAAAGCTCACGAGTGAGAATAGCTGGAGTTCATGAAATCGATTCCAGTAATGAATTCAACAACAACTTTTTCAACTGACCAAGCAAGTCGCCCTTCTCACTACACAAACCAACACCAATAATGAACAGTATGGTTTGTATAGCAACATGGGACATGGTACTGAAGCCTGTCCATATCAAGGAGAAACAACAAGCTGGACCTGAACAGGTTAATGTATTGGGAACATATCAACAAAGACCAAGGTTCGACCCCAATTCAAATACCTATAATCCTGGGTGGAGAAATCATCCGAATTTCTCCTGGAGGCAAAACAACCCTCATTTCGCTCAAAGCTCAAATCAGTCAGGCCAGCAATTCCACCCGCCTATTCCAAGAAGCATTCCCAATAAATCAACCTTGGAGGACAACTTGAATTATTTTATTCAAGTTTGTTGAGATAACCAATCTAAAACCAATCAACTGTTGGACTTTGTGGAAGCTTCTATCAAAAAGGTGGAAGTTCAATTAGAACAGTTAGTTGAACATTTGCAAAAACAAAGCAAAGACTAATTTGATGGTCAAATGGGGTAAAATAAATTCAATGGAGACATTGAGTTTGTCATTCTGCAATCTCCAAGCAACGTCTTACTAGAAGACGATAAATTTTAGTCCTACATAGGAGGTCACCCATTATTGTATTTTCCTTTGTTTTAGTTTTATTTTGTGTGTAATAAAATTCAAATGAAATAAATTCGTTTGTTTCAAAAATTGTGTCTATTCTTTAAATTTAGCATAAAAAAAAATTTAAAAATTTAGGTTCCCTGCACCTTTTTTGCTTTAAGCCTGTACATTTTGTCAAGTGAGAAATCTTTCTTAGAGATATCTACTATTTTTTAAGAGCTAAATGTTGATACACAATAGGAGGAGGATCAATTTCAACTACAAATAACCATGGGAGATGCTGAAGATAAGCAGAAAATGATGAAAAACTATACAATACCAATCATTGGCAATGTAACTTCTGGCATACAATTACAAGAGGCTGCAAGGAATTATGAATTGAAAAAGATTCATTATTCTTTGTTGCCTTCCTTTTATGGTGTCCCTAATGAAGATCCTTTGCATTTCATTCGAGAATTCTATGCTATTGTCCAAACTTTCCCACTACATGCAATTAATGAAGGTCAACTTAGGATGAGGTTTTTTCCTTACACCCTCAAGGATAAAGCTTGGTCATGGTTCATTACTCTATAGTCGGGTTCTCTAAAAACTTGGGAGGTAGTATATGAAATTTTTATGGGTAGGTTCTATTCCCATCAAAAGACTGTTGATCTAAGGACGAAGATAGCAACATTTTCTCAAATGTATGAAGAGCCCTTTCATGAAGCTTGGGAACAATTCAAACTCCTTTTCATTCAATGTCATAATCATAGCTTTCCATTACAGCTACAGAACCAATTCTTTTATGATGGATTGACACTGCAGAGTCAATACATGGTTGATAATGCTGCTGGAGGTGCTGTGGGAGAAAAAACCGCAGAGGAAACCTATAATCTTTATGAGCTATTGGGTTCCAATTCCCAACAAAGAAGTTCTAGAAGGAGAGCAAGAGTCAATGAAGTTGGCTCAGATAATGAGATAACCTTGCAACTTGCTGAATTGACTAAACAAGTGCAACTTCTCACTACCCACCAAATGCCAAATCAAGAGGTGTGTGGAGTGTGTTTTTCAATTGGGCATGGTACTCATAATTGTTCAAATACTTGTGATTCTAGTGTCGATGCCATGGAGGAAGTCAAATCCTTTCAAAGGTATCATCCAAACACCTATAATTACACTAACCATCATTGGAAACAAAACAATTACCCAACCTACACCCAATGTCCAACACTAGGGTCGAATAACAACCACCCTTACCCACCAAGCCAATCTTTTAAGCCAACCTTAGAGGATAGCTTGAATGCTTTTATTCAAGTTAGTCGTGACAACCAATTGATGAATAATCAAAGGTTGAACACCATAGAGGCTTCGGTTAAAAGGATTGAATCTAAAGTTGGGCAACTGGCTGAACAAATGCAAAAGAAAGAACCAGGAAAATTGCCGAGTCAACCAAAACAAGCAAAGGATGTAAGAACCCTTCGAAGTGGTAAGGTAGTCAATACCAGTTTACCTAAAATCTCTAACGATCTACCTTGTAGTTCATGTAACAAAGAAGGTGATATTCTAGTCTCGCAAAAAGGAGAAATAAGTGTTAAACTTAACAAGCCTTCTAAAAAACTCATTGGAGAGTCATCTAACATCCCCAAAATTCAAAAGAAAACAGAACCACACCAGTTGCAAGTACCTTTTCCACATCGATTAAAAGAATCCAAACAAGATAAGCAATTCTATGATCTTTTAATATGCTCTCTAAAGTAAATATCAATTTACCATTATTAGAAGTGATCATGAATGTGCCCTCATATGCTAAGTTTTTCAAAGAGTTGAACACTAAGAAAAGGAGGTATGAACTGAATGAACGAGTAGTAGTATCAAAAATTTATAGCGTTGTACTTCAGCACAAACTACCCCCTAAGTTGAAAGACCCTGGAAGTTTTATTATAAACATAACTATGGAAGATAGGAAGGTTGCTAAAGAAATGCTTGATTTAGGTGCTAGTATAAATTTGATGCCCTACTCTATATTCTTACAGCTCAATCTAGAAGATTTAAAACCCAAAACTATGTCCCTTCAACTTGCAGATAGATCTCTTAAGTATCCAAAGGATATAGTTGAGGATGTGTTGGTACAAGTAGACAAACTAATAATACCTGTTGACTTTGTGGTTCTGGATATGCAAGAAAATCCAACATTGGACAAAGAGCATACAATATTGCTTGGTAGACCATTTATGGCAACTACTAAAACTATTATTGATGTCCAAGATGGAAATTTGACAATGACAATCTTAGAAGAGACTGTTCATTTTAAAGTTTTTGATTCTTCACCTTTTCCTTCTATTTCTACCATCGATGAAATATTCGATGTTGACCCTTTGCAAAATCTTGTCCAAAGCATCTTTTTCCAAACCAGAATAAAGGAGAAGCTTGAAACTGTTCTTACACTTGAAGAGGTTGAAGAATATTTAGATGAGGAAATTAAGGGGTACCTTGAACAACTAGACAATGATGAAGTAATGACAAAATCTAGTACACTTTTAAATCTACCCAATTCTTCATCTAGTAAAGAGGCCAATCCACCTGAACTTGAACTCAAAGACTTACCTGAGCACTTAAAATATGTGTTTTTGGGAGAAGGAGAAACTTATCCAGTGATAATTTCTTCAACCTTGACCAAAACCCCAGAAAAGGAACTTATCAAAGTGCTTAAACAGTTTAAGAAAGCTATAGGTTGGAGTATCGAGGATATAAGAGGCATTAGTCCTACAATGTGTATGCACAATATCAACTTGGAGGATGGTGCTAAACCTGTACGAGAGGCCCAAAGAAAACTAAACCCAAATATGCAATAGGTAGTTAAGAAAGAAATTCTTAAATTGTTAAAAGAAGGGATTATCTATCCTATTGCGGATAGTAAATGGGTTAGTCCAATGCATGTGGTACCTAAGAAATCTGGGATAACAGTTGTTAAAAATGACAAAAGTGAATTAGTGCCCACTAGAATAATCACTGGATGGAGAATGTGTATAGATTTTAGGAAACTAAATTTATATACTAAAAAGGATCACTTTCCTCTCCCATTCATTGATCAAATGTTGGATTAGCTCGGCATGAATTTTACTATTTTCTAGATGGATTGTTTGGATATTATCAAGTACCCATAGCACCAGAAGATCAGGAAAAGACCACATTTACATGTCCTTTTGGGACATTTGCTTTTTGAAGAATGGCATTTGGGTTATGCAATGCCCCTCCCACTTTCTAGAGATGCATGATATCTATTTTCTCGGACATGGTGGAAAATTCATTGAGATTTTCATGGACGATTTCTCTGTCTTTGGGAACTCATTTGATGATTGCTTACATAAATTGACTTTGGTTTTAGAAAGAAGCATTGAATGCAATCTCACCCTTAGTTGGGAGAAAAGCATTTTATGGTTCAACAAGGGATAGTTTTAGGACATATAATTTCAAACAAGGGTATTGAAGTTGATAAGGCAAAAGTTGAATTGATATTCAAACTACCTCCCCCTACATCTGTGGAGGGTATAAGAAGCTTCTTATGACATGCATGATTTTACAGACGATTTATTAAAGATTTCTCTAAAATAAGTTGTTCCTTATGTAACTTGCTATCAAAAGATGTTTATTTTGATTTCAACAATGACTGCCTTATTGCCTTTAATACCTTAAAAGAGAAACTAACATCTACCCTTGTTATTATGGCACCAAATTGGTCTTTACCTTCTAAAATAATGTGTGACGCTTCTGATTATGCTATAGGAGCAGTCTTGGGACAAAGAGTGGATAAGAGTTTTCATGTCATCTACTATGCTAGCAAAACACTCAATGATGCCCAAATGAATTATACCACCACTGAAAAGGAATTCTTGGCTATAGTGTTTTCTATAGACAAATTTCGGTCTTATTTAGTAGGATATAAAGTGATTGTGCATTCTGATCATACTACTTTAAGATACCTATTAAGTAAACCAAATGCCAAGCCAAGATTAATCAGGTGGGTCTTACTCTTACAAGAATTTGACTTAGAAATCAAGGATAAGAAAGGCAGTGAAAACTTAGTAGCTAACCATTTGTCTAGGTTGATTTATGACTTCAATTCTCTTAAAGATAAGAATAATGAAGATATAGTTGAAACCTTTCCTGATGAAGAGTTATTTTCAATAGGTCCAAACCCATGGTATGCTGATATTGTAAATTGTCTTGCCATTGGTGTTTTGCGACCTAACACTTCATATCAGGACAAGAAAAGGTTTTTTAAAACTATTAAGGACTATTCCTGGGATGACCCTTATTTATACAAGATTGGTCAAGATCAAGTCATCCGGAGATGTGTATTTGAAGAAGAACATAAGAGCATTCTAACTTTTTGTCATGAACTTCATTGTTGGGGCCATATTGGTGGTGAAAAGACAGCCCGTAAGGTATTATAGTCTGGATTCTTTTGGCCCACTCTATTTAACGATGCTCATATGTTTTGTGCATAATGTGATAGATGTCAAAGAACAAGAAACATAAGCAAAAGAGATGAAATGCCTTTGAAATCTAATTTAGTTGTTGAACTCTTTGATGTATAGGGGATTGACTTTATGGGTCCTTTTCCCCCATCCAATGGATTTCAATATATTTTGGTTGCTATGGATTATATATCCAAGTGGGTAGAAGATATCCCCACTAAAACCAATGATGCTAATGTTGTTGTTAAATTCTTAAAGGATTTAATATTCAGCAGGTTCAGAACGCCTAGAGCTATAATAAGTGATGGAGGTAGTCATTTTTGTAACAAGATCTTTGATGGAGTACTAAACAAGTACAACATCACATATAAAGTAGCTACTCCATATCATCCTCAAACTTCTGGTTTAGTGGAAGTAAGTAATAGGAAAATCAAGGGAATATTGGAACGCTTGTCGTCCTTCAAGGAAGGATTGGGCATTTAAGTTAAATGATGCCTTATGGGCATACCGCACCGCTTACAAAACACCTATTGGGATGAGCCCTTGCCAGTTAATCTTTGGGAAAGCATTTCATCTTCTAGTTGAACTTGAACACAAGGCTTACTGGGCAATTAAAGAGTTAAACATGGATTTAGATAAAGCAGGAGAAAAACGATTACTCCATCTTAATGAGTTGGAAGAAATTAGGAACGAAGCCTATAAGAATGCCAAATTGAACAAAGAGCGTACTAAGCGCTATCATGACAAGAGGCTAGTTCCTAAGACTCTTCATCCTGGAATGAAAGTTCTTTTATTTAACTCTCGTTTGAGATTGTTTCCAGTAAAGTTGAGATCAAGATGAGATGGACCATTCAAAATAGTTCAAGTATTTCCACATGGAGTAGTAGAACTATTGGACTCCAAGATACAAAAAACATTCAAAGTCAATGGGCATCGTGTGAAGCCTTATTTAGAAGAACCAAACAACATTGCTGAAATGGATTGCATTTGGATGAGTAATCCTTAGCACCATAAAGATACGTCTTGCTAAGACGTTAAACTAAGCGCTGGATGGGAGGCAACCCATCATTTTAGGTAATTTTCTATTATTTGTTTTATTTACTTAATTTTATTGTTTATTTTAGTTTAATTATATGTTAATAGTTTTTAAATTGTTAAAACTAAAAATATTTGTTAAGATGTTAGAAGTTCACAGCGATCTGTTTGTATACACTTTAATGATGAATATGATGGATGCACCTACATTTCTCCATTACTACTTGCACATTCTCAGGAAATAGGTAATCTTTCTTCTCTTTTCTCTTTATCTTTAATTTATAGTTGTTACATTGAGGACAATATCAGTTCTAGGATGGGGGTGATGAAAAGTTAACATGCTTAATAAAAAAAGAGATTTAACAATTTAAAAATAAAAAATAATAAAAAACAAATTTCACAAAAATTTATCATTTCTTTAAATCAAATTTAAGTAAATAGTTAAGTCTTTTGTATTGTTAGATTAGTTTTTGAAAACATATCATGAAATATTTTGTAATTGTTTTTGGTAATTGGTTAGTTTTTGGTCATAACTAGTATTTCTTGATAAGATGTGGAAATTCATTAAACCCAAAATCGGTGTTTATGATTTTTTTTAGTGGAGACTACCTTTGTAAGATATAATTTAAGCCTAATTCCTTTATTCAGAGTGAAATATATTTTGTTTCTACTCCAAACACATTTCTTATTTCTTTAATTTTTTTTAGATGATCTCTATAGGTATTAGCATTGAATGTATGAATTTTTTCTCATCTTAATAGAGTATCGTATATTTTTTATTATTATTTTTGCTTAGATTAAATGATATAAGTAGAAATTATTAGTATATGCTTTTATCTCATTCGTGCATGACTATTATAAAAGAAGAAGAAGACATATATGAGGTAACCTAAACCAAAATCAAACAGAAAAGCCACAAAATTAACCACTCACCAAAATCCTAAAAAATGTACAATCTGTACATGGGTTGACTCTCTAAATATATATATATATATATATTGAAAAAAAATCTTCAAAAAAGAAAAGAAAAATAGAGAGGTAAAGAATATATAGTATAATCTACATACTATGACCCACATTGCCTACAAAGTTGTGAGTATATGCTAATTACAAAAGAAAGATATATGAAGTAATTCCCTAAAAAGTCATTTCAATTTCTTCATTTGTAAAAGGCATATATCTTGAAATTATTTCTTAATGAGTTTGATTTATGCATGAAAATAGTTTTTATATGCGATATCTTTATAATTTATACATTCGATTCCTTTCATGAGATCAATGTTAAAATAACACTTTGAGGCTTTATTCTTTATACATATGCGAACATATTAGTTTATTTCTATACATAAACTCTTTCGCATATAAATTATTATGAGTGTTTGAACCTATAGGATTCAGGGTTTTGAGAGTATTGACTAGTGAGGAATAGAGTCGAAGCGATTTTGGATTCTAGACACTGAAATTGGTGAAATTAATTTGATACATTTTTGATATGAAATATGAAAATGATTTTCGACTAATTATTATAATAAATCATGATTGTTTAAAGAGATTAAAATAACATATGCTTGAGATTTTAATTATGATCTTAAAGGAGATTAAAAAGTATGAGACATTTTTGTGATATGTTGTTTTCTTTTATTCTTAAAACGTTAATTTTTTATTTTATTGTAATTTTAGTTTTTGAGTTGATTTTTTTTATTATTTCTTTTAATTTTTACATTTAGTTCAATGTGTGTGGGTATCATTACTGAAAACCCTCACGAGACTCAAACTCGTCCACTATGATAACCTAGGGGTTTAAAGGCTTGTTGCATAGGCTAAATGCAACCGTGTCAATCCACAGTGATTTAGGATAGGTTAATGTTTAGTTTTTATCGCTTCTCTTGCTAAGGGACTAGCAAAAAGCTGGTAGGGGGTTGTGATGAGTGCTCAAAAAGCACTAAAATTACCATGATTTTATGCACATTAATTGATTAAAAATATATATATTTATATAATTTTATCATATATTTATATATATTTGTATTTTCGGAATCACGGGTATTTTTATTATTTTTAAGGTATTTTCGCTTAAAAACGTAACTTAAAGAAGAGGAATACTGGAGGCAATACATAACAAATATATTTATAAAATAAATGAGGAAAAGTCAAAAAATATGGAAAAATTGGTAAAAATGGTTCACAAATGTCAAAAATGTGAAAAAGGAGGAAATCGTACCGCCCAACCGACCAGCCACCTAGCCGCGCCGAACACCGCGCAGAGCGCGCCTGTGCCTAGTCTGCTTCCATCTGTGTGCGCCACTGCCCATCTGCACCCCATCTACGGACGCAGCCGCCTCTCACGTCATGCTGACGTAATCAAATGACATCATCATTCACTACTCCGCATTTCCACCATTTTTTATCATTTTTCACCCACTTTTTCTTCCCATCCTCACCTATAAATACCCCCATTCTCTTCACAACTAAACACACCTCAAAACACATCTTCTCTTCTCTTTCTTTCTCCCATTTCTTAGTTTTTGAGCTTTTCTTAGTTTCTTTCTTAGTTTTTAGTTTTTCTTAGTTAATTTCTCTTAGTTTTAGAGTTCTCCTCTTTTTGAGAAGAACTATTTATGTTTTTGTAATTATTTTCTTTTTCATTCAATAAATGGGAGTGCAAATTCCGTTTGGAGGTTTTCCAGCAACGAGAATAGCATCAAAGTTCTGTAAGGATTTTATTTTCTTTGTAGTTATTTTTTATGCTTTATTCTTACATGTTATATTTAATTTGTCTGTGATTAAATTTAACTTTCTTGTTGTTGTAAACTTATGATATAATAATGCGTTGTTATTCTTGCAGAAATATTAAATAGGTAAAAATCTCTAAAATGAATTGATTTTATTTTTATTCAAGATTTTATATTAAGAATGTTAGAGAGAAATATATTATTTTTCATTACAAACTTAAATCTGAAAATTAGATTTTAAGGTTTAGTTATCCGGTCTAATTTAGAGTAGTGCTATTTTATTTGTTGGTACAATCATAGGTAGTTAGAGTGAAGCTCTATTTCAAAAGTTTTTATAAGAATTATTATGTGAAAATGTATTGACAACATGTTTTTAGTAGTGGTTTTAAAACTTGAAAATTAGTACTCGGATAATTAAATTCTTAGGTTTAATTTGGACACATTGAATAAAGTTTAAACTGTCTAACCCCACCAAAGGTGGCATTTAAATGGTTCATTTTCAATCTCTTAGAAAAATCAATTAATTTAATTAACCAAATTAGTTATCAACCCCACCCATAGGTGTTAATTGATTTGTTTAGTTAGCAAAGAATATCTAACCCCACCAAATGTGGTATTCATATAAAAAAGGGAAAATCAATAAAAAATCAATTTATATCTTTAATAACCTAGATAATATGAGCAAGCATAATTAACTTAGTTATTATATCCATAAATATTCCACTATTATAAATGATAAAATTTGCATAAATATTTATTGAATCTGTATCTATGTTTATTTTTATGTTACTAGATTAGAAACACAAAAACCAAACTATCGTGACAGGATGTTTAGAATTTAATTTCATTTTTAAAAGTTTGAATAATAAATTAAAAACCACATATATTCCTTCCTTAGATCGACCTTGGGATTATACTTATCATTTTCTACGAAATGATTTGTGTACTTACGAGAGTTTTATAAATATAAAACCAAAGTATTGGCAGGATCGACGATGCTGGTTTTGCTCATCACCTCCTCCAACTACTGCCCCATCTATATGGGATTCTCGAAAAGGGGAAAATGTAGTTAACAACCTTACGACTGAGTGGATGAGGTGGTTCTATGTCAGAGCATAGCGCCAAAGTAGCTCAACCATTACGTGAATCATTTCTCTTTTATATGGTAGGAGAAGCAAGTCAACACCATTTGTGAAGGAAAGAATTTAGAGGCCATGGTCTACCATTTGATGTAGCAAGTATACTCATTTATGTGTGTATTCTTATTTGTTGTAATCTTGTATTTGTGATGTTTTACCTTTTGTCATTTGAATTTTGCAGGCACTATGGCTCTCTAGGTTGAATAGGGCATGTGGTGTGGAGAGCTTAAAGTGTGAGCTTTCTCTAGAGAAGGAGAGTCATAACTTAACCTGGTCCAATTATGTGTTGTTATTTTCCAAAGCCACTAAATGTGAGGGGGAGGCCATAAATAAGTTAGAAAAACTAAGCAAGGTTGTGTCTGAGCTTAATGACTTTGCTCAACGTGTGGATGAACTCAAAGATTAAAAGAGAAAGTTCGAGGCTACTCTTGAGGCTAGTAATCATAGAACAATCAAACTCGATTGCCAAGTATCTGAACTTAAGGAGGATAAGGAAAAGGCTAAAAGCAAGCTCGGTGCTATAATTGAGCAGCTTACCTCAAATGTAGAGATTGGAAATGGAATATTTCAAAAAGAAAGCCAAGAAAAGAGACTTCAGTGAGTATTATTAACGTATTTTAAACATCCTGGTTACTCCTCAGTATGAGCTGGTCCAATCCTAGGATGGGGATGAGGAAGAAGATTCTAACTTGGGTGAGAGTAAAGATGGCACTGAGATGACCGGTGCATTGCGTAAGGCCAAGGGCAGTTGATTTAAAGTCTTTCTTTCTCTCTTTTATGAGCTTGACATCACTCTTGTTTGTATGATCGAGGGTTGTGTCTTCTAGTTTTTCTTTTCAATTTATTAATGAAAATTAGCTTATTCTTGGATACTATATTGATTTTTTGGTAGCACATTTAAATTATTTTATATTTTTGTTTATAATGTTGACCTATTCTACTATTTTAGGAGATGTGCCAATAATCTCTTCCTAGCACCATCCCCTATAAAATAAGGTTAGGGCATTTGTTGGATTCAAACAATTTTGTCAAAACATTTTTCAATTCTTCATTTTTCTTGCTCCAACATTATGGATTATGATCGATAATCAGGAATTCAATTTGGGCGCTAAGATAAGAAAATGTAAGACTTCAAATCGAGGTGAAAATATGGAAAGTCAAGCTTTTTAGGCTCGAGGATAAGCTAAGTATTCAAGAAGAGACCATGTTTGTCTTAAATAAAAGCTTGAGGAAAGCTAAAGCTTCATGAAGAGACCAAGTATGAGCTCGTCTCTTGTAGGGAGCAAATATCTCAGGCTTTGACCTGAGAAAGGAGAACTATGACTAAAATGGGTTCCCTCATGGACAAAGAGTCACATTGGGCGAGCTTCTATATGAAGTGATCTGAAAGGGTCTTTCTTAAGGTGATGGAAACTACTTAAGGGTTGAAACACTCTATTCTTGCATTGGAATCGATCCTCTTATGAAGAAAAGACTAATATCCATAAGAAAATTATCAAGATTCAAGCCGAGTTAAAACCCCTATTGGAGGAGACTGACGATCCAAACACCAGTTGTGTATCTAAATTTTTTAGGAATTTTTAATCATCTGAGAGGCCGAGCCTTACCTTAAGGGATGGTACCATGCATACATGTATTTTTCGAAGTTGTTGTAATTTCAGATAATAATAAAAATATCCTCGATAGGGTATAGTTGCAATGCTTGACCGTTATATATACATTTTTTAATTATATCAGCTCGTGATATATAATAGTAGGAGAGCGAGATTTACCTTGTTTTGACAAATGTAGTCAACTCAAATATCAATTGCCAGGGTGGTCTACCTGGTTCTTAACCGAGATGGTTAGCCGTGGCATATAATAGTATAAGAGGGATGTCTACCTGGTTCTTGACCATGGTGCTCAACTCTTCTTTCATTATATAGCCCAACCTAGTTCCTGATTAAGGTGGTAAACTTGTTATATTTGCAAGTGCCAAGGTGGTCTACATGGTTCTTAATTGAGGTGATCAACCCATGACATATAATAGTAGAAGAGAAAGCTCTACTTGGTTTCCGATTGAGGTGCTCAGCTCTCCTTTCATTATGAGAGTGCCAACTTAGTTCCTAATTGAGATGATCAACTCATGATATTTGAAAGTGCTAGGGCAGTCTACCTAGTTCTTAACCGAGGTGATCAACTCATGGAATATAATAGTAGGAGACTTCTATGAGAGAACCATTTGTTGAAGAGGGTCACTTCATAAATATACATACAACCATAGTACTTGAAAGTAGTAAATTAATGTACATTAGAAGTGATATTTATTTAAATTCCTAGCATTCAATGCTTCTCAATAAGTAGGCTCTTCCTAGAGTTGTCTTAATTATCTGATATGGCCATTCTCAGTTTGTACCCATCTTTCCAGCCATCCATTCCTTCTTGTTAGAGAAGACTCATTTGAGGACCCAATCACCCGGGCCAAATACTTTGAAATGAATAGCATTGTTGTAATAGCCTGACACCTTTCTCTTCTGCTCAATTATCCTTCTCAAATCCTCCTTTCTTTTATCCTCAGTGAGGGTCAGTTCAATGACCCTATTTTCCTCATTCTGATTTTCTATTTGGGTTGACTTAATAGTGGGTACCACCACTTCTGTTGGTATTACTACCTCAATGGAATATACTAAAGAAAAGAGGGTCTCATTGGTGATTTCATGGGGGCTAGTGCTGACAGCTCATAATGCCCCAGGAAGCTCCTCACTCATTTTTCTTTTGCAATCTTCGACCTTTTATTTAATAGGTTCATGATTACTTTGTTGGAAGATTCTACTTTTCCATTGGTTTATGGATAGTAAGGTGCTGAGTAGCATATTTTAATTTTATATTTACTAGAAAATTCCCTAATGTTGTGCCAACTAACAAAAACTTCTTTTGAACTTTAGCTAGTGGTAGAGGCCATATGATGTCAAGCCATCAGTTGTAAAAGGACCAAGGACTTATCACCTCCGTCATGGTGTTAAGAGGTGCATGCGACAATGGGGAAAACCTTTGGCCTATTGGCTATGCACCAGAGTTTGGGTCTAAGCTTGGTCCTTTTGTATAGCCTTTTTGCCTTGATCATGTAATGCCCTACCTTTTCCTTGATTTCTTTTGCAAGTTTTGGGTCCGCAAGTAGGTATTTCCCTTATAGGAATTTAAATATTGGAGTGAACCATAAGTGGGTAAGGGCATCCACACAACTCACTATTCTTTCAACTTCTTCCAAACTAGCCTTTGTCAATATCATGATGACACCATTCTATCAAAGTTGGCTTTACATATGAAAGCTAGAATGGCTAGTACATTGGCGTGACCATTCTCATTTTGGGCTATTTGCTTGATTTCAAACTTGGAAAATTTGGAACATTCCCATTTTAACCTCTCCAAGTACCCCTTCATCTTTCCATCCCTAGCTTCGAATGTTCCTAAAAAATGGTTGACCATTAGTCTCGAGTCACCGTGAAAGGTGATTTTATCTTCCCATAGTTTCTTTGAGGTTAGGACCCCAAATATGGTTGCTTTATATTCGACAACATTGTTAGTTACTTGAAAATCAAGTGTGACAATATACTTAAAATAGTTGTTGTCGTGATCTAATATGATCAACCCTAGTCCTATAACATTGAAGTCGTGTGCTTCATCTACAAACACATGTCAGGTAGCTCTATCTTTTTGGTTAACCTTAGATACCTCTTTCTCCCCTTCATTGTTGATGACCTCTTATGTTTCACTGAAATCTACCATAGCTTGTCCTTTTATGACTATTCTAGCCATGTATTTAACATCATATTCTCCCAGCTATATGGAAATATATGACAACCTTCCTACCACTTTGGCCTAGTCAAAACACTTTTAAGTAAAAGAGAAGTGAGTACCATAACTATGTGCGAGCTAAAGTAATATCTAATTTTTTGTGCATTAACTTTGAGAGCAAAGACCAACTTGTTCATGGTTGGATAGATGCTTTGAGCATCTGTCAAAATTTGAATGACATAGTAAATAGGGTGTTGGATCTTGTCTATTTCATCTAAGAGCACGACGCTACATATTTGGGGTGCCATATCCAAATACAAATAAAGAATCTCGCCTGGGAAGGGGATGACCAAGAAAGGTGTGTTGCTCAAATATCTTTTGATTTCCTCAAAGGCCCTATCACAGTCCTCATTCCAAAAGACTGATGTGTTTTTTCTCATCATTTTGAAGAAAAGCATACACTTTTTTGTGCATTTAGAAATAAATTTGTTCAGCACCTCTATTCTTCCATTCAACTATTGGATTTCCTTAAGGCGAATAGATGGCTTCATGTTCACTAAAGCTTGTATCTTGTTTGGGTTAGCCTCAATCCCTTTGATCGATACGAGATATCCTAGGAAATTTCCTACAATAATACCAAAGATACACTTCTTGGGGTTAGTCTCATATCATACCTTCAGATTACCAAAAATACCTTCTCTAGATCCTTGACATGGTCTAGGGGTTAAGCTGATTTACAACCATGTCATCCATATAGGCCTCTAGATTCCTTCCTTGTTGACTTTCAAACATTTTGTTAACTAGAGGCTGATATGTGGTGCTTGTGTTCTTTAATCCCAAAAGCATCTTGGTATAATAGAAGGTCCCTTTCTATGTGATGAAAGATGTTTTATCCTCATCCTCATTATGCTTTCTGATTTGGTGGTACCTGGAGTATGCATCTAAGAAACTTAGATGCCCAAAACTAGTAGAGGCATCTACTAGTTGATTAATATTGGAGAGAGGAAAGAAATCATATCTGAATTTGTCTTAAGGAATTGAGGGAGTTACTCCTTTCCCATCTTTAAGTAGTGGTTCCCTCCCTGATCTTCTATTGGAAGATCTCTTACCTTGTTAAGATTGACAGACCTCGCTAGGCCTTTGCCCCTAGCCTTCTTTGAGGAATACCCCTCTATGATTGCTACTTATGGGAAACCTCTCTTTGTTTCTGGCTTTTTTCTGGTCTCCTTTTATCTCACTGAAGCCCTTGTCAGTAAGGAATTTGATTATCTAATGAAAGGTGGATGGGAATTCCCTCATTTTTTGTATCTATGGATTTCCTAAGATGGATTTGTAGTGTGTTGGGACATCGATAACTACAAAGTTTATCATTATTATCATTCCTTTTTCCATGATCGGTAGCACCACTGTTCCTATTGCATAGGTGATGGTGCCGTTGAACCCTACAAGAGGGAGTTCCGCCTTAACAATATCAAATTCCTTCACCTATAGACCCTTGGCAATGGTCAGAGAAAGGAGATCCACAAAGCTTCCTGTGTTAATCATTATCCAATAAACATCACAAGATCTTATTCTGGAGGTAATTACTAAAGGATCTTGGTGAAGGGATAAGGTCTCGTCTTTTTTATTGAAAATGATCTTTGTAGTAGGTCTTGTCTTATCCAAGGCATACACACGGGGGCATTACGTAGCTCTCTTGCAAACCTTTTGCACAACTTATTTGAGATCCTATTGATCCTAGGACCTCTGTGTATGATGTGTATAGTTCTAATGTTAGGCTCATTATGGTGCTCTCTTCCACTACTCGATGGGTTCACTAGTTTTAGTGCCTCTCACCTATTTTGACTATTTCATCATTCCTTGTTTCCTACGACGAGGTCCTTCAAATATCCCATCTACAATAACTCCTCTATCTCCTTTTGGAGGTGTCTATAGTCTTTCATTTCGTGGCCCACATCTTTATGGAAGGCATACCATTTACATGTGTTTCTAAGCAAGGATTTCATCTTTGGGGGCCACCTGACATTAGGTTACTTCTCTATCCCTAATACAGCCTGGGCCAGATCCACTTTCAAAGGAGGCCCTCTAAAGGGAGAGAGTGACCTCCCTCAAGGTCCCATATTCTTCGTCCATTGTTCACCTTTGTTGATATTTGGTGTAAAGCGCTTGTTTCTATTGTTTGATATGCCCTAACTGGGCTTATCCTTCTCTTCTCTTTATTTGGTACCACCTCTATACTAGTTTAATGGCCTTTAACCAAACTTAACTCTTTCTCGAGATTGACAAACTTTATGGCCTCTCTGTATGCTTCCTCCAGAGTGTGAGGAACTGTTTTGGTTAGTTCTACAAACAAGTCATAAGTTTTTAAGAGCCCTCACCTGAAGGCTTCTATAGCAATAGAACTGGGGCAATTGGAGATTTCTAACTTCTCCTCCCTAAACCATTTCATGTATCCCTTCATGGACTCACCCATTTCTTGCATGATTGAGAAGAGGTTATGTGATTCTTTTTGCAGGGGCTTGTTGTAGGCATAATTTGTGATGAATAGTCTAGAAACTTTTGAGAAGGAGGTGATGAAGTAAGGTGCCAAGTTATTGAACCACTTATGTGCATCTTCACAGAGGGTGGCATCTAACAATTTACACATCATGACATCTATCTTTCCTTGAGTTTGGCTCATAGGGGCCATGGCTATCTTAATGTTTTGTACATATGTCACAGGGTCTTTGGTTCCAAAATAATCAGGGCATTTGGAAGCATTAAACTTGGATGGTGGTTCATCATTTTCTATCTCGTCAGTAAATGAGGACACACATAATTTCTCACAATCCCTATCTGCATCATAAAGGGCTTGCCCTTCTTATGCCTTTGGCCACCTTCAAAGCTGCATCTTTTTGTTATTGGCCTCTTCCAATGCTTGAAATGAAGCCCCCCAATTTTTTCTTTCCTGAATCCACTGCTCGTTGCTAGGTCTCACCGAGCTAAAAAAGGGTTCCCTTTGACCTCCTAATCAACCTGTGTGGGTTTGAGCAAGATGCACTCTAGTCTGTTTCTATCAATTGGGTAGGTGTCTCGATCATCAGAGGTACCTTATCCTAAATAGAAGTGTACTGACCTATTTTCTCTCCTTGTCTCCTTGAGCTCTCTCCTTAACTTGAGGAGTTGACAAGCTAACTCTTATTAATGTTAGCCTCTATTTTGGTTTCGTTATGCATTGGCTAAGTGTTCCCATATGTTGTTGTTGCTACTTCGTTAGCTAGCCTCAATCGTCCTTTAGTAAGAGTTCCTACCATGTTGTTATAGAATAAGTGATTATGATTTTTAAGTGTAGTTTATGTGTGGAGTACGTTTGATCTCCCAAGTTTCTCTCAAAACCCAAGGTGAATCCTATAAAATATGGGGTTAGAAACTTAACCTCAACCTCAAAATCTAATCCCCACGGTGGGTACCAAAATGTTAAGATTTGTCCAAATATATTTATAGGGCTTTACATGTACAGGTGTTGATTACATAGGATAGACACATAATAATACGTCAGAAAGATCATAAAAGTAAAAGTATACTTATAGATCAGGCGAACGACCCCATATACACAATAGAGGTTAGAACTGCCTCTTGAGCTTAGGCTGTGCTCAAACAATCTCTTGGCTCGAGCTATCACTAGATTGAATCTCTTAATAGGTGTAATCATTGGGAAATTATCATTCTAAACAATAATGTCATTGTAACCAATACCATGAGCAATTTCTAATGTAGATAAAATTGATGTCAACTTCGCTTCTTCCACTGAATCTGTGTGACCCTTGTTACCCTCATATACCAACAACATTGCAGAAGTGATCTCGCCCAATAAGTACAAAAAATGCTTGACTTTGGTTCCAATAAGCACAATGTTGAACTTAATGCCTCCCATATGTGGTTTCTTCCAATTAAGAGCTCTGTTAGTATATAGGACTTTGTACTAAAAATTGATATTCTTAACATCCGATAAATCATACGAGTTTACATGATTTATAAATTGTTGATAGTATATAAACTAACTACATATAGACACTAATACAATAAAGAGTATTTAAATTAGGATTTAAAGTTGGTTTTTGCTTAAAACCAACTTATAACAAATTTTAAGTCGTTATGCTTATAAACCAACTTAAAAAATTGCAAGTTAACATCATTTGACACGTAGAATCGACTTAAAATCCTACGTGTAGTATCAATTCTACGTGTCAATCGATTAAAAAACTTGCTGAAAAATAAAAAGTTAGTGTCGGTTGACACGTATAATTAAAGCTACATGTATGATTTTAAGTTGGTTTTACGTGTCAATTAACGCTAACTTTTTTTCCCATTTATCGTCTTTTATTCCTCATATTGATAGCCCACCATCGTGTTCCCTCATTTTCCTTCCAATAATTCGTCTCACCTTCTAGTTTTCTTTCTCATTTTCTAGCCACTTCTAAACACTATTTTGGGCACCGTCGAATGAGTTTTCTTCCTCTTTAATTTATCATCTAGATCCACTACTTTTTTTAGCATAATAATGAAAAAATTATTTTTATTATTCTTCACTTTCTCACTTACCAAGCACCATTTTTTCTTCATTTCTTTCATTTTATCACTTCATTTTACACTAGTAAGATTTCTATGAATTATTTTACACTTATTACTCATATTTATTTATTTTTATATAATTTTTGTGAAATTATTTATTTATTTATTTATTTTAATAATTTTATGTATTTATGTTTTTCATGTATATTAATTTATTTTAAACTTAATTTTTTAAAAATAATTTACATGTACGTGTACATGAAATATATATATATATAAATTAATATATATTATATATTGTTAATGTTATAATGAGTTTATTAATTGTTTGAATTTTATGTATTCATTTTTATATGATGTTTTGATGTATTTTATATTTCTGGAGTTGAAACTTTCTTGAAATTTACCCGTAGAAATAGTAATACTAAAATTAGTATGATTCGATGTCCATGTGTTAAATGTAAAAGTATAAAGTTGAAGATGTTGGAAAATATAAGATATGAAAAATCATTTATGTAAGTCTTTTTTATTTTATAATTAATTACAAATATTATATCTCCTCTAAAATGTGTTTTTTACCAAATTTAAGTCCTCGATAATTGGATAAACAAATGTTATAAGTTTGCAAATAAGCCATGTAAGAAATACAAAGCTTCCAAATTGGGCAAAAATTATGTGTTTTCATACTTGAAACCACTTAATGAATATAAAGTCCTTGAATAAACAAATGGAATAATAACTCAATAAATTGGTTAGTAATTTAATTTGATACAAAGATTTTGTTATGATTTTTTTATATTGATGTAATAATGTATAATATATTTTATTACTTTATTATTTGTAGAGAATAGTTAAAGAACAAATAAACAAGGGTAAACTAATCAAACAACTAGTGAAATATGTGATATATTATGTATTTGGACGTGATCATCGTGGTCATTTATGAGAGTAGTCACTGGCAAGTCAAGTACAGAAAACCAACCAAGAATCATCATATTTTCAAGAGTAATCATTACTTCACCCTAAGAAAATACAAAAGTATTAGGTTTTGGGCACCAAAACTCAACCAACCCAAGTAACAAAACGAAGTTACACTTGAATTTATATTTAGAATTCATTATAGCACAAAAAATACCAACTTGAGTCCATATAGCTTCATATTTTATAGATAAAAGATTAATACAATTCTAATATGATTTCAAAGGGATGAGATTATTGTTATATCACTTCTATGTTGATGTAGTAATCTCTTTTACTAATATACTCTTTTAACATATATAAGTTATTTTTGGTGAATTCATGATATTACATTCTTATTTTGAATTTAAATACATGTAGTTTTTTGGTTAGAGCAAGTCGGGCTATGATATGCAAATTTATAATGATTTACGAGAAGAATTGGCATAACATATACTTGAATTATAAGATGAGAAGAAGAATTTGATGATATTGAATAACATACATATCTTATAATATTTAATGATATTATAATTAAGTTATATATATATATATATATATATATATATTTATGTATTGTACATAAATTATTTTTAGTTATAAATTTAGTTTCATAGTAATTAATTAATATTTAATTTTTTAATTAATAGAATATATTTAAAAATTCTTTTAAACATATTTTGATTTTTTCTGCTATTATGTGATCGAAAACATGCAATGAGGGTAGTATAAAATAACTAAAATATGTTTAAAAGGGGATATATCATTTTAAGTCGATTCTACTGGTGAATAAACTTAAAATTTTAAATCAATTGACACGTAGAATTGACTTAAAATTTAAATTTGATTGACATGTAAGATCAACTTAAAATTTCAAATCAATTCACCTGTAGAATCAACTTAAAATTTATATTCGGTTCACGGGTAGAACCGAATTTAAATTTTAAGTCATCTTGTTTTAAGTCGGTTCAACTAATCGAATTAAAATATTTTTAAGTTAATCAATAATCGACTTAAACTCTATTATTTGTAGCAGTGAGACAGAGACTTCTTACCCTTCCATATTACAAGATATGATATCTCGTTAGACAAGTCTAGTAATGGATACATAAATTTCGTTAGTAAGATTTATTTTTAAGTAGAATTAACTAATATGAAACTTATATTAAGAAAAAATATAAGAATTAATGATATTCAAGTATAAGAACAAAAAATATAATAAGGATAAGTAGATTATCTTTATTCTCATGAACAAAAAATATTGAAAGAATGCATGGGCCATTTTTAGCGATGTTTGCGAGTGGCACGAGATACGTAGATTATCTTTATTCTCATTTAAATAATTGTGAATGAACTACAAGATTTGAGTTTTATATAGAGATAAGGATTTCTAATTGTTAATAAATTTAAGATCAATTATATACTTAATAGACATAAATAAAATAAGATCTTAATTATATATATTTATATAAGATCAATTATATACTTAATAAACATAAATAAAATAAGATCTTAATTATATATATTTATATAAGATCAATTATATACTTAATAAACATAAATAAAATAAGATCTTAATTATATATGTTTATTATATAAATAGTAAATTAGATTCACTAAACTTAAAATTTCAAGTAAATAATTGTTAAATTATTAATTATTTTAAAAACGACACGTATTAAATTAGTTATAAAAATATGATTTTATTTTTAATTATAAATTTATGTTGAGATATAGTATTTTAAAAGAACATTATGAGAAAAACAAGCATTGTGGAATGGGAAGACATAGAGTGATCCTCAATCCATTATGATAGTACCAAAACCGGGTCGATAGCCAACAAATTCCTTCTCTTATCGAACAAATTGACATATATGCCCTTCAGCAATAACAGGCTAAGGTTCATTATTATATAAATTAAAAGGTAGCATTGTGACATCTCCGACAAGACAAAGATAAATGTTAAAGTTACCTAATTTTACAATTATATTTGTAATTATAATAATTACGGGGTGATATCTATCCAAATCTTCTTAAAAAAATAAACAATTTTTTTATTTTAAAATTATTTAATCACGTATTATATTATATTATAATTAATATAAATATAAATATAAATAAATGTATAAATTTTCGTATAATTAATATTTCTCGAGAACTAAATTAAGCATTAATATAATTTACTTTAAAAAAAATTAAAGGTATAACATTTTTAGAATTTATAACAATAAAATAATAATTCAATAATATTAAACGTGATTCAATACAACGATTTTTAATATTAAATAATTTTAAATAATAATAATTCAATTTAAATGTATTAAAATAGATAATATATAATTTAATTATACTTCAAAATTTTAATAGTAAAAAAATATAAATAATGATAAAAAATATTTTTTTATCATTATAAATTTTAAAAATATTATGTTTTTTTTTCTCTCACACAATATGCACAAGTTAAATGCTTGGACAACTTTTCATAGTTTTCATTATACCATTACCCATCATGCCATTACCTTACATAAATAAATAAATAAATGACAACCACTATTCTATCGGAAACATGCATCATTTCTCTCGTCAATGACTAACATTTTATGTTTTCCAAATAAGAGATCCAAACCTTTGGAAAAAAGAAAAGAAAAAGAAATAGCAGATGTTTTATTGTCTCTAGTCGTCTCTCTCATTTTCCTTTTAATTGGGTAAAAATATTAATAGATTACTTCATTAATACCATAATAAAAATATATAAAACTATTTATTAATCCAATAATTAAATAAAATTTGGTGACATTATTATTAATGAAAAATAATTATAATAAAAACTATCCGAGTTTTACAATTAGAGAAAAAAACATTATTTGTAACAACTTAATTTATACTACTAGTGATATTCTGTTCATTTATAGTTAATCAAATGAATTTATTAACTAAAAAACTCAACTCAGCTTAGTTGATTCATAAGTTCAAATGATCCGGTTCATCTAACTCGTAAACAACTCTTGAACTCATATAAAAATTATATTTGTAAAAAACAATTACTATAATATTATTATAGAAAAATATATTTCAAATATAATTTTATTTTATTTTTTCTTGTTTTACAGAATATAAGAAAAAGATACTATTTATTTTTATTTTTATTTATTTTATTTTTTAAACAATGTATATGAATTAATTCATAAGTTGTTAAACTTAATTTATTTAAAAGTGAACTAAAATAAATTTAACTCTCATAAAATTTAAATAAATTAATTTGAATTATAAAAAAACCTAAAATGAAAATGGTCAGCTCAAATTGCTTATTATCTTTTTATATAACAATTTATATAACATGATATAACTACTGTATGTTAGTAAGTAATTATAGAATTGCTTCATAATATTATAGTATCAGCCGTAATCCAATCTTAACCGTTAAACACTACTTAATTTTTTTAAAAAATGTTTAATATAAAAAATTTGTTACGACATTAAATAACGTGCTCGTTTAATGTGGTTATCTAGTATACTACAAAGTGTTTGTTAGTTACCTATGGATAATATAAGTTTAAAATCTAACAAAAAATTATTATTTTTACAAAATATGATATAATACAATTCCTTTGTTTTTATAAATTAGAATTTTATGAACATATTTACAAGCATAAGGAATTTGTGATGCAATAACTAATAAATATATATTTAAAATAAACTTTCATTAAAGTTAATAAATTTAGACAAAAATTCATCCTATCAAAATCATTTATTCCTTCTTTTAAAAATAAATTATTTATTCATAACTCATTATATAATAATCAAGACTAATTAAATATAAGATTAATGTAATTATATTTTTGATAGGGTAAAAAAAAGCAATAGTTTACTAACTAGAACAAAATTGTATATAAATTTACTAATTTTTAAGTTGATACTATAAATCTATTAATTATTAAAAATTCGATCAAAAATTCAAAATTTAAAAAAAATCATAAATAAAATACATGAATATATATGTGCATAATTTTTAAGTTATTACATGATAAAAAATTAATTTAAACTTAAAAAATTCAAATTTAGATATATTTAAATACATATCACCTCAAAAGAATATACAGCTAATATGTTTCGTTTAAAATTAATTAATGAATTTATAATATTTTATCTTAAAATTATTATATTTTTATACAATTTAATCATAATTATATTACCTTCATCCTTTTCGAATAATCCAATACATAATAAAAGAGTAAATAATGCAATTTGAAATAAGTATAATAATGAAATCTAACCACATTATTTCATCATAGTAAATTCGTAATATAGCAGTGCTAATTACAAAAAGGGCAGTCATTCTATTTTATTTTTATGAAAAGATGCAATTTATTCTTTAATTTTTTAAAAGATTTATTACAGAATCTTTTTTATTTTTTAAAAATGAATATAAATTTATTAATACGAAAATATTTATTATTTTTTAAAAAATTACAACTTTTAATTACTTATATATCTCAAATTATCGAAACACGTGTGATGTTTACTTGTTTTTATTATAATTAAATAAAAATAATTAATTTAAAATAAATTTATATGCAAATAAGAAACTTATAATATATATCTTAAATATATTTAAAAATAAAATGTATATCTTCAAAAGTTAAAGTTAGTCTAATAGCTATTTTTTCCTTCCAAATAAGGCAAATATCATATTTTGGCGAAACAAAGTCTTAGAAGATATGAATGATGTCAAGAAAAATGGAGATACAGGGTGGGAGAGAGAGTGTGCAAACTACGAAGTGCTAGGCGCACTAGCAGACATATGGGTCCCATCATCATCACTGTCCCTACTCCATCCTCCCAACCTACTTCTCTTTCCTTAAACTTTGCATTTGGCTATTCTTATGGTCTCTCAATTCTTAGCTTTCCATAAACCCAAACCCTTAGATCAAAATATACTCTGACTTTTCATTTTCAGCTTTAATTCAATACAACTCTTTATCACTTTGTTCATGCTCAGCTTCTTATTGCTCTCATGAAAGACACTCTGGGTCTTCTTGGTGGTGGGGGTTGTTCTGGGGGATCCTCAATCGAATCATCTGTATCGAATGAATCTTTCTCTTACCCAATTGAAGCTGAACTTGATTTGGTATTGGGTCTAAGCTTAGGTGGGTATGGTGGTGGAAAGGTTTTACCTTTTGCATGGGCTGAGTGTGGTCGAATCTTGACTGCCAAAGACTTTCCATCTGTGGTTTCTCATGGTGGTTCCTCTGCTCCTTCTGCTTCTGTTTCTGGGACTAAAAGGGCTGCTGATTCTGTTCCTCAAGAAGGTGGATCTCCTTCTGGTGGCAGGTAAAGTGTTTTTTTTTCCTTCCTTTTTTGGAACTTCACATTATACCTGATTAATGATTACCATATCCTTGCGGGTGGTTGCTAAAAATTGGAGGGAAAATATGCGATATGAACCTTTCTTTTTAGTAATTAATTTTTTTTCATTCCTTTTTTGTTTCATGTGGATGTGGTGATGCATCCAAATAGTTATTCGTAGAGGAGTGAACACTTTAAGTTTCATAACTAAAATATTATTTATTCGTAAAAATTTGATTATTTTTTTTAAAATAATAATAAACAATTAAGCACTAATAAGATGATTATTATAATTTTAATAGTATAATTAACCAAAATAAAAAATAAGTATAAACGAATATTATACTTTTATTTGCATATAATTATAATGTGGTAAAATGTATTTTTAATATTAAGTATATAATATTTTAAATAATTGTATTAAATTTTCTTTATCTTTACGTATATATTTTTATTTTATTTTAATAATGTTAATATTTTAAATAATTTAAAACGTATGTTTATTTTTATTTTTTAAATGTATACTTAAAAATAAATTTCAACTAATAATAACGGTGGTTAAACCTGGAAACTGCTACCCACCCGTACTCCAGCTCATTTCTAGTTGTACGGGGTAAAGATAGGGTCAAATGCTGAGTTTTGTCCCAACTAGTCAGTTATAATAGGCATCTATTCCCCACTCGTATTAGTTATAATAAATTTTTTCCTAGATATATAACGATAATAGAAAATTCGGTGATAAATTTATGGGTTATAGTTACGATAAATTTGTTCTTGGATTTATATCAATAATAAAAATTCCAATAATAAAAAAATTCGGTGATAATAGTTATAATAAATTTGATAGTAGATTTATATTAATAATAAAAGATTGGATGATAAATTTATGGATGATAGATTTATTTCATTAATATTTAAGTTTTATTTTTATAAATATACAAAATTAGATAATATATTTGTAAATTTTAAGAGTATATTTATTAGTTATCTATTTTGTGGTTTACGTAGATACAAGTCTCTTTGTGCTTAATATTTCCAATTTAAATTGCTAAAGCAGCCAGGTTGTTGGATGGCCACCAATAAGGGCTCACAGAATGAATAGCTTGGTTAACCAAGCAAAGACTGCAAGAGCTGATGATGAGAAAGAAAAAATGTCTAAACATTGTATGAAGAAAAAAAGCAACAATGGTAACAATACCAATTCTGCTGTTAATGAAAAAGGGCATCTTTGTTTTGTGAAAGTGAGTATGGATGGAGTAGCAATTGGGAGAAAGGTGGACTTAAATTCCCACTCTTGCTATGAAACTTTAGCCCAATCACTTGAAGACATGTTTTTAAGAACAACCAAAGTAACTGTTAATTATTCCATTGGTCAGTTATATATCTTCCTATATAATCTACACATATTTTACTAAGTGGCGTTTGGATGCACCGTCAACAGGCACTTTTATAGATACGAGGTTTTTTTTTTATGTGTTTAGCAATAAAATTGAAAGTGCTTTTTTATTATCTATTTGGGTTTCAGGTGGAGAAAAAGAAGTACAACCCACAAATCCCTCTAAGCTCTTGGATGGATCTTCTGAATTTGTTCTGACTTATGAAGATAAAGATGGAGATTGGATGCTTGTAGGAGATGTTCCTTGGAGGTGTGCAGCTAGAATTATCAATTTTCTCAAATGAGTTTATCGCTAAAAGTAGAGGAAATTTATTGGAAATTATTAACATAAAAGTTATTTGCTTTATGTTAATTTATTGTAACTTAAGTTCTTAGCTTTTGTGTTTAGGCTAAAATATTACTCAATTGTTTGGGAATTATTGATTTTATTCAGGATGTTCCTTAGCTCAGTGAGAAGGCTACGGATCATGAGAACTTCTGAGACTAATGGACTTGGTATGTTGAAATTTCAATCATGTTGTAGTTGTTTGGTGACAGTTTATTGTTTTCTACGTTATTTGTACTCTTTTAGAATACTAAGAATCGTAAATTTTTTATACATATTTGAACGTCCCACGTACTTATTTTTCTCTATTTTGTGTAAATTTTCATCAAATTAAAACGTCATACCCTATTTTAAGAAAAATAAAGATTTCGAATTACAACTGTTTGTCTTATGGTTTCTTATTCTAATTGATTTTTTTTCTCCAGCTCCTAAAAGTCAACAGAGGAATGAAAGAATAAAAAAGCCAATTTAGAGTCAGAATCACTCCTCATTCCATTACATTCATCTCCTTTTTTTTGGAGTCTACTAAAAACTCATGAAGAACCAAAGTTGGACAGCCAATGAAAGAGTACGTAGAAAAGTTCAAGATTGCTGAGATTGGTTTAAGTTGTTTTTGTTTGCTTTGTTTGTCTTAAGTCTAAACCATTCTATGGTTCTTTGATTTTTTTTTCTTCCTTTTTTGTTTCTAAATTGTCTTCTATATATATATATAGTGGCAGTACACAAGCCTGCGCATCTGGCTAAACCTAAATGCATCTCTATTCTTCACACGGTATATATGGGAGTATTTGATATCTAGAGTGTTTAATTTGCTTCAATCTAGTGGACTTCTCTTATATTCCTTGGTAATATATAGAACAAACTTGTGTTCTTATATAGTAAGTAGCATTCATTTTTAACTTCATCAAATATATGCTTATTTTTTTAATAACATAATGAATATATATATATATATATATATATATATAACAATCTTTATAAATACATTAAGCATATATTTATTGTTTTATAATGTGATTAGCCTATATTTTTAAAAAAAGTTAAAAATAAAATCAATTAAATAAATAAATAACTGAAATATTTTTGATTGAATAACTAACTAAATGAAAATAAATAAGTTTTTATTTTTTAATAAAAATTACATAATTATACATCTATACACACATGTTTAATGACGTGATTCTATACACCCTCTTTTGGTGTCCACTATTAAGCATATACCATTTTATTGGTGGCAGCAACAAGCTCTATATTTCAACAATATGACAATCCAACTCTATTTATAAGTGCATGGATTAGGTTGACTTTTTGAGTTGTAATCGGTAACACACTTGCGAAAATAACTCGTACGAGTTACTGGTTCGATAGGTTGAATAATTTACCTTAATTAAAGAGAAAATTAAAAAATAAATTAAGGAGTAAACCATGGCTTAATTCAATGAACAATTCAATGAACTCTTTGAAATTCAAGGAGTGAATCTTTCTATAAATAAATGTATAATTGTAATGAATTCATTAATCAAATATTCATTCCAATTGAGAGAAAAGATTAGAAAAAAACTTTAGTGAGAGAAATTTGAGAGCAATTTTCTTGGGTGTAATTGAGTTGTGAGTTATGAGTGTTGTAAACACCTTGTATAATTTATCTCATTTTTAGTAAAAAGATCTACAACAGGTCTGAAGATGTAAGTAAGATTGGTCGAATTTCGTTATTAAATTTATGTGTTATTTTGTATATTTTGTTTTATCATAAATCTGGCTTATCAAAAATTTGTGTAATTTCCCAACAACTAGTATCAGAGTTTTTGGTCGTGATTTTTGTCAATTTTCTACAAGGTTACTATTCAAGTGAATAGTGAATTACGTGAATAGTAAAATTTGTTGATGATATTTGTTTGTTGATGGAAGTGTTCTAATACACGGTGATTTGTAGAAATAGTCAGAAATGATTCGAAGGAAGTTAGATTTGAGTGGGAACAATGGCCACCGATGAAGAAAATGTGAAACTCGAGAAATTTGATGGCATAGATTTCGGGTTTTGAAAAATGCAGATAGAGGATTATCTATATCAAAGAAATTTGTATCAACTTTTCTCAAGGAAGAAGCAAGAGACTATGATGGAAGAAGATTGGAATCTTCTAGACAGAAAAACCTTCAGAGTTATTTGATTGATGCTATCCCGCAATGTTGCTTTCAACATAGCAAAGGAAAATATCATGTCAGGTCTTATTACAGCTATCTCCAATATGTATGAGAATCCATCGACCTCAAACAAAGTGCATTTGATGAGGCATTTGTTCATTTGGGATGACAAAAATAAGAAAGTGATCCGTAGTGGAGATGTGATTTTTAACGAAAGGGTGATGTATAAGGACATGCATAAAACAGATGCCAACGACTTAGAGTAAAATGAGTCAGTATTTGTAGATGTAGATGATGTCCAAGATAGTTCCATAACAGAACCAATTGTAACAAGTCCTCAGCTAGAGGAACTCGTTGGATAGAGCAGTACGCAACAGTTCGACACACCACATCCTCCTACTCCAGCTCCTATATTGAGAAGGTCTTCTCGACCTCATATTCCTAACAGAAGATACATGAACTATATGTTGCTAACTGATGGAGGAGAGCCCGAATGTTATGATGATGGCTTTCAGACTCGAGATTCCAGCAAGTGGAAGCTTACCATGAAAGAAGAAATGAAATCTCTCATCTCTAACTAGACATGGGAACTAGCTGAGTTACCCGTGGGGAAGAAGGCACTTCACAACAAATGGGTGTACTGGATGAAAGATGAGCATGATGGTTCTAAGAGATACAAAGCCTAACTAGTTGTTAAAGGATTTCAGCAGAAAGAAGGAGTTAACTACAACATTTTTACTCCTGTTGTGAAGCTCAATACTATCATATCAATGTTAAGTATTGAAGCAATTTAAGATCTTCATCTTGAACAGTTGGATGTGAAGACTGCATTCCTTCACAGCGACTTAGATAAGGAGATATACATGTACTAGCCAGAAGGTTTCTTAGAAAGAGGGAAAAAGAACATGGTGTGCAGACTTAAGAAGATTTTGTATGGCCTGAAACAAGCCCTAAGATAGTGGTACATAAAGTTTGACAGCTTCATGCATAAGGAAGGTTTCCAGAAGTGCAATGCCGACCACTGTTGCTACTTTAAGAGATATAGGTCTAGTTATATCATTTTACTACTTTATGTTGATGATATGTTAGTAGCAGGTTCAAATATGGATGATACCAGAAGGTTGAAGCAGCAATTATCAAAGGAGTTTGACATGAAAGACTTGGGTCCAGCAAAGAAGATTCTTGGAATGCAAATAACAAGAAATAAGAAGAGAGGATCCTTCTAGTTATCCCAAGTAGAGTACATCAACCATGGTTTGTAGAGATTCAACATGGGCGATGCCAAGCCACTTAGCATATCCTTGGACATTCACTTTTTCCTATCCAAGGATCAATCCTCTCAAACGGAGGAAAAAAGAGAATTAATGGCTAAGGTTCTTTATGCCTTAGCTATTGGAAGTTTGATGTACACGATGGTCTGTACGAGACCAAACATTGGCCATGCAATGAGAGTTATTAGCAGATTTATGTCAAACCTAGGGAAAACTCATTGGGAAAAAATCAAGTGGATTTTGAGTTATCTATAATGCACCACAAAAAAGTGTTTGTACTTTAGTAATGGAGAATTAAAAGTACAAGGCTACGCAGATGCAAACTTTGTAGGTGAAGTTGATCACCGAAGAAGCACCACCGGTTATATATTTACCATTAGAACTACAGTTGTTAGTTGGATGTCACAAATATAGAAGATTGTCATTCTATCCACTACAGAGGCTGGGTATGTAGTAGTGACTGAAGCTAGTAAGGAGATTATATGGCTTCAAGGTTTGTTAATTGAGTTGGGATCCAAACAGGAGAAGAATGTTCTGCACAATGATAGTCAAAGTGCAATACACTTAGCGAAGAATTCATCATTTCATTCTAGAACCAAGCATATTGGACTTCGTTATCACTTCATTAGATCTCTATTGGAAGATGATGTGTTAATACTAGAGAAGATTTAAGGAAGCAAAAATTTAGTAGATATGTTGACAAAGGTGGTGACTATTGACAAACTGAAGCTGTGCTCAACTTTGGCTGGTCTGCTAGAGTAACGAGATTAGAAAATATACTGCACTGATCGAGGAGTGAAGGTAGATTGGAATCAGTCTTCAAGTAGGAGATTGTTAAATAATTGACCTTAATTTAAGGAGCAAATCATGGCTTAATTCAAGGAGCAATTCAAGGAACCCTTTGAAATTCAAGGAGTGAATCTCCCTATAAATAGATGTATAATTGTAATGAATCCATTAATCAAATGTTCATTCCAATTGAGAGAAAAACTTAGAGATAAAAACTTTAGTGAGAAAAAATTGAGAGCAATTTTCTTGGGTGTAATTGGGTTGTGAGTTATGAATGTTGTAAACATCTTGTATAATTTCTTCCATTTTCAGTAAAAAGATCTACAGTAGGTCCAGAGACATAAGATTGGATGAATTCCTTTATCAAATTTGTGTGTTATTTTGTCTATTTTGTCTTCTCATAAATTTGACTTATCGAGAATTTACGTAATTTCTCAACAAGATAGAATTGTTAGACTTCTACATTTTGTAGTACTTCTAATATTTGAAAAGTAGATATTATAGAAGACAATTGTCATCTTAAAACATTTAACAGATGCTACCCTTTGTCTAACCAAGTTAATAGATCTATTTTTTTGGGAAAAGTTTTATATTTCTGTTTAGTTTTCCAATTTATTTATCTTAAGTAATAAAAAAAATCAAGTCTTGTATTAATACAATACGGATATAAATGTAAGGGCCAACTCTTAGTGATAAGTTGACTTTTTAAAATGAATTTTCATTATCTTTTGAAATCTCTTTGAATATTTCTTTCATGGGAGAGAAAAAAGATGATGAAAAACTTTTATTAAATTGAAACTCGAAATATGCCATTTTATACCAAAACTATTCAAAGTAAAGTTTAGTCATAAAGGCATTATTATTATAGTCTTATAGTTTTTTTTAATATCAAATGGTATTTAATATGATTTGAATCTAATTATGTCTTAAGAATGGAGTAGGGAGTGATGCAAGATGGAAGCGTGAATGTACCAATAATATGGAAGCACTTATAAAATAAGAAAGAGATGAACAAAGTTTAGACTAATCAAAATCACTCTGAAAAGAATTCTTCATATTTGTGCTACGAAACAATCACAAGAAAACTATATATTATCTAGCAAAATACTCTAACAAATATAGAATAGGATAAGTTTAGTTATGTTATTTATTTTTAGATGAGCACTATAGCAACTCTAGAGTAGGACTAGTTTATAGTTATATCTCTCTCTCATGGATATGAGGACTTCAACTTCAAAATAGAAGAAAAAAGAGCTATTTCTAAAATATTAGGAATAAAAGAAAGAAGAAAACCTTTTTAATATTACTAAGTTGATTATTTTATAGGATGCAGTATATAAGCATAGGACCTAGCTATTTATAGTTAAAAAGTCCCAATAATAGTTCATAAAGTTTCTATGTGTGACTCTAGTAATACATACAAAAATGAACTCTAAATAAAGGTTTCTATGTAAGATTCTACTAGTACATAAGAAATAGTTATTACTCTCCGGTAAAACTTTAAATAAAATAAACTATTTTCTATTTTCTTCCCATATCCATTTGGTATTAGTCCCTTTCACTTGTTTTAAAATCATCCTGAGTTTTCTTTTGGATAGATTGGTTATGGTGAGTGATAGTAATAAATATCTGATACATTGAACATTGCTAAAATAACCATATCTTTGGATAAGTCCATTATGTATGCAGTGTCATTGATCCTTTTCAGTATTTGACATAGCTCAGACTTCTTATCATTTAGCTTACTGTGTGTGCCAATAGGAAAGCGTTCTTTTTTGTAAGAATACCAACACTATGTCTCATACTTGATAAATTTTCTTTCAGTTGTGCTTGTCCACTATTGCTTTATACTTGGCATTGGACTTTATAAGCTTTTGTTTTACTTTTAAATAAATAGTTTGAATCTTATTTTCCATTTCTTCGATAGCCTTATTTTTCCTACGAATCATGAGATGATTAATCAAATCCAATGTATGCTTTGGGGCTTTCATATATACAACCTCAAATGTGGTCTTGCTAGTTGAACTATGCACAATATTGTTCAAGGAAAACTCAGCTTATGCAAGAGTGAAGTCCCGCTACTTTTGTTTGTCACTAGAGAGACAATGAATCATGTTGCCAAGTGTGTGGTTCATTACTTTTCCTTGACCATCAGTTCTAAAATGAGTAATGCTACTGAAGTTAAGTGATGTATCAATGCATGCCCATAATATCCCCCAAAAATGAGAAAGAAACTTTGTGTCTCAATCTAAAGTAATTGATCGAGGAACTCCAAGTAGATGAAAAATCTCTTTTAAAAAGAGTTTTGTAATATTCGACACAACTGTAGTTTTGCAACATGGGGTAACATGTGCTATATTAGAGAACTTATGAACAAAAACAAATATTTAGTCTACTTTCCATTGAGTTCTTGAAAGGCCTAGCACAAAATCCATAGATAAGTCTTCTCAAATGGTTTTAGGCATAGATAAGGCTATACATAATGTGGTATTTTAAGCTCGTCCTTTTGATTTTTGGCACACATAAGACATTTGGAAAAACTTGCTAACATCCTTTTTCCAATTGAGGCTAGAAGTACCTTTCTTCAACAAGTGTGATGATCTTGTCTCTTCCAAGATGTCCACTTGATCCTCTAGTATGTAAGTCTTGAATGATTTCCTCCCTTAGTGAAGTCATAGAGATACAAAGTTGGGTAACTCGAAACAAGTATCCCTCATGTATATTCATGTCTCCTGCATCTTGTTTCAATTGACGTTTTCCCTAAGGTGGCGTTTGGTTCACATAATGGAATCATAATCAGAATCGGAATGAGAATAGAATGGAATGAAAAGGAAAGGAAACATTTTTGTTTGGTTTGACCACTGGAATCAAAGAGGGAATCGATATTACAGTGTTTGGTTTACAATTGGAATGAAATGAAAAACACTGTATATTACCTTAATACCCCTATATTCAGTAAAGTTTAAATAATATAATTTATTTATTATTTTTTCGTCAGAAAAAATACATTATTGAAATCATTATTTTTCTAAATAATTATTACTTAAAAACAAAATATATTATTAAAATTATTATTTTTTTAAATAGGGTTTAGGGTTTTGAGATTTGGGATTTAAGATTTAGGGATTAGGTATTTAGGGTTTAGGGTTATATTTATGGGTTATGGTTTAGGGTTATATTTATGGGTTATGTTTTACAGTTAATATTATTATTTTTCTAAATAAGATTTATGGTTTTGGGAATTGGATTTAGGGTTTAGGGTTGTTATTCTGGGTTAAGGTTTACGGTTAAAAATATTATTTTTCTAAATAGGGTTTAGGGTTTATGGTTATATTTATGGGTTAAGGTTTATGGTTAAAATTATTATTTTTCTAAATATGGTTTAGGGTTTTGGGTTATATTTGTGGGTTATGGTTTTAGGGTTAAAATTATAATTTTTTAAATAAGGTTTAGGGTTTTAGGATTTGGGATTTGGGATTTGGGATTTAGGATTTAGGATTTTGGGATTTGGGATTTGAGTTTAGAGTTATATTTAGGATTTGGGATTTAGGGTTTAGGATTTTAGGATTTGGGATTTAGGGATTAGGATTTGGGATTTGGGTTTAGGGTTATATTTGGGGTTGGGGTAAAATTGGAAAAACAAATTTGAGATGGGAATGGAATCATGATTCCTTAAGGGGGAGAAGGAATTATGATTCCTTCTCCTTTAGGAATCCATTCCAGTCCATTCCCATTTTTCAGCCAAACAAAACACAAAATTGGAAGGAATTAATTTTGATTCAATTCCATTCCATTCAGCCAAACATAGCATAAAGGTTCTTAAAATCTTAATATTCAGCATATGTGTCCTTAAGATATTCACACCCTACAACTTCAATACTTAAAGTGACCAATATGGTTGCCTTACGACGCAATGCATTAGCCAATTTGTTATGTTAATCAGACTTGTGTTTTAGAACAAAAAGAAATTTTTGTAGGTGGGAAATCCACTTGGCATGTGTCGTGCTGGGCTTAGTTTGACATTTGATAAACTTCAATTCCTTATGATTAGTGAACAAAACGAACTTCCTTAAGATGAGATAATGTTCCCAATATTTCAAAGTGCAAAATAATGCATAGAACTCAAGTTCATATGTATTCCATTTTTGTCATTCTTCGTTGAGGTTTTCACTAAAGTAAGCTATCAGTTGCCCTTCTTGAGATAAAATAACCCCAATTCTTACTATAGAGGCATCACACTCTACTTGAAATATCTTATTAAAGTTCAGCAATGATAACACTAGTGCAGAAGTCAGATTCTCTTTCAGTAATTGGAAACCTTTTTCAACTTCTTCGCTTTAGTTGAACTTTCCATTCTTTAGGCATTCGGTAATTGGAGTAGCAATAGTGCTAAAGTTCTTAATGAACCTTTAGTAGAAGGTTGCTAACACATGGAAGCTTTGAACTTCGGTTATGGTTTTGGGAGTTAACCAGTCTTGAGTTACACGTTCTTTCTCCTCATCAGTTTCAATTCCTTTGACAGTGATGAGAAAACCCAATAATACCAATTGATTGGTCAAAAAGCTACATTTCTTGAAATTAAGGTACAAATTATTTTCCTTCAAAATAGTGAGTACCTTCTTCAAGTGCTCCAAATGTTCTTATGTTCGACTATAAATTAAGATGCCATCAAAGTAAACAAATAAAAACTTATCAATGTATGACTTCAAGATGTGGTTCATAAGTCACATGAATATGCTGGGTACATTTGATAATCCAAAAGGCACTATTAGCCACTTTTACAATCCTTCTTTTGTCTTAAACGTAGTCTTCCACTCATATCTGGATTTGATTCGAATTTGATGATATCCACTACATAGGTCAATTTTTGATAATATGGTTGCTCTAGAAATCATATCAAACATGCCATCAAAACGTGGTATTGGAAACCTATATTTTATTATTATTTTGTTAGTAGCTTGACTTTCCACACACATATGCCAATTTCCATCCTTCTTTGGATCTAGTAAGGATGGCACTACATATAGACTTATGCTTTTTTGAATGATCCCTTTTCTAGTTAACTCCTCAACCTTTTGTTGGAGAATTTCACTCACTTTTGGACTTAGACATAAATGAGGAAGGTTAGGAAAGCTTGCTCCTGAAATGAGATCAATGTGTTATTGGTTACCTCTCATTGGTGTTAGCTTAGTTGGAAGTTCTTCTGGCATGAATTCTTCAAACTCATCAAGGATTGTTTGTATATAGGTAGGATGGTTGATGTTGACATGGATTTTTTTTTTACTACCAAGGAAAATATCTCTTCACTCTGTTTCACTTTGGCAAAGAATAGTGCTCGAGATATTGCAAATAATTATTTCCCCTCCACTTTAGTACCTTTAGGTACATATGTTTTTGCAAGTAGGAGCCAAAGCAATTTTCTTTTCTCCCGAATGGAAGAGATAAATGCTATCTCTATTTTTGTAGGTTGCATTCACATTGTATTGCCATGGTCTCCTTAACAATATGTCACATGCATCCATATCAAGAACATTGCATACAACTTCATCCTTATATGATTTTCCAATGGAGAACAAGATTCAACATATACAAGTTACTTTTATTTCTCATCCTTTTTTGATCTATTCAATTCAATATGGTGATGGGTGTGGTTCGGTTTTTAATTTAAGTGTCTCTTATCTCTATACAAATTGTGTGTGAAATGAATATGCAAGTATATGTATCGCAACACGTAATATAATGATAAGAAAAGATCATTCCCATGAAGATTATTTTATTAGAAACTAATTTTAAAAAGTAAAAAAAATAAAAATCAAATTTTTATGTTTTTATATTTTAAGGAAGAAAAATTAAAATAAGTAAAAGTAAATGAAAATAATTAATTAAATAAGATTTGGTAACTAAGAAGATATATGAGAAAATATCTAGGAATACTTAATCCCACATGTGAATCGCTAAAATCCCCCCAATATAATTATCAATTAATTACCTAATCAATTGAATCTAACCTAGCATGTATTCATCCCTCAAGTTAATTACACACCATATAGTAATTAATTTAATCACACACTCATACCAATCAGATTGCATACTACTTATTAAGTTTATCAATTATGGATCACATACATAAGAATCATACATCTCTACCTAAAAACTATACATGTTATTTAATCAATACAAACAATTTAATAATTATCTCAAATCTATTTAATTACTTTTATAGATAAATTGTTGGTCAAACAATTAATAGCATAAAAATTAGATTAAACAATATAATTAAACTAAAATTATAATTGAGGTAAAATATTAGACTATCACATTGTGAAAATTAGGTTCATAAGATTCCTAGATTAATTAATTAACTATACATAATTGTGTTAATCAAGCTCATATTTTTCATAAAGAAAGACATAAAAATTGATAAAGAAAAGAGTAGAAGAAGATATTCAATCAATCTCTTGAATTGTAGTGCTAATCTCTTCTTGAATCTCCACCAAAAGTGTATCCCCTTTTGAATTTTTCTATATTTTTCTCTCTTTTTAGCTCCAAAAACTGACCAAAATTATGGTAATGGTGGCTCTTTTAGAGTTTATGGGGTGATTAGGGGCTTAAATATAGCTCATGTGCAATCTAAACCATCAGATCAGCTTCAGATCAAGGGTTGAGATCAAAACAAGTAAAACTGATAGCGCTAGCCAATCATAGTGTAACTTATGGCACACAGAATTCACTGGGCAAATCAAAGCGCGATGCATGGTAGGAGAGATTGGTCAGAGTCAATGCTCACTGAGTCAATGCCTTGTGGTGTAATGTGATTCATGGAAATAGATGGTATAGCACACAGGTGGAATGCGGGGAGCAATCGTGTTGTGACATGTGGCAATTCTGCTTGATAGCATTCCGAAGTTGGATTGAATGCCATGCTGACACATAGCATACTGTTCATCCTCATCATACGCGGTTATCTACGATTCATTGTTGCTGTTTGCATGGCATCTGAATGGCTTACTTACCCAATGAACTCCTCTACTTATGTGGCAGGCTACATGGTAGCTTTCGATTGGCCCTGCGTTAAAAATTCATAAAAAATCCATAAAAATTCCAAACAAGTCCCAAAAATTATATTTTCACCCATTTTTTACTAAAAAGTTTATATTTTAATATTTTTAGGCTCAAAAATACTATTTATTGAATAAAATAAATAAATATTAAATAAAAAAGTGCACTAATGATTACTTTTATAGAGTCATCAGTCTCGGTAAGAGATTTAGAACAATATTTTCGCTACTTATGCTATCGATAATTACATCACATATTTTATTATTGATTAAGAAGAAAGTCAGAAAGATATTGTACCTTTTCCTATCTTGCTTTGGTGAAAAGAAGAGTCAATGAACAATAGAATTATCACATTCCCATTCATCTACTTCAGCAAACTCGGCACCTTCATAGTCATCATATTCTCATGATCTTCATATTCTTGCTCCACTAGGTTGATTGCTCCTCTCTTTAGGTATTGATTATAACGATGGCCTACTTGTCCATATCTATAACATTTTTCTAGTGCTAGGCAACTATAAGGGTTCTATGGAAGATTATGAGAAGTGTATTTTTTTATGTGCCATCCTCAGATGCTTTTCCTTTGTCATTATTGGCCTAGTTGTTTCAATTGATGGTCTTGGTAGAGCTTGTGATCTTATACCTTGCTTTGTCATGCTTAACTATATCTCCACTTTGAAGAACATGTTGTAGGTATCAGTGACTGTCCATTCTAGATGCAAGGATACTCGATCTTGTAATGGTAGATGGAGTCCATCAATATAGTATGCAACTTGTTATGCTTCAAATTCCGTCAAGTAATTTTGAGCAGATAAACAGTGAAATTCTGTGGTATACTCTTGAACTGGATGATTCCCTCATTTGCAATTTTGATATTGTTGAAATAATATTTTCTCGTAATTAGAGGAAAGAAACACATGCATTAGGTATCACTTCATCTGAGGCCATATTCTAATTGAAGCTTTCTTTTGTCTCGATATATTTTTTTAGAGTTGGTCCTACCATGTTGAAGCCCGTCCTTTGAGTCAATAGGCTGCTAGCTTAACTTATTTTCCACCTTTCAGATCCAGTCAATAAAATCCTCCATATTCATGTTGCCATAGAAAACAAGAAGGTCAATTTTGAGATGATAATCTTATGGTTCTTGATCACTTTGGCAACGTCTTCCTCTGGTTTGATCTTCAAAATATTCTTTCTAAATCTTCATCGTGAGAACTATTAGTTAGGGAAACATGTATTCTTGGGGGGATTGGATAAACAATCTTTTTACCCGTAATCCTTGAACTTGTCTTCTAGGTAGTATTGGCTCGATCCTATATCTATGTGCACTCTCTACTTCTTTGGCTTAAAGTAGATGCCTATTTTCATTATTAGTTAGTTAAGTAATGACTGTAGTAAGCTCCTCTATTTAGTGGCGACTATCTTCACAAAATTGTTGATATTCTTCTTACGTTACTCGATTATTCTCCATCCTTTCAAGCTAAACTTAGCTCTATTACTACATGATGCAGGACAAGGTATGAATGCATTAATAATATGGTAGCACTTAGTAAATAAGAAAGAGATGAGTAAAGTTTAGACTAACCAGACTCACTCTCTACTAATATATTCTTGTATTTTTGTTATAAAAGAAACATAAAGAAACTATTATATAGGAAAACACCCTAGTAAATCTAGAATAAGACAAGCTTAGCTACGTTATCTATCTTTAGATATGCACTCTAGAAACTCTAGAGTAGGATTAGCATAAATATATTTATCTATTTCACAAATAAGATAACTTCAACTTTCGAACGAAAGAAAAAAAGAACTATTATTAAAATAGAAGGAATAAAAGAAAAAAAGATAATTTCTTTAATATTTCTAAATTGATTATTTTCAAGAATATTTTATACAAATAAATATAGAACCTAGTTATTTATAGTTGAAAATTCACTAAAATAGTTCATAAAATTTATATGTAAGACTCTAGTAATACAAAAAAAAAAACTTTAAATAAGTTTTTTTATGTAAGACTCTAATAATACATAAAAAATAGAACTCTAAACAAAATAAATTATTATTCTAATAAAACTCTAAATAAAAATTTTCAATAAAATAAACTACTTTTTTTTATTCGTATATTCATTTGTTAGTAAGAAAAGTCTTACTATCCCACTAAATATAAATCATAATCTAGTCTTATGGGAAATCTACTTCCCATTGGGCAAACTATATAGAACTAATTGAGAAAACTAGATCAACTAGTCTTACTTGTCACGTAAAATTAGAATTACTAAATTGGTTATTATTATTATTATTATTATTATTATTATTAACTTCCTATTGGTATCCAACTAATGGAAAAAGTGGTGACAGCTATTTTGACAAAATTACCTTCTTTTAAATGATCGTTGAACAACTGTATTTAACACACTTCTACTCACCCCACTTCCATGCAAAGTTCAACTTTTTTTTAGTTTGATAATGGCATGTACGGCCGATATATATATATATATATATATATATATATATATATAACTGAATTCGAATTAACTCAATAGCCTGTGAATTGCTATTTAAGTCCCTAACTTGTAAAAGGAAGTATATTTGTTTTATTCTCTACAAACCTGACACTCTTTCTTAATTTGGTCATGACAATCAATGACTGAAACCACTATCACCTTCCTGGTGTATTCAAGCTCAAGCAAAGTATCATTAATATGGCTAAAGAGAATTCAAATAGCTGGAAATGAAAGCTGTAATTAATGGCATTTACTTCTTGTTCTGTGGGAATTTTACTACCCACGTAGATGGATAAAAGATAGACACAGAGTTACCAAAGGGAATATGGAGTATATGCTACTACTATATATGCTATTTAAATCGATGCTACCTCTTTGTAATCTCCTTGTCAAAGATCCACTATTTATTTGTTTTGTTTTTCATTTTTTTTTGCCTAAGTTGACGATATATATCTTCAAGTTCCACTTTTATATGCTTGCCTAGCTTCATTTAAGCATGTGAGGCAAACATATGAGAGTATACAAAAAGTGGGCATAGAAGACATAATGTTTATGAGTATCGGTGATTTTTGTGAATAAAATATTTAAGTGTGAGTACATTTTCATGACCATTATTCAAAGCCAAATAAACATCTAAGCTTAAAGTTAATGTGTTTCATGTATACACTCTTTACTTAAAGGCGTTAGAAATTAGTTTACACACATAGAAAAATATGGTATATATATGATAGTTAATCGATCGGGGATTAATCGAGAGTCTACATCAATCAAAGATTGATCTATTGGTTTGATTGATTGAGCTTGATCAATCAAGAGTCTACATCAATCGAGAGTCTACATCAATCAAAGATTGCCCATCTACATCAATCAATTATATTTTGCCCCAGTTGCTTAAGCAACTTAATGCTCTTTGATTTCAACAACACCTATTCTATTCATCTAATTTTTGTATTTCTTTCTCAAAACATTTTCTAAGAACTATATCATATTTCCTTAGGTTCGTTCTTAATTTAATCTATCAAACATTGTGTGCTTATTGATGAGCAGAACCGGCATCGCCGATCTTGCCAATACTTTGGTTTTATATTTATAAAACTCTCGCAAGTGCACGAATCATTTCATAGAAAATGATAAGTATACTCCCAAGGTCGATCTAAGGAAGGAATATATGTGGTTTTTAATTTATTATTCAAACTTTTAAAAAAGAAATTAAATTATAAACATCCTGTCACGATATTTGGGTTTTTGTTGTTTCTAATCTAATAACATAAAAATAAACATAGATATAGATTCAATAAACATTTATGCAAATTTTATCTTTTATAATAGTGGAGTATTTATGGATATAATAACTAAGTAATTATGCTTGCTCATATTATTTAGGTAATTAAAGATATAAATTGATATTTATTGATTCTCTCTTTTTTATATGAATACCACATTTGGTGAGGTTAGATATTCCTTGTTAACTAAACAAATCAATTAACACCTATGGGTGAGATTGATAACTAATTTGGTTAATTAAATTAATTCTTTTTTCTAAGAGATTGAACAAATCACTCTAACTACCGGACGATTGTACCAACAAATAAAAGAACACTATTCTAAATCAGACCGGATAACTAAACCTTAAAATCTAAATTTCAGGTTTAAGTTTGTAATGAAAAATAATATATTTCTCTCTAACATTCTTAATATAAAATCTTGAATAAAAATAAAATCAATTCATTTTAGAGATTTTTATCTATTTAATATTTTGCAAGCATAACAACGTTATTATTATATCATGTTTACAAACAGTCATCAATGTTAAATTTAATCACAAACAAATTAAATATAACATATAAGAATAAAACATAAAAAATAACTATAAAGAAAATAAAATCCTTACAGTACTTTGATGCTAACTCTGTTGTTGGAAAACCACCAAACGAAATTTGCACTTCCATTTATTGAATCAAAAATAAAATAAATTACAAAAACATTAATAGTTCTTCTCAAAAATTGAAGAATTCTAAAACTAAGAAAAGCTAAAAACTAAGAAATGGAGAGAAAGAAAGAGAAGAGAAGATGTGTTTTTAGGTGTGATTTGAAGTGAAGAGAATGGGGGTATTTATAGGTGAGGAGAGGAAGGAAAAGTGGGTGAAAAAATGATTAAAAATGGAGAAAAAGCAGAGTAGTGAATGATGACGTCATAGTGATGTGGGGCTAGTTGGCGCACGCGGACTCGGCGCAGATGGGCAGCGGTGCGTGCAGACTGGAGCAGGGGCACGTGCGAAAAGGAGCAGGAACACATGTGGAATGGAGAGTAGGCGCGTGCGGATAGGGAAAAGCGGTATGCGGACTGGGCACAGATGGGCAGCGGTGCACACAAATTGGAGGAGAAGCACGTAGAGGCACGCACGGAAAGGAGTAGGGACGCGCACGGAATGGAGAGCAGGCACGTATGGATAGGGAAATGCAGAACGCGGGATGGGCGATGCACGCGGCTAGGCGGATACGTGCGCGATTTCCTCCTTTTTGACGCATTTTGTCCAATTTTTCCATATTTGTTGACTTTTCCTCATTTATTTTATGAATATATTTGTGATGTATTACCTCCGGTATTATTTTTTGAGTCTTTAACTTATGTTTTTAAGCAAAAATACTTGAAAAACAATAAAATACCTGTGATTCTGAAAAGATAGATTTATATAAATATATGATAAAATCATATAAATATATATATTTTTAATCAATTAATGTGCATAAAATCATGGTAATTTTAGTGCTTTTGGAGCACTCATCACAATCCCCAACCAGCTTCTTACTAGTCCCTTAGCAAGAGAAGCGATAAAAACTAAAAATTAAACTATCCTAAATCACTTTCCTAGATTGACACAGTTGCATTTAGCCTATGCAACAAGCCTTTAAACCCTTAGGTTTCCCTAGTGGACGAGTTTGAGTCTCGTGAGGGTTTTTAGTAATGATACCCACAAACATTGAACTAAATGTAAAAATTAAAAGAAATAAAAAAAATCAACTTAAAAACTAAAATTACAACAAAATCAAAAATTAACTTTTAAGAATAAAAGAAAACAACATATCACAAAAATGTCTCATACTTTTTAATCTCCTTTAAGATAATAATTAAAATCTCAAGCATAAGTTATTTTAATCTCTTTAAACAATCATGATTTATTATAATAATTAATTGAAAATCATTTTCATATTTCATATAAAAAATGTATCAATTTAATTTCACCCAATTTCAGTGCCTAGAATCCGAATTCGCTTTGACTCTATTCCTCACTAGTCAATACTCTCAAAATACTGAATCCTATGGGTTCAAACACTCATACTAATTTATATGCGAAAGAGTTGATGTATATAAATGAAATAATATGTTCGCATATGTATAAAGAATAAAGGCTCAAAGTGTTATTTTGACATTGATCTCATGAAAAGAATCAAATGTATAAATTATAAAGATATCATATATAAAAATTATTTTCATGCATAAATCAAACTCATTAAGAAAGAATTTCAAGATATATACCTTTCACAAATGAAGAAAGTGCAATGACTTTTTAGGGAATTACTTCCTATATATTTCTTTTTTAATTAGCCTTTACTCACAACTTTGTAGGCAATATTGGTCATAGTACGTAGATTATACTATATATTATTTTTTTTCTTTTTTTTCTGAAGATATTTTTCAATATATATATTTTTTAGAGAGTCAACCCATGTACACATTGTACATTTTTTTTAGGATTTTGGTGAGTGGTTAATTTTGTGGCTTTTCTGTTTAATTTTGATTTAGGTCACCCCATATATGTCTTTTTTTTTTGTAACAGTCATGCACGAATGAGATAAAAAAATATACTATCATTTTCTACTTAAATAATTTAATCTAAGCAAAAATAATAATAAAAAATATACGACACTATATTAATATGAGAAAAAAATTCATACATTCAATGCTAATACCCATAGAGATCATCTAAAAATTTGAAGAAATAAAAAATGTGTTTAGAGTAGAAAAAATATATATTTCACTCTGAATAAAGGAAATTAGGCTCAAATTATATCTCACAAAGGTAGTCTCCACTACAAAAATAATTCATAAACACCAATTTTGGGTTTAATATAATTTTTACATCTTAACAAGAAATACTAGTTATGACAAAAACTAACTAATTATCAAAAATAATTACAAAATATTTTATGATATGTTTTCAAAAATTAATCTAATAGTATAAAAGATTTAACTATTTACTTAAATTTGATTTAAAGAAATGATAAATTTTGTGAGAATTTTTAAAGCTAATTCTAAAATTCCAAAAATTACTAAATCACACAAAGAAAATAATACCAAACACAATAAAAATGAAAATGTGAACATAAAAAAGAAAAAAATATTATTATTTATTATTTATTTTTTAATTGTTTTTTTTATTTTTTTAATTTTTAAATTGTTAAATTTTTTTTTTAAATTAAGCATGCTAACTTTTCACCACCCCCAACCTAGAACTTACTATGTCCTCAATGTAACAACTGTAAATTAAAGATAAAGAGAAAAGAGAAGAAATATTACCTGTTTACTGAGAATGTTGCAAGTAGTGATGGAGAAATACAGGTGCATCCATCATGTTCATTAATAAAGTTCACACAGACAGATTGCTGTGAACTTCTAACATCTCAACAAATATTTTTAGTTTTAATAATTTTAAAATTATTCACACGTAATTAAACTAAAATAAACAATAGAAATTAAATAAATAAAAAAAATAAAAGAAAATTACCTAAAATGATGGGTTGTCTCCCATCCAACGCTTAGTTTAATGTCTTAGCAAGACGTAACTTGGGGATTGTATTTTAAGTAAACTCAATGTTCCCTCATCATTGAGTCAATCAAACTTACAGGTAAGACAATGTTATCTATCTATACTTTTTCAGTAATACCCTATTTATTTTCAAAATTTTCTGTACTTAAAACTAGGGGCATACTTGAGGGTTTTAGATAACCCACATCTAGGTGCAAATCAAATATTTAAGGCATCAAAACAAAATTGTACCTAGATCAAACAAAGCAACTAACTCCTTAGATTGTAATTAAAACTTGAAAATTTTGGAGATATTTTCAGAATTTTTTTTATTCTTTATTTTTTTTAAGTTAAAATAACATAATCAGTATTAACCAAGAATGCAACCAGGAAAGAATGGTGGTGCAAAGGCATCTTAAAAACCATCCTCCTAGACAGAATAACATTCCCAGGAAAGACTAGCGTCACAAAGGCTTCTAAGAACTAGTCTCCTAGACAGAACTCGCTTAGATATTTACTTTTCATGCTATTAAAATTAAGTTAAGTAAAAATTTGAGTTAATTAAGTTAATAAAAATCTAAGTTAATTAAATTAAACGAAAATTAAATTAGTAAAATCCTAAATTAATTAAGTTAAATGAAAATTAAGATAAAAAAATAGTTAAAGGAAAAAAACATTTAAATTAAACCAAAAATAAACAAAAGAAAAAAAATGATAAAGGTAAAAAATAAATTAAAAAAATTAAAATTTAAAATAAATAAAAAGGAAAAAAATTTGAAATTAAAAATTAAACAAAAAAAAGGTGAAGGAGAAAAAAAATTAAAAAAATTGAAATTAATTTTTTTATTCATTTTTTTATTAAAAAAAAATTTAAATTAAGATTTAAAATAAATAAAATTAAAAAAAAACTTAAAATTAAATGAAAATTAAAAATTAAATATTAATGTTTTTTAAATTTTTTTATTTTTTATTTGTTTTTAAATTTTTTTATGTATTTTTTGAAAACAAAATAATTAAATAAAAAAACATTATTTCATTCTTTTCTTTTTAATTTATTAAATTTTTTTTACTTCAAATTGAAAATTTCAAAATTATTTTACTATTCACGCTATAATTATTATCATTATTATTATTATTATTTTAAATTTAAAATTGTTAAATTTTTTTTTATTTATAATGAAATTTGAAATTTGAAATTTGAAATTTGAATTTTATTTGTTTTTTTATTCATGAGTGTTAAGTTTATTTTTATTTTTTACTTCAAATTTCAAATTTCAAAAATATTTTAATATTAATGCTATAATTTTTATTTATTTATTTTTTTTAATTTAAAATTTTTTATTTATTTATTTTTTTTTATTTCTTATAAATTTGAAATTTGAAATTTAAAAGTTTTTTGTTATTTTTAACTAAAAAAAATCACAATTATTTATAGGACAAAAAGTTTTTAAAATTTTGATAAATAATTTAAAAACGCTATTCCTTTCTCGGCAACGGTGCCAAAAAACTTGATGAGCAGAACTGGCATCGCCGATTCTGCCAATACTTTGGTTTTATATTTATAAAACTCTCGCAAGTGCACGAATCATTTAATAGAAAATGATTAGTATATTCCCAAGGTCGATCTAAGGAAGGAATATATGTGGTTTTTAATTTATTATTCAAACTTTTAAAAACGAAATTAAATCCTAAACATCTTGTCACAATATTTGGGTTTTTGTTGTTTCTAATCTAATAATATAAAAATAAACATAGATATAGATTCAATAAACATTTATGCAAATTTTATCTTTTATAATAGTGGAATATTTATGGATATAATAACTAAGTTAATTATGCTTGCTCATATTATTTAGTTATTAAAGATATAAATTGATATTTATTGATTCTCTCTTTTTTATATGAATACCAACTTTGGTGGGGTTAGATATTCTTTGTTAACTAAACAAATCAATTAACACCTACGGGTGAGGTTGATAACTAATTTGGTTAATTAAATTAATTTCTTTTTCTAAGATATTGAAAATGAACAATTTAAATGCCACCTTTGGTGGGGTTAGATAGTTTAAACTTTATTCAAGATATTCAAATTAAACCTAAGAATTTAATTATCCGAGTACTAACTTTCAAGTTTTAAAACACCTACTCAAAACATGTTGTCAATACATTTTCAAATAATAATTCTTATAAAAACTTTTGAAATAGAGTTTCACTCTAACTACCAGGCGATTGTACCAACAAATAAAAGAACACTACTCTAATCAGACCGGATAACTAAACCTTAAAATCTAATTTTTAGATTTAAGTTTGTAATGAAAAATAATATATTTCTCTCTAACATTCTTAATATAAAATCTTGAATAAAAATAAAATCAATTCATTTTAGAGATTTTTACCTATTTAATATTTCGCAAGCATAACAATGTTATTATTATATCATGTTTACAAACAGCCAGCAATATTAAATTTAATCATAGACAAATTAAATATAACATATAAGAATAAAACATAAAAAATAACTATAAAGAAAATAAAATCCTTACAGTACTTTGATGCTAACTATGTTGTTGGAAAACCACCAAACAAAATTTGCACTTCCATTTATTGAATCAAAAATAAAATAAATTACAAAAACATTAATAGTTCTTCTCAAAAATTGAAGAATTCTAAAACTAAGAAAAGCTAAAAACTAAGAAATGGAGAGAAAGAAAGAGAGAAAAGAATGTATTTGGAGGTTTTGAAGGTGTGATTTGAAGTGAAGAGAATGGGGGTATTTATAGGTGAGGAGAGGAAGGAAAAGTGGGTGAAAAAATGATTAAAAATATAGAAAAAGTAGAGTAGTGAATGATAAAGTCATAGTGATGTGGGGCGAGTTGGCGCGTGCGGATGGGCAGCGTCGCACGTAGACTGGAGCAGGAGGGAGCACGACGCATGTGAAATGGAGAGCATGCGCGCGTGGATAGGGAAATGCGGTGCGCGGGATGGGCGATGCGCGTGGCTGCTCGGCGTGGCTAGGCGACTGCGTGCACGATTTCTTCTTTTTTGACATTTTTGACATTTTTGACCTATTTTGTCCGATTTTTCCATATTTGTTGACTTTGCCTCTTTTATTTTATGAATATATTTGTGATGTATTGCCTCCAGTATTCCTCTTTGAGTCTTTAAGTTACGTTTTTAAGCAAAAAACCTGAAAACAATAAAAATACCCGTGATTCCGAAAAAACAGATTTATATAAATATGTGATAAAATCATATAAATATATATATTTTTAATCAATTAATGTGCATAAAATCATGGTAATTTTAGTACTTTTTGAGCACTCGTCACTTATGTTTAATAGACCTCTTTTTTTGTGATACTGTGTTTTTAAACCTTTGTTCTAGGGTTTGTTAGATAATTTAATTTAATTGATTTAAATGTTGAATATTCTAGCTAGGATTTTTCATCATTGAATCTACTCTAGGACACATATTTCACTTGTGCTATTTGTGCTAACTTTTTAGGTGCTTACTGAACGGGTACAATTGCTTGTGTGACTCGAGAGATTGAAACATTGGTCCGGATCCATACGCCTACCATGTAGAGATTGTGAAAAAGTGAAGGATCATAAGTAGATTACTTTGGAGGTTTTATCTTTATGTAACCAAATTGATTTTCATGGTGAATAGTTAGGTAATCTGGTAGACTGATGGTTTTTTTTCTTAAGTCATTTTTATGGTCTAGGTTGTTTTGATATAAAATATCATATGTTATATATCCTCTTATTTCTACTTTATATTATTTAGAACGATTGCTTGTCTGGCTGCATGATAATTTTTAATTAGACTTAGTTTTTAAATTTATAACTTTAAACTTTCAATTGGTATAAGATTGGGACACTAGATATACTTAGTGTTTGCTTAGGACCTTGTTATGAATCATTTGAGAAATGGTTATTCTACAACACGTGCTCTTTTCTTGGATGGGTCTAATCACCCATACTGAAAGGCTTGTATGAGAGCCTTTTTAAGTTTTCTAGATAGAATGTGTGGAAGTCTATTATTTATGGTTGGGAACCACCTACGGTTACCAAATATAATATTTTCACACTTAAGCCAAAGCCAAGAAACGAATGGACCACTTAGGGCTAAAGCTAGTAGTAACTAGAATCAAAAGGAAATTAATGCTATCTTTAATGCTATATCTGTTGATGAGTTCCATCGTACATTTGATGTTGATATTGCTAAGTGAGCATGAGATACTTTAGAGGTTACATATGAGGGCATCACTCAAGTCAAATGATCCAAACTTCATATGCTAGGTACTAGGTTTGAAAACCTTAGGATGGAAGAAAATTAGACATTTTCTAAATTTTATGTTAAACTAGAGAAAATTGATGAATTTAGGTTAGTTTAGAACATTCTTTTCTCACTACCAAATCACTTCCATGCAAATGTCACTACCATTGATGAAAGAAAGGATGTAGGCATTATCAAAATTGAGAAACCTTTTGGTTCACTTCAAATCTTTGAGATGAGCTTTCAAACACCAACAAAAAACAAAGGTGCTACTTTCAAAGCCACCATGACTGGTGACAATGATAATGATAAGGGAGATAAATAATTGGTACTCATAGCAAAAAGGTTCTAGAAGATCTTCAACTAGAGAAACTCACACCATAACTGGAAACCAAGCGGTTTCAAAGATCAAAAATTTAGAGAACTTAAACCTATGAGTTTAGAAGGTAAGAAAAATAAACCCGCTAGACCATAATGCTTTGAATGTAATGGAATTGGTCATTTTGCAAGTAAATATGCTAACAAAAATAAAAGAACTGAAATGGCTTTCAATGCTACATTTAGTGACTCAGAAAGTGACAATGACAATCCAAATGGCTTAGAAAATAGTAGCACCAACTATTTGGCATTTACTTCAACTATTGATGGACACTCCATTAAGTCTGACATTGGTTAAGATAGCGAGGAAAGTGATTCTAAATTTTTACTTACTAAATTTAATATTAATAGTCTTTATGAATTGTTTATAGATTTAGTGGTTTGTAAGAAAGAAAATGATAGGTTACTTGTAGACATAACTAAATAAATAATAAACTCAAATCCTATGAAATAAATTTCTCCATTGTATAAACACAAAATATTGAGTTGTCTAAACTTGTTGATGTTTTGAATTCTAGTCTTGTAGATCTTAAATAGGAAAACACAAATCTTGTGCATAAACTTGAATAATCAAAGGAAGCCATAAAGAGGTTAACCATTGGAGCTGAAAGGTTAAACAAAGTTCTTGATTATGAAAAAACTTTTGTAGGTAAGAGAGGACTAGGCTATTTAAATGAGCACTCTATGCCATCATCCTTAAAAATAACTCATTTTTGTAAAATCCTGTAACCCTTCTTCTTCTCATGCTACATATACATCTTCAACATCAAAGACCACATTTGTAAGGCCTTCTAACTCTACTTCTACTACTACTAATTATGTACAAAGAAACATTGCACCTATAATAAAAATACCTATTAAGTTTGTGTCTATCTATTACCATTTATTGTCCTTGTTGACAATAACTTACTCACACACTCATTGAACATATATGTATATCATGCTTGAAGTTTATGATTGCTCTTGTAAAGATTCTTGGATTTGATTCAACCCTTACTACAAAATTGTATTTGAGCTATATCTTTCACTTTTTAAAATTTTATTATAGAGATATACCTAGTTTTAATAGGGCTACCTATTGTGATGTATGCAGCTACCATAGTGAGTGGAGAAGGCTATCTCATAACTAGTGTGAAAGTCATCGTACTAGGTATTTGGCTTTGCATGTTTCCATAATAATAAAAAAAGAAAAATAAATTACATGCACAAAACTAATGAGCCAAAAGAGGTTAAACAAAAAAATAATAATTAAATAAATAACTAATTTCTCATAAAAAATAGGAATAAAAATTTTAAGTTCTATCTTGCTAGATTTTCTTTTGTGAAATTGAGGAGCCAATTGCAATTTTTACATGATAGGTGATACTTCTTCTTTTGGATCTTTCATGACTGTTCATAAATTAATAAATCGATATGCTATTGTAGTTCACAAATATACCTTATTTTGGATTATTGTCAATATATCATTGTATGTGTTAGTATGTATGTGTGTCTTGCCAATATATATATCCATACAATGCATAGTCTAATAATGGATAAGAATGATTTCACAACTGGTTGTTTTATTTTACTCATGTTTCAATGAGTCTACTACCCTTTATTTAAAAAACATCATATATGGATATCACATTTTATAAATTTTTGTTTTCTTCTACTTTATTTTGGAGAGTCATAGGACTAAGAGAGAGTTATTTTCATTGAATAAATTGCATGTTTGCTCATACTGAATAGCTATGCTTCAAAGTTAATTTACTTTTTTGAATGACAAAAAAGGGAAGAGTGGTTAATAATGGGAAATTTATTATACACAGAGGGAGAATTCTTAATATTTAAGTGTTCTATTTATTATTGCACATAGATGGAGAACCCTTAATGATTAAGTATTCATTTTGATATTTTACTACCCATTGATTATGTTTTACTTCACTTTACTATTATTGTGTATACTAAACTAATAAATAATGAGTCATTCAAGAGAAGTTGTATGCATTTATCTATTTGATTTTTAGTGTACATATGACCTTTCAAGATTCAAGCAAAGATAGTTTCATTGGATCATAGGATAGTAACACTATGTAAATTTATTTTTCATGTGAGCATTATGTAGTGAGAGAGAGTTTTTTCACACGAACATGCCAAAGGGGAGATTGTTAGGTTTATGAGTGTTGGTGGTGTTTATGAACAAAATATTTAACTATAAACTATTTTGTAAGCATGTTTTCATGATCGTTATTCAAAGTTGAAGAAATGTTTGAGCTTCAAGCTAATACATTTAAGGCATACACTCTTTACTTAAAAACATTAGAATTGAGTTTACATAAATAGGATAATATAGTATATATATGTTGGTTGATTGATCGAAAGGTTAGATCGATCGAGGATCAATTATGTATGATCTAGTTACTATCAGGTTGAAATTCTAATTGAGGCGGATTTATTGAAGTTAGGTTCATTCAGTCAAGAGACTAGATCCATCATAGATAGATTGTGATTGATCTACCTGCTCTCCAGTTTTTAGTAATCATTGCTGGATCAATCGACCTATTGGTTCATTCGATCGAGTCTGGTCTGGATCACTCGAGCGCATAAGTGTTTAACTTAAACCTTTTTGTTTACTCAAGCCAAACTAATACATTATCATACTATCCCTATTTATTACTGCTCTATGAATTTTTTTATGGATAGAATGGTCATTTCCTAATGACCCATCATTAGGGTTTCAATTTTCCTATTTAAGCAACCTAATACTCTTTGTTTTCAACAACTACAACTATTATCTTCATCTAATTTTTGTGTTTTTTCTCTCAAAATGTTTTCTAAACACTATGTTATATTTCCTTAGGCTTTTTTTTGATTTAATCTATCAAGCATAAATCAAACATTGTGTAGGTATATTTGATTGTTTAATAAGCCTCTTTGTTTTTATGATACTGTGCTTTTAAACATTTGTTCTAGGATTTGCTAGATAATTTGATTTAATTGACTTAAATCTTGAATCTTTTAGCTAAAGTTTTTTATTTTTGAATCTGCTATAGGACACATCTTGAACTTATACTATTTGTGCTAACTTTTTAGGTGCTTACTGAATGGGTTTAATTGCTTTATGACTCGAGAGATTGTAATGTTGGTTCAGATACATATTCCTACCTTATAGAGACTGTAAAAAAGCAAAGGATCATAAATAGATTATTTTGAAGGTTTGATATGTGAGGGATAGTTTCAGACCTAGCTTTGTAATCGAATTGGTTTTCATAGTGGATAGTTAGATGATTTGATAGATCGATGGTTTTTCTTTTAAATCATCGTTGTGATCTTTCCACCTAAAATATCGTGTGCTATATTTCTTCATATTTTCACTTTATATTATTTATATTCAATTGCTTGTGTGACCGCTTGATAATTTTTAATTAGACTTAATTCAAAAAATTATTTGTTCATCCCTTTTAGGATAATTAAATCTATAACTTTAAACTTTCATAGTAGAGCCATGTATGACAATGTAACTCAAAATTACAAAAATGGAATATATGTTTAATTATTTCGATTTTGTAATGTATAATGTTTCATTTTTCTATTTTAGGTTCAAATTCAAGTTTTTGAATTTAGTAATGTTTGATAACTAGTTATATTTTTAATTTTCATGATTTAAGATGATAGTGAATTCAACTTTTTAGTCTAATTTTGGAACTTGTAAACTGGAAGTTATTAAAATTTGTTTTCCGTTTTCAAATATAAAAGTTTTCATGATTGAATTTCAAGTTGACGTTTTACACAATTCTACAATGAAGTTTAAGTCATAGGAATTTCGTAATAAAGGTTTTGTAAAATTCTGAGAAACAAGTGGCGTGTAGGAATAAAAAAATCAAATTACATAGCCATGTATAAAATTTACATGACATGTAATCATAATTTTAATGTTATATTCGTATGTTTTATATTTTGACGGGTATGTAATTTGGATATTTGAAAGAAAGGAAAAAAAAATGTTAACGATACATCAAAACATATTGTGAAATGTGAATGTTAATATAACTGGAACTTATTTTGTTACTTTGTGCATAAATCCTTTTTTTTTTTTTTTTGCTTTTGTTTTGTATTGCCAAACCCTTTTTTTCATATAATCAAAACACAATAACATCATAAAAGTAGTCAAATCCATTCTAAAATATTCAAATTAACGTATCTATCTCATAATTACTTAAAACCTAATCTAACTATTGAAAAACTTAATAATATAATTATAATTCTACAAACTCAAAATATTAAAAGTATGCGTTAATTGGAATATCGAAAACTAAATATTTTCTACATTAAACCATATATATATATATATGTATGAATATTTATTGCATATTACTTATGCTCATTAAATCTAGATTGGACGTTGATAAAAGATTGGCATGAATGAGGCCGCCCACTCATCTCTTACAATTGGGTATATGAAATATTACTGAGGAACTATAAGATAAAAAGAAAAGACAATGTTAAAATTTTACCAATAAAATCACAAAGAAAAACTTGTCAACTACAAGTATGATTTACACACCACATCACTAATTGACGAAGAATGATTCATAAGGTTTTCCCTTATTAATCTCATAGCGTAATAGCTGTATGAGATCCGATTATTTAGGCAGCTACTAATAAGTACAAATAGTTAATTGCAAGTCTTTGAATTCCATTGTGTCATTGTTGGTATTTTTGTATACAAAATACAGTGTCTTTTTGTTTTACTCAGTGTTGTGTCTTTCTCTATGTAAAATTGGTTAATGATAGTTCAATATTATACACACTCATTTAGTTAAAACATTTTTTGTATTATCATGTTTACACACACAACTAGGAGTTGGATTCATGTAGTATGCATGCTAGAATTGTGTTCTATGTCGTTTTGTTTCTGTGTTTATTTTGCGAGTATTTATCGAAAATTACTTGATATTTTTTGAAGTAGAAAACAACTATTGTAGTGCTCACCAAGATACTCCCCTAGGAACTTGCTGATGTGGTTGGCAAGTATTGTAATAGTTATTACCCTTGCTAACATGGTTGGAGAGGTGCCTGGTAGTCCAAGAATTTTCTCTAAATATCCCCTCTTTTGCAAAATGACTTGGTAATTAAAACACATGAAAAAATGCTATTGATTTTAAAACTTGAATGTTTAGATTGGAAAATTATCTTCTTAATACCAAATCATTAATAATTTAAGTGGTAATTTAGTATTAGTGATTTGTGAGTGTTTTACAAAAATTGATTTTAGGATTGGATTAAATAAAATTGAGTTATCAACCAAGAATTAGATTACATTTTAAGTTCATGTGTATGGAGTTGCCATTATCCTACTAACCTGGTGATTACCACATCACATGGTGGTGGGTATTTGAAGGAAAGCCAGATTCATTATAGATCACAATTTTTGTGGAGATAGTTGATAAGGGCAGCATAGGTATATTTCGGGTAGGTGTGACTGACATTGTAGTAGATGTATTTGTGTCTATAATTTCATCAAGTTATCTACTATTTATTTACATTAGTAGATTGTTTGTTATCGAGTTTTTTCCATAAGCAACCCGAGAATATTATCAAATAGATAGTGTTTCTATATGAGTTTACCTCATTATATCATTTTGTTCATATGTTCACATGTTGTAATTGTACAATCAAGATTTTATCCAAATATGCTTGCACATAAGAGAATTTGATTATGATTGGAAATACTTTAGTTATATTTCCTCTCTACTTTGCAATGCCTTATACTTTACTGTCTCTTATGATAGGTGATAAGAGCTAAATTATTGCATTTTTGTTATGATTTAAATGTTGATATTTGTGTGAAAATTGTGTTTATATTGATTATTTAATCCACAAATGTCATTTTACGGGTATTTCGTGTTTAAAGTGCAATTTTAGGTAAAATCATGATTTTGGAGAAGTTTGGGACAAAGTACAATGATCGAGATTGAATGAAAATAAAAAGAAAACAAAGTTTCAAAATTTAGAAATCCCGCCGCCTGCGAGAATATTCTCACCGGCGACGAAAATCTTATCCAGAGCACGGAAAAATTCTTCCCGAGAGCACAGATTTTGGCCAAGTGAATCTCGCCGCCGGCCAAAGTATCTCGCCGCCGGCCATATTCATCTCGCCGCAGGCAAAAATCCTATAGAAAGCACGGCAAAAATCTTCCCAAGAGCACAAATTTTGGCAAACTCATCTCGCCGCCGGCCAAATGCATCTAGCCGCTAGTTAAAATCAGAAAAACAAAAAATTTATTTTCCAGAAATCTCGCCGCGGCAAGAATAATGTCGCTGCTAGCGAGTTTTGTCCGAAAACACATTTTTTATGTTGTTTTGTTCCAAAATTGCTCCCCTAAACCCTAGATCTATATATACATTATGATGGAGAAAGAGGGGGACGCCAGAGAGAGCAGATCTGAGTTATTTTTGGAGGAGAAAAGGAAATTTTGGAGAGAAAGGTTGGAGAAGCTTGAAGAATCATCACCATTGTTGCTACCAAGTCTTCATCTTCAAGAGTTTTTCATCTCTTCTCCTTAGCTTTTATTTTCTGCATTTTATTTAGATTTGTTATTCAGGGATTCAATTGAGAATATGTTTGTTCTTATTTCTATTATGAACTAATTCGTTTTTGCTAAGGCTATGATGTAGTTAAATCAAGAAAATATGATTTTGTGTTTAAAGTGCAATTTCAGGTAAAATCATGATTTTGGAGAAGTTTGGGACAAAGTACAATGATCGGGATTGAATGAAAATAAAAAGAAAATAAAGTTTCAAAATTTAGAAATACCGCCACCGGCGAAAATCTTATCGAGAGCACGGCAAAATTCTTCTCGAGAGCATGGATTTTGGCCAAGTGAATCTCGCCGCCGGCCATATTCATCTAGCCGCCGGCGAAAATCCTATAGAAAGCACAGCAAAAATCTTCCCGAGAGCACAAATTTTGGCAAACTCATCTTGCAGCCGCCCAAATAATCTCGCCGTCGGCCAAATGCATCTATCCACCAGCCAAAATCAAGAAAACAAAAATTTTATTTTCCACAAATCTCGCCGTGGGGAGAATAATGTCGCCGCCTGCGAGTTTCATCCGAAAACACATTTTTTATGTTATTTTGTTCCAAAATTGCCCCCCACATCCTAGATCTATATATGATGGAGAAATAGGGGGACGGCAGAGAGATTAGAAAGGTTGGAGAAGCTTGAAGGATCATCACCATTGTTGCTACCAAGTCTTCATCTTCAAGAGTTTTTCATCTCTTCTCCGTAGCTTTTATTTTCTGCATTTTATTTAGATTTTTTATTCTTGGATTCAATTGAGAATATGTTTATTCTTATTTCTGTTATGAACTAATTCATTTTTGCTAAGGCTATGATGTAGTTAAATCAAGAAAATCTGATTTCTTGTGTTATCGTTATATGAATTCATTGTTTTCAAGTTGAGTATTTATTTCCATGCTTAATGCTTTTAAATTTCTGATAAAGATTTAGATAATTTGTTGCATTATATTGAGACCGAGAGGAGATGTGTAATTAATACTTCTTATGATAAATACCGTATGTTTAATGCGAGTTTGACACCTAATGCATGATGTATGTGGTTATTCTAGAAATTCCATAAATCATAATGTGCTTATTTGTGATTAAATCTTCATAGAAATATAGTTGGTTTTCATAGATAAGTAATTCTAATATAACTCGAGAGAGAGTATTACATAAGTTTGGGTTTTTCAACCATCACTTTTAACTTTAATTTTGATATAACATGACTTGAAATCGGATTGAATTGATTTAGTGAAATCAAATGCCTTAGCGTTTTTAATCATTTGTGAACAACATTAAATTTTTTTATTTGCGTTTAGTTTTAAGTTAATTAACTTCTTAAACAAATTCAACAATTCAGTTTTCAAATAAAATTAGGATTAGTCAATTTTGATACTTAGTAACGCCATTCCTTGTGGGTTCGATATTCGTACTTTTGTTTACTTGTGGATTCATACACTTGCGAATTTATGCATCAAGTTTTTGGCGTCGTTGCTGGGGAATGGTTTGATTTTATCAATATCGATACTACCTAATCTTAGTTTTAATTTGAAGTTAATTCTTTATCATTGTTTCATTTTTAATTTTGTTTATTTTGATCTTTTATTTTATTTATCATAAAAAGGTAACTTTGTGTTGTTTTTGTGCTAGATACTTTTCTGGTTATGGGATTATTGTATGAGACGTACAAGAAGCCTTAACCATTTTCCATTTGATCCCGAGATTGGTAGAACATATAGGCGTCTAAACCGAGAGAGAAGGCGTTCAACCTCACCTCCTAATAGACAATTAGCTATGGATCCACCATTTGTTGAGAGAGGTGGAAATCATAGAGCTTTGAGGGATTATACTGCGCCTAATGTTGCTGGAACTACTTCGGGTATAAGGAGGCCAACTGTTCAAGCCAATAACTTTGAGATAAAACTATCCTTTATCCAAATGGTTCAATCAAATCAATTTGGGGGAATGTCAAAGGATGATCCAAATGCACATATTGCTTACTTTCTGGAGGTGTGTGATCTTTACAAGATAAATGGTGTGTCTGAAGAAGCTATAAGATTGAGGGGTTTTCCTTTTTCACTTCGAGATAAAGCCAAGGAGTGGCTAAACTCATTACCATCGGGATCAATTACAACATGGAATGAGTTGGTTCAGAAATTCTTGTCCAAGTTCTTTCCTCCTGCTAAGACGGAGAAATTGAGGAATGAAATCACATCTTTTACACAGTATAACCAAGAATCATTGTATGAAGCTTGGCAAAGATTCAAAGAAATGTTGAGGAAGTGCCCACATCATGGTATACCAATTTGGCTATAAGTCTCTACATTTTATAACGGGTTGGTTTCAAACTATCGTGAAATGATTGATGCTGCAGCTGGAGGGTCTTTAATGGGAAAACACCGGAGGATGCTCATGAGTTGTTAGAGATTATGACAGAAAACAACAATCAGTGGCATTAAGAGCGGGTAATTGCAAAAAGACCAGCAACAGTGCATGAGATTGATTCAGTGAATGCTTTGTCGGCTCAAGTTGATGCTCTTTCAAGAAAGATGGATTCTTTTTCATCCAAATTCGAATCCAAACCAACTTTACAATGTGATTTATGTGGTGGAAATCATGCTAGTATCGAGTGCCAAGCTGGAAATCCATTTGCTTGGGGTTGGAGAAATCATCCAAATTTGTCATGGGGAAATAACCAAGGGGGATTCAAACTGCCATCATCTTCCTACCAACCCCAAGAGAAGAAACAAACAAATTTGGAAGGAATTTTGGGAAATTTCATTGAGGAGTCAAGAACAAATTTCAGAAATCAAGAGGCAATCAATAGGGACATCCAAAACCAACTGTGGCAGCTTTCAAAGAAGATTGCAGAAAGGTCTCATGGATTGTTGCCTAGTGACACAATAAATCCCAAAGAGCATGTAAAGGCTATCACATTGAGAAGCGGTAAAGAACTTGAATGGCAGGGGAAATTGGAGAAAAAGATGGAAGAATCTAAAGATAAGCCATCAACATCCCAAGATGTTCAACCTTCCCTAAATGTGAAATATGAGCCTCCTATCCCATATCCTCAAAGATTGAATAAGAAAAAGCTTGATAATCAATTTGATAAATTTCTGGATATTTTTAAGAAATTGCATATTAACATTCATTTTGCAGAGATGTTGGAACAAATGCCCAAGTATGAAAAATTCATGAAGGAAATTCTATCAAAGAAGAGGAAGCTGGGAGATTATGAAACTGTCATGCTAAATGAGGAGTGTAGTGCAGTTCTTCAAAGAAAACTGCCACGGAAATTGAAAGACCCAGGGAGTTTTACTATACCTTGTACTATAGGAAGTTGCAATTTTGATAAAGTCCTATGTGATTTAGGAGCAAGCATTAATTTGATGCCACTTTCTATTTTCAGAAAACTAGGCCTGGGAGAAGTAAAACCCACTTCAATCTCTTTACAATTAGCGGATCGATCGGTGAAATATCCTCGAGGGGTAATTGAGGATGTTTAAATTAAAGTTGACAAATTTATTTTCCCTATAGATTTCGTGGTGCTTGACATGGAGGAAGATAGAGAGGTATCGTTGATATTGGGGAGACCGTTCCTTACAACTGGAAGAACATTGATTGATGTTCAGCAAGGAAAGCTCATTCTACGAGTGCAAGATGAACAAGTGACTTTTGATGTTTTTGAAGCAATGAAATTTCCAAGTGAGTTACATTCTTGTTTTCAAATTAACATTCTTGACAGGATAATCTCGGAAACTTTTGAAGAGAGAACTCCATTGCTACCACTAGAAGCTTGCCTTGTAAAATCTGCAACAATTGAGGAGGAAGATGAGGGAGTGAGACAATGTTCCGAATTACTTTCAGCACTTGATGAATATTTGTTTAGTGATGAAACATTCAAGTAGTTGGGAACAAATGAAACTCCAACCTTAGTGGTAAAGAGGGAAGCCAAGAAGATTGAGCTAAAGCCACTGCCGTCCCATCTAAGGTATGCCTATCTTGGAGACTGAGAATCCTTTCCTGTTATTATTAACAATTCTTTGAATGATGAAGAGGAAAAAAAGCTAATAGGAGTTCTTCGGACTCACAAAATGGCAATTGGATGGACAATTGATTTAGCAAAATCAAATGCCTTAGCGTTTTTAATCATTTGTGAACAACATTAAATTTTGTTATTTGCATTTAGTTTTAAGTTAATTAACTTCTTAAACAAATTCAACAATTCGGTTTTCAAATAAAATTAGGATTAATCAATTTCGGTACTTAGTAACGCCATTCCTTATGGGTTCGATATCCGTACTTTTGTACACTTTATACTTGAACGATTCATACACTTGCGAATTTATGCATCAAGTTTTTGGCACCGTTGCCAGGGAATGGTTTGCTTTTATAAATATCGATACTACCTAATCTTAGTTTTAATTTGAAGTTAGTTTGCTTTATCATTGTTTCATTTTTAATTTTGTTTATTTTGATCTTTTATTTTATTTATCATAAAAAAAGGTAACTTTGTGTTGTTTTTGTGCTAGTTAATTTTCTGGTTGTGGGATTATTGTATGAGACGTACAAGAAGCCTTAACCATTTTCCATTTGATCCGGAGATTGATAGAACATATAGGCGTCTAAACCGAGAGAGAAGGCATTCAACCTCACCTCCTAATAGACAATTAGCTATGGATCCACCATTTGTTGAGAGAGGTGGAAATCATAGAGCTTTGAGGGATTATGCTACGCCTAATATTGCTGGAATTACTTCGGGTATAAGGAGAAGGTGATAAGTGTTTGGTAAAATTCACACAAAAAGAGTTTACAACATATGTCAATATTGGTAGTGTTGTTATTAAGGGTATCAATTAAAAAAAATTGCTATTGCATTGGTGATTCTCAATTTCTTCTATGAAACATAGCCAATCTTAATATAGAAGAGATTTGGCATCAAAGATTGTGCCATGTTAACTATAAGTTACTTGAGGAAATCTCAAGTCATTAGACTATTATAGGCTTTCCTAAGATCACTTCTCAACTTGATCATATTTGTGGTCCTTGCCACTTGGATAAGTAGAGTAAGAGTCAACATAAAAAAGTCAATATCTATCAACAACTGGACCTCTTGAGTTTCTTCACATGGATTTAATATGTCCAATGCATATTTCTAATAATAGAAGAAAAAAGTATAGTATGATGGTTGTGGATGGATTTTCATGGTATTATTTGGTAATGTTTCTTTGGGAAAAGTCTGAAGTCTTTGACAATTTAAAATCCTTGTCTCTTAAGCTTTAGAATAAAAAAGATGAATCTATTGAAGCATCATTAAGATCATAAGCAACCATGGAAAGAAATTTGTGAATTTAGAGTTTAAGTCTTTCTATAACAACTATGGTATTCAACATGAGTTTTCTACATCCAAAACTCCTAAAAAAAATGGAATCGTTGAGAAAAACAATAGATCTATTCAAGAAATTGGTAGATTAATTCTAACTAATAAAAATTTATATAAACATTTTTTGAAGTGAGGTTGTGAACACAATGTGTTGTACTTTGAACCATTATTTCTTAAGACTTGGCTTCTGTTAGTCTACTTATGTAATTTTTCATGGAAAGAGACCAATTATGAAGTAGCTAAGGGTTTTTGGTAGCAATTTCTACATTCTTAGGGACATAGATGTAAGTCATGTTGTACTATGTACCTATGTATTGGCTCCCCATGTATAAAATGAGGTGTCTATTTATTTTACTTAGTGTACTTGTATTCCTTTATGTAACATTGGTTACTACGGATCAATAATATGCACACCTACATAGTAAGGTACACTTTGTATGCAAGCATGTTTACACACACCATAGGGTTATCACTCATTGGCATTGTCGCTCAAGTTTTTGGTTCATTTATGTGTAGGTAAATATGAAAATTACTCAATAATTTTGGAAACAAAAATGGAATTTTTTAGCACCTCGCCACACCCTTCGCCACCACCCTTGGTAAGGTGTTTGGAGAGGTCCATGGCGAGCTAGTGGCGAGGTTGGCCATGGCTTGGTTGATTTCTATGAATACCCTTTTATCTCTTATTTTAGTATTCAGAAAATATGTAGTGGAGCTCTATCAAATTAAAATATCAATTTTCTATTTTTGGATCACTAATAAGCATGTTGTTAGGTATTAGTGATTCGTGACTGCATGAGTTGTATGTCAATCGGTAGCTGACCTCATACAAATTTTCTTTTTATGTGAGAAACTCATTGTGAGAGTGAGATGAGTTAAATTATTGAGTTCTCATATCTTGGACTATATGTCCCTTGATGGGTTATGGTGGACTGTTAGTCCCATGGAGATGGTTGGTTTTAATGATTGAGGGTGGTTCTTATGGTTCACATTACTAGTTTGTGGTTTGTAATCACACCATATTAGGTGGTGCTGGTTTTAGAGGTACGCTAGGCTCATTTGTATAACCAGGTCGCTGTGGAAGTAGTAAGTAAGAGTAACAATATGTAATTTGAACAGAGATCTCAATTGATAGAAGTATTTCCTTCAGAGTTCTAACTAATTTATGATTTGATGGATTGTTTACTGTTGTGTGGTTGCCTTAAGCAACCCAATAATGTTACCACATAGATAGGATTTTATATGGATTTTTCTTGTTATATCCGATGTTATGCATGCTTAAATGTGTGGCTAGAATAATCATTTTTTAAATGGTGTATGTTTCTACATACTTAAGTTTAAACTCTAATTAGAAAGCATTTAATATTTATCACCTACTTTTTGTTTGTTGAATTCCATATCTGCATCTTTATTATGCTGTATGTATATATTTATTTATAATGTAGTTGTGATTATCTATCAAATTTTTTTATCTCTATTGTTTGCGAGGTTAGATTGGGTCCGTAAAGAATCAACATCTCCTTAACCTAATTGAATATCGGGTCCTAGACTCCTTCTTAGTAGTCATACATGTTCAAATTGTGTGAGTATAATCTACCTTTTATCTACATATAAGTTTGGTGTGAGTCTCTAAGGAATATGTATCTCCTTACCCTGGATATCTACCAGGTGTCAGACTCTTTATTATGGTTTTCTATGGATGTTTGTTTGCATGTTGTGAGAGTACAATCATCATTTACCAAATATGTTCTCACATATGAGGTCTTGAAGTGATTGGATATCCTTTTAGCTTTTTGATATGTATGGTTGTATCACATGCTAAATGTTGATTACCATGTATGCATATTGCTAGTCCAGATTGGAGCTTGTGAGGCACACTATCACTAGTGGGTTTATTTCAAATTGTTGTTTTATATCTACTGAGTGTTTTAGTTGTTTGTTGAATTGAACATGTTGTTTTGTACTTCCATACTATAATTTTCTTAATTCACATTTGTGAGGCCAGCTTGGCCGAATTGATATAGAGCTCACAAAAAGATTGCATGTGTTGGCGTCTTTACCCCTCATCTAGGTCCTAGTTACCTATTTAATTCGGAAGAAAAATTGACCTTTATATAATTGTTCCTACGTATGAGAATCTTTAAGAGAGAATCTAAAATAGTTTGAAGCTAAGAATGAACTTGGTATATTCTTGGGTTATTCTTGTAATAGTCGAGCTTACATGGTTTTCAATCTAAGAATCTCTACTGTTATGGAGTCCATCAATATGGTTATTGATGATTCTGGTGCTACTAAAGCAACAAGAACTTGATAGTCAATTTTTATATTTTGTAAAAACTTGTAAGTGTAAAAATCACTTATATAGGCGATAAGTATACTACCAAGGTCAGCCTAAATAGGAACTATGTGGTTTTAAATAATTCAACAAGTTTCTTAAAAACAAATGCGAAAATAAAACCTAAACATTTTATCACAATATTTGGGTTTTGAAAATTCTAATATAATAACATATGATTGAAAATAGTAAAAGATAGAAATAGGTTTGATTCAAAAAATTCAAGCTAGATAAGCAATTAAATATCAATGGATAGTTTATGTGAATAATTAGCTAGTTAGTCATGGTTTCTTAGAATTATTTAGATTATTAAAGATATAATTTAAGGTTATATATTTTTCCTTTGTTGTATGAAAATATCCTTAGACAGGGATGAAATTCTTTGTTAATAAAACCAAATAATATCCTTAGGTGGGGATTACTAACTCATTAGATTAAATTCTATTTTATTTCTAAGGAAATAGTAAACCATTTAAATAACTTCTTTAGATGGAGCATATAATTTAAACTCTTATTCAAAATGTCAAAATTAGATCCTACAATCCAACTTTCATATTTTAAATTTATTAAGAAAAAATATGTTGTCAATATATTAATCAATAATAAACTTTCTAAAAATCTTAGATAAAGAAATAATCTCAATTTATTTTATAAAAATATTCACCTAAATTAATCTTCACAAATATGGTAACAAAACTAATTTTTCATATTAATAAAAAACTAGACATGCTTAGATTTAATAAAAGATCCGTAAATTGAAAATAACATTTAAAATAATACACAATGATTGAATTTGTATATAAAATTAAATGAATACAAATAAGATCTAAAATACCAATTAAAGATAGATGAAGATGTCTTGCTCTGTAACTATGATCTTGATCCTTAAAGTATTTTTTGATATATAGATATCTTATGTATTTTTGTGATTTAGAATATCCCCAAATGATAGGCCTATTACTGTTTATGAATATAACCTATTGTAAAAATAAAACAAAAAATTGAAGAAAACCAGATCTGTAGCTATTACAAAATTCTCATATGTAAAAACTAATATGGATGCATTCAAAACCTAAAAACATATGGTTTTTATTTATAGGTTAAGGATGGCATTGAAGTTTATCAATTATTATGCTAAGCAAGTCATGGCATGACCTAACATTTCCATGCCACGACATAGAAAAAGCTTTGTGCCCGATAATTTTATGTAGTGAGTAGTGTGCCGCAACGCACTATAAACCTCACCATGGTTCGCAATGCTTTATTTCAATATTTGTTCTACATCCTTTACATACTAGTGAGATCTACATGTGGCTTACATGTATTATTATTTTTAAGCTTCTAAGGTGTATAAGAGTGCTTCAGGTGTTATTCTTCATATGTTAATCAACATATATTTTTGAAGCTAAAAATTCCTGAAATATAATAAAAAATACCCATGATTTTGAACATATAGATTTACTTTAATAATGATAAAATCATGCATATTCAAATCTACTTATTACATTTAAGTGTAATAAAATCAAGAAATATTAGTACTTTTCAAGCACTCATCATAAATCCTAACTAGCTTCTTACTAACCTCTAGCAAGGAAAATGATTAAAATAAATAAATAAATAAACTAAATTAAATTAACCTAAATTATTTCTATAGATTAACACTGTATGATTTAGCATATGCAATAAGCCTTTATACCCTTAGGTTTTCCTATTGATCAAGTTTAAGTCTCGTGAAGACTTTCAATGATGATACCCACAAACATCCTAAAATGCAAAATTAAAACTAAAAAAATAACAAAATTAAATAAAAAAACAATAAATGACAAAATAAAAACTAAAACTAGAAATAACAAAACTTCTCATGCTTTAGCCTATTTTAAGTGTATAATCAAATCTCAAGCATAAGTTTAATTAATATCTCAAAGGATCACAGTTTATTGTTCAAATAAGTTACAAATCATAAAGTCATGCTCCATTACAAAAATATATCAACTTTGAGTCATCTAATCTTAGTGTTAGAAATCTAAATTTGCTTTGACTCTAATAATCATAATTCGTACTCTCAATGCTACACTGATAATATGGGTTCAAGTACTCAACGAAGATATATATGAATAGAATGTAAAAAAATGAGCTAACATGTTCACATTACTATTCTCATACATGTTCACATTAAACAAGAAATGCTCAAAAAGTGTATAAAATTGATCTTATGAAAGGAATCAAATATATAATTTATGAAAAAATCACATTACTATTCTCATACATCAATTAAAATTATCAAGTTACAATTTTAAGCATATCTTAAAATGAATGAAAATACATTGACTTCAAGGAGACTTATTTCCTATTTTTCTTTTATAATAACCATCTCACCACTCGAAGAACTTTAGAGTCATAGCACTTAGTTACAAGATTTATGTCTCTTTTTTGTATTTTTTTTATCTCTCTCTTTTTTTCATTGTTTTTTTAGAGAGTGGATTCTTGTACATATGTGTATTTGGTGAGTAGCTAATTTTGGCACCTTTTTTTGGCTTTAGGGAACATCATACATATCTCTTTTTTAAGAAGTCAAGCATGAATGAAATAGGCATATACTTTAAATTTTACTCAAACCATTTAACCTAAATAGTACAAATAAGTGCATGAGACTTAATGAGATGTTAAAACTCCTAACATTCAATGCAAAAATTATAGAGATCATCTAACAATTTGAAATATTAAGAAAAGTATTTAAAAGAGTATAAAAATTATTATCACTTAGAATAAAACAATATAGGCTTAAAATATTCTCATATGTAGTATCTACTATTTAATTTCCAAGCCCCAATTTTGGGTTTATCTCAATCTCAATATTTAAGCATGAAACACAAACTATAAATAAAAAAATGAATTTTCATAATATTCCATGAACTTATTTAAGATATCAATCAAATGGTGCAAAGACTCATCATTTACTTTAAATTAACTAAAAGCATGATAATTTCGCAAAAGAAAGTTATCTATTATTATAACTTTCCTTTCGTCTCCAACCTAGAATCTATATTTTCCTTAATGTATCGAATTCAAATTAAAGATAAAGGTATAGAAAATAAAATTATCTATTTTCTTTAGCTCAATATGATTAAGTAATAATATGGTAGGTTAGATGCATCTATCATCTCAAACTATTTTATCACACAAACAGAATGTTGTGTACTTATCATAAATAAAATTTTAACAAACAATTATAAAGTTGAAACTTTTATATAAAATAAACATGGATTCATATTAATAGAAAAAAATAAATTACATTAAATGTAAAATAATATAAAACAAAAATAAATACAACTAAACTAAATGTTTATAAAAAATACATGAAAATAAAATACATGAAAATAAATAAATAAAAATAATAATAGTACGGAGCAAATTTGGAGCTCAATCCTCGATGTTGTCCGATCGTTGGTCATCATCATATGGGTGCTTGGGTGGTGTAAAAATAAACTCATATCCTGAATTATTAGGTTCTTTCAAATGACTAGTATAAACTTTGATATGAAAGAGAGTTAACTATTGCATCTCATGGATATTATGATTATATTCACCCTAAATCCAATGTCGCCCACTAGTATACTCAACATGTTGGATATTGTAGTCTTGCAAAAAAAATTTCAAGTCACCTCTCTCTTAAAGGACGAATTTCATCTTTCACGGACATTTTTAAAGAATAAGCTACCTTTTGTCCTGTTGGGTGCCTTTAGTACCCATGGTGAGTTCATTCATGTATGTTTGAGTCAATAAATCACTTGTTTGTAATAACATCTCACCCTTTGGATATTTCATCCCATCTTTTACACACAAAGCAATAATAAGTTGGGGAAGAAATAACTTAAATGGTGATTGTTTGCAAATAATATTATCCATTGATTAATTATGGCTTCAATATACATGGTCATTGTGGATGGTATAGCAAAGACTAATATAGTCTGTTCTCTATCCACAAATGCCTAGTGTATGGTGGGAATTAGTCTAGAACAAATGAAATATTGTCAAATATTTCAAATCTTACTTAAATATTTGGCTTCAAAATCCTTTTGTTTTCCACTGGTATATTCTAATTGAACCCTTTTTATAGCTAGGGTTTCTATCACCTTTGTATAGTCTATATTGTTCAAATAATTTTTGTACTCACCCTGGCCCATGTCCATCAAACCATAATAAGAATTTATATCAGATGAGCCGAATAATGCTTATACATCCTGAACTTTTACCCAATTATCAATAACATCAAATGTGGCTACTAAATGCTTAACGAATAGTCTCCATCCAAGTATCACAGTTACATCTATTATCTCCACAAAATGAATATCCTACCTAATTTGAAATTTCAATCCCTTTTGGACAATAAAGTTTTTATTAATTTCAATGGCCTTATCAAACCTAAGTATAGTTGTTGCACTAACAAACTTAGCTTTATTATATTCTATAGGGACCCTTTTTTGTTTCCCATATCACTTGTATTTATTTTAGGGGCCATTGAATCAAGTTATTGAAAATATATGGTTTTCTAAAATTTTAGAAATCTCAAGAACATAATACTATATATTGATCCAATAAATTTCCATTCACCCTCTCTTAGACCAGTTAGGGTTTGGTGCTCTTTTAATCCAAAAATAAGTCACACAAATTAGAAAAATTAATCCTAGAAGTATTATAGAAATTTTTTACTTACTTGCTTGTATTTTTGGAAAGAAGATGAAGATTGAATAATGAAGATCATATTAATTAATCCTAGAAATATTTAACTAATTTTAGACCACTTATTTTCCTTTTATGTGTTAAAATATGATGAAAAAGTTTAATTTGTGTTTAGTTATGTCAATTTAGGTGGAATGTAGGAAAATAGAGTGAAATCAAGTAAAAAATTGTAAAACTTAACACTATACCATGGCAGCCATTTTTCTATGCTACAATGCATATGGAGGAAAATTTACACATAAAGGTCCATACCTCAGCATCCAAAAGTCCATGTAGTAGTACAAGTTCTTAGTTGGGAAAAAAACCCTATTCCTAATAAATTATTGATTCTCAACTTTAATCCTCAACCCTTGGATCATTTTAAGAGATGATCTAATGGTCCATATTACATTTTTTTTCCTTTTAATAAACACCTTCTTGCACCAAAAAAATTCCATTACGAATCAAAATAACCCTAGAAGATGCCAAGAAGAGAGAAAATAGAGAAAAAAGTGAAGAAGAGATTAAAGAAGACACAACTTTGTGAAGGATTCAAGAGAAGATTAGTGTTACAAATCAAGAGATTGAGTATATCTCTTCTTCTTCTTCTTCTTTTCCTTTCTATATCAATTTTATGTCATTCTTTACTAAAATTATAAACTTTATAAACATAAATATGTCCAGCTAATTTATTAGTCTAGAGATCTTATGAACCCAATTCGTTACATATGTTGTTCTAATATTTTACCGAGATTGTGATTTGAATTCAAATATATTATTTAATTTGATTTTTATGCTATTAACTATTTGGGAAATAATTAATCTATAGAGGCAATTAAATAGATTTGAGAGAATTATATAATTGTTTGTCTTGAATAAATAACATGCATAGTTTTTAGGCATAGATATATGATTCTTATGGGTGTGGCCTATAATTGATGAACTTAATGAGTAATATACAATTAATCTAATTGGCAGGAGAGTGTAATGAGGTTAATTACTATGTGATGTGTAGTTTACTTGAGAGAGAAATGCATGCTAGGTTAGATTCAATTGATGTAATTGATTGGTAATTATTTTGGGGGAAATTTTAATGATTGAAAAGCTTAGAAAATTGGGGGATTATGATTCCTGCGTCATTTTCTCAGCATCTTCGTAGTTTTTGAGTTTGGTGATTTAAAATTAGTTGTCATTGTTTTTAGATTTTATAATTTACTGCTGCCAAATAGTATTCATAATAATTATATTAGTACTTAATTATAAGTTACACAACTCCTTTTGGATTCGATATCCGTACTTAGGTATATTATATTACTTTCATGATCCATATGCTTGCGGTTAGCATGTCAAGTGTTTTGTGCTATTCTCGGGGAGTTTAGTACTTATAAAAAATATCAATAATGATTATTAATATTATACTAGTTTGGATCTTTTAATTTTTTAGTATTTCTATTGTATGCCTAGGTTTACATGTGACTTGTTCCTTTTGATCCTAAATAAAGAGTACCTTAGTTCTCTTAAAAAGAGAATGATTAACACAATATCAGTCAAGGGTTGTGGCAAAATAAAGGATTAATGAGTAATAGTGGTCCTCAAATCTTTAAGGGATTTTGTAGTCCTACAAGTAGATAAAGCCCAATCATTTATCAATTTGTTGGAAATCAATGCTAAAAATTTCAAACTCAAGTTAGGTGTCACTCATATGCTACAAACAAATTAATTTGGAAGGTTGGTCAATGATGACCTAAATCTTCACTTGGCTTCATTCTTGGAAATATGTGACACCTTTAACATGAACGATGTATCAGATGATAAAATTCACCTATGCATGTTTCGTTTCTCATTGAGCGACAAGGCTAAGGCTTAGTTACAATCACTACTTACTAGATTAATTACTAAAGGGGATCAATTGTCTCATAAATTATTTGCAAAGTACTTCCCACCTTCAAAGACATCTAATCTCAAAAATGACATAACATCTTCTTAGGAATTTAGAGATGAATAGCTTTATGAAGCTTGGGAACGCTACAAAAAGATATTAAGAAAATGCCCACACTATGGTCTTCTTACTTGGTTACAAGTGCAAACATTCTATAATGGATTAATGGGGCAACCAAATACTATAATTGATGATGCAGCTAGATGAGCTTTAATGAGTAAACTTAAAGAGGAAGCTTTTACACTACTTGATATGATGGCATCTAATAATTACCAATGGTCTATAGAGAGCCTTAACCTAAGGAGATTGGTTGGAGTGGTAGATGTAGCATGGAAAGCTCAAACTAATGCCTTGTTGTTGGGTTTAACTTAGAAGTTGGATGGTGGTAGTGTGAGGGTAAATATGATACAAAGTCCATTCATGGTGTGTGATTATTGCAATGGTCCTAAATCTACTAAGGCACATGGGAAAATTCCTGAAGTAGTCAATTGCATCAATAATCAAAACCACCAAGGAAATCCATACTCAAACACATACAACCCAAGATGGAGAAACCACCCAAATTTCTCTTGAAACAATAACAACAATAAGGTGGTAGTTAACTCAACCTTAAACTATTCCCACCACATGGTTGTCAATAACCAAAAGTCAAGGAGAAGAAGCCACCTAGTGAAGACAAGATAAGTGCTTTAATAGGAATGATGAAAGACTTCATCCATTCAGTAAATGCAAAAAGTGAATTGCATAAAGTCCACTCAAGGGGCTTCTATCTAAAATTTGGAGATCCAAATAGGGCTACTTTCCCAAATCATAAGTCAAGGACCTTAAGGTAACCTTCAAATAAATATAGAAGTAAACCCAAAAATAGATGGTAAGAAGCATTGTAAAGCAATAGCCTTGAGAAGTGGTAAAATTTTAGAGGAAAATCTAGAAACTAAAAAGGATGAGGAGGAAAAAGTGGACAATGAGAGTACCAAAAAGGAAATAATTCAACCAAAGAAGAGAAACCTCTATAAACCCACAATTCATTTCCCTCAAAGACTCTAGAAGAAAAGTGAGATACTTAGTTTTCAAAATTCATGGATATTTTCAAGAAGCTACACATAAACATAACATTTGTAGACACACTTGAATAGATGCCTTCATATGCCAAATTTATGAAGGACATCCTATCTAAGAAAAGGAATAATGGAAATAATGAGACAATAACCTTGAGAGAAGGTTCTGTGCCATCCTTGATAGAAAACTACCACTAAAACTAAAAGATCTGGGTAGCTTTGACATCCATTGGACAATTTTGAATATACATATTGGAAATACACTATGTAATTTTGATGCAAGCATTAACTTTATGCCATTATCAATTTTGAAGAGATTAGGGGTTGGTGAAATCCACTTTAGTAACATTGCAAATGACAGATAGGTAAATTAAGTAAACCTACTGTGTGCTAGTAAAAGTGGACAAGTTCATCTTTTTGGCATATTTCACTGTACTAGATGTAGAAAAGGGCCTTGACATTCCTATCATACTTGATTGTCCATTTTTAAAAACTGGAAAGCACTCATTGTTGTAAAAAAAGGTGAGCTTACAATGAGAGTACATGATGAATAGATAACATTTAATGTTTTTAAATTCCTAATACTGATAATACTAGTGATTTCTTTAAGATAAATTTTACTGATATGCTTCATAACATGTGCCCTAATGATGCTTTAGAATATATGATTGTTAACTCTATAAACAAATATGTTGATGAGCACCATGAAAATCACTTAAGTACACACACTAATGATGATAATTTAACTAAATCTATTGAACCACCCACACTTGAGACATTGATACATGATATTGTGAACATTGAAATAAATTCATTAGGAAACAAATAAACTTACTTTAATTATGGAACTATGAAATATGTGATGCAAGTTGAAATTATTGACTATGTGAACTATTTGGAGGCTACGCCTCCTATGTGTGTATCTAATGTGGTTGTGGAGTGTCTTAAGATAAGATCTAAGCTCAAATTGTGCATTGAGAAGCCAAACAAGTTAGATTTCAAACCTTTACAAAACCATCTTCATTATGCATTTTTAGGTATGAATAAGACACTTTCAGTCATACTTTTTGATAGTCTAAGTTTGGAGCAAAAATAATCACTATGGCAGGTGCTTAGTAAATTTAAAAGAGATGGATTGGTCTACTGTCGATACCAAAGGCATAAAACCATCCATATGCATGCACAAAACATTGCTAGAGGACAGATCTAAGTTTAACAGGGATGCAAAATACTAAATAAATCCTATTATGTAAGAGGTGGTGAATAACAAAATTGTTAAATTTATAGTCTAGTCCAATATGTACCAGAAAAAAAGGAGGAATTATTGTGGTGGAAAATGAGTCAAATGAGTTAATACCCATAATGATTGTCATGGGATGGAGATTATGTATGGAGTTTTACAAGGTGAATAAAACTACAAGGAAAGACCATTTACCTCTCCCATTCATGGATCAAATTCTTGATAGATTAGTCGGGTATTCCATCTTTCTTCTTCTTGATGGATATTTTGGCTATATTCAGATCGTCATGGCACCCAAAGACGAAGAAAATATTACCTTCATATGTCCTTACGAAACTTTTTCTTTCAAGAGAATTCCATTTAGGTTCTGCAATGCACCTATAAAATTTCAATGCTACATGATGGCTATTTTCTTAGACACAATGGAGAATTATTTAGAGATCTTTAAGGATAACTTCTTAGTCTTTGGGAACACATTTGCTGAGTGTTTACATTATCTCTCTTTGGTGTTACAAAGATGTTAAGAAACCAACTTGATTTTAAATTAGGAGAAGTGTCACTTGATGGAACATGAAGGCATTATCTTGGGCCATAAAGTCGCAGCTAAGGTTATTGAGGTGGATAATGCTAAGATAGAAGTGATTTAGAAGCTACCACCACCTACTAGTGTAAGAAGAGTTAGGAGTTTTCCTGGGCATCTAGGTTTCTACCTTAGATTTATCAAATATTTTTCCAAAGTTTCTAAACCCTTATGCAATCTTTTGGAGAAAGATGTGCCTTTCAAATTTGATGAAATGTTTTAGAGAAATTTTGAGTGCTTAAAGTTAAATTAATGTCAACATTAGTTATAGTAGCACCAGATTAGAGCAAGCCCTTTTATTTAATGTGTGAGGCAAGTGATTTTTCTATTGGGGTTTGTTTTGGGGTAGCAAAGAGATAAGATATTCTATGCCATATATTATGGAAGAAAAATGCTAAAAGATGCTCAAATGAATTATGTCACTATAGAGAAGGAACTCCTACCCATTGTATATGCATTTGAGAAATGGAAATCTTATTTAGTTGGGATCAAGGTGGCTATCTACATTGACCATTCTACAATAAAGTATCTCAGGATAAAGAAAGATGCCAAATCAAGACTGATCAGATGGTTTCTCCTTATACAAAGACTTTGACATGAAAATCTATGATAAAAGAGGGAAACAATGAGGTGGAAGACCATATATCTAGATTTGAGAGGGAAGAAAATATGGATGATAATATGGTGATTAAGGAATCTTTCCCACTTGAGCAACTTCTTTCAATGGCTGAAATTAACATCCTATTGTAGACAAACATTGCAAACTTCCTAGTTGCCAATATCTTTCCACCTGACCTCGTCGGCAACAAAAGAAGAAATTATTCCATGATGTAAAACAATATTTTTGGGATGATGATGATGAGTCACAAGACCGACATTACTAATATAGATCTTGTGAAATACCCTTTGTGGTTTTATTATTTTTAAACTCTCGCAAGTGCACGATTCATTTTATAGAAAATGATAAGTATACTCCCAAGGTCGATCTAAGGAAATAATGTATGTGGTTTTTAATTTATTATTTAAACTTTTAAAAATGAAATTAAATTCTAAACATTCTGTCACGATATTTTGGTTTGTTTGTTTCATAATTTAATAACATAAAAATAGATATAGATTCAATAAATAATAATGCAAATTTTATCATTCATAACAGTAGAGTATTTAAGAATATAATAATTAAGTTAATTATGCTTGCTCATATTATTTAGGTTATTAAAGATATAAATTAATATTTGTTGATTTTCTCTTTTTGGTATGAAAGTCTCCTTAGGCGGGGCCCAAATTCTTTTGTTTAATATTAACTAACTAATATCCTTAGGCATTAATTAATTAAATATTAAATTTTCAACTTTATTTCTAAGAAAATAGCAAACCATCTAATCATAGTTTTAGGCGGAGTCAAATTATTAGACTTTATTCAAGGTGTACAAATTAAACCTAAGAATTTAATTTTCCAAGTACTAACTTTCAAGTTTTAAAACAAATAATTAAAATATGTCGTCAATACATTTTAGAATAGTAGTTCTTATAAAAAAAATATTTTGAAATAGAGTTTCACTCTAAGTGTCGGGTGAATATACCAATAAATAAAAGAGAACTACTCTAATATCCTTAATATAAAATCTTGAATAAAAACAAAATCAATTTATTTTATGGAAATGTTTTACCTATTTAATATTTCGCAAGCATAACAATGTTATAATTATATCATATTACAAGCAGACAGCCATGTAAATTTAATTGTAGACAAATTAAATATAACATATAAGAATAAAACATAAAAAGATAAATGTAAAGAATCCATTAAAATTATACCTTAATAGAATCCTTACAACAGTTTGATACTAATTTTGTTGCTGGAAAACCTCCAAATTGATTTACATATATGTTTATTAAATCAAAAGCTAAAAATTTATAAAAACACAACTAGTTCTTCTCAAAACAAAAAAAGGGGGAATATGGTCCTTTTATAGATGAGGAAAAGGCTAAAAAAAAGGGGGAAAATATTTCAAAATTTGAATTTTGACTCGTTTGGACAAGTTGGGGCCCTTTTGGGGTAGATGGGCGAATGGTGCATGCGGATGGGCGAATGGTGTAGGAAAATGATTGGTATTATGTGACATGCGACATGCGTTTCACGGTGCGACCAGGCAATTACGCGGGTGATTTTGGCCTTTTTAACCTTTTTGACCAATTTTGTCCAATTTTTCCATTTTTTTGACTTTTCCTCATTTATTTTCTCAATATATTTGTGATGTATTGCCTCCATTGTTTTTTTCTTCGAGTCTTTAAGTTAGTTTTGAACTAAAATACTTGAAAAACTATAAAAAAATACCCGTGATTTTGAAAAAACAAATTTATATAAAAATATTATAAAATCATACAAATATAAATCTATTTAATCAATTAAAGTATATTAAATCATGGTAATTTTAGGGCTTTTTAAGCACTCATCACAACCCCCAACCAGTTTCTTGCTAGTCCCTTATCAAGATAAGCGATAAAAATTAAAAATTAAACTATCCTAAATCACTTCCGTGGATTGACATGGTTGCATTTAACGTATGCAACAAGCCTTTAAACCCCTAGGTTGACCTAGTGGATGAGTGTAAGTCTCGTAAGGGTTTTCAAAATGATACCTAGAAACATTAACAAAAAAATGAAAACAAAATAAAACAAATAAAATAAGAAGTTAACTAAAATTTAAAATAAAGTAAAAAGACTAACATAAAATAAAGAAGTGAAATACAAAAAATATATCATGCTTATAATCTCTTTTAAACTTCATAATTAAAATCTTAAGCATAGATTATTTCAACTTCCTAAACATTCATGATTTATTATAATAATTAGTTGAAAATCATTTTCATATTTCATATAAAAAATGTATAAATTTAATTTCACCCAAACTTAGTATTAGAAATTTGAATTCGCTTCGACTCTATTCCTCACAAGTCAATACTCTCAAAAACACTGAATCCTATGGGTTCAAACACTCATACTAATTTATATGCGAAAGAGTTAATGTATAGAAATGAACTAATATGTTCGCATATGTATAAAGAAGAAAGGCTCAAAGTGTTATTTTAATGTTGATCTCATGAAAGGAATCAAATGTAAGGATTTATAAAATATTATACATTACTTTCATGCATCAATCAAATTCATCAAATAAAAATATCAAGTAATATACCTTTTAGAAAATGTATAAAAATGCAATGACTCCTTAGGGAATTACTTCCTATATTTTCTTTTGTATTAAACCATTTCTCACAACTGTTTAGGCTTTTTGGGTCGTAACATATAGATTATACTATTCATTTTTATTTTCTCTCTTTCTTTCTATTTTTCTTTTTTTTTAAAGAGAATACATTTTTTTAGAGAGTGGACCCAAGTACAAATTGGACATTTTTTATATGGTAAGATGAGTGGTTAATATTTGGCTTTTCTCTTTGTATTTGTATAGGTAACCTTAGATATATCTCTTTCTTAATAAAAGTCATGCATGAATGAAGAAAGACATATACTATCAATTTCTATTTAAATAATTTAATCTAAGAAAATGCAAAATAAATATATAACACTTCATTAAGATGTAATAATCCAGACATTCAATGCTAAGTCCTATAGAGATCATCTATAATAATTTGAAGAAATAAGAAATGTGTTGGGAGTAGAAAAAAATATATTTCACTCAGAATAAAAAAAAAATTAGGCTCAAATTATATCTCACAAGGGTAGTCTCTTCTCTTTGATTCCTAAACACCGATTTTGGGTTTAATATAATTTCCACACCGAATCAAGAAATACTAGTCATGACAAAAACTAACTAATTAACATATACTCCATGATATGTTTTCAAAAATTAATCCAACAATGCAAAAGACTTAACTATTTACTTAAATTTGATTTAAAGAAATGATAAAGTTTTGTAAGAAATTTCTTAAAACTAATCCTAAAAATCTAAAAATTACTAAATCACACAAAGAAAATAAAATCAAATACAATAAAAATGAAAATGTGAACATAAAAATTTTAAAATTGTTGAAATTAAGCATGGTAACTTTTCACCATCCCTAACCTAGATCTTACATTGTCCTCAATGTAAAAATTGTAAATTAAAGATAAAGAGAAAAGAGAAGAAAAGTTACCTATTTCTTGAAAATATGCAAGTAGTACTGATGGAGAAATGTAGGTGCCTCCATCATATTCATCATTAAAGTACACACAGACAGATCGCTATGAACTTCTAACATCTCAATAAATATTTTTAGTTTTAATAATTCCAAAAATTATTCACATTCAATTAAACAAAATAAATTTAATAAATAAAACAAATAAAATAAAATTACCTAAAATGATGGGTTACCTCCCATCTAGCGCTAAGTTTAACTTCTTATCAAGATGTAACTTAGGGGATTTCATTTTAAGTAAACTCAATGTCCCCCCATCATTGTCTAAGCATGAAATTAAGCATAAGGTATTGATGAGCAAAACCGGCATCGTCGATCCTGCCAATATTTTGATTTTATATTTATAAAACTCTCACAAGTGTAAGAATTATTTCATAGAAAATGATAAGTATACTCCCAAGATCGATCTAAGGAAGGAATATATGTGGTTTTTAATTTATTATTTAAACTTTTAAAAATGAAATTAAATCCTAAACATCCTGTCATGATATTTGGGGTTTTGTGTTTTTAATCTAATAATATAAAAATAAACATAGATACAGATTCAATAAACATTTATGCAAATTTTATCTTTTATAATAGTGGAGTATTTATGGATATAATAACCAAGTTAATTATGCTTGCTCATATTATTTAGGTTATTAAAGATATAAATTGATATTTATTGATTCTCTTTTTTTATACGAATAACACCTTTGGTGGGGTTAGATATTCTTTGTTAACTAAACAAATTAATTAACACCTATGGGTGGGATTGATAACTAGTTTGGTTAATTAAAAAAGAGAAGAACTCTAAAACTAAGAAAATCTAATTAAGAAAAGCTAAAAACTAAGAAATTGAGAGAAAGAAAGAGAAAAGATGATGTGTTTTGCGGTGTGTTTTGATATGAAGAGAATAGGGGTATTTTTAGGTGAGGAGAGGAAGAAAAAGTGGGTGCAAAAATGATTAAAAATAGAGGAAATGTAGAGTAGTGAATGATGATGTCATGGTGGTGTGGGGCAGATGGGCGCACGACTTTGGCATGGTCTTTGAAATGCACGTGCGTTGCTCGGCGCGGCTGGGCGTGCTATATGGCATTGCTGGGCGCGTTGTTTGGCACGGTTGGGCGGCTACATGCACAATTTCACCCTTTTTGACATTTTTGACCCTTTTGATCAATTTTATCCAATTTTTCCATATTTGTTGACTTTTCCTCATTTATTTTATGAATATATTTGTGATGTATTGCCTCCAGTATTTCTCTTTAAGTCTTTAAGTTACTTTTTGTAATCGAAAATACCTGAAAAAATAATAAAAATACCTGTGATTCTGAAAATACAGATTTATATAAATATATGATTAAATCATATAAATATAAATATATATATATATATATAATCAATTAACGTGCATAAAATCATGATAATTTTAGTGCTTTTTGAGTACTCATCACAACCCCCAACCAGCTTCTTGCTAGTACTTTAGCAAGAAAAGCGATAAAAACTAAAAATTAAACTATCCTAAATCACTTCCGTCGATTGACACGGTTGCCATATGCCTATACAACAAGCCTTTAAACCCATAGGTTGCCCTAGTGGACGAGTTTGAGTCTCGTGAGGGTTTTCAGTAATGATACTTACAAACATTGAACTAAATGTAAAAATTAATAAAAATAACAACTTAAAATCTAAAATTATAAAAAAAAATCAAAAATTAACTTTTAAGAATAAAATAAAAGAAAACAACATGAAACATAACACAAATATGTCTTATACTTTTTAATCTCCTTTAAGTTCATAATTAAAATCTAAAGCATAAGTTATTTCAATTTTCTTAAACAATCATGATTTATTATAATAATTTAGTCGAAACTTATTTTCATATTTCATATAAAAAATGTATCAATTTAATTCACCCATTTTTAGTGTTTGGAATCCGAATTCGCTTTGACTCTATTCCTCACTAGTCAATACTCTCAAAATATTGAATCCTATGGGTTCAAACACTCATTCATACTAATTTATATGTGAAAGAATTGATGTATAGAAATGAACTAATATGTTCACATATGTATAAAGAATTAAGGCTCAAAGTGTTATTTTTTGTGTTGATCTTATGAAAGGAATCGAATGCATAAATTATAAAGTGCAATGACTTCTTAGGGAATTACTTCCTATATCTTTCTTTTGTAATTAGCCTTTACTCACAATTTTGTAGGCAATTTGGGTCATAGTATTTAGATTATACTATATATTCTTTATCTCTCTATTTTTTTGAATATTTTTTTTCAATATATATATATTTAGAGAGTCAACCCATGTACAGATTGTACATTTTTTAGGATTTTGGTGAGTGGTTAATTTTGTGGCTTTTCTGTTTGATTTTGGTTTAAGTCAACCTATATATTTCTTCTTATATTTTTGTAACAGTCATGCACGAATGAGATAAAAGCATATACTATCAATTTCTATTTAAATCATTTAATCTAAGCAAAAATAATAAAAAATATATATGACACTCTATTAAGATGAGAAAAAATTCATATATTCAATGCTAATACGTATAGAGATTATCTAAAAAATTGAAGAAATAAGAAATGTGTTTGGAGTAGAAAAAATATATATTTCACTATGAATAAAGGAAATTAGGCTCAAATTATATCTCACAAAGTTAGTCTCTACTAAAAAAATTCATAAACACCGATTTTGGGTTTAATATAATTTCTACATCTTATCAAGAAATACTGATGAGTGCTCAAAAAGCACTAAAATAACCATGATTTTATGCACATTAATTGATTAAAAATATATATATTTATATGTTTTATCATATATTTATATAAATTTGTCTTTTTCGGAATCACGTGTATTTTTATTGTTTTTCAGGTATTTTGGCTTAAAAACGCAATTTAAAGACTCAAAGAAGAATACTTGAAGCAATACATCACAAATAAATTAATAAATAAGTGGGAAACGGTCAACAAACATGGAAAAATTGGACAAAATGGGTCGAAAAGGTCAAAAATGTCAAAAAGACGGAAAATCGCGTCTGCATGACCCGGCCTTTGACCCGCGCCCAGGTTCTGCTGCTGACGCCCACGCGTGTTGACTCCCGTTCGCGCGCGCAGCGCTGGCTGTTCACGCGCGCCGAGCTGCGTCGGCAATGACAGCATAGCGCGGCGCCGCCAGCCGCTTGCCCAACGCGTTTTCACCCCATTTTTCACATGCAGCAGCCCCTATGACGTCATGCTGACGTCATTGATGACCTCAGCATGTCCACTACACGTTTTTTAATTTTTTAATATTTTTTTTAACATTTTTTTACTCATTTGTTTCTCTCCATCCTCTCCTATAAATACCCCCCTTCCATTCACTTCAAAACACACCTTAAAAACACACTTCTCTCTTCTTTCTTTCTCTCATTTCTTAGTTTTTGAGTTTTTCTTAGTTTCTTTCTTAGTTTCTAAGCTTTTCTTAGTTTTTCTCTTAGGTTTTAGTTCAATTCTCTTAGGTTTAGAGTTCTTCTCTCTTTGAGAGGAACTTGTAATGTTTTTGTAATAATTTAGATTTTTGATTCAATAAATGGAAGTGCAAATTCCGCTTGGAGGTTTTCTAGCAACGGGAATAGCGTCGAAGTTTGGTAAGGATTTTTTTTTCTTTAGTTTTATTTTTATGCTTTTTTCTTACATGTTATATTTAATTTGTCTGTGATTAAATTTAACTGTGCTAGCTGTTTATAATCATGATATAATAATAACGTTGTTATGCTTGCGAAATATTAAATAGGTGAAAATTTCTAAAATAAATTGATTTTATTTTTATTCAAGATTTTATATTAAGGATGTTAGAGAGAAATATATTATTTTTCATTACAAACTTAAATCGAAAATTAGATTTTAAGGTTTAGTTATCCTATTCGATTTAGAGTAGTGCTCTTTTATTTGTTAGTACAATCGTAGGTAGTTAGAGTGAAACTCCATTTCAAAAGTTTTTATAAGAATTATTATGTGAAAATGTATTGACAACATGTTTTCAATAGTGGTTTTAAAACTTGAAAGTTAGTACTCTGATAACTAAATTCTTAGGTTTAATTTGGACACCTTGAATAAAGTTTAAATCGCCTAACCCCACCAAAGGTGGCATTTAAATGGTTCATTTTCAATCTCTTAGAAAAAGAATTAATTTAATTAACCAAATTAGTTATCAACCCCACCCATAGGTGTTAATTGATTTGTTTAGTTAACAAAGAATATCTAACCCCACCAAAGGTGGTATTCATACAAAAAAGAGAGAATCAATAAAATATCAATTTATATCTTTAATAACCTAGATAATATGAGCAAGCATAATTAATTTAGTTATTATATCCATAAATACTCCACTAATATAAATGATAAAATTTGCATGAATATTTATTGAATCTGCATTTATATTTATTTTTAGATAAATATTTATTGAATTTGTATCTATGTTTATTTTTTATGTTTATTTTAGATTATATTTAATTAATCTGTATATATGTTTATTTTATGTTATTAGATTAGGAACACAAAAACCAAACTATCGTGACAGGATGTTTAGGATTTAATTTTGTTTTTTAAAGTTTGAATAATAAATTAAAAACCACATACATTCCTTCCTTAGATCGACCTTGGGAGTATACTTATCATTTTCTACGAAATGATTCGTGCACTTGCGAGAGTTTTACAAATATTAAAACCAAAGTATTTGCGAGAATCGGCGATCTTGATTTTCATCAAGTTTTTGGCGCGTTCTTGCAGTGAAGGAGTAGCGTTTTTAATTTATTTATCAAAATTTTAAAAATATTTTTGTGTTGTAAATAATTGTGATTTTTTTTTTAAAAAAAAAGAAGAAAATTTTTTTAAATAAAAATTGTACCGTGAATAATAAAATAATTTAGGAATTTAAAATTGAATAAAAAAATTACCGTTCGTAAAAAAAAAAATTTAAAAAAATTTAAAAAAATTAAAAAATTTAAAAAAATTAAAAAATTTAAGTTAATAAGAAATAAGATAGCGTGAATAGTAAAATAAAATTACCGTTCGTAAAAACAAAATTAAAAAAATTAAAAAATTTAAGTTAATAAGAAATAAGATAGCGTGAATAGTAAAATAAAATTACCGTTCGTAAAAAAAAAACTAAAAGGCATGAAAAGTAAAAATCTAAGGGAGTTCTGTCTAGGAGACTAGTTCTTTGAAGCCTTTGTGCCACTAGTCTTTCTTGGGAACGTTGTTCTGGCTAGGAGAATGGTTTTTAAGGAGCCATTGTACCACCGTTTTTTCCTGGGAACACTCTTGGTTAATACTGATTATGTTATTTAAAAAAAATTAAATTAAAAAAAATTTAAAAAAAAAATTAAAAAAAAAAACAAAATTAAAAAAAATTAAAAAAAATTTAACTAGTTTTGTCTAGTGTTTTGTATTAAATGCCATGGAAATTTTCTCTAATTTTTTTATTTTTGTTGACAGGAGTTTTAAATTTACGTTTAAAAATAGTCTATGCGTGGTAGGAGATCCTTAGGAAACCCCCTTACACCATATGTAAATAATATTCATAAATTTAAACAAGTGTCAACAACACTGGATTCTACCCATCAATCTGATTTTGAGCCAAACATAGAACCAAGTCTTAATCCTTTACTAGAACCAAAAGAAATGGAAGAAAACCAACATGTTAGGGAAACCACGATGATGGATTTTGCAAGACCAGGTGATTGGCACGGCAAGAATCGCCGCTATCCAGTTGGGTGAGGCTGCTCGGAATTATGACCTTAAAAATATTCATTTTTCTATGCTTCCTTCCTTTTATGGGCTACCTAATGAAGATTCTCTTTCCTTTAAGAGAGATTTCTATGCTACGGTCCAAACATTCCCCCTCGGTATTCTAAACGAGGATCTACTTAGAATGAGATGTTGTCCCTACACCTTAAAGGATAAGGCCAAAGCTTGGTTGATGTCACTTCCCCCAGGTTCTCTAATGACATGGGGTAACATTTACAATAAATTCATGGGAAAATTCTATTCCCATCAAAAAACATCAGAGCTGAGAGGAAAGATTGCTACTTTCTCTCACTTGGAAGGAGAACCATTCCATGAAGCTTGGGATAGGTTCAAAATGTTTCTCACTCAATGTCCTCATCATAGCTTTCCCCTACAGTTGCAGAACCAATTCTTTTACGATGGACTTACACAACAATGTCAGTTCATTGTCGACAACGCTGCAGGAGGAGCAATAGGAGAAAAAACTGCATCAGAAACGTATAACCTCTTTGAGATGTTGGGTGCTAATTCCCAACGGAAAAGCTCCCGAGTGAGAAAGGCTGGTGTTCATGAAATCGACTCCAGTAATGAAGTACAACAACAACTTGTTCAACTGACTAAGCAAGTTGCCCTTCTCGCTACACAAACAAACACAAATAATGAACAATATGGTTTGTATAGCAACACGGGACAAGGTAATCGGCTCGTCCATATCAAGGAGATACAACTGGACCTGAGCAGGTTAATGTGTTGGGAGCATATCAACAGAGACCAAGGTTTGATCCCAATTCAAATACCTATAATCCTGGGTGGAGAAGTCATCCAAATTTCTCTTGGAGGCAAAACAACCCTCCTTTCACTCAAAGCTCAAACCAGGCAGGCCAGCAATTCCACCCACCTATTCCAAGAAGCATTCCCAATAAACCAACCCTGGAGGACAACTTGAATTCTTTTATTCAAGTTTGTAGGGATAATCAATCTAAAACCAATCAACGGTTGGACTCTGTGGAAGCTTCTATCAAAAAGGTGGAAGTTCAAGTTGAACAGTTAGTTGAACATTTGCAAAAAGGCAAAGACTAATTTGAAACTTAAATGAATTCAATGAAGAGGAGACATTGAGTTTTTCATTCTGCAATCTCCAAGCAACATCTTACTAGAAGACGATAAATTTTAGTCCTACATGGGAGGTCACCCATTATTGTATTTTCCTTTGTTTTAGTTTGCGTGTAATAAAAAAAATTTCAAATGAAATAAATTCGTTTGTTTCAAAAATTGTGTCCCTTCGTTTAAATTAAAATTAAAAAAAAATTTAGGTTCCTTGCATTTTTTTTAGAGATATCTACTATTGTTTTTAAGCGCAAAATGTTGATTCACAATAGGAGGAGGATCATTTTCAACTACAAACAACCATGGGAGATGCTGAAGATAGGCGGAAAAAGATGAAAGACTATACAATGCCAATCATTGGCAATGTAACTTCCGGCATCCAATTACAAGAGGCTGCAAGGAATTATGAATTGAAAAAGATTCATTATTCTTTGTTACCTTCCTTTTACGGTATCCCTAATGAAGACCCTTTGCATTTCATTCGAGAATTCTATGCTATTGTCCAAACCTTTCCACTACATGCAATTAATGAAGATCAACTTAGGATGAGGTGTTTTCCTTACACTCTCAAAGATAAAGCTTGGTCATGGTTCATTACTCTACAAAGTTCTCTTAAAACTTGGGAGGCGCCTATGAAATTTGTATCGGTACGTTCTTTTCCCATCAAAAGACTGTTGTTCTAAGAACAAAGATAGCAACATTTTCTCAAATGAATGAAGAGCCCTTACATGAAGCTTGGGAACGATTCAAACTCCTTTTCATTCAATGTCAAAATCATAGCTTTCCATTACAGCTACAAAACCAATTCTTTTACGATGGATTGACACTGCAGAGTCAATACATGGTTGATAATCTTCTTTGGAGGTCTTTGTAGGAGAAAAGACCGCAGAGGAAACCTATAATCTCTATGAGCTATTGGGTTCTAATTCCCAACAAAGAGGTGGTAGAAGGAAAGCAAAGGTCAATGAAGTCGGCTTTGATAATGAGATAACCTTGCAACTTGCTGAATTGACTAAACAAGTGAAATTCCTCACGTCTCACCAAATTTCAAATCAAGAGGTATGTGAAGTGTGTTGTTCAATTGGGCATGGTACTCATAATTGTTCAAATACTTGTGATTCTAGTGTCGATGCCATAGAGGAAGTCCAATCTTTTCAAAAGTATCATCCAAACACCTATAATCACCCAACCAACAACCACCCTTACCCACCAAGCCAATCTCTTAAACCAACATTAGAAGATAGCTTGAATGCTTTTATTCAAGTTAGTCGTGACAACCAATTGATGACTAATCAAAGGTTGAACACCATGGAGGCTTCGGTTAAAAGAATTGAATCTAAAGTTGGGCAACTGGCTGAACAAATGCAAAAGAAAGAACCAGGAAAGTGGCCCAGTCAACCAGAACAAGCAAAGGATGTAAGAACCCTTTGAAGTGGTAAGGTAGTCAATATCAGTTTACCTGAAATCTCTAACAATCTACCTTGTAGTTCAGGTAACAAAGAAGGCGATATTCTAATCTCGCAAAAAGGAGAAACAAGTGTTAAACTTAACAAGCCTTCTGAAAAACTCATTGGGGGGTCATCTGGCACCCCCAAAATGCAAAAGACAATAGAACCACACCAGATGCAAGTACCTTTTCCCCACCGGTTGAAAGAATCCAAACAAGATAAGCAATTCAATGATCTTTTTAATATGCTCTCTAAAGTAAATATCAATTTACCATTATTAGAAGTGATCATGAATGTGCCCTCATATGCCAGGTTTTTCAAAGATTTGAACACTAAGAAAAGAAGGTATGAGCTGAATGAACGAGTAGTAGTATCAGAAATTTCTAGCGTCAGATTGTACTTGACAAACTACCCCTAAGTTGAAAGACCTTGGAAGTTTTATTATAAACATAACTATGGGGGATAGGAAGGTTGCTAAAGCAATGCTTGATTTAGGTGCTAGTATAAATTTGATGCCCTACTCTATATTCTTACAGCTCAATCTAGGGGATTTAAAACCCACAACTATGACCCTTCAACTTGCAGATAGATCTCTTAAATATCCGGAGGGAATAGTTGAGGATGTGTTGGTACAGTAGACAAACCGATAATACCTGTTGACTTTGTGGTTCTCGGATATGCAAGAAAATCCAAAGATTGGACATAGAGCACACAATATTGCTTGGTAGACCATTTATGGCAACTACTAAAACTATTATTGATGTCCAAGATGGAAATTTGACAATGACAGTCTTAGGAGAGACTGTTCATTTTAAAGTTTTTGATTCTTCACCTTTTCCTTCTATTTCTGCCATCGATGAAATATTCGATGTTGATCCTTTGGATAATCTTGTCCAAAGCACCTTTTTCCAAACCAGAATAGAAGACAAGCTTGAAACCGTTCTTACACTTGAAGAGGTTGAAGAAGATTTAGATGAAGAAATTAAGGGGTACCTTGAACAACTAGATAATAATGAAGTAATGACAAAATCTAGTACACTCTTAAATCTACCTAGTTCTTCATCTATTAAAGAGGCCAATCCACCTGAACTTGAACTCAAAGACTTACCTGAGCACTTAAAATATGTGTTTTTTGGAGAAGGAGAAACTTATCCAGTGATAATTTCTTCAACCTTGACCAAACCACAAGAAAAGGAACTCATCAAAGTGCTTAAACAGTTTAAGAAATCGATAGGTTGGAGTATAGGGGATATAAGAGGCATTAGTCCAACAATGTGTATGCACAAGATCAACTTGGAGGATGGTGCTAAACCTGTACGAGAGGCCCAAAGAAGACTAAACCCAAACATGCAAGAGGTAGTTAAAAAAGAAATTCTTAAATTATTGGAAGAAGGGATTATCTATCCTATTACGGATAGTAAGTGGGTTAGTCCAGTGCATGTGGTACCAGAAACATCTGGGATAACAATTGTTAAAAATGACAAAAGTGAATTAGTGCCCACTAGAATAATCACTGGATGGAGAATGTGTATAGATTTTAGGAAACTAAATTTATATACGAAAAGGATCACTTTCCTCTTCCATTCATTGATCAAATGTTGGAAAGATTAGTCAAGTACCTAATTTTACTGTTTTTTGGATGGACTGTCTGGATATTATCAAGTACCCATAGCACCAGAAGATCAGGAAAAGACCACATTTACATGTCCTTTTGGGACATTTGCTTTTCGCAGAATGCCATTTGGTTTATGCAATGCCCCTGCCACTTTCCAGAGATGCATGATATCTATTTTCTCGGACATGGTGGAGAAATTCATTGAAATTTTCATGGACGATTTCTCTGTCTTTGGGAACTCATTTGATGATTGCTTACATAAATTGACTTTGGTTTTAGAAAGATGCATTGAATGTAATCTAACCCTTAGTTGGGAGAAAAGTCATTTTATGGTTCAACAAGGGATAGTTTTAGGACATATAATTTCAAACAAGGGTATTGAAGTTGATAAGGCAAAAGTTGAATTGATATCCAAACTACCTCCCCTACATCTGTGAAGGGGATAAGAAGCTTCTTGGGACATGCAGGATTTTACAGACGATTTATTAAAGATTTCTCTAAAATAAGTCGTCCCTTATGTAACTTGCTATCCAAAGATGCTGATTTTGACTTCAACAATGACTGCCTTATTTCCTTTAATACCTTGAAACAGAAACTAACATCTACCCTCGTTATAATGGCACCAAACTGGTCTTTACCTTTTGAGATAATGTGTGATGCTTCTGATTATGCAATAGGAGCAGTCCTGGGACAAAGAGTGGATAAGCGTTTACATGTCATCTACTATGCTAGCAAAACACTCAATGATGCCCAAATGAATTACACCACCACTGAAAAGGAATTCTTGGCTATAGTATTCTCTTTAGACAAATTTCGGTCTTATTTAGTAGGATCTAAAGTGATTGTGCATTCTGATCATGCTGCTTTAAGATACTTACTAAGTAAACCAAATGCCAAGCCAAGATTAATCGGGTGGGTCCTACTCTTACAAGAATTTGACCTAGAAATCAAGGATAAGAAAGGCAGTGAAAACTTAGTAGCTGACAATTTGTCTAGGTTAATTTCTGACTTTAATTCTCTTAAAGATGAGAGTAATGAAGATATAGTTGAAACCTTTCCTGATGAACAGTTATTTTTCATAGGTCCGAACCCATGGTATGCTGATATTGTAAACTATCTTGCCACTGGTGTTTTGCGACCTAACACTTCATATCAGGAGAAGAAAAGGTTTTTTAAAACTATTAAGGACTATTTCTGGGATGACCCTTATTTATACAAGATTAGTCAAGATCAAGTCATCCGGAGATGTGTACCTGAAGAAGAACATAAGAGCATTCTAACTTTTTGTCATGAACTTCATTGTGGGTCATTTTGGTGGTGAAAAGACAGCCCGTAAGGTATTACTGATCTGGATTCTTCCGCCCACTCTTTTTAAAGATGCTCATATGTTTTGTGCACAATGTGATAGATGTCAAAGAACAGGAAACATAAGAAAAAGAGATGAAATGCCTTTGACATCTAATTTAGTTGTTGAACTCTTTGATGTAGGGGGGATTGACTTCATGGGTCCTTTTCCCCCATCTAATGGTTTTCAATACATTTTGGTTGCTGTGGATTATGTGTCCAAGTGGGTAGAAGCTATCCCCACCAAAGCCAATGATGCTAATGTTGTTGTGAAATTCTTGAAAGATTTCATATTCAGTAGGTTCGGAACGCCTAGAGCTATAATAAGTGATGGAGGTAGCCATTTTTGTAACAAACTCTTTGATGGAGTACTAAACAAGTACAACATCACACATAAAGTAGCTACTCCATATCATCCTCAAACTTCTGGTTTAGTGGAAGTGAGTAATAGGAAAATTAAGGGAATATTGGAACGCATTGTGCGTCCTTCAAGGAAGGATTGGGAATTTAAGTTAAATGATGCCTTATGGGCATACCGCACCGCTTACAAAACACCTATTGGGATGAGCCCTTACCGGTTAATCTTTGGGAAAGCGTGCCACCTTCCAGTTGAACTTGAACACAAGGCTTACTAGGCAATTAAAGAGTTAAACATGGATTTAGATAAAGCAGGTGAAAAACGATTACTCCAGCTTCATGAGTTGGAAGAAATTAGGAATGAAGCCTATGAGAATGCCAAATTATACAAGGAGCGTACTAAATGCTATCATGACAAGAGGCTAGTTCCTAAGACTCTTCGCCCTGGAATGAAAGTTCTTTTATTTAACTCTTGTTTGAGATTGTTTCCAGGAAAGCTGAGATCAAGATGGGATGGACCATTCAAAATAGTTCAAGTATTTGAACATGGAGTATGGAACTATTGGACTCCAAGACACAAAAAATATTCAAAGTCAATGGCCATCGTGTCAAGCCTTATTTAGAAGAACCAAACAACATTGCTGAAATGGATTGCATTTGGCTGAGTAACCCTTAGCACCAAAAAGATACGTCTTGCTAAGACGTTAAACTAAGCGCTGGATGGGAGGCAACCCATCATTTTAGGTAAAAAAAATTTTGTTATTTGTTTTATTTACTTAATTTTATTGTTTATTTTAGTTTACTTATATGTGAATCATTTTTAAAATTGTTAAAACTAAAAATATTTGTTGAGATGTTAGAAGTTCACAGCGATCTGTCTGTACACACTTTAATGATGAATATGATGGATGCACCTGCATTTCTTCATTACTACTTACACATTCTCAAGAAATAGGTAATCTTTCTCTTTTTTTTCTCTTTATCTTTAATTTGCAGTTGTTACATTGAGGACAATGTAAGTTCTAGGTTGGGGGTGGTGAAAAGTTACCATGCTTTAAAAAAAACAAAAATTCTCACAAAAATTATCATTTCTTTAAATCAAATTTAAGTAAATAGTTAAGTCTTCTGTACTGTTAGATTAATTTTTGAAAACATATCATGAAATATTTTGTAATTATTTTTGATAATTAGTTAGTTTTTGTCATAACTAGTATTTCTTGATAAGATGTAGAAATTATATTAAACCCAAAATCGGTGTTTATGAATTTGTTTTAGTGGAGACTACCTTTGTGAGATATAATTTGAGCCTAATTTCCTTTATTCAGAGTGAAATATATATTTTTTCTACTCCAAACACATTTCTTATTTCTTCAAATTTTTAGATGATCTCTAAAGGTATTAGCATTGAATGTATGAATTTTTTCTCATCTTAAAAGGCATATATCTTGAAATTCTTTCTTAATGATTTTGATTTATGCATGAAAATAATTTTTATATATGATATCTTTATAATTTATACATTCGATTCCTTTCATGAGATCAATGTTAAAATAACACTTTGAGCCTTTATTCTTTATACATATGCGAACCTATTAGTTCATTTCTATACATCAACTCTTTCGCATATAAATTAGTATGAGTGTTTGAACCCATAGGATTCAGTGTTTTGAGAGTATTGACTTGTGAGGAATAGAGTTGAAGCGAATTCTGATTCATGACACTGAAATTGGGTAAAATTAAATTGATACATTTTTGACATGAAATATGAAAATGATTTTCGACTAATTATTATAATAAATCATGATTGTTTAAAGAGAATAAAATAACTTATGTTTGAGATTTTAATTATGATCTTAAAAGAGATTAAAAAAGTATGAGACATTTTTATGATATGTTGTTTTCTTTTATTCTTAAATTAATTTTTGATTTTGTTGTAATTTTAGCTTTTGATTTGATTGTTTTTATGTTTACATTTAGTTCAATGTTTGTGGGTATCATTACTGAAAACCCTCACGAGACTCAAACTCATCCACTAGGGCAACCTAGGGGTTTAAAGGCTTGTTGCATAGGCTAAATGCAACCGTGTCAATCCACGGAAGTGATTTAGGATAATTTAATTTTTAGTTTTTATCGCTTCTCTTGCTAAGGGACTAGCAAGAAGCTGGTTGGGGGTTGTGATGAGTGCTCAAAAAGCACTAAAATAACCATGATTTTATGTACATTAATTGATTAAAAATATATATATTTATATGTTTTATCATATATTTATATAAATTTGTCTTTTTCAGAATCACGGGTATTTTTATTGTTTTTCAGGTATTTTGGCTTAAAAACGCAATTTAAAGACTCAAAGAGGAATACTTGAAGCAATACATCACAAATATATTAATAAATAAGTGGGAAAAGGTCAACAAACATGGAAAAATTGGACAAAATGGGTCAAAAAGGTCAAAAATGTCAAAAAGATGGAAATCGCTCTTCACACTACAAGGCAAGGCCACAGCCCCCCTCCACACATCCAATGCCTATTCGCCCCATTTTTCACGTGCAGCCACCCCCATGACGTCATGCTGACGTTATTAATGACCTCAGCATTTCCATTACGCGTTTTTGCATTTTTTACTCATTGTTTCTCTCCATCCTTACCTATAAATACCCCCATTCCCTTCACTTCAAAACACACCTTAAAACCACACTTCTCTCTTCTTTCTTTCTCTCATTTCTTATTTTTTGAGTTTTTCTTAGTTTCTTTCTTAGTTTCTAAGCTTTTCTTAGTTTTTCTCTTAGTTTTTAGTTCAATTCTCTTAGTTTTAGTGTTCTTCTCTTTTTGAGAGGAACTTGTAATGTTTTTGTAATATTTTAGTTTTTGATTCAATAAATGAAAGTGCAAATTCCGCTTGGAGGTTTTCTAGCAACGAGAATAGCGTCGAAGTTCTGTAAGGATTTTATTTTCTTTACAGTTATTTTTATGCTTTATTCTTACATGTTATATTTAAGTTGTCTGTGATTAAATTTAACTGTGCTAGCTGTTTATAATTATGATGTAATAATAACATTGTTATGCTTGCGAAATATTAAATAGGTGAAAATTTCTAAAATGAATTGATTTTATTTTTATTCAAGATTTTATATTAAGGATGTTAGAGAGAAATATATTATTTTTCATTACAAACTTAAATCTGAAAATTAGATTTTAAGGTTTAGTTATCTGGTCTGATTTAGAGTAGTGCTCTTTTATTTGTTGGTACAATCGCCCGGTAGTTAGAGTGAAACTCTATTTCAAAATTTTTTATAAGAATTATTATGTGAAAATGTATTGAAAACATGTTTTCAATAGTGGTTTTAAAACTTGAAAGTTAGTACTCGGATAATTAAATTCTTATGATTAATTTGGACACCTTGAATAAAGTTTAAACTGTCTAACCCCACCAAAGGTGGCATTTAAATGGTTCATTTTCAATCTCTTAGAAAAAGGAATTAATTTAATTAACCAAATTAGTTATCAACCCCACCCATAAGTGTTAATTGATTTGTTTAGTTAACAAAGAATATCTAACCCCACCAAAGGTGGTATTTATATAAAAAAGAGAGAATCAATAAAATATCAATTTATATCTTTAATAACATAGATAATATGAGCAAGCATAATTAATTTAGTTATTATATCCATAAATACTCCACTAATATAAATGATAAAATTTGCATGAATATTTATTGAATCTGTATTTATATTTATTTTTAGATAAATATTTATTGAATTTGTATCGATGTTTATTTTTATGTTATTAGATTATATTTAATTAATCTGTATATATGTTTATTTTATGTTATTAGATTAGGAACACAAAAACCAAACTATCGTGACAAGATGTTTAGGATTTAATTTCGTTTTTAAAAGTTTGAATAATAAATTAAAAACCACATACATTCCTTCCTTAGATCGACCTTGGGAGTATACTTATCATTTTTTACGAAATGATTTGTGCACTTGCGAGAGTTTTACAAATATTAAAACCAAAGTATTGGCAGAATCGGTGATGCCGGTTTTCGTTCATCAGCTATAGGGTCCTTGAATCCTTTATAGACAGAGAATTTGGTAGACATGAACTTCTTAGGAGGCTCACTTAACTCGATGGCTTCCAAAAAAGTTGAGACAACCAACTACTTACATACCTTATCAAAATTAGACTATGCATTCCCTATGTTTTGCTGTCTTATTGGCTTTTCCAAAACCAACACTTTGTTCTAGCATAGTAGCTTCACATCCAAAATGGAGTAGAATTGCCCCTAGGTAATGGTATTTCTTATGGCCTTGCATGAATAGCAACAAACCAATGCTCGACACAATACTACTTTTCCAAAACCAACACTTTTCTTTTTCATGCTTGGTGATTATATAGTTAACCTCATTATCTTCTTGGCCACCTATATATGTGTCATTAAGCATGGCCTCAACTTCAAGAACCTAAAGACATTCATGGCTCAACACTTCCATTTGGCTTTTAAGCTTCATATTTTCGTTCCTTATCACATTTCTTTAATAGATCTTTTCATCTCCATTCATTGTCGTAGCATTTCTTGGTTAAGGTTTACCAACTCTCAAACTTTATTCATTACTTCTTCCTTAAATCTTTCCTGGAGAATAGGTACTTCTAGAACTATATCCTCGACTTAAGAGTCAAACAACCAAGCTCTTTCGAGCACCCATGTTTCAACCATACTATTTTAAGCAAAGTTTGAGCTAATGACATCCTATAGTAATCTCTCTAATATAAGGACACAATCCAAACTGCAAATAAGCTCTGTGAAGTAAGAGGCATCAAGGGTTCAATCAACGTGTCATAAAGCCTGAGCCCTATAATGGGTGCCAAAATTTTAGGGGACGTATTGAGTTTAGTGGGAGAAAGTAGAAAGATGCATTAAATGAGCAATAAATGATAATGACTCAAGGTCTTTCATTGGGTATATATATAGGGTATGTACACGTGGCATTTATCTAAAGGGTATATGAAGATTTATAGCAAGCTCATAACGAGCTTCCCAAAAATAGCAGGAAATAAGCATAAATGTCAATAAAAAGCTAGTCTTGACCTTGGCCATACTAATGTGTGTCAATCTTTAACTTGACCTGAGTATGTAGTATACGACAAACACTTGCAAATTTTGGAGAAACAAAAAATAAAATTTTGGTGTGCTCACAAGGGATCTCACTACCCCTTTGCGACCATGGATGGTGTGGCTTGCCATTATGGATGGCGAGGGGCCGATGAGGCACCCAAACTGGTTGATTTTTTCTATAAATACCTCCTTATTTTAATTATATGAGTAATTAGAAAAACATCGGTATACTCTAGCATTTTTGAAACTCATTCTTTTCAAAAGTATAGCTATTTTCTGATTCTGGATTACTAATACCTCAAGTGTGACCTTGAAATTAATGGTTCGTGATAGTGTTTAGCAAAAACTATTTTATCAGGTTGGGTTAATTTAGTAAATTAACACCAAAGACTTACATTTCTAGGTTTGAGAGCTTGGTTTTTCCTACTCTTAGGATTCACTTATATCGACTGTTGGTGATTGATCATACCATCAAGTGGTGGTAGGGTTCAAGGGGAGAACCTGATCCAACTTCGATCACAATAGTTACAAATGAAATTAGCGAGGGCAACATATGAGTAGTGAGAGAATGTGTTCTTACTAGTAGAGGTATTAGAGTCATATTTCTATCAAGTTGTAAGCTGTTTTTATACTGCTAGTGGATTGTTTGCTGATACGTAGTTGCAACAAGTAATCTAATGACTTTACCAAATAAGCAAGGGTCTATATGGGTTTAGCTCGTTATATTGATGTGTTTGCATGCTCTTATGTTTTAGATAGTACAAGCATAATCCTATCCAAGTATGTGCCAATATATGAGAATTTCATTGTGATTGAAAAACACCTCATTTCTTATCTTCTGCTGATTATTTTATTCTATATCTTCTCAATACATCTTATTAGATTGCTTTACTATTTAGATTAATTTATTCTACCTATTAACATGCTTGCTTTATTTCTCTCCCTGTTATTTTATTAACTACTTTACCTCTGTTGTGTACAAATTCGGGGTTAGTCTCCTAGATTTGTCGACTCTTGGTTACTTATCGGGTTGCAAACTTTCACTATAACAAAAGCAGTTTGTGTATGATACCAATAAATTTAGCTCAAATTCTAGGACTTAACACTTTTGTAGTGTCCATAGCTCGAGTAGATTATGAACCATAGGGCATTAATCCACCACGCACTCATCCTCATTCTATGGAGATTTTGACTATCTTAGAAGGCATTCTTGAAGTTGGTTTTGTCACTTCTAATCTAGAAAATTGTTTAATCACAAAGTGCTTAAGAAGGGTGATACATTTGTATTCCGAGAAAGGCTTGTGCACTATCAACATAATGTTGTAAATGGTAATGCACTCATTTTTGCAACTTTTGGCAGCCAAAATCCTAAAGTTATTAAAGTTGCCAATACTTTGTTTGGATCAAAGCCTATTGTTACGTCCCGCTCAAAATGTCCCTTAAAATTCAAAAAAATGGTGCTTGTCTAAAGGATCTAGACTTTTCTACATGGGAAAGTTCTAGAGTGGTCTAGAGATGTCTAGAAGGAGCAAGAGTTAGATGGACTCAACTCAAGCCTTGAAGACTATAGAATGTTCCAAAATACACTAGCATGTGCTGGAAGGTGCTAGAAGGGGTTGGAATATTCTAGAATGTGCTGGATGGTTCATGAAGGATGTAGAAGTCTCCAGAAGCTTACGTAACATCCTAGAACTTGCATGAAGGAACTAGACACTCCTAGAAGACTCTAGAGTTGGCTAGAAGGTCCTAGAACCTTGTGGCATGTTGTAGATAAAACTAGAACAATCTTGTACATTCTAGACATAGAAGGATTTAGAAAGTTGTGGCATAGTCTTAAGCTTGGTGCCACACTATAAATAGACCTATTGGTCTTCATTTGTAATCATCTTGGGAAATTGTAAGATAACTTATCTAAGAGAAATACAAGGCATTTTTTACAAATTCTCTTTAGTTCTTGCTTTGCTCTTAAGTCTTCTAAATTTCTAAGTCTCTTTCTAGTGTCTTTGGAGTGTTTCGTTCGGATTGAAAGATAAACTTAGTGTAACGGACCGTGCTAAGTGCCGCACGATCGCTATTTGAAATCTAATATCGTGATACTATGGTATCTTCTGATGTACTAGCCAAGGCTTTCCAACAAGATAAGAATGTTGTCCAGCATATCGTGTCCAAGTACTAATTTGACCTTTGCTCGTAGATCTAATATGTGACTGAGTTTAATTTGTTTGTTTTGTTTAAATGCTTTCACGATTCTTTGTTTTTGTATTCGGAGGCCAGGTTTTTGCAATTAATGTAATGAAGTTTGTCCATTAATTGATTAGTATAATATTTAAGTATATGTTAGATAATTGATGCATTCTCTTTTAAGTTAATTTTTGTTAAATTGTATTATTTATTCTGATCATGGCGTACTTCCATTGAAAGTTTTATTTGTATTTTAATTGATTCCTTTTTCTTTTCTCTGGTTAAAATTAAATAAAAATACTGAACCAAGATAAACCCTTGTAATAAAGTAACATCATAATGAGGAAAACCCAAAGAAAAGAAGTAAAGTAGTGATGTCAAGTAAATCAAAACAGCTAATTTGCTAATGACCTTAAAGCAAATTATGTGCTAGTTTTCTCTAGCTTCTCAAATAATTGATAAAAAATGTCAAGAACTCACTCTATCTTAATAACATCTCAAGAGTCTTATATCAAACATGAGGTCAATTATTCTATCCGACTTGAACACATTGATAGTTTTTATTGAATTTTTAAATACATTTCTTAAGAATTTAAAATATAAATATTAAAAAATTAAATAAAAAATGCAAGTCGACATGGGCAGTAATTTTCATTGAGATTACTTTAACTATTATTTTATTAAAAGAACATTGTAAAAATATAAAATTTCATACTTGTTGTCAACTATAAAAAAATATCTTAATAATTCAATTTGAAGTAAAAAATATTAAAAAAAATTAAAATGGTGAATAAATTTTCTTTTATGGATGCCACAAAAGTATTTTTTTTTTATAACAAGTAAGACAGTTTCTATATAGAACAAATAAAAAAATTAACCTAATTTATGAAATTTCTCAAAATGTGATTAAGAATTTAAACTTTTTGCTTTAATAAAAGTCAGTTATTTCGAAAAATTATATATGTTTTGAACATAAAATATTTTTCTAATATTTAATTAATTTATGTTCTTAAAATATATTTAGGAGAAAATGAAGTATTTATTAAGAGTGTTTATTTTCATCTAAGAAATGATTTTTCTAGTTAATTTAATAAATTTATCATATATTTTTATATTTTTCAACAAGCAATAAATTTATTACATTTATATGGATGAAAGAATTCATTTTGTATATAGCAATATTTGCAACCTTTATTGTAATAAAAAATTATTATTGAGATCATTGTTGTGAGGAAAACAATGGAATGTTTATCAATTAAAAAATACTAAAAAAGAATTATAATAATGATATTTAATATGATTGATATAAATTTAAATAAGATAAAGAGAGTGTCATATCTAAAGGATAGTTTATTCTAGCTTAAAGAGAGACAAAATTCGTTATTTATTAAGTTTCCTTCCTATTGGATAATATAAACATGTTATTTAAATATACTCATTTATTTATCCCGATAGATTATATTAAGCTTGTAAATGATGATGTGTGGTGTTACACGACACGAAATTTTTTTTTATAAAATAACTTTGAAGTTAATTATTTATAATAATAAACAATAATATAACATTTAAATTTATAAAATAATTCGTGTTTTAGTTGTATAATAATTGTATTCATATTGTGTGCTTGTAATATTATCCTATCGTGTGAGGATCCATACACCTCAATGGAAAGGGAATAAGAGAAAAAAAAATAATTTTATTATTATATTTTCTAAAATAACAAACAAATTATGCTAGGACCCTAGGAGACCCTTATGGCTTGACCCATGGTTAAGGCCCTCAGGGTGCAGTTTCACCTTGCGCCTATACAATATATATTGGATTGTGACTTGATATCAATTGTTAGTGTTGGGATTTAACCTAAAAGATTGACGTAATAGATTATTTCAACTATATATCCATTTTACTTTTAATATTTATAACTTATTCACACTCAATCATAAATAAATCACTATATACTTATACATGAAAATATTTTCCTTTAATAGCTCCAACTCAATAAAGTGAGAAAATATCACTCATGTGTCTAAATTTTAGCATATATTTACATATGCTCTTGACTTTTATAAAAATATGTCTAAAACCCTCGATGTTTATACTTAATATCAAAGATATCCTTCAATTGTTAGCAGCTTTAAGTTTCCATCCATTAATATATTTTCTTTCTTATAGCTCTAACATTGAAAAATTTAGGCTTTGATTAATTTTATTGATTTAAATCTAAAAATTTTGGACAAATAAATAATGATTAATTTCTTGATTTTATGATTTTGAAAAAATAAATATTATTCTGAACAAACAAAATCTAGAGTTATGTCTGATCTTATCTTATTCTAATGAATATGAGTTCACCTCCATCTTCTACTACTTCGTGTATGATCTTTAGTTGTCTTGTTATAAGCCTCACCTTCTAAATTGGGAACAATGGCTTCTTACTTTCAATCTATGATAGGATCTGTACTTCTATTTAAGATATATGAAAGACACTAGGTTTCGGTGAAAAGAAAACTTTTATTCATTAAGAAAGTGAAATCATTACAATCCTAGTTTTCTACGAATTTACTCCATATGAGTTTGTTTATGCATATTTTTTGCAAAAAGAATGCGGTCTTTTAGTTCTATCATTAGAACTTGATATGTCTTTCTTCCTTATACAAGAGCCATTTTATTGACATATGAGTGATTATTTTCATACTTAAGATAAAATGTGTGAAATGATAAGGATTACATCTTAACTTATCTCTTTCTTCCTTTTAAAAATAAAAAAAATAGAATGATAAGGATTACATTTTATCTTCTCTTCATTTCTTTTAATAATTTCTACCAACACCTATTTATTCAAAATCACTTGTCATTATGCTTCTTCTTGAACCTTGAGATGGGGATCCATCTCTATCTGTTATACAATAAAAGCACTTATAGTCCTCAATTTGGTTTTTTGTCAATTGGTAAAATTTCTATTTGGTACCTCTAGTCACATCCAACTCGTTACAGTTGAATGGTGGTTCATAATTGGTAATTTCCCAATATCTTCTTGAATTATTTTCAAGTTACTATGTGAAATCATTATGAACTTACATATGGAATAATTTACCTTGATTTTAGATGATGTTCCTATTTTCTATTTTAATGGTATTTTTGACTCAACATTACAGCTCTTTCCTAGTTAAGAACTTGTTCATCAAACTGTTTTTTTTATAGAACCCTGGGTTGGTCTACTGTTCTTAAAAATATATCATTTCTATTTTACCAAAATGATAAGGATTGATAGGTTTTCCTTTATACCAACCTATTATGGAACTAAAAACCTCAAAAATACTAGACGATCATTTTCTTTTATTCTTTTCCAAAAATATTTAATGGCTTTTTTAAAGTTTTAAGGATAAAAAGCTAATTCCATTAAATTGTTGTTTGGATAAATATTTTCAATCACACCATAATAAAATAATTGGTAAATAAATTTTGGAAATGCCCTCTCATTAATGTTGAATCTGTTGCACGTGATTGGTTTTCTTCCAAGTGCATGGACTTTTTTTATTGTAAAAAATTCATAGTTTAAAGTTGATCTTTCCTGATTTTATTGCTAAATTATAAGGATTAATTGCGTTTTATGCCTACAATTTATGGTATTAGTTGTAAATATGCCCAAAATATTTACTTAGTTGTAATTATTCCAACAAAGTATGAGTAATGATAAAAACATATCCAATGCTAAGCATGTTTAAATTTTCATTTATGCATAATGCTAGGTATGTTTTTATTGTTATCCATATGTTATGGGCATAATTGAAACTAAGTAAAAGTTTTGGATATAAATACAATTAACCTCGTGTGTTGTTGGCACGAAACGTAATTAACCCAAATTATAAAGATTTAGCCATTGATCTAGATTTATGTTTCTTTATCTTTCCTTTTTTTTCCTTGTGGATAAGGATGTATTATCTGTTTCCTTGAAGATTATTAGTCCTCATACTTTTTTCTAGCATTGTCATTTTTCCTTTTGTAGTTATTTGGATTTTGAGTGCTTGTGCACAATTTTCTTCTAAGTTGGCTACTACATCAATGAGTCTCAAAAGCTTAGGAGTTTAAAATTGCCTAAACTTCTTTTTGCTTCAATTATACTAGTGAATGCTTTGTGTATTGCACTAGAGAATCTAGTTGTTTCCCTACTTTCTTCTAGCCATGTCCTATATAGTCATGGAGTTAATCCATTGTAAACAACATAATACTTTTCTTTAAACTCTTCCTCACCTTCATTTTCAAACTATAAAGCTTTTGAAGAATTACCCTTTTCTCTTTTGGTTAGTTCTGAGGTTTTATCCTCTTTATTAGAAAATTTTGTCTCTTTCTTTGTTAGAGGATTAGACTCTTCCTATTTTTCACATGAGTGACTTTTTGAAGTATAAAATCTCTAGTTGATCTCTTAGAATTCTTAATTCATCTTCTTAGATCTTGACGTCTATGTCAAGATTGTTTGTCTATCCTACAATTTTAAAAATTGTTAGTAGGGTTAATTCTCTAGTTATAGCATCAAACTAACTATTATTAGTAGATGTTTAACATCAAATTTGTAATAGTTGAACCATGGCTACCATCTAATTAATCATTCTTGTTTGTAATCTCCTGCAATTTTATTTCTCAAAAGATATTCAAAAACTTTAGTATCTATTTTAACAATAAATCTTGAGAATATTACATATATAACAACTTCTATGTTGCCTTTTTTTATAGCTAAATATTCATTTTCATCACTATAGTAGTTTAGTTTAGCTTCTTGGAAAGCTCTTAAAGTAAACCTATACAAATATTCATCCTTATCATATACTATTGCTTTTAATATGGCTCCCCAATATTCATGTGAAACATTTGTTTCTATTATTATTTTGTCCTTTATTCCTAGATAGTAAAGTGTTAGTAAATTTTTTAGTTATGCTTTTACCTTTTCCAAATACTAAATATCTTGATCAATCATTTTCAGACATAATATTTCTTAAGTTTTACTTGTAAATGTTTTCTCAATTCTTCTAATATCCTAATATATGCTTTAGCATATGTCAAATATCCTAAAACCTTTGTAATTTTTTGTCAATGATGACACTAAAAAAACCATGTATATTATTTAGCATATGAGGTTGAAAGTGGTGTTTTTCATTTTCTATTTCAAGTCCTAAATACTCGATCTTTTGTTGGGCTAATATTGTCTTTTTCTCAGAAAATATTTTTTCTTCTTACATTTTATAGGATTTTTAATATGTCAAGATAATGTTGGTTTATATTATCACAAAAGAAAAATATATCATCAATATAAACACAACAAAAGGGGTGGTATTATTTAAATGTTTTTCCATATATCTTAAAATCATTACGGGTGCCTATTTTAATCCAAATGGTATAGAAATCTATTAAAATTGTCTTTGTAGACAACTAAAGGCCATACATAGTTGAGATTCTTTATCTAATCTAATTTGATAGAATTAAATTTTGCAATAAAAACTAGAAAAATATTGCTTTCTGTAAGTCCCTTTCCTTTCTGTGTATTGGCTTCTTGTGTACAAAACACAATATTGCTTTCCCCGGCAACGGCGCCAAAAACTTGTTGTGTGTTGTTTTGCAACACACAGAAAACGTGCAAGTATACACGGTCACAAGTAATAATATGATAAGTAAAATATTGTTACCACAGAGATTTGTTACTAGTATTCGTTAATTATTAAAATTATTTCAATCTAATTTTATCCAAACAGTCGATAATTTGATGCAGTTTGACTAACTAACTTTTATAACAGATTGCAAGAAAATTCTAGGATTGCAGTTTCACCAAATTAATCCACTTGAATCATTATATTTTATCTTGATTTATGTTATCGTGTTTTAAGTTGTTAACCAAGAACTCCTAATTTATCCATATATCTCTTCCGAGCTCCATACAGACACATCTAGTTAAAATGATTCACTATATTCCTATGCGAATTAAATTCAACCAGATTTATTAAGTTCTGAGTTCTCTAACAGTTACACATACAATAAAAGTATATTTCTATCTCTTATGTATATACGTTATTTCATCACGAGCAGCACACAAAAATTCCTTTTTCAAGTTTATTTAAATGTCACATATCAGTTAATTAATCTTCTGATAATTAAAAGCATTAAACACAGATAAAATAAACAACTTAAAACAGTTCCATAAATCATTCAAAAATACTTAATTCAAATTTTATAATTTACGCTACACTGCAATCCTAGAACAAATGTATTAGTTCATAGCAGTATTTAAAATTACAACACAACAAAAATAAAACATTGCAGAGAAAGAAAATTAAAAGAAAATAGATAAAGAAAAAAACTCTTTCACGATTCCTCAATGAAAAATAAATTTCATCCATTTTCTTCTTCTTTGTTGTCTTCCTTCTCTGTAATTTCCCTAAGAAAATACAACATAAAATGTTAAATCAATACTCTGCGTGTTTTGTGTAACACGCAAACAAGAAAAAAGAAAAATTAAAATGTTACAAGGAAGAAAAACTTGCAAGAACTGCTAGTTTTCTCCCAAAATTTCGAGAGAAAAAGAAGAAGGAAAAAAATTCCTCGAACTCAAAACTGAACTAAAAAAAAGAAAAGAAAAAATATCTTCACGCGTATCCCCCCCCCCCCAAAACATATATCCCCTTTTTTTCTTTTATTTTATTTTTATTTTTTATATTTTTTTTATCATCAGTGGGGAACAAGATTGTATGGGAGTAGCACGCGTAAACACACTCTGCAAATTTTTTGAATTTTTTTTCTTTTTCCGCATGCCACGTGTCACCATGTGATTCGCTGAGAGAACTGTAGTGACACGTGGCAGCTTTTCATTGGGCGGTAAGCCGGGCGCATGAAGAACGCGTCACACACGATTTCTCCGGATTTGGAAATGGTTAACGGCTGGAAGTGGGCGCTGGTTCTGCGTTTTTATTTCACCAAATACATGCCACGTGTCACCATTTTATTCGCTAGAATATTTATGAGACACGTGGTTGGTCATTTTCCGTTTGAAGAGTGAGGGTGCACGCCGCTTGGATGGACCGCGTCACACAGGATCTTTACACGGGCAGCTCGGTGCGCGACAGCTTGGATGGACGCGCTTCAATCTGGACCGTTCAAGAGATCCAACGGTCAGTGATGGCCTCGGGGGAATCTGCGCAGCCGACATGTGGGTCCCACTCTGACGCCGGCGTGCGCGACACGTGGGGCCCACTAGCACGCCGAGCCGCGCGAAGATTTTACACGCGATTTTACCTCGTCTGGTTGCACTCGCCAAATCTGGACCGTTGATGCTTCGATCGGACGGTGGGTGATGAACGTCGTGATTTGTGCGAGTGCGATTCCTTTCCTGCGCAGAAAATTCAAACTTTTATAAATTATATTTTGACCCACAAATTTAATCCAAATTACATTTTTGCACTTTCTTAAATTACAGTTAAGCCCTTTGCTAATTTTAAATTAAATTTTTAAACTTTTAATAATTATAATTAAGCCCAAATTTAATTTAAATTATATTTTCGATTTTTATAAATTGTAATTAAGAAACTATATTATCATAAATTATATTTGTGGACAGAAATATGAAATTAAGTACATTTTTGATAAAAATTATTTAGTTTTATTAAAAATGTCTTTTTAGCACATAAAAGGAAAATATTAAATTATTTAACAAAAATTAACTAAATATTAATAGAACATAGCAATTATCATTACTAAAATTGATGAAAATAACTGTATAAAATACAGTTATCAGGTGCCTATTTTAATCCAAATGGTATAGAAATCCATTAAAATTGTCTTTGTAGACAACTAAAGGCCATACATAGTTGAGATTCTTTATCTAATCTAATTTGATAGAATTAAATTTTGCAATAAAAACTAGAAAAATATTGCTTTCTGTAAGTCCCTTTCCTTTCTGTGTATTGGCTTCTCGTGTACAAAACACAGTATCTATTTTATTTTAGTTAGTGTATTTGTTTTCTTCTATTTAAGGTTGGTTAGTGTAGATCAGTAATTCACACACACATATAGTCATGCACACTTTGTATGCATATTTACACATATTACAGGATTGGTTTTATAATGTGCATGCTAGTAGAGGGTTGGCTTTCAATAAGCGAGCGTGCAAGCGAGTGATAACTCTATAAAAATAGTCATGAGTGTACTTTTCTTAATAATTGTTCGTTTATTCAATAAGTAGTACTTTTGAGGCTAAAATTATAAAAATATGAACTTTTTAGTGAAAAGTGATGAAATATATTTTTCAAAATTTTTATAAATATTGTATTAAAATTTAATTCAAGACCAATTAGAACAAGACATGTGGGTGCCATGCAAGTAAAGGAATCCAATAGAAGCATGCCACATGTATAGTTGACTAGTTTTTTTGCATATGGACACCTAATAAGTAAAGGGGATCCAGTCAGAGTGCATCGTGTGTACCAGGTGATATAAACATTGCCACGTGTTGACATGACATTCATTCTAAGTTTTTTCGAGTGGTCAATGAACATACCACACATCATCACAAGACTGAACAATTCATTCCACCAAGGCACCAAGCAATTAGGATCAGAGAATTGATATATTCCATGTGTCATTAACATAACAAGTGTTGACCAGAACTAGTCTACCTCGCTCTTCTTTACGTCGAATCATCCTGTGTTTCTCCCCCACCATATGTCATGATCCCATTGACCAATACTATTTAAGTTTCCTTTTTTTATCGTAGCCTTTGATGAGAAGCAAATCGTACAATCCATTTTCCAACTGAGCCCAATTTAACCTCCTAATGGTTACAAAAATCCTAAATAGCCAAAAATACCAATTTTTTAATCAAATTTTGGGTGCAAAGAAGAGATAAAATACAGAAAAAAGTTGAAAAGGAGATACAATTTTACTGGAGATTCGAGAGGATATTGGTGCTAATCCTCAAGAGATTGATTATATTTATTCTTCTCCTCCTTTTTTTTATCAATTTTCATGTCTTTCTTTTTAAAAAAATCTGAAATATAATTTACTAATCTAGGGGGTCATATAAATCCATGTTTTGACATGTAATGATCTAATATTTTTATCCCAATTATGATTTCAATTCATTTATATTATTTAATCTGATTCTTATGTCATTAATTGTTTGGTCAACAATTGATCTATAAAAGCAATTAAATATACATGAGAGAATTATTTAATAGTTTATCTGGTGTAAATAATATCCACTACTACAAAAAGGGGTATTTAAGTCGCCATGTAAAGTTTCTTTTCAAAAAAAATGACTTATAATGAATTTAAAGTCGGTTCAGTGTAGAACCGATGCTATCCACGCGTGTAGAGTCGGTTGACGTGGCGAACCAATGCTATCCACGTGTGTAGCGTCGGTTCGCCACGCCAACCGACGCTACGTCCTATTTTTTAAATTAAAAATTGCACAGAGTTTACAATTAAAATTTTTTTTAGGTCATTACTTATTATTTTATTTGACTCTTTAAATAGTATAATTTTTTCTTTTTTTTAGACAATTAGTTTTTAAAATTATATAATTTTTTTTATTTGTTTATTTTTTTGGATATTTAAATTTATATACGTACGTACAATATATCTTTATTTAATTTTGTGTATTTGTTTTAAATATTATTGTAAAATTATTATTTTTTTCTTTTTCTATAGTACGTATGCATAGTTTAAATAAAATAATAATTGAAAAAAAAATTAAAATTGCGCGGATAGCGTCGGTTTGCCCCATCAACCGACAATACCCACGTGGCTAGCATTGGTTTTCTGTGTCAACCGACGCTATCCACGTGGATGTAGCGTCGGTTGACGGGGAAAACCGACGCTAGCCACGTAATATTACCATTCGGCTTATTTCTTCTATGCAGAAACCCAAAAACCTTCATTTCTCTTCTCCATTTCTCCCAAAACTAAGCTCACTCCAACCCTCTTTCTCAATTTCCTGCCACCTTCGACCACCATTTGTAACGCCGTTTTATGGGTTATATTCCTCTTATTATCTTTCAGATCTACTCTTTTTTTAGCGAAATACTCAAATTTTTTATACCCATTTTTTCACTTAACCTTACTTACAAAACACCATTTTCTTCTTCAATTCCTTCATATAGTCAGTTCATAACATTCCTGTAAGTATTTATATTAATTTTTCAGCTTATTATTCAATTTTTTTTATTTTTTGTATAAATTTTTTATTTATGTATGTTTTTTATTTTACTTGTTATTATATGTTTGGCTTATTTTCTGTGAAAATAATTAATATCTGAAATGTCGTGGGTTATAGATTATATATATTTACCGTCCAAGGATAAATTTATTTATACATAAATAATTATATTTTATTAAGTAAAAGTAATACATTTGTAAAATGATTAAAATGATAATTGTTTTGTATTATGTATGTTTTGATATATATTCTAATAATTAGGAAATTTATATATAATAATCCTTCAAATATATTCATTGGATACATAATTAATTAATATGTTTAATTATTGCATTAATAGAAAATGGACAAACCTTGGATGTTAAAGTGTAGAATTGAGCAAGACTATATTTATGGAGTTGAAAGTTTCATGGAATTTGCTTGTAGAAATAGTAATACTGGAACTAGTATATTCGATGCCCATGTGTTAAATGTAAAAATGTGCGATTTCATGAATTTGATGAGGTTAATTATCACCTTATCTATAATGGTATTCTTTTGAGCTATAAATTTTGGTATTATCATGGAAAAAATATTGATAATACTCAAGGGGAAAAGATAAATAAAAATGTGAGTGGATTACATACATCTTATCATAATGTACAGACAGAAAATATGTTTCATCGTGTTGAAGATGAATTACGCGAGGATGATCCCGACACCTTTAAAAAACTTATAGAAGATGCCGAAAAACCGTTGTATCCAAAATACAAAAAATACACTAAAATGTCGGGATTGGTTCATTTGTACAATATGAAGGCAAAACATGGTTTTTCTGACAAGGGATTCATAGAATTACTAAATCTACTAGTCGATATGTTTCCTGAGGGTATTGAATTTCCATCTTCAATGTATGAAGTGAAGAAATCTCTTAGTCGATTTGGCATGGAATATCATAAGATTCACGCTTGTCCAAATGATTCCATTCTTTATAGAAAAGAATATGAGACATTAGATGATTGTCCAATGTGTAAAGAATCAAGATGGAAGCATGGTACAAATGAGACAACACATAAGAAAGTCGTGCTTGCAAAGGTTCTTTGGTACTTTCCTCCAATTCCTCGCTTTCAAAGGTTGTTCAATAGTAAAGATACATCAAAGATGTCGACTTGGCATTCAGATAATCGATCTGATGATGGGGTGCTACGTCATCCTTATGATTCTCCAAATTGGAAAGTAGTAGATAATTTATCTCGTCAATTTTCATCTGATCCGTGAAATCTTCGTCTTGCCATTGCTGCTGATGGAATTAATCCATATAGTTCCCTTGGTAGTAGATATAGTTATTGGCCAGTAATTATGGTAACATACAACCTTCCTCCTTGGTTATGTATGAAAATAAAATTCATGTTGTTAACATTATTGATCTCAGGACCGAAACAACCCGATGTTGATATTGATGTATATTTGCAGCCTCTGATAGATGATTTAAAGACGTTGTGGAATGATGGTGTAAATGTTTACGATGCACATAAATAAGAACACTTTAACTTGAAGGGGGTCCTTTTATGGATAATTAATGATTTTCCTACCTATGGAAACTTATCAAGACATGCAACAAAAGGTTACAAGGGATGCCCTATATGTAGTTGATGAGCAAAAACCGGCATCGCCGATTCTGCCAATACTTTGGTTTTATATTTATAAAACTCTCGCAAGTGCACGAATCATTTCGTAGAAAATGATAAGTATACTCCCAAGGTCGATCTAAGGAAGGAATGTATGTGGTTTTTAATTTATTATTCAAACTTTTAAAAACGAAATTAAATCCTAAACATCCTGTCACGATATTTTGGGTTTTGTGTTTTTAATCTACTAACATAAAAATAAACATAGATTCAATAAATATTTATGCAAATTTTATCATTTATAATAGTGGAGTATTTATGGATATAATAACTAAGTTAATTATGCTTGCTCATATTATTTAGGTTATTAAAGATATGAATTGATATTTATTGATTCTCCCTTTTTTGTATGAATACCACCTTTGGTGGGGTTAGATATTCTTTGTTAATTAAACAAATCAATTAACACCTATGGGTGGGGTTGATAACTAATTTGGTTAATTAAATTAATTCTTTTTCCTAAGAGATTAAAAATGAACCATTTAAATGCCACCTTTGGTGGGGTTAGACAGTTTAAACTTTATTCAAGGTGTCCAAATTAAACCTAAGAATTTAGTTATCCGAGTACTAACTTTCATGTTTTAAAACTACTACTGAAAACATGTTGTCAATACATTTTCAGATAATAATTCTTATAAAAACTTTTGAAATAGAGCTTCACTCTAACTACCGGGCGATTGTACCAACAAATAAAAGAGCACTACTCTAAATCAGACCGGATAACTAAACCTTAAAATCTAATTTTCAGATTTAAGTTTGTAATGAAAAATAATATATTTCTCTCTAACATTCTTAATATAAAATCTTGAATAAAAATAAAATCATTTCATTTGAGAGATTTTTACCTATTTAATATTTCGCAAGCATAACAACGTTATTATTATATCATGCTTACAAATAGCTAGCACAATTAAATTTAAACACAGACAAATTAAATATAATATGTAAGAATAAAGCATAAAAAATAACTGCAAAGAAAATAAAATCCTTACAGTACTTCGATGCTATTCCCGTTGCTAGAAAACCTCCAAACGGAATTTGCACTCCCATTTATTGAATCAAAAAGCTAATAAATTACAAAAACATAACTAGTTCTTCCCAAAAAGGGAAGAACTCTAAAACTAAGAGAAACTAGCTAAAACATAAGAAAAACTAAAAAAAACTAAAAACTAAGAAATGGAGAGAAAGAAAGAAGAGAGAAGTGTGTTTTGAGGTGTGTTTTGAAGTGAAGGGAAGGGGGTATTTATAGGTGAGGATGGAGAGAAAAAATGAGTAAACAAATGTTAAAAAAATGTTAAAAAATGTAAAAACGCGTAATGGAAATGCTGAGGTCATTAATGACGTCAGCATGACGTCATGGGGGCGGCTGCACGTGAAAAATGGGGCGAAAAGGCGTTGGGCGCGCGGAGGGGGGCTGTTGGGCACTGCACGCACGCGCGGTAGGGCTTTCGCTGCGCGCAGCTCGGCGTGCGTGAACAATCTGTGTGGTGAGACCGGGCTGCTGCAGTGAAGCGATGGGGCGCGATTTTCGTCTTTTTGACATTTTTGACCTTTTTGACCCATTTTGTCCAATGTTTCCATGTTTGTTGACCTTTTCCCACTTATTTATTAATATATTTGTGATGTATTGCTTCAAGTATTCCTCTTTGAGTCTTTAAATTGCGTTTTTAAGCCAAAATACCTGAAAAACAATAAAAATACCCGTGATTCCGAAAAAGACAAATTTATATAAATATATGATAAAACATATAAATATATATATTTTTAATCAATTAATGTACATAAAATCATGGTTATTTTAGTGCTTTTTGAGCACTTATCAGTAGTGATGGAACTTCTACAACTTATCTTGTTCATGGAAGAAAGATGTCTTATAGAAGACATAGAATATTTTTACCATCTAGACACAAGTTTAGATACAAGTTTAGATACCAAAAGAAACCGTTCAATGGTGAAGAAGATCATGATCATGCAACTGAACCTTTGCGAGGTGTTGAGATATTTAGGCAATTGAATGGTATGACATTCAAACGATATGGAAAGATGAAAACAAAAACTCACTAAGGTAGGGAAACGAAAGAGGTCAACTAATGAAATGGGTGAAAATGAAAAAGAGTTTGAACCGACTTACCATGGTTGTTGGAAAAAATTCAATATTTTGGGAATTACCTTATTGCAAAGACCTACACATTTGTCACATTACAAAGGATGGAATTAAAGCAAGATTGGATTTAAAGAAACTAGGCATACAACCTGAATTGGAACCAAGGGTGGAAAATGATAAGAATCGAACATACTTACCACCAGCATCATACGTTTAAAGGCACTAAAACTCACACAAGCCAACTAAGAAATCAAAGTTACACTTGATTTCATATTTAGAGCTCATTATAGCATTAAAAATACTAGCATAGATTCCCGATAACTTCATATTTATAGACAAATGATTAATAAAGTGCTAATATGAGTTCGTCGAAAGGTTATATCACTCGGATGTCGTTGTGGTAATCTCTTTTTTGTGGTAATATTTATAATGATTTAATTTCTCCATTCACATGTCTCTGAAGTTTAGACTGCTTGTTTGATAGATGTTTACGTGCTCATGTATGTAGAGGAATATGAATTGTTATATGGATTAGCTGTTTTTTGTCTAGTTTCTTTGTCATAATGCTGGTGATTCTTAGCCAACCAAGCTTGCTTTCACAATCCAATTACACTTTGATGACATTATTTTATTTATAATTTAAGTTAACTATATGTATCGTATATACATTATTTGTTTTGTAATAAATTTAATTATCAAGTAATTAATTATATTTAAATTTTTAATTATTTGTATTATTATTTATATTTTAGTTTTTTATACTATATATATAGAATATTTAATACAAAAAATGAGAATATAAAAAAAAATCATAAAATGTACATGTAAAGTCGGTTCACCGCATGAACCGACTCTACCTATAAAGTCGATTCACCGCGTGAACTGAATCTACCTGTAAAGTCCGTTCACCGCGTGAACTGACTCTACCTATAAATTTGGTTCATCGTTTGAACCGACTTTACATTTTAAGTCACTCAATTTAAAATCGGTTTTTAACCAACTTTAATGCCCATTTTTGTAGTAGTGATTAAAATTTTCTAGGAAAATATATATAATTCTTATGTATATGTGATAACTCAATGAAAGTAGAGTCATCAGTTCACTTTTTGTTTACTTAATATTTACTTATTTTATTCAATAAATAGTATTTTTGGGCCTAAAAATATTAAAATATAAATGTTTTAGTGAAAATGAATGAAAATATAATTTTTGGGATTTTTTTTGGACAAGCCAGGCAAGAAAGGATAGGGAATCACATTACGCCATATGTGAGGAGGACGAAATGCACACCATGTGTTAGCACGGCGTTCAATCCGAGTTCTTGTGGGTCAAACTTTGGTGCCACATGTTGCCATCTGATTGCTCCTTGCATTCCACCCGTACCCCACGCCATCCATTTTCATGAATCATGTCTCGCCAGTGACTTTTTGATGCCACATGTCACGCTGTGATTAGTTGGCGCTCTCAGTTTTGCTTGTTTTGATCGTAGCCCTTGATCTAAAGCTGATTTGATGGTCTAGATCACACCTCAGCTATATTTAAGCCCCTGATCACTCAATAAATCCTAAGTGCCCTCCATTAGCATAATGTTGGTCAGTTTTGGAGCTAAAAAGAGAGAAAATACAAAAAAGTTCAAGAAAAGACACAATTTTGGTGGAGATTCAAGAGGAGATTAATTGTATTTTTTCTCTTACTCTTTTCTTTATCAATTTTTATGTCTTCCTTTATGAAAAATATGAGCTTTATGAATACAATTATGTATAGTTAATTTATTAATCTACGGATCTTATGAACCCAATTTTCACCATGTGATGATATAATATTTTACTCCAATTATAATTATAATTTAATTATATTATTTAATTTGATTTTTATGCTATTAATTGTTTGGTCAATAATTTATCTATAGATGCAATTAAATAGATTTGAGAGAATTATTTAATTGTTTGTCTTGATTAAATAACATGCATAGTTTCTAAATAGAGATGTATGATTATTATGTATGTGATTCATAATTAATGAACTTAATGAGTAGTATGCAATTTAATTGGCATGAAAGTGTGATTAAATTAATCACTATATGGTGTGTAATTTATTTGATAGAGTAATACATGCTATGTTAGATTCAATTGATCATATAATTAATTGATAATTATATCGAGGAGATTTTAACAATTTGCATCTTTAGAAAATTGGGGGATTAAGTATTCCTAGATATTTCTCATATATCTTTTGTTACCAAATTCGATTTAATTAATTATTTCTATTTACTTTTATTTATTTTAATTTTACTTAAAATATAAAAACAAAAAAAATTGATTTTTATTTTTTTAAGTTTTAAAAATAGTTTCTAATAAAATAATCTCCATGAGAACGATATATTTTTTATCATTATATTAATTATTACGATATGTATACTTGCGTATTCATTGCATACATAATTTATATGACGATCAAGTTTTTTGTGTCGTTTTTGGGATTTATAAATATTAGAAATTAATAAATTTTTTTATTATTTTTTATTTTATTTATTTTCTTAATTTATTTTTTTACTTTAATTTTAATTTTAATTTACTTATATTCTTTTAGTGACTTATTTATTTATTTTCTTTACTTATTTATTTATTTTTTTAACTTTAGTTTATTTATTTAGTTGTTTTTTTAATTTTTATTTATTTTTTTATTTAGACATCTCCTTTAGTATTGTAGAAACATAGTTGTGTCTATAGCACGAGCAAAGTTTGTGAGAGAGAAATCTTACCTTTAGTTCTTGAAATTAAATGTACTTTGAAGTCAATTAGAAAACAACAAGTCACCTAAGAGAAAGAAATGGCTAATCCATTATAAGTAAAAAATAATGAGCTAAACTTGAACAATCAAATGCTTTTGATGGAGGAGAGAGATAGAGCTATGAATGTATATACAATACCTACGTTGGAAGGGTTAAATCCAAGTATTACAAGGCCAAACATTCGAGCAAATCAGTTTGAACTAAAGCCAATCATGTTTCAAATACTAGAAACGGTTGGATAATTCAGCAGATTACCAACAGAAGATCCTCATCTTCATCTCAGATTGTTTATTGAAGTTGTAGATTCATTTTAAGTTCAGTGGTGTTACCGATGAGGAATTTAGGCTTAGATTCTTCCCTTACTCTTTACAAGACCGTTCTCAAGCTTGGCTAAACTCTTTGCACCTGATTCCATTACAAATTGGATTTTTCTGGCAAAGAAATTCTTGATGAAATACTTCCTACCAACAAAGAATGCCAAACTTAGGAATGAAATTACTTCCTACCAACAACACGATAAAGAATCTATATATGAAGCATGGGAAAGATTCAAGGAATTGCTAAGGAAGTGCCCTCATCAGGGTATTCCTTCTTAGATTCAAATGGAGACTTTTTACAATGGTATCAATGCTCAAACAAGGACTATCATTGGTGTGTCAGCTAATGAAGCTTTGCTAGCCAAATCATACAATCAAGCTTATGATTTACTAGAGAAAATGGCTAGCAATAATTATCAATGACCAATGGACAGAATGACAAACATAAGAAAACTAGCCGGAGTGCATGAAGTAAATGATATCACGCATGAAGTAAATGATATCACAACACTTACAGCTCAAGTTTCATCTTTGGTTAATCTTTTGGAGGCTCAAAACTCGCCAACGAGTATAAACTAGGTCCAAAATTTAGGAGTATTGTGTGTGTTTTGTGGAGGAGCTCATTTGTTTGATAATTGTCCAAATAATCCTAAATATGTATGTTATATGGGTAATGTGAACCGAAACAATAATCCATAGTAGAACATAAATAACCCTCGATGAAGACAACATCCAAATTTCTCTTGGAGTAATAACAACAATCAAGATGGTACTCAATTCAAGCATCAATCATTTTCACTACCTGGTTTTCAATAACTGATAAAAGCTAAATTATTGCATTTTTTTATGATTTAAATGTTGATATTTGTGTGAAAATTTGTGTTTATTTGATTGTTTAATCCACAAATGTCATTTCACGGGTATTTCGTGTTTAAAGTGCAATTTCAGGTAAAATCATGATTTTGGAGAAGTTAGGGACAAAGTACAATAATCGGGATTGAATGAAATTAAAAAAAAAAGTTTCAAAATTTAGAATCTCACCACCGGCTATATTCATCTCGCCACCGACGAAAATCCTACAGAAATCAAGGCGAAAATCTTCACGAGAGCACAAATTTTGGTAAACTTATCTCGCCGCCGGCCAAATAATTCTCTCTGCCGGCCAAAGTATCTCGCCGCCGGCCAAAGTATCTCGCGACCGGCCACATTAATTTGGGCGCCGGCCAAAATCAGAAAAACAAAAATTTTATTTTCTAGAAATCTCACCGCGGCGAGAATAATGTCACTGCCGGCGAGTTTCGTCTGAAAACACATTTTTTATGTTGTTTTGTTCCAAATTTTCCCCCCAAACCCTAGATCTATATATACATTATGATGGAGAAAGAGTGGGATGGCAGAGAGAGCAGATCTGAGTTATTTTTGGAGGAGAAAAGGAAATTTTGGAGAGAAAGGTTGGAGAAGCTTGAAGGATCATCACCATTGTTGCTACCAAGTCTTCATCTTCAAGAGTTTTTCATCTCTTCTCCTTAGCTTTTATTTTTTGCATTTTATTTAGATTTGTTATTCATGGATTCAATTGAAATGATGTTTGTTCTTATTTCCGTTATGAACTAATTCGTTTTTGCTAAGGCTATGATGTAGCTGAATCAAGAAAATCTGATTTCTTTTGTTATCGTTATATGAATTCATTGTTTTCAAGTTGAGTATTTATTTCCATGCTTAATGCATATAAATTTCTGATCAAGATTTAGATGATTTGTTGCATTATAATGAGACCGAGAGGAGATGTGTAATGAATGCTTCTTGTGATAAATATCGTATGTTGAATGCGAGTTTGACACCTAATGCATGATGTATGTGGTTATTCTAGAAATTCCATAAATCGTAATGTGCTTATTTGTGATTAAATCTTCATAGAAATATAGTTGGTTTTCATAGATAAATAATTCTAATATAACTCAAGAGAGAGTATTAGATAAGTTTGGGTTTTTCAACCATCACTTCTAACTTTGATTCTCATATAACGTGATTTGAAATTGGATTGAATTGATTTAGAGAAATCAAATGCCTTAGCGTTTTTAATCATTTATGAACAACATTAAATTTTGTTATTTGTGTTTAGTTTTAATTTAATTTACTTCTTAAATAAATTCAACAATTCGGTTTTCAAATAAAATTAGGATTAGTCAATTTCGGTACTTAGTAACGCCATTCCTTGTGGGTTCGATATCCATACTTTTGTACACTTTATTACTTGAACAATTCGTACACTTGCGAATTTACGCATCAATAACCACAGCAATCACAAGCCCAAGAAAAGAAGCCACCTACTCAAGATAGTGCAAATTCTTTAATGGGGATGATGAAATACTTCATCCAATCATTTAATAGAAAACTTTTAACTCAATAGGCTTCAATTCAAAATTTGGAAAACCAAATGGGGTGACTTGCTAAGGGTATAAGTCAAAGGCCTCAAGGTAACTTTCCAAGTGACACAATTGTAAACCCACGAAGATAAGGTAAGGACCAGTGCAATGCCATAGCCATGAGGAGTGATAAAAATTTAGAACATGAAGATAAGATAGAAAAAGATGAGGAGAAACAGGAAATTAACAAGGATGAGGAGGAATGATGAGCGAAAACCGGCATCGCCGATTCTCGCAAATACTTTGGTTTTAATATTTGTAAAACTCTCGCAAGTGCACGAATCATTTCGTAGAAAATGATAAGTATACTCCCAAGGTCGATCTAAGGAAGGAATGTATGTGGTTTTTAATTTATTATTCAAACTTTTAAAAACGAAATTAAATCCTAAAAATCATGTCACGATAGTTTGGTTTTTGTGTTCCTAATCTAATAACATAAAATAAACATATATACAGATTAATTAAATATAATAAAAAATAAACATAGATACAAATTCAATAAATAAATATAAATATAGATTCAATAAATATTCATGCAAATTTTATCATTTATATTAGTGGAGTATTTATGGATATAATAACTAAATTAATTATGCTTGCTCATATTATCTAGGTTATTAAAGGTATAAATTGATATTTTATTGATTCTCTCTTTTTGTATGAATACCACCTTTGGTGGGGTTAGATATTCTTTGTTAACTAAACAAATCAATTAACACCTATGGGTGGGGTTGATAACTAATTTGGTTAATTAAATTAATTCCTTTTTCTAAGAGATTGAAAATGAACCATTTAAATGCCACCTTTGGTGGGGTTAGACAATTTAAACTTTATTCAAGGTGTCCAAATTAAACCCAAGAATTTAGTTATTCGAGTACTAACTTTCAAGTTTTAAAACCACTACTGAAAACATGTTGTCAATACATTTTCACATAATAATTCTTATAAAAACTTTTGAAATAGAGCTTCACTCTAACTACCGGGCGATTGTACCAACAAATAAAAGAGCACTACTCTAAATTAGACCGATAACTAAACCTTAAAGTCTAATCTTGATTTAAGTTTGTAATGAAAAATAATATATTTCTCTCTAACATCCTTAATATAAAATCTTGAATAAAAATAAAATCAATTCATTTTAGAAATTTTCACCTATTTAATATTTCGCAAGCATAACAACGTTATTATTATATCATGATTATAAATGAGCTAGCACGCTTAAATTTAATCACAGACAAATTAAATATAACATGTAAGAATAAAGCATAAAAATAATCAGAAGAAAATAAAATCCTTACGAACTTCGATGCTATTCCCGTTGCTAGAAAACCTCCAAGCGGAATTTGCACTCCCATTTATTGAATCAAAAATCAAAAATATTACAAAACATTACAAGTTCCTCTCAAAAAGAGAAGAACTCTAAACCTAAGAGAATTGAACTAAAAACTAAGAGAAAAACTAAGAAAAGCTTAGAAACTAAGAAAGAAACTAAGAAAAACTCAAAAACTAAGAAATGAGAGAAAGAAAGAAGAGAGAAGTGTGGTTTTGAGGTGTGTTTTGAAGTGAATGGAAGGGGGTATTTATAGGTGAGGATGGAGAGAAAAAATGAGTAAAACATGTAAAAAAAATATTAAAAAATTAAAAACGTGTAATGGACATCGAGGTCATCAATGACGCAAGATGACGTCATGAAGCTACACGTGGAAAATGGGGCAAAATGCGTTGGGCGCGGGCGGCGGTATTGAGCTGTAGCGCAGCTCTGTAGCGTGAATGGTTCGTAGCCGCATGGCGCTGCCAAGACAAAACGATATGGCGCGCGCGATTTTTTGGCTTTTGACATTTTTGACCTTTTCGACCCATTTTGTCCAATTTTTCCATGTTTGTTGACCTTTTCCCACTTATTTATTAATTTATTTGTGATGTATTGCTTCAAGTATTCTTCTTTGAGTCTTTAAATTGCGTTTTTAAGCCAAAATACCTGAAAAACAATAAAAATACCCGTGATTCCGAAAAAGAAAAATTTATATAAATATATGATAAAACATATAAATATATATATTTTTAATCAATTAATGTGCATAAAATCATGGTTATTTTAGTGCTTTTTGAGCACTCATCACAACCCCCAACCAGCTTCTTGCTAGTCCCTTAGCAAGAGAAGCGATAAAAACTAAAAATTAAACTATCCTAAATCACTTCCGTGGATTGACACGGTTGCATTTAGCCTATGCAACAAGCCTTTAAACCCCTAGGTTGCCCTAGTGGACGAGTTTGAGTCTCGTGAGGGTTTTCAGTAATGATACCCACAAACATTGAACTAAATGTAAAAACAAAAGAAACAATAAAAACAAACAACTTAAAAATTAAACAAAATCACAACATCTCGCAAAAATGTCTCATACTTTTTAATCTCCTTTAAGATCATAATTAAAATCTCAATCATAAGTTATTTTAATCTCTTTAAACAATCATGATTTATTATAATAATTAGTCGAAAATCATTTTCATATTTCATATCAAAAATGTATCAATTTAATTTCACCCAATTTCAGTGTCATGAATCAGAATTCGCTTCGACTCTATTCCTCACAAGTCAATACTCTCAAAACACTGAATCCTATGGGTTCAAACACTCATACTAATTTATATGCGAAAGAGTTGATGTATAGAAATGAACTAATATGTTCGCATATGTATAAAGAATAAAGGCTCAAAGTGTTATTTTAACATTGATCTCATGAAAGGAATCAAATGTATAAATTATAAAGATATCATATATAAAAATTATTTTCATGCGTAAATCAAACTCATTAAGAAAGAATTTCAAGATATATGCCTTTTACAAATGAAGAAATTGCAATGACTTTTTAGGGAATTACTTCTTATATCTTTCTTTTGTAATTAGCCTTTACTCACAACTTTGTAGGCAATGCGGGTTATAGTATGTAGATGATACTATTTTTATCTCTCTTTTTTTCTGTAGATATTTTTCAATATGTGTATTTTTTAGAGAGTCAACCCATGTATAGATTGTACTTTTTTTTTGGATTTTGGTGAGTGGTTAATTTTGTGGCTTTTCTGTTTGATCTTGGTTTAGGTAACCCCAGATATGTCTTTTTGTTTTTGTAGTAGTCATGCATAAATGAGATATAAGCATATACTATCAATTTCTACTCAAATCATTTAATCTAAGCAAAAATAATAATCAAAAATATATGATACTCTATTAAGATGAAAAAAAATTCATACATTCAATGATAATACCTATAGAGATCATCTAAAAATTTGAAGAAATAAGAAATGTGTTTGGAGTAGAAAAAATATATATTTCACTGAATAAAGGAAATTAGGCTCAAATTATATCTCACAAAGGTAGTCTCCACTAAAAAAAACTCATAAACACCGATTTTGGGTTTAATATAATTTCTACATCTTATCAAGAAATACTAATTATGACAAAAACTAACTAATTATCAAAAATAATTACAAAATATTTCATGATATGTTTTCAAAAATTAATCTAACAGTACAAAAGACTTAACTATTTACTTAAATTTGATTTAAAGAAATGATAAATTTTTGTGAGAAAAGTTTTTTTTTAATTAAGTATGGTAACTTTTCACCACCCCCAACCTAGAACTTACATTGTCCTCAATGTAACAACTGTAAATTAAAGATAAAGAGAGAAGAGAAGAAAGATTACCTATTTCCTGAGAATGTGCAAGTAGTAATGGAAAATGCAGGTGCATCCATCATATTCATCATTAAAGTGTATACAGAGAGATCGCTGTAAACTTCTAACATCTCAACAAATATTTTTAGTTTTAACAATTTAAAAATTATTCACATGTAATTAAAATGAAGTAAACAATAAAATTAAGTAAATAAAAAAAATAACAAACAAAATTTTTTTATTTATTTTTTTATTTTTTTTATATTTTTTTTTATTGAATCATTTTTTTTATTTTACCTAAAATGATGGGTTGCCTCCCATCCAGCGCTTAGTTTAACGTCTTAGCAAGACGTATCTTTTTGGTGCTAAGGGTTACTCAGCCAAATGCAATCCATTTCAGCAATGTTGTTTGGTTCTTCTAAATAAGGCTTGACACGATGGCCATTGACTTTGAACGTTTTTTGTGTCTTGGAGTCCAATAGTTCCACTACTCCATGTTCAAATACTTGAACTATTTTGAATGGTCCATCCCATCTTGATCTCGACTTTCACGGAAACAATCTCAAACGAGAGTTAAATAAAAGAACTTTCATTCCAGGGTGAACAGTCTTAGGAACTAGCCTCTTGTCATGATAGCGCTTAGTACGCTCCTTGTATAATTTGGCATTCTCATAGGCTTCATTCCTAATTTCTTCCAACTCATGAAGCTCGAGTAATCGTTTTTCACCTGCTTTATCTAAATCCATGTTTAACTCTTTAATTGCCCAATAAGCTTTGTGTTCAAGTTCAACTGGAAGGTGGCATGCTTTCCCAAAGATTAACCGTAAGGGCTCATCCCAATAGGTGTTTTGTAAGCGGTGCGGTATGCCCATAAGGCATCATTTAGCTTAAATGCCCAATCCTTCCTTGACGGACGCAAAGGCGTTCAGTATTCCCTTAATTTGCCTATTGCTCACTTCCACTAAACCTAAGTTTGAGGATGATATGGAGTAGCTACTTTATGTGTGATGTTGTACTTGTTTAGTACTCCATCAAAGAGTTTGTTACAAAAATGGCTACCTCCATCACTTATTATAGCTCTAGGCGTTAGAACCTACTGAATATGAAATCTTTCAAGAATTTCACAACAACATTAGCATCATTGGTTTTGGTGGGGATAGCTTCACCCACTTGGACACATAATCCACAAAGAACCAAAATGTATTGAAAACCATTAGATGGGGAAAAGGACCCATGAAGTCAATCCCCATACATCAAAGAGTTCAACAACTAAATTAGATGTCAAAGGCATTTCATCTCTTTTGCTTATGTTTCCTGTTCTTTGACATCTATCACATTGTGCACAAAACATATGAGCAGCTTTAAAAAGAGTGGGCCAAAAGAAGCCAGAGCGTAAGATCCTACGGGCTGTCTTTTCCCCTCCAAAATGACCCCACAATGAAGTTCATGACAAAAAGTCGAATGCTCTTATGTTCTTCTTCTCGGTACACATCTCCTGATGACTTGATCTTGACCAATCTTGTATAAATAAGTGGTCATCCCGAAATAGTCCTTAATAGTTTTAAAAAACCTTTTCTTGTCCCGATATGAAGTGTTAGGTCGCAAAACACCAAGTGGCAAGATAGTTTACAATATCAATACCATGGGTTCGGACCTATGAAAAATAACTGTTCATCGGAAAGGTTTCAACTATATCGTCATTACTCTCATCTTTAAGAGAATTGAAGTCGAAATCAACCTAGACAAATGGTCGGCTACTAAGTTTTCAACGCCTTTCTTATCCTTGATTTCTAGGTCAAATTCTTGTAAGAGTAAGACCCTTGATTAATCTTGGCTTGGCATTTGGTTTACTTAATAGGTATCTTAAAGCAGCATGATCAGAATGCACAATCACTTTAGATCCTACTAAATAAGACCGAAATTTGTCTAAAGAGAATACTATAGCCAAGAATTCCTTTTCAGTGGTGGTGTAATTCATTTGGGCATCATTGAGTGTTTTGCTAGCATAGTAGATGACATGTAAACGCTTATCCACTCTTTGTCCCAGGACTGCTCCTATTGCATAATCAGAAGCGTCACACATTATCTCAAAAGGTAAAGACCAGTTTGGTGCCATTATAACAGGGGTAGATGTTAGTTTCTCTTTCAAGGTATTAAAGGAAATAAGGCAGTCATTGTTGAAGTCAAATTCAGCATCTTTGGATAGTAAGTTACATAAGGGACGACTTATTTTAGAGAAATCTTTAATAAATCGTCTGTAAAATCCTGCATGTCCCAAGAAGCTTCTTATCCCCTTCACAGATGTAGAGGGAGGTAGTTTGGATATCAATTCAACTTTTGCCTTATCAACTTCGATACCCTTGTTTGAAATTATATGTCCTAAAACTATCCCTTGTTGAACCATAAAATGACTTTTCTCCCAACTAAGGGTTAGATTGCATTCAATGCATCTTTCTAAAACCAAAGTCAATTTATGTAAGCAATCATCAAATGAGTTCCCAAAGACAGAGAAATCGTCCATGAAAATTTCAATGAATTTCTCCACCATGTCCGAGAAAATAGATATCATGCATCTCTGGAAAGTGGCAGGGACATTGCATAACCCAAATGGCATTCTGCGAAAAGCAAATGTTCCAAAAGGACATGTAAATGTGGTCTTTTCCTGATCTTCTGGTGCTATGGGTACTTGATAATATCCAGACACCATCCAAAAACAAGAAAATTGCGTACTACTAATCTTTCCAACATTTGATCAATGAATGGAAGAGGAAAGTGATCCTTTTTCGTATATAAATTTAGTTTCCTAAAATCTATACACATTCTCCATCCAAAGGATTATTCTAGTGGGCACTAATTCACTTTTATCATTTTTAACAACTGTTATCCCGCATTTCTTTGGTACCACGTACCTTTGGACTAACCCACTTACTATCCGCAATAGGATAGATAATCCCTTCTTCTAATAATTTATGGATTTCCTTTTTAACTACCTCTTGCATGTTTGGGTTTAGTCTTCTTTGGGCCTCTCGTACAGGTTTAGCACCATCCTCCAAGTTGATCTTGTGCATACACATTGTTGGACTAATGCCTCTTATATCCCCTATACTCCAACCTATAGATTTCTTAAACTGTTTAAGCACTTTGATGAGTTCTTTTTCTTGTGGTTTGGTCAAGGTTGAAGAAATTATCATTGGATATGTTTCTCCTTCTCCCAAAAACACATATTTTAAGTGCTCAGGTAAGTCTTTGAGTTCAAGTTCAGGTGGATTGGCCTCTTTAACAGATGAAGAACTGGGTAGATTTAAAAGTGTACTAGATTTTGTCATCACTTCATTATTGTCTAGTTGTTCAAGGTACCCCTTAATTTCTTCATCTAAATCTTCTTCAACCCTTTCAAGTGTAAGAACGGTTTCAAGCTTGTCTTCTAATCTGGTTTGGAAAAAGGTGTTTTGGACAAGATTATCCAAAGGATCAACTTCAAATATTTCATCGATGGCAGAAATAGAAGGGAAAGGTGAAGAATCAAAAACTTTGAAATGAACAGTCTCTCCTAAGACTGTCATTGTCAAATTTCCATCTTGGACATCAATAATAGTTTTAGTAGTTGCCATAAATGGTCTACCAAGCAATATTGTATGCTCTCTGTCCAATGCCGGATTTTCTTGCATATCCAGAACCACAAAGTCAACAGGTATTATCAGTTTGTCTACCTGTACCAAAACATCCTCAACTATTCCTCCGGATATTTAAGAGATCTATCCGCAAGTTGCGGGGACATAGTTGTGGGTTTTAAATCCCCTAGATTGGTAAGAATATAGAGTAGGGCATCAAATTTATACTAGCACCTAAATCAAGCATTGCTTTAGCAACCTTCCTATCCCCCATAGTTATGTTTATAATAAAACTTCCAGGGTCTTTCAACTTAGGGGTAGTTTGTCTTTGAAATCTGGCTAGAAATTTACGATACTACTACTCGTTCATTCGGTTCATACCTCCTTTTCTTAGTGTTCAACTCTTTGAAAAACTTGGCATATGAGGGCACATTCATGATCACTTCTAATAATGGTAAATTGATATTTACTTTAGAGAGCATATTAAAAAGATCATTGAATTGCTTATCTTGTTTGGATTCTTTCAACCGGTGGGAAAAGGTACTTGCATCCGATGTGGTTCTGTTGTCTTTTGAATTTTGGGAGTGTCGATGACCCCAATGAGTTTTTCGGAAAGCTTGTGAAGTTTAACACTTGTTTCTCCTTTTTGCGAGATTAGAATGTCGCCTTCTTTGTTACATGAAATACAAGGTAGTTTAGAGATTTCAGTACACCGGTATTGACTACCTTACCACTTGAAGGGTTCTAACATCTTTTGCTTGTTCGTTGGTAGGCAACTTTCCTAGTTCTTTCTTTTGCATTTGTTCAAATGGGGCCGTTCAACTTTATATTCAATTCTTTTAACCGAAGCCTCCATGGTGTTCAACCTTTGATTAGTCATCAGTTGGTTGTCACGACTAACTTGAATAAAAGCATTCAAGCTATCTTCTAAGGTTGGTTTAAAAGATTGGCTTGGTGGGTAAGGGTGGTTGTAGGTTGGGTGATCATAGGTGTTTGGATGATACTTTTGAAAATATTGGACTTCCTCTATGGCATCGACACTAGAATCACAAGTATTTGAATAATTATGAGTACCATGCCCAATTGAACAACACACTCCACATACCTCTTGATTTGAAATTTGGTGAGACGTGAGGAATTTCACTTGTTTAGTCAATTCACAAGTTGCAAGGTTATCTCATTATCAAAGCCGACTTCATTGACCTTTGCTTTCCTTCTACCACCTCTTTGTTGGGAATTAGAACCCAATAGCTCATAGAGATTATAGGTTTCCTCTGCGGTCTTTTCTCCTACAAAGACCTCCAAAGAAGATTATCAACCATGTATTGACTCTGCAGTTACAATCCATCGTAAAAGAATTGGTTTTGTAGCTGTAGTGGAAAGCTATGATTTTGACATTGAATGAAAAGGAGTTTGAATCGTTCCCAAGCTTCATGAAAGTGGCTCTTCATTCATTTGAGAAAATGTTGCTATCTTTGTTCTTAGATCAACGGTCTTTTGATGGGAATAGAACCTACCCATAAAAATTTCATAGATCGCCTCCCAAGTTTTAAGAGAACACATTTGTAGAGTAATGAACCATGACCAAGCTTTATCTTTGAGAGTGTAAGGAAAACACCTCATCCTAAGTTGATCTTCATTAATTGCATGTAGTGGAAAGGTTTGGACAATAGCATAGAATTCTCGAATGAAATGCAAAGGGTCTTCATTAGGGATACCGTAAAAGGAAGGCAACAAAGAATAATGAATCTTTTTCAATTCATAATTCCTTGCAGCCTCTTGCAATTGGATGCCGGAAGTTACATTGCCAATGATTGGCATTGTATAGTCTTTCATCTTTTTCCGCCTATCTTCAGCATCTCCCATGGTTGTTTGTAGTTGAAAATGATCCTCCTCCTATTGTGAATCAACATTTTGCTCTTAAAAACAATAGTAGATATCTCTAAAAAATGCAAGGAACCTAAATTTTTTTTTTATTTAATTTTTTTTTATTTTAATTTAAACAAAGGGACACAATTTTTGAAACAAACGAATTTATTTTATTTGAAATATTTTTTTTTATTACACGCAAACTAAAACAAAGGAAAATACAATAATGGGTGACCTCCCATGTAGGACTAAAATTATCGTCTTCTAGTAAGACGTTGCTTGGAGATTGCAGAATGAAAAACTCAATGTCTCCTCTTCATTGAATTCATTTAAGTTTCAATTTAGTCTTTGCCTTTTTGCAAATGTTCAACTAACTGTTCAACTTGAACTTCCACCTTTTTGATTGAAGCTTCCACAGAGTCCAACCGTTGATTGGTTTTAGACTGATTATCCCTACAAACTTGAATAAAAGAATTCAAGTTGTCCTCCAGGGTTGGTTTATTTGGAATGCTTCTTGGAATAGGTGGGTGGAATTGTCTGCCCGCTTTGGTTTGAGCTTTGAGGGAAATGAGGGTTGTTTTCCCTCCAAGAGAAATTTGGATGACTTCTCCACCCAGGATTATAGGTATTTGAATTGGGATCAAACCTTGGTCTCTGTTGATATGCTCCCAACACATTAACTGCTTCAGGTCCAGTTGTATCTCCTTGATATGGACAGGCTTCGCATCTTGTCCCATGTTGTTATACAAACCATATTGTTCATTATTTGTGTTGGTTTGTGTAGCGAGAAGTGGCAACTTGCTTAGTCAGTTGAACAAGTTGTTGTTGAACTTCATTCGGAGTCGATTTCATGAACACCACTTTTCTCACTCGGGAGCTTTTACGTTGGGAATTAGCACCCAACATCTCAAAGAGGTTATACGTTTCGATGCAGTCTTTTCTCCTATTGCTCCTCCCTGCGGCGTTGTCGACAATGAACCGACATTGTTGTGTAAGTCCATCGTAAAAGAATTGGTTCTGCAACCGTAGGGAAAGCTATGATGAGGACATTGAGTGAGAAACATTTTGAACCTATCCCAAGCTTCATGGAATGGTTCTCCTTCCATCTGAGAGAAAGTAGCAATCTTTCCTCTCAGCTCTGATGTTTTTTGATGGGAATAGAATTTTCCCATGAATTTATTGTAAATGTGACCCCATGTCATCGCAGAACTGGGGGAAGTGACATCAACCAAGCTTTGGCCTTATCCTTTAAGGTGTAGGAAAACATCTCATTCTAAGTCGCTCCTCGTTTAGAATACCGAGGGGGAATGTTTGGACCGTAGCATAGAAATCTCTCATAAAGGAAAGAGAATCTTCATTAGGTAGCCCATAAAAGGAAGGAAGCATAGAAAAATGAATATTTTTAAGGTCATAATTCCGAGCAGCCTCTCCCAACCGGATAGCGGCAGTTGCCGTGCCAATCACCGGTCTTGCAAACTCCTTCATCGTGGTTTCCCTAACATGTTGGTTTTCCTCCATTTCTTTTGGTTCTAGTAAAGGATTAAGACTTGGTTCTATGTTTGGCTCAAAATCAGGTTGATGGGTAGGATCCAGTGTTGTTGACACTTGTTTAAATTTATGAATATTATTTACATATGGTGTTAGGGGGTTTCCTAAGGATCTCCTACCATGCATAGACTATTTTTAAACGTAAATTTAAAACTCCTGTCAACAAAAATAAAAAAAAATAGAGAAAATTTCCATGGCATTTAATACAAAATACTAGACAAAACTAGTTAATTTTTTTTTAAATTAAATATATATATATATATATATATATATATATTTTTATATAACATAATCAGTATTAACCAAGAGTGTTCCCAGGAAAGAATGGTGGTGCTATGGCTCCTTAAAAACCACTCTCCTAGCCAGAACAACGTTCCCAGGAAAGACTAGTGGCACAAAGGCTTCAAAGAACTAGTCTCCTAGACAGAACTCCCTTAGATTTCTAAATTATTTACTTTTTATGCTATAATTAAAAAAAATTTATTTTATTTATTTTATTTTATTTATTTTATTTATTTATTTATTTATTTATTTTTTATGAAATTTGAAATTTGATTAAAAATTTTTTATTTGAAAAAAAAAATCACAATTATTTACAACACAAAAATATTTTTAAAATTTTGATAAATAAATTAAAAACGCTATTCCTTCCCCGGCAACGGCGCCAAAAACTTGATGAGCGAAAACCGGCATCGCCGATTCTCGCAAATACTTTGGTTTTAATATTTGTAAAACTCTCGCAAGTGCACGAATCATTTCGTAGAAAATGATAAGTATACTCCCAAGGTCGATCTAAGGAAGGAATGTATGTGGTTTTTAATTTATTATTCAAACTTTTAAAAACGAAATTAAATCCTAAACATCCTGTCACGATAGTTTGGTTTTTGTGTTCCTAATCTAATAACATAAAATAAACATATATACAGATTAATTAAATATAATAAAAAAATAAACATAGATACAAATTCAATAAATAAATATAAATATAGATTCAATAAATATTCATGCAAATTTTATCATTTATATTAGTGGAGTATTTATGGATATAATAACTAAATTAATTATGCTTGCTCATATTATCTAGGTTATTAAAGGTATAAATTGATATTTTATTGATTCTCTCTTTTTTGTATGAATAGCGGCTTTGGTGGGGTTAGATATTCTTTGTTAACTAAACAAATCAATTAACACCTATGGGTGGGGTTGATAACTAATTTGGTTAATTAAATTAATTCCTTTTTCTAAGAGATTGAAAATGAACCATTTAAATGCCACCTTTGGTGGGGTTAGACAGTTTAAACTTTATTCAAGGTGTCCAAATTAAACCTAAGAATTTAGTTATCCGAGTACTAACTTTCAAGTTTTAAAAGCACTACTGAAAACATGTTGTCAATACATTTTCACATAATAATTCTTATAAAAACTTTTGAAATAGAGCTTCACTCTAACTATCGGGCGATTGTACCAACAAATAAAAGAGCACTACTCTAAATTAGACCGGATAACTAAACCTTAAAGTCTAATCTTCACATTTAAGTTTGTAATGAAAAATAATATATTTCTCTCTAACATCCTTAATATAAAATCTTCAATAAAAATAAAATCAATTCATTTTAGAAATTTTCACCTATTTAATATTTCGCAAGCATAACAACGTTATTATTAAATCATGATTATAAACGACTAGCACAGTTAAATTTAATCACAGACAAATTAAATATAACATGTAAGAATAAAGCATAAAAATAGCGTAAAGAAAATAAAATCCTTACGTAACTTCGACGCTATTCCCGTTGCTAGAAAACCTCCAAGCGGAATTTGCACTTCCATTTATTGAATCAAAAATCTAAATTATTACAAAAACATTACAAGTTCCTCTCAAAAAGAGAAGAACTCTAAACCTAAGAGAATTGAACTAAAAACTAAGAGAAAAACTAAGAAAAGCTTAGAAACTAAGAAAGAAACTAAGAAAAACTCAAAAACTAAGAAATGAGAGAAAGAAAGAAGAGAGAAGTGTGTTTTGAGGTGTGTTTTGAAGTGAAGAGAAGGGGTAGGTGAGGATGGAGAGAAAAAATGAGTAAAAAAATGTTAAAAAAATATTAAAAAATTAAAAAACGTGTAATGGACATGCTGAGGTCATCAATGACGTCAGCATGACGTCATGGGGGCGGCTGCACGTGGAAAATGGGGCAAAAACGCGTTGGGCGCGCGGTGAAGGCGGGCGGCTGAGCGGCGCGCTTGTCGTTGGTCGGCTGGCGCAGCCTCGGCGCGCGTGAACGATGCCGTGCGCTGCGGCGCCGCGGAATGGAGAGTGGCCTTGCGCGGCAATGGCGCCGCGCGCGCGATTTTCCGTCTTTTGACATTTTTGACCTTTTCGACCCATTTTGTCCAATTTTCCATGTTTGTTGACCTTTTCCCACTTATTTATTAATTTATTTGTGATGTATTGCTTCAAGTATTCTTCTTTGAGTCTTTAAATTGCGTTTTTAAGCCAAAATACCTGAAAAACAATAAAAATACCCGTGATTCCGAAAAAGAAAAATTTATATAAATATATGATAATACATATAAATATATATATTTTTAATCAATTAATGTGCATAAAATCATGGTTATTTTAGTGATTTTTGAGCACTCATCAAGGAACTAATTGGTAAAGATAGCACTCAAAAAGAAATAATTTAACTAAAAAATATCAACCTCTACAAACCCACTATTCCTTTCCCTCAAAGACTACAAAAGCAAAAGTTAGATACATAGTTTTCTAAATTTTTGGAAGTCTTCAAGAAGTTTCACATAAACATACCATTTATAGAGGCACTTGAACAAATTTCGTCTTATGCCAAATTCATGAAGGATATACTATCAAAGAAAATTAGGCTTGGAGATAATGAAACAATAACCTTGATTGAAGTTTGTAGTGCCATCCTTAATAGAAAACTACTACAAAAATATAAAGATCCAGGTAGTTTTGGCATCCCTTGCACTATTGGGAACATCCGTTTTGGCAAGGCACTATGTGACTTGGGTTCTAGCATTAACCTCATGCCATTATCAGTCTTGAAGAGATTGGGGATTGGTAAAGCCAAACCCATTTCAGTAACATTACAAATGGTATATAGATCAATTAAGAGACATCGGGGTATGGTAGAAGATTTAGTAGTAAAAGTAGAAAAATTCATCTTTCTGGTGGACTTCATTGTGCTAGACATGGAAGAGGATTGTGACATTCCTATCATACTTGGTCGTCCATTCTTAGCAACCGGAAGAGCACTCATTGATGTACAAAAAGGTGAACTTACAATGAGAGTGCAAGATGAACAAGTAATGTTTAAAGTTTTTAAAGCATCTGAACTCTCACATATTGATAATGCTAATATATGATTAAGGATAAATGTTACTAAATGTGAAGACAACTTAAAAGAATTTGTTGAGTCGCCCACACTTAAGACTGTTACACATGATGCTATGAACAAGGACATAAACTCACAAGAAAAAACTCAACTTGTTTAAACTTTAAAAGTATGGTATCGAAGGTTGATATTATGGACAATGTGAACTTTTTAGAGGATGCGCCTTCATGTATTTATCAAAAGCAATTATGGAAAATTTTGAGATAGGATCTAAGTTCAAACTATCAATTGAAAAGCCACCAAGTTTAGACCCTACACTTTTACCCTTCTATCCCCAGTCAAGTATGAAAGTGAAAACGTCTAATGGAGAGATGAAAAAGCTGTTAGAAATACATAAATTGGATGAGTTTTGGTGGAGTGCTTATAAGAATGCCAAAAATTTAAAAAACAAAACAAAAATATGGCATGAGAAGAGAATTGAGCACCGTGTTTGCAAGCTAGAACATAACGTATTATTGAACAAATGAAGACTTAAACTATTTTTTGGCAAACTAAAAAGTAAATGGATACAAAAGGATGTCACGTTGTGATTGTTTGTGCTGTCAGCTTTGCTTGTTTTGATCGTAGCCTTTGATTTTTATTTTTTTAAGTTTCAAAAATTATTTTAAAATAAAATAATATCTGTGGGAAGATCTTTTCTTATCATTATATTACTTTTTGTGATATGTATACTTGTGTATTCATTGTACACAAATTTTGTGTGGCAATCAATATGATCCATAATTGATGAACTTAATGAGTAGTATGCAATTCAATTGGCATGAAAGTGTGATTAGGTTTATTACTATATCGTGTGTCGTTTATTTAATAGAAGAATACATGCTAGGTTAGATTCAATTTATCATGTAATTGATTAGTTGTGTGTTTTTAGTAATTCACATGCTTAGACAATTGAAGGATTAATTATTCTTAGATATTTTATCATATATCTTCTTAGTTGCTAATTTTGAGTTAATTATTTACTTCAATTTATTTTTGCTTCATTTAATTTTGCTTTCTCAAACCACCCAAAAAAAATTGATATTTACTTCTTAGTCTTAAAATTAGTTTCTAACAACATAATCTCCATATAAACGATCTATTATTATCATTATATTACTTGTTTGTGATACGTATACTTGGCACCGGGGATTATAAATATTAGAAATTAAGTTTTAGTTTATTTTATTTTACTTATTTTTATTTATTTTTTTAAATTTTGACATTTTCTTTAGGGTTATTAGAAACATATTTAGGTGTATTGCATGAGTAGACTCCATGAGGGAGAAATGTTACCTTTAAATCCCATAATAGAGTGTACTATGAGATCAATAAGAAAACAACAAGTTGTCACCCAAGTGGAAGAAATGGCTAATCCATTAGAAATAAACAATAATAAGCTAAATTTGAACAACCATATATCTTTAATGGATGATAGGCACAAAGGTATGAACAAATATGCTTTAGCTATGTTGGAAGGGTTGAATCTAAGTATCACAAGGCTAAAAATTCAAGCAAATTAGTTTGAATTAAAGCTAGTGGTGTTTCAAATATTACAAACAGTTGGAAAATTTAGCGGATTACCAATAGAGGATCCTCATTTACATCTTAGATTATTTATTGAAGTTGGAGATTCATTCAAATTCAGTGGTGCAACCGAGGAGGCATTTAGGCTTAGATTTTTCCCTTTCTCTTTGTAAGATTGTGCTTGAGCTTGGGTAAAATCTTTACCACCTAATTCTATTACAACTAGGAATGATTTGGTATAGAAATTCTTAATGAAATACTTCCTACCAACAAAGAATGCCAAGCATAGAAATGACATTACCTCCTACCAAAAAATTGAAAGGGAATCTTTATATGAAGAATGGGAAAGATTCAAATAATTGCTAAGAAAGTTTCCTCACCATGGAATCCCTCATTGAATTCAAATGGAAACTTTTTACAATAGTCTCAATGTTAAAATAAGAACCATTGTTGATGCATCCACTAATGGAGCTTTGCTAGCCAAATCTTAATATCAAGCTTATGATTTACTTGAGAAAATGGCTAGCAATAATTATCAATGGCTAATGGACAGAATGGAAACCATAAGAAGAGTTACTAGAATGCATAAGGTAAATGATATCATATCACTTACAGCTCAAGATTCATTTGGTGAATATTTTGAAGGCTTAAAACTCACCAACGAGTATAAACTAGGCCCAAGATTCAGAGGTGTCCTGTGTCTTTTGTGGAGAGAGCTCATTTTTTGATAATTGTCCAAGTAATACTAAATCAACATGCTATGTGGATAATGTGAACTGAAACAATAATCCATACTCAAACACATATAACCCAAGATAGAAACAACATTCAAATTTCTCTTGGAGTAATAACAACAATCAAGATGGTAATCAATTCAACCATCAATCATTTCACCACCTGGTTTTCAACAACCATAACAATCAAAAGCCCAAGATAAAAATCCACCTACTAAGGGCAATACAAATCCTTTAATAAGGATGGTGAAATACTTCATCCAGTTAGTAAATACAAAAGTATCCACTCAAGAAGCCTCAATTCAAAATTCACAAACCCAAAAAGGGAAACTTGCCTAAGCCATAAGTCAAAGGCATCAAGGTAACCTTCTAAGTGACGCAATTATAAACCCACCAAGAGAAGGTAATGAGCATTTAAACACCTTATCCTTGAGGTATGGTAAAACTCTAAAGGAGAAATATGAGACTCAAAAGGATGAGGAGGAACATGAGACTCAAAAGAATGAGGAGGAAGATAAGACTTAAAAGGATAAGAAGGAATAGGAAACTAAAAAGGATGAGGAGGAAAAAGTGGAAAAATAGAGCACTGGAAAGTAAATAATTCAGCCAAAAAAGAGAAACCTCTACCAACCCACTATTCCTTCCCCTCAAAGACTACAAAAGAAAAAGTTAGATATGTAATTTTCAAAATATATGGATGTCTTCAAGAAGTTGCATGTAAATATACCATTTGTAAATGCACTTGAGTAGAAAAGGGAGAGAAAAGTGAGCAAAAAGGAGTAGAACAATATGCAAAAAAGAGAGAAAAGTAAATAGAAGAGAGAAAAAAGTGAGTATAAGGGAGAGAAAAGTGAGCAAAAGAGAGAAAAAGTAAGCAAATAGGAGAAAAAAGTAAGCAAAAGAGAAGAAAAAGTAAACAAACTAGAGAGAAAAGTGAGCAAACAAGAGAGGAAAATAAAAAATGAGTGTAACTACTAAAAAAACATGAGATTAAGAGTGCAATGCTGGCAAGGAAAAAAGTACTTGTACTTATTGAATTGAATTACTTCAAGAAGAAATTTTTGTTTTAATTAATTGCGGACCTTTTATGTTTAGCAATTTTTATTCTAGTTAATTGTGGGCTTTTTATTTTAAGTCTTTTAATATTTTATTTAATTGTGGGCCTTTTATGTTTAACAGTTTTTATTTTAGTGAATTGTGGACTTTTTATTTTAAGTCTTTTAGTTTTTTATTTTTTTAAGGTATGATTAGGCCCTATCCATAACTAAATAGGCCATTTAGGCCCATTCCATGTAGGTTTTTTTCTTTTAGGGTTTCTTTCTTATATAAAAGAAGATTTATGTAATTTGGAGGCAAAAATGAATATCATTAATGAAAAGTATATTTCATAAGGCTTTTGCTTTGCCTTCTTGTATTCTTAATTGAATACTTGAATCTGACTTATCAAAGGGAGTGATAATCCTTTGTGATATCTCATGGTTTAGGTTTTAAGAACTTTGTTTCCTTAGGGTTCTAATCTGATCATCTTCAACGTGTTTTTAGCAAATCAATTGTTTCTATTCCTTTGAGTTCTTGGGTTCCAAGTTGTTTTCCTAAAGGGTCCGCATTAGATAGGGTACACTAAAATATCAAGTTAAAGCTCAATTGTAGTTAAAAAGTGCATGAAGAATTAAAAAAGAAAGCAAAGGTATGGAAAGAGCCTAAATGTCTCTATTTATCAACCCCTGCCTAAGCATTACATTACAAGCATGTAAAGCCCTTATTGATATTTATATAAATGCATATTTATATTAGTGGAGAAGGATGTAAAAAAAGAGACTTATGAGACTTTCTCTAAGATTGAATTGATTAGCATGCTCACATATGTTGATTTCATGAATGAATTGGATGAATTCAAGTGCAAAACACACACACATGAATCAATTCATTAAAAACCTTCCATATCCTTTTATTGATGGAACATTAATTGATGAATATGTGAACCTTCTTATCACAGAATTATGACTTTTGAGGGAGATAGTTTTAGCTAAATATGAATGTATTAGTAGATACATATATATGAACATACTGCCCATGTTATTTTATCTAGTTAGACTTGGCTTTATTTAAGGGCATGTAAAGAGTTAAGTTTGAAGGTGTGATAACTCTATGAAAGTAGAGTTATCAATGCACTTTTTCCTCAATAGTTTTTTTGATTTATTCAATAAGTAGTATTGTTTTGTTAATATTATTAAAATATGAATTTTCTAGTCGAATATGAAAAGAGGAGTCAATCGAAAAGTATCGTAGGTACTAGGTGATGCAAGAATTATCACGTGTTGACATGGCATTCATTTTGAGTTTTGTCAAGTAGTTAATGAGTGTGCCATGTATCATCATGAGATTCATTTGTTCATTCCACTTGGGCACTATGCAATCCAGATCAACAAATCACAATGCACCATGTGTCGCTGACAACAAGCATTAACTAGAACCAATTCACCCCATTCTTTATTGTGTTGATTTATCCCGTGTTTCTCCCCTATCATGTGTCATGATCCCATTGGCCAGCATTATTTAATTTTCCTTTTTTCAACTTAGCCTTTGATGTAAAGCTAATTGTACGATCCATTTTTTCATCTGAATCAAATTTAACCCTCTAGTTGCACCTAAAACCCTAAATAGCCAAAATTATCAATTTTTAATCAATTTTTAGGTGCCAAGAAGAGAAAAAAGTATAGAAAAAAGTTGAAGAGGAGATACAATTTTGGTGGAGATTCGAGAGGAGATTTGTGATAATATTCAAGTGATTAATTATATTTATTCTTATTCTCCTTTTTTATCAATTTTAATATCTTTCTTTATGAAAAATATAAGACTTATGAATACATTTATGTCTAGCTAATTTATTATTCTAGGAGTCTTGTGAACCCAATTTTCACCATGTGATGATCTAAACTTTTTACCACAATTATGATTTCAATGAAATTATATTATTTAATCTAATTTTTATGCTATTAGTCGTTGGCCAAAAATTAATCTATAGAGACAATTAAATATATTTGAGAGATATATTTAATAGTTTGTCTTGATTAAATAACATGAATAGTTTCTAGGGAGAGATGTATGATTATTACGTATGTGATCTATAATTGATTAACTTAATGCATAGTATGCAATTTAATTAATATGAGAGTGTGATTAGGTTAATTATTATATGGTGTGTAGTTTATTTAAGAGAGAAATACACACTAGGTTAGATTCAATTGATAATGTAATTGATTGGTAATTATATTGTGGGGATTTTAGTGATTCATATGTTTAGAAAATTAGGGGATTAAGAATTCCTAGATATTTTCTTAAATATCTTCTTAGCTACTAAATTTGAGTTAATTAATTACTACAATTTATTTCTACTTCATTTAATTTTGCTTTCTCAAAACACCAAAAAAAATTGATATTTACTTCTTAGTCTTAAAATTAGTTTCTAGCAACATAAAGAATGATATTTTCTTATCATTATATTACTTGTTTGTGGTATATATACTTTGTGTACTCATTGCACACATTTTGGGTTGATCAACAAACTGACATTTTTACTTGTGGTTTTTGGCGTGTTTTAGGTATGGGTATTTATGGATTGTACTAGGCATTTATGGAAACAAAAAAATGTAAGTTTTTGGTACTTCTCCACCACCTTTCCACCCCCTTAGCGAGGTGTTTGGTGAAGTTGTCGATGAGGCGGTTATTCATTGACTATAAATACCATCTCTCTCTTTAATTGTTAATCAATTCAAAGAACCTATCAAAACTCTATAAAAATTTCCATTGATTCAAATTTTGTATTCACTAATTATATCTGTAATTGTGATATGTTTGTATGAGCGTAGAATAGTGTTAGTTACTAAGTGACTACTTTTCTATGTGAGTAGTATTCAAAGGTTGTGTCAATTTATTATACACATTACTATTATGTTGTATTTGATTATCACATCACATCAAGTGGTGTTAGCTGTGGAGGACATCTGGGTACACTAAGTCATTGCGGAATCAGGAAGTATAAGCAACAATAGACTGTTAGGATAAAGGTCCCAACTAATAGAGATAATATTGGTTTTATTTCTTTCAGAGTTGTAACTATTATATTGATTAGTGAATTATTTGCTATTAAGTAGTTACCTTAAACAACCAAAGGATGTTACCACATAGATATGGTCTCTATGTGGGTTTGCCTTGTTGTATCTTGTGATATATGTGCTTAGTAATGGAACTAGTATAATCTGAGTTTAAATTGTGTATGTTAAAATATATGATTATTTAAACTCTTATTAGAATGTGTTTATCTCTCTATCTAACTTTTAATTTACTTATAATTTCTAACTCTAAACATTATCTACTGTTTTGATATTATACTAATATTATTTCTATTGAGTGTACTACTTTCATTTTGTTATTTTTTTGGTTGCTTATAGGGACGAGTTTGTTAGGAACTTGTATCTCCTTACTTGTGTGTGCATCTGGTTGTGAAATTTTTCACTTTCCTTTGCATTATGTATGCTTAGTTATAAAGCTAATGTAATCTGAGTTTAAATTGTGTATGTTAAAAATATGATTATTAATTTACTTATAATTTTTAACTCTAAATGCTATCTACTATTTTGATATTATACTTGTACTATTTTATGTTGAGTGTTAACTTTCATTTTGTTATTATGTTCGCTACTTGTAAGGATGAGTCTATTAGGAGTCTATATCTCCTTACCAATGTATGCATCAAGTTGTGAACTTTTTCACTTTCCTTTGATCAAGGCCAATAACTCTTATTTTTTAGGGATAAAGTATCTATCATCTATTGTTTCTTTATTAGTGATTTAAAATTTATCAACATTTTTTTTCTTTTCTCAACTTATCTTTCTACTAAAAATGCTAGGCTTTAGTGTGAACTCATGCTTGGTTCAATTACTCATAATTCCAAAAGTTGTTGAATTTTTTACTAAATTATTCTCGATCTTCTAAATTATAGACCATAAGTCTCACTCTTATAATCTTATTAGGGTATTTTAGTTTTATACGTTCTATGTATTCAAGCTTATTAATATTTTGATCTAAAAGATTTTCTAAGCTTACTATCTTAAGTAATTTTATTATTTTATGTAACCTCTTATCTTCTTATATTTATTTTAAGAAAGGATTTTTTTGATTATTAAACTCTAGATCATCTTCATCTAGTAATTTTTATTTCTGTGTTATATTTTCTAAATATGGTTTCTGTTTTTACTAATTTTAGTATATATCACCATATTTTTATTTTTATGTTGTTCAATAAATTTTTAGATAACACACTTTTGGCATTCCAACCTTTGAAATATATAATATTTCACCTTCCAATGTTGTTATGCCTATCCTATCTGCGTATTGAGTAAATGGTTAATATAAGTTTAAGAGGCTATTTTCTATCAATAAATATACTCTTCTTTCTTGTTGAAATATAGTAGTAGTATTTAACTTCTCTCCTTCTATTATAATATCATTATCTTTTATAACCTTGCTAAGGTTAATTATTGTATTATTTTTTATTCTAACTATCAAGTCAATTGAGGCTATAGTCGAAAGTTCTTATGAAAATACCTATTTACTTGTTACACACGTACTAGCTCTAGTATCTATATAAGCATATAAATTGTATATATTATATCCTTTGAATTTACATTCTATTTTTATTTAAGTACTATTAGGATATGTTGCATAGATCATTCATCAGCAAATATTTCTTCTAAATTTGTTTCTTCTTTTCTAGTTTTACTCATTAAGCATATTGATTATATTTTTCATCAATATCTAATTCTTCTATGGGTTTTAATTTCATCTTACAAGCATGTTTTAATATCTTTAAGTTTTTCTTATATTATGTTTTATGTGCTAATATATTAGGACATTCATTGGCATAATGATCTTGCTTATTACATATAAACCTACAAGTATTCTTGCCTCATAGATAATAATTTTCTTTTCTTTGAAATTTTCTTCTTCTAAAGTATCCTTACTTATAATGTACATGGTTATATCTTTTCTTATATTTGGAAAAGTCTTGTTTTTTGAAATTATATTTTTCTAAATCTTCTATATTTTTTAAAATTTTTATTTTTAGAATTTTCTTTAGCATAATTATTTTTGTTTCGTTTTTAGTATTTTAGAATCATCCACGCTTCCAATTCTTTTATTCTTTCTCCTAAAGTATTTGGTACCACTACATTATTTTTATTTCTCCAATTTTCTTCAAAAAATTTATATAGAGTTCCTAGAAACTTTTGATAAAATATTTTCTTAAATTAATGTTGTATTTTAAGTATCTTGTGGTAATATATTTCATATTTACATATAAAAGAATATATTTAGCACATATAACATATTTTTGTATTTGTAAATGCAATATGTAAATGCTATTTAGCCTCATTTATATAGAGTTCCTAAAGTATTTCCTTTATCTTCTCGTATGAACTCTTTATATATTTTCTTTATTACTTTATTCAAATATTGTCTTTCTGTTGCAAAATCTTCTTGCATCCTAAGATATATGTCATCTAATAGATCACTAAATCATATTTTAACATTTTTAGTCATTTTACGTTTTAATAATGCTCCATAAATTGATGGGTTTATATTTGTATTTCTAGATGTCTAGATTAGTACGCTTATTGTACTAGCACATTAATCTTATGACTTTTTTATCCATAATACAATCTAGGTCTAGATAGTTAGTTTTATTATAATTTCGTGAAATTTGAATTCTTGAGGTATCTATAGATCCTCAAGTACCTCAGTATAATGTCTTCTTTTATTTGGAGAGTTTGGCTCATTTGGTCTTTGCCTATTCCTTTTATTTTTATGAGGATCAAAAAAATTTCTTTATATTATAGATGGTATTACTGTGTTTCTTTCCATAGTAATTTTAAAATTTTCTAGTTCCAAATCTGTTTCACAAATTATTGTTATATCATTTTATTTTTTATTAGAACATATTATTTCTTTGTAATGTTTTCTTAATTCCTCATTAGTTAATATTAACAAACTTACTAAAGTTCATATCTCCTTATTGAAAGAGTCTATAACCCGATATACTACCACGGCAAGAAGATACAGACTTTGTAACAACTCAACCCTAACTCACATAAACAAAAAATATAGCAGAAACACAAGTAATATAATATTAGATAATCACATAACTTTTAACAATATATATTATAAATCAAACAGAAAGCAAGTAAGTAATAAATGCTTTCTAATTAAATTTTAAGCTTAAATTATGTTGAAACATACACACCTTAAACTTGGATTGTACTAACACAAAATCAAATTATGCATAATAGTCGATATAACGAGATAAACCCATATAGAGATTGTATCTATATGGTAACATCCTTGGGTTGCTTAAGGAAAATACTTAGTAGTAAATAATCCACTAATTAGTTAACAAGTTACAACACTAATAGATAGTAAAACCACTGTTACCTCTATTAGCTAGGAGTTTCATCCAAACTACCTACTATTACTCTTCACTTGATGTTTCCACAGTGGTTTCGTTCAACACTCAAACCCAACTATCCTTCTCAACCAACACCACCCAATGGAATGTGATTGGTAACCAATAATCAGTAACAATTCACAACCTCATAGGACACAGAGTCTACTACAAAGATCAAATCGCATACAAAAGACACAGGATCAAACCACATACTCACACATATAAAAATTTGATAAGTAACTACAGAATGAGTCACTCTTAAATTTAATTTCTCCAAAATAATTTCAAAAATAGATGTAAAGATCAGTGTAAACTTTGGCAGAGATTTGGCTTTAAAACATAGTTGAGGAACAAGATAAATAAGAGGGTATTTATAGCACTCAAAATTACCACCTCACCAAGGGTAGTAGCAAGGTCCAAGGTGAAGTCCATTTCAAGGTGCTAAAAAATCACATTTTTTTGTTATAAAAATTGCTAAGTAAAAACTATAAATACCCATACCCAAAACAAAACAAAAACAAAAGTGACAATGTCGGCAAGCAAGCTTGCATACAAAGTATTCTTAACAATGTGCATATGTATATTACTGATCCACAATAATCAACTTTACACATAGGAAAACAAAACACTAAGTAAAATAAAATAAAACCATGTTTTGTACTTAGGAAGCCAACACACAGACACAAGTACAACGGGACTTACACTTATTTTAAATATTCATAAATTGTTTTTTTAATTATTTTTTTATTCTATTAAGTTGGAACTATAAATGTTTCTTTATTTTTTTCATTACAAGGAACCATTCCATCAGATCTTCTTAGTGGTTTTTCTCAATTCTTCTAACATATATCTTTTTAGAATGTATAGTTGTAATATCTTGTCACAACTATTTTTTCTCATTTCTTTAAGGATGTCTTCTTGATTTTATTTACATTTTGTAAATAATCTATTTCTTCTTTAAAATGATTAAAGTTTTAATTATAGCTTTCTAGTTATTTGATATACTTATTTGGATACCATTATTTTCTAATTATACTTTTGGTAATATATGTTTTAATATTTTTAAGATATTTGTTCTCAATAGTTTATCACTTTTCTTATTATTCTTCTATTACTTCATGGATAAAATTTTTGACTTCTTTATTTTTTTTTGTTTTAATTCTTTTATTTCTTCTTCTTGTTCCAATTATTGTTTACTAATTTTTTTCTTAATCATTTGTAAATTTGATTCATTATATACATTAGGCTTTCTTGTTTGTATAAGAAGTTTTTCTTTGATGCCTAGATTTTACTCTTCTCGTATCTCAAAGGCTGTTAATATTTATGATTTTATTATATGTCCTATTTCTTGAAAAGTCTTGTCTATTACTATGAATTCATCATGTCCATCTATTAAACTATCATAACTATTTGTTAGTGAATATTCTACTATATAGTATACTAAAAATGGATGGTTTTCATCTTTTATTAAATTTTCTCTTTCAAATTCATATGCTAAGCTTAATACTTGGTTTAAATTTCTATCATTAATATTAATAAAAAACCTAAAATATGACATAAATTTTAAGTTTTAATATCTTAACTTTTCATGGATAATTTCTAATAAGGTACTTTTGGGTTATTATTCTATTATCTAATAATATTAATTTTATAGGTTTATCCAATCTTCTTTTCTGTCTTTATGGGAAATTTTGGATAATGTTTTCAAAATAGTTTTATTATCGATTAATGATATGTTATACATTTTCTTAGTATTAATTTATTATTATAATACTCATTTCCTTACTCTTTACTCCATAATAAGCTATATTTTTTCTTGAAAATATTTTTCTTATTCTCGAGAAAGATGATTCTTCAAATAAATCTTCTTTAAATTTTAGTTTTGATGAATGATTTTTTTCAAATTGTTTTTTCTAATTATCATTTTTTGTGAAAAACATTCTAAAATATATTGTGTTTCTATTTCCATTGTATCTTGTTTTTTTATTATTTATATCATTTTTATGTTTATATAAAAGATTACTATTAAGTTACGTTAAAATTTAAGGATATTTTTAAAACTTTTAAGATATTTGTGACATTACATTAAACTTTGGGAGAATTATTGATATTATCTCTAGTAAATTACCCACAAAAAGTGATTTATATTTATTTAATATGTACAATTTTTTGAAATAATGATAAAAATACAAAATATTTTTTATTGTATTAAATAAATATTAATTTTAATGTTTATATACACTATTTTGAGAAAACAAAGGAAATTGTCCAATTTCAATTTAAATATGGACTAGAATTTTCAATAAAATTTTACTAAATATTTTTTATTAAAAATTAATTTGACCAATTTAACTCTCAATGGGAAAGCAAACATTTATTTATTTTTATTTTAATTAACTGCATTTAATTTTCAAATAATTACTTTTAACTATTTTATCTCTTCTTTTTTTATCAATTCTATTTGATGATGTTTGGTCGTAAGAATATGATTGAAAATAGAACTGTTTTTACACATTATTATGTTTGATTGTGTTATACATTATGAGTAGAATGTAAAAAATTCTTAAAATAAATGGAATTGTCATTCCATCATCCCTTAACGGAATTGTTATTCCATTCCCATATTTATTATATAAAAAAATTATTCCAATTTTACCCTTAAATTCAAACCCTAAAACCCAAAACTTCAAAACCTTTAACCCTTAGCTCCAAAAACCCAAACCCCAAAAACCTTAAAACATAAAACTTAAAATTCTAAAATCTTAAAACCCTAAACCTCAAATTCTTAATTTTTTCAATTTTAATTATATGATATTCAGTATTGATACGGTAGATTAACAATAGAACTTCAATACCATATATTAATACTTGGATGTTATTTTGCAAATAATATGAAAAACAATTATCAAATTTTTTTTTTTCTTTTTTTAAATATTTTTAATATTAAATAATATTTTTTAATAATATATTATGTTTGATGGAGAAAACAACAATTAAATGATATTATTTAAACTTCATTGGACATAGGAGTATTAAGATAATATACAATGTTTTCATTTCATTTTAGTCTTAAACCAAACACTACAATATTGATTCCTTTTTTAATTTTAGGAATCAAACTAAACACTGCAATAGCAATACTTTTCATTTATATTTAATTTCATTCTTATTACTTTTCTATTTTATGAACCAAATGTGACCTTTGAGAAAAGTACAAAACTAACATCTTTAAAATTTATAACAACAAAAATAGAAGCTTTAACACTAACTTATACATCTTTCAATATTAAATAAGAATGTTATTTTTATTGTTACGAGTTTATAAGTGTTATTTTATAACACCTACCTATCATTTTAGAGTTTTCTTGTCCCGTGGTTTTTTTTTTCTTCTTAGCTAACTCAATAAACAAAGTACACATGTATTTTGATCAAGTGTGATTTCCTTTTCGCTTAAATTTACATCTAATAGTGATCTTTAGCCATGTTTTATCTTTTTCTTTCTATATCTGATGTTTTTAGTTTAGATATTATTGCAATTGAAATCTTGAAGATCTCAAGTCATGAAAATGTTAAATTTTGTTGAAAATTTGTCTTCCTATCTACTTGAATAATATACATCGAGGTTGGATATATCAAACCTATATTTAAATGAATATAATGTTAGATACTCAATTCAATCCAGAAACATTCATAAAACCATATGAACTCATAATTTAAATGCAGCGGAAACAAAATTGGATTGAAAACATACCTCCTGCCATTGATCAAATTTCAGCACTTACACGGGAATTCCAATGGATTTTCTGTTCGATGTTTTCAATCGGTTTCTCACACTTATTCTCCGCAGATTGATGGGTGTAATCAATTGTTACGCAATAGCTTAATAAAGTGAGAGGACCCGATACTTTATTAAGGTTCTTCCATCAAGAACCTCGTTTCTGCTTTCGAACCGACGTATTGTTCCGACGAACCGAACCGTCACCATTTGCTCACTAACGTTGCACCACTTTGATTTACATTCTCCCACTTGGTGCAAACGTTAAGCGAATTTCTTCGAGTAACAAAACACATGAATCATAAACGAGCAGTCCTCTAAGAGCGAGTATTATCTTCCATGTATTACAATGTATTTAGTTTCTCAAGTATTATACTTTATGTGGTAAATTCAAACTTAATGAATAAATCCTATATTTATTCTTGGTCCAATAATATATATATATCTTCTGAAATAGATTAAGGTTCAATTGGATATGAGAAAATATGACAATATATAAGAGTTTTATTAATTAATTGTATATATACATTTACAAAGTGGAACCAATTCCCATTTTCTCTACATGATCCTTGAATTTCATTGGTCAGTACGCTTTTAGTCAAAGGATCAAAGAATCATTAACTCAGCTAAGTTACGTGCTCAATGACCACTTTCTTTTCCTTAACACGTTCTCTTATGGCCAAGTACTTAATGTCGATGTGCTTACTACGACTACCACTTTTGTTGTTCTTAGCCATAAATACAAATGAGTTATCACAAAGATAATCTTAATGGCCTAGAAATAGAGTCAACTACTCTAAGCCCAAATGAAACTCTTTAACCATACACCATGCGATGTGGCCTCAAAACATGATACGAACTCGCCTCCATAGTGAAGTAGAAGTCAATGACCTGCTTTCAAGACTCCTCCAAGACACGCCCACCAAGCATGAAAATGTAACTGTGATGTTGATTTTCGTGAATCAATACAAACAAGAAAGTCAGACGGAAAGAGTCAATTACTTCCACCATCTGGCTCGTCTATACACGAAAGCATATAATCCTTGGTTCCTTGTAGGTACCTCATCACTTTCTTTGCAAATTTTCCAATGGTCAACACCGGATTACTCGATATCTCCCTAAAGATCCCAACAACAATGCAATGTCGTCCGTGCGCACTGAGCATACATCGCTTCCAACAAATTTTCAAGCATATGGAATGGTTTTCATCTCGTTTCTCTTCAAAATCATTCTTCGGGCATTGGTCCAAATTGAACTTATCACCCTTCACAACGGGAGCAACACTTGGTGAACAATCCTTCATCCAAATCTCTAAAACTTTATTGATATAGGTTTCCTGAGACAAACTCAAGACACCTCAAGTCTATCTCTACGGATCTTAATGCCAATGACATAAGATGCCTCACCCATATCCTTCATATCAAAAATTTTTAGAGAGGAATTGTTTTACCTCATGTAGCAAACCCCTATCATTGGTCGCAAGCAAAATATCATCCACATATAGCACCAAGAAACAAATCTTACTCCCACTAACTTCCTGGTATATACATTGATCCATGACATTCTCTTCAAAACCAAATGAAGTGATGACGTTATGGAATTTCAAATACCATTGGACGGAGGCTTTGCTTTTAATCCATATATGGATTTATTAAGCTTACAAACCAAATGCTCACCATCACTAGAGAAAAAATCCTTCAGGTTGTTTCATATAAACCTCTTCTCCAGGTTACCATTAAGGAAAGCCGCTTTCACATCCATTTGTTGCAAATCCAAATCAAAATGGGGCAACCAATGCCATGACCACACGAAGTGAATCTTTCTTAGATACAGGAGAAAAATGTCTCCGTGTAGCATTCCTTCCTTTGAGTGAATCCTTTGGCAACGAAGTCTTGCCTTTATGTCTCTCAATGTTGCCTTGCGAGTCTTTTCTTTGCTTTTGAAGACCCATTTACATCCAATGGCTTTCACACCATCGTGCAACTTGACGAGATCCTGACTTGCTGGTTAGACGCCATAGAATCCATCTCTTCTTTCATGGCATTGTACCATAAGCTCGAAACCTCGAACTCATGTACTGCGGAAAACGTCTCTCAGATCATTTTCGCCTCCAACATTATAGTCACATTCTCAGATACACAACATAATCATTAGGTATCGTTGATTTCCTTACTCTAGTAGATCTTCTTAACGTTGCATCAACATTCTCCCGAGTGAGTAGGATCATGTTGTTCAACTAGTTGTTCACCAGCTTGTAGGCATCTGTGAACTTCAACATCTACTAGATCAGATCAACCAGGGTACTTCCAAGACCGGGTTCTTCAACACGTGTTCGTACTCGAGGCGTGGTTGTTAATAATAATGATCCCATTACTCAAGTGGTACATTGAGCATCTGAATGATCTTTCTCGTAACCAATGCTCGGGGATCGATCGCCTCCCACTAATCAAGTAATTCTCAAGAAATTTTGCATTTCTTGATTCCACAAATCTAGTGTCATGTGAGATGGACAATAAAATCTATAACCTTTGCATCGCTCGGCATATCCAATGAAATACCCACTAATGGTCCTTGGGTCTAGCTTTTTCTCTCAGGATTATATATCCTCACTTCGCAGACAGCATCCCCAAACGCCAAGATATGTTGCAAAACTCGCTTTCCAACCTTTCCATAATTCAAATGGTGTCTTTGAGATGTACCTTTGGTTGGAACCTCGGTTTAATATATACACAAATTGCCTTTAAAGCTTCAATCCACAAGGATTTAGGAAGATTGAGTTATACATACTTCGCACCATGTCCAAAAGTGTTCGCTTTCTTCTTTCGCTTACACCATTCTCCTGCGGAACTGTGCATACAGTATTGGGCAACTATCCCATTGCGTTTCAAGAAATTTAGCAAACTGGACCAAAGCATTCCATTCTCAAGTAGATCTACCATAATATTCACCACCTCTATCCGATCTCACGATCTTTATTTGCTTTCCACATTGTTTCTCTACTTCAACCTTAAAGCTTTGAAGGCATCCAATGCTTCGCTTCTTATTATACATATGAGATACATATATCGAGAAAAATCATCAATAAAGGTGATAAAATATTTTTGACCTTGAATGTCCATGCCTGGACAACATATATCCGTATGTATGATTTCTAATATGTTTGAACTTCTATCGCACCTTTCTTTGACTCGTTAGTCCGCTTTCCTTAACGCAAATTCCACACATGTTCAAAATCAAGAAAATCTGTGAGTACTAAGTACCCCATCTTTCACTAATCTTTTAATTCTTTCTATGAGATATGTCCTAATCTCCTATGCCATAACGAGAAGAGTCATCGCCAATAATACACCTTTTAGTGCCACTTTTGAACATGCATATGCATGAAGTGGCATTATTTTGTAAATTAATGTAGTAAAGACCATCGACAAAATACCATTCCCAACATAGTCAGATTTATTAACTAAAATGAAAGATGTTTCTCAAAAGTGAAAGGAATAACCATAAGGAACATGTCTTGAAATTGCAATCAAGCTTATAGACAAACTTAGAACATAAAAGGTCTTTTTCTAATTTTAAAATAAAACCACTACTTAAAATCAAACTACATGTCCCTACAAATTTCCACATGTGAGCCCATCTTGTTACCTGATAAGATGTATCAAGCTTCACTTCCCACTCGGCTTCTTTAGATTTTGCATACCCCGTAAGGAATTTGCAACACGGATTGTAGATCCAAATTTAATCAATCCACCAAGTGTTAATATTAACATTAACCATATTAGATTCATAACAAACAAACGAGGTTGGATTACCTTTATTCTCAAGCCATTTCTCGAATCCGACACAATCCTTCTTCACGTGTCCCTTCTTTTACAAAAGAAACACTTGATTCTTTTCTTAATATCACCGAGGTGGAATTATTCCCTTTCCTTTACGCTTGTATTGAGATTTTCCTTTCTCGCACGTTGTAGCCAACATTGCACTTTCACCAAATTCCATAACAAGCCTCCTTCCTTCAACACACATGGTCATTAGTTCATTGATTGACCATTTATCTTTACGTATTGTACGAGATTTTGAACGTCTGCACCGCGTGGGAGTAAGAGTTAAGGATATAGTGCACCGTGAAGGATTCCGACATCTCAACCTCGAGATGCTTAAGTTGAGCCGCAATGTCCCTCATTTGCATAATGTGCTCGCGCACACCTTTCACACTGCGAGTCTTAAAGAAGAGAACTTCATAATAAGGGTGCTTGCTAAAGCCTTATCCGAAGTGACGAATTGATCATCAATGGCCTTCAAGAAGTCTTGAACATTGGTATGTGATCAACTAACCACGAATACCAAAGCAGAGATTTTAGTCTTAATGAACATCATACTAAGGCGATTAGATCGCTCCCATTGTTCATAAAGCATGATATTCTCTCGAGTACTAGTTTCGAGTAATTTTAGGTGGTTCGCTTTTTCCTAATAGCATAATCAATATCCATCCACCCTAATTGAAGGAGAATTCTTTCCTTCCATATTTTATAGTTATCCCTTTCAGATCGGGAATATCACAACTGATATCGAGAAATTTACAGGTTCGTAGTTCGCAATTAAAGATTATATGCTTATTAAAATTTAGCATAAACTATAATCATTCTTTACCAATGTAAATCATGAATAATATGAATTAGTGACATAAAAACTCGTGGGCTAAAGTTTTAATTCAATTAAATTCATCCTAACTTTACGATAAAACTATCAAATTATGTTCATTTTCCTAATCCCTGTGGGTAAATTAGAAATATAATTTGATATTATATCCTAATTAATCACACAAAAAATATAATAAAAATTCCTCATGATAAGATTTATTATATCACATATGATTAATTACAATTAATATTTATTTTCTAAATGTGATCCTAAATAAACTTTATTATAGTTTTAATTAATTAAAGATGCTGTGGCTACTCCCTAATTAATCAAACTATATGAATCACTTAAATATTAATGAAGCATAAAATCATAAACAATATTAATTTAATATTAAATGTACAAATATTATTTATCTTAAATTGCATAAATGACAATAAATTATACAAGCAAAATTAAATAATATAAGCATTAATTAAATCAATAAGTCATTTAAAAAAAAATTAATTTAATTATGCATAAATTATTTAACTAAATTTTATATGTATAATCAATTGCAAAATTTATACATATAAATACACAAAACAAATAATTTAAGCATAATGTATTTAAATAAAATTTTAATGTGTCCAAAAAATTATTTAAATAAATATAACATGTATAATAAATATTATACATATGATAAATTAAAATTATATTCAGAATTATTTTATATATTTATATATATATATATTTATTTATTTATTTATTTATTTATTTATTTATTTATTTATTTATTTATTTATTTATTTATTTATTTATTTTAATAAAAACTAAAATCTGAAACTATATAAAACTTATGCTCTTACATATGTTAACATAATAGTTTCAGTGGTCTAGTGGACAAACCATTACAAAATTCCTCAGTGGAAACTGGGTTCAATTCCCACACAAAGCAAATACTTTTTTTTTTTTTTAATCAAACATTGAATCTTTATAAATGTAAGTCTTATACAAAAATACACGTAACACCTGTTGTAGTCCACTGGACGAGGCTATTAAGTTTTCATGTAAGACTCGGTTTCGAGTCCCCCACACAGTGATTTTTTTTTTTTTTTATTTTTTTTTTTTTGAAAAACTTCATCTTCAATCCTTCAATGGGCCAATACGATTCGCTTCATACAATAACTGATACCCTACCGTATCTTTCTATTCCTATTGATTTTAATCCAAATGCTTTTTTATCAAAATTCTCTAATTCAATTTCTTAATGATTCATGATCTTAATTTTAAGTAAAAACTTCATTTTAAACAAAAAGTTAATTAATGAAGGAAATAAATACCATCAAGAAATTGATTTATTTTCTTCATTGTTTTTCAAGTTTAATTTTACGTTAATCATTCAAAATCAATATTGAAACACTTTATAATTTCCATATGCATCAAAAAACAATCAAAATAAAAAACCCAAAATTTCGCTTCGTGAAATGAGCAAAACAGGAAGTTGTTTTTCAAATTGCTCGATACCAAATGTTAGATACTCAATTCAACTTAAAACATTCATAAAACCATATGAACTCATAATTTAAATGCAGCTAAAACAAAATTGGATTGAAAACATACCTCATGCCATTGATTAAATTTCAAAGACTTACACGGAATTCCAACGGATTTTCTGCTCGATGCTTTCACCGGTTTCTCACACTTATTCTCTCGCATTGATTGTAATTCAATTGTTATGCAGCTTAATAGTGAGAGGACTGATATTTTTATTAAGGTTCTTCCATCAAGAACCTCGTTTTGAATCGACGTGATTTGCCTTTAACCGAATCATTACCACTGCTCACTAACGTTGCACCACTTTGATTTACATATAAACCTATATTTTCACAATATCATTCCTAACCAATTCTCAAATATGTTATTTTCTATTATTTTTATAAATTTGTTTCCTCTTTCTCACTTGAGGAAAAGCCCTAATGTCTTTCTTATTTACTTTTGGTTTTCATTTTCATCTACCAGGGATGGGATTCTTTCATTCAACTCAGTACATTGTTGTTTCTTTTCTTTATTTTTTTGAATAAAAATTACATCCTTGATATTGTTATTTATTTTAATCAATGTAGATTTAGTTTACTGTAAAAAATATCCTCACATAAACTTGATTTAGGTGATTTTAGACATATTATATTATATTTGGACGCATTTTTTATCAGAACTAAATCTTGATATGATATTTTCATTCGAGGCTTCATTGTTGTTCAAATATCAAAGAACTCAAGCCATAACATATCAAGATTTTTTTCAAATGATACAATCCATTTTTGCAATACACGCTCTTCACTAACTATTCTAAAGACAGAGGAGGCTTGAACTTATATCCATGCCAATATTTGCATTATTTGAAATTGATGTAGAACGAAGGGAAAAACCAATCAAATTATTAAATAATATTACTTGTTTTTTAATTATTATTTATGTTTATAAAAAAATTATATATATCTCATTTAAATATAAATATGTTTAAATTATTGAGTTTTTAAATTACAAGATGTATAGACTTATTTTATATGTATATAATTTTTTTACAATTTTATTAATATTATATACTTTAAATAACGCTATCAAAAGTTGAGAAAGAACTAATGTTGACTTCCTTACATGATTTTGTCATGTTTTTGTAATTGAATTAGTCTAACGAAGTAAAATTGACTTTAATGGTCTAATTAGTTAATGTTAAATATAGAATATTTGAATTATATTTTCTATTAGTAATAAAAATATATAAATTGATATAAAAATATTATTTTTATAATTATAAATTTTAAAAAATATTGTTAATATATATTATAAATATTGTTTTTCAATATAAATTAAAGTCAATCCTTTTTCGCATGGGTTGTAAATTACTTTAGATTTTTCTTAAAAATATATTATAAATGTTGTTTTCCGATATAAAGTCAATCTCTTTTGGGTATAGGCGGTAATTGCTTTTAAATTGTCTTGAAAAAAAACAAAAAAACTTCGGATTGTCAACCTCCCTATAATAGTGGTAAAATATATTATTATATTTTATTTCATGATTAGATTTCTCTATGCTAAAGTACTGTTTAATAAAAAATCAGCTTTAGATTTTGAGACCGAAATTGTATTTTTTTATCTTTTAAAAAATAAACGAACAATCTATTAAAATTCATTAAAACAAAAATTATAAAAAATACACTTAAATTTTTCTTTTACACATACAAAATCGATGTAAGACTATACCTATTTTGAAAACAAATATCAACCACAATTCCAATACTCATGCAACTCTCTTTTAGAACGTCATATAGTTTTTTTGGTTTCTTTTGAAATAAAAAAACCAAAATGAAATCATTTAAAATAGAAATCAATGAGAAGAGAATTAAAGTTTGTTTTAGCACAAAATCTTTGAAGATTAGAAAAGTAAGCATTTGTTGGGTACCCAAAAAACAAAAAGAAAAGTCAAAATAAACAGAAGTTGTTAAAGTCTTCTACACGATCGTCATCCTGTTTATTTATTTAGTGTTTTGGTGTGAAATTGTGAAAAATACATGAGAAACTTTCAAGCCTAACTAGGTCAATAAAATAAGGGAATTAAAAGCCTAAGATATGTATCTAATCTCACTTAGTTGGAAACTTCTGCACATTCAACCATCTCAGCATAGTTGGAAGATGTCAACATATCATAATGTGTTTTTATTCAAGGAAAACACAACAAGTATACTATGGGCAACAATAAGACCGACATGACATTGTAGATTTATTTCAATTCTCATTTGTTAAAGGTAGTACTACTCGTAATAAGTTCTTTTAGGCTAAACGATATCTGACATTTTAAAACCTCACAACTTGCTTGAAATAGGACGGGCTCATCTATCATGTAACAACTACAAGGTAAACGGGACTACTAATTATATTAATTTATATATTTATGAAATATTAATTATTTTTCTTTTAAAAAATAACACTTTCATTCTCATAATTTACACTACAAATTAACCTAATATAATATTTAATAACATTGATTAGTATTCTTGTAAAGGTTCCAACTAAAAAGTGAAATATTTTTTCATTATCTCAACTCAAAAGTAATGAGTTTTTGAATCGATAGAATGCAATCGAAATAAAAACACAAAAAACAAAATACTTGTTCTTAACGATCAAGCATTAAGTAATTATATATAAAAAATATGTGTATTATTATTACATTTTATTGACCTTGAATACCAAATATTACTTATCCGGGAAGTAATGAGTAATCCTATTGGACCGAACTAAAATATTCAACATTATTATGTGATGTTGTTAGGCATGTAAATTTAGCACGGTTTTCTTAAAACTCAAATGACTCGATCGTATTCGATCCTACTTGAAGTTTGATTAGGCCAAAATAATTTTATAGCTAGGCTTAAGGCAAACATTTAAATTACAAGTCTAGTGATGCAAATCCCGTAGAACAAGTCTTTAAACCCATAGAAAAACTTGTATTGAGAACCTCAAGAACCTTCTAGAAACCCATTAACAATTGAATCACAACCTAAGAAAGTTAAAAGCAGATTTATCATAAAGAGTCTTGACCCAACGGTTATAATAGAGTCATGAACCAAAGGCATAAGAAGAACACCACAAGGGGTTAACCTTGATAAGTTTAAGTTTGTTCAAAAGAACAAAGAGAAAGCTAAAGCCCACAATTTTATTAACTTTCTCAAATCTCCTTTCCATGGGCGACCACCATTATGTTTTATAGATACGACCACTTAAAATAATCCAGATGAAAATAAAAAACCAAATCGCAACAGAAATCCTAATGAAACAATCCTAAAGAAAAGAGAAATCCTAATAGGATTACAAATCCTAATGAAAATAGATCTACTACTTGGCCAACAGAAATGGATAATAAAGGCCTCTATAAAATTACATAAAGTATGTCCAAGAATTGAAATTACAAAAGAATTGAGTTTAATCCAACATAAATCAAATTTGTTGACCTAATGAAGCCCACAACAATGTGTGTTAAATACAGCCCCTTGAGCCAGAGCATAGTATAGATATTAAACCCATTAAATTGATTAAGTAGAATGATTCTGGCCTTCTTTTGAAGACATGGAAAGTACAATTGGATAGTTCTTGCTCTCTTCTTGTGATTGGTTCACTTGGTCATATGAAGGATCTTTGGATGTTTCTTAGACCATATCATTTCCTCATTCATCAAGAGAATTCATCTTTGAATCCTTAGTAACTCATTCCAAATTGCATATCTCTACAAGAAGGAAACAACAACATTATGAGAAATTTTTTAGTAATAAAACATACCTCTTTCTATTCTCTCATGTGTTCTCTTTCTTTTTTCTCTCTTCTTAGTCAACTCATTTTTTTCTCTCTTTTAAATCATATATTCCTTTATACTATTCTTTTTAATCAACACTTTAATATTTACATTACTTTTCTTTTTCACTATCATTCTCGCTTATTTTTCTTCACTTTCTTGCACTCATTTTATAAACTCTCATTGTTCTTCACTCATTTTCTTTAAGTTCAATTGGTACCCATGCACTTGTTTTGCGTTAGAGAAACAAGGGAATGGACTTATTACCTTTTACTAAATAATACTTATTTTATACCCACTATGGATAGCCATCCTATCAAGTTGCCAAGGTCTACCCAATAGAATATGACTTGCATGCATAGGTACTACATCACAGGATCTAATCACTATACTTTCCAATTGAAAGGGACATCAACACTTTTTTGTTTACTTTAACCTCACCACATATGTTCAGCCATTGTAACTTATACAGCTAGGGTGTTCTATGGTTGGTGAATTTAAATTTTCAACCATAGTGTGCTAGCTAAATTGGTACAACTCCCCCATTTGTAATTACATTACAAACTTTATTATTAATATGGCATTTAATGAGAAATAGATTCTTTATTTATTGCTCTATATCTGAGTCACCAATTACATATTTCAAAACTAAAACACATAGATTGTTTGATGAAAAATATATCACAAACCTTTCCTCATGTATTTGGTACACAAGCACCTCACTCAAGCTTTATTTTGGTTCTTTACAAACTAAAACCCTAATTAAGTAGATAAACAATTTTAAAGCTCAAACTAAGCTAGTTGGTAGCCCAAAAATAAACCAATGGTCATAGCACTTTAGAGACACAAGAAAGAAAGGAATAGCAAATAAGCAATTTGGATAGCAAGAAAATTTTGATAAAAAATGGATAGCAAATAAACACCTTTCGATCATATTTGTTGTTTCTTCTCTTTTTACTCTAAACCTTAAATAAAAAAACAAAATATGCAAGATGCCAAGGAATTATGAATGAAAACAAGAGCAAGATTAGATGGAAGAAAACAAACCAAAAACAAGATGAAACTATGGACTCCAATGAATTCAAACTTGACCTAACATAAAGACATGAAAAAGAGTTAGAATAAGAACAACAAGAAGAAAAACTCAAGAGAATCAAGAAATAAAAATAAAGAAAACAAGAAGAGATATAAATCTGATAGAACCTATACTTTGATACCAAATGATTTGAACCCCATATAAGAAGTCTTAAAACCCATAGACAGCCTGCATTTGAGAACCTCAAAAACACTTCTAGAAACTCAACAATAATGGAATCACACCAAGAATTTTAAAAGTATATTTATGAAAAAGAACCTTAACTCAAAGACTATAATGCAGCCATGAACCAAAGATATAAGAAGAACGCCACAAAGGTTTAGAATTTTTTGTTCAAAAGATCAAAGAGAGAGCTAAAACTCATAATTTTATTAATTTTTTTAATTTTCTCAAGTATCCTTTACATAGTGGTTGACCATTCTGTTTAATAACTAAGACTACTTAAAAAAATTCTAATGAAAATAGAAAATCTAATTGCAAAATAAATTATAATGAAACAATCCTAATGAAAATAGAAAACCTAATTGCAATGAATCCTAATGAAACAATCATAATAGAAATAGAAATCCTAATTAAAATAGAACTACTACTTGGCCAATCCAAATAGATAATAAAAGTCTAGTGATTAAAATTATAAAAACTTGAGTTTCGTCCCTTGAGCCACGTCATAATATAGAATTATGCCCACTAAATTTTCTTAGCCTAAATATAAAGCTCCATCAATTGCTCTCATTTCAATGATTAAAGTTTGGGTCTTTCTTGGAATCTTCTTGGTACACATTCCTTGCATCAATCCACACCATTTCTTGATCACTGTTGCGTGTTTTTCAACACACGAACTCGTGCAAGTATACACGGTCGCAAGTAATAACATTTATAAGTAAAGATCGATCCCACGAGGATTTGTTACTATAGTTTGTTGAGTACTAAAATTGTATCTCTCTGATTTTATCCAAAACACCGTTGATTTAGAAAAAGGTAAAACGAAAATAAGAGAACTCTAGGATTGCAATTTTTCACCAAACTAATCCACTCCAATCACATTATTTTCTTTAGATTTATATTTTTTAGTACATTTAATTTGTCAACCGAAAACTTCCTTTTTTATTCATACATCTCTTCCGAGCTCCGTACAAACACACCTCGTTAAATTAATTCACTATATCTCTATGAGAATTAAGTTCAATAAGATTCATTAAGTTTTAAGTTTTCAATAGGCCACACATACAATTAGGGTATATTCCTATCCGTCATCATACATGTCATTCTATCTACGAGAAATATACACAAAAATGCCTTTCTCAAGTTTATTTTTATGCCACAAATCGTTTTGATAAAATTCGTAAATAATCAAAAAGCATTAAGCGCAAGATAGAACGAACAAATCGAACGTCTTATAAATCTATAAAAAAAATAATTAAAATCAAAGCTTCATAAATTTAGATCAAATGCAACCCTAGAAAAATTAAATTACTTCATAAAATTAAAATTAAAATTAAAACAGATTCAGAAAAATTAGAAGAACAAGAAGGAAAATTAAAACATTACGAAACGAAATATTTGGCACACGCAGAACACAACAAAAGCCAAAAAATGGCTTCTGCGTGTTCTGCTGTCCAAAACCGAACACTACAAAATTTCTAAACTACACAAAAACTCTTCTCCAACCGAAAAAACTTTTAAAACTACTCCAAAAAAAAAACTCTAAACTGGAAAAAACTTTTCTACAACTAAAAACTATCTCCTATTTATAGCTAAAAAATACATCTAAAATATTACATTTTTTTTTATCGAAAACGCGTAATACTTTTTTATCGAAAAACAAAAACACGCGTATCGATTTTTGTATCGAAAAATATAAATTAAAATCACGCGTAGACAGGCGCCGTTTCTGCTTTTTTTTTATTTTCTCCCACGCTGCCACGTGTCGCTTTCCTCGATTCGTGAAAGATTCCCTCGGCCACGGGCAAAGAAATCATTGGATACACAAACCGGTTGCACGTAGAAGCGGCACACATGATTGGGGCGCCGAAAAAGTGAAGCAACGGCTGGAAACGGGGCGTGATCCAGCGCGGTCGCGCCCATTGTAAAATAGCTACGTGTCGACCTTTGATTAGCTGCAATATTCGTGGGACACGTGGCAGAATCTTATTCTGTAGATACTGAGGATACAATCTGCTACCATAACCCGTGTCACACATGATTTTTACACGAGCGGCTCGGTGCGCGACAACCGATGGACGGCTTAACTGGACCGTCGACCGATCCAACGGCCGAGATCGCCGGGAATCTACACCGACATACGTGTCTCTACTGACGGCCACAACGCGACACGTGGGCCCACTGTCACGCCGGCTGCGCAAAACGAATATCTCTATCCCCAATCTCCTTGGTCGGGCTTGATGGACACGCGCAAATGGCCGCTGATCCTTCGATCGACGGTCCCACGTTGTGAAGTGTGATGTCAGCGCGTGGACTTCATCTCCCCCGCGTTAAAACTCAAACTTTTATTAATTATGTTTTCACCCACAAATTTAATCCAAATTACATTTTTGTACTTTCTTAAATTACACTTTAGCCCTTTTCTAATTTTAAATTAAATTTTTAACTTTTAATAATTATAATTAAGCCCAAATTTAATTTAAATTATATTTTCGATTTATATAAATTGTAATTAAGAAACTATATTATCATAAATTATATTTGTGGACAAAAATATGAAATTAAGTACATTTTCGATACAAATTATTTAATTTTATTAAAAATGTATTTTTAGCAAATAAATGGAAAATATTAATTTATTTAACAAAAATTAATAAATATTAAACGAACATAGCAATTATCATTACTAAAATTGATGCAAATAACTGTATAAAATACAGTTATCAATCACATCCCATGGCTTGCTAGGACATTTAGCCTCTTCTTGAATCCATGGAAAGGACAATTGGATAGGTCTTGGTCTCTTCTTTCGACTTGTCCACTTGGCCATATGAAGAATATTTAGATGCTCCTTGAACCGTATCATCTAGCATGAACATGGCCCAATGTACAAGTTTAGTTTAATTTTATAAAATATATACATATCTTTGAATATTTTATATCATCGTCACTTTAATTCACTAATATTGCATTAAAAATTTGTTATTTTATCGAGAAAAATTTAGTTCATTTCCCTATTCCCCAGTTCCCTAAAAATGATCAATAATAAGAATGGACACTCAAAATGTTATGTTATCTACAATGTGTAAATTCTTCTATTTTGGGGGATTTTTGAGATAGTGTGATACATAAATTTTTATATCCTAACATGCATACATTTAAAGGGAGAGGTACGTGTCAAATGTATGATGTCAAGGGGAGTGACATGGTTGCTTTGCATCCTTGGTGTTTATGGTTTTCCTATTTATGAGTTTTTGTTATGCTTGTATGTTCATGTGATGCTTCTATGTTTGCATTCTTTTGTTTCACATGTTATCTTATATGTTTACCAACTCTCTTACTTTCAAGTTTTTTATTGCTTGTTTGTTCCATATAGTCAATTGCCTCTTATTTGTTGTTAGGATACATGACACATGTTTTTGTCGATAGACTTGGATGTCTAACCTTATGTATGTATATAGTATGGGATGAGTTTGCATGCTCAAATCTACCCAATTGTCATTGGGAAAAGATAGTTGAGTCACTAAGAGTGTGTCAACATGGAAGATAGTTGGACTCCTATTCAAGTTTTGCTTATAGATTTGCTAACATATTTATGTGTTGTTGCTGTTTGACTGCCTATCATACTGACATGTTCGAAGTGCATCGTGAAGTTCCTTATACCTGCTCATAACACGTAAAGATGTGGGGATCATTGTTATGTATCACATCATGAAGATGTATTTTATCTGCATATTTCTTAGCTTGTTTGTACACTTAGTTTTTTGTTTGTTATATGTTTTTATCTTGGTGTTTACTCAATGTTATTGTTTTTTGTTTGGTATGACTGTTATTGTTATATGTATTTCTATTTGACTTATCTCCTATGTATAGGGTTTTGGTGTGTTGCATACCTATATATGTGCTTATTTTATCTTTACATTTCATAAAGGGAGAGGAGTGGGTATAACTTGTGTTTATTTTTACATTATGGTTGTTTGCTGCATGGGGTGAAGAGTATAGTTTGCACAACATCTATATTGCCTGATATGCATACATTTAGAGGTATGGTTACATATGTTCAGGGGGATTTTATGTTACATGTAGATTGTGTGATGTGTTTATGGTGCATGTGGAGTGTCATTACCCTACCATTGTTACTTGTGTAGGGGTGACTTTATAGTATTTGTTAGACTACACTATATGTATTCTTGTTTTCTTTTCATGAGTATTTTTTTCATGTGTGTAGGTACATGTGTAACTATTAACAACATAATAGAGTTACAGCTTAGTTGCAACTTGGAGCTTAGTTGGAACTCAATGGATGAGGGAGACTAACAACATGGAGTGGGCCAGTAAGATGGATGTATTATTCACCAAGATGGATAGAGCACAACAAGACAAATGCATTAGAGTTAAATGTGTTGGGGGTCTCTTATTTATGAATCAAAGTTCATTCATATGAACAAATTCCTTAGGTACATATTGTATGAAGTTATTATGTTTAGATGTCATGTGTGTATTAGATTTGTGTGGTGTTTTGCCATGGAAAGCCAATGAGGGACATTATAAGTCCTGTCCTTTTAGGGTTAGCATTCTCATCTACAAAATACTATGTCTATATTTTATTTTATGTTTATGTCTATCTTGTATAAGGTTGGTTATTAGTGGCTTAATATCACGTAGGACACGATTTTGGTTATGAATGTTATATACACTTACTCTCTTATATTGCATATTGTTTGCACTATTAGGTGTTTTTTATTGTGTTATCCCATTTGGGACTTTGTTTGTTTTTCTGGTGTGTCTTGGGGAATCAATTTGTTGGTTATGTTTTCCTATTGGGAATTGGATGTTTTCCTATGTTAAAAATACCTTTCATTGTGATTTTCGATGAGTAAGCTTATACTCACCAATGTTACAACTATTGTCTCGTCGTTGCCTCGTTGGGGTACTTTCCACCATGGGGTAGTGACTATGCAATAACTATTCTAATGGCTTATTCCTTCATATTATGCTCCCTTATGTTACCAATGATGTGGCCAATGAATGGTCGATGAGAAGCCGACTAGGCCAATGATGGGGGCGATGAGGGGTCCGAGATAGTAAACTATTTATATAAATTTTCCTATCATTTTTCTTGTTTTCTTGGCCATGATTGTAGGAAATCATTGCTCGTTTGGAACCAATATTCTTTGGTTAATTCATGATCCATTTACCTTTCGAGTGTTAGGTTCAAAAATTAATGCATTATTTGTGTGATGAAGAACATCGAAGAGGAGTTTTTCTCATATTTCTTAAATATCGAGTTGAGTGTAAATACACAAGATTGACTAAGGATTTATTGAGATTTAAAATGCATAGTTGGCTAGTAAGGATCAAAATCATTTTATGGATTTTCTCTCAAGTTATGTTGCCATGTGTTAGCTGAGTTTCCATGTGTTAACTGGTAGTTGCAAGAGTAAAACAATTCTCATAAGAGAGAAGAATAAGTGGTTGCGTGTTGTGTTATGGTTGGTAGTTTCAAGGATGCAATAGTTACCATAGGTGATGAGCCTATGTAGGGGGAACCGTGTGTCGGCTAGGTGTTGCAAGATTGCAACATTGAGTATAGGTAAAGAGCCTATATGTTGTGTTAGTGTGCCTTGTGTCAGTTGGTTGTAATAGGGTCTTAAAGTGTATACATGTTGTTGATCACATCACATGGTGATGAAGCTTCAAGGATGAGATTGGATATACTTGGATTAGGTGTTTTATTAACAATGAACGAGGGCAGTATAAGAACAATTAGGGTAGTATAAGAACAGGTAGGGTAGGTATCTAGATTGGTATAGGTATTAGTGTTTATATTTCTATTGAGTTATAAATTATTCTATTTATTTAGTGAATTGTTTGTTGCTTATTAGTTTCCATAAGCAATCCAAGGATGTTACTACATAGGCAGGGGTCTTAAAGGTTTACCTTATTACATGTGTTATGTACGATTTAATTTTGTGAAAGTACAATCATTATTTACCAAATATGTTTAGATGGTCTTGAAGTGATTGGAAATATTTTATAGTTTTTCAGTATGTTTGCCTCATTCACATGCTATGTTTTGTTATCCATGTTAATGCATTTTGCTAGCCTTAATCACTAGTGTGTTTATTGTAGGTCTTCTATCTTATCTCTTGGTTATTATTCTGGTGTGTTAAGTTTAGGAGTTGTTTTTATTTATACTATACTATCTACTTAATTCAACTTGTGAGACCTACTTAACCGAGTTAAAATATAGTTCTCGAAAAGATTCCATGAGTTCGCATATCCACCCTTCTTTAGGTTTCGGATGGTTATATGGGGCGGAATTTCAATTCGCATTTGTGCAAGTATTCCAAATTAATGAACTATCACTTACACAAATAAATTTAGGGCTACATTTAGGGCCAAAATTCTTTATTATGAGTTTGGCATTAACTGATGAGCAAAACCGGAATCGCCGATCCTGCCAATACTTTGGTTTTATATTTATAAAACTCTCGCAAGTGCATGAATCAATTCATAGAAAATGATAAGTATACTCCCAAGGTTGATCTAAGGAAAGAATATATGTGGTTTTTGATTTATTATTCAAACTTTTAAAAACGAAATTAAATCCTAAACACCCTATCACAATATTTGGGTTTTTGTGTTTCTAATCTAAGAACATAAAAATAAACATAGATATGGATTCAAAAACATAGATATGAATTCAATAAATATTTATGCAAATTTTATCATTTATAATAGTGGAGTATTTATGGATATAATAACTAAGTTAATTATGCTTGCTCATATTATTTAGGTTATTAAAGATATAAATTGATATTTATTGATTCTCCCTTTTTTTATATGAATACTACATTTGGTAGGGTTAGATATTCTTTGTTAACTAAACAAATTAATTAACACCTATGGGTGGGGTTGATAACTAATTTGGTTAATTAAATTAATTCTTTTTTCTAAGAGATTAAAAATGAACCATTTAAATGCTATCTTTGGTGGGGTTAGACAGTTTAAACTTTATTCAAGGTGTCCAAATTAAACCTAAAAATTTAATTATTCGAGTACTAACTTTCAAGTTTTAAAACCACTATTGAAAACATGTTGTCAATACATTTTTGAGATAATAATTCTTATAAAAAGTTTTGAAATAAAGCTTCACTCTAACTACCAGGCGATTGTACAAACAAATAAAAGAACACTACTCTAAATTAGACCGGATAACTAAACCTTAAAATCTAATTTTCAGATTTAAGTTTATAATGAAAAATAATATATTTCTCTCTAACATTCTTAATATAAAATCTTGAATAAAAACAAAATCAATTCATTTTAGAGATTTTTAACTATTTAATATTTCGTAAGCATAACAACGTTATTATTATATCATGTTTATAAACTGCCAGCAAAGTTAAATTTAATCACAAACAAATTAAATTTAACATGTAAGAATAAAGCATAAAAAATAACTGTAAAGAAAATAAAATCTTTACAGTACTTTGATGTTATTCTTGTTGCTGAAAAACCTGCAAAAGGAATTTGCACTTCCATTTATTGAATCGAAAAGAAAATAAATTACAAAAACATAATTAATTCTTCTCAAAAAGAGAAAACCTTTAAAACTATGGAAAAAAAACTAAAAACTAAGAAATGGAGAGAAAGAAAGAGAAAAGAAGGTATGTTTTTAGGTGTAATTTGAAGTAAAGAGGATGAGGGTATTTATAGGTGAGGAAAGGAAGAAAAAATAGGTGAAAAAATGATTAAAAATGGTGGAAACGTGGAGTAGTAAATGATGACATCATTGTTGATGTCATGCTAACGTGGGGGCGTGCGGACTGGGCGATACGACGTGCACACACGTTGTTCGGCACGGCTGGGTGGCGTTGCACGTTAGTCGGCGCTGTTGGGCGTCTACGTGCGCAATTTTCTCCTTTTTGATATTTTTGATTAATTTTGTCCAATTTTTTCATATTTGATAACATTTACTCATTTTATTTATGAATATATTTACGATGTATTGCCTCTAATATTTTTCTTTGAGTCTTTAAATTACTTTTTAAGTGAAAATACTTAAAAAATAATAAAAATATATATGATTCCGAAAAGATATATTTATATAAATATATGATAAAAGCATATAAATATATATTTTTTTTATCAAATAAGGTGCATAAAATTATGATAATTTTAATACTTTTTAATTAATCAGTGTTAACCCAAATCAAAGTTCAAATTTAATTTAAATTTTATAAAATAGATGTATATCGGAATATATTATGGTAATATTTTATAATTTTTTGTATAAAGTAAACTCAATTATTAAGTTAAGTAAATTTAAAAGTTCAAAAAAGTTAGCTTCCAGCCTACCCGAGTGTTTTTGAGCTTACATTTAATTAGAAAATATTGATACAACCTAGGCCGACAATATATATGGCCGACAATGTCGCTCCAGCTTGAAATTTTGAGCTTGGTCTAGTCCCTCTTTCTCAAATTTACATTCCTACAAGTTTTTTTTTTAATTTGTAATGTATCAAGAATTATTTAGGTGAAATTAGTGTGTTTGGAACACAGTATCTGATATATAAACTATAATTTTATTGGATTAATTAATATTAAATTATATTATAATTAATCTTTACGTGATAATATTTATATAATGGGATCAACTTAATAGTAAATATTTTGATTATGTAATTTATATTTAAAATATTGAGTAATTTATGTTATGTAATTTTCTTATATATTAAAATAATTTCATTATAAAATTTATTTAAAATAAATATTTAATTAATTTATATATATTTTATATTTTAAAAATTAAAAAAAATATATTATTTTAATTTGAGGTGAAATAAAAATTAAAGGAACAAAATTTTTGAATAAAAAATCTAAAAAGATTAAATTAAATGTCAAACATGAAATAAATAGTCACCCACTGGTATGTCAAAATTTATTCATTATTGTATAATTTGTATTCTCTACAATAGGGGTATCCATGGTCCGGTCCGGTCTGGTTTTTTCTAAAAAAAATCTAACCGGATCGAACCGTTCATATTACTAGAATCGGATCGGACCGGACCGTTTGAAACGGTTTTAAAAAATAAAAATCGGACCGCACCGTTTGACTTATAAAACCGTTCAGTCCGGTTTAAGTCCCGGTTTGGTTCGATTTTTTTATAATTTAATGAAGAATAATGTGAAATTTTTAATATATTATTAAACCGGTCAAGTCCGGTTTGAACGGTTTAAAATTAATACAAACCGGATCGGACCGTTTGATTAGTAAAACCGTTCGATTTGGTCCGGTCCGGTCCGGTTTTACGGTTTGGTCCGATCCAATCTGGTTTTTGGACACCCCTACTGTACAATACAGAATGATTTGATAGCTAACACATGACTAATATAAATTATACATTCAGGTCCTTAGGCCATTTCTAACCCATTGCGGTATTTTAATGCAATTTTGCATTATTTTTCATCTCATATCCATTGTAATAAATATCATACTAAAATATATTAATCAAAAGTAGATATACATTAATTAATTTATAACAAAATCACTTAATTAATTATTTATTATTAATACTTAATTAATAAAAATAAATTTAAAAATTATAATTTTAGAAAAAATTAAAAATTAAAATATGGTCTGATATTTATGAAATGGACTAAACATTAAATTGCTGAAAAATGAACATTACATTCTAGTCAAAGATATAAAATAAAATATAAATTAAAACTATATTTTTTATATTTTTTTTATCTTTTATAAATAATTAAAAATAAAAAATAATGTGATGAAAAGTATCGCATCATATGCATCATATGAAAAATAGTGTTAAATATAACACTGTTTCTACTATTCATCCATTATTTTAGTGCAATTTAAAACTTCTTTAAAGCAATTTTTAATACCAAAGTCGCTATATTTTATTGGGACATGGCGTCTTTGAAGCTGCTCTTAATACTGTGTTACTGCCATAAGTGAACAAATGTATTAAGAGTTTATGATGATTTAATTACTTTTTCTTCTTATACTTTTTTTTTTGGCTAAAGCTTCTTAGACTTGTCATGCCTCTTGTTTCAGAGAGAAAAAAATAGTGCTCAGATGTTATTTATTATTCTTAAATAAAATTATTTTCTTTCAATCGCTTATTAATTATTTATTTGTTAAAAATTATTAGACCAACTACAAATTTTATTTAATCAAAATACAATATTATTAAATATCAACAAAAAAAAGTCAATAATTCTCCTAAAGTCATGTTATCCATAAAGTCCAAGTCAACCGTGGACGTCTACTTTTGTTCAAAAAAGAAAATAAACATGCATGACTAAACGTAAATTATATAAATTTTTTAGTAGTTTTATCCTTTGGATACTTCTTTACGTTTGAAAGATATGTAACATAGTAATAAATAAATAAATAAGAAAAATTAACTTAAGTTAATTACAATATAGATATAAAATAAATATGAAAAATTAACTTAAGTTAATTACAATATAGATATAAAATTAATATGAAAAATATTATTAATCAATTAATCTATTAAAAGTATTTAATTTAATCTTTTTCTAAATTTAAAATACATTTTTTAATATATAACAATATTATATTCCTAATTATTTTAACTATAATTTAGATTTTTATATATGGGAATGATATCTTAGAGGTACTTTAATTAATACATTAATACTCTAAATGTCTTACATATTATATTAAAAGTTTTCGTTTTAGTACTTTAATTTAAATATCGGTAACATTTCTATCATTTATCAATAGTAATTAATTTTTACCCAAAATATTCTTTGATTTTGTAGTGAAAGATTTTTATATTTTTCTTTTTAAAAATTAACTAGAGCTAAAAAATGATTTTTTTTTTGTTAAAAGTTGGGTTCTAACACTTCCTACTAAAAGTTACAAAAAAAAATATTAAATTTATATCTTTAAAATAAAATAATATAAATAAATATTAAAAATCATAGTATTTCAACAATTTTATTGGACACAATAAAAATATTTTTTATGAATAATTGATATGGATAACGATGAAAACATTTTTCATGAACAATAAACTGAAAATATTTGTATTATTAATGTTGTCAAAGGAAAAGCTTCTAAAAATTAACTAACTTTTTTCACTTTTTTAAACTCTAGTTAATTGCTAAAAAGGAAAAAACAATCGTTCATGAAAATGCTAAAAGGGTATTTTAGGTTAAAGAAAATTGTTGCTATTCAAAAAGAATAGAAAGGATACCAATACTTAAATTGGGGTACTAAAATAAAATTTTTTAATATGTGATATTTAGGGTAACATTAGGATACCAATAAGATACTAGACCTTTAATATTTCATAAACATTACAACATTATTAATATCTCATAGTATTTTCAACCAAATATGTTTAATTTAATAAATGATTAGTAAGTTAAACATAGCATTAAAATAGTACATAATTAATTCTAAAATTAAAATAATATAATTAAAATTAATACCTCAATTGTATCTTCAAAATACAGGCTTTTAGTACATATTTGTATTTGAAAAACCTCCAAATAGATCTACCTAAATTTTTATGGAGTTGAAAAATTACTACTACATAAATTAACTATGTTCAACTCTCAAAATTGAGAGAATAACTTTGAAACTAAGAAAATAAAACTAAAAGAGAAAAGATAGAAAAATAAGATGATGAGGAATGGAAGGGATGATTTGAAATGAAGAGTAGAGATTGGTATTTATAAGATTGGATTAGAGGGTCACATGCCATGGCATGCAACTTTCCACCTCTACAAGATGCGATGATTTTGTATGCATTGTAATCTTGATCCTAACCACTTAAGTTGCAACACACATTTTTTTCACTACCAGGGCACACATCAAACTGTATATTTTTCATTTTCTTTTGTTTCACCTCCTTAGTAGGAATATATGTAAGGCTTACATATGTATTATCTTTTATTCTTCTTTGGTTGTAATAAGTGTTTTCTCGTACAATTATTCAAGTTGAATTATTTTGATATCAGAAATACTTAAAAAATAACTTAACATACATATGATTCAGAAAACATAGATTGTTTAAATAATAATAAAATTATACAAATATAAATATATTTTAACTCTAAAATGCATGTAAATCAGGTTATTTTTAGTGTTTTTCAAGCACTTATCAATAGTATGATGTAAAAACTTTGTGGTTGACATAGTATTTTTATAGTAGGCCCCAAAAGGTCCAATTACAAAAGTGCATTTAACCATCACTAATGATAGTTTTTTATGTACCAAGCCTAGAAAAAATGTTAGCTTTTACAAAATTTGCGACAACTTTATAATCATTAATCTTGATGGCTTTAGCTTCCACCCATTGAGATACATAATCCATGGTATAAAAGATGTATATATAACCATTATATAAAGAAAAAGGTCCCATGAAATCAATATACTACACATCAAAAATTTCAACATGAACAATGGGTGTTTGGGTTATTTAATCTCTAGGCCCTATGTTATATGTTTCTTTACGGCGGTCATAAGCTTTGCAAAAAATATATGTGAAGTTGAACAAGTTGGGCCAGGAGAGTCCACTCTCATGAAACTTGAGAGTGATCTTCTTGGCACCAAAGGGTCCTCCATGTGCACAAGTCTAGAAAATGTTGAGTATATATTGGAATTCAATTTCAAGTATGCACTTTCTCAATATCGTAGTTATATAATAAAGTGATAAAAAAGTATTATCTTCGGATTTGTAACTTATTTTTGACAAATACCAAAATTATGATAATCTCAATTTTATCTAAAGAATTCACTAAAGTTGTTGTATTTAAAATTTAAAATTAAAGATATTGTTCAAAAATCAAATTAATGGGAATAAAACTTCTAGGAAATCGATTTCACATAATCCCTCACTATGCTTTACTTATCTAGCTGATTGAATTTAATTCTCTCTGTTTGTTAGAAATCTCCAAAAATATCCAAAAACTTCTTTCGATAGTCAATTGAAAATAATCTTATTCATTAATTTACACAAAAATATGCAATTTAATAAAGTAATAAATCATTAAGATTAATGATTTTTAAAATTACACAGGTTCATACAAGTTTTTCGATATCTATATTTACCTATGTCGAAATATTCCAGATCTATCCTATAATTTAGTAAATCACAAGACTAAAATTATTTAATTAATGACCGATTAATTAAAAGCATTAAATTTAGAATAAATTAAACAAACATGAAGAAAAATAATTCAAATTAAAATAAAAAATCAAGCATAGTTTAGAATTAAATTACATTTTTTTCTTAAAATAAAAATAAATTAGTTCATACTAAAACTTAAATTAAACATAAACAAATTTAACATATTAGAGAAATTTAAAGAAAATTAACTCATAAAAAGAATCCTTAATTTTGCATCGATGTTCTCTCTCTTATTTTGATTTCTTCCCTCTATTCGTTTCTGCTGCTGTTCCTTTTTTCTATTTTTTTTTTGTTTTCTCTCGCAGCGGCTGTTCTACTTCCCTCTTTCTGCTTCTGTCTGTATATATAATAAATCAATATATAAATCAAACCCTCAGCGCCAACCTTTTCCATCCCGATCGTCCTAACTGATTTCCATATATATATATATTAATTTAAATTCGATTTATATAAAATTTCATTTAAATTGAGAGTATTAGATGATATGTTTATAAAATTTTGGATCTTAATTATCTTAAAATCTGTAATAAAATTTAAATAATAATAATAAAATCCAAAATCAATAAAATAATAAATAAAATTAGATTAAAATTAAAGTTAATAAGTGATAAATTATATCAAATTATACAAATCATTAATCCACTTTCATGAAACTTGAGAGTGGTCTTTTTGGCACCAAAGGGTCCTCCACGTGCACAAGTATGTAAAATGTTGAGTATATATTGGAATTCAATTTCAAGTATGCACCTTCTCAGTATTTGATTGGGACAATGTTTCCATAGATATGGATCATCCCATAGATAATACATGGCTTCATTTCAAAGCTTGTGCTTCTATGCTGTCGATAGATTTCTTGAAAATTGCTAAATGCAAGGCATTTGATAATGTCAACAAACCATGATGTTAGCTCCTCAATAGAAACAAGTTGCTCAATTGGGAATTGTTCTTACAATGGTAAGGAGTCCTCTTTTTGTATCATTTGACTCAAATGGTTAGCTACTAAGTTTTCAATTTCCTTTTTGTCTTTGATTTTTAAATCAAATTCCTGTAGTAAGACAATCTACTTAACATGTATAGGTTTTGCATCCTTTTTTGTTAGCAATTATCTGCATGGTTAAAAAATAAAGTTACTTTAGTGCCTAAATATGATCTAAGTTTTCCTAAGGAAAAAATAACTGTAAGTAGATCTTTTTTCGTGGTGAAGTGGCTATGTAGATCATTATTGAGGATTCTAGAAGCAAAATATATGACATGTGGTTGTTTGACACTTAGTTGTCCTATGTAAGGTTTATGAGTGTTGGTAATATTTGTGTACAAAATATCCAAATATAATTTTAGTTTTTAAGTGAGTCTTTCAAAAATATTTTTTAAACCAAAGAAACTATCACATGAACACATCTCAAGTATATACCTATTTTTATGCATGTTAGATTCTATAGTAGACACATAGGAACATTTTACATTTAGATCACTCAATCGATTAATACATATCTATATTGATCAAGGTGAGTAGATAGAATGAGAATCGATCTACCATAGTAAAAAAGTCCTTGATTTTTTTCAATTGAAGTAGATCTATTGAGGTTTAATGTTCGATCAATCGAGTACTAGATCAACTCAATCGATCGAAAATTGAGTAGATTGATCTACTTATTTCATAATTTTTTTATTACCTTAGATTGATCAAAGATTGGTTTGATTGATCGATTTTTTTGGCTCGATCAATCAAGTGATCAGGTTTCAAAATTTAACTTGCTTTTTACTCGAGCCAAAAAATTTAATTGCTAATTTGTCTCTATTATTTATTACTCTATGAATTGTTTAATGTTTGAATTGTAATGCTTCATATTTTATTCAACAACACTTGAGTCAACTTTTGCATTCTAAGCTTTCTATATAAATCTATTTCGCAAAAACTGTTTTGGTAGGCTTTTTTCATTTGTTAATTTATCAAAACATTTGTGATTGTATTTGATTGATTAACAAGCTTACACTATTTAATTTATTATGCTGAAACATTTGTTCTAGCATTACTAGTAAGTTTAATTTATTGTTATTCTCTTAAATCACCTAGCTAGTATTTTTCATTATTTAATTCACTCTAAGAGACACTTTGCACTTATGTTATTGTGCTAACTTTTTAGGTGCTATCTGAATGGATTTGATAACTCATGTGACTTGAGTTTATCATAACATTGGTCTGGATCAGAACACCTTGTTTGTGGAGACTATGAAAGAAAATAGAAACTTGTAAATAGGTTACTTGGAGGCATTACCTTGGTAGGTTGATTGAGTCCTAGCCTAAGGGATCAGTAGTTTTCTTCTTAGGTCATTCTTGTGGGCTAGGTTGTTTTCACCTAAAAATCTCATATGTTATTTTATTTATACATGATTGCATGTTTGGTTGTCTACAAAAGTTTTAACTTGTCATATTTTCACTAATTATATAATCAACCATTCTAGTTAATTAGATCTATAACTAAATAAAAATTTTGTTGGTATCAAATCGAGTCATTAGGTATACTTCATGTTTACTTAGGACCTTGTTATGGATTAGAGTTAAAGAGAACTTAGACCTATGAGTTCAAAATGTAAGAAATCTAAACTCATTATACCCAAATGTTTTGAATTCAATGGGATTGGTCACTTTGTAGTTGAGTGTGCTAATAAAAGGAAGAGAATTGAAAAGACTTTCAATGCTACCCTTAATGACTTTAGAAAGTGACAATGACAATCCTAATGAATTTAAATTAAGGCACCAACTACCTGGCATTTGATGTAAAGATTGGTGAACATTCTTGTAAGTTTGACTTTAATTCTAACCTATTTGAATTCTTATAGTTACTAATTCATTCTCACCATTTTTTCATTATTGTTAGACTAGATTTCTTTGGTACCACCTGTACTGGACTTATCCACTTACAATATAAGATGAGGTGCATCTAGCCATTTAAGTATCTCTTTCTTTACTACCTTCATCATTGGTAGATTTCATCGGTGTTGTGCCTCTCTTGTTGGTTTAGGACTCAATAAATATCCAATGCATGCACATGGAAGGACTTATACCTTTGATATCAGTAATGGTCCATCTTATAACAATTTTGTGATCCCTTAAGACTCTCAAAAGCTTGTCTTCTTATGCCTGAGACAAATGCTTCGTAATGATGACTGGTTATGTGTCATTGTCTCCTAGATATATGTATTTTATGTGAGATGAGCGAGGCTTCAATTCCAATATAGGTACCTACACAATAGAAGGAAACAATTTCTCAATGTTAATGGGTAGGAAATGTTTTTGATTCATACCCTTATGTCTCCTTACGAAAATAGCATTACATTGACTTGAACCAACACATCTTCTACGACTTCCTTTGTGTATGCATTATACTTGTCAACTAACTGTATAATAACACCAATGTCCTTGAGAAAAACAATGTCAAGTGAAGCATACATAGAATAAGCATTGATGCTTGATGCATAAAAACTTGACAGTCAAATTTTTTATTTATAAAAAGCTTTCAAGTGCACAAATCACTTGTAATAAGCAATAAGTATACTTCTACGATCTTTTCTCAAGGAATTGTAGTGGTTTTAAAAAGATAAATTAATTTTCTAATTTAGTTAAGAAAAATAAATCCTAAACATTCATTCAAATTGTTGGTTTAAAAGAATAGAAATGTAAATTCTAAATTAAATTAACATCTAAAAAAAAGCAAGTATAGAAAATCACATAAATGAAAGCAATAAATTAAACTGATGAATGAAAACAATAAAACTATATTAAACCTAAGATGATGGATGTATTTAAGATATTAGCAAGCTAACCCTTCATGGACATAACAAATTAAATGATTTAAATATAAGATATATTTTAGTCGTTTAATTTCTTTTAAATAAAATTCCTTATAATAATGATAAGTTTTCATTAATAATCAATTAATCAATTCTTCCTTAACCGAGGTTGGAATTGATTAATTGATAAACTATATATATATATATATACCAAAATTTTCAATTACTAAACCATCTAATTTAAGAGAAACTAATGAAATTAAAATAGGTTCTTATTCATTTTGCACAACTAATAGCATATAATGTGTCAATGCTTAGTTTTAAAATATTTTCTTTAATCATAAATCAAGACTTGGTCCATCATTAATTTATGATTAAAGATTTAAAGATTGTGAATAAGAAATAAATCTAAAATTTTATTTATTTAAATTACAATACCATTCTTCCAATCATTTGAAACTGATACTAAAATCCTACATACAGATTACAAAAAAATAAAAGATATAACAATAAAATTATCGCTTCTCGATAAAAAAATGATCCCAGATCTCTGAATGGGTTATCATTATCTCCTTTAAATCCTTGGATAATCTTTACAATTGGAGGGTTTTCTCTCTATATCTTTACATGTTAGTGAAACATCTAACCTAAAATCTACCATAAAACTACTCGAATGGCTATAGAGAAACAAATTGTAAACTATAAACTATTCTATGTTTTTTATTTATTCTGGTGTGCTTTATAAGAGGGAAAATGAGTCTGTATATAGTAGTAGAAAGGAAAGAAAATTGGATAATGATGGATTAATTATCGCACGTCCATTACTACAAAAACTAACTTATAATGAATTTAAAGTTGTTACGCTGAAAGACCGACATAAAAAATTAAAAAAATAGCGCCGATCTTACGTGTCAACCAACGCTACTATTTTATTTTTTCATAATTTTTTGAGTCGATTGACACATAGGACCGACTTGAAATCCTATGTGTAGGGTTAATCCTACATGTCAACTGATGCTACACACGTTTTTTTTTCTTTTCTCTTTTTTCTCCCCCATTTGACAAAAAATTTAAATTTACCGACCCCACCATTTCTGCCTCTTCTCTACACTTATCTTTCTTATTTACTCACTTTCCCTCTTTCTTATGCTTGGTCTATTATGCTCCAAGTACTCTCTCTCTCTCTATAGAATTTTTTTTCAATTTTTTCTTTCTTCAAATCTTATTAAGTTCACTTTTTGTCTCATTCAGTTTCTTGAGCTTGTACAATCAGGATGGTGTCACCTCTATTGGCCTCGATGATGCAGCTTCCAAATTAGGTTTTTATCTGATTTCGTTACTATTGTTTTTAGATTTTTCTTAATCTGTTTCTTTTACAAATCTAATGGTTTTTGAATTTTACAGGGGTTGGGAGATGACAGATCTACGATATTTTTAATGTATGTGTTGGGGTATGATATTTATTTTTCTTGTTAAAAGTAATGTTTATTTGACTGGTTGTGAAATTATATTTGTAGAATTTCTTATAGATGGTTTGAATTTTAATTTAGGTTATTGCAAGAAAAGCAATAAATCAGTGTTCATGGAAAGGATTTGGAGCTATTCCTATGGTTCTACAAGGTTATAAGGATAATAGAAAAAAATACAAAATTTAAAGTCGGTTCATCATGTGAACGACTTTAAACTTAAAATAAAATTTAAAGTTAGTTCACCGTATTAATCGATTTTAAATTTTAAGTCTCCTAATTTTAAGTCAGTTATTAACTGACTTTAATAGTATTTTTTGACATAGTGATCATTGCCCATATTTTCCACCATCATGGCCCACATCTTGTTTTATCTCACCTCCATTTGGGTAGATATGATCGCACTATGGCCAATAAATATCCATGTTGTGGCCCAAGTGAAACTATTGTTTTACATTATCTTATTGTTTCATCTCTTACAAATTGGTTTGAACACATGTAAGATTTTACATGTATTGTTATTTTAATCTTCTATGTTGAAAATGAGTACTTCAAGTACGATCTTCATGCATTGATCATTTTAATCAAATTTGAAGCAAGAAATACCTGAAAAACAACAAAACATACCCATGTTTTCGAACACAAAGATTTTCTTATCTAATGATAAAATCATGCAAATTCAAATCAATTTATAACATTTAAGTGCAAATAAATCATGTAATATTAGTGTTTTTCAAGCATTCATCAATACTCCTAGATCTAACATGGCTTTCTCAAACCTAGTATTTCCTATAGTGCATTGAATAGTAAAAGTACCATGCACTTAAGGGGTAATTTTCTTTGCAACACAACAGAGACATTCTTTCTTAAATTAACTAGCTCATTACCTTTAAACTTTAATTTAGTAATGCAAAGTTCCTTGAAAAACTTAACATACTTGGAACTTGTTTGATAGCATCCAAGAAAGGAATGTTGACTTACACTTTGCAAAAGATCTCCCAAATAACTTGTTCGTGTGCTTCTTTATTGGATTTAGCAAACCTTATAGGAAAGGGAATCATAGAAATATCAATGTAAAAATTTGGTTTGGATTTTACTTGAGTAGTTTTACTTTTTCTCTTATGGAGTAGGCTCCCCATATTTTTGTTTTTTGTTCTTTATGTCTAGGCTCCCCTTTTGAATTGGTCTTAGTTTAGGTTTTAGGGAGCTCTTGAAGTTCTTTTCCACTCTTTAAAGTGATTTTATAAGAATTTTCTTTTTGATCTACCTCATTTGGAATGTTAGCATACTAGATTTTTAAGCTTTTAATTTTTTAAGAGTTGTGGCTAATTGAACCATTCAATTTTTCATGCTTTCTACTGAAGTCTCAGTCTTGTTGATTCTTTCTCGAGCCTCTTATTGAAATTTAACAATGTTAGTTTCTATATCATTGATCAAGTCTTCTAGAGACTTACCTTGGGATCAAGGTTGGTATTGTTATGGTATGGGATTGGGAAATCCAGGTGGATTATAGGGAACACATGTTTGATTGTTATTTGAACACCTAATATTATGGTGATCTTTACATCCATAATTATATGTATTACTATAAAGACCATACCTGGGCACTTTCCTAGAAAACCACCAATAGAATTGGCTTGTTCCTATTGAATTGTGGAACACATATAAGCAAGGTTTCCCACTGTAGAGAATCCACCGCATGTTTTCACCTATCATATAGCTAGTTGTTGCAATAAAGTGGTTAGAATACTTATTTGCGGCTCAAGGTGAGAGTTAGTGTTTATCTCATTTATCTTACCTCTTGGGTCAACTTCAGTACCAAATTGTTGAGAGTTGGAAGCCATAGTTGTAATTAAGGTTGGTGCTTCAGTTGGTGTTTTATTTATCAATGCCCCACAACTAGCAGCATCAATTATTTTCCTCTTTATAGGGCTTAGCCCTTCATAGAAGTATTGTAGTAAAATTTGCTCACTTATTTGATATTATGGGTAGCTAAAATATAATATTTTAAATCTCTCCCAATATTCATAGAGTGTTTCCCCATTTGACTATATAATTGTACATATTTTTTTCCTTATTATGGTAACTCTAGAAGCTGGAAAATACCTTTCTAGGAACTGTCTGACCATCTCACTCTAAGTTATAATTGATCCATAGGGTAGATAATATAGCCAATTCTTAGCACTATCCTCTCAAAAAGAAGGGAAATCCATAAGTTTGACTTGTTCCTCTATGATCCCAACTAGTTTTAGGTTGGAGCAAACTACATTTAATTCTTTCAAATGTTTGTTTGTGTCCTCTCCTTCAAAACCTCTAAAGATATATAGCAAGTGAATGAGTCTAGATTTAAGTTCAAAACATACCTCTAAATTGGGGTTTACTATGGACAAGGGTTGCTTCTCCAAGTTAAATGCAGCCAATTCCATAAGAGTTGGATCAAAAACTACCATGTTTTGTTGTTTTATGTATACCTAGAAATTAGAACATAAGAAGAGAAGTTAATAAACTAAAACATAAAAGAAAATTTAAAAAATCAAATCAAATTTAATAAAAAAAATACCATGTTTTTTTGTTTTATGTATACCTAGAAATTAGAACATAAGAAGAGAAGTTAATAAACTAAAATATAAAAGAAAATTTAAAAAATCAAATCAAATCTAATCAAAAACTACCATGTTTTGTTGTTTTATGTATACCTAGAAATTAGAACATAAGAAGAAGTTAATAAACTAAAACATAAAAGAAAATTTAAAAAATCAAATCAAATCTAAAAATTAAAAATATGAAAAAATTAAAATAAAATTAATATAATAACTAGTGAAAATGAAGTTAGAAAACAATATTTGACAACAACCCCAAAAAATTAATACACTTGATACATACAAGTGTAAGTGATATATATATATAATCTATGAGTATTGTTAACAATAAATACCACTATTTATTAAGTTATTAGTAAATTAGCACAGTGGGTTTTTTGAAAGTTGTTTTAAAGGAAAATAACATAAAGCAATAAATAAAATAGAGTGATCACAAATTTGAGAGAAATATGTGATCATGGGAATATCCTCACAACTAATGTACAATTTAACAAATTATGTCATAAATTAATATTTAATTTATCCATCCCAAATTATTATCATAACTTAGAATTATCCTTAAATTCTTAAGTCCAACTTGAAAATTCTATGCAACTAAGACAAGACATCAAATACATATTTTCTTACTTTGTAATTGAAGTAGAATACTATCATAAATCAATCCTAAATTAGAAAAACTTAATCATAATTTCTAGATAGCTTATTCATTGCATTAAGTTCTAAAAATGATATGACTTAACTATGCAGGATTACAATTCGTACTAACTTTTAACAAAGGCATCAACCCTACTTCTCACACTATCACAAAACAACAAGATTCCACTTTGAATAAGAATATTAGCAACTATATAATAATACCACTCTAACATCTTAAACTAGTATTAAACATATACATACAGTAAATTAATTAGCTACTCTAATTCATACATGCATATTTTATAAAATTTAAATTTAGAGTTAAACATATCAAGAATCAAGATTCAAAACTAAAAATTCATCATAAAATTAATTAATCAAATCATAGCCTAGTGCTTGGAAATTTCCTGTAATCATATAATAAAACTATCCAGACATAGATTCTAAAAGAATCATCGTAAAAATCTATACAATTAAGAAAGAATAAGAAGAACTATTGATTGGAATGTATGGTAAAATTCTAATTTGTTGTTGCCTATATCTTGCTTCAGCTTCAAATCTTTATTTCTCTATAATTTTTTGTGCCTCTTATGTGTATTTTGTGCTTAACCATAATTACATATTTATAGAATAAGAGTTACACACAATGTAATTAGGGTTAGGGTTTTAGAGATTTAATACATAAAATTATAATCCTAAAACAAGTATCTCAATGTGTTGAAAATCTTACAATTCTATGAAAATTCGAAGTGGGGGCCATAGTACACATACAAGCATGCTACGATGCAATGTGAATTTTATACTAGGAAACTACGCTCAAAAGAATTATGCTGCAAAGAATCTGAAATCATGCCATAGTGCAAAACTAATTCCTATGCTCAAAATTTCTCTCGATATCCATCTTTCACAGTGTGTAATCTTTTTCAAAATTTCATAGGGATCTAAGAGGAGTGTGTTGTAGGATGATTTGACTTATGCCTCAGCGTACTAGTTTAGCTCCAAAACACCCACTTTTAGCCTTGGTTGCTTGCATTTGTTCCTTAATACTTGTGTAACATACAAAATAAACATATAAACACATGGGAAACAATAGATTATCATAAATGTGAGGGAATAGATACATACATATATAGGTAAAATTGCATTGATCTTGGAGTTGTGTGTATCAATTAATATTCGATGTACAGTTATGTTGGCCACTAAAGGGTGCCTACTCGGGCATCTATGTGAGGATGGATCAAACTATGGGCTTCTCTTTTTGAAAATGTTTATATCTAAGCTCATGATTTTAGGTTCTTTTCCTGGGTTGCATGTAGTTACAACTTGTAGAATATTTGCGCCTAAGTTGGCCCCTTGGATGAGTGCTTTATGTGCATTGTTGGAACTACCATTGGTAGGGCCTCCTATAATGACTCTAATCTTCCAAACTTTCTATCCTTGAGGCTATCTTTTCTCTGGGTGGGAAGGCATGTCGTTAAGGATATAGTTGTTATGGCCTTGGGCTATTGAAAAAATCTTCTAAGTATTATTTTCTAATTAGTTACTCAATTCTAGCCCTCAACTATCACGAGTTCTCATTTGAATGGCTAGTTTCCTTATAGAACTTGTAGTATTGGGACTTATCCTAGTTGATTTTTTTCTATTTCTTGTGCCATCGCACCTTGTACTGGTGCTCAACTTGCATTAGCACAACCGTTCTTGTTTTGTTGATAGGGGTGTAAATCTTGAAACCTTAAATAGAATGGGTAAGATTTCTATCCTTGGTCTTTTTATTTTATTTTTGGTCTAGCTTAGACCTCTTATTGTCATGGCATATGGGCTCATCGCTACCCCTACGCTTCTACTCCCTGGGCTCCTTTCTAGAAGGCTCTTGATTAGTTTTGGTAGAGATCATCTCATCCACAATGATATAGCTACTTACTAGCTGAGTGACCATAAAATATGTAGTTGGGTAGCCTTTTTCCAAGTCCCTTTATAGTGCCATTTAATGTAGGGCTTGATTTAAGGTCATGATGGCCATAAGGTCTAGGAAATCTACCACTTGTATCTTTTTCGAGTTGAATTGGTCAAAGAAGAATTTTAGGGATTCATCCCTTTCTTGATATAAAGTTAGTATATGTGTAAGATTCTTTGGCATCCTTCCCTTGGCTGAGAAGTGAGACAAAAAAATTCTCCCAAAATTTAAGAAGGAATTAATAATGTTGGGCTTCAGGGTACGGTACTAAGATCTAGCCTTGTCCATAAATATAAGTTGGAAAGTCCAATACTTGGCCATATTAGTGTAGGCATAAAGGTCTAACTCTTGAATTTTTCTAGGTGCTCTAAAGGGGTCCTTTTTTCCATCATATGTGCCCATTTTGGGCAACTTGAATTTATCAGAAAGTGGGATGACCATGATCTTTGAAGTGAATGGGGACTTAGTAGAGATCGCTAAGTCTATAAGTCTACCTTGTCTCTACTAAACCTCTTGTAGTTGTTTAACGAGTCAGTTAATGGTGGGATGAAGGATAATCAATACTTCTTCTATATTATTGTTCTTAGGTTACACTTAATACTAAGGCTACTTAGTCAGCATGATAGGCTTGGATAGAATGTCCTTGCTTATAGGTCTCGAGGTGGTTCCATAGATCATGATCAATATAAGTCTTTCAAGCTGGTCCCAATTGATCCAGAATAGATGATCAAATAGACTGCTCCTAGCTTTTAGGGTTGGATGGTTTAGAAAGGTGTGGGTAGATAAGGTCTGGATGACTTGGATCTTTAGTCCCATTGTGTATGGTCATCTCATCGACCAAACCTTGGATGGCTGTGGGTCTAGCCTTGTGCACTCTAGGCATTAAAATATGTTGTAGGGACATTTTCTAAGGTCAGGGTTGGTCTAAGAGTCGGTGCCTCTAATAGGTGTTTCAAGATGGCCTAGTGCATATTTTCCATCAGGTTCAAACAGGCTTCAGCACGAGCTCTGCTCCTCTGAATCTACCAGGCTAGTTATGACCGAGCAAGTACTAGTGCAGGATTTGCATTCTTGAAAATTCATAATGGAGCTAAGAGGACTGACAGATGGATGGCCTATTGGTTGATAAGTTGGACTTCCTGATTGTTACTCAGGGTCTAAATGATGGAGCTAATTACTAGTCCATGATTAATTTTAAAAGTTCAAAGAGTCAATTAGCACTACTACAATAGTGATCTTTGGTCTCGAAAATTTAACCATAATTTTTTTAAAAACCAAGGTCTTAGGTTTTTGGTTTTGATTTAATAAAATCTGTGACTATAGTGTGTATATATAACCTCATTTTTTATCAGTTTCTGTGACCATAAGTTAAACTACAAAAGTTAATTAGATATACTTATATATGCCTATATTTATCTAATATATTTTTGGTAAGTTAGAGGAATGATCTTCCTTGATGATAGTATGAGATATTGCTATAAAATAATTCGCTTGAATGTGTTAGATGGTTATTCCCTCCAAATTTAGTAGATTCATAAATCCATAACTTGTATCTTAGATATCTTTGTCTTCCTCACTTATTTGGAGAAATAGTGCTTATATTGAAATGGTCACTACCAGTCTATCATCGCTGATGATTTGCTAGTTTGAAACTTTTTGTTTCTTTGCTTTCATTCATAGAAATTTTGTAATTTATTTTGTTAACACATTTATATTTATTGTTGCAATAATTAAAGGCTCTCTACTAATGCAACTTATTTGTCACTTTCCACTTTCCATTGAATGTATTCTTCTTCCTGTTAGAACAAATGTGTAAAATGTTGCACATAAAAGTCATTTATGTTCTAGAAAATGTTTATATATATCCTTTTTTTTGCATGATTGAGTTGATATCTAGACTAATTAAGTGGTTCCAACAAGGAAACATGATACAGTTGTGGAGCAGTTAATTCATTTGTTTCTTAGTCCCCACATTTCGTCATATTAGGAAAGGGTTTAGTAAGGACCTATTATATATTATTTTTATTACTGATTAATTTAAAAATACATTGTAAATTTATTAAATTCTTTAATATTGTGAATAAATAGGATTTGAGCAAGAACAAATCGAAGTTACATATTACCAAAGGCAACAAAAAGGGAAGCTTAAAGGAGAAACTAGTAGAAAAAATAGCTTCTAAAAAGCTTGTTTTTGTAACGACAAGAAAACCAATCTCATTTACATATGACCAAACTAGTGGTTTTCCTATGCATGTTAGATTTCGTATAGTTGTATGATCATCTGCATCTTCAATTAATGATCTTGCTATTAAAGTTCTAAGGGAAGTTCATTTAATGAACTGCCTATTTTTCTATTAGTTGAGTGTGTAGAACAATTTTATATTAAGGTAAAAATTGGCGATTCAGTTGTCAAATTATGGATACGATTATTTTATTTGATTTTACTTCATTTTTTAGTTTATGATTTATAAATTACTCACCTAATTTTTTATGATTTTCATTTTGCTATCAAATTGTTAACTTTTTCCATAAGCGATGCTATGACAAGTTGATAAAGAATTGTTTGAATAATGTGATTAGATTCATTGACCCAAGTTGATTGTAAGACAAGTTTTTGAAATGATGAAAAATACTAAGAGGAAGATAAATGGATTATTCCATATAATGAAGGGTAAGTGAATTATTGTAACCTTTATTAAAAATTACGTCATGTGACCAAAGGCATTTACCAATATATATCTTATTATAAATTGATGTATATACCATTGGATTTTAATTGTGTATAAACCATTCAAAAATACCATATATTATTTGGATTCAATGTGGGATGAAATGTTCTCCAATATTGAAAACATTATAAATGAATAAGTTATATTTTTTTATTAACTATGTTTTCGGAAACACTAAGATTTAATTTGTCTTCACAAATAACTTCTATTTATTTTTCTTTCTTTAATATATAAGATTCACATTATATTGAATGGTCATCAAAATTGAATGGCTCAAGGTTTGCCAATATGGTATAGAATGAGAACAAGTTATAAATAAATGGTTCATTAAATTCCATAATTTCAAGTTTTTTAGATTTCTCAAAAATATGTATATTGACTAGAAATACTTATACTTTATTGATCATCTCTATGTAATATCGTTTTAATTAGATTATATTAAGCTTACAATTAATGTTTTGTTCTAATATGTAGTGTCATAAGCAAAATGACTTGATGACTTTTAGGTATTCTGTCCTTATGTTTATAAGGATAATTTTTGCCAATAAACTTGCTTCCATGATTGACTTGGTAATAATTTAAATTATTTTTTTATTTTTTTATTTTGGTTTGAATTTTGATTTCCATTTTTTCTTTAACAAAATCGTTGATGAGTTAAAAATAATTAAAAATATGTGAACATTGTAGCTTAATCATGAAAGAACTTACATCGATGGTGAAATTAATGAGATGTAGAATGAGTGGGATGACTCTATGAAATTGAAGTCATCAATGTACCTTTTTACTTAATATTTTATTGTTTTATTCAATAAATAATATTTTTGAGGTTAAAAATATTAAAATATAAATTTTTTATTGAAAAGGGGTGGAAATATATTTTTGAATTGTTTTTGGATTTTTATGAATTTTTAATGTATTATCAATCAGAAGCTGCCATGTGTATACCACGCAAGCAAATAAGGTAACTAAGTAAGCCAAGTGGACGCCACGCCAACAGATATTCCCAATTAAAGATCACTGCGTGTGCAATGTTACACAACATTATGCCACGTGTCAGCACGACGTTCATCATGGCTTCCTCCTGCTTGGTCAACGCCTTTGCCACACGTTTTCATCTGATTCATCTAACCATTCCACCTGTGTACCACGCCATCTGTTACCGCAAATCACGTTGCTCTACATGACACTAACTCAACATATGTTAACCAGTCTTCCCTTGCCACACGTCGTGCTCTAATTTACCTAGTGAATTTTGTATGTCATATGTCATGTTGTTATTGCCTGGTGTTGTTAATTTGCTTGTTTTGATCTCTATCCTTGATTTGAAGCTAATCTGACAGTCCAAATTCTACCTCAACTATACTTAACCCCTTAATCACCTCATAAACCCTAATGAGCCATAATTAACATAATTTTTATCAATTTTTGGAGTTAAGAAGAGAGAAAAATACAAAAACAATTCAAAAGGATATATAAAAAAATTTAAAAGAGATTAATTGTATTTCTTATTCTACTCTTTTCTTTATCAATTTTTATATATTTCTTTATGAAAATATGAGCTTTATAAACAAAATTATGTCTAGTGAATTTATTAATTTAGGGGTCTTATGAACCCAATTTTCACCATGTGATGATCTAATATTTTATCCCCCAATTATAAATTCAATTTAATTATATTATTTAATATGATTTTTATACTATCAATTGTTTTACCAACAATTTATCTATAGAGGTAATTAAATAGACTTGAGAGAATTATTTAATTATTTGTCTTGATTAAATAACATGCATAGTTTCTAGGTAGAGATATATAATTCTTATATGTGTGATCTATAATTGATGAACCTAATGAATAGTATGTAATTTAATTGACATGAGAGTGTGATTAGGTTAATTATCATATGCTGTGTAGTTTACTTGACAGAGGAATACATACTAGGTTAGATTCAATTAATCATGTAATTAATTGATAATTATATTGGTGGATTTTTAGTGATTCACATGTTTAGAAGATTGGAGAATTAAGTATTCTTAGATATTTTCTCATATATCTTCTTAGCTTCCAAATTTGATTAAATTAATTATTTTTAGTTATTTTAATTTTCTTTCTAAAAATATAAAACACCAAAAAAAATTGATTTTTAGTTTTCTTGTTTTAAAAGTTAGTTTCTAATAACATAATCTACATGAGAACGATCTTTATTTATCATTATATTACTTGTTACGATACGTATACTTGTATATTTATTACACATAATTCGTGTGTCCGATTACCAGAGTTCACAAATAAGTTCTTACAGTGATAGCTAACTAGTTAGACAATCTATAAGATATTATTTACTTTTTGATCAGATTGATTTAGATTATGGACAAATGATTAGTATTGTTATTGGTAAATTTTTTGCATGCATTTCATATTTTTGAACACTTTAAAATTAGCTAGCTAGTAAAGTATTATTATGTTTTGGTGCATAAACTCTTAAATGTAATTGCACTTTTAATTTTAATAAAATATAACTTTTAATATTATAATTGATAAATTTATTATAATTTATATTGAAAAATGAGTTTAATTGAGATATATCAACGTTTAAGTGTAACCAAGACAATATATATACCATTTGATCTCAATCTATTATAAGATCGTGACCTATACATACCATTCAGTTTTTTTATAAGATTTTGACTAAATGATATGTCTATTATAATTGATAAATTTATTATAATTTATATTGAAAAATGAGTTTAATTGAGATATATATGATCACAATTTAAGTATAATCAAGATAATAGATATACCATTTTATCTAAATCTATTATAAGATCGTGACCATAGACATACCATTTGGTCTTTTATAAGATTATGACCAAAAGATATATCTATGATATCGGTTAAAAACCAAGATTATATATAAGTCTATGGTCTCTTCCACTTAGGCCTTAGTTTTTACAACCGTGGCCATAGATTTATAGTTAAAGTTAAAAATTGAGGTCATATATTAATATTATAGTAGTGTGGAGATATGTAAGGCATCAAATGAAAGTCTTTTTTTGGAGACCTTATTGCTCCTCTAACTCTTTTCAACCTATATGTTTTTTTTTGGTTGATAAGGAAGCTAGAGAATATTTAGTAAGTCCTACAATATGTGATCTTTTCATCCGAGTATAATACATTTCTTTCCCACAAAAGGCACAAGTTATTAATGCCAATTTTTGTCATCATATGTTTGATTGTCCTATGTGAACTTATAAGATGAAATAACGTTAAAACCTTAAACTAATGTGAACTTATAAGATGAAATAACGTTAAAACCGTAAACTACTATACACCATAGGAAGTGGTCATTGGTTTTTTTATGCTTAAGTCATTAATAAGATTATGAAGTTTAGAGAAGATCTATTGTATGAATAATAGGAAAGAATATGTTTGATTATGATTTTTTTTATTTGAGAGAAGTTAACCTAATATATGTGTGAATATATATATATAATGATAAGTATTCTTTATCTATATAGATAGAATTGCTATAGCATTGTGAACATTTACTCTTATGATAAAGGATAATGATGGATCATTTATTTCCTTATTAAAATTATATTGTTTTCATGTTTACATAATGACTCAATGATTATTAAGTTTGATTAATAAAACTTATGATTAAGATCATTCTTTGTTTAACATAATATACTAAATTATCCCAACAAAAGTAACGATATTATTAAAATTATTAAAATGCAAATTAGTATTACCAACAAAATATTTTATTACTAACAATTTTATTCGATGGTAATGAAAATAAAAGTAAAAAATAATGAGTAAAATAATTTTTTTATGTATTTTTATTGTGAAAATATCATTATTAATTGGGTCAAGATGTTGCTAAAATGTAAATAATTATTTCTACAAAAATATTTTATTAATCATAAATTTATGTAATAATAATAACACATGTAATTAACACTATAAATAAAATATACATTTTATACGTTAATAATAAAAATTATCTTAACAATTCAATTACCAATTAATTTACACAAACAATCCGGAAACAAACATTATTTAAAAAAAAAACTATTAAAAACCAATCTGAGGCGGAGTTGTTGCATTAGGCTCAATCCTCCTCAACTGAATTGCATGCTTTTGAGCATCATCGTTTTCATGATAAATATAAGCAAACCCTCCATGTCGGGTCAGATCCATACCCGCCATTTCATCTTCGGAAGAGATTCTCAGCAACTTAAGCTTACTAAGAATGATGAAAAGGGGACCCATTGTAGCACTGACCCACCCAATAATCACTAGAATCTGTATAACATGAGCACCCAATAGTTTTCCACCACCACCCATGAACAACCCGTATGGCCGACCCGGTTTATTCGGGTACACCTCATTCACATACTTCTCCGTGGCAAACAACGCCGTAAAAATAATTCCCCACGCGCCACAGCCACCGTGCAGTTGCGCAGCCTCGAGTGGATCGTCAAATTTCAATTTATCGGCCAACTTGTTGCATGAGATTAAAACAATGGCCGCCATGAACCCGCAGATTATCGCAGCCCAAGGCTCAACCACTGAACACCCGGCAGTTATTGCAGCGAAACCGCCCAATAACCCGTTACACACATCGGTTACGTTCCAGTGACCGGAGAGAATTCTCTTCCCGAAGAGAGTGGTCAAAGCAGCCGTGCAACCGGCGAGTGTTGTGGTCACAGCTGTTCTACCCACGGCGCTCCATTGGCCGTAATAAGCTCCGGAATTGTAGGGACTCAGAATCTTGTTAAACGAACCCGGGTTAAATCCGTACCACCCAAACCATAATAGGAAAGTACCCAAAACCACAAGAGAAGCACTATGTCCCCTTAGAGCAACAGATCTTCCAGAGTGGTCAAATCGTCCGATACGTGGTCCTTCAATGAGTGCTCCCCATAGACCCGCAATACCTCCAACCATATGAACCACACCTGACCCAGCAAAATCAATGACTCCAGATCCAAATAATAGATCCGAGTTTGTCGGACTGGCCCAACCATCAGCTGACCAGAACCAATGAGAAACAACTGGGTAAACGAATCCAGTGAGGAATGATGAGTAGATGAGATAAGCAACGAACTGGGTTCGCTCAGCGATAGAGCCGGAAGTGATTCCGGCAGCGGCAATAGCAAAAGCCCATTGATAAAGAAAATTGCTGTAATCGAACTGAGAATCAGGAACGTCTTTAAGGCCAAAGAAATGGCGGCCAATGAAGCCATTAGATGGACCCCCAAAGGCGAAAGCGAAACCAAAAAGGTAATAAAAGAGGCCACCGGCGGCGGCGTCGAGAACGTTAGTAAGCATGATGTTCATGGTGTTCTTGGCTCGGACGGATCCAGCGCAGAGCATAGCGAAGCCAAGCTGCATGGAAAAGACTAAGTAGGCAGAGAAAAGAAGGTATGTGGAATCGATGGCGTAGGCTGTATCGGAGAACTTGTTTGAGACGGTAGTGAATTGGTCGCAGATGAAGGAAGCGGCTGCCGTGGAGTTTGGGCCCAAAAGTTGGGCCAGTTGGGTTGTTTGGCAGTCCAGAGACGCCATTTTTGAATGTTTGGAGTGTAAAGACAGAGACAAACGGATGCAGTGGTGGAGGAATTGGAGAGTAGTGGGTGTGTAATATATATACAGAAGAATTAGTTGGTCCTTTTCTTAAAGGAAGGGAGGTTTGTTTTTTTTGTTTTTTTTAATAAAAATAATATTAAATAAGATATTTAATATTTAAAGTATCAAAAATTTGTAATTTAAATTAAAATACTTAATATAAAAAGATATATTAAATTTTTTAATAATAAAAATATATAAATTAAATATAAATATATTAATTTTATAAATTTAAATTATTTTTCTTTTAAATAATTTTTTATTTAATTTTTGTTGGGAAAATATTCCATATTAGTTTGAAATGAGGGAGTATTTGACTTTTCGGATATCTTCCTTGGGGCAGGTTGTGTAGGCCTCTTAAATGGAAGCGGAACTTTTTGAATGTACTATAAATGGATACAGATCCGTTGAATCCCTATAAATATGATTGTTAGTTGTTATTTTTTTTTCTCTTTCTTAAAAAAATAATATATTAATTAGAATATATGTTCTATATATTAAGAATATTTTTTAGCTAAAACAATATAACAAGATAAAATATTTCAGTTTGATTATAGAAAGTTAATTAACTAAAAGAAAACAAACTCACCTGTAAACGTATAAAGAGAAATTATCATGAAAATAAACAATTCAAAAAGTATTTTCAATACTGTAAGACATCTTTACAAATTTCATTAGCGAGAACACAAGAATAAAGGTACAAGAATATATCAAGTATAAGCAAAAGGCCAAATAAAATCATAAATTTTACAAAAAAAAAAACAAGAATAAAAATATTAACATTTATTTTATTTCTATTTATCTTACCATAAACTATTCCATACTATAAAAGGAGAATAAATTTGAAACTTTTTTTTTTATCCGAAATCACCTCTACAGGACAAAATAACTTTTTGAAATTGGTGACTAATTTTAAAGATATATAAAAATACGAAAACTCTACTTTTAGATTAGAGATAAAGGATTTTTAAAAAGCAAAAAATTAACTTTTTAATAGAAGAAGTGAAATAAGAAGTTTAAAAGATAAGGTGAAAGGTGAAGAAATTTTAAATTGATTAATGTATAGATAATAAAGATCTATAAAGTATAAGGATTTCTTGCAAAGATAGAAGTAGAGTTTGAATAAGAACATAGTTTAGTATCTGAGTTTGAATAAGAACATAGTTTAGTATCTTTGAGAAGAAGATGAAGGTAGAGAGAAGGAGAAAAAATTCTCTCTCCTCAAAACTGGCTGAAGTAATTAAGTTGATTAAAGTGTTATACCTATAATTAAGTATGATAATTACTATTTACCTTACGTAATTACTGATTAGCTTAGCTAGCCTTATTGGGTTATATTTCTTCTTTTTGTGATTTTTTTTGTTTTAATTTATTATTAAATAATTATAGTTTATACTTTATTATAACTCATAATAATATTATAATTAATATGATATAAACCATAAAAAATTAGTATAATATGCCTATTTTAGGGGCTTGTTAAGTAACAGTCCATTAATATGTATTTGCATTTGTAAATGTGAGAACATAAGGAGTAACAAGTGGGAGATTACATAAAAGGGAAAAAGTATATACAAATTGAGATTAAGGATTTACATGAATAAAAAAAAAAGAGAAATACAAATAGATATTTGAGAAGAAATAAACTGTAATTTAATTCATTCTAGAATCTAGAATGAGAAATAAATATAATACTATATTATTTATAAGAATGAAATAATAAATTAGACAATTATAAAATAATTAATGATATCCATAAATAATAATTTTAAATAATTAAATGATAAATGTAAATATAAATACAAAATTTAATAATACCATAATTATGAGATAATAATATTAATCTATATAAATTGTAATTTAAATAATTATTCTTTCTTTTTTTATATTATTTTCTCCTACGATCAAAACTCAACTCTTGAAAAGTTGTACAGGGACACATTAATAATTAAAATTTGAGATATAATGGTAGTTCGTCGTTAGGGTTCGTCATAAATTTGTGGTATAAGAACACAACACTATTACAAAAGTGGTTATTTAAGTTAAGATTTAAAGTTGGTTCGTTGAAAAACAGACTTAAAGCATATAAATTGTAGCATTGGTTGACGTGTTAAACTGACACTACACGTAGGATGTAGCATCGGTTCTACGTGTCAATCGACGCTACACGTGGATAGCGTCGATTGACACGTATGACCAATGCTACGTCCTACGTATAACGTCTATTTAACACGTCAACCGATGCTAGGACGTAGCATCGGTTGACACGTAGAATCAATGCTACACGTAGGACGTAGCGTCGGTCCTACATGTCAACCGACGCTACACACGTGGATATTTTCTTTTTCTCTTCTTTCTTTTCATTAGATAGAAACAATATTCCGACGCTGCATGTAAAAGCACTCTCAAAAACCCAAAATCGACCGACACTCCTCTTTCACTCTTTCTCATTTTTTGACTACTTACGACCACCAATTCCAGAACCGTTTAATGAGTTTTCTTCTCCTCCAATTTATCTTCTTGATCCCTTATTTTTTTAAAAGAAATACTCAAATTTTTACACCCATTTTCTCAATTACAAAACACTATTTTTCTTCATTTTCTTTATTTTCTCACTTCATTTACTCTTGTACTACGCACGTATTATTCATATTTGTTTATTTTTTTTTTGTATATTATGTGTATAATTTTTTGTATTATGGAGGTTTTGTAATATACGTATGTTATTATTTTTATTATGTAAGTTTTGTATAAATTTTCGTAATGAAATAAATTTATATATTTGTGACTGTAATTTAAGGTTGGTGATGAGCGAAAACCGGCATCGCCGATCCTGCCAATACTTTGGTTTTATATTTATAAAACTCTCGCAAGTGCACGAATCATTTCGTAGAAAATGATAAGTATACTCCCAAGGTCGATCTAAGGAAGGAATGTATGTGGTTTTTAATTTATTATTCAAACTTTTAAAAACGAAATTAAATCCTAAACATCCTGTCACGATATTTTGGGTTTTGTGTTTTTAATCTAATTACAGAAAATTAAACATAGATTCAATAAACATTCATGCAAATTTTATCTTTTATAAATAGTGGAGTATTTATGGATATAATAACTAAGTTAATTATGCTTGCTCGTATTATTTAGGTTATTAAAGATATGAATTGATATTTATTGATTCTCCCTTTTTTGTATGAATACCACCTTTGGTGGGGTTAGATATTCTTTGTTAACTAAACAAATCAATTAACACCTATGGGTGGGGTTGATAACTAATTTGGTTAATTAAATTAATTCCTTTTTCTAAGAGATTGAAAATGAACCATTTAAATGCCACCTTTGGTGGGGTTAGACAGTTTAAACTTTATTCAAGGTGTCCAAATTAAACCTAAGAATTTAGTTATCCGAGTACTAACTTTCAAGTTTTAAAACCACTACCGAAAACATGTCGTCAATACATTTTCAGATAATAATTATTATAAAAACTTTTGAAATAGAGCTTCACTCTAACTACCGGGCGATTGTACCATCAAATAAAAGAGCACTACTCTAAATCAGACCGGATAACTAAACCTTAAAATCTAATTTTTAGGTTTAAGTTTGTAATGAAAAATAATATATTTCTCTCTAACATTCTTAATATAAAATCATGAATAAAAATAAAATCAATTCATTTTAGAGATTTTTACCTATTTAATATTTCGCAAGCATAACAACGTCATTATTACATCATGTTTACTAAACAACAAAGACAATTAAATTTAACCAGACAAATTAAATATAACATGTAAGAATAAAGCATAAAAATAGCGTAAAGAAAATAAAATCCTTACGAACTTCGACGCTATTCCGTTCTTTGGAAAAACTCCAAGCGGAATTTGCACTCCCATTTATTGAATCAAAAAGCTAAAATATTACAAAAACATAACTAGTTCTTCCCAAAAAGGGAAGAACTCTAAAACTAAGAAAAACTAGCTAAAACATAAGAAAAACTAGCTAAAACAAAAGAAAAACTAAAAAAACTAAAAACTAAGAAATGGAGAGAAAGAAAGAAGAGAGAAGTGTGGTTTTGAGGTGTGTTTTGAAGTGAATGGAAGAGGGGTATTTATAGGTGAGGATGGAGAGAAAAAATGAGTAAAAAATGTTAAAAAAATATTAAAAAATTAAAAAAGCGTGTAGTGGACATCTTGAGGTCATCAATGACGTCATCATGACGTCACGAGGCTGCTGCATGTGAAAAATGGGGTGAAAAGCGTTGGGCGCGAGGAGGCGGCTACAGGCGGCTGTCTTGTAGCTGCATTGCCAACGTGATGAACATAACGCCGATCTTCGCGCATGAGCGATAACCGCGCGAGTGCTCTTGCGCATGAAACAATACCAGCCATGATTTAGGCGGGCTGAGTCTTGGCGTGGCGTATGTGGCGGCGCGTTTTTCTCCTTTTGACATTTTTGACTGTTTCGACCTATTTTGTCCAGTTTTTCCATATTTGTTGACCTTTCCCCATTTATTTATTGATATTTTTGTGATGTATTGCTTCAAGTATTCCTCTTTGAGTCTTTAAATTGCGTTTTTAAGCCAAAATACCTGAAAAACAATAAAAATACCCGTGATTCCGAAAAAGACAAATTTATATAAATATATGATAAAACATATAAATATATATATTTTTAATCAATTAATGTGCATAAAATCATGGTTATTTTAGTGCTTTTTGAGCACTCATCAGTTGGTTTTTAATTTATTTATTTTTGTTAATATGAAATGGGAAATACATGATTCAACAATATGATGCTCATTAAAAATTTAGGTTTGAAGTAGTGTAGTTATTTAAAAAAAAATATTAATCATCACAAAATTGTTATATAAATTTTGTTTTATATATCTTAAATTTGAAATCAACTCAAATGATGTGACATATTATTATTAGTAATTACAATAAATCTCATATAATTATATGTATGTGTATATATTTGTTATGTTTGGTTTTTATGTATTTATTTTATATGATATTTTGATAGATATTCTAATAATTAGTGAATTTATATATAATAATATATGAAATATATTAGTTGGATACCTATTTAATATGCTTAATGTCATTAATAGAAAATTGACAAATCTTGGATGTCAAAATGTAGAATTGAGCAGGACTACATTTCTGGAGTTGAAAGTTTCTTAGAATTTTCTTGTAGACATAATATTAATGAAATTAGTATGATTTAATGCCCATGTGTTAAATGTAAAAATGAGCAATTTCATGATGTTGACGAGGTTAAGTATCCCCTTATCCATAATAGTATTCTTTTGAGTTATAAATGTTGGTATTATCATGGAGAAAATATTGATAATACTCATGGGGAAGAGACAAATAAGAATGTGAATGGACTACATCTTATCATAATGTATAGATAGAAAATATGTTTCATGGTGTTGAAGATGAACTACATGAGGATGATCCTGAAACCTTTAAAAAATTTCTAGAAGATGTCGAAAAATCGTTGTATCCAGAATGCAAGAAATACACTAAAATGCCAGGATTGGTTCATTTGTACAATGTGAAGGGAAAAAATGGTCTTTTGTTTTGACAAGGGATTCACAGAATTACTAAATGTACTAATAGATATGTTTTCTGAAGGTATTGAATTGCCATATTCAATGTATGAAGTTAAGAAATCTCTTAATCGATTTGACATAGAATATCATAAGATTCATGCTTGTCCAAATGATTGCATTCTTTATAGAAAAGAATATGAGACATTAGATGATTATTCGATATGTAAAGAATCGAGATGGAAGCATGCTACAAATGAGACAACACCTAAGAAAGGCGTGTTTGCAAAGATTCTTTGGTATTTTCCTCCGATTCCTTGCTTTCAAAGGTTGTTCAAAAGTAAAGAGACATCAAAAATGTTGACTTGACTTTCCAATAATCAACCCAAAACTTTGTGAACAAGTTAAATCAATTACCATGGTCAACCTCAAAAAGAAATAACCCATATGGGAAACTCTAGATGGATCAATAGAGGCTGAACATCCTTCGTTGAAACCAATTACCTTTCCCTATGTAGATAGTAGGGTATAAGCCTTCCCTCTTAAGAACCCCTCACATAGCCTATCATCCTTTTCATTACCCCTTTTATCCTTTATCATCGCTTCCACGTAACCATCCTCTATGATATTAGTTTTCAATTTGTAACCTTTATTTCATTATTATTATTATTATTATTATTATTATTTTATAAGTAAGTCTTAGTATTTATATTAAGGATAATATTAAATAGGTAAAACATTTTTATAAAATAAATTTATTTTGTTTTTATTCAAGATTTTATATTAAGGATGTTATAGAGAAATATATTATTTTTCATTACAAACATAAATATGAAAATTAGATTTTAATGTTTAATTATCTAGTCTAATTTAGAGTAGTGCTCTTTTATTTGTTGTTACAATTGTCCGGTAGTTAGAGTGAAGCTCTATTTTAAAAGTTTTATAAGAACTATTATTTGAAAATATATTGAGAACATATTTTCAGTAATGGTTTTAAAACTTGAAAGTTGTACTCGGATAATTAAATTCTTAGGTTTAATTTGGACAACTTGAATAAAGTTTAACATGTCTAACCCCACCAAATTTGGCATTTAAATGGTTCATTTTCAATCTCTTAGAGAAAATGAATTAATTTAATTAATTAACCAAATTAAGTATTGACCCCACTCATAGGTGTTAATTGATTTGTTTAATTAACAAAGAATATCTAACTCCACTAAATGTGATATTTACATGAACAAGAGATAATAAATAAATATTAATTTATATCTTTAATAATCTTAATAATATGAGTAAGTATAATTAACTTAATTATTTTGTCCATAAATACTCAACTGTTATGAATGATAAAAATTTGTATAATTGTTTATTAAATCCATATTTATGTTTATTTTTTGTATGTTATTAGATTAGAAAACACATAAAATAAAATATTGTGATAGGATGTTAAGGATTTAATTTTATTTTTAAAAGTTTGAATAATAAATTAAAAACCACACATATATATATTGCTTCTTAGATCGACCTTAAGAGTATACTTGTTATTTTTTACAAATATAAAACCAAAGTATCTCAAAATCGGTATTGCTAACCCAATGTCGATTTTTTCTCATCAAGTTTTTGGCGTTGTTGTCGTGGAGGGAATATCGTTTTTAAATTATTTATGAAAATTTTGAAAACTTTTTGTGTCGTAAATAATTGTGATTTTTTTGTTTATTTTAAAATTAAAAAAAATCTATTTTTTTTGAATAAATCTTTGTGATTTACAGTTCATAAAAAATAATAATAAATCTTAAATTTAAATTAAATTAATTAAATTATTAAATTTTATAAAAATCTAAATAAATAATAAAATTTAAAAAGCAAGAGTTACTTTTCCATATACTATTCTGTCAATAGTAAATCAAAAATTTTAATTTAAATTAAAAAAATCAAAAATCAAGAGTTATTGTTCCGACTATTCTGTGAACAATAAATCAAAAAAATTAATTTTTTTTAAAAAATATACTGTTACTGTTATGTGAAACAGTAAAACAAAAATTTTAATTTTAATTTTATTTAAAATTAAATAAAATATATTTTTTAATTTTTAATTTTTTCTTTAAAAAAAAGGAAAAAAAATTTAAATTTTTAATTTTTTTTAAAACTTGAATTTATTTAATTATTTTCTTTTCTAAAAAATTTAAAAAACAACTAACTATACAATAGTATGAAAAATAAAGATTTTATGTAGTTCTATCAAGGAGACTATTTTTTTGGAAACTATTGTGCTTCTAGTCTATCTTGGGAACATTCTTCTGTATAGGTAGATGATTTTTAAGAAGACTTTGTCTTACCATTTTTTCCTTGAAATACTATCAGTTAATATTGATTATTTTATTTAACATGGAGAGTACTTTAATTATTGTAAATATTGTATGATATAACATGTGTAAAAATATGTTTGTATTATATGATAGATAAAGTGTATTAGAAATATGTATACTTTAAATATGTATAATTATATGTATCAAAAACTGTATAAAAGTTTGTATTATATATATATATATTATAAAATTTGTATAATTATTTTATTTTTTTCTTTATTTTACTAACTTTATTTTTATTTGTTTATTTTTCTTTTATTATTTGTTTTTGTTTGTTTCTTTTACTTAATTTTTATTTTTATTGTTTAGTATTTATTTTAATACTTAGTGTTAGGTAAGTTTAAAAGAAAAAAATTCTAAAGTTATCTCAAAAAAAATCTAAGTTATCTAAAAAATTCAAAGTGTATAATCACAATGTGTGATAAAGTGAGGTAATTGCTATGTCAGATCTAGGTAAAAATGTGTTTTGATATCTTAGTTATATGACTTGCACCTAGTGGTGGATCATCTAAAACCCGCAATCATATCCCTAGTTTTAAGTAAATAAAATTTTAAAAATCCATAGATTATGACTCAACGATGTGGGGATATTAACATTACTTAGAATAAAATCCTCCCATTTACGTCTAGCTAAGATGATAAACTAAGCTTTGGATGGGTGGCAACCCATCATTTTAGGTAATTTTTTTGTTTATTTTAGTTTAATTGCATGTGAATAAATTGATTTTTTTATTTATAATTTTATATTAAGGATGTTAGAAAGAAATAAATTATTTTTCTTCACAAACTTAAATTTAAAAATTAGATTTTAAAGTTTAGAGTAGTGTTCTTTTATTTGTAGGTACAATTGCCCAGTAGTTAGAATGAAGCTCTATTTCAAAAGCTTTTATAAGAATTATTATTGGAAAATATATTGACAATATATTTTTAGTAATGGTTTTAAAACTTGAAAGTTAGTACTCGGATAATTAAATTCCTAGGTTTAATTTGAACACTTTAAATAAAGTTTAAAATGTATGACCTCATCAAATGTTATATTTAAATGGTTTATTTTCAATCAACTAGAAAAAAAGCATCAATATAATTAACCAAATTAATTATCGACCCCATCCATAAGTGTTAATTGATTTGTTTAATTAATAAAAAATATTTAACCCCACCAAATGTCATATTCATAAAAAAAAAGATAATTAATAAATATTAATTTATACTTTAATAACTTAAATAAAATGAGCAATCATAATTAACTTAATTACTATATCTATAAATACTCCACTGTTATAAACGATAAACATTTGGATAATTTTTATATCGAATCCATATGAATGTTTATTTTTTTATGTTATTAGATTAGGAAATACAAAAAATAAAAATATAGTGACATGATGTGTAAGATTTAATTTCATTTTTAAAAGTTTGAATAATAAATTAAAGACCACATATATTATTTCTTTAGATCGACTTTGGGAATATAATTGCTATTTTTTATAAAAATGATTCGCGTACTTGCAAGAGTTTTATAAATATAAAAAAAGGTATCTGGAAAATCGTTATAGTTAGTTGGATGCCAGTTTTATCTTATCAAGTTTTTGGCGCCATTACAAGCGAAGAAATAACGTTTTAAAATTATTTATCGAAAATTTGAAAACTTTTTGTGTTATAAATACTTTTGATTTATTTATTTATTTAAAATTTTAAAAAATAATTTTTTTGAATAAATCTTTGTGATTTACCATTCATAAAAACATAATAATAAATATTAAATTTAAATTAATTATTAAATTTTATAAAAATATAAATAAACATTATAATTTAAAAATCAAGAGATACTTTTTCAAATAGTATTATGTGAATAGTAAATAAAAAATTAAAAATTAAAAAAAAATCAAAAATCAAGAGCTACTGTTCGTGATACTGTTATGTGAAAAATATATCAAAAAATTTAATTTTTTTAAAAATCTACTATTATTGTTTCATGAATAGTAAAAAAATTTAAATTTTAAATTTTAAAAAAATTTAATTAATTTATTTATTTATTTTCAAAAAACTAATTGTGTAATAGCATGAAAAGTAAAGATTTAAGGTAGTTATATCTAGGATACTAGTTTTTTGAAGCTTTTAAGCCACTAGTCTATCCTAGAAACGTTACTTTTTATAAGAGGATAGCTTTTAAGGAGGTTTTCACCCACCATTATTTCGTGTGAACACTCTTGATTAATATTGATTATGTTATTTAACTTAGAGATTAATTTAATTGTTGTAAATATTGTATGATATAACATGCATAAAAATGTGTTTGTATTATATAATGGATAAAGTGTATTATAAATATTTATTCTCTATAATTTAATCATGCATATTTATTTGTAAAACAAAATATGTTTGTATTATATGATAGATAGAGTGTATTATAATTATTTATAGTTTAAGTATGTATAATTATATGTATCAAAATTTGTGTAGAAGTTGTTTGAATTATATATATTGTAAAATATGTATAATTATTTTGTTTTATTATTTTTTCTTTATTTTACTATATTTATTTTACTTTATTTTTTTCTTTTATTATTTTCTCTTTTTTTCTTTTACTTAATTTTTCTTTTTATTTTTTACTATTTATTTTAATACATAGTGTTAGATAAGTTTAAAAGAAAAAAAAAATTTCTGAAGCTACATCCAAAATTTCAAAGTTTTTAATCACAATTTGTGATAAAAGAAGATAGTTGCTTTTTTAGATCTAGGTAAAAGTGTGTTTTTATGCCTTAGTTATTTGACATGGACCTAGAAGTAAGTTATCTAAAACCCACAATCGTGTCCCTAGTTTTAAGTAAATAAAATTTTGAAAATCCATAGAGCATGACTTAAAAAGTATAGGTAGACAAACTTATCCTAACTGTAAATTTTATTGACTCAATGATGTAGGGACATTGAGTTTACTTAAAATGAAATCACCACATTTACATCTTATTAAGACGTTAAATTAAGCACTAGATGGGAGGCAACCTATCATTTTAGGTAATTTTCTTTCATTTTTTAATTTTTGTTGTTTATTTTAGTTTAATTGCATGTGAATAATTTTAGAATTGTTAAAACTAAAAATATTTGGTGAGATGTAAGAAGTTCACAACAATTTGTGTGTGTGGACTATAATAATGAACATGATGGATGCACATGCATTTTTCCATCACTACTTGCACATTCTTAGGAAATAGGTAACTTTTCTTCTCTTTTCTCTTTTATCTTTAATTTACAATTGCTACATTGAGGACATTGTAAGTTCTAGGTTGAGGGTGGCGATAAGTTACCATGCTTAATTTCAAAAAATTTAACAATTTTTATGTTCACATTTTCAATTTTATTGTGTTTGATTTTATTTTCTTTGTGTGATTTAGTAATTTTTAGAGTTTTAGGATTAGTTTTAAAACATTTCTCACAAAAATTTATCATTTCTTTATATGAAATTTAAGTAAATAGTTAAGTCTTTTGTGTTGTTAGATTAATTTTGGAAAACATATAATGGAGTATATGGTAATTAGTTAGTTTTTGTCATAAGTAGTTTTTCATGATAAAGTGTGAAAATTATAATGAATCCACAATTAGTGTTTAGGAATCAAATAATGGAGACTACCCTTGTGAGATATTATTTGAGCATTTTTTTTCTTTTATTATGAGTGCAATATTTTCTTTCTACTTAAAATACTTATTCTATTTCTTTAAAATTTTAGATGATCTCTATAGGTATTAGCATCGAATGTATGAATTTTCTCATCTTAATAGAGTGTCATATATTTATTTTTCATTTGCTTAAATTAAATTATTTAAGTAGAGATTGATAGTATATGCCCTTTATCTCATTCATGCATGAATTTTATCCAAAAGAGACATATCTAGGGTTATTTAAATCAAAATCAAACAAAAAAACCACAAAATTAACCATATACCAAAATCCTACAATATGCAAACTGTACATGGGTCTTCTCTCTAAAAAATAGGTCCTCTTCTAAATAATAAATATATTAAAAAAGAGAGAAATAGAAAATGAATAGTATAATCTACATACTATGACCCACATAGCCTAAAAGTTGTGAGAAAAGGCTAATTACAAAAGAAAGTTATAGGAAATAATTCCCCTAAAAGTCATTGTATTTATTTTTCCTACACTTCTAAAAATCATATATTTTGAAATATTTTCTTAATGAGTTTGATTGATGCATGAAAATAATATATATAAAATCTTTATAATTTATACATTCGATTCCTTTCATAAGATCAAAGTTATGCATTATTTTTAAGCATTTCTTCTTTTGTAAGTATGCAAAATTATTAATTCATTTCTAAATATTAAACTCTATTCACACACGTCTTAGTATGAGTGCTTGAACCCATATGATTGAATGTTTTGAAAGTATTGACTTATAAGAATAGAGTCAAAGTGAATTTGAATTTCTGACATTGATAAGTTGAAACATTTTTGAAATGAAGTATGAAAATGATTTTTAACTAATGATTATTATAAATTATGACTATTTCAGAAGTTGAAAATAACTTATGCCATAGATTTTAATTATGATCTTAAAGGAGATTAAAAAACATGAGACATTTTTTTGTTTTATTTTATTTTATTTTTAAGTTAATTTTTGATTTTATTTAGTTTTTATTTTGTTATAATTTTACTTTTTGATTTTTGTTATTTTTTTAATTTTTACATTTAGTTCAATGTTTGTGGATATTATTACTAAAACCCCTCACGAGACTCAAACTCGTCCACTATGACAACCTAGGGGTTTAAAGGCTTATTACATTCGCTAAATGCAATCCTGTTAATCCACGAAAGTGATTTAGGGTAGTTTAATTTTTAGTTTTTACCGCTTCTTTTGTTAAGGAACTAGCAAGAAGTTGGTTGGGGGTTGTGATGAGTTCTTAAAAAACACTAAAATTACCATGATATAATGTATTTTAACTGATTAAATAGATTTATATTTGTATGATTTTATCATATTTTATATAAATTTTTCTTTTCGGAATTACAGGTATTTTCGTTCAAAAATATTTTAAAGACTCAAAAAAAAAAATACTAGAGGCAATACATGCGTGCATCACCCGTTTGTTGCAAATCTCGCACTCAGCAGCACCTGTCTCGTAGCAAATCTCACCCCACATGTATGCCAGCCTATCAAAATGCATCCAAACCAAATTTTGCAATATTTTCTCACTTTTTTAGCCTTTTCTTCACCTATATAAAGACCCTTTCCCCCAATCTCAAAACACACAATTTCTTAGCTCTTCTTTCTCTCTCTTTCTATATTTCTTTCTCTAGAAAGCTTTCTTTGTTTTTTTAGTTTTAAATTTCTTATTTTTTGAGAGTAACTAGTTATTCTACTATAACTTTTTAGTTTTTGATTCAATAAATGGAAATGCAAATCTGTTTGGAGGTTTTCTAGAAGCAGAATTAACATCAAAGTTATGTAAGGATTCTTTTGAGGTAGAATTTCAAAATGAATTCTTTATAGTTATTTTTACGTTTGATTCTTATATGTTATATTTAATTTGTCTATGATTAAATTTAACATGGTTGATTGTTTGTAAATATGATATAATAATAGCATTGTTATGCTTGCGAAATATTAAATAAGTAAAAAAGTTTTATAAAATAAATTGATTTTGTTTTTATTCAAGATTTTATATTAATGATGTTATAGAGAAATATATTATTTTTCATTACAAACATAAATCTAAAAATTATATTTTAATATTTAATTATCCAGTCTAATTTAGAGTAGTGCTCTTTTATTTGTTTGTATAATCATCCAATAGTTAGAGTGAAGCTCTATTTCAAAAGTTTTATAAGAACTATTATTTGAAAATGTATTGATAACATATTTTCAGTAATGGTTTTAAAACTTGAAAGTTGTACTTGAATAATTAAATTCTTAGGTTTAATTTGGACATCTTGAATAAATTTTAAAATGTCTAACCTCAACAAAGGTGCCATTTAAATGGTTTATTTTCAATCTCTTAGAGAAAAAGAATTAATTTAATTGACCAAATTAAATATCAACCCCACCCATAGGTGTTAATTGATTTTTTTAATTAACAAAAAATATCTAATCCCACCAAAGGTGATATTTATATAAAAAAGAGAGTATCAATAAATATCAATTATATCTTTAATAACCAAAATAATATGAGTAAGTATAATTAACTTAATTATTATATCCATAAATACTTAACTGTTATGAATGATAAAAATTTGTATAATTGTTTATTGAATTCATATCTATGTTTATTTTTTTATGTTATTAGATTATGAAACAAAAAAAATATCGATTATGATAAGATGTTAAGAATTTATTTTTATTTTTAAAAGTTTGAATAATAAATTAAAAACCACATATATAATGTTTCCTTAGATCGACCTTGGGAGTATAATTGTCTTTTTCTATAAAATGATTCGTACATTTGCGAGAGTTTTACAAATATAAAATCAAAGTATCTCAAAATTGGTATTGCTAACCTGATGTCGGTTTTGTCTCTTCAGATACTTAGGATAGGTTCAAACTAGTTCTCACTCAATGTTCATACCACATTTTTCTACTACAACTACAAAATCAATTTTTCTATGATAGATTGCACAACAGTGTCAATTTACATTTAACAATGTTGTAGGTGGAGTTATGAGAGGAATAATAGCCTTAGAGACTTTTGATCTTTATGAAATTTTGGGTGTAAATTCCCAAAATAAGTACTAGAGTAAGAAGAGTTGGAGTCGATGAAATAGGCTTCGAGAATATGATGGCCATGTAACTTACAAAATTTACAAAGCAAGTTCAACTCCTAACTACCAAGAACATACAAAATCAGGAGGTATATGGAGTTTATGGTATGTATGGGCATGGTCTAATGTTTTCTCTTTTGCTAGTGATCTTTATGCAAGTACTAGTCAAGAAGTTTCTTTTATTTAGTGGCATAAATATAGACCAATGAGTGATCCTTACACCAATACTTGTAACTCTTGGTGGAGAAATCACCCTAATCATGGGAAGTAAACTAACCCACAATATCCAAAACCAAATGCAAGGCCCAATTCTGAACCAGAACTTGCCACCATATCCACCTAAAAAGCGAACCTTGGAAGACAACTTGAATGCTTTCATTCAAGTAAGTCAAGATAATGAAATGAAAAAATATTCAAATGTTGAACTTGTTAGAGGCATCTGATGAGTGCTCAAAAACACTCAATATATCGTGATTTTATGTATGATTTATAATTAAAATATTTTTATTTACTTAATTTTATTATTATTTTATACAAATATGTCTTTTCAAAATCACATATATATATATATATATTTTTATTTTTAGGTATTTTAGTTTAAAAAGATTAAATTGATCAAATATTTGAGAAATACATTGAAGCACTCTATTGCAATGGCAGGGTGATTTTTGGCTCAATACAACTGTCCTTAATCCTTCGCAGGCTACAACATGGAAAATATGCATGTCATGACACAAGATTCTAAAATTGTGTATAATGTATGTATCAATTATGTGCATGCCGCGATACCAACCTATATGAGCAGATTTTCTGAACCTATAAATAGGACCCTTATTCCATTATATTAATTATCACTTATCCTTTATCCTTCTCATTCCTTTCATTTATTTAGTCTTTTTATGCTTTTTAGATTTTATTTTCTTAGTTTAAAGTTCTTCTCTCAATTCAGAGTTGAACAAATTTAGTTTATGTAATATTTGTAGATCCAATTCAATAAAAGTTTGGCATTTCTTTTGGAGATTTTCAAGAAATAATTCAAGAATACTATGTTTAGGTATATTTATGTGTTATTTTTAGTTATTCATTGTGTTATTTTTGCATACTATGTTTAATTTTATGATCGATTATTAAATTAAGCGTGTCTAGCTGAAATTATAATAGGATATTAGTAATGGTGTTACGTTTGTGAAATATTAATGGTAAAATATTTTTACAAAATTAAGTATTATTTTCTATTCAAAAATTCTATATTATTTTATAAAATATAGTAATGTGAGAGTTTTTGTTATAAACTTAAAATTTAAAAATTATATTTATGATTTAATTATCTAAATCTCATTTAGAGTACTACTATTTTATTAATGATTTAGTTCACATGTGTAGTTGGAGTATAGACTCTATTTCAAAGATTTTTATAAGAATTATTATTAAAATATGTATTAAGGACATATATTTCGTAGTAATTTCAAATCTAAAATTCATTTATCATATAATTAAATTCTTGAACCTAATTTTGACACCTTAAATGATGTTTAAATTATCCGACTTCACGTAAGGAAGAAAATTAAATTGTTTATTAATCTCTTACAAAAGAAGTAAAATTTAATGATAAAATCAATTAATAGGCCTCACTTAAAGGATTTTAATTGGTTTATTATTGATAATAAGAATGATCCACATCCTAAGATATTTTCATATAGAAAGGAAAGAATCAATAATCTTAATTCAAATATTTAATAATTTATTTAATATTGAGCAAGCATAATCAACTAGCTAATGTATCCTATAAATTCTCCACAACATAATAAATATATAAATGCCTAAATATTTATTGAATTTATTTTATTATCATTAGATTAGGATTTCAAACCCAAATTATGTGATAGAATATTTAGGTTATATTTTTGTTTTTTAAAAGAATTTGTTGAATAATTTAAAAACCATATGATTCCTCTTTGGATCAACCTTTGGAGTATACTTGTTATTTTTTATAAGTGATTTCTTCCCTAACGAACATTTAATAAGCTTTACAAAACTTTTATGGAACAATTTATGTGCATCAAGTTTTGGTACTGTTGTCGATGAATTGGTAATACCATGAAAATCTCGCTAACTTTTGTATCATCAAGTTTTTGACACTATTCTTAGGGAATTGAATAGTGTTTTTAAATTTTTATTTTCAAAATCTTAAAGACTTTTCGTGTCGTAAATATTGTGATTTTTTTAAAATCTTTAAATATCTTGATTATTAACTAATTTTAGATATTTTAAATTTTCAAATCTTCTTTTATTTTGTTATGAAAATAATAATATTTTAAATCTTTTAATTGTTTTTAAAAATTAACTTTAATAAAAAATGCTAATAATATTTTAAATATTTTAAATTCGTAAAAGAAAATTAACTTTCTTTTCTTTATTTGGCAAATTGTTTTTCTTTTCAATTTAATTTCTTTAATCTTACTTGCATTCTTATTTTTTTTAATTATTTTTATGTTTAGTATTTCTGTGCATTAGATTATTTTTTTATTAACATATGTAACATGTATTAATAACATGTTTAGTATTTCTCCGTACAAATGTGTAACATATTTTTGTGTATTTATTTTATCTTTTTATGTTTTTGCTAGACATGTGATTTTAAACTCTATTTTCTTAAGTTAATGAGAGGTAAGAGATCCTTAGGTACCCTCTAATATCATATAACAATAACATAAGTATAACTAGTAGACTGTCAAAAGGTTGGACTTTGAGGTGCTACAACCTTTTGTAGAGAAAATTAGTGAATAAAACCTTGACCCTTTACTTGTATTATTAATCATGGGGAAATTCCACCACCTTGGGAAACCACTATGAAGGAGTTTGCAAGGCCATTATTTCACACTGTAACTACCTCAATCCAACTAGGTGAGGTTGCTATGAATTTTGAGTTGTGAAATATTCATTTTTTCATGTTATCTTCTTTTCACGAATTTCCCAATAAAGACATACTATCTTTCACGAGGGATTTCTACTCCACAGTCCAGACTTTTGCTTTTGGTGTACTCATCGTCGATCAATTAGGAATGAGGTGTTTCCCCTACACCTCTAGGTCTCTTGGCAACTTACGACAAGTTTATGAGAAAATTCTATTCCCAGAATATTTTCATGAAATGTGGGATAGGTTCAAACTTTTTCTCACTTAGTGCCCTCATCATAGTTGTAGGATATATGTATGCATAATATAAATTTAGTGGAAAGTACCAAACCTGTGAGAGAAGCCCCACAAAAACTTAACCCTACTATGCAAAAATTAGTGAAAACTAAAATTTTGAAACTCTTAGAGGTATAAGTTATTTATCATATTTCTAATAGTAAATGGGTTAGTTCAGTACATATGGTATCCAAGAAATCAAGCATTATTGTGGTAAGAAATTAAAAGAATGAGTTAGGGCTTACTATAGTCATCTTATGATGGAGGATGTGTATCCACTTTCAAAAATTGAACCTGTACACTAAGAAATATCATTTCTTCCTTCCTTTTATTGATCAAATTTTATAAATATTAACTTGTCATGACTTTTACTATTTTCTTGATGAGGTCTTTCAAAATATTACAAGAAACATATTGCACCAGAAGATCAAGAAAATACCACATTCACTTGTCCTTTTGGTATATTTGCTTTCAAGAGGATGCCGTCGATATATGAAATGCTCCCACCACATTCCAAAGATGCATGATGTATATATTTTTAGATATGATGGAGAAATTCATTGAGGTATTCATGAATGATTTTTTTTCCTTTAGAAACTCTTTTGATGATTATTTACATAAATTGACTTTAGGTTTAGAAAGATGCATTGAATAGCTTAACTCTAAGTTGGGAGAAAATTTACTTTATGGTTAAGTAAGACATTATGTTAGGAAAAATTATTTCAAGTAAAGTTATAGAAGTAGATAAGGAAAAATGGATATAATTGATAAATTGCCACCCTTACTAATGTGAAGGAAATTCAAAGTTTCTTAAGACATGTAGATTTTTATAAAAAATTTATTAAATAGTTTTCTAAAATAAGTCATCATTTAAATAATTTGTTATCGAATGATGTCTCCTTTGTATTTGATAATGATTACCTGATTTCTTTTAATACTTTGAAATAAAACTTAACTTTTGCCCTAATTATTATAGCACTAGAATGTGTTTTACCATTTGAAGTTATGTGCAACGCTTCTGATTTTTCCATAAGGGATGTTTTGGGGTAGAGAGTGGATAGGAATTTACATGTCATTTATTAAGCTAAAACACTCAATGATGGCCAAATTAATTATTCTACCACTGAAAAAGAATTTTTGGTTGTTGTGTTTTCATTGGATAAATTTAGATCTTATTTGGAAGGGTCTAAAGTTATTATGCAGTTTGATTATGATGCTTTGAGATATTTATTGAGTAAAAAAAATGTTAAGCCAAGATTATTTATATGGGTTTTACTTTTGCAAGAATTTGACTTAGAGATCAAAGATAAGAAAAAAACTAAAAATGTAGTAGCTCATCAATAGTTTATGTTAATTTCTTACTGATCACTAATTACAATAAGCCCAAATCCATGATATGTTGACATTGTCAATTATATTTTTTGTGAAATTTTGAGGCCTAACATTCCTTTTTAGGAAAATAAAAGAATTTCATGATTGCAGGCACTAATTTTGGGGTGATTCTTATTTGTTCCAGCTTTGCCAAGATCAAGTCATCTAGAGATGTGTGCATGAGGATGAGCATGAGAGCCTTATAGCCTTTTCTCATGAAATTCGTTATAGGGACCTTTTTAATAGTAAGAAAATATCCCTAAACGTATTACAATATGGTTTTTACTTGACCACTTTATGTGATGCTCGTAATTTTTACATGCGATGTGATAAATGTCAAAAGATTAGTTATATAGGAAAACATAATGAGACACTTTCTACATCTAATTTTGTTATTAAACTTTTTGATGTTTAGGGGATTGACTTTATGGGTCTTTCCCCTTTCTTTTGGATATGAATATATTTTAGTTGCAATTGACTATTTGTCTGAGCGAGTTCAAGCTATACCCACCAAAACTAATGATGTTTAATTATGTTGTGAGATTTTTGAAAGATGTAATATTTAGCAGGTTTAGGACACCTGGGGCCATAACCAATGATAAGGGGAATCACTTTTTCAATAAGATCTTTGATGGCTTTCTAAATAGTATAATATAACACATAAGCTAGCTACTCCACAACATCCACAAACTTTTAGTCAAGTGGAGGTAAGCAATAGACATATCAAAAACTTGATCAATGCAAAACTACAAGTGCACAGTATCGTAGTTTTATAATAAAGTGATAAGTAGAGTATCGTTCTCACGGATTGGTAACTTATTTTTAACAAATACCAAAATTATACTAATTTCAATTTTATCTAGAAAAATCACTAAGGTTGTTGTAATTAAAATTTAAAATAAAATCAATTTAAAGAAAATATGTAAAAGAAAATAGAGATGTTGTTCAAAGATCAAATTAATAGGAATACAACTTCTAGGAAATCGATTTCATCTAATACCTTACTATGCTTTACTTATGTAGCTTATTGAATTTAATTATCTCCATTTGTTAGAAATCTCCAAAAGCCTCTTTCAATGGTCAATTGTAAATATTTTTGTTCATTAGTTTACACAAGAGTATATAATTTAATAAAGCAAGAAAGCATTAAGACCAATGATTTTAATACTACACAGGTTCATATAAGTCTTTCGATATCTATATTTACCTACGCTAAAATATTCTAGATCTATCTTATAATTCCCTCTTTCGATAGTAAATCACAATATTAAAATCATCTAATTAATGGCCAGTTAATTAGAAATATTAAACTCAGAATAAATTAGACAAACATGAAGAGAAATAATTCAAATTAACATAGAATATCAACAATAGTTTGGAATTAAATTACATATTTTTCACAAAATAAAGAAAAATTATTTCATATTATAAATTAAATTTAACATAAATGAATTCATCATAATTTTATGTGAGAAATTGAAAGAAAATTTACTCATAAAAAGAATCTACTTTCGTGTTAATCCACCTTAGTTTTTCTCTCTGTTTTGTGTGTTTTCTTCTTCTCATTGAGCTTGAGCATAGTGCATACTGGAAAATCGACCAATTAAACATGGCCCTTGAACAAGTAGGAAATAAATGCTTGCTTTAACTTGATGCACTAGAATAGATTAGGTTTGTAGCCTAAGAAAATGTAAAAATCTACAAAGAACACACTAAGTGTTACTACGAAAAATGCCTAATTTGTAAGTCTCTTTATCCTAAAATGAAAGTTCTTTTACTTAATTCTCGTTTGATAATGTTTCCAAGAAAGTTGAAGTTAAGATGGAGTGGACCATTTCAAATTGTTCAAGTTTTCCCATGGAGTTGTAGAATTGATAAATCCAAAAAATTCAAACAAATTCAAAGTCTATAAGCATCGTGTCAAGCCCTACTTGGAAAGAACTTATAAAAATGAGAAAATTGAATGCATTGAATAGTAATAGGCCTTACCTCTAGTAGAATCTTACTAAAATGTTAAACTAAGTGCTTGGTTGGAGGCAATATATTGTTTTAGGTAATATTATTTTATTTTATTTTAATTTTTTTGTTTTCTTTATGTTTGGCCCTTTCATTGCTTTTCTGAACATATGCATAGTTGAAAACAACGAGGACAATGTTTAATTTAGGTTTGGAGGGTGTAAAAAGACCCAATATAATTTTTTTATACATAATTACCATTCTTTTAGTTAATTTAAAGTGAATAATTGATTCATTGTGTTGTTTGTTTGATGTTATAAACATGTTCATGTATTATTGTAAGAATTAGTTATCTTGATAGTTTGTGTTTCATGCTTGAATGTTGAGATTGAGATGAACCGAAAATTAGTGTTTAGGAATCAAATAGGTGTGGCTACATTGTGAGATAATTTTGAGCCAATATCATTTATTTTGAGTGATGAATATTCTTATACTACCTTAAACTCTATTCTTATTATTTCAAATTGTTGGATGATCTCTATAGGTTTTGCATTAAATGTTAGAATTTTAAATATTTAGTAAAGAATCATTTACTTAATTTCATTTCTTAGGTTGAATGATTTGAGTAGAAATTAATGTGTGTGCCTATTTAATTCACACTTGACTTCTAAGAAAATAAATATATATGGTATTTCCTTAAAAATATAAAAGAATCAAATTAGCCACTCATAAAACATACATAAATGTATATGGATCCAATTTTTAGAAAAAAAAAGGAAAAAATAATAAAAAAGAGAGAAAAATAAATAGTATAATTAAATACTATGACCTTAAAGTCAAGCGTATTTTTGCTTGATGATTTTACCTAAAGCATGATATTAGTAATATGGTGTATTCATAAATTCTAGTTGTTAATTCCTTTCGTGAGATCAATGTTATGAACATTTGAGCATTTTCTTGTTTATCATAAGTCAACCTATTAGCTTTATTCTTTACATTACTTATGTTCGCATATACCTTGTTTGGTGCTTGAACCTAGAGGATGAGTGTAAAATTGAGAATATATCTTGTAAGGATTAATGTCAAAGTGAATTTAGATTCCTAACACTAGAATTGGGGGAGTCAAAGTTGATATGTTTTTGTAATGGGATATGAATTTGTGATGTTTACTGATTTGAACAATAAACTGTGAATCTTTGGGATGTTGAATTAACTTGTGTTATGATTTTGATTATGAATTGAAAAGAAACTAAAGCATGAGAAGTTTTTCTTATCTTATCTTTTATTTTCTTATTTTTAGTTTATTTTTGTTTTGATAGTCTTTTTAGTTTTTAATTTTTGCATTTTAGGATGTTTGTAGGTATCATCACTGAAATCCCTCACGAGATTTATACTCATCCACAAGGACAACCTAGGGGTTTAAAGGATTGTTGCATACGGTAAATGCAACCGTGTCAATCTACAGAAATAATTTAGTTTAGTTTACTTTAGTTCATTTATTTTTGTTTTATGTTTTTATATCGCTTTCCTTTCTAAATAATAGTAAGAAGTTGGTTGCAAGTTGTGATAAGTGCTTGAAATGCACTAACATTTCTTGATTTTATTATGATTAAATGTGATAAATAGGTTTTTTTATAGCATGTTTCTATGATAATTTATACAAATATATATGTTCAAAATCACAAATATATTTTTATTGTATTTTAGGTGTTTTTAGCTTCAAATCTATAAATTTATCAACACATAAAGAACAACATTTGTAACACTCAATTTGCACTTGAAGAGCTTAAAAGAATAGGGCATATAAGCCTTACATAAAGAGTCAATCATTTTGTAAGGTGTACAAGACACAATTAAAGAAGAAGAAAGCATGCTATGGCAAGGATGTATCTTATGCCACGATGGTGGAAAACCTGGGTTGCAACCCACATTCTTTGATTCAATCTAAATCCCTTATGGACTATCCTCTCTTATAAATATTAACATATACTTTTAGGTTAGATATCATTAGACATAGCTTTTCTTTTCTATGATTTTCAGTAGCAATTTTTTGGACTGGTTTTATTTGTAGAATTAGCTTAGCCATTCCACCATGTAAAAATATTTTCAAGGATTTAGAGAAGCTAGTGACAACTTGTTCAGAGATCTTAATTGTCTTCAACAAAAGTGGTATTTTTAATCCTTGCATTATTTACTTCTTTATGTAATATGATGACTTTCATAGTTGAATTTACTTTTGTATAAATGACTTTAGTCTCTAATTCCAATGATTGGACGAACAACTGTTGGTTTAACTAAATAAAAGTTTTATATTTATTTCTTGTTCATAAACTTTGAATATTTAATCATAAATTCATAATGGATCAAGTCTTGATTTATGATAAAAAAACATATTTTAGAATTATGCACTAGACATATCATCTGGGTTTAGTTGTGTATAATGAATAGGAGTATTTTTAATTTTATTGATTTGTATTAAATTCAATTATTGAAAATGATAAATCATTATTTATAATTAAAGAATATATATTTTAAGTTTATCAATTTTTAATTTCATAGCTGACCAAAGGTAGTTATTAATTAATTCAAAATTTTGGTATATATGTATTCCTTTTGTTTAGAAATTAATCAATAAAATGAATAATTGATTAATTGATTATGATTGGAAACTCACCATGATTAAATGGAGTTTTATTTAAAAAGAAATTGAATTAGTAATTCTAGCTTATATTTAAATCACTTAAATATTTCTCTTAATGAAGGCTTATGCTTGCAAAAATCCCATAAACATCCATCATCCTAGGTTCAACTTGATGAGTGCATGAAAAGAACTCATGATTTACTTAAACTTAAATTTCATAAATAGATTTCAATAAGGTTGATTTTATCGTTATGTAAATCAAATCTATTTATGTTGTTTTTCATGTATTTTGTTAGCTTCAATTTGATTAAATTGATAATACTTGAAGATTCATGTCTGAAAACACTCATTTGTAAATTAGAAGAATAAAAGAAAAATACATGTAAGACTTACATGTGATCCAACCAATTATAAGGGGGTAAAAATAATGAGTGAAAACAAGCAACACAGGCTGCATCATGAAACAAAGTGGGTTGTGGCACATTCTTTCATGTTTAAAATCACAATTCATTTAGTTTTTATTAAGCCATGGTAGAGAAATGTTTTGATGTGCTGCCATCATTTCTGTTTGAAATCAAGTGAACTACTACATATTGTAGGCCATGGTGTTGATAATTGTTGGTCGTGTTGCCTAATGATTTTTCCTTCTTGATTCCTTTTTCTTACTAGCATTATCAATAAGTATAACTCGTTTTTCTCATCATATAAGTCATAGTGAAATGGAAAACAACACAGATATACTTTGTAGAGGCAGCTTAGGAGTTTATTTTTCTTTAGTTTTCTGAAAATTTTATTTTCTTAGATTACAATAGTTTTGATTCTATAGTAGTATAGGCAGATATTTTTGGAGGTTTTTGATATAAAAAATCTTTACAAAAAGTTATCTATATATTGAAGAATATATTGTGGTAACTGATAAGATTAAATTATCCTTTATTCCTAATGAAATAACAAACAATTTATTTTGTAAAAATATTCACCTAAATTAATTTTCACAAACATGGTAACATAACTAATATCTCATAGTAATATTCATTTACAATCATAAGTGATTCATTTACAATCATAAGTGATTCGTGAACTTTCAACTTTTATAAATTTTATAAAATTTGACTGCTAAGTTTTTGTGCATTAAGTTTTTGACACCATTGTCGATATTTGTTTTTACAATTTCAACTTGATAATTTAGCATTATCAAGTTTTTGTATCCTTTATCGGGGAAGAATGACGTTTTAAAATTTTAATATCAATAGGCTTAAAAACTATTTTGTAAATATGCTTGATTTATTTTTTTTAAATAAAAAAATAGAAAATCAAAAGTACAAAAAACAAATTGGAAATAAAAAATCTAAACATTATCAAAAATTCAAAAAAAAAATTATTCTTATTTTTATTCAAACTATTTTTAGTTGACTTTAGTTATTTATTTATTTATTAATTTAATTCCTTTTTGGTATTTTTGGTACTAATTTTATTTTTATTTTAACTTTATTTTCTTGTGTGCTATTTATTTATTTGATTTCTAACTCAATTATTTTATTTGATTTTATTTCTAATTTTTGTTTCTAGTTGTTAATTATTTTGTTTAGTAGTTTTGTGTACTAACATTTATTTCTTGTATGATATATTTTATTTACTTGTTGTAATTATTTATTTAACTTGTAAATTTTCTAATAAGTTATGTGACTCATATTTATTGTACGTCTCATTTATTTTATCTATTTTATTATTTTTGTTTTTATAGGTGAATTTACTTTATAGTTTTTGTAGTTTATGCGATGTTGGAAATCATTAGGATATCCTCTTATATCTTACGTAAACAACATTAATAGATCTAAGGCACTATTTAGAAGGCTAGATATTTAAATCCAATAGCCTTTAGTTAAGTGGTGAGTGCTTAAAATATACTAAAATTACCACGATTTAATGTACTTTAAATGATTAAATAGATTCATATTTGTATGATTTTATCATATTTTTACATAAATTTGTCTTTCTAGAATCACAGGTATTTTTATTGTTTTTTAGGTATTTTCATTCAAAAATAACTTAAAGATTGGAAGAAAAATGCTGGATGTAATACATCACAAATATTTGAGAAAAGAAATGAGAAAAAATCAAAAATATGAAAAAATGAGTCAAAAGTGTAAAAAATGCCGAAGTCCCACGTGCACTAGCATATGCCTACGCAATAGTCCCGTGTACACCACCACATTATCGCTCATGCCTAGCACATGCCCAAGCTGACTCCCGTGCACACTAGCACGTAAGTGTGTGTATTCCCTGTACATGCCCAGCACACGTCCGCATTGTATCCTGTGCCTGCCCTAGCGTGTAAAATGCCTATTTGCCACAAATTTCATGCCTCACATGCCTACGAGCCTATCCAAACATGTCCAAAATTAATTTTTGAAATATTTTCCCACCTTTTTTGGCCTTATCGTCACCTATAAAAGGTCCATATCCTCCATTGTAAAACACACAATTTTCTTAGCTCTTTCTTTCTCTATAAAGTTTTCTTAGTTTTTTTTTTAGTTTTTAGTTTTAAAGCTCTTCTCCTTAAGAAAAGAACTAGCTATGTATTTATAGATTTTTAGTTTTTGATTCAATAAACGAAAATGTAAATCCGTTTGGAGGTTTTTTCCAACAACAAAATTAGCATCAAAGTTCTATAAGGATTCTTTTGAGTTATAACGTTAAAATGAATTCTTTACAGTTATTTTTTATGTTTTATTCTTGTATGTTATGTTTAATATGTCTATGATTAAATTTAACATGGATGGCTGTTTGTAAATATGATATAGTAATAACATTGTTATGCTTGAGAAATAGTAAATAGGTAAAACACTTCTCTAAAATAAATTGATTTTGATTGAATTCAATATTTTGTATTAAGGATAATTAGCTTTACTAAATTAACAAAGAATATCTAACCCTACCAAATGTGTTATTCATATAAAAAAGAGAAAATCAATAAATATCAATTTATATATTTAATAACATAAATAATATGAGAAAGCATAATTAACTTTTTTTATGGTATTATATTAGGAAACACAAAACCAAAATATCGTGACATGATATTTAGGATTTAATTTCATTTTTAAAAGTTGAAATAATAAATTAAAAACCACATATTTTTTTTAGAATGAACTTGTGAGTATATTTGTCATTTTTTATAAACCAAATATAAAAACCAAATTAAAAACCACGTATATTTCATTTTTTAACTTGCGAGATTTTACAAATATAAAACCAAAGTATTTGCAAGATCGGCATTGTCGATCTTATTTCATCAAGTTTTTGGTGTCGTTGCTAAGGACTTGATAATTTTGTTTACCAAGTTTTTGGCACCATTATAGTAAAAGGAATAGCATTTTAAAATTATTTATCAAAATTTTGAAAACTTTTGTGTTTTAAATAATTGTGATTTTGTTTATTTTGAGTTCAAATAAAAAACAAATTTTAAAATTTAAACAAAAAATATTTAAATAATGAGATCTAAAAAAATAAAAATAAAAACTAATTAACTTAGATTTTTACTTAACTTAATTAACTTTGATTTTCACTTAACTTAATTTATTTACTTAATTAATTTAGATTTTCACTTAACCTAATTTATTAACTTAATTAAATTATATTTTCACTTAATTTAATTTATTAACTTAAATAACTAAGACTTTCACTTTACTAAATTTCTTAACTTAATTAACTTAGACTTTTATAGCATGAAAAGTAAAGATCTAAGAGAGTTCTGTTTAGTAGATTAGTTCTTGGAAGCCTTTGTGCCACTATTCTTTCCTAGGAATGTTACTCTATTTAGAAGGATGGTTTTTAAGGAGGCCTTGCCCCACCATTTTTTATTGGAAGCACTCTTAGTTAATATTGATTATGTTATTAAACTTAGTTATAATAATAAAAAAATAAAGAATTGCTTAAGCTATCTCCAAACTTTCAAAGTTTTTAATCATAATCTGTGATAAAAGGAAATAGTTGTTTTTTTAGATCTAGGTACAACTATGTTTTGACGCCTTATCTATTTGACTTGCACCTATAAGTGGATTATCTAAAACTCACAATCATGTCTCTAGTCTTAAGTAAATAAAATTTTGAAAATGCATAGGGCATGACTTAAAAAGTATAGGGTAGACAACCTTGTCCTACCTGTAGAGTTGATTAACTCAATGATGTAGGGAAATTGAGTTTACTTAAAATGAAATCCTCCAAGTTATGTCTTGCTAAGACGTTAAACTAAGCACTGGATGAGAGGCAACCCATCATTTTAGGTAATTTTATTTTTATTTAATTTTATTTGAATAATTTTAGAATTATTAAAACTAAAAATATTTATTAAGATATTAGAAGTTCACAGTGATCTATCTTTGTGAACTTTAATGATGAACATGATGGATGCACTTGCATTTCTCCATCACTACTTGCACATTCTCAGGAAATAGGTAACTTTTCTTCTCTTTTCTCTTTTATCTTTAATTTACAATTGTTACAATTAGGACAATGTTAATTCTAGGTTGGGGTGGGTGAAAAGTTACCATGCTTAAATTCAAAAAAATTAACAATTTTCATTTTTATTGTGTTTGATTTTATTTTCTTTGTGTGGTTTAGTAATTTTTAGAATTTTAGGATTAATTTTAAAACACTTCTCACAAAAATTTATCATTTCTTTAAATCAAATTTAAGTAAATAGTTAAGTCTTTTGTACTGTTAGATTAATTTTTGAAAACATATCATGGAGTATATAGTAATTAGTTAGTTTTTGTCATGGCTAGTTTTCCTGATAAGGTGTGAAAATTATATTAAACCCAAAATCGGTGTTTAGGAATCAAATAGTGGAGACTACCATTATGAGATATAATTTGAGCCTAATATCCTTTATTCTGAGTGATAAATATTATTTTTTATAATCTAAACACTTTTCTTATTTTTTCAAATTTTTAAATGATCTCTATAGGTAAATAATAATGAGACACAACCGTACATAGAGTAAGTGATTACATCCTTGATACATTATCATTTGAAATACAATTATTTTCTATTTAACTATTAATGATATCTGATTAATATACCTTTAATAACATTACAGAATGCATTTAAACTTACTGAAGATCGATCCTCATTATATAAAAAGGAGGAGAAAAATGGTTGTATGATGAACATAAGCGAGATATTATTAATTGGTTTCGCAATTATGTAAGTGTCATATACAATAATTCATTAGTATTTCTATGCAATGTTTTAAAACTTTGTTTTAAACACATTTCATGTTTTTGTATGCATAGATTCGAGTTGAACAAAAAAAACCTAATCATAAAATAATAGAAAGTTTAGAATGGCTTGCACATGTTCCAAATTTGATATCAAATCATATTCTAGTTTCACAATTAATGGATCGAGGTTTACGACTCAAGTAAGGGACAAAGTTCAAGTAAATAAAAATAGTGGTGTGAAGATGGTTGGACAAACTATGCAATTAGCTAGTTCAAAAGATGCTAATCTTGTACTTTATGATATAACATATTATTGTATAATTTAAGAAATTTGGGAGCTCGATTATGAGGTCTTCCATGAAATAGTATTCTTGTGTGATTAGGTCGAAGATGTTATCAATGTTGGATATAAAATAGATGATTTTGGATTTACCCTTGTAAATTTATCCAACATAAGTCACACTAATGATCCTTTCACGTTAGCACTTCATGTAAAAGAAGTATTTTATGTGAGCGATCAAATTGACACAAGATGGTCTGTTGTGTTTATTCTTACACCAAAAAAGTTCTACCATTGTGATGATTTAGAAGATGATGACATGATTGATACATTATCCAATATTAGTCATTTCTCAAACAAATTGCCTAATGTATATGATGATCTAGTTGATGACGATGATTCTTCATCATGGACTCGAAGTGATTGTGAAGGAATATATATAATCAACAACATAATTAAACATAATGTATGCTATATATTATTCTATTAACTCTTGCATGTTTATATGTTTGGACTTAAAATTGTCAATTAATTTATATTTCATCATTGTTTGTAGATATTTCATGGATCCTAGGGTACCAAAGCTTATAGATCCAAATGATCCATTAGGGCATTTGAAAAGAAGGGGTTGGGAAAATATACCTAATTCTCCACTTAACCCAGATGATAGAGCACCCGTTCTATTTGATGCTACTAGTAATCCATTAGGGGAAAATGGCTAACAATTGAAATCCTCTATTGGTATTATATCTTTTTGTATTATATCAATCAATATGAATGATTGGACTAAGGTTGACGAAGGTGAAAATTTCAAAATATGGAAAACCATTTGTGTAAGTCTATTTTATTTTATAACTAATTACATATATTGCATCTTTTTTTGTATTATATCTCATCTTTTGTAGTGTGCTTTTACAGAATTGTTATAAAGTCATTGACACTTGGATAAGCAAGTGTTATAAGATTGTAAATTAGGAATGGAAGGAACACAAAACTTCTAGATTGGAAAGAAATTATGTGTTTCCATATTTGGAACCGCTTGATGAAGTATAACTATACAAAATCCCTGAAGAACACCCCTGGATTAAACCCCAAGTTTGGAAATACTTCGTGGATTATAGACGTACGAATGAATTTAAAATTATTAGGGAAGAACATAAGAGAATACAAATACAAAATATTCTTCCTAACCGTACTGGGAGGTCTTCAAATCTTGAAGTTTGACAAAGAATGGTATTATTAAGTTGTTAATTTATAAATATTTTTATATTTATTTTCCTTAAATTTAAGTTGATGTCATGGTTAATAAATTTATTTAATTTATGTAGGAAGCTGAATTGGGTAGACCGGTTACCTGATCTGAATTGTATATAGAAACAAAGACCCACAAAATGAAGAAGTCAAGACCAATGACCAAACAAGGAAAAGAGCAAATAAATAAGTTGGTTAGTAATTTAACTTGACACAAAATAATATCATGAATTCATACAAAATAACATATATGTTAAAAGATTAGTAAAAGAGATTAGCACATTGACACCCGAGTGATATAATAATAACCCTATCCTTTCAAAATCATATTAGCACTGTATTAATCTTTGGCTATAAATATGAAGCTATCTAGAATCAAGCTAGTATTTTTAATACTATAATGAGCCCTATACATGAAGTCAAGTGTAACTCTGATTTGTTATTTAGGTTAATTGGTTAGGCAAAAAATAGCTATTCCAAAAGTTTATGGGTACCAAAACTCAACCAACCCAAGTAACAAATTAGAGGTACACTTGACTTCATATTTAGAGCTCATTATAGCATTAAAAATACCAGCTTGATTCTAGATAGCTTCATATTTATAGAAAAAAGATTAATATAATGTTAATATGATTTCAAAGGTATAAGGTTATTATTATATCACTCCAGTGTCGATGTGATAATCTCTTTTACTAATATTTTAACATATATAAGTTATTTTTGTGAATTCATGATATTACATTCTTATTTTGAATTTAATTATATATAGTTCTTTGGTTCGAACAAGTCAGACTATGATATACAAATTTTTGATGATTTATTAGAAGAATGGATAGAACACATGATTCAAATTATAAAATCAAAAGAAGAATAAGGAGAAGAATTTAATGATCTTGAATAACATAGGACAATACTATAGTAATTTTTATAATGCTTTAATTTCTCTATTCCTATGTCTATGAAGTTTGGACTGCTTGTTTGATAGATGTTTATGTGCTTATGTATTTAGGGAAATGAATTGTTATATGGACCAGCTATTTTTTTCTCAAACTCCATCTCATCTCTCTTGCCTAGTTTCCTCGTCACTATGTTGGTGATTCTAAGAAAACTAAGCTTCCTTTCCTTGAAATAAATTTAGAATATCACAAAATTCATGGCAAAAGTGATAAAATCGTTTTATTTGTAATTTAAGTTAAATATATTTGTATTGTATATAAATTATATTTTTTAATAAATTTAATTCTCAAGTAATTAATTAATATTTAATTTATTTATTTATTTTTATTATTTAAACTTTTTGAAATAGATTTTGGTTTTTTCTGGTATTATGTGATCAAATACAGGTTTTGAGTATAGTAGAAAATGAGTAAGTTTGTAAAAAAAATACAGAATTTAAAGTCGGTTCAAGCGTTGAACTCACTTTAAATTTTTAAGTCACAATATTTAAACTTAGTTCACCGAACCGACTTTAAAGCTCGAATTTGGTGTAGTGATTATTAGATGATTTCTATAGGACTTAGCATTGAATGTTTGGATTTTTACATCTCAATGAAGTGTTATATATTTATTTTTCATTTGCTTAGATTAAATGATTTAAGTAAATATTGATAGTATATGTCTCTCTTCATTCATGTATAACTTCTATTAAAAAGAGATATATCTAGGATTACCTGTACAAATAAAAACACAAAACCCAAATATTAACCACTCACCTTACCATATAAAAAATGTACAATCTGTACATGGTTAAACTCTCTAAAAAAATGAATTCTCTTATAAAAAAGAATATAAGAGAACAAAAGAAAAAAATATAAAGAAAGAGAAAAAAATGAATAGTATAATATATATGCTATGACCCAAAAAACATAAACAATTGTGAGAAATGGTTTAACGCAAAAGAAAATATACGAAGTAATTCCCTAAGAATTCATTGCATTTTCCTACATTTTATAAAAGGCATATTACTTGATATTTTTATTTGATGAATTTGATTAATTCATGAAAGTGATGTATAATGTTTTTATAAATCCTTACATTTGATTCCTTTCATGAGATCAATGTTAAAATAACACTTTTAGCCTTTCTTCTTTATAAATTAGTATAAGTGTTTGAACCCGTAAGATTTAGTGTTTTTGAGAGTATTGACTTGTGAGGAATAGAGTTGAAGCCAATTCGGATTCCTAACATTAAGTTTCGGTGAAATTAAATTGATATATTTTTTATATGAAATATGAAAATGATTTTCAACTAATTATTATAATAAATCATGAACGTTTAGGAAGTTGAAAAAAATATATGCTTAAGATTTTAATTATGAAATTTAAAAATGGTTATAAGCATGGGATATTTTTGTATTTCATTTCTTTATTTTAATTTAGCATTTTGTTTACTTTATTTTAATTATTAGTTAACTTCTTATTTTATTTGTTTTATTTTCTTTTCGTTTTTTGTTAATGTTTGTGGGTATCGTTATTTAAAAACCCTCACGAGACTTAAACTCGTCCACTAGTGCAACCTAGGGGTTTAATGACTTGTTGCATATGCTAAATGCAACCATGTCAATCCAAGGAAGTGATTTAGAATAGTTTAATTTTTAGTATTTATTTTAGTTTTTATCACTTCTTTTGCTAATGGACTAACAAGAAGCTAGGTGAGGTTGTGATGAGTGCTTAAAAAGTACTAAAATTACCATGATTTAATGTACTTTAAAAGATTAAATAGATTCATATTTGTATGATTTTATCATATTTTTATATTAATTTGTCTTTTCCGAATCATAGATATTTTTATTGTTTTTTAGGTATTTTGGTTCCAAAATAACTTAAAGATTTGAAGAAAAATACTGGAGGCAATACATCACAAATATGTTGAGAAAAAAATGAGGAAAATTAAAAAAGATGGAAAAGTTGGACATAATGGGTCAAAATATCAAAAAATTCAAAATTCCATGCACAACCGCCTATTCATGCCGAAGTCCCACAGGCGCTAGCACATGCCCACACTGATTCCCATGCACACTAGTATTCACATGCCTAGCACACACCCACAACCAACAAGCATATTCCTAGCACACGCTTGCATGCAACCAGTGCACGTAGTTAGCACACGCCCAACACACACCCACACACACCTAGCACACCCCAGGAACATGTTGTGCCGATTTTTGCGTGTGCCAGCACACACCTGTACCATGTCTCACATGTGCCAGCACAAGCCTGTACCATGTTCCGTGCAAGCCTTCGTGCGCCAAATGCCTTTCCAAATGCTTCCAAAATAAATTTTTGAAATATTTTCCCATCTTTTTTGGCCTTTTCCTCACCTATAAAAGAACCCTAGCCCTCATCTCTTTCTAGAAAGTTTTCTTAGTTTTTTTTGTTTTTTGTTTTAAATTTCTTCTCCTTTTGAGAAGAACTAGCTATGGTTTTATAAATTTTTAGTTTTTGATTCAATAAAAGATAATGGAAATCCGTTTGGAAGTTTTCCAGAAACAGAATTAGCATAAACGTTTCATAAGAATTCTTTTGAAGTATAATTTTAAAATGAATTCTCTACAGTTATTTTTTATGTTTTATTCTTATAGGTCATGTTTAATTTATTTGTGATTAAATTTAGCATGACTGTCTATTTATAAATATGATATAATAATAACATTGTAAAATTGATTTTGTTTTTATTCAAGATTTATATTAAGGATGTTAGAGAGAAATATATTATTTTTCATTACAAACTTAAATGTGAAAATTAGATTTTATGTTTTAATTATTCGGTCTGATTTAGAGTAGTGCTCTTTTATTTGTTGGTACAATCACCCGGTAGGTAGATTTAAGCTCTATTTCAAAAGTTTTTATAAGAAGTATTATTCGAAAATGTATTGACAACATATTTTCTATAATGGTTTTAAAACTTGAAATTTAGTACTCTAATAATTAAATTCTTAGGTTTAATTTGGACATCTTGAATAAAGTTTAAAATATCTAACCCCACCAAATGTGGCTTTAAAATGGTTCATTTTCAATCTCGTAGAAACAAATTAATTTAATTAATCAAATTAATTATTGACCCTACCCATAGGTATTAATTGATTTGTTTAATTAAAAAGGAATATCTAACCCCATCAAAGGTGGTATTCATATAAAAAAAGAGAATCAATAAATATCAATTTATATCTTTAATAACCTAAATAATATGAGTAAGCATAATTAACTTAATAATTATGTTCATAAATACACCACTGTTATGAATGATAAAAAATTGCATAATTGTTTATTAAATCCATATCTATGTTTTTTTATGATATAAGATTAGGAAACACAAAACCAAAATATCATGACATGATGTTTAGGATTTACTTTTGTTTTAAAAAGTTTGAATAATAAATTAAAAACCACATATAATTATTCCTTAGGAGTATATTTGTCATTTTCTATAAAATGATTTATGCACTTGTGAGAGTATTACAAATGTAAAACCAACGTATTTGCAAGATCGGCATTGCCAATCTAGTTTCATCAAGCTTTTAGCACTTTTGTTGGAGACTTGATTTTGTGCTTATCATTGAGCCTAGAACTTCTATTTGAGCCTTTAGAAATAGGAGAAAATCCACAACCTAGTAAAATAACAATGAAGGAGTATGCAAGGCAAGTTGTTGGCACTGCTACTGCTTCAATTCAATTGGGTTAGACGACATGGAACTATAAATTTAGAAATATTCATTTTTCCATCTTACTCTATTTGCATGGACTGTCTAATGAATATTTTTTGTCTTTCATTAGGAACTTTTACTCAATAGTCCAAACCTTCCCTCTCGGTGTACTTAATGAGAATCAGCTAAGAATAAGGTGTTTTCCTTACATCTATAAAGAATAGGCCAAGGCTTGGCTAATATCTCTCCCTCAAGGTTCCTTGATGAAGTGGAAGGAGGTATATAACAAATTTATAGGAAACAATTGCTACTTTCTCTTAGAAGGAGGAAGAACCATTCCATGAGGCTTAGGATAAATTCAAATTATTCCACACTCAATACCCTTATCATAGTTACCCACTACAACTATAGAATCAATTCTTTTATGATGGGTTGACATAACAATATTAGTTCATCATTGCCAATGTTGTCGGGGGAGCTATGGAGGAGAGAACTGCCATATAAATGTATAATCTCTTTGAGATTTTTGGTTGTTAATTCCTAAAAGAATAACTTAAGAGTGAGAAGGGCTAAAGTACAAGAAATACACTCTAGTACTAAAGTATCTATGAAATTTGTATAGTTAACCAAGTAAGTTGCACTTCTCACTACACAATCCATTCCTAAGAAAGAATAATGTGGAGTGTGTAGTGTAGTTGAATATGGTGCTGATACCTATCCCTACCAAAGAGAAGTTGTTGTAGGACGTGAGCAGATTAATGCAATGGAGGGGTACCGACCAAGACTTAGTTATGACCCTAATGTAAACACCAACAATCCATGGTGGATAGGTATTCTCTTTGTTTGTTAGCAATCTCCAAAAAATATCCAAAAGCCTCTTTCGATAGTCAATTGGAAATATTTTTGTTAATTAATTTACATAAGAGTATGAAATTTAATAAAGCAAGAAAGCATTAAGACCAATGATTTTAAATTGAGAAATATTCATTTTTCTATCTTACTCTATTTGCATGAACTATCTCTTGAAGATTCTTTATCTTTCATTAGGCACTTTTACACAATAGTCCAAACCTTCCCTCTCAGTGTACTTACCTAGAATTAGCTAAGAATAAGGTGTTTTCCTTACATCTAAAAAGATTGAGCTAAGGCTTGGGTAATATCTTTCCCTCAAGGTTCCCTGATGAAGTGGAAGGAGGTCTACAACAAATTTATGAGAAAATTCTATTCCCATAGAAAAACATCTAATATGAGAGAAAAAATTGGTACTTTCTCTTAGAAGGAGGTAGAACCATTCCATGATACTTAGGATAGGTTCAAATTGTTCCTCACTAAATGCATTTATAATAATAACCACTACAACTATAGAACCAATTCTTTTATGGTGAATTGACATAACAATGTTAGTTTATCATTGCCAATGTTACAGGGGGAGCTATGGGGGAGAAAATTGCCATATAAACGTATATTCTCTCTTAGATGTTTGGTTGTTAGTCCATAAAAAGAGTGAGAAGGATGAGAAGAGCTAGAGTACAAGAAATAGACTCTGGTACTGAAGTATCTATGTAACTTGTACATCTAACTAAGTAAGTTGCACTTCTCGCTACATAATCCATTCCTAAAAAAGAATAATGTGAAATGTGTAGTACGTTGGAACATGGTGCTGATACCTATCCCTACCGAAAAAAATTTGTTGTAGGACATGAATAGATTAATGCAATGGAGGGGTACCAATCAAGACTTAGTTATGACCCCAATGTAAACACCTACAATCCATGGTGGAAAAAGCATCCTAAATTCTCCTAGAGGTAAAAAAATATTCCTTTTGCCCAAAACTCCAATCAACGAGGACAACAATGCCAATAATGAGTTCCATGAAATCCACCAAATAAACTAAATATGGAGGATGCTTTCATTCAATTTAGCATGGAAAACCAATCTAAAAATAATCAAAGGTTGGTTTCCTTAGAAGCATCGATGAAGAGGGTGGAGATACAGGTTGAGCAATGGTTGAACACTTTCAAAAACAAGGGAAATAATAGTTTCCTTGTCAAAACTAAGAGTGAACTAAATGATGTGGGGACATTGATTTTATTAAAAATGGATGTCCCCTGAGCAACATCTTACTTGGAGGATAAACTAAGTTCTAGAGGTAACTTGTTAAGATGATAAACTAAATCCTGGATGGAAGGTAACACATTATTCTTTTTGTTTTGTTTTAATTTATTTTTATTTTTATAATTGTAATTATTTACTATTTATTTTTTATTTAATGCTTATTCGTGTATTAGTTATATTTATAAATTATTTTTATTTTATTATAATTATTTAGTATTGATATTTTATTATTATTTACTATTATAATAGTTATAATATCATATAAATAAATAAATATTTCTGAGCTGTGGCATGGCCTTTTTCTTGCTATATCATGGGGCTCTTGGATTGAAAATTAGGGTTTGAAGATTTTAACTTTGTACCATGGACATGAACTTAAATTAGGGCTCTCGCATGTGTCGTGGCCCGTATTCATTTTTTTCAAGAAAATACCCAACCTACATGTTCTAATCCCCATTCCTCACATTTCTACATCTTCTTCACTCAAAATCATCATTTTTTCTCTCCATCCAAACACATATAATCCCCCACAATCAAATCTTTTTCCTTCAATCTTTCAAATTTCTTCACAAAAATCTTACTCCTATTTGATTTCTTGTCATTTAATGAGATTTTTCTCAAATCTTCTTCAAGTACATTCAAATCTTCTTGTTCTACAAGGGATATTCTTGTAAACTTCATCTTCTTCATAACAACAAAAGTAAGTGACCAAAGATTTTAGAATAAGTTCTTGAATTAATTTTTCTAATATCTGGGGATAATTTCTAGAATTCTTGGAGTAAAGGAGTACCAAATACTAATTAGACTAAGTAAGGGTGGGGAAATTTTTTGGATTATTTATTGTGTTGTGTTATTTGAAATTTCTAGAATATCTATGACCCTTAAGATTAACTTGATTAAATGGCTCCTAAAAGAAATAGGAGTGATAAAGGAAAGGAAAGGATGTACAAGCCTTTGTATACTACAATAGGGATAAGTTTGCAAGTGTAGAGGCCAAACTCAGGTTTGATAAACTGCTAAAATTAATAATAACTTTATTATAGAATGGGGTTTAGATTTTGAGCTAAGAGAGAACTATAATTTTGAAGATATAATGATTGCCACACACGAAGTTTGTGCAATGAATATGCAAGTATACGTATCGAAACAAGTAATAGAATGATAAGAAAAGATCGTTCCCGTGGAGATTATTTTATTAGAAACTAATTTTTAAAACTAAAAATAATAAAAATCAATATTTTTGATGTTTTTATAATTTAAGGAAGCAAAATTAAAATAACTAAAAGTAAATAGCAATAATTAATTAAATCAGATTTGGCAACTAAAAGGATATATGAGAAAATATCTAGGAATACTTAATCCCCCAATTTTCTAAACATGCAAATTGCTAAAATCCCCCCAATATAATTATCAATTAATTACATGATTAGTTGAACCTAGCATGTATTCATCTCTCAAGTAAACTAAACACCATATAGTAATTAATTTAATCACACTCTCATGCTAATTAAATTGCATACTACTCATTAAGTTCATCAGTTATGGATCACATACATAAGAATCATACATCTCTGCCTAGAAATTATGCATGTTATTTGATCAAGAAAAACAATTAAATAATTCTCTCAGATTAAATAATATAATTAAATTATAATTATAATTATAATTTGGGTAAAATATTAAATCATCACATGGTGAAAATTAGGTTCATAAGATCTTTAGATTAATAAATTAACTACACATAATTGTGTTCATAAAACTCATATTTTTCATAAGAGAAGACATTAAAATTGATAAAGAAAAGAGTAGAAGAAGAAATACAATCAATCTCTTGAATTGTAGAATTAATCTACTCTTAAATCTCCACCAAAATTGTGTCATCTCTTGAATATTTCTATATTTTTCTCTCTTTTTAGCTCCAAAAATTGACCAAAATTATGCTAAAATATGGAGTAATTATGGGCTTAAATATCTCTCAGGTGCGATTTGGACCATCAAATCAGTTTTAGATCAAGGGCTACGATCAAAACAAGCAAAATTGATAGCTCCAGCCAATCACAGTAAGACACATGACATCAGGAATTCACTAGGAAAATTAGGGAGTGACGCATGGTAGGGAAGACCGGTCAAAGTTAATGTTTGTTAAGTCAGCGACATGTGGTGCGATGTGATTCGTGGAAATGGATGGTGTGGCACACAGGTGGAATGTTAGGAGAAATGGTATAGCGACACGTGGCATGACGTGTTGACTGATCTCCAAAATCAGATTGAACGTCATGTTGACCTATGGCATGCATTTTGTCCTCCTCACACGTGGCATAATGTTATTCACTCTTTGTATCCTCATGGCTTGCCTAATCAGCTCCCCTACTTGCATGGCATGCCACGTGGTAGCTCCTAATTGGTACTATGTTAAAAATCCAAAAATATTCCAAAACAATCCTAAAAAATTTCAAAAATTATAGTTTTACCCTTTTTCACTAAAAAGTTTATATTTTAATATTTTTGACTCCAAAAATACTATTTATTGAATAAAATAAGTAAATATTATGTAAAAAAGTGCGCTAATGACTCTATTTTCATAGAGTCATCAGATAATTGATGTCTTGTAGTATTAGCATGAAGATTATTCATAAAGGAATTAGAGGCCACTGTTGATTCAATTATTCTGGAATTTTATGCTAATTTTATTGATGTTTTCGATACTAGGGTAAAAGTAAAGGATGTACTAGTCCGATTTGGCCTATCTAATATAAATTCTTACTAGGATTTGATGGACGTAGACCAATGTAAGTATGAAAATTATTTAAATGATATGGAATATACTAACATAATAGAAACCTCTGCTGGGAATAATCTAGTGGGAAAACTAAGAGTTTTGATGCCAAATATTTGAATAAAGTTTTTCATATATGGCAATATTTTATCAGCTCTAAATTTATATATGCCTATTACACACTATAACTTTGTGGACATAGAACATGCTATATTACTTTATGTTATAGCATCCATAAATAATATGGATATTGGAACCATAAATCTTCAATGGATGAGATTGTCTGCTAACAATCACTATTTGAGTTACTTTTTTCCTCAACTCATGACAGTTTTATGTGCTAAAGTAGAAGTGAATTACCTAAGGAGTGAGGTCTTAATACAACCTGGTGAGTTAATTACTCTAGCATACAATAATGAACTCACCTCAGCCACTTATAGAATCCAAAGGGACAAAATGGTTGCTTCTTTAATGAAGTTCATCACATAAACAAAAAAGTTACGTACATGGAGAAATATATCCAAGAGTATACTACCTAGCATGCTTAATATACAAGTCAATAACATCGTGTTCAGGATGAATATAATCATAATCTTTATGAGATGTATTAGTTAACACTCTCTCAGAAGAAAGTTGATACTAGTCATTTGAGAGAACCCAAGAATCAAGGGTATGATTTCATTCTTACACCAAGACCTATAATTATAGGTGGAGAAATCACTCTGAGTTCTCATGGGAATCAAACACTAATCCACCATATGCCTAAAACCAAATGCAAGGCCTAATTCAAAACCAAAACATGCCACCTATCCACCTAAGGAGCCAACTTTAGAGGAAAACTTGAATGTTTTTATTCAAGTAAGCCAAGATAACAAAATGAAAAGTAATCATATTTTGAACTCTTTAGAGGTATCTATGAAGATGGTGGAAGAAAAAGTTGGGAAAATAGTTGAGAAAATGCCAAGGCAAGAAACAATGAATCTTCTTAATCAATCTTAATTAGCTCAAACTATGACAACTCTAAGGAGTGGTAAGGTTTTGAATGAATCTTTCCTAAAATTTCTAATGATTCATTTAATAATGTAGGAAACACAGGTGGAATACAAGTAGCACCAAAGGAAGGTGTGGTCATAAATGATGCAATTGTAAAGTCTTTTAAGGGAATTCAAGGAGAGTCATGTGATCCACCAATATTGTATAAACAGTAAAACTATATCGGTCACTGATACCATTCTCACATTGTCTTAAGGATGTTAAATTGGATAAGCAATTTTATGAATGATCTAATATGCTTTCTAAGGTTAAAAATTAATTTACCACTCTTAGATACCATTAGAAATGTGCCTTCTTATGCAATTTGTATTTAAATAATTAAACATTAAAAGGAGAAAGTATAAAGATAATGAAAGAGTTATTGTACCAGAAGTTTCTAGTGTAATACTTCAACAAAACCTTGTGGTTTTATTATTAATATTACTATGGGGAATAAAAATGTGGTTAATGCGGTGCTAGATTTAGGGGAAATTACTAATTTTATGCCTTACTCAATATGGTTGTAACTAGGATTAGAGTAGTTAAAGTCCATAATCATGTCTTTTCAAATAGTTGATAGGTCTATTAAATATCTTAAGAACACAATTGAGGATTTGCTTATAAAGGTAGATAAACTAATAATACCTGTTGATTTTTTGATAATGGATATGCATGAAAACTCATTAATGGATAAGGAAACGCCATTCATATTTAGGCCATTAATGGCCACAACCAAACATTTTATAGAGATCCATAATGGGAAATTAACTATGATTGCCTTAGGAGAGATTGTTAATTTTAAAGCTTTTGATTCCTCTCCTATTCCTAGTATTTCTAATGAAGATAAGTGTTCATATATTGATTATATGGATACACTTGCTCAGAACACCTTTTTGCAGGATTAGATGGAGGATAAACTCTAGTATGCTTTAACTATTTGAAAGACCCATTGTAATTATTTCATTGTGTTGGCTTCCCATGTACAAAATAATGTGTCTATTTTATTTTACTAAATTTTCTATCTTCCTCCATGTATGGTTGGTTACTATGGATCAGTAATACAAATATTTACATAGTTAGGAACACTTTATATACAAGCATATTTACACATAATACATGGTTGGTTTTTGTAGTATGCATACTAGATGGAGTATTCATTTTTGACTAGCAAGTGTACGAGTGAGATGACATTGTTACTTGTGTTTTTGGTTTGTTTCAGGTGCAGGAATTTATGGAAAATACTTGGAAATTTTTGGAATGAAAAAAATGTGACTTTTTACCACCTCTCAACCAAGTTTGTAGGGTACCTCACCATAGGTGGCGGTGAGTTGGCTAGTGAGGTGGTGAATCCTAGTTCTATAAATACCTCTCACTTCTTCATTTTATAATCCAAAAAAATGTAGTAGAGCTCTATCAAATTGATAACTCATTCTTTCTATTTTCGAATCACTAATGCCTAATGTATTTTTCATTATTAGTGATTTATGATTGCTTGAGAAAAATCATGCTCGTGGGTAGTGAGTACTAGAGGTATTGTTTGCAAGTGGTTTATGTGAGGTGAGCCAAGTGTTGGTTGGTAGTTTCATTCATGTAACTTTTTTTATATGAGAATCTATGTGTCCCTTGGTGGTTTTGAGTGGATTGAGTTTCATTGGTTATTTATTGGGTGTTTATGTTTGAGAGTTGTTCTATTATTAGTATGCATAACTCATTACTAATCCTTGATTTCTTATCATACCATATTGGGTTGTGTTGGCTTTGGAGGTGAGCTAGGTTCGTGTGTTGAACCAGGTTGTTAAGGAGGTAGCAAGTAAGAGCAATAATAAAGAGTTAGATTGGAGGCCCTAACTGATAGAGATAATAGTTGTTTTATTTCTTTTAAAGTTGTAACTAATTTATTTTTTAGTGAATTATTTGCTGCTGAGTGGTTGCCTTAAGTAACCCATGGATGATATTACATAGATAGGGTTTCTATGTGGGTTTACCTTGTTATATCTAGAGTTATGCATGATGGAATATATGACTAGTACAATTAGAGTTTAAATGGTGTATGCCTCTATATCCTGAAGTTTAAACTCTAATTAGAAAGATTTTAATATTTATCATATGCTTTCTATTTATTGAATTCTATCTCCTACTTTATGATACTTCATATCTATATTTGTTTATATTGCAACTATGATTATCTGTTACGTGTTGTGTATAAGGTCTTGGACTCCTTGTTATTAGATATACATGTTTAGATTATATGTTAGTATAATCTTCCTTTTATCTATATACATGCTTAGTGTGAGTCTCTAAGGAGTCTATATCTCCTCACCTTGGATGTGTACTCAGACTCTTTATAAGGGTTTCCTATGTATGTTTGATTGCATGTTATGAAAGTACAATAATCATTTACCGAATATGTTTCCATATACAATGTCTTAAAGTGATTGGAAATCATTTTAGCTTTTTGATACGAATGCATGCATCACGAGTTGAGTATTCTTTGCCATGTATGTATATTGCTAGGTAGGATAGGAGTATATAAGGAACACCATCACTAGTGTGTATTATGTAGATTGTTATTGTTACATCTACTAGTTATTTTTCTTGAGTGTTGAATTGAGCATGTTGTTTTATACTCCACTATGTTAATTGCTTATTTCACATTGTAAGGTCTGCTTGGTCAAATTGATATAGACCTCACAAAATGATTCCATGGGATAACATTTTTACTCCTAATCTAGGTCTTAGTTATCTATTTGAGTAGGAAGAATAATTTTCCTTTGTATAATTATTCCTATCTATGGGAATCCTTAGTTGGTATCAGAGCGAGTCCCTCTATTTAGGCTTAACTGCCTAGGTTCTTGATGTGCTTAAAAAGCACTAAAATTCCCATGATTTAATGTAATTTAATTAATTAAATAGATTTATATTTGTATGATTTTATCATATTTTTATATAATTTTGTCTTTTCAGAATAACTGGAGACAATACATCACAAATATATTGAGAAAAGAAATGAGAAAAAGTCAAAAAAATGAAAAAAATTGGACAAAATTGGTCAAAACGGTCAAAAACGTCAAAACGACTGAAATCCCGAGCAATTGCCCATTTGTGCCAAGTCTCGCGTGCACTAGCACGCCCATGCGAGCACACCTAGCACTCACCGTGCCAATTTTCGCATGTGCCAGTACACACCCACTTTATATCCTGCAACATATGCTTGTGTCTTGTTCCACATGTGCCAAATGACAGTCTACACCAAATATTTTGCCCCACACGCGTGCTAGTATATCCAAATGCATCCAAAATAAAATTTTGAAATATTTTTCCCCCTTTTTTGGCCTTTTCCTCACCTATAAAAGGACCCCTTCCCCTATTGTAAAACACCAATTTTCTCAACTCTTTCTCTCTCTAGAAAGTTCTCTTATTTTTTTAGTTTTTAGTTTTAAAGTTTTTCTCTTTTTGAGAGAACTAACTATGTTTTAATAGATTTTTAGTTTTGGATTCAATAAATGGAAATGCAAATCCGTTTGGAGGCTTTCTAACATAGAATTAGTATCAAAGTTTAGTAAGGATTCTTTCGAGGTATAATTTTAAAATGAATTCTTTATAGTTATTTTTTAATGTTTTATTCTTATATATTATGTTTAAGTTTTTGTGATTAAATTTAATATGACTAGCTGCTTGTAAAGAAGATATAATAATAATGTTGTTATGCTTGCAAAATATTAAATAGGTAAAACATTTCTATAAAATAAATTGATTTTGATTTTATTTTTGTTCAAGATTTTATATTAACGATGTTAGAGATAAATACATTATTTTTCATTTGAAACTTAAATTTGAAAATTAGATTTTAAGTTTTAATTATCCGGTCTGATTTAGAGTAGTACTCTTTTATTTGTTGGTACAATTGCCCGATAGTTAGAGTGAAGCTCTATTTCAAAAGTCTTTTTTATAAGAACTATTATTCCAAAATGTACTGAAAATATATTTTCAGTAATGGTTTTAAAACTTGAAAGTTAGTACTCAGATAATTAAATTGTTAGGTTTAATTTGGACACATTGAATAAAGTCTAATTAACTAATTCCACTTATAACTGTGATTAAATGGTTTGCTATTTTATTTGAAATAAAGCTAAAATTTAATACTTAATTAATTTAGAGGCCCTACCTAAGGATATTAGTTAATTAATATTAAAAAATGAATTTGGGTCCTACCTAAAGTATTTTTATACCAAAAAGAGAAAATCAACAAATATCAATTTATATCTTTAATAACCTAAATAATATGAGCAAACATAATTAAATTAATTATTATATCCTTAAATACTCCATTATTATGAATAATACAAATTTGCATTATTGTTTATTGAATCTAAATCTATGTTTATTTTTATGTTATTAGATTAGGAAAAACAAAAAAACCAAAATATGACATGATGCTTAGGACTTAATTTTGTTTTTAAAAGTTTGAATAATAAATTAAAAACCACATATATTTCTTTCTTAGATCAACCTTGGGAATATACTTTCCATTTTCTATAAAATGATTCATGCATTTATGAGATTTTTATAAATATAAACCAAAGTATTTACAAAATTGATATTGCATACCGATCTTGTTTCATCAATTTTTTGGCACCATTACTGGGGACTTGATTTGCGTTTATCAATGCTCGATCCTAGAGCTATATCTAAACATACACACAACTTGGATTTTTATGCCCTGTGTCACCAATTGTGTGATTTGTTATTGTTTTGTGAGGTTGTTTATCTCCATGAACTTTTGTAGTAGCATGTTCTTTATTTACTTGTTTATGCGTACCTCTTTCTTTCTCTTTGCTTCTTTGTCATGTATAGTATGTGAATTACTTTACTTGCTACTATATTGGACTATTTGATCCTTTATTAGTATTTACCTCTGCTAGTTTCTTTAACATGCTCTTTTTATGTGTTTTTCCTTGCTTACTGCTTACTTCTTCTGTGCCTATTTGCATGACCATCATGTCAAATGTTTACAAGTATGTAGTGTTAATGTAGTAGGATCTTTCTTCTTACAACCTTGTCATTTATATGCCATGCCATATAGAATGCATCTCTTCTGCTTTACTAGGTTCTTCTCTCTTATACCTAGTATGTTGGGTATTAGTTATCTGTTTTCCTCATGCTGATTATTACTCATCCTTTGTATGCACTTTCTTATCTTGTGCTTTATATGTATATTTGGAGAATTCTGAGGAGTGTTAAAATTTTGAGTACATGAGTGTTTATATGTATTGTGCTTGATCGGGTTTGCCAAGTGCATTTGTATATCATATAGATTATTTACCTATCTTTAGGACTCTTGACTCACATGCATTGTTGTGACTAGACTTATGTGTTTAGTTGGCATTCTTGGTGTTTGGAGTGTTGATGCTGTTTAAGCATGTCTCTTGTTTTTGTGTTGGAACCGTATCCTTTCTCACATACTTAGATGTTTTTGTAGAATCCTTAATTTCTTCTCTTTCTTTGGGATGTTACCTATTGTTCTCATAGTTAGTCAACTTCTTTCCTTTTCTTGACTAGCAATGATGTGAGTGTTACCAATGATCATATTTAAGAAAAATGTGTGTAGTTTATTGCCTTTTCTCTCTCTGGAGGCAACATTGTATGGTTTGTCTAGATAATCTTTCTTGGCATACTTTTTGGTCTTTTTGGCCTATGATCTTCTTTGAATCCATACTTGTCATCTTAGTTGTTTATTGTTGTGTTACTTGTCTATTTCTCTAAATTGTGTTTACCTACCTATACTACTTTAATTTTTTAAAAATATTTGTCTATAGTCAGTTGACATTTTCCTTTTCTCCTTTCACTCTTTGCAGGACTGTTTTGCATGTTCTTCTATCCTCCTTAATTTTTGCATGTGAAATAAAACTTTTTTGAAAGACCTTTAATATTTTATGATTGGCATGATTTTGACTTAAATTGAAATAAAACTGTCTTGATATGTGAGTGTCTTGAAGTGTATATATGACTAAATTCTTGTTGTCTTTCTAAAATGAATTGTTTCTTATACACTTGTCTTAATGTTTTTCATTTGTATCGTTGTTTTTAGAAGTGTGTGTGGATTCTTGCTTAAATGATTTGTATGCCTCTAGCTATCTGTAGAGTCCATATGTAGTGTCTCTTGAGGCAAAATTATAGATGTTGCTTAGATATAAAGACAATTTAGGTAATCTTTGGACCATTTGATCCTTCTTGCTATCCTTGTCTACATATCCTCAGTTTCCGATCTTGAGCCTTTTTGTTATACCTTTGTTTCTTTGTACCTACTAGCCTTGCTTAAATATTATATCCCACTTACCTAGCACTCATTTTGTTGAGTTTTAAATTAACTTGTTGAATGTCTTTTCTTTGGGATTTTTTGTTTTACGCTCGAGATTTAAAAAAAGGAGATAAAGAAAGAAAAAGAAAAAGAAGAAATAAAGAAAAATAAAAAGTAGGTGGAAATAAAAAGATAAACGGAAAAGAAAAAGATGAGGTTCAATGAATGGTGGATAAATTGCATATGAAAAATATCTTACATTTGGAAAATTTATAAGGGTTTCAAAATTGAGAAGTACAAGGAAAAAATCCTCTATTTAAAGCATTATGTCTTATGATTGTAAGCTATGCACTTAAAGTGAATGTATGTTTGTCTAAAGGTGTTCATTTGCTCAAATGTTTCTTCTCCTCTGCCTAAACCTCAGTCTTTCCTTACAAGCTTTGAAAGTCCTTTTGATTTCTTCTGACCTTGAACTTACATTATTAGAAAGAGAGGCTACATGTGGACTTATGAAGTTTGATTCAATTTAAGTCTATATTTCCATATGCTTGATTAACTTAAGTATTTCTTGATAACATCTAGAGTAAACATGTTTTGTAAAGCACATACTGAGCAAGAAATCCATTTTGTATTCATACTCCTACTTGGATGCATCATGGATTGATTGCCCTCTAAATATTTAAGGTGAGTGTATTATTTAATATAAGGAAACTCATGTTTTTTGAACTTCTCAATTTTCCTTCCTCTTTCTTTTTTTAATATTTTCTACTCTATGTAGATGCTTTTCTCTTAGGAGAGTTTTGAGAGTGTAGAATGCATAACAAGTATATTGCCTCCTATGTATACTTTTAGGGGAGATTGTGTGTAAAATGCATGTTGGCAAAGGGAGTGTTATGATTATTTTCCATTATTGTTGTTTGTTTTATTTATGAGTTTATATTTTATTATTGCGTTCTTGTGATGATCTCTTCTTCTTTACATAACTTTATATGAACCATGCATAAATAGGGCTATTAGCATGACTTGTTGTATGCATTATTTACAATCTCTAGTTTCACTTATCTTCGTATGTGTTTACCTATATCATGTTGTATTGATTTGTTGCATGTGTATCACATGTAGTTGATAACTTAGTATTTTTTTCTTGAAACACATGATATATGTTTTATTTGGTAGATTGAGATGTCTTTTTGTATGTGTGTGCATGGTATGGGGTGAAGTTACATGATTGAATACACCTAAGTGTTATTAGGGGAAGACTGTTGAATCACTAGGGGTGTGTCAACTTGGAAGATGGTTGGACTCCTAGTCAACTCCTTCTTAGAGACTTACTGAAACATTTAAGTGGCATTGATGTTTGGGAGAAGATTATCGAGTTAGTAGGAGTGTATGAACTTTGAAGATAGTTGGAATCCTGGTCAATGTAAAAAGACGTTGTATGCGTATTAAGAAGTCCTTTATGTCCTCCCACAACATGTATAGATGTATGGCTCTATGTTATGTATTGTATTAGGAAGATGTTTTCTATCTGCACTACTCTTGATTTTTCTTTGCATTCAGATTGTTAATTGTTATATGCTCTTACCTTGCTATTGTCTCCATATTATTCCTTACATTTCTCCTTTGCCTGCATGTGTTACTCATTTTTGTGTTTTCTTTAATCTTCTTTGCTATGTTGCATAAGTGTAAGGTTTATTGCATTTCTATTTGACTTATCTTCATATAGAAGTGTGGTATGTTGCATACCTGTGGGTGTTTGATTTGATTTTCCATGTCAAAAAGTGGGAGAAGTGTGCACAACTCTTATTTATCCAATATGCATACTTTTAGGGGGAATGTTGCATATGTTTAGGGGGAGTTTGCATATAGACTGTGTAGTTTGCATATTTAATTGCATGTAGATTGTGTTTGTTTCTACTATATGTTGATTATGCTTAGCCTATCATTGTGTACTCATATATGGCTAAAAAATAGTATTCTGATAGACTACATCATATTTCTGTATGATACATTCACGGGGTATGTGTTTGTTTCATGTGTATAGGTTACATATGGTAGCTAGGTGGAAAATACAAGTTCTATAAATATCCTTTCATTTCTTCATTTTGGCATCCAGAAAAATGTTGCAGTGCTATGTCAAATTGACATCTTGCCTTTTTAATTTATGGATTACTAATACCTAGATTTGTATTCAGTATTAGTGATTCATGATTGTGTGAGGATATCATACTTATGAGTAGTGATTACTCGAGGCAATGTTTACAAGTGGTTTATAAGAGGTAAGTCATGTGTTGGATGGTAGTTTCCTTTATGCACATTTTATATGTGAGAACCTCTTTGTGATAGTGAGTAGAGTTAAATGCTTTGATTTCTCACATCGATGGAGGTCCAAGTTGTTAAAGGTAATAGTTGATTTATTTCTTTCACAGTTGTAACTGATTATTATGTAGTGAATTTCTTGCTACTAAGTGGTTATCTTAAGCAACAGGAGAATGTCACCATATAGATAGGGTTTCTATAAGGGTTTACCTCATTATATTTTGAGTTATGCATGCTTGAATGTGTGGTTAGTATAATCACAGTTTGAATAGTGTATGTCTATACATACCAAAGTCTAAACTCTTATTGGAGGGCTTTTAATATTTTTCACCTACTTTCTATTTATTGAATTGTATCTACTACTTTATTATATAGTCTATCTGTATTTATTTATACTATAACTATGATTATCTGTCAAGTGTTTTAATCTACAGTGTTTGTGAGGTTGGGTTATGTCCATAACAAGTTAGCATATATTTAACTTGATCATGTATCAGGTCTTTGACTCTTTCTTAGTCGACATGCATATTTAGATTGTGTGCTAGTATAATATACCTTTTTTTGCATACATGCTTGGTGTGAGTATCTAAAGAGTATATATCTTCTTACCCTAGATTATCTGTCTGCTTGGTCGAATTGATGTATAGCTCTAAAACATATTCCATAAGTTAGTGCTGCTACCTCTCATCTATGTCCTGGTTATCTATTTGAGTTGGAAAAACAATTTTCCTTCATGTATTTGTTCCTAGATTTGGGAACATTCATTATTAATAGGATAAATGAAGAGTTAGATGAGGAGACTAAGGGTAACATGAATTTTTAGATAGTACTAAACAACTAGAAAATCCTAGCACATCCTTAGATCTAACTAACACCACATTTGAGGAAGAAAATAACCCACCTAAGTTGGAGTTGAAATAATTATCTAAGCACCTAAAAATATGTGCTTTTGAAAAAAAAAGGATACCTATCCAGCTATTATTTCATCCACTTTGACCAAAACCCAAGAAAAAATATTTTTAATATGCTTGAGAAATTCAAGAAAACTATAGGATATAGTATTGGAGACATTAAAGGTATTAGTCTAACTATGCATATGCATATAAGGTAAATTTAGAGGGTAATACCAAAACGTGAGAGAAAACCAAAGAAGACTTAACTTTGCTATGCAAGAAGTGGTGAAAATTAGAATTTTGAAACTTTTCATGGTAGGAGTTATTTATGCTATTTTTGATAGTAAGTGAGTTAGTTTGGTACATATGATATCCAAAAAATCAGGCATCACAGTGGTAAGAAATGATAGGAATGAGTTGGTGCCTACTAGAGTCATCATAAGATGAAGGATGTGTATTGACTTTAGGAAACTAAACATATACACCAAGAAAGGTCACTTTTCCCTTCCTTTTATTGATCAAATGTTAGTAAAAGATGTTGGGCATGACTTTTATTTTTTCTTTATGAATTTTTAGGATATTACGAGGTACTAATGCACCAAAAGATCAAGAAAATACTACATTCACTTATCCTTTTGGGACATTTGCTTTTAGGAGGATGTCGTTCAATCTATGCACTGCTCTTGCCACATTCCAAAGATGTATGATGTCTATATTTTTAGATTTGGTGGAGAAATTCATTGAGATATTCATGGATAACTTTTCTATCTATGGAATCTCTTTTGATGATTCTTTACATAAATTGTCTTTAGTTCTAGAAAGATACATTGAATGCAACTTAAATCTAAGTTGAGAGAAAAGTCACTCGATGGTTAAACAAGGCATTATTATTGGAAATATTATTTCAAATATAGGTATAGAAGTGGATAAGGAAAAAATCGATTTAATTGCTAAATTACCACCCCTTACTAATGTGAATGAAATTATGAGTTTCTTAGGACTTGTAAGTTTTTATCGGAGATTTATTAAAAAAATCCATAAAATAAGTGATTGTTTGTGTAATCTATTAGCCAAGGATGTCTCATTATGCTGCTTTGAGATATTTATTAAGTAAATTGAATGCTAAATAAAGAATTATTAAGTGGGTTTTACTTTTATAAGAATTTTACTTAGAGAATGGAGATAAGAAAAGAACTAAAACTATAGTAGCTAATCATCTGTCTAGGTTAATTTCTAAATTTGATACTACTAAGAATGAGAAAGAAATGGATATTATTGAAAATTTTCTTAGTGACTAACTATTTACATAGGTCCAAATCCATGGTATTCTAACATTGTCAATTATCTTGCTTGTGGTACTTTGAAGCCTAGCATTCCTTTTAAGGAAAATAAATGACTTTTCATGATTGCAAGCACTATTTTTGGGGTGATTTCTATTTGTCCAAGATCTAGTCATCTAGAGGTGTGCATGAGGAGGAGAAGAGGAGAATTCTAAATTTTTTTCATGAACTTCATTATGGGAGCCATTTTGGCGGTAAGAATATAGTCCTGAAGCTATTGCAATCTTGTTTTTACTGGCAAACTTTATTTAAAAATGTTCGTAATTTTTGCATGTGATGTGATAGATGTCAAAGAATTGGTAACATAGAAAAAAAAGATGAGATGCATTTGACATCTAATGAGTGCTTGAAAAACAAAAAAAAAAATAACTTGATTTACATGCACTTTAGTATAGAAATATATTTGTATTTGCATAATTTTATTATTATTTAAAAAAATCTATGTTTTCAAAATCACAAATATGTTTTGTTGTTTTTCAGGTATTTTTGGTCTCAAAATGATTCAACTTGAAGAATTGTATTAGAAAGCACTTATTGTCACCAAAGAAGAATAAAAGACAATACTTATGTAAGCCTTACATATGTTCCAGCCAAACTTGTTAGGAGATAAAACAAAAGAAGATGGAAAACATTTAGTTTGATATGAGTCAAGCTAGTGGAAAAAGTATGATGTGATACAAGTAGTTCATGTTAAGATGAAAATGCATATGAAATCATTGCATGTCACGGTGCACGACTCTTTTATCCACTATTCTCTCATTTTGTTGAATTTTCCAAACCTATATAAACCCCTACATCAGTCTTCTCATCCCACAGCTTCCACAACATATGTTCTCTCTCATCTATACTTTCTTAGTTTCAAAGTTCTTCTCTCAATTTTAAGAGTTGAAGAAATTTAGATTATGCAGTAGTAGTTATTTGAATTCAATAAACATTATTTGCATTTTAGGTATAAATTTTAAATGTATTCTTTTATTTTTAGATTAATTTCATGTGCTATTCTGAATGCTATGTTTAATTTTCCAAACATTTATTAAATTAAGCATGTCAGGCTAAAAATGTTATAGGATATTAGTAATGTTGTTATACTTGTTAAATATTAAAGTAGATAAATATTTTTATAAAATGGATTATGTATTATTTTTCTATTCAATAATTCTACAAAGTTTATTAAAAAAATAGTAATTACATAATTTTTTGTAGTAAACATAATATAAAAGTTATATTTAAAATTTGATTATCCGAATCTAATTTAGAGTAATACTCTTAAATTTTAGATGTAATTATTTGGATATGATTTATAGTCATGCCCTATTTCAAAGATTTTTATAAAAATTAATATTTGAAAATGTATTGACGACATATTTTTTATAGTAGTTTTAAAATCTGAAAGTTAGTGTCGAGATTTGTAAATTTTCAAATTTTCAAATCCAATTTTGATGCCTTGAATGAAGTTTAAATTGTTAGACCCAATCAAAAGCGACAATTCTCTCTCGAGATTTTTTTATTTCTTTTCTTAGTTGATAGTTCTTCTTTCATTTGAGAGTTGAATAAATATAGTTAATGTAATAGCTTTAGTTCCAATTCAATAAATAATGCTGCAATTCTTTCTGGAGGTTTTTCAAAGCCAATTTTAAGGATTTTGTTTAGATATATTTGGAATTTATTCTTTTCAGAATATTTTTAAGTGTTGTTTTTACATATTATATGTTTAATTTATTGATCATTTACTAAAAGATGCATGTGTGGTTATAAATAGTATAAGATATTATTAATGTTGCTACGCTTGTGAAATATTAAAGTAGATTAAATATTTTTATAAAATAAATTAAGTTTTATTTCATCATCATGATTAAACCAATGTTTGTAAATGAAAAATATATTGACGAAGTTTTTTTCATAATATACACGAGAGTTAGATTTTGAATTTAAATTATTTGAATCTAATTTAGAGTTACATTCTTAGATCTTTTGGTCTATATCAAATGTATAGTTAGTATGGGCTCTCTTTTAAAGATTTTTATAAGATAAAAGCCTTCACCATTAGTAACATCGAGCTTTGATGTTAAACTAAGCCCTTGTTAAGAGGCAACCCCCCGCATTAAGTAATATTCTTTTCTTTTAATTTATTATTAGTTAATTTTCTTTTTGGCGTTTTCATTACTTTTCTGAATATATGAAAATTAAAAATATTGCAGAGAAATTTTAGTTTAGGTTTGGGGTGTAAATAGGACGCCAAATTTTAAATTTTTTCTTATACAAAGTTATCATGCTTTTATTTAATTTAAAGTGAATAATTGATTTTTTGCATTATTTGTTTGATGACTTAAACATGCCATGAATTATTGTAAGAATTAGTTTTATTCATAGTTTGTGTTTCATGCTTTGATATTAAGATTTAGATAAACCCAAAATTGGTGTTTAGAAATCAAATAGTATAAACTCCCTTGTGAGATAATTTTGAGCCGATATAATTTATTCTGAGTGATGAATTTTATTCTATTTCTTTAAACACTTTTCTTATTTTTTTTCAAATTTTTAGATAATCTCTAAAGGTTTTTCATTGAATGTTTGGATTTTTAAACATACGATGAAGTGTATACTTATTTTTATAGCTTAAATTGAAGGATTTAAGTATAAATTGATAGTGTATGTAAATAAGTGCTTAAAAAACACTAAAATTACTATGATTTAATATACTTTAATTGATTGAATATATTTATATTTGTATGATTTTATCATATTTTTATATAAATTTGTTCTTTTGGAATCACGGGTATTTTTTATTGTTTTTTAGGTATTTTAGTTCAAAAATAAATTAAAGACTTAAAGAAAAAAATATTTGAGGTAATACATCACAAATATATTGAGAAAATAAATGAGAAAAAGTCAAAAAGATGGAAAAAAAAATGGACAAAATAAGTCCAAAGGTCAAAAGGCCAAAATCGTGTGCGTAGTAGTCCAACTACGTCGAGAATCGCACGCAGTGCGCCGAGAAACACGCACAATGCGCCATTGTTATGAATGGTAAAATTGGAGTTATTGTTTATTAAATCTATATCTATGTTTTTTTAATTTTTATGTTATTAGATTATGAAACAAACCTAAATATCATGACATAATATTTAGGATTTAATTATTTTTTTAAGATTTTGAATAATAAATTAAAAATCCCGTATCTTTCTTCCTTAGATCGATCTTGTAAGTATACTTATCATTTTCTATAAAATGATTCCTATACTTGTGAGAGTTTTAAAAGTTATAAAACAAAGAGTATTTCATAAGGTCAGTATTTGCATTGTCAGTCTTGTGAATATCATCAAGTTTTTTGCACCATTGTCGAAGAAAGAATAACGTTTTTAAATTATTTATCAAAATTTAAAAACTTTTTATGCTATAAATAATTGTGATTTTTCTTATTTTGAGTTAAAAATAATCAAATTAAAAATTAAAAATAAAAAAAAAATTGTTATTGTTCTTGAAATGTAAAACAAAAAATTTAATTTAAAATTTAAATTTAAGACTTAAAATTAAAAAACAATCGTTACTGATTTTGAACAATAAAACAAAAAATATTTAAATTTTAGATTTAAAATTTATAATTCAATAAAAAAAACTATTCCTCTTCATGAACAAGAAAACAAAAAAGTTAAATTTTAAATTCAAAAAGAAAAAAAATGTTCCACTTCGTTAACAATACAATTTTTTTTAATTTTTTAGATTTAAAATTCAAAATAAAAAAAAATGTTACTTATCTTAAACAGTAAATAAATAAAATTAAAATTTAAAATTAAAATTAAAAATTTATAATTTAAAATTTAAAAAAATTAAACTATTCTTGAACTGTAAAACAAAAAAAATTAATTTAAGATTTGATATTTAAAAATAAAAATAATTTTTTATGAAAAAAACTTATTTAATTATTTTCTTTTCAAAAATAATAAAAAAAGTAAATTTTGAAAAAACATTAACTTTTAATTTTCATTTAATTTTTAATTCTTATTTATTTAATTTTCTTTTCTTTTAATTTTTTAATTTTTAATTTGTTTTAATTTATTTAATATTTATAATTTTTTGGAGTTTTTTTACTTTTTTTTTAATTTTTAATTTTTTTTAAAAAAATAATTTATTAATTTAATTAAATTAAATTACATATTCACTTAACTTAATTTATTAACTTAATTAAGTTTGACTTTAACTTAATTTAGTTTATTAATTTAATAAACTTAGATTTTTACTAACTTAATGCATTAACTTAAATAACTTAGATTTTTTACTTAATTTAATTTATTAATCTAATTAACTTTGATTTTAACTTACCTAAATTTCCTAACTTAATTAACTTAGATTTTAATAGCATGAAAATTAAAGATCAGGGAGTTCTGTTTAGGAGATTCGTTCTTAGAAACCATTATGCGGACATTGAGTTTACTTAAAATGAAATCCTCCAAGTTACGTCTTGCTAAGACGTTAAACTAAGAGCTGAATGGGAAGTAACCCATTATTTTAGGTAATTTATTTTATTTATTTTGTTTACTTTAGTTTAATTGCATGTAGCTAATTTTAGAATTGTTAAAACTAAAAATATTTGTGAAGATTTTAGAAGTTTACAATGATCTGCTTATGTGAACAATAATGACAAACATAATGGATACACTTGCATTTTTCCATCACTATTTGCACATTCTCAAGAAATAAGTAACTTTTCTTCTCTTTTCTCTTAATCTTTAATTTATAATTGTTATATTGAGGACAATGTAAATTCTAAGTCGAGGGTGGTGAAAATTTACCATGCATAATTTCAAAAAATTTAACAATTTAAAAACTTTTTATGTTCACATTTTCATTTCTATTTGTGTTTGATTTTTTTTGTGTGTGGTTTAGAAAGTTTTAGAATTTTAGGATTAGTTTAAAGAAAATTACAAAAAAATATCATTTCTTAAATCAAATTTAAGTAAATAGTTAAGTCTTTTGCATTGTTAGATTAACTTTTGAAAACATATCATGGAGTATAAGATAATTAGTTTGTTTTTATCATGACTAGTATTTCTTGATAAGGTGTGGAAATTATATTAAACCCAAAATTGGTGTTTATGAATCAAATAGTAGAGACTACCCTCTTATGAGATATAATTTGAGCCTAATTTTCTTAATTCTGAGTGAAATATATATTTTCTATTCTAAACACATTTCTTATTTCTTCAAATTATTATATGATCTCTATAGGACTTAATTATCATTGAATGTCTGGACTTTTACATCTTAATAAAGTCTTATATATTTATTTTTCATTTGCTTAGATTAAATTATTTAAGTAGAAATTAATAGTGTATGTCTTTCTTCATTCATGTATGACTTCTATTAAAAAGAGATATATCTAGGGTTACCTATACAAATACAAACATAAAAAGCCAAATATTAACCACTCACCTTACCATATAAAAAAATGTATAATATGTACATGGGTCCACTCTAAAAAAATGTATTCTCTTATAAAAAAAGAAGAAGAAGAACATAAGAGAGAGAGAAAAAAAATAATAGAAAGAAAAAGAGAAAAATAATATGAATAATATAATCTATATACTATGACCCCAAAAAAAGGCTAAACAGTTGTGAGAAATAGTCTAATGTAAAAGAAAATATAGGGAGTAATTCAAGAAAATATAGGGAGTAATTCCCTAAGAAGTCATTGCATATTCCTACATTTTTTAAAAGGCATATTACTTGATATTTTTATTTGATGAATTTGATTAATGCATGAAAGTAATGTATAATATTTTATAAATCCTTATATTTAATTTTTTACCTGAGATCAATATTAAAATAACACTTTGAGCCTTTCTTCTTTATACATATGCGATTATATTAGTTCATTTCTATACATTAATTCTTTCGCATATAAACTAGTATGAGTGTTTGAACCTATAGGATTCACTGTTTTTAAGAGTATGACTTGTGAGAAATAGAGGGGAAGCAAATTCAAATTTCTAACACTGAAATTAGGTAAAATTAAATTGATACATTTTTGATATATAATATGAAAATAATTTTCAACTAATTATTATAATAAATCATGAATGTCTAGGAAGTTGAAATAATCTATGCTTAAGATTTTAATTATGAAGTTTAAAAGAGATTATAGGCATGACATATTTTCGAATTTCACTTCTTTATTTTATATTAGTCCTTAGTCTTTTTACTTTATTTTAAATTTTAGTTAACTTCTTATTTTATTTGTTTTATTTTGTTTTCATTTTTTGTTAATGTATATGGATATCATTACTCAAAACCCTTACGAGACTTAAACTCGTCTATTAGAGCAACCTAGGGATTTAAAGGCTTGTTTCATACGGTAAATGTAACCGTGTAAATCCACGAAAGTGATTTAGGATAGTTTAATTTTTAGTTTTTATTTTAGTTTTGATCGCTTCTCTTGCCAAGGGACTAGCAAAAAGCTGATTGGGGGTTGTCTTTTCATAATTATGGGTATTTGTTTTTTTGGTATTTTAGTTCAAAAATAACTTAAAGACTCAAAGAAAAAAATAATAAAGGAAATACATCACAAATATATTGAGAAAATAAATGAGTAGTGGGCCCGCACGCCCAACATATGCCGACACACACTCGCACGTGGTCAGTGTATACCCAGCACAAGCCCGCATGCAGTAGGCACATCCCCAGCCAATGCATATAGTCAGCACATGACCAACACATGCCTAACACACACCGCACTGACTTCTATCTGATTGTGCCAGTTGCTTGTCTACCGCACCAACTGCCAATGTACAGAGATTTTTGTGCCCTATACACCCGCCAACTTATCCAAACACCTCCAAATTTAAATTTTGATATATTTCTCCCCCTTTTTGGCCTTTTCTTCACCTATAAAAGGACCATCTTCCCCCATTCCAAAGCACACAATTTTCTGAGTATTTTCTCTCTCTAGATTTCTCTCTCTAAAAAGTTTTCATTTTTTTTAGTCTTTAGCTTTTAGCTTTTAGTTTTTAAGTTCCTCTCTTTTTGAGAAGAACTAGTTATGTTTTTATAAATTTTTAGTTTTTGATTCAATAAGATAAGATGCAAATTCGTTTGGAGGTTTTCTAGGAACATAATTAATATCAAATTGTTATAAGGATTCTTTTAAATTATTTTTTAATGGATTCTTTTTAGTTATATTTTTTTATGTTTTTTTCTTATATGTTATATTTAATTTGTCTATGATTAAATTTAACATGGTTGACTGTTTTTAAATATGATATAATTAACTTAATTATTATATTCTTAAATATTTCACTGTTATAAATGATAAAATTTGAATTATTGTTTATTAAATTTATATCTATTTTTATGTTTATTTTTATGTTATTAGATTAGGAAACAAACAAACCAAAATATCGTGACATGATGTTTAAGATTTAATTTTGTTTTTAAGATTTTGAATAATAAATAAAAACCATATATATTCCTTCCTTAGATCAACCCTAGGAGTATATTTATCATTTTCTATAAAATGATTCATGCATTTGCGAGAGTTTTAAAAATTATAAAACAAAAAGAGTCTTTCGTAAGATCAGTATTTGCATTACCGGTCTTGTGATTCATCATCATATGCCTATTTTATTCATGCATGACTTCTAAAAAAAGAAATGTATGGGTTTCTTTGATACAAAGAAACTGAGTCTAGTTCAATTGCATAAAATAAAAATGGAAAGAAGATGGCGATGATGATGCTATTGATGAATGCTATTTGAAGACAACTATGAATTGAGCTTTCATCTTGAAATCTTTATTTCAAGAATATATTTTCTTATTGAACTTCTATAAATTGAATCTTTCCATATACAAAAATGGGGAAAGGGAAAAATGAAACTAATTTGAGGTGTATGGTAGCTATTTATAAATAGGAACCACACTCACAGCTTGGCAAGCTAGCTTTTGGCATGTAACTAACAGTATGTTTTAACAAACTAGTTTTTGATATGTAACTAACTTTTGGGTACTCATGTCTTACAACTTGTAATGTCTAGTTTATACTTCACCTTATTTACATATGATTGACACACTACCATTACATATGTCTCATTGCACTCAATTGTATTTCCTCATAAGAGGTACAAATATTCACTCAATTGTATTGGTTTACTCACTATTATGTGCTCACACCATTTTCTCACAATCATCATAGATCTCATAATCTTAAATTGGCTCAACACTCCCATGCAAACTTAGGGTTATACATGTGAGAGTAATTTTTCTTCTTAACTAAACAAATTGGGCCATGGGATTAGGCTTGGTTATTATGTTAGTTGTTTGATCAAAGAATTGTACAAATTTAACTGCCAATTGATTCATCAACACTTTTTCTCAAACATAATGATAATCCAATTCTATATGTTTTTTTATGAGTGTAGCACATGATTGTAAGATAATGAAATGATTTGGCATTTGTACTGATTTGTAATTCAATTAGTATGGGCTAAATCCTTGATACTTCAGTAGCAGCTTTTGTTATGGTTCTATACTCAGCCTCTACCCTTGATCTAGCCACAATGGACTGTTTCCTAGCTAACTATACTACCAAATTGGCTCCTAGGAAGACACATATGCCTAAGGTTGATCTTCTAATGTCCAAATAGCCATCCCAATCAACATTAGAAAATCCATTGATAGATAATGGAATTCAAGGTTTAAACTCCTAGCCAAGTATCTTAAGATGTATTTGGTAACAGTCCAATGATTATTAAGAGGGTTGGCTTTATTCATAGCAAAGCTGATACCTGGTCTAATGAAAGTGTCATACTGGAGTGCACCAACTATGCTTCTATATAATACAACATCATTTACTAGAACACCAATTGTATTAGATAGTTGTAAGGAAGACACGAGTGATGAATTTTCCAATTTGGCATCATTGAGATAGGCTTGGGCAATATATAAGACTTTTTATGTATTGGATTACTTTAGAAGTACATCACCATTTGTGAGATTGTTCATTTCAATTCCAAGGAAGAAGTACAGTGCACCTATGTCTTTTAATGAAAAGGTATTATTTAGCATATTTATGAACTTCTGCATTTTAGTATTTCTCAATCCCATAATAGTGATGTCATCCATATACAATAATGTGTATATTTTATAGGATTTTTGCACAAGAATGAATAGAGAATCATCAACCTCAAATTTGATAAATCCAAGCTAAGTTAAGGTGCCATTGGGCTTGTTAAAGCAAACACATAGTGCTTGTTTTAATCCATACAAAGATTTTTATTACTTGCACACATATTTAAGGTGTTCTTTGTCAACAAAAATAGGAACTTGACACATGTACAACTCTTTAGTATTTTTCCTATTAAGGAATGCATTGTTGACATCAATTTTCCTTATGGTCCATTTGCATGACAAGGTAATCGTAAGAATAATTCTCACTATCCCAAATTTAACTACGGGGTTGAATGTTTCTACATGGCTAAAACTAGTTACTTGTAGGAAACCTTTGGCTACAATCCTTGTCTTAAGTTCATCAAGCTATTCGTCTTCCAACTCCTTCACTCAAAAAGGCCACTTATTACCAATTATTTTTCTTCCAAGAGGAGTAGGTACTAGGCACCAAGTGTTGTTTCTCACAAGTTCTTTATACTCACATTTAATTGCTTGGTACCATCACTTATCCCTAAGTTCTTTTCTTACTATTCTAGGAACCTTCAACTAATAAGTTGTAACAAATGCCTTTAGGTTTCCTAATCTGGTCTTTGATCAAGGGATCATTTTCTAAGAATTCTTTTGTTTTGTTAAGGCTACTTATTGCATATTTTCCTCATAAGGGTTAGTATTGTATTCGTCATGTATAACATTGGAATGTGTTGAGCTATTTTGAGCATTTTCTTCATCTCCAAGAGTTATATGATCACTTGTGGAAAAGTCAAGATTGACATAATGGGATGGTTCATTTATCATAGGTTGTAACTGAGTAGGTTCCTTTGTTATGACAGTAGTACCATTTTGTAATATAAAGAAATAGATATTGATGGATTGTCATTGTGATTTGAATATGGAAAATAGTTCTAAATAAAAATGACATGCTTGGAAATGATTACTTTTCTAGTGCAGGTTAAACACTTTTGTGGACATGGCTATAAATAATAAATGTGCTGGTTTGAGTTTTAAAGTCAAAGTTATGGCTATTGTAAGGAAAAAAATATGGAAAACATTGATATTCAAATGTTTTTAGAATTTAGTAGATAGGCTTGGTGCTAAATAATAACTCAAATGGACACCTTAGATTGAGAATTGGTGTTTATAGTCTATTCATGGTATGAACAACTGCATGGAAGGGTTCATCCCAAAAACATATAGGCCTAGAACTTTGAGCTAGCATAGACAAACCCATATTAGTAACTTGCCTATGTTTTCTCAATGCAAGTCCATTATGTTGGGCAATGTATAAGCAATATATTGATCTTTCATTACCTTGAGAAGCTAGGAATGCATTTAGAGCATCAAACTCCCGACCAACATTTGACTACAATAACTTTATCTTCTTATCAAACTATTATTCTACTTCATTTTAGAACCAGAAAAAATTTGTTTCACACCAACCTTTACTTTGAAGAAATAAATCTAGGAATACCTAGAATATTCATCAGTGAACAATATATACCATTGAAATCCATTTGAAGATTTTACAGGGGAGAGACCTCATACATCAGAGTGGATCACTTTAAGAAATATAGAACTTTTATTCATAGCATTTGTGAAAGGTAATCGATGGTTCTTGCCCATTTGACAGGCTTAGTGATGCACAAAAAATATTGCTTACAAATTTTACATGATTTATTAAATAACTTGCAAAGTGTACACCTAACTTATAGAAATTGATAAGTATACTTTCATGCTCGTTCTAAAGAGGAATCGTATGATTTTTAAATTATTCAAAAAATTCTTAAAAACAAATTAACAACTCAAACAATCCTATCTTGGTTGTTTTAGTTAAGTATCTAAGCTACTGACATAAAAATAAAGATAGATTTGATGAACTTTTAAGCAATTAAACATTTATTATGTAATAGAAAATTTATGAGATATATTAATTAGTTAATCATAGTTGTTCAATATTAAGTAGGTTATTAAAGATATTAATTAATATTATTGATTCTTTCTTATAGGTATGAAAATATCTTAAGGTTTTAAATATAGTTTAGGTTCAATCTAGATCGTCAAATCAGCTTTAGATCAAAACAAGCAAAATCAATAGCACTAGCCAATCACAACATGACACACGTTTCACACAGAATTCATTAGGTGAATCAGAGCACGACACGTGGTAGGGGAGACCGGTCTGAGTCAATGCATGCTAAGTCAACGCTATACATTGTAGCATGATTCATGGTAATGGATGGTGTGGCGCATGGGTGGAATACGAGGAGCAATAGCATGGAAACACGTGGTAGTGTTGTTTGACCGCGTTCTGAAGTTAGATTGAATGTCGTGTTGACACATGCATGTGGTTCGTCCTTTTAACACGTGGTGATCTACGATTCATTGTCCTTGCTTGTGTGGCATCCACGTGGCTTGCCCAATTAGGTCTTATGCTTGCGTAGTAGGCCATGTGGTAGCTCTTGATTGGCCCTGTATTAAAAATTCATAAAAATTACAAAACAATACAAAAGAAATCCAAAAATTATATTTTCACCCCTTTTCACTAAAAAGTTTATATTTTAATATTTTTTGCCTTAAAAATACTATTTATTGAATAACACAAGTAAATATTAAGTAAAAAAAGTGAGCTAATGACTATACTTTCTTAGAGTCATCATAGTACATATTTGAATTTTTTCTTTTGCGTCATGCTACAGCTTAACATATATTCATATCACGACACATTCCAATTTGCATTACTTGGAACTGTAATATTTCTTGTATTTTCTTTTTTCAATTTTAAAATATATGGAATGCTTTACAATTTTGTTTTAAGTATAATGGGTGCTTTAAGTATAATTCTTCAATTTGAATAATTCTAAATTCAAAAAATACCTAAAAATAAAAAAATATACACGTGATTTCAAAAAATAAACTTGCATAAAATGATAGTAAAACAAGAAAATAAAAATCTATATAATACTTGACATGCATAAAATCACAATATATAAGTGCTTTTGAGCACTTATCACAACACCCAACAAATATTTTGTAAGTCTCTAAGCAAGATAGGCGAAAAACTAAAAACAAAACCTAGAAACTAAAATATCCTAAATCATTTCATTAGATTGACACAGATGTAATCAGCATATGCAACAAGTTTTTAAACCCATTGGTTGCCCTAGTGGACGACTTTAAGTGTGGTGAGGGTTTTTAAAATGTTACTCACAAACATCAAATGTAAAATAAAATAAAAAACAAACAACTAACATATAAACAAATGAAAATTTAAAACAAGTAAAAGGATAAAAGAATAAGAAACAAAATTTCTAATGCTTTAGTTTTTTTTAAGTCTAAAATTAAAATTTATAGCTTAATTCATGTCAATATTCTAAACATTCATGATTTATTATAATAATTAGTTTGAAAATCACTTTCATATTCAAATAAAAAATATATCAATATAAAATTTACCAAATTTCAATGTAAAGACACTGAAATTGGGTAAAATTAAATTGATACATTTTTGATAGGAAATATGAAAATGATTTTCAACTAATTATTATAATAAAATCATGATTGTTTAAAGAGATTAAAATAACTTATGCTTGAGATTTTAATTATGATCTTAAAAGAGATTAAAAAAGTATGAGACATTTTTGTGATATGTTGTTTTCTTTTATTCTTAAATTAATTTTTGATTTTGTTGTAATTTTAGTTTTTGAGTTGATTGTTTTTATTGTTTCTTTTGATTTTTACATTTAGTTCAATGTTTGTGGGTATCATTACTGAAAACCCTCACGAGACTCAAACTCGTCCACTAGGGCAACCTAGGGGTTTAAAGGCTTGTTGCATAGGCTAAATGCAACCGTGTCAATCCACGGAAGTGATTTAGGATAATTTAATTTTTAGTTTTTATCGCTTCTCTTGCTAAGGGACTAGCAAGAAGCTAGTTGGGGGTTGTGATGAGTGCTCAAAAAGCACTAAAATTACCATGATTTTATGCACATTAATTGATTAAATATATATATATATATATATGTTTTATCATATATTTATATAAATTTGTCTTTTTCGGAATCACGGATATTTTTATTATTTTTCAGGTATTTTTGCTTAAAAACGTCACTTAAAGACACAAAAAGGAATACTGGAAGCAATACATCACAAATATATTAATAAATAAATGGGGAAAGGTCAACAAATATGGAAAAATTGGACAAAATGGGTTAAAAAGGTCACAAATATATCCTTAAGTTTTAGCTAGTTTCTCTTAGTTTTAGAGTTCTTCCCTCTTTAGGAAGAACTAGTTATGTTTTTGTAATTTATTAGCTTTTTGATTCAATAAATGGGAGTGCAAATTCCGTTTGGAGGTTTTCTAGCAACGGGAATGGCATCGAAGTACTGTAAGGATTTTATTTTCTTTGCAGTTATTTTTTATGCTTTATTCTTACATGTTTTATTTAATTTGTCTGTGATTAAATTTAACTGTGATGGCTGTTTGTAAAAATGATATAATAATAACGTTATTATGCTTGCGAAATATTAAATAGGTAAAAATCTCTAAAATGAATTGATTTTATTTTTATTCAAGATTTTATATTAAGAATGTTAGAGAGAAATATATAATTTTACATTACAAACTTAAATCTGAAAATTAGATTTTAAGGTTTAGTTATCCGGTCTGATTTAGAGTAGTGCTCTTTTATTTGTTGGTACAATCGCCCGGTAGTTAGAGTGAACTCTATTTCAAAAGTTTTTATAAGAATTATTATCTGAAAATGTATTGACAACATGTTTTAAGTAGTAGTTTTAAAACTTGAAAGTTAGTACTTGGATAATTAAATTCTTAGGTTTAATTTGGATACCTTGAATAAAGTTTAAACTGTCTAACCCCACCAAAGGTGGCATTTAAATGGTTCATTTTCAATCTCTTAGAAAAAGGAATTAATTTAATTAACCAAATTAGTTATCAACCCCACCCATAGGTGTTAATTGATTTGTTTAGTTAACAAAGAATATCTAACCCCACCAAAGGTGGTATTCATACAAAAAAAGGAGAATCAATAAATATCAATTCATATCTTTAATAACCTAGATAATATGAGCAATCATAATTAACTTAGTTATTATATCCAAAAATACTCCACTATTATAAAAGATAAAATTTGCATAAATATTTATTGAATCTATGGTTATTTTTATGTAGATAGATTAAAAACACAAAACCTCAAAATATCGTGACAGGATGTTTAGGATTTAATTTCGTTTTTAAAAGTTTGAATAATAAATTAAAAACCACATACATTCCTTCCTTAGATCGACCTTGGGAGTATACTTATCATTTTCTACGAAATGATTCGTGCACTTGCGAGAGTTTTATAAATATAAAACCAAAGTATTGACAGGATCGGCGATGCCGGTTTTCGCTCATCACTACGATACATTATACTTGCGCTACGGTGCTCAATTTTTTCATGTCGTAACCCGTATTATATTTAGCCATACTTGATTTGTTTCCTTTTTCCTTGCATCGTAACTCACTATAAATTCATACTGTGGCACACTACAATTGATATCACTTGGAACCCTAATATTTCATATATTGTTTCCCAATTTTAAAACATATGTAATGCATTACAATGTTTTATTTTTAATGTTCTAAGTCATAATTTCTTTTTCAAATATAATTATTCAATTTTGAATAAGTCCATAACTTGGTATACTACCATGGTAAGAAGATACAGACTCCTAACATACTCATCCCCACAAGCAACAAATAGAATAACAGTGTGAATGTAGTACACTCAACAGAAGTAGTACTAAAATAATATCAAAAAAGCACATAACATACAGAGTAATAAATTATAATAAAATTAAAAGTTACGTAGAGGGAACAAACACATTCTAATAAGAGTTTAAATAAAATTATACTAGCCTTGCAACTAATCATGCACAACACAGGACATAATGAGCTAAACCCACGTGGAGACCATATCTATGTATGAACATCCTTGGGTTGTTTAAGACAACCCCTCAGTAGAAAACAATTCAGTAATCAATATAATAGTTACAACTCTAAAAGAAATAAAATCAATATTACCTCTATCAGCTAGAACTACTGTTTTATTATGCTTATTGCTCCTTCAACAACTTGGTTCAACACAAGAACTCGACTATCCTTTACAACCTTTAAATACTACTCACACAGAAAAGTATTCACTCACCATATAATATAGCAATTCACATTATTCTTTGCTCACACAAATGTATCATAATTATAGATATAATTACTAAATATGGAATTCAAAACAATGGAAATTTTTGAAGAGTTTTACTAGGTTTTTTAAATTAAATAACAATTAAAGAGTATTTTATAGTTAATGATTGGCCACCTCATTAGTGACCTCACCGGATACCTCACCCACCACCTCACCAATGGTGGTGGTAAGGGTGGCACGAAGGTCTATGATAAGGATGGTGGTGAGGTGCTAAAAAGTTATATATTTTTTTGTTTGCGAAACTATCGAGTACAATTCATAAATACCCATGCCTGAAACATGCAAAAAACTATAATTAAGATTATCACTCTACCTAACATGCACACTATGAAAACCAAGCTCGTGGTATATGTAAACATGCTTGCATACAATATGTACCTAACTAAGTGGGTGAGTGAATTATTAATTCACAATAACCAATCTTATATAGAAGAAGACAAAAACACTAAGTGAAATAACAGACACAATGTTTTGTACACAAAAAGCCAACATACAGATACAAGTACAATGAGACTTACAAAGTTGAATCATTTTAAATACAAAAAATACATAAAAAATAACAAAATATAAAATATACATGTGATTTCAAAAAGATAGATTTGCGTAAAATTATAGTAAAATAGCAAATACAAATCTATATAATTACTTAACATGCATAAAATCATGATATATTAAGTAATTTTAAGTAATTTTGATCCCTAATCACAAAGCATACATCAAGTATAGAACTAGCAGATATATGTGGTTTATTACATTGTTTCAAAACACAATTGACTATTATTGCATTGGAATGTCCTAATCTATTATGCCACAATTGAAATTAAAAGCAAGGTTTCACAATACTTACATTTGCTCTTGCAACACACTGAACAAAATTTGCTTGTTTGAGTGAATCTGCCACCCCTCGTTCATCAAGTGGGATGTTGAATGCATACAGCCCATTGTCAACTTTTCCTTGGAAAAGTAGCTGCCCTGAGATCTTGCCCTTGGTATAATAATACTTAGGATGAAATTCCAAATAAATTGAATTATATTTAGTGAATTGTGAAACACTTAACATATTTTTGGCAATATGAGGAACATGCCAAATATTGTTTAGAAGAAACTTTCTTTCATTACCTTTTGTAATAGTAAATGAGTTCATACCAAGATGAACAATGTTTAGCACATCTCCATTCCTAATCATGAGTTGTTTATTACCTTTGAATTTAGTCTTCACTAAAAGATTTTTTAGGTTAGATATCACGTGATTTGATGCACCTAAATGTATGTACCATGTGGGATCAATGATAACATTCAATGTAGCAAATTCAAAATACATGGGTGAGTGTTAGGCTATATCTTGATTTGAAATATTTTTGTGATGTATATTGCATTTTTTTTATGATGTAGGTGCCATTAGCATCAAAGGTGCTATTTGGTTTTGTTGAAAAGATGATTGGTATTGAGTTTGATAAGGCTGGTATAATTGAATTTACATAGGTGAGATAGGAGGTAGCATGGAGATATTTGGTAAGTATTTGGGTGTTATTTGGTTATTTTGATAGCAGTTGTGCATGAATCTTGGACTAAAATAATTCATACCTTGCATAGGAAGCTGGTTATTTTGAGGGTACATTTGGTTTGTAGGATAGTTGGGCTAATATTGTTGAAATTGTGAAGGAGGTGCAACTCCCCTCATTGTTGGTTTGTGACATGCACAAACACTTGCTTGAACCTACTCCAATAGTTTCCAGTATAGTGCCTTGGTTTTCCACAAATTTGACATTGTTGTTTGTTGCCATTATTGAAGCCTTTGCCCTTATTTTTGCTCTTATAGGGATCAAATGGTTGGTTTGGTAGAAAAGGTTGGTTGAAACAATTATGTTCTTGGAAATTAGGTATGAAATTCTAAATGGGATATTGATTAAAGTTTTTGGCATTACCTTGCATATTGTTTTGCATATGAGCCATATATGACTGGTTATCAATATTAGTGCATTTTTTGGATCAATTTGATCATCTGTGCAAATGCTTTGATTATCATTACCTGTACCAGATACATTACTCTACACATTTGCTGCGTTTTTAGAGGGTAGTAATGCCATTACTAAATTTCTTCTTTCCAGTTGACCTTGTGTGAAACGTTTATGGGTGAGTACTTGGATAGTTGTTCCTCCTTCTTGAATGATTGCCACTGTAGAATCATACTCACCATCCAATCTATTACCTTGAATGATTGCCACTGTAGAATCATACTCACCATCCAATCTATTACAGATTGAAATCACCTGATCTTCATCACTCACATAGCTACCAGCTGAAGCTAATAGTGAGAAAAGTGTTTGAAATTTTTGCACAAATTCACTAATTGACTATCATCCTTTGTTGATGGAGCTTAACTCAGCCTTGTATTGCAGGATCTTAGCCTTGGATTAAGATCCAAAAAATCATTCAAGATCTACCCATATTTGGTAACTTGTTTCACAACCACATGCTTTCCTGACAAATTCCTAATTCATGGAACTTATCAACCATGAAGTAATAATTTGATCATTCCTTGGTAAATACTGTATTCTTTATTCACAGTTCCATCCAGATTCAATCTCATCAAACATGTTAGGGTATTGAAAAAAAGCCTTCAATTTCAAAGGTTCTCAAAATTTGAAGAACTTGGGTCTTCCATTCATTGTAACTATTTTTGTCTAGCTTGATCGATGAAATTTGAGTACAAAAAATAATGATTTCATTTTATTGTGTATTAAAATTTCTATACATTTATTCTTGTGGTTTTCTATTTTCCATGTCTTCTAAAACCATAAGTGCTCTAATATCATCTAAAGAAACTGAGTTTAGCTTAACTGCAAAAAAGAAAAATGGAAAGAAGATGAGATGCTGTACGAAGAAAACTATGAACTGAGCTTTAATTTTGCAATCTTTATTTCAAGAATGCATTTTCTTATTAAACTTCTATAATTTTAATCTTGTTTCATACAAAAATGGAGAAAGAAAAAATTGAAACTAATTTGTTATGTATGGCTGACATTTATAAGTAGCAACCACTCACAGTTTGGCAAGCTGGCTTTTGGTGTGTAACTAACGGTTTGCTTCACCAAACTAGTTTTTGACATGTAACTAACTTTTGGTACTCATATCCTATAACTTTTAGCGGCTAGTTTACAGTGCACCTTGTTTACATGTGATAGACACACTACCATTACATATGTCTCATTGTACTTAATTATATTACCTTGTAAGAGGTACATATATTCACTTAATTGTATTGGCTTACAAGAAATACAAGCTTTCATATGACTCTTATTCACTATTGCATCCTCACACCATTTTCTCACAATCATCATAGATCTTATACTCTTCAATTGGCTCAACACCGAAAGAAAATACGAAAAGAGCCAAATTAACCACTCACCAAATCATGCAAATATGTACAATATGTTTATGGGTTTTCTTTTAAAAATGATAAATATTATGTTCATGGGGTTATAGGTAATATGGATCCTCTAACTCCCAATCAAGTTGTCTTCCCAAGTCTCGTTGGTGTTACCTGTTGCTTGATGGCTTTAATTGATACATGAGAATAATATATTATTTATTTTTAGAAATCCTATAATTTGATTCCTTTTATGAGATCAATGTTATCCATTTTTAGGCCTTTTCTTCTTTAATCATATGTGAATTCCTATTAGATCATTTATTTACATATTTTCAATTTGTATGTAACTTTGATTGGGTGCTTGAATCCATAGGATCAGTGTAATATTGAGAATATGATTTGTGAGTATTAGACTCAAAAAAATTCATATTCCTAACATTAAAATTAGGTGAGTATATATTGATATATTATTTGTTATGGAACATGAATTTGTGATTTTCAATTAATTTTTACAATAAACTGTGAATGTTTACGTTATTAATTAACTTATGCTTTAGATTTTGATCGTAAACATAAAAAAGGTTCGAGCATGAAAAGTTTTGCTATTTTAATTTTTTACTTTATTTTTTTTTAATTTTGTTTTGTTATATTCTATTGTTTGTTTTTATTTCTTTTAGATTTTTCATTTAGGGTTGTTTATGAGTATCATCATTAAAAGTCCTCACGAGACATAAGCTCATCCACTAGGGCAACCTAAGTGTTTAAAGGCTTGTTTCGTATGCTAAATATAACCATGTCAATCTATGAAAATATTTAAGATAGTTTAATTTATTATTTTAGTTCTTGTTTTTAGTTTTTTGATTTCCTTGCTAGAGACAAGCAGGAAGCTAGTAGGGAGTTGTGATGAGTGCTTGAAAAGTATTGATATAACATGATCTATTTGCACTTTAAATGTTAAAAATGGATTTGAATTTTCATGATTTTATCATTATTTAAAGCAACCCTATGTTTTCGAAATCATGGTATGTTTTGTTATTTTTCAGGTATTTTTGGCTTCAAATTAATTCAAAAGATAAACACTAGAAGAATCATACCTAAAAGTACTCATTTTCAACTTAGATGAATAAAAGAATAACATATGTAAACCTTACACGTGTTCTAACCAATTTGTAAGGGGTGAAACAATAAGTAGAGAAAAACAGCTTGACATGGGCCGTAGCGAGATAAAAAAGAAGTCTTTTTACCAAAGAAAATATGTTCTAAATCTTCTTAAAGAAATTGGGATGTTAGGACCTGCTGAGACTCTCTCCTATTGATCAAAATCAAAATCTTGAAGGAATCTCAAAGGGAAATTCTATTGATATAGAGTGTTGGTAAGTTTATCTACCTTTCATACACATGCCCTTAGATACTGATTGAGCATTTGAATCTATGTTCTATCCAATTTATGCATCTCGATCTCCCCATCTAGAAGTAATCTTTTGCATTTGAATCTATTTTCCAGAAATCTATTTTCTAATGCTAGGACTTTTTTTTGGTAAAAGCATACACAAATGCTGATTGGGCTGGTTCTTTTGATAATAGGAGGTCGACCTATAGCTACTGTACCTTTTTTTAGGTAACCTAGTCAATTTGAGGAGTAAGAAAGAATTGGTGGTTTCTAGGTCATGAAATAGTTACGTCATGGTGCACCCTTCTTGGGATTTGATTTCACCATAAGTGATACTGGTGGCAGTGGTGAAAAATGTGGTCTATGGCACACGATGATTGTTCCCTAACGATCCATATTTCTCTCCCTTACCTTAGCTAAAAATAAGACCCATTTTCTCATGTAAAAGATATCAGTTTTAGTTTTGTTCTCTCTACCTCTTGTAGTTGGTCTATTGCTTTTAGTGCATGTAGAATTAGTTTAGCTTTGCAACCATATACAGATATAGAAAGAGATCCTCCTATTTGGGAAGAAAATCCAAAGATTTGGTCAAGCCAATGACAACTTGCTCAAAGATCTGAAATCATCTTCAACAAAAAGGGTGTTTTCAAAGATCTAGAATCGTCTTTAATAAAAGGGGTATTTTTAATTGTTGTATTATTTAATTCTTTCTGTAATCTAATGATTTTCATAGTTGAATTAACGTTAGTTAATTTAGTTATGAATGGTTAAATCTATATATGGGATTTTAGTTTTTACTTTTTATGATTGGAAGAACAATTTTTTGGTTTAAATAAATAAAATTTTTGATTTGTTTCTTGGGCATATTCTTCAATTCTTTAATCATAAATTATTAATAGGTGAAATCTTGATTTATGATTAAATAAAATATGTTAGAATTAAGCATTAAACACATTATTTGTGTTTCATTGTGCATAGTGAATAAAAGTCTATTTTGTTTTAATTGATTTGTATTAAATTATATTATTAAAAAAATTAATTATAAATTAAAGAAGGCAAAATCTTGATTTATAATTAAAGAATATGTCTTTCTTAAATTTATCAAATTTTAATCTCAAACCCGTTCTAGAGAAGTTATCAATTAATTGAAACTTTTGATATATATATATATATATGTTCTTAGTTTAACAATTAATCAATTTCAACCCCAAACAAGGAAGAATTGGTTAATTGATTATCATTAGAAACTCACCATAATTATAGGAATTTTTATTTAAAAGGAAATTAAATCAGTAAATCTAGTTTATATTTAAATCATTTACTTCGTTCTATCCATGGAAGGTTATGCTTGCTAAAATCTCATATATATGCATAATCTTAGATTTTGCTTTCATTTAGTTATTACTTTTATTTATTTTGTTTATTTAGATATAATTCAATTAAGAATTTACAATTCTACACCATCCAACTATTTGTAAGAGTGTTTAGGATTTGTTTTTAGAAAATTCATTTAACTTTTTAAAACCACCACAATTTCTTGATAGATGATCTCAGGAGTATACTTGTTACTTTTTACTAATCATTCATGTGATTGCGAGATTTTTATAAATAAGAAAATTGACTACCAAGTTTTTGTGGAAAGTTATATAGACTCTTTAGGACTCAGCCCTGTACTCACAAGTAGTAGAAATATAGATAAATAAAAAAACAAACAAACAAGCTCACATTTAAATGCCACATCACGTGAATAGGTAGAGATAAACTTGTAACAAAAAGTTGTTGGTTTTATAATCGGCATGACATAAAAAGATAGATAAGAAGCATGTCATAACAAAAAAGAAAACATGTAATAGGTAAGAAGAAAAGTTTTTCAATCAACATATTTGGATTAAACTCTAATTGTCCTAAAACTACAGCAGATCATACCAATGTAGTAGTAAAACAGTTAAACACTTATCAAGGTGGATAATATGCAATATTTCATGAATAAATTCTTTATGGTTTCTATTGAAGTAGGTTTGTCGTCTTTAAATTTGTCCATAGGGTCACAGACCCACATCTCATGAGTAAGGCTTCATAACCCTTGTTGAGAAAATAAAAGCCTCCAACTCCAATAAGTAGCCCAATGGATTCACCAAAAGTATCGATTGGGGTCTCCTTTAAGAACTTACACTCCAATTTCTTGTCCAAACTATAACTCATAGTATTCACCGACATAGTAAGAGAGGTTCATGGTTTTAAAGACTTAGCAGGTCATCGATCCATGTAAACTTCTCATGGTTAGTTCACCATTTTATCAATTAAATCTAAATTTCTCTGTTGCCACAAATTCTTCCTCCAAATAAATAGGAATCAACTTCATCTCCTATTGAAATACAACATGCTTTTTATTTATATCCTTGGGTTCATCCTCCACCGTATGCCTAGAAAGTCCATTTTTCTCCATACTCTCATACATCTCCTCATTTACACCCAAAAAGGTTATACAATCATCATATAGCTCATTGTCTTCTATGTCACTAAGCAGTAACTCTTGAAGTTGGGTGACGGTTTAAGATAGAATTCTTAATTGTTCACCATTTTCATGCTTAATCCTATCAACTTTTTCTCTATGGATTAAAATGTATTTATAGATTTATCCTCAACTTTGACCAAAAATCTTTATTGCATAGATTGAGTTTCTCCTAATCAGATGGTCATTCCACTTGTTAGGGTGGTTGTTGAAGATAATAGTACTTTGGTGTATATGTTCATGTACATGATAGATCCTCTTAATTATGTGCCCAAGAGTTGTTAAGTGGATTTTCTCAATCCAGATATTAATTATAAGTGTATGGGTATTCTGGATTAATATACCCTTCAAAATGCAACCTCCTCCAGAATTCATGAGCTTCGGATGAACTCTGCTTTCATTGGTTGGTTAGGATACATCCATATAGATATATGACTTTCTTATTTTGTATTATCCTTGTTATTTAATAGAGAGCAATGCAGCAGAGCAGATGGAATATATGTGCTTCTTCACCAGCTCCTCTTCTTCTTAACCGGCCATATCATTTTCTTCTATCCCTAAAAGACAAGCTGTCCATTATTATTTTCATCGGTGGTGTTTCTCTTATTTGTACGGTAATATTTGATTTAATAGTAAGTTTGTTAATTTATTTTACTATATATATTACCAGTAAATTAGAGTGGATATTTTGTGAGTTGATTTTGGATTATGATATAATTTGTGAAACTCTCTGAAAATTGGTGTTTGTATGTCCATTTTGATCATTAGTGGATTTTTACTCGGTGTACCGTCGTCAGTGAAGTAGACTTTTCACGTTGAAAAGTTAAACCATTTAAATCATTATGTGCCATTAATTTTTCTTACTGTTTATTATTTTACTGTTATCCATTATTATTAATTTGTACAATTAAAATTGAACCCCATTTTCGTTTCCGCGAGTAATAATTTTATAACAATCCTTCAATGACATACTCAATCTCAAGAATTATTGAAAATTATTGAATATCATCACCTATTAATTAAATAATTCAAAAATAAAATGAATAATAAGAATAAAAGAATCTAATAAATTTAAATATGCTCGGAAAAACAAATAAAACAGGGAAAAATAAATAAAAGGTAAAAAAAAGAAATTAATAAAATAAAATAAAATTACTCAAACCAAAACAAATGAAATAAAATAAATAAAACAAATTAAAAATAAAATAAACGTTGAATTAGAATTAGATAATATGCTTACTATCAATATCAATAGCTGAAAATGGTAAGTAACTTTAGGAGAATGCAGAAACAATCATGTAACATTGGATCAGGTGAAAATAGATAAATTTACACATATACACATTTCACGTAAGTGATATAGCGCTCAAAAGGAAGGTCACATGTTCCCTACTGATCGGCACTGGGGAAACAGGTGGACACGTGGCATGCAACAAGATAAGCACTAGACATCACAAGTGGATAGGCACGAGCGAGCACGAGATGAACACTGCACTGACTTGTGGCATGGGAGCTAGCGAACTGCCAAATTGAACATTAACATGTGGCATGTGGGTTGGACAAGCAAAACGATAGTGCAACATTGGGCGCTCTGTAATTAGATGTTCTAGTATTTTCTAAGTACTTTCACGTACTTTTCTCAATACATCACCAACTTTTTAAATTTATGCACCTGACTAAAAAAATCATAGAAAATGTCACATAAAAAATCCTAAAATTTTTATTATTCTCCTTTTGACCTATAAAAATTAGATTTTGTATTTAAAACACAAAAAATCTCATTTTTTAATAAAAGAAATAATAAATAAAAAATTAAAAAAAAATTAAAAAAAATTTAAAAAATTTTAAAAAAATTTAAAAAAATTAAAAAAAAATTTAAAAAAATTAAAAAAAATTAAAAAAAATTAAAAAAAAATTAAAAAAAATTAAAAAATTTAAAAACAAATTTGAAATTTTTATAATTTTTTATTTATTTTTATTATTTCTTATGAAATTTGAAATTTGATTAAATGTTTTATTTATTTTTATTTTTTTACAAAAACAAAAAAAAATCACAATTATTTACAGCACAAAAATATTTTTAAAATTTTGATAAATAAATAAAAAAAGGCGCCAAAAAACTTGATGCCATCCCCGGCAACGGTGCCAAAAACTTGATAAACGAAAACCGGCATCGCCGATTCTACCAATACTTTGGTTTTATATTTATAAAACTCTCGCAAGTGCACGAATCATTTCGTAGAAAATGATAAGTATACTCCCAAGGTCGATCTAAGGAAGGAATGTATGTGGTTTTTAATTTATTATTCACTTTTAAAAACGAAATTAAATCCTAAACATCCTATCACAATATTTTGGGGTTTTTGTGTTTTTAATCTAATTACAGAAAAATAAACATAGATTCAATAAATATTTATGCAAATTTTATCATTTATAATAATGGAGTATTTATGGATATAATAACTAAGTTAATTATGCTTGCTCATATTATTTAGGTTATTAAAGATATGAATTGATATTTATTGATTCTCCCTTTTTTGTATGAATACCACCTTTGGTGGGGTTAGATATTCTTTGTTAACTAAGCAAATCAATTAACACCTATGGGTGGGGTTGATAACTAATTTGGTTAATTAAATTAATTCCTTTTTCTAAGAGATTGAAAATGAACCATTTAAATGCCACCTTTGGTGGGGTTAGACAGTTTAAACTTTATTCAAGGTGTCCAAATTAAACCTAAGAATTTAGTTATCCGAGTACTAACTTTTAAGTTTTAAAACAACTACTGAAAACATGTTGTCAATACATTTTCAGATAATAATTCTTATAAAAACTCTTGAAATAGAGCTTCACTCTAACTACCGGGCGATTGTACCAACAAATAAAAGAACCTTTACTCTAAATCGAGGCAGGATAACTAAACCTTAAAATCTAATTTTGATTTAAGTTTGTAATGAAAAATAATATATTTCTCTACAACATTCTTAATATAAAATCTTGAATACAAATAAAATCAATTCATTTTAGAGATTTTCACCTATTTAATATTTATCAAGCATAACAACGTTATTATTATATCATGTTTATAAGCAATTGCTAGCAGTTAAATTTAATCACGAGACAAATTAAATATAACATGTAAGAATAAAGCATAAAAAATAAGCAAAGAAAATAAAATCTTTCTGATGCTTGATGCCATTCTCGTTGCTAGAAAACCTCCAAACGGAATTTGCACTCCCATTTATTGAATCAAAAAAGCTAATAAATTACAAAAACATAACTAGTTCTTCCCAAAGAGGGAAGAACTCTAAAACTAAGAGAAACTAGCTAAAACATAAGAAAAACTAAAAAACCTAAAAACTAAGAAATGGAGAGAAAGAAAGAAGAGAGAAGTGTGTTTTGAGGTGTGGTATGAAGTGAAGAGAAGGGGGGTATTTATAGGTGAGGATGGAGAGAAAAAGTGGGTGAAAACGCGTAGTGCAAATGGTGAGGTCATTGATGACGTCATGGGGGCGGCTGCACGTGAAAAATTGGGCGAAATGGCATCGGCGCGCGCAGATCTGGAGGAAGGCGCGTGCATCTGCACGCAGACGTGGGCCATGCTACGCGCGCGGCTCGGCACGGCTGGGCGCTGGCGCGCGCGTGGTGGGCTGCTTCGGGCGCGATTTTCTCCTTTTTGACATTTTTGACCTTTTCGACCCATTTTGTCCAATTTTTCCATATTTGTTGACCTTTCCCCATTTATTTATTAATATATTTGTGATGTATTGCTTCCAGTATTCCTTTTTGAGTCTTTAAGTGACGTTTTTAAGCGAAAATACCTGAAAAACAATAAAAATACCCGTGATTCCGAAAAAGACAAATTTATATAAATATATGATAAAACATATAAATATATATATTTTTAATCAATTAATGTGCATAAAATCATGGTAATTTTAGTGCTTTTTGAGCACTCATCAGGGTATCATATCTAAAAACTCTCACGAGACATAAACTCATCCCCTAGGATAGGCTAGGGCTTTAAAGGCTTATTACGTATACTAAATGCAATCATGTCAATTTACAGAAATGGTTTAAGATGGTTTAATTTCTACTTTTTTGTTTTTAGTTTTTTTTCCTTTCTTGCTAAGAGACTACCAATAAACTAATTGGGGGTTGTGATAATTTCTTAAAAGCACTTATTATATCTTGATTTTATGTTTTTTTAGCAATTATATAGATTTGTATTTTCTTGTTTTACTATCATTTATGCAAATCTTTCTTTTCGGAATCATGGGTATAATTTGTTATTTTTTTTGGTATTTCTTGTATTAAAATAAATTAATTTGAAGAATTATACTAGAAGTACTCCATTACAACTTGGAAGATAAAAAGAAAACATTTGTAAAAATTACACATGTTTTAGAAAAAAAACGAAAATATAAGGATTTTAGGGTTCGAAAGTGATACAGATTGAGGTGTGTCGTGGCACGAGGCTAAAGGAAAGAATCAAAAGTGCCCCAAATTTATACAAGACATAGCGTGAAAAACTTTATGTACCGCAAAGCAAAGATAGAGGATCGTGCCCAAACCGTGTACATTATATGTATGCCATAGCGTGGAAAAATTATAGGTCACGACTCTAGGCTAAAAAATCCACTTTTTCCTCCTTTTCCCACCTTGTAAATAGGACCCTATTTCTTTCATAGAATATATCCTACAACTTTCTTAGTAGTTGATTTTTTAGTTTCTCTCAATCTTTAATTTTCTTTTATTAGTTTAAAGTCTTCTCTCATTTGAGAGTTGAACAAGTTTAGTTTATTTAATAATTTCAATTTTCAATTCAATAAATAGCGAATCAATTATGTTTTAAGGTTTTCTAGAACATAAGTAATTCTAAAAAGTTTTGTTGAAGCATATTTAAATGTATTCTTTTCGTACTATCTCTAAGTGTTGTTTTACATGTTTTATATTTAATTTATTGATAATTTATTAGACTATGCATGTCTAGCTATAAATAGTATGAGATATTAATAATGTTGTCATGCTAGTGAAATATTAAAATAGATTAAACATTTTTATAAAATGAATTAAGTTTTATTTCATCATAAAGATTTAAATCAAAGTTTGTAAATAAAAAATATATTGATGAAATATTTTTCATAATAAATAAGAGAGTTAGATTTAGGATTTAAATTATTTGAATCGGATTTAGAGTAGTACTTTTAAAGTCTTTTAGTCCAACTATATATTTTTAATAATCTACTTAACATTAATAAAGTGTAATTAACTAGCTAATGTATCCCACAAATTATCTACTGCATGATAAATGTTTCATTACTTAAATGTTTATTGAATCTATCCTTATTTTAATGTGAGTAGTTTATATATTCAACCAAAACAATCGTGATAGGATATTTAGGTTATTAATTTTATATTAAGAATTTGTCAAATTATTTAAAAACCAAATTATTTCTCTTTAAACCATTCTTGTAAGTATAATTATCATTTTTCATAAGTAATTTGTGCACTTGCAAGCTATTTTATAAATCAAAAAAACTTTATATGCAAAAATTTTGTTTATGACTTGCATAATTTATCATTTCTCAAATTTAAATTTTAGTCTAGTTTTATTTATTTTTTATTGATTTTAGACTTCATTATTATTATTTAAATTTTATTGCAGATTTAAAGAAAATGAAGATCCAAAATTTTAGAAGCATATCGTCTAATGACTCTCAAATCTAAATGAAGATTTATTTAAATTAAGATTTATTGAAATCAAATTTAAATGAAGATTTCAATAAACAAAAGGAAAGCTAAAAAAACTAGAAAAAGTAGGGAAAAGAAAACAGAGAACGCTAGAGAAGAGAAATAGAAACAAGAGAGAGGCACTTGGAACAGAACAAAAAAAAAAGAAACGAAAGCAGAAGAGTGGAAATGAAAAATAGATTGAAGCGGAGTAGAGGAATGTAGGTGAAACATATTAATGTTGGAGTATATTTTTTGGAGTTCATTTTCCTTTTGATTCTTCTCGAAAAAATTATGGTGAATTCGTTTATGTTAAATTTAATTTTTAGCATGAACTAAATTTTTTTTTCTAGAAAAAAGATGTAATATAATTCCAAACTATGCTTACTTTTCTATGTTAATTTGAATTATTTCTCTTCATGTTGGTTTGATTTATCCCAAGTTTATTGCTTCTAATTAACCGGCCATTAATTAGATGACTTTGATATTATGATTTCCTATCGAAAGAGGGAATTATAGGATAGATCTAGAATATTTAAATGTAGGTAAATATAGAGATCGAAAGAATTGCATGACTTGTGTAGTATTGAGATCAATGTTTTTAATGCTTTCTTGCTTTGTTAAATTACATACTCTTGTATAAATTGATGAACAAGAATGTTTCCAATTGACTATCGAAAGAGTCTTTTGGATGTTTTATTGGAGATCGCTAAGAAATAAAGAGAATTAAATTCAATTAGCTAGATAAGTAAAGCATAGTGAGGGATTAGGTGAAATTGATTTCAAAGAAGTTTTCTCCCCATTAATTTGATCTTCGAACAACATCTTTCTTGTCTTTTGCGCATTTTATTTAAATTGATTTTATTTTAAATTCCAATTACAACAACCTTAGTGACTTCTCTATATAAAATAGATATTAGCATAATTTTGATATTTTTAAAAAGTAAGTTACCAATCCCTAAGGACGATACTCTTCTCATCACTTTACTATAAAACTATAATACTGTGCACTTGTAGTTTGGAACCAATCATTTGTGAATCAAGTTTTTGGCATTGTTATTGGAGAACTTGTAATAGAACCAAAAACTCACTAACTTGCAAGCATCAAGTAGTAAACACATACCATTGTTACAAATAAATATTATTTTAAATCTTGGAAGTCCATTGAGTGTTTATTGGCATTCTTGTATGCAAAACACAAAGTTTATGTGTTTTACTTAGTGTTGTTTCTTCCTCCTTACAAGGAAAACTATTGAAGGTTCAGTACTACACACACTCAGTTAGTTTAAAACACTGTGTATGTTTGCATTCTTACACATACCATATAGGTAGGTTCATGTAGTAATCATGTTAGTTTGCATTTTAATTTTTTTTTGTTTTGTGTTGTTTTGCTGGTATTTGTGAAAATTACTTGGCATTTTTTGAAATGAAAAATGTAATTTTTGGTTTGTGGGTCGAGACCTCTTTAACAAGGTTGGCTAGGGAAAGTTTAAGGTTATGGATCTAATTAACAAGAGGGGAAAATAGGTAATTTATGAATTATCACTAATTAAAAAATCACAAGCGGTAAGACATGCAATTGGGTTATGAATAATATAAAGCAAAAATAAATAAGAACTTGACACACGATATAATGAAAGGTCTTGTACTACCCTTCAAGATAAAACCCCCAAAGTAATCTATTTATAAATAGTGGTTCTTTCATAGTCTTCATAAGATAAGTGTATAGATCAGGAGCAACATTTCAATATCTCAAGTCACACAAGCAATTGAACTCATTTAGGAAGCATCTAAAAAGTTAGCATAATAACACAAGTGAAAATTGTGTCCTAGAGTATATTTAATAATGAAGAAACCTAGCTAGAAGATTTAAGAATAAATCAATTAATTTAAATCATCTAGTAACCTTAGAATAAAAGTTAAAGCACAAGTTCAATAAAGATAGCTTCTTTCAAGTTAAATAATCAAATCAAATAATTATAACCATACACAAAGTTATTTGATATAAAAATTCAAGAACCTAATCAAGAAGAAGCTATACGAATATGTAATCATAATATCACATCAGTTTTTGCAAAATAATTTGAAAGAGAAAAAAAAACAATTGGAAGAATAGAATGAATGTGGATAATTGAAATATGGAGCATTAAGTTATTAATATAGGAAATATGAAGCCCTAACACCAGGTTAAAGACCAATTTTCATTAAAAAATTCATAGATCAATAATTAATAGGGACAATATGGTAAAATAATAGTTTGGCTCGAGTAAATAAATATGTTATAAGTTAAAGCCTTAGCTTCTCGATCGATCCAATCTAGGCTCAATTGATCAAACCTGTAGGGTCGGTCAATCGAAACTCTTTTTGATCGATCCAACAATGATTAAAATAAACCTGAGACCAAGTAAGTCAAACATGATCGATCAAACCTAAAGTGATTGATCTACCCCAATTTGAAAATTAGCCTGAGAGAACATACATTGTACAAGATCAATCCAACCCATTCAATTGATTGACCCAATACTCGATTGATTGACCATTGTATATACCAAATGTTTATAAATATATAACATGTATTCTAATGTGCATAAGGGCAAGTATATACTTGAAACATATTGATTTGAAGTGCAAACGTTTCTTCGTCTTTAATAGCAAACATGAAAATGAGCCTAGAAACTAGTTTACATTTAAGTGGTTTGTTCAAGAATATCGTCAATACTCATATACCTTACATTCTTCTCTTTTGGCATATTCTTGTGACAAAACCTCTATCTTGCTAAATGACAATTATAGGAAAAATAAGAATTTTACATAGTGGTATTATCCTATAATCCGATAAAATCCTATTCATTTGAATCTTTGCAGCTGATATGTATATTGAAAAATAAAACAACATATAGGCACACAATTTATCTCGAATGACTTATTGTTCATTAGTTATGTTTTTAGGGTAGTAGTAAAGCGAAGAATCAAACATAAGTAGTGAATAATAATAGATAGAGCATTTAAATAATAAAATTACTTAACTTATGTGATATATCAAATAATAAATATAACATTTAATTAATGTGTTCTCCCCTATACGGAATGACTCTCCCATTATTTGCTACTCTCCCTCTTTTTATCATACAAAAAGATAATTTCACTTTGAAGCTTAAATACAATATGAATAGGAATGTGATGCATTTAATGAATGAACTTCCCAAAAAGAAATTAGCAAGCTAAGACATAATAATTTTGTTTTGTAAAAGAGGGTATTAGACTTATTTAAACATGACTTAAACATAACACTCATATGGGAAATTATTATTTTTCAAAAGTTGACCATCCATTGAAGGCATAAGTATTTTGACAAGACACACAAAATATATTAACACATATAGTGACATATCAACAATCAACGAAAACAAGATACAAGTTTGAACTTCAAAAGTATGTCATTTAATTCATTTATGATCAATCATGGAAGATTCAAAGAAAATAATATCATCTATCATAAAAAATGCAAATGAATCCTCAATTTCACCAAAAACATCTACCAAGAGAGAACTTAAAATTTATTATTATTATTATTATTATTATTATTATTATTATTATTATTATTATTACATATATATATAGGGATCGGCTATTTTATTTTTTATTTTCCTTTTGTATAACCCATTTTTGACTCTTTCTTTTTGTGCATGTTGAGTTTTTTTCCCCTTTATTTGTCTAAGGAATTATGCAGGAGCTAGAAACCTAATACAATTACATTTACACTAGTTGTGAGGTAGCCCTCTTTGCTCACTACGATAGTTGCACATATCATAATAGGTAACCCTCTTAAAACTATTTGAATCTCTACATTACAAAAAATTACAAACTCTACTCTCCAAAAAACTTCTTAACTCTATCATCTTATCACCTATTTATAGCTACAAAAATACATCGAAAATATTAAAATATCATATACGCGGGGAACAGGGAAATATGGCAAAAATAATAAAACATTACGCGTGGGGAAAAATGGTTTCGAAAACTGGAATGCAAATGCGTGAGTGGCGAGCGGTGCATTTCTATTTTTCTTTTCAATAAACGCTGCCACGTGTCGCAATTTGATTTGCTGATATAAATAGTGGGACACGTGGCAGTAACTCAATGGTTTCAGGTAATGGCCCCACGCAGAAATTGTCGCACGAGATTGGGGTGTGCGAAGATGGGGGACAGAGCCTGCACGGCGTCAGACAGGTGGGTCCTACCCTGCACGCAGGTGGGCCCCACTCGGGCAACGAGCTGTGTGATAGAGGAATTCTGCACCCACTCGCGTTGGTCGGGTGCGCTTGTAACGTGCACATCTGGCCGTTTATTTTCTGATCGGACGGTCCGCATTGTGCGCTTGCATTAGGGCACGTGGCTTCTTCTCACCTGCGCAGAATTTAAAACTTTCCTTAATTGCATTTTGAGCCACAAATTTAATTCAAATTATATTTCAAACTTTCTTTAATTACAATTACGCCCATTTTCTAATTTAAATTAAATTTTAAACTTTTAATTATTAATATTAAGCCCAATTTTAATTTAAATTATACTTGCAACTTTTATAAATTATAATTAAGCACTTATTTATTTGAAATTATATTTTTGGATACAAATTTGCAATTAAGTATGTTTTCGATACAATTTATTTAATTTTCTTAAAATATATAAAAAACAATAAATACTAATTTATTAAACTAAAATTAACTAAAAATAGAAAGAACATAGCAATTATAATTAATAAAATAGGTGAAAATAACTATATAAAATACAGTTATCAACACCCCCAAACTTAAGTTTTTGCTAGTCCTCGAGCAAAAGGAAAGAAATAAAACAAAGATAACTGCATTGAAAATAGCGATTTTCAAAATATTTTTTTTAAATATTCCAAATAACATAACTCAAAGAAATAAAAGAGTTGTATCTAAGCATCAAAATCAATTTAAAAGTATATAACATTTTCACAATGAACTTTAGTGTGTGTGTGAAGTCTTTTCATATTTCATCACATGAAATCCGGATCAATTTATGCAAATATAAAATCAAACAAATTTTTAATGAAATCACAAATCTCAAGTTTATTTTTCATTTCTCTCTCCACTAATGTAGACAAACACAAAACACCAAATCAATAGGACTTTATTAAGCTTGTAATGTATGGCTTAGGTAAAGGTATGATAAATGATAATATTTAGCACAAAATTTCCTAAACACATTATTTTAGGATTGAAACAAGAGATCTTCTATCATCACAATAAATACTTCCCAATTAGGGATTTATCAACACATCCAAACTCAATTTTTTTTTTCATTTTTGCTTTTTTTTTTCAGAATCTGTTTTTTTTTTGTTTTCTTCTTTTCTGCTTTTTTTTAGTACCCTCTTTTTGTTCTGATATATCTTTAAATATTTACTAATAATTTTCACATGTTAGTGAGATAAGAAAAATAGATATATCCACACACACACACACACACACACACATATATATATTTGGTAGGCTTTTGAAATGAGATAAAAATATATATATAAACTTTGAAGCTCAAAAGGGGTATACTATGGATAATGTATGTGAAGGTAGATAGAAAGGCTTAAACGATCCAAAGATGGCCTAAATCATTTTCTTAGTTAAATGTTATCTATAATTTTGCCTAGAGAGAAAATCAAACAAATTCTAAAAATTGTGACACCACAAAGATCAATCGAATTCCATACTCACATAAATCTTCTCTAAATTATCATAGCAAATCAAAAATCAAGACTAGTGCTCATGTATATTTATTCTTGTAAAAATGAAACATACGTAAAAATCATTTATAACTTAGACAATATTCAAATGTTTCAAGGAGACATGCACCATTTAAACAGATGAAATAAAAATAAATCACTATTCATAGCAAAATATCTTCAATTAACCAAAAAAAAATTCACGAGCAAGAACATCCAGAAAGTATTTCAATTAAGTTCAATATATCTACCACCCCCAAACTTAATATACACATTGTCCTCAATGTGTTAGAGTTGAACATATGAGATGGGTTTAAAGAAACTTCCTGGTTTGGTTTGAATGGTTAATCCCAAAATAGCTTCACTTCCTCCAATTTGCGCCTACGAAAAAGAAAGAAATAAAATAACAACATAACAAAAAAAAAATAAACAAATACATGCGTAAAAAAAATAAAACACATGGGTTGCCTCCCAAGAAGCGCTTGATTTATAGTCTTCAGCTTGACTTCTCAATTTGTTTTTCTTTTTATAAGTTAAGATTTGTGTGTCAAACAAAATTTCAACTTACGAGAAAATTGAAAAATAAATTAAGAAACAATAACAATAAATTTTTTTTTATTTTTTATTTTTTTTTCTTTTGTGATTTAAGATTTGTGTGTCAAACAAAATCTCAACCAACGAGAAAATTGCAAAATAAAAAAAAACAACAAACAATAAACAAAAAAAATTATTTTTCTTTTTGTGAGGTAAGATTTGTGTGTCAAACAAAATCTCAACCCATGAGAAAATTGAAAAATAAATTAAACACGCAATAATAAAAAAAATTTGAATTAAAATCAGATTGATTGGTATTAAAATCAACAATGAAAATAGTAAAACAAATCCTCGGCAACGGCGCCAAAACTTGCTGTCTCTTTTAGAGAACATAAAACGTGTAAGCATGCACAGTCACAAGTAATAAAGATTTGTAAGTAAAGTATCGTTCCCACGGAGATTTGTTACTACATATTGTTGAGTACTAAAATTGTATCGCTCTGATTTTATCCAAAACAATCTTAGATTTCTTTTATTTTGTTAACTCTTTTCTTTTAACTTTTTTTTATAAATCAACGATTTTTTTGGATAAAATCAGAGCGATACAATTTTAGTACTCAACAAAATGTAGTAACAAATCTCCGTGGGAACGATACTTTACTTACAAATATTTATTACTTGTGACCGTGTATGCTTGCACGTTTTATGTTCTCTAAAAGAGACAACATAAAGCTCCTTTCATTGTTAAAACAAATCTATGCCCCTTGTTTTCTTATTTTTATATTATTTGATTAAAACTAAAAAATGTCAATAAAAAAAGACAAACTAAAGATGCTCACCTAGGATCAATTAAGCACTCAAACAAAAGTATCTAGGTAAAAAAATAAGGATGTTAGGTGACCAAAAGAGACAATCTTTCCTAACCTAAACTTTCTTGAGTTTTTATTTTTATATATATTTGGGATGGAAATCAACTACCTTAGTTATCATTGGCATATTCTTAGACTTATTCTTAGATTTCGCATTCATCCTAAAAGAAGATGCAATATGTATAGTGATCGACATGAATTGTGTACAATGAATATTCAAGCATGTGTATCACAATAAGTAATAAAATGGTAAGAAAAGATCATTCCTATAGAGATTATGTTATTATATACTAATTTTTAAAAGTAAAAAGTAAAAAAAATCAATTTTCATTTTATTTTTTATATTTTAAGAAAGAAAAATTAAAACAAGTAAAAATAAATAACACTACTTAATTAACTCACAGTTGGTAGCTAGGAAGATATATGAAAAAATATCTAGGAATACTTAATCCTACAATTTTATAAACATGTGAATCACTAAAATCCCTCAATATAATTACGAATCAATTACATGATCAATTAAATCTAACCTAGCATATATTCCTTTCTCAAGTAAACGACACACCATATAATAATTAACCAAATCACACTCTCTTGTCAATTAAATTTCATACTACTCAATAAGTTCATCAATTATGGATCATATACATAAGAATCAAACATCTCTGCCTATAAACTATGCATGTTCTTTAATCAAGATAAACAATTAAATAACTCTCTCAAATCTATTTAATTATCTATATAGATCAATTATTGACCAAATAATTAATAGTATAAAAATTAGATTAAATAATATAATTAAATTGAAATCATAACTAGGGTATAATACTAGATCTCACATGCAAAAAATTGGGTATATAAGACCACTAGATTAATAAATTAGCTAGACATAACTTCGTTCATAAAACTCATATTTTTCATAAAGATAGACATAAAAATTGATAAAAAAATGAGAAGAAGAATAAATACATTCAATTTCTTGAATTGTAGTACCAATATCTTCTTAAATATCCACCAAAATTGTATCTCCTTTTGAATTTTTCTATATTTTTCTCTCTTCTTGGCTCTAAAAATTGATAAAAAAATATTAATTTTGGCTCATTGGAGTTTTAGGAGCAATTAAGAGGTTAAATTAGGCTCAGATGAAATCTGGACCTTCATATCAAGGACTAAGATGAAACAAAGAAAAATTAACAGTATTGAAATCTTGATGAAATACTTCCACCAACAAAGAATTCCAAGCTTAGAAATGACATTACTTCTTACCAATAATACGAAGGAGAATTGTTATCTGAAGTATGGGAAAGATTCAAGGAATTTCTAAGGAAGTTTCCTTGTCATCGTATTCCTTCTTAGATTCAAATGAAGACTTTTACAATGGTCTCAATGCTCAAACAAGAACTATTGTTGATGCATATGCTAATGGAGATTTTCTAGCCAAATCTTAAAATCAAGCTTATGATTTACTTGAGAAAATGGCTAACAATAATTATCAATTGCTAATGGATAGAATAACAGCCACAAGAAGAGTAGCCTGAGTGCATGAGATAAATGATATCATAGCACTTACAGCTCAAGTTTCATCTTTGGCAAATCTTTTAAAGGCTCAAAACTTGACAACGAGTATAAACCAGGTACAAAATTCAGGAGTGTCGTGTGTGTTTATGGAGTAACTCATTTGTTTGATAAGTTTTCAAATAATCTTGAATCAGTATGTTATGTGGGTAATGTGATTCGAAACAATAATCCATACTCGAACACATATAACCCAGGATGGTAATCAATTCAACCATCAATAATTTCCACCACCTAGTTTTCAACAATCACAAGCTTAAGAGAAGAAGCCACCTATTAAGGACAATACAAATGCTTTAATGGGGATGATGAAAGACTTCATGCAATTAGTAAATAAAAAAGTGTCCACTCAAGAGGCTTCAATTTGAAATTTGGAGAACTAAATGGGGAAACTTTCCCAAGCTATAAGTCAAAGGCCTCAAGGTAATCTTCCAAGTGACACAATTGCAAAACCATGAAGAGAAGGTAAGGACCAGTGCAACGCCATAGCCTTGAGGAGTGGTAAAACTTTAGAACATGAACATAAGATAGAAAAGGATGAGGAAAAATAGGAAATCAACAAGAATGAGGAGCAACTAATGGATAAAGAGAGCATCGAAAAGGAAATAATTCAGCCATAGAAAAACAAAATTTACAAACGCACTATTCCTTTCCCTCAAAGACTACAAAAGTAAAAGTTAGATACAAAATTTTCAAAATCTCTTGATGTCTTCAAGAAGTTGCATATAAACATACCATTTGCAGAGGCACTTGAACAAATTTCATCTTATGCTAAATTCGTGAAGGATATATAATCAAAGAAAAGGAATCTTGGTGATTAGGGAACAATAACCTTGACTGAAGGTTGTAGTGCCATCCTTGATAGAAAACTATGAAAAAAGATTAAAGATCCAAGTAGTTTTGACATCCCTTGCACTACTCGGAACATCTATTTTGGCAAGGTAATATGTGATTTAGGTTCTAGCATTAACTTCATGTCATTATCAATCTTTTAGAGATTGGGGGTTGGTAAACCTAAACCCGCTTCAGTAACATTGTAGATGGCATATAGGTCAATTAAAAGAACTCAGGGTGTGGTAGAAAATGTGCTAATAAAAGTAGACAAATTCATCTTTCTTTTAGACTTCATTATACTATATATGGAGGAAGACCGTGACAATCCTATCATACTTGGTCTTCCTTTCTTAGCAACTGTAAAAGAACTTATAGATTTACAAAAAAGGTGAACTTACAATAAGAGTGCAAGATGAACAAGTAACTTTTAAAGTTTTTAAATCATCTGAACCTTCTAAAATTGATAGTGCTAATGAATTCTTAAGGATAAATGTTATTGAAAGTATAGACAACTTAAAAGAATCTATTGAGTTACCTACACTTAAGACTGTTACAAGTGATGCTATGAACAAGGACATGATGAGTGCTCAAAAAGCACTAAAATTACCATGATTTTATGCACATTAATTGATTAAAAATATATATTTATATGTTTTATCGTATATTTATATAAATTTGTCTTTTTCGGAATCACGGGTATTTTTATTGTTTTTCAGGTATTTTCGCTTAAAAACGTCACTTAAAGACTCAAATAGGAATACTGGAAGCAATACATCACAAATATATAAATAAATAAATGAGGAAAGGTCAACAAATATGGAAAATTGGACAAGATGGGTCACAAAGGTCAAAAATGTTAAAAAAGAGAAGATCGCGCCGCCCAGTCGCGCGCGCTGCTACTGTTCATCCGCGCAAAGCTGCGCGCGCTGCTACTGTTCATCCGCGCAAAGCTGCGCGCGCTGGTACTGTTCATCCGCGCAAAGCTGCGCGCGCCGGTACTGTTCATCCGCGGAAAGCTGCGCGCGCTGGTACTGTTCATCCGCGCGCGCCCACGCCCGTTTCGCTTCATGTTAATCCACGTTTTTACATTTTTTAACATTTTTTTCTCTACTTTTTCTTTCCATCCTCACCTATAAATACCCCACTTCTCTTCACCTAAAAACACACCTCAAAACACACTTCTCTCTTCTTTCTTTCTCTCCATTTCTTAGTTTTTAGTTTTTCTTATGTTTTAGCTAGTTTCTCTTAGTTTTAGAGTTCTTCCCTTTTTGGGAAGAACTAGTTATATTTTTGTAATTTATTAGCTTTTTGATTCAATAAATGGGAGTGCAAATTCCGTTTGGAGGTTTTCTAACAACGGGAATGGCATCGAAGTACTGTAAGGATTTTATTTTCTTTGCAGTTATTTTTTATGCTTTATTCTTACATGTTATATTTAATTTGTCTGTGATTAAATTTAACTATGCTAGCTGTTTGTAAAAATGATATAATAATAACGTTGTTATGCTTGCGAAATATTAAATAGGTAAAAATCTCTAAAATGAATTGATTTTATTTTTATTCAAGATTTTATATTAAGAATGTTACAGAGAAATATATTATTTTTCATTACAAACTTAAATCTGAAAATTAGATTTTAAGATTTAGTTATCCGATCTGATTTAGAGTGGTGCTCTTTTATTTGTTGGTACAATCGCCCGGTAGTTAGAGTGAAGCTCTATTTCAAAAGTTTTTATAAGAATTATTATCTGAAAATGTATTGACAACATGTTTTCAGTAGTAGTTTTAAAACTTGAAAGTTAGTACTTGGATAACTAAATTCTTAGGTTTAATTTGGACACCTTGAATAAAGTTTAAACTGTCTAACCCCACCAAAGGTGGCATTTAAATGGTTCATTTTCAATCTCTTAGAAAAAGGAATTAATTTAATTAACCAAATTAGTTATCAACCCCACCCATAGGTGTTAATTGATTTGTTTAGTTAACAAAGAATATCTAACCCCACCAAAGGTGGTATTCATACAAAAAAGGAGAATCAATAAATATCAATTCATATCTTTAATAACCTAGATAATATGAGCAATCATAATTAACTTAGTTATTATATCCAAAAATACTCCACTATTATAAAAGATAAAATTTGCATAAATATTTATTGAATCTATGGTTATTTTTATGTAGATAGATTAAAAACACAAAACCTCAAAATATCGTGACAGGATGTTTAGGATTTAATTTCGTTTTTAAAAGTTTGAATAATAAATTAAAAACCACATACATTCCTTCCTTAGATCGACCTTGGCAGTATACTTAGCATTTTCTACGAAATGATTCGTGCACTTGCGAGTGTTTTATAAATATAAAACCAAAGTATTGGCAGGATCGACGATGCCAGTTTTCGCTCATCAAGTTTTTGTATTGCCAAAAACTTTGATGCCATCCCCGTAACGGAGTCATCCCCGGCAACGGCGCCAAAAACTTGATGAGCGAATGAAAGAAGGCGGGGCTGGGCGTGACCGTGGATCAAGGCGCGATCTTCACCTTTTTTACATTTTTGACCTTTTTGACCCATCTTGTCCAATTTTTCCATATTTGTTGACCTTTCCTCATTTATTTATTTATATATTTGTGATGTATTGCTTCCAGTATTCCTATTTGAGTCTTTAAGTGACGTTTTTAAGCGAAAATACCTGAAAAACAATAAAAATACCCGTGATTCCGAAAAAGACAAATTTATATAAATATATGATAAAACATATAAATATATATATTTTTAATCAATTAATGTGCATAAAATCATGGTAATTTTAGTGCTTTTTGAGCACTCATTAGGACATAAACTCACCAGAAAATAACTCAATTTGTTTTAACTTTGAAAGTATGGAATCAAAGGTTGATAATATAGATTGTGTGAAATTTTTGGAGGATGTGCCTCTTATGTATGTATCAAAGACGATTATGAAAAATTTTGTGATAGGATTTAAACTTAAACCATCAATTGAAATGCCAAAAAATTTCTACCTCACACTTTTACCCTCCTATTTAAAAGTGAAAGAGTCCAATAGAGGTGAAAAAGATGCTAGAAATACATAAATTGGATGAGTTATGGTGGAATACTTATAAGAATGCCAAAAAGTTCAAAAAGAAAACAAAAATATGGCATGAGAAGAGAATTGAGTAGCATTCTTGCAAACCAGAACATAAAGTATTATTGAACAAATCACGAATATAAAGTATTAAATGTGACATTGTTTGGGAGGTAACCTAACATTATTTTACTATAATTTTCATTGTTTTTGTTTTGTAGATGAATAAATGTAGAGAGAAATGGCATAACAAGAATGAGCATTTCAGCAACAGATGTGGTGTGCACATTAGAGACATTGTGTAATTTAAGTTTGGGGGAGGGAACTTCATTTTCTATATTAATATTTTTTACTATGCATTTTAAATATTTAGGATTGTTTTTGGAAATTTTTTTATTTTTGGGATTTTTTTAATCATGATTTGGGTAGAAATTGATAAATATATGGAAACTAAATGCATGCTTAATATGAAACATTTGAACTAAATGATAAATTTTCTGTCATGACTAGGATAAGGAATGTAACATATTTGATAAGATATTTACATTAATAATGTGATATGCTTTCTAGTTTTGATTGAATTGATTTAAACTCTTATACATATGTACGTTCATGATTGATTTTGGTGTGCTCATTTGGAAAACATTTGTAGTGAGTTATGCGAGTCAATGAGATCTACCAAGTTTTAAAATCTATTTGATCATCCCTTGAAGCAAAATCCTAAATAGTATTTAGCAAGAGAAATTATTTAAGCCTATCAAGCTAACCATTATTAATATCCATAGTCATCCATTTGAGCCTAACAAATAACCTTTCATATCTTTAAGCCACATTTAATGCTTAACTAGTAAGTATTACCTTTATCATTGCACCTTTAGCTTGTATGAAAAGAAAAAAAAATGCATTCATGTGTTATGCTATAGTGTAAGGTGAAATGTAATGCACTCTATAAAAAAAGTAAAACTCATAACATAATTATCCCTCTAAAGAAAAAAAAATAGAATTAAAAATAACTTTTGGAATGTTGTGAACTTACAATTAAAAAAATAGAGAAAAAAGATGTGGAATAAAAGAATATGAAAAGAATGACAAAAGAGGGTGCACCGAAATATCAATTTAAAGCTCAATTGCAATTAAAAAGTATATGGTGAATAAAAAGAAAGCTAAGGTATGGAAAGAGCCTAAATGTCTTCATTTATAGACCCCCACCTAAGCCTTATATTACAACCATGTAAAGTTCTTATTGATCATACTCGTATATGCTGATTTCATGAGTGCATTGGATGATATCACGTGCAACACACACACAAACACAAATCAATTTGTCAAAAACCTTGCATATCCTTGTATTGATGGAACATTAATTAATGAATATGTGAACCTTCTTATCATAGGATTGTACGACTTTTGAGAATGATAGTTTTTGTAAAATATGCATGTTCTAATAGAAGTATATTTATGAATACACTACCCATGTTATTTTTTTAGTTATACTTGGCTTTACTTGAGGACAAGCAAAGAGTTAAGTTTAGGGGTGTGATAATTCTAGGAAAGTAGAGTCATTAGCACACTTTTTTATTTAATATTTACTTTTTTATTCAATAAATAGTATTTTTGGTCCCAAAAATATTAAAATATAAACATTTTAGTAAAAAGGGGTGAAAATATAATTTTTAGAAATTTTTGGGATTTTTATGGATTTTTGATGAATTTTTAATGCAAAGCCAATCACGAACTGCCATATGTCCTACCACGTAAATAGAGGAGCTAACTGGGAAAACCACATGAATGCCATGCAAGTAGGGACAATGAATCTTAGATCATCGCGTGTGAGGAGGATGAACTGTGTGCCACGTGTCAGCACGACATTCAATCCAAATTTTGAGCACGATGTGATCTGTTGCCATAAATCACATTACATCACGTGGCACTGACTTAGCATGCATCACACTCTAATTTGCCCAATAAATTTTGTGTGCCATATGTCACTCTATGATTGACTAGCATAGTTTATTTTGCTTATATTTATCTCAGCTCTTGATCTGAAGCTGATCTAAGGGTCCAGATTGCACTTAAGCTATATTTAAGCTTCTAATCACCCCCATAAACCCTACAAAGCCACCATTTTCATAATGTTGGTCTATTTTGGGAGCTAAAAAGAGAGAAAAATATAGAAACATTCATAAGGAGATATAATTTTTGTAGATATTAGCACTACAATTTAAGAGATTGATTGTTTATCTTACCTTATCTTCTTGGGTTTATAATTGTGTCACTTGAAAGGTTACCATGAGGCCTTTGACTTATGGCTTTGGAAAGTTGTCCAATTTGGGTTTCTAAATTTTGAATTGAAACCTCTTGAGTGAACACTTTTGTATTTATTTACTAGATAAAGTCTTTCATCATCCCCATTAAAGCATTTGTACTATCCTCAATAGGTGGCTTTTTCTCTTGGGCTTGTAATTTTTGTGGTTGTTGAAAATCATGTGGTGGAAATAATTGACAGTTGAATTGATTACCATCTTGATTGTTTTTATTACTCCAAGATAAATTTGGAGATGTCTCCATCCTGGGTTATACGTGTTCGAGTATGGATAATTATAAAAGCACTAATATTTTATAATTTTATTAAGCTTAAATGTAACAAATATGTTTGATTATAATATATTTATGTGAATATTTATGTAATTATATATGTTTGAAATCACAGGTATGTTCTATTGTATTTCAGGTGTGTTTAGCTTTAAAAGTATAAATTGATCAACACATAAAGAAAAAAACTTGAAGTACTCAATTTGCATCCTAAAAGCTTAGAAGAATAAAACATGTAAGCCTTACCCAAAGAACCAACATGTATGTAAGGGGTGCAAGGAAAGAGTTTGAGTTAAACATATCGTGCCACGATAAGGATTATTGTGTGTCATGGCGCACACTGTTATGAAGAAATTCACTGGGCATGCAAAACAATCTATTTTGTGGTGTGGATAAAGTAGGCTATGGCATGATCATCTTTGTTTGAAATCAGGCAAAGCTCAATGTATCTTATGCCACAGTGGTGGAAAATGTGAGTCATGGTGTGTGTTCATTTAACTCACCCTAAGCTCTTTGATTTCAGCCTCATCTTATAAATTAAATGTTTTGCATTTAGGTTTCGTATAGAGTTTTAACATAATACACATTAGTTTCTCAGTGCCATTAGAGCTTTTGTTCTTATTTTTATTCTTAGATTTTTATAGCTTTTAAAAATATTTTAGATTCATAATAATAAGAGGCAGATCTTTTGAAGGCTTTCTAGATCAAGAAAAATACAAAACATATCTATAGAGTAGAACTTGTCTATCTATTTTTAATTAGTATTATAGATCTTATTTTTATTTATTGATTTTATATGCAGATTAATCTTTGGGTACTTCCTTAATGTTGTTTTTAATTGATTGATTATTTATTAAATCTAAGAATGTTTGGTTGATTATTACTATGTGAATTTACATTTGTTGCCATATTTGTGAAGATTAATTTAAGTGAATATTTTTATAAAATAAATTAGGGTTATTTCTTTATTGAATATTTTTTAAAAAATTATTTTTGATTAACATATTGAGGACATATTTCGTAATAGATTTAAAATATAAGAGCTAGGTTTTAGAAACTCTATCTAAATCTAATCTTGGCACCTTAAATAAAAATTTAAATTAAGTGATTTTCCTAAATTATTAATTTAAATGATTTGTTATTTTATTGAAAATAAAGTATAATATAATCTATTAATTAATGATTTCTGCCTAAACATATTAATCGATTTGATTAAGAAAGAATCTAACCACTCTCTAAGGATATTTTCATAAATAAAAGGAAAATCAATTATCTAAATATATATCTTTATTAACCTAATTAATTTTAAGCAAATATGATTAATTATCTAATGATTTCTATAAATTCTCTAATGATTGTCAATTGCATATCTATTTTGATTTTTTTAATCTAACAAATCTTTATTGCTTTATAATTTTTAATTATATATTATTATATTAAAATTTTCAAAACCCAAATATCTTGATATAATGTTTTGATTTGATTTTTGTGTTTGGTTTTAAGAAATTTGAAAAATTATTTAAAACAATTTAGTTTCTTTTTAGATTGACCTTGAAAATATATTTTTTACTTATTATAAGTTATTTGTACACTTCCAAGCTTTTTATAAATTTATAAAATTCAACTATTTTTATGCATTAATATTATTGGAACCTATGCCGAGTAGGAACAACGTTTTAAATAATTCATCAAATTGTTTAAAAAATACTTGTAAATATTCATGATTTTTTTGAATATTTGTGGGTTGTTTAATTAAAAACTTAAAAACTAAAAAATCAAAAATTTAAAAAACTTTAAAATTTAAAATATATTTGACTTTATTTTTATTTTTATTTTTATTTCTTTCATTTATTAATTTTTTTTTATTTATTTACTAACTAACTTAATCTCTTTTTCTTTTATTATTTTTGTATATTAATTTATATTTTTTATTTATTTTATTATAATTACTTTTATTTATTTATTTACAAACTTTAATTTTATTTTTTATTAGCTTTTATTGTTTATATTTTATTATATTTTATATTTATTTTTGTTATTTATTTTTATTTACTATTTTTGTTTACTATCTTTCATTTCTTATATATATTTTTTCTTTTATTAAGTTGTTTATTTATTTTTTATCTTATTATTTGCGTATTCTTGTACATTGTATTTTTATAATCTATTTATTTTATCTTTTTTATTTTTATAAATTATTTTATTTTCTATTTTCTTTAGTATTTTTCTCTCTTGTTCATTTTTATTTATTTATTTACTTCTTTTTTCTTTCTTTCTTTTATTATTTATTTATTTATTTCATTTCATTTTATTTTCATCTTATTATAATTTTTTAATATTTATATTAATTTAGTATTTGGTTTTATGTTAGTTAAATTAAAAAAATATATCTAGGTCATTGTATGGTTTTCTTGCTCGTTGTGGCATGAGTTCTCGGGATACCATAGGGTTGAAGGAAACATTTTTGTGCCATGGCATGAGTTTTGTGCATCATGGCACATGGTTCCGTATTTCAATATGATGGATTATATTTTTTTGCATCGAGGCTCGCGAGGAATTTTTAAACAAAAACAACCCAAAAAATATTTTTCAAATTAGACACACATAAATTTTCTCTTCTTCTTCTTCTACAAAGCATATTTTTCATGCACAAAACATAAATAATTTTGAAACTATCTCCAAAGATTTTGAAATTTTTAACCTCAATATCATTGTTGATGATAAAAATGAGGTAAATAATAAGTTACACCTAGGTGCAAGTATTAATTTAATGTCTTATTCATTATACTTCCAGTTAGGAATGAGTTAGCTTAAACTCACAACCATGTCCATAAAATTAAAGGATAAATCTAAAATATATTCAAAAAATATGGTAAAATATTTAATGAAACATGTAAATACACTTATGCAGTTACATATGTGCAAAAAACTTTGAAATTCATATAATTAAAGGATAAATCTCAAATATATTCAAAAGACATGGTAAAATATTTAATGACACATGTAAATACACTTATCATAACCGTAAATTTTGTAATTACATATGTGGAAGAAAGTTTGAAATTCATATAATTAAAGGAAAAATCTCAAATATATTCAAAAGATATTGTAAAATATTTAATGACATATGTAATAACACTTATCATAACTATAAATTTTGTAATTATGTATGTGTAAGAAACTTTGAAATTGGACAAGGAGCATAATGTACTTTTTGGTAGGCCCTTAATGGCCTTTACCAAATCAATTGTAATTACCCATAAAGAGAGTTTATCAATGACAGTCCTGAAAGAGATTGTACATTTTTAAGCACGTATTGATACAAACTCAATGACGAGGTGAATATTGAATGAATTAGATTCTATAAATTATAATTTCCCTAAGACGCATCTTCCTAAGAATTTAAACTAAGTTGTGAATGAGATGTAATCCATTAAACTTATTTATTTCATTATAATTTATTTATTATTTTTATTTGTTAGTTATAGTCATTTTTATTTTTCCTTTATTTTTATTTTTTATTAGGTCAAGTTTGGTTGAAATGCATGGAACTGTGAATCAAATTATTTTCACATATTCCTACGTTTTGTTGTGTCATGTACATGAATAGAATGGAAAAAATTCCTAAATGACATGAAATTGTTGTTCCACCGTCCCTTTTAAGAATTGTTATTTCATTCCTTTCCTACTATGTAAAAATATATTATTTAAATTTTGACATCAAACATTAAACCTGAAATCCTAATATCTTAAAACCCTAAACCTTGAATCCTTAAAATCCCAAAACCTAAAATCTTAAATTCCTAAAACCTGAACCCTTTTTTTAAATTTTAATTATTTGATATTCAGTATTAATATGGAGGATAAATAATACGACTTTACTACTTTATATTAGTACTTAGGTGTTATTTTTCAAATAATATAAAATAAAAAATTATCAAAAGTATTTTTTCTTGCTTTTAATTTATTTCGGATTAAATAATATTTTTGAATAGTATTTAAAAAATAATAATAATATATTCTGTTTGATGGAGAAAATAAAAATTAAATGATATTATTTAAACTTTACTGAACATAAGGGTATTAAGGTAATATACAATATTTTTCATTCCATTTCAGTTGTAAACCAAACACTCAAATATTGATTCTTGCTTTGATTTTAGTGGTCAAATGTTGATCTCTTTAAGAGAACATGAACGTGCAAGTATACACAGTCACAAGTAATAAATGATAAGTAAGATATCGCTCCCACGAAGATTTCTTACTAATATTTGTTAAGTACTAAAATTGTTTCAACCTAATTTTATCCAAACAATCGAAAGTTTGATAGAGTTTCAATAAACTAATTTTTGACAACAATATATAAGAAAATTGTTTCAACAATATACTTGAATCATATTATTTTCTCTTGATTTATGTTCTCGCATTTAATTTGTCAACCAAGAACACCTAATTTATCCATATGTCTCTTCCAATAATAAATAGACACATCTTGCTAAAATAATTCACTATATTCCTATGAGAATTAAATTTACCAAGATTCATTAAGTTCAAAGTTCTCCAATAGCTACGGGTACAATAAAGGTATATTCCTATCCCTTATATATATGTTATTCTACCCATGAGCAAAACACAAAAAATTCATTTCCAAGTTTATTTAAGGTTCACAGATCAGTTGATTAATCTTCCAACAATCAAAAGGATTAAGCACAAATAGAATAAACAAATTACAAATATCTCATAAATCATTCAAAAATAATTAATCCAAGCTTCATAATGTAAGTTACATGGCAACCCTAGAAAAATTAAATTAGTTCATAGCAAATATTGAAATTACAATACGAAAATAATTAGACATTTAAGGAACATTAAATGAAGAACAAAAAAAGGATTAGAAGTATTTGCTCTATGCATTCTCTATTTTTCTTTCTTACTAGAACCATCACAAAAGCCAAAAAGGGCTTCTGCATGTTCTACTCATGAGTGCTCAAAAAGCACTAAAATTACCATGATTTTATGTACATTAATTAATTAAAAATGTATATATATATATATATATTTATATAATTTTATCATATATTTGTATAAATTTGTCTTTTTCGGAATCATAGGTATTTCTATTGTTTTTCAAGTATTTTCACTTAAAAATGTAACTTAAAGACTCAAAGAAGAATACTGGAGACAATACATCACAAATATATTAATAAATAAATGGGGAAAGGTCAACAAATATGGAAAAATTGAACAAAATGGGTCAAAAAGGAGAAAATCACGCCGCCTAGCCGCCCTGCCGCACCGAGCCCCGCGCGCCCCATGCTGTCACCCACGCCCACGCCCGCGCGCACCATGTTGTCCTTCTGCACGCCGCTGCCCATTTTGCCCCATTTTCGCGCGCAGCTACCCCATGACGTCATGTTGACGTCATCAATGACCTCAGCAATTGCACTCTGTGTTTTCACAATTTTTTAACATTTTTTCACTCACTTTTTCTCTCCATCCTTACCTATAAATACCCCCATTCTCTTTACTTCATATCACACCTCAAAACGCACATCTCTCTTCTTTCTTTCTCTCCATTTCTTAGTTTTTAGTTTTTAGTTAATTTCTCTTAGTTTTAGAGTTCTTCCCTTCTTGGGAAGAACTAGTTATGTTTTTTGTAATTTATTAGCTTTTGATTCAATAAATGGGAGTGCAAATTCCGCTTGGAGGTTTTCCAGCTACGGGAATAGCATCAAAGTTCTGTAAGGATTTTATTTTCTTTGTAGTTATTTTTATGCTTTATTCTTACATGTTATATTTAATTTGTCTATGATTAAATTTAACTGTGCTGGCTGTTTGTAAACATGATATAATAATAACGTTGTTATGCTTGTAAAATATTAAATAGGTGAAAATCTCTAAAATGAATTGATTTTATTTTTATTCAAGATTTTATATTAAGAATGTTAGAGAGAAATATATTATTTTTCATTACAAACTTAAATCTGAAAATTAGATCTTAAGGTTTAGTTATCAGGTCTGATTTAGAGTAGTGCTCTTTTATTTGTTGTTACAATCGCCCGGTAGTTAGAGTGAAGCTCTATTTCAAAAGTTTTTATAAGAATTATTATCTGAAAATGTATTGACAGCATGTTTTCAGTAGTGATTTTAAAACTTGAAAGTTAGTATTCGGATAATTAAATTCTTAGGTTTAATTTGGACACCTTGAATAAAGTTTAAACTGTCTATCCCCACCAAAGGTGACATTTAAATGGTTCATTTTCACTCTCTTAGAAAAGGGAATTAATTTAATTAACCAAATTAGTTATCAACCCCACCCATAGGTGTTAATTGATTTGTTTAGTTAACAAAGAATATCTAACACCACCAAATGTGGTATTCATATAAAAAAGGGAGAATCAATAAAAAATTAATTTATATCTTTAATAACCTAGATAATATGAGCAAGCATAATTAACTTAGTTATTATATCCATAAATACTGCACTATTATAAATGATAAAATTTGCATAAATGTTTATTAAATCTATGTTTATTTTTATGTTAGTAGATTAAAAACACAAAACCCAAAATATCGTGACAGGATGTTTAGGATTTAATTTCGTTTTTAAAAGTTTGAATAATAAATTAAAAATCATATACATTCCTTCCTTAGATCGACCTTGGGAGTATACTTATCATTTTCTACGAAATGATTCGTGCACTTGCGAGAGTTTTATAAATATAAAACCAAAGTATTGGCAGAATCGGCGATTCTGGTTTTCGCTTATCATCTACCCACACACCAACTTTAGCAACAAAACCACCCCTAATATATGTCCCTAACTATCTCGAAAAATACTATAAAAATTCTTCGCGTGCAAGAAAGTTGGAGACAATCATGCAAAACAAGCCGACGATTCTGCATTTTTAATTTCACAATACGCATGACACATGGCGAGCTCTGATTCATTTGGAAATTTAATAGGACACCCAGCAACTTCAAAATGGGTGATACATGTGGCTTTGGTGTATCGTGTCATAAGAAATTATACCCGCTGGCCTATGTGGAATAGGTAGCCTCTACTCATAACTCTCTCACGTGGGGCATGGGAAGAATGCCCGATCTGGGCCATTCCTGGTTTGATCTGATGGTGCGTGATAGAGGATACGTCTCAAGGAAAATCAGTTGTGCAGATAGGTGGACCTCACTTTGCGTCGAACTGCGGGATATGTGACTCCTACTTCTCACGCCGAACGATGCAAAAATCTACGGGAATCGCATCCACTCTCCCACCCAACATTTTTATCTCATGCTCCTGATCATTACCGTTGATTTTCTGATTTGATGGTACGTGAGGAGTGTTGAACAATGCTGTGCGTGGTACTCCTTCTCTGCACAGAAAAAAAAAGTTTTGTTAATTGTATTTAAGCCCTCTTTATTAATTCAAATTAAATTTTCAACTTTTGTTACTTGCAATTAAGTCCTCTTTTAATTCAAATTAAATTTTCAACTTTTTTTATTTGCAATTAAGTCTTTTTTCAATTTAAATTCTTTAATTTTCTCTAAAAATATATTCCTTAAAAAAATAACAGTAAATATTAATTTAAGAACTTAAAATTAACTAAAAACATTAAGAACATAGCAATTATAATTAATAAAATGGACAAAATAACTCTAAAACATAAAGTTATCATCAAACCAAATACTGCAATATTAATACCATTTGTTTTACATTAAATTTCATTACCATTACCATTCTCATTACTTTTTTATTCTACTTACCAAATGTGACCTTAGTGTGAACAATGTTTATTTTATTTAGAAATGTTAATTCATAACTGTTTGATAATATGTGATTTATGAGAAGTATACAATGTTCTACTTGTGTGATATAATTGAGTTGGATGATAGATGCACCATAACTAACCACATCACCTATTTGATCATATTTTGTTAAGGTATATGGGTAATTTTTCTTTTATTTTCCTTCTTTATCTATGATTTGCAGTTGATACGTTGAGGACAATGTAGATTCTATGTTAGGGTGGTAGAAAAGTTACACCTGACATGAGGCATTTTAAATTTTTTTTATTAAACGTGTGTTTGTATTTATTTAGTTGTTTAAGGATATTTATGTTCATTTTTAATATTTTTACAAAATTATCATATTTTTAGGTGATTTAAAGTGAATAAGTGAGTCTTTGTACTGATTGATTGATACCTTAAACATGTCATCCAATATTGTGAGAATTATTATTATTTTTATTCATAGTTTTCTGTGATAATATTTTGAGCCTATATTGTTTTATTCTTAGTGATAGTATTTTTTTTTCTACTCCTTTAAACACTTTTCTTACTATTTTAAATTGTTAGATTATATGTAAAGATTTTGCATTGAATTTTAGGATTTTCAACATCTGATAAATAATTATGTACTTATTTTCATTGCTTATATTAAATGATTTAAGTAAAATTTAAATTGTATGCTTATTTCATTCATTCTTACTTCCAAAAGGAGATATTTATGGGTTTCTATAAAACCAACACAAAAAGAGCCAAATATTAGCCACTCATCAAATACACATATGTACATGGATCCACTCTATTAGAAAAAAGAGAAAAAATAAGAAAAATAAGAAAAGAGTATACAAAAAAGAAAAGAGAGAAAAATAAATAATATAACTAAATACTATGACCCTAAAGTTCTTCAAGTGATGAGATGGTTATTACAAAAGAAAAATAGGAAATAAATCATGTTGAAGTCAATGCATTTTCATTCATCTTAAGGCGCATACTTGAAATATTTCCTTGATGATTTTAATTGATACATGAGAATATTAATATGATTTCTTCATAAATCCTATCATTTGAATCCTTTTATAAGATTAATGTTATATACTTTTTGAACCTTTCTTATTCGTGTATATATTTATTGAGTGCTTAAATACATAGGATCAGTTTTATATTAAAAGTATGTCTTGTGAGGATTACAGTCAAAGCAAATTCAAATTTTGAATAATAAAATCGAATGAGCCAAAGTTGATATGTTTTTATAATGGAACATAAATTTGTGATGAGCACTCATTTGAGCAATAAATTGTGAACATTTGGGATATTGATTTAACTTATGTTTGAGATTTTGATAATGAACTAAAAATAAACTAAAGTATGAGAAGCTTTGTTATTTTAAATTTTACTTTGTTATTTTTAGTTTTAATTTTTATTTTGTTAATTTTAGTTTTTATTTTGTTCATTTGTTATTTGTTTTTATCTTGTTATTTATTTTTAGTTCTAATTTTTCATGTTAGGATGTTTATGGGTATCATCATTGAATGCCCTAAAGAGAGTTAAACTCGTCCATTAAGGTAACCCAACGGTTACATACGCTTAATGAAACTATTTCAATGTACGAAAATGATTTAGGTTAGTTTAAATTAGTTTATTTATTTTTCTTTTAGTTTTTATCACTTTTTATGCTAGAAACTAGTAAGAAGCTAGTTGTGATAAGTACTTGAAAAGTACTAATATTTTATGATTTTCTAGAGCTTAAATATAACAAATATGTTTGATTATAGCATGTTTATGTAAATCAATATTTTTCTGTTGTATTTCAAGTGTGTTTAGCTTCAAATGTATAAATTGATTAACACTTGAAGTACTTAATTTGCATCTTAGGAGCTTAAAATAATAAGGCATGTGAGCCTTACTTGAAGAACCAGCTAGTATATAAGAGGTGCTAGGTACGAGTTCAAGTTAAACATATCGTGTCATGGTGAGGATTATTGTGTGTCATGATGCGCACTAATTTGAAGAAATTCATTGGTCACGCAGAACAACTTGTGTCACTGTGTGGAAAAAGTAGGTCGCGGTCCTACCTTTTCTATTTGAAATTAGGTGAAGCTTAATGTATCTCATGCAATAGTGGTGAAAAACCTGGGCCATGATGCACGTTCATTTAATTCACCCAAAGCCCTCTTATTTTAGCCTCAGCCTATAAATTAAACTTTTTGCCTCTAGGTTTCATATAGAGTTTTAACATAATATACATTAGTTTCTATGTATTTAAGAATGCATTGAGGATCAAGATCACAATTATAGAGCAAGTCACACCTGTCTATCTTTAATTGGTATTGTAGATCTTATTTATATTTATTCATTTTATATACAAATTAATCATTGTATATTTTCTGAATGTTATTTTTAATCTACTGATCATTTATTAAATCTAAGTATGTTTGCCTGATTATTACTATAAAAATTTAGTTTTGTTATCATATTTGTGAAAATTAATTTAAGTGAACATTTTTATAAAATAAATTGAGGTTATTTATTTATTGAAATTTTTACAAAAAATTATTACTGATTAATATATTAACAATATATTTTAGTAATAGATTTAAAATATGAGAGTTAGGTTTCAGAAATGCTATCTACATCTAATTTTGATACTTTGAATAAAAATTTAAATTAAGTGCTTCGCCTAAAGAATTAATTTAAATAGTTTGATATTTCTTTAGATATAAAGCATAATTTAATCTACAATTAATGATCTCTAACAAATGATATTAATTGATTTGATTAACATAGAACTGTAACACTGTCTAAGGATATTTTCATACATAAAAAAACCAATAATATAAATTTGTGTCTTTATTAACTTAATTAATTCTAAACAATCATGATTAACTAGTTAATTATTTCTCTAAATTCTCTACTTATTATTAATTAGATATCTATCTTGATTTACTTGAATCGAACATATGTTCATCTTTTTTATTATTTTTAATTATATGTTATTAGATGAGAATTTTCAAAACTAAAATATTGTGATAAAATATTTAGGTTTTATTTTCGTATTTATTTTTAATAAATTTGTTCCTCTTTAGAATGACCTTATTAGTATACTTATTGTTTATTATAAATCATTCGTGCACTTTTTTATAAATTTATAAAATTTAACCATCAAGTTTTTTTTTTTTTTTGCATTATATATCTCATTTATTCTCATCCCAATTAAGCATATCTCAGCCTCTATTATATTCTCAATCCCAAATAGGCATACTTTGTCTTTCTTTACATTTTTTGGTTTTTCAAATTCCAAAGGTGGTTGAATATCAGTTTTGCTAAGTATTGCTTCGCAAACTCAATGAAAAGTTTGAAACAAACACTTTCGAGCTGCTTCTTTTTAATTCGATAAAAAGAAGGGGACAAAGAAAGTGGGAGATCTCTTCCAAATTAATTTTTTTGGCCATACGCTAATTCAAAGAAGATCGATAGAATACAAAGTACCAACTATCAACAAGGCCCGTCCAAGTCCTCATCGTCTCCTCCTCTCAGCTTCCTTTAGTTTTTTATTTACTTTTTATTTTTATTTTAAATAAAAGAAAGGAAACAATTTTAAAAAGAGTACATGGGCCGATGTAGATTCGTCCCACTAAAACCCAATACCATCCCATTCCAAAATCATATGTACTGTCTCAAGCACATATCACCAACTCATGGGATAAATCAGGCCTATCTGAATTGTACCACACCCATATGATATTTTATGTTAATAAAATTTAAAATTAATATAATATTTTTTAAAAAAATAAATATTTAATAAAAATACGGAGAGAAAGTAACATAACTAATGATAAATATATTATAAAAATTATGAATACAACTCATACATATGTATAAAATACACAATTAATAATGGTACATATCTATTACATTGGGAATTGAGGAATAACCTGGTGGGTGAATGTTTAATGGGCTCATCTCAATAATATGCCTAAATTAGAATTTAACTTACCAATACTAAAGTTGACATGCATTAGTGTGTAAAAATTAAATGTGAAAAATAAAGAGCAGACACATATATTCACTTGGAAACATTATACATCCACGTGACCTAAAAATAAAACCACTACGCACAAGTACGAAGAAACAATATTTAAGTACAACGTCTGTCTTACCCTATCTTTATAGTGATATTATCCCATTATACTTCCTTCTTCACAATACTCAAGATATGTGCTTGATCTAGACTGATGCTTCAGTCAATTCAAGTCGAAGAGGCACCAATTCAGTCCAACCTTTTGACCTTAAATATTAGCACAAATTACAAAATAATCATTATTGTTAATGTGATCTTATTCCAACAGTTATGGAGAAATATGAAACGATGGCCAAAGAGCCAAAAGACCCCTATAAAGGGAGAGGCCGCGTATGGCATGCAACTTTTAAGTCAGATTATGTATAATAATACAGTAAAAATAATATATATTAATTGTACAGAAGATGTGTATTTATAGATAAATACTTGCTTTTTAATTCTTATAAGATTATTCAAATTTATGGATAAATCATCTTAATCCTTATAGGATTATACTAAATTGTGGACATGTGATCTTAATCCATATAGAATTAATATGTGTTTGATCCAATAGTATTTGTACGAGAAGAGGACTTCTATACAATTAAAAAGTCTTACCAAGATTGGAGTCTTGCCATGGTGGATCTCCTTTGTGCATAAGGCACTTGGGAAGTTGAGGGAGATTTGCAGTCGAAAGGAGCTATTGGACATCAACTTTGTTGGTACTTCAAAGTAGTCCCTTTAAGGTTCCTTGAGTTTCTTAGAGGCTTGAGTATGCTATATGAGGTCTCTGAAATTAAGTTAACTCTTTTTGGAGGCTGATGGACGTTGTTCTTTTTAAGTAAGCATTGTCATGGAGAGTGTTATTGCTCTAGGAGTTTCTCTCTTAAGAGGCTATTTATAAAGTCTTGTGAGGTCCTAGTGATACAAAAGAGATGTTCCTAATAGGGATGCGAGAGTGGGAAGCTTCTAAAAGCATCCTTTCAACGTACATAGGTTGGAAATGAATTTAAATAAAAAAATATTTTTTATTATTTTATAACCGTTATTTCATAAATTATGTAATTGTCATTTTCATAATTATATGGCCGTTATTTTTATGGCCGTTATTTTCATAATTATGTGACCGTTAATTTTATATGTTAGGTTAGATTCAATTGATCATGTAACTAATTGATAATTATATTGGAAGGATTTTAGTGGTTCACATGTTTAGAAATTTGGGGAATTAAGTATTCTTAGATATTTTCTCATAGATCTTTTTAACTACCAAATCTGATTTAATTAATTATTTTTATTTATTTTTAGTTCTTTTTAATTTTGTTTCCTTAAAACATAAAAACACAAAAAAATTGATTTTTTTTGTTTTAAAAATTTATTTCTAATAACATAATCTCTGTGCGAATGATCTTTTTTTATCATTATATTACTTATTATAATATGTATACTTACATATTAATTGAACACAATTCGTGTGCCGATCAAGCTTTTGGCACATTTACTAGGGATTATCAATATTAGAAATTTTTTATTTTATTTCATTTATTTTTCAGAATTTTAATTTTAATTTATTTAGTTATCTAGTTAGTTAGTTAGTTATTTTAGTTAATTTTCTTAATTTATTTTCTTTAAATTTTGATTGATTTATTCATTTTTAATTTAAACATCTCATTTAGTACTATTAGAAACACATTTGAGTCTATTGTATAAGTAGAGTCCGTGAGGGAGAAATCTTGCCTTTAGATCTTAAAATTGAGTGTAAGTTGAGATCAATAAGAGAACAACAAGTTATCATCCTAGTGGAAGAAATGACTAATCTATTAGAAATAAATAACAATGTGCTAAATTTGATCAACTAGATTCCTTTAATGGATGATAGGGATAGATTTACGAATGAATATGCAATACCTACATTGAAGGGTTAAATCAAAGTATTACAAGGCCAAATATTCAAGCTAATCACTTTAAACTAAAGCGAATCATGTTTCAAATGCTATAAACAGTTGGATAATTTAGTGGATTACCAATAGAGAATCCTCATCTACATCTCAAATTGTTTATTGAAGTTGTAGATTTATTCAAATTTAGTGGTGTAACCAAAGAGGCATTTAAGCTTAGATTATTCCTTTACTCTTTGCAAGACTATGCTCGAGCTTGGCTTAACTCTTTACCACTTGATTCCATCACAACTTGGAATGATTTGGCAGAGAAATTCTTGACTAAATACTTCCCACCAACAAAGGATGCCAAGCTTAGGAATGACATTACCTCCTACCAACAATATGAAGGAGAATATTTATACGAAGCATGGAAAATATTTAAAGAGTTGTTAAGGAAGTGTCATCACTATGGTATTCCTTATTGGATCCAAATGGAGACTTTCTATAATGATCTCAATGCTTAAATAAGAATTATTATTGATGCATCCACTAATGGAGCTCTGCTAGCTAAATCTTACAATTAAGCTTATATTTACTTGATAAAATGGCTCGCAATAATTATCAATGGCCAATGGACAAAATGATATCCACAAGAAGAGTAGTCAGAATTCATGAGGTAAATGATATCACGACACTTACAGCTCAAGTGTCATCTTTAGTTAATATTTTGAAGGTTCAAGACACATCACTGAGTATAAATCAAGTCCAGGATTTAAGGGTGTATTGTGTGTTTTGTAAGGGAGCCCATTTATTTGATAATTTTCCAAATAATATTAAATCAAAATTCTATATGGGTAATGTGAACCGAAATAATAACCGATACTCAAACATATATAACCCAAGATAGAGACAACATTCCAATTTTTCTTGGAATAATAATAACGAAGGTGGTAATCAATTAAACCATCAATCATTTCCACCACCTAATTTTTAACAACCATTATAATCACAAGCCCAAGAGAAGAAGCCACCTACTAAGGATGATACAAATGCTTTAATAGGGATAATGAAAGACATCATCTAATCAGTAAATACAAAATTGTCCACTCAAAAAGCTTCAATTCAAAATTTAGAGACTCAATTGGGAAAATTTTCCCAGACCATAAGTCAAAGGTTTCAAGATAACCTTCCAAGTGACACAATTGTAAACCCAAGAAGATATGGTAATGAGCATTGTAGTACTATAGTCTTTACGAATGGTAAAACTCTAGAGGAGGAAAATGAGACTTAAAAGGATGAGCAGGAACATGAGACTAATAAGGATAAGGAGGAATCGAAAACTAACATGGATGAGGAGGAATTAGTGGATAAAAAGAGTAATGTAAAGGAAATAATTTAGCCAAAGAAAAACAACTTCTATAAACCCACTATTCCTTTCCCTCAAAGACTACAAAAGCAAAAGTTAGATATGCAATTTTCAAAATTATTGGAAGTCCAAGAAACTGCACATAAATATATCATTTGTTGATGCACTTGAACAAACTCCTTATTATGCCAAATTTCTAAAGGACATCTTATCTAAGAAAAAGACCAAACTAGTGTAGTGATGTCCATAATTGATATCCTTCACAAAGTGATTAAAACTCTTAGACAACGGTATCAAAAACATAATACCTAAGCACATATGTATGGGTCATACAAGTAATATATTGTATTTTTAGTATAGAAATCCATCCTATAAAGCGTTTAATTGATTTTTATTTGAGTATCAATTTGAATATCACAATACTATTTGAATAATGGAAATATAAGTTGCAAAAAATTATTAAACTAATGACTAAATTAACTAGTGTACAAATATCAAAGAAAGATCTAAGAACCTTAATCCCCTAATTTCCTATCATGTAAATGAGTAAAAATCTCCCATATAGTTGCTATAATAATAATAAAATCAATTGCATCAAATATAACGCTTAATTCCTCTCTCGAGCAAACTATATTGCATATAATAAATAATCAAATTACACTCTCATGCTAACCAAATCATATACTACTCATCAAATTTGTAATCATCTATCTCATACATGATTGATATATATATATAAAGTGAATAAAACCCTGACGACTAGGCTAGACGATAATTGATGCATTTATGACGAATCCCTTCTATCAAAAAGTGAGGCTTGAACCAGACTCATTTGTCTTTTCTACATATTTATAAAGATATATTGTTTATTATGAATTTTATGTTTATTCTATTATATATAGGAATTAGGAGCGAAATGAGCAAAAAGAACAAAAAAAAGGTGTACTTTCAAAAAAATTGGAATAAAGCATTCAATCAATTGAGTTTCGTTCGACATTGATCGAGAAGTCATGGTAAGAACATCAAGAGTTGCTATATTGATCAAAAAAGAGTGTCAATCGATTGAGAATTAGGTCAATCAATCAAGCTTTGATTGAGCTTTGCTTGAGCTTTCTCAGGTTGAAAATTGCAAAGATTAGATAGATTGAGAAAGGGTCTCGATTGATTGCAACATGAGTGAGCACACAATTCTAGCTTATTCAACACCAATTTTTAATTCTGTCTATTGAAAAAAGTAAATTCTAGTCCAACTCAAATTAAATAAACAACCAAATGACTCATTAAAGATATACAATTGGTACAAGGAACAAGAGAGATCAAAGACCACTTTTTTAAGGAAAATTTTGAAGGAGATTTTGACGAAATGATTGAAGATTAGAGGTTGGGATTATTTTGCTTCATCATCGATATATAATTCCTACATTTTTATTACTTATCTTCTTTATAGTTTCCATGATTATAATATTGAGTAATTTAGAATCTATGTTTAGCTAAACTTCTAATGCAATTATGAGAAATTCTAAGCCCTAGATTATAGTTTAACTAATTTAATATAATGATAAATTTTAGTTTCAATTCTTGATTCTTGATATGTTCAATTCTATGTTTAAATGCTAAAACTCTACATGCTAGGTGTAGAACTAGTTTGTTGCATGAATATGTTTATATCTAGTTTGAGGTATTGGTATGTAATCATTAATATTCTTATTTGAATTGGTACCTTATGGCTACTTTCATAAGTAAAGTTGAATACTTGCATTAAAGGTTAAGTGATGATTTTAATCTTGCCTAGTCTAGTTGTCACCTTTCTAGATCTTAATGCAATGTATTGGAACCCTAACCCTTACTATATATACCTTTATTTTCCATTTGTGAAAGGGATAGTCTTTAGAGCCTTTACACATTTTCTTTATCTTCTCTTCCACTTTTACATAGTCTCTAATAGCTTATATCTCTATTTTTATAGTTGAATTTGGAATTTTGAGGCACCCCTCTTTTGACCCATTTTTTTGCCTTTATAGGTCTCATTGATATTTAACTATCACACATTTGATCCTTTCAACCCTTGTAAATTTGTTATATTCAACAATGTATCATTTAATGAATTCACTAAATTGAACGTATAAAGTATAGGTACTATATAATCCATATATATTTATATTAACATTTACAACCCTCATGAAATTTCACTAATAAATATGTATTTTGATGAAACAATTAATTCACAATTAAACTATTAATAAGTTTTGAAATATAACATCACCGGATATATGTTATGGAATAAACTTGAAGATTAATGAAACTATAAGCTTAAGCTTCATTAAATCTTGATAATTTAATTAGCTGATTAATATATCAATTCCAAAATTACATTATATCAATAATCTACCCACTTTAAATCATGAGTGTTCCATTAATATAACTATTATATGCATAAAAAGTTAACAATTAGAGCAAGTTCATAGTCATTTTTACATCTATAATTACATATTTTTTTAGTATGCATAATCATCTAATGAACAACTATTGAAGGTCAAATCGTGAATTGTATGCAGTCACTTAAGCCTTGAATTACAAAACAATGGAATTGTTCTCTAATACCTAAAGATAGATAGAATGGGTTAAACATATTATGAAATAACCTCAAAATCAACTAGAACATCATGATATAAGATATAATTCATTAAATTCATTACGAATTATTTTATGTATTTCACTTAAATTCAATCCTCTTGTATATATTAAAACATACAAAAAATAATTACAAGATTTTGATATTGTAGTTGAAAAAATATTAAATAATACTTGCAAATAAATAAAATGCCACTTTTATTCATTGGAGTTTCAACATAATAAATATAACACATTTACTTTCAGGGCTCTTATTCTACCAGGCAGGTGATGAGCAGAATCGGGATTGTCAAAAACTTTGATGCCATCCCCGGCAACGGTGCCAAAAACTTGATGAACGAAAACCGGCATCGCCGATCCTGCCAATACTTTAGTTGGTCCAAGGTTCCACGAGTTTAGAATATTATTATAAGGAGATGAAAGTCGTCATGATTAGAGCAAACATAGAGGAAAATAGAGAAGCAACAATAGCTAGATTCATTGCTGGGTTAAATAAGGAAATTGTTGATATGGTTGAATTGCAACATTACGTAGAAATGGTAGAACTACTACAAAAGGCCATTAAAGTATAGAAGAAATCAAGTCCAAAAGGTTTAAATCTAGTTCGTCATCTAGTTCTTCGTGGAAATCAACTTGGAAGGACAACAAAGATGCCTTTAGAACAAAAGGTGAAGCAAAGTCAAAAAATTAAGTTGCTTTTCCAAAACATAAACCTGGAACAAAAACTTCTACTAAGTCATGTGATATTAAGTGTTTTAGGTGCCAAAGACTCAGACATATTGCTTTTGAATGCCCAAACAAAAGGGTTATGGTTGTATGTGATAATGGAGAAATCAAGAGTGCTAGTTCAAGTGATGATGAAATGCCACCATTGGAGGATTATTCTGATGTAGAATTGGAAGAACCTATGCATGGGGAATTACTTGTCACAAGGAGAGCCCTCAATATACAACCTAAGAGTGAAGGAGATGAGGAGCAAAATGAGCATATTTTTCACACAAGATGTCATATGAAGGATAAGGTATGTATAATTATTATTGATAGAGGGAGCTGCACTAGTGTAGCTAGTATTTTGTTAGTAGAAAATTTTAATTTGAAGTGGCAAAAGCATCCCAAACCGTACAAGCTACAATGGTTGAATGACTGTGGAGAAGTGAATGTCAACAAACAAGTTTGGGTTCCTTTTTCAATTGGAAATTATGAGAATGAGGTTCTTTGTGATGTGGCACCAATGTATGTTGCTCATATTTTGCTTGGGCGATCGTGGTAGTTTGATAAGAGGGTGATGCATGATAGGTATAAAAATCGGCACTCTTTTGAAATGAACAACCAAAAATTTGTATTAGCCCCTCTCAAACCTTTGCAAGCTTATGAGGACTAAATTAGGATAGCAAGAGAGCGCAAGTTGAGATAAAACACAAGAATGAGCAAGAAGAAAATCAAAAAGGAGAGAAAAGTGAGCACAAAAGAGAGAAAAGTGAGCAAATGAGATAAAAGTGAGCAAAAATGATAGAAAAGTGAGCAAAAAAGAGAGAAAAATGAGCAAGGAGAGGAAAATAAAAGAATGAGTGCATTTTCTAAAAAACATGAGATTAAAAGTGTAATGGTGGCAAGGCAACAAGTACTTATACTTATATACAAGGATGTTTATCTTTCTACTAACGATCTTAACTCATCTTTGTCTAGTGTCATTGTATCCTTATTGCATAACTTTGATGATCTATTTCTTGAAGAAATTTCCCATGGATTACCTCCATTAAGAAGAATTGAGCATCAAATAGACTTCACACCCAGATCTGTAATACCAAATCGACCTACTTATAGAGCTAATCTTGAGGAAATGAAAGAGATACAAAGGCAAGTGGATGAGTTGCTACAAAAAGAATTTTTAAGGGAGAGTCTCAGCCCATGTTCGATTCCTTTCATCTTAGTCCCAAATAAAGATGGAACATAGTGCATGTGTGTAGATTGCCGTGCTATTAACAAGGTAACGGTAAAGTATAGACATCATATCCCCAGGTTAGATGATGTGCTTGATGAGTTGCATGGATCTCATTTGTTTTCTTAAATTGACTTAAGGAATGAATATTGTTAGATTCGTATGAAAGAAGGGGATGAATGGAAAACTGTATTTAAGACTAAATATGAATGGTATGAATGATTAGTAATTCCATTTGGTTTTTACTAATGCACCTAGTACATTCATGAGGTTAATGGACAATGTCTTACATGCTTTCATGGGTAAATTTGTGGTAGTTTACTTTAATGATATTTTAGTCTATACCAAAAATTTAGAGGAACATGTGGAACATTTGCATGCATTTTTAAGTGTGTTGAGAGAGAACTAGTTGTATGTAAATCTTAAAAAGTGCACAGTTTGCATGGAATCTATTGTGTTTCTTAGATTTGTTGTTAGTTCATAGGGTATTAGTATTGATGAAGAAAAGGTAAGGGGAATAAGGGATTGACATACAACTAAGAATGCCAATGACGTAAGAAGTTTCCATGGTTTAGCGAGTTTTTATAGAATGTTTGTTAAAGATTATAGTTCTATCTCTGCACCTTTGAATGAACTTGTTAAAAATAATGTTATTTTTAAGTGGGATGATGTGCATGATCGAGCATTTAAAACTTTTAAAGATAAACTAAAAAATGCACATTTGTTGTGTTTGCCTAACTTAGATTAATCTTTTGAGATAGAATGTGATGCATCGGGGATTGGCATAGGAGCTGTTTTAATACAAGATTCCAAACCAATTGCATATTTTAGCGAAAAGCTAAGTGGGGTAGCATTGAATTATTGTACTTATGACAAGGAGCTTTATGACTTAGTGAGAACACTTCAAACATGGAAGCATTACCTATGGCCAAGGGAATTCATCATTCATTCTGATCATGAGAGTTTGAAATTTTTGAAGACCCAAGGTAAGCTTAATAAAAGACATGCTAAGTGGTTAGAGTTTATAGAAATGTTTTCTTATGTAATCAAATACAAGAATGGGAAGGACAACGTTATGGCTGATGCATTGTCTAGGAGGTATATATTACTTGCTTCATTGTAAACTAAATTACTTGGTTTTGAATTACTTAAGGAATTGTATGCTAATGATTCTAATTTTCCAAGTATGGAATGCATATGATAAGTGTGTGTCTCTCGATTTTTATAGGCATGAAGGATTTCTATTCAAAAAAGATAAATTATGTGTGCCTATTGGTTCTATTCGTGAGTTTCTTATTAGGGAAAGTCATGGAGGAGGTTTGATGGGTCACTTTGGTGCTCTAAAGACTTTAGATATTTTACATGAATATTTTTATTAGCCTAATTTGAAGCATGATGTGCAATCTGTTTGTGAAAAGTGTATTACATGTAGGCAAGCAAAATCTAAAGTTAAACCACATGGCTTGTATACCCATTTACCTGTACCTAATCAACCTTGTATTGATATATCTATGGATTTTGTTTTAGGATTACCAAGGTCTCAAAGTGGTAAGGATAACATCTTTGTTCTTGTTGATAGGTTTAGTAAAATGACTCATTTTATTGTATGTTCTAAAACCAATTATGCAACACATATTGCTGATTTGTTCTTTAAAGAAGTGGTTCATTTGCATGGGTTGCCAAAGAAAATTGTTAGTGATAGAGAGGTTAAGTTCCTAAGTCATTTTCACGCGCTTTATGGAATAAAATAGGAACTAAATTGTTATTTTCCACTGTTGCACATCCTCAAACGGATGTTCAAAATGAAGTAGTTAATAAGACACTCACTACTCTGCTGCATGCTATCATTAAAAAGAATATAAGGTAGTGGTAGAAGTGTTTGACGTACATTGAGTTTGCATATAATAAGACTATTTATTCTACTTCTTCATTTTCTCCTTTTGAAGTTGTTTATGGCTTTGATCCTTTAACACCTACTGATATTTTACCTTTGCCTACTATTGAGCATGCTAATCTTGATGGTAAGAAAAAAGCAGATTTTGTGAAGGATTTATATGATAGAGTTTGGGCCAACATTGAAAGGAAGAATGAACAATAAGTGATAAGAGCTAAATTATTGCATTTTTGTTATGATTTAAATGTTGATATTTGTGTGAAAATTGTGTTTATTTGATTATTTAATCCACAAATGTCATTTCACGGGTATTTCGTGTTTAAAGTGCAATTTCAGGTAAAATCATGATTTTGGAGAAGTTAGGGACAAAGTACAATGATCGGGATTGAATCAAAGAAAAAGAAAACAAAATTTCAAAATTTGGAATTTCGCCGTCGGCGAGAATATTCTCGCCGCCGGCGAAAACCTTACGGAGAAAATGTTGAAAATCTTCCCGAGAGCACGGATTTTGGCAAAGCAATCTCGCCGCCGGCCAAGTACATCTCGCCGCCTGCCAAGTACATCTCGCCGCCGGCCACAATAATCCCGCCACCGACGAGATTTAGCGGAACCGAAATCGTAAGTTTTCCAGAAATCTCGCCGCGGCGAGAATAACTTCGCCGCCGGCGAGTTTCGTTCGAAAACATTTTTTTATGCTGTTTTGTTCCAAAATTGCCCTCCAAAACCCTAGACCTATATATACATTATGATGGAGAAGGAGGCCACGGCAGAAAGCAGAGTTCAAAGGCATTTTTGGAGAAGAGAAGGAAATTTTGGAGAAACTTGAAGGATCTTCACCATTGTTGCTACCAAGCCTTCATCTTCTAGAGTTTTTCATCTCTTCTCCTTAGTTTTTATATTCTGTAGTTTATTGATATTTGTTATTCATGGATTCAATTGAAATAATGGTTGTTCTTATTTCCGTTATGAACTAATTCATTTTTGCTAAGGCTATGATGTAGTTAGATCATGAAAATCTGATTTCTTGTGTTATCGTTATATGAATTCATTGTTTTCAAGTTGAGTATTTATTTCCATGCTTAATGCTTTTAAATTTCTGATCAAGATTTAAATGATTTGTTGCATTATATTGAGACCGAGAGGAGATGTGTAATGAACGCTTCTTGTGATAAATACCGTATGTTGAATGCGAGTGTGAGAACTAATGCATGATGTATGTGGTTATTCTAGAAATTCCATAAATCCTAATGTGCTTGTTTGTGATTAAATCTTCATAGAAATATAGTCGGTTTTCATAGATAAGTAATTCTAATATAACTTGAGAAAGAGTATTAGATAAGTTTGGGGTTTTCAACCATCACTTTTAACTTTGATTCTCATATAACATAAATTGAAATCGGATTGAATTGATTTAGCGAAATCAAATGCCTTAGCGTTTTTAATCATTTGTGATCAACATTAAATTTTGTTATTTGCGTTTAGTTTTAAGTTAATTTACTTTTTAAACAAATTCAAAAATTCGGTTTTCAAATAAAATTAGGGTTAGTCAATTTCGGTACTTAGTAACGCCATTCCTTGTGGGTTCGATATCCGTACTTTTGTACACTTTATTACTTGAACGATTCGTACACTTGCGAAAATACGCATCAAGTTTTTGGCGCCGTTGCCGGGGAATGGTTTGATTTTATTAATATCGATACTACCTAATCTTAGTTTTAATTTGAAGTTAATTTGCTTTATCGTTCTTTCATTTTTTTAATTTTTTTAATTTTTTTTATTTTGCTTTTTTATGTTATTTATCATAAAAAAAAGTAATCTTGTGTTGTTTGTGTGTTAGTTGATTTTCTGGTTGTAGGATTTTTGTATAAGACGTACAAGAAGCCTTAACCTTCTTCCATTTGATCCGGAGATTGATAGAACATATAGGCGTCTAAACTGAGAGAGAAGACGTTCAACTTCAGCTCCTAATAGACAATTAGCCATGCATCCACCATTTGTTGAGGGAGGTGGAAATCGTAGAGCTTTGAGGGATTATGCTACGCCTAATGTTGCTGGAACTTTTTTGGGTATAAGGAGGCCAGCTATTCAAGCCAATAACTTTGAGATAAAACCATCCTTTATCCAAATGGTTCAATCAAATCAGTTTGGGGGAATTTCAAAGGATGATCCAAATGCACATATTGCTTACTTTCTGGAGGTGTGTGATCTCTACAAGATAAATGGTGTGTCCGAAGATGCTGTAAGATTGAGGGTTTTTCCTTTTTCACTTTGGGATAAAGCCAAGGAGTGGCTAAATTCATTACCACCGGGATCAATTACAACATGGAATGAGTTGGTTCAGAAATTCTTGTCTAAGTTCTTTCCTCCTGCTAAGACGGAAAAATTGAGGAATGAAATCACATCTTTTACACAATATGACCAAGAATCATTGTATGAAGCTTGGGAAAGATTCAAAGAAATGTTGAGGAAGTGCCCACATCATGGTATACCAATTTGGCTGCAAGTCTCTACATTTTATAATGGGTTGGTTTCAAACTATCGTGCAATGATTGATCTTTGAAATTTAGGGTCTTTAATGGGAAAAACACCGGAGGATGCTCATGAGTTATTAGAGATTATGGCTGAAAACAACAATCAGTGGCATTCAGAGCGGGTAATTGCAAAAAGACCAGCAGCAATACATGAAATTGATTCAGTGAATGCTTTGTCGGCTCAAGTTGCTGCTCTTTCAAGAAAGATGGATTCTTTGTCATCCAAATTCGAATCCAAACCAACTGCACAATGTGATTTATGTGGTAGAACTCATGCTAGTATCGAGTGCCAAGCTGGAAATCCATTTGCTTCAGCAAATGCTGAGCAAGCAAATTATGTTTCAAATTTCCAAAAACCTCAACATAACCTATACTCGAACACCTATAATCCAGGTTGGAGAAATCATCCAAATTTGTCATGGGGAAATAACCAAGGGGGATTCAAACCGTCATCATCTTCCTACCAACCCCAAGAGAAAAAAACAAAAAAATTTGGAAGAAATTTTAGGAAAGTTCATTGAGGAGTCTAGAACAAATTTCAGAAATCAAGAGGCAATTAACAAGGATATCCAAAACCAACTGGGGCAACTTTCAAAGCAGATTGCAGAAAGGTCTCAAGGATCGTTGCCTAGTGACACAATAAATCCCAAAGAACATGAAAAGGCTATCACATTAAGAAGCGGCAGAGAACTTGAGAATCAGAAGAAATCAGAGAAAAAGATGGAAGAATCTAAAGAAAATCCATCAACATCCCAAGATGTTCAACCTACCCCAAATGCGAAATATGAGCCTCCTATCCCATATCCTCAACGATTGAATAAGAAAAAGCTTGATAATCAATTTGATAAATTTCTGGATATTTTTAAGAAATTGCATATTAACATTCCTTTTGCAGAGATGTTGGAACAAATGCTCAAATATGAAAAATTCATGAAAGAAATTCTATCAAAGAAGAGGAGGCTAGGAGATTATGAAACTGTCATGCTAAATGAGGAGTGCAGTGCAGTTCTTCAAAGAAAATTTCCACAAAAATTGAAAGACCTAGGGAGTTTTACTATACCTTGCACTATAGGAAGTTGCAATTTTGATAAAGTACTATGTGATTTAGGAGAAAGCATTAATTTGATGCCACTTTCTGTTTTCAAGAAACTAGGCCTGGGAGAAGTGAAGTCCACTTCAATCTCTCTACAATTAGCGGATCGATCGATGAAATATCCTCGAGGGGTAATTTAGGATGTTTTAATTAAAGTTGACAAATTTATTTTCCCTATAGATTTCGTGGTGCTTGATATGGAGGAAGATAGAGAGGTACCGTTGATATTGGGGAGACCGTTCCTTGCAACTGGAAGAACATTGATTGATGTTCAGCAAGGAAATCTCATTCTACGGGTGCAAGATGAACAAGTGACCTTTGATGTTTTTGAAGCAATGAAATTTCCAAGTGAAGTACATTCGTGTTTTCAAATTAACACTCTTGATAGGTTAATCTCAGAAAATTTTGAGGAGAGAACTCCATTGCTACCACTAGAAGCTTGCCTTGTGAAATCTGCAACAATTGAGGAGGATGATGAGGGAGTGAGACAATGTTCTGAATTACTGGCAGCACTTGATGAATATTTTTCCAGTGATGGAACATTCAAGGAGTTGGGAACAAATGAAACTCCAACCTCAGTGGTAAAGAAGGAAGCCAACAAGATTGAGCTAAAGCCATTGCCATCCCATCTAAGGTATGCCTATCTTGAAGACTCTGAATCGTTTCCTGTTATTATTAACAATTCCTTGAATGATGAAGAGGAAAACAAGCTATTAGGAGTTCTTCGGACTCACAAAACGGCAATTGGATGGACAATGGCGGACATCAAAGGGATTAGCAACTCTGTGTGCATGCATAAAATCTTGATGAATGAGGATTACAAGCCCACAATTCAGCCACAAAGGCGCTTAAACCCAACAATGCAAGAAGTGGTCAAGGTTGAGGTGATCAAGCTTTTGGATGCCGGGATAATTTATCCGATTTCAGACAGTGCTTGGGTAAGTCCAATTCATTATGTACCAAAGAAAGGAGGAATCACAGTTGTAGAAAATGAAAACAATGAGCTTATTCCAAAAAGGACAGTGACTGGGTGGAGAGTGTGTATTGATTATCGAAAGTTGAACGACGCTACCCGAAAAGATCATTTTCTTTACCATTTATTGATCAGATGTTGGAAAGATTGGCTGGACATGCTTATTATTGTTTTCTTGATGGATATTCGGGGTACAACCAAATTGGAATTGCACCAGAGGATCAAGAGAAGACAACATTTACATGCCCTTATGGTACTTTTGCATACAGAAGGATGCCATTCGGTTTATGTAATGCACCTGCAATTTCCAAAGATGCATGATAGCAATTTTCTCTGATATGGTCGAAAAGTTTATTGAGGTTTTTATGGATGATTTTTCTGTTTTCGTCCATTCTTTTGATTATTACTTGCATAATCTCTCGTTAGTCTTGCAGCGTTGTAAAGACACAAATTTAGTGCTAAATTGGGAGAAATGTCACTTCATGGTTCAAGAAGGAATTGTTCTTGGCCATCGGATTTCAACAAAGGGAATAGAAGTGGACCGTGCAAAGGTGGAAGTGATCGAAAAATTACCAACTCCAACAACTGTAAAGGGTGTTAGAAGTTTCTTAGGACATGCTGGGTTTTCTAGAAGATTTATTAAAGATTTTTCAAAAATAACAAAACCTCTTTGCAGTTTGTTAGTTAAAAATGCACAATTTGATTTTTCTCCTGATTGTTTGCAAGCTTTTAACCTTTTGAAGGAAAAGCTCACTTCGGCCCCTATAATTTGTGCACCTGATTGGAGTCTTCCATTTGAGGTAATGTGTGATGCTAGTGACTATGCTATAGGTGCTGTTTTGGGCCAAAGGAAGAATAAGTTGCTACATGTGATTTATTATGCAAGCAGGACATTGACAGATGCACAACTTAATTATGCAACAACTGAGAAAGAGCTTTTGGCAGTAGTGTTTGCATTTGATAAGTTTAGATCTTATTTAATTGGGTCTAAAATCATTGTTTATACTGATCATTCTGCTCTTAAGTATTTGCTAGCCAAGAAAGATGCCAAACCGCGATTACTAAGATGGATTCTTCTCTTGCAAGAATTTGACTTAGAAATCCAGGACAAAAAGGGGACCGAAAATTTGGTTGCTGACCATTTGTCTAGGTTGGAAGAAGATTACCTTGAGGTTGAAGACCAAATTAATGAAACATTTCCTGATGAGCAATTGCTTGCTATCCGAACGGCTCCATGGTTTGCTGATTATGCAAATTATTTGGTCAAGAAAATTTTACCTCCAGACATGTCTTATCAACAAAAAAAGAAATTCTTTTCTGATCTGAAATATTATTTTTGGGATGAACCTTACTTGTATAAACATTGTGCAGATCAAATTATTAGAAGATGTGTGCTGGAGGAAGAAATGGAAAGCATTCTTCATCATTGCCATTCGAAGGAAGTTGGGGGACATTTTGGTGGAACAAAAACTGCAGCAAAGATTTTGCAATCCGGATTCTATTGGCCTTCATTGTTTAAAGATGCTTTCAAGTTTGTTTCAATGTGTGATGATTGCCAAAGGAGCGGAAATATTTCACGGAGACATGAAATTCCCTTAAATAATATTTTGATAATTGATTTATTTGATGTTTGGGGTATTGTTTTTATGGGGCCTTTTCCTTCTTCTCATTCTAATAAATACATTCTTGTTGGTGTAGATTATGTCTCTAAATGGGTGGAAGTAGTTTCCTTGAATACCAATGATGCTAGGGTTGTGATAAATTTTCTCAAGAAGAACATATTTTCCAGATTTGGCACACCTAGAGCAATTATAAGTGATGGAGGTAAGCATTTTTGCAATAACCAATTTGAGGCTTTGTTGCAAAAATATGGAGTAACACACCGGATAGCAACACCTTACCATCCTCAAACAAGTGGACAAGTTGAAGTGTCAAACCGAGAGTTGAAGAGGATCCTTGAAAAGACCGTAAATAACTCACGCAAGGATTGGTCAAGGAAACTAGATGATGCACTTTGGGCCTATAGGACAGCTTTCAAGACACCTATCGGCATGTCTCCATACCGATTGGTGTATGGAAAAGCTTGTCACCTTCCAGTTGAATTGGAACATCGGGCATATTGGGCAATTAAAATTCTGAATTTTGATCTTAAGGTAGCAAGTGAAAAGAGGGTGTTGCAATTGAATGAGATGGATGAAATGAGGAATGATGCTTATGAGAATGCCCGAATATACAAAGACAAGACGAAGGTTTGGCATGATAAGCACATTTTGAGGCGAAACTTTGAAGTGGGACAGAAAGTTTTGCTTTATAATTCCCGTCTCAGACTTTTTCCGGGAAAGCTTAAATCTCGTTGGTCAGGACCTTTTCTAGTAACCAAGGTGTTTCCTTATGGAGCAGTTGAGATCAGTCATGAAACAAAGGGAACTTTTAAGGTGAATGGACAACGGTTGAAGCCATATTTTGACGGAGAATTCAACAAGCAGAAAGATAACATAAAATTCTAGCTAATGACTATAACTTAAAGCGCTTAATGGGAGGCAACCCATCATATTTGTTTTCTTATCTTTTATCTCATTTTATTTTAGAAATTTTAAATTATGCACTTCATTTTATGATAATTTTATTTTTAATTAAATTTGCTTATTTTATTTGTCTTGCAGGTAAAAAAAAAGAAGCCATATACATTTTTTCTTTCTTACATTGAGGGCAATGTAAGGTTTTGGTTGGGGTACGGTAAACGGTAAATCTTTTCTTCCCTTCATTTTTATTAGTTTTGTTTGTGTGTTTATTTGTGTTTAATTTTGATTTTTCATTTATTTTTCTGCATTTTGATTTAATTTCTTTTATTTTTATTTTTTATTTTATTTGCATTTACTTATTTTAATTTGCACGTTGATGATAATAATGTGATTGTGATAACAAGTAGCTTTTAGAAGACATTAAATTTTGCTTCGGTTTAAAGATAATTTCAAATGTTGATTTTACCTAGTTGGCGACTCTTTTGGTATGTGGTATGATTTGGTTGATTAGTCTAAATGCTTAGAGAAGTCTTATGTGCGAATTTTTCATGGACATTTTTGTGATCTCAACAAACTCTAGAACTCATTTGAAAACCTCTTGAGGCGAAATAATTTGGAATTGCACTGTTTAGGATATGATATAGGCCATTGTTGGATCGATTGTGCCATTTTAAGCCTACCTTGTTATCTTTATATCACTAGTTACCTCCTTGAGCCTATTTAAATATATTGTTAGCCTTATTTTTCTTTCTTTTTGCCTTCTATAACCTACCTTTTATTTAGCCAATATATATATATATATATATATATATATATATATATATATATATATATATATATATATATATATATATATATAATTCCTACCTTATTTGTTAAGAGCACTTAATTTTGAACACAAACTTTTCAAGAGCAATTGGAGTAAGGATGGAATAATAAAAAAAAGACATCTTCCACATATATTGGAAGAAATTGGTTGGGGTTATGTTAAAAAAAAGAGAAGAAAATAAAAAAAAATAAAAAAAATAAAAGAAAAGAAAAAAGAGAAAAAAGGGCCTTCACACTCTAGTAAATAAAAGAGTGTTAGTAATGGATGTACTGAGGTGAAAGATTGAGGAAGAATTATTGTTTATCTTTGGAAAAATGGGTTATGATCGGAAGAAACAATTTGGGTTAAATGGTGTTACTCTTTTACTTAATTGGTTGTGTTTAATCTAATAAGTGCTATTATTTGTATTTTGACACTTCCCGTTCTTTCTTAACCAAATACCTAAGCCTAACATTACAAGCCTAATAAGTCCTATTGATCCGAAGTGGTGTATTTTTCTTCATTAGTGGAGAGAGTTTTGAAGAGTGAGCCTATGGAGTTTGAGATTTCACCTTTTTGTTTGTGGATGTTCTGCATAATATTATCTGGGCATTATGGCTATTGGTTTGTGGTTTGATGGATGTTTAAGAGTCAATAATAAAAGTGAAATTGGCATTTGAGATTTCTTAAAACTTAGGTGACATTTAATTATTCTATATGTTGGGTGTTATTTACAATTTTTGAGACATTTGTGCAAATTATTTTTTATGTTATGTTATTGTTTTAAGTTAGGATAGTTATAGGTAAGATGTTTGTGGGTGTTATCACTGGAAGCCCTCACGAGACTACAACTCATCCTACTAGAGCCGCCTAGGGGTTTAAAGGCTTATTGCATACGCTTAATGTAATTTTGTAAATAGAATAAATTTCCTTTGAAGTTTCTCTTAATGTCTCCTTTGAATTTATTAAATAGATCGCTTTTCTTGCTAAAGACTAGCAAGAAGCTAGTTGGGGGTTGTTGATAAGAGCTAAATTATTGCATTTTTGTTATGATTTAAATGTTGATATTTGTGTGAAAATTGTGTTTATTTGATTATTTAATCCACAAATGTCATTTCACGGGTATTTCGTGTTTAAAGTGCAATTTTAGGTAAAATCATGATTTTGGAGAAGTTAGGGACAAAGTACAATGATCGGGATTGAATCAAAGAAAAAGAAAACAAAATTTCAAAATTTGGAATTTTGCCGCCGGCGAGAATATTCTCGCCGCCGGCAAAAACCTTACGGAGAAAATGTTGAAAATCTTCCCGAGAGCACGGATTTTGGCAAAGCAATCTCGCCGCCAGCCAAAGAAATCTTGCCGCCGGCCAAGTACATCTCGCCGCCTGCCAAATACATCTCGCCACCGGCCAAATACATCTCGCCGCCGGCCAAGTGCATCTCGCCGCCGGCCAAATACATCTTGCCACCGGCCACAATAATCCCACAGCCGGCAAGATTTAGCGGAACTGAAATCATAAGTTTTCTAGAAATCTCGCCGCAGCGAGAATAACTTCGCCGCCGGCGAGTTTCGTTCGAAAACATTTTTTTATGCTGTTTTGTTCCAAAATTGCCCTCCAAAACCCTAGACCTATATATACATTATGATGGAGAAGGAGGCCACGGTAGAAAGCAGAGTTCAAAGGCATTTTTGGAGAAGAGAAGGAAATTTTGGAGAAACTTGAAGGATCTTCACCATTGTTGCTACCAAGCCTTCATCTTCTAGAGTTTTTCATCTCTTCTCCTTAGTTTTTATATTCTGCAGTTTATTGATATTTGTTATTCATGAATTCAATTGAAATTATGGTTGTTCTTATTTCCGTTATGAACTAATTCGTTTTTGCTAAGGCTATGATGTAGTTAGATCATGAAAATCTGATTTCTTGTGTTATCGTTATATGAATTCATTGTTTTCAAGTTGAGTATTTATTTCCATGCTTAATGCTTTTAAATTTCTGATCAAGATTTAAATGATTTGTTGCATTATATTGAGACCGAGAGGAGATGTGTAATGAACTCTTCTTGTGATAAATACCGTATGTTGAATGCGAGTGTGAGAACTAATGCATGATGTATGTGGTTATTCTAGAAATTCCATAAATCCTAATGTGCTTGTTTGTGATTAAATCTTCATAGAAATATAGTCGGTTTTCATAGATAAGTAATTCTAATATAACTTGAGAAAGAGTATTAGATAAGTTTGGGTTTTTCAACCATCACTTTTAACTTTGATTCTCATATAACATAACTTGAAATCGGATTGAATTGATTTAGCGAAATCAAATGCCTTAGCGTTTTTAATCATTTGTGATCAACATTAAATTTTGTTATTTGCGTTTAGTTTTAAGTTAATTTACTTTTTAAACAAATTCAAAAATTCGGTTTTCAAATAAAATTAGGGTTAGTCAATTTCGGTACTTAGTAACGCCATTCCTTGTGGGTTCGATATCCGTACTTTTGTATACTTTATTACTTGAACGATTCGTACACTTGCGAAGATACGCAACAATAAGTTAAGCAAGCCAATAAGGGGCATTTGAAGGTTGTTTTCCAGCCTAAATATTAGGTTTGGGTGCACATGCATAAGGAGAGGTTTTCCACACAATGAAAATCAAAATTGCAGCCTCGAGGAGATAAATCTTTTCAAGTCTTGGAAAGGATCAATGATAACACCTACAAGATAGATTTGCCAAGTAACTATGGTAATATTAGTGTAACTTTTAATGTTGTTGATTCATCTTTGTTTAATATAGGTGATTCAAGGATGAATCTTTTCGAAGAGGAGAGGTATAATGGAGATCAAGGTGCTAATCAAGTTGATGTTCCCAAATATTCTTAAGATCCTTTGTAAGGAATTGATGGTCCAATGACTAGGGCAAAGATTAAGAGGATGAAGGAAGTTTTGCAAGGCTTGATCATGGAAATGCAATACAAAGAAGATGTGTTAAAAGAATCAAAAAATAAATTCAAAGATTCTAAAGCTTCTCCAAGGATGGTATATTACCTTTTTATGCAAGGGATAGATTTGGAAGATTAAGTTGGGAGCAAAGATTGATTTAGGAAGTAATATTTTTGTTTTAGCTAATTATGGGCTTTTATGTTTAGCAATTTTTATTTTAGTGAATTTTGGATTTTTTATTTGAATTCTTTTAGTATTTCATAATTTAAGGTTAGATTAGGCCTAATCAATAACTACATATGCCCATTAGGCCCATTTCATCTAGGAATTTTTTTCTTTTAGTATTTCTTGCTTATTAATAAGAAGAGCTATATAATTTGAAGGTAAGACCAAATATTCATTAATGAAAAGAAAATTTTAGAAAGTTTTTTTCTTTGACTTCTTGTGTTTTTGATTGAATACTTGAATTTGATATATCAAAGAGAGTAATCATCATCTGTGGCGTCTCAAGATTTGGGTTTTAAGGACTTTGTTTCCTTAAGGTTCTAATTTGATCATCCTCAATACATTTTTAGCAAATCAATGTTTGTGAGTTCTTATGTTGTTTGGCTAAAGGATCCACATCACATCCCATCTCACACCTTATTAGTTACAATTATTTTTGAGAAAAAACCGTTAAACTTTTACGAATAACCATAATTTCAGTTACTTATGATTAAAATGTCCATCCTTAATTACAATCATAAGTCTATTCAAATACAATGAAGACCTATAAGGTAACTTCTAAATATAACATAAAGACAAAAACACATAATCAACTTAACACAATTATTCACAATCTTGTAAATCCGTAACTAAGGCAAAACATAAAATTGTGACTTTAAATGTTTTTGTTAAACAAAAATTCCATTAGTTGATAAGAATTAATTAATGATATTAGAATTTTTTTAACCATGAATAAATAATAATAATTGAGATCAAAAGTTATTTTTCTTTTAAAATAATTTGATAAGAAATTACAATTTTATTTTGAACTAGATAGAATTAAGATTTTTTTAAAAACTTTGTAATAAAACAAAAGGTTTGAAATTGTTTAGAGACTACAATATTTTATATTTGAAATTTGAATAAAATAATCACATAAATAATATAAGTTTTAAACTTTAAAAAAATAAGATGCATATAGAAAAGAAAGAGAAGAGATGCTTATATTAAAAAAAAACCCTTAAAAGAGACATTATTATCATCATCGTCATCTTCATCGTCATCGTTGCTGTGGTGTTTTACATAATCTCGTAACCGATAAAAAATGAAGATTTTTAAGTAACTCAAATACATTGATTTTTTTCATTTAGTAAATTTAAGAGTTTTCTTAGTTTATAAGAGCCATGTATATCTTTTTATTTAATAACAAGTTAATTGTTATTTTCACTATTAATATTTATTAATTATAATTTTATCCATAAATAATAACACTAGAATTTAATTATTTAAAAGTAATTAATAAGCAATTTAGGCATTATTTTTTTGGAAATATAAAATTGTATTATAAAAATAGCATCTACTCTAATAATATTGAATTAAATAAATAATATATTTTAAATTAATATATTCTTAAATTTATATTTAAATAAATTATTTATATTTTAAAATATAGGGGTCATAAAAAATTGGGACCCTTTATCTAGTTGGAGCTTAAGGATATCGTTTCATCCACCTAATGCACGAGTCACCAGTATCACAAACTTTTACAAAGAGAGCTAATCAATTCTATTTTTCTAATCTTGTTGGTTTATTATACAAAAATTGTACGTGTAATAAATACGTAAGTATATGTATCACAATAAGTAATATAATGATAAAAAAAATCGTTCACATAGAGATTATTTTATTAGAAACTAATTTTTAAAACTAAAAAAAATTAATTTTTTTGTATTTTTATATTTTAAGGAGGCAAAATTAAATAACTAAACGTAAATACTAATAATTAATTAAATCAGATTTGGTAATTATGAAGATATATGATAAAATATATAAGAATATTTAATCCACCGATCTTCTAAACATGTGAATCGCTAAAATCCTACCAATATAATTATCAATTAATTACATGATCAATCGAATATAACCTAACATGTATTCCTCTCTAAAGTAAACTACACATCATATAATAATTAATTTAATCACTCTCATGCAAATTAAATTGCATACTATTCATTAAGTTCATCAATTATGTATCACATACATAAGAATTATACATCTCTATCTAGATAAATTATTGACCAAATAATTAATAATATAAAAATAAGATTAAATAATATAACTAAATTAAAATTATAACTGAGGTAAAATATTAAATCATCACATAATAAAAATTTGATTCATTAGATCTCTAAATTAATAAATTAACTATACATAATTATGTTCATAAAACTCATATTTTTTATAAAAAAAGAAGACATAAAAATTGATAAATAAAAGAGTGGAGAAAAAAAATACAATTAATCTCTTGAATTGTAGTGCTAATTTTCTCTTGAATCTCCACTAAAATTGTATCATCTTTTGAATTTTTCTGTATTTTTCTCTCTTTTTAGCTCCAAAAATGAATCAAAATTATGCTAATGATGGCTCCTTATAGTTTATGGTGTAATTAGGGGCTTAAATATATCTCAAGTATTATCTGGAACGTCAGATCAGCTTTAGATCAAAGGTTGATATCAAAACAAACAAAACTGATAGCTTGACTCGTGGCACACAGAATTCACTAGACGAATCAGAGTGCGGCGTGTGACAAGGGAGATCGATCAAAGTCATCGCATGCTGAGTCAACGCCATATGGCACAACGTGATTTGGGGTAACAAATGATGTGATGCACGAGTGAAACGTGAGGATCAATCGCATGGTGACATATGGTAGTGTTGTTTGGCTGCGCTCCAAAGTCGAATTGAACATCGTGCTGACATGTGGCATGTGGTTCGTCCTTCTCACACGCAACTATCTACGATTTGTCCTTCCTACTTGCGTGGCATCTGCATGGCTTGTCCAGTCAATTCCTCTACTTGTGCGGTATACCACGTGGTTCCAAGAAAAAATTCCAAAAATTATATTTTTATTTATTTTCACTAAAAAAATTATATTTTAAAATTTTTAATCCAAAAATATTATTTATTGAATAAACTAAATAAATATTATATAAAAAAATGCGTTAATGATTCTATTTTTATAGAGTAATAACTAGTCATTATCTTTGGAGAATTTTTGGCCACCAAATCAACTAATGATACGGGCTCTAACGAGTAATTTTTGATGGCATAACTCCGGTTCAAGTTGATGAAAAATAGCATCTAGGCATATAATAATGAAATATTCCATCAATGTCAATGCTTTGTTAACGAATAGTTTATGTATTGTTAGAATTATTAACAATAACAAAATAAAATGACTTGTATAATATAAAAAAATACTTATAGTTGTTGCCAAAAAAATACTTACTTATGTTAATAACCAAGGAGTAAACCCATCCTTGATTTTTTTTTAATTCTTAAAAAGAGAGAGAAATAAATAGTACTTAAAAATTATTAATTGATTTTACATCTTGTTATCATCGTGGTTTACATCAACCAAATCTTGGGAATGTAGTGAGAGATATAAATATTATTCATTCTCCCCCCCGGCCCCCCCTCTTTGTAGCTTTCACTATTCTCTCACACATGTTTTGATCGGCTAAGACCACTACGTTAGTGTACGACCAAACAATAATTTTGCTAGACTACTTGATATAATTAATTAAAAATAACCTTGATTTTGTAATTTAGGTTGGTTATGAATTTAGGCTTGCATAATAAAAATTTATCTCTCAGTACAATGTGAGTCTAAATCTTATTAAACTTAACTTATAATATTTAAATTTTTAATTTTAAAATTATATATTTTGATATTTTTAATCTTAAATTAACTATTAATTTTAATTTTAAATATAAATTATTTATTAAAATATTTATAATTAATTTTATCTTATTATATTAAATAAGTTTTAACATTATTATTATGTTATACTCGTTCCAACCAAACGTTAGGTAGATCAATTATAATTCAACTTATAACCCATATATGTGAAAAATAAGTATAATTGTATTTTTTGACAAATCATAATAAATAAATATATTTTTAAAATTTATTATAAAAATATCATTAAATTTATTCTTATTACTTTCATATTTTTATTCTTTTAAATTTTAAAAATATTATCAAAACCTAAATCACCTAAAATTTATCTTGTATATAATAATTTTATTTACATTTGATACACTAGATTAATTCTATCTTTTACTATATATATATATATAAACGAATTTTGATTACCAAAAAAAAAAAGGGCATAAAATATGTTTCTTTAGAAATGTCTCCTACCTGAGCTAAGAGATTGACAAAACATCGCTATCGAAAACGAGTCGATCAACATCTCTCTGTCAAAAAAACAACGATCAACATCTCTCTGTCAAAAAACAACGATCAACAAATCCTCTAATATAGGGTCACAAAATGAACGTTCAGGAATCAGGAGGTGACCACCAACTTGCATTTGTATAGTCGTTTTTGTCCCCATATTCATGAACGCGTACCGGCGCGTGAAATTAGGGGACCCGTCAAAATCCTCCGATTCCTAAAACAAAACAAACAATGCAATAGACAAAAGCCCAACCTAAAATACGAGAGTAGAAACAGCATTAGCTGGAACACTCTCTACAACTCTATATTCTAACTTTCTATTCTCCAATTCAAAACCTTCGCCTATACTCTTCTAGATTTCTCTCATCACTCTCTAAAGTTTCCTATTCTTTTAGGTTATGCTTTCTTCTTATACCAGCAATCCTTAAATAAGGTAGTCTATTTTGCATATTAAGTTGTTACCTTTTTATATTTTCTCAAGGTTTTTCATAAGCCTTTGTTTCCCCAAAGATTTTTTTCCTAACTTCGCTGGTTATTGTTACTACCTAGAGAGAACTAATTGAACTCTTAATTTAAGTGTTTAACAATCAGTGACTAGAACGCTAGAACTATGATTTACTCAACAACTTCATTTGGATATCCATGGAAAACAGCCAACCCAAAAATCTTAAACCCTGCAGTAAAGCCATCTCCTTTTCACTTCAAACTCATTCAGTGTTTTCAAGACCAACACCCAAATACAATAAACAAGCTTACAAAACCCAGAACTAATTTCAAAAATTTCACCTTTCAAACATCAAAAGAAGGATACTTCTGCAATAAGAGTAGCAAAAACAGGGCATATGAAGAAAACAGGGTTATTTCCCAAGTGGGCAGCGAAGAGATGTCGGTTTTGTGTGGATTTGGTTATTGGGTACAAGGATTTAGGTGCTTTCCATGGTTGGCATTGAACTTCCACATGGCTCACAATCTAAACTTGCACCCATCAATCTTACAGCTCGTGCAGAGCGCTGGTAACCTCCCCATGGTGGCTAAGCCTCTTTATGGAATCCTATCTGATGCTCTTTATATTGGTGGGTCTCATAGGATCCCTTATATCTGCATTGGAGGTAAGGAAGTCTGCTTGGTTTCATTCGCTTTTAATTCTCAACTACTTTCATACGTTCATCTTATTCATATGTTCATGTGTCTATGAAATCCAATTGGAAAATAACCTCAAGTAACCCACTAAAACTTATAACAACAAAAACAAAAATTATACTCCAGGAACTTTGATGGGAGTTCAACATTAAATGAGTCAAATGTTTGGGTTGGGCTTTCTTATTCAAGTAAAATTATATACTCTAATTTTACTGTTACAAGTTTTAAGAATGTGATAAATTTTATTTTCCAATTCTATTTCGTGTCAAAATCTAGTGTTTCAGATTTTATGTTTGATTTTGATATTTATCTTGTTATAAATTCATTTAGTTTTTGTGTTAGATTGTTTCCCATATCATTGAGGTGAGTTCTTTTGTCTTATTTTATTGGTCTCTTGTATTATACTTATGTTTTTCTATTCTTTTCTTAGTTGGGTTTGGCTTTCTTGCTACTTTAACTTTTTCCTATAATCTAGGAGTCTAATTCCATGTTTACAAGTTACTTGCACTATAGTTTGGAGATCACTACATGCCTAGATTCCCTTGCAAAAGTAAGAAATTATTTTGTTAACCGAGTGGTGTTACACTTTTAGTAATATATTGCTGCATAGAATATAATATGCTACCTGAAGTTTTCATTAAATTGAAAAAAGTACGTGATCTACTAAAAGCAAAATAACTGCAAATTTTGTAATGTCTAAAAATACTGTCCTATTTTACCATGTAAGTTTGAGAGTATAATTGAAAAGCAAGTTTTCGCAATGTAACCTATAAAAGATTGTTTATGTTCCATAATCTGTTACTTTTTGTGAATGCAACAAGTTGATGGAGTTCAAAATTCTCAGTCATTTTACAGGTCCTGGCTTGGGGGTCACTTTCTCTGATCCCGGTTGCTCGTCAATTCCTTCCCACTCTAATGGCATGTGTTCTTCTCAGTAATTTTGGTGCGTCAATTACCGAAGTATCAAATGATGCTCTTGTTGCAGAATATGGTCAAAAGCACCATATGAATAGCCTGCAATCGTATGCATATATGGCTTCAGCTGTTGGTGGAATCCTAGGAAACTTGATAGGCGGATACGTTATGATGAAAACACCACCTAGGGTCATGTTTCTCTCATTTTCTATATTGCTTTGCCTTCAGCTTTTGAATTCATTGAGAACAAAAGAGCAATCTCTTGGTTTAGGACAACCTTCATCTAACAATCTTAGGAAGACATCAATGGTGGAGAGTATCAGAAAGCAATTTTCTGATTTGATGGTTGCAATTAGTGAAGAAAGCATCTTCCGCCCTCTTGTTTGGGTAGTAGCTTCTATTGCCATGGTTCCAGTTCTATCAGGTTCCATCTTTTGCTATCAGACACAATGTTTGCATCTTGATCCTTCGGTCATTGGCATGTCTCGAGTTATCGGGCAGTTGATGGTTCTCTCTATGACAATACTGTATGACCGTCACTGGAAAAAAGTTCCAATGAGAAAATTAGTTTATGTACTTCAAATTTTGTATACCGGTTCGGTTCTCCTTGATCTTGTGTTGGTGAGACAGATTAATCTTAAATTGGGGATATCGAATGAGGTGTTTGCCCTTTGTTTTTCGTCATTAGCAGAATGTGTTGCACAATTCAAGCTCTTACCTTTCTCAGTTCTATTTGCCAACTTATGTCCACAAGGTTGTGAAGGTTCTCTTACTTCATTCTTAGCATCTGCTTTGTGTTTATCATCAATAGTTAGCGCGTTCTTGGGTGTTGGATTGGCTTCTCTGGTTGGAATTACATCTTGTGATTATTCAAGTCTATCTGTTGGAATTGTAGTACAGTTCATTGCAGCTTTAGTGCCGACATTGTGGGTTCATCATCTTCCATTGTCACAAGGAATTGCTGAGAAGAAGAGGAATAGATCTATTAGTAAAAGAACTAAGAGAAATAGGAGAGTTGGTAGAGTGTTGTTAGGTTCTGTAAATGTCTACCGGCGTGCGAGAGAATCTGAGATGCAGAGGTGAGAAAGCTATGTGATTCATTCCTTGAAGACAAAAAAATGTTTAACATCAAGCATAGCAAAATGGGATCTCTTTGACATACTTGAATTGTTAAATTTACACAAGGTTTCCTCAGTGAACAGAGTAGATGGTACTAAGCTGACTAACCATATTTGATCCGTTTGTTATACAATAAATGTTTCTTGGAAATGTAAATATCATCAATTCTGAGCTTTGTTTTTCAAAATTTCTATTTTTTGTAAAACTATAGAAATTTATGGATTGAATTTACATGATGCTCTGTTGCTTTTTTCCATTTGTCATTTTGATCTTAATGTGGTGCATATTGGAGAAAACTACAAAGGTTTCCTGTGAAAATTCCAGTCATTTGTCACACTTTGCCCTAACAACTTTAGCTTTGCTTTGGGTTAAGTTTGCTTTCTTCAAAAAATATTGGGAAATGTAGAGAAATACTGGCGAAAATATCGGTCATGTAAAGTTCGATTCAAACTCTGTTCTATTTTCCCACATTTCGTTGGAAATATCCGATATGACAGTATTGATGAAAAATTTCTACGAAAGTTTCAGTTTTAAAATAATAATTTTTTTTATAAAATATGTATGTATGATTTATTATTTGTTATTTATTAAAGTTAATATTAGAATAATAACTTTTTACTAAACTTGCAAAAAAACTTTATCCATTAATTTTTGTTTTTATGATCCAAATGAAAAACTTTTACCATCATGTGTATAGAATATCTAATGACTTTCAAAATAGAAAATATCGTCATTAATTTTATAACGAATATGTTTGGTACAATAGGAATTGAATTAATCTAAAAACTCATTTATATTGAGTATATTAAAAATTAATAAATTTATACATGAAATATTTATAAATACACAAATATTATTACTTAATGTTTCTTTGTTAATAATGTTGATGTTGGTGTTTCAATAAGTTGAGCAACTGAGTCACTCATGAAAAATTGTTCCTATTAAGTACTTATGAACATTTGTAGTGCATTTATGTACTTCGTTATTTCCCTTTCTTACTATCTATCTCCTATTATATTCAGCATTATGTTATATTTATATTTGATAAATAAAAATTATATTTATTATAAGTATGATATTTAAATTATAAAATTAATTTAATTAGTATATTAATGTATGTTTTAGTATTTATTAAAGATTTATATAAAAAAAATTTGAAGTTTAAAAATATTTTTCAATATCGAGAATTCTTTGATATTTCTCTAAAATTAAAGTTTCAATGTTTTTATTGATATCAGTATTTTCGTTCATGGTTTGAACATGTATGAGCATCGTCATTGTGTTTATACCCTATAGTTGTATAGGCATACCTCAAGACAATGTTTTGTCACCATGGGAATTAAATGGGATGCATATTGGAGCTTTTCTATGTCTTATTTAAGTGTCAATCTTCTTCAAGAGATCTGGAGAAAATTTTTGGTTTCAAGGATTGGCTCATAAAATTTGTGCACAGATCAAAGCATAGACAGGGTTCACTCTCTCTTTGCTAAGGCATACATGCTTGATTTCTTCAATCATTTAGAGTATGTTCCTTTCACTCCATTCAAATATATAAATGGCCAAAATCAATCTTGGAGTATTTAACAACAACTATCTGCAATTTCTTTATGTCGGGAAAGACAAATACACTTAAATTGGTCCAACTTCCTTTGAGGGATTGTTGTCACTCACTAGAGGAAGGAGGTTTCGGTTTGTGAGATCTCGACCTATCCATGAACAAAACATCAACGCATACCTAAACTCGAAACACACACCTACCAAGTGCATCCATCTTGTGCACTTCATGTATCTTTATGTACCTCTAAAACTTTGTAGCATAAAGAACTCAAACACCATTATACACAACACATACGAGGCTTGAAGACTTCAATTTACAACTGTAACTTACACACATAAAAAACACATACTTTATGAACGTATCATACAGAAACAACGTGTATTCTATTAGAATGCTATTGTTTTACCCCTACACAGGTACACAATCTACATGCAATACAAATATGCAAACTACATAATCTACATGTAACACTCCCCCTATGTTTATGCATTTAGATAAACATAATGCAGTGCATACTACACTCACCATCCCATGAAACAAATGGCATGTTAACAAGTAAAATAATGCATAAAAAACACAAGTTGTGCATACCTCTCCTCCTTTTTGACATAAAAAGTCAAAGCAAGCACACAGAGGTATGCAACATACCACACCTTTATTTGATGGAAAGAAAAAAATTCAATAATCATAGTACTCATGTAACATAGCAAAGAAGATTAAAGCAAAAGCAAAAAAAGCAACACATGTAGTCAAGTGAGAAATGCAAAGAATAACATGGAAACAATAGTAAGGTAAAAGCATGTAACAAGTAACAACCTAAATGCAAAGACAAACCAAAAGTAGTGCAGACATAAAATATCTCCCCAATGCAATATATAAAATAGATCCCCACATCTATACGTGTTATGGGCTGGCATATAGGGCTTCGCAATGTGCAAATAACACATTGATAGGATGGGCGGTCAAACACCAATGGCACATAAATGTGTTAATGAATATATAAGAAGACATTGACTAGAAGTCCAACTATCTTCCAAGTTGGCACACTTCTAGTAACTCAAAAATTGTCCTCCAAATATCAACGCCACTTAAATATGTCAACAAATCCCTAAGAAAGAGTTGACTAAGAGTCTAACTAGCTTCCAAGTTGGCACATTCTTAGTGATTCAACTATCTTCCCCTAACAATACTTAGGGGTATTTAATCCTTTAACCTCACCCTATACTAATTAAGCATACACATATGAAAAGACTTCTCGGTCTACCAAAGAAAACATATATCATGAATTCACATATTAAATACTAAGCTATCAACTAAGAGGGACAAACATGCAATAACTCATTACAATAGGGATGCAGTTAAATACATAGGAATACATGTGAAACAAGATATTCTAAACAATGCATGCAATAACTCTTACTTACAATCATATTTATGCATGGTTTATGCAAAGTGATATAAAGAAGAAGTGAGCATCACAAGAACACAACAACATAATATAACCTTATAAATTGAATAACAAAAAGGATGCCAAATAAAAAAAGGACCCCTTCTAACACCATGAAAATAAAAACGCGTCTCTCCCTAAAAGTATGCATGTGAGGCAATAAACATGTCATGAATCCTTCTCTTAAAACTCTCCTAATATAGAAGCATCTACACAAAGTAGAAAACAAGTAATATAGAAAGAAGGAAAGTAAACTAAGCATGTTCAAAGAACTAGAGGGTCCTTAGATAATAAAAAATGCATTCAACCTAAATATCCACATGTACATCAATCTAAGATGCATTCATGTAAAGGTCTGACAGCATTTTTGAAGAGATACTTAGTGTGTGATATGTTAAACTTTTTTACTCTATATGGCATTGTTATATACGTATGCAAACCAAGCAAATAGAAATATAGACTCAAGTAGGAATAAACTTCATATGTCGACAATTAGCCTCTCTCTCCACTAATTTAAGTGCAAACATAAGAGAAATCAATAGGTCTTTCAAAGCTTGTAATGATAGGTAGAGGTTCGGGTAGAAGAGAAAGCATTTAGGCTTAGAAACACCTTTGTTGATCCAATAGACAAATAAGTTCATGTCCATGACACCAATACTCTCCAACATAGGTTCTTTTCTCTTTACTTCTCAAACTTCAACCAGTTAAGTTATGAGAAAAGTACATAGAATTCAGAAGATTACAATACTTCCTTAATGGGCTTATCATCTGTTCACTTTTCTTTTTTTTCTTTCTTCTTCCTTTTTAAAAAAAATGAATCTCAATACTTCATTTTTTCTTTTTATTTTCTCCATCTTCCCCCCTTTTTATAAAATTCCATTTTCAACCTTCATTTTCGACTCTTTTTTTAAAAAAATTGAAACCAAGAGGGTAAAAAGGATGTAAGCATGAAAAAGCCACCCAAAACAATCTAGGGTGCCAATCCAATTTATATAACTTATTGAAAGACTCGATGAATTCATTCTCCATACCCTCACTAGCATTACTACTAATTTGTGTTTGATAGGAATTTTATTAAGAAGCTTGGAATTCCATCTAGCAATCACAGTATGATGGATAAAAGCTATATTTTGACTAACTTCTGTTAAAGCAAGATATTCTTGACCTTTACTTTCATTAGCTTTATTCTTGAGATAATAGGTTAAGCCATTCATATCTCAAATGAGTCCGGTAGGATCTTAAATGAGTTTGATAGGATTTTCCTCTTCAAACAAAGGAAATAACTCTTCTTTATGGTCCAAATCTCCCTTCAAAATGGTCTCGAGCCCTAGCACCATCTTATATATATGCCAAAATTTCCCTAGAATCCTGAGGTTCTATCTTATACTCACCCCATCTTACCTCTTCTATGTCCTTGACAACCCATCTTTGTCTCAGTAGAGTCTTTCATTGGTATGTTTTGGTCCTCTTTCCCATTACTTAGAAAAGTGAGCCATCGGTTCAGGTACAAGATACTATCATTACTACCTGGACAATTAGAAATCTAACCTATAATTGCAATGACCCAAATGCAAGAGTAGAGCTCTACCAACTGAGTTACAACCCGCTGAGCCAATTGAAGGCATGTATAAAGCAGTCAAATGCTTCTTTTATTCTTTTCCTTGACTCAACTAGGCCATCCTGAAATTGAACCAGAGACCTCACATCTGAAGTAAATCATCACATCTATGGTCCAACCAATTAGGAAAGAATTAATAGATTCCTTTTCGGGATCGATTCATCCTTCCTAAATATAGCATACAACTCTCCATTTTATTGCACTCTCCAAGTGTGCTTGTTCCTCCTTTCTTTCCTACCATGTCAAGTCTTTATGAAATAACTCTGATTAGGAGAAAAAAAGGTGTTATGTTAAAAGACCCCATTGGCCCAATGTAGACACTCTAAGATTTTTTTCAAACTTACTCCCATTTTGAGTCAAGAGATAGATAAATAGACATATCATATTGCACTGATCGAGGGCGTTCATATTGACTGAGGAGGTCAAGACTAAGAAGTGAGTTATTTATCAGCCAAGCATTCTTCTTATGGCTAGATACAATCTTTTGGTCCCATAAAACGAATTTTGTGTTCTTTCTTTCAACAAGGGTGGATTTGGAAAATCCTATTGATTGTAGTTTTCTCTATATCCTTGAAAAAAGCATGAAAAAAGACTCTAATGGTACAATCCCTCCCCAAAATGAAAGGGGCAATCTTATAGTTCTTAGTCTGTGAAGATACGTTGTTAGGTGCTTCCTTTTATTTTCCCATTAAGTATAAACCTAAACTTATGCTTAAGGGATAAATGTCCATATATTGATAAGATATGTATGGATTCTCGAGAATAAATGAACCATAGTGGTCCCTTCCCGATCTCCTGGATCCCCAGAGTGAATAGAAAGTTGAATCTACATTGGATCTCACCTTAATTTCCCCATCTTTCCTCTTGAGGATAGGCTCAGATTTAAACCTTGGTTCGAATAAGAGAAGTACACCATGCTAATGTGCCTTGGATAATCCATATTTTAGGGTTAGGCACTGATGAGCACATTAAACTATCTATATGGTTGAGAGCCCCCACAACAAAGGCATAAACATTGAAATTATCAGGGGTGTCCTTTGCCACAAAGCTAATTGATTGTGGTGCGAGCCTCCCATTGGGGACCCGCTACGCTAAAAGTGAGAGAAGCCTAATGAGAAAAACCAACATCGCCGATCCTGCCAATACTTTGGTTTTATATTTATAAAACTCTCGCAAGTGCATGAATCATTTCGTAGAAAATGATAAGTATACTCCCAAGGTCAATCTAAGGAAAGAATATATGTGGTTTTTAATTTATTATTCAAACTTTTAAAAATTAAATTAAATCCTAAACATCCTGTCTTAATATTTAGGGTTTTCTGTTTTTAACCTAATAACATAAAAATAAACATAGATACAGATTCAATAAACATTTATGCAAATTTTATCTTTTATAATAGTGGAGTATTTATGGATATAATAACTAAGTTAATTATGCTTGCTCATATTATTTAGGTTATTACAGATATAAATTGATATTTATTGATTCTCTCTTTTTTATATGAATACCACCTTTGGTGGGGTTAGATATTCTTTGTTAACTAAACAAATCAATTAACACCTATGGGTGGGGTTGATAACTAATTTGGTTAATTAAATTAATTAATTTTTCTAAGAGATTGAAAATGAACCATTTAAATGCCACCTTTGGTAGGGTTAGATAGTTTAAACTTTATTCAAGGTGTCCAAATTAAACCTAAGAATTTAATTATATGAGTACTAACTTTCAAGTTTTAAAACCACTATTGAAAACATGTTGTCAATACATTTCCAGATAATAATTCTTATAAAAACTTTTGAAATAGAGCTTCACTCTAACTACTGGGCGATAGTACCAACAAATAAAAGAACACTACACTAAATCAGACCGGATAACTAAATCTTAAAATTTAATTTTCAGATTTAAGTTTGTAACAAAAAATAATATATTTCTCTCTAACATTCTTAATATAAAATCTTGAATAAAAATAAAATCAATTTATTTTAGAGATTTTTACCTATTTAATATTTTGCAAGCATAACAACGTTATTATTATATCATGTTTACAAATAGCCAACAAAGTTAAATTTAATCACAGACAAATTAAATATAACATATAAGAATAAAGCATAAAAAATAAGTGTAAATAAAATAAAATCCTTACAGTAATTTGATGTTATTCCTATTGCTAGAAAACCTCCAAACGGAATTTTCATTTCCATTTATTGAATCATAAAACATATAAATTACAAAAACATAATTAGTTCTTCTCAAAAAGAGTAGAACTCTAAAACTAAGAAAAAAATAACTAAGAAAAGCTAAAAACTTAGAAATGGAGAGAAAGAAAGAGAGAAGAAGTTGTTTTTGAGGTGAAGAGAATAAGGGTATTTATAGGTGAGGAAAGGAAGAAAAAGTGGGTGAAAAAATGATTAAAAATGGAGGAAACACGTAGTAGGTGATGATGACGTCAACTGATGTCAGCTGGTAGGTGAAGCGCGGTGGCGCATGCGGAATGGAGCAGAGGCGCATGCATTTCTCGACGTGGTTGGGCACGCTGCGCGCGTTGGCCGGTGCTGTTGATGGCTGCGTGCGTGTTTTCCTCCTTTTTGACATTTTTGACCCTTTTGACCATTTTATCCAATTTTTCCATCTTTTTTGACTTTTCCTCATTTACTTTATGAATATATTTGTGATGTATTGCCTCTAGTATTTTTCTTTGAGTCTTTAAGTTACTTTTTAAAGCGAAAATACCTGAAAAATAATAAAAATACCTGTGATTTCAAAAAGACAGATTTATATAAATATATGATAAAATCATATATATATATATATTTAATCAATTAACGTGCATAAAATCATGGTAATTTTAGTACTTTTTGAGCACTCATCAAAGCCATATCCCTTTCTTTCCTTTTTTATGTCCCCATGTCCCTCTTGTGTGGCAATGTGGTGGCGTAAAAAAAAGGGATCCTATCAATTTGTTATGATCTATGATAATAAGCTCTTGGACTTGGTCTTATTTCACCTTCAAGAAAAAAAAGACTTCCATCTCCAAGTTTAACTCATATGTAGCTAGCTTCTTTTTGGGTGTGAAGTAGTGTCAAACCAAAATACCCAACTGATGAGCGAAAACCGGCATCGCCAATTCTCGCAAATACTTTGGTTTTAATATTTGTAAAACTCTCGCAAGTGCACGAATCATTTCGTAGAAAATGATAAGTATACTCCCAAGGTCGATCTAAGGAACGAATGTATGTGGTTTTTAATTTATTATTCAAACTTTTAAAAACGAAATTAAATCCTAAACATCCTGTCACGATAGTTTGGTTTTTGTGTTCCTAATCTAATAACATAAAATAAACATATATACAGATTAATTAAATAAAAAAATAAACATAGATACAAATTCGATAAATAAATATAAATACGATTCAATAAATATTCATGCAAATTTTATCATTTATATTAAGGGAGTATTTATGGATATAATAACTAAATTAATTATGCTTGCTCATATTATCTAGGTTATTAAAGGTATAAATTGATATTTTATCGATTCTCTTTTGATGTAATCACCACCTCAGTGGGTTAGATATTCTTTGTTAACTAAACAAATCAATTAACACCTACGGGTGGGGTTGATAACTAATTTGGTTAATTAAATTAATTCCTTTTTCTAAGAGATTGAAAATGAACTATTTAAATGCCACCTTTGGGCGGGTTAGACGCTTTAAACTTTATTCAAGGTGTCCAAATTAAACCCAAGAATTTAGTTATCCGAGTACTAACTTTCAAGTTTTAAAACCACTATCAAAACATGTTGTCAATACATTTTCACATAATAATTTTTATAAAAACTTTTGAAATAGAGCTTCACTCTAACTACCATGGCGATTGTACTAACAAATAAAAGAGCACTACTCTAAATTAATCGATAACTAAACCTTAAAATCTAATTTTCGGATTTAAGTTTGTAATGAAAAATAATATATTTCTCTCTAACATTCTTAATATAAAAATCTTGAATAAAAAATAAAATCAATTCATTTTAGAAATTTTCACCTATTTAATATTTCGTAAGCATAACAACGTTATTATTATATCATGATTATAAACAATAAAGTACAGCTTAAATTTAATCATTGCATACAAATTAAATATAACATGTAAGAATAAAGCATAAAAATAATCAGAAAGAAAATAAAATCCTTACAGTAACTTCTCGACGCTATTCCCGCTTGCTAGAAAACCTCCAAGCCGGAATTTGCACTTCCATTTATTGAATCAAAAATCTAAATTATTACAAAACATTACAAGTTCCTCTCAAAAGAGTAAGAACTCTAAACCTAAGAGAATTGAACTAAAAACTAAGAGAAAAACTAAGAAAAGCTTAGAAACTAAGAGAAAAACTAAGAAAAACTTAAAAACTAAGAAATGAGAGAAAGAAATAAGAGAGAAGTGGTTTTGAGGTGTGTTTTGAAGTGAATGGAAGAGGGTATTTATAGTGAGGACGGAGAGAAAAAATGAGTAAAAAATGTTAAAAAAAATATAAAAAATAAAAACGCAGAAGTGACATGCCGAGGTCATCAATGATGTCATCATGACGCCATAAAGGCGGGCCGCACGTGGAAAAATGGGTCAAAAACGATTGGGCGCTACTGATACCGGCGAATCTACAAGGTACAGCCCGCATGGCATACGCGGCGCGCGCGAAGGGTAGATCAACGCGCTGGCGCGCGATGCGGGCGCCTGGCGCTTACGGCCAGCGCCGGGCGCCGGCCGGGCGGTCATGGGCCGGGCCGCGCGTGCGCGATTTTCCGTCTTTGACATTTTTGACCTTTTTCGGACCCATTTTGTCCAATTTTTTCCACGTTATTGACCTTTTTCCACTTATTTATTAATTTATTTGTGATGTATTGCTTCAAGTATTCTTCTTGAGTCTTTACATTATGCTTAGGCCAAAATTCCTGAAAAACAATAAAAATACCCGTGATTCCGAAAAAGACAAATTTATATAAATATATGATAAAACATATAAATATATATATTTTTAATCAATTAATGTGCATAAAATCATGGTTATTTTAGTGCTTTTGAGCACTCATCACCAACAAGCATTAGCTCTCCTTGAAAAGAAGATGATACAATCGTACCTTATAGTATGACAACTAATTCTTTCTTCAACTCTATCTATAAATAAGGGGAGCATTTAGACAATTCTTTTGGATCCATGGATTGAGAATTTTCCTTTCTCCTACTATTATAGTGGGGTGGTTGGGCTTACATTTAACATTGCAGATTGCTTAGATCGGGATGATTTAGTTCACTTACAAAGACATAAAGGGTGGTCGACATCAACGAACTCATCGTTTGAGTCCCCGAAAGATTAGCAAAGTCCTTTCCAACCCCGTTGAATGGTATCATTCATCCTTTCCCCATTATACCAGTTTCTTGTCAGTTAATCGAATTTCATTCCTCAAAAGATTATCGAACTTCAAGGTTACTCATCGATATATGGGTAATCCCTAATGGTCATAGAAGAAACCTTCTCTATGAAAGCAGGAAGTGTTAAACATTAAAATGTCTTCAAATGTGGGAAGGTTAGATGTTTAGTTCTATGAGGGCAGGTTCCTACATATTAATTCATTGGGAAAATTGGTTCTGTAGCATTAGAAGCTAAATTCTTCGGAGAGAAGGAGGAGTGAGAATGTAGAAAAAGGGAAGGAAAGGTTATATTGGGACTCAAGTCCTTCAATTAGAGCTCCCTAAACTTGAAGTTGAAGTCGTGGGCTACTTAGTAAGAAGAAGCGTGAATTGATTTTGACAGTTTTTACACTAGCAGAGTAGGAAGCCTACAGGGAATATTAGAGCAATGAGGAGCATGATGATTATTAATAGACCCCATCAACTATATATATCACTAATTTAACTTTTGAATCGATTGACTCATCTACCGAATCAATAGCATAATCATCAGAACCAAATCCAGCTTCATTGACTGAATAAACTGATGCCTATACCTTTATAGGTACCATCCTGTTGTTGGATGTATCCCTAGGAGGTGGGGCCTTAACAAAAAGTAGGCAACAACATAATCAATAGGTGAGCCCTTACCCATACTCTAAGTAGGTTGGTATCGGAAGACATAAGGACTTAATCAATTGCATCCACTGAAGCAATTACCTCCTGATAGAATGAGGCTCTCTTGAGAGATCTATTAGTAATCGGGCCACCCATCCCCCTGAAAAATAAAGAAAAGTAGGTTTAGGAAATTGATCAAAAAAATCTTTCCTTCCCTTTCTTTATGATAGAGTAATTGAATGAAGTGGTATGGGTGCCGGGCCTATAAGATTATGAAGAAGCTAAATTTTTCTATCCTATTGAAGAAAAGACCTTTGGTAAGATGGTAGTAGAGTAGTCAATCTGATCTTGTGCGTGGGAAAATAGAAATGCCTATAGATGAGGTAGGCGAGGGTAGCTTTCTAGTAAAGGGCATGTATAGTAGTCTTTTGTTTGATGAGAATGGGAAGGGCAATTGATTGTAGCCTTTTTTGACCTATAAGGTAGGGTGAATGGAGACATCACGAAGTAAAGCAAAGGGAAAAACTTTGAGTGACTTAATTCTTTGTTCTTCAATAGTCCTAACAAGTCACTTGAAGCTCCTCTAATATTAGCAATTACATACTAACATATTAGACTAGATATAAACATATTCATGCAATAAATTAGTTGATCATCATAACTCATAACATGCATAGTCATGTCTTTTAAACATAGATTTAAACACATTAAGAATTAGTAATTGAAATTAAGATTATTAATGACATTAAATTAATTAAATCATAATCTAGGGCTTGAAATTATTCACAATCATGATGAAAATTTAGCTAGACATGAAATTTATGAAATCCATAACAATCATTAAATATTTCATAATAAATAAGAAAGGGGTAAAAAAGAATTTGAATTATATGAATTATTGAAGCCATAGGATCAAAACTATAAATCTTCAACTTGTTATTCAATCTTCCTTTAATGATCTTGCAATACTACACCAACTTTAAAATTTTCCTAGTTTTTCTCTCAATTTTTTGTGTAATTTTGTTACTGTTTTTATTATATGAGATGTTTTTTTATTTATAAGAGAGAAATTGAATTGTGATGTAAATAAGAATGCTAAAATCATAACAGAGAGAGAATTAATGGGTCAAACTTGTCAAAATGTGTCAAATTGAGTTCAAAGGACATAACTCATATGTGTAGGTGCAATGTGCACAACACGTGCCTAACGTGGCTAGTTATTGGATGGGTTGTGTAGTACACTCATGGGTCATGCAAGTTTGGAACATCTTCTACGCTTGGCCAGAGTTGGCAAATGATGTGAAGAAGTTGGAGGATGAGATGTGGCATATGCTAGCCACGTGGACTCTGACTTGATTGGGAATTTCTAAGTACGTCCAGGGATTTTAATAAGTTAATCCATCTCATCCAAAAATTTCATAAATGTTTTTAGAAATATCCCAAAAGAAATTAATATTTTCTCAATAAATATAAAATAAATAATTTTAGCTTATTATAATAATAAAATATGTATAAATGTAAAGAAATTGATATCTAAAATTTTGTATAAAATGACACTTATTAGTATTACAGAAGAATATCATTATATGTTTGAAGCTTTTCTTTCCCAATTTTATTGGTGCATAATTTATCTGGATTTTTGTTTCGCATCCTTTACTATTAGTAAGCTACTTTTTCGCCTAAGATAACTAGGTTTTTTTGGTTTCTTTATCACAAGAACTTGCTATAAGTTCTTTTTTATTTCTACATGTAGTTATTTTCTATGGTAAAATGTTTGAAAAATGCATTTGTTGAAGTTTTGGACTGAAAACTAATTGGGCAGGCGAGTTAATGGTATGAGCGTCAAAAAATAAAGATGGAAAATATTGGATTATCAATTGATAGAGTTAAAAGGGTTTTTATTTTCCATCCACTCAAAGTATTGTTCTTCTGTAAGTATTAAATTGTAATTATGTATAGTTTATGTAATTATAAAAAACTAGTTGTATTATTAGTTTTTTTTTCATCCTAATATAATATAATATAATATAATATAATATAATATAATATAATATAATATAATATAATATGAGCTTATTTGCAAAATAAAATTACATTTTCAATGAGTAGAAAAGAAATGGTTGTCTACGTCTTTTTAAATGGTTATAGATTTAAGATTTATGAGATTTCTTTGTTCATTGCTTTATGATCGTGGAATGTCAAAATTTTACTATGATTCAATGTCTTCATTTAATACTCTACATAAAATGTAATTTATTGATAGGAGAAGATCAAAATTTTGGGTCCGGAGTCATTTGGGTTGATACATTTTCATCGTTATTAAAGTGAGCTCATTATTTTGGTAATTTAAAAGTGTAGTAAATTAAGTCAAAAAATTTAAAAAATTAAAATTTTTTTAGAGACAAAATGAGGCGCATATATGTTACTAATAAAAATTTAAAAAAAGAAGTAAAAAAGCCATCATCTCTCCATTTTCTCTCTATGTTGTCTCACTCTTTCTTCCATCTTCTCTTCAATATTTTATTAATAAAAAAATTAAAAATTAAAAAAGAGAGAAAGAGTGAGGAAAGAGAAAAAGAAAGAGTGAGGAAAGAGAAAAAGAAAGAGTGAGAGTGAGAGTGAGAGTGAGAGTGAGAGTGAGAGGGAGAGGGAGAGTGAGAGGAGAGGAGAGGAGAGTGAGAGGAGAGAGAAGGGGGAGAGTAAGGAGCTACTTTTTTATATTTTTTTATTAATAAAATATCAAATTTTAGTTTTAAAAAATCTCCAATAATTTAACTTAATTAACTATATTTTAAATTATAGAACTAAATGAATTCATCTTAATAATTATAACCTATAGTTATATAACCAGAAGAACTTGATACTAAATATTTTATATGAGTAAATATCATTAGTTAATGTCTATACAAAGTCATAGAGATATTAACGAGAGTGAAAAGAAACCAAAAGTTTGCGTAATGCTAAAAATCTCTACTTATTATTTATATAAAATAAGAGATAAAGGAGTTCGACTACATTAAAACAATCATTTTTAGATATATTAATATTAAACAGTCTCTTACAAACAATTTTTTATTACAACTTTAAAGAAGTTACCATCTATTTTAAGTTGTAAATCAATTATGTAAGATTTATAAATGTTGTAAATATTTATTAACAAAACATTTAAATGTAAATTAGTTTGAAGGTACATCTTTAAGATCACTATTCATATTGAATAAACTTTTGAGCTTCAAGTAAATATTTTCAGGTATAATTTTGTTCTTAAGTATGTTAGAATACATGTTATGCACTTAGTAACATTTAGTATATATATTGATCGATCGATTGAGTAGTGTATGGATTGATCAAGGAGGTAGATCAATCGACCTTATTGGTTCGATCAATCAAGTTTGGTGTGGATTGATCTGATAAGAGCTTCAACTTAAACCTAATTATATACTCAAGCTAAACAACCCAATTATCATATTATCTCGATTATTTACTACTCTATGAATTATTTAATGGACAAAATTGTCATAGGTCTTTAACCTAGTATTAGGGTTTCAATTTATCCAAATTTAAAGGACCTAATACCTCTTATTTTCTATAGTCACAATTGCATCAATCTTTTGTTCTTAAGCTTTCTTTCACAAATTGTTTTGCAAAAACTAAATTATATGTTGTTAGGTTCCTTTTTTTAATTATTATATCAATTATTTTATTAATTGGTGAACTAGTGGTTTTCTTCTTAGGTCAGTTGTTACCTAAGTTGTTTTCACCTAAAATATCACGTGTTAACTCTTTATTTATTTTTGAATTATTTTATTTATACATGATTAAATGTCTGGCTATTTGTAAAATTTTAATTTGACATAATTTGATTAATAAACTAGTCACACCTCTAGTTTAATTAGATCTGTAACTAAAAAATTTCAATCGGTATCAGAGTGGTCATTACATATACTTAGTGTTTTCCTAGGACTTTGTTTGGAACATTTGAGAGAGGGCACTGTCAAGCATGGTTATGATACTTTATATGTTTCCTATGAGGGCACCACACAAGTTATAAGAATAAAGCTTTGCATGTTAGGCACTGGTTTTGAAAATATTAGGATGGAAGAAACTAAAAGTTTTTCTGAATTCTATATTAAATTAATTGATATTGCTAAGACCTCTGCCAATCTTAGAGAGAACATTGATGAATTTAGGTTAGTTCGAAAGATTCTCTACTCGCTATCAGATCCTTTCCATGCAAAGGTCACTACCAGAGATGAAAGCAAGAATGTTGACACCATCAAAATTAAGGAACTAGTTGGATCACTTCTAACTTTTGAGATGAATGATAACTGTATATTATACAGTTATTTTGTTCATTTTATTAAGTATAATTGCTATGTTCTTCATATTTTTAGTTAATTTCAATTAATTAAATTAATATTTATTGTTTATTTTTTAAGGAATATATTTTTTAAGAAAATTAAAGAATGTGAATCAAGAAAGGACTTAATTGCAAATAATAAAGTCTGAAAATATAATTTAAATTAAAGGAGTGCTTAATTGCAATTAACAAAAGTCTAAAATATAATTTGAATTAAAATAGGGCTTAATTGCAATTAACGAAAGTTTAAAAGTTAATTTGAATTAAATTTGAGGGCTAAAATGAAATTATATAAACTTTGTTTTTCTGTGCAGAAAAGGAGGACCACGCGCGCCACGCACCATTAGATCATCCAATCAATGGTTAGGATCAAGCACGTGTAAGCCAGACACGACATAGGCGATTGGAACCAGTTTTTTGGATTACACGATGCACGGAGCGCTGAGTAGGGCCTACCTACCGTGTAGGTTGGTGTGTAGGATGGGACCCACATGTCTGCTGCATAGGCAATTTTCTATACGATGTGTTCCATGTAAAATTTGTGGGCCCTCCTAGTATACCGAATACGAAGCTGCCACGTCTCTCTATTACTGTTCCAGCAAATTAGATGACGACATGTGGCATAATTTTTGTAAAATAAAAACACGAAAACGACACACATTTCCAACCATGTCTACGTCACCCACGTGTCTGCACAAGAAGTTTTCCCTTACGACATTGTCCTCATGCGCCCTCTCTTCACAACGTATAAAAGGATGCCATGTGTCTCGTTATTTCTTGTAGCCAATCAGATGCTTACATGTGGCATGCATTTTGAAAAAAATGAAAACGCAGAATGATGCACACTTGTCTCCCACGCGGATTTAAATATTATTTTCGATATACCGTTTTGTCTGCCACACATGTATTAATTATTATTTTCGATGTAATATTTGTCTCCCGCGTGTCTAAAAAAATGTATTTTATGATGTATTTTTTTAGAGTGTTGGAACTATAAATAAGGGATTATTGCGAAAAATTAAAGGTGTTGGAGAGTTGGACTATGGTACACACGGAAGCCATTTTTGGCTTCTATTGTGTTTCTGTGTGTGCCAAAAATTTAGAGAGCAGAAATAGGTTCTAATTTTCTTTTGTTCTTCATCTACTATTCCTTAAATGCTTTAATATTTGCGTATTGTAATTTTAATTTTTTATGAAGTAATTTAATTTTTCTTGGGTTACGTTGTAGCTAAATTTATGAAGCTTGAATAAATTATTTTTGAAAGATTTATGAGATTTTTAATTTGTTTATTCTATTTATGCTTAATGCTTTTGATTATTGGAAAATTTATCAATTGATCTGTGGCACTTAAATAAACTTGAAAGATGCATTTTTGTGTATATTGCTCATGGATAGAATAACATGTATATATAAGGGATAGGAATATACCTTTATTTTACGTGTGGCTATTTGAGAACTTTGAATGTAATGAATCTTGGTGAATTTAATTCTCATAGGAATATAGTGAATTATTTTAGCGAGATGTGTCTATATGGAGCTCGGAAGAGATGTATGGATAAAATTAGGAGTTATTGGTTGACAAATTAAATTTACAAAAAAATATAAATCAAAAGGGAATAATATGATTCGAGTGGACTAATTTGCTGAAACTGCAATCCTAGAATTTTCTTATTTATTGTTTTCAAAAATTAGTTGTTAAGCTTTCATCAAATTTTGTTTGTTTTGGATAAAAGCAGAGTGAAATAATTTTAGTACTTAATGAACACTAGTAATAAATCTCCATGGGAATGATATTTTACTTATCAATTTTATTACTTGTGATCGTGTATACTTGCACGTTTTCATGTTCTCTTAAAGAGACAACAATGAACTTTCAAACACCTACAAAGAGCAAAGGTGTAGACTTCAAAATTTCCATGATTGATGATGGTGGAAATGGAGAGGAAGAATTGGTACTTATAGCTAGAAAAATTAAGTCTTGAAAAGGAAAAATTCACAAAGCAAAGGATAGTCAAGTCGTCCAAAGGATCAGAATCTAAGATAACTCAAACCTATATATTTCAAAGGTAAGAAATCTAAACCCACTGGACCATTATGTTTTAAATATATTGGATATGGTCATTTTTCAATTGAGTGTGCTAACAAAAAGAATAGAATTGGAAGAGCTTTCAATACTATACTTAGTGACTCAAAAAAGTGACAATGACAACCTCAGTGAATCAGAAAATAATGGCACCAATTTTTTGGCCTTTATTGCAAAAAATGGTGGACAATCAAGTAAGTCTAACATTGATTCAGATGATGAAGAGAGTGATTATGAATTCTTACTAAATAAATATAATGCTAATAGCCTTGATGAATTGTTTATAGATTTAGTAATTTGTAAGAAAGAAAATGATAGGTCACTTGCAGAAATAACTAAATTGAATGATAAACTGAGATCTTATGGAACAATTTCTCCATTTTAGAAAAATAAAAACTTAAGCTATCTGGACGTATTAATGATCTAAATTTAAGTCTTTCATATCCAAACCAGGAAAATAAGAATCTTGTGTAGGAGCTTGAACAATCAAAGGAAGTAGAGAAAATTTTAACCATTGGAGCTGAAAGGCTAAACAAAGTTCTTCACTATGGAAAATATTTTGGAGACAAGAGAAGGCTAGGCTATGTAGATGAGTGATGAGTGCTCAAGAAGCATTAAAATTACCATGATTTTACGCACATTAATTGATAATATATATATATATATATATTTATATGATTTTATCATATAGTTATATAAATCTGTCTTTTCGGAATCATGGGTATTTTTATTTTTATTTTCAGGTATTTTCGCTTAAAAACATAACTTAAAGACTCAAAGAGGAATACTGGAGGCAATACATCACAAATATATTAATAAATAAATGAGCAAATGTCAACAAATATGGAAAAATTGGACCAAATGGGTCGAAAAGGTCAAAAAGGAAGAAATCGCGCACGGAGCCGCCCAACCAAACCGGCCACTGCGTGCAGTGCACCAAGCCACGCCCAGCAACGCACGCGCCAGTCTCTCCCTTCCGCACGCGCCTGCGCCCAACCTGCTTCCATCTGCGTGCACTGCCTCCCCCCACGTTAGCATGACGTCATCATTCACTACTCTGCATTTACACCATTTTTTATCATTTTTTCACCCACTTTTTCTTCCTCTCTTCACCTATAAATACCCTCATTCTCTTCGTTTCATACCACACCTTAAAACACATCTTCTCTTCTCTTTCTTTCTCTCATTTCTTAGTTTTTAAGTTTTTCTTACTTTTTAGCTTTTCTTAGTTAGTTTCTCTTTGTTTTAGAGTTATTCTCTTTTTGAGAAGAACTAGTTATGTTTTTGTAATTTATTTACTTTTCGATTTAATAAATGAGAGTGTAAATTTCGTTTGGAGGTTTTCCAGCAACAGGAATAACATCAAAGTACTATAAGAACTTTATTTTCTTTACAGTTTTAGAGTTATATTTAATTTGTGTGTGATTAAATTTAACTTTGCTAGCTGTTTGTAAACATGATATAATTATAACGTTGTTATGCTTGCGAAATATTAAATAGGTAAAAATCTCTAAAATGAATTGATTTTATTTTATTTTTATTTAAGATTTTATATTAAGAATGTTATATAGAAATATATTATTTTTCATTACAAACTTAAATACGAAAATTAGATTTTAAGGTTTAGTTATTCGGTTTGATTTAGAGTATTGCTCTTTTATTTGTTGGTACAATCGCCCGGTAGTTAGAGTGAAGCTCTATTTCAAAAGGTTTTATTATAATTATTATATGAAAATGTATTGATAACATGTTTTCATTAATGGTTTTAAAACTTGAAAGTTAGTACTGATATAATTAAATTCTTAGGTTTAATTTGGACACCTTGAATAAAGTTTAAACTGTCTAACCCCACCAAAGGTAGCATTTAATGGTTCATTTTCAATCTCTTAGAAAAATAAATTAATTTAATTATCCAAATTAGTTATCAATCTCACCCATAGGTGTTAATTGATTTGTTTAGTTAACAAAGAATATCTAACCCCACCAAAGGTGGTATTCATATAAAAAAGATAGAATCAATAAATCTCAATTTATATCTTTAATAACCTAAATAATATGAGAAAGCATAATTACTTAGTTATTATATCCATAAATACTCCACTATTATAAATGACAAAATTTGCATAAATATTTATTGAATCTGTATCTATGTTTATTTTTATGTTATTAGATTAAAAACACAAAACCCCAAAATATCATGACAGGATGTTTAGGATTTAATTTTGTTTTTAAAAGTTTGAATAATAAATTAAAAACCACATATATTCCTTCCTTAGATCGACCATGGGAGTATACTTATCATTTTCTATGAAATGATTCGTGCACTTACTAGAGTTTTATAAATATAAAACCAAAGTATTGGCAGGATCGGCGATGCTAGTTTTTCTCATCCATACTCGAGCCTGACAGTCCAATTACCATATTATCCTTATTAATTACTACTATATTAATTTTTTAATGGAAAAAATAGTAAACTATATTTAACTTAGCATTAGGGTTTCAATTTTTTCTACTTAAAGAACCTAATGCCTCTTGTTTTTTGCAACCACAATTGCATGTTCTTAAGCTTTCTCTATAAAAAGATTTCAAAAACTAATTCATATTTTGTTAGGCTTCTTTATTTAATTAATCTATCAAAAATTGTGTGGTTACGTTTGATTGATTAATAAGCCTATATATTTTATAATCATATGCTTCATCTTTTGTTTTAGAGTTTTCTACTTGATTTTGATTTAACTAATATTTTATTTAATCATCTAGCTAATGTTGTTCATTATTGAATAGGCTTTAGGACACATTTTTTTTATTGCTGTTATTGGGCTAACTTTTTAGTTTCTAGCTAAATGGGTTTGATTACTCGTGTAACTTGAGTTTATTGGAATGTTGGGATGAATCCGTACACTTTTCTTGTGGAGACTATGAAAGAACCGATGACTTGAAAGTAGATTACTTGGGAAAATTATCTATGATGGGTCGTTTAAGTCCTGACCTTATAATTGAACATTATTTTCATAGTGGATAGCTAGGTGATCTAATGGACTAGCGGTTTTCCTCTTAGGTCATTATTGTGAACTAAGTTGTTTCCACCTAAAATATCATGTCAACTCTTTATTTATTTTTTCATTATCTTATTTACATACGATTGCATGTCTGGCCACTTGTAAAATTTTAATTTAACATAATTTGATTAATTAACTATTTGCCTCATTTAGTTTAATTAGATCCGTAACTAAAAACTTTCACATTAAGTTTCATTTTCATACATCAATCTTGAAAATTTCCCATGTTTTCTTATGAAAGCTACTATTGTGACATCCCAGAAATATAAGCACATTCCATAAGCCATAACACGAGCATGGAATAGTTAAATGAATTTAAGAGACATGTTGGAGATATCAATTTTAATAGAATGGTAGTGAATCAAATAGGGATCAAACATAAAGGTATAGGTGTAATAAGATAAGGGTATAAGGGTAAGCATTTTGTGTGCTAAAAAGGAAAAATTCACTAAAGATTCATGTGTGTTTGATTTTGGCAAAAAATTCTCCAAAAACTTCTATGGAGGTAGACTTGGCAAGTTTTTAATATGGTTGGATGGAAAAATTAACATATATGCATAGTCCTATTTGATTTTTTTCTTTCACCATTGAAATGTCAAATAGGTACAATCAACACGTAATCAATTTAGATTTAATTTAGAACAAGCTATTTTTGGTAAACTTCTTAAATTTATTTCGGTAAGGACTATGAGTGTTAGCTATTTATAGACAAAAAATTTAAATGCAATCTTATCTTTAAGCTTGCTATTATGTTTTTCACGAATATCAAGTTTCTCAAGAAAAATAGAAGAAACATATAGATTTTGTATAATCATAATTTAGGCATATCTTTCATAAGTATCACACAGAAAATTACATATGTGTTTAAGTGCATATCTTTCACTATGGATTGATCACACTTTGATCCTCTACTCTCTACATAAAATTGAGCACACCTTCATATTGAGGGATAGATACCTCTTATAGATGGATTTATCCCTTATGTTACGTTGGCATAACTCATATTTGGGAGGGATTGGTCCATCTTATCGAGGGATCAATCTGGATATTAGGAACTGGCATATTTTGTCCACTTTGATTCATTTTTAAAACACAATAAATAGCCAACTATCTTTAGAATTGTGCCATGTTAGATGTGTGATGTTTTGGCTCTTTATATTTTCTATATGCATGTCATTCTTCTCTCATAATTAAACACAAAACTACAGAGCAGATGTTTAAGAGCACAAGGCTTAATAGTTAGGTTTCTTTTCTTTTTTGTTCCTCTTTAATTAGGCTGAATTTTATGTCTTCATATACTTATATATGATTATTCTAGTATAAATCTAAGCCTATTAAATTTCAAAGAAGCTATTTTTATTGAACATGTGCCTAATATTATTTGTCTAGGATTTTCTAATTGATTTGATTTAATTGATATATGCTTTGAATCATTTAGTTAGAATTATTCATTATTACATCTATTCTGGAACACACATGCATACTTGTGCTTTCTGTGCTAACCCAGCTATAGTTGTTTCATAAAACTGTCTGATTGGTGAAGAGTTGATTAGAACGTTAGTATAGATACCGCTCATGCTAATCTTTGAAACTGTGAAAATAAAACAAGGGCTTATAAGTTAAGTACATTGGGGTAGTATCTTAGGGAGGGTAACATAAGACCGAGTTTATACTTGAACATTTGGTTTTCATATTGGAAGGTTTGGTAGTCTGATGAACTGATGGTTTTTCTCTTTGGTCATGGTTATGACCTAGGTTATTTCCACCTTAAAATATCATGTGTTATTTTTTTTTGCACATTACTATGTACATTAGATTGCATGGCTAGTTTCTTTGTTTAGGTTATTATATTATAAATTGGAAAAATTTGAAAATAACTTATTCACCCCTTAGGTTAATTAGGTTTGTATTATAAACTTTCAATTGGTATCAAAGCCAACACTAGACACACTTAGTGACTTCAATTCCTAGAGACACACTCTCACTAATGGACTTAATGAAAAAAGGTAGGTCATCTATTAGACCCCCACTCTTTGATGAGTATAATTACCCTTATTGGACAAGATGAAAAAGTATGGGATTCCATTCTTAAAGGTTGGGAACCACTTCCGTAACCAAAGATGGTGTAACAACCATAAAGACTAGAAAAGAAAGGACCTATGAGACTATGAAAGATGCATGGAATGCACTTGCTCTTGCTCACGTGGGAACTTTCCAAGCGTAAAAAACTAAATTGAGATTGCTAACATCTCAGTTTGACTCTTTTAAAATAAGCAACAATGAAGTGTTTATTCAATTGTATGCTAATTTTTGTGATGTTACTAATGCTTGCTTTACACTTCGTGAGAAAATTCCTCAGCCTACTCCTATTCACAAAAATTTTGAGTTCATTGACAGAAGATTATAAGATGAAAGTCACTTCTCTATTGGAGACCAAAAATATGGACACTTTACATATTGATACACTAGTTGGGTCTATCCAAACATATGAGCTTACTCTTGAACCATCCAATAAAACCAAGAACGTGCCATTCAAAAGCTCCAAAAAAGTAAATTTTTATAATGATGATGATTCAAATGAGGAATTTATCATTTCATTTGCTCACAAATTCAAGAAGTACCTTCATACAAAGAACCAACAAAACAATTCCCTAAACAAGGGATAGTAGTATTTATTCAAGGATAGAGTGTCAAAGAAACCCAACCTAGGGGTTTAGATGGTAAGAAATCTAAACCTGTTAGTTCTCAATGCTTTATGTGGTTTTAGTCATATATTTGCAAAGTGTGCAAATAATAAGAAGAAATCTAGAAGAGTACTCGATACTACTCTTATTAATACATAAAGTGAACCAAAATAGGAAAATAATCCAAAATATGATGGAACCAACTCCTATGCTTTCACTACAAAAGCCATTGTACATTCAAATAACATCAACACTAGCTCGGATGAAGATGATGGAGTTAAATCTTCTTTTCTTTTCGCTAAATATAATGCATCTAGTTTTAAAGAATTATTTAGGGATTGCATATATGCTAAGGAACAAAAATAAAAACTTTTAAATGAAGTGGAAAAGTTGAATGAAATAATTAGGGTTCAAAAAACAAACACTTTTACCTTAGAAAAAGAAAATTTAAATTTGTCAAAACATATTGATACTCTTAATCTAAGTCTTGCTGGAACAAAACAAGAAAATTATCAACGAAGAACTTGGTGTTGCTAAGGAGAGAATGAAAAGCTTGACATTAGGGGCTAAAAACTGAACAAAGTTCTAAGTTATGCTAAACTACATTGTGATACACATGGTCTTAGTTATAAGGATGAGAGCTCAACACTTTCACCATCAAAAACCGCATTTATAAGTTCCTTAAACTCTATTTCTACAACTACTACTTATGCACAAAAAACCTATGATAGAAAAAAAACTGGTAATTTTGTGATTGTTTTTCATCATTATGGTAGAAAGGGTCATAGAAGAATAAAATATAGATTTTTGTTGAATGCCCATGAGTTTAATAATTCTTTCCATGTTTCACATAGCAGTACTCATAACTTTCATCTATCTATGCATCCATCTATGCATGTTGCATCATATTCTAGGATGAATGAAAATTATAATAACATGTTCAAAAATTCTACAAGGAAGCATGAAGTCCTAGGTTCAAAGAGACAAGTAAAATTCAATACTTTTCATTCTAAGACTCATTCATCCTACTATGCATACTACATTTTCTTTATCATCATACTATGCATACTGCCTTTTCATTTGGAATGAATGTGAAAAGTATATCTAAGTCCAAGAATATGCCTATGAAACCTAAGGTAGCTGAATCTCAACCCAAAGATATAGAGAAACTAAAATTCAAGAAAGTTTGGGTTAAGAAAACAAATTTCGATCACCTGACCATCTTTTATTGTTTCGCCTAGGTACTTCTGTTAGAGTGTTTAAATGACCTTAGGTGAGAAAATTTTAATGTTTTTATTTTATTTATTTATTAAACTTACAAAAAAAAGTATAATCCATTTTGGCCAATAAGGTATTGGACTTATTCAACATTTACACACATACAACCTTATTTTTAGTGGGTTAACTCATTTTGATATTTATTGTATAAATGATTATACAATTTTGATGTGTGCAGACACATATTTTTACATAAGATGATTGATATTGACATGAACTTATACACACACTTATGAACACACATGTATGTTATGCTTGAAGTTTATGAATTATTTTGAAAGACTATAGGACTTCAACTAATCTTGACTATAAAATTGTGTAGAGTTCTATTTCTTGTTTTCTAAAATTTTACCATAGGGAGAAACCTAGTATTGAGAGGGTTTCTTACTATGATGTGTGAAGCTACCAAAATGAGCAAAAAGATCTACCTCACAACGAGTGTGGAAGTCATCATGATAGGTTTATGGCTCATACATTTAAAAAAAATAAAAAGATTATGCAAAAAAGTGATTTCTTATATATATAAAAAATGTACTTAGCATGCACAAAAAGAAAGAGTCAATAGAGGTTAAAAGTAACTAAATAGTCATATACCTCCTTTATAAAATTAAAAAAATAAAAAAATTTAAGTCCTCTCTTGATAGACATATTTATTTTGCGAGATTGAAGACTATAGTAATTTTACATGATAGGTGATAATTTTCCCTTAAGTCTTTCTTGATTGATCATAAATAACTTAATTGCCATATTTGTTGAGTTCAAACATATATACTATTTTTAAGTAAATGTTAACAAGTCATTATATGTAGTAAATATGTTTGTGTGCCTCTTTTACTCTACTTGCTTATTTATACAATAGATAATCAAAATTTAAGTAAAAAATGATTTCTCAATTTATTGTGTGCTTGTTTTTTATTAAATGACTTTATTACCTTACGTGGCTCTTTATAAAAATAAAAATAAAATCATATTTTAAGTTTTTTAATTGGTTTTACAATTAGGGAGTCGTAAGACTTAGGGAGAATTTAAACAACTTTGCCCTTTTAGATTGATATGTTTTTACATTGACCTTTTACCTTTAGGGAGTTTAGCTCCATGGCATTATTGCATACATTTCTTTCTAGAAGTTTTTAAGTTTGTAATTTCTCCATTCCTTTATCCTTTTTGTATGTCAAAAAGAGAAAGAGTGATTCATTGTTTCATTATCATGTTTTATGTTTTTATGCATATAGGGGTAGAACATATTTATATCAAGAATACTTTACATCCTTTTTTTAATGTTAAGCTTGATTGATATGAATGCATGCACTACATGATTTCTCTCTACACTTTGTTTATTTCTATGTAAACTGAATTAATATACAATGAGGCTTTCAATCCAAGTTGTCATATGATTGGTCTATATGATTTCAATTATTTACAAGTTTGTCAAGTTTCAATAAAGATGGATTCACTGGACCATAGGATAGTTCCAATATGGAGTTTACAATGTCATAGTACTTTTATCGTATTCCATTAAGTGTAAAGTAGTGAGTGAGAGGTTTTTCCATATGAAAATGCCAAATGGGGAGTTTGTAAGGACTATGATTGTTGACTATTTTTGTGGATAAAATATTTACATGAAATCTTTTCTTTAAGCTCACTATCAAGTTCCTCAAGAATATCAAGTCTTTTAAGAAAACTAAAGAAACGTTCAGATTTTGAATAATCGTAAGTCATATAGGCTCTTGATTTAGGTATGTCTTTCATATATATATATATATATATATATATATATATATCACATATAGAATTGAATACATACCATTTTTCCTTGCAACCCAACTTCATCAATGCAGTGGAGATTCTCGTACTAGTCACCCTCTCTGCTGCTCTGCGTGTGTTGCCGTCAATGACAATAGTCTCAACCCTTCACTTCTCGAAGCAATTGAGAAATTTCAAAACATAGTGAAGATTCTCAGCCTACTAACCCTAAAGAAGCTCATGCTCTACTTTGAATCTATTCACCCTCTACTGCCAGAGAAGTCACAATGATGAGTATAAATGAAGGAGGTTACAAGTTGTACCAAAATCGAGGTTTACTGGGTCCTCCAGTAAAACCCTAATTTTGGACACTCACATAACCCTATGAGGTATGCCATCTTCGGTGTCAAGATTTCTTCTTTAGCCATGCCTTCTTTGTTCTTGAACAGCTAACTAAGACTTTAACTTTCTCTATGCTCTATGCCTTCGATTATAACCCCTTTTTTTAGAAAGAAAAAGAGGTTAACTTTCTCTGTGCTATTTTTCGTTACATTGATTCAATATTTTGTCACCTCTAGTTCATCTCCTGGGTAAATGTTAATACTATTTCATTTCCTTAATATTAATATTAGATCTTGTTGTGGGTGGAGGAAATTAAGCATGTTTTCCATTCTGCCATATATATTTGATTGCTTCTTTTGTTTCTCTAAAACTATCTATAGTTATGTTCTTGATGCAATGAGAGCCTTTCATGAGTCAAATGCAGTTTCTAAGAGAACTTCACTGGCTTCAAAGTAAGCACTACTTTCTTTTATGTTATCCCTCTAGTAAAATTCACTATAATGGTAGTGGGGATCTTGTACATGCTTTGAATTAATATTGATTTTAGATATGAGTGGTTACCACGATTTTGCTATCATTTTTCCTACTCACTCATGATACTAAAATGTTTATGATTTTCAGTGGTTTGAATACTAAATTTTGGGGGGAGGCATTTGAGTTTTGGTGAATGGTTGCATTGTAACTTGCATATGTTTACGCCTACTCATGTTAAGGGCTCTGTTAGGGTTGTTCCTAGTTCGAATATAGGTGCTAGTACTAGCAATATAGGCTTTGGCTCTGTTTAAAGGACTTGGTGTGTTAATCCAATGCTATTTGTTCTAGATAGGCATGTTATTGAGTGCAGTTGTTTTATTCATAATAGAATTGGTAATGATGATCTCAATGTCATTGTGAAAGGTTAGTTAAAGCTAGAAGATTTAACACTTAAGGGATGAGGAAAGAGAAAGGCTTATGGTCTACTAGTATTGGTAAGAGAACCTATCAAGAATAAGATGATGTGCCCAATGTACAAGTAGTTATAGTTGATGAAATTCCAATCAAGGATTTGAACCAAGTAGTAGTATGCCTTCCCTATCTTTGGATTAGTATGGTTTGCGTTTTAAGGTGTTTAACATGCCTTATGTCCTTGAATCCTTTAAGGACTAGATCGTCTTTTCCATGAGCTTCTTCAACAGCCAAATTCTTTAATGCAGTCCCTTTAGGCTTTAAATCAACTTCAGATACAGCAACAACTTATGCTTCAGGCACAATAAAGACTAGCATCCCCATTTGCCAATGATTTGGATAGTTGTAAATTAAGAATGCTTCTCAATAGAAGTAGGGGTCTTGCAAAGGATGGCCAGTTAAATCCTAGTGGTTGCCCTATATTACCTTGTGCTAATGCGGATATGCTAATCAAGGTACTATTTTTTCTATAGTTAAGGTTGAAAAAGCTGACTATATTTAATGCTCTCAAAATTTATACTCATGTTGCTATGCATATATTCTCAATTTTTTAGTTGTAGTAGCAGCAACTACAAAACAATCAACAATATGCACATAATCCAATTTTTAGTTAAAATTATCAACTTTAAAATCATATCTAGCAGTAAGAGAAAATGTTGGGAACTAGCAGTATGACAATGGATGTTGGCATGGCCAACAACTTCCAAGGAAATGACTAGGTTAGTGTCTAGACTTTGGGTTAATAAATTATTTTGCTTTGTTACATATCACTATTCTTTTTTCCTAACCTTAAGCAATGAAGTGAATTTGGTAGCTTAACATTGCTGTACAATATGAGATCTAATTAATACACCAAATATTTGAGTTATTTTCAGTTTCTTGAATTATAAAAGCTAAAAGTTCTCTATAAGGTCAAGTCTAGCATAGCAAGGAAGTAATATTTTCAACTTTTCTTGACGTGATCTTCACTTTTCACATGAAATATATGATCCCATTCTTCAGATGTTACTAAACCATTTTTTCCTTTTTAAATAATCTCCTTTAATTTTGATATATTGAATATCATTATCATGCCATAAAGGTACGAGCCTACAAGCCTTTCCATGTTTTGATTGGAATTGGAATCTTTTTTTTAGTATGGTTAAAGCTTCTTATTTTTCTACTCTTTGTTTTAGGTTTCAAAGTGTCAAATTGGACAAAAGAGAAAGCAACAAGTTTCATCCTCAGGTCCTGCTAACAGCTAAGGACAGCGAATACAACAGTTCCTTCTCCTAGTTCGCCTTTAACTCCTTCTACTCACACACCATGAAATGCTATTCAATGCCAACTTTGCCCCATAATGGTAGTACTTCATCAAAGTCTTTACTCGTGTATGGTTCTGAATGTCTTGGACCACTTGCATCTGCACCAAATCAATTAGTAGAACCATATATTTTTATTTTTCTCATTTATGTTATAAGATTATTTTTTATTCATTTATGGTAATTTTTACATGAAGTCCCTTGTTAGATTATTTGAATAGTTACACTGCAGATTGTTGTTGCTATATTTCTTTGTTCTTGTCATCTAATCTTTTATATGTAGTATACGTTTTAAATTGGAGATGGAAAACCCAATTTTAGGAAATTTGAATGATAAATAGGGAAGACATGATTTTCTAGTAAAGTCCTATATTCACTTCTTCATGGGAAAAACATCATCATTCAAAGAAAATAATAGAGGATTCTAAAAGTAGGTGCAACCCTAAGAAAATAGTTTTTATGGTCCATTCTTATTTTATCAGCTGTTATTTCTATTGTACACTATGTTTTGAGTCTCAAAATAGGTAGAACCAAATACTATGTTCAAGTTATTTATATTGTACACTGTGTTTATGGTTCATTCTTATTACTTGCTTGCATAGCTTGCTTGCTATGCTATGCTAGACTATGTTTTCAGTCTACTGTAAATATTTCTTATGGTTCATTCTCATTTTATTTGTTGTTATGTCTATTGTACATTGTGTTTATAGTTCATTCTTATTTTATATGTTGTTATTTCTTTTTCATGGTAGGCATTAGACACAGTAGCACCAGGCACGAGGCGCAATAGCATCGGGCGTACCAATGCACCAACACTGGGCACTAGGCACACCAACGTACCAACATACCAGCGCACTAGGCCCACCAACACACCAGGCGTACCAGCGTACCAAACGCACCAAGCACCAGGTGCACCAACACACTAGGTGCATCAGCGCACCAGCCCAGCACCAGTGCACCACCTAACGCAAAACCCCAATGCACCACCCCAGCATACCAGCACTAGTGTACCACCCTAGCGCACCAGCGTAGTGCACCAGCCCAGCATAACAGCACCTATGGTAGTTGCCTTTTCTTTACACTTCTGTTGAAGTCGTTGAGGACTTAATTATGTTTATTTGAAGTACACTTACATATAAATGCTTGTAATTAATAGTAAAAAGTCAGTTTGTAAAAATAAGGTTTTATTATTTTTTAGTGTATAATAAACTCTCAAATATAATTATACTTTTAATTTTAATATAATATAATTTTTAATATTGTATTTAATAAATTTATTATAATTTATATTTATTTTTAATATTATAATTAATAATTGTATTTTTTTAAAATTTATGCGTACCTTATGGCCTTGTTATTGAAAGACCGAGGCCATAGACATACCTTATAGTCTCAATTATTGAAAAATTGAGGCCATAAACATATCTTATGGCCTCAGTTATTGAAAAACTGAGGTCATAGACATACCCTACACCTTACCTGGCTTTGATGCAAGCTTTTAAAAGCAATAGGTACAAGACATCTGGAGCTGCTACTCTACAAGCTTCACCTCGTAATACAGAGGACACCCCAAGTCGTCAACCTAATAGGGTGGTAGAAGATGCTACTCCTTAATGGATTTAATTGATTTATTTTGTAAAATCAAATGTAAATGAAGAATTTTAGGACTTGAAATTAATTTTAAATATTGCATTTATTTCTACGTACCTCTATATATTTTTCTTGGATTGAAGTCTCTTTTTTATCATTAACATAGCCCATATAATTTGGAGGATTTGAGGCCACATTGACTTGATATAATAATATTGAGCGACCTGATAAATTTCAACAAATAATCGCAGTCTATTTAGTTTTTGAATTGATTATAGTAAAGTAAATTTGGACGATTTGTTTGAAATAGGGTCATCGCTGTCTATAAGAGTACTTCCTGTGATAGAGGAACAAATTGTTTCTACTCATAGCGAGAAGATAAATCCAACAACTTTACTCATAATGCAAGTTTCGCCTAATGTAGGGAAATGAGCTATTTCTCCTTCTTATAGCGAGGAGGTTAACCAGGCCCCTCCCAAAGTCACAAAGGGAGAAAAAAATGAAAAGCGCACAACTATTACTAGGTCGTCCCAAGGTGGGGTGTCTACTTCTCTACATATGAACAGGTCGTGTATTGAGAAATTATCTCTGAATGAGGTGTCCCCATCAATGGACGGTATTAAGCCTTTACAAAGTATATATCCTCCCAAAAAAGAGAAGGGTGAGACTAGCGGTGTGAAAGGTCTCTTCAAAGATGGTATGTTTAATGTACCTCATGCGCAAAAAGAATTATATCATCATTTTGGAGTGCCCAAAGATCATCCATCCATCTACATAGCCCGCAAGAGAGAGGGGGGACAATATGGCACATGACAGTGAGATGTATGTTTGATGTAAGTTTTTGTGACGTAATACTTCGCAATGAGGTGGATGTATTTACTCTTTGCGATATATATTAATTCATTAATATTCTATGTGATATGCTTTTTATTATAGGCCATAGCTATGGCGAAAGATGCAAAAAAAGAGGCTGAAATGTGTCAAGAAGCAAGTGAATGCCTGGATCAAGAATTATACATGTGGAAATCGCGATGTAAAGTCCTAACATAAGATTTAGTGGACTCTCGTAAAGACTAGAAATTAGCACATCTTGAATAGGAAAGATACATAAAAGAAGGGGATAGATTGCACAAATTAGTGGAATATTGGAAACATAGGGCACTTGATAAAAAACAACCATGAAGTTCCTATCAAGAAGAAATACTACACTCGTATAATGTTAGTAATAATTTGTAATAATGTTTGATAACAATTTTTAATATGAGATGGAGTAATTGATTTGGTAATCATTAGATCTACCGTTTTTTAATAAAGTAATATCTGACATCTCGAGTGGGGAGGTTAGGGGACTCCACCTCCAATCACGAGGCATAGGACATATCCCGCATCTCGAGTGGGGGTCAGGGGACTCCACCTCAAATCACGAGGCATAAGACATATCACGCATGCCAAGTGGGGGGTAAGGGGACTCCACCTCCAATCATGAAGCAATGGGACATGTCTCGCATCTCAAGTGAGAAGGTCAAATGACTCTTTCCAACTTGGGGGCATAAAATAAGATACCCAAAGCATGCTTGCTCTCTTTTAAGAATATTTTGCATCTTGAGTGGGGGGTCAGAGGACTCCACCTCCAATCACGAGGCATAGGACATATCCCGCATCTCGAGTAGGGGGGTTCATGGGACTCCACCTATAATCATGAGGCATAAGACATATCCCGCATGTCAAGTGGGGGGTCAGGGGACTCCACCTCCAATCATAAAGCATTGGGACATATCTCGCATCTCAAGCGAGAAGGTCAAATGACTCTTTCCAACTTGGGGGCACGAAATAAGATACCCAAAGCATGCTTGCTCTCTTTTGAGCATATTTCGCATCTCGAGTAGGGGGTTAGGGGACTCCACCTCCAATCATGAGGCATTGGATAAATCCTGCATCCCAAGTGAGAATGTCATTGGACTACTTCTAGCTTGGGGGTTCATTAAACCTTGCCATTGACAACTAATCAGAAGATAATTATACATCTCATATACAAGTACTCGTTGTGCACAAAGCATTTACATGTAATATTTTTTAAGGATTTCTCCATTCCAACTCATAGCCTCATTTATACCATCACGTTCTATCAAGTAAGAGCCTGTTGGTGTGGTATCATATATTTGATATGGGCCTTCCCATGTTGTGGAAAATTTTCCTATGTTAGTTTCAACTATGTTGGCCAGTGCTATTCGTAGAACCCAATCTCTAATACCGAAACTCTTATGCTTAACAATTTTGTTATATGTCTTTCGGAGTGTTCTCTTTTGTGATTTGAGTCTTGTTAAAGCCTCTTCTCATTTTTTTCAACTAACAACAAGTCCTCTAGTCGTAGGTGTTGTGTGTTTTTCAACACACGAACTCGTGCAAGTATACACGGTCGCAAGTAATAACATTTATAAGTAGAGTATCGATCCCACGAGGATTTGTTACTATAGTTTGTTGAGTACTAAAATTATTTCTCTCTGATTTTATCCAAAATAATCGTTGATTTAAGAAAAAGGTAATAAGAAAATAAAAGAACTCTAGGATTGCAATTCTTCACCAAACTAATCCACTCCAATCATATTATTTCCTTTGGATTTATATTTTTTTAGTACATTTAATTTGTCAACCGAAAACTTCTTTTTTATTCATACATCTCTTCCGAGCTCCGTACAAACACACCTCGTTAAATTAATTCACTATATCTCTATGAGAATTAAATTCAATAAGATTCATTAAGTTCTAAGTTCTCAAATGGCCACACATACAATTAGGGTATATTCCTATCCTTCATCATACATGTCATTTTATCTACGAGCAATATACACAAAAATGCCTTTCTCAAGTTTATTTTTATGCCACAAATCGTTTTGATAAAATTCGTAAATAATCAAAAAGCATTAAGCGCAAGATAAAACGAACAAATCGAACGTCTTATAAATCTATCAAAAATAATTAAAATCAAAGCTTCATAAATTTGAATCAAATGCAACCCTAGAAAAATTAAATTACTTCATAAAATTAAAATTAAAATTACAACAAATTCAGAAAAATTAGAAGAACAAGAAGGAAAATTAAAACATTACGAAACGAAATATTTGGCACACGCAGAACACAACAAAAGCCAAAAAATGGCTTCTGCGTGTTCTGCAGTCCAAAACCGAACACAATAAAAACTAAAAAAAACTCCAAACTCTAAAACTCCAAAAAACTTTTCTTTACAACTAAAAACTATCTCCTATTTATAGCTAAAAAATACATTAATAAAATATTATATTTCTTTTTTTTTTAAAACGCGTAAGGAATATTTTTGTATCGAAAATAGAATCGACGCGTATCGATTTTCGATATTAATATTTTAATTTACGCGTGATACAGTGCCGCCGTTCTGATTTTTTTTAATTCAAAGTGCATGCCACGTGTCAGCGTCTGATTCGCTGAAAGAGTCCCTACTGCCACGTGGCAGCACGTCATTGGGTGAACAAACCGGCTGCACGTAGGAACGGCGCACAGGATTGGCGCGCCGAAAAAGTGAGGCAACGGCTGGAAACGGGGCGTAATCCAGCGCGGGCGCGCATATTGTAAATATCCACGTGTCGGACTTTGATTAGCTGCAATATTCGATGGACACGTGGCAGATTCTTATTCTGTGAAAAATGAAGATGCACGCCGCTTGTATGGACCGCGTCACACAGGATTGTAACACGAGCGGCTCGGTGCGCGACAGCTTCGATGGACGCGCTTCAATCTGGACCGTCGATCTGATCCAACGGTCAGAGATCGCCTCGGGGGAATCTGCGCAGCCGACATGTGGGGCCCACTCTGACGCCGGCCTGCGCGACACGTGGGGCCCACTGCACGCCGAGCCGCGTGAAAGGAATATCTCTGTCCCCAATCGCTTTTGTCGAGCTTGATAGACACGCGCGCATCTGAGCCGTGGATACTTTGATCGGACGGTCCACGTTTGGCGAGTGTGCTCTTGCGCGTGGACTTCATCTCCCCTGCACGAAAATTAAACTTTTATTAATTGTATTTTCACCCACAAATATATTTCAAATTACATTTTAAACTTTCTTAAATTACAGTTTAGCCCTTTACTAATTTTAAATTAAATTTTTAAACTTTTAATAATTACAATTAAGCCCAAATTTAATTTAAATTATATTTTTGATTTATATAAATTGTAATTAAGAACATATATTACCATAAATTATATTTGTGGACAAAAATATGAAATTAAGTACATTTTCGATACAAATTATTTAATTTTATTAAAAATGTATTTTTAGCAAATAAAAGGAAAATATTAATTTATTTAACAAAAATTAATAAATATTAAACGAACATAGCAATTATCATTACTAAAATTGATGAAAATAACTGTATAAAATACAGTTATCAGTAGGTAGTCATTATCTTCATGGTCAATATTGGATCAGACGGTGGGTTCTTGTATGTCAAGAGGTATAACTACTTTAGTGCCATAAACGAGGGAGAAAAGAGTTTCTCCTATTGCTGTTCTGGGAGTAGTTTATGTGGCCCAAAGAGCACCGAGTAAAATATCAACCCATTTTCCCTTAGCCCCATTTAAATGTTTTCGTAGTATATTAATGAGGGTCTTATTAGATGACTTCGCTTGACCATTTTCTTGCGGTCAGTAAAGGGTGGAGTGAGATAATTTGATACCCTTCTAATCGTAGAAAGATATTATTTTTGTCCAGTGAACTGTCTACCGTTATCGGTAACCAGTTCATGATGTAGGCCATATCTGCTTATAATGTTACGCCATATGAATATCTCCACATCCAATTCTTGGATTTGAGCTAAAGGTTCCACCTCTATCCATTTAGTGAGATAATAAGTTGCCACGATGAGAAACTTTCTTTGGCCTGAAGTGATGGGTAATGGTCCCACAATATCCAAATCCCATTTCTGAAATGGTCAGGGGCTAATAATAGATCTCTGATCAGCACCCAAAAGGTGTGGAACATTGGCATGTCGCTGGCACTTATCGCACCTTTTTATATAAGAGATTCAATCTTTAAGAAGTGTAGGCTAGTATTAACCCTGTCGGATAATCCTTTGAGAAAGCGTTCTTCCTCAAGAATGATCTCCACATTGGCCTTCATGTAGGTCACTCAAGACCATCTGAGCCTCGGCTGTAGGTAGACATGTTAACCACACGCCACTATAATCTTCCTATATAGAACTCCCTGAATGAAGGCGTAGCTCCCTACTTTTGTTATGAGTTTACGAGCTAAGTGTTTGTCTTCTAGGAGAGTACCGTTGATAAGATATCATGTATATGGCTTCAACCAAGAAACATGAATAGTGCACATGATGTTCATTTGAGTTTGAAGTTTTATTTCACTTACGGTAACACTAGGTCTTGATAAGCAAGATATTGGGATGACTCTCTTTGACCCGAGTTTACCACAGATGCCAACATGGCCAAGGAATTAGCATGGGAATTTTCTCTCCATGGTATCTACTTGATCTGAAGAGTTTTAAACACAAATTTTTCTTTCTTCACCTCTTGTACATAGAGTTTCATTCTCTCCTCCTTAACTTCAAAATAATAGTTGACTTGGTTTACTACTAACCGTGAATCACTATGAATTAAGACCTTCTTAGCTCCAAGGCCTATCAATTGTTATAACACCAAAAGTAGCGCTTCGTACTCCACAACATTGTTGGTCACTTGGAAAGTGATCCGAAGGCATTGTTCTATTAAGGCTCCCGTTGGGGTGAATATAACTATTCCAACTCCTACTCCACGTGAAGTGCTTGCTCCATCCATGTATACCTTCCATAGCTCTGCTTTATGGGAAAATGTACAATTCTCCTATGGGGGTTAACCCTATCGCACATATTGAAGTGCATTCTTGGATGTTCTTTGGTGTTCTCGTGTGTCCATTCCGCGATAAAATCTACGAGGGGTTGTCCCTTGATCGCATCCAAAGGTTTATTGATGAGTGCTCAAAAAGCACTAAAATTACCATGATTTTATACACATTAATTGATTAAAAATATATATATTTATATGTTTTATCATATATTTATATAAATTTGTATTTTTCGGAATCACTGGTATTTTTATTATTTTTCAGGTATTTTCGCTTAAAAACGTAACTTAAAGACTCAAAGAGGAATACTGGAAGCAATACATCACCAACATATTAATAAATAAATGGGGAAAGGTCAACAAATATGGAAAAATTGGACAAAATGAGTCAAAAATGTCAAAAAGGAGAAAATCGCGCTGCCAGTGCCCAGCCGCGCGAGTGATGAGCAGAATCGGGATTGCCAAAAAAATTTGATGAGCAAAAACCGGCATCACCGATCCTGCCAATACTTTGATTTTATATTTATAAAACTCTCGCAAGTGTACGAATCATTTCGTAGAAAAATGATAAGTATACTCCCAAGGTCGATCTAAGGAAAGAATGTATGTGGTTTTTAATTTATTATTCAAACTTTTAAAAACGAAATTAAATCCTAAACATCCTGCCACGATATTTTGGGTTTTTTGTGTTTTAATCTACTTACATAAAAATAAACATAGATTCAATAAACATTTATGCAAATTTTATCTTTTATAAATAGTGGAGTATTTATGGATATAATAACTAAGTTAATTATGCTTGCTCGTATTATTTAGGTTATTAAAGATATGAATTGATATTTATTGATTCTCCCTTTTTTGTATGAATACCACCTTTGGTGGGGTTAGATATTCTTTGTTAACTAAACAAATCAATTAACACCTATGGGTGGGGTTGATAACTAATTTGGTTAATTAAATTAATTCCTTTTTCTAAGAGATTGAAAATGAACCATTTAAATGCCACCTTTGGTGGGGTTAGATAGTTTAAACTTTATTCAAGGTGTCCAAATTAAACCTAAGAATTTAATTATCCGAGTACTAACTTTCAAGTTTTAAAACCACTACTAAAAACATGTTGACAATACATTTTCAGATAATAATTCTTATAAAAACTTTTGTAATAGAGCTTCACTCTAACTACCGGGCGATTGTACCAACAAATAAAAGAGTACTATTTTAAATCAGACCGGATAACTAAACCTTAAAATCTAATTTTCAGATTTAAGTTTGTAATGAAAAATAATATATTTTTCTCTAAAATTCTTAATATAAAATATTGAATAAAAATAAAATCAATTCATTTTAGAGATTTTTACCTATTTAATATTTCGCAAGCATAACAACGTTATTATTATATCATGTTTACAAACAGCCAGTAAAGTTAAATTTAATCACAAACAAATTAAATATAACATGTAAGAATAAAGCATAAAAAATAACTGTAAAGAAAATAAAATCCTTATAGAACTTCGATGCTATTCCCGTTGCTAGAAAACCTCCAAGCGGAATTTGCACTCCCATTTATTGAATCAAAAAGCAAATAAATTACAAAAACATAACTAGTTCTTCCCAAAAAGGGAAGAACTCTAAAACTAAGCAAAACTAACTAAGAAAAGCTAAAAACTAAGAAAACTAAGAAAAAAACTAAAAAAACTAAGAAATAAGAGAAAAAAAGAGAGAAGAGAATGTGTTTTGAGGTGTATTTAGAAGTGAAGAGAAGGGGGTATTTATAGGTGAGGATGTAGAGAAAAAGTAGAGAAACAAATGTTAAAAAATTGTGAAAACGCGTATTGCAATTGCTGTGGTCATTGATGATGTAAGCATGACGTCATGAGTGCGTCTGCGCTCGAAAATGGGGCGAAATGGGCATCGGTGCGCGCGGAACTGGGACTGGGCATACGTGACTTGGCGCGGACGTGGGGCGCTGCGTGCACAGCTGGGCGCTGGCGCGTGTGGGCCTGGGCGCTGCGCGCGCGGGGCTCGGCGCTGTTGGGCGGCGCGGCGGCGCGATTTTCTCCTTTTTGACATTTTTATCCTTTTTGACCCATTTTGTCCAATTTTTCCATATTTTTTGACCTTTCCTAATTTATTTATTAATATATTTGTGATGTATTGCTTCCTGTATTCCTCTTTAAGTCTTTAAGTTGCATTTTTAAGCCAAAATACCTGAAAAACAATAAAAATACCCGTGATTCCGAAAAAGACAAATTTATATAAATATATGATAAAACATATAAATATATATATTTTTAATCAATTAATGTGCATAAAATCATGGTTATTTTAGTGCTTTTTGAGCACTCATCAGCGAGCAGTACGCCCTACGTCCGCGCGCATCAGCGCTCTCCGCGTGCACCTCTGCTATTTCGCCCCATTTTCGCGCGCAGTCGCCCCTCATGGCATCATCAATAACCTCAACAATTGCACTATGCGTTTTCATAATTTTTTAACATTTTTTCACTCACTTTTTCTCCCCATCCTCACCTATAAATACCCCCATTCTCTTCACTTCATACCTCACCTCAAAACACACTTCTCTCTTCTTTATTTCTCTTCATTTCTTAGTTTTTAGTTTTTTTTTAATTTTTCTTATTTTTTAGCTAGTTTCTCTTAGTTTTAGAGTTCTTCCCTTTTTAGGGAAGAACTAGTTATGTTTTTGTAATATTTTAGCTTTTTGATTCAATAAATGGGAGTGCAAATTCCGCTTGGAGTTTTTCTAGCAACGGGAATGGCATCGAAGTACTGTAAGGATTTTATTTTCTTTGCAGTTATTTTTTATGCTTTATTCTTACATGTTATATTTAATTTGTCTGTGATTAAATTTAACTGTGTTGGCTGTTTGTAAACATGATATAATAATAACGTTGTTATGCTTGCGAAATATTAAATAAGTAAAAATCTCTAAAATGAATTGATTTTATTTTTATTCAAGATTTTATATTAAAAATGTTAGAGAGAAATATATTATTTTTCATTACAAACTTAAATCTGAAAATTAAATTTTAAGGTTTAGTTATCCGGCTAATTTAGAGTAGTACTCTTTTATTTATTGGTACAATCGCCCGGTAGTTAGAGTGAAGCTCTATTTCAAAAGTTTTTATAAGAATTATTATCTGAAAATGTATTGACAACATGTTTTTAGTAGTAGTTTTAAAACTTGAAATTTAGTACTCGGATAATTAAATTCTTAGGTTTAATTTGGACACCTTGAATAAAGTTTAAACTATCTAACCCCACCAAAGGTGGCATTTAAATGGTTCATTTTCAATCTCTTAGAAAATGGAATTAAATTAATTAACCAAATAAGTTATCAACCCCAACCATAGGTGTTAATTGATTTGTTTAGTTAACAAAGAATATCTAACCCCACCAAAGGTGGTATTCATACAAAAAAGGGAGAATCAATAAATATCAATTCATATCTTTAATAACCTAAATAATACGAGCAAGCATAATTAACTTAGTTATTATATCCATATATACTCCACTATTTATAAAAGATAAAATTTGCATAAATGTTTATTGAATCTATGTTTATTTTTATGTAAGTAGATTAAAACACAAAAAACCCAAAATATCGTGGCAGGATGTTTAGGATTTAATTTCGTTTTTAAAAGTTTGAATAATAAATTAAAAACCACATACATTCCTTCCTTAGATCGACCTTGGTAGTATACTTATCATTTTCTACGAATGATTCGTGCACTTGCGAGAGTTTTATAAATATAAAACCAAAGTATTGGCAAGGATCGGCGATGTCGGTTTTCGCTCATCATTTATAATGTATTTCAAATTCCCTTAAATCAATAGCTATTTGGGAGAGACGACCGGATAGATTAGGTTTTCCCTAGATGTTTTTCAAGGGATATAAGGTAAGAACCACTGCCCTATGTGCACCAAAGTAATGTATGCTTTTTTGTGCCGTCATTCTGATAGTAAATGCTGCCTTATCTAAAGGAGGATATCATTGTTGTGATCTTGTCAGTGAATGACTCATGTAATACATGGGGTATTGGATTCCCTCATGGTCAACCACTAATACCGCATTGGCAACCTTGTCCGTGAAGGAAATGTACATGTATAAGTCTTCTCCCACCATGGGATTGACTAAAAGAGGTGCTCTTCCTAAGTAATCTTTAATGGACAGGAAATCTTGTTCACACTCACTATCCCAAAGGTATTCTGTGTTCGTTTTTAGTATCCAAAAGAATGGTAGGCACTTTTTGGTGCATTTAGAAATGAAGTGATTTAATGCTGCAATACGCCCATTCAACTGTTGGATTTCCTGGAGGCAGCTAGGGGATTTCATGTTGACTAAGGTTTAAATTTTATCTAATTGGCTACAATACCTCTCATATTGACTATGTATCCCAAAAACTTCCCTAAGGCTACGCCAAATAGACACTTTTTTTGGGTTGAGGTGCATTTTATAATTCCAAATTATGGAAAATACTTCTTAGAGGTCATTAATATGGTCTTTAGTGCATTTAGTTTTGACTGGCATGTCATCGACGTATACCTCTATGTTTCGTCCAATTTGGTTTTTAAACATCTTATTCATCATCCTTTGATAAGTAGCACCAGCATTTTTCAAACCGAATGGCATCTTTGTGTAGCAAAACGTCCATTTTTCCATGATAAACACTATTTTTTCTTCTTCTTTAGGATGTATTCAGATTTGGTGGTAGCCTAAATAAGCATCCATAAAGCTCATTGATTCAAATCCAACCGTGGCATCTACCAATTGGTCAATATTCAGCAAAGGGAAGCAATCTTTTGGTGTTGCCTTATTCAAATCTGTGAAGTCCACGCACATTTTGTGCTCGCCTCCTACTTTGTTTACTAGCACCACATTTGATAGCCAGGTTGGATACCTGACCTCACCAACCCAACCCACATTTTTCAAGGACTCGGTCTTCTTTTTGATGATTTCATTGTTATCTCTAGCAAATTTCCGGTTTCTTTGTTGAACTGGATTTTTGGTATGATCTAAGCATAACTCATGGGAGATGATATCCAAGTCTATGCAGGCCATGTCCTTAGGTTTCCAAGTGAACAAATCCCTATTATTTTTCAAAAAATCGACAATGGTAACTTTAAATGAAGGAGGTAGTGCACCATTGATTTTAACATATTGATCGCTCTTCTTGTCTCCTATAAGGACCATATCATATTCGCTATGGATCTCTATGGTATTATGTTCACTTGTATGCAGTTTCTTAAATTTGTTTTGATGACTTTCTATTTCGAGGTTTGGGGTAGCGCATTCTTTATAGCAGCGTTATAACAACTTCATGCCCTATCTTATTCCCCCTCAATTTGTTATATCTCATTGGCGATAGGATATTTAATCAACTGGTGATATGTTGAAGGAACCGCTTTCATTTTGTATCCACGGGCGTTCCAAAATAGCATTATAAGAGGTAGAGGTATTCAAAACGACGAAGGTTTTCAAAACTATAGCTCTTTTTACTGACACTGGTATGCATATGGTCCCTACCGACATTGTTACACTGCCATTAAAACCAACCAGCGACATTTGTTGCTGAGTGATTTATTTAGGGTCTATACTCATGTCAAGCAAAGCAGATAAGTATAAGAGATCGGACGAGCTACCATTGTCAACGAGTATCTGACGTACCTCACAATGAGCGATTCATACTGTTATCACTAGAGGGTCATCATAGGGTTGTAGGCATTCTCTGCTTTCAAAGGTGATTGGATAAACAGGTCCCTCGGGCCTCAGGCTATATACCAAATGTCCTGTATCTTGAGCCTCCCGTGTATATATCTTTCTAGAATTGCTAGAGTGCCCGGCATGGTAGGACCACTATGTATGGTGTGTATAATCTATACATCCCCCAGTGGAATGTGGTGTGCTCTATTTTGTTCATTTCGAATTGGAATTGGTTTGGCCAGTGCCCTTACCCTTTGATTTGGGTTCTCCCTCTGGATCTCTTCTCGTGGATTTCTAGCTTTGTCAATAATATCCCCTAAGTATCCTTCTAAAAGATGGTGTTCAATATCCCACTTTAAATGGCGGCAATCCTGAGTCCAGTGCCATGTGTCTCTATGGAATGCCTAATATTTTTTGGGGTTTCTAAGCGGAGCTTTCATGGCAGGTGGCCAATTCACATTATTGAGTCATTCCATTCGACGAACTACTTCCACTAATATGACGCGTAAGGGGGGTCAAGTGTCTGGATTACACCTCGGCCTAAAGGCGGGTTTAAAATAGAGAAAATTAGGATGTTTATGTACAATAGGCCTTCTGTCTTCTTCTTTATTAGAGAGGGGGAGTCATCTTTGGTTTTTATTGGCCAACCATTTGCTTGATCTCATCTCCCTTTCTACGTTAACAAATTTATGGGTTTCCTCATAAACTACGTCTAAGGAACATGGTGTGGATTTTGTCAGTTCTATGAAGAGGCCATTATCATGCTTTATTCCTTTCCGAAAAGCTTTTATGGCTAAACAATCAGAGCATTGGTTAATTTCCATCTTCTCCATTTTGAATCTTCGCTTGTAAGCCTTAATTGTCTCATCTTCCTCTTGGATGATTGAGAAATAAGTGATGAGACTCCTTGATAGGTTTGTTGCAAGCATAGTTGGTAATGAATATTTTTACCAAAGCTTCAAAACTAACAATACTCTTAGGGGGAAACTCCATAAACCGTTGTTGGGCTGAATCTTAGAAATTAGCTACAAATAGTTTGCAATACATTGATTCTCGCTTATCTTCAAATAGGCCGATCGTAGCCATGGCCATTTTGAATTGAAGAACGTGTGCAACTGGATCTTTGGTTCCTTTGTATATGGGAAATTTGGGGGCACTAAATTTTGGGGGAGGCACTGTTAACTCAATGAGATCCAAGAAAGGTGACATATATAATTGATTACAAACATTTTCAATATGGCCCCAAGGCTTTGCCTTTTCCTGTCTTGAAAATCTATCGTTAACCTTTATCCACATTTTTTCTTCCATCTCTTTTAATCTTTTATCCAATTCCTCACTTGGATCATGCAGTTGAGCAGGTTGAATTATTGGTCCATAAGTCGAAGGATTTTCGTAGGAAGTCCCCCCAACAATAGAAGGATTAGAAACTATGTATAGGCGTTGCTCACCAACTATACGTCAATGAGGATTAGATGCATGAGATATATGCTTTCTTTTGGAAGGTTGACGTACTATCCGAGGATTATGGGGTGTAGAAAAGGAACTCTTTGTGTTTAAGCATGCATTTTGTTCTAACCGAGATCTTAACTCCTTGTTATCCTTTCGGCATTCGATGAAGGCTTGTTGCAATTCTATAATCTATTTTTGAAGTCCTTATATCATTGCATCTCCTTCATAAGGAGGGTTATCCGAGCTGTAAAGTGGGGAAATACCATAAGTTCGTGTAGCTTGAGTGGATGAACCCACATCGCGAAAGGTCGAAACATATTCCTCACTAGCTGAAGCAGTCATTAAGTCATGATTCGTTAGCGACTTGATGGATGAGGAGTGGTGCGCCCTATCATTAAGGTGGAATTCTTGAGCCACTGGAATGGGATCGTCTGTTTGTACATTAACTATGGACGGATGATGCATTTGAAGTTATATAAATCAAAACACCAGTTCATTCTTTTAAAATAAAAGCAGTTCTCAGATGTTGGATTAAAAAAATTTGAGTTTCCCACAGACGACGCCAATATTTTGGAGAGAATTTCAAGTGTCAGATTCTAGTGATTTTTAGTGAGAAGTAAGAAATTGAACAATTGAATTGGATCTTGTATTCTCCTCATTTAAGGGGTATATATACATGTGTATTACATCCTATGCATATAAAAGGGTACGTATAAGCGACTTAGAAGTACTATTTACATGTAATAAAATGATATGAAAACTAATATCAATGGAAAGAAGATCGCTGTGTTACATCAAGTTGTTATATGCATATAAAGAAGATCGCTACATGTGGGTCGATTTAAGTTCCTGAGCAGCTTTCTTCAAGTCGTTCATAGGAAGGGAAAACCATGATCAGGTCATCATAATAGGGTTAGCACATTAGATCTTGAAGCCTAGGACCTCGCACTTGGACAACGAGGTATTCTGTGGACAGAAAAGGAAACAAAACAAAACCTTCTATACATGTTTCAATAACTACATGTAACTGCCATACACATTTTATTCATTTTCACACACTATAAAAATTCTCATTTGAAATTCAAACTAACAACTTAATTGGAAAAATAATAATAATAAATAACAATGCACAACATTGATAAATAAAGCTAGGTGTACTATAAAAAATGGACAAAATAGCATAAGAAAATAAACCTTAACTCTACCAGAGCTTCCAAGTCTGCACTGAAAACAAATGAGCAAAGCTCAGATTAGGGTCAATGGTCTAAGTGGAGAATAACACTAACACAAATCAACCATGAAGTTGCTCCACCTGATGAGAAGAAGTAATGAAGAACAAGGTAACGATTGCTGAAACATTTCATATTTTTCCATGCCTATTTGGGCGAAAATAGAGGTCCCTGTTAAAACTTTGCTTAATATTTGAACTATAATATGATAATCCGGAACATGTAATACAAAAAGAGAAATCTATTATCAAATCGCAACACTGGCCAACTATTTAACAAGAAAAAAATGTTGACCGAAGCAACGAAGTCCTCATGTTGCATTATGCTTTCCCGAAGAGACTCCCATTTCCATTTGCACTTGGAAGTGTCAAATGTGATGGATATCCCATTAATACACGGTATAATGCATAAAATTTATCAATCTATTCTATCTTGTCTTCCTTATTTTTCTATAAATAGTTTTATTATTATTCTCATTATATCATTAATAAACACACAATTGAATTCCAACTAGACACAACAGAGTTGAATATATCTCCAACTGAAAAACAAGACCTTATTTTGAAGACATTTATCTAATTTTATATAATGCAGTTAGACAATTATCCAACCAAGTATATGAAAAACTTTAAAAAAATGTTTAATCAATTATTAAAATACATATTAACCAATGATTGGGATTACATGTCTATTAAATTTGATTAGTTGGTTATATGTCCAATTGGTTTCAGTAAGTATGATCTCTAACCAATCAAAATTCAAATAGTTAAACAAATGTCTAGTTTAGATGGACATGTGTTCAACTTTGATTTGACGAGTAGGGAAATTAATTGATCAAATTTCATCCTATTGTACAATTATCGATTTAGTTGGACACGTGTTCAATTCAGTGATAACAAGTGGGTTGACGTTCAATGTAAATCTAGCCAATTGGACAATTGTCCAATTTAATTGAACATGTGTCTAACTCGACACTAATTGACCAAACTCTAGTCGATTGGATAACTTTTCATTTCAGTTAGACATGTATCCAACTCAACTCTTATTAGTGGGGATACCAGTTGATCAAATTTCAGATAGTTAGATAATCGTTCAATTTTAAACGATAAAATTAAAAAAATATCTAATCAAAATTAAATAATAATTAATCAATAAAAACTATTATCATTCTATCACTTTATGTAAAATGTAAAGCAGGAGAATAACATATTTGATTTTTAATTAAGATCGGATCATCACAGTAAATAACCTAAAACTTTTTTTTTTGTTTTTTGGTAAAATTTCTTTTAGAATTGTTCCCAAAGCATATCTTTTGGAGCAATGGAATGAATTTTTTTTTTAAATTTTAGAACAATCACAAAATTCATTTCCTATTGTTGTGTGATAATTCTCTCTCTTTACTAAATTTTTATAAATTCATTTTAAGGTCGTTTTTTTTCTTTCTTTTAGTCTATAATTAATTAAATTAGGCATTATTGTTAAATAAAGTTTAAATATTTTACTTCATCTTAACTCTTTATACTCATTTTGATATTTAACATATTATATATATAAATATATAAGAGACTTACATACAATAAACATTTGATTATATTTATAAAATACACAAATATTTTCATGATATATATATATATATTACTATATGAATAATCATAGGAATATATATTAAAAACAATTTAACATAGAATAAAGAAGATGTATTATAAAATATCATAGTTTTAAAAAACTACATATTAATTAATTTTATTTTCTAAATAGTTTAATCATTTTACTTACATTTTGTAGAGAAAAAAAAATCACTAATTATTTATGTAAATGTTTTAACCATATTCTTTACCAAAACTTTCGTCTAGCTATGATATATCAGAAAATTTTGTTTTAATATTTTAATTTTTGAGGCAAATTTTGTCTATAATAGTTTTTCATATTTTGATCCAAATTTTATGTCTTTTAAGAACGTAAAATTTGAATATATTACTAATTTATGATATTAATATATTTGATTTTTAGAGAAAAAAATTATAATAAAATTTGAAAGAAATTAAATTTCTACCCACATTTTAAGAAAAAAAAATAAATTTTTTCCTTAATAATTATTTTGTGACAAATCTTTATCAAAAATTTTTGTCCTTATTAATTTATTTTAATTTTTTGTCAAATTTATAGTCAACATTAATAAGACTAAACTCAATTTTTTATCTCTTAATGTGACATTTTGAAAGACAAAACTTCTTTTTTCATCAATTTTTGTCCTAGAATTGTTTTTTTTGTAATACGTGCATTTGTGTCAACTAGTTTCATTGATCCCATATATTTTATCACCATAATATTATCTTTAATGAAGAAAATGACATATCTATATATAAGATTTGATATACATAAAAAAATGTGTAGAAATAAGAGCCCGAGAAACATAAAGATAGGACTATCTTGTAAATAGTCCATGATGATACCACTCATGGTCTCTACAAAAGATTACAGAAAGAATAAAATGGTATTGTACGGGGAGATATAAGTTACCTAAAGATGAGTTTTCAAAGTAAAATATGAGTGAATTTTGGAACTAGCCTAAAAAGAAATAAAAAAAACTATTAGACTTAAGGATTGATCCCAAAACTCACAAGCAAAAGTAAGTATATACTCAACTATTTTTCTTACTACCTGAGCAAAGAAATTTTATGGTATGAGCTAAAAAGACAGAGAATTTTTGTGCCACATTTTGTTCAATGCCCTAGAAATAATGAAATAAATAATGCCTTGGCTTCTCTTTATGTTGAACTATTTTTATTACCACCTGAGCAAAGAAATTATATGGCACGACCTGAAAAGATAAAGCATTTTTGTGTCAATTTTTTTTATGTCCTAAAACTAATGAAATAAATCATGCCTTGGATCCTTTTTCTATAAAGATTCAAATATTCTCTCTCCAATTAATTTATAAGTGTTTATTAAGGCGCGTAGAACATATAAATTTGCTAGCCAGTTGTTACTCTTTCACCCTAATTGAAAAACCAAGTTGAAAGAGTAAGGGAATTGATGTTTGAACATATAGCTCAACATGTAGCCCGACCCATAAATAGTCCGAGCCATCATATGTATTATTCTAAGAAGACCCAATTTGTGCTATTGCCGACAACGGTAATCATAAGGTGCTCTTGTTTATGTTGAGTAACTTTGGGTATTGTAAGGTCAACCACCAGTATGAGCCATAAAAGTGATCGATCTTAAATTAGATTATGTTTTTATAGATGTTCTTTCCTGACATGCTGCAACTTGTACCATTATATGATTGACATGTGTACATGTAATGTTCTATATATATGGGACTAATATGAGATCCATACAATTCACTCTCAACTATTTTTTTACAAGGGAATAATTTGTCATAAAAGAATGAGAAATATCAATTTTTTTATTTTATTATTTCAAAAATTATGTTATTTTATAAAAGTAGAAAACCACAATAAACATGGACCAATTCATTCGTCATTCTTTCCGCATAGCAAATTAGCTTTTTGGTTAAAATCTATAATGCGTGGAACTTCTTTAACAATAAAAAATTGAAAATCTTACAAAAGATATGATCATATAATTATATATGGAGAGAATCAGGCTAGTTCTTATCTTGATGTAGTATCACTAGGTTAAATTAGTGGTAAAATTTTATATATTACTTTAACTTTTTTTAAAAGATACAGTTAATACAATAATTATAGAGAGACATATCATTAATACTTTATTTTATAAAGGAGTACACAATTAGTTTTAAAAAACACTTTAAAAATATGGAATGAAATACACATGAGAGTTAAAAATAATAAAATAGTAAGTTTACCATTTTCAAAAAAAATTATCCATAAAAACATTGGTAAAATTTGTTTTTTATGGTTATTATGGACTAAATTGTACCTTTTAAAAAATAACTCCAATTCCTAAAAAATATAGTATTTTTGTGTACCTTTCTTAATAGCAAGATACCAGCCAGTACACATCGATAAGTGCTCAAAAATACTTAATATATCGTGATTTTATATATGTTTATAAATTTGTATTTGCTTGTTTTCATATCATTTTACTCAAATCTATCTTTTCGAAATCACTAGTATATTTTGTTAATTTTTAGGTATTTCTTTTATTAAAATAAGTCAACTTGAAGAATTACATGGAAGGACTCCATTACAACTTGGAAGATTAAAGGAAACATTTGTAAGATATTATTTATGTTTTAAAAATTGAAAAAAGAAATTACATATAAAACCAATGTGAACCACGACATGAAAATTTTGTGTGCTACTGTGTGAAAAGAGTGGATCGTACTCAAGTTGTGTACAAGTTATGCATGTCGTGGCATGAATAAAATGTGTGTTGTGGCGTCAAGTAAAAAATTTCATTTTTTCCTCCTTTTCTCACCCTATAAATAAGACTTTATTTCTATTGTAAAAATATATCCTAGAATTCTATAGCTTTCTTAGAAGCTGATTTCTTAGATTTCTTTAGTCTTTTTATTTCTTTTAGTAGTGTAAAGTTCTTTTATCATTTGAGAGTTGAACAAATTTAGTTAATGTATTGTTTTAGTTTCAAATAATAATAAAAAAAGCAGCAATTCTGTCTAGAGGTTGTCATCAACAATTCTAAGGATTATGTTGAGGTATATTTAAACATACTTTTTTTAGAATATTATGAAGTGTTGTTTTGCATGCTATATATTTAATTTATTGATTATTTATTAAACTATACATGTCTGGCAATAAATATCTAAGATATTAGTAATATTGTTACACTTGTGAAATATTAAAATAGGTAAACATTTTTACAAAAAAAATTAAGTTATATTTCTTCATCAAGATTTAAAAGAAGTTTGTAAAAGAAATATATTGAAGACGTACGTTTCATAATAAACAAGAGAGTTAGATTTAAAATTTAAATTATCTAAATCTAATTTAGAGTCAATTCTTCGAATTTTGATTTGATTATTCGGATCTTTAGAAAAATATATTTCAAATATTTTTACATGATGTTTTATTGAAGATATATTGATGACTTATCCTTCATAATAATTTTAAATCTAAAGGTCAGTTTCTAGATACTTAAATCATAAAACTAGTTTTGACACCTTGATAAGAGTTTAAATTGTGTGCCCAATCAAAGGTGGTTATTAGATGGCTTAACCGAAGGTGACAAGTTAAAGTTTAATTAACAAAAGAAAATGACGCCTGCCTTAGGATGTTTTCATACCTATAAGAAAGAATCAATAATCTTAATCTATATCTTTAATATTATACTTAATATTAAACAATTATAATTAACTAACTAATATACCACATAATTTCTGTACTACTTAAATGTTTATTGAGTCTATTTTTATTTTTATGTTATTAGTTTAGAAACTCAATCCAAAATAATCGTGACATAATGTTTAGGTTATTTAATTTTTGTTTTTAAGGATTTGTTGAATTATTTAAAAACCATATGATTCCTCTTTAGACCGACATTGAAAGTATACTTGTCATTTTATATAAGTGATTCATGCATTTGCGAGCTATTTTATAAATTATACAAAGTATATGCACCTAGTTTGGCACATTAATTTTTTGGTATAATCATTAGGTAAACTAGTAATAGCATTGAAAACTAATTAACCATTACAAACATAAAGTTTTTGGCACCGTTGTCAGGGAGGAATGGATTTTTAAATTATTATCATTGAAATCTTAAAAACTTTTCGTATAGTAAATATTGTGATTTTATTTAAAATTTTGAAATATATAGGTTATTAATTAATTTTTGATATTTAAAAATTTTAAATTTTCTCTTATAAAAAATATAAATCTAAAATAATTTTTTTTATAAAATATAAAAAATCTTGTATATTTACAAAATTAATTTCTTTTTTAGTATTCTTTAATTTTTATTTTTAATTTATTTTATTAATTCTTTTATTCTTTTTCTTCTAAATTTTTTGTTTAACTTTTGTGTAATAAATTATTTCATGTATCATTTACTCTATTAACATGTATATAATTTTTATTATTTGCTTCGCATTTAGTTTTTTTTGTATACAAACATTTATTGTTTCATAATTTTATAAATTTATTTGATCTTTTTATTTTTCAACTTGACAGGTGAAATGAAATTTTATTTTTATTAGTATATGCGAGGTAGGAGGTCCTTACGTCACTCTTTCACACCTTTAAATAATATTATTCATAGACCTTTTAGGCTATCAATAATTCTAGACTTTAACATCCCTTAGCCTTTTATTGATAAAATTTCTAAACCACACCTTGACTCTTCACCAAAACCACTAAACATGGTAGAAAACATAGCACTTAGAGAGACCACAATGTAGGAGTTTACAAGGCTAGTAATAGGTATTGCAATTGTCTCTATCCACTTGGGTGAAGCTACTAAGAATTATGAATTGAGAAACATTCATTTTTCCATGCTTCCTGATAAGAGCTAAATTATTGCATTTTTTTATGATTTAAATGTTGATATTTGTGTAAAAATTGTGTTTATTTGATTATTTAATCCACAAATGTCATTTCACGGGTATTTTGTGTTTAAAGTGCAATTTCAGGTAAAATCATAATTTTGGAGAAGTTTAGGACAAATTTCAATGAACGGGATTGAGTGCAAATAAAAAGAAAACAAAATTTCAAAATTTGGAATTTCGCTGCCGGCGAAAACCTTGCGGAGAAAATGTTGAAAATCATGCAGGGAGCACGGATTTTGGCAAAGCAATCTCGCCACTCGCCAAATCAATCTTGCCATCGGCCACAATAAACTCACCGCCGGCGAGATTTAGCGGAACAAAAATCGTAAGTTTTCTAGAAATCTCACCGCGGCTAGAAGAATGTCACCACCGGCGAGTTTCGTCCAAAAACACATTTTTTATGTTGTTTTGCTCCAAAATTGCCCCCCAAACCCTAGATCAATATATACATTATGATGAGAGGGGGACGGTAGAGAAAGCAGAATTGAGTTATATTTGGAGGAGAAAAGGCAATTTTGGAGAGAAAGGTTGGAGAAGCTTGAAGGATCATCACCATTGTTGCTACCAAGTCTTCATCTTCAAGAGTTTTTCATCTCTTCTCCTTAGCTTTTATTTTCTGCATTTTATTCAGATTGTTTGTTCATGGATTCAATTGAGAATATGTTTGTTCTTATTTTCGTTACGAACTAATTCGTTTTTGCTAAGGATATGATGTAGTTGAATCAAGAAAATATGGTTTCTTGTGTTATCGTTATATGAATTCATTGTTTTCAAGTTGAGTATTTATTTCCATGCTTAATGCTTTTAAATTTCTGATCAAGATTTAAATGATTTTTTGCATTATATTGAGACCGATAGGAGATGTGTAATGAACGCTTCTTGTGATAAATATCGTATGTTGAATGCGAGTGTGAGAACTAATGCATGATATATGTGGTTATTCTAGAAATTCCATAAATCGTAATGTGCTTGTTTGTGATTAAATCTTCATAGAAATATAGTCGGTTTTCATAGATAAGTAATTCTAATATAACTCGAGAGAGAGTATTAGGTAAATTTGGGTTTTTCAACCATCACTTCTAACTTTGATTTTCATATAACGTGATTTGAAATCGGATTGAATTGATTTAGCGAAATCAAATGCCTTAGCGTTTTTAATCATTTGTGAACAACATTAAATTTTGTTATTTGCGTTTAGTTTTAAGTTAATTTACTTCTTAAACAAATTCAACAATTCGGTTTTCAAATAAAATTAGGATTAGTCAATTTCAGTAATTAGTAACGCCATTCCTTGTAGGTTCGATATCTGTACTTTTGTACACTTTATTACTTGAACGATTCGTACACTTGCGAAATTACGCATCACTTCCTACGTTTCATGGACTACCTGATAAAAACTCACTGCCCTTCATTAGGGACTTTTATTGTACTATATATAATTTTCCCCTCAATGTATCCACCTAGGATAAACTCAAATTCTGGTGTTTTCCCTACACCTTAAAAGGCAGGGCCAAGGCATAGTTAATATCACTTCTTTGAGGTTCCTAATGACTTAGGAGGAAGTCTACAAAAAATTTATCAAAAAATTCTATTCCCATCATAAGACATCATAGTTGAGAGGTAAGATTGTGACTTTCTCGAGAACCTTTCCATGAATCATGGGATAGGTTCAAACTTTTTTCTCACTTAATGCCCCTATCATAACCATCCATTATAGCTTCAAAACCAATTTTTCTATGATGAATTGACACAACAATATAATCTACCATTGATAATGTTACTGGTGGAGCGATGGGAGAGAAAAAGCTTCAGAGATTTACATTCTCTTTGATATGTTAGATGCTAATTTCCAACAAAAAAGCTCTAGAGTGAGGAGAGTCGGAGTCCATGAAATTGACTCCAATACTAAAATTCAAATGCAGCTTTCCCAGTTGACCAAGCAAGTTACACTTCTTATGACACATTCCACAACAAATAAAGAAACATTTGGTATGTGTAGTAATTTGGGACATGGTGCTGATACTAGTCCTCATCAATCAGAAGCTACAACTGGACCCACGTAGGTCATTGTATTGGATGGATACTAACCAAGACCTAGGTATGACCCCCAATGCAAATACTTATAATCTTAGGTGGAGGAATCATAATAATTTCTCCTGGAGGCAAAATAACTCTCCATTTGCCCAAAGTTCAAATCCATCGGGCTAACAATTCCACCAACAACTGTAAAGGAATCCTCCCAATAATCCAAATCCAATGGAAAACTTGAATTCTTTCATTCAAGTTAGTAGAGACAACTAATTAAGGAAGAATCAAAGGTTAGACTCTGTTGAAATTTTCATTAAGAAGATGGAAATACAGGTGGAGCAGTTAATCGAGCACTTACAGAAGCAAGGCAAGAAATAAAGCTATAAAATGTTAAAAATCAAATGAACTCAATAACGAGTGGATATTGAGTTTACATAATGATGAAATCCCCCAAAGTAGCATCTCACTAAAAACGATAGAAATAGTCCTAGATGGAAGGTAACACATTATTTCTTTCTTTCTTTAATTAATTTATTTATTTTTATATTTATTTTGTGTGATTTTAATTAAAGTGTGAATAATTTAGATTTTGATTCCTTTAATATATAAATTAAAAAAAAGAGGTGAAAATTTTCAAACTTGGAGGAAAGTGAAATAGAGAAGGGCGTGCCGTGACATTAATTAATTTTACACCGCGGCATGAGGCTATAAATGTGTAACAAGTAGAATAAAAAAGGACCGTGTCGTGGCATGAAAGAATTATGCACCACGACATGCATATAAGTTTTTTCCTTTAAACCATTTCCCTATGCGAGAAATATTTATTTTCCTCACATTTTCTTTCCCTTTCTCCCAAATATCAACTTTTCTTTCCCTTTAAACACACTTAATCCCTCAAAAAGCCCATCTCTCCCAAATTTCTTACACAAATCCTTTCTAAAAACCATTTTTCTAACTTATTTCAACCATTGTTTCAAACAAATTTCAAGCTTTTCAAGTACATATAAGATTTTCATCTTCAAAGGGGTGTTTTTCAATTTTTCTTCAAATCTTCAACAACAAAAAGTAAGTATTCATAAATTTTGAAATTAAATTATTTAAATTAAATATTTTGAAATTTGTGAAATATTTATTTATTTATTAAGAGTCTAAAACTATATTTAGAATAAAAAGAGGAATAGGAATGTTTTTTTGGATTAAATTGTGTTGTTGAATTTCTTACAATCTATTTCAACTTTTTGAGATTTTGACATTTTAAAATTTTCAAGTTATGATGCTAAAATCTGCTTCAAAAAAGCGACGGAAGTTAATATGAGTTTTAGTCCAAAAAGGGGGATGGAATTTAACGATTGATTAGAAGAGATTACTAATATAATAGCAGTACTAGGCTAGAAAACATTTGTAAGATAACCAAAGGTTTCTATTGAATCTTTAGTTGAAAAGTTTACAAAAATTTCTCGAATGTTGTTGATGGTATGGTTTTTGTTAGAAATGTGTTAGGGTTATGTGGACCTAATGACAAAAATCCTCACTTTTATATAGTTCATGTTGGAAAAGGTGAGTATAAGTACTATTTTAGTAATATCGATTATACTGTAGTATATTGATTGGATTATCGCGAATGAGACACTTAAAAGTTTCGAAGGAAAGTATTTGGAAAAAAATTAAAGAATTTTGAAATACTTTGTATGTTAAAGGATGTTTCCTACCAAGCATTATAGCATTGTGGATAGATAAATATTTATTTTGCTGTATGCAATCGCATTTAAGATGTCGTGGATGTTGGAGCAATAATTCACCAACGAATTAAACTGTCTATAAATAGTCACTGTATGGGTTTCTTTTTTCCTTAATTAATAACTATTTTATGTAAGAAAGCAAGGATGCCCCATTTAAAAGGTGAGGTTGTTATATAACTTAGTGAATTATTGAATATGACTTACTTTGATTACCTTACATATAGTATGAATATCGTTCCAAGAGAAATGAGAGTCAATGTTCCATCAAGAATGTCTATAAAAGATCAATTTCATAACTTTTGTGAAAAAATGAGCTACATGGAAAATACCAACAAACTTATTTTACCTAAGAGCTGGCATTACTAAATCCAAAACATCAAGTAGAACATAATTGGTTAATATATGAGATGAATTGATTAAAATTAAGTCATCCAAAGGTGGATACAAGTCATTTAGTAACACTTGAGTATCATTATTATGAATTCAGTTTTATACCACCAGAAAGATCATGATAACAAGAACCTGAAGATCAAGGTCTGGATGACTTGGAAGAGGAGTTCTAAATTATTCGGAAATTTATTTTATGTATTTTTGGTTTCATTTTGTTTTTGAATTTTAGTTGCTATTTATTTATTTTGGATAATGTATTTTTTTATTTTGTTTTGTGAACATGATTTAGTTATGTTAATTTTATAATTGTTTATTGAATTTGTGAGAAGTACACATTTGTGTGATTTTAAAATTTGATGGATGCACCTGCACTTCCATACCAACTCTTGAAACAAGTTCAATGCGTAAGTTTTATCTCCTTACTCTTTATTTTTTAATTATAATTATTATATTGAGAGCAATATAAATTCTAAGTTGGGGATAGGAAAGTTACATTTATGAAATTATATGCTAAAATTGAAACTTTATGTTCACATGTTTACATTTTTATATTTGTTTTTATTTACATTTTTGTGTACTTTCATTTATTTTTATTGAATTAGGAACTTTTGCTTTATTTTTAAATTTTTCTAACAAAAATAATTATGTCTTTTAAAGTTAATTTTAAGAATATGATTAAAGTCTTTGTATTGTTAGATGATATTTTTCTACTCTTTAAGTACTCTTCTTATCAATTGTAATTGTTTGATAATCTCTATAGGTCTTTGCATTGAATATTAGGATTTTTACATCTAATAAAGTGTCATATATTTATTTTCATTGCTTTAAGTTGAACAAGCTAATTAGAAAAATTGAAAGTATATGCCTTTTTATTTATTCATGCATGACTTCTAAAAAAGAGACATATACGAGGTTACTTAAATCAATAAAATGAAAAGTTACAAATAAGCTACTCACTTATCATATAATATATATATATATATATATATATATATAATATGTACATGGATCCTTTCTCTAAAAAACATATCTCTAAAAAAATGAGATAAAATAAAAAATAAGAAATAAGAAAAAATGAATAGTATAAATTACAAAATATGATCTATTATCCATCAAAGTTGTGAGAATTAAATAAATAATATATATATAGGAATAGTTTTCCAATAAGTCATTTGCATTTTCTTCATATCCTAAGATATTAGTTGATATTTTTATTTGATAAATTTGATTGATGTATAAAAATAATATGTGATTTCTTTATAAATCTTTTCATTTGATTTCATTCATAAGATTAATATGATACACCACTTTGAGCTTTTTATTCTTTAAACATATGCCAACTATTAGTTTATTTCTTTACATAAACTCTTTTGTAGATAACTTTGAATGAGTGGTTGAATCAATAGGATCAATGTTATTAAGAGTATGCCTTGTAAGGTTAGAGTTGATACAAATTTGAATTCCTTACACTAATATTGGATAAATTTTATATTCATACATTTTTATGATTTGAATATGAAAAGTGATTTTCAACTAATTATTGTAATAAATCACGAATGTCTAGAATATTGAGATAACTTATGCAATAGATTTTGTTATAAACTTAAAATAAATTTTTAAGCATGAAAATTTTTGTTTTGTTTTCCTTATCTTTTTACTTTTTTGTTAAATTCTATTTGTTTATGTGTTATTTGTTTGTTTTAATTTTCAATTTTTGTTTTACTTTTGATGTTTGTGGGTATCATATATGAAAACCCTCACAAGACTTAAAACTCATCTACTAGGGCAACTAAGGGGTTTAAAGGCTTGTTACATATGTTAAATGTAACCCTGTTAATCTACAAAAATGATTTAGGATAGTTTAAATTAAAATTGTTGTTTTTAGTTTTTTGCCAATCTTGCTAAAAGACTAGCAAGAAGCTAGTTGGAGGTTGTAATAAGTTCTCAAAAGAACTTAATATATCATGATTTTATGTATGTTTAATGATTATATAGATTTTTATTTGCTTGTTTCAATATCATTTTATGCAAATCTATATTTTTAAAATCACGAGTAATTTTGTTATTTTTCAGGTAGCTTTGTATTAAAATAAATCAAGTTGAAAAATTATACTTGAAGCACTCCATTACAACTTGGAAGATTAAAGGAAACATTTGTAAAACATTATTTATATTTGAAAAATTAGGAAAAAGAAATTACGTGAAAAATTAGGGTTCCCTTGATGTAGTTTGAAATGTGCCACGACGTGAAATCTTTTGAAGCTGCGGCACAAAAAAGTAGATCATGCTTAAACCATGTATATGTTGTGTATATCACGGCATGAGAAAAATGTGTTCTACAGTGCCAAGTAAATAGGATCTTACTTCTATTACAAAAATATATCTTGGAATCTCACAGTTTTCTTAGAACTTGATTTCTTAGTTTTCTTTAGTCTTTTTATTTCTTTTAGTTGTTTAAAGTTCTTCTATCATTTGAGAGTTGAAAAAATTTAGTTAATACAATAGCTTTAGTTTCAAATCAATAAAAAAAGAGCAATTCTGTCTAGAGGTTTTTTAGAAGCAATTCTAAGAATTTGTTGAGGTATATTTAAAATGTTTTTTTTTTCAAAATAGTTCTAAGTGTTGTTTAATTCATTTATTAAACTATACTTATATGGCTAAAATAATATGAGATGTTAGTAATTTTGTTACACTTGTGAAATATTTAAATAAATAAATATTTTTTATAAAATGAATTAAGTTTTATTTTTTCATCAATATTTAATCAAAATTTGTAAAAACAAATGCATTGCTAAAGTATTTTTTTCATAATAAATAAGAGAGTTAGATTTAAGATTTAAATTATCCTAATCTAATTTAAAGTCAACTCTTTGATTTTCGATTTGATTATTTGGATCTTTACAGAACTCTATGTCAAAGATTTTTATAAGAATTATTATTGAAGATATTGACAACATATCCTTCGTAACAGTTTTAAAATCTGAAAGTTAGTTTTTAGATACTTAAATCATAAGCCTAATTTTGATACCATGATGAGAGTTTAAATTTTTGGCCTGACCGAAGGTGGTAATTGGATAGTTTGTTAATCTCTTAAAAGATGAACATAATTTAATTTAAATTTAAATTATCGTCCAGGCCAAAGGTGGCAAGTTAAAGGTTAATTAACAAAATAAAATGATCTTTGTCTTAGGATATTTTCAATAAACAATCTTAATCCATATCTTTAATATCTTACTTAATATTGAACAAGTATAATTAACTAACTATTATATCCCATAAATTCTCCATTGCATTGATGACTCTATGAAAGTAGAGTCATTAGCGCACTTTTTTAATTAATATTTACTTTTTTATTTAATAAATAGTATTTTTATGGCCAAAAAAATTACAATATAAAATGTTTAGTGAAAAAGGGGTGAAAATATAATTTTTATAATTGTTTCGGATTTTTTTGGAATTTTATGGATTTTCTATTAATTTTTAACGTAAGACCAATCAGAAGTTGCCACATGGCATGCCACACAAGTAGAGGAGCTAACTAGGAAAGCCATGTGGATTCCACGTAATCACGGAGAGCGAATCACATCACGCCGCATGTGAAAGGACGAAACACACACCACATGTCAGCACAGTGTTCAATCTGAGTTCAAAAATTGGTCAATACGTCATGCCACGTGTCACCACGCCATTGCTCCGCGTGTTCCACCTGTGTGTGACCCCATCCATTTCCGTGAATTACGATCTGCCACGTGTTGTTGACTCAGCAATCGTTGACTTGGACCAGTCTCCTCTGCCATGTGTCTCACCCTGATTCGCCCAATGAATTTCCCCTGCCATGTGTCACGCTGTAATTGGCTGAAATTGTCAATTTTGCTTGTTTTGATCGTAACCCTTGATCTGAAGCTGATCGAACGGTCTAGATTACACTTGAACTTTATTTAAGCCCCTAATCATTCCATAAACCTGAATTGGCTTCCATTAACATAATTTTGGTCATTTTTTGGAGCTAAAAAGAGAGAAAAATACAATAGACGATACAATTTTGGTGGAGATTCAAAAGGAGATTAACACTACAATTCAAGAGATTGATTGTATTTCTTTTTCTACTTTTTTTCTTATCAATTTTGTCTTTCTTTATAAAAAATGTACTTTTGAACACAATTATGTGTAATTAATTTATTAATCTAGGGATCTTATAAACCCAATTTTCACCATGTGATTATCTAAAATTTACCCCAACTATAATTTTAATTTAATTATATTATTTAATCTGATTTTTATGTTATTAATTGTTTAACCAACAATTTATCTATAGAGGTAATTAAATAGATTTGAGAGAATTATTTAATTGTTTTTCTTGATTAAATAACATGCATAATTTTTAGGCAGAGATGTACGATTCTTATGTATGTGATCCATAATTGATGAACTTAATGAGTATTATGCAATTTAATTGGTATGAGAGTGTGATTAAATTAATTATTATATGGTGTGTAGTTTACTTGAGAGAGAAATACATGTTACGTTAGATTCAATTGATCATGTAATTAATTGATAATTATATTGGGGGATTTTAGCGATTTGCATGTTTAGAAAATTGGGAGATTAAATATTCCTAAGTATTTTCTCATATATTTTTTAGTCACAAAATCTGATTTAATTAATTATGGCTATTTACTTTTAGTTATTTTAATTTTTCTTTCTTAAAATATAAAAACACCAAAAAAAATTGATTTTTATTATTTTTAGTTTTAAATATTAGTTTCTAATACAATAATTTACATGGGAATGATCTTTACTTATCATTATATTACTTGTTATGATACGTATACTTGCATATTCATTGCATACACAATTTGTGTGGCGATCATGCATGATAAATATTTAATTGCTTAAATGTTTATTGAATCTCTTTATTTTTATGTTATCAGTTTGGAAACTCAATCCAAAACAATCATGACTGGATGTTTAGGTTATTTAATTTCATTTTTAAGGATTTATTGAATTATTTAAAAATCATATGATTCCTCTTTAAACTAACCTTAGAAGTATATTTGTTATTTTCTATATGCAATTTGTGCACTTACAAGCTATTTTATAAATTATACAAAATTTGTATACCTAATTTTGATACTTCAAGATTTTGATGTAATTGTCGAGTAAACTAGAAATAACATTCAAAACTAGTTAACATTTACAAGCATCACCTAATCTCGTTGAATAAGAATAGTTTTCCTTTTGGAATTCTTGTATATTGGTTTCTATTCTTGAACTAGTCAATTTAGTATCAAAATTAAACACATGTTTAAATATGAAACAAATTTGAATATAAAAGTCTTATGTGTAATATTAGTTGTATGTCACTTTTTTTCATGACTGTAGACTCTCCCTTAAAGGAGGATAAATATTAATTTTGAACAAAATCAACATATATGATTAGGAAGGAGACATACAACCATTGTATTTAAGAATTTATTCATTTGAACTCATGTTCAAGAATATTATCCACAATCTAAAACTTTTTAAAGAAGCATAATGTCATTTGTCAATGTTTTGGTGGCCATCAAAGTTGTTGGATGTCTAACGGCCTTTGTCCTTTTGAGTACAGGTACAACATAAAATATTTCTTAGTAAGTGTTCAAAACTATTGGGGTATTCTTAACAATTGTAAGAAAATATTGAGAAGTTAAAAATAAAACTGTCATCTATGACAATATTCGCTTTTAATAACATTATTGAAAAACTAAGTAATCAATATTGATTTATATGTGAGAATGTAACTACTCTAAAGAGCATAAAATGTGTGATGAAAACGAAAACTATGGATATTGTTACTCAAAGATTTATTATGTAATTATTTATGATATTTGTTGAAGATGATCCAATTTTAGAGAGATTAATAGAAGAGATGTAATATATATTATTAAATATACGCAGTTAAAGACTATAATCATATAGAACATTTACAAAGATACATGTTGATTACATATGGATTTCACATCATCACGTGTAAGGGGTTAAATTAGTAAATATAATAGATACCAAGGTATGATCTAGTGAATATATTCGAGCTTTAGCTTGTCTTATATGGACTCATCTACCATATGGAAAATCATGTAGCTATGGGTCAATAGTGTTATCATTATGTTGCATCAGACAAAAGGTTGTGCTTTATGCTTAATTATCAAGTCTCTCTATTATTTTAGCTTGGATCCTCAAACGAGATGAGAGAGAAAAATGTATAGCAATCAAACCGTCAATGAATCACCTTCCTCTTATAATTCTTCTCACTTTTATTTCAAATATGCTATTAATGGTGACTATATTTTTCACCTGATTGATTAGAGGATGTGATTGTGAGGCCATATAATAGAGGAGGGAGTATTTAGATGCTCACCCATTATTTAGGAAAAATATTCTCCAACTTTTTTCATTTCTCTATGTCATTTCTCCTTGCTCTTTAACTTAAAAGATATATTATAAGCCCAAGTCACACAATAATGGCTCCATTTTAGAATTATTTTCAAGCACAAATCTTATCATAGTGGTTGACCAACTTAGTTGTTGTATGACTTGAGACAATGAGATATCACAAATTGTGCATATTGTGGAAGATCTAATGAATATTGATCTGAGTAGTGTTGTCCTAATGTTTGAGCATGACCTACAAGAGGGAAAACATGCATCGCCAATTTTTGAGCTGATGGTTTTCCCATTAAACTTTTTCTCAAGTCAAGTTACTCATCGGAAATGAATAGGTTGGCATAACTAATTGTGAGCTATTTTTTTCCTCATCATTCCCTCATCTTATATGAAAATTACTTCATTCTATAGGGAAAGTATAAGATATGGATTTATTTTGGTTTTATTTTACGTATATTTGTTGTTTTGTAGCTCAAATGGTTGTATTTTGTAACTGGTCATACCATCCTCCTAAGGCAAAAGTAATAAAAAAATTTATTCATAATTTGTGTACAAATCCTTTTTGATTATTATGATAGCAATATACTCAAATTTTACACATACTCAAATAGATCTGGTGTATTTATGATTTTACAAACCACCAAGGGGATCAACTTATGTTTTACTTATTTTGTGACTACCATTTTTAGATGGAGCTACACATACTTGTTTCTTAAGGAAAAAGGAGCGGTCATATTTTGCTACTTAGTATCTAACCAAAATGATCAACTCATGTTTTATGTCTTTTAAGAGTACCAGTTTTAGGGAAATGGTAAGTTGTAAAGCTCTTGGCACATGCTTTCACTTATAAGCAAATTTAGTTGGTCGATTCTTACTTTAGGTCGTACCTGATAAACATATTTTTGACCTATAATTTTTATATTTTGAAGCATTAATTCTATTTTATATTATAAGAATTATGTTGTTTTGGAATGTATTGTTGTCTTTTGTAAGTTAAGGAGCGTTTGGAAGAACCTTGGACTAAAACTAGAAAAAAGAGTAAAAATGGGTCAACAAATAGAAATTTGAACGAATTAGAACAAACAAAATATCAACAGTCAAAAAATAAGTGCACATTACAACTCAAAGATTCATATGTTGTAGAGAGATGCTCTTAGGTCTATTTGTATGTTAGCTCTAATCCATTGCACATCGTGGCCTAAACATATGCATGTAGAGGTGAGACTCTCTTGGATCTGATTGCATTGAACTTTAATTTCAATGAGCATCGAGGAGCACAAAAATACTTATCACAATGATCTTCTCTCGAGTTACTTGTATAGGGTTTATTTTCAATGCACACTATGGCACATAATATCCTATACCATAGTCCACATTCATTTAATGGCCATAAACCCTTCTCTTTACTAGAAGCATGACCTTTCACTCTTTTTTCTAAAACCTAACCTATATAACATTCTAAAACCTTTCTATAACCTTACTAGGTATTAATAGCCAAAGAAATCCATTCCATAACATAGGTTAGAGAGAACTATCATTTTGTCAAATTTTACAAGGAGTTGAAGAAGGGCATCAACCAATTCAATGATTTGGATATAGCTAATGAAAAGGGAGTATTTTTTTATATATATTATTTCTTTATGTATTCTAGTTATATCTTTTGTAATTAAATTGATTATGATTAATTTAATTATGAGAGGCTAAGTTTTGTGTATGAGATATTAGTTTTTCTTCCATAAGTGGATGAACAAATGAATGATGTTATTTTATTAAAGTTATTTATTTCTTGTTCATAGGTTTTTATATCTTTGTTTATATATTATTATTGGCCACTCTAATTTATACACAAAATGACTATTTTAGAAATAGACATTAGACACATCATCTATATCTAGTTGTGGATTAATGAATAGAGTTCAATTTAATTGAATTGATTTATTTTAAATTAAAATGTTATTTTATTTCCCATAGGTTTTCAATTAACTAATTACAAGCCCAATCAAGTAATTGGTTAATTGAGATTTGTGAAAGCTCATCATGATCATTGGGGGTTCTCTTATTTAAAAGAAAATAGTCTATAATTCTAAATTTTGAAGCTATATTGTGAAAATCATTTAATTCTTTCTTTCCATTAATGGTTAGCTTGCTAATTTTTCATACTCATTCATCCATATTAATTTGGCAATAGTTTACTCATTTTATTTAGTTATTTAATTCTTTTAAAGTTTACAATCATCTTTGAACCAACAATTGTTATAATGTTTAGGATTATTTGTTTTACTAATTAAGAAAATAAGTAACTTTTAAAACCATCGTAAATTCATTTAGAGACCAATATTGAGATAAACTTATCATTAGTCTACTAATAATTTGTGCAATTACGAGCAAATGAAATTTGTACATCAATACCTAAGGCCAGGTCGTACCTAGTATTTAAATATCATCGTCTTCTACACTTTAGTTCAAGAACAATATCAAGGTGAAAAAGTAATTACTACTTGCAACAAATTTTAGTATCTTTTGCAACTTTCTCATCAATAACTCTACAACCATTAAACTTTTTATTTTAAATCGCATATAGAGGGGTCCACTAGCATTCACTCTTTAAGTCATGCAAAATTTAGTGCTCCTACTTTAGCTTGAGTGTTCTACCTAGAACGTGATCGAGGTGATTGGCTCATACTTTAGCTTAAGCACTCTACCTAGTATATGATTGAGGCAATCAACTCATACTTTAGCTTAAGCACTCTACCTAGTAAATGATTGAGGCAATCAATTTATACTTTAGTATGAATGCTCTTCTTAGTTCTTTACCAAGGTGACAAGGTCGTACTTTAGCATAAGTTCTCTACTTGATTCTATACCAAGGTGATCCGCTTATGTTTTAGTACGAATGCTTTACTTGGTATATAATCGAGGTAATTAACTCATACTTTGGTATGAGCACTCTACCTGGTTCCTTACCAAGGTAATAAACTCGTACTTTAGCATGAGTATGACTTGTAATTTAGCATGAGCGCTCTATCTAATTCTTTACCAAGGTTATTAGGTTATGTTTTAGCATGAGCACTCTCCATGGTATGTGATTGAGGTGATAATCTCATGTTTTAGCACAAGAAATTTACCTGGAATATGATTAAGATGATCAACTCATACTTTTGTGTGAGCATTCTACCTAGTTCTTTACCAAAGTGATTAGCTCGTACTTTAGCGTAAGTGCTCTACCTGGTTCTTTACTAAGGTGATCAACTCATACTTTAGTGTAAGCATTCCACTTGGTACTTAACCGAGGTGATCAACTTCTACTTTAGTACAAGCACTCTACATAGTCCTTTACCAAGGTGATCTGATTGTGTTTTAACACGAGCACTCTACCTAGTACGTGATTGAGTTGATCAATTCATAATTTAGTGTGAGCTCTCTACCTAATTCTTTAGTAAGGTGATTGGCTCATACTTTAGCAAAAGCACTTTACCTAGTTCTTTACCAAGATGATTAGGTTGTAATTTACCTAAAGCGTTCTACCCGATTCATTACCAATGTGATCAGCTTGTACTTTAGCGTGAGTGTTTTACCTAGTTATTTACCAAGGTGAGCAACTTATGTTTTAGCACGAGTGCTCTACTTGGTAACTGGTCGAGGTGATCAATTAGTACTTTGGCATAAGTGCTTTACATGGTGTGTGATTTAGGTCATCATCTCATACTTTAATACTAGCGTTATACCTGGTTTTTTACCAAGGTAAGAATATCGTGTTTTAGCATGAGTACTCTACCTGGTATGTGATAGAGATGATCAACTCATACTTTATTATGAGCACTCTACTTAGTTCTTTACCAAGGTGATCAAATAATTCTTTAGTTTGAACATTCTAACTGGTACATGATTGAGGTGATCAACTTGTACTTTAGCATGAGCACTTTACCTAGTACGTGACTGAGGTGATCAACTCGTACTATAGGTGATATTTGGTTGGAGGGAATGGAAAGTAATCGAAATTGATTCCTTCCATTTGTGTGTTTGGTTGGGTAAATTGAGGGTACGAAATGGAATCGATTACTAAAGGAGAAGGAATCACAATTCCTTATCCCCCTTTAGGAATCATAATTACATTCCCTTCTCAAATTAATTTTCCAATTTTACCCTCACACCAAATATAACCCTAAACTCAAATCCCAAATCCCCAAACCCAAAACCCTAAACCTTAAATCCCAGAACCCTAAACCCTAAACCCAAAATCAAAAAACCCTAAACCTCAAATCCCTAAACCCTAAATCCCAAATCCTAAAACCCTAAACCCTAAAAGCTAAATCCCAAAACCCTAAACTCTAAACCCCAAATCCTAAAACACTAAACCCTAAACCCAAAACCCTAAAATCCTAAACCCTAAAACCTAAATCCCCAAATCCTAAACCCCTAAACCCTAAACCCTATACCTTAAATCCCTAAACCCTATAGCCCAAATTCCAAATCCTAAAACCTAAATCCAAAATCCCAAATTCTAAAACCCTAAACCCTTTTTAGAAAAATAATAATTTTAACCTTAAACCTTAACCCATAAATATAGCCCTAAACCCCAAATCCTAAATCCCTAAACCCTAAATCCCAAACCTCAAAACCCTAAACCCTATTTAGAAAAATAAAATTTTTAATAATATATTTTCTTTTAAATTAAGTAATAATTATTTAGAAAAATAATGATTTCAATAATATATTTTGTGTGATGAAAAAATTGTAATTAAATGACATTATTTGAACTTTACTGAATGTAGGGGTATTAAGTTAATTTATAGTTTTTTTCATTCCATGGCAAACCAAACACTATAATCCTGATTCTGAGCTTGATTCCAATAGTAAAACCAAACAACATTGTTTTCTTTCCATTCCATTCCCATTCCGATTTTGATTTCATTCTGCGAACCAAACGCCACCTTAGCGTAAACACTATACCTAGCTCTTTACCAAGGTGATAAAATCAGGTTTTAGTGTGTGATCTACCTATTTCTTTACCAAGGTAAGCAGCTAATGTCCTAGCTTGAGCACTAAACTTGATACTTAATTGAGGTCATCAACTCAAATTCTACGCAAGTGCACTACCTATTTCTTTACCAAGGTGATTAATTCATACTTTAGCGAGAGCACTCTATCTAGTATGTGATTGATAAGAGTCAAATTATTACATTTTTGTTATGATTTAAATGTTGATACTTGTGTAAAAATTGTGTTTATTTAATTATTTAATCCACAAATGTCATTTCACAAGTATTTCGTGTTTAAAGTGCAATTTCAGGTAAAATCATGATTTTGGAGAAGTTTGGGACAAATTTCAATGATCGGGTGATGAGTGCTCAAAAAGCACTAAAATAACCATGATTTTATGCACATTAATTGATTAAAAATATATATATTTATATGTTTTATCATATATTTATATAAATTTGTCTTTTTTGGAATCACGGGTATTTTTATTGTTTTTCAGGTATTTTGGCTTAAAAACGCAATTTAAAGACTCAAAGAAGAATACTTGAAGCAATACATCACAAATATATTAATAAATAAGTGGGAAAAGGTCAACAAAAATGGAAAAATTGGACAAAATGGGTCGAAAAGGTCAAAAATGTCAAAAAGAAAAAATCGCTGCACAGTAGCACCACAAGACGCCTCTTTACGTGCGCCGCGCGTTGACACTCTATCCGCTGCGTGGCAGCTGGCATCGTTCACGTCTTGAAGCCGTGACAAAGACAGCCAACCGCGCAATAAGTTTTCACCCCATTTTTCACGTGACCCACGTGACGTCACGGTGACGTCATTGGCGACCTCAAGATTTCCATTACACGTTTTTTAATTTTTTAATATTTATTTTACCATTTTTTTACTCATTTTTTCTCTCCATCCTCTCCTATAAATACCCCCCTTCCCTTCACTTCAAAACACACTTCAAAACACACTTCTCTCTTCTTTCTTTCTCTCTTTTCTTAGATTTTTAGTTTTTCTTATGTTTTCTTAGTTTTTAGCTTTTCTTAGTTAATTTCTCTTAGTTTTAGAGTTCTTCCCTTTTTAGGGAAGAACTAGTTATGATTTTGTAATATTTTAGCTTTTTGATTCAATAAATGGGAGTGCAAATTCCGCTTGGAGTTTTTCTAGCAACGGGAATGGCATCAATCGTAAGGATTTTATTTTCTTTGCAGTTATTTTTTATGCTTTATTCTTACATGTTATATTTAATTTGTCTGTGATTAAATTTAACTGCTATTGTTGTAAAAATGATGTAATAATAACGTTGTTATGCTTATAAATATTAAATAGGTAAAAATCTCTAAAATGAATTGATTTTATTTTTATTCAAGATTTTATATTAAGAATGTTAGAGAGAAATATATTATTTTTCATTACAAACTTAAATCGAAAATTAGATTTTAAGGTTTAGTTATCCGGTCTGATTTAGAGTAGTGCTCTTTTATTTGTTGATACAATCGCCCGGTAGTTAGAGTGAAGCTCTATTTCAAAAGTTTTTATAAGAATTATTATCTGAAAATGTATTGACAACATGTTTTCAGTAGTGGTTTTAAAACTTGAAAGTTAGTACTCGGATAACTAAATTCTTAGGTTTAATTTGAACACCTTGAATAAAGTTTAAACTGTCTAACCACACCAAAGGTGGCATTTAAATGGTTCATCTTCAATCTCTTAGAAAAAGGAATTAATTTAATTAACCAAATTAGTTATCAACCCCACCCATAGGTGTTAATTGATTTGTTTAGTTAACAAAGAATATCTAACCACACCAAAGGTGGTATTCATACAAAAAAGGGAGAATCAATAAATATCAATTCATATCTTTAATAACCTAAATAATACGAGCAAGCATAATTAACTTAGTTATTATATCCATAAATACTCCACTATTTATAAAAGATAAAATTTGCATGAATGTTTATTGAATCTATGTTTATTTTTATGTTAGTAGATTAAAAACACAAAACCCAAAATATCGTGACACGATGTTTAGGATTTAATTTCGTTTTTAAAAGTTTGAATAATAAATTAAAAACCACATACATTCCTTCCTTAGATCGACCTTGGGAGTATACTTATCATTTTCTACAAAATGATTCGTGCACTTGCGAGAGTTTTACAAATATTAAAACCAAAGTATTTGCGAGAATCGGCGATGCCGGTTTTCGCTCATCATCAGGATTGAGTGAAAATAAAAAGAAAACAAAGTTTCAAAATTTGGAAATCCCGCCACCGGCGAGATGATTCTCACTGCCGGCGAAAATCTTACAGAGAGCACGGCGAAAATCTTCCCGAGAGCATGGATTTTGGCAGATGCAAATCTCGCCGCCGGCCAAATAATATCTCTGTTGGCAAGACACCTTTATCCGCCAGCCAAATTATCTAGCCTCCGGCGAGAATCAAAGGAACAAAAATTTTAATTTTCCAGAAATCTCGCCGCAACGAGAATAATGTCACCGCCAACGAGTTTTGTCTGAAACCACATTTTTTATGTTGTTTTATTCCGAAATTGCCCCCAAAACCCTAGATCTATATATACAATATGATAGAGAAAGAGGCCACGGCAGAGGGAGGAGGTCTAAGACATTTTTGGAGGAGAAAAGGCAATTTTGGAGAGAAAGTTTATAGAAGCTTGAAGGATCATCACCATTTTTGCTACCAAGTCTTCATCTTCAAGAGTTTTTCATCTCTTCTCCTTAGCTTTTATTTTCTGCATTTTATTCAGATTTGTTATTCATGGATTCAATTGAGATAATGTTTGTTCTTATTTCTATTATGAACTAATTCATTTTTTCTAAGGCTATGATGTAGTTGAATCAAGAAAATCTGATTTCTTTTGTTATTGTTATATGAGTTCATTGTTTTCAAGTTGAATATTTATTTCTAGGCTTAATGCTTTTAAATTTCTGGCCAAGATTTAGATGATTTGTTGCATTATATTGAGACCGAGAGGAGATGTGTAATGAATGCTTCTTGTGATAAATACCGTATGTTGAATGCAAGTGTGAGAACTAATGCATGATGTGTGTAGTTATTCTAGAGATTTCATAAATCGTAATATGCTTGTTTGTGATTAAATCTTCATAGAAATATAGTTGGTTTTCATAGATAAGTAATTCTAATATAACTCGAGAGAGAGTATTAGGTAAATTTGGGTTTTTCAACTATCACTTTTAGCTTTGATTCTCATATAACATGACTTGAAATTGGATTGAATTGATTTAGCGAAATCAAATGCCTTAGCGTTTTTAATCATTTGTGAACAACATTCAATTGTGTTATTTGCGTTTATTTTTAAGTTAACTTGCTTCTTAAACAATTTCAACAATTCGGTTTTAAAATAAGATTAGGATTTGTCAATTTCGGTACTTAGTAACACCATTCCTTGTGGGTTTGATATCCGTACTTTTATACACTTTATTACTTGAGCGATTCGTACAGTTGTGAAAATACGCATCAAGTTTTTGGCACTGTTACCGAGGAATGGTTTGATTTTATTAATATCGATACTACCTAATATTAGTTTTAATTTGAAGTTAATTTGCTATTTCATTCTTTCATTTTTAATTTTGTTTATTTTTCTCTTTTATCTTATTTATCATAAAAAAGGTAACTTTGTGTTGGTTTTGTGCTAGGTGATTTTCTAGTTGTAGGATTGTTGTATGAGACGTACAAGAAGCCTTAACCTTTTTCCATTTGATCCGGAGATTGATAGAACATATAGGCGTCTAAACCGAGAGAGAAGGCGTTCAACCTCAACTCCTAATATACAATCAGCCAAGGATCCACCATTTGTTGAGGGAGGTGGAAATCTTAAAGCTTTGAGGGATTATACTGCCCCTAATGTTGCTGGAACTACTTCGGGTATAAGGAGGCCAACTGTTCAAGCCAATAACTTTGAGATAAAACCATCCTTTATCCAAATGGTTCAATCAAATCAGTTTGGGGGAATGTCAAAGGATGATCCAAATGCACATATTGGTTACTTTCTGGAGGTGTGTGATCTTTACAAGATAAATGGTGTGTCTGAAGATGCTGTAAGATTGAGGGTTTTTCCTTTTTCACTTCGAGATAAATCCAAGGAGTGGCTAAACTCATTACCACCGGGATCAATTACAACATGGAATGAGTTGATTCAAAAATTCTTGTCCAAGTTCTTTCCTCCTACTAAGATGGAAAAGTTGAGGAATGAAATCACATCTTTTACATAGTATGACCAAGAATCATTGTATGAAGCTTGGGAAAGATTCAAAGAAATGTTGAGGAAGTGCCCACATCATGGTATACCGATTTGGCTGCAAGTCTCTACATTTTATAATGGGTTGGTTTCAAACTATCGGGCAATGATTGATGCTGTAGCTGAAGGGTCTTTAATGGGAAAAACACCGGAGGATGCTCATGAGTTGTTAGAGATTATGGCAGAAAACAACAATTAGTGGCATTCAGAGCGGGTAACTGCAAAAAGACCAGCAGTAGTGCATGAAATTGATTCAGTGAATGCCTTGTCGGCTCAAGTTGTTGTTCTTTCAAGAAAGATGGATTCTTTGTCATCTAAGTTCGAATCCAAACCAACTGCACAATGTGATTTATATGGTGGAAATCATGCTAGCATCGAGTGCCAAGTTGGAAATCCATTTGTTCACCAAATGTTGAGCAAGAAAATTATGTTTCAAATTTCCAAAAACCTCAACATAACCCATATTCAAACACCTACAATCCAAGTTGGAGAAATCATCCAAATTTGTCATGGGGAAATAACCAAGGGGGGTTCAAACCGTCATTATCTTCCTACCAACCCCAAGAGAAGAAACAAACAGATTTGGAAGGAATTTTGGGAAAGTTCATTGAGGAGTCAAGAAAAAATTTCAGAAATCAAGAGGCAATCAATAGGGACATCTAAAACCAACTGGGGCAGATTGTAGAAAGGTCTCAAGGATCATTGCCTAGTGACATAATAAATCCCAAAGAGCATGTAAAGGCTATCACATTGAGAAGCGGTAAAGAACTTGAATGGCAGAGGAAATAAGAGAAAAGGATGGAAGAATCTAAAGAAAATCCATCAACATCCCAAGATGTTCAACCTTCCCTAAATGCGAAGTATAAGCCTCCTATCCCATATCCTCAAAGATTGAATAAGAAAAAGCTTGATAATCAATTTGATAAATTTCTGGATATTTTTAAGAAATTGCATATTAACATTCCTTTTGCAAAGATGTTGGAACAAATGCCCAAGTATGCAAAATTCATGAAGGAAATTCTATCAAAGAAGAGGAAGTTGGGAGATTATGAAACTGTCATGCTAAATGAGGAGTGCAGTGCAGTTCTTCAAAGAAAACTACCATAGAAATTGAAAGACCCAGGGAGTTTTACTATACCTTGTACTATAGGAAGTTTCAATTTTGATAAATTCCTATGTGATTTAGGAGCAAGCATTAATTTGATGGCACTTTCTATTTTCAGGAAACTAGGGCTGGGAGAAGTGAAGCCCACTTCAATCTCTCTACAATTAGTGGATCGATTGGTGAAATATCCTCGAGGGGTAATTGAGGATGTTTTAATTAAAGTTGATAAATTTATTTTGCCTGCAGATTTCGTGGTGGTTGACATGGAGGAAGATAGAGAGGTACCGTTGATATTGGGGAGACCGTTTCTTGCAACTAGAAGAACATTAATTGATGTTCAGCAAGGAAAGCTCATTCTACGGGTGCAAGATGAACAAGTGACTTTTGATGTTTTCAAGCAATGAAATTTCCAAGTGAATAACATTCTTGTTTTCAAATTAACACTCTTGACAGGTTAATCTTGGAAACTTTTGAGGAGAGAACTCCATTGCTACCACTAGAAGCTTGCCTTATGAAATCTGCAACAATTGAAGAGGAAGATGAGGGAGTGAGATAATGTTCTGAATTACTGGCAACACTTGATGAATATTTGTTCAGTGATGAAACATTCAAGGAGTTGGGAACAAATGAAACTCCAACCTCAGTGGTAAAGAAGGAAGCCAATAAGATTGAGCTAAAGCCACTACCGTCCCATCTAAGATATTCCTATCATGAAGACTCTGAATCCTTTCCTATTATTATTAACAATTCTATGAATGATGAAGAGGAAAACAAGCTATTAGGAGTTCTTTGGACTCACAAAGCCGCAATTGGATGGACAATGGCGAACATCAAAGGGATTAGCAACTCTGTTTGCATGCATAAAATCTTGATGAATGAAGAGTACAAGCCCACAATTCAGCCACAAAGGCGCTTAAACCCAAAAATGCAAAAAGTGGTCAAGGATGAGGTGATTAAGCTTTTGGATGCTCGGGCAATTTATCCGATTTCAGATAGTGCATGGGTAAGCCCAATTCATTGTGTACCAAAGAAAGGAGGAATCATAATTGTAGAAAATGAAAACAATGATCTTATTCCAACAAGGATAGTGACTGGGTGGAGAGTGTGTATTGATTATCGAAAGTTGAATGATGCCACCCGAAAAGATCATTTTCCTTTGCCATTTATTGATCAGATGTTGGAAAGATTGGCTAGACATGCTTATTATTGTTTCCTTAATGGATATTCGGGGTACAACCAAATTGCAATTGCACCAGAGGATCAAGATAAGACAATATTTACATGCCCTTATGGTACTTTTGCATACAGAAGGATGCCATTCGGTTTATGTAATACACCTGCAACTTTCCAAAGATGCATGATAGCGATTTTCTCTGATATGATCAAAAGGTTTATTGAGGTTTTTATGGATGATTTTTCTGTTTTTGGCCATTCTTTTGATAATTTCTTGCATAATCTCTCTTTAGTCTTACAGCGTTGTAAAGACACAAATTTAGTGCTAAATTGGGAGAAATGTCACTTCATGGTTCAAGAGGGAATTGTTCTTGGCCATCGGATTTCAAAGGGAATAGAAGTGGACCGTGCAAAGGTGGAAGTGATCGAAAAATTACCACCTCCAACAACTGTAAAGGGTGTTAGAAGTTTCTTGGGACATGATGGGTTTTATAGAAGATTTATTAAGGATTTTTCAAAAATAACAAAACCTCTTTGCAGTTTGTTAGTTAAAAATGCATAGTTTGATTTTTCTTCTGATTGTTTGCAGGCTTTTAACTTTTTGAAGGAAAAGCTCACTTCAGCCCCTATAATTTGTGCACTGGATTGGAGTCTTCCATTTGAGGTAATGTGTGATGCCAGTGACTATGCTATAGGTGTTGTTTTGGGCCAAAGGAAGAATAAGTTATTGCATGTGATTTATTATGCAAGTAGGACATTGAAAGATGCACAACTTAATTATGCAACAACTGAGAAAGAGCTTTTGGCAGTAGTGTTTGCATTTGATAAGTTTAGATCTTATTTAATTGGGTCTAAAATCATTGTTTATACTGATCATTCTGCTCTTAAGTATTTGCTAGCCAAGAAAGATGCCAAGCCGTAATTACTAAGATGGATTCTTCTCTTGCAAGAATTTGACTTAGAAATCCAGGACAAGAAGGGGACCGAAAATTTGGTTGCTGACAATTTGTCCAGGTTGGAGGAAGATTACCTTGAGGTTGAAGGACAAATTAATGAAACATTTCCTGATGAGAAATTTCTTGCTATCCGAACGGCTCCATGGTTTGCTGATTATGCAAATTATTTGGTCAAGAAAATTTTACCTCTTAACATGTCTTATCAACAAAGAAGGAAATTCTTTTCTGATTTGAAACAATATTTTTGGGATGAACCTTACTTGTATAAACATTGTGCAGATCAAATTATTAGAAGATGTGTGCCAGAGGAAGAAATGGAAAGCATTCTTCGTCATTGCCATTCGAAGGAAGTTGGAGGACATTTTGGTGGAACAAAAACTGCAGCAAAAATTTTGCAATCCGGATTCTATTGGTCTTCATTGTTTAAAGATGCTTTCAAGTTTGTTTCAATGTGTGATTATTTCCAAAGGAGCAGAAATATTTCACGGAGACATGAAATACCCTTAAATAATATTTTGATAATTGATTTATTTGATGTTTGGGGTATTGATTTTATGGGACCTTTTCCTTCATCTCATCCTAATAAATACATTCTTGTTGGTGTATACTATGTCTCTAAATGGGTGGAAGCAGTTGCCTTGCCTACCAATGATGCTGATGAGTGCTCAAAAAGCACTAAAATAACCATGATTTTATGCACTTTAATTGATTAAAAATATATATATTTATATGTTTTATCATATATTTATATAAATTTGTCTTTTTCAGAATCACGGATATTTTTATTTTTTTTGAGAACTTTTGGCCAAAAACCGCACTGTAAAAACTCAAAGAAGAATACTTGAAGCAATACATCACAAATAAATTCATAAATAAGTGGAAAAAGTTCAACAAACATGGAAAAATTGGACAAAATGGGTCGAAAAGGTCAAAAATGTCAAAGATCGAAAAATCGCGCGTACTTCAAATTTCAATGGCCATTACAAGGCTGGCAGTCATAGGCCGCGCGCGCCAATGCCTTAGCTGCGCGCGCCCGTGCGCGTTGATCACCCAGCATACGCGCAACATGGCATCCTTACCACGTTGCCTACGGCGCCAGCGCAAAGGCCGTAGCCATGTGCCATGGAAGGCCACGCCAATCGCCAGCCGGCGCGCCCAACGCGTTTTTGACCCATTTTTCACGTACTGGCCGCCCATGACGTCATGCGGCGTCATTGATGACCTCAACAGGTCCAAAAACACGTTTTTATTTTTTTTAATATTTTTTTTTAACATTTTTTAATCATTTTTCTCTCCATCCTCACCTATAAATACCCCCTTCCATTCACTTCAAAACACACCTCAAAACCTCACTTCTCTCTTCTTTCTTTCTCTCATTTCTTAGTTTTTAAGTTTTCTTTAGTTTTCTTTCTTAGTTTCTAAGCTTTTCTTAGCTTTTCTCTTAGTTTTTAGTTCAATTGTCTTAGGTTTAGAGTTCTTCTCTTTTGAGAGGAACTTGTAATGTTTTTGTAATAATTTAGATTTTTGATTCAATAAATGGAAGTGCAAATTCCGCTTGAGGTTTTCTAGCAACGGGAATAGCGTCGAAGTTACTGTAAGGATTTTATTTTTCTTTACTGAGTTATTTTTATGCTTTATTCTTACATGTTATATTTAATTTGTACGTGATTAAATTTAAGCTTGTGCTAGTCATTGCTTTATAATCATGATATAATAATAACGTTGTTATGCTTACTTGAAAATATTAAATAGGTGAAAATTTCTAAAATGAATTGAGTTTATTTTTATTCAAGATTTTATATTAAGGATGTTAGAGAGAAATATATTATTTTTCATTACAAACTTAAATCTGAAAGTTAGACTTTAAGGTTTAGTTATCCGGTCTAATTTAGAGTAGTTTTCTTTTATTTGTTGGTACAATCGCCCGGTAGTTAGAGTGAAGCTCTATTTCAAAAGTTTTTATAAGAATTATTATGTGGAAATGTATTGACAACATGTTTTCAATAGTGATTTTAAAACTTGAAAGTTAGTACTCGGATAACTAAATTCTTAAGTTTAATTTGGACACCTTGAATAAAGTTTAAACTGTCTAACCCCACCAAAGGTGGCATTTAAATGGTTCATTTTCAATCTCTTAGAAAAAGGAATTAATTTAATTAACCAAATTAGTTATCAACCCCACCCATAGGTGTTAATTGATTTGTTTAGTTAACAAAGAGTATCTAACCCCACCAAAGGTGGTATTCATACAAAAAAGAGAGAATCAATAAAATATCAATTTATATCTTTAATAACCTAGATAATATGAGCAAGCATAATTAACTTAGTTATTATATCCATAAATACTCCACTAATATAAATGATAAAATTTGCATGAATATTTATTGAATCTGTAATTATATTTATTTGTAGATAAATATTTATTGAATTTGTATCTATGTTTATTTTTTTTATTTAATTAATCTGCATATATGTTTATTTTATGTTATTAGATTAGAAACACAAAAACCAAACTATCGTGACAGGATGTTTAGGATTTAATTTCGTTTTTAAAAGTTTGAATAGTAAATTAAGAACCACATACATTCCTTCCTTAGATCGACCTTGGGAGTATACTTATCATTTTCTACGAAATGATTCGTGCACTTGCGAGAGTTTTACAAATATTAAAACCAAAGTATTTGCGAGAATCGGCGATGCCGGTTTTCGTTCATCAGATGCCAGGGTTGTGATTAATTTTCTCAAGAAGAACATATTTTCCAGATTTGGCACACCTAGAGCAATTATAAATGATGGAGGTAAGCATTTTTGCAATAACCAATTTGAGGCTTTGTTGCATAAATATGGAGTAACACACTAGATAGAAACACCTTACCATCCTCAAACTAGTGGACAAGTTGAAGTGTCAAACCAAGAGTTGAAAAGGATCCTTGAAAATACTGTAAATAACTCACACAAGGATTGGTCAAGGAAACTAGATGATGCACTTTGGGCCTATAGGACATCCTTCAAGACACTTATCGGCATGTCTCCATACCGATTGGTGTATGGAAAAGCTTGTCACCTTCCAGTTGAATTGGAACATCATGCATATTGGGCAATTAAAATTCTGAATTTTGATCTTAAGGCAGCATGTGAAAAGAGGGTGTTGCAATTGAATGAGATGGATGAAATAAGGAGTGATGCTTATGAGATTTCCCGAATATACAAGGACAAGATGAAGGTTTGGCATGATAAGCACATTTTGAGGCGAAACTTTGAGGTGGGACAGAAAGTGTTGCTTTATAATTCCCATCTCAGATTTTTTTCGGGAAAGCTAAAATCTCGTTGGTCAGGACATTTTCTAGTAACCAAGGTGTTTCCTTATGGAGCAGTTGAGATCAGTCATGAAACAAAGGGAACTTTCAAGGTGAATGGACAACAATTGAAGCCATATTTTGATGGAGAATTCAGCAAGCAGAAAGATTCTCTAGAGTTACAACAACCGCAGTAAAGAATGACAAAAAGTTTAGCTAATGACTATAACTTAAAGCGCTTAATGGGAGGCAACCCATCAGATTTTTTTTCTCATCTTTTATCTCATTTTATTTAAGCAATTTTAAATTTTAAATTTTAGCTTAAATTTTAAGTTTTGGTGAATTATTAGTTAGATTTTAAATTCTACACTTCATTTTATGATAATTTTATTTTTAATTAAATTTTCTTATTTTATTTGTCTTGTAGGTAAAAAAAAATATGCGACTGTGATTGATTTTCTTTTATTGTTAACCCCTTAATTTAACAAATTACTGTGCATGTGATGGTGCACATAACTCTTTTTCTCTTTGTGATGATGATAGCCATTTGCAGTTTTTCTTTCTTACATTGAGGACAATGTAAGGTTTTGGTTGGGGGTACGATAAACGGTAAATCTTTTCTTCGCTTCATTTTTAGTAGTTTTGTTTGTGTGTTTATTTGTGTTTAATTTTGATTTTCCATTTATTTTTCTGTATTTTGATTTAATTTCTTTTATTTGATTATTGTCTTATTTTTATTTGCATTTTTACTTGTTTTAATTTACACGTTGATGATAATAATGTGATTGTGATAACAAGTAGCTTTTAGAAGAAATTAAATTTTGCTTCGGTTTAAAGATAATTTCAAATGTTGATTTTACCTAGTTGGCGACTCTTTTGGTATGTGGTACGATTTGGCTGATTAGTCTAAATGCATAGAGAAGTCTTATGTGCGAATTTTTCATGGACATTTTTGTGATCTCAACAAACTCTAGAACTCATTTGAAAACCTCTTGAGGCAAAATAATTTGGAATTGCACTGTTTAGGATATGATGTAGGCCATTTTTGGATCGATTTTTCCATTTTAAGCCTACCTTATTATCCTTATATCACTAGTTACCTCTTTGAGCCTATTTAAATATATTGTTAGCCTTACTTTTCTTTCTTTTTGCCTTCTATAACCTACCTTTTATTGAGCCAATATATATATATATATATAATTCCTACCTTATTTATTAAGAGCACTTAATTTTGAACACAAACTTTTCAAGAGCAATTGGAGTAAGGATAAAAAAAACTCTTCTTCCACATATATTGGAAGAAATTGGGTGGGGTTTATGTCTTTTCAAGAGCAATTGGAGTAAGGATGGAATAAAAAAAAAGAAGAAGCCTTCACATTCTAGTAAATAAAAGAGTGTTAGTGATGGATGTACTGAGGTGAAAGATTGAGGAATAATTTTGTTTATCTTTGGAAAAAAGGGTTATGATCGGAAGAAACAATTTGGGTTAAATGGTGTTACTCTTTTACTTAATTGATTGTGTTTAATCTAATAAGTGCTCTTATTTGTATTTTGACACATCCCATTCTTTCTTAACCAAATACCTAAGCCTAACATTACAAGCCTCATAAAGTCCTATTGATCCGAAGTGGTGTATTTTCCTTCATTAGTGGAGAGAGGTTTGAAAAGTGAGCTTATGGAGTTTGAGATTTCACCTTTTGGTTTGTGGATGTTGTGCGTAATATTATCCGTGCATTATGACTATTGGTTTGTGGTTTGATGGATGTTTAAGAGTCAATAACAAAAGTGAAAATGACATTTGAGATTTCTTAAAGCTTAGGTGACATTTAATTATTCTATGTGTTATGTGTTATTTACAATTTTTGAGACATTTGTGCAAATTAATTGTTGTGTGATTTTATTGTTTTGAGTTAGGATAGTTATAGGTAAGATGTTTGTGGGTATCATCACTGAAAGCCTTCACGAGACTACAACTCATCCTACTAGGGCCGCCTAGGGGTTTAAAGGCTTATTGCATATGCTTAATGTAATTTTGTAAATAGAATAAATTTTCTTTGAATTTTTCTTTTAATGTCTCTTTTGAATTTATTCATAGATCGCTTTTCTTGCTAGAGACTAGCAAGAAGCTGGTTGGGGGTTGTTGATAAGAGTCAAATTATTGCATTTTTGTTATGATTTAAATGTTGATATTTGTGTGAAAATTGTGTTTATTTGATTATTTAATCCACAAATGTCATTTCATGGGTATTTCATGTTTAAAGTGAAATTTCAGGTAAAATCATGATTTTGGAGAAGTTTGGGACAAATTTCAATGATCGGGATTGAGTGAAAATAAAAAGAAAATAAAGTTTCAAAATTTGGAAATCTCACCGCCGGCCAAATAATCTCACCGCCGGTGAGACACCTTTAGCCGCTGGCCAAATTATCTAGCCTCCAGCAAGAATTAGAGGAACAAAAATTTTAATTTTCCATAAATCTCGCCGCTACGAGAATAATGTCGTCGCCGGTGAGTTTCGTCTGAAAACACATTTTTTATGTTGTTTTGTTCCAAAATTGCCCCCAAAACCCTAGATCTATATATACAATATGATGGAGAAAGAGGCCACGGCAGAGGGAGGAGGTCTAAGACATTTTTGGAGGAGAAAAGGCAATTTTGGAGAGAAAGTTTGGAGAAGCTTGAAGGATCATCACCATTGTTGCTACCAAGTCTTCATCTTCAAGAGTTTTTCATCTCTTCTCCTTAGCTTTTATTTTCTGCATTTTATTCAGATTTGTTATTCATGGATTCAATTGAGATAATGTTTGTTCTTATTTCTATTATGAACTAATTCGTTTTTACTAAGGCAATGATGTAGTTGAATCAAGAAAATCTGATTTCTTTTGTTATTGTTATATGAGTTCATTGTTTTCAAGTTGAGTATTTATTTTGCATGCTTAATGCTTTTAAATTTTTGGCCAAGATTTAGATGATTTGTTGCATTATATTGAGACCGAGAGGAGATGTGTAATGAATGCTTCTTGTGATAAATACCGTATGTTGAATGCGAGTGTGAGAACTAATGCATGATGTATGTGGTTATTCTAGAGATTCTATAAATCGTAATGTGCTTGTTTGTGATTAAATCTTCATAGAAATATAGTTGGTTTTCATAGATAAGTAATTCTAATATAACTTGAGAGAGAGTATTAGGTAAATTTGGGTTTTTCAACCATCACTTTTAGCTTTGATTCTCATATAACATGACTTGAAATTGGATTGAATTGATTTAGCGAAATCAAATGCCTTAGCATTTTTAATCATTTGTGAACAACATTCAATTGTGTTATTTGCATTTAGTTTTAAGTTAACTTGCTTCTTAAACAATTTCAACAATTTGGTTTTCAAATAAAATTAAGATTAGTCAATTTCGGTACTTAGTAACACCATTCCTTGTGGGTTCGATATCCGTACTTTTGTACACTTTATTACTTGAACGATTCGTACACTTGTGAAAATACGCATCAGTGATCAAGGTTAGCAGCTCGTATTTTAGCGCGAGTACTTTACCTAGTTCTTTACCAAGATGATCTGCTCATATTTTAGCCTATACAATCTACCTAGTACGTGATCGTGATGATCAACTCGTACTATAGCACGAGTATTCTACCTAGTTCTTTACTAAGGTGATTAACTCATACTTTAACACGAGCGTTCTACCTGGTACGTGACCAAGGTGATCAACTCATTCTTTTTCATGAGCATTCTACCTGCTTCATTGCCAAGGTGATCAACTCCTGTTTTAGCGCTCTACCTGGTACATTACCTAGGTGATCAACTTCTGTTTTAACTCTTTTAATGCCTTGTTACTTCTCAAAAGTTTATAGTTTTTGGACACTTTCATTGATATGTTTGTTCCCTTGAATTTGTAATTCTGTGTTCTCCCTTCTCATTTCCTCTCGCTCTCTTCTAACATCCAACAACTTTTATGCTACGTTAGCACTTAAATTTTTCTCTAAGCATGGTAGATCATTTTAATTAGAGGTTTTTGAATTTAATATTAAAAGTCTTCGATCTTGATCCATGCAATGGGTTTCAAAATGTTAAGGATAATAAGATTTTACAGAGATAAACAAGATAGATGTAATATATGCTACCAAATGTGTTTGGTTCATGGCTATATATATATATATAGTATTTACATGGATACATAGGGATTCTACGTCACCATTTGTCACTTATTAAACTAGTATATACAATAGATACTAAGGTACGGCCTAGTGAATAGGTCTAGCCTTCAATTCGTGTATTTTGGACTTATCAACAAACCATATGGTCGTGAATCAATAGTCTTATCATTATGTAGCACTAACAAGAGATTTTTAAGTGATCCTGTGCTTTCTTGTAACTTTTTCTTCAAGATCAAATGCTTTTATTAGATGATCATATGTAGATGGCTCAATCAAATCACTATATATATATATATATATATATATATATTATTTTGTTTAGTTTTTTACTTGTTCCCTTCTCTCTTTCTCTCTCTGTATATATATTTATATGTTTTTTTTTTCTTTCAAAAAGTAACCTCCCTAATGCAATTCTGGATTATACACTAATTCTTTTAGTATTAATCTCATATTGGCAAAAGATCTATGCTAATAATTGGCACCGAAAGATTTGCCGCTCATAAAGAAGCTATACAGCATCCCAAATTTGAACCGCAAACCTTTTGTATAAAAGATCTCAATGATTCTTCACATATTGTCAACTGAAATCATCACTAAAACCGTCCCATCTCTAAATATACCTAGTTTCTTATTATTTTGATTTTACTTAGAAAGTTAAGGAAAAAGCCAAAAACATTTGTAGAAATGAATCAGTCACTGTTAATTTCCTCACTGGTTTCTTAGTACATACGTACGGAACATTTTATATTATATATTCCGTAGGAGGCATCAACGTTACAATATACAATATATAGATATAAATTATGTGGATGTAATTAATGTGATGTTATTACTTTAAAAAAAAATCTAATGACTCATAAGAATTGATGATTGAAATTCCTTAAGACAAACATATATACTTGATTCTTGGAATTCGGTAGAGACAATTAGTTTAAACAACTTAGATCTTCCAATTATAAAGATATTAAGCTAATTTTATGCAAAATTATAGAGATAATGATACATAATACATAGATTTGTCCGGATTGGATCATTTTAATTACAATCCCAAGCTCACACAAATATTCATCACTCTAATTAAAGCTCCTTCACTTGAAGTGCCTAGCTATTAATTCTCACCTTAGATGGATATAGTAATTTAGATTATTAATTAACCTAAAAAAGTTCTTTTTTTTTATTTAATAAAAAAAAAAGCTTCAGCAAAAGGGTATAACTAAATTGTGCAAATTAGCTTGGCTAGTAGCACAGGCTGCAATATTGTAACAGCTTCCCTGAACATCATCCAAGTTCCAAAGTCCATCCCACATAGTATCCTCGTTCGATGCCTCGAGCGTAGACACATTTTCATTGAGCATAGAGCAAGAAAAACCTTGTTCCACAGTTGAATGAGGGTACATACTAGGCATAATATCTTGCTTCATCACTTGAACTTGAGGCACTGATGGAATTTTATGATCATTTTCATCTAGTAAAGCCATAATCCTTTTCAACTCCAATTGATCATTCAATCTTAATTGTTGTTGCTGCAGTTGCTGTTGCTGTTGCTGCTGCTGAAATTGTTGCAGTTGATGGAATTGTTGCCTCCTGAAGAGACGATTTTTCACCTTTTCAGAGACATCATCAATAGGAACTTTTGTTTTTTTCTTGAAATGAGTCCTCCAATAATTCTTGATCTCATTATCTGTTCTTCCAGGCAAGCTTCTAGCAATTGTTGACCACCTACAAATATTTATTAATTTATTTCAGAACTTAATGAAACATTATGTCACAAATCACATAATTCTATGTCAGGAAAATTAAAAGACAAAATTAGTATATCATAGAACTTTTACCTGTTGCCCCACCTAGCATGAAGTTCTACAATTATGCTCTCTTCATGTGGAGTAATCTGGCCTCTCTTTAAATCTGGCCTCAAATAATTAACCCACCTTAATCTGCAGCTTTTCCCATTCCTTTTCAGCCCTGCATATGAAACAGAGAAGTTACTAGTCAGTGAATCATACCATCAAATGCAATAACATAACAAAACAAAAAAACTATAATGTTAGCAACAATTTAGTAGCAGAATAGAAACTAAGCTCATAATTAACTACAAAGCATACTGCTATTTTAGCAATCAAAATAAGCCCTTTTTTTTCTTCTCACGTCACAATAGTTTCTGAGTATTAGTTGAAACTTGTACCAAACATAATGTTTATTTAGACATTTGAAACTTGACGTATAAAAAAATGGTTTAATTATATAGTATAATTTTTTTATTTTTAACTTTTCAAAAAAATATTTGTTAAGGTTATAAGAAAATTAACATATATTTTTCATAATTAGAAAGGGATAAAAATGAGATAAGTTTAATAACTGAACCAAGAAAAGAAGTAGCTTAAATTATATTCTGTTATTACCAGCAAGTCTAGCTACAGAGTTCCATCTTCCTTCACCATGAAGCCTAACATACTCAATAAGCAATCTATCTTCGTCTGCAGTCCAAGGGCCTTTCCTCCAACCCTCTTCTTCTATAACTGCCCAACCTATATGACCTGCCATCACACCCGAATACATGTAAAAGCAAAAAAAAAAAAAAAAAGTTTAGAAGAATAGAAGATGCTTAGGTAATTTTTTTGTTTTTTTTTTTTTTTTTGTCTTCCAAATTCTATGTTAATTTGAGTTAGTGTTTGCTGCTTATTTATATCTGCAACCCAACCCTTATTTTTTTTTTTTTTTTTGCTATCAGTCATTTTTTGCTGTCCTTTTCAAATCATCCCTATCTTCTTTACTGTTTAAGGTACTTGTGATCTTTTCAAATTCCATCACCACTTTGTGAAATGACCAAATTATACTCTTTCCATATAATTTCGTTTGGGTTGAGTGTGACTTTTGTAAGCATCTTTGTAATCTATGGTTCATAAGCCCTTTATGTGTGATGATCATTTGAATCAAGTGGCTGAGATAGATGGGGATGGTTTGGGAATATAATAAATCTGTTAAGACATTGGGTGACAAGTTTTAACAAAAGGATCCAAATCTATTTTTGCTCTCTATTACGTAGGATGCCAAGTTAAATCAAATTTATCTTACTATCACAATAATTAATATTCCTTAAAAAAATAAATTTTATTATTTCAATCAATAATTATTTATTATATCAATTATAAAAATAATATAATTTATGATATAAAATATACAATAGTTAATGATATGGTAAATTCAATTCATTTATAATTGATTTGATGAACTAATGAATTAAAAATATAAAATTATTAGTTTTTTAAAATATACATTTGTTTTAAAAGTAATTATTATAATGTTATTACAAAAAATCATAACTAAGGATACTATTTTTTATTTTATTTTTTTTATAAAAATATAATTAAAATAATATTTACATTAATATTTTTATTTTTAAATAAGATTATAATTTTTTTTTCAAAATACAAATGATATATGTCATAAGTTGATTAACGTAACACATTTAAAAATTAAAAATGAGCCGAGTTATGTTACTAAATTTTTTAATAAAATGAATTAAGTTATAATTTAATTAACATAAATTAAACATATATGTTAGATCTTCTTAATTCATTTCATACCTTAATAATTATTATTGATTTCGTCATAATTTTTAATACTTATATGATTTATATAAAAATAAAATATTAAGATAAATATATTAGACCTCCTATCAATGCCTTCGTATTCGTTCATGTAAGAATCTCTACTAAGTGAGATAAAAGAGAAAGAATAATGCTATATATAATGTAAGTTAAGTTGTGGTTTATTTTAAATTAATATGTTATTTTATAATTAATAAAAATATTATATAATAAAAAACACTCTTACAAGAGGGATCCCTTATAACAGATATTCAATTAAGATGTATTAAATAAAATTATTTATTTTTGTATAAATTAAAAAAAATTATTTTTACATAATTAAAATTAAATTTTATGTATAAAATAATTATTTGATGAGATTAATTTTAAAAAAAAAACACACATTTTCCAAAGGGAAAATAGGAATCGTATGGCTTGAAGACACGTCGAAACTAGGGCATATGGATTTGGACGCTAAGAATTAGTAGCTTAATAGCATAACATAATCTAGGAATTGAAAATAATAATTTAAGTGGGTGGTGGAATTTGTAACTTGAAAATTACTGCAAAGCCAATGAGATTTCGACAGGTGCTTGATTTGCTTACTTCTTAAGGAGATTGATACATGTGATTCATCATCAAATCTCGGTTAAATATAATTTGTTAGATACCATTTTGGGTATTGGGCTATTAAAATATGAAGGGCACTTATGGTTTTTGAAACGCGTCACCATGGCACACGTGTGTTTTTCATTGTATTTTTGGAATTAGTGCTCTGTGGACCTCTTGAAGCAATGATTTTTTATTTTAATTTATGTTTTTTAATTGCTAAATATAAATGCAATTTTTAATACTCTTGTTAATTAATAAAACTTTTAATTTGTAATTTTATTTTTTTTTGCATGTGATGAAAAGAAACATAATCGTTGTTGTGCTGAAATAATACAAAAAACTAGAAATTACTACAGCAATATTGATGATAATAGTAATTGTTAATTTGTTATTATTAATATATGTACATCTAGAATAAGGTAATTTTGATTTTGATTTTAATTTTAATTTTTATTAATATTTTGTTAGATAGCTTCCCTCTCAAAGGGAATAGTACTGAATCTTACTCTTTTCTTTTCCGATAATATATTTCGGTCTTATTTATATAATCAAGGCTGTTTTTCATTGTTGTGGTCATTTAGTATTTTCTAAAATATTATTGCCTAATTATTTTCTAGTTCAATTAAAATAAGATTCGGAGTTATAAAATAAATGTTAATTTATATATAATTAAATTTATTTTATAACGGTAAACTCCGAAAGTATATATATTGTAAATTATGTATAATGTATACATATATTATATATATTATTGATACGATAGCGTAAGATAAATTTGATTTTGTACATATTATACTTGACTTGTCTAGGTGATATTCCAATTCATTTTAACATACATAAAATTTTATAATTTTCTACCAATTAAATTATATTTAACTCTCGTTCTCCTGAGCTTAAATTTTAAACTCATATAAGTTTAAGGGTAAAATATTTTAAATTTAATTTTTATATAAAAACTAGTTACTTTTTTATTAAAATGTAATAAAATTATAATAACTCCATATTTTAATACGTATTTGTTCAAACATATTTTGTAAATTTTTTAATTATAATTTTTAATTTATAAAAAATTTATATTATTGATTATTAATTAATATTTTTAAATATTTAGGGTTTTTTTTGAAACATCACTAACATGACATATTTTTTATTCAAAAAAATTAATAAATTTAAAAATTATAATTATATTTTTTATTAATTTTTTTTACATCAAATAATAATTTTATGTAATTCAATCTTATAATTTAAAATAATAAAAAAAAATGAATATTAACGTTATAAGCTTACTTAACAAATCACTCTTGTTAATGGAAAGTATTTGTAAAGTATCAACTAAAGTTGATAATTTCAATGTACGAAACTAATAAACAACATATGATTGCATATTTTTGAAATTTGAAAGGTATTTATAAAATTTTAAAAACTACCACCATACATATATTAGAGATCGATAGACGGTGAATTTGTACACTTAATTACTTAATTTGATTTCTCTTCAAATTAATGTAGTAGTTACAAAAATTTAGTTAAATTATTCAAATCCTTTTATTTTTACCAATTTTAATAATATGTGTTTCTTATTTCATAAAAATTAATATATGTACCGTATTTTTAGAATATGTAATAAATATTTTTTTATGTTATAAGAAAAGAAAAATTCATTATGTTAAAAGTAAAACCCTGTTAATAAAGAAGTTACCTAATATAATTAAATCAAAAACAAATTCCATGTAAAAAGAATATGATAATTCAAATAAGTTTATCATTTTGGGTTACCATTTAGAAGTTAACATTTTGACTAAAACTATTTAGCATTCATGGAGCTCTATGTACTTCTTGGGTTTCAACGTACCTATATGGTGAAATTTACTTAATTAAATTAATTAAGAGTTGATTTCCTATTATTTATAATTTATAATTTTATTTTAAAATTTTTGAAATATGTACTTTTTATAACTTATTTCTATTTCTAATATTTTCTACATTTTTGATATTAAAAAAATCAATTTTGAAGTTCAATATGTATTTTCTTTAATTTTTTGACATTTAAAATTAATAATCGTTGACCATAATCAACTAAACATAAAATAATTTAAAAGCCAATGTTTTATAAAAATTTAACAACAATAAGTTTTAAAAATTATTTTCTTAAAATTAAGAAAATAAAAATTAGAAGGATTACTAATGACTCCAACAATCACATGTAAATCTGATTTTGTGATGACTGGTAGCTGGTAGTACAGCCTTGTTGCCACTTCATGTTTTTCCACAAAGATATATAAAGAAGAGATTACTTGTTCGATGTAAGTAGAAAATGAATTAAATGATAGTAGAAGATTGAAATAAAATAGAAAAAAAATTAGAAGATTGAGATAAAATTAGAAGAAACTAGAAGATTGAGATAAATTAGTTGAAAAGTAGAATATTGATATAACAATACAAGAGTGAACATTGGGAGAAAGAGAGAATAAAAAATACAAGAAAATAAAAAGTGTTGGGTCCCATATTTTAAGAAGATATTAAACTATAAAAATAATAATATTAATGTATAATTTATAAATAAATATAAACTTTGTTATTTTTAAAAATTAATTTTTTTATATTAAATATTTTATATTATTGATACACTATACTATTTTAGTTTCAATATTTACATGATTACCTCAAGGATTGGGAAAGGTGGTGAGGATAATATATCTATTAAAGTAGGGTTGGTCTCGAATAAATGTACAAACTTGTAAATTAATATTACGATGTACAGAACTATATATATAAATTAATGCATATAGTTTATCTTTTAAATTTTAATTAAATAATAACATATTAGATGAACTACATTAATGCACGTAGTTTAAGTATAATAAGTAGTACATACATATATAGTAATAAATATTACTTTTTTAAGGTGAATTTTTATGTTAAGGCCAATTAACCCTACTAATAAGACTGAAAACAAGATTTACATGTGGTTTGCTTATTGATTAACGGTTTTAAGACACAATTAAATAAATGAAAATTTGCGACTTTTACTTATCAAATTCTAATCACAGTGATATTAGAGATTAACCTTCTTAGACAACATGCACGTCTAACCTGACTGTCTGAATGAAAATCTTGTCCTTTAGGGATAGTATTGAGATTTAGGAGTTTCTATGTCATTAATATTAAAAATATCTTTTCATATATATATATATATATATATATATATATAATTTGTTTTATTTCAATCAACCATCGTTATACAATTATGATAAACACTTCGCTTAATCATTTATTATTAATTTCAAAGAAAATCGTGAAATTTATCCAAATAATTACCTTTTAATTATAGAGAAGGAGGCCGAAAAGGTGATACATTTAATTTAAGTTTTTTACTCAATTTTTATATTAATTTAATTTTATTGTTATAAAAAATTAACTATATAAGAAAAAATAATTTTTTTATATTTTTATTTTATTTTTTAATTATTTTGATTATAATTTATTTAAATTATAAAAAAATTATTTAATTTAATTAAAAAAATTAAAAAATAAAACTAAAAATATTTGTCATTAGAAGATAATTTTTTATTATAATAAGGCTTAATTATTACAAAAATTAAATACAAAATTAAAATATTATTTTCATAATAAATAAATAATCCTAATGATATTTTACTCTTAATTATAATAAAATGAATCTCTATTAATAATTCGTGTTCAGTACGGATACTCAGCAAAAGTGAAACCCCATTATATATTTATGCTGCTTGAACTTGTCTAACAGCTAAGCATGTGTTCATTATCATCCGTATGCTCCTTAATTATAATAATGATTATTTAAATACTAAAAACAACTATTTCATGTGCGAATGCTTATTCTATTACCTTTATCTTTTATTTTTCCTTCTAGGTGTCTTTTCATAGTAAATCATAGGATAATATTTTGGAGTCTCAAAGTACTTATTGTTATTTTTAACTCAGTGCTTTTCGTTCTTTTCTTTATTGGATAGTTGTGCTTTTACATTTCACACCCTTAAATATATGTATATGGTTTCTAGAAACAATTTTATTTTATTATTTTGAACATTTTAACATTAAATAACTTTTTTACTCAATAAAAAAACCAATTTTTATTTTTACTACTATTCAATTTTATTATTAGGAGTGTGGAACTAAATTTAGGGTTTTGTTTTTGTCTATGTGTGAATAAGTGTTGAAAATAGTGTTAATTTAAATAAAAAATTGATGAAAAAAAGTACTAAATTATGTTATCGTTATTTTCATAATTATGTAACCGTTACTTTAGGACTGTTATTTTCATAATTGTGTGAACATTGCACAACTTTTTTCAATTATAAATAAAAGGCAAAACTCTCAATTTTATGACACAACTCAACAATTCAAAAAATACTCTTGGTAGCAAACCAAATAAAATATACAAAAAATGTTTTTTGAAGTTTTATGAGCAACATAAATTTTTTAGAGGTGTAGTATTACGGACTTCATCAGTACAGTGAAGCTTTGAGATAGAAAAAAGATTATGGTTTGTTTTATCATGTAGACAATAAGATTGTGTTTGCTTACACAAATTTGACCAGAGTCACGAAACGTTTTAAAGAGAGTGACCAAGTTTATGACTCAACCCAAGCATTATATTTCAGTATATAAGTAATATTATTCTTAAATTGTTTTCACATAATTGTTACAATAATTTTAAGACGCTTTTCTATATACCATGTCTACTAAAATGTTAATTGCTGATCTCAAAAAACCGTTTCGTTTTGAGGTATTACACATTAAAAGATGGAGGCAAAAGATGTTATTTTTTTTAACCATGAAAAAGCTAAGGAAATTTAGAATGCACTTCAAAAGAAGTATGATACTAAAGAAGCTGGAACAAAGAAGTATGCTATCAACAGATACATGAAGTACCAAATAACTGATGACAAATCTATGTAAGCTCAATCACATGAACAGTGGAAGATTGCACATGAAATAACTTTTGAAGGTATGGATTTAGATGAACGATTTCAAGTTGCTAATATTATAAATAAATTACCCATGCATGGAAATATTTTAAGAATGTACTTAGATATAAAACTAAGGAATTGTCTCTAGAAAGTCTTATAACCCGTTTACGAATAGAAGAAGAAGCCCGAAAACAAGATTAAAAAGATGAAGTTCTCGTTGTCTTAAACAACAGTGCCAATAAGAAATCCTCTTCTATAATTTTGAAACCTAAAGGAAGAAACATAAAAACTCATAATTGCATTAATAACTAGAACCGTAATAACCAAAATAGAAACAGAAATAATCCTCCACGGAATGAACCTCAACCCCTTCAAGAAATAACAAATTCATGTGTTATAATTGTAACAAGCTTGGCCACTTGGCTAGGAACTTTTGGCATAGGAATCGTTCTACCCTATAGGCGAACTTTACTGAAGATCAGCTTATTGCTACGATATCTTAAATCAACTTTGTTGGTGGATCTTAGGGGTGGTAGGTAGACACTGATGCTTCTCACCATGTTTTCTATGATCGTGACATGTTTAAGTCCTATTCTGTGTTTGAGGATAAGAAAGTGTTGCTGGGAGAATCCCACTCCACTAAAGTTGCAGTACTTATGAGGTGGAATTGAAGTTTACCTCTGGAAAGACTGTCATATTCAAGGATGTCCTGCAAACTCCAGAGATGAGAAAGAACTTAGTTTCAGGCTATCTTTTAACAAAGCTAGGTTTACTCAAACTATAGGAGCTAATTTGTATACAATAACTAAAAATAATATTTTTGTTGGGAAAGGGTATCCCAATGATGGCATGTTTAAATTGAATGTTGAGTTTAATATTTGTCATGCTAGACTTTGTCGTGCATGTTAATAAACGTATAATCAAGAACATGAGTACCTTAGAACTAATTCCTAGATTAAATTTGAATTATTTTGAAAAAAGTGACTTTTATAGTCAAGCTAAAATAACCAAAACTTCACATAAATCAGTAGTTAAAAAATATGAACCTTTAGACTTAATACACTATGACATATGTGAACTTGATGGTATTTTAACAAGAAATGAAAAACACTATTTTATAACTTTTATTGATGACTATTCAGATTATACTTATGTATATCTAATAAAAAAATAAAAGTGAAGCGTTTGACATGTTTAAAATATTCATGATTGAAATTAAAAATCAACTTAACAAAAAAATAAAATGATTTTGAAGTAATAGAGGCAGTAAATATAATTCCAATATTTTCAATGCTTTTTTATAAAACACATGAAATCATTCATGAAAACACTGTACCTTATCCTTCCGAAATGAGTGGAAAAGTTGAAAAAAATAGAACTTTTATTGAATCAGTTATTGCAATTTTATTAAACTATGGTGCTACTTCTCATTAGTAGGGAGAAAACTTATTAACTGTATGCTCTATGCTAAATAGAGTGTCTAAATCTACTCGTAAAATTTGGAACTTTGTGATTTGAGCTTACGTTGCTTTGACCACACTGTGAACTTGAAACGAATGATGTTCTAATATGTGGCCTTGCTTTACGTCACACGGTACATGTAACATTGCATGATTGGCTCTCTCTGTTTGTATGGCATCTATGTGGCTCACTTTTTTAGCTTCCATGCTTGGGTGACATCCACATGATGCCTTTTAATTGGTCTCACATTAAAAATTCATAAATATTTCCAACAAATCCTAGAAAATTCTAAAAAATATATTTTCACCCATCTTTACTAGAAAGTTCATATTTTAATATTTTTAACTAAAAAATACCACTTATTGAATAAAATGAGAAAATATTAAGTTGAAAATTGCATTGATGACTCTACTTTCATAGTCATAACCAACTAACATCAAGAATGACCACTTAGGTTTCCTATCACCCCAAGGTTGGCCATAGATACTGAAAAAGAGTCATGGCTCACATGGCATACTACCTTAGGTCCAGTAACTACATTAAAATTCTAGCATTATACTTAGGCTTACTAGGCTTTAATAAATAAGACAATAAATCTCTAATAAAGTGATGACTAAAAATTTCCCTAAGTTGAGAATTGTCTCGTGCTTAGATTATTTGAATAAGTTCAAGTACTCCAAGTAGGAGGATAATAGACTGAAGAGCTTAACTAAGGAACATATGGATCAATAAGTCACCCCTAACTTAGAAAAATTTCAAACAAACACAACAAGGGCCAAATAGTAAAGTAAGGTTATGGGTACAAGTTAAACGTCATCGAAACTTCAAAGCCATTGATCTTTCAATGGAGACAACGTGTGGTCTAAAGATCCAGCCATCATTAGGCTAGATTGACTAAGGCCAACATGTACAATCAACCAAGAATGCAAATGGCTAGCTAGAAGGGTGGATGGCCAGGTGGTTTTCACACCTAAGATTGTGATTGACTAGTAGTGTGGCTAGCCAAGATTATAACTTACCAAAAGTGTCACCATCTACCAGGAAATGGATGGCTAGGGATATGGTCGGCTAGCCAATATATGGTCAGCTAAAAGGAGGCTCTATGCGTGTTTTTCTAACAGATTGGGTAGAGCTATGACTAAGAAATCCTTCCCCATCTTGCACACCTCAGGTCTAGGACATGTGTTTTATTTTGCACCAGCACATCCTCCCATAGTCGCAAATAAACTCAAAGGTCCATTGCTTCCCAAATATATGGGGTGATGATCGGATCCAAAAATAATGGTACAAGTAAGATAAACTATAAAAGTAATATAAAGCCAAGACCACAGAGCCTAGACCACCACCTTTCATGAGACAATATCGGCATCTAGTTAACAATACCGATCTTACAGATACTTTGGTTTTATATTTGTAAAACTCTTATAAGTGCACAAATCATTTTATAGAAAATGACAATTATACTTCCAAGGTCGATCTAAGGAAGAAATATATGTGGTTTTTAATTTATTATTCAAACTTTTAAAAACAAAATTAAATCATAAACATCTTGTCACGATATTTTGATTTTTGTTTCCTAATCTAATGACATAAAAAAATAAACATAGATATGGATTAAATAAATAATAATGAAAATTTTTATGATTCATTACAGTGGAGTATTTATGGATATAATAATTAAGTTAATTATGCTTGCTTATATTATTTAGGTTATTAAAGATATAAATTGATATTTGTTGATTTTCTCTTTTTGGTATGAAAGTGTCCTTAGGCGGGGCCTAAATTCTTTTGTTTAATATTAATCAACTAATATCCTTAGGCTGAGTCTATTAATTAATCAATTATTAAATTTCAGCTTTATTTCTAAGAGAATAACAAACCATTGAATCACATATTTAGGCAGAGTCAGTTAATTAAACTTTATTCAAGGTGTCCAAATTAAACTTAAGAATTTAATTATCTGAGTACTAACTTTCAAGTTTTAAAACCACTACTAGAAATATATTATCAATACATTTTTGAATAATAGTTCTTATAAAAGCTTTTGAAATAGAGTTTCACTCTAACTACTGGACGATTATACCAACAAATAAAATAACACTACTTTAAATCAGATCAGATAATTAAACCTTAGAATCTAATTTTTAGATTTAAGTTTGTAATGAAAAATAATATATTTCTTTGTAACATCCTTAATATAAAATCTTGAATAAAAACAAAATCAATTTATTTTATAAAAATATTTTACCTATTTAATATTTTGTAAGCATAACAATGTTTTTATTATATCATATTTACAAACACTCAAATTAAACCTAACAAATAAGAATAAAATATAAAAAAAATAAATGTAAAGAATTCATTACCTCAAAATAATCCTTACAAAACTTTGGTGCTAATTTTGTTGTTGGAAAATCTCCAAACGAATTTCAATTTTCATTTATTGAATCAAAAACTAGAAATCTATAAAATCATAACAAGTTCTTCTCAAAAAGAGAAGAACTTTGAAGCTTCAAAAACTAAAAAAAGAAATCTTTCTAGAGAGAGAAAGAGAGACAAGTTTGTGATTTTTGGGATTTGAGGGGTGATTTTTACAATGGGGGAGAGGGTCCTTTTATAAATGAGGAAAAGGCCAAAAAAGTGGAAAATATCTCAAAAATTTATTTTGGATGCGTTTGGACAAGTTGGCACGTTGTAGGCGACGAGATTTGTGGTAAATGGGCGTTGGTGCTCCCGGGTATATGCTGGTGTGCGAGAACTATATGCGGGTGTGTGCTAGGCATATGCTAGCTACACGCGGGTGCGTGCTGGGCGCGTGGTGGTTGTGTGCGCGGGACTTTTAATTTTTTGACAATTTTAACTATTTTGACCCATTTTGTCTAATTTTTACATTTGTTTTTACTTTTTCTCATTTTTTCTCAACATATTTGTGATGTATTACCTTCAGTATTTTTCTTTGAGTTATTTTTGAACGAAAATACCTGAAAAACAATAAAAATACCTGTTATTCGAAAAAGAAAAATTTATATAAAAATATGATAAAATCATATAAGTATAAATCTATTTAATCAATTAAAGTACATTAAATCATGGTAATTTTAGTGATTTTTAAGCACTCATCACTATGCCATAATATGTGTCCTTCAAAGAATATATACCCATCAAGATGCATCTTAGCGCACCTTCCTTCATCAAGTACCTTCTTAAAGGTCCAACTACTTGTCTACATTCTAGACAAAGTCTAGGCATAAGCCAAGGGTATAATTTATTAAAGTATACTAGGATATTGGTCCTACCGGAACTTTTGATGATCAATATATGATCTTCCTTCCTGGACATCCTAAAGGTCTCCATTCTTCTATTTTCCATGTAACTTCATTCCAACAAGACATGAGAGTACATGAATAAAGAAAAAGGTTACAAAGAAGGATCCAAATGTTGGAAGATAGGAGTACCCATAAGAAGAATATTAGGCTTCCCCACCTTTATGAAAATCCTTCTATAAAGAAGGAAGTAATCTCATCAACAGATCCTACTAGAATCTTAAAAATATCATCACAAACATAGCCAAAAATATTGCATCAGTTGGATAGAATAGACTCATCAATCAATCTGGACCTCCTTAATTAGAAGATTACCAACCAGAGGACATTTCAGCCAAAACTTGGTTAGCAAGAACTTGGTTGGCTAGGACTTCTTTAGCTAGTTGGCCACCACTTTATTTGTTAGAACTTAGTGGGCCAGAACATCATTTGCCAATAATTCACCTCCCAAAGAGCTATCATCCAAAGGGTTGTTGTCTTGAAGGCTACCAACTAGGGAGCTACCATCTAGAAGACTGTTTGTTAGTGGGCTCTTGTCTAGAAGATAGCTAAGGAAGGGCTAGCTTGAACACTACCAACTAGAACAGTGTCGGTTAGGGTATCGCTGACTAAGGCTTCACCGACCATGCCTTTTCTAACAATAACTTGACCTCTAATGTGCATTGTTTATATCAATCCTAGTCTACCTTAATACGCATCCATAGTGGCTAAACTTGATCATGTATGTCCCTAGATCCAATATCCATCACTCTATGCATAGGAAAGCATGGCAAGAGTGTTGTGGGGTGCAAAAAGGTTTGGAGGATGAAAAATAATTATCCTACACTACATGAAGGAAAATAAATGAAGAAAAACCAATGGTCAAGAACATTTGAATTTTGAACTTTCCTAAAAAATAAGTAAGAGTTTGACTTCCTTGATAAATTTTTTTGACTTTAACTTAACTTTCAAACTGGATGTTTGATTGGAAATAGAAGACATCATCAATAACATAGTGCTGTCATGCATGTTTTGAATGGCCAAACATGGTGTAAATGTTTTCGCTTGGGTAGGTAAAAAATCACATAAGTGTAAGCTCAGTGTTGTCAACAAAATTGGAAGAAATATTTAACACAAATATTGACAGAAATTACAATCAAACCTTCTAGCCCAAGGGCTAGAAATTCTGGATGGTTGATGTTGGGGGTAAATTCATACATCTCAAATGAAGTCAAAGAGTATTCACTGTTAGCAAATAGCCTTATGGGCCAAGCCCAATACTTGCCTAATCATCATACAAGTATGAACGCAATATAATGTTCCTAAGAGGATATGGGCCAAATAATTATCCTTAGTTATCCTAAAGAAATAAAGGCCCAAAGATTATCTTTTATCTATCTTAAAGGATATTCTAAGAGATAATTAAGGATAGATGTCCACAAATAATAGATGTCTATAACAGATAAATATCTATAAAACTACAACAACTCAATCCTAATTAGATCAGCTAAGCTACCAGGTTTATTCTTTCCCTAATCACATATGCATAATATAATATCATATCTTAAATCATATTGAAATTGCTAGATATTATAATTTAGAATCATAGCTAATTACCCTTCTTCCATATAATTACTAGAATGAGACTAAGATCCACTGCCTTAAGGATCATAAGGTCAAAGACTACCCTCCCACAAGGTGATCCAAGGTTCTAATAATTGTTTTTATCTTGTAGATTTTTTAGATATAAGTTCTTTTGGTATTGACAAAAATAGATATCAATAGAACCTCAAAAACCTTAGCATAATACCCTAATGACTCATGTTAAACTACACAAAAGATTATAGTCAAGGGAATTAAATAGATGCTTAACTAGCACCAATGATAGCAACACTAGTTCTCAAAATAATATCCAAAATTCTTCCTAGCATTTCAACTAGTTGAGAAGGAGTTAAGATGAATTTGACAAAGGAAATAGGACACAAGTAGCAATTGACTCAAAAAAATAGTAAAAACTAAAGAAATTGAAACAACAAACATCAAAATGCATTTGAAACCAAAATTACCCCTAAACAAAGACAAAAATAGTAAGATCTATACTTGAAGAAAAACCTTGATGCACAAACTCATAGAAACACAAGCAAAACAACATATCACACTACATGGGTAGAAGCTTGATCCTTTGATATTATAGGAAAACTAGCATCCATTTTAACAAGCACTTGAGCTCCATTTCCCTCACCTACAAGCATCGACTTCCCACTAGAATTGAAATAGAAATATTGCATATTGCACAAGAAGGAAATGCCATCAAGCTCCTTTCTAAGTATCCTCTCTTTGAGGCTCTAGGTCTCTCTTACACTACCATTACACTATTAGTAGACTATTTGTTTTTTCAACAATATATATCTTGACAAAAGACTTGTCCTCAACATTGTCAACACTAGCAATACACCATTTTTTAGAACTTCTAGCTTTCAAAATAAACAAAAATCTAGCTTGGCCTCCATACTTCTCAAATGTAACACTATCCCTTTGTTTCCTAATCATCCTTTCCTTAACATCTTGAGGGAGCATCATATTTATATACGATCTAATCCATTCCACAAAGAGGGAATTCTTCCCACTAAAGCCAAAGTAATTCCAAATTGACACTCGTACAATTATCAAACACTAAAGGAAGAAAATAAGGATTAAGTACAAATAAAAATTAAAATCAATATATGCAAATTGAAGGAATGAATTCCAAAAACTTCTACACAAATCATAACAGAGTGGAACAAGATGAAAACAATCAATACTTATATGTAGATCAAAAAGAGAGATCTAATATTGAGATTGAAGAAGAATAATCGAGAGAAAAACCTCGTGGGGAGTTCCTTGAAGCCTATTTATGTTCAAAATTATTGCATACAAATTTTGTATGATTTCTAAAATAGCTCACAAATGCACGGATTTTTTTATAGAAATTAATAAGTATACTTCCAAGGTTGGTCTAAAGAGGAATAATGTAGTTTTTAAATTATTCAATAAATTTTTAAAAATGAAATTAATAGCCTAAACATTTTTTCATGATTTTTTTGGTTGAGTGTCAAAACTAATGACATTAAAATAAAGATAGATTCAATAAACATTTGAGTAATTAAACATTTATCATATAGTGGAGAATTTATGGGATATATTAGTTAATTAATCATACTTGCTCAATATTAAATAGGTTATAAAAGATATGAATTAAGATTATTAATTCTCTCTTATATATATAAATATAAGATTAATTAAGTCTATGCTTTGTTATTAATTAAAATCACTTAGAGTTTCTAGTCGAGTCTACCTTTTAATTTTAATTAAGTTTTGCTTCTTTTCTAAGAGATTAATGAACCATTCAATTGCTACCTTTGGTCTGGTCTAACATTTAAACTCTTATTATGGTATATGAGATAGGTTAATGATTTAAATATTTGGAAACTAACTTTCAGATTTTGAAACTACTACTAAAAATATGTCGTTAATATATTTTTATATAATATTTCTTGTAAAAACATTTAAAATAGAATTGTCACTCTAACTATACAATTAATATGGACCAAATATTTAATAGCACTATTCTAAACTTGATCAAGATAATTGAACTAGAAATCTAACTCTTTTATTTATTATGAAAAATACTACTTGATATAATTTTCTTTAACAAACCTTTTTTTTAAATCTTGAAGAAGAAAATAAATTTAATTCATTTTATAAAAATGTTTTACCTACTTTAATATTTTACTATCGTAACAACATCACTAATATCCTATACTATTTAACGCTAGATATGCATAGCTTAATAAATGATTAATAAATTAAACATATAGCCTGTAAAACAATAATTATAGATTACTTGAAATGAATACATTTAAATATACCTAAATAGAATTCTATAGAATTTCTTTAGTTCTAAAAAACCTTTAAACACAATTGTTGTGCTATTTATTGAATTGAAACTCAAACTATAATTTAAACTAGATTTGTTCAAATCTCAATGGAGAGAAGAACCTTAAACTAATAAAAGAAAAGCTTAAGAAACTAATAAATGTAAAGTATTAAGAGATTATTGGATTCTTTTTAGAATATAAATATGGTCGTATTTATAGGGAGAGGAATGGAGGAAAATATGGAAAAATTGGCTTGGCACTGTGGCATACATATTTTCCACGCCTCAGCTTACACTACTTGTACATGGTTTTGGGAACGATCCTCAATACTTATGTTGTATCACACAATGTTTTCATGCTATAGCCCACATGACCCCATTCCTAACCTTTTTTTTTAAATTGGTTGTTAAATGATCTAGAAAGAACCAAAACCTTTCGGTTCCTTCTAAAGGAATTGAAGTTTCACTATTGTGAAAGAGATTACATACACTAGTTTTGCTCATTTTATCTTGAAAAGTGTTGTTATGATAGATGAATTTTCTACCATCAAAGAAAGGTTTTCCTTTATTATTTGTTATCTTTACGTTCTATCTCCGATACTTATCACCCTTATTTTGCTCTAGAGTTTTACAACTCAATTTTTTCTATACACACTAAAGATTTTTTCATTTCTTTCACTTTAAGGGGATGTTCTTTCATATTCTCTAGGGCAGATATTATTCAAATTATATATATTCTGGATGTTGAAAATTCTTCCTTTCATATCATTCCTTTCATGTTTGATAAAATTCTTATTAACCTCTTTCCTTTTGAGGTTATTAATCTTAGCTTTTAAGATGTCATAGTGATCTAGTAGGTTGACAAGAAGTTGAAGTAAATTTGATGGAGGTGTTGTCCCTCTATTTTCTTCCTCTTTTGGTCATTTCCATATTAACATTGTGAATTCTTGTATTCACCCATGTTCCCATTACTCTTCTATCATTACTCTAAATGGTCATTTTGTTGTTGATGTTCTTGATAGTAAGTCTATTGAGCTTCATGATTTGGTCTTTAAAACATTATATTTTTCACCTTTTTATGCATCTTACTACTCATTACTTTCTTTGTTTGATCACTCATTGGGGTAGGTCCCTCTTTTGACCCTTTCCTCAAAGTGAGTTACTTTTTTTGTAAGAGAATGGTAGATTCTACTTGTTTTTCCTCATGTCATTGTACTCAACAGACTCCTCATACTAATGGTTCCTCCTACAGTGAATCTATTCCTTCCATAATTCTTCCTTTTACTTCCATATCCAAGTATCTGTCGCATGAGTTGTTTCAAATATCGTAGATGGTGACACATTCCCTACTACAAAACGTACCTATGCTCATTGTTTTTAACTGTGACCATAGTTATAAGAACCGAGGCCTAAGTAAACGAGACCATAGGTACACCTTATGGCCTTAATTTTCTAATAATCGTGGCCATAGGTACACCTTATGGCCTCTGTTTTCTAATAACCAAGGCCATAGGCTCACAATCAAAATGATATCTATTGACCATATATATCTCAATTAACCTCATTTTTAAATATAAATTAAAATAAATTGAGAAAATTAAGAGTCATTATATTAAACTTAAGAGGGATATTACATTAATTAAGAGTTTAATAGATACATTAAGCATAATAACTAGCTAATTAAAGTGTTCCAAAAATATAAAAATATACATGAATTTTTTTTACTAATATCAGTATGCTCATTCTAGTTCCCAGGTTCCACCAAAATTTAAGATCATGTGAATACCTATTTTCGTTCATAAGTATACATGGATGCACAGATGCATGCTTGCCAGGAAAGTGAGGATGATCTTCAATGGTCATCTATTACAAATAGAATAACAAACATTTATTAAGTTTTCCTCTCGTTTTTGGTAATAGTGTTTTTTAGATAAAAATGAAAATGAAAACCATCTTACCGTTTTGCAAGCATGGTCTTGACTAACATCTTGAAGTACAAGTTCAGGTTGCAAAGATATCCTTGACTGTAATACAAAATTAGTATATGATTTAACTAAGAATATATATCTCATTAAGAGCAACTTTAATAAAAATTGACTGAACTACGACTCCCTGACCCTATCCCTAAATAAAGATTGAAAACATAAGTGAAAGAACCAAAATAGTAAATGTAAATGACCTCACATTCATGTAACTATCATTAATTATTAATCTAAGTAAATAGAACCAATCCTTTATAAATAAATAGCTAACCATATCAAGAACATTAACTTTTGAAGGGTAGTAACAATTACAACAATAGTTAAGGGAACCACCAAAACAATAATCTCATCAATCACAAAATGAAATAGTCCAATCTGACTCTACGAGCCAAATTAAGAATTATGAAAGCTCCCAAAAGTGCTCAATTGAAGGGGATGAAAATGTAAATTCATCAAACAATGTTTCATATGAACTTAGAGAGAGTAATAATATGGAGATCAAAAATAGCTCAATCGTAATAAACTGTAATACTAAAGCAACAAATGAGAAGCAATTTGAGTGCCAAAATTGTTTCAAAGAATTTGTAAATTCATAAGCATTAGGTGGCCATCAAAATGCCCATAAAAAGGAAAGAGTGAAAAAGAAAAGATTGTAGCTTCAAGCCAAAAAGGTAAGAATCAACTATTATCTTCAACCTTATAACCAAAACAGTTAGGTGGGTTATGCCTTTCAAGGAACCAATAATAATAATAATACTTCATGGTTTTATGCTCCTCAGCAAATTAGCTTCAATCCTTGTGATAATCCAGATTCCTAATTTCAAGATTCTGATTTAACTAAGTGGTATTCATCTTTAGACAAATATCATTTTTAGACAAACTGATCTTAAACTATCTATATAAGCTACTTTTAAGATAAACATAAACAAATGGATCTTAAAGCTAATTAAATAATCGAGGAAATAAAAGAGTACCTTGAAAGGCTCATTGTTTGTTCTGAAGCTGATGTTAGGAACATACTTTAACCAAACAGGAAACCCTCTAAACATATACAAATTAGAAAGGGGAAAAAATTTGAAGTATAGAATTTATTAGATTTACTAGGAAAATCATTAATTTTGTTTTCGTCTTTCCATTTCCTTTCAAACTATTGGAAACTATTTAGATGTCAAAATTAAATTCATAATTCACAAAACATATTACCACATTTGGTGTTTAATTCTTTCCTATGGCACAAGGGATGCATGAAGGATCTTTGGCATGGTCATGGGGCTGAAAGCATCTAAGTAGTGACCGTGAAAGGTGTAGCCATATGGTAGAACAACAACAAGCACAGACTATGTGAATCCCTAAAATACAAAACAAAGAGAAAATGGTTATCAAGTTGTAAGAAGGTAAAATGAAACCAAGCCCTGTCAGCTAAAGTCTTCTTTTAGGTACTAATGTACAAAACTACATCAAAGAAATAGCAACGGAACATTGTTGACAACTTTATTTACTCAGCATAATTAGTGAAGCAAAACCAATATCATAAGGAGTGAACCTATTTCCCATTATTTCCATTAATGAAAGAATCACTATATTTTTTCTTCAACTTCCCGTTTACATACTCTTCAGTTTGCTCCATTGCTATATTCATATATCCATCCAAACAAGCTAGAATACCTGCAACAATTAACATTACAAATAAATTAGACCTATGGAATTATGACAAAGAGAATAATATAAATAAAAAAGACGTAATAAAAGAGTATCACCTTTGTAGTCAACCCCTGAGTTGAGCTTAACAACAACAGGATGGCCTCAAATGGACTTGACAAAATCTGTAGGCATTTTTGTAGTAGCAGAGGTTTTTTCTCCACTCATTTTTCTTTCAAATAAAATCTTTAAAAAGATTCAAACTTTCTTCAACTAAAAATGGTTTTGATGAAATCCTACATCAATTTATGATTTTAATGAAAGAAAATTCCACAAAATAGATAATAAAAACAAATGAACCATAAATTCCACAAAGATTAATAAAGGAAAAAACTTTTATTTAAGAAATGGGTAAAAATCAAAATAAAAAAAGATTAACTGATAACCCAAATGCAGCCTTAATCTAAATGAAAACGAGAGAGGTTTGCTTTGATTTGCAAGAATATGAAAACCTAATGAAAAAACATTTGAGAAGACCAACTAATTTCCAAAATCATGCCATCAAAAAATCAAAACCAGAGTCAAAGAGGCATCTTACACATTATAAAAGAAGTAACATATAAATTGATAGAGAACGGTGAAAGTAACACATATATATACATACATATGGTCTCGGAACCAACAAACCAGTGACCAGCAGCAACGCAGCAGCCCTAGTGACCAACAACTAGTGACCAGAGAATAGCAACCAATGACTAGTGACCAGAGAATAGCAACCAGTGATGCACGAATAGAGAACAGCTACTAGCAAACCAACGACCAACACCAAGACTAGGAGAGGTGTGCAATATGACTAGGGAACCAACACTAGGACAAGGAGGTGTGTGCAACAGGGGTAGGGAACCAACACTAGGACAAGGAGGTGTGTGCAATAGGGGTAGGGAACCAACACTAGGACCAGGAAAGGTGTACGATAGGGTTAGGGAACCAACACCAGGACCAGGCACCCAAGTCCACTAGCGTGTAACCAACACCAGTAAAGTCCTTCAATGTGTGCAAAGTCTGTCATCCCATCTGAGCCAAACCACTAACTCCCTCGCCACAACCAGCGACACCACAACTAGTTATGCCACTAACGAAGAAATATTTCTAGAGCTTTCCAGAGTAAAAAAGAAACAAAAGCACTGGCCTAGAGTTGGGAAAAATAAAAAAGAAAAGAGAGAGAGGGAGGGAAAATGAAAAGAGAGAGAGAGAGAGAGAGGAAAAATGAAAAATGAGAGAGAGGGGAATTGTAAAAAAAAAATAGAAAAAAGAAAAAAATTAATAAAAATATTTGATATTGTCTATGGCCTCAATTATTTAAAAACCAAGGCCAAAACCCTATAGCCTCTGTTTTTATAAAAAAAAATGAGGCTAAATGTCTGAGACCATATATATGTTTTGTAGTAGTGATTGATAGGATGGGATTGGTCATCTGTCTATCTTCAAATAAGAGATGGCATCTTTCTGCCAAGGCATGTCCTTGTTAGTTGACCTTAACCATCCTAGCCATCCCTTCAGCTCACCTATATTTTCAAAATATCTCTCATTTTCCCTAGTAGAACAGTGATACCTTTAGTAATCATACTATTTATGCTAGTTTCAATGCTATCTATCACCTTCAGATAGAAGTTATCATACCTCATATCTATCCCTAGACTATAATCCCCTTAAATGACTTCATTAATACCAATCTCCATACTGAATTTTCTAGGTAGTTTATCTTGGGATCTTGGGGTTATCCCTATTATGTTAGGATATAGCCCGAAATGTAAAAGAGTTTGTATTTCAATGATGTTGAAATTAAAATAAATAAAAGGAACCTTTTATTTATTTACATGTGATATTATATTCTTTAAATAAATTATTTCAAAATGCCTAATTATTTGTGTATGCTTAAAACAAAGTATAGAAGAGTATATATAGGAGCATTAGTTTTAAAGATATAATCAAAGCAGTCTGTGATGATTAATTAAAGTTTAAAAAAAGATCTATAATTAAGTCATTGGTACGGCCCATATCCATTTGGAATGACCCTTATTAAGGATAATTGATATAGAGACATCTAGTTAAGGCTACTTTGTATAATAGATGTTATATTCTACTAGACCAAGCATACTAGTATGGACATGTGATAATAAGTGTTTGCTAGATTGTAGAAATGACAAGCATCGTAGGTGTGCATAAGTGCAACATAGGCAATGCATAGCGCATTGTGCGTTGCATGTCACTCGGACGATGCATGCAATAGGTATATTACTCAACAAAGCTATGTTCATATGTGGAATATTATACCAAAAAGTGGTTTCTTTGCTATAAATGAGAAGCAATCACTTGTATTCTACATATAACTGTAACATATGATTGTAGTGTGTGAAATTGAGTTATATAGGTTATGGATTCTAGAGAGATAAAGTCTTGTAAAAGAGATAATTTCTTGTGAGTTCTTGTTAATATTTCTTGGTTCTAGGCAAGAAAGATGTGGTGGTGAGGGGTTGAATTTGTTGTAAGGATTACTCATTGTTTCCAGTGGATTGGAACTGTATTGGTTCCTATTCATGTAATTCTCATATTGAGGAAGAACCATGTAACAAACTTTGAGTATTTCTCTGATTTTATGTGCTTATTTTCTATCATAAAATTATGCTGCCACTCAAGGCAAAACCATTGGCACGTGCATGTGTCAAGGGGGACTAAGAACTAGTGATTATCCTACTAATTAATGATATGAGAGCTTGATTTGAGAAGGTTGATGGGTTTATTTATAGGGACATAAACTATGACATTCAAGAAAGGCTCAAGGGACTAGAAAGTAAGTTTTTCAATTCTCAAAAATTCTTGACACTGTTTATCTTGTTAAGGGTATAAAGAAAAACTCAAAAGGTATCAATGGCTACCACCAAGTATGATGTTGAAAAGTTTGGTGGAATGGGTGACTTTGGACTATGAAAAAAAACATGAAGAATTTTTTTATACAATAAGATTTAGACATGGCTATTGATGAAATTTTTCCTACTAAAATTAAAGGGGAAGAAAATAAGTAGCTCTATAGATCTATGCTTGGCTGACAATGTTCTATGGAAAATTCAATATTTGAAGAGTGCCAAAGTTATTTGGGAAAGGCTTGAAACCTTCTATGATCACATGACATTGTCAAAGAAGATATTCTTGAAGGAAAGGTTCTTTAGTTTCAAGCTTGATCAAATGAAGACACTTGATTACAATCTTGATCAATTCAAGATGATTAATGTTCAATTAGCCAATCTAAACAAGAATTTTGATCAAGAGGATCAAGCAATAATACTACTCAGTAGTTTGCTTGAGTTTTTTAGTGAACTTAAGACAATAATCAAGTATGGAAGGTAAGAACTGAAGCTCTATTTTTTTTGTCTCATCTCTAAATTCTTGGGAACTTGATTATAAGAAGTTAAATAAAGTAGGAGATACCAGTGAAGAGCTGTTCGTTAGAGGGAGACTAGAGAAGAGAATTGATGGGTCCAAGGGGAGAGGGGAAGTCCATATCAAAGTCCAAAAAGAATAAAAATTTAAGGTGCTTTATATGCCACAAAAAAGACCATTTCCAGAGGAACTATCCATCAAGAAAGGGTGAGGACTGTGACTCCAAAAATGGGGGTATTTTTTATGTAAGTATTTTGGAAGAAGGATATGGAAGCTTTAATGTTTTAGTTAATACAATTGAAAAGTTTGTGAATAAGTGGGTGTTGGATTCTGTTGCACATTTCATATGTGCCCTAACATGAAATAGTTTAGGGAGTTGAACAAAGGTTATCGTAGGAAGGTATTTCTTGGGAAAAATTATGAATGTGAGGTGAAAGGCATTTGCTGCATTAAGATTAGGCTTAGTGATGACATTATGAAGATACTATTTGATGTGACATATGTGATAGATTTAAGGAGAAATCTAATTTCTTTTGGTGAACTTGATTGTATAGTTGTATTGCAAATTAATGTTATAATGAGATCTTTTATATATTTACAGCTAGTGTGATAGATGTGGATCAATTTGCATACATACAATATTTATTTATTGTCCTTATAATATTAAATTACTTTAATGCATTTGTTTAAAAGGCCTTTACATTTTTGGTAAGTAGTTCAGCTAATCAACCTTACTTCTTGTAATTTTGGCTCTATATATAAGTTTGTACCGTTTAACAAAAAGGGTATGGTTACAAACTTTTTGTGGAAGTGTGGAACAATGGATAACCACTACTTAACGGGGTCATTTTAAAATATTTTGTTGCCTATGTGATATAATTAAAAATGATTTAGTCTTTACTTGTAGGAAGCTTGCCTTCGCGTATAAAGAAGATTGGGAAAGGCATTATAAAAAGCACAACTAAAAAATACCTTTCTAAATGCTAATATATTAATTAAATTAGGGAATAATATCATGATATCGTCTAGAATTATTATATTTTTTAAAATTTATTTAAACAGTTTAAAAATATTATAAAAGATAATAAACTGATCGGGTTGTAATTTTTGCATATAGGGCTTTATGATAAAAAGGGAATATTCCTTTTTGGGAATAAAGAAAAATTATAACTTGCAACTCGTGATAACTTACATATTTAGGTTAATTATACTAATATCCGAGACATATCCGCTCAATTATAAATATGTATAAAATATTACTTAGTTATAATTATATCTAAAGCAAATTGATAACCATAAAAATATATACTTCTAATGTTTAAATTTACAACTATATTCACAAGCAAATTGATAACCATAAAAATATATACTTCTAATGTTTAAATTTACAACTATATTCACAACTTAGTAATGATATCTAATATATTAAATTTTGGATATATTTTTATCATTGTTATATATTATGAATATAATTACAATTAATTAAAAGTTTTGAACATATTTACAACTACTATTATATATTTTGAAAATAAAATATAATTAATGTTATATCTTTCCATGATTTATGTATGTCGAGTGATTCTATAATAATTTTTTAAAATAAATTTAATGGGTTAAAATTTGTGATTATTTTGTTCATAATATAAATTTTTGTTTTCATTTGTAGAGGAAATATGATAAACTAGGTAGGTAGTCAGTGGATTCAAAAAAATAATCTTCAAATATGATGGATGATGAGCTTAGTTGGACATAGTTTGTAATAATTAACAATTGTGCAAATGGAATCAATTTCCAAATTTATTACATTTTTTTTTCTAAAAAACCTTTAAGGTATTCAAATTTTGAATTATTTTACATAAAAAATACTAATTTTTTTTCTCAACATAAAGAGATACCCATACTGTTATTCTGTTTATATATGAGTTTTTTTATCATTAAGTTCAACCACATCAACTCATTAATGCTAATTAAATGTGACATGTCAACTACGAAAGATCGTTTATTCATTTATAGATCGAATTAGTGTGATATTATTAGAATTGTGAAAAATTAAAATTTTTAAGCGACCAAGCATGCATTCGCGTGTAAATAAAGTAATTTAGAAAATAAAGATCAATACACGAGATTTTTAGTTTGAAACAACCTAGGCCACACCAATGATATAAGTGAAAAATCATCAGTCCATCAGACCAACTAATTATCCACTATTAAAAATAAGTATCTAGTTATAAGGCAAGAACTCAAACTATTCACCTAAGTAATACCCCTAAGTAACTTACTGACAAGCCATTCTTTTTGTCATAAGAAAAAGTACAATTGTTTGTCCTAGAGTAGGTTCAATAATAAAGAACCTTAACTAGTTGATCTAAGCAATGTAATAGATAAATTGTATACAAATAAAACTTCTAGAATAGTAAGTTTAAGCAAAATTTCAATAAAGATAGAGTCTTTAAATATTAATAATCAAACCAAGCAATTATGATATGACACACACAATTATTTGATCTAACAATTCAAGAATGAAAATAAAGAAGAAGTTATAAGAATATATGATCAAAATATCATACCAATTAGGCTTATTAATTAATCAACACAACCACCAATGTTTGATGTATTAACTAAATAAAAAAGCCTAAAGAATTATGGTCTTGCAAAATAAGAGAGATAATAAGATGAAGAGAATAATGCTCAAGAATACACTTGCGTGGTTAGTTTCAATTGTGTGCCCAAGTTTATATTTATAGAATATTTTGAAGAATTTTAGGTCAAAGTAAAATTACCATCTTGTCCATAAAATCAATTAAATGATTTTTAAGGAATAAGAAAAATATTGTAAAAAGCGAATCCAATTCGTATTAGAAATATATTTAAAATCAAAGCCTTGACTTCTTGATCGATCGATGGAATGTACTCTTGATCAATCTAGTGTATCAATTAATTAATTCTCAAAAACATGGATTAATCAAGTCATTAATATCAATCAATTTAGTACTCGATCAATCGAGTATTAATTCCTTAATTGATCTATTCATATAAATAATTAGTTCAACATGTAATATAGCTTGATTGATATAGTCAATACTTGAACAATTAAGTAGCCTATTTTCTTATTGTCACTATGTGTCTAACATGAAATATAACTTGTATGGGATATAGATGTACTTTAGATGTGATCATTGAGGCTTGATAGTTTCTTCGACTTGAAAATTATTTTTCCAAGACACACCTAGAAACTAAAATTACATTTGCATGTTTTATTCACAAATATCGCCGATACTCATATTAACCTTATAAGCTAATTAATAATAGTTAAGTATGTCATGTCAGATAATTAGTTGTTGTGTCATCTAATTAACACTCATTGGCTAACTTAATCACAAATAATGAATTATGTGTAAATGAAATAAGTGTTTGGGTACTTTATGTAGAGGAAAAAATGTCCAAGCATTTTATATAAAATAAACCAAAAATTAAGTACCTCAAAAATTGTTTAGACAAATATTTTATTTGAATTCACCTATAAAGAGACATAGAATGAATTCAAATAAGATATGTACCCAACTTAAAGAAGAATTTGGTTTTGGTGAGTAGGTTGGATACCTTGGGTTATAAGTCTTCTACAAGGAACAAATTTACGGAGGTTGGTAAAGGTTCCATGGTTATTATAAAAAAATGGAGAAATAACTTGTACAAATTGATTAGGGATTCGATTTGAGATAAAACTAAATCCGCCTTTAAGGGTAAGTTGAATATTGGTGACAAGTTAAACTTGAAATGAGAAACAAGTAAAGTTTAATGAAAAGGCTACAATTTTTGGTGACAAGAGTATGGTGTTAAAGAGTTGCTCTTAAGTTGGAGCAATCACAAATAAAATTATCTTTGGTTAAAGATGAAGTGGTGGGTGCACCTTACCCATAAATAGGGTGTAGTAAATATGTGTGTGAACCTGATATGGTGTTTAATGTTGGTAGCTTTTGAGCAGAGGTAGAGTATTTTAGGAAAATTGCTCAAAATCCACAAAATATTTAAGGAAAAAAATGTTTTGGTTGAAGTTGGAAAGGAAAGTTTTTTTGGAAAGCCAAGAGATTGGTTTGTATGAAGGCAAGCATATTGACTAAATATGAAATAAATGTAGGTTTAATTACATTATATGATTTTATATAAGTGAAAATTAAAAAAGTTTTCTTATTTATATATTAGTGAGTGTTGACTATATGAAAGTAGAGTCAACAACACACTTTTCTGTTTAATATTTACTTATTTTATTCAATAAGTATTACTTTTGGGGTTAAACATATTAAAATATAAACTTTCTAGTGAAAAAATGTTGAAATTATGTTTTTGGGAATGTTTTGGATTTTTTATGAATTATTTAAAGTAGGACCAATCAAAAAATGCCATATGGATGCCATGTAAGCAAGGGAGCTGATCACGTATGCCATGTGGATGTCACATCAGCAAAGAGGGCCAATTGCACCATACCACATACATCGGGTGACGTAGGTTTTGCCACATTTCGCTAAGGTTATGGTATCGAGTTTCACCGCACGATCAATGGGCATGCCACGTGTCATTACCTAATTCATTCATTCTTCTAACCGAATGCCATTCAATCCATAACTATGATTCATAACGCACCTCAGTGAATTGACTCAGTGTGTATTGACCACGATCAGTCCATTCCGCCACACATAGTGCGCTAATTTTCATTATGAATCCTGTGCTATATGTCACATTCCTATTGACCAACATTGTTAATTTTTCCTTTGTTCATCTCAGTCCTTGATCTGAATTTGATCTAATAGTTTAGACTCTACCTAAACCTAATTTAACCTCCTAATTTCCCCATAAACCTTAATAATCCAAAAGTTACATATTTTTTTATCAGTTTTTGGAGCCAAGAAGAGAGAAAAATACAGAAAATTTCAAAAGGAGATACAATTTTGGTGGAGATTTAAGAGAAGATTGGTGCTACAATTCAAGAGATTGATTTTATTTATTCTTTCATCTCTTTTCTTTATTAATTTTTATGTCTTTCTTTATGAAATATATGAGCATTATGAACAAAATTATGTCTAGCTAATTTATTAATTTATGGGTCTTATGAACCTAATTTTCTATATGTAATGATCTAATATTTTATCTCAATTATCATTTCAATTTAATTATATTATTTAATTTAATTTTTATTTTTTTAATTATTTGGATAACAATTGATATATAGAGACAATTAAATAGATTTGAGAGAATTATTTCATTATTTTTCTTAATTAAATAACATGCAATTTAATTGACATGAGTGTGTGATTAATTTTATCATATATCTTCTTAACTGCTAAATCTGAGTTAATTAATTACTACTATTTATTTTTAGTTCTTTTAATTTTAATTTCTTAAATCATAAAAACACAAAAAAATTGATTTTTATTTTTTAGTTTAAAAATTAATTAGTTTCTAATAACATAATCTTCATAGGAAAAATCTTTTTTTATCATTATATTACTTATTGTGATACATATAGTTGCTTATTTAATTCACATAGTTAGTGATGATCAAGTTTTTGATACTATTGTCGGGGATTATAAACATTAAAAATTAATTTTTATTTAATTTTATTTTAGTTATTTTTCTTTATTTGTTTTTCGTAATTTTAGTTTTCATTTATATAGTCATTTAGTTATTAATTTTTTATTCATTAATTTTAATTATTTTTCTTTATTTATTGGTCATAATTTTAATTTATTTATTTATTTTTAATTTTGACACCTCTTTTAGTACTAATATAAATACATTTGAGTCTATTGTATGAGGAAAGTCTATAATAGAGAAATTTTGCTTTTAGATCCTGAAATTGGGTGTACACTTAGATTAATAAGAAAACAAGAAGTTTTCACCCAAGTGGAAGAAATGGCTAATCCATTAGAAATAAACAATAATGAGGTAAATTTAAACAACAAGATACCTTTAGTGGATGATAGGGATTGAGCTATGAATGAATATGTAATACCTATGTTGGAAGGATTTAATCCAAGTATTACAAGGCTAAACATTCAAGCTAATCAGTTTGAACTAATGCTAGTTATGTTTCAAATGCTAGTGATGTTTCAAATGCTTCAAAAAATTGGATAATTCAGGATATTACCAATAAAGGATCCTCATCTACATCTCAAATTGTTTTTTGAAGTTAGAGATTCATTCAAGTTTAGTGGTGTGATCGAGGAGGCATTTAGACATAGATTATTTTGTTATTCTTTGCAAGACAATACTTGAGCTTGGCTAAACTCTTTGCCACCTAATTCTATTATAGCTTAGAATGATTTGGTAGAGAAATTCTTGATGAAATATTTTCCACCATCAAAGAATGCCATGCTTAGGAATGACATTTCCTCTAGCCAACAATATGAAGGAGAATCTTTATACAAAGCATTAGAAACATTCAAAAAATTACTAAGAAAGTTTCCTCACAATGGTATCCCTTATTGGATCCAAATGGAGACTTTGTACAATGGTCTCAATGCTCAAACAAGAACCATTGTTTATCATTCACTAGAGTAGTTGGAGTGTATGAGGTAAATTAGATAACGACACTTATAGCTCAAGTGTCATCTTTGGTGAATCTTTTGAAGGCTCAAAACTTACCAAGGATTATAAACTAGGTCTAAGATTCAGAAGTGTCCTGTGTCTTTTATGGGGGACCTCATTTGTTTGATAATTGTCCAAATAATCCTGAATTAGCATTCTATATGGGTAATGTGAACCAAAACAATAATCCATACTTAAACATATATAACCTAGGATGGAGACAACATCCAAATTTCTCTTAAAGTAATAACAACAATCAAGGTGGTAATCAATTCAATCATCAATCATTTCTATCACCTGGTTTTAAATAACCATAACAATCACAAGCATAAGAGAAGAAGCCACCTACTGAGGGCGATACAAATGCTTCAATGGCGGTGATGAAAGACTACATCCAATCAATAAATATAAAAATTTCCATTCAAGGGACTTTAATTTGAAATTTAGAGACCCAAATAGGGAAACTTACTTAGGTATAAGTCAAAGGCCTCAAGGTAACCTTCCAAGTGACAATTATAAATCCAAGAAGAGAAGGTTAGGAAAATTGCAATGCTATAGCCTTGAGTAATGCTCCTAACCTTGAGGAGTGGTAAAAATTTAGAGGAGGAACATAAGACTCAAAAGTACGAGAAGGAATAGAAAGCTAAAAAGGATGAGGAACAAATGGATTAATAGAACACTAGAAAGAAAATAGTTCAGCCAAAGAAAAGCAACCTCTACAAACCCACTATTCCTTTCCCTCAAACACTTTAAAATTAAAAGTTAGACATGAATTTTTTAAAGTTTTGAGATGTATTTAAGAAGTTGTACATAAATATACCATTTGCAATTGCACTTGAATAAATGCCTTCTTATGCCAAATTTTTGAAGAACATCCTATCTAAGAAAATATGGCTTAGAGATAATGAAAAAATTACCTTGACTGAAGGTTTTAGTGCCATCCTTGCTAGTAAAATAAAAGGATCAAGATAATTTTGATGTTCCTTACACTATTTCTAACATCCACTTTGAGTAAGCACTATGTGACTTGGTTTCAAGCATTAAGCTTATGCCATTATTGGCCTTTAAGAGATTTGGGATTGGTAAAGCCAAAACCACTTCAGTAATATTAAAAATGGTAGATCGATAAATTAGGCAACCTTAGGGTGTGGTAGAAGATGTGCTAGTAAAAGTAGACAAGTTCATCTTTCTGGTGGATTTTTCATTGTAATAGACATGGAAGAAGACCATAACATCCCTATCATACTTGGTTGTCCATTCTTAGCAATTGGAAGATAACTCATTGATATACCAAAAGGTGAGCTTACAATGAGAATGAAAGATAAACAAGTGATATTTAAAGATTTCAAAGCATCTAAACCTCCTGATATTGATAATATTGATGAATGCTTTAGGATTGATGTCACTGATCATGATGATAATTTAAAAAAATCTATTGAGTTGCCAATACTTAACAGTATTACACATGATACCATGAATAATGAAGTAAACTCACTAAGAAACAACTCAATAAATTTTAATTTTGAAAGTTTGGAATCTATTATTGATATTGTTGATTGTGTGAACTATTTGAAGGCTACACCTCTAGTATGTATACTTAATGTGGTTGTGGAGAGTTTTGAGATCGGATCTTAGCATAAACCATCTATTGAAGAGCCACCAAGTTTAGACCTCACACGTTTACCCTACCATGTCTAATAAAATGTGAAAATGGAAGAGTCTAATAGAGAGGTGAAAAATATGCTACAAATACATAAATTAGATGAGCTATAATGGAGTTCTTACAAGAATACCAAAAAAGTATAAACAAAAAAATATGGCATGATTAGAGAATTGAGCATTGTGTTTTTAAATCGAAACATTAAGTATTATGAACAATTCAAGACCCAAACTATATTTGGGAAAACATAATAGTAAATGGACACAAAGGAATATACCTTAGGATTTAGTATAATTATCTAGTCAAGAATGTTAAATGCGACACTGGTTGGGAGGCAACCCAACATTATTTTATTTACATTTTTATTGTTTTTGTTTTGTAGGTGAATAAATGTGGAGAGTAGTGGTGCAATAAGATTGAGCATTTCAAAGATAAATGTGGTGTGCTAAGAATAAGGGTGTTTAATTTCCTTTTATGTTTTCATATTTATATGTGCATATTGGGGACAATCTACAACTTATGTTTGGGAGAGGGAACTTCATTCTCTACCTTAGTATTTAGTACACTTTTTTTTTAAATGTTTTTATTTCATTTTTATTTTTATGATGTTTTTAATCGTAATTTGGGTCAAAATTGATAAATATATGGAACATATGAACCCAATAATAATTTTTTTTTGTCATGACTAGGATAATCAATGTAACATTCTCATTAAGATACTTACATTAATTATATGATATTCTTGCTAGTTTTGATTGGATTGATTCAAATTTTTTATGCATAAGTTAATGATTGATTTTGGTGTTCTTATTGAGAGAAAATTTGTGGTGAGTTATATGAGCTGATGAGATCTACTAGGTTTTATAATCTATTTGATCATCCCTTGAGAAAAAATTCTAAATAGTATTCAGAATAAGAAATGATTTAGGCCTTATTTGGATTGATTGAGTCTTTCAAGCTAACCATTGATAATATCTATAGTCATCCATTTGAACCTAATTAAGAGCTTTATATCGTTAAGCCAAATTTTGTGCCTAATCTATAAGAATGCTTTACCTTTGCATCATTAGCTTGTATGAAAAGAAAAAAAAATGCAATCATGTGTTATGCTATAGAGTAAGATGAAATGTAATGCACCCTATGGAAAAAAACACTCACAACACAATTATCCCTCTAAAAAAATAAAATAAAACTGAAAATAAGTTTAAGGTTGTTGTGGAGTTAAAAAAAAGAGATATGGAATAAAAGATTATGAAAAGAATGATAAGGTATGGTGCATTAAAATGTCAAGTAAAAGCTCAATTGTAGTTAAAATATGAATAAAACAAAAGTTAAGGTATGGAAAGAGCCTAAATTTCTTCATTCATCAACCCCCACCTAAGCCTTACATTATAAGCATGTAAATTCCTTATTAATCTTTAGCTAAGTGTATATTTATATTAGTGGAGAGAGATGTGAAAAATTGACTTATGAGATTTGTTCTAAGATTGAATTGAGTAGTATGCTCATATATGTTGATTTCATGAGTACATTGGAAGATATCAAGTTCAACATACACACAAATCAATTCTTCAAAAACCTTACATATCCTTATATTGATGGAACATCCATTGATACATAATCCTAATTTTCTAATTAACATCTAAATCTTGATCACAAATTATTTTTATAATTACCAATGTAATTAGGCGTTAATTAATAGGCAAATATAATTATTAAAATAATTTAAACATAATGATGAGTGAAAATTTTGAAATTTAGTATTAAATTGTATGTTAAAATGATTTAACATCACCAAAAAGTCACAATCTCCTATAGATGGATCTTCATTAGTAACCACAGCCAAACAAGAAAAATCACAAGCCCAACTCTTTTGATCATGTATTTGATAATACATGTTAAAAGCATAAGAAGCATTACTTTGCACTTTAAATAAATTTTCAATATATATATATAACAGTTTCATTTGCTGAGTTTATATAAATTTTCAATATATATAAATAACAGTTTATAGAAAAACATAGTGTTGCTCATCTTTTTAAATCAATCAAAAAAATATTAAATTGTTACTTAAAATAATACATTTTAATCGAATACTAATAAAAATAACATTGTTTATATTAGTTAGTATTTTACTTTTACTATTATATAAATTTTAAAAATATAAATTTTATGATTTTTTAAAAATATATATGACGTAATAAAAATAAGGTTTCATGATTGAAATAAAAATTATGACTAAAGTACCCTATTTAAAAAGTAAGGTAGGGTAGCAAATTGAGAGGCATAAACCTTTCATTTGATTGCACGCCTTAATCTATTCACGAGCAAGTATATACTTGTATTTTTTCCTTCTAATTGTTTTTTCTAACCATTACATGTGTTGTGTCATTTAGAATGGATAAGTCTTGGATGCATAAGCCAAGATTTTCACAAGAATATTTAGAAGGAGTAGAAGCGTTTTTGAATTTTTCTTGGTTGAATGCCGTAGAAGATAAGCCTATTCGATGTCCTTGCAAAGATTACATAAATATAGAATTTCAAAATATTGATGATATATGAGATCATCTTATTTGTAAAGGGATTGTTCGAACTTATATAAATTGGTATATGCATGGAGAACCCCTAATTCAAGAGAATGATGAAACAAACACATCACTAAACTGTCGGATCAAATCCATAGATATGGAGGATTCCGCCATTGAGATGGTAAATGCAATAGAATATGAACCAAATATAAATCAGGATGAATTTAACAAGTTATTAGAAGATGCAGAGAAATCACTTTATCATGGTTGCACAAATTTCACCAAGTTGTCTACAATAGTGAAATTTTACAACCTTAAAGCGAAACATGGGTTTTCTGATGTTGGGTTCACTACTATATTAAAGTTAACTCATGAAATGCTCCCAAAGATAAATGAGTTGCCTACTTCTACGTATGAAGTGAAAAAAACATTGAGTAAGTTTGGTATGGAGTATGTAAAGATTCACGCTTGTCCAAATGATTGTATCCTTTATAGGAAACAATATGAAAATGCTACTCAATTTTCGGAGTGTGGTACTTCAAGGTGAAAGCCGACATCAAATGGTAATGAAGTAAAAGGAGTGCTGAATAAAGTGTTGTGGTACTTTCTGCTAATACCTTGTTTTAAGAGAATGTTTAAAAGTAAAGAGACATCGAAGATGTTGACATGGCATGCAAATAATAAATCCATGGATGGTATTTTGCGTCATCCAGTAGATTCCCCGTGTTGGAAGGTAGTAGATGAAAAGTGGCTAGATTTTGGGTCGGAGCCTAGGAATTTGTGTCTTGCTATTGCCGCTGATGGGATCAACCCTCATAGCAATCTAAGTAGTAGATACAATTGTTGGCTAGTGATTATTGTCACATATAACCTTCCTCCTTGGTTATGCATGAAAAGCAAGTTTATGATGCTTTCCATATTAATTTCTGGACCAAAACAGCCGAGTAATGACATTGATGTCTACTTGGAGCCTCTTATTGATGACTTGAAGAAACTTTGGGACGAAAGAATTGAAGTGTATGACTCATACAAAAAGGAGTACTTTAATCTTAAAGCAGTGGTATTGTGGACATGTGACCAAGGGGTACAATGCATATCCAGTATGTAGTGAGAAAACTTGTGCTCAATATCTAGTTCATTCAAAAAAGATTTCTTTTTTGCTGGACATACTCGATTCTTGCCAAAAGGGCATAAGTTTCAATCTCGAAAGAAAGGTGTAAGTAACAATGAAGAAGAAGATACTCTAGTGGCATTACAGGGAGAAGAAGTGTTACACAAATTACAAGGTATGATCTTCAAGAAGTTGGGAAAATGGGACTTAGTTTTGAAAGCAATGGCTAAATTACAACAAAAAATCATAGGAATAGAAAAAGGAAAAGAAATGAAAAAAGAAAAAGGTTGTATAGGGAAAAGAAAATTCAAAATGATTGCAAAAAAGAAGGTAAAACCTAACATCGGTGACAAATGTTGGAAGAAGATGTCAATTTTTGGAAGTTGCCTTATTGGGAAACATTGCCTGTACGACATATACTAGATGTGATGCGCATAGAAAAGAATATTTGTGATACTCTAATTGGAATACTTCTTGATATTCTTTTTAAAACAAAGGATGGTATTGCTACCCACTTAGATCTAAAAGATTTAGGAATTAGAAAAGAATTGGCTCCAATTAAACAAGGAGCACGGGTTAAGTTGCCTCTTGCTTGTTTTACACTTTCTAGGGATGAAAATATAACATTTTGCAAATGTTTATTAGGATTGAAAGTTCCCAAAGGTTACTCATCAAATGTTAAAAACCTAGTATCAATGCAAGACTTAAAGTTATATGGTTTAAAATCAAAAGATTGTCATGCTCTTATCCAAAAATTATTGCAGGTGGCAATTAGATCAATTCTTCCAAATCATGTTCGTCATGAAATCACTCATCTTTGTTTTTTCTTCAATTCCATTTGCAAGAAAACAATTGTAGAATCTGAGCTACATAAAGTACAAGTTGAACTTGTTGAGACATTATGCTTACTTGAAAATTATTTTCCACCTTCATTTTTTGATATCATGGTTCACTTAACTGTTCACCTTGTTAGAGAAGTACAGTTATGTGGTCCTGTATACATGCGATGGATGTATCCTTTTGAAAGATTCATGAAGTTTTTGAAAGGTTATGTTCGTAACCGTAATCGACCAGAGGGGTGCATAGTTGAGTGTTATATTGCAGAAGAAGCTATTGAGTTTTGCTCTGAGTATCTATCTGGTGTATCCACAATTGGAATCCCTCAGCCTAGGTTTTCATTGGGTAGTGGTTTAGAGAATATTGGTGAACCAATAAGTTCAGGCTCAGTTGAAACCATCGTGCAAGTTCAATGGGAATAAAGTCATTGTTTGGTGCTTGCAAACAATAAAGAGATTGAACCATACATAAGGTAAAAATGGTTTCATTTAAATCTACATTTCATAATTTCTTAAATTATATTTTCATATGCAACAGGATGTACATGGATATGTTAAAGGCAAAACCTCGGAACAGGAGCAAAGGAGAGAAATGGTTTCAAGATGAACACAATCGTAATTTTATTTATTAGTTTCGAGATAAAGTTATGGACGAGTTAAGTGTTCCTAATAATTCTATCACAGAAACTATAAGGTGGCTAGCAAAGGGGCAGTAGTATGATGTTATCAAGTATCCTGGATATGTTATAAATGGTTTTTGATTTACAACAAAGGCAAGGGATGAAATTCGTGTTAATCAAAATAGTGGGGTTATGTTAAATGCTAAAGCTTTGCAATTTGCAAGTTCTAAGGATAATAACCTGGTACTATCTAAAAGGACTTATTATGGAGTTATTCAAGAAGTTTGGGAGTTAGAATATCATATGTTTCATGTTCCAATATTCTTGTGTGATTGGGTTGAAGATAATAAAAGTGCAATTTGTAAGAGCGAATTAGGATGAACTCTTGTTAACCTTGGTAAGATAGGTCATCGAGATGACCCATTCATCATGGCCACTCATGCTAACCAAGTATTCTATATAGAAGATCCTATAGACACAAAGTTGTTAGTTGTGTTGGTACCGCATAAGCGAGAGTTTTATCATAAAGAGGAAGAATTAAACAAAATTTTGTCTGAATATGGATCTTTTGCAAGCAATATACCTAACTCAAATGATGATAATGATTTATAAGATGATAATTAAATATATATGCACAATGATTGTGAGCCAACTTGGATTGATCGAGGAAGATAACTCTTTCTTTATTTGCATTGTTTTTGTTAGGTATGTATCGTAAAATATTGAATATGTTTGTTTCTATTTACAACTTACGTCTATAATATGATTTTATTATTTATATTAGATTATAAATTGAAATATATATATATATATATATATATATATATATTCATTTATAATGTTTTCATTCTTTGTCTATAGGTATATGGATTCTAATGAGATTGTTGACGATCGTGACAAGGATGAAAGAGTTAGTAATGAACACGACTCCACTGATGAGGAGAGTTCTATGAATGATGATACTTCTTCAGATATGGAAAGACCATCTAAAAGAAGGAAAAAAGAAAAAGTTAAAAATGGTAGAGGTATAACAAAGATGAGGAAAATTTCTAAATCAACGTGCATAGAAAAAATTACAATAGAATTTGATAATGAATGCAACCCAATTGGAAAGAAAGGAACAAAAATGATTAGTTGGATATGTGTGTTAGGAAAAACAATGATTCAGATTATTTATAATGATTGGTGGAATGAAGTTTCTCAAGTAGATAAAGACATGCTATGGGCAACATTGAATGTAAGTATATATATTGCACTTGTACTTTTTGGTCCTTTCTTAATTAGTTTTATTGTTAAATTTTCATGTCAATTTATAGGAAAAATACAATCTTCCAAAGGCATTAAAACATAAATGCCTTAAGACGGCTGCTTCGGGATGGAAGACATTCAAAAATAATTTGAGGAAAAAATACATTAAGCCTTATTTGGACCCATTGAATGAGAAGAAGCTATACAACCACCTAAGAAGTATGAATGGGTACACAATGATTGGTATGCGTATGTGAATTATACAGTATCTGAGAAATTCAAGGTATTATTGAATACAAATATATGTAATATTATCATTTAATATTTTGAATTCATATGCTCTGACAAATCAACGTTCATATATGTGTTCTTATTAGAAATCAAGTTGCGAACATGGTTAGTTGAGGAAGCATAATGAGTATAATCATCATACAGGAAGAATGGGTTTTTCCAACCTAAGAATTCAATTGGTGAGTTACTAAAATTAAGTTTGAATGGTAATTAGTTAGATATTTAGGTATACAATGTTTTCATAACTCATTATACATATCTATAAGAGTCAAATAGTGGTGGTATACAAATTCGGAAATCTCATGTATTTATCGCAGCTAACACTCCTAAAGAAGGAGAGTTCAAAAGTAAACAAGTTCAAGATAAAGTGGAAAAAGTGGTAATATATTCAACATGTTAGATAATATGTTATGATTAATCGATTATATTTATGCTTATTAGTTTATGTTTGAATTGCTATAGAGTAAAATACAAGATAAGATTGAAAGTGGTGAGATTGAAGAAGAGATGGGTGTATATGCAATTGTAATGGCATTAGGGAAGGATCATCCAGGTTGTCTTAAAGGATGCTCCCAATATACAACATCTATTGAATATTTTGGCATGCCTAGAAAGTGTACTAATTATCCATCCAATGAAATGGTAAATATCTTAAATGAGATGGTGTTAATGAAGGAAAAGCTTGCAAGGTTTGATACCATGAAGGCAGAGATAGATGCATTAAGAGCTGAGTTACTGGGAGATAGGAGTGTGGGATATTCAAGTCATTATCCAGAACATAATCATCCAATTGATAGTTCCAATGGGACTTCTTGTACAAATAATATTAAACCTACATCTACACCACACATTCAACAAATTGCCACTCCTCTAGTGGTGTTTGTGATGGAAAACCTTTGAACGGGAGTTGGATGGTTTCCGTTGTGGATGATATTGAAAAGAATTGTCCCTTACCTATACCAACAAGGGAACATAATATAGTTACAAAAGCAGTCAATTCATTTTTTGCTTGGCCTCCACATCTCGTCATATTAGGAAAGGATGTAGTAAGGATATTTTCTTTGTTGTTTATATATTGTTTTCATTATTGATTAATTTTAAAATATAAATATAACTTTATTAGATTTCTTCATATTATGAATAAATAGGATTTGAGTAAGGAGAAATCAAAGTTACCTATTACCATTGGCAACAAAAAAGGAAGCTCAAAGGAAAAACTGATGGACAAAATATCTTCTAAGAAGCCTACTTTGGTACCAACAAAAAAACCAATTTCATATACATGTTGCGTGTTTTTCAACACACGAACTCGTGCAAGTATACACGGTCACAAGTAATAATATGATAAGTAAAATATCGTTCCCACAGAGATTTGTTACTAGTATTTGTTAATTATTAAAATTATTTCAACCTAATTTTATCCAAACAGTCGATAATTTGATGCAGTTTGACTACTAACTTTTATAACAGATTGCAAGAAAATTCTAGGATTGCAGTTTCACCAAATTAATCCACTTGAATCATTATATTTTATCTTGATTTATGTTATCGTGTTTTAAGTTGTTAACCAAGAACTCCTAATTTATCCATATATCTCTTCCGAGCTCCATACAGAAACATCTAGTTAAAATGATTCACTATATTCCTATGCGAATTAAATTCAACCAGATTTATTAAGTTCTGAGTTCTCTAACAGTTACACATACAATAAAAGTATATCTCTATCTCTTATGTATATACGTTATTTCATCACGAAAGCAAGACACAAAATTGCTTTTTTCAAGTTTATTTAAATGTCACATATCAGTTAATTAATCTTCCGATAATTAAAAGCATTAAACACAGATAAAATAAACAACTTAAAACAGTCCCATAAATCATTCAAAAATATTTAATTCAAATTTCATAATTTACGCTACACTGTAATCCTAGAACAAATGTATTAGTTCATAGCAGAATTTAAAATTTCAACACAACAAAAATAAAACATTGCAGAGAAAGAAAATTAAAAGAAAATAGATAAGAAAAAAAACTCTTTCACGATTCCTCAATGAAAAATAAATTTCATCCCTTTTCTTCTTCTTTGTTGTCTTCTTTCTCTGTAATTTCCCTAAGAAAATACAACATAAAATGTTAAATCAATACTCTGCGTGTTTGTGTAACACGCAAACAAGAAAAACAGAAAAATTTAAATGTTACAAGGAAGAAAAACTTGCAAGAATTGCTAGTTTTCTCCCAAAATTTCGAGAGAAAAAGAAGAAAAAAAATAAAATGCTCGAACTGGAAAACTAACTAAAAGAAAGAGAGAAAATTTTCTCAGGTACGCGTATCCCCCCAAAAACATATATCCCCTTTTTTTCTTTTATTTTATTTTTATTTTTTTATGATTTTTTATCATCAGTGGGGAACAAGATTATATGGGAGTAGCACGCGTAAACACATTCTGCAAATTTTTTGAATTTTTTTCTTTTTCCACATGCCACGTGTCACCATGTGATTCGCTGAGAGAACTGTCCTGACACGTGGCAGCTTTTCATTGGGCGGTAAGCCGAGCGCCTAAAGAACGCGTCGCACACGATTTCTCTGGATTTGGAAATGGTTAACGGCAGGAAGTGGGCGCTGGTTCTGCGTTTTTATTTCACCAAATACATGCCACGTGTCACCATGTTATTCGCTGGAATATTTATGAGACACGTGGCTGGTCATTTTCCGTTTGAAGAGTGAGGGTGCACGCCGCTTGGATGGACCGCGTCACACAGGATTTTTACACGAGCGGCTCGGTGCGCGACAGCTTGGATGGACGCGCTTCAATCTGGACCGTTGATCTGATCCAACGGTCAGCGATTGCCTCGGGGGAATCTGCGCAGCCGACATGTGGGGCCCACTCTGACACGCCGAGCCGCGCGAAGAAGATATCTCTGTACCCACTCTCCTTGGTCGGGCTTGATGAGCACGCGCGAATATGAGCCGTTGATCCGTTGATCGGACGGTCCACGTTTGGCGAGTGTAATATTGCGCGTGGCCATCTTCTCTCCTGCGTGAAAATTAAACTTTCATTAATTATATTTTCACCCACAAATATATTTTAAATTACATTTTAAACTTTCCTAAATTTCAGTTTAGCCCTTTACTAATTTTAAATTAAATTTTTAAACTTTTAATAATTATAATTAAGGCCAAATTTAATTTAAATTATATTTTCAATTTTTATAAATTGTAATTAAGAAATATACTATTTGAAATTATATTTGTGGACAAAAAATTATGAAATTAAGTACATTTTCGATACAAATTATTTAATTTTATTAAAAATGTATTTTTAGCAAATAAAAGGAAAATATTAATTTATTTAACAAAAATTAATAAATATTAAACGAACATAGCATTTATCATTACTAATTTTGATGAAAATAACTATATAAAATACAGTTATCAATATGTTATGATTAATCGATTATATTTATGCTTATTAGTTTATGTTTGAATTGCTATAGAGTAAAATACAAGATAAGATTGAAAGTGGTGAGATTGAAGAAGAGATGGGTGTATATACAATTGTAATGGCATTAGGGAAGGATCATCCAGGTTGTCTTAAAGGATGCTCCCAATATACAACATCTATTGAATATTTTGGCATGCCTAGAAAGTGTACTAATTATCCATCCAATGAAATGGTAAATATCTTAAATGAGATGGTGTTAATGAAGGAAAAGCTTGCAAGGTTTGATACCATGAAGGCAGAGATAGATGCATTAAGAGCTGAGTTACTGGGAGATAGGAGTGTGGGATATTCAAGTCATTATCCAGAACATAATCATCCAATTGATAGTTCCAATGGGACTTCTTGTACAAATAATATTAAACCTACATCTACACCACACATTCAACAAATTGCCACTCCTCTAGTGGTGTTTGTGATGGAAAACCTTTGAACGGGAGTTGGATGGTTTCCGTTGTGGATGATATTGAAAAGAATTGTCCCTTACCTATACCAACAAGGGAACATAATATAGTTACAAAAGCAGTCAATTCATTTTTTGCTTGGCCTCCACATCTCGTCATATTAGGAAAGGATGTAGTAAGGATATTTTCTTTGTTGTTTATATATTGTTTTCATTATTGATTAATTTTAAAATATAAATATAACTTTATTAGATTTCTTCATATTATGAATAAATAGGATTTGAGTAAGGAGAAATCAAAGTTACCTATTACCATTGGCAACAAAAAAGGAAGCTCAAAGGAAAAACTGATGGACAAAATATCTTCTAAGAAGCCTACTTTGGTACCAACAAAAAAACCAATTTCATATACATATGACCAAACTAGTGGGTTTCCAAAGCATGTTAGATTTCTTATAGTTGCATGCTCATCTGCATCTTCGGTTAATGATCTTGCTGTTAAAGTTCCAATGAAAGTTCAAATCTTAGGCAATGAACTGCCTATTTTTCTATTAGTTGAGTGTGTAGAACAATTTTACACAAAGGTGGAGATTGGCTATTCAGTTGTAAAATTGTGGATACGGTTAGTTTATTTGATTTTAATTTATTTTTAAATTTATGATACGTTAAAAGTTATCACTTGATATTTTATTTTGATTGTATTCTTGTCATTAATTTTTGAACTTATTTCATAAGCGATGCTATGATGAGTTGAAAAAAAAAACATTTGAATGATGTGATTAAATTTATTGATACAAGTTGGTTATATGTCATTAAGAAGAAGAGAACATGAACTCAAATTGCGAGACAAGTTTTTGAAAGGATGCAAAATACTCAAGAGGGAGATAAGTGGATTATTCCATATAATGGAGCGTAAGTTGATTAGTTGTATAACATTTATAAAAAAATATGTTATGTAATCAAATGCATTTATCGATATATATCTTACTATAAATTGATGTAGGTACCATTGGATCTTAATTGTGTACGAGCCATTCATAAATACCATTTATTATTTGGATTCAATGTGGGGTGAAGTGTTCTCTGATATTGAAAACATTATGAATGAGTAAGTTATATTTTTTAAAAAAATTTAATGTTCTTGTTAACAGTAAGTTCAATGTATCTTCTCAATTAACTCTTATTTATTTTACCTTCATTATATAGAGTTCATATTATGTTCAATGGTCATCAAAATCGAAGGTCTCAAGGTTTACCAATATGGTCTAGAATGAGAGTAAGTTATAATTAATGCATGGTTTATTAAACTCCTTAAATTCAATCTTGTATATTTTTCATATCTATTGGCTATTCACTAAAAGTACTAACAATATTAATTGATAATATCTATATAATGTCTTTTTGATTAGATAATATATATTAATATTACAACTCAATTTTCATTCTAATGAACAGTGTCCTAAGCAAGATGATTTGGTAACATGTGGGTATTATGTCCTTATGTTTATGAGGATAATTATTGGCAATCCACTTTCTATTATTCACTTGGTAATAATTTCAATAATTTTGTGTATTTTTATTTCTTATTTTATTCATGATTTTAATTTTTTAGTTAACTAGCTAACAATATATATGTGTGTGTGTGTGTGTGCGTGTGCGTGCGTGTACGTGTACATTATAGCTTAATCGTGAAGGAACTTACACTGATACTGAAGTTGATGAGATGCGGAATGAGTGGGCAGAATTCACCAATCGATTCTTACAACTATAACTCACCATATATTCAAATAAAATGATAAGGTGAATGATGTGGGATGTTCATGACTGGTTTTTTAATAAAAAATATGGATTTCCTATTTCATTTTTAGAATAAGAAGTATATAGGACTCTTGTGTGTTCTTGATGTTGTATATGCATGATTATAGTCATGTAATGTTGATGTTGATATGCTCATATATAGTATATGCTTGTAATATTCATAGGTATTGTCCAACGCTTGCAAGGACCCTTCGTCTGTATCTCTTTTATGCGTAATTAATGTGGGTATTAGTAAATAATAATGTTGCTGCTGTTATTTATATGGGTAGTACTAAATAATAATGTTGTTGTTGTTATTGATATGGGTATTACTAATTTTGTTGAATTGTATCTCAATTTTTCGTTTTATATTGAGTATCATAAATTTACTTAGAGGCTAGATAAGAATTCCATGATTGTCACTCTTGAATAGGTTGAAGAACTAGTTATTTGAGGTATTGCTTATATTCATGTAATCTGGATGTTGGTATGCTCATATATAATATATGCTTATAATATTTGTAGGTATTGTCCAATGCTTGCAAGGACCCTTCGTCTATATCTCTGTTAGACGTAATTGATATGGGTATTACTAAATAATAATGTTATTATTGATATTGATATGAGTAGTACTAAATAATAATGCTGTTATTGTTATTGATATGGGTATTATCCAATGCTTACAAGGACCCTTCGTCTGGATCTCTGTCATGCGTAATTGATATGGATGGTACTAAATAATAATGTTGTTGTTGTTATTGATATGGGTAGTACTAAATAATAATGTTACTGTTGTTATTGATATGGGTATTACTAATTTTCTTGAATTGTATCTCAATTTTTTTTGTTTCATATTGAGTATCATAAATTTACTTTGAGGCTAGATAAGAATTCCATTATTGTCACTCTTGAATAGGTTGAAGAACTACTTATTTTTCCATTGGTTGTATATGCAGGAACAAATGTAGATTGAAGAACTTATTGTGTTAATATGAGGTATTGCTTATATTTATGTAATCTGGATGTTGGTATGTTCATATATAGTAGATGTTTATATGTTCATATATAGTAGATGTTTATATTCATAGGTACTATCCCACAATGTCATTTATTATAGACATTTTTATGACATTATAATTATAATGTAACCTTATATTAAGAATAAATAAGTAGAGAGAACTATTATGTTCTGGATGTTGTATATATAGGATTATGTTCATGGAAAATGGATGTTGGTATGCTTATACTAGATGCTATTTTTTATGAGGAAATTCATACATACTTACAAGGACAAAGATTTTGAAGAATAACATTATTACAATGGGACTTACTCTTTTTTAGATTGATTTAGATTATAGACTGTTAGCAGCTTTAAAGTTGTTTCTTGTATTTTTTTTATATTTTTGGAATTCTTTAATTAGTTAGTTTTTATTATATGTGTTTTATTGTATCGTTTTTTATTAAACTCTTAATGTAATATCTCTTTTAAATTTAATATAATTAATCTTAATTTTTTTAATTTTTCAATTTATATTTGAAAATTTAATGTAATAATAATTCATTTTGATTATCTATGGTCTTGGTTATTGATGAGCGAAAACCGGCATCGCCAATTCTCGCAAATACTTTGGTTTTAATATTTGTAAAACTCTCGCAAGTGCACGAATCATTTCGTAGAAAATGATAAGTATACTCCCAAGGTCGATCTAAGGAAGGAATGTATGTGGTTCTTAATTTATTATTCAAACTTTTAAAAACGAAATTAAATCCTAAACATCCTGTCACGATAGTTTGGTTTTTGTGTTCCTAATCTAATAACATAAAATAAACATATATACAGATTAATTAAATATAATAAAAAAATAAACATAGATACAAATTCAATAAATAAATATAAATATAGATTCAATAAATATTCATGCAAATTTTATCATTTATATTAGTGGAGTATTTATGGATATAATAACTAAATTAATTATGCTTGCTCATATTATCTAGGTTATTAAAGATATAAATTGATATTTTATTGATTCTCTCTTTTTTGTATGAATACCACCTTTGGTGGGGTTAGATATTCTTTGTTAACTAAACAAATCAATTAACACCTATGGGTGGGGTTGATAACTAATTTGGTTAATTAAATTAATTTCTTTTTCTAAGAGATTGAAAATGAACCATTTAAATGCCACCTTTGGTGGGGTTAGACAGTTTAAACTTTATTCAAGGTGTCCAAATTAAACCCAAGAATTTAGTTATCCGAGTACTAACTTTCAAGTTTTAAAACCACTACTGAAAACATGTTGTCAATACATTTTCACATAATAATTCTTATAAAAACTTTTGAAATAGAGCTTCACTCTAACTACCGGGCGATTGTAACAACAAATAAAAGAGCACTACTCTAAATTAGACCGGATAACTAAACCTTAAAGTCTAATCTTCAGATTTAAGTTTGTAATGAAAAATAATATATTTCTCTCTAACATCCTTAATATAAAATCTTGAATAAAAATAAAATCAATTCATTTTAAAAAATTTCACCTATTTAATATTTCGCAAGCATAACAACGTTATTATTATATCATGATTATAAACAGCTAGCACAGTTAAATTTAATCACAGACAAATTAAATATAACATGTAAGAATAAAGCATAAAAATAACTGTAAAGAAAATAAAATCCTTACAGAACTTCGACGCTATTCCCGTTGCTAGAAAACCTCCAAGCGGAATTTGCACTTCCATTTATTGAATCAAAAATCTAAATTATTACAAAAACATTACAAGTTCCTCTCAAAAAGAGAAGAACTCTAAACCTAAGAGAATTGAACTAAAAACTAAGAGAAAAACTAAGAAAAGCTTAGAAACTAAGAAAGAAACTAAGAAAAACTCAAAAAACTAAGAAATGAGAGAAAGAAAGAAGAGAGAAGTGTGGTTTTGAGGTGTATTTTGAAGTGAATGGAAGAGGGGTATTTATAGGTGAGGATGGAGGGGTATTTGGGGCGGAGCTAGGTGCTGGGCGCGGCGGCCGGGCGGCGCGGCGGCGCGATTTTCTCCTTTCTGACATTTTTGTCCTTTTTGACCCATTTTGTCCAATTTTTCCATATTTTTTGACCTTTCCCCATTTATTTATTGATATTTTTGTGATGTATTGCTTCAAGTATTCCTCTTTGAGTCTTTAAATTGCGTTTTTAAGCCAAAATACCTGAAAAACAATAAAAATACCCGTGATTCCGAAAAAAACAAATTTATATAAATATATGATAAAACATATAAATATATATATTTTTAATCAATTAATGTGCATAAAATCATGGTTATTTTAGTGCTTTTTGAGCACTCATCACAACCCCCAACCAGCTTCTTGCTAGTCCCTTAGCAAGAGAAGCGATAAAAACTAAAAATTAAACTATCCTAAATCACTTCCGTGGATTGACACGGTTGCATTTAGCCTATGCAACAAGCCTTTAAACCCCTAGGTTGCCCTAGTGGACGAGTTTGAGTCTCGTGAGGGTTTTCAGTAATGATACCCACAAACATTGCACTAAATGTAAAAACAAAAGAAACAATAAAAACAAACAACTTAAAAATTAAATTTACAACAAAATAACAAATTAATTTTTTTTTTGAATAAGAGAAAACAACATATCACAAAAATGTCTCATACTTTTTAATCTCCTTTAAGATCATAATTAAAATCTTAAGCATAAGTTATTTTAATCTCTTCAAACAATCATGATTTGTTATAATAATTAGTCGAAAATCATTTTCATATTTCATGTCAAAAATGTATCAATTTAATTTCACCCAATTTCAGTGTCATGAATCAGAATTCGCTTCGACTCTATTCCTCACAAGTCAATACTCTCAAAACACTGAATCCTATGGGTTCAAACACTCATACTAATTTATATGCGAAAGAGTTGATGTATAGAAATGAACTAATATGTTCGCATATGTATAAAGAATAAAGGCTCAAAGTGTTATTTTAACATTGATCTCATGAAAGGAATCAAATGTATAAATTATAAAGATATCATATATAAAAATTATTTTCATGCATAAATCAAACTCATTAAGAAAGAATTTCAAAATATATGCCTTTCACAAATGAAGAGAGTGCAATGACTTTTTAGGGAATTATTTCCTATATCCTTCTTTTGTAATTAGCCTTTACTCACAACTTTGTAGGCAATGTGGGTTATAGTATGTAGATTATACTATATATTCTTTATCTCTCTATTTTTTCTGAAGATATTTCTCAATATATGTATTTTAGAGAGTCAACCCATGTACAGATTGTACATATTTTGGATTTTGGTGAGTGGTTAATTTTGTGGCTTTTCTGTTTGATCTTGGTTTAGGTAACCCCAGATATGTCTTTTTGTTTTTGTAGTAGTCATGCATAAATGAGATATAAGCATATACTATCAATTTCTACTCAAATCATTTAATCTAAGCAAAAATAATAAAAAAAATATATGATACTCTATTAAGATGAGAAAAAAATTCATACATTCAATGCTAATACCTATAGAGATCATCTAAAAATTTGAAGAAATAAGAAATGTGTTTGGAGTAGAAAAAATATATATTTCACTCTGAATAAAGGAAATTAGGCTCAAATTATATCTCACAAAGGTAGTCTCCACTAAAAAAATTCATAAACACCGATTTTGGGTTTAATATAATTTCCACATCTTATCAAGAAATACTAGTTATGACAAAAACTAACTAATTATCAAAAATAATTACAAAATATTTCATGATATGTTTTCAAAAATTAATCTAACAGGACAAAAGACTTAACTATTTACTTAAATTTGATTTAAAGAAAAGATAAATTTTTGTTAATTTTTTTATTCCAAAAATTACTAAATCACACAAAATAGAAATAAAATCAAACACACAAAAAATGAAAAAGTAAATTTTTTTTATTTTTAAATTGTTAAAACTTTTTTAATTAAGCATGGTAACTTCTCACCACCCAACCTAGAACTTACATTGTCCTCAATGTAACAAGCGTAAATTAAAGATAAAGAGAAAAGAGAAGAAAGATTACCTATTTCTTGAGAAAGTGCAAGTAGTAATGGAAAATGCGGTGCATCCATCATATTCATCATTAAAGTGTATACAGACAGATCGTTGTGAACTTCTAACATCTCAACAAATATTTTTAGTTTTAACAATTTAAAAATTATTCACATGTAATTAAATAAATGAAACAAATAAAAGAAAATTACCTAAAATGATGGGTTGCCTCCCATCCAGTGCTTAGTTTAACGTCTTAGCAAGACGTAACTTGGGGATTGCATTTTAAGTAAACTCAATGTCCCCTCATCATTGAGTCAATCAAACCTATAGGTAAGACAAGGTTGTCTACCTATACTTTTTCAGTCATGCCCTATTGATTTTCATATTTCTTTATGTACTTCAAACTAGGGGCATACTTTGAGTTATAGATAACCCACATCTAGGTACAAATCAAATAATTAAGGCATAAAAACACAATTGTACCTAGATTAAACAAAGCAACTAACTCCTTAGATTGTAATTAAAACTTTAAAATTTTGGAGATAGTTTAGAAATTTTTGTTTTTTTTTTGTTTTTGTTTTTGTTTTTAAGAAAAAAATAACATAATCCGTATTAACCAAGAGTGCTCCCAGGAAAGAATGGTGGTGCAAAGGCTCCTTAAAAACCATCCTCCTAGACAGAACAACGTTCCCAGGAAAGACTAGTGGCACAAAGGCTTCCAAGAACTAGTCTCCTAGACAGAACTCCCTTAGATCTTTACTTTTCATGTTATTAAGTTAAATTAAATAAAAATTTAAGTTAATGAAAATCTAAGTTAATTAAGTTTAAAGAAAAGGTTAATTAAGTTAAGTGAATTAAAAAATCTAAGTTAATTAAGTTAAAAAAATCTAAGTTAATTAAGTTGGTAAAAAAAAAGTTAATTAAGTTAAGTAAAGTAAAAAAAATCTAAGTTAATTAATTTAAGTGAAGTAAAAAAAAAATCTAAGTTAATTAAGTTAAGTTAAAAAAAAATCTAAGTTAATTAAGTTGGTAAAAAAAAAGTTAATTAAGTTAAGTAAAGTAAAAAAAAATCTAAGTTAATTAAGTTAGTAAAAAAAATTAAGTTAAGTAAGTTAAATAAAAATCAAGAAGAAGAAAAAAAATTGCTAAAGAAAGAAAAAAAAAATAATAATAAAATAAAATAAAATTGAAAAAGGTAAAAGAAAATAAAAAAAATAAAATTATGATTTAAAATAAATAAAAAAAATAGTAAAAACTAAACTCAAAAAAATTAAAATTTTGGTTTTTTTTTTATTTTTTTATTTGTTTTATTTTTTTTTATTTTTTTTCTTCGAAATTTCAAATTCCAAAATTATTTTACTATTAACACTATATTTATTAAACAATTTAAAATTGGAATTTTTTATTTTTATTTTTATTTTTTTATTTTTACTATTTATGAATGGTAACTTTATTTTACTATTTACAATGTTTATTTTTTTAACCTAAAATTTTTGAACTTTTTTTTTTACTATTCATGAACGGTAATTTTTTTTTTCAAATTTTAAATTTCTAAATTAATTTATTATTCACGGTAAAATTTTTATTTAAAAATATTATTTTTTTTTAATTTTTTTTTACTATTCATGAACGGTAAAAACTTTTTACTTCAAATTTCAAATTTCTAAATTATTGTACTATTCATGCTACAAAAATTTTTTTTAAATTTTTAATTTTTTTTAATTTTTTTTTAATTTTTTTTTAATTTTATTTTTTTAATTGTTTTTAATTTTTTTTAATTTTTTTTAATTTTTTTTAATTTTTTTAATTTTTTTTATTTAAAATTTATATAAAAAAATTATTTTTTTTATTTTTTTTATTATTTCTTATGAAATTTGAAATTTGATTAAATTTGTTTTATTTTTTTTTTAAAAATCACAATTATTTACAACACAAAAATATTTTTAAAATTTTGATAAATAAATTAAAAATGCTATTCCTTCCAAGAATCCGCAAAAACTTGATGGCGTAAAATCAAGATCGCTGATCCTCGCTAATACTTTGGTTTTATATTTATAAAACTCTCATGAAGTGCACGAATCATTTCGTAGAAAATGATAAGTATACTACGAGTCGATCTAAGGAAGAAATGTATGTGGTTTTTAATTTATTATTCAAACTTTTAAAAACGAAATTAAATCCTAAACATCCTGTCACGATATTTTGGGTTTTGTGTTTTTAATCTAATTACGAGAAAATTAAACATAGATTCAATAAACATTCATGCAAATTTTATCTTTTATAAATAGTGGAGTATTTATGGATATAATAACTAAGTTAATTATCTTTGCCGTATTATTTAGGTTATTAAAGATATGAATTGATATTTATTGATTCTCCCTTTTTGTATGAATACCACCTTTGGTGAGTTAGATATTCTTTGTTAACTAAACAAATCAATTAACACCTATGGGTGGGGTTGATAACTAATTTGGTTAATTAAATTAATTCCTTTTTCTAAGAGATTGAAAATGAACCATTTAAATGCCACCTTTGGTGAGGTTAGGCGATTTAAACTTTATTCAAGGTGTCCAAATTAAACCTAAGAATTTAGTTATCAAGTACTAACTTTCAAGTTTTAAAACCACTACCGAAAACATGTCGTCAATACATTTTCAGATAATAATTCTTATAAAAACTTTTGAAATAGAGCTTCACTCTAACTACGAGGCGATTGTACCATCAAATAAAAGAGCACTACTCTAAATCGAATCGGATAACTAAACCTTAAAATCTAATTTTCGGGTTTAAGTTTGTAATGAAAAATAATATATTTCTCTACAACATTCTTAATATAAAATCATGAATAAAAATAAAATCAATTCATTGTAGAGATTTTTACCTATTTAATATTTCGCAAGCATAACAACGTCATTATTACATCATGTTTACTAAATGACCAAAGACGATTAAATTTAACCACAGACAAATTAAATATAACATGTAAGAATAAAGCATAAAAATAACTGTAAAGAAAATAAAATCCTTACAGAACTTCGACACTATTCCCGTTGCTGGAAAAACTCCAAGCGGAATTTGCACTCCCATTTATTGAATCAAAAAGCTAAAATATTACAAAAACATAACTAGTTCTTCCCTAAAAAGGGAAGAACTCTAAAACTAAGAGAAACTAGCTAAAACATAAGAAAAACTAAAAAAAAAACTAAAAACTAAGAAATGGAGAGAAAGAAAGAAGAGAGAAGTGTGGTTTTCAGGTGTGATTTGAAGTGAATGGAAGGGGGGTATTTATAGGTGAGGATGGAGAGAAAAAATGAGTAAAAAAATGTTAAAAAAAATATTAAAAAAATAAAAACGTTTAGTGGACATCCGAGGTCATCAATGACGTCGGCGTGACGTCCTTGGCTTTGCACGTGAAAAATGGGGTGAAAACGTTGGGCGCGCGGAAGAAGCGGTCATTGGCGGCTAACGCGCGTGAAACGATAACCGCGCGATCTGCGCGTATGAAACGATACCAGGCATGATTTGGGGTGGAGGCTGAGTCTTTGGCGCTGACGCGTTTTTCTCCTTTTTGACATTTTTGACCGTTTCGACCTATTTTGTCCAGTTTTTCCATATTTGTTGACCTTTCCCCATTTATTTATTGATATTTTTGTGATGTATTGCTTCAAGTATTCCTCTTTGAGTCTTTAAATTGCGTTTTTAAGCCAAAATACCTGAAAAACAATAAAAATACCCGTGATTCCGAAAAAGACAAATTTATATAAATATATGATAAAACATATAAATATATATATTTTTAATCAATTATTGTGCATAAAATCATGGTTATTTTAGTGCTTTTTGAGCACTCATCAGTTATATAGAAAAACCGTGGCCATAGGTAAGAGTTATGGCCTCGGTTATAGCAAAACCGAGGCCATAGGTTGCACATATGGCCTCAGTTATTGAAAAACCAAGGCCATAGGTCGCACGTATGGCCTCGGTTATTGAAAAGCCTAGGCCATAGGTCGCACATGTGGCCTCAGTTATTGAAAAACCGAGGCCATAGGTCACACATGTGGCCTTGGTTAATGAAAAACCGAGGCATAGGTACCACTTATAGCCTCGGTTATTGAAAAACCAAGGCCATAGGTACCACTTATAGCCTCGATTATTGAAAAACCAAGGCTATAGGTAATGACTTTTGGTCTCTCTCACTTAGATCTCGGTTCTTATAACCGAGGCCATAAGCACATATTTTAGTAGTGATACTTCCCATGTCATTTTATCCAGTTAGACTTGGCGTTACTTGAGGACAAACAAAGAGTTAAGTTTGGGGGTGTGATGACTCTATGAAAGTAGGGTTATCAATGCACTTTTTCTCATAATATTTTCTTTTTTTCTTTAATATGTAGTAATTTTATGGTTAAAAATATTAAAATATAAACTTTCAAGTGAAAAGTGGTGAAAATATATTTATGGGAAATTTTTGGAATTTTTATAATTTTTTTAATGCAAGACCAATGAGAAGACGTCGTATGGATGCCAAACAAGTAACAGAGCTAACCATGTATGTCATATGGATACCATGTAAGCAAAGAGAGCCAATTGCATAATGTCACATGTACTGGGTGATGTAGGTCAGGCCTTGTGTCGACATGGTGTTAGTTTTTAGTTTCAACGCTTGGTCAATAAATGTGCCATGTTTCATCACTTGATTCATTTTTTCTTGCCATTATGGTGCTGCGCAATCAATAATTGCGAATCACAGCCCACGACTTGGTGCTGACTCTTTACGCATTAATAGCAATCAATCCATTCTACCATGCATCGCGCATTAAGTTGTCTAGTGAATCCTCTTGCCACGTTTCACAATCCTATTAGCCAACACTATTAATTTACCTTATTTCATCTCAGCCCTTGATTTGAAGTTGATATGATTGGCCAAATTTCTCCTAAAACTAATTTAACTCCCTAATTGCCCCCATAAACCCTAATAGGCCAAAAATTACATATTTGTTTCTTCAATTTTTGGAGCCAAGAAGAGAAAAAAATATAGAAAAATTCAAAAAGAGATAAATTTTGGTGAAAATTCAAGAGAAGATTAGTGTTTAAGAGATTGATTGTATTTGTTCTTTTTCTCCTATCTTTATCAATTTTTATGTCTTTCTTTATGCAAAATATAAGTTTTATGAACAAAATTATGTTTACCCGATTTATTAATCTAGGGTTCTTATGAATCTAATTTTCTACATTTGATGATCTCATATTTTACTTAAATTATGATTTCAATTTAATTATATTATTTTATTTGATTTTTATGTCATTAGCTATTTGGCCAATAATTAATATATATAGGCAATTAAATAGATTTGAAAAAATTACTTAATTATTTGTCTTGAATAAATAACGTTCCTAGTTTCTAGAAAAAGATGTATAATTCTTATGTATGTGATCTATAATTGATGAACTTAATGAGTAGTATGTAATTTAAATGACATGAGAGTATGATTAATTTAATTACTATATGATGTGTAGTTTACTTGAGAGAGGAATACATGCTAGGTTATATTCAATTGATCATGTAATTGATTGGTAATTATATTGTGGGGATTTTAGTGATTCTCATATTTAGAAAATTAGGGGATCAAGTATTCTTAGATATTTTCTCATATATTTTCTTATCTACCAAATAAGAGTTAATTAATCATTGCTCTTTATTTTTAGTTCTTTTAATTTTACTTTTTTAAAACATAAAATCACAAAAGAAAATTGATTTTTTTTAGTTTTAAAAATTAATTTATAGTAACATAATCTCTGTGGGAACGATTTTTTCTTATCATTATATTATTTGTTGTGATACTTTTATTGCGTATTCATTGCACACAATTTGTATTGATCAGTGAGTCATATTGAAAGCATATGTATGTGCCCATGGAAAACAAGGGAAATTCGTCCTCTTTTTGTGTGTATAAACTGATCCATAGTCAAAAGTAAAGAACATAATTAGTCTTTTGGGTTCCTTGTTTTTGGATCTATGTGTATGAGATTTGGGTGTAAATAGGGCTTTTGTTTGAATGTTATTTTGGGTTCCAAATATTATTTTTGAGATACATGGTATATTAGGTATTAGGTTACAACTATTGTATCAAGAAGTGATATTAATGAATTATTTTTTACATTGGATGTGGATTGAGATAATTTTCCAAACAACGTAAATTTCTAGTGTTCTTGTTTTATGTTGATTTTTTCGCTTCTGCATTCACTTTGGTTAATTTTGTTGGTTTGTACTTCCACTATGCCAACACAAGTTACAAGTATGTGATTGGTGCATTTATTTAAGAAAGGGCTTCTTAAATATGAAAAAGAATGTTTATAATTTTTTAGAGCTCAAAAGAATTTATTTTTTAATTCTATTTACAACAACGACCAATAGGCTTTTGTGGCCTATGACAAAACATAAAAACAAGTCGTTAAATATTTTTAAAAAATCTAAATTTTATATATTTATAAGAATTGATGAGTTACAATAAATTTAAAAATGAATAAATAATAAAAATTAAACAAAGTTATAAAAGTTACTTTTCTTATAGAGTAATCTTATAAGAAATTACTACTTTATATTCAACCCAATAGAATTGAGATCGCTTTTAGAAAAGTTTGAAATTTTCTACAATATTACAATGGTTATCTTTAAAGTCTATATAAAATGAGCATGATAATAGAAAATGAACATAATATAGTCCTTGATGTTGGTATTGGCATTATAGTGAGCAAAACACGAATTCTATATTTATTTGATGTATATGTTAGTCCTTTTGTATGGTTAATCACTGATGGCTCAATATCTCACTCACACTTAGGCCACATTTTGGTTTGATCACACATATTACACATTCTTGTTTATCCAGAAAGTTGGCGTTCTTGTTTTCATTGAGCGACAGTCACATCTTCTTGCTTAAGGGTCACATATAAACTAAACCATTTTGTTTGATTTTGCAGTCTCGTTGAAAAATCACTCATAGAACATCTTTGTCAATTCTTCCCACATGATTGCTTCTATGTTTCTTTCTTTGCTCATAGAGTCCCACTACCAATCAACCTCTCCACTTAATTTATATGCAGCAAGTTTAGCTCTAATCGTGCATTAACGTTTAGAGCATTCATTTTCCTTTTGTTATCCCAAATCCATCCTTTAACGATTTCAGGGTTAGAGGTTCCATCATAGAGTGATGGTCTTATCTTTTTAATCTCTTTAAGACAGTTGGTCTACCTATTTCTTGAGGGTTTTTTTGCCCAGAGTAATCAACCTATTTAACACTTGTAGTAGGTTTCGCTCACCATGATTTTCACTTGCATTCTGTTCGTACTGATTCCTAGCCATTCTTCATCTTGGATCCATGCTAAAACAAAAATAAATAAAAAATTTAACAAGATTTATGACTTAATTTTTTTTTTGAGAGATTAGAACTATGCTATGATACTATAATGTCACCTCTCAAAAAATGGGTATGTTAGATAGAAATGATAAGTATTTTTAAATAATAATTTTAAGAAAATTTTAATTTACTTTTAATAAAATTTACAATGAATTTGGGATATCACTATTCAAACCCAAATTTACCAAAAAGTATTTAAATTCTAAAAAAATATTGATACAAGAAAGATATTAAAAGATAAATTATTTTTATATCATGTCTCCAAAATACATGCATGATACAAAATGAAATAAACAAGGTAAAAGTAAAACCTATATTATACTTCTTTTTCGATGTCAAAACACAAATTGCTCGTACGAAAACCTAATCTATAGGGAAAAGGAAAACATGGTGAGCTATAAGAAGCACAGTAAGAGTCTACCTCAATATAATATGCAAGGTCTATTTGAGTGTTGGAGATATTTGTTAACAAAACATAAAATGTAATCTTAGTTTCTAGGTGTGTCTTTTAAGAATATTTTCAAGCTGAAGAAATGATCGAGCTCTAATAATCACAATTAAGGTATATCTCTATTTTATGCACATTATATTTCATATTAGACATGTGGAAAATTTTTGAGACTAGGCTACTCGATCGATCGATACATGTTTAGATCGATAGGGCTATGTAGATCAATCGAGAATTCATCTACTCCGTTTAAAAGGTCATGGATTATTATTTAATTGATTATATCAATTCAGTATTTAATAGTTGATCAACCAAGAACTATATCGATAGATTTATTAGTTAGATCGATCGGTCTTAGTTCAGAATTAATTATTACATTGGATTGATTGAGAATTGAATGGATCATTCGATAAGGCCCTTCAATCGATTGAACCATGTACTCGATTGATTTAGATCGATTAAGCAACTAAGGCTTTGATTTTAAAACCTACTTCTAACTCGAATTGAATTGGCTTTCTACTATATTTTTATTTTCTTTAAAACATTTTTAACTGATTTTATGGACAATATAGTAATCATACTTTGACCGAGTGCTTCAAAATATTCTATATACAAACCTAAGCATGCAACTTTAATTAACCACACAAGAGCATTTTTCTCTTCATCTTAATCTATCTCATATTGTTTTTCAAAAACTATTCAACTAGGCTTTTCATTGAGTTAATTTATCAAATATTTGTGGTTGTGTTTGATGGATTAAAAAGCCAACAATATTTATGATATTATGCTTTAAACTGATTGTTTTAGAGTTGCTAGTTGGTTTCAATTTTTCTAATATATTTATTAAATCATCTATTTAGTTTTATTAATTATTGAATCTGCTCTAGAATACACATTTATACTAGTGTTAGTGTGTTAATGTTTTAGGTACAAGTAGAACGAGTTTGATTGCTTGTGTGACTCAAGTTGTCAGAATGTTGGTCTAGATCCGAAGAGCTTTCTTCCAGAAGTTGTAATGAAAGTAGTAGCTTTTAAGTAGATTATTTTAGGGCTTAATATTGGAGGGGTAGTATAAGACTCAACCTTATAGTTAGACCTTATATATTCATAAGGGATAGTTAGGTCATCTAGTGGATCGGGGGTTTTGTGTTAACTAGGTTAGTGCATACTACTCATTAAATTTATCAATTATGGATCACATAAATAAGAATCATATTTCTTTGCCTAGAAACTATTCATGTAATTTAATTAAGACACATTAAATAATTCTCTCAAATTTCTTTAATGGCCTATATGGGTCAATTATGGCTAAACAATTAATAGTATAAAAATGAAATTAAATAATATAATTGAATTGAAATCAGAGTTAGGTAAAAATATTAGATTATCACAATCTCATATTTTGTGTTTATAAATCTCATATTTTTCAATGAGGAAGACATACAAATTAATAACGAAAGGGGAAGAAGAATAAATACAATCAATCTCTTGAATTATAGCATCAATCTCCTCTTGAAATTCCACTAAAATTGTATCTCCTTTTGAACTTATCTTTCTCTTTTTAGCACCAAAAACTGATTAAAAAATTGAAAATTTGACTATAAGGGTTTTTGCTACAATTAGGGTGTTAAATTAGGCTAAGATTAAATATGGACAATCAGATTAGCTTCAAATCAAAGGTTGAGATGAAAAAGGAAAATTAAACAGTGTTAGCATATAGGATAATGACACGTGATAGGTGAAAGACACAAGACAAATCATCATGCGATGCGTGGTGGGATGGATTGGTTCTAGTCAATCCAAACTGAGTTAGGAATAGGTAGCTGATGAGTGCTCAAAAAGCACTAAAATTACCATGATTTTATGCTCATTAATTGATTAAGAATATATATATTTATATGTTTTATCATATATTTATATAATTTGTCTTTTTCGGAATCACGGGTATTTTTATTGTTTTTTAAGTATTTTGGCTTAAAAACGCAATTTAAAGACTCAAATAGGAATACTTGAAGCAATACATCACAAAAATATCAATAAATAAATGGGGAAAGGTCAACAAATATGGAAAAACTGGACAAAATGGGTCAAAAAGGTCAAAAATGTCAAAAAGGAGAAAAACGCGCCGCCGCGCCGCTTGACTCGCCCCAAATGGCAGCGTCTTGTTCATGCGCACAGATCGCTGCGAGGGTCTTGTTAAATGCAGCGCAGCAGCGGTGGTACTATTCATGCGCAGCGACGCTGTTAGCGGGTTCTGTTCATGCGTCGACCGCGCGGTCACTGTTCACGCAGCGCCGGCCAGCGCGGCCAGCCGCCCAGCGCGCCAACGTTTTCACCCCATTTTTCACGTGCAGCAGCCTCGGTGGCGTCATCGCCGACGTCATTGATGACCTCAGCATGTCCCTTACACGTTTTTTATTTTTTTAATATTTTTTTAACATTTTTTTAATCATTTTTTCTCTCCATCCTCACCTATAAATACCCCCCTTCCATACACCTTCAAAACACCTTCAAAACACCTCAAAACCACACTTCTCTCTTCTTTCTTTCTCTCCATTTCTTAGTTTTTAGTTTTTCTTAGTTTTTCTTATGTTTTAGCTAGTTTTTCTTATGTTGTAGCTAGTTTATCTTAGTTTTAGAGTTCTTCCCTTTTAGGGAGGAACTAGTTATGTTTTGTAATAATTTAGATTTTTGATTCAATAAATGGAAGTGCAAATTCCGCTTGGAGGTTTTCTAGTAACGGGAATAGCGTCGAAGTTACGTAAGGATTTTATTTTCTTCTGATTATTTTTATGCTTTATTCTTACATGTTATATTTAATTTATGCGTGATTAAATTTAAGCGTGCTAATTGTTTATAATCATGATATAATAATAACGTTGTTATGCTTGCGAAATATTAAATAGGTGAAAATTTCTAAAATGAATTGATTTTATTTTTATTCAAGATTTTATATTAAGGATGTTAGAGAGAAATATATTATTTTTCATTACAAACTTAAATCTGAAAATTAGATTTTAAGGTTTAGTTATCAGGTCTAATTTAGAGTAGTGCTCTTTTATTTGATGGTACAATCGCCATTAGTTAGAGTGAAGCTCTATTTCAAAAGTTTTTATAAGAATTATTATCTGAAAATGTATTGACGACATGTTTTCGGTAGTGGTTTTAAAACTTGAAAGTTAGTACTCGGATAACTAAATTCTTAGGTTTAATTTGGACACCTTGAATAAAGTTTAAACTGTCTAACCCACCAAAGGTGGCATTTAAATGGTTCATTTTCAATCTCTTAGAAAAAGGAATTAATTTAATTAACCAAATTAGTTATCAACCCCACCCATAGGTGTTAATTGATTTGTTTAGTTAACAAAGAATATCTAACCTCACCAAAGGTGGTATTCATACAAAAAAGGGAGAATCAATAAATATCAATTCATATCTTTAATAACCTAAATAATACGAGCAAGCATAATTAACTTAGTTATTATATCCATAAATACTCCACTATTTATAAAAGATAAAATTTGCATGAATGTTTATTGAATCTATGTTTAATTTTCTGTAATTAGATTAAAAACACAAAACCCAAAATATCGTGACAGGATGTTTAGGATTTAATTTCGTTTTTAAAAGTTTGAATAATAAATTAAAAACCACATACATTCCTTCCTTAGATCGACCTTGGGAGTATACTTATCATTTTCTACGAAATGATTCGTGCACTTGCGAGAGTTTTACAAATATTAAAACCAAAGTATTGGCAGGATCGGCGATGCCGGTTTTCATTCATCAAAGTATTTGGCGATCACGATTCTGCTCATCAAGTTTTTGGCGCCGTTGCCGGGGAAGGAATAGCGTTTTTAATTTATTTATCAAAATTTTAAAAATATTTTTGTGCTGTAAATAATTGTGATTTTTTTTTGTTTTTGTAAAAAAATAAAAAATAAATAAAAAAATTTAATCAAATTTCAAATTTTAAATTTCATAAGAAATAATAAAAAAATAAAAAAAATTTTTTTTAATAAATTTTAAATAAAAATAAATAAAAAATAAAAAATAAATAAATAATAAAAAAAATAAAAAATAAAAAATAAATAAATAAATAAATAAATAAATAAATAAATAAAAATAAATAAAAATAAAATAAAATAAAATAAAATAAATAATAAAATAAAATAAATAAAAAATAAAAAATAAAAATAAAAACAAATAAAAACAAATAAAAAAAATAAAAAAATAACAAAAATAAAAAAAAATAAATAAAAATAAATAAAAATAATAAAAATAAAAATAATAAAAAAAAATAAAAAAAATAAAAAAAATAAAAAAAAAATAAAAAAAAATAAAAAAAACCAAAATTTTAATTTTTTTAGTTTAATTTTAAATCATAATTTTATTTTTTTTATTTTCTTTTACCTTTTTCAATTTTATTTTATTTTATTATTATTTTTTCTTTCTTTAGCTATTTTTTTTTCTTCTTGATTTTTATTTAACTTACTTAACTTAGTTTTTTTTTACTAACTTAATTAACTTAAATTTTTTTTTTAACATTAACTTAGGTTTTTACTTAAATTTTCATTAACTTAATTAACTTAGATTTTTTTTACTTCACTTAACTTAATTAACTTTTTTTTTTCACTTAACTTAATTAACTTAGATTTTTTACTTCACTTAGCTTAATTAACTTTTTACTAACTTAATTAACTTAGATTTTTTTAACTTAACTTAATTAACTTAGATTTTTTTAATTCACTTAACTTAATTAACCTTTTCTTTAAACTTAATTAACTTAGATTTTCATTAACTTAAAGTTTTATTTAACTTAACTTAATAACATGAAAAGTAAAGATCTAAGGGAGTTCTGTCTAGGAGACTAGTTCTTGGAAGCCTTTGTGCCACTAGTCTTTCCTGGGAACGTTGTTCTGTCTAGAAGGATGGTTTTTAAGGAGCTTTGCACCACCATTCTTTCCTGGGAGCACTCTTGGTTAATACTGATTATGTTATTTTAAAAAAAAAAACAAAAAAAAAACAAAATTTTTTTAACTATCTCCAAAATTTTAAAGTTTTAATTACAATCTAAGGAGCTAGTTTCTTTGTTTAATCTAGGTACAATTGTGTTTTTATGCCTTAATTATTTGATTTGTACCTAGATGTGGGTTATCTAAAACTCAAAATATGCCTCTAGTTTTAAGTACAGAAAGAAATCTGAAAATCAATAGGGCATGACTGAAAAAGTATAGGTAGACAACCTTGTCAAACCTGCAGGTTTGATTGACTCAATGATGAGGGGACATTGAGTTTACTTAAAATGCAATCCCCAAGTTACGTCTTGCTAAGACGTTAAACTAAGCGCTGGATGGGAGGCAACCCATCATTTTAGGTAATTTCCTTTTATTTCTTTTATTTACTTAATTATTTCATTTTAATTACATGTGAATAATTTTTAAATTGTTAAAACTAAAAATATTTGTTGAGATGTTAGAAGTTCACAGCGATCTGTCTGTATACACTTTAATGATGAATATGATGTATGCACCTGCATTTTCCATTACTACTTGCACTTTCTCAAGAAATAGGTAATCTTTCTTCTCTTTTCTCTTTATCTTTAATTTACAGTTGTTACATTGAGGACAATGTAAGTTCTAGGTTGGGGGTGGTGAAAAGTTACCATGCTTAATTAAAAAAAAAAGTTTTAACAATTTAAAAATAAAAAAAAATATTTAAAAATAAAAAATATACTTTTTCATTTTTTGTGTGTTTGGTTTTATTTCTATTTTGTGTGATTTAGTAATTTTTGGAATAAAAAAAAAATTTCACAAAAATTTATCTTTTCTTTAAATCAAATTTAAGTAAATAGTTAAGTCTTTTGTACTGTTAGATTAATTTTTTGAAAACATATCATGAAATATTTTGTAATTATTTTTTGATAATTAGTTAGTTTTTGTCATAATTAGTATTTCTTGATAAGATGTAGAAATTATATTAAACCCAAAATCGGTGTTTATGATTTTTTTTAGTGGAGACTACCTTTGTGAGATATAATTTGAGCCTAATTTCCTTTATTCAGAGTGAAATATATATTTTTTTTCTACTCCAAACACATTTCTTATTTCTTCAAATTTTTAGATGATCTCTATAGGTATTAGCATTGAATGTATGAATTTTTTTCTCATTTTAATAGAGTATCATATATTTTTGATTATTATTTTTGCTTAGATTAAATGATTTGAGTAGAAGTTGATAGTATATGCTTATATCTCATTTATGCATGACTACTACAAAAACAAAAAGACATATCTGGGGTTACCTAAACCAAGATCAAACAGAAAAGCCACAAAATTAACCACTCACCAAAATCCAAAATATGTACAATCTGTACATGGGTTGACTCTCTAAAATATATATATTGAGAAATATCTTCAGAAAAAAATAGAGAGATAAAGAATATATAGTATAATCTACATACTATAACCCACATTGCCTACAAAGTTGTGAGTAAAGGCTAATTACAAAAGAAGGATATAGGAAATAATTCCCTAAAAAGTCATTGCACTCTCTTCATTTGTGAAAGGCATATATCTTGAAATTCTTTCTTAATGAGTTTGATTTATGCATGAAAATAATTTTTATATATGATATCTTTATAATTTATACATTTGATTCCTTTCATGAGATCAATGTTAAAATAACACTTTGAGCCTTTATTCTTTATACATATGCGAACATATTAGTTCATTTCTATACATCAACTCTTTCGCATATAAATTAGTATGAGTGTTTGAACCCATAGGATTCAGTGTTTTGAGAGTATTGACTTGTGAGGAATAGAGTCGAAGCGAATTCTGATTCATGACACTGAAATTGGGTGAAATTAAATTGATACATTTTTGATAGGAAATATGAAAATGATTTTCGACTAATTATTATAATAAATCATGATTGTTTGAAGAGATTAAAATAACTTATGCTTAAGATTTTAATTATGATCTTAAAGGAGATTAAAAAGTATGAGACATTTTTGTGATATGTTGTTTTCTCTTATTCAAAAAAAAAAATTAATTTGTGATTTTGTTGTAAATTTAATTTTTAAGTTGTTTGTTTTTATTGTTTCTTTTGTTTTTACATTTAGTGCAATGTTTATGGGTATCATTACTGAAAACCCTCACGAGACTCAAACTCGTCCACTAGGGCAACCTAGGGGTTTAAAGGATTGTTGCATAGGCTAAATGCAACCGTTTCAATCCACGAAAGTGATTTAGGATAGTTTAATTTTTAGTTTTTATCGCTTCTCTTGCTAAGGGACTAGCAAGAAGCTGGTTGGGGGTTGTGATGAGTGCTCAAAAAGCACTAAAATTACCATGATTTTATGCTCATTAATTGATTAAGAATATATATATTTATATGTTTTATCATATATTTATATAATTTGTCTTTTTCGGAATCACGGGTATTTTTATTGTTTTTCAGGTATTTTGGCTTAAAAACGCAATTTAAAGACTCAAATAGGAATACTTGAAGCAATACATCACAAAAATATCAATAAATAAATGGGGAAAGGTCAACAAATATGGAAAAAACTGGATAAAATGGGTCAAAAAGGTCAAAAATTTCAAAAAGGAGAAAAACGCGCCGCCGCGCTTGGCCGCCGCGCCTGACACCCGACTCCGCCCCAAACTGCGCGAGTACTGTTAAATGCGCGCAACACTGCGCGCGGTGGTACTGTTCATGCGCGCAGCACTGCGCGGGGGTTCTTGTTCAATGCGTCCGACCGCGCGCGGTCATCGTTCACGTGCGCCGAGGCTGCGCGACAGCCGTAGCGCGCCCAACGCGTTTTCACCCCATTTTTCACGTGCGAGAGCCTCAGACGTCATGCCGACGTCATTGATGACCTCAGCATGTCCATTACACGTTTTTTAATTTTTTAATATTTTTTTTAACATTTTTTTACTCATTTTTTCTCTCCATCCTCACCTATAAATACTCCCCTTCCATACACCTTCAAAACACCTTAAAAAAACACCTTCAAAACACCTCAAAACCACACTTCTCTCTTCTTTCTTTCTCTCCATTTCTTAGATTTTTAGTTTTTCTTAGTTTTTCTTATGTTTTAGCTAGTTTCTCTTAGTTTTAGAGTTCTTCCCTTTTTAGGGAGGAACTAGTTATGTTTTTGTAATAATTTAGATTTTTGATTCAATAAATGGAAGTGCAAATTCCGCTTGGAGGGTTTCTAGCAACGGGAATAGCGTCGAAGTTCTGTAAGGATTTTATTTTCTTTACAGTTATTTTTATGCTTTATTCTTACATGTTATATTTAATTTGTCTGTGATTAAATTTAACTGTGCTAGCTGTTTATAATCATGATATAATAATAACGTTGTTATGCTTGCGAAATATTAAATAGGTGAAAATTTCTAAAATGAATTGATTTTATTTTTATTCAAGATTTTATATTAAGGATGTTAGAGAGAAATATATTATTTTTCATTACAAACTTAAATCTGAAAATTAGATTTTAAGGTTTAGTTATCCGGTCTGATTTAGAGTAGTGCTCTTTTATTTGATGGTACAATCGCCCGGTAGTTAGAGTGAAGCTCTATTTCAAAATTTTTTATAAGAATTATTATCTGAAAATGTATTGACGACATGTTTTCGGTAGTGGTTTTAAAACTTGAAAGTTAGTACTCGGATAACTAAATTCTTAGGTTTAATTTGGACACCTTGAATAAAGTTTAAACTGTCTAACCCCACCAAAGGTGGCATTTAAATGGTTCATTTTCAATCTCTTAGAAAAAGGAATTAATTTAATTAACCAAATTAGTTATCAACCCCACCCATAGGTGTTAATTGATTTGTTTAGTTAACAAAGAATATCTAACCCCACCAAAGGTGGTATTCATACAAAAAAGGGAGAATCAATAAATATCAATTCATATCTTTAATAACCTAAATAATACGAGCAAGCATAATTAACTTAGTTATTATATCCATAAATACTCCACTATTTATAAAAGATAAAATTTGCATGAATGTTTATTGAATCTATGTTTAATTTTCTGTAATTAGATTAAAAACACAAAACCCAAAATATCGTGACAGGATGTTTAGGATTTAATTTCGTTTTTAAAAGTTTGAATAATAAATTAAAAACCACATACATTCCTTCCTTAGATCGACCTTGGGAGTATACTTATCATTTTCTACGAAATGATTCGTGCACTTGCGAGAGTTTTACAAATATTAAAACCAAAGTATTGGCAGGATCGGTGATGCCGGTTTTCATTCATCAAAGTATTTGGTGATCACGATTCTGCTCATCAGTAGCACACTATGATTTGTTGATTCATTGTGGATCGAATGGGAAAATACCATGACAATATGTGGCATGCTCATTGACTGGTTGGTAAAACTCGGGGTGAACGCCGTGGTAGCAAATGTCAATGCCTACATCAGCTAGTACACATGCGAGCTCCAATTTGCTCCAATTTTCTTATGTTGTATCCACATGGAAATGATTGATGAGTTGGTACAAAGACACGCTCTGATTAGCTCCCTTTTTTGCTTTCACGGCATCCATGTGTCTTTATATGATTGGCACAACTTTAAAACATTCATAAAAAATTCCAAAATATTACAAACAATTTTGGGAAAATAATTTTTCATTCCCTTTCACATGAAAATTCATATTTTAATATTTTTAATCCCATAAGTACTACTTATTGAGTAAAATGAACAAATAGTAAGCATAAAAGTGCACTACTGACATTACTTTCATATAGTTTTCACACCCTCAAACTTAACTCTTTGATTGCCCTCAAGTAAGGCCATGTCTAACTAGATAATCTGACATGGGTTATATATTCATATATATATATATATATAGACATGCACATTTAGTGAAAACCATCTTCTTCGACAGTTGTACAATACAAGGAGGTTCACATATCCATCATTTAACTTTCTATCAAAACAAGGATATGCATAGTTTTGATGAATTGATTCATGTGTATGTGTATTGCACATGAATTCATCCAGTGCACTTATGAAATTAACCTATATAAGCATGCCAATCAATTAAATCTTAGAACATGTCTCATAAGTCTATTTTTCACATTCCTCTCTACTAATATAAATATGCACTTACCTAATGATCAATAAGGGCTATACAATCTTGTAATGTAAGGCTTAGATGGAGGTAGATAGATAAAGAAATTTAGACTTTTTCCACACCTAAGCTTTCTTTTTATCCATCATGTAATATTTAACTATAATTAAATTTTTACATGCTTTTTTCTAGTGTATTATATCTTATCATTCTTTTCATATTCTTTTATTTTACAACTTCTTGTAACTTCACAACATCTCCAAACTTATTTTTTTCTTTTTGTTTAGAAAGGGGTCATTGTGTTGTGATTTATTTTTTCAAATAGGATGCAATATATGTAGCCTCACTCTATAGTATAGCAAATGATTGCATTTTCTTTTTGTATAAGATAAAGGTGCAAAGAAAGATAATGGTAATACTTATTGGTTAAGCATAAAATGTGGCTTAAAGATATGAAAGGTTCTTAATTGTGCTCAAATGGATGACAAAAGATATTAACAATGGTTATCTTGAAAGGCTCAATCAATCCAAATAAGGCTTAAATCATTTCTTATACTAAATACTATTTAGAATTTCATCTCAAGGAATGATCAAGTAGATTCTAACACATGGTAGATCTCATTAACTCATATAACTCACCACATATTTTCTCTCAATTAGGATCCAAAAATCAATCATGAATATGTGCATGAAAATTTGAATCAATCTAATAAAAAATAAGCAATATATCACATGATTAATGTATCTTAACGAACATGTTATATTCCTTATTCTAGTCATGGAAACCAATTTTTATCATTGGGTTCATACAATTCATATCAAGTGTGCATGCATTCACTATGCCAAAAGGCACTATTAAATTCGATTAATAATCGACTTTAAATTAGGATACTTAAAATTTAAAGTTGGTTCAGCGCGTGAACCGAACAGGTTCTAAGGATAGTAGAAAATAAGTAAAATGTGTAAAAAAATATAGAATTTAAAGTTGATTCACGGGTTGAATCGACATTAAATTCTATATTTTTTCACATTTTACTTATTTTCTACCATCCTCAGAACCTATATTCGATCACATAATAGCAAAAAAAAACCAAAATCTATTTAAAAGAGTCTAAATACTACAAATAATTGAAAAATTAAATATTAATTAATTACTCGAGAATTAAATTTATTACAAAAAAATAATTTACATACAATACATACATACATACATACATATATATATATATATATATATATGTATATATATTTAACTTAAATTACATTATTACTATATCTACAAGCAAATTACATGAAACTTTCAACTCTAGGAATGTAGTTCTGCTCATTTCTACACTTTAACATCCAAGATTTGTATATTTTCTATTAATGACATTAAGCATATTAAATATGTATCCAACCAATATATTTTAGATATTATTATATATGAATTACCTCATTATTAAAATATCTATCAAAACATCATATAAAATTAAATACATAAAAATCAAACATAACAAATACATAATATTAACAATATACAATATATCATAATGTTTTTATATAAATGCATGTAATTAATAAGAATACAAATTTTATACATATATATAATAATAAAGATTAATAAACCCATTATACCTTACATACATATAAAAATATATCTTATATTATATATATACATATATTTCATGTACATGTAAATAATTTTCAAAAATTAATTGTTTAAAATAAATTAATATATATCAAACACCTAAATACATAAAGTTATTAAAATAAATAAATGAATAAAAATACCTTTTTCTCTTCTAGGATTAAATAAAAATACACAACCTACGTAACATAAAAATTTATACACATAAATAATAACACATAATATACAAAAAAAAATATGAATAATAAGTGTAAAATAATTCATAGAAATACTTACAAGAGTAAATGAAGTGACAAAATAAAGGAAATGAAGAAAAAAATGGTGTTTTGTAAGTGAGAAAATGGGTATAAAAAATTTAAGTATTATGCTAAAAAAATAGGGGATCTAGAAGAGAAATTGGAGAGGAACAAAACCTACTAAACGACGTCAGAATTGGTGGTCGGAGGTGACCGAAAAATGAGAAAGAGTGGAGGAGGGAGTCATCGTTTTAGGATTACAACAACTGGAAAATATGTTCTGTTGAAAAATAGGGTAGAAAGAAGAGAAAAGAAAAGAAAAACGTGTGTAGCATCGGTTAACACATAGGACTGATGCTACTATTTAAATTTTCTTTAATTGTTTAAGTCAATTGACATGTAGAACCGACTTAAAATCATACATGTAGTGTCGGTTCTACGTGTCAATTGACGCTACTATTTGATTTTATTTTATTTTTTAAGTTGATTGACACGTACAACCGATGCTACATGAAGGATTTTAAGTTGGTTCTACATGTCAACCGATGCTACACATGACTTAAGTCAGTTGAGATGTAGAAGTGTCTTAAAATCCTACGTGTAGCATCAGTTTTACGTGTCTACCGACTTAAAAAATTAAAGAAAAATAAAATAGTAGTGTTGGTTGACATATAAAACCGATGCTACACATAGGATTTTAAGTCAGTTCTACGTGTCAAACAATGCTACACATAAGATTTTAATTCGGTTCTATGTGTCAACCGATGCTACATGTGGCTTAAGTCGGTTGACATGTTGAACCGACTTAAAATCCTATGTTTAGCATTGGTTGACACGTAGAATGACTTTAAATCTAAACTTAATTGCTCCATTTTGTAGTAGTGTGGGAAATGAATCAAATGAGTTAACACCTATTAGGAATGTCACGGGATAGAGAGTATGTATGGATTTTTTCAAAGTGAATAAAGCTATAGGGAAGGACCATTTCCTTATCCCATTCATTAATCAAATGCTTGACAAATTAACTTGGCATTCTTTCTTTTACCTTCTAAATGGATACTCTTATCATAACTAAATTGTCATGGCACTTAAAGACCAAGAAAAGACCACGTTCACATGTCTTTATGGTACTTTTACTTTTAAGAGAATGTTGTTTGGATTGTGAAATGCACCTGTAACATTTTAATGATGCATGATGGCTATTTTCTCAAAATGGTGGAAAAAAATCTAGAGATTTTCATGGACAATTTTTTGGTTTTTGGAAACATATTATTAAATATTATTAAATCCCATTACATGCAGAAATTACAATCTTCCTAGCTGCCAACATTCTTTCATCAGATATTACATGTCAACAAAAAATGAAATTCTTCCATATTATTAAATAGTATTTTTGGGATGACCCTTATCTCTATAAATAATGCAGTGATGGTATTTTTAGAAGGTGTGTCCCATATGATAAAGTTGGAAGTCTTATTTACCATTGCCATAAATCAAACTATAGAGGTCACTTTGGGAGCACAAAAACAGTAGCTAAGGTACTTCAATTTGGTTATTTTGACCCACACTATTTAAATATGCTTACATTTATGTGAAGAAGTGTAAAAGATTCCAAAGGATATGTAATATTTGAAAAAGAGATTAGATGCCCCTAAATAGTATACTTCAAGTGGAACGGTTTGATGTTTGGGGCATTGAATTTATAGGAATTTTCTCTTCATCCTTTGGTAAATAATATATACTTGTAGGAGTGGATTATGTGTAAAATTTGGTAGAATCCATGTTGTCCTAAAATTTCGGAAGAATTTTTTTCACTAGGTTTGGAACTCCTAGGATCATTATTAGTGATAAAGGTTGTCACTTTTTCAATAAATCATTTGAGTTCTTATTGTCTAATTTTGTATTATTTTAAATACTATGTTTAATTTACTAATACATTTATTAAATTAAGTATGTATAGTTGAAATTACTATAAATTATCAGTAATATTGTTATCCTTATAAAATATTAATGTTGGTAAAAACAATTTATAAAATAAATTAATCTTTATTTCTTCATTCAATAATTCTATAAATTTTATTATAGAAAAATATATTAATTACATAATTTTCATAGTAAACTGAAAATATGAAAATTAGATTTATGATTTAATTATTTGGATCTGATTTAGAGTCATGCTTTATTTAAAAAAAACTTATAAGAATTACTATTTGAAAATATATTAAAGACATATTTATATAGTAGATTTTAAAATCTAAAAGTTAGTTCTAATATACATCAATTCTAAATCCAAATATATGACATCTTAAATGAGAGTCTAAATTATATGCTCGGCCTTAAGCACTAATTAGATGGTTTGCTATTTTCTTATAAATAAATCACAATTTAATCGTAAATCAATTGGTATTCTCGACCTTGGGATATTAATTGATTATTATTAATAATGAATTTGATTCCTATCTTAGGAATTTTTCATAAAAAAAAATCAATAATATCAATTTATATATTTAATAACCTAATTAATATTGAGCAAGCATGATCAACTAATTAATCTATTACATAAATTCTCCATTGATTGTTAAATGTTATTTGCCTAATGTATATTGAATATATCTTTTATTTTATGTCATTAGTTTAGATATTTCAAAACCTAGACTTTGTGATAAAATATTTAGGTTTATTTTTCATTTTTAAGAATTTGTTGAATTATTTAAAAGCCACGTAGTTCCTCTTTATACCGATCTTAAAAATATACTTATTATTTCTTACAAAGTGATTCGTACACTTGTGAGCTTATTATAAATTTTATAAAATTTGACTACCATGTTTTTTGTGCATTAGCATGAAATGTTTGATAATGTCATGAGGAGAAATGGCTTTAAAATCAACAAATGTGTATATGTCAAGGACATTGAAGATGATTATGTCATCTTGTATCTTTACATTGATGACATGCTAATTATACGTATTAATAATCAAATGATCAAATTTACTATGAATATGTCAAATTCAAGGTTTGATATAAAAGACATGGGACCTACTGATGTAATTTTGAGAATAAAGATATCAAGGATATCAAGCGATCTCATTCTAAGTCAATATTACTACGTTGACAAGATACTTGGGAAATTCAATAATGGTGATTTTGAAATTGTTAGAACACTAGTAGATGTAAATCTACAACTATCTAAGAATAGAAGTGAGTGTGTTTCAACTTGAATATTCTAGAGCAATAGGAAATCTTATGTACTTGATGAGTTGTTCAAGATCGTACATAGCTATATTAGTAATCCAAAATCTTATCACTAGAATGGTATTATTAGACTACGTAGATACTTAAGATACATATGTAACTATGGAATGCACTATACAAGATATCTAGCTATATTAGAAGGATATAGTGATGCAAACTGAATATTTGACATGAAAGACTCAAATTCTACTAGTGGATATGTGTTCACATTGGATGATGTAGCTATTTCATAGAAATTCTCTAAATATACATGCATTACTAGATCTATGATAAAATCTGAGTTTATTGCTTTGGATAAATGTGGCAAAGAAGTCGAATGGATATGCAATTTCTAAGAGGATATCCTAAGTGAGTGAAGCTTGTGCCTGCAATATGCATCCGTTGTGATAGTCAATCAATTATTGACAGGGCATAGAGCAATATGTATAATGGTAAGTCTTGATAAATATGTCATAGAAATAATACCATTAGACAACGACCCTTAATTGGAGTTATCTCTATTGACTATTTAAAGTTAAAAGTTAACATAGTGGATCCACTAAATAAAGGGTTAAATAGAGAGTTACATGATAAGTCATTGAGGGGAATGAGATTGAAGCCCATGAATGAATAAGGATTTGTACCCAACCTAGTTTATTGGAGATCCTAAGATCTAGGTCCAAAGGGACAACCTAGTGTTAAAGACTTAGTGAAATAATTGTAAGGGTTTGTCCTCAAGTCCATTCCTATGATGAAAATAATAATACTTGTAAGATAAAGGTTAAGGCTTTTAATGATTCTTATAAAGAGAATAAAAGAGAAGTATGTTGGTTACTCTTATAGATAAGAAGTCACCTATGTGAAAGATGTGTGGGGTCATTTCGAAAGGGAATTATGTAGGGCTCAATTCTTCAAAAACTCTCACATAACCATGCGTGTGCTATTGGCCAAAACAAGCATAATATAGTGAGAACTGAATTGTATCAAAAAAGACTCCTACGTAAAATATGTCATTGCTTACATAAATGGAATAATAGTTTAAGAATATCATGTCTACTGGTTAGTCAGTAAGATAAATATATTTTCATAAGGGAAGATTCAAAGGGTAATACTTACTTATCCTATATAAGTTTTAAACTATTAAACTATATTTTAATGTCAAAATTTGATTTGAAATCTCCGTCAATTTTTATTTATGTAAGAGGTTGTTGAAAATTTTTATGAATTTAAATTGTTCTAATGAAAAATAGATGAATTAAAATTGTTTTAATCGAAACAGGGTTTAAGTTTTTGTTTCATTTCATTTTCCTTCTGTTTCTTTCGCTTTTTTCGTTTGCCCATTTGGGCTATTAAAGATTTTAATGGTTGGATATGAGCTTGGCTGATTATATATATATATACCTAAAACAAAGCAGAAACAAAGCAGCGAAGTGAAAAAGAAAAGGAAGAGAAAAGACTCAAAACGAGAAGTTAGGTTATTTCTCGTAGAGTTTAGACACTTAAAAGTTTGTTATAGTAACATATAGTGGTGTATATTTATTACTTGTTAATCATTATATCCTAAGACATAAGTTTATAAAGTTCTCAAACACTTACGATGAGTAAAAAAATTATCTTAAAGGCATCGTGTGATATATGGGCTTCAGTCATTTTTTTACTCTATTTAAATTTTATATTTATAAATTATATATATATATATATATATATATATTTATATATATATATATATATTTATATTTATGTATTTCTTATTTAGAATAATACACTTTTATTCTTAATTTGTTTTTGTCAATGTATTATTTCTTACCGTTAGAATCATACCATCTTATTTTATAGAGTAACAAAAATAATATTTAACTATAACTAGTGGTACAAATGCCTTTACGTTATTTTAATTGTTATATTATATTTTTCATTATAAATTTGTACAAATAACAAAGAGTTTTGTGGTAAGTTTATCTCATTAATAATAAATTCCATAGTAGATTTATATCAATAATCAAAATTTCGGTGGTAGATTTATACCATTAATAACACTTAAATTTTATTTTTATCATTAACAAAAATAGATAATATGTTTATAATTAATTTTTACGATAATTGAATTATATATCACTTTATTATTTAAATTATTATATCTATGTTTCATTCTATAAGTTATTTTAAATAAATAAAAATTTATATAGTATAATTTAAAGTGAAAATAAAAATTTAAATAGTTGATTCATGTAACCTAGACCAACTCAAATTTAATAGATTAATTTTATAGAAATGATTAATTGGGTTCGGTTTTATTATTTAAGAATTGTTAGGTTGACTTAATTAAAACGCAAGTTAACTCAACTTGCCGCCCTAATCATTCAACAATTGACGTATATTGTTAAAACATAGAGGAAAAATAATAAAAATAAATTTTTTAAAATTTCTAATGGAAAGATAATATTTTTTTTCTTTCTTATTCACCTTATATTATTTTATCTTTTCAAAATATACTTATTATTATTTTATAGAATTTAGATCTTAAATAACATATACAATATATTGATAATTAAATTAATTTTAAAATAATATATAAATTATACATAACATAACATATATATATATATATATATATATATATATATATATATATATATATATATATATAATATGTATCACTATACATAATTTACAAAATACACTCAAATTAAATATGCATGTAAATTAATATGTCATTATAGGATTATAAATATATTTTACATTAATGAAAGTTGCTTGATTTTAAATTGATATATGATCATTTATATATGTTTAATATTAAATTTTATTTAATTAAAATTCATTAAATATTATTAAGATTTTTTTAATTCTTATAAATTTTAGAGTTATTTAATCAAATTTCCAAAATATTAAATTAGAAATGGAAAAGATCACGACCAGGAATATCTTGGCTGTTAGGGGTATCCATGGTCCGGTCCGGTCCGGTTTTTCCTAAAAAAATCTAATCGGATCGAACCGTTCATATTATTAGAACCGGACCGGACTGGACCGTTTGAAACGGTTTTAAAAAATAAAAACCAGACCGGACCGTTTGACTTATAAAACCGTTCGGTCCGGTTTAATTCCCGGTTTGGTTCGATTTTTTTATAATTTAATGAAGAATAATGTGAAATTTACATTCTTTTAATATTAACAAAATAATTTATACATTATATAAAACTTTACTACATAATATAAACTTAAATTCTTTTAAAATTAATGTTTTAAGATTAAATAATTTATACATTATACAAAACTTTAAGTTTAACAATCTTGAGTCTAGTTGCTAGAAAGAAAAGGAAACACTTTCGTGTGGTTGGAACTATTACCAGTTGTCTTTGTCCGTACCTGTCATCCTTAATCCTTCTTCTTAACCACCGCAAAAACTTTACCAATTAGGTGCTCACCTGGAATCCATTAATTTACACATAGATATTAATTATTTTATATATATATATATATATATATATATATATATATATATATATATATATTTTATCTCAAATCATACCATCATAACCGTATCTAACTGGCTAGAACTTAATAATAAATTAGGTTTAATTTATTGATTTCAAATTAAAAAAAAACATTCAATTTACTAATGTGTCATGTGGATTATTTTGGTTGAGTTTATTTTATAAATTAAATATAAAAAATATTATTTTTATAATTATAAGTTTTTTAAAATATTTTTATTTGTTTATATATTTTAAACTTTAAAGAGTGTCATATATGTTGTTTACCATTATTATTTGGAATAAATACACTAGCAATTTTAATAACTTTAATAAATACACCTTAAGTTTAAATAGTCAATTTTAAGGTTTGTAAAAAAATAATATTTTTTAAAATTTTTTTAATTACATTTCATTAAAAAAAAAGTTTCTGATATTGATATTTGTTTTTGAATATATTTCTACCTTGTTCCATCGAATTAAACTTAATTCGTTCGAATAAAGTATTTTAGAACACGAGACTTTGCCTGCCCATCACAAGCATGGAGTGAAACTAAATGGGTCACATGGATTCTCATTAACATCAATAATTATCGAAATATTTTTTTAAATGACTTTTTTTTTAATTTTTATTTTAAAATGAATTGCTAAAGAAGTTTTTAAATAAAAAATTTAAAAAGTAGACAAAAATAAATAAATATAAAATGATTATGTAAACTGTGGTATTTTTTAAAAAATTGATAGATTAACTTATATAAATAATTTATTATATCTAAATTTTTTATTTCAAAACACTAGTGAATGCTAATAATAATCAGCTCATAATTAGTTTTTTTTTTTGTAAATAACAACATAAATAGTGAGAAAAATAATTTTTAACACATTAATTAGCATATATGACATAAAATAAATTAATATGTTTATTAATAAGTCTCATCATCACATCTTCTAACTTAAATATTTAATTTAACAGTCACACGTCACTCTTCTATTTATAAAAAAAAAAGCATTACTCAAACATTAATTGTTGCACTTCAATTCTCTTTGTTTTTTCTTGTTCTTTTTAGAACATTAATTGTTTGCTCTTTTGAACTTAACTACATCCTTTTTCCTTCGTCACTTGGAGTATTTGACCTACCTAATACCTATGGCAAACTAATTTTGCTTACTTAGATAATTAAAATCTCAATTGTTGCAATTATTGTTTTGTCCTTTTCTGTTTCTTTACCGTATTACAAACTCTTTTCTTTTTGGGAACGGGTATTGAAAACTCTTTTGAACTTAACTACATCCTTTTTCCTTCGTCACTTGGAGTATTTGACCTACCTAATACCTAAAAAGTTTGACTTGAAGACTTGCGTAGACTATTGCTATCTAGTTGTAAAAGGAAAAATAAATAATTTGATTATCAAAATATATTATATTTAAAGGTAGATTTAGATTTAAATTTAAATTTCAAATTATTTATGATATAGCATGTAACTTTATACAATAATTACTGGAGAGTATAAAAGGATATGCATGAAAATTAATTAAATATATAGAATTTTTTTTAATATTTTAATTACTAATAATTTATTAATTAATTTATAATATTTAATTAATAAAAGATAAATTTAATATAACTAACAAGTGATTGTTTATGTTTTTTAAGATAAATAATCGTATATAAAAGAAGATATATAATTGTAATCTAAATAATTGTGAATATTTTAACTAATAATTTTTTTACTTGTTTTTATACTACTTAGTTGATAAAAAATAAGCATTAATATAATTAACTTAAAAAAATATTATTTAAGAAAAAATTATTTTTAATTATAATTGTTAATATTTTAACTATTAATAATTTATTAGTCGATAAAAAATATAAATTTCAAGTCAATCTTATAATAGTTAAAGATAATAGTAATTATTATTTTAAAATATATGGATAATTTTGTTTGAAATTTTAAAAAAATATTATTTAAATTTTTATATATAACACAGATGTATTAAAATGTCAAAAATATAATTACCAATTTTTAGTATGGGTTTTACTTTTTACCAAACCAAATGTTGTTAAAATGTCGCAAGTACGATTCATAAACTATCAATCAAACACTTCAACTAGAATGTGAGCTTCTTTTTTTTGCCATGAAGAACTAGAATGTGAGCTAAAATGAGTATTTATGTTATTTTCCTTTTTTTTCCTTTTTAAATATCTCTACATCATTATTAATCCATTATTTCTTTCAAAGGCAAACTTATGTACTTATAAGACCACAAAATCATACTTTCTTAATGATATCATTAATAAGAGAATGGTTTAGAAAAATGATTTTATAAAATGATGTAAACTTTTAAATAAATTTAATTTATTAATATATATATTTTTAGTTGTAATTAAATATTTTTTTAATTTTAATAATTATATATATATATATATATATATATGTTTATTCAACTACTGTATGTCAATACACGAATTATAGAATGGATGAATATCACGTTTGACGTAAAATATAATTTTCCATATATAATTACACAAATTTTAATATATTTTTAAAGAATTAAATATATACTTTATTAAAATTTTAAAAATTCAATTAAGATTTTGAGAGATTTTCATAGATTTGAAATTCTAAAAAGTGTACAGATTTTAATAAACTTTTAAATACTTCAAGATATATTTTATTAAATTTTTAAAAACAGTATATAAGTTTGAATAGATTTGTTTGACTTTTTTCATAAAAATTTATAACATTTTATCAATTTTTATAAATTTAATATATTTTAAATTTTGATTGTTATCACTCTTTTTTAATATTTAATTTAATTATTTTTTAATTTTTTAATTAACCCATTACAATTATCAAAAATATTTAATATGTTAATATATATTTTACTCAAATAAAACTTATACTCGTCGTTAACCAGTGAAAACATCCAAAGTTTTCATAAAAACAAAAACATGTTTGTATTAATTAAAAAGAAAAACGTATCTAATTTAACTTATGATAAAAACTATTATTGTAAGATTTTTGATTCTTAATAGAAAATCATACTAAGAAAATTATTCTTTTAAGGTTAGTAAGTGGGAATTAAAAATAAAAGAAGCTTCCTAATATTTATTAAAATAAAATTATATTAAAAAAATTATTCTTTTAAGTTAATACTTTTATAAACTTTTAAAAAGTAATAATTGAATATCCTTCAATTTATATAAACTTTTATTTTAAAAAGTCTTAAAAAAAATCTTAATTAAATACACCTAAAATTTTATAAATTTTTAAAAAATCTTAAATGAATGCACCTAAATTTTTTAAAAAAATTTAAAATCCATTAAATTTTATAAAAATTCTATTTAATTACAACATTGTTATTCATAAGTTAAATCTCAAAACTGCTTTTTTTTTTAATTTGTATGAATTGTGAGATAAACTTCTAAAGTATGTCAATGCTTTAGCAATTACGATATATGTGTACAAAGAATTGATATTTTTAAGAGCAAAATATATCAATATTAAAAAAATTAAATATTTTACTTTATAATTTAATGTCATAGGGTTTCAAGAAATGAAAAAAATTACTAACTTTAGAAAAATCCGTTCTAACAATAACCTACCCTATGAATATTTAAACTAAGATTCAAGTTGAGCATCTAGCACTTCAGCCAAAAAAAAAAAAAATTAGCTAATTTGTTTTTTCCAAATATTTAAATCCTAAATAAAAACTTTTGTTACAAAATTGACAGGGAGATAATAGTTATAAGGTGTTTAAGCATAATACAAAATAATAAAACCAAAAATCAGTTTATTGTGGTGTAAAGATTTATTTAAATTATTATTTTAAATATTACACTTATTCATTATATTAATATAAAAGATTTTTTTTTAAATTAATAAAGAAACACACAAACCATATAAATACCTTAGAAAAAACTCACTTTAATTTGTCAGTCCACGTAATATTTTCAATCAAAAAGTTATAATTTTCAATAAAAGCTAAATACATAAATATGTGATTAGAACCTAATGAAGTCATTGAAAACTCATATTCTTAAATTATATCAATATTATATATAACATTTTAAATTACACCCAAAATAATTTTAAATAAAAAAACCCTTATATTTTAAAGTAAATAATATATCTTGTCATTTATATTTTAATTTAATAACAGAGAAAAATAAGCTAAAAACATTAAAGAAATAAAATTCTATAATATTAAGAAGTTTACTTTCTTAATAGATACACTATATTAACAAGTTTTAGACTTAAAAAACATTTATGCACGGGTGAAACACATTTTTAAAAATTAAACAGATTAATTAACAATACTTATCATTTTCATTTTCTATATTCATGTATACTTTAAGTTAAACAGTTTATAACAATATTCTATCTTTAATTGACTCAAACACATGTTTTATAATACATTTAATTGTACAATTAATTTAAAATCTGTTGTATGGAACATCATTAGGTATGTATGGTGTCATTTGATTAATCTATATTCACTTTAAATTTGGAAACAGTCAACGCAAGGTAAGTTAAATTTCAATTTAAAACATGTTGTTTATGGTAAGATTTATGAATTTAATATAACAGATATTAATAGCTCAAATTCATATATATAAAAGATAATTAATATAATAAATAATTTATATCTTAATTCAATAACATCTAAAATAAGTATGTATTATTCAATATATATTAATTATTTAGAGAATGTGCCATCGACTAATGCCCATAAATATGCTCATTCCACGTCAAATAAACTCGCTCAAATACTAACTTAAGTATCAGAATAGTTATAACATTTTATAATGTCGTTTTTTTTCTAAAGTTGTTTATGTGTGATTTACAAGATCAAAGTGGCAAGAACGTGGTGAACATAGAAATCAACATTAACATATGTCATCATATGTGGGAAACAAATTTGGTATTCTAATTGATTTGAGCTAACAACAATCTCAAGAACATTATTCTTTATCATTTTTGTCGTGTTCTTCATACATATTTTCTTTAAAAACCCATTTGTTCCCTTAGGTCACTAAAATGAGTTCACAACATCGTACTTCTATAGCAAGTTGGGATCTATTCAGCACCTAAGACCAATAATCCACCCTCGACGTGCTTCCAAAGAATGGGAACATTGAGAATGAGTCTTGTTGTCCTGACTCTAGGTTGCAATCAAAGGCACCTAGATCATCATAAGGCAATAAACTCTTAATAAGACACCAACTATGCATTTAGGTAGGAACTAGAACCTAGGTTGGGCCATGATTTAGTCACCAAGCCAACTAAGACAACCAGACTTCTTATCTTGTTAGAATAATAACCATACTTAGACTTGTTGTGTACCACTAGCTAGGTAGACCTATAAGCTAGGCAAATTAGTTAGGTTGATCAACTAGACCAATTAGGTAGGCCAATCTAGTCTACCAAGCATCGACTAGCAGTCGGCTTCTACAACTCCAACAAGCAAAGATATCAACCTCTATCGGTGATCACCATATGTACAAGCACTTGCAGTATTAACTATGCTTTCCTAGCTCATCTTGAGGAAACACTCCAAGGCTAGATGACCAATGCAATTAGGTTAGGATAATCACGCCAATTATGTTGATGATCCTGTAGTAGATGTCTATAGCTAAAGGATAGAAGAGTATAGATTCATAGATGAAGGAAGATTAGATGTAAGTAGGACAAGTCGTACCTCAAAGAGCTATGTTGTCTAGAATATTGTCTTCAAAGTTATGTTTTCTAGAATGCTACCTTCCAACATGCAATCCAAGACCCTACCACCTAGTGATATGAACCTATGAACATGATTCTTGACACCTATAAACACAAATTGGTTATAAACATGAATTGGTTTGAGAACTCTAAGAGACATAATCAAAGATCAATCGATAAATTGAAATAGATCTTAGAAGACTAATATTTAGATTATAACACTAATTTTGAATATATAGATATGACTCATCAAAAACTCAATGATGAAAAGATGCCACTAGGTTTACACGTCCCTTGATAAGTCTATTTATTAAGGAACAAATAGGAAAAAATGCTCAACTTGATATAAATCAAATGTATTATTAATATTCTCTGTGTTTTTTTATAGTCAACTGCTTCTATTTAAAACTAAAAAATTAAGGTGCAAACCTTAAAAAGATAATCACTATCTAATAAAAGATATCACAAATAAAAGATAAGATAACAATAAAAAGATAGCAATAAAAACAATAGACACAAACATAAAGAACTAATCTTAACTAATAAAGGAATAATAAAAATCTTTAAAAAAGAGATTATAAAAGATAACACAAATTTGCCCAGATTTCGTTGTATAGATTGTGAGACATTTTTGACATTGTCAACGGGCGAATAGAGAAAATTCTATTTCTATATAATTTTTTTTCCTTTAAGTAAACTTTCCAATCCAATTGGAATCTTCTCAATTGAATATCAGATGATAAGGTTATGACGTTAATAATGATAGATGCTCAAGAAAGCTTACAAGATTCAAAGTTCTTTCAAATTGCTTGTAATTTATTCCAATCCCAAACAACCCAATACTTGTACAGTTAAAAAACTTATAAATGACCTCATTAAGTAACTCTTTGAATAATAGGCCCAATTGAAATGTGCCCTTTTGGTGATGCCCATTGGGTCGTATTATTCCCCATTTTCTCAAAAAGATTCATCCTCACATCTTCACCATAATGTTGTAAATAGTTGGTGTAGGAAATATTGGTTCAAACTTATGATCCACTGACCTCTTAGTTGATCTAGTTGAATTTTTTTGTCTAAGTATACAAGAAATTTGATGCTTGACTCTTATAAAATGAATTGTTGCTCAACTCCAATAAAATCAATCTGTTGAATACTATGTAAAGAAAAACCTTTTTTTTACTACAAAACATGTCTCTTTTCTTTCCTTTCTAGCCAAGAGTCTCTTTTCCTTTTCACTTTATTTTTCATCTCTCTTAATAAGCATTTCTTTTTTTATACTCTCTTTCTCAGTCTTCTCTTCTTCACTCTCATTTTTATTCATCTTTTCTTTATTATGATTTTATTCATTCATCTCTTCTTTAAAGCTATTTACTTCTTGTAATTCAATTTTTTTCCCTTAATTCATTATTTCTTCTTCAATGCTTTATCTTTCTTTTTCTCACTCTCTCTTTTTGAAAATAAATCAACCACCTTATTTGAATTCTTCAATGTGTCAAGCATAACATCTATTGCATTAGAGATTCTTTTGGAAACTCCTTGTGGTGCTCCCTCTTGTAAGATTGCTAATATGACAACATGTCTAGCCAACCTCTCATTCATATTTACCATTGTTGTAGTGATTCTATCATCAAAATGTCGCAAAGCCCGCAACTTAAAATCATGTCTCCTTCTGGACTATTTGATTTGTTCCTGTTTGACATTGTCTAATAAGTAGCATAAGAACAAATAAGAATATTTTTAAAAATATTTCATAAAGAAAAGAAATTCAAGAACACAAAAAAAAAGAAAAAATATAAAAAATATAAATATGAAATTATAATGTAGGCTATAATACCAAATGATGTGAACTCGTGAACACAATCTTTGAAACCCAAAAATGGAAATTGGTTTAAGAACTCCAAGAGATATGATCAAAGACAATGAAAAATTGAAATAGATCCCAAAAGAATAATATTTAGAATATAGTACTCACATTGAATCTATGGATATGATTCACCAAAGACTCAATGATTAAAAGATGCCACAAGGTTTGCAAGTCCCTTTATAAGTCAATTTATTGAGAAACAAAGAGGCAAAATCTCTCCACTAGATATAAATAAAATGTATTATTAATATTCTATGTTTTTGTTTTACAATCAACTTCTTCTATTTAAAGCTAAAAAAAAATTAAGGTGTAATCCCTAAAAAGATAACTACTATTTAATAAAATATATCACTAATAAAATACTAGAATAATAAAAGATAACAATAAAAAGGGAAAAATATAAATAACTAATCCTAATTAATAAAATAATAATAAAAATATTAAACAAATAGGTTTTAAAAACAATGCAAATTTGTCCAAATTTCATTATATATCATGCGAGGCCTTTTTAAAATAGTAAATGAGCAAACTGAGAAAAACCTATTACAAGATATTTAAGCCGTCCTTTAAGTAAAATTCCCAACACAATTTGAATCGTCTTAATTGAATATAAAACAAGAAAGTTGTAGCATTAATAATGATAGCTATTCAAAGTAAATTTCCAAAATCAAAATTTTTCATATTACTTGCAAGTTACTCCAATCCCAAACAACCAACACATGTAGCATAGTTAAAAAACTTGTAAATGAGCTCATTAAGTAACTCTTTGAATAATAGCTCCAATTGGAACGTGCTCCTTTGATGATGTTCATCGGATCGTATCATGGGCTACATCAAACTTTATGGAATGCTACCTTCAAGGTCATGCTATTAAGATAAGTTGTCTTATAGGTTAAAATGCCTAGCTTATCATCCTCCAAATTGTGGATCCTAGTGACATATGATGACTATGGATCCAAACCATATCAAGTAATTGTGGATTGAGGCAACATTTGATGAGAAGTATAAACTATTTTTAGGTAGTGTCATCCTAATCAATGCCCTAAGAAAATAATTCTAAGTTGTGCAAAGTTGGATACAAACTTCTTAGAGGTAGCACAAATATGGGAACAATATTACATCTTGGATAGGAACCATATAAGACTATTAGGGCTAAAGCCTTCCATGCAAGGCTTTCAAACTGATATGACTACCTAAGAGGATCTTGACCAACCTACTTTGGTAGAAGTCACCCAAAATAGGCATCTAGTCATCCACATAGAAGATGTACTCCAAAATGCTATATAATGGGGTAGACAAGTAGGTAGGCCGGCCAAGCAAAGTAGCCAAGTAGACTAGCCTCCCAAGAAGTGCAACAAGCTGAGTAGACCTCCCAAGTATAATAGCAATATAGAGAATACAGATAGAGCATCTAGGTAAACCAACTAGGTAGGCCAATCTAGTCTACCAAAAGCCAACTATGTTGAGTTTCTACAACCCTTAAATAAAATGTGTAAATTATCCTTATTGATTTCCATTTGTAAAGACAAGTGTCGTTTAAACTAGATTTACTTAGCTTGCCTTAAGAAACCACCCCAAGACTAGACGAATAGCACAATAAAGATTAGGACAACTATATATGACAATTTCATTGATTATAAGGTATATTTTCATAGCTACAATCATTAGACATACATCACTTTAGGAAAGTAGAGATTCATGCAAGATTAAGCCTTATTAGGATATGTTACATCCTAAAAGGCTACACTGTCTAGATCATCGTCCTAAGGTTGTGCTCTTTAGAACATCATCTTTCAAGTCACGTAGTTTAGGATGCTATCTCTGAGGCCTCTTTGGACTTGATGGATTGCTACCATTGACGCAATTCTATCCAAACAATCTTTCTTGTTGGTCACACTGCCAAGTGCATTGTTATCCAGATTATGAATCTAAGTTTCCACCATCTAGAATCTAGAGATATGACAAACATTTCATCCAAAACTTATGTCGCTATCAACATTGTAGATGAAGACACTTCCTAGAGGGGTCACCTATCCCTAAATTTCCCCATGTCAAGAACACTTAACTATGAAGTTCTAAAGAAATGGTTGATGAATTCTCTTAGAATCAACTAGTAATTAGAAGTTGGATGTTAAACTGGTAAGCTTCATCTCTCTTTGAGTCCAAGATTTTCATTTTCCTATGATGGAACCCTTAAAATGAGAAGGTCACTTCACCAAAGTATACCTAGGATCCAATCCAAAAATTTTCATCCTAAAAATATGAACAATCATCATCTCAAAAGAATATCGCCTTGGTGTCCTTGGCAGCTAGAGATCTAGATAGTTTGAGTCTTTACCTACTAATTTAGATAAAACTACTTTCAAGCAGGGCAAAATTTTACCTAGATGTTTGCAAGTAAGAATGGAATCCAGAAGTATGTGTTTGCTACACAATCAATTCCATACATTCTTGGAATGGGGAGATCCAAAATCTCACCATTTGTAAGAAAAAAATCAGGAAGGTTGAAGAATATCTCAACTTTAAATTATTGCTTGCCAAGCCATCATATTCCACCTTGGGGGTTGGAAGCCACTTTAGCTCTAGATGAACAGAATTTATAAAAACTTCCATTCTAAATTAAATGCACTCAGAAAGTCCACATCAACTATATAGAGCTTCCTAAGAAAAGTCAACGTGGAAAGGGTCTAACCACTAGAGTTTTTCTTGACTATCCAGAAGACATCCATAAAAAAATGTGAGAAGTAAAGGGCACATTGAGTATATTCAAAAAATTCATCCAGATCCATATTTAAGGAAATCAGAAAATTCATATTCGAACCCAAGAAGTCAACCCTTTCTTCCAAGAATGTTTCACCCAGGTATACTTTGCCCCAACACTCAGCCACATATCGATATAGGAAGGAAACACCTTTCTTGAGACAACGCATTAGCATATCTCAAAAAAGACTTCAAGGCATGTTACACCACATAACTTGCTAGAGAAAAATAGTATATCCTACACAAGACTAAGGAATGATTAGGACTTAGTAGAGACCAAACATACTTTGCCTTATTATGTCATTATTTTAATAGACTAAGTATTGTATGAAAAATGAAGCAGTCATACCACCTATTTAGTACCCAAAACGATGATGACTAAGATACAAACAATGGCATATGTGTCTCAATGGACTAAGCCTTATGTAGAAGATGAAGCGGGCACACAACATCTATAACCCCCACAATGATAATGATCTAGGATCTAGACATTGACATACTTTGCCTCATCCCACCATTGTCTTAATGGAATGAGTCTTGTGCGGTAAACTAAGTAAACACATAACCCTTTCAGTTCCCATAATGACTTTGTTCTAAGATCCAAACAATGGTAGCACTATCTTAATGAACTAATTCGTATATAGAAAATGAAATAGGCACATAACCCCTTCGATGCTTATAGTGATGTCATTCTAGGATTGAAAAATTAGCACATTATGCTTCCCAACACCATTGTCTTAATGGACTACGTCTTGTGCGAAAAATAAAGTGGGCAGATAACCCTTCTGTGCTCACAAAAATGATGATCTTGGATCCAAATAATGGTATTAGTGTCTAAATGGAATAAGTCATATAAGGTAAATGAAGTAGGAACATAACCTCTTCAAGGCTTACATCGATGTTTGTTTAGGATCCAAACATTGCCATGTATGCCTCCCACACCAATGTCTTAATGGACATAATTCTTATGTAGCATAAAGTGCGAACACAACCCCTTTAGAGTTCACAATGATGATGATCCAAGATCCAGACAATGGAATCAATGTCTCAATGGACTAAATCCTGTATGTAAAATAAAGTTGGCACACAACCCTTTTAACGCCCACTGCGATGTCAATCTAGGATCTAGACATTGACTTGCTATGCCTCCTAACACCATTGTCTCAATGGAATAAGTCTTGTGCAGGAAATGAAGCATGCATACAACCTTTTTCGCATCCATAGTGATGATGATCTAGATTTCAGACAATGGAATTAGTGTCTCAATGGACTAAGGTCATGTTTGGTTGACAGTAAGAGGAATGGTAATGTGAACGATTCTAGGTATTTTTATGTTTGGTTCAACTGTCAATCTATAATGGAATTTAAATCATTCCAATAGTATTAGGAATATTGATTCCTCTCACATCACTTAGGAATATGCTAGAATGCTATATTTTCTTTGCAAATTTATATAATTATATATTATTTTTTTCTTTTGATCTCATTTAGAAGTAAAAAAAATAATCTTTTTTCAATTTTACATAATTTATAGATTTATAAATTTATTTCAATATTATATTATCTTGATTCAAAAGTTCAAACAAAGATATTAATAGTAATGTTGTTGTCATTGAATTTTATTCCTATTACTATTATTATTCTAATTATGTTTCCATTATGGGAATCAAATATGACCCAAGTCTTATTAAAAAATGAAGCAGGCATAAAAATATTTCGATGCCCATAATGATGTTGGTCTTGGATCCACCCAATGGAAGTTATGCTTCCCCAAACCATTGTTTTAATGGACTAAGTTTGGTATGGAAAGAAAAGTAGGCAAATAACCCCTTTTATGCCTACAAAAACCATGATCTAGGATCCAAATGATGGTGTCAATATCTCAATAAACTATGTTCTGTGTAAAAAATGAAATTGGCACATAACCTCTTTGACTCCTAAATGATTTAGGTCTAGGATCCAAACATTGGCATGCTGTGCCTCTTCACATCATTATGTTAATGGACTAAGTCTTGTGTGGAAAATGAAGCATGCATAAAACCCTTTGAAACCCACAGTGATCGTGGTATGAGATCTAGGCATTGACACTTAGGTAAGTTTGTCAAAGGAAAAAGTAAGGTACTACCTCCTTCATACCCAAGAACTTACCCACTTGATATCGAGAAATTGAATAAGATTTCCAAATGTCATGGAACACTTCCAGAGATGTTGGTCTTGTGATTGAAGCATTCAATCATAGAACTCCATTGGCAAAAATTATAGAAGTTGTACTCTTTGTAGATTGTTATCCAAAAAATTCTTATTGCTTGCCAAACCTCAAAAGTTTTTAAAGCTTAAGGTTGGTAGATAGTGGGCTCTATAAAGTAGAAGACAATCTTATGAAGAAACCATGCAGTACTTGGAAATTTTTTCAAAAAGAACATATTTTCAAGGCAAAAATTAGACAGAGACTTAGGATTACACCAAGACTCTCAGAAAAAGATTCACTATTTAAAGCCAATAAATAAGTGGAAAGCGTTAGAGTCTTGAAAAATTGATACTAGGATAAGTTCATTGCATCGATAGAGATATTTTTCTAGTCATCGAACCTTCACCCTGAATGATTGTAATTGGTAGACTATTATTCTTCGTAATCATTGCCAAAGGAATCCAACTAACTAGCCAACTAACAGACTAGTGAGCTAGTCAACCATTTGATCTAGCCAACCATCCACTGATCACACCATGTTCCATCCACTATCTTACAATGCCCACACTCACTCTTGCCTTGGCCACTACTCTTCCTACTGTATACCTTCAAGAACTTTCCTGCATCTGTATCATAGAGTGATGTTGTGGCCATGTTGGGTAGGTGAGGTTGACTCTTTCTAGTCCACCGTTCAATTTATAAAGAAGTTTAAAAATATGTGTAGTTGTTTTCCAAGGAGTCCTAAGGTGACTAAAGTGCTAAATGAACACTCACGATCCAAATTTCAAAAATGTAAGGGGATAAATGTTGTTTCGATGTAGTGCTATATTATCAACAAACATAAGTGTCTTGCATCAAAGAATAAATTTTTTTAAAGTCTTCTTAGGTTTTCCAAGTCTCGAGAAGCAACAAAAATTTCTTGGGAGAAAAGTGCCACAAAAGAATAAATGTACAAGTACCTTTTAGTCCATCAAAGCTCTAAGTTATTAGGCCACCAAATTGTATCCTAAGTGTCACTCTTGATGCCATATAGATTAATAATTCCACAACAAAGTCTAGAAGTCTCTTCTATACTTTATGTCCTATAGTGGTCATTCGTCAAATAGTCATCCCATGCATCCACCTTATTTGACTCATCAAATATCATGATAAAGCTAGTATAAATATTTATAATTGATCAAGAAGTAGGTCCAAGTTTGGATGTATGGTTCCAACATTTCTCACAAAAGACTTAGATCCATATATCCAAGAGGAATTGGTGATTGTCTACAATGTGATTGGTGTATTCTACTTGCTTTTGCACTCCTTATCCTTAGCGGTTGCAAGGTTCACAATCAACTTCTGGACTCTTACCTTCTCATGTGTCTGATCATTTCTTGCTAGCATTAATCTCTCGTGACTCAAGATAGCTTGGTAAATGTTGGGGTTTCTCTTAGCATTCTTGGATCTCTTTAGAGTCTTCTTTGTAGCCTTACTGGCTGTTCATCCTCCATGAATTCTTAGAAAGAAATGGATAGGCATATGAATTACACTAGGAAAGTTAAGATAAGAAAAAATCATCAACTCATTCTTGGTTTCCTAGTTTCATTAATGTTACATCAATAGTTTCACATAGTTCTCTAATTCTATCAAAATAGCATGAGAAGTTTCTCCCAGTCTTTTGGTTTAATTAGAGTTGTACCAATAGTTCCTTTATCGTTAAGAAAGTTAAAGTTACATCCCATAATTATGGTCATCCAATTAGATATTGGTCATCAAATACTCACCAAAACTTGGCCAAAACAAATCTGTTGTCAGGTTCTTCCATAACAAAGCTCTAACCTTTGGATGAAAGAATGAGATACGTCGATATGAGAGTGTCTAAGTCAAAATATAGACTGGTAGACTCAATATGAACCTCCCATCCAACTTGAAATCCAAGGGTTTAATAGAGTGGAGATCTAGCGGAATCCGGCCAAGAAAATATCAGATTTGGGAAGTCAAAATTAACCACCCACATTGACATTTTTAACCCAACTTTGATTGATTTTAACTTCTTGACTGAGACTCCGATTGCAACACAAAAAAAACCTATGGGAAGCTTATGAACCCAAGATTAACATGGAAAAAAAATTGGATATTAGATCACCTACCCGGGATGGCCTAGGTGGCCTAGGGGGCTTGTGTTAGATGCAACAATCACCAAGAATGCATGACCCCATTTGATTGGTTCACATCACCTTTGAAAAGTTCAGTAGGTATAGTAAATGCATTTTCAACTAAATTTAATATAGAACAAGCCCTTTATGGTAAGATTTTTGAATTTAATATAAAATATATATTAACGATTTAAATCCACATTTATGGAAGAATAATAAAATATTAGTTCAATAATATCTAAAATAATATATTATTTAGATATTATTTAAAATATAAATTATTTACAAATATGCCATCAACTCAAGAATATAATGCTCATTTCACCTCAAAAGGTACCCATAAGTAAATTCTCAAACTTTTATGATTTTTGATCTTAGTAAACTAGCTTAAATACTTATTTAAGTATCAAAGTGAATACGATATCCTATTATGTCATTCTTATTATGTCATTCTTTCGGACATTGTTTGCTAGTGACTTGCAAGATAAACATTACAAGAATATGATAAACACATAAATCGGCTTTAATAGTATCTTCATAAATTTGTTTTCTTTTTTGTTTCAAATATGTAGTACAAATTAATAAAAAATTAAAATTAAGAAGCAAAATAATTGACGGACAATGCAAGCATTTTTAACTTGTGCATTGAAATGTCATGTTCAAGTATATTGTATTTTGAAGTTTCACCACATCAATATCAACTATTTTACATAAAATAAATTTTTTAAAATTTAAATATTCAAAATAAAAATAAAGCAAATCAGAAAATTGGAAATATATATTGTTCAAATCAATAATAAATTCTCCATCAAAATTTTGTTTTTCTTGTCGCAATATAATTTAACTCAAAGTTTTATAGGTTAATAATTTATTCTTGTTGTATAATATTTTCCCCAAGAATTATACATAGATCTCAAACCCACAGAAAATAAACTTTTTTAACTATAAGACAATTGACATTTTTATTTTAACTTTTTTGTTTTTTTAGCTGCTTATTTTTAATTTTATTAAATAATAATTATCTAAAAATATAAAACAATATCAATAAAGAACACACATGTGCCCAAACCTAGTAGATAAAAACATCTAAAAATGGCATACATGCATGTAAGGCCTTATGTAATTCATGTGAGTTCTTATTAAATTTGGGTTAACTATTTTTTTTTTCTAACCAAACATTTAAAAAACTATAATTGTGTTCTTAATGCGTTAGATAAGTGTAGCAAAGAACTTTACTCATTTTTTGTTAGATGAGCTTGCTAACAAAAGTATATAACTTATTATCAGTAATTTTTGGTCAATCTTTTGATTTAAAAACTTATCTTTTTATCTCTAATGATTATTTAAGTGTAACAATGATGTACTTAATATAAACTAAGTGTTTTACAATTATGTTAACCCAACAATCAAAAGTTACGATTTTTTTTTACTTTATTACACTTAACCTAACATTAATAACATAATTACAATATTTAACTTTTGAAACGTTAAGGATAAATCATGACACGGTGCCATGGAATAAACGTGGAAAAGAAGAAAAAAAAAACGTAATTATTACTTTTAAGTTATGTAAAGCTTTACAAAATTATTGTTATACGTTTTTAGCAATTGAACTGAGAAATTAATTGAATATCCATCCAAATCAAAACCTTTTCCAACAAAAGTTGCAACCAAACTTGTTGTCGTGGAAAATAGGTATAAAGAATGCTTGTCACAACCGACTAAATCAAGCTTCTGTCGGGTTATTGTTCAACATTAGTATGATATCACTAAAATACTAAAACTCAATTAAGAGATATATTAATTTAATAGCCCTAATTTAATTCTTATCTTTTACTGCTCAGCAACTTATTTTATGTGTGTCATGTCCAAGCAAGTAGCCAAGTGCTTCCTCTTCACTTTGACCAAAGTCCTAACTAATACCTTTATGTAATAACTTTTTGAAAAATTTTAAAAATAAAATAATATCCAAAAATATATAATAAGAAAGATATCATCTCAATAATATTAAATAAAATTTAATATTAAAAAAGTTCAAATTATCGTAACTCATTTTGCACGATATTTAATTAGATATCATTTAATATTAAATAATGTGTCATATTTTTACAATAATAAAAATCTAAAAATAAATATAATATGTGTTATTTGTATGTTTATAAATTTTAAAAGTATTATTTTTATTATTTTTAGTATGTAATTTTTTTTACCCATTTCTATAAATTTATTTGATAATTGTGTCTAATTTAAAACAATATTTTACAACTTACACATAAATGATCGTCCTTAATCTTATGTTTACATGTACATCTCATAATGAAACTTTATTATCACTACAATACAATAACGGGCGCGAAAAAAAGGTTTACCTAAAGCATTAAGTAAAATGTTGACGCCACCCTAGTCAATCTGAATGGGTTCACCACCCTATTATCTTTTTGGTCAAACACGCTTGCCTCACGCGTGGGTTGGCACACATTGCTATCATATCTATACTCAACATAATATGATTAACACCAAGCGTCATCACAAGTAAGATTTGATATATGCAATAATTTTATTAATTCCGTTGTTCTTTGTGGAATATCAGGCTAAACTACTATTGGAATGGACCTCTAACGTGTATTATTAATGGGTTATGACCAAACTTTAGGGTTTGTTACAAAAATTCTTTGAAAGGACAAAACATGTGTCTCTAAGCAACAATAAGCATACATTATTGTATTTATGTGACAAATTTTCTATTGATTAGAGATATAAATTTTGTCCCTAATTTTGTCCATTTTTAGGACAAAGTTCCATTTCATCCTTGTAATATTTTATACGACTTGATCATTGTGATGAAAAAATTGAAAAAATATATTCTCATTGAATCATTTCTAGGACGAAATTTTAATTTTCATGCACAAAAAATTTGTCTCAAATAATTGATTTTTGGGATAAAGGGTAGCAAAAGTTTGTTTACTTTGACAAAAATGAACTTTAATTTGCTAGTTATTAGATAGGATAGTACAAATTCGTAATCTCTTTTGAAGGGGTTGTTGAAATCCATTTGGAAGATTTAGTCCAAACCTTCAAGGGTAAAATTGATATTTTGTAAAATATTTATTTTCTTTTACCAAAAATAACGAGAATAAATATTTAAAAAATAATTTTTTTCAAAAATGAATAATTTATGGTTGAATATAATAATTAAATAAAATTTAAATATTAAAAGATATCATTGAGACTATTCATTGTAAGAATATAGATTATAGTATAGCTATGAATAAAAAGTTATTTTTTTTTAAATATTTTCATGAATTATGTTAAAAGAAAAAAGAGTTTTTACGAAATGCCAATTTTATCCTTGAAAATTTGGCCTAAATCTTCTAGATGGACTTCAATGACTCTTTAAAAGTGATAACAGAATTGTGCTATCATATCTAATAATTAATAGACTAGAATGCACTTTTGTCAAATATAGTAAACTTCTGCTGTCTTTTATCCTTGATTTTGTAGCGATCGAAAGGGTGTAAGATTAGTTTATCATAGAGCAGAAAATACTTTGGAAGACAAAATTATGAGATACAAATATATTTTATTAATTGTAGTTCTTATTTTGTTATTTATTATTTTGTTATTTTTGTTATTCCTTTTGAATTTAGTTTTATGTTTGTGGGTATCGTCATTGAAGACTCTCACGAGACTTAAACTCATCTACTATGGAAACTTAATGGTTTAAAGGCTTATTGCATTTCTTAAATACAAGGGTATCAATTGATGAGTGCTCAAAAAGCACTAAAATAACCATGATTTTATGCAAATTAATTGATTAAATATATATATATTTATATGTTTTATCATATATTTATATAAATTTGTCTTTTTCGGAATCACGGGTATTTTTATTGTTTTTCAGGTATTTTGGCTTAAAAATGCAACTTAAAGACTCAAAGAGGAATACTGGAAGCAATACATCACAAATATATTAATAAATAAATGCGTGAAATAATAGACAAATATGGAAAAATTGGACAAAATGGGTCAAAAAGGTCAAAAAGGAGAAAAAGCGCGTCATTACACGCTTGACTCGCTATTTGCGGCAGCGGGGTTGCGTTCATGCGGCAACAGATGGCAGCTGCTGGTTCTGTTAAATGCGCGGCACCTCCTGGCGGGTTCTTGTTCATGCGGCAGCGGCGACGCTAGCGGGTTCTGTTCGCGGCGCGCCACAGCAATGACAGCCTTGAATAAGACGCAGTAGACCCAACCAGCGCGCCCAGCCAGCGTTTTCACCCCATTTTTCACGCGTGCAGCCCACTGATGACGTCATCGCGGCGTCATTGATGACCTCGGCATTTCCATTACACGTTTTTAATTTTTTAATATTTTTTTAACATTTTTTTACTCATTTTTTCTCTCCGTCCTCTTTTTATAAATACCCTTCCCTTCAACTTCAAAAACACACCTTCAAAACCTCCAAATACATTCTTTTCTCTCTTTCTTTCTCTCTTTTCTTAGATTTTTAGTTTTTCTTATGGTTTCTTAGTTTTTAGCTTTTCTTAGTTAATTTCTCTTAGTTTTAGAGTTCTTCCCTTTTAGGGAAGAACTAGTTATGTTTTGTAATATTTTAGCTTTTTGATTCAATAAATGGGAGTGCAAATTCGCTTTGAGTTTTCCAACAACGGGAATAAGCGTCGAGTTACGTAAGGATTTTATTTTCTTTATGGGTTATTTTTTATACTTTATTCTTACATGTTATATTTAATTTATCTGCGGGTTAAATTTAAGCGTCTTTGTTGTTTAGTAAACATGATGTAATAATGGCGTTGTTATGCTTACTGAAATATTAAATAGGTAAAAATCTCTAAAATGAATTGATTTTATTTTTTATTCATGATTTTATATTAAGAATGTTAGAGAGAAATATATTATTTTTTCATTACAAACTTAAACACGAAAATTAGATTTTAAGGTTTAGTTATCCGATCCTGATTTAGAGTAGTGCTCTTTTATTTGATGGTACAATCGCTAGGTAGTTAGAGTGAAGCTCTATTTCAAAAGTTTTTATAAGAATTATTATCTGAAAATGTATTGACGACATGTTTTCGGTAGTGATTTTAAAACTTGAAAGTTAGTACTTTCGGATAACTAAATTCTTAGGTTTAATTTGGACACCTTGAATAAAGTTTAAATCTGCAACCCCACCAAGGTGGCATTTAAATGGTTCATTTTCAATCTCTTAGAAAAAGGAATTAATTTAATTAAGCATATTAGTTATCAACCCCACCCATAGGTGTTAATTGATTTGTTTAGTTAACAAAGAATATCTAACCCCACCAAAGGTGGTATTCATACAAAAAAGGGAGAATCAATAAATATCAATTCATATCTTTAATAACCTAAATAATACGAGCAAGCATAATTAACTTAGTTATTATATCCATAAATACTCCACCATTATAAAAGATAAAATTTGCATGAATGTTTATTGAATCTATGTTTAATTTTCTGTAAGTAGATTAAAACACAAAAAACCCAAAATATCGTGACAGGATGTTTAGGATTTAATTTCGTTTTTAAAAGTTTGAATAATAAATTAAAAACCACATGCATTCCTTCCTTAGATCGACCTTGGGAGTATACTTATCATTTTCTACGAAATGATTCGCACACTTGCGAGAGTTTTACAAATATTAAAACCAAAGTATTTGCGAGAATCAGCGATGCCGGTTTTCGCTCATCATCAATCTACGAAAATAATTTATGATAGTTTTAGTTTTTAGTTTTTATCATTGTCCTTGCTCGAGATTAGCAAGAAGTTGGTTGGGGCTTATGATGAGTGCTTGAAAAGCACTAAGTATTATGTAATTTATTTGCAATTTAAAGTAAAAAATAGATTTGTATTTCTATGATTTTATCATTATTTTAGTAAATTTATATTTTCAAAATCACGGGTACATTTTATTGCTTTTATGGTATTTTTGGCTTCAAAATGATTCAAATTAAAAACACTTGAAGAATTATACCTAAAAGTACCTAATTGCAACCAAGAAAAATAAAAATAATAACATATGTAAGCCTTATATATGTTTCAAGCAAATGTAAGTCTTACATATGTTTCAAGGGGGTGAAACCTAAAGAAATTTGGAGACAATTAGAACAATAGGGGCCACAGAGGTGGAATTGGAGTGCCACGGTACGAGCTTTTCAGATTAGAATTTCATATGTACCAAAATTAATGCATGCCATGGAGGTGGAAAAAGTGTGTTGTGACACACGACCACATGATCCAATTTTCTCTCTTTTTCTCACTTATAAAAGGCCCTTATTCCCTTTGTAAAATTCATCTCAACACAGTTTATTCTTCAATAAGTTTTCATTTCTTTAGTAGTTTTTTTCTTTCAAGTTCTTCTCTCAATTTTGAGAGTTGAATAAATTTTATTTTATGCCTAGTTTATACACAATTTAGATTAAGTTATCAAAAATAAGAGGCATTAAAAGGGAGTTACTCCAAATCATGTGTTATGAAATAATTGCGGTAATCTAGGGAATACTATGAAGATTAATAGCTCTTCTGTGGAGTAGGATACAACTATCTATCTATCTTTTATGTGTAAATCTGACATGTATTCTTATTTTTTTCAATAAATAATATTACATTTCTTGAATTTATTATAAATAATTTTTTGATTATTCATTATTTTTACACATGAGTGGCTGATTGTGATAATGATATTTTAGTTATGTTGATATACTTGTGTAGATCATTTAGGTGAATATTTTTAATCATTTTTAAATAAAGATTATTTTCTATTCAAGATTTTTACAAAGTTTGTTATTGAAAAAATATTGATGACATGTTTTTCATAATAAATTTTAAATATGAAAATATGATTTCACATAAATGAATCTAGATATAATTTAAAATTATATATATTTTAAATATTTTTAGAAGATTTATTATTGAGAAATATCTTGAGAACATATTTTTTATAATAGATCTTAAATCTGAAAGTTAGGTTTTAGGTACATGAATCTAAAATATAATTTAGATAGCTTGAATAAAAGCTTAAATTGTTGGCCGTGCCAAAGATGAAAAGTTAAATGATTTGTTAATTTCTTGAATAATAATCATAATTTAATTAAATTAACTAACAATTTGACTGAAGGTGTTAAGTGATTTATTTAATAAAAAATAATGACCCGATCGAAGATGTTATTTATACCTATAGGAAAGAATCAATAATTTGGGTTTATATTTCATTAACATAATTAATCCTACCAAACATAATCAACTAGTTAAACATCCCATTTATTCTCCATGTTTTATTGATTACATATTTGTCTGTAATTTGTGTGAACTAATCTCTCTTCTATCTTTTAATGATTTTTGTCATTCAAATTAATATTTTTAAAACCCAAATTATTGATTACGTTTATTTTTAGAAGTTTTGTTGAATTATTTAAAACCACGAAGTTCCTCTTTATAAGGACCTTAGAAGTATACTTGTCCCTATTTACAAAGTGACTGATGCACTTGCAAGATATTTATAAATATACAAACTTTATGTATAAAGTTGTTGTGCATCAATATGCTTGTTTGGAGTTTGTTCCATCAATATTCGATCACATCACATGGCGATGGAGCTCCAGGGACGAGCATAGATATAGTCGCATCAGGTGTGGTGTTGATGATAAGGGCACGTGTCACAAATGCTAGAGGTATTTATGTGTATATTATCTATCTATTTGTACCTATTTATTCTATTTATTGGATTCTTTGTTTTTGAGTGATTTCCATAAGCTACCTAAGGATGTTACCATATAGGCAAGGGTTCTATTGGGGTTTACCTTGCTACATGTTGTTTTATATATACTCACATGTTGTGAGAGTATAAATATCATTTATCGAATATATTCCCACATATGAGATCTTAAAGTGATTGAAAATCCTTTATAGCGTTTAGTATGTTTTCTTGATATACATTTTGTGTGCTTTTTTCTATATATATGCATGTTACTAGCTTAGATAGGAACCTGTGCCACACACCGTCATTAGTGTGTTTACGGTAGATTCTTCTTTCTTATTTTCTGGTTGTTTTATAGTGTACATAATTAAGCATGTTATTTTTATTATAATTCTACTATGTTATCTATTTAATTCTTATTGTGAGGCCTGTTTGGTCGAGTTTGAATAGAACTCATGGAAAGATTTCATGGATTAGTATTTTCACCCTTTATCTAGATCACAGATACCAATTTGAGTTGGAATTTGAATTGACTTAAGTGAAATTATTCTGATGTATGGAACTCTTAGTTGGCATTAGAATGGGTCACCCCTATTTAGGTAACCACCCAGGTGCTCTATTCTGGAGCTCTATCTACACATACACTTACCTTGTATGTTTATGCCCTTTGCCTCCACTAGAGTGGGATGTTTTTATTCTTTAAGGTTATCTCCTTGAACTTTTGTTGATTTCATATTCCCTATTTTCTTATTCATGCATATCTCTTTTTGACTTATTCTTTACCTTGCATAGTATGATAATTATCTTATTTGTTGCTATGCCTGGCTATTTGATATTTTACTAGTATTCTCCTATACTAGTTACTTTGACATTCTTTTTATTAGTGTTTTACTTGCTTATTGCTTACTTCTTCTTTTTTGGATTTTTTTATGAGTATCATGTCACATGATTTCATCATATAATGTGAAAGTATTAGGATTTTTCTTTCTTCTGTCTTGTCATTCATATGTCATGACATATAAACTACATCTTCTATGTTTTTCCTAGGTTCTTCTTTCATGTACCTAGTATGTTGAGTGTTGAATCCCTATTTGTCTTTTATTTTTTAACATTCATCTTTTGCATGCTCTTACTTTTCCTATTCTTTATATATCTTTTTTGAGAAATTTAAGGTGTACTGCAAGCTTGAGTACATTAGTGGTGTCTCTTTTTCTCTATACTATGTTTTTTCAGGTTTTCCATCTACAATTGTATGTCATATAGAGTGTTTACCTATCTTTACGACACTTGATTTACATGTATTGCTATGACTAGACTAGTGTGTTTAGTTGGCATTCTTAGTGTTTGGGTGTTCACCCTATCTAAGTATGTTATGCTTCTATGTTGGAACATGAGTCTTCCTCACATGCTAAGATGCTATAGTAACATCTCTTGTTTCTTTTCTCTCTTAGAGGTGTTGCTTATGTTGCTCAGTATTTAGTCAGTCCTTTCTTCTTTTAACTAGCTATGATGTGAGTGTCGTTGAATATATCTTTTGAGACAAAAGTGTGCAATTTGTCACTAAAGATCTCTCTGGAGGCAACACTATACGATATGTGTCGATGATCTATTTTCAGGCCATATTTATCATTTTACTTATTTGTTGTTGTTTTATTTCATGATAATTCACTACTACAAAAATGGGCATTAAAGTCGGTTAAAAAACGACTTTAAATTGAGTGACTTAAAATGTAAAGTCGGTTTACGCGTTGAGCCGACTTTATAGGTAGAGTTGGTTCATCACGTGAATCGACTTTACACGTACATTTTATGAATTTTTTTTATTTTTATTCTCATTTTTCGTATTCAATATTCAATATATATAGCATAAAAAACTAAAATATAAATAATTAAAAATTTAAATATAATTAATTACTTGATAATTAAATTTATTACAAAAACAAATAATGTATATACAATACATATAGTTAACTTAAATTACAAATAAAATAATGTCGTCAAAGTGTAATTGGATTGTGCGAGCAAGCTTGGTTGGCTTAGAATCACCAGCATTATGACAAGGAAACTAGACAAAAAATAGTTGATCCATATAACAATTCATATTCCCCTACATACATGAGCACGAAACATCCATCAAACAAGCAGTCTAAACTTCAGAGACATACGAATGAAGAAATTAAATCATTATAAATATTACCATAAAAAAGAGATTACCATAGCAACATCCGAGTGATATAACCCTTCGACGAACTCATATTAGCACTTTATTAATCATTTTTCTATAAATATGAAGTTATTTGGAATCTCTACTAGTATTTTTAATGCTATAATGAGCTCTAAATATGAAATCAAGTGTAACTCCACTTTTTTACTTGGCCTGTGTGAGTTTTGGTGCCCTTAAACGTATGGAACACGTTAATGAGCACCAAAACTTATACAAACCAAGAAACAAATCGGAGTTACACCTAATTTCATATTTAGAGCTCATTATAGCATTACAAATACTAGCAAAGATTCCATATAACTTTATATTTATAGACAAATGATTAATAAAGTGCTAATTGTTGTCATAAGGAAAGTAGGCAAGAGAGATTAGATGTAGTTTGGGCCAAAAATAGGTCCATAAAATAATGCATTCCCCTAAATACATGAGCATATAATCATCCAACCAACAAGGGGCTTCAGACATAGGAATCGAGAAATTAAATCCTTAAAAAAATTATCGTTATGTTGTCATAAACTATTCAAGATCATCAAAATCTTCTCCTGATTCTTCTTATGATGATATAATTTGAACCATGTGTTCTGCCCATTCCTCTCGTAAATCATCAAAATTTGCTGGTCGTAGCCCGTCTTGTTCCAACCAAAGAACTACATGTATTTAAAATCAAAAGAAGAATGTAATTTCATTTATTTACAAAAAATAACTCAAATATGTTAAAAACTTTTATGTATATGGGTAAAATATATTACCACATCATCAATTGGAATTTTGATATTTGTGATGATTTCGCTCATAAACTTCATGACATAATAACCACACATGAATCCATTATTTTGTTGTGGAACCTACAAAAAACAAGTGTACATGATTTTTCATATTCTAACATCTTTTGTCCATATAAGCTTATGAGATTTTTTAAGGGTAATGCCCTTAAACTTGTTCCATAACCTCCATGCCATATCAAGGTTTAAAATGGTTAGTTTTTATTAAATATTACAAAAAATAATAGAAGAAACTAATATGTAGCTATAACTCTTAGATTTCAACAACTGTTTTTGTATCTTTACTCAATTCTATGGAAGCTGAGTCACAGTACCAAGCATGATTATTGAATAGATCAATGATTACCAACATCCAATGATCTTGGCCTTGTTCAAACCTTAATGGCCAAGGGATTATCAACTTTTGATTTCTGTTAAGCGTTAATGCCCTATCACATAATTGTTTAGCTCTGATGCTAACATCCTTCTCTGGATATTGATTGACATATGAAGAATCATAGAACATTGCTAAATGTGATGAGTGATTATGTTGAAGTGGATAATATCATGCCCTATATAAAATATATATATATATATATATATATATATATATATATATATATAATTAGATAATATAAATATAATTATATATGTTCTACATAAATGAAAGAAAAATAAATAGATTGAGGACTCACCTTGTCCACACTTGAATTATACTTAAATCGATCATTTGATATTCAAATAGTTGCAATGTGCACTCGATCGATATATAAGTTTGGCCGAGGTCCACACTAGAAATTTCTATAGGAAGTGGCACAGTCCATCCATCATTTATGCTAGATGTCCTCCCAACAATAGTCATCAAAGTGCCAAGATTTCTGTTGAAGTTTAAAGCATAATCATAACTATACTTTTTCCAAGGCTTCTTCTTGAATGACTTAGTGCGTGATGATTGGCCACTAGACATAGATTTAGCACGAGATACTTGCTTCGTATCTCTTAAATATGCCACATTTAAGAGTTATAGTATAATAGACTAAAAAAAGTATTATATATGTATTTTAGTAACAATATAAGATATAATAAAATAATAGTAGTAAACAAGTGTTATCTTTTAAGTTAAAAAATAGTATCACATCAAAATTTAGAATAACTTTTATCGACGACCAAGCCACATACTTTCCAACCGCCTCTTGGACTGTGGTAGCATCAGAAGGCACAGGTAGTGGACAATCATGAAACAATGATTGATCAATTACTATTCACCAATGATTAGGCAAATATTGATTATGAATCATCTGATCATCGCTCAATTGTTGTACCGTTCCAATAGCAACAAAGTTCATTGACGAAGGAAGTTTCAATTAACATTTCATATTTTGTAAACAATTTAAGTATTATATATAAAAAATAAAACATATAATAAGAATTTAAAAATAATAGATTATATACACCATAAATTAAAATCTTACCACATATGATTCATCAAATAGAAGAGGACTCTCATGTTGGGTAGTTATTGGATGTACATTCTCACCAAAACGTTCATCGTGGTTTGATTGATGGTAAGAATGTGCAGATTGCATTGGAGAAAATGAACCACTACTTGATTGCATATGCATTCCTGGCATATAGTGAGGACCAATAGGATGACTATATCCCATATTGGATGTAGTTTGAGCGCAATGACATTGCGTGGGTGGCATGCCTGGCATGGATGATGTTCTGCTTGTCATGGATGGTGGCATGCTTGGCATGGATTGTGGCATGCTTGGCATGGATGGTTGCATGCTTGGCCAATATGGCATGCCCTGGTTGTAGAATGATGCTATGGCTGACATTTGTTGTGATTGATATTCTTTTAGAGTGGCAATCTCACTTAACACTGAGGCCTTAAAGGAGTTGAATTCTTCTTCAGTTTTAGTGTACTTCTCCTTACTTACTGTCTGAGGCTTTTGTTTTGGAATGTTAAAATACTCCATAAAACCATCATATTGGATACCTCCCCTAACACGACCATGATGCTCACATCCGAATGCATGATATAAAGCATCTCTCCTAGGCTCTTCGATTATTTCACCCTTGGATATTTTTTCTTGAACAACTCTCTACAAATAATAAAGCACACAAACATATCATTCATTATTACATCAATTATTAAAAATCATTAAAAAAATTTATCAACTAAAATTACTAACCAACTTATTTAGTTGTTCTTATACTCGCTTAGTCATCGGTCTTGAATTCTTTATTTTGGGAGTCTTTGTTTCTATGTACAATTCGGTTCGGGTAACAGGTCTACCCAATTCAGCTTCCTACATAAATTATGAAAAATTTATTAACAATGACATGAAATTAAATTGAGGAAAATAAATATAAAAATATTTATAAATTAAGACAAATTAATAATACCATTCTATATCTAACTTCAGGATTTGAAGACCTCCCAGTATGGTTAGGAAGAATGTTATGCATTTGTATATTCTGATGTTCTTCTGTAATAATTTGAAATTCATCTGAACGTCTATAATCCACAAAGTCTTTCCAAACTTGAGGTGTAATCCAGGGGTGTCCTTCAGGGATTTTGTAGAGCTCGACTTCATCAAGTGGTTCCAAATATGGAAACACATAATTGCTTGCCAATCTGGAAGTCTTGTATTCCTTCTATGCCTTATTTGCAATCTTATAACACTTAAGTTTCCAACTGTAATCGACTTTGTAACGATTTTGTAAAAACACAGTACAAAATATTAGATATAATACAAAAAGATATAATATATATTGATTATAAAATATAAGAGACTTACACAAATGGTTATCCATATTTTGAACTTTTCTGCATCATCAACCTGAGACCAATCATTTATATTGATTGGTATACTGGACTTCACAAGTCGACCAATATAATATTTGAATTGTTGACCATTTTCCCCTATTGGATTACCAGTAGCATAAAATAGAACAGGTATTCTATCATCTGGGTTAAGTGGAGCATCAGGTATATTCGCCCAACCCCTTCTTTTCAAATACCTCAATGGATAATTTGGATCTACAAGCTCTATTATTCGAAGATCCATGAAATATCTGCAAACAATGAAGAAATATAAATTAATTGACAATTTTAGGAACATACATATATATAAGAGTTATTACAACAATATAGAACATACGTTATGTTTAATTAGGTTATTGATCGTATACATATATTCCTTCACAATCACTTCGAACTCATGATGAAGAATCATCATCATCAATTAGATCATCACATACATTAGGCAATTTATTTGAAAAATTACTAATATTGGTTAATGTATCAAGCATAGAGTCATCATCTTCTACAGCATCACAATGGTAAAACTCTTTTTGTGGAGGCGTTAACACAACAGACCATCTTGGATCAATTTGATCTCTCACATAAAATACTTGTTTTGCATGAAGTGCTAATGTGAAAGGATCATCAGTGTGACTTATCTTGGATAAATTTACAAGGATAAATCCAAAATCATCTATTTTATATCCAACATTAATAACATCTTCGACCCAATCACACAAGAAAACTGTTTTATGGAAGACCTCATAATCCAATTCCCAAATCTCTTGTATTATACCATAATATGTTCTATCAGAAAGTACAGGATTAACATATTTTGAACTAGAAAATTACATAGTTTGTGCAACCATCTTCACACCACTATTTTGATTTACTTGGACTTTGTCCCTAGCTTGAGTCGTAAAGCTCGATCCATTTATTGTGAAACTATAAAATGATTTGACATTGAATTTTGGCCCATGTGCAAGCCATTGTAAACTTTCTGATATTTTATGATTGGGTTTCTTGAGTTCATCTTGAATCTATGTATACAAAAACAAAAAATGTGTTTAGAGCAAAGTTTTAAAACATTGAATAAATGTAGGAAGATACATGCAAGAATTTTTGTCTGTGACACTTACATGGTTGCGAAACAAATTAATAAGCTCTCGCTTATGTTCATCATACAACCATTTTTCTCCTCCTTTTTTTTATAACGAGGATCGATCTTCAATAAGTTTAAATGCATCCTATAATGTTATTAAACATATATGAAGTTATATATCATCATTAATAGTTAAATAAAAAATGATTTTTGCAATCATGAAACAATGAACATCACTTACTCTATGTACGGTTATGCCTCATTATTATTTACCAAAATGATTCGGTGTGCTTTTTCGCATCGAGTGCGATCAATAAATAATTTCTTACTTCCACAAAGCATAGGGTTATTGATGAGCAGAATCGGTATTGCCAAAAACTTTGATGCCATCCCCGCAACGGAGTCATCCCCGGCAACGGCGCCAAAAACTTTATGAGCGAAAACCGGCATCGCCAATCCTGCCAATACTTTGGTTTTATATTTATAAAACTCTCGCAAGTGCACGAATCATTTCGTAGAAAATGATAAGTATACTCCCAAGGTCGATCTAAGGAAGGAATGTATGTGGTTTTTAATTTATTATTCAAACTTTTAAAAACGAAATTAAATCCTAAACATCCTGTCACGATATTTTGGGTTTTTTGTGTTTTAATCTACTTACATAAAAATAAACATAGATTCAATAAAAATTTATGCAAATTTTATCATTTATAATAGTGGAGTATTTATGGATATAATAACTAAGTTAATTATGCTTGCTCATATTATTTAGGTTATTAAAGATATGAATTGATATTTATTGATTCTCCCTTTTTTGTATGAATACCACCTTTGGTGGGGTTAGATATTCTTTGTTAACTAAAAAATCAATTAACACCTATGGGTGGGGTTGATAACTAATTTGGTTAATTAAATTAATTCCTTTTTCTAAGAGATTGAAAATGAACCATTTAAATGCCACATTTGGTGGGGTTAGACAGTTTAAACTTTATTCAAGGTGTCCAAATTAAACCTAAGAATTTAGTTATCCGAGTACTAACTTTCAAGTTTTAAAACCACTACTGAAAACATGTTGTCAATACATTTTCAAATAATAATTCTTATAAAAACTTTTGAAATAGAGCTTCACTCAACTACCGGGCGATTGTACCAACAAATAAAAGAGCACTACTCTAAATCAGACCGGATAATTAAACCTTAAAATCTAATTTTCAGATTTAAGTTTGTAATGAAAAATAATATATTTCTCTCTAAAATTCTTTATATAAAATCTTGAATAAAAATAAAATCAATTCATTTTAGAGATTTTTACCTATTTAATATTTCGCAAGCATAACAACGTTATTATTATATCATGTTTATAAACAGCTAGGACAGTTAAATTTAATCATAGACAAATTAAATATAACATGTAAGAATAAAGCATAAAAAATAACTGCAAAGAAAATAAAATCCTTACAGTACTTCGATGCCATTCCCGTTGCTAGAAAACCTCCAAACGGAATTTGCACTCCCATTTATTGAATCAAAAAGCTAAGAAATTACAAAAACATAACTAGTTCTTCCCAAAATGGGAAGAACTCTAAAACTAAGCAAAACTAACTAAAACATAAGAAAAACTAAAAAAAAACTAAAAACTAAGAAATGGAGAGAAAGAAAGAAGAGAGAAGTGTGTTTTGAAGTGAAGAGAAGGGGGGTATTTATAGGTGAGGATGGAGAGAAAAAGTGGGTGAAAAAATGGTGAAAATGCGTAGTGCAAATAGTGAGGTCATTGATGACGTCAGCATGATGTCATGGGGGCGGCTGCACATGAAAAATGGGGCGAAATGGCATTGGTGCACGCGGAGGGCAGCTGGGGCGCGCACAAGCGTGCGCGGAAGGCACCAACAGCGCGCGCGCGCGCGTGAACAGTGACAGCGCGCTGCGGCGCTGCGGCGCGGATGCGCGTGGGATGGGCTGCTCCGGGCGCGATTTTCTCTTTTTTGACATTTTTGACCTTTTTGACCCATTTTGTCCAATTTTTCCATATTTGTTGACCTTTCCCCATTTATTTATTAATATATTTGTGATGTATTGCTTCCAGTATTCCTTTTTGAGTCTTTAAGTGACGTTTTTAAGCGAAAATACCTGAAAAACAATAAAAATACCCGTGATTCCGAAAAAGAAAAATTTATATAAATATATGATAAAACATATAAATATATATATTTTTAATCAATTAATGTGCATAAAATCATGGTAATTTTAGTGCTTTTTGAGCACTCATCACAACCCCCAACCAGCTTCTTGCTAGTCCCTTAGCAAGAGAAGCGATAAAAACTAAAAATTAAACTATCCTAAATCACTTTCGTGGATTGAAACAGTTGCATTTAGCCTATGCAACAAACCTTTAAACCCATAGGTTTCCCTAGTGGACGAGTTTGAGTCTCGTGACGGTTTTCAGTAATGATAACCACAAACATTAAACTAAATGTAAAAACAAAAGAAACAATAAAAACAAACAACTTAAAAATTAAATTTACAACAAAATCATAAATTAACAACATCTCACAAAAATGTCTCATACCTTTTAATCTCCTTTAAGATCATAATTAAAATCTCAAGCATAAGTTATTTTAATCTCTTTAAACAATCATGATTTATCATAATAATTAGTCGAAAATCATTTTCATATTTCATGTCAAAAATGTATCAATTTAATTTCATCCAATTTCAGTGTCATGAATAAGAATTCGCTTCGACTCTATTCCTCACAAGTCAATACTCTCAAAACACTGAATCCTATGGGTTCAAACACTCATACTATTTTATATGCGAAAGAGTTGATGTTTAGAAATGAACTAATATGTTCTCATATGTATAAAGAATAAAGGCTCAAAGTGTTATTTTAACATTGATCTCATGAAAGGAATCAAATGTATAAATTATAAAGATATCATATATAAAAATTATTTTCATGCATAAATCAAACTCATTAAGAAAGAATTTCAAGATATATGCCTTTTACAAATGAAGAGAGTGCAATGACTTTTTAGGGAATTATTTCCTATATCCTTCTTTTGTAATTAGCCTTTACTCACAACTTTGTAGGCAATGTGGGTTATAGTATGTAGATTATACTATATATTCTTTATCTCTCTATTTTTTTTCTGAAGATATTTCTCAATATATATATTTTAGAGAGTCAACCCATGTACAGATTGTACATTTTTTTGGATTTTGGTGAGTGGTTAATTTTGTGGCTTTTCTGTTTGATCTTGGTTTAGGTAACCCCATATATGTCTCTTTTTTTGTAGCAGTCATGCATGAATGAGATATAAGCATATACTATCAATTTCTACTCAAATCATTTAATCTAAGCAAAAATAATAATAAAAAATATACGATACTTTATTAAGATGAGAAAAAATTCATACATTCAATGCTAATACCTATAGAGATCATCTAAAAATTTGAAGAAATAAGAAATGTGTTTGGAGTAGAAAAAATATATATTTCACTCTGAATAAAAGAAATTAGGCTCAAATTATATCTCACAAAGGTAGTCTCCACTAAAAAAAATTCATAAACACCGATTTTGGGTTTAATATAATTTCTACATCTTATCAAGAAATACTAGTTATGACAAAAACTAACTAATTATCAAAAAATAATTACAAAATATTTCATGATATGTTTTCAAAAATTAATCTAACAGTACAAAAGACTTAACTATTTACTTAAATTTGATTTAAAGAAATGATAAATTTTTGTGAAAAAGTTTTTTTTTAATTCCAAAAATTACTAAATCACACAAAATAGAAATAAAACCAAATTTTTTTATTTTTTTATTTTTAAATTGTCAAATTGTTTTTTTAATTAAGCATGGTAACTTTTCACCACCCCTAACCTAGAACTTACATTGTCCTCAATGTAACAACTGTAAATTAAAGATAAAGAGAAAAGAGAAGAAAGATTAACTATTTCTTGAGAAAGTGCAAGTAGTAATGGAAAATGCAGGTGCATCCATCATATTCATCATTAAAGTGTATACGAAGACGGTCATTTGTGAACTTCTAACATCTCAACAAATATTTTTAGTTTTAACAATTTAAAAATTATTCACATGTAATTAAAATGAAATAAACAATAAAATTAAGTAAATAAAAGAAATAAAAGAAAATTACCTAAAATGATGGGTTGCCTCCCATCCAGCGCTTAGTTTAACGTCTTAGCAAGACGTAACTTGGGGATTGCATTTTAAGTAAACTCAATGTCCCCTCATCATTGAGTTAATCAAACCTACAAGTAAGACAATGTTGTCTACCTATACTTTTTCAGTCATGCCCTATTGATTTTCAAATTTCTTTTTGTACTTAAAACTAGAGGCATACTTTGACGGTTTTAGATAACCCACGTCTAGGTACAAATCAAATAATTAAGTCATTAAAACACAATTGTACCTAGATCAAACAAAGCAACTAACTCCTTAGATTGTAATTAAAACTTTAAAATTTTGGAGATAGTTCAAAAATTTTTGTTTTTTTTAAGAAAAAAAATAACATAATCAGTATTAACCAAGAGTGCTCCCAGGAAAGAATGGTGGTGCAAAGGCTCCTTAAAAACCATCATTCTAGACAGAACAACGTTCCCAAGAAAGACTAGTGGCACAAAGGCTTCCAAGAACTAGTCTCCTAGACAGAACTCCCTTAGATCTTTACTTTTCATGTTATTAAGTTAAGTTAAATAAAAATTTAAGTTAATGAAAATCTAAGTTAATTAAGTTTAAAGAAAAGGTCAATTAAGTTTAAAGAAAAGGTTAATTAAGTTAAGTGAATTAAAAAATCTAAGTTAATTAAGTTAAGTTAAAAATATCTAAGTTAATTAAGTTAAGTGAAGTAAAAAAAAAGTTAATTAAGTTAATGAAAATTTAAGTAAAAACCTAAGTTAATGTTAAAAACAATCTAAGTTAATTAAGTTAGTAAAAAAAAACTAAGTTAAGTAAGTTAAATAAAAATCAAGAAGAAAAAAAATAGCTAAAGAAAGAAAAATAATAAAATAATAAAATAAAATTGAAAAAGGTAAAAGAAAATAAAAAAAATAAAATTATGATTTAAAATAAATAAAAAATAGTAAAAATTAAACTCAAAAAATTAAAATTTTGGTTTTTATTATTTTTGTTTTTATTTTTATTTTTTTTGTCTTTATTTTTATTTATTTATTTATTTATTTGTTTTATTTTTTAACTTAAAAGTTTTGAAATGTTTTTTTTAATTTTTTTTTCTATTCATAAACGGTAAAACTTTTTTTTAATTCAAATTTTAAATTTCTAAATTTTTTTATTATTCACGCTACAATTTTTATTTAAATTCTTTTTATATTTACTATTCATTAACGGTAAAAACTTTTTACTTCAAATTTCAAATTTCTAAATTATTGTACTATTCACGCTATAATGTTTTTTTATTTTTTTTATTTTTTATTTTATTTTTAATTTTATTTTTAATTTTTAATTTTTTTTTTAATTTTTTTAATTTTTATTTATTTCTTATGAAATTTGAAATTTGATTAAATGTTTTATTTTTTTTTATTTTTTTACAAAAACAAAAAAAAAATCACAATTATTTACAGCACAAAAATATTTTTAAAATTTTGATATATATATTAAAAACGCTATTTCTTCCCCGACAACGGCGCCAAAAACTTGATAAGCGAAAACCGGCATCGCCGATCCTACCAATACTTTGGTTTTATATTTATAGAACTCTCGCAAGTGCACGAATCATTTTATACAACTAAGCATAGATGTTTTATAATGGTTAATTCCAAAATACATCCTTTAATCTTAAATCAAGACTTGGCCAATCATGAATTTATAATTAAAGATATGAAGATTAGGAACAAGAAATAAATCTAAAACTTTTATTTATTTAGATCACAAAATTGTTCTTCCAATCATTGGAAGTAGAAACTAAAATCCCACCTTATAGAATTAGCCAATCATTGTTAAATTAATAAAAGTTAATTTGACTACAAAAGGCATTAGGATAAAAAAAGAGATAAAAATATAACAATTAAAAATAGTCATTCTTGTTGAAGATGATCCCACATCTCTAAACAAGTTGTCATTGCCTTATCAAAAGCCTTAAAGGGAGGTTCTCTTTTTATATTTGTAAATGGGGATGGAACACTAACCTAAATTGGACACTAAAACTAAGAAGAACAGATGGCTAAAGAAAGAAAAAAATGAAACTATATGATACGTCAAACTTAATAAGGCTATTGTTTTATTCATTAGAAAAGAAAAGTACAGAGGTCTTTGGGCCAATTTTTAGAGATGCATCATGGCACAAGCTTTTCCACATAGTTGCACAATATTTTTTCAGCTTTGTACATTTCAACCTGAGAGCATCAAGTTGCGACACCACCTAATCCACACCACGACACAAGTTATTCACCATGTATAGTAAATTAATCTCTAACGGATTGTGCCATGTCAAACATATTTCTTCAGCATGAAACGCTTCCCTTTTCTTAAAATTTGCCTTGTACAACTTACAAACTGGTTTCTTTTTTATGTAAGGCCTACATGCCTTAATTTTTTAAGGTCCTAAGGTGAAAATTAAGTGCTTCAAGTGTTGTTCTCCATATGTTGACAAATTTATAAATTTCAAAAGCTAAAAACACCCGAAATACAGCAAAACATGCTCGTGATTCCAAACATATAGATTTGTATAAATATTTATATAAATATGTTAAAATCAAATATATTTATCACTTTTAAGCATAATAAAATCATGAAATATGAGTACTTTTCAAGAACTTATCAATATGACATGTTGTATGCTTAGTACGCATTCTCTTGTTTCAAATGTCATCATATGTGTTTTCTAGTTTTCTTGTTATGTAGTGATTTATTGCTTGTTTCTTTCATGTAGTTGATTACGATAGAATAGGGTAAGGTTGTAGGATTGCAGGATTGAATCTACCCAAGTGTCAACTTGGAAGATAGTTGGACTCCTAATTAACTTTTTCTTTCAGATTCATTAACACATTTATATGGAATTGGTATTTGATTACTAATCGCCACACACAAAGTGTGTGCAATGAATATGAAAATATACGTATCGTAACAAGTAATATAATGATAAGAAAAGATCGTTTCCATGGAGATTATTTTATTAGAAACTAATTTTTAAAACTAAAAAAAATAAAAATCAATTTCTTTTGTGTTTTTATATTTTAAGGAAGCAAAATTAAAATAACTAAAAGTAAATAAAAATAATTAATTAAATTAGATTTGGTAACTAAAAAGATATATGAGAACTTATCTAGGAATATTTAATCCCTTAATATTCTAAACATGCAAATTGCTAAAATCCCCTCAAACATAATTATCAATTAATTACATGATCAATTGAATTTAACATAGCATGTATTCCTCTCTCAAGTAAACTACATACCATATAGTAAATAATTTAATCAAACTCTCATGCCAATTAAATTGCATACTACTGATTAAGTTCATCAATTATGGATCACATACATAAGAATCATACATCTATGCCTAGAAATTATGCATGTTATTTAATCAAGACAAACAATTAAATAATTCTCTCAAATCTATTTTCCATTGTTTAATTAGAGGGAGAAATTTAAGATGTACAACTCATATTTTCTTTGTTAGACTAGGCATCTTTCCTTATGTGTGTGCATAATATGGAGTGAGGTTATAGTTTTGAACATCCGACGTGTCATTAGGGGTAAATAGTTGAGTAACAATAAGTGTCACTACTACAAAAAGGAGATTTTAAGTTAGGATTTCAAGTCAGGTTTTGGGAAAAACCAACTTATAATGAATTTTAAGTAGATATGCTGAGAAACTGACTTAAAAAATTAAAAAAAAATAACATTGGTCCTATGTGTCAACCGATGCTATCTTAATTTTTTCCTTTTATCTCTTCTCTCCCCCATTTTCAGATAGAATTGTGTATTGTTTCCTCTTTTGGTCCTAGTTACTACCATAAAACCAACCATCTTCCTCCAACACTTTCTCATTTTTTCAGACACCTCCGACCACCATTTTCAGTGTCATTTAGTGGGTTTTCTTCCTCTCTAATTTCTCTTCTAGATCCACTATTTTTTTGAGCATAATACTCCAATTTCTTATACCCATTTCCTTCACTTTCTCACTTACCAAACACCTTTTTTTCTTCATTTCCTTCATTTTGTCAATTCATTTACTCTTGTAAGTATTTCTACGAATTATTTTACACTTATTATTCATATATTTTTTTATTTTAATGTATATTATGTATTATTGATTGTGTATAAATTTTGCGTTATGTAAGTTGTATATTTTTATTCAAGCTTAAAAGAGAAGAATATATTTTATTCATTTATTTATTTTAATAATTTTATATATTTAGGTTTTTGATATATATTAATATATTTTAAACTTAAAATTTTTGAAAATTATTTACATGTACATGAAATATATATATAATATTTTTGTATGTATATAATATATAATGGGTTTATTAATATTTATTATTATATATATGTATATAATATTAAAATTATTATATATATATATTGTTAATATTATACATTTGTTAATGTTATTACGAGTTTATTAATTGTTTGGTTTTTATATATTTATTTTTATATGATGTTTTGATAGATATTCTAATAATTAAGGAATTCATATATAATAATATGTGAAATATATTGGTTGGATACATATTTAATAAGCTTAATGTCATTAATAGAAAATGGACAAAACTTAGATTTCAAAGTTTAGAATTGAGCATGACTACATTTCTAGAGTTGAAAGTTTCTTGGAATTTTCTCGTAGAAATAATAATGAAATTAGTATGATTTAATACTCATGTGTTAAATGTAAAAATGAGAAATTTCATGATGTTAATGAGGTTAAGTATCACCTTATCCATAGTAGTATTCTTTTGAGTTATAAATGTTGGTATTATCATGGATAAAATATTAATAATACTCATGGGAAAGAGATAAATAAGAATTTGAGTTGATTATATACATCTTATTAGAAGATGTCGAAAAACTATTGTATCTAGAGTGCAATAAATACACTAAAATGTGAGGATTGTTTCATTCGTACAATGTGAATGCAAAAAATGGTTTTTCTGACAAGGGTTTCACAGAATTACTAAATGTACTAATAGATATGTTTCTTAAGGGTAATGAAGTGCCATCTTCAATGTATGTAGTGAAGAAATCTCTAAGTCAATTTGGCATGGAATATTTTAAGATTCATGCTTGTCCAAATGATTGTATTCTTTATAGAAAAGATTATATGACATTATATGATTGTCCAATGTCTAAAAAATCAAGATGGAAGCATGCTATAAATGAGACAACACCTAAGAAAGGCGTGCTCGAAAAGGTTCTTTGGTACTTTCCTTTTTTTCCTTGCTTTAAAAGGTTGTTCAAAAGTAAGGAGACATTAAAGATGTTGACTTGGCATTCAGATAATTGATTTGATGATGGGATGCTACATCATCATTGTGATTCTCCAAATTTGAAAGTAGTAGATAATTTATCCCCTCAATTTGTATCTAATCAGCACAATCTTTGTCTTGCCATTAATACTAATGAAATTAATCTACATAGTTCCCTTAGTAGTAGATATAGCTGTTGGCTAGTAATTATGGTAATATACAACTTTCCTCCCTGCTTGTGTATTAAAATAAAATTCATGATGTTAACATTATTGATCTCAAGGTTAAAACAACCTGGAGTTGATATTGATGTATATTTGCAACCTTTGATAGATGATTTAAAGACATTGTGGAATGATTGTGTAAATGTTTATAATGCACATAAAGAAGAATACTTTAACTTTAGGGGGGTCCTTTCATGGAATATTAATGATTTTCCTGCCTATTGGAACTTATCAAAACATGCAACAAAAGGTTATATGGGATGCCCTATTTGTAATGATGGCACCTCTGCAACTTATATTTTTTTACAGATGAAAGATATCTTATAAAAGACATAGAAGATTTTTACCATCTGGACACAAGTTTAGATACAAAAATAAACCTCCCAATGGTAAAGAAGATTATGATCCTACACGAAGACCTTTGCAAGGTGTTGAGATATTATCGCAATTGAATGATATGATACATAAACGATATGGAAAGATGAAAAAAAGAATATTCACTAATGGAGGGAAATGAAAGAGGTCAACTAATAGAAGGGGTTGATCACCACACAAATTGTGTGTGCAATGAATATGCAAGTATATGTATTGCAACAAGTAATATGATGATAAAAAAGAAGGTTTGCATGGAGATTATTTTATTAGAAACTAATTTTTAAAACTAAAAAATGTAAAATTTAATTTTTTTGTGTTTTTATATTTTAAGAAAGAAAAATTAAAATAACTAAAAATAAATAGTAATAATTAATTAAATCAGATTTGGTACCTAAGAAGATAGAATAGAAAATATCTAAGAATACTTAATCCCCCAATTTTCTAAAAGTATGAATAACTAAAATCTCTCCAATATAATTATCAATTAATTACATAATGAATTGAATCTAACTTAGCATGTATTCCTCTCTCAAGTAAACTACACACCAAATAGTAATTAATTTAATCACACTCTTATGCCAATTAAATTACATACTACTCATTAGGTTCATCAATTATAGATCATATACATAAGAATCATACACCTCTACCTATAAACTATGCATGTTATCTAATCAAAACAAACAATTAAATAATTATCTCAAATATATTTAATTGCCTCTATAGATAAATTGTTGGCCAAACAATTAATAGCATAAAAAGCACATTAAATAATATAATTAAATTATAATTATAATTTGTGTAAAATATTGGATCATCACATGGTGAAAATTGGGTTAATAAGATCCTTAAATTAATAAATTAAATAGACATAATTTTGTCCAAAAAGCTCACATTTTACATAAAAAAGACATAAAATTTGATTAAAAAAAGAGTAGAAGAAGAAATACAATCAATCTTTTGAATTGTAGTGCTAATCTCCTTTTGAATCTCCACCAAACTTGTATCTCTTTTTGAATTTTTCACTCTTTCTAACTCCACAAACTTATCAAAATTATGTTAATGACGGCTCATTAGGGTTTTTAGGGTGATTAGGGGCTTAAATATAGCTCAGGTGCAATCTGGATAGTTAGACCAGCTTCAGATCTAGGGCTAAGATCAAAATAAGGAAAATTAACAGTGTTAGCCAATCATACCGCGAACACATGGCACACAGAATTGATTGGACAAATTCGAGAGCGACACATGACATAGGAGATCGATCTGAGTCAACGCATGCTGAGTCAGTGCCATGTGGGACAATGTGATTCATGGAAATGGATGGTGTGGCATATGGGTGGAAAAACTGGGTGAGTAGATTGGCGACACGTGGTGTAAAGGTTTGGCATGTGGTTTGTCACTCCTTACATGCGACGATCTACGATATGTTGTTTCAGATTGCATGGCATATGCGTGGCTTGCCTAGTCAGCTCTTTTGCTTGCATGGTAAGCCACATGGTAGCTTCTCATTGGTCCTGCGTTAAAAATCATAAACAATCCATAAAAATTCCAAAATAATCCTAGAAAATTTCATAAATTATATTTTCACCCATTTTCACTAAAAGTTTTATATTTTTAATATCCCCAAAAATACTATTTATTTAAAAAAACAAGTAAATATTAAGTAAAAAAATGTGCTAATGACTCTACTTTAGTAGTGTCATCAGGGGTAGAAAGGAAAATGTTACTAAATTAGTTAATCATGATTATTTGAATAAAAAATCAATATTTTGGGATTTACCTTATTGGAAAGACCTATACATTCGTTATATCTTACATGTCATGCACATGAGAAAAATGTATGTGAAAGCTTGATTGGTACATTACTTAATATACATAGAAAAATAAAGGATGGAAAGGCAAGATTAGGTTTAAAGGAACTAGGCATACGATCTGAATTGGCACCAAGGGTGAAAAATGATAAGAATCGAACATACTTGCCACTATCATCATATACAATGTCAATAAAAGAGAAGGATGTATTTAGTAAATGTTTGACAGGTGCGAAAGTTCCTGATGGTTACTTATACATCGTAAGAAATTTTGTGTCTATCACCGATAAGAAACTTTATGGATTAAAATCACATGACTATCATATCTTATTGCAAAAATTATTACCAGTTGCTAAATTCTTCAAAAACATGTTAGATTATCAATAATTTGTCTTTGTTCATTCTTCAATAAAATATGTAAGAAATCTATATGAATTGGTTAGTTAAACTCTTTACAGAAAGATGTTGTGGAGAATTTATGTCTACATGAAAATATTTTCCTCTTTTTTTTATATAATGATTCACTTGTGCGTTCATTTAGTTTGAGAGGTTCAATTTTGTGGTCCTACTTATTTAAGGTTGATGTATCCTTTTGAGAGATATATGCAAGTTCTTAAGGATATGTAAATAATATAAATCTTCATGAAGGATGCATGGTGGAACGTTACATTGTTGAAGAGGCCATTGAGTTTTATTATGAATACTTTAGTGGTTGCACTGAAAATGGGAATCCTACTCACAAGGTGTTCTTAGAACGTTAAATGATCCAAGTAGGTAACCCTATGCTTGGTGGAAGTAAGAAATTGTTTATTGATCACACTCGATAGGAAAAATCCCATTGAATCATTTTGTTCAATAATAATGAGGCACAACTGTACATATAGTAAGTGATGATAGGTTTAACCTTTTCATTAAAAATAAAATTATTTTTTATTTAATTATTAATGATACCTAATTGATATATCTTGTATAACATTACAGAATACATTTAAATGTACTGAAGATTGATACTCATTTTTAAAAAAATGGATAAAAATGGTTGTATGATGAACATAAACGAGAGCTTATTAATTGGTTTCGCAACCATATAAATCACATATAAGAATTCATTATTACTTCTATATAATGTTTTAAAACTTTGTTTTAAATACATTTGATGTTTTTATATGCATATATTCGAGTTGAACTCAACAAACTCAATCATAAAATAATAGAAACTTTAGAATGACTTGCACATAGTCTAAATTTTGATGTAAAATCATATTCTAGTTTCATAGTTAATGGTTCGAGGTGTACGACTCAAGCAAGGGGAAAAGTCCGAGTAAATTAGAATAATGGTGTGAAGATGGTTGCACAAACTAGACAATTTGCCTATTCATAAGATGGTAATCTTATAGTTTCTGATAGAACAAATTATGATATTATTCAAGAAATTTGGGAACTTGATTATGAGGTCTTCCATGAAACAATATTATTGTGTGATTTGGTCAAAGATGTTATCAATGTTGGATATAAAATAGATGATTTTGGATTTATCCTTGTAAAGTTATCCAAGATTAGTCTCACTGATGATCCTTTCAAGTTAGCACTTCATGTAAAATAAGTATTTTATGTGTGCAATCAAATTGACACAAGATGGTCGTTGTGTTAACGCCTCCACAAAAAGAGTTCTACCATTGTGATGCATTAGAAGATGATAATATGCTTGATACATTATCCATTATTAGTCATTTCTCAAACAAATTATCTAATGTATGTGATGATCTAGTTGATGACGATGATTCTTCATCATGGACTCGAAGTGATTTTGAAGGAATATATATATAATATCAATAACCTAATTAAACATAATGTATATTCTATATTATTCTAATAACTCTTGTTTGTATGTTTGGACTTAAAATTGTCAATTAATTTCTATTTCATCATTTTTTGAAAATTCATGGATCATAGAGTCCCAGAGATTGTAGATCTAAATGATCCATTGGGGCATTTGAAAAGAAGGGGTTGGGCTAATATACCTAATGCTCCACTTAATTTAGATGATAGAGTACCCGTTCAATTCGACCCAACTTGTAATCCATTAGGAGAAAATGGCCAACAATTGAAATCTTCTATTGGTAGACTTGTGAAGTCAAGTATACCAATCAATATAAATGATTAGAATAAGATTGACAATGCTGAAAGTTTAAGATATGGAAAACCATTTATGTAAGTCTCTTTTTTTTATAATTAATTACATATATTATATCTCATCTAAAATGTGATTTTTATAGAATCGTTTTAAAGTCCCTAATAATTGGAAAAATAAGTGTTACAAGATTACAAATAAGGCATGGAAGGAATAGAAAACTTCCAAATTGGCTAGAAATTATGTGTTTCTATACTTGGAACCACTTAATGAATAAAAAATATACAAAATCCCTATTGAACACCCCTGGATTGAACCCTAAGTATGGAAAGACTTCATTAGGGAAGAACATTAGAATATACAAATGCATAATATTCTTCCTAATCGTACTTGGAGGTCATCAAATCCTGAAGTTAGAAACAAATGATATTATTAAGTTGTTAATATATAATTATTTTTATATATTTTTTCCTTAAATTTAATTTGATGTCATGGTTAATAAATTTATTTAATTTATGTAGGAAGTCGAATTGGGTAGACTAGTTACTCGATTTGAATTATATATAGAAGTAAAGACTCCCAAAACAAAGAAGTCAAGACCAATGACTAAACGAGGAGAAGAAAAAATCAATAAGTTGGTTAGTAATTTAACTTGATACAAAGTCCTTATGAGTTTTGCATATTGATGTAATAATGTATGATATGTTTTTTTTTTGCTTTATTATCTGTAGATATTTGTTCAAGAAAAAATAGTCAAGGGTGAAATAATCAAACAGCTAGGGAAAGATGCAATATATCATGCATTTAGATGTGAACATCCTAGTCATGGTAAGGGAGGAAGCCAATATGATGGTTATATGGAGTTTTTTAATATTCCAAAATAAAGGCCTCAGATGGTCAATAAGGAGAAGTATTGTAAAATTAAAGAAGAATTGAACTTTTTAAAGGCCCTAATGTTAAGTGAGATTGCCACTTTAAAGAAATATCAATCATAACACATGTCAGGCATGACACCATACTACAATTAGGGCATGTCCCATTGGCCAAGCATGGCACCATCCATGCCACCCATGCCACACATGCAATCTTACAGCATCTAACTAAAATCATCTATGGGATATATTCATCATATTAGTCTCCCATTTATGCCAGGAATGTAGATGCAATTAGGTAGTGTTTTAATATCTCTAATGCAATCTGTGCATTCTTACCATCCATCACATGATGAATGTTTTGATGAGAATGTCCTTCCAATAGCTACTCTAGATGAGAGTCCTCCTCCATTTGATGAATCATTTGTGGTAAGATTTAAAGCTTATGTAGATAGTCTATTATTTTTATTATTTTTTATATATTTTATTTATTATATATAACGCTTATATTTTTTATAGAATATGAAATGTATGTTGAAACAACCATCATCTACAGATTATGTTGCTATTGAAACGGTACAACAATTGAGCGATGATCTAATAATTCATAATCAATATTTGCCAAATTAGTGGAAAATAGTAATTGATCAATCATTGTTTCATCATTGTCCATTACATGTGCCTTCTGATGCTACCACGGTCTAAGAAGCTATTCGACAATATGTGACTTGGCTATTGAATCAAGTTGTGATAAATTTTGATATGGTATTATTTTTGTTACTTAAGATAAAACTTTTTTTACTACTATTATATTATTATTCTTTTATTGTTACTAACATATATAATACTTCTTATTTAGTCTATTATACTAGAATTAGTAATACGGAACATTTAATAGATACAAAACAAGTATATTGTGCAAATATATGTCTAGTGGACAATCATCGCACACTAAGTCATTCTAGAAGAATCCATAGAAATAGTAAACTTATGAATATGCTTTAAACTTCATGAGAAATCTTAGCTCTTTGATAACTATTGTTGCAAGCAAAACTAACATAAATAATGCATGGATTGTGCCACTTCGTAAAGAAATTTATGGCGTAGACATTGAGAAAACATATATATCGATCGAGTGCATATTGAAACTATTTGAATTTCAAATGATCGATTTAAGTATAATTCAAGTATGGACAAGGTGATTCCTTAATCAGTAAATAAATTTCATTTATTTAGAAAATATAATTATATTTATATTATCTAATTATTTATATATGTTTTCTTATATATGGCATCTTTTTATCGTCTTCCAGCTAATCACTTATCACATTTAGCAAAGTTCTATGATTCATCATTTGTCAATCAATATCAAGAGAAGGATGTTCGCATCAAAGCTAAACAATTATGTAATAGGGCATTAACACTTCACAAAAATTAGAAGTTTATAATCCCTTGGCCACTAATCTTTGAACAAGGAGAAGATTATTGGATGTTGATAATCCTTGATCTATATGGCAATTATGTTTGGTATTGTGACTGAGCTTCCATATAATTGAGTAAAGACACAAAAGTAGTTGTTGAAATGTAAGAGTTATAGTTAGCTATTTTTCTTCTATGGTTCTTTGTAATATTTAATAAATAATAAAATGTTTTAAACTTTGATAAGGCATGGAAGCTGTGGAATAAGAGTAAGGGCATTGCCCTTAAAAAAACACATAAGCTTATATGGGACAAAGTTATGGTATGTAAAAGTAAATATTAATAATTTAATAAATTTTATTGTTGAATAATAAAGATGTTCGAATATGAAAACCATGTATACTTTTTTTTGTAGGTTCCATACAAAATGATGGAATCATGTATGATTACTTTGTCTTGAAATTTATGAGCGAAATCACCTCAAATATCAACATTCCAATTAAAGATGTGGTAATCTCTTATTCTAATATACTTTTTTAACATAATAAGTTATTTTTTGTGAATTCATGATATTACATTTTTATTTTAAATTTAAATACATGTAGTTCTTCGGTTGGAACAAATCCGACTATGATATGGAAATTGTTGAGAATTTATGAGAAGAATAGGCATAACACATGCTTCAAATTATTACAACATAAGAAGAATCAGGAGAAGAATTTGATGATATTGAATAGCGATGGACAATACCATGGTAATTTTTTAATGCTTTAATTTCTCTATTCTTGTGTCTCTGAAGTTTGGGTTTGTTTGAGGGATGTTTGATAGATGTTTAGGGGAATGAATTATTGTTTGGATCTGTTTTCTTGCCCAAAATCCATCTCATCTCATTGGAGAGTTCTCTGGTCATTATGAATGGGACATTGTTGGTGATTTTAAGCAACAAACCAAGCTTTCTCTCCTTGAAAAGAAAGTAGGAATATCACAAAATTCATGACAAAAGAGACATCATTACTTTATTTATAATTTAAGTTAAATATATATATATTGTTTATAAATTATTATTTTTAATAAATTTAATTCTCAAGTGATTAATTAATATTTAATTTTTCAATAATATATACTATTTAAAAACTCTTTTGAACATATTTTGGTTTTTTCTACTATTATGTGATCAAAAACAGATAGTAAGGATAGCAGAAAATGAGCAAAATATATTAAAAAATATAGAATTTATAGTTAGTTCACGGGTTGAATCGACTTAAATTTTAAGTCAGTTCAACTAACCAACTTAAAACAACTTTTAATTCAATCAATAACTGACTTAAAAGCTTGAATTTATAGTAGTGTGTGTCAACTTTAAAGATAATTGGACTTCTAGTTGACTTCTTCTTATGGACTTGGCTCAATGTGATATTGTTATTTTTACAATTAAAACTCATTAATGATAACTTTATTCAATAATAATAATATGCAATTATAATTATTTATAAGTAAAAAATAAACTATCAATGCAATATTTTCTAGCTATAAAAATTGTATTGTGACAATATCGTCACATAACAATATTGAAATAAACACACAATATTCTTTTTAATTATCATGTTCTTAAAACTTGATTTAAAAAAATTAAAATAGGTGCTACAAAAATTTGGGATTCCGTCAACAAACCAAAGTCCTTTATCCCATTTTGGTGTCAAATTCTATATACTAGACATCATGTAAATTATTTAAACCTAAAATTAATAAAAAAATATTAACATGAGTGGAAAGAGGTGGTTATAACTTTTTTCAATACATTGACCTGACACAATATGATTATTAGTAGATGTATGATACATCTAAACGGGGACAAATGAATTTCTCTATCCAACTGGAGCCTAATGTCACGTCCCGCCCAAACTGCCCCTAAAAATCCAAATGTTGGCTGCCTAAAGGATCTAAGACATATGGAAAGTTCTAGACTTGCCTAGAGAAGCCTAGAAAGGGCTAGAGTTGGACGGACTCAACTCAAGCTTGAAGACCCTAGAATGTTCTAGAGCACGCTGGAGAGTGCTAGAATGGGCTGGAACGTTCTAGAATGCATCGGATGGTTCGGGAAGCCGCTGGAAGCTTACGGAACATCCCGGAAGGATGTAGAAGCCGCTGGAAGCTTACGGAACATCCCGGAAGGTGCATGAAGGAGCTATACAAACCTAGAAGACTCTAGAGTTGGCTAGAAGGTCCTAGAGCCTTGTGGCACATTGTACATAAATCTAGAATACCCTTGTACATTCTAGACTAGGAAGACTTTAGAAAGTGGTGGCATGCTCTTAAGCTTAGAGCCACACTATAAATAGACGACTTGGTCTTCATTTTCATTCATCTTGGAAATCTGGGAAATCCTTGGGAATTCTTAGCATTTGTAACATAAACTCTCTCTAGAGCAATACAAAGCATTCTTTGCAAACTCTCTTTCTATTCTCTTTGGAGTTACATTTCGGATTCAAAGGCAGGCTTAGTGCAACGGACCGTGCTAAGTGCCGCACGATCGCTACTTGAGAAATTAAGGTCGTGACAGTTGGTATCAGAGCATTAGGTTGAAGCAATCTTACTCTTGGCATAATGAAGAACGTTGGTCCATCTACTCCAAGCGTTGATGTTCCACCTATGGAACGTGGACGTGAGGAAACCCGTAAACCATCAAAGGAATCTCGAGCCAAGTCGAAAGACATACTTTCTAGCTTGGAGGCACGAGTTGGGAGTGCGCAGGACAGCTTGGGGGAGCTGTTTGACCGAGTGGACAACTTAGAGGAGCGTTGCAATGGCTTGGAGGCCGAGGATGTGGAGATCCATGCAGCGGTTAAGATGTCACTCAACGAGCTAGATGGTGGGCTAAGGCAAGAGATTGATGGGTTGAAAGCTGAACTTGCCAAGGTAAGAGATCTCGTCCAAAGAGAACTCGCAAATGTCTTGCTTAGAGTTGAGGATATGGGTGGTGATCTAGCTCTTTGTAAGCGGGCTATGGCCGCGGGAACTAGCACAACCACTGTAATTGAGGCTAAGAGGGTGGATGTTCCCAAGCCCAAGACCTTCAATGGCGTTAGGAACGCTAGGGAAGTGGAGAACTTCCTATGGGGGCTAGAACAATACTACGAGGCTACTGGCATAACGGACCATGCCAGCAAGATCCGAACTGCTGCTATGTATTTGTCCGACACTGCTATGCTGTGGTGGAGGCGGAGACATGGAGATGTGCAACGAGGGGTTTGCACAATTGACACCTTTGAAGATTTCAAAAGGGAGTTCAAGATGCAGTTCTTCCCCGTAAATGCTGAGGAGGAGGCAAGGGGCCGACTGCGACGGTTAAAGCAGACGGGTAGCATAAGGGATTATGTGAAGGAGTTCACAACCTTGCTGCTTGAAGTCCCCGACACAACTGACAAGGATGCCCTATTCTTGTTCATGGACGGTCTCCAATCGTGGGCTAACCTTGAGCTCAAGCGACGTGGTGTCCAAGACTTATCTTCGGCCATTGCGACCGCAGAAAGCTTTATTGACTACTCCACAAACAAGGAGGGCTCCAAAGGCCTCAGATAAAAAGTTTGGTGGAGAGAAGAGTAATGGAGGCCATGCCAAAAGTCAAGGTTCCAAAAGTCATAAAAGCAACTCCTCATTCAAGCCACGGGATAAGGGGAAGGACAAGGAGGATCAGAATGCCTCAAAGCCCCGTGTTACGTGCTTCATTTGCGACGGACCGCATTGGGCACGTGAATGTCCGAAGAAGAAGGCCTTGAGTGCCTTAGTTGCTTCCACGTATGACCAGGATGGAGGCGAATCAGACGCAGGTACAAAGATGGGTTCTTTGCGCCTACTTGGTGCAATGTAGAGCGCCCCAAAGACCCCTAAAGGCTTAATGTACGTGGATGCCACCATTAACGGGAAGATCGCCAATGCATTGGTCGACACAGGAGCATCTCACAACTTTGTTTCGGTGGAAGAAGCAAAGTGACTTAGCCTGACGGTTGTCAATGGAGGGGGTTCTCTGAAGGCAGTTAACTCAGCAGCACTACCATTACATGGAGTCGCTCGCGGAGTTAAGGTCAGTCTTGGTGCATGGACTGGCCAAGTGGACTTATCAGTGGCGCCTATAGATGACTACTCGATGGTATTCGGTATGGAGTTCTTGGACCAGGTAAGAGATATCTTGGTGCCATACTCAAACTCCATGTGCATCATGGATGGTTCAAAGGCTTGTGTGGTACCGACGGACAGGGCCACCAAACGCACAGCCCAAGCTCTCTCGGCACTTCAAATCAAAAGGGGATTGAAGAGGGACGAAGAGAGTTACCTGACCATCTCAAAAGAGTACGAGGAGGAGTTGCCAAAGCCAAGATTGCCGGCGGAAGGGCAAGTTGCCTTAGATAATTCCCATGAGGTGATGTTTGAGGCGTCACCAAAGCCAAGCTTGTCGATGGACGTGCAAGTTGTCTCAGATAAGTCCCATGAGGTGATGTTTGAGGCGTCACCAAAGTCAAGCTTGCCAACGGAAGTGCAAGCTACCCCAGATAAATCCCAAGGGTTGATGCATGGGGCCATACCCAAACGTTTAACTCCAAGGAGGGAGGTGAACCATGAAGTCGGGTTGGAGCTCGACACAAGACCACCAAAAATAAGCCCAGGCCAGGTGGAAAAATCAGAGTTGCGCAGCGGAAGCATGGTGACTGATGCGCTGAGTCGAAAGGGGAAGACAAAGCAGCATACACCCGGAGGTCTGCTAGAGCCGCTGCCCATTCCAGAGAGACCATGGGAGAGTGTCTCTATGGATTTCATCACTTGCTTGCCAAAATCAGAAGGCTTTGGCAGCATTATTGTGGTGATTGATCGCTTCAGCAAGTATGCAACATTCTTATCTACGTCAACGGACTGCACGGCAGATGAGATGGCGCGGTTGTTCCTCAAGAATGTTGTGAAGCATTGGGGAATTCCTTCCAATATCGTGAGTGACCGAGACCCACGATTCATGGGGAAATTTTGGACGGAACTATTCAAGCTGTTGGGATCAGACTTGAATTTCTCCACAAGCTTTCATCCCCAAAGTGACGGACAAACGGAACGTGCCAATGCATTGCTGGAGTTGTATCTTAGGCACTTTGTCAGTGCCAATCAGCATGATTGGGCTAAGTTGCTGGATGTAGCCCAATTTTCCTACAATTTGCAAAGGAGCGAGTCTACCCCGAAGAGTCCCTTCGAGATCGTCATGGGGCAGCAACCCATGACTCCTCATGCCATGACCACGAGTTATGAAGGGAAGAGCCCTGCTGCCTTCAAGTTTTCCAAGGCGTGGCATGAACAAGTGGAGTTGGCCCGAGCCTATTTGCATATGGCATCTAAGAAGATGAAAAAGTGGGCTAACAAGAAAAGAAGGATGGTCGAATTTCAGGAAGGAGATCTAGTCCTTGTCAAACTATTGCCCCAACAATTGAAGTCCTTGCGGAAGGCTCATAAGGGGTTATTGCGGAAATATGAGGGACCATTTCCTGTCCTTAAGAAAGTCGGTAAGGTGTCATATAAGCTGCAACTCCCTCCGAAGCTTAAAATCTATCATGTTTTTCATGTAAGCATGCTAAAATCCTTTCATGGAGATAAGGAAGACATAAGTAGGGGAGAATCCAAGAGGGCGCCTACCGCAGCAGAAACCTCCTTCAACAAAGAAGTGGACTCAATTTGGGCGGACCGCTTGATCCGACGAAGGGGCGTACCAAGTTATAGGGAATACTTGGTCAAATGGAAAAACGCCCCAAATGTAGAGATAAGCTGGGAACCCGAGGAGTCTTTATGGCAATTCAAAAATGCCATAGAGAGGTTTCACCTTGAAGGCGCGACGAGGGCGTCGCGAACTTGAGTGGGGGAGGGTGTCACGTCCCGCCCAAACTGCCCCTAAAAATCCAAATGTTGGCTGCCTAAAGGATCTAAGACATATGGAAAGTTCTAGAGTTGCCTAGAGAAGCCTAGAAAGGGCTAGAGTTGGACGGACTCAACTCAAGCTTGAAGACCCTAGAATGTTCTAGAGCACGCTGGAGAGTGCTAGAATGGGCTGGAACGTTCTAGAATGCGCCGGATGGTTCGGGAAGCCGCTGGAAGCTTACGGAACATCCCGGAAGGATGTAGAAGCCGCTGGAAGCTTACGGAACATCCCGGAAGGTGCATGAAGGAGCTAGACAAACCTAGAAGACTCTAGAGTTGGCTAGAAGGTCCTAGAGCCTTGTGGCACATTGTACATAAATCTAGAATACCCTTGTACATTCTAGACTAGGAAGACTCTAGAAAGTGGTGGCATGCTCTTAAGCTTAGAGCCACACTATAAATAGACCACTTGGTCTTCATTTGCATTCATCTTGGAAAATCCTTGGGAATTCTTAGCATTTGTAACATAAACTCTCTCTAGAGCAATACAAAGCATTCTTTGCAAACTCTCTTTCTATTCTCTTTGGAGTTACATTTCGGATTCAAAGGCAGGCTTAGTGCAACGGATCGTGCTAAGTGCTGCACGATCGCTATTTGAGAAATTAAGGTCGTGACACTAAGGTATATATGCCTTATTATCCTAATGCACAACCCGCTATTTTTAGAATCACACGTTTTTGGAACACTTTATTTCAAATTTCCTTTCGATTTAAAATACTTTTGGATAATTAAAAAAGATATCCCTAAAAATTAAAAATATTGATAATACCCCTCATGTTTTTAAAAAATATTACAAAATACCTCTAACGTTTCAAAAATATGACAAATAGTCCCTCAACTTAATGGATGTTAAAATTAATGGAAACAAATAGTAATTTTTATTCATAAAAATGGTAGAAATACTAGATAATCAATAAATAATAGGAAACCAATTAATAATATAAACATAAGACATCTTTGGATATTTTTAACAAAAATAGTAATTAGCAAAAACAAAATTTAAAGAAATGCAAAAACAAATTTTAAAGAAATACAAAAAAAAAAGATTTAATCTTTAGAAAGGAGATAGATTCAAATATTCATTATTCTCAAAATTAAAAAAAATATTTCTAAGGAAATATATATTTTATTATAGAATAAGTAAAAAAGAAATTAATATTAATATTACAGAAGTAAAAAAAAAGATACAATATACTATTAATAGACAAAAAAACCATTATAGATAGGCTATCTAAAATTTCCTAAAAAGATAAAAGAAAGATTGGATATATCAATTTAGGAGAAATTCAAATATTAATAAAAATATATTTTAGAAAAAGAATAGATATACTAACAAAATTAGTACTCCTAGATAATTGAAAAATAAATATGAAAGATGCTTTATTATAAATGATCATTGGAAACTTAGGATACTAGAAATTAAAATTCACGACATACCCTACGTTTGCCATTAACATTAATGGTAAAAACGTAAATAAATATTAAGTTTAGCTTATGAATTTGAAAGAGAAGATTTAATGAAATAAGAAAATCATTCATTTCTATTACACTATATAGTAAGATATTTATTAAAAAAACATTCGTAACTAATAGTTAATATATGGACAAAATGAATTCATAGAACTAGATAAACTTTTCCAATAAATTGGATAAATAATAAAACCATAAAATGTTAATAAACTTTAAAATAATATAAGAATAGAACTTAGATGTTAAAGAAAAACCTTTGATGCCAGGAAGAAAAAAGTAATGTATCAAGGTTTACATTTATATATCTTGAAAGAAAAACCTTTAACAAAGAAAGAGAGGTTATAGAACTAAAACAAAAAGTTAAAATAATGAAATCATTAGTCTATGACGTAATGTTAGGAAGAAATGAAATCATTATTATCCCAATAATGTTTAAAAACAAACAATAGAATATAGAATTAGATTTTGATGAAAACCTAATAGGCATATCAAAAATCCAAATAACAATATTGACTTCTAAAAGAGATAAAAGAATATGGTTATAATAATAAATTATTGCAAAACATATATAAAGAATTTATAGAATTAAGAAAGTATGTAAATAACATACTTAGCGACAATGAAATCATAGGTTAAAAATTTGATCCATTTCTAGGATTAAAAGAATAATCACCAAGGAGATCATAAGCACTAATACTTAGGAATTGAAAAAGAAAGAATGAAGAAATATATAAAGATAAAGAACAAGCAATAATTCCAATTTAATGAAATATAGAAAAAAATTATAAAAATAGTTTATGGACATTTAGAATGGGGACATAGAGAAGTTAGTTTGGTTGTTAACCATAATAGACGAAAAGCTAGGAAAATATTATGATGAAAAAATTTGTACAAAAAAGAAGAAAATGATATGACAATAATTAGTGAAACTGATTCTATACCAAAAAATATGATCCCAAAATATCATAGGAAACCAATTTCATTATCAGTTTCTTATCAAGAAAAAGCATCTGACCCCGTAGAGAAGAAAGAAATAGGAAAAGGTCAAAAAACCTTAACCTTCCTTATAGAATAAAATAATAACCCAAAATAGAAGAACTATACTAGAGAGGTAGTATCCCACCGAAATTCAAACTCCATGAAAACTATAAATATGATCTTTTAGATTTACATTGTATAAGAGACAGGAGAAAAACCTTAGATGAATGGTCTAGTGGTATGAGTGTAATCATACGAACTTTTCGAATCACATAATCAAACCCTTAAACTTGTAGAATCTCAGTAACTCACAAAATGATAGAAAATGTTAAAGTTTGGTTTACAAATTTAATAGAACAAAAACATGTATAAATGCAAGTGAATGCTCCTATAGTAAGGAAATACTTAGATAATATAGTAAATGAAATATACAAAGAATTTATTGAAGAAGATAAAAGTATACATATCCTTGAATCCAATTAAAATGAAATTGAGGAAGCCAAATGGTATTTAACAAAATGTAAATATATGACATGTGTTATATATATTCGTTTATTTGTAAATATGACACGTATTATTATAAGTTGTAACTCTCAATACAATAAACTTATAAGGAAATATGTTTTTCAAAAATTACCTGAAACATTACATAAAACCATAACATAAGGATGGAATCAAAGAAATAGGAAAAATATACCAAATACTTGAAAGGGAATAATAAGAAATCTTAAAAATTGGATAATAATTAAATGTCAAGAAAGACAGGGATATAAATAAATAAGAGGAAATGATAAAACCTATTGTGATACAAGGGATTTTTCAATGCTAGGAAAATATAGATGTAACATAAAATCTTACAAGTAAAAGTATAAAAAATATATAAAAAGATATAAAGCATTCAAAAGATATAAATTTAGAAAACAAAACTTTTCAAAATACAAGAGAAATTATAACAAATAACCATATAGAAGAAGATATTTTAGGAGAAAAAGGTATAAGTCACTAGAAAACAAAAAAATATTTCCCATCAAGGAAAAAGAAATGTAGATATTGGATCTGCAATGAGGAAGAACATTATGCTAATGAACACCTCAACAGGCTTTAACATAAAAAATAATTTAAAAATGAATTTCTATAGAAATCAAAAATCTTAGAAGAAGCTTTTAAAATAGAATTAGAACCGATAGAGTAATTGATTATAGATGATACTTGAAGTATTTATCTATTAGTAGAAACTGAGGAAGAAATAACTAACTCAAAATAAAAATACTCTCTATGAAGAGATGAATGATTTGTATAGTATTACAAGTCCAAATAGTAACTATAGTAAGGTAGGATTGAAATTTAAAGGTTACATATATAGCTAGCAAATATGTATTTCAAGAAGAGCTTTGGAAGCAAGTACCAAAAGATTTAATTGTAAGAATTGCTAATAATTCTACAATAAATTCATAAAAATATACAAAATATAATGACATGAGGAGAGAAATTACATATTCATATCATATATCAACGAGAAATAAGAGTTGCTTTATTAATAAAAAAGAATTTCCTAAACTTATAATAACCTTTAACGTAATATTTGGACAAAACAAGTCTAACAACACTAGATGATGAAACCATTTATGCATGAAAAGTAAGAAAAACTTTGACTGTATCAAACCTAACTTTTATGTGACAACATAAAAAGAGAAAATGTGGTGAGATAGCTATAAAAGTACAACAAAAACCTTATATAGAAAACATTTCATTAGATATAGAAGAGAAACAAAATTCCTTCTTTAATGAAATCTAGAAAGATAAAACCTTAATAGGTATCAAAAAATTATTAAAAATAGTTAGCTTAGAAAATCCTTAAGATCCAAAAGTAAATAAATTTAAAATGATTGCTATCATAAAACTAAAAGACCCTAAAAAATTCATTAAAATAAAACCTATGATTTATACTCCAAAAGATAAGATTGAGTTTGAAAAACAAATTCAAGAACTTTTGGAACTAAAAGTCATAATACCAAGTAATTCACAACACTCTACTCTAGTATTCTTAGTTGAGAAAGAAGAGAAAAAAAGAGAGAAAAAGAATGATAATAAATTTCAAAGCATTGAATAAAGAAATCATTGATGATTGATACTTTATTCCAAAGAAAAAAATTATTGTCATTAATATAAGGAGAGAAATATTTCTTAAGTTTTGATGGCAAAAGTACATTTTTGGAAAATAAGGCTAGATGGGGAATCTTAAAACTTAACGGCATTTAGTTGCCCCCAAGGAAAATTCTAATGGACTATTGTACCATTCAGATTAAAACAAGCTCCAAATACTTTTTAAAGATATATGGACAATATCTTGAAGAAATTCTATTTTTTGTGTTTATAGATGATATTTTGATTTTTAGTAATGAATTAAATAAATATTATATGTATATTATTACTATTGTACAAGAATGAAGGAATAAGGCATTGTACATTCTAAGAAAGAAGCAATAATTGCTCATAAAAAAATTAAGTATTTAGGGTTAAAAATGGAAGATGGAAAACATAATCTATAGCTCCATTTACTAAATAACATTTAAGGATTTCCTAGTGAACTAAAAGACAAAAATTAATTACGATGATTCTTAGGATGTTTAGCATATGCTGAAGTATACAACAACAAACTTACAGAAATGCAAAAACCTTTACAAAAAAATTGAAAAAGGGTCATGTTTGGAAATGGACAGAGTAGGATACTTTGTACATGAATTTGGTAAAAGAACATGTAAAAAATTTACGAACTTTATATTATCCATGTCTACATGATAAAATGATAATTGAAATAGATGTTTCACATGAATATTGGCAATAGTTTTAAAAGCAAAAATAGATGACAAAGATAAATAGTTTTGTAGATATACATCATTTGTAGATATACATTAGGATCTTTCTATGGTCTAGAATTGAATTACCATATAGATGAAAAAAAGAATACTTAGCTATTAAAAAAGCTATCAAGAAATTTGAAATATATGTAATAAGTTCTAAATTTATTATCATAACCAATAATAAATTTTTTTGTTATTTTTTAAAAACTAATGTTGTAGATTATTATAAACAAGGAATATTAGTTTGATGGCAATAATGGTTTAACCATAACAATTTTAATGTCAAACACCTTTTGAGAAACAAAATAGTTTAGCAGATACCCTAAAAAGAGAATTAGCACCTTTAGCTATTTTTATGCTTGCAGGAATGGAATATTTTGATATCAAGATCAAGGAAAAGGAGACAATAATCATTTAGAAATGACTCAAGGTTTTATACCTAGAGAAGTCTTTCTTGAGATAAGAATTAGAAAGGAAGAATCTAACAGTTCAAAACGATCATTAGAGTCCAAAAACTCTAAAGAGGAATCCCTATCAGAAATTCATCCTAAGAAAGGTAAAACTTCTGAAGAAGGAATTTAAAATGAAAAGGAGAAACCTAACAATTCCAAAGAGAGTAATATCTCTAAAAAGAAAAAGGAAAAGCTTAGTTGGGTTGAGGTAGCAGAGAAGGAAAACAATAAAAAATTATATGGTCTATAATAGTCTAAAACCAGGAATTTACAACAAATAGCATAAAGCAAGCAAAGATATTCTAGGATATTTTGGAATAACTCATTAAGATTTCACCAATAAAATAGAAGTTGAAGACAATTATGCCATCTAAAGAGTACTAAAATTAATAACTCCAAAAGTTATAGTTAAAAATCACTCTATAATATTACAACAACAACTATCTCCACCAAGCAAGTGGAATACCAAAGGGAAGATAGTACAACTACCAATACTATTCAAAAAATTCCTTTCATAGAGATAATAAAAATAGTACGACTACTAGTACTATTTAAGGAAATATCCCCCCAAGAATACACTGGTCATTGTAGATGAGAAAGACCAATACACGAATTTAAGAAAACCATAATGGTCGTGTCTCTATAACTTAGCCAAAATATCTACCCAGGAATATACTAAAGATATAAAATTTTACACCATAGAAAAAGAATTTTCTATATATAGTAAATTTAATGTTCTTAAAGGTGGTAATCTAGTTCTTATTTACAAAGCTTTCCATGTAGGTTTAATTGAGAACCTATTTCTAAGAATTAATTTAAGTGAATTAAATTATTTTCCTAAAATTTTCAAGAAATGTATTAAGAAATTCAATGACAAGCCTAATTATATCAGATTTTTCACTTCACTTCTAGACTGGAATAAAGATGGTTGTGTTAGTCCCTATCATTTTATCAAATTAAGGATTTCCAACACTAATAGAGAAGTTTCAAAAGCAAGGGTGCTTCTAGAAGAGGAATTCAATAGGGAGAAAATCTATATATTAAGATGACAAATATTAGGTCAAATTTATCATGAATTCAGTAAAATTGATAATTCTTTTGAAATCAAAGTAAATTATTCAAAATTACTTCCTATAGCAATATGGCCCGTACTGAAGATGGTTGTGAGAAAATAAGTAAATTTGAAAAAATTTTAATAATAATAACCTAGAAATTTGTCAAGAAATAAGGAAAATATTTTTTTACGCCAAGAAAATGACTAAGGATCACAAATGCATTTACTACATTACAGATAAAAAAGATGAAGATTAAAAAGAGAAATAAAGATGTAGAACCCACAACTTCAGTAAGTAGGTCATGCCAAGGAAATGAAAGGCTTAAATTCAAAATCTTTTTGCAAAAATTTAGGTAAATTATTAAAGGTGGGGTAAAATAGTGATTTGTCACTATTATAAATAGGGATTCCTTTCCCTATAAGGGAAACCTTATTTCCATTAGTTGGACACAATTTGAAAATATTAACCTCTCTACTCTATAAATTATTCAACTTGCAACTAAGTATTTAGAAACTATATGCAGCTAAGAATCTCATCAAGTCCTTAGTTAGCTTTTAGATTTATAATAATTATTAATATTATAAACAAAATAGAGTATAGTAACTCTTTTCGTATTCTCTAGTAAGCCAAATTTGGACACTATACCATGTATGGATGGAAAAGTTATGGAATTACCAATAGGGTATTAAGGCTCGAACAAGCTAAGCTATATCAGGTGTAGCAAAAGAAGATGAACAATGGAAGAAAAGACCATAACAGACGCATTAAATTCAGGTATAATAATTATTATTCTATGTCAATTAAGGATCTTGAATGATTATATATTTGTTTCTAACATTTAAAAGACTAATAAATAATAAATGAATATAAAGAAACTAGCTAGAATTCTATCTAAGCATAAGCATAAGGAAACTTTAAAGTTAAAACATTGTTTTAATAAGTTTTGACTTTAAATAATATTATGCAAGAATTAACAATTAGCATTGTAAAACATCTAGCTACAATTTGGTATCAAAACCATAAGGAAAAAAAATACATCATTGTATGTAAAGTTAACGTCATTAACTATTCAAGAACATTAGTGATATTAACCCAAAGAAGAAGGCACCTAACCGAAAAAAATTAAAACCTAAAGGGTGTCATCGATATAAGGACAAAACATAAGGAAGGTTAATGATAATTACCATAACAAAAATCACATCCCAATAATATTAAACGAAGTCTAATTAGATGGTGTTTGACATTGAATGAGACTAAATGACTATAAATCAATTTAAACGACGTCAATTGGGTGGCTTTCAAAATGAAATGATATGCCAAACTATTTTTTATGAGGTGAATATAAGGGGTATTAATTTTGTGGTAATAAGGTTTAAGAACTGGTATTTTTTTATTCCTTTGCAGAAACACTAAAACAAGCCCTCACATTTACAATATAAATTGTTGTAAAAAAAGATCACTTCTTCATGTCACAAGTTATGGTACAATCACGGCTAATGTGGTAGATAATTATTGACTAAAATATTAAGACTAATCTTCACTACTACAAAAGGGGTATTTTAGTCGCTATATAAATTCGGTTCGGTGTAGAACCGATGCTATTCACGTAGGACGTAGTGTAGGTTGACGTGGTGAACTGATGCTACGCACGTGGCAAGCGTCGGTTCACCACATGAACCAACGCTGTCCACGTGGAGGTAGCATCGGTTAACGGAGCAAACTGACGCTACACATGTGGCTAGCATCAGTTTGCCATGTCAACCGATGCTACCTCCTACGTGTATTTTTTAAATTAAAAAATGCAGTTTACAATTGAAAATGTTTTTTAAGTACAATGTTTTTTTAGGTCAATTATTACTTTATTTTGACTCTTTAAAATTTAAGTTGGATATATATGTATATATAGTATAATTGTTTCTTTTTTTTAGACAATTGGTTTTTAAAATTATATAATTTTGTGTATTTGTTTGGATATTTAAATTTATTTACGTATGTACAGTATATCTTTATTTAATTTTGTGCATTTTTTTGGATATTATTTTTTCTATTTTTATAGTACATATATATATAAGAGTTCAAATAAAATAATAATTGACAAAAAAAATTTCAATTTTAAATTGCGTGGATAGTGTCGGTTGATGTGGCAAACCGACGCTAGCCATGTATGTAGCGTCAGTTCTCCCCATCAACCGATGCCACCTCCATGTGGATAGCATCAGTTCGTCACATCAACCGACGCTATCCACACATTTATTACCATTTCTTCTCTCTTCTTCACCAGCAGAATTCCAAAAATTCCAAATTTCTCTTCCCCTTCGCCCAAAACCGAGCTCACCCTCCACTCTTTCTCAATTTCCATCCACCTCTAACCACCATTTCCAATGCCGTTTTGTGAGTTATATTCCTCTTCTCATTATCTTTCAAATCCCCTATTTGTTGGAGCGAAATACTCAAATTGTTTATACCCATTTTCTCACTTATTCTCACTTAAAAACACCCATTTCTTCTTCATTTCCTTCATTTAGTCACTTCATTTACTCTTGTAAGTATTTCTATTAATTCTTTTACTTATTATTCATTTTGCTTTATTTTTTGCATACATTTTCTATTTATGTATGTTTTGTATTATGCTTGTTATTATATGTTTGGCTTATTTTTTGTGGAAATAATATCTGCATGTTATGGGTTTGAGGGACTATAATTTTACCGTACGTGGATAAATTTATTTACATATAAATAATTATATTTTATTAAGTAAAAGTAATACAATTGTAAAATGATTAAAATGATAAATGTTTTTTATTATGTATGTTTTGGTATATATTCTAATAATTAGGGAATTTATATATAATAATACTTGAAATATATTCATTGGATACATAATTAATTAATATGCTTAATTAATGTCATTAATAGAAAATGGACAAATCTTGGATGTCAAAGTGTAGAATTGAGCAGGACTACATTTCTGGAGTTGAAAGTTTCATGGAATTTGCTTGTAGAAATAGTAATACTGGAACTAGTATGATTCGATGCCCATGCGTTAAATGTAAAAATGAGCAATTTCATTAATTTGACGAGGTTAAGTATCACCTTATCTGTAGTGGAATTCTTTTGAGCTATAAATGTTGGTATTATCATGGAGAAAATGTGGATAATACTTATGGGGAAGAGATAAATAAGAATATGAGTGGATTACATACATCTTATAATAATATACAGATAGAAAATATGTTTTATGGTGTTGAAGATGAACTACGTGAGGATGATCCCGAAACCTTTAAAAAACTTCTAAAAGATGCCAAAAAATAGTTGTATCCAAAATGCAAAAAATACACTAAAATGTTGAGATTGGTTCATTTGTACAATGTGAAGGCAAAACATTGTTTTTCGGACAATGGATTCACAGAATTACTAAATCTACTAGTTGATATGTTTCCTGATGGTATTGAATTTCCATCTTCAATATATGAAGTGAAGAAATCTCTTAGTTGATTTGGCATGGAATATCATAAGATTCATTCTTGTCTAAATGATTACATTTTTTATAGAAAAGAATATGAAGCATTAGATGATTGTTCGATGTGTAAAGAATCAAGATGGAAGCATGGTACAAATGAGACTACACATAAGAAAGGTGTGCCTGCAAAGGTTCTTTGGTACTTTCCTCCGATTCCTCGCTTTCAAAGGTTGTTCAAAAGTAAAGAGACATCAAATATGTTGACTTGGCATTCAGATAATCGATCTGATGATGGGGTGCTATGTCATCCTTGTGATTCTCCAAATTGAAAAGTAGTAGATAATTTATCTCCTCAATTTTCATCTAATTTGTGCAATCTTCGTCTTGCCATTGCTGCTAATGGAATTATCCATATAGTTCCCTTAGTAGTAGATATAGTTGTTGGCCAGTAATTATGGTAACATACAACCTTCCTCCCTGCTTATGTATGAAAAGAAAATTCATGATGTTAACATTATTGATCTTAGGACTGAAACAACTTGGTGTTGATATTGATGTATATTTGTAGCCTCTGATAGATGATTTAAAGACATTGTGGAATGATGGTATAAATGTTTACAATGCACATAAAGGTAAAGGTTTTTATATAATTGTAAAAGTAGAAACATACATGCCATTTATCAAATAACATAAATAGTTGTGAGATCAGCAACTTCAATTCCAAAAGGTAAATTTGGGATTGTTTAAAATATCTATTCATAATCTGCCTCATAAACCATAAATTTCCTACTTGAGTAAAGTTGTTGAATGAATAAAGCCAAGTGTAACTAACTGCTTTGGGGGTCCTCTATCAGAAAATTCACTTAGTTTTCAACTCCTTAGCTGAAAATGTATACAGTTAATTAATAAACATCTCAAAAAAAGTCAAAAAAAAGTTTATAGCTTTTGAGTAATCTTAAAAATAAAATGCATATAACGTCTTGATTTCTTAACCATGGAAAGGGCTAAATCCAAGCATTACAAGCCCAAACATTCAAGCTAATCAAATTGAAATAAAGCTAGTTATGTTTCAAATGCTACAAATAGTTGGACAAATTAGTATATTACCAATAGAGGATCTTCATTTACATCTTAGATTATTTATTGAAGTTGGAGATTCATTCAAGTTTGGTTGGAGGAGATGGTTAGACTCAGATTGATCCCTTACTCTTTGTGAGACCTTGCTCGAACTTGGCTAAACTCTTTGCCACTATATTCCATTACAACTTGGAATGATTTGGCATAGGAACTCTTGATGAAATATTTCCTACCAACAAAGAATGACAAGCTTAGAAATGAAATTACCACCAACCAAAAAATTGAAGGGGAATCTTTATATGAAGTTTGGAAAAAAAATCAAAGAATTTCTAAGGAAGTATCCTCACCATGGTATCCCTCACTGGATCCAAATGGAGACTTTCTACAATGGTGTCAATGCTCAAACAAAAACCATTGTTGATGCATTTTCTAATGGAGCTTTGCTTGCTAAATCATACAATCCAACTTTTCATTTACTTGAGAAAATGTCTAGCAATAATTATCAATAGCCAATGGACAGAAGGATAGCTATAAGAAGAGTAGCCGGAGTGCATGAGGTACATGATATTGGGATTTATAGCTCAAGTATCATTTTTGGTGAATCTTTTGAAGGCTCAAAACTCAGCAATAAGTATAAACCAAGTCTTAGATTCAAGGGTTTCCTATGTCTTTTGTGGTAGAGCTCATTTATTTGATAATAATGCAAATAATCTTGGATTAGAATTCTATGTGGCTAATATGAACCAAAATAATAATCCATACTCAAACACATATAACCCAAGATGGAGACAACATCCAAATTTTCAATAAGTAGTTTTTTTTGGTTAAAAATATTAGAATATGAAATTTCTAGCAAAAGGGGATGAAAATATATTTTTCATCAATTTTCTAAAATTGTTTGGAATTTTTATGGAATTTATATGAATTTTATAAAGTAGGACCAATAAAAACAAGACACGACATGTGGATGCCATGCAAGGAAAGTGACACGATCGAAGTGAACTACAACTACAGTTAAAAATTCATCACCATGTGCATGCCATGTAAGTAGATGGAGCCAATCAGAGCATACTACACATACTAGATGATGTAGGCATTGCCACTTGTCAACACAACATTCATTTTGAGTTTTACTAAGTGATCAATAAGCATGAGACATGTTGTCGTAGGATTCATCCATTCGTTCCACCAAAGCATCACACAATCTAGATTAGCGTATCATAAAACGCCATGTGTTGTTAACTTAGTAAGCATTGACCAGAACCAATTTGCTCTATCCAAAGCCAATGATGTTTTGAATGTTATAAATAGTTGGACAATGCACTGGATTACCAATAAAGAATCCTCATTTATATCTTAGATTGTTTATTGAAGTGGGAGATTCATTTAAATTCAATGGTGAGACGGATGAAGCATTTACCCTAAGAATGTTATCTTACCTTTTGCAAGATCTTGCTTGATCTTGGCAAAAATCCTTACTATATGATTCCATTATAACTTGAAATGATTTGGTGGAGAAATTCTTGATGAAATACTTCCCATTAACAAAGAATGCCAAACTTAGGAATGATATTACTTCCTACCAGAAAATTGAAGGAGAATCTTTATATGAAGCATGGAAAAGATTCAAACAATTGTTAAGAAGGTGTCCTTACCATGTTATCCCTCATTAGATCAATAGGAGACTTTCTATAATGGTCTCGATGCTCAAACAAGAAACATTGTTGATGCATCTCCTAAAGGAGCTTTGCTAGCCAAATCTTGCAATCAAGCTCATGAGTTACTTGAGAAAATGGCTATGAATAATTATCAATGGCCAATGGATAGAATACAATTTCAATTTTTAGAAATTATTTATTTTTAGTATGATTTTAATCACAATTTGGATAGAAATTGATAAATATATGTAAACTAAATGCATACATGCTTGATATGAAACATATGAATCCAATATATTTGTTTTCATGACTAGGATAAGGAATGTAACATACTTGTTGAGATACTTACATTAATCATGTATTATGCTTGCTAGTTTTGATAGTATTGATTCAAATTTTTATGCACATGTTCATGATTGATTTTGGTGTTCTTATTGAGAGAAAATTTGTGGTGAGTTATATGAGTTTATGAGATGTAATATGTTTTAGAATCTATTTGATCATCCCTTTAGGAAAAATCTGAAAATAGTATTTAGCATAAGAAACAATTTAGGCCTTATTTTGATCGACTCGGCCTTTTAAACTAATCATTGGTAATATCTTTAGTCACCTAGTTAATCACAATTAAGAACTTTTCATATCTTTAAGCCACATTTTATACCTAACCAATAAGCATTACCTTTACCCTTAGAGCTTTAGCTTGTATAAAAAGAAAAAAAATTCAATCATATGATATGCAATACAATAAAGGGAAATGTAATGCACCCTATTAAAAATAGGAAGAGAGAAAGAAAAAAAGAAAAAATAAAAACTCACAACACAATGACCCCTTTCTAAAAAATAAATAGTTTGAAAATAAGTTTGAGGGTGTTGTGATGTTGCAAAAAATTATGTGTAATAAATTAATACAAAAAGAATGGAAAGTTAGGAAAGACTAAAATATCAAGTATAAGCTCAATTATATTTAAAGAGAGCATACTGTAGAAAAAGAAATGTAAGGTGTGGAAAGAGCCTAAATGTCTCTATTTATCGACCCCCACCTGAGCCTTACATTACAAGCATGTAAAGCCCTTATTGATCTTCAACAAAGTGCATATTTACCCTTACAACTTTAGCTTGTATGAAAAGAAAAAAAATGCAATCATATGTTAGGCTATAGAATAAAGGGAAACATAATGCAACCTATTAAAAAAAGGGAGAGAGAAAGAAAAACAGAAAAAGAAAAAATCACAATGCAATGACCCCTTTCTAAACAATAAATTATTTGAAAATAAGTTTTGAGGGTGTTGTGATGTTGCAAAAAAAGATGTGTAATAAATGAATACAAAAAGAATGGAAAGATAGGGTGGACTAAAATATCAATCAAAAGCTCAATTGTATTTAAAAAGAGCATAATGAATAAAAATAAAGGTAAGGTGTGGAAAGAGCCTAAATGTCTCTATGTATCGATCCCCACCTAAGCCTTATATTACAAGCATGTAAAGCCCTTATTGATCTTCAACAAAGTGCATATTTACCCTTACAACTTTAGCTTGTATGAAAATAAAAAAATTCCATCATATGTTATGCTATAGAATAAAGGGAAATGTAATGCACCCTATTAAAAAAATGGAAGAGAGAAAGAAAAAAAGAAAAACTCATAACCCAATAACCCATTTCTAGACCAAAATAAGTTTGAAAATAAGTTTGAGGGTATTGTGAAGTTGAAAAAAAAGATGTGTAATAAATGAGTACAAAAGGAATGGAAAGATAGGGTGGACTAAAATATCAAGTAGAAGCTCAATTGTATTTAAAAATGGCATAATGAATAAAAATAAAGGTAAGGTGTGAAAAGAGCCTAAATGTGTTTATTTATCGACCCTTACCTAAGCCTTACATTACAAGCATGTAAAGCCCTTATTGATCTTCAACTAAGTCCATATTTATATTAGTATTGCCTTATGAAATTGTTTCTAAGATTTAATTGATTAACATACTCATATAGGTTGATTTCATGAGTGCATTGAATGATGCCATGTGTAACACACATACACACACAAATTAATTTTTCAAAAACCTTGCTTATCCTTTTATTGATGGAATGTTGATTGATAAATATGCGAAGCTCCTTCTCACAGAATTATACGACTTTTGAGGGGGATAGTTTTTGCTAAATATGTATGTATTAACAGATATATATTTATGAATATAATATCCATGTCATTTTATGTAGTTATACTTGCCTTTAATTAAGGGCAAGCAAAGAGTTAAGTTTAGAGGTGTTATAGCTTTATGAAAGTAGAGTCATCAGTGCTTTCTTCCATTTAATATTTGTTCATTTTTTTTTTCAATAAGTAGTACTTTTGGGGTTACAAATATTAAAATATGAACTTTCTAGTGAAAGAGGATGGAAATATATCTTTCAAGAATTTTATTGAATATTTTATGAATTTTTTAATGAAGGACCAATCAGGACAGGACATATGGATGAAATGCAAGCAATAGTAGCCAATCTAAGCATGCTGCGAGTATAGCTAACCTATCATCATCACAAGGATACCAAACAAGAAAAGGTAGCCATTCAAAGTGTGTTGCTTATACCAAGTGATGTAGACATTACCACATGTCGAGACAGCATTCTTTTTGAGTTTAGTTGAGCAATTAATGCATGTGCTAGTGTCACCATAAGATTTGTTGGTTTGTTTCACTAGGATTCCATGCAATCCAAAACAATGAGTGGTAGTGCACCATGTGTCACTGACTCAGAAATCGTTGTCTAGAATTAGTCTGCATTGCCACGTGTTGCATATTGATTCATCCCGTGTTTCTCCCCCTCCACTTATCTTGATCCCATTTTCCAGCACAATTTAATTTTCATTTTATTTACCTCAACCCTTGATCAAAAGTTGATCTGACAATCTAGAATCTATCTTAACCTAATTTAACCCTTTAATAGTACCAAAAAACCTATTTGCCAAATTTACAATTTTTATCAATTTTTGGTTCCAATAAGAGAGAAAAATACATAAAAAGTTAAAAAGAAAATACAATTTAGGGAGATTTAAGAGGAGATTGGTGCTACAATTTAAGAAATTGATTTTATTTATTCTTCTTCTCCTTTCTTTATCAATCTTCATGTCTTTATGAAAAATATGAGCTTTATGAATACAATTATGTATAGCTAATTTATTAATCTAGGGGTCTTATAAACCCAATTGTTTACATGTGATGATCTAGTACTTTTACCCAATTATGATTTCAACTCAATTATATTATTTAATCTGATATTTATGTTATAAATTGTTTGGTCAATAATTGATTTATAGAGGAAATTAAATAGATTTGAGAGAACTTTTTAATTATGTCTTGATTAAAAAACACCCAAAGTTTTTAGACAGAGATGTATGATTCTTATGTATGTGATCCATAATTGATGAACTTAATAAGTACTATGCAATTAAATGGACATGAGAGTGTAATTAGGTTAATTAGTATATGGTGTGTAGTTTACTTGAGAGAGGATTAAATGCTAGGTTAGATTCAATTGATCATGTAAATGATTAGTAATTATATTGGGGGGATATTATTGATTCACATGTTTAGAAATTTATGGGATTAAGTATTCCTATATATTTTCTCATATATATTCATAGTTGATAATTTTGAGTTAATTAATTACTACTACTTATTTGTAGTTCTTTTAATTTTACTTCCTTTAAACATACAAAAAAATTGATCTTTACTTTTAGTTTTAAAATTAGTTTCTAATAATATAATCTGTGGGAATGATATTTTATTATCATTATATTATGTTTTTACGATAAGTATACATGCTTATCCATTACATGATAAAGTGGTAATCAATTAAATCATTAATAATTCCCACCTTCTAGCTTTAAATAATCACAAGCGCAACAAAAGAATCCACCTACTAAGGACAATATAAATGCTTTAATAGGGATGATGAAAGACTTCATCTACTTAATAAATATGAAAGTGTCCACTTATAAAGCTTCAATTCAGAATTTAGAGACCCAAATAGGGCAACTTGCCCTAGCCATAAGTGAAAGGTTTCATGGTAACCTTCTAATTGACACACTTATAAACTCAAGAAGTTAAGGTAAAGAGAATTTCCATGTCATTGCCTTGACTAGTGGTAAAACTATAGAGGAAGAACATGAGACTCAAAGGGATGAGAAGGAACATGAGGATAAAAAGGATGAGGAGGAACACATGGATAAACAAAACATTGGAATGGAAATAATTTAGCCCAAAAAGAGTAATCTCTACAAACCCACTATTCCTTTCCTTCAAAAACTACAAAAGAAAAAAATTAGATACACAGTTTTCAAAAAAATTGGATGTCTTTAAGAAGCTACACATAAATACACCATTTGCAAATGCACTTGAACAAATGCATTCTTATGCCAAATTTATAAAGGACATTTTGTGTAAGAAAAAAAGGCTTAGAGATAATGAAAATATAACCTTAATTGAAGATTGTAATGCCATCCCTGCTAGAAAAATACCCAAAAAATTGAAAGAACTAAGTAGCTTTAATTTCTTGCACAATTTGGAACATGAACTTTCGAAAAGCACTATGTGACTTTGGTTCAAGCATTTATGTTATACTATTATTGGTCTTCAAGATTTGGGGGTTGATAAAGCTGATGAGCAGAATCGTGATTGCCAAATACTTTGATGAACGAAAACCGGCATCGCCGATCCTGCCAATACTTTGGTTTTAATATTTGTAAAACTCTCGCAAGTGCACGAATCATTTCGTAGAAAATGATAAGTATACTCCCAAGGTCGATCTAAGGAAGGAATGTATGTGGTTTTTAATTTATTATTCAAACTTTTAAAAACGAAATTAAATCCTAAACATCGTGTCACGATATTTTGGGGTTTTGTGTTTTTAATCTACTTACATAAAAATAAACATAGATTCAATAAATATTTATGCAAATTTTATCATTTATAATAGTGGAGATTTATGGATATAATAACTAAGTTAATTATGCTTGCTCGTATTATTTAGGTTATTAAAGATATGAATTGATATTTATTGATTCTCCCTTTTTTGTATGAATACCACCTTTGGTGGGGTTAGATATTCTTTGTTAACTAAACAAATCAATTAACACCTTTGGTGGGGTTAGACAGTTTAAACTTTATTCAAGGTGTCCAAATTAAACCTAAGAATTTAGTTATCCGAGTACTAACTTTCAAGTTTTAAAACCACTACCGAAAACATGTTGTCAATACATTTTCAGATAATAATTTTTATAAAAAATTTTGAAATAGAGCTTCACTCTAACTACCGAGCGATTGTACCATCAAATAAAAGAGCACTACTCTAAATCAGACCGGATAACTAAACCTTAAAATCTAATTTTCAGATTTAAGTTTGTAATGAAAAATAATATATTTCTCTCTAACATTCTTAATATAAAATCTTGAATAAAAATAAAATCAATTCACTTTAGAGATTTTTACCTATTTAATATTTCGCAAGCATAATAATGTTATTATTACATCATTTTTACAAACAGCTAGCACAGTTAAATTTAATCACAGACAAATTAAATATAACATGTAAGAATAAAGCATAAAAATAACTGTAAAGAAAATAAAATCCTTACAGAACTTCGACGCTATTCCCGTTGCTAGAAAAACTCCAAGCGGAATTTGCACTCCCATTTATTGAATCAAAAAGCTAAAATGTTACAAAAACATAACTAGTTCTTCCCTAAAAAGGGAAGAACTCTAAAACTAAGAGAAATTAACTAAGAAAAGCTAAAAACTAAGAAAACATAAGAAAAACTAAAAATCTAAGAAAAGAGAGAAAGAAAGAAGAGAGAAGTGTGTTTTGAGGTGTTTTGAAGGTGTTTTTTGAAGTGAAGGGAAGGGGGTATTTATAGGTGAGGATGGAGAGAAACAATGAGTAAAAAAATGTTAAAAAAAATATTAAAAAATTAAAAAACGTGTAATGGAAATGCTGAGGTCATGAATGATGTCAGCATGACGTCAGGGGCGACACGTGAAAAATGGGGTGAAAACGTGTTGGGCGCGCGGCCGGGCGGCTGGCAGGCGTAACGCTGCGCGCGGATGTGGGTGTCAACGCAGCGCGGCGCGACAAGGGCGTTGTGGCTGCCGCGCACGCGATTTTCCGTCTTTTTGACATTTGTGACCTTTTCGACCCATTTTGTCCAATTTTTCCATGTTTGTTGACCTTTTCCCACTTATTTATTAATATATTTGTGATGTATTGCTTCATGTATTCTTCTTTGAGTCTTTAAATTGCGTTTTTAAGCCAAAATACCTGAAAAACAATAAAAATACCCGTGATTCCGAAAAAAACAAATTTATATAAATATATGATAAAACATATAAATATATATATTTTTAATCAATTAATGTGCATAAAATCATGGTTATTTTAGTGCTTTTTGAGCACTCATCACAACTCAACCGACTTCTTGCTAGTCCCTTAGCAAGAGAAGCGATAAAAACTAAAAATTAAACTATCCTAAATCACTTCCGTGGATTGACACGGTTGCATTTAGCCTATGCAACAAGCCTTTAAACCCCTAGGTTGCCCTAGTGGACGAGTTTGAGTCTCGTGAGGGTATTCAGTAATGATACCTACAAACATTGAACTAAATGTAAAAACAAAAGAAACAATGAAAACAAACAACTTAAAAATTAAATTTACAACAAAATCACAAATTAACAACATCTCACAAAAATGTCTCATACTATTTAATCTCCTTTAAGATCATAATTAAAATCCAAAGCATAAGTTATTTTAATCTCTTTAAACAATCATGATTTATTATAATAATTAGTCGAAAATCATTTTCATATTTCATATCAAAAATGTATCAATTTAATTTCACCCAATTTCAGTGTCATGAATCAGAATTCGCGACTCTATTCCTCACAAGTCAATACTCTCAAAACACTGAATCCTATGGGTTCAAACACTCATACTAATTTATATGCGAAAGAGTTGATGTATAGAAATGAACTAATATGTTCGCATATGTATAAAGAATAAAGGCTCAAAGTGTTATTTTAACATTGATCTCATGAAAGGAATCAAATGTATAAATTATAAAGATATCATATATAAAAATTATTTTCATGCATAAATCAAAATCATTAAGAAAGAATTTCAAGATATATGCCTTTTACAAATGAAGAGAGTGCAATGACTTTTTAGGGAATTATTTCCTATATCTTTCTTTTGTAATTAACTTTTACTCACAACTTTGTAGGCAATGTGGGTTATAGTATGTAGATTATACTATATATTCTTTATCTCTCTATTTTTTCTGAAGATATTTCTCAATATATGTATTTTAGAGAGTCAACCCATGTACAGATTGTACATTTTTTTTTGGTGAGTGGTTAATTTTGTGGCTTTTCTGTTTGATCTTGGTTTAGGTAACCCTATATATGTCTTCTTCTTTTTTGTAGCAGTCATGCATGAACGAGATATAAGCATATACTATCAATTTCTACTCAAATCATTTAATCTAAGCAAAAATAATAATAAAAAATACATGATACTCTATTAAGATTAGAAAAAAAAATTCATACATTCAATGCTAATACCTATAGAGATCATCTAAAAATTTGAAGAAATAAGAAATGTGTTTGGAGTAGAAAAAATATATATTTCACTCTGAATAAAGGAAATTAGGCTCAAATTATATCTCAGAAAGATAGTCTCCACTAAAAAAAATTCATAAACACCGATTTTGGGTTTAATATAATTTCTACATCTTATCAAGAAATACTAGTTATGACAAAAACTAACTAATTATCAAAAAATAATTACAAAATATTTCATGATATGTTTTCAAAAATTAATCTAACAGTACAAAAGACTTAACTATTTACTTAAATTTGATTTAAAGAAATGATAAAATTTTGTGAGAAAAGTTTTTTTTTTAATTCCAAAAATTACTAAATCACACAAAATAGAAATATAACCAAACACACAAAAAAATGAAAATGTGAACATAAAAATAATAAAAAAAAAATTTTATTTTTTATTTTTTTTTATTTTTAAATTGTCAAAAAAAAAATTTAAATTAAGCATGGTAACTTTTCACCACCCCCAACCTAGAACTTACATTGTCCTCAATGTAACAATTGTAAATTAAAGATAAAGAGAAAAGAGAAGAAAGACTACCTATTTCTTGAGAAAGTGCAAGTAGTAATGGAAAATGCAGGTGCATCCATCATATTCATCATTAAAGTGTATACAGACAGATCGCTGTGAACTTCTAACATCTCAACAAATATTTTTAGTTTTAACAATTTAAAAATTATTCACATGTAATTAAAATGAAATAAACAATAAAATTAAGTAAATAAAAGAAATAAAAGAAAATTACCTAAAATGATGGGTTGCCTCCCATCCAGCGCTTAGTTTAACGTCTTAGCAAGACGTAACTTGGGGATTGCATTTTAAGTAAACTCAATGTCCCCTCATCATTGAGTCAATCAAACCTGCAGGTAAGACAAGGTTGTCTACCTATACTTTTTCAGTCATGCCCTATTGATTTTCAGATTTCTTTCTGTACTTAAAACTAGAGGCATATTTTGAGTTTTAGATAACCCACATCTAGGTACAAATCAAATAATTAAGTCATTAAAACACAATTGTACCTAGATCAAACAAAGCAACTAACTCCTTAGATTGTAATTAAAACTTTAAAATTTTGGAGATAGTTCAGAAATTTTTGTTTTTTATTTTTTATTTTATTTTTTTTTTGTTTTTAAGAAAAAAAAATAACATAATCAGTATTAACCAAGAGTGCTCCCAGGAAAGAATGGTGGTGCAAAGGCTCCTTAAAAACCATCCTCCTAGATAGAACAACGTTCCCAGGAAAGACTAGTGGCACAAAGGTTTCCAAGAACTAGTCTCCTAGACAGAACTCCCTTATATCTTTACTTTTCATGCTATTAAGTTAATTAAATTAAGTTAAGTAAAAATCTAAGTTAATGAAAATCTAAGTTAAAAAAAGGAAAAGGTTAATTAAGTTAAGTGAAGTAAAACAAATCTAAGTTAATTAAGTTAAGTTAAAAAAACAAAATCTAAGTTAATTAAGTTAAGTTAAAAAAAATCTAAGTTAATTAAGTTAAGTTAAAGAATCTAAGTTAATTAAGTTAAGTGAAGTAAAAAAAAATTAAGTTAATTAAGTTAATGAAAATTTATGTAAAAACCTAAGTTAATGTTAAAAAAAATCTAAGTTAATTAAGTTAGAGTTAAGTAGGGTAACTAAAAATCAAGAAGAAAAAAAAATAGCTAAAGAAAGAAAAATACAAAATAATATAAAAATTGAAAAAGGTAAAAGAAAATAAAAAAAAAGAAAAATTAAAATTATGATTTAAAATAAATAAAAAAATAGTAAAAATTAAACTCAAAAAATTAAAATTTTGTTTTTTTTATTTTTTTATTATTTTATTTTTATTTTTTTACAAAAACAAAAAAAAATCACAATTATTTACAGCACAAAATATTTTTAAAATTTTGATAAATAAATTAAAAACGCTATTCCTTCCCCGGCAACGGCGCCAAAAACTTGATGAGCAGAATCGTGATTGCCAAATACTTTGATGAACGAAAACCGGCATCGCCGATCCTGCCAATACTTTGGTTTTAATATTTGTAAAACTCTCGCAAGTGCACGAATCATTTCGTAGAAAATGATAAGTATACTCCCAAGGTCGATCTAAGGAAGGAATGTATGTGATTTTTAATTTATTATTCAAATTTTTAAAAACGAAATTAAATCCTAAACATCCTGTCACGATATTTTGGGGTTTTGTATTTTTAATCTACTTACATAAAAATAAACATAGATTCAATAAATATTTATGCAAATTTTATCATTTATAATAGTGGAGTATTTATGGATATAATAACTAAGTTAATTATGCTTGCTCGTATTATTTAGGTTATTAAAGATATGAATTGATATTTATTGATTCTCCCTTTTTTGTATGAATACCACCTTTGATGGGGTTAGATATTCTTTGTTAACTAAACAAATCAATTAACACCTATGGGTGGGGTTGATAACTAATTTGGTTAATTAAATTAATTTCTTTTTCTAAGAGATTGAAAATGAACCATTTAAATGCCACCTTTGGTGGGTTAGGCGATTTAAACTTAATTCAAAGTGTCCAAATTCACCCTAAGAATTTAGTTACACGAGTACTAACTTTCAAGTTTTAAAACCACTACCGAAAACATGTTGTCAATACATTTTCAGATAATAATTCTTATAAAAACTTTTGAAATAGAGCTTCACTCTAACTAAGGCGATTGTACCATCAAATAAAAGAGCACTACTCTAAATCGAGGATAACTAAACCTTAAAATCTAATTTTGATTTAAGTTTGTAATGAAAAATAATATCTTTCATTCTACCATTCTTAATATAAAATCTTGAATAAAAATAAAATCAATTCACTTTAGAGATTTTTACCTATTTAATATTTCGCAAGCATAATAATGTTATTATTACATCATTTTTACAACAGTAGCAGTTAAATTTAATCACGGAACAAATTAAATATAACATGTAAGAATAAAGCATAAAAATAACTGTAAAGAAAATAAAATCCTTACAAAACTTCGACGCTATTCCCGTTGCTAGAAAAACTCCAAGTGGAATTTGCACTCCCATTTATTGAATCAAAAAGCTAAAATATTACAAAAACATAACTAGTTCTTCCCTAAAAAGGGAAGAACTCTAAAACTAAGAGAAATTAACTAAGAAAAGCTAAAAACTAAGAAAACATAAGAAAAACTAAAAATCTAAGAAAAGAGAGAAAGAAAGAAGAGAGAAGTGTGTTTTGAGGTGTTTGAAGGTGTTTTTTGAAGTGAAGGGAAGGGGGTATTTATAGGTGAGGATGGAGAGAAAAAATGAGTAAAAAAATGTTAAAAAAAATATTAAAAAATTAAAAAACGTGTAATGGAAATCTTGAGGTCATCAATGACATCAAAGATGACGTCTCTTGCCGCGTGAAAAATGGGGTGAAAGCGTGAAAAGGTTGCCAGCAGCTGCGCGGCGTGGATAAGTGTCAACGCGGCGGCGCAACATGACGGGCGCTTGTCAGGCTACAACGCGCGATTTTCCGTCTTTTTGACATTTTTGACCTTTTCGACCCATTTTGTCCAATTTTTCCATGTTTGTTGACCTTTTCCCACTTATTTATTAATATATTTGTGATGTATTGCTTCAAGTATTCTTCTTTGAGTCTTTAAATTGCGTTTTTAAGCCAAAATACCTGAAAAACAATAAAAATACCCGTGATTCCGAAAAAAACAAATTTATATAAATATATGATAAAACATATAAATATATATATTTTTAATCAATTAATGTGTATAAAATCATGGTTATTTTAGTTCTTTTTTAGCACTCATCAAAAGCCAAACCTACTTTAGTCACATTACACATGGCTGATAAATCAATTAAGTGACCCCAGGGTGTGGTAGAATATGTGCTAGTAAAAGAAGATAAGTTCATCTTTTCGATAGATTTCATTATACTAGATATGGAAGAGAACCGTAATATTCCTATCATACCTAGCCATGCATTCTTAACAACCAGAAGAACACTTATTGATATACAAAATGGTGAGCCTACAATGAGATTGTAAGATGAACAAGTAACATTTAAAGTTTTTAAAGCATTTGAACCCCTGATGCTGATAATGCTAATGAATACTTTAGGATAGACGTTACTGATCGTGATGATAACTTAAAAAAAATCTATTGAGTCACCCACTCTTAAGACTGTTAAACATGATGTTATAAACAATGGAGTAAATTCACTAAGAAACAATTCAATCTATTTTAATTTTGAAAGAATAGAATCTATGATTGATATTTTTGATTGTGTGAACTATATAGAGGCTACACCTTCAATATGTATACCTAATGTGGTTGTGGGAGATAGGATTTAAGCTTAAACCAACTATTGAAGGGCCATAAAAGTTAGATCTCACACCTCTACCCTATAATCCCTACTCAAGTAGGCAAGTAGAAGAGTTAAATAACAAGGTGAAAAGGATGCTACAAATGTATATAGAGGGATTTATTTTAAGAGTTGATATGACCATCTAGTCAAGGAAATTAAACGTGATGCTGGTTGGAAGGCAACCCAACTTTATGTCATTTATATTTTTATTGTTTTTGTTTTGTAGGTCAATAAATGTAGAGATGAAAGGCGCAATAAGATTGAGAATTTTAACGATATATGTGATGTGCCAGGACTAAAGGAGTTTTCTTTCCTTTTACTTTTCCATATTAATATGTGCAAATTTGGGAGAATATGCAATTTATGTTAGGAGAGGGAACATCATTCTCTATCTTAGTATTTACTATGCATTTTCCCTTTTTAGGAAATATTTTTTATTTCTAGTATGATTTGGGTAAAAATTGATAAATATGTGGAAACCATATAGATGCATGCTTGATATGAAATGTATGAACCCACATAGATGCATGCTTGATATGAAATGTATGAACCCAATGATAAAAATTGGTTATCATGATTAGGATAAAGAATGTAACATACTTGTTAAGATACTTACATTAATCATTTGATATGCTTACTAGTTTTGATTGGATTGATTCATTTTTTTATGCAAATATTCATGATTGATTTGGTGTTCTTATTGAGAGAAAATTTAAGGTGAGTTACATGAGTTGATGAGATCTACCAACTTTTAGAATCTATTTGATCATCCATTGGAGAAAAAATCTAAATATTATTTAGCATAAGAAATGATTTAGGAATTATTTGGATCGATTGGGCTCAAATGGGTAACTGAAGATATTAATAATGTAATATTTAACTATAATTGATGAGATCTACCATGATGAATAAAATGAAAGCTAATGTGTAGAAAAAACCTAATGTATTAATTTATCTACCTCCACCTAAGCCTTACCTTATAAGCATGTAAATCCCTTATTGATATTTAGCTAAGTGCATGTTTATATTAGTGGAAAAGGATGTGAAAAATAGACTTTTGATACTTGTTCTAAAATTTAATTGATTAGTATGCTCATATATATAGGTTGATTTCATGAGTGCATTGAATGATGTCATATATAACATACACACGAATCAATTTGTCAAAAACGTTGCATATTATTTTATAGATGGAATGTTGATTGATGAATATGTGAACCGCTTTGTCACAGAATTGTATTACTTTTGAGGGGGATAGTTTTCACTAAATATGCATATATCAATAGATATATATTTATGAATATACTTCCAATGTCATTTTATCTAGTTAGACTTGGCTTTACTTAAAAGCAAGTAAAGAGTTAAGTTTGGGGGTATGATATCTCTATGAAAGTAGAGTCATCAGTGCACTTTTCTATTTAATATATGTTTGTTTTATTCAATAAGTAGTAATTTTGGGGTTAAAAATATTAAAATATAAACTTTCTGGTGAAAAGGATGGAAATATATTTTTTGAGAATTTTCTGGAAAGTTTTGGAATTTTATTAGATTTTTTAAAGTAGGACAAATTAGAAATAGACACATGGATGCCATGTAAATGAAGGGGAGCCAATTAGAGCGTGTTGCATGTACCAACTGACAAGTTAGTCCCACATGGATACGACTAAGAAAAGGGAAAACAATTAGAGTGCACTACATATACCAACTGACCATTCGTTGCCATGTGTTGCCATGGTATTCGGTGCAAGTTTTGCTAAGAAATCAGAAATCTTGCCACATGTCTTCATTGCATTTGCTAATTCTTTCTATTGGAGCACTATACAATTTAGATCAGCAAATCACGGTGGGTCACTTGTCACTAATTAAGTTTGCATTGACCAACACCAGTCTGCCCTACCATGCATCCCGTACTGATTCATCCCTTGTCTCTTACTTTCCATGTGTCACCATGTCATTCACCAACGCTATTTAATTTTCCTTTCTTCATCTCATACTTTGATCAGAAGCTAATATGATGGTCCAGATTTCATTTTAGCCTAATATAAACCCCTAATTATAGTAGAAACCCTAAGAGCTAAATTTTTTATCAATTTTTGGAGTCGAAAAGAGAGAGAAGTTCAAGAGAAAATACAATTTTGGTGGAGATTCAAGAGGAGATTAGTGTTATAATTTAAGAGATTGATGGTATTTATTCTTCTTCTCCTTTCTTTATTAATTTGTATATGTTTCTTATTAAAAATTATGAGATTTATGAACACAACCATATCTAGCTAATTAACCAAATGTAGGGGTTTTACAAACCAATTTTTCTACATGTGATGATCAAATAATTTTATCTTAATTATGATTTCAATTCAATTATATTATTTAATTTTCTTTATATGTCATTTATTGTTTGACTAACAATTGATGTATAGAGGCAATTAGATAGATTTGAGAGAATTATTTAACTGTTTGTCTTGATTAATTAACATGCATAGTTTCTAAGCATAGTTGAACTTAATGATTCTAATGAATGTAATCCATAATTGATGAACTTAATAAGTATTATGCTATTTAATTAACATGAGAATGTGATTAGGTTAATTACTATATGGTGTATAGTTTAACATGAGAGAGGAATACATGCTAGGTTAGATTCAATTAATCATGTAATTGAGGGGTAAATTATATTGGGGGATTTTAGTGGCTCAAATGCTTAGAAAATTAGGGGATTAAGTATTCCAAGATTTTTTATAACATATCTTTTTAATTGCTAATTTTGAGTTAATTAATTACTGCTATTTATTTTTAGTTCTTTTAATTTTGCTTTCTCAAAACACATAAAATTGATCTTTACTTTTTAGTTTTAAAATTAGTTTCTAATAACATAATATCCATTTGAATGATATTTTCTTATTATTATATTACTTGTTTGCGATATGTATACTTGCATACCCATTACACACAATTTGTGTTTATCAATCTTGGACATAATTTTCTTAAACTTATGGTTATCATACACGTGCTAGTCCTAGGATTCTTGAAGGGAAAACTTATTATTATCCCTGGCATCAGTCCATTAAGAGGAATTGTGCATGTCACGGAGAGGAAGTGTTGTATGCCACAACATGAATGAAATGGAGCGAGCTTTAAAACCATGTACAACTCGTGTATGCCACAACATGAAACTTTTGTATGCCAAGGTGCTAGCCTTTATGATCCATATTTCTCTCCATTCGTTCACCTATAAATGAGACCCTAATTCTATCATAAAAATCATCCCTTATTTCTCATCACTTCTAATCTTTCTTAGCTTCTCTAAGCTTTTTAGCTTTTATTTTCTAGGTTTAAAGTTCTCTGAATTTAGTGTTAAAAAAAATTTAGTTTATATAATAGTTTTAATTTTAATTCAACAAATAATACAAAAAATTTAGTTTACACTTGTGAAATATTAAAGTAGTTTGAACATTTTTTTATAAAATAAATTAAGTTTTATTTCTTCCTTAATATTAAAATGAAATTTGTAAAAGATAAATTTATTAAAGATTTTTATAAGAATTATTAGTGTAAGACATATTGACATCATCCTTCATAATAGTTTTTAAATCTAAAAGTTAGTTTTTAAAATACTTAAATCATAAACCTAACTTAGATACTTTGATGTTCCTTAATATTAAAATGAAATTTGTAAAAGATAAATTTATTAAAGATTTTTATAAGAATTATTAGTGTAAGACATATTGACGTCATCCTTCATAACAGTTTTTAAATCTAAAAGTTAGTTTTTAAAATACTTAAATCATAAACCTAACTTAGATACTTTGATGAGAGTTTAAATTTTCTGGACCCACCTTAGGAGACAAATTAAATAATTTGTTATTCTCTTAAAAAAGAAGCAGAATTTAATAATTAATTAATTGGTAGGCCACACCTAAGGTTAATAATTGGTTTATTATTGATGAGCGAAAACCGGCATCGCCGATTCTCGCAAATACTTTGGTTTTAATATTTGTAAAACTCTCGCAAGTGCACGAATCATTTCGTAGAAAATGATAAGTATACTCCCAAGGTCGATCTAAGGAAGGAATGTATGTGGTTTTTAATTTATTATTCAAACTTTTAAAAACGAAATTAAATCCTAAACATCCTGTCACGATAGTTTGGTTTTTGTGTTCCTAATCTAATAACATAAAATAAACATATATACAGATTAATTAAATATAATAAAAAAATAAACATAGATACAAATTCAATAAATAAATATAAATATAGATTCAATAAATATTCATGCAAATTTTATCATTTATATTAGTGGAGTATTTATGGATATAATAACTAAATTAATTATGCTTGCTCATATTATCTAGGTTATTAAAGGTATAAATTGATATTTTATTGATTCTCTCTTTTTGTATGAATACCACCTTTGGTGGGGTTAGATATTCTTTGTTAACTAAACAAATCAATTAACACCTATGGGTGGGGTTGATAACTAATTTGGTTAATTAAATTAATTCCTTTTTTCTAAGAGATTGAAAATGAACCATTTAAATGCCACCTTTGGTGGGGTTAGACAGTTTAAACTTTATTCAAGGTGTCCAAATTAAACCCAAGAATTTAGTTATCCGAGTACTAACTTTCAAGTTTTAAAACCACTACTGAAAACATGTTGTCAATACATTTTCACATAATAATTCTTATAAAAACTTTTGAAATAGAGCTTCACTCTAACTACCGGGCGATTGTACCAACAAATAAAAGAGCACTACTCTAAATCAGACCGGATAACTAAACCTTAAAGTCTAATCTTCAGATTTAAGTTTGTAATGAAAAATAATATATTTCTCTCTAACATCCTTAATATAAAATCTTGAATAAAAATAAAATCAATTCATTTTAGAAATTTTCACCTATTTAATATTTATGCAAGCATAACAACGTTATTATTATATCATGATTATAAACAGCTAGCACGTTAAATTTAATCACAGACAAATTAAATATAACATGTAAGAATAAAGCATAAAAATAATCAGTAAAGAAAATAAAATCCTTACAGAACTTCGACGCTATTCCCGTTGCTAGAAAACCTCCAAGCGGAATTTGCACTTCCATTTATTGAATCAAAAATCTAAATTATTACAAAAACATTACAAGTTCCTCTCAAAAAGAGAAGAACTCTAAACCTAAGAGAATTGAACTAAAAACTAAGAGAAAAACTAAGAAAAGCTTAGAAACTAAGAAAGAAACTAAGAAAAACTCAAAAACTAAGAAATGAGAGAAAGAAAGAAGAGAGAAGTGTGGTTTTGAGGTGTATTTTGAAGTGAATGGAAGAGGGGTATTTATAGGTGAGGATGGAGGGGGATTGGGGGCGGAGCTAGGTCTTGGCGGCACATGGGCGCGATTTTCTCCTTTCTGACATTTTTGTCCTTTTTGACCCATTTTGTCCAATTTTTCCATATTTTTTGACCTTTCCCCATTTATTTATTGATATTTTTGTGATGTATTGCTTCTAGTATTTCTCTTTTTTTTAAGTTGCGTTTTTAAGCTAAAATACCTGAAAAACAATAAAAATACCCGTGATTCCGAAAAAGACAAATTTATATAAATATATGATAAAGCATATAAATATATATATTTTTAATCAATAAAATCATGGTAATTTTAGTGCTTTTTGAGCACTCATCAATTATTAACAACGATAACGATTCCTACTTTAGGATATTTTATGCAAAAAAAAGGATAATCAATAGTCTTAACTCATAATTTCAATAACCTACTTAATATTAAGCAAGCATAATTAACTAGCCAATATATCTCATAAGTTATCCACTACATGATAAATATTTAGTTGCCTAAAATTTATTGAATCTATCTTTATTTTTATATCATTAGCTTAGATCTCAAACAAAAACAATCATGACAAGATGTTTAGGTTATTATTGTCATTTTTAAGAGTATTTTGAATTATTTAAAAGTCACATGGTTCATCTTTAGACCAAAATTTGAAGTATATTTATCGTTTTCTATAAGTGACTCGTGCACTTGCAAGCTATTTGATAAAATAAACAAAATTTGTATACCTAATTTTGGCACATCAAGTTTTTAGTGTAATTACAAGGTAATACCAACAATAGCACCAAAAGCTATCAAGTTTTTTATCATATTTCTTTTCTTGGGAGTCTCATGCTTCCTTATCATATGTAACCTAGCAATTAGAGAAGAAACCTAAATAGTAAGAGAGCTTATGAGAAGGTGTAACCCTCGACAATTTAGATTGTTGAGATGAAGCTCTTCTTTGTTTGAGACAATGATTGGTGTATGTTCAAAAAATTATATTTATGTATATTCATAAGGCACGCCCAACCATCCATGATTAAGGGCCAAACATCATTGTATGTATATCTTAAATAGGAACATATTTGAGATCTCTAATAAAAATAACAAAATCTATTGACTTGAGGTGGTCCACTGACCAAAGCTCCCATATCATCCATTAGAAGACACTTAATAGAATTTAAAACATAGAGAAAAGGAAAAGGATCAACACTAGATCAATTAATCCTAAATAAAGTTTACCCACTCTGATACCAATTGAAAGAGTCTGCAACTTGGTTCGCTACCAAGGTAAGAAGATAATGACTCAAAAAGGACTCATCCTCATAAGCAGTGTATTAACAACTAATAACAATAAATAAAGAACTCAAGCAATCAAAACACTTTAATCAACATATATATAATTCAATAAATAAAAGCATTCTAATTAGAGTTTAAACTTTAATTTGTAGTAAAATACACACTTCAAACTCAGTTTACACTAGCACAATAATAGGAAATGCATAACACACAATAAAATGAGGTAAACCCACATAGAAGACCTATCTATATGTTAATATCTATATGTTGCTTATTGATGAGTGCTCAAAAAGCACTAAAATAACCATGATTTTATGTACATTAATTGATTAAAAATATATATATTTATATGTTTTATCATATATTTATATAAATTTGTCTTTTTCGGAATCACGGGTATTTTTATTGTTTTTCAGGTATTTTGGCTTAAAAACGCAATTTAAAGACTCAAAGAGGAATACTTCAAGCAATACATCACAAATATATTAATAAATAAGTGGGAAACGGTCAACAAATATGGAAAAATTGGACAAAATGGGTCGAAAAGGTCAAAATGTCAAAAAGGAGAAAATCGCGGCGGGCCAGATCCTGACCGCCGGCTTGGCGCCGCCTTACGCCGCGTGCTGTGATGCTATTCATTCATCCGCCTTGACGCTACGGATATCGTTCATCCGCGCAAATACGCGCGGCTACTATTCATCCGCGCACAAGCATTGAACTGCAGCGGTAGTCTTGTTTCATCCACGCGACAATCAAGGCGGTGGTTTCATCTGCTACATGCCATAGCGCGCACTTCCAAGGCGCCTCCAGCGCGCTGCGTTTTCGCCCCATTTTCCACGTCCGCCCATGACGGCGTCATCGCCGACGTCATTGATGACCTCGGTATTTCCATTACACGTTTTTCATTTTTAACATTTTTACTCATTTTTCTCTCCATCCTCACCTATAAATACCCCTTCCTTCACTTCAAAACACACCTCAAAACACACTTCTCTTCTTTTCTTTCTCCATTTCTTAGTTTTTAGTTTTTTTAGTTTTTCTTATGTTTTAGCTAGTTTCTCTTAGTTTTTATAGTTCTTCCCTCTTTGGGAAGAACTAGTTATGTTTTGTAATTTATTAGCTTTTGATTCAATAAACGGGAGTCAAATTCGTTTGGAGGTTTTCGAAGCGGGAATGGCATCAATCTTGTAAGGATTTTATTTTCTTTGCAGCTATTTTTTATGCTTTATTCTTACATGTTATATTTAATTTGTTCGTGATTAAATTTAACTGTGCTAGCTATTTGTAAACATGATATAATAATAACGTTGTTATGCTTGCGAAATATTAAATAGGTAAAAATCTATAAAATGAATTGATTTTATTTTTATTCAAGATTTTATATTAAGAATGTTAAAGAGAAATATATTATTTTTCATTACAAACTTAAATCTGAAAACTAGATTTTAAGGTTTAGTTATCCGGTCTAATTTAGAGTAGTGCTCTTTTATTTGTTGGTACAATCGCCCGGTAGTTAGAGTAAAGCTCTATTTCAAAAGTTTTTATAAGAATTATTATCTGAAAATGTATTGACAACATGTTTTCAATAGTGGTTTTAAAACTTGAAAGTTAGTACTCGGATAACTAAATTCTTAGGTTTAATTTGGACACCTTGAATAAAGTTTAAACTGTCTAATCCCACCAAAGGTGGCATTTAAATGGTTCATTTTCAATATCTTAGAAAAAGGAATTAATTTAATTAACCAAATTAGTTATCAACCCCACCCATAGGTGTTAATTGATTTGTTTAGTTAACAAAGAATATCTAACCCCACCAAAGGTGGTATTCATACAAAAAAGGGAGAATCAATAAATATCAATTCATATCTTTAATAACCTAAATAATACGAGCAAGCATAATTAACTTAGTTATTATATCCATAAATACTCTACTATTTATAAAAGATAAAATTTGCATGAATGTTTATTGAATCTATGTTTAATTTTCTGTAATTAGATTAAAACACAAAAACCCCAAAATATCGTGACAAGATGTTTAGGATTTAATTTCATTTTTAAAAGTTTGAATAATAAATTAAAAACCACATACATTCCTTCCTTAGATCGACCTTGGGAGTATACTTATCATTTTCTACGAAATGATTCGTGCACTTGCGAGAGTTTTATAAATATAAAACCAAAGTATTGGCAAGAATCGGCGATGCCGGTTTTCGTTCATCAAGTTTTTGAAAATCCCGATTCTGCTCATCACTTATGGCAAGCATTTAGTTGCAAACAATCCATTAAGAAATCCACTATCAGCAAGGACCTTTTTCTAAACTACCTATTATTGTTGTTCTGAATGATGTGTGTTTTAAAAGTTATTCTTTTGATAAAGATTTATGTATTGTTCATGATTTTGAATACTATGTATTCTTATTCCTTGAGATTAACATGTTATATTTTGGAAGTGTTCAAGAAGATGCACTTGGTCTTGAACCATAGAACTCTTAAAATGAGAAACATGTAATCCTATATATGTTCACAATTGTGGTAATTAAGGAGGAACATTAATTACTATGAAAGATTGTCATGTCGATTAAAAGTACATTGTAGTTCTATAAATGTTGATAAAGGATTATCATTTAATGACATGAGTATATAAAATATGTATTTTATATATTGAACATGACCTAACTAGATGGAACATTATATGGATTGTGTTTTGTGTCATTAATGTTTCTATTGTCTTTAGAATCTTAGATATGAAATGTGTAGGTTTTTCACATGAGAAGTATATAATGTGATTGCTATTTAAATAATATCTTATGATAGGAATGAAATAGTAGTTCGTTGTGTACAACCTATGCGGAAGAGAAATCTATATGTTAATATTATAATTATCCCTCGATTTTGAGTTATGATATTACTGGGCCCCTTGGTAAAGTAGAATTATATCGCATGCAATAGAACTAATGTAGTTATAGTTTTAATTCACTTGAGAGACCAAGAAAATGAATATAATGCAAAAGTGACACAATCATATTTTTCCTATTATTCATTATCATGTGACAAGGATAGACACAAAATTAGTGGATCGAGTTAATAATTACTATGTCGTTTGGAAAACTATAATGTAATGATAGAACCTCTTATAGTAAATAATATAAAGTTTTATATTATTTCCAAGATGATATAGATCCTCTATACCATCACACCAACTGAAGAGAAACAACGAGTATTTTATATTTCATAATGATGTATAAGATAAAATACATGAGATGAAATGCTAAAATAAAATGTCATAATATGGCATACTTAGACCATAAATAAATTTGTGAATTTATGCAAATATTATTTGGTATAATGTTTGAATGCATTATAAGGATAATAGAGACATTGTATAATAGAATAATATGAATAATATTATTTTTTCATAAATTAATTTATTAAACCAATCATAAGTTGAGATTAAAGAGAGCCTAATGCCACGACCTTAATTTCTCAAGTAGCGATCGTGCGGCACTTAGCACGGTCCGTTGCACTAAGCCTGCCTTTGAATCCGAAATGTAACTCCAAAGAGAATAGAAAGAGTTTGCAAAGAATGCTTTGTATTGCTCTAGAGAGAGTTTATGTTACAAATGCTAAGAATTCCCAAGGATTTCCAAGGATGAATACAAATGAAGACCACTAGGTCTATTTATAGTGTGGCAACAAGCCTAGGAGTATGCCACATTTCTCTAGATCCTTCTAGCTCTAGAATATACAAGAGAGTTCTATGTACAATATGCCACAAGGTTCTAGGACCTTCTATCCAACTCTAGAGTCTTCTAGGTTTGTCTAGCTCCTTCATGCACCTTCCGGGATGTTCTGCAAGCTTCCAGTAGCTTCTACAACCTTCCCGAACCATCCGGCATGTTCTAGAATATTCCAGCTCATTCTAGCACCCTCCAGTATGCTCTAGAACATTCTAGGGTCTTCAAGCTTGAGTTGAGTCCATCCAACTCTAGCCCTTTCTAGACTTCTCTAGGAAACTCTAGAACTTTCCATGTGTCTAGATCCTTTAGGCAGCCATCATTTGGATTTTTAGGGGTAGTTTGGGCGGAACGTGACACCCTCCCCCACTCAAGTTCGCGATGCCCTCGTCGCGCCTTCAAGTTCAAACCTCTCTATAGCATTTTTGAATTGCCACAAGGAATCCTCAGGTTCCCAACTTCTCTATACATCTGAGGCGTTTTTCCATTTGACCAAGTATTCCCTGTAACTTGGTACGCCCTTTCGTTGGATCAAGCGGTCCGCCAAAATTGAGTCCACTTCCCTGTCAAAGGAGGTTACCACTGCGGTAGGCACCCTCTTGGATTCTCCCCGACTCATGTCTTCCTTGTCTCTATGAAAGGGTTTCAGCATACTTACATGAAAGACGGATAGATTTTAAGCTTTGGAGGGAGTTGTAGTTTGTACGACACCTTACCAACTTTCTTGAGGACGGGAAATGGTCCTTCGTACTTCCGCACTAACCCCTTATGAACCTTCCGCAAGGACTTGAATTGTTGGGGCAATAGTTTCACCAGGACCAAATCACCTTCCTGAAACTCTACCATCATCCTCTTCTTGTCAGCTCATTTCTTCATCTTCTTAGACGCCTTATGCAAATAGGCTCGGGCCAACTCGACATTCGTACCGAGGCCTTGGTAAACTTGAGGCGGGGCTGCTCTTTCCTTCGTATAACTCGTGGCCAAGGCATGAGGGTCGTAGACTCTTGCCCATGAAAATTTGAAGGGACTCTTTGCGGTGGACTCGGCTTCTTTGCGAGATTATACGAAAATTGGGCTACATCAATGATTCACCCGATCTGCGTTGATTGGCACTCACTGAAGTGCACGAGATACAACTCGGCAATGTATTGGCACGCTCGTCTGTCCCATCACTTTGAGGATGAAAGCTTGTAGAAGTTCAAGTCTAATCCCCGGACGGCAGGCAGTTCGGAGTCCAAAATTTCCCGTGAATCGTGGGTCTCGGTCAGCTCACGACATTGGAAGGAATTCCCACGTGCTTCCTGACATTCTTGAGGAAAAACCGCGCCATCTCGTCTAGGTGCGGTCAGTTGAGGTAGGTATGAATGTCACATGCTTGTGAAGCGATCAATCACCCACTGATAATCTTTGCCAAGCCCTCTACGATTTTGGTAGGCAAGTGATGAAATCCATAGAGACAACTTCTCCCGTGGTCTCTTTGGAATGGGCGGCGACTCTGTGAGCCTCGGGTGTGTCTTGCTTTGTCTTCCCCTTTCGGCTCAGCGCATTAGTCACCATGGCTTCCATTTGCCACACTACGATTTTCCACGGCCGGGGCTCATTATTGGTGGTCTTGTGTCGAGCCTCGACTCGACTTCATGGATTCACCTCCTCCTTGGAGGTAACCGTTTGGGTGAGGCCCATGCATCACCCCGTGGGATTATACGGGGTAGCTTGCACTTGGTTGGAAAGCTTGACTTTGGTGACGCCTCGAGCATCACACTTGTAGGACTTATACGAGACAACTTACACGTCCTGACGAGCTTGGCTTTGGCGACTCCTCCTCGTTGTACTCTTTTGAGATGGTCGGGGTAACTCTCTCCATCCCTCTTCCAATCCCCTTTTGATTTGAAGTGCCGAGAGAGAGCTTGGGTTGTGCGTTTGGTGGTCTGTCCGTCGGTACCACGCAAACGCCCGAACCATCGCTGATGCACGTGGAGTTTGAGTATGGCACCGAGAAAGCTCTTACCTGGTCAGCTCCCATTCCGAATACCCATCGAGTAGTCATACATAGGTGCCATTGATAAGTCCACTTGGCCGGTCAAGCACCCGAGAATGACCTTAACTCCTCGGCGGCTCCATGTAATGATAGTAGTGTTCTTGAGTTAAGCTGCTTTGAGAGAACCACTCATTGACAACTTTTGGTGATCTCTTTGCTTCCTCCGCAGAAACAAAGTTGTGAGATGCTCTGTGTCAATCAATGCTTTGGCAACCTTCCCATTGATGGTGGCATCCACGTATATTAAGCCTTTAGGGGTCTTTGGGGCGCTCTGCATTGCACCAAGTAGGCGCAAAGAACCCATCTTTGTACCTGCGTCCGACTCACCTCCATCCTGCTCATAAGTGGAAGCAACTAAGGCACTCAAGGCCTTCCTCTTCGGACATTCATGTGCCCAATGCGGTCCGTCGCAAATGAAGCACGTTACACGGGGCTTTGAGGCATTCCGATCCTCCTTCTCCTTCCCCTTATCCTGTGACTTGAACGAGGAGCTGTCTTTGTGGTTTTTGGGTCCCTGACTTTTGGCATGACCTCCACCGTTCTTTCCTCCAAAAAACTTCTTATTTATGGCTTTGGATCCCTCCTTGTTTGTGGAGTAGTCAATAAAGTTTTCTACAGTCGCAATGGCCGAAGATAAGTCTTGGACACCACGTCGCTTGAGCTCAAGGTTAGCCCACGATTGGAGACCGTCCATGAACAAGAATAGGGCATCCTTTTCGGACGTGTCAGGAACTTCAAGTAGCAAGGTTGTGAACTCCACATAATCCCTTATGCTACCCGTCTGCTTTAACCGTCGTAGTCGGCCCCTTGCCTCCTCCTCAGCATTTACGGGGAAGAACTGCATCTGAACTCCCTTTTGAAATCTTCAAAGGTGTCAATTGTGCAAACCCCTGCGTTGCACGTCTCCGTACCTCCTTTCTCCACCATAACATGGCGATTAATTCGGTCGAAGTACGATGGCAGCCGATTCGGATCTTCTTTGGCGTGGTCCGTTATGTGTACCGGTAGCCTCGAAAGTATTGTTCTAGCCCCAGCGTAAGAAGTTCTCCACTTCCACCAGCATTCCTAACACCATTGAAGGTCTTGGGCTTGGGAACATCCACCCTCTTAGCCTCGATTACGGTGTTTGTGCTGGTTCCCGCGGCCATAGCCCGCTTACAAAAAGGCTAGATCACCACCGCATAACCTCGGCTCTAAGCAAGACATTTGCGAGTTCTCTTTAGACGAGATCTCTTACCTTGGCGAGTTCGGCTTTCAACCCGTCGATCTCTTGCCTTAGCCCACCATCTGGCTCGTTGAGTGACATCTTTAACCGCTGCATGGATCTCCAGCGTCCTCGGCCTCCAAGAACCATTGCAACGCTCTCTTAGTTATCCACTCGGTCATTGACAGCTCCCACAGTCTACGCGCACTCCCCACACATGCTTCCAAGCTAGAAAGTATGTCTTTCGACTTGGCTCGAGATTCCTTTGATGGTTTACGGGTTTCCTCATGTCCACGTTCCATAGGTGGAACATCAATGCTTGGTGTAGATGGACCAACGTTCTTCATTATGCCAAGAGTAAGATTTCTTCAACCTAATGCTCTGATACCAACTGTCACAACCTTAATTTCTCAGGTAGCGATCGTGCGGCACTTAGCACGGTCCGTTGCACTAAGCCTGCCTTTGAATCCGAAATGTAACTCCAAAGAGAATAGAAAGAGTTTGCAAAGAATGCTTTGTATTGCTCTAGAGAGAGTTTATGTTACAAATGCTAAGGATTCCTAAGGATGATACAAATGAAGACCACTAGGTCTATTTATAGTGTGGCAACAAGCCTAGGAGTATGCCACATTTCTCTAGATCCTTCTAGCTCTATCATATACAAGAGAGTTCTATGTACAATATGCCACAAGGTTCTATGACCTTCTATCCAACTCTAGAGTCTTCTAGGTTTGTCTAGCTCCTTCATGCACCTTCCGGGATGTTCCATGAGCTTCCGGCGGCCTACAACCTTCCCAAACCATCCGGCGCGTTCTAGAATATTCCAGCTCATTCTAGCACCCTCCAGTGTGCTCTAGAACATTTTAGGGTCTTCAAGCTTGAGTTGAGTCCGTCCAACTCTAGCCCTTTCTAGACTTCTCTAGGCAACTCTAGAACTTTCCATGTGTCTAGATCCTTTAGGCAGCTATCATTTGGAATTTTAGGGGCAGTTTGGGCGGGACGTGACACTAAGGTGGCTAAACAAGGCTAGTGGCTTTTGTGTAATTAATTAAAACCTTATACAAAGATTTTCCCTAACCCTTGCCTATTTAAGGAGGCATAATTGAGGAAAATAGAGCTAATATTCTTCCTCTAAAACCCTAGCAGAAATCTTCCATTTTAAGCAGCCAAGTCTTTCCTTCTCCTAGGACAAAACTTGGAAAGGCTTGCTCAAGGCCAAAACCTAGGTGGTTCAACCCTAGGCCAAAAGTCTCTTCTCTCATCTCTTCTTGCTAGGTGGTTATATCTAAGTCTTGAACTCTACATTCATCTATCTAAGAGGTGTGGTATTTTATTGTTTAGGTTTAAGGTGAACCAAGAGGTGCTCCCGAAAGAAAGGTGGTTTCCAAGAGATCTAGAAGGAAAATCGACTTCCCTTTACTCAAGAGATTTTACAATCTCTTAAGGTAAAGATAATCTTCTTCATCTTTATTTAATAAGGTAGATGATACTTTTTTTTTATTTAGTGGATATTGCATGTTTGATGAAATGCTTAAGAGAAAATCTTGCTTGCAATTGTCATACAAATGAGGACCTTTTGTGTATTGAGCCAAGTGGTGATAGGAACATTTTAAATTCTCACCATATAGGCATACACATGAAATCCCAACACGTTTTATAACAACTTGGTTTGACACTCGAGCCTAACTTTCCTCCAAAGGCAACACTACTAAATGTTGTGTGATCAGGAACCACATATTAGTAACATGAAGAATATAGTACTATAAACCTTGAGGATCACCCTTCATCACTAGCCACCATATACACAGTCCACACGAATCCCAAATCATGTATGAGAGATGTATAGATATTCCGTGTATGCACATAGCTAACAATTTGATCTCTCAAAACAACAACTTATTGCATACAATTAAAAACATGAGAACTCGAATTACTCAGCTTAGACCACTCCCATGATGAAGTTCTCATAAATATAATAATATAGTCTATCACATTATTTTATGCTTACACATGCATATAATTATTATCGAAACACAATCAAGATAAAGGAAAATAGAATTAAAAATGAATAAAATTTTGGCAAAGTTTAAGTAGGATTTTCAAATTAGTTACAACAATTAATAAGAGGATATTTATAGAATTTTTCCAATAGCTAGACAACCTCACCACGGACCTTGCTAAGGATCTCACCACCACCTCACCAAGTGTGTAGCGAGGGATGTGTGGAGTGCCAAAAGTTGTAATTTTTTTATTTTCAGAAATAGTTAAGTTATTTCTGTAAATGCCCACATCCGAAATAAACCAAATTCAACACTCATGCCATAACATGCATACTAAACAACTAACCCTGTGGTATGTGAAAAACAAGATTTCAATCATAATGTTCCTAACTATATTTTGTGTGCATTACTAATATGTAATAACCAACCTTACATTGAGAAAGAAAAAATACTGAGTAAAATAAAAATACACCATGTTCTGTATACTGGAAACCAACACACAACATAAAGTACAAAAGAAACTTACACCCTCCCCTTTTGGCTTTTCATGTCAAAACATTACACAACTAAGTACAAGTAAGCTACAATCATGAGATGATCATAAAGATGGCCTAGATTTTTATATTCCCATGAATAAAACAACAACACACACAAAACCCAAAAAACACACCTACTCCAGGTGCATCCATCTTGTGCACTCCAACCATCTTTATCTATCAACTAATCCAACCTTTGTCACTCTAAAACATGAAGATCTCAATACTATTGCACACAGCACATCGAAAGCTGGATGTCTTCAATCTACACATATAAACTACATACATACAACTAATATATACCTCGTGAATGTATCATGTAGAAAAAACATGTAGTCTATCCACATACTATCGTGTTACTCCTATATAGGTACCCACAATAGGTAAATCATATTAAAGTACACAATACCCCTTGACTTCATACAACACTTCCCTGTGTGTATACAAGTTAGGCAATAATATACAGTGCAATCCTACATCACTACCCATGCAATACATATAGTATGGAAAAAAACATATAATTGTGCGCACAAAATTCTCCCCTTTTAACATATAAATTCAAACAAACACCCCTACATAATGGAGATAAGGGGTGCAAAAATACAATAATCCTAGCATTCAAGAAATGAACAAGAAACAGGAAGAGAAATAATAACACACATAGTTCTTCAAGCTTAATAAAACCTAAATAACACACCAAGTAGTCTCTCTGGTAAAGATACACACACCAAAAGCCTTTCTTAGGGATTCCAACCATTGAAAGTCTAGAGGTTTAGTAAAAATTTCAACGAGTTGATGGTCAGTGCTCATGTATTGCAAGGATAAGGTGTTTGATTCTATAAGATCTCTTATGAAATGTTGACTTATAGAAAACTCATGTTGAATTACCATTTAGTCACAAAAGGCACTGAACCTAGAATTCTCAAATTCTCTTTCATGATCACTCCTAATTTTGATGATTTTATAAATGGATTCAAATTTCTAATTTTGTAGTTGCATACATAAGGATTTGAACTTATCAAAAGCATCATATTTTTCTTACATAAATAGAACCTAGGTATATCTAGAGAAACCATTGACAATAAATAGAATATACTTGTAGCTTAACAAGACCCATCAGATCCATATGAAGAATTTGAAGTGGTCTTATGGTAGATAAGTGTTGATTTTTCTTATGTTGGCTTTTGATTTTCTTGACCAACTAACTACAAGTCAAACGGAAGAAAAGAAATAATTTCTTATTACCCATCAAATCACCAAAAAATAGTGATGAAATTGCATCCTTCCATTGATAGAAATTTATGAGGGACAACATAATCAAGATGTGGTCTCTAAATCATATGCGCATGCAATGTTTATGGCACTTAAGGTATATTATGTTTAAAAGTTCTTGAAAAACCCATCGAGTGATCCATATACACGTGACCAAGGGAACTTTTGGAAAAGATTTGTTTCTTTTCACACTGTACTTGAGATGTATAATCCATTTAGCTTAAAGATGTTCAAATGAGCCACAATAGCTACATCTTAATGGAAAAAATAGGGGTGATTGAGGTGCAAAACTATGAGATATACTCCACAATGATCTAGGACACTAACTAGGAAGTTGGCCAGTAGTGCCACATTGATGGTACAAATGTGCAGAGGAGTAATAGAATATAATTCTCTAAATTTAAGGAGTAGAATAAGAAGGAGAAAAGATGAAGAAGTGTCCATATTAACTATCACACGAGGATTAGAAGTTCACTTTTCACAGTGGAGTCTTACATGCCTGCACTCACCACAATGGTGACACGCAAGAGGAATACTAGGTAAAGGAAACAAAGCACTAATAGAGTATTAGGAATAACTAGCCTAAGGTGAAATATTAATCTTTCTATAGGAAGGTGGATGGGATATAACAACTTACTTACCTTTTGGAATGGCTATAATAGATTTCAACTTTTGTCTTGAGTAGTTAACTTAACAAACTTTAGTGTATCCATTGTTGAAGTAGACACCCCTCATCATACCCAACTCCTTGTTTATCACCAAAACACTTGGTGCTACTAATGATCTCATTTAGCTTTTAGGAACCAATCATCAATTTGTTAACAATAAAGGAATATTGAGTGAGCTCCTTCTTATTCATAATAAGTTTATCTCTTAAAATCTCTTATCAATTTTTTTTTCTTTAAGGAAATATTCCAAGTAGAAAAATTATTAAGGATTCCAACTAACTTACATAAATGTTCCACTTCAACTTCCTTTTTGGTGAGAGTAAATGCCAGATACTCCTTATCACTTTCAATTAAAATAATCTACTTCTTTAATTAATTAATTTCAGTATTTTGATTAGATGAGGATTAGGGTTGAAAAATAGAGGAGTAGCTCTACAAGATGTAGAACACTTTAGCTGCTCCTCAAGACTTTTCATCGTCTTATGATTTCCATTGAATCATTCTAGCAACTCAAAGTATCTCATCTAAATGACCTCATACTTATTAGTGATTTCATTTTTTTCACCATCGAATGAGGACTTCCTCTCATCGAGAGCGACCTTTAATGTGTTTATCTAGCTCTCTTTTCTTCCAAGTTCTCCAAAGCCTTTTTATTTTCTTTTTAGATTTAATATGTTATAAAAAGAACTCATTATAAGAGTTAAACAACTCATCTAACTCATCTTCACCATCTTCTATAATAACATCTTGAATATCTACAGTAGCAGTTGAAGGATCTACGATAGTACTTGAAGCCATAAAGGTGAAAAGGTTGGGGTCATCCCTATCATCACTACTAATATTGTCCAAAATAGTAACCTCACCCTTTGTTGCATGCTTTGTTTTATACATTTTTATTTAGAAAAACAATTTATAGTAATATGCCTTGGCTTACTACACTTGAAGCACTCTTTTTTATTGACATGGCTTCTATTAGGTTTCTTAGGCTTATTCTAATATTCTTCATCAATCTTCACTGATTTCAAACCTTTAGCATTCAAACTATCTATTCTAACTCTACCAAAAAAGGGTTTCATTTTACAAAAGAATCTAGTAAATATTTTTCCAATAAGTGACATTTCTTCGTCATCTTGGCAGAAATCTTTATCTCTTAAAATAGTAGCACTAGCATCCTTACTGGTTCCACTTTACTTGGTGATATTGAGAATAATTCTCTTTCCTTCTAGCATTAATTTGGTACTGGCTAGAAAGAAGGTGATAAAGTTCAAAGAATTGCAAGTCTGATGACTCTATGAAAGTAGAGTCATTAGTGCACTTTTGTCTTTAATATTTGGATGTTTTATTTAATAAGTATTATTTTTAGGGTTAAAAATATTAAAATATAAAATTTATAATGAATAGGGGTAAAAATATATTTTTAGGAATTGCTTGGGAATTTATTGGAACTTTTATGGTTGTTTTATGAATTTTTAACACACGACCAATTAGAAGATGCACGTGGATACCACACAAGTAGGAGAGCTGGTCGAACAAGCTGTTGTCTCTTTTAGAGAACATAAAATCGTGCAAGTATACACGGTCACAAGTAATAAGATTTGTAAGTAAAGAATCGTTCCCACGGAGATTTGTTACTATAGTTTGTTGAGTACTAAAATTATCTCTCTCTGATTTTATCCAAAATAATCGTTGATTGTAAAAAAATTTAAGAAAATAGTTTACTAAAACAATAAAAGAAATCTAGGATTGCAATTTTTCACCAAATTAATCACTCCAATCATATTATTTTCTTTTGATTTATATTTTTATAGTACATTTAATTTGTCAACCAAAAACTTATAATTTTATCCATACATCTCTTCCGAGCTCCGTATAGACACACCTCGTTAAATTAATTCACTATATTCCTATGAGAATTAAATTCACCAAGATTCATTAAGTTCTAAGTTCTCAAATGGCCACACATACAATTAGGGTATATTCCTATCCTTCATCATACATGTCATTCTATCCAAGAGCAATATACACAAAAATGCCTCTCTCAAGTTTATTAATATGCCACAGATCATTTTGATAAAATTCGTAAATAATAAAAAAGCATTAAGCACAGAATAGAATAAACAAATCAAACGTCTTATAAATTTATCAAAAATAATTTAAAATAAAAGCATCATAAATTCAGATCAAATGCAACCCTAGAAAAATTAAATTACTTCATAAATTAAAAATAAAAATTACAACAGATGCAGAAAAATTAAAGGAAGAAGAAAGGAAATTAAAACATCAAGTAGCGAACATATTTGGCATACACAGAACACAAAAAAAGCAAAAAAATGGCTTCTGCGTGTTCTACAGTCCAAAACCGAACAACACAAAATAATCTCCAAAACTAAAACTCTCCCATAAAAAACTTTAACTCTATCATCTTATCACCTATTTATAGCTACAAAAATACATCAAAAATATTAAAATATAATACACGCGGGGGACAAAGAAATATGGCAAAAATAATAAAATATTACGCGTGGGGAAAAGTGGTATCGAAACGCAAAAACTGATATCGAGAACGCAAACTGAGATCATGCGCGTCTCTATTTTTTTAATTCACACAGCCACGTGTCGGCGTCTGATTGGCTATAAGGATTAATGCATACACGCGGCAGGCTTTCATTCACGGAAGAATCGGTTACACGTGGTTACAGAGGAGTAGAGGCGCGTGAAGGTGAGGGACAGGGGTTGGAACGCATGCGAGATTCTACGCTTTTGCATTCATCGAAACGTACCACGCATCCGCTCTTGATTCGTTCAAGGTGAAAGTGGGACACGTGGCATACTTTAAATGGCTGAAGGGAACGATTGCACGTGGTTCAGCCGCACGAGATCAAACATTTGGCAGACGCGTAACAGACACATGGGTCCCACCCTACACGCCGGCCTGCGCAGCAGTTGGGCCCCACTGTGCCGAGCCGCGTGAACTTGAAATCCAGCATCCAATCTCTTTTGTCGTGTCTGATCTCATGCGCCACATCTCAGTCGTCGGTTCCTGATCGCACAGTTGGTGATGCGCGATTATGATGGAGCGTGTGGCCTATTTTTCCTACGCAGAAAATAAATTTTCTTAATTGCTTTTTAACCCACAAATATATTTCAAATTACTTTATAAACTTTGATTAATTACAATATAGCCCTTTTCTAATTTAAATTAAATTTTAAACTTTTAATTATTAAGATTAAGCCCGATTTTAATTTAAATTATATTTTTGACTTTTATAAATTGAAATTAGGAACTTATTTATTTGAAATTATATTTTTGGACACAAATTTGCAAATAAGTACGTTTTCGATACAAATTATTTAATTTTCTTAAAATATATAATAAACAGTAAATATTAATTTATTAAACTAAAATTAACTAAAAATAGAAAGAACATAGCAATTATAGTTAATAAAATAGGTGAAAATAACTATATAAAATACAGTTATCACAAGCCATGTGTACACTATGCAAGTGGAGAGAGAAAATTACAAATAAAGTGACCATTTCCATGACACGTGTCAACACAACATTAATTCTGAGTTATTCGTGCAGTCAAAAGTCTTACCATGTGTTATTAATCAATTCGTCAATTCCTTCCATAGTCACGCCATGCCATCCATAACCGCAAATCATGCAATTTCACGTAGTGATGACTTAGCATGATTTGACAAAACCAGTCCTACCGTCTCATGTATTGCGCGCTGATTCGTCTAGTTAAACCCACATGTCACGTGTCATGCTCCTACTTGTTAATGCTATTAATTTTTCCTTTTTCATCTCAGCCTTATATCTAAAGCTAATCTAAGAGTCTAGATTCCACTTGAGCTATATTTAACCCCTTAACTTCCTCATTAACCCTAATATAGTCAAAATTAACATATTTTTTATCAATATTTAGAGCTAATAAAAGAGTAAAATACAAAAAAATTCAAAAGGAGATACAACTTTGGTAGAAATTAAAAAGGTTATTGGTGCTACAATTCAAGTGATTGATTGTATTTATTCTCCTTCTCCTTCCTTTATCAATTTTTGTCTTTCTTTATAAAAAAATATGAGATTTATGAACAAAATTATGTCTAGTTAATTTATTAATTTAGGAGTCTTATGAACCCAATTTTCAACATATATATGATCATCTAATATTTCGTCCCAATTTTAATTTTAATTTAATTATATTATTTAATCTAATTTTTATGCTATTAATTATTTAGGGAATAATTGATATATAGAGGCAATTAAATGGATTTGAAAACATTATTCAATTTTTTTGTCTTGATTAAATAGCAAGCATAGTTTCTAAGTAGAGATGTATGATTTTTATATATGTGATCCATAATTGATGAGCTTAATGAGTAGTATGCAATATAATTGACATGAGTGTGAATAGGTTAATTAATATATGGTGTGTAGTTTTCTTTGACTTAGGAATACATGTTAGGTTAGATTCAATTTAGCATGTAATTAATTAATAATTATATTGGAGGGATTTAGTGATTCACATGTTTAGAAAATTAAGGCTTAAGTATTTCTAGATATTTTCTCACATATCTTCTTAGTTTTCAAATCTCGGGTAATTAATTATTGCTAATTATTTTCAATTCTTTTAATTTTGATTTCCTAAAATATAAAAATACCAAAAAAAAATTATCTTTATTTTTTTGTTTAAAAAATTAATTTGTAATAACATAATCTCCTAGAGAACGATCTTACCTTATCATTCTATTACTTATTATGTTATTTATAATTGCATATTCATTTAACACAATTCGTGTCCAATTAAGCTTTTGGCGCCATTGTCGAGAATTATAAAAATTAGAAATTAATTATTTTTCTTTATTTATTTTTTATAATTTTAATTTTAATTTTTAATTTATTTAATTATTTATGTTTATTTGATTCTTTATTTATATTTTGTAATTTTAATTTATTTATTTAGTTACTTATTTTTAATTTTTATTTATTTTTAACTTATACATCTCATTTAGTGTTATTAAAAACACACATGAGCCTAATGCATGATCAAAGTTTGTGAGGGAGAAATCTTGCCTTTAGATCCCGAAATTGAGTATACTTTGAGATCAATAAGAAAAGAAGAAGTTGTCACCCAAATAGAAGAAATGGCTTATCCATTAGAAATAAATAATAATGACCTAAATTTTAACAACCAGATACCTTTAATGGATGATAGGGATAGACCTATGAAAAAATATACAATACCTACATTGGAAGGGTTGAATCCAAGTATTACAAGGCCAAACATTCAAGCTAATCATTGACTCTATGAAAATAGAGTCATTAGCATACTTTTTTACTTAATATTTACTTATTTTATTTAATAAATAATATTTTTGGTGCCATAAATATTAAAATATAAACTTTTTAGGAAATGGATTGAAAATACAATATTTAGAATATTTTGGGAGTTTTTGAATTTTTTATGAATTTTAAATGCGGGGCTAATTAAGAGCTACCACGTGGCATGCCAAGCAAGTAGAGGAGCTGACTGGGCAAGCCACGCACACACCAGACAAGTAGGGACAATGAATCGTAGATCATCGCGTGTTATGAGGATGAACCGAGTGCCACTTGTCAACACAACGTTCAATCTGTCTTCGGAGCGTAGTCAAACAGCACTGCTATGTGTCACCATGCGATTTATCCCCACATTCCACCCATCCGCCATGCCATATATTACTATGAATCAAGTTGCACCGTGTGGCTGTGGCTCAGCATGCGTTGAATCGGACTAGTCTCCCTTATTATGATTCACGCTCTGATTTTCCTGGTGAATTCTATGTGCCACATGTCGTGCTCTGATTGGCTAAAGCTATTCATTTTGCTTTTTTTTATCTCAATCGTTGATCTGAAGCTGATATGATGGTTCAGATCGCACCTGAGTTATATTTAAGCCCCTAATCACCCTACAAACCCTAAGAAGTCGCCATTAGCATAATTTTTGTCATTTTTTGGAGCTAAAAATAGAGAAAAATATAGATAAATTCAAAAGGAGATAAAATTTTGGGGGAGATTTAAGAGAAAATTAGTACTACAATTCAAAAGATTGGTTGTATTTCTTCTTCCACTTATTTCTTTATCAATTTTTATGCCTTTCTTTGTGAAAAATATTAGTTTTGGACACAAATATGTGTAGTTAATTTATTAATCTAGGGATCTTATGAACCTAATTGTTTGGCATACAATTTATGTATAGAGACAATTAAATAGATTTGAGAGAATTATTTAATTGTTTGTTTTGACTAAATAACATGCATAGTTTCTAGGTAGAGATGTATGATTCTTATGTATGTGATCCATAATTGATGAACTTAATGAGTAGTATGCAATTTAATTGGCATGAGAGTGTGATTAAAGTAATTACTAAATGATGTGTAGTTTACTTGAAAGAGGAATACAAGCTAGGTTAGATTTAATTGATCATGTAATTAATTAATAATTATATTAAGGAGATTTTAACGAATCACATGTTTAGAAAATTTGGGGATTAAATATTCCTAAATATTTTCTCATAAATCTTTTTGGTTACCAAATGTGATTTAATTAATCATTGTTATTTAATTTTAGTTATTTTAATTTTTCTTCCTTAAAATATAAAAACACAAAAAATATTAATTTTTATTTTTTTCATTTTAAATATTAGTTTCTAATAAAATAATCTCCATAGGAACGCTCTTTTCTTATCACTATATTACTTATTACGATACGTATACTTACATATTCATTGCATACACAATTTGTGTGATGATTAAGTTTTTAGCACTGTTGCTAGAGATTATAAATATTAGAAATTAATTTTTATTATTTGCTTTTTATTTTATTTATTTTTCTTTACTTTAATTTTAATTTTAATTTACTTATTTTCTTGTACTAACTTATTTATTTATTTATTTTTGTTAATTTATTTTTCTTTTTTTTTAACTTTAATTTATTTATTTAGATGTTTATTTCTTTTTTAATTTTCATTTATTTTTAATTTAGACACATTATTTAGTGCAATTAGAAGCATAGAGTAGAACTAGCTAGCAATAATTATCCATGGTCAATGGACAAAATGATAGCCACAAGAAGAGTAGGTGGAATGCATTAGGTAAATGATATCATGGCACTTACAACTCAAGTGTCATCTTTGGTAAATCTTTTGAAGTTTTAAAACTCGCCAGCAAGTATAAACCACGTCCAAGATTCAAAAGTGTCGTGTATGTTTTATGATGGAACCCATTTGTTTAATAATATATACTCAAACACATATAACCCTAGATAGAGATAACATTCGAATTTCTCTTGGAATAACAACAATCAAGGTGGTAATCAATTCAACCATCAATCATTTCTACCACCTAGTTTCCAACAACCAAAATAATTACATGCCCAAGAAAAGAAGCCACCTACTAAGGAAAATGCAAATGCCTTACTAGGGATGATGAAATACTTCTTCCAATCATTTAATACAAAAGTGTTCAACTCATGAGGCTTCAATTCGAAATTTGGAGAACCAAATGGGGTAACTTACTTAGGCTATAAGTCAAAGGCCTCAAGGTAAACTTCCAAGTGACACAATTGTAAACCCAAGAAGAGAATTTAAGGACCATTGCCTCGCCATAAACTTGAGCAGTGGTAAAACTTTAGAGAAGGAACATAGGACCCAAAAGGATAAGGAGGAACTAGAAACTAAAAAGGATAAGGAGGAATGAGAGAATAAAGTGAGTAATGGAAAAGAAATAATTCAGCCAAAAAAGAGCAACCTCTACAAAACCACTATTCCTTTCCCTAAAAGATTGTAAAAACAAAAGTCAGATATGTAATTTTCAAAATTTCTAAAAGTCTTACCATGCATAAAGGTAACAAACCTATAACCAGTTATTATGTTAGCATGTGACTTTGACAATAAAAATCACAATCATTTGTAGCAAGCACATAAAATCATAGGCTACATTACATGAAATAAAAAGCCTTATATCACTACGTCACATAAAATCATAGACATACTATCACTACACTTACATAAAATCACAAGCATATTGTTACTACAAGTAGTAAGTGGCCTATAATCACCTACTATTGCTATGTACAAGGCTTGCACTAGATAGCACAATTTTGCAACAAGCATGACACAAAATCATAGAGCTTCTATCACTTTACATAATGGTTATAAAAGAGCATGTATGATCATTCATTAAACAATTCAAACTCCTCTACATCCTTTGTATCAATATAATCAACTAGCTAAATATCCCATCAATTCTCCATTGATTAATGAAGTGTATGTTTGACTATAGTTTATGTAATCCTATATATCCTTTATATTTTCTTTTATGTTATTAGGGTAGATATTTCAAAACGAAAACTTTGTGATAGAATGTTTAAGTTTATTTTTTATTTTTTAAGAAATTTTTTAAATTATTTAAAACTACATAATTCCTCTTTAGACGAACTTTAGAAGTATACGTGTCGCTTTTCTACAAAGTGATTCATGCACTTGCAAGCTATTTGAAAATCTACAAAACTTATATATCAAGCTTTTAGCATTGTTGCTGGGGAGGAAAAACATCTTTAAATTTTTATTACGAAAAATCTTAAAAATTTTGTGTTAAAATTAATTGTGATTTGTTATTTATTTCAAAAATTTAAAAATATCTAGGTTATTAATTGACTTTAGATATTTTAAATTTTAAAAAATATATCTTTCGGGCCTAAAAAATTTTAAATTTGAAAAAACAATTTGAAGAGATCTCAAAAAATAAAAAAAATCAATTGTTTTCATAATTAAAAAAAATATAGACTATTGATTAAGTTTATATATTTTTAAATAAAAATTTCAAAATTTTTGAAAGCAAAAAAATATAAAAAATTTGACTTTAAATAATTAATTATTTATTAACTTAATTTCCATTTTAGAAATTTCCCTTTTTAGTATTTTTGTACTAACTTTAATTTTTATTTTAACTTGATTTTCTTTTCTTTTCTATTATTTATTTATTTAATATCATTAACTTTTTTTTTCTTTTTTGTTAACTATTTTTATTTAGTATTTCTGTATACTAACTTGTATTGTTGTAAAATATACTTTGCTAACTTATTGTATTTGATTTTTATTATTGTTTGTATCATATATATTGTATATTGTACTTATTTAACTTGTATTATTATATAATAAATTTTTTGTTTCATATATCATATTTATATTATGTTTATTTATTTTATTATTATTATTTCTTTCTAATTTCTTTTATTATTTGCTTTATTTTCTTATTCTATTTGATTTTATTATTTGCTTTTATTTTTACTTCTCATTTATTTTTATTCTTTTTATTATTTATTTTTTGTTATTTTATTTTCTATTTATTTTTGTTATTTATTTGTATTTATTATTAAACATAAAAAAATCTGAAGTTATCTCCAAAAAACGTCTTGTTAAGATGGCAAACTAAGCACAAGATGGGTGGCAACCTATCATTGTAGGTAATATTATTTTCTTTATTTTAATTATTTTTGTTTTTTGATTTGATTTTATTTTGTTATTACAATTTGTTTTGTTTTGTTTCCTGTTACGTGAACAATGTTTTATTTGAAAATTGTTAAAATTATAATTATTTATTGAGATGTGATATATGAGAAGTACACATCAATGTATGTGTATGGTTAAGTTGAGATGATGGATGCTATTGACTTTTCACATCATAACTTAATAACTTAAAGCAATTGGGTAACTTTTCTATATCTTTATCTTTAATTTACATTTGCTCCATAAGGCAATATAGATTCTTGGTTTCGGGTGGAGGAAAATTTATAATAAATTTAGGCGATTTTAAAATTTCTTACAAAACATGTGCTTACATTTATTTAAATTTATTGATTGGTTCATGGATAGTTAGGTTTATTTTTAAATTATTTTGTAAAATTATCAAGTTTTTAGTTGATTTTAAGTAAATGATTAAGTCTTTTTACTATTAGATTAATTTATTGAACATATCACAGAGTAATGTGATAATTAGTTTTCTTTATCATAATTTTTGTTTCATGTTTAAATATTGAGATTGAGATAAACTCAAAATTGGTGTTTAGGATTCAAATAGTAGAGACTACCTTGTGAGAATATTTTAAGCTTATTATCCTTCCATTCTGAGAGATAATATTTTTCTACTCCATTAAATACTCTTCTTAATATTTTAAAATGCGAGAAGATCTATAGAGTTTTTTGATAATACAATATTTAGCTATTTTTCGATGGTATTACCATTTCTATAACAATGGTACCAAAATATTGATGTGTCCAAACTTGGTGTACAAATTTTGTATATTTTTAAATAGCTCGCGAGTTCACAAATCATTTACAGAAAATGATAAGTATATTTCCAAGGTCGGTCTAAATAGGAGACACATGGTTATTAAATAATTTAAAAAATTCTTAAAAACAAAGTTTAAATCTACACATTATGTCATAAAGTTTGGATTTTTAAAGATCTAACTTAATAACACAAAAGTAAAAATAGATTCAACATATAATTGGAAAATGAAATTTTTCATTCATGGGAGAATTTACGGGATATATTAGTTTGTTAATCATGCTTGCTCAATATATATAGGTTATTAAATATATGAATTAAGATTATTGATTCTTTCTTTTCTATAAGAAAATATCCTAAGGAAGGGATTAGATCCTTTATTGATAACAAACCAAATAATATCCTAAGGTCGTCATTACTAATTGATTTATTATTAAGTTACGATTTATTTCTAGAGAATGAACAAACAATCTAATTACTGCTTAAGGCCAAGCATGTAGTTAGACTTTCACTAAAGATATCAAAGCTAGGTTTACGATTTAAGTATCTAGAAACTAATTTTCAAATCTTAAAACTACTACAAAAATATGTCCTCAATATATTTTTCAATAATAATTCTTATAAATATTTTTTGAAATAGAGTTCTCTAAATATCTAAATAATCAAATCCAAAATCAAAGAGTTGACTATAAATTAGATTCATATAATTAAATCCTAAATTTGACTCCCTTGTTTATTACAAAAAGTACTAAGATATATATTTTTCTTTAAGAACCTTTTGCATAAATATTAATGAAGAAATAAAACTTAATTCATTTTACAAAAAAAATGTTTTACTTACTTTAATATTTCAGAAGCATAACACCATTACTAATATTCCATAGTATTTTTGAACAAACATGCTAAATTTAATCAATATTAGTAAATTAAATGTAGCATTCAAAACAACACATAAAGCTAATTTGAAAAATAACATTTAAATTATACCATAAGCGTATCCTTATAGAACTTTCTGTATCATTTTGGTATTTGGAAAACCTCCAAACTTAATTGTTAACATTTTTTATTGTATCAAAATGAAAACTACTACATAAACTATACTCATTTAACTATCAATTTGAGGGAAGAACTTTAAAACTATAAAAAGAAAAGAAAAACTAGAGAGAAACTAGAAATTGTAGCTAGAAGAGACTTGAGGGGATGATTTACAATTAGGGTTTCAGGTACATTTTATGGGCAAGGAAAAGGATAGGAAAGTGGATCATATAGGCAGGTACTACATCACACTTATATTTCATGCCACAACATGAAATAGGCTATACATGCTAAATCCTCAATCCATTTCACCCATGCCGTTGTTAATCGTTTATGCTTCAATTTTGTAATGGACTACTTTCATGTATTATTGTTTGAATGTTGATTAGTTAAATTATTTTGAAGCTAAAAATACATGAAAAAGAACAAAACATACATGTCATTTTGAAAAGATAGATTTCTATAAAAGATGAAAAAACTAAACAAATACAAATCAATTTTATCATTTAAAGTGCATAAAATCACCTTATATTAAGTGCTTTTAAGCACTCATCATGACTCACAACTAGCTTCTTATTAGTCTCTAGCAAGAAAAACAAAAAATTAAATTAAATTAAATTATCCTAAATCATTTCTGTAGATTGAAATTATTGCATTTAGCATATGCAATATGCCTTTAAACCCTTAGGTTTCTCTATTGGACGATTTTAAGTGTCGTGAGGGCTTTCAGAGATGATACCTACAAACATCAAAATAAAATGAAAAAATTAAAAATAAATAATAAAAACAAACAAGTAACACATAAACAAATCACAATTGTATCAAAATAAAAATGAAAAATAACAAAATAAAAATAATAGCAAAACTTCTCATGCTTTTAATTTCTTTTAAGTTAATAACTAAAATCTGTAGCAAGAGTTATTTTAATATTCTAAATATTCATAGTTTACTATAGTAATTAGTAAAAAAACATATTAATACTCAAATAAAAATGTATCAATATTAATTTACCCAATTTTAGTGTATGGAATCCGAATTCACTTCAACTCTATCCTCACAAAGCATACTCTAAATAACCTTGATCCTATTAGTTCAAGCACTCATTCAAAGGGTCCTATATGTTTAAAGAATAAAAGGCTCAAAGTAGTGCATAATATTGATATCATGAAAGGAATTGAATGAAAGGACTTTATAAAGAAACCAAATACTACTTTCATGCATCATTTAAATTTATCAAATAAAAATTTCAAGTTATATTCCTTTAAGAGATGAAGAAAATGAAATGACTTCTTAGGGATTTGTTTCCTATCTTTCTTTTGTATTTAACCAATGAAAGGACTTTATAAAGAAACCAAATACTACTTTCATGCATCATTTAAATTTATCAAATAAAAATTTCAAGTTATATTCCTTTAAGAGATGAAGAAAATGAAATGACTTCTTAGGGATTTGTTTCCTATCTTTCTTTTGTATTTAACCATTACTCACAACTTTATAGCATATTTCTAGGTCATATTATTTTGTTTATACTATTCATTTTTTTTCTCTTTTTTATTTTTCTTTCTCTTTTTTTCTTTTATAGATATTTTTTAAGGAGAGGACCCATGTACGGTTTGTACATATTTTTGATGATATGGTGAGTCTCTATTTTTGGGATTTTCTTTTGTATTGGCTTAGGTAACCTCATATATATCTTTTAATGCATAAATAAAGAGAAGGGCATATACTTTCAACTTCTACTTAAGTTATTCAATCTAAGTAATAAAAATAAATATATGACACTTTATTAGATGTAAAAATCATAGCATTCAATGCAAAACCTAAAGAAATCATCTAATAATTTGAAATTGATAAGAATAGTGTTTAAAAGAGCAGAAAAACTTTACCACTCAGAATGGGAAGATAATGGCTCAAAATATTATGAGAATGTCTCCACTATTTGATTCCTAAACACCGATTACGAATTTAATGCAATTTTAATAATTTATCATAAAACACAAGTTATGAAAAAAAACTAACGAATTAACATATTACTCTATAATATGTTTAATAAGTTAACCTAATAGTACAAAGACTTAATAATTTATTTGAAAGTAAATAAAAGACATGATAATTTTGTAAGAAAATATTTAAAATTAACCTAAAATTCCTAAACCAATAAAAAAATAAGTAAAAACACACAAAATAAATAATGTAAAAATGTGAACATATGTCGAATAAAAATTTTAATTAACTCAATTTTGTAAAGTTGTAACTTTTCTTGCCCCCAACCTAGAACTTATATTGCATAAATGTGATAATTGTAAGTTAAAAAGAAAGAGTAAAGAATAGAAAAGTTACCCATGTTTTGAATTTGCTCAAGTATTGATGTGGAATTGTAAGTGCATCCATCATTCCAAACATATATACATATAAAATATTGTGTACTTTAACAAATTTTAACAAACAGTTAAAAAATTAATAGTTCTTATTAGGTTTTTGTTAATATTGGTGATATTTGTGAACAAAATGTTGAATTGAAATTTTAGTTTCTAGGTGTGTCCTAGAAGAATATTTTAAGCCTTAAAAACTATTTCGTCTCAATGATCACATATCAAGTACAATTCTATTCCAATGAATGTTAAGTTGCATGTAGAGATTATAGGGAAAACATGAATTTGAAAGACTCAATCGATCAAGTGTATATTGGATCAATTGAGTAATAAACTCGAATAATATAATTTTAATATATGATTCGATCAATCCACTTGTTTTTAAATATCAGTTAAATTTATTATAGATCAATCGAGTGGATGTTCGATTGGTCGATCAATGTACTCGATTGATTGAGCAATTAATTGGATTGATGGAGCAACCAGCTTTTAGTTTTTTCAAAACATATATTTCTAATACGATTTAGATTGGCTTTTTACCATATTGCCTTTATTTCTTAAACATGTTTTAAGCAATTTTATGGCCAAAGCATACATTTCAAGCTAAGCACACAAGACCTATTGTGCTTGTTTTTTCATCTTATTCTCTCTCTTGTTTTGGAAATATAATATCGTAATTCTTTAGGCTTCTTTATTTAGTTAATCTATCAAATATTGGTGGTTTTGTTTATTGATTAATAAGCCTAATTGGATTATGATATTTTGATCATATGTTCTTATAGCTTCCTCTTTTATTTTTAATTTTAGATTGTTGGATCAAAAATTGTATGTGTCATACCATAATTATTGGGTTTGATTATTAATCTTTAAAGAAGCTATCTTTATTGAACTTATGTTGTTAACTAGTTGTTTTCGATCTATCTTATATATTATTTAAATCAACTAGTTAGGGTTTTTCATTATTAATTGAATCTGCTCTAGAACACACACTTGCACTTGAGTTTGTCAGAATGCTGGTCCAGATCTAATTCCTATCTTGTAGAGACTATGATCAAAGCAACAACTTGTAAGTAGGTTACGTATGAGCATTACCTAGGTGGTTAGTTTGAGCCATAGACTTATAACTAGATACTTATTTTTATTGTGGATTGTTAGATGGCCTGATGGACTAGTAGTTTTCCTCTTAGGTTATTGGTATGGCATAGGTTTTTTCCACCTAAAAATCTCGTGGGTTGATATTTTTATTTTCGCATTACTTTATATACACGTGATTAGTTTTTTGGTCTCTTACAAAATTTTAATTTTTCATACTTTTCCTAACTAGATATTTAGATTCATAACTAAAAAACATTTAGGTACACGTGTTGGAAGGCTTGTATGAGAGCCTTTCTATGGTCTAAAAATGAAAGCGTATAGAAATCTGTGCTTTATGGTTGGAAACCACCTAGGATTACCACCTATCATTTATGATTGGGAACCACCTAGGAATGAATAGACCAATCAAAATAAAATTGGTAGTAACAGGAATCAAAAAGGAATTAATATTATTTTCAATATTGTACCTACATATGAGTTTCCTCATATTTTATATGTTGAAACTACTAAGCATGATTGGGATCTTTTGGAGGTTGCCAATGAGGTTATCTCATAAGTTAAATGAACAGAACTTTTCATGCTTGGTAATTAATTTGAAAATATTAGGATGAAAGAAGATGAGACTTTTCTCAATTCTATGCTAGATTATATGATATTATTAACACCTCTACCAATCTTGGAGAGAAAATATATGATTTGAAGATTGATTAGAAGATTCTTTTCTCACTACCGGATGTCTTTCATACAAAGGTCACTATAATCAATGAAAGCAATGAAATATGCTTCTTTGCCTTATTTATATTATGTTGCAATATACTGGATTTCTTTTTTGTTCTATGGTGATTGGGTAGACATTCACTCCTTTAGATTGTTCGAAATGGTTTCAATTACTACATGTTTCATTTTATTGTCATCACTAATGGTTAGACTAGTGATAAGCCTCTTTAGAGTATGAGATCCCCTTATATATTCATGGGGTCTAAACAGAGAGGTAGGTATATAAAGGGAATTTACTGAATTGTTATTGTTATTGTTATTGTTATTGTTATTATTATTGTTATTGTTATTGTTATTGATGAGCCATAGTTTTAGGACATGAGTAGAGTAGCTCTCTACTCTAGCTTGAATTGTAGTGATGGTAGGGGGATAGTGGTAGAGAGAGGGATGAGAAGTAAGACTTCTATTGGATACTTCACTACCCCAGGGCCAAGAACATTGCCTACTATAAGAATATTATTTTTGTGGGGCAATAGATTTCAAAGGATAAATTGCCTAGATGCAAAAAAATATAATGAGTTCCTAAAAAGATTAGGGTTATCTGTTGTTAAGGATTTCGTTCGAGCCCATCAAGCACAAGTTCATCTCTCTCCTACTTTTCTCTTTCAATTGGTTGATGCAGGCTTACCACCAAATCTCTACACTGAAGTATTTTTCGAGATAGCTACTGACCAGGAAAGCTTGCTTTTTTCCCAAAGGATGGCCAATTATAAAAGCCCTAATTATAGATTTGCTACTGTGTGAAATACTCTGCCAAGGGAGTATGGTTTCAAGATTGATACTTAAAGGAATTGACAGGGGCCTACACAAGTGGTGGAGCATATGGAGACAAAATCAAAAGATAAGAACTTGTGGAATCATTTCATACCATTGTGATGAGCATACTACACAAACCTCTTAAAAGTCAACCGTGTTTCTAAAACCTTTTGTTCCCTACCATTCACACACCTCTTGAACTACTTCTAAGTTTATTCCTATATGTTACAACTATGGTAGAAAGGGAAATATTATACCTACATGTAGATTCTTGATGATCTATAATTATGATGATAATTTGAATGCATCATATTCAAGAAAAAATAGTTATGTTTTCATAAATAAGCACATGGTTCAAAAAAATAAGAAATATTTAGATTAAAAATATGATTTAAATTGTTGTGTAGCCCATACTATATTTAAAACTAAATCTTCTACTACCTAGTATTTTGATAGTGGTTGTTCTAGACATATGATTTGTAATTTTGTTTTTTTCAAAAAAATTGAATAAAATAATGAAGGAACAGTTAAGTTTAGTGATGGAAATAAATCAAGGAGTATTGGTAAAGATACTATTTAGATTGATGGTATGACTAGGTTAGATGAGGTAGTGCATGTTGATGGATTTAAAGCCAACATAATAAGCATCAGTCAAATTTGTGACAAAATTGTAGTGTACAATTTACCAACAATCAATGTATTATAACAAATCCAAAAGGTGAATATGTGCCTAGAGGAACTAGGCCTTGGGATAATTACTAGTGCATTGATATAGGCCTTATTACTACTATATATAACTTAGCTAATGATCATTCTATTTCATTGTGGCATCAAAAGATGGAAAATATCAATTTTAAAGATCTTGTTAGCAAAAAGAAAATTGTGTGTGGTCTACTTTTGCTTTGTGAAACTAAAAATATTTTTATGGACCGTATCAACTTGCCAAAAAAATCGCCCTTATCATAAGAAAATCAAAGGAGTTAACACAAGAAGAACACTTGAGTTAATTCACATTGACCTCATGGGTCCTATGAGAACTGAGAGTTTGGGTGGCAAGAAATATATTATTATTATTGTTGATGGTTTTTCTCATTATACATGGGTTGGATTTCAGAAAGAAAAAGCTAATGCTATCAACTTCTTTAGATCCTTTTGTCTTAAAGTGTATATTTAAGAAGGCAATAAAATAACCAATGTAATGAGATTAAAGACATGGGAAAGAATTTGAGAACTCAAGATATGTTGAATTTTACAAACAACATGGTAATGAGTTCTTGACACCAATTACCCCAAAAAATGGGAAAGTAAAAAAGAAAGAATTAGGTGTTGTAAGAGATGGCAAGAGTCCTACCACATACAAAGGATATTCCCAAGAAGCTTTGGGTTGAGGCAATAAGTAATTCATACTATATAATTAACTATGTCTACCTACATCCAGGTACAAACCAAACCCCCTATGAGTTATGGAAAGGTAAGAAACCTAATCTTAAACATCTACATGTGTTTAGAAATAAATGTTACATCCTTAAAGATTTTAAAAATCTAGGCAAAGTTGGCTTTAAAAGTGAGGAAGATATATTTCTAGGTTACTCATTAACAAGTCGTGCTTTTAGAGTGTTCAACATAACTAATAATGTGATAGAGTCCATCAATGTTGTTATAGATGATTCATATAGTAGTACTCTAATAACTGATGACGAAGTTGAAACTTTAAGCACAAGCCTACACAATTCAAAACATATTGAAGAAACTCCTATGACTAAAAGGGTTGATAATGAAGATCAAGATTTATCCTTGGATGATGAGTTCATCATACCTACCACTCAAAGTCAGAGGGTAAAACATACTTCCAAAAACTAGCCAACTGAAAACATCATTGGTGATCCTAGTGCACACATGGAAACTAGAGGAAGATAGGTAAGTGAGATAACTCATCCCTATTATATTTCTCAAATAGAAAAAAATATTAATGAAGCTTTAAAAGATGAATTTTGGATAAATTCCATATAGGATGAGTTAGCTCAATTCACTAGGAATTATGTTTGGACTTTAGTACCTAGACCTAAAGATAAAAACATCGTAGGAACTAAATAGGTGTTTAAAAATAAATTCAAAGAATATGACGTTGTAACTAGAAACAAGGCTAGACCATTTGTACAAGGATATAAACTAGTTGAAGGAATTGATTTTGATGAAACATTTGCTCATGTAGCTAGGTTAGAATCAATTCGGATTTAACTTGCCATTGCATGTTTTATGAAATTCAAACTCTTTCAAATGGTTGTAAAGTCTACTTTCTTAAATGGTTTACTTAGTGAAGAATTCTATGTTGAACAACCAAAATGATTTATTAACCCACAATTTCCAAAATATGCTTACAAACTCGATAAGGCCCTTTACGATTTGAAACAAGCCCCTAGGGCTTGGTATTAGAGACTTAAAACCTATCTTGTGAACAAAGGTTTTGTTCAGAGGGGAGTTAATAAGACTCTTTTCATTAAAAGGACCAAAGAATACATATTTATAGCTCAAATATATGTCGATTACAAGTCTTCAGGGAAATATCCAACTCTCTTGTGAATGATTTTGTGAACATAATGACAAGTAAGTTTGACATTGATTCAGATAATGAGGAAAGTGATGCTAAATCTCTACTCAAAAAATTTGATGTCACTAGTATTAATGAAGTGTTTATAGATTATGTAAGATGCAATAGGAAAGTAGCTAAACTAAATGACAATCTTAAATCTATTGAAATAAATTCCTCAATTATAGAAAAATAAAAAATTGAACTGTTTGAATGTACTAATGCTTTGAATTCAAGTCTTGTAGATGAGGATTTTATGCCATCATCTTAAAAAAGAAATGAGTTTATGAAACCCTCTAACACTTCGTATTCATAGGCTACAAATATAATTTCAAAATCACAGACTACTATGATAAGATCTTCTAACCCTACTCCTAATGTTACTCATTATACACAAAGAATAGATGCACTTGTGATTGAAAAATATGTTAAGTTTGTGCATATATGTCATCATTGTGGTAATAAATGTCATATTATGACAAAGTGTATATTTTTGATGAATATTCCTAATCTAATAATACTTTCCATGCTTCACATAGTAGGATGAATGGAAATTATGGTAACATGTTCAAAAATCCTACTAGAAAGAATGAAGTTATTAGCTCAAAGAGGAAAGTGAAATTCAATGCATTTAATTCTAAGACTAATATAATTACCATCATCCTATCATGCATGATGCATCTTCATTTAGGATGAATGTGAGATCTAAAGGTAAGTCCAAGAATATTCCAATGACAACTAAGGTAGTTGATTTTAAACCCAAAGATATAAAGAAACCAAAATTCAAGAAAGTTTGGGTTAGGAAAGATTGTCTCTTTTCGATCATCTGACCATCGTTCCTTATTGTTTCACCTAAATACTTTTGTTTGAGTGCTTAATTAACCCTAGGTGAGCATCTTTAGTTTGGTTTTTCCATTGCACTTCTACAAGTTAGAGCTTGCTATAGTAGGACCTCTACCCAAAGCAAGGTGTCAAAAGAAGTTTCTCTTAGTACTAAAATTATTTTTAGTACATAAATTATTTTTCCAAATGGATTAAGGTAAAACCCTGATGAGTGCTCAAAAAGCACTAAAATTAACATGATTTTATGCACATTAATTGATTAAAAATATATATATTTACATGTTTTATCATATATTTATATAAATTTGTCTTTTTCGGAATCACGGGCCCAGCATGGCACCCGTCCGTGCACAGATGCGCGCGCGCTGTCATTGTTTACGCACGCACTACTACTGCCTTCCACGCGCGCCGACGCCATTTCGCCCCATTTTTCATGTGCAGCTGCCCCCATGATGTCATGCTGGCGTCATCAATTACCTCACCATTTTCACTACGCGTTTTCACCATTTTTTAACATTTTTTCACCCACTTTTTCTCTCCATCCTCACCTATAAATACCCCCCTTCTCTTCACTTCATAACACACCTCAAAACACATTCTCTTCTCTCTTTATTTCTCTCATTTCTTAGTTTTTTTAGTTTTTTTTTCTTAGTTTTCTTAGTTTTTAGCTTTTCTTAGTTAGTTTTGCTTAGTTTTAGAGTACTTCCCTTTTTGGGAAGAACTAGTTATGATTTTGTAATTTATTAGCTTTTTGATTCAATAAATGGGAGTGCAAATTCCGCTTGGAGGTTTTCTAGCAACGGGAATAGCATCGAAGTTCTGTAAGGATTTTATTTTCTTTGCAGTTATTTTTTATGCTTTATTCTTACATATTATATTTAATTTGTCTGTGATTAAATTTAAGCATCTTGTTGTTTGTAAACATGATATAATAATAACGTTGTTATGCTTGCGAAATATTAAATAGGTGAATATCTCTAAAATGAATTGATTTTATTTTTAATCAAGATTTTAGATTAAGAATGTTAGAGAGAAATATATTATTTTTCATTACAAACTTAAATCTGAAAATTAGATTTTAAGGTTTAGTTATCCGATCTGATTTAGAGTAGTGCTCTTTTATTTGTTGGTACAATCGCCCGGTAGTTAGAGTGAATCTCTATTTCAAAAGTTTTTATAAGAATTATTATCTGAAAATGTATTGACAACATGTTTTCAGTAGTGGTTTTAAAACTTGAAAGTTAGTACTCGAATAACTAAATTCTTAGGTTTAATTTGGACACCTTGAATAAAGTTTAAACTGTCTAACCCCACCAAAGGTGGCATTTAAATGGTTCATTTTCAATCTCTTAGAAAAAAGAATTAATTTAATTAACCAAATTAGTTATCAACCCCACCCATAGGTGTTAATTGATTTGTTTAGTTAACAAAGAATATCTAACCCCACCAAAGGTGATATTCATACAAAAAAGGGAGAATCAATAAATATCAATTCATATCTTTAATAACCTAGATAATATGAGCAAGCATAATTAACTTAGTTATTATATCCATAAATACTCCACCATTATAAAAGATAAAATTTGCACAAATGTTTATTGAATCTATGTTTATTTTTATGTTATTAGATTAAAAACACAAAACCCCAAAATATCGTGAAATGATGTTTAGGATTTAATTTCGTTTTTAAAAGTCTGATTAATAAATTAAAAACCACATACATTCCTTCCTTAGATCGACCTTGGGAGTATACTTATCATTTTCTATGAAATGATTCGTGCACTTGCGAGTGTTTTATAAATATAAAACCAAAGTATTGGCAGGATCGGCGATGCCGGTTTTCGCTCATCAAAGTTTTTGACAATCCCGATTCTGCTCATCAAACCCCTGGGAAGAATCCAAGAAGATGAGGTGATTCGGCTCACCTAGAAATCTATAATTTATCACTTCAGCCTACCCAAGGAGCTTGTTACTAATAATAGAGAGAAATTTATGGGTTATAATATCAAAGAGTTTTCCAGCAAGTACAACACCAAGATGTTCCATTCAATGCTGTATTATCCATAAACCAATGGCCAAGTTGAATCTTCCAACAAGTTGATAATCTCCTTACTAAAGAAAATGTTGGAGGGCATTAAAGGAAGATGGGTTGAGGAGCTACCTGGGGCATTGTGGGCTATCAGGACTAGCCCTTGAGAGAGCACTAACAAGACACATTTCTTGCTAGTATATAGAACTGAGACTGTGATACCAACTAAGATTACAATGCCTACTATAAGATCAATCCTAATCGAGGACTATAATTCTACTGTGAGAGCATTTAAGCTGACCCTCATAGTGGAAAAAAGGATGAAGTCTTGAGGAGGATAGTTGAGCAAAAATGGAGAGTAACAGACTTTTAAAACATGGCATTTTGTTTCAAAGCTTTCGCCAAAGGTGACTCAATTCTTAGAAGGGTCTTCCCTAGCAAGAAAGAATGGATGGATAGTAAGCTGGGTGTAAATTGGGAGGGCCCATACCAAATAGTCGAAATAACTCCAGGAGGGACTTACTTATTAATAAGTATTGAAGGAGTTGAGGATAGTGCAAGTTGGAATGCCCAGTACTTGAAAAAGTATTACTTCTAATGAACTCTGATTTTTCACCCTCATGTATCATCCTTATATATATAAAGTAACTATTTCCAAGCAATTACTCTCTTTTGATATTACATTTAAATAGTTGATCACCTTAGTCACAAACCAAGTAGAATGCTCTTTTTGAAGAAAAAAAGACTTGATCACCTCGGTTATAGATTAGGTACAACATTTTCTTTGGAAAGAAAGAGTTGATCACCTCGGTCACAGATAAGGTAGAATTCTCTTTCTCATAAAGAGTTGAACACCTTAGTCATAGACCAGGTGGAACACTCTCCCTCTAAAGAAAGAGTTGATCACCTTAGTCACAAACTAGGTAAAATACTCTCCCTCAAAAAGAGTTGATCACCTCAGTCACAGACCAAGTATAATGCTCTCCCTCAAAAAGAGTTGATCACCTTGGTCATAGACCAAGTAGAATGCTCTCCCTAAAAAAGAGTTAAGCCTCGGTCATAGACCAGGTAGAATTCTCTCCCTTTAAAGAAAGAGTTGATCACTTCCATCACACCCCAATTAAAACACTCACAATCATAAAGATTTTATCACCTGGCTCACATACTAGGTAGAACACTCTCCCACAAGGAAAGAGTTAATCACCTCAATCACAGACCAGGTAGAATGCTATCCCTTATAAAAAGAGTTGATCACCTTGATCATAAACCAAATAGAAAATTCTCCCTCAATATTACATATCGTGAGCTGATCACCTCTGTCAGCAACTAGGTAGAATGTTTATACAACTAAAAAAAAGGCGCATTAATCAAGTGTCATAGGTTTGGACGCAAGACCAATGTTTGAGTTGTTTATCACCTTCAATAAAGACAACAACTTGGTTTGAATCTTAACAACTTTGTTATGAATATTGACCTCCTTTTTCAGTAGGGGCTAAGCTCAAGTTGAGAATGGAATGTTCCAATTCCTAAGAAACATCCATCATTTTTAGTAAGACACCCTCAAATCGCTTCATATAAATGTTTTTCCAATGGGACTCCTTGTCAATAAGAGCTACCATTTTATTCATGGTCCTTATCTCTTGAGCTCAAGTTTGGGACAATTATTTCTTACAAAAGGCAAGCTCACACTTGGTCTCTTCATAAAGGGAGAGCTTATCCTCGAATCGAGAAAGCTCAATTACTAAATTATCTACCTTAGTCTTGAGCCTTCCATTCTCCAATTTGAAAGCTCAGGTTGAATGTCTATTTTCCCAATCAGAATATATAAGGTTTGCATAAGAAAGAGAGAGAAATATTGTAAGCTACTTCAAACAAAAAAGGTTGTCTAAATTTTACATCCCTAACCTCCTTTTATAGGAGATGATAATTGAAAAAATTTTAATGACACATGTCCTTAAAAGTAAAGAAGTGGGCCAGTATCATAAATAAATACTATAAATTCTATTCATACACCAACATACACCCAATAAGAGTTGTTCTCAAAATCAATGGTTTCTCATTCAAAAAACCTATCAAAGCTCTATAAAAAACTCCATTGATTCAAATTCCATATTCACTAATTATATTTGTAATTGTGATATGTACATAGGAGTGTATAATAGTGTGATTTATATGATGAGTGAATAGTTTTTTGTATGAGTAGTATTTGAATGTTATGTTAGTTTATTCTACACATTATTGTTCTGTTGTACCTGATCAAATCACATCAAGTGGTGATGGTTGTGGAGGATATTCGGGTTCATGTGCCAAACCATGTCGATCGGTACAATTATCAAAATCAAACATGACTATGGTAGAGAATTTGAAAATTCTAAGTTTAGTGCTTTTTGTGATGAAATGGGTATTCAACATGAGTTCTCTACTCCCAAGACTCTCCAATAAAATATGATTGTTGAAAGGAAAAATAAGGTAATTAAAGTGATGGATAGGGTTATGTTGGCTAGTAAGAATCTAGCAAAGCACTTTTGGATAGAGGCAGTTAACACTACATGCTATACTCTAAATTGATGATTCATAAGACCCAATACTTGTCAATCTTTGTATGAACTCGTGCACGAAAAGAGACCAAATTTTAAGCATCTTTGTAGTTTGGTAGCACGTATTCTATTCTCAAAGATAGAGAAAATTTAGATAAGTTTGAAGATAGGAGTGATCTTGGAATATTCCTAGGATATTCTAGCAATAGTCATGCATACCGGGTCTAAAATTTAAGAACATCTACCATGATGGAGTCAATCAATGCTATGATTAATGACTCTAGTGCTACTAAACTTATTGAATCAAATGACAATGGTATTTTTTATGACTGGTATTCTTCAGACAGTACCATGGTAATGTTGAGACTGATCCAATAATGACTCTCATTGAACCTCCAAGAAGTTTTGAGAATTAAAGAGATGGTGATCAAGAAGACTTGTCACTTCCTAAGTGGGTAAAAAACTCATTTTTCTAACAACATCATAATATGGAAGGAGGTGTTAAGACAATACATCAGTTGTAAGAGAATTTTAATTACATGTGCTTCACTTAAACTATTCTTCCCAATAATGTAAAAGAAGCCCTACAGGACATACATTGGGTCAATTCCATGTAGGAAGAACTTAACCAATTTAAGAGAAATGATGTTTGGTAACTTTTCCTTAGAGCTCCAAACAAAAATGTTATTGGTACTTGCTTAAGTTTGAAGATAGGAGTGATCTTCGAATATTCATAGGATATTCCAGCAATAGTCATGCATACCGAATCTAAAATTTAAGAACATATACCATGATGGAGTCAATCAATGTTGTGATTAATGACTCTAGTTATACTAAACTTATTGAATCGAATGACAATGGTATTTTTGGTGACTGGTTATACAAGAACAAGAAAGATGAAAATGGATTCATTAGTAGAAATAAATCTCATCTTTTTGCACAATGGTATACCCAAATTGAAGGGATAGACTTTGATGAAACCTTTACTCATATTCATCATCTTGAGTTTATCAAACTACTTCTTGGTCTTACCAACTTTTTGAGATTTAAGCTATATTAAATGGTTGTCAAAATTTCCTTTTTGAATGGAATCATTAAAGAAGAAGTTTTTCTGGAACAATTGAAAGGTTTTGAAGACCCACACTTTCCAAATCATGCCATGAGACTAAAGAAAGCTCTTTGTGGATTAAAATAAGCTCCTTATGCATGGCATGAATGTCTCACCATGTTTCTCCTTAATAATGATTTTTTGATAAGAGGTGGTGACCAAATCTTATTTGTTCAAGAATTTAGGGATAGATTATTGTTGCTCAAGTCTATAATGATGACATCATTCTTGATTCCACTAAATATGACCTTGCTCAAAAGTTCACCACCACCATGCAAAGTTAGTTTTAGATGAGCTTAATTGGTGAACTAAAATTCTTTCTTGGTTTTCAAATCAAACAAATGATGGATGGGATCTTCCTCTCACAAGAAAAATATGCCAAGGATCTAGTTAAGAGGTTTAGTTTGGATTATGCCTCTTTTTCTCGAACTACTATGAACACAACTCTAAAACTCCATTAAGATTCTTTAGCTAAAGATGTTGAGAAAACTTTGTATAGGAGTATGATTGGGAGTCTTCTATATCTAACTGCTAGCTGCTAAGATATTTCCTTTAATGTTGAAGTTTATTCTAGATACCAAGCTAACCTCAAAGAATCACATGTAGCTACTGTCAACAAGATCATTAAATATGTCAAGGGTACGTCAGAAGTTAGTGTTTGGTATCCTAGAGATACTACTATAGATTTGGCTAGTTACTCTAATGCTAATTGAGTAGGATGTAATGATAATAGAAAAGGTACTTTGGGTGGTTCTTTCTACTTGGGAAATTTCTTGATCTCCTAGTATAGTAAAAAACAGAGATCATTTCTTCATTGACTACTAAGGATAACTATATTACTACTAATTTGTGATATTCTCAATTAATTTTGATGAAATAAATGTAATCTGGTTATGGTTTCCAAGTTAAATATATTCTCTTGCATTGTGACAACATCAGTGCTATATATATTTCAAAGAATCTTGTCTAACACTTAAGGACCAAGCACATTGATATTTATTACCATTTTATAAGAGATCCTGTTGAATTATATACCTTGACTCTATAGCATATATGCACTGATCATCAACTTGATAATATTTTCACTAAACCTCTAGATTTTCAAAGGTTTGAATCCCTTAGAAAATCTATTGGCCTTTGTCTCTCACCTTCAGAGACTTATTTTTTGTTTTTCATATTTGAACGAGCTTGAAGAACGTTGCTAACTATTTTTCTCTTATGTTTTTCCTCCTCTTTTATGTTTTACCTTTGTTTGTTGGTTGAACCTTCTTTCTTCTTGTGCTTTGAACTAGTTTTGAAGATACATGGTTGTTTTTTGATTAATGTTCTTTTGTCTTAAATTGCATCAAGGCTATCTCGATATGTGTCTTTCTTGAAGCTCATGTATGACTAAATTCTTGCATTCTACTAAAGGTTTTTGTTCCTTTTACCCATGACTTAACATTGTGAATTTATATGGATGCTTTTGAGAATTTTGTGTGTTCCTTACTTAAATGATTTGTATGACCCTAACAAGATTTAGAATCTATATGTAGTGTCTCTCGAAGAAAAATCATAAGTGATGCTTAGATAGAAAGATGATTTATGCCTTCTTTAAACTATTTGATCCTTATTGCTACCCTCATCTATGTATTCTCAGTTTCCCCTCTTGAGCCCTTTTGTTATACCTTTGTTTCTTTACACCTACTTGACCACTTTAAATGATAAATCGCACTTACCTGGCACTCTTTTTGTTTAGTTTCAACTTTTTCCCATTAAATGCTTTGATTTGGGATTGTATTCCTCTCGAGCAAAGAATATAAACAAAAAAGAGAAATAAAGAAAAATAAAAAAGGGAGAAAGAAATATATGTTTTATGAAAGAAAGGGAGAAAGAAGGAAAAAGAAAATAAAAAAAGAGGTTCATTGAACTCTTATTTAAATAGATTTTGAAGAAGTTACCCTATTTGGGAAAGGTTTTAAGTGCTTCATTTTGGGAGGTACAAGAAAAAAGGTTCTCTATTTAATGGATAACCTCTTTTGGTTATAAGTTATGTGTTTGAAGTGAAAATTTGTCTTCTAAAGGCATGCCTTTGCTTAAAATGTTCCTTCTCTTCTACCTAAAGCTCAGCTTATCTTAACAAGCTATGAAAGATCTTTTGATTTCTTATTAGCTTACACTTATATTAATTGAGAGAGGGCTATTTGTGGACTTATGAAGTTTGGTTCAATTTGAGTATATTTCTCCATTTGCTTGTTTCACTTAAGCTTTTCTTGATGTAATATAGAGTAAACATGTTTTACACAACACTTATTGAGCTTGAAATCAATTTTTTGTTATACTCCTACTTGATCGGAGCATGGATTGCTAACCCTATGAATATTTACGTAAAATGCATTGTTTAATCTAAATTCACTCTTGCTCTTTAAACTTGCTCAATTTGGTCTCTTTTTCTTCTCATTTCTACATGCCTTCTCTCCCTTATTTTGAGATATTCCTTGAACTTTCTATGTCAGAAAGGGGTGAATTTTCTATGCACAACTATATGTTTTTGGCCATGTTGTGTGTTCATAGGCTGTGAGTGTAGAATTGCACTACATATTGTTGTTTGACTTGCATGCATTCAGGGGGAGTGTTGCATAAAGATAGGGAGTTGTGTATGTTTACTTATGTTTGTTCCTATCATTGTGTACCTATGTAAAGGTAACATGATAATATATTCATGGTTTGACCACATCTTGTTTCTATATGATACGTTCATGGGGTATGTGTTTTTTTGTTTGTGCAAGTTACAAGTGTAAAGTGAAGTCTTTGAGCTTCAAATGTATTGTGTGCAATGGTGCTAAGACCCTCGTGTTTCAGTGTGTCATAATCCATGAGTTGATTCATGAAGTTGGATGGAGCACTTAAGATGGATGCACTTAGAGTAGGTGTGCCTTTTGGGTTTTTGTGTGTTTAGTTATATTGTTCATGATATCAAAGAACATTAGGAAATCTTTATGATCTTCTCATGTTTGATTAGTATGTACCTAGTTGTGTAGTTTTTTGACATGGAAAGCCAAAGGGGGAGAATGTAAGTCCTATTGTATTTGTGTCTGTTTGTTGGCTTCTCGTGTACAAAACACGATGTTTGTTTTCTTTTCAATAATGTAGTTGTCTTCCTATATGAAAAGTTGGTTACTATGGGTCAATAATTTACACACGTACATAGTTAGCTACACTTTATATGCAAGCCAATGTTTTTACTTGTGATTTTTGGCGTGTTTCAGGTGAGAATATTTATGGATTATACTTAGTATTTTTGGAAACAAAAAAATGTAACTTTTTAGCACCTTTCCATAGGCTTCATTACCACCCTTGGTGAGGTGTCCGGCGAGTTGGTCAACCGTTGGCTATAAATATTCCCTCTCTTTATATGTTTCTTAATTCAAACAATCTATCGAAACTCTATAAAAATTTCCATTGATTCAAATTCTATATTCATTAATTATATCTATAATTGTGATATGTTCATGTGAGCATAGAATAATATGAGTTGCTATTTTACATAGTGAGTGAGCACTTTTCTATGTGAGTAGTATTCAAAGGTTGTGTTAGTTTATTCTATACACTACCATTCTTTTGTATTTGATCACGTCATATCAAGTGGTGTTGACTATGGAAGATAGCTTGGTTCATATATCGAACTAAGTCAATGCAAAAGCAATAAGCATAAGCAGCAATTGGCAATTAGGATAGTGATCCCAGTTAATAGAGATAATATTGGTTTTATTTTTTTTAGAGTTGCAACTGTTATATTGATTAGTGAATTGTTTGTTGCTAAGTGGTTTCCTTAAGCAACCCAAATATGTTATCACATAGATATGGTCTCTATGTTGATTTACCTCATTATATCTTATGTTATGCATGCTTAGTGTTGTAGCTAATATAATATAAGTTTAAATTATATATCTTAAACCATGTGATTATTTAAATTCTGATTAGAATATTTTTATAGCTCTATATGACTTTTAATAAATACTTATAATTTCTCACTCCAAATGATATATGTTGTTTTGATATTATACCGGTACTACTTTTGTTGAGTGAACTGCTTTCATTCTATTATTTTGTTGTTCCTTGTGGGAACGAGTCCATTAGGAGTCTTTATCTCCTTCCTTGTGTGTTTATCAAGTTATGGACTTTTTTAGGTAGAATGAATTAGGTTAACAAAATATAAATCCAGATTTATTGATCCTTTCTTATATGTAAAAATCATGCCTTCAATCGGGTCTTCCATTCATTATCAAATAAAATCACTTAACACCTTCGGCTAGGTCTATCAATTAATTTTATTTAAATTATGCTTCTTTTCTAATAAAGTAACAAACCATTTAACTTGTCTCCTTCATTTGGGTCTAACAAGTTAAACTTCTATTCAAGCTCTATAAATTAGTTTTTAGATCGATGAATCTGAAAAATAATTTTCATGTTTTAAATTTATTACGAAAAATATACTCTCAATATATTTTTCAATAATAAATCTTATAAAAACTTTGAAAAATAATATAATTCAAAATTAGATCTATATTCATGTTTCTAAAACCTAATTTTCATTTTTTAAATGTATTTCAAAAAATATGTCACCAAAATATTTTCCGATAATAAACTTTCTAAAATTCTTAAATAGAAAATCATCTTTATTTAATAATTGTTAAAAATATTCAACTAAATAATTTGTGCAAGCATATCAATATATCTAAAATCCCTTATCACTTTCAATCCGACATACTCAATTGAATAAATAACTAATATATTAAATATAATATTTATAATAATAAATAAATTAAATTTGTAAATAAAATATAACTAAAATTAAAATCTCAATTGTATTCTTACAAATAACTTATGTAATGCCCTGTTATCTAAAAAATCTCCTTATTATTGCCACTTACTTAAGATAACCTAATCTAAATTGTTTATAAATTAAAAAAAACTTATAACTCTAAAAAAACTTGAGAGAAACTAAAGAAAACTTAAAACATCAAATAAAACAATTGTTGTGAGTTGATTCATATGAGAGGCTGAAGGGTCCTTTATATAAGTGAGAAAATGCTACAAAAATGAGAGAAAAAGTGGATCATATGGTCAGACACTACATCACGCTTTTTTAACTTCCGTAGCCTGCGTCAACCTAGTACATATTTCATTCACGATTCAAAAGTCTCGTGCTATGGCAAACATAAACACCGCCATGGCCCACATTGTTCTACGTATTTTCAAATTTATTTATGTTTCATCCCCTTACATTTAGTTGGAACATATATGAGGCTTACATAAGCTATTCTTTTATTCTTCTTGATTGCAATTGAGTGCTTTAAGGTATGATTCTTGAAGTGTTTATCAATTGAATCATTTTGAAACCAAAAATACATGAAAAATAACAAAATATACCCATGATTTTGAAAACATAAATTTGCTATAATAATAATAAAATTATGCAAATATAAATCTATTTTGACATTAAAGTGCATATAAATCATTTAATACTTAGTGTTTTTCAATATCATTGAGCCATGTGTATTCAACCTTATAAATGACAAACATAAATATCAAATAAAATACAGAACCATGTTTTGCACATAAAAATACCAACATAGACAACCAAGACATACATAGTCCTTATTGCTACTTATTTGATTCATAGAACTCTCACCTTTCATAACTTAGGTTTGTTTCCTTTTGAAAAGTTGTATGGTTCATCTCCTAATACTCTTCATTGCATATTTTGGCTCTACATATTTTTGTTCTTAGACCTCACGTCGAACGTAGTAAATTGAATTTGTATTATGCTCTTTGTTTTTCTTGGTTATGGTGAAGGTCAAAAAAGGATGACATTGTTTTGATCCAATTAACCAAAAGTTGTGTATATCTCATCATGTAATGTTCCTTTAACATATATCATTCTTTTATATTTTTACTAGCTCTGGTAATGTGACTAAGTCTGATCTTATTCATATTGATCTATTTAGTTATGATAAAATGATTTTACCACCTATTGTTTCTCACTCACCTGCTATCTTTTTAGATCATGATTCTTGTAGGGTTAACACTGATAGTTCAAGAGATACTAGTGCTTTATTTACCAATGTTCTAATTCCTCTCCTCCTATAGCTTCCTAATAACCTTTTGGGACTATGATTCATCCTATTCCTCAATATCCTTAGCATTCTCGTAAGTGACCATAGTTTCCTTATTTTGCTTACTCTTGTTATTCTAGCTAGCTCATTTGTTTTTCTTAGCAATCACTCATAGTGTCCTTAAGCCTATATCCTATAACGAGGAATGGTGGTCTCTAGACGCTAAGGTCAAAGTAGACTGGTAACCTTAGTCCAAACGAATGGCGGGCACATGATAAGAGTTCGAACGAATGGCAAGCTCTATGTAAGATCATGATGGTGAAACTTTTCATTAGAACGATCATGATTTTTCAGCAAGAGTTATGACCAAAGTTGAAAGAATTTGGAGCTCCAATTGACAATCCCACTTGTGTGTCTAACATGTTGAATGAAGATCGAGAAGATTGATGAATTAGGGGTTTCAGAGGAAGCTTTTCCAATCAGACGGACTCAGTGTTGGTTTTTCACCTTTTCTATTACTAACTAATTATATGAGAAACTAGCACATAATTTGCTCTCTTGTGAGATCATCAATAAATTAGTTATTTTCATTCATTTGACATCACTGCTTTACGATGTTCTCCTTCGTTATAATGTTACTTTGTTACTTTATGTTATTTTGGTTCAAGACTTTTATTTAATTTTTGAGAAGAAAAAAAACAGGAAAGTAAAATAAAATAAAATTGAAACATTTTAGTTCGTCATGATCAGAATAAATAATACATTAAAAACTTACTTAAAAGAGAACGTATTAATTATCTAATAACATAAACTTAAATATTATACTAACCGATGGACAAACTTCATTACATTGCAAAAACCCTCAAATACAAAAACAAAGAATCATGAAAGCATTTAAACAAAACAAACAAATTAAACACCATCACACTTTAGATCTACGAGGAAATGTCAAATTAGAACTTGGTTACGATATGCTCGACAACATTCTTATCTAGTTGGAAAGCCTTGGCAAGAACATCAGAAGATATCATTGGCTTTGATGCAAACACAGTATTGGCAATTGTAATAACTCCAGGATTTTGGCTGCCAAAAGCTGCAAAAGCGACCGCATAACCATTTCCAACATTACGTTGATAGTGCACAAGCCCTTCTGGGAATACAAATGCATCACCCTTCTTAAGCACTTTTGTGATTAAACGATTTTCTGGATTAGAAGTAATAAAACCAACTTCAAGAGTGCCTTCTAAAATAGTCAAAATCTCTGTAGAACGAGGATGAGTGTGTGGTGGGTTAATGCCCCATGGTGCATAATCTACCCGAGCTATGGACACTCCAAGTGTGTTAAGTCCTGGAATTTGAGCTACATTCACTGGTGTCACACGCGAACCGCTTGGGTTTGATGTGTTTCCAAGTAGATGAAGACCACTGAAATAGAAATCATTGGCTTCGACGTGATTTGGATCCTTGCAGACACGACCGTTCACTAGTACTGCACCATGATAAAGTAAGTTACATAAAAATACATGATTTAGAATCTTAGAGAAACTAGCAAATAATCTTAGTTCGTTTTGTTATAGAAAATAAAATAAAAGAAGGACATCTGTGGTCCAATAACTTTACGCAAATAAGTGTTTTAATCCTGCAGTTTTCAACTGGAGTACTTTGATCCTATAATTTTTTTAAAATATACATTTTAATCCTAAAAGCATATACTTTAGTCCTAAAAAGGATACTCATAAATCATGTAACTTTGAGTTTTTAGGACTAAAGTGTACATTTTTTTAAAGTTATGAAATTAAAACGCTCTAGTTGAAAGTAACGAGATTAAAGTGCTCTTTTTGTAAAAGTTATGATATCTCTTGTATCCCTTATCTAAATAGGATTAAGTTTCAACACATACCTAAACCGTTTGGCTCTGCTACACAAAAATCTTGAAGAGCTTTGGGATCAGATGCTAAAACAACGTAACAAGTTATAGCAAGGAATCCAAACAGAAAAAACAATTGAGAAGTGGTAGTCATCTTTTTAGTTGTAGTTTTGGATGTTTGAGAAAGAATTAATCTTTGTTCTTGAAATGAGAGACAGGTTAATAAGAATGCCTTAATTTGGTTAATGAAGCTTACTAAAATGCAAAGTGACAAACACATGAATGAGCTACATGGTTTTATAGACAAAAAATCTTGTCTGAGTCAACCTCATTAGAACGCGTAAGCTTTTAAATATTGTAGATTTATATATTGTTGAAAATCTGTCTAGTATTATGCTCAGTACTTGGGCTTATCAATTGGCAGCCGGCATATACATGATGGCTTTACATGCCAAGGATAAAAGGCAGGCCTTACTAATTAATCCATACTTGTAAAATATAACATTGAAACATTTGTCTTTAGTATAAATTGATTATTTTCAATATTCCTTACTAATTGTAAATTTGGTATTATACAAATGCAAGTGATTAACTTAGACTTGGTTGCAAACAACATAGAACTTATTCAAGTATTTAACGGTTTCAAGAAGAAAACACCAAAACTTGAAACTGCCATCTGATCCAGTCAAATGCATATGTTTTTTTCTTTTTTTTTCTCAAATATAAAGAGCACTTTTATACATCACAATTATAATTGTGTAGATTTTTCATTAAATACAACTATGGGTATAATTGTAACTATTAATAATATTTCGAGACATTACTTATGATTTGTCACAAAAGTTATCATAAATATATCTTTTTAAATATAAAATAGTTAACAATTTAGATATTTAAAAAGAATTGATAATTTTCATAAAATAAAACTCTTAAAATTTATAATAATAAAATTAATATTTAATAATATTAAATATAATTTAATTAGACGGACTTAAACATTGATTTAAAAGGATTTTATTAGTTGAAATTTAATTAGAATGATATGTAATTAGAATATGTTAAATAGAAAATGTTAAATAGAAAATGTTTAAATTTTTTTTAATACTAAAAACATATGAGCTAAATATAAGTTTTTATTTTTTAATCCAAAGTTTTGATGGGTGTTAAAATGTTATTTCCCAAAATACTTTAATTATGCATGTGCATTGGGATTTCAGGTCATGTACGAGAATTATGAATTCTATCCTCTTTTCAAATGTTTCATACAAAAAAGTGGGCGCAGGTGCCATTGTCCTAATTGACAGGATAGAGATGGTATAGGGTATGATTGATTGCATTGACAGATCGATGTCGAAGAAAAAAATCTTAGTCCACCAAACCACAACACAAACCACGATGTTAATGTGAGCTTCGTAAAGACTTCGAAATGCGGACGTAGTTTACATAACTAATCATCAATCACAATTGGCACCTGACTGATCCTCAATATTTGCATTAGTTTTTTGCCATTCTAAATGCCACAATGGGTAACAGCATAAAAAACTTAAGAAAAATTACTTCAAATAACTCCTTATAAACATTAAATAATTAACATCAATCTAGTCGTCAATAATTATAAAATGTTTAAGATAAAAATTTTTTTTATAGTAAAAATATATAAGATAAATACTCACTATTGTATGCTCAGAAAAATGTATCATAATTATGGAAACATGTTCAAAATAATTGGTGAATATAAAATTTAAATCAATAGAAATTTTGAAAGAATTTTGATAGTTTTTTGAATTAAAAAAATAATTAATGAAGGGATATTTATAACATTCAGTCGACCACCTCGCCAATCATCTTACCAACCACTTCGCCAACCACCATGTCTAAGATGGTAGCAAAGGTGGTGGTGAACTTGTCGATGAGGTGTTAAAAATATATTTTTTTCGTTTTAAAAAATGCCAAATAATATCCACAAATACCAATACTTGAAATGAACCAAAATCCCCCACCCTTGATCTAACATGCATAGTAAAAACAATCAATTATGTGGTGTGTGAAAACATGATTTTAATCATAATATTTCTAACTATATGTGTACATGAAATTGATCCACAGTAACTAATCTTATACAGAAGAAGACAAAACACTAGGCAAAAATAAACAAACATTGTATTTTGCACACGAGAAGCCAACACATATAAAGAGAGTACAATATGCCTTACAATCTTCTTCTTTGGCTTTTCACGTCAAACCACTGCACAATTAAATGCATACTCAAATCTGTCATGAGATGATCATGAAGATGACCTGAGGATGTTTGTTCCCACAAACAAAACATCGATGCACACCTAAACCAAGTGTGTCCATCTTGTATGCTCTAGTCATCTTCATGTATCAACTCATCCACTCTGTCACTCTAAAATATGAGGGTCTTAACACCACTACACATAAACACATAAGAAGCTCAAAGACTTCACTTTATACCTATAAACTATACACACGAAACAAACACACACCTCGTGAACGTATCATATAGAAATAGTTTGTAGTCAAACTACATATTATCATGTTACCTTTCATACAGGTGAACGTTGATTGGCAAACAACACAAGAAAAGCACACAACTCCTCTTGCCTTCATGTAATACTCATCATAAATGCATGCATGTCATACAACAATATATAGTGTAATCCTTCACTCATATATAACACATGCAATACATAACATGCACAAAAACATCTATATGTTATTTTTAGGTACAATTCATTGAGTGTTTATCAAATAAAAATCTATTTTTGATGTTAAAGTGCAAATAAATCCCTAATTTTTCAATCTTAGACCCTTTTCTTTTTTTCTTTATTATTATTATTATTATTATTATTATTATTATTATTATTATTATTATTATTATTATTATTATTATTATAACAAACCTAAAACTTAAATCTAAATAATATTCTAGTTATAACAAAATAAAATAAAAATAACTATAACTATAAATAAAAATAAAAATAAGGATAATGGATTCCCTCCTATCCATGACTATTTTATCGTCTTTAGCAATACATTGTTTGGGAATTTTATTTATTATTATTTTTTTGTAAATCAATGTCCCTTTAACCTGACTATTTTTTATCTTTTTCTTTCTTTTGCAAGTGTTCAACGAGTTGCTCAACTTATACCACCACCCGCTTCACAGATAATTACAAGGAATCAAACTTTGATTATTCTTTGATTGGTTTTCCTTGCTAATTTGAGTAAAAGAATTCAAGTAATCCTCAAGAATTGATCTATTAGAAGGATTCTGTGGCACTTATTATTGGTACTATTGGGCCTGTGGATTAGAGTTATGGGCAAATGGAAAGTTATTTGGCCTCTAGGATGATTTCTAAACTCTAGGTTATAAATGTTTGCTTTGGATTCATACCTAGGCCTTTGTTTATACCACTTCAATGCATTGACCTAGTTAAGTTCAAAAACTGCTTCTACTTACTTTAGTACTGGAGTCTATTTCATAAAATCCAACCCATTTCATTTATAAGCTTTTCTATTGGAAATTAGTACTCAACATCTCAAAGATATTTTACTACTCTAAGGTAGTATTTTCTCCTATAGCTCTTCCAGTAGCGTTTTCAATGATGAACTGCCATTATTGTGTCAATCCATCATAGAAAAATTGATTTTGTAGCATCAGAGAGTAGCTATGATGGAGGAATTAAATGAGAAATAGTTTGAACCTATCTCAACCCTCGTGGAAATGTTTTCCCTTCATCTAAGAGAAAATAGTTATCTTTTCTCTTAGCTCTGATATTTTCATATAGGAATAGAATTTTTCCATAAATTGTTAAATACATCCTCCCAGGTCATCAAAGAACTTAGGATAAGTGACATTAGTCAAGTCTTTACCTTATCCTTGAGGATGTAAGAGAAATACCTCACTCTCAGTTTGTCCTCAATGAGTGCACCGAGAGAGAAGGTTTAGACTATTGAGTAAAAGTCCTTAATAAAAGATAGAGAGTCTTCATTAGTAAATCCATAAAAGGAAGGTACTATGGAAAATCAATGTTTCTTAATTCATAGTTTGTCCCAACCTTACCTATTTGGATTGAGGCAATAGTATTGCCAATAATTGGCCTTACATACTCCTTTATAGTAATCTCCCTAAGTGGTGTAATAAGATCTTAGTGTCCAACCTTCTCAATAGTTCTTTTAGATCTATCAATGTTATCTATGTAAGGTGTAATAGGATATTATAAGGATCTTCTATCTCGTATAAACTACGAAAGCTGTAAATTAAAGTCACTTGTCAAGTAGAAAAATAAAATAAAAAATATACAGTGTATATTACAAACAATTCATAATACAAACATTATATGATACAAATAATTTATTATACATACAATTTATGATATAGTAATTTATGATACAAACAATAATAATACAAGTTTAATACATAATTACAACAAGTTAACAAGGTGTATCATACAATATATACATATTAGTACACGAAAATACTAAATAAAATATTTAACAAAAATAAATTAAAATTAAAATAAAATGAAAATTAAAAAGAATTGAGTTAAAATATATAAAAGAAAATAGTGCACCCTTTTTTATTTTTATTTATTTCTTTTTATTTCCTTTTATTTGAAAAACTAATTTAATTAAAAATAAATAAAATATCTTAGTTAATTAATAAATAAGATATTTTTTAAATTGTTTTGAAAATTAAAAATAAATCATGAATATTTATAAAATAATTTTTTTTAAGATTTTTGATAATAAAAATTTAAAAACATTATTCCTCTACGACAACGGTAACAAAAACTTGATGCCTAAATTTTGTATTTTGTAAATAGCTCGTAATTATACGAATTACTTTGTAAAAAACAATTTCAAAGTGAATCTAACTAAAAATTACGTGATTTTTAAATAATTCATTAAAAGTTTTAAAAATAAATAATAATATACCTATATATCCTGTCACATATGTTTAGGTTTTGAAAATTTTATTATATTAATATAAACCTAAACATAGAATCGATTCAACAAATATTAGGTAAATAAATATTTAACACTCAATTGGGATTTTGTGGGATATAGTAGTTAGTTAATTATACTTGCTCACATTAATTAGGTTTCTAAAGATATAAATTAATATTACTAATTTTTCCTTTTTGTATGAAAATGTTTGTAAGTAGGGCTCAAATTCTTTATTAATAATAACTAATTAATATCCTTAGGCGTGATCTATCAATTAATTAATACTAAATTATTATTTATTTTTAAGAAAATATCAAACCATCTAAATCATTACTCTGGATGGAGCACATAATTTAGAATGTCACTCAAGGTGTCAAAGTTGGATTTAAGATTGATTTATCTAAGAACTAACTTTCATAATTTCAATCTATTATGAAAAATATGTTCTCAATATATTTTTCAATCATAAATCTTAGAAAAATCTATGAAATAGAATATAAATTTTAAATTAGATCTAGCTAATCAAATCCTAAATCTAAATTTCATGTTTCAAATTTATTAATCAAATCCTAAATCTAATTTTTTTATTTTAAATTTATTACAAAAAAATATGTCTTCAATATATTTTTCTATAATAAACTTTGTATATGTCTTGAATCAAGAAATAAAAATCAATCTATTTTATAAAAACTATTTAACTAAATTAATAATTCACAATCATAACAACATAACTAATACCACATAGTAATATTCGACCACACATGTGCAAATCAATAAATTGCCAGTATATTAAAAATAACATTTAGATCAGTACAAAATTAATTCTAAAAATAAAAGAATATATTTAATATTTATATTTTAAGCGTATCGTTCAAAGTAAGGAATTTCAGTACTGATTTGTACCTGAAAAATCACCAAAAAAATATGTTTATATTGTTTATTGAATCAAAACTACTCATAGAACTAAGAAATTTAAACCTATAAAAAATTATAACAATACAAAGAATTGTTTTGAAGATTTCAAACTCTTGGCTTGAGTTGGTATGTCTATAAGTAAGGTACGGTTTTATAGTTGGAAAAATACTGAGAAAAGAAGAAGAAAGTGGATTGTGAGGTCACGGGCCTCAGTACACTTCTTCCACTACCATGACATGTGTTAATTTATATGCGTTTAAATTACTATCTAGTACACCGGCACTATGGTACATATTAATCATTGTTATGGCCCGTGATAAATTGCTTTTCTTCAAATTCTTTTCTTGTTTCACCCCCTTACATCTGGTTGGAAAATATATACGATTTACATATGTTATTTTTATACTTTTTGGTTGCAATTGAGTACTTCGGGTACAATTTTTCAAGTATTTATCAATTGAACCATTTTAAATCCAAACATATATGGAAAAAAAACATATCCATGATTATGAAACCATGATTTGTTAAAATAGTGATAAAATTATACAAATATAAATCTATTTTTGACATTAAAATGTAAATAAATCGTGTAATATTTAGTACTTTTGAATACTTATCAATTATGCATTAATTTTCATTTTTAATTTTTATGGGTTTTCTTGATTATTAATTTGTACAATTGGATAATTAAGGTAATTCATCATTAATAAATTTTATTGATTGTATATGTAATCGCTTAATCAATTTAAATAACCAGTGATTAATTTTTTACAATGAAAATTAATACTAAAGATAATTAAACCAAAGTTATAATTAAACCAAGCTTATGTGTTTAACTTTAATCCAATATGCTTCTTGAAATTGAATGATTAAGAACTTATTTAATTCAATGAATAGGTAAGATGGGGTTGAGGCTTTTGGGCTAGTGAATTTCTCTTAGTTAGTATAATCAAAGAATATGAAATTAGGATATGCTTTTATTAATTTGCTATATATGCTTGTGGTAGAAAATGATTCTGTAACCATTTTTGTATTCATATTTTTATCTTAATATTTAGATCTTAATTTACTTTATTAATCTTCAGTTAATAGATTTAAGTTTAAGTTTATAAAATCAAAACCCCCTATTTTCATAAATAGGAGTTATTTTCCAAATCGTCTATAAGAAAGACCCGTACTTACTATATACTAAACCATGACATTTTAAACAACTTAAAATATGGTTTAAATTGACTATTCATCTAAATGCATCAAATAGATTTACCCATAAAAGAGGAAGGCATTGTGGTAGAGGGTTTAGGGGAGAACCCACAAGCCAAGATGATAACTTTGGGAGCATCAAAATGAAAATACCTTTGAAAAAATGATCCAGAAGGATACTTGGAGTAGGAAATGAAGGTGGAATTAATCTTTGAATGCCACAACTACTCCGAGAAGAAAAAGGTAAAATTAGATTCTATTGAGTTTATTAATTATGCTATAATATGATAGGGTCAATTTGTGATAAATAAGAGGTGAAACCATGAGAGATCCATTGGGAGGAGATGACAATCATGAGGATAAGATTTGTTCCTAGCCACTACTACAGGGACTTGCAACAAAAATTACAATGACTTACCCAAGACTAAAATCGTGGATGACTATTATAAAGAGATGAAGATGTTATGATTTGCTCCAACATAGAACAGAAGCTATTACGACTCAATTTTTTAGTGGATTAAACCAAAAAATTGCCAATGTGGTAGAGCGTTGGAGGACATGGTGGACATGGTTATAAAAGTGGAAAGACAACTCAAGAGAAGGGCCATATGTTCCTTGTAAAAATGAAGCTCTTTTAATACATGGAAATCCAATTGGAGGAAGGAAAACCTAAGGGAAAGGACAAAGTTCATGGAAAAGATCGGTAAAACCAAGACTCAAACTTCTAATCGTGATATTAAATTTTTTCATTTCCTTGATATGGGACATGCAACTTTACAATGTCCAATCAAGAGTACCATGATTATACATATGAATGCAGAAATGGAAACCAAAAGTGAAAGTGAAGATTATAAAATGCCACCACTTGAAGATGCTAGTGATGAAGATAGTACATATTCAAGGGTGAGGCACTTTGCCTCATAACTAGGCTTGCTTTGAGTGCACAAGCTAAAAAAGAAGACATGAGCAAGAAAGGTGATATAAACCCCAGAGAACTAACCTTAAAAAACCACAAAGAAAAAGCAATGTAAACCCAAAAAATCGTAACCTTAGAACCCAACAACAAATTGAAGAGCAATAATCCAAGAATTTAGAAATCAAATCGAGGGATTAATTCAAATGTCACTAAACACACACCACAATGTTTAATACCTTTTTAAGTTCACAAGTTCTACGAAGAATCAAGAAAAAAACAAAATCTCACAATAATTTAATTGATAATACTTTGTGCTATAATAATAACACTTCTCCAATTATCTTTGCGTGCACACCAAAATTAATATCTCTTGCTTGTACTCCACATCCAAGGCTCCTAATGTAACCACACGTGCCACTGATAAATTGCTTTAGTTAAATTGATCACACATGGGCCCTTTCATTTGAGCTCTTCTTGATAAACACTATTTTTAACTCATTCAGATGCTCTTGAATCAGCCAAACAATCTTTTACGTCACCACACAATTAAACCATTTTTTTTTACAGCTACTTACTTATGATCGCGTGTACATAAAATATAACATCATTTAGGAAGATAAAACCACTTAAACCAAACTAAGAATTAACCTTCATCTAAAATCATAGGGGAAACCTTTTTAACTTGTTTCTTAGGAGAATTTTAATGAAGTCCTGTAAAACCTAGATACCATATACATGGTCACTTGATGCCCTCCTGCTTTATCAAGCTTGTATTGAATTTATGATGTGTTTTTCTGAAGGTACAAATTAAACTTCCCCCTTAATTAACCGAAGTGGACTCCTCTGTTCGCCTCTCCCTAATCTCAAATGACAAAGATATCACATTTTTCATGTATTATATTTTCATTAATCCATCAAGCGAAAACTTCACCATTAAACAGTCAAAAGAGTGGATACAATCTATGAACATGATGGTAGGAATACCAAAATTGTCTTAGCAACATGCTCAAATTAGGAGCAAGAGTTGATGAAGTTCTCAACTTAAACAAAAATGTATTTTAATTCCTACTTATTAGGTAAAGTAACGGGTTTGTTTTGTTAAATAAACTTGTAATACCTTATCTAATAAATAAAATATTAAAATTAACTTTAACAGTATAATACTTCCCGTACCATTTTTCACATGGACAGAGTTCATTTACTTACACAAAAAAAAAATAGCTAGCTAGATCATAAAACAAAAAATAGAACAAAGAAATCAAAGCATGGAGATACCTGCCAAACAAGGAAGAAAACGAAAAAAGAAAAAGAAAGGAAAATAATCTCTTAATTGGTTGGTTAATGGTGATTAATTAAACCCTTGAGCCAGCAGGAACAGCAGCAGTAGTAGTATCCTTATGCATAGGATCAGTCCCATAGCGGCTACTAAATAAACCAGCATGTATGAACATCAGGTACATCAATTGTGTGAATGTCAATATTATTATGAAGGCCTCCTATACCCTTAGTCTCCATCCTCTGTATCCTCCTACATTTATTTGCTTGCATGCCAATCTATATCATATGAATACATTCAGAATGACTAATTTAAGTGCTGATTTTGTAATGACTTCCTTGTATTTGTAATTGAAATTTACCAAAAGGCTAGAGCAGTAAGTGACCATGCCACTAGTGATGATGACCCTGCAGCAGCAAGACTGTCATTCCTCCAAGCTCTTATATGGCTTGCACCAGCCAACTTTGATGCCACTCCAAGTACTCCAGCCACTATTCAGAATGTCAAAAAACAAACATTGTTGCCCCATTTCCTCCAAAACCTATAAATTAATTATATAGAATTAATGACAAATATTAGAAAATGATTTAAACAATGAGGGTTCACTTACTTGGGTGCTTAATTTTGCCATTGATATATCTATTGAGGCACCAACTAGAAAAACCCACCACAATAAGATACATGATCAAATTCATAAACAACAATGGAGCTGCCAAGCTCCTCCCAACTGTATGAAAGCAGTATTTGTTGAAATGTTATTTTTCTGTTAAGAGTTTGTTACAGATTAAAACAAACTCTCCCCTCTTGTAATCTGCTATAAATATGGAAGGATCTAGATCTCTCAGCAGTTTTTGAGAGTTGATTTTTTACAGAAAACTTATTCAGTTTTATGTTTTCTTTCTTGGTATCAGAGCACCTAATTTTTTTTTCTCTTCCGTCTCTGTTAAGATTCTTCTCTATCAGATCAGAGTCCTAATTTTTCTTCGCTGAGAAAGATCGCGATTTAAAGATTTTGATCAAGAACCTTTCTTATCTGATCTTGTGATGTCTACCACAGCTACTGGATCGACTACTTCGTCTTCATTCTCATATTCCATTGGAGCAACTCAGCTTTCCTCCTTTGCTCCTGCTTCAGATTTGCAATTTTTTAATCATACATTTCCTGTTAAACTTGACAGATCAAATTATGTCATTTGGAGATCGCAGATAGATAACATGATATATGCAAATGGATTTGAGAACTTCATCGAAGGTTTATCAGTTTGTCAGAGAAAGCGATTCCCTCTCTTGGTGTTATCAATCCGAGTTTGTAAATTGGCGTCGTCGGGATAGATTGATCTAAGTTGGATCTCTCACGCTCAGCTCTGAGGTAATGGCTCGGATTGTAGGCCGTACCACGTCAAGCTCGGCTTGGAAAGCTCTTGAGAAGATCTTCTCGTCTTCCTCGCGAGCTCGTCTTGTGCGACTACGACTACGATTCTGCGAACAACTAAGAAAACTTCAATTTCAATGATTGAGTTTATTATGAAAATCAAAAGTCTTTGTGATAATCTTATTGACGAATAGGAGAGCACGTAACAAATGAAGATCAAATTATGAATTTGTTAGGTGGTTTGAGGATACGACTATAATGTTTTAGTCACTTCCAATTAGTACAGAAGACAATCGACTCACCCTTGAAGATGTTCGTAGTCTTAACTTCTCGCTCTTGAGCATCGTTTGGAGCAACTAAACTTTGTTGATGAGGCTGGAGTCATGTCTGTTAATTTTGCTCAAAACAATAAATATACAAGTGGAAGGAGCTATAGCGAGAACAAATCGAAGCCGTCACCATGTAGCCTTTGGACATGGAGCAAACTCGAATTATGCCTACGGAGGAAGGGGTTGCAATCGTGGAGGCCGAGGTGGAAGAGTCAACAGCAACGATCAAACAAAACCTCGATGTCGACTTTGTGGTAAATTTGGACCTGACTGTTCAAAATTGTTATCACGGAGTTTGACATAAGTTCAGACTCGAATCCTCCGGCCAACAATCAAGCTCGAGTTCTATGTCGTGAATGCTAGCTCACTAACACGATTCTTTGATAACTTCATGGTACTGAACTGCGGAGCAACCCGTCACGTGACTCAAAATACTGGTGGTCTCTCCAACATCACTCACTTACACCGAACAGAAAGGGTTACCATTGGTAATGGTAAGCAAATCCCCATTTCGTGTTGGTACTACCTCTCTTATTTGATTCTTGATTCTTTGTCTAAACAAAGTATATCGTATTCGCTTCACTTTCTCATGACAACCTCGTCGGTGTGGCTAAACTTTGTCTTGATAATAATTCAATGATTGAATTTTATCCTAACCATTTTGTTGTGAAGGACAAGTGTTAGAAAAGCTACAGCTCGGGCGAGAAATGAGAATGGCTTGTATAAGCTTCGATTATCAACTCCGAAGACTCAGCGTAATAACTCTTTTTATGTGCCTGATATGATGTGTCGGCTTTCAATCTCTCCAAGCGATAGCGACAAAGTTTGGCGTGATCGACTTGGACATGTCAAATACATTGTTGTACAAAAGTTTTGAATATTGTGTAGTCTTTCTTGCTCGATGAATAAAGATGCGGTTTGTTCTCTGTCGATATCTTTAAGAGTCGTCGATTGCCTCCCGTTTCTCGTTCTCGACGCCTTCTCCTTTTAGATCTTATTCATGCGATATTTGGGGGAATGACCCGCATGTTGTCCAACATGGCTTGGATATTTCATTCTTTTTGTTGATAATCGTACACGTTTCACGTGGTTTTCCTCTACGGACTAAGGATCAAGCTTTAAAAGTCTTTATTCGATTTCAAACTATGGTTGAAAATCAATTTCTGACAAAATAAAAACACTTCGGTCGGATAATGGAGGGAATTCAAGATGTTTGCTCGATATCTTCGGACCAGGTATTGCTCGCATGGGATTCTCACGCCACATACTTCTTCTCAAAATGGGAGAGTTGAAAGAAAGCATCGTCGTATAGTAGAAACGGGGGTTAGCTCTCTTGGCTCGGAAACTTAACACCTTTAAAATATTGGCTATATGCATTTCAAATTGTTGTGCATTTAATCAATAGAATGCCTACTAAAGTTTTGGATTTCTCTGCTCCGTATTCATTCTCTTGATAAAATTCACGATTACAATTTGCTAAGAATTTTTGGCTACTTTTATGCTTCCCGTTTATACGTCCGTTCAATAAACGTAAAAATTTCTGATATAGAGTCCGTTGAATGTGTTTTTATGGGATATTCAGCTATTCATAAGGGATACTTGTGTTTAGACTACCGATCGGCGAGATCTATGTTACACGTCATGTAATCTTTGATGAAAACAAGTTCACTTTTGCCTTACCTACTACTCAGGTTGTTCCTATTTCATCGAGACTCTAATCTGCTAACTACGATCTTACTGCTTTCTTATTACTCCCTCCTTTGAGACAGTCCACTGCATCCGGATCTACTTCATTCATTCAGGATTACCTTCGCACTCTTACAGGCCTTCAGTGATGAACTATCTAAACACACCATCTCTTAACAATCTGAACATACTCTTCCTCAAGAACCTATAGCAGTAACTAGAAGGATGGTGACCAGGTCTCAGAATGGAATAGTTAAAAAGAAACAATTATTTCTAGCCACAAGACAGAAGGAACCAATAACTATTCGGGAAGCAATGAAGGATCCAAACTGGGTAACTGCGATGCAAAATGAAATAGAGGCTTTACAAAGAAACAATACATTGGAGCTGGTTGATCCTCCTTCCTCTGTCAATGTCATTGGATGTAAATGGATTTTCAAGCATAAATATAAGGCAGATGGGTCTTTGGAAAGGCATAAAGCACGATTGGTGGCAAAGGGCTATAATCAAACTCAAGGGTTGGATTTCTTTGAAACCTTCAGTCCTGTTGTGAAGCCAGCCACGGTAAAAATAATTCTCACTCTTGCTCTTACTTATGGTTAGACAGTAAGACAATTGGATGTACAAAATGCATTCTCAAATGGAGAACTTGAAGAGGATATATACATGTCTCGTATGAGGTTCTCTCCGTGATGGTTTCCTCACAAGTTATGTAAACTTAGGAAAGCTTTATACGGCTTGAAACAGGAACCACGAGCCTGGTTTACCAAATTAAGCCATGCCTTGCAAGAATGGGGCTTCCAATGTTCTAGGTCAAATAGTTCCACGTTTGTGAAATTTGGTAGAACTGACACCCTTATTGTTTTGGTATATTTGGATGATATTCTTACATCCTTCAGTAGTTCCGCATTACAGATTGAAGGCCTTATAAAATAGCTCAACTCTGTTTTTTCCATGAGGGATCTTGGTCAATTGTCTTATTTCCTTGGCATTGAGATAATTTATGATGATCAATCGATTCATTTATCTCAAACCAAGTATATCGTGACGACTTGCTTGAGAGAGCAATGCATGTGACTATAAACGTACAATGACTCGGGTGCTCTTGGCCAGCTTTGTCTCGATATGATGGAGAGCCTTTTAAGGATCAAACAAAATATAGAAGCATAGTTGGAGCATTACAATATGTCAACTTTAATTAAATAGGACATAACTTTTGCGATTAGCAAAGCATGTCAATTTATGCCTGATCCGCATGCTGCATTGGCTTTACATGACATTACGAGATATCCAAGAGGTACAATGCGTGAGGCTTACGCCTCAAATCCTTCTACTCATCTTCAAGTTCAAACTTATGCAAATCTTGAATATGCTTCACTCGATGATCGACAGACTCGATAGGGTATTGTTTGTTTCTTGGCGATAATTTGGTTTCTTGATGCAACTAAGCAGAAAGTTATCTCTAGAAGTAGTCTTGAATCAGAATAAGAGGTCTTGCCATAGCGACGGTTGTATGGACATTATCCCTTTTAAAGAGGCATGCATTCCTCGACAAGAAGTGCATGTCCTCTAGTTTGACAATATTGGCTCCGGTATATATGATAGCCAATCCTGTGTTTCATGCTTTCGGTCTAAACATATTGAAATTGACATTCACTTTGTTCGTGACTTAGTGCTTAAAAAGAAGGCTGTAACTCTGCTATGTTCCAACGAAGATCGACTAGGTGATTTGCTCACCATGACATTTATCAAGCTCAGGGTTCGACGTCTTGAAGTCAAGACTTTGCATCGTGCCTCGACCGCTTGACTTGCGGGGGATGAAAGCTTGATGTTGTTGAAATGTTATTTTTCTGTTAAAAGTTTGTTACAGATTAAAACAAACTCTCCCCTCTTGTAATCTGCTATAAATATGGAAAGGATTTAGATCTCTCAGTAGTTTTTGAGAGTTGATTTTTTACAGAAAACTTATTCAGTTTTATGTTTTCTTTCTCTATAGCCATTAATTTATCTGGTACTCAAGTACAACACAAAATATTTAGCAGTAAGCTAAACCTTTTTAATTTGCAGCAACTTAACCTAGCTTTGAAAGTCTTTTAATGAGGACTAGAAGCTAGTATTAAATGTATATATAGAATTGCAAAGCTTATAGGTATTGATACGTGTTAATGAAACTACAAAAGCATGTGGATTTTGGGTTAACAAGTGGAGGGACACTTGTCAAAAGACAAGTTTGTAGCTTTCATTGAAGTTTTTTCTCTCTTACGACCTCAAAGTAAAATCAAACGGTGAATTATCAAGAGAATATACATTGTCTGTCCCCCAATGAAACTCTCTAGAAAACAACGGTGAAAATTGATCCATGTGTTAATTATGGGAATGGTACCGGTACCTAAGTTTAAAATTAGCGTCCATTTTCATTCATGTTATTGAAGTGTTCTAATCTAGTACTCCAATTACTTTGATGGTTTTAGTATTAACTACTGTGAATAAAAAATCTGCTATTAAAGTTAAAAGCTAAGGTAGTAAATTGGAACTATTTTATGTTAATTAAATGATAATTAATTATATTAATTACAAATGAAAGAAAAAGGAAAAAAGAATAATGAAAATAGGAAAGCCTATGAGTTTTTCTTTACATAAATTAAGGTATAAAATTTCATAATGTTAGTAAATTAATTATTATTAAAGGCTTTGTGCATAAAAAAGAAAGATGAGAAGAGAGTAAAGAAAAAAGAGAAAAGAAAAAGCTTAAAAGATCATGTAATATTTGGTTGTAAATATTGTAATTCCTTTTTTTTATTGAAATAATTTATTAAAATTTTATTTGTTATTTTATCCACATTTATTTTATATTTTTGTCAATTTGGTTGGGAATATTGTAATTCCTTTTCTTTATTGAAATAATTATATTAAAATTTTATTTGTTATTTTATCCATATTTATTTATATTCTCATAAATTTGGTTGTTCAAAAAATTATCATTTTCTTAACAATTGTATTAGAGCCTTGATAAAAGATTATGATCCATAGACAACTATACTCGAGTGTGAGTGAAGGTAGCTAAAGAAGGAAATGTGAAACTTGAAAAGTTTGATGGTGCAAATTTTGGATTCTAGAAAATGCAAATAGAGGACTATTTGCATAAAAAAGCTATATCAATCTCTTTAGGGAGAAACAGCAGAAAAAATGAAAGATGAAGAATGGGCTATTCTTGACCGAAAAGCCCTCGAAGTCGATCGATTTATGTTATCATGCAAAGTTTCTTTTAACATAGTAAAGGAAAAGACCACAATAGGTCTTATGGTAACTCTATCCAATATATATGAGAAACCATTGGCCTTAAATAAGGTATATCTTATGAGGCGATTGTTCAATATGCAGATGAAGGAAGGTGTGTCAATAGGTCAATATCTAAATCAACTCAATATATTCACAACCTAGTTGAGTTCAGTGGAAATTGATTTCAACGAGAAAGTTTGATTCTTTTATCATCTCTACCTGATAGATGAAATGCTACAATCACAACAGTGAATAGTTCAGTATGAAGCAATAAGTTAAAATTTGACAATGTTCTAAATCTTGTCCTCGGTGAAGAAATCTGACAAGGAGGGTCGGGTGAAGCTTCAACCTCCCCAATTTTGAATACTGAGTCTCAAGGAAGAACTAGAGGTAATGTACATTGTAGATCAAGTTATCATGATATATTAAAGGATAGAAGGTCTAAATCTAGAAATCTAAACAATTCTTATAACTATAGGACCATTGAGTGTTGGAATTGCTGGAAGACGAAGCATTATAAAAATGAATGCAATAGTGCACCTAAGGATCAGGTGGTAAAGGTAGAAGAAAATGTAACATCAAACTCAAGAGGAGATGATGCATTGATATGCTATTTGGAGAGTAAATAAGAGTCTTAGGTGTTAGACTATGGAACATCATTTGATGCTACTTCACAAAAAGAACTCTTCAAGAACTATGTGCCTAGAAACCTTGGTAATGTATACCTTGGTGATGATCAAACATGTGATATTGTTGATAAAAGTGCAGTGAATATTAAGTTATGGGTTCATATAGGAGTTGAAAGATGTTAGACATATTCCCAACTAGAGGAAAAACTTAATCTCAATAAGGTAATTGACCAGTGAAGGTTATAACATGACTTTTCATGATAATGATTGGAAGATTTCAAAATGTGCAATGAAATTGCATGTAGCAAAAAGAGTGGTACTTTTTATACGATAGTAAGGGTATGCTATTCAATTAAAGTTTCTACAGGCAACAATGATCCTAACTTGTGGCACCAGAGACTCGATAACACTAGTGAAAAAGGGCTCCAAATTATGCACTCAAAGGGAATATTATCAAGTCTACAATCAATTGAAATTAACATGTGTGAAGACTACAAACTTGGAAATCATAAGAGAGTTAGCTTTCACACAAGTTTCAAAACCCTAAAGAAATTGATATTAGAGCTTGTTCACTCTGATGTTTACAAACCAATGATTGTCTCATCCATTTATGGTAAACACTATTTCGTGACTTTCATTGAAAATCACTCTAAGAATGTATGGGTTTATTTTTTTAAGCATAAGTCCAAACTGTTTAAGGCTTTTAGAATAAGGAAGGCCATGGTTGAGAATGATATAGGTTTAAAGATAAAAAAGCTCAAAATCAACAATGATGGCGAATATGAAGACACCATATTCAAGACATTTTTCGATAAGCATGGAATCAAAATGGAGAGAACCGTTCTAAGTATACCTTACCACATGTAGTTGAACATATTAATTATACATTGACTGAGAGAGCCAGAAGCACGTGTATGCAATTAGGCCTACTAATAGGCTTAGAAACATGCAAACATACATGATCAAATCACACAAGTGATAAATAATTTAAGAAAAAAATTTATTAAACCCACGAGGAATGTTATAATAAACATCACTAATTATTAGTTTATTAATAAAGTAAAAAGGGGGTTTTGAAAATATTTTTTAAAATAAATAAAATAATAAATAAGATATGTAAGCACATAAATCAAGAGATATATGTAATTATGGAACAATCCTCACCACTAATCTATTATCTAACCCATTATATCATAATTTAATAGTAAAACTATCATTGAATTAACAATAATAGCTTGGGAATCTATGCATTAGTCCACAGTGACTTCTAACCCACATTTTCTTATTTTTAATTAAAGTAGAATATTGTCGTAAATCAATCCTAAATCATAATATAGACCTATTCATAGTTGCTAAATAAAATTCATTCATCATATTACATATGAAAAATGAGATAACTAGACTTTACAAGATCACAATTCTTAGCAACCGTCATCAAAGGTATCAACTCTACTTGTCACACTATCACTAAGAAATAAGGTACCATTTCAAATAAAATATAAGCAAATATCATAACTAACAAATAAATAGGGGTAGATATTCCCGGCTGTCACATGGGAAAACTTATGTATTCTTAGGATAATTTAGTAATATCTTAAACTAGAATTAAACATATACATGCAGTGAATTAGTTAGTCACTCTAAGTCATACATGCATAGTTGTGGAATTTAATCATAGACTCAAGCACATCAAAACTTAATGATATTATCTAAAAATCATTATAATATTTTATCAATTAAAATCACAGTCTATAGCTTGAAAATTACCCATAACCACATAAATAAATTAGTTAGGTAGATTCATAATTAAAATAAATAGAAAGCATAAAAGAAGAAAAGGAGGAAGAAGAAGAATATTATTGGTTAATATCAATGGTTGAATAACAACTCCTTAATTGCCTCTTTCAATTCCTATATTGACTCTAGCCTTTAATTTCTCTATCTCATATATTTTCATTATATTTCTATGTCTACAATCTATATAATGTATGGCTCATTATGTGGCCTAACTTGTGGCTTTTTTTGTTGTTCACCCTAACTACAAATTATAGTAAATGAGTAACATTGTAATTACAATTAGTAAGGGTAAGGTTGTAGAGATCTAAAACATTTGAAATGCTAATCTATAAATCTAGAATAGTTTGGATAGAGATATACTAAAAATATGGATATTACTTTGCATATCCGTATACTCGGGCAACGACACTCGTTGACTCATGCCGCGGTGCCACTTTATTTCTAGATCTATAAGATTTATCCCAAGGGTGTTGTGCTACAACGCATATATAATCAATCCGCAACATGCCCTTAGTTTTTACAAATTGATATTTTGACCCCTTCTTAATGTATCTTATTTGCATTTAGGTCCTTCAATGTATGAAAGTTATACCCCTAGTTGTGAGATTTGATTAGTCTTTTGTCATTTGAATCTTTTAATTCTAAAAATACCTTAAATACATAAAAACATATCCCATAATTTTGAAAACAATATTTATAAAATACTTGGGTTAAAATACAATATTAAAACCTAATTCACTTAATTAATTCCAATAAATCACAAGATATACATGCTTTATAGGCACGTGTCACCTACCAAAGTATTTCTGAGAAAAAGCAGTTAATATAATAGCTTACTTGATCAATTGAGGCGTATCTATTTCATTGGAAAATAAAATACTAGAGGAAGTATGGAGCAAAATAGAAGTAAAACTCTCACATCTATAAGTTTTTGGTTGCATAGAATATTTGCATATCACTGATCAAGATGAAAACAAAAGGACGATTAGTATTAGAGATGTGATATTCAATGAAAGATTGATGTATAAGGACATATATAGTGCAAGTTCTAGCAACTCAGAATAGAGTGGGCCAGTATATGTAGATATGGATGATGTCCCAAATAGTTATATGATAAAGCATATATTTGATAGTTCTCAATTAGAAGAAGTAGTTAGAAAAAACAATATATAACTATCTGACACAACTCAACCTCCTACTCCAGCTCCTACAATTTAAAAGGTTTCTAGTCCATATATATCTAATAGTAGATACGTGGATTATATGTTGCTGACTAATGGAGGAGAACCTGAATGCTATGATGAAGTATGTCAGACTGAAGATGCCATAAATTCCTTGATCTTTGAAAAAATATGGGAACTAACAAAGTTACCCATAAGAGAGAAGGCCATTCATAAAAAATGGGTGTATCAGGTGAAAGGGAAGCATGATAGTTCCAAGAGATACAATGCTCGGCAAGTTGTCAAAGGATTCTAGGAAAGGAAAGGAATTGACTACAATGATATTTTTGCTCTTTAGTCTTCAACATTTTTTCAATAAAGAGATATACATGCACTAACCAGAGAGTTTTTTTTTTCATAAAAGGGCAAGAAGTGTCAGGTGTGCAGACTGAAGAAGAGCTTGTATGGATTAAAATAAGCTCCAAGACAGTCACATAAGAAGATCAATGCCTTCATGCACATAGAAGGTTTTCAGAAGTGTAACACTAAACATTGATTCTACTTTAAGATATATATGTCCAGTTATATCATCTTACTACTTTATGTTCATAATATATTAGTAATAAGACCAATTATGAAGGAGATCAAAATGTTGAAGCAAAAATTTTCAAAAGAATTTGACATGAAAGGCATTGGACAGACAAAGAAGATTCTTGGGATAAAAATCACTAGAGATAAACAAAGAGGTACTTTGAAATTATCTCGGGAGGAGTATATCATACATGTTTTGTAGAGATTTAACATGTGCGATGCCAAGGCAGTTAGCACACCCTTGGCAAGTCACTTTAGCCTATCCAAGGATCAATGTCCTCAAACGAAGGAAGATAAAAGCTTCATAACTAAGGTTATGTATGCCTTAGCAATTGGTAGTTTTATGTATGTAATGGTCTATACAAGACCAAATATTGGCCATGCAATGAGAGTTGTTATTAGGTTTATGTCAAATATAATAAAGACTCACTTGGAAGCAATGACGTGGATTCTGAGGTATTTATAAGACACCATAAAGAAGTGTTTGTATTTTACTAGAGGAGAGTTAAAAGTACAAGGGTACGTTGATTCATACTTTGTAATGAAATTCGATCACCGAAGGAACACCACTAGTTATATGTTCACTTTGGGTACTATAAATGTTAATTGAATGTCATAGATACACAAGATTAATGCATTATCCACTACAAAATATAGAAGCTAGTAAATAGTTGATATTACTTCAAGGGTTATTAACTGGGTTAGGAATCAAGGAAGAGAAGAAATTTGTGTAAAATGATAATCAAAATGCGATACATCTGGCAAAGATTACTGCATTTCATTCTACAACTAAATATATTGGACTTTGTTATCACTTTATCGTATCTCTATTGGAGGATGAAGTCTTAACACTTAGAATATCCTTGATAGCAAGAATCCAACATAAATATTGACAAAGACAATAACTATTAAAAAACTAAAGCTATGTTCAGCTTAAATTGGTTTGCAAGAGTGACCAGAGCTAGAAAAGTAACTAGATTGATTAAGTTATGAAGAAAGATTCAATTCAATCTTTAAGTAGATAATTTTTATTCAAATAATAATTAATTATATTACTTACAAATCAAAGAAAAATAATAAAAATAGAAAACTTAGCATATGATAGTTTTTTTTAAATAAATTAAGGTACCAAGTTTTATAATATTAATAAATTAATTATTATAAAAGGCTTCATGGAGAGAAAAGAAAGATGAGAAGAGGAGAAAGAAGGGAGAAAAGAGGAAGGAGAGAGAACAATAAGCTTAAAAGAGCTTGTATTATTTGATTGTGAATATTGTTATTTATTTTTTTTATTGAAATAATTTTATTAAAAATTTATTTGTTATTTTATCCACGTTTATTTCATATTCTCATAAATTTATTTGCATTTTATTTAATTAGCTAGGTACTAATTGGAAGGAACCATTTAACTAAGAGGATACTAAATTGAAACTTTTCAATAGTATAGATGAAATGAGATATTAGTTTCTAAACTTAGTTACCTCAGCGGTACATAACCTGCCACCTCATGTATTTCAGATTATTTTCACTCTTTAACGATAACAAATTTAAGGGTGTGTTTGTTTGTCTTTTGGATTTCGTAAAAAAGTGCTTTATGACTAAACAAGAAAATAATGTTTAGAGTTCTTTTGGAGCTCAGAAAACACACTTTGTAATTGCTAACATACTTCTACTTCAAACCAATATTTTTATAAAACTACTTCGTATTTGAAACTTCTTTTAATAAAAAAATGGGTAACATCACAAGTCATTTATGATATATTTAATTTACCGTATTAGTTATATTAAGTATAATTATATTAAATTATATTATAATTATTTTTTTAAATATTTAATGATAACATATATAATATATTTGGATAAAAATGAGGACAAATATTTTGATAAAATAATTTGTATTTAAAATTATATTTAATTTGATTTATGTAGATTATATATTAAAATAATTTTATTATAAAAATTTATTTAAATTAATATCTAAAAATTAAAAATACTTTTATTTTTAATTTTAGACGAAAGAAAAGGTCGAAACATATAATTTTATAATTGAAATTCCAAATAGACTAAACAAATTGTCAAGTATAATTTTAATCCACACTCATGTTGGTATTAAATTTTTACGTAACCGTATAATTTTTATTTTATAAATGCGATCTCACCTCTCAGTTAACCATATGATTGTATGAAAGTTATATCGTAAGAGTATTTAATACTATATAACAAATATATTTTTAGTTATGTAAAAAAAAATTAGTTCTTTTATTATTTTTTTATAATGGCTTAATCTTTTTATTTTAAAAATAATTATATTATTAAAAAAATTACTGTGTTGCAGTTGATATAGCTAAACTAACCCGATATATTTGTATCTAATAAAAATACAACCAAATTGACTTAGACTCTAAGTCTAGTAATTCAATTTAAAACAGCTAACCATAACGTATTAAAAAGTGCTCAAAGATTTCCAGAAATTTCATATTTTTAGAAAATTTTACAATTTTAAAATAACAAATATTTTATACTCCTTATTTGCAAATTTAATATATTGCTCAAAAACTGTAGCTCAATGACACTAAAATATTAGCCGAGGCATGTAAATAGGAGATCAATATTCGATTTTAAAATGTTTATTAATGAGTATGAGTTAAACACTTCATATATTTATAAGCTTTTAATATAATTTCATAGTATGTCAATATGTAAAATTAAAGGTGTATTTGAAAAAATATAAAAAGTCCGATATATCTATTTTACATAACGTCATTGATGACAAATATTGTGTTTCTCTGTTAATTATCATATATATTTCATAACTTTTCTGTTATGTGTTTTTATGTACAAGAGTATTGATTATGTATATTAAAAAATGAAACTAAAACCCTAACCCTAGCAGCTCATGCACACCCATACTTTCTACTCCACTAAACATTATTGTCTATCATTTTCCTACTCTACTAATATTGTTGTCTGCCATTGTCATAGCACACGCCAACACTCCCCCTCAAGTTGGTGCATATATGTCTTTTATGCCCAATTTGTCAAATGAGTTGTAGAAGTTCTTTGCATACACAGATTTTGTGAGTATATCACCCAATTGATCTTCTGATTTAACAAATGGAAGCTGAATAATCTTTTATTCAAGATTTTGTTTGATGAAGTTCCGATCTACTTCATCATGCTTCGTGCGATCATGTTGAGCTGGATTGTGGGAGATGACAATGACTGCTTTGTTATCACAAAATAAGTTCATTTCAGAATTAGGAGCAACACTAATCTCAGTTAGAAGTTTTTCAACCAAAGGAACTCACATAATCCTTTGACCATTCCTCAAAATTCAACTTCAACGCTAAATAAGGCAACTACCTTTTACTTCTTGCTCCTCCATGTAACAAGATTGCCCCCACAAAAGTAAAGTATCCAGCAATAGATTTCCTATCCTTGATATTCCCTGCCTAGTCTGAATCTGTATATCCAACGACTTCCAATTGATCATTCTTTGAAAACATAAGTCCTTTCCCAGGGGAGGATTTTAAATAACGAAGTACTCGCATGACGGCATCCATATGGTCTTCACTTGGGTAGTGCATGAACTGAATCACGACACTCACAACATAAGCAATATCAGGTCGAGTATGAGATAAATATATGAGTTTACCCACTAACTATTGATATCTTTGTTTATTTGCTAGTACTTGGTCCACATATTCTCCAAGTTCATGATTTTGAACCATTGGAATATCGACAGGTTTACAATCTAGTAATCATGCCTCTGCTAGTAGGTCTAGAGTATATTTTCTTTGGGAAATACATATGCCTTCTTTTGATCTTGTTACCTCAATGCCTAAAAAGTATTTGAGCCCCCAAGTTCTTCATTTCAAACTCATTTGAAAGTTGTTATTGAAGCTTAGAGATTTCTTCTTTATCATCCCCTCTAATGATCATGTCGTCTACATAAACTATAAGGGCTGCTATTTTTCCTAATCGATGTTTTAGAAAAAGAGTGTGGTCATAGTTGCTTTTTTGAAACCCATATTTCTTCATTGTTGAACTCAACCTGCCAAACCATGCTCGAGGTGATTATTTTAGTCCATACAATGCTCATTGTAATCTACAAGCAGTTTCTTTTCTTGGTGTAACAGTATATCCTGGTAGGATATCTATGTAAAATGTCTTATTCAAGATCACCATAAAGGAAGGCATTTTTCACGTCAAATTGGTGCAATGGCCGATCTAAATTTGCTACAAGAGATAACAAAACTCTAACAGTTTTTAGTTTAGCCACAGGTGAGAAGGTTTCCTGATAATCTATACCATGTTTCTATGTATACCCTTTTGCTACTAGCCTTGCCTTATATCGATCAACTGACCAATCTGCTTTATACTTAATAGAGAAAATCTACTTGCATCCTACCATCTTCCTCCCTTGATACAACTCGCTTAACACCCATGTGTTATTCTTCTACAATGCCTCAAATTCTTCTTTTATAGTTTGAGCCTAGTTTGGATCAAATAGGGCTTCTTAAACGCTACTTGGAATTTGACATGAGGAGAGTGTTTGTGCAAACGCCTTATAGGTTCTGATAACCCTTAAGTAGATACATAATTGGCTATTGGATACTTGGATTGTCGTTCTTCTTTGTCTTGAGAGTATCAATTCGAAGGTTTGCCTCGATTGTGTCTAAAAGGTAGAACATAACCAACAGATGTATCTATAGCATTAGTTTGTAAAGGTGTGATAGAAGAGCTTACCTCAGGAGTATTCTCAACAAGAGGATCATTGGGTACTAGAGAGTGGAAGGGTGCATTAACCACTGCATCTTCTGGAGATTCAGTCACTAATTTAGATTCAATTCTTAGAAGTTCGGGTCTAGGTACTGGCTCATCCATATTTTTGGCATTATCCGAGTATGTCAGATTGTTACTAATGTCTAACACTTCAACATCAAGTCAATTTCGTTCTTCACCATAACTCTCCCCCTGAAAAGGGTAATTGGATACTGGTGATGGGAAAAAATTCAAATTCTAGGAAAGTGACATACATGGTAATGTAGGTTCTTTTAGTAATACGATCATAGCATCAATATCCCTTTTTTGTACTCCATACCCCAAGAATACACATCGGATAACACATGGATCCAACTTAATTCGTTGATTTTTATGGAGGTGGAAAAAAACAACACATCCAAAAATTCGGGGCAAAAGCATCAAAATAGTAGGCAAGGGAACATGATCAGATAGCACCTTTAATGGAGTCTGAAATTATAAGGTTTTTGTAAGCATACAGTTTAATAGATACACAACTGTAGTAACAGCATCACTCCAATATTTACTAGGCATATGTGCATTGATTAGTAAGGCCCAGATAGTTTCTAAAATATGCCTATTCTTCCTCTCTACAGTCTCATTCTATTGTGGGGTTTATGAACACGAGGTTTCATGGAGAATACCATGGTTGTCTAAGTATGTACGAAATTGTTGATTAACATACTCCCCCTCATTATCAAACCTAAGGATCTTAATTTTTTCAAAAAATTGTCTAAATCATGGAATGAAACGAGTTAAATGTAGAAAATACTTCATCTTTATGTTTGAGAAGGTAAAGCCATGTCATTCGTGTACAATCATCAACAAAAATTGCAAACCAACGATGACCCGATGACGTAGTGATCGGGGAAGGTCCCCAAACATCAAAATGTACTAAAGCAAAATGAATCATAGTTTTATGCATGCTCATAGGATAAGATACCCTATGACTTTTTGCTAAGATACAAATATCATATTCGAAATCTGAGTGTGTGACATTTGAAAATAAACTAGGTAGTAGGTGCTTTAAATACCCAAATGATGGATGCCCAAATCGACGATGACATAACCAAATTTATCGCTCCTTGTTACTAACCGTGTGTTGCATGTGATTGGCTCTTCTTGAACTGAGGTCATCCACGTAATATAAGCCTCCTCTCTTAGTACCACGCCCAATGATCTCCTTGGTGAGAATATCCTGAAGAAGACAAAAGGTAGAATACATCAATACTACACAGTTAAGATCTGAAGTAACTTGAATTACAGACATTAGTTTGTTTGAAAGAAAGGGTACAAGTAATGTATTAGATAATGATAATGAAGGAGATAAAGTCACTATTCTGTCCCATGTAACTGGATAAGTGACACCATTAGCATTGGCAACACCGCTCCATCTCGGCTGGGTTGTATTGGAGAGATCATTTGGGTCAAATTTCATATGGTCTGTAGCTCCAGAGTCGAGAATTCAGTCCTTAGTATCATTATGAGTAGAGATGTGAAATGCTTTACTTGAAGTACCTGGATCCTGGGAAGATTCGACTTGAGAAATAAGGGATAATGATGCATTATTGATAGCCACAATAGCTTTCCCAGTGGTTTCCCGTTTCTTCCGTGCTTGAAGATCATTCCACCAATCTGGATACCCATGTAGTTTGAAGCAGTTTTCATGGGTATGTTTGGAGTTGCCGCAATAGGTACATTTTAGGTCAACAGAAGCTAGATTTCCCGTGGATTTCTTGCTACCCAAAGAAAGAGTTCCTGGTTTTGGTATCATTGGATTATGGTGTCCCTTCATCCCTTTGAAAGTCATAACTACTCCGAGAGTCGTATCTACACCCGTAATCATCACGATCTTCTTGACCTCTTCCCTACGGACAAATCCATAGGCCTGTTCCACCGTAGGGAATGGTTTGATTTGAAGCACATCACTTCGAGTCTTATCTAGTCTGTCATCAAGTCCATCAAGGAAGGTATAAACTTGATCTTCTTGTACGATGGAGTTGTATTTTTGTATGTCAGTCGCACACTCCATTGGGTTAGGACGACGAAAATCCATTTCTCGCCATAACCCTTGAAAGCCATTGTAGTATTTTTCAATGGATCCACCCGTTTGTTTCATATGAGTAACTCGACAATGGAGATCATACATTTGAGACGTGTTTGTCCCATCAAAGTAGGTTGTAGTAGCAAAATCCCAAACCTGTTTTGCAGTTGGGAATCGGATAAAATTTGCAATCAAGGAAGGGTCCATCGAATTGATCAACCATCCCTTGACAATGGCATTTTTAGTGCGCCATATCTTGAATGAGGGGTCGATTTCAGCAGGTTGAGGAAAATCCTCATTAATATATCCCAGTTTGTCCTTGTCGAGATATACATTTCCACCACCTAGGACCATAAAGCATAGTTGGATTCTCCCAACTTTACACTAATGGAAGTAGTTGATGCTTCAGTTAGTGGAGGTTGTAAGGTGGTCTCAGCTCTAGTTAGAACCATAGTCATTTTTGTAGTCAAATCATTCAATATAGAATTAGTGGTCGAATCTCCAGATTCTACCATGAAGTCTATCAATCCTGTATTTTTTTCCTTTTTTTTCTCTCTTCGTACACTCGCCAAATATATATAGAATATTCAGAACGATAACCCTAATTCATTTTCTCTATTTGCGCAGCTTCTTCTGTTGTGTTCCACGCTTTTCTTTTTTTTCTTTCCAACTTTGCAGGCTCTTTTCTCTAGAGCTTCGTTTTCTCTTTTCTCATATCAAACAAAAATGGTGCAACCGGAGGTTCATAACAGAGCAGATGTCCACGTGACCAAGCCAGTCATCACTTTCACTGTTGTGAAGCCACAATTGCTGGTTGAGGCGCCTAAGGCTTGCGATGTTGTGTTGTTCTACCAAGCTACTTTTGGAGCTGAGAAGGTCAGTTGTACTTTAGACCCCAAGTGCAAGGCTAATCAAGATCAGCAGTTCATACGCTATGCTGAGCTCAAGCTTACTGGTGGATTATAAGGTTGACCCACAGCGACAGCTAGTACGGCTCCAACGAGCAACTAGAATGGTACCCCAAATCCCAGCCAAATACCCACAGATTAAAACAATCTGTTGAGCGTCCGTACACCAAAAAAAATCAAACTAGTTCAGAGAGGAATAAATCAACATAACACACCAGATCAAACCAGTGTCAAGAAGAATAGAAATCAGCTTATTTCCAACATAGCATGTAGCTATTTTATTTCATTAGGACACAATAACTCTGCTTTGATACCATGACAAATATTGTGTTTCTCTGTTTAATTATCATATATATTTCATATTTTCTCTACTCTGTGTTTTTCTATACAAGAGTATTGATAATGTATACTAAAGAAACGAAATTAAAACACTAACCCTAGCAACTGCTACACACTTATATTTTCTGCTCCACTAAACATTTTTGTCTACACACTTATATTTTCTGCTCCACTAAACATTTTTGTCTATATATATATATATATATTTAATAAAAAGTATATATTTTTTACATATTTAAAAATATCATATATATATTTATAACTCAATAAATTAAATGCAAAATTATATGAATAATTAAATTATATAAAATGATAATGGTTTAGGAAATTTGAATCCTAAAATTATCAGTAAAATATTTTAAATATTTAGAATAAATAAAAACATCATTTAAAATTTAGAAATGATATTATCTACACATGGTTAAGTAAAAATCGTACGGATATCCCACGCGGCCATGTTATCATGAATGTAATTTTTTGTTGCTAAATTTGTTGTTTTGATATCTAAAACTACATAAAAGCTTACTTTGTGAATTTGCAATTATTACTATTACGAAATTGATATATGACTGTAGTTTTTAACCATAACCGTAGATCTATGATTATGATTATAAAAACCAAGGCCTAAGTGATAGAAACCAGACTCTTACGATTTTAGTTAAAACCGAAACCATAGACATAGATCACGGTTTTATAAAAAACCGAGGCCATAAACATATCATTTAGTTTTGATCTTTTATAAGACCATGACCATAGATATTATGTAGTCACGATCTTATAAAAGATCGAGGTCATAAACATACCATTTGTCACGATCTTTAAAAGATCGAGGCCATAGACATGCCATTTGGTAACAGTTTTATCAAAATTGAGGCTATAAACATATTATTTGGTCATGATCTTATTAAAACCATGACCAAATGGCATGTATATATATATATTGTCTCAGTTACACTTAAACTGTGACCATATACATTTCAATTAAACCCATTTTTCAATATAAATTACAATAAATTTATCAATTATAATATTAAAAGTCATATTTTATTAAAAATAAGAATAATTACATTTGAGAGTTTATATATATGCACTAAAACATAATAAAGCCTTATTAACTATAGCTAATTAAAGTGTTCCAAAATATGAAATACATGCAAAATTTTGCTAATAACAATACTAATCAAATGTGATAAAAGATTACATCAGAAGCTTCAACCAAGTATTTATTGATATGACTCAAAAATATGACTAGAATAACATTTGATAGCTCTACAAACATCATCTCAATCAATGGTCCAAGTAGAAACTTCTAGTTCTGAGCATGAAATGTTATGAAAATATTAACAAGCTGAATTTTTGAAGAAAATCTCATATAAATACAGAATCAATTGAACATTGGAGCTCTATTTCATGTCAATGAGATCTACATATGCATTAAATTTGGCTTATATTAATGTATATCTATTAACAGATTATTGTATGTCTGTTAATGTATATCATATCTGCTAATGTATATCTAGTTTACTTTAAGCATATATAGTTTACTTGTAACTCCTATATAAAGACACCATGTATATTACTTATAGAATACAATACAATCATTAAGTATTTATAACATGGTATCAGAGCCACTACTCTTACCTTCTCTTAACAGTCTTGTCTATTATGGTGTTACTCCACCCTTATCGCTTCCGCTGTCACAACAACTGCTATAGCCACTCACTGTTGAACCATCGACGTCTTTCAACCGTTGTCCTTAGGTTCTGAGCCTACAATCGTCGTTGTTGAGGAGTCTCGTACCACACAGACCATTACAATCACCGTCTCCGTTGTGCATCTTGCTCCATTAAAATTTTTACAGATACTACAGTGATCAGCTCACCCCGATCTACATAACCATGGAATTCTTGCAACCATAAGAGTCTGCACGCGCCACTTAAAGGAATTGCACCTCTTCCTCACGCGCCACCACAGAAAACCAAGCATCGTAGATACCATTGTGATTGGCTTGACCAGATCTACATATTCGTGGAAGTCTCGCAAGCATCGGAGCCCGCACACGTGGTCACGTGCCACCAACATAAACCACGCTTGAATTTGACGTGCCTCACACGCCGCACTCTGGTCTTATGACATCATTAGTGACACATACCCTAAGGCTAACATCATCATCATAGTTTGTTGACATCACCTCATATTGACTGCCACCATTGACCGTTGACCGTGGCGTTGAAGTTGTTAACCGTTGACCTTGACTATTGACCATTGACTTTTTGCATTTCAGGTTCTCCTTACCCAGTTTTTCACGTAGATCTCATTTTTGTAGTCTATTTTTACATATTGTGTTTCTAAATGGATTAAAAGGATGTTTTTCTTCCTTACCCCGTCAATACTATATTGGAGGGGACCGATAATTACTTATCCTAGTCTCAAGCAATGCGTAGTTTTTCTTAAGGGTTGCATGCTTTGAAATTACTGTATTGGTGCACTTACCATTCCTATCAAAGGAGCAAGTGAAGAAGATGCTCTTACCTTAGTCGTATGATTGAATGGGATAGTCACAACCACATGATCCTCACATGGATTCGGAATACTTTCATTCCCTCCATCTCCAATCTATTGAGCAGCTTTGATGATGCAAAATTAGCATGAGATATGTTGGCCAAAAGGTACTCCATTACTCACGGATCTATGAAATATCACTTAGTAGTTGAATTGAATCAACTTCGACAATAACTAGGACAATCCATCAATGACTACTATTATCAGCTTCACTTTATTTAGGACTAAATTGACCTTTGTGATCCAATTTAGGCATGCTCAAAGGATGCTCAACAATATGCTGCAATTAGAGATGAGTTTCATCTCTATGAGTTCTTGATGTCCTTTCATAAGGACTTTGAGCCCATCCATGGTCAACTTCTCAATTGCAGTCCTCCTCTCTCTCTTGATACTGTCGTAAACGAGTTGGTTAGAGAAGAAGCTTGGCTTGCAACCCTACAAGCCCAAAATAAGTTCAATGTTTTGGCTATTACTCCTACTTTTACTCTTGCCTTTGAGTAACCTCAACAATCAGGTGATTCCTCTTGCTCTAGCAATCATTGCAAGCAGACGAATAAGAGGTTTTACAATTATTACAAGCGCTATGGTCACACCATTGAGACTTGTTTCCGTCGTAACAATCTACTTTTGTTGTTGCTAATACTGAGCCTACTTCGTTGATGCCTTCCATTTCAACTAAGTCCCAGTCTTTTGGATCCACTATCAACCTCTCCCCCACTGAACTACAGAAGATCATAACTCAGGTTGTTCAAATGGCTAGTTCTGCCTAGTAAGTCTCAAACTTGGCTTTTTTGATTCTGCATGTTGTAATAAAATGACACCGCACTCATCTTTATTCTCCAAACTTGACCCTGTACCATATCCTCTTAATATTCATATAGCTGATGGTTCCACCATGCATGAGAATAATCTAGGTTTTGTTTTGACCTCTAACCTCTTTGTTCCTAGGGTCTTCCATGTACTTGACCTATCCTATGATTTATGTTATGTGGGAAAATTAGCTGAACTGGGATATCGCCTTATTTTTTACTATTCTGGGTGTATTGTACAGGATCCGAGGATGGGGCAAAAGCTTAGGACCAGTCCTAAGGTCGGGTGTATGTTTCCTAAGAACAATCTTCATCTTCCACTTGTTGCTTCTATCTCTGTTACTACTGCAGTTGCTGTAGTTTCTTTCTTACCTTCTCTCGCACTTTGGCATTCTCGTCTTGGTCATACCCATCCACTCAGGTACAATAGTTAGCTTCTAAAGATCTGTTGGGTTCTATGTCCAAAAATAATTTTGATTGTACTTCATGCCAATTAGGAAAACAATCAGCTTTACCTTTCAATAATAGTGAATCTTGCTTGAAGCTAAAAGTCAGGCTTACAATCTCATACAAATACAGAATCAACTAAACATTGGAGCTACTTTTCATTTCAATAAAATCCATAGATGCATTAAACTTAAGCTTCAATATATTATATTATTTGAAAGATTGTATTTAGTATATTGAAGTTACAAACTTAGAATCACATATTAAAGAAGCAGGTAACAAAATTTCCATACACTAGGAAATTATAGCTCCAAGATATCAGTTAAACTAGTGTGCATATAGATGCATATACATACAGAAAAATGGGAGATGGAAAACAAAATACGCAAGCTAATAATATGAACAATTGTATATCCAATCTTACACTCTTTGACCACACATGTATCAGCTTGGGAACATGATCAATCTTTGAGCTTGATCCTAAAATGCATTTGCACAAAAAAAACAACTTAAATATTTGAAATTATGTGGAACTTTGCATATTGTACATGTTAATACTAAGAGAGAGGCAACCTTGTCTTTTATCTCCTATATACACTTTGGTTGAGGTCCCTGCAAGGAAGAAGAATGAAAATATAAATATTCTTGAACTTAGCTGCTTAAGTAATCCAATAGTTCTTTAAATGAAATTAGATAGATCTAACTAGAATGAATTGAGACAAAAACTTAAAAAATGAAATACATAATACCGGAGACAGTCAAGCAGCATGCAAATAACTACTACATTCTGATTATGATACGAAACATGAAATCTAAGCAGGTGTTTTTCATAAGTAATATGCCAATCAATGAGAATACGAAACTGGAGGAAGTGCACTAGTAGGATATTTTGGCCTCACCATGGAGATTCACCATTAACCACCGTCTCCTTTAAGAGACGATTTATCCCATAAAAATAGAAATTTTCTTTGAACTACAAATACCATAAATAGAAATAGGCTACCCTCGGATAGCCATCTTAGGAGATACACAAGATTAGGCTGAATTACCCTATCCATTCCATCTTGTGAAAAAAAAATTGTAGGCTTAAATTGTAATTACAAAATCAAATGACCTTAATATCTCTGGAATGTTGAAATAATCAATATTTGTAAAATATGGTATGAAGGACCATAGTTGTATAGCACCAGCATGATCACAATAAGAAACATGAGACTATAAATGTTAAGAATCTTCAGTTGGAGGTCTTAGGCATTGGACAGAACAAAAAAAAATACCTCTTTATGTGGAATGCCATCTTTCTTAAGAACAATATTATGGATTGCAACCAAAACTTGAACTGCTCATAAAGCTAGACCAGTATAAGCTGAACCCTATAGTAGTTAAATCTGAAATTTGAAGCGGATTCATTTGTAGGGAGAAGGGGGCATATAAGAAAGAAGAAAACTATAAATAGATCATTATAACGTAAGACTACAGTTCTACTCAATCAAAACTCATCAGAGAAAACTTATGGTTCTTCATAAATCATTACAAAATGAAAATAACTCATCATACTATAATTCTATTTTCTTAGTTGATAGTTTTAACTCGACTTAGACTCTTGAGAATATCCAACTATGCCCTTCATTTAGGGATAGCAATTTGAAAATCTAATTTATTGCCTAGGATTTCAAGAAATCCTAGAAAGCCCTAAGAAGATTGAGCACTTGCTCCAATCCTTTGGAATGTAATGGGAGACTTTAAACATCTACTTATACACAGAATGTATATGTGAGAAATAAAGCCCCAAATTCACACACAAAATATATAAAATGGGCTGGAATAAAGCCCCAAATACAATGATATTCGATGAAGCTTCCTCCCAGTAAGATTAGTTTCAATCAAATTGAAGAAAGAAAACAAGATAAATATTTAAAGGAAAAACAAATAAATGTTTTTATCGAAAGTACATGGAGAAAAAACGTTAGAAAAATATCTAGAACTGAAGGCTAGTTACTGGAAACTAGTGGTCAAATTTTGGTTAGGGGAAGATCGGGGACTGGAGGAGGCAACGAGCTGAGTTGAAGGCGTTGGGCTGGAAATGGAAAAGCCATAAATGTGAATGGAGGCGCTGGGTTGGAGTGTGAAGCAAAAGAGCTAATTGATCAAGAAACACTAGAAATGTTACATGAAACTAGGGCTGGGAAGAAATAGATACGGGTAATGTAGAGTTGGGTACAGTCGAAGCTGGGTGGAGTTGAGATGGATCGCGATTTAAAATGCGAGCGAGAAGGAAAAAGAAGTTGCGAGGCTAGGGAAAGAGAAGGAAAAAAAATAAGTAGGGAAAAGAAAAGAAAGAAAAAAGAAAGAAAGAAAGAAAGTTGTGTGATGGGAAGAAAAGGGAGGGAGAAAAAGATTTGATGTGGTGTAATAGAAAAAAAATAAATAAATGAAATTAATTAGGAGGAAAAGAAAAAAATTGTAAAGCATTTTTTGTATTTTTTTAATTGAATAATATACAAAATATATTATTTGATTTCAGTTTTAAAATTACTCACACTTATTTTAATTAGATCACGGTAATTTAATAATCATAATTATATATATTTAAATAATTTTTATAATTTAATTTATAGTTATAATTATTGATAAAAATTAATGTTATATTTATACAAATGGTCACAAGTTTTATTAGATCATGACAAAAACCTTAAGAACTTGATTTTTAAAAAGAATAAATGTTATGCACTAATAATTATAACGTGACATTCAACCAAATTTTGTAAAAATCTTTTCTTCGAAATTTTAATTTTCTAGTTAGCTACTTCTAAAAGCTATGGTGTCACGTTAACATTTTGTTAAAGGTATACATTTAAGTTTTTGCCTAGTTTCATTTATAAATTAAGAAAAAAACAAATAAAACTTTTTGCCTAGATTCAATAGATAGGAACACATTTCAAAATTTATTACAAAGAGAGAAAAACAAACAAACGATGCCTTCGGCTATGAGCAGTCTTACCTTTTCATATGAAGAACAAACTTAATAATTCACACCTTCGATTATTAGAAACTTTAATAATTATCTTTAATAACGATGTTTTAAGTATGTGATCAAGGACCTACTTTTTGGAGACAGGTCCTAGATGAGTCAAATAGTCCAAGAAGGATCGTTATTAACTTTAAGTAGGACTGTCTGGGTTATGCATACAACCCACCAAGTGGAGGTCTGCATCAGAAGGCTAGAATTTAGTTTCTCATCAAAAAATTTGGAGTTGTTTGAGACTGAGGCAAAAAAAAAATCTAATTTTTTACTGATGTAAAATATTAAGTCCCTTGCCTTTATTTTTCATTTGTTCGATTATTAAGTCCATTCTTATTTTACCCTTGTTATCATCTACCATGTCGTAGAAATATATTTTAAGGTTGGAAAATTTTAATGGGTTCCAAGTCCTAAAATTTAACCAAAAGTTGTCTTTTCCCACCATCTAGCAAGGAGCGCCTCATAAGACAAGAAAAAAATGTCCATAAATGTAATAGCATAATCCTATTTCATTATTAAGGAGATCTAGTAAAAATATATGAAGAAGAAAAGAACATAGACTCCACTAAATCAATTTTATTCAAGTTTTCAAATTTTTCTTGTGGATGCATAACCATTTAAAAAATATATTATAACCAAAGAAAGAAACTAGCTTCTAATCCAATTTGGAAAATTATGGTAAGCAAAAAATTACCAGCTATAAACTGGATATGTCAAGAATGAGTCTTTTTTAAAGTTTTGGTAAAAGAAGACTTGATCCTAAGCTTGAATATAATCAAAGTAGTCATAGATAGTTGGTTGGATTCTTCTATCTTTAATTTTTTTTCTCTAGCAAAAGGGCTAACATCCCTATCTTTTTTTGAGAACCCTTTAAATTTTAAGGGTTGAAAAAACAATTTTTCTTACATTTCTCATATTATGAGTAATTTCTATTGAATAAGTTTCTTTGAGAATAATTTCAAAATAATCCCTATGTTTAGAAATAGTGATTGGATGTAAATTTTTAGCTAGATAGATAGATGCTACCTAATCAGAAGCTATATCAATTTCTTCCTTTTCAATGGGCATGATAGTTCCTATTCAAACTTCTCTGAATTCTTACGACTTAGGAAGCTTTGGAGAAGATTATCTTGTCTTACTAGTGGAAGGAGAGCTTTGACACTCCTTTTGAATGTTCCTCTTCTTATTTCCTCCAAGGTATTCTCGGTTAAGGAAGTCAAGAAAGATTTGGATTTGCCACGTATAAACTCAATATCGAAAATGAATACTTAGCGTGTAGCCTGCCACCAAAAAGAATTTGTTTAAAAGCTAGTTTTTGTAACATTATTCTCAAGGACTTCTATGAAAAAATGACATTCGATTCTTATAAGAAAAGGTCTCCCAAAATTTAGAGATGCTAACGACGATGACCAAAATTTTCTTTTGTAATAGTAGAGTAATTCTTTTAGGGTGGCTTCCATATTCCTAAAGTGAACCTTACAAGTGTTTCTTTTATAGCCATTTTTTACTTTAGGTGTCCTTCATATCCAATTTTTGAGACATCTATCTCCACTATTTTCAAACTAACAAGCTCTTAGAGCATGGTATCATAAATTGTGTTATTGTTTGAGAGGTTTTAAGTTTGTCAACTCAAAGGCATATGCCTATATGTTCATATGGCTTTATTAAAAAACGCAAGTCACTGTAATACTAGTTTGTGTGGATGATATTATAGTAATATGAAATTTTCTATTGAGTTATGGATCAAATTAGCTAGAGTGTGGGTGAATAGATGATCAACGAAAGTATAACAAATTAAAATTTTCTAGAAAGATCAAACATGCAATCGCATGTAAATAATGTAACGTGGAAATATAAAGATTAACACATGAGATTTTTAGGTGGAAAAAACCTAGGTCACACCAATGAAGTAAGAGAAAAAGTATCAGTCCACCGGGCCACCTAACTGTCCACTATGAAAATAAGGTCCAATTACAAACTAAGGCTCAAACTACCCACCAAGGTAATGCCCCCAATTAATTTACTTACAAGGCATTACTTTTATTATAAACTCTACAAGAAAATATTGGATCTGAACCAATATTTTAATAACTTGAGTAACATAAGCAATCAAACCCATTCAACTTGTACCTGAAATATTAGTACAATAACACAAGCGCAAGTGTGTGTCCTAAAGCATATTTAATACTGAATAATCCTAATTAGATGATTTCACGTATCAATAGATAAAACAAAATCAACTAGCAACCCTAGAACAATTACTTAAAACCATAATATCACAAATATTGTAGGCTTATTAACTCATCAAACACAATTACAAATGTTTGATGAATTAACTCAATGAAAAAGTCTTCTTGAAAATCTTTTCAAAACAATGAGAGAGATAATAAGATGTAGAAAAAAATGCTTGAATGTGATTAGCAAAATTTTGAGCCAATGGTATAATTAAAGAGCATGAGTAGAAATACTAGGTCAAAGGTTAATTGCAAAATTTTCCTTAAAAGTATTTAGAAGTGCTTAAAATCATAAGGACAATATAGTAAAAATACTAATTAGCTAAAGTAAAAACTAGGTTAAATTTGAAACTTGACTCCTTGATCGATCTATATTTAGCTCAATCCATTGAGTATGGAAGCTCGATTGATCGATTATGAAAAGTTCGATCAATATAGTTAAATCTCAATCAATCTAGTGAAAAAATTAATTAATTTAAAACAAGTGGATCAATCTAGTCATTAATCTCGATCTATCTAATGCTTGATTGATCGAGTTAATACTTCAATCAATCTAGTTATATTAAAAATTAATTCAACCAATTTTAATAAAGATTGATCGATCTAGACACCATTCAATCGATCGAGTGACTTAATTGAGAATATTTCAAATATGTTTAATATAAAATCTAACGTGTATGAGCGGAGAGATACACCTAAGATGAACTCATTGAGACTCGATAGTTTCTTTGGCTTGAAAATAGTCTTGATAGATATATATAAAAATTAATATTATAAGCAAATTATTTGTTCATGAATATCGTCAACACTCACTAACCTTATTGAAGATTCCTATACAAAGGAACAATTACACGAAGGTAATTATTCTTTCAACTCAAATAGGTAACTGGTACCAAGATGAGAGGTGAAAATGCTAACCCATGGAATCTTTGTACGAGCTTTAAATCAATTCGGCCAAATAATCCTTACAATGTGAATTAAGTAATTATTTAGAGGAAATACAAAACAACATGCTCAATTCAATGCCCAACAAAAACAATTAGTAGATCCAAAAATAACAATATGTTGAATACACACTAGTGACTATGTGCCTCAAAAGCTTCTATCCAAACCAACAACATGCATATATGGCAAACAATACATAGCTTGTGATACATGCATATATACTGAAAAGCTAAAAGTATTTCTAATCACTTCAAGACCTCGTACATAGGAATATTTTTATTAAATGATGATTGTACTTTCATAGCATACAATCAAACATACATTATCAAACCCTAATAAAGAGTACAATGCTTGGTACACCTCCAAGGTAAGGAGATATTGACTCCTTACAAACATACATTTAACTTAAATGCAAATAAAAGGTAAATTAAACTAATATATAATCTAATAATGCATTACCACAAAGAAGGAGTCCAAGAACTGATTTACAATCAAGTTAAGGAGATACTAACTCATTAAGAACTCAAACCAAATAAGCAAACAACAAGAGATAAACTCCTAATAAATAATCACAGCTACAATAAAAAAAATCACACACATACAATACAAAGTAGAACTAATATTCAAGAGTCAAAAAGCTTGCAATAAATAATAAAAGCTTTCTAATCAGAGTTTAAACTTCAATATGTAGATACATACACCATTTAAACTCTGATTGTACTAGCCAAGCATTCAAGCATGCACAACATCAGATATAACAAGGTAAACTCACATAGAAACCCTATCTATGTGGTAACATTATTGGATTACTTAAGGCGACTACTCAGTTGCAAATAAGCTACTAATCAATAAAACAAGTACATAACTGATACAAAATATAACAACCAATACCTCTATTAGCTAGGACCTCCATCTTAAATACCTATTGTTGCTTTTCCTTACTGCTTTCACAACGATCTAGTCCAATATATGATGAGTGTGCAAAAAACACTAAAATTACCATGATTTTATGCACGTTAATTGATTAAATATATATATATTTATATAAATCTGTCTTTTCGGAATCACAGGTATTTTTATTATTTTTCAGGTATTTTCACTTTAAAAAGTAACTTAAAGACTCAAAGAAAAATATTGGAGGCAATACATCACAAATATATTCATAAATTAAAAGAGGAAAAGTCAAAAAAAGATGAAAAAATTGGACAAAATGGGTCAAAATTGTCAAAAAGGAGGAAATCACGCACGCAACTGCCCAGTAGCACCTACCAACGCGTGCAGCCTCCAACCAGTGCCGGGCAATGTGCACGCCTATCTGCGCCTAGTCTGTGTGTGCTCACACCCATCTACGCCCAGTCCACAAGCGCCTCTGCTCCATTGCGTATGCACCGCCGCACCCCACCTACCATGACGTCAACTGACGTCATCATCACCCAATGAAATAAATTCGTTTGTTTCAAAAATTGTATCCATTCTTTAAATTTAGCATTAAAAAAATTTAACTTAGATTTTCTCTTATCTTAATTAATTTAGATTTTCATTCTAAAAATTAAATGTATACAAAAAATAAAATAAAAATAAAAAAATTAGGTTCCCTGCACCTCTCTGCTTTAAGCCTATACATTTTATCAAGTGAGAAATATTTCTTAGAGATATCTTATATTTTTTAAGAGCTAAATGTTGATACATAATAGGAGGAGGATCAATTTCAACTACAAATAGTCATGGAAGATGTTGAAGATAGGCAAAAAATGATGAAAGATTATGCAATGCCAATCATTGGCAATGTAACTTCCGACATACAATTACAAGAGGCTGCAAGGAATTATGAATTGAAAAGGATTCATTATTCTTTGTTGCCTTCCTTTTATGGTGTCCCTAATGAAGACCCTTTTGCATTTCATTTGAGAATTCTATGTTATTGTAAAAACCTTTCCACTACATGCAATTAATGAAGATCAGCTTAGGATAAGGTGTTTTCCTTACACCCTCAAGGATAAAGCTCGGTCATGGTTCATTACTCTATAGTCGAGTTCTCTAAAAACTTGGGAAGTAGTATATGAAAAATTTATGGGTAGGTTTTATTCCCATCAAAAGACTGTTGATTTAAGGACGAAGATAGCAACGTTTTCTCAAATGTATGAAGAGCCCTTTCATAAAGCTTGGGAACGATTCAAACTCCTTTTCATTCAATGTCATAATTATAGCTTTCCATTACAACTACAGAACCAATTCTTTTATGATGGATTGACACTACAGAGTCAATACATGGATGATAATGCTGTTGGAGGTACTGTGGGAGAAAAAACCGCAAAGAAAACCTATAATCTTTATGAGCTGTTGGGTTCTAATTCCCAACAAAGAAGTGCTAGAAGGAAAGCAAGAGTCAATAAAGTTGGCTCCGATAATTAGATGACCTTGAAAATTGTTGAATTGATTAAGCAAATGAAACTTCTTACTACCCACCAAATGCCAAATCAAGAGGTGTGTGAAGTGTGTTTTTCAATTGGGCATGGTACTCATAATTGTTCAAATACTTGTGATTCTAGTGTCGATGCCATAGAGGAAGTCAAATCCTTTCAAAGGTATCATCCAAACACATGTAATCACCCAAACCATCATTGGAAATAAAACAATTATCCAACCTACACCCAATGTCCAACACTAAGGTCGAATAAAAACCACCCTTACCCACCAAGCCAATCTTTTAAGCCAACCTTAGAGGATAGCTTGAATGCTTTTATTCAAGTTAGTCGCGACAACCAATTGATGAATAATCAAAGGTTGAACACTATGGAGGCTTCGGTTAAAAGGATTGAATCTAAAGTTGGGCAACTAGCTGAATAAATGCAAAAGAAAGAAGCAAGAAAGTTTCACAGTCAACCAGAACAAGCAAATGATGTAAGAACCCTTCAAAGTGGTAAGGTAGTCAATACTAGTTTACCTGAAATCTCTAACGATCTACCTTGTAGTTCAGGTAACAAAGAAGGTGATATTATAGTCTCGCAAAAAGGAGAAACAAGTGTTAAACTTAACAAGCCTTCTGAAAAACTCATTGGGGAGTCATTTGACATCCCCAAAATTCAAAAGATAACAGAACCACACCAGTTGTAAGTACCTTTTCCACACCGGTTAAAAGAATCCAAACAAGATAAGAAATTCTATGATCTTTTTAATATGCTCTCTAAAGTAAATATCAATTTACCATTATTAGAAGTGATCATGAATGTGCCCTCATATGCTAAGTTTTTCAAATAGTTAAACACTAAGAAAATGGGGTATGAACTGAATGAACGAGTAGTAGTATCATAAATTTCTAGTGTTTTACTTCACCACAAACTACCCCCTAAGTTGAAAGACCCTGAAAGATTTATTATAAACATAACTATGGGGGATAGGAAGGTTGCTAAAGCAATGCTTGATTTAGGTGCTAATATAAATTTGATGCCTTACTCTATATTCCTACAGCTCAATTTAGGAAATTTAAAACCCACAACTATGTCCCTTCAACTTGTAGATAGATATCTCTCTTAAGTATCCAAAGGGAAGAGTAATGGACACGCACCCAATCATAAATAGTAATGGACACGTAGGCCTAATGATAAATAGTAATGGACATGCAAGCCCAATCATAAATAGTAATAGACACGCAGGTCCAATAATAATGGACCTTATTTTTTATTGGTCCAAATGTTCATATCTATAGTAGAGGTCTCTAAATCGATTAAGTCCTCTTCTGAAGCTTGTGATTGAGTTATTGTTTTATCGGGTGATTAGGTTTCATCTGAATCTGGTAGCTCTTCTTTCTAAACTTGGGATGTTTGTCCAGATGATAGTTGTTTGATGATTTCTAAGAGTTCTTCCTGGGTTTTTGCTTTAGATATTAAGGCATTGGTATGTGCCTTTTGTGCTAATAAAAGTGAAGAAGCTTGTATTTCCTTCACCTGGGGTTCTTTATGACCCTTTTGCAATAGCTAATTTTCAACAGTTAGTAATAAGAGTGTGTTAGGGATCATGAAAGACGACCACCATTTAATCTAAAAAGAACGGGTAATAGTTATTACCTCCGTTACCATGGGGTTTAATACCCATTGACATACCCAAGAAAGGTAAAATTTTGAATAGAATATACAAAAAAGGGAATCTAGCTTCCTCTGTTGATGGTTTATAATGCGATTGGAAAGATTCATAAACCATCAACATAGGAAGCTAGATTCCTTCCTTTGTGTACATTCTGTTTAAAATTTTACTTTTTTTGGGTATGTCAATGAGTATAAAACCCCGTGGCAACGGAGGTAATAACTATTACCTGTTCTTTTCAGATCAAATGGTGGTCGTCACGACCCCGTAGATAAAAACATTAGCTCGATATGTCTCCTGGATCAAGTTCTAGGCCGATCCATGCATCCAAACATTTTTATTGTGTTCTGAATATTGCGATCAAAGCAGCTTTTGTTTTGTTTCTTACTTGATTTTTAACATGGTGTGGCTTCAATATTAGTCCAAGAATTGGATTCTTTAATATGCATGAAACGAACGTGGTTGGTGACGAGCCTTGCTCGGCGCAAAAGGACAAAAGTTTTACGATAGAGTTATTTCATTAATTTCAAGGCTCATTATTTTCTTTTAGAGAAACAGTTCGAGTTTATAGTGATATTACATATACATAAACTAAATGGTGGAGCATGGACAACTAATTTATATTTGACCAATTTTTTTATCTTTTTAAACTTCTAAGAAAAATAAGGTCATATAACCCTTTTTAGTACTCTTATTTTATGGTGACTTCATAAATATAAGAAATATTAGTAGGGTAACTATATTAAAATAAAATTAGTGAAAGGGACTATTTTAACTTATTTACCAGATTTTAGTGTTTCAGTTATTATTTAATATTTATTATGCTCAACTAATACATGAACTACTTAAATAAAACTAGCTAAAACATTCTTCATAATTTTTTCTCTTTATTTAATTTTTATAATATATTTAAAACTTGTTTGATCTAATGAAAATTAAAAAAAAATAAAAAATTAACCATAAATAATTTTTTTAGTTTATTAAGATTTATTATTATAAAAACGCCTTAACTAAAGCATACTTATATATATCGAAAATAGATACGATAAGTTTTTACCCATTGAACTTTTTAACTAGTGCATACATATTTTTAGTAAGTATGAAAAAAAATTAAGGACCAAAGTATATTTTAAGGTAAAGGTTACGAATCAACAAAGTTGTTAACCATTAATTTTGAAATAATATCAACAATACTCTTAAGGTTTGAAGTTATGTTACTGATACCCTTAAGTTTTAGAAGTATCATAAATATCCCTCAATTTTAATGAACCTTAATATTAATCTTTTATAAATATTTAAAAATGATAGAAATAATAGAAAACTAAGATACAATGGAAGTAGAAACACAATATATTTCAAAAAAATCATATTTCTCAAAGATAAGAAAAATATTTTCAAGAAAATATATAAATTTTCATGGAATAGTTAATATGGAAATGAATATTACAATAATAAATACAAAAAGAAGGTATAACATATAATTAATCGACGAGAAAACTATTATGAAAACATTATCTAAAATTTCTCAAAAAAATAGAAAAAGATTGGATATATTTATTTAAGATGAATTCAAATATTAATAAAATCATATTTAGATAATGAATTGACACACCTATAAAGTTTATCACACAACAAAACAATAAATCGAAAAGATGCCTTGTTAGAAATAATCAATGAAAGTTTAGGATATCAAAATTTAAAATTTACATCATATCTTAGGCTTTCTATTAATATTAATAATAAAAACATAAACCAATCACTAAGTATAGCATATGAATTTGAAAGATAAAATTTAATGAAAGATAAAAACCATTCATTTTTAGTACACTACATAATAAGATATTAACCAACAAACAATCATAATAGGTTAATATATGAACAAAATAAATTCATAGAAATGGTTAGACATTTCAAGAAATATGATAGATAATAAAAATGAAAATACTAATAGACTTTGAGATACTAGAAAAGTGGAATCTAGACATCAAAGAAAAGCCTCTTATACAAACAAAAAGAGTAATGTATCATGAATCAAATTTACAAATGATTAAGCAAAAAATTAATAAACAAGACTGGAAACAAGAAAAAGAAATAAAAGAATTAAAACAAAAATTAAAGAAGTTAAAAATATTATTCATGGAGTAATAAGATAGTAACAAGAAATTTCATAAGCTATTGAGCAAAAATCTCTTCAGAATGTCAAAAGATAGATTATAAGAAATATAATTAGAAAATGGTTGTACTCTAATAAGTATATCAAATAAACAGAAAACTATAATGAAAGTTTTAATTCTTTCAACATAAATAATAGAATATTTACAAAATAAATAAGAAAAAAATAGATGTGATAAGATATTACAACTAGATATTCTACAATGAGATACATTAGAAGGATTGAAAGAAGAACCACTAAGAAAATTTAATGAAATGATCCCTGAAAATGAAAAACAAAAAAAAATGATAGTAATCACTAGAATAGATTCTAAACCAAAAAATTTCATAATTATTATGAAAAGAAACACAATAATGCCCCTATAATCCATGGAGAAATTTATGATCCTTATAAAAATGAAAGGAATAGGCAAACACCATATGAATCTAATCCTCCAAATAGAATAAGACAATAGCAAAAAATGGAAGAAGAATTACACTAAGTTACTAGAAGATCTATATCATCATAATTCAAACTTCACAAAAATAATAATAAAATTGAATTTCTAGATCTATATTGTATTACAGATACAAAAAAAAGACATTAGATGAATGGGTAAGTTCAATGAGCATACTAATCCAGACATATGAAACTACTAGTACAAACCCATCAATTTATAGAGTATTATTAAACCATAAAATGATTGAAAATGTTAAAGTATAGTTTAATAATCTGTTAGATATAATACATCCTAGAAGGCAAGGATACTACAATAAGAAGACAATATTTAGATAAAATAATGAATTAATATATAAAGAGTTCATGAGAGAAGATAAAGGAAACCATATTACCGAAAAAAGTGAATTAAAAATAAATGAGACTTAATAACATTTAGCAAATATAAAAATATGTGATATGTGTTATATAAATTCTTTAATATATGAATATGAAATATATTACCACAAGATACCTAAAATACAATAACAATAATTTAAGAGAATGTTTTATTAAAAGTTACCAATAACTCTATATACAACCCTTGAAGAAAATCAAAGTAATAGAAATAATGTAGCAGTACTTGATACTCTAGGAGGAAAAAAAAAGAAATGAAAGCTTAGAAAATTCTACAATGTCAAAGAAGAAATGAATATAGTTATGCTAAAATAAATTCTAAAATATGTTATGGAAATAAGGATTTTCAAATGCCTAGAAAGTATAAATTTAATATAAAACCTTACAAATAAAAATAAAAAATATAAAAATATAAAAGATTCAAGAAATATAAATTTAGAAATTAATTTTTTTCTAAATATAAGAAAATATATAACCAAGAACCGTATAAAAAATATTTTAGAAGAGAAAACTTCACAAAAAAGAAAATTATTGTCTATTGTGTAAGAAAACTTATAGATGTTGCATATGTAATAAGAAACTTCATTATGTTAATGAATGTCGTAATAGATTAACTTATAAAATGAAATATATTTAAAGATAATAAAATAAGCCTGTAAGATGGCATTAGAATCCATAGAAGAATAAGATATTGATAAAATATAATTAATATACTTAATGAGTGAAAATAAAGAAGAAGAAATAGATTCAGAGGAAACATTTGAGCATGAATGAACTATATAGCATAACTAATACTAATAGTACTTATATAAAAATAGGACGTAAATGCAAGAGATATAATATATCATTTACATGCCTACATAGATATTGGAGCCAGTATGTATAACGAGCAACTATATATTTTCACAAGAACTTTAGACTACAACCTCAAAGGACTTGATAGTAAGAATAGAAAATAATACAATAATTTACCTTATATCAAGCATTTACTAAATATTTAGATATGATAAGTTTAATAATATTAGAAGGATAAACAATATATATTTCAAAAGTTAAAAATGCTAAAATTGTGTTATCAAAAAAATTTATTGAAAACATAAAAAGTAAAAATATGGTGAGATATACCAAAAACAAAAAGCACATTTATAAAATATAACACAGAAATAAAAATTATTAGATGATGATGATCTATAATTTAATAATAAGAAAAATCCTTTCTAAAAAGAAATACAAGAAGATAAAAGGGCTAATAGAAATGAGAAAATTATTTAAAATAATAAGCTCAAAAATCCTTTAGATTTAAACATTAATAAGCTTGAATACGTATAAAGCTCAAAGACCCTAATAAGGTTATAAGAGTGAAACCTATGGTCCATATTCCAAAAGATTGAGAAAATTTTAGTAAACAAATTCAATAACTTTTGAAACTAGGAGTAACTGAGTCAAGCATGTGCCCCCACTCAAATCTAGCACTTTTATTGGAAAAAGAAGTTGAGAAAAGACGAGGAAAGAAAAGAATGGTGACAAATTTTAAATCACTAAATAAAGAAACAATAGATAATGGATATTTTATCCCTAAAAAACAAAATTTATTAGCCTTGATCAAAGGAAAAAAATATTTTATAGTTTTGATTGTAAAAGTGGATTTTGACAAAACACAATTAGATGTTTGATTTATACATAAGCATATATTAAGATATTAGCATAAATGAGAAAACTTTTATAAGCAAAACTTAAGAAAAATTATGTTCGAAAATGAACTGATCAAAATACTCAGTATATAAAAAAGGTAAAAGCACAGGTAAAAAATTCAACAACACTTTATCATCCAGGACAAGATGACAAATGATAACAGAAATAGATGCTTAACATGAATATTGGGGAGTTATATTAAAAACAAAAATAGATGACAATGATGAATATTTGTATAGGTTTACTTCATGAGCTTTCTAAGGAGCTAAACTAAACTATCATAGTAAGGAAAAACTATTTAGCCAAAAAAAGGAAATAAAAAAATTTGATATATGTGTAATATCTTTAAGATTTATTGTTATAATAAATAATAAAATTTTGGATATTTCTTAAAAATTAATATTGTAGAATATTACAAATAAGAAAAATTAATCAGATGGCAGCAGTGATTCAACCATTACAAATTTGATATTGAACATTTACCAAGAAAAAGAATAGTTTAGCAGATGCTTTAATTAGGGAATTAGCCCAACTAACAATTTTTACAATTGCAAGAAATATGGATATAGAATCATGATCAAAGAAAAAAGAATTAAGAGTTATAATAGATCAATTAGAGATTTTATACCTCAAAAAGTTACCATATGTGGCAAACAGGAAGAATCTAGTTCTCCAACAAAGGAAGAGATTAAATTCTTGAAAGAAGAGAATAAAACCTCATAATTACCTAAAAAATAAAAGGCTAGCTCCTAAAAAATTTATGGTTTGAAATTGCAGATGGGGAAGAGCTTAACGAAAATAATCAAGAAGAAAAACAAACTTATTATGTTGTCTACAAGATCTTCAATATAAGTCTATTGATATTATAATAGACTACCTTAGCAATATATTAGACATGGTTGGAAACAAATAGGGAAATAACTGGATTCTCCAGCATAACACTTAAGGCATGGTTTATTGATATTACAATAGATCACTTCCAGTAATACATAAGACATGGTGAGAAGCAAATAGGAAAATAACTGGATTCTCGAGTATAATATACAAGGCATTCACTAGTAGAATTAAAGCAGAACGAAGTTTTGCTAATTAAAAAACCCCTAAACTTTTTAGACCTAGTGATGTATAGCCAGCTTAGCAGGCAACTATACACAAGCATTCAGAAACCAAGCAATTGCAAAAGGAAAGATAGCTATACTATGAAAGATACCAACACCAACAATTTTTAGAGAAACAAATTATACATTTCTTATCCCTGAGGAAAAAAAGGAAAGTCAAAGAAACAAAAACTCAAATCAATAGCTAAATCTTTATTATTTAGCAAGAAAATTGGAGAAAAATCAACTTCAAATTATGAAAATTTTCACAAGAGAAAAAGTTTGTGCACTAAGAAGAAAACCAATCACATGCAACAAATTCAACATTATTAAGAGAGCAGATCCAAAACTTGTCTACCAATTATTTTACTTTAGGTTGATTAAAAATATTTATGGAAACAATAATTTAATAAAATCAGTTTATTTTCTAGAAAATTTTAAAAAAGTCATTAAAATTTAAGAAAAAGAGTAAAAATAAATGACCGTCCAATATTTTTGAGGTTTTTTTAGTTCTATAATGAATTTGCATAAAGGAAAACCCACTACTATAAAAAGGGGTATTTAAGTCGATATGTAAAGTCGTTTTTTCTAAAAACCAATTTATAATGAATTTAAAGTCGGTTTGGTGTAGAACCAACGCTACAAGTGGATAGCGTCGGTTCACCACGTCAAGCGACGCTACATCCTAAGCATATTTCTTTATTTAAAAAAAATGTTGTTTAAAATTGAAATTATATAGTACAATTTTCTTTTTTCGTCAATTATTATTTTATTTGAACTCTTTAAAATTTAATTTGGATATATATATATATATATAGTATAATTTTTTTCTATTTTTTTAGACAATTGGTTTTTAAAATTATATAATTTTGTGTATTTATTTGGATACTTTATTTTATGTACGTACGTACATGTTTATAGTTAAAACCAAATAAAATAACAATTGACAAAAAAAAATTATAGTATATAATTTCAATTTTAAACTGCATTTTTTAAATAAAAAAATACACGTAGGACGTAGCATCGGTTGACGTGGTGAACCGACACTTATTAATTGGTTTTGCAACCATGTAAGTGTCACATACAAAAATTCATTAGAACTTAGATCTATGCAATGTTTTAAAACTTTGCTTTAAACACATTTCATGTTTTTGTATACATAGATTCAAGATGAACTCAAGAAACCCAATCATAAAATACCAAAAAGTTTAGAATGGCTTGTACATGGTCCAAAATTTGATGTCAAATCATTTTCTAGTTTCACAATAAATGGATTGAGGTGTAAACGACTTAAGCTAGGGATAAAGTCCGAGTAAATCAGAATAGTGGTGTAAATATGGTTGCACAAACTATACAATTTACCAGTTCAAAAGATGGTAATCCTATACTTTCTAATAGAACATATTATGGTATAATTCAAGAGATTTGGGAATTGGATTATGAGGTCTTCCATGAAACATTTTTCTTGTGTAATTGGGTCGAAGATGTTATCAATGTTGGATATAAAATAGATGATTTTGGATTTACCCTTGTAAATTTATCCAAGATAGATCACATTGATGATCCTTTCACGTTAGCACTTCATGCAAAACAAGTATTTTACGTGAGCGATTAAATTTGCACAAGATGGCCTATTATGTTAACGCCTCAACAAAAAGAGTTTTACCATTGTGATGCTTTAGAAGATGATGACCCTATGCTTGATACATTAACCAATATTAGTAATTTCTCAAACAAATTTCCTAATGTATGTGATGATCTAGTTGATGACGATGATTCTTCATCATGGGCTCGAAGTGATTGCAAAGAAATATATATATACTATCAACAACCTAATTAAACATAACGTATGTTATATATTGTTGTAATAACTCTTGGATGTTTATATATATATATATGTTCCTAAAATTGTCAATTAATTTATATTTCTTCATTGTTTGTAGATATTTCATGGATCCTTGGGTAACAGAGCTTGTAGATCCAAATGATCCATTTGGGGCATTTGAAAAGAAGGGGTTGGGCGAAAATACATGATGCTCCACTTAACCCAGATGATAGAGTACTCATTCTATTTGATGCTACTGGTAATCAAATAGGGGAAAATGGCCAAAAATTGAAATCCTCTATTGGTAGACTTGTGAAGTCCAATATACCAATCAATATAAATGATTGGACTCAGGTTGACGAAGATGAAAAGCTCAAAATATGGAAAACCATTTGTGTAAGTATCTTATATTTTATAATCAATTACATATATTATATCTAATCTTTTATAGTGTGTTTTTACAAAATCGTTACAAAGTCGATGACACTTAGAAGAGCAAGTGTTATAAGATTGAAACTAAGGTGTGGAAGGAATACAAGACTTCCAGATTGGCAAGAAATTATGTGTTTTCATATTTGGAATCACTCGATGAAGTAAAGTTCTACAAAATCCCTGAAGGACACCCTTGGATTACACCTCAAGTTTGGAAAGACTTCATGGATTATAGACGTATGGATGAATTTCAAATTATTAGGGAAGAACATCAGAATATGCAAATGCATAACATTCTTCCTAACCGTACTAGGAAGCCTTCAAATCTTGAAGTTAGATATAGAATGGTATTATGAATTTGTGTTAATTTATAAATATTTTTATATTTATTTTCCTCAATTTAATTTCATGTCATGGTTAATAAATTTTTCATAATTTATGTAGGATGCTGAATTGGGTAGACTGGTTACCCGAACTGAATTGTACATAGAAACAAAGACTCCTAAAATGAAGAAGTCAAGACCGATAACTAAGCGAGGAGAAGAACAACTAAATAAGTTGGTTAGTAATTTTGGTTGACACAAAGTCCATATGATTTTTAATAATTGATGTAATAATGCATGATATGTTTATGTGCTTTATTTTTTGTAGAGAGCTGTTCAAGAACAAATATCCAGGGGTGAAATAATCGAAGAGCTTGGGAAAGATGCTATATATCATGCATTCAGACGTGAGTATCCTGGTCATGTTAGGGGAGGTGGCTAATATGATTGTTATATGGAGTATTTTAACATTCCAAAACAAAAGTCTCAGATGGTTAGTAAGGAGAAGTACATTAAAATTGAAGAAGAACTCAACTCTTTTAAGGCCTCAATGTTAAGTGAGATTGCCACTATAAAAGTATATCAAACAAAACACATGTCAGGCATGGTATCATTCTAATATCAGGGCATGCCAGGCATGCCACCTATGCAATCTCATGGCGCTCAAACTATATCCAGTATAGGATATAATGATCATATTGGTCCTCCCTTTATGCCAGGAATGTATATGCAATCAAGTAGTAGTTCATTTTCTCCAATGCAATCTGTGCATTCTTACCATCAATCATATCATGATGAACATTTTGGTGAGAATGTACATCCAATAGCTACCCCACATAGGAGTCCTCCTCCATTTAATGAATCATATGTGGTAAGATTTTAATTTCTAGTATAGATAATCTATTATTTCTTATTTCTTATTATATTTATAGAATATGAAATGTTTGTTGAAACATCCTTCGTCAACAGATTTTGTTGCTATTGGAATGGTACAACAATTGAGCGATGATCGGATGATTCATAATCAATATTTGCCTAATCATTGGCGAATAGTAATTGATCAATCATTGTTCCATGATTGTACACTACATATGCCTTCTGATGTTATCATATTCCAAGAGGTAGTTGGACAGTATGTGGCTTGGCCGTCGGTTCAAGTTGTTCTAAATTTTGACGTGGTACTATTTTTTAACTTAAAAAATAACACTTGTTTACTACTATTATTTTATTATATATTTTATTGTTACTAATATACATAATATTTTTTCTTTAGTCTATTATACCATATTTCTTAAATACGACATATTTAAGAGATACGAAGCAAGTATCTCGTGCTAAATCTATGTCTAGTGGCCAATCATCATGCACTAAGTCATTCAAGAAGAAGCCTTGGAAAAAGTATAGTTATGATTATGCTTTAAACTTCAGTAGAAATCTTGGCGCTTTGATGACTATTGTTGCGAGGGTATCTAGCATAAATGATAGATGCACTGTGCCACTTCCTATAGAAATTTCTGGTGTAGACCTCGACCAAACTTATATATCGATCGAGTACATATTGCAACTATTTGAATATCAAATGATCGATTTAAGTATAATTCAAATGTGGACAATATGAGTCCTCAATCTATTCATTTTCTTTCATTTATGTAGAATATATATAATTATATTTATATTATCTAATTACTTATATATATTTCTTTTATATAGGGCGTGTTATTATCGACTTCAACATAATCACTCATCACATTTAGCAATGTTCTATGATTCTTCATATGTCAATCAATATCAAGAGAAGGATGTTAGTATCAAAGCTAAACAATTATGTGATAGAGCATTAACACTTAACAGAAATCAAAAGTTGATAATCCCTTGGCCACTAAGGTTTGAAGAAGACCAAGATCATTGGATGTTGGTAATCCTTAATCTGTTCAATAATCATGCTTGGTACTGTAACTCGACTTCCATAGAATTGAGTAAAGATATAAAATCAATCGTTGAAATGTAAGAGTTATAGCTAGTTATTGGTTTCTTCTATTGTTTTTTGTAATATTTAATAAAAAAACTAGCCATTTTAAACCTTGAAAGGGCATGGAAGCTGTGGAACAAATTTAGGGGCATTGACCTTAAAAAATCTCATAAGCTTATGTGAAAAAAAGTTATGGTATGTACAAGCGAATATTAATAATTTTATTAATTTTACTATTGAATAATAAAGATGTTCGAATATGGAAAATCATGTACACTTGTTTTTTGTAGGTTCTACAAAAAAATAATGGAGTCATATGTGGTTATTATGTCATGAAGTTTATGAGCAAAATCATCACAAATATCAAAATTCCAATTGATGATGTGGTAATATCTTTTACCCATATACAGAAAAGTTTTTAACATATATGAGTTATTTTTTGTTAATTCATGAAATTACATTCTTATTTTGATTTTAAATACATGTAGTTCTTTGGTTGGAACAAGACGGGCTATGACCAGCAAATTTTTGATGATTTATGAAAGGAATGTGTAGAATATATGGTTCAAATTATATCATCACAAGAAGAATAAGGAGAAGATTATGATGATCTTGAATAGCATATGATAACAGAACGGTAATTTTTATAATGATTTAATTTCTCTATTCTTATGTCTAAAGTCCCTTGTTTGATGGATGACTATGTACTCATGTATTTAGGGGAATGCATTGTTTTATGGACCTGTTTTTTGCCCAAACTTCATCTTATCTTTTTTGCCTAATTTCCTTATGACAACATCATGGTAGCACTTTATTAATCATTTGTCTATAAATATGAAGCTATACGGAATCTCTACTACTATTCTTAATGCTATAATGAGCTCTAAATATGAAGTCAAGTGTAACTCATATTTTGTTACTTGGCTTGTATGAGTTTTGGTGCCCATAAACGTATTACAAAATTGTTCCATACGTTTAAGGGCACCAAAACTCATACAAACCAAGTAACAAATCAGAGTTACACTTGATTTCATATTTAGAGCTCATTATAACATTAAAAATACCATCTTGATTCCAGATAGCTTCATATTTATAGACAAAAGATTAATAAAGTGCTAATATGATTTCAAAGAGATAAGGTTATTATTATATCACTTGGATGTCGCTGTGATAATCTCTTTTTGATGATTTACAAGAAGAATGGACAGAACACTTTGTTCAAATATCAAGAGAAGAATATAATCTTGAATAACATAGGATAACACCATGGTAATATTTATAATGATTTAATTATTCCATTCATATGTCTCTTAAGTTTAGACTGTTTGTTTGATGGATGTTTACGTGCTCATGTATGTAGGGGAATAAATTGTTATATGGACTAGTTGCTTTTTGCCCAGTTTCCTTGTCATTATGTTGGTGATTCTAAGTCAACCAAGCTTGCTCGCACAATCCAATTACACTTTGACGACATTATTTTATTTGTAATTTAAGTTAACACTATATATATGCATTGTATATACTTTATTTGTTTTTGTAATAAATTTAATTATCAAGTAATTAATTATATTAAAATTTTTAATTATTTGTATTATTATTATTTATATTTTGGTTTTTTTATGCTATATTAAATACTAGTTAGTAGAGTGAAAAATGAGAATAAAAAAAATAAAAAAAAATCAATACACGTAAGGTCGGTTCACACGTTGAACCGACTTTAATAGTCCATTTTGTAGTAATGACCTATCAATTTTTATCATTTTATTAAAATTGGAATGACATATTGAGTAAGAACAATATACCAACTCAGTGTTCTATCAAAGTAAGAGTTTGATGAAAAAGCTCTCGACTAAGAAAGAGTTATAATGCTAAGCCAAATATATCATGAAATTATAAAAATAGGAACATCATCCAAAATCAAGGTAAATAATTTTACAAGCAAGGTCATAATGATCTCGTATAGTAACTTGAATATAATTCAAGAAGATATTGAGAAAATTGTCACTTATGAAGTACCATTCAACTACAATGAATTAGACATGATTGAAGGTACCAAACAAAAATTTTACCAATTGGAAAAAAAGAAAATTAAGGACCACAAGTGCTTATATTGTATAAAGGATAGAGATCCACAGTTCTTGATTCGAAAGGAAGTATGTCGGCAACCAACTTTGGTGAATAAAGAGATGTCGATAACAATTTTTAAAGGAAGGAATAGATAAGATGAGATGAGATGTAATTCTTATCCTTTCACGTGTCTTTATGTTAAGTATAGAAAATAATTACTCTTGTGTCTATAAAAAGGACAATTGAATGAGGAAGGAGGGCATGACAAGTTCTAACTAGAGAACTCAAAGACCCTTTTCTTCTTAGAAGAATTGTGTATAAACAAATTCTTATAGAGTAAATTAAAAGAAAACTATTATTGTAATGATCTGAATTCATTAATGAATAAAAGGTCACTTTTACCAAAATTTAGTATTTATCTTATATCTTAAATAAAATTACGAATCTTTTTATCTATTAGAGGCAACCATTGTTCCCGATTCAGAAAGTAAGGCTTCTAATAAGGTAACTAAAGATCAAACGCAAAATAGCAGAAGACAGAGGTGGATCCATATTCATTAAAACAAGGTAAGATTAGACACAACTCTGAACTACATTTGATTAAGTATAATATTTATTTGTTCAAAATCCTAAAACTAGAAAATTAATTAATAGTTATTTGTTCATACTTATGAGCCTAAATTTACTTGGTATCAGAATCATAGGAAAGAAAACATATCAATGGATGTAAGTTTAACAATGTTAACTAATAAAGGATATCTTTGATAATAAGTATAAATATGAAAATTATTAAAGATATTTTTATAAAAATTAAGGACATGTATAAAGATATGATAAAATTGAGTTACATGAGTGAAATTTTCTCACTTAAATTTTTTTATACCCATAGTTAACTGAAAAATTAAATATATAAAAAATAGATTAAAAAATACTAAAAATAAAAATAAAATACAATATATAGTGAATCATATATTTCTGCCCTATCTAATTTTTCTTATAGTTTTTTTTACTATTCAATTGTATCAAATTCTTTTGATTTCAATAATATATTCATAACATATCATTTTTCAAAAATTAAAAATATAAAATTTATAATAAAATTGTATTAAAAAGTCAACATAATTTAATTCAATTATTAGAGTTTAATTATATCAAAATATATAAAAAATTATTGAAAAACATGTTTATCATTGTTATTTAGTGTTAGTTTATATGGCTTCAGATGAAACTCAATTTTTTTTAAATAAATAGCTTTTTATATAATTATAAGACATATAGTTTTCGAATCCTAAAACTAGGGGTGAGCAAATTATCCGAAAAATCCGATCAATCCGATCAAATTTGAAAAAAATTGAGTGGTTTCGATCCGAAGTCAGATTGGATTCGGATTGAATTTTATCAATCCGCTCGGATTCGGATTGAAAATATTCAAATATGAAAAATCCAATCCGATTTGATACATTTATATATTATTTTAAAAAATATATATAATAATTAATAAACCTAACTTATTAAACCTAATATAGCTGCTTCCATCTTCTCTCTGCCTAATTTTTTTTTTCAGTTGCCTCCATCTTTCTCTCTACCTCTATTGTTGGTTTCAAGTTCTGCTGCTCGCCGCTCTACTGTCGCACCTTTACTGTCGCCATTCGCAGCTCGCCAGTCGTAGCTCTCCAGTCACAACTTGCCAGTTGCAGCTCTCTAGTTACTACTCACCAGTTTTTGCTCTGCCGTCGTTGCTTATTGTTCGGTGTTCACCTGTAATATGGTCTTGTTCGCTGTTCACTCCTGTCGCTTTTTGTTGTTCTTCATCATCCTACACAGAAGGTTATATTTGTTTGAAATTTTTTCTTTTTCGAAATTTTGATTTCAGATCTAATATTCAAATGCTCTGTTTTAATTGTTATTGATAGTTATTACTTTTGTTTCAAATGGATGTGTGAAACAAGAAGCCATCTAGAACATATTGTGTGATTTACTGTTTTCTTATAGTAATTTTCAAGAGCTATGAGATGAAATTATGAGTCTGAGTGGAAATGTGATAGTATTGTAGAGAAAAAATTGGGTTACATTATAAGAAAACTTTGAACGGTCATTACTTTGTGCTGGGAGATCTATTTTAGATGATTTTTTTTATTCCATGTAACTTTTCGATATCTAGGCACAACAAACTACCAAAGGTGGTTTGTCCAGAATTTTTCCCCAAAAAACGTTGTTTTTTATGCTTTAATTGAGTTACAAAATTTTTAAGCTACTTTTAAAATGTTGAGGTCTATTAATATTGAACAATCCTGTCCAACATCACCCCACATATACTGTAGCATCTGAATTTGGTCCTACAATTAGTCCATAACTTTGATTTGCACTCAAAATTGGATTCGTTCATCTCCAATCATTAATATTCAAGAGTCACTTGATGAAATTGAGGCTCTAGAATCAGGTATATTGCATAAAACTTTCAAATATATATTTTGAATATATATAGATTTATTTGTTATCAAATATATATTATTATGTTTATTAGCTCATTATTTATGTATATTTTTAACTTTTTAATTTTTCATCATGTAGATGTTCTTGATGGTATTGGTGACTTAAACCTTGAATGATTATCAAAAAGAGTTATAGTTATTATTAATTTTGGAGAGCAAAGTTAATTTATATAATTGATATTTAATTTTTTGGAGTTAAATTATGTAATTGATGTTGAATTTTTTCTTTTTGATTATTTTTGTTGAATTATTTTTAATCATGTTGTCACTTACTTTTTAATTTGTATGAAAAATATTTTTATTTTAGATTTTTTTTTATTTTATGTAATTTTTCATTTTATATGTTGAAATTATATCAAAGTTAGATTTGTTTGGATTGACATTTATAGCGTTTCGAATCGGATTGATATTTTATAATTTACTTATTTATGTAATTTTTTTAATAGATTTAAATTAAAATTTTGATCATATTCAATCGGATTGACATTTAAAGTGAATTCGGATTGAATAATTTTTGGATTGGATCGGATTGATTTAAAATTAGCGGATTTGGATTTATTCGGATTAATATGTACAATAGATCAGATTCAGATTGGCATTTAAAGTGGATTCAGATTAAATAATTTTTGGATTGAATAATTTTCGGATCAGATTCATATTGACTTAAAATTGATGATTTCAGATTTATTCGGATTGACATATACAACGGATCGGATTCGGATTGAATAATTCATAATTTATTTCGGATCGGATCAAATTCGGATTGACTTAAAACTTGCGGTTTCGAATCGATGATCACCCCTACCTAAAACTAAATATCGATATGTAATTGATATAAATTTTAAATATTAGGATCAACTAGATATTTAAACAAATTTTGTGAGGTTTGTGATATTTACTTTTGAGTTTATTTCCGAAATTTTTTCTGTTTCACTTTCCAAATCCACCGTTGAAACACATAACTTTGCAATGCCCTAACAAAACCCGCCTTAATCTTCCATGTCCGAATCTCTCCACATTTCATATCTCTAAGACCCATTTCGTTCTGTAACGGATGGGCTCTCTCATTCCCTTTCAGGATCTCAATCTCATTCCAGACACATCTACCAGTAACGACGGTACAACGCCAGCCACCATCACCTTGAAAACCCCTAAAATCGAACCCAAATCCGAACCGATCGACGAATTTTACGAGACCCATCAACCACAGCCTCAGCCACAACGAGAACAACAACGACCCCAAGATCAATTCTTTCCGAGTCTTGGTGTTAATGCGCTCTCTAATTCACAAGCCAACCATTTCTCAGAGGGAAGCAATACACCGTTATCTCAAGTTTCAGGCATTAACTCTGAAGGAGAGAATGTCTTCTCCGAGTTTAACCGCATTTCGGAGCTTTTCAGGGCCGCTTTTGCCAAGAGACTAAAGAGATATGGCGATGTTGATGTGTTGGACCCGAAGTCGGACCCGGATGCTAGAGCAATTGTTCCTGCTCAAGAAAATCAAATTTCCGAGGTGGTTTTTTCTCGGAAACAGTTTCAGCGTTCATCTGAGCTTGTTCGAGTCACCAATCTTTCTCCTGAAGATGAAGGGTACTTCCGAAACTTGGTTAGGCGAACTAGGATGATGTATGACTCACTTCGAATTTTGTCAATTGTGGAGGTGGAGAACAATGTTGGTGAGAGGCTTGGTAGGCGGTCCAGAGGGGACCTAAGAGCTGCTACTTTGATTAGAGAACGTGGGCTATGGCTCAATCGAGATAAAAGAATTGTGGGTTCGATTCCTGGTATTTATGTTGGTGATTTTTTCTTTTTCCGGATGGAATTGTGTGTAGTTGGGTTACATGGTCTTACCCAAGCTGGTATTGACTATCTTCCAGGGAGCCAGAGCTCCAATGGTGAACCAATTGCCACTAGTATCATTGTTTCAGGTGGCTATGAGGACGATGAGGATCAGGGGGACGTTATAATCTACACAGGACATGGTGGGCAGGACAACTTATCGAGACAATGTGCTCACCAGAAGTTGGAAGGTGGGAATCTTGCAATGGAGAGGAGTATGCATTATGGAGTTGAAGTGAGAGTTATCAGAGGTATTAAACATGCGGGAATTGTTTCTTCAAAGGTTTATGTTTATGATGGTTTATATAGAATTATGGATTGTTGGTTTGATGTGGGTAAGTCTGGTTTCGGGGTATATAAGTATAAGCTTGTAAGGATTGATGGGCAACCTGAAATGGGTAGTTCTGCTCTAAGATTTTCGGCAGCACTTAGGACTAGGCTTTTGTCTGTGAGACCAAAAGGTTATATTAGTCTTGATATTTCAGCACAGAAGGAGAATGTCCCAGTCTTGCTCTTCAATGATATTGATTCAGCCGATGATCCCTTGCACTATGATTATGTTGCAAGAACTGTTCTCCCACCACATGTTTTTAATCAGAATGGTACTGGCTGTGACTGCACATCCGGTTGTACAAATAGTTGCCTTTGTGCTATGAAAAATGGTGGTGAATTTGTATATGATCTAAATGAGTTTCTATTAAAAGGGAAGCCTCTAGTTTTTGAATGTGGTCCCTTCTGTCAATGTCCCCCAGAATGTCGTAATCGTGTTACCCAGAGAGGGTTGAAAAATAGATTGGAGGTATTTAGGTCTATGGAAACGGGTTGGGGAGTCAGGTCCTTGGACTTGATACATGCTGGTTCTTTTATATGTGAATATACAGGGGTTGTTCTCACGCAAGAACAGGCCCAAATACTCTCAATGAATGGTGATAGCTTGGTTTATCCTAATCGGTTTCCTGATAGATGGGCAGAGTGGGGTGATTTGTCTCAAATATTCCCTCATTATGTACGTCCAACTTATCCGTCTATTCCCCCATTGGATTTTGCAATAGACGTATCAAGAATGAGGAATGTGGCTTGTTATATGAGCCACAGTACGACTCCTAATGTTTTCGTGCAGTTTTTGTTGTATGATCACAATAATTTGATGTTTCCTCATCTTATGCTGTTTGCATTGGAGAACATCCCTCCCCTGAGAGAGCTCAGCCTTGACTATGGGGTGGGCCAGGTTACTGATGAATGTACTGGAAAGCTTTATATATGCAACTGATTAATTTTGAAAGCATGGTGCAGCATGGAGTCTTGAAGACTTTATTACCAAGGTAAAAAATCAAGTTTCCTAGTATTAGCCGCATGTGCTTTCTAGGAATTTATACCTTGAACATTTTAGACTCATAATCATGTTCAATTTATGTAGGTTTTCATGTTCTTGTGTTGTAGTTTGCTATACTTCAATATAAACTGTACCACCTACTTATTTGTTTTTGTGGTTCTTGTATCCCTTTTTGCAGCCATTTGTCTTGTCATCATGGAGTCCTAAAATTTTCAGTAGATGGGGCCTTTTGGCTTTTTCATTAGACTTATGCTCTGGTATGTTTGTCATAAAGTTTCATCTGACAAACAGAAGAATTTTTGTTTGCTCAATGAGTGGTTTGCATGAAAGTTCTGTTTGACTCTTTAATTTGGATAATATAAATACTTGCTATTTTCTAATTTTTTATTTTTATTACTAGGTTCTAGATTAATTTATTCAATGTTTATCTTCAGCTGTTGCTTTCCCCTGTTACTAGAATCTTCCTCAAAAATATTTCAGCCAGAAATGGTTTATTGCATCGTCTTGTTCCAAACTTTTTATTACAATTGAAGCACAATCCCCCGTCCCTTCTTTCATTCATATTGTTGGGGCTTATTTTCTGATTGATAAGAGAACTAAGATTGGCAGCTGCGCTTTTAGTTGAATTAGATTTTTCTGCCTTCATTCAAAATATTTGTTGAATACCTTCACAATACTCCTGTAACGATGCCAACTACCCAATTTCAGTTGAGAGTTTTATAACTTTGCTAGCTTGTATGTCAATTTTCATATTTTATTTAAAGTACCCTTCACCCTTCAACATCATTTTCAGCTTTCCTAATCTTATCAACATTTTCTTAAACTGTCTAGTAATCTCTTATTACATCAGTCTGTTCCAGTTATGTTTGATTTTCAAGACGGGTCTTTGAATTGAGAAGGACCATATCTGATAAAGACACTTTGTTTGAACGGCTTGGATTTGATGGTTAAAGTATCTTTCTCTCTCGGTTGAAAAAACCAACGTATGTTATCCAATGATAACTTTACATGTTTGTGACACATTGGTGAAGGTAAATGGTGATGAATAGTATCAACTCTCATTTTTATGTTTCAACTTATCTAGAAATGACTTTTCAGACTAATGAGAAATAGGATACTTTAGATTTCCCTATTTTGCTTGATTTAGAGAATAGAGAGAAAAACATAGGCTAAAGGTAAAAGGATGTAGGTTTACTTTGAGCAAACCTACCTACCTTCTCAGATTTAAGAATAACAATAATTAGTTTAGAGAGCTATGTGTGATATTTTAAAAATTTGAGAATTTAAGAACCTAAGTGTGAAGTTGCTCAAAGTTTGAGGACTAATAAATTAGTCAAGCCTTTAATTAATTATCGAATAATTTGTTTTAGTTAATTTTAACAGCACTAACTTTACTCATTATCCCAATTGGGTATATATACACACACAATGAAGGAGTTCTATTTAAATCAGATAAGTATTAAACTAGGATAAGTAATCCTAATTATACTCAAACTAATAGATAACTAAAATATATATAATATATATAACATTTCACGCCAACTGTTTCTTTCTGGATGTAAACACTTACCAAAATATGTCCGTCTTTTGATTTTATCTTTAGAAAACACAAAAAAAAATGTTAATCCTCATCATTATTTATTTTGATGCCCATGTCTTAAATACATTAAGGATTAAGTCTACTTTATCTGTTTTTTAGCACGGTAATATCAAATTTTCATCTGATTTGACTGGGGGTGATATCTGATGTGTGCTTGAGCATAGTTCATATGATAGTCTATAGCAGTGCTTCAACTTTTTGGTTGTCTTAGAGTGTGTTTGATAACAATTTTGATTATTGATTTTTGATTTTTTTTCAAATGATTTTACAATCAAATATGTTTGATAACAATTTCTAATTTTGATTTTCATATTTTAAATAATCACTACCAAAATATAGGATGCTTCATAAATCTTTAAAAAAATGATTTTTTTAATCAGATATATGATTTTTTTCCAATTTTGCAAAATATCTTTCTAATAAAATAAAGTCTTATGACTTTTGTATGTATATAAATATCGGAAAAAAAGAATAAAAACATAATTTTTTTTAAATAATAACCAAAACTTTTCTTAATTCTTTTAGTTTTGGGGCAAAAAAAAGATATTTAACAAATAACTTGTAGGTGATTTTTGATTTTTTTCTTAAAATTATCAGTAGAATTGTTGTCAAATACATTAATGATTAGTTTTTTAAAAGAACCAACAATCACAAAATCAATTATTTCATTAGAAATTATAAATCATAAATCATGAATCATAATTGTTATCAAACATGGTCTTAATTTGTCAAAGCTGGTATAGATAATCCAACATTGTGCGTACTATGTGACTGTAATTTTTGTACCTTTAGCTTAGTTAGCATCCATATAAGGTGCTAGATTTGAGAGTGTAGGAGAACCTTCCAGAAATTCTTAGTTCCCAGAGAGGCATGCCATCTTGAAGAAAATTACAAATGCTGGAAATTTTATATCTAAGATATATTGTTGTTTCCTTCTGTTTCTTTTAGTTGTACTCTGTATATATGTCAACATCTGATCTGCTTGACCTAAAAGCAGAAGTCCTTGATGAATTCACGCTTCTTGTATCCTCTGAGACCTGCTTTCATATTTGTGCTTGCACTTGGACCTGATGCCTTTATTTGAGGTCAACCGTTTCTTCTTTCCTTTGTAATCTTTGGTTACAAGTTCTTTAGTTAAAATAAGCAACTTTAGCTTTTCAAGCTATAATTATTCTTAAATGGTAAGAAGGATATGAGTTTGCTTTAGATAGTTCTGGTTGATTTTTGCCTTCCTTGTGCATTGAAATTTTCTGGTATTGTGGATATTTGTTGGTGCTAATTCTTCATCCTGCATTACCATGTTGAAGTCACAACTTCTGTTTTCTGGAAGATTATTTTTGTGAATAGAATTAAGACATGATCTAACTTCATTTTACCTACCTGTATGCTCGGATGCCTCATATATTTAATAAATTTTCTTTATTCCGGATCTTAAATGGCATGTATAGATTGCATATAAGTGAATTAGTTCCAAAATAATATATTAGTTATACCTAACGTGTACATATGTACATAAACTAGACCTATAATCTAACATGCTATTTTGTGACCAATTTGATTATTTACAATATATGTGCTATTTTGGGGCTTCAAATCCAATCCAATGGTTCTTATACATATTGTTCACCTGAAGCCTTTTTCCTTCATATTTTTTAACTTATCTAGTTAAGCAAATGCATAGCTTCAGCTTTAATATAATCTGAAGCTAATCTGATACCATCACTGTTAAGTCATGTAAATCTCATTGCTGTTCTAGTGTTTTGCTCTATTGGATATAAGCTGGAATATAAATTGAGATGAAGGGGTTATTTATGTTCACTTAGTTTTTATTTCTGATATACATGAGATGGAGGCGAACTATGAGTTTGAGAAGTTTTTGTCTTTGAAAAATATATGTTCCAAATTGAAGAACTTGCTTATTTGCAGATGTGTGTTTATGTTGTTCGTTTTGGCTTGAGCATCCAAAATGGGACGGACTCAAGTGATGCATGTACTAACTGAACCATGCAGTTTTGGTGGACCTTTCCCGACACAGCTTCTGCAAGGGCAGTTCGACAAGGACCTGTGTAGATCTTTCACAAGCATGTATGAAAGTGTTTGTACTACTTGTATATACAACTTTAAAAGTCGAGTACAACTTGTATAGGCACTGTTGTATCATTAGCACTCGATTCATGCAGATTATTTAGGATAAAAGACCACTTTCTTTGACACTTCTCACGATTTTTCAAATTGGATGATTATTTATTATTTCATGTGATCTGACGTACGACCCAGCTTGTGGTCCAATAACTTCTCCAATGGAGTGTTTTATTTTGGCAGGATATGGCTGGCTTGTAAACTAGGAATTGTTTAAGGTAAAAATAACTGCTACTAAAAAGGCTGCTGCCAATTGCGTATAATTAAGGAAAAATGTTTTTTATTTTTTGGGGATTCTTTTATATAAAAAATATGAACTTTTTTCTCTCCTGTTAGTTTATTATTACGTAATTAAGTTGATTAATTATTACGTATTTCATCAACTAAATTAGTTAAAATTAGTTAACTATGAATTAATTTGATAATTTAATTGTAAACTTAAATAAAAAAATAAATTTATATAATAATTAATATATAATAAAAAAAATAATTGAATAGAATATCGTAGATCTTATTAAATATTACAATATTATAAAAAATTAATAAAATTACATAAAAATATTAAAAATTTAATATTTTTTTAATAAATATAAAATAAAATATTTTTAATTTATTATAATAATAAAATATATATAAATATAAAATAATTGATAGGTAAAAGTATTTATAAAATATCACTTGTAAAATTCTAAACTCAATATTTCTCATAAGTCCCAGGAATTCGAAGACCCAATTGGTGCTCCATAATTTTCTTCTAGCGAGAGAGCGAAACCAGCTATGGTGTGTGCTGTTGGTAGTCATTATCTCAAAAACTACATGGCTAAATCTTTAGAGACAAACGGTCGAACAGCATAGCAAATTAGCAATAGATCTTCTGTTGTACCACCATCATTAGACTATGATGCATAGCTGACACTATCAAGTTCTTTCCAATGGACGTTTCAAACTAGTCTCCATATATATATATGATATAAAATTCTCTGTTTTCTGTTTGAATTTTTTTTTTGTTTTAGTTTAAAAAAGAGATATAAAATTTTGAGGAAATATATTTTTATACCAACGAGATTTAGGATTTGCTACAAAATTACAATCAAATTTTGATTTATTACTTTCATATCATTAAACTTCACAAATGTTATAAAAATATCATCAAATTTTTTTTGTTACTTTCATATCATTAAACTTTATAAATGTAACAAAAATTACATCTACATACGTTTAACTTGTCATTAAATCCGTTAATTGATTGATGTTGATAGTATTTTTGTAAAGTTTTAATGGTATTAAAGTAATAAAAAAATATTTATAGTATTTTTGTAACAACCTCCAAAATTTGTTAATATAAAAATTTATTTACAACTTTTTATAAAAATATTCATGTGAAATTCCAATTTTGTTTCCAAAAATTTGGTCAAAACTAAATTAATCCTCGAGTAGAAGCAAAGGAATAAATTTGAAATTTTTTAAAATATAGAAAGTAAATTGTACATTTTTTAAAATAAGTGATCCAAATTGACATTCACTCTAATACAATACATCCCAAAACTCTAAAATAATTTCTTTTGATGTCTGATTTTATTTTTAACTTCTTAGTAAAAAACTATATGTTTATTTCTTTACGACGTTAAAAAATATATATTTTATATGAAGGAGCTTATGTCATACAATTAAACAAAAAAAATTCATTTTCGATAGACTCAAATATCAACAGTCATCAAAATCTTGATTTAATATTCAGTGATAAATCGAACTTCAAATAAAAACTCAAAATCTAGGTTGTTAGGTTTGCCTTGGTGTGTAGATATTTTTTGGACATCAAGATAATTTATTAAGGAATATTTTTGTTATCTTGTTTAGGATTTTATATATTTTTGAGACAGAACTTGCAATAGCTATTCATACATTGAAGTATGCTACCTTTGGGTGGAAGAAAGTTAGGCTAGAGTTAAACTTGGTTTATGTGATTACTCTCTTCCAAATTGGGTCATTTTTGGTGCTATAAAAATGATATGCTGCTTGAGCTGAACTCTCATATTTATAGAGAGAGTAATACTGTAACTGATAATACAACTTTTTGGGCCTCGATTATTTGATCAATGATTTAGTGATCGAATGTCACATCATTTGTAAGTCTTTTACTCATTTGGATGCTAAAAAAATCCAATTATATGTTTTGTTGAGATTTTTTTTGTATCATTTTTTTATATATATTTAATATATTTATAGTTGATGAGTTACATAAAAATGGTGTTAAGGTAGTGCCAATCAAGTTGAAATATCCCAATACACCTAATGAGTCCAAAGCAAAAACAATAAACAAAAATCATGATAATTCATGTATTCAGTCTTGTCGTATCAAAGAGAAAGGTGGTATGTGTTGATGAGTATAACAAGCCACCTAATAGAACATTCTGTAAGTCCCTCCTACATTTAAGAGGAAGAAAACACAAATGGTAGGTGCAACCACAAATGGTAGGTGCAACCACCAATGGTAGGTGCAACCACCAATGGTAGGGGCAACCACCAATGGTAGGTGCAACCACAAATGGTAGTAACCACCAATGGTAGCGCAACTACAATGGTAAGGCATCTAACATTGTTATGTAATTTTGCCTATAAATAGGCAATGTCTTTTCCTTAGAGAATCATCAACACACCAAACAAGAAGAGAAGCAAAGCAAAGCCAAAGGAACAATTTCCTTTGAAGAAAAATAGTGTTGTGTGTAAGAAAGTGGGAGAGAATATCTTAGAAAAATATTGGGATATTTTTCTAAAGGGGAGTTGACAAAATAAATGAGTTTGGGAAACACTTCAGATGACACTAATTATTTTTGGGTTTATCTCAATTATTGTTGTATTGGCTCTCACTTTGTACCCATTAATTTTATTAGTGGAAGAAATACTTTTCTGAGTTTGCCCCGTGCGACTTAGCCCAAATTGAAGCGGTGAACCACGTTAAATTTTCTGTCATTATTCTACTCGTTGAATTCATTTTATCTTTACCCGCCGTGCCCAACAATCGGTATCGAGCCTGTCTAGTAAAATTCTTAATATGCTCCGTGGTTGCAAAGATGTGATCCGATCTTCCACATCGAAAAGATTTTATTAGGTCCAGGTGTATTTATTTACGTAAAAAGAAACACAAATAAAAAAATGTCAAGTCAAAAGGTAGATATTGAGAAATTTAATGGCAATAATAATTTCTCTTTATGGCAGCGAGGATGAAAGATATTCTCATTAAACAAAAGGTCCATATAAGCTATTGAAAAGAAAAGAAGGTAGCAACCGTCACCGAGGAACAATGGGAGGAAATAGATGAGATCAGCCTAGTACAATTCGTCTAAATCTTCGCATGTTGTCTTGCAAAACATTGAATCAAAAAAATTGCAAGATCAAGCTAAAGAAATACGGGAGACTCTTAGAAAACGTGTACATGTCAAAGTTAACCTTGCCAATAAATTTTATTTGTGGAAGGAGCTATATCGATGAGGAAGGAAGATAATGCAGTACATGATGCAAACATGTTAGCAATTTCAACAAAGAAGCTTTCTCACTTAGCAAGATTTAATATGAGTTTTCAAGGCGACAAGAGAAAGTCATGGATGTTATCGCATCACTACCCTCATCATATAATCATATTACAACAACTCGACTTATGCAAAAGACAAAATGGAGTTTGAAGTTGTCATGTGCCTTGTTCTCATACGAGAAACAAAACAAGGAAAGAGATTCGTAAGCACAAGCCCTTATCACAGTAGTCTGCAGGAAGGAGACCGTGCAAAGAACAAACCGAGAAGTAAGAGCAGAGGCAAATCAAACAAATTTGCCAATGTCAATGCCATCATTGTAAGCAGTATGGTCACATTAAGAAATTTTGCTTCCGTGTTCAAGAAGGAACAAGAAGCTAACACAGTGCAAAGTAACAAAAAAGGATGACATAAATAGCCGATGATGAGCAAACAAATACCATAGACGAAGTTCAATATCGCGATGATGAAGATTTTTTCAATCTTGCATCACACGAGACCAAATGGGGATTGATAAATGGGTTAAAGTTCACGCTTTACATCACAGAGAGAATTTTTCTCATTATACACACCGGGAAGTTTTGGTGTTGTTAGAACGGGAAACGAAGGTCCGTCAAAGGTAAGTAGGAAGGAGACGCTTGCTTGGAAACAGAGAACTGAACCGTACTATTTCTCAAGGATGTCGTGCATATTCCAAATACGCTACCGACTGATCTCTCAGGCGCCGACTTGAAAATGAAGGATATTGTAGCCTCATTCATTTATGACAAATGGAAACTTACAAAAGGCTCCTTAGTAAAGGGCTGTAGAGTAGAAGCATACAACTTTGTATATAATGCAAGCGAAACTCTCACCGACACGAAGAATGCCATAGAGAAAGATAAAGGCAAATAGCATGCATAAGAGACTCACACACGGTGAAAAAGGTTTGACAAGTCTAGCCAAAAAGAAGATATCGCCTCGTGAATGGATGAAGTACATTTGGAGAAATGTGTTCATTGCCTAGCAGAAAGCAAAACAGTGGTTGCTTTCAAGAGCTTCCTCATTCCGTAATGAATAATATTTTAGATCCGATTCATTCAGATTACGTGGGACCAATGCCAAAGTCACTTCGCGGTGCTCAATACTTTGCGGACTTTCATTGATGATCATTCAAGGAAGACGTGGGTATATCTTCTAAAGACAAAGGACTGTGTGCTAGATGTCTTTAAATAATTTCATGCCTCGCTGAGAGACAGATCGAGTTAAGCCAAAGGCATCCCATTTGCATGGTGGAGAATACATCGACCTTTCCACGCTTATTGCAAAAGTACATGTATTCGCATCGATGACACCTCCAAAGACACCGCAGCTTGAATGGCTTAATGGTAGAGATGAATAGAACTTTGGATGGAGAGTTAGATGTCTACTCTCACATGCAAAGCTGCCTAAAACTTTTCGGGGTGAAACCATACTCACATTGCACACTTGTCAATCTTTCACCTTGTACTTCTCTCAAGACGGATGTTCCAAATAAAGCGTGGTCGTGAAAGGATGTTTCCTATGATCATCTCATGCAGTTGTTTGTCAATGCAAAGCATTTGTTCATATCCCCTGGATGAGAGATCCAAACTCGATGCCAAAACAAGACAATGTATTTTTATCAAGCATGGTCAAGATCAATTTGGCTATAGATTTTATGGCGATCCAATTGTAAAGAGACTTGTCGTAGGAGCCGTGATGTCGTATTTGTCAAGCATTTGCACTATCAAGATATTATCAAAATGAAGAAAGATGTTCCTAATTCCAATGGTGACTCATCGATTTGGAATTAATTCCTCCAACATCGGCCCAAGACAAGTTGAGATGAAGACCAGGTTTATCCACCTGGATGAAGATGATGCCCCCATGTGGCTGGTTCTCAAGACGAGGAAATAATGATGTTCATTATCCAAGACCAACACCGCCGCTTTCTCCTGCTCCATCGAGAGTTAAGTGATGTAGCCGAGACGACCCTCTATCTCATATCCTCCGCATGAGTATGTAACTTTCAATGACGTTGGGAGAATCGATGAAGTGCTCAAAAAGCACTAAAATAACCATGATTTTACGACTTTAATTGATTAAAAATATATATATTTATATGTTTTATCATATATTTATATAAATTTGTCTTTTTCGAATCACGTATTTTTATTGTTTTTCAGGAATTTTGGCCTAAAAACGAATGTAAAGACTCAAAGTTAAGAATACTTGAAGCAATACATCACAAATAAATTGATAAATAAGTGGAAAAAGGTCAACAAACATGGAAAAATTGGACAAAATGGGTCGAAAAGGTCAAAAATGTCAAAAGACGGAAAACGCTGCCACGCAGCTCACAAGGCCAGCCTCCCAGAGCCGCGCGCTCAGAGCTCGCGCAAGGCGTTCGCGCAAGACCGATGCATAAGCCCGGCGGCTGCAGCCGCTGCTGGCATCGCTCACGCGCGCCGAGGCCAAGCGCGTTAGTCGCCAGCCGCCAAGGCGCTTCAACGCGTTTTGACCCATTTTTCACGTGGTACCGCCCCATGACGCCATGCTGACGTCATTGATGACCTCAGCATGTCCACTACACGTTTTATTTTTTTAATATTTTTTTTAACATTTTTTTAATCATTTTTTCTCTCCATCCTCACCTATAAATACCCCCCTTCCATTCACTTCAAAACACACCTCAAAACCTCTCTTCTCTTCTTTCTTTCTCTCATTTCTTAGTTTTTGAGTTTTCTTTAGTTTCTTTCTTAGTTTCTAAGCTTTTCTTAGTTTTTTCTCTTAGCTTTTGGGCCTAATTGTCTTAGGTTTAGTAGTTCTTCTTTTTCGGAGGAACTTCAGAATGCTTTTTGTAATAATTTAGATTTTTGATTCAATAACTAAGTGCATAAATTCGCATTACGAGTGCTTTCTAGCAAGAACTTAATACGTAAGCTTCTCAGAATGATTTTATTTTCTTTACGCTTATTTTTATGCTTTATTCCTACATGTTATATTTAATTTGTCTCGCGATTAAATTTAATCTGTAATTGCTTTATAATCACGATATATAATAATAACGCTGTTACGGCCATAAATATTAAATAGCGAAAATTTCTAAAATGAATCGATTTTATTTTTATTCAAGATTTTATATTGGCCGATGTTGTATAAATATATTATTTTTCATTACAAACTTAAATCAAGACAGACTTTAAGGTTTAGCTTATCCTATTTAATTTGTAGAAATAGCTTTATTTGTCGGCATAATCGCCTCTAGCTAGAAAAGCTCAGTTTCATTTCAAAAGTTTTTATAAGAATTATTACGTTAAAACGATTGACAACACGTTTTCAAGAAATGCTTTTAAAACTCGAAAGCTTAAGACTTGATAACTAAATTCTTGCGCTTAATTTTGACACCTCAATAAAGCTTTTAAATCGTTTAACCCCACCAAAGGCCAGATTTAAATTCGCTCATTTTCAATCTCTTAAAAAGGATTTAATTTAATTAACCAAATTAGCTTATCAACCCCACCCATAAAGGTTAATCGATTTGCTTATTTAACAAAGAAGATCTAACTCACCAAAGCGCCAGATTCATACAAAAAGAGAGAATCAATAAAATATCAATTTATATCTTTAATAAATCAGATAATACGAAGCAAGATAATTAACTTGGGCTTATTATATCCATAAATACTCCACTAATATAAATGATAAAATTTGCATTTAATATTTATCAATCAGAATTATATTTATCAGATAAATATTTATCAATTTCAGATCTACGTTTAGATTATATTTAATTAATCAGATATACGTTTATTTTACGTTATTGGGACAAACACAAAAACCAAACTATCGCGACAAGTGACGTTGTGATGATTGCTTTTAAAAGCCAATAATAAATTAAGAATCCACATACATTCCTTCCTTGATCGACCTTCGTGAAAGATACTTATCATTTTCTACGAAACGATTCAAGACCATGGTAGCTTTTACAAATATTAAAACCAAAGATTTCATGGTAATCGGCGACGGCTATTGCTCATCGTTTTCACTACCACGTGAATGAATACGTTTTTAATTTATTTATCAAAATTTTAAAAATATTTTCGTTGTAAATAATCGCGATATTTAAAAAAAAAATAATAATAATAATAATAAATAAATAAAAATTAATCAAACTTCAAATTTCATAAAAAATAAATAATAAATAAATAAATAAATAAATAAATAAATAAATAAAAAAAAAAATTAAATTTTTTTTTTATTATACCATAAAAACTAAATAATTTAAAAATTTGAAATTTGATGCAAAAATGTTTTTACCGTACATAAAAAAAAAAAAAAAAATTTTAAATTTTTAAGTTAATAAGAAATAAGATAGTATGAATAAGTAAAATAAAAATTACCGTGACGAAAAAAAAAAAAAAATTTGTTTAAAATTTTAAGAAATAAGATAGTGTGAATAGTAAAATAAAAAATTACCGTATTTAAAAAAAAAAAAATTAAAATTTTTTTTAAAAGTTTAAGAAATAAGATAGTGTGAATAGTAAAATAAAATTACCGTCAGAAAAAAAAAAAAAAAATTAAAAAAACTAAAAGGTACGAAAAGTAAAAATCTAAGCGAGCTTTCAGAGATCATTCTTTCGTTCTCGCCACTACCTTTTTCCCTTTAACGTTGTTTCCGGCCAGTGAGAATTCGTTTTTGGGCGAGCTTACAAGACCACCATTCTTTTCCTCTGAACACTTTTGCTAATACTAATTACAAGTTATTTAAAAAAAAAAAAAAAAAAGAAAAAAAATAAAAAATAAAAAAAGCGAAAAAAATAAAAAATAAAAAAATAAAAAGAATTAAAAAAAAAAAAAAAAAAAAAAATTGTCTAGTGTTTTGTATTAAATGCCATGGAAATTTTCTAATTTTTTATTTTTGCTGACAGTGAGTTTTAAATTTACGTTTAAAAATTTACTTCATGACAAGAGAGATCCTTAGTGAAAACCCCCTAACACCATATATAAATAATATTCATAAATTTAAACAAGCCACAACAACACCTGATCCTTCCCATCAACAAGTTTCGAGCCAAACATAGAACGCCTCTTAATCCTTTACTAGAACCAAAAGAAATGGAGGAAAACCAACATGTTAGGGAAACCACGATGAAAGAGTTTGCAAGCATCGGCGATTGCACGTTAATCCGCCGCTATCCACTAGAAGCCGCTAGAACTACGACCTTAAAAATATTCATTTTTCTATGCTTCCTTCCTTCTACGTGGGCTACCTAACGAAGATTCTCTTTCCTTTACGAGATTTCTATGCTACGTGTCCAAACATTCCCCCAGATTCTAAACGAGGATCACCTTAGAATGAGATGTTTTCCGTACACCTTAAAGGATAAGGCTAAAGTCATTCGATGTCACTTACCCCCGGTTCTCTCGATGACACGGGTCAAATTTACATAAATTCACGGGAAAATTCTATTCCCATCAAAAAACATCGAAATGAGAGGAAAGATTGCTACTTTCTCTCGTATGGGGAGAACCATTCCATTAAGCTTCGTGGATAGGTTCAAAATGTTTCTCACTCAACGTCCCCATCATAGCTTTCCCTCACTGCAGTAACCACTTTTTACGATGGACTTACACAACAATGTCGGGCTCATTGTCGACAACGCCGGCAGTGAGGAGCACAGGAGAAAAACTCGCATCGAAACGTATAATCTCTTTCAGATGTCCGGTGCTAATTCCCAGCCAGAAAAGCTCCAGAGCGAGAAAAGCCGGTGTTCAAGTAGATTGACTCCGCAATGAAATTCAACAACAACTTGTTCAACCGACTAAGCAAGTTGTTTTCTCGCTACACAAACCAACACAAATAATGAACAATATTGCTCAGACAAAGAATACGGGACAAGGTACTGCCCTCGTCCACATCAAGGAGTTACAACCTGACCCGAAAGGTGTTAATGTCGTGAGCATATCAACAAAGACCAAGGTTTGATCCCAATTCAAATACCTATAATCCCAAGGTGAGAAGTCATCCAAATTTCTCTCGAGGCAAAATAACCCTCCTTTCCCCTCAAAGCTCAAGCCTGTGCAGCCAAAGAATTCCACCCATCTATTCCACGAAGCATTCCAAATAAACCAACCTGAGGACAACTTGAATTCTTTTTATTCAAGTTTGTAGAGGGACAATCAATCTAAAACCAATCAACGGTATTGACTGTGGAAGCTTCTATCAAAAGGCAAGTTCAAGTCGGTTGAGCTTAGTCGAACATTCGCAGAAAGGCAAAATTGAAACTTAGATTTAATTCAATGAAGAAAGAGACATATCGAGTTTTTCATTCTCGCAATCTCCCAAAGAACGCCTTACTGAAGACGATAAATTTTAGTCCTGCATACTGAGGTCACCCATTATTGTATTTTCCTTGTTTTAGTTTCATGCGTAATAAAAAAAAAAAAAAAAATATTTCAAATAAAATAAATTGCTTTGTTTCTTTCAAAAATTGTGTCCCTTCGCTTAAATTAAAAAAAAAAAAAAAAAATAATTTAGGTTCCTTGCATTTTTTAGAGATATCTACCATTGTTTTTAAAAGCAAAATGTCGATTCACACAGAGGAGGATCATTTTCAACTACAAACAACCGCTGGAGATGTCAAGATAAAGGAAAAAGATGAAAGACTATACAATGCCAATCATATAATGTAACTCTCCTAAGCATCCAATTGCAAGAGGCTGCAAGGAATTATGAATTGAAAAAGATTCATTATTCTTTGTTGCCTTCCTTTTACTAGATCCCTAATTTAAGATCCTTTGCATTTCATTCGAGAATTCTACGCTATTGTCCAAACCTTTCCACTACATGAAATTAGTGAAGATCAACTTAGGATGAGGTGTTTTCCTTACACTCTCAAAGATAAAGCTTGGTCATGGTTCATTACTCTACAAATGTTCTCTTAAAACTGGGAGGCAGCCTATGAAATTTTTGGGTGCAGTTCTATTCCCATCAAAAGATCACGATCTAAGAACAAAGATAGCAACATTTTCTCAAATGAATGAAGAGTCTTTCACGAAGCTTGGGAACGATTCAAACTCCTTTTCATTCAATGTCAAAATCATAGCTTTCCACTACAGCCTACAAAACCAATTCTTTTACGTATGGATTGACACTACAGAGTCAATACATGGTCGATAATGCTGGAGTGTGTCAGAGAGAAAAGACAAAGCAGAGGAAGCCTATAATCTCTATGAGCTATCGGGTTCTAATTCCCAACAAAGAGGTGGTGGAAGGAAAGCAAAGGTCAATAAGGTCGGCTTTGACGATTTAGATAACCTTGCAAATTGTCAATCGACTCAAACAAGTGAAATTCCTCACGCCTCACCAAATTTCAAATCAAGAGGTAATGGGAGTTGTGTTGTTCAATTGGGCATGGTACTCATAATTATTCAAATACTTGTGATTCTAGTGTAAATGCCATGTAGGAAGTCCAATATTTTCAAAAGTATCATCCAAACACCTATAATCACCCTTACTCACCAAGCCAATCTTTTAAACCAACCTGTAAGATAGCTTGAATGCTTTTATTCAAGTTAGTCGTGACAACCAACCGATGACTAATCAAAGGTTGAACACCATGGAGGCTTCTGCTTAAAAGAATTGAATCTAAAGTCGGGCAACCTGGCCGAACAAATGCAAAAGAAAGAACTGTGAAAGTCGCCTACCAACCGTATCAAGCAAAAGATGTTAGAACCCTTCAAGTGGTAAGGTAGTCAATACTGTACCCGAAATCTCTAACAAAGAAGGCGACATTCTAATATCGCAAAAGGAGAAACAAGTGTTAAACTTCACAAGCTTTCGAAAACTCCACGGGTCATCTCGACACTCCCAAAATTCAAAAGACAACAGAATCCACACGATGCAAGTACCTTTTTCCCCACCTATGACAGAGTCCAAACAAGATAAGCAATTCAATGATCTTTTTAATATGCTCTCTAAAGTAAATATCAATTTACCATTATTAGAAGTGATCATGAACGTGTTCCCTCATATGCCAAGTTTTTCAAAGAGTCGAACACTCAAGAAAATGAGGTACGAACCGAATGAACGAAAGTAAGAGGTCGAAATTTCTACTGTGACTTCAAAGACAAATTACCCCTAAGTTGAAAGACCCCGGAAGTTTTATTATAAACATAACTATTGGGATAGGAAGGTTGCTAAAGCAATGCTTGATTTAGGTGCTAGTATAAATTTGATGCCCTACTCTATATTCTCACAGCCTCAATCTGTGGATTTAAAACCCACAACTACGTCCCCGCAACTCGAGATAGATTCTTAAATATCCAGTAGGAATAGTCGAGGATGTTTTGCACAGTAGACAAACCGATAATACCGTTGACTTTCAGGGTTCGGGATATGCAAGAAAATCCCAGATTGGACAGAGAAAGCATACAATATTGCTTCGCAGACCATTTATGGCAACTACTAAAACTATTATCGATGTCCAAGATGGAAATTTGACAACTACGACAAATTTTGGAGAGACTGCTCATTTCAAAGTTTTTGATTCTTCACCTTTCCCTTCTATTTCGCCATCGATGAAATATTCGAAGTTGATCCTTTGGATAATCTTGTCCAAAACACTTTTTTCAAACCGTAATGTAAGACATAGCTTGAAACGTTTCTTACACTTGAAAAGGTTGAAGTTAAGATTTAGATGAAGAAATTACGGGTACTCTGAACAACTAGACAATAATGAAGTTGATGACAAAATCTAGTGCACTTTTAAATCTACCCAGCTTCTTCATCCGTTAAAGAGGCCAATCCACCGAACTTGAACTCAAAGACTTACCCGAGCACTTAAAATATGTGTTTTTGGTATGAGAAACATATCCAAAGTGATAATTTCTTCAACCTTGACCAAACCACAAGAAAAGGAACTCATCAAAGTTGCTTAAACAAGCTAAGAAATCTATAGGTTTAGTATGTGGGATATAAGAGGCATTAGTCCAACAATGTGTATGCACAAGATCAACCTTTGCGATGGTGCTAAACCTGTACGAGGCCCAAAATAAGACTAAACCCAAACACGCAAGAGGTAGTTAAAAAGGAAATCCTTAAATTGTTGTAGAGAAGGGATTATCTATCCTATCGCTGGATAGTAAGTCAGGTTAGTCCTGTACGTGGTACCAAAGAAATCGGGGATAACAGCTTGTTAAAAATGATAAAAGTGAATTAGTGCCCACTAGAATAATCACCGGACGGAGAATGTGTATAGATTTTAGGAAACCAAATTTATATACCTAAAAAAGGATCACTTTCCTCTTCCATTCATTGATCAAATGTTGGAAAGATTAGTCAAGTACCTAATTTTACCGTTTTTTGACGGACTGTCTGGATATTATCAAGTACCCATAAGACCGTAAGATCAGTGAAAAGAGCACATTTACATGTCCTTTCGGACATTTGCTTTTCGCCACGCCACGTATATGCCCCCGCCACTTTCCAAAGATGCATGATATCTATTTTCTCGACATGGTGGAGAAATTCATTGAAATTTTCATGGACGATTTTCGCCTTTGGGAACTCATTTGATGATTGCTTACATAAATTGACTTTGGTTTTAAAGATGCATTGAATGCAATCTAACCCTTACTGGGAGAAAAGTCATTTTACGGTTCAACAAGGGGATAGTTTTGGGACATATAATTTCAAACAAGGGTATTGAGGTTGATAAGGCAAAAGTTGAATTGATATTCCAAACTACCTCCCCCAACATCCGTGAAGGGATAAGAAGCTTCTCGGGGACACGCAGATTTTACGTGACGCATTTATTAAAGATTTCTAAAATAAGTCGCCCTTATGTAACTTATTATCCAAAGATGTCAATTTGACTTCAACAATGATCGCTTTTATTTCCTTTAATACCTTGAAAGAGAAAACTAACATCTACCCCTCGTTATAATGGCACCAAACCTGTCTTTACCTTTTGAAATAACGTATGATGCTTCGACATTACGCACAGAGCACTCCTGGGACAAAGAAAGGATAAGCGTGCTTACATGTCATCTACTATGCTAGCAAAACACTCAACGATGCCCAAATGAATTACACCACCAATCGAAAAGGAATTCTTGGCTATAGTATTCTCTTTAGACAAATTTCGGTCTTATTTAGTAGATCTAAAGCGATTGTACATTCTGATCACGCCGCTTTAAGATACCTATTAAGTAAACCAAATGCCAAGCCAAGATTAATCGTGCTGGGTCTTACTCTTACAAGAATTTGACCTAGTAGATCAAGGATAAGAAAGGCAAAGGAAAACTTAGTAGTCACCATTTGTCTAGGTTGATTTCTCACTTCAATTCTCTTAAAGATGAGAGTAATGATGATATAGTCAAACCTTTTCCGATTTAACGCTATTTTTCATAGTCCGAACCCATACGGTATTGATATTGTAAACTATCTTCACATCTGTGTTTTGCGACCTAACACTTCATATCAAAGACAAGAAAAGGTTTTTTAAAACTATTAAGGACTATTTCTGACCCTTATTTATACAAGATCGTCAAGATCAAGTCATCCTGAGATGCACTGTAATAGAACATAAGAGCATTCGACTTTTTGTCGCGAACTTCATCATGGGTCATTTTCTGGGGAGGTAGAAAAGACAGCCCGTAAGATATTACCGGATTCTTTTGGCCCACTCTTTTTAAAGATGCTCATATGTTTTCAGTGCACAACGTGATAGATGTCAAAGAACAGGAAACATAAGCAAAAGAGATGAAATGCCTTTGACATCTAATTTAGTCATGAACTCTTCGATGTACGTGGATTGACTTCACGTCCTTTTCCCCCATCTAATGGTTTTCAATATATTTTGTCATTGTCATGGATTACGTGGTCCAGGGTGTAGAAGCCTATCCCCACCAAGACCAACGATGCTAATGTTGTTGTGAAATTCTTGAAAGATTTCATATTCAAGAGGGTCTCGAACGCCTGTAGCTATAATGTGATTCGAGGTAGCCATTTTTGTAACAAACTCTTTGACGAGTACTAAACAAGTACAACATCACACATAAAGTAGCTTACTCCATATCATCCTCAAACTTCTCGTTTAGCGGAAGCCGAGCAACAGGCAAATTAAGGGAATACCGGAACGCACCGTGCGTCCGTCAAGGAAGGATCGGGCATTTAAGCTTAAACGATGCCCTACGGGCATACCGCACCGCTACAAAACACCTATCGGGACGCAGCCCCACCGGTTAATCTTTGGGAAAGCGTGCCACCTTCCGGGGCTTGAACTCGAACACAAAGCTTATCGGGCAATTAAAGAGTTAAACATGGATTTAGATAAAGCAGTGAAAAACGATTACTCCAGCTTCACAGTTGGAAGAAATTAGGAACGGCTTCACAGAATGCCAAATTATACAAAAGGAGCGTACTAAGCGCTATCACGACAAGAGGCTAGGCTTCCTAAGACTCTTCACCCCGGAATGAAAGTTCTTTTATTTAACTCTCGTTTCGAGATTGTTTCAGAAAACCGAGATCAAGTACGGGATGGACCATTCAAAATAGTTCAAGTATTTGAATACATGGAAAGTAAGGGAACCATTGACTCCAAAACACAAAAACGTTCAAAGTCAATGGCCATCGTGGTCAAGCCTTATTTAGAAGAACCAAACAACATTGCCGAAATGGATTGCATTTTGGCCGAGTAACCCTTAGCACTGAAAAAGATACGCTCTCGCTAAGACGTTAAACTAAGCTACTGACGGGAGGCAACCCATCATTTTAGGTAAAATAAAAAAATTTTTGTTTGTTATTTGTTTTCTTTACTTAATTTTATTGTTTATTTCATTTTAATTGCATGTGAATAATTTTTAAATTGTTAGAACTAAAAATATTTGTCGAGATGTTAAGTTTACAATGACCGTCTTCGTATACACTTTAATGATGAATATGATTGATGCAATCGCATTTTCCATTACTACTTGCACATTCTCGTGAAATAGGTAATCTTTTCTTCTCTTCTCTTTATCTTTAATTTACAGCTTGTTACATATGAGGACAATGTAAGTTCTAGGTCGGGGTGGTGAAAAGTTACCATGCTTAATTAAAAAAATAAAATAAAATAAAAATATACTTTTGGTGTGGTTGGTTTTATTTCTATTTTGTGTGATTTTGTACCTTTTTGGAATAAAAAAAAAAAAAAAAAAAGAGAAAGTTTCACAAAAGTTTATCATTTCTTTAAATCAAATTTAAGTAAATAGTTAAGTCTTTTGTACTGTTAGATTAATTTTTGAAAACATATCATGAAATATTTTGTAATTATTTTTGATAATTAGTTAGTTTTTGTCATAATTAGTATTTCTCGATAAGATGTTGAAATTATATTAAACCCAAAATCGTGTTTATGAAGTTTTTTTAGCTGAGACTACTCATGTAGATATAATTTGAGCCTAATTTCCTTTATTCAGAAAGGAAATATATATTTTTTTCTACTCCAAACACATTTCTTATTTCTTCAAATTTTTAGATGATCTCATAGGTATTAGCATTGAATGTATGAATTTTTTTCATTTTAATAGAGTATCATATATTTTTGATTATTATTTTTGCTTAGATTAAATGATTTGAGTAGAAGTTGATAGTATATGCTTATATCTCATTTATGCATGACTACTACAAAAACAAAAGACATATCCTGGGTTACCTAAACCAAGATCAAAATGTAAAAGCCACAAAATTAACCACTCACCAAAATCCAAAAATGTACAATCATACATGGGTTGACTCTCTAAAAAAATACATATATTGAGAAATATCTACGTAAAAAAAAGAGAGATAAAAATAGTATCATCTACATACTATAACCCGCATTGCCTACAAAGTCATGGAGTAAAGGCTAATTACAAAAGAAAGATATAAGAAGTAATTTCCCAAAAAGTCATTGCAATTTCTTCATTCGTAAAAGGCATATATCTTGAAATTCTTTCTTAATGAGTTTGATTTATGCATGAAAATAATTTTTTATATATGATATCTTTATAATTTATACATTTGATTCCTTTCACAGATCAATGTTAAAATAACACTTTGAGCCTTTATTCTTTATACATATGCGAACATATTAGTTCATTTCTATACATCAACTCTTTTCGCATATAAATTAGTACGAGTGTTTGAACCCATAGATTCAAGAGCTGAGAGTATTGACTCGCGAGGAATAGAGTCGGCTTAATTCGATTCATGACACCGAAATTGGGTGAAATTAAATGGATACATTTTTGATATGAAATATGAAAATGATTTTCGACTAATTATTATAATAAATCATGATTGTTTAAAGAGATTAAGATAACTTATGCTTGAGATTTTAATTACGATCTTAAAGCCGAGATTAAAAAGTACTTAGACATTTTTGTGAAATGTTGATAATTTGTGATTTTGTTGTAAATTTAATTTTTAAGTTGTTTGTTTTTATTGTTTTTTTGTTTTTACATTTAGTGCAATGTTTCAGGGTATCATTACCGAAAACCCTCACGAGACTCAAACTCGCCCACTAGTGGCAACCTGTGGGTTTAAAGGCTTGTCGTGCATAGGTTAAATGCAACCGTGTCAATCCACTGAAGTGATTTAGGATAGTTTAATTTTTAGTTTTTATCGCTTCTCTAAGCGGACTAGCAAGAAGTACCGGTCGGGGTTGTGATGAAAAGTGCTCAAAAAGCACTAAAATAACCATGATTTTATGCACTTTAATTGATTAAAAATATATATATTTATATGTTTTATCATATATTTATATAAATTTGTCTTTTTCGAATCACTAGTATTTTTATTGTTTTTCGTGAATTTTGGCCTAAAAACGCAATGTAAAGACTCAAAGAAGAATACTTGAAGCAATACATCACAAATAAATTGATAAATAAGTGGAAAAAGGTAAACAAATATGGAAATTGGACAAAATGGGTCAGAAAGGTCAAAAATGTCAAAGACGGAAAACGCTACACAAGAAATTTCAAATTTCAATACCACTACAAGCAATAGCCAGAGTCACACAAGGCCGCTGGGTCATTAGAGTCAGCGGCATACCAATAAGATCGATGACAGCTCATACACAGAAGGAAGACCGTTTCACTGCAAGATGCTCACGTTAAGGCTGAATAAGGCCGCGCGTAACGCCAGTTTGAACAGTCATACATACGAAGAAGTCGCCAAATAGTCACAAGCTTCAACGCGTTTTTTGACCCATTTTTCACGTGCAGCCGCTCATGACGCCATACGCCGACGTCATTGATGACCTCAAAGATGTCCACTACACGTTTTTTCTTTTTTTTAATATTTTTTTTTAACATTTTTTTAATCATTTTTTCTCTCCATCCTCACCTATAAATACCCCCCTTCCATTCACTTCAAAACACACCTCAAAACCTCTTCTCTCTTCTTTCTTTCTCTCATTTCTTAGTTTTTGAGTTTTCTTTAGTTTCTTTCTTAGTTTTCTAAGCTTTTCTTAGTTTTTTTCTCTTAGTTTTTAGTTCAATTGTCTTAGGTTTAGAGTTCTTCTTTTTGAGAGAACTTGTAATGTTTTTGTAATAATTTAGATTTTTGATTCAATAAATGGAAGTGCAAATTCCGCTGTGAGGTTTTCTAGCAAATCGGAATAGCGTCAAGTTCGTAAGGATTTTATTTTCTTTACGCTATTTTTATGCTTTATTCCTACATGTTATATTTAATTTGTCTCGTGATTAAATTTAACTGCTAGTCAATGCTTATAATCATGATATAATAATAACGTTGTTATGTCATAAATATTAAATAGGTGGAAAATTTCTAAAATGAATTGATTTTTATTTTTTATTCAAGATTTTATATTAAGGATGTTAGAGAGAAATATATTATTTTTCATTACAAACTTAAATCAAGATTAGACTTTAAGGTTTAGTTATCCTGCCTAATTTGTAGTAAAGGTTTTTTATTTGTCAGTACAATCGCCTTTAGTTAGAGGAAGCTCTATTTCAAAAGTTTTTATAAGAATTATTATGTGAAAAATGTATTGACACAACATGTTTTCAGAAGGGGTTTTAAAACTTGAAAGTTAGTACTCTGATAACTAAATTCTTAGGTTTAATTGGACACCTTGAATAAAGTTTTAAATCGTCTAACCCCACCAAAGGTGGTATTTAAATGGTTCATTTTCAATCTCTTAGAAAAAAGGATTTAATTTAATTAACCAAATTAGTTATCAACCCCACCCATAAAGTGTTAATTGATTTGTTTAGCTTAACAAAGAAGTATCTAACCTCACCAAAGGTGGTATTCATACAAAAAAGAGAGAATCAATAAAATATCAATTTATATCTTTAATAGCCTAGATAATACGAAAGCAAGCATAATTAACTTAGTTATTATATCCATAAATACTCCACTAATATAAATGATAAAATTTGCATTTACGAATATTTATTGAATCAGAATTATATTTATTTGTAGATAAATATTTATTGAATTTGTATCTATGTTTAGATTATATTTAATTAATCAGATATGTTTATTTTATGTTATTAGATTAGAAACACAAAAACCAAACTATCGTGGACAGATGTTTAGGATTTAATTTCGTTTTAAAAGTTTGAATAATAAATTAAGAACCACATACATTCCTTCCTTAGATCGACTCGAGTATACTTATCATTTTCTACGAAATGATTCGTGCACTTTATAGAGTTTTACAAATATTAAAACCAAAGTATTTCATGAATTGGCGATGCCGGTTTTGCCGCTCATCAAGAACCCGAGAATTATGAAGAGGGCTATGGATGTTAATCCAAACAAAAATGGATCAAGCCATGCAAGACGAGATGAAGTCCTGTACGATTTAGAACAAAACCTTGAGTCATTTAAACCGCCCAAAGGGAAGAAGGCCTTGAAAAATAAACGGGTGTTCTGTATGAAGTACGAAGGACATAGTTCCACCACGATACAAAGCCGATTGGTCTGTAAAGGATTCACCAAAGAAAAGGTGTTGACTTTGATGAGATTTTCTCTCCAGCTTGTGAAAATGACATCCATTCGCATCGTGCTAGGGGTTAGCATCATGTCTTAACTGAGGTTGAGAAAATGGATGTCAAACCGCCTTCTTACATGCGACTTGGAAGAGATATACATGGAGCAACCAGAGGGTTTTCAAAGAAAAAGGAAAAGAAGATTATGTCTCGCAAATTGAAGAAAAGTCTCTACTAGCTTAAAATGTGCACCAAGACAATGGTACAAGAAGTTTCGAGTCATGCATGGGAGCAAGGCTACAAAAGACTACTGACCATTGTGTTTTTGTGCGTAAATTGTCTAACGATGATTTTATTATTCTTTTGCTCTACGTGGATGATACGTTGATTGTTGGTCGAAATATTTTAATCAACAACTTGAAAACACAGCTTGAGTAAGTTTTTTTTCCATGAAAGACTTAGACCAAGAAATGTATTCTGGTACGACTATTATTAGAGATAGAGGCGCCAAGAAATTATGGTTAGCACATGAGAAGTACATTGAGAAAGTACTGTAGATTTCATAGCGAATAAGGCTAAAGCGATTAGTTGTCCTCACAATCACTTTAAGCTAAGTTCTAAGCAAAGCCCTTCTACGTAAAAGAGAAGGAAGAGATGGAAGAGGTTCCATATGCTTCAAATAGCTTGAAGTCTAATGTATGCCATGGTTTGTACACGGCCGATATCACTCATGCAAATTGAATCAGAGCAGATTCCTTTCAAATCCTGGAAAGGAACATTGGCTGCAAAGTGAAATGGATTTTCGTGTATCTTTCGAGGTTCTTCCAAAATATGTCTATGTTTTGAAATGATAAACCCGTGTTAGTTGGATACACGTACGCAGTATACGGACGATGGATTCCTAAAATCCACTTCAAAGTTACTTGATTACATTTGTAAGGGAGCCGTGTCACGGAAATCAAAGTTACAAAAATGTGTTGCATTGTCCACTACCGGCTGCACTTATAGCAAAGAATTCAAGCATGTAAAGAGTTGTTATAGATGAAAAGTTCTCGAAAGAACTCAAGTTACAACAAGACAAGCTATCGGCTTATTTTGCGGATAGTCGTAGTTGCTATCCATCTTGAAAGAATGCCTCCTTTCATTCGAGATCAAAACATATTGATGTGAGACATCACCGATTGTGGATGTAATTTGGAGAAGAAGCTATTACAACTCGGTAAGATCCATACGTAAGAAAAATGGATCGACATGTTAACAAAAATTCTCCCAAGACAAAATTTTGAATACCGTTGTTTTAGTCAGCCGGATTAAAATTCTACGTAGCTTGGCAGTGGAGATTTGTAAGTCCCTCCTACATTTAAGAGGAAGAAAACACAAATGCTAGGTGCAACCACCAACGGTAGTGCAACCACAAATGGTGAAGTGCAACCACCAATGGTAGGTGCAACCACCAATGGTAGTAACCATCAATGGTAGTAACTACAATGGTAGTGCATCTAACATTGATATGCAATTTTGCTTCATAAATAGGCAATGTCTTTGCCTTAGAGAATCATCAACACACCAAACAAGAAGAGAAGAAGCAAAGCCAAAGGAAAAATTTTTTGAAGAAAAATAGTGTCAGGTGTAAGAAAGTGGGAGAGAATATCTTAGAAAAATATTGGGATATTTTTCAAAAGTGACGCGACAAAATAATGAAGCTCGTAAACACTGTATTTAATAATTATTTTGGGTTTATCTCAATTTGTTGTATTGCCTCTCACTTTGTACCCATTAATTTTATTAGTGGAAGAAATAATTTTCGGAGGTTGCCCCGTGGACTTAGCCCAAATTGAAGGGTGAACCACGTTAAATTTTCGGTGTCATTATTCTACTCTGTTGAATTCATTTTATCTTTACCCGCTGTGCCCAACACATTTAACATAAAGACTTGGATGGTGAAACTATTTTGAATTTTCGATAATAAAAACCTTTTTGTCTTCAATGCTGTAAAAAGGAAAAGGTTTAAGTTCCTCCATTAATATTGTTTACACAGATTTTCTACAGCTTTGCAGCGAATGGTGTCAACAAAAGAAAGCGTTTACAAAATCAATTCTATGAGGTTTAGGGGTAGATTTTTAAAAAATTTCCTGGCTGCATTTTGAATGCATACTCTCTTTTATTATATGTTGAAGGAAACTTCGTCAGGTACATGTGGCACCTCCTATTTATCCACGTCATCTTTGATGTATCAGACGAGTATAGTCTAGTCACGACCAGTTTCCAAAAAAAAAATTGAAATTGAATTTGAAGAGAAAACATATCGAATGACATAATTATCTAATAAATAAATTAAATATTTTTAAATATTAAAATATTTAAATATGTCTCACTAAAATTCATCTGTACCAATTTAATCCCTATAAATAATTTATGTTTAAAGTTACTATACCATCTTTAATCTCTACAACTATTTTAATTAAAATTCTCTCAAAGAATTTATGCGTTAGAATATATTTAATACTTTCATATCATTCCTTCTACGTGTTTGTTCATTCATGTTCGGATCTAGATCAACAAACAAGTGATGAACATCATGAACACGGAAATCAACTTCAACATCTATCATCATCAGTAAGAAGAAATTTGGTATTTTAACCGATTTAAACTAACGAATAAATCAAAAACATTTATTGTGTTATTTTTGTTCTTCTTTTTGTTCTTCTTTTTGTTCATCATTTTGATAACCTTTTTTCTCCCAAAGATGATCCATGAAGCTTCCACAATGAGTTCGTAACTTACCCCTCCAATTTAGAATGAGCAAGGTAACTCCCAAGAGAGTTAGTCTTCATCTCCTAAGAAAGCTAGGAAGGCAAAGAAGGGTAGGAAGCACAGAAAGCCCACCATGGTAGAGGTTGGATGAATGAAAAACATGCTGAAGTAACTAGACTTTATTGACACCCCCCGTGCTCCAAATCAAATTGAGCGGGGAGTCTTAGAAGACTGGCATCTAGCTCCTAGCAATGGGCATAATTTTTCCCGTAACGGAGATCAAGTCCACGACAGATTAGGACCTAGAGTTCCAGAGCTCCCAGAACATCAAGGGCTATTAATGGCATCAACGACAATTCCTAGCCACTGACATTTCCAGTAACCATTGTCTAGAATGTTAAGTAGCATCTTGGCTATGAGCGTTCGCATGCCAGACAATAGGACTCGCAGGAACACCTCGAGGCCTAGGCACTTTGCCCTCTCTAATTAGGATAGTTTTTGTTGGAACAAATATGTGAAAAACTATGTAAGAACAATATTACCGATATACTGAAATATACTGCTTGGGTTGAGTCGCGGACTAGGTCGCTATCTTTAAGACGTTTCGCGGCTCTGCCCAAACTTGTGCAAGCAAACACAGCCTCGTCGTCCCCAGGATAAAACAACCCAGAATCTTTTTTCTGTCTCAGAGTTTCACTGCACTGATGAAATCCGAAATACTACACCTCTCAAATATTTATGTTGCTCGGAAATCTGATAAAATAATTCTAAATTTTTCTTTTCTTTAGTTTTTCTATAAAGAATCGTAGAAGCATTTTTGAGTTGTTAAGTTATATTCTAAGCTGAGGGCTATTGCCTCTATTTATAGTTGAAAAAATATGTGTAACGGTCAAAAATAACGGACACATAATTATGAAAATAACGGTCATAAAAGTAACGGTCGCATGATTATAAGAATAACGGTCATAAAAGTAACGACCACGTAATTATGAAAATAACGGTTATAAAAGTAACAGTCACATAATTATAAAAATAATGGTCATAAAAGTAACGGTCACATAATTATGAAAATAACAGTCATAAAATAATAAAAAATATTTTTTTATTTAAATACATTTCCAACAATCCCCCACTTGAATTTTAAATAAAAATAGTTTCATCGAGCAATCAATAAATTAAAAGTATACGATTGTGCATAAGCAAAAGGTGTCTATCGACTTGAACCTTTGCATAATGTTGATGCTTTAGAATATACTAGAGTAAATCGTAGTTTTGAACTCTATCTCTAACAACATCACACACACAATCTTTCCAAGGTGTAGTTCAAAAAGCCCGTGCTTTACGGCCATGCACGTGTATCCCAGTATAGTGAATGCTCTAGTAAATTTTGTACAAAATTTTCATAGGAAGCAGCCATACTTCCACATTCACATAGGTGAGTCTATCAAGAGTACTCCTGTAGCTACATACTCCACTCCACATAGAGTATAGAACTCATTAAGAGTTTAATAATTAACTCATCCTTTGTGTCGCTTCAAGAATTCATGCTTCTAACAATATAGAATGGGACTTCATAATAGCATTATTCATCTCATATCACTTCATGACTTGTTATTTCCCTTTGAACTTATTTCTTGGGATCTCCAGTTTATAAGTTGGGTTACCATCATGAGTGACTCTTCATTCTAAAGGCATCAGTCATATTCCTTTCGAGGTTTTTGAAAACCTTTTCTCTTGTTAATCCTTTCGTCAAAGGATCAACCAAATTTTCATCAGTACATATATGATCCATTCTTACAGTTCCTATAGAGAGAACTTCTCTAACACACTATGTATCTGTCATCTCTTGCTGTTATAATAACGGTTTTAAATCTTTACAATAGCCGCGGTACTATCGCAGTGGATCAGGATAGTTGGTATCGATCTTTCCCATAAAGGGATCTCAGCTAATAGACTTCTTAACTAGCCTGCTTCTTCACTAGTAGTAGCTAGTGCTATCATTTCAATCTCCATCATAGATTGAGCCAATATTGTTTGTTTCTTAGACTTCCAGGAAACAGCTCGACCAGCTATGTTAAATATATAGCCACTAGTTGCTTCGGAGTCTTTTGATAAAGTGTTCCAATCTACATCGCTGTATCCTTCTAGAACAGTGGGAAAACTTTTATAATCCAAACCAAGGTACATAGTTCTCTTAAGGTATCTCATAACCCTTTCAATAGTATTCCAATGCTCTACACTAGGTCTACTGGTAAACCTACATAGTAGTCCCACAACATAAGCTATGTCTGGTATAGTGCAATCAGTAGCATAACGTAAGCTACTAATGATGCTCGCATACTCAGTTTATTTAACATCGTCCCCGGTGTTCTTGAAAAACTTTACACTAGGATCATAAGGAGTACATACAGGTTTACAGTTAAAGTAATTATATTTCTTTAAGATCTTTTTAATGTGATGAGATTGATCTAGAGAAATTCCCTTTTCAGACCTAGTAATCTTTATACCAAGGATTACACTCGCTTCTCCGAGGTCTTTCATATCAAAGTTAGCACATAAATGTTTTTCACATTAACATGAATATTTGACACAAAATAATCATGTCATCCACATATAAACATATAATAGTGTAAATGTCATTTTCTGATTTATAATAAATGCATTTTTCACTTTCATTCATTTTGAATTCATGTGGGATAACTATATTATCAAATTTTTTCAAGACTTGTTTAGGTGCTTGTTTTAGATCATACAGATATTTATATAGTTTACAAACTTTATTTTCTTGACCTGGGATAACAAAGCCCTTAAGTTGGTCCATATAAATCTCTTCTTCTAAGTCACCATTTAAGAAAGAAGTTTGGCCATCCATTTGGTACACTACTAAATCATGGATAGCAGCAAGAGATAAAAGTACACGTATGGAATTTATTCGTGTAATTGGTCAAAAGGTATCAAAGAAATCTACATTTTCCCTATGTCTATACCCTTTGACTACAAGACGAGTTTTGTACTTTTCAATAGTACCATCGAGTTTAGTATCCATTTACATCCTATGGTTTTGCAACCAGGAGGTAAGTCAACTAAATACCAAGTTCAATTATATTCATGAGAGTCTATTTCATCATTTATGGCTTCTTCCTATAAGTTGGCATTAAAGAAGATAAGGTTTTTTTTAAGAGTTTGAGAATCTTTTTCTAAGGTATAAGCATAAAAATCAGACCCAAAGTCCTTAAGGGTTAGAGCTTATTTACTTATCCTAATTTTAGTGTTTAATTCCTCATTTTGTTTACTAGTTCTAGTTATGGGTAAACAACTAGAAGACGAGACCCCACTATTCTTCAATTTAAATGGAAACCTATGTTCACAGTAGTCAACATAATTTGATTATATAACTATGATCATTTAAGTCATAGAATTTATAAGTTTTGCTATTCACAATATATCCTATGAATACACATTTGTATGTTCTACTGGTAAGTTTATTTCTTTTAAGGATCAAGGATCCTAACATAAATTAAACAACCCCAAGTTTAAAGATAAGTTAAGTTTCTTATTTTTCAAAATTTCAAATGGTGAAATTTTACTAGTAGATTTAGGCACTATATTTAGCACATAGCAAACAGATAATAAAATTTCTCCCACTAATGGCAATCAGCACTAGAGTTGAATAAAATTGTAATAACTGATTCATCAAAAGTTCCAATTTTTTTTCAGCTTTACCATTCATTTCAAGAGAATCAGGTGCAGTTTTTTTATGTATGATTCCATGAGTTTTTTTTTAAACATTGAAAATGTTGGAATCATATTTAGTGCCTTTATCACTTAGAAATCTTTTTATTTTTCTGTTAAGTTGATTCTTAATTTCAGTCATAAATATTTTAAACATGTCAAACGCTTCATTTTTATTTTTCATTAGATATATATAAGTGTAATCTGAACAGTCATCTATAAAAGTTATAAAATAGCATTTTTCATTTCTTGTTAAATTTCCATCAAGTTCACATATGTCATAATGTATTAGTTTCTAAAGGTTCAGATTCTCTAACTATTGATTTATGTGAAGTTTTTGTTATTTTAGTTTGACTATAAAAGTCACATTTTTCCAAAATCATTCAAAGATAGTTTTGGAATTAGTTCTAAGCTACTCATGTTCTTGATTATGCGTTTATTATCATGACAAAGTCTAGCATGCCAAATATTAAAAGAACTCAACATTCAATTTAAACATGCCATTAGTGGCGTACCCTTTCCCAAAGAAAAAATTATTTTTAGTTATTGTATATAAATCAGCCCCTATAGTTTGAGTAAACCCAAATTTGTAAATAAGATATCCTGAAACTAAGTTCTTTCTCATCTCTAGAGTATGCAAGACATCCTTCAAGATGATAGTCTTTCCAGAGGTAAACTTCAATACCACCTCACCAGTACCAACAACTTTAGTGGAGTGGAATTCGCCCAACAACACTTTCTTATCCTCAGATTCAGAGTAGGACTTGAACATATCTCGATCATAGCAAACATGGCGAGAAGCACTAGTGTCCACTCACCACCCCTCAGATCCATCAACAAAATTGATTTTAGATATCATAGCAATAAGTTGATCTTCGGTAAGGTTCGCCTGTGTGGTAGGACGATTCCTGTTCCGGCAGTTCCTGGCCAAGTGGCCAGGTCTGTTACAACTATAACACATGAATGTGTTATTCCTTAAGAGGGGTTAAGGTCCATTCTGGAGAGGATAGTTTTTGTTTCTATTTTGGTGGTTGCGGTTTTGGTTATTATTGCGATTCTAGTTTTCATATTTCAACCTTTAGGTTTCAAAATTGCAGATGAGGGTTTCTTATTGGTACTGTTGTTTGAGACAACGAGTACTTCATCTCTTTGGTCTTATTTTCGGGCTTCTTCTTCTACTCTTAAACGGGTTATAAGACTTTCTAAAGAAAATTCCTTAATTTTATGTCTAAGTGTATTCTTAAAATCTTTCTAAGCATGAGATAATTTATCTATAATAACAGCTACTTGAAATTGTTCATCTAAAGTCATACCTTCAGAAGTTATGTCGTGTACTATCTTCTGCAATTCGTGTGATTGAGCTTCCAAAGATTTGTCATCAATCATTTGATACTTCATGTATCTACTAACATCATACTTCTTAGTTCCAGCTTCCTCAGTATCATACTTCTTTTGAAGTGCTTCCCAAATTTCCTTAGCAGACGATGTTATTCTTCTTAACCATGTAAAATGTTGCTTTTGTTCTTATTATTGAAAAACCAATACTGCTTAATTCTCATACTGAAGCTACAATAAAGGATTTAAACACCTAGATAGAAAATTATTTTCTATGCAAATTTTTTTTATTCTTAATGGATTAGCTGATGACTTGTATGATTATTATAACTCTGATATCATCTACTAAGGAAATTTGGGAATAATTTTTCTACCCAGAATCTTTTTTCTGCCTCGGAGGTTCACTGAACTGATGAAATTCGGAATACTACACCTCTCAAATATTTATGTTACTCGGAAATCTGATAAAATAATTCTGAATTTTTCTTTTCTTTAGTTTTGCTATAAAGAATCGTAGAAGCGTTTTTGAGTTGTTAAGTTATATTCTAAATTGAGGGCTATTGCTCCTATTTATAGTTGAAAAAATATATGTAACGGTCATATAATTATGAATATAATGGTCAAAAATAACGGACACATAATTATGAAAATAACGGTCATAAAAGTAACGGCCGCATAATTATAAGAATAACGGTCATAAAAGTAACAGCCACATAATTATGAAAATAACGGTTATAAAAGTAACGGTCACATAATTATAAAAATAACGGTCATAAAAGTAACGGTCACATAATTATGAAAGTAACGGTCACATAATTATGAAAATAACGGTCATAAAAATAATGATCATGTAATTATGAAAATGATAGTTACATAATTTATGAAATAATGTTAATAAAATAATAAGAAATATTTTTTTATTTAAATTCATTTCCAACAGTTTTGCTTAGGATATTGCAGACCCAATGTTAATCATCAGCAGGTGCTAGTGGTAGGATATGACCAACTGAACACCCCCCTACGAAGGACATAGAGTTTCAATTCCAAAAATTGGAGTTCAAGTTCAACGGCGAGAAGCATTATCTGGACTATCTACCCAAGCACCTCTCACTTTGGAAGTAATTTCTCCTCTCTTTCTTGCTTTTTTTTTTAATAAATACACTAGTGTTAATCATCTTCGACTTTAAATTTTTTAATTGTATGCTTGTGACGTTAAGTATGCAATTGAGTACTAAATAAGAATCAATATTGATAAAAATTAAAACGAAACAATTAAATGAATCTAAAAGTTTGATTATTTTTGTATTTTTTCTTTCAAAATTGTTATTCTTAATTATTATTATTTTTTATATTTTTTTTCAATTATTTAATCATTTTATTTACCATTTTATTATAACTTTTTTTGTTGATTTATTTTGATTCTCTTTGAAATCGACAAGATGTACTGCTCAACTAAATACTTTTTATTTTTTTTATTTTTTGTTACAATATATTATTCCTGAGGTCGGGTGATTTGAAATGAAGTGAAATTTTAAAAATTCTATTATTTACAGTACTGAGTTAAGCTCAGTTGGACAAAAGCTTATAAGTTAAGAGAAATTATTTCTGAAAATTATGTTTCAAGGTTTTAGACTAAAATGACGAGTTTATTTTATGCTTGTCTATTTTTCACTGTAATTTATAAAACACCAAGTGAATCTCCACTTTATGACAATAAAGTTTGAAGTCATTTTTTTCCTCAATAAAGAAGATTAATTTTTTTTTATTAAGACTCATATTTCATTGGACAAAATTGAACTGATAGTTGATATTTTTTTTATGTTTGTTAAACTACAGATTTACTCATGTTAATAGTCATATTTGACTAATTAATAAAAAGATACACATGATATTTTTCAAAAAAAAAATGAGTGAAAAATATTTTGATGGCAATATTATCCTTTTGATTTAAGAGATTTGTTTTGATTGCTAGTTGATATATTTTATTGGTTGCATATATATATTTTTTCATGTAAATTAATATCATTTTTGATAAAAATTCTAATTTTTTTTAAAAGAATGATAATATTATGTGTTTAATCTTCATTATTTTTTACTATTGATGTTTACTTCTGATTATTGTTTGCTTAATAGTTTTTTATCTATATTTTCAATAATAATTTAAAGTGTTTCATCAATGCAAGAAACTAATGCATATATTTACATATTTGAAAATGTTCAATGTTTGATTTTAAAGCACCTTTATAATGACTTAAACATTTTGTGTTTATTTGTGTAAGAATTATAAGTGTTAGTTATTTTTGTGGATAAGATATTTACATGTAAACTTTTTTTTAAACTCGTTATCAAGTCTATCAAGAAAAGTTGAAAAAACGTCAGAATTTTAGATATTCGTACTTCAGGTATATATGTTATAACTATAACACATAAGATTGTACTATGTATTTAATAGCACATATTTATAAATCTGAAATTATTTTTATTGCTAAAATATAGAATAAAATATATGTTAAAATATTAGATAAGATATACTCTAAATTATAGCTTAAATCTTAGCCTAAAAGATAATATAAAATATACTTTAAAACAACACTTTTTTAAATATGAGTGTACTTTAAAAGAACTCTTTTTTATATAAGAGTACTCTTAATTAATGAGTATTACTAATCTTATTTGTAATAAAAAAAATATTTATCGATTACATAGGAGTCTTCTTAATTAATAAATATTATTAATTATATTTGTAATAGAAAATATATTTATTAATTATATAGGATTAAGGGTTTTAATTTTTCCTATAAATAAAATTTATTGCTCATTATTTCAATCAACCACAGAAGAGCATTATTCTCTTCTTTGTAATTTCTCTCTTATTTTGCAAATATAATATCATAATTCTTTAGTTTTTTTATTTAATTAATCTATCAAATATTGGTAGTTATGTTTGATTGATTAATAAGCCTAATTAGTTTATGATACTTTGATCATATGTTCTTATAGCTTCTTCTTCTTTATTTTTGTTCTTAAATTGTTAGATCAAATAATTGCGTTTGTCATATCATAATTATTTGATTTGATTATTAATCTTTAAAAAAATTATTTTTATTGAACTTGTGCTTGATCTTTTCGTTCTAGAATTTACTAGTTGATTTAATTTAAGTGACATATATTTTGAATGTTTTGAATAATCTAATTAAGATTATTCATCATCAAATCCATTCTAGAATTTACACGGATACTTGTATTTTTATGCTAATAATTTTGTAGTTAATTTAAGAATGTATTTGATTGACAAAAAGTTTATTGGAACGTTGGTTTAAAAATCGGTCACTCTAATATTGGAAATTGGAAAAAATCTTGACAATGGTGTTTTGTGCAAGTATTATGTATGCAAGCCTTTATTTGAGACAAAGAATCTTGATTATTGGACATCTTTAAAATCTTGATGAACCCATAAAACCTTCCAAAATCACAAAATACATTTCATATAGTAATAGAGTTTCCAACAAATTTTCCCTATAACATGTTTTAGTAAAATAGGTATAACTTTTTTTGTACAAAATTCTAAATGAAAAATCATAAAATGTCTCATAAACTAGACATCTATACCTTTCTACCAAGATATGGCTAGAACCATAATTATTTGTGAATAATTTCCAATTTTCATCCAGCTTTCTGAAAACAAATTTTAGAAGTCTAAGCACAGTTTTTAGGCATGAAAGTTATGGCCCAAAATAATACCATTCCACCAAGATAAAAGCATTGAAAATATGAACTATAAACAAAAATGCCACCAACACAATTAACATCTCAACTCACATACGTGGTGTGGCTGAAAAACACAACAATACATCCCAAAACAAATTAAAAGAAGAACAGTTAAAGCTACAAAAGAAGAAGACTTGAATGATACCACTATAAGCCAAAAGTTGCTGAATTAAGAGTTAAGGAAGATTCCTCTTATTTCTAGGTAGTTACTCTCGATTCTTCATGCACAATCTGGTGGAAGAACTAAGGAGATGTGAAGAAGTGGGGAACAAATGCTACTTAGCTCATGATGGAAAAGTACACGAGGCCTAATCTAATAGGTTCTTAATTATTATTATTTTAATTAAAAGACTAAAATGCTCTTGCTACATAACTGGAATAGCATTTAAAAAATAGGGGCATTTTGGTAATTTTTACTCAATTACCCAAAAATTCCCAAAAACATACTATTAATGATATTGTTTTAATCCATTATAAATTATCTACAAATCAAATTAGTAGAAGTAAAATATTTAGCTTTTGCTCATTATAGAAAAATACAATTTAACACTTCTATAAATTAAAATAAAACTAAAATAAATAAATAAATCTCTACTTATTTTCTTAAAATATTGATTGAGACCGGGGTCTCACAGTGCCCATATACCAAATTGTACTAAGAATGCATCCAAAAGCTATTTTCAAGTATATTGGTTAAAAAAATTGTAAAAAATGCTATATCATCAGGTGTCATAAAAATTGTACTACATGGATGCATAGAAAACATTATTTTCGGATACCATCTTAATCATTTCCTTGTATGTCAACACACGGAGCTTTTTTGCCAATTTATTCTATAAAGGTATCGTTTGTTGTGTTTCCCTCTTATTTAGATGAGCTTAATTAAAATTTCATGGAGTAAGAAGTAACAATTATATCATTTCAATGTTTCACTAATAAACCTATTTAGGGTTTATTTTGAGAATTTTTCAACGTACAGAAAAAGGAGAGCAAAAAAGGCAACAATTGTAGCAGAAAGTCTTCATCAATTGATCCAGTAAGTCTTCATCAATTACTCCGATGGAAGGTTGTTTATGGTCCGATTGAGCTGAAATTTTGCAAGAAGGTTCACGACTCAAAACTATTTAATCTGTACGGTGGGATTTGGATTTGGCTCATCGGTTTGGGAAAATCTGGACCATAAAAAGTGACTACGAAATTAGGTTAGATCTCTCCATTTTCTTGAAATAATTGTTAGTTTCCAAGAAGTTGTATTCTTGATGATGTTGTTTATTTTTTGCCTCTAGTTTTATCTAGAGAGAACCTTTGTACAATTGTTTCTTGATAGTGGAAGTTTTGGAGAGGAGTACCGTGGTTGTTTCCTTCCTACACCGGGAAGATTTTTCCACGTAAATTGATTGTGTTAATTTTGTGCATGTTTCATTTTGAGCTCTATTTATTTTTTTCTTAAAAGATTCACACAAAGAAGGAGAATATGTTTAATTCGGCTGTTTAAAACTTGATTAAGTTCTAATTGTTATTGTGATTCTCCTAACACCTATATGAATGGTCTGTAAGAAGGCATTGATAGCTAAGGAGTAAGAGCAATCCTCAATCTGGATCTTTTCATTGTTAAAGCGATGGAAGAAATCCTTGAGAGATTTTTTGTCCTTTTAGGCCAATCCCATCTGTGTGTAGAGGTATTCGACGGTCTTCATTTGGCTGAAAAGTGTATGATGAACTACTTGGCAAATTATGATAAGCTTCCAATAGTTCCCAACTTTAAAGTCCTCTATTTGATTTGGGAATTTCTTGCCAATGTCAAGGGAAAATCTCGATAGTTGCCATAATCACTATGGGCATACAAGTTCAGCTACTCTCTGTAGGACTCTAAGTGATCTACGGGGTTAGTAAACACGTTTTAGGTGCCAATAGTTATGCTTGAACGCCTTTCCCATTGAACAAGCAAGATTTATTGTTATAAGTGATTTAAGATCGATAATATATCAAAATGATAATATTACATTAAAAGATCAACCTATACAATAAATGCAATAATTATAAGCTAAAAGTTGCATATAAATACTGAATTTATATGAATATAATATATTAAATATAGTAAAATATGAATAAAATAATTTCTTAAAATAAAATTATAAACTATAAAAAACTTATAAGAATAAAAGAAGGGAAAAAAACTATACAATTAAGTGAATCTCAAATACTTGTTATTTTTATAATGATTTTCTTTTCTTCTAAAATTGATATACTTAATTATTTTATTTTCTTTATTTTTTTAATTATCATTTTTACTATTCTTTGATAACACTTTTGTTAATTTATTTGTTTCTATGTGAAATCAACACCTAAAACTATTATAATAGTTGTTTAGGTAAAGGTAATAATTTTTAGCTTGATTAAAATTTTGTGCTATTGCTAGGTAAGCATCACAATAAAAAAATTGTTTCAATTCAACGTGAGAAAATATTAAAAAATAATTTTTAGTATTTACTTGCTTCTATTTTATATTTTATTGTGTTTTTTCCTTTTATATATTTTCCTTTTTTTAATAAAATTATTAACTTGTCTCTTTTTTTCTAACTTCTCTTATTCGTTAATTTGTCCAGGAAAAAAACAACAATACGATTGAAAACACGCAAGTATACATGATAATGTACAAGTGGTAAGTAATTTTAAGAATAATGGTTGTCGTAACCACGAGAATTAGTAGCAATATCTACTTCTAATTACGAACTCGATAGTAATTTAATTAAAATTAGTAAAAATGGTGGATTTGATTTTGTAAACTAAAAATTAAATATGTCAAATAAAATCTAAAGATTATAATAAAAATGATTATAGGATCATTCTCTACCATTAGCATGTAATTCAAATCAACAAAAACATATCATAATCTCATCTTCTTTGATTATACGAACTTAGAGAAATTTACGAGCGTAACCATCTCTACATCTTCTTACCTACTTGTTGAACTCAATAAGCTCTTATTTCAAACTCTTTTAATAGACAACCTAGAATAAGTTCTATAAATTTAATCTATCAAAAGCATTCAATTCAAGAAGCAAATTGGATCAAGGTTAAATATATAAGCTCAATTTAATTAACTAGAGTACTATTCTAATTGCAAGTAATTTATCACTAATTATTTAAATTGATCAAGTAATTACGTACCCAATCAACTAAATTGATTAACAATAAATTTATTTATTTATATAATTGTAAACTTAAATAAGCAAGAAAATCCATTCAAAGATTAAAACTGATAATTAATACATAATCAAAAAAATATTTGAATAAAATATTGTTGATCTTATTAAATAGTACAATCCGTGTTCAGGGCTTTAAAATCAACTATTAAATTAGCTACTCATAAAAAAAATTAAGAATATTATTCATGAAAACAATAAAAGAAAAGAGTTCTAAAATCTTAGGATTGATGTTCTTGAATTTGATCTTCAACTCTTTTGATTGTCTCTTGAATTTTGCTCTTAGTTCTTGATGAGTGCTCAAAAAGCACTAAAATAACCATGATTTTATGCACATTAATTGATTAAAAATATATATATTTATATGTTTTATCATATATTTATATAAATTTGTCTTTTTCGGAATCACGGGTATTTTTATTGTTTTCAGGTATTTTGGCTTAAAAACGCAATTTAAAGACTCAAAGAGGAATACTTGAAGCAATACATCACAAATATATTAATAGATAAGTGGGAAAAGGTCAACAAACATGAAAAAATTGGACAAAATGGGTCGAAAAGGTCAAAAATGTCAAAAAGACGGAAATCATCGCAGCGCCCAACGCTAATGGCCGGCGCGCCAGTAGCAGGCATCGTTTTCACGCCAGCGCGGTAACGTGGCGGCAGCTATGTGCGGCCTAGCGTCGACCGCCCTCCAGCGCACCAACGCGTTTTCACCCCATTTTTCACGTCAGCAGCCTGACGTCATTGACCGCGTCATTGATGACCTCAGCATTTCCATTACACGTTTTTTAATTTTTTAATATTTTTTTAACATTTTTTTACTCATTTTTTCTCTCCATCCTCACCTATAAATACCCCCCTTCCCTTCACTTCAAATCACACCTTCAAAACTCACTTCTCTCTTCTTTCTTTCTCTCATTTCTTAGTTTTTGAGTTTTCTTAGTTTCTAAGCTTTTCTTAGTTTTTCTCTTAGTTTTTAGTTCAATTCTCTTAGGTTTAGAGTTCTTCTCTTTTTTGAGAGGAACTTGTAATGTTTTTGTAATAATTTAGATTTTTGATTCAATAAATGGAAGTGCAAATTCCGTTTGGAGGTTTTCTAGCAACGGGAATAGCGTCGAAGTTCTGTAAGGATTTTATTTTCTTCGAGTTATTTTTATGCTTTATTCTTACATGTTATATTTAATTTGTCTGTGATTAAATTTAAGCGTGCTACTGTTTATAATCATGATATAATAATAACGTTGTTATGCTTGTTGAAATATTAAATAGGTAAAAATCTCTAAAATGAATTGATTTTATTTTTATTCAAGATTTTATATTAAGAATGTTAGAGAGAAATATATTATTTTTCATTACAAACTTAAATCCGAAAATTAGATTTTAAGGTTTAGTTATCGATCGATTTAGAGTAGTACTTTCTTTTATTTGTTGGTACATAATCGCTTAGGTAGTTAGAGTGAAGCTCTATTTCAAAAGTTTTTATAAGAATTATTATCTGAAAATGTATTGACGACATGTTTTTCGGTAGTGATTTTAAAACTTGAAAGTTAGTACTCGGATAACTAAATTCTTAGGTTTAATTTGGACACCTTGAATAAAGTTTAAAACTGTCTAACCCCACCAAAGGTGGCATTTAAATGGTTCATTTTCAATCTCTTAGAAAAAAGAATTAATTTAATTAACCAAATTAGTTATCAACCCCGCCCATAGTAGGTGTTAATTGATTTGTTTAGTTAACAAAGAATATCTAACCCCACCAAAGGTGGTATTCATACAAAAAGGGAGAATCAATAAATATCAATTCATATATTTAATAACCTAAATAATACGAGCAAGCATAATTAATTTAGTTATTATATCCATAAATACTCATTAATATAAATGATAAAATTTGCATGAATATTTATTGAATCGTATTTATATTTATTTTTAGATAAATATTTATTGAATTTGTATCTATGTTTATTTTTATGTTTTTAGATTATATTTAATTAATGTCTGTATATATGTTTATTTTATGTCATTAGATTAGGAACACAAAAACCAAACTATCGTGACAGGATGTTTAGGATTTAATTTCGTTTTTAAAAGTTTGAATAATAAATTAAAAACCACATACATTCCTTCCTTAGATCGACCTTGTGAGTATACTTATCATTTTCTACGAAATGATTCGTGCACTTGCGAGAGTTTTACAAATATTAAAACCAAAGTATTTGCGAGAATCGGCGATGCCGGTTTTCGCTCATCAGTTCTTGCCTCCAGCTTAATTCAATAAACTTTGTATCTAAATCTATATTTTTGTTATTCTCCCCTTATTTTATACAATGTTTTCTTTGTTTATAAGAGATAAAAATCAAATGAGAATGTAACTAGGATTACTGGTATTTTGGTAGAGATAGAATTTGCATGCACCATATGTCAAAAGGGTATGATAAGTTGTGATCATTAAAATGATAACATAAGTTGTAAAATATATCAACTACTTACTAAGTTAATCTACATGTCAAATAAAAATCATTAAAAATTCATAAAAATCCTAAAAATCAATACTCTCACAATAAATACAAAATAAATAGTTTTAGCTCATTATCATATATATATATATATATATATATATATATATATATATATATATATATATATATATATATATATATATATATATATATAAATGAATTGATATCTAAAAATGTGTATAAAATAACACTTATCAAAAATAAAAAAACAATAATTATATGGTTGCATGAAACATTAAGATCTAAGCCAGTTATGTCTAGAAGGCTAGTTCTTGAAAGCCTTAGTTGCCACTCTTTTATGAGAATATTGTTCTATGTAATGAAGATAGTTTTTGAAGAGGCCTTACCCCACTTCATTCCTTCTTGGGAGTGTGAATACGTATTATCTTGCTACATCATTTTTATTATTATTTAAAAAGAATATTCATTTCCAGATGGTAGATTCCACTAGGCTTTGATCTGGAGGTCGAAATCAACAATCAACGTTTCAACATTATTATTGAATTTATTTCCTTTAAATTATTCATTTTTTAATTTTTTTATTATCGTTTCTTTCTTTCTTTAGATTTAGTTTTCCTTAAAAAATAAAAAAATTTGTACACAATTTTTTTTAAAAAAAGAGACTAGTTTTATTATTATATTTCTTTTGGTTTCAAATAAAATTTAAAAACTAAAAAAAAGGGTGCTAAGATGTGAATCGATCTTAAAGATGTTGATTTTAAAAAATAGAATTCGAATTATCTTTCCATTTCTTTAGATCTAGTGTTTTGTATTAAATGCCATGGAAATTTTCTCTAAATTTTTTTATTTTTGTTGACAGGAGTTTTAAATTTACGTTTACAATAGTCTATGCGTGGTAGGAGATCGTTAGGAAACCCCCTTACACCATATGTAAATAATATTCATAAATTTAAACAAGTGTCAACAACACTGGATTCTACCCATCAACCTGTTTTTGAGCCAAACATAGAACCAAGTCTTAATCCTTTACTAGAACCAAAAGAAATGGAGGGAAACCAACATGTTAGGGAAACCACGATGAAAGAGTTTTCAAGACCGGTGATTGGCACGGCAACTGCCGCTATCCAGTTGGGTGAGGCTCTCGAAATTATGACCTTAAAAATATTCATTTTTCTATGCTTCCTTCCTTTTATGGGCTACCTAATGAAGATTCTCTTTCCTTTATGAGAGATTTCTATGTTACGGTCCAAACATTCCCCCTCGGTATTCTAAACGAGGATCAACTTAGAATGAGATGTTTTCCCTACACCTTAAAGGATAAGGCCAAAGCTTGGTTGATGTCACTTCCCCCAGGTTCTCTGATGACATGGGGTAACATTTACAATAAATTCATGAGAAAATTCTATTCCCATCAAAAAACATCAGAGTTGAGAGGAAAGATTGCTACTTTCTCTCAGATGGAAGGAGAACCATTCCATGAAGCTTGGGATAGGTTCAAAATGTTTCTCACTCAATGTCCCCATCATAGCTTTCCCCTGCAGTTGCGAGAACCAATTCTTTTACGATGGACTTACACTGACAATGTCGATTCATTGTCGACAACGCTGCGGGAGGAAGCGATAGGAGAAAAGACCGCCTCGAGAGACGTATAACCTCTTTGAGATGTTGGGTGCTAATTCCCAGCGAAAAGCTCTGAGTGAGAAAAGTGGAGTTATGAAATCGACTCCCGGTAATGAAGTTCAACAACAACTTGTTCAAGCGACTATGAAGTTGCCGCTTCTCGCTACCTGAGCCAACACGATAATGAACAATATGGTTTGTATAGCAACGTGGGACATGGTAATGGTGCTTGTCCATATCAAGGAGATACAATGGACCTGAATAGGTTAATGTGTTGGGAGCATATCAACGAGACCAAGGTTTGATCCCAATTCAAATACCTATAATCTGGGTGGAGAAGTCATCAAATTTCTCTTGGAGGCAAAACAACCCTCCTTTCACTCAAAGCTCAAACCAGGCAGGCCAAGAATTCCACCCACCTATTCGAAAGCATTCCCAATAAACCAACCACAGGGGACAGCTTGAATTCTTTTATTCAAGTTTGTAGGGATAATCAATCTAAAACCAATCAACGGGTGGACTCTGTGGGAGCTTCTATGAAAAAGGTGGAAGTTCAAGTTGAACAGTTAGTTGAACATTTGCAAAAAGGCAAAGACTAATTTGAAACTTAAATGAATTCAATGAAGAGGAGACATTGAGTTTTTCATTCTGCAATCTCCAAGCAACGTCTTACTAGAAGACGATAAATTTTAGTCCTACATGGGAGGTCACCCATTATTGTATTTTCCTTTGTTTTAGTTTGCGTGTAATAAAAATAATTCAAATGAAATAAATTCGTTTGTTTCAAAAATTGTGTCCCTTCGTTTAAATTAAAAAAAAATAAAAAAAAATTTAGGTTCCTTACACCTTTTTAGAGATATCTACTATTGTTTTTAAGAGCAAAATGTTGATTCACAATAGGAGGAGGATCATTTTCAACTACAAACAACCATGGGAGATGTTGAAGATAGGCAGAAAAAGATGAAAGACTATACAATGCCAATCATTGGCAATATAACTTCCGGCATCCAATTACAAGAGGCTGCAAGGAATTATGAATTGAAAAAGATTCATTATTCTTTGTTTGCCTTCCTTTACGGTATCCCTTTAATGAAGACCACTTTGCATTTCATTCGAGAATTCTATGCTTTATTGTCCAAACCTTTCCACTACATGAAATTAATGAAGATCAACTTAGGATGATGTGTTTTCCTTACACTCTCAAAGATAAAGCTTGGTCATGGTTCATTACTCTGATCGGGTTCTCTTAAAACTTGGGAGAGCGGTCTATGAAATTTTTATGGGTAGGTTCTATTCCCGTCAAAAGACATCGATCTAAGAACAAAGATAGCAACATTTTCTCAAATGAATGAAGAGCCCTTTCATGAAGCTTGGGAGCGATTCAAACTCCTTTTCATTCAATGTCAAAATCATAGCTTTCCATTACAGCTACAAAACCAATTCTTTACGATGGATTGACACTACGAGTCAATACATGGTTGATAATCTTCTTTGGAGGTCTGTAGGAGAAAAGACCCCAGAGGAAACCTATAATCTCTACATGAGCTTGTGGGTTCTAATTCCCGACAAAGAGGTGGTAGAAGGAAAGAAAAGGTCAATGAAGTCGGCTTTGATAATGAGATAATCTTGCAACTTGCTGAATTGACTAAACAAGTGAAATTCCTCACGCCTCACCAAATTTCAAATCAAGAGGTATGTGAAGTGTGTTGTTCAATTGGGCATGGTACTCATAATTGTTCAAATACTTGTGATTCTAGTGTCGATGCCATAGAGGAAGTCCAATCTTTTCAAAAGTATCATCCAAACACCTATAATCACCCAACCTACACCCAATATCCAACACTAAGGTGAGATAACAACCACCCTTACCCACCAAGCCAATCTTTTAAACCAACCTTAGAAGATGGCTTGAATGCTTTTATTCAAGTTAGTACGTGACAACCAATTGATGACTAATCAAAGGTTGAGCACCATGGAAGCTTCGGTTAAAAGAATCGAATCTAAAGTTGGGCACCTGGCCGAACAAATGCAAAAGAAAGAACCAGGAAAGTTGTCAAGTCAACCGGATCAAGCAAAAGATGTTAGAACCTTCGAAGTGGTAAGGTAGTCAATACCGGTTTACTGAAATCTCTAACAATCTACCTTGTAGTTCGAGGTAACAAAGAAGGAGATATTCTAATCTCGCAAAAAGGAGAAACAAGTGTTAAACTTAACAAGCCTTGAAAAACCTAATGAAATTGGGGGTCGTCGACACTCACGAAATTCAAAAGACAACATAACCACACACGGATGCAAGTACCTTTTCCCCGGGTTGAAAGAATCCAAACAAGATAAGCAATTCAATGATCTTTTTTAATATTCTCTAAATTAAATATCAATTTACCATTATTAGAAGTGATCATGAATGTGCCTTCATATGCCAAGTTTTTCAAAGAGTTGAACACTAAGAAAAGGAGGTATGAACCGAATGAGCAGTAGTAGTATCGAAATTTCTACTTGACCTGAGCTACCCCCTAAGTTGAAAGACCCTGGAAGTTTTATTATAAACATAAGTATGGGGGATAGGAAGGTTGCTAAAGCAATGCTTGATTTAGGTGCTAGTATAAATTTTATGCCCTACTACATATTCTTACAAATTCAATCTAGGGGATTTAAAACCCACAGCTATGTCTCTATGACTTGCAGATAGATCTCTTAAATATCCAGAGGGGAATAGTTGAGGATGTTTTGGTACACGTAGACAAGCCCGATAATACTTGTTGACTTTGTGGTTCTGGATATGCAAGAAAATCCGGCATTGGATAGAGAGCATACAATATTGCTTGGTAGACCATTTATGGCAACTACTAAAACTATTATTGATGTCCAAGATGGAAATTTGACAATGGCAGGTCTTAGGAGACATTCATTTCAAAGTTTTTGATTCTTCACCTTTCCACTTCTATTTACGCCATCGATGAAATATTCGAAGTTGATCCTTTGGATAATCTTGTCCAAAACACCTTTTTCCAAACCAGAATAGAAGACAAGCTTGAAACTGTTGTTCTTACACTTGAAAAGGTTGAAGAAGATTTAGATGAAGAAATTAAGCGGTACCTTGAACAACTAGACAATAATGAAGTGATGACAAAATCTAGCGCACTTTCAAATCTACCCAGTTCTTCATCTGCTAAAGAGGCCAATCCACCTCGAACTTGAACTCAAAAGACTTACCCGAGCACTTAAAATATGTGTTTTTGGGAGAAGGAGAAACATATCCGGTGATAATTTCTTCAACCTTGACCAAACCACAAGAAAAAGAACTCATCAAAGTTGCTTAAACAATTTAAGAAATCTATAGGTTGGAGTATGGGGATATAAAGGGCATTAGTCCAACAATGTGTATGCACAAGATCAACTTGGAGGATGGTGCTAAACACATGCGAGAGGCCCAAAGAAGATTAAACCCAAACATGCAAGAGGTAGTTAAAAAGGAAATCCTTAAAATTATTAGAAGAAGGGATTATCTATCCTATTGCGGATAGTAAGTGGGTTAGTCCGGTGCATGTGGTACCAAAGAAATGGGATAACAGCTTGTTAAAAATGACAAAAGTGAATTAGTGCCCATCTAGAATAATCACTTGGATGGAGAATGTGTATAGATTTTAGGAAACTAAATTTATATACGAAAAGGATCACTTTCCTCTTCCATTCATTGATCAAATGTTGGAAAGATTAGTTGAGCACGAATTTTACTTGTTTTTGGATGGGACTGTCTGGATATTATCGGTACCCATAGCACCGAAGATCAGGAAAAGACCACATTTACATGCCGCTTTTGGGACATTAAGCGCTTCGCAGAATGCCATTTGGGTTATGCGAATTCCTACCACTTTCAGGAGATGTGATGATATCTATTTTCTCGGACATGGTGGGGAAATTCATTGAGATTTTCATGGATGATTTCTCTGTCTTTGGGAACTCATTTGATGATTGCTTACATAAATTGACTTTGGTTTTAGAAAGATGCATTGAATGCAATCTAACCCTTAGTTGGGAGAAAAGTCATTTTATGGTTCAACAAGGGATAGTTTTAGGACATATAATTTCAAACAAGGGTATTGAAGTTGATAAGGAAAAAGTTGAATTGATATCCAAACTACCTCCCCCTACATCTGTGAAGGGGATAAGAAGCTTCTTGGGACATGCAGGAGTTTACGATTTATTAAAGATTTACTGTAAAATAAGTCGTCCTTATGTAACTTGCTATCCAAAGATGCCGATTTTGACTTCAACATAATTTGCCTTATTTCCTTTAATACCTTGAAAGATAAACTAACATCTACCCCTATTATAATGGCACCAAACTGGTCTTTACCTTTTGAAATAATGTGTGACGCTTCTGATTATGCAATAGGAGTAGTCCTGGGACAAAGAGTGGATAAGCGTTTACATGTCATCTACTATGCTAGCAAAACCCTCAATGATCCCCAAATAAATTCCCCCCCCCCTGAAAAGGAATTCTTGGCTATAGTATTCTCTTTAGACAAATTTCGGTCTTATTTAGTAGGATCTAAAGTGATTGTGCATTCGACTACGCTTTAAGATACCTATTAAGTAAACCAAATGCCAAGCCAAGATTAATCGGGTGGGTCTTACTCTTACAAGAATTTGACCTAGAAATCAAGGATAAGAAAGGCGCAAAGTGAAAACTTAGTAGCTGACCATTTGTCTAGGTTGATTTCGACTTCAATTCTCTTAAAGATGAGAGTAATGACGATATAGTTGAAACCTTTCCGATAAAAAGCAGGTTATTTTTCATAGGTCCGAACCCGGTATCTGATATTGTAAACTATCTTCACACTGGTGTTTTGCGACCTAACACTTCATATCGGGACAAGAAAAGGTTTTTTAAAACTATTAAGGACTATTTCTGGGATGACCCTTATTTATACAAGATTGGTCAAGATCAAGTCATCCGGAGATGTGTAGAGAAGAAGAACATAAGAGCATTCGACTTTTTGTCATGCGAACTTCATTGTGGGGGTCATTTGGAGGTGAAAAGACAGCCCACGTAAATATTACAGTCTGGATTCTTTTGGCCCACTCTTTTTAAAGATGTTCATATGTTTTGTGCACAATGTGATAGATGTCAAAGAGCAGGAAACATAAGCAAAAGAGATGAAATGCCTTTGACATCTAATTTAGTTGTTGAACTCTTTGATGTATGGGATTGACTTTATGGGTCCTTTTCCCCATCTAATGGTTTTCAATACATTTTGGTCACGTGGATTATGTGTCCAAGTGGGTAGAAGCTATCCCCACCAAAACCAATGATGCTAATGTTGTTGTGAAATTCTTGAAAGATTTCATATTGATGAGTTCGGAACGCCTAGAGCTATAATAAGTGATGGAGGTAGCCATTTTTGCAACAAACTCTTTGATGGAGTACTAAACAAGTACAACATCACACGTAAAGTAACTACTCCATATCATCCTCAAACTTCCTCGGTTTAGTGGAAGTAAGTAATAGGCAAATTGGAGTGGAATACTTTGGAACGCACCGTGCGTCCTTCAAGGAAGGATTGGGAATTTAAGCTAAATGATGCCTTATGGGCATACCGCATCGCTTACAAAAAACCTATTGGGATGAGCCACACCGGTTAATCTTTGGGAAAGCGTGCCACCTTGAGTTGAACTTGAACATAAGGAAACTCAGTACTGGGCAATTAAGAGTTAAACATGGATTTAGATAAAGCGGTGAAAAACGATTACTCCGGCTTCATGAGTTGGAAGAAATTAGGAATGAAGCCTATGAGAATGCCAAATTATACAAGGAGCATACTAAGCGTTATCATGACAAGAGGCTAGTTCCTAAGACTCTTCACCCTGGAATGAAAGTTCTTTTATTTAACTCTCGTTTGAGATTGTTTCCAGGAAAGCTGAGATCAAGATGGGATGGACCATTCAAAATAGTTCAAGTATTTGAACATGGAGTAGTGGAACTATTGGACTCCAAGACACAAAAAACGTTCAAAGTCAATGGCCATCGTGTCAAGCCTTATTTAGAAGAACCAAACAACATTGCTGAAATGGATTGCATTTGGCTGAGTAACCCTTAGCACCAAAAAGATACGTCTTGCTAAGACGTTAAACTAAGCGCTGGATGGGAGGCAACCCATCATTTTAAGTAAAATAAAAAAAAAATAATAATTTTTGTTTGTTATTTGTTTTCTTTACTTAATTTTATTGTTTATTTCATTTTAATTGCATGTGAATAATTTTTAAATTGTTAGAACTAAAAATATTTGTTGAGATGTTAGAAGTTTACAACGATCTGTCTGTATACACTTTAATGATGAATATGATGGATGCACCTGCATTTTCCATTACTACTTGCACATTCTCAGGAAATAGGTAATCTTTCTTCTCTTCTCTCTTTATCTTTAATTTACAGTTGTTACATTGAGGACAATGTAAGTTCTAGGTTGGGGGTGGTGAAAAGTTACCATACTTAATTAAAAAAAATTTGACAATTTAAAAATAAATAAAAAATATATATAATAATTTTTTATTTTATTTTTATGTTCACATTTTCATTTTTTTTGTGTGTTTGGTTTTATTTCTATTTTGTGTGATTTAGTAATTTTTGGAATTTAAAAAAAAACTTTTCTCACAAAAATTTATCATTTCTTTAAATCAAATTTAAGTAAATAGTTAAGTTTTTTGTACTGTTAGATTAATTTTTGAAAACATATCATGAAATATTTTGTAATTATTTTTTGATAATTAGTTAGTTTTTGTCATAACTAGTATTTCTTGATAAGATGTAGAAATTATATTAAACCCAAAATCGGTGTTTATGAATTTTTTTAGTGGAGACTACCTTTGTGAGATATAATTTGAGCCTAATTTCCTTTATTTAGAGTGAAATATATATTTTTTCTACTCCAAACACATTTCTTATTTCTTCAAATTTTTGGATGATCTCTATATGTATTAGCATTGAATGTATGAATTTGCTCATCTTAATAGAGTATCATATATTTTTTATTATTATTTTTGCTTAGATTAAATGATTTGAGTAGAAATTGATAGTATATGCTTATATCTCGTTCATGCATGACTGCTACACAAAAAAAGACATATATGGGGTTACCTAAACCAAGATCAAACAGAAAAGCCACAAAATTAACCAACTCACCAAAATCCAAAAAAAAAAAATGTACAATCTGCATTGGGTTGACTCTCTAAAATACATATATTGAGAAATATCTTGAGAACAAAAATAGAGAGATAAAGAATATATAGTATAATCTACATTACTATAACCCACATTGCCTACAAAGTTGTGAGTAAAGGCTAATTACAAAGAAGGATATAGGAAATAAGTCCCTAAAAAGTCATTGCACTCTCTTCATTTGTAAAAGGCATATATCTTGAAATTCTTTCTTAATGAGTTTGATTTATGCATGAAAATAATTTTTTATATATGATATCTTTATAATTTATACATTTGATTCCTTTCATGAGATCAATGTTAAAATAACACTTTGAGCCTTTATTCTTTATACATATGCGAACATATTAGTTCATTTCTATACATCAACTCTTTCGCATATAAATTAGTATGAGTGTTTGAACCCATAGGATTCAGTGTTTGAGAGTATTGACTTGTGAGGAATGAGTCGAACGAATTCGATTCATGACAACTGAAATTGGGTGAAATTAAATTGATACATTTTTGACATGAAATATGAAAATGATTTTCGACTAATTATTATAATAAATCATGATTGTTTAAAGAGATTAAAATAACTTATGCTTGAGATTTTAATTATGATCTTAAAGGAGATTAAATAGTATGAGACATTTTTGTGAGATGTTGTTAATTTGTGATTTTGTTGTAAATTTAATTTTTAAATTTTTTGTTTTTATTGTTTCTTTTGTTTTTACATTTAGTTCAATGTTTGTGGGTATCATTACTGAAAACCCTCACGAGACTCAAACTCGTCCACTAGGGCAACCTAAGGGTTTAAAGGCTTGTTGCATAGGCTAAATGCAACCGTGTCAATCCACGGAAGTGATTTAGGATAGTTTAATTTTTAGTTTTTATCGCTTCTCTTGTTAAGGGACTAGCAAGAAGCTGGTTGGGGGTTATGATGAGTGCTCAAAAAGCACTAAAATAACCATGATTTTATGCACATTAATTGATTAAAAATATATATTTATATGTTTTATCATATATTTATATAAATTTGTCTTTTTCGGAATCACGGGTATTTTTATTGTTTTTCAGGTATTTTGGCTTAAAAACGCAATTTAAAGACTCAAAGAGGAATACTTGAAGCAATACATCACAAATATATTAATAAATAAGTGGGAAAAGGTCAACAAACATGAAAAAATTGGACAAAATGGGTCGAAAAGGTCAAAAATGTCAAAAAGACGGAAATCGCGCGCCGTAGCCCAGCCGCGCGCGCCCCAGCGCCCCATGCTGCGCGCGCCCGCGCGCGTTGACATGCCCATCCGCGCGCGCCCCAGCGCGCGGGCACTGTTCACGCGCGCCGAGCTGCGCGCAGCGCTCAGTAGCCGCCCCTCCGCGCACCCAACGCGTTTTCACCTCATTTTTCACGTGCAGCAGCCCCTGTGGCGTCATGCTGACGTCATTGATGACCTCAGCATTTCCATTACATGTTTTTTAATTTTTTAATATTTTTTTTAACATTTTTTTACTCATTTTTTCTCTCCATCCTCACCTATAAATACCCCCCTTCCCTTCACTTCAAATCACACCTTCAAAACTCACTTCTCTCTTCTTTCTTTCTCTCATTTCTTAGTTTTTGAGTGTCTTAGTTTCTAAGCTTTTCTTAGTTTTTCTCTTAGTTTTTAGTTCAATTCTCTTAGGTTTAGAGTTCTTCTCTTTTTGAGAGGAACTTGTAATGTTTTTGTAATAATTTAGATTTTTGATTCAATAAATGGAAGTGCAAATTCCGCTTGGAGGTTTTCTAGCAACGGGAATAGCGTCGAAGTTCTGTAAGGATTTTATTTTCTTTACAGTTATTTTTATGCTTTATTCTTACATGTTATATTTAATTTGTCTGTGATTAAATTTAACTGTGCTACCTGTTTATAATCATGATATAATAATAACGTTGTTATGCTTGCGAAATATTAAATAGGTAAAAATCTCTAAAATGAATTGATTTTATTTTTATTCAAGATTTTATATTAAGAATGTTAGAGAGAAATATATTATTTTTCATTACAAACTTAAATCTGAAAATTAGATTTTAAGGTTTAGTTATCGGTCCGATTTAGAGTAGTACTCTTTTATTTGTTAGTACAATCGCTTAGTTAGAGTGAAGCTCTATTTCAAAAGTTTTTATAAGAATTATTATCTGAAAATGTATGTGACGACATGTTTTCGGTAGTGATTTTAAAACTTGAGAAAGTTAGTACTCGGATAACTAAATTCTTAGGTTTAATTTGGACACCTTGAATAAAAGTTTAACTGTCTAACCCCACCAAAGGTGGCATTTAAATGGTTCATTTTCAATCTCTTAGAAAAAAGAATTAATTTAATTAACCAAATTAGTTATCAACCCCACCCATAGGTGTTAATTGATTTGTTTAGTTAACAAAGAATATCTAACCCCACCAAAGGTGGTATTCATACAAAAAAGGGAGAATCAATAAATATCAATTCATATATTTAATAACCTAAATAATACGAGCAAGCATAATTAATTTAGTTATTATATCCATAAATACTCCACTAATATAAATGATAAAATTTGCATGAATATTTATTGAATCTGTATTTATATTTATTTTTAGATAAATATTTATTGAATTTGTTTCTATGTTTATTTTTATGTTTTTAGATTATATTTAATTAATCTGTATATATGTTTATTTTATGTCATTAGATTAGGAACACAAAAACCAAACTATCGTGACAGGATGTTTAGGATTTAATTTCGTTTTTAAAAGTTTGAATAATAAATTAAAAACCACATACATTCCTTCCTTAGATCGACCTTGTGAGTATACTTATCATTTTCTACGAAATGATTCGTGCACTTGCGAGAGTTTTACAAATATTAAAACCAAAGTATTTGCGAGAATCGGCGATGCCGGTTTTCGCTCATCAGTTCTTGCCTCCAGCTTAATTCAATAAACTTTGTATCTAAATCTATATTTTTGTTATTCTCCCCTTATTTTATACAATGTTTTCTTTGTTTATAAGAGATAAAAATCAAATGAGAATGTAACTAGGATTACTGGTATTTTGGTAGAGATAGAGTTTGCATGCACCATATGTCAAAAGGGTATGATAAGCTGTGATCATTAAAATGATAAGATAAGTTGTAAAATATATCAACTACTTACTAAGTTAATCTACATGTCAAATAAAAATCATTAAAAATTCATAAAAATCCTAAAAATCAATACTCTCACAATAAATACAAAATAAATAGTTTTAGCTCATTATCATATATATATATAAATGAATGAATTGATATCTAAAAATGTGTATAAAATAACACTTATCAAAAATACAAAAACAATAATTATATGATTGCATGAAACATTAAGATCTAAGCAAGTTATGTCTAGAAGGCTAGTTCTTGAAAGCCTTAGTGCCACTCTTTTATGAGAATATTGTTCTATGTATGAAGATAGTTTTTGAAGAGGCCTTACCCCCACCATTCCTTCTTGGGAGTGTGAATACGTATTATCTTGCTACATCATTTTTATTGTTATTTAAAAAGAATATTCATTTCCAGATGGTAGATTCCACTAGGCTTTGATCTGGAGGTCGAAATCAACAATCAACGTTTCAACATTATTATTGAATTTATTTCCTTTAAATTATTCATTTTTTAATTTTTTTATTATCGTTTCTTTCTTTCTTTAGATTTAGTTTTCCTTAAAAAATAAAAAAATTTGTACACAATTTTTTTTAAAAAAAGAGACTAGTTTTATTATTATATTTCTTTTGGTTTCAAATAAAATTTAAAAACTAAAAAAAAGGGTGCTAAGATGTGAATCGATCTTAAAGATGTTGATTTTAAAAAATAGAATTAGAATTATCTTTAATTCAATCTTTTTCTTCTAACTTGCCTTCTAGCTCTAAAGAAATGAGTGACTATGAGGATAACCACGTTAGAACGCTTAAAGATTACCTCCACCCTACCATACAACCACATCATCATGCATAATATTTCCCTTAACGCACCACAAATGGATTTCAAAACAAGAATGATATAACTCTTACTCACTTTTCATAACTTGGATAGTGACAATCCATATCTACTTGTTAGGGAATTTGAAGAGGTAGTGGCCACATTTCATAGCAAACAAAATGCTATAAATTCCGTTATGTTGAAATTGTTTTCTTTCTCCTTAAAATACAAAATAAAAGAGTTGGTTATACTCTTTTGAGATTGAGATCCATAGATATATGGGAAGAAATGACCCAATAATTCTTTAATAAATACTTTACCCACCATAAGACCAATAACATTAAAAGATAGCTCTCAAACTTTTCTAAAAGGATAGTGAAACATTGTACCAAGCTTGGGAAAGGTTCAAAGAGTTACTAAATATGTGCTCATACAATAAATATGAAAATTGGTACTTAGCTAGCTATTTTTATGAAGGACTCACAATTAGGAAGCACCTATTTATAGAAATGATGTGCAATGGAGAGTTTTTCTAAAAGAATCCTAATGAAGCCATAAACTATTTAAATAAGTTAGATGAGAAAGCCTATACATGGACCAAACCTAGTGCTACTGATTGCAACAATATGTCATAACCAATTGGAATCTACCATATAAGAGAAAAAGACAACTTTAAAGCTCAATTAGAAGTTTTGACTAGGTAATTAGAGACCTTAAAAACAAAAGATAAGAGATATACTCATATAGATGTAAGGATAGAAACTTAGGGTACATGGTTTATTTATGGGGTAGTAGAACACATAGCTTAAAATGACCTAACCTATAGTGAGATGAGAGGGGTTTTCAAAGAAAAATGTAATAATGTATGAATTTTTGGAAAACCTTACTCATCTTACTCAGAGACATACAATCTTGGCTAGAGAAACCATCAAAATTTCAATTGGAAGTTTGACCAACCCATAAAAACTACTATAAAATTGGGCATTAAAGTCGGTTTTTAACTGACTTTAAATCATTTTAAATTTGGTTCAATGGGTGAATCAACTTTAAAATATATATATATACATATTTTACTTATTTTCTACTCTACTAATAACCTGTATTTGATCATACATAGCAAAGAAAATCAAAATCTGTTTAACAAAGTTTAAATAATAATACAAATAATTAAAAAATTAAATATAATTAATTACTTGATAATTAAATTTATTACAAAAAAATAATTTATATATAATACATATATATTTAACTTAATTACAAATAAAATGATATCATCAAAGTATCATGGATTCTATGATATTCTTACTTTATTTCAAGAAGAGAAAGCTTGGTTGACTTAGAATCACCAGCATAGTAACAAGGAAACTGGGCAAAAAACAACTGGTCTATATAACAATTCATTCTCCTAAATACATGAGCACGTAAACATCCATCAAACAAGCATTCTAAACTTTAGAAACATATGAATGAAGAAATTAAAGCATTATAAATATTACCATGGTGTTGTCCTATGTTATTCAAGATCATCATATTCTTCTCCTGATTTTATAATTTGAACAAATTTTTATGTCCATTCTTCTTGTAAATCATCAAAAATATGCATATCATAGCCCTACTTGTTCTAACCAAATAAATATATGTAATGAAATTCAAAATAAGAATGTAATATCACGAATTCAAAAAATAAAAACTTATATATGTTAAAAGATTAGTAAAAGAGATTATCGTATCGACACTTGAGTGATATAATAAGAACCTTATCCCTTCGAAATCATATTAGCACTGTATTAATCTTTTTGTCTATAAATATGAAGTTATCTAGAATCAAGCTGGTAGTTTTAATGCTATAATGAGCTCTAAATATGAAGTCAAGTGTAACTTCAATTTGTTACTTGGGTTGGTTGGGCAAAAAATAGTTGTTCCATAAGTTTATAGGCACAAAAACTCAACCAATAACCTGAAAGGGCTACGTTAGATCTAGGATCTTCAATTAATGTTATGCCTTAATTTATGTCACTTTAAATCTTGATCTCCTTAAAGAAATAATTGTAGTTATCCAACTCGTCAATTAATCTATGGGTACTTAAATGGAGTTTTAAAAGATGTTTTAGTGTAGGTTAATGAGTTTCTATTCCCGGTTGATTTTTATGTGCTTGATATGAGATATGACTCCACTAGTAAGTCCACACCCTTACTTTTGGGTAGACCTTTTATGAGAACTGCTCAAATAAAGATAGATGTGTGTATTGAAACTATAACAATGGAGTTTAACGAGGAGGTTATTTGCTTCAATATCTTTGAAGGGATAAAATACTCTAGTGATTATAATTATTGTTTTTATGTTGATGTACTTGACTCGTTAGCACATAAAATGATTGATGTAGAAAGTACAGACCTATTGGAGGTTTTCATAAGAGACAATATGTTAAATGAATATTGTAGTTATGAAGAAGGGGATATTGATAGAGTAGAGGAATTGAAGAATATTTTCTCCTTTCTTGACTCTTTTCCAAAGATACACCTATGGTACAATTTTTCCTATATTTATCTTCTTGTGTCTAATGAGAAACTTTTGCCTTCTATTGTGCAGGCACCAACCTTGGAGCTCAAACCTCTCATAGAACATCTCAAATATGTATACTTAGGAGATAAAGATACACTTTTCATGATTATAGCATCTAAATGTTTAGCTATTCAAGATGAGACTTTAATCTATATTTTAAGAAAGTACAAATTAGTGATTGGGTGAGCAATTGCCAATATTAAGGGAATTAGTACTTCAGTGTGCATGCACCAGATATTACTTAAAGATGAGGACAAACCAATGAGAGAGCCACAAATGTGATTGAATAAACCAATGATGGAAGTGGTTAAAAAAGAAGTTATCAAGCTATTGAAAGTTGGTGTAATTTTTTCACTTTTAGATAGTGTGTTAGCCCAGTCCAAGTGGTTCTAAAGAAATCAAGAATTATAGTGGTGACCCAACTTCAAATTGCCTCTATAACCTTACTTTAATTCTAGAGAGATGCATAGAAACTAACCTTGTACTGAATTAGAAAAAAATGTCATTTTAAGGTATTGTTTTAGGGCACGTGAAATCATCTAAGGGAATAGAGTTTGATAAATCTAAGAATGATCTTATTTTTTCCTTAACACCTCCCACTTGTGTGAGGGTGGTTCATTATTTTCTTGGTCATACAATATTCTATCGAAGATTTATACAGGATTTCTCAAAAATGGCAAGGCATCTATGCCTATTTCTCTAAAAAGAGATGGTATTTGTTTTCAATGAACAATGCCTCAAAGCATTTAACAGATTGAAAGAACTCTTAACCACAACACCTATCATTAAACTACCTATTTGGAGTTTACCATTTGAGCTTATATGTGATGCAAGTGACTATACAATTGAAGATGTATTAGGATAAAAGGGTTGGCAAGCTACCAAGTGCCATATATTATGTATTATAGACTCTAAATGATACCTAACTCAATTACTCCACAAAGGAGAAAGAGATTTTATCTGTGATTTTTTCTTTAGTAATTTTTTTGATAATATCTAATTGGAACTAAAGTAATTGTTTTCTTTGATAATCTAACTCTTAGGTACTTGTTCAAAAACAAATATGCCAAGTTAAGGCTAATAAGGTCGATTCTTCTTTTACAATAATTTGACCTTAAAATTAAAGAAAAAAAAGAAGTGAAAAAATAGTAGCAGATCACCTTTGTAGATTAATTCAAAAAGAGGAATCACTTATAATATTAGAGGACTTTCCAGATGAGCAACTACTTGAGACCACATTGTTTACCCCTTGGTATGAAGATATAGTGAACTAATTGGTCCCAAAAATGTTCCCACAAGACCCATCACAAGCTAGAAAATTCAAACTCAAGAAGGTTGGTAAATAATATGTGTGGGATTACCCATTCCTTTGGAAACATTATCTAGATCAATTGATAAGTACATGAAATTGAATTTACTTCTGTTCTAACTTTTTGTCATTCTTATGCATTTAGGGAAATTTTGGAGTAAAATGAATCACTCTCAAAATCTTAGAGAATGGATTTTATTGGACACCACTTTTCAAGGATGCCTTCACCTTTTACCAAACATGTGACCGTTGTTAACAAATAGTAAGTTAGGCTCTAAGAATCAAATGCTGTAAAATTCTAATTTTTATTGTTGAAATCAGTGATGTTTGAGGTATTGATTTCATAGGGCCTTTTCCATCTTCTTATACTTATATATATATTATTTACTGTGGATTATGTGTTTAAATGGGTGAAAGCCAAAGTCATCAAAATTAATGACTCTAAAGTTGTTTTGGATTTTGTGAAGTCTAACATCTTTACTAGGTTTGGAACACCAAGAGCTATCATCAATGATGGTGGACTACATTTTTGCAATAGGAATTTTTGGGCTTTAGTCAAAATGTACAACGTCAACCACAAAATTGCTACCCATTATCATCCATAAACAAGTGCATAAGCTGAATTGTCCAATAGAGAGTTCAAATTCATCCTTAAAAAGATAATTAAACCTAATAGAAAGGATTGATACATGAAACTAGATGATGCATTATGGGCATATAGAACTGCATATATGCATTTTGGTTGATGCTTGAAATTGGATGATGCATTATTATGCATATATGCATTGTGGCCAATTGGGATGCTCCGTTCCATTTGGTGTATGGTCTACCCTATCATCTACCACTTCAGTTAGGACAGCGAGCATTTTAGGAAGTGAAATAATATAAAATGAACTTAGATGAAGCCCGAGGACACCAAAAATTGAAAATGAATGAGCTAGAGGAAATTAGAAATGATTCTATGAGTGCTGAAAGTTTACAAAGACAAAACAAAGATGTTTCATGACATGTGATATCGAGGAAAAAGTTCACCATTGGTGATAAAGTCTTCTTATTCCATTCATGCCTTAAGCTGTCTCCAGATAAATTATGTTCTTATTAGGTCGGTCTATTTATTATTACTAATGTTTTATCTCGAATGCGGTTGAAATACAATGACATAGTACCCGAAAAAAAGCTTTATTATAAACATTTTGCACAAATCAATATAGAAGAGATGACTACATGAACCAATAAATTTTGATGATTAAAGAAACATAGAGGCAAATTTAAGTTAAGGACATTAAACCAAGCACTTTATATAGGGCAACCAGCCATATTTGTTTTTTACTCCATTTTTTACTTATTTTTACATTATATGCATATGCTTAAATTGAGGACAATGTAAGAATTATGTATGGGTGAGTGATAACACACATTAGTATCTTTATTTTTATATGCTTTATTAGTTTATCATGTTTTAGGATTAGTATGCTCAAGGTAGCACATCATTATTTTTTTCCATTTTTAGTATTTATTTATTGCATTTTTTGGATAGTTAGATTTAATATATAGGCTTAGAATCGATCACGTGTTCTCTCTTTATTTTCTAGCATCTATGATGAAATTTGTGAAACAATGTTAGGTCAAAGGATAATGAATGTTGATAGTCTTGACCTTATGCCTAAGTGTAGGTAGCGATGAGCGAAAACCGGCATCGCCAATTCACCATAAATACTTTGGTTTTAATATTTGTAAAACTTCGCATAGTGCACGAATCATTTCCTAGTAAATGATAAGAATACTGCCAAGGTCGATCTAAGGAAGGAATGTTTGTGGTTTTTAATTTATTATTCAAACTTTTAAAAGCGAAATTAAATTCTAAACATCCTGTCACGATAGTTTTGGTTTTGTGTTCCTAATCTAATAACATAAAATAAACATATATCTGATTAATTAAATATAATCTAAAAAGAATAAACATAGATACAAATTCAATAAATAAATATAAATACAGATTGATAAATATTCATGCAAATTTTATCATTTATATTAGTGGAGTATTTATGGATATAATAACTAAGTTAATTATGCTTGCTTTCATATTATCTAGGTTATTAAAGATATAAATTGATATTTTATTGATTCTCTCTTTTTGTATGAATACCACCTTTGGTGGGGTTAGATACTCTTTGTTAACTAAACAAATCAATTAACACCTATGGGTGGGGTTGATAACTAATTTGGTTAATTAAATTAATTCCTTTTTCTAAGAGATTGAAAATGAACCATTTAAATGCCACCTTTGGTAGGGTTAGACAGTTTAAACTTTATTCAAGGTGTCCAAATTAAACATAAGAATTTAGTTATCCGAGTACTAACTTTCAAGTTTTAAAACCACTATTGAAAACATGTTGTCAATACATTTTCACATAATAATTCTTATAAAAACTTTTGAAATAGAGCTTGGCTCTAACTGCAGGCGTGATTATTTGAACAAATAAAAAGCACTACTCTAAATTAGAGGATAACTAAACCTTAAAGTCTAATCTTGATTTAAGTTTGTAATGAAAAATAATGTATTTCTCTCTAACATCCTTAATATAAAATCTTGAATAAAAAATAAAATCAATTCATTTTAGAAATTTTCACCTATTTAATATTTACAAGCATAACAACGTTATTATTATATCATGATTATAAGCACTAGCACAGTTAAATTTAATCACGGACAAATTAAATATAACATGTAAGAATAAAGCATAAAAATAAGCGTAAAGAAAATAAAATCCTTACAGTACTTGACGCTTATTCCCGTTGCTAGAAAACCTCAGCGGAATTTGCACTTCCATTTATTGAATCAAAAAATCTAAATTATTACAAAAACATTACAAGTTCCTCTCAAAAAGAGAAGAACTCTAAACCTAAGACAATTGAACTAAAAACTAAGAGAAAAACTAAGAAAAAGCTTAGAAACTAAGAAAGAAACTAAAGAAAACTCAAAAACTAAGAAATGAGAGAAAGAAAGAAGAGAAGTGAGGTTTTGAGGTGTGTTTTGAAGTGAATGGAAGGGGGTATTTATAGGTGAGGATGGAGAGAAAAAATGATTAAAAAAATGTTAAAAAAATATTAAAATAAAAACGTGTAGTGGACATCTTTGAGGTCATCAATAGACGTCGGCGTAATCATGAGGCGCCACGTGAAAAATGGGTCAAAAAGCAGCGTTAAGCCTGGGTGCGCTAGCGCCTTCGGCAGCAGCGTGGATGCCGCTGTAGCGGCCCGCAGCGCGAACGCATCACGCTCAACGCCTTGAGCGCGCGCTGACTCTGGCTTGTGGCGTAGCGGTGAAAGCGGCTGGCTGGGCTACTGACGCGTTTTCAGATCTTTGACATTTTGACCTTTTCGACCCGATTTTGTCCAATTTTTCCATGTTTGTTGACCTTTTTCCACTTATTTATCAATTTATTTGTGATGTATTGCTTCAAGTATTCTTCTTTGAGTCTTTACATTGCGTTTTTAGGCCAAAATTCCTGAAAAACAATAAAAATACCCGTGATTCGAAAAAGACAAATTTATATAAATATATGATAAAACATATAAATATATATATTTTTAATCAATTAAAGTGCATAAAATCATGGTTATTTTAGTGCTTTTTGAGCACTTTCAAATCCTGAACCCGACCAGCTTCTTGCTAGTCCCTTGGCAATAGAAGCGATAAAAACTAAAAATTAAACTATCCTAAATCACTTCCGTGGATTGACACGGTTGCATTTAACCTATGCACGACAAGCCTTTAAACCCACTAGGTTGCCCTAGTAGACTGAGTTTGAGTCTCGTGAGGGTTTTGGTAATGATACCCACTTGAAACATTGCACTAAATGTAAAAACAAAGAAACAATAAAAACAAACAACTTAAAAATTAAATTTACAACAAAATCACAAATTATCAACATCAAAAAATGTCTCATACTTTTTAATCTCCTTTAAGATAATAATTAAAATCTCAAGCATAAGTTATCTTAATCTCTTTAAACAATCATGATTTATTATAATAATTAGTCGAAAATCATTTTTCATATTTCATATCAAAAATGTATCAATTTAATTTCACCCAATTTCGAGTGTCATGAATCAATTGACACGACTACATTCCTCGCAAGTCAATACTCTCGAAAACACTGAATCTATGGGTTCAAACACTTTCATACTAATTTATATGCGAAAGAGTTGATGTATAGAAATGAACTAATATGTTCGCATATGTATAAAGAATAAAGGCTGAAAGTGTTATTTTAACATTGATCTCGTAGAAAGGAATCAAATGTATAAATTATAAAGATATCATATATAAAAAATTATTTTCATGCATAAATCAAACTCATTAAGAAAAGAATTTCAAGATATATGCCTTTTACAAATGAAGAATTTGCAATGACTTTTTTTTTGGGAATTACTTCTTATATCTTTCTTTTGTAATTAACACTACTGACTTTGTAGGCAATACGGGTTATAGTATGTAGATGATACTATTTTTATCTCTCTCTTTTTTTACGTAGATATTTTTCAATATGTGTATTTCTTAGAGAGTCAACCCGTAATACAGTTATTGTACATATTTTGGATTTGGTGAGTGGTTAATTTTGTGGCTTTTACTGTTTGATCTTGGTTTAGGTAACCACTAGATATGTCTTTTGTTTTTGTAGTAGTCATGCATAAATGAGATATAAGCATATACTATCAACTTCTACTCAAATCATTTAATCTAAGCAAAAATAATAATAAAAAATATATGATACTCTATTAAGATGAAAAAAAATTCATACATTCAATGCTAATACCTATAGAGATCATCTAAAAATTTGAAGAAATAAGAAAAGTGTTGGGAGGAGAAAAAAATATATATTTCACTCTTGAATAAAAATTAAGCTCAATTATATCTCACAAGGTAGTCTCCCTTAAAAAAACTTCATAAACAGATTTTGGGTTTAATATAATTTCAACATCTTATCGAAATACTAATTATGACAAAAACTAACTAATTATCAAAAATAATTACAAAATATTTCATGATATGTTTTTCAAAAATTAATCTAACGGTACAAAAGACTTAACTATTTACTTAAATTTGATTTAAAGAAATGATAAACTTTTGTGAAACTTTTTTTCCAAAAATTACTAAATCTATGAGAATAGAAATAAAACCAAATACAAAAAAGTATATTTTTTTATTTTATTTTTTTAATTAAGCATGGTAACTTTTCACCACCTTTGACCTAGAACTTACATTGTCCTCAATGTAACAAGCGTAAATTAAAGATAAAGAAGAGAAGAAAAGATTACCTATTTCACGAGAATGTGCAAGTAGTAATGGAAAATGCGGTGCATCCATCATATTCATCATTAAAGTGTATACAGACGGTCGTTGTAAACTTCTAACATCTCGACAAATATTTTTAGTTCTAACAATTTAAAAATTATTCACATGCAATTAAAATGAAATAAACAATAAAATTAAGTAAAGAAAACAAATAACAAACAAAAATTATTATTTTTTATTTATTTTACTTAAAATGATGGGTTGCCTCCCATCGGTAACAGTTTAACGTCTTGGCAAGGCGTATCTTTTTTAAGTCTAAGGGTTACTTTCGACCAAATGCAATCCATTTGACAATGTTGTTTGGTTCTTCTAAATAAGGCTTGACGATGGCCGTTGACTTTGAGCGTTTTTGTGTCTTGGAGTCAATAGTTCCCTTCTTTCCCGTGTTCAAATACTTGAACTATTTTGAATGGTCCATCCCGTCTTGATCTCGGCTTTCACGGAAAACAATCTCGAAGCGAGGAGTTAAATAAAAGAACTTTCATTCAGGGTGAAGAGTCTTAGGAACTAGCCTCTTTGTCATGATAGCGCTTAATGCGCTCCTTGTATAATTTGGCATTCATGAAACCGGCTTCATTCTAATTTCTTCAACTCGTGGAAATTTGGAAGTAATGTCGTTTTCACACTGCTTTATCTAAATCCATGTTTAACTCTTTAATTGCCCGATAAGCTTTGTGTTCAAGTTCAATGGAAGGTGTACGCTTTCCCAGATTAGGTAAGGGCTCGTCGATAGGTGTTTTGTAAGCGGTGCGGTATGCCCGTAGGGCATCGTTGCTTAAATGCCCGATCCTTCCTTGACGGACGAGGTGCGTTCCAGGTATTCCGCTTAATTTGCCTATTGCTAGCTTCGCTAAGCAGGAAGTTTGAGGATGATATGGAGTAGCTACTTTATGTGTGATGTTGTACTTGTTTAGTACTCGTCAAAGAGTTTGTTACAAAAATGGCTACCTCAATCACTTATTATAGCTCTAGGCATTCGAACCTCTGAATATGAAATCTTTCAAGAATTTCACAACAACATTAGCATCATTGGTCTTGGTGGGGATAGCTTACACCACGGCTTGGACCACGTAATCCACAACTGACAAAATGTATTGAAAACCATTAGATGGGGGAAAAGGACCCGTGAAGTCAATCCACATTAAAGAGTTCAACAACTAAATTAGATGTCAAAGGCATTTCATCTCTTTTGCTTATGTTTCCTGTTCTTTGACATACATCACATTGTGCCTGAAAACATATGAGCATCTTTAAAAAGAGTGGGCGAAAAGAATCAGGTGTAATATCTTGCACGTCTTTTCTCCCAAAATGACCACATGATGAAGTTCATGACAAAAGTCAGAATGCTCTTATGTTCTTAACCGGTACACATCTCAGGATGACTTGATCTTGACCAATCTTGTATAAATAAGGGTAAATCAGAAATAGTCCTTAATAGTTTTAAAAAACCTTTTCTTGTCACGATATGAAGTGTTAGGTCATGAAAACACAGTGGCAAGATAGTTTACAATATCAGTACCATGCAGGTTCGGACCTATGAAAAATAAGCATTTCATCGGGAAAGGTTTCAACTATATCATCATTACTCTCATCTTTAAGTGAATTGAAGTCGAGAAATCAACCTAGACAAATGGTCGGCTACTAAGTTTTCTTGCTTTCTTATCCTTGATCTACTAGGTCAAATTCTTGTAGAGTAAGACCACGATTAATCTTGGCTTGGCATTTGGTTTACTTAATAGGTATCTTAAGCGTATGATCGAATGTACAATCACTTTAGATCCTACTAAATAAGACCGAAATTTGTCTAAGAGAATACTATAGCCAATTCCTTTTGATGGTGGTGTAATTCATTTGGGCATCGTTGAGTGTTTTGCTAGCATAGTAGATGACATGTAAGCGCTTATCACTCTTTGTCCCGGGCTGCTCCTATTGCATAATCGGAAGCATCACTGCATTATCTCAAAGAGTAAAGACAGTTTGGTGCCATTATAACGAGGGGTAGATGTTAGTTTCTCTTTCAAGGTATTAAAGGAAATAAAGGCAGTCATTGTTGAAGTCAAATTCGACATCTTTGGATAATAAGTTACATAAAGGGCGACTTATTTTAGAGAAATCTTTAATAAATCGTACGTAAAATCCTGCAATGTCCCCGAAGCTGTATCCCGCTACGGATGTAGGGGAGGTAGTTTGGATATCAATTCAACTTTTGCCTTATCAACTTCAATACTTGTTTGAAATTATATGTCGCAAAACTATCCCTTGTTGAACCATAAAATGACTTTTCTCCCAACTAAGGGTTAGATTGCATTCAATGCATCTTTCTAAAACCAAAGTCAATTTATGTAAACAATCATCGAAATGAGTTCCCAAAGAGAAATCGATCATGAAAATTTCAATGAATTTCTCCACCATGTATCCAGAAAATAGATATCATGCATCTACGGAAAGTGGCGGGGGCATTGCATAACCCAAATGGCATTCTGCGAAAAGCAAATGTCCCAAAAGGACATGTAAATGTGGTCTTTTCACGATCTTCGGTCTTTATGGGTACTTGATAATATCCAGACAGTCCATCAAAAAGCAGTAAAATTACGTACTTGACTAATCTTGTAACATTTGATCAATGAATGGAAGAGGAAAGTGATCCTTTTCGTATATAAATTTAGTTTCCTAAAAAATCTATACATTCTCATCCGAGTGATTATTCTAGTGGGCACTAATTCACTTTATCATTTTTAACAAGCTGGTATTATCAGATTTCTTTGGTACCAGGACTAACCCAGCTTACTATCATGATAGGATAGATAATCCGCTTCTCACAACAATTTAAGGATTTCCTTTTTAACTACCTCTTTCATGTTTGGGTTTAGTCTTCTTTGGGCCTGCAAATGCGGGTTTAGCAATGTCCAAGTTGATCTTGTGCGTACACGTTGTTGGACTAATGCTCTTTATATCCACATACTTTCCGACCTATAGATTTCTTAAGCTGTTTAAGCTTAACTTTGATGAGTTCTTTTTCTTGTGGTTTGGTTAAGGTTGAAGAGTATCCTTGGATATGTTTCTCCTTCTCCCAAAACACATATTTTAAGTGCTCGGGTAAGTGCTTTGAGTTCAAGTTGATGGATTGGCCTCTTTAACAGGATGAAGAAGCTGGGTAGATTTAAAAGTGCACTAGATTTTGTCATCAACTTCATTATTGTCTAGTTGTTCAAGGTACCCACTTAATTTCTTCATCTAAATCTTCTTGGCTTTTCAAGTGTAAGAGCAGGTTTCAAGCTTGTCTTACGATTGGTTTGGAAAAAGGTGTTTTGGACAAGATTATCCAAAGGATCAACTTCGAATATTTCATCGATGGCGAGAAATAGAAGGAAAGGTGAAGAATCAAAAACTTTTGAAATGAGCAGGTCTCTCTAAGGCTGTCATTGTCAAATTTCCATCTTGGACATCAATAATAGTTTTAGTAGTTGCCATAAATGGTCTACGACAATATTGTATGCTCTACGTCCAATGCGGATTTTCTTGCATATCGAGAACCCTGAAAAGTCAGTAGGTATTATCAGTTTGTCTACTGTGCCAAAAACATCCTCAACTATTCCCTACGGATATTTAAGAGATCTATCTGCCGAGTTGCGGGGACATGGTTGTGGGTTTTAAATCCAGATTGGCTGTGAGAATATAGAGTAGGGCATCAAATTTATACTAGCACCTAAATCGAAGCATTGCCTTAGCAACCTTCCTATCCCCGTAGTTATGTTTATAATAAAACTTCGGGGTCTTTCAACTTAGGGGAGTAGTTTGTCTTGAAGTACGGCGCTAGAAATTTCGACCTTCTGCTTTCGTTCATTCGATTCGTACCTCCTTTTCTTAGTGTTGACTCTTTGAAAAACTTGGCATATGAGAACACATTCGCTGATCAACTTCTAATAATGGTAAATTGATATTTACTTTAGAAAGCATATTAAAAAGATCATTGAATTGCTTATCTTGTTTGGACTCTTTCAATAGGTGGGGAAAAGGTACTTGCATATGGTGTGGATTACATTTGTCTTTTGAATTTTGGGAGTGTCGGATGACCCCGATGAGTTTTAAAGCTTGTGAAGTTTAACACTTGTTTCTCCTTTTGCGATATTAGAATGTCGCCTTCTTTGTTAGAGATTTCGAATGGTACCTTGGTATTGACTACCTTACCAACTTGAAGGGTTAACATCTTTTGCTTCATTACGGATTTGGTAGGCTGACTTTCACAGTTCTTTCTTTTGCATTTGTTGACGGTTATACTGACTTTAGATTCAATTCTTTTAGCAGAAGCCTGTGGTGTTCAACCTTTGATTAGTCATCGGTTGGTTGTCGACTAACTTGAATAAAAGCATTGAGCTATCTTACAGGTTGGTTTAAAAGATTGGCTTGAGTGGGTAAATTGGTTGTAGGTTGGGTGATTATAGGTGTTTGGATGATACTTTTGAAAATATTGGACTTCCTCATGGCATCGACACTTTAGAATCACAAGTATTTGAATTATGAGTACCGTACTTGATTGAGCACCACGCTTTCATACCTCTTGATTTGAAATTTGGTGAGGCGTGAGGAATTTCACTTGTTTAGTCAATTGACAAGTTGCAAGGTTATCTCAAATCATCAAAGCCGACCTCATTGACCTTTGCTTTCCTTCACCACCCTCTTTGTTGGGAATTAGAACCCGATAGCTGTAGAGTTTATAGGCTTCCTCTGCTTTGTCTTTTCTCCTCTGACGCCTCAGCCGACATTATCAACCATGTATTGACTACTGTAGTGTCAATCCATCGTAAAAAGAATTGGTTTTTGTAGGCTGTGAGTGGAAAGCTATGATTTTGACATTGAATGAAAAGGAGTTTGAATCGTTCCCAGAGCTTATTGAAAGGGACTCTTCGTTCATTTGAGAAAATGTTGCTATCTTTGTTCTTAGATCAGCAGTCTTTTGATGGGAATAGAACCTACCCATTAAAAATTTCATAGAGCCCTCCCAAGTTTTAAGAGAACATTTGTAGAGTAATGAACCATGACCAAGCTTTATCTTTGAGAGTGTAAGGAAAACACCTCGTCTAAGTTGATCTTCACTTTAATTGCATGTAGTGGAAAGGTTTGGACAATAGCATAGAATTCTCGAATGAAATGCAAAGGATCTTAAATTAGGGATACCGTAAAAGGAAGGCAACAAAGAATAATGAATCTTTTTCAATTCATAATTCCTTACTGACCTCTTGCAATTGGATCTGCGGAAGTTACATTGCCAATGATTGGCATTGTATAGTCTTTCATCTTTTTCCGCCTATCTTGACATCTCCCATGTTTATTTGTAGTTGAAAATGATCTCACTCCTATTGTGAATCAACATTTTGCTCTTAAAAATAATAGTAGATATCTCTAAAAAAAAAAAATGCAAGGAACCTAAAATTTTTTTTTTTTTTTTTTAAAAGCGAAGGGACCTGATTTTGAAGCAAACAAATTTATTTCATTTGAATTTTTTTTTTTTTTTTTTTTTTTTTACAGGAAACTAAAATAAAGGAAAATACAATAATGGGTGACCTCCCATGTAGGACTAAAATTTATCGTCTTCTAGTAAGGCGTTCTTGGCAGATTGCGAATGAAAAACTCAATGTCTCCTATCTTCATTGAATTCATTTAAGTTTCAATTTTGCCTTTGCGAATGTTGACTAAGCTTGTTCAACTTGAACTTCCACCTTTTTGATAGAAGCTTCCACAGAGTCCAACCGTTGATTGGTTTTGATTGATTGTCCCTACAAAGCTTGAATAAAAGAATTCAAGTTGTCTGAGGTTGGTTTATTTGGAATGCTTCGTGGAATAGGTGGGTGGAATTCTTGGCTTTACTGGTTTGAGCTTTGAGGGAAAGGAGGGTTATTTTGCCTCAAAGAGAAATTTGGATGACTTCCACCCGGGATTATAGGTATTTGAATTGGGATCAAACCTTGGTCTTTGTTGATATGCTCCCAACACATTAACTGCTCGGGTCAGTTGTATCTCCTTGATATGGACGAGCACGTACCTTGTCAGTATTCTTTGTCTGAAACCATGTGTTCATTATTTGTGTTGGTTTGAGTAGCGAGAAGGACAACTTGCTTGGTCAATTGAACAAGTTGTTGTTGAACTTCATTCTTTGGAGTCAATCTAGCAGACACCGGCTTTTCTCGCTCTGGAGCTTTTACTGGGAATTAGCACCCGACATGCTCGAAAGAGATTATACGTTTAATCTGAGTCTTTTCTCACTGCTCCTCGCGGCGTTGTCGACAATGAGTGACATTGTTGTGTAAGTCCATCGTAAAAAGAATTGGTTACTGTTGTAGGGAAAACTATGATGGGGCATTGAGTGAGAAACATTTTGAACTATCCCGAAGCTTCGTGGAATGGTTCTCCTTCCATCTGAGAGAAAGTAGCAATCTTTCCTCTCGGCCCTCGATGTTTTTGATGGGAATAGAATTTTCCCATGAATTTGTGTAAATTTGACCCATGTCATCGAGAGAGAACCGGGGGGAAGTGACATGACCAAGCTTTAGCCTTATCGCTTTAAGGTGTACGGAAAACATCTCATTCTGGTGATCCTCGTTTAGAATCTGGGGGAATGTTTGGACTAGTAGCATAGAAATCTCGTAAAGGAAGAGAATCTTCATTAGGTAGCCCGTAGAAGGAAGGAAGCGTAGAAAAATGAATATTTTTAAGGTAATTCGAAGCGACTTATATTGGATAAGCGGCGATTCTTGGTACCCAATCATAGCCGTCTATGCAAACTCTTTCATCGTGGTTTCCACTAACATGTTGGTTTTCCTCCATTTCTTTTGGTTCTAGTAAAGGATTAAGGCGTTCTATGTTTGGCTCGAATCAGAGTTGATGGATAGGATCCAGTGTTGTTGACACTTGTTTAAATTTATGAATATTATTTACATATGGTGTTAGGGGTTTCCTAAGGATCTCTACGCGCGTAGACTATTTTTAAGCGTAAATTTAAAACTCTGTCAACAAAAATAAAGAAATTAGAAAATTTCCATGGCATTTAATACAAAACACTAGACAATTTTTTTGTTTTTTGTTTTTTTTTTTGTTTTTTTTTTTAAATAACATAATTAGTATTAACCAAGAGTGTTAGGAAAGAATGGTGGTCTTTATGGCTCAAGCTAAAAAACCCGTTCTCGCCAAAACAACGTTAAGGGGAAAGACTTAGTGGCCTGAAAGGCTTCAAGAACTAGTCTCACCAAATAGAACTCCCTTAGATTTTTACTTTTCATGCCTTTTAGTTTTTTTTTTTTTTTTTTTTTTTTTCTGAGCGGTAATTTTATTTACTATTCACGCTATCTTATTTCTTATTAACTTAAAAATTTTTAAAAATTTTAATAATTTTTTTTTTTCTGACGGTAATTTTATTTTACTATTCACACTATTTTTTTTTTTATTAACTTAAAATTTTAAAATTTTTAATTTTTTTTTTTTACGCTCGGTAATTTTATCTTACTATTCACACTATCTTATTGGACATCACTTTTCAAGGATGCATTCCTTTTACGCAACATGTGGCCGGGTTGTTAACAAATAGTAAGTTAGGCTACAGAATCAAATCTTTGTAAAATTCTAATTTTTATTGTTGAAATCGGTGATGTTTGGGGTATTGATTTCATAGGACCTTTTCCATCTTCTTATACTTATATATATATTATTTACTGTGGATTATGTGTTTAAATGGGTGAAAGCCAAAGTCATCAAAATTAATGACTCTAAAGTTGTTATGGATTTTATCAAGTCTAACATCTTTCTAGGTTTGGAACACCAAAAGTTATCATCAATGATGGTGGACTACATTTTTGAAATAGGAATTTTTGGCTTTAGTCAAAATGTACAACGTCAACCACAAAATTGCTACCCATTATCATCCATAAACAAGTTGCATAAGCTGAATTGTCCTATGTAGAGTTCAAATTCATCCTTAAAAAGATAATTAAACCTAATAGAAAGGATTGATACATGAAACTAGATGATGCATTATGGGCATATAGAACTGCATATATGCATTTTGGTTGATGCTTGAAATTGGATGATGCATTATTATGCATATATGCATTGTGGCCAATTGGGATGCTCCCATTCCACTTGGTGTATGGTAAACCCTATCATCTACCACTTGAGTTAGGACACCGAGCATTTTAGGAAGTGAAATAATATAAAATGAACTTAGATGAAGCCCGAGGACACCAAAAATTGAAAATGAATGAGCTAGAGGAAATTAGAAATGATGCCTATGAGAGCTCAAAAGTTTACAAAGACAAAACAAAGATGTTTCATGACAGCATGATATCGAGGAAAAAGTTCACCATTGGTGATAAAGTCTTCTTATTCCATTCATGCCTTAAACTGTCTCCAGATAAATTATGTTCTTGTTAGGTCGGTCTATTTATTATTACTAATGTTTTATCTCAAGATGCATTTGAAATACAATGACATAGTACCGAAAAAAGCTTTATTATAAACATTTTGCACAAATCAATATAGAAGAGATGACTTTACATGAACCAATAAATTTTGATGATTAAAGAAACATATGAGGCAAAGTTAATTTAAGGACATTAAACCAAGCACTTTATATAGGGCAACCCACCATATTATTTTTCTATTCCATTTTTACTTATTTTTACATTAGATATATACATGTGCTTACATTGAGGACAATGTAAGAATTATGTGTGGGAGAGTGTTAACACATTAGTATCTTTATTTTTATATGCTTTATTAGTTTATCATGTTTTAGGATTAGTATGCTCAAGGTAGCACATCATTATTTTTTTCCATTTTTAGTATTTATTTATTGCAGTTTTTTGGATAGTTAGATTTAATATATAGGCTTAGAATCAGTCACATGTTCTCTCTTTATTTTCTAGCATCTATGATGAAATTTGTGAAACAATGTTAGGTCAAAAAGGATAATGAATGTTGATAGTCTTGACCTTATGCCTAAGTGTAGGTAACTGATGAACGAAAACCGGCATCGCCAATTCTCGCAAATACTTTGGTTTTAATATTTGTAAAACTCTCGCAAGTGCACGAATCATTTCGTAGAAAATGATAAGTATACTCCCAAGGTCGATCTAAGGAAGGAATGTATGTGGTTTTTAATTTATTATTCAAACTTTTAAAAACGAAATTAAATCCTAAACATCCTGTCACGATAGTTTTGGTTTTTGTGTTCCTAATCTAATAACATAAAATAAACATATATACAGATTAATTAAATATAATCTAAAAAGAATAAACATAGATACAAATTCAATAAATAAATATAAATACAGATTCAATAAATATTCATGCAAATTTTATCATTTATATTAGTGGAGTATTTATGGATATAATAACTAAGTTAATTATGCTTGCTCATATTATCTAGGTTATTAAAGATATAAATTGATATTTTATTGATTCTCTCTTTTTGTATGAATACCACCTTTGGTGGGGTTAGATATTCTTTGTTAATTAAACAAATCAATTAACACCTATGGGTGGGGTTGATAACTAATTTGGTTAATTAAATTAATTCCTTTTTCTAAGAGATTGAAAATGAACCATTTAAACTTTATTCAAGGTGTCCAAATTAAACATAAGAATTTAGTTATCCGAGTACTAACTTTCAAGTTTTAAAACCACTACTGAAAACATGTTGTCAATACATTTTCACATAATAATTCTTATAAAAACTTTTGAAATAGAGCTTCACTCTAACTACCGGCCGATTGTACCAACAAATAAAAGAGCACTACTCTAAATTAGACCGGACAACTACACCTTTAAGTCTAATCTTGATTTAAGTTTGAAATGAAAAATAATGTATTTCTCTCTAACATCCTTAATATAAAATCTTGAATAAAAATAAAATCAATTCATTTTAGAAATTTTCACCTATTTAATATTTCGCAAGCATAACAACGTTATTATTATATCATGATTATAAACAGCTAGCACAGTTAAATTTAATCACAGACAAATTAAATATAACATGTAAGAATAGGGCATAAAAATAACTGTAAAGAAGATAAAATCCTTACAAGATTGACGCTATTCCCGTTGCTAGAAAACCTCCAAGCGGAATTTGCACTTCCATTTATTGAATCAAAAAATCTAAATTATTACAAAAACATTACAAGTTCCTCTCAAAAAGAGAAGAACTCTAAACCTAAGACAATTGAAATCAGTGATGTTTGAGGTATTGATTTCATAGGGCCTTTTCCATCTTCTTATACTTATATATATATTATTTACTGTGGATTATGTGTTTAAATGGGTGAAAGCCAAAGTCATCAAAATTAATGACTCTAAAGTTGTTTTGGATTTTGTGAAGTCTAACATCTTTACTAGGTTTGGAACACCAAGAGCTATCATCAATGATGGTGGACTACATTTTTGCAATAGGAATTTTTGGGCTTTAGTCAAAATGTACAACGTCAACCACAAAATTGCTACCCATTATCATCCATAAACAAGTGCATAAGCTGAATTGTCCTATAGAGAGTTGAAATTCATCCTTAAAAAGATAATTAAACCTAATAGAAAGGATTGATACATGAAACTAGATGATGCATTATGGGCATATAGAACTGCATATATGCATTTTGGTTGATGCTTGAAATTGGATGATGCATTATTATGCATATATGCATTGTGGCCAATTGGGATGCTCCCATTCCACTTGGTGTATGGTAAACCCTATCATCTACCACTTGAGTTAGGACACCGAGCATTTTGGGAAGTGAAATAATATAAAATGAACTTAGATGAAGCCTGAGGACACCAAAAATTGAAAATGAATGAGCTAGAGGAAATTAGAAATGATTCCTATGAGAGCTCAAAAGTTTACAAAGACAAAACAAAGATGTTTCATGACAGCATGATATCGAGGAAAAAGTTCACCATTGGTGATAAAGTCTTCTTATTCCATTCATGCCTTAAACTGTCTCCAGATAAATTATGTTCTTATTAGGTCGGTCTATTTATTATTACTAATGTTTTATCTCAAGATGCAGTTGAAATACAATGACATAGTACCGAAAAAAGCTTTATTATAAACATTTTGCACAAATCAATATAGAAGAGATGACTCTACATGAACCAATAAATTTTGATGATTAAAGAAACATATGAGGCAAAGTTAAGTTAAGGACATTAAACCAAGCACTTTATATAGGGCAACCCACCATATTATTTTTCTATTCCATTTTTACTTATTTTTACATTAGATATATACATGTGCTTACATTGAGGACAATGTAAGAATTATGTGTGGGAGAGTGTTAACACATTAGTATCTTTATTTTTATATGCTTTATTAGTTTATCATGTTTTAGGATTAGTATGCTCAAGGTAGCACATCATTATTTTTTTCCATTTTTAGTATTTATTTATTGCATTTTTTTGGATAGTTAGATTTAATATACAGGCTTAGAATCAGTCACATGTTCTCTCTTTATTTTCTAGCATCTATGATGAAATTTGTGAAACAATGTTAGGTCAAAAAGGATAATGAATGTTGATAGTCTTGACCTTATGCCTAAGTGTAGGTAAGCGATGAGCAGATCGCTAATTCTCGCAAATACTTTGGTTTTAATATTTGTAAAACTCCATGAAGTGCACGAATCATTTCGTAGAAAATGATAAGTATACTCCCAAGGTCGATCTAAGGAAGGAATGTATGTGGTTTTTAATTTATTATTCAAACTTTTAAAAACGAAATTAAATCCTAAACATCCTGTCACGATAGTTTTGGTTTTTGTGTTCCTAATCTAATAACATAAAATAAACATATATACAGATTAATTAAATATAATCTAAAAAGAATAAACATAGATACAAATTCAATAAATAAATATAAATACAGATTCAATAAATATTCATGCAAATTTTATCATTTATATTAGTGGAGTATTTATGGATATAATAACTAAGTTAATTATGCTTGCTCATATTATCTAGGTTATTAAAGATATAAATTGATATTTTATTGATTCTCTCTTTTTGTATGAATACCACCTTTGGTGGGGTTAGATACTCTTTGTTAACTAAACAAATCAATTAACACCTATGGGTGGGGTTGATAACTAATTTGGTTAATTAAATTAATTCCTTTTTCTAAGAGATTGAAAATGAACCATTTAAATGCCACCTTTGGTGGGGTTAGACAGTTTAAACTTTATTCAAGGTGTCCAAATTAAACATAAGAATTTAGTTATCCGAGTACTAACTTTCAAGTTTTAAAACCACTATTGAAAACATGTTGTCAATACATTTTCACATAATAATTCTTATAAAAACTTTTGAAATAGAGCTTCACTCTAACTAAGGGCGATTGTACCAACAAATAAAAGAGCACTACTCTAAATTAGACCGGATAACTAAACCTTAAAGTCTAATCTTGATTTAAGTTTGTAATGAAAAATAATGTATTTCTCACTAGCATCCTTAATATAAAATCTTGAATAAAAATAAAATCAATTCATTTTAGAAATTTTCACCTATTTAATATTTCGCAAGCATAACAACGTTATTATTATATCATGATTATAAGACTAGCACGATTAAATTTAATCACAGACAAATTAAATATAACATGTAAGAATAAAGCATAAAAATAGCGTAAAGAAAATAAAATCCTTACAAGATTGACGCTATTCAGTTGCTAGAAAACCTCAATGGAATTTGCACTTCCATTTATTGAATCAAAAAATCTAAATTATTACAAAAACATTACAAGTTCCTCTCAAAAGAGAAGAACTCTAAACCTAAGACAATTGAACTAAAAACTAAGAGAAAAACTAAGAAAAGCTTAGAAACTAAGAAAGAAACTAAAGAACACTCAAAAACTAAGAAATGAGAGAAAGAAAGAAGAGAGAAGTGAGGTTTTGAGGTGTGTTTTGAAGTGAATGGAAGGGGGTATTTATAGGTGAGGATGGAGAGAAAAAATGATTAAAAAAATGTTAAAAAAAATATTAAAAAATAAAAAACGTGTAGTGGACATCTTTGAGGTCATCAATGACGCAAGATAACGTCGTAAGACGACGTGAAAAATGGGTCAAAAACGCGTTACTTACCGTCATTGTGTGCGCTGCAGCTCTGTGTGCTGATGCAGCAGCTGTAGCGAACATCAGATCAACGCGCTGTTCTCTGTGCATTTTTCCGTTTTTGACCTTTTCGACCCATTTTGTCCAATTTTTCCATGTTTGTTGACCTTTTTCCACTTATTTATCAATTTATTTGTGATGTATTGCTTCAAGTATTCTTCTTTGAGTCTTTACATTGCGTTTTTAGGCCAAAATTCCTGAAAAACAATAAAAATACCCGTGATTCCGAAAAAGACAAATTTATATAAATATATGATAAAACATATAAATATATATATTTTTAATCAATTAAAGTGCATAAAATCATGGTTATTTTAGTGCTTTTTGAGCACTCATCAGTAACTTTATGGTAAATTTGCTCAAAACTTGCATGCATAATAGCTAAATTAGTGATAGAAAAATTTATATGCATAAACTTGTGAATAATGTTGTAATTCCATCGCAACTTTGCAACACTTTTAGTGAATAAGAATAGATTGCCAGAACTTTTCTTTGAGTATCAAAGAGAATGCTAAATGTATTTATTGGAACATGATTAAGGTAATAGGATTAACTTCTTTGGCTAAATTTGCATACCCTAAATGTTGTTATTCTTTCAAGAACAACCATTTTAGAGAACCAATTTAAGCCTACATGAGCCAATTTTTTATAACCATTCCTTACCTTTTCAACCGAACACACTAGTCATACCCTATAGTTCAAGAAAAGTAGAGTTGCATAAAAAGAGAAAATATTCTATGAAAATGTTATAATAAGATTTAAGAGTGTCAATTGTGCTATAATTGATTAAATGCCTAATATATAGAAAACAACCTCTGCTGCAATATTACCCCACATATAAACATACACACACATATAATATAGGGAATAAGTTGAAAATAATTATAAAAATGTCATGTGTTAAAAAAAGTGAAAAAAATAAGACAATAACGATGTTTAGGTCCAAAATAATGAAATTTGACATTATTTTATAGACATAATTGGCTTTATGATAGTATTACTTATAGGTCTCTTTATCTTACTCCATAAACTCATAAAATTTTGTTTCTTTCATTTGATCGTACCAACAAACATAGAAATATTATAACCAAATGAAAGACAATTTGATTTTAAGGAATGCTTTTGGTGAGTGGAGATACAATTACAAGGAAAAGCCTATAGAATCCAATTCAACTTGAAAAAAAGTAGCGATGTTTTACACGAGGAAACAATGTTTAAAATTGTTTATGTTATATGATTTGACTATTACTAATTTATACTACATCATACACACACACTTTGGACATGATTATTTTATAGTAGCTTTGGCAAATGTATGACTAAATGTAATATCTGACATTTATTATAATTTAAAACCTTAATATTTTTAAGTCTCTAAGATATAATTTTAGAAAACTTATTCTATTAATTATAGGTGTTGACTTTGTTCGAAGACTAGAAAAGAGTATGTGTGAGAAAGTTTGATTAGTGCTATTTTATAAATATTTTTAAATATCAATTGCTTTATATTTATATAAAATTTATTTTATAACAATTTAAAATTATTTATTTTGTAGTTATTGAAAAAATATTGATCTTTTAAATTTTTTGAAATTTTTCTGAGATTTTTATAAATTTTTTATGATTTTTATTTGATAAATAGATGTATTCATAAAAGTAGATGTTTTTACTTAACAAGCCAAATCCAACACCTTTTGCGTCACATAGGAGCCACGTGTGAGATAAGTGAATTAGCACCATCTTTTTCGTATCCATGTGCCGCACCTTTTTACATTAGCTTCATGCCTCCTTCCTTTGCATAGCATGAATCATGATTTTTGCATACTAATCCTACTCTAACTCTAAAAGATATCAATTTTCTCAATATAAATATCTAAACAACACCCAATAAAATAGAATCAATATCAAAATTGAACAAAAGGAAGGGAAAAAAATAAAAAAATACAGAATTTATAGAATTAAGCTGGAGTTAAGAATTAAGAAGAAGATTCAAGAGGTAATCAAAGTGATTGAAGTGAAAAATTAAAGATAAAAATCCTAAGATTTCTTCTCCTTTCTTTTATTGTTATCATGAATAATGTTATGAATTTATTATTTTCTATGAGTAGCTAATTTTATATTTAATTGTGGGTGAATTCAAAGCCCTAGATATAGATTACAATATTTAATAAGATTTGCAATGTTCTATCAATCTATTCTTCTTGATTATTTATTAATTCTATTTTAATATTTTTATGAATTTTCTTGATTATTCAAGTGTACAATTGAATAATCAGATTAATTCATCGTTAATCAATTTAATTAATTGGGTATGTAATTGTTTAATCAATTTAAATAATTAGTGATAAATTACTTGCAATGAGAAATAATACCCAAGATAATTAAATCGAGTTTATGTGTTGGATCTTGATCCAATTTTCTTCTTAAAATTGAATACTTTCAATATATTAAATTTACGGAGCTTATTCTAGGTTGTCTATTAAAAACAATTTGGATTACGAGCTTATATAATTCAATAAATAGGTAAGAAGAGATAGAGAATTTTGTGTTTGTGAATTTCTCTAAGTTGGTGTAATTAAAGAATAGGATATTAGGATATGCTTTTGTTGATTAAGAATATATGCTAGTGGTAGAAAATAATCTTGTAATCATTCTTTTATTTGAATCTTTATCGTAATATTTATATTTTGTTTTTATATTTATTAATTTTTAGTTGATAGATTTAATATTCATTTTACAAAACCAAAACCCTCATTTAATAAATAAGAGTTAGTTTTCAAAATTTTCTACCAAAAAGTCTCTTGTTTGCTATATACTAAATAACATCTTAAGCAATTTAAGTCAAGGTTTAAATTAACTATTCATCTAAATGCATCAATTTTTATATTGACTTTCTAGTTTTGGTTACTCAATTAGTGGTTGACATGGATTCAAATATCCCTCTCATCCTAGGAAGACATTTCCTTGTTGCAACAAATGTCCTTTTCACCTATAGGAATGGACTGATGAATATATCTTTTGGGAACATGACTCTAGAGCTGATTATTTTTCATGTTGGAAAGCATCCATAGAATGAGGATGATTGCTATCAGATCTACATGATATATATGCTTATTCAAGAGGAAGTACACATGCATGATCATTCTAAATCCTTGGAATATCTCCTCCTTAATTCTAAATTTGAACCATTGATTTTTCATAATACATCGAATATTTCTTTTGTTTATGATAACAAGTAGGATTAGCAACTAATATATTAGCAAGCACATTTTGAGGATCCAATCGATGAAAAGAAATTCAAATTAAATGAATAATGGTGTAAACATTATATAGATAAGGTATATAAATCTATGTGTTTCAAGGAGATTTGTTTTGTGTCTCCTATCTACCAATGTTTGTAAGGTTTTATTTTTTTGTAAACTATTTTTATTTCTCTCCCTTACCTTTTATTTTCTTATGGTTTATTTGTTTTATTTTCTTTCTTTTGTTACTTTTTATGTTTCTCATCTCTAGCTAACACATTTGGAGGCAAAGTTCATTCATAATTTCATTGCTCAGGTGTCCTCTATTATTTTCTCTTTCATTTCATTTTTATTTTTGAGACATCAAGGACGCTATCATGCATAATTTTTATGCACACTTTCAATATAGATTATTTTAATGCCTCCACGAGTTGACTAGTTGGAAGGGATTACTTTCTACCGTCTATCTTTCCCTTCTATCTCTTCTCTTAGCAAAGTAGGAAAAGGTCAAATTTTTGAAAAAACAATATTACTGACCATAGTAGTTTTTGTAAATAAGTTTGCATTACATGTTTGAAATATTCAGATGGAAATGTTTGCATTCTTGTCTAGGTATTGATTTCAATTGTTTGGTTTAAGTCACTTTTTCTATTTTGGTTATTAAATAATAACTTCAAAAATATTTTTTTCACATCACTAAGCTTTGTGGTAAGATATATGCTCGATGTATGTAGCCAAGAGAATTTTCGTGTTTAAGTGTTTATTTTTATGATCTCATACGTCTTTTGTGAGTGAGTGAAAAGAATTAAGAATACAGCTTATGAACTTTCATTAATCTTTTGAATTGGTCAATTGATGTTTAAAATATCATTTCTTAGTTTGTGGAATAATTTATTTGAAAAGCTAAATTATGATATTAGTTAATAAATACAATATTTTTTGTGAGAAAATACTATAGAATTATGCTCGATCTTTTCTACGTATTATTCTTGATTTTTTTTTGCATTCATAAAAAAAAAGAAAAACAAAAAAAAAGGAATGTAAAATAAAAAAAATAAAAAGATGTTATTCAATTAAATAAAGCTTATGCTCTTCATCTTGTTAGATAAAAAGTTTTTCTCTGAATTTTAGTTTTGTAGAAAGTAGTTTTTCTCATCAAACTCAATTTGTGTTTGTTCTGATTTAAACTAATTGAAATAAAAAGCTAGCTATCAGTAAGAAAGGTTGAATTCTAAATATTGTACTTTTCTTTCTTCGGATCAATATTTGTCTTTTGTTTATCCTAAAAATACCTATCTCTTAAGTGCTTCTATGTTTTCTAACTTCATAAGAGAACTCCCTAACCCTTAAAAATAATTTATCCATGAGATATGAAATTAAGACTTTTATATTAATAAATTCTCAAGGCTATATATGTTTGTTTGTGGTAAAAAAGGTTTCGACTTAGTTTATACACAAAATTTTTAAAGTTAGATTGAAATAATCTACATAACAAGTGTGATCTTCAACTAATTTTTTGTTTAAAATAAGTATGAGATTTTTCTAGATTTTTATTTGTATTAATTATTTTTTTTTATATGTGCTTAAATTGTTACATACTAGCAATAAACTAGTTGAAGTTTGTGATAATAGGTGAGGCATTCAATACTTGGAAATGATTAAAAAATTACAAAGATATCTTACTTTCTTCTCTCCTTTTTCTCTCTCTAAAATCTCTCGAAATGAATTATAAGCTAGGATAAAGTTAGAATAAGGATAGAGATAATCTTAATTGTGTAGTTTTTCCGTTCTCTTCTTTTATTCTTATAAGTGTTTTATAGTTTACAATTTTGATTTGATAAATTACTTTGTTTATATTTTACTATATTTAATATATTATATTCTACAGTTTCATATAAATTTAATTATGCTTTATTTATGTTCAACTTTTGGTTTATAATTATATATATATATTATAAGTTGATTTTTATTGTGATATTGTCGTTTTGGTAGGTTGTTGATCTTAGATAATTTATAATAATAAATCTTGCTTGTTCTTTAATAAAATATTTTGCTAACTTACTTTTTGTTATTTATTATTAATTTTATATCTTCTAATTATGTATTTGAGACGTGAAGTAAGCAATTTAATAGTAAATAAGAATCAAAGTTTATAATTTTAAAACTAAACAATCAAGTGAATCTGGAATCTTCACTATTTTTATATTAATTTTATTTTCTTCTAAAATTTTTATACTTACTTATTGTTATTTTCTTTATTTTTCAATTATAATTTTTATTTACTACACTATGATAACCTTTTTGTTAATGTATTTTGCTTCTCTGTAGAACCAACTACTAAAGTTATGCATACTATAACCGCTTAGCAAAAGATAATAATTTTAAGCGTGATCAAAATTTGATTTTCTCACTGGTAAGTATTTCAACCTGTCATATGAGTGACCTGGGTTCGATCCTCAACCCCAACACTAAATTTTGATCACACTTAAAACTATTACCTTTAGCAAAGTAGTTATTATAGTACAACTTTAGATATTGATTACACAAAGAAGCAAAATAAATAAATAAAAAGATTATCAAAAAATAGTTTATAATTGAAAAAAATAAAAAAATAACACTAATTATGTATAATAATTTTAGAACAAAATAAAATCAATATTAAAAATAACAATGGTTTGAGATTCACTCAAGTATTTAGTTTTAATATTATAAACTTTGATTCTTATTTACTACTCAATTCCATGTTTAACATTCTAAATAAATATTTGAAAATTTTAAAGTTGAAGATCATTAATAAAAAATAATATATTTATTTTGAGAAATAGTTTCATTAAAGAAAAAATATGATTTATTGTTATAATTTATCAAATATAGAAAATATATTAAAACAATTATATCACAATAAAAGATCAACTTATAAAATAAATATAATAATTATAACTAAAAGTTGCAAAATAAAATTGAAAACTATAAAACACTTATGAGAATAAAAGATGGAATAAAAAACTACATAATTAAGTTCTTTTCTAATCTTAGTATAACTTTAACCTAGTTTACAAATCATTTTCACAAATTCTAGATAGAAAAAATGAGAGAAGAAAGTAAGAGCTCTTTGCAATTTTTTGATCATCTTTAAGTGTTGAATGCCTCATCAATTTCGAGTGTTTTAGTAAAAAGATTTATTAAATCCTCATAATATCATCCCATTTTCTACTTGAGGATAATTGATTTGAAAAATGTTTTTAAAATACCAATTGTAGATCAATCTCTTATTTGTTCAAAGGATCAAGAATGATTTAATTTGAAGCTTTATACAAAAAGATATATCAGATATACTAACAGACATTAAAATGTAATATATTTCGGATTTGGACTATTTTTGTGCTTGAAATGATTAAATTTGGATATTCTTTGTGAAATATGAAATTATGCATAATTGAATTATATTTCCTTATCAAATCTCCTTAAGATATGTTGCTAAAATGAAATAGTTGATACTCTTTTGCTGATTTTGTTAATCCTACAAGCATAAAATAATCATAATTAATATAAATAAATATTTATTGAATTAAAATCGATAATATTAATTTTAAACTCTTTGAATCATAAATATAAATTAATTTACACATTTAGATATACATTTTTATGCCATTACCATAATCTTTTAATCAAAATCAATGCTCAAAAACATCCATAATATCTCAGTGACAAAAAACTAATTTTTTAGAATGAAGAAAGAAGAAAAAAAATTCTTTACAAAAATCACTTTAGAATATCATTATAATTATATTTTGTGGACTTTTGCACATTTAAATTTCAAAAATCAGATATGTTAAAATAAGGTTATGTTTAGTCACAGAATAGAAACAAAATGTGAATGAAAATGATAATTGGAATTGAATTTAACATAAACAATATTACTATTACAATATTTGTTTCAATAATAGAATCAAAATAAATATAATATTAGAATAAAATTTATAAATTTATAAATGATGCAAAGTTAGAAAATATTTTTTTTTATTTCTAGTGATATAAAATGAGAAAAAAATTATAAATAATTATACAAATGTGAGAAAAATAGAACAATTTAGCATATTCCAAAGGAGTGTGAGAGGAATGAGCATTATTGTTACTGTTTAAGTGATTTCTATTCCATTATAAATTAACAATCAAACTAAACACAAAAATACCTGAATCATTATCATTATAATTATTATTACTGTCAATCAAACTTGACCTAAGTTCATATAGATCATAAATATTAGTCTGGGCTAACAAAGATATCGTATCTAGGCAACTTTAGAAAGAGTACTTTAATATAATTCTCTATGTTACATGTTATCATGTATAAAATCACATGACACACTCATAGAGTATCCACATAAATTACACGTATTACTTATGAACCAATAACAACGTCGTAGCCAAACAATTATCCTTATATAAAATATTATTTATTCTACTTTTCATTATATCATATATATCATAACAACATGATACAAACTTATATTGATGGTAGAGATATCTCATAACCATTACAATTGAAGAATTTTCCATAACTTCCTAAATACACATGGTAAACCAAGATTATGTTTTTCATAGATTATTCTCATTGCATTTCATACTAGAGTCCTATATATTATATATTAATATGCTTTTGCACACTATAAAAAATGATTAATATCAAAATCAAATGTGTAAATCGATTATTGAGAGAATGATTTATTGACCTACGTATTCTTATCAAATAATAAAATATGAACCTTTTTTTGTGATCGCATGCTTCAAATACTCTTAATATCACAAAAAACATTGTATAACATGAAATGTTTAGACTTACGAGAGGCAAGCATATGAGCATTTGATTACTACTTAAATTTCACATTCAATTAGAAGATACAAATCTCATATGATCAATATGGGTGATATGATTGAGTGAGAACATTGCTCTTTAAAACTGACGATTATAAGTTGAACTATCTCGAATAAGGTTGTTAATGTTGAAGCTCCCATTCGAATCCATCACAAGAGTTGGACAAAGTATGGTGGAATGGATATCAAAGAACTAGATCAAATAACATTTGAATTTATTTTGAATATCCTACTGAATGAGAAATGATGCTTAAAAAGGCTCTATGTAGCTTTGAAAACTCTCTTATGTTGGTTTAGAAACTCGATCCAATTGCGTGTCCATCTAATCTCTTGCTTGACGCTACTTCTATTTGGATTTAGCTACATAATTTTCTTATGATTTAAAGAATGGATGCAATTTTTAGGAGGGTTGTTAGCTTTGTTGGTGCTGTTTTGGAGGTAAATTGGTTCTCTTTTAATAGTGGCTCTTTAAGGTCAATTAAGGTCAAAGCTAGTTTTGATACTTCAAAATCATTGATTCTTGGTCTTTGGATTCCTTATAGTAAGGAGTATGTGTGTGTGGAATTTAAATATGAGAAATCACCAAAGTTCATCATAATAGATTTTGTGAAATTCCTATTGATGTGCATACTGATTCTGGGTAAAATATGCACACTAAGGAAAGTGGTTGTACTCAGCTATAAATATGAAGCTTCTTATACAATTGAAGAATGGAGATTTTAGTAAGAAGAGTACTTATGAATTTTTGTTTGGTTCTATAAATGTTTATGGTAAGAAAAATGTGGGTGAAAAGGATCTAGCTAGAAGCAAAGAGAATAAGGTCTTCGTGATAGGCCACGATTGGGTCCTTAGTGGGGTGAGTGGTAGTGGGGAGAGTAGGGTGCAATTTGATGTATTTTTCTTTCATGTTTTCAGTAGTTATGTTTAGTATTTTTAGCAATTCATATATGCATTTTTTTAGCAATTGTGCTTGAGTGGGGTAGTTATATGTGAATGATGTATTTAATTTATGTGTAAGGTTTTTGCCTATTTAAGCAGCCACTAGTATCAATGAAAGGGAAGCAAAAAATATTGAATTTAGATTGGGTACCTTTCTCACCCGAAGAGAAAATAGTTCACTTTATCCTTTGAATATGTGTTGGGACCTAACATTAGTATCAGAGCCCTCGTGGCAATGGTCACTGACAAGGAGAGAATTGAGCAGTTGGAAGTTGGGCTTGGTGGAGTGCAAGAGGGGTTACACAAGATGGAGCTTGGTATAGCCAACAGGCTTTGTCATGTGGAAGAAACTCCCAACCGCCTCACTGATGTCTTGCTTGAAAACTAGGAGAACCCCAACCATGAAAACCATCATCGAGAAGGCAATGATGGTGGTTGACTGTTTTTATCCTTCAAAATAGCGAAACTTGAATTTCCTCGATTTTCAGGAGATTATTCGATAGAGTGGTTCAATCATGCGAACCAATTTTTTGAGTTCCAGAATACTCCTGAAGCCTAGAAAGTTTCTTTCTCCTCTTACCATTTGGAAAGAAGAGGCCAACCAGTGGACAAATTTTGAAGATGAGCTTTGAGCTCGTTTGGGGCCTTCGGAGTGTGAAGATTTTGATGAAGCACTTTCAAGGATACAATAGGATGGTTCTTTGTATGATTACTAGTGGGAATTCGAACTCTTGGGAAATTGGGTATGAGGTTGGATGCAAAGATCTCTTGTGGGTGGCTTAAAATAGACATCTGAAATGGTATTCAAATGTTTAAGCCTCAAACATTAAATGAGGCTATCAGATTTACGCGAATGAAATATGATCAATTATCAAGATAAGGGACATGTGTACATCCTCCACCACCAGGGAAAACCTTGTTAGCTCTTTTTCCAACTACTCATGCATCACTAGCCACACCTACAACTCTAGTTCGACGAATGACTTGTGATGAAATGTAACAGTGGCGAGCTCAAGATATATGTTTTAATTGTATTGAGAACTTTACTATAGGTCACCGATGTCAAGGGTCATGGTTACATATGTTGGAAGAACATGATGACATTGACAACTTTATCTATGAAACTGCACCCATACTAGCAGGAAACGACCTTCAAAGGGGGTCCAACTCCACCAGAAAATGGCAAGACAAAACAAAACTAGAGATGTTCCCAATTTTGGACCTTAAGGATAAGGATCCACTTATGGAGGAGGTATTGGTAGGCCATGATTTGGGTCCTTAGTGGGGTGAGTGGTAGTGGGGAGAGTGGGGTGCAAGTTGATGTATTTTTCTTTCATGTTTTCAGCAATTATGTTTAGTATTTTCAACAGTTAATGTGTGCATGTTTTTTTTAGCATTTGTGCTTGGGTAGGGTAGTTATATGTGAGTGGTGTTTTCAATTTATGTGTAATACTTTTTCCTATTTAAAGTAGCCACTAGTATTAATGAAAAAGAAGTAAAAAATATTGAATTTAGGGTACCTTTCTGACTCGAAGAGAAAATAGTTCATTTTATCCATTGAATATTTGTTGGGACCTAACATTTCGATTCAAGTAAAGCTAGGAAGGAATACTAGTAATATGAGAGTGTAGGGGTGGTAAGGCTAGAAAATGAAAGAGGAAAAGTTTGAATGGTGTGAATTACCCATGCAATATACAACGTGATTTGATTATGAAAGTTTAGGAGGAGATTTTTAGGAGTGAAGATGCCCCGAACATGAAAAAAAAACTATTGCTGACTTGGATGTTTAAACTATTTTTCCAATTATTTTTTTTCCTGGTCGCTTCATTGGGCTAATTTCCTACATATGCAATGTTGGTTTTCTAGTCAAGTTATAGGTATTTTGGTAGTCTTTCTCTATTTTGTTTTGATTGGTGTCTTGGTGTTCTAGAATGTTTATTTTGTTGGCTATGTTTAGCTTATTTATGGATATTTTATGGCCTGATTTTGTTAAGTGTTTGCTTGTTCTTGAGGTTTTGCTCCCTTTCCTATTTACAAGGTTGGATAGCATTGGTGAGGTAGGTGGGTTGATAAAAATATCAAAATCTGACTCCTTAGGTTGTTTGCCTAGGCTATTAATGTTGGGGTCTTTGAGTGTTATTAGAGTTTGTGTTCGTGTCTAGTATGTTTGCTATTAGGATTGTATTTGCCTTCTGGGTGTTGCTGATGAGGACCCTTTAGGCGAACAACCTAGGAACCCATGAACTCAAAGGAATAGAAATGATTGATGATCATATTAGAAATGTAAGAAAACAAAGTCCTAACAACCAAACCTTGAGAGGCCACAAAAGATGATCACTCCATTTGATAAGTCGAATTCAAGCATTCAATCAAGAATACAAGAAGGCAAAGCAAAAGCTTTATGAAATATACTTTTCATTAATGATATTAGTTATTTCCGACAAATTACATAACTCTTCTTCTATATAAGCAAGAATCCCTAAAAGAGAAAAACCCTAGATGAAATGAGTCTAATGGGCCTATTTAGTTATAGATTGGGCCAATTCCAACCTTAAAAAAAATATTAAAAGACTTAAATAAAAAGCTCACAATTAACTAAAATAAAAATTGCTAAACATAAAAGGCCTACAATTAAATAAAGGACTAAAAAACTAAAATAAAATTTGCTAAACATTAAAGGCCCATAATTAATTAAAATAAGAATACTACTTCCTAAATTAATCCTTGAATCTAATTTAATATTCCAAATCTATACCTTGTGTAGAATCTTGAGAATCTTTAGAATATTTGTAAACATCAACTTAGTTAGCACATCAATCTCTATTATTTCCCTCCTCTTCGAAAAGATTCGTCCTCGAATCATAGCTTTGTAAGCAGGTCAATTTGATATTGCAGATTCATGTATGAAGTCTATTTTATACTGCATACCTCACAAAAGATGTAATCTATGGTCAATCTCTTTAGGAAATAGATCCTCAAAGTCCTACAATAAAGGCACAACAACACTAGACAAAGATCAGTTAAGATTGTTAGTAGAAAGATAAATATCCTTGTACATAATTACAAGTACTTGTTGCCTTGCCACCATTACACTCTTAATCTCATGTTTTTTAGCAAATGAACGCATTCTTTTATTTTCCTCTCCTTCCTCACTTTTCTCTCTTTTTTGCCCACTTTTCGCTATTTTGTGCTCACTTTTCTCTCCTTTTTGATTTTCCTCTTACTCACAGTTTTGTTTTCTTCTCAAACTGCACTCTCTTACTATCCTAATATGTCCTTATAAGCTTGCAAAGGTTTGAGAGAGGCTAATACAACTTTTCGATTGTTCATTTCAAAAGAGTGTCGATTTTTATACCCATCATGCATTACCCTTCTATCAAATTGCCATGGTCGCCCAAGCAAAATATGAGCAGCATACATTGGTGGCACCTCACAAAGAACCTCATCCTCATACTTTCCAATTGGAAAAACCCAAACTTGTTTGTTGACATTAACTTCTCCAAAATCATTCAGCCATTGTAGCTTGTACGGTTTGGGATGCTTTTGCCACTTCAAATTCAACTTTTCTACCTACAAAATACTAACTACATTAGTGCAGCTCCTACTATCAATAATAACCATGCATACCTTATCCGAGTCTTCGGCATCTAAAACACTTAATAGCATATGACTTTGTAGGAGTTTTGTTTCAAGTTTACCTTTAGTAACAACAACTGAATTGTTTGACTTCGCTTCACCTTTTGTTCTGAAGGTAGCTTTGTTGTCCTTCCAAGTTGATTTTTATGGAGAACTAGAGGAAGAACTAGATCTGAACCTTTTAGACTTGATTTGATTCTCCACTTTAACGGCTTTGTGCAATAGTTCTTCCATTTCTATGTAATGTTGCAATTCAACCATATCAAAAATATCCCTATTTAACCCTATAATGAATCTGGCCATTGTCGCTTCTCTATCTTCCTCTATGTTTGCTCTAGTTATGGCGACTTTCATCTTCTAATAACAATCTTCTACACTCATGGAACCTTGGGCTAGCCCTTACAGCTATCTATATAGATCCTTATAGTTATGGCTAGGTATGAACCTCTTACGCATCACCAATTTCATCTCTTCCCATGGCCGAATAGGTTTCTCACCATTTCTTTGCCTATTGACCACTAATTAATGCCACTATATACCAGCATAATCTGTAAATTCTACGGCTTCTAGCTTTACTTTCTTCTCCTCGAAGTAATTATGACAATGAAACACATGCTCAACCTTTCTTTCCCACTCAAAGTATAACTCATGATCATTCTTTCCTTGAAAAGGTGGAATTATCATCTTTATACTACCTATATTGCTATCTTATTTGTAGTTAGTCTTTTTGTCCCATTTATAACTGGTTCTCTCTTCCACATTGGAATCAACTTCTTCTTCCTTGAACTCATGTCTTCTATGTCTTCTTCTATGTGATTGAGAATTGAAAGAGGATTCTAAATCATCTAACCTTGCATTCATCCTTTTAAATTGATCATGAATAGATTTGATGAAGAATGTCAAGTCAACCTCTTATGGTTCCCCTCCTTCCTTACTTATGTTGTCAACATGTAAAATAAAATGAGATAATCCATGAACACCATCATGTGTTTGCTCTCAAATAAGATTATTAATATTCCTTTTTTTCACACTATTTTCGCTCTCTTTTTTTATACTATTTTCGCTCTCTTTTTTTACACTATCTTTGCTCTTTTTTTATGACTCAAAGCTCAAGCTAACCTCATTTTTATTCTTAACAAAATCAAAGAATCCAACTAATATGAAGAAGTAACAATTTTATTGCTAACAATCTTAAAATTCATAATTTGGAAAGAACTTAATTGAAAAGTATGCAAAATTAAAGTCCAAAGAGGCCTCTAAAGAAATAAAGTTCAAAGGGGATTCTAAAGAAAACTCTTGAACAATGAGGATTCTAAAGAAAGACTCTTGACCAAAGAGGACTCTAAAGAAAGACTCTTGACCAAAGATGATTCTAATGGAAGACTCTTGACCAAAGAAGACTCTAAAGAAAGACTTTTGACTAAAGATGACTCTATAGAAAGACTCTTGATCAACTATGATTCCCTTTTTTTAAATCAATCTTGGGCCGCAAGAAAAAAATAAAGGAAAATCAATTTCAATAAGAAAAAGAAAAATAATCAAGAAAACAAGAATTAGATTCTTGAATAATCTACTACTATGTTATCCATTTTTTCTTCTTTTTTTATTTATTTTTATTTCTATTTCTACTGTTGTTTCTGCTTTTGTGAATAGAAAATTCACAAAAAAAATTCTCAATTCTAATGAACAAGAACCGAAAGTTTTTAAAAAATGTGCAACAAATCTTTAACCCTTCGGCTAGTGGTGTAAATGGTGGAATTTGGATTTGAAAAGTACAAAAATAGAGGCGATGCTTAAAATTTCTTGTTGGAATTAAAACGATATTCACTTTGATATATTATAATAGTTGTTTCGTTATCTGAGTCAAAAGTTATGACCGTTTTAAGTTTCAACTTCGTTTTATCAATTTTTATTTTCTTTTGAAACTAAATAGCAGCCCTCTTCTTTTCTTTTCTTTTTTTGAAGAACAAAAATAGATTGAACATGGAAATAAAGAAAAAGAAAAATATATGAAGTATTCAAAGAAAACTACGAAACAAAATCCAAGTACAAAAACAACGACAATGAAATTAAAAGAAAACATAGGACTTAAAAAGACAAAATTTCTTTCATTCTTTTTGTGATTTGTGACTCAAGAACGTAGAAAACAATTAAATGACAAATTTTTTTGAAATATAGAATTCAAAACAAATATAGATGAAGATAGATAACATGTTTTCAGCAATCAAGGCTTTGATACCAAATGATGAGACCCTTTAGGCGAACAACCTAGGAATCCACGAACTCAAAGGAATAGAAATGATTGATTTACTAAGAACGTGTTGAAGATTATCATATTAGAACCCTAAGGAAACAAATTCCTTAAAACCCAAACATTGAGATATCACAAAGGACAATTACTCCTTTTAATAAGTCGAATTCAAGCATTCAATCAAAAACACAAGAAGGTAAAGCAAAAAATTTATGAAATATACTATTCATTAATGATATTCATTCTTACCTACAAATTACATAACTCTTCTTCTATATAAGCAAGAAATCCTAAAAGAAAAAAACCTTAGATGAAATGGGTCTAATGAGCTTATTTAGTTGTGGATTGAGCCAATTCCAACCATAAAAAAAATACTAAAAGACTTAAAATAAAAAGCTAACAATTAACTAAAATAAAAATTGCTAAATATAAAATGTCTACAATTAAATAAAGTACTAAAAGACTTAAAATAAAAAGCTTACAATTTACTAAAATAAAATTTGGTAAACAAAAGGCCCATAATTAATTAAAACAAGAATATTACTTCATAAATTAATCCTTATATCCAATTTAATATTTCAATTTTATCCATTACGTAGTATCTTGAAAATATTTATAGAATCTTAAGTTTTTTAAAATATTTATAAACATTAATTTAATTAGTACTTCAATCTCCATTGTTCGCACTTTTTTAATAAAACTGTTACTTTGTTTTATAAAAAAAAATAAAATACTTTTGAATTTCATTATTTGTAAACATATTAAATTAAAAAAATGTTTTTCTTAACTTAATTTTTATAGATGAGATGGTTGATAAATATCTATTTAAGTACAAAAACAGCGGATCCATATAAATATACTTTGCAAGCATAGAAAGTTATAGACTATGATGACCATGATTCAGGATTATTATCATAAATACCCCTGAGGTTTTGTGTTTCTTCAAAATTACTCCTGAGCTTTATTTAATATCAAAACTACCCTTAAACGTTATCGACGTTATATCTCCGTTTTAACTTGTGGCAAACGGTAATCTCACCCTTATACATATATCACTCTTCTTCGCGTCCACTCTTCTTCTTCACGCAAAACCTTTCTCTTCTTCTTCTTCACAAACTCATTTCTTCTTCTCCTAGCCTCACCGCCATACTTCCAGCCTCCCTGGTCGCTTGTTCCAGTCACCCATTCCCCCATCGGACGACTCATTCCAGCCCCTAAACCTCACGGATATCCTTCCAGCCACCAAATCCCTCGTCGTTATCGCAAATACCCCTGTGAACCACCTTCATGAACCCATCATTTCACCCACCAACTCCCTCGCCGTTATCGCAACTCCCTCGCCGTTATCGCAACTCCCTCACCCTTATCGCAAATACGTGACTCATCTTCACGCAAGAATTGAACGTATCACCTGCTGCCCTAACACGTCCCATTGTTACAATATAATAGGTATAAGCTCATTAATTTCATATTATTTCATATATATTCTATATTTGGTTCGTTTGGATAAAAATTTGTTTTTTACGCACACTTGCATATATTGGAGTAGAATATCGTTTCACATATTTGATTTTGTATTTCATCTTTTTTTAAATTGTCTTTTAGAACCCATTTTTAACAATATCCTGCTTGTATTGATGATATATAATATGTATTTCAGAACCCATTGTATAGTAGTTTGCTCTGATATTCTAGTTGTAATGTTTTTTTTCTTCTGAAGTAGCTGATCGTTTGTATGATTTTGAAGAACCCATGGGTATTTTTGAAGAATAGCAAAACCTCAGGGGTATTTTTGAAGAATAGCAAAACACTCAGGGGTATTTGCGATAAAATTACATATTTTGACCATAGTATTTGTTTAGGGTTTATATTTTGTGTGCTTTGTTTTTGAGACGATATATTAAAAAAATCAGATTGTGATGAAGATGTTTTCAACAATTATGATTTAACATAATAATGCTTATAAAAAATACTTTTGTTTGTTATATAGGGAGATAAAAATGAGTGAATGGGCTAGTGTGTATGTTCATCTATTTGGTGAAGTTAGATGGGTTGGTCATATACCTGCTGATGAATATAGTCTCATTTGTTGCTTCCATGATGCTAAAAGGGCCATTATGAATGAGGGATTGACACTTAAAAAAGAAGAATTTAGGATTGAAGCAAATAAAATTGATAGTGATGAACGAAGTGTATTAAAAACCGATAATGAATTACATGAATTGATGAACGATTATAGGGATAATAAAAAGCAAAGGCTAGACTTGTTTGTAGAATTTAATCCTTTGGAAGTGGTTTTCTCACCCCCCATGTTAGAATATCAGAGTTTCAAGAAAACACGAGCTATATTACCAAACAAATCACAAAATGAACCACCTTTTGAACCAACAAATGAACCACCTTTTGAACCAACAAATGAACCACCTTTTGAACCAACAAATGAACCACCTCACTTTGACATTGATGAACTTCACCTTGACTCATTTGAGCCATTCCCAACTAGTAATAGCCAAAACGAGGGTGAACCTTCAAGGAATTGTGAAAGATTGAAAAAATATAAAGCAGGAATAGTTGTTGAAGTTGAAGATGAACATTACGATGGAGATGAGAAGTTTTTTTGGAGTAGTGATGAGGAAGATCCTGATTGGCATGATGACATTACAAGAAATGATGAAGAGGATGATGAAATTTATGATACTGATGATAGTCTTCAGGACTTAGGGGATGAAAATTTCCATCATATCAGTGATACTGACTCAGAAGATTGTCGAGGAAAAAGTGCTAAAAAAGTCAGTTGTCAATATGAAAATAGGGAATTTAAGAGAAGAAGTGATGGTAGCATTGAATTTAACGTCGGAGATACATTTAAGGATGATAAAGAATTTAAAGCTATCTTACAAGAATACATTGTTCAAGTTGGGTTCCAGTGTGAGAAGGTTAAAGTTGACAAAAACCGAGTAACTGCAAGGTGTAAAGCCCCTGATTGTGGTTGGAGGATACACGCTTCTGTTGGAACTGATAAGAAAACATTTATGGTTAAGACACTTGAGCCAGCAAACAATAAGGGGAGACATAGTTGTCAAAAAGTTGAAAAACAAAGATCTGCTACATCCTCTTGGTTAGCTTCTCAATTAAAGGACTTAGTTATGGGAAATCCTAATGTAAGTATCCTTATATTGTCTACTGAGTGTAAAAGAAGATGGGGTATATCTGTATCTCACTTGACATTGTATAGGACAAGAAAAATTGCTTGTGATGGAGAATTGGGTGACCATATTGATAGTTTTTCAAAAATAAGGCAATATTGTCATACAATTTTAAGAACCAACCTTGGATCAATAGCATTTGTTGATACTCATATTCCAATACCAAATGCCAGCCCTTGTTTTAGGAGATGTTTCATTAGCTTATCTGCCTCAAAACAAGGGTATTTAAGTGGATGCGGGCCTTTCCTTGGTTTGGATGGATGTTTTTTAAAGGGTCCATATAAAGGTGTCTTAGTGGTTGATGTTGGATTGGATGCTAATGGAGGTTTGTTTCCAATTGTCCTTGCTTGGGCTGAATCTGAAAATAGTGAAACTTGGATGTGGTTCATGGCTTTATTAGACCAACATATTGGGGAGTTTGAAAAAAGAAAATGTGCTTCATGTTTGATAGACAAAAAGGTCTCGTTGCAGCAATAAATAAGTTTTTCCCAACTTCCCATGTCAGATTTTGTGCTAGGCATATTTATGCCAACTTGAAATGTAAGCATCCAAGCATGAAAATGAGATCTTTGTTTTGGGCAGCATCTAAAGCAACTAGAACAACTGAATTTAATGATGTGATGAATGAAATTAAGAAAGAAGAGCCTGTATCATATGAATATTTAAGTAAGATCTAAGCTTCACATTGGAGTAGACATGCTTTTGATGATGATGTAAAGGTTGAGCATGTGACCAATAACATGACTGAAAGCTTTAACAATTGGTTGAAAAGAGTGAGGTCTAGACCTATTGTGAATTTATTTGAAGAGGTCAGAAGAAAATTGATGCGGCTAATAGTGAAGAGGAATGAAGAGGCTTTGAAGTGGACTACTCCTTTTCCACCAAATGTAATGAAATAAATTCTTCAAAGACAAGAAGAAGGAAGAGTTTTAAAGGTCTTGTATGCTGGAGATGAAATATTTGAAGTATTGGATGGTTGCAACATGTTGGTTAATTTAAATAAGTGGACATGTAGTTGTTATGGGTGGAAATTGAGTGGTTTACCTTGTAAGCATGGTGTTGCTTGTATTATGGATAGAAGGTATAAGATTGTGGACTATGTACATCCATATTTTACAAAGGCTTCGTTTTTGAAGACATATTTCTCTTTGATTCATCCTGTTCCATCTGAAAAGGAGTGGGTTATGATCCCTGGTGAGCAACAAATACTTCCACCAATTTATAATCCAAAGAAAGGAAGACCACCAACTGAGAGACATAGGGAAGCTACTGAACCAGAGAAACATAAGAGGTCACAAGGATTGAAATGTGGATATTGCAATCAATTTGGTCATAATCAGAGGACATGTAGGGAGAAGTTAAAGAATTCAACTAATGAAACTCAGGTAAAATTATAACTATTCATTTATTAAATATATTGGGTTAATTATATTAAACTTTAAATTGTTTGTAGGAAACAACTTCAAAGAAGGTGGTCAAGAAAAAGCAAAACAAAAGAACTAATTTTCAGGTAATGTATTGTATAACACATTCATTATGCATTACTTCTTATACCATAAATTTATTTATTGTTCATGAATCAGGTGATAGATAGTGGTGATGCAATCAACAAGAAGCAAAAAATGGGAGAATCAACAAGTCAAAGTGAGCCTTCTGAAATGGGGCTTTGATTTGTTTTATAATTTTTATTTTAAAATGTGTAAGTAAATGGAACAATGAATATGATTTGGAAGGAAATCTTTTGTAACTCAAAGTTCATGTATACACCAGGTTTTGGGGGACATGATATGAACTTTGTAGTTTTTTGTGTATTTAAACTCATTTATGGTGTCCCCTCCCCTTACATTTTGTAAGAATTTAGATTGTGAATGTGTATGTGAATTGTTATTGAGCAGGTTAGTATGAAATATGACTTTGGATGTGAATATTAACTATTATTGAGCAGGTTAATATGTTATGAAAATGAGAATGTGGATGTGGATGTATGATTTGTAATATAAACTGTAAATGTGGATGTATGATATGTATTGAATTGTTATTGAGGAGGTTAAAGGTATTTTTTGGTCAATATTTATAGCTTATTATTGACGATTATTTATAGCAGGTTATTGAGTAGAGATATTTTAGTAAGGGTATTTTCGATAAAGTTAAATTAATTATAATATCAGGGGCATTTTTGAAGAAAAATAAAACTTCAAGGGTATTTGCGATAATATTTTTAACGGTAATATTCAAAAAGCTATATAGGTAGGGGTAGAAAAGACTTTTTCAAATATTGATGTGATTTTTTACGATTTTTTTATGCTTCTGTTAAATGATAAGGGTATTTTTGAAGATATCTTAAACATCAAGGGTATTGTAGTTTTTATTTTAAACGTTAAGGATATTTTTAAAGATATTAAAAACCTCGAGAGTATTTTTGATTTTTTTTCCCATGATTCATACATACTTACGGAGTAACAGTTACTAAAATCATTAACAAAAAATGATTTTAACAAAAAATAAATAATAAAAACGCTGCTTAAAGATAGGCTTATTCCTTTCTCGGTCTATTTGTTTACCACGAAAAATGACATAAATTTCATATCACACAATCATTTGTACAAGATGTACATCTTAATATCTTACTTTTTTTTTGGAACAATTGAGAGGTAGAAAATTTATATTGGAATCTTAGTTGAATGTGTATAAATAAAGTAATTATTTAAAAAATAGAATGAACAGTAACAAATATTTTTGTGTAGTGGCATGAATAGCTTAATTAGAATATTTTTTTGAATTATACTCGTATATTTTTGTAAATTAAAGAAAAATACTTTTCGTTTTCTAAATAATTTTTAAACTTATGAAAAAATACTCGTATTTTAAACTAAAATTTATTATATAGAATAATATTTTTTTGTATAATAATAAATGAAAAATAAAATTTTCAACAATAAATTATTATTATTATTGTTATTACTACGATGCAATAATATACAATATTACTACAATGCAATAATATACGATAGAATAATGGTTAATTATTTATAGTTTATTGAAATATTAAGATTTATGGTTTCTTGATTTATACTGTTAAGTTCTACATTTGCTAAGAGTAAGGCAACAGTGTTGTTTATAAGTCTAGACAACCCTCTAACTCACAAGTTGGTTTTTGGGTTCAAAGTAAATGTTAAGTTTTTAAATTGGTATCAGAGTTAGGCTTTTGGCTTCTTCACCCACATCGGTCCTTGTGCCATAAATTCGAACTCTAGTCGATGTGGAAGAGGGATATTAAGTCTCACATTGACTAAAAGTAAGAGAATGCTGCTTATAAGTCTGGATAACTCTCTAACTCACACGTTGACTTTTGGGTTCAAAGTTAGACGTGAGTTTCTAAGTCATACAAATTTTTAAGAAATGTTTACAATAATCGAATAAAATATTAAAAATTTAATAATAAAATTTATTAAATATAAAACATATATTAAAAATAAAAAATATTAAATATGGATTTTTAGTTTAATCTTGTGACCTGAAATCGACGAGGATGCGTTTTATACATCATATCCTTAGGCAGATTACCTTAAAAATAAATTAAATTTATTTTTAGCTATTAATTTATATTGAATTATAAATTAATTTATTAATTTTATTATTAATATTTTATATTATTATATAAAAATAAAATAATTATATTATTACTTATTTTTATAAAAATCAATGGTATTGTAGCTTATTTTATAATATGTGAAAATTCTAATAAATAAAGTAGTATCTATTTATAATTATCATATCAAAAAGGTTAGAAATTGATTTTTTTAGTTATATATTAATTATAATTTAGTATCATTATTATTCAAAAAGTTATAATTAATGAAAAAATTGTAACAATAATATTTTAAATTGTGATAATATTATCGTTCTAAAATTATAATAAATAAGTAATTTTAATTTTTAATTGTCATTTGTTATATCATTTATTAAATTTTTTAATCTTGAATGATAATAGTAATGTGTTGATACATAAAAATAAATATCAAATTTAAATTATTATAGTTATTATTTTATAAGGATTAATATATTAGCTAATATATTGTTATTAAGATGTCTAATATTATAAAATTGTTTTATTTTAATACCTAAATTTCATTATTAGTATTTAGTACTCTTTATTAAATTTTTATTTTTGTTATTAAATTTTTTTCTTAAATTTTCACAAATAATCTTGTTTAATTTAATATATATTATATATGTGATTAAGTTTGATAAAAAAAGATGCAAATACTATTCAAAAAGTCTAAATGTGATTTCAATACTTTGAATTGAATATTAAAATAAAATATTTTAAGAATATAATATATAAAAAAATATTAATATATTAACTAGTATGCGTTTGCATATCAAACTCTTAAAAAAATATAATTTTATATAGGTTATATACAATTAATATGTTTATTTTTATTGATTGTAATAGATGATGTTAATTATTAAATCAGGTAGAATTTATATTAATTAATAAAAAAATTAATTTATTTTTAAATAAAGATAGAATGATGCTCAAGTAGATTTTAAATTAATTAATATATTTTTAAATAAAGATTGAATGATGACCATATATTAAGAAGGATTCCTAAAGTTTTCCCCAAAAAAGGAAAAAAATCTGAGAGCTATCCAAAAATACACGTGGAAAATTCTTACTGGTTATGTAGCAAGAATCCATCAACAAAATTGGTGGATAAGTGGATGCCGAATGGACAGAGAAAAACAACAGCAAAATCTTAAACTCCAATAAAATAAAAGTTTTAGATACCATTTAGATAAGGAGTATCTGCTCTCACCAACTATATATATATGCAAACCAAACCATCTTCTTTCTATCACCTCGATCTAGCATTATAAACCACTGAAGCCCATCAATCAAAATTCCCTAATTATAATACAATGGCTGCTTCTACAATGGCTCTCTCTTCTCCATCATTTGCAGGAAAGGCAGTGAAACTCTCTCCTTCTTCCAATGAACTTATTGGCAATGGAAGAATCAGCATGAGGAAAACTGTTACCAAGCAAGTTTCCTCTGGAAGCCCATGGTATGGCCCAGACAGAGTCAAATACTTGGGTCCATTCTCTGGTGAGCCCCCATCCTACCTTACTGGAGAGTTTCCAGGTGATTATGGTTGGGACACTGCTGGACTTTCAGCTGATCCAGAAACTTTTGCAAAGAATCGTGAGCTGGAGGTCATCCACAGTAGATGGGCTATGCTTGGTGCTCTTGGATGTGTTTTTCCAGAGCTTTTGGCCCGTAATGGTGTCAAATTTGGTGAGGCCGTATGGTTCAAGGCTGGAGCCCAAATCTTTAGTGAGGGTGGACTTGATTATTTGGGAAACCCAAGCTTGATCCACGCTCAAAGCATTTTGGCAATTTGGGCTACTCAAGTTATTTTAATGGGAGCTGTTGAGGGTTATAGAATTGCTGGTGGACCTCTTGGTGAAGTGACTGACCCGTTATACCCAGGTGGTAGCTTTGACCCATTGGGTTTGGCTGATGATCCAGAAGCTTTTGCTGAATTGAAGGTGAAAGAGCTTAAGAATGGTAGGTTGGCAATGTTCTCCATGTTTGGTTTCTTTGTTCAAGCTATTGTTACTGGAAAGGGACCCTTGGAGAATTTGGCTGATCATCTTGCTGACCCTGTCAACAACAATGCCTGGTCATATGCTACTAACTTTGTCCCTGGAAAGTGAGAGTTTTTTAGTAAATTTTCTTGTGTACGTAAACTGTTGTTTGTGATGTAAATTTGGATTTTAATGCATTTGATATATATATCAAATTCAGCTTTTCATTTTTCTTCAGTGTCACCTTACAGAATATTATTTATCAGCATTAACTTTTCTACATATAAATTTACACGTGAAAATTTGTAAGAATTAATTAGAGAATTATTTTCATTATGATAATTTATATATGATATTTTAAATAAGTTATTAAAATACTTATTAATTCTGAGGTTTAGTTTTATTAGTGATAGGTTATTATTCTAACTGGGTATTTAAGTTTTATATTTTTTATGACATAAAATAATTTTGTAAAAATAAAATAAATACAAATAAAATTATTTGAATAAATAACATTATTATAAATTATAATAATAAAATAGTACACAAAAACATTAAACATATATTCATAATTCAATTTAGACGATTTTCAGTATTAAATAATATGTAAATTTTTTATAGTTTTATATTTTTAATTATAATTTTTAAAAATATTAATTTTTCAAACACTTTTTTAAACAATTTTTTAGTGAATAAATATAACAAATATATAACATATAAATAAAATTAAGAAGCATTCCAACGTTTTAACGGTAAAAACTTTTATAAATTAAGTACCCGCTACAAGAAAGTCAACTATTTAGGATAAAAGTTTTTGTTATTGAAAATTACAATGTCATTCTAAAAAAGATTCAAAGACAGTATTTTCTCAACCTTTTTGTCACGATGATCAAATATCAGAAAATTTAGCAAAAATGAAATATATTTTTATCTTAGAAAGAGGGTGGAATTAAATACAAAATTTTTATACGTAGGTAACATAATTTTATTCTTCAAAATATTGCTTAAGTTAAAACATTTGTGCCAAAAAGTGTCCTTGTTATTTTATTAGACAAATGCTTTTGTACATAATTGTATTTATTTTGTCTATAAAAATTTTTTTAAGGACAAAATAATTTTATTATGATCTAAATATTTTTTCTTATACGTTAATTTGGTGACAAACTTATAACAATTACTTTAATCTTTCGTACTATATTCTGAAACGATATTATTACATATAATAATGCCCTTAAAAATTAAATTTTTTACAAAACTTGAATTATTTTTGTCTTAAAATGGTAAATTTTTTGCTATTTTTTTTGACAATCTTTTAGTCATAATAAAATATTATTCATAAATTCTATAATTTGAAATAAATTTTAAACAAAAATTATTATACCTAAAAATATATTTCAAAACTAAATGTTATTACTTTTTTTTTTACAAAATTATTGTAATTTAAGAAGATATTTTTTATAAACATTTAGTCCTAATAAATAGATTTAGAACAAAAACATCACAAATTTTGTAGCCTTAAATGCTTTTTGTATAAATATAGAAAATGTGTAACAATTAAATATGAATAAGAAGTACTTCAAGATTTTAGGTTATAAAAGTAGAAATTTTATAAAATTAAAAATAAGGTGAAGATGTTCATGAATACAAGGAATCAAGTATAACTATTTTTAATAAATTTTGCTCAATAGTAATTATTTTAAAATTTGTGGAACAAATGAAAATCCAATCATATATAATTTGATTTTTTTTCGAAATATTAAAAGATGTATTTTAATGCATATAATATATAATAAAAAAGATTGGTTAAATCTATCTATATTGCGTTTTTAAATATTCTTGTATCATTAAATTATCAAATAATTTTCCAATAAATTTAAAAAAATTAAACATAATATAAGTTAAGTATATAATAATTATTTAGGTTGGATGCTAAGCATCAAAAATTCATCAAATTTTTAATTTTTTAAATTTTATAAAGAAGTTAAAGAAAGTTATTAAATAATTAAAATTAATTTTTTTGAAATTCTAATTCTAATTTAATTAAATCATACTTTTAGAAATTTTTTGACTAAAATAATTATAAATTATTTTATTTTATATAAAAGGTTATAAAATAATAATTATATAATTAAGTCAAAACCTTTTAAAATTTTAACTTTTAATTTCTAACTGTCATTATATTTATTCTTTATTATTTTATAAATTATTAATTTTTATTAAAAATATTACAGTTATATATATATATATTAAAGATAGTAGCAGGTGGCTGTTAGTGTATCCACGTGGCTAAATGTATGTTATAATTTATCGAATTAATTTTTATTAAAAATATTAAAGTAAAAGTAGATTTTTATATATATATTAAAGATAATAACTTTGTGGCTGTCGGTGTATCCACGTGGCTAAATGTATGTTAGTCTTGGTGCAATTTAGCAAGTAAGCTAGTAGCTTATGTAAATTGCATCTCAATATCTCTTCTCTTCAATATTGGGTTTCTTCATAAAAGTTCAAGATTTTAGGGAATGTGATCATGGGTTCCAAATCCACTTTTAGAGATGTTCTCTGATCTTCTCCGGTAATCAATCCAACGCAAGACTTACGTGATAAACTAAACTGATTTGTGTTATTCTGTTTTGATTTCTACTACTTTTGGTTCTCATGCTTTGTATTTTCTATCTACTACTTTTGGTTCTCATGCTTTGTATTTTCTATTTGCTTTCTGTTACACCACCTGGCGTTTCAATTAGGTTTTGGATCTCTATATAATAAACGCAAGTCTTATGTCTCTCTTAATGTGAGAGCAGATTTTACCATCTTCATAGTTTCTATCTTGGTATCAGAGTCTAGAATCAGATCCAAGAATGACTTCAGCTTCAACTCAACTTTCTTCATCTTCTGGTTCGATTGGATCTGGACAAAGCTCAATAATGGCGTCTTTCCCTTCCTATCAGATGCTAAATCATACTCTGCCTGTGAAGCTCGATCGGACTAATTACGTTCTATAGAGATCTCAAATTGATAATGTTGTTCTTGCTAATGGATTTGAGAATTTTATAGATGGGTCATCTATCTGTCCAAACAAAGAACTGAGTCCAGGAGTAATCAATCCAGCTTTTGTTGCTTGGAGAAGGCAAGATCGAACAATCCTCAACTGGATCTACTCATCTCTCACACCAGCGATCATGACACAAATCATAGGGCATAATTCCTCTCACTCTGCTTGGAATGCATTGGAAAAAACCTTCTTATCATCCTCTAGAGCCAGAATAATGCAGCTCAGACTCGAGTTACAGTCTACCAAGAAAGGATCTATGTCCATGATAGACTATATCATGAAAGTCAAAGGAGCTGCAGATAACCTAGTAGTCATTGGAGAACCTGTTTCAGAACAAGATCAGGTTATGAATCTCCTCGGTGGCCTTGGATCTGACTATAATGCAGTTGTTACTGCTATTAACATTAGAGATGACAAGATCTCTATTGAATCTGTTCACAGTATGCTTCTAGCTTTTGAAAATCGTCTTGAGCAACAAAGCTCGATTGAACAAATCTCCACTATGTCTGCCAATTATGCCTCATCCTCTAATAACAGAGGTGGTGGAAGGAGGTATAACGGTGGCCGAGGACAAAATCATACTCCAAATACCAACAACTACACTTACAAAGGTCGTGGTCATGGGAATAGATATGGACAGAATGGAAGACATAGTTCCAACAATTCTGAGAAGCCACAATGCCAGTTGTGTGCCAAGTTTGGCCATACAGCTCAGATCTATTAAACAGATTTGATATCTTCTATCAAAGTTCTCAGAATAGTGACATTACTTCCTCAAATGCTGGTAATTTGAATTCTATACCTACTTTGATTGCTTCTTCTAATAATCTTGTAGATGAGACGTGGTATCTTGACTCTGGAGCAACTCATCATCTAACTTAGAATGTGGGAAATTTGACTAGTTCTTCACCATACACAGGCAGAGATAAAAAGACAGTTGGTAATGGTAAGCATCTATCCATCTCCAACATTGGCTCTCATTGTCTGTTGTCTGATTCACATTCTTTTCATCTCAAAAAGGTTTTTCATATTCCATTTATATCAACAAACTTGATAAGTGTTGCTAAGTTCTGCTCAAACAACAATGCCTTAATTGAGTTTCACTCTAATGGTTTCTTTGTGAAGGATCTACACACGAAGAAGGTACTAGCTCAAGGTAGCCTTTAGAATGGACTTTACAGGTTTCCAAGTTTGAACAACAAGAAAGTAGCCTATGTTGGTGTTAATACTCCCTCTATCTTTTGCTCTCATAAATCGAGTATTATTGATAATAAAGTCCAGTTGTGGCATCACAGATTAGGTCATGTTACTACTGACATTGTAACCCAAGTAATGCAGAGTTGTAATGTCTCTTATGAAAATAATAAAACTCAACTTGCTAAAAGTCACAGATTACCTACTTATCTTTCATTATCTCACGCTACTAAATTTTTGGAACTTGTTCATACTGACATTTGGGGGCCTACCTCAGTCAAATCCACATGGTTTTATCCTCTCCAAACAAAAGATCAAGCACTTCCTATTTTTAAGCAGTTTAAACTCCAACCGCACGTTTGGTTGGAGGGAATGGAATGGAATGAGAATTGATTCCTTCCATTTTGTGTGTTTGGTTGGACGTAATGGAGGGCGGAATGGAATCTGATTACTAAAATAGAAGGAATCACAATTCCTTCTCCCACCTTTGGTAATCATTATTCCATTCCCATCTAAACTTTTTTTTCCAATTTTACCCTCACCTAAAATATAACCTTAAATTCAAATCCTAAATTCTCAAACCCAAAATTGCAAAACCCTAAACCCAAAATTTCAAAACCCTAAATCCAAATCCTAAAATCCTAAAACCCTAAACCTCAAATCCCTAAACCCAAAATCTTAAAACATAAATCCCAAAATCCTAAAACATAAATCCCAAATCCCTAAATCCTAAACCCTAAATCCCGTATTCCAAATCCTAAAACCCTAAACCTAAACCCCAAATCCCCAAATCCCTAAACACCAAATCCCTAAACCATAAACCCCAAATCCCTAAACCCTAAACGCTAAACCCTAAACCACTAAATCCTAAATCCCTAAAATCCTAAACCTTAAAACATAAATCCCAAAACCCTAAAACATAAATCCCAAAACCCTAAACCCTAAACCCCAAATTCCAAATCCTAAAACCCTAAACCCCAAATCCCTAAATCCTAAACCTTAAACCCTAAACCCCAAATCTCCAAATCTCTAAACCCTAAACCCTAAACCTTAAAACATAAATCCTAAAACCCAAAACCCTAAAACATAAATCCCAAAACCCTAAACCCCAAATTCCAAATCCTAAAACCATAAATCCTAAACCTTAAACCTTAAAACCCTAAACCCTAAATCCAAAATTCTAAAACCCTAAACTATTTTTAGAAAAATAATAATTTTAACCTAAAACTTAACCTACAAATATAACCCCAAATCCTAAATCCCTAAACCTAAATCACACATCCCAAACCTCAAAACCCTAAATCCTAAACCCTATTTAGAAAAATAATAATTTTAATAATATATTTATTTTTAATTAAGTAATACTTATTTAGAAAAATAATGATTTCAATAATGTATTTTGTCTGACGAAAAAATAGTAATTAAATGACATTATTTGAACTTTACAGCATGTAGGGGTATTAAGGTCATTTACAGCTTTTTTTCATTCCATTCCAGTGACAAACCAAACACTATAATCCTGATTCTGAGCTTGATTCCAGTGGTCAAACCAAACAAAATTGTTTCCTTTCCATTCCGATTCCAATTCCGATTCTGATTCCATTCCACGAACCAAACACCACCCAAGTAGAAAATCAGTTTGATGCTAAAATCAAATGCCTACAGTCTAATAATGGTGGAGAGTTTAAGATCTTCATGTCTTTTCTTCAGCAATTTGGGATATTTCATCGATTTTCTTGTCCCTATAATTCAGCTCAGAATGGGAGAGATGAAAGGAAGCATAAACATGTTGTTGAAACTAGTATAGCTTTATTAGCTCATGCTTCCCTACCAATGGAATTCTGGCAATATGCTTTCCAAACCGTTGTTTTTCTCATAAATAGAATGCCAAGTAAGGTACTCCAAAATACTTCACTTTATTTCAATCTTTTCAATAAACTTCCAGATTAGAAGTCACTAAGAGTCTTTGGCTGCTTGTGCTACCCGTTCATTCGTCCCTACAATAATCACAAATTATAGTACTGATCTATTCCATGTATATTTCTTGGCTATAGCTTTCATAACAAAGGATTCTTGTGTCTTGATTTTTTGACTGGACGAGTGTATGTTACTCCTCATGTTGTCTTTGATGAGGGGAAATTTCCTCTAGCTAACACCTTTTCTTTCTCTCTATCCAAAGCTACCTTAGCATACATTTCCCCTCCAGTCATCATACCTTTTCTTTCATCATCCCCTAGGTCATACTATTACTCCTACTCCCAGTACCTTGCCTGAGACACTTGATGAGGTTCTTCCTCCAACTCCACGCATGACAACAAGGTTAATGAGAGGTATAACCAATAAAAAGACTATTCTTGATCTTTTTACTGTTGAAGTCTCAGAACCGTATACTCTCAGTCAAGCTCTCAAAAATCCAAACTGGGTACACGCTATGGATTTAGAGATTGCTTCTCTTCATCGAAATCATACTTGGGATCTTGTTGAGTAGCCTTCTGATGTCAATGTAATAGGCTATAAGTGGGTATACAAGTTGAAACACAAGCCAGATGGGACCATAGCAAGATATAAATCCATACTTGTGGCTAAGGGGTATAATCAAACTCTTGGACTTGATTATTTTGAAACATTTAGTCCAGTAGTTAAAGATTGCAACCATTCGAATTGTACTCACTGTTTCTTTCAGCTTTAAGTGAGAAATTTGGCAGGTTGATGTTCATAATGATTTCCTCAATGGTGAATTAGAGGAGCAAGTATACATGTCTCAACCTCCTGGATATTTGGACTCTCAATTTCCCACCAAAGTGTGTCGATTAAAGAAAGCTTTATATGGTTTAAAACAAGCACCAAGAGCTTGGTTTGAAAAACTCAGCTCTACTCTTCTCCAATGGGGTTTCAACAATTCTAGAATTGATAGTTCTATGTTTCTACTGTTTAGTAGGTCTACCACTCTGATTGTTCTTGTCTATGTCGATGATATCATCGTCACTGGAAACTCCTCCACCCAAATTTCATCCCTCATCACTAAGCTCAATTTTGTGTTTACTTTGAGAGACTTGGGGCAGCTATCCTACTTTCTTAGGGTAGAGGTTTCTTACAATGAAGGCTCTATGCATTTAAGTCAAACCAAATATATTTCAGACTTACTACATCGAACTGAAATGGTTGATTCTAAATCAGCAAAAACACCTGGTACTGTTGGGGTAAATCTCTCCAAATTTGATGGTGCACCTATGGATGATGTCACTTATTATCGCAGTGTGGTAGGTGCCCTTCAATATCTTACCATAACAAGACCTGATATAGCCTTTGCAGTTAATAAGGCATGTCAGTTCATGCAGCAACCAACCTTAGCTCACTGGCTCTCAGTCAAAAGGATCCTAGGTATCTCAAGGGAACAATGCACAAAGGCCTCTTGTTAAATCCTTCCAACTGCTTAACAATTGATGGATTCATAGATGCCGATTCGGGGGCTCAACCTAATGACAGGCGCAGTTCAAGTGGCTATCTAGTCTATCTGGGGAACACCTTAGTCTCCTGGTCTTCTTCCGAATAGAAGGTAGTGTCTCGAAGTAGTGCTGAGTTCGAGTATCGTGAGCTTGCCTTAGCCACTGCTAAGATTGTTTGGATGCAAGCCTTACTACATGAACTCTGTGTTCCTATACCTACCATTCCTCTACTTTGGTATGATAATATCAATGCCTCTCATATGTCAAAAAATCTGGTGTTTGATGCCAGAACGAAGCACATAGAAATAGATCTTCACATCATTCGAGATCAGGTTCTACGCGGTAAGATACTGCTGCAATTCGTTCCTACTGTAGACCAGCCAACTGATCTTTTGACAAACCATCTCCCAAGCTCAAGATTCTTGTCCCTCAAAACTCAACTTTGTATCACTCCAAGACCCTTTCCCTTGAGGGGAATGATAAACTAAACTGATTTTTGTTATTCTGTTTTGATTTCTGCTATCTTTGCTTCCCGTGCTTTGTATTTTCTATTTGCTTTCTATTACACCACCTGGCATTCCAGCTAGGTTTTGGATCTCTATATAATAAACACAAGCCTTCTGTCTCTCTTAATGTGAGATCAGATTTTACCAGCTTCATATTTTCTATCTTTACGTGCTAATGGTGGAAGATCAGAGGCTAGCGATGAGGGTGAAATTGCTAGTCATGCAAATGCATCAAGGGATTCATCAAGATTACTCAACTCATAATCGTGTACTACCACTATTCTTGATACTCTTGCTCTGCATTCTTCTTTTACACCTCCAAACAATGTTTCTTTGTCTGTAAATTATATGATAATAACTATCTGATTTAGCATGAAGTTTTTTCATAGCTTATCGATTAGAAGGGTTTGTAAATGCAACTCTAATCTCTCCCTTTCTTGATTCAGATTGCCTAGTTTATAATGTTAAATCATAATTTGATCCAAAAACATGAAACCATATGAACATAATTGTAAATACAACAGAATCAAAAAAGTAATTAAAAACTTACCTTCATATTACTATTTCACCTTCTAACGGTATTTCGATTTGATGTTTCTAAAACTTTCTTTCTTATCAAAATGGTGCAGAGAATGAAGTTTTTGAAATTGATTATAAAAAAGAGTAGGCTTAAGGACCAATAGAATATATATACATGTTTTGAGTGCTCTGTCCATCAAAAAGAAAAAAAGATGTGCATATGAGAGTTGAGGTTTGAAAGACATGAGCTAGTGATGGAAGTTATGGACCACATTCTAGTTAACTACTCAGTTGATTACCGAGCTTTCAGGAAAGTAAAACCAACATATAATCCATTGCTTCATACTTGCGTTCAGTTGATTCATTGGTTAAGAGCTAGATTTATGGTTTTGTTTCACAGGGAATGAATCCAATTTTAGTTGGATGGTTGCCTGCTCGTCGACAATGGATTGCTTATCTGTGGTTGAGTATATGTTGCATGCTAAGACACTGTCAGATCATTTAACTGCAGCTAGTGAGGTGATTTTTGAGCATGAAATGGTCTTGTACATTTTATATGAAGTAGGGCCACGTTACCTAACCTTTGTAACCACATTTAATATGACACAAATTAAACCATCAATTGGTATGTTACAAAACTAGCTTGAAAATTTTGAACGTATGTTAACTTGCTTCTGAGGGTATAATACAAGACTCGGTTTTACAAGCAAATGTAGCTAGCTTTTCCAAGAACAGTCATGGGGGATATCATAAAGGATCTTTTCAAAAGTTCTAGGTTCAGTCTCATCAAAAATTTGCATAATAGAATTTCCATCAATTTTTGAAGCATGGTGGTAATGCAGGGTCTCAATCTTCAAAATATTGTGGTGCTTCTTCCTTTAATAACAATAAGAAATCATTTTATGAAAAGCCTGTTTGTTAGATATGAGAGAAACATGGACATGATGGTGCTTCTTGTTTAGTTCTCCATGATGCGTTAATGGGTAAACACTCAAATAGGCCGGCTGCTACAAGTGCAATTATGAGTAATAAGGTTTCTAATGATCTTTGTTAGTCCATTTGTAGTGTGTGTATATACGTTGGTTTCCCGTGTGCAAAATAGGTGTTTGTTTAATTTACTCAGTATTTTGTCTTTCTCTTTGTAAGGTTGGTTACAACAAATCAATAATATATACACGTATATAGTTAGAAACATTGTAATTGAAATCATGTTTTTAACACACCACATAGTTGGTTGTTTAATATTCATGTTAGGTCGTGAGTGTCGAATTTTGGTTTGCTTCGAATGGGAGTATTTTTGAAAATAACTTGGTATTGAAACAAAAAATTACGATGTTTGGCACCATGTCACACTCCTCATAAAAGGGCATTACTACACCCTTGGTGAGGTCCATGGCGAGGACCGTGGTTAGGTGGCCAATGGCAATGTTTTATAAATACTCCTATTAATTATTGTAATTAATTCAAACTTTCTAACAAAACTCTACTAAAATTTTCAATCATTTCGAATTTAGTTTTCACTCATTATCTTGATTGAATTTCGATAATAGTGATACATGTGTGTAAGCATAAAATAGTGTGGTAGACTATTTTACTATATTTATGAGAATTTCTCTTTGAAAGATAGCTTGAGCAGAGTAGTTTGAGTTCTTATATTATTAGTTGTGTGCGATAAGTTGTTGTGTTGAGATATCAAATTGTTAACTGTATGCTCACGTGGATTATCTCTAAGTCTCCCGTACATGATTTGAGATTTGTGTGTATTGTGTATCCTTTGGTGATATTTGGTGAGTTGTGCCTGAGAGAGGTCCCTAAGGTTTATAGTAATGTATTCTTAACGTTATTATTCTATGGATCCTAATCACACCACATTGAGTGGTGTTGGTTTTGGAAGAGAACCAAGTTCGTGTATCAAATTAGGTTGTTATGGAGGTAACAAGCGAGGGAAAAAATAGGTAGTTCAGACATAGGCCTTGATTGATAGAGGTATTAGTAATTTTATTTCTATTAAAGTTGTAATTATTTATTGCTTATAGGTTTGTTTGTTATCGAGTAGTTGCCATAAGTTACCCGAGGATGTTACTATTGATCACCACACACTAAGTGTGTGCAATGAATACGCAAGTATAAGTATCACAACAAGTAATATAATGATAAGAAAAAATCATTCCCATAGAGATTATTTTATTAGAAACTAATTTTTCAAACTAAAAATAATAAAAATCAATTTTTTTGGTGTTTTTATATTTTAAGGAAGCAAAATTGAAATAACTAAAAGTAAATAACAATAATTAATTAAATCAGATTTTATTACATGATCAATTGAATCTAACCTAGCATGTATTCCTCTCTCAAGTAAACTACACATCATATAGTAATTAATTTAATCACACTCTCATGCCAATTAAATTGCATACTAATTAAGTTCATCAATTATGGATCACATACATAAGAATCGTACATCTCTACCTAGAAACTATGCATGTTATTTAACCAAGACAAACAATTAAATAATTCTCTCAAATCTATTTAATTGCCTCTATAGATAAATTGTTGGCCAAACAATTAATAGCATAAAAATAAGATTAAATTATATAATTAAATTATAATTATAATTAGGGTAAAAATTGAGTTCATAAGATCTCTAGATTAATAAATTAATTACACATAATTATGTTCATAAAGCTTGTTGTGTGTTTTGCAACACACAGAAATCGTGCAAGTATACACGGTCACAAGTAATAATATGATAAGTAAAATATCGTTCCCACAGAGATTTGTTACTAGTATTCGTTAATTATTAAAATTATTTCAACCTAATTTTATCCAAACAGTCGATAATTTGATGCAGTTTGACTAACTAACTTTTATAATAGATTGCAAGAAAATTCTAGGATTGCAGTTTCACCAAATTAATCCACTTGAATCATTATATTTTATCTTGATTTATGTTATCGTATTTTAAGTTGTTAACCAAGAACTCCTAATTTATCCATATATCTCTTCCGAGCTCCATATAGACACATCCAGTTAAAATGATTCACTATATTCCTATGCGAATTAAATTCAACCAGATTTATTAAGTTCTGAGTTCTCAAACAGTTACACATACAATAAAAGTATATTTCTATCTCTTATGTATATATGTTACTTCATCACGAGCAGCACACAAAAATGTATTTTTCAAGTTTATTTAAGTGTCACAAATCAGTTAATTAATCTTCCGATAATTAAAAGCACTAAACACAGATAAAATAAACAACTTAAAACAGTTCCATAAATCATTCAAAAATACTTAATTCAAGTTTCATAATTTACGCTACACTGCAATCCTAGAACAAATAAATTAGTTCATGGCAGAAATTAAAATTACAACACAACAAAAATAAAACATTGCAGAGAAACAAAAATTAAGAGAAAATAGATTAGGAGAAACTCTTTCACGATTCCTCGATGAAAAATAAATTCTTCCCTTTTTTTCTTCTTAGTTGTCTTCTTTCTCTGTAATTTCCCTAAGAAAATACGATACAAAAATGTCAAATAAACAATCTGCGTGTTTTGTGTAACACGCAGGGAGGAAAAGAAATGAAAATGGTGAAGAGAAAAAAAATAAGAAGAACTGTGAGTCCAAAACGAAAGAGAGAAAAAAAAACAACAAAAAAAAGAACTAGAACTCATTCCTCGCGTACAGAATATATCCCCCTTTCAATTATTCTTTTTTTTATTATTATTATTTTAAGTGGGGGACAAAATTGTATGGGGAGCAGCACGCGTGAAAACAATCTGTGCATTTTTTATTTTCTTTTTCCGCATACCACGTGTCACCATGTGATTCGCTGAGAGAAATACAGTGACACGTGGCCACTTTCCATTGGATGGTAAGGCTGGGCGCATGCAGAACGTGTCGCACAGGATTTCCTCGCATTGGAAGTGATCAACGGCTGGAAGTGGGTGCGGTTTCTGCGTTTTTATTTCACCAAATACATGCCACGTGTCATCATTTTATTCGCTGGAATATTTAGAAGACACGTGGCTGCTCATTTTCCATTTGAAACGTGAGGGTGCACATGGCTTGGATGGACCGCGTCACACAGGATTTGTACACGAGCGGCTCGGTGCGCGACAGCTTGGTTCAACGCGCCTCAATCTGGACCGTTCAACTCATCCAACGGCGATCGATGCGCCTCGAGGGAATCGCGCAGCCGACATGTGGGTCCCACCCTGCCAGCCAGTCTGCGCGCCGAGCCGTGCGAGAAATACTTGAACGCGCTTCTACTTCGTCTGGAATGCACTCGCTACATCGGGGCCGTTGATTCGATGATCGAACGGTGGGTGATGGGCGTCGTGATTGGTGCGAGTGTAATTCTTTTCCTGCGCAGAAAATTCAATTTTTTTAATTCTATTTTGACCCACAAATATATTTCAAATTACGTTCAACTTTATTTAATTGCAATATAGCCCATTTAGTAATTTAAATTAAATTTTAAACTTTTAATAACTGAAATTAAGCCCAATTTTAATTTAAATTATATTTTTGACTTTTATAAATTGTAATTAAAAACTCTTTTATTTGAAATTCTATTTTTGGGTACAAATTTGGAATTAAGTACGTTTTCGACGTAATTTACTTAATTTTATTAAAAACAATAAACACTAATTTATTAAACTAAAATTAACTAAAAATACAGAGAACATAGCAATTATAATTAATAAAATAGGTACAAATAACTATATAAAATACAGTTATCAAAGCTCATTTTTTTATAAAGAAAGACATAAAATTGAAAAAAAGAGTGTAGAAAAAGAAATATAATCAATCTCTTGAAGTGTAGTATTAATTTCCTTTTGAATCTCCACCAAAATTGTGTCTTCTCTTGATTTTTTTATATTTTTCTCTTTTTTTAGCTCCAAAAAATGACCAAAATTATGACAATGGAGGCAAATTAGGGTTTATGGAGTGATTAGGGGCTTAAATAAAGCTCAGGTGCGATCTAGACCATCATATCAGCTTCAGATCAAGGGCTATGATCAAAACTAGCAAAATTGACAATTCCAACCAATCATAGCACCACACGTGGCAGGGGAAATTCACTGTGCGAATCAGGAAGTAACGCATGGCAGGGGAGACCAGTGAGAGTAAACTCTTGTTGAGTCAGCAACACGTGGTGCAACGTGATTCGCAGAAACAGATGGCGTGGCCCACAAGTGGAATGAACGGAGCAATGGCATAGTGACACGTGGCATAACACGTTGACCAACTTCCGAATTCTGATTGAATGCCATGTTGACACGTGGCATGATGTGATTCGCTCTTCGTGCTTGTATGGCATCTGCATGGCTTGCCCAGTTAGTTCCTCTGCCTATGTGGCAACTCTTGATTGGTTATGCGTTAAATATTCATAAAAAATCCATAAAAATGCCAAAAAATTCCAAAAATTATATTTTCACCCATTTTCATTAAAAAGTTTATATTTTAATACTTTTGACCCCAAAAATACTATTTATTGAATAAAACAAGTAAATATTAAGTAAAAAAATGCGTTAATGACTCTATTTTCTTAGAGTCATCACACCCCTAAACTTAACTCTTTGCTTGTCCTTAAGTAAAGCCAAGTATAACTAAATAAAATAATATGGGTAGTATATTCATAAATATACTTCTATTATTTCATGTATATTTCACGAAAACTATCCCTCTGAAAAGTCGTACAATTCTATGATAAAAAGGTTTACATATTCATCAATCAATGTTTCATCAATACAAGGATATGCAAGGTTTTTGAAAAATTGATTCATGTGTGTGTGCTGCACATGATATCATCCAATGCACTCATGAAATCAACCTATATGAGCATGCTAATCAATTCAATCTTAGAACAAGTCTTATAAGTCTATTTTTCACATCTTTCTCCACTAATATAAATATGCACTTAGCTTAAGATCAATAAGGACTTTACATGGTTGTAATGTAAGGCTTAGGTGGGGGGTCGATAAATGAAGACATTTTAGGGTCTTTCCACACCTTAGCTTTTTTTTTCATCATGCACTTTTTAACTACAATTGAGCTTTTACTTGATATTTTAGTGCACCTTCTTTTGACATTCTTTTCATATTTTTTATTCCACCTCTCTTTTCTCTCGTTTTTTTGGTAACTTCACAACACCCCCAAAGTTATTTTCAATTCTATTTTCTTTTTTTAGAAGGATAATTGTGTTGTGAGTTTTGCTTCTTCTTTTTATGGGGTGCATTACATTTCACCTTACTCTAAAGCACAACACATGATTGTAATTTTTTTTCATACAAGCTAAAGGTGCAAGGGTAAAGGTAATACTTATTAATTAGGCATTAAATGTGGTGACTAAAGATATTAACAATGTTTAGCTTGAAAGACTCAATTGATCCAAATTAAGCCTAAATCATTTATCTTGCTAAATATTATTTAGGATTTCGCCTCAAGGGATGATCAAATAGATTCTAAAACTTGGTAGATCTCATCAACTCGTATAACTTACTACAAATTTTTTTTCAACAAGCACACCAAAATCAATCATGAATATATGCATAAAAATTTGAATCAATCTACTCAAAACTAGCAAGCATATCACATGATTAATGTAAATATCTTAACAAATATGTTGCATTCCTTATCCTAGTCATGAAAAACATTTTTTATCATCAAGTTCATATATTTCATATCAAGTATGCATGCATTTAGTTTCCATATATTTATCAATTTCTATCCAAGTCATGATTTAAAACAACCTAAATATTAAAAAAAATTCCTAAAAATTAAAAATGTATACTAAATATTAATGTAAAGAATGAAGTTCCCTCCCCTAAACTTAAATTATACATTGTCCCCAATATGCACATATAAATATGAAAAGATAAAAGAAAATAAAACTCCCTTAATCATGCCACATCACATCTGTCACTGAAATGCTCATTCGTGTTGCGTCATTGCTCTCTACATTTATTTACCTACAAAACAAAAACAATGAAAATATAATTAAAATAATGTTGGGTTGCCTCCCAACCAGCGTCACGTTTAACATCCTTTACTAGACGATTATATCAACTCTTAAGGCATATCCCTTTGTATCCATTTACTTTTGAGTTTTCCTAGAAACAGTTTAAGTCTTGATTTATTCAATAATACTTTATGTTATGGCTTGCAAACACGGTGCTCAATTATCTTCTCATGCCATGTTTTTGTTTTACCTTTTAAACTTTTTGACATTCTTATAAGTACTCCACCACACCCCATCCAATTTATGTATTTCTAACATCTTTTTCACCTTTCCATTAGACTCTTTCACTTTTATACTTGATTGGGGGTGGAATGGTAAAAGTGTAGGGTCTAAACTTGTGGCTCTTTTATGGATGGTTTGAGTTTAGATCCTATCTCAAAAATTTTCATTATCACCTTTGATATATATATGAGAGGCGTGTCCTCCAAAAAGTTCACACATTCTACAATGTCAACCTTGATGCTATACTTTCAAAGTTAAAAAATGTTGAGTTGTTTTCTGGTGAGTTTATATCCTTATTCATAGCATCATGTGTAGCAGTCTTAAGTGTGGGCAACTCAACAGATTCTTTTAAGTTGTCCCCACATTCAATATCATTTATCCTTAAACATTCATTAGCATTATCAATATCAGAGGGTTCAGATTCTTTAAAAACTTTAAATATTATATTCACCTTTTTGTACATCAATGAGTGCTCTTCCGATTGCTAAGAATAGATGATCAAGTTTGATAGGAATGTCACGGTCCTTTTCCATGTCTAGCATAATGAAGTTCACCGAAAAGATGAATTTGTCTACTTTTACTAGCAGATCTTCTACCACACCCTGAGGTCTCTTAATTGATCTATCAGCTATTTGTAATGTTACTAATGTGGGTTTGGTTTTACCAACCCCCAATCTCTTGAAGATTAATAATGGCATAAGGTTAATGTTAGAATCCAATTCACATAATGCTTTCTCAAAGTAGATGTTCCCAATTGTATAAGGAATGTCAAAACTATCTAGATCTTTCAACTTTTAGGGTGGTTTTATAGCAAGGATGGTACTACAACCTTCATTTAAGGTTATTATTTCATTATCTCCAAGCGTCCTCTTCTTAGATAAGATGCCCTTTAGAAATTTTGCATAAAAAGACATTTTTTCAAGTGCATCTACAAATGATATGTTTATGTGCAACTTCTTAAAGACTTCCAGAAATTTTGAAAATTGCATATCTAACTTTTTCTTTTGCAGTCTTTGAAGGAAAGGAATGGTAGGTTTCTAAAGGTTGCTCTTTTTTGGCTGAATTATTTCCTTTTCAGTATCCTCTTTATCCTCTAATTCCTCTTCATCCATTTTAGTTTCTAGTTCCTCCTTTTTTTTGTACCATGTTCCTCCTCTAAAGTTTTACCAGTCCTTAAGTCTATGGCATTGCAATGGTCCTTACCTTCTCTTCTTGGGTTTACAATTGTGTCACTTGGAGGGTTACCTTAAGGCCATTGACTTATAGCTTGAGTAAGTTACCCCATTTGGTTTTCCAAATTTTGAATTGAATCCTCTTGAGCGGAAACTTTTGTATTTACTAATTGGATGAAGTTTTTCATCATCCCCATTAAAGCATTTGTATTATCCTCATTAGGTGTCTTCTTTTCTTGGGCTTGTAATTTCTATAGTTGTTGTAAACTAGGAGGTGGAAATGATTGATAGTTGAATAAATTACCACCTTGATTGTTGTTATTCCAAGAGAAATTTGGATGTTGTCTCCATCCTAGGCTATATGTGTTTGAGTGTGGATTATTGTTTTGGTTCACATTACTTACATAAAAGACTGATTTTGGATTATATAGACAATTATCAAACAAATGGGCTCCATCACAAAACACACACGACACCCTTGAATCTTGGACCTGGTTTATACTCGCTGACAAGTTTTGAACCATCAAAAGATGACACTTAAGTTGTAAATAACATGATATCATTCACCTCATGCATTCCAACTACTCTTCTCGTGGCTATCATTTCTTTTATTGACCATTGATAATTATTGCTAGCCATTTTCTTCTTTATGCCTCTAATAGCACTAAATGATGTGTCTAAATTAAAAAAAATAAACAACTAAATAAATAAAAGTTAAAAATAAATAAATAAATAAGTTAGTAAAGGAAAATATGTAAATTAAAATTAAAATTAAAGTAAAGAAAAATAAATTTTAAAAAATAAATAAAAATTATTAATTTCTAATATTTATAATCCTCGACAACGGTGCCAAAAACTTGATCGTCACACCTAAAGTATGTATAATGAATACACAAGTATACGTATCAAAACAAGTAATACAATGATATTGAAAAAGTTGTTCCTAAGGAGATTATTTTATTAGAAACTAATTTTTAAAACTAAAAATAATAAAAATCAATTTTTTTGTGTTTTTATATTTTAAGGAAGCAAAATTAAAATAACTAAAAAGTAAATAGCAATAAATAATTAAATTATATTTTGTAACTAAAAATATATATTAGAAAATATCTAGGGATACTTAATCTCCCAATTTTCTAAACTTGTGAATCGTTAAAATCCCTCCAATATAATTATCAATTAATTACATGATCAATAGAATCTAGCCTAGCATGTATTCCTTTCTCAAGTAAACTACATACCATATAGTAATTAATTTAACCACACTCTCATGCTAATTAAATTGCATACTACTCATTAAGTTCATCAATTATGGATCACATACATAAGAATCGTACATCTCTACCTAGAAACTATGCATGTTATTTAACTAAGACAAACAATTAAATAATTCTCTTAAATCTATTTAATTACCTCTGTAGATAAATTGTTGGGCAAACAAGCATAAAAATTAGATTAAATAATATAATTAAATTATAATTATAATTGGGGTAAAAGTTTAGATCATCACATGATGAAAATTGGGTTCATAAGATCACTAGATTATTAAATTAATTACACATAATTGTGTTCATAAAGCGTTCAATTTTTCATAAAGAAAGACATAAAATTGATAAAAAAAAGTAGAAAAAGAAATACAATCAATCTCTTGAATTGTAGTATTAATTTCTTCTTGAATCTCTACAAAAATTGTCTTTTGTTGAATTGTTTTTGTATTTTTCTCTCTTTTTAGCTCCAAAAAATGACCAAAATTATGATAATGGAGGCAAATTATGGTTTATGGAGTGATTATGGGCTTAAATAAAGCTCAGGTGCGATCTAAACCGTCAGATCAGCTTCAGATTAAAGGCTATGTTCAAAACAAGCAAAACTGATAGTTCCATCCAATCACAGCGCGACACGTGGTAGGGGAAATTCACTGGGTGAATCAGGGAGCGATGCATGGTAGGGGAGAATGGTTAGAGTAACCACTTGCTGAGTTAACGATACACGGCACAACGTGATTTGCATGGAGTAAAGGTGTAGCGACATGTGGCATGGTGCGAGAAGCAACTTCTGAACTCGGATTGAATGCCATGTTGACACATGTCACATGTTTCATCCCCTTACAAGAAGTGCGACATGATTAGCTCTCTGTGCTTGCGTGGCATCTACGTGGCTTGCCCAATCAACTCCTGATTCGTCATGTGTTAAAATTTCATAAAAATTCCAAAAATTATATTTTCACCCCTTTTCATTGAAAAACTTATATTTTAATATTTTTGTCCCCAAAAAATACTATTTATTGAATAAAAAAATTAAATATTAAGTAAAAAAAGTGTGCTAATGAATCTATTTTCATAGAGTCATCAACTACACATATAGGGTTTATATGTGGTTTAACTTATTATATCATATGCCATGTAGGATCTGTAATTATGCTAGTATAATCTATGTTTGAATTGTGTATGATTTCACGTACTAAAATTTAAACTTTGATTAGAATGCTTTAATTATCTTCACATGCTTCTACATACTGAATTATATATCTGTTGATTAAAGTGTTTTGAATGCTTGTGTCATTTATTTACTATTGTTGTATTTGATTTTTCGTTGCTTGTGGGTGTGAGTCCTTTAAAAGTCTATATCTTATTACTTTGGTTGAGTATTGGATTACAAACCTTTTCAATTGATATCAGAACATGTACATCTTTTTTGGATTTAACTGTTCTGGTGTTGATCTTTGTCCCTTTCTTTATGTGTTTAATTCTATTAATTCTCTCATAATGGATGATATGGGAGGTTTGATAAGTAGTTCACCTCAATTCAATAGATTGTGTTATTTTTTAGGAGATGTCAAATGTGTTTATACTTGATATCTATAAACAATAATGTTTGGTCGTTTAATGTACAAAAGTTTGATAGTCAAATTTTGTGTTTATAAAAAAATTGCAAGTGTACAAATCATTTATAGTAAGTAGCAGATATACTCTCGTGATCGTCTCTCAATGAATTGTAGTGGCTTTAAAAATTAATTAATTTTCTAATTTAGTTAAGAAAATAAACAAATTCTAAACATTCTAACAATTTACATGTTTGTGAAACAAAATCATAAATTCTAAATTAAATAAACATCTAAAGAAAAATAAGTAAGAAAAAACAAATAAATTATAGCGATAAATGAAAACAGATAAATTAACTATATTCGAACCTAATATATGGGATTTTAGCGAGTATAATCCTTCGTGAACAGAACAAATTGAATGATTTAAACGTACTTTAGATTTATTGATTTAATTTCTTTTTAAATAAAACTCCCTATAATCAATTCTTCCTTAATCAAGGTTGAAATTGATTATATTGTAAACTTTAAGAAATTTATATATACTAAAATTCTCAATTGATTTATAACTTCCCTTGATAGGATTTGAGATTAAAAATTGACAATTAAGGTAGATATATTCTTTAAACATAAATAAGGATTTAGCCTCTTTAAATTATAATTAAAGTTCTCTTTCAACCGTTAAAATTAATATAAATCAATAAAATTAAAATAGACTCTTATTCATTATTTACAATTAAGTACAATTGATATGTCTAATATCTAATTTTAAAATATTTTCTTTAATCATAAATCAAGAATTCGTCCATCATTAATTTATGATTAAAGATATGAAGAATGTGAATAAGAAATAAATCATTACTTGTATTTATTTAAAACATAAAACTGTTCTTCCAATCATTAAAAGCAGAGACTAAAACTCCATATACATATTAGAAAGAGAAAGGAAACATAAAACAATAAAATTACTCCTTGGTAAAATTGATTTCAAATCTTTGAATGGGCTATCAATATCTTCTTCAAATCTTTGGATCATCTTTATAATTGGAGGGTTTTCTTTTTATATATTCACATGGTGGTGGAACGGATAACCTAAAAACTAATTTAAAATTACTCTTATATTCTACACAAACTAAAAAAATATGTGAAAAGCTTAGAAACTGAGGCATTAGTGTTGAGGTTTGTTTTGTAAAGAGAAGGAAATGTGTTTATGTAAGTGAGGAAAGAAAGAGAAAATGGGAGAGAATAGTGGTTTGTGAGGGAAATATTAATGGGCATCGTGACCTACTTTTATCTATGTAGTGTCCTGCATTCATTTTGGTACACATAAAGTCATGATCCAAGAAGGTGGTGTCATGACACACTTTTTCTTCCTTTATAGCCTACGTTGTTCAGTATGTCTCTAATTGTTTTATTGCTTCACCTCTTACAAACTTGGTTGGTACATATGTAAGACTTACCTATTTATTCTTTTATTCTTATAAGTTACACTTGAGTGCTCTATGGCATGATTCTTCATGTGTTGATCTTTTAAATCAATGTGAAGCTATAAGTACTTAAAAAATAAAAAAACATACCTATAATTATGAAAATATAGATTTGTTTAATTAATGATAAAAATAATGTTAATTCAAATATATGTAGTTCATTTAAATGTAAATAAATCGCGTAATATTAATGCTTTTCAAGCACTCATCACAACTCTTAACTAGCTTCTTACTAGACTCTATCAAGGAAAACAAAAAATGAAAAACTAAAAACAAAAACTAAAATAAATAAACTAAACTCACCTAACCTAAATCACTTCTGTAGATTGACATGATTGCATTTAGCATATGCAACAAGCCTTTAAATCCCCATGTTGCCTTAGTAGACGAGTTTAAGTCTCGTGAAAGTTATCAATGATGATATCCACAAAGATCAAACAAAATGTAACAAATTAAAAGAAATGATAAAAAAACAAACAAATAACAAAACTTAAAACTAAAATGAAAAAATAACAAAGTTTCTCATGCTTTAGTCTTTTATTTTTCTTAGTTCATAATCAAAATTAATTTAAAGTATAAGTTAGATCAAATCTTGAAGATTCACAGTTTATTGTTAAAATTAGTTGCAAATCATAAATTCATATTTGATATAAAAAATATATCAATATTGACTCATCCAATTTTAGTATTAGGAATCCAAATTCACTTTGACTCTAAATCTCACAAGCCATAGTCTCAATATTACACTGATCCTATGAGTTTAATCACTCAGCTAAAGATATATGTCAATAGAGTTTATGTAAAGAAATATACTAATAGATTTGCATATGTTTAAAGAAAAATGCTCAAAATAGTGCGTAACATTTGATCTCGTAAAAGGAATCATATAAAGGAATCAAATACTATTTTCATGCATTAAGTAAAACTATCAAGTATATGCCTTTAGAGATGAATGGAAATGCAATAATGTCAAAGTTATTTATTTCCTATATTTCTTTTGTAATAACCATTCACACAACATGATAAACTTTTGGGTTGAGTTATACTATTGATTTTTCTCTGCTTTTTAGAGAGTGGATCCATGTACATATTTATAGGATTTTGGTGAATGGCTACTTTTGGCTTTCTTTTGTATTAGCTTTAAGGAATCCTAGATATATATCTTTTTGTGAAAGTCATGTATGAATAAAGAAGTTATACACCTTTAATTTCTACCAAAATCATTCAATTTAAGCAATAAAAATAAGTATATGACACTTTATTAGATGTAAAAATGTTAACATTCAATGAAAAATCTATAAAGTAATCTAGCAATTAAAAATGATAAGAAGAGTGTTTAAAGTAGTATAAAAATATTATCACTTAGAATGGAACGATAAAGGCTCAAAATATTCTCACAAGGTAGTCTCCACTATTTGATTCCTAAACACCAATTTTGGGTTTATCTTAACTTCGATATTTTATCTTGAAACATAAATTATGACAAAAACAAACTAATTATTACATTACTCCATAACATGTTTAAGACATTAATCTAATAGTACAAAGACTCAATCATTTGATTAAATAGAGTAGCTTCGTCTTAGTAAATTAAATTATCAAGGGTTACACCTTCTCATAAGCTCAGTTACTACAAATGAATCTTCTCTAATTGCTAAGTTTATGACTACCAAGAAAGCATGGGACTTCTTGGAAAATATATATGATAGATGCTTTCATTAGATGAATGTTTTGACTCTAGAAACAATAGTAGCAACCATTCTTAACTACTATACTCTAATGGCTTCCCATTCTGAGACTACCCCTTCTAGTTTCTCTTATTTGATGATGTAGGTGATAATGATAAATTTTCCCTTCAAGAATCCTATGACTAGCTTGTGTATGATAACCCTAAGTTGAAGAAATATATGTCCAAGATCTGCAACAATCTTGTAGAAAAGAATAAGGAGCATTTGACCTCTTTGGTCAACTACTCAATCTCACCTTGGATTGTGAAAATGATGTGAACAACATGAAGTTAAATTTGGATAACCACATTAAGTCACTTCATATTCTCCTCTATGATAATGAGAAGTGTCTTGCTCGTATATGTGAGCTTGACAAGTCACTCAGATAGAGTGTTTGATACCCTCAAAGATCAATGTACCCTTGACTCATTTTCATGTAATTCAGATGTTGTTTGCAAAAGTAAGAAAGACATTTGCACCTTAGAAGATGAAAAGGCCATTCTTGAGTCCTTTGGTGATGTGCTTAGTACATAAAGCTTTCCTTTTTATCCTATTTCTGAAAAGTATGGCTTCTTCTCTTCCTTTAACTCTCATGAAGATCTCACCAAGCTATGATAAGAATCTGTTGAATCATATTGAAGAATTGTTGAATCTTTTGGTCACTTTGACCATTGAAACTTTAGCCCTATAGAATAAAGCTATTGAGATTTGTAAAGTTTTTAATTCTTGTCTTGGTATCTCTCCCAATGAAAAATTATAAATTGTAATGTGGTTCATACAAATTTGAAGGTATAAGCATTCAGTAGTTGGTACTTTGATAGTGGATGTTCTACACACATGATTGGAGATACATCCTTCTTCACCAATCTAACTCTCTCGAATGATGGTATAGTTACTTTTGGTGATGGTAATAAATATTTAACTTATGGAAGAAGATAAGTGCTCCAAGAATTCCCGAACTTAAGGATGTTCTCTTCGTGGAAGGTCTTAAGGCTAATCTTATCAACATTAGCCAAATCTATGACAACAAGTACACATTAATTTCACCAAAAAGGATTGCAAGTTGTATGATGATTTGGAAAAAAACTTTGATGAAAGGCATAAGGTCAAATGATAACTATTATTCTGAGGGTTCTATTCCTAAGTTTGTATGTGACATGTTAAGCTTGAGAACTAAAGAATTAGGGCATCAACATCTAGGACATGTCAACTACAAATTGTTGAAGAGAATTTCAAATCTTAAAGTAGTCTTGTGTCTTTCCTTTATCTCTTCATCCTTAAGAATGTGTGTGGTCCATGTCAGATGGGAAACAAAGAAAAAGCTAGCACAAACTACGAGCATTGGTGGGAGGAAGTATATTTTGGTTATTATTGATGATTTCTCAAAGTACACCTAATTTTTGTTTATGAGAGAAAAAATTGAAGCTTTTGATAAGTTCAAATCCTTGTGTATCAAGCTTCAAAATGAGAAATTTGAATTCATTGGTACAATCATCAAAATAAAGAGTCACCATAGAAAGGAATTTGAGAATTTCACGTTCAATACCTTTTGTGATGAAATGGGAATTCAAGATGAGTTTTCTATAACCAAGATCCCTTAACAAAATTTCATAGTTGAAAAGAAAAATAGAGCTACTTAAGAGATGGAAAGAGTCATGTTGATTAGTAAAAACTTAACAAAATATTGTTGGGTTAAAGCTCTTAACACTACTTGTTATAAGCTGAATAATTGCTTCTTAAAGCCTGATACTTCTCAATCATCATATAATCTTATTGTCACGACCCTAAATTTCAAATAGCGATCGTGACCTGAATGAAACAATCCAAAGAGACTAGAAAGAGACTTAGAGATTTAGAGGATTCGAGAGCAAAGCAAGAACATAAGAGAGTTTGTAAAGAATTCCTTGTATTGCTCTTAGAGAGGTTATCTTACAATTTCCCAAGGATTCCAAGGATGATTACAAATGAAGACCAATAGGTCTATTTATAGTATGGCACCAATCTTAAGACTATGCCACAAGTTTCTAGATCCTTCTATGTCTAGAATGTACAAGAATATCTTACATTATTCTAGTTCTATCTACAATGTGCCACAAGGTTCTAGGACCTTCTAGTCAAGTCTAACCAACTCTAGAGTCTTCTCGGATTGTCTAGTTCCTTCATGCAAGTTCCAAGATGTTCCAAAAGCTTCTAAAGACTTCTACATCCTTCTCGAACCATCCAGTATGTTCTAGAATATTCTAGCACCTTCTAGGGTACTCTGGAACATTCTAGAGTCTTCAATGCTTAAGTTGAGTCCATCCAACTCTAGCTCCCTCTAGACATCTCTAGGACACTCTATAACTTTCCCATGTAGTAACTTGTAAAAATTCTAGATCCTTTAGGCAACCACCATTTCTTTGGATTTTTCCATTTGATAAGGGCTCATTACTGGTGGTCTTGTACTGGGTTCCAACTCAATTTTGTGGTCCACCATTCTCCTTGGAGGTAACCATTTGGGTAACACCTTAGGCATCACATCATGGAACTTATCTAAGACAACTTGTACTTCTGTTGGAAAGCTTAGTTTTGGTGGCGCCTCCTCATCGTCGTACTCCTTTAAGATGGCCAAGTAACTCTCTTCTTCCCTATTTAATCCCTTCTTGAATTGAAGCACTGGCAGAGCTTGGGTATTAGGTCTGATGGACCTCTTTTTTGGTACCACACTAGCCTTTCATCCATCCATAATGCACATAGAGATTGAGCATGGCACAAGGAAAGCTCTAACCTGGTCCAAGAACTCCATGCCAAATACTACCGAGATTTCATCCATAGGTGCCACTAATAAGTCCACTGGGCCAATCCATGCACCAAGACTAACCTTAACTCCACGAGCAATGCCTTGGAGAGGTAGCGCTATTGAGTTAACCATTTTGAGAGATACTCCTCCATTGACAACCTTAATACTGAGTATCTTTGCTCCTCTAGTGAAACAAAGTTATGAGATACACCTGTGTCAACCAAAGCTTTGGCGACCTTCCCATTGATGGTTATATCTATAAACATCAAGCCTTTGGGGGTCTTCGGGGTGCTCTGTAATGCACCAAGTAGCCGTAACGAACCCATCTTTGTGCCTTCATCAATCTCACCTCCATCTTGGTCATGAGTGGAGGAAACTATGGCACTCAATCCCTTTCTTTTAGGACACTCATGTGCCCAATGCGGTCCGTCTCATATGAAGCACGTCACATGGGGTTTCGAGGCACCACAATTGATAAGAGCTAAATTATTGCATTTTTGTTATGATTTAAATGTAGATATTTGTGTGAAAATTGTGTTTATTTGATTATTTAATCCACAAATGTCATTTCATTGGTATTTCAGGTTTAAAGTGCAATTTCAGGTAAAATCATGATTTTGGAGAAGTTAGGGACAAAGTACAATGATCGGGATTGAATCAAAGAAAAAGAAAACAAAATTTCAAAATTTGGAATCTCGTCGCCGGCCAAATACATATCGCCGCCGGCCAAGTGCATCTCGCAGCCGGCCACAATAATCCCATCGCTGGCGAGATTTAGCGGAACCGAAATCGTAAGTTTTCCAGAAATCTCGCCGCGGTGAGAATAACTTCGCCGCCGGCGAGTTTCGTTCGAAAACATTTTTTTATGCTGTTTTGTTCCAAAATTTCCCTCCAAAACCCTAGACCTATATATACATTATGATGGAGAAGGAGGCCACGGCAGAAAGCAGCGTTCAAAGGAATTTTTGGAGAAGAGAAGGAAATTTTGGAGAAACTTGAAGGATCTTCACCATTGTTGCTACCAAGCCTTCATCTTCTAGAGTTTTTCATCTCTTCTCCTTAGTTTTTTATATTATGTAGTTTATTGATATTTGTTATTCATGGATTCAATTGAAATAATGTTTGTTCTTATTTTCGTTATGAACTAATTCGTTTTTTCTAAGGCTATGATGTAGTTGAATCATGAAAATATGATTTCTTTTGTTATGGTTATATGAATTCATTGTTTTCAAGTCGAGTATTTATTTCCATGCTTAATGCTTTTAAATTTCTGATCAAGATTTAGATGATTTGTTGCATTATATTGAGACCGAGAGGAGATGTGTAATGAATGCTTCTTGTGATAAATACCGTATGTTGAATGCGAGTTTGACACCTAATGCATGATGTATGTGGTTATTCCAGAAATTCCATAAATTGTAATGTGCTTATTTGTGATTAAATCTTCATAGAAATATAGTCGGTTTTCATAGATAAGTAATTCTAATATAACTTGAGAAAGAGTATTGGATAAGTTTGGGTTTTTCAACCATCACTTTTAAATTTGATTCTCATAAAACATAACTTGAAATCGGATTGAATTGATTTAGCGAAATCAAATTCCTTAGCGTTTTTAATCATTTGTGAACAACATTAAATTTTGTTATTTGCGTTTAGTTTTATGTTAATTTGCTTTTAAAACAATTTCAACAATTTGGTTTTTAAATAAAATTAGGGTTAGTCAATTTCGGTACTTAGTAACGCCATTCCTTGTGGGTTCGATATCCGTACTTTTGTACACTTTATTACTTGAACGATTCGTACACTTGCGAAAATACGCATCAAGTTTTTGGCGCCATTCTTGCAGGAATGGTTTGATTTTATTAATATCGATACTACCTAATCTTAGTTTTAATTTGAAGTTAATTTTCTTTATCATTGTTTCATTTTTAATTTTGTTTAATTTGCTCTTTTAATTCATTTATCATAAAAAAGGGTAATTTTGTGTTGTTTTTGTGCTAGTTAATTTTATGGTTGTAGGATTGTTGTATGAGACGTACAAGAAGCCTTAACCAATTTCCATTTGACCCTGAGATTGATAGAACATTTAGGCGTCTAAACCGAGAGAGAAGGCGTTCAACCTCACCTCCTAATAGACAATCAAATATGGATCCACCATTTGTTGAGGGAGGTGGAAATCATAGAGCTTTGAGGGATTATGATGTGCCTAATGTTGCTGGAACTACTTCGGGTATAAGGAGGCCAACCGTTCAAGCAAATAACTTTGAGATAAAACCATCCTTTATCCAAATGGTTCAATCAAATCAGTTTGGGGGAATGTCAAAGGATGATCCAAATGCACATATTGCTTACTTTTTGGAGGTGAGTGATCTTTACAAGATAAATGGTGTGTCTAAAGATGCTATAAGATTGAGGGTTTTTCCTTTTTCACTTCGGGATAAAGCCAAGGAGTGGCTAAACTCATTACCACCAGGATCAATTACAACATGGAATGAATTGGTTCAGAAATTCTTGTCCAAGTTCTTTCCTCCTGCTAAGACAGCAAAATGGAGAAATGAAATCACATCTTTTACACAATATGACCAAGAATCATTGTATGAAGCTTGGGAAAGATTCAAAGAAATGTTGAGGAAGTGCCCATATCATGGTATACCAATTTGGCTGCAAGTCTCTACATTTTATAATGGGTTGGTTTCAAACTATCGTGCAATGATTGATGCTGCAGCTGGAGGGTCTTTAATGGGAAAAACACCGGAGGATGCTCATGAGTTATTAGAGATTATGGCTGAAAACAACAATCAGTGGCATTCAGAGCGGGTAATATCAAAAAGACCAGTAGCAGTGCATGAAATTGATTCAGTGAATGCTTTGTCGGCTCAAGTTGCTGCTCTTTCAAGAAAGATGGATTCTTTGTCATCCAAATTCGAATCCAAACCAACTACACAATGTGATTTATGTGGTGGAAATCATGCTAGTATCGAGTGCCAAGCTGGAAATCCATTTGCTTCACCAAATGCTGAGCAAGCAAATTATGTTTCCAATTTCCAAAAACCTCAACCTAACCCATATTCGAACACCTACAATCCAGGTTGGAGAAATCATCCAAATTTGTCATGGGGAAATAACCAAGGGGGATTCAAACACCCATCATATTCCTACCAACCCTGAGATAAGAAACAAATAGATTTGGAAGTAATTTTGGGAAAGTTCATTGAGGAGACAAGAACAAATTTCAGAAATCAAGAGGCAATCAATAGGGACATCCAAAACCAACTAGAGCAGCTTTCAAAGCAGATTGTAGAAAGATCTCAAGGATCATTGCCTAGTGACACAATAAATCCCAAAGAGCATGTAAAGGGTATCATATTGAGAAGCGGTAAAGAACTTGAATGGCAAGGGAAATCAGAGAAAATGATGGAAAAATCTAAAGTAAAGCCATCAACATCCCAAGATGTTCAACCTTTCCCAAATGCGAAATATGAGCCTCCTATCCCATATCCTCAAAGATTGAATAAGGAAAAGATTGATAATCAATTTGATAAATTTTTGGATATTTTTAAGAAATTGCATATTAACATTCCTTTTGCAGAGATGTTGGAACAAATGCCCAAGTATGCAAAATTCATGAAGGAAATTCTATCAAAGAAGAGGAAGCTGGGAGATTATGAAACTGTCATGCTAAATGAGGAGTGTAGTGCAGTTCTTCAAAGAAAACTGTCACAGAAATTGAAAGACCCAGGGAGTTTTACTATACCTTGTACTATAGGAAGTTGCAATTTTGATAAAAGTCCTATGTGATTTAGGAGCAAGCATTAATTTGATGCCACTTTCTATTTTCAGAAAACTAGGGCTGGGAGAAGTAAAACCCACTTCAATCTCTCTACAATTAGCGGATCGATCGGTGAAATATCCTCTAGGGGTAATTGAGGATGTTTTAATTAAAGTTGACAAATTTATTTTCCCTGTAGATTTCGTGGTGCTTGACATGGAGGAAGATAGAGAGGTACCGTTGATATTGGGGAGACCGTTCCTTGCAACTGGAAGAACATTGATTGATGTTTAGCAAGGAAAGCTCATTCTACGGGTGCAAGATGAACAAGTGACTTTTGATGTTTTTGAAGCAATGAAATTTCCAAGTGAGGTACATTCTTGTTTTCAAATTAACACTCTTGACAAGTTAATCTTGGAAACTTTTGTGGAGAGAATTCCATTGCTACCACTAGAAGCTTGCCTTGTGAAATCTGCAACAAATGAGATGGATGAAATGAGGAATGATGCTTATGAGAATGACCGAATATACAAGGAAAAGATGAAGGTTTGGCATGATAAGCACATTTTGAGGCAAAACTTTGAGGTGGGAGAGAAAGTCTTTGCTTTATAAATCCTGTCTCAGACTTTTTCCAAGAAAACTAAAATCTCGTTGGTCAGGACCTTTTCTAGTAACCAAGGTGTTTCCTTATGGAACAATTGAGATCAGTCATGAAACAAAGGGAACTTTCAAGGTAAATGGACAACAGTTGAGGCCATATTTTGACGGAGAATTCAACAAGCAGAAAGATAACATAAAAGTCTAGCTAATGACTATAACTTAAAGCGCTTAATGGGAGGCAACCCATCAGATTTGTTTTCTTATCTTTTATCTCATTTTATTTTAGAAATTTTAAATTCTGCACTTCATTTTATGATAATTTTATTTTTAATTAAATTTGCTTATTTTATTTGTCTTGCAGGTAAGAAAAAAAAAGCCATATACAGTTTTTCTTTCTTACATTGAGGACAATGTAAGGTTTTGGTTGGGGGTGCGGTAAACGGTAAATCTTTTCTTCCCTTCATTTTTATTAGTTTTGTTTGTGTGTTTATTTGTGTTTAATTTTGATTTTCCATTTATTTTTCTACATTTTGATTTAATTTCTTTTATTTTTATTTTTTATTTTATTTGCATTTTACTTATTTTAATTTGCACGTTGATGATAATAATGTGATTGTGATAACAAGTAGCTTTTAGAAGACATTAAATTTTGCTTCGGTTTAAAGATAATTTCAAATGTTGATTTTACCTAGTTGGCGACTCTTTTGGTATGTGGTATGATTTGGTTGATTAGTCTAAATGCTTAGAGAAGTCTTATGTGCGAATTTTTCATGGACATTTTTGTGATCTCAACAAACTCTAGAACTCATTTGAAAACCTCTTGAGGCGAAATAATTTGGAATTACACTGTTTAGAATAGGATATATGCCATTTTTGGATCGATTGTGCCATTTTAAGCCTACCTTGTTATCTTTATATCACTAGTTACCTCATTGAGCCGATTTAAATATATTGTTAGCCTTATTTTTCTTTCTTTTTGCCTTCTATAACCTACCTTTTATTTAGCCAATATATATATATATATATATATATATATATATATAATTCCTACCTTATTTGTTAAGAGCACTTAATTTTGAACACAAACTTTTCAAGAGAAATTGGAGTAAGGATGGAATAAAAAAAAGAAAAAAAAAGACATCTTCCACATATATTGGAAGAAATTGGTTGGGGGTTATGTTTAAAAAAAACAACGAAGAAAAGAAAAGAAAAGAAAAAGAGAAAAAGGGCCTTCACACTCTAGTAAATAAAAGAGTGTTAGTAATGGATGTACTGAGGTGAAAGATCGAGGAAGAATTTTGTTTATCTTTGGAAAAATGGGTTATGATCGGAAGAAACAATTTGGGTTAAATGGTGTTACTCTTTTACTTAATTGGTTGTGTTTAATCTAATAAGTGCTATTATTTGTATTTTGACACTTCCCGTTCTTTCTTAACCAAATACCTGAGCCTAACATTACAAGCCTAATAAAGTCCTATTGATCCGAAGTGGTGTATTTTTCTTCATTAGTGGAGAGAGTTTTGAAGAGTGAGCCTATGGAGTTTGAGATTTCACCTTTTTGTTTGTGGATGTTCTGCATAATATTATCTGGGCATTATGGCTATTGGTTTGTGGTTTGATGGATGTTTAAGAGTCAATAACAAAAGTGAAATTGGCATTTGAGATTTCTTAAAACTTAGGTGACATTTAATTATTCTATATGTTGGGTGTTATTTACAATTTTTGAGACATTTGTGCAAATTATTTTTTATGTTATGTTATTGTTTTAAGTTAGGATAGTTATAGGTAAGATGTTTGTGGGTGTCATCACTGGAAGCCCTCACATAAAGTTTGAGCATGGCACAAGGAAAGCTCTAACCTGGTCCAAGAACTCCATGCCGAATACTACCGAGATTTCATCCATAGGTGCCACTAATAAGTCCACTGGGCCAATCCAAGCACCAAGACTAACCTTAAATCCACGAGCAATGCCTTGGAGAGGTAGCGCTGTTGATTTAACCATTTTGAGAGATACTCCTCCATTAACAACCTTAATACTGAGTATCTTTACTTCCTCTAGTGAAACAAAGTTATGAGATACACCTATGTCAACCAAAGCTTTGGCGACCTTCCCATTGATGGTTATATCTATAAACATCAAGCCTTTGGGGGTCTTCGGGGTGCTCTGTAATGCACCAAGTAGCCGCAAAGAACCCATCTTTGTGCCTTCATCAGTCTCACCTCCATCTTGGTCATGAGTGGAGGAAACTATGGCACTCAATGCCTTTCTTTTAGGACACTCATGTGCCCAATGCGGTCCGTCTCATATGAAGCACGTCACATGGGGTTTCGAGGCACCACAATTGATAAGAGCTAAATTATTGCATTTTTGTTATCATTTAAATGTAGATATTTGTGTGAAAATTGTGTTTATTTGATTATTTAATCCACAAATGTCATTTCACGGGTATTTCGTGTTTAAAGTGCAATTTCAGGTAAAATCATGATTTTGGAGAAGTTAGGGACAAAATACAATGATCGGGATTGAATCAAAGAAAAAGAAAACAAAATTTCAAAATTTGGAATTTCGCCGCCGGCGAAAACCTTACAGAGAAAATGTTGAAAATCTTCCCGAGAGCACGGATTTTGGCAAAGCAATCTCGCCGCCGGCCAAATACATCTCGCCGCCGGCCAAGTGCATCTCGCCGCCGGCCACAATAATCCCGCCGCTGGCGAGATTTAGCGGAACCGAAATCGTAAGTTTTCCAGAAATCTCGCCGCGGCGAGAATAACTTCGCCGCCGGCGAGTTTCGTTCGAAAACATTTTTTATGCTGTTTTGTTCCAAAATTTCCCTCCAAAACCCTAGACCTATATATACATTATGATGGAGAAGGAGGCCACGACAGAAAGCAGAGTTCAAAGGCATTTTTGGAGAAGAGAAGGAAATTTTGGAGAAACTTGAAGGATCTTCACCATTGTTGCTACCAAGCCTTCATCTTCTAGAGTTTTTCATCTATTCTCCTTAGTTTTTTATATTTTGTAGTTTATTGATATTTGTAATTCATGGATTCAATTGAAATAATGTTTGTTCTTATTTTCGTTATGAACTAATTCGTTTTTGCTAAGGCTATGATGTAGTTGAATCATGAAAATCTGATTTCTTTTGTTATGGTTATATGAATTCATTGTTTTCAAGTCAAGTATTTATTTCCATGCTTAATGCTTTTAAATTTCTGATCAAGATTTAGATGATTTGTTGCATTATATTGAGACCGAGAGGAGATGTGTAATGAATGCTTCTTGTGATAAATACCGTATGTTGAATGCGAGTTTGACACCTAATGCATGATGTATGTGGTTATTCCAGAAATTTCATAAATTGTAATGTGCTTATTTGTGATTAAATCTTCATAGAAATATAGTCGGTTTTCATAGATAAGTAATTCTAATATAACTTGAGAAAGAGTATTGGATAAGTTTGGGTTTTTCAACCATCACTTTTAAATTTGATTCTCATAAAACATAACTTGAAATCGGATTGAATTGATTTAGCGAAATCAAATGCCTTAGCGTTTTTAATCATTTGTGAACAACATTAAATTTTGTTATTTGCATTTAGTTTTATGTTAATTTGCTTTTAAAACAATTTCAACAATTCGGTTTTCAAATAAAATTAGGGTTATTCAATTTCGGTACTTAGTAACGCCATTCCTTGTGGGTTCGATATCCGTACTTTTGTACACTTTATTACTTGAACGATTCGTACACTTGCGAAAATACGCACCACAATCCTCCCTTTCCTTCTCCTTATCTCGTCATTTGATTGAGGAGCCATTTTTGTTATTTTTTTGGCCCTGACTTTTGGCATAGCCTCCTACATTCTTTCTTTCACCAAACTTTCTATCAATGGCCTTTGAACTCTCTTTGTTTGTGGAGTAATCAATAAGGCTCTTTGCAACCACAATGGCCGAAGATAAGTCTTGGACACCATATTGCTTAAGTTCAAGGTTAGCCCACGATTGAAGACCATCCATGAACAAGAATAGGGAAACCTTGTCTGATGTGTTAGGGACTTCTAGTAGCAAGGTTGTGAACTCCTTCAGATAGTCCCTTATGCTACATGTTTGCTTTAACTATCGTAATCGGCCCTTTGCCTCCTCTTCAAAATTTACAGGGAAGAATTGGATTTTGAAATCCCTTTCGAAATCATCATAGGTTTCAATTGTGCATACCCCTCATTGCACATTATCATGCCTTTGTCTCCACGCATAGCAGTGTCAGACAAGTACATGGCAATAGTTCGGATCTTTCTAGCATGGTCCGTTATGCCAGTAGCCTCAAAATATTGTTCAAGCCCCCATATGAAGTTCTCAACTTCCCTAGCATTCCTAGCACTATTGAAGGTCTTTGGCTTGGGAACATCCACCTTCTTGGCCTCAATGATGGTGGTTGTGCAAGTTCCTGAGGCCATAGCCCGCTTAAAAAGAGCTAGGTTACCACCCATATCCTCGACTCTGAGCAACACATTAGCAATTTCTCTTTGGACAAGATCCCTTACCTTGGCAAGTTTGGCCTTCAATCCATCGGTCTCTTGCCTTAACCCACCATCTAGCTCATTAAGAGACATCTTGACTGCTGCATTTATCTCCACATCCTCAGCCTCCAAGTCATTGCAACATTCCTCTAAGTTGTCCACTCGGTCAAATAGCTCCCCTAAGCTGTCTTGCGCACTCTTAACACATGCTTCTAAGCTAGAAATAATGTCTTTAGACTTGGCTTGAGACTCCTTTAGTGGTTTTTGAACTTCCTCACACCCACATTCCATTGGTGGAACATCCACACTTGGTGTAGTTGGGGCATTTTTCTTCATTATTCCAAGGATAGTAATGCTTCAACCTAAAGCTCTGATACCAACTGTCATGACCCTAAATTTCAAATAGCGATCGTGTGGCACTTAGCAGGGTCCATTGCACTAAGCCTACCTTTCAACCCGAACAAAACACTCCAAAGAGACTAGAAAGAGACTTAGAAGTTTAAAGCATTCAGGAGCAAAGCAAGAACACAAGAGAGTTTGTAAAGAATGCCTTGTATTGCTCTTAGAGAGGTTATCTTACAATTTTCCAAGGATTCCAAGGATGATTACAAATGAAGACCAATAGGTCTATTTATAGTGTGGCACCAAGCTTAAGACTATGCCACAAGTTTCTAGATCCTTATATGCCTAGAATGTACAAGAATATCTTACATTGTTCTAGTTATATCTACAATGTGTCATAATGTTCTAGGACCTTCTAGTCAAATCTAGCCAACTCTAGAGTCTTCTAGGATTGTCTAGTTCCTTCATGCAAGTTCCAGGATGTTCTAGAAGCTTCTAGAGACTTCTAGATCATTCTTGAACCATCAAGCATGTTCTAGAATATTCTAGCACCTTCCAGCACCTTCTAGCACACTTTGGAACATTCTAGAGTCTTTAAGGCTTGAGTTGAGTCCATCCAACTCTAGCTCCCTCTAGACATCTCTAGGCCAATCTAGAACTTTCCCATATAGTAACTTGTAGAAAGGCTAGATCCTTTAGGCAACCACTATTTCTTTGGATTTTAAGGTAAAATTTGAGCGGGATGTAACATTATGCATAGAAAGAGACCACATGTTAAGCACCTTTGAATGTTTGGTAGTTCTTTCTATATTCCTAGAGATAGGGTGAATCTAGACAAGTTTAAGGCCAGTTTACCAAGTGTATAATCTAAGAACTTATACTGTAATGGAATCTATAAATGTTGTGATAGAGGACTCTGGAGCAACCACACTTGTTTAATTTGATGATAGTGAGATATTTGGGGTTTGGGACACTCTCGAAAATACTATTGATAATGTTGAGACACCTTCTACTTTAACTTCTATTGATTCTCATAGAACTTTTGAAGATGAAAAAGAATAATTTTCCTTTCCTAAATGGTCAAAGAAAGCTCATTATGTGGATGACATAATCGATAATGTGGAACATGAAGTTAAGATGAGATGTTAGTTACAAAAGACCTAGAACTATTTCTGTTTCACTTCCACTATCCTTCCTAAAAATGTTACGAAAGCCATGTAGGACGTACACTAAGTCAAGTCCAGGTAGGATGAACTTAATTAGTTTTAAATAAATGATGTCTGGTACTTGGTTCCCAAACCTACAAACAAAATGTTATTAGTACACATTGGCTATACAAAAAAAAAAGATGAAAATAGGGTTATTACTCGAAATAAGTCTTGCCTTATTGCTCAAGGTTATACTCATATTGAAGGAATAGACTTCAATGAAACCTTTTCTCATGTTTCCCGCCTTGAGTATGTTACCCTACTCCTTAGGCTTGCTTGTTACTTTAGGTTTAAGCTATATCAGATGTATGTTAAGACTTATTTTTTGAATGGAGTTATCAAAGAAGAGGTCTATTTGGAAAAACCTAAAGGGTTTGAAGACCCTCACTTTCCCAGCTATGTGATGGGATTTAAGAAAGTGTTGTATTATTTGAAACAAGATCCCCATGCTTGGTATGAGCGTCTTACCATGTTTCTTCTCACTAATGGAGTTTTGGGAGAAATTAATGATGAAACTTTATTTGTTTCAAGAATTCAAGGTTAGGTTGTTGTTGCCAAAGTTTAATGACATCATTTTTGGGTCTACTAAGGATGGTCTAGCTCAAAATTTTGTTGCCATTATGCCAAGTGAGTTTGAGATGAGTTTAGGTGCTGAGTTGAAATTCTTCCTTAGATTTCAAATCAAATAGATGAAAGATGGGATCTTTCTATCTCAAGAAAAATATTCCAAGGATTTGGTTAAGAAATTTGGTTTGAAAATATCATTCTAGCTTGGACTCCTATGAGTATCACTTTTAAACTTCATCAAGATCCTTCTGGAAAGGAAGTAGAACAAAATTTGTACATGAGTATGATCGTGAATCTTTTGTAACTGACTGCGAGCTATCTTGAAATCTCTTTCAGTATAGGAGTTTATGCTAGATAACAGGCTAGCCCTAAATAATCACATCTTACTGCAGTCAAACGAATCATCAAAATTTAATATATGGCTTCCTCTAGATACTAATACAAAGTTAGTTAGGTATTTTGATATCGACTAGGCTGGGTGCAATGATGACCGAAAAGTTCATCTGGGGGTTGTTTCTACATAGGTAATTCCTTGATTTCTTGGCATAGTAAGAAGTAGAGCTTAGTATCCCTTTCCACTATGAGGCTAAGTATATTGCTACAGGGTTGTTTTGTTCACAATTACTTTGAATGAAGAAAATGTTATCACACTATGGTATCATGGTTAAAAACCTTCTTTTACTTTGTGGCAACACCAGTGCTATATGAATCTCTAAAAATTAGGTCCAACATTCAAGGACCAAGCACATTGATATACGACATCATTTTATAAGAGATATTGTAGAATTGAACAACTTGGCCTTGCAACATTATAAGAGATATTCTCACCGAGAGACTACCTTTTGTGTTCTTCAAAGTTTTATGAGCCTGAAGAATTCTATATGTTGTTATTTTTCTCCTTTTTCTTGTTCTTTTATCTTTGCATGATGGATAGGATTATACAATTTTTGTATGCCTTTTCCTTCATATAGGGGTGTTTCTTTTACTTTATGTGTCATAAGAGAGAGATGTTTGTGTGCACAACTATGTGTTTGTTGCCATGCTGTGTGGCATCAGTGGTAAGTGTAGGATTGCACTACATCTTATTGTCTAACTTGCATAGACTTAAAAGGAGTGTTGCACGAAGTTAGAGGGAGTTATATGCATTGCATATGTTTTTCCCTATCGTTGTGTACTTATATAGGGTAACAAAATAATATATGGATAGACTACACATGGTTTCTAAAAGATAAATTTTTGGGGTATATGTTCGTTTCATGTGTGCAAGTTATAGGTGTTGATTGAAGTCTTCAAGCATCTATTGTGCTATGTGATGTGCTATTGAGACCCACGTATTTCAGAGTGATAGAAGCTGGATGAGTTGATCCTAAAAGATAGATGGTGCGCACAAGATTATTGCTCTTAGAGTAGGTGTGTCTTTCTAGGTTTGGTCTGTGTTGTTGTTTTGTTCATGGAAACAAAAAAATTTAGGTCATCTTCATGATCATCGCTTGATTGATGTGTGTTTTTACTTAGTTATGCATGTTTTGACATGGAAAGCCAAAGTAGAAGAATGTTTGTTCATTTGTATTATGAGTCTATGTGTTGGCTTCCTATGTGTAAAACACAATGTTTGTTTATTTTACTTAGTATTTTGTCTTCCTTTATGTAAGGTTGGTTACTATAGATCAATAATCACATATGTACATAGTTAGGAACAATTTAATTAAAAGCATGTTTTTTATGCACCACTAGGTTGGTTGTTTAATATGCATGTTAGGTAATGAGTGTTGGATTTTGGTTTGTTTCAGGTATGGATATTTTTGGAAATCACTCGGCAATTTTTGAAACCAAAAATTATGATTTTTGGCACCTTGCCACACCCTTGCCACACCTCTTGTCACACCCTTGATGAGGTGGTTGGAAAGGTCCATGGTGAGGACCATGGAAAAGTGGCCTTTCCATTGGTAATGTTCTATAAATATCCTTATTAATTGTTGTAATTATTTCAAAATTTGTACTGAAACTCTACCAAAGTTTTTGATTATTTTGATTTTGATTTTCACTCATTATCTTGATTGAGTTTTGATAGTAGTGATACATATGTGTGAGCACAAAATAGTATAATAGACTATTTTACTATATTTATGAGAACTTCACTGTGAGAGATAGTTTGAGCTAAGTAAATTGAGTTTTCATAGTATTAGCTGTGTGTAATAAGTTGTTGTATTGAGAGATCAAATCATTAGTTGTGTCCATACATAGGTTATTTATGTGTTTCCCATACACGATTTGATATTTGTGTGGACTATATGTCCTTTGGTGATATTTGGTGGCTTGTGATTGGGGGAGGTCCTCAAGGTATATAGTACTATGTTCTTCATATTATTAATTTGTGGCTCCTAATAATATGACATTGGGTGGTGTTGGCTTTAAAGGAGAGACGAGTTCATATGTCAAATAAGGTTATTATAGAGGTAACAAGCGAGGGTAGAAATAATTAGTTTGGACAGAGGTATTAATGGTTTTATTTCTATTAGAGTTGATTATTTCATTGCATAGTCAATTTTTTGCTACATAATGGTTGCCATAGTCAAGGATGTTACCATATAAATATGATTTATTTGTGTGTTCATTATATCATATTTTATGTATGATCTATAGTTGTGATAGTATAATATGAGTTTAAATTATGTATGTTTCCAAATATTAAAGTTTAAACTATAATTAGAATGCTTTAATTATATTCACATGGTTTGAATTATATATTTATTGATTAAAGTATTCTGAATACTTGTATTATTTATTATTGCTGTTATATTTGCTTTTGCACTACTTATGGGGACAAGTCTTTTAAAAATTTGTATCTCCTTACCCTGGTTGAGTACCGATTGTGAACTCTTTCAATCTTTCTAGCATATGGTTATTAGATTTTGGTATGAGTCATCACTTGACACTAACTGCTGATCAACTTCCTAATTCATCTCTAAACCTTGGCTCAAAAGTTATATTGGTAGGAAATGGTAATCAATTACCTATTTCAAATGTTGGGTCTGGTGTCTTACATACTAATGATAGTTGTGTGCTTAATGTTAACAACTTACTTCATACTCCTAGTGTTGCTATTAATCTTTTATATGTTCAAAAAGTGTGTATTGATAATAATGTATTCATTGAATTTCATTCTGGTTCCTTTTATGTGAAGGACTATAACTCCAACCAGGTAGTGCTTTAAGGTTCTAGTAATAATGAACTCTAAAGAGTGACTACTAAAGTACATGGTGCAAATGATTTTTTGTTTTCTGGCTCTATTGTTAAAGAAATTGATGGTGGTTCATGTGATTCAGCTATTAATTCTTATTTGCTTTGGCAAAAAACATTAGACCATCATTCAATCAACACTACTCTTAGGATGATGCATTCTCATGGTGTGACAATCAACAAGATTAATAAAGTTGATGTTTTTTGTACATAGAAAAATCCCATAAGTTGCCTTTTTTGGTGACACATGATAGAGGAGCTCACCTCAATTTTCAAATAACAATAAGCGATATTTTATATCCATTGTAGATGATTATAGCAAACTTATTTGGTTTTTTTATTTATGTTTTAAGGATAGAACTATTTCTGTATTTATGTACTTTAAAGCCTTGTTACAAAAATAATTTTCTCTTGCTATGAAAATGGTACAAACTAATAGAGGAACTGAGTTTAAACATATGGTTAATTTGTTGTTATGAAAGGTATTTTGCATAGATGCATGTGTCCTCACACGTCTGAGCAAAATGGAGTGATAAAATCATGCCATAGAAGGATTGTTGAAAGGTGCCTTCCTCTTATATTTCATTCTCATGTGCCTATAAAATTTTAGGTATACCTCTTGAAGGAAAATCTCCATATGAGGTTCTATATTAGAAGTCATGTGATTATTCACCCTTATAAAGTTTTTCTAGTAGTACTTTCCATGTATTAGGCCATGTAATCATAGATATGTTGAATGTGTTCTTAAGCCATAGTGCTAAGCAAAAAGGATATGTGTGTTTTGATTTGAAGTCTGGTATATTTTATATGAGTAAAAATGTTATGTTCAATGAAGTGTCTTATCCCTTTCATTGCACTACTTTATATGGTTCCCTTATTTTTGTTTCAATCAAAAACTTCATGCTTCATGTGCCTATGTGGCTTGGGATGCGTAATCCTTTTCAAACTTTGTCTTCTTCTTTTGTGGCTGAGAAAATTGTTTCTGAAGTACCAACTGCTTCTACATCTTTTTTTGAGGGGTGTCAGCCCCTAGTTGCTCTATATTCTGCCAATCTACCAACTACTCCTTATTTGTCTTATGTGCCTTATCCAATATGCTCATCGGATTACACAACTACAATTAATGTGTCATTTTAGTCTCTTAACCTATTATTTTAACTTCATATATAGAGTCATAATTAAATAAAGAAATACCATCTAATGGTCTTTTGGATCCTACAACATTAAAGCTTAAAATCTAACATATGTAAATTTTACATATGTTCCAAACCATTAAAAAGGGTGTACAAGAAAATGTTGTTTCAGTTGTTCAGAGAAACGTGGGTCATGGCATGGATAACTTATATGTCAAGGTGCAAGGCTAATAGAGTGAGATTCGTGTGTTCTAGAATTGTTGCATGTTGTGGAGTGAAAATATTGTTTGCCATGGAGTGTCTATAGTGGATCAAGTTTCAGTCATGTATAGCCTGTTATGTCGCAATGTTCGCCTTCTTATCCATCATTTTCTCCTTCTCAACACAATAAATTGGACCTCAATTCTTCATTGTAACATATCCTAAAGTTTTTTTCTTAGTTGAATTCTTATTTTCTTTCAAGCTTTTCTTTTCTTTTAATAGTTTCAAAGTTCTTATCTTAAATTTAGAGTTGAACAAGTTTAGTTTATGACATAACTTTAGTTTCAATTCAATAAATAGTGTTGGTAAATATGTTTGAAGGTTTTCTAGAATATGAGCAATATTGAGATTCTGTAAGGATACAATTGAAGTATAATTTAAATGTATTATTTTCAGATTATCAATATGTGTTATTTTACATGTTATGTTTAATTTATTGATTATTTATTAAAATATTCATGTATAGCTATAAACAATATGGGGTATTAATAATGTTGTTATACTTGTGAAATATTAAAATAAGTAAAAAAAATTATAAAATGAATTTTAATTTCTTCATCAAGATTTAAATAAAATTTTGTCAAAGAAAAGTATATAACTTAGTATTTTTTTCATAATAAACATGAGAATTAGATCTAAGATTTAATTATCTAGGTCGGATTTACAGTCAACTCTTAGATATTAGATGAAATATACTAGCTCTCATTTAGAGAACTCTATTTCAAAGATTTTTATAAAATTTACTATTAGAAAATATATTGACAACATATTTTTCATAATATATTTAAAATCTAAAAGTTAAATCACAAACCTAAATTTGATACATTGATTGAAAGTCTGCTTGCATGCTCGACCTTAAGCAGTAATTAGTTGGTTTGTTAATTCCTTAGAAATAAATTAGAATTTAATAATTAATCAATTGGTAATTCCGATCTTAGGATATTAATTGATTTATTATTAACAATATAATCTAATTCCTACCGTAGGATATTTTTTTATTAAAAAAAGGAAATCAGTAAGCTTAATTTATATTTTTTTGATAACCTACTTAATATTAAACAATCATAATTAACTAACTAATATATCCCATAAATTCTCCATTGAATGTAAATGTCTATTTCCCAATTGTTTTATTGAATATATATTTATTTTTATGTCATTAGTTTAGATTTATCAAACCAAACAAATATGACAAAATATTTAAGTTATTATTTTCATTTTTAATAATTTGTTGAATGATTTAAAAACAACATTATTTCTTTTTAGATCAATCTGGAAAGTATATTTATCATTTTCTATAAATGATTCATGTACTTGCAAGCAATTTATAAATCATACAAAATTTATGCATCACGTTTTGACACATCAAGTTTTTGGCACCGTTGTTGGGAGACTAGTAATAGCAGCTAAATTTTGTATCATCAAACAACATTATCCTAAGAGTAATCATGTCGATATGATAGGATCAAATTTCTTTATTTTAAGCTCAAACATTGTCATTGGCTTTTTTTCTTTCTTTTTGTCCTTTTTTTAATACTTAGCTACTTTTGATATTTATTTTCAACTTGTTCCTTATTATTATTATTTTTATTTTTATCAGATACATATTGTAGAAAGGGATATTTTACTTATGTTAGGCATTTATTAATATAGCATAATTTTAACTCTCTTAAATCTTATTTGAGTGTTTCCTTAGTCTATCTTCTTTTTATACAACTCCACTTTTTTTAGCTATAGGACATGGCCAATGTATTTGGTTCAAAGGGTTAAAAGCGGGTGTAAACAATTGGTTCATGTAGGCTCAAATTGATTTACTAAGAGGTTGTTCTTGTATGAACAACAACATTAAGGGTAGGACAATTTGGCTAAGACATTAATCCTAATGCTAGAATCATTTTTCAGAAAATACATAATCAACATTCGCTTTTGTAAACACAAGAAAAAGTTCTAGCAACTTAATCATTCTCATTGGACTTAAAATTATATTTTAAGAAATTTATGTAGCATTGAAAAATTCAAATACATAAATCATCATATCATCGACTTAGTTACTTGTGCATGCAAGTCTTGAGCTAGATTATCACAAAATCTGTCTTCACATAAGAACAATGTCAAGATTCTATTGACTTTCACTATCATTCTAATCTACATCTTTTTAAGAATTTATGTTCAATATTAAGATTCTATATGTGATTGTTGTTTCTAAGCCCATCTATTCATCCTAACTATCATAAAAATGCAATAAACAATCCTAAAAATTGAAACTTTTATGCTATATAGAGCATGCTAAAGCTAATAGAGCATAGAAAAATAAAGATAGAGATATGTTAATACTCTCTATACCTAATTCTTACATTATATTCAATGTAAGCACAAGTATATATGTAATGTAAAAGTACTTAAAAAAGTAATAGAAAACAAATCTAGGTGGGTTGCCTCCCACAAAGTGGTTGGCTTAGCATCGCCAACCCAACTTATTCAACTCATATCCAAAGTCATCTCCACCATCATCCAGGTACCTCATTGCTACAAAGATGGTGAAGCAAATTAGCTCCCCATAAAACTCAAGAGTTATCTCCCCACTATGCACGTTGATCTTGGTATGGGCAATTTTTGTAAGTGGTCTCCCAAATAATAATGGCATGGACATAGTGTAGGAATCATCACTCATGTTCAATACATAGAAGTCTATTGAGAAAATCATCTTATCCACCTACACCAAAAGATCTTCAATAACACCCTTAGAATATACATTAGTCTAGTTAGCAAGTTGTATAATAATACCTATCTCTTTTAAAGGAACTTGATTTAGTAAAGCATAAATATTATAGGACATGAAATTAATACATGATCTTAAGATAGCTCTTTCAAGCCTGTTTTACCTATCCTTATCAGGATGCTGAAACTACCTAACACGAATCTGTAAGTGTACAAGTCGCATACAAGAAATAAGTATTTTTAAGATCGGGGTTTTCATATGCACGAGGAACTTGTTTTGACATATATTAAGATAAATACCAAAATGAGTACTTTATCTTCTATTTGAACTATTAAAAATGAGTGGAAAATTAAAATAATGAAACTAAATTAATTAAAGAAATAAAAAAATTCACTACATAACGAATAAAATCTAGGGAATTGAACTTTCCCCAATTTAATCCCATTATTTTATAAATATTTTTAATATTAAAATGATGTGCTTGGATTATTAATCTATTTTTACTCAAATAATTACCACTCACATGCCTAAGGTCATAATAATCCAAATCTACATATCCTTAACTTACGTGAGGTCATTTAAGCATACATGAGACATTAAACATCTTGACTTAATAATTGATTACATACATAATAATTATAATTTCTTACTTTATTACATGTATAGTAGTTTAATAAATGTTCACAATTTCATACCAATCTTTCAATTATGCACAAAATTAACAAATCATCAAATTAAATGCCAAATTTAAATAGAGCATCAAGCACATTAAACTAGAAAATCAAAATACATAAAATACTAAATTAATATAATAAAACCATGCTTATAAAATGGGTTCCATTAAATATCTAAAAAGAGATGCGCATAACAAAATGCCCATATACAATATAATAAAATAAAGAGTGAAAACCATAGGAAATACAAAGTTTACAACTAAAGGACTAGAAAATGTAAACCCATTTGGAATTTTTGAAGCTAGATCTTCTCCCTAAAAAGCTCCCTTTGTACTTCAACGGGGCTTCCAATGCATATTCAAATGTATTTATTATATTTAAGTTCAATAAAACCATAAAATATTAGTGATTTTTAAGAACTTATCAATAAGAGTTCTATTCGTTCTCTAAGCTATATCTTTATACTGAGGAGCCTTCTGAAATGATCTTTCAAGCCTAATTCTATTTCTAAGCCCTTATTTATTCTCCCTTGTTATCTGTGCGGATACACTTCAAGGATTTACCACTCTCTCGTTCCACACTAGCATGAAACTGCTTGAATATTTCAAATACTTTTTCCTTAGAATTCAATGCATATGCCCAAACATTTATGGAATGACCATCAATAAAAGTAACAAAGTACCTTCCTCCTCCAAGAGTACAAGTGGTCATCGGACCACAAACATCACAATACACAACATCCAAAACACTGGGTTTTCTTCGTGGGTTTCTATAATAAAATGAAGCTCAATTTTCTTTCTAGCCAAGTAATGCGTACATAGTTTAAGAGACATATTTTTTTTATTTCACCCTAATATTGCCTCTCTTTTGGAAAGAATTTGAAGTACCTTATCATTCATATTTTCGATCCTTTTGTGCCATAACTCAATTAAGGAATCATCTCTAAGAGCATTCACGTACCTATTACACACCTTTGTATGGATTATGTAAAGAGTATTTTCCTTTATCCCTCGGCCATCAAATTCTAATGAGCTTCCACTTACCACTACCAAATATACTTGTATAACCATCATCATTGAGTAGTTCGGCGGAAATCAATTTCACTTGGGCTATTATTAGTGAATTTCTAGTGAGCTTCCACTTACTACTACCAAAAATACTTATATAACCATTATCATTGAGTAGTATGGTGGAAATCAAATTCATATGCATGTTTGGAACATGTTTTGTATCCTTGAGAACCCGTGATAATTTGAGTTAGTTTCAAGGGAAATATCTCATCTTCGCACGATCTTCGAAAATTTATCATTTCTCATCCTAACATAATCAAAATCTTCATTGATATAAGATGTAAAGAAGTCCATTCAAAATCAATGGTCCAACATGCATCTTACAACACTAAATTAAAAAGGTCATCATCATACAATCCCCTCATTTTCATTAGACATGGTAGGAGCTATGCTTCTCACTTCACCATTTTCTTACTCTCTTTTTAGTTACATGTATTCTCTTGTAATATGGATTTTTTTCCCACAATAATAACATTTTAAATCTATTCTCATCTTGAACTTGTCTCTAAACCCATCTCTTGACTTGTCCCTACTTCGAAGTTTTCTATTACTACTTCTTCTACTATATTCAGAGAATAGACTAAGACTCAATTGACATTTCTTGCTCTTTCCTCCTTGGTTCATTATTGAACATGATATCTTTCACTATGTCCAATATAAGAACACCTTAATGAGCTCATTTTCTTAATGATGCAACCAATTTATCCCAAGTATCTAGTAAGGAGTTGAGTAACGATAATGCTTGTAATTTATCATCAAGCACCATTTTCTTATTTATCAATTGGTTTACCGATCCTTGGAAGTTATTTAAATGTACATAAACACTTTGACTATCTTTATACATGAATTAATCAACTGTTGAATAAGAGATGCTCTATTTTAAGCAATTTTTCTCTCATTTATCGACTCCAATTTTGTCAATAATGAGTAGGCGACATTTTCTTATGCTACATGATGAAAGATGCTCTGATTGATTTATTGTCCAAGAAGCATCAAATTTTCCTTCTAACTTCATTCCTTCATTTAGGATTGGCTCATACAAATCTTTGCAATAAAAGATGTCATTCACTCTCCGCTTCCAGATTGAATAATTTGATGTTGTTAAATTTAATCATTGTTGCAAATAAAGTAAATGATGTTTCCTTCATTTTGGAAAACAAATACGCGATATTATTATAATTAATAATCAAACACTTTAACTTTGATACCATTTGATGGAAAAGATAACAATGAAATAAGAGTTAAATAAAAATTATAACGGTTTCTAAATCTAACTTTTTTCACTCTTATATAATTAAAATGGACTAACAAAATATATAATATTATTCACAATATATTAACTAATAAACAAAAATATAAAATAGTGTCAAACAATTATGGCTTAACATTATCGTAGATTTTTACTATAGGTGACTCGTCTCTTATTTTCAATAAGGATTTTTTTTTTCTCTCAAGCACTGAAGTTTAATTTTATGAATTCCCATTTAATATTATTTCTTAACTTATGATGAATACCTTTTATATTATTCAATTTACTAATATTATAAATACTTATAGCATGAAGTAAGAAGAGACATCTTTTCACAAAATAACTTTAAAAATTGAGAAGTTATTTATTTAAAAAAAAACTTTTACACTTATCATATCATAATTAGTATAAGTATAAACGTGTGCGCTATGCATTTAAAATTTTTCACAATGACAATTGACAACCAAAGAGTAAATTTTTTTATAGAAGATATTTTCATTGTTAACAAAAACTTTGAAGAAATTTACAAAATTGTGAAAAATGTAGTAGAATTATAGGTTTCTTTTATAAAACTTCATAAAGCATCATAATAATTCATTACTTAAACTTTAAACTAGTTTCCTATTTAATACATATATTTAAAAAATTAGAGAATTGATACTTGAAATATAAAATAATTATTTAAAGTGAAATTGAGGTAATATTACAAATGTATAAATCTCAACTTCAATAAAACAATATGAATTATAAATTAAAAAAAAACTATTGTAAGACTGCAAAGTAAAGGTGATAATAGAATATATATATATATGTGTGTGTGTGTGAAAAGTAAAAAATATTGTATCAAGTTTAAATATATAATCTTTTGATTGAAGATACACAAACTGTAAATAAATAAATTTAAAATTAAATTATTTAAAAGACGATTAAAAAATTAAAAATAAATGATATTTTGTGACAATATGCATCCACAATCTTTTTGGCTAAAACACAACATTTTCACTACATTTTCTCGACAGTGTTAAAACATTCTCAATACTTTTGCTAAATGAGATGAATATCACATAACTGCATATTGCAATTACATGGAAAATTCAAACTCACGGGAGAAATCATTTAGGAATTGGAAATGCCTAGTAACAGTGCGTTTGTCCCTAGTCATAACACAGGAGACACAAGAAGTTCCATACGGGAGCTTCAATTTGTGCTCCTTCGGTAATCTCGTCTTCATTTATTCTTCATCTTCAAAAAAAAAATTTAATTTCATATTATTTTAGCTAAACCTGACCAACCCAACTCGATCCTAAACGAACCTGATGAACCTGATGAACCGATGAATTTTCAACCCAACCTGCCCATTCCTACTTGCAAAATGCAAACTATAGATAGTGAACACTTTGTATTAATTGGAACTATTGAATTTGACACCTACAGAAAACAAAGCTATAACATCAATCTACATTTTCTTTAATGATTGAACAAATTTTATAAGTGAAAAAATAAAGATATATGGAAATGCACAATATAACAAAAAATCATTTTCGCTGTCGTCCTTGTTTCTTGGTGAACTTCAAAGGCAATCTGACAACCATCTGTACTGTCACCTGGAAATCGAAAAACATGTGGTCACTACAGTCCTTTTAAGGCCACCTGAAAGGGTAACATAGTAATAAACAAGGGTACCATGATAAATCCAGCACAATCAAATGAAATGAAATGTCCAGATATAATCTCAAGTTTTCTGCACTTACTAGTTAGTGAGGTATCTGAAGAAGGATACGAGATAAGCAGTACAAACAGGTAGAGATTGCAGCCCCAGCAAGAAAATTATATAGCAGCTTTTGATTGTTTTTGGATGGTATGAAGACTGTTTTTAGAGTATTGGTTAACTCAAAAAGCCGATGCGATACCTGCAGAATTATGTTAGGTATGTAACATTATGCAACCCCTAGCACCCATAGCAGGATGACTGAATATGAGGCACTTACTAGAATGTATATGGCAGTAACGAGCATAAAGTTGAGCATGGGATATTCAGGGATGAGACAAAGAAGCCACTTAGGCTGTCCGTTTGGTATATTTGATCTGTATGGAAAGAAACAGAGAAATCAGGCACAAAAGTTTTTATAATTTATCCAGCAATTAAACTCTTTACAGAACAAGAACAATTAAAAAGAAAAATGAGAGGGGATGTTCAAAGAGAAACTGTCATTTCATGAAGTACGAACCAAAAACAGTTAAAAAAGACAGATTATATGAATTGACTATAGCATAGGGGAATTGGCAAATTAAGTTGCTCTGCTGACTGCAAAGGGGAATAATTGACATCAACGTACCTCAACCATATGTGGAACTGTGAAATATAGGTCTCTAAGGTGATCTTGCCAAGCCAGCTAGTCATCCAGGTACAAATTAAATAGCACAATGAAAAGAAAAATGTCAGCATAGTATAGTTTGGTTAGAATAAAATTTGAGCTGAGAATTAAATAAAAGTGAAGACTGAATGACCCATTCAACTTTTCAACTCTACACAATTTAGTACAGAGGTAAAGCTACGCACGCAAAGAGAGTTAAGGAGACACTTCGAAACTGCTGTGTGAAATTCCTCAAGCATATGTAAACACTGAAATCGCAGGAATGCAGATGTGCTAGTTAGTGAAGCGAGACTTAATTAACAAAACAACCAACATAATGTATTTCTTACTAACGTTATTGGAATCCATGATGTGTATGGATGAAGCTTGTTATATGAAACCTTGTCCAGCTTGTAAATATATTCGTACCACATATAACCAACCTAAAGAAAAAATCAGCATCAGGTAGAATACAAAAATGTACTGTAACAAGGATCAAGAATACAATTACATTTAAGCCAATGGCAGCGACAGTGTGATTCAAAACATTTGCAACTCACAAATAAGGAGACTGAAACTATGCTTGCTTTGATTGAAATTCTCTTCTTTGTTTCAGATTCCTCCAATTTCTCTATCCACTTCTCAACCTAAGACAAATACACAATTCTAGAGATCGACAAATGGAGTATCAAAAACCAAAACATATTAGGTAAATGAACATGAATAACTTACATTAGGATGATTGTATGCATATATCATTCCAATAATCCATATGTAGCGATCAAGTCCAGATCTGAAGTGCCACTCATGGAGTCGATGCAGATCTGGCTTGGCAGGATCAGTATATCCTACAATGAAAAAGTAATTAAATAAATACTAAGATAACATTTTGTATATACATAAACCAAAAGGCACATGCCAAACATATAAAAATGAGGCATGGAAACCAACTTAAAATGAAATTTTCCGATACATAGGGTGTAAACAATATACAATGGGCATTACTACAAAAAAAGAAATTATAAATCCTATCAAAAAAATAACTGAAAATCTATAAATACTTCACTTGTACGAGCAGAAAATATTGACAGATTAAACTCTCTAAATAAAAAGTGATGGCAGTTCAATCCATTAAAATATAAATGAAAAGCCTATTCGATAAAATGAAATAAAAATAACACACAATAACGATTTTTTTTGGAAAAAACTTGCATTTTTCTAAAATAAGGAGTAGGGGATAAAAGACTAAAAGGCCTTGCTCACATAGAAACATGGTGATGGACCTAAATAGATGGCACATCTGCATTTGACCAAAATCAGGAGGAAGGACTTACAAAAGAGTGATTTTGGTCAAAAACAGTTTAAAGGTCTTCCAAAAATCTATTCTGGTACATTAAATCCAATGAAACAATATAATAAATCAAAACCAAAAGTATAGTTTACTGACCTAAAAGAAATGCCAATGGACTCCATAATATCTCAAAAACTCCAGGAATTTCCCAGATCAAGATAACCACAAGAAAGCATGAAATAATCTTCATAACCATTACAGATCTGATCTCGTTATAATTGTTGAAAATACCAAGGGCTCCATACACCATTACAGTAAATAGGGTGTGCATTGGACAGATATAATACAGCATATAGTCATTGTTAAGAACGATACAACAAAAAACCACAAAGAAGTTTAGCCGCCACATCATCTGTATGGCAAAGTAAAACACAAGCTCAGCTGGTGATGATGACCAGGTGATTATTATCAATTTACTTGGAAAGTGAAAAATATCACCTGAGCAAAGCGTGCAAGGCTAAAATCTTTTCTAATGTAATAATAGGAAAAATTGCCAAATCCAGTCATCCAAACATAAGCAGCAATAAACACCCGAATGGCATTATATATCTCAGTTGCAGCGAAGTAATGGTACATTAAAAATAGGACCTGTTAGCATAAAGAAGTTTATTAGAGGATGAGAAAGATATAACAAACAATGATGTCATAAAAGGAAAATAAGAAACAGAGCAAAAGGAAGGACACAGAATTATGGGTCCCCAACACTGCTGAAATGCAGCAGTTGCTTTGCAGGCATAATTATAATGTTAAAAAACAAAAACAAAAACATATTATAAAATCTATTTTTGAAGCTTTTCAACACCATTCATCTTGAAACTTGAACCGCAATACAGTCTCAATAACATCACGTGATGGTCACTATGGCCATTATAACTTGACTAGTGACAAAATTAGTATTTATAAATATATGGAGCAATATAACTTGATATACCCACACCCCCAACCCACAGAGACACACACAGAGAGAGAGAGAGAGAGACTGGGCTTCCCAAAATAGAAAAGGAAAGAAAGATTACACCACACAATCTTTACCCAAAAAGCAAAGCATAAAAAGTTTACAGCTAATGGCTTTTGACTGCACTACTTGCCTGCATCCACCCCTTCCATTCCTCTGTCTGATGGCGATTAAGGTAAAGTATGGATTTTCCAGAAAATGCTGATCTATCAGTATGTCTCTTCAAAGAAGTCATTGCTGCAACTATGATGAGAAGAATGTGTAGAAAGAGGAAAAGGTCACGATTATAACTCTGTCCAGACACAGAAAAATAAATTTTAATTAGTATGTATATGATACACAAGCGGTGCCCACTTTAACTATGGTGTTTCCATGGATCATTCTTGAAAACCATTTCAACAACTTGAGAGTAGTCATTCTCTTAGAAATTACTATATAGGATATAAATACATATGAATACTTATGAACTAATCCCCTCATGCAGTTGATGATAATAGACAAACATATACACTACCTATCTGAATCTGAAACATTAGAATATATATTAGTAATGACTTCAAACCTATATCACATGATGTTCTAAGATCTGTTCTGATATTACGATTGAAAATAAAATCAAGAATGATCTGAAAGGTCCGCTCCAAAGTATCTGTTCCAGTTCATTTTTCTTAAAGAGGAGGAGGAGATGGGGGGGATGATGATCTTATATTTAATTCCAAATAACTGAATGATATACATAATGTAAGCCACCAACATAATTCAGCAATACAAATGAATTCAGAAAACAAACAAGAATAACGCACAAAAAGAAAATTGAAAAACAAAATTCACAAAATTAATAAAATCTGAATAAAGTAATTCATAGATCTCATGAAAAGAATCCTAGATGGGAATAAAGAAAGAAAGGGAAAAAAAAGAAAGGAGAAGAATAAACATACCTTTGTAGATTCTCTCAGTATATTTGTGCGATCACATATGTAGAAATAGAGCACAATTGCCCCAAACTCAGACCTAGATGAAGTTCAATTCTAGAAATAAATAAGTGCAGCTAAGTTTTTAATCATTACAAAAAGGAAAAAAAATACTTCAATAGCTGGAAAATAAAAATAACTTACATTGCTCTGAGAGTAGCTCTATTTTCTAGTAAAAATGTGTCGTCCAAAGTTAGAAACCTAGAAATTATGTGAAGCAAAAGCTTAAAAAGACTTTTGGGTAGACAATCAAGGCAATATTCACAGATGATACACATGTCACAGAAAGTAACCTAATTAAATTCATCTTAATTGATGAACCATAGAACTTCGCAGATGCCGAACTCGTGAGACCTCCTTCCAGCAAAACAGCATGATCATCTTCCTTGGCCGTCTCCTCTCCCAGTTCAACCAGGTTATTATCTGAATGACTGTAGTGAAAATAACTTATATTTTAGTGAAAGAATATTCTCTTGAAACACCGAAGTTTATTTCCTTCATGTCAATAACAATCTATAAATTTAATTTTGAATAGATAGTTAAAAATACAGTCCATATAGTATGATTAGGTTCTGCATTGATGCCGACATAAGTAGAATTATATAGTTAAGTCATCATAATATGACAAGAGCATTCTCCAAACAAAACTGAAAATAAAGCCAAGCAAACAATGTATGAGTCGGTATAACCAGAAAAAGAAAAATATAAAAAAATAATCTGGCTTATTCATTACTGGCTAATGAAAAATAAGTTTATATATAGCTCCACTTCATAATATATGTAAGGTGAAGTAAATCCCAATGCTATCCACTAACTTTGACAATAAATGACAGGTAAAGATCCATTATTGATTGCTACAAGTATTACCACCTTGAAAAATAAAGTAACCAAAAGGAACCACAACCAAGATATAGATGGGCAAGGGCAACAAAAGATGGAAGCAAAGCCATAAGACCCCATCAATGAAAGAATTGAGTGAGAGAGAGTGTGCACGTATGATGGTGTCAGGCAATTTCACCAAAGACAAAAAAGAAACCAGATTCATCAACCATGCTTACCGTCCTAAATGAAAGAAACTTACACTTTGCAAGGAGATAAAGATTTCTTATATTCCAAGTATTCTGAATATATCCAAGCAACAAATATTGGGACTATTCCAAGCAAAAATGACACCTGGGGACAAAAGAGAAAGCTTCATCAAATATGCTTAAATTAATACAGATTATAAAATGATCAAGCAGGGTGAAAATTCAAGTAAAAATGAAATAAATGATGTTTAAACGCAGAAAATACAGCCATTAAGTTTGTATAATGCGATTGAGTTAAAGTTGATTCTATCTAAACTTATCCCTTTGTGAATTAGGTAAAAAAAAAAATCTCGAATGCCTTCCTTCTCTGACAGAATTCTAATCATAGTATGAATTACAAATATAATATAAGTCAAGAATGTCAAAACTTATTCACTATTAGCTATCTTGGAAACAAAATGATGTAAGAGGTTCTATGAAGTCCCCTTTCTAAGATTTCATGCAAGGGCAAAAACAAAGAATAAATTGAACATTGCACATAAACTACATGAAGAGCATCTCAGAACAAAAATAAGGCTACATCTATAAGAAATTGGAAAAAAGCAAATTGCATGCCTGGCATTCAAAGCATGTAAAAATGGAGCCTAAAGTGCTTATTAAACCCCCACCCTTCCCTCTCTATCATACTAACTTCTATTGTCCAAAATTACATCAATACATTTAGAGGAGTAAAAAAAATTCGATCATCCAATGAATCAGACCATCCATCAAATTTTGAGTTGTATTGAACCGATGACTTGATTGGATTAGATTGGATTGAAAAGGAAAAAAATATGTTCGGTTCAGTTTGGATTATGAACTTTCTACAATCCGTTCCCATCCTATCCTAACATACCATGTGTCACTCTTCCATTAGTTGTTATCACCAATTACCATAACCATCCCTTGCCATCTCACTTAAGACTAAGAGTAAAATTTTCATTGTTATACCATATAAAGACTATAAATGACTTTATTTTATGTCAAATATAAATATATTGATGAAAATTTGAAATAAAATTATCGAAATCCCAAAAACAAAAATATATATCACAAACTACATTTATCAAATTGAACTTAACCATTCCAACCTTAAGCAGATGGTATTGGTTTTGTTAAAGGAGACTTCGTAACAAATTATCCTAAAAGTTCAAGCTGTTAAGAGGATCAACTAAATATCTTTTTATATGTTATATTTGGGTCTTCAACACTCCCTTCATTTAATGAGGATTTTTTTTTGTTTTTTTAACACTTCTCTTAAATTAATAGGCTAACTTGTGGGTTAAGTAGACTAGTGTTATGGGATCTTACTTGTGGATTAAGTAGATAGTTTTGAAGGCCCATCAAGTGAACTTAGACAGAATTTCATCGATTGAATAATTAGTAGACAACTTTTGAAGGGTCCAGATAGACTTTAAGTGAGATAATAGTGAAAGAAAAAAACAAATTCGAATATTAGTGAAAATTTTGAAGATTATGAGGTTTAAACCCAGGACCTTATACTTTAATACCATATTCAAAAAGTGTTAGCAATCAATTCTCCTAAAAGCTCAAATTGTTAAGAGGTGGACTAACTATCCTCTTATATGTTATATTTGGATCTTTAATAGGTTTGAATGAAAGTAGTAACTGGATCGGTTGCACTTGAAATTTTTTAACCCATTCAAATATTCGGATTGAACCAAATGGGCTTGAAACCAACACTTTTGAATCACTACAAAACCCTAAATAAATTTATCTACTAAATTTCTACAAGCTTAATAGATACAATTGCATCTAAAACATTTGCAATGAATAAATACATTTTGGCATTTGCTTTAGTATAATGCTTGCACAAAATAGGGTGCAGGTAAAGCATGGATGTCTCCTGAGCTACTTTTTGCTTTTAATAATAACAAAGCTTCATTCGGTATCTAGAAAAAATTCAGTTTCAATAGTTATCACATTTAGCACCTAAACCGTAATATATGTGCAGATTATGCAACTTAGCTCCTTTTATTGAGATGTTACCATCCACTAAACATTCTTGAATCTTTTGTGCCTTCAATAAAAATAGTTCTTCTAAGTTGACATAGCAAGCATAATAGTGATGCAAGCCCAAACCACAAACTAGATATGTATGGATTAAATATTGGGTAATCTCAAAGAAAAGTTACTAGTATTAGAAAATACACTCAGATTCAGATTTTGGCATTATTTCCAATGACACATACCAATATTCTAGAGATGATTAAGTATAAGCAATTTTAGATCTCTTTTGTTGATCAAGCTCATCAAGCTTCTCGCACTTATGTAAAAGATATATACAACTAAACTACAATTAGTTTAAATGATATATGATATGTTTATTTATTTATGATTGTTTTAGCTATCCTAGCAAACTTTGTCCATAAACAATACATATTCCTCTCTAAGAGTAATAAGACTACTAGTCTTAGATGCCTTAAATAAAAATTGAAGTGGATCTCAAATTTGGAAGACATAGAGTTAAGTTGCTTGTAACCCATAGTTAAGACATCCACCTTCACAGCACGAAAGAAAAGAAACATTGAAAATATGAAAGTAGCTCCTGTAAAAAACTTCTTGAATAATAGTTCTGATGAGAGGTAGGCAAGATATTACTACAGCTATTCAATTATAATCATTAGTCAGCAGGACTCAATTGGAAGACGATTAGCAACTGCTTCACCAATGATTCCAACAAATTGGTTGAATCATATCTTAACTACTACTGGGACCATATTTCTGAGAGGTGACCATCTTCCCTCTCTAGCATTAAGTTTCTGACTTCATAGTTCTATAGATAAAACAGCAATAATCCATTAAACAGGGATTAGGCATTCCCACTGTAAAAAGTGCAATGGTATGAAATTAGCTCAGGGTTAGCAGTCATTTATTCTTTATGAAACATTTTCCTCCATGAGAAGTCTTTCATATATCAAACTAAACTAGTTTACTACAGTTGGGAGAAGGTAGATAATCATATCCTCACCAAGTACTAAGAAAACAATAATGGCATTTGCAATCCACTTTCAGATCAATAACTTCAAAGAAAGAGTAAACAACTAGCAAACTACTACGCAATTCTTCAAACAAATAGCACGACCACAAATTCAATTCAACCCAAGCTAGTTATTAAACACCTCCACGATCAATAAAAAACCAAATTACCAACAGCAAACCTGTCCAGGCGTAATTGGCTCAGAATCCACCATTTTCGACCCCACGACACCGACTGGAAGCTACACAGTACAGCCTAATTAAATACCGACAGTAATCCAATCACTTAGTAATTGGAATACAAAGCGTAGATCGAACAGTGTCGTATCACCTCTGATAAGTAAAAATGGAATCTACAAGAACATTTGAAACCCTAGCTGGAGATCCAAGTGTCGCACAAACACACACGGATTTAGAGAAAGAGATGTAGTAGAAGAAGACGAAGGTGGTTTAAGGATTTTGCTTAAAGAATAGATAAAATGTCGGAGGGCACGTCCCTCTCACTTAATTTTTTGACATATTTTCTCAGCGGTTGCTAGCGTATGGTTGCTGCTGCATAATGCATCTCTGTGCCTGCAGAAGCTTCCAACTTCCAAGTGGTTGGACTTTCGTTTTCCTTGAAGATATTCAGCAAAACAGAGACATCACCATTAATAATCACATTTATATATGATTATAACACGAATTATTATTTATTTAGTATATTTTTATTGAGAAAATTGTTGAATTAAATTGTTTTTAACGAGAAAAAAGTGTTAAATTAATATTAAAAATATACTTCAGCCCTGTCATCATTTTATTACCTATTATAAGTCTTATTATTTTTTATTAGATTAAATTAGTTTTAAGATACTAATAGTGTTAACTTATTGTATTAAAAATATAGCTTAAATAATTAAAGTATAAAATAATTAAAAAATATATTTTTTATTCTTAATATAATTTTTTATAACTCTAACTAACTAATAAATTAAATAAACAAAAAAATTGGCAAAAAAACAAAAAAAAAATAGAATATATAATTAGCCATATTTTCTATATCTACTTACAATTTCATACAATTTTTTTATCATTCAAATATATATTTTTAATTTATTTAAAAAAATCAAAATTATAATGAAACTTAAAAATCAAAATAATCCATTTCAATTTATAGCCAAATTATACTAAAATGCGAGAGAAAATTGTGGAAAAATATTTAAAAAGTTGGAAAATAAAGTAGAACATATCAAGAAGAAATAAACTAAACGAAGTGGAAGAATTTCAAACGAGTGGAAGAATTTCAAACGAATTAAGTCTAAGGATTTGAAAAATAAAGACCAAGGAAAATAAAACATAAATAATAAATAGAAGAGAAAATGATATTTTAATTCATAATTTAAATTTAAAAAATAAATATTACGTTATTTTATATTTATAAGATTAAAATAATAAATTAGATAAATATAAAATAACTATTAATAATAAGTTAAATAACTAAAATATAATATTACATGTAAACTATATAATTGATAACTATTAAAAATTTTAAGTAATTTATTTTTGGATTCATACGAATTCTTCCATGGGCAAAAATAAAAAAACTTAACTCCTACCTATTTGTAGAGTTAATAATTAATAAATAAAATTTTAAAAAGATAATAAATATATATAATCATAATTGATTATATTGAGATGATTAAAAAATAAAAAAATTCATAAAAACTAAGATAACTTTTTTTCTTGTTTTTGTCTTAAAATCATAATATTTGAATAAATATTCTCATTCTATTCTTACTTTTCCAAATATGATATTTATTGAAGAATATAATTCATCATGCAGTTTATTCCCTCAATTCATTCTTAATTAAATCTATTCCAGAATTTATTACTTGCTTTAATGTTTTAAAAGATAATTTATTTTTTTATACTTGTGATTTGATATCAAAATGTTGTTGCTAAAGTTCTTGAATCTTATAGTAGTAACGAAACTGATTGCAAAACCAAAAAATTATGAATATATTATATTCTCTTTTTGTTTTTTTAAGAAACTGTTTTTTTTTTTAGAAATTGTTTTCTTAAATAACTGGTGGTACAGTCTGACAGATTTCGACATTGGTGAAGAACAAAATTTGGTGGAAACGATTAGTTGGTTACTTCGGGCGTTAGATTGACTGGCTAAGATGACGAGGAGGGCTAATTTGAAGAGGACTGTTGGTGGGTTTTTTCGCACGGTGGACATGTTTAACCCCTTTTAATCTAAGCGATGTCGGAGAGTTGGGTTATTGGCGGTGGTGGATTGATTGACGGTGATGAAAACAATGGCGGTCTTGACGGGAGGGAGGCTATGGAGTTTGAGAAACTTAAGTTGGCTGCCACCTGCTTTCTGTTTCTACTGATCATTTAGACGTGTGATTGCCAGGCCCCCACACTGTCCCAAAAACCGTCTATGATCATGTTTGTTAATATTAATGCCACTGCACTTTGTTTAGCCACCGACCAAACTCTTTGCAGCAGTTTTGTTTAATGTCTTTGCAGTTTTTGTTCGCGGCTCCCCCTCCAACGCCCGTCAAACCTCACCCTCCTCCCCCGACAGCCCCGCCCCTATTGCATCAGTTTGCCCCTCTACCATCCCACCATTAGCTTTTTTTGCCGTACTCAATCCGTCCCCTTGTGTTTAGGGTTTGGCATCCTCTATTGCAAACTTTAATCCTAACCCTAACCAACCCATATGTAGTCCTACAACATCAAACTACCCAAACCATGCAGCCATGTTTAAACCCCTCTTCCTATGCCTACACAAAAACAACACCTAAAAACCTATACTTAAGCCATTGACAACAACTTCTAAAAGTTGTTTATTGGACCTTGTGAGACACCCCTAGAAAAAAATGAGACATTACTTGTGTCTAGATCCACAAGTTTGTTAATCTTGGCTTGACCTTTGTAAATTCTCACCTATTAGCTGTGTAATTTGTTCTAGAGGAGATAAGCCATGTAATCAAGGTAATCTAAAATCCCACTTGAACTCGATATGGTAATTACCCATAAATTGTAAATTCATTACCTTTGGTCATGGTTTCTAACACATTATTACACTCTCTTGAGGATTAACCTAGAGCTAGAGTTCAACCTAACACGCAAATCAATGTCAAGTTGGGAATTTTTTGGGCTTAACCTTGGACACCGAACTTCAATCCCCATAATCAAAAAGTTGCCAATGTCCAAATGTGGATCCTTTTTTATAACTTGGTCTGAAAATTCTAAGACAAACAGGTCATCGCATAGATTGCTAAAGCAGTTGGGGTTCACCTAAAAATTAACAATGCCACCAACAATGGTGAGTTAGGCCACAATGTTAGGGTCTTGGTAGATATAGATTTAGCTTGTAAACTAGAAGAATAAATAATGGTGGAAGTGGGTTCACTTAAGAGTTATACTAACGTATTTTATGAAAATGTACTCAACTTCTGTACGTATGCTCCTCTATGGGTTATGCCACTTATAAATGTTGAGAAAATTATATTGCTCTAGTAGAAAAATCTATCGACACAAAGCCTACGATGCCTCAAAGAGAAACTCATCCCTAATAAGTTTATAGGTCTAAAGTAACCAATGTTGCCAATGAAATCTCATTGAGTAATTCTTTCGTTGCATTTCATGCTTTGGGTATTGATGCTCCCCTCACCAGAAATATCCCTCATGGTATTGCTTCCATATGTTTGGCTTATCTATGGACTCCATCAACACTACCAATAGTTCCACTATGCAACTGACATCCTCACTACTTTAACATCAACTACTACTAAGCCTTTTCCATCCAATACTATGTCCACTACTATGTATTTCTCTCTACTCATGTCTTTGTTTATGTAATATGCAGGTCAAACACCACCACTGATCTAACTATATATGGTACCCTACTTCTACTACAAAGAAAACACTATCAGTGCCTAGCGACTTTATTGCTGGCTCCCTACCACCTCTTGTCATTCCAAGATTCACTTTACTTGCTTTCACCCTTCCACTTCCATCATTTGTCTTAGTAATTATGCTTAGTAAATGTATGCAATAAAGAGTATGATATGATTTGATTGATGTTGAGAATAGAGGCTAGAAATTAGTAAGTGGTAAAAATCGACAGGTCAAATCTATTAGCCTATATCTTCAGGTAGTGAAATACATTCCCTCTAAAAGAGCATCTTATATTAACTCCCATGATATTCCTATACTAGATTTATAGGGATATCACCAATATGAATACCTAGAATGCTCTATATAATCTTTATAAAAAGGAAATGTCTGATTTTTCACATATAGTATAACCAATGACAGATCTTAGCTCTTTGGATAATCTTTTTTGGTGAAACCTTAGTTATTCCTTCATTGCTACTAACTCTACTTCGGTAAGTAAGATTTGGCTTTTTCTACTCCCTTAGTGGTATATGAACTTTGGCTATCCTGCATCATTAATAACATATATCGGTCACATACACTATAAATGCTAATATTCATCTCTTAACTTTTGTTTATAATCATGGAACCTACGTTAAAAATAGGAACCTTTGGGACTCCTTAATATCTATTTTTGACCTCCAGCCCTCTTGGTTAGTGATAACGGATTTTAACGCTATTCTTGGATCTTGTGAAACTACATGCTCATCTAGTAGTATTATTTCTATTGGGGAGTTTAGTGCTATGGTCTCTCTTTGTAATCTTGCTAAAATTGGTACCAAAAGGGCTTATTATACTTATTTCAAAGGTAATATGCCCTATATAAGGTCTTGTTTGGACCATGGGTTATGCTTTAAGTCTTTTTTTGACTTTTGGTCCATAGTTTCTTACTACACCCTTCTGAGACATCATTTCGATCATCACCTATTATTATTGTTGGATTCCATCACTAAGATTGGGGGACCTAGGTCATTCGATTTCATTGTATGTGGATTAAGCATCCTGGTTTTATGGATTTAGTATGCGTCACATGGTTAACGCCTGTTAAGGATAGTCTTGTGGTAGTGGTCATTGGTATATTTAAGGATCTTAAGTAGGTTCTCAAGGTTTGGAATAGAGAGATATTTGGTAACTTGGATAATAGTATTGATGGAGCTTATGTTGCTCTCGTTGAAATACAAAAATGGTATGATAAAGATTCCTTCTATGAGAAACTTCTTAAATTAGAATCTAATGCACATACTAATTTAGATAGATTGCTACATCAGTAAGATATCTTCTTACAAGAGAGGATAAGGCTAAAGTCCTTGAAGGGTGGTGATAGAAATACTATATTCTTCCATTTGCTACTTTGATGTTTAAAGGCCCAAAAACCTTTCTTGTTTGAAAATAAGTGGTGAAGTTACATAGGGCCTAATGATTATAGCTACACATATTTTAGGGTATTATGAACAAATTTTCTCTAGTAAGATTGGTAACCCTCTAGACTCTACTTCAATTGAGTTAGTAGTGCCTTCCTTGGTCATTGGTGTAGATAATGGCAATTTACAGTGCATACCACCATTATAGGATATTCGTGTTATGATTTTTTATATGGATCCCTTAAATGTTTGGACATCATTGGTATGGATGTAATAAGAGTAGTTCAAAATTATTTTAGGATGGGTGAGATGCATTTAATACTAAATTCAAATTTCTTGATTCTTATCCCTCAAATCCTTTAGGCAACCACTATTGACCAATGTAGGCCAATTGCTCTAGGGAACTTTCTATTCAAATTAATTACAAAGATCATTGCAAGATGATTAGGATGCATTTGCTCTATTATTCTAACTCAAAATTAGTTTGGGTTCATCCTGAGTTATAGCATTGGGGATTGTATAGCCTGTGTTTTTGAGTTCTTCAATGTAGTTTAGCTTTATAGTTAAGAGGTTAATGTAGCTTTCAAAATTGATTTTTGTAGAGCTTTTGAGACAATGCATTGTGACTTTGTCTTAAGGGTGATGTAGTGCTTTGATTTTGATGATATATTTTTGGGTTTAATTAGAGATCTCTTTGCTTCAGCAAGTATCTTGATCCTAGTTAACGAATTGCCCAAAGAATATTTTTCTTGCAATAGAGGTGTTTGACAAGAGGACCATTTTATCTTTGTGCTTGTTTTGAATTGCAGAAGACTTTTCTGAGTAGGTACCTTGGGTCTGTGGGGAATAATAAGTGCTTTAAATCGATTTATTCTTCTAAAGGCATTACGAAACTGGCCTATTTGTTATATAATGATGACCTTTTTATCTTTGGATGTGTCTATTCATCAAACCTCCATATTTTTTCCAAGGCTTTTCATTTATATGGTCATCTTTCGAGTTAGGTGGTAAACTTGAAATAATCTTTCATTTACTTTGGTAAGAGTGTACCTCGAATTAATATTTCATAACTCTAAGCTATTGCTAAGATGCGCATTGAGGGCTTCTCCTTATCTTATTAGGTGTTACCTTCTTTCAAGGGGCTTCAAAGAAGCATTGGTTTCAAAGCCTGACTGATAGAATTCATATAAAAATAGAATTGTGAAAGGGACATAACATCTCTTTGATGGAGAGTAAATATTTAACCACTTTAGTTATTTAGAGCATGTTTCTACATTCATTTCAAATATATAAATGGTCGAAAATAGTTTTAAATAGTCTTATAAAAATCATCCATAATATAGTCCAAGTTGCTTGAAGGGATTCTTGTCACCCCCTTATGTAAGGGGTCTTGGTTAGTAGGATCTTGTTCATTTAAATGAGGCATTTTTAAGAAAGTTTTTTTGACCAATTATCATAGGAAACTCTATCACAGTGCCTTACTTACGTAATTTGTATTTAAATAGAAAATAAGCTCCAAAAAATTATTATCTTTGCTCATTATTTGTAGGTATATGGATGTCCTTTGCCACAATTTTTCAAGGACTTGTACACTGATATTACCACAAAGGTCCAATCAGTAGTTATCAAGAAAGGCACGGATACCAGAATGTATGCGTGTTCGATCATAGGAGGTATCATAACAAAAGACGTGGTCATGGAACATAAGAGTTGGGGTAGGGCAACTTGGGCCCCTTTCATATCGATCTCTTGGTCTATACTATTCTGGCAAGCTATTCAAATCAAGCTTTTCATCGATTATCAGGCAAAGAGAAGGGACTATTCCTTCCTTTCTCGGTATTCCTTATACAGGTCAACTGAGGAGACTATTTCCCCTACTATTTTGTTTTATCATTTTACATTTGCACTCAGGTTGTTATGCTCATCTCTTGGCAAAGGCCTCGTATGAATTTGTGAGACCCCAATCTCAATTAATAAATTAAGAAAATAATTATAATTTATTTTATTATATTTAGTTTTATTTTAAATTATAAATTGTTAAATTGTATTTTTATATAATTAGAAAAAATAAATATTTTCAATTTACAAATTTGATTTGTACATAATTTATAATGGTTCAAAATAATTTCTTTAATTTTATAGAATTTTGGGAAATTTCTAAGTAATCGAGGGAAAATTACCAAAATGTCTATATTTCTTAAAACTTTTTCAAGTTATGAGGTAAGGACACTTTATTTATCTACAAAAAAAAGAGAGAAATCTTGTGGCTTTATGCATGATAACCATTTGGTTTTGCATGCTATGAGGTATTTAGGTTTTGACAACTAGCCACTAAAAATTGTATTCTTGAATCATCGAGACTAAGAAGATAAGGGAATTAATTGGCAACTCCTTCCTCCCTCTTCAAACTTTGTTCATGTTTATGAAATCCTAAAGCAAAAGGAAAATGCATGGGCTTGTACTTGTGTTTCTTGAGGTGACAATCAAATAGCTCCCATTCCTAATTAATCAATGGTCATAACTTTGATGCTTAAAAACTCATGTTTATACTAGCATTGATATCTAATATTTTAAGGGTAGGTTGTAAGTATTTTAAACTATATGTCCGGTGTTAAAATGATTTCTTATTTGATGTTTTTGAAATTGTTTTGACAATACCCAATGGGCATATGATACTTATTAGAAAACTGGAGATGTTTACTTTTGAATATTTTTACGGATTGTAAATTGGATATTTTCACTTAAAGTTATATGTATTTGAATAAAGTTGGTTTTGGGGCATTTTTAAAGATTTTTATACCAAAGTGTTTAGCCGAATGGATTGAATTTTATAAGTAATTCAAAAATGTTTTTAAACAATTTTGAGCTTATTTGCTTGAAGTATGAGATATGTTAAGAAGGTGTTCGATGTCGGTTTTCTTTAGAAACAACCGACCTTAGATATCAATGATATTGTAGGGTACTCTTTTAGGATTTCAATGATTTTCTTGAATCTTCGAGATGTATGGAGTTTAATAAGTTTTTTTATCTTGAAGGTATGAGACTTTTTCACTAGTTTGACAATTTGGTAAAAATACATGACAAATATATTCTCAGGTAAGGAATATTATTAAAAAAAAATTACCTAAAATCACCTGATTTTGTGTACTATTTTATTTTATTTTTTGCCAAAATCACTCAGAAGTAAGGCTTACCACAATAGCAGTATGCCTTACCTCAAAGCAATTTTGGTAAAAAAATGGAATTTATGGTATGACACCGGCCCAATATGGTAAGACTTTCTACTAGTATCCAGTATCATGATAAGGCTTACCACGATAAGGCAATGCCTCATTATAGTAGTGATAAGTCTTACCATGGAATAATTTTGGTAAAAATAAAATAAAATTTGGTAAGATATTGGCCTAGTGTGGGAAGACATTGGCCTAGTGTGGAAAGACATTGGCCTAGTGTGGAAAGGCATTGGCATAGTATAGAAGGCTTACCATTGGCATTCAATGTCATGGTAAGGCTTAACATGATAAGATAATGTGTTACCACAATGGTGATAACCCCTTACATCGGGAGTGATTTTGATAAAAAATGAAATATTATACTTGTTTGGTAAATCACTCATTATTACTTTATTTTTTCTTCATACATTATTTTTATGAAAATGACATGCATCATAATATATTTACGAATGACGAAAACTAATGTAATGTTTGTACATGTTTTATGAAAAATGTTATGAATGTTGTTTTGATAAAATACTTGTTGAAAACATTTTCATATGTTTACATGGAAAATTTTGATATGATATGAGTATTAAAATATTATACATGGCATTTAAGATTTTATGCATGCATTATGAGATCGTTTTTCGTGGAGAATGTTTTAATTATATGGAGGTCTTATGGAGATATAGTACCCCAGGCTACTGGTTGTAGCATACTAGTTTTCTATGGATTATAGGTACACATTGAATACACATATATCTTAAAGGTTGTCCATAAATGGATCTTGGAGTTTTGGCCAAATATGGGTCTCAGATTTGGACCAGACATATGCCTTGGAGGTTGACCCCGTATATGCCTTGGAGTAGACCCCACATTTACTTTAAGTTGACCAATACATGTGCTAAATGTATCTCGAAGTTTGACCATTCATGAGATTCAAAGGTGGACCCACATGCATCTTAGAGGTTAATCGTGCATGTGCCTATATATCTCGAAGTTGACTAATACATATGGATGTTGCATAGTATGAATGTGGATTTATAAATCTTGACATAACATATTTTACATTGTATGAACATGTATGTGATACATGGAATGTACACTCTACTCAATTTTGAAAATGGGAAAGTACATGTATATCAGATTTTATATAGAAAATCATCCCATATTGTATCACTTCTACTAATGTTGTTTTAATATACATGAAATTTTATAAAAATATGGCATGCATCATTCTATTATTAGAAAATATTATATGGAGTAAACTCCTCCTGGGCTATAAGCTCACCCGTTTTTCCTTAACTTTTTAGATTATTATAGTATTGACGTGGTTGTGACATAGATACCAAGTGCATTTTTACTAGGAGTTCAATTAAAAAGGTTTTATCATAAAATATTATCTCTTTTATTAGTTATTTTGTTTATCTATGAGACAAGCTGAGACCACTTTGATTTGATATAATTTTTAGATTTGTAATCATTTGCATTAAAATTTTGGAATTTTAATGTATATTTTATAAATAATAAAATATTTTCAAGTTACCTAAATTATTTAATGAATAATCAATTGATTTTTTTAGTTGAGTTTTCATTATTATTGACTTTAAATATGATAATTTTCTTTTAAATATATTTACTTAAAATTCAAGTACCCTTATTTCGAGGGTGATATGATTATTCTATTCTAGATTTATGGACATGTGTAGTGTCGCCTAACCTTAAGTTACAACTTGATATTCTATGAAAAGCAAGTATAATTTCAATCATCTGGATGATATGAACATTTAGGAGTGATGTTCGCTTTAAGGACAGACATACTTGGCTGAGCTTTACATTTGTCACAATTTGATATTTTATTCATGAAATATGCCCATCTCAGCTGGGGTCCATGCAAAATATAGTGGAGGATCTTGAGATCCTCATAAGATTACGAGTAAAAGGAATTGCATAATGAGCTCCATGGATCATAGAGGTGACCTAGAGATTTTTGTTTCTGCAGTGGATAAAGTTCAATACAAATGATGTCACTTTTGGATCACTTAGTTTAGCAAGTTGTATAGATATATTTTGAACATCAAGATGCTTTATCAAAGCTTGTTTATTCATTCCACTTGGGGTTACATATGATGTTTTTACCACGCCTAGCTCAACGGAAGGGCACAAGGCATCTCGGGATATCCACGTGGGGCCCAGGGGTAGGGCATTGTTACTCAAGCTAGTTCCTGACTAGACAGGGTGGCCCCTTCCTGACACGTGTTTATTTCGCTCTCCCTAGATTTTGAACCTAGGACCTAGCCCTTAAGTAGTCCAGATGGTACCAGCTTGCTTCCCAAGGTCTACTTAAAGGCTAGGTCCTAGGTTCGAAAGCTAAGGAGATCGAAATAAACACTTGTCAGGAAGGGGCTGCCTTGTCTAGTCAGGAACTAGCTTGAGCAACATAGCCCTACCCTTGGGCCCCATATGGATATCTCGAGATTCCTTGTGCCCTCCACTGAGCTAGGCACAATACAAACATATACTTTTGAGGTAGAGCTCACAGTGTCTATTCTCACAGTATTGTATGTTGATACCTTTGGATGGTAGAGGCTTTGGTTAAAGTTAGACTTTTCATATGTTGTGACTCTTTTTCATATTAATCCTTATCAATACCATGGAGATTATACTCCGCTTGGGATGGTTGCTAAGAAAAGATTGTAAATATAGATTTTCATTGTTCTTATATACATAGAGAAGGTAACGTTGTAGGTGATTGTATAACCTATAAAGAGCTTAATATTTTTACGATGACATGGTGGTGGAATGTCCCATCATTCGCTAACACTTTCATTTTTACAGATAATAAATATAGCTTAATTATAGGTTTTATTGAGAATTGATTTGTATTATTTTTTTTATTAGTTTAATAATACTCGTAGTTAATGGGATGAGGTCAGTTAGCTATAATCTTTCATTTAAAAAAAGTTTCTTCGTTTAACTAAAAAAAATTAAATTGGTCCAATTCTTATGATATTATTTAAATTAGATGTTATACATATTGAAAAAAATATTTTTTAAGCATATGCCTAGTTAATTAAGGCTAGTTTAGTAATTTAAGCTACAATAATTAAAAGAAATTGAAAGAAAGATTCATAGGAAAAATTATTTTGAAAATAATAAAAATAGTACTCTTAAAACTTGTAATTATAAAAATATTATTTTTTATGTCCACTTCTTCATTATAAAAAAGTTTAACACATTATTTTATTTTGAATACTATCCAATTGAAACTCGTTCAAATTAAACTACAACTATTTAAACCTATTTAATATTATTAGGATGCTATTATTATTATTATTATTATTATTATTATAAGTTTTAGGGTATTATTTTTTTTTAATTTTTCAAAAAAATTCAATATATTTTTCTATGGAACAAAAGAAAAAAAAACCTTCCACTTGTACTTCATTTAACTCTAAAATAGATAGAATACATCCAACATACTTGAAGAATAAGTTCATACATCTCCCACATATATTATTATGTTTTATTTAAACATAAATCACAACTTAAATTTATTTAATTTTCTAAAATCTTAATCAATTATGTCTAATCCAAAAATAATATTAACAAAACTAATTCATCTTTTACCTCAAGCAACTACCCTTCATTTTGTATGAAATGCTAATATCTTTCTGAAACATCATGTTAATCCTTTGATTCAAAGTTTTTTGGATCCTATAACTATAACTTTTTTATACATTTTTATGTTGTGATTATTGGAGTTAGCTCATATCATCATTTAAGTTAAATTTTTTAAAATTAAGATTTTTAATTGGTAAAATGAAATTGATTTATTCCATTAATAATTTTTTTTAAAATCATTTTCTCCCTCTTCTCTCTCCTATTCTCCCTATCTACGTATTGTCTCACTCTTTCTCTCCTTATATTCTCTCTCTTCCATTATCTCTCTTAGGGGTGTCCATAAATCGGACCAGATCGAACCAAACCGTAAAATCGGATCGGACCGGACCAAACCGAACGGTTTTACTAATCAAACGATCCGATCTGATTTGTACTAATTTTAAACTGTTCAAACTGAACTGGATCGGTTTAATAATATATTAAAAATTTCACATTATTCTTCATTAAATTATAAAAAAAATTGGACCAAATTGGGAACCAAACCGTACTGAACCATTTTATAAATCAAACGGTCCGGTTCGAGTAATATGAATGGTCCAATTTAGTTAAATTTTTCTTAAGCAAAATCGGATCGGACCGGACTGGACCATGGATACCCCTCTCTCTATTGCTCTCTATTTGAGAGAGAGAAAGGAGGGGGAGAGATAGAGAAATAGTGAGAGAGAAGAAAGAGGGATATAGAGGGAGTGGTTTGTGCTTTTTTAAATATTTTTTTATAATAAATTATATAAATTCCATTTTATTCATAAAAAAATTTAATTTTGAATTTTTTTTACTTAATTACCTTACTTTTAAATTTTAAATATAGAACTAAATAAATTCACCTCAATAATAACATTATGAAAATGTATTAAACATGAAGTTACAAAGCTTAAAAGACTCGATTACATAATACTTTATCCATCAGAAACACCACTTCAAGAAATTTCTATAAGTAATGAACAACGAACAAATAAGGTGTCAAAATTTAAAATTACTAAACTAAAAATTTAAATTTGGACTGCATAACTTGTAGAAATAATACATAAAATAAAAATTAACCCAAGTACTTTTAGAATGGGATATTTTTAAGTAATTTATTATGTCAGTTGTCTTCTAATATAAATTATCTCTACTACTTAGTGGTGGGATGTACCATAAATTGTGTATCATTTTATTAATTCTATTATTACCCGTAGACTTTCTTATAGGTTCTATTGATGCATTACTTTGTATTCATTTATTTTTAATTATTTAACAATATTTATGGAAAGTGGAAGATGAAGAAGGTGCTTAGAGCTGTTTGCCATTCTTACGGGGTAACTTGGTATACCACTTAATTCTTATCATTCATTTACTTCAACAAAACAAAAAAAAAATAGTCCATTTCCTCTTTGATTGGGCAATGGAGGTATAGTTAGGTCAAATTGCACAATTAATATATATGTTTGAAAAAGAACTAATACATAGACTTTAAGGATATATATTTAAATGTAATAATATCTTATTTATTTATTAGATAATTATCTTATAGAAATTACATACTAGCTTTTTAATACACTTATAAGGTACACAATCTCTAATCCATATAACTATTTTAGTTAAAATTCTCTCAAAGTACTTATTTAGGCATTAGAGTGGATTTGCCACTACCAATGTAATTCATTCTAAGTGTTTGGCATCTTCTGTGGAAAAACAATTTGCTACTATGACTAATTTGAACTAATAAATAAATTAAGAATATTCATCACATTCATCATGTTTGTCATTTTTTTCATTGTGTGTGAGTGAGTCTTAGACCTAGTAAACAACTACGATATGGAGATATGGACTCTCTAGGACTCGCTCTTAACTCATAAGTAGAAAAATATAAACATTTTGAGAAAACAATTAACAAGATAGCAGCACAATGGCATGAAAAATGTTAAATAGTATAACTAATAGTTTAATCTAACACTAGCATGGCATATCACAATAGACAATAAAGTGGGAAGAATACGTAACAAAAAAGAAATATAAATAAAGGATTTCTAGTAACAATTAAATCTTTTTATTCACATGCATATCTGGTAAAGTCTTGATTGTATAATCACAATATGTGAGCATAAAAACAAACAAATATAACAAGGTAAACTCATATAAAAACTCTATCTATCTGCTAACATCCTTGTATTGTTTATGACAATCACTCGGCAATTGATGTGCCAAAACTTGGTGTACAAATTTTGTATATTTATAAATTACTCGCAAGTGTACGAATCACTTATAGAAAATGATAAATATATTTCCAAGGTCGGTCTAAAGAGGAATCATGTTATTTTTAAATAATTCAACAAATTATTAAAAATTAAATTGAAAACCTAAACGTCCTATCATGATTATTTAGTTTTAAAAAATCTAATTTAATGACAAAAAAATAAAGATAGATTTAATAAAATAATTGGCAAGTAAACATTTTATATTCAATAGAGAATTTATGGGATATATTAGTTAGTTAATCATGCTTAGTCAATATTAATTAGGTTATTAAAATATAAATTAAAATTATTCATTTTTTCTTTTATGTATGAAAATATCTAAGGCATGAGTTATTTTCTTTATTAATTAAACTTTAACATGTCATCTTCGGTCAAGACAATAATTTAAACTTTAATTAAATTATGTTAATTTTCTAAGAAATTGTTAAACCATTTAATTTTTCACCTTTGTCGGGCCGACAATTTAAACTTTCATCAAGGTGTCTAAGTTAGATTAATGATTTAAGTATTTAAAAACTAACTTTCAGTTTTTAAATCTATTATGAAATATATATCGTCAATATATTTTCTCAATCATAAATCTTATAAAAATCCTTGAATAGAGCATGACTCCATATAAGATTTAGATAGTAAATATCTAATATCAAAGAGTATTACTCTAAATTAGATTAAGATAATTAAATCCTAAATCTAATTCTCATATTTGTTATGTAAAATACTGAGTCAAATTATTTTTCTATAATAAACTTTTGTTTAAATTTTGATGAAGAAATAAAACTTAATTCATTTTATAAAAATGTTTATATAATTTAATATTTCACAAGTATAATAACATTATTAATATCTCATATTATTTATAGCCAAACATGCATGTTTTAATAAATGACCAATAAATTAAACATTGCATTTAAAACAACACATAAAGATAATCTAAAAAGAATACATTTAAATTATACCCCAATTGTATCCTTACAGAATCTCAATATTGTTTATGTTCTAGAAAACCTCCAAATACAATTTCCTACACTATTTATTGAATTGAACATAAAACTACTTCATAAACTATATTTATTCAACTCTCAATTGAGAGAAGAACTTTGAAACTACCAGAAGAAAAGAAGAACTTGAAAGAAAATAAGAAATAAGCTTAAGGAGAAGCTATGGAATGAAAAGGATAAGGGATGACTTTTGCAATGAAGAAGGTGTCCTCTATATGGCTTTAAAGAACACTTTAAAAAACAGGAAAAAATAGATCAGAAGGTTGGCCATCGTCCCACACATTATTTCAAGGCTGTGACATAAGATAAACTATACATGTTTTGGCCACTCTCCACCTCACCTGTGCTGTGGAACACATTATTTCCATGCCACGGCCTGCATTCAAACCCTTATTTTCCTTTACACCATTTTCAATTATTTGGAACATATATAAGTTTTATATACGTAAATATTTTAAGCTTCGAGGTTACAATGGAGTGCTTTTAGGTACTATGCTTCAAGTGTTCATTTAATTAAATTATTATGAAGGTAAAATACCAGAAAAACAACAAAACATACCTATAATTCCAAAAAGAAAGATTTGTATTAAAAGATAATAAAACTATAAAAATACAAATCTATTTTATCATTTAAAGTACATAAAATCATGATATATTAAGTGTTTTTATGTACTCATCGATAGCAAACAATTCACTAAAGTAAATCAATAGTAGACAACTAAATAGAAGTAAACACAAATACTTTTACCAATCAGAACACTTGCCTTAATTGTATATATGCTGCCTTGTTTGTTGTTTCCACAACAATTGTGATCCACAATGAATATGACTCTCCTTTAGAGCACCACCACCACGTGATGTGGTAAGTCACCAACGATCAATATAGTGAATCTTAGGGCAATAGAAAAGCCATGCACATAATCCTAATAAGCAATATAAGTGGAGTGTTAATTCTATTTTTAATTAGCGCAACCCTAAAAATAGTTTTTTTGCAAAACACTCATGAATCATTAATATCAAAATACTACTCAAAGTACTAATGATTTAAAATTAAGAAAAAAATTTCCATATTGAAAATTCAAGATTTAAATCTAACTAAGTTTTCCTATGTTTTTTAAATAATAAATCATTTCATAAATGAGAGGAGTATTTATAGAAAACACTTGGACTACTAGGCACCTTTCCAAACACATTAGTGACCTTGATGATGACATTGATGAGGGTAATAGCCATTATAATGCTCGCAACCACATCAATGAGTATCTTGTTGAGCACTAAAAAGTTTTTTTGTTTCAAAAATTTGTCAAGTAATTTTTCACAAATATCTTGAAAATGGACACAGAAAATAAAATAACACAAAATGAAATCTATCATGCATAATATATGAGCCAAACTTCTAGTGATGTGTGTAAACATGCTAAGATACAAAGTTTTTTAACTAAGTGAGTATGTGTAGTATTGAACCATTAGTAATTGGTCTTATATAAAGGAAGATAAAACACTAAGTAAATATATAGACTTTGTGTTTGTTATATAAGAATGCCAAAAAAGACACAAAGGACTTATAGGATTTACAATCTCCTCCTTTGGCTTTTTGTAGCAAAACACTACAAAAATAAATAGACTCAACATTAATACACAAGAAATTCATACAAGATGGCCTAAAGATATGTTTTACATGAACAAACATCAATACATAACACAATCACCCCTAACGCACAAAATCCAAGTGCATCTGGCTTGTCTTGCTCCATCCATCTTCATAAATCAACATCATCCATCTTGATGCACAATACATGCTACATGTCTAAGCTCTAGCTCGACCTGAGCCTCAAGGTCTCTCGCTACACTTGTATCTTACACTAATGAAACAACACATACCCACGAATGCATCATACAGACCTACATATAGTCTAACCAAATATTATTGTGTTACCCCTATACAAGTACACACAGATAAGGTAAATAGAATCAACATGAAAAAGAGAAACACACAACTTCCCTAACTTCATACTACACTTCCCTAACATGTATGCAAGTTAGAAAACCATGATGCAGTATAACATACATTTACATCCCATGTAGCACACAAGCAATGTAATAAACAATGAGTTGTACAAATAAATTTCTCTCCCTTTTTGACACAATAAGTCAAAGAAAAACTTATTTATAAGATAGAGAAGCCATATATATGTGTAATAGTCCTAACATATGCAATTAACAAACATATTAAATTTATAAACAAAGTAGAATGCAACACATGAAAATAACACCTTTCATAAATACAATGTTGAAACTAAAAAAAAATTATTAAAAGTTTTGAGTAAGTAATTTTCAATTTTTGAAAACCAAAGAGAAGATAGAAAAAATAATAAAAAATAGAAGGAAAATCAACACTCTCTATCACCCTCTCCATCATCATCAGAGGTTCAGTCAACTAACATGCCAGATGTCCATGAATCACGTCATAGTTCTCGACTATTTTACTTCACCCATGCTCGCTCCCATCTTCACCACTATTTATCCTACTGGGTGTGATCTAGGAATTTCCTAGGTTTTCATTGTAGGGTGAAGCCATGGTCATTTTGGGTAAAGTTTGCAAAAATGTATAAGTATTTTCAGATGAATCCCAAAACACTAATTGTTGAGTGAACACTTGCGATCAAAATATCAATATTTTGTGGGAGCTAAGTGTTGTCTTGATCTATTGATGTGGTAACAAAAAATAGTGAATTCCCTACAACAACAAAATATGAGTGCCTTACAACAACAAAAAGTGAATGCCCCACAACAATAAAAAGTTAATGCCCTGCAAAAACAAAAAAAAAATGTGTGCCTTGCATCAATATAAAGTGAGTGTCCAACATCAATGAAAAATGCATGTAAGTTTTAAAGCGCAATTTATAAGGATAAATTATCAAGTTCATATTATTCATTAAAGGATAATGCTTCTCAAGCTATAAAAATAGGAACCAAAGGACTACACTTTGGCCAACAAAGTAAATGCTAAGTGAATAAAAAATAAAGAAAGAAAAACCTAGGTCCTACGATGACCACCCTCATTGACATCATCAAATAGAACAACCAAGATAAGTACCACTCGTACTACCTTTTGGACCCCACTCATCGTCAAGGGTTTTGTAGCATTCCTAGTGTTAGTAGACTTTTGAGGCATTGCCATATATGTGGTATCATCCCTTCAATGTTTGAGTTGTTATCATAACTGTTATACTCAATTGCAATTCCAAGAAATCTAAAAGTTGTCTAAGTCTAAGTACTCACTTATAGTATTCTTAGTTACTTCTTTAAGTTAGGAAAACAATCTTTGGTTCTTAGTTTTCAAGCTCTTACATTCTGACTCCTTCAAAGTTATCCCTTCTTGAAGTCGGCCTCTAGGAGCCTTAAAAACCTATTGAGCAATGATAGATTCTCTAGAGAATTTGTAATTCACTACTTCTTCTCAAGGACCTAGCTTAGCAAATCCATATTTTGACCTCTTTCTGAAAAAGCTACTTAGGAAGTATTCTCCAAAGGTTGAGGAAAAGCTAATGCCTCACTGAAGAGTTCTTAAATTGCAATTTTGAATCTTTGAGACTTCTCCCCAAAGTTACTAGAATGATCACCTTATTCCCATTGTGAGACAAAGTATGGAATGGTGCGTAGCTTGGGCTTAATTTTGGGACATCCTCTTCTTTGATAATGTCCTATACTAAGAGTAGAACTTAAGTCATGCTAGGTATTGCTACTACTTCAATCAGTTCAACCTAGTAAGTAAAAACCTAACATGCTCTCTTTCTCCATGGAACATACTCCCATCGTTTCAATTCTTGGAGCTACTACCTAAGTGTCAGGACATAAACTAGGATGCATTAGCAGATGAGCTTTTTTAAGAATTCATATGTAAGATGGATGGAATGTTTACAAAAGAGACAAAGTGTGCTAGACAACAAATGTTCATCAAGTACAGTACCAAAAAACAAAACACATATCTCTGGGTAATGACTGTTATGAATCTTGGTATAGGTGAGAAACTTATAACCCCCACTACACAACCTTCCCAATAATGGAAAATCTCTCACAACTATAGTCTCAAGTAGCTAGAATGAATAATTCCTCGATGAAGGTTTTCCTTTTGTTGGTGAGCTTCACTCACTTCCAATGCACTACATAAGAAGATTAAAAGAAAAAAGTTATCAGGAAAAAATTGATAGGAACAATGTTCATAGAAAAATAAGTCGAGCACATGCAAGTAAATAACCATGGGACACAAATGGAGTAGGTGTGGGGCCAAATTTCAAGCATGCCACATCATAAGTACCAGTACCTATGAACTAAAGCAACTGCTAACCCTTGTTGGACTTAGGCAAATCCTTAATGAATTTTTGGTTGTCAAAAGGCCTAACACCAAACTAGCCTCCACCTACAGATTATGTATAGTATAAAGACCATAATTCTTCTAGAATCATCTTTTCACCATGCTATTTCCACATAATATAATAGGACACTAGGGTGTTTTAGAATTAGGTGGAAGTTACCTAAGAGTGCCCTCACCCTATAAAGAAATTGTCGCACCAATGGTGGGAATGGAAGTTTGAGTCTAAAAAGAAGTCGATCTATAAAAATAATGATCCCTCAAGAAAGGGAGTGCTTTAAAGGATACCAGTACTAGAAAGAATGATCCCGACATCATAAAAAATCTCAAACATTTCTCTCAACATGTCCACTATTGGTTCGATGGTAACTACTATGAGAGAGCTAACTTCATAATCTAAGGTTGGGCTCAAAATCAAAAATTAGGCCACCTTCAGGAATGCCTTCATCAGTAACAAAACTAGAAGACCTAGTAAAAATAGTGCATCCATGATGGGGAAAATTTGAACTGGTACTCAAGATCAATGAAAACATTAAAATCACTTTTAGCTAAATCCAACTCTTGATGTACTCAACTGATTAGCTACTCTGCTAGTCGACTTATTGGTTAGGCCCATGCGTGGATGGCTTACTGGACTTGTAGTTGACTATCATTCCAATCATTGGACTATCGATCAGCCCAATCAGTAGTCAACTGTTCGGTCTGTTGATCGATCAATGGGTCGATAGGATGCTTCTGCTAGTTAGTCGGCTTGGCTCTCTCTAATGTTTTGGTAGGTCTCTCCTTTCTCTTCCTCTCTACGATAAACTTTCCTTAGCTAGGTACTCTCTTCAATTCCTAAAATAATATACACTCTAGTCATCCATCCTTGGTCTTCCTAAATTTTTGTGTGGTTCTTACTAATACAAATAAGGCTCCTAGAGATAGATCTATCAAATCCATTGTAGCAAGATATGTCATCTCTAGATTAAAAAAAGGATGCTAGTGTTCTTCATATTCTTGGTGTTTATTAAAATATTCAAGTCTATCTAAAGAGAAAAATAAAAAAGTAGGAATTTTGATCCATTTACCATGACTAGTCTATTGTAATTTTTTTCTCTCGAGATCCTTCACTCTAAAGTTATAACTTTTGACTTTAAAGAATGAAATGGTGAAACTAAGAGTGACCAAATCTATATATAGATGATTATGCTCAATCTCAACCTCTCATTCAACAGACATTTATAGGGTCCAGATAGGAAGGAAATTTGGCAGAATTAAGCCAAGAAAGTATTAGATTTCGGAAGTAAATTTCACAACTTGTGTTGACATTTTCTCTCAAAATTTAACTTGTCATAAATTCCAAATTGGGACTTCGATTGAGACGTAGAAATAGTCCTTGGGAAGTTTACGACCCCATATCAACATGGTGCAAGTAAAATTGGGATACCAAATTTATAGCCCAATTAGAGCATCCCAAGAACGAATTCTACTACATCATCATACCCAGGTGATCAACTAGATTACTTACCCATCAAAGATAGCACAAGAGATCTAGATGGATTTTGTTGAATGGAAAAATTATTTGGTATGCATAACCCCAATTGATTTGTCCACCTTACTATTAAAAAATTAAATAGGTATAATTAGCTCATATTAATTCTGAACAAGCCATTCATGCTTATCATGAATTTATTTGAAAATATATATTAATAGCTCAAATTCACATTTATAAAATATATATTAATGGCTAAAATTCACATTTATGAAACTTCAATAATATATTAAATAATTGATATTAATTATTTCATTATTATATTAATTTAAATATTAATTAATAAGTATAGTTATTGGTTTAAGTCTATAAATAATTCATCTCTACCTCAAAAAGGTACACATAAGCAAATACTCAAACATTTTAAATCCTCTGTGATCTTAGCTCATTCATACATAAACTAACATAATTATCAAAGTAGATACGACATCCCATAATATCATTTTTTTGACGTGTTTATTAGTGACTCGTAAGATTGACATGGTAAGAATGTGGTGAACACAAAGAGTATCTTCAATCGAAAGGGAAGAGATTTGAAAATAATAGATTGTATTTTATGGCTATGCAGGTCACATCAATGCTTATTAATTTCTTATGCATAAGTTAAAAATACTACCTACACCCATATATGTATTATAGTTCCTTTTTTAATATAAGCATTCAAGTACTATAAATTAACTTAAAATATAATTAATAAACATTATAAACCTTAAAATATAATTAATATACTTCTTATATAATTTAAGGGAACAAAATGCATTATTCTTCCTCTCCATTGTCTTCCATACATGTGCTCATTAAAAGTAAAAAAAAATCTAAAAATTCACTGTACATGATATTTCTTATCCAACTTTAAGTAAATATGTAATAAAGTAATTTTTAGTTTTAAAATAATTACATTTTTTAACAAACATTTTTAAATAAATTTTTATTTTTGTAATATATTACTTTGATATTTATTAACGAAACTTTAATTTAATCAATAATAAAATGATAATATTGTAATAAATATAATTATAATAATGTATATTTTACAATAAATTTTTTATTTAAGTTTCATAAAAAATTTGATTTAAGTTTGAACCCAAAAAAATGGGCACATTTTTTTTATATAAATAAATATTATATATATATATATAATATAAACATACATGCATTGTATATATTATTATGATATCTTAACATAAAATTTTATCAAAAATTAGTTTTGAAATAACATTTAGTACCTGAAACGTGCTTATAATATAATATTTGAGATGCATATAATATTATAACAATTAAAAAAAATAGAAAAACCAACGTGCTTAAACCAACATCAATATAGTGATTTCGTACATCTAATTATCGTGTTTCAAAAAGAACTATTAATTCTTAATTTTCAAGAAAACAATTTTTGCTTAAAACAATTTTTTTAATAAAAAATTTTGGTGGTCGTTCCGAGAAATTTTAAACTAAAACTATGTATAAAAAATAACGGTGATCAATTTTAATTTGATTTTTTTCTTTTTCTTTCTAGTGGTATTTATATTAAAAAAAAATCTATATATTAGTATTACCCTAATTAATATGATAATTAATTATAAATAAAAATAAATTATATTATTTTTATCCATAATTATATATTATATTAATAATTATTATAATAAAAAAATATTATTATACTAATGCAATGCCTTAGTGTTGTGGACGTGGAGTACTACTTTCAATAAATTTCACTCAATAACATCGATTCCGCGTTTTAGGTGGCTTTAATAAAACATAAATCAAATCATGTGGACTCTCTAAGACAATTCATATTAAATGAATGATTGTTTGTCGGAATCTTTCCACCTTAATTGGTTGAATTTAAGTATAAAGAGTACAACCGAGTTCTACTAGCTTCGCATCCTTCTCCCATGTTCAAAATTAATGATTATGGATTAAAAAAGAAGAAAAAACCATTGAATTCTCTCGAGCTATTATTTATTATTATTTTTTAATATATTATCCATCAATTATAAAACGTTCTTTCTTTTATCATCTATTAAATATTTAATTTTTTTAAAAAAATTCTATTAATTTATAATATTAACTCATCTTATACTTTAATAATAACTAATAAATTTTTTCTTTTAATATACCCCAATTAATAAATACTTAATATTTTTAAAAATAGTATTCTAAATAAAATTCCAACATTTCCAAATATTACATGATTACAACAAAAAGTAGCCAAATATGCTCAATCTTATTTATTATGAACAATAACTAATTGTGACAACCTTACCAAACATAATTTGTTGTAAGGTTGAAACATTGTTATTACTTGCTCTTGAAGACAATTAAATTAAATTTAATGTTTTTGTTTTCAAGATAATTTAAGTTAATGCTTGCAATGTACTGAAGTAACATTTGGGTTATGGCCGTTACCGAACCTAAAGTAACAATTAAGAGAAAAAGGAAATTTGGTTTAGAACAAATTTTATCACACATTTTTCGATCTTAGAAGGATAAATAAGTGAGATATAATAAATGTTATGAATTTTATGTGTATTATATAAAGAGAAGTGATAAATTATATTATTAATTCTTCTATATTTACACTTATTTTATTGTTTGTTATAATTATTTATTTTATATTATTTGAAAAAATACGAGCTTTTAGAATTTTTGAAATATTTTTAAATTTTTTACCTACTTTTTGAAATTTTTTTAGGTAGATTGATTAAATTAGATAAGATGTGGATTTAATTAGCAAGAAAAAAAATTAAAAAATTTTACACTTCACTATGGCATCGCATCAATTATCTCTTAGACTATTGTTTAATTAATTTAATATTATAATAATTATAATTATAATTTTTAATTTTTGAACTGTTTAATTCTATATCTAAATGTCAAAACTATACATGCATAAATTAGAGTAATTAATTAGTTTATTACATGATTATGTTTATATTAATATTATTATTCGATGTAGTATCTTGTGGTTTTTGTCACAAATAGTATTGCCTAACGCCGCTAAATGTTAAACAATTATTCTAATTTTGACTAATTTAATTATTATCTTTTTAGATCTTAATGAAATAAGTGAATTAAAACTAATAAATATACGTTTAAATTATCTTGATTTAGATTTGTTAATAAACGAACCTTTGTCAATTACATGGTAAGAAATGATAGAAAGTCTTAAGAAGATTTAGACTTTCGAAATTAAAGTTAAGAATTTAAAAATTACTTTAAATTGTGAAAGTAATTTAAAATATAAGAAATGAATTACATTCATAACATGATTAATTAAATTGTAGAATATTAGTGAGGATAGTCATATAATAACATATTTTTCATAATTTTTATGTAACTTATTTTATTATTTTATATTATTTTTTTCAAAAACAACAAAAATCTATGTTCTATTAATTTTAATTAATTTATTAATGAAGTCGTATTTAAGAATACATATTGCTTGTGATACTCGTGAATATAATAATAATTATTCTTAAAATTATTTATCATTTGTAGTTGATAACGAATAATTGCATATTTTAAATTGTGTTAAAAGATAATAGATAATTGGACATCGACATGGAGGCTCTAATGTTGACAATGGTCAAGGCACTACTACAATATGAACCTATGGTCTCGTTTATTAACCGTGAACATAGATCTATGGCCACGGTTACAAGAACCGAGGCCTAAGTGAGAGAGACCATAGGTAACAACCTATGGTCTCAGTTTTTTAACCGAGGTCATAGGGTATACCTATAACCTCGGTTTCTTATTAACCGAGGCCATAGGTAACAACCTATGGCCACGGTTTTGATTAGAACCGAGGCCTAAGTGAGTGACATATGGTCTCGGTTTTATAATAACCGAGGTTATAGGGTTAAACTATTGCCTCAGTTTTGAGAATATCCGAGGCTATAAGTTGTTACCTATGACCTCGGTTTTTCTGATAACCGAGGCCATAGGAGGTAACTATGGTCACGGTGGTTTAATAACCGTGGCCATAGGTATACCTTATGGCCACAGTTGTTAATAACCGAGGTCATAGGCTTGAAATCAAAATTATATATATATATATATATATATATATATATATATTATTTTAGTTACAATATTTAAATCGTGATTATATAAATATCAATTAAGCTAAATTTTAAATATAAATTAAAAAAACTAAATTAATTATATTACATTTAAAAGCGATATTACACTAAGAGTTTAATAGTTCGATACAATAAAACATATATAATAAAAATTAGTTAATTAAAGTGTTCAAAAATATATATATTAAAAAACTTTAATGCTACTAACTAATCAAATTATCTACGATGTAAATCAATCTAAAAATATTTTGTCCCATTGTAATGTTGTTCTTCAAAATCTTTGTCCTTGATAGAATGCATTAATTTTCTCATAAAAAAATATCCTCTAGTATGATCGAGCACACCAACATCTAGATTCCATTAATATAATCCTGCATATAGAACACAAGAACAAATGGTCCATAATTCAATGAAATCAGTACTACCCATATCAATAATAATAACAACATTATTATTTAGTACTACCGATATCAATAACAACAACATTATTATTTAGTATTATCCATATCAATGACAATAACATTATTATTTAGTATTATCCATATCAATTACGCACAACAGAGTGACAGAGAAAAAATCCTTGCAACGTTGGACAATACCTGTGAATATAAGAATCTACTATATATGAGCATACCAACATCCAGATTATATGAATATAGCATGCATATACAACATCCAGAACACATAAGAGTCTTCTTTACGTGTTCTAAAAATGAAAAAGAAATTCCAAATTTTCATTTAAAAACCCAATCATGAACATCCCACATCATTCACCTTAGCGTTTTATTTGACTATATGTTCATGCCCAATTTTAGTGTTTGGAATCCGAATTTACTTCTCCTCACAAGTCATACTCTCAAAATAAAATAATCCTATTGGTTGAAGCACTTATTCAAAGGTATATTCAAATTGATTTTATGTAGAGAAATGAACTAATAGGTTCATATATATTCAAAGAAAAAAATCTCAAAGGAGTGCATAGTATTGATCTCATGAAAGGAATTGAGTGAAAGAAGTTATAAAGAAATCAAATATTATCCTTATGTATCAATTAAATTCATCAAAAAAATGTTTAAGTTACATGCCTTTAAGAGATGAAGAAAATACAATGAAGAATTTATTTCCTATCTTTCTTTTGTATTTAACCATTTCTCACTATTGGAATTTTGATATTTATGATGATTTCGCTTATAAACTTCATGACATAATAATCACACATGACTCCATTATTTTGTTGTGGAACCTAAAAAAAATAAGTGTACATGATTTTCCATATTTGAACAAATTATTAATATTTTCTTGTACATACCATAGCTTTATGCCATATAAGCTTATGATATTTTTTAAGGGTAATGCCCCTAAACTTGTTCCACAGCTTCCATGCCCTATCAAGCTTTAAAATGGTTAGCTTTTTATTAAATATTACAAAGAATAATAGAAGAAAAATAGCTAGCTATAACTCTTACATTTCAACAGCTACTTTTGTATCTTTACTTAGTTCTTTGGAAGTTGAGTCACAGTACCAAGCATGATTATTGAACAGATCAAGGATTCCTAACATCCAATGATCTTGGTCTTGTTCAAACCTTAATGCCCTATCACATAATTGTTTAGCTATGATGCTAACATCTTTCTCTTGATATTGATTGACATATGAAGAATCATAGAACATTGCTAAATATGATGAGTGATTATGTTTAAGTTGATAATAACATGCCCTATATAAAAGAAATATATACAAGTAATTAGATCATATAAATATAATTATATATGTACTACATAAATGAAAGAAATTTACTAATTGAGGACTCACCTTGTCCACACTTGAATTATACTTAAATCGATCATTTGATATTCAAATAGCTGCAATATGCACTTGATCGATATATAAGTTTGGCCGAGATCTACACCATAAATTTCTATGGGATTGAGATCATTCCTTATGTGCCCTTTTGCTAATAGCGTTCCTAAGCAGCTGTAAATGAAAATTTGTAAATCCATTTGCTTTTCTGCAAATGAAAATTTGTATAGGCTCATCGACATGTATATAAACATTCTTTCAAAAGCTAAACTCAGCAACAATAGTCAATTCCTACATCCCTAAAAATGTTTCAAATCTAATGCAATATAATGAAAAAAAAATTCAGAAGCAATTATCAGATAACAGGAGATGGATTTGTATAACACTGAAAAAACAACCCTAACTAAAATGTATTATGCGCATAAATAATCTACTAAGAATCAACACATATGAATTGATATTGTAAAAATTGAGAGTATCACACTTACCAGGAGCTACGTTGTGAGTGACGACACTACAAATGGTCGGCGATGAGTGAGAATATGAACATAAAAGAAATAGAGAGAAAAGAAGAAGTTGTTGGAAAGGAACGAGTGCGAGAGGGAGGTGCTGGAACGGAGGAGCTGCTGTAAGTCTACAATTTATTCAAGTGTGACGCGGTGTGACATGGTGCGACGATGATCAAAATATTGGAACGAAGGATTACGTTTTGTTGGGAGAGAAGGATTTTCATTTTCCTGGTTTTTCTAAGAGAGAGGGTTACACGTTTTGCTGGGAGAGAGAGAGGGTTATAAGTACGTTTACTAATATATATATATATATTAGTTCGCGCGCTCAGTGCACTAAAATTTTATATATATATTAATTAGAAATTATATATTAATATATATATATATATATATATATATATATATATATATATATATATATATATATATATTACTACACAAATAAGCGTTAAAGAATTTTGGGAAAAAATTGAAAAAAAGGAAAAAGATGAGAGAGGGAGAAAAAAATGATATATATATATATATATATATATATATATATATATATATAAGAAATAAAAATACATTAAATTAAATTAATAATAGAGAAAAATAAAAAAATTGTAAATTAATTTTTGTATTTTTTTAAATGAATGACATACAGTATTTTAATATTAAAAATTCTATTATTTTAATTATAATCACAGTCATTTAATAATCGTATCTATATAAATTTATTTATATATATTTAAATATTTTTTATAATTTAACTTATAGTCACGGTTATTGAAAAAACCGAGGCTATATGTATACACTATAGCCTCGGTTTTTATCAAACCGTGGCCAAAAACCTATGGCCTCAATTTTTAAAAGAACCAAAGTTAAAATTTCAAGACCAAAAGTACATATTGTAGTAGTGAGATCTCCATGAACTTTTGGTGTCGGTATATTCCTTGATTACTTGTTCATGCATATCTCTTTCTCTCTCTTTGCTTCTTTGTCATGCATAGTAAGTTAATTGCTTTACTTACTGCTATATTAGACTGTTTGATCCTATACTAGTATTCTTCCCTACTTGTTTCTTTGGCATGCTCTTTTTGTGTGTTTTCCTTGCTTATTGCTTACTTCTTCGTGGCTATTTGCATGAGCATCATGTCATATGTTTGTCAATATATAGTGTCAAAATATTAAGATCTTTCTTCTTACAACCTATTCGTTTATATGTCATGCCATTTAGAATACAAAGTATTAAGATCTTTCTTCTCTTTTATTTCGAGTATGTTGAGTGCTAGTTTTCTATTTGTCGGCCTCTAATTATTGTTCATCTTTTGCTTGCACTTCCTTTTTCTTGTGCTTTAGATATCTATTTGGAGAATTCTAAGGTGTGTTAAAATTTTAAGTACATATGTGTTTATCTATACAATTCTTGTTCTAGTTTTCCATGTTCATTTGTATTCCATATAGATTATTTACTTGTGTTTAGGACTTTGATTTACATGTATTGTTGTGACTAGGCTTGTGTGTTTAGTTGGTATTCTTGGTGTTTAGAGTTTTGACTATGTCTAAGCATGTATCTTGTTTCTGTATTGGAATTTGAACCTTTCTCATATGCTTGGATGTTTTTGTAGAATCCCTTGTTTCATTTTTCTCTTGGGGATCTTACCTATGTTGCTCACTATTTAATTAGTTTATTTCCTTCTCTTAACTAGCAATGATGTAAATGTTGCTTATGATCTCATTTGAGTTAATAGTTTTCAATTTCTTGCCTTTTCTCTCTCTGAAGGAAACACTGTATGGTTTGTGCAGATAATTTCTCTTGGCGTACTTCCTTGTCTTTTAGGCTAGTGATCTTTTTTGATGCCATGCTTTTCATCTTAGCTGTTTTTTTGTGTTACTTGTTTGTTTCTCTGAACTGTGTTTAAAAATTATAAAAAATGTTATTTTTCTACGGTCGGTTGACATTTTCCTTTTATGCTTTCTCTATCTTCCTAGGATTGTTCTGGATATTTTTCTGTGCTCCTAACTTTCTTCATATGAAATGAAATTTTTTTATGGGACCTTTGATGTTTTATGGTTCGCATGATTTTGACTTAAACTGGTATAAGGCTTTCTTGATGTGTGTATTTCTTAAAGCGTATGTATGGCTAAATTCTTCTTGTCTTCTTAAAATGAGCTATTACTTCATACATGTGCCTTATTGTTGTGAATTTGTATGGATGTTTCGAGAAGTGTGTGTGGATTCTTGCTTAAATGGTTTGTATGCCTCTAACAATCTTTAGAATCCACGTGTAATATCTCTCGAGGCAAAATCCTTGGTACTACTTAGATATAAAGATGATTAAGGCCATTGATAAGTGCTCAAAAGCACTTAATATATCGTGATTTTAAGCATGTCAAATAATTATATAAATTTCTATTTGCTTGTTTTACTATTATTTTATGTAAATATATATTTCCACAATCACGGGTACATTTTGTTATTTTTTAGGTATTCCTTGTATTTAAAAGGATTCAACATAAAGAAAATTACTTGAAGCTATACATTACAACTTAAAGGATTAAAATAAAAATATATGTAAAGCATTACATATGCTTTAAAATTTTGAAAAAGGAAATACAAGAAAAAAAAAAGATTCTACGTAATGTAGATTAAAGTGTTCCATGGCATAAAAATATTGTGAGCCGTGGGGTGAGGCAAAAGGGAAAAATCAAATGTGTCCTAGATATGATGCATGCTATGGCATGAAAAAAGTATGTGCCACAACACGAGTATATTGGATCATGCCCAAAACCGTGTAGAGGCTGTGTATGTTGCAATATGGAAAAGATGTATACTATGGCACCAAGCTAATTTTTCTATATTTTTCTCTTTTTTGACCCATAAAAAGATCCCTATTTCTATAGTAAAAATATGAATCCAATAATCTCTTAATCCTATATCTTTCTTAGCTTCTTAAGCTTTCTTAAGCTTTTATTTTATTAGTTTAAAGTTCTTCTCTCAATTAAGAATGGAACAAATCTAGTTTATGTAATAGTTTTAGATTCAATTCAAAAACCAATATAGCAATTTTGTTTTGAGGTTTTCCAAAATAGAAGCAATTCAAAAGAATTCTATGTTATATTTAAATGTATTCTTTTCAGATAATCGCTAAGTGTTGTTTTACATGTTATATGTTTAATTTATTAATCATTAAATGAATTATGCACATCTGCCTATAAATAATATGGGATATTAGTAATGTTGTTACCCTTGTGAAATATTAAAATAGGTAAATTAATTTTGTAAAATTATTTAAGTTTAATTTATTCATCAAAATAAACAAAAGTTTGTTAAGAAAAAATATATTGACGCATTATTTTTCATAGTAAATAAAAGAGTTAGATTTATGATTTAATTTATCTAAATCTTATCTAGAGTAGTACTCTTAAATCTTTGATCCATATCAATTGCATATTTAGAGTGAAAATGCTATTTTAAATATTTTTACAAGAATTACTATTTAAAAATTTATTGACGACATATTTTTAGTAGTATTTTTAAAATCTAAAAATCAATTTCTAGATACTTTAATCATTAACTTAACTTAGACACCTTAATAAGAGTTTAAATTATTAGATCTGATCGAATATGACAATTGAATGGTTCATTAATCTCTTAGAAAAGAAGCATAATTTAATTAAAATTAATTGCTAGATCCGATTGAATATTGTAAGTGATTTTAATTAATGTTCTTTTTGAATATATATGAGATAATCAATAATCTTAATTCATATATTTAATAAACTGTTTAATATTTAACAAGCATGATTAACAACAAATATATTCTATAAATTCTACACTAAATGACAAATTTTTATTGAATCTATCTTTAATTTTATTTCATTATTTTAGATACTCAACCAAAACAATCGCGGGAGGGCATTTAGGTTTTTAATTTTGATTTTTTAATGAATTTGTTAAATTATTTAAAAACCATATGATTCCTTTTTAGAGTACCTTGAAAGTACACTTATCCTTTTATATAAGTGATTTGTGAACTTACAAGCTATTTTATAAATTATACAAAATTTGGGCGCAACAATTTTATGCATCGAAGTTTTGGCACTATTATTGACGAATAGTAGCATTTTTAAATTTTTATTATCAAAATATTAAAAAATATTTGTATTTTAAATACAGTAATTTTTATATAAAATTTTAGAATATTTAGATTATTAATTAATTTCATATATTTGAAATATTAAATTTTCTTTTAAAACATTTTGATTTTCTTTTATAAAAAAATTCTTTTAAGCTTTATTTTATTTTCTTTTTAAATTTAAAAACAATTATTTATTATTTATTCTTTATTTTTAATTTAATTTTCTTTCTTTTATAAATTCTTTTACTCTTTTATTTCTTTTCATTTTTTTTAATTTTTGTCATAAATTGTTTGATGCATAATTTATTTTACTAACACATGTTTAATTTTATTATTTTTTACTATGTTTTTAGTATTTCTATGTAGGAACATGTATTGTTTTATAAATTTGTATATTTATTTGATCTTTTATTTTTTTAACTTGACAGGTGAAAGTAAATTCTTTTTTTATTAGTATATGTGAGGTAGGAGGTCATTAGGGTACCTTCTCATACCTTTGAATAATAATATACGTAGACCATCTATAATATCAAAATGGATGGACTTTGACATCCCAAAACCTTTTGTAAAACAACTTTGCGAATCTCACCTTGATCCTTTACCTAAACCACTAAACATAGGGGGAAATCCACCATGAAGAGAGACCATAATGAAGGAGCTTTCAAGGCTAATAATTGGCACTAGAACTACCTCTATCCACTTGGGTAAGCCTACTAGGAACTATGAATTACGAAATATTCATTTTTTCATGCTTCCTTCTTTTCATGGACTGCCTAATAAAGACTCTTTGTCTTTTATTAGGGACTTTTATTCTATAATCCAGACATTACTCCTAGGTGTACTCACTGAGAATCAACTCAAAATGAGATGTTTCCCCTACACCCTTAAAGGTATGGCCAAGGCATGGTTAATGTCGCTTCCTTCATATTTCCTAATGACTTGGGAGAAACTCTACAAAATATTTATGGGAAATTGTATTCCCACAAAAATACATCAAAATTGAGAAGTAAGATTGCCACTTTCTCTTAGATAAAGGGAGAACCTTCTCATAAATCATGGGATAGGTTCAAAATCTTTCTCACTCAATGCCCCCATCACAGCTACCCACTACAACTACAAAACCAATTTTTTTTATAATGGATTGATACAAGAGTTTCATTCTACCATTGAGAATGCTGCTAGTGGAGTGATGAACGAAAACCGGCATCGCCAATTCTCGCAAATACTTTGGTTTTAATATTTGTAAAACTCTCGCAAGTGCACGAATCATTTCGTAGAAAATGAAAAGTATACTCCCAAGGTCGATCTAAGGAAGGAATGTATGTGGTTTTTAATTTATTATTCAAACTTTTAAAAACGAAATTAAATCCTAAACATCCTGTCACGATAGTTTTGGTTTTTGTGTTCCTAATCTAATAACATAAAATAAACATATATACAGATTAATTAAATATAATCTAAAAAGAATAAACATAGATACAAATTCAATAAATAAATATAAATACAGATTCAATAAATATTCATGCAAATTTTATCATTTATATTAGTGGAGTATTTATGGATATAATAACTAAGTTAATTATGCTTGCTCATATTATCTAGGTTATTAAAAACATAAATTGATATTTTATTGATTCTCTCTTTTTTGTATGAATACCACCTTTGGTGGGGTTAGATACTCTTTGTTAACTAAACAAATCAATTAACACCTATGGGTGGGGTTGATAACTAATTTGGTTAATTAAATTAATTCCTTTTTCTAAGAGATTGAAAATGAACCATTTAAATGCCACCTTTGGTGGGGTTAGACAGTTTAAACTTTATTCAAGGTGTCCAAATTAAACTTAAGAATTTAGTTATCCGAGTACTAACTTTCAAGTTTTAAAACCACTATTGAAAACATGTTGTCAATACATTTCCACATAATAATTCTTATAAAAACTTTTGAAATAGAGCTTCACTCTAACTACCGGCGATTGTACCATGAAATAAACGAGCACGACTCTAATTTGACCGGGATAACTAAACCTTAAAGTCTAACTTTCAGATTTAAGTTTGTAATGAAAAATAATATATTTCTCTCTAACATCCTTAATATAAAATCTTGAATAAAAATAAACTCAATTCATTTTAGAAATTTTCACCTATTTAATATTTCGCAAGCATAACAACGTTATTATTATATCATGATTATAAATTAGCACAGCTTAAATTTAATCACGCATAAATTAAATATAACATGTAAGAATAAAGCATAAAAATAATCAGAAGAAAATAAAATCCTTACAAGATTGACGCTATTCCCGTTGCTAGAAAACCTCCAAGCGGAATTTGCACTTCCATTTATTGAATCAAAAAGCTAAAATATTACAAAAACATAACTAGTTCTTCCCAAAGAAGGAAGAACTCTAAAACTAAGAGAAACTAGCTAAAACATAAGAAAAACTAGCTAAAACATAAGAAAAACTTAAAAAAACTAAAAACTAAGAAATGGAGAGAAAGAAAGAAGAGAGAAGTGTGGTTTTGAGGTGTGTTTTGAAGTGAATGGAAGGGGGGTATTTATAGGTGAGGATGGAGAGAAAAAATGATTAAAAAAATGTTAAAAAAAATATTAAAAAAATAAAAAACGTGTTTTGGACCTGTTGAGGTCATCAATGACGTCAGCATGACGTCATGGGGGCGGCTGCACGTGAAAAATCGGTCAAAAACGCCTTGGGCGCGCGCTTATGCCGCTGGCCCACATTGGCGCGGCCGGGGAAGGCCGCGCGCACAGCGCGCGTGAACAGCGATGCCCGCTGCAGCGCGCAGCAGCATCAACGCGAAGCATCAACGCGCGCGCGCGGCTCTGGGCGCCGGCGCGGCGCTGGCCGGGCGCTGGTGAAATGGCCGCGCGCGTTTTTCCGTCTTTTGACATTTTTGACCTTTTCGACCCATTTTGTCCAATTTTTCCATGTTTGTTGACCTTTTTCCACTTATTTATCAATTTATTTGTGATGTATTGCTTCAAGTATTCTTTTTTGAGTCTTTACATTGCGTTTTTAGGCCAAAATTCCTGAAAAACAATAAAAATACCCGTGATTCCGAAAAAGACAAATTTATATAAATATATGATAAAACATATAAATATATATATTTTTAATCAATTAAAGTGCATAAAATCATGGTTATTTTAGTGCTTTTGAGCACTCATCACAACCTCAAACCGCCTTCTTGCTAGTCCCTTAGCAAAAGAAGCGATAAAAACTAAAAATTAAACTATCCTAAATCACTTCCGTGGATTGACACGGTTACATTTAGCCTATGCAACAAGCCGTTAACCCCCTAGGTTGCCCTAGTGGACGAGTTTGAGTCTCGTGAGGGTTTTCAAGAATGATACCCACAAACATTGCACTAAATGTAAAAACAAAAGAAACAATAAAAACAAACAACTTAAAAATTAAATTTACAACAAAATCACAAATTATCAACATTTCACAAAAATGTCTCATACTTTTTAATCTCCTTTAAGATCATAATTAAAATCTCAAGCATAAGTTATCTTAATCTCTTTAAACAATCATGATTTATTATAATAATTAGTCGAAAATCATTTTCATATTTCATATTAAAAATGTATCAATTTAATTTCACCCATTTTCAAGTGTCATGAATCGTAATTCGCTTTGACTCTATTCCTCACAAGTCAATACTCTCAAAACACTGAATCCTATGGGTTCAAACACTCATACTAATTTATATGCGAAAGAGTTGATGTATAGAAATGAACTAATATGTTCGCATGTGTATAAAGAATAAAGGCTCAAAGTGTTATTTTAACATTGATCTCATGAAAGGAATCAAATGTATAAATTATAAAGATATCATATATAAAAATTATTTTCATGCATAAATCAAACTCATTAAGAAAGAATTTCAAGATATATGCCTTTTACAAATGAAGAATTTGCAATGACTTTTTTTTTTTTTTTTTTTTTTTTTTTTGGGAATTACTTCTTATATCTTTCTTTTGTAATTAGCCTTTACTCACAACTTTGTAGGCAATGCGGGTTATAGTATGTAGATGATACTATTTTTATCTCTCTCTTTTTTTTTCTGTAGATATTTTTCAATATGTGTATTTCTTAGAGAAGTCAACCCATGTATGATTGTACATATTTTGGATTTTGGTGAGTGGTTAATTTTGTGGCTTTTTCTGCTTGATCTTGGTTTAGGTAACCCCAGATATGTCTTTTTTTGTTTTTGTAGTAGTCATGCATAAATGAGATATAAGCATATACTATCAATTTCTACTCAAATCATTTAATCTAAGCAAAAATAATAATAAAAAATATATGATACTCTATTAATATGAAAAAAAATTCATACATTCAATGCTAATACCTATAGAGATCATCTAAAAATTTGAAGAAATAAGAAATGTGTTTGGAGTAGAAAAAAAATATATATTTCACTCCGAATAAAGGAAATTAGGCTCAAATTATATCTCACAAAGGTAGTCTCCACTAAAAAAAACTCATAAACACCGATTTTGGGTTTAATATAATTTCTACATCTTATCAAGAAATACTAATTATGACAAAAACTAACTAATTATCAAAAATAATTACAAAATATTTCATGATATGTTTTCAAAAAATTAATCTAACAGTACAAAAGACTTAACTATTTACTTAAATTTGATTTAAAGAAAGATAAATTTTTGTGAAATTTTTTTTTTTTTTTTTATTCCAAAAATTACTAAATCACACAAAATAGAAATAAAACCAAACACACAAAAAATGAAAAAAGTATATATTTTTTTTTTATTATTATTTTTTTTATTATTTTTTTTTATTTATTTATTTATTTTTTTTTAAATTGTTAAAACTTTTTTTTTTTTTTAATTAAGCATGGTAACTTTTCACCACCCCCAACCTAGAACTTACATTGTCCTCAATGTAACAACTGTAAATTAAAGATAAAGAGAAAAGAGAAGAAAGATTACCTATTTCTTGAGAAAGTGCAAGTAGTAATGGAAAATGCAGGTGCATCCATCATATTCATCATTAAAGTGTATACAGACAGATCGCTGTGAACTTCTAACATCTCAACAAATATTTTTAGTTTAAACAATTTAAAAATTATTCACATGTAAATAAAAGAAATAAAAGAAAATTACCTAAAATGATGGGTTGCCTCCCATCCAGCGCTTAGTTTAACGTCTTAGCAAGACGTAACTTAGGGATTGCATTTTAAGTAAACTCAATGTCCCCTCATCATTGAGTCAATCAAACCTGCAGTAAGACAAGGTTGTCTACCTATACTTTTTCACCATGCCCTTTTGATTTTGATTTCTTTCTCGTACTTGAAACTAGAGGCATATTTTGAGTTTTAGATAACCCACATCTAGGTACAAATAAAATAATTAAGGCATAAAAACACAATTGTACCTAGATTAAACAAAGAAACTAGCTCCTTAGATTGTAATTAAAACTTTAAAATTTTGGAGATAGTTCAAAAAAAAATTTTGTTTTTTTTTTTTTTTTTTTTTGTTTTTTTTTTTTTTTTTTTTTTTTTGTTTTTTTTAAATAACATAATCAGTATTTACCAAGAGAGCTCCCAGGAAAGAAAGGTTGTGGAAAGGGTCCTTAAAAACCATCCTCCTAAAACAACGCAAAGACTAGGCACAAAGGCTTCCAAGAACTAGTCTCCTGTATTTAACTCCCTTAGATCTTTACTTTTCATGTTATTAAGTTAAGTTAAATAAAACTTTAAGTTAATGAAAATCTAAGTTAATTAAGTTTAAAGAAAAGGTTAATTAAGTTAAGTGAATTAAAAATCTAAGTTAATTAAGTTAAGTTAAAAAAAATCTAAGTTAATTAAGTTAAGTTAAAAAAAAATCTAAGTTAATTAAGTTAAGTTAAAAAAAATCTAAGTTAATTAAGTTAGTAAAAAGTTAATTAAGCTAAGTGAAGTAAAAAAAAAATCTAAGTTAATCAAGTTAGTTAAAAAAAACTAAGTTAAGAAAGTTAAATAAAAATCAAGAAGAAAAAAAAAAAAAAAAAAAAAGCTAAAGAAAGAAAAATAAAAAAAATAATAAAATAAAATTGAAAAAGGTAAAAGAAAATAAAAATAAAATAAAATTATGATTTAAAAAAAAATAGTAAAAATTAAACTCAAAAAAAAAAAATTAAAATTTTGGTTTTTTTTTTATTTTTTTTTATTTTTAAATTTTTTTATTTTTTTTTTATATTTTTTTTTATATTTTTTTTTATTTTATTTTTATTTTTTATTTTTTATTTTATTTTTTATTTTATTTTTTTATTTTTATTTTATTTTATTTATTTTTATTTTTATTTTTTTTATTTTTATTTAAAATTTATTAAAAAAATTTTTATTTTTTTATTTTTTATTATTTCTTATGAAATTTAAAATTTGATTAAATTTTTTATTTTTTATTTTTTTTACAAAATAAAAATCACAATTATTTACAACACAAAAATATTTTTAAAATTTTGATAAATAAATTAAAAACGCTATTCCTTCACAAGAACTACTAAAAACTTGATGAATCTAAAAACCCAAGATCGCCAATTCTCGCAAATACTTTGGTTTTAATATTTGTAAAACTCTCAAGTAAGTGCACCTAATCATTTCGTAGAAAATGAAAAGTATACTCCCAAGTTCGATCTAAGGAAGGAATGTATGTGGTTTTTAATTTATTATTCAAACTTTTAAAAACGAAATTAAATCCTAAACATCCGTCACGATAGTTTTGGTTTTTGTGTTCCTAATCTAATAACATAAAATAAACATATATACAGATTAATTAAATATAATCTAAAAAGAATAAACATAGATATAAATTCAATAAATAAATATAAATACAGATTCAATAAATATTCATGCAAATTTTATCATTTATATTAGTGGAGTATTTATGGATATAATAACTAAGTTAATTATGCTTGCTCATATTATCTAGGTTATTAAAAACATAAATTGATATTTTATTGATTCTCTTTTTTGGATGAATACCACCTTTGGTGGGGTTAGATACTCTTTGTTAACTAAACAAATCAATTAACACCTATGGGTGGGGTTGATAACTAATTTGGTTAATTAAATTAATTCCTTTTTCTAAGAGATTGAAAATGAACCATTTAAATGCCACCTTTGGTGGGGTTAGACGGTAGAAACTTTATTCAAGGTGTCCAAATTAAACTTAAGAATTTAGTTATCCGAGTACTAACTTTTAAGTTTTAAATCCACTATTGAAAACTAGTTTGTAATACATTTCCACAAAAAAATTCTTATAAAAACTTTTGAAATAGAGCTTCACTCTAACTACCTAAGGCGATTGTACCAACAAATAAAAGAAAGCACTACTCTAAATTAGACCGGATAACTAAACCTTAAAGTCTAACTTTCAGATTTAAGTTTGTAATGAAAGATAATATCTTTCTCTCTAACATCCTTAATATAAAATCTTGAATAAAAATAAACTCAATTCATTTTAGAAATTTTCACCTATGTAATATTTCGCAAGCATAACGACGTTATTATTATATCATGATTATAAACAACTAGCACAGCTTAAATTTAATCACAGACAAATTAAATATAACATGTAAGAATAAAGCATAAAAATAATCAGAAGAAAATAAAATCCTTACAAGATTGACGCTATTCCCGTTGCTAGAAAACCTCCAAGCGGAATTTGCACTTCCATTTATTGAATCAAAAAGCTAAAATATTACAAAAACATAACTAGTTCTTCCCAAAGAAGGAAGAACTCTAAAACTAAGAGAAACTAGCTAAAACATAAGAAAAACTAGCTAAAACATAAGAAAAACTTAAAAAAACTAAAAACTAAGAAATGGAGAGAAAGAAAGAAGAGAGAAGTGTGGTTTTGAGGTGTGTTTTGAAGTGAATGGAAGGGGGGTATTTATAGGTGAGGATGGAGAGAAAAAATGATTAAAAATATGTTAAAAAAATGTTAAAAAATAAAAAACGTGTTTTGGACTGCTTGAGGTCATCAATGACGTCGCGTGACGTCATGGGGGGCGGTGCACGTGAAAAATGGGTCAAAAACGCGTTGGCTGTATTGAGCGCTGGCCGCTGCCGCCTTGTGAGGCCGTTGCCTTGTAGCGTGAAGCAGCCTGCGGCAGCAAGCGGCATCAACGCAACCTTGTGGCGCGTGACTCTGGCCAGCGGCCGGGCGCTGGGCTGCGGCGCGTTTTTCCGTCTTTTGACATTTTTGACCTTTTCGACCCATTTTGTCCAATTTTTCCATGTTTGTTGACCTTTTTCCACTTATTTATCAATTTATTTGTGATGTATTGCTTCAAGTATTCTTTTTTGAGTCTTTACATTGCGTTTTTAGGCCAAAATTCCTGAAAAACAATAAAAATACCCGTGATTCCGAAAAAGACAAATTTATATAAATATATGATAAAACATATAAATATATATATTTTTAATCAATTAAAGTGCATAAAATCATGGTTATTTTAGTGCTTTTTGAGCACTCATCATGGAGCCATAGGAGACAAAATAGCCTTATAGACTTGCAATCTCTATAAGTTGTTGGGAGCTAATTTCCAACAAAATAGCTCCAGAGTGAAGAGAGTAGGAGTCCATGAAATTGATTTTGATATTGAAGTTCAAATGCAACTTGCTTACTTGACTAAGTAATTTGCACTTCTAACTACACATGCCACAATAAAGAAAGAGTAATGTGGTATATACAGTACTTTGGGACATGGTGATGATACCTATATATATCAATCATAAGTTATTGCTAGATCTAAGCAGGTCAATGTATATGGGAGATACCAACCTAGACCTAGGTATGACCCCAATGCTAATACCTATAATCCGGGGTGGAGGAATCATCCTAATTTCTCTTAGATCTAGAAAAACCCTCCATTTTTCCAAAGTTCAAATCCACCAACAACTACAAATAAATCCTCTCAATAAGCCAAATCTGAAGGAAAACTTGAATTTCTTCATTCAAGTAAGTAGAGAAAAATAGTCAAGGACTAATCAAAAGTTGGATTGTAGAAATATTCATTACAAAAATGGAAATACAATTGGAATAGTTAACCGAGCACTTTTATAAATAATTACAAGGCAAGAAATAACTACAAGGTTAGAAAATTTTATGAGTTATTATTTATTTTATATGATTTTTTTAAAATTTATATGTGGTTAATAAATATGAATTTTTATTTTTCTTAATATAAAAAAAGGGGAACAAGAAACAATTGAGAAATGTAGATTTGAACACGCCATGACATAAAAAATTGGTGCACCGTAGCATAAGGTAAAATTTGTAACAATCAGAAATGTAGAACATTATGCATCGTTACAAGAAAAACATGTGCACCATAGCCTACATATACATTTTTGCCTACAAATCCTTTTTCCTATGCATAATCATACATTTCTCTCATTTTCTCACAAAAACCCACTTCTATCTCCTACAGACATCAACATAGCTCTCAAAATCTCAACTTTCTTTAATTTTTCTTTCAAACCTTTACTAGTAATCATTTTTCTAACAATTTCCTACCAATCCTGTAAAGAAATTTTCAATTTCTTCAACAAAATCAAGAATCTCCTTCTTCAACAAAAGAAGTGTTCTTCATTGTTCTTCTTTCCACAACAATACAAGTAAGTTTTCATAAAATTTTAGAGTTTTAGTCTTTAATTAAATTCTTTAAAATTTGTGGAAATTATTGTGATTTAAGAGTTTCAAAACCCTAAATAGGAAAAATAGGTGTTAGAAAAATATTGGATTATCCGCATTGTTGTCTAAAATTTCTATGAAATCCAAAAATTTGAATTTTGTTTCAAGTTTGAAAATGAAAGGAAATGAGGTTTCAACTTCTAGAGATTATGATAATTCAAAGCTCTTTAGTTATGATGCTAAAGTCTACTTTTAAAAAAGCATCAGAAGTAAATAAAAGGTTTATATCAGAAAGAGGGATAGATTTTTATGATGGACCTAAGGAAATTACTAATGTAATAGTTGTCCCAGGCTAGAAAAGGTTTGTAAAAGAACCAAATGTTGCTATTGAATCTCTTATTTAGGAATTCTATGCAAATTGTTTTGATGTTGTTGATGACAAAGTTTTGGTTTGGAATGTAATAGATCTATGTGGACATATTGATACAAATGCTCACTATTATTTAGTACAAATTGGATAAGGTGAGTATGAGTAGTATCTTAATAATATGGATTATACTACAGTTTTAGAAAGCCTTAAATATACAAAATGTTGAGTGATTTTAGCTAATTTTAAGCATAAAGGTTTTGAAGAAAAGTATTTGGATAAAATTTCAATAATTTGGCAATGCTTTATTTGTTCTAAGATGATGCCCATCAAACATAATAGTATTGTTGATAGAAAAAAGGGCTTTTTTGTTTTATACATTTCATCCAAGATGCCCATGGATGTTGGCGCAATAATTTACTAAAGATTTAAATTGTATACAAATAGTCACGATATGGGATTCTTTTTCCCAATTGAATAACTTCTTTTTATAAGGAAGTAGGGGTACACCATCCAAAAGGTGATGTTATTATACAATTTGGTAGCTTATCGAACATGACTTACTTTGGTGGGCTTACTTTGGTATGAACATTATTCCAAGAGAAAGAAGAGCCATTCATCCATCAAGAATGTATATGAAAGATCAATTTCATAATTTTAGTGAGAGAATATGTTATATGGAAGAATACCAACAAGCTTATTTTACCAAACAAGAAGCATTCCTAAATTAGAAACATTGTGATCAAGTGGAACATAATCAATTAATATATGAAGTGAACTAATTACAATTAAGTCATCTTGGGGTGGATACAAGTCATTTAACAACACTAAGTATCCTCATTATGACTTCAATTTTATACCTCCAAAAAGATCATGACAACAAGAACCTAAAGATCAAGGTTCGAATGACATGGATGATGAACTCTAATTAGATACAAACAAAAATTAAAGTATATGCATATGTATTTATTTTCGATATTGTATTTATCTATATTTTTATTATGTTATTTTATTTCCTATTTTTGTGAATATTATTTAGAAATGTTAATTTTATAGCTGTTCGTTTGAATTTGTGAGAAATATACATATGTGTAATATTAATATGTTTGGATTGATGTATGCACCTGTAATTCCATACCAACTTTTAAAAAGGTTCAATAAATGGGTAACTTTTCTTTCTTTACTCTCTATCTTTAATTTATAATTGTTATATTGAAGGTAGTGTAAGTTGTAGGTTAAGGGTAGGAAAAAGTTACATTATAAAATTTTGTGCTAAATTGAAATTTTTATGTTAACATGTTTACATTTTTGTATGCTTTTATTTAATTTATTTTATTTAATTAGGAATATTTGATTTATTTTTAAATTTTTTTTACAAAATTATCATGTCTTTTTATTTAATTTTAAGAAAATGATAAAGTCTTTGTATTGTTAGATTAATTTCAAAAATAATCCATGGAGTAATGTGATAATTAGTTAGTTTTTGTCATAATTAGTATTTCATGATTAAATTTTTAAATTGAAATAAACCTAAAATTGACGTTAAGGAATCAAATAGTAGAGACTACCATTGTGAGAACTTATTTTAAGTCATTATCATCCCATTCTGAGTGATGATACTTTTTCTACTCTTTGAACATTCTTTTATCAATTCTAATTGTTATTTTAAACATTCTTCTTATCAATTCTAATTGTTATATTATCTCTATAGGTTTTTTCATTGAATATTGTGACTTTTATATCTGATAAATTGCCATATATTTATTTTTATTACTTAAATTGAATAAATTAATTAGCAATTTAAAGTATATGCACTTTTTTTTCATTCATGCATGGCTATTAAAAAGAAGATATATATGGGGTTTCCTAAATAAAAATAAATAAAAAATAGAAAGTCACAAAAAAGCCATTCACTCTATCATACAATATATGCATAATCTATACATAAGTCATTTCTCTAAAAAAAAGTATGTCGAGAAAAAAAGAGAGATAAAAAAAATAAAAATGAGAGAAAATAAAAAAATGAAAAATATAAACTACATACTAACCCATTATCTTTCAAAGTTGTGAAAATTAGCTAAATATAAAAGAAAAAAATATATAGGAAATAATTTCCCAATAAGTCATTTGCATTTTCTTCATCTCCGAAAAGGCATTACTTGAGATTTTTATTTGATGAATTTGATTGATATGTGAAAGTAATTTGTTGTTTCTTTATAAAATTATTTTATTTGATTTCTTTAATGAGATAAATATGATGCACCACTTTGGGTTTTTTATTCTTTACACATTTGTGAACTATTAGTTCATTTCTATACATAAATTCTTTCACATATATCTTTGAATGAGTGCTTGAACCAATAAGATTAGTGTCATTGAGAGTGTTTAGAACATTCAAATGACTTATGCTATATATTTTAGTTTTTAACTTAAAAGGAATTTTAAAGTATGAGAATCTTTATTTTTCTTATTCTTTTATTATTCTTTTTACTTTTTTTATATTTCATTTGTTTTTTATTTTTGTTTTACTTTTGGTGTTTATGGATATCATATCTAAAAACCCTCATGAGACATAACTCATCCACTAGGGCAACCTAAAGGTTTAAAGGCTTATTACATGCGCTAAATATAATCATGTCAATCTATGAAAATTATTTAGGATAGTTTAATTTTCAATTTTTTAGTTATCCACCATTTTTTCTAAGAGACTAAAAATAAGTCGGTTGGGGATTCTGATAAGTTCTCAAAAGAACTTAATATATCATGCTTTAATGCATCTTAAATGATTATATATATTTGTATTTTCTTATTTTACTATAATTTTACACAAATCTATATTTTTGTAATCAAGCGTATATTTTGTTATTTTTCAGGTATTTCTTGTATTTAAAAAGTTCAACTTGAAGAAATTTACTTGAAGCATTCCATTACAGTTTAAAGGATTAAAAATAAAATATATGTAAATCATTACATATGTTTTAAAATTTGAAAAAGGTTCTAAGTAATGTAGTTTGAAGTGTACTGCGACATAAAAGTATTGTGAGTTGAGAAAATGTGTCCCAAGTATGATGCGGGTCATGGAATGAAAATATTATGTGTTTTGGTGTGAGTATAGTGGATCTTCTCGAAAACTATGTAAACACTGTGTATGTTATGGCGTGGAAGAGATATATGACATGACACTAAGCTATGTTTTTGCATTTTTCTCCTTTCCTCATCCTATAAATAGGACCTTATTTCTATTATAAAAGTAAGAACCCAATAATCTCTTAATACTTTATATTTCTATGTTCTTAAGCTTCTCTTTTATTAGTTTAAAGTTATTTCAATTGAGAATTGAAAAAAATGAGCTATGTAATAGTGTTAGTTTCAATTTAATAAGCAGTGCATCAATTCTGTTTGAAGGTTTTGCAAAGCAAAAGCAATTATAAAGAATTATATTGAGATATATTTAAATGTATTATTTCATTTTTGTTTGACTTATCTCTTTCATATACGGGTGTCATATGTTACATACTATGTGTGTGCTTATTTTGACTTTCCATGTCAAAAAGGAGGGAGAATTGTGCACAAATTGTGTTTGTGCATTGTATTTGATTATTATCATGCTATTTGTTGCATGTGGAGATGAGTAGTCTACACTGTATTATTGCATTGTGATTATCTGATATGCATGCATTTAGCGGGAGTGTTGCATATGATTAGGGAGAGTTTGCATTTTTTTTGCATGTAGATTGTGAATTTTTCATATTTGTGTTGCATATAGATAGTGTTTGTTTATGCCACATGCTAATTGTGCTTAGACTATTGGTGTGAAACTTTTTAGAAGTAACAAGATAGTATTTGGATAGACTACATGTTATTTCTACATGATATGTTCAAGGGTACGTATATGTTTATTTTGTGTGTGCGTGTTACTGGTGTAGAGTGAGGTCTTCATGCTTTAAGTGTGCTATATTTAATGGTGCTAAGTTCCTTGTGAGAGAGGATTGGATGAGTTGTTTCACGAAGTTGGATAAAGCACTCAAGATGGATGGACTTAGAGTAGCCGTGTCTTTTGGGTTTTGGTGTGTGTCATTGTGTTTTTCATGGGAACAAACAAGTTTAGGAAATATTTAGGATCATCTCATGTTTGATGAGTCTATATGTTTATTTATGTAGTGTTTTGACATGAAAAGCCGAAGGGGGAGAATGTAAGTCATGTTGTACTTATGTTTATGTGTTGGCTTCTCGTGTGCAAAACATGATGTCTATTTTATTCTTACTTAGTGTATTTTTCCTCCTTTGTGTAATGTTGTTTATTATGGATCAATAATATGTATACGTATATAGTTAGGAACACTTTGTATGCGAGAATGTCTACACACACTATGGGGTTAGTTTTGTAGTATGTATGCTAGGTGGAGTATTGCTTTTCGACGAGCAAGCGTACCAGTAAGCCAACATTTTGGCTCATGTTTTTGTTTAATTTTGGGAACGAGTATTTATGGAATTTACTCAAAAAATTTAGAACGAGAAAATGTGGCTTTCTACCAAGCAGGCCATTACCCTTGGCGAGGTGGTTGGCGAGAAGGCTGGCAAGGTGGAAAATTTGAGTTCTATAAATACCCCTCATTTCTTCTTATTTGGTATCCATAAAAATATAGCAAAGTTCTATTAAATTGACATCTCTTTTTTCTATTTTCATATCACTAATACCTTGTGTGTTGTTCTGTTTGAATGATTCATGCTTATGTCAGCAAAAATGTTCTTATGAGTGGTAAGTACTTGAGGAGTGTTTTCAAGTAGTTTATGTGAGGTGAACCATATGTCATCTAGCAGTTGCCTTTGTGTAACATTTTATATGTGAGAACTTCTTTCTGAGATAGTAGAGTTAAATTCTTTGAGTTCTCACATCTTAGAATGTGTCCCTTGGTGATTTGTGGTGGACTATATGTCCTTGGTTTTTTATTTGGTGTTCGTGTTAGAAGGTGGTTCTGTTAATTGTTCACGTCACTCATTACTAATCCATGGTTTCTGATCACACCACATTACGGTGTTGGCTTTGGAGGTGAATCAGGTTCATATGTCGAACTAACTTGTTGAGAAGGTAGGAAGCAAGAGTAATAATAGGCCATTATAATCAAGGTCTTAGCTAATAAATGTAATAGTGGTTTTATTTCTTTTAGAGTCATAACTAATTTAGTGTTTAGTGGATTATGTGCTATATAGTGGTTGTCTTAAGCAACCCGAGGATGTTACCACATAGACAGGGTTTCTATCTGGGTATACCTCATTATATTATATTCGAAGTTATGCATGATTAAATGTGTGGCTAATACAATCAAAGTTTAAATGGTGTATGTCTTTACATACTAAAATTTAAACTCTTATTAGAAATCTTGTAATATTTATCACTTGCTTTCTGTTTACTAAATTCTATATCTACTACTTTATTATATTGTATGTTTGTATTTATATATACTATAGTTGTAATTATCTATAAGGTGTTTTTACCTTAAGTGTTTATGAGGTTGCTTGAGTTCTTAAGAAGTCATCATCTCCTTAATGTAATTGTGAATCGGGTCTTAGACTCTCTCTTAATAGACATGCATGCTTAGATTATGTGTTAATATAATTTTTATTTTATCAGTAAACATGCTTGGTATGAGTCTCTAAAAAATCTGTATCTCCTTACCTTAGATGTGTATCAAGTATCGAACTCTTTATTAGGGTTTCCAATGTAGGTATGATTCTATGCTGTGAAAATGTAATCATCATTTATCGAATATGTTTCTATATATGATGTCCTGAAGTGATTGAAAACATTTTTTGCTTCTTAGTGTTTATGCCTATATCATAAGCTATGTATTGTTTTCCATGTATACATGTTGCTAGTATGGATAGGAGCTTGTGAGGCACACATTCACTAGTTTTGTATTTTGAAGAATGTTATTGTTGCATCTGCTAGTTGTTTTTGTTATATGTTTAATTAAGCATATTGTTTTATACTTCCACTATGTTAATTTATTAATTCACATTGTGAAGCATACTTGACCGAATTGATATAGAGCTCGTGAAAAGATTCCATGGTTGGAATTTTCACCTCTTATCTTGGTCCTAATTAACTATTTGAGTCGAAAGAACAATTGACCTTCATGTAATTGTCCCTATGTGTGGGAATCTTCATCACACATTTGCAACTATTTTCTTTTGATGTAAGGATTATCCATGCTTTGGTAAACTTGTCCCTTGTCATAGTAAGCCTTATCTGACTAAGGATTTCCAAGCTTTTGTGATTGTTTTCCTTTGAGATAAAGCTTACTTATGCTTTGGTAAGCTTATGCCTTGTTATGGTAAGCCTTACAATGACTAGGGATTGCCAAGCATTTGTAATTGTGTTTGCCTTTGAGGTAAGGCTTAGCCATGCTTTGGTAAGCTTGTGCCTTGTAATTTTAAGCCTTAACAGGACCTGAGAATGCCATGCATTAGGTAAGGCTTATTTCTACATGGTAAGGTAAGCATATGTTGTCCTTTCTTAAGTTGCACTTTGAGGGAATGCCTACCCTTTTTACTAGTAAGATTGTTCCTTATTGTGGTAATCATTACCATAACCATGGACTACTAAACATTTGGAATTGTTTTTAAACTTGAACTTGAGAGAAGTCTTACCACTTGTTTTTATTCATATATATTTACGCAGTTTGATATTGAGAAGCGGTATAATGAGTATTTTTCTAAATGTAAGGGTATTCCTCTTTCACCAAATGATCGTTTGTTGGAGTTCTCAAAGGGTGGTAGTTTGTATCGTAAAGAGGATTATCTTGCAAAAAATTGGAAAGATCTTGGTGTAGTTTATGTAGGGTACAATGTTGATGGGAATCATTGGATTTGTGTTGCATTTCATTTAAAGTAAAGAGTTATTAAGTTATATGACTATTTGGATACTTCTAAACTTACAGAGAAGTGTAAATATTATGGTATTGTTATTCCACATATTTTGTATTCTCTAGGCTATCATGGTTATGGTTCTGGATGCTCAATTGATCCAAATGTTTCATGGACCATTGTTATCAAACCTACTCCAAAACAAAAAGGGTAATCTTTTATTCCTTGTCATGATTATATATCTATTTATAATATTTCTTTTTTTTACTTATTTTTTTTGTTGTTTTTGTCAATCATGAATGTGGTTTATGGTGCATAAAGTATGAATATTTAGTTGTAAGAGGCTAGAGTTTTGACACGAATCTTTCTCTAAATATGGAAACAATTAGGAAGAGATATTGTGTCAACTTTTTTTATAATAATGGTAAATTAGACCCATTGTATTAGTTTTGTAATCTTTCCTTTTTGACAATGGATTTTGTAATTAGACAAGTGCATAATTCAATACATTTTAATTATAGATTTTATTTAATCAATACAAAAATGAGTGTTCCTCAATTTACTTTTATAGATTTTATACAGCTAACATATTTTATGTGTAATTATAGATTTTACAGATTTTATGTGTACTTATAGATTTTTGATTTAATTACAAATTTTATGAGTGATTTACATATTTTACAAATTTTATAGTTTCCTTTTTGACAATGGATTTACTTTTGATTTTTGATGAGTGCTCAAAAAGCACTAAAATTACCATGTTTTGATGCTCATTAATTGATTAAAAATATATATATTTATATGTTTTATCATATATTTATATAAATTTGTCTTTTTCGGAATCACGGGTATTTTTATTGTTTTTCAAGTATTTTGGCTTAAAAACGCAATTTAAAAACTCAAAGAGGAATACTTGAAGCAATACATCACAAATATATTAATAAATAAGTGGGAAAAGGTCAACTAACATTGAAAAATTGGACAAAATGGGTCGAAAAGGTCAAAAATGTCAAAAAGACGGAAATCACGCCCCGTTGCCCAGCCGCTACAGATCGTTTCACGCGCCGAGGCTGCGCGCAACGACAGCCCCCGCGCGGCGTGCCCAAAGAGCTCCGCGCGTCCAACGCCTTTTCGCCCCATTTTTCACGTGCAGCCGCCCCCATGACGTCATGCTGACATCATTAATGATCTCAGCATTTCCATTACGTGTTTTAACATTTTTTTACTCATTTTTTCTCTCCATCCTCACCTATAAATACCCACCTTCCCTTCACTTCAAAACACACCTCAAAACACACTTCTCTCTTCTTTCTTTCTCTCAATTTCTTAGTTCTTAGGTTTTTTTTAGTTTTTCTTATGTTTTAGCTAGTTTTGCTTAGTTTTAGAGTTCTTCCCTCTTTGGGAAGAACTAGTTATGTTTTTGTAATTTATTAGCTTTTTGATTCAATAAATGGGAGTGCAAATTACGTTTGGAGGTTTTCTAGCAACGGGAAAGGCATCGAAGTACTGTAAGGATTTTATTTTCTTTGCAATTATTTTTTATGCTTTATTCTTACATGTTATATTTAATTTGTCTGTGACTAAATTTAACTGTGCTAGCTGTTTGTAAAAAATGATATAATAATAACGTTGTTATGCTTGCGAAATATTAAATAGGTAAAAATCTCTTAAATGAATTGATTTTATTTTTATTCAAGATTTTATATTAAGAATGTTAGAGAGAAATATATTATTTTTCATTACAAACTTAAATCTGAAAATTAGATTTTAAGGTTTAGTTATCCGGTCTGATTTAGAGTAGTGCTCTTTTATTTGTTGGTACAATCGCCCGGTAGTTAGAGTGAAACTCTATTTCAAAAGTTTTTATAAGAATTATTATCTGAAAATGTATTGACAACACGTTTTCAATAGTGGTTTTAAAACTTGAAAGTTAGTACTCGGATAACTAAATTCTTAAGTTTAATTTGGACACCTTGAATAAAGTTTAAACTGTCTAACCCCACCAAAGGTGGCATTTAAATGGTTCATTTTCAATCTCTTAGAAAAAGGAATTAATTTAATTAACCAAATTAGTTATGAACCCCACCCATAGGTGTTAATTGATTTGTTTAGTTAACAAAGAATATCTAACCCCACCAAAGGTGGTATTCATACAAAAAAGGGAGAATCAATAAATATCAATTCATATCTTTAATAACCTAAATAATATGAGCAAGCATAATTAACTTAGTTATTATATCCATAAATACTCCACTATTTATAAAAGATAAAATTTGCATAAATGTTTATTGAATCTATGTTTATTTTTATGTAAGTAGATTAAAACACAAAAAATCCAAAATATCGTGACAGGATGTTTAGGATTTAATTTCGTTTTTAAAAGTTTGAATAATAAATTAAAAACCACATACATTCCTTCCTTAGATCGACCTTGGGAGTATACTTATCATTTTCTACGAAATGATTCGTGCACTTGCGAGAGTTTTATAAATATAAAACCAAAGTATTGGCAGAATCGGCAATCCTGGTTTTCGCTCATCAAGTTTTTGGCGCCGTTGCCGGGTTTGACTCCGTTGCGGGGATGGCATCAAAGTTTTTGGCAATCCCGATTCTACTCATCAAGTTTTTGGCGCCGTTGCCGGGGAAGGAATAGTGTTTTTAATTTATTTATCAAAATTTTAAAAATATTTTTGTGTTCTAAATAATTGTTTTTTTTTAAAATAAAATAAATCAAAATAAATAAAAATATAAAAATATAAAAATAAAAAAAATTAATTATAGCATAAATAGTAAAATAATTTAGAAATTTGAAATTCGAAGTAAAAAGTTTTTACCGTTCATGAATAGTAAAAAAAATTAAAAAAAGAACATTTTTAAATAAAAATTGTACCGTGAATAATAAAATAATTTAGAAATTTAAAATTTGATTAAAAAAAATTACCGTTCATGAATAGTAAAAAAAAATTAAAAAAAAACATTTCAAAAATTTTAAGTTAAAAAATAAAACAAATAAATAAATAAATAATAATAAAAAATAAAAAAATAAAAAAAAATAAAAAAAATAAAAAAAAAACCAAAATTTTAATTTTTTGAGTTTAATTTTTACTATTTTTTTTATTTATTTTAAATCATAATTTTATTTTTTTATTTTCTTTTACCTTTTTCAATTTTATTTTATTTTATTATTTTTCTTTCTTTAGCTATTTTTTTTCTTCTTGATTTTTATTTAACTTACTTAACTTAGTTTTTTTCACTAACTTAATTAACTTAGATTGCTTTTAACATTAACTTAGGTTTTTACTTAAATTTTCATTAACTTAATTAACTTAATTTTTTTTTACTTGACTTAACTTAATTAACTTAGATTTTTTTCACTTAACTTAATTAACTTTTTTTCACTTAACTTAATTAATTTAGATTTTTTACTTCACTTAGCTTAATTAATTGTTTTTTTTACCAACTTAATTAACTTAGATTTTTTTTAACTTAATTTAATTAACTTAGATTTTTTTAATTCACTTAACTTAATTAACCTTTTCTTTAAACTTAATTAACTTAGATTTTCATTAACTTAAATTTTTATTTAATTTAACTTAATAACATGAAAAGTAAAGATCTAAGGGAGTTAAATACAGGAGACTAGTTCTTGGAAGCCTTTGTGCCACTAGTCTTTCTTGGGAACGTTGTTCTGTCTAGGAGGATGGTTTTTAAGGAGCCTTTGCACCACCATTCTTTCCTGGGAGCACTCTTGGTTAATACTGATTATGTTATTTAAAAAAAACAAAAAAACAAAAATTTCTGAACTATCTCCAAAATTTTAAAGTTTTAATTACAATCTAAGGAGTTAGTTGCTTTGTTTGATCTAGGTACAATTGTGTTTTAATGACTTAATTATTTGATTTGCACCTAGATGTGGGTTATCTAAAACCGTCAAAGTATGCCTCTAGTTTTAAGTACAAAAAGAAATTTGAAAATCAATAGGGCATGACTGAAAAAGTATAGGTAGACAACCTTGTCTTACCTGAAGGTTTGATTGACTTAATGATGAGGGGACATTGAGTTTACTTAAAATGCAATCCCCAAGTTACGTCTTGCTAAGACGTTAAACTAAGCGTTGGATGGGAGGCAACCCATCATTTTCGGTAATTTTCTTTTATTTCTTTTATTTACTTAATTTTATTGTTTATTTCATTTTAATTACATGTGAATAATTTTTAAATTGTTAAAACTAAAAATATTTGTTGAGATGTTAGAAGTTCACAGCGATTTGTCTGTATACACTTTAATGATGAATATGATGGATGCACCTGCATTTTCCATTACTACTTGCACATTCTCAGGAAATAGGTAATCTTTCTTCTCTTTTCTATTTATCTTTCATTTATAGTTGTGACATTGAGGACAATGTAAGTTCTAGTTTGGGGGTGGTGAAAAGTTACCATGCTTAATTAAAAAAAAAGTTTTAACAATTTAAAAATAAAAAAAAAATTTTAAAAAATAAAAAATATACTTTTTCATTTTTTGTGTGTTTGGTTTTATTTCTATTTTGTGTGATTTAGTAATTTTTGGAATAAAAAAAAACTTTTTCACAAAAATTTATCATTTCTTTAAATCAAATTTAAGTAAATAGTTAAGTCTTTTGTACTGTTAGATTAATTTTTGAAAACATATCATGAAATATTTTGTAATTATTTTTTGATAATTAGTTAGTTTTTGTCATAACTAGTATTTCTTGATAAGATGTAGAAATTATATTAAACCCAAAATCGGTGTTTATGAATTTTTTTTTAGTGGAGACTACCTTTGTGAGATATAATTTGAGCCTAATTTCCTTTATTCAGAGTGAAATATATATTTTTTCTACTCCAAACACATTTCTTATTTCTTCAAATTTTTAGATGATCTCTATAGGTATTAGCATTGAATGTATGAATTTTTTTCTCATCTTAATAGAGTATCATATATTTTTTATTATTTTTGCTTAGATTAAATGATTTGAGTAGAAATTGATAGTATATGCTTATATCTCGTTCATGCATGACTGCTAAAAAAAAGACATATCTGGGGTTACCTAAACCAAGATCAAACAGAAAAGCCACAAAATTAACCACTCACCAAAATTCAAAAAAAAATGTACAATCTGTACATGGGTTGACTCTCTAAAATACATATATTGAGAAATAAGTGGGAAAAGGTCAACAAATATGGAAAAATTGGACAAAATGGGTCGAAAAGGTCAAAAATGTCAAAAAGGAGAAAATCGCTACCGAGAAATTTATCCCGCTACCGCCGACGCGTCGACGCTGGTATCGTTTCATCCGCGCAGAGCGCGCGCGGATATCGTTCATCCTCGCAAAGCGCGCGCTGCTATCGCTCATCCGCATTAACCGCGCTGGTATCGTTTCATTCACAAGACGTAGCGCTTCAAATTTCTCCGCACACCCAATGCATTTTCGCCTCATTTTCCACATGCAGCCGCCCCCATGATGTCATGCTGACGTCATTGATGACCTCAGCATTTCCATTACACATTTTTTCATTTTTTAACATTTTTTTTAACATTTTTTAACTCATTTTTTCTCGCCATCCTCGCCTATAAATACCCCCCTTCCCTTCACTTCAAAAACACACTTCTCTCTTCTTTCTTTCTCTCCATTTCTTAGTTTTTAGTTTTTCTTATGTTTTAGCTAGTTTTTCTTATGTTTTAGCTAGTTTCTCTTAGTTTTAGAGTTCTTCCCTTTTGGGGAAGAACTAGTTATGTTTTTTTTGTAATTTATTAGCTTTTTGATTCAATAAATGGAAGTGCAAATTCCGCTTGGAGGTTTTCTAGCAACGGGAATAGCGTCGAAGTTCTGTAAGGATTTTATTTTCTTTACAGTTATTTTTATGCTTTATTCTTACATGTTATATTTAATTTGTCTGTGATTAAACTTAACTGTGCTAGCTATTTGTAAACATGATATAATAATAACGTTGTTATGCTTGCGAAATATTAAATAGGTGAAAATCTCTAAAATGAATTGATTTTATTTTTATTCAAGATTTTATATTAAGAATGTTAGAGAGAAATATATTATTTTTCATTACAAACTTAAATCTGAAAATTAGATTTTAAGGTTTAGTTATCTGGTCTGATTTAGAGTAGTGCTCTTTTATTTGTTGGTACAATCGCCCGGTAGTTAGAGTGAAGCTCTATTTCAAAAGTTTTTATAAGAATTATTATCTGAAAATGTATTGACAACATGTTTTCAGTAATGGTTTTAAAACTTGAAAGTTAGTACTCGGATAACTAAATTCTTAGGTTTAATTTGGACACTTTGAATAAAGTTTAAACTGTCTAATCCCACCAAAGGTGGCATTTAAATGGTTCATTTTCAATCTCTTAGAAAAAGGAATTAATTTAATTAACCAAATTAGTTATCAACCCCACCCATAGGTGTTAATTTATTTTTTTAGTTAACAAAGAATATCTAACCCCACCAAAGGTGGTATTCATACAAAAAAAGGGAGAATCAATAAATATCAATTCATATCTTTAATAACCTAAATAATATGAGCAAGCATAATTAACTTAGTTATTATATCCATAAATACTCCACTATTTATAAAAGATAAAATTTGCATGAATGTTTATCGAATCTATGTTTAATTTTCTGTAATTAGATTAAAAACACAAAAACCCCAAAATATCGTGACAGGATGTTTAGGATTTAATTTCGTTTTTAAAAGCTTGAATAATAAATTAAAAACCACATACATTCCTTCCTTAGATCGACCTTGGGAGTATACTTATCATTTTCTACGAAATGATTCGTGCACTTGCGAGAGTTTTATAAATATAAAACCAAAGTATGGGCAGGATCGGCAATACCAGTTTTCGGTCATCAAGTTTTTAAAAATGAAATTAAATCCTAAACATCCTGTCACGATATTTTGGGTTTTGTGTTTTTAATCTAATAACATAAAAATAAACATAGATTCAATAAATATTTATGCAAATTATATCATTTATAATAGTGGAGTATTTATGGATATAATAACTAAGTTAATTATGCTTGCTCATATTATTTAGGTTATTAAAGATATGAATTGATATTTATTGATTCTCCCTTTTTTTGTATGAATACCACCTTTGGTGGGGTTAGATATTCTTTGTTAACTAAAAAAATAAATTAACACCTATGGGTGGGGTTGATAACTAATTTGGTTAATTAAATTAATTCCTTTTTCTAAGAGATTGAAAATGAACCATTTAAATGCCACCTTTGGTGGGATTAGACAGTTTAAACTTTATTCAAAGTGTCCAAATTAAACCTAAGAATTTAGTTATCCGAGTACTAACTTTCAAGTTTTAAAACCATTACTGAAAACATGTTGTCAATACATTTTCAGATAATAATTCTTATAAAAACTTTTGAAATAGAGCTTCACTCTAACTACCTAAGGCGATTGTACCAACAAATAAAAGAGCACTACTCTAAATCGACTGTATAACTAAACCTTAAAATCTAATTTTCAGATTTAAGTTTGTAATGATAAATAATATATTTCTCTCTAACATTCTTAATATAAAATCTTGAATAAAAATAAAATCAATTCATTTTAGAGATTTTCACCTATTTAATATTTCGCAAGCATAACAACGTTATTATTATATAATGTTTACAAATAGCTAGTACGCTTAAGTTTAATCATTGCATAAATTAAATATAACATGTAAGAATAAAGCATAAAAATAATCAGAAAGAAAATAAAATCCTTATGTAACTTCGACGCTATTCCCGTTGCTAGAAAACCTCCAAGCGGAATTTGCACTTCCATTTATTGAATCAAAAAGCTAATAAATTACAAAAAAAACATAACTAGTTCTTCCCCAAAAGGGAAGAACTCTAAAAGTAAGAGAAACTAGCTAAAACATAAGAAAAACTAGCTAAAACATAAGAAAAACTAAAAAAAACCTAAAAACTAAGAAATGGAGAGAAAGAAAGAAGAGAGAAGTGTGTTTTGAGGTGTGTTTTGAAGTGAAGGGAAGGAGGGTATTTATAGGTGAGGATGGAGAGAAAAAATGAGTAAAAAAATGTTAAAAAAAATATTAAAAAAATGAAAAAACGTGTAATGGAAATGCTGAGGTCATCAATGACATCAGCATGACGTCATGGGGGCGGTTACACGTGGGAAATGAGGCAAAAACGCGTTGGGCGCGTGGAGGGGGGTTGTTGGGGCGCTGCGCTGCGAGATTTTTATAAATATAAAACCAAAGTATTGGCAGGATTGGCGATGCCGGTTTTCACTCATCAAGTTTTGGCGCAGTTGCCGGGGATGGCATCAAAGTTTTTGGTAATCCCGATTCTGCTCATCAATTTTTCAATTTTTATGAGTTGAAGTTATAGTGTCATATAATCCCATTAGTAAAGAAAATTTGTATTTATTGGTGCCTTAATTTCTTAGCTCATTGTTACACATAATGTTAAAACATATCAGAACAAAAAAGTATAAATCAATTGACTATATTATATTATATTTGATGAAGTAATGAATTTATCATATTTTTTTAATTGAAATGTCATCTTGAAAAAAGTACTTAAAACTTCTATGATCTATGTATTACGAGAACTTATAATATGTTTGGACATTTTATCTTGTTTGCATTCTTTTCCTTACTCATTTTTCTTCTTTTTCCTCTTCAATGCTCTAAATTCCTTAATTGATGGAATTATGTTATATTTTGTTCTTCATCCTTGTCCATTTTCTAGTGTTTCTTTATCACATTTCTTTTTTGGTGATAATATCAATACATCTTTCACTACTTTTGGGATCTTCCAAGTGTTTTCATTTCCCAATAGATATATTGATGGATGGTATGCAAGATTTAAGTATTCTATGTGATAGTAAAGGGAACACTTATCATTCAGGGGCTATTTTTTCTTTCTTGCATGATGCCATTGCATATGTGCAGGGTAGTCTCCATGCTTGGTACTTTCCATAGGTGAATGTTTATGTTTCCAAGTTTACATGGTATCTCTTTAATTTATCCTTCAATTCATACTCCTCAGAATTCATTTCTATCACATCATATGTGCTTTCCTTATTCTTCCTAGTTCTCATCTTTTCCTTAGTCCAATTTGTTAACTTATGCATATCAGATGCATTTTTTCTTCATATTGTATACCACCTCTAAAGTTTAGCCCTTATTTTTTCCATCATATATTTTACTAGTGAGTCTCTTGCATGTCTAATATAGAATTCATGTGTTTGGAGTTGTATGATGTCATGAAATTGTACCTAAGCCTTAGACAGTGTGACCTTGCCCATATCTTGAAGTCTACCCCTTCCAGATATTCTGAGCCTCTTGTGCTATCTTATTTATTATTTGCATGCCTCATTGAACTCCTATATTATGTAAGCATATGCTACCATTTTGAATGATTTATCCATCACTACATGACCTTGCCTCATAGTGATGCGCTATTTCTCCAAATACTATTCGTACTACATTTTTAATGTCTAGGTTTCTATCAGAAATTATCACTAAGTCCTGATTTATTTCAACCAACAATTTTAATCTTTGTGAAAACCATTTCCATGCATCTGTGGTTTCTGTAGGTCTCGCCCAAATGGAAGAGGAAGAAAATAAAAAATATAGGTACAACCCCATTAATTACATTTGACTTTGGTGGCTGTAATTTTACCTATAAATAGACAATGCCTTTTTCCTTAGAGAGACACACCAAAGAAGAGAAGCAAAGCAAAGCCAAAAAAATAATTTTCTTTGATGAAAAATAGTGTTGTGTGTGTGTGTGAGAGAGAGTAGGAGATAATATTTTAGAAAAATATTTGAGATATTTTTTTAAAAGAAAAGTGACAAAATAGTGAGTTTAGGAAATAATTGTGTGTCACTATTTTAGATTTATCTCAATTTTTTGCATTTCACTATGTACCCATTAATTTTATTAGTGGAACAAATATTTTTTAGAGTTTGTCTCATGAATGTTTCCCAAATTAAATGATGAACCACGTTAAATTGACAGTGTCATTATTTTACTTTGTTAATTTTATTTTATTTTTTACCCGTTGTATCCCAACAACTAGTATCAGAGATGGTCTAGTAAATATCTTAGTATGCTCTGTGGTTATAGCATAGACTGATCTGCCACATCGGAAAATATTTTATTAGGTCTTGAACGTATTTATTTGTAGAAAAAGAAACACAGTAAAAAACAAAATTTCAAGCCAGAAGGTAGATATTGAGAAATTTAATGACAATAATAAAATTTCTCTTTATGATAAAGGAGGATGAAGGATATTCTCATTCAATAGAAGGTCCATAAGGCATTACTAGCAAAAGAAAAAAAGGCAGCAACCGTCACCGAGAAACAGTGGGAGGAGATATATGAGATTGCAGCTAGTACAATCCATCTAAATCTCTCAAAGTGTCTCGCAAATTATTGAATAAAAAAATTCCAAAACTGCAAAAGAAATATAGGAGACTCTAGAAAATGTGTACATACTAAAGAACCTTGCTAATAAATTTTATTTGTGGAAGGAACTATATCAGATGAGGAAGGAAGATAATGTAAGCATGATGCAACACTTTAGCAATTTCAACAGCAAGCTTTCTCACTTAGTAAGATTCAATGTGACCAGTTTCAACGATGAAGAGAAAGGCTATGATGTTGTTGGCATCACTACCCTTTTCATATAATAATCTCACAACAACTCTGACTTATGCGAAAGATAAGATATATTTTAAAGTTGTTGTAAAAGGCATGTTGTCATATGTGAAACAAAATAGGGAGAGAGATTCAGAAGCACAAGCTCTTATCAAAGAGTCCAGAGGAAAGAGACAATACAGAGAACATAAACCCAGAAGCAAGAGTATATGCAAATAAAAAAATATGTTAATGTTGAATGCCATCACTGTAAGAGGAAAGGTCACATCAAGAAGTTTTGCTGGGTGTTTAAGAAGGAATAGGAAACGAACAAAGGGAAACAGTGAAAGACAATAACAATGATGAGTAGCAAGCAACTATCATAATGATGAATAGAAAGTCAATCTTGCATCACATGAGACCAGTTGGGTGATTGATAGTGGTGCTACAATTCATGCTACAACGTGTAGAGAATTTTTCTTATCATCCATACCTAGAAGTTTTGGTGTTGTTAGAATAGGAAATGAAGGCCTGTTAAAGGTTATCGGCAAAGGAGATGTTTGCTTGGAAACAAAGAATGGAACCAGACTATTTTTGAAGGATGTCAAGCATATTCCAAAATGCACCTGAATTTGATCTCTGTATATAAACTTGTTTGCAAATCCTTCATTTATGATAAATGGAAACATACAAAAGGCTTCTTAGTAGTGGATAGAGGTGAGAAACATACAATTCTATATATAATACAAGCAAAGCTCTCCACAAACACAATAAATACTGTGGAGAAAGACGGTGCAATTGAATTATGGCATATAAGACTCAGTCACATAGGTGAAAAAAGTATGAAAAGTCTAGCCAGGAAGACATGGGTATGCCGTTTGACTTTGGTGGCTACAATTTTACCTATAAATAGGCAACTTTTTTGCCTTAGAGAGAAATGCCTAAGAAGAGAAGAAAAGAAAAGCCAAAGGATCAATTTCATTTGATGAAAAATAGTGTTGTGTGTGTGAGAGAGTGAGAGATAATATTTTAGAAAAAAATTTGGAAAATTTTCTAAATGGGGAGTGAAAAAATAGTGAATTTGGGAAACACTTGTGTGTCACCATTTTGGGTTTATCTCAATTCGTTGTATTGGCTCTCACTGTATACCCATTAATTTTATTAGTAGAAGAAATATTTTTCAAAGTTTGTCCCATGGACGTAACTCAAATTAAAGGGTAAACCATTTTAAATTGTAGGTATCATTATTTTACCATGTTGAATTTTTTATTTTTTACCCGTTTTGTCCTAACAATTTCAGCATCAAAAATTCCAAACGTAATATGGTAAATCCATTGAAATTAACACATTTTTTAGTAAGTAGTCTATATTTGTGCTTGATATGTATGATTTGATACAATTTTTTGTTTTTAATTTTGAAATAAAGGTACCTGGTTGTTTTCATCCTTTGTTACTGTAGTGAAACAAAACACTTTTGTATTTCTCCTTTAGAAATGTAGCATCCATAACTATGACTGGTATCATGTACTTATTGAATCCATCTATGTATGCTTGAATTGAAATGAATGCATACTTGAACCTTGATTATATATCATTTTTCATTTCAGTTATAGTTCTTGGGTTGCATTCAAGCATATACAAGTAAGATAGTAGTTCTTTGTAGAAGGGTGATGGGTCTCCTCTTATGTATTTTAGTGCTTCTTTTTTTCTCCCCTTGTATGTAACTCTATAAGTTTTTTAAACTCTAATTTTTTTCTTTTCCAATTACATTATGTCGTTTGGTCGCACTTTCTTTCCTGTATCTTCAATTTCTTCCATGATTTTCTATGCAATTACTTTATAGTTTCAATGTTTGTAGTTGAGGTCTGCATACTGATCTATGCATATGTGTTCTCCCTCGTATGTTGTTATTTTGAATGCAGAAAAGTCATCCATCTGGTTGCTGATCAATTTCTAATTACAATGTTCATCCTTATAGCTCAACCTTATTGTGCTTTGTTTGAGTTGTCAATCTCATAGTGAAACTATTCCTTTATTGTAGAATGAGATAGTTTTTGTTGGAGAACTTGTTTGCTCTTATACACCCTTCCCATATACATTTCTTGATTATCAATTGAATCAGTTTCTTGAGTTGAATGTATGTATATGTCTTCTTCAACTGTTTCATACCTTTCTACTTCATATTGTGATGTATTTTGTGTTATTCCATTTGTTTCTTTACTTTGGTTTTCTTTTTGATGGTTGTTCACAGTCACATATAGTATATTTCCCATCTCTGCTTTAATATTGTTTGTCATGAAGAACTCAACATCTTTGTCATTTTCTATTTTTATTGCTAAATATACTCCTTATAAAGTCATCTTGAGTATAATGTCTTTATAATGCATCATTTGCAATGAATTGCATACTTCCAGCTTTAGGTCCTTAAATTGTATGTTATTTGGAATGCAAAATATTTAGGTATGCCTACTACATATTTTTGTCTTCCATCAATAAAAACCCAATGTTCTTTATGGAATAGAAAAATGCACACTTTTTCTATCATTGTACAAATACATGTATTTATCACATATGTTAAATTGTTTGCAATTAAAGAATAGGAATAATGTAGGAACAATAATTTAGAAAACTATGCCCTTAACTCTTTTTCGTTTGATTTTAGTTGTAGTAAGGTTTTTACAAGATATGGTAAGCCTTAACCCTGACTCTATTTGATTTAATTTCAATTGTGGTTAGGCTTTTAAACGATGTGATAAGGCTTGTACATGACATTAGAAAGCTTTCAAAAGACACAATAAGGCTTCCACAATATATGGTTAGGCTTTCACAACATGTGGTGAGTCTTACCTTGTTACTGAGAAAGTTTATGACTGGCTCTATTTTTTTCAATTGTGGTTAGAATGACACACAATATGCCTTATCTCACCTCTAAGAAAGTTTACCCTTGATTCTATTTCTTTTAATTTCAATTGTGGTTAGGCTTACATACAATGTGGTAAGGCTTTCATAGGATGTAGCAAGCCTTATCTAGCCATTGAGAAAGTTTACCCTTGATTCTATTTCTTTTAATTTCAATTGTGGTTAGGCTTACATACAATGTGGTAAGGCTTTCATATGATGTAGCAAGCCTTATCTAGCCACTGAGAAAGTTTATCACTGACTCTATTTCTTTGATTCTAGTTATGGTTAGGATTACACACAATGTGATAAGGCTTTCATAAGATGTAAGTGTGTTACCTCATGAATGAGAAGACTTTTGTAATAAGGCTTACCTCTATTATGAAGTAAGTGTTTTACTTGTATTTTTCTTAAATATATTAGATTTTTATTTAGTATTTAATCGAAATTTAATTATATTATTCTATAATATTGAAGTAGAGTTACAAGTGAATTATCAAAAACCATGGAAGCATTCTTATATGTAAGGTATCCTTTTATTTTTCTTCTTATCGTCAAAAACTATCGAAAGGTGTATCTCTTACATATTTCTTTCAACAATCAATGTAAATATTGAGTTATATCTCCTTTCTTGCTGATCACTTGTCTTCATTACTTGTTTTAGTATGTTCTTTTGATCTTCTCAACCATTTTCTTCTTCATCGGAAACCATCACAAACTGTATAAGTGAGTTCATTTTTTAATCCCTAGTTCTTGCCGATTATGTATGACAAATTCTTCACTTGTTTTCTTCATTGTTCTCAATTTCTCATCTTGATCAATGGTTTGATGCTCTAAGTCGATTTGATCACTGGTTATTGATATTTAGTAAATAATAGGCATTTTTTTAATCTTAGTTTAATATGCTAGTTGGATTTTGCCGATTGGGTTGCAATTTTGGTAAAAAATTAGTCCTTTAGCAAAAACCCTTCTAATATGGTAATTCATTACACATTTCCATGGTAAGAGAGACACATGATACATGGAAGTGTGTCAATAGGATTCACAAATATACTTAAGTAGCTCTTAAGATATTTTCTACCATTTTTTGACAAATCTAACTTTGGATAGAGAGAAATTTCACAAAATATTCTTTAGACTAACTTATTTATAATCTATTGTTTCTTAGATTAAAAATAATATCGTTTAGTCTCTTAATTATAAAAAAAGATGTCAATTAAGGATATATAACTTTTATTAAAATATCATTATTTTACTATCAAATGATTAAACGCAATTAAGACACAAATCCTTGATAATAATAAAGAGAAAATTAATATGAAAAAAACCATAAAATATTTATTTTAATATTTATTAATGTGATTTTTAATTTTTATTAAAAATTAAAAAATATATTTATATAACTTTTTATTTAAATATTATTACTATTGATTTATTTCTTAAATAGTTTTATATTAAATATCACTTTGATTTTTATTAAAGACTTATATTTTAATTATTTTAAACAAAATAATAATATTTTAATAAACAAATGATTAACATAATATAATTTATCCTTAATTTACTAATTTTTCACAAAAATAAATAACATTATTTCTACCATAACTGAACCACTAAGAACCTTGATCGCACCATATCCTTTTAATTACACGAGCTATTTGGGGCCGGAAGAAAAAAGGGTTTCCTTTGTGCTGATCTCATTTTCAACATAGTAAATTGGCAAAATCTCTAGTTCAGCTGAGACAACCTATTTCCTCAACCCTATTGAACTTTTTGGTGAGTAGATCTCAACTATTCACACAGGCTATATGAAACTAGAAATAAATCAAATTACCAAAGGGAAACAGCTTTTTGTCATAATTGCCTAATAAAACATCCTGCAAGACAAAATTAGAGAGAGATAAATTGGTCTGGACTTCATTTTCATTCCTTCAAAATTTACATTCATTTACATTCTCCAGCCATTTAATCCCTATGGGGGAAAAATGAATGTTGTACAGAATCATCAATAATCTACTCAGTGGATAAACTCATCCATCAAATTCGCTAATGGACAGAGGCAATCTCTATCATCAATAGGCAAGTTAACTGGTATCAGGGATGATTCGCCAATAGATCCACAAGGCTTATCTTTCCACAGTTGCCAGCATCTAGCCGATCGAATTTCTTGCAAATTTCCAAAATATCTTTCTCTGATACTTTTTCCATTTCCTTAAGTTTGTATATTACGTATTCAGATTTACTGCACAAACAAGCAAACAACTTTGTATGAGCACTCTGCAGACTGACTTCCGTTTAATGTAAATAAGCATAAGACTAAAAAACAATAGTCAACCGCATGACTTATAAAAACTAGTGCGGACAATTCAATCTTCATATTGCATAAATTAGGGTTTATTAAAATTATTCATTATTCTCGAAGTATGTGATGACATGTTAATCTAAGTGAATGAAATTTCAAGATTAATGTAACTTTAAAAAAAAAAATACCCAATGGAAAGTGGAGAAAGAAAACAATCTGATTGGTAATAAATATACTTCAATAATAATGAATAACACCTCTTATACCTCAAGGATGTCAAAAACTAACTAAAGGAAATGTAATGCTAGGAGTCTAGGACAGCGCACATCGCACAACAGACAACGCAATTAAACTTTACTAATAGCAAATGACAAGTAGCAGTAGTAAATAAGGGAACATAAAGATGGAACACAATGCTATTAGATGTAGATGGTCACAATTGATGTGGCTGAATGTTACAGGTTGGAAACTGGGTGGACCCAGCCACAAGATACTATGACTCTGTGCTGCAATTCATTTATTTATTAACCATAGCAAATTTTCTATGAAAATAGTTTTTACATAAAATAAGATCTTCAATTCACAGCATAATACCCTTTACAAAATAATTAACAATTAGAATAAAGGGCTAAAGAAACTACAAATATATCATCAAGGGGTTAAAAAACCAACATGTATTTCATATAAAAACAGCAGAATACAAGTTCTTTTTTCGGTAGAGTTTTAGGATAATCTTAAAGAAGAGTGCAAAATGCATTTACTGATCAGATGAGAATTGTAGGAAGCTTATAAAGCATTTTCAATGGTGTTTGCAAAGAATAAATGAGATAAATCACTATCACATGTCCACCGATGCTATACAATGGGGGGTTTGTGCATTCATTCTGAATTACTTCACAGCAGGAAGGGGTTATTTGATGTAGAAGAAATAATGTGTAGGAGTCTAGAATAATTTAGAAGAAAAGAATAGTTTAGAATAGTAGGTTTGTTATAATTTAGTTGGTTATTTTCTTATTTTTTTGGTTATTTCTATTTTGATGTCATATATGTTATTAGGCAATATAAGCTGATGGATACGCTTGCATTTGGGAGATTGATTTATATATTAAATTTGAGAATTGAGAGAGTTGCTTCTGTTATTGAGTTTTCTCCTTGTTTGCCATGGATTTGGCTTAATCCTTCCAACCCGCTGCATCAAATTGGTATCGATGCCCTCCATTGTTTCCCGGAGAGGTAGGATAGCCATGGATGGCAATTGGAGCGACTACATTGTTGAAGAAAACAGAGTGTAGAGCTTGAGAGCAAATTGAGGGTTTCGTGGAAATGGAATTGGAGATTCATTGGATCGGAGAAACAATCTTTGAAGATGTAGTGCCTACCAACCACCATCTTTTCCACCCTCATCTCACAAGTACCATCTACCACTACCACCATATTCATCTTTTTCACTGTATCATCATCATCATCAACCCAAATTCACCTAGAGACCTACCATTCACAAATCTACCATTTCTCATACCCTATCCCAAATCGAAAACCCTTAATACGACTTCATTCTATACCCACACGGGCTACACCCTCTATTATAAAGAAAACCATCACCCAATCTTCCACGGTCTTCCACCCTTAAACCATTACAGCCATCCCATGAAACCCAAAGTATATGCAAAGAAAAGTCAGTTAACATTGAGGGATGAACCCATTATCAAGATTCAAACAAGCATCCACCGAATAACCCAATATGGTTATCATCTTTGAGCGAAGGGGATGACAGGCCATGAATGGCGAAGGCTATAAGAGAGGCAACTCAGAACGCATCAATCAAATCCATTTTTGAAAGTTCTCATTCCTATGATTTTAGCGTGAAGGGTAGCCACAAGAAACATCTAGAATCAACGCCAATTTAGAGCTTCAATAAAGTTCATGGCTTCGGCGCTCAAAAACCACTAATGGCATCATCAAAGGCTTCTCAACAAGCGACCCATAAGCACAGATGACTTCCTAAAAATCGACGACAATAGTTCCCATATGTGGTGGCAAGAATTATTATTTGATTCTAAAGTAGGGCATTTCAAGATTGCCATCACCAGATCGACAGAGCTCCCATTCAGGCAACGACGACAAAACCAGTAGTCACATGCAAACCAAGTAACCAACGGCAGAAGTTGTAGGAGATGCAGATGTTGTTGACTGTACTCTCCAAGCGACAAAAATGGTGGAAGGATAAGCCAAAACAAATAAAGCACTTCATAAATTGAACTAGAACAAGAATATTTTGGCCCAAATCAAGCCTAACAAAAAATTGACCCAAACAAAATGAAGAAGAATATGGCCCAATTTATCTTTTTTAGTCGATTTTGATTACCCATTGGCTTCATCAAGTCCAACTAAGTTTTAATTCAAAGTGCAAGTCAACTTTACCTAAAGATAGGCCCTCCATTTTCTTTGATATGATGCATTTTGTAACATAATGGTTTGAATATAAGGAATATGAAATTACATCATAAAATGGGTGATGGAGTAGATATTTGTAAGTATAGTGCTCAACATATGGTTGTGAAATGCGTTGTTGTGGATGCAATTGAAGAGAGAACAAATAAAATATTAGAGCTTGGAAATACTAATATTAAGCCTAAGTTTGATACTTCTAATTTGAACATTAATGAATTGCCTGGAGGTTCATTAGTTCCTAATTAGAGAACTAGTCTTGATTGTTCTAAATCTTTTGAAAGAGAAAATTTTACCCAAATAACCAACGGGGCATTTGTTTATGAAATTCTCACAATAGTTACATTGAAACAATCATTCATGCACAACCTAAAGAGTCAACACTTGAAGGGATTTCTCTTGAAGAGTTTGTAGTGAAACTACAAGTTCTCACTATTCACCAATTAGTTCGTTTGTTGAATATTGGTGTGAAAAAGTTCAAAATCAATGGATCAATATATACACAAAATTTTGGGTGGGAATTCAATGCACTCATTTGGAAGGTTGTGTTGCTACCACTCTGGATGTGGGACGAATTTCAAATAGATTTCTCAATTGATGTCTACCAATCTCATAAGATAAATAGGGGTTTCGTATGCTTCAACCCGAACTCGAGGACAAGTTTTTTTTCTTAGACGGGATGAAGTGATGTAGGAGAAACAACATGTAGGAGTCTAGAATGGTCTAGAAGTAAAGAATAATTTAGAATAGTCGGTTTGTTATAATCTAGTTTGTTATTTTTTTATTTTTTGGTTATATCTATTATCATGTCATATTTGTTAGTAAGCTATGTAAGCTGATGAATAGGATTGCATTAGGGAGATTGATTCATTTATTAAATTTGAGAATTGAGAGAGTTGCTTCCTTCATTGATTTTTCTCCGCATTTTCCATGGATTTGGCTTAATCCTTCCAACCCGTTGCATCATTATTGCAATAAATGTTAGCAAACAATGGCCACTTATCATGATTCACGATTACAATTTTTCTTTCAACAAAAATTAAAGTTAACAAAGTCTAAATATAGTCTTTATAGTTTAGCTCTCAAGGTTCTACAAGAGCTGATAAGGATTCACTGTACTTAAGAAACATATTATATATAATGAAATTGTCAACTAGACTCTGTGAAGTAAAAGAAAAAAGTGTAGATATTGGAAATGGAAAAATTGGATGAAGGAATCAAAATGCATTTCTAGGAAGAGAAAATAATCAAGACAGCTCTTACAGCTTAAAAATGCTATATTTTTGTTGTCCATAAAGAAATATTTAAAAACATTATGTGTGTCCTGAACCCAACCTTTGGAGATGGAGGCTTATTGAGAAGAGAGGTGACCAACCCCATGCACAGGTAGAGAAAAGAATGCCAAGGTTTGATTTCTGGACATAAGGATTTAAGACAAGAATAATGATCCAATTCTAAAATATCTCCATTGAAACTTTCAGAGGATGACATGGTGTTAGTAAAGGTTATGCTATTTGTCCAAGTGATGAGGGTGGATAGGGTTTGGAACATAATGGTGTCTTCACAGTGCATTAAATGTACACATGCCTATCTTCTAAGTTCTAACACAAGATGAAAGCTCGTCAATTCTTCGATTTATATTGAGCTTACATTATCGAACAGCCAGAATTGTCCCGAGTTGATAAGTTTTTTGCAATGCACAGAAATGAACAATACTCGTGTACTTTTCTTTCAAAGGCTACATTAAGTTAGCAAATACATTTTGGCTACCTTTCAAGATTTCAACATATCTACACTACCAAAGTAAAAGAAGCACAAACTTGGAGAGAAATAACACATACCGGACAAAACCATTATTGTCAGTATCAGCAGCAAGAAACTCAGAGACAGTCATGTCCTGACCAAGAACCCATTTTGCCATTTTCCTGTGTCGTTTATCCACCCTTGCCTCAGCCAAATACAAAAATGCTCGAGCAACTGCCAGCGTAGATACAAGTAACCAAATTGAAGCAAATATACGACCAGGCATGGACTGGAAAGCCCGGTCGCCATATCCTACAGTAGTAACAGACATGACAGAGAGATAAAATGAATCCACCCATCCAAGATTCTCAACAAAATGCATAACACACACACCAATTCCAATACAAAGAACCACAACTGCCAAAGCCAAACCTACTTTCATTCTAATTCTCATTCTACCCTTCTTCACATCAATTATATATGACTTTGCCTTATCCTTTTTCTCTCCTCTCACATCCTTAACATGTCTTAACAAATAATTTTCCTGCAAATCAAGCACATAACTCACCATCCCAGAAAGCAAAATATCAATAAACCCAAATCCCAGCAACACAAACAGTATCGAGAACAACTTTGTAGCCGTACTATTTGGAGTTATATCTCCATACCCAATCGTGCACATTGTCACAATACAAAAGTACAACGCATCCACAACGGGGTGAGTCTCATTCGCTTGAAAATCATCACGGTTGTACCAATATATAACGACACCCAATGACAAATATACAACCAAAAGAACAAAAGCTTGGCGCACAATTGATTGGGAATCATACTGGGGTTTAGGAACATCACAGTGGGCTATTTCATTGATAACAGCCATGGCAGGTGCTGTCTTGGAACGATGGAGATTGGTTTTGGTCCATGAGTAGTTGGGGTCAATGAGCCAAGACTGTTGTTGTGTTTGCGTTTGTGGGTCATTTTGGCTAGTAGGTTCAAGAGAAGATGAGAACCTAGGGGAATTGAGAGGAAGTGTCAAAGCATCGACTGTGGATGTGACATCTTGAGATGGTGAAGAAGCAGAAAGGCCAAAGATAAGACGGTCTTTGAGCTCTGAAGGTGTCAACGGGAGAGTGATCTCATCGTGTTCTGCAAGTGGAAAGAGATTTGACAGAGGCGTAGGCTTCCTTCTTGGGCTTGCAAATGGAAGTAGAGGCTCTTTGTCCATCTGGGCTTGCCGGAGAACTGCTTTAGACCCAGCCGGAAAAACAGAAATCGAGATTGATTTAGCAGAAATTTTGAAACTTTGCAAACTCCAATGTCAAGTGTAAAGGGGTATTTTGAATAAACAAATAGGAGAAGAACATTGATGAACGACCAATTTACCGTAGATTGCTCAACGTTGTCAACGTCACAACGATACGAACGAAACCAAGGTGATCCACCTCTTTTGCCAGCTATGATTATCTAAGTTTCTTTTGAATATTTAGGGAAAAAAATGATATTCAATTTACCTGTACAAAAACTAAACCGAATTAAATTAAATAAAAAAATTAGATAAAAAATCAAATCGAATTAAATTAAATAAAAAAATTGGATAAAAAATCAAAACGAATTGATACGAACAGTTTTATAAATGAAACGGTTTGATCTGATTTGTATTAATTAAAACCTATTTTCAAATTATTCGGTTCGATTATACTAATTTTTAAATCTGACGAATAAAACCAAACCAGTTTTTATAATATATTAAAATTTTAATTTAATCAACGTATATAACAAAATAAGCTATTTCTCATTAATCTCTCTCGCGCAACGCTCTTCGAATCCTAATACATCTTCATCATTGCCTCCAACAACAACCAGCTAGTTGACCTCACCTTCACCATCAACCACACTTTTCCGTTGACGACCTTCTCGATTTCTCTAACGAAGAATCGATGATTATCGATGAATTATTCAATAATATTGTCAAAAAATCCTTGATTCCTCCACTTTCACTACCCTTGATAGCTATAATTCCTCTGTTTTCGGTGGCATACTTTGGTTCTCCAACATTAGGAAATTCGACGATTGTTAATTCACTTGTAAACTTTGCCTTCCATTAAGCTCCACTTCTCTCAATCAAATTTCAATGGTTCGTTTTGTTAAAATTTGAGGTAATAAAATTAACTTTAATTAAAAAAAATCCAAACTTACAAATTCCCATCCCTTTCATGTTATTCGTTTTGTCAAAATTTGACGTAACAATGATTCCCTAGCCACATTTTAAAATGTCTAGAAAATTTCTTCATTTCTCTTTTAAATTTACAAATGCATCATCTGTTCCCACATCTAATGATATATTGTTGATTGTGAGTTTAGATATTTGTATTTATTTATGTTTAAGAATTTTGTGTAAATAGGATATTGGGGTTTCATTTTTTCATGTCTAATCTCTATTTTGTTTTGTTCATTTTCCCATAAGCTAGTATAGTTGTGTAACAGACTATTAGTTGGATTTCGATAACATATATTCGTATTTTTCTATCCATTCCAATTAGGTTAAGAATAAAAAGTTTTGGATAAAAAGTTTTGCAATCATTATTGTTGATATTGTGTTAAGGATTTTTTTCATATTTAATATGTTTTACTTTTAGATTTTGATAAGAGACTATTGAACCTGATCCATATTTGGTAATACAAACATATTAACTTATGTATTTATTTATGTATTTATATATTTAACAATAATATCTATTTATGTACGATAAATATGATATTTAATTGTATCATATTTATGTATTATTAACCGGACCAAATTGTTCAGTTACAACATGTATTTTAGATAATCAAATTGTCTGATTTAATCCAATTTAAACCAAATGAACACTTTGATTTGATTAAAATTGTTTTAATTAAAAATTGATTGGGTTGGACCATAAACACCCTATATCTTCACTAAATTTTATAGATCTTTAATTTTTTAGATTTTTGATGGCATATATAAATGAAATATTTATAGATGAAATATTTTTTAATTTGAGGATGGAAATCAAATTTAATTTAATTTAATAATATTAATATAATAATTATATTGTATATTTATAAGTTAGTTATCATCAGGGCAAAGCCTAGGTTGCGTGGGTCACCGCCTAGGGAATAGAGAAACCCAATCAAAATGGATTTGTTTTTTAATTAAAACATAATTAAAAGTAAAATTTATTTTTATTTCATCGTAAGGATAAAAATCTTTACATGATATTAAAATACTAACAAATATAATTTTTATATAGTTAAAATGTAATATAATTATATTTTAATAGTTAATTATTTTATAAATTTAAATTTATATTATTTTTTATTATTATAAATAATTTATTTAAAAAAAATCTAAATTTATAATTATATCAATTATCATCTCAACACCAACACCACAATACACGTATTATAAATGTCAAACGTAATTTAAAATATTAAGACAAAAAAATGAATATTTTTAATTAACATGGTCACATTATAGCCTAAAAAAACAAAAACTGCTCAACCACACTCCCTTTACCTATTATATATATATATATATTATTTGTTTGTTTAACATGGCCACATCTTAAAAAACAAAAACTGCTCAACCAGACTCCCTTTACCTATTTTATATATATATATATATATATATATATATATATTATTTGTTTGTTTATATCATCTTTTAACGGATAAACATTTAATTATTTTTTTACGATCATTTTAATCATAATTATTTATCATTATTTATTAGTGTATATATTTTTCATGTATAAATCTAACCTTTTAAATTTAATAAATTTATTATTTATTAAAAAATATATAAAAATATATCATATATATATATAATTCTGTATTATTATTTGCTTATTTTTATCACTTTTTAACTGATAAATATTTAATTATTATTTTTTTATTTCTATCACTTTTAACCAATAAACATTTAATTATTTTTTCACAATGATTTTAATCATAATTATTTATTAACAATAAAATGTGAATATATTTTTCATGTATAAATCTAACCTTTTAAATTTAATAAATTTATTATTTATTAAAAAATATATAAAAACATGTCAAATTTATTAAAATATGTGGAAGAATCATTTTGTACATGAAAATTAACACACCCAGCTTAATAAATACTTTTTTTTCTAGTACGTTTTAGGAATTGAATTATTAAATTTTGAAAATGTACTTAAAGCTTAAAAGATATTTAATTAAACCAGATGGTAAGAATTGACATTTTTTTCTAAAGGGAATGAGTTTAAATTTTAAAGTGTATTTTGAAAAATTTTATAATTTAAATTAAGTTTTTTTATACCTATATATATTATGAAAAAAAATTATTTTATAGTGATCATAGAATAAATTTATAAATAATTTCAAATTTATTAATTTTTATAACTAATTAATTTAGTAAAAGATTTTGTGTACTACTTGGTAAAAAATATAAAACATTATTTATTTCCATAGTATTTTATAAATAAATTAAATTTTAAAATAATCTAAATATTAATTAATACACATAGTTGCTTATATTTTTATATTCAATATGTATAATTTAAATTCAAAAAATATTTAAAAATTAAAAACTTAATAAAAAGTTTATATTTAATATATATTAGCTTTGTAATTAGTTTATGGCTTGTAATTTGTGATGCAACTTGATTATTTAAAACGAACATAAATTAAAAACCATGATTTGAATAAAAATTAAATTAAATTTTAGTTTAGTTTGGGTCAATCCGTATAAAATGAAAAACAATTAGGGTAAAATTAGGATTGGGTTAAGACCAGTTTGATAACACAAAAATAAAAAAACAATTGTAATTATTTTTGTATGCTATTAGTATTATTTTTTTCTATACGTTGAGCTAACTAACTATGTCCTAAAAAATTGATGCATTTATTTTACTATTTATAATATAATTTTTTTTATTTTTATATATTGATTGTTTACTTATTGAAAAAATTATACAATGTGTTATCAATTACGAATATAACTAGTTGTATGAACATTTTTGAATTTAGTTGAGATCTGTCACAATTTCTTTAGAATTCGTAAATTATTTATATAAAATACTTACGATGAGTTTATTAATATGTTCGTGAATTTATCAAATTGGTTTATAATTTTATTATCTTGAGTTACTTTTATAAATATATTATGCCATCACTAGTTACAATTACGTGAAGTTTAAGTCTAAAATATTAATTTAATTTAATTTTAAATAGTAGTTCCTTAAGTTATTTTGTGATATACTTATAGTTTTGAAACTTTTTACTTTTTATTTTTGTAAAAAATTGTAAAAAAAAATTATTTGTATATTTAATGTTATTAGAATGAATTAAAATTTGTTCAAAACATTTATTATTCCAATCAGATTATAAGAAATTTATAATTTTAAGATAAAATTCAAATTAAATAAGGCAACAAAATTAATTAATACCTATAAAAAAAAGTTTGTGCCAATTTGTGTTAGTTTAGGAAATTTTAATTTTTTTTTAATTTATATTAGAATTTACAATTCATGACATAAATTGAATTAAATTAGGGATAAGATTGGACTAATTAATTGAATTAAATTAGGGATAAGATTGGACCAATTAATTTGAGCTAGACAAATTTGGGCTAGCCCATATAAGCTCAGCCATCAATAATTGAACCCCTAAATTAATTATGTCAAGGTTGGAGTATTGCTTGTGTAAACCCTCACCCTAATAAATAAAAAGATAAAAAAAAATATATCCACACCAAGGAAAATTATATAATATGCTGTATGAGATATCATTTATCGTAAAATCAGTGTTAGATTATTTAATATTATAAAAAAAGGAGTCACATGATAAATTTTAGTGAAAAAATATCGAGGTTAAATAGTGAAATGATAAAGATAATATTCATAATTCTTATAATAATTAAATTTTAAAATTATTAAATATTTTTTTTGTATTTTTATTTTAGAAAAAAAGGAAGATCAAATAATACATTTTGTATAAATAAAAAGATTAAATTGGACTTCGATACGTATTTATTATCATTATTATTATTATTGATTTGAATTATTAAGCATGGCAGGTGTTTATGTTGCGACTGTTGGACAAGTTTGTAGAATTTGAGGGTTTATGTTGCGACTGTTGGACAAGTTTGTAGAATTTGAGGGTTTCAATTAATATATACCGTAAGATCCGAGTAACATTAACTTCAGCTAGTATGAATTTCTATTGCAAGTTGGATTATGACTAGTATAGGGAAAGATTCAAATAAAGTACTATCATGTTAAGCTTGATATGATCTACAAGTTTATTTAACTTACTGCATTGTTGTTCATTCAAAAACAGACAAGTTTAATTGATACTATCCAACACTGGTCCAAATATAAATATGAATTATATATTAATTTTGCATATATCTTTTTTTTCGTTAATTAACTTTGCTATTATACGAAGAAAAAAAATTCTTTTTGTTTAATAACAATTATGTGTTACTTTTCATTAAATGTTATATTAAAATATATAATAATATTGTAATATAATATATATGTTATTTAAAGAATGAATAAAAAGTCAATCCTATCGAGAAAAAAGATATATGTCAATATTATAGACCAACAACCAACAATCATACCATGTTATTCCAAGGGTTAATGAAAATTTACAAAACACCTAACTACTAACTAATAGAAGTTATTTAAAGATACATGTTTTGTTATTTTTTGATACGAAGATTCTTAAATTATCCCATTATATGCCAACTTTTTGTTACGTAGGAGATCATTTGATTACGATGATGATAACATATGATTCAGTATAGGTGATAACTGATAATAGCTAAATTATTTCATTTTTGTTATGATTTAAATGTTGATATTTGTGTGAAAATTATGTTTATATTGATTATTTAATCTACAAATGTCATTTCACGGGTATTTCGTGTTTAAAGTACAATTTTAGGTAAAATCATGATTTTGGAGAAGTTTGGAACAAAGTACAATGATCGGGATGAATGAAAATAAAAAGAAAACAAAGTTTCAAAATTTAGAAATCTCGCCGCTGGCGAAAATCTTATCCAGAGCACGACGAAATTCTTCCCGAGAATCCTACATTGAAAGTTGCAACATAAATTTATCAAATGTTTTGTTGTTTTTGAAAGCATGAACAACATCTCCTTTCTTTTTCTCTTCTCTAACTTTTTTTGAAGAATAGAGACCAATTGATAATATAAATAAACAAAACTAGGTCGGCACCAATATCTCTCTTATAGCTCTATTGAATAAAATCAGAAGTAAGTAAAATGAAAATGGTGCGTCAATAACTTTAAACCCACGGTAAGTGATGTAAACCATGGAATTTTTGAAAAAATGATTTTTTTCTCGACACCAAATCATATTGTGTAATTTGATACAAATTTCGATTTTATATATTATAATAGTTGTTTCCATACCCGAGGCAAAAGTTATCTCCGTTGAATGTTGCAACACAAATTTATCAAATGTTTTGTAGTTTTTGAAAGTATGACCAACATCTCCTTTCTTTTTTCCTTCTCTAACTTTTTTTGAAGAATATAGACCAATTGATAATATAAATAAAAAAACCTAGGTCGGCACCAATATCTCTTTTATATCTCCTTTATATCTCTTTTACTTACTTCTGATTTTATTCAATAGAGCTATAAGAGAGATATTGGTGCCGACCTAGTTTTGTTTATTTATATTATCAATTGGTCTCTATTCTTCAAAAAAGGTTAGAGAAGAGAAAAAGAAAGGAGATATTGTTCATGCTTTCAAAAACAACAAAACATTTGATAAATTTGTGTTGCAACTTTCAACGTAGATAACTTTTCGCTCGGGTATCGAAATGACTATTATAATATTCTACAGAAAGCACGGCGAAAATCCGACAGAAAGCACGGCAAAAATCTTCCCGAGAGCACAAATTTTGGCAAACTCATCTCACCGCCGGCCAAATATTCTCGCCACCGGCCAAATGCATCTAGCCACCGGCCACATTAATTTGGCCGCCGGCCAAAATCAGAAAAACAAAAATTTTATTTTCCAAAAATCTCGCTGCGGCTAGAATAATGTCGCCGTCGACGAGTTTCGTCCGAAAACACATTTTTTATGTTGTTTTGTTCCAAAATTGCCCCAAAACCCTAGATCTATATATACATTATGATGGAGAAAGAGGGGGACGATAGAGAGAGTAGATCTGAGTTATTTTTGGAGGAGAAAAGGAAATTTTGGAGAGAAAGGTTGGAGAAGCTTGAAGGATCATCACCATTGTTGCTACCAAGTCTTCATCTTCAAGAGTTTTTCATCTCTTCTCCTTAGCTTTTATTTTTTGCATTTTATTTAGATTTGTTATTCATGGATTCAATTGAAATAATGTTTATTCTTATTTCTATTATGAACTAATTCGTTTTTGCTAAGGCTATGATGTAGTTAAATCAAGAAAATCTGATTTCTTGTGTTATCGTTATATGAATTCATTGTTTTCAAGTTGAGTATTTATTTCCATGCTTAATGCTTTTAAATTTTTGATCAAGATTTAGATGATTTGTTGCATTATATTGAGACCGAGAGGAGATGTGTAATGAATGCTTCTTGTGATAAATACCGTATGTTGAATGCGAGTTTGACACCTAATGCATGATGTATGTGGTTATTCTAGAAATTCCATAAATCGTAATGTGCTTATTTGTGATTAAATCTTCATAGAAATATAGTTGGTTTTCATAGATAAGTAATTCTAATATAACTCGAGAGAGAGTATTAGATAAGTTTGGATTTTTCAACCATCACTTTTAACTTTGATTTTCATATAACATGACTTGAAATCGGATTGAATTGATTTAGCGAAATCAAATGCCTTAGCATTTTTAATCATTTGTGAACAACATTAAATTTTGTTATTTGCATTAGTTTTAAGTTAATTTACTTCTTACACAAATTCAAAAAATTGGTTTTCAAATAAAATTAGGATTAGTCAATTTCGGTACTTAGTAATGCCATTCCTTATGGGTTCGATATCCGTACTTTTGTACACTTTATTACTTGAACGATTTGTACACTTGCGAAATTACGCATCAATAACTCTTGGAATTAATTTCAATTAAATACAATATATATGGACATATATGTGATATAAATATATATTGAATAATAGACTAACAAATATTTAATTAGACCAGTTATAAAGTGATCGAATTAAGTATTATTTATCAGATTTAATATGTGTTATGAGAAGTGAGGTCTTTAATGTGTAGAATGAGTATTAATAACTTTATGATTTAGTAATGGTCTAAATTATATAAAGTTGAAAAATAATGCAATTATGCTATTGGTCCCTAGAGAACACAATTAAATATGACAATATTCTTTAAATAAAAAAATACCCAATAAGGCATGTTTTGAATTCAGAATTTGAATCCACGTAGGATTCAATAAGGAAATTTCCAATAAGGTAAGTTTTGAATTCAGAATTTGAATCCACGTAGGATTCAATAAGGAAATTTCTAATAAGGCAAGTTTTGAATTCAGAATTTGAATCCACGTAGGATTCAATAAGGGAATTTAAAATAAAGCAAGTTTTGAATTCAGAATTTGAATATGCTTATGAATCAATAAGGAAATATTAAATAATAAAATATCTAATAAGATAATAGATTACATACCACCTCTTGAAATTTAAAGGCGTCTTTTCCTCTACTAGCATCACTTTGTCTCTCTCTTTCTCTCTCTTAATATAGTTTGACTCTCTCTCTCTATATATATAAAATATATAGAAAATAGAAAATAGAGAGAAGAATTAAAAAAAAGGAAAGGGTTTTCGGTTAAGAACTTGAAATTTGGGTATCTTTTATTATACAGAACAGAAAGTTGTTACTACCGCCTCTCTTGCTTTCTCTATTAGACTTGAGAGGGATTACTTGGAGATCTAAAGGCTTCCAATGATCACCGGTAATTGTGTCTCTTTGGAAGATCATGGCAATAGACTAAGGTAATTTAGAATAAAAAATTGAACGTTCACTAAAGGATTATGGTAAATCTAAGATTTATGAATTACAATATGGTTATGCATGATCGTAAATATAAATTCCATCAATTGGTATTAGAGCCTACTCTAATTAAACTGTTAAAGTTTGATTTTGGTTCGGATATTTATGGTTTGGAAATTTTTTTAAGAAAATTAATAAGTATAAATTTTTGAATAATTTTTTTGAACAAAAGGGTCATTCAATTTGGAAAATTTAAGATGAATATTTAGGTAATAGCATAATTTTTCCTGATTCAAATTATTTATGCTCAATAGTCAAATTATTCAAATTAAGCACTACTCTGTTCTAATCTGTATTTCTGCATATCCATTATTTTGGTATTCCGTTGCAATTATTTATAAACCATAACAGAGTATACAATAATTTGATTAAACCAAACTTAACTTTGGAATTTGTTCAAATGATTATTTCATCAATTGATTATTTGAAGAACTAATAAATTTTTAATAAGTCATGTTTTAAATAATTTTTTTTTGCTAAGGATAATATCAAGTCATTATGAAGGCTTCAGATTAAGATATATTTTGAAAAATGATTGATCAATGTATCATCTTACCAAAGTAAGCTCTCATAACGGCATTGATCATTTGCCAATTTATACACAGAAGATATATATATATATATATATATATATATATATATATATATATATATATATATATATATATATATATATATAGTGTTTGGTTATTGGACTATCCCAAAGGAAAGAGAATAGTATACTTGTGGTAATGAATGGGTAATAGTCATTAAGTTTTTGATGTAATTAGTTAATCCGCCCAAAGGAAGGTTGACTAATTGACATAAAATGAACTGTTACATTCAATTGCTACACCTAATTATCTTAGAATAATGACTAACTCCAAAGAGCACTTATTGTTCGAAGATACTTAGTAGATGGAATATGCCTTATTTTGATTTTTTATTATAATTATTCGATCATTTGATTAGTTTTTTGTGAATATTTTCAACAAAAATTATTGATATTACAGCTGGCATCAATAACATTCCGATGTTGATGGGTTCTAATTACAAGGATTGGAAAGATAATCTAGAGATTATCCTTGGGTGCCTTGACTTGGACATTGTGTTACAGGAGGCCAAACCACCTGTGCCTATTGAAACTAGTTCTGAAAAGGAACAAAATGCACATGCATGGTGGATGAGGTCAAATCGCTTGTGTCTCCGGGTCATGCAAAAAACCATTCCTGAAAGTTTTAGGGGACTAGTTTCTAATTCCACTCTTGCTAAAGAGTATCTTAAGAAACTTAAGCAAAGGTTTGTCAGGAATGAGAAGGCTGAAATAGGTCTTCTATTAAACAAACTCTACACAATGAAATATAATGGTAAGAGCAATGCTAGAGAGCACATTCTTGAAATGATGCATACTACTTCAAAACTTAAGGGACATAAGCTAGTTATATCAGATGATATGCTAGTCTATTTGGCCCTTAACTCTCTTCTTGCCTCATTTGGACAGTTTAAAGTGAGCTACAACTGTCAGAAGGTCAGTTAATGAACTCATCTCACACTATGTTCAGGAGGAAGAGATATTGAAGTTGGATAACAGCGAAAGCACAAACAGTGCTTCTACTTCTAAGGGAAAAGGGAAATATAAACGTAAGGCCAATTTAGATGCTGTAACTACAAGTTCACAAAAGAAGCCCATTAAGGACAATAAATTGGTTACCGGATCGGAGCCGAATAAAGAAAATAAGAGAGGTTGTTTCTTCTGTGGATCTGAAGGGCATGTGAAGAAGAATTGTACCAACTATCACGCATGGCGTGTCAAGAAAGGTATTAATTTTTCATTTGTTTGTGAATAAGTTAATACAGTTTCAGTTTCAGTAGACACATGGTGGGTAGATTAGGGTGCAACTACTCACATTTTTGTGTCTATGCAGGGTTGTCGAAGTTACTAGAAGCCAAGTGATGGTGAAAGATACATTTATGTGGGTGATGGAAACAAGGTAGAAGTTGAAGCTATAGGGTATTTTAGATTAATTTTGAAAAATATCTTGTATTTGGATTTGTTTGATACTTTTGTTGTACCATCTTTCAGGCGGAACTTAATTTATATTTCTACATTGGACAAATTAGATTTTACTTGTTCATTTGGAGATAGAAAATTTGGTTTGTATCAAAACTCCAATCTGGTTGCTTCTGGTTTTCTATCTATTTTAGATAATATTTATGATTTAGATATTGTTGCTTCTTATAATGAAACCTTGAACAATGAAACTCGAAACGTTAGACAAAAATTAACACATCAGGATTTAGCTGCACTTTGGCATAAGCATTTAGGTCATATTTCTCAACAGAGAATTACACGTCTTATTCAAAGTGATATTTTGCGGCCTTTAGACATGTCGGATCTCTATCCGTGCATTGTGTGTGCGAAGGGCAAACAAACAAGCATGCGTAAATATATATCCAATCGTATGACAGATGTCCTTGAGTTGATACATATAGACATATGTGGGCCATTCCCTACAACTACTAGGAATAGGCATGTATATTTTATCAATTTCATTTACGACTATTCTAGATATGGTTATATATTTTTAATTAAAGAAAAGGCTCAAGCTTTGGACATATTTAAATCCTTCAAGGTTGAAGTTGAGTTACACTCAACAAAAGGATTAAAAATGTTAGATCGGATCGTGGTGGTGAATACTATGGTCGGTATGATGGCTCAGGAGATCAACGTCCAAGGCCTTTTGCTAAATTTCTAGAGGAAAATGGAATTGTGCCACAGTATACAATGTCGGGTTTGCCCACAATGAATGATGTGGCTGAAAGGTGCAATCGAACATTAATGGAGATGGTTCAAAGTATGATTTCTCATACCTCTCTTCCATTGAACCTCTGGAGAGAAGCACTTAAGACAACAACATATATTCTGAATTGGGTACCGACTAAAGCAGCGATCAAAACTCCATATGAATTATGGACTGGGCGGAACCCAGTATCTAACACTTTAGAATTTAGGGTTGTTCAGCTAAAGCTCGGCCTTATAGGCCACAAGATAAAAGGCCGAATGAAAGGACAATTAGCTGCTATTTTTTCAGATATAGAGAAAGGTCCTAGGGGTATAAATTTTATGATCCCACTAATAGAACCATTTTCGAGACAAATACAGTTAAGTTCTTTGAGGATGTTATGGTTCAAGAGAGAAATACAAATCAAATTGTCTTTGAAGAGAATCATGATTCTTCTATACAAGGGGCACCAAAAATAGTACCAATTGTAATAAGAATATTTGGAGACTCATTGGTTCAAGATCGTACAGTGAATGAACCTCTAGAAATAGAAGAGAATCTGGTATAAGACAATGTTGATGTTGGAGAGGAACCTATACCACCTCAAGAACTTCAAGATCAAGTGCCTTTAAGCCGATCCACAAGAGAGAAAAGAAGCACAATATCTAAAGATTATGTTGTGTTCCTTCAAGAATATGAATTCAACATTGGCATGATGAAGGATAACTTTCTCAATCTCCATCAGGCTTTGGAAAGTATGAATTCTAGGAAATGGATCGAGGCCATGAATGAGGAAATAAAGTCAATGTATGACAACAAAGTCTGGGATATCATCTCATTACCCGAAGGAGTGAAACCTGTTGGTTGCAAATGAATATTTAAGACCAAGAGGGATTTAGAAGGTAATGTGGAAAGATACAAAGCACAACTTGTTGTTAAGGGGTTTACATAGAAAGAAGGCATTGACTTCACGGAAACTTTATCACCTGTATCTATGAAAGATTCCTTCAGAATTATTATAGCTTTAGTGGAACATTTTGATCTTGAGTTACACCAGATGGATGTTAAGACTGCATTTCTCAATGACGACATTGATGAATCCATTTATATGGTGCAACCACCTAAATTTGAGTTTGATGACTCAAAGAAGATGGTTTGCAAATTAAAGAAATCCATCTATGGACTCAAACAAGCGTCCCAATAGTGGTATTTTAAATTTCATCAAGTAATTGTCTCATTTGGATTTGAGCCTAACTTGGTGGATGAATGCATATATCACAAGTTCATTGGGAGTAAGTTTATGTTTCTAGTTTTATATGTTGATGACATATTGCTTGCTAGTAACAATATAAACATGATGCGTGAAACTAAGAGATTTCTTTTCAGACATTTTGATATGAAAGATCTTGGCGAAGCATCATATGTGTTAGGCCTTAAAATACAAAGAGATCTAAATAAGGGTATTCTGGGGCTTTCATAACAAGCATATATCGATAAAATTCTTAAGCAATATGGCATGGAACATTGTAAACTAGGAAATACCTCTGCTACAAAAGGAGACAAATTTAGTCTTAATTAGTGTCCAAAAACAAAACTCGAGAAATTAGAAATGGACCAAATTCGATATGCTTCAATAGTAGGAAGTCTGATGTATGCTCAAGTGTGTATGAGTCTGGATATTGCATACATCACAAGAATGTTAGGTCGGTATCTCAGTAATCCTGGTATGGATCACTGGAGAGCAACTAAGAGGGTACTTAGGTACTTGCAAAGAACGAATGATCATATGCTAACATATTGGAGATTAGATAAGCTTGAGGTCATTGGATATACTGATTCTGATTTTGCAGGCTTTGTGGATAGCATGAAGTCAACATCCGGTTATATTTTTATGTTGGCTGGAGGAGCTATTTCTTGGAGGAGTGCAAAAAAGACCATGATTACTTCTTCCAAAATGGTAGCCAAATTCATTACGTGTTTTGAGGCATCAAACCATGGAATATGGCTAAGGAATTTTGTCACTGGGTTGCATACTGTGGATACTATTAAGTTTCCACTCAAGATATATTGTGATAATAATTTAGCAGTACTATATTCCAACAACAACAGGAGCTCTTCGAAATCCAAACATATCGACATTAAGTTCCTTGTTGTGAAGGAAAGAGTTCAGAGTGGACTTATAAGTATTGAGCATATTGGTATAGCTTCCATGCTAGCAGATCCACTAACTAAGGGATTGGTACCCAAATAGTTTCATGTGGTAATGTTCTTTAAATTAAAAAAATACCCAATAAGGCAAGTTTTGAATTCAGAATTTGAATCCACATGGGATTCACTAAGAAAATATCCAATAAGGCAAGTTTTGAATTCAGAATTTGAATCCATATAGGATTCAATAAGGAAGTTTCCAATAAGGCAAGTTTTGAATTCAGAATTTGAATCTACGTAGGATTCAATAAGGAAATTTCTAATAAGGCAAGTTTTGAATCTGCGTAGGATTCAATAAGGAAATTTCCAATAAGGCAAGTTTTGAATTCAGAATTTGAATCCACGTAGGATTCAATAAGGAAATTTCTAGTAAAGCAAGTTTTGAATTCAGAATTTGAATCCACGTAGGATTCAATAAGGAAATTTCTAATAAAGCAAGTTTTGAATTCAGAATTTGAATCCACTTATGATTCAATAAGGAAATATTAAATAAGAAAATCTCTAATGAGGAAATATATTACATACCACCTCTTGAAATTTAGAAGCGTCTCTATTATCATCACTTTCTCTCTCTCTCTCTCCCTTAATATAGTTTGGCTCTCTCTTTCTCTCTATATAAAATATATGGAAAATAGAAAATAGAGAGAATTAAAAAAAAGGAAAAGGTTTTCGGTTAAGAACTTGCAATTTTGGTATCTTTTATTGTATAGAACAAAAAGTTGTTACTATCGCCTCTCTTGCTCTCTCTATCGGACTTGAGAGGGATTACTTGGAGATATAAAAGCTTTCAATGATCACAAGTAATTGTGTCTCTCTGAAAGATCATGGCAATAGACCAAGGTAATTTAGAATAAAAAATTGAATGTTCAATAGAGGATCATAGTAAATCTCACTACTACAATGTATGCTTTTGGTCTCGGAATTTTAGCCTCGGTTATTTTAAAAACCGAGGTCATAGGATTTTGGCCACGGTTTGATAAAAACCGAGGCTATAGTGTATACATATAGCCTCGGTTTTATCAATAACCGTGGCTATAAGTTAATTTACAAAAACTATATTTAAATATATATATATATATATAAACATTTATATAGCAAAATTATTAAATAACTATGATTAATTTTAAAATAATATAGAGTTTTCAATATTAAAATACTATGTAATTCATTTAAAAAAATACAAAAATTATTTTATAATTTTTTTATTTTTCTCTATCATTAATCTTTTATTTCTTTTATCATACATATATATATTAAATTTTTACATCAAAATTTTTTGCACTCTTAATTTATTTTTTTACTCTCTTTTTTTCTACCTTTTTTTTTTACATTTTTTTCTAATTTTAATATTACACTAATTAAGTAATATATGGTTATGCATGATCATATATATAAATTCCATCAATAACGACATAAAATTTGGTCATATTGAATTTGCTCTAGTACGTGGACTTAATAAAAGTAACTGAGAATGCATAGGAGAGGAAAGTTTGAAAAAAAAAATTTCATAAAGAATATTTTATTGATAAAGGAAAGGATAAATTAAGAGTTCTTGAAGAGCTATTTGTAAATAAATATGGGAGAAGTGATTAGGATGATGTCAGATTTGGTATGTTTTTACACGCTATATGTATTTTTAGAAAGTAATGAAATGAGAAACAATGTAAAGTTGAAACACGTGAACCTCTTCAACCACGTGAACCTCTTCAACAATACGTCGTGGAATGAAGTAGTATATGAGATATTGGTTGAAGGTTTGAAAAATATAAGGCATATAAGTTTGTTGGTACCAAAGGTCAGTCCCTTTGTTTCAACAAGGGCAATGAGGCATATAAGGTTGTTAGTTGTAGTTTTTGATCAATTTCTATTTATTATGCTTGTTATTTTTGAACTTAATTTTATTGGTATCATAATTATATATGTGTGATGAAATTCAGTACCGTCATGTGTATTATTAAGCTGTTGTCTTTGATATAATTTTATTAAATATAATATATTTTTATTCTTGTACTTAAGATGAATTGCAATAATTAATATATTTACTAGATAGATGGAGTATATTCTATGGATTAGATTATAAGTTAGTATTGAAGACGTGTATTATATAGTATATCATTATCTTGAATTAAATTATAAGTTATATTATCCAAATTTACAATTTACTCACTATTACTGCAAATGATTGTTGTAAACTATAACCTATATTAAAAAATATGTAAAAGTTAATAATGACATTGGAAATCAATTAGAACATTTCGAATTCCATTTTTAAATAAACGTAACACACAATTAAAATTAACATAAAAAAAACCCAACAAGTTTAATAGATGTTATCTAAAACTGCTCCAAATATAGAAATTACTCTTCCCAAGCATTTCATCGTACACATCTCTACCATAATCACTTCAATCCTATCCATACATCAAATTATTTTTAATCGTGCACGTATAAGGTCATCCTTAGAATGGTCTACAAAATTTAGGTCAGCTTGCAACTTAAATTATTTTTACAATAATTAATTCGTTGTAATAGGGGCACTATTATTGAATGTACCATTCTCAATCTAGCAATCATTTTCTTAGTAAATTTTATGTATTCTTTAAGATCATATATATTTCTTTGCATACTTGTAATTGTCGACATTAATTTTTCAATAAAGATAGGTTGTTCTCGGAGGTTATGGTTCAACCAATGGTACTCATTTTTAATAAGTTTGTATTTTTTATATTATTCTAAAGTGAAAATACTAAGTATCTCATGAATTTCAAATCTTGACATTCAATAAGCTCTAATTGCATGAATTTTTCAATAAGTAATATTAAATTATGTTATGGATATTCTTCCCCTATTAGCTCATTTAATGTACAACTTCTTGTTAGATTTAGAAATTTCCCTTTTGTAAGGTTTAAATTGTCACTATATGGGATAATCGGCCTTCTATATATGACATGTCTTGTTCTTATTTCTTTAACTGAAGGTACCAATCTACTCAATAATGAACTAGTTCTTTGTAACACTTGTTTCTCATAAAAATACTAATAAAGAGTTAAAGAAAATAAATATTATATTCATGAACTAAAGCAAGAAAGCATATCTATAAAATATAAACATCAAGATATAAAAAAAAATAGTTTAATAAAACTATAAATATACTATTTGAATTTGAGTGTCGTACATTTTAATGAAACTTTTTCTATATTACTTACTCTCTTCTTCATTTTAATTATTTGATGAAGGTTTTGATATTATTTATAGCAAAGGGAAGAGAAATATCATATATTGTTATATTATATTGAATTTGCACTATTTTATATCATAATGTCATTGAAGAAATAAATTTACTTTTAATTTTTGGAAGTATTTGTTTGAATACTAGTACATGTAGATAAAAACAAAACTAATAAGTGACCATTATAATCTATGGGAGAAATGTATTTCACAAGTATTTATAGCAATTTGAAATACATTGATTTATTTGCATATATTACATTAACATAATCAATACATTATAAATTAATATGATTAACTTGACAAATTGTCTACGAAATTTATAATTTAAATTAAGAAAATATAGTCCTAATAATGCCACTAATCAAAAGCCAATTTTCATTCATTTAAATAATTTCTTTATTGATGTCATTCAATCTTTTTACATTTGATGTCATTTTGTTGAAATAATAATTTCATTCTTTTTATCGTCAATTTTATGGCACAATAAACTAACATCTTCGATTAATTTGTTTAGCTCCAAGATAAGTGCACTCAATGAACAATTTCCAAATCTCATTTCATAATAATTGCTTCTAAGATCACCAACTTTGGTTCTCATTATTATCATGTATTTACAAATGTTATGAGCGAAAGCAATAAATAACGGTATATGAATATATCAAAGCGATAAAATGAACACACAAAATTTACGTAGTTCAGCATTTCGCCTAGGTCCATGGGAGGCAACAGATATTATTTTAACTGAGTAGAAAATATACAGAATACAGATACAGATTTCCTCACTAATAATATCTCACAAGTATTTCCTCTCTTTGAGTTTGCTTATGCTCTCTCTAATTTTTTTTTCTGATTTTTGCCTTGTTCTTCAATGCATGAACTCTTCCCTATTTATAGATGAAGCAAGGTTCCCTTTCCCTAAATTGTGCCATAATTTAAGCCTTAAATTAGGCCACTAATTTCCTTAAATTATGCCACTAATTTCCTTAAATTATGCCACTAATTTCCTTAAATCATGTCACAAATTAGGCCACTAATTTCCCTAAATTATGCCGCTAATTTGTTACTTTTAGAGCCAATATTTAACAATCTCCACCTTGGCGAAAAATTTCATAACGCTGTTGATCAAGTTCAAGCAGTGTTGAAACTTGATCCCTGTAACCACCTTTGTAAGCATATCTGCAGGGTTATCTGCAGTTTCGACTTTCTAGAGTATAACATTCCCTTCATCGATGATTTCCCGAAAAAAATGAAATCGAACATCAATGTGCTTGGTGCGACCATGATGAACTTGGTTCTTTGCCAAACAAATGGCACTCTGGCTGTCACAGAAAACCTCCACGTTCTTCTGAACAATACCCAAATCCTTAATCAACCCGAGAAGCCATATAGTTTCTTTGAATGCTTCTGTTACAGCCATATACTCTGCCTCTATAGTAGACAAAGCTACAGTTGATTGCAATGTTGATCTCCAACAAACTGGTCCTCCTACCATTGTGAACACATAACCAGTTGTAGATCGACGCTTATCCAGATCTCCAGCATAGTCAGAATCCACATATCCAACTAGGTGTTTTCCTTCAGTCTTGTCTCTCTCAAACTTCAAACCAATATTCACAGTACCATAGATGTACCGTAGAATCCACTTCACTGCTTGCCAGTGTCCTTTACCGGGATTATGCATGTACCGACTCACCATACTAATAGCGTGAGAAATATCAGGTCTGGTGCAAACCATTGCATACATCAAGGCACCAACGACATTTGCATATGGAACACGTTCCATTTGCTTCTTCTCATCGGTGGTGCTAGGTGACATCAATGCACTCAACTGAAAGTGAGGAGCAAGCAGTGTACTTACTGGTTTGGTTTTTTCATCAATGTCAAACCTTTGTAGTACTTTCTTTAGATACTGAGTTTGTGTTAGACAAACTATGCTTGCAACTCTATCTCTTATGATTTCCATCCCAATAATTTTCTTAGCTTCTCCAAAATCTTTCATTTCAAATTCTGAACTCAACAGAGCCTTCAATCTATCAATCTCCACCTTTCTCTTAGATGCAATCAACATATCATCAACATATAAGAGTAAATAAATAAAGGTACCATCTTGGAGTTTCCGAAAGTATACATAGTGATCAAACTGACTGTGTGTGTACTTATGCTCACTGATGAAGCTATCAAAGCACTTGTACCATTGTTGCCGTGATTGCTTCAAACCGTAAATTGACTTGCTCAGCTTACAAGCCCAATTCTCTCGTCCTGGAATTTTGAAGCCATCCGGTTGAGACATGTAGATTTCTTCGTTCAAAGTACCATGGAGAAAAGCTATTTTGACATCGAGGTGAGCTAACTCGAGATCAAACTGTGCTACCAAAGCCAATAGTATCCGAATAGATGAATGCTTAACAACAGGTGAGAATACCTCATTATAGTCTATTCCTTCTTTCTGAGCATAGCCTTTTGCTACCAGTCTGGCTTTGTATCTGATGTTTTCTTTACCAGGAGTACCTTCCTTCTTGGTATAGACCCATTTGCAACCAATAGTTTTCTTTCCTTTGGGAAGTTGAACCAACTCCCAAGTTTGATTCTGATGTAGAGACTTCATCTCTTCATCCATTGCCATTTTCCACTTCCTACTATCAACTCTTTGCACGACTTCTCTGTAAGTGCATGGGACACCATTATCAATTACTGGAAGTGCGAATGCTACCATGTCTGTGTATCTGGTAGGCTTCCTAATCTCCCTTCTCGGTCGAGTAGTGGCAATAGATTCTGGCTGCTGATTAATCGGTGGTGATGGTGAGAGAACCTCCTCCACCTCATCTGAGATCTCTTATTGATCATTAATTTCATCTTCACCATGATCGGTAAATGGTGCAATTTTTATGGATCTTCCGGAGTCTCAAGCATCACCTTAGAAAGAGTATTTGTACTTTCATTCTCTTTCTCTGAATTTGTCTGTCTCAGCATAACAGACTCATCGAATGTAACATCTCGGCTTAAGACGATCTTCTTGGATTCACCACACCAAAGTCGAAATCCTTTAACTCCTTCCTTAAAGCCCAAGAAAACAACTTTCTTTGCTCTAGGATCTAGTTTGGATTCACTAACATGAAAACATGCTGGACATCCAAATATTCGCAATGAATCATAATCAGTAGCAGGTTTTCTAGACCATACCTCTTTAAGAGTTTTCCCATCTAATGCAGTCGCAGGAAGTTTGTTGACTATATGAGTTGCATATGACAAAACCTCAGCCCAAAATGCCTTGCTCAATTTGGAATGAGATAGCATACATCGAAATTTCTCAACCAAAGTATGATTCATTTGTTCTACAACTCCATTCTGCTGTGGTGTACGAGGAACAGAAAAATGTCTGATTATCCCTTCATCTTGACAAACTTTGAAGAAGGGATCTGATTTGTACTCGCCACCATTATCAGATCTGAGCCTCTTAAATTTCCTGCTTGTCTGAATCTCGATCATTTTCTTCCATTTAAGAAAGATATCTAGAACTTCATCTTTGTGACTCATGGTGTATATCTAGACATATCTAGAGAAATCATCAATAAAAGTCACAAACCAACATTTACCTCCAAGTGAAGCATTCTTTGAAGGTCCCTAGACATCCGTGTGAATATAATCAAGGGATCCCTTAGTACGATGAATGGCAGTGCCGAACTTGACTCTTGTTTGTTTTCCCATTACACAATGCTTGTAGAAATCAAACTTTCTAGTTTTGGAACCTTTCAAAAGACCTTGCTTCATTAAGCCTTGCAAAGCCTTTTCACCGATATGCCCTAAACGCATGTGACACAGGCGGGAAAAACATTTGCCTTTTCTTCAGAACTACTTGAGACAGTTGCTCTTCCTGTAACTGTACTCCCATCTAGGAAATACAAGTTCGCCTTCCGAGTACCCTTCATTGCTACAAATGCACCTCGTACAACTTTCAAGACTCCATTTTCCAATGTTACCTTGTAACCATCAGAATCTAGAACACCTACAACGGCGCCAAAAACTTGTTGTCTCTTTTGGAGAACATAAAAACGTGCAAGCATACACGGTCACAAGTAATAAAGATTTGTAAGTAAAGTATCGTTCCCATGGAGATTTGTTACTATAGTTTGTTGAGTACTAAAATTGTATCTCTCTAATTTTATCCAAAATAATCGTTGATTGTAACAAGTTAAGAAAAAGGTTTAAAAATAAAATAAAAGAAATCTAGGATTGCAATTTTTCACTAAACTAATCCACTCAAATCGTGTTATTTTCTTTTGATTTATATTTTTTAGTACATTTAATTTGTCAACCAAAAACTTCTAATTTTATTCATACATCTCTTCCGAGCTCCGTATAAACACACCTCGTTAAACTAATTCACTATATCTCTATGAGAATTAAATTTAATAAGATTCATTAAGTTCTAAGTTCTCAAATGGCCACACATACAATTAGGGTATATTTCTATCCTTCATCATACATGTCATTCTATTTACGAGAAATACACACACAAATGCCTCTTCCAAGTTTATTTATGTGCCACAGATCGTTTTGATAAGATTCGTAAATAATCAAAAAGCATTAAGCACAAAATAGAATGAACAAATCGAACGTCTTATAAATCTTTCAAAAATAGTTAAAATCAAAGCTTCATAAATTTAGATCAAATGCAACCCTAGAAAAATTAAATTACTTCATAAATTTAAAATAAAAATTACAACAATTCAAGGAAAATAAGATGAAGAAAACAGAAAATTAAAACATCACTTAAAACAAATATTTGGCACACATGGAACACAACAGAAGCCAAAGATGGCTTCTACGTGTTCCACCGTCCAACCTCTAATACCACAAAAATTCTAAACTACAAAAAACTTCTTAACTCTATCATCTTATCACCTATTTATAGCAACAAAAATACTAAAAAAATATACATTTTTCTTTAATTACGCAGACGCATATAATATTTGTATCGAAAATAAAAATAAAACGCATGGGGGACAAACCGTTACAACAAAAATACTATTTTAAACTGCGTGGGAGACAACGGCGCGCGCTTCTGATTTTGTTTTCAATATACTCTGCCACGTGTCGCGATATGATTAGTTGAAAAATATAGTGGGACACGTGGAATCCTTCAATTGGTGAGAGCAAAAAGGGTGCATGGAAATGCGCCACACGAAAGCAAGGTGCAGGGACATATGGCAGACTACGGTGCGCCTGGAAACGAGCACCGTTTCCGTGCATTTTGGTTCACTTAATGCATGACACGTGTCATCATGCTAATCGCTGGAATATTTAATAGACACATGGCTTCTTCTTATTCTGTAAAACGAGAGGGTGCACACTTCTTGGATGTCCCGCGTCGCACATGATTGTTAGGTAAGCGGTTTGGTACGCGACAGCTTGTATCCACGCGCTTCAATCTGGACCGTTCAGACGATCCAACAGTTAGCAATGCGCCTCGGGGGAAATTCTGCATAGCCGACATGTGGGTCCCATTCTGCACGTCGGCCTGCAGAGTAAGTGGGCTCCACTGGTTGCCGAGCTGCGTGCAACGACATACGGGTACGCCCTTTTGTCTCGTTTGAAATACACTCGCCAAATCTGGACCGTTGATCGAATGATCGAACGATGGATGATGGGCTTCCGAAGTGGTGCGAGTGGCATTCTTCTCCTGCGCAAAAAATTCAATTTCCTGAATTGCATTTTGACCCATAAATTTAATTCAAATTACATTTTAATCTTTCTTTAATTGCAATCAAGCCCAATTTTAATTTAAATTAACTTTTTGACTTTTATAAATTGCAATTAAGCACTCATTTATTTGAAATTAGATTTTTGGACATAAATTTGCAATTAGGTACATTTTCGATACAAATTATTTAATTTTCTTAAAATATATAAAAAAAATAAATACTAATTTATTAAACTAATATTAACTAAAAATAGAAAGAACATAGCAATTATAATTAATAAAATAGGTGAAAATAACTATATAAAATACAGTTATCAGTCCCCAGACATCTGTGTGAATATAATCAAAGGGATCCCTTAGTACGGTGAATGGTAGTGCCGAACTTGACTCTTGTTTGTTTTCCCATTACACAATGCTCGCAGAAATCAAACTTTCTAGTTTTGACACCTTTCAAAAGACCTTGAAGAATCATTTGCCTTTTCTTCAAAACTACTTGAGACAGTTGCTCTTTCTGTAACTGTACTCCCATCTAGGAAATACAAGTTCGCCTTCCGAGTACCCTTCATCGCTACAAATGCACCTCGTACAACTTTAAAGACTCCATTTTCCAATGTTACCTTGTAACCATCATAATCTAGAACACCTAAAGAAATAAGGTTTTTCTTTAGGTCAAGAATATACCATATATTTGTAAGTCGTCTGATTGTACCATCGTGCATCTTTAGTCGTACTGTTCCAATTCCTTTTGTCTGACAGGCATTGTCGTTGCCCATAAGCACAACTCCTCCATCGAGCTCCTCAAAAATCGAAAACCAATGTCTGTTTGGACACATATGATAAGAACATCCCGAATCAAGGATCCAATTATCTGAGTAGGTTTATGATGATGAAACTGAAAAGGCTGATTCTTCATCTTCATTGACCTTATGTGCAATATTTACATTTGACTTGTCCTTGTTTGGAAAATCTTTCTTCCAGTGCCCTTTCTGGTGATAATAGGCACACTCGTCCTTCATAGGACGTCTTCTAGATGACTCTCCTCTGAATTTTGATCTAGATTTCCCGCTATTATTTGATCCGCCAAATTTTTTGTTGTTAGTCCTACCTCTGGATGTTGTCAATGCTTCTCATATTGAGTCTCTATGATCATATTGATCCTTCTTTCGGTACTCATTATTTACCAAAGCATTTGAAACATCTACGAACTTAACCTTATCCTTTTCATATAACAAGGTTGTGGTTAAATTCTCATAGCTCTCAGGTAATGAATTCAGCAACAACAAAGCTTTATCTTCATCGATAATTTCAACTTCTAAATTTTGCAGATCGGCCAAAATTTTATTGAAATTATCTAAGTGCTCAATCATAGAGGTACCTTTCTTGTATTGGAAACAGAAAAGTTTCTTCTTCAAGTAGAGTCTATTCTCAATACTTTTCGTCATGTACTAGTCCTCTAGTTTCTTCCAGAGAACTGCGGCTACATTCTCTTTCATGACAAAGTACTTCTGATTTTTTCCTAAGCACAGTCGAATTGTGCCACAAGCTTGTCCGTTTACATAATTCCAATCTTCATTTGAATAATCTCCTGGCCTAGTCTCCAAGGCTATATTAGATCCTTCTCGAAACAATATATCTTATACCTCACATTGCCACATGCCAAAGTTATTTTTGCCGTCAAATTTCTCCACCTCAAACTTTGCATTGGACAACATAGTTCTTCGAGTAGAAAAACTTGGCTTGCCATAAATTCTATGGTCAACTTGTTCACCTTCTTCGATCTCTCTTTTATCAGCCATAAGTACAAACGGATAATAGAAATTTTGCACTTACAACTTAAAACAGTGTTTTTCCAAATTTTATACCTTATTTGAAAAAACGGAGTCCGTAGTTAAATCTGGAATGGTCCAATTAGCTAGGAATAGATCCAACTCAGCTGAAAACAGATGAAAAACGAACCAACTCGGTCCTAATATCACTAGTGACTGAGTTGACTTGGTCCAACTCAGTAAGTTGACTCAGTTGCTGGCAGTAGCACTCTGGCGGCTTCTGGTGGTGATTCTGACTTCCGATTTGAGCGATTCTTTCGCAGTTGCATTCGTCTCATCGAGAGCTTCGATTTGATATATAATACTGCTATATTTGGCTCTAATACCAATTTTTTGTGAGCAGAAGCAATAAATAGCAGTATATGAATATATCAAAGCGATATTTAAATGTTCGTGCTGGGTGACAAAGAAATGTATAGTGTTTTTATGTGTAATGAGAAATGTATAGTGATTTGATGTGGAAAAATGAATGAACAATCAGATCGGCATGTACTTATGTATAGTGTTTTAACACCGACCTAGATATTGATCGAGGTGGGAAACTTGACTTCTTCCTTTGTTGAGGGTGATTTACTAGATTTATAGATCTAGGTAAGGAGTCCCTGACCCATTTTAAGGGAGAGTTTGACCTGGTTATTGACCGAGGTGCTCTGAGTGTCGACCTGGTTATTGACCGAGATGGGAAACTCGACTTCTTCCTTTGTTGGGGTGCTCTACCAGATTTATAGATCTAGGTAAGGAGCCCTAGCCTATTTTAAGGGAGAGAGCTATAAGTAAGTAATCCAGTGCTAAGGTGTTTCATTTTATGAATAGAGGTGCGTCGCTGTTTACAAAAGAAAAGGAAAAGATGGGTAGGTTAATACATATATTTCTTAGAAATAGTTTCTTTTTAAATGTCTGGCATTCCAGCTTGCGCTTTCCTCAATGCCTTCGATGCTTTTCAATATGTATGCCCATCCTAATGTTATTTCAATTATTTGATAAGGTCCCTCCTAACTAGCACCCATTTTACCTGCCATCCATTATTTTTTATTAGGGAAAACCTTGCTCTTGCTGATACGAGGTATCCCAGGGATTTCCCTACAGCCACATCGAAATGTATTTTTTAGGGTTAAGTTTCATGTCATACCTTCATATCACCTCGAATATCTCCTGCAGGTCATTGATATGGTTCATGGACTGAACTGTCTTGACCAGCATGTTGTTAATGTATGCTTCCACGTTCCTACCCATCTGTTTGTGGAACATTTTGTTGACGAGGCGTTGGTATGTTGCACCTACATTTATCAATCCGAACGGCATTCTTGTGTAGCAAAATGTTCCTTCTTCAGTATGAAAGAAGTTTTATCCTTGTCATCATGATGCATTTTGATTTCATGATACCCGGAGTATGCGTCTAAGAAACTCATCAATGCGAAACTGGAAGAGGAGTCTACCAATTGATCCATGCTTAGAAGGGGGAAGCAGTCTTTGGAGCATGCCTCGTTTAAATCAGTAAAAGTTATGCACATGTGAGATGCTCCACGAGCCTTTTTACGAGTACCACATTTGAGAGCCATAAGGGATATTTAACATCTCTGATGACTCCGGCCTATTGAAGGGCAATTATATGACATTTTATCACCTCATTTTTTTCCTTAGGGAATTATTTCTTCCTTGGTTGAATGGGTCTAGCCTTTGTATCGATGTTTAACCGGTGTGTTATTATTCGCGAATCAATTCTTGATATGTCTATAGGGGTCCATGCAAAAATGGCTGCATTAAATTTGAGAAATAATGAGAGTTTCTCCTCGTGTCAGGTCGTTGCCCATTTTGACTAGGTGTGGCCCTTTCCCTCCATGTCTGTTGGGAGTTATTTTACTTTGTTTAGAAACATTGGCCGAGCCATACTTTTATTCCTTTGTTTCATTGGAAGGAAACTTTTGGTGATTGTTATTTGGGGGCGGTTCCATTCATTGTAGCATTACAACAACTTCTGGTGTTTTCCTCATCTCCTTTTATCTCCTCGGGGCCTTTAGGTGTAGGAAATTTTACCACCTGGTGTAAAGTAGATGGAACTTTCTTCATCTTGTGTATGCAGGGTCTTCCCAGGATTGCATTGTAGTGATCCGGGGTGTCAATGATGACAAAATTAGTCATTATTATTATTATCCCTTTATCATGATCGGTAAGATCACCGTTCCTATTGCATAGGTGGTGCTGATGTTGAATCCTACGAGGGGAAGCTCGTCCTTGATGATGTCCTTGTCTCTAAGTCCTAGGGCATTGGCCATGGTTTGAAAGAGGAGGTCCATTAAGCTACCAGTGTCAATCATTATTTGTCAGACATCACAAGACCCAATTCTTAGGGTAATTACCAATGGGTCCTCGTGATGGGATGCAGTTTCATCCTTCTCTATGAAAATTATTCTAGTAGGGGGCTTTGCTCTGTCCAACGTGTAGACGTGGGGTACGTTGTGCATTTCTCTTGCAAATATTTTGCGGGCGTTATTAGACACCCCACTAACCCCAGGTCCTCCATGTATGGTATGTATGGTTTTAATGTCCGACCCATTATGTAGTCTTTTATTACTATTGGATGAGAATGTTGGTCGGGATGCTCCTCGTTCTTCCTGGTAGATTCTTCTATCATCATTTCTTCCAACAAAGTCTTTAAAATATCCTCTCGCGAGTAATGTGTCCAAATCTCTTTTCAGGTCTCTACAATTTCTTATGTCGTGGCCCACACCTTTGTGAAAAGTGCACCATTTGGATATATCTCTGCCTGTGGTAATCATCCTGGGCAGCCATCTGGTCTCGGGCTCTTGCTCTATTCTTTTTAGTATCTTAGTTAAATCTCCTTTTAAAAGATTTTCCAATCACATGGGACTCTTGGAGGAGGATTCTGCTCTTCCCCATGTTTCCATGTTTCTCAACCAATCTTTATTCACCACCCAATTCCTATTGACCAGCTCGTGTCTATTTCCTTCATCAACAATTCGCTTGTTTTTGTAATTGGGGTGTGTTTACTTTGGTGTTGGGCTTGCTCTTTTCTCTTTGCTTGGGGTTGGGATGATCTCTGTCCCTGTACGACGATCCTTTGCAAAGCTAAGCTCTCTTTCTAGATTGAAAAACTTCCTGGCTTCCCCGTAAGCTTCCTCTAAGGTTCGTGGCACTGCCTTATTTAGTTCCATAAATAGGGCAGAATTCTTTAACAGGCCTCGCCTGAAAGCCTTTATGGCGATAGAGCTAGGGCAATCAATAATTTCTATTCTTTCTTCCTTGAAACGCTTCATGTATTTTTCGATGGGCTCTTTTTCCCTTTGTATAATAGAAAAGAGGTGGTGAGATTCTTTTCTCAAGGGTTTATTGCAGGCATAGTTGGTGATGAATAACTTGGTGAACTATGGGAAGGAAGATATGGACCAGGGGGTAGGTTGTTAAACCATTTTTGCGTGCCTTCGCACAGAGTGGCGCGCAAACAGTTTACACATCATTGCATCTCGCTTTACCTGAGTGAGGCTTATGGCTTGGTCTTTATAAAGCTCGGATTTGGACCAGTTCAGATGTTCAAATGTCCAAATAAGAATAAATATGTATTTATTTATATTGGTTGATAGTCCTTAATTTAAGGAAGGAGTAAAATAATGAGGAGTAAAACAAGGAATCCTTAATTTAAGGAATAAAAGAAGGAATCTTTAATTCAAGGAGCAATATAAGGAGTCAATTTCCTTATATATAGTTATACAATTGTAATGAAAATATGAAAGAATTGTAATGAAAACATGAAAGAAAGAATAAAAACTTGACAACTCTTTTGTTGAGATTTATTCCTTGTTTCTTCAACATGGTATCAAAGTAGAAAAATTAACTTGCTTAGGCTTAATTACTATTTGAGTGTCTTTAATCTTCAAAATGGCTGAAGACAGACCATTAAGATCAGAAGCTGAAAGTTCACCGATGCTTTCCTTCATCAATATGTATGAAGTGGATGTCAACCCAAATCAAAGATTAAGCTTAGTCTTATTGAATGAGTTTAATTTCTTTCCTTGGTCGAGAGCAATGTCTCTAGCTCTAGGTGGAAGGTCCAAATTGGGATTCATAAATGGAAGCATCAAAGTACTTGATGTTTCCTCACAAACCTATGAATCCTGGCTTAGTAAGGATCAGCTGGTTATGTCATGGCTCCTAAATTCCATGAAACGTAAATTAGTTGAATTATTCATTTACTCCAAATTTGTATATCAACTATGGGAGATAATAAAGGAAATGTATGGCAGTCAAGACAATGTTGCACGAGTTTTTCAATTAAGGAAGGACATCTCCGATCTGTAACAAGATGGAAAGCATTTTGTACAACTCCTAGGGAGCATGAAAAACATGTGTAATGAGTTGGAAATATATCATCCTCATACAACCGATGTGGCTCTACTACGAAAGAGAGTAGAAGAAGATAAGATATTTCAACTTATGTCCAGTCTTGATTCAACATATGAAGATCTACGATGCCACATACTCATGAACACAGAACTTCCTTCCTTCACCAATGTATGTGCAAAAATTCAACATGAAGAAGTAAGGAGGAAAGTCATGAACATCAGTATAATGGCTAGTGTACCTGAGGCAAGAGCCTATCTAACCAATGAGAGAAAGTACGAAGGGTAGCATCCAAACTTGAAGTGTCAACACTACAACTATATAGGCCATGTTAAGGACACATGCTAGTTTTTACATCCAGAATTAAAGCTTGATTTTATAAAGGATAAGGGTTTATAGAAGGTGAATCGTACTACACACCGTGCAAATCATGCTTCTACCTCTACCTCTAATGGGTCTAATCCATTCAAGAACTTCACAGCGAATCCAGATGAACTCATGAATAAGTTTATGTTGTATCTTCATGGCAAGACAGAAGGAGCTAGAATTGACCTTGTGGACAACATAGAAGAAGGAAACTCAAAGGAATTAATAGGAAAGTTTGTGGGTTTCTTGGTAGATACGAAACTTATACCACAAGAGGACATACAAGGTATCATAAAAGTCTTTAAAATTTCTCTTAAAATAAATATGTTGCATGATTTTTGGGTTGTAGATTCGAGTGCCACAGATCATATGACCAACCATGTGTCAAAGTATCATAAATTTAAAAAATTAGCAAATCATTCTTAAGTTTCAATTGCAAATGGTGAGAATGTAAAGGTTTTAGGAAAGGAAAAAAAATAAAATTAATGTCAGATGAAATTGAGTCGGAGGTTTTATATGTACCTTCCTTTCCCTTCCAACTTCTGTCTGTAGGAAAAACCACAAATACTTTGAATTGCTCAGCCATTTTTTCTTCTCACAATGTCATTTTTCAGGATTATGCCACCAAAAAGACGATTGGTGAAGGGTTTTACTTAGATGGTCTCTATTACATATCCAAGAGCAATCCCAGAGGTTTTCAAGCCAAGTTTAACCCCATCCAAGATAATCAATTGTGGCATCAACGTTTAACTCACCCCTTTCCACCCATTTTTTCAACTTTATTTCCAAACTTAGGGAAGGATGCAATTTCATGTGAAACTTTCCACTTGTCTAAGGCCACTAGATTGCCTTTTATTTTTTCCTTAACAATCCTTAAGGTCTGAAAATAGCACCATGTCCCGTAACATGAAACAATATTTGAGCATTCATGGCATTATGCATCAAACAAGTTGTGTTGGCACACCTCAACAAAATGGTGTAACCAAACGCAAAAACTGTGACTTGAAAAAACTAGAGCACTAATGCTACAAATGAATGTACCAAAGAGATTCTGATCTCAAGGGGTTATGGAAACTACTTATATCATCAATAGATTACCCAGCCGACTCTTGGATTTCAAGTCTCCCTTAGAGGTCATAAAAGGAAGAAAAATTAACCTCTCACACCTTAGAGTCTTTGGTTGCATCTGTTTTGTACACATTCAATCTCATCACTGAGATAAATTGGATCCTAGAGCTGTTAAATGTTATTTTCTTGGTTATTCATCTACATAAAAAGGGATATAAGTGTTATGATCCCTAACTTAGAAGATTGATTGTATCCAAAGATGTTCGATTTTATGAAACTAACCTTTTTTTCAGCAAGTCACGTGAAATTACCAATCAAGGGGATGGTATCTTGGATGTGTTTCCACTACCAAGACTTGAACTTGAGGCTTCACAACAACAAGATCCTAGCCATGTCAACATTGATACATCTCTCATTGAAAGTAGCAATGAAGGGTCTCGCCCTGATGGTACACTGCATGAAGATGGTGACAATCAAGATGATCCTCACAATATGGTACAAGATGTGAACAAGTGTGAGACAACTCTTCCAGCTCCATGTTGTAATCCAATGCGTGTTAGGACTCCTTCCACAAGACTTCAAGACTTTGTCAACTACAAAGCCACACATCCCATCTCCAATTGTGTGTCGTACAAGAGAGTGCACCAGCCCATCGCATTCCTCAACACTATATCGAGTTATTGTGAGCCTTAAAACTTTCATGAGGCCAACAACCAAGTGGTGTGGAAAGAAGCCATGCAAGAAGAACTTAAAGCCCTAGATTAGTATAACACATGGAGTATCACAAAACTTCCAAAAGGTAAGAAAACTACAAGTTGCAAATGGATTTATTAGCTCAAATTCAAGTTAGATGGATTAATTAAGAAGCATAAAGCAAGATTGGTGGCTCGGGGATTCACTCAAACATTCGAGGTGGATTACAAAGAAACATTTGCACTTGTTGCCCAAATGAATACAATAAGGGTGCTACTATCCGTGGCTGTAAACAAGGAGTGGTCCATGTACCAAATGGATGTGAAGATTGCATTCTTGCATGGTGATCTCAAAGAAGAAGTCTATATGAAATTTCCACCTAGGCATCCTCATAGCAATGAACTGGATTTAGTTTGTAAATTGCACAAATCTATTTATGGTCTAAAACAGTCCCCATGAGCTTGGTATGCCAAGCTATGCTCAGTTCTCACTAGTGTTGGTTTCAAAAGTAGCAACATTGATTCCTTACTATTTTTTCGCACATGAGCTATGGGAAAATTGGTTGTTTTGATTTATGTAGATGATTTGATAATTATAGGTGATAATACTAACAAGATTTTCAACCTCAAACAGTCCCTCAAACAAAGGTTTGCAATTAAAGACCTTAGGATATTGAAATACTTTCTTGGTATAGAAATGGCAACCTCGCACAAGGGACTCTTTTTTAACCAAAGGAAGTATATCCTAGATTTTCTCAAGGAAGCTAACATGAGCGATGCTAAACCGGCCATTACCCCTATTGATAGCAAACTCAAACCTAGCTTAAAAGGTATGTCCCTCACGAATATAAGTTATTACCAGCGACTAATTGGTAAGTTGATCTACCTAACAATCACCAAACCTGACATCACATATTCTATAAGTATTGTGGGCCAATTCATGCACTCCCCGACACTTGAGCATTTGACCTTTGTTAAAAGGATCTTACGCTACTTAAAAGGATTAATGGGTCGTGGTATCATCATGAAGAAGAATGACAACACAAAAATTATGGGGTATTGCGATGCTGATTGGGCAGGGACGTAATCAATTGTAAGTCCACCACTGGCTATTATACATTTGTCGGTGGAAACTTGGTCACATGGAAGAGTAAGAATCAAACTGTCATGTAATATCAAGTGCTGAAGCTGAGTATCGTGTAATGGCTTCGACTATGTGTGAGTTGATATGGCTTAAAGGTCTTCTATGTGATTTAGGTGTTCCTACAACTCTTCATATGTCCTTATTTTGTGACAATCATGCAACCATGCATATACCATCAAACTAGTGTTTAACGAGAGGACAACACACATTGAAGTTGACTATCATTACATTCATGAACAAGTTCAATCGTAGGTGATTTAGACACATTATACAAGAAGCTTTGAGCAATTGGCTGATATCTTCACCAAGCCCTTGGCGTCTCATCAGTTTCAACGACTTCTGTCCAAGCTTGGATCCATAAACCTTCTGGATCTAGCTTTAGGGGGAGTATTGGATGATAGTCCTTAATTCAAGGAATAAAACAAGAAGTTCTTAATTCAAGGAGTAAAATAAAGAATCCTTAATTCAAAGAGTAAAAAACAGGGAGTCCTTAATTCAAAGAATAAAACAAGAAATCCTTAATTCAATGAGTAATTCAAGAAGTCAATCTTCTTATATATAGCTATACAATTGTAATGAAAACATGAAAGAATTGTAATGAAAACATGACAGAATTGTAATGAAAACATGACAGAATTGTAATGAAAACATGAAAGAATTGTAATGAAAACATGAAAGAATTGTAATGAAAACATGAAAGAAATAATACAAACTTGAAAGCTCTTTTGTAGAGAGTTGTTCCTTGTTTCTTCTATAATTTAATAGTTAATTCAATATTTATTGAATTATAAATAATACCTCTTATCCTAAGTGTTTTATAATGTACATTCCACTAAATATAAAGTTAATACATTGCAAATATTGATAATTATTTTTATTAATTTAACATATTGGATTTTTGACTCTTTCTTTGTGAGATTCTAATAAACTAAAGTCACTTTTATTACATATGCTTACTGCAGGCATATGTAGTATGCTTTTAAAAATCAAGTATATTCTTATTTCCTGAGTTCTTACTTAACTATGCATGGGAACTTTTATCTTTTTTATATATGAGTCTCACCTAATTATTAAATTGTCAATCAGAAGACATTCAAAGTTAGCTTTAATATTACTGCATGTATATATATTTTGTATTTCAAAAAATAAGTATATTCTTATTTTCTGGGTTCCTACCGAACTATGCATGCGACCTTTTGTCTCTTTGTGTGTGAGACTCACCTCACTGAATTGTCACTTAGGCAAGGATATATTATTTTCTTTATTGATACATGTGAATAACTTTAAGTAGGTATTCACATCATTATATTATTTAATGATTTGATGTGAATACCTTTAAAATAATTGAATGATGGCTTATTTATTGGTAATTAGTAGAATGATGGAAATATTGTTAATTAATTTGACATCTATAATGAATCAACAAATGGACAATGCAGCTAATACCTCTAATTAGATTCAATAGAATGAGCATCATTTGATAATGGATATTTTAGAGAAGTTGTCTGCAAATAATAGACTTAATCATGTTAAAAATGCAATTAATTTTAAGTTGGAATACATGAAGGTTATTATCATTGACATATACGATGCTTATATGGGATAATGGAGAATGTTGGTAGTATGATTACTATACATAAATTCTCATATATTATGTTGTTATTTTTATTATATTTAATCTATGTTTCACAATGTTATATTTGTTTCACTATATGCAATTATTTATTTATTTACATTAAAATAAAGTAAACATAAACAAAATAATAAACATGTTTAATATATTGCAAAATACATTACTTATTGCAGGTATCAAATATTTTTTCTTCTTCTTATAACAGTTGTTTATTAGATGTTGTATGTAAGAATTCGCAGAATGAGCATTGATTATTGCAAGGTCCTACACTACATCAATATTAATAATTTAATTTAATATATTGTGTTCATACAAATGATGAAAACTAAATTTGAGTTTCATTTAATTATTTGGAAAATATTTTGTACTAACATTTATTTTATAAACAAACAAAATGAGCATCCTTTAATCATTTGTTTGTATGTTGCAACTTCATTCGTACATATATTGACTTAACACAAAAACCGTTATAATTTGTCCAATTAGGTGCAAAGGAATATATTATGTAATTTAATTGGAAATCTAAAAAAGTATATATTACAATTGAAAGTTTAAGGTTTATAAGTGTTTGTGATATTTGTGAATAAAACATTTGAATATAATAATAATTTTTAAGTGTGCCTTTTAAGAATGTTTTCAAACCGATGAAACTGTTAAACTTCAACGATCACATCTCAAGTATATATTTGTTCTTACACATGTTAGATTTTATATTCGACATATAGGAACATTGTTCAAATAGGTCACTTGATCATTCGAGGGGTGACTAAATCGATCAAGCTTAATTAAAATTGACTAAATTAATTTTTAATATGATTAGATAAATTGAAATATTAACTTGATTGATAAAGTACTGTATCAATCGAGATTTATGACTAGATCAATCAACTTATTTCTAAATTAATTAATTGATACAATGGATCGATCGAGAGGATATTTGATAGATCAAACTATATACTCAATCGATCGAGTACTTAATTAGATCAATCGAGCGGTCAAGGCTTTGATTTTAAAATATATTTTTAATATGAATAAGATTGAAATTTTACTATATTATTCTTATTCTTTAAAAATCATTTAATTGATTTTATGGACAAGATGACAATTTTACTTTGACCTAAAGTGGTTCAAAATATTCTATAAATATAAACCTAAGCACACAATTGAAACCAACTGCATAAGTGCTTAATTATGCTTATTATCTCTCTTGTTTGATTAAAACTATTGAGATATTACGCTTTTAAATAGATTGTTCTAGAGTTGCTAGTCATTTTCAATTTATCTAATATATTGTTTAAATGAACTATTTAGGGTTGCTCATTATTGAATCTACTCTAAGTCACATACTTGCACTAGTATTTATGTGTTAACTTTTCATGTGAAAATAATACGGGTTCGATTAACTTGTGTGACTCGAGTTTGTCAGAAAGTTAGTCCTGATTGGAATGCCTTTATTGTAGAGACTATGATGAAGGTAGTGAATTGTAAGTAGATTACTTGGGGGCATTACCTTGGTAGGTAGTTTGAGTCCTAGCCTTGTAATTGGATACTTATTTTTCATAGAGGATAGTTTGGTGGTCCAATAGATCGGTGGTTTTCCTCTTAGGTAATTGGTGTGGCTTATGTTATTTCCACCTAAAAATCTCGTGTGTTAATATTTATATTTTTGAATTACTTTACTTACACGCGATTGCATGTCGGACCAATTAAGATAAAACTGCTAGCAAAGGGTATTAATGCTATTTTTAGTGATGTGTCTGCTAATGAGTTTCATTGTATTTTTCATGTTGATACTACTAAGCATGCTTGAGATATTTTAGAGGTTTCCCATGAGGAAACCATACAAGTTAAATGACCTAAACTTGGCATGCTTGTTAGTCAGTTTGAAAATCTTAAGATGAAAGAAGATGAATTTTTTTTAATTTTATATTAGAATATGTGATATTACTAACACCTCTGCCAATCTTGGAGAGAAAATTTATGATTTTAGGATACTTAGAAAGATTCTTTGTTCATTACTAGATCGTTTCTATGCAAAGGTCATAGCTATTGACAAAAGCAAGGTTGTGGACACCATCAAAATAGAGGAACTCGTTGGCTTGTTTCAAACTTTTGAGATGAGCTTTCAAAAACCTCCAAAGAACAAAGGTATTGTTTTCAAAACTGTTATGATTGAAGATAATGACAATGATGATGAAGAATTCATACTCTTAACCAAAAGATTGAACAAATTCTCAACAAAAAGAATTCTCAAAACAAAGGACAATCAAGTTGTCAAAAAGATCATATGAGATAAGTCAAATCTATGAGTTCTTATGGTAAGAAATCTAAACTCACTGGACTTCAATGTTTTGAATGTATGGGTTTTGGTTACTTTGTAGTTGATTGTGAAAAAAAGCAAACTAAAAGATATAACAAAAATCTAGTTGAATCAGACAATAACTATTTGGCATTTATTGCAACTGCAGGTAGACAATTTAGGAAGTCTGACATTGATTCAGATGATGAGGAAAGTGATGCTAAATTTTTACTCAACAAATTTAATGTCAATAGTATTCATGAAATATTCATAAATTATGTAAGATATAAAAGGGAAGTAGTTAAACTAAATAACAAACTTAAATCCTTTAAAATAAATTCCTCAATTATAGAAAAAGAAAAAAATTGAACTGTTTGAACGTGCTAATGTTTTGAATTCAAGTCTTGTAGATGTTAAACAAGAAAAAAAGAATATTATATAGGAACTTGAACAATCAAAGGAAGCAATAAGGAGGTTAACAATTGCAGCTAAAAGGTTGAACAAAGTTCTGGATTTTGGAAAGCCAACTAGAGACAAGAGAGAGCTACCATATGTAGACAAGCACACTATGCCATCTTTTTCAAAATCAACTAAATTTGTCAAACCTTCAAACATGTCATCCTTACATGGAAAATGGTTATAAGGATGATATATCCACTCCTTCAATATCAAAAACCACATCTGTAAGGCCTTCTAACCCTACTTCTTATGTTACCCATCATATGCAAAGAACAGTTGCACTTGTGATTGAAAAATCTATTAAGTTTGTGCATATCTATTATTATTGTGGTAGGAAAGATCATATTAGGCCCAAGTGTATATTTTTGATAAATGATCCTAAATGTAATTATACTTTCCATGCCTTACATAGTAAGAGTCATAACCATAGTCCATCTATGCATGTTGCATCCTATTCGATGATGAATGGAAATTGTGGTAACATGTTCAAAAATCCTACTAGAAAGCATGAAGTTGTTGGTTCAAAGAAGTAAGTGAAATTAAATGCATTTGATTCTAGGACTAATTATCATTATCCTTCCACACATGTTACATCTTCATTTAGGATGAATGAAAAATCTAAAGGTAAGTTCAAGAATATGCCAATAATAACTAAAGTAGTTGATTTTTAACCCATAGATATAAAGAAACCAAAATTGAAATTTTTTTTATAGAAAATATTCTCTTTTTGGTCACCTGATTATTATTTGTTATTCACCTAAATACTTTTTTTAAGTGCTAGGATTTATCTAAATGTTTTTGGAGAAACAAATAATATTTTTGAAACTTATGTAACTAAATCTATATGGATAATTTTAGTTTTATCTTGTAATATATTGCCTTTGTATGTATCAAAAGGAATAGATTTCTAAGTTCTTTGCCTTTTTAAATGGAATGATTTACAGTCTTCTTCGAATGTAGGCGACCCGTTTATGACAAAAGAATCTCACAATAAAGAAAACATCATTAAAAAAGATAAAGAACAAAAAAAAATAGAAAATAAAAAATAAAAAAGGAAAATAGACATGCTTTAGCATTCATATGATCATTATATATGCCATTCATATTTATTTTTTTGACTATGCATTGTGAAAATGGATATTGTGACTTGTGTATTTACATATTTCTTTAGTTTAAAAAAAAAGATAAAAGACAAAAAATAAAAAAAGAGGGAAGTAGGCATGCTTTAATATTGACATGATAATTACATAGTCCATTTTCATTTTTTTGACTATGCATTGTGCAAATGGATATTGTGACTTGTGCATTTACATATTTCTCACATCTAGTGATCAATATCAACATGAACCTACTCACACACTCATTAGACACATAAGTATGCCATGCTAGAAGTTTATACTTAATTTTGTGAGATTTTAAGACATGAGATAACCTTGACTATGAAAATTATGGTGTAACTTTGTCTCTCACTATATAAAATGCTGATATAGAAAGACACCTAGTTTTGAGAGAGCTACCTATTATGATGTGTGAAAGCTACTACACCGAGTGGAGAGGGATACCATATAACTAGTGTGAAATTCATTGTGCTAGGTGCATATTTCCTTTGCAAAATAAAAATAATATGATAAAAGAAATAGTTGTAAAGGGGAAAAAATTGGAACATTAATTGAAGAATCTACAAAAATGGGAGAGCTAATTTTGGGAGAGAAGTACTTTGAAAATCTTTTTTTGGAGATATTACACATAGGGAGAGTTATGCTTTTAATTTATATTTTATGATTACTCACTCTTATGCATATTCTTTATATTCTATATACATTAAACTAATGAATAATGAGTCTTTTGGGATAAGTTATTTGGGTATTTATGTTTTTCACTTTAAGTGTAAACATCAGCTTTTAGGATTCAAGTGAAGATAGTTTCATCGGATCATAGTATAGTACTACTATGTAAAAATTTATTTTTCATATGAGCAATATGTAGTGAGAAATAGGTTTTGTTACAAGAATATTCCAAAAGGGGAGATAGTAAGGTCAGTGAGTGTTAGCGATATTCGTGAGCAAAACATTTGTATGTAATATTAGTTTCTAGGTATGTCTTTCAAGAATATTTTTAAGCCAAAGAAGCTATCTTTGTTCCCTTGTATGCTAGATTTTATATTAAACACATAGCAACATTGTTCAAATAGGTCTCTCGATTGATCGAGTTATGACCAGATCGATCGAGCTTAATTAAAACTGGTTTAATTAATTTTTAATATGACTAGATCGATCGAAGTATTAACTTGATCGGTAAAGCACTAGATCGATCGAGAATAATGACTGGATTGATCCACTTATTTTTAAATTAATTATTTGATACACTAGATTGATCGAGGGAACATTAATTTGAGTGGCCAGTGTTTTGATTTTAAAACCTATTTTTAGTACTAATTAGATTAGCCTTTTACTATATTATCCTTATTCTTTAGAATTCATTTAACTGATTTTATGGACAAGGTGGCAATTTTACTTTAACCTAAAGTGGTTCAAAATATTCCATAAATATAAACCTAAGCACATAATTGAAATTAACCACATAAGAGTATAATTGTACTTATTCTCTTTATCTTTTGTTCTCTCTCTTGTTTTGGTAAAAATATTGAAATAAGATTGTTTATTAAGTTAATTTATCAAACATTTAGGGTTGTATTTGTTGGATTAATAAGCTTACGATAATTGAGATATTATGCTTTTAACTTGACTGTTCTAGAGTTGCTAGTTGCTTTTGATTTATCTAATATATTATTTAAATCAAATGGTTAGGGTTTTTAATTATTGAATCTACTCTAGGACACACATTTACACTTGTGTTTATGTGCTACCTAGCATGAACACTACAAAAACTAATCCTATGGTATTTCTAAATATGCTTGCATATAAATTGTACCTAACAATGTGCGTGTGTGAATTACTCATCCATAAAAATCAACCTTACATAGAGAAAGACAAATAAACTAAGTAAACTAGAAAATAGACACCGTGTCTTGTACACAAGAAGCCAACACAAAAAAGGTACAATAGAACTTACACCAATTATAAGGCTAGCACTTAAACTACCCACCAAGGTAATGCTTCCAAGTAACCTACTTACAAGCAACTACTTTCATCATAGTCTCTACAAGAAATTTATTTGGATTTGGACCAATATTCCAATGGACTCGAGTCATATAAGTTAATCAAACTTGTACAGGTGACACCTGAAAAGTTAACACAATTCCACAAGTACAAATATGTGTCCTAGAGTAGATTAAATAATGAAAAATCCTAACTAGATGATTTAACAAATATATCAAAACCAACTAGAAACTCTAGAACAATTAGTGAAAAGCATAAAATCACAAATATTGTAGGCTTGCTAACTCATCAAACATAACTACAAATGTTTGATACATTAACTCAATGAAAAAGCCTACTTGAAAATATTTTGTAAAACAATGAGAGAAATATTAAGATGTAGAAAATAATGCTTAATTGTGGCTAAAAAATAGTGATCCAATGGTGATTAAATAGTATGAGTAGAAACCTAAGGTCAAAGGTTAATGACAAAACTATCCTTAAAAGTATTTATAAGAGCCTAAAAATATATGAACAATATAGTAAAAATACTAATCAGCTCGAGTAAAAATTAGGTCAAATTTGAAAACCTAATCGCTAAATCAATCTATACTTAACTTGATCGATCAAATATGGTCGTGTAATCAATCTATTCATGCTTGATTAATCGACTATGAATAGTTCGATTGATCTAGCTAAATCTCGATGGATTTATGATCGAACATGAATTGTATTCAATGAATACATAAGTATACGTATCGCAAAAAGTAATATAATGATAAGAAAAAATCATTCCTATGGAGATTATGTCATAAGAAACTAATTTTTAAAACCAAAAAATAAAAAAACAATTTTTTTGTGTTTTTATATTTTAAAGAAGCAAAATTTAAAAAGCTAAAAATAAATAGCAATAATTAATTTAATCAGATTTGTCAACTAAGAAGATATGTGAGAAAATATCTAAGAATACTTGGTCTGAATCCAAATAAATTTCTATTGCGTGGCATCCAAGTGGAATGAATGGATGAATCAGGTATCAACATGTGGCAGGAGGGTTGACCAAGAGGCAAACTCATAATGAACGCAGTGTTGGCCTATGGTATAATGTTGCATCACTCTATACATGTGACTTTTTATGATTGGGCCTCTCCACTTGTGTGGCAACCCCGTTGCTTGTTGTGGCAGCTTCTCTACATATGTAGCATCCACGTGGCAACACCTAATTGGTCATGGTCAAAAATTCATAAAAATTTCAAAAAAAATTCCAAAAATAATATTTTCATCCCTTTTGACAAGAAAGTTCATATTTTAATATTTTAAACCCCAAAATGCTACTTATTGAATAAAATAAGAAAATATTAAGCAAAAAAATGAACTAATGACTATACTTTCATAGAGTCATCAATCTAGAAAAAAATAATTAGTTTAGAAATAAATAGATCAATCTAGTCATTAATATCGATTGATCTAGTACTCAATCAATTGAGTTAATGCTTTGATCAATCTAGTCATATTAAAAATTAATTTAGCCATTTTTAATTAAGCTTGATTGATCTAGTCATCACTCGATCGATCGAGTGAGCAATTTGAACAATATTTTTATGTGTCTAATATAAAATCTAACATGTATGGGAATAAAGATATACATGAGATTTGATGGTTGAGGGATTTATTTACAATGGTATTCTACTTCAATTAAAAGTAAGGAAATGTAGGTTGGAAGTCATTGCCAACTAATGCATAGATTTCCCAAGCTAGATTTGTTAATTCAAGAATATTTCTAATATTGATTTATGATATAAGTGGTTAAATAATAGGCTAGTAGTGATGATTATTCCATAAACATGTGTTTCTCTTGATCTATGTGCTAATGTATTTTATTTATTATTTTATATTTTATTTTTAGTTAAAAGCTATTTTCAAAACCCCTTTTTAATTTATTAACGAGCTAATAATTAGTGATATTTATTATAGCATTCCTTGTGGGTTTGATAACCTTTTCTCTTAAATTACTTATCACTTGTATAGTTTGATCACGAATACTTGCTTATTTCCAAGCATATCATGCATCCTATTAGTAACTTAACTCGCCCTAACTTCTATGTATTTTTTGGTGGTTTGGGCTCTAAGGTGCACTTCTCATATACCGAGATGCCTCTTATTCACTAATTTAGTAGGGGTTCATGCCTTGGTTGGGTATTGAGGATTTTTTTTTCACTCAACCCCTAACTGTGCCACACTGAGGGCCTTGTACTTACTAGAGTCGAGGTAGTTTAAACCCACTTGTTGATTTGATGTATGACTTTCTATCCTATCAAGTCTCCCAAGTATGGTCATACATGGCCTAAGTACATGCAAACATAATTCTTGTTAGAATAAAAGTGTTGGTGAAGCAGTACTTGTCCTTCTGTCATAGTAGGGCTTTTTTCCTTGTCCCATATAGATTCTTCAACCATAGTATCATATAATACAGTATGTCTTTCTAGGACTACCATTATATTTGGAGCTTTATGATAAGATGATTTGTAGAAGCAATGACCCTAACAGTGTATAGAAATGATTTTTTTTAACTTTTATTTTGAGGCTTTTTTTGTCCCATGTTCACCTCTTGGGTGTGTGCCTTCTAAACATTATATGAATCTCAATGTCCTATGAATATCTACTTGAAGTTTCTTTCCTACCAATTTGTTGGTGGGTTGTAATTTTATGCTATACACTTTACTTTCATACATAGATGCTTTGGACATACATATCGTTGCCCCAATTCATGCACTTCTTTACTTGTAGTTTTATTTATGGGCTTGATCATGGTCTTATCTATTAGAGATATTATAGGCCCTTGAGTCTATATATGAGGATATAAGGATGTATTGGTAGTGAATGTGTCCTAGACCAAAGGATAGAGGATGCATAGAAAATGAGGCATGATTGCACATTCTATGGTTTGGGCTTAACTGGTCGACCACTTATCTATTTAGTTTTGTTTCTGGTCAGCCATATCCTAGCTAATTGACCACACTATTCGTTGGCTACTTCATAGACAGTAGCTACATTCCCGATTGACCTCGTCTAGTCTTAGCCTACCACTTAGTCTTGGTTGGCCATACTTAGTCCAAGTTGGACACTCTTGGTCTTGACTGGCTATACTTTGTTTGGTTCTGTCCCATCTAGCTAGGTGATGGCTTAGTGTCCAGGTGACCTTTGAATTTTTCTAAGTTGGGATGAATTGGTAGTCTATCAACCTCCTACTAGGAATGCTTGAACTTATAAAGTGGTCTAAGCATGAGATATCTCTTAACTTAACGAAATATTTGTAGCCAAGTGTATGAATTGTCCCCTCTTGTAGGGGTGTTGAATAACAAAGCCAAGGTCTTCCAGATTCCATAGCCATACTCAGTTTGGTTGGCCCACGATCTTGGTTATATTGTGGTGGGTGACATTGTTCTTTGGACCTACTTGGGTACAAGTTAGATCTTATACACTCTGGGCATTGGAAGAAACCACATGGACATTCTTTGAGATGGAAAGTAGGCAAGAATTCTATGGATTTAGGAGGCATTCTAGGATGGTCTAGAATGTTGTCTTTATTATGTTGACATGGGTTTAGGTATCCACTTAGTATTGTCATATATGAGTAAGTTGGTCCATTATGGACGAGTGATGAGTATATGAAAAAAGCTAATATTTTTGGATTTTATTTCACTTAAATCTAAATAAAATCTAAATAGATAGGTTTGGCTATGCATGTTTATATAATTATTTATGCAAATCTATATGTTCAGAATTATGGGTATTTTCTATGGTATTTCATATATTTTTAGCTTCAAATATATAACTCGATTAAAACATGATGAATCATATCTAAAGCACTCAATTTTCTCCCAAGGAGGTTAAAAAGAATAAGGCATGTGGATTAACTTAGAAATGAAGTGGATAAATTTTGCAACTTATTGCTATCGCAGTTTACCCTATCCTTTTAACTATCGTAGCTTATCCTATCCTTTTGACATGTGGTTCACACTAATCTTATTTCTACAAGAATACCAACAATCCTTATTACATTTTGATTTGATTTTTATTTCTTATAAATAAGAAATAACACCACACAAATAAGAGAGTAAGAGAATACGTAATAACGTAGAATAGATTAGTTTATTTATTTAGATCCAATTTTCAAAGAAATTCCACCACTATATATAGATACAAAAAAGAACCTTCTTGTGAAGAATATTCTGGTACTTGGAGAAGAAGTAAGTGACAACTTGTTTTGAGATTTGGAATCGTTTACAACAAAAAGGGTATTTTTAGTTGTTGTAATTTTTATATCTTTATGTAATCTAATTTCTTTCATAATTGAATTAACTTTTATTAATTTAGTTATGATGGGCTAAATCTTTTATATGGGATTTTATTTTTTTTGGCTTGTAATGATTGAAAGAGTAGATTTATGATTTAAATAAATACGAGTTATATTTATTTTTTGTTCATGTTCTTAAAATATTTAATTATAAATAAATGATGGATCAAATCTCAATTTATGATTAAAGAAAATATTTTAGAATTAGGCATTAGAAAAATAATTTGTGTTTAATGTGCATAAGTGAATAAGAGTTTAGCTTCATTTCGTTTATCAATTTCAAGCTCGACAAATAAAATTATTGATTGAATGATATTAAACCTTATATTAACAAATTAACTTTAAATATAACTCATGAATCAAATCTTGATTGATAATTAAAAGAATATATTTAATTTAAGTTTATTAATTTATTAATTTGAAGGCAATCCAAGGATGTTATTAACTAATTCAAACCGTTGATTTATATATTTTCCTCAAGTTTACCAATTAATAAATTTTAAGTCCGACTCAGGAAAGCATTCGTTAATTGAGAATTATGTGAACTTTCCATGACTATTGGAGCTCACTTATTTAAAAGAAAAGAAAAAATCAATAAATATAACTTGTTATTTGAATCATTTAGTTCATTTTGTCCATGAAGGATTATAGTCGCTAAAATCTCATATTCATCCATCATCTTAGGATTGGCTATCGTTAATTTCATCATTCTAATTTATCTATTTTCTTAGATATAATTTAATTTTAGAATTTATGATTCCATTAAACCATCAAACAAATTATTAGTGTGTTTAGGATTTTTTTTATTAACTAAATTAGATAATTGATTTAACTTTTTAAAACCATTGCAACTCATTAAGAGACAATCTTGGGAGTATACTTATCGCTTACTATAAGTGATTCGTATACTTTTGAGCTTTTTATATATATAAAATTTGATTATCAAGTTTTTGGCACCATTGTAGGAAGATTGAGGTTTTAAATTATTTTTACTTCTTTTCTCTTATTTATTTGTTTTTAGTTATTTATTTATTTACTATTTTTTTTTTGTTATTTTCTTTTATTTTTTTATTTCTTTTGTTATTTATTTTCTTTTATTTTCTTTTATTTCTTTTTATTACTTTTGTTATTTTTTATTTTTTATTGTTTATTTTATTTTTATTTGGGATTTTTTTATTTATATTTATTTCAATTATTTTTGTTTCTTTTCCTTAATTTATTTGTTAATTTTTCTTGAGGTATTTATTGAGTAAACTAAATGCTAAGACAAAATTAATTAGGTGGGTTTTTCTTTTACAATAATTTTACTAAGGGATTAGAGATTAAAAAAGGAACTAAAAATCTAGTTGTTGATAATCTATCTAGATTAATTTCTAATTTTGACATTACTAAGATTGAGAAGGAAATGGATATTGTTGAAACTTTTCCTTATAAATAACTATTTATAATAGGCCCAAATCCATGGTATGCAAGCACAATTTTTGGGATGATCCCTATTTGTTCAAGCTTTGCCAAGATCAAGCCATCTGAAGATGTATGCCTAAGAAGGAGCATGTGAGCATTCTGGCCTTTTGTCATGGACTTCATTGTGGGGTACATTTTGGTGGTAAGAAAAAGGCCTTGAAGGTATTGAAATTTTGGTTTTCACTAGCTAGCTTTATTTAAAGATGCTCATAATTTTTGAATGTGATGTGATAGATGTCAAAGGACTAGTAACATAGGAAAATGTGATGAGATGCCTTTGACATCTAATTTAGTTGAAGTTTTTTATGGCTGGGGGATTGATTTATGGGTTCCTTTATCCCTTTTTCCAGTATGAATATATATTGGTTGTAGTTGATTATGTTTCCAAGTGGGTTGAAGTTATACTAACTAAATCCAATGATGCTAAATGTGCTATTATATTTTCAAAGGATGTAATATTTAGCTTGGGACACCTAGGTTCATAATTAGTGATGGATGGAGCCACTTTTGCAATAAGCTCTTTGATGGATTACTAAAAAAGTATAATATCACACACAAGGTGGCTACTCCATACCATCCACAAACTTCTAGTCAAGTAGAGGCAAGAAACAGACAAATTAAGGGTATCTTGGAATGAACACTGCGACCTTCAAGGAAGGATTGGGAAACCAAGTTAAATGTCGCATTATGGGCATATCGCACACCTTACAAGACACCTATTGGTATGAGTCCTTAACGTTTGATTTTTGTAAAGGCATGTCATTTGCCTATTGAGCTTGAACACAGGGTATTTTAGGCAATCAAGCAATTAAACATGGACCTTGAGCAAGCGAGAAAGAAATGCTTTTTTTAACTTGATAAGATGGAATAAATTAGGAATGAACCCTATAAAAATGTAAAAATAAATCTACAAAAGGCGCAATAAGCATTACCAAGATAAAGGCCTAATTCATAAGTCTTTTTATCCTAAAATGAAAATTCTTTTATTTAACTTTTGTTTTAAATTATTTCTAGTAACGTTAATGTCAAGATGGACTGGACCATTTCAACTTGTTCAAATATTTCCATATGCAGTTATAGAATTAAAGGAGCTAAAGATCAAATTTCATTCAAAGTGAATGAGCAACATGTAAGACCTTACTTGGAAAGAATTGATACAAATGAGAAAATTGAATGCATTGAACTGCAAAAGCCTTAACTTCCAGTAGCATCTTGCTAAGATGTTAAACTAAGTGCTTTGTGGGAGGAAACCCATCGTTTAGGTAATATTCTTTTATTTTATTTATTATTAGTTAATTTTCTATTTGGCCCTTTCATTGCTTTTTTGAATATATGCATTGTTGAAAACATTGAGGACAATGTTTAGTTTAGGTTTGGGTGGTGCAAATAGGACCAAATTAAAAAAAAATTGATACAAAATTACCATACTTTTAATTAATTTAAAGTGAATAATTGATTCTTTGCTTGATGTCTTAAACATGTTCGTGGATTATTTTAAAAATTAGTTCCATTCATAGCTTGTGTTTTATGCTTGGATATTGAGATTGAGATGAACCCAAAATTAGTTTTTTGGAATCAAATAGTGAAAACTACCTTGTGAGATAATTTTGAACCTATAATCATTTTATTCTGAGTGATAATATTTTTTTTCAACTCCTTTAAATACTCTTCTTATTATTTCAAATTGTTAGTTGATCTCTATATTTTTGCATTGAATGTTAAGATTTTAAACATACGATGAAGAATCATATATTTATTTTTATTGCTTTAGATTGAATGATTTGATTAAAAGTTGAAAGTGTATGCCTATTTCATTCATGCTTGACTTCTTAAAAAAGAGATATATATTGGATTCCTTAAAACCTACAAAAGGAGCCAAAAATTATCCATTCACCAAACTATACATATGTACATAGGTCCACTATCTAAAAAAGAATATATAAAAAAGGAAAAAATAAAAAAAGAGTAAAAAAAAAAAGAGAAAAATAAATAGTATAGCTAAACATTATGACCCTAAAATTTTTAAAGTAGTGAGATGGTTATTACAAAAGAAAAATAGGAAATAAATCCCCTTGAAGTCATTTCCTTTTCATTCATCTTAAGGCATATACTTGACATTTTTTATTAATGATTTTAATTTATGCATGAGATCTAATAGTAATGTGATTTCTTCATAAATCTTGTCATTTGATTCCTTCCATGAGATCAATATTATGTACTTTTTGAGTCTCTCTTATTTAATCATATGAAAAACTATTAGCTAATTTCCTCACATATCTTATATTCACATATATTTTTGTGGAGTGCTTGAACCAATACGATTAGTGTAATATTGAAAATATGAATTGTGAGGATTAGAGTCAAAATGAATTCGGATTCCTAACACTTAGATTGGGTGAGTCAAAGTTTATATATTTTTATAATAAAATATGAATTTGTGATTTGTAACTAACTTGAACAATAAACTATGAAAATTATGGATATTAATTAAAGTTATGCTCGAGTTATGAACTGAAAAGAGACAAAAGTATGAGACGTTATGTTATTTTAATTTTTACTTTGTTATTTTTTTTAGTTTTATTTTGTTTGTTTTAGTTTTCATTTCATTATTTTTTGTTTGTTTTTATTTTTATAATTTCTTTTTAGTTTTAGGGTTTTTTTAATTTTAAAATGTTTGTGGGTATCATCATTGAAAGCATTTATAAGACTTAAACTCATCCATAGGGAAACCTAGGTGTTTAAAAGGCATGTTGCATATGTTAAATGCAATTGTATCAATCTAATAAAATATTTTAGGTTAGTTTATTTATGTTTGTTTTTAGTTTTTAGATCGCTTTCCTTACTAGAGGCTAGCAAGAAGTTGGTTAGGGGTTGTAATGAATGCTTGAAAAGCACTAATATTTCATGGTTTTATTGCACTTAAATGTGAATAACTAGTTTGATTATGCATGTTTATATCATTATTTACGCAAATCTATATGTTTGAAATCACAAGTATTTTATGTTGTATTTCAGTTATTTTTAGCTTCAAATATATAAATTGATCAACACATGAATAAACACAATTGAAGCACTCAATTTGTACCTTACGAACTTAAAAAAGAATGAGGCATGTGGATTAAATTAGAAAAGAAGTGAATATATTGTATAGCTTATCCAACCCTTTTGAACCATCGTAGCTTATCTTATCCTTTTGACATGTGATACACACTAATCCTATCTCCACCAAAATACCAACAATTCGAATGACATCTTGATTTTATTTTTATCTCTTATAAATAAAAAATAACATCATACAAAATAAAAGTGTAAGAGAATATGGAATAACGTAGAATAGTTTTTAGATTACAATTTTCAAACAACTCTAGGTTATTTTATTTCTTTAGATTTGATTTCCAAAGCCATTCTACCACCATATATAAATACAGGAAAATAACCTCCTTCTTGTGAAGAAGATCTAGGTATTTGGAAAAGCCAGTGATAGCTTGTTTAGAGATCTAGAATAGTTTTCAACAAAAGGGTCATTTTTAATTTTGTAATGTTATCCCTTCTTGTAATCTAATGTCTTTCATAGTTGAATTAATTTTTGTTAATTTAGCTATTATTGGCTAAATTTGTAATATGGGGTTTTAGTTGTTTGGCTTTCAATGATTGGAAGAACTATTTTATGATTTGAATAAATACAAGTTTTATTTATTTCTTATTCATGTTCTTAAAATATTTAATTAAACGATGGGTCAAAACTTGATTTATGATTAAATAAAATATTTTAAAATTAGACATTAGAAAAATTATTTATGTTTAATTATGCATAAGTGAATAAAATTTTAATTTAATTTGATTTATCAATTTCAAGCATGACCAACAAAGTAATTGATTAAATTTGATGGTTAAAAAAATAACTTTCATTATAAATCAATAATGGACCAAATCTTGATTTATAATTAAAAATATATTTCATTTAGGTATATCAATTAATTAATTTGAAGCCTCACTAAGGAAGTTGTTAATTAAGTGAGACTCTTGATTGATATAGTTTCCTCAAGTTTGCATATTAATCAATTTCATGCCCAACTCCAGAAGTCATTGAATGATTGAGAATTGTGTGAACTTGTCATGATTGTGGGAGTTTTTCTATTTAAAAGAAAAGAAAAAATCTATAAATATAACTCTTTATTTGAATCATTGAATTCGTTTTATTCATGAAGAGTTATGCTTGCTAAAATCCCATATTCATCCAACATCTGAGATTTGACTATGGTTAATTTTATTGCTTTAATTTATATACTTTCTTAGAGATAATTTAATTTACAATTTATGATTTTTTTTCAACCATCCAAAAATTTTTAAGAGTGTTTAGGATTTGTTTTTATTAACTTAATATTTAATTTTTTAAAATCACCTCAATTCTTTAAGAGACACTAATGGCCAGTTAGGGCCATGATTCCCATTCAAGTGTTGGAACTTGTTGATTATTTTATTCTTTTTGGCATGAAGATTGGTCTCTTTTTGGCGATCCATTAAATGAAGATGATGGAAAGAGAATTATTGGTATCATTTTATACATATATTTGTGCACCCATTCACACATATTTACATTGAATTATTCTTACCTGTGCATTCTATATGTTTATTTTTTTCATACAAGTATTAGGGGATGAAATAAGCAAAAAGAGGCAAAAAAGAGTATTTAGAGCTAAAATAGCCTAGATAGATCAAACTAGTCTAGATAGATCGAGCAATTATTTGATTGATCAGGGAATTAGGGAACGAATGGTAAGAAAAGCTAGCTTAGTTAAAAAAGGTCTCAATACATCAAGCCATAGGTAGATTGATTGAGCTGTGATCAAGGATCGATCAAGAGCTCTTAACTTAGATTGAGAAGAGTGTCAATCAATTGGGCATACCAATCAACACTTAAATCTTGCATTTTATGGCACCAATTTTTAATCTTGGCCATTGTATTAAGAAAATTATAATCCAACTTAAATTTGGCTTGAAAAATATACAATTTAAACAAACTAATGGGTCATCTAGACATAATAATTACAATAAAGAATATAAGAGATCAAAGAGCACATTTATGGTAACACTTGGAGAAGAGTTTTTAAATCTTCATAATTTTCTTAATCCTATTATCAATTTACTTTTCCATGATTAAAATGACGATTCTTCTAAAATTTATGTTTAGTTAAACTTCGAATGTGATTATGGGAAATTCCAAACCCTTGACTATAATTTAAATAATTTAATGTTATGAATAAATTTAGTTTCAATTCTTGATTCTTGATATGTTCAATTCTGTATTTAAATGCCAAGACTATACATGTCATGAATTTGGGCATACAACTAGTTTATTATATGAATATGGTTATATCTAGTCTAAGATTTCAGTATGTTATCAATAATAGTCTTATTCGAAGTGGCACCTTATGGTTGCTATCATAAGTGAGATTGAGGGCCTACTTTAAAAGTTAAATGATTGTTCTAAACTTGCCTAGTTTAGTTATCATCTTTTTAGATTTTAATGCAATAAATGAATTACATCTAATAAGCGTACCTATATATTGACTAGGATTTAGTTTTGTTAATAACCATATCTTTAATTAATTAAAATAAAGAAAAGATATAAAGTCTTAAGCAGACCTAGAATTCTAAACCTAAAGTTAGGAATTCAAAACTAGTTTTAAATTATAAAAATGATTTACAACTTAAGAAACTAATTTACATTCACTACTACAAAAAGTATATATGGCCTCGGTTGTTAACCATAACCGTAGGTCTATAGCCATGGTTATAAGAACCGAGGCCTAAGTAAGAGAGACAATAGATAACGACCTATGGCCTCAGTTTTTCTAATAATCGAGGCCATAAGGTATACATAAATTAAAAAATACAATTAATAATTACAATATTAAAAATCAATATAAATTACAATAAATTTATTAAAAACAATATTAAAAATCATATTATATTAAAATTAAAAGTATAATTACATTCGAGAGTTTATTATACACTAAAATATAATAAAAACTTACTATTACAAACTACTTTTAACTATTGATTACAAGCATAAATATGCTACAAAAACAATTATAATAATAGTTCCTACTTTTCAACTTATCGAAAAATCTCTCTCAAGTCTTTCTTGACTCCATCTTCTGCAATGTATATTCGATTACATCTTTTGCCAACTGAAATATTTCTCTCCTACATGAGTCACCGGAAATATTAAGCAAGAATAATAATCAATTGAATTGTAATTATAGAAAAACATTAAACGTTCACAAGCATCCCAGTTTCATACACAGTTTCCATGACATGCATCATTTACAAGAGCATTCGAGAGACTACGCAGTGCCCCAGCCACATCGCAACACACCACAGCACAACACAACATACCAGCACCAGCATAGCACAGTACACCAGTACCAGTACATCATAGTGCACCAGTACCAATGCAGCACACATCCACCAGCACCAGTGCAGCACACATCCACTAGCACCAACACTAGCACTAGTGCAGCGCATCGTACCAACGCCGTGCACCAGCACCATCACACACTACAACACCACTACTAGCCATATTGCTAGGTAGTATCCTAGATATGTGAGGAGTTTATCTTAGAATACTTCACCTCGTTCACCCTAACATTCTTTAGCTGGATGTAGCTATTGTGACTCATGTGAGCATGTTCTAGTAGGTTTCATTATGCACCTGAGGCACTTTGTGGAAAGAAATAAATCTGCTTTAAAAAGTCTACCTAGCTTGACTTATATGGATGACTCGACTAAATTTTCTAAAAACTATAAACAAAATAGATCATGAGTTCTATATAAACTTCATGCTCATATGAGTTAGAGACTATCTCATAGTTCTATTTCCCTCAAAAATTCTTTAAATGTAGGGATGTAGTTTGATCACTATTTGTGGGTGATCTATTGAGGTTGAGTTGCTTATTTTTTCCCTCTCTTTATTTGTTGCTTTTTGTATGTGAATTTATGTCATTTTGTTTGTGTTTTTGTTTTTCTGTTTGTTGCTTTAATTGTCTAACTGATCCTTTACTAGTTTTCTTACATGCTAGTTGCTTTGACTTATTCCTTATGTGTGTTTGTCTTGCATATTTACTGCTTCTTCCTCTTTAGCCTTTTTGCATGCACATCACATCATATGTTTATCATGTAGACTTGTAGTATTAGGATTATATTTTCTACATTCTTGTTTTTCATATTCTATTTCATATAGACTGCATCTTACCTTTCTTACTAGGTTCTACTTTTTAATTAGTACCTAGAATGTTGTATGTTGGTCCTCTTTTTGTCTCCTATTAGTAACTATTCTTATTTTTCTTGATCTTCCTTCTTTTGGGTTGTATGCATTTCTTTGGAGATTTCAAAAGTGTTATTTCTTTCTTGTACCTTTATGTGTCACACCTTTCTTTGCTTACTCTGGCTTTCCATGTGAAATTGTATGTCATATAGATTATTTACCTATCTTTAGGACCCTTGAAATACTTCCATTATTTTGTTTAAATATGTGTGTTTTGATAGTACTTATGTTGTTTGATTGTTTCCCTTTCTAAGCATGTTTTGTGTTTTTGTGTTGGAATGTTTTCCTTTTTCACATACTAAGTGGTTTTAGTAGCATCCCATATTTCTTCTTTCTCTTAAGGATGTTGCTTGTATTACTCACTAGTTAGTTAGTTTATTTCTTTCTCCTGACTAGCAATGATATGAGTCATGCTATTGTCTCATTTAAGGCACTTTCCTCTTCTTCTTGAGCATTATTCTACCTTAATACCTTCCTTGTCATCTAACTTTGTAGTTATTATTTTTGTGTTTTGAGAGATTGACGATTTTTTACTTTTCTAAACTATTGCATGTAAAATGTGTTTTAGAGGGATTATGTTGCTATATGGTATGCATGCATTTAACCTACATTGAAGTGTCAAAATTTTGACATGTGAATTTCTTAAGTGTATGTTGGGCTAAATTTTTGTTGTTCATCTTTTCTAAAATGCAATTTTCCCTTGACATGCCTTAAATTTGGGATTTTTTATGGCTATTTTGATAAGCTTATGTGGATCACTTGCTTTGATGTTGTGTATGTCTCTAACGAGCTCTAGAATCTATTTTTAGTGTCTCTCGAAGTGAAATCCTAGGTATTGCTTGGTTAGAAAGAAGATTTAGGGCATCCTTGAATTGTTTGTTCATTTCTTACCACCATTATTTTCTTATCCTTAGTCTCACTTATGTAAGCTATTATGTTATTCCTTCATTTCTCTTCACCCAAACACAAGCTTAGCTCAAATGCTCATTTTTATTTACCTTATACACCCTTTATTGAGCTTGTACGCTCTAAGCATGCCTATTTTATCCTCTTGGTTTCAATCAAGGTTGACAATGGAATAATATAAAAAAAGGGAAAGATGGAAAAAAGAAAAAGAAAAATAAAGTGTTAAATTTTTTTTGTGTTTAAAACAAAAGAAGAGAGGAGAGAAAAGAAAAGAAAAAAGGAAAGCCAATTTTTGAAAAGTATGAAAAGAAAGTGGTGCATAAATTTTTGAAATTTGTGTACTGTTCTCACAACTTCATTGATTGAAGTTTGAGAAGTAAAGATAAAATAAACCATGTTTACGGGTATAAGTTTCATAGTTATGATGTTATCTATTTGATTGGATCATAAAGGTGTGTTCAATCCTAAATGTCTTCTCTCCCCTACCTATACCTTAGGTATCTTTACAAACTTTGAATGACCTATTGATTTCTTTTAGGATGGTAATTACATTAGTGGAGAGAGAGACTAATTATGGACTTATGAAGCCTTGTTCAACTTGAGTCTATATTTAATTTTGCTTGCTTTGCATAAGTACATATTGATGCCATATTGAGTAAACAAATTTTTCCTATCACACATTGTGCATGACATCAAATAGTTAATCATACCCTTACTTGAATGCATCATGAATTTGATGGACATGTGGATTTTTATTTTGATTGTATTGATATTTTGTTGAACATGCTTTATTTTCTTCCATCTTTTTGTAATTCTTATCGTCTACTGTGTGTATAAGCTTTTGTGTTGGGGGAGTTTTTGCAAGTATAATGCATAACATGTTTATTGTATCACATGCATACATTTAAGGGGAGAAGTGTGAGCTTTGTGTATGTTTTCAATGGAAGTGATGTGTTTATTTTACTTCCTATTACTTGTCCTAGTTTTGATTTATTGTTTTTGTCTTGTTCATGTGATACTTTCTTATCATTATCATTACTTTATATGAATCATGCATAATAGGACTGTTAGTATGACATGTTTCATAGATTATATGCAATCTCTTATTTAACATATCTACCTATGTGTTTATCTACAGTGGTACTTCTATAGTGTTTTCTTTAATCTTATCTGTAGTGTTGCATTAGTGTTAGGATTATAGCACATTTTTTTGTCTTTCCTCCCCATAGAGGATTGTACCTTTGACATTCATTGCCAAAAAAGGGAGAATTTTTGTGCACAATTGTAAGTTTATTACCATGTTGTATAATGCATGGGTTATGAGTGTAAGATTTCACTACATATTGTTGTTTGACTTGCATGCATTCAGGAGAAGTATCACATGAAGTCAAGGGAAATTGTGCATATTTACATATGCTTGTGTCTATTATTGTTTACTTGTATAGGGGTAGCACAATAGCATGTGGTTTGACTACATGCTCTTTTTCCATTATACGTTCATGGGGTATGTGTTTGTTTCATATGTGCAGGATACAGGTGTACAATGAAATCTTCAAGCTTCATATGTGCTATGTGTAGATTGGATGAGTTGATTCATGAAGTTTGGATGGTGCACTCAAGATGGATACACTTGGTATAGATGTGTCTTTTGGGTTTTGGTGTGTGTCATAGTGATGTTCATGGGAACAAACAAATTTAGGACATATTCATGATTATCTTATGGTTGATGAGTTTATGTATCAAGTTGTGTAGTGTTTTGACATGAAAGCCAAAGGGGGATATTATAAGTCCCATTGTATTTGTATTTGTGTGTTGGCTTCCCATATATAAAATATGGTGTATGTTTTCTTTTTACTTAGTATATTTGTATCTTCTTCTGTGTAAGGTTGGTTACTACGGATAGATAACTCATACACGTACATAGTTAGTAACACTTTGTATGCAAGCATGTTTACACACATCATAAGGTTGGTTTTTATAATGTGCACAAGCTCGCTCGCTGATGTTGTCACTTGTGTTTTTGTTTTGTTTTGGGTGCAGGTATTTATAATTAGTACTCAAAAGTTTTTGGAATGAAAAAATGTAAATTTTTAGCACCTCGCCACAGATCTCGCTATCATCCTCACCACCACCCTGGCAAGGTAGTTGATGAGGTGCTTGGCAAGGTGGAAAATCCAAGTGCTATAAATACCTCCTCATTTATTTTATTTCTCTTCGATTCTTTAAGAGCCAAAACTCTACCAAAATTCACACTGAGATTTATATCTATTTTCAAAATTATTTTGGAGAGATTACATTTGAGAGTGGATCATTTTATGGTTAGTTATCAAATTTTTATCTATGTGAGTATGTGGTTTGATTTTGTGTCTCCTGTATGCGATTTGATATTTGTAGTAGACAGTGTGTCCCATGAGGTTATGAGTTGATACGCTTCAAGTTACTGATTATTGCTTACTAATCACACTATATTGTGTGATGTTGGTTGTGGAGGATAGTGAGGTTCGAGTATTGAACCAAATATTATGGAAGTAGCACTAGGAAATTTGGATGGAGGTCCTAACTGATAGAGGTAATAGTAAATTTACTATCTATTACTGTCATAACTTGTTAATTGTTTAGTAAATTATTTGCTACTAAGTGGTTGCCTTAAGCAACCCGAGGTGGGTAACGTATAGATACAATCTCTATATGAGTTTACCTCATTAATCGATTGTTATACTTGATCTCATATTATGTTAGTGCAATCCAAGTTTAAGGTGTGTATGTTCCAACATACTATAAGCTTAAACTTTGATTAGAAAACATTTATTATTTACTTGCTTTTTATTTGATATATAATATATGCTATTAAATTCATCTGCTTTTGAGATTATTTTTTGTGCTTTTGATGTGTGAACTATTTAAGTTTTCTATTGTTTTGTTTCTTACGAGTCAGATTCATGTCCTTTAGGATTATGTATCTCCTAACCCTGGTGGTTGATCGAATCATGGACTTTTTCTAATTTAATTGTAATTTTTTCATGATAGGTGATACTCTTTGATTTGACTCTTCTATGACTGATCATAAATAAATTAAATGACATACTTCTAATGTTCAAACTTGTAACTAATTTTTGGTGATTCTTGATATGTCACTATATATTTTTAATATGTCTGTGTGTCTTATTAAACTACTTAATCCTTCAATGGATAGTCAAATTTTGAGCAAAAGTAATTTCTTCAATGAGTATTCTATCCTATTCATGTTTAAATAAGTCCACTACCTGCTTTTAAATGGGAAAAAATTACATTTCTCCTATTTAGTAAATCTTGTTTTATTCTACTTTATTTTGAGGGGTTATAGAACTTAGGGGGAGTTCATTCATTGCATACATTATATTTACTCATATTAAATTTAAGCTTTAAAGTTAAATTATCTTTTCGTATGACAAAAATGAGTAGAGTAGATATTAATGGGAAAACACATTTGATTAAGTGGTCACTTTGATAGGAGTAACTTTAATATTTAAATGTTCTATCTTTTATTACTCAGCGCTTATATTTTTATCTTCCCTTTAATATTATTATACAAAGAACTAATGAACAATGAGTCTTTTGAGGCAAGTTGTGTGCCTATTTTTTGTTTTGATTTTCAGTGTACATATGAGCTGTCAAGATTCATGTGAAGATGGATTTATCAGATCATAGGATAACACCACTATGTAAAATTTTTATTATTCCTATAAGTGTTATGTAAAGAGAGATAGGTTTTGTCACACAAATATGCCAAAGGGGGAGATTGTAAGGTATATCAGTGTTTGGCGATATTCGCAAAATATTGGATAAGATATGGCTTAAAATATAGCCTAAATTATAGCCTAAGAGATAGCATGAAATCTCAATGAAACTACTTAAAAGAGAACTTTTATTTAAATAGAAGTCTTCTTGATTGATGAGTATTACTAATTCTATTTTTAATAGAAAATATATTTATCAATTACATAGGATTTGGTTTTAATTTTTCATATAAATAAAACTTATTGCTCATTGTTTCAAATAACCACATTCATTATAATTTTGTAATTATTATTGTGTTCTCTTACTCTCAAAACATTTTTCAAAAACAAGATCACATATGTTTAGACTTCTTTCTTTAATTATTATGTCAAACATTTGTGATTTGTGGTTTTGTTTGATTGATTAATAAGCCTACTTAATTTATAATATTTTTGACTATATGTTCACATAGCTTCTTCTTTATTATGTTTTGAATAATTGGATTATCAAATAAATATGTATGTAATATCATAATCATTTGATTTAATTATCTAACTTTAAAGAATCTATCTTTATTGAACATGTTTTAATCTACTTGTTTTAGGGTTGGTAGATGATTTAAAGTTGACTGATATATTCTTAAATCTTTTAGCTATGGTTATTCATTATTAAATCTGCTCTATAACACACTTGTGTTATTGTACTAACATTTCAAGCACTAGTCGAATAAGGTTGATTGCTCGTGTGACTCGAGTTTATTGGAATGTTGATTTGGATCTGAACACCTTTCTTGTGGAGACCATGAAGGAAAGTATCAACTTGTAAGTAGATTACTAGGGGGCATTATCTTGTAGGGTAGTTTAAGTCATCACCTTGTAAATGAACTTTATTTTCAAAGTAAATAGTGAAGTGGTCCAGTGGATCGGTGGTTTTCTTCTTAAGTTCTTGGAGTGGCCTAAGTTGTTTCCATCTAGAAATAGCATGTGTCAATCTTTATTTTTTTTCTTTATATTATATTCATGTGATTGCATCTCTTGCCATTTGTGATATTTGATTTGGCATAATTTTAATTAATTATCTATTCATCCATTTTAGTTAATTAGATCTATAACTCAAAAGCTTACAGATTTAACTTGTGCTTGAGATTTTGAATATGAACTGAAAAGAAACTAAAGCATGATAATTTTTGTTGATTTTAATTTTTATTATGTTATTTGTAGTTTCATTTTCATTTTTAGTTTTACTTTGTATTTTGGCATGTTAATATTTTTTGTTTTAATTTTGCATAGTAGGATGTTTTGCAGAAATCATAACTAAAATCCCTCATGAGACTTAAAACTCATCCACTATGACAACACGGGGGGTTTAAAGGCTTGTTTCATATTCTAAATGCAAGTGTGTCAATTTACTAAAATGATTTTGGTTAGTTTACTTTAGTTTATTTACTTTTGTTCTCAATTTTTATGTCGTTTTCCTTGCTATAGGCTAGCAAGAAGCTAATTGAGGGTTGTGATAAGTGCTTTAAAATCACCAATATTTCATGATTTTATTGTACTTAAGAAAGAAATAGGTTTTATTATAACATATTTATGTGATAATTTATGCAAATCTAGATTATCAGAATCATGGGTATGTTATGTTTTATTTCAAATACTTCTACCTTCAATATGTATAAATTTGTCAACACAAGAAGAACAACACTTGAAGAACTCAATTTGCACCCTAAGACTTTAAAAGAATAAGGCATGTTAGTCATACATGAAGAACCAACCAGTTTGTAAGGTGTACAAGGTAATTTGAAGAAAAGTGAAGCGTGTCATGGCAAAGAAATATGTGTGACGTGATGTACGCTGTTTGATATGAATTTACTAGGAATGCTGATTATCATGTACCACGACATGGAATAAGTAGTGCCATGGTATGAAAAGTTCAGGATGAAGTTGGGCGAGCCTTAATATATTGTGTGTCATTATGTACCTAAATTAATTTGGTCTGATTCCTTCTGCAGTTTTACAATTCTTAGTAGTCGTCTACTCTCTCTTTTCCTTCTTTTTTTAGGTTTGATTTATAAAATTTAGATTAGGTAATAAAAAATAAAAGGTAGTAACAAGGTCAAGAACAAATAATAAAATATTATTGAAAATTAGGGATTACTTTGAAGATCAAGAAAACAACTTTGGAGCAAGATACATCATCCATCTATAGTTGGTATTATGATCTAATTTGTATTATTATTTATTTTTAGATTATTCTTTTATATTTATTGAATTTGTTAATTTTAATTTACTGATCATTTATTAATTTTAAGCATGTTTGGCTAATTATTATAATGGGAATCTAGTTTTATTGCCATATTTGTGTAGATTATTTAGATAAACATTTTTAATGTTTAATAAAAATAGATTATTTCTTAGTTCAAGATTCGTACAAAATTTATTATTGGTTAATATATTGACAACATATTTTTCATAATAGATTTAAAATATGAGAATTAGGTTTCAAATTTAAAATATGAGAATTAGGTTTCAAACACATTACATCAGATTAAATAGTCAATTAATTCCTTAGACATTAGGCATAATTTAATTAAATTTAGTTAGTGACCCGACCGAAGACATTAATTGGTTTGATTGACAAAGAGTAATGGCACGACCGAATGCATTCTTTATACTAAAAAGGAAGAATCAATAATCTGAATTTATAATTATTTAACCAAAATAAATCTAACAAGCATGGTTAACTAGCTAAATATTCCCATTAATTCTCCTATGATTTTTAAATATATATTTGCCTTGAATTTTTTTGAGTCAATTTTGTCTTAAGTTATTTTTATTATTTTGTCATTATTTTAGTATTTTCAAAAACCCAAATATTGTGATACAACATTTAGGTTTTGTTTTTAAAATTTTTGATGAATTATTTAAAATCACTTGTTTCCTCTTTAAATCGATTTTGAAAGTATACTTATCGCTTAGTATAAGTGATTCATACACTTATGAGATTTTTATTAGATACAAAATTTGACCATCAAATTTTTGTTCATAAGTACCATCACAACATGGGCTGATAGGACAAAATTATTTCTAGAAAGGTACTTTCCAACTTCCAGGGCCACACTCATCAAAACTTATTTATGGCATACAGAAAATCAATGGAGAAACCATATATGAGTATTAGGAGAGGTTGAATAGTTTTTTTTTCATCTACCCCAACCACCAAATTAGAGAGAAACTTTTTCTCCAATATTTTTATGAGATATTAATGTCAATGGAAAGAATCATGGTAGATGCTACTAGTGGAGGAGCATTGGTAAAAAAACCCAACAAAGGTAAGAAAATTGATTACAACTGTGGCTTCCAATTATCAACAATTTGGTACCCGTAGTAATCCATAGGGCAAGGTAAATGAGGTAAGCACTAATGCCCACCTTGAATAAAAATTGAATAATCTTAATTCTTTAGCGCAACAGCTGGCTATTGGACAGGTTAAGACTTATGGTATATGCTCTATAGTGGGAAATCCCACTGACATGTGTCATACTCTTCAATAAAATAACTATGAACAAGCCAATGTTATTGGAGGATTTCAGGAACAAAGGCCCATATATGATCCTTATTCTAACATTTATAATGTAAGATGGAGGCATCATCCAAATCTAGGCCACCTTATCGATATAAACCTATACCCCAACCACCTCAATAACCCTAGGGAAAGTCCCTAAGAGACTTGGTCATTGCTTTAGCCACTAAGAATGCAAAGTTTTACCAGGATACCCTAACTTCAATTCATAACCTAGAGACAAAAATGGGCCAATTGGCCAACTCTATAGGTAAGGGTGGAAAATTGTGTAAATCTTGTCAAACTGTTTGTTAAACAGATTGTGTCTAGTCAACCCATAAATAAAAATGTTTTTGTCGTGTTCTATCATTTTTGGTTCAAGTCGTGTCTAGTTGGATTATCATATTGCCAACTCAAAAACATTTAAAAAAAATTATTTTAACCAAATATAACTTAATAAATTCATTCAGGTTGGGTCGGTTTGTGTTTGTATCAGGTTTAATGAATAAAATAATATTAAAATATTAATCGAGCAAGTTAATTTTGGGTTATCATGTCATGTCATGTTTGATCCATTTAAAAAATGTGTTAAAATGGGTTGTGTCATATTATGTTGGGTTACTTCGTGTCATGCTATCAGACCGTGTTAGAAATTACCACCCCTAATTGTAGGAAGGTTGAAAGCACATGCATCTGGCAAGCTCCTTTCATAAATTGTAATAGATCTTAAGGAGACTGTCAATGCCATTACTTTGAAATATGACAAGCAGTTGGAGGAGCCCAAACATGTCCCAAAATGTCAAATCAAATGAGGAAACTACCTAAAATAAAGAGCTTGAAGAAGAGAAGACCACCCTATAAGAAGTTAAGTCGAAACCCAAGGTATTATCCAAACCTCTTTTTTTTTACTTATGAACCTATTGTGCCTTTTCCTAGCAGACTTAGAAACACAAAAAAGAATAATATGAAAGGGAAATTTTGGGTATCTTTCAAAAGGTGTAAGTAAACATACCACTGTTAGATGCTATCAAGCAAATGCCCAAGTATGGAAAGTTTCTTAAGGATCTATGCACTACCAAAGAAAACTCAAAGGTAATGAAAATGTAAGTGTAGGAGAAAATATGTATGCAGTGTTAAAAATAAATCTCACAACCAAATGTTGCAACCCAAGTAGTTTCACCATCTTGATAAGTATATATATAATACAAGGCTTGAATAAACTATACTAGATTTAGGGGAATCTATTAATGTCATGTCTTATAATATTTATGCTTCACTAAATTTAGGTCCCTTTCAAGTTTGAAGATGGTTTGTCTACTCTCAATGGTTCAGGTCCTAAGTTCATCAAACCTATTATTGTTAATCCCAAGTTAATGTTTGTCGCACTCACCCTAAAACATAAGTTGAATGTTATGTCCCTGCCTCCTTCCTCCAACAAGGTCAAATCATCACCTCCTACTACTACTTCCCACCATGCAATAATGGTCTTTTGCCCCTACCGACATGTTTTTTCCTATTTTTCACCATTTGGATGAGCGTAGGCACCTAAGACCTTATTGTGAAAAATTAACTTCTCATTCTTGTATGAGAACTAATATTAGTGCCTCTTCCTCATCTCTTCCTCATGGTGCTCCATGGGGTCATAAACGACATTTCTATCACTCTTCTACATGTACATCCCATCTTTGTGGCACTATAGGCCACATTTTTAGGCAATGACCTAGTTATGTTTGGAGCACTACTAGGACATCCCTTCATTACTCACCTTTTTTTAAATTCTCAAGTGTAGCTAATATGGTTTGCATGAGCATGTCGAAGTTGGGTGCATCATGCACCTAAGGCACAGTGCAAAAAGGACTAAATATACTTCTAAGATAGTGTTTGGCCTTGTGTATCCAAACAAAAAGGCCCTTGATTACCATATACACCACCAACGTATGTATACCAGACAGTGCATTTCAAGTTTGTTTCCCTTCACAAATGCTTTCTTAAATGTAGGGATGTAGTTTGATCGCTCTTTCTTGTGATCCTTCCTTTTTTGTTGAACATGTTTTTCTTTTCTCTTTTTTCATGTAGTTTTTCTAAACATGTTCTTTTCTCTGTGTATTTTTTGTATTTAAAATTTTGTTCTATTTTGAAAATTACAAAAAGATGATATTTTAAGTTATCTTATTTTTCCAAAAATAATTAGATCTATTTTTGCACTATCTTTCTCTCTCTTCTCAGTTGTTCACTATGGTTCATTGAACCTTACCACTAGCTTTCCATGGTACTCACCAAGTGTGAGTTTTATTCACTCAATATGGACTTGTCGAGCACCCAAGTGAGGTAATGGTAATGGGATAACAAATGTGTCTTTTTTTCTATTTAGACCCCATTTTTCTTTTTATTTTTATTTTAAGCCACCAAATTTTTAAAAGATATTTATATCCTTTAAATATTTACCTACCTCTTTTCTTTCCATCTACCTCTTCAATGATTGTAAGGAAATTTTGAAGAGCCGTAAACACTATTGAAGATCAAGAGCAGTAGCCTAACACAGTTTGTGCCTCTTACTGCATAGTTTCAATCCTTTCTAAGTGCTTTGTGTAGATAGATAAGTTTCCTTTCATCCAAGAAAGGTTTTTTTACCTTGTGTTCCATTTCATATAGGTATAATCCCACCTTTGTTTGGGATTTTTATTACATTATATCTCTTTTTTGCTCCATTAGTTTCCCTACCTCATTTCCCCTATGAATGTATAGGGTTACTTTTTCTCGAGAAGATGTCATTAGGATATTGTCTATCTTGGGTGTCCAGAACCTTTCTTTCCTATCGTCCACTTTGAGTTTGAAAATCTTATCTCATTGGATCTTCCTAACAAGTTTTTAAACATTTCCTCTTGTGATTTCATTGAGATGGCCAACTTGTTGGCAAGTCCCAGTCATTGTTATGGTGGTTCCACACTTTAGTTAAGTGCTTCTCCCCATAGTTGGTGACTATGTGATATTTCAAGCATTGTCATGCATCCATGCACTCACTTCACTTTAGTGACTACACTTAATTTAGGTTTTTTTTTTCTAGTTTGGGTGTGCTTCGATGCTTTGTTCATGGGAAAAAATATCTTTAGGCCATCTTCATGATCATCTCATGACATATGTGAGTATGTATTTAGTTGTGTAGTGTTTTGATACGGAAAGCCAAAGGGGGAGAATGTAAGTTCTATTGTACTTTGTATCTGAGTGTTTGCTTCCTGTGTACAAGACACAGTGCTTGTTTATTTTTATTCAGTGTTCTATCTTCCTTTGTGTAAGATTGCTTACTCCGGATTAGTAATGCATACACATACATAATTAGGTACACTTTGTATGTGAGCATGTTTACATACACCGCGAAGTTGGTTTTTGTTGTGTTCATGCTAGGTTGAGTATTGTGGTTTTTACGAGTGAGCGTGTAAGTGAAACGATGTTGTTGCTCATGTTTTTCTTGTGTATTGGGTGTGGGTATAGAATTAACTCGAAACTTTTGGAAAAAATATATTTTTTAGCAACTCACCACCACCCTCGCCACCACTTTTGGCGAGGTGGCTAGGGAAGTGATCGACCGAGTGTTATAAAAACCCCCCCATTAGTTGCTTAACTAATTGAAAATTTCTATTGAAACCCTGCCAAATATTTTGATAATTGGGAATTCCATTTTCACTACTATGTTATGATATTAGTGATATGTTTGAGAGAGTATAAAATAGTAAGGTAGACTATTTTACTAAATTGTGAGAATCTCATTGTGGGAGTGAGCTAAGTTAAATTCTTTGAGTTATTGTATCTCTTTATATGTGTAATAAGAGATAAGTTGTTTTGAGTTTTATGGTGGTCCTGAAGATTGTGAATAGTTATACTTCTTGTTATTGATTTGTGGTTACTAATCACACCACATTGTGTGGTGTTAACTATGGAGAAGAGTTGATTTCATGAATCAAATTAGGTAGTTACGAAAGCAACAATAGGCAATTTTGACAAAGGTCTTAATGAGTGCTTAAAAAGCACTAAAATTATCATGATTTAATGTACTTTAATTGATTAAATAGATTTATATTTTTATAATTTTATCATATTTTTATATAAAATTTATCTTTTCGAAATCACAAATATTTTTATTGTTTTTCAAGTATTTTTATTCAACAATAATTGAAAGACTCGAAGAAAAATACTAGAGGTAATACATCACAAATATGTTGAGAAAAAAATGAGAAAAAGTAAAAAAATGGAAAAATTGGACAAAACTAACAAAAATGTCGAGTCCCAAAATGGAAAAATTGTAAAAATCATCCCTCAAATAACACAATTTCTCATATTTTCTCTTTCTCTCTCTAGTTCTTAGTTTTTTTTAGTTTTAAAGTTCTTTTCTTTTGGAGAAGAAAAGAACTTTAAAAGAAAACCAAAGTATTTGCAAAATCAGTATTGCTAATCCGATGTCGATTTTGTCTCATCAAGTCTCAACTGATAAAGATAGTAGTGATTTTATTTCTTTCAAAAATGATTTTATTGTTTAGTAGATTGTTTGCTACTGAATGGTTGCCTTAAGTAACACGAAGACGTTACCACATAGATAGAGTCTTTATGTGGGTGTACCATGATACATTATTGTGCTTGTACTATCTGAGTTTAAGGTGTATATTATAACATATTGTAGCTTAAACTTTTATTAGAAAACGTTTACCATTTTTTCTACTTTTTGTTAATTATATAATATCTATTGTGAAAAGGTACCTACTTATGTGATATTACATTATGTGTGCTTCTACTGCATTACCTACTTAAGTGTTTGTGCAAGTTAGAGTTGAGTCGCTAAAAAATCTATATCTCCTTATTCTAGTAGTATATCGAGTGATACTCTTTTAATTTTAAACACCATTAATTCGTGCAATACGTTTCAAAGAAGCTATTGCACGCCATAAAGTAAACTATTTTTGTTTTAAGCACTTTTATATATCACATCACAACTAACGTGATAGTTTCTTAATGAATATAGTTAGAGATGTAAAATGGGATGGTTCCATTTAACCTATGATAAAATCTATTATATTTGAAAATTTATCTCATCTCATACCATTTAAAATTGTAATGGGTTGAGATGATATTGGTGTGGAAAAGGATGGTACTTCCAATTTGCTTGAATGGTTCTCAAATAAATCATTTTTCCTTCCTTTAAAAGTGGAAGTAAATCAATAAAAAATAATGAATGAAACATGACATTTTATATTAATTTTAAAATTAATTTAATTTCTTTTATACTCTTATTTCTAAATTTTTGATTATCTATTTAATTCATTCTTAATTGTTTTATATATTTATTTTTTAAGAAATATGCATCTTTATTGTTAAATATATTAACAAATAAAGATACGTTGAATTAAGAAACTAACAAATATTATGATATATGATTCATTTCATATACCATTAAAAAACACTATAATTTTAGTTTATAATAAAGTTTATGGATTGTAATTTTAAATATTTTATAAAAAAAATTATATTCATTTTATTAAAGATTGTTTAGATTTTACTAAACATTTTTTACTCATTTTTGAAATATAAATTATACTAACTCATAAAATATTATGAATCATTTCAAATACTATTAAAAAATTCTTAAATTCTAATTTTTAATAAATTTTTAATTTTCAATAAAAATTATGCTCATCTTGTTAAAGATTATTAAGATAATACTTAATATCTTTTATTTATTTTTGAAATATAATTAATACTGACTTACAAAAAATCATGATTGATACCATATACATTAGAAATCTCCTATATATCAAATTTGAAAAAAAAATTAAATTTACATAAAAGGTTATACTTATTTTATTAGATTGTTCATATTATATTGTATTTTAATGTGTTAAATTTAGATTTTCATATTTAATGGATTTAACTTTTCTTTTCTATCGGTAAAAGTTATTTATCCTATTATGCAAATTATTTTAAAAATAAAAAGAAAAAAAGCCAATGTCATTTTATTATTAAAAGAGATTATTAAAAGAAAACATTATATTACTAAAAATATCTTTAAAATGTTTTTTTTTAACTTAAGTTATTACTCTATTAAAAAATATATATATTATTTTCCCAAAAAGCATGTTATTAAAAAAAACTGTTTATACATTAGCAGTAAACATATCACTATTTAGCCATCTCGTTTGTAAGTAATCCCAAACTATTTAAACATCTCACTTCTCAATTTCACATTCAATTCAATACTAACACATACATAATTTGATGCATACAACACTCTAGTTAAATATAAAAAATAAATAAACAATTCATAAAGGATTACTATGAAAACAATTAAAGATATGAAAACATTGTTGTTCAAACAATAGCATCTTGAATCTTGACCTGCCAAAACGAATTTTTTCAATGAATTGTCTTTATGTGTTAGCATTTATTATAAAATATATTTGTTGCTTTCCAAGAAAAAAATTTGTTTCAAGACTTCTAGTTTAAGAAGCATAGGTAAAGTGATCCATAAAACGAAAAAGAAAAAAGAAAAAAGAAAGGTAATCATCAAGACTTTTGTTTCTGAATATACAGATAATCACTGAGTCATAGCGTTTTTGGCTGGTAATCAGAGTCATAATCGCAACACAAATATCAAGCTACTGTCTAATCACCAACTCAAGCACAAATGATTACTGAGTCATAATTGTAAAAGACGTCCCAAGCTCCAGTCTTCTAATCATCATCCTCAAGCACGCTCCTACGCCTCTGAATCTGAATATAGGAGCAGCATCAGTATGCAAATGCTCAAGTTACTTTAAAATTAAACAAAAGCAAACATGAACAGCCTGTAGATTGACCATAGGTGATAGCCTTACAGTGACTTTGGTCTGTTTGGTTGTCTTATTGTTGATCTGCTCCAGCAAAGATATGAGCCTTTCTTCAGAAACCTACAAACAGTATGAAAAATGGCTTCAACTTTGTTTGAATCAACCTTTACAGGATTTCAAATGTGAAGACGAATGGGAAGCAAACATTTATTTATAGGTTATATGGAATTTCACCAGACCTTTTCAGTTATCTGGCCCATTTGAGCAGTTCTCAACAAAACATCTTCAACACCCCTTGCTTTCTCAGGCTTCACTAGAGCAATTCGAGCAACTGAGCATATAAAATGCAGAAGTGTCACTTCACTTCACATTAATTTAATAAAAAGTAAATTAAGAAAGCGCAGTCAAAGTTATACTCTCTCCAAACAAATAAACTAAACATATGTATATGTGGTGAATTTGTTAGAAGAAAGAAACAAAATTATAAAGGAAAAAAAATGATGAACTGATACTGAACTAGAAAGTATTAACTTATTACTTGTTTGGTGCAAAGAACAAAAGAATCAATTGGCCTCCACAATTAAACGGGCAAGACTTGCACAATTTATCGACTCACCCAAGTGTCCGGAGTTCTTATGGGAAAAAAGTTCCAAATTGCATGAGATAACAATATCAGATGATAATTGAAATGAACTAATGACATGCAGAGATGATAATTGAAATGAACTCATGCATGCATAGATCTGCATGTCATTAGTCCACATTGAGAGGGAAAGTGAAATTAAGATGTCTGCACTGTAATTCATCTGGACGCATGAATCAAGTAATGTTTCTACCACTTGGAGACTATCACAATGGGACTTCAGCATATATAGAGATTAGACTATAATATATTGTGATATCTTTATTTATTTTTATAAGACAATATATTTATAGGTAAACTAACAAACTATATTTACAAACCTACTATCTAACTTAATAGAACAATAAAAATAGCACTCAGTACAATTAATATGACAAATCTACCATCTGTTTGATTGTCTGTCAAATTCTAACGGAAAGGGTGACAATCCTCAAATTTCACAATAGTTCAGTGGTCCATTTTTAAACTCATAACTCAATTGAAAATTAGCCCTAATTCCCATTATTATTTAAAGCTTTAAAATTGTATTAAAACATTTAAGGAAAAAAAAAATCTCAAACAATCGCTGGCCTTCTTCATCTTCCTGGTGTCTGGTTCTCAACTCAAACCCAACCACAACCTCCATTGTTGACAAATCAAAGCTAGCTTTTCTTGCATTAAAGTTCTCAGCTGAACACCCATGCCCCATGCTCTTGTCCTTTCTCACCCACATCCTCCTTTATCAAGCCAACTCATTTTAGAAGACCACCACATGTTCGAAAACATGTAAAGCCACCATGAGATAAGGTGAATTTAAGTGCCCAGTTGATTCGGTGGAAGGCTTGCTCCTAAAGTATGTAAATGGGCAGCTCACAACCTAGGTAGAAGGGTTTTTTTTTTTTGCCTGCAATAGGTGAAAAGGTGTACTCTCCTTTTAAGGCAGAGTATCTTGATTAATTTTTATTTATTTTTAATAAAATTTGATCTTCCTATTTACAACAGAAGAGACAAGTTCTTAAGGAAGGAGGAAGTAGGAATTATTTTGTCCAACAGAAAAAAAGGGAAAAAAGAAAGCAAACAAGAGGGAGGGGGGTTTTGATTTAGGATTCTGTTTGATTTATATTTTTCTTTAATAAAATATCATCTTATGAAGTAATTGATGCTAATACCCCTCTGCAGCTAGCTCAGGTGCAACACATGCAATGATACCGTCATTTTTCTATTTATTTAGCAAGTACTGTATTTTAATGGAAATATGTTTAGCCCTAATTTTCTATTTGGCTATAAATTACAAATCTACCACCGAATTATTGAAAAATTTGGAGAATTTTGACTTTTTCCCATTATATTTGACTGGCAATCTAATGGATAATAGATTTATCACACTAATTATACTTTAGTGCTATTTTTATCACCCAATAAAATTAGATGCTAGGTTTGTAACTTTCTCAATAATTTGATAATATATTTGTCAGTTTATCAAAATAGTTACACAAGTACAAATATGGACAATCAATCAAACTCAAAACAAAAAAATAACTATAATATAGCCTATTCTTTACAAACCCCATCTCATATTCTTAGAATATGCAAGCTCCCTAATTATGGCTCATAAGAAACTGAGAATAATCTTTAAACTATTTTGAAACTCAAGCCCATGATGAAGCCCAAAATAAAACTTTCTATCATAATAGGTTGCTATCATCTTCAGTTTCTTCAAAAATTCTATTATTCCAAAAAGTCTCACTGTGATATCATACTGACATTAAAACAAAAAATCTATCTATGTGGTACCACTGCTCACCCATAGTCAAACTACAATGTTCATGTCAAATTTTGCATCCCAGCTTCAATAATAATTGGAACCTGATACTCTTTAACTGCTCTTATAATGTTTTACTCCTAAGTTTATTAAATGGAAAGGCCACAGATCATAGGTGAAAGAAATCTACAAATGAAAAATATCTCATAGGTGAAAGAAATCTACAAATGAAAAGTATCTAGCGACATACATACATACATACATACATACATACATACAATTTTTGGTAATACACTTCCATAGTATTTCATCTGATTAATTAAATGGTGGATTTTACTTGTCTCCTTTGGAAAGAAATCTACAATTGGAAAATTAGATTTTTGATAAATTCATGTGAGACAATATTTAGATAACTTCATCAAAAAGTGTGGGTGCAGGTGCGGGTCAGTGGGTGTGGATTTCTTTAATTGATGGCAAAAGAGGATTTTCTATAATACAATACCATTTCAGCCAATTTGTTATCAACTGGACCAGCATAAGAATTCAGAACTGCTACAGAGTCATATTTAGTTTGTCCTACAGTTGGTGGTCTGGGAGATGCATTTACAGCATCAAAGTAGTAGAAATTTCACCTAATAGCACCATTAAGTAGTAACATGCACTTTTTGTAAAAAAGAACCAAAAAAAAAAAATCAAACTATGACCAGATCAATACGAAGTAGTTTAACAATATAACAGTCATAAGATGACGAAACAACTAAGTCACAGTGTTACACACATCATTCCTTAATCAATAAAAAGTTATTTCAGACATGGACTTACTTCTTTCCCTAGCTTCGGTTGATAAGATTTGACTAAGCATCATTTGTCTTCGCTCCTCTGCCTCCCTATATCAGTTTATCAGTATACCAGACCAACCAAAAAGAAAATATAATGAAAACAATGAGGTGTGATAAAGTGACAACCAACCTTTTCGCATCTTCTTGCGCCGTCTGGTGTTCTGGGTTTTGCTGATTTGCCTATTTATGAATACAGTTCTCATTAGTATCCTACGCATAAATGCAAAAATAATGCAACTGCTAATACACAAAATTTATTTAAAATAAAGGAGCTATCCCCTTACCATGCCATGCTGAGCCATTAGCTCCTGCATCCTTCTTTTTCTGATTGCTTCTAATTCAGGATCAGCCTAACCACATAACAAGATATTGTAGCTCAAATACAGAGTAAGCACAAAAACATACCACCCAGAATATAACAAAATAATTGATATTCAAAAACTATCCAAAAATAGATATCTAGTTCAGTATTTCTAAATAAATGAGTCCAAAAAAATAGAAAAAGAAAGTATTCGATTGAAATTGATACCAATTATCAAAAATGTATTACAAACAGTACATAAGAATGCATGCACAGACAAGTGAAGAAAGAGATTAGTTTAATACTAGTCATCTGGTAACAAAGCAAAATTAAATAATTACTGTTAATACATATTTTTATTTTGTCCTCAGAACTCTGAAATATATTCATGTAGTTTACATATAAGCAGCTAAATTGCAAGTTTCCCATTACAACAATGAAATATTTCATTTGAATCCTCCATGCCTGCTATTGAAGCCAAGATTGACAGCAGAATATTATTTACATATTAATGCTTCCAGCATTTGGAAGAAGCTTCTATTTCAACGAATGTGTTAAAGAAATGACCATCATCTTAGCGAGTGTTTAGAAAAATTCTATTGCATCATTTTTACAACTTGCTCACTGTATTTTCTCATACTGCAAAAGATCCTTCAGTTTGAAATCTATTTGATTGATGAAAAATGTAAGTTTCACTAACTGCTATATGAAAACAAACCTAATAAGTACAACCTTTGCCTGAAGTGAATTTCTTGGACCCATATAACTACCTATACCAACCAACCATACAACCCACCTAATATAATTCAGGTGAAAGGTCACTGAAAGCCCTAACCTGCACCCATTTAGAAAAGTTCAGTTTCCTAGTGAACTTTTGAACAAATAAGCCCCCATCTTTGTAAAATTGAACATTTTAATCTGGGAATCAGTAACTCAGTTGGCTAAGTACTGGGTGTTCATCGGTTCGAAACCATGCTTCAAACACCACCGACTCCAATTCCTAATTCGATCGGGTTATTCAAAGTTACCATTCATCCTAGCCGCCCAAGGGATTGAAACCCTCGGAAAAAAAAGGTGCAAAATCAATATAGGAAAAAAAATTTAAAATAAGCAAGAACATTAAGACAAAACAACAAAATGTGCCAGTCATACAAGAAAAAGGGAAGGGTGCTAGGTTAGCCAATTCCTATATTTTCAGGTGTCATGAATAAAAAAAAATGCAAACGACATAATGACTGGTAGCAAGATTTGGCAAGCTGCTACTGATGTTATCATCCACAGCTAAAGTTGAATAGCATAGTTATTAGTCATAATACTATTTTCTTTAATAATAGCTAATCCAAAGAGAATTAATAGAAACTCAGACAATGTGCATAATCTAGTTCAACTATTGACAAGACCTTAACCTAAGTCAGTACAAATAAACTACATCTAGTCCATCGTGAATTACGTTTTCAATCTTGTTTCAGGATAAGGGCTGCTTCTAAACGACATATTCGGACTAGTAAGATTCACCTTTAAGTTTCCTTGCTAATTTCATCTTCCAATCCAAGACCAAGAAACTATTGTTTGCCTAGATCTAGTATTTCCATGCTAATTTTTCCTTGCTAATTTCAAGTTTTTAAAACCCTAACCAGGGCATAGCTGCTAAGCGAAATTAGAGTGGAGAGATAGGAAGAATAAAATTAAAATCTACCATTGATCAGAGACTTTAATAGCGATCTGCTTCTTCTCCTTTGTTCTTCGCAGGTGCTAAGTGCTTTCGCTTGTCATCTGTACGTAGCCCCGAACATTGCGTTTGCCAGACGCGGTATCCTTATATAGTATTGATTTTATCGTTGCATTGTCCTGCTTTTCAATTTATTTATTCTTTTATATTTAATATAATACTACTACACTTATTTTTAGAGCAAAGTATGCTAGCAATCTCATTTTTTTTTCGTAAATAAACAATTGACCTTTTAATCTTAAGTTTTTAATAAAATTATTTTTAGACATATGGATTGACTTGAGGTCGGCTCGAGCCTATATGATCAGACCAAGTTGTACATCAAACTGAGCCTACGTGATCAAATCGAGCTAAAAGAAGGAATACCTTGAATGACGTATCTAACTTTGCATACTTGAAGCACACAATCAACTAGGAGGTCGATCCCAGGAAACCACATTTACTGTAAGGTCGATCACTAACTCGAGCTAGGATCAACCTCAATCTATAAAATGTTGTATTTTTACACATACATGTGTACAAATTTTGTGATCGACACCTCTACTTATAATGTTTTATAAATAGGTGGACATTTTATGGAATCTACATATTTAGTCAATTGTCTTTACTTCTCTCTATGTTCTTCTCTCTACAAATCGGATTAATCCTAAACATTTTGGCTCCCACCGTAGGCTCAGATTCTAAGGTCAAGTTGAAGTTTCTGACCTCGTACTTCTTGGGATTCACTCTGAGCCTTGAGAAAACCTTGGAAAATCTTATGTATTTTGTTCAAGGACTACATCCAAAACTCACATATATCTGTCACACATCAACATGGTAGGAACTTGCGCTAGTAGGCATTCAAAGTTGGTTAACAAGGAAATAAGGGCGGCTCAGAGAGATGCCTCACCAACCCTTTATGAGGTTAAAGTAAGAAATGACCTTCACTACCAGGAGATGGCTTGCCAATACCTAGAACCAGGAAGAGAGCTCGAGGAAACTAGAAAAGAGAATAGGACACTACGGTTGATGAGTGCTCAAAAAGCACTAAAATAACCATAATTTTATGCACATTAATTGATTAAAAATATATATATTTATATGTTTTATCATATATTTATATAAAATTGTCTTTTTCGGAATCACGGGTATTATTATTGTTTTTCAGGTATTTTGGCTTAAAAACGCAATGTAAAGACTCAAAGAAGAATACTTGAAGCAATACATCACAAATATATTAATAAATAAGTGGGAAAAGGTCAACAAACATGGAAAAATTGGACAAAATGGGTCGAAAAGGTCAAAAATGTCAAAGACGGAAATCGCGCGCAGCGGCCAGTATGACCAGCGCGCTTCAGTCGTGCCCGGCCATGGCGCCCCGGTGCGCGCGCCCGCGCGTTGACATTCTTTCGCGCGCGCGCAGCAGCGAGGCAACGCGTTCACGCCGGTGCTGCGCGCCGCCTTGACCTCGCGCCCGTGCGTTTTCACCCCATTTTTCACGTGCGGCAACTGACGTCATGGTGGCGTCATTGATGACCTAAAATGTCCATTACGTTTTTAATTTTTAATATTTTTTTAACATTTTTTACTAATTTTTTCTCTCCATCCTCACCTATAAATACCCCCAGCTTCCATTCACCTAAAAACACCTCAAAAGCAGCTTCTCTCTTCTTTCTTTCTCTCATTTCTTAGTTTTTGAGTTTTTCTTAGTTTCTTTCTTAGTTTCTAAGCTTTTCTTAGTTTTTCTCTTAGTTTTTAGTTCAATTCTCTTAGGTTTAGAGTTCTTACTCTTTTTGAGAGGAACTTGTAATGTTTTGTAATAATTTAGATTTTTGATTCAATAAATGGAAGTGCAGAATTCACTTGGAGGTTTCTAGCAGCGGGAATAGCGTCGAGGATTCTGTAAGGATTTTATTTTCTTTCTGAGTTATTTATATCTTTTATTCTTACATGTTATATTTAATTTAATACGTGATTAAATTTAAGCGTCTTACATTTATAATCATGATATAATAATAACGTTGTTATGCTTGCGAGAAATATTAAATAGGTGAAAATTTCTAAAATGAATTGATTTTATTTTTATTCAAGATTTTATATTAAGGATGTTAGAGAGAAATATATTATTTTTCATTACAAACTTAAATCTGAAAATTAGATTTTAAGGTTTAGTTATCGGTCTAATTTAGAGTAGTGCTTCTTTTATTTGTTGGTACAATAATAGGTAGTTAGAGTGAAACTCTATTTCAAAAGTTTTTATAAGAATTATTATGTGAAAATGTATTGACAACATGTTTTCAATAGTGGTTTTAAAACTTGAAAGTTAGTACTCGGATAACTAAATTCTTAGGTTTAATTTGGACACCTTGAATAAAGTTTAAATTGTCTAACCCGCCCAAAGGTGGCATTTAAATGGTTCATTTTCAATCTCTTAGAAAAAGGAATTAATTTAATTAACCAAATTAGTTATATTACATTGTAGGTGTTAATTGATTTGTTTAGTTAACAAAGAATATCTAACCCACAAAGGTGGTGTTTATATAAAAAATGGAGAATCAATAAAATATCAATTTATATCTTTAATAACCTAGATAATATGAGCAAGCATAATTAACTTAGTTATTATATCCATAAATACTCCACTAATATAAATGATAAAATTTGCATGAATATTTATTTTTAGATAAATATTTATTGAATTTGTATCTATGTTTATTTTTATTTTTTTTAGATTATATTTAATTAATCTGTATATATGTTTATTTTATGTTATTAGATTAGGAACACAAAAACCAAACTATCGTGACAGGATGTTTAGGATTTAATTTCGTTTTTAAAAGTTTGAATAATAAATTAAAAACCACATACATTCCTTCCTTAGATCGACCTTGGGAGTATACTTATCATTTTCTACGAAATGATTCGTGCACTTGCGAGAGTTTTACAAATATTAAAACCAAAGTATTTGCGAGAATCGGCGATGCCGGTTTTCGTTCATCAACGGTCCTAGTCAGAGGGAAGGACCCCAAGCAATTAAGCAGCCAACCCAATTAACATAAACATAACTGGTCAAGGTCAACCCAAGCCACATCAGATAAAGTAAAAAGACAAAAGGACTCCCCTTTCTAGTTCAATATGACCTAGTGATGAACAATGGGTTCAGGAAAGGAAAAGTTGGGAGACACGATTTCAAGGGCTAGAGGAGGTCAATAGAGGCAAGACCAAGCTTTGAAGGCAGCAAATGAGATACATAAGAAGGGTAAAACTCCTTATGATGTGGACAAGGATTGTGAACAATTGTGTATCTTCCCTTTTTTCTGACGAAATAGAGAATGATGAGCCGCCAGCCAAGTTTAACGCCCTCAAATGTGCTAACTATTTTGGGACGAAAGACCCAATGATACACATACCGCACTTTAAAACAACCATGGCTCCTATGAGCCTAACCTAAGGAAAAAGAGATTCCATGATGTGTAAACTATTCGAAAGCACCCTTTATGAAAGTGCTCAAAAATGGTTCAACAACTTTTCACCCTAATACATAACCTTTTTTCCACTATTTTCCAAGTATTCATCACAAACTACACCGACAACAAGCCCTTGAGAAAAGAATCACACCACATTTTTCTCAATTATTCAAGAAATGAGAGAATCCACCGAGGAGTACATGAAGCAATTAAGGGAGGAAAAATTGAAAATCTCTAATTGTCCTAGCTCTATCGCCATAGAGGCCTTCAGATGAGGTCTCTTAAAGAATTATGATTTGTTAGTGGAATTAACCAAGATTGTGCCTCATACTTTAGAGGAAGCTTATGGTGAGACAAGGAAGTTTGTCAACCTGGAGAAAGAGCTATGGCCTATCAAAGGCCAACAAACTAATATTGAAGGGGTATCAGACAAGGAGAAGAGAAGGATGAGCCCAGACAGAGCACATCAAAACAAAAAAAGCAAATGCTTTGCACCAGATAACAGAGGGCCTATACAATGGTCAAGAAATAAAGGACTTTGGGAAAGGTCACTATTTCCTTTAAGAGGCCCCCCTTGAGAGTAAATCTAGCTCAGGCCGTACTAAGGATAGAGGAAGAACCCAATGTTAGGTGGCCACCAAAGAGGAAATCCCCACTCATGGATACATCAAAATGGTGTGCCTTCCATAAGGATGCACTACTACAAAAATGGTCATTTAAGTTGAGATTTAAAGTCGGTTCACAAAAAATTGACTTAAAACACGTAGATTGTAGCTTCGGTTGACATGTAGAACCGATGCTACGTCCTACTCATGGACACATCCAAATGGTGTGCCTTCCATAAGGATGCACTACTACATAAGTGGTCATTTAAGTCGAGATTTAAAGTCAGTTTTTAGGGAAAACTGACTTACCACTACTACATATGTACATATGGCCTTGTTTTTAACCGTGACCGTAGGCCTATGGCCACGGTTATAAGAACCAAGGTCTAAAAGACCATAGATTGTTACCTATGGCCTCGGTTATTGAAAGAGCAAGGCCATAAGATATGTCTATCGCCTCGATTTTTCAATAACCGAGGCCATAGGGTATACATAAATAAAAAAAATACAATTATATTACAATATTAAAAATCAATATAAATTAAAATAAATTTATTAATTACAATATTAAAAATCATAATATATTAAAATTAAAAGTATAATTACATTTGAGAGTTTTTTATACACTAAACACATAATAAAAACTTACTATTACAAACTAACTCTTTACTATTAATTACAAGCATTTACAAGTGTACTTCAAATCAACATAGGTGTTGGTGCGCTAGGCTAGCTGGTGTGTTGTGCTGGGCTTGGTGCGTTAGGGTGTTGCGCTCGGCTTGGTACATTGGGGTGTTGCGCTAGGGCTGGGGCTAGTACTGGTACGCTGGTGATGAGCATGGTGCTGATGTATAAACAGCCACTAGTTGTTTTCTCATGGATCAATTGGGTATGGCTCTTCTCCAGGATGGGATTTAATAAGAAGCTTCCTAGCAACTGCATCAAATCTGTAATAAATGCAACAAGACTGCATATTTTATATTAAAACAAAATAAACAATTATACATTTGTGCATCTTCCTTAGCATCTGAGAAGCTCAAACAAGTACAAACCATTAGGAATGATGCACCAACAATTATTATAGACCAATTACTTAGGACTAGCACCAACTCAACACAACACACTAGCCCCAACGCAACGCACAAAGACTAAAGACTAAGTAACACAAAGACACCAAAGACTAGCACCAATACCGGTAACCCACCAAAGACTAAAGACTACTTCAAGACCAAAGACCAATGCCAAAGACACCAACGCAACACACCAACACCAATGCAGGGCACCATACTCTACATATTGGAAAGACTCCACCTGAAGAATAAATAAAAATAGTCATAAGAATCAGAACATAGTCAAAAGTTCTTCATAATTTATGTACCTATTAAAAGATGCATTCAGATTCTACAATTGAGGATTAAAACAATATTATCAGTATCAAAAAAATGTATAAATAGAGAAAAAGAGTTTGTTCATAAATAACCTATTTTTTGTTCACCTTACACATCCATGTAATGTTAACAAATGTTCACCTTTCTATCACTTAATTTGTTTTTTGGTCATAAATAATACTCAATGCTTTAAAAGTAGAAATATTTTGCAAAATTCAGAAATCAACTATAGGGTTCAGTATTAGAACCAATACAAAAGCTAAAAGGGATAAGTTTGCAAAATTCAGTACAAACTTATAGACAATGGGATTGCCTTCTCTGGATCCTTATCAACCAACTAAAAAAAACCCAGAAGGAAAACACACAATCAAACAAAATAAGAAAGTGAAAAAAGAGCATAAATATAATCAGCCAAAACAAAGAGTAATGCTATGATACCCCAAAAGTTGGGACATTTCCTTCAACTCAAATGACAAATGATCATTGGTCCCTTTCCTATCACAAGAAAACATAGCAGTCATAAATAATAGTTACAGAGGAGCAAACTTTTGTTTACATCAAACATACCTATGCAGAATAAAAAATAAGTAGCAAAACAAGGTTATTTCCTAAGATGGTTTTCCATATATCACCTAAAGTCTCATTCTCTTCATTAAAGCCAGCAGCACGAGCTTCAGCAAAAGAGCAATAGCCCTTTCTCAAGCCAATTTGAAAACATAAGTAACCAGAAAAATATAAACATACAGTTGGAAAAATAACCTATTTAATAGCCAAAGCTTCAATTATAATTACTATAAAAAAGAGTCAAATGATAAAAAATTGAAAAAAATATTATTTCACCTTAACCACTATATCAGATTTTGCTTCAACAATAGAGACTCTTAAATCTGAGCTTGTGCAAGTCCCTGCACAAATAATTGGCTAAAGTTTGTCATTAAGATTTAGAAAAATACAGAGAGCACTAATTGAACATGAAAATTAAGACGTCTTCTCTACACACACACACACACACACACACACACACACAAAGAGTTAACCTGAGAAGTGAGAACCCTAACTGATTACCCCAATCTGCTTAATACCCTTGATAGCATCGGGCAGTAAAGGGAACAAAGATGTATTTTTGAAGAGGAGTGATTGAAGAGTAAGAGACGTAGATGGTAGACGTAGAGACGATGACGACAAGCAGTAGAGGGAAAAGCGGAGACGAGAAGGAAGATGGAGCGGTAGAGCGAAGACGCGAAGACGAGAGTGGTAGTAGAAAACCCTAATTAATAAAATAATATATAATTTAATTTAGTTAATATATAAATTAATTAAATAAATATCATTAATAAAAATAGAGAAAAAAAGAAGGAAAAAAAATTAAAAAAAATTGATATATGGTGTAAAATATTAATAGGGTATATCTATGGCCTCGATTTTTAAATAACCGAGGCCATAGGGTATATCTATAGCCTTAGTTTTTAAATAACTGAGGCCAAAACCATATAGCTTTGGTTTTTATAAAAACCGAGGCAAAATATCTGAGACTAAATGTATGTATTGTAGTAGTGTACAATGAATTTAAAGTCGGTTTGCTAAAAAACTGACTTAAAACACGTAGATTATAGCATCGGTTGATGTGTAGAACTGATGCTACACGTAGAACCGATGCTACGTCATAGCGTCGGTTCTACACGTCAATTGAAGCTACACACGTGGATATTTTCCTTTTCTCTTCTTTCTTCCCCATTAGATAGAAACAATATTATTCCAATGCTGCATTTGTTTACTCTCAAAAACCTAAAATTGACCAACATTCCTCCTCCACTCTTTCTCATTTTTTGGCCACCAACGACCACCAATTCCAACATCATTTAGTGGATTTTTTCTCTCCAATTTATCTTCTAAATCTCTTATTTTTTTGAGCAAAATACTCAAATTTTTATACCCATTTTCTTACTAACAAAACACCATTTTTTCTTCATTTCCTTCATTTTGTCACTTCATTTACTCTTATAAGTATTTCTATTAATCCTATGCACTTATTATTCATATTTCTTTATTTGTTTTTGTATATTGTGTGTTATTATTTATGTGTATAATTTTTTGTACTATGTAGGTTTTGTATTATATATATGTTATTATTTTTATTACGTAGGTTTTGTATAAATTTTCGTAATGAAATAAATTTATATATCTATGACTGTGATTTAAGGTTAGTTTTTAATTTATTTATTTTTGTTAATATGAAATGGGAAAGACATGATTAAACAATATAATGCTCATTAAAATTTTTGGTTTGAAATAGTGTAGTTATTTAAAAAAAATATTAATCATCACAAAATTGTTATATTGATTTTGTTTTATATATCTTAAATTTGAAATTAACTCGAATGATGTGACATATTATTATTAGTAATTATAATCAATCTTATATAATTATATTTATGTGTATATATTTGTTATGTTTGGTTTTTATGTATTTATTTTTATATGATGTTTTGATAGATATTATAATAATTAGGGAATTCATATATTATAATATCTGAAATATATTGGTTGGATATATAATTTAATATGATTAATGTCATTAATAGAAAATGGACAAATCTTGGATGTCAAAGTGTAGAATTGAGCAGGACTATATTTTTGGAGTTGAAAGATTCTTGGAATTTGCTTGTAGAAATAGTAATAATGAAATTAGTATGATTCGATGCCTATGTGTTAAATATAAAAATGAGTAATTTCATCATATTGACCAGGTTAAGTATCACCTTATCCGTAGTGGTATTCTTTTTGAGTTATAAATGTTGGTATTATTATGGAGAAAAGATTGATAATACTCATAGGGAATAGATAAATAAGAATGTGAGTGGATTATATACATCTTATCATAATGTACAGAAAGAAAATATGTTTTTATGGTGTTGAAAATGAACTACATGAGGATGATCTTGAAACCTTTAAAAAACTTCTAGAAGATGCCAAAAAACCGTTGTAACTAGAATGCAAGAAATACACTAAAATGTTGGGATTGGTTCATTTGTACAATGTGAAGGTTTTCATGACCAAGGATTCACAGAATTACTAAATGTACTAATATATATGTTTCCTAAGGATATTGAATTTCCATCTTCAATTTATGAAATGAAGAAATCTCTTAGTCGATTTGGCATGGAATATTATAAGATTCATGTTTGTCCAAATGATTGCATTCTTTATAGAAATGAATATGAGACATTAGATGATTGTCCAATGTGTACAGAATTGAGATGGAAGCATGCTACAAATGAGACAACACCTAAGAAAGGCATACCCGCAAAGGTTCTTTGGTACTTTTCTCTGATTCCTTGCTTTCAAAGGTTGTTCAAAAGAAAAGAGACATCAGAGATGTTGACTTGGCATTTAGATAATCGATCTGATGATGGGGTGCTACATCATCCTTGTGATTCTCCAAATTAGAAAGTAGTAGATAATTTATCCCATCAATTTGCATCTGATCCACACAATCTTCGTCTTGCCATTTTTGTTGATGGAATTAATTCACTATTCATAACAAAATATCTTCCATTAACCAAACAAACAAAAATTTCACAAGCAAGAACATCCAGAATGTATTTCAATTAAGTTCAATATATCTACCACCCCCAAACTTAATATACACATTGTCCTCAATGTGTTAGAGTTGAACATATGAGATGGGTTTAAAGAAACTTCCTGGTTTGGTTTGAATGGTTAATCCCAAAATAGCTTCACTTCCTCCAATTTGCACCTACGAAAAAAAAAGAAATAAAATAACAACATAACAAAAAAATAAAAACAAATACATGCGAAAATAAAAAAAATAAAACACATGGGTTGCCTCCCAAGAAGCACTTGATTTCTTAATTTGTTTTTCTTTTTATAAGTGAAGATTTGTGTGTCAAACAAAATCTCAACTTACGAGAAAATTGAAAAATAAATTAAGAAACAATAACCATAAAAAAATTATTATTTATTATTTATTATTTATTTTTTTATTTTTTTTCTTTTGTGAATTAAGATTTGTGTGTCAAACAAAATCTCAACCCAAGAGAAAATAAAAAATAAAAAAACAACAAACAATAAGCAAAAAAAAATTATTTTTCTTTTTGTGAGGTAAGATTTGTGTGTCAAACAAAATCTCAACCCACGAGAAAATTGAAAAATAAATTAAACACGCAACAATAAATTTTTTTTGAATTAAAATCAGATTGATTGGTATTAATATCAACAATGAAAATAGTAAAACAAATCCCTGACAACGGCGCCAAAAACTTGTTGTCTCATTTAAGAGAGCATAAAACGTGCAAGTATACACGGTCACAAGTAATAAGATTTGTAAGTAAAGTATCATTCCCACGTAGATTTGTTACTATAGTTTATTGAGTACTAAAATTATTTCTCCCTGCTTTTATCCAAAACTATCGTTGATTTGGGAAAATTTAAAGAAAAAAAAGTTTAATAACAAAATAAAAGAAATCTAGGATTGCAATTTTTCACCAAACTAATCCACTCAAATCGTGTTATTTCCTTTTGATTTATATTTTTTAGTACATTTAATTTGTCAACCGAAAACTTCTAATTTTATCCATACATCTCTTCCGAGCTCCGTACAAACACACCTCGTTAAATTAATTCGCTATATCTCTATGAGAATTAAATTCACCAAGATTCATTACGTTCTAAGTTTTCAAAAGGCTACACATACAATTAGGGTATATTCCTATCCTTCATCATACATGTCATTCTATCTACGAGCAATATACACACAAATGCCTCTTCCAAGTTTATTTATGTGCCACGGATCATTTTGATAAAATTCGTAAATAATCAAAAAGCATTAAGCACAAGATAGAGTGAACAAATCGAACGTCTTATAAATCTATTAAAAAATAATTAAAATCAAAGCTTCATAAATTTAGATCAAATGCAACCCTAGAAAAATTAAATTACTTCATTAATTAAAAATAAAATTACAATATTTAAGGAAAATAAGAAGATTAAAACATTTCAGATCGTAAATATTTGGCACATGTAGAACAGAACAGAAGCCAAAAATGGCTTCTGCGTGTCCCACCGTCCAGCCCCAAACACTACAGAAAATCCAAAACTAAACTCTAAAAAAAAACTTTTTAACTCCATCATCTTATCACCTATTTATAGCTACAAAAATACATCTAAAATATTACAATATAATACACGCGTAACAGAGAGATATGGTAAAAATAATAAAATATTACGCGTGGGACAAAAATGTATCAAAATGCAAAAACTGATATCGAGAACGCAAAATGCGATCATGCACATCTCTGTTTTTTTTTAATTCACACTGCCACATGTCGGCGTCTAATTCGTTGCAAGGATTTAATGCGGACACGTGGCAACATTTCATTGCCTATGGGAAACGGGCGCACGATGGATTGTCGCATTACTCATTATTGATCTACGATTTCTAATCACACCACATAAGGTGGTGTTGGCTTTGGAAGAGAGTCGTATGTCGAATCACGTTATTGCAGAAGTAGCAAGCGAAAGCAACAATAGGAAGTTCGGACAATGGTCCTAATTGATTAAGGTAATAAGGATTTTATTTTTGTCAAGGTTATAATTGTTTTATTTCTTAGTGAATTTGTTTGCTGTCCAGTTGTTGTCATAAACAACCCAAGGATGTTACAACATAGGTAGAGATTTTATAGTATAATATGAGTTTAAACTGTGTATGTCTCTATATACTGGGATTTAAACTATGATTAGAAATCATTTAATATTTATTGGTTTCTTTTGAATTATTGACAACATATCTACTACTTATTTACTACCTATTTGTAATTATTTGTACTATTGCTATGATTATCATTTAAGTATTTTTTTGTCTATTGTTTGCATGTTAGAATAAGTCCTTAAGGAGTCAGTGTCTCCTTAACTTGATTGTGTATTGGATCTTAGAATCCTCCATTGTTGTTATACATGATGAGTTTATGTGTTAGTATAATCTCAGTTTCTATCATGCATAAACCAACATACTAGATATAGACTATGATTAGAAAGCTTATTTGTTATACGTTATCATATGCTTTTTTCTTTTCTGTGTTACATGTTTATAACTTTCTATTCATTTCTTAGTTGTATTAAATTAATTTGTCTGTTTTTTGATTAATTTATATTGCATCTTTCTTTTATCTTCATGTGAGTTTGGTGTGCGTCTTTAAGGAGTCTGTATCTCCTTACCAAGGTTGTGTACCAAGTGTTGAACTCTTTTTTAAGATATGTTATGTTTTGTTTGATCGCATACTATGAGAGTACAATCATTATTTACAGAATATGTTCCCACATATAAAGTGTTAAAGTGATTGAAAATCTTTTGTTGTTTCAGTATGCATTCTTGTCTCATATGTTGTTTGTTGTTTGTCATGCTTATTCTTATATCTAGTCTAAATAGGAGCCTCTGAGACACATTGTCACTAGTATGTTTCTCACAGTTTGTTCTTCCTTACTACTAATTGTTTTTGTTGTGTGTTGAATTAAACATGTTGTTTTGTACTTTCTTGTGTTATTTGCTTAATTCACGTTTATGAGGCCAATTACCCATTTGAAAAGATTCTATGGATTGATGTCTAAACCCCTTTAACTAGGTCTTGGTTACCCAATTAAGTTGGAAGAATAATTGACCTTAGTGCAATTTATCTTACGTAAGGAATTCTCAAAGTTGATAAAGAGGGGATAGAAAGGTAGTTTCCTATTTTGTTATTCTTTTTCTTTAAAAAATTATTTAAGTTTCATTTGTTGTCCACATTTTTGAATAATAATGTTCAATTTATTGAAAGTATTAGGTCTAAAAGAATGTAAATATGCTTAGGAGCATCTAAGGAGGGATTTTTTAAAAGGTTGTAGGCCTTTTATAGGTCTCGATGGTTGCCTTGTAGGGTTCAAAAAGAGGCCAGTTGTTAGTAGTAGTTGGTATAGATCCCATGATGGCAACTATCCAATAGCATGGGCCTTTGTTGAAGGAGAGAGCAAGGATTCATGGACGTGGTTTATAGAATTGCTCTTCTTCGATCTTGGGATTGAAGATGGGGAAAATTGGACAATAGTGTCGGGCGAGGAAAAGAGTTTAGTAGGATCTATAGGAGATTTGATAGCTAATATTGAGCATCGACATTGTGAAGGCATTTAATGAAAAACTTCAAAAACCCATTCAAATCTATCAGGATAAGAGAGCATTTTTGGAGAGCTACAAAAGCAACCGCAATTAATTCATTTAATGATGAAATGGAAAAATTTGAAAGAGCATAAGGAAGAGGCTTATAAGCGACTATTTGAGAGGGGTCCTGCACATTGGAGCAAAGCTTTCTTCTGATATCATTGAATTCTTTACTGCATGTGTGTAAAATTTTAAATCTTATTAACTTGTATTCATGTGTTTACTTTTAAACTCATGTATCACTCTAAATGCGACAACTTCTTGAACAATGGTTGTGAAAGCTTCAACAGAGTACTCAGAAAAGCAAGAGGTGAACCTGTGGTGACGATGATGGAGATAATTAGAACTTACCTTGTCACTAGATTTGTAAAGAAGACATGGAACTGATAAAATGGCAACATGAAATTGGACACAAAATAATGGAAAAGTATAAAGAGAACTCAAGGTACAAATAATGCTTCACAATGTAGAGGATATAAGTTCGAAGTTGCTTGCAATGGCACAAGAAAAATGAGCGTGGATTTGCAAATGAGAGCCTACACTTGTAGAGAATGAGAACCAGACACAAAGAGAAAAGTGGAATGAAAATTAGCTGCATGCTTTGTGGTGAGGAAGGTCATAATCGATTAACTTGCATGAAAAAGGACACCACATGCCGACATGTAAATTATTACTTTACTATCCAATTAAGTCATGAAATGATTTAAATTTAAACCGTACATATGCCAATGAAGAAGCACCCTCATTTAGAGCTTCTCATGACATCTCACATAATGTAAGCAATATCAAGTTTTATAGGTAGAATGTTAAAATCTAATGTTCCAATGTTAGTGTTAAATATGAATTAAATTGTAGTGCAGGATGAACAACCATTTGAGTTCGATCTTGAAACACAACAAAATATCAATTGCTTTTGCAGGTTGAATCTCAAGTTGTGTCAAAGCAGAAGCTTTGTCCAAGGAAACGAGTGAAAGTACTACATGATGAGTATCACATGACAAGAAATTGTTGATGTCACTGATAAGAGAACCAATTTTATCAAATTAAAGAGTGTTTGACTCCATTAATTATCACGATTTTAGATGTTTCGTGACAAGAAGATAATTTTTTGGCTTGAAAATTGTGGATAGTTATTTGGAGGAACTGATCTGATTTTTTTTTTGTGTTAATTGAGCTCTGATATTGGTCAATATTACTGGACAATGGAAAACTAATTCATATTGAATCAGAATTGTTGAATTTTGCTCTGATATTATGTCTTTTTAACTAAGTGATAATAAGTTAAAAATTACTTTTTGGTTAATATAAATATCAATTGGTTGATGGATTAAGGTATTATTTTTTGGGGGGTATAACAGTGAAGATAAAAACTTTATTTCTTACTCAAAACTCGCTAGATGCTAATATTAGAGACTTTATTTACTTGCTCATTTGCACAGGAAATGGAGCAATGCAAAAATAAAAACATTGACCTTAGTTCATTTCTCAACTTGAACATTACAAGCACCAAAATATTCCCTTTTATTTTCTTTTCATACTAACAGAACTCAAACATAATGCAAATTAGTTTGCTGCAAAGTAAATAATAATAGATTGAGCATCAATTTCACCCCCCAAAAAAGCACACACTGATACAAAATCGTTAGTGCTGCCGCAACTCAAACATCCTTGAAAATGAGACAAATAATGACTGGTACGAAGAGTCCAAGATATTTCTCCGACAACAAACGCGGTCACCCAAAACAATAATGTATCAACAATTACAAAAATTTTGCTTGTGCTGGGCTTGGTCAAGATCTGCTAAGTACCAAATTAGTCCCTGTTGTGGAACAAAACGAACTAGATATGGATTCCTGAAAGAACCGTTCAAATGGTTTGGAACCAATTCAGCCAGCTTGTCAAGTTCAAAGCTTGAAGTCTCAATCGATCCAATTAACACTTATTTAATTATTCAAGAAATTGATCAATCCAATGGTTTAACTCAATCGATCTAATCCTTGATCGATTGACTAAATTTCTCAACCGATTTGGTTTCGTGTTAAAATTAATTTAATCAAATTATTTTGCTCGATTGTTACAGTCATTATTCAATCTATCAAGTGGTTTAATTTCACGTTGTCCCTAATGTGTCTACTATGCAATCTAACATGCAAGAGAACATAAATATACTTAGTATGTGACCGTTGAGGCTCGATAGTTTCTCCGATTTGAAAAATATCTTCTAAGATAACTAGAATTAAAATTACAATTATATATTTTATTTTACAAATATAACATAAACCTAACAATCTCTTCCTTTGACATATTTATGTGACAAAATCTCTCTCTTACTACATAATGCTTATAAAAAATTAAATTTGTACTTGGTGGTATTATTCTATGATCTCATGTAACCATCTTCGCTTGATTCTCGACAGTTTATGTTTATACTGAAAAAAAAACATAAACAACCAAACAACTTGTCTCTCATTGTTTTTTAGTTCAATGTATATAATAATAGAAAATGAAGAATATATATATATATATATATATATATATATATATATATATATATATATATATATATATATATATATATATATATATAGTGAGTAATATCATTAAATAAAAATTATAAAGTTATAACCTAATATATGTGATATTTCAAAAAAAAATTAAAGTAATTCAAAAATAAAAATATCTCTATAAATTAACTATTCCCTTCTTTTTATGTTTCAATTTAAGTTCAAAATTTTTTATACCAATTTTCTTCCCTTTTTTATCATACAAATTTTTGATACCAATCATGAAACTACGACAATAGGTTGAGTAAACAAGCAATGTGTTTAATAATTGAAAAGAGGAGTATACATTCTGAAGAGCTTAAAGTAATCAAAACAGGGAGCTAAAGACAATATGTTTCCCAAAAAAAAATGAACCTCTCCTAAGTTTTACGACTCCTATAAATAAATTAAAATAAAATAAAAATATTATACAAATTGATATATATATATATATATATTTTAATTGAGGGTACTAGACTTAGCTTAAGATGATTACAACAATACACACAAATGATAAAATTAATCTTGTTCAAAGTGTGACTATCCATTGAAAATATAAATATATGTAAACAAAAAACATAAACATTCTAACACATATGGTGACATATTGGCAATCACCAAAAATAAACACATGTGTTGAAACTACAATAGAATGTCAATTTGTTCATTTACGATTACTTATGAAAGAAGTATTACCTATCATAAAAAAATTACAATTGAATTCATACTTTTACAAAATAAAATTTACTTATCAAGAGAGAACTTTAATCTATTTTTTTTGTATTTCCCTCTTGTATTAATAATTTTTTTTTGTAAGGGATTGATTATTTACTTTCTTTTTGTATAACCATTTTATGGCTTTCTTTTTTTGTGCATCCAAATGCTTTTGTATTTTTTACAACTATTTCCTTTATCATATTGTTTTTTTTTTTGCAAAGGAAATATGAACGAGCCAATATACTTAACATGATGAATTTCACACTAGTTGTGAGGTAATCCCCTCCGCTTACTATAGGTAGCCCTCTCAGAACTAGGTGTCTCTTTATAGAAGCATTGTATATAGTGAAAGACAGATTTCAGCTATAATTTTCATGGTCAAGGTTATCCCATACCCTAAACTCTCACCTAATTAATTATAAACTTCTAGCATGACATACTTAAATGTCTAGTGAGTGTGTGAGTAGGTTTATGTCAATATCGATCACTAGTTGTGAAAAATATGTAAATACACAAGTCAAAATATCCATTTGTATAATGTATAGTCTATCAAAATAAATATGAATGGAGTATATAATAATCATGTCAATGCTAAAGCATGTATATTTTCCTCCTTTTTTATTTTTATTTTTTTAAACTAAGGAAACACAATAAAAATAAAATTAAAACAAATAAAAGATGTTCATCTAGGGTCAATTAAGCACTCAAATAAAAGTATATAGGTAAAACAATAAAGAATGAAAGTCAGGTGACCAAAAAGAGATAATATTTCCTAACCCTAAGACAATAAAGAGTAACGGTCAAGTGATTGAAAAGAGGCAATCTTTCCTAAATCATATTTTCTTGAATTTTGGTTTCTTTATATCTTTGGGTTGGAAATCAATTATCTTAATTGTCATAGGCATATTCTGGGACTTACCTTTATATTTCTCATTCATTCTAAATTATGATGCAACATGCATAGAGGAATGATGGTTATGAGTCCTATTGTGTAAAGCATGGAAAGTATTATTAAATTTTGAAGCATTCATCAAAACTACACTTGGGCCTAATATGACATTTCCTAACAAACAGGCACAAACTTAATAGATTTTTCAATCACATGTGTAACTGTTCTTTGTATATAATGAGTAACATTAATAGTAGGGGTAGTAGGCCTTATAAATATAGTTTTTGATGTTGAAGGAGTGAAGCTCCTTATAACCTATGTCATATGTATAATGTGAGGAGGACATGTTTGACAGTTTAACAAATTCAGTTGATTTCGATGAAGATAGCATAGTGTGCTCATTACATATCCTAGCCCTATCTTGTCTTTAGTTGGCTTTCCATAATCTAGAACTTTATTCAACCTTTAAGCTCCAATTGTTAACCTATTTACTACTTTAATTATTATTCAAATTCCTCTATAAGATTTTTGTTTTCCTATTTAACATCTACATGACTTGAATTCAAAACATTAGCACATTCAAATAGTTCAATTTTTTTTCTTTTTCTATAATTGAGAAATTTATTTCAATGGATTTAAGTTTGTCATTTAGTTTATCTACTTCTCTTTTTCTTATTGCATAATCTATGAACACTTCATCAATACTAGTGACATTAAATTTGTTGATTAAAAATTCAGAATCACTTTCCTCATCATCTAAATCAATGTCATACTTACTAGAGAAAATTAAATAATGAACAACCTTAACTAGTTGTTTAAATAATATATCAGATAAATTGAAAATAACAAGAAAATCTAGAACAACTAGTTAAGAGCACAACAACAAAATTATTATTGTAGGTTTACTAATCCATCAAACACAACCATAAATGTTAGATAAATTAACTTAATGAAAAAACATACTTGAAAACTTTTAGCAAAACAAGAGAGAATAAAAGGTGAAGAGAATAAGCACAATAGTTCTTGTGTGGCTAGTTTCAAATGTATGCTTGGGTTTGTATTTATAAAATATTTTGAAGCACATTAAGTTAAAGTGGAGTTATCATATTGTCCAAAAATATTGTTAAAACACTTTTAAGAAATAAGAACAAATACAATAAAAATTCAATCCAAATCGTAATTGAAATATTTTTAAAATTAGATAACTAGCTACTCGATTGATTTAACTAAGTGCTAGATCAATTGTGTACATTGATCGATCGATCAAATGTAGTCTCGATCGATCCAGTGATTTAACTTGATCAATCTAGTCCTCGATCAATCGAGTAAATCTCTCAATCAATATAGTCTTGTGTTAAAATTAATTTAATCAAGTTATATTGCTCGATAAATCCAGTCGTTACCCGATCTATCGAGTGGCCTAATTTCACATTATTCTTATTATGTCTAATATGTAATCTAACATGCACAAAAACAAAAATATATCTAATATGTGATCATTGAGGCTCGATAGTTTCTTCGACTTAAAAAAATTCTTCTAAGACACATCTAAAAACTAAAATTACAATTATATATTTTATTTCACGAATATTGAAAATACTAATATAAACCCAACAATTATTATATGCATCAAATTACTTATCAGTATTCAATTGGATATTAAATTTAGAATGTGAGATATTGAAATAATTTTGAGATCACTTAGTAACAATACACCAATTATATCGTAATATGTGAACTTATATATGTATTAAATTGTAATAAAAATAATTTTTTAAAATTTAGGTTTCATGAAGTGTTAATGATTAGCGTAGAGATGGAAAAGACATTTACTTGATAACTATAACTTCCTTCCTTTATTTCAAGAAAATTTGAAATAATGTCCTATAGGTTACAACCTTGCATAGTTCCAAATGTCCTTCCTTTTGTCTATTATTCACTTATTTATGCAAAAACTGATTGCACATGTGGCAATGTCCTATAGGGGACACACTATAGTTAGAGTGTGCATAAAACCCTTGGTACATTCAAAAGTATAATTTGTTAGATAACATGTCAGGGGACATGTGTGTACAACACCCAGGTTGGTGTCAAGTTACTCTAGGCTATTAATACAGGCTTACGTGTGTGTGGAACGAGCTAGTTTTAAGACTATTGTGGCCTACGTCTCAAGATGGTAAGGGCTATGTCTTGGACTAGTGTAGGCAATGTCTTGGGTTGGTAATGGCCATATCTTAGGCTAATTTGGGCTGCCTTAATGGGCCATTTATAAGGTGTAATAAATCCTTACATTGGTTTAATAAATAGTAAATAATTTAATTGATATGAAAATATAATTAAGTTCATTATTTGATGGTGTGTAGTTTATTTGAGAGAAGAACATATGAAGGTTAGATTTAATTAATCATATAATTTATTGGTAATTATATTGAGAGATTTTAATGATTCACAAGTTTAGAAAATTGGGAGATTAAGTATTCTTAGATATTTTTTTTATATCTTCTTAGTTTCTAAATCTGAGTTAATTAGTTACTGTTATTTATTTTTAGTTCTTTTAATTTTTCTTTCTTAAAACATAAGAACACAAAAAAGTTAATTTTTATTTTTTTAGTTTTAAAATTAGTTTCTAATAACATAATCTATGTGAAAACGATCTTTTTATATAATTATATTACTTATTGTCATATGTATACTTGCATATTCATTGCATACAATTAGTATCGATCAAGTTTTTGGTACCATTGCAATGGATTACAAATATTAGAAATTAATTATTTTTGTTTATTTATTTTTCATAATATTAGTTTTAATTTATTTAGTTATTTATTCATTTATTTTAGTTATTTTTCGTTATTTATTTTTCATAATTTTTTTATTTTTAATTTTGACATCTTATTTAGTGCTATTAGAAATTAAATATGGTTCACTCTATTGCATAAGCAGACTCCATAAAGGAAAATTTTTGCCTTTAGGTCCCGAAATCGAGCGTACTTTAAGATCAATAAAAAACAATAATTTATCACTTATAAGTGCTAAATATCATGATTTAATGTACTTAAATTGATTAAAAAGATTTATATTTATATAATTTTCATATTTTTATATAAATTTATCTTTTCGAAATCACAAGTATTTTTATTATTTTTTAGGTATTTTTGCTTCAAAAAACTAATTTAAAGACTCAAAGAAAAATACTAGAGGTAATACATCACAAATATGTCGAGAAAAAAATAAGAAAATGTAAAAAATGAAAAAATAGAAAAATGGACACAATTGCTAGTCGCACGTGCCTCATGCTTATCCCGGGCACAACAACGCCCATTCACATCACAATTCTACGCACATTCATCCCCATTCATGCCATAATTTCGCGTGAATCTATGGGCAAATCATGCTAGAATTTTACTTGCATCAGCACCACAATATCACCCATCCATTCCGCTAATCCAACGCATGTCAGCACATTTTTGGATGCGAATCTTGGCCAGTCACGCGTGTATGTGCCCCACATGCACGCCAGCTTGTCCAATACTTGTCCAAGATCATTTTTCAAGATATTTTTCCACTTTCTTAACATTTTTCCCACCTATAAAATGACCCTCTCCCCCATTGTAAAAACATACAATTTTCTAAACTCTTTCTTTCTCTAGAAAGCTTTCTTCATTTTTTTTTGTTTTAAAGTTTTTCTCTTTTTGAGAAAAAATAGTTATAATCTTGTATACTTTTAGTTTTTGATTTAATAAATGAAAATGCAAATTTGTTTGGAGGTTTTCTAGAAACGAAATTAGCATCAAGGTTTTGTAAGGATTCTTTTGAAGTATAATTTTAAAATAAATTATTACAGTTATTTTTTATGTTTTATTCTTATATATTATATTTAATTTTTCTGTGATTAAATTTAATATGGCTAGCTATTTGTAAATATGATACAATAAAAACTTTGTTTTGCTTGCGAAATATTAAATAGGTAAAATATTTTTATAAAATAAATTGATTTTGTTTTTATTCAAGATTTTATATTAAGGATGTTAGAGAGAAATATATTATTTTTCATTACAAACTTAAATTTGAGAATCAGATTTTAAAGTTTAATTATCCAATCTCATTTACAGTAGTGCTCTTTTATTTGTTGGTACAATTGTTCGATAGTTAGAGTGAAACTCTATTTGAAAAGTTTTTATAAGAACTATTATTTAAAAATATATTAACAACATATTTTTAGTAATGGTTTTAAAACTTGAAAATTAGTACACAGATAATTAAATTCGTAGGTTTAATTTGGACACCATGAATGAAGTCTAATTAACTGACTCCGCCTAAAATTGTGATTAGATAGTTTGTTATTTTCTTAGAAATAAAGCTGCAATTTAATACTTAATTAATTAATAAGTCCTGCCTAAGGATATTAATTAATTAATAATAAACAAAATAATTTGGGCCCCGCCTAAGAACACTTTCATACCAAAAAAAAGTTAACAAATATCAATTTATATCTTTAATAACCTAAATAATATGAGCAAACATAATTAAATTAATTATTATATCCTTAAATACTCCACTGTTATGAATGATAAAATATTTGCATTATTGTTTATTGAATCCATATCTATGTTTATTTTTTTGTTATTAGATTAGGAAACACAAAAACCAAAATATCGTGACAGGATGTTTAAGATTTAATTTCGTTTTTAAAAGTTCGAATAATAAATTAAAAACCACATATATTTCTTCCTTAGTTCGACCTTGAGAGTATACTTGTCTTTTTCTATAAAACAATTTGTGCACTTGCAAGATTTTTATAAATATAAAACCAAAGTATTTGCAAAATTGGTATTGCCAATTTTGTTCATCAATCAACTTAGTGGAAGAAATGAATAATCAATTGAAAATAAATAATAATGAGGTAAATTTTAATAATCATATACTGTTAATGGATGATAGGGATAGATCTATGAATGAATATACATTAGCTATTTTGGAAGGGCTGAATCTAAGTATTACAAGGCTAAACATTCAAGCTAATCAATTTGATCTAAAGATAACAATGTTTCAAGTGTTACAAATAGTTGGAAAATTTAGCGAAGTACTAACAATTAATCCTCATTTGCATCTCAGATTGTTTATTGAAGTTAGAATTTCATTCAAATTTAGTGGTGTGACCGAGGAGGTATTTGGGCTTAGATTGTTCCCTTACTCTTTGCGAGGCCATTCTCAAGCTTGGCTAAACTATTTCCCACCTGATTCCATTATAACTTGGAATGATTTGGCAGAGAACTTCTTGATGAAATATTTCCCACCCATAAAGAATGCCAAGCTTAGGAAGGAAATCACCTCCTACTGACAATATAAAGGGGAATATTTATATGAAGCATGGGAAAGATTCAAAGAATTTCTATGGAAGTATCATTACCATGGTATTCCTTATTAGATCCAAATGGAGACTTTATACAATGGTCTCAATGCTTAAACAAGAACTATTATTGATGCATGAGCTAATAGAGCTTCACTAGCCAAATCTTACAATCAAGCTTATAAGTTACTTGAGAAAATGGCTAGTAATAATTATCAAGGGCCAAAGGATAGAATGGAAGCTAAAAGAAGAGTAACTAGAGCGTATAAGGTAAATGATATCATTTCACTTATAGCTTAGGTCTCATCTTTGATAAATCTTTTGAAGGTTCAAAACTCACTAGCGAGTATAAACCAAATCCAAGATTTAGGTGTCTCGTGTGTCTTTTGTGGTGGAGCTCATTTGTTTGATAATTATCCAAATAATCTTGAATTAGCTTGTTATGTGGGTAATGTAAATAAAAAAACAATCCATACTAAAACACATATAACCTAGGATGGAGATAACATCCAAATTTCTCTTGGAGTGATAAAAATAATTAAGGTGGTAATCAAGTTAACCATCAATCATTTCCACCACCTGGTTTTCATTAACCACAATTATCACAAGCTTAAGAAAAGAATCCACCTACTAAGGATAATAAAAGTGTTTAAATAGGGATGATAAAAGACTTCATCCAATCAATAAATACAAAAGTGTCCACTCAATAGGCCTTAAGGTAACCATCCAAGTGACACAATTATAAACCCAAGAAGAGAAGATAAGGAGCATTGTAATGTCATAGCCGTGAGGAGTGGTAAAATTCTAAAGGATTAACATGAGACTCAAAAGGATGAGGAAGAACATAAAACTCAAAAGGATGAGGATGGATAGGAAGTTAAAAAGGATGAGGAGGAATGATGAGCAGAATCGGGATTGCCAAAAACTTTGATGAGCGAAAACCGGCATCGCTGATCCTGCCAATACTTTGGTTTTATATTTATAAAACTCTCGCAAGTGCACGAATCATTTCGTAGAAAATGATAAGTATACTCCCAAGGTCGATCTAAGGAAGGAATGTATGTGGTTTTTAATTTATTATTCAAACTTTTAAAAACGAAATTAAATCCTAAACATCCTGTCACGATATTTTGGGTTTTTGTGTTTTAATCTACTTACATAAAAATAAACATAGATTCAATAAACATTTATGCAAATTTTATCTTTTATAAATAGTGGAGTATTTATGGATATAATAACTAAGTTAATTATGCTTGCTCGTATTATTTAGGTTATTAAAGATATGAATTGATATTTATTGATTCTTCCTTTTTGTATGAATACCACCTTTGGTGGGGTTAGATATTCTTTGTTAACTAAACAAATCAATTAACACCTATGGGTGGGGTTGATAACTAATTTGGTTAATTAAATTAATTCTTTTTTCTAAGAGTTTAAAAATGAACCATTTAAATGCCACCTTTGGTGGGGTTAAATGATTTAAACTTTATTCAAGGTGTCCAAATTAAACCTAAGAATTTAGTTATCAGTACTAACTTTCAAGTTTTAAAACCACTATTTGAAAACATGTTGTCAATACATTTTCGGATAATAATTCTTATAAAAACTTTTGAAATAGAGCTTCACTCTAACTACAGGCGATTGTACCAACAAATAAAAGAACACCACTCTAAATTAGACCAGGATAACTAAACCTTAAAATCTAATTTTGATTTAAGTTTGTAATGAAAAATAATATATTTCTCTCCAACATTCTTAATATAAAATCTTGAATAAAAATAAAATCAATTAATTTTAGAGATTTTTACCTATTTAATATTTGTAAAGCATAACAACGTTCTTATTATATCATGTTTACAAACAGCTAGCAGTTAAATTTAATCACGGACAAATTAAATATAACATGTAAGAATAAAGCATAAAAAATAAGCGCAAAGAAAATAAAATCCTTACAGTACTTCGATGCCATTCCCGTTGCTAGAAAACCTCCAAACGGAATTTGCACTCCCATTTATTGAATCAAAAAGCTAATAAATTACAAAAACATAACTAGTTCTTCCCAAAAACGGAAGAACTCTAAAACTAAGAGAAACTAGCTAAAACATAAGAAAAACTAAAAAAAAACTAAAAACTAAGAAATGGAGAGAAAGAAAGAAGAGAGAAGTGTGTTTTTAGGTGTGGTAGGAAGCGAATAGAAGGGGGGTATTTATAAGTGAGGATGGACAGAAAAAGTGGGTGAAAAAATGTTAAAAAATGGTGAAAATGTGTAGTGCAAATGGTGAGGTCATTGACGACGTCAGCATGACATCATGGGGGTGTCTGCACGTGAAAAATGGGGCGAAATGGCATCGGCGCGCGCGGATGTGTGTGGATGACAGGCCGCGTTGTGAGCGGAGGAAAGCGCGCACGCGGATGCGCGAGATGGGTCGCTCCGAGACACGATTTTCTCCTTTTTGACATTTTTGACCTTTTCGACCCATTTTGTCCAATTTTTCCATATTTGTTGACCTTTCCCCATTTATTTATTAATATATTTGTGATGTATTGCTTCCAGTATTCCTTTTGAGTCTTTAAGTGACGTTTTTAAGCGAAAATACCTGAAAAACAATAAAAATACCCATGATTCCGAAAAAGACAAATTTATATAAATATATGATAAAACATATAAATATATATATATTTTTAATCAATTAATGTGCATAAAATCATGGTAATTTTAGTGCTTTTTGGGCACTCATCAAGGAACAAGTGGATAAACAAAAATCTGGTGAGGAAATAAGTCAACCAAAAAAGAGAAACATCTATAAACCCATTATTCCTTTCCCTCAAAGAATATAAAAGAAAAGTTGTATATGCAATTTTCAAAATATCTGGATGTCTTTAAGAATTTATACATAAACATACCATTTGTAGATGCACTTGAACAAATGCCTTTTTATGTCAAATATCCAAAGGTAATCCTATCTAAGAAAAAAAGGCTAGGAGATAATGAAACAATAACCTTAAGTGATGGTTGTAGTTCCATCCTTGCTAGAAAACTATCCTAAAAATTGAAAGATTTTTGTAGCTTTGAAATTCCTTGCATAATTTGGAACATGAACTTGAGAAACCATTATATGACTTAGAAAGAGCCAAACAATAGTTTGAGAAATAGTTAAAAATAGTTTGAGAAAGAGCCAGAAATATGTAGAAGCCATATTTGAGGTGGTTCTTGAAAATGATGAAGATGAAATATAATCATGCATAATAGGTATAAATAACGTGCGCTACAAGATTTAAATATTTACTATAGTGCTATACTTCCCTTATAGGTTAGCTGTGTGCTTGATGATTGGGTGTGCAGAATGTGTAGCATACAAGTGTATATTTGCAACATATGTAGCATATACATGCCAACTAGCTATATCAATCGTGCATATGACAAGCATGTTGTTGTGTTGCATATGCAGTGTATATAGTCAAATAAGTGTGTGTGTGTGTGTGTGTGTGTGCAAGCTACCTATACTGGTTGTGCAAATGGAAGACTCATTATTGTACTATATGTGTAGCATATGTAGTATATAGTCATGTTCATGTGTACAGTATATGTACCATATACATTACATTGTGAGATGCTATATTCACCTAACAAAAGATAGGCAATGAGTATTAACATCTATACTAACACATGCTAAAGTTTTTATAATTGTGATGACTGTGACTAAAATTTGTTAGGTTTGTCATAAGGGTAGCTTATACTCTAATAGTGATGTGTACCATTGTTTGAGTAAATGCACATCACCATACCATTATAAAAGTAGCAGCCTACATTCTGTAAAAGATAAGAAAAGTATCCAAGAAATAGCAATTCAATAAAATAGTTTCATGAAGGAATTATTCAATAAATCTTCTTCAATCTTTTATCTCTCTTGATTTGCAATTGTTCTTGTATAGCTCAAGAAAGTTATGAAAATGAAAATGAGGATTTAATTAAGAATTTCTAGATGGTATCAAAGCATCCTTCATAGGTGAAAAGAAATTTTTTTGCAAGAATCAATCGAAGTGAAAGCACTTAAAGATAAAGAAAGTAACAATGGAAATTCAATAGGAAACAGAGTATAAGATCATTTCCTTCTATAATCAGGTACTCAACACAAAATTACATAAAGAGAATTACATTGTATTGAGGAAAACATATTGCACATGTTAAATAGTTATGATTAAGAAAACTTAGTAAATGGTGTCTACAAATACTCTAAAAAATTGAGTGTCAATGGAACTGTGAATGTCGAATACAAGTTTTTGGTTCATCAAGGTCAAATGATTAGTTCCTGGTTGGTAGGATCTATGACTGGTGAGTTTGTAAAGAAAGTGCAAGAATATGAAACAAGTTGTGAAACATGGCTGTGTCTTGAAGGATATTTCCTCTCACACTCAACGACGATAATTATGCAGTACAAGGATGAAATGAGTGCTATCAAGAAGGAAGGCATGTCTATTAGTGAATATATTCAACATATGCAATCCTTGGAATCACTATTAGCTTCTATAGGATGTGTAGTCTCAGAAGAGGATCATATTATAACAATCTTGGATGATCTTGATAGTGACTATGATTCAATTGTGGCTAATGTCCAAGAAAGGTATGTGAAATTACAAGAAGTGTTGAACAAGCTATTGAACCATGAAAGAAAATTGGAGAGGAGGAATATGCTTATATCTTTGTTACCTACAACTAATATTGTAAACACAACATCCTTACCAAATGTAAATCTTATCCAACAACAAATAATGACACCTTTCCCAATGCCCAATAAAACACATTCTACTACTCCTATCAATTTGATAAACTAGGTGGACAAAGTGCAAGGTGATTTTAGCAAAGAAGAAGCATATCATGTCCATTTCTCGCAAAATCCTCAACCTATGTAATTTCCTCCACAAAATATTTCATTCAGTGGAGATCCACTATATAATGGCATACAACCTTATTAAAATTTTCACAATTTTAACCAAGGCAGAGGAAGAAATTATAACAACAATAGACTATAGTGTCAAATTTATGGTAAGTTGGGTCATTTTGCTAACAATTGTTAGCATTGTTGTGATGCACAAATGATAACAAATAAAACCAATCAAAACACATTTCCACCCAATCCTTTTACTCCACCAGTTCACCAATTTTATAATAACAATGCTCCTTGAACAATGTTTCCCTACCGGCTCTCCCCAACTAATCAACCTTCCTTTTCTTCATACCCAATAAACAATTAACCCTATGCAAATGCTTCTCTTAATAGCCAAAATGTTCATGAAGCTCAAGTTGCTATATTCAATTCTATTACACAGATTGTATTGAAAAATGAAACATAAGTGGCTCAAAACCAAACACAAATGACTACCTATATAGTCATTGAATACCATTTCTCCAATTGTACTGATTTAGCAACCTATCTATTACACTTATCCATGTCAACCAATAGCTCTTATGATCAATCAACCTACTATTACTCTTCTTTCCAACTAGTATTATGTTTATAATCCAAGCTGGTTCACTAATAGTAGTGCTACTCAACAAATTACAACAATTCCACTAAACTTGGCTGTTAGTATTGAGTTTATAGGGAATGAACAACTACAACTAGGAAATAGGGCTGGATTATAAATTTCTAAAATCTATATATCTTCCATCTCTTATGCTCATATATCAGACAAGAAATTCATTTTGTCAAACATGTTACATATTCCATCCATCACTAAGAACCTTATTAACATGGCTCAATTTACTAAGGCCAACAATGTTCTAATAGAATTTCATGTTGATTTTGTGTATGTGAAGGACAAGAACACAGGGAAAAGGCTCATACATGAGAAACTTAGGAATGGACTATATGCATTTGATGTGGCTATTCATAAATAATTACCATTTCATGGAAATTATGTATTCTATCCATAAGCCCACATTAGTTCTACATAATACAGTAACTCTAACTAAACTCTATGGCATAATAGATTGGTTCATTCATATCTTAAAGTTACTAAAGCTATAATGAATAAGTGTAATATTATATGTGAATTTTCTTCAAACAATAATCAGTCCACATGTGATGCATGTCAATTAGGAAAAACACATAAGTTACCATTCGTTTCTATCATAAATAAAGCTATAGCTCCCTTGGATGTTATCCATTTTTATATTTAAGGACCATTACCAATTCTATTTAGTCTTGGTTATAGGTGGTATGTACATTTCACTAATGAATTTTCACTTTTTAGCTAGATTTATTTTTGGAAAGAAAAATATGATTTCAAGAAAGCATTTTTGCTACTTAAAGCAAAAGTTGAGTTGCTCACTGGTAGATGCATTAAATTTCTTCAATTTGATAAAGGTGGAGAATATATAGCCTTAATAATGCATATATCTTAGTTGGAGTAACCAGACACACATCGTTTCCTTACACACCTAAGTAGAATAGGTTGACAGAAAGAAAAACATCAATAGAATGCTAAAATAGGGATAAGAATGTTATCCCAATCCTTTATACCATTAAAGTATTGGGATGAAGCATTCTATACTGTAACATTCTTGGCTAAAAAATTACCAAGTTCAGTATTGGATTAGAAAAGCCCTTTGGATACTTTCTTTTCAGTTTTACTTTATTACTATTTCTTGAAGACATTTGGGTGCAAGTTTTTTCCTTTGACAAATACATTCAATCAAAACAATTTTGGCTTCAAATCTACAATATGTACCTTTCTTGGGTATAATACTTGTCACAAAGGCAACAAATGTCTTACAAATGAGGGAAAAAATTTAATCCCATGCAATAACTAGCCCAATTCAAAACATTATCTCCCTTCTGTCACTAAATTCATCCTTTAACAACCTACATCAACCATGTTACATACTACTACCAACCTATCTCTTAATATTACACAAAATAATCTCACTCAGTCTTATAATTTTTCCTTTGATCTAGCACCTGATGCTATGCATAACACATCTTAACTTACCTGATGATTCTTGTTCATAATCCACCTATATAGATTCTCCATAAAATTCTTCATCACTTGTCAATATAGCTAATACTCATGACATGCTCACTCATTCCAAAAATATCTCCTCTCTATGAGGAAAACTACTCAATAATCATAGTATGATAACCAAATCAAATGCTACTCCACTCACACCTAGAGCCTTTATTGCTATAATTAATATTACCTTACCATAAATATTTAAACAAGCTTGGGATTATGAAGGTTGGTTTAAGTCCATGAAAGATGAATATGATGCCCTTATGAGAAACAATACATAGGAATTGGTTCCTTATCCTACTAAGTGGCTTTTTAGGATTAAGGAACAAGCTGATGGCTCATTGGAAAAGTTAAAATCCAAGCTAGTTGCAAAAGGTTACTTGCAAGTAGCAAGTTGTGACTTTGTGGAAACATTCATCCCCGTGGTAAAACATGCCATTATTCAAGTTCTTTTATCCACGGCCTGAAGTAATCATTGGGTACTTTGAAAATTAGACGTCAATAATGCCTTTCTCAATAACAATCTGCAAAAAGTATTATATGTGATAGAACAAACAAGTTTTGTCGACAATCAACAACCTAACTATGTCTTCCATCAGAAAAAATCTTTGTATGGATTAAAGGAAGCTCCAAGGGAAAATTTTGATAACTTACTATTCTACATGGCTTGTATTACATATTCATCTATGTAATTATGTATACTGATGATATGATCACCACTAAGTTTGATCGAACCAATGTTAATGCCTTCATTCAACTCTTCAATAGTAAATTTGCTTTGAAAGACATGAGAAACTACATTACGTTTTAGGAATTGAGGTTTCTTAACTTGTAAATGGTTCTTTGCTACTTAAATAGACCAAATACATCAATTCTACACTTAAATAGACTCATCTACTTCATGCCAAACCTGATGTCACTCTCATGATTTCGAGTTCAACTTTAAGGGCTGAGGTTGGTGAAACTTTAGCAATGCAGTTATATAAAAAAGTAGTATTGGTGCTCTTCAATATATCACCATAACAAGGCACGATATTTCCTTCTCTATCAACAAGTATGTTAGTATAAAAGTCTCCCTAAAGATCCACACTATATACTAGTAAAAAGAATCCTTTGTTATCTCAATGGCACTATAGATAATGGGATAGAATTCAAGCTTTCAAAAAAACTCTATATTAATGGTTTTGTTGACTTAGATTAGGAATCATGCCTAGATACAAGGTAATCTACATCTGGTATTTGCATCTTCCTTGGTGATAACCAAGTTATCTGGCCTACTAGGAAACAAGCCATTATTTCTTAGTTTAGAGTCTAGGCTAAACATAGATGTCTTTCTAGTGAAACTACTGAAGTCACTTAGTTACAAGTTCTTCTGCATGAAATGGGTACACCTAATTCATCCTTTCTATTATATAGTATGATAACACCAGTGTAGTTACTTTAATAGTGAACCCTATTCTTTACTCTAAGACTAAACACATCATGCTAGAATGCCATTTCATTCAGGAAAAAGTGCTTCAAAAGTAGCTAAGTGTCCAATACATTCCATCATATGACCAAACAACAAATATCTTAACAAAAAACTTCCTCTAAATCCCTTTCAATTTTTTAAAGGAAAACTCAGTGTTATTGAAGCATCATTGAGTTTGAAAAAGGGTGTACAAGCCATATCTAAGGTGGTTCTTGAAAATGATATTAATGAAATTTAATCATGCATAACATGCATAAATAATGTGCACTACAAGATGTAAATATGTACTATATTGCTATACTACCCTTATATGTCAGTTGTGTGCTTGATAACTGCATGTGTAGCATATGTAGCATACTAGTGTAAGTGTATAATAGACGTAGCATATGTATGTCAATTGCCTATATAGATCGTGCATATGACAAGCCAATTATTGTGTTACATATGCAGCATACTAGTGTGTGTGTGTGTGTGTGTAAGCTACCTATACTGGTTATGAAATTGACAGACTCATTAATGCACTAAATATAAAGCATATGTTGCATGTAGTCATGTGCGTGTGTGATATGTGTGTGTAGTATATACTACATATACATTACATTATAAAATGCTATAGTCACCAGTAATAAAGTAGTAGCACATAGTCTAGAAAGATCAGAATAATGGCCAATAAAAGTAGTAGTTTCGTAAAATAGTTTTATGAATGAATTATTCAAGAAATCTTCTTCAATCTTTTATCTATCTCAATTTGCAATTGTTCATGCACACCTCAAGGAAGTTATGAAAATGAAAATGAGGATTTAAACAAGAATTTGTAGAAAATAGGCATTTTGATCACTTTTAATATTGGATGTGTTTTATTAAGTCAACATTATGTTAAAAGTTATAAGGAAAATTTAGTCTAGAATGTAAGGATGTTGTTAGGATGATTCGATTTTTAGAAAGAGAAATTAGAAAGAAGTTAAAGAATTGAATGAAATTTGTGGATCTCATATGAGGTTCATTTATATATATAGGACATTGCATTTACATATGTTAATCATATACAGATATATATCATAGCATGTCAATAGGGTATATAGGTAAAAACATAATCTAACTTATGGTTGACCACTATGATGGCTTGGCTTGGTGGTCGACCTTCCAATATTGAAAGTTACTCTATGCAAGTGAGGGCACTCTATGTTTATCATCATAGGCATTGGCACAAATTAGGGTTTTTCGAACAATAAATATGATGGCTCGGACTATTCATGGGTTGGGCTCTAAGTTGAGCCATATGTTCAAACATCAAGTCCTCCTACTCTTTTAGCTTGGTTCTTCAACTGGGGTGAAAGAGTAGCAACTTGAGTGAAAATTTCAAGCATTTGGCACACCCTAATAAATGCTTATCAGTTAATTGGATAGAGAATATTTGAATTTCTATATAAGAAGGAGCCAAGACATTATCAGTTTCATTATTTCTGGATTTTGAATAGAAATTGGAACAAAAAAAATGATTTTTTTTCTTTTTAACTTATGTCGTATAACTTCTTTGCTCGGGTGGTAAGAAAAATAACTCGATGCATACTTTTTTTGCTCGAGATTTTAGGGATCAATCCTTTCGTCTAACAGGTTGTTGATTTCTTTTCAAGTTAGCCCTTAACTTCACTCCTCCTCTTTTACTTTGAAATATCATCCTTACCATTTTGTTTTCTTTATGTAATTTTTTTGTAGATATCATACATAGAGAGGTAACATCATGGACTATAGGTAAGTTAGATTTGTCTTCATTCTTGAGACAAGAAAAGGGTGATTAATTGGGTTCCTCAACTTAAACAAGCACCATGAGTGAGGAAGAAATGTTTGAGCCAGATAACTATCTCGAAGTTATAGAGGAAACAAATCTAGGAATAAAGGTATTGGTGAACCCATAGGTCGAATCAAAATTTTGGAAGCCAAGGTTAAGCCAAGTGGTTTAGCTCTTAAGGATGACGATAGGTTAAGAAATATGTATGACATTCCCTTCTCAGTTCAAATAATGATCCCCAAACTAGTCATTCTTGATAATGCATGCACCACCTCTAGCTAGATGGACAACCTTTAATGAAAAGGCCTTATGGATAGAGGTCAGATTCCCACTATACCCCTTCATAAGAAAGTTTCTAGTAAGGACACAACTATTACCAAGATAATTGATGCCAAATGGGTGGAGGTATTTTCTCTATCTCATCCTTATATGTAGAGAGATCGAGGTTAAGTTAGAAATGCCCAAGTTCAATGAGGCATGTGTATTAAAAAAACAAAAATATGAAAAGGGTTTATATGTCAATCAAGAAAGACCAAGGCCTAAATGTGATCCTCTTTGAGAATGAGAAGAATTGGAAGAGGTACTTCTTTTATGTGTCTAGTAAGTGGGAAACATTGGATAGTGATGCAAGGTTGATAAGAAACACTTGGGCTGCCACCAAACTTGTGATAAGCAATATAGGTTCCTTTATCATGATGTTGAGCTCAAAGGCTCAACAAAGGTTGGTTAATACTCAGAAGTATCTCCTTTAGAAAACATATTATAGGAAACTATTGAACATTCAACTCTTTGTTACCTGTGATTTGATGAGATGAGGCTTAGTGGAGCCACCCCACAAGATAATCCATAAACCTTGGGAACCCAAGAAACATAAGACCCCTCCAAATAACTTTAGAGGGAGGTTTAAAGTTGTTCTAATGTTGATGAATAAGCCTTAACTTCAATTCTAATCATCCTTTCTTGTTTAGCTCAAGCTTTGAAAATCTGACACACCTTTCATTTTGCAAGTGTCATGGAGTTCAATGTCAATACCTTATTATCCTAGCTTCAAAGTAGGATTTCTAAAAAGGAGAAAGATCCAAAAAAGCATAGCTCCTTCATAAGAAACGAGCTCTTTTAAAGGAAAGAAAAGGAGCAAGTCTTCTAGGTAAGAAACCACTCCTTAATCCAAAAAAAAAAATAGAATTTGATCATCAAGGAGCCCATCCTTACACTTACTCTACTAATAATGGTTAAGCCCTTGCCAACATCTCTAAGTCAATAGATTCCCATGTCTGTCACCTCAAGCCAACAAACACCTCTTTCCCCTGTAAGAGACTCAAGAAGGGGAAATGCATTATCGATGACCTCATCCAAAAGTTGAAGCAGTGACAGTGTATAGGGGTATTACTCTAGAAAGGTTGGTTCATTATCTGAATAACAATCCATACATAGTACATGAGAAAAGGCTCGATGCCCTAAGAGAGAATGTTAATTATATAGTCATTCTTAGTAGACTCTTCTATCAAGTAAGTATCACCTTGAGCTTTTATTTGACTCACTTCGAGTTTATATTTTTCACAAATCAATTTTATGTATCACTCACTTTTAGGTCCAATTTATTCACGGGTTTAGTAGAGTTCAAGGTGTTTAAAAACTAAATCATGAGCACAAGGCTAAAAAAGAGAGTCATGCCTCCACCTAAGCGAAGAATTTTGTTTTACGAGTGATTACTCTATGAAAATAGAGTCATTAGCACACTTTTTTTACTTAATATTTACTTTTATACAATAAATAGTATTTTTAGGGCCAAAAATATTATAATATAATCTTTTTACTGAAAAGGGGTGAAAATATAATTTTTGGAATTTTTTAGGATTTTTTACGCGGGGCTAATCAAGAGCTACCACATGTCTTTCCATGCAATCAAAGGAGCTAACTGGGAAAACCACATGGACATGACATAAGTAGGGACAATTAATTGTAGATCATCGCGTGTGGGGAGGATGAACCGCATGCCACATGTTAGCACGACGTTCAATTCTAGTTCGGAGTATGGTCAAACATTCATGTGATATGTCACCTCTCTACTCGTCCAATCGTTGAACCCGAATGCCACGCCATCTGTTACTACAAATCATATTTCACTGTGTGGAGCTGACTCAACAGGCATTGATTCGGACCGGTCTCCCTGCCACGTGTTGCTCTCCGATTCGCCTAATGAATTATATGTGCCTTGTGTCATGTTGTGATTGGTTGGCTTTGTTCATTTTGTTTCTTTTGATCTCAACCCTTGATCTAAAGTTGATTTGATGATCCAGATTACACCTGAGCTATAATTAAGCCCCTAATAACCAAATAAACACTAATGAGTTGCCATTAGTATAATTTTCATCAGTTTTTGAGATAAAAAGGAGAAAAATACAAAACAATTCAAAAGGAGATACAATTTTAGTGGAGATTCAAGAAGAGATTGGTACTAAAATTCAAGAGATTGATTGTATACTTTATTCTACTCTTTTGTTTATCAAATTTTATGTCTATCTTTATGAAAACTATAAGCTTTATGAACAAAATTATATCTAGTTAATTTATTAATCTAGGGATCTTATGAACCCAATTTTTACCATGTGATGATCTAATATTTCACCCCAATTATTATTTTAATTTAATTATATTATTTAATCTGATTTTTATGCTATTAATTGTTTGGCCTACAATTTATCTATAGAGGATTTTAAATAGATTTGAGAGAATTATTTAATTGTTTGACTTGATTAAATAATATCATAGTTTCTAGGTAGAGACGTATAATTCGTATGTATGTGATATATAATTGATGAACTTAATGAGTAGTATCCAATTTAATTGCCATGAGAATGTGATTCAAATAATTACTATATAGTACACTTTTTACTTAATATTTACTATATGAGTAGTATCCATTAGCACACTTTTTACTTAATATTTACTTGTTTTATTTAATAAATAGTATTTTTGTAGCCAAAAATATTAAAATACAAAGTTTTTAGTGAAAATGGGAGAAAATATAATTTTTGGGATTTTTATGGATTTTTAATGAATTTTTAATGCAATTTTTAATGCAAGGCCAATCACGAGCTACCATGTACCCTGCCAAGTAAGCAGATGAGCTAAATGGGTAAGCCACATAGATTTCACGTAAGCACGGACAGTGAATCACGTTATGACTCGTGTGAGGAAGACAAATCTTATGCCACGTGTCAACACGACATTCAATCTAAGATGAGAGATCGGTCAACCAGCCTAACATGTCTTTCCACCCTATTGCTCGATGTGTTCCACCCATGGGCCATGCCATCCATTTTTGTGAATCACATCATACCGCGTGGCATTAACTCAGTGAGCTTTGACTTTGACCAATCTCCCCTACCATATGTCGCACTCTGATTCACTCAATGATATTCCCCTACCACATGTCGCATAATGATTGGTTGACATTGTCAACTTTGTTTGTTTTTATCACATCCCTTGATCTAAAGTTGATATGATAGTCCAAATTTCACCTGAGCAATATTTAAGGCCCTAATCACCCTGTAAACCATAAGGGGTCATCATTAGCATAATTTTGGTCAGTTTTTAGAGATAAAAAAAAGAGAAAAATAAAAAAATCAAGATGGGGCACAATTTTGGTGAAGATTCAAGAGGAGATTAATTCTACAATTCAAGAGATTTATTGTATTTCTTCTTCTACTCTTTTCTTCATCAATTTTCATGTTTTCCTTTATGAAAAATATGAGTTTTTTTACCTCAATTATAATTATAATTTAATTATATTATTTAATCTGATTTGTATGTTATTAATTGTTTGGCCAACGATTTATCTATAAAGGCAATTAAATAAATTTGAGAGAATTATTTAATTGTTTGTCTTGATTAAATAGCATGCATAGTTTCTAGGAAGAGATGTATGATTCTTATGTATGTGATCCATAATTGATGAACTTAATAAGTAATATACAATTTAATTAGCATGAGAGTGTAATTAAATTAATTACTATATGATATGTAATTTACTTGTGAGAGAAACACACGCTAGGTTAGATTCAATTGATAATGTAATTAATTGATAATTATATTGGAGAGATTTTAGCGATTTGCATGTTTAGAAAATTAGAGGATTAAGTATTCTTAGATATTTTATTATATAACTTTTTAGTTACCAAATTTGACTTAATTAATTATTGCTATTTACTTTTAGTTATTTTAATTTTGCTTCCTTAAAATATAAAAACACATCAAAAAATTGATTTTTATTTTTTTAGTTTTAAAAATTAGTTTCTAATAAAATAATATCCATGGGAACGATCTTTTCTTATCATTATATTACTTGTTGCGATACGTATACTTGTATATTCATTGCACATACTTCGTGTGTTACGATCAAGTTTTTGGCGCCGTTGCCAGAGATTATAAATATTATAAATTAATATTTTTTTTATGATTTTTTTATTTTAATTATTTTTCTTTTCTTTAATTTTAATTTTGATTTACTTATTTTCATTTACCGACTTATCAATTTATTTATTTTAGTTAATTTGTTTTACTTATTTTCTTTATTTATTTATTTATTATTTTTTTTTAATTTTAATTATTTAGTTTTTATTTAGACATCTCCTTTAATATTATAGAAACATAATTGAGTCAATTGCATAAGCAGAGTTTATGAGGGAGAATTCTTACCTTTAGATCTTTAAATTAAGCATACTTTGAGGTCAATTAGAAAATAACGAGTCACCCAAGAGAAAGAAATGGCTAATCCATTAGAAATAAACAATAATGAGCTAAACTAGAACAATCAAATGCTTTTGATGGATGATAGAGATAGAGTAATGAATGAATATGCAATACCTACGTTGGAAGGGTTGAATCCAAGTATTATAAAGCCAAGCATTCAAGCTAATCAGTTTGAGTTAAATCCAGTGATGTTTCAAATGCTATAAATAGTTGAACAATTCAGCGAATTACCAATAGAGGATCCTCATCTTCATCTCAGATTGTTTATTCAAGTTGTAGATTCATTTATATTAAAAGGTGTGATCGATGATGCATTTAGGCTTAGATTGTTCCCTTACTCTTTACAAAACCGTCATCAAGCTTAGCTAAACTCTTTGCCACCTAATTCCATTACAACTTGGAATGGTTTGGCAGAGAAATTCTTGATAAAATACTTCCCACCAACAAAGAATGCCAAGCTTAGGAATGACATTAATTCCTACCAACAATACGAAGGAGAATCTTTATATGAAGCATAGGAAAGATTAAAGGAATTGCAAAGAAAGTGTCCTCATCATGGTATTCTTCCTGGATTCAAATGGAGACTTTTTACAATGGTCTCAATGCTCAAACAAGAAATATTGTTGATGCATCTACTAATAGAGCTTTTCTAGCCAAATCTTACAATCAAGCTTATGATTTACTTGAGAAAATGGTTAGCAATAATTATCAATGGACAATGGACAGAATGACACACACAAGAAGAGTAGTCAGAATGCATGGGGTAAATGATATCACATCACTTACAACTAAAGCGTCATCTTTGGTTAATCTTTTGAAGGCTCAAAACTCACCAACGAGTATAAACCAAGTCCAAGATTCAGGAGTGTCATATGTGTTTTGTGGTGGAGCTCATTTGTTTGATAGTTGTCCAAATAATCTTGAATTTATATGCTATGTGGGTAATGTAAAATTGAAACAATAATCTATACTCGAGCACATATAACTAATTATGGAGACAACATCCAAATTTATCTTGGAGTAATAACAACAGTCAAAGTGGTAATGAATTCAATCATCAATCATTTTCATAACCTGGTTTTCAAAAACCACGGCAATCACGAGCCTAAGAGAAGAAGCCACCTATTGAGGACAATATAAATGCTTTAATGGGGATGATGAAAGACTTCATCCAATCATTAAATACAAAAGTGTCCACTTAAGAGGCTTCAATTAGGAATTTGGATAACCAAATGCGGCAACTCGCTCAGGCTATAAGTTAAAGTCCTCAAGGTAACCTTCCAAGTGATACAATTGCAAACCCAAGAAGAGAAGGGAAGGACCATTGTAGTTCCATAGCCTTGAGGAGTGGTAAAACTCTAGATGGAGATAAGACTCAAAAGGATAAGGAGGAACCGAAAACTAAAGAGGATGAGGTGGAATTAGTGGTTAAAGAGAGTAATGGAAAGGAAATAATTTAGCCAAAAAAGAGAAACCTCTACAAACCCACTATTCCCTTTCATCAAAGGTTGCAAAAGCAAAAGTCAGATACACAATTTTCAAATTTTTTTGAAGTCTTCAAGAAGCTGCATATAAACATACCATTTGTAGAGGCACTTGAAAAAATGTCATTTTATGCCGAATTCATGAAGGATATACTACCAAAGAAAAGGAGGCTTAGAGATCATGAAACAATAACCTTGACTGAAGGTTGTAGTGCCATCCTTGATAGAAAACTACCACAAAAATTGAAAGATCCAGGTAATTTTTACATCCCTTGCACTATTGGGAACATTCATTTTGGAAAGGCACTATATGATTTGGTTTCTAGCATTAACCTCATGTCATTATCAATCTTCTAGAGATTGGGATTTGGTAACGCTAAACCCACTTCAGTAATATAGCATATGGTAGACAGGTCAATTAAAAAACCTCAGGGTATTGTAGAAGATTTGCTAGTAAAAGTAGACAAATTCATCTTTTTGGTAGACTTCATTATGCTAGACATAGAAGAGGACTATGACATTCCTATCATACTCAGTCATCCATTCTTAGCAGCTAGAAAAGCACTCATTGATGTGCAAAAAGGTGAGCTTACAATAAGAGTGCAAGATGAACAAGTAACATTTAACATGTTCAAAGTAATTAAATTTTTTAATGATGATAATTCTAGTGATTGCTTTCGAATAGATAGTACTGATGAGCTAACCACTGATGTGCTTTACGACATGTGCCCTATTGATGCTTTAGAGTCTGCGCTTGTTAATTCCATAAACACACATACTAAGGAATACCATAACACTTATATAGGCGCATAAACTCATGTCTAGATCTTAACAAAACTTATTGAATCACCCCTACTTATGACTTTAACATATGATGCTATGAACAAGGAAATTAACTCAATAGAAAATGACTCATCCTATTTTAATTTTGAAAATATGGAATCAAAGGTTGATATTGTGAATTGTGTGAACTTTTTAGAGGACATGCCTCTTATATGTGTATCAAATGAAGTTGTGAAATGTCTTGAAATAAGCTCACGATTGAAACCATCCATTGAGGAGCCACCTAAACTAGAGCTTAAACCTTTACCTTCTCATCTTCATTATACATTTTTAGGTGATAACGATACATTTTCATTCATAATCTTGACTGATCTAAGTATGGAGCAAGTGGAAGCACTACTAAAGGTGCTAAGGAACTTCAAAAAAGCTATAGGTTGGTCTATTGTCGACATCAAAGGCATAAGCCCATCTATTTGCATGCACAAAATCATGTTAGAGGATAGGGCTAAACCCACCAGGGATGCACAATGCCTCTTAAATCCCATTATGAAAGAAGTGGTGAAGAAGGAAATTCTCAAGTGCCTAGACATGGACATTATTTACCCAATATCAGAAAGTGAATGGGTAAGTCCTTTCCAATGTGTACCGAAGAAATGAGGAATCATTATGGAGGAAAATGAGTCAAATGAGTTAATACCTACTAGGACTGTCATAGGATAGAGAGTATATATGGAGTTTTGTAAAGTAAATAAAGCTATAAGGAAGGAGCATTTTCCTTTCCAATTCATGGATCAAATGCTTAACCAATTAGATGTGGATTCTTTCTTTTGCCTTCTAGATGGATACTCTGATTATAACCAAATTATTATGGCACCTAAAGACCAAGAAAATACCACCTTCACATGTCCTTATGGAACTTTTTCTTTTAGGATAATTTCCTTTGGATTATGCAATGCACCTGCTACATTTCAACGTTGTATGATGGCCATTTTCTCAGACATGGTGGAGAAGCATCTAGAAATCTTCATGGATGATTTTTTGGTCTTTGGAAACTCATTTGATGAATTTCTACACTATCTCTCCCTAGAGTTACAAAGATGTGAAGAAGTGAATTTGGTTTTAAATTGTGAGAAAAGTCATTTCATGGTATATGAAGGTATAATATTGGGCCACAAAATCTCAATTAATGGTATTGAGGTGGAAGAGCTAAGATAGAAGTGATTGAGAAACTACCACCACCTGCTACGAGGAGTAAGGAGTTTTCTTAGGCATGTAGGTTTTTATCGTAGATTCATAAAAGATTTTTCCCAAATCTCTAAACCCTTGTGTAATCTTTTGGAAAAGGACATTCCTTTTAGGTTTGATGATAAATGTTTAATAGCATTTTAAGTGCTTAAAGAAAGACTAGTGTCAACTCCAGATATAGTCACACCAGATTGGAATAAGCCTTTTGAGTTGATAGATGATGCAAGTGATTTTACTATTGGAGTTGTTCTTGGACAACGAAGATACAAAATGTTTCGTGCCATATACTATTCAAGCAAGACACTAAATGAGGCTCAAATGAATTATGCTACTACAAAAAAAGAGCTCCTTGTCATTGTATATGTCTTTGAGAAATTTAGATCTTACTTGGTTTCACCAAAGTGATTGTCTACATGAATAATTCTATAATAAAGTATCTTATGACAAAGAAGGATGCAAAACCAAGATTGATAAGATGGGTGCTCCTTCTACAAAAATTTGAATTGAAAATTCATGATAAAAAAGGAATAGAAAATAAGGTAGCAGACCATTTGTCTAGGCTAGAAAGGGAAGCAAAAATGGAAGATAATATGGTGATTGGGGAATCTTTTCCATATGAGCAACTATTCTCGATAACACAAACAAAAGTCCAATGGTATGGAGAAATTGCAAATTTTCTTGTGGCCAACATTCTTCCATTGAACCTCACATGGCAACAAAAGAAGAAGTTCTTCCATGAAATTAAATAGTATTTTTCGAATGACCCTTACCTCTATAAAAAATGTGGTGATGGTATTTTAGGAAGGTGTATCCTTAATGATGAAGTTGAAAGTATAATTTACCATTTTCATTGCTCAAATATGGAGATCATATTGGGAGCTCAAAAATAGTAGCTAAGTTACTTCAATCAAATTATTATTGGCATACACTTTTTAAAGATGCTTACAGTTATGTAAAGATATATGACAGATGTGAAATGATAGGTAATATTTCAAAAAGAGATGAGATGCTTCTGAATAGTATACTTCAGCTAGAATTGTTTGATGTATGAGGCATCGACTTTATGATACCAATCCCACCATCCTTTGGTAACCAATATATACTTGTAGGAGTGGATTACGTGTCAAAGTGGGTAGAAGCCATTGCTAGCAACAAATGTGATGCCAAAGTTGTCATGAAATTTATGAAGAAAATCATTTTCACTAGGTTTGAAACTCTTAGGATCATTATTAGTGATGGAGGAAGTCACTTTTACAATAAAGCATTTAATTCTTTATTTTCTAAATATGGGATTAAGCATAAAGTGTCTACATTTTACCATCCCCAGACAAGTGGGCAAGTAGAGGTATCCAATAGAAAAGTCAAAAGAATTTTGGAGAAAACTGTGAACATCTCTAGGAAGGATTGATTATCTAAGTTGGATGATGCTTTATGAGCATATAGAACTGCATTTAAAACACCATTTTTACCACCCCGTATAAGCTAGTTTATGGAAAGGCTTGTCACTTACCATTAGAATTGTAACACAAAGCATATTGGGTATTGAAACAGTTGAATATGTCCATAGATGTAGCTAGTGAGAAAAGAATGCTTCAAATAAATGAATTGGATGAATTACGGTGCAAAGCTTATGAAAATGACAAGCTTTACAAGGAAAAGACAAAAAGATGGCATGACAAAAATATTGTGCACTATATCTTTGAATCAGGTCAGAAAGTGTTACTATATAACTCAAGACTCAAATTGCTTCCAAGTAAATCAAATAGTCGATGGTTAGATCCATTCATCATCACTAAGGTAACCAACCATGGAGCCATTGAATTAGAAAACAAAGATAAAGAGCTATTTTTAGTTAATGGGCATAAGGTGAAGCACTTTTATGAACATCAATTATCAAATGAAACATCTGTGATAACCTTAGTGGATGCACCTTAGGACATGATATGACAGTCTAGTAAACGACGCTAAACGTGAAGCTGGTTCGGAGGCAACCCAACGTTATTTTAAATATATTTTTATTAATTTTGTTTTATAGGTGAATTAATGTGGAGAGAAATGACGTAATAAGAATGAGCATTTCAATGACAGATGTGATGTGCCATGATTAAGGGATTTTTCTTTTATTTTTTCATATTTATATATGCACATTGGGGACAATGTGCAATTTTAGTTTATGGGAGGGAACTTCATTCTCTACATTATTTTTTCTACTATGCATTTTAAATATTTAGGAATTGTTTTTAGGGATTTTTTTATTTTATTTTGAGGATGCTTTTAATCATGATTTAGGTAGAAATTGATAAATATATTGTAACTAAATTCATACATACTTGATATGAAACATATGAATTCAATGATAAAAATTGGTTGTCGTGACTAGGATAAGTAATGTAACATATTTGTTAAGATATTTACATTAATTATGTGACATGCTTGCTAGTTTTGAGAGAATTGATTCAAATTTTTATGCACATGTTCATGATTGATTTTGGTGTTCTTATTGAGAGAAAATTTGTAGTGAGTTATGCAAGTTGATAAGATCCACCAAGTTTTAGAATCTATTTGATCATATCTTGAGGCGAAATCCTATATAGTATTTAGCAAGAGAAAGGATTTAGGTCTTATTTGGATCGATTGAACCTTTCAAGCTAACCACTTTTAATATTTTTAGTCGCCTATTTGAGCTTAACAAATAACTTTTCATATCTTTAAGCTAAATTTAATGTATAACCAATAAGCATTACCTTTACCCACACACCTTTTGGCTTGTATGAAAAGGAAAAAAATGCAATCTTGTGTTATGCTATAGCGAAAGGTGAAATGTAATGCACCCTATAAAAAAGAAAAAAAGAAAACTCACAACACAATTATTGCTCTAAAGAAAAGGAAATAGAATTGAAAATAAGTTTGGGAGTGTTGTGAAGTTAAAAAGAGAGAGAAAAGAGACAAAATAGGGTGCATTGAAATATCAAGTAAAAGCTCAATTGTAGTTAAAAATGCATAATGAAAAAAAAAATAGCAAAGGTGTTGGCAGAGCTTAAATATCTTCATTTATTGACCCCCCACCTAAGTCTTACATTACAACCATGTAAATTCCTTATTGATCTTGAGCTAAGTGCATATTTATATTAGTAGAGAGGGATGTGAAAATAGACTTATGAGACTTGTTCTAAGATTGAATTGATTAGCATGCTCATATAAGTTGATTTCATGAGTGCATTGGATGGTATCATGTGTACCACAAACACACAAATCAATTTGTCAAAAACCTTCATTATCCTTGTATTGTTTGAACGTTAATTGATGAATATGTGAACCTTCTTATCATAGGATTCTACGACTTTGGAGATAGATAGTTTTCGTAAAATATGCATGTACTAATAGAAGTATATTTATGAATATATTACCCATGTTATTTTATTGATAACTCTGTGTTTTAGAGTTATTTTGTCCAATTTATTAATTCTAATTTCTATGTTCTTAAGGTTTTTAGTTAATTTTAAGTTTCCAAAAATTTTGTTTGGTGTTAGTTTTGTAAGAATTTATATTTTGAGAGAAAAGGAAACAATTTGAATTAAAAGAGGACTAAAATGTAAATAACAAAAGTTGAAAATTTAAACTTTTTTGGTGCAGAATGCAGTTCCACATGCAGAATGAGTCAAGAGTGTCTTGAGCCGTTGATGAGCAGAATCGTGATTGCCAAATACTTTGATGAACGAAAACTTGATGAACGAAAACCGGCATCGCCGATTTTGCCAATACTTTGGTTTTATATTTATAAAACTCTCGCAAGTGCACGAATCATTTCATAGAAAATGATAAGTATACTCCCAAGGTCGATCTAAGGAAGGAATGTATGTGGTTTTTAATTTATTATTCAAACTCTTAAAAATGAAATTAAATCCTAAACATCCTGTCACGATATTTTGGGGTTTTGTGTTTTTAATCTAATAACATAAAAATAAACATAGATTAAATAAACATTTGTGCAAATTTAATCTTTATAATGGTGGAGTATTTATGGATATAATAACTAAGTTAATTATGCTTGCTCATATTATCTAGGTTATTAAAGATATGAATTGATATTTATTGATTCTCCCTTTTTTGTATGAATACCACCTTTGGTGGGGTTAGATATTCTTTGTTAACTAAAAAAATCAATTAACACCTATGGGTGGGGTTGATAACTAATTTGGTTAATTAAATTAATTCCTTTTTCTAAGAGATTGAAAATGAACCATTTAAATGCCACCTTTGGTGGGGTTAGACAGTTTAAACTTTATTCAAGGTGTCCAAATTAAACCTAAGAATTTAGTTATCCAAGTACTAACTTTCAAGTTTTAAAACCACTATGAAAACATGTTGTCAATACATTTTCAGATAATAATTCTTATAAAAACTTTTGAAATAGAGCTTTACACTCTAACCACCTAGGAGGCGATTGTATCAACAAATAAAAGAAGCACTACTCTAAATCGAGACGGATAACTAAACCTTAAAATCTAATTTTGATTTAAGTTTGTAATGAAAAATAATATATTTCTCTCTAACATTCTTAATATAAAATCTTGAATAAAAATAAAATCAATTCATTTTAGACATTTTTACCTGTTTAATATTTCGCAACCGTCACAACGTTATTATTATAGCATTTTTACAAATAGCTAGCACGGTTAAATTTAATCACAGACAAATTAAATATAACATGTAAGAATGAAGCATAAAAAGTAAGTGCAAAGGAAATAAAATCCTTACGATGCTTGACGCTATTCCGTTGCTAGAAAAACTCCAGCGGAATTTGCACTCCCGTTTATTGAATCAAAGAGCTAAAATATTACAAAAACATAACTAGTTCACCGCAAAAAGGGAAGAACTCTAAATCTAAGAGAAATTAACTAAGAAAAACTAAAAACTAAGAAAACATAAGAAAAACTAAGAAATCTAAGAAAAGAGAGAAAGAAAGAGAGAAAAGAATGTTTTTGGAGGTTTTGAAGGTGTGTTTTTTGAAGTGAAGGGAAGGGGGTATTTATAGGTGAGGATGGAGAGAAAAAATGAGTAAAAAATGTTAAAAAATGTAAACACGCGTAATGGAAATCTTTGGTGTCATTGATGGCCGTCGACGCGATGACGTCATCAGGCGGCGCACGTGAAAAATGAGTGTCGGCGCGCGGATAAGCGGTAACCCGCGCGCTTTGCGCATGAATGATAACCCGCGCAATTTGGGCGGATCTGAGGTCTTTGGGTGCGGCGAATACAGGCGGCCCAGCGGACGTTTTTGTCCTTTTTGACCCATTTTGTCCAATTTTTCCATATTTGTCGACCTTTACGCATTTATTTATTAATATATTTGTGATGTATTGCTTCTAGTATTCCTCTTTGAGTCTTTAAGTTGCATTTTTACGACAAATTTATATAAATATATGATAAAACATATAAATATATATATATATTTAATCCATTAATTTGCATAAAATCATGGTTATTTTAGTGCTTTTTGAGCACTCATCACAACCCCCAACCATCTTCTTGCTAGTCCCTTAGCAAGAGAAGCGATAAAAACTAAAAATTAAACTATCCTAAATCACTTTCGTGGATTGAAACGGTTGCATTTAGCCTATGCAACAAGCCTTTAAACCCCTAGGTTGCCCTAGTGGACGAGTTTGAGTCTCGTGTGAGGTTTTGAAGAATGATACCGACAAACATTGAACTAAATGTAAAAATAAAAAAAAAACAATAAAAACAATGAAATCAAAAACTAAAATTACAACAAAATCAAAAATTAATTTTTTTTTTAATAAGAGAAAACAACATATCACAAAAATGTCTCATACTTTTTAATCTCCTTTAAGATCATAAATAAAATTTCAAGCATAAGTTATTTTAATCTCTTCAAACAATCATGATTTATTATAATAATTAGTCGAAAATCATTTTCATATTTCATGTCAAAAATGTATCAATTTAATTTCACCCAATTTCAGTGTCATGAATCAGAATTCGCTTCGACTCTATTCCTCACAAGTCAGTACTCTCGAAACACTGAATCCTATGGGTTACGCATTTATTTATTAATATATTTGTGATGTATTGCTTCCAGTATTCCTCTTTGAGTCTTTAAGTTGCATTTTTAAGCCAAAATACCTGAAAAACAATAAAAATACCCGTGATTCCGAAAACGACAAATTTATATAAATATATGATAAAACATATAAATATATATATTTTTAATCAATTAATTTGCATAAAATCATGGTTATTTTAGTGCTTTTTAAGCACTTATCAGCCGTAGGATCAAAAATTCAACAGTGCAGATATTAACCTCTTTATCATAGGAACATTGATTGATAAATGTATGAACCTCCTTATCATAGGATTGTAGAACTTTTGAGAGGGATAGTTTTCGTGAAATATATATGTACAAATACAAGTATATTTATGAATATGTTACCCATGTTATTTTATTTTAGTCATACTTGGTTTTACTTGAGGATAAGTAAAGAGTTAAGTTTGGGGGTGTGATGACTCTATGAAAGTAGAATCATTAGTGCACTATTTTACTTAATACTTACTTTTTTATTTAATAAATAGTATTTTTGGGGCTAAAAATATTAAAATATAAACTTTTTAGTGAAAAGGGGTGAAAATATAATTTTTAGAATTTTTATGGATTTTTATGAATTTTTAGCACATGGCTAATTAGAAGTTGTCATGTGTACTACCATGCAAGCAGAGGAGCTGACTGGACAAGCCACGAAGACGCCATGCAAGTAAGGACAATGAATGTAGATTTCCACGTATAAGTAGGAAGAACCGTGTGCCACATGTTAGCATGGTGTTCAATTCGAGTTCGGAGTACGGTCAAACCTTCATGCCACATGTCACCACTCTACTCATCCAAAAGTTCCATCTATATGCCACAAAATCTGTTACTGTGAATCACGTTGCACCGTATGGCATTGACTCCGCAGGCGTTGACTCAAACTAGTCTCCCCTACCACACATCATGCTCTGATTCGCCCAGTGAATTATGTATGCCATGTGTCATGCTATGATTGGTTGGAACTATTCATTTTTCTTCTTTTGATCTAATAGTCCTAATTGCACCTGAGCTATATTTAAGATCCTAATCATCCTATAAATCCTAAAAGGTCGTCATTAGCTTAATTTGGGTCAGTTTTTGGAGCTAAAAGAGAGAATAATATAGAAAAATTCAAGGGGGGATATAATTTTGGTGGAGATTCAAGAGGATATTAACACTACAATTCAAGAGATTGATTGTATTTCTTCTTCTACTGTTTTCTTTATTAATTTTTGTCTTTCTTTATGAAAAATATGAGCTTTATGAAAAAAAAATTATGTATAGTTAATTTATTAATCTAGGGATCTTATGAACCCAATTTTCACCATGTGTTGATCTATCTTTTTACCCCAAGAATAATTTTAATTATATTATATTATTTAATCTAATTTTTATGCAATTAATTGTTTGGCTAACAATTTATCTATAGAGACAATTAAATAGATTTGAGAGAATTATTTAATTGTTTGTCTTGATTAAATAACACGCATAGTTTCTAGGCAGAGATGTATGATTCTTATGTATGTGATCCATAATTGATCAACTTAATGAGTAGCATGCAATTTAATTCGCATGAGAGTGTGATTAAATTAATTACTATATGGTGTGTAGTTTACTTAAGAGAAAAATACATGCTAGGTTAAATTCAATTGATTAGCTATTTAATCAATTGATAATTATAATGGAGAGATTTTAGTTATTCGCATGTTTAGAAAATTTGGGGATTAAGTATTCTTAGATATTTTCTCATATATCTTCTTAGTTACCAAATCTGATTTAATTAATTATTTTTATTTACTTTTAGTTATTTTAATTTTCCTTAAAATATAAAACACAAAAAATTGAATTTTATTTTTTTAATTTTAAAAATTAATTTCTAGTAAAATAATCTCTATGGGAACAATCTTTTCTTATCATTATATTACTTGTTATAATATGTATACTTGTGTATTCATTACACACACAATTTGTGTGGCAATCAATGGGCAAAGGCAAATAAGTGGGAGGGCAAGTTCATTGATAAGGATGAGAATCTGGCCAAGGCTATATATGATTTGAGTGACAACTTGAGGCACTTTGAGATGCTTAGGGAGACTTTGAGAAACTCAAGGGTGAGGTTTAATCTTGTAATATGAGATTGATTGATGATGCCAAAGAAACATTTTCTCACAAACAAGAGAATATAAAGTATGACCTCAACGCCATGATCATGCAGCTTTCTTTGAGTGTCAAAATCAATGATAATATGGCCATGGACTCATTCAAGAAAGAATCCAAAAGGAAAAGCCTCAGTCAATACTACTATCAGATCTTCAACATCCCAGCTACACCACCGTACTCACCCACACAAACCCAAAATAAAGGTGATGACTAGGATGAAGACTCCAAGATAAGTGATGGTGGACTAGGGATGGAAATGATCAAGCTATAGCTAGAGATGGAGTTGGATATCCTTAACTCTTTAGTGGGCTTAAGGCCCTTTACTTTTGAAAGACTTGACCCTTCCTAATTTTTGTATAGGCATGATCTACTCTTGTAACCAACCTACACATTGTCTTTAATAAAACATTATTTTGAGGGGTTTATGTATTATATATGCATTTATAGCATTCATTAATGATGTTGACTCACCTCATCACTAGTAGGACATTTGTCCTACTATTTATCCTAATTTCATTCCCTTTAAAAGGATATTAAGGATACTTGTAATTCATATGCCTTATTTTGTTTGAAGAACATAAAAATTTGACTCCATCTTTTTTGTTCATAACGAATGGATTCTAACTAGTTAAATAGATGCTCAACTTAAGCTTTAAAATTAGAGAATGCTAGGCTTAACACATAGGTAGAGAAATTAATTACCAAGTTCTTCAACCATAAGGATAAGCTTTGTCTTTATGAATAGAAAAGTGTGAACTCAAGTCCTATAAAGAGTAGCTATCTCAAACTCGGACACGTGAAATAAGGACTCTAACTAAAATGGTTGCTTTGGTTGTTAGGGAATCCCATTGGGCAAACCTTTACATGAAGTAATCTGAATGAGTGTTTCTCAAGGTGATAAGTGTTATTGAGGAATTGGAACATTCAATTGTTAACTCAAGTTTAGCCTCCACCAAGGTAGGAGCCAAGATCTGTAATAAATTTTTCAAGATTCAAGCCGAGTTGTTGTCTTGAGTAGAAGAGGAAAACAAAGACACTAGTCATGCATCGAAATGTATTAAGGATTTTTGGTAATTTTGGGACAACAAGCTCCTTATTAATAAACGTTTAAAGCTTTGTAAGCTCAATCAATGTAACTTTATTTTTCAATAGAATGGACTTGTAAATCTCAATCAATATAATAAACTTATAGTCTAACTTAGACAATTGTCATAGCTCAAGTAGGTGGAATAAGGCAATTATTAGAGTTGTTACCTAATCTATGAATGAGGTAACCTTTTAATGACATAGAATTTTAAGGGATAGCCCTATACCTGGTTCTTAACCGAGGTGATTAGCTCAGGACATGGAATTTTAAAGGAGAGCGCTCAACTTGGTCTATGATTGAGATGATCACTACTTCAATATGTACCAATGGCCTCGATTTTAACCATGACCATAGGTCTATGGCTATGGTTATAAGACAAGGTAACAACCTATGTCCTTGGTTTTTTAATAACCGAGGCCATAGGTATACCTTATGGCCACGGTTTACTTATAACTGAGGCCATACGTACACCCTATGGCCACGGTTTTCTCATAACCGAGGCCATAAGTAAACCTTATGGCTAGGGTTTTCTAATAACTCAGGCCATAGGTACACTCTATATCCTCGATTTTCTAATAACCAAGGCCATAGACTTGTAATTAAAATGATATCTATTGTTTTGCTTACACTTAAATCGTGACTATATAAATCTCAATTTAGCTCATTTTTAAATATAAATTAAAATAAATTGAGAAAATTAAGATTAATTATATTAAACTTAAGAGAGATATTACATTAAGAGTTTAATAGATCGATACACTAAAACACATATAATAAAAACTAGCTAAATAAAGTGTTCCAAAAATATAAAAATATACATGAAAAAACTTTTATGCTGCTAACTAATCAAATTATTTACAATCTAAATCAATCTGAAAATATTTTATATGTCCCATGGTAATTTTTTTTTATAAGAGTCAAATTATTGCATTTTGTTATGATTAAATGTTGATATTTGTGTGAAAATTGCATTTATTTGATTATTTAATCCACAAATGTCATTTCACGGGTATTTTGTTTTAAAGTGCAATTTCAGGTAAAATTATAATTTTGGAGAAGATTGGGACAAATTCCAATGAACGGGATTGAGTGCAAATAAAAAGAAAAGAAAATTTCAAAATTTGGAATTTCACCGCCGGCGAAAACCTTAAAGAGAATACGTTGAAAATCATGCAGGGAGCACGGGTTTTGGCAAAGCAATCTCGCCACCAGCCAAAGAAATCTCGCCACCAACCAAAGAAATCTTGCCGCCGGCCAACTTCATCTCGCCGCCGGCCAACTTCACCTCGCCACCGGCCAAGTGCATTTGGCCGCCAGCCACATTGATCTCACCGCCGGCGAAATTTAGCGGAATAAAAATCACAACTTTTCCAGAAATCTCACCGCAGCAAGAATAATGTTGCTGCCGGCGAGTTTCGTTCAAAAACACATTTGTTATGTTGTTTTGTTCCAAAATTGCCCCCCAAACCCTAGATCTATATATACATTATGATGGAGTAAGAGGGGGATGGCAGAGAGAGCAGATTTGAGTTATTTTTGGAGGAGAAAAAGGTTGGAGAAGCTTGAAGGATCATCACCATTGTTGCTACCAAGTCTTCATCTTCAAGAGTTTTTTCATCTCTTCTCCTTAGCTTTTATTTTCTGCATTTTATTCATATTTGTTATTCATGGATTCAATTGAGAATATGTGTGTTCTTATTTCCGTTATGAACTAAATTATTTTTGCTAAGGCTATGATGTAGTTGAATCAAGAAAATCTGATTTCTTGTGTTATCGTTATATGAATTCATTGTTTTCAATTTGAGTATTTATTTCCATGCTTAATGCTTTTAAATTTCTGATCAAGATTTAGATGATTTGTTGCATTATATTGAGGCCGAGAGGAGATGTGTAATGAATGCTTCTTGTGATAAATACCGTATGTTGAATGCGAGTTTGACACATAATGCATGATGTATGTGGTTATTCTAGAAATTCCATAAATCGAAATGTGCTTATTTGTGATTAAATCTTCATAGAAATATAGTTTGTTTTCATAGATAAGTAATTCTAATATAACTCGAGAGAGAGTATTATATAAGTTTGGGTTTTCCAACCATCACTTTTAACTTTGATTCTCATATAACATGACTTGAAATCGGATTGAATTGATTTAGCGAAATCAAATGCCTTAGCATTTTTAATCATTTGTGAGCAACATTAAATTTTGTTATTTGCGTTTAGTTTTAAGTTAATTTACTTCTTAAACAAATTCAACAATTTGGTTTTCAAATAAAATTAGGATTAGTCAATTTCGGTACTTAGTAACGCCATTCCTTGTGGGTTCGATATTTGTACTTTTGTACACTTTATTACTTGAACGATTCGTACACTTGCGAAAATACGCATCATTGTTCTTTAAAATCTTCATCCTTGACAACATGTATTAATTTCCTCATAAAAAAATAGCATCTAATATAAGCATACCAACACCCAGATTAGATGAATATAATCCTACATATACAACATCCAAAACACAAGAGTACTCTTGATGAGTGCTCAAAAAGCACTAAAATTACCATGATTTTATGCACATTAATTGATTAAAAATATATATATTTATATGTTTTATCATATATTTATATAAATTTGTCTTTTTCGGAATCACGGGTATTTTTATTGTTTTTCAGGTATTTTCGCTTAAAAACGTCACTTAAAGACTCAAAAAGGAATACTAGAAGCAATACATCACAAATATATTAATAAATAAATGGGGAAAGGTCAACAAATATGGAAAAATTGGACAAAATGGGTCGGAAAGGTCAAAAATGTCAAAAAGGAGAAAATCGCGCCCGAACCGACCCGCCTGCACGCGCGGCGGGGCGCCAATCCGCGCACAAGACAAGCGCGAAGGCTGCTGTTGTCAGCTTCATTCAAACGCAGCGCGGCAGGTGCGCTGCTTAGCGCCCTTTGTGCGTGCCCCACGGCCCTCCGCGCGCGCCGACGCCATTTCGCCCCATTTTTCACGTGCGGCTTGTGACGTCATCTTGACGTCATCAATGACTCTCTCGCATGTGCATTACGCGTTTTCACCATTTTTTAACATTTTTCACCCACTTTTTCTCTCCATTCTCACCTATAAATACCCCCCTTCTCTTCACTTCATACCACACCTCAAAAACACACTTCTCTCTTCTTTCTTTCTCTCCACTTCTTAGTTTTTTGTTTTTTTTGTTTTTCTTATGTTTTAGATAGTTTTTCTTATGTTTTTCCTAGTTTCTCTTAGTTTTAGAGTTCTTCCCTCCTTGCGAAGAACTAGTTATGTTTTTGTAATTTATTAGCTTTTTGATTCAATAAATCGGAGTGCAAATTTCGTTTGGAGGTTTTCTAGCAACGGAATGGCATCAATCTTGTAAAGGATTTTATTTTCTTTCTTGAGTTATTTTTATGCTTTATTCTTACATGTTATATTTAATTTGTCTGTGATTAAATTTAACTGTGCTAGCTGTTTGTAAAAATGATATAATAATAACGTTGTTATGCTTGCGAAATATTAAATAGGTAAAAATCTCTAAAATGAATTGATTTTATTAATTTGGACATCTTGAATAAAGTTTAAACTGTCTAACTCCACCAAAGGTGGCATTTAAATGGTTCATTTTCAATCTCTTAGAAAAAGGAATTAATTTAATTAACCAAATTAGTTATCAACCCCACCCATAGGTGTTAATTGATTTGTTTAGTTAACAAAGAATATCTAACCCCACCAAAGGTGGTATTCATACAAAAAAGGGAGAATCAATAAATATCAATTCATATCTTTAATAACCTAAATAATATGAGCAAGCATAATTAACTTAGTTATTATATCCATAAATACTCCACTATTTATAAAAGATAAAATTTGCATAAATGTTTATTGAATCTATGTTTATTTTTATGTAAGTAGATTAAAACACAAAAAAAACCCAAAATATCGTGATAGGATATTTAGGATTTAATTTCATTTTTAAAAGTTTGAATAATAAATTAAAAACCACATACATTCCTTCCTTAGATCGACCTTGGGAGTATACTTATCATTTTCTACGAAATGATTAGGAATTCTGAGAGTTTTATAAATATAAAACCAAAGTATTGGCACGATCGGCGATGCCGGTTTTATCTCATCAAGTTTTTGGCACCGTTGCCGGGGATGACTCCGTTGCAGGGATGGCATCAAAGTTTTTGACAATCCCGATTCTGTTCATCAACTCTCAACTTATTTATTCTTAATATATAGGTTACACCATGATTATAGTGTCATAAAAATGTCTATAATAAATGACACCGTGTGACAGTACCTATGAATATAAGCATCTACTATATATGAACATACCAACATCCAGATTACATGAACATAAGCAATACCTTATAATACTATAATAAGTTCTTCAATCTACATTTGTTCTTGCATATACAACAAATGGTCCATAATAAGTCATTCTTTAACCTATTCAAGAGTAAAATTTGGAATGCTTATCTAGCCTCTAAGTAAATTTATGATACTCGATCTAAAACGAAAAATTGAGAGACAATTCAACGAAATCAGTACTACCCATATCAATAACAACAACATTATTATTATTTATTACTACCCATATCAATAACAGCAACAACATTACTATTTAGTAAAATTCATATCAATAACAACAGCAGCATTATTATTTAGTACTACCCATATCAATTATAGCAGCAACATTATTATTTAGTACTACCCTATCAATAACAAAAACAGCATTATTATTTAGTACTACCCATATCAATTACAACAAAAGCATTATTATTTAGTACTATCCATATCAATTACAACAAAAGCAATATTATTAGTACTATCCATATCAATTACAAATAACATAGGCTTTTTCTTTCTTTCTTTTACTTCGTTCTATTTCTATCTTATTTTTTCTCTAATATATTATTTAGTTTTCTTCCCTATTTAGTAAGGCATTTGCTTATATATAAGTCCACTGGAAATAAAAATGAAAAAGGAACTCTAAATCCTCTTTCATTTATCCAAGAATACAAACTCCAATTAGAATTGGAAACTTTGAAAAGTTCTAGAATCTTAGATATTATTAGGAAAATTATTCTAGGAATTTGTTTAAATGAAAAAAAGGGATAGAGCTTCAGCAAAGACATACCTATGAAACAATTGAGCCTATTCCAACCATCATCCAAATTTCAGAAATTGATCTTTGTCAAATCCAAAAGTGGCCTTCAAATAGTACTACATATGTAGTTTATATGACCTTTTAAGTTACGGAATCAAAACTATTCGAACAAGTATGTGAAAAACTATGAAAGAATAATATCATCGATATACTAAAATATATTGTTTGGGTTGTGTTGTGTTGTCTCATTTAGAGAAAATAAAATGTGCAAGCATACATGGTCACAAGTAATAAAATTTGATAAGTAGAGTATCATTCCCATGGAGATTTGTCACTATAGTTTGTTGAGTACTAAAATTGTTTCCCTCTGATTTTATCCAAAACCATCATTAATTGTTTCCCTCTGACTAATGTAGTAGACAAGGTGTTGGACCTTGTTTCTTTCGATAAGGAGTACGACACTATAAGTATGAGGAATAACGCTCAAATATTAATATAAAGTTTTGCCTGTGATAAGGCTAACTAGTATTAGAGACTTGCTCAGATACTATTTGATTCCTTGGAAAGCTTTGTCACAATCTTCATTTTAGAAAATTGATGTGTCATTTCTTAACATTTTAAAGAATGGCAAGCATAGGTCAATACATTTGGAAATGAATCTGTTAAGTGCCACTATTATTTTGTTTAGTTGTTGAATTCCTTTCAGAATACTAGGAGGTTTCATGTTAACCAAGGGCTTGTATCTTGTCTAAATTAACCTCAATTCCCTAGGTAGATACAAGATATCCCAGGAATTTCCCTGAAGTAACACCAAAAACATATTTTTTAGGGTTTAGTCTCGTATTGTACCTTTGGATCATACAAAATATTTCCTCAAAGTCTATAACATGGTTTATAAGTTGTGCTAACCTGACCACCATATCATCCACATATACTACCATATTTCTTCCTAACTGGTCAATAAAGATCTTATTGATGAATCGTTGAGACGTAGCTCCTATATTCTTTAAACCAAAGGGCATTCGAGTGAAACAGAAGAACCCTTCTTCAATAATAAAAGACATTTTCTCTTTTATCTTCTGGGTGTATTTTAATTTATGATAACTGGAATATGCATCAAGAAAACTAATCAAACCAAACCCAAAGGTAGAATCGACCAACTTATCAATACTTGGTAGAAGAAAGCACTCCTTTGGGTAGGCATCATTCAAATCTATAAAGGCTACATACATACTGGGTGATCCATAAGCCTATTTCACTAGCACCATATTGGACAACCAAGTTGTGTTGTCTACATCTCTAATAATCTTCATATCTTTAAGTGTTGTGACCTAACCTTTAATCACCTCATTTTTTCTCTTGGAAACTTTCTCTTCCTTTGTTTGATAGGTCTAGCTTTTGGATCAACATTTAGCCTATGGATTACAATCTTTAGGTAAATTCCAAGCATATATACAAGCTTCCATACAAAGACATCGGAGTTGGCTCTTAGGAGTTTGATACTTGCTCCTTAACATTCATTGTTAAGTCGGCGCTCAATTTTAAAGAATGGTCATCCCTATTATCTTCAACTTGTAAATCTTAAACTTCATTTGAATCAACCAATTCCACTAGCCATCTTCCCCTAGTCTTTTTTGTTGAGAGCCATAATGTAATTGCTTCTTTGGAACCACCTCTTTCGTTATAGCATTAAAACAACTCCTAGCCTTTTCTTGGTCTCCATATCTCTTTTTTTGCCTTCCTTGGTTGAATATTTGATGACTTGGTAGAGATTAGATGGAACTTATTTCATCTTATGTATCCATGGTATACCAATAATGGCATTGTAATGGGCTAGGACATCAATCACCATAAATTTGGTTATAATTATTGATCTCGTTGCCATGACAGGTAACATCGTGGTCTCAAATGCATAGGTAGTGCTAATATTGAATCCCGCAAGACATGGGTCCCTCTTCATGATGTCGCATTCTTTCACACCTAGTGCTTTCATTATTGATAAGGTCAATAGAGCTCCCAATATCAATCAAGATTTTGTAGACATCGTAGGACCCCACTCATAAGGTGATTGTAGCTGAGGACATCCCTCTATTCAAATTATAAACATAAGGTAATCAACGAAAGTATCTAGTGTGGCTTTTACGTGCATTATTAGAGGTCTCATTGGGCCTAGGTCCTTCATGTATAGTATGGATGGTTTCATATTAGCTTCATTGTGTGGCTCTATCCTGTTAATTGGTGGAGCATGTAGCCTTACAGGTTCACATTGGGCTAATCGATCAGCACCTCTACTATCATTTCCTACGAGGTCACTTAAATACCCTTGGGACAACAAATCTTCTATTTCCTTTTTCAAATGTCTACAATCTCACATTTCATGGCCTATATCTTTATGAAAGTCACACCATTTAGAGGTTAAGTTTCCCCATTTTTCATGGCCATCTAACATTTTGCTCATTATCCATCCTCAAGAAAAGTTGAGCTAGACTTCCTCTCAAAATTGGACCTTTGAAAAGAGATAATGACCTACCCTAAGGTCCCCTATCTTTTGGTCACTGACCACCCCCTTTTGTGATTTGTACAAAAGTCTTTATTTTTGTTAATCATTTTGTCTTAGTTTGATATGTCCATAATTTTCTCCTTTTTCCTTTTATGGTGCAACTTCCAAAATAGCCTTGCTCTTCTTGTCTAATTTCAACTCTCTTTCTAAATTTACAAACTTTATGGCCTCTCTATAAGCCTCATCCATCATATGTGGAACAATTTTGGTTAATTCAACAAACAAATCAAAAATTCTTAATAAACCTCATCTAAAAGCTTCTATGGTAATAGAATTGAGACAATCCATTATTTATAGCTTTTCTTCTCTAAAACCCTTTTCATGTATTCCTTAATAAACTCTCAATTTCCCTAGGTGTTCGAGAAAAGGTGATAAGATTCTTTCCTCGTGGGCTTGTTGCTAGCATATTTGGTGGTGAACAACTTGTCAAATTGAAAGAATGAGGTTATGATACGAGATGCCAAGTTATAAAACCACATTTGAGTGCGATCACATAGAGTAGTACAAAGCGTTTGCACATTATAGCATGTCCCTTGTCTAGGGTGAGGCTCATAGGGTCCATAACTATCTTGAAATATTGAACGTGAGTTATCTGTTCCTTTATCCCTTAGTAATCTAGACACTTAGGAGCATTAAATTTGGTTAAGGGCTCATTTTTCTCTATTTCGTCAGAGAAAGGAGATACTCACAATTGTTCACAATCCTTATATATATCATAGTGTGACTTACCTTGTCTTTCCTTTTGTTAGTTTCTTTAAGGGCCTCATCTTGTTTTCTATTTTTTTCTTCTAATGCTTGGAATCATGCCTCCCATATCTTTCATCCTTCTAGTAATTGTTCATTATTGAGTCCAACTACAATAGGAGGAGGGACACCATCTACTACATTCTTAACCTGGACATGCTCATTTATTATAGGATTTGGCCCAAAGTTACCAACCAGGTTGTTAACTCGACCTGACAAGAAGTCAGTGTCTATTTGTGTGTACAATGTTCTATTTTCCAGTTTGTGCTAGCCTAGTCTCCTTTATCTCTCTTCTCACCTCAAGAAGCTAATGAGGCAACTCTTGATGGAGGTTGATCTCACCTCGTACCTCGGTTCATGGTTCAGCTCGAGCCTTTTCATGGATTTGCAAGGTATGGTTCTGTAATGAATATGCTATTCCATTCCATAGTCTCAATCTTTCCTTAGCTCACGTTCCAACCACGACGAATGTGGTTCTTAGAGAACGCAATGTGGGGATCTTGCTCACAAGGTCTCTCTCTCAAAACTTGGGATGAATTAAGGTTCAACCTTCAAATGCTAAGCCTCACCGTTGGCACCAAAATGGTGGAATGATCTTATTTTTAGAGAGAGAAATTAGAGAGAAGTTAGAGAATTAAATGAATTGTGTGAATCTCATATAAGTTCCATATATATATATAGGACATTACATATACATATGTCAATCACATAAGGGTAGACGCTACAGGATGTCGGGGAGTACATAGGTCGAAACTAATTTTAATTAAGGTTGACCACTTTGATGACTCAGCCTTCCAATACTGAAAGTTACTCTATATAAGTGAAGACACTCTATGTTTATTGTCGTAGGCACATGCATAAATTTCATTTTCTAGAACAATACATCCTATGGCTCGGGCGATTCATGGGTCGGGTTCTAAGTCGAACCATATGTTCAAACATTAAACTTGTTATTATGTTTAAGCAGATCTTATATATTGAATGACTGATCGCTTGCTTGTAAACATACATGCAAAATGCTTGAACAAGTTTCATTTAACAAGGAAATTTATATTGAATGGTTGGTACCTATTTGAAAATGCTTGTAAACATTGAACAAGTTTTGTACCTATTTGACACTCTATCTGTTTCAAACTGTTTCAGAACAGTTTTGAAGTTTGAAACTGCTTGTTTCTGTTTAAGTTGAAACGTGTCCAAAATACATGCAATACATGTTAAATATTGCAATATAGATTGCATTCAAGAACTAAAAATATTACAATACATGCATTCAAGAACTGAAAATAACTTCAGTTTTCTATTGCTAAAACATGAAAACTAATTACATTGCCTCTGAAAATAACTCTAGTCTCCTACACAAACATGAAGAAAAAACCATAATAACATGAGTGTAATAGTGAAACAAAATTTCAATCTCTTATTTTTTCCTTCTAGCATGCGACATAGTTTAAGCATTCCATTGATAACTTCAGTGTTTCTTCTAGTTATAGGGAGTCAATCCAGTAAAAATAATTACATTGCCTCTGCCCATAAAAAAATTAAAGAGTATTAAAGGATCCTTAAACATAGAAACAGTTACGGTTCAAGCATAATAACTAAATCTACCTAAGAAAAATCCTAAACAACAATATAATATACTTACATTTTGAGACCCATAAAAACGACACCCTGGATTATGCAATGTAAAAAATGTGGTTTCAAGGGCTTTTTTGTCCGCATCTACAAGTAGTATGAATGGGCATGAGGATAGAAAATGACAATTATACTAATAATCATTACTATCTTATACTTATTTTGAACACATTCGGTTAATAACTATCCCGGTAGCATTTTTTTTATAATTTAATTATGTTTCTTATTTTTTAACGTTTAATCAAAATATATTTAATTTTTAAAAAATAAATATTAACTTAAATTTTAATTTTCTATATTATTTAAAATATTGATTTTAATTTTCATTTTTTAACTATTTAACACATACTTTTAAGTAACATAAAAAATATAAAGTAATACAAAATATTGTGTATTTTATTATTAAAATTATATTTTTTTACGTAGTTATATAAATATAAAATAATAATATTAATATATATTCAATTTTGATTAGTCATAATTTTGGTATTCTAATAATCATTCACAATTATGACTTATCAATTATGATATTTTTGAAAAAAAAACTTCGTATAATCACAATTTCAATTATTTATGATTAAAATTTTTGAGTGTGAGAGTTGTTGTTGAATATTTGGTTGTTATGTTTTTAAAACTATAAAAGGATTTTAAAATATTTATTAATGGATGGCGAAGGATCAGGAGAAGGAATTCCTTGGTAAGTAGTTAATTTGTCATAAATACTCCTATAAATGAAGCACGTGGTAATGTAAAACGTGGTGTAGATATTTTTTTAAATATGAATTGTTAAGATTTTTTTTTTTTGTTAAAAGGTAACACATTTATGGTGAAACACTTAATAAAAGTCTAAAATATATTTTCATTAAAGGTAAAAGATTATTGCTACATTTTATCGAATAAAAAAATAATATTAATATATATTTGATTTTAATTAATTTTTATTTTAAATTTACAATAGCGATTATTTTTCGATGTTAAATCAGTTAGGGTTAATATGGAAAAAAGTTGCCATATTTTACAAAAACCTACATCTTTGATTATCGATCTTTAAATTTTTTATTAATATGTGTTATTTAGTTATCTAATTTAGGAAAGAAGAGAAAAAGTATGTAATGATATAAAAAAAAGTGTAAAGTAACGACAAAATTTGATTTTTTTAGTCTTTTTCTAAGAATGTTTTGCATTATATTAATATATAATTTTATAATATTATTGAATTTTTGAGGTAAAAGTTTTAATGAATTTGATATCAATTGATCTTCTAATTTATACTTAGGAAACCAAAACTTAAAGAAGATAAATATGTTAACTTATGATATTTTTTCACAACTCAATCAAAAATTAACTAAGTCATAGATTAAACAAACATTGTATTGGATAAACAAATACAAACAAGCTAGCATGAATTCAAGATACCATTAGCAGACTAATGTTCTTTATGCATAAATAAATAAGAAACTACAAGGACTTTCTAAAACAAATGGATAGTATAACGACATGCGAATTACACTCCTCAAAATGCTAAACCTTGTAATAAAATGACAATGTGCCTCCCAAGGATCATGCCATATTCAGACACGCATGCATATATAATAAAAATAATAAACAGTTATGGCATGCATATCAATTAATAAATGCAAATGTAAAGTAAAAAAGATTTTCAATTACAACGCCTCCTATGATTTCAAGATATTCAGCATATCATGATTATACTCTCACAAATATTTGTAACATGCATAACACAATATATATCATAAAACCACATAGGCTACGTGCTTATATGGAGGTTAGCAAGTGTAGGGTGTACCTCACTAAGCCACTTATTGTCATGTAATCACCATCGCATCACCCATAATTTCTAGCTGCCTCAGTTTATACAAACTTAATATGCTAACCACACTACTTCTTCCATCGCTTGTCAAACTTATCTGTTGGGGCACCATTGTGGCCTCACAATGTAAACCGTGTTGTGGGTGGAAGTAATAAATAGCGGTATATGAATATATCAAAGCAATAAAATGAACACACATAATTTATGTGGTTCGGCAATTCGCCTAGGTCCACGGGAGTCAGAAGATATTATTTGAACTGAGTAGGAAATATACAGAATACAGATACATGAACTCTTTGAGTTTGTTTATACTCTCTTTGATTTTTTCTGATTTTTGCCTTGTTCTTCAATGCATGAACTCTTCCCTATTTATAGATGAAGCAAGGCTCCCTTTCCCTAAATTGTGCCATAATTTAAGTCTTAAATTAGGCCACCAATTTCCTTAAATCATGCCACAAATTATGCCACAAATGAGGCCACTAATTTCCCTAAATTATGACACTAATTTGTTACTTTTAGAGCCAATATTCAACAAACCGTCCACCGAAAAGCCAAAGTATGTGGACCTCTTAAATGATAGAGGTTATCTTATAGCGTTAATTTGAGAGAGGTAGAAGAAGAAAAGAGGAAGTTGATTTTTTATATTATCTGATATTCTTTATTGAATTTACTGAGATTATATATAGCTTTATACTGACAGAAAATACAAGGAAATTAAGCTAATTAACTCTGACATTTCTAACTGAATTTAGTGGTCGTCCGCTCATGCGCCTTACCTGCATTACTGCACCGTGCACCCCCTTCTTTGCCCATGTGTGCCTCTTCCGCCCGGCGTTGCTCCCACGAGCAGTGATAAGAGCTAAATTATTGCATTTTTGTTATGATTTAAATATTGATATTTGTGTGAAAATTGTATTTATTTGATTATTTAATCCACAAATGTCATTTCACAGGTATTTCGTGTTTAAAGTGCAATTTCAGGTAAAATCATAATTTTGGAGAAGTTTGGAACAAATTTCAATGAACGGGATTGAGTGCAAATAAAAAGAAAACAAAATTTCAAAATTTGGAATTTCGCCGCCAGCGAGAATATTCTCGCCGGCGGCGAAAACCTTGCGTAGAAAATGTTGAAAATCATGCAGGGAGCACGGATTTTGGCAAAGCAATCTCGCCGTTGGCCAAATAAATCTCGCCGCCGGCCAAGTACATCTCGTCACCGACCACAATAATCTCGCCGCCGGCCAAGTGCATCTCACCGCCGGCCACAATAAACTCGTCTCCGGCGAGATTTAGCGGAACCAAAATCGTAAGTTTTCCAGAAATCTCGCCGCGGCGAGAATAATGTCGCCGCCAGCGAGTTTCGTCCAAAAACACATTTTTTATGTTGTTTTGTTCCAAAATTGCCCCCCAAACCCTAGATCTATATATACACTAAGATGGAAAAAGAGGGGGACGGCAGAGAGAGGAGAATTGAGTTATTTTTGGAGGGAAAAGGCAATTTTGGAGAGAAAGGTTGGAGAAGCTTGAAGGATCATCACCATTGTTGCTACCAAATCTTCATCTTCAAGAGTTTTTCATCTCTTCTCCTTAGCTTTTATTTTCTGCATTTTATTCAGATTGTTTGTTCATGGATTCAATTGAGAATATGTTTGTTCTTATTTTCGTTATGAACTAATTCGTTTTTGCTAAGGCTATGATGTAGTTGAATCAAGAAAATCTGATTTCTTGTGTTATCGTTATATGAATTCATTGTTTTCAAGTTGAGTATTTATTTCCATGCTTAATGCTTTTAAATTTCTGATCAAGATTTAGATGATTTGTTGCATTATATTGAGACCAAGAGGAGATGTGTAATGAACGCTTCTTGTGATAAATACCGTATGTTGAATGCGAGTGTGAGAACTAATGCATGATGTATGTGGTTATTCTAGAAATTCCATAAATCGTAATATGCTTGTTTGTGATTAAATCTTCATAGAAATATAGTCGGTTTTCATAAATAAGTAATTCTAATATAATTCGAGAGAGAGTATTAGGTAAATTTGGGTTTTTCAACCATCACTTTTAACTTTGATTCTCATATAACATGACTTGAAATCGGATTGAATTGATTTAGCGAAATCAAATGCCTTAGTGTTTTTAATCATTTGTGAAAAACATTAAATTTTGTTATTTGCGTTTAGTTTTAAGTTAATTTACTTTTTAAACAAATTCAAAAATTCAATTTTCAAATAAAATTAGGATTAGTCAATTTCCGTACTTAGTAACGACATTCCTTGTGGGTTCGATATCCGTACTTTTATAAACTTTATTACTTGAACGATTCGTACACTTGCGAAAATACGCATCAAGTAGCTCGAACCAATGGTGCTTGTATCATTATTCAATGGACATATATGCATTTAATTACTAAACATCAAACTCTCACTCAATCTGCCATGCTATAATCCCTTAACCCAGCATCAAAGATCAGAGTACACAAATATAATGTTTAATATCTTACATGATCATCTAACAGAGTTTTTCGGACATGACCTCATATGGAAGTAAACCAGAATGACTCGGTAATAAAATTAGCAGGAATTTACCCTAATAGATAACTGTTACACTTCAAACCTGTCTCGTAACCTGGTGAGAACTATGTGCTACAAGGTAAGGTAGAGTGCAAACTAGCGCTTACGATCGTCTTTCGAAACAATAGTTTCCGAAACCACTATATGCAATCTTACTATGACAAATAATCAATCTAAGATGCAAGTAGGTGCAAATTATGTAGTCAAAACCAAATTGTATTATATGTGTGCTTAAATCACAATAAACATCTTGTACAATAGGACAACATAAAACTAAACATAAAAACAATATGTTTTGTCCACGAAAAGACCGACAAAAGTGGACTTTAAAATTACTCTTTAGGTTGTATAATTAAATGTGCATAGTAAAATTGAAAATCAAGTAAAATTACTTATCGAATTTCAATAGAATGTTGATTCACTTTTTATTTAATATTTTTATAATTTAAATTTTTTTAAGAACTTCTTAAAAATAAAATTATTCTATTGTTATTTTATTTTTCCAATATAATTTCGTAATTACTTTCATTTTTTCTATTAAATTAACCATGTATTAATGATCCATGACAAAGAGGTAAAATTTAATACAAAAATATTAAATTTTATACATAAGATGTTATTATGCCATTTGTGATTAAAAAGGTTAAATTTAACGATGATAATAGTGAAAATAAATATAAATTTTTAGTAACAATAAAAAATAAATAAAATAGCAATATAAAAGTTATTTACGTATATATTTTATTTTTAAAAATGTTTAGTATTATTAAATTATAAAAAAAATTCTGCGAAAGTTTCGTAAATAATTTCATGTTTACTTCTAATTTTACCAATGCACATTTTTAATGAAATTTTAATTGCACAACATAATGAAATAACATTTAAATAAATATTAAAATAATGCAAAGCCTTTGAAAATAAAGAGAAGAGTAAAAATATCATTATCTAAGTTTATGCCTACTTAGCTAATGACGTGGATAAACATAAAAAAGATCCTCAAGTTTTGAGGTATCTTTAAAAATATCTTTAAAGTTTTAAAAAAAAATTCAAAAATACCTCCAAACATAATAAAAGTTAAAACTAACAGGAGTAGATACTAATATTTTTAAAATGAAAGAAAAAATTAATAGAAAGTCAAAAAATAATAAACTAAGGAACAACATAATTAGAAATATAAGACATCTCAGGATATTTTTCACAATAATAAAAAATACAATTTGAAGAAATTCAAAAAAAAAATAAATCTTAAAGAAATGGATGAATTAAAGATCCTCTATTTTCATCTCTAAGGAAATTATTCACAAGAAAAAGACATAATTATTATGGAATAAGCAATAAGAAAATAAGCATTAATATCATAAATACCAAATGAAAATATAATATACCATTAATTGACAAAGAAACTATATTGAATAAGCTATCTAAAATTTTCCAAAAATATAAAGAAAAAATTGGATACATTCATTTAGGAGGAATACAAATATTAATACAAGCTCATTTCAGAGAATGAATAGATACACCAATAAAAATAACATTACTATATAACAGAATAATAAATAGGAAAGATGTTTTACTAGGAATGATCCATGATAATTTAGGATACCAAAAGCTAAAATTTACAACACACCTTAGGTTTGCTATTAATATCCATGATAAAAACTTAAAAAAATATTAAGTATAACTTATGAATTTGAAAGATGAGATTTAATGAAATAAGAAAATCATTCATTTTCAATGCATTACCTAGTAGGGTATTCTTTAACAAATAGTTATAATAGTTTAATAAATGGATAAAATGAATTTATAGAAATAGATAAACATTTCAAGAACTTGGACAAATAATAAAACCAAAAATACTAACAGACTTTGAAATACCATAGGAATGACACTTAGCTATTAAGAAAAAATCCTTGATAGCAAAAAGAAAAGGTAATGTCATTAAAAACAATAATGTACCAAGATTTACTTTTATAGACCATGAAAGAAAAACCTCTAACCAAGAAAAAATTAAAAAAACTAAAAGATGAAGTCCAAGTGATGAAGGCATTAGTTCATGATGTCATATTAGGAACATAATAATATTTAAAGATAAATTAAAAATATATATATAGTTAGAAGTAAATGGAAGTCTAGTAGGCGTAGCAAAAAATCAAACAACATTACTTGAAGCTTTGAAACTTCTAAGAGACGAAATGAATTTAGTCTAGGAAGTAAACATGAAATACCTAAAAGGTATAATAGAAACACAAAAATAATTATTAAAATGAATAAAAGAATGTGATTGTAATAAACTTCAACAAGATATACATATGAAATTTACATAACTATGAAAAAATGTATATAACAAATAGAAATAATGAAATTGTAGGTCATAGATATGATTTCCTAGAAGGACTAAGAATATAACCACCTAGGAGATCAGATGCCCTGATTCATAAAAATGAGAGAAGAAAAATATAATGAAAAAGATACAATTTCTATTTAATAGAATAAAGAAAAGAATTAGAGAAACAATTCATGAACCTCGAAAATAGGGATATAGAAAAATTAGTTAGTTTATTGACACTAAATAATAAACAATTAGAAGGACATCAAGATGAAAAAATTTGTACAAACAAAGAAGAAGATGATATGACAATAATTAGTGATATTGATTCTGAACCAGAAAATCATGACCCTTAAAGATCATATAAAACTAATTTCATTAATAGTTTCTTACCAAGAAGGAATATCTTATCCACATAGAGAGGAAAGAAATTGGCAAAGGTTAGGAGAGCTTGACACCACATATAGAAGAAAACAATCACCCAAAATGGAAGAAGGGTTGCATTGGAGGACTAGAGGTAGTATCCCTCTATAATTCAAACTCCATGATAATTACAAAACTAATCTATTAGATCTAGATTGCATAAGAGATAGGAAAAAAGCCTTAGATGAATGAGGATGTGGTATGAGTGTGCTCATACAAACCTTTCAAACTACAAAAACAAACCCCTCAATCTGTAGAGTATTAGTAGCTCATAAAATGACAGAAAATGTTAAAGTTGGGTTTTCAAACTTAACAGACCAACAAAATTTATTAATGCAAGGGAATGCTACCTCATAAAGAGAATACTTAGATATAGTAATAAATTAATTATAGAAGGAATTTATTGGAGAAGATAAAGGAAGAACTATCATTGAATCTGGTGCAAATGAAATCAATGAAGCCAAATGGCATCTAACAAATATGAAAATTTGTAACATGTGTTACATAGATTCATTTATTTATGAATATAAAATATATTACCATAAATTACCTCCCTCTATGTAAACAACTTATAAGGAAATGTTTTTTCAAAAATTACCTGGAACATAATCACCACACAAATTGTGTATGCAATGAATACAAAAGTATACGTATCGCAACAAGTAATATAATGATAAGAAAACATTGTTTTCATGGAGATTATTTTATTAGAAACTAATTTTTAAAACTGCAAAAATAAAAATCAATTTTTTTGTGTTTTTATATTTTAAAGAAGCAAAATTAAAATAAATAAAAATAATTAATTAACTCAGATTTGGTAACTAAGAAAATATATGAGAAATTATCAAGGAATACTTAATCTCCCAATTTTCTAAACATATGAATCGCTAAAATTCTCCCAATATAATTATCAATTAATTACATGATCAATTGAATCTAACTTATTATGTATTCCTCTCTCAAGTAAACTACACACCATATAGTAATTAATTTAATCACACCCTCATCCCAATTAAATTGTATACTACTCATTAAGTTCATCAATTATGGATCATATATATAAGAATCATAAATCTCTGCCTAGAAACTATGCATGTTATTTAATCAAGACAAACAATTAAATAATTCTCTCAAATCTATTTAATTGCCTCTATAGATAAATTGTTGGCCAAACAATTAATAGCACAAATATCAAATTAAATAATATAACTAAATTAAATTTATAATTGGGGTAAAATATTAGATCATAACATAGTGAAAATTAGGTTCATAAGATCCCTAGATTAATAAATTAACTACACATAATTGTGTTCATAAAGCTCATATTTTTCATAAAAGAAGACATAAAATTGATAAAGAGAAGAGTAGAAGAACAAATATAATAAATCTCCTAAATTTTAGTGTTAATCTTTTATTGAATCTCCACCAAAATTGTATCTCCTTTTAATTTTTTTGTATTTTTCTCTCATTTGAGCTCCAAAAAATGACCAAAATATGCTAATGATGACCCCTTATGATTTATAGGGTGATTAAGAGCTTAAATATATCTTGGGTGCAATATGGACTGTCAAATTAGCTTCAGATCAAAGGTTGAGATCAAAACAAGAAAAATTAACAACGTCAACCAATCACAGTACGACATATGGAATGCAGAATTTACTGGATGAATCAGAGTGCGATGCGTGGTAGGGGAGACTGGTCCAAGTCAACTCATGTTGAGTTAAAGCCACGTGGTGCAATGTGATTTGTGGTAATAGATGATGTGACGCACAGGTGGAATGGTTGGACAAGTAGTTTGGAACCACATGGCGTAAAGGTTTGTTATCCCTACTTGTATAGCATCTACGTGGCTTGACCAGTCAACTTTTTTGCTTGCATAGTAGGCCACTTAGAAGCTCCTGATTAGCCATATGCTAAAAATTTCATAAAAATTTCAAACAAATTCCAAAAAATTTCAAAAATTATATTTTCACACTTTTCACTAAAAGTTTTATATTTTAATATTTTTTGCCCCAAAAATACTATTTATTAAATAAAACAAGTAAAAATTAATTAAAAAATTGCACTAATGACTCTACTTTCATAGAGTCATCACACCCCCAAACTTAACTCTTTGCTTGTCCTCAAGCAAATCCAAGTATAACTAAATAAAATAAGATGGGTAGTATATTCATAAATATACTTCTATTAGTACATGCATATTTCACAAAAAATATCCCTCTCAAAAGTCGTACATCCTAGGATAAGAAGGTTCACATATTCATCAATCAGCCTTCCATCAATACAAGGATATGCAAGGTTTTCGACAAATTGATTCGTGTGTATGTGTTGCACATGATATCATCCAAAGTACTAATGAAATCAACCTATATGAGCATACTAATCAATTCAATCTTAGAACAAATCTCATAAGTCTATTTTTCACATCTCTCTCTACTAATAAAAATATGCACTTAGCTCAAGATCAATAAAGACTTTACATGGTTGTAATGTAAGGCTTAGGTAGGGGGTCGATAAATGAAGAAACTTAGGCTCTTTCCACACCTTAGCTTTCTTTGGTTTTCATCATACACTTTTTAACTACAATTTAGCTTTTAATTGATATTTCGGTGCACCCTTTCTTATCATTCTTTTCACATTCTATTATTCCATATCTTTTTTTTGTAACTTCACAACACTCCTAAACTTATTTTCAATTATATTTTCTTTTTATTTAGAGGGATAATTGTGTAGTGAGTTTTTTTCTCTCTTTTTTTATGGTGCATTACATTTCACCTTACTCTATAGCATAACACATGATTTTATTATTATTTTCTTTTAATACAAGCTAAAGGTGCAAGGATAAAGGTAATGCTTATTAGTTAGACATAAAATGTGGCTTAAAGATATGAATGGTTTTTTATTAGGCTCAAATGGGTGACTAAGGCTATTAACAATGGTTAGCTTGAAAGACTCAATCGATCCAAATAAGGCCTAAATCATTTCTCTTGCTAAATAAAATTTAGGATTTTGTCTCAAGAGATGATCAAATAGATTCTTAAACTTAGTAAATCTCATCGACTCGCATAATTCACTACAAATTTTCACTCAATAAGAACACCAAAATCAATCATGAACATGTGCATAAAAATTTGAATTAATTCAATCAAAACTAGCAAGCATATCACATGTTTAATGTAAATATCATAACAAATATGCAACATTACTTATCCTAGTCATGACAACCAATTTTTATCATTGAGTTCATATGTTTCATAACAAGCATGCATGCATTTAGTTTCCATATATTTATCATTTTTTACCAAAATCATAATAAAAACATCCTAAATATTAAACAAATTCCCTAAAAACTTAACATGCATAGAAAATACTAATGTAGAGAATGAAGTTTAATCCCCCAAACTTAAATTACACATTTTCCCCAATGTTCACATATAAATATGAAAAGGTAAAAGAAAAGAAAATTTCCTTAATCATGGCACACCACATCTATCGCTGAAATACTCATTTTGCTTGTGCCATTCCTTTCCACATTTATTCACATACAAAACAAAAAAAATTAAAATATAAGTAAAATAACGTTGGGTTACCTCCCAACCAGTGTCACGTTTAACATCCTTGACTAGACAATCATATCAATTCCTAAGGTACATCCCTTTGTGTTCATTTACTTTTGATTTTTCCTAAAACAAATTTGAGTCTTGATTTTTTCAATAATACTTTATGTTCTAGTTCGCAAAGATAGTGCTCAATTCTCTAAGAATATAAAAATAAACAAAGATATGGATTCAATAAACATTCATGCAAATTTTATCTTTTATAAATAGTGGAGTATTTATGGATATAATAACTAAGTTAATTATGCTTGCTCAAATTATTTAGGTTATTAAAGATATAAATTGATATTTATTGATTCTTCCTTTTTTGTATGAATACCACCTTTGGTGGGGGTATATTTTCTTTGTTAATTAAAAAAATCAATTAACACTTATGGGTGGGGTTGATAACTAATTTGGTTAATTATATTAATTTCTTTTTCTAAGAGAGTGAAAATGAACCATTTAAATGCCACCTTTGGTGGGGTTAAATTGCTTAAACTTTATTCAAAGTGTCCAAATTAAACCTAAGAATTTAATTATCTGAGTACTAACTTTCAAGTTTTAAAACCACTACTGAAAAACATGTTGTCAACACATTTTTCAGATAATAATTCTTATAAAAACTTTTGAAATAGAGCTTCACTCTAACTACCAGTGATTGTATCAACAAATAAAAGAGCACTACTCTAAATCAGACTGGATAACTAAATCTTAAAATCTAATTTTTAGATTTAAGTTTGTAATGAAAAATAATATATTTCTCTCTAACATTCTTAATATAAAATCTTGAATAAAAATAAAATCAATTCATTTTAGAGATTTTTACATATTTAATATTTCGCAAGCATAACAACGTTATTATTATATCATGTCTACAAACAGCCAGTAAAGTTAAATTTAATCACAAAAAAATTAAATATAACATATAAGAATAAAGCATGAAAAAGAACTGTAATGAAAATAAAATCCTTACAGTACTTTGATGCTATTCCTATTGTCGGAAAACCTCCAAACAGAATTTGCACTCCCATTTATTAAATAAAAAAAATCAAATAAATTACAATAACATAAATAGTTCTTCTCAAAAAGAGAAGAACTCTAAAACTAAGAAAAACTGAGGAAAAACTAAAAACTAAAAAAACTAAGAAAAGAGAGAAGAGAATGTGTTTTTAGCTGTGTTTAGTTATGAAGAGAATTGAGGTATTTATAGGTGAGGAAAGGAATAAAAAGTAGGTGAAAAAATGATTAAAAATGGAGGAATCGCGTAGTAGGTGAAGATGAAGTCAGCTGACATCAGCAGGTAGGTAGGCGTGCGGATTGGGGCGCAAACTGACAGCAGCGCGCGCGAACAGGAGCTGGGGCGTGCACAGGCACGCGCGGAAAGCAGCAAAGGTGTGCGCGGAGAGGAAGTGCAGAGCACGTGGGACAGGAGCAAGGTGTGTGTGGGCGTGCACGGGACTGGGCAGTTGGGCGGCACTACGGCACGATTTCCTCCTTTTTGACATTTTTGACCTTTTTGACCCATTTTGTCCAATTTTTCCATATTTGTTGACTTTTCCTCGTTTATATTTTAATATATTTGTGATGTATTGCCTCCAGTATTCCTCTTTGAGTCTTTAAGTTACATTTTTAAGCGAAAATACCTGAAAAACAATAAGAATACTCGTGATTCCGAAAAGACAAATTTATATAAATATATAATAAAATCATATAAATATATATATATATATATATATATATATTTAATCAATTAATGTGCATAAAATCATGGTAATTTTAGTACTTTTTGAGCACTCATCACAACCCCCAACCAACTTCTTGCTAGTCCCTTAGCAAGAGAAGTGATAAAAACTAAAAATTAAACTATCTTAAATCACTTCCGTGGATTGACATGGTTGCATTTAGCCTATGCAACAAGCCTTTAAACCCCTAGGTTGCCCTAGTGGACGAGTTTGAGTCTCATGAGGGTTTTCAGTAATGATACCCACAAACATTGAACTAAATGTAAAAATTAAAAGAAATAATAAAAACAATCAACTGAAAAACTAAAATTACAACAAAATCAAAAATTAACTTTTAAGAATAAAAGAAAACAACATATCACAAAAATGTCTCATACTTTTTAATCTCCTTTAAGATCATAATTAAAATCTCAAGCATAAGTTATTTTAATCTCTTTAAACAATCATGATTTATTATAATAATTAGTCGAAAATCATTTTCATATTTCATATCAAAAATGTATCAATTTAATTTTACCCAATTTCAGTGTCAAGAATCCGAATTCGCTTTGACTCTATTCCTCACTTGTCAATACTCTCAAAACACTGAATCCTATGGATTCAAACACTCGTACTAATTTATATGCGAAAGAGTTGATGTATAGAAATGAACTAATATGTTTTCATATGTATAAAGAATAAAGGCTCAAAGTGTTATTTTGATGTTGACCTCATGAAAGGAATCGAATGTATAAATTATAAAGATATCATATATAAAAATTATTTTCATGCATAAATCAAACTCATTAAGAAAGAATTTCAAGATATATGCCTTTTACAAATGAAGAAAGTGCAATGACTTTTTAGGGAATTACTTCCTATATCTTTCTTTTATAATTAGCCTTTACTCACAACTTTGTAGGCAATGTGGGTCATAGTATGTAGATTATACTATATATTCTTTATCTCTCTATTTTTTTTTCTAAAGATATTTCGAAATATATATATTTTAGAGAGTCAACCCATGTACAGATTGTACATTTTTTTGGATTTTGGTGAGTGATTAATTTTGTGGCTTTTCTGTTTGATTTTGGTTTAGGTCACCTCATATATGTCTTTTTTGTAACAGTCATGCACGAATGAGATAAAAGCATATACTATCAATTTCTACTTAAATCATTTAATCTAAGCAAAAATAATAAAAAATATACGACACTCTATTAAGATGAGAAAAAATTCATACATTCAATGCTAATACCTATATAGATCATCTAAAATTGAAGAAATAAGAAATGTGTCTTTCATCATCCCCATTAAGACATTTTTATTGTCCTCAATAGGTGGCTTCTTTCCTTGGGCTTGTAATTGTTGTGGTTGTTGGAAACTAGGTGGTGGAAATGATTGATGGTTGAATTGATTACCACCCTGATTGTTGTTATTCCAAGAGAAATTTAGATGTTGTCTCCATCCTGAGTTATATGTATTTGAGTATAGATTATTGTTTTGATTCATATTACCCACATAAAATACTGATTCAGGATTATCTAGACAACTATCAAACAAATGGGCTTCATCACAAAACACACACAACACCCTTGAATCTTGGACCTTGTTTATACTCGTTGGCAAGTTTTGTACCTTCAAAAGATTTACCAAAGATTACACTTGAGTTGTAAGTGTCATGATATCATTTACCTCATGCACAAATCTTCTTGTGGCTATCATTATGTCCATTGATCATTGATAATTATTGCTAACCATTTTCTACTCTATGCTTCTAATAACACTAAATGATGTGTATAAATTAAAAATAAAAAATAAACAACTAAATAAATAAATTAAAGTTAAAAATAAATAAAGAAATGAAAGAAATTAACTAAAATAAATAAATAAGTCAATAAAAGAAAATAAGTAAATTAAAATTAAATTAAAGAAAAATAACTAAAATAAAAAAATTAATTTCTAATATTTATAATCCTCAACAACAACGCCAAAAAGTTGATCACCACACAAATTGTGTAGTGATCAAAAGATTACATAAAACCTTAACAGAAAGTTGGAATCAAAAAAATGGTGAAACTATACCAAACACCTTAGGAGGTAGTATGTGTGTAGCAAGTAAATATGTATTTCCATAAGAACGTTGGAAACAGGCACCAAAATATTTAATTATAAGAATTTCTAATAATGCTACAATAAATCTTAATAAAATTTTAAAAAATACATATATAATGATAAGAGGAAAAAGTTTCATATTCCTACTATATATCAACAGGAAACAAGAGTTGATTATTAATAAAAAATAATTTTCTAAGCTTATACCAACCTTTTACACAATATTTAGGCAAAATAAGTCTAACAATATTAGATGGTGATACCATTTATGTATCAAAAATAAGAAAAGTTTTAACTGTATCAAACCCAACTTTTATACAATAACATAAAAAAGCGAAAATGTGGTGAGATAGAGTAACAAAAACTTTATTTAGAAAATATTTCATTAAATATAGAAGAGAAACAAAAATCTTTTCTTAATGAAATATAGGAAGATAAAGCCCTAACAAGCATCAGAAAATTATTAAAAGCAGTAATCTCAGAAAATCCTTTGGATCCAAAAATAAATAAATCTAAGACAATTGTCAACCTAAAATTAAGATACCCTAACAAGATTATATAAGTAAAACCAATGATTTATACTCCCAGAATACATAATTGAATTTGACAAACAAATTCAAGAACTCTTGGAGCTAACAATCTAATACCAAGTAATTCACCTCATTTAGTCCAACATTCTTAGTTGAAAAAGAAGTTGAAAAAAGAAAAGGGAAATAGAGAATGGTAATAAACTTTAAAGCATTGAATAAATAAACCATTGATGATAGATATTTTATTCCAAAGAAAAAAGAACTATTATCATTAATAAAAGGAAAGAAATATTTTTCAAGTTTTGATTGCAAAAGTGGATTTTAGCAAATAAGATTGGATAAAGAATATCAAAAATTAATGGAATTTAGTTGCCTCCAAGGACAATTTCAATGGATTGTTGTACCATTTGGACTAAAACAAGCTCAAGGTATCTTTCAAAGATATATGGATAACATCTTCAAAAAATTACAAAATATTTGTTGTGTCTATATAGATGATATTTTGGTTATCAGTAATGAATTAAATAACTACTATTTGGATATTATTAATATTTTACAAAAATGTAGGAAAGAATGCATTGTACTCTATGAAAAGAAAGTAATACTTGCTTAGCAAAAAATTAAGTATTTAGGGTTGAAAATTGAAGATAAAAAACATAATCTACAACCCCATCTACTAAATAACATCCAGGGTTTTCCTAATGAATTAAAAGACAAACCAAATACAAAGATTTTTAGGATGTTGGACATATACAGAAGCATGTATCAAGAAACTTATAGAAATTAAAACTAATATGGATAAAGTAAAAGCAAAAGTAAAAAAATTTCCAACTTTATACCATATAGGGCCAGATGATAAAATAATAATTAAAACAGATGCTTCACAAGAATTTTAAGTAAAAGAAGATGACAAAGATGAATATCTTTGTAGGTATACATCAGGATCTTTTCAAGGTCTAGAATTAAATTATCATAGTAATGAAAAAGAATATTTAACGGTAAAAAGAGCTATTAAGAAATTTGCAATATATGTTATAAGTTCCAGATTCATTGTAAGAACAAATAACAAGAATTTTGTTTTTTTTAAGAACTAATATTGTAGGTAATTACAAACAATAAAAATTAGTCAGATGGCAATAGTGGTTCAACCACTACAATTTTGATGTTGAACATCTCCTAACAAATAAGAATAGCTTAGCAGATGCTCTTACTATAAAATTAGTACCTTTAACTATTTTTATGCTTTCAAGAATGGAACATCTTGATATCGAGATTAAGATAAAGGAAAAAGAGATGAAAATTCTACAGGAACAACTCGAGTTGTTATACTTGGAGAAATCTCTCATGGAGACAGAAAATAAACAGGAAGAACTTAATTATTCAAAACAACTCTTAAAGTCCAAAAACTCAAAAGAAAAATCTTCATTAAAAATTCAATCTAAAGAAGGAGAAACTTCTAAAATTCAAAATAAAAAGGAAGAACTTAATAGTTCAAAAGAGAGTAAAAACTCTGAAATAAAGAAGCTCAATTGGGCAAAATATTTATTGGATACCCAAGAGAAAAAAAAGGGTATAGCTTTTGGAAAAAGTCAACGAATACTATATTCATTAAGAAGGGTGCAGTATTCTTAGAGAAGGAGTTTCTCAAAAGAATCAAAAGTAGTGGGAGTAGGGTGACACTTGAGGAAACTCAAGAGGACCTACTAGCAAGTGATCATGAGATGAATGATGACATTCAAGATGATCATGAAATACCACACGAAGCTCTTTTAATCAGTGGGAGTACAAGCAGTCAAACTTCACAAAGAATTGTTGAAGAGACTTAGACTTCTCCACCTAGTGTTCGTCTAACTCGAATTGAGCATGAATCTATTCCGAAAGAAATTGTGGAAGAAGTTCAGGAAGCTCAAGATGAGTCACAAGAACAAAGAGAGCTTAGAAGGTCAACAAGGGAAAGGAGAAGACCCAAATTTTACATGGGTCTTCATGAGGTCTTGGTAATGGATACCGACGACCCTTTGACCTACGAAGAAGCAATGGAAAGAAAAGACTCCAAAGCATGGCAGGAAGCCATGGGATCCAAAATACAATCCATGTATGACAACCAAGTATGGAACTTGGTAGATCTTTCTGAAGGATCAAAAGCTATTCGAAACAAATGGGTTTTCAAGAGGAAGATGGACATGAATGGTAACATAAAAACCTAAAAGGAAAGACTTGTAGCAAAAGGTTTTAGTCAAATCCAAGGGATTGACTATGATGAAACCTTTTCACCAGTTGCTATGTTTAAATCTATTCGGATTATGCAAGCTATTACCGCATTTCATAATTATGAAATATGGCAATTGGATGTCAAAACAACATTCATAAATGGGAAGCTAGATGAGGATGTATACATGGTACAACCTCAAGGTTTTGAAGATCTGAAAAATAGCAGCAAAGTGTGCAAGCTTCAAAGAGCCATTTATGGCTTGAAGCAAGCATCAAGGAGTTGGAACAAGCGCTTTGATGAAGAGGTTAAAAGCCTTGGATTCATTCAAAGCAAGGAAGAACCTTGTGTATATAAGAAGGTCATGGGAGCCACATTATGTTCTTGGTCTTATATGTTGATGACATATTGTTGATGGGTAATAAAAAATCTTTGATGGAGCAAACAAAGAACTCATTGAAAGCGATCTTTTCAATGAAATACATAGGAGAGTCTCAATATGTCTTAGGGATTAAGATATATATAGATAGGTCTCGTAGGCTCATTGGTCTAAGTCAAAATGTGTATATTGACAAAATCTTGAAAAGGTTCCGTATGGAAAAGTCCAAGAAAGGAAATGTACCAATGAGTGTGTCTGTGCAACTTAGCAAGTCACAGTCTGCCACAACACGTAAAGACATTGAATACATGAAGAATGTTCCTCATGCTTCATCCATAGGTTCCATCATATATGCTATAACTAGCATGAGACCCGATGTTGCGTATGCTCTGAGCATGACAAGTCGTCATCAAGCTTCACCTGGTGTTGATCATTGGACTGCGGTCAAGAATATTCATAGGTACCTGAAAAGGATTAAGAACAAGTTTCTTATCTATGGTGGTCAAAGATAGCTCATTGTAAAGGGCTACAATGATGCTAGTTTTATGACAGACCCAGAAGATAAAAGATTTCAATCTCAGTACGTCTTATTCTGAATGGTGGAGCTATGAGCTAGAATATTTGGAAGCAATCAACTACGGCTGACTCAACCACCATAGTAGAAGTCATGGCAGTCATAGAGGCAAGAAAAGAAGGAGTCTGGATAAAGAATTTCCTTGAGGAACTGGGCGTTGTTTCATCCAATGAAGGTCCCTTGGAGCTATTTTATGATAATAGTGCATCTATTTTGCAAATTAAGGAGCCAAAGTCACATCACAAGACAAATTACATGGACAAAAAGTACTTTATAACTCGTGACTTCATCGAAGAAGGAAAAATTTCATTGTTATAGGTTGACACCAACAGCAACCCAGCTGATCCCTTCAATAAGCCTTTATCGCAAGCGAAAAACGAAATTCATTTCGAGTCCATGGGTCTACAAGATCATGGGGAGTGGCTTTAAGACTAAAAGAGAATTCTAGTTTTAGATTTTATGCATTTGTTATGTATATGAGAAACTTTAAAAACAAGTGGGAGACTAAAGGATGTGTGTTTTAAAATTTATTTTTTTTATAGAGATTTATGTATTGTTCATGATTTTGAATATTATGTATTATTGTTCCTTGATATTAAAATTTTATATTTTGGAAGTGTTTAAAAAGATGCACTTGGTCTTGAACCATAGAACTACTACAAAAACGGGCTTTAAAATCGGTTAAAAATCGACTTTAAACAAATTTAACGAACTGACTTTAAATTGAGTGACTTAAAATGTAAATTCGGTTCACGCGACAGAATTTACGTGTAATGATTTTTTTTTATTCTCATTTTTCACTACACCCTATATTCAATATATATAGCTAGCCACGTGGATAGCATCGGTTCGCCCCGTCAATCGACGCTATCCACGCAGTTTAAAATTAAATATTTTTTATGTCAATTATTATTTTATTTGAACTCTTATATTTATATATATAAATATATATGTTTTATAAAAAAATAAAAAATAAAAATTTTAAAATAATATCCAAACAAATAAACAAAATTATATAATTTTAAAAACCAATTGTCTCAAAAAAAAATATTATACTATATATATATATATCCAACCTAAATTTTAAAGAGTCAAATAAAATAATAATTGACCTAGAAAACATTGTACCTAAAAAAAATAAATTATAAATTGCATTTTTTAATTTAAAAAATACACGTAGGACGAGCGTCGGTTCGACACATCAACCGACACTACGTTCTATGTGGATAGCATCAGTTCTACACTGAACGGACTTTAAATTCATTATAAGTCAGTTTTTTCCAAAAAGTGACTTTACATATCGTCTTAAATACCTATTTTTGTAGTAGTGAACTCTTCAAATGAGAAACATGTAATCCTAAATATATTCACAATTGTGGTAATTAAGAAGGAACATTAATTACCATGAAAGATTTTCATGTCGATTAAAAGTACATTGTAATTCTATAAATGTTGATAAGGGATTATCATTTAATGACATGAGTATATAAAATGTGTATTTTATATACTGAACATGACCTAACTAGATGGAACATTATATGGATTATGTTTTGTGTCATTATTGTTTCCATTGTGTCTTTAAAATCTTAGATATGAGATGTGTAGATTTTTCACATGAGAAGTATATAATGTGATTACTATTTAAATACTATCTTATGGTAGGAATGAAATAATAGTTCATTGTGTACAACCTGTGCAGGAGAAATTATATGTTAATATTATCATTTTCTCTCGATTTTGAGTTATGATATTCATGGGTTCTTTGGTAAAGTGAAATTATATCACATGAAATATAATTGATGTAGTTATAATTATAATTCACTTGAGAGACCAAGAAAACGAATATAATGCAAAAGTGACACGATCCTATTTTGCATATTGTTCATAATATCATGTGACAAGGATAGACACAAAATTAGTGGATCGAGTAAATAATTAATATGTCATTTGGAAAACTATAATGTATTGATAGAACCTCTTATAGTCAATAATATAAAGTTTTATATTATTTCCAAGATTATATAAATCCTCTATACGGTCACACCAACTAAAGAGAAACAACAAGTATTTTACATTTCATAATAATGTATAATACATGAGATGAAATGCTAAAATAAAATGTCATAATATGACATGCTTAGATCATAAATAAATTTGTGAAGTTATATAAATATTATTTGGTATAATGTTTGAATGCATTATAAGAATAATAGAGACATTGTATAATAGAATAATATGAATAATATTATTTCTTCATAAATTAATTTATTAAATCAATCACAAGTTGAGATTAAAGAGAGCATGAGATGGCTAAACAAGACTAGTGGCATTTGTGTAATTGATTCAAACCTTACACAAAGAGTTGCCCTAACCCTAGCCTATTTAAGGAAGCATAATTGAGGAAAATGTGATCCAAATGTGTTGCCTTTAACCCTAGCTTAAATTCTCCATTTTCAGCAGCCACATTTTTCCTTCTCCTAGGCCAAAACTTGGAAAGGCTTGCTTAAGGCCAAAACCTAGGTGGTTTAACTCTAGGTCCAAATTCTCTTCTCTCATTTTTTCTTGCTAGGTGGTTGGATCTAAGCCTTGAACTCTACATCCATCTATCTAAGAGGTGTGGTAGTTTGTTGTTTAGGTTTAAGGTGAACCAAGAGGTGCTCCCGAAAGAAAGGTGGTTTCCAAGAAATCTAGAAGGGAAATCAACTTTCCTCTACTCAAGAGATTTGACAATCTCTTTAGGTAAAGGTAATCTTCTTCATCTCTAGCAATAAGGTAGATGAGATTTGTTTATTTTATTTAGTGCACATTAGTTGTTTGTTGAAATGCTTAAGAGAAAATCTCGCTTGCAATTGTCATATAAATGAGGTCCTTTGTGTATTGAGCCAAGTAGTGATAGGAAAATTTTAAATTCTCACCATATAGGCATACACATGAAATCCCAACACATAGAGCCTTCACTAACATAATAGAACTGAAGGTAGTTATGCCAATTACAAAACACCAAAACTAATAACTCTAGAGGAGATAATAAGAAATTATTCTCAACATTACAACAACAACCAATAGCACTAAGCAGATTGACAAATCTGGGGAAAATAGTAAGGCCTCCGGTACTATTTAGAGAAGCATCTCTTCCAAAAACATCATAGACAGTAAAGCATTCAATGCTATTCAGGGAGACTTCCTCCCATAAATTCACCAATCATTGGAGATGAGAAGGACCAATATAGAAACCTCGACAAACCACAATGGTTGAATTTCTACAACTTAGCTAGAAAATCTACCGAGGAATACATTAAAGACATAAAGTTCTACACTACAAATAAGGAATTCCCTATGGAAAGTAAATATAATATCTTGGAAGGAGCTGATCCAATATTTGGTTATAAAGCTTTCCATGTAAGACTAATAGAAAACATACATCTAGATATTAATTTAAGTGAATTAAATTCTTTCCCATAAAATTTCAAAAGAGTAATAAAGAACTTCAAGAAAAAGATTAAATCAGGTGACAAGCCTGTTTATCTTAAGTTTTTCATTTCACTAATGTACTAGAATGAGGAAGGATGTATCAGTCCCTACCACCTCATTAAGATAAGGATTTCTAACACCAACAAAAAACTTCCCAAACTAAGGGCGCTTCTAGAAAAGGAATACAACACAGAAGAACTTTGTGTACTAATAACAGGTCAAATGTTAGGCCAAATTTACTATAAACTCATAAAGATTGACAACTCTACTGAGACCAAAGTAAATTATTCAACTAGTAAATTCATCATTATTTATCATAATAACATGGCTCTTTCAGAAGAAGATGGTGAAAAAATTAGCAAATATGAAACCAATTTTAACAACAACTTGGAAATTGGTCAAGAAATAAGGAGGGTATTCTACTTTTATGCCAAAAAAGCCATCAAAGATCATAGATGCATTTACTGCATCAAAGATCGAGAAGACGAAGATACATCACCATCAATGTCATTAAAAGAACTGTAGGTAGAAAATGACAAAGAAGAATAAAGAGAGGAACTGTCGTAGAAAATGACAAAAGAAAAATAAAGATGTAAACCCTCATCTCAATTAGCAGCATATGCCAAGGAAAAAAGTAGTGGCTACCATTTGAAGCAAAAAAGGAGACTAATTATTAAAGCAAGGAGAAAATAGTAATTTTAGTCTTGTAAATAGGGATTCGTTGTGCTATAAAAGGAACCCTTATTTTCATTATAAGGACACAGAAAAACCAAAGCATTCTACTCTAGAAAAAAACACATACGTACGCATACACAAACTGTAGCATAGAAATCCCTTCTATCAAGAAATCTCAAACCAATAATGACATACCTAGTAATTATGAGTGGCTAAGAATCTCTTCAAGGTTCTTAGTTGGCCTTAAGTTTGTAATAATTATTATCTTATGAATAAAATAGAGTTCAGTTACTCTTTCCTATTAAGTCAAAAATCAAATACCATCTATCTACAAATGCAGGCTTACCATTACCATAAGGGTGTTGAGATTTGAGCAAAACTAAGACATAACCGATGTAACAAAAGAAGACGAACAGAAAAAAAGACCGTGGTGAACCCATTAAATTCAAGTATAATAATTATAAATTTAAGCTAGTTAAGAATCTTGAATATTTGCTTATATTAAATTATAATACTGATAAACAAAAAGATGGACATAAAAAGGAAAATAAAAAATTATTTTTAATAATTACTAGAATAAACAACTAGTTCCAAATTTAAAAGAAATTAAAATAAAAGATAAAAATCTAATTCTATTAGAAAGATTTGATAAAGGCTATCTCTTAGCCTTAAATGATTATTTTAAAAATAAGGATTATGAAACTTGTCTTGAAAATTTTAGGAAATTCAACTTCTTATTAAATATCTATACAAATTATATTAAAGTTATCACAAGCATAATAGACCATCCTGTTTCAAGGACATTAAAAAATTATTTTAGTTAAAAATATATAAGAATAGAAAAAGAAGAATTCAATAACTTAATGTTTAGATACTACTTCTTTGAAGATTTCAAGTACAATGTATGTATACAAGAAAAAACTGTTTGTATATTACGAATAGGAAAAAATGTTCATTAAATACATATGGCTTATCATCACTTTTAGCCAACATATTGAGGTCAGATTGACTGAAATTTTACCATAACAATCTATGGCGATAAAAACCCCAAAATTGGTATCAAAACATGTAAAAGAAGGAACTCTCACTCCTATAAGGGAAGAAGGGAGGCTCTCCGACTTACTCCATGTTCATACTTAAAGAAAACCTTTACAAGCCGTATGTGCTATCTGATAGGCACCATAAGGCTACTTCGAGAAAGATGATGACCATGAAACAACACGTACTTGTACTAACCATACTTATTGGTATCAGAGTCATAAGAATAAGAATTGATGAAAAAGTTAATATCATTAATTACGAGGATATCAATATTATTAATCGTAAAGTCTAGAAATATTTTAGAATTTTTTACAAACTTCAATAGCATAAATAAATATATACCACGCATTAAAAGCATTTTAGATATTATTGCCTATTAATACTTAGGTTCAATTATACTGGGTCAACAATTTATCAAATAATGTTACACTGAGAAAGAGAAATTATCCTTAATGGTGGGTAATGTGGAAGGAATTATTCCTTTAAGAAATTCTACTTCTTGCTTTGAAATGACATTTTAGTTTTAATTATCTTTAAAAAATCACATTTATAACTTTATTTAAAAGTTGTATTTTTAACTCAGTCATTTTTCATTAAACACGTAACGAATGAATAAAATTATATTTAAACTATCAACTAGATCTATGATATTTATTTTTATAAATTTTAAGGGTGTTATTTAAACAATTTTTTATTATCATTTTCTAAATCAAAGATTACTTAATATATTCAAACATGCTACTTGAAACAAAATATTGAAACGATCTCTTAAAATTAATTTAAAAAAACAACACAAATAATACCTTAAACTTATAATTACACAAATAACACATTATATCCAATTCATTCGTATTTTTTAATATCAAAAAATTTAAAATCATCATTTCACCTTCAATATCACTTAATTGAACATCTATAAAATTAAAATATGACTATTTAAATCCATTCAATATTATACTCCATCCAATTAAATCACTTTAATATTATTATATTACTATTTTCATTGTTATAAATTTTGAAAATATTATTTTATGTAATTTTCTTAAGAAACCGTTTAATGTAAGGTACCCACTAACAGTACACAAAAGTTGAAAACTTTTAAGGGGTGTCAAACTCAACTTTGTCACCTAAAACTGCCTAGTTTGGCCATCATTCATAATTTGCATCAAATTTGCATACGAAGCTACTGGTTTTGACTAGATAAAACATGACATCAGAGTTATCATGAAACATACGACGAGAATATGTAGATGGCATATGTGAAAAAATAAATGAGTAAACTGTATCTTGAACTATAGAGTTGACAACCTTTAAAATTCTCTCGCACTCTCGATTATTCTTTGATCCAAATTAGTCATTCTTACAAGAGAACATACAAATCAACCAAATGCAGCAGACTCTCTAGCAGTTTGTGAACAAAGTCTTTCTCGCTTCTGTTCTGTAAATTTGGGTACACTCATTTAAGAAGGGATCTTGTTAGATGTTCACGAGCAGTGGCCAATGCTTGGCTAATTGTCTGCAAAACATAATAGTGTGAAATGTTGTTTACAGCTCGCCCATTTTTTTTGTTAAATTCCATTAGAGATTTTTAGTTTTTATTTAAGCTTAACTACTTCATTGGTTACAAACTTTGAGCAGCTTTACATATAGGTGCATGAACCATAAAACTTTCCCTAAACTCTTAAATAAATATGATTTATCATCAAATTTTTAGAACTTCACAGTTAAATTTTAGCTTGACAACTAACATACAAATTTGTGATTCAAAATTTTAGGACGTATCTTTTTATGTTTAAAAAATTAGAGAATTAAATGAAACAAACTAAAAATTTAGGAACGTGTGAAATTTTAAAAATTTGAAATATTCTTCAAAATAAGAACCTATATGGAAATCTAGTCCAAGTTTGAAACCATTGATATAATTTTTAGCCTTATTTAAACTAGCTGAAGAAATTCAAAGGGAGTGTAGAACACAATACCTGCTCAGACAATGGAGCCCCCGCATCGATACTATGACTTGCAACCTTTCCCGCTATGACATTTGCATCAGTCTCAAGAACAATACTTGCATAAATAGAAGAAACACTTCAATGAAGAAAGCAAGAACTGAAAATATAATATTTCTGTTTCTCCTCCTCTATCCCTTTTCAGGAGAAACAATCAAAAGCTTCTACACAACAAATGTCGTTCTGAAAATTGTTCCTAGTATTGTACATAATATAAGTCCAAAAATTGCTACGCATCTAATATATGAAAAAAGGGTGCAATTTTTGCCCAAAAGAATATCAGTTGCCGCGTGTAGATCTCAAAATAAAGAACAAAACAATAAGTACAAAAAAAAGTTAGAAAATTATATAAAATAATACCCTTAAAACTTATAACAATATATTTAAAAAAAAACAGTAATGTTAAATGGATCAAATTAGCCGAAATTCAACATTAAACAAGTAGTGACCGAAGTTTAACTTGAACGATATCCAATTGAACGACGATCAATGTGAATTTTATGGGATGGGATTTTTCTTTTTAACAAAAATATATAAATCAGACATAAGCACTATTTTTATAAGGTGTTACAAATGTTGTTTTCCCGGAAAAAAGGTTTTCATCCGTTCAATGCCATAAATATGATGTCCCTTCAATAACAATAGTTAGAAAAATTTAGGCAAGAACACTAGATCATTTGTCGTTGCGAGAGAAAATCATTGAAGTGTTTACCACAGAAGACAAAAAACACTAAACTCTAGAGCACATTAATGGATGGGTAATCTAGATGGACTATAACAACATGTTCGGTTGGTAGGAATGAAATTATTTCCATACATTTCTATGTTTGATTGTATTGTAGATTAGGAATGGAATAGAATCCATTCCTAAAAGAGAAAGAATAACAATTTCACCACCTCTTTAATAATCTTTATTCCATTTCCATACCCATTTTTTATTCCAATTTTACACTTAAAAAAACACAATAAACCTTAATCCAAAAATATTTTTCTTTTTTTAATCTTTTATAAAATTAAATAATATTTTAAGTAATAATTATTTAAAAAAATAATAATTTTAATAATTTAATTTGTCTGATGAAAAAGTAATAATTAAATAACATTATTTAAATTTTACTAAACATAAGGATATTAAGGTTATATACAGTATTTTTCATTCCATTTTAGTTATAAACCAAACATTCCAAAACTGATTTTTTCTTTGATTCTGATGGTCAAACCAAACACTATAACAATAATACTGTTTCTTTTACATTATATTCCATTACCATTCTCATTCTCATTACTTTTCCATTCTCATTACTTTTCCATTCTGTGAAACAAACATCCCCTAAAAATTTGTTCTGACACTGAAACTCGAACAAAAACTTAGATCACATAAAATAAAAGCCAGATAAAGAACTTCCAAAACCTTAGTAAACTCGCATGACATCCATATTACAATGGCTAAATTAGTTTCTAACATGACAGGTGGAGGCTTGGAGGTAAGACAGCATGCTTTTAGGCCCTCCAAGTCAAGTAGTCACTCAGCCTTGACCAAAACCAAACCCGATTAGTAAGAGCTTAGGATGGTGGATTTCAACTAGCAATTAACAAGTGAGATGTACATAAACATTCAAATTGAATGTGCTTCAATAGCTAAAGTATATTGAGTTTTGCAATTAAAAACTAACAGCCATGATTTTCTAAATCTAACAGCCCAAACATCTTGATAATGTCTAAATGGTTCTGTAAGCCAAAACATTATTTGGTGATAAGGAACTCTTTGTGAGAGGAATATTACATACCCGCCATCGACAATTTCATCAAGGCATAATAGAATTAGATCCAAATTTTCAAGTGCTTCCCTCTTGTCCACATTGCCTCTGGAACAATTCAAACCAAGATGAATATAAAGATATAAAGATTAAAGAATAACTTAAAGGTAAGTTTAGTCCCAAAACTTTTAATTTATTTAATTAGTCCAAAAGCATGCAAATTTTTGCAATTAAATCCTGGACATTTTGGTTTAGTCAATTTTGACTTGAACCTATGTAAATCAATACAAGATTTGTCAAACTTGTACCATATCTTAAGATTGTGAATTTATTACAATCAAGGCCTTTTTAACTAGATTGGGATACATACAAGCTATTTTTAGGGCTCAAAAGTTTCATTTAAAGCAAAACAGATCGATCCCAATCCTGCAGTAACAATTATGACAGAAAACAGAGAGTTTTGAATATCATATTTTAAAAGCTAGATGTATTCCCTAATTATGCAGTAAATTACATGGATTAGAGGTTGAATTGATTGAATAAGCCAATGGGACTATGTTACAGAAAATTAAAAAGGTTCAGGACTAAGTCGATTAAATTGAAATGTTTGTGATTACACAAAAACGCAGGTGAAAGATTAGGGTCCTATATTGTAATTTATCCATAACGTTATCATAGAAATATTGGGTGTATACGAACGGACAATATGCACCTAAGGAGAAGGCCAACAGCATCAAAAAATCCTTGAAGTACTGTGGCCAAAATCAGCTCATTTTCATCTTCTCCACCCGTAACAAAAAAGTGAAGGTCTTGAACAAACTTGTATACAACAATGTTATTCTCAAACATTGATATCTCCGCTGCAAGATAAAATAGTTCAATGTTGTTATTGAAACAGTTAGTCTAGTTAAGCCATTAGAACCTACAATGTTGTTGTCCACAAATAATATGCCCAAGATGATGTAAATCATAGACTACTTGACAATCAAATGATAGTAATTTCTCAAAATCCTCAAAGATAACTCCAGTCATTACAGTGATCTCCAAATATGTCAACCTCAACAGAGCCTATATGCTAGCCTATGCTGAATGTTGTTATTTCATATAAGTTGTCTTTTCAAATAGGAGCTCACACTAAACAACAGCCAAAAAGCAAAGAAGTAAACACAATGCTTTGCAGATTGTTAATCAATTTAATGGAAAAAATTAAACATGTGTGCAAAAATACACATCCATAAAAACATAAATACAAGAAAGATGAAATACCTTCTGTTCGTGCATTTGTCTTTTGAGTCTTGGTAAATACTGCTTTCTCAAAAGCTTCCTTTGCACTATTTGTTGGCCAGTCATCTGAATAATACTTAACAGCCACACGCTTCCCTTCAGAATCAAGTAGAAGGATGTTTTTTATAGTAGGGCACGTGTCCTAAAAGAAAGTTTAACAGAAAAATAAGAAACTGCCAAATCCAAATTCATGAAAATGCCACTGAAGTTCGCAGCTCCAATTTCTGGATATTTCTATTCTTCACAAACATGTCAACAGTGTTCCAAGAAAGCAAAGGAAACTGTCTCACTTCATACTCTTATGGAAAATTAAATTATGCATTGCGCCTTGAAATAGATACACAATAAGCTATATAGCAGAACTCACTTCTGGTCTTCACATCTTTCAATGATTAGATGCAACACTATTCTTGTAAGGAAAAATTACTCATAATGCAATAAATGAGTTATACTCTATAGAAAATGAAATGTCAGAATATTGTCAACTATTTAGTATGTCTTACACCAATTTATACCTTATTATCAGCTTATATCATGCAATAATCCAAAGTTGAAATCTTTGCAGTAATAGCCTATTTCTATTTGTATATAGCTATATATCAATCATCAACATCTTTCTAGTTATTACCCTATAACCCAACACCTTCCTAGTCCAATTTTGTACGTAGATTGACATCACTTTCCACATTGCTTCTGTAAAAGAAAAGGTACAAATAAGCGTTCACAAAGAACAAAATAAATACAATTTCTACATCAACGTTAGCAGCCCATAATTCACTGAGGCATCTTCGTTTCAAGCTTAGTAGTCCCAACAACGGCGCAATAAGTTTTTTTAGGCCATAAATAATGACAGGGATTTATTTATACCAGGTACAGTTCAAACCTTCAGCCCTGTAAGATAACCAATTCCCATAGAATGCAATACAAGTATCGATCAATCAAACTTTCGAGGAAATGGAACAAACATTACTTATGGCACTTTAGTATCAATTTTCAGAACAATAGATTTAAGCTACCAAAACCGGATAGTACTGACATATACTTACATGCATGCTTTTTATGAAAATCCGTTGATCTAGTTTTACAGGAAATGGAAGATCTAGGTCTAGGGACTGCCGATCTAAACCAAATTATAACCAAAGCTTTAGAAATCCAGATCAAATTAGATTCGCATGTAGATCTACATTAAAATACAGCAAATATTTCTCCTGTGTTCCGAACACATGAAGCAACCACAATAATTTATTAATTTAAATTAAACCAAAACAAGAAAAAGGCTCACTGAAATTGAACTAAGCCGTGGAATTCATCCTAAAATCTATCAGTAAAATTCAACATAAAAAAAAAACTATAACATTTTGCACAGAGAGAGCAAGACATGGAGAATATGTTTGGAAAGAGGGAAAGTGAGTAGAAACTTACCATTGTTTTTCGGCAAGAGTTTCCAAGAAAGTGTTTGGACTGTTGTCGAAGGAGCGTCTAATGTAAATTTGAGATGGTATTTACATATGGGATTTTGTGCATATATCATGTATATATATATATATATATTTGTGTTTTAGTTAAAAAAATTAACAAGTTTTAACTCTTTAATATTTTCAAAGTTATTAACTTTGAATAATATATTTTGTAACTATATAAACAGATAAAACAATTTAAAAATTAAACAACATAAATTAATAAATACATAAAAAGATTCAAATAAAAAAATAAATTACAACAATATTATGTATATAATATACATAACAATAAATATTTATATATTTATACATGATATAATAAAGAATAACTAAATTATATAAGAGATAAAAATTATAACTTTTTTAATAAACTATAACTTCCATACCTATTGTGCAAAATTTTATAACATTAATTTTTTATCTTATTATAATAAAAGCAACTTAAAAATTTATATTTAAATATTTATCTTTTATTCATTCATTTCTATTTGAGAATATACAAGTAGCATGGTATATTTTGATAAATAAAAAATATAATATTTATTATATCATCATATAACAATGTTTACAAAAAAGCGATCAATATAAAAATACAAGAATATCCTACATATATCTCAATAATGTTTAAGGGTGAGAAAACGAAGAAGGTTTTACAATCATATGAAGAAATTGACTACAAGTCCTTGTGTTATGACCACCCCTTCCATAACTACTGTACAATATGACCTTCTTAATTACCTCCCCACGTGAACGTATGCGTCGCTTTTGTGGTCTGCCACACTTCCTCTTAGTGTTAGGAGGAAGTTCAACTAGGTCCATTATCTCTGGTGGAATGGTCCACTCACCATTGTTAGTTGTAGAAAAAATGAACTCATCATATGCTATAATATAATAATTTACGGTATACTTACTATCAACGAAAGAATGCACATCAACTTCTTGAAATATGACAGCTGGCATGGCATGACACATGGGATTTTGTGAACATCAAACTCCCTACAACTACAAATTATATTAAGTAAATCCACATCGTCATTGTTGTTACTGTGTATAACCTAAGAAGATTCCAAGTGTCATCGTTAATACATAATATATGTAATAAGAAGTAAGATTATATAGATATTTAACAAAAACAATGCAAATAGATAAACATGACAGTAGGATTACAGTTGGTGAACAAATCATTTACTTGGAAAACGTGTGCATTAATTCTTAAAACCTTGTACCTCAACGACTTAAAGTGATTTACATGTATGATTGATTGAACTTCATCTGTAAGGAATCGAGTTCCCTATCTCATTCCAACCTCCCTACGTTTCACAAACCACTGTTGTATTTTGCTGCGATAATACTCAACAAGCATAGTTATGGGTAATTCACGCGCCGATTTCATTACATTATTAAAAGATTCCGAACAATTGGTGGTCATTATCCCGTACCTATTTCCTAGGAAATGATATATTTACCACTTTTCTGTACCTGTTTATAATAAGTACTTCTCTATCAAAGGATCGATCTCTCTCAAATCCCTCTTATACTTGTCAAATTCCCCTTTGTATAGGCCCTTGAGTAGCATTTGAACAAAGGTATAATGTCAGGGTTCTTAAATTTGTGATTTAAATTCATCTCTATGTGAAACGCACAATAACCATGCACTTCATTGGGAAATGCTTTCCAAATAGCTTGAATAATACTTTGATGTCTATCCAAAACAATAACAAGGTCATCAATATGCCCAACTATAGATGATAGTTTTAACAAAAACCATTCCCAGGCATCATTATTCTCTAAATCTCTAACCCCAATGGAGATTGGGTATATATTGTTATTTCCATCAGAACCATTTGTTACAAATAATGTCCCAGTATACTTACCAGTAAGAAATGCACCATCAACTATAATCACATGTCTTATGCAGGATAAGAATCCTATAATACATGGACCTAGTGCCATGAAAAAAATACTTAAATCTTCCCGACTGGTCAACTTCAATATGTGTGATGTTACCAGGATTTCTTTCCTTTAGAACATGACAGTAGGAAGGGAGTTTAAGGAAAGATTCCTCTTCAGTGCCCTATAGCAATCTCAATTTCCGGCCTCCTTCAACCATCATTTCTAACCTCTTTTATGGGTTATATTCCTCTTCTCATTATCTTTTAGATCCACTATTTTTTTGAGCAAAATACTCAAATTTTTTATACCAATTTTCTCACTTTTTCTCACTTACAAAACACCATTTTCTTCTTCATTTCCTTCATTTATTCACTTCATAATATTCTTGTAAGTATTTCTATTAATTTTGCAGCCTATTATTCAATTTGTTTTATTTTTTGTATAAATTTTTGATTTATGTATGTTTTGATTATGCTTGTTATTATATAAACGGCTTATTTTCTGTGGAAATAATATCTGCATGTTGTGGGTTTGAGGGACTATAATATTTACCGTACGTGGATAAATTTATTTACATATAAATAATTATATTTTATTAAATAAAAGTAATACATTTGGAAAATGATTAAAATGATAAATGTTTTGTATTATGTATGTTTTGGTAAATGTTCTAATAATTAGGAAATTTATATGTAATAATACTTGAAATATATTCATTGGATACATAATTAATTAATATATTTAATTAATGTCATTAATAGAAAATGGACAAATCTTGGATGTCAAAGTGTAGAATTGAGCAGGACTACATTTTTGGAGTTGAAAGTTTCATGGAATTTGCTTGTAGAAATAGTAATACTGGAACTAGTATGATTCGATGTCCATGTGTTAAATGTAAAAATGAACAATTTCATGAATTTGACGAGGTTAAGTATCACCTTATTCCTAGTGGTATTCTTTTGAGCTATAAATATTGGTATTATCATGGAGAAAATATTGATAATACTCGTGGGGAAGAGATAAATAAGAATGTGAGTGGATTACATATATCTTATCATAATGTACAGATAGGAAATATGTTTCATGGTGTTAAAGATGAACTACATGAGGATGATCCCAAAATCTTTAAAAAACTTATAGAATATGCCAAAAAACCATTGTATCCAAAATGCAAAAAATACACTAAAACATTGGGATTGGTTCATTTGTACAATGTGAAGGCAAAACATGGTTTTTCTGACAAAGGATTCACAAAATTACTAAATCTACTAGTCGATATGTTTCCTGAGGGTATTGAATTGGGATCTTCAATGTATGAAGTGAAGAAATCTCTTAGTCGATTTGGCATGGAATATCATAAGATTCATACTTGTCCAAATGATTGCATTCTTTATAGAAAAGAATATAAGACATTAGATGATTGTCTGGTGTGTAAAGAATCGAGATGGAAGCATGCTACAAATGAGATAACACATAAGAAAGGTGTGCCTGTAAAGGTTCTTTGGTACTTTCCTCCGATTCCTCTCTTTCAAAGATTGTTCAAAAGTAAAAAGTCATCAAAGATGTTGACTTGGCATTCAATTAATCGATCTGATGATGGGTGTTACGTCATCCTTGTGATTCTCCAAATTGGAAAGTAGTAGATAATTTATCTCCTCAATTTTCATTTAATCGGTGCAATCTTCGTCTTGCCATTGCTACTGATGGAACTAATCCACATAGTTCCCTTAGTAGTAGATATAGTTGTGGGCTAGTAATTATGGTAACATACAACCCTCCTCTCTGGTTGTGTATGAAAAGAAAATTCATGATGTTAACATTGTTGATCTCAGGACAGAAACAACCCGGTGTTGATATATATGTATATTTGTAGCCTCTGATAGATGATTTAAAGACGTTGTGGAATGATGGTGTAAATGTTTACAATGCACATAAAGAATAACACTTTAACTTGAAGGGTGTTCTTTTATAGACAATTAATGATTTTCTTACCTATGGAAACTTATCAGGACATGCAACAAAAGGTTACAAGGGATGCCCTATATGTAGTGATGGAACTTTTGCAACTTATCTTGTTCACGGACGAAAGATGTCTTATAGAAGACATAGAATATTTTTGCCATCTGGACACAAGTTTAGATACCAAAAGAAACCGTTAGATGGTGAAGAAGATCATGATCATACAACCATACCTTTGTGAGGTGTTGAGATATTAAGGCAATTGAATGGCATGACATTCAAACGATATGGAAATATGAAAAAAAACTCACTAAGGTAGGGAAACGAAAGAGGTCAACTAATGAAATGGGTGAAAATGAAAAAGAGTTTGAACCGACTTACCATGGTTGTTGGAATAAAAAATCAATATTTTGGGAATTATCTTATTGGAAAGACCTACACATTCGTCACATCTTAGATGTCATGCACATTGAGAAAAATGTATGTGAGAGCTTGATTGGTACTTTACTTAATACACCTAGAAAAACAAAGGATGAAATTAAAGCAAGACTAGATTTTAAGAAACTAGGCATAAGACCTGAATTGGCACCAAGGGTGGAAAATGATAAGAATCGAACATACTTGCCACCAGCATCATGATGAGTGCTCAAAAAGCACTAAAATAACCATGATTTTATGCACATTAATTGATTAAAAATATATATATTTATATGTTTTATCATATATTTATGTAAATTTGTCTTTTTCGGAATCACGGGTATTTTTATTGTTTTTCAAGTATTTTGGCTTAAAAACGCAATTTAAAGACTCAAAGAGAAATACTTGAAGCAATACATCACAAAAATATCAATAAATAAATGGGGAAAGGTCAACAAATATGGAAAAACTGGACAAAATGGGTCAAAAAGGTCAAAAATGTCAAAAAGGAGAAAAGCGCGCGCCGCGCATGTGTCCAGTAACCGCACCCGGCCTCCGCCCAAAGCTCGCGCGGGTTATGTTCATGCGCCCAGCGGCAACTGACCAGCGGCGTAGCCTCGTTGTAGCGCATGAGCGTTTTTGACCCATTTTCACGTGCAGCTGACATGGCGTCATTGATGACCTCGGATGTATCCACTTACACGTTTTTAATTTTTTATATTTTTAACATTGTTTTACTCATTTTTCTCTCCATCCTCACCTATAAATACCCCTCTTCCATTCACTTCAAAACCGCCTTCAAACACCTCAAAAACCAACCTTCTCTTCTTTCTTTCTCTCCGTTTCTTAGTTTTTAGTTTTTCTTAGTTTTTCTTATGTTTTAGCTAGTTTTTCTTATGTTTTAGCTAGTTTCTATTAGTTTTAGAGGTCTTCCCTTTTTCGGAAGAACTACTTATGTTTTTTTGTAATTTATTACGTTTTTGATTCAATAAATAGGAGTGCAAACTCCGCTTGGAGTTTTCTAGCAACGGGAATAACGTCAATCTTGTAAGGATTTTATTTTCTTTACTTGATTTTTATTTTTTATGCTTTATTCTTACATGTTATATTTAATTTATGTCTGTGATTAAATTTAAGCGTACTAGCTATTTGTAAACATGATATAATAATAACGTTGTTATGCTTGCGAGAAATATTAAATAGGTAAAAATCTTTAAAATGAATTGATTTTATTTTTATTCAAGAATTTTATATTAAGAATATTGAAAATATATTATTTTTCATTACAAACTTAAATCTGAAAATTAGATTTTAAGGTTTAGTTATCGGTCGATTTAGAGTAGTGCTCTTTTATTTGATGGTACAATCAGGTAGTTAGAGTGAAGCTCTATTTCAAAAGTTTTTATAAGAATTATTATCGAAAATGTATTAATGACATGTTTTAGGTAGTGGTTTTAAAACACGAAAGTTAGTACTCGGATAACTAAATTATTAGGTTTAATTTGGACACCTTGAATAAAGTTTAAAGCTATCTAACCCAAAGGTGGCATTTTAAATGGTTCATTTTCAATCTCTTAGAAAAAAGAATTAATTTAATTAACCAAATTAGTTATCAACCCACGCTGTAGGTGTTAATTGATTTGTTTAGTTAACAAAGAATATCTAACCACAGCCAAAGGTGGTATTAAATACAAAAAAGGAGAATCAGTAAATATCCAATTCATATCTTTAATAACCTAAATAATACGAAGCGGCGTAATTAACTTAGTTATTATATCCATAAATACTCACTATTTATAAAAGATAAAATTTGCGTGAATGTTTATTGAATCTATGTTTAATTTTACGTATTTAGATTAAAAACACAAAACCCAAAATATCGTGACAGGATGTTTAGGATTTAATTTACGTTTTTAAAAGTTTGAATAATAAATTAAAAACCAGCGTAAATTCCTTAGATCGAGCCAGGAGTATACTTATCATTTTTACGAAATGATTAGGTATTTCTTGAGAGTTTTATAAATATTAAAACCAAAGTATTGCGAGGATCAGCGATCTGGGATTTTCGCTAAATCAAGTTTTAGTTCATCAAAGTATTTGGCGATGCGATTACGCTGCGTCAAGTTTTTGGCGATAGTCTTGGAAGAATAAGCGTTTTTAATTTATTTATCAAAATTTTAAAAATATTTTTATCTTGTAAATAATTGTGATTTTTTTTTGTTTTTGTAAAAAAATAAAAAAAAATTTCAAATTTTAAATTTCATAAGAAATAATAAAAAATAAAAAAATAAAATTTTTTTTTAATAAATTTTAAATAAAAATAAAAAAAATTAAAAAAAATAAAAAAAAAATAAAAAAAATAAAAAAAAACAAAAAAAAATAAAAAAAAACAAAATTTTAATTTTTTGAGTTTAATTTTTACTATTTTTTTATTTATTTTAAATCATAATTTTAATTTTTTTTTTACCTTTTTCAATTTTTATATTATTTTTTATTTTTCTTTCTTTAGCTATTTTTTTTTCTTCTTGATTTTTAGATACCCTACTTAACTTAGTTTTTTTTTACTAACTTAATTAACTTAGATTTTTTTTACTTAACTTAATTAACTTTTTTTTTCACTTAACTTAATTAACTTAGATTTTTTTTTACTTCACTTAGCTTAATTAACTTTTTACTAACTTAATTAACTTAGATTTTTTTTAACTTAACTTAATTAACTTAGATTTTTTTTAATTCACTTAACTTAATTAACATTTTCTTTAAACTTAATTAACTTAGATTTTCATTAACTTAAAGTTTTATTTAACTTAACTTAATAACTTGTGAAAAGTAAAGATCTAAGGAGTTCGGAGGCGGATGGTTCTTGGAAGCCTTTGTCTTAGTCTTTCCTGGAGCGTTGTTAATACAGGAGGATGGTTTTTAAGGAGCGCTTTGCCTGTTTTCTTTCACGGGAGCAACTCTTAGTTATCTTGATTATTTTATTTTAAAAAAAAACAAATTTTTTTTTAACTATCTCCAAAATTTTAAAGTTTTAATTACAATCTAAGGAGCTAGTTTCTTTGTTTTAATCTAGGTACAATTGTGTTTTATGCCTTAATTATTTGATTTGTACCTAGATGTGGGTTATCTAAAACTGAAAATATGCCTCTAGTTTTAAATCTGTACGAAAGAAATGCGAAAATCGATAGGCGTAGTAGAAAAAGTATAGGTAGACAACCTTGTCTACTGCCAGGTTTGATTGACTCGATGATGAGGGGACGTTGAGTTTACTTAAAATGCAATCCCAGTTCGTCTTGCTAAGGCGTTAAACTATTTGGATGGGAGGCAACCCATCATTTTAGGTAATTTCCTTTTATTTCTTTTATTTACTTAATTATTTCATTTTAATTACATGTGAATAATTTTTAAATTATTAAAACTAAAAATATTTGTTGAGATGTTAGAAGTTCGCGTAAATCTAATCGTATACACTTTAATGATGAATGTGATGGATGCTTGCATTTTCCATTACTACTTGCACTTTCTCAAGAAATAGGTAGTCTTTCTTCTCTTTTCTCTTTATCTTTAATTTACGGTTGTTACATTGAGACAATGTAAGTTCTAGGTTGGGGGTGGTGAAAAGTTACCATGCTTAAAAAAAAAGTTTTAACAATTTAAAAATAAAAAAAATAAAAAAAAAATATTTAAAAATAAAAAATTTACTTTTTCATTTTTTGTGTGTTTGGTTTTATTTCTATTTTGTGTGATTTAGTAATTTTTGGAATAAAAAAAATTAACAAAAATTTATCTTTTCTTTAAATCAAATTTAAGTAAATAGTTAAGTCTTTTGTACTGTTAGATTAATTTTTGAAAACATATCATGAAATATTTTGTAATTATTTTTGATAATTAGTTAGTTTTTGTCATAACTAGTATTTCTTGATAAGATGTGGAAATTATATTAAACCCAAAATTGGTGTTTATGAATTTTTTAGTGGAGACTAAACCTTTGTGAGATATAATTTGAGCCTAATTTCCTTTATTCAGAGTGAAATATATATTTTTTCTACTCCAAACACATTTCTTATTTCTTCAAATTTTTAGATGATCTACATAGGTATTAGCATTGAATGTATGAATTTTTTCTCATCTTAATAGAGTATCATATATTTTTTATTATTATTTTTGCTTAGATTAAATGATTTGAGTAGAAATTGATAAGTATATGCTTATATCTCATTTATGCATGACTACTACAAAAACAAAAGGACATATCTGGGGTTACCTAAGCAAGATCAAACAGAAAAAGCCACAAAATTAACCAACTCATCAAAATCCAAAAAAAAATGTACAATCAATGCATTGGGTTGACTCTCTAAAAAATACACATATTAAAAAATATCTCTGAGAAAAAAAAAATAAAGAGATAAAAAATAGTATCATCTATATACTATGACCCACGTTGCCTACAAAGTTGTGAGTACATCTATTTACAAAAGAAAAGATATAGGAAGTAATTCCCTAAAAAGTCATTGCAATTTCTTCATTTGTAAAAAAGCATATATCTTAATTCTTTCTTAATGAGTTTGATTTATGCATGAAAATAATTTTTATATATGATATCTTTATAATTTATACATTTGATTCCTTTCATGAGATCAATGTTAAAATAACACTTTGAGCCTTTATTCTTTATACATATGCGAACATATTAGTTCATTTCTATACATTAAACTCTTTTCGCATATAAAATAGTATGAGTGTTTGAACCATAGGATTCGATGTTTCGAGTATTGACTTGTGAGGAATAGAGTCGAAGCGAATTACGATTCATGACACTTGAAATTGGGTGAAATTAAATTGATACATTTTTGACATAAATATGAAAATGATTTTCGACTAATTATTATAATAAATCATGATTGTTTGAAGAGATTAAAATAACTTATGCTTGAGATTTTAATTATGATCTTAAAAGAGGAGATTAAAAAGTATGAGACATTTTTGTGATATGTTGTTTTTTTTATTGAAAAAAAAATAAATTATTTTTTGTTTTTGTTGTAATTTTAGTTTTTGATTTCATTGTTTTTATTGTTTTTTTTTATTATTTTTTTTTATTTTTACATTTAGTTCAATGTTTGTGGGTATCATTACTGAAAACCCTCACGAGACTTCGAAACTTCGTCCACTAGGGCAACCTGGGGGTTTAAGAGGCTTGCGTATTTAATGTAGTGTCAATCCCACGGAAGTGATTTAGGATAGTTTAATTTTTATTTTTATCGCTTCTCTTGCTAAGGGACTAGCGAAGGTGGTTGAGGTTGTGATGAGTGCTTTCAAAAAGCACTAAAATAACCATGATTTTATGCACATTAATTGATTAAAAATATATATATTTATATGTTTTATCATATATTTATGTAAATTTGTCTTTTTTAGGAATCACGGGTATTTTTATTGTTTTTAGATTATTTTGGCTTAAAAACACAATTTAAAGACTCAAAGAGGAATACTTGAAGCAATACATCACAAAAATATCAATAAATAAATGGGGGAAAGATCAACAAATATGGAAAAAGCCGGACAAAATGGGTCAAAAAGGTCAAAAATGTCAAAAAGGAGAAAAAGCAGCACGCTGTCCCGGCCGCCGCACCGTACCAGCTCTGCCCAAACTGCGGTCTTGTTCATGCGGCGCAACTGTAGCGGGAGTTCTGTTCATGCGCCAGCGACAACGGCTTCAGCTATGTGTATCAACCCTTGATAGCGGCATGGCGTTTTGACGGCCATTTTTCCGCGTGCATTAATACCTGTAGCGTCATTGATGACCTCAGCGTATGTCCACTACACATTTTTTAATTTTTTATATTTTTTAACATTGTTTTACTCATTTTTCTCTCCATCCTCACCTATAAATACCCTCTTCCATTCACTGAAAGCACACCCTTCAAACACCTCAAAACCACACTTCTCTCTTCTTTCTTTCTCTCCGTTTCTTAGTTTTTAGTTTTCTTAGTTTTTCTTATGTTTTAGCTAGTTTTTCTTATGTTTTAGCTAGTTTCTCTTAGTTTTAGAGTTCTTCCTTTTTGGGAAGAACTAGTTATATTTTTTTGTAATTTATTAGCTTTTTGATTCAATAAATGGGAGTGCAAATTCATTTGAGTTTTTCTAGCAACGGGAATAGCATCAATCTTGTAAGGATTTTATTTTCTTTATGATTATTTTTTATGCTTTATTCTTACATGTTATATTTAATTTATACGTGATTAAATTTAACTGTGCTAGCTATTTGTAAACATGATATAATAATAACGTTGTTATGTTTGCGAAAATATTAAATAGGTAAAAATCTTTAAAATGAATTGATTTTATTTTTATTCAAGATTTTATATTAAGAATGTTAGAGAGAAATATATTATTTTTCATTACAAACTTAAATGCTGAAAATTAGATTTTAAGGTTTAGTTATCAAATCGATTTAGAGTAGTGCTCTTTTATTTGATGGTACAATCGCCGGTAGTTAGAGTGAAGCTCTATTTCAAAAGTTTTATAAAATTATTATACGAAAATGTATTGACAACGTGTTTTCGATTAGTGGTTTTAAAACACGAAAGTTAGTACTCGGATAACTAAATTATTAGGTTTAATTTGGACACCTTGAATAAAGTTTAAACTGTCCCAACCCGCCCAAGGTGGCATTTAAATAGTTCATTTTTCAATCTCTTAGAAAAAAGAATTAATTTAATTAACCAAATTAGTTATCAACCCAGCCCGTAGGTGTTAATTGATTTGTTTAGTTAACAAAGAATATCTAACCCGCCCAAAGGTGGTATTCATACAAAAAGGGAGAATCGATAAATATCAATTCATATCTTTAATAACCTAAATAATACGAACAAGCATAATTAACTTAGTTATTATATCCATAAATACTCCACTATTTATAAAAGATAAAATTTGCATGAATGTTTATTGAATCTATGTTTAATTTTCTGTATTTAGATTAAAAACACAAAACCCAAAATATCGTGACAGGATGTTTAGGATTTAATTTCGTTTTTAAAAGTTTGAATAATAAATTAAAAACCACATACATTCCTTCCTTAGATCGACCTTGGGAGTATACTTATCATTTTCTGCAGAAATGATTCGTACTTCTTGACGAGTTTTATAAATATTAAAACCAAAGTATTGGCAGGATCGGCGATGCCGGTTTTCGCTCATCAAGTTTTAGTTCATCAAAGTATTTGGCGATCACGATTCTGCTCATCACATCATATACAATGTCAACAAAAGAGAAGGATGTGTTTTGTAAATGTTTGGAGGGTGTGAAAGTTCCTAATGGTTACTCATTCAACTTAAGAAATTTTGTTTCTATCACATGACTATCATATCTTAATGCAACAGTTATTATCAATTGCTATTAGATCAATTCTTCCAAAACATGTTCGATTATCAATAATTCGGCTTTGTTCATTCTTCAATACAATATGCAAGAAATCTATATCAATTGGCGAGTTAAATTCTTTATAGAAAGATGTTGTAGAGACTTTGTGTCTAATTGAAAAATATTTTCCTCCTTCTTTCTTCGATATAATGATTCACTTGTGTGTTCATTTAGTTCAAGAGGTTCAATTGTGTGGTCCTACTTACTTAAAATGGATGTATCCTTTTGAGAGATATATGCCAAGTCTTGAAAGGATATGTAAATAATAGAAATCAACCTAAAGGATGCATAATGGAACGCTACATTGCTGAAGAGGCCATTGAGTTTTGTTCTGAATACTTTAGTGGTTGCATTGAAATTGGGAATCCTACGCACAATTTGTTCTTAGAACATCACATGATCCAAATAGGTAACCTTATGCTTGGTGAAAGTAATAAATTTTTTATTAATCGCACTCGATGGAAAAAGCACACCGAATCATTTTGGTAAATAATAATGAGGCACAATCGTACATAGAGCAAGTAATGTTCAACCTTTCCATTTATGCAAAAATCATTTTATTTAACTATTAATGATTATATATACTTCATATATATTTAATAACATTACAGGATGCATGTAAACTTATTGAAGATTGATCCTCGTTATAAAAAAAAGAAGGAGAAAAATGGTTGTATGATGAACATAAGCGAGAGCTTATTAATTGGTTTCGCAACCATGTAAGTATCACAAACAAAAATTCGTGCATATATGTTTCTAGATCTATGAAATATTTTAAAACTTTGCTCTAAACACATTTCATGTTTTTGTATACATAGATTCTAGATGAACTCAAGAAACTCAATCATAAAATATCAGAAAGTTTACAATGGCTTGCACATGGGCCAAAATTCGATGTCAAATCATTTTCTAATTTCATAATAAATGGATCGAGTTTTACGACTCAAGCTAGGGACAAAGTCTGAGTAAATCAAAATAGTGGTGTGAAGATGGTTGCACAAACTTTGCAATTTTCTAGTTCAAAAGATGGTAATCATGTACTTTCTGATAGAACATATTATGGTATAATATAAGAGATTTGGGAATTGGATTATGAGGTCTTCCATGAAACAGTTTTCTTGTCTGATTGAGTCGAAGATGTTATCAATATTGGATATAAAATAGATGATTTTGGATTTACCCTTGTAAATTGATCCAAGATAAGTCATACTGATGATCCTTTCATGTTAGTACTTCATGCAAAACAAGTATTTTACGTGAGCGATCAAATTGACACAAGATGATCTGTTGTGTTAACGCCTCCATAAAAATAGTTTTGCCATTATGATGCTTTAGAAGATGATGACCTTATACTTGATACATTAACCAATATTAGTAATTTCTCAAATAAATTGCCTAATGTATGTGATGATCTAGTTGATGACGATGATTCTTCATCATGGGCTCGAAGTGATTGTGAAAGAAAATATGTATACGATCAACAACCTAATTAAATATAACTTATGTTCTATATTTTTGCAATAACTCTTATATATATATGTAGGGGTGTCCATGGTCCGGTCCGGTTTTTCCTAAAAAAAATCTAACCGGACCGAACCGTTCATATTACTAGAACCGGACCGGATCGGACCGTTTGAAACGGTTTTAAGAAATAAAAACCAGACCGGACCGTTTGACTTATAAAACCGTTCTCGGTAATTCCGCTTGGTTCGATTTTTTTATAATTTAATGAAGAATAATGTGAAATTTTTAATATATTATTAAACCGGTCCTGTCCGGTTTGAACAGCTTTAAAATTAATACAAACCAGACGGACCGTTTGATTAGTAAAACCGTTTCGGTTTGTCCTGGCCTGGTCCGGTTTTACTATTGTCCGTCCAATCCGGTTTTTGGACACCCCTATATATATGTATGTTGTTAAAATTGTCAATTAATTTATATTTCTTCATTGTTTGCAGATATTTCATGGATCCTTGGGTAACAAAGCTTGTAGATCCAAATGATCCATTGGGGTATTTGAAAAGAAGGGATTGGGTGAATATACCTGATACTCCACTTAACACAGATGATAGAATACATGTTCTATTTGATGCTACTGGTACTCCAATAGGGGAAAATGACCAACAATTGAAATCATTTATTAGTTGACTTGCGAAGTCCAGTATACCAATCAATATAAATGATTGGTCTCAGGTTGACGATGCAGAAAAGTTCAAAATATGGATAACTATTTGTGTAAGTCTCCTATATTTTATAATCAATGACATATATTATATCTTTTTGTATTATATCTAATCTTTTGTAGTGTGTTTTTACAGAATTGTTACAAAGTCGATGACAATTGGAAGAGCAAGTGTTATAAGATTGCAAATAAGGCGTGGAAGGAATACAAGACTTTCAGATTGGCAAGAAATTATGTGTTTCCATATTTGGAACCACTTGATGAGGTAGAGCTCTACAAACCTGAAGGACACCCTTGGATTACACCTCAAGTTTGGAAAGACTTCGTGGATTATAAACGTTCAGATGAATTTCAAATTATTAGGAAAGAACATCAGAATATACAAATGCATAACATTCTTCCTAACCGTACTAGGAGGTCTTCAAATCCTGAAGTTAGATATATAATGGTATTATTAATTTGTGTTAATTTATAAATATTTTTATATTTATTTTCCTCAATTTAATTTCATGTCATGGTTAATAAATTTTTCATAATTTATGTAGGAAGTTGAATTGGGTAGACCTGTTACCCGAACTGAATTGTATATAGAAACAAAGACTCACAAAACGAAGAATTCAAGATCGATGACTAAGCGAGGAGAACAACAACTAAATAAGTTGGTTAGTAATTTCGATTGATAAAAAGTCTTAATGATTTTTAATAATTGATGTAATAATGAATGATAAGTTTGTGTGCTTTATTATTTGTAGAGAGCTGTTCAAGAACAAATATCCAAGGGTGAAATCATCGAAGAGCATGAGAGAGATGCTCTATATCATGCATTCAGACGTGACCATCCTGATTGTGTTAGGAGAGGTAGCCAATATGATGGTTATATGGAGTATTTTAACATTCCAAAACAAAAGCCACGGATGGTTAGTAAGGAGAAGTACACTAAAATTGAAGAAGAACTCAACTCCTTTAAGGCCTCAATATTAAGTGAGATTGCCACTATAAAATAATATCAATCACAACACATGTCAAGCATGGCATCATTCTACAACTAGGGCATGCTATATTGACCAAGAATACAACCATCCATGCCAGGCATGCCACCATCCATGACAGGCAGGCCCCCATCCATGCCAGGCATGCCACCCATGCAATCTCATTGCGCTCAAACTACATCCAGTATGGGATATAGTCATCCTATTGGTCCTCCCTATATGCCAAGAATGCATATGCAATCAAGTAGTGGTTCATTTTCTCCAATGCAATCTGTGCGTTCTTACCATCAATCAAACCACAATGAATGTTTTGGTGAGAATATACATCCAATAGCTACCCCATATGAGAGTCCTCCTATATTTGATGAATCATATGTGGTAAGATTTTAATTTCTGGTGTATATATAATCTATTATTTTAATTTCTTATTATATGTTTTATTTTTTATATATAACACTTAAAGTTTTTACAGAATATGAAATGTTTGTTGAAACATCCTTCGTCAATGGACTTTGTTGCTATAGGAATGGTACATCAATTGAGCGATGAGAGGATGATTCATAATCAATATTTGTCTAATCGTTGGCGAATAGTAATTGATCAATCATTGCTTCATGGTTGTCCACTACCTGTGCCTTCTGATGCTACCATAGTCTAAGAGGCGGTTAGACAATACGTGGCTTGGTCATCGATTCAAGTTGTTCTAAATTTTGAATTGGTACTATTTTTAACTTAAAAGATAACACTTGTTTACTACTATTATTTTTATCTTTTATTGTTACTAACATACATAATGTGTTTTTTTAGTCTATTAAACCAGATTTCTTAAATGCGGCACATTTAAGAGATAAGAAGCAAGTATCTTGTGCTAAATCTATGTCTAGTGGACAATCATCGCACACCAAGTCATTCAAGAAGAAGCCTTGGAAAAAGTATAGTTATGATTATGCTTTAAACTTCAGTAGAAATATTGGCCCTTTGATGACTATTATTGGGAGTGCATCTAGCATAAATGATGATTGGACTGTGCCACTTCCTATAAAAATTTCTGGTGTAGACCTAGGCCAAACTTATATATCAATCGAGTGTATATTGCAACTATTTGAATATCAAATGATCAATTTAAGTATAATTCAAGTATGGACAAGGTGAGTCCTCAATCTATTTAATTTTCTTTTATTTATGTAAAACATATATAATTATATTTATATTATCTAATTATTTATATATATATCTTTTATATAGGGCGTGTTATTATCAACTTTAACATAATCACTTATCACATTTAGAAATGTTCTATGATTCTCCACATGTCAATCAATATCAAGAAAAGGATGTTGGCATCAGAGTTAAACAATTATGTGATAGGGCATTAACGCTTAACAGAAATCAAAAGTTGATAATCCCTTGGTCAATAAGGTTTGAACAAGGCCAAGATCGTTGGATGTTGGTAATGATTGATCTGTTCAATAATCATGCTTGGTACTGTGACTCAACTTCCATAGAACTGAGTAAAGATACAAAGCAGTTGTTGAAATGTAAGAGCTATTGCTAGATATTGGTTTCTTCTATTATTTTTTATAATATTTAATAAAAAACTAACCATTTTAAACCTTGATAGGACATGGAAGTTGTGTAACAAGTTTAAGGGCATTGCCCTTAAAAAATCTCATAAGCTTATATGGACAAAGGTTATGGTATGTACAAGCGAATATTAATAATTTTATTAATTTTACAATTGAATAATAAAGATGTTCGAATATGAAAAATCATGTACACTTGTTTTTTGCAAGTTCCACAACAAAATAATGGAGTCATGTGTGGTTACTATGTCATGAAGTTTATGAGCGAAATCATCACAAATATCAAAATTCCAATTGTTGATGTTGTAATATCTTTTACCCATATATAGAAAAGTTTTTAACATATTTGAGTTATTTTTTGTAAATACATGAAATTACATTCTTATTTTGATTTTAAATACATGTAGTTCTTTGGTTGGAACAAGACGGGCTACGACCAGCAAATTTTTGATGATTTATGAGAGGAATGGGTAGAACACATGGTTCAAATTATATCATCACAAGAAGAATCAGGAGAAGATTCTGATGATCTTGAATAGCATATGACAACATAACTGTAATTTTTTTAATGATTTAATTTCTCTATTCTTGTGTCTGAAGTCCCTTGTTTGATGGATGATTATATGCTCATGTATTTAAGGGAATGCATTGTTTTATGGACCTATTTTTGGCCCAAACTTTATTTCATCTCTCTTGCCTACTTTCCTTATGACAACATCATGGTAGTACTTTATTAATCATTTGTCTATAAATATGAAGTTATCTGGAATCTCTGCTCGTATTTTTAATGCTATAATGAGCTCTAAATATGAAGTTAGGTGTAACTTATATTTTGTTACTTGGCTTGTATGAGTTTTGGTGCCAATGAACGTATTACAAAATTGTTCCATACGTTTAAGGGCACCAAAAATTCACACAAGCCAAATAACAAATCAGAGTTACACTTGATTTCATATTTAGAGCTCATTATAGCATTAAAAATACTAGTAGAGATTCCATATAACTTCATATTTATAGAAAAATGATTAATAAAGTGCTAATATGAGTTCGAAGGGTTATATCACTCGGATGTCACTGTGGTAATCTCTTTTTAATGGTAATTTTTTAAATGATTTAATTTCTCCATTCGTATGTATCTGAAGTTTAGACTGTTTGTTTGATGGATGTTTACATGCTCATGTATGTAGGGGAATGAATTGTTATATGGATCAACTGTTTTTTGTCTAGCTTCCTTGTCACAATGCTGGTGATTCTAAGCTAACCAAGCTTGTTCGCACAATCCAATTACACTTTGACGACATTATTTTATTTGTAATTTAAGTTAAATATATATATATATATATATATATATATATATATATGTATGTATGTATTGTATATACATTATTTGTTTTTGTAATAAATTTAATTATCAAGTAATTAATTATATTTAAATTTTTAATTATTTGTATTATTATTTATATTTTGGTTTTTTATGCTATATATACTAGATAGAGTGAAAAATGAGAATAAAAATAAAAAAATCATAAAATGTAAAGTCGGTTGATCGCGTGAACTGACTTTACATTTTAAGTCACTCAATTTAAAGTCGGTTTTTAACCGATTTTAAAGCCCGTTTTTGTAATAGTGCTCCCAGTGCTATTGCTCCACATTCATACCAACGGTAGTGATCCCCACAAAAATTGTGTATGTAGTGAATACGTAAGTATACGTATTGTAACAGGTAATATAATGATAAGTAAAGATTGTTCCCACGAAGATTATTTTATTAAAATCTAATTTTTAAAACTAAAAATAATAAAAATTAATTTTTTTGGTGTTTTTATATTTTAAGGAAGCAAAATTAAAATAACTAACAGTAAATAATAATAATTAATTAAATCAGAATTTGTGACTAAAAAGATATATGAGAAAATATATAGGAATACTTAATCCCCCAATTTCATGTGAATCGCTAAAATTCTCCCAATACAATTATTAATTAATTATATGATCAATTGAATCTAATGCAGTATGTATTCCTCTCTCAAGTAAACTACACACTATATAGTAATTAATTTAATCACACTCTCATGCCAATTAACTTGCATACTACTCATTAAGTTCATCAATTATGGATCATATACATAAGAATCATACATATATATGCCTAGAAACTATGCATGTTATTTAATCAAGACAAACAATTAAATAATTCTCTCAAATATATTTAATTACCTCTATAGATAAATTGTTGGCCAAAAAATTAATAGCATAAAAATTAGATTTAATAATAAAATTAAATTATAATTATAATTGTGATAAAATTTTAGATCATCACATGGTGAAAATTGGGTTCATAAGATCTCTAGATTAATAAATTAATTACATATAATTGTGTTCATAAAGCTCATATTTTTCATAAAGAAAGACATAAAATTGATAAAGAAAGAGTAGAAAAAATACAATTAATTTCTTGAATTGTAGTATTAATTTCCTCTTGAATCTCTACCAAAATTGTGTCTTCTCTTGATTTTTTTTTGTATTTTTCTCTCTTTTTAGCTCCAAAAAATGACCAAATTATGCTAATAGAGGCCAATTAGGTTTATGGAGTGATTAGGGGCTTAAATAAAGCTCAGGTACGATTTGGACCATCAGATCAGCTTCAGGTCAAGGGCTATGATCAAAACAAGCAAAATTGAAAATTTCAGCCAATCACAACGTGACACGTTGCATTAGAAATTTATTGGGAGAATCAGGGAGTGACGCATGGTAGTGGAGACCAGGCAGAGTCAATGCTTGTTGAGTCAGTGACACATGGCATGCCATGATTTGTGGAAATGGATGGTGTGGCACACGGGTGGAATGCGCAGAGTAATGGCTTGGTGACACGTGGCATATCGCATTGACCGATTTTTGAACTCGGATTGAACGCCGTGCTGACACATGGCGCGTGTTTCATCCTCCTCATATGTGACACGATGTGATTTGCTCTCCGTGCTTACGTGGCATCTGCTTGGCTTGCCCAATCAGCTCCTCCGCTTGCGTTGCATGCCACACAAAAGCTTCTGATTGGTCTTGTGTTAAAAATTCATAAAAAAATACAAACAAATTCCAAAAAAATTTCAAAAAATTTCAAAAATTATATTTTCACCACTTTTCACTAAAAAGTTTATATTTTAATTTTGTTGGCCATAAAAATACTATTTATTGAATAAAAAAAATTAGTATTACGTAAAAAAGTGCACTAATGACTCTATTTTCATAGAGTCATCAGGTAGGACAACAAATTTGAATTAAAGAATCAAAATACTTTGTTTAAATGTCCTAATTTACTTGAATGTGAAATTACTTGGATTTATTTACAAAATTGGAATCACACGAGCCATTAGGGCTCTTGGTTGGCATCACTGTTCATACCCTCTAAATTATGTTTCCCTACCCTAGTTTGTGAATTTTATGCAAACATTGACCCAAAAATTCATCACCTTGGACCAATGAGTTATAAGATTTAATCCAAAATAAAGCTATTGATATCTTGACCTAGAGAATAAACAATTTTTTGTCTATCACGAACACCAGGGATGTCGATTTTCACCTAGACCAGCATGTCATTCCCCATGAGGGTTAATGAACCAAACTTTCTAGTTCACCCAATATTGATTGTAATGCCAAACAACAATACGTTTCTGGTGAATTTACTCATTTTCACCTTGTTTTAAATAAAATGATCTATACAAATTTATTGCCATCCAAGCACTCATATGATATTGGATACTTGCATGCTAAGATTTTATATTGTATTGGAAAAGAAGTAGCATTCTATGTAGGTAGAGTTATAAATGATAAAATAATAAACCAATCTCATATAACTAAGGATCGGGCTTCCTTATGGTTGTTTCATCACCCAAATGATTCTTGTTGTAGGTGTGGGTCCAACAAGGGATTCAATTTTGGTTTGGATAATAGGTAACATTGGAAATTCAACTATCTCAAGATCATCTACCCAGACATAAAAGAGATAGAAATCCGCCGATGTTGGAACAAGTGGCGAAGGAGCTATAGATGATATTTTTGGAGATGAAGAAATGAAAAATATACATGCTTTTAAGCCTTTTCGTTAAGATTTATTTGAAAATAAATTGTGTATGGGAATGGGATCATTGGATTAACAAGAAGCAATATTTTTCATGATTAAAGACATGCACTCACATTAAGGTTTAATCATTCAAGACAATGAACTATTTTATCTTGTTGTTTGGTCCTGTTTTATTAGTCTTTGAAATTTGTTGTTTTTTTTAATTTTAAAGTGTAATTGATATTTGCTTGGACTATATTCGGTTCATATTAATCAATACACAACTTTTGTTGCATCTGATAGTTTATGTTTCATTTATATGTTGCTTATTTTCTTGAATTTTCTATGAGATTTCATTTTAAATGAAAATACAATATTTTTTTTTGTTTATTCTATAATTTAAAAATCTATAAAAGGTTATATTTAACTTAGAGGAGAATTACTTTGAGAATATTGAAAATATTACACATAAGGGGATTTGTGCTTTTAATTTCTATATGATGATTACTCACACTTATGAATAATCTTCACTTTTCTTATTGTTATATGCATTAAACTAATGAAAAATAAGTCTTTAGGGACAAGTTATTTGGTTGTTTATGTTTATGTTTTTTAGTATATACATGAGCTTTCAAGATTCAAGCCAAAATTGTTTCACTAGATCATAGGATAGTTCCATTGTGTAAAAATTTTAATTTTTCTATGAAGATTGAGAAAGATATTTTGTCACACGAATATGCCAAAAAAGGAGATTGTAAGGTTTATGTGAGTGTTGGCAATATTCGTGAATAAAATATACAAATGTAATTTAAGTTTCTAGGTATGTCTTTCGAGAATATTTTCAAGCTAAAGAAACCATCCAGCTCTAACAAACACATATAAAGTATATCTATGCTCTTATGCAAGTTAGATTTCATATTAGACACATATGAGCATTTTGAATTTAGGCTACTCAATCAATCAAGACACGTCTAGATCAATCAAGATGTGTGGATCAATCTACTTAGTTTTAAAAAAGTCTTGAATTAATTTTTTAATTAACTAGATTGATCAAGTAATTAGTGATTGATCAATTAATTACCTAGATTGATCTAACCTGGTTAGAATTAATTATTTATTATACTAGATCAATTAGGAATTGATTGGATCGATCGAGCATATTTTGATAGTAATATTCGATCAATCGATAAGTATGTTAGGTTGATAAAGCAACAAAGGGCATTAATTCTAAAACATATTTCTAACTCAAATTGATTTGAATTAATACTATATTATCCTCGTTCTTTAAAACTCTTTTAATAGATTTTATGGACATAATAGTAATAATGCTTTGACTTAATGCTCCAAAATATTCTATTTAAACAAACCAAAGCACACAAATTTATCAACTACACAAAATCATTATTCTTTTCATCTTAATCTCTCTTTCTAGTTTTGCAAAAGTTATTCAAGTAGGCCTTTTCATTTAGTTAATTTATCAAACATTAATAAGCCCACAATATTTATGATGTTGTACTTAAACTGATTGTTCTAGGGTTGCTAGTTGATTTCGATTTATCCAATATATTATTAAAGCATCTAGTTAGGGTTATTCATTATTGAATCTGTTCTATGACACACATTTGCACTTGTATTATTGTGCTAATGTTTCAGGTATTAGTAAAAGCGGTTTGATTGCTTATGTGACTTAAGTTGTCAGAACATTGGTCTGAATCTGAACACATTGTTTGTAGAGACTATGAAAGAAAACGAAGCTTGTAAGTAGACTACTTGGATGCATTATCTTGGTGGGTAGTTTGAATCCTAGCCTTGTAATTGAACATTATTTTCATAATGAATAGGTAGGTGGTCCGGTGGTTTTTCCCTTAGGTTATTGGTGTGGCCTAGGTTGTTTCCATCTAAAGATCTTGTCTGTTGATTTATATTTACGCATTACTTTATTTACACATAGATGTATGCTTGGCCATATACATAAATTTTAATTTGACATAATTCTAATGATTATCTATTTGCCTCTTTAGCTAATTAGATTCGCAACTAAATAATTTTTTTTGAATTTCATGCATTGGATTATGCATAACATATTTTATATTGTGTGAGCATGCTTTGGGATACGTGATACATGAAACATCCCTCAGTCCCTCAGAAGCGAAGAAGTCCCAGTATACCCTAGTTTTGACGAAAAATCTCCACACACTATATAATGATGTTGATTACTTACATTCATGAAAAATTATTAAAATGAGCATGCATCATGAGTATTTGTTTACTATGATAATGTTTTAGAGTAAACTCTCACTAAGTTATGGGTAGCTCACTCCTACTCTTCCCTCACTTCCCAAATGCGTTGTTTGAGATAATCATGGTAAAGATAAGATGATGATGAACATATGATTTTGACGTTACAAGGTTTGACTTAATATCTTATTTCTTTTATTGGCTATTATAATTTACAATTAGGTAGGTTGAGACTACTATAATAAATTTTACATTGATTTTATAAATATTTTGGATTTAAATTTATAACTTTATAATGAATTTTGTTTTTTGAATAAAAAATCTGTGAAAGATACCTAAATTGTTTATAAAATTGATTTTTAAATGATTTTTGAATTAATTTTTTCATCATTACTAAAAAAATTTACTTTAAACATAATTTAAAATTTACTTCATTTTATCTCATGTATCTTCTTTTGGGGCATTACAAATCCATTTCTATTGCCAAAATTATAAAAACAATATAAAGGTATTTTCTATTAATTGTTTGTGATAAAAATAATATAAAGGTATTTTCTATTAATTGTTTGTGAAAAGAAAATTGATTGCCTGGCTAATTCAACACTAATATTTTATTTAACATTTATATTTTCAATTAAAAAATAAAATTTCAAACATGAAACATAATAACTATGATAAGTCCCACAAATTAAAGGTTAGGAGTTGTATTTAAATTATGTAATATTATTTTAAAAATAATAAAAAAATCAATTCTTAGAAAAAAATTTAAAACAAGACCACTAATTTATTTATATTTTTCCTTTATAAGAACAATTTATATCTTCATGTGAAAATAGCACTTGATAAATACCTACGTTGCATGCCCCAATTCGAGTTCGCATAATGGCTAGTAATAGATTTTTTTTACAATAGAATTATATCTATGGTTATAAAAGCATGGTTAAACTTAATATAGTTATAAAATTTTCATCGAGCTTCAATCTTTATCATATAAATTTTCTTTGTAGTTAAATTTGTTAAAAAACTAACATAAATATTTGAACTTGTGATGATATTTATGTGATTTTTTTTATTAATTTTTTGACAAATTTTAATGATTGATATTATTAATGTAAAAACAATAAAAAATTGGTGTATGTTTTGTAATATTATAAAATTTAGTGATATTTTTGTAATAATCACGTAATTTTATGTTAAAAAATCTATTTATATTATGGGTAAAGTATTAATGTTATAGTAATTAAAAATTTTACTTTACAATTTAATATTCTATTATTTTTAAAAGATTACCATTTAAATTTTGAATGATATATTTTATCACAATTTAATAAATATATTAATTTATATGTGATAATATAATTAACTCATATTAATAAATAATACATAATTACTTAAATATTTTTATCTTTTTAATTTAAATTATAATCTAATACAGCTAAGCTACGTTATACTTTGTAAATTTTGTAAGTTATATAAAAAAATTTAAAAATCGTAAGGGGTTATTAACTATATTTTAAAGAAAAAAATATATTTATAATATTATTATAAGTAATTAATTATAGATTAAAAGATAATTATTTACGATGACATAAAGAAGAGTTATTTAAAGAAATGTTCGTCTTTGCTAAAAAAAAAAAGTGTTGTAAAGTACTTCAACGGGTTTAGTCGGATTAGCACGAACTTGGTCCCCGTCAGTCCGTCACGGAACTTGGGCGTATTTTGGAGGAAGATAACTCGTCACTATATAAGTCACTGGTATACACAACCAACTTGCATAATAGATGATTCTAACGTTAAAGCTTCCCCTCCTATCTCTTTCCAAATCTACGGTAAATCATTCAATCTTTTCTCTTAATTTAAAATTTATAAAATATGTATATATGTTTCTTCGTTTCATAGCCTTTTTGATAATTTCAGGTTCCTTTAGCGTCATTGTTTCAGAGCCTGATCAGAACTCATGGACGGTATAGCACTCCCATATACTTTTTTGTTAAATTTTAATTGATTATCTTTTTTTATTTATTTATGCAAAAAGGAACTGCCTTGTGATGTTTGTGAGTTTTTACTCAACGAGTATAGTTCATCGTGATTGACATCATCTGGAATAACGAGAAGAACAATAGAAATTGTATTGGTCTATATATGTTTGCCAATTGTGAGGAAACTAGGTGTTTGAGTTTATACCTTAGAAAAAATTGATTTGATTTTGCTTGTTGCTTTTCTCGGCTTGATATTTGAAGTGTGGTGTTAAATGGGCTTCTTATTATTTTTTTTTCTTTTGCTGAAATGGATTAGGTAAATGGTAAATTGGATCACGTTAGTGTGTGTAATGAGAGAAACTATTCTTTTGGTTTGACCGCCCGTATATCACTTCATTTTATGGTTTTTAATAAGATTTCTTAGCATTTTACAGCCATGCTCTTGTAAATAATTTTTTTATGAAGATGAATTTTATACTTGCATACAGTTCCAGTTCCCAAGTACTTGAGATAGTTCACGACAATGTCAGAGAGTCATCCAGTAGAAACATGGTTTCTGGATTTAGAATCTTTTGCACTGGAAAAGGTGCGTATAGATTTTAATGATTAGTGTTATGAGTAGTTTTATAATCTTGAAGGTATTCAAAATCTCGTCTATGAGAACTTAATGTTGAATTAAGTTTTGGCTAATATATTAGCAATATTAGCTGTTATTTTTGTCTCCAAATAGATTAGGGTTAATTACGTTTTATGCTCACTGGAACAATTTGCAAAAATACTCAAAACATTTACTTTGTTGTAATTATGTCCACAACATATGAATAACGATAAAAACATGCTCAACTTTGGACATAATTGCATTATTATTTATACGTTGTGGACATAATTATAATTTTAAAACTGCATGTTGTTTTGGGCATTTTGGCAGATTATCCCATGCATTATGAGCATATAACGTAATTAATCCATTATATTATTAAAAACTTATTTTATTTATTAACCCAATTGTGTATTTATATACATTTAGAAGAAGAGTCCTACATAATCCTAATCATAAACAATTTCAAATTGACACTAAGATAAACCATACAATAATAAAGATAATATCAATAATAATACCTAACTTCTCCTAATATGTCTTCTCTATGACCTTTGTACTTTCTTTATGACTTCTATTTCCTGTACTTTAGGAGTAATTGTAACTCTTGGCTTTTGTTTCCCTATAAATTAGAATTAGGAGTGACTATGGATGCTTTCCTTATATCTAAGAGCGATTGTAGTTCCTGTTTTTATTTTGTTTTTCACACAGCAGACCAGGTCTGTACTCTACTAGTACCTGTGTACTTGTACCATTTACCATTTAATTAGCAAGATTGAATAAAATTTTCACCTTTCTTCATGGCGTCAGAGTTGCACATGCAAGACCTATGATGTTCCCTTGTTTTCCTTACTACTGCCCTTTTCTTTCTATAGTACCTCCCTTTTGGAAGTTCTTTATCAGGTTCCACATTCCTTGGCAGCAGCTTAATTGTTTCTAGATTCTATCCATCTGTGATCCTTGTTTTAGTTTCTAGTCTTTTCTCTCTCTCTCTTTCTATCCCTCTTTCTATCCCTCTTGCTCTCTCTGTGTGTGTGTGTGTCTGTCTGTCTCTCTCTCTGTCTCTGTCTCTGTCTCTGTCTCTGTCTGTCTCTGTCTCTCTTTCTTTCTTTCTTTCTTTTTTTCTTTCTTGTATGCTGGATCTCGATTTCTCTCATGCACTTGAACATGAGCTATTCCCACCATTTCTGGTGTTACTTCCTCAGACCGAAACCACCCTTGAAAACAAAATACCTTCTAGAAACACCGGAACAGATATTCCCCATATCCAAATCACCCTAAAATAACCGAACAGATGCAATTTAGGCTAAAGAAACTAAACACCTTTTAAAATTTTGACTACCTACCAACCACCTCTCATTGATATGGCTATAAAGTTTTGGGCAGCTCAAAGTTTTGAAAGTAGATATAAATTTTTCAGATGATGTATAATTTACCCATTTTATAAATGTAAAATTGTAAATTGCTATGTGAATATTCAAAAGCATTCAAAAACCTCAATTGCTTGATTATTGAATTACTTTGAATTTTTCTTGAACAACTTGCATTGAAATGTGAATAACTTTTGTTGGAGAAGTCAAAATCATGCTCTATAAATTGCTTTGAGGCTTAGGTAGTATTCCAACCATATGTAGGCACATCGTTAAAATTTAGGGGAAAATGTCATGAAGGTCCATTTTTGTTTGAGTAAAATTGTTGTTTAATACTCTAACTTTAAAAATGTGCTTATTTGTCCTTGTACTTATAAAAAATGTACCCATTAATCTTTTTACTTATAAAAGAGGTGTTTATTAGTTCTTTTATTTATAAAATATGAGCCACAAAAAGACTTTTATTGATAAAAAAAAATTTAAACAGATATTGGTGATGGTATTTTCGTCATTTATCCTTACCTTATCATATAAAAAAATTTTGTAAACATAGATGGTGAAGGTATTATAGTTTTTTACTCCTACTTTATGATTGGAATACCCCTGATAATTTATATTTATTTTTTACTAAATTTAAAATTACTAAATGTCTCTTTTTGGCACCATTTTTATAAGTAAAGGGACTAAATGTCACCTTTTCAAAGTTAGGGGACTAAATGACATGTTTTGTAGAAGTAAAGGGACCAATATGGCCTTTCACCCTAAAATTTATCAAAAGAATGGGTGAAAATGTGTTCAACGTTGATCTTTTAATGAAATATTTGATGTTTTAATGTTTATTGTCTGTTGCTTTACATGGGTGAAAATAGTCTGTTGAGTTCTTCTCAATTTATATACAATGACAAAGCATATAATGTTTTATAAATCAGACTGTTGAAAACAAAGAAAACACGATAGGCATGGTCGGTTCTTGAATTGCTAATATTTAAAGGTTTTATGCCTTACTTGAGAATGTTATGGGGGACAATGGGCATGAAACACATGTTTGAAAAGAGAAATGATCATAGTTTTCAAAGACTTATAGAATGTGATTTGGACTTGGCCAAAGTTATTCAGAATTTGAGGCAAGGATTTGAAGATGCTCTAAGAAATCCAAGAATCACCTAGTTGGGATTTTTGAAAGCACTATGAATCTAATATGGAAAGCTGTTTATATCTTGTTTTCCACAAGTTTGGCGAAGCTTGATTTTAAAAACTATGCACAAAATTATGGCATGAAACAAATGTTTGGAAAGAGAAGTAATTGTAATTCTCAAAGACTTACATAATGTGATTTGGACTTATTTACCAAATATATTCAGAATTGGATGCAAGCACTTTGAAGAAGCTCCAAGAAATTCAATAATTACGTAGTTGAGATATTTGAAATTTTTGAAAGCAATCTATGAATCTGATATGGGAAAGCTGTATTGTCTTGTTTTCAATTAATTTTGCAAAGTTCAACTTTAACAACTAGGCAGAAAGTTATGACCATTTGATGAGAAGAGGTTTAGAGTGGTGTGCAAATAGAAAAAACATTTAGAAGGTGCTAATTTCCTCCAACTTGTTTGAGGTTGGGTCGTGTTATTGAATGATTTTTTATTATAATTCTTCAATTACTATAAATGTAGGATTTTTATTATCTTCTCGTGTTTGGATGGATCCTCAAAGAGGTTATTTATATAGAAGTTTAGGTTTAGCAATTAGGGATGGAGTATGATCAAGTGTTTTTCTTTGGAGAGTTCACTTTGGGAATATTACTTATTAAACTTTGTACCTTTTGCTCGGGTTCCTCAGAGACTAGAGTAGCGAGTTTTTGAACTCTATATCTTATTCCGATTCTTTTGGGTTGTAATTTTTCTATATCCCTTTTCTTTTCTCTTGGGTGGTGAGCATTTTTTAAAACTATTGTTTCCTTGAGTTTCATCTTGAATTTTAACCTTTCAGTAGATTTTTTTTGCAATTTAATTATCTTTTTTAATGACATCTAACCTGTTCACACACTTTGTTAGATTTGTCAGCAAAGAAGTGTGTACCCTGTAGTACAAAAGATTTGCGACCTATGACTGAACTAGCAGCTAATGATCTAGTCTCTAAGGTTTGTGGTTGAGTGCTTCAACTGTAACCAAATTACATATACATTTGTTTTATTTGCTAAAATATGATGTTTAGGTGGAAGGATGGGAATTGGGGAATGAAGGTGGTAAACTGAAGCTGAATCGGTCATTTAGAGCCAAGAGTTTCATCAAAGGACTAGAGTTATTCAAGCTTGTAGCTGATGTTGCAGAAGCTGAAGGTATCTTAAACTATCACTTTTTCTTATTCATAAATGTATATGTGCAAGATGGATATCCATCAAAGTACTAGTCAATTTTTGTCCAATCTAAACAATATTTTTTTATGTTTATTATGGTTAAATAGCAGTAAATAGCAATAGTGATTGCTCTTGCAGGTCATCATCCAGACCTTCACCTAGTTGAATGGAACAATGTGACAATTGAGATCTGGACACATGCAGTAGGTAAGTATCACCTTTTAAGCAATTCGTTTATCACACTGTTATAACTGTGGTTTTTCTGTAGAACTTTAAAATAATATGAATCTAGTCTGTATGGTGTTCAACATGACATGATTAGGTTAAACATGTGTGGTTAAGTGTTTTGGGTGGAAGAATCCTTGTCAACTTAATGTTTCTTAATAAATTATCTGAAAACAGAAACAAACTCTAAATTCTTTTTAAGACCAAGTTTTCTCCCTAATAAAGCAAATACCTTTACAAAGAAACTAAACAGGGCGCCATTGTCTTTTTCCCGCTTTCACCATTGATTGCGAAGGGATTTGAGGCCTGTTTTCAATTTGCTTCTCTCTCCTTGGCAAGGTTTGAACTTCGTGTGGTGGGAAGGCCTTTGCGATTATTGGCAGTGGCTCAATAAGATAATAAACTATGAATGCCTTAAATGCCTATGCATCAAGAGTGCTCAGATAATATTGTTGCATACTGGGACTCTCAATATTTTTTCTGTAGGGTGGATGAGACAGATTGGTTTCTGGAATAGGCCATGAACAGTTCAAGTGCATTTTTCTTGTTTTTGGTCTTTCATTTAGCCACTCTATCTTCTCCATTGATAAGTTCCTCTATCCATTACTCACAATGAGTTTAATTATGTGTGGCACCTGGCATTGTTTCATCTTATTCTTCGTTTCGAGAAATAAGTTAATGCAACAGGTTCACAGATGACATAGGGATCTACTTTGGTAACTATTACCATCTTGTGAAGTGTTAAAAGTCATCATCATTTTCTCTTCACTATATTGCCTCCATGTTGATAATATAAATTGCAACTAAAAAGGGAAATTAAGTTGTACCATAGCCACCCACAAGCCCTACTACTGGAGTGGTGGCTACCTTAAGAAGTGGCAGAGCCAAAAACATTTGTAAGGGTCACGGTTTGAACTTTTGATCATGTCATGTTACAAACACAAAACCTAGGAAAATTATGTAACATAAACAAATTAAAGATAAAATACAATGAATTAATATAGTAATGAAATTATTTATAAATATATTAAATTAATGAATAATGTAAACAAATGTCATGGTTTTAACAAAAGTTAAAAGAAACACATTAAAGTCTAAAAATATTTATGGTATTAAATGTGAGATCATAATTAAAAATATATTTTGATAAACATTTTAAAATTGACGAATAAAAAATGATGAAAAAGACTAAGAAATAGCCAAAGATATATTATAATTTTCATATATAGAGTATTTAAAATAAATTAAAGGGTTATCAAAATAAAAAAATAAAAAAATTATTTAAAATCATACCCCTAAAATTCATAACAACAAGAATAGTACCCTTATCTTGAATAGAGAGGTATATGAGTTAGTGTTAATGCTTACCTTGAATTGAGAGGGATATGAGCTAGTGTTAGGGGGTGTTATTTATATTATAAATTTTGAAGGTAACAGTATTAGGAGAAATTTTGATAAGATGAATTAAAAATAAAAAACCTTCAATGCTTTATGAAGCTTCTTTTCTTTTCTTGCCGATTAATTTTTTGTGTAATGACATATGCTTATTATTGGCACTTTAGAGACGTTAGTAACATTTGTGGGTGTGTGCATGCTTTGGTGAATATAATTGTTTATTTTTTTAAAAAAATATGTGTTTTATTGTTTTTATTAATGATTAGTGTTAGGGTGATGATATTTTCACAATTTAAATTATTATTGCAACAATAACTCTTTATTAATGGCAATTTTATCCAATAATAGTAGTACGAAAGTGGAATTAATAATATGGATAAAAGAGACGATTCATACAATTTTGTTGTAGCAATAACAAAAATGTTTATGACAATATTATTACTCATGAAATATATACGTAGTTAAGTTTTGTGAAATTACAAAAAATAACACCCTTAACTTATTTTAATAGTTCAATTTAAACGACGTTCAAAGTCAAATGTGTTTCTAACTTTTTTTTAGTAGTGAAAATATATGAGATAAACATCATAGATGTTATTTTTATGATTACAAATTTTAAATGTGCTATTTTTGTTGTTTTCTCTAAAGTTTTTGTAAAAATTTCGACCAGAGCTACAGCCCCAAGCATGCTCCACCCTTGGCCTTAAGTGATGCCGTGGGCATATCCCCAGTTCAAATCCCCCTCCCCCCAGTTCACCAACAGGGTAGTATACAAGTATAGTGTAAGCCTTTATTTTAGAGAGAGAGAGAGAAGAAAAAAATAGGAATCAGAGACTACCACATCATTTAATACCTGCTACATATAAAAACTCCCTGCAAGGGGGGGGAATCATTTGGTTTTAGTTTGTATTTTGTTAGATGACCGTTATTTTAACTGATTTAATATTTTCTTCTAGTTGTAGTTTCTGACAGTAGGTTTTAGGACTTGGGAATGTATATAACAAGGCTTGTTCTCAATTGATGTCTGAAAACCCTACAGGAGATTTGTGTTAAAAACTTTGAATGTGACTGTTCAATATATTATTGCTACATATGAAGACAATTTGATAATGTTTACTTTAAATTTGTTCAGGTGGATTGACTGAAAATGACTTCATACTTGCTGCTAAAATCAACAAACTTGATATCCATCACCTACTGAGAAGGAAAGTTACCTAATGAACCGAGTTGTGCAAGAATTTTATAAATAAATGTTAGATAACATGATTTTGAGCATATTAAGCTATATTTAGTTAGAAATCTCTCCTCTCCTATCATTGCTTCTACTGAATGTCAGTTGTTTTTTTTAATAAATAAAAAAAAATCAATGCTAATGCTACTATGGGTCATTTTGCTATGATAAGCTTTTGAAAGAATGGTAGAAAATCATTTGTTATAAAAATTAGTTAGGTGTTTGTTATTTTCAATATAAGGTTCTAAGCTTCAAATTTCATAGCAAAAAGTTCCAAAAACAAAATCTGTGTTGGTAAACTAAATGTTAAGTTGTATTTTAATTGGGGGGGTGCTTGGGGTTTTCGGGCTAAAAATATTCCTTTCAATTTTTAACATGGGTTACAGGTAATTTGTTAAAATATTAAAAATAATTACTATTAAATTTATTTTAATTAAAGCCATAGAATTATTATTATTATTTTAAAAATATTAGGTATACATTCAAGCAAATAATTAAATAACCTTTAAGATAATTATTAGTATTTAAATATTAATAATTTATTATTTGATCAAAAATAAAATTCTTAAATAAATTACACATTAATAGTCATTATTAATAATAGTCATTATTTTATAATATAAGTGTAATTTTATTTAAAAATTTGTAAGATATAATTTAAATTTTTATATAAAATATAAATATAGATTTTAACATTAACTTGAACATTGGAAAAATCAAATTCAACACGCTTACTAGGTATATAGATAATTTCTCACCCTGATAAATATATAATTTCTACCTACTAGGTATGACTTACAAATACATAGTTGATGGCTCCCTGCATCATAGGGCCACCAATATTGAAAATTAGATGCTAGGTCTCTTTTCCTTCTTAACACTAGTATACTTCAACTAGCCCCCTTGGTGGTCCAAGCTTGTGGTGAGTTCCTTTCACGATTGCATGAAGGAAGATCACCCCATTTGGTGCTAACAAAATTGAGCATTAATATCTTGTACGGTAGAAGAAAAATGAATAATTTTGTTTTGTTAGCGCCCAAATTTTCTATCAATTTCAAGATTATATCTTGGAAAAGAAAAAAGACAAATATTACTAAAAATAGCCTATTGTAGCCCTTATTGTCATTGTAATCCAACGACAACTCATTTATCAACACCTTCGATAAGTGGAGCTTCCTTTGTTGCCAAATAGTAAAACTCAACTACCCATTAATGGAGGTGCTACCAAAAATAGGGTCCTATATAGCTTCCTTTTTTAAGTCGAAAAGACCCCAAATGGATCAAGAAAAATATGTGCATCGCCTCAAAAATCTGTGACCACCATAAAAAAGCCCACACACCAATCGACTCCAAGGAGTGTATCATACGTGCCTTAAGTGCCACCCTGTGCAAGTGGAGGTCGCGGTCAATGCCTTGTGCAGAACAGGGAGAAAAATTCATCCAATTTTCCACACACGTAAATTTGATGTTTTTCAACATATGTCAAAAATAGGTGTATGGAAAGACTGTCCGTCCATCCAATTCTAACATTTTAAGATAAAGAAAGCTCATTCATCCAATCTACAAAGTTTTTTAAAAAATATCGTTTGTCAATTCAATTCTAACAGTCCTTAAAAAATGACAATATGTTCCTCCATTTTGCATAATCTTTAGAAAAGACCAATCATCCATACTCTAAGAAGAAAAATGAATCAATCAATGAGTTTTGAAACTCATGCCTCTTATGAAAATCAACAGGTCCAACCGGCTGCTCAATTAGGCATCCAACCACGTGGCCTTCCGTGCTCCTACAACCGATCCAAGAGGTAAACCCTACATTTGTAAGAGTGCACCTTCAATGGGGCATATCTACACAAACACTCATCTGGTGTCACGCCCCAAAAAATACGAGTACGTAAATTTTAAGAAGATAATTATATTAAAATAAAATTTCTTAAATAATTATAAAAAAAAATTAAGAATCAATTCTTTTTAAATAATTTGGATACCTTTAAAGATTTTCTAAAATTCAATATAAATTTATAAACTTCAATCCAAAATATTTATAAAGTTGATTAAAATTTATTAAATCAAAGTAGTCTCTTGTCTAGACTTAAATTATAGCTAATAGAATAAGAAGATTTTAGGTCAAATCATTTTAATATCTAAATCTTTCGTAAAAGATCTTCATGTCTTTATCACAACTACTCTAAGATAATATTTTAACAAACAAATATTTATGATGTATGTCACATATAATAAAATTCATGAATGGAAATAATCATCATCAACAGTTTATAATGTGAGGGGATTTTATTTACAAAATTCAGGTATACCTATACTTTCTTGCTTTTGAAATAGGGGGAGTATGAGTTTCAAGTATCCCAATGCATGCTCATACAAATATGCTATGCAAATACAAATTCATATGCATGATATACAACCTATATGTATTGGTCCACCAAAATACATAGCACATGCACGGTTGAACTCCGAGACCCATATGGGGTTGCCTTCGACCCTATTTACGCTCATACTTCAAGATAGATACAAATTCAATAAATATTTATGCGAATTTGATCATTTATAATAGTGGAGCATTTATGGATATAATAACTAAGTTAATTATGCTTGCTCATATTATCTAGGTTATTAAAGATATAAATTGATATTTTATTGATTCTCTCTTTTTTATATTTAATACCACCTTCGGGTTAGATATTCTTTGTTAACTAAACAAATCAATTAACACCTACGTAAGTGAGGTTGATAACTAATTTGGTTAATTAAATTAATTCATTTTTTAAGAGATTGAAAATGAACCATTTAAATGCCACCTTTAGGTTAGACAGTTTGAACTTTATTCAAGGTGTCAAAATTAGACCTAAGAATTTAATTATCTCAATAATAACTTTCAAGTTTTAAAATCAAGATCAAAACATGTTGTCAATACATTTTCACATAATAATTCTTATAAAAACTTTTTGAAATAGAGCTTCACTCTTACTACCTAAGGATTGTACCAACAGATAAAAGAGCACAACTCTAAATTAGACAGGATAACTAAACCTTAAAATCTAATTTTTAGATTTAAGTTTGTAATGAAAAATAATATATTTCTCTCTAACATTCTTAATATAAAATTTGGAATAAAAATAAAATCAATTCATTTTAGAGATTTTTACCTATTTAATATTTCGCAAGCATAACAACGTTATTATTATATCATGTTTACAAATAGCCAACACAGTTAAATTTAATCATATACAAATTAAATATAACATGTAAGAAAAAGCATAAAAAATAACTGCAAAGAAAATAAAATCCTTACAGAACTTCGATGCTATTCCCGTTGCTAGAAAACCTTCAAACGGAATTTGCACTCCCATTTATTGAATCGAAAAGAAAATAAATTACAAAAACATAACTAGTTCTTCTCAAAAACAGAAGAACTCTAAAACTAAGAGAAACTAACTAAGAAAAACTAAAAACTAAGAAAACTAAAAAACTAAAAAACTAAGAAAAGAGAGAAAGAAAGAGAGAAGAGAATGCGTTGAGGTGAGAGATGTGGATATTTATAAAGTGAGGACGGGAGAGAAAAAAGTGAGTGAAAAATGTTAAAAAATGGTGGAAACGCGAGCTGGTGGTTGCCGACGCCATTGATGACGTTAGTACGACGCTGGCGGGGCGATCGCGCATCTAAACGGGGCTAGATGATACGGCTGCACGGCTTTAATTGGAGCAAGGCCAAAAACTTGATTTAGCTTAAACCCAAGACGCCGATTCTCACAAATACTTTGGTTTTAATATTTGTAAAACTCTCGTTAGTGCACGAATCATTTCGTAGAAAATGATAAGTATACTCCCAAGGTCGATCTAAGGAAGGAATGTACGTGGTTTTTAATTTATTATTCAAACTTTTAAAAACGAAATTAAATCCTAAACATCCTCTGTCACGATAGTTTGGTTTTTGTGTTCCTAATCGAATAACATAAAATAAACATTTATAATGCATTAATTAAATATAATCTAAAAACGTAAAAATAAACATAGATACAAATTCAATAAATATTTATCTAAAAATAAATATAAATACAGATTCAATAAATATTCATGCAAATTTTATCATTTATATTAAGTGAGTATGGATATAATAACCAAATTAATTACGCTTGCTCATATTATCTAGTTATTAAAGATATAAATTGATATTTTATTGATTCTCTCTTTTGTATGAATACCACCTCAGCGGGTTAGATATTCTTTGTTAACTAAACAAATCAATTAACACCTACGTGGGGTTGATAACTAATTTGGTTAATTAAATTAATTCCTTTTTCTAAGAGATTGAAAATGAACAATTTAAATGCCACCTTTGGTGGGGTTAGACAGTTTAAACTTTATTCAAGGTGTCCAAATTAAACCTAAGAATTTAGTTATCCGAGTACTAACTTTCAAGTTTTAAAACCACTATTGAAAACATGTTGTCAATACATTTTCACATAATAATTCTTATAAAAACTTTTGAAATAGAGCTTCACTCTTACTACCGGGCGATTGTACCAACAAATAAAAGAGCACTACTCTAAATTAGACAGGATAACTAAACCTTAAAATCTAATTTTTAGATTTAAGTTTGTAATGAAAAATAATATATTTCTCTCTAACATTCTTAATATAAAATTTGGAATAAAAATAAAATCAATTCATTTTAGAGATTTTTACCTATTTAATATTTCGCAAGCATAACAACGTTATTATTATATCATGTTTACAAATAGCCAACACAGTTAAATTTAATCATATACAAATTAAATATAACATGTAAGAAAAAGCATAAAAAATAACCCAAAGAAAATAAAATCCTTACGTAACTTCGATGCTATTCCCTGCTAGAAAAACCTCCAAGCGGAATTTGCACTTCCATTTATTGAATCAAAAATCTAAATTATTACAAAAACATTACAAGTTCCTCTCAAAAAGATAAGAACTCTAAACCTAAGAGAATTGAACTAAAAACTAAGAGAAAACTAAGAAAAGCTTAAAAACTAAGAAAGAAACTAAGAAAAACTCAAAACTAAGAAACGTAGAGAAAGAAAGAAGAGAGAAGTGGTTTTGAGGTGCTTTGTGTTGAATGGAAGCCGGGGTATTTATAGGTGAGGACGGGAGAGAAAAAATGAGTAAAAAATGTTAAAAAATATTAAAAAATTAAAAACGTGTAACGGACATTGAGGTCATCAATGACGCCGCGATGACGTCATTGCGGGTCTTGCACGTGAAAATGGGGTGAAAACGTTGGGCTACGCTGTCGGGATGCGCGCGGCTACATTGCCGGCTTGCAGCCGTACAAGGCTACAGTGAACAAGTGCCGCGCATCACTGGCTACGAAGGGTGTAACGCCAGCGCTGGGTCAATTTGGCCGAAGGCTGGTCAAGGGCGCTACGCCAGCCATACATGATTGCCTTTTTTTTTGACATTTTTGACCTTTTTCGACCCATTTTGTCCAATTTTTCCATGTTTGCTGACCTTTTCCCACTTATTTATTAATATATTTTGTGCGATGTATTGCTTCAAGTATTCTTCTTCGAGTCTTTAAATCATGCTTAAGCCAAAATACTAAAACAATAAAAATACCGTGATTCAAAAAGAAAAATTTATATAAATATATGATAAAACATATAAATATATATATTTTTAATCAATTAACGTGCATAAAATCATGGTTATTTTAGTTCTTTGAGCACTCATCGTGGGAGTGGGCGATCAGCAAGCACGAAATGGGGCGAGATATGCGGCCAGCCAGACGAATTGAGCAAGAAAGGCACAAGGGCGCACGTCCGGAATGGCGTATGCGTGGCGCCAAGACTGTAGCGCAATTTCCTCCTTTTGACATTTTTGACCTTTTTGACCCATTTTCTCCAATTTTTCCATATTTGTTGACCTTTCCTCATTTATTTATTAATGTATTTGTGATGTATTTCTTCCAGTATTCCTCTTTGAGTCTTTAAGTTACGTTTTTAAGCGAAAATATCTGAAAAACAATAAAAATACCCTTGATTCCGAAAAAGACAAATTTATATAAATATATGATAAAATCATATAAATAGATATATTTTTAATTAATTAATGTGCATAAAATCATGGTAATTTTAGTGCTTTTTGAGCACTCATCACAACACCCAACCAGCTTCTTGCTAGTCCCTTAGCAAGAGAAGCGATAAAAACTAAAAATTAAACTATCCTAAATCACTTCCGTGGATTGACACGGTTGCATTTAGTCTATGCAAATAAGTCTTTAAACCCCTAGGTTTCCCTAGTGGACGAGTTTGAGTCTCGTGAGGGTTTTCAGTAATGATACCCACAAACATTGAACTAAATGTAAAAATTAAAAGAAATAATAAAAACAGTCAACTTAAAAACTAAAATTACAACAAAATCAAAAATTAACTTTTAAGAATAAAAGAAAACAACATATCACAAAAATGTCTCATACTTTTTAATCTCCTTTAAGATCATAATTAAAATCTCAAGCATAAGTTATTTTAATATCTTTAAACAATCATGATTTATTATAATAATTAACGGAAAATCATTTTCATATTTCATATAAAAAATATATCAATTTAATTTCACCCAATTTCAATGTCTAGAATCCGAATTCGCTTCGATTCTATTCCTTACTAGTCAATACTCTCAAAACACTGAATCCTATGGGTTCAAACACTCATACTAATTTATATGCGAAAGAGTTGATATATAGAAATGAACTAATATGTTCACATATGTATAAAGAATAAAGGCTCAAAGTGTTATTTTGATGTTGATCTCATGAAAAGAATCAAATGTATAAATTATAAAGATATCATATATAAAAATTATTTTCATGCATAAATCAAACTCATTAAGAAAGAATTTCAAGATATATGCCTTTTACAAATGAAGAAAGTGCAATGACTTTTTAAGGAATTACTTCCTATATCTTTCTTTTGTAATTAGTCTTTACTCACGACTTTGTAAGCAATGTGGGGCATAGTATGTAGATTATACTATATATTCTTTATCTCACTATTTTTTTCTGAAGATATTTCTCAATATATATATTTTAGAGAGTCAACCCATGTACAGTACATTTTTTTGGATTTTGGTGAGTGGTCAATTTTGTGGCTTTTTTGTTTGATCTTGGTTTAGGTAACCCTAGATATGCCTCTCTTTTTTTGTAGCAGTCATGCATGAATGAGATAAAAAAATATACTATCAATTTCTACTCAAATCATTTAATCTAAGCAAAAAAATAATAAAAAATATATGACACTCTATTAAGATGATAAAAAATTCATACATTCAATGCTAATACCTATATAGATCATCTAAAAATTTGAAGAAATAATAAATGTGTTTGGATTAGAAAAACAAATATATATTTCACTCTGAATAAAGGAAATTAGGCTCAAATTATATCTCACAAAGGTAGTCTCCACCTAAAATAATTCATAAACATCGATTTTGGGTTTAATATAATTTCCACATCTTATCAAGAAATACTAGTTATGACAAAAACTAACTAATTACCAAAAATAATTACAAAATATTTCATGATATGTTTTCAAAAATTAATCTAACAGTACAAAAGACTTAACTATTTACTTAAATTTGATTTAAAGAAATGATAAATTTTTGTGAGAAATTTTTTATTTTTTATTTTTTTAAATTCCAAAAATTACTAAATCACACAAAAAAAAAAAAAATAAAACCAAACACAAAAAATGAAAATGTGAACATAAAAAAGTTAAAATTTGAATTTTTTTTATTTTTTTATTGTTAAAACGTTTTTTTAATTAAGCATGTCAATTTTTCACCACCCCCAAAACTTACATTGTCCTCAATGTAACAACTGTAAATTAAAGATAAAGAGAAAAGAGAAGTACTATTACCTATTTCCTGAGAATATTGCAAGTAGCGATGGAGAAATGCAGGTGTATCCATCATGTTCATTAAAGTGCACCCACACAGATTGCTGTGAACTTTTAACATCTCAACAAATATTTTTAGTTTTAATAATTTTAAAATTATTCACATGTAATTAAACTAAAATAAACAACAAAATTAAGTAAATAAAACAAATAACAGGAAATTACCTAAAATGATGGGTTGCCTCCCATCTAGTGCTTAGTTTAACATCTTAGCAAGACGTAACTTTATGGTGCTAAGGGTTACTTAGCCAAATGCAATCCATTTCAACAATGTTGTTTGGTTCTTCTAAATAAGGCTTCACACGATGCCCATTGACTTTGAATGTTTTTTGTGTCTTGGAGTCCAATAGTTCTACTACTCCATGTGCAAATACCGAACTATTTTGAATGGTCCATCCCATCTTCGATCTCAACTTTCCTGAAACAATCTCAAACGAGAGTTAAATAAAAAGAACTTTCATTCCAGGGTAAAGAGTCTTAGAACTAGCCTTTCTTGTCACGATAGTGCTTAGTACGCTTTTGTATAATTTGGCATTCTCATAAAGCTTCGCTCCTAATTTCTTCCAACTCATTAAGATGGAGTAACCATTTTTCTCCTGCTTTATCTAAATCCATGTTTAACTCTTTAATCCCCAAGAAGCCTCGTGGTTCAAGTTCAACCTGGAAGCGTGGCACGCTTTTCCCAAAGATTAACCCAGTGGCTCATCCCAATAAGTGTTTTGTAAGCTGCGGTATGTGTTGTCATAAGGCATCATTTAAATTAAATGCCCAATCCTTCCTCAAGGACGCACAATGCGTCCAATATTCCCTTGATTTTCCTATTACTTACTTCCACTAAACCTAAGCTGAGGATTATACGGAAAGAGTTACTTTTATGTGTGATGTTGTACTTGTTTAGTACTCCATCAAAGATCTTATTACAAAAATGGCTACCTCCATCACTAATTATAAATTTCTAGGCATTCGAACTCATCTGAATATTAAATCCTTCAAGAATTTAACAACAACATTAGCATCATTGGTTTTAGTGGGGATAGCTTCTACCCACTTGGATACATAATCAACAACAACCAAAATATATTGAAAACCATTGGATAGGGGAAAAGGACCTATAAAGTCAATCCTCCATACATCAAAGAGTTCAAAAACTAAACTAGATGTCAAAGGCATTTCATCTCTTTTGCTTATGTTTCCTATTCTTTGACATCTATCACATTGTGCACAAAACATATGAGCATCTTTAAAAAGAGTGGGCCATAAGAATCCAGACTGTAATACCTTACAGGCTGTCTTTTCACCACCAAAATGGCGCCATAATAAGTTTCATGACAAAAATTTAGAATGCTCTTACGTTCTTTCTTCGTGTACACAACTGAGTGACTTGATTCGACCAATCTTGTATAAATAAGGGCCATCCCAAAATAGTCCTTTAATAGTTTTAAAAACCTTTTCCTTGTCCCGATATGAAGTGTTAGGTCGCAAAACACCAAGGGCAAGATAGTTTACAATATCAGATAATTGATTTCTGGACCTATTGAAAATAACTATTCATCAGAAAGGTTTCAACTATATCTTCATTACTCTCAACTTTAAGAGAATCCAAGTCGTAAATCAACCTAGACAAATGGTCGCCTACTAAGTTTTCACTGCCTTTCTTATCCTTGATTTCTAAGTCAAATTCTTGTAAGAGTAAGACCCACCTGGTTAATCTTGGCTTGGCATTTGGTTTACTTAATAGGTATCTTAAAGTAGCATTATCAGAATGCACAATCACTTTAGATCCTACTAAATAAGACCGAAATTTGTCTAAAGAAAACACTATAGCCAAGAATTCCTTTTCAGTGGTGGTATAATTCACTTGGGCATCATTGAGTGTTTTGCTAGCATAGTATATGACAAGCAAATGCTTATCCACTATTTGTCCCAAGACTGCTCCAATAGCATAATCAAAAGCGTCACACATTATTTCAAAAGGTAAAGACCAGTTTGGTGTCATAATAACATGGGTAGATGTTAGTTTCTCTTTTAAGGTATTAAAGGCAATAAGGCAGTCATTGTTGAAATCAAAATAAACATCTTTTGATAGCAAGTTACATATGGACTTGTTATTTGTAGAAATCTTTAATAAATCGTCTGTAAAAGCCTGCATGTCCTAAGAAGCTTCTTATCCCCTTCACAGATGTAGAGGGAGGTAGTTTGGATATCAATTCAACTTTTGCCTTATCAACTTCAATACCCTTGTTTGAAATTATATGCCCTAAAACTATCCCTTGTTGAACCATAAAATGAATTTTCTCCCAACTAAGGGTGAGATTGCATTCAATGCATCTTTCTAAAACCAAAGCCAATTTATGTAAGCAATCATCAAATGAGTTCCCAAAGACAGAGAAATCGTCCATGAAAATTTCAATGAATTTTTCCACCATGTCCGAGAAAATAGATATCATGCATCTCTGGAAAGTGGCAAGGGTATCAGCATAACCCAAATGGTATTCTTCGAAAAGAAAATGTCACAAAAGGACATGTAAACGTGGTCTTTTCCGATCTTCCCCGTATACTGGGTACTTGATAATATCTCGCACAATCCATCTAGAAAATAGTAAAATTCATGCCCGTTTAATCTTTCCAACATTTGATCAATGAATGGAGAGAAAGTGATCCTTTTTAGCATATAAATTTAGTTTCCTAAAATCTATACACATTCTCCATCCAATGATTGTTCTAACGGGCACTAATTCACTTTTTGTCATTTTTAACAACTGTTATCCTGCATTTCTCATTGGCTATCGACTAGACTAACTCCACTTACTATCCGCAAATAGGATAGATAATTCCTTCTTCTAACAATTTAAGAATTTCTTTCTAACTACCTCGTGACATACTGGGTTTAGTCTTTCGGGCCTCTCGTATACGTTTAGCACCATCCTCCAAGTTGATCTTATGCATACACATTGTAGACTAATTCCTCTTATATCCCCGATACTCTAACCTATAGCTTTCTTAAACTGCTTTAAGCACTTTGATAAGTTCCTTTTCTTGGGTTTTCGTCAAGGTTGAAGAAATTATCACCGGATAAGTTTCTCCTTCTCCCAAAAACACATATTATAAGTGCTCAGTAAGTCTTTGAGTTCAAGTTCGTGGATTGGCCTCTTTACTAGATTTAAGAACTGCAGATTTAAAAGTGTACTAGATTTTGTCATTACTTCATCATTGTCCTAGCTTGTTCAAGGTACCCTTAATTTCCTCATCTAAATCTTCTTCAACCTCTTCAAGTTGTAAAGCACGCTTCAAGCTTGTCTTCTATTCCTGTTTGGAAAAAGGTTCTTTCGACAAGCTTATCCAGTGGTCAACATCGAATATTCAATCGATGGGCGTAAATAGAAAGGAAAGGTGAAGTTAATCGAAACTTTAAAATGAACAGCCTTTTCCTAAGACTGTCATTGTCAAATTTCCATCTGGACATCAATAATAGTTTTAGTTGCCATAAATGGTCTACCAAGCAATATTGCTCTCATTCAATGTTGGATTTTCTTGCATATCCAAAAACCACAAAGTCAATAGGTATTATCAGCTTTGTCTACTTGTACCAACACATCCTTAACTATTCCCTTTGGATACTTAAGAGATCTATCTCAAGTCATGGACATAGTTGGGGTTTTAAATCTCCTAGATCGAAATCAGTAAGAATATGTAGAAAGTAGGCATCAAATTTATACTAGCACCTAAATCAAGCATTGCTTTAGCAACATTCCTATCCCCTATAATTATGTTTATAATAAAACTTCTACGTGTCTTTCAACTTGTGGTAGGTCAAGTACAAGTTGGCTAGAAATTTCTCGATACTACTACTTGTTCATTCAGCTCATACCTCATTGTCTTAGTGTTCAACTATTTGAAAACTTAGCATATGGCACATTCTACGATCACTTCTAATAATGGTAAATTGATATTTACTTTAGAGAAAGTATATTAAAAAGATCATAGAATTGCTTATCTTGTTTGGATTCTTTTAACCGGTGGAAAAGCGTATCATGGTAACGTGGTTCTATTTTCTTTTGAATTTTGGGGATGTTAGATGACTCTCCAATGAGTTTTGGCTTGTTAAGTTTAACACTTATTTCTCCTTTTATGAGACTAGAATATCACCTTCTGTTATCCGAACTACAAGGTAGATCGTTGAGATTTCGTAAACGGTATTGACTACCTTACCACTGGGCAAGGGTTCTTACATCCTTCGCTTGCTCGTTGATCGGGCAATTTTCCTGGTTCTTTCTTTTTGCATTTGTTCAACCAAATACTAACTTTAGATTCAAGCCTTTTAACCGAAGCTCCACGGTGTTCAACCTTCGATTATTCATCAATTCGTCATGACTAACTTGAATAAAAGCATTCAAGCTATCCTCTAAGGCCGCTTAAAAGATTGGCTTTGGGTGTGTGGTTGTTATTTGACCCTAGTGTTGACATCGGGTAAGGCCGGGTAATTGTTTTGTTTCCAATGATGGTTAGGGTGATTATAGGTGTGTCGATGATACCTTTGAAAGGATTTGACTTCCTCCATGGCATCAACACTAGAATCACAAGTATTTGAACAATTACAGTACCATGCCCAATTGAAAACACACTTCACACATCTCTTGATTTGGCATTTGCAGGGTAGTGAGAAGTTACACTTGTTTAGTTAATTCAACAAGTTGCAAGGTTATCTCATTATCTCGAGGCCAACTTCATTGACTCGCTTCTCCTTCTAGAACTTCTTTGTTGGAATTGGAACCCAATACCATGTAAAGATTATAGGTTTCTCCGCATGGTTTTTTCTCCCACAAAGACTTCTGCAAGATATCAACAATGTATTGACTTCTCGGCAAAGGTCAATCCATCATAAAAGAATTGGTCTCAGAAATGTAATGGAAAGCTATGACATGACATTGAATGAAAAGGAGTTTGAATCGCTCCCAAGCTTTATGAGTGTCTTCATCCATTTGAGAAAATGTTGCTATCTTCGCCCTTAGATCAATGTTTTGACGGAGTAGAACCTACCCATAAAAATTTCATATACTACCTCCCAAGTTTTTAGAGAACCCGATTGTGTAGTAATGAACCATTTAAGCTTTATCCTCGAGTGGTGTAAGGAAAACACCTCATCCTAAGTTGATCTTCATTAATCACACTGTACGAAGGGAAAGGTTTGGACAATAGCATAGAATTCTCAAGTGAAATGCAAAGGGTCTTCATTGGGACACTATAAAGGAAGGCAACAAAGAATAATGAATCTTTTTCAATTCATAATTCTCAGAATAGCCTCTCAGAATTGTATTGAAGTTACATTGCCAATGATTGGCATTGTATAGTCTTTCATCATTTTCCGCCTATCTTCAGCATCTCCCATGGTTATTTGTAGTTGAAATTGATCCTCCTCCTATTGTGTATCAACATTTAGCTCTTAAAAAATAGTAGATATCTCTAAGAAAGATTTCTAACTTGACAAAATGTATAGGCTTAAAGCAAAAAGGTGCAGGGAACCTAATTTTTTTTAATGCTAAATTTAAAGAATGGACACAATTTTTGAAACAAACGAATTTATTTCATTTGAATTTTATTACACACAAAATAAAACTAAAACAAAGGAAAATACAATAATGGGTGACCTCCCATGTAGGACTAAAATTTATCGTCTTCTAGTAAGACGTTGCTTGGAGATTGCAGAATGACAAACTCAATGTCTCCTCTTCATTGAATTTATTTTACCCCATTTGACCATCAAATTAGTCTTTGCTTTGTTTTTGCAAATGTTCAACTAACTGTTCTACTTGAACTTCCACCTTTTTTATAGAAGCTACCACATAGTCCAACCGTTGATTGGTTTTAGATTGGTTATCTCTACAAACTTGAATAAAATAATTCAAGTTTTCCTCCAAGGTTGATTTATTGGGAATACTTCTTGGAATAGGTGGGTGGAATTGCTAGCCTGGCTGATTTGAGCTTTGAGCGAAAGGAAGGTTGTTTTGCCTCCAGGAGGAATTTGGATGATTTCTCCACCCAGAATTATAGGTATTAGAATTGGGGTCGAACCTTGGTCTCTGTTGATATGCTCCCAATAAATTAACCTGTTTAGGTCCAGTTGTTGTTTCTCCTTGATATGGACAGGCTTCTGTACCATGTCCCATGTTGCTATACAAACCATACTGTTCATTATTGGTGTTGGTTTGTGTAGTGAGAAGGGTAACTTGCTTGGTCAGTTGAACAAGTTGTTGTTGAACTTCATTGCTGGAATCGATTTCATGAACTCCAGCTTTTCTCACCCATGAGCTTTTCTATTGGGAATTAGCACCCAACATCTCAAAGAAGTTGTACGTCTCTGAGGCAGTCTTTTCTCCCATTGCTCCTCCTGCAACGTTGTCGACAATGAACTGACATTGTTGTGTAAGTCCATCGTAAAAGAATTGGTTCTGCAATTGCAAGGGAAAGATGTGATGGGGACATTGAGCGAGAAACATTTTGAACCTATCCTAAGCTTTATGGAATGGTTCTCCTTCCATCTGAGAGAAAGTAGGAATCTTTCCTCTCAACTCTGATGTTTTTTGGTAGGAATAGAATTTTCCCATGAATTTATTATAAATGTTCTCCCATGTCATCACAGAACCTGGGGGAAGTGACATTAACCAAGCTTTGGCCTTATCCTTTAAGGTGTAGGGGAAACATCTCATTCTAAGTTGATCCTCGTTTAGAATACCGAGGGGGAAGGTTTGGACCGTAGCATAGAAGTCTCTCATGAAGGAAAGAGAATCTTCATTAGGCAGCCCATAAAAGGAAGGAAGCATAGAAAAATGAATATTTTTTAGGTCATAATTCTGAGCAGCCTCACCCAGTTGGATAGCGGCAGTTGCCGTGCCAATCACCGGTCTTGCAAACTCCTTCATGGTGGTTTCCCTAACATGTTGGTTTTCTTCCATTTCTTTCGGTTCCAGTAAAGGATTAAGGGTTGGTTCTATGTTTGGCTCAAAAACAGGTTGATGGTTGGAATCCAGTCTTGTTGACACTTGTTTAAATTTATGAATATTATTTACATATGGTGTAAGGGGGTTTCCTAAGGATCTTCTACCACGCATAGACTATTGAAAACATAAATTTAAAACTCTTGTCAAGCAAAATAATAATCACACAAAAATTTAGAGAAAATTTACATGGTATTTAATACAAAACACTAAACAAAACTAGTTAAACCCTAAGTCAAAATTTATTATTATTATTATTATTATTTTTTTCAAAATGTTTATTATTATTTTTATTTATTTAAATAAAACAAAGTTTAAATTTATTTATTTCATGTTTTTTTAAGATAAAATAACATAATCAGTATTAACCAAGAGTGCTCCCAGGAAAGAATGGTGGTGCAAAGGCTCCTTAAAAACCATCCTCCTAGACAGAACAACGTTCCCAGGAAAGACTAGTGGCACAAAGGCTTCCAAGAACTAGTCTCCTAGACAGAACTCCCTTAGATCTTTACTTTTCATGCTATTAAGTTAATTGAGTTAAGTTAAGTAAAAATTTAAGTTAATTAAAAAATGTATGTTATATAAGTTAATCAAAATCTAAGTTAATTTTTTTTTAATTTAATATTCATGAATGGTAAATTTTTTTTTACTTCAAATTTCTAATTTCAAAATTATTTTACTATTCACGCTATAATATTTATTTATTTTTTTAATTTAATTCTTAATTTTAATTTTTTTATTTCTTATGAAATTTGAAGTTTTTTATTTATTTTATTTTATTTTATTTTTTTTAAATAAAAAAAATCACAATTATTTACCATACAAAATGTTTTTTAAAAAATTTTGATAAATAATTTAAAAACGCTATTCCTTCCTCGGCAACGGCGCCAAAAACTTGATGAGCAAAAACCGGCATCGCCGATTTTGCCAATACTTTGGTTTTATATTTATAAAACTCTCGCAAGTGTATGAATCATTTCGTAGAAAATGATAAGTATACTCCCAAGGTCGATCTAAGGAAGGAATATATGTGTTTTTTAATTTATTATTCAAACTTTTAAAAACGAAATTAAATCCTAAACATCCTGTCATGATATTTGGGTTTTTGTGTTTCTAATCTAAAAACATAAAAACAAACATAGATACAAATTCAATAAATATTTATGCAAATTTGATCATTTATAATAGTGGAGCATTTATGGATATAATAACTAAGTTAATTATGCTTGCTCATATTATCTAGGTTATTAAAGATATAAATTGATATTTTATTGATTCTCTCTTTTTTATATGAATACCACCTTTGTTGGGGTTAGATATTCTTTGTTAACTAAACAAATCAATAAACACCTATGGGTGAGGTTGATAACTAATTTGGTTAATTAAATTAATTCATTTTTCTAAGAGATTGAAAATGAACCATTTAAATGCCACCTTTGGTAGGGTTAGACAGTTTGAACTTTATTCAAGGTGTCAAAATTAGACCTAAGAATTTAATTATCTGAATAATAACTTTCAAGTTTTAAAATCAGTACTGAAAACATGTTGTCAATACATTTTCACATAATAATTCTTATAAAAACTTTTGAAATAGAGCTTCACTCTTACTACCGGGCGATTGTATCAACAAATAAAAGAGCACTACTCTAAATTAGACCGGATAACTAAACCTTAAAATCCAATTTTCAGATTTAAGTTTGTAATGAAAAATAATATATTTCTCTCTAACATTCTTAATATAAAATCTTGAATAAAAATAAAATTAATTCATTTTAGAGATTTTTACCTATTTAATATTTCGCAAGCATAACAACGTTATTATTATACCATGTTTACAAATAGCCAGCACAGTTAAATTTAATCATAGACAAATTAAATATAACATGTAAGAAAAAGCATAAAAAATAACTGCAAAGAAAATAAAATTCTTACAGAACTTCGATGCTATTCCCGTTGCTGGAAAACCTCCAAACAGAATTTGCACTCCCATTTATTGAATCGAAAAGCAAATAAATTACAAAAACATAACTAGTTCTTCTCAAAAAGAGAAGAACTCTAAAACTAAGAGAAACTAACTAAGAAAAACTAAGAAAATAGAGAAAGAAAGAGAGAAGAGAATGTGTTTTGAGGTGTGTTTAGAAGTGAAGAGAATGAGGGTATTTATAGATGAGGATGGGGAGAAAAAGTGGGTGAAAAAAATGTTAAAAAATAGTGGAAACGGGGAGTAGTGGTTGCTGACGTCATTGATGACGTTAGCATGACGTGGGGGGGCGGCTGAGCGCGAAAATGGGGCGAGATGGCTACGGCGCGTGCGGAACTGGAGCAAGGTGCGCGCGGGCACGTGCTGGAGTGGGTGCGCGGTGGCGCGATTTCCTCCTTTTTGACTCATTTCGTTCAATTTTTACATATTTGTTGACCTTTCCTCATTTATTTATTAATATATTTGTGATGTATTGCTTCCAGTATTCCTCTTTGAGTATTTAAGTTATGTTTTTAAGCGAAAATACCTGAAAAACAATAAAAATACCCGTGATTCCGAAAAAGATAAATTTATATATATATATATTATAAAATCATATAAATAGATATATTTTTAATCAATTAATGTGAATAAAATCATGATAATTTTAGTGCTTTTTGAGCACTCATCACTTTCCTAGATCACGTTTTCTTACGTCAAACTCGAGATATCGTAATATTGGTTGAGGTAGCTATGAAGATTGAAGTGCTAATTTATGGTCGGCCTTCCTTTACCAAATGTATATGTACAGTTATGTTTTGGGAACTTCCCAAGTTACTTGAGGAGTTCATATCAAGAGTCAAGCTCGAAACTTGTAGAAATTTAGATCCCTTGGAGCCTACAAACTCATCCTCGCTCTTACAAACTATAATGTTATCCACTATGGGGATATTTCTAAGTTACTTACCATCCATACTTATTTTGGAATCCTATACTCGAGGTTAACCTATATGAAAGAGGTAAAGCAAGTAAGGAGACAAGTTTGCTAGAAAGCACCTGAATATAAAATGTAACGGTGTGAGCAAATATGAAAAATTGACTTGAAATAAAAGAGATTTATCAAATTCGACCTAAAAAGAAAACATTCATCTTATTTAAAGAAAAACAAGTCAAGTTAATAAGTGCTTTACGATGTGCTTAAAAAGCGTGCAGAAAATGAAAATAATTGGTTTGAATCGATCAAACATAGAGGAAACAAGACAGAGAGATTTTTTATAAAAGGAGCTGGTAGAAAGCGATCGCAAATGAGATCTTCGTGACTGTTGACCCGTATTTATACTTTCCCATCTTTCGCTAGATGTTTTGAATTCAAAAATTAGACAAACACATGCATATCAGAGTGTGAGTATCATATATATGAACAAGGACTATGATCCGAATGAGCTGAGCAATCTTCCACCTTGGCCCTTGCGTTCGAATTGAAAGGATGGGGGACTCAATGAGTACTATTGAGGTAAAAATTGAGTGTGTTGTGTAATTTATGCCTATTTTAATGTATATTTAAGAGAAAATCCTTTTAAATCCATATAGACCCATGTATATGTATACTATATTTATCTAAAGTGGAATACAAACCCAAGAATCATCAATGACATATTTATTACATCTCTCTACTTTTTCTCTCTAAGTTTTATACTTCCTCCAACAATCCTATCCATCATTTTTGAATTTTCAAACGCCCAGTTGACAATCTCTTAAAAGAATAACACGCAAAAAGTTATTCTCAATTGCCATTTTTGCACCTTCTCTTAAAGCAAGAACTCTGCAGTAATGGAATCAGCAACTTGGTAACTTCGCACAGCTCTTGCACTTTGAACCACATTGAAATGGTCCCTTACTATGATCCTTAAGTTTGACCACTTTGTTTGATCATTTTCCAAGTAGCATCAATGTTGATCTTAACACAAACAGTATGAGATTTTGTCCAAATCTGAATACCAAAAGGCGGAGGGGTTGGTAGACAATTTAGATGAGTACGGATGACCTTATAAGCTCAACCAAGAATCCTACATCTCGGTAGACTTTTATTCCTACGGACTATATCATTTCAATTTTTCCAAATAGACCATAAAATGCAACAAAATAAATTAAGCTCATCCTTTTTTAAGGTGATCAAATTAAGTGAAAGCTCTACTCTCTAAATGGCAAAGCTTCATCCATGACCAATCTTAAAGTAGCTCGGAACTTACCCAAGCCACTAATGGAGCTTTGCAACTCACTAGTGCATGTAGGTTGGATTCACGTGAGATCTTACAGAACTTACAAAAGGGAGAAATTGGTACCTTCCTCCTTGCTAGGTTGGTGTAGGTAGTAATAGCAATGTTAGCTGATCGCGAAACAAAACTCTTTACTTGATTTGGAACCTTTGTACATTAAAGAATATAAATGAATTATTAAATATATTAGTAAGTTTGAGCTCCGAGAAGAATTGATATAAGACAATTTTATAAGGTATTAAAATAATAATTCCCTGTGATCAAATCTCTGTAATAATCCCAATGTTATTAAAATTGTAGAAAGTTCAAGGGATGAATCTTTGTAAATATAAAATAACTTATACTAAAAGAAAAATGTTAAAAAGTATAAATAAATTATTAGATTCACCTTTCATAAATTTAAGTTTTTAATTTTTAAAAGAATTAATACCTCACATTTAATAACAATGCAAACATTCAACCAAAAACCTATTAAAATCCAAGAATCAAAAATTTCAATACAAGTAGATATTTTAATTTTACTAAAATTTAGGTTGAATTTTTGATTAATTTTTATTTCATATCATTAAAAATGTCAAAAAAAAAAACAATATAGAAATTTACTTAAAATTTAGAAATTATAAAAGAATTATTTTAATTGATAAAACATAATTTATTACTACTTTTTAAGTAAAATAATGTATTATAAATGAATATTTGGAGCAGAAGTAAATTATAAGACAGCCACCAGCTATAGCAAAGCATGATGCAAATGTGATATGAAATCTATTCTGAAATAAATCTTATAACTAAATATAAAATATAAACTTTTCTATCAGAATTAGTATGTTATATAATATTATTTGCAATAAATTAATAATACATTTAAACCCTTAAATAATTTACTATCAAAAAATAAACTTTTAGTATGTTGAAGTATATATATATATATATATAATCTCTTATGAAAATTTTCTCGTTGAGCTAAATTTATAGCAATATAGCATGATAAATTGAGTAACTATTTAATTACAAAAAAAAGTTCAAACTACAAAACAAAAATTTCTCTGAAATTTACCAATTTTGAAACTTACCGAAACTTACAAAAATTTCATTGAAATCTTTGAAAAAAATCGACTACAAATTTTTTTTTCTTTTTTTATTAAAGATTTATACAAAGTTTTTATCACAAAGAGTCAAAAATTTCAAAATGTTGGCGATATTTTGGTAAAAATTTCCGAAATTTTAATCCTTGTTCAAACAAACTCAAACTATCATTTCCGTCTTTCCTCGACAAGATCAAGCCTTCATATGACCTTTGATTCCACGTCTTTTCTTTCCTCATTGTTTTATATAGCATTTATATATCTTTATATATGAAAAATGTTAATATTTGGGTAATTAGTCTTGTATCTCTCCCTTTTTTGTATTTTCTAATAAGTTTTGGCAATTTTTTTATACAAAATAAACTATAACAATGCACCTATAGTAAACATACTTCTTCTTATGAGTGGTTGTTTCGATACACTTATTATGTATTGGCTTATTATCATTGGATAATTATTTTAAATTTTAAGGGTGATAATTTATATGCTTATAAATTTAATCAATGGATACATACATGTACGAGCGTGGTCATATTTATATTAAATTAATAATAAATTTTTGTATCAAGATTATGTCATAATACATATAAATAAATAAAATAATCAAACTTTTTTTCTTCAAGTTTTTATAGATTTTTGTGTACATCAATAAATATCAAAATGTCCTTATAATAAATATACTTATTATGAAGAACTATTTTGATAGTTTTATTGTGTATTGGTTCTACTTATTAGCATTGAATAACTATTTTGATTCCTAAGTGCGACAATACTTGTAGTTTATGCTTATCGATTTAATTTATAAATCAATTCATTTATTAGTGGGTCATTTTATGTTGAATATATAATGGATTTTTATGTTGAGATAATGTCATATCCCATATAAATAAATAATAATAATAAAGTAACACATATTACTTTTAAAAAATTATTATTAATTTCTATCAAATTGTGTCTATTGTATAAGTATATTTATGTCATCATATTATATTTAACTTATTTATTAAATGAATTTATGCAAATCTTTAATATCTAGATAAATCACTCATGTTTGCACTATATGTCACTGTCACAAATTATCACACCTTTAACTCCTTAAATAGTTATAATATATATTTATTCTTCACTAAATTAATAAATAATTTTGTTATTTATTTTAAGAGTATTCCTCTTAATCTTTTTATAAAATTTTAACCTACTTGTTATAATACAAGCAACCTAAGAATTATATTTAAAGACTTTTTTTTTAATTTTTAAAATAAAATTTCGAAACAATAACAATTATTACTTAGAATTGACAACTATATATTTATCAAATTTTAACCAATCACTCATGCATTTGGATGAGACCAAAACTAGTATTCTTTATGTATAAATAATAATAATGTTGTGGTGGTTGTTCTTATACTTATGAGGACAATTTTACCCTTTATTTTTCATGTTGTTTTGTTCTCTTTTTTAGATCGACTGTTTTTCTTTTTAGTTTTTGTTGGTTTTTCTTATATGTCATCTATGGATTTACCTTTGTAGTTAGGATTCTCTAAATACTCTTCGAACCTTCTTGGATAATAATATATATGACTTTATGATTTTCTTATAAGATAACAAGAAAGGTCACGACATGAATGCATTGATCAGGATGAAGGGTTGTAAGTTCCGTTTAGCTAACAAACAAGCATTAGGGCAATAAGTCCTTGTAAGTACCTATGGTAGTAGTGAACATCTTATTTAAAGTATAAGTTGAAGAAAAAAATAAATATTATATAAAAAGATAGAACAAGACATCTTATTCATGTATGATAACTTAGCATATTTTCATGACTTAGTCCCATGTCTATAATACATGTATCTTGATAGTTAGTAGTAGAAAGTAATTTTAAAGATTAAGATCCTTGTTTATCATCTAAAGATATTATATTGATGATTAGTTTTGTCATATTTTACAAATATTTTAATTTAAATTTTAGTTTTAATTTTAATTATTTCTTGTTTTGATTTTCCTGCATCTTTTCCTACATTATCAAAATCATCATTTTCTTCTTCGAAGAACAAAGATATTATCAATAGTGATGAACTTACTATTGAATTTTTTTCAAAATCAATAGATCATTGGAAGATCCCAAAGATCAACAGAGATCAAATTTACAAAACAAAGATGATGAATCTTTTCAAAACCAACCCAAGGTCTTTTACTTCAGATATCCCTAGAGCAAAACTTAAAGCTGTAGACTTTAGTACACTAGTACCAAAACCAGTCTCCATTGTTGACAAAACTTCTGAGATGAGCGATTCACCTCAGTTATCTCCTATCCTTCCCTCATCACCAACTCTGTCCCAAGCCCTAACTATACAAGCTGGGACCAAGAAGTTGAATGTATTAACCTTAGATCATCAGGTATTAGACATAGAAACCCTATGTCTAGACATTGATATTCCATATAATAAAAAAAATTAAAAAATGGTTTTTTAAAACATACATAGAAATCCAAAGAGCAAGTGCCTTTAGGAAATATGCTAGGTATGTCAAAGAAAACCAACAAAACATATTATTCTTTGAATGGTTTAAATATTATTGGGAAAAACAAGCATTAGAATTCCCTTTCAAAATTAACTCAAAACTTGGAAGAATTATCAATACAGTTAACCCTAAACCAGTTAGCTCAGTGAAAATATCACCAATCACTATAGTTAACCCTAAACTGGTTAGCTTAGTAGAAATATCACCAATCACTATAGTTAACCCTAAATTGGTTAACTTAATATAAATATCACAAATCACTATAGTTAACCCTAAACCATTTAGCTTAGAAGAAACATCATCAGTCACTATAGATAGCTCTAAAACGGTTAACATAGAAGACTCTATCACAATGGTTGAACCTATTAACTTACTAGTTAGCACAACCAATTTTTTTTCAGATATTAGTACTGAAGAAATCATAGAGGAAGATTTTGATAGACTACTAGATGAACCTATTAGTTTAACAACTAGCTGGAACAAAGCCCATCCCTTTTTTTAGAAATCAATACTAAAGAAATCACAGAAGAGGATTTTGATATGTTACTGAATAATGAAGGGGAAATCTCAGAACTAGTTAATTCAATTAACATGGTCAATACTAAAAGAAAATCACCCATATGGGAAACTCCAGATGGATCAATAGAGGCTGAACATCCTCCATGGAGACCAATTACCTTTTAATATGTAGATAGTAAGGTTGAAGCCTTTCCTTTTAAAACCCTCAAGAAAACCAAGCGACCAACCTCAAAAACATTGTTACTCAAAACAACTTTACCAATATATGCCTAAGTACTTTAGGTAAATAGCTTACTAGGATAGAGAAGAATCAAAATATTGACCTTCCCTCTACATCCTACCAAGCCATAAACAGTAAAGTCCAAAACCCTATCCTTAAACCCTTTCAGGTCTCCAAATTGGCCCAGGAAGAATTATCATCAAAATTTGACAAACTTCAAAATTGGAACAATATCCTTAAACTCCAATTAGAAGACCAAGCATCAAATACAAAATCAGATTTAGTTATATCTGAGTCTCCACCGACTTCAAAACCAACCAATAACCAGAGTCTTAGTGTTTTTAGCAACCTAGAACCTATAACTTCTGATGAGGATTCTATTCAAGAATTACTTCCTGAACCGACTCCCTAACTTCAAAAACTAGTTTGGCAAGAACCTAGTCCAGTTAGGTACCCACACATCATAGGTACCCAATCTAGTTAAGTTACCTAACCTAAGTATAACACGTCCTCTATCTATGTTTGGAATATAAATGGAATGACTGAACAAGAAATATTAAATGTCTTACAGCAAATGACGATGGCATCAAATGCATATAAAACATAAATTGGTACAACTAATAAATTAGTTTTCGAATTATTGATAGCTGGCTTCTCAGGCCAACTAAAAGGATGGTGGGATCACCATCTTTAAAAAAAACAACAGTTAGATATCTTCAATGCAATACTGACTGGAGAGTGTGGTGAACCCATACTTGATCAAAATGGAGCTCCTATTCAGGATCTAGTCTTCACATTACTCTTTACTATATCACACCATTTTATGGGAGATTCATCCCATCTAAAGGATAAAAACACTGATCTTCTTTCAAACATAAGATGTAAGAAGATGAATGATTTTTAAAATTATAAAACTATATTTCTAAGCAGAATTATGTTAAGAGATGACTCTACACAACCATTATGGAAGGAGAAATTCCTAGCAGGACTTCTTCCCCTCTTAGGTGAGAAAACCAGAAACAAAATTTGTGAAACATATAGGAATCACATTATTCCTTATGATCAGTTAAGTTATGGTGAATTGATCAGCTTCACTCAAAAAAAGGGTCTTCATATATGTTAAGATTTGAAAATAAAAAAACAAATGAAACATGAGCTTAAAATCTTCAGAAGAGAAATTGGATCATTCTGCAAATAGTTTGATAGAACTTTCTCTATTGACAAAATCTGTGAAGGAAATTGTAGTAAAACTATTACAAAACCTTATAAGAAATCTCATAAGACATTTTCAAAATATAGAAAACCATTCTCTAACAAAAAGAGAAGGGATTTTTATAAAAAAAACCTTATAAAAGAAATATGGAATCAAAACCCCATGATAAATCCTCTAAATTTTTTAAAGGATTTACATGTTATAAATGCGATAAGAAATGTTATACTACTAAATATTGTAAGATGTCTTAAAAACTTCACGAACTAAATCTTGAAGAAGACACCTTAATTAGAATCTCTGTCCACTACTACAATACATACATATGGTCTCAGACCTATAGCCTCAATTTTTTTAAAAACCGAAGCCATAGAGTTTTGATCACATTCTAATAAAAACTGAGGCTATGGGGTATGTCTATGACCTCAGTTTGTATCAATAACCGTGGCGATAAGTTATATCAATTTTTTTTCATTTTTCATTCTCTTTTTTCCTTCTACCTCTTTTTTTTCTTCTTCTTATTTTTCCTTCTCCCGACCCTCTTTTTTTATTTTTTCCTTTTTCTCCCATCTTTATTTTCTTTTATATATCTATCTCCCAGGAAACATGCTTTATTAATTTGCTATATTAATTTTTTCAGATATGAAATTTCTCTTCCCCTCTCGATCTTCTTCCTCTTCCCAACTATCTGGTTCGCTGGTTGCTATTCGATGGTTCACTGGTTTGGTGGTCACTATTCAATGGGTCACTGATCGTTGGTTCATTGGTCACTGGTTCGTTGGTCACTAGTTCGCTGTTTTGCTGGTCACTGGTTCGCTGTTTTGATGGTTGGTGGAATGATTGAAATTGAATTTTCTCTTAATGTTGTTAATTTATTATTCTTATAATTTTGGAAATATTTATTTGATGGGTTGACTCCTGGTAGATAATATTTTCCAAGTGCATGTCACAAATTGAGGAAGATGCTACAAAACATATGGGAGAAGTTTTGAAACGAGCTAAGGAGGAGACTCTGGAAAGAGCATACATGGTAAAGCACTGGTATGGTAACTTTTTATTCTCACATAATTTTACTTTACTGTGTCCTAATTCAAAGTATTATTCTTTGTATTTCTTGTACTTGTATGTTCTAGTTCTTGTAATCTTGTATACAAATGAAATTCTACTCTACAAAGTGAAACATACAGTATATCAATTGTTGTTGGCTGATTTGGGTTGGAATAACACCTAACATGTTTTTTCAGGGAAGATGTTATGACTTTCTAGTTCAACTATGCAATTTATCAAGCATACTTTTGATGGTAACTTGTCATATATTAATGCTTACATCCATCCAATCGGTGGTTCCTTTTTTGTTTGGCTTTGAAAGAGGTAGTTACTTGCTAAAATTTCCTGATTGCCTGCTTCCAAGGTGGTGATTAATATAACTTGTGAATACTTTCACATTTAGATGTACGGTGAAATAAGATTAATATAACAAGAGAGTTTGCATTTTCCCCCTAATTATGTGATGAAATGGCTAAGCAGATTGCAACCACTGAGAATGAGACATTGGAACAACCTTCAACCAATGGGGATGGGAGTAGCCAATAGGAATGAGAGAGAATCTATTTCTTCATTTTTCCTGAGGTTCATTGATGTGATAATTCTTCTGCTAAAAATTCATACCTAGAGCTACAAGTACGAAATCATTCTTTGAAAATTGTAAATGGGAATAACAAAAATAATGAAATTAATGGTGTTCTTGCAGGAATTTATATCATAATTTGTAGGCATATCCAATTACATAATTGCCACATGGTGCTAGTGTTGGTGCGCTGGTAACCTTTATGCCATATGATTTGGATGCTAGAAGTCTCTCGAATACTCTTATAAATGATGCATGTAATGGAACTAGAAATAAGAAGATATATGTTAGACTTCTTGTGAGCATTGATCGCAGGGAAACCACAGAGGCTGCAATGGAAACTATGTGTATGAAACTGGGATGTTTGAGGACGTTTAATGTGTTTATATAATTACAATTCAGTTGATTATTATTCTTGCTTAATATTGTAGGTGATCCAATTATAATCGTTTTTGTAGCATATGTATGCTTGTAGTTAATAGTAAAAAGTTAGTTTGTAATAGTAAGTTTTTTATTATGTCTTAGTATATAATAAATTCTTGAATGTAATTACACTTTTAATTTTAATATAATATGATTTTTAATATTGTTTTTAATAAATTTATTGTAATTTATATTAATTTTTAATATTGTAATTATTAATTGTATTTTTTTAATTTATGTATACCATATGGCCTCGGTTAAAAAACCGAGACCATAGGTCGTTACCTATGGTCTCTCTCACTTAGGCCTCGATTCTTATAACCGTGGCCATAGACCTATGGTCAAGGTTAAAAATTGAGGTCATATGTACTTTTTGTAGTACTAGCCTTAATAGATGGATCATCATCATTTGAGTTCGAACCTTGGTTTGACGACTCAGAAAATTCAAATCTTCAGGTAGACAAGTTAGTATCCACTAACTTTGATACTTCCAATAAAAACATTAATGTATTAACTAAGGAAGAAGATGAACAACTTCAAAATAAAATCCTTAAGTTAAACTACCTTCAAATTTCAAAATTATATATGGATCACTTGGTTAGGTCCTTAGCCAAAACCCAACCATTACCAAAACCTTCTGAACTTCCAAGTACCAACACATGATATTACAACCTCATAGGTATTTTGGAACTTAAGAAAAAATATTAAAATCAGAAAGTCAAATTCAAGACTTAAAAGCTGAAATCAAAACCATTAAACTAGAACTCCATCAGTTTAGGGAAAAACATAAAGAATATAATATCAAGTTTAAATTACTTGATAAAATAGGAGTTAAAACTCCAATTGGTATAAGTGAGTCAGATGATGAACTTGAATCAAATACCCAAGAAATTAAGAACATGGAAGGAGTTAAAACTCATAGCTATTACCCTTGTATTCCCTGATCAATAAAAACTTGAGACAATAGCCTTATTTAACGGAAGTTGCAATCCTCAACAAATCATTTCCTATCAAAACTCCATCCGTGATTGTATCTGATATAGGCTATCTAGTCATATTAGGAACACCTTTCATGAATATCATTACTCCATATCTTGTCAAAAATGACAACATTTCATTCAAAATCGAAGAGAAAATCTTTAGTTTTCGCTTCATCGAAGAACCAACAACTAGAAATATCAACCTTATTAAGGCCAACTCAATCCATCAAAAGGAGATTTTCGTTCTTATAAAGCATAGAGAAAATGACCTTCTCTATCTCAAATCCAGAGTTTAATCTCATACCATTGAGAGAGAACTTCAAATCCCGGAAATACAAGATAAGATCTCCAAACTACAAAACTCTTTTGAAAAAGAGGTTTGTTCTGACTTACCCAATGCTTTCTGGGAAAGACAAGAACATATGATAGATTTACCATATGAATCAACCTTCAATGAAAAGGATATTCCCACAAATGATTGAATAATGCCTAGATAAGAGTAGATAAATTTGTAGATACAAGTCAAGCTCTTTCAATACCTCCCAATATGCATCTTTCATGAAAAAAAGGAAGTGCTTCCAATAGTAGATGGAATAAAAAAATTTCAATCTTTTCTTACACATGATCTCTTTATTATTGAAACTAATTACAAATAATTTGAAGGACTATTAACAATTATAGAATGATAACTCCCTAATCATCAATCTCTTAAATGGTCTGAATGTCTTAAAAATACTTGGGGATATGCACATCAAGGGAAAACACAATGTCTTAGCCAAATATTTATCAAGAACCCTTCTAAACAATAAAGTGCTTATGATTCAGCAAGATAATAGCTCTAGTAACCCAATTCCATATGATGGAGAATAAGGAATCTTCCATCAGTAATTCTTCCTTCACAAGGTAGTATTTAGGAACTTAGGTGTGGTACTAAAGTAATGGAAAGATTCATCAAGACTCCCAAAAGAAGTTTAAGATGTGGTAATTGAAAAGTTTATAAATAATCCTTGATGATGCAAGATTAGTAAGATTACTTAATAACATTAACAATAAAAAAAGAAAAAGAATCTTGGAAGTTCATCCTGATGCATAGAATATCAAGTATTCCTTATTTGTAGATGTGATTTATTGGATAGTAAGGCACACAATAGCAAGTGAACATCATTTCTTTAAAGAAAACAATGATCTAATAACTTTCTATGTGACTTGGATATGCATCAACTTATTTCCATATGCTATCATGATTGAATCTTAATTCTTTCCGCATCTTTGAAATTAAGGAAAAATCTTACATCTCAAAAAAATACTTAATCCAATTTTCTAGGATATTTACCAACTAATTCTTATTTGAATGAGTTAGACACATGATGAATAACCAAGGTAAGGAGATGTAGAATCCTTAGAAACTCACACCATACTCACTAGCGGCGAAAAGAAAAAAAATAATAAAAGTAAAGAAGAATCATAATAAATCAATTAGAAAATATAGATATTAATTTAATACATCTTGTATAATAATTAGAACACAATAGGCATGCTACGATGGAAGAAAAGAAAGCATGCAACAACAGAAAGTAGATAAGTTTTCAATTAGAGTCCAAATTTCATATGCTAGAATATACATAATAGATACTCAAATTGTTGGAATATATACAATAGAGACTCAAATTGTACTAACATAATAATAGATCATGCATAACACAACAATAAAATGAGGTAAACCCATATAGAATCCCAACCTATGTGGTAAACGTCTTGGGTTTCTTATGCCAACCACTCAGCATCAAACAATTTACTAAAACATAATAAACATATAAAATTTGATAGACCAGTATAAACAAAAATATTTCTATCAATAAGGACTCCTATACTAATTTCCTATTGCTACTCTTGCCTGCTACCTTCGTAACAATTTGATTTGACACACAAATTTGACTATCTTTCAGAGCCAACACACCATATAGTAGTGCATCAATCACCAACAATTAGCAATGTAAACATCATGATGTAAACCCATGAACACAAACCTTGAAACCAACATACATAAAGTGGTTCAAGAACTCTAAGAGAAACGGTAAAAAACTCAACAACCAATTGAAAATGATCCCAGAATGCTAATATTCATATTATAGTAGAACCTTGACTCTATGGATTACTAATTAAAGATCCAATGGTGTTAGGATGCCACAAGGGTTGAAATATTTTTGATAATTCAGTTTGTAAAAGGTACAATGAGGTTAAAAAGCTCAACTTTGATTAAAAATCAAATATCATATATGAATTGAGCTTGCCTTAAGTTTGACAATTACTAAACTTACATACAACCAAAACTTAAACAAAAAACTAAAAATTAACTAGTAGGTCAAAACATGAGAAATAAAAATTTAAATTTACGTGCCATGGCACACAATAAATCATGTTGTGGTGTGGTCTAAAAACTAGAAAACTAAATTATCTTAAGTACTGTATACCATGGAAGACATTACGTCATGCCACGACGCAATATAATTGACTAGAATACAAAATTAATTTGAGAGTTGTATGTTGTGGTAGACATTAACTCATGTCACGACTCACTTCTTTTCCTAAAAATTCATCCGAGAACCTCATGTAGCGACGTGTTTTAAATCATGCCTCAACGTGGACCTAATTTATTGAATCAACACTCTTGTTCTTGGCTTAACCCTTGGCACAAGTTGTGCTCATTTTTGTGGCAACCTTTGGCCTTGAATCAACTCTTGACTTGCTCATTTAGTGCTTCCTTAGACGGTTTAGTCTTGGTGTTTGTAGTTGGCTCACTGGGATGTTGTAACAATCCTAGATTAGCATAATTCATATCTTCTTCAAAAGAATTAGACCTCGCATTTGAACCTTCATCATGGGGTAAGTTTCAAGGGTCATCCATTTGAATCTCATCATGATAGTCCTGTAAGAAAGAAAAATAAGTAAATAAGAACTCTCTCATTATTTTTCTCTCCTCATTCTTTTTTCCAACTCCTTCACCTAACTCCTTTCCTTGTTTCTTCCTTTCAAGAATTTCTTTTTCTACTCTCTTCTTTTTTATTCTTTATTTCCACTCCTTTCTTTCTCACTCTTTTCTTTTGCTTCTTCTTTTTCTTTTTCTTTTTCCTTTTTCTTTTTCTTTTTCACTTTTATGTGATCTTTATAGACTTATTTTGGGGTAAGGGGTACAAAAGTAATTTGTTTACTATCTTTGACAATTGTGTACTTATTCCTAAACCTATCATGTGACACCTTCCTATCATATTGATATAGCCTATCCAACAAGATATGACAAGTTTGCATTGATACCACTTCACACAACACTTCATCTTTATACTTATCTATGGAAAAAGAAACTAGTACTTGTCTATCTACCAAGACCTCTCCATTATCATTCAATCATAAGAATTTGTAAGGTTAAGGGTGTTACAACATGGATAATCCTAACTCCTCAACAAGGACAATACTAGCTAAATTAGTACAAGTCCCCCCATTAATAATGACATTACAAACCTTATTGCTCACATGACACCTAGTATGGAAAATATTTTTCCTTTGTTGTTCCATGTCATCATCTTTAACTTGAGCACTTAATGCCCACCTTAATACAAGTATTTCACCTTCCATAACATATGCTACAAAATCCTCATCACTAGCTTCCTCTAGTGGTGACATCTCTTCATCTTCACTCTCACCTTTAGTCTCAACCTCCTTACTCACTTGGATTATCATTCTTCTCTTGTTTAGACATTAAGATACAATGTAACCCCTACCAAGATAGTGAAAACATTTAAGATCATGATTACGAGTTGGGATTTCAGTTTTATCTTTATCCTTACTGATCCCAACCTCTTTGGCTTTGATTGGTTTGAATTTTGGCTTGGAACTTGTTCCCTATATTTTCTCCAATTAGGCTTTCAAAGTGTATTAAAGTTTGGCTCTTGTGGTAGTGATCGGTTACCTCTTCTTTTTAAATTGTCTCTCCACTTTGATTTTTATTTGGACCATTTCCTCCAACTCTATTTAGTGATGAAGCTCTACTGCGTTGGCAATCCCTTGGTTTAACAAACTTAGAAATTGAGCCATAGTGGCTTCTCTATCCTCCTCTACATTAACTCTTATCATTACCACCTCCATCTCTTTGTAGTAATCATCTACTATCCTGGACCCTTGCCTTAGTAATTTTTGGTGCAAATCCCTATAGTAATAGCTAGGGACGAACCTCTTCTGTATGATAACCTTCATGTCTTCCCAACTATTAATTGGCCTATCATGGTTCCTCCTCCTACCAATCAATAATTGATCCCATTGTTTAGTGCATAATTAGTAAATTCAATAAAAATGAGTTTTACCTTTTTATCTTTGCCATAGTTGTGGTATCTAAAGATGTGTTCCACTTTATTCTCCTATTCTAGGTATAATTTAGAGTCATTGTTTCCTTATAAGGGTGGCATCTTCATTTTGATGCTTCCTAAGTTTTGATCAACCCCATTATATGGCCTAGGTGGTGGTCTCCAAAAACCTCCCCAATTTTCATATCTCCATCCAATGGGTATCATATCTTCCTCATCCTCCCAATTTCCATCTTCAACATCTTCCTCTACCTGGACATGTCTATCTTTTCCCTTCGCATTGAGAAGTCCTTGTAGTGCTCCCTGTTGCAAGGTTGCTATTATGGCATCTTGCCTTGCCACCCATTCATTCATATTATCCATCATTATAGTCATTCTCTCAAATGAGTGTTGCATTGTCTACAACAAGAGTGTTCTATTCTTAAAAATTGAATTCTTGAAACAAAATTCTAATTCCCTTTTTTTTATAATTATATCATTTTTTATATCAAATATTTCTTTTATTCTTTTAGATCTATTCTTTTCTTCTTCCTTTTTAATAAATTCAATAATCAAGAAAAAATCAAAAATTTAGCAGACAGAGGATGAAAATAGACACAGAAATTTAAGAAAAAATCAAGAAAAAAACGAAAAAAAATAAATAAAGATAAAAATATAAAATTAGAACTTAAGGTTATAATACCAAATGATGTGAACCCTGGAAATCGAGCCTTAAACCCATAAACACGAAGTTGTTTGAGAACTCTTAGAGAAACGGTCAAAGACCCAACAACAGTAAAAAATGATCCCAAAAAGCTAGTATTAAGATTATAGCACCACCTTAACTCTATAGATATTTCTTACCAAAGATCCATGGTGTTAGAATGCTACAAGGGTTGCAAATTCCTTGATAAATTGGTTAGTAAAAGGCACAATAAGGCAAAAAAGCTCTCAACTTTATTTAAAAATCAAATATGATGTATGAAGTGAGTTTTCCTTAAGTCTAATGGCTACTAAGCTTAAATATAACCAAACGTAAAAGAAAAATGTAAATATTATAAATAACTAGCATTTGAATAGGTCAAAACGAGAGAAATAATATTTACATATACATACTGTGACGTAGATCTTTATCCCGAGATTTGTATGTTGTGACAAAAATTAATTCATGCCATGGCACAGTATAATGAATGAAATGCAAAAATAACCCTAGATCTGTATGCCACACCAGACATTAACTCATGCCACAAAAAACTTATTTTCCCGAAAATCCATTTGAGAGCCTCATGCTACGACACACTTTAAATTATACTACTACACATACTAACTTTCTTAAATCAACACTCTTATTTCTTGGCTTGGCCCTTGGCATGAATTGTGTTCTATTTTATGGCACCCTTTGGCCTTGAATTAACTCTTGAATTAGCCCCTTCAGTGCTTTCTTGAGCGATTTAGTCTTGAAGTTTGTAATTCACTCACTGAAACGTTGCGATGGTCTTGCAGTCATATTACACCATGAGGTACCCACCTAAACCACATCTAACTATTAAAAATGTATTAAGTACTCACCACTCAAGATCATTATTTTACTCTCACAAACGCATATCATAAACATTGAATAACATGCAAGGGAATTTGTGAAATGGAATTTGAAATGCTATAAAAATTTGGTAGAGCTTCACTTAGATTTTCTAATTACCACAATTATTAAAGAAGGGGTATTAATAGAAAATTTCTCAGTTGTTTGGGGCCTCATAGACCACTACAATGGTGAGGATATTACTCGTTATAGTCTTGCCAGCTAGGGTTGGTGAGGTGTTAGAGAACCCCATTAAAATGTGATTTTTCGTTTTCAAAAATTGTCAAGTAATTTTTTACAAATACTTACAAGAAAAATGAAATAAAACCACAAGCAACTCAACCTAGCATGCCCACAACAAAAACCATCCCCATAGTATTTGTAAACATGCTCATATACAAAATGTACCTAACTAAGTACATGTATATATTACTGATTGTTGGTAACCAACCTTACACAAAGGAAGACAATACACTGAGTAAAATAAAATAGGCTCCGTGTTTTGCATACGATAATACAAACAAAGACGCAAGGACTTACAGGACTTACTATCTCTCCTTTTGGCTTTCTCTGGCAAAACACCACATAACTAAGTACAGACATACATCAATCATGAAACGATCACAAAGATGACATAAATATGACTATTCCCATGATTAGAACATCGACACACACCCAACATCCAGAACATACTCCATCTTATGTGCTCTATCCATCTTCAAGATCAACACATCCATACTGTGTAAGTTTGAACTCGACGGTTTCAATCTACACTTGTAACCTACACATATGAAACAAACACATACCCTTGATTTTATTATGCATAAACAATATATAGTTTATCTAGATACTATCATGTTACCCCTACATAAGTACACACTGATAGGCTAAGCATAGTCAAACAAGCAGCAAATGAAAACACAAAGTACACAACTCCCCCTGACTTCATGCAACATTCCTCTAAGTGAATATGAGTCACACAACAAAGTTGTAGTACAATCCTACACTTACATCCTATGCAACACATAGCATATTAAGAAACAAAGAGTTGTACACACAAATTCTCCCTTTTTGACACATAAAGTTAAAGGAACACCTCTACATAAGGCAGAGAAGGCATACAAGAATGCAATAATCCTATCACTTATGCATCACATTAGAGAATATTCAAGCATAAACTAAACATAATGTAACATATGCAAACATAAAAGGATACAAAAGGAAGAAATTGAAATAACCATAAGTTATTAAAAACAAGTTTTTGATTACAAGTTTTTCAATTAAATTGAAAAATACAACAAAAACAAATGAAAATAGCTCAGCACTCTCCATTACCTTCTCCATCATCATCGTCATCATTTTCATCATCATTATCATTATAGGCTACATTTGGTGAAGAACTACTAGAATCCCTTTGGTTTGGGGATGGTGCAGAAGACATATGGTTGAAGTAATCTTGAAGGTGTACTTTCCAGGTATGGTCAATAGCATCTCCCCTAAAGTTTCATAACGTAGAAGTGATGGATCCAAAATTTAATAGCATCTCCCCTAAAGTTTCATAACGTGATGGATCCAAAAGAAAAGGCACTAGAACAAGAAGGGTAAGAATGGCTTATGGATCTAGTAAGAGGAGGTATGATTGAGGCTGAAGAGAGCCATGAATCAGGGGCAGATAAGTAGGGTGATAAGAAGCAGCCTGAGCCCTCAAATATTCATAAATTCTTGAAAGAATGTACGCATCTCGTTAATGAAAGAAAAGAAGACTTGACAGAGAATAAAGAAATGGAAATCAATCTAAGCAGAAGTAGAAATAGAAGGAGATTGAGGTGAAATAGGAGTAGATGTATAACAAGTGAATTGACCAACATTCTAAGAAGAAGAAGACGAAGGGGTAAAACACTGTGAATCTAAACTAAATGGAAATTGAGAAAGTCAAAGAACAATACAACTCTGAACAAAGAAAGAGATATTGGGAACAAGGAAATGCCTCATTAAGAGATCAATGAAAGATAATGAAGAGAGGATAGAAATGGGATAATAGAGCGAAACACAATGGTCCTGCAGATCATGGTAGCAAGATCTATAGTCTTACCATTGAGGATAGTGCATAGAAGTGTCCTCTACACTTAGTAATAGTAGAATGATAGGTGTGAGGATGAATAGTAGTGCTCACAATATCATTGAGACGATGAGCAAGTGGATTTTTATTTATTGTAAGGGAAACTCCACCATAGACATGGCCAAGGCCAACCAACTGGTCAGCCATCTTAATGATATTGAGCTCAACAATCAAAGAGAATTCTAAATGAAGTTCGAGAAAAACAAGGTTCTTAAATTCAAATGGGATGAAAGGAAAAGAGGAATCCTCAAGATTAGGAAGAGATAATATTCTAAGAACATCACCTATAGAGAAAGTAACACTTCGCCCCCCTAAAGACGAGAGTGCTAGAGAAGTCAAAAGGATGAAAAAGGAACATGGTAACATAAAATGGATTAACAAAGACATGATCATATGAATAAGAAAGATTACAAAGAGAGAATTAAGAGAAGTAAAAAAGCCTTTCTTGGATAAGAGGGAAGTCACTTATAACCACAAAATGCTCACAGAGAATGGATGCCTAATGGTGAGAAGGTTCAGCCAATGAGGTACCCATCTTAACCACAACTCACTAGTAAGAATGTCTTAAGTACTCATCACTCAAGAACACTATTTTACTCTTACAAACACCAAATAAAACTCAAGGTAGTTTGTGAAACAAAATTAAAAATACAACAAAATTTTGGCATAGCTTCACTTGGATTTTCTAATTACCACAACAATAAAAAGAGAGGGTATTAATAAAGAATTTCTCAACTATTTGGGGCCTCATCAACTCTCTCACCAACACAAACTTGGTGAGGGTAATATACCACCTTGGCAAGGATAATAACCATTAGACCTTTTCCAGCTAGGGTTGGCAAAGGGTAGGCGATGAATAGGCAAGGGGATCGACAAACCCACTAAAATGTGATTTTTTTTTAAAAAATTGTCAAATAGCTTTTCACAAATACCCGTAAGAAAAACAAAACAAAACCACAAGAAACTCAACCTAGCATGCACACTATGAAAACTACCCCCGTGGTTTGTGTAAATATGCTCGTATACAAAGTATACCTAACTAAGTGCGTGTATGCATTATTAATCATTAGTAACCAAGTTTTCACAAAAGAATACAATACACTAAGTAAAATAAAACAAACTTCATGTTTTGAACACAAATACACCAACAATGACACAAATGACTCATAGGACTTACATTATTGATGGTCATAAAATTGTAAGAGAAACGACAATTATTGTTCAGTTAACAAACATGTGGGATATGAGAGTTTCACCAAAATCCATTCCAATAGATTACTATCATGACAATCCATGGGAAGAAATTGAATATGAATGGAGTTCGTGCGCAACTAAGAGGAAGAAACTAGCCAAATACTACGAAAACCATATTTATATCCAGATCCCAATGCTATACTCTTTAGAAGGAGGAATAATAATTCAAGACGCTAATGATAGTATCCAAACTTTAGAGTTAACTTACAAAACAAGACAGAGAAATTTGCTTTGTATAAATACTTATCTCTTAAAATAATGCATGTGTGGTTATAATATAAGGAATAATAAGTAAGCCTAATGTGTAATCTATTAAATAAGATAAGGTTACGTGTCAAGATAATATGTAAAATAGGAGATTATTTTAAGAAAAGATAAAACCACATGTCATTAAATAAAGAAGAGAATGATAGAGATTCCACTTTCTCTATAAATATCATGGCATGTAATAAAGAATGATACACTTAGTCTAATAAGAGTAATCATTGTAATAGATTATAAGTGTTTTACATTTTAGTTATCATAGTCATAACCCAAAACCAACCTTCCTCCAAAAACTATTTTTTCAAAGGATACTCTTTGGCTACAACTAGAAGTTGATCTTACACGTCATAAAAGATAATAGTTCTTGGTATAATTTCATGAACCTACCCAACCCTTACTATCCTTTGCCTAAATGATATGGTAAGTTGCGTATAAAAAGAGTCGGGGCAATAGCCTTCTGAGAGTGATTTAGGAGCTATAAACCCCTCTAGTACTCCTAACCCTACATAATATATTGTACTCTAATATAAATCCTCTTGAGGTACTTAGAGATCATGACATAATAAATACTTACAAGTAGTGTTTCTAAACCCATGAGCCAAGAAACACATCTCCTTGACGATGACGTCAACTTTCATGTTGAAGCTGAATGGTCTGAAACCTCTTCTCTTACTCCAGCTCCCAAATGTCCACTTAACCCTTTAAACCCTTACAAGTTTTACAATATTTCCCAGCTTTTTCACTTTCAAAAACATTATTCCTAGAAAAATACCAAAATCTTGCCAACATATAAATCCTCTACTGTTGTTGTCCAAACAGTATCCAGTTCACATTTAGAGCAATTTTGTGCAGCAGTATCAATTGAAGAATGCCCAGAAAAAAGTAGAGAATTTTGTAGATACAAATCATGATCCCTTAATACTTCCCAACATCATTATCCTTTCTCAAAGAAGGAAGTGCTTGCAGTATTAAATGGAATAAAAAAAATCAAATTTTCTTTACACAAAATCCATTTATTATTGAAATTGATTACAAATACTTTGAAGAACTACTAATGAAAAGGGAAGAACTCCCCAATCCTCAATTTCTCAAATGGTCAAAATGGCTTCAATATACCAATGGACAGTTAGGCAAATTCAGGGAGCACATAATGTCTTAGCAAACTATTTATCAAGAACCCTCCTAACAATCAAGCGATAATGATTCAACATAATAATAATTCTAGTAACCCAAAACCAAACGATTGGAGAATAAGGATTTTTCCATCAACATTCTTCCTCTATCAGGTAGTCTCTGGGAACTTAGGTGTAACATTGAAGTAATGGCAAGATTCATTGAAAGATTCCTAGAAGAAATTCAAAATATGATACTTGAAAAGGTTATAAGTAATCATATAGATGATGGAAGATCACAAAGATTACTTAATATCCTTAACAATATTCAAAAAAGAAAAATAATCATCCCAAGAATCTTTGAAATTGATCATGATGCATACGATGTCAAATATTCTTTATTTGCACCTACAAGGTATTAGACAATAAGGGAAAATAGCAAGTGAACATCATTTCTATGACGAAAATGATGATCCATTAACTCACTATGTGACTCGTTAATTATATGAAGCTAGAAAATTGTAATAAATTCCATCTGACTTGACTGAAGACTAAATTCGCCTTTGAGTGCAATCTGAGATGCTCTATAAATTGAGAGTGCATTCTATTGAGAACAACACAAATTTAGGCCTTTAATCTCCAGAACTCGAAGTTAAGTCCAGCTCAATTTGCACCATAACAATATTATGGGAGTTAAATTTGAAGCACATGAAACATTTGCCTCTTCGTCATTTTCTCTTTTACAGTAAAATATACACAGAAAAAAAAAATCTCTATGCATCCGCTCATGTAAATTGTCATAATTTAAAATTAAATTCAAGTAATTTGTATCCATAGCATAAAACTAATGAGGTGATAAAGGTAGTACTCCATATCCTGTGCAGGTTCGAATCACCCTCCCCATAATTTAGAATGGTTAATAAGTATCTTAAAGTAGATATATACTCTTCGGTAGTTAAAAAATACATAAAATAAATTACATATTATTTTATTAAATTTTTTATCGATTTTATCTAACTATATAGGTTATCATTAAATATTGTACAAGTTAATTATAATGCAATTCAATACAATCTAGTCCAATATGACTATACTTAACATATTTAATACAATGTACCATTAAGTGTAATAAGATCTTTTGTACCCAAAAAAACAAAAAAAAATGTGTTAATTATGTTTTATGCAACCTAGGGTTTGATTATTGCAACATATATGCCCACAATTTTAGTAAATCCAACATTTATACCCCAAAAGGGTTTAAACTACTACTACCCTCGTATGAATTTTAAAGAGGAAATGTCAAATGACTTGAAAAGATAGTTCTTGTCACTATGTTTTTTGGAAAATGTATTTCTACAAAATATTTCTATGAACATATGAAACCATCTATGTCCTATCTGCTCCATTTTCCAGGTACAGATTGGAATGTAATAATTGCAGCAAACATTAACAGAATATATTGGCCAAACATCATGACTAATCACTAGCCGGTTGTTTAAGATGCCCTCAAATGATCATAAATTTATTGGATAAGAACATAATCTGCATGGTGGAATACATCACGGGCGGTTGGGGGCAAGTTATTCCGAGAGAAGTTTTTATGTACTTGGGCATGAGTTTCTGCTTCGTGCTGAAACATTTTCACCAACTGTTGCAACTCCAACTTCCTAACTTCAACCTTCTCTTCAGTTATAGGCTTTTTCAACCCAAGATAAACTATTCCAGCTATGATTAAAACAAATCCTATAAAAAAGAGGATGGCTGAAAAAAGACCAAAAGCATAGGGCGTATTCTCTGCACCAGGGATTCCATCAACATTGATTCCAAAAAGCCCAGTGATAATGGAAAGTACTAGACCGCAACCCCCAAAGACAGCAAGGTTATGAGTTACTCTAAGGCTTTTGTCCTGAATTAATAATGTTCAGAAAGATGAGCTTAGCACAAAATTCTAGAGAATAACTACCCCAACTATCTACTAGAAAGCATTAAAACTTTACACTCTGCTTGCATAGACTAACCTGCAACCAAGCACGGACAGTGCTCTGCATCACATCTTGAATGGTAAACAAGCGGCCACGAACTGCTTCTTGCTCCTCGATCATTTGTCTTGTACTCTTTTTTACTCCGTCAAGCAAATTTCTCGTCATGTTTCCTCTCAGATGTTGCATAAGCTCAAACACAATCTCTTCTCTAGCATGAAGTGACCATTTTACCCTAATAACCTGCAATAGAACCTACAATGTTAGTAGACATGCCTAAAACTTCCCTCCAACCGATGGGCGGTCAACAATGCCAAAAGAAAAGGTGAAAGAAAAGGAATCTGAAAAAGTAATGAATTTTAGTTCCTGTTACAGGAAGGGACGCAAGCTTTTAGGAGGGAACATATTAGTTAATTTCAAATACCATATCAAAATATTAGATCTTTTTGCTAGGGAAACAAGAAATAGTAATTCATAAAAAAATTGATTTATATCACAACTTGATGCATACATCAATCCATGTATCATAATATAATTGGTCATCCGTTAATAAGTAATCCTACAATTACTTCAACATTCCACGTTACCAACTTTACATTTGATGACCTTGCCCACAAGATCCTCTTATCGTCGTATTAGAAGGGAGGGAGCAAATTCAATCATGTACTAGTTTCATTTGAGATCCAGGTGAAGGAATCATCAATCACAAAAACAAAGACCACAGTCAAGTCATATGGAATTACCTGTCTTGATAACTTTCTGATTTCTTGGTTCAAGATTATAGCAAAAAGGTTCATATCCTCATGGTTTCTCCTGTTCATACATAGAATTATCGATAATTATTTGATCGAGAATGGGCAAGGAAATTAATAAAGTTAAGTGACTTATCACTTATTCATCGATTATCTTATTTTTATGGAACCTGTTCATAAACTTCAATTCAATTTCATCTGCAGCCCCAAAAATGGACCTACGGAATAACCTGTACAACAAATAGAAATAAGAGAAACTTTTTGGTAACTAATACTTCAACAAACAAGTAATAATGCATAAATAAAAAATTAAAATCATTTAATGTGGTTTATGGTGAAACAAAATGTTATTGAAAATGCCAAAACAACAACTAGAACAATAACAATAAAATAATAATTGGAACAAAGAGGAAGGGAAAGAAGGAATTTCATTACGTTCATTAAAATCTATTGCACAAATTTTTTAGGAACTCACTAACAATGAAAATTCCATTAACTAACTAAAACTATAAATGGAAGCACCATTCAGTATTGCTTGCACCAAAAACAATAAATGGGAGCAAAGGGGAAAATGTTTTTGATTGAACCACTTTACAAACAAGACAAAGGGAACACACATTTTTCCAATGGCTTTGACATACTAGAAGGGCAATACTTTTTTTCTCTATGGACCAAGCATATCAGGTTGCAGTCTTCTTTTCATATTCTCACACACTATACTCCTCCAAGTACAACCGAATTCAAATGAACTGCCAAAAGAAATCCTTCAAGTCCATACAAATTCATGAAATTTGTGCAGTTGCAAGTCAATAGCATTCCCAAGTCAAGAACATGGTGTTTGAGAGGAAGATTCTCAAGATAACTATATGGCATGAATGAGATATGTAAAGCAAACAACCCATCGAAGATCTGACATTCGACAAAAGACAAAGATAATTATATGTTTGTGTACACTCACATGAAGACACATGAATGCACAAGTCGTCAGGTTGTATTTGGGCCAATAATTTCAATCCAAAGTTGGATCAGGCTAGAGTAGGTTTAGCAACATGTCAGACTTCCATGTGCAAGGCAAAGCTAGACTATAATATAGTGATAGCCATGGAAAATCCCATTCACTACTATTCTTTGCGTTTTCGAAACAGTTGCAAAAGTGAAAAATGATGATGGATGTTGGCAGAAAAATAATGGCATTATGCAATTGACAAAAGATTCACTCATTTTTTACTAAAAGCATGTTTCCCTGTATACTGACACAAAATGAATGCAGGAATACTGCTATTACCGGTCATCCCATCGAGAAAGCCGGCAAGCAAGATACGCAATGACTTCATGCACCGTTCTTGGTATGTTGTATCCACCAGAGAAAAGAATCTCCTATATGAACCAAGGCATGTATTATAAATTACAGTTGCAGCAGATTATGGAAGGGAAATGAAATGCTTTCAGTTGGAAATGTAGAACCTGAACTTCTGTGATACCCAGCACATTTATGGTTGATACATTGCCTTTCACATGCAATACAGTAACCAAGAAGTTCTGTGCTTGCCAAGATCTAAGTACAATAGGGATGTCATCCTCATCAACAAATGGATCACCAGATGATTGTCCCAAAAGCTCGAATAGCAGTCCTCCAGCAACTCGAACTGGGACCTAAGCAGCATTACCCAAGGATAATAATGATGAGATAATAATAACCTAGTTTTTGAAAGGTAGCAAGTCATGAATCAGTGTCTTATTGCATGCTTCATTATTGCTAGTGTCTACGAGCAGTAGAAACAAACATGCTCTTATCTTCCTAGTTGCTCATCTCATGCCCATCATACGATATAATAAAACTTTATACCTTCGCCCTGTGGAAAAACATCAACTCTTCAAAAAATTACAAAGTGCACAGTATATATATTAGACTGTTAGTCAATAGAACAAAGCAGCTCCAGCATGCTGCTTCAGTTTCAGAATCACATCGATATATATTAGACATAACAATTGCAGAATTTGTGTTAGAAACTTTTTGAGCATAAAAAGTGAGATTTACCAACTTCAGCTCTGAAACACAATACTTGGAGTTTGAGTTTCCATATATCATGGATTGTAGCCACAGGTTGAAAAAATAGATGAGTATGTGCTGAAGAACTTCGCCAATTTTCCACTTATCACATTAAGGAACTCCACAAAATCCTCAAAATTAAAAGCTATATTATTTTGCTTATGCTATAGCATTAATTAGAAACACAAGCTTTGAATGCAAAACTATTTTCTGACATGCCTGAATTCTTATAAAAAATTATGTGGGACTTGGTGCAAGATGGCCTATTTAGAAAAAGTGAAATGGTACCCAGTTATTTGAAAGTAGACCACCTCCTATAAAGGCTCCCCAGGCATCATTGTCATTATGTGCATGCTGAATTGTGATGAGGGATATTATATCATCCAGGAGAAAAGAACAAAAAGTTGTGAAAGATTGACATGTCATTGACTTTTTCTTTGTTGGTATCGAAAGGGTGCAAGTCGAGGACTTCCCAAGAGGCCACCTATCTTAGTATTACTCTTTCCCAAACACACTTAACTGTAGAGTTTTGATGGGATCCAGTGCATTAGTGTCATTGACATTTGGCAACAAAACATTCTAGAAAATCCAATTGATATGGATCCTAATTCCTATCCAAGTTTGAGCGTACCAGTTCAACATTAAGGTGTTTCCCTTTCACTGCCACATTTCATTCAAGTATATTGTCCATTACATAGACATTGTGATAAAATAGCCACTTAATTGCAGATAACATTATCACTTGCATGTAATATTAACTAAACAATATACAGAACTAATTCAACCATTCGTTCAATATCAGATAATCTATATATAGCAGAAGAACTGCAGTTACTGAAAACAACCTACCTCATAAAGTAGATGTTTCATCCGCTCGCTTATCAATTTGCTTTCATCTCTTAAAGCTAAGCCAATAGCAGGGTGTAACCACTGAGCACTACTGAGCCATGCATGAACAGAAGGGTGACTTGCAGACACATTACACCACCATATAGGCCCCGCTGGCTGCTCCCAATAAGGGGTTGCTACATCAGCAACAGCTATATCATCTTCATCATCCAATACTCCATTCAGCTGAGAAGCCCAACTAGTATCAACCTGCACAGTTTGGACGAGTTCTGAAATTCTTGACCACCCAATTGGCTTCCAGTAGCTACCTTCAAATCTTTCAAAGATTTGTAACTGGCCAGAATGATGGATCTGGCCATCTTTAACATCATAAAAAGGAGCAACATCATTTCCTCTCACGTCGTACAGTGGGGAGGTCTCCAATACTTTGTTATGATCTTGTCTTGGGGAAGAGGACTCAGTAAATCCATTTTCAGGCACATGCAACCTTGAAGGATCTCCACTTAGTTGTCTTCTGGCTGGTATTCTAGAACCAGATTTTGAATTAATTGGTTTTTTAGGACCCCTAATATATTCAAAAGCAGAAATAAGTCCATCAGTCCAGAGTTCGCTTCCAGAAATTACATCTTTACTTGAATAAGACTTGTGGCCATCTGGCTTCTTTGTTTTATCAACCTTGCTGGATTCCATCTAATCCTATATTAAAGACAAATTATCAGAGAGCATTCTCATTATAGATGGAATTGGGTGAAAAACAAATACTAGAAAAACAATCAGCAAAAAGAAATAACAAGAAATTTCTGTCTGTAATATGTAATAGCCAAACAAAAAAAATCTAGGAGAAAAAAACCTTGGCTCTAATGTTCTAAACCCGCTAAGTATATAATTGCTTTGCAAGAAGAGTCAAGTTGAACCTAGGTCATCCAATGTAAATAATGCATTAAGTTCTGTTGAACCCGAGTTCGCTACAAATATGCTAACTCAATCTTAAAAAGGATGAACAAGCACTCGTTGAATGACATCGAAAAATGTCAAATCCATTCTGATGTCTTAATCAATTCTCTGAAAGAGATTTAACAGAAATAATAGAAAGAATTAGAGAAAGTATACTTTATAACTGTATTATGAAACTATTTATAGGGGTTGAACTGATATAGATAAGCTTATAGGAGACATATTTAAATCCCATACTATTTAATATTATCAAATTTATTTATTAGATAAATTAGCTTATAGAAGGAATATATTCTGGATATGCTTTATGTTTAAATTCAAACCTATTTGTTGATTGCGCAATTTGACTATGAGCTAACTACTCCCTTTTGACCAGTCAATGATGACATGGACCAATTATAGGATGTCACGCATACTTGATGAAATTTTCCTCCAACATCATCACCCTAGGCCTGTTGGGCTGTCTCTGGTGAACTAGGTCATTTATCTACTTCACCAAGGTATGGCAATGCAGTTGCATCGTGTTAGGGACATCTTAATTGTTGAGGCAGTTGGTATCCCTAATCTCTCTTCACAGTTGTAATTTTAATATTTCAAGCTTTCCAATGTTTCTATATGTTAAACAGAATCCTGATTGAAAAGTTATGATTGGTCAAAATTTTCAATAAAAGAGTCAACACAAACCTACAAATTTTGACTCCCAAATCTCGATAGCTATCTTATTAGATTCTCAATTATCTCAATCTTTTTGAACCCTTGGATCATGGATCAGATGAATGGCTAATATTGAGCTTATGAACATTTATTTAGATCAAGCATCCATCAGTCTCATTCACCCCAAGTCTATTCAATCAATTGTTAGAGTAAAATCTGGCAACATCTGGCAAGATGATCGGGATCTTTGGATGACTAGGAATCTCTGGATACCAAGATCTCTTGGATGTAAAATCTCTTAGTAGTTGGATTTCTAGTCTTCTTGATAAAATGATGTACTAGATGCTCAAGTGATTCTCTAAACAAAATGTCCTAAGAGAACCAAGTGAAACTACTTGTACAACTTTAATTGAACTAGAAGACTAAGTGAAATTGTTGATGCGGCTTAGATGGAACCAAAAGACCATGAATGACTCGGTATTTTTTGGTGTGATTCTCGTGCTTGCCTAGTTTCTACTTAGAAACCGCATATTGTCATAAAAGTTGTCTGGCCAGAGAGGCTCCTAAGAAGACTTTGAAGAGATCGAGGAACGCCCCGAAGAAGTCCAACAATGCTACCAAGCTGTCTTGAGTTGCAATCACTACTAGCAAGAGATGGATGCGACACATGAGACGATAGAAGTCGAGGAGTCGATTGTAAGCTCTACAACTTCCAAAAAACATACAGTGTAGGAGTACGTAGAGTCTAACAATCAGAAGGCTGACAAACACCAGTGTAAAGTTCTCTATGATGCCACATCACTCTTCACATTTAGAAATTTGTTTGCTCATTGGAAATTTGGCAATGCTTAGCACACAACCAAAATTTACATATATTTGTCAATTCTTAAGGCAAGATTTTAGGAAGGCTCACATCGACCCAATACTTGAACAAATTTGACGATGACTTAGATATCAAGAAAGGTGAGGTCTCGATTGAAATGTGTCCTAGGTTTCCATGGAGGTTGAGAGTCCAATGGAGCCCTAACCCTAGCCAACTTGCGAGAATCAAGATGCAGATCCCATCACCGTGGTGATCCCAGATGACACCATTGAAGGAAAGCTTCACAAGCCTTAAGAATTTTTGTCTTTTCCTTTATATTTGCCTCGTAGTTTTTTATTTCTATGCTGAAATGTAGTCACTCGATATTTAACTTGTAGCTCTAGAAGCACTTTATTCATTTACTAATCAATAAGACTTTGTATTTTCTTCACTACTTTCTAGATACTTTTAACTCCAAAAATACTTGTATTTATTTTTTATTTGTCATTATTGATATGTCGCATGCATTGCACTTGACACTTATTTATTTGATAGCATTCAACTTTGAGCCAATATTTTGCAAATTATTATACAAACTTGAAGTAGAATTCTGATGAGAATTCGAGCCAAGTTGGTGAGTTGGTGATTTTGAATTCCCTCGAGAAACACTTAATGAAATTTTGCAATTTTTGAAGAATAAGGTGGCAACCCAGCAACCAGAGTGCTTGTAGAGTCATATCGTAGTACGAACCCAGAAAGGTTTCGGAAAGAAATCAGTGGAACGGACGATGACTAGTTGATTGGTAAGCTAAAGGTGGACTGGCCAATTAGTTGGCTAACTAGCTAACTGATCCATTGGTCGATGGCGTCGGTCTAATAGAGGTGGTTGATCCATTGGCAGATTAGTGCTAGCTGGTCATGTCTCATGAGCCCGACGGCGAGCAATCCTCGTTCTACTAACACAACGACATGCCTCTACGATGACCCGAGATCTAAACTCTGAAGCTCCCTGTTTCGCTTCTATGATACGTTGTTCCTTTCTGATGTCTAGTTTTTTTGTCAATGATGACAAAAAAATTTCTAAGTTTTGAGTGGTGTTTCCCACAAATTGTTCTTGAGTTTTCTAAAATCTTGAAAAATATTTTGCTTACGTTTTCTCAAAAGTTTCCCAAGTGTTGGGTGGTCGACTCCTAAGGTTATGCTCCTTAGAACCCCCTATTCTCCCAACCCCTTGCTTGGAATGCTTCTCAAGCATGGCAAGTAATGAATATAGTATAGACTCCAACCTTTAACAGGTGTAGTCTTCAACTTTCTTTATGAGTTGTGTGGTCTAAATGATCTCAACACAAGTCCCAAAGTTCTGATAATGTTGCACGATCTTATTGGTCCGATGTGGGTTCCGAGTAGCCAAGGTTAAGTTACTAGGCACAAAAGAGGCATTATCTCACTCCTCTCCTCAACATACTTCCCGAAGTATCCGAGGGTAAGTTATCAGACATGAAAGAGGCAATACCTCACTTCTCTCCGCGACATTCTTCCCAAAATATCAATGTCTTGACCCTAGATCGACGTCATTATGGGTGCCAAAGAAGGTTGTTCTTTGCTTTGCTTTTCATATAGGAGTTAGTGGCGAAACGTGCCTCAATCCATTAAGACATTGTCATTTCTGGATTTTAGGCAAGTAGCTTTACACTTCCATTGCAAGACTATCGTCATTGTTGTCGATGCTAGGTTCTAGGTAGGAAATTGTAGAATTTTTGAGAGATTATCTTTAATTAGTCCTAAATTAGTGGTTGTACAAGCTATAATATTTGACTATATTCCTAAATTAGTAGTTTATTTGTCTAACTCCTAGTCCTATTTATATTGCTATACATACATTTGAAATAAATATCAGAGAAATATTTTCTCTCAATATTGCCTTTATGGTATCAGAGCAATTCTTCTTTTGAGTGAAATTTGGTATTCATCAGCACCAGTCCTTCCAACTTTGTGAGCGACTACCCACTTACAAATTCGTTCACGCACAACACTTTCACTATCGTTCGTGGCCACACATTTCCAACTTTGTTCTTGGTCACCAACGTTCAATCCATTGCTTTCGTGACCATCAGCTTTGTCGTCGATTAGTCCCTCCATATCGCACCACTTCAACCATCAATTTAATGAGGCTTCAGTCATCAAGTCTCGTGCAACTTCAACCCCAATCTTCGCTAACTTCTCGAAGGTGCGAGCACGCCCCGAAAAATCGCCAGTATGAGCATTTCTTTGCCTCTCTGTCACTTGTTTCTGCATCCTCACCACAGCATCATCCCTACCGGAACCACCAATTTCCTCGACATCGCGACGACAATGTAGAACTCCGACGTGATTCCAGTTGTCTTCGACAGATTTGGTGCTGAGCAAGCAACCCATTCATCAAATCTTTGAAATCACCATAGAGCCTCGCCAGCGATAAGTGGGGGAAACCAGTCTTGCACGACTTCTGCCACTGTTCACAACCTAGTCTCTACAACAATAAGCGTTCACTAACCTGTTCAGATCCTTCTTCCCAATTCTCAATCACTCTGCTCAATTTTTTTCAGTACGAAACCGAACATCAATGGCCACAAGAAAACCTGTCATGATCGATTTCAATGGAGGTTCCACCGAGAACAATATTTCGCCCATCATCAATCACAAATTAAATGGGAAAAATTACCTTCAATGATCCTAATCTGTCATGATGTTTATATGTGAAAAAATGAAAGACGATTACCTTACTGAAGTTGTAGCAACCCCAGACAAGGAGGATAAAAAATACAGAACATGAAAATCCGAGAACAATATGGTTATTTTTGTTGATAAATTCCATGACGAATGAGATTGGAAAGAACTTTTTTCTCTACGAAACTACCAAAGGAATATGGGACGCCGCTAAAGATACTTATTCTAGTTCTAATAATATATTCGAACTATTTGAGACCAAAAGCATCCTCCATGATCTTCGTCAAGGGGAGTCATTAATTACCCAATACTTTAACTCTCTCACTCGGTATTGGTAACAGTTAGACCTCTTTGAGGTTCACGAATGGAAGTGTTGAACAGACGGAACCTTGTACAAATAGATTATTGAAAAGGAGCGAGTTTTCAAATTTTTGATGGGGCTCAACAAAGATTTTGATGATGTGCGAGGAAGAATTCTAAGAACAAAGCCCTTACTGAGCCTTCATGAAACCTTCTCCAAAGTTTGCCAAGAGGAAAGTCGAAAAAAGGTAATGATGGGTCCTCAATCTACCATTTTAGTGATTGGATAAGGGTCTACACTGGCTATTCGAGGACACCAGCAATCTTAGAATGCAGACAACCGTCCTTGAAGAAGAAGACCTTGGTGTGACCATTGTCGTAGACCTAGTCACACTAAGGAAACCTGCTAGAAAATTCATGGCAAGTCGGCTGATTGGAAGCCATTCTCCGCACGACACACCAACAAAGAAAGCGATAAAAATACTGCCTCCATAACCCATGGAACTACATCACTTGAATCTGCCTTATTTAGCAAGGAGCAGATTGATCTCCTCCAAAAAATATTTGGACAATCCTTGCCAACATCATCTGCAACTTTGGCTCAATCAGGTAACACCCTCAACACTCTTAGTGTGAAACAAGTTAATAGACCATGGATTGTTGATTCAGGTGCTTCAGACCACATTATAGGTGATGCCTCTTTTCTCATAAATTTTAAAACTTACCAAAAAGGACACACTGTCAGAATTGCTGATGGATCAATATCCAAAGTAACAGGGATTGGTTCAACAAAAATTTCAAATTTCTTTATTCTTGATTCTGTTCTTGTTCCAACCCTTGATTGTAATCTTTTATCAATTACTAAACTCACCCGTGATAAAAATTGTGTGGCTAAATTTGTTCATAATCTATGTGAATTTCAGGACTTAAATTCGGAGAAGACGATTTGCAGTGCTAAAGAGTGCTTGGGACTCTATCTCCTCAACAGCGAAGACCCTTCAGAAAGACAAGTCTTCCAAGCTGTGTCCGAGGTTTAGTATCAGAATAAAGCTTTGTTAAATTTTAATTCCAATAACAATGGTGAAATCATGTTGAATCACTATCGCCTAGGTCATCCTAATTTCTTGTATTTGAAAAAACTTTTCCCTTCATTATTCAAAAATAAAAATTCAAAACATTTTCAATGTGAAGTATGTTAATTTTCAAAACATGTTAAAAATTCATATCCCAATCTTTCACATAAAAAATCACATCATTTCTCACTAATTCAATCTAATATTTGGGAACCTTCTCGAATCAAAAACATAACAGGGTCACAGTTCATTTTATTTATCAATGATCATACTCGAACCACTTGGTTATTTCTTATGAAAGAAAAATCCAAAGCATGTCAGATCTTTAAAAATTTTAATACGATGTTTCAAACTCAATTTCAAAGAAAGATCCAAATATTGAAAACTAACAATACTAGGGAATACTTTGCATCAATTATCAGTGATTAACTGTCAAGTCATGGAATTGTCCATCTAAGCTCATGTGTTGACACACCTCAACAAAATGGGATGACTGAAAGGAAAAATAGGCATTTTCTCGAGGTAGCTAGATCTCTCATGTTCACAACTCATGTCCCTAAACATTTCTGGGGAAGTTGTCCTTACGGCTACCTATCTTATCTGTAGGATGCTCTTTCGTGTCCTAACTTTTAAAACACCTATCAATACTTTTCTTGAGTCATACCCTCCCACCAGAATCGTGTCCAACATTCCCTTTAAACTATTCGGATGTTCTGTTTGTTCATGTACACCATAGAGATAAACTTGATCCCAGAGCCATCAAATGCATATTTCTACGATATTTATCAAACCAGAAAGGTTACAAATGCTTCTCTCCTATCACAAGAAAATTCTACAATACAATGGATGTTACCTTTTTTGAACACAATCCATAGTATTCCAAACCTCCCATTCAGGAGAGAACATAGGTCATGCATACCAACTTTGAAATAACATTACCTCTCAGTCATCACCTTCATATGAATAAATAGTGATTCCCACAAATTCGGTCTCAAATCATATTCCTTAAATTCTCGAGAATCCTAATGAACACTCAACTCCTCTGCCAACAAATCCTTAAAAATCACCTGTCCTAAATAGTGATCTTCTTGTCTATTCTAAGAGGAGAAGAACTCAAGAAGGAACGGAGAACCGAGCATATCTTGAGCCAGTCCAGAAGTCTAACCCTAGTACAAGCCACTCTAATAGTTCACAAGGTAACATCACTGAACCTCCTATTATTGATTGTTTGAATTTGCCAATTGTTGTACGGGAAGGTGTAAGATCGTGTACAAACCACCCCATCTATAACTTTGTTTCCTATAAAAGTCTCTCACCAGGTTATAAGTCCTTTATCAGTAACCTTGATCAGATATAGGTTCCCAATTCCGTTCATGAAGCTATTCAGGTACCTGAATGGAAGACGGCTATTCTTGAAGAACTCAGTGCCTTAGAAAAAAATAAGACTTGAGAGATCACAAAACTACCACCGAAAAAACGAATTGTTGGGTGTAAATGGATCTTTACAGTCAAACACAAAGCAGACGGCAGTGTAGAAAGATTCAAGGCTCGCCTTATGGCTAAGGGATTCACTTAAGCATATGGGATTGACTATCAGGAAACGTTAGCACCTATAGCAAAACTCAACACTGTTCATGTTTTTCTCTCCTTGACATCTAACTTGAATTGGTCTCTCTACCAATTAGATGTCAAGAATGCATTTCTCAATGGTGATCTCGAAGAAGAAGTCTACATGGACATTCCTCTTGGAATTGGATCTCTTACTCCAACCAATAGAGTCTACAAACTTAAGAAATCCTTATATGGATTGAAGCAATCTCCACGTACCTAGTTCGATAGGTTTTCTTAAGTTTTGAAGAGATAAAGGTACAATCAATGCCAAGCAGATCACACACTCTTCGTCAAGCATTTCTCCAATGACAGAGTAGTTATCATAATTGTGTACGTAGATGATATTGTTCTAACAAGTAATTCTACAATTGAAATGAATAAAATCAAGGATTTCCTAGCCAAGGAATTTGAGATCAAAGTTCTAGGCAATCTTAAAGATTTCCTAGGAATGGAAGTAGCTCAAACAAAGAAAAGCATCTCTATATCTCAAAGAAAATATGTACTTAGTCTTCTCAAGGAAACTAGAATGATGGGGTGTAAACCAACAGAAACTCCGATGGATTCTACAGTAAAACTCGGAATCAAAGAAAACAGTACACCTGTGAACAAAGGTTGTTATCAAAGATTAGTGAAAAAACTCATTTACCTATCCCACACTAAACCAAATATTGTTTTTTCAATGAGTGTTGTAAGGCAATTTATGAACAATCCCATTGAAGAACACATGGAAGCGGTCTATCGTATACTCAAGTATCTTAAGATGACACCAGGAAAAGGATTGTACTCAGTAAGAATCTCACCAAAAAAATTGAAGTCTTTGCAGATGCTGACTGGGTAAGCTCTATAGTGGATCGTAGATCTACCACTGGGTACTGTATTTCGGGTGGGAGAATCTTGTAACCTAGCGAAATAAGAAATAGTCAGTAGTTGCTCGAAACAGTGCAGAAGCTGAATTCAGAGCTATGGCCCAAGTGATTTGTGAAGGAATGTGGATAAGAAGATTACTCAATGAACTGGACTTCACAACTACTGAACCTATCAACATGTATCGTGACAATCAAGCTACAATAAGAATTGGAAGAAAACCAGTTCATCATGAACGAACTAAACATGTAGAAATTGATCGTATTTTCATTAAAGAGAAGTAAGATGACAAAATCATAGACCTCCTATATATATCTACTCGTCATCAAATTGCAGATATCCTTACCAAAACATTACCTCGAACCATCTTTGAAGAATTGAGTTACAAGTTGGGAATGATTAATATCTATCACCCAACTTGAGGACGAGTGTAGAATTTATGAGATATTATCTTTAATTAGTCCTAGATTAGTGGTTGTACAGGCTAAAATAGTTGACTATATTCCTAGATTAGTGATCTATTTGTCTAACTCCTAGTCTTATTTATATTATTGTACATACATTTGAAATAAATATTAGAGAAATATTTCCTCTCAATATTGTCTTTAGAAATCCTACACTTCCCAGGCGAGACTTCATTGTCGTCGCTAAGTTCCAAGTACACAATCCTACACTTCCCAGGTGCAACTTCATTATCATCGTTTTAGGTAGACAATCCTAGGCTTCATGGGTGAGACTTCATTGTTATTGCGGAATTCTAACTAGACAATCCTACACTTCCCGATCAAGACTTCATTGTCATCGCTGGGTTCTAGTTAAGCATTTCTACACTTTCATGGCGAGACTTTTGGGGGGAATCATACCATGTTCTTGCTAAGACTTTAGTCGCCATTGGATTCTAGGCAAGTGATCCTACTATTCCCTAGCATGATGTTCTGTAGCGTGACGTGCTTTAAGTCTTTACTGAGGAACGCTGCCGAACGCTGCCGCATGGTTCCACGGAATGTGTTTCCTTCCCAAACCTGTGTGTGGCTTAAGTGGAGCAAAGCACAGGGTGCACATGGGCAAATATCGCTGCATGTTTTCTGTTCAAATTCAAGCAAAAATGTTGATTGTGTAGTTAGATAGTGCCTTGAATACCTTTTAAGAAGTTAATGATGATGTAGACCAATTATAGGTTGCTATGCGTACCTGGTAAAATTTCACTCCATCAAGTTCACAAGCAATTAAAATAAACTATTCAAATACAACTCCTACACACATTTCTATTACTTTAAAGTTTATACAAAAACCCTGTATTCCCTTATCCTACAGACATTTAACAAATGTGATTTTAAGTTCATGCCTGCATGTATGAAGTTATTTAGAAAAAGAAAGGGATAGGGGAACCTCTAAACTAAATTGAGGAAACCAATTTAGAGGCATCAAGAATGTATAACATCTTTGTAGGAAATCAACCTAGGAGTATGGTCAGTTTCCTGATTTCCAGGGTGGAACCAACCCCTGATTTTAGGAGGATAGTTTCCTGATTTCTAGGGTGGAACCAACCCCTATTTTTAGGATGTTAGTTTCCTGATTTTCAGGATGATTTACAACTATATACTAATAACTTCCAGCAGTGTATTAGGCATAACAAATGTATATATAAAGGGATTTGATATTAAGAAATAAAAGGAAGTAATTTTCTGTAAAATAAAAACAGCTTTATGATATCAGAGCTTTAGGCTCATAAACTGCTGCTCTTAGCCTCCTATTCAACTAGTTCTGTAAGTTCACCTAGTATGATGTCAAATACTCAGGCAGGGAATGCACCTTTTCAGTTTCCAACTCAAATTTCAACTTCTGGGCATAAGAGCTATGAAAAAACTGAAAGTTTAAATGTTCTTAGTACATTGGAAGATGACATGGATGAGGAGGTTCCAGAAACAAGTAACAGAACTGAATTCAATATGGGAAATTCAGGCAACCTTGGGCTTGGATCCATTCTTGATCTTGCTCCTAAACATAATCCTTTTGGTGGTCTATTTAACAGTGCAGCTATTAATGTTTCTGCTTTTCCTTTTAACAGTACCAGTCCTTAAGGAAAGCTATTTCGGCCTTCATCTTTTCAGTTCCAATCTCTCCAACCATCAGTACAAACTCAGCCTCCAAACTCAAGTGCATTTTCTGGTAATCCTATCTCAATGACTAAGGAACAATTAGAACTTCTCCAACAACTTATACAAAAGGCAAATATCAACACCACGTTTAGTAGCGGAGAATAACTCCACACATATTTCCGAATTGAATGCATGTTTGGAAAATTTCCCTCCTCGTCTTGGATAGTAGACTCAAGTGTCTCCAATCACATAACAGGTGATCAATCACTTTTCACAACCTACTCACCTTGCAACAAACTTCAAACAAGCAGGTGTCGCCAATGGTACTCGCCACGGTGGTGAACAGGGACCATTTGCCTCTCAAACAACCTCACTCTCAATCGTGTTATTTGTGCCTGGATTTTCTTCGCAATCTCATCGGTTAGTAGATTAAATCATGACCTTAAGCTGTGAAACTAAATTCTTGACTAAATCTTGTGTTTTGAACACGAGCTCGGGAAAATGATTGGCGGTCTTGATTTATGTGAGGGCCTCTATGTTCTTGATATCAACACTCCTTCAAACCATTATGTTAGTCATCAATGTCAATTGAGTCATAATCTTAAGTCTCAGAGTCATACTAATAAGGAAAGTGAAATCATGATGTGGCATTTTCGTCTAGGTCATCCAAATTTTTCGTATTTGAAACGTTTGTTTCCATTCTTATTCATCAACAAAAATCCCAATTTATTTCATTGTGAAGTTTGTCAGTTGACAAAACATACTCAAACACTTTTTCACCACATACGCACAAACCAAGTCACACTTTTTTCCTCATTCACGGTGACATTTGGGGACCATGTCGTGTTTCCAGTATTACTGGTGCTCGATGGTTCTTACTGTTAGTTGATGATCATACTCGATTATGTTTGACATTTCTTATGAAAGACAAATCTGAAACCAAGCACATATTTCCACTTTTTCATGCCATGATCCAAACGCAATTCAATACCAATATTCAAATCCTAAAAACTGATAATGCTAGGGATTTCTTTAATTCCGATCTTAGTGGATATCTCAAATCACATGGTATTGTCCAACAAAGCTCATGCGTTGACACATCACAACAAAACGGTATAGCCGAACGCAAAAACCGTCATATACTTGAGGTTGCCCGAACTTTACTTTTTCAAACCAATGTTCCTAAAAAATTTTAGGGTGAAGCCATTCTTATTGCAACACACTTGATCAACCGAATGTCTTCTCGAGTTCTAAACTTTCATTCACCTTTACAAGTGCTACAGAGTCAATATTCTACCTCACAACTTGTGTCACCGATCCTTTCAAGGTTTTTGGTTGCACTGTTTTTGTCCATATTCATTCACAATATCGTGGCAAACTTGATGCCCGTGCCATTAAATGCATCTTCGTTGGTTACTCAGTCAATCAAAAAGGCTACAAATTTTTCTCTCCCATCACTCGTAAGTTTTACCATTCTATGGACGTTACTTTCTTCGAAGAAACTCCATTCTATTCTAATTCTGCAATTCAGGGGGAGAATCACACTAATGAATTGCAAAATTGGGATTGGTCATTACTCATTGAACCGAATTTATCATCTCATTTACCCTTTACTACCTTGTCCTCTTCCAACCTGATACCCATTCCAGATTCTCCTTCAAAAACCAAACATGATCAATCTCCCATTGTCTATCCTAGACATCTTCTCCTTCCTAATGATGCCATAAAAGTCTATGGAAGAAAGAGAAATCCTGACTTGCCCACACAAAATCAACAAAACCAAGAAACTTTCCTGAGCCAGACTGAATTTGAAAGATTACAAGATGAAGTCCTAAGCCAAATTGAATCTAAAAAATTACAAGATGAAGCAAAATCTAGTCCAAAACTAGGTTCTGACCCTGAGTTAGATCTTCCTATTGCACAAAGAAAAAGCGCTTGATCATGCACTCAACATCCTCTTCAAAGTTACATTTCTTACGCAAATCTGTCCCTAAAATTTTAAGCATTTGTGACATCCCTAGACAACATCAAGATTCCTAATTCTATCAATGAGGCTCTAAAGGTTCCTGCATGGCACAAGGAAACCTTAGAAGAATATACTGCACTTGAAAAGAATGGTACATAGATGTTAACAGAGCTATCACTTGGAAAGAAGACAGTAGGCTATAAATGGATATTCTCTATTAAACAAAAGGCAGATGGAAATATCGATAGATATAAAGCTAGACTAGTGGCTAAAGGGTTCACTCAATCATATAGAATCAATTATCAAGAGACTTTTGCTCCTGTAGCAAAACTTAACACAGTTCGTGTCTTACTGTCTATTGCAATTAATGAGGATTGGCCATTGCTTCAACTCGATGTCAAGAACGCATTCTTAAATGGAGATTTGATCGAAGAAGTTTACCTGGATGTGCCTCCTGGCTTTGAGACTAAAGATACACAAGGGAAGGTATGCAAGTTGAGAAAGGCATTATATGGACTTAAACAGTCACCTAGAGCATGGTTCGACAAATTCACTAAGATCCTCAAACATGATGGATACTCTCAGACACATACAGACCACACTCTATTTGTCAAACACTTCACAGATGGGAGAATCACAGCTTTGATTGTATATGTTGATGATATAGTTCTTACAGGAAATCATGTAGGAGAAATGAAGAGACTTAAGATGCTATTATCCAAGGAATTCGAGATTAAAGACTTGGGATATTTGAAATATTTCTTAGGAATGGAGGTGGCACGTAGTACCAAAAGAATCTCAGTTTCTCAACACAAAAATGTTCTAGATCTCTTGCATGAGACTGGCATGAGTGGGTGTAAGCCTGTTGAAACACCCATAGACCCTAACACCAAACTAATGCCTCAAACTGATGAATTGGCAACTGACAAGGGGTAATATCAACATTTGGTAGGTAAGTTAATTTATTTGACCCATACACGTCCAGATATAAGTTTTTCAGTCAGTGTTGTTAATCAGTTTCTTGGCAACCCATCAGTAGATCACTTGGAGGCAGTAAATCGTATTCTAAGATACTTGAAGAAGGATCCTAGAAAGGGGCTCATGTTCAAGAAAACAATTAATAGGAGATTGGAAATTTATACTGACGCTGATTGGGTTGGATCTCCTAGTGACCGAAAATCCACATCTGGATATTGCTAATTTATTTGGGAAAATTTGGTGACATGGCGTAGCAAAAAGCAAACAGTGGTTGCACATAGTAGTGCCGAGGCTGAGTTCCGTGCATTAGCTTTGGGCATCTGTGAAGGAATTTGGCTAAAACGACTGCTATACGAACTCAAGATTGAACATTCAAAATCTATTAGAATCATGTGTGACAACCAGTCAGTAATTGCAATTGCTAAAAATCATGTCCACCATGATCGAGCTAAACATGTGGAAATTGATAGACACTTCATCAGTGAGAAAATTGAAGGCAAGATGATCTCCCTCAACTATGTTCTATCTAGGCAATAAATAGCAGATATCTTAACCAAAACTTTGTTTCGACATAATTTCACAGAGTTAAATGTAGCACTTGGTTTGGAAAACATATATTGCCTAGCTTGAAGGAGAGCGTAGGAAATCAACCTAGGAGTATGGTCAGTTTCTTGATTTTTAGGGTGGAACCAACCCCTGATTTTAGGAGGACAGTCTCCTGATTTTCAGGGTGAAACTAACCCCTATTTTTAGGATGTTAGTTTCCTAATTTTCAGGATGATTTACAGCTGTATACTAATAACTTACAGCAGTGTATTAGACATAACAAATGTATATATAAAGGGATTTGATATTAAGAAATAAAATGAAGTAATTTTCTGTAAAATAAAAACAGCTTCAATCTCCAATAGTTAAACTGATAAGAACTTCTGATGTTTATTTTATGGTGATAAGAACGTTATATGTTCTTTTATGGTGATAAGAACGTTTGATAATAAGACAGTTTAAAGTGTTTCCTCCAATTACTAGAATTTCCCTGATTCTAATGATGGTTGCTAAATCAACCTCTCCTCGTGATAATATATTTTCCCTTTAGCTGTTTTATTCTTAAGTGAGGACTGGGGGACAAAACCAAGCTTCACAGTTTCTAAATTCATCTTCGCCTATAAAAGCACCCTCACCGGTCACCAAGCATCCATAGTTCCATACAAATTCATCATCCAATGCATCCATTTACTCTTATTTTTTTTCGTAATTGCATAAAGTTTCATATGTAAAAGAAATTCAAAGAACCATAACATCACACACATAATTACAAACGATAGATATCATACACAATAAATTAATCAAAGTCTGGTTCATTTAAAATTATCACCATCAGAAGTTAAAAAAAAATTCACAGAATTAACTATACTGAAAACATAAATAATCTTTGCATAAAAGGAAAACATAAGTAATCTTAGTAAGAGAATTATAATTGCAGAATTAAAACAAAAAGGAAAAAGAAATGGAGGAAAAAAATAAAGAATGGGAAAAAGAAATTCACCTGGGAATAGATATTGCTTTGTCACTGTTCAAATAAAATTCTAATTTAAAGATAGTAAGCGAGAACGAAAGTATATAAGTAGAAGAGCTGAAGAGTCTCCAAGTGAAGGAAGAGATGCAAACGTTACTAACGTTCTCCGATCAAGAAAAATAAGGTGTCACTGTGTCAGTCAGTCTTTTAAAATGCGCGCCTCCAAAATCCTATCATGCGTCGAAGGTGCGAGTCCCACTAAAAAGGTAAAGGTAACTACTGCGGTAATGCTGAGTTCTTTCAAAGTTCTAATTAAGAATTGTTTGCAATTTACGACAACTTTATTATTAGCATGGAATCGAAAAAGAACTAGTACGTTTATGCCGAGTGCCGACTGAGTTTTTTTTTTTCTTCTCCATTTTTTGGCTTTTCGTCTTGAATGGTTTTTAAAAATTGGCAAGGGATCCTAATTGAGTATTTAATACAAAAAAAAAAAAGACTTTTACTCAATTTGATACCCGGTTAATTAAAAAAATGTATAAAAATCAACTGGATCTCGTACACTCATCTTGTACATGATGAGTCTACATGATACTAAGCGAGAAAAATTGAGAAGAATAAACTGAAGTATAATTCTTATCGACGAAGAAATATTTTACAGCATAAAGGGAATTGATATATTACAAGATTGATGTCTTACCAATCAGCACTTTGTGCTTTATATATTCTTAAGTAACTAGTTACAAAACAAAAACCTAATTATTAAAGCAAAGTTAAAATAAATAGTAAAAGATGTCTGATTTTTAACCACGTGATATTGGTACATATGTTTGGAGATATGTAATAGATAAGTTTCATTTTAAGAAAATGGAGTTGAATAGTACACTAATGGATTTTTGTATTTTTTTTTTTTTGAACATTATCTTAAATGTCTTAATTATATCCTTGAGATTTATAAAATATCAAAAATGTTCTTATATTTTAATCGTGTTAATTTTACATCCATTACTATTTGGTTTACTATTTTTAGGCTCTTATACCAATTTTTACGGATCAATATACTTTTTTAATCGGAAGTTAATATTAACCTAATTGACAGTCTTTATCTATTTATTGAAAGTAATAATTTATCTAAAAAACTTATTATTTTTCTATATAAGTCTAATTTTATTCTATATTCATTACAATTGCATAATATATTATGTTCTTCATTATGTTAGTTGTTTAATTCTAATCTGTCTTTTAAAATTAAAAATTACTTTTTCATTTGTTAAATCTAATAGTTATAATTTATGTACTAATGATTCGATGTTCATATAGTATTATCTTGATAAATCATATGCGTTGAATGTATATTATTTTGTCCTATTCGTAGTATACAAGTAGGTTTTTCTTGTGTACATACAATGTATTTATATTCTTCAAAGAAGTAGTATCCAAACATTAAGTTGTTGAATTCTTCTTCCTTTATTCTCACATATTTTTTACTAAAATAGTCTTTTAATATTTTTGAAACAAGATGATCTATGATGCTTGTAACAACTTTAATATAATATGTATAGATATCTAATAAGGTGTTCAATCTTTTAAAATTTTCAAGACAAGTTTTATAATCTTCATTTTTAAAATATTCATTTAAATGATAGAAATAACTTTTATCAAATGTTTCTAATAGAATTATATTGTTTTGTTTGATTTCCATTGGAATTATTAGTTGTTTATTTCTAAAAACAATTTTCATTTCCCTATGTTTAGCAATATTATGTCTTGTTGTAAGCAAATATTTAAACATTCAAGATTTTTAACTGGCTTAAATTTATAATTATTATACCTGAATTTGATGGGTCTACCACAGTCTTCCCTTATGTTCGTCTTCTTTTGTTATACATATTATGCCTCAACTTTACTTAAACCTTAATGCCTTCCTGGCAATGGTGAGCCTTCTGCATCCGTACATAAATGGTGTCCAATAGTTGAATTACTAAAGAAGAGTAACTGAACTCTATTTTATTCATAGAATAATAATTATTACAACTTAAGGCCAACTAAGAACCTTGAAAGGGGTGTTTATCCGCTCATAGTTATTGAGTATAACATTATTGGTTTTGAGATTTCTAGATAGAGAGGTTTTCTATGCTAAAGTGTTTCAGAGTAGAGAGCTATGGATTTCTGTGTATTAGTGTGTGCTTTTTGAAATGATAATAAGGGTTCCTTTTATATAACAAGGAATCCCTATTTATAAGATTAAAATTATCATTTTACCCTTATTTTAATAATTCATCTGCTTTTCTACTTTAAAGGATAGCCACTACTTTTTTTCTTATACATGTTGCCGACTAAGATGTGGGGTCTACATATTTATTTCTTTTGTAGTCTTCTGCCAACAGTTTCTTTTCTTATTTTTCTTTGTCATTTTCTACCAATGGTTCCTTTGATGACGTTGATGATGAAGCATCTTCATCTTCTCAGTCTTTGATGCAGAGAATACATTTGTGGTCTTTGGTGGCTTTTTTGACATAAAAGTAGAATACTTTCCTTGTTTCTTGACCAATTTTTAGGTTGTTGCAATTAAAATTAGTTTCATATTTGGTGATTTTTTCATCATCTTCTTCTGAAAGAGCCATGCTACTATGGGAAATGATGATGACTTTACTAGTTGAATAATTTACTTTAATCTGAGTAGAATTGTCAATCTTCTTGAGTTCATAGTAAATTTGGCTTAACATTTAACCTCTTAATACATAGAGTTCTTCTGTGTTGAATTCTTTTTCTGGAAGTGCCCTTAGTTTGGGAACTTTTCTATTTGTGTTGGAAATCTCTATCTTGATGAAGTGGTCGGGACTAATACTTCCTTCCTCATTATAGTCCATTAATGAACTGAAAAATCTAAGATAAATAGGTTTATTACCTCTTTTAATTTTTCTTCTTAAATTTAACTCACTTAAATTAATTCATGGATATATATTTTCTATTAATCCTGCATGAAATGCTTTGTACATAAATATTGGATCAACTCCTTCCAATATATTGAATTTACTTCTTACAGGAAATTCCTTGTTTGTAGTATAGAATTTCATATCTTCAATATGTTCTTGGGTAGATTTTTTGGCCAAATTGTAGAGACTCAACCATTGTGGTTTCCTGAGGTTTCTATATTGGTCATTTTCATCTTCAATGATTGGAGTAATTCTAATAGATGTCTCCCTGAATAGTACTGATTGCTTTGTTATTTTTTATGTCTTTGGAGGAGATGTTTATCTAAATAGCACTAGAGGCCTTGCTATCTTTCCAAGATTTTTCAATCTGCTTAGAGCTGTTGGTTGTTGTTGTAGTGTTACAGAATAATTTCTTACTATCTCCTCTGGAGTTATTAATTTTGGTGTTTTGTAGTTGGCATAACTACCTTCAACTTCTATTCTGTTGGTGAAGGCTCTATGAGTTACTCCACTAATTCCTAGAATATATTTGCTAGCTTCTGCCCAGTTGTTATAAATTCCTAGTTTTGGGCCATTATAGACCACATAAACTTTTTTCTGTTATTCTTTTGCTGCCTCATTTTCCCAATTGAGCTTTGTGGTTTCAAAAGTTTTTTGTGAACTGTTAGGTTCTTCCTTTTTCAATGAAGGTTCCTCGTTTGAGCTTCTGATCTCTAGAGGTTGTTTTGAACAATTAAGTTCTTCCTGTTTCTTTCCTGTCTCCATAAAAGATTTCTCGAGATATAACAACTCAAGTTGTTCTTGTAGGATTTTTATCTCCTTTTCCTTTATCTTGATTTTGATATCAAGATGTTCCATTCCTCAAAGCATAAAAATAGTTAGAGGTGCTAATTTTCTAGTAAGGGAATCAGCTAAACTATTTTTATGTCCTATAAAATGTTTAACATCAAAATTATAATGGTTGAACCATTGTTGCCATTTAACTAATCTTCCTTATTTGTAATCACCTGCAATATTAGTTCTTAAGAAATAACCAAAATTCTTATTATCTATTCTAATAATGAATCTGGAGCTTATGGCATATATTGCAAATTTCTTAATAGTTTTTTTAACAACTAAATATTCTTTTTCATTACTATGGTAATTTAATTCTGAACCTTAGAAAGATCCTGATGTGTATCTACAAAGATATTCATCTTTGTCATCTACTCTTGCTTTAAGAAATGTTATCCAATATTCTTGTGAAGCATTTGTTTCAATTATAATCTTATCATATGGTTCTAGATGGTATCAAGTTGGTAAATTTTTTACCTTTGCTTTTACTCTATCCATATATAGAGTATCTTCTTCTATCCATTTCCATATATGATCTTTTTTCAATTTTGTTTGCAATGGTTTTCTCATTTCTGCAAGTTTCTTGATATATGCTTCTGCATATGTTAAACATCCTAAAAAACTTTGTAATTGGTTTTTATCTTTTAATTCACTAGGAAAACCTTGAATATTATTTAGTATATGGGGTTGTAGATTATATTTTTCATCTTCAATTTTCAACCCTAAATATTTTATCTTTTGTTGAGCAAGTATTGCTTTCTTTTCAGAGAGTACAATGCCTTCTTTTCTACATTCTTGTAGAATATTGATAATATTCAAATAATGTTTATTTAATTCATTACTGAAAACCAAAATATCATCTATGTAAACACAACAAATATCTTGTAATTTCTTAAAAATGTTATCCATATATCTTTGAAAAATACTTAGAGCTTGTTTTAATCCAAATGGTATAACTTTCCATTGGAATTGTCCTTGGGGCCAACTAAATGCTGTTAATTTTTGGAATTATTCATCCAGTCTTATTTGCCAAAATCCGTTTTTGCAATCAAAACTCGAGAAGTATTTCTTTCCTTTTATTAATGATAATAGTTCTTCCTTTTTTGGAATGAAGTATCCATCGTCAATTGTTTCTTTATTCAGTGCTTTAAAGTTTATTACCATTCTTTTTTTCCCTCTTCTTTTCTTAGCTTCTTTTTCAACTAAGAACACTGGACTAGAGTGAGGTGAATTACTTGGTATTATGACTTTCAATTCCAAAAGTTCTTGAATTTGTTTTCTAAATTCAATCCTATCTTCTGGAGTATAAATCATTGGTTTTACTCTTATGATCTTGTTATGATCTCTTAATTTTATGTTGAATATTGTTTTAGAGTTATTTATTTTTGGATCCAAAGGATTTTTTGAACTGACTATTTTTAATAATTTTCTAATACTTGTTAGGGTTTGTCTTCTTGTATTTCATTGAGAAAAGAATTTTTCTTTTCTTCTATATCTAATGAAATATTTTATAAATAAGGTTTTTGTTGGTCTTCTATCTCACCACATTTTTGCTTTATGTGTTGTTGCATAAAAGTTGGGTTTGAGACAATTAAAACTTTTCTTACTTTAGAAACATAGATAGTATCTCCTTCTAAGGTTGTGAGACTTATTTTTTCGGAATGTTGTATGAAAGGTTTATATAAGTTTAGGAAATTATTTTCTATTAACAAATCTACTCTTGTTTCTTGTTGATATATGGTAGGAATATGAAAGTTTTCTCCTCCTATCATTATATGAGTATCTTTTAATACCTTATTGAGTTTTATTGTAGTATAATTAGCAATTTTTACAATTAAATCTTTTGGTGCTTGTTTCCAGTTGTCTTCTAGAAATACATATCTATTGGCTACACACATACTAGCTAATGTATTTGTATATGCATGTAAATGATAAGTGTTATAGCCTTTAAATTTTAGTCCTACTTTAATGTAAGTACTATTTGGATTTGTAATACTATACAAATCATTCATCTTCTGATGAAAAATATTCATAATTTGAGTGTTCATATTTTGAGTCAGTTATTTCTTCCTCAGTTTCTTTCAATAGATAGATACTATAAGTATCATCTATATTAGATTTCTCTATTGGTTCTAATTCCATTTTGAAAGCTTCTTCTAAGATTTTTGTTTTTTGTGGAAATTCTTTTTTATGTTGAAGTCTGCTTGGACATTCATTAGCATAATGTTCTTCTTCATTATAGATCCAATATCTGTATTTTTTCTTTCCGGAAGGACAATAATTCCTTTTTCCAGAAGTTTTATGATTTTTTCTTCTAAAATATCGTTTCTTGTAGTTTTCTCTATTAAATCTCTTTTTATATTTTTGGAAATTTATTTTTTGAATTTATATTTTATATTTATATTTTTTATAAGATTTTATATTACATTCATATGTCCCTAGTATTCTAAAATCTCTTATATCATAGCAGATTTTATCATTTTCTCTTATTTGTTTATATTCTTTTCTTTCTTGGTATTTAATAATGATCCAATCTTTAAGGCTTCTTATTCTTCCTCGTAGAGTATCTGGTATAGTTTCTTTATTTCTTTGTTCCCAATTTTCTGTTAAGGTTTTATATAGTGTTCTAGATAATTTTTGAAAAAACATTTTTTTGTAAATTGTTTGTACAGAGGTGGTAATTTATGGTAATACATTTCATATTTACAAATAAAAGAATCTATGTAACACATGTTATAAATTTTCATATTTGGTAGATGTTATTTAGTTTCATTGATTTCATTTTCACCAGATTCAGTGATAGTCCTTCCTTTATCTTCTCCAATAAATTATTTGTATAATTCCTTTATTATTGTATCCAAGTATTATCTTCCTGTGGAAACATTTCCTTGTATTAACAAATGTTGTTGATATGTTAAGTTTGAAAACCAAAATTTAACATTTCCTGTCATGTTTTGTGCTATAAGCACTCTATAGGTTGAAGGTTTTGTTTGGGTAGTTTGAGAAGTTTGTATGATCACACTCATTCCATTAGCCCATTCATCTAAGGCTTTTTTTTTCTATCTCTTATACAATCTAAATCTAGAAGTTCAGATTTATAAGTATCATGAAGTTTAAATTCTGGTGGAATACTACCTCTAGTTCCCCAATGCAACCCTTCCTCCATTTTAGGTGGTTGTCTTCTTCTATACGTGGTATCAAGTTGTTCTATTCTTCGCCTATTTATTTCTCCCTTATGTGGGTTAGATGTTCCTTCTTGGTAAAGAACCAGTAATACTTGATTTAGATTTTTTATCATATATATTTATAGAAAAATCTAGGATATGCTCTAAATTTTAACTTTTGTTGTCCTAAATTACCATGGATCATTCCTAATAAGGCATCTTGCCTATTTATTATTTTGTTATATAATAATGCTATTTTTATTGGTGTATCTATTCCTTCTCTAAAATGAGTTTTTATTAATATTTGAATTCCTCCTAAATGAATGTATCCAATTTTTTCTTTATCTTTACTTGGAATTTTTGACAACTTGTTTAATATAGTTTCTTTATCAATTAATGGTATATTATATCTTCCTTTTGTATCTATAATCTTAATACTCATTTCTTTATTACTTATGCCATGATAGATTATATTTTTTTAGGAAATAATTTTCTTAATAAAAATGATGGGTCTTTAAATCCATCTCATTCTTTAAGATTTAACTTTGCTTTTTGAATTTCTTCACATTTATTTTTACTCATTACTATTTCTTGTAAAAAAACATCCTAATATGTCTTCTATTTCTATGTCTATTATTTCTTGGTTTATTTTTTCTTCTTCCATTTTTTTCTGAAACCTTAGGGGTATTTTTGATATTGAATATTACTATTAGATTTAACCTTCGTTATGTTTTAAGGGGTATTTTTGATTTTTTAAAACCTTGGGGGTATTTCTGAAGATTACTTGAACCTTGAGGATATTTTTGATTTTTTCCACTTTTTTTGCTTTTAGTAGATTCAATCTGAACTAGCTATCTAGATATCACCTAGACATTATTCTAGATCCAATTTTTCATCTCCATTAGAACTATTATTGGAGATGGATGAGCCCTTTGAGGGTTTTGATAGCATAGGATTTGATCCATGCCTACATATAGTCAAAGTAATTGTAGGTTGTAGGTTGCATCCTACTATCTTTAAATCTTTCTCTTCCATAGAAATTGGTATCCCAATATGCTTTGAAAAGTACCCTTGTTATTTTTAGGGTGGAAATAGCTATGAGTCGTCCATTTCCCATATTTTGATTTATGTCGATTGAACCTGTTTCTTTCAGAATAAGTTTATAGAAATCCCTTGTTTTAGGAACAATATAGTATGATAAATTCTCTTTAAGATAAATTAATGCTATTTATTCGGGTGACTTGTTTACATCTTCAAACTCTATCGTAAAGAGTCTATTTCTTGCTACTTCAATAAACTCATCCTTTTTAGGGAGTTTTTGAGCTTTTATTTTAGAAGAGCTAGCCATGATCTATCTTCTTAACTTTTTTTCATTATAAGCTTCGACGGGTGCAAGATACAACACCTTTCAAATCTTTGAATAACCATTTTGGCTTAAAAAGAAGTTGAACAGTTGTCATACTCATCTCAAAAGAGACTTTGATTTATGTGTGTTGTAATTCCAATAACTGATTGATGCCATGCCAATTAGTGATTAGGTTTCCTTTTGACGTTCTCAATTGTCTTTTCAACTTTGCATGTGAACTCTCATATATGTTAAAAACTAAATACAAATATGTCATGCTATATACTTGTGCATATAGACCACGAACAGTTAAGTAATTGCATCATTTTCACCTTCTACACAGTTATCCTCAAGAAGTGATAATTTCAATCACTATGCATCGATTGACTTTGAATACACATCATTCCACATCTTGTTGAAAGTGTCGATCTATCTTTACTTTCAAAATATTTCCTTTGATGCAACAACAAAATCACAAAACAATAAAGATTCAATTGACTATGCAAGCAAAAATGTTAGATAGGAAAATCACCGGGTACAAGTGGCCTAATTTGATTGATCCATATCGACTTTGAAAAATCAAAATATGAATAGTCAATGCACATTTAGATATATCTTTTACTATTTAATTTAAAAAAAATATTAATAATTCATTCTATATTTATGGAAAGCCATTAATATTCTAAATAATTAAATATTTATTAATTCAATATATAAATATTATAATTTTAATATTAATTAATCGATATTAATTATTTATAATTATGTCATTCGTCAAAACCTAAAAATAAGTTTTCACAAATTCTCTCAAATTCTCTATGATCTTAGTTTTTTTATCAGAAACTTACTTTGGTATCGTAATGGATACGACACACATCATTTGTTAACATCTGGCACAGTCAATGGGAAAGAAATTTAGTGTTCAATCAATTGAGCTAGTGAAAACTCAAGAATTTTCAAAGCATTCTTTGTGTTCTTTGCTTCGCTCATCATGTTCTTCATCCAATTTTCTTCAAACAACACATTCGATCCACTAAGTCACTAGGATAAGCTCCAAACATGTTCCTGATGACATCTCACCCTCTTGCAGGTTCACGACCTCACAAGACTATTATAGTTGACGCATCCTTACCTCAGAAAGTCCAAATCTCTTAGACGAATTTTCATTGCAAAGCATTGATATGTTTGCCTAGTAACATGAGGAGCTACTACGAATAGATCCATAGATAATGGTTCATTGCTTGAAGTTAGATCCTAACATTAAACCAATAAACAAAAGGGAAGGTCATACAATTAAGACATGCACGATGGCATGAAATAGGAGGGGGATAAGCTTCTTAAGAAGTGTATTATCCAGACTGGATCACCAATGTAGTAATGGTGAAAAATGTCAAAAAGGCATGTGTATAGACTTTACAAACATCAATAAGGCATGATAAAAGATTGATCAACTCATGGATGCCATGGCTAGACACTCGACATTCTCATTTATAGATGCATCCTTAGGATACAACCAGATCAAGATGTTTGAGACTAATAGAGAATTGACTAGCTTCATGACTAATCGGGGCCTCTTTTGATACGAAGTAATGCCTTTTAGATTAAAGAATAATAGATCCACCTATTGATGTCTAGTAAACAAAGTGTTCGCTCAACTCATTGGTCAAACCATAGAAGTCTACATGGATGATATGATCACTAAGAGTCAAAAATTTGCTAACCATGTCAAACACTTGGAGATATTGACACTAATCCAGAGAAGATAAAATCACTCTTAGACATGCATACATCAAAAAACATTAAGGAAGTCCAGAGGTAATTGGTAGATTGGTGATAATTGTATTTTATATAGTTATTTTCACCTAATTTATTAATTATAATTGCTATGTTCTTTATATTTTTAGTTCATTTTAGTTAAATAAATTAGTATTTACTGTTTTTCATATATTTTAAGAAAATTAAATAATTTGTATTGAAAACTTACTTAGTTGCAAATTTATGTATAAAATATAATTTCAAATAAAATAGTGCTTAATTGCAATTTATAAAAAGTCTAAAAATATAATTTAAATTAAAGTTGGGCTTAATTTTAATTATTAAAAGTTTAAAATTTAATTTAAATTAGAAAAGGGCTTTATTTTAATTAAACAAAGTTTAAAATGTAGTTTGGAATATATTTGTGTGTTAAAATGAAACTAAGTAAAGTTTACATTTTTGCACAGGTGAGAAAAAGCCACGTGCCATAAACCAAGCGCGCAACGTGGACCGTCCGATCAGAAAAGAAACGGCTATGATTTCCGCGTCTCTATCAGACCCTACCAACTCGCGTGGGTGCAGGTTTCTCTATCTTTCACGCTGCTCGGTGCTCGAGTGGGGCCCACCTGCCGCGCAGGCCGGCATGCAAGTGGGACCTACGTGTCTGATGCGTCCAGCCGTTGTACCGCATGTTTCGCGCACTCCAATCCCGTGCGAAAATCTATCGTGCGCTCGTTTCCTAAAACTAATGAGGTACTGCCACGTGTCCCACTATTTATTTCAGCGAATCATATCGCGACACATGGCAGCATGTATTGAAAACAAAATCAGAAATGCGCAGCTCTCTCCCACTCAGATTTAAACGCTTTTTCGATACCAGTTTTGTCCCCACGCGTAATATTTTATTATTTTTGCCATATCTCTCTGTTACACGTGTATTATATTGTAATATTTTAGATGTATTTTTTTAGCTATAAATAGGAGATATTATGATAGAGTTTTGAAGTTTTGTTGGAGAGTTTGTAATTTTTGTGTTGTTCGGTTCTGGACTGTGGAACACACACAAGCCAGTTTTGGCTTCTGTTGTGTTCTACGTGTGCCAAATATTAACGATACGAAATGATATAATTTTCCCTCTTCTTCCTCTAATTTTTCTATATTTGTTGTAATTTTATTTTTAATTAATGAAGTAATTTAATTTTTCTAGGGTTGCATTTGATCTAAATTTATGAAGCTTTGATTTTAATTATTTTTGAAAGATTTATAAGACGTTCGATTTGTTTATTCTATCTATGCTTAACGCTTTTTGATTATTTACGAATTTTATCAAAATGATCCGTGGCACTTAAATAAACTTGGAAGAGGCATTTTTGTGTATATTGCTCATGGATAGAATGACATGTATGATGAAGGATAGGAATATACCCTAATTGTATGTGTGGCCATTTGAAAACTTAGAACGTAATGAATCTTGGTTAATTTAATTCTTATAGGAATATAGTGAATTAATTTAACGAGGTGTGTTTATACGGAGCTCGGAAGAGATGTATGGATAAAATTAGAAGTTTTCGGTCGACAAATTAAATGTACTAAAAAATATAAATCAAGAGAAAATAATATGATTTGAGTGGATTAATTTGGTGAAAAATTGCAATCCTAGATTTCTTTTATTTTGTTATTAAACTCTTTTCTTCTTTTTCTAAATCAACAATCGTTTTGAATAAAATCAGAGAGAAATAATTTTAGTACTCAATAAACTGTAGTCACAAATCTCTATGGGAACGATACTTTACTTATCAAATTTTATTACTTGTGACCGTGTATACTTGCACGCTTTATGCTCTTCTAAAAGAGATAACAATTGGCAACACTCAACTGCTTGATCTCTAGAGCCCTTGATAATTGTCTCTCATTCTTCAAGATACTCAAGGGAAACATCAAATCTGAATGGAGTCAACACACTCTGAATATAGCTTTACCGATTGATGATGAATTGGATGCCTCAATTCCAATCCATCATCTAGCAGAGCTCTCCGTGTTCTCAAAATTAGGATGGATGGATACCATTAGACAATATCTTTTAGATGGGACATTACTAGAAGACAAGAAGGAAGCCATAAAGGTTTTCCTTTAGGCCTCACACTTTTTGCATCATTGATGGGTTACTTTGTCAACTTGGCTTCCAAACACCATACTTAAGATGCTTAACTCCAAGAGATGCCATCTATGTACTCTCAAAAATACATGAGGAGGTATGTGGGAATCACTTAGAACTTAGGATTCCAGCTCTTAAGCCCACATGACAAGGATGCAACGGAGTGGGTTAATAAGTGTAATAAGCTCTAATGTCATTCACTTGTGCCAAAAAACTAGTAGAAAAATATCACGCCTACATAGCCATTAGTCGTTCGTATAGTGGCGATTGGATCATATCAGGCTGCTATCACTCGTCAAAAGAACTGAGTATGCCATAGTTGCAATTAAATACTACACCAATTTGATGGAAATCCATCCAATCAACAAAATATAGGAGAACTAGGTTATTGACTTTATTTGGAAGCATATCAACTACAAATTTGGGCTCTCATACACTCTAGTCTTGGATAATGGTACTCAATTCATTGGCACAAAATTCAAAAAAATGTTTAGGTAGTATGATATCAGCCATGTATTCTCAATTGTTGAACAACCACAGGCCAATGAACGGGTGGTTACAACTAACAAAACCATTAAGTTAAACCTAAAAAGGTATTTTGAGAAGTGTAAAACTACTTGTGTAGAAAAACTACCGAAAGTACTCTAGACATGTAGAACAACGTTCAAAACTATGACTAGTGAAACTCCCTACTCATAAACATATGAAAAAAAGCAGTCATTCTTGTGGAAGTGGGAATTTTGAATTGTAGAACTACAATAGAGAACCTAGAAGGGAACAAACAAGGTCTCACCCTCAACCTAGACCCTCTCGATGAATAAAGTGAATAGAGTAATGCGTGGCTTACAACATGTCAACAGCAAGTTGCTAATTACTACAACAAATAATTTAACCCCAAACATTCACGACTAGCGATCTGGTTCTCCGAAGGACAATACAATCAACAGTGTAGAAGGAGGTTCGATCTCTAGGCCAAAATTGGGAAGGCCCTTATAAAACAAGAAAGGTGATGAGAAAAAGAGCTTACAGATTGGAATACTTGAGTAGGAAAAAAATCCAAAATTCATGGAATACATAAAACCTCAAAAAGTATTACCACTAGACATTAATTTATAATTAACTTTTCAAAGTGCAGGGTGAGATCCTACGCGTCTAAGTCAACACTAGCACAAAAAAAAAGAAAAGAACGAGAATAAATAAAAAGGCGATAACTATAGAATATGAATAAGCAACTCACTTAAAACAATTCTAGTTTGGTGTCAAGGCATAATAGCCATCGTGCGCTACTATGACTTGGAAGCGAGCATACTTATCCCTAAAGCCTAGTAGCCATACATGGCCAAAGCTAGGAGCCATACTTTTCTTGCACTTGATCAAAAAGACCATTCCTTCTATAAAATTATGTAGTGACCATCACCCTACAGAGGCTCGATACATAGCATCATCTAGCTATTGGACAAAGTCCTTTGTAGAAAAGAAGCGAGAGTAGAATCCCTTCAGCACCCACAATGATTGTAGTCTATGATCCAAACTGGCTCAATTTTCTTCGTCAAATCATTGTCTCAATAGATCACTTTTCTATATGGGAAGGGAAGTGGGCCCAAAACCCTTTCGATACCCACAACAACTATAATCTAGGATCAAGATAATGGCCTACTTAGCACTACACCATTATCTCAATAGATCACTTCCTATATAGGAACAGAACCAAGTTCAACCCCCCATTGGGCACCCATAACAACTATGATCCAGAATCAAGACAATGGCTTCTATTACCTCAATGGATAAAAGAAGTGGGCCTAAAACCCCTTCATCACCCAAAATAGTTGTAATCCATAATCAAGGGAGTGGCATTCTTAGAACTACACCATTGTCTCAATGGATTACTTCCTCTACGGAAATAGAAATAGGTTCAATACCCCTTCAACACCAACAACAAATGTGATCCAAGATCAAGGCAATTGGTTTCCATTACTTTAATGGATCACTTCATGTACAAGAAAGTAAGTGTGCTCAGCACCTGACAATGACCTTGACCTAGGATCAAGGCGATGACATTGCTCACCATTGTCTTCATAGACCAATTCCCATGTCAGAAAAAATGGGAGACACATACTTGTTGCAATACGTATACTTGCATATTCATTACACATACAATGTTTTTAGCGATATGATGCACTACTACAACTCCAAATTCTACTAGCATACACCATTTTAAGTACACAACTCAAGAACATGGTTTCGCTCTCACAAATATGATTCACAAATATTGAACGAACACTTAAGATAATTGTGAAAGAAAATGAGGTACCTACTCAACATTGAGAGTAACTCCTCAAAAATGATGTGGCTCTATAATAGTCAGCCATACAATTTGCATCTCTTCAAAACCTCACTTGATCTTACATTTTTTTCACTCAACCCGATGTTTGAGTGAACCCGACAATCAAAAGGAAAAAAACACAAATAGATCGACCGTGGAAGTTAGTGCCAAATGGGTAGAGCTTCCCCCTCCCCCATTTTGGCCCCAAAAACAAGAAGGGTGGAGAATTTATAGAAAAATTCAACTTTTTGAACCCGTACCGACCCCCTCGCCTACCGAGGGTGGGCGAGAAAACTAACCATTATACACTCGCTGACCCCCTCATCAAAAGGGTGATGAGCACCTCGATGAGGTAAACAAAATCTAATGGCAATAACATTGGCTCACTTGCAAGATTGCTTGTCAAAAACTATAATGAATTTCATTTTTTACAAGGAGAAATGCCTCATCCCCAATGGGACAACACAACATAAACAAAGTCCTCAACGGAACACCATGACAACAAACAAAGTACCTAATGGGACACCAAAACAATAAACACGCAACAATCCAAACTATATCAAATTAAGAAAGTGAGTATGTGTAATAGATAAAAATGAAACTATGTCCTAAGTGATATTAAACAACAAAAATCGATCTTATAAAGGACAAACATAAATATTAAATAAAATACAAACACTGTATTTTGGACACAAGAATGCCAACACCAAACCAAAATGACTAACACTCATAAGGATAAATCCAAATATATGTGAAAGAGAATCAACATAATATTTTCTAGAATTAACATCTAGATAGAACGATTTAGATGATCTTACAGGTCCCAAAATCCTTCTATAGAGTGGACTGGTTTTGGAAAATTCTACACCAATGACTCATCGAGAAAAGATTATAATACTGGGGTCATAGTCTAAAACATCCTCATTGGTAAATCTAGCCAAAAGAAAGTGAACAAAAAAAGGCTAATAGAACCAACCCAACCAAACCAATCCATTTCATTCTAGAATTCAAAACCATCATCCCTCTCCTTTCATGGATACAACTTCCTTTAGGTCTTTTGTTGCATATGGATGAGGGACTTGTGATGAGATCACTCAAGCTAGCATAACTCTCAAGGAAAAAGGTGGAGGCTACACCTCAACAAGATTGGAATCAAGAGAATGGTAATTTTTCCACACTCAAGAAACCTACCAAGCAAAGGGGCTTCGAGATTGGAAGACTAGACCACCCATTTAAAAAAAAACAAAATTATCAATGCATTTGAAAAGACCAAGAAATTCCTAATGCACTTAGGAAGTTAGGAATACCAGAAAATTTCAGAAGCATGGGAATACATCAGAGCAATTAGAAAAAAAGGCATTGACAAGAAAAAAGTAAGAATTAGGAAAAAGGTTGGAGTTGCTAGAAAAATGTCAAAAAATTATAGTTTGGCTAAGTCATGTTAGGAAAACGTCATGACGCCGACAAGATAGGACCAGTAGTTATTGGACCCCATCTAAGATCCATGATTGGTAGGAAATTGCATGTCATATTCGTAGTAGATGGGACCCAACCAACTACCCAAACACTGACTAGTCGTCACTGAGGAACAACTACCAAAGATAAGACCACTGGTTGGGCCACCAATCAACCAACCAACCATCCAACTAGCAGACAAGTCGATTAATCATTCGTCAATTGTTTCATGTCCTCTCCAAAATCCTTACCCCTGCATTGTTCCATTTGGATTGTAGCACCTCCACTATTTGTTGGTTGACTAGTCAACACTGACCAACTGACTAGCCAGTCGACTATTATTGATTGTATCTTGGTTACTCATCCTACATAATTTGTGCTCGATCTCACCTTCATCATTGCCTATGTCACTAGTGTTGTATTGAACTCTCTTGGACCCACGTTGGGTGTTGATACTATCTTCCTCTTGGGTAGTTGAGGTTGACTTATGATAAGTGCTCAAAAAGCACTAAAATTACTATGATTTTATGCACATTAATTGATTAAAAATATATATATTTATATGTTTTATCATATATTTATATAAATTTGTCTTTTTCAGAATCACGGGTATTTTTATTGTTTTTCAGGTATTTTCGCTTAAAAACGTCACTTAAAGACTCCAATAGGAATACTGGAAGCAATACATCACAAATATATTAATAAATAAATGAGGAAAGGTCAACAAATATGGAAAAATTGGACAAGATGGGTCAAAAAGGTCAAAAAGGAGAAGATCGCGCCGCCCAGTCGCCACGCCCCAGCGCCCAGCCGCGCGCGCTGCTACTGTTCATCCGCGCAAAGCTGCGCGCGCTGGTACTATTCATTCGAGTGCGCCCAGCTACCTCCGCACGCGCCCACTCCCGTTTCGCCTCATTTTTCACGTGCAGTGCGCCCCCGTCATGCTGACATCATCAAATGACGTCAGCAATCACTAATCCGCGTTTTTACATTTTTTTAACATTTTTTTCTCTACTTTTTCTCTCCATCCTCACCTATAAATACCCCCTTCTCTTCACTTCTAAAAACACCTCAAAACACACTTCTCTCTTCTTTCTTTCTCTCCATTTCTTAGTTTTTAGTTTTTTTTAGTTTTTCTTATGTTTTAGCTAGTTTCTCTTAATTTTTGAGTTCTTCCCTTTTTGGGAAGAACTAGTTATGTTTTTGTAATTTATTTGCTTTTTGATTCAATAAATGGGAGTGCAAATTCCGTTTGAAGGTTTTCTAGCAACGGGAATGACATCGAAGTACTATAAGGATTTTATTTTCTTTGCAGTTATTTTTTATGCTTATTTCTTACATGTTATATTTAATTTGTCTGTGATTAAATTTAACTTGTCTTTGTTGCTTGTAAAAATGATATAATAATAACGTTGTTATGCTTGCGAAATATTAAATAGGTAAAAATCTCTAAAATGAATTGATTTTATTTTTATTCAAGATTTTATATTAAGAATGTTAGAGAGAAATATATTATTTTTCATTACAAACTTAAATATGAAAATTAGATTTTAAGGTTTAGTTATCCGGTCTAATTTAGAGTAGTGCTCTTTTATTTGTTGGTACAATCGCCCAGTAGTTAGAGTGAAGCTCTATTTCAAAAGTTTTTATAAGAATTATTATCTGAAAATGTATTGACAACACGTTTTCAGTAGTGGTTTTAAAACTTGAAAGTTAGTACTCGAATAACTAAATTCTTAGGTTTAATTTGGACACCTTGAATAAAGTTTAAACTGTCTAACCCCACCAAAGGTGGCATTTAAATGGTCCATTTTCAATCTCTTACAAAAAGGAATTAATTTAATTAACAAAATTAGTTATCAACCCCACCCATAGGTGTTAATTGATTTGTTTAGTTAACAAAGAATATCTAACCCCACCAAAGGTGGTATTCATACAAAAAAGGGAGAATCAATAAATATCAATTCATATTTTTAATAACCTATATAATATGAGCAAGTATAATTAACTTAGTTATTATATCCATAAATACTCCACTATTTATAAAAGATAAAATTTGCATAAATGTTTATTGAATCTATGTTTATAATTATGTAAGTAGATTAAAACACAAAAAACCCAAAATATCGTGATAGGATGTTTAGGATTTAATTTTGTTTTCAAAAGTTTGAATAATGAATTAAAAACCACATACATTCCTTCCTTAAATCGATCTTGGGAGTATACTTATCATTTTCTACGAAATGATTCGTGCACTTGCGAGAGTTTTATAAATATAAAACCAAAGTATTGGCAGGATCGGCGATGCCGGTTTTCGCTCATCAAGTTTTTGGCACCGTTGTCGGGGATAACTCTGTTGCGGGGATGTCATCAAAGTTTTTGACAATCCCGATTATGCTCATCAAGTTTTTGGCGCCATTGCTGGGGATGACTCCCTTGCGGGGATGGCATCAAAGTTTTTGGCAATCCCGATCCTGCTCATCAACTTTTTGGCGCCGTTGCCGGGGAAGTATTATCGTTTTTAATATATTTATCAAAATTTTAAAAATATTTTTGTGCTGTAAATAATTGTGATTTTTTTGTTTTTGTAAAAAAATAAAAAAAAATAAAACATTTAATCAAATTTCAAATTTCATAAGAAATAATAAAAAAAATTTTAAAAATAAATAAAAAATTTAAAAAAAATTAAAAAAATTAAAAAAAAAATTAAAAAATTAAAAAAATTAAAAAACAAATTAAAAACAATTGTAGCGTAAATAGTACAATAATTTAGAAATTTGAAATTTGAAATAAAAAGTTTTTACCGTTAATGAATAGTAAAAATAAAAAAAATAAAAAAAATTTAAATAAAAATTGTAGCGTTATTAATAAAATAATTTAGAAATATAAAATTTGAATTAAAAAAAAAGTTTTACCGTTCATGAATAGTAAAAAAAAATAAAAAAAAAACATTGCAAAAATTTTAAGTTAAAAAATAAAACAAATAAATAAATAAAAAAATAAAGACAAAATAAAAATAATAATAATAAAATAATAATAAAATAAAAAAAATAAAAAAAATAAAAAAAATAAAAAAAAACCAAAATTTTAATTTTTTGAGTTTAATTTTTACTATTTTTTTATTTATTTTAAATCATAATTTTTTTTATTTTCTTTTACCTTTTTCAATTTTATTTTATTTTATTATTTTATTATTTTTCTTTCTTTAGCTATTATGTTTCTTCTTGATTTATATTTAACTTACTTAACCTAGTTTTGTTTTTACTAACTTAATTAACTTAGATTTCTTTTTAACATTAACTTAGGTTTTTACTTAAATTTTTCATTAACTTAATTAACTTAGTTTTTTTTACTTCACTTAACTTAATTAACTTAGATTTTTTACTTCACTTAACTTAATTAACTTTTTTTCACTTAACTTAATTAACTTAAATTTTTTACTTCACTTAACTTAATTAACTTTTTTTTTACTAATTAATTAACTTAGATTTTTTAATTCACTTAACTTAATTAACATTTTCTTTAAATTTAATTAACTTAGATTTTCATTAACTTAAATTTTTATTTAACTTAACTTAATAACATGAAAAGTAAAGATCTAAGGGAGTTCTGTCTAGGAGACTAGTTCTTGGAAGCCTTTGTGCCACTAGTCTTTCCTGGGAACGTTGTTCTGTCTAGGAGGATGGTTTTTAAGGAGCCTTTGCACCACCATTCTTTCCTCGAAGCACTCTTGGTTAATACTGATTATGTTATTTTTTTTCTTTAAAAAAAACAAAAAAAAAAGCATAAATTTCTGAACTATCTCCAAAATTTTAAAGTTTTAATTACAATCTAAGGGGTTAGTTGCTTTGTTTGATCTAGGTAAAATTGTGTTTTAATGACTTAATTATTTGATTTGCACCTAGATGTGGGTTATCTAAAACCGTCAAAGTATGCCTCTAGTTTTAAGTACAAAAAGAAATTTGAAAATCAATAGGGCATGACTGAAAAAGTATAGGTAGACAACATTGTCTTACTTGTAGGTTTGATTAACTCAATGATGAGGGGACATTGAGTTTACTTAAAATGCAATCCCCAAGTTACATCTTGCTAAGACGTTAAACTAAGCGCTGGATGGGAGGCAACCCATCATTTTAGGTAATTTTCTTTTATTTCTTTTATTTACTTAATTTTATTGTTTATTTTATTTTAATTACATGTGAATAATTTTTAAATTGTTAAAACTAAAAATATTTGTTGAGATGTTAGAAGTTCACAACGATCTGTCTGTATACACTTTAATGATGAATATGATGGATGCACCTGCATTTTCCATTACTACTTGCACTTTCTCAAGAAATAGGTAATCTTTCTTCTCTTTTCTCTTTATCTTTAATTTACAGTTGTTACATTGAGGACAATGTAAGTTCTAGGTTGGGGGTGGTGAAAAGTTACCATGCTTAATTAAAAAAAATTGACAATTTAAAAATAAAAAAATAAAAAAATTTGGTTTTATTTCTATTTTGTGTGATTTAGTAATTTTTGGAATTAAAAAAAAACTTTTTCACAAAAATTTATCATTTCTTTAAATCAAATTTAAGTAAATAGTTAAGTCTTTTGTACTGTTAGATTAATTTTTGAAAACATATCATGAAATATTTTGTAATTATTTTTTAATAATTAGTTAGTTTTTGTCATAACTAGTATTTCTTGATAAGATGTAGAAATTATATTAAACCCAAAATCGGTGTTTATGAATTTTTTTAGTGGAGACTACCTTTGTGAGATATAATTTGAGCCTAATTTCCTTTATTCAGAGTGAAATATATATTTTTTCTACTCCAAACACATTTCTTATTTCTTCAAATTTTTAGATGATCTCTATAGGTATTAGCATTGAATGTATGAATTTTTTCTCATCTTAATAGAGTATCGTATATTTTTTATTATTATTTTTGCTTAGATTAAATGATTTGAGTAGAAATTGATAGTATATGCTTATATCTCATTCATGCATGACTGCTACAAAAAAAGAGACATATCTGGGGTTACCTAAACCAAGATCAAACAGAAAAGCCACAAAATTAACCACTCACCAAAATAAAAAAAATGTACAATCTGTACATGGGTTGACTCTCTAAAATACATATATTGAGAAATATCTTTAGAAAAAAATAGAGAGATAAAGAATATATAGTATAATCAACATACTATAACCCACATTGCCTACAAAGTTGTGAGTAAAGGCTAATTACAAAAGAAGGATATAGGAAATAATTTCCTAAAAAGTCATTGCACTCTCTTCATTTGTAAAAGGCATATATCTTGAAATTCTTTCTTAATGAGTTTGATTTATGCTTGAAAATAATTTTTATATATGATATCTTTATAATTTATACATTTGATTCCTTTCATGAGATCAATGTTAAAATAACACTTTAAGCCTTTATTCTTTATACATATGCGAACATATTAGTTCATTTCTATACATCAACTCTTTCGCATATAAATTAGTATGAGTGTTTGAACCCATAGGATTCAGTGTTTTGAGAGTATTGACTAGTGGGGAATAGAGTCGAAGCGAATTCTTATTCATGACACTGAAATTGGGTGAAATTAAATTGATACATTTTTGACATGAAATATGAAAATGATTTTCGACTAATTATTATAATAAATCTTGATTGTTTAAAAAGATTAAAATAACTTATGCTTGAGATATTAATTATGATCTTAAAGGAGATTAAAAAGTATGAGACATTTTTGTGAGATGTTGTTAATTTGTGATTTTGTTGTAAATTTAATTTTTAAGTTGTTTGTTTTTATTGTTTCTTTTGTTTTTACATTTAGTTCAATGTTTGTGGGTATCATTACTGAAAACCCTCACGAGACTCAAACTCGTCCACTAGGGCAACCTAGGGGTTTAAAGGCTTGTTGCATAGGCTAAATGCAACCGTTTCAATCCACGAAA